>OY728145.1:506323495-516323495 GCA_963277665.1 Viscum album
AAACTCTTCTCAATCACACAACATTGCATGTCACCCGATGGGCAGCACAATGATTAACCTGAAAGAAGTAATATTGTCTACACATACACCTAGGTGTACATGTAGGGGGTGGTAAAATGATCATAGTAGGAAACCCCAAATAGTGGTCCTAATATATACTATCAAAACATGTTCATGAAACACTCGTCATGTATAGACTAGCAGAATGTGAGTACTGACCTAAAAATAAATAAAGAATAGAAAATAAACAAAAGATATAAGGAAAAGGAAAACAAAAAATCCAAGGTTCTAGAATGAAACCCAATGAAATTATACGGTTTATATAGCCCTAATTAAAGAAATTATGAAATATGGACCACACAACCACACCATCAAACATTTATTCATAATCCAGAAGGATTTCCAATTTCCATGTCCAGAACATGGATAGATTTAGGACTATAGGATCTCATCATAAGAAACAAAACGAAGAAGCACAATCAACCAAAATCTAGGGCTCTAATGGTATGATATGAACTGGTGGTATGGACTACCTATCGACCTCAGGATCATAATAAAAAGTCTCATACATCATGCTAATCCTACTAGATAACAAAAAACCTATTAGCACGTCTCTAGGATTCCCAAACAAACAAAAACACTTATAAACTGAGATAGGGATAAAAACACTCATCCTCTTATTAATAACCCTAGCTTTGGAGATCACCTAAAATAGGGAATCTTAACTCATCCAAATCATTCATTAGCTCCCTAGGCCCACCTCACACCATCCATCTATCTAACATAAGGTAGAAATGAAGTCCATATTAGTGATTATTCTTGGACTGTTAATATCCCAAAGGTATACACTCACATCCAATCGTGAAAAAGATCTATATAAAACCTCCAAGGCCAAACACTCAATAACCTTGGTTTGATAAACCAGATCCCATGTAATGGATCTCTTGGATGGGAACCAACAATCTCAAAGGATAACAAGCATGGGAAAACCCCCATGGTCTCTAAAACCTCACCTCTAGATGGGGACCCTATAAGGGGATCCCTGTAACACCCTGAGTTTTTATGCTTTTTTGAATAAATTAAATTTATTTTATAGCTTGTGTTATGTAAAATAACAAGTTAGTCTTATACTATACACAACATTGTGTTATCTTTATTAAAGACAAAAATGTGTTTTACCGAAAGCATGATATGTTATAGACATATTTATTTAAATGAGACCACAATAACATAACCATTATAAATAGTGATATGATTATTAATAAATATAAGTTAATGTTTATTATAACTGTTTAATATAAAGTAAACATATTGATATAAAAATACTTATTTTTCAGTAAATCATATATATGTTTCAAAAATATTATTTTATCAAAAAATGATTTTTATTTCATTTTGTGAACAATAATAATATTAATTTTTCAAAATATTAGAAAATTCATTATAAAAAATAAACCTCATTTTTTGAAATTTTCTGGTAGAAATTATCTTAATTTCAATTTTTTGGATTTTTTGAAAAGTTTAATTTTTTTTGAATATTGAAAAATATTGAATTTTAATTTAAAATGGTTTTTTATTTGTTTAATTATAATGTAAAAATAAATTTTAATTTTGTTTTAAAGAAAATTAAGTTCAATTATTGAAAAATTAACCATATTTATGTTATTTTAAAAAATTTCTTAATGAATTTTGATAGTCAAACTTTATAAACTATTGAATCTCTTCTATTTAATAATTCCCTTTTGTCGTTTCATCTACGAGATTAATTGTAAATTAATTTTTTACAGTAAATTTAATGGAATTTGAAAAAACATTATTCCATATATTTAATTAGAAATTTTTTTAAACTAATAATTTTAGATTATTTTTTGACCAAATTTAATATTACAAATAGTAAAAATTATTTTTTGTGGTTAAGGTAAAATGGGTTTAGTGGTGTTTAAACTAAAAAGATAAGAATTAAAATGAACTATATATTTTAATAAAATTTATTTTATGGAATTATTGTGACCTTATAATGTATATAGACTGAAATTGATTCATTTTAGACACCTTTTCGTTTGAGAATTGTTGTAATACTTTTTTTTTCAAAACATTTCCAGTTTTCCACCAACCTCACTTATAAAAGGCCACCTTGTCTACTATCTTACTCACAACATAAAACCCTTTTGGTTCATTCAATAAATTCTGAAATAAATTCGAAAAGGTATTAATATCATCTTAGAATCATTTTTTGGAGTGAAATCAAACCTGAGGGGGATTTTGGTGCATAACATAAGAGGATACCCGAATAAGATGTAACATTTATCAATGAGCACTTTCGTTTTACTTCTTCTTCAAACTCATTAAATTTTAATCATACGAATAAGATATAAAAAAATAACCTTTTAATTATTATAATATATTTTTTTATTTTAATTTAACGAAATAGATCCATATCCACTTCAATCAAATGGGTTACGAAATCATTGTTTATGTGTACGACAGACTACCACCTCGCGAAACGATGTTATTAAATTTCTCATTACAACCTATCAAGGATATTCCTAAGAATAGTGTCTATATTTGAATATTATATTTAATATAATGTAATAATTTCTTAATAATGGTATCACACATACACTGATATGATTCATTTTGTGATAAATTGAGTTCTTGCGTACGTGTAGCCTATAGTCTCCTTGAATGGTGTGTTTCATTTTATATCACTAAATTATATGGATTATTCAAAATAAATATATATAAAATATATAAAATATATAAAAAATAATTAAAATTTTGTTATTTGGAAATTAAGAACAATCTAACATGATAAAAATTAACAAATCAAAACATATATTTAAAACAAAGTTGTTATTACCTGAATCGTAACATATTCATCGAATTGTTAATAAAAGGGTAATAAAAGATAATAATAAAATAATATATGGTATTATATATATATATATGTAATAGATGTATAATAAACTTATATTTACTATAAAGTTTGATTTAACATTTACAAAAAAAGTCATGACTTAAATTAAAAGATTACTGTCTCAAATTTTCCTTCTTTGAGACGTACGTTATGATATGCACTTATATTCTTTAATGAGGTCTATATACTAACCCTTTTACTTGTTATAACATATATTTCTCAGGATGTTTTAAGTTCCATTTTATGTAATTACTTCACGTGGATTACGATTTAAAGATACTTAAGGGGTTATGATTTTCTATTATAATCTCATCATTTATAAGGATAGATCATGATTATGTTATTTATGATAAATTATTATGATATATATCTCAATAATATTATTATTTTTATTCTCATTTTATTAGTCATGATCTTTTCAATTTATTGTATATTTTCCATAATTTGGTACTTAAATTTATTAATAAATGTTTTTAATGAAAACCAGGCTTTATTTATCTCTTTGATCAAAAACTTATTTCTCTTTGAGAACCATGTTTTCAAAAAAATATTTAAAAAATATTTTACTATTATCATATGATTTTTAAAATTATTTTCAACCATTTTGGACTCCAAAAAAACATTTTAAATAAATATTCATGTAGGTTTTCAAACAATTCCCATTTATCATTTTTCGTTAATACGAAAGGAATATTTTTTTAATATTTTCAGCTTGAATAATGTATATGGTAACCATGGAAAATTTTTCTATGAAGCTTCCATTATTTTTATTCATGTATATTTTCAATGAAAAATATTTTCAAAATTTTTTATGTTATAAAATGTTTTTTATAAGAGGAATGGATATTTTCCATGATAAATGATTTAAATGGTTGTTCAAAAGAATTTTTCATCTAAGATGACATATGTTAATTTCATCTATTAATTATTTGGGATATGATTCGTGGATACAATTATTATTTTCAATAAATGGTTTATTTTTATTACGTCCTGCTTTTAATGAGACCCATTTCTCTTCCACAGGTTATACTAGGATAAAATATTCATGAAAACCACTTCTTTTTCCACATTTTATTCTTTGGTGAAATTATAAAATGATTGTGAAACCTACCTAATTTTCAAAAGACATGATATAATGGAATTATTATGAAATATATTTCATTTAATGGGTTTTGATATGATGAATTTATTATAGTCTCATGGAACACATAAATATGGTTTTCATTATGAGATGATTGGGACCCATACTTCCCTCCAATACATTGGTTAAATATTTATATCCCATGAAATATACATGACTATAATGGGTAGTGAACTAGGTTCAGTAGGTGAATTTTTCCTCCATGATGTTTCTGAAATTTAAACATGATAACTATGATGGTTTTTTGGAGTGATCCCATTAAACTATGATAGACTTGGAATTGATCCTTGACTATTATTGAAATTATTTTCCCTACTTATTTATTTGCCACAAATCTATGCCTTATAATGATATTATTCTCACATAGATCATGTTCATTTATTTCCTTGTGTTTTATTTCTTAATAAATACCAATCCTTATTCCATTAATCAATATTATGCTATTTATATAAAGGATAAGGGTTTTAAATGTTATTATCATGCTCCTAAAGCATATTGTGTATGTTATACTTATTATCTCGAATTTCTACCCATACTAAGTATCTCATCCCAAATATTATTATGTTTCCCTTCCACAAATTATAAATAAATTTATTAAATATGATATATATAATAAGGTATCAATTTATTAAGAACATCGTGGGATATTATTTAGTTTACCTATAAATTAGTTGTTTGGGTTTCCATGTATCCAATGACACTAATAAATTACATTCCTCATGTTTTGTTTGTATTGTAATGAATATTCATAAAAAATGAAGTAATATATATATATATATATGATAATACAAGGTCGTCATACTTTGTATTATTGGATAGTTATAGTAATCTTTTGGAAACTATGATAATAAAAACCTAGTGAGATCCTTAAGGACATCTCTAAGGATAAGTCTAAGTATGTGTCAAAGTGTAGGAAAATGCCTTAGAAGTTTGGTGAAGGATATAGTGAGTGGTTTCCAAGAAAATTCATCCCTTTAAAGATACTAGAAGTGGATGTGGCTCTAGCACAGAGGTACCCTTGGGTAATAACTCTGAAAAGGGTGCACTGAGCTAGACTCGATCATCCAATAATGCATAACAATCGACCATGTTAGACACCCAGTTTTACAATCCTTGGGGATATTATTAGTAAATTCACAAAATTATTTATGAACTATAATGATTGATTTAAATAGATGGTGACTGTTAATTCCATAGTACAAACCTAAGGCGTCATTTATTAAATATGGTTTAGTGATGCAAACATCATATTAGTGAATTGTTTTTATGATTATGTGGTTCCCCATCGTGATTATAGTTTCTGATACTAGGATTTCTATTTTTAGTCAATGGTTGGAACCCAAAGGAACCTTGTTAAGGATGATTATGATGGAAAATGAAATTATTGTCCCCTTAGCAACTAAATATTATTAGAGCTGGAATGAAAAAACTCTTTTATATTATCACAAAAAAATCTCAATATATTAATCATGATGGGATTATATTTGATCAAAGGTGGGTAAAAAATTATTTTGATTCCTTCATTAGGAAATTTCCACTATAATTGTGTGGGTTTTCTAATCCAATATTTATTTATAAATGGATTTTATCAATAAAAAATATATTTTATATTTTCAATTCATCGAAACATGAAAAATACATTTTATCTATCTGTAGTTTAGAATATAAAGTAGATAAATGGTGGGAAATTATAATGAATACGAGGGGAAGTTATGAAATTTACTCCATGTATTGGTATTATTTCAAGATATTATTATCCATAATATCATTCCATTTATTCTTCTCAGGATGTTTATTTAAGGAGTTACCTCAGCTAAAGAAAAAGCATGATGAATCTATTGGTAACAATGAGAAAAATCTTAAAATACATGTGAGGTAAACTTATAGTATTATCATCCAAACTGAATGTATGGTTACATAATTAATTAGTGGCTTTAAACCAAGTCTATAAAGGGTATTATTCCTAAGTCAATTTAGTATCTATGGAGATATTATTTTATGTTCAATCCTAGTGGAAATAGGTTTTGGAATAACATCCTAATCTCATTGTTTATATATGAATAAAAAATTAATTTATATAGAAATATAAGATACACATAGAGAATATGTAGATCTTTACGCAATACACAATGTGTGGGAATAACAGAATGTGCTTCCTGTTATTCTTATCATTATTCGTATGGTTGAATTTGATGTTATATTGGTAATGTATTATCTTTGTCTATATAAATCCTCCACTAATTATTGTGGAATATAATTTACATTTTATACTCCAAACCAACTGATTATCATCTATCAATGTGAAAATATTTAAAAACATCAAATGGTGATCGCATTTATTGTATGGGTATTAATTCCCATTCATGAAGTGGTTATTATATCAAATTATGGGTGATAAACAGGCCATCAATGATATTTCCATTGTATAGGAATGTTTTGATGCCTTTCCTAATGATATTCTTTACGTTCCACCAAAATGTGAAGTTTAGTTTCCAATAGAAACCATAACGTTTTCCATAATAATGTCAAAGAATCACTATAGAATAGTCTCGGTTGAGTTGTAGGAATTGAATAAGAAAGTATGGGAAAGCCATAAAAAGAGATTCATTTTTCCAGGTGTGTAACCTTATGGTGCATATATTATTTTTTAAGAAAAAATTGATCAATTCAATTATGCATTGATTATTGGAAGCTAAAAAATATCAAAATTAATAAATAATGTCCTCCTCTCCATATTTATGACTTTTTTGATCTACTACCTAGAGATCAATACTTTTCAAATATATACATTATTTGTGGATATCATTAATTGAGGGTAAATAAATATTATACATGTAAGATGACATTACATACAAGGTATGTAGACTATGAATATATAGTAATCACATTCAGTA
The DNA here is from genome assembly GCA_963277665.1 of Viscum album. Classification (NCBI taxonomy): domain Eukaryota; kingdom Viridiplantae; phylum Streptophyta; class Magnoliopsida; order Santalales; family Viscaceae; genus Viscum; species Viscum album. Next base: position 506,330,448 of record OY728145.1, read on the forward strand.
TTAATAATCCCCCCACTATCAATATGGATTTACTGAATATTATCGGTAGAGAATAAATTGATAATTTGTGATTTTTTTAAAGATGAAATGTTTTACTTTTCATTGATAATGTAAGATCATGAAGACCACATGATAATTATAAAAAATATCTTAAGAAGGAGAAACTATAGGAAAAGTTAACAACGTGTAAATTTTGGTTATAAATGTTTAATTTTTTGGGTCATATAATATCAATAGAGGCTATATTCTTAGATGCATCAAAGAAGGAGGGTATTAAATGTTTCCCTAAACCAACCATAATGATTAAGATATTTAGTTTTATTGTTTTTTCAAGATATTTTTGACTATTTGGGAAGCATTTATCATGCATATCTAACATGTTGACAAAGTTAACTCAGAAGGGAGCCTCGTTCCTCGGGATAGATGAATATGTGGAAAATTTGAATGAACTAAAGATAATATTATTTAGCACACCTATTCATAAATTACCTTCTATTAGAGAAGTGTTTTTAATCTACAATGACAAATCCTAGAAGGTATTGGGATTTGTTTCTATGTAGAATTACATGACAAGAGGTTATGCCTCCGAACAAATGAAGATTCATGTGAAAATTACGTAACTCATGATTCCATGTTCTCTATGATAATTGTTTCATTAAATATTTTAAGACCTTATCATTATGGATAAAAGTGCGATATATATAATGATAACAAAAATTTATTGTATATATTTACAATGAATGGGTTGAATATATTGAAAATATAATGGAAAGAGTTGATTATTGATTATGAATGATCAATAAATTTACATCACGAGAACGAAAAAAAGTGGCAGATGATTTGAGTTTAAATAATCATGAAATTTTATCCATTGTGAGGATTGAAAAATATAAACTATTTATAGATTTTCAAAAGAGTGATATGGAAATCCTAAAGGAAGTGGGAAAATATTATCTTTCCCAATTGAATGTTTAAACATTTATAAAAGTGAAAATTAAATAGTCAAAAAAGTAAGATATATAATAGAAAAAGAAGGATATAAATTTCCCTGTGAGTAACCATGAGCATGATGGAATGATAAGGTTTAGGAACCGTGTATATGTTCAACCAATTCAATATTTGAAGAAGTAGTTATTTAGGGAAGGTAAAATTTATACATTTTCCATTAATCTTTGATTTATGAATATGTATAATGATTTGAAATAGTATTTATGGTGGTATGGAATGAAGAGAGATATCAAATAGTTTTATATTAGTGATTGATATGTCAGAGTGTGGAGGCCTAAAGGAAAAAGTATAAGTGGATAATACAACCATTACCAACAGTAGAATGGAAATTGGAAAACATCACCATGTATTTTATTGTTAGACCCCCCCAAAACATCTAAATGGAATAATTTTATATGGGATCTATTTGATTTCCTTAATAAGTCATCACACTTTATTTCTATCAGAGAATAATTATCTCTAGATCCTCTTTCCAAGTTATAAATCAATCAAGTGGTAAGGTCGCATAGAATATAACAATTTATTGTGTCTGATCGGGATTCAAGGTTTTTCTCAAAGACATGGTGAAGTCTTCAACAAGAGATTGATATGTTGTTGGGTTTTATGACTACATATCATCATAATATAGATGGTAAGTATGATAGAAAAATTCAAACCCTATAGGATATCTTTTGATCTTATTCTTTGTATTTCAATGAAGTTTGGTATCAAAACCTTCCAAATGTTGAGTTTTATTAAAACAATAGTTTTTACTCATTTATATTTATGGACATTTATAAATCTGTTTATGGAATAAAATGTACATATCCAATGTTCTAGAATTTAGTTGGATAAATAAAGATACTAAGACCTAAGAGAGCTGATAGAATTTTAGAGAGAGTCATATTTATTCGATAACTCATATTTTAAACGTATATTTAGAAGAAAAGTTCTGGTGACAATCATCAGCATGATCGACTATTTGATTTTGGGGATAATATGCATAAAAAAATTCATCTATGGAATATGGGTATAATATTTGGAATGAATTTGAAACTAATCTCCATGCATATAGATCCCATTTAAATTATTTATTGTATCAGGACCATATATTATGATTTACAACTTCAATTAGACCAATCTCTAAAGTCTATAATGTGTTCAATGTATCTTTAAATAATAAGTATATACATAACCCTTAAAATTTACTAAACTAGAAGGTCATATAACTATAAAAACATCATTTTTATGAGTAATAATCATTTGAGATTATGGATCACAAATAGAAGGTTCTATGATACAAGGCCACTCACATTGTCAGAGTTTTTTTTATCGAAACTGCTTGTTTTGAGAAGTTATGTTGGAAAATAAGGATATGATTATTCAGAAGTATATTTATTTGATTATATCATATTGAATAATTTATGTGAAAAAATTAATTTTAAGAGGAGTAGAATTTAGTAACTTATGTTTTTATAAACCATTTCAAATAAATTAATTTTTTTATTTATTATGTTACAATAAACAGAATGATAATATTGGGGTCCATAAATCACCGGGTTATATTGTGTTAAACATGAAACTATTCTTTAACAAAACCACGAGATATTATTAATACATTTATCTAAAGGTGACCATAATAACACAGCTGTTAAAAATATTGATATGAATAGTAATAAGTATATTTTAAATATTAATTACAATGGTTTTATATAAATTAAACACATTGAAAAAAACACTAAATTTTTAGTAAAGTATTTATATGTTTCAAAAATACAATTTTCCAAAAAAAAGATTCTTATTTATTTTTTTGAAAAATAATAAAAATAATTTCTCACAATTCTAAATAATTAATAAGATAAAATAAATATTTTTTTAAAAAATTATTTTTTCAAAATTATTATAGGGAGAATGTTTGGGACTTTTTTTAAAAGTTCTTTTTTGGATGAATAATTAAAATAATAAATTTTAATTGAAAACATCCTTTTGAATTGTTTTTTATAAAATTAAATTAATTATCAAATTTTCTTTAAAGAAAAAATAGTTCCATTTTATGTCTATTAATTCTATTTATGTCATTATAATTAATTTAATATTGATTTTCTTTATAAAAACATTGTAATCTTTTGAAAATTTTCTCTTTAAAAACATACTTTCTCATCACGTCTATGAAATTAATATTAAATTTAAATATTTAACTTTGGTGAATATGATTATGAAAAATGGATTCCACATTTTTAATAATCATAATTTATAATGAATTATAATTTAAAATTAATTTTTGATCAAAATTAATAGTTAAAAAGGTAAAAATTATTTAGCACTATTTAAGATAAAAATAGGTTTACTAGGGAAATATATTAAAAAAATAAATGTTAAAATGACCTATCAACATGTCAAAATTATATTTTATAGCCATAATTTGACATTATCATGTATAATGTTAGAATTGTATTCAATTATTACCCTTTTGTCTTATGTAAAACGTGGGTACACATTTTTCATTTATAAAATTATGGGTGTGCCTCTCACCACATTTAAAAATACCCCCATATATCATCTCCAGATCACATATAAAAACCAATTCATTTTTCCAATAAATTCCAAATAACATTTAAAATTCCCTCATCTTATCTAATAAGTATTTTTTTGAAATATATCCAAACTAGGAATGATTTTGGTGAAATCTTATGGAGTGTACCCAAAGAATATGTAACGTTCATCAAGAAACATTTTGGTTTTATTTTTTCCAAAACTTATTTGAATTATTATTATACCATTAAAATATATACAAATAAGTATCTCCCATGGAATGAGTTATTTTAATGTTAAGTTAATGTACTATAATTATCTCTACTTCCATCAAATGGGTTACGAAATCATTATGTTTGTGTATGGAAGACTATCACCTCATGAATCGATATCCTCAATTTTCCCATTACCACCTTAAAGGATGAAAATAATGATATATTTATTATCTATATATTATATTCATGATATTATCATACTAATTGAATCATTATTTCATGCATATCTTCCTACTCTCTATTTTTTTAATACTATAATGTCGCTCGTGTGTACGGTGAAATAATTCCTCGTGAATCAATGCAATTCATTCACACTTTAAATAGTTTGTAATAAGGAAGGGTTTAATGAAATTATGTGATATATATGACCATAAAATTATTATGTAATTATAATATAACATTTACCTTTTTTCATACAATCTGACAAGAATATTGAAATGACATTCATGAGTATGTATGACCTACCATCTCTATGAACGATGTATTCCATTTTCTAAATATAAATTTTATATACTAATATAATTAAATATTTTCCAAATATTTATAATATTTATAACATGGTAAAAATTAGTTATATTAAGGGACCATGATCTATGTAAAATGAAAAAAAATCAAAAATCAAGAAACATCTGAAAAAACTAGTTATTACCTAGAACATAACATTAACATAGAGTTGTTAATAAACATGAAAAACATCGCAAGAAAAGAATATATTGTATGATATATATATATATATATATATATATATTTATAGTATATGTAAAATAAAATTATATTTACTATACAAGACTTTTGAAGATGTCTAATGTAAGTCAAGACTTAACGTAAGTTATTTTTTACTAATTTTTTTCGTCTTTGAGATGTATGTTATATTATGCACCAATATTCATTCAAGATGTGTATATAAAAACCATTTAAAATGTAATTTCATCAATTTAGTTATCATCATGATATTTTAATTTCTATTTAATGTGATTCCTAAAAAATAATTAGGATTAAAGGATACCAATACGGTAATGATTTTATGTTACAATTTCATTGTTTATCTAGATATTTTATTATTATATTTCTAAAAAATACATATTTAATGAATATTTATGATATTTATATCATGGTTAGAATTATATAGATTATGGTACAATGATCTATATAATATGACAAAAAATAAAAAATCCAAACATCTATGAAATACAAAGATGTTATTATAAAAAATGTAACATTGACATGAAATTATTAATAAAAAGGAAAGAAAAGGTCATACAAAAATACTATATTTTATGATATATATATATATATTTATATATATTAATTTATATAATATATTAAATATAAAATTATAATTATTATACAGGCGGTTTAAACATATACAACATAAGTCAAGACTCAAGGTAAGGGATTTTTATCTAAATTGTTTCTTCATTGTGACATTCATTATATTATGATCCTATATTCAGTCATTAGGTGTACATATAAACCCTCATACATGTAAAATAATTAATTTTATTATTCCCATGATATTTTATGTTAAATTTTATATTATTCCTTCAAATGTATTATAATTTTAAGATACCAAAGTGGTAATGATTTTATGTTACAATATCATTGTTTATCGGGATAGTTTATGATTATGTTTCCTATGATATTATATTAAAATATATCTCTAGTTAAATATATGAATTTTCTTATCAAAAGGGGTTTAATAATATTTTCATGTAATATTCCATTTTTTATACTTTTTGGTACCTAAAATTATTGGTAAAATGTTTTTTTATAGAAACTAACGTTTTTATCACTTTGGTTGGAAAATAATTCTTCCAAAACATTATTTTCAGAAACCAAAATGCTAAAAAATGTATTACAATTCTCATAGTATTTTTAAAAAACATTTTTAGTTTTTTTTAAATGTTTTTAAAATAATATTAATATCATTTTCCAAACAATTCTTATTTGGACTTTACCAAAAATATTAGAGGAATATTTTTTTTTGACATGTATGGAATGAAAAAAACATTATTCCATCAGGACCATTATTTTAATTGAATATTACATTATATGTTTTCAGGGTTTTTAAAAAAAATCAACATTTTTTATCTTCTAAAAAGTGTTTTCTAATATGAAAAGTCTATACTCCTCAATAATTATTTCTCTTGATCATTTAAAATAATTTTTCATCTAAGATGACATCTTTTGATGTTACCTATGTCTTACTAGGGTTATGATTCAAGGGTACCATTTTTATTCATTCTCTCAAAGGTTTATGTTTTTTATGGAATTATGATTGTAAAACCTGGTTGCCTTCCATATGTTATACCATGATAAAATTCATCTGAAACTCACATATTTTTCAATGGGATATGCAATGATGAAATAATGAAGTAATTATGAAACCATTCAATTTTACATAGGTTATGAAAGGATGAAATGTTTCATGGATGTTTGTTCTAATTTTTCACATTGATGGTTTGGTGTGAGGTATTAATGATTATTTTAAGGTCGTTGCTTCCTACTGGCTGCACTCATTGGTATTGAAGTTGTTGATACAAAAAATGGAGAATAATGTAGTTCATCTCCTGATTTTTGTAGATCTTATGATGGTTTTTTGTGATGTAGGCTCTTGATATTTATTGGCTTCTACGATGATCTGGGGATTTTGGTATGGTGTGATGGTTCCGAAGATGATGTTGTCAGGGTCGAATCGATGAATAATGGTGATGATGATTAATTGAACATGATGAAACCATAATTTTTTTATTCTATAAGGATTGATAAGGATATCTAAATTTGGAATACTATATTTTGAATTTATAATACTATATTTTTGGGTGTTTTCTATGGTTTGAATACGCTCTGTAAGGGTTCACACTTAACCTCATAGTGTAAATTTGGAAAATTAAAAAAAAGGATGTGGAGATCATATGATGAATTGTTCATGAAAACCATTTTATTACATGGGTTATGAAATGATTAATTTCATATGATATTGTTTCAAAAATAAATATAGTTTTCACTTTGAGATTGATAGGACCTATATATCCCTTCAATGCATTAGGAAAATATTTATATCTTATGAGTTAGATAGGACTACAGAAAATAAGGATCATGGTTTTGTAAGGGAATTTGTTCTATATGATGGTCTAATGAGTGACCCTTGACTACTGTGATAGTTTGGGGACTGAAATCAATCCTCTATGATACCCTCAGTAGTGAGCCTTGACTAAAATATAAAATATTTTATATGATTATGTGTTTCCAAAAATCTATGTCTTATGCCAATGTGGATCGTTAATGGATCAAGTTCTGTAATTAACCTATGAATCATGAATTGGGAATTTCTATTATTTGATCCATGAATCATGATTATGATATTGATATAAAGGTTATGATTTTCAAATGTTATTCCATGTTCTCATAAACTTATTTTCATGTTCTTCTTTTGTATCTACCATTTTTACAGTTATTAAGTATATGATCTCACCCATTCTTATATTTCATTTCCCCAGATTATGATGAAATTTATTATGTATGATATGTCTAATAAGGGGGATAGTTATAAAGATAATAGTGTGAGATGTAGTATTTTATATATATACTGGTTGTTTGTGCTTCTATCTCCCAAATTCACTAAACTATTAGGGTCCTCAGGGGTGTTATTGTATAATGTAATGAATAATCATAAGAAATGTGGTAATATCTATATATAATAAGCTTGGTTTTCTGTAATCCTCTAAAAAAAATCTATAGACAATACTAATAAAGAAACCACAACCTTTGTCATAGTTCACAACATAAAGATCACTAACCAATAAGGGAAACCTCAACAAGAAACACACCCAGAAGGGAATTATTCATAACAATTCTCTCAAACCTATCTCAAAATCTACTCATTCCCACATAGTTATACTTGAATTCCCATGATGGAATCCCAACCCAAATGAATGCATCTGTTCATTCCTTGAGTGATTGGAACTGAACCTCAAGAAACATAACTAATGGTCTCCTCTAATAAAATTTATCCCACATTTCATAATCAATCCAAAGAACATAAAATGAACCATCTATAATTTAAGACCCATAAATTCTATATTTATTTAAATTAATTCCAATTATTACGATTCTATGAAAATTGGTGATGCTTGATTCTGAGGCCTAGTGTGCCTAGAACAAGAATTTTCAACATTTTTTAAGGTAAGTTCAGTAAACGTATGGGTGGTGTTCTCTATCTTTTGATAGATTTCTTAGATTAAAAATATTGGTGTACCATTGAATTGGTAGCACTGTGATTTTCTTAAAGAGGGATTAACATCGACTGTAGTAAGTTGGGTGAAAAAGATAGTTTTTACAATTTTAAATAATTAATAAAATAAAAAAAGGTTATTTTATTTTCCAACCACCTGTTGACTGGAGGTATTGGGACTGATGGGTTGTCAAGCCATTTAATGGATAGACTCTTTGGTCTGTAACCACATTATTGAGAGATTAAGAGGTCAGTTAATTAATTAACATTATTAATATTTATTTGCGTTAACCTACATTCCCCCTCTATTTAATTGATGCTTGGGATGGGGTTTTTGACACCACTGTGGGAGACCTTTGGATAAATAGCCTGACATCCTCCACTAAGGGAGGACAGAAGTTTGGGTGGAAACAATCTAGGATCAAAAATCATAGGAAACATCATCCAATGAGGACTCTCCTCCCACCACAACTATATCATCACCCAACGGATCTCAATGTAGGGGTTTTGTTATTAAATTAATGTGCAATGTTTCTTTCCTTCATTCTTGAAAATCATAATGAATTGTAGAAGTTATGAACGGGATTAAATTTATCTTTGTGATAAATGTTTTATTAACTGGTCGATATAATGCTAACATGGAGGGTGCATGCCAATTGAACACGGCCCAGACCCTCTGCCACATGATTTTTCATTGCATTATTCAGGGGTAGTATTCTAAACATGACGAAACCTTCAAATCGGGAGGCACGTAGCAATGGAGGTATCCCAGGAGGCCCGTACACACATTTGGAAGGGAAAATGGAGCACTATAGGTCACCCAATAGCCCACGGAAGACCTGTAGGTGTCGGACTTGTTGGTGGAAGGGCGGCGTGCCGTCACACGGTGCAGTTAGAGGTCGCTACTTCGATGTCGTATTGGAGGGGGATATGCTCTTTATGGGCCCCACGAACAGCAAGGCGGTGCAACGTGGCACTGTCGGTTAAACAGATGAACAAATATTTGAGTTGAATGGGAAGGAGGGGTTGTACGACCCCTCGCATTGGAAACACCCAGCTGGTAGGCCAGGCTGGTTAGCTTCCCAACGGGCTGAGCCCGCCGCGGCCCAGCCCAGTAGGATAAAGTTGGCCCAATTCGTGAGCATGCAGGCCGAGCTCGCCGCGGCCCAGCCGGTTTAGGACAAGCCATTACATGTCCAAGAAAGTTTGTTCTAGGCTCGTCCAAACCCAAATCGGGTCAGGTTAGCCCCATATGGGTGGGTCGGTCAGGTCTAACTGAGTCAGACAGAACCCATGCCCATTTCAGCCCAGATACGCTAAAAATGTTGTATCTCAGAAACCATAAATCCGTTTGAAAAACCATCTACAGTGTTGGAATCCTTGGGATGCTACAATAAATTTAAGATAATCCACCTCATTTTTGGATAAAGTTGAAGTATGAATGGGTTGGATCATACATCAATCCAACTGAGCCCTCTACACTGAAATGCCTATAACTCTTAGATCAGGCGTCCGATTGACGCACTGCCTCTTGTGTTGGAACCCTTATGACATGAAGAATCACCGGGTTACTTATTTTTAGGGCATAATTACGGTTTAATTATGAGGAATGGAACGAGATGAAGAACCTACTAGAATCAAGGGTACTATGTATGGGAATCTAGTGGCTAGTTGAGACGGGAAACATGAATAGTTATCCTGTGTGGATCAACACCTAGCAATCATGTGTGGATCAGCACCTAGAGATACCATGTGGATAAGAACCTAGTGATATTGTAGGGATCAACACATAATGATCTTCTGTGGGTCCGCACCTAGGCATCTTGTGTGGATCATCACCTATCGACCTAGTGTGGATCAAAACCTGGCGATCCAGTGTGGATCAGCAGCAAGTGATCCAGTTTGGATCAGCACCGAGAGATCCTATGTGGATCTGTAGTAGAGCCCTTTGAGAGAATAAGTTGATCAATCCTTACATCTAATCATCTGTAATTATGTAATTATGTTATACCTTGTTTTAGAGGAGTCTTTTTCGTAGTGCTTTATGATTGAAGTAATGCTTTTTGGTTTTCTTTGTGAAATTATGAGAGACCTTCAGTGGTATCGGGGTCCATGCTGGGTATTTTTATACTGACCCCTACATGGGAATTGCCCAAACCTTGTTGTGTCTTTTGAAAATGATGAGAAGATTGACTAAGACAATAAGAGTGAGGACCAGGTGGTACATGGAGGTGGCAGGTTGACGGGGAGAATTGTGGTGACGAGCTACTCCTACCCTCCAGGTAGGATCCGTGGTGGAAAATATCATGACTCGTTTTCTGTTTTTTTGTAGTTGTATATTTTTATGTGAACTTGTATTCCGACCCCTTTACTTTTAGTACTTACTATAACACTTAGTTGTTGTTACTAGTTGGGGATGCACCTCACTCTTCTATTGTGTTTTACTTTTGCATATTGTACCCTACTTTTGTGTGTACATGTTTGGAGGAAATACCTTCTCATTTTCGTCAATCTTCTTTCCAGTGCAAGTCTCCAACACCTGGCCTATAGAAGGTGGGCTTCCGGTAGTCACGACACAGACCTCAGGGGATGGGTCATGACAATGTGGTATTAAGGGATTCAGTTCTACTAAATAACTATAACTATAATCTTTAAAATGTAGCAATAGTGTTAAGTATTTTGAGAGTGGTTTTGAGTTCGGGTAGTCCAATGTTGGTGCAGCGACCGACATATACATACACCCGGACCCTGAATTCTGATTTTCAACTTGGTGTATGATAACATGGATTATGTGTGTTTTGGAAATGTTTTACTTTTGATCAATTTTGAGTCATCTCACCAGGTGTAACTTTTTTACTGAGGTGAACCTGTTTTTTTCAGGATGTCACCATATAGGCAGCTATCCAATAATCCTGAGAGACTACATGATGATGGCCCACCAAGTGATGCAACTCTGGTGCAGAGCCCTCATAATGTGTTTGCATCTTCAGGTGGTGTACCAGCAGCACCACCACTCTGGGGGTAGCAATTTCCACAACCTCACTGGCAGACCATTCATGCCAACTGAGCATGTTGCACGAGTTTTAGAGACATATGCCTCTGAGGTTTCGAGGTGATACAGATCCCAAGTAACTGAGGACTAGTTGGAGGTTGCGGAATGGGTTTTCTTCCTTATTGAGATGCCATCAGAGTATATGGTGATCCCAGCAGCTAGCCTATTCGAGGGAACAATAGGGAGATGGTGGAGTCGAACGCTCCAGATTCATAAGGAGGCGACTCTCTCTAGGTTATACATCGAGACCCAATTTAGGGCGGAGTTCGTATCAGTGATTTTAGGCTCAGTTCATATTTAGGAGCTGTTGGACTTACAGAACGACGGCCTATCAGTGTTCTATTACTCATTGAGATTCACTGACCTCTCATGCTACACCAAACAAATGGTACATGAACAATTCTTCAGGGCGTAGGCCATTGAGCAGGGTATTTAGTGGGAGATCAGAGATTTGATGATATCAGTCAATATCCCGACACTGGCGGGAGTGCTCGAGAAAGAATTATTGGTGGAGAGATTCTTCGCTTAGCAGGCACTGACAGTGAGAGCACCCACATGATGACAGGTAGCCATGTTATCTATAAGAGGTATTATGAACATGTAACAGTGGTCCATGTGGGCCAGACCTTCTAGTGGAGGACCCCAGGATACAGGGTCAGAGGAATGAAGATCACAAGGCATAAGAGGTCTTCTGAAGACTATATCTTGTTACTCTTATGGTGGACTGGGACAAATGTCTCACGAATATCCAAATCCACGCATAGACAATCAACAGATGACCAAGGGTCCACTGAGGCAGCAGCCGAGATTCGAGTGAGGGGGTCCGCAGGGCAGCAGACATGGCAGAGGAGCAGATCATACTGGAGGTGGTGGAAGTCGGTATGATGTTCTACCACCACCACCCCCAGGTGGTCCTCCCCGAACACAGGGAGTATGTGGATATGAGAGAGCATAACTTTAAGCGGTATATTCCAATGACAATGACTCTCTAGATATTATTAGAGGTATGATATGTGTCTATCCCACCCCAGCTGTAGTTATTATAGATCCAGGTTCCAGTCAGGATTTTTATTTCCACGACACTCGTTCCAATCTCAAAGATTCCGATGGAGTAATTGTCTCGATCCTTACGATTAGAAACTCTTAAGGGAGAATATTCAATGATTAAACACTAGTGCAGATAGTGTGAGATCACTCTAGGAGGCGAGAGATTCAACAGGGATCTCCTAGTAGCACCATCGATGCCTTATGACGTCATATTGGGTATGGAATGGATATCCACAATCCATGCTACGATCGATGGTTTTAGGTGAAAGGTGAGGTGTTTCTACGAGGATGGGACAAGGTTTTCCTTCATTGGTGATAAGGGAACCTTTTCCGCTTATGATGGACTTTGTTGGATGAGGGAGTTGTGGATCACCCATCAGTGTCCTAGACTTACCCTTAGAGTAGTTGATGTGAGGAGTCTGAGTTATCCTGTACTGGTGGACCAATATGAGTACTAATTTCCTGATGATGTTTCAGGACTACATCCTCGCAGAGATGTATACTTCTACATCAACTTGAACCTTGGGAAGAGATCGATATCTATGCTAGCATATCGAATGTACCCACTGATATTTCTGAGTTGTGAGTATAGTTGGATGAATTGCAGAAGAAGGGGTTCATATGGATTAGTGTTTCTCCATGGTCATCCCCAATTTCTTCGCTAATAAGGAAGATGGGAGTATGAGGCTTAGTGTGGAGTATTAGTACCTTAACTAGGTGACCATGAAGAAACATTTTCCTCTCCCAAGGATTGATGATCTCTCTGACAAGCTAAAGGGACATCGGTGGTTTTCAATGATAGACCTCAAATCAGTGTATCATTAGCTCAGGGTACGAGATGAGGATGTACCGAAGTCAACTTTTCGATGTCGGTATGGCCATTACAAGTTCTTGAATATAGCCTTTGGCATGACCAATGCTCTGGAAGTGTTCTTGGGGCTCATGAATAGGATCTTCCATCCATAACTCAATCGCTTCACGGTGGTCTTATTTTATGAAATATTGATACCCTGAGCAATAGAGGAGGAGCATTCCACACACCTAAAGATAGTTCTTGGATACACTTCGAGAGAACTGTCTTTATAAAAAGCTCTAGAAGTGCCAGTTCAAGATACGAGAAGACCACTTCCTTGGAAACATTATTTTGGAGGCTGGAGTTGGAGTGGATCCAGTGAATATAGAGGCAGTGCATGCTGGGGAGCCACTTAGAAGTGTGACCGAGGTGTAGAGTTTCCTGAGATTGGCTGGGTACACCAAGTGATTCATAACCGAATTTTCTAGAGTTGCAACAACATTTTAATATTTTAAAATGAAGGGACAACCCTTTGTGTGGATGATGAGATGCTAGAAGAGTTTTCAGGAGATGAGGCAGAGGCTGACGAGTGACCAAGTCTTGAGGCTACCAGAAGAGGGTGTTGGTTATGTAGTCTAGTGTGACGTATCAGGGACTAGACTATGTTGTGTCCTGATTCAAGAGAGAGTGGTGATCGCCTACGGCTCACGAAAGCTAAGACAGCATGAGTAGAACTATTCTACCCATGATATGGAGTTAAAAGTAGTGGTCTTTATTCCGATGATGTGGTATCACATCTTTATGGGTGAACGTTTTACAGTGTAATCTAATCACAAGAGTATTATGTATATCTTCTCATAGAAGGAACTAAACCTGAGACAATGGTGATGGATGGAGTTTCTCAAGGAATATTACATTGATATATTCTACAATCAGAAGAAGAGAAATGTGGTAGTACATTCACTCAGTAGGAGGTCTAGTCTACAATTGATGAGTGAAGTGATTGAACAGCTGGTCACGTTGCAGATATCCTTTGTCGACGGTGATAGAGCATCTTACTTCATGTCTATGATAGTGACTCCCCCACTCCTTCAACATGTTAGGAATTATAGCTTTAGTAGAAAGACTGTGAGGCCCAAAGTTCTTATATATCCTCAAGATAGGATCCCGATGGTTTTTCTAATGGCAGGGAGCACATCATCATCTTCAAAAGATGCACCATGGTACCTGGGATGATATTAGAGGTGGTGTTGTGGGAGTTCCCAACATACCCTTGGGCGGTACATCCTATAGTGGAAAAGATGAACCAGGACCTCCAACACTAGTACTAGTGGCCCAGGATGAAGAAAGTGGTGGAAAAGTTCATATCACTATTACTCAATTGTTAGAAAGTGAAGGAAGAGCATTAGGTACCTGCAAGACTAGCTCAACCGCTTGAGGAGAGAGAGCAGAAGTGGGATGGTATCTCGATGGACTTTGTGACAGGGCTACCATGTACGTCCATTGGCCACAATTCCATCTGGGTTATTGTTGACCAACATCCCATGTCAGCCTACTTCCTACACATCTGAGAGCAGGAATCAATAGAGATATTGGGATTCCTCTACGTATAGTAGATTTTATAGATTCACGGGGTACCATTTCCCATAGTCTCACATTGTGATGTAGGTTTTACATCCCTCTTGTGGAAGGGGTTGTAGGAAGAATTCGGGACTCAGCTTTACTTGAGCACCACCTCCCATCCTAAGACAGATGGGCAGACTTATCAGACCATAGAGACACTTGAGGAAATGCTTCATTCTTTTGTCTTTGATTTTGGCCGCAGTTGGAAGGACCACCTACCACTGGTAGAGTTTGTATACAACAATATTTATCACTCAACCATTGACATGGATCTATTTGAGGACATGTATGGTTGACCATGAAGATCACCTCTATGCTGGACAGACCCAGGGGAGTCATCACTTATGGGTCCAGAGTTGGTATAGGCTACCATAGAAAAGATGCACATTATCTAGGAGAGGATGAAGACTAAACAGATCCAAAAAAGTATTATGTTGACAGGATAAGAAGACCCTTAGTATTTGAGGAGGGATACCATGTCTTCTTACGGGTCCCACCCTGATGAAGATTACAGAGGATTGGCCAAGGCGATAACCTATCTACAAGGCTCATCGGACCATTCCAGATCCTCAGTAGAGTAGGCGAGGTGGCATACCATCTGTCTCTTCACCCAAATATGATCCAGGTTCATAATGTTTTCCATGTGTCAAAGATGAGGAGGTAAGTGCAAGATCTATAGTATGTTATCGACTAGGGTGAGCTGGACATTGATGACGTGGCGACATTTGTGGAGTTCCTGGCAGAGGTCGTGGATTGACAGAAGCAGGTACATTATGTGATATCGACTCCTCTGGTGCATGTTCGATGGTAGCACAGTAACATCTAGGAGAGAATATGGGAGCAGGAGGCTCAGATATGTGCTCAGTACCCCCATTTTTCCCCTCGTTTTGTTGTAGCTTGCAGGTAAAAAATCCCTAAAGTGGGGAGAATGTAAAGAGACATAAATTCCATATAATATTTTGAAAAATTATTTGGGATTATTAAGAGTCTGTGAAAATTGATAATGATTGATTCTATGGACCTATGTGCTCAGAATGGAATTTTGATCTTTTTTACGGTATATTCCATAAATGTGCTGTCATTATTTTCTATCTTTTGAACTGGTGCTTGGAATAAAAATATAGGGGCACTGTTGAATCTACAGCACCGAGATTATATTATAGGAGGCTTAATGTCGACTGCAGTAGGTTGTGTGAAAATATTTTTTTTGCAACTTTTATAGAATTTATAAAATAACACAAAAGATTTTATTTTATTTTCCTACCTCCTATTGAGCAGCGGTGGTGGGACTGATGGGTTGTCAAGACATTTAACGGCTTGAATCTTTTGTTTGTAACAACACCATTCAGAGATTGAGTGGTTCATTCAATAATGAATCTCATTAATCTATTGTTTAATTAACCTCCTTTCCCCCTCTATTTAATTGAGGCTTGGGCTGGGGTTTTTTACACGACTTTGAGAAAACTCTGGAAAAGTACAGGGACATCTTCCACTGACGGAGGACGGAAGCTTTGGTGACAATGATCCAGGAGTGAAAAATGCAGAATAATTCATCCAATGAGGAATTTCCTTCCACCACAACCACAACATCACCAAATGGATCTCAAGGTAGGGGATTGTGATTAAATTCATGGGAAATGTTTCATTCCCACTCTCTTGAAAATCATGATGAATTGCCGATGTTCGGAATGGGATTAAATTTATCTTTGTGATGAATTATTTATTAACTGATTGATATAATGCTAACATCAAGGGAGTGGGGCAAACAAACAAGGCTCAAACCCTCCGCAGCTTGATTTGTAGTTGTGTTCTTTAGGGGCAGTTTTCTCAACATGACATATCCTTTATATTGGGAGGCACACTGTGAAAGCGACTTCCCGGGAGGCCCTTATGCACTTTCAAAAGGGAAAATGGACCATCAGACCTGATCCAGGAGCCCGTGGAAGTCCCACATGCATGGAACCGGCATGGTAGTGGCGTAGACCGGCAGAGGCAGGCGAATGAAGCCACCAGTTCTCACTGGCCATAGAAGAAGGCGAAGCCGCTTGGTGCCATAGTGGGCCGAAGTGATGGCCGACTCTTGGCCGACCTCATTGGCCAAAGGGTGGGGTACCATCGCGCGACACAGGTGGAGGCCACTACGGAGTGGTACCCACTCTCTGAGGGTCCCATGGACAACAAGGCGGTGCCATGTGGCCCTGAAGGTTAAAGAATCAAACAACCATTTGAGTTTTTCGAGAAGGAGGGGTCGTGCGACCCCTAGCACGGGTCGTGCCCAACCGGGGGGCTTAGCTAGTCTGCTGCCTTGCTGGCTGAGCCCATCGTGGCCCCGCCCAGTCGGTTTGGGCTGGTGTGCGGCCCATCCGGTGCGGGCCAAACCAATTCGTAGCCAATCTAGGTCGAGCCGAGCCAGGCTAGCCTGAACCAGTTTAGGTTGGCCCAAGACATGTGGGTCATGTTGGTCCGACCGGGTCTGGCCAGACCGAGATCTATTTCGGCCCATATACGCTAAAAAGGCCATATCTCCAAAACCAGATGTCTATTTGATGAACTTTTAACAGCATTGGAATTATTTTGATGAGAAGGTCTATTTCAGATACTCCACCTATGTTTTGGAGAAATTTGGAGTATGGATCTATTGGATCATACCTAAATCCAACCGGGACCTCAGAACTGAAATGTCTAATACTCTCAGACCGGGTGTCCGATTGACACACTATCTGTTGCATTGTAACCCGTATAAAATGACAGATGATTGGGTTACATATTCATAGGTCTTTTTTATAGTTGAGGTAAAACTGATAGGTTGGGGAGAGAGCCTTAGAAAATCATGCATACTATGTACGGGAATCCAGTGGCTAGCTGAGACTTGAAGAATGAAAAATGATTCTTTGTAGATCGACACGTAGAGTTCCAGTGTCGATCAACACCTAGTGATCATATGTGGATCAGCACCTAGTGATACTATGTGGATCAAATCCTAACGATCCTTTGTGGATCAGCACTTAACGATCCTATGTGGATCAGTACCTAGCGATCCTGTGTGGATGAGAACCTAGAGATCCTTTGTGGATCAACACCTAGCGATCCTTTTTGGATCAGCCCCTGGCGATCCTATGTGGATTAGAACCTAGATATCCTGTGTAGATCAGAATTGAGCGATCTTATGTGGATCAGCATCGAGTGATCCTGTGTGGATATGTAGCAGAGCCCTTTGATAGAATAAGATAATTTAGCCATACGACTAATCATCTGTACTTATATACTTAAGTTATACCTGGTCTATGTTGAGTCTTTAGCTTAGTGCTTTGTGATTGGGGCCATGCATTTTTGTGTTCTTTTTTGGAATTCTAAGATACCGTATGGGGTCTCAGAGTCCCTAATATGTATTGTTATACTCACTCTTTCATGGGCTTCGCCAACTCCTTGTTGTGTCTTGTGATGATGACAGGAAGCTTGGATGAGACTATAAGAGCTAGGACCTAGTGGTGCACGGAGGTGGTTGGTTGAAGTGTAGAGATGTGGAGATGAGTTGCACCTACCATTTAGTAGGATCGTTGGTGGATGATCTCATGAGCTGTTTTCTATTTTCTGTTGTAGTTGTATCTTTTCTGATGGGCTTGTATTCTGGACCCTATACTTTTAGTAATTACTTTTACACATAGCTTTAGTTATTAGATAGAGTTGAAGCTTACTCTTCCATTGTGTTTTACATTTGCATAGTGTACCGGATTTTGTGTGTATAGGTTTTGAGGCAATGCCTTCCATTTTTTGGAAATGATATTCCGGTGCTAGTGACCAACCCCTGGCCTATGGAAGCTAGGTTTGGGGTTCTCACGACACGGGTCCTAGGGGACGGGTCGTGACATGTAAATCATTTACCTATGCTATCAATAAGCGCACACCCTCTTATAGGATCACATCACATAACCATACACAAAAAATCATTCTTGAAAAATAACCTCAATGGAATTATTCTATAAAACTATCTCATCCCAAAAACAATTATATATATATATATAGCCTATAAATGTTGAACTGACTCCACCATCATAATATATACAGAAAACCCATAGAATAGACTACCCATAAGTTTAATTATATCTTTGGAGAATAAAGAAACATAAACCCCATTTATGAAGAAAAAGTGTATAATAGATGTACTTTTGAGTACATGGTGTGTACCATCAAAGTTTCACTAGGGTATACACTTCAACCTAGATGGGGAAAACTTTGGGTATGTCATGTACTAGTACATGGATACAACTTACATGGGTTCTATTCATGTTTAATTACATGACTATGTCATAAATGGGTTATGATTGTGTAATACTGCAAAACCATGAACTTCTCGCATGGGGTTCCATCCAAAGTAATTAGCCATATGTTGAAGTCCCATTACATGGCGTGTTCCTAGGGTACACAGTGTGTACTTCCATGGAAATTGTCTTCCCATGTACATAGGAACATGTCCAGTTATAAGGCCTGGCACTAATACATGATGTGTATTTGGGGTACATGGAGTAATTTTATAAAATATATTATTCACCATACAGTAAGAACGCATTGTGTGTGTTCATAAATCCACCCAATGTGCGCTCTATATTTACTAAACACAAATCCATTGGGACCTCCTAAAACACCCTAATTTCCATGATAACCACTATATCTACCCTCTAAGAGTTTCCAATATCCCAAAAAATGATTAACACTAATCATACATCTCTAAAATCATTTTTCAGGAAAACATTTAAATGGACAACCTTTAAGAAGAATCCCCCATGGATTTGATCTGATTCGCGATCCATAGTTGCAACACGATGAGCTGGTTTGACCCTAGCTTAGTGATGGTAACTCAATATTCTATTATCCCTTTTCAATAAACTCTACCTCTCCAACTCTTGTATCTCATATTAATACCCCCATGGAAGGGGCACAAAGATGAAAAATATTGAGGAGGGAAGATAATGTTTAGAAAAAATAAAATGTGTGAGATATGAGGAAAGAGGATAAAAGTGGACTGACCCTGTCCTAGTGGTCGATGCAAGGTTATTCCATTACATGAATGAAAAAAAAAATTTAGAATAAACTATGTTTTTTCAATTATAATCCAAATCATCTAACATATGATATCACTTAACAAACTTTCACTAAAATAGAATATTTATTTAACTAAATATTAAATATTAGACCAAAAGTAGAATGGATTGTAATTCCACCAAACACCTATTCTATTGGTAATAACCTATTTTGGTAATAAAATAATTGTTAGGATAACTGTATTAGATCCCTTGATTGTATAAATTACTATGTTCTCCTTAAAACCATCTCAAATTTACCATATTTTCCTTAAACTATCACAACATGGTTCGTGACATCAAATAAGTGTAACCCACACATAAAATAATTCATAACATATTTATTATAGACAATGATATATTAAACATGTTGTACATAGAGTTAATTAGTCACCACTCTTCCCCCTATATGTGATCAAAACGAATCCCATTTACCTCAAGTTAAATTAAATCATGTTACCTCATCGCCACCAAAGATTAATTAATGTACTGTAAAAATAAAACCCCATTTTCCAATTATAGAAGGAATAGTTTTTGATATAAGGAATTAAATAAATAAAGACGTTTATTTCAAAGATAATATTAGGTGCGATTGAATATATATACTAGTAACTTGTTATTATTTGTTTCTTTTGAATTTATATAACAAATCCACAACCTAATTCTAGAATATAATATTACTACCAAATCATCATGTGTTGTAGTTGAAATTAGTTTAGAAATACTACAGAAGGATTAATACATTACATTAAACATACTAATCTATAAAATTCTATGTGGGTTATATGTGAAGAATGAGGGGAACATGATAATACTTTATTCTCATTTTTTAATAAAATGTGTTAATGGAAAAAATAATCAAACCATTGGTTCATGATCCTAGTGAGAGTCAATGTCAGTTAGATTCAATGACATTAATAATTAATATATATTTTTTCAAGGTAAATATATATAAAACATAAAGAATATATAAATGTTTTCATTCTATCATGGTGATAAATAATACCTTGGGAGGTTCTTGATATCATTCCTTCTATCCTAAAACTACGATTTGAAGCTACTGTTGTGGGTACTGAGATTTTTTACTCTTTATTTACTATCTATACTCTATAGTGATGGAATTAAATGTCCCTTATACCCATGCTATGAATATTTCACCCATGCTTATCCCACTTTGGAATTTTAATAAAATAATGTCTTCCTATTTTTTTAATATAATAGTTGAATGATTAACTATATGAACTTGTATGAAAATTTTATTATTTTATTTAGATATTATTTTTTATATTTTCACGGTCATTTTCACTTACAATTACTTGATTATCATTATATAGTACATTGTGACGATTGGTGATATGGAGTGGATATTGACCAAGGATCACGATAAATTTAGAAAGGATCAACTATAGTAGGTAGTGATTATTATTCTTATGCTCAAGCCAATCATAATTAAAGAGAATAATAGGTTTATATCATAGCCAATTGTTAACAAAATAAGGTAGTTATTATTTATAGAATTATGATTTAGTGGGTAAGGTAGAGGTAATATCAATGGTAATTAAATTACCTCTCATTTTATTAAATATAACTATTCACTTAAACTAATTCAAACCACATATGGCTCCATGTTTTTCAATATCACCCAAACCCAAAAACACACAATATGAACACTGAGGATGGTTTCACATTCATGAGATAACACAATGCACACCACTAAATGAAATTTTTTAGTCTAAAATGGTATTTTTAACCAACCTAGGATAGTTTAATAAAGAATCTAAAATAATTCCCATAGAGTCAATACATTTTTCAAAATAATATTTATGATTTATAATTTTATATGGTTCCTCTAATTTCGAAGGTCCACCACTAGTCACTTACTTGTTTATGATCATGAAATTGTGTAGGATTTTCCCGTAAGATTGTGGAATCAATGTACATTTCAACACTTAGAATATGTTTTCCCCAATTCCATTTATAAAATATCAATTCCATTCATCTTCTTCTTATTCTTATTCTTTGTTTTTAGATTCATAAATGAGTGATAATACAAAATATATATTTTAAAAATAAAATAATAGTCTAAAATATTTTTTCCACTAAATTTTAATTATTAATATATTAATCTTTTATTACAAAATACCTAATCATATTTTGAATTTAAACACTGTATAATCCATATATTTTCAAAATTTCATGTTTTATCGTATAAAGAACCAACAATGAATTGGAAATGTGTGCATAAACTCCATGAAAATAATATTTTGAATTGTCCAAATAATGTAACTAAAATTTCCATTTTCTCTGTATGTCCCAACTTTAGAATGGATTTTAATCATATAACCTTGTGAAGATAAAATATGAGTTAGTCTATATAGTTATTTCCGTTAGATTTCCTTATCTAAATCAATTATAAAAAGAGGGAATACATCTATTTCCTAAGGTAATCAAGTAGAGAAAGGAACAAGGTGTACTTGGATAGTTTTAAGAAGTTTTTTACTGATAGCCCTCATCAACTCATTGAAGATCATAATTTAATAGTTTTATTCTAATACTAACTTTTGGAAAATGATTAAAAATTATTGGATACATATTTTTGAGAAACCATCACTAAAAAAATTGCTAACCATGGACAATGAGATAATATATATATCCCCAAAAAACTCTCAACAATGTAGCGCATGGACTTCCAAAATAGGTGGTAATATACTTAAAATTTCAAACTCTCCTATACATGAATCCACCATAGAATAAGTAACATTTCTCATGAGACAATTATCCTAGAAAAAATATAGTGGATCACCGTAAAAACTATCAAGGGTATTATAAATCTATAAGTATTTAGAGAACCAGATATACTACTACCATTAAGTGAAATATATAATTTCTTGTAATTCCTTGTAATAAAAAGTATTCAAATAACCAATAAAAAATAATGGTTTCGGATAGCATTTATTAATATAGTACCATGTTAGAAGATAATATCCATAATGTCCACCATTCTAGTAGACATTATATCCACCCACAGTCTAAAAAAATAAACAAATCATAGTCGTCAACAATATAGTATCCATAATGTAAAAATAACTACCCATCCATGAATTATATGATCTGAAATTTAGTTTATTAATAATATGAAAAATAGAATAAATTCAAAATCAAGGATTTTGACATTAAGGAATTCCAAAAATAATAGTAATGTTTTTTTTATAAAAATTGAATAATTATTGATTCCAAGTGACATGTAAACTATATTATTAACCAATTCAAAATGTATGGAGAAATGTGAGTACTATTTCATGGAGAAGTGATATGGAAGTATAAAAAAACCATGTGTTACCAATACAAATTTATGATGAAATTAAACAAATTTAAGAGGAAAAAAATACAATGAATCAATAAGTGTATCCACCTATGATGGCACAAATATTTGAAGAGGATAAAAAAATTAATGATGGAGGATTTGACTCAACCATTACCACTATTCCCTTTATAAATTGGTCAACAAAATAAATATGATGAATTGTCCTTGTTGAACTATATGTTTGAGACATTCAAAATTCAAGAGATATATATAACTCCCCATGAGTCAATCAATCATATTTATTTGGTATGTGAAATTAATTGAAATGATGTTTTATAAGAGGAAAAGGATACATATATATTAAATGGTAATTTTTAGTTCCAATGGATCATTGATGACACACATAAGCTAGTATGAGTCATGTGGGGTTAACTTTTTTCGAAATAAAAATTCTTATTTTATATTATAACCCCTTTGTTCTTGGAACATCTTATAATTGGTTAATAGAAACATACCATTTCTTATTAATCATATAATACACCTATATAATGTGAATGTAAGGAAGAATAGTATATTACATGTGTTTATATAAGGTTGTTCCCTACCAGTAATCAAAGACCTTGTTATGATTTAGTTGTTCAAGTAAAATATATTACTCAAGTAATTTATCATCAAATGCAAGGGGTTAGACCAAGTACCTTCTTAAAACCATTAAAACTATATTAGATAGGTGTGTGTGTGTGTTCACTATATTATAAAAGTGAACATACTATGTATTTCTTTGGTACGTTATAATAGAATCTCAGGAGTTCAATTAAACTCATCATTTTTTGGCTGTAGATAATGAAGTATGTCTTGGGATGTCACTACACCCACATTACGATCTTCTTTATCATAATATATTTCCTTTAAATTCATTAAAATCATCATTATTATATAATATAATAGCCAAAGATTTTAATTTATAACTACTGTTAACGTATTTAATGTGTTTGACAACCACTTCTGCATGAAATACAAAATGTAAATGAAATTGTGATATACGTATATAAAATATAAATATTTTAGTATGAATGTTAAAAAATATCCATTGAATTAGATGGATTGAATATGAGTATTCAAATTATGAAGTACCTTTAGAAACAAAATAGTGGCAACTTTGAAAATATGTTATATTCAATTAGTATAGATAATACAACTAATAAAACTTATGCTTCCATAATATTGATGTTTTATCTCAATATATAATGTATATAATTATTACATATTAATAAAATATATTAATAATATGAATAATATATTTCCATTAAATTAATTAGTAATTTATAGTAAATAATAATAATTAATAGTTATCATTTTAAAAATCTATTTTCCAACATGAACATATTTACAATATTTTTGGACATTATTTAAATATTATATTCTCCAATGTAAAAAATTTAATTTCAAAAATTAAACATACAATTTTCATTAATAATGTTAATATATTTTTATGGTGGATTTTTTTGGATTCTTATATGAAATATTTGTTGGGTTAAAAGTGAATAATATCATTTTTACAAATAACATGACTTCTATAACATTATTCATATATAATTATGAAATAGAGATTAATTATTCATTTTTATAATAATTTTATTTTATTTAATTGGAAACCATAGGATTTTAAATATGTTTTTTACAATTTACAAAACCATATTTGATATTTTAGAACATAAAAATTATTTTCTCAAAATAAATTATCATTTTAAAAAAATTTATTTTTATTTTATTTTTATCTCTTTTATAAATTGAATAAAATGAAATGTATTTAAAATTTAGAACATTTGTGTCCCAATTATCAAATAATTAGCACTTTAATTTGGGAATGGGGAATAAGTTACCTTAGGCAAAAACTAGTAACCATGGTAACTGTAAAATGGTTAAAGAATAAATCATAGAGTGAAGGAACACAAAAATGAATAATAAATGTGTTTTGAGATATTTTTAGGCCTTTTGTGACCTTAGAACTTCCCCTAGAAATTTTTAATAATTTTTTAACCACTAAACTTGAGATCTACTTCTTATTATGGATAAAATTTATGTATTTAAAAAAATTCAGAAGAGAAACCCCTCTCCTCACTTACCCCCACACTAAATCCTACTAGGTTTAGAAAACGAACCCTGACCAAACCACTTATAAACACCCCTAGACACATTAATGTTGTTAGGGTATTCCCAAAACACTATCCCTTAGAGAATTAAACCCAATTTCAATAGAGATAATTAAAGGAGGGAGGTTTGTATTCATTACGTCACTTTCACTTTACCATTTTATTATATAATTTTATTCTTCCAGAAATTTAGTTTCACCATTATTAAAAACATACAACAGAATAATTATTATACTATTTTCTTATTATAATAATTTTATAATAATTTACCCTTTCTCCTTTAATATTAGGAAAACTAAAAATATGACTCATGCATTGTGCTGACTATCGCATCCACAATGCAATGTGTTTCATTTTCCTTACCCACCCTCCATACAAGGATGGAATAAAACTGTAATAATTTAAATAATATATTTTTTTATATCATAGTTGTGATCATGAATTATTAAAACATATTAGTCATTTATTTCATTCTATGGAATACCTAATCGTCAATCAAACATACGTGTGGACTACCGCCTCCATGGAATGATTGATTTTCCTTTTTTTCATTTCTTAACTACATTAAATGGATAATAATTATGATGAAATTAAAATATAAATACTATTTTTATGAAATAATTAATGTTATTGTATGAAACATTAGATAACTTATTAATGACCGGATCAAAAAATGATTATTTTTAATTCCCTTATCTAAAACGAGTGAACTAAGAGGAAATTAACCCATTTTTTCAAATTAATGACATTATATAAATTATATTATACTTATAATTATTTAAAATTATTATATATCATAATTGTAAGAACAAAATAAGAAAAATTTGCTTCATTTATAATTATATTACAACTAAACTACCTCATAATCACCCATTAATCATAGTTGTTTCACGATTAGGTCAGTTTGAGGACCTTCTTGAAATATACAAGGCATTTATATCATAAATGACTATGATAAATTATTTAATTTTATAATATGAAATAAATAGGTTAATAATTTTTTTTTCATATGACTAGATGAATATTTAACACATTATCTTATAAATCATCTTTTATTCATTAAAATTTGATGAAATATGCTCACCGCTGATTTCAACCTCATGGACCGTAACAAAAAAACAATTAAATTAAATTATATCCGTATAAAATGTTTTGGGGAATATATTACAGTACCTTTAATTATATAAATATTATTAAATATTTAATAAAAATTAATACTATCACTTGTTTATGAAACTGGATGAAATTGATAAAGATTACTAACACCCGTTATTGAAATTGGGTAAAAACTAACTAATATAAAATTATATGATGATAATACAAGATAAGGATAAATTATTTAGTTATGAATAATTTTATTTATTATGTATTTATTGAATAAAAAATTGTTTTTCAGGATTTTTTATGCAATTGAAGAATTATTCCAGAACAATGTAAGGGTTTTCGTATCAAATTATTATCATAGAGTAATGTTTAGTATCATGCACCTAATTTTATTTGTGTAGTGAATATATTGAGTATTTTATATATAATATCATGAATTGTCATCTATTTATGACATTTTAAGATCAATTATATGCTCATGATTTCCTATGGTTTTGATTAATGTTTTACTCAAGTCGCAAAAGTTTTCTTGGCCTCAATTATGATTATTTGAGACATTTTTTGTATTATGAATCCTTTTTCCATTTGTATTATGTTCTATATATTTACTATAAAATAAAATGATTATAAAAATTTTACTTTTAATCCCTGGGATAAACTAAGTAAATCCTTGTTCTTCCATTCAATATTATTTTGACTAAAATGTTACCCTAGTAGTAAGAGTTTTGTGTAACTCAGTTTTAGTTTATTGAATTATGATTGGTTCACATTAATTTATTTCATAAAATTTGAGTACATTTTATTTTAGTTTTTTGTATTATTTAATTATTTTCAATTTACCACATAAACCCATTTTCAAATTTTTCATTACTCATGGATTATGTTGCTCGTGAGTGATATTAATAACTCAAATCCCTTTTCCTTGACTTATATTGATTCACCATGAACCTCTTTCATTCATTCATGGATTCTACCATACTAATATTTTATTAAATATTATTTTTTTATTCCACTTTTAAAAAATAAAATTTAATATAGAGAACTTTTTTACTCTTATTAAAATGAGTGTTTTGAAAAATGGTGTTTTGAAAATACTTAAATTAAATTTCTTTTCATATTAATATGATCGTCATCCTATTCATAATTTTAGAGGATAAACATTATAACAATTAAAGATTATATTATTTGAGTTATTTTTAAAATTAATGTTTTTTAAACCATTCACATCAACATTGTAAATGCTATCTTTGAAAGCGATATATAAATTTGTATTTTATATCAATGTTAAAAATCTTTTCTAAAATATAATATTTTATTCAATTTCCACCTACCAGATTATTTTCAAAGGGTTTTTACCATAATTTTGTTTATTTTTCATTATTTATCCACATGTATATATTTTTAAATTAGTTGAATTAACTTTATGTAAAAAATAATATAATTATTGATCCCTTACGTTTTGATATCATTCAAGGAATTATTTTTTGAGAGTGTTTTCATTTATGAAAACACAATTTTTTACTTCCATTGTTGCACTAGGGTTACCTTATTTTGAAATAATCCTCCTTAATTATTTAGATGTATTATAATCATTTTATTCTAGTATTTATATACACATATATTCATTGGTCTATAAGGTTTGAACATCACATTTTACATAATTTAGATTTGATGATGCCCGCCTAGAAAGAAGGTTATTCTATTAGCATGGGGGAAAATTATTGACATTCTGTATGGGGTTATTCCAATACAAATATTTGTTCGAAATTTGACTATTCATTTTTTGATCATCCTCCTTTCTATGTATAGTTTATGATCATGTTATCCCTTTTATTGACATAGATAAAGTATTAGTTTACTGTATATTTTTATTCCAATAAGGACGACTGTTCGCTAGTTAAAATTATACTGTCTAAACATACAATATATTTATCCATATGGGTTATGGTCATTTTATCCCTTTATTTTAATGCGTAAAAATATTGAAATTCATTTTGATTATAGGATACTAACATAGGTTGATCACATATTGATTTTCATTATTATTTGTTATAATGATAATCAAATTTTTTTATTCAACCAAAGGCTCCTTATGGAATTGTATGGTATGTATTATTGAATCTTATGATGAATACATTGGAATAATTAAGTTATTTTTTTGGGTCTAATATTATATAGTGCATCGATGCATTGATAGGACACTTGAGAAATAATAGTTTGGGGTTTGGTGTATTTCTTTCCCCATAAATGGAGAGTCTATTGGAATAAGGCCTTCAAAACATGTTTTTATGTCTAGAGTTATGAATTCCATATATATGGTATCAATATTAGTGACATCCATATTTTAAATTATTATTATTGATTTATTATGCTCTCAATTTAATTTTTATTATTGATTAATGTTGTTTACTTATTCATGCACTATTAATTATATCGTGTTCATGCCATCATTACATTTATAGTATATTTTCCATTACTGAGAATTTGAACTCTCCCCTTATTATGTTTCAATTTTTTATGTTTTGAACAAAATTATTACAAATATAATACCTTTAAATATTTTTTGTGTGGCGAATTATTGGGTGATATTAAAGACTCGTTATGGATTAAATAGTTTTTTATCTTCTGAAAAAAAAATGTATTTTATACAATGAACATGGGTTTCATTAATTTATGACTTTATCTAATTATATAAAGATATAAACATGAAACTGTCCTTATAGTATAAGATATTTATTAATTATTTTTTATTATTTAATTATGGATTGTTATATTTAGGCATTTACATCTATTAACAATCTGAGAAAGGAAGTATGCATTTATGGCATCAGATTCGATAATGTGGTTCTGAGGCATCACAACTCATACTCTAAAAAATTATTATTTTTCATTCAAATTTTTTTTTTACAAAATAATTAAACACAAAATAATTAACACAAAATATCAAATACTATTTGATGTGTCTATGAAGAATACAAGCAAACTAGAATCTAACATGGTTATAATGCCATGAACACTCAGAAAATTTGTTGTTGATGCTATAAAAATATCACAGTTATGCTATTTATATTCATTTTCCCTCTCTTATATTAACCAAAATAGGTTTTTCAGCTTATTATTATCCATTACATATTTGACATCCAAATAAAAGTTTATCTACAATACAATACAGGGTTCGTTTATTCATCCTTGAGAGGTTCCCTCTCAATTTTTAGGTTCGACACTCATGAGTCTATAAACACTACCAACCTCTAATATATTCTCCATATTTTCTATATTTTACTATATAGTCATTTTCACTTTCATTTTGGATCATTTTAATTTCTCCATATATGGAAATATTAATTAGTTTATGTAAAATACAAAATAATATTATAGTATACAACCATCCTTTTATCTCCCACAATTTTTAAAAAAAATTATCAAATACTATATCTTGATGAATGGAATATCTATGATTTATTTTAGTTAGTATATCATTTTATATGTATTTAAAATATATCTCCTTCAAAATATTTGCAGGATCAACATTTTATTCTTCACAAACATATTCCACTTACAACCACACCAATATATTCATTAAGAGGTGTATAAATAATATACTAACATAATTAGTAGTTTGGACCATTATTCTGGTGGAATAAGATATTTAATAAATAATAGTATAGATTCCATATTTTATCCATATAAAATATCTTGTAGCTCAGACCCTCTTTATATTTCTCATTATGAACCACAATACTTTTCTGATAATGAAATCATAGAAGTTTGGATTAGGAATATTCATATTTTATTTGTTAAAAATATAAGGTCATGAATTTTAACATCCTTTATTTTTCAAAAATATTTATTCCTCATTGACACTGAATATATCTCAACCAGAAGCTAAATTTGATCATTCTTAAAACTAGAATAACAATTACATTAATAATAATTGAATCTTTAAAGTTCAACATCAGAATCATCATATATGATCTCCTATTTTTATAACCAATGTTTAATTTCAAATATTTTTATTTAATATTCACAAATAAATAACAGATATATCCCCAATACATTTCAAAATTTATCTAAAATCATAGTTATATTATGACATTAGAATGCATCATGATTTTTGGGACATTAGATAATAGTACATGAATGATCCCAACTGATTTCTTCTTCATAATCTTCAACTCTGTGAGATTAAATGTTTAGTCTATAGAAATATAAATTTTCACTAAGTATTTAGGCTTATATAAGAACATATCATCATTAAATGGGTTTATTAACATTTATATTACTCTTTATTTCCTCCAATCATCCTAACATAGATCTATATCATTTCTATAGGGAGGTAGTTCTACATACACAGCTTTAATAACTCTTACATAGATGAAGATGATCCTTATGATATGGCGAATCATACTTATAAAAGTGTAAATTGTGTATAAAATGATATAAGACCATTCTTACATTAATGAAATTGCCTTTTATGGTTCCCCCAATCTAGTATCCATAACATGGTTTCTACTTTGTTTCATTTTCATATGATATAAAGAACTACATCCCAAGGGAACTAATACTTTTGTAGTCCTATTGAAAATGACACATACTTGAAATTATTATTAAAATTTTAAACATATAATACATAAAGTAATTTCTTTTAAAATGATATTATTCCCCTTAGGGCATCCCTTAATATTAATCACAAAAGATATCCCAGTAACCCTAAAAAATAAAACAATAGAAAGGGGTGATCTCAGATACTCAATAAGGGTTAGATAACAGTTGAATCTCTGAATACATGATTCATAATCAATATTTAATTTTATATAAGAAAAACACATTCCATTTATTCAATAACATGAGAATAATATATCAAAAATAAATGATGATCAAATACTACCTTATAAATAATTACCTAAGCTTGAAATTTTACCATAGATATTATAACAAATATAATTTTCACATGGAGTATTATTCACTTAATTCATAATTATGGGACTCATAATGTTATATATCTAAAATAAAATATCATGGCCTTTTTCTAAATAAATCTAATATTGTTGAGGCCTTATTCCATGACATTTATATAAATGGGTAAGGGCTCGACCAAAACATGGTCTAGTTTGTCTCATCAGTCCTACTTATGCATCGTGGGGATATAGAAGGCCCCACACACCATATTATAAGTAAAATTCATTCTTTATATGAAATAGGTGAAACATAATGAATATAAAAATTTTTATTGAAAAGCTAACCTATGACATTTTAATACTTTCTCGAATCAGTAAACATAATCGTAAACTATATAGAGTAAAATGGGGAATGGTAATAAGATTTTTATTCCCCTGTAAAATTGATCATAAGCATTCCAAATAAATAATAAATATGGATTCATTAGATTATATCCTAATTGAAAAATAAGTAACATAAAATAATTTTTTCTTATATGATAAATTATTTTTAAATATCACTTAAAATATTTCATGAGGGAAATAAAATTTCATTGAAAAACAACCTTTTTATTTCAAAACATGAAAATTCATAAAATATTGTAAAACATTAATTCTTATAAAATAAAATTTTAAAACTATGATGTAATATAATATGAGGAAAACAATTTATTTAAAAATAACCTGGAAAAATTGAAAATAAATCATTAAAGAAGTAACGATCATGATAGAGGGTAATTTCAAAAATTCCATATAAGTACCAAATAGTGAAAATTTATATTATAACATGAAATAAATCCAGAATAAACTGATTCAGAAAAATAAATTTAATTTAATATATAAAAATATAAAAATTCCCCAAGGTATACTTATGCAAAAACGATCCCAAAATATTATGATATTATGAAATAAACCCTTTCCACTGGTAACTTTTGAATCATATGCACAATGAATGAAAAAATGTTAAATTAAAATTTAAATACCTAGAAGATAAATTAAATCAAAATATAATATAAAAAATGTCTATTAAATAAAACACAAAATATAAATAAGTGATGCATAATGGAATATGTCACACATAAGTAAACGTGAGATGGTAAACCATTATATTGAGCTTGACTGGTCATATATGCTCTATATCTTACTGAATAATAAACTTATGTTAATTATTCACGTGATTAATAACCTTTTTAAATTTTTTATTCCCTTTATTTCACTTTTCTCCATGTTATATATGATTACAGAATCATTTATTTTTGTGTTGGATGTTTTGATGATATTTGGGTTTTTTGTAAAAAACTGACTTTGGTGGGTTCATTATGTCGAATGAGATTATTATTTTAAAATACATAGAATAATAATCCTGAAATAATATTTATATTTATAAATAAATAATAATTTTAAAACCAATAATAAAATTTGTTTAAGAAAAAATAAGTATGATACAATCCTGGATATAGTAAGTCATATGTACACATTAGTAACATTTCGATTTTGAACGGTCATTATGAAAAGTAGGTAAGTAAAATTTTATAATTATATAATGATAATAATATCATAAATACCATAATATTTCTTTAAATATACTAATAAATATATGTCATCGATATGGTGTGGTGATGAAAATGGAGTCACATATCTTGGTGAATGCGGTAGTCCACAAGTATACGAACGACGTTATCATCTTTTAGTGAGAAAAAATGTAACAAATAATAATGATATATTATTTTTTAATAATGAAAATATGTTATATAAATAATTTTTATTTCATTTATATCACATATATTCATTAACTATATCCTTATTATCTTCCCTGCAAATTGTTAGAAAAAAACAAATCACATCACTTCACGAGGAAGTAGTCTGATGTACACATGTATAACATTTTTATATCCCCTATGAAAAGGAATATAAAATTTTTAAATTATATAATGATTAATTTTGTTAATTATTTCATAAATATCATATATATAATTTATAACCATCATCATACCAAACTACGATAGGAGGTAATGGAAAAATAAATGGCATCAGTTCACAAGGCGATTGTCTACCGTAAACATGAATAATGATTTTATAACCAAGATTATGTAATTATTTATGGTTTTAGGTTATTAAAATAAAATAAAAAAGCTCAGTATATTTAATGTACTTATTTTATTTTCTCATTATTCTTCGATAATAATTTAATGATGTGAAGGAACAAGAAATTGAATGCTTTTGAATTTTACCTCTTCTCATACAACCTCTTTATTGTAATAGCTAAATAATTACTGGTTTTATGGAAAAGGGAATATAATATTAGGTTCTTCAATTTTTATGTTATTTGGGTATTTATTTGATGAATTAAATGGTTTTTTAGGTTTGAATAGGAGAGAAGAGGTGGCTTCCTTTTTATGTGGGGTGACTGTCAGACATGTAATTTTTGAAAAAAATGGTGTCACCAACTTTTTCACATTCCCAAAGTGTCCGAAATGGAATTTTATAGAATAATAAACATAATAAGTACAAAATAATTACATAAAAGATGCTTTAAAAAAATATTCATGCCATCTAAAGCATAATCATTTTAGTTTAACCTCCCTGTAAATCAATTTTTACCTTCACATATGTAATTAATTTTTAATGTCTCAATATTCATTTTTCTAAACAATTTGGTTTCAATTATAAGTTATTATAGATTATTATTAATACAATTATTGAATAATTTTTTTAAAATTCAATTCACATTATTTTAAAAAGTTAATTTAATATTAATACCCTATACACGATGAGAAACTGGGTTTTCAAAAAGAAAATTATTAAAATTTTAAAATATTTTTATGTCAAAATTAAAAATTAAATTGATTCCAATGAAATAAATTATACTAATAGATATATAATTGAACTAATTTACTTTATAAAAATATATAAAATTATTTAACATCATAAATAATTTAAAGGAAAATTCAGCTTTCAATTAAAATTTTGTATTTTTCACTATTCATCAAAATTTTCTATTTTTCATAAAAATACTAAAAAGTAACACTAAAATAATTTTGATTTGTTTGTTTAAAAATATAGTTCAATTTTTTTTATATAAATATTCTAAAACTTTTTAAAATTAATTATTGATTAAGTGATAAAAGAACAACTAAACTGCATTTTTGAAAATTACTATTATTAGAAAACATTTATATTTTTCTTCAAATGCTTCTAATTAAATATCATATAACTATATATACATTTTATTTATTTTATATTTGTTTAAACCAAATAATTTTAAATATTTATTTAGTAGCATTCATCCACCATTTTAACGATGAGGTTGTAATGGTAATGTTTAAATAGTAAAATATTAATGGAGTGTTGTGTTTTGTTAAAACTTGGTGTTGCAGGAATTGATTGATTTCGAAAAAAAATTATTTTAAAATAACAATATCACCAATTCATATAATTTTAATTTTCCTTAAGCATTAGGTTGTTCATGTCATACCTATATTTAAATATGATGTTCATATTTTAAAATTTAATTGTGTTACAATCTACACACCTTAAATAAATTATATCCTTACAATTTAATCATGATCTCAGCAATCATGGATTTTTCATTTGAAAATAATTTTCTTGAAATAAAACATTAAGAGAAAGGTTAATGAAAAATCTTGTTAATAATAGATAATTTATTGTCAAAAGTTTATGTGTAATAACACATTTCTACGTTTCTATATAGGGGGACATTGAGGGGAATTGAAAACATGGCCATAAAATAGAATAGAAACACCAAATTATTAATATAGAGTGATAGATACCATTATTAATAAGAATATGGGTGATACAAATAAGGTTAATGATTAAAAAACATAAATATGTGATGATTTGGGGGACCATTTGATTAATCGAAAATGAATGTAATAGGGAAGTTAATTTTATTCATGATACTTATCTCAAATGTTATGGAATTATTTTAAAATAAATAAATATAAATAAATATATATTCATGAAAAATTTATGTTTTATAAGAACAATTTGATTCATTTTTAGGTATTCAATCAATTTCCAATTCATCACTTACTCCACGAAATGAATATCAAAAAATGAATTTCATTATTCCTATTGCACTTAAATTAACTTTTAGAAGATCATAAGATACATAATAGAATGATAAGCTAATCCATTGATCTCTAGATGTTATTATAACAAAATTGTGAATACATGTTATCCAATATGCATAAATATTTATATGGTGAAGTAGAATATTAATATATAAATCCTTATCCAAATTTTATTGTAAACCATTTCATAAATGTTTAACTTTATGAACCCTAAAAAATATTAAGATAAAAAACATGAGAAAGAAGGTAATTATATTTTTAAAATGAACTTATCAATAATCCCCGAAAAAACATTAACTATCTTATAATATTCACATACTAAACTTTTGTATATCATCATCATGTATTATCTTGATGTTTTTTAATAACCTGAATTTCCATAAAACATTATTTAAAGAACACATTTTAACTTATTCCTTAAATATAGAACTGATAACTAGATATATTCCTTAAACCCAAAAATAATTTTTAACTTAGTAAATGATTACTCAAACCTCTTTGTCAAAAAAATCATTAATCAGTTCCATGATAGTCAATATTATCTAATTTGGTTTTTCTATAACAATTTTCATTTTATCCCAACATTAATATCTACACATCTTGAAAGGCCAAATAATTTGATAGATCTAGTTTCAATATTTTGCAATGAGGTAAAACATAGACTAAAAATGGTGTTGGTGTTTTGAATGAGAAGACATTAAGTGATTAAGGATTTGGAATCATCAATTTATAGGACAATATAATATTGTTTATGATATTTTTTGGAATTTGATTAATTTTTTAGTGTTTATGATACTCACCACGGTTTTTATGTGCAACCAAAATCTATTTTTTGGTTAATATAGAAAATTTGACTCAAATTATACCACAAAATAAGAATATTTTTATTTTTGGTGTCCTAAATAAACATTTTTTATTATATTAAAGAGTTATCATATAATTTATTGGTGGCTTGTTAAGGGTGTAGAAAAAGATGAAGGATTATCTATCTTGTAATTTCACTAATTTAGTGGTTGAAAATATAATTTTTTGGAAATTAAATAAATATTCTATTATTCATAAAAAATGGATTACCAACATACAAAATAAAATATTTCTTTTTAAAAATATTATAAATATAATTTTAAATTGAGTGTATGGTCATATTTGATAAAAGTATTACTAACCAACACATTTTGTTAGTGTTAGACATGCAAGATAAGAATTATAAGAGAAATATGAAATAATTAAGGAACCCATGAATCAAATTGTAGTGACTCAAGTAAAAACATATAGTGAAATTTAAGAAAAAAAATTATTCAATTAAATTATAAATTTTGTGGAACCATCAAATATATGTGATTGGGTTAGTAGTAAGTGTTCATAATATGGTTAATAATATTCTTGGACTATCAACATGGATAACTCCTAAAGGAAGACAATCGTGGTAGTGTAATGGTAATTCTCAACTAAAATTTAATGAGAAATGATATTTTTTAAAAATATTTATTACTTTTTTTTAAATAATATTATTGGAATCAATATCATGTTGAGATTCCCATAAAGTTGTTTGTGTGGATAGTTCTGATGTTTTGAGGAGTTGTACAATTCATTTCATACTAATACTGGTGATGATAAAATATAATGTTTATCTAGATGTACTGATAGAAAATTATAAAAAATAGGTAATGTTAATGAAAAGAAATTAAATTCCTTGTTATGTTTCATGATTATATTTTAGGGTTTGGTATTCAATATACTAATTTTATTTAATTTTTATATAGAAAACGAAATAGTTTTATTATAAATAAAATGTTTTCCATGTATTATATGTTATCCTAAAAATGATCGGTTTATAAATTTTAGAAATTAAATTATTTAAAAGGGGATTAAAGTTCTATTTCATAATATAAAATATATTATAGACATAAGATTTTTTTATTTTTCTGAAAATAATTATTTTTGGGTAAACAGTGAAAAATAATGTTTTTATAAATAATATCATCTTATTTAAAAAATATAAATAGTACCATTTTATCTTGGATTGGTTATAAATTAAAATTATACCCCTTTTATTAATAAAAATCCTATTAATGCCAATTAATCAAAATTATGCTTGACTTTGGAATAAATTCATTTAACGGATAACTATCCATTTTTTAAGGTAAAAAATTGGTTCTTGAAAAAAATATTTCATATTTCTAATCAAGATAATACTTTTTTTAATTTGGTCAATTTCCTAATTTTTTATAATAAATAGTTACCATAGTAAAACATTTTCACTATGGAATTGGGTAAAACTGATTAATTATAATTAAAGCGATTTATATAGTCAAAAAATAGATTCTAAAATATTATTAAAAATAGTATTTCCACAATTATAATCTTATATTTTAAATGGTATTTATTTATTTCCACTTTAACCTATGTAAGAAATTATATTTTTTAAATCATTTAAAAGTTACAAGAGTACCACTCCCCTCGCATACTAAAGGGTACCCCCACTTCTCACATATTTACATATATTGTGTTATATACCTCAACCAATCTGTTCTAAAGTAACTTAATAAATTCCATATACGTGTACTATAATTCATAGATTCACAAAAAATACAAACCTATAATGGATTAAGGGTTAATCCAGGGTATGTTTTTCAAAGAAGATGTATAATTATTTACCAAGTGTTTCACGTATATTTTTTATTCTAATTCCATAAAATATTCATTAAAGGAATAGAAATATTAACGTAAAAATATCCTATATACTAAAATGTTATTATGGTTATTTTATAACTCTTTTTTGTCTCTTTTTCCATCCTATTGGAAAAAGAAAACATTGCTCATGTGTACCCATAAACTACTACCTCAATAGAGAAATGAGTCTCTTTATTAATAAAGACCCGAAAAGGATAGTCAACATGTTTGATATAATGAATATAAATGATATTCATTAAATAATTATCATTCTAGAATTATAATATATTATTTACCCACTAATCCTTCTATTGGTTGGAAAATGATAATGTTGTAT
The DNA here is from genome assembly GCA_963277665.1 of Viscum album. Classification (NCBI taxonomy): domain Eukaryota; kingdom Viridiplantae; phylum Streptophyta; class Magnoliopsida; order Santalales; family Viscaceae; genus Viscum; species Viscum album. The sequence goes on from OY728145.1 coordinate 506,368,671, forward strand.
GTGCTTATGCGTGGACTACCGCCTCCACAGAGTGATGCGGTTAATTTTTAGTATCATACATTATTGACTACTTATGAATTATGTACAATTAGGGAAAATTATTATTATATCATTATTATTTTTATTCTGGTGATAATGGAATATGTTTTCCATGGATAACCTACCAAATTTAATAGTGATTATGAGTCGAAACCCGCTAAACATCTAAAATGAATATAAAAGATTTAATATTTTTTTAATGCATTACAATAAATTTAACATAAGTTATAATAATAATTTTTAACATTCAAAAAATTCCCTTAAGAAATAATAAAATTAATATTTGTTTGTTTTAAAAGAGTTAAAGAACTTATGTGGTGATTCATACTTGAGGAAAGAGATTTTTCTTAAAAATCTTATTTTAATGTTTTTTATGATTCATTCTTCTTATTTTACCCCATATCCATGTTTGTTAATTTTTTTAGGAATGATATAAATATAATTACATTTAATCTTTAACTCATTTTAAACCATTTTATACTTTCTTAATAAATGATTTAAAATAATACTTTTAAATTTTTTCCAAATGAGTTATTTTGTATATTTTTAGAGAATTGTAAGGGGAATGTTTTTTATTAAATATTCCATGAGAGTAATTTCCTAATGATAAGAGGTATATTATTAATGAATATTACTCGAAATGTTTTCATGGGTTTCTATAATAAAATAATATTTCCTCTTCTTTTGTGGTTTTTTTTAAAATATGTTTCAATGAAAAAGGATTGATATCATTATTTTTAAAAGATGCAACAAAGTGATTTGTTATATGTGGTAAATGAATTATTTCATGAGATTTTATGATTGAAATCGAATATTTTATGTGGTTTATATAGGTTATGGTCCTTGTAAACATTTTATATTGATGGGTGTGCATGATATATCTCTCTTATGCATGGGTAATGATTTAATTCATCAAAAAATATATTTTGGAAATTACCAATTAGGTTTTTAAATTTATAAGAGTGATATGATTATTGTATCCACTAGTAAACATATCAAAAAAATTCTATTTAATTATTTTTCATTGAAGTATTTTAATTTTATAAGGTACTCTAATTAGATTATACTTGAAGGAATGTTTATGACCCCTTTATGTGTGAATGGTATGACTTAATAAAAATGTTATCTATGAGTTCCCGTGTTTTTAAAGTAACCCTCAAGATTTTTATTCTTCATTTATCAATTTTATGATATATTTTATGAAATATTTTTGGAAATGAATATTATTTAATGATTATGATAAAAAATAATAGACCTCAAAGTTTTTTATAAAAAGTTAAAATATTCGTTTATTATTTCATGCTTTTAAAAATAAGATCATGGGTTTCTATATTTATGTATCCATTATAGATATTTTATAATGTTATAGTTTTTTAAAATTTTCTCATAAGGCCTATGGATGAGTATGAACTATATTAATGCCTATATTTTTGTTATGAGGTACATCTTTAAAAAGAGACCAAGTTTTGAATGAATTATGAGTTTAAATTTAAGAATCATAATTTTATGAAAAAATTGTATATTCAGTGGAAGTGGCTGCTATGTTTTTTAATGGTTGGATATATAATAGTTTTCATAATTCAATAAAAATATAAATTGAAAATATCATTAAAATATATGAAATTGAATCCCTTGTTATAAATCATGTAGTTTTTGGTAGTTTAAATTTTGAATAATTATAGTTAGTATCAATTGAAAGTTTTAGATATATTTAGAGGATATAATCTAATTATTAAAAAAAAATTAAGGAAAATAAATTTATAGATCTTATTTTCAAGAGGGAAAATTGAAGATTTATAGGTTTATTCAGGAAATATTATCCTATTTTTGAATGTTTTTTCATATTGGAATCAAGGTTAACGTAATGTAAATCAATATAGTGAACAATATCCATTAAAATGAAAAACCTGGAATAGTTGAAATTAGAAAATAATAGTTTTTAATTATGTTAAATTAGTTTAAAAAGGATAATAATAGTGGGAATCATGCTATATGAATACTAAAATCTCTATAGAGGAATGAGTCTATAGTAGAGAATTTCATGAAATTACAACCTATAGAATTTGGTAAAACCTCAAATAAAGTGGTATCTAATTAATGTATCAATTCTCCAGAATATTTTTTCAAGGTTCTTATTTTTTTCTAAAAATTAAAAGGTAAATCATTCTATTTATCATTATAAAGGTATTTTTAATTAATTATGGTATCTGATTAAGAATTATAAGGACGAAAATGAGAATAATTCTATGGAGTAGAAAACATTTAAGTGTAATTTCATGGAAAATTATTTCCCTCTGGTTATTTAAATTTGTTTGAAAATTAAATTTTTATAAACTGAAAAAATATGTGGAGGAATATATATCCCCCAACGAATCCAATTTTACTAGATTTTCCTTATATACATAAAATTTCTTTCGTTTCCATGAAAGTAAAATTTATAGGAATTATTTTTGAATAAAACCAATCTTTAAAATCATTTTTACCCCTATTGAATTTAAAATCAATGAGAAATTTGAATGTAGTGATGTGAAGGTTGAAACAGTGTTTTTTGACTTTTAAAAAAATAAATATAAGAATCTATCTTTGAGGAATGTAATTGGACAATACACATATGAGAAATCCAATGGTAAGAAGTATCAATTTATCTATTGTAATAAGGGTGATGAGAAGCATCCTTCAGAGTCTCTTATGATATCTAAAAGTGTTAATTATATCATATGTCAGAAAAGTATCATCATGATTATGATGGAAAGATTCATAGTAATGGTAAGTATAAATATAATAATATATTAGTGTGTTGTTTTAAATGATATATGATGGTCCATTATGCTAATACATTTATGAAGAAAAAACTGAATGATGTTATTCATAAAGATAATAAGAATAAGTTTAGTGAAGATTTATTTGCGATTACCTTAAGAAATACCAAACTATCCAATTATTTTTTGAAAACATCATGGAACATAGTATCATTAAATGATTGAACTTATGACTAGATATTAGAAGTTAAAAAAAACATTGGAAGAAATTCTAAAGATAATTTTATTAATATCTATGGGATTTATCAGTTTTTTTATTCTCTTAGGATGGACTATTTTACTTACTATATTCATGGGTGATAAGAATATACATTTCTATCATTGTTTGGATAAATTTGTAGTTTTATAAATTATTGACATTTAATTTTATTCTAAAAGCTATTTGGAACATGTATGACTTTGTATTATTATTCTATATACATTAAAAAAATAATTTTTATATAAAATTCATCAAATGTGAATTTTAGTTAAATTAGATTTATTTTCAAGGCCATATAGTCTCTAAATATAACATAACTAATGATCCTGATAAAACTATGTTGTTATAATTGTATCCAATTCCAAAAGTTGACATTATGATTCAATTTTTCCATATATTAGTGGGATACCAATAATGATTTGGTAAGAAATTTTTTTTTGTGATCAAGAAAATTTAATAGGTAAACATGAAATTTTGTTAAATTAATCTATGGAATGTGATGTGATGGATGTTTTCACGAATTTAAATGAAGAATGGATAATGCTCCCATTTTTTCCTTTTGATCTATAATTTGTGAGTTTTTTATTATAGTAATGCTTCCTTATGGGAGAATTGTTATATATTTATTAATTTTGATTATTAAATGAAATATTTATCACTCTAATAGAAAATAAATTAACAGAATTATGCTATAAATGTTCTTAAATAGGATATAGTATTATTTTCAAAAACAAATATGGGAAAAACGTTTTTATGGAGTAAAATTTGAAATATATAATAACATAAATGTTTAAAGATTGTATTAAGTAAAAAATAGATGAACATAAGATAGAGAATGTAGTTAGAACTAAAAATGATTAGAATTTCACAATTTTATAACATCTTGGTAAATCAAATAAGGTATTTAATGCCTTAAAAAAATTTATTGAATCATAATATATTCTACATTTGTAATAAGATCCTTTGGATAAATATTTAATGATTGTTAGTCAAGTGATTTTTCATGAAATAACTCTTACTACTGTTTTAGGTAATAGTGAATTTCTCCTCACTATATAGAATAATAAATCCTCAGAAGTAAGATCAAGCTTTTAAATAAAGGTTGTAGTTCATTAAGAATAGTATGTTTCCCGAATTTAATAATGAAAAAGAAGGTGGTATTAGATTCGAAAATAGGTTTTGTGTGAATAGGGATACCCAATATAACATTTATTTTTTTATTGAAACTCACATATCGCCAGATTCAATTCAGATAGGAATCATTAATGGGGGAAAAGAGGTCTTCTTAAATAGTATTTTTTGGAAGTAATTTACAAGGGTATTTCATATTTTACAAATAATGTTTTTCATTTCAATATGTTAAATATGAGAGAAATCAGTTGATGTGGATTCTTTATCGCTTCTATTTACTAAATTGTAATGACAAAAATATTTCCATTGATTTTAGGGTGGGATTACCAAAGATGTTTGGAGGTAATAATGTTACTATTGTTATTGTTTTTCATTTTACTAATTCATTAAATTGTCTACCTATTTGAGATAAATATTCCATGGAATAACTTTCTCTACATTATATTAAATATATATTTATACATCATAATGTTCAACTCTATACTGTATCTTAATTTGATCCAACAATTTCATCAAATTTATTAAAGGGATGATAGAAATTGATGGATATTGAGTTAAGATTCCCTACATAAATTCATCCTCAATATAATAGATAGATGGAGTAAATTATTTATACACTGGATGATAAAATTTATGACTATTATAGGTTTACCAGAAAACATGGGATCAATATATTTATTTAGTGGAATATTCTTATAATACCAGTTTCCAATGTAGTATGCATATGACATCATTTGATGCATAAAGTCATTTCAAACTCCATTGTGATGGGAGTAAGTAAGATAATGAATGATTGTGGGACTATAACTAGTATAATAGTTGATTTAGAAGGTAAAGACGATTTATATAAAATATGAGGGCCTCGTAGAGGAGAAATGATATTTATGTAGATAATAGGAGGAAAACCCATTTTTTCGAGGTAGGAAATCATGTCATTCATATAATATCTCCTTGGAATGGATCTATGTTATTTGTTAAAAAGGGAAAGTTGTTAACAATGTTTATTGTTCTATAAGAAATTATATAAAAGGTGGAATTAGTAGATAACTGAAAATAGTTTCCTCAGAGTTTATCTCAGGTACATGAGGTGTTATTATTAAATTGTTAATGAAAAACGTACCTAATTCATCTCATATTTTTAACCATATGATAGTATAGTAAGAATAAAATATCAATTTTGTGGAATATTCATTGAAAATTATATATCATAGAGATATAATGTTATATAATAAAAAAATGCACCTTGTTAAACATTTTTTTAAGAGAAAAATGATTGAGGAAGAAGCATGGAAACCTAAAAAAGTCCATGAGTGAAAAATATCCCTATAAATTCAGGTGATAAATAAAATTGTCAAGATGTAATATTTTTCAGTGAGATACAATGTGAAAACCTAGTAAATATTATCACCAAAATAATTTCATGTCTTTTTAATATTCATGATTATATTTTCTAGATATATTCTCTATAATAAAGTTACATTTTTAAATTTTAGAAATGTAATTGGATAAAATTTGATCCAATTTTGGTATATTAATATGAAATATAAATTAGGTTGATTTTTTTGAATTTCTATAAAAGATTTATTTTTATGTGAATTGTGAAAAATATATATTTTTTTAATAATCATTTCAATTAAATTATGTAGAAATTCATATTATGTTTTTTATTTCCTAATGTTACATTACTCCCTTTTTATTCAACAAAATCCAATTAATTACATTTTAACCATACTTAGGTTTTTTTGTATAATTTAATTTTTATGCTTATAGTACGTTTTTTAATAAAACTATTTTTCATTTTATTTTTATTGATTATATTAAAATTAATTTTATATACTTATAAAAATGAAATATTAAAAATTTATTTTATATTTGGAATCATGTGGATTTAATTTTTTATTGAGATCAATTTCATTTATTCATATAAAATACTAGCCACGGTAAAACATTGTCACCATGGTAAGGAGTAAAATAGGTTCACTAAGGTTAAAACTAAGTTAAAAGGTCACTAATATCATATTAAATCTAATTTTATGTAATTAATTTTACTATAATCATAATATATTAGAAAAATAGTTTTAGGGACTCCTTCCAATAGATAATACATCATGTCATTTTAAAATCCATCACTAATAAAAGGGCACCCCCCTCTCCACTCTTTTTCTGATATTTTGAGCCTTTTTTCATGAAATATAACTACCCAAATATTTTACCAAAATCCATACCCATTCCATATAGGTCCTTATTTTACCAAAATACCAACGTATGGATTTGAAAGGTGAAAACTAGGGTATGTTTTCAAAATAAGTGGTGTAATTCTTTACGATGTTTTCCATATTTATTTCTTCTTCTACCTCAACCAAATATTACTTAATAAATCAAACATTATAAAATCAATGTATTATTGACTAAAATGTTATTATTAATATCATAAAACCATTTTTCATATCCATTTCCATCCCATGGGAAATAAAAACATATATCATATGTAGTGGTGGACTATGATATTTGTGAAGCGATGTGTTTTTTTTTCATCACCAACTCATTAGAATGGGTATTATGTTGGATTTAAAGAATAAATATTATATTCATGAAATAATTAGTTTTATATAAATATATTATATTTCAAACCTTCTTACCCTTCCATTTTTTGAAATATGATTATGTTAGTAGTGAATATGTGTGGACGCCCACCTCCACAAAGTTATATGATTCATTTTTTTATATCCTTCTTTCGTAAATCTTTTTAAAATTTTATTTAAATTATGAAAAATATAATTATTTAATGATTAATTTTTTATGACATAAAAATTACAACATTGACCCTAGTAAACCATCAAAAATTGTTTTGTAATATGAAACGTAAGTCCTCAAAACATCAAACGTGAACATAACAGATTTAAAAACATTATAATTCATGGTTATAAGTAAAATAAAAGAGAAAATAATATGTTAATAATCCATAAAAGGTCCTTAATCAATTATAACATTAATATAATTTTAATTTAAAGGATTTAAAGTACATACATGGCGTGTAAGACTCGAGGTGAGGGTTTTTTTATTATTAAAACCTTATTATAAAAGTATTAATGTATTTTTACTATATTTTCTTCCATATCCATGTAATTTAAAAATATTTTTCTATAATTAAATTCATTTTAAAATTAATTTTAAAATATATTTTTACTTTATTTAGGCACTTTTAAAAAATATTTCTTTTATATGTTTTCCAAATGGTTTATTTTTAACATTTTTCAAAAGTGTGAAAGGAATACTTTTTAAATGTATACTGCATGAGTGTAACTTCCCATGATCATGAAAATTATTATTTAGGATGATTATACGAAACTTTATCATGTTATAATGAAATAATATCATATTTCCCATTCTCTTAGTAATTTAATTGAAATATTTTTCAATGAAAAGGTATTGTTATCTGCATTTTTATGTAAAGCCCGAATGTGCGTCAACAAATTTCTTAAATAGAAAATTCTATTATAAATTATAATTTAAATAAAATACTTTATGTGTTTCTTGTATTTAAAGGCCCTTGAAATTTTTTCATGATGAATTATGAGAAATATATAGATCTTTATTATATTGGTGAACTATTTTATTCTATAAGGACTATATGTTGGAATTAAGTGAGTAAGTTATTCCATTTGTAAGAGTGATTGTATATTTCATATGAATACGATTTAAAAATGTTCCCACATGAATATTATATTATTTAAAATGAATTTTCATGGATTTTTTTATTTCATATGGTAAAATAATGATATTATGGTGAAATTGAATTTTTATGCCACTTTTCTAGATGAAAGGTATGTTTTTATAAAATTGTTCTCATGAGTACCCATGTTTTACAAGAAAGCATCTTGGTTATTATATTTCATTTTAGACTACAAATTCTATTTTTTAGGAAACTAATTGTGTTATAATTCGTATTTCATGAGTAATAAAATTAATATTTGATCTCAAAGTTTAGTGTGTTAAAAAATGAAAAATATATTATCATATTTCATGATATTCCAAATAGACTAAAGGGTTTATTTATATATTCTACACCTAATATGATTTTTATATTTTGATGATGTTTCAAAATATATTTCATGTTTTATTAGGAAAATTTGTAAAGACTTAAATAAATATATTTTTGAAATAAATATTTATATTTAAATAAGGGAATTACTTTTAAATGAAACATGATTTTAAATTAATGAATCATGTTTTTGTGTAATAAATGGATATTATGTGGAAGAATCCATATTGTTTTATAATGATTTTATATGAATAAGTTTTTCCTAAATATATTAAACAATGAAATAAAATTATCCAAAAAATATAATAAAGTTAAACCCTTGTAATATTTCATGAAATTATTTGTTGTTTATGATATGAGGAATTATAAAAAATATAAATATTTAAATCAATTTCCATATATAAATGATCACTTAGGAAATAATTTTTTTAAGGACGATAAAATTAATAATACAAGATAATGATACATTAATAAGGGAATTAGATTCTTTTTAAAGCTATTATGTTTCATAAAGAGGTCCCTATATGTAAGAACATATTTATGCATTAACATTAATGAGAACTTGACTCAAATAATAATTTATTCCATAATAGAAATTTCAAAATTATTTATTAAACTTATATTGTTTACTGATTGTATTTTATTTCACTATAAGAATAAAATTACATAGAGTTATATGTATGTTTATGCCAACCATACCCTTTTGTAGTGGATCTTCCTATTTATTCTATGAGACTTTTCACCAATTTTGTCCTCCTTTTTGTTTCTTTTTTAGAAACTTCATTGAAACATTAAAATATATTTTTATAGGAATGGAACTATATTACTTCATTTAAGGAATATCCATTTCAAATATCAAATTCATGTATTAATGTGAATACTATGAATTTAAAATAAATTATATAGAAATAAAAGAATTTTTAAAAATATTATTACATGATTCCTAATCATAAATATCTATTAATACAAAACAATGATTATAAAGGCCTAGTGTATTTGAAATATGGGATTCTTAATTCATAAAAGGATATTAAACCATGAAATCTTTATTTAATTCTCTATATTAATCACCTAAAATCCATTAATCCTCCAAAATCTACAAAAATATAATCTTTGAAAAGCAATAAATAATGTCGTGATCTAAAAACTGAGTAAGGGGATAAACATGATAAGAAAACATAATATGTGATTCAATGTTATAACATGATATCACAAAATAAGAGGTACATGAGTAATCAATTTGAATAAAAAAACTAGATTAAGGTTTCATAACATCATGGATAAATGGTAAAATGGAAATGACATAAAATAAGAAATAATTATAAGTAAAGGATAAATTCTCGGAGCTCATCACATGGTGAAGGAAGGCCCTTTTTGGATTTGGATCACTCCCTAAACACAAACATGTTATATAATGAGACTAAAACATTAACTAAAGCATTGGAAGGTAAAATAATTTTATTCCCGCTAATAACATTAATTTCATGTAAATTTTTATGCATTTCACATATTTTTATTAATCATAAGACATATATATTGTAATTTCTCATGTAAATAAATTGGTTTCATAATATTGTTTCAAAACAAAGAAAGAAGTTATTTCACAATGAATAATGTTGAGAGATAAACATAAGGAATGAAATAACCTATAAAATAAAGGTATAATAGGATATGTATACATTTATCTACATATATACAAAATTTATAATTATTATATAGCTTCAAAGATAGATAAATTGAGTAAAAGATATAATGGGAATAACACGAAGAAAATGGTGGGTTAAAAACATCCCTTAACTCAAGACTGATTTATCACATGTGTTATTTATATCCCTATATAAAAAAATATGCAATTAATGTATTTATTTATAAAATTTTTAATATTTATTTTTCCTTTTGTTTTATTTGTTAAAATTTCATAATTAATTACATAACTAATTAATAATATGTGAGGGGTTTTAATGATAAAAATATTAATGTCCAAAATCACTTTGGTAAGTATACTAAGACCAAAAATATTATTATTTAATTATATATATAATGGTAATAATTAAATAATTATCATTTACATACACAAATTACACTTTTAGAATGATCCATGAAATGTGGTTATGAAAAATGAACTACATTGCGACCATTGAGATGGTAGGTTGTATGTACGCATGAGTAACATTTCCATTTTTTTTAGTATTATGATGGAAATAAGTCAACTGTTATTTAATAATTATTGGATGATAATTATATTATAAATAAAATATTATTTATTTAAATTCACTAACCTCTCCCATCCATGTGTTTTAGTTATAAAAAATGAATAACATCACTTCGCAAGGTTTTATTTCACCACACACACGAATGATGCTATCATTTATACATTGAATACAATGTTAAGAGATTATATTATAAATTTATTCTATATAATGATTAATATTTAATTAACAATATTAAGAAAATATAATTAATCATTTTTATCTTCCATGTAATGTGTGAGTTAAAAATGAATCACATAGCTTCACGAGGTACTAGTCTATTGTACATATAAGTGACATTATCATATTTTATATGGAAAAGGATTGTAAGAAGTTATTTGGAAAATTAAAATTTAATAATTAAAGTTATATAATAAATATGATATATATTCATTATATATATAATTATATCAATCTGTGTGAAGCGATAATGAAAAATTAATTATGTCGATTCGCGAGGTGGTAGTTTGTCACACACATGGTCAATGGTTTTTTATCCCATTTTTATGGAGAATTATATGGTATTAGTTAATGATATTAACCTAAAAAAATTAAGTATATTTAATATTATTTTGTTATTATATCCTCATTTTTTATTAATATTTTATGGATGTGGAAGAAAAAAAATAAAATAAAATGATTTGTTAATTTGTTTAACTCTTCTTTAGAGAGAAACTTTTGTATTTCACCAAAATCATTTATAGGTTAACATTATGATCATGAAAAAGATTATATGCTGATGGGAGGTAACTAAATAATCTATTTTGTCAATTAATTTCTAATGAAATGGGTTTATAAGTGTGTAAATGAGATAATAGTGGTGAAATTTTATAAGTGGGCAGTGGACATCGTTGGCATTTGTGAAAAGAAAAAAATTAAATCAAAATTTTTATAAGGAATAACGGATATAAAAAATCCTATTTTTTAATATAATAAGTGATATAGATTTTATATTACAATAAAATAGTAATTAGACATGTTTTGGTCATTTTTAACCATTTTCATTTTTGTTTGACCCCTGGTAAACTCGTTTTTACCTTCACTCGGGTAATTAATAATATATTTTGATGACTATATTTTTTCAAAATTATGATTAACTTAATAGATAATATAGATTATGATTATTAAAAATATAGAATCTATTTTACCAAAATTAACATACATAGGTGGAATAATTTATTCTAAATTTAAATGCATAAACGTGGTAAACAATGGTTTGTCAAGAGATGATTTTTCTAGAAAAATATGATTTTATATTAAATATAAGAACATTAATACTATTTAATTGAATTTAAATTTATATAAATACAGATATCATATAAATTTCATTTTACCTATTCCAAATTATTGGTTATTTTAATTAACTATCTTGGAGAAACATTGTTCATTCTAAAAGAGTTTTGGGAAACATTTTAATTTTATTTCTAAGAATAAAATTATACTAAAATACAATATTATAAAGATTTAAATATAATTAATTGAATTAAATATATCCAAGAAACACTTATTTAAAATTTAAATAAAATTCAATGAATAAAATAACTTTTACATTATTTAATTTACTAAAATAAGTAATAGTTTGTTTTTAAATGAACGGTGTTATAACTATTCACTGAAAAATCAATATATTCTAATAACAATAAATATAATATCAATTTTGATGGAAATATATATAATTCTGAAATAAAATATCATTATTAATGATTAGTTCATACTTATTAATAATATTTATTTAAATTTATATTTAATTAGAAATTATATATATTTCCTAATGTAATTAATACTATTCATTCACTCTAATGTAATTTATAGGTTATATCGATCAAGTTTAAATAATAAAATTTTATCTTAGTTCATTTAAAATCATTGTTTTGTGTAACATAATCTATAAAACCTAGTTTTAATTTTTTTTAAACAATAGGGTGTTATTTTCTTCCCCCCATAAATAAGTTCACCCTTTAATTTTTATTATTACAAGATAAGGTCAAAATATGTGATGTTTATTCTACTTCATCTCCTCTTTTATTTCCCATGTTGCTTCCTCCAACTTGTGGTGTCTCCATAGCACTTTCCCCTTATGAGTTTTCTTATTTAAAATAAATTTTAACCTATGATCTAAGATCACCTTTGGATGCTCCTCTTGTGAATTTTATTCCTCCAATGTAACAACCTCTAGAATAAGTATATATGAGGGCTCTATTATGCAGTTCCTCAAAATGGATTCATAGAAAACATCATGTATTTAAGATAGGTTAGGTGTGAATTATTGTAGATATGATGCCAGTCCGGTGAGATCAATGATATCAAAGGGGATGATGTATCTAGGACTAATATTTCCCTTCATTCTAAACCTCATGACATTCATCCATGGTGATATGGAAAGGAACACTTTATCTTCTCCCTCAAACTCTAGGTCTTATAAAAATATTTCTATATTGATTTTATGTCGATATTTAGTGGATTTATGACGATAATGAATGGATTGAATCATCTATGTCTTATCCTGTAAAATAACATGAATCATTATCTTCTTCACAACAACTTTATCCTAGTATGTTGGAGTCTAACATTTCTCTAATGCAATACCACATAATGTGCTATTTTAATTATATAAAGGAAGTTTTTGTTGTTGGAGTTCCTTCTATATGACCAAATTCAGTGTACATTATGATAACACGTATTAATAATATTGTATATAAATAAAATTATCATCGTATAATGAATATTATTCTGTGTAGTATAATATGGGATTTTTTCCAAAGAGTATTTTTTCACTAAAAGGATATTGTATTTAACATCTATGATGAGAACCCATAAGTTATATGAAACTATTCTTAAATATATATTCTATAGTTGAATGATATCATTTTAGGGACAGAAATGATATATCCTATCAGGGGTTGATACTCATAGGTCTTTGAGAACACTTCTCATCGTGTACACCCTTGGTAATATCCAGTGTAGTATCTTGTGGGAACAAGACCTGATACTAGGCAATCCAAATTTATATATTCTATTGAATGTTCCTAATTTTAGATTTGTGTATTTCTGGAGAGAATTTAAGAATATTATTAATGAGTATTATGAGTTGAATTCTTTTAAGTATTGCAGAAATTGTGATTATATATGTTTATGGTGAGGTAGGATACATTGGGTGCATCAAGAATAATAATGAATTAATGAATTATGTGAGAAATAATTTTCAATTATATTCTTTTATAGAAGATGATATCTTAGGACCACTGATAGAAATGATATATGCAAAATAAATCCATGGCCATGGTGTTTTATAGTTAATTTTTCTTTTCAAGAATTCAATGAAAGATCCACCGCAAACATAGGTTAATGGCACTAGCATACAACCCCTTTGATTACACATATCAAGGTAAAGGGATCATATGACACAGTAAGAAACCATATGAGGTTTTACATCATTGTGTCATTAAATTCATTTTCTATGGGTGAATTTACATGTTGATAGGTGCTAGCTTTGTAATTTATTCTTGTTTTCCTAATGCCATTGAAAAAGCAGCCTAAAGGGTCACACACTAAGTGTATCTAGAATATCTATTAAAAAATATTATTATTTATTATTTTACAGGTTGAATAAATATTATTCCCATACAATGTTTAATGAATACCCATTCTTTCTTGATCTCATATATTCCATCACCATTTATCTAAGAGAATATAATGTGAGCATAATATTTAATAAATACTTATTTTCTATTTGGTGGTAAAATATTTTTTTAATTATTGGAAAATAAGGTACTGATTTTTATTTAATAAATAAATATTCATCATTCATTGTCTGGTAAATATTTTAGAGTAATAGTGGATAATGTTTAATTGTCCAATGAGAAATAATAAATACCGAATGTTGATTTATTAAGTTATATTTAATTTAATTAGAACGTTAATTTCTTGCTGAGAATTATTATTATTATTATTATTATTATTATTATTATTATTATTATTATTATTATATGACTTGGGGTTCCATAGGGATTACATAAATAATAAAGGGAACGTGTTCATTTACTTATTATAATCCTAGTAGTATATGAGCATAATTATATTAGTTTCTAAGAGACCCAATTCATTTGATTGGTTATAAACAGTGGATTTGGAGAATCCTCTCAAGCCATGGATGGCTCCCTTCTCTAAGAATGCCTCGATGAATAGAGAGACATCTTCTTACACCTCCCACTCTCATGTTTAGAGAGACCATGTAGAAGGATTTTGAAGTGTTTATCATGCCAATTAAATATGGAAGATTCAAGGAATAAGATATTTTTTGCTACCACCCCCATATTCCTATGATGATGTTTGGAAATTTTTGGAACATGTGTGGATAACCGCTAGAGGGAATCGTCTCTTGATTATTATAACATAATGTTGGTGAAACATAGATCTGTTGTTTGATCAATCAAATAAGAAATAATTCAAATAATTTAATTATTTAATTTATTAATTAATTATAAATTATATGTGATGATCATCCCTCTGGTTCTAGCGTATTATTCATTTTCCATTTTCCTTGATTCAAAAGTGTTGATCACTGTGTTTATCATCGAGTTGATCTCATATTGTTCATCGATCATGACAATAAAATATGACCATGATACATCACAGGCTTTTGTTGTTCCTAAAACCTCTACGTGGTATCAGAGAGGTCACATAATAATTTATAATTATTTACATTTTATTTAATAATTTACACATTTTTCATTTATTTTTCACTTCACGTTTAATCGTTCTTCTAATCTGAACTGTGAGACCCGCTTCTTCGTCATTTGATTCTCATAGATCTATTCAAAATGATTAATTTTTTGAATTATATAAAATATAATAACTCATCTGGAGGTGTTATGGATTATGGTCAGATAATATAGAATTACACACCATGTAACTGGAGTTAAATACCATATACTTGTGTTTAATAAAACGGGAATTATTTCCGAATTAATTCAATCCATGTGAATTGATGACGCATAGCTCATTGATTTCTTACACTATATATTAGCCTGGCCAACCTGGTGCATGATCATCCATAGTGCACATCATGTTTCCCATGTACACAACATGTAGTCCATTATGTCTTAGACGAGCCATATAGTTCCATACACAACCTACTTGACTGGTGACCATGTAGCTCGAAGACCACAAGACATTAAGTCCATTATACACATCGTGTAGTACAATTTTCTATGTTTTAGTTTACATTACGAGTCCGTAAGAGTGTCTTGGAGAAACAGTGTTATTTTTTCATGTAGTATAATTGTAACAAATAAACAAAAATAAAATTAATTTATTATAATGAGAAAACATTATCGGCATGCTCTTTCGTGTGGTCATTATGTTGATTGTAAATCCCATGTGATGGGATTTAATATAATTATTTATAATTATTTATGTATTTATTAATATCTTTAAAAATTTCTAATATTAAAATCTTGTATGAGTCATATTATAGTTGTTACTCTATGTGGATTGAATTATAACACATGACTAAACAAATCATGTAATTTGTGTAGTAATTAAGTTGATTGTATATGTCATGAAAGTACATGATAAATCATGTATTATATATGACATAATAGTATACCATATAAGAGTATAATACATATTGGGTATATTTAGATGGGTATTCACCTTGTTTCCTCAAAGGGATTTTTTTACAGAGTTCATTTAAAATAACTTTACTTAATTTGATTAAAACTATAATGCAAGAGAATCTAAATGAAATTCACAGGAGAATTTAGATAACAAAATTGATTAATTAAAAATGATAATTAATTGATTTTATCGTGATTTATCATAAATAAGAATGATTATGAACTGAATAATACTTTTATTAAATGTGTAATTTAGAGCATGTATGTGGATGATCTTGAGAATAGGCCCTACCTCTTTATGTGATTGGTTTAATTTAATTTATTATCAAAATTAAGTGGTTTGAATGTCTTCATTCCATCCTCTTATTATATAAGGGCATTCATTCCCATGGTTTACTTTATATAAAACATTATACCCTCACAATTCTTTGATTGAAAAAATATGTAATTTATGGAGTTCCCATGCTAGTGGAGGTTGTTAATGTTTGGATATGAGATGAATCCAATCCAAGAGAGACACATAGGTGGACATATGGAATTTTGTGACATGAAGGTTAATTTGTTTGAGGTATTTTCTCCCTATGTCAATGTTTAGTTTATCAACCACTAGATAATCATATTGTTAGTAAAACTTCATTATCACACCACTTTATTATTTTATTTCATTCAAGATTCATTATTATTTCATCAAGGAAGTTTTTTTCATGATCTAATGAATTAATGATATTAACAAGCATACAAGATATAACTAAAATAAATTTTCTTATATATAATTATTATCTAAGAAATGATCAATCACTTAAGCCGTCCAATTTATATTAACAATCATGTGACAATGATAATAATTCAAAATTTCAGTATAAAAGAAAAAAAACTCACTTATATGTATATTATGATAGTATATCCTTCCACTACATTAGTTGAAATCAGATTGTTGTTTAATGTTCTTGACTACCCAATGTTAGTGATCTTTCCATTATTGGGTAATTCTTACTGGAATTTTTTGGTTGAATTAACTCTATTCACATAATGGGTTGATTTCCAATGTAGGAATTTGCGTAACTAAAATGTTAGGGTTGAGGAAATACAATTTTAGAATTTTATTATTGCGGAGTCCCCCCAATAAACAAACTAAATGTGATTTAATAAAGTTGTAATTTGGAATACCTACTTAAAATAATTCAGGTTTCTTAACCAACCAATGTTGGGGTAATTATAATGGGAATATGGATCATTTCCATAAAAATTCCCCAGAAATATGATATTCTGAAACCAATAATGAAGGATATTGGGTTTAAATAAAATATCAGGAGAATAATAGATATAATTTTTATCTATTTTTATAACTATTTCTATAAACATTAGTAAAATTATTTCCAATTTTTTTTGTAGAAAAAACATTAAAATGACTTCAAACTTATCATTGCTATTCATAATTGAGAATGATAATTTTCTCACTTGAAGAAATTTCCAACAGTAAAAAAGGATTTTACACGTAATCATTCTCCATGAAATGAAATTCTATGTGTAGGAAGAAAAAATTCTTGATGCGCCTAGTAATGAGGTAAGGGATGAAGATTTATCAATCTAAGAGAAAAATTTGAATGATTCCACATATGTTCAATGTTTCAAGATATCATCCAAGCCTATTGGTTTTTCAAAGCAACATGATGTCATTGATGCATATAGTGTGATGTATCACCTTCTAAAACTCTATCTAAATAATTCAGGACAAGTGAGGTACCAGATCTCTAATTATTTGTTTAAAATTAATATTTTAGAGTCAAAACCACATAGGCCTCATGTATTCAATATTAATGGCTAGATTGAATAATTGGACAGCATAGGGATTAAATTCTCGGATGAGTTTCATTTGGATCTCATACATTCATCACTACCCAAGACTTTTTCAAAATTTATTATTAATTATAAAATGATCAATAATGAGAAGTGTCTTTCGAAAAATCTTAATTTGACTCTACAATTAGATTAGGACATGTGATTTAAGAAGCTAATGTTCCTTATGTTGAATAAGGAAAAGAAGAAGTAAAAGGGTCCCAATACTCATAAAAAATATAAATCACCTAAGCATTTTCCTTGCATGAAGAAGATGATAAAATGTCTAGGAAATTAAAAGGAGGCATTGGGTTCTTCATGTGGAATCTTTACCCACTAGAAGAGGTTATGAACCTAGATGAAAGTGGAAGGTAAATATGTGTTTGTTATCATGTTTAATCATTAAATACCTACACATTGGTATTAGATACACATGTTGGTGCTCACATCATTATCTAAATATAGGAACTAAGAATATTTTGAATGATTTCTAGAGGAGCGAAGTATTTAAGTCCCGTTAATGGTGCGAGGATGGCTGCTCGAGATATTGGTTACTACCAACATTCATTGACAATGTGAATGATTTGGGTCTTGAACAATTTGAATTATGTACCAATGGTTACCAAGAACATAATTTCTATATCATGCTTAGATACAGGTGGATTTATATTCCTTCTCGGAAATAAATTTTTTTCATTTTATAAAGACAACATGGGTTTTGGTATTGAACATTTAAATAACAGTAACTATGTGATAAATTATGAATATAATGTATTGTAAATTGATATAAATCATGTTCATATGACTCATATAACACCATGATATGTCTTTTCAATATTTTTCACATAAATGAGAATTGTTTGAAAAAATCTATGTCAAGATGGGTATTTAGACTTCTCGGATATTAAATTACTTTAAAGTTGAAATTTTTCTTTTTGAGGAAAATGGACCAAACCCCAATTCAGTGGACATGGTGAAAGGGACACACATATTCTAGGATTGGTACACAATGATGTTTTTATACCATTCATATATAAGGTATAGGTGGTTATTCTTACTTCATAATTTTTAATGGTTAATTGAGTATATATTGTTATGTATACATGATGTGATGTAAGTCTGATTTGTTCAAGAAATTCCATGAATTGAAGAATGAAGTAGAGAATCAACATGTAATGAAGATAAAGAATCTTTGATTGGATCAAGTTAGTTAATATCTTAACCAAGAGTTTATCGACTTCTTATGGGATTTTGGGATTATATACCAACTAAAACAAACTTATACTCCATAGAATAATACTGTTAGTGAAGGGAGGAACCATAACTTATAAGAAATTGTAATGTTTATAATGATTGAAGTATATCTTCCATTATCTTTTTGGGGATATAAATTACAAGATGTAGCATAAATATTAAACTGAGTACCAACTAAAGCGGAATATGGAAATCCCTTCGAGTTATGGAGTGGAAAGGAACCTATTTTTTCTCATACACATGTATGGGGTTGTGAGGAAATTTTTAATGCCTTTTTGGGAAAAAAACTATTACCTGGGGAACAAAGTGTATATTTATACGGTACCCTAAGGAAACAAAGGGATACTACATATACAACCCCTTATAAAAGAAAGTGACAGTCACTAGATAATTTGTATTTCTTGAGAGGGAGATCATCCTCAAGGAAATAGTGAGAGAAAAATTGAATTCAATGAATTTGGTGGACAATATATAGACGTTTTTTTATAGGAATAGGTTCCATAGGTCTCTTTGGAAGAAGTAGTTCATGAATCAAAAATACAGCATAGGAACACAAGAGAGATTTGAGAACCATATAGATATGGTTTTCTAGTCACCCAACAAGGTGACTCATGATTGGCTGAAACTGATGAACCACTCTCTAATAAAGATGTAGTAGAGATCTTAGAAGGTTAAATATGGAAAGAAACCATCAATTATAAAATGGATTCCACATATTAGTACCGTGTTTGGGTTCTGGTCGATGTTCCAGTTAAGGTAAACCCAAATAATGAAAATGGGAATTTAAGAGGAAACTTGACATGGAAGGTTAAGAAAATGTCTATAATGAAATCTTAGTGGGTAAATGGTTTAAAATGTGTCAAGGAATTGACTATGATGAAACATTTATACCAGTATTCATGTTTAAATCAATTATAAGTCTACTTTATATTAAATCTTACCATGAATGTGAGATTTGGAAGATGGATTTCAAAAATTCATTTCTTAATTGCAACATTAAAGAGGATGTCTATAGGACACAATCAAAAGGCCTTGTGACTCAAGGTAATGACCAATGTATTTGAAATCAGAATGTATCCATTTACAGATGGGAACAAGATTCCTAGTCCTGAATCAATTGATTTGACGAATCTATAAAAGGAATTTAGTTTCGTTAAGAATGAATGTGATCCATTTGTTTATAAGAGTTTTAGTGTAAATGAAGTCATCCTCCAATTAGTATATGTTAAAGACATTTTAGTTGTTGGAAATGACATAAAAGTCTTTCATTTTGTTATGGGATGCTTAAATAAGTTCTTATCTATGGAGGAATCAGGTGAATAAACCAATATTATGTAGATCAAAATCATTCTTGATAGATCTAATAGGGTTCTTGGACTATGTAAAAGTGAATATGTTGATTAAATACTATATAGATTTAATATGGAACATTTTAGGAGGACATTAGTTCTAGTGTCAAATTGTTTTCATCATTCTATGAAAATCTTTCCACAAACTCAATAGGAGAAAGATATAATGAGTAAAATATCATATGCTTCAGCGATTGGATAAAACATGTATACCATGTTATTTACTATACTTGATGTTTCCTATGTATTGAACATGGTAGACACATTTCAAGAATATCCAGGAAATAAAATTGGGTTTATATTATGGTTATCCATATGTATCTAAGAATAATTAAGCATATAAATTTGTTTTTTGGAGGATAAGAGGAGTTGGTAATCCGGGGCTATACTAATTCTAGTATTTAGATATATTAGAATAATCTGATGTCGCAGTGAGGATATGTTTTCTATCTTAATTGGGTAGTTGTGAACTAGAAGTTTTCAAAGCTTCCAATTTTCATTGATTCTATAGTGGATTCTATGTTTGGATTCATATATTTACCCATGATATTTATATGGTACCTTGTTGTAAAGTACCTATCCCATTTTATTGTGATAATTCTATAGTATCATATCTTTCAAAAGGTACAAGGTCACACCAACATACAAATCATATACTCTAGAAGTATCTCCTCTTGAGGGAAAGTTATCAGAGGGGTGAAGTTCAAGTATGCCGATTACCCATGATGATAACATGGATAAAACCATGGATAAATTCTTATTTAAGTTGAAAAATATAAATCATGTGAGAGATAACAGACTGATAGAAATTAGTGGTTCACTCTAGTGAAAGCATGTGTCTGGCAGAATCGGTTCCCAAGATAAAAATTATTTTTATTCATTTTGATAACATTTAATTATATGTTTTTAATATTAATAAACAAATAATCACATCGTGATTGTTATTCTGTGTAAAATAGTTAGTGATAATGTGATAATAGTATTTTTCGTACTAAAAGGTCGTAGCAGTTCCCCACTATGATGAGAACTCATAAGTTTTATGATACTATTCTTAAATATATACTCTATAGCTGGATGAAATCATTGAGGGACACAAATTATATAGGCTATCAAGGGTGGAGACTCATAGTACCTTGAGGCACCTTTTAATGTTGTAATCCCTTAGTAATATCTAGTGTAGGATATTATGAAAATGATACCATCTAATAGGTAATCCAAATTTTCATGTGTCATTGGATGTTTCTATATATGGACATGTCTATTATTCTATATACATTATGATTATTGTTAATGAGTATTACTAGTCATGTTCTTTGATGTATTGACTAAAACCACAATGACATATGTTCTCAGATATGTAGGATATGTTTATTACATCATGA
The DNA here is from genome assembly GCA_963277665.1 of Viscum album. Lineage (NCBI taxonomy): Eukaryota > Viridiplantae > Streptophyta > Magnoliopsida > Santalales > Viscaceae > Viscum > Viscum album. The sequence goes on from OY728145.1 coordinate 506,390,589, forward strand.
GTAATATTAATTTAATGAATAATGAGAGAAAGGATTGTTCCCTTCTATTCATTAATGGAAATTGATATCTCAAGACCGTTGATGTAAATTATATGGCTTAAACAAATCCATTTCCATGATGTTCTACAGGAATGTTCTATTTTTAGGTGGTCAGATAAAGAGACATCGAGCACATAGGTTAATGTCACTGGCATGAAACTTACTTGATTAGAGATATCTACATATAAGGATTATATTACACACTAAGAATTTGTGTGAGATTTTGTTTCATTGTAGTATTAAAATATTCCTCTATGGGTGCCTTGGCATGTTTCTAGATGCAAACGATGGAATTTAGGGTAGATTTCCTAATGCCACTATGAAAATGGTCTAGAGGGTCACTTGCTTACTGTATCAACAATATCAGTTAAATAATATATATTAATATTTATTATTAAAAAAGTTGAATAAATATTTTTCCCGTATGTAGTTTAATAATTATTCATGTTTAATAGATCACATATATTTCTTCACCAATTCATTGAGATAATATAATGTGATCATAATATTTAGTAAATATTAATTTCAATTTTATTGAATATTGTATTTTATTTATTTATTATAAAATAATGGTGTGAGATTTATTTAAAAAATAACTAGTCATTATTGAAGGCCCGATAAATATTGTGGCTAAATGGTGCATTGTATTTAATGGTCATGTGAAAAATAGTACATATTGAATATTATTTAATTCAATAATATTTAAATTAATTCTCAAGTTTAGTTCATGTCATGAAATAATAATGTTATAGTTATTAGTTGACATGGGGTTCCACATGGTTTAAATAATTAATAAAGGGAAACTATGTAATTAAATTATTTTAACCATTATGATATATAAATCTAATTATAATATTTTCTATGAGTTCCAATTAATTTGTTTGGTTGTGTATAATGTATTTTAAGAATCCCCTCAAGTACTAGAGGGATCCCTTATCCAAGAACATTCCCAAGAATAGAGAGATATCATCCTTCACCTCCCACCCTCAAGTCAAGTGACATCAAGGAGAATGATTTGGAAGAAATTATCATGGTAATCATTGGAAGACGATGCAAGTGATTGGATCTTCTATGCTAACACCTATAGATTCATACGGAGATGTTCAATGATTTGTTGAACACATATGGATCACCATTAGAGGCAATCTACACTTGATTTATACAATGAAATGACGGTGAAAACAGATCTATTTTCAGATCCATCAGTGAACAAAGAATTCCAAATGGTGATTATTTAATTGATTAAATTAATTATAAATAATAGGTGATGATCCTACCTATGGTTATAGCATATTATATATTTTATTTTATCTTTGATTCAATTTCGTTGATCATGGAATTTATCATTGATTAGTTCTCATATTGATCATAGATCATGACAAAAACAAAAGTTGGGAACGACCCATCAAACACTTTTTCTGCACCTAGAACCTAAATTTGTTATATGAGAACTTTATGATGGAAAGGTGATAATCCTAATATCCTTTGAAATCACATGAACAAGATCTATGTATATAATCTAGTGTTAGTATGGTTCCCTGAGATATACCATCCATCTAAGCGTGATAATCTGGAAAAAAAAATTTGTATCCAATGCTTTCTAAATGATTTTTGAGAACCTTTATATAAACCATGGATCTCAATCAGATACAATTGATAGTGTGAATCAATTCAATCTTATGACTTCAATAGTCTATACCTTAGAAAAATGACCAAGAATCGGTGGAAGCTAGCGCTAAGAAATTGAATAAAAATGAAAGAGAGTTAGGAATACAAGGGGTTATTACATAATATAGTGTACAACACCCCATATCTGTCAGCCTCCACAAGTGGGGCACAATAATCATGCACCGTGAAAGACCACTTTACACCAAGATCAATAATTGCCCGCTTTTCCAGAGAATCCACCACCTGGTTGGCCTCCCGATAGACATGTGAAACCACCAGGCACATTTGTGCGACTTATTTGAGACAATCAACCCATTGAGGTAGCACACACCACGACATATTACGTGTCTTGGTCCTCAGCGCATGAACTGCAGTCTGAGAATCATATTCAAACCATATACACATCCAATTAAACTGGACAACGTACCTGGAAGCATATATCATGGCCCATATTTCAGCTTCGAATTCATTTCCAATTACAATGGTGTGGTGGAATCATCCCTTTACAAACCCACGGTAGGTCTGGAACACTCCGCCGCACCCCGACGTACTTGGTGCACCCGACGCATCTCCATCAACATTCACCATGAGGCAAGGCAAAATAGATGGAATCCACTGAATATGCTTCAGAATTTGAGGCTTGCGCGGCCAACCTAAAACATCAAGATTTCCCAGAATTTGGAGATCATCAACAATTTTAGACATAGCGCCATCCTAGACCATTGAGGCAGTATAAACATCCCTATGGACAACCATCATCCCTTGTTGTACTGTGGAGTGTGGGTCACCAAACAACATGTTGTTCTGAGTTTCCGATATAACTACAATAATAGCCGCAATAGCTACCAACAGTAGGTTGTGAATTTGCGCACTGTATTGAGCATGAGCCATGCCAGATAGTAGGTCCATAACCACCCTGCATGTGTCAACCAAAATTCCAAACAAATTTCCAATGTAATCCCATAGTTGTTTGGCCCCCCTGCAGTCTGTGAAGACATGTTACATCGAGTCCTCCTCATCCCTACAGATGGAGCACATAAAATCCATTTTCAGGCCAGTCCATTTGGAACATCAGCTTTTGGATTTCGGTTTTTCCACATCCTATATATCAAGAAGAACCTTGCAGGCTGGATGAAGTCATCCTTGAACTGCAGCAGCCAGGCCGATGTAGGATTGAGACCCCCACAAGCTGTCCTGTAAAAATACATACAGTTAAACTACCTATACCTGGCATGGACCCAAATTAGAGTATCAAAATCCATGAAAGCATATCCATTGATTTCGTCTGCCACCTTCACAGGGATATCAAAACCAGGAGCATTAATTTGTGAAATAAGGGACGTGATGGACATAGGGGCTGCATCCATTGGAACATTAAGACCTCGAAGGGGCTGTGTGAGCCACTTTGTTGCCCAACAATTCATAGTGTAATCCCTGTAGACCAACCATTTTTTATCTTGCACAATTCTCCCATACGCATGCTTGAGAGATGCCCAAATCGATGAGTCAAGATAATATTTATAACCATTGAGAATCCTCTTTGTAATTTTATTTGATGAAAATCGTCATCAGCTTCATGTGTGATCAGGTTCCAAGTGAATTCCCCAATCAAACCATCATTGAAGATGCGAAGATCCTTTACCCCAAGGCCCCCCATCTCCATAGGTTTTATGCATTCCTTCCACGCAACTAAAATCATCTTCCACTCATGTGGTGACCCCGTCCAAATGATGTTTCACACCATGCTCTGAAGCTCCTTAATAAGCCCTCTTGGCCATCTATAAAGGGAGAAGGAGTAAATGAACTTCGAGGTGATTACTGAATTCACCAGGCAGACCCTCCCAGCTAGTTCCATAGCCTTTCCTTTCCAAATAGCCATCTAATGTATAATACCAGAAAAAATTCCCTCCAAATACTTCCTTTTCACTTTTCCGAAAAATAGTTGGACCCCAAAATATTGGAAAGGAAGTGATCCTCTCCTCACCCCAAGATACATAACAATCCTATTCATTTTTACAATTGGAACCCCATTCCCAAAGACAATCGAAGAATTTTCCCAGCTAATGGCCTAGCCAGCCACCACCCCATAATGACTGAAGAGGGACTTAATTGAGTATATAGTTCTCCTTGATGCTTGTCCAAGTAATAATATGTCATCTGCATACAAGAGATGAGATGGGGCCTGCCCACTCACAGCCGCCCTGATCTTCTTGAACGACCTCATTTGACCAAGGTCGTTAATACACCTACTGAGATGATCCTCTACCAGCGCAAAAAGAATTCCAGAGAGTGGATCCCCTTGCCTCACCCCCTGGTGCACAGAAAAAAGCCCCTCAAGACCCCATTGTCAAGGATTCACAACCTTGTCGAACTAAGAATAATGCGGATCGAGCTCACAAATCTAGAGGTAAATCCATACCTCTTGAGGACATCTAAAATAAAATCCCATTTCAACGTGTCAAAATCCTTGGATATATCAATTTTGATAGCATAGATCTATTCCTTTGACTTACTTATCAGATGATTGATACTCTCAGATTCCATGAATAAGAACTTTTGGATGTTCCTCCCCTGGACGAAATGAAATTGGTTCATGGTGATCATACCATCAACCATCCCACCCATCCTTCTCATCAAGATCTTTCTGATAAGTTTGGGTATTGTATTCCCAAGAGCCACCGGCCTGAAGTCCTTGATTTCAAGGGCATTCTCTTTCTTGGGAATGAGCATAATGAAACATGATTTCATACCATGTCACGTGTAGGAATTAGAGAAGAAGTCCTTTATGGACGGCTCAATGTCATTCTGCAAAATGTCCCAGTAAAACATGAAAAACTTATTCGTAAATCCATTAGGGCCCGGGGCACTCTCCAGATTGAGATAAAGGAGGGAAAATCTAATATCCTCTTTTCATGGGGAAGAATTTAGGAGCCGATTCGACTGATCATCACTGTAGGAGTTGATGTTGTCCACCATACAGTGAATCCTGGACTACCCAATATCAGAGTATATGCCCGTAAAGTACTCAACCACAGCCACTACAATCTCATTCTCTTCTTTGTAGAGTTTCACATCAATGCCAATTACCTTGGTCCCTCCCTGCACACCCTTTTCATTGTGAAATCTATTGAAGAACGTGGAATTTCTATCCCCATCCTTTATCCACCACACATTCAGTTGGTTTCTGACCAATCTTTCCCTCACCATTAAAAGATCATCAAGCTTGTTGTGGGAAAAAATTTCATCTCGTGACACCCTCAGATGCTTCCCCTGTCTAGTTTGAATTCTGGCCAACTCATCCTATGATTTCTTGATATTATCATCCAGTTTAAAGAAGGATTCCATGCTCTATGCTATTAGAATCCCCTTTAGATGATTAAGTTTTGTATCCAGTCGTTTCAGTGGACTTCCAATTGTGTCAAGTTTCCATGCTACTAAAACAAGTTCCCTACAGTCTGGAATCACGAGACATCCATTGTTGAAATGAAAAGGAATAGGGGATGACCTTTTCACCTGATTCTCCACATCAACAACAATTGGGTTGTGATCAGAGTGGTGCTTAGGAAGTGTGAATCTGGAAACACCATGTGCTGCAACTTGATCATCAATCTAAACAAAACATATATCAAGCTTTCTAGCATGTTTCCCTTCCCAAGTGTATCTACACCATGTGAAATCTTCACCAGAATTTGCAACTCAATATAGATTGCAGTAATCAATACAATCATAAAATTCCGAGGCAACAATCCTATTAAAAGTTTTTCCAGTTTTTCCTCAGGCTTCAAAATAGTATTGAAATCACCAATAAGCAGCCATTTTTGATCCATCCTCCCAGAGATGACTTTGAGAACCTCCCATAAATCCCTCCTCTTGATATAGGAGTTAAAATCATAAATAAATGATAATGAACTATTATGTCCAGTAATGGTACTATTAACCAGAACACTTTGAGGACCGCTGTCGCATGAAGTAATCTGCAGGGTGTTATGTACTAACACCCACAAGTGGTCCATAGAGGATGTAGACTAATTGCTGACCACAAATCTGTATCCCAGTGAGTCCCACCTGAAGCCCTTCCAGTTATCAAATAGAACTTTAGGTTCAAAAATACTAATAAATATTGGCTTTTAGATCAATATATGTGTCGAAGGCCCCTGACCGTATGGGAATTCCCCATACCATGACAATTCCATTATAGAATCCTCATTTATTACCAACCATACCTCTTGTCAATGGTCTCCATTTCTTCTCCACTGAGGATTGAATGTGCCCTTTTTATTTTGACCTTCCTACCCCTTTATCATTCCATGCCCAGGAGCAGTGGCGCTATCATGCTCCTTGAGTACCTTTTTTGCTCTGCCAACTTCCTTACCCTTTCTAGTACACTGTTCTTAGGCATCATTGTTAGTAGGTAGCTCGTCCACACCACCACTATGATCCAAAAAAGCCTCACCAGTACTGACTTGGCCTAATTCTGTCTATAGATTCCCCTTTAATTTCTTTGTCTTGCCATCCCTGCCCAGCAGCCCAGACAATCCACCTGCAACAGCATCATCATCTGGACTAATTTGGAAAGAATCCACCATGTGCACAACCGTACCTACTTCAGCCAGCAACTCAACCGCGCCACTGGCAGCATTCATCCCTTCTCTCCCCTCATTGGAAACATCATAATGCTGAGCGTCATCCACCTCATCTGACCAAAGTCTTCCCTTCAGTGGGGTAAAGGTGTTTCTGGACTTAAGGGGAGGATCACTGCCCACAGTCATCCTCCTTCGTGCATCCTTATAGGGGGGATTTGAGTAAAATCTCTTCCTGGGTCAGAAGCCAGTTGTCGGTCAATGCAGGAATCACCACTAATTCCTTGAAATATTGTCACCGGTGAGCTGTCAGAATGATCTTACCCCAATCCTATACTCTTTTCCACATTGGCATCATTATGAGTGACAACATCCACCCAGTACACCAAAGGAGCATAATAGGGAGAAGGAACCACCTGGGTTTCAGAAACCAGGCCCCCCATATCCATGACAGGTCCACTGAGAATCTCGTTTTGCATTGAGTCCTTCACCATTGTCGTAGAGGAAGAGCCCCCTATGTCCATATTCCCCTTTTTCACAAGCCAAAACCCTTGACCAAAACCATTTTTCTTTTGGTGCTCCATATGGAATTTGTCCTTACCCTTCCTTCTCCTACACGTGCTCTCATCATGCCCCTTCATCATGCATGAGTGACATACTATGTCCTGCTTACACTTAGCAATTGTGTGCCCAAAGATCAGGCACCTCGAGTAGAATTTTGGCTTCCTCTCATACAAGATATCAACCTTCATATTTTCATACCTCATTGTCAGAATCACTTCCTCCACAAGCGTGCTTGACAGGTCAACTTCCCCAAAGATTCTGGGATAGTGGCCTAGCTTCGGGTTGTCTATCTGTCGGTCCATTCGAATCAGATTTCCCATAGAGAATGAAATATCCCAGAGAATCCTTGGGTTCCAATACAACCAATTGAGTTTATAAATTCAGATCCATAGTTGAGTATGCGTACTACAGACATTCATTGGATCAAATTTCATATCTCATTCTTGCACATTCTGAAGCAACGGGTTCAAGGGAACAATGCTTTTTCTCCATGATTTTCTCTTACCTTCATCAGATAGAATACCACATGGTAGTATCCCCTTCCCATCATGATCATCTACCAGTCATCAAAACCCAACATCTCAGCAACCCTTTTAGTAAGATCCTAAAATTTCCATAGCCGCTCCCCTTAGGGATTATATCTCTGGCAATGATTGAATATCAGAATAAATTTACCCTCTCTTCCACCGCTTCTTGAATAGCCAAAACATGGGCAATCTTCCCCTACTGTATCACTATTTCATGCTGAAGAGCATCAAAGCTAGAGAATGAGGGTCCTGCTGCATTCTTCACCACATCCAAAAAATTTCTCCCTGTCTACGTTGAGACAACATTATTCCCATTGCCCTTTCTTGAAAACGATAACATCTCCTTCTAACTAAGAGGTTCAAAAAGAGTCCCATTACCACCATCATCAACTTCATGCATTCCCACTGTAAGATCAGAGGGATCAACATCGTCACCAGATTTGGGGTTCTCATCCAGTTCCCCTTGCGTCATCCCTTCTTATGTCTCCATAACATAATACCTACTGTCTATATCAAAATGTGTTATTCAAGTGAGAAATATTCCTTGATCAAAATTAATTATGCTGAATTTTTAATCCAATAAACTACCACACATAAGTTTTGTTTCATTTAGGTTTCTAAAGGAGTCTTGTAGTCAAATACTTGGTTCTTTTTCCCATTTACATATTTTTTTAGTGAAATGTTTTCCATAACCTTATACTTCAATTGATTAGTCTTGAATTTTTATCATACAAAAAATTGAGATACAAATTCCAGAAGCTTCGCCATCATGTTATCCCAACAAAAGTTTTGCTTTAGTTCTCTATACATTTTACTACTTCGGGGAAGAATATAGAAGGATTATAAATGTGCATCCTACAAAAGTTCCCTCTTCAACTCTATTTTTAAGGGATGCATATCCATTTAAAAAGCCTTATAAACCCATATTTAGGAAATTTTAACTCTCAAATATTCTGTACCTTTTTCTATAGCACCACATCATTTTTATGGGCCACGTTGATCCTCTAAATAATGATTGTTTGTGAATTTATTAAATAAATGTAGGATGAATATCCTTTTATAATTCAAATATCCAACCATTTGATGCTTAACCAGATTGGATCCTTTAAAATTATCAACATTGAAAAAATTGTTATATCCTTTCTACATAGAGAATCTATAACATTTTTTTCTCTCTTGAGATGGTAATGGATTGAGAAGTCATAGTCATTAATCATCTATAACCATATTCACTATTTCATGTTATAATCTATCAGTGTGAATATATATTTGGGGATTGTGTGATATATATAAATTTCATATGTATCCAGTTAGAGATAATGTCACTAGATCTTCAACACATAGACCACTAAATCCAATTATAGATGATGTTTTAGATATTTATTCTAATAAACTTTCCACTATGCGGAGGCATATGTTATAGAGTAATTATTATTATTTAGTACATTACTGAATCCCTTTTTTGAAACATCAAAGTATAACATAAAATGACCCCCACATAAGGGTACCCTAAGTGTTTTTATAGTGATAAACATATTTTTGAACTCTATAACACTCTCTTCAAATTCATTGGTTTATAAAAGAATTACTCACTTCGGAGTTATCAGGGTTATTGGGTTTGACTATACTGAAAAGTTTTTCAATTATTTTTTATGTAATACATACCTAGGATAAAAACAATTATGGATCTCCGTTATATATTCTATCCTAGTATAAGAATTTATTACCTATTTCTTAGAAGGGCCCACATATATCCCATTACGGGTGACAATATTCCAAAAGAATGGTACATCCTTCATCTGAACAAAAATGTTTCTATACATTTCATAACGATTCTCCTTTGACAAGGTATCTATAATGTTATCGAACTACTCCTCATTCTCCTAATTTCATTCATATAAAATAATGATATCATCTACAAATACGACAAAAAATTGTTTAGGTTAATCTATAAATAATCTATTCATCAATTCCATAATTTATTTCAATGAATTATTAAGTCTAAATGGAGACACTATGAATTCAATGAATCTATACTAGGTTTTGATGGTATTATTCCAAATATTTTCCTTCTTCGTTTTGAATTCGTCATATCCTGATTGATGTTAAACAATAATGAAATTCTGAGCCCCACGTCGATGATTGAACAAGTCATATATTCTTGTTAAGGGAAACATAATCATTTTCTCGATTTATTGAGATCGTGATAATTAATGAAAATGCACATTGACCCATCATTTTTCTTGATCAATAGGAATGGTGCACCCTGTAGTGAAACAATTGGGAATATAATACATTTATGTATATCCTATTATAGTTCCGTCTTTAACTTCTAATGTTTCACAATATCCATTTTATATAGTGTCATGTAAATTGGAAAAGATACAGATATATGATTGATAGAAAATTCAACCTCTTGACTAAAAGGAAGTCTAAGAAACTCTTTGATAAATACATCTGTATAATTCCTCATAATGTGAATATATTAAATATTGACCCTTTCCTTATTCTCAATCATTTGAGGTAAATATTATTACTCAAAAGTAAAGACATCCATGCTTCTGTTGATGATACCATATGAGATTCAACCACCTACTTTAACTTCTATACAATCAGAGGGAAATTCATGATTTGAAGGTGATTTATTTCTCTCACCATTTTATGTTGGCTCTATATAAGGAAATACAATCCAAGCACATATTGGGAAAAAATTATTCTAAAGGATTTATCATAATATGTAATGGGATTTTCATCCCAAAAATATTGAATGGTGAGAAGTTATATGCTTCTGATGATATACCTGACCCATTCACCACCTTTTAAAAAATATAACATCCATGTTTTGGGAGAGTTATTGAATACTTCTAATAAAATACATTGATATGAATGAATTATTATAACTAGATTCAAAAATTATTTTCACTTTTCTTGGTTGAATAACAAGATTACATATCACCACTTCATTATCAGTATCCTCCTCAATCATTGTGATGGTATAAGCTCTCTCTTTCAAAATAAGACCTAGATGTTTTTGTCAGCTATTTTCATCAACAACCATTGGAATAGTTAATTAGTTAAAATAGTGTCCATGTTCATTTTAGTTGTGAAATTTGAAAATAGTTTGAGCGTTGTTTGGAGAATTCATTTCTTCCATCACAATTGTGGGTTTCTACCATCCCCAATCCATATCTAGGTTACATCTATTTCCTCAATTTTAACTTGTGGGGTTTTGGAATATATATCCACTATTAAATTTCTCAATTATACCACCAGAATTAAAATCTATTTAACTTTTTTTTTATCATTATGAGAACCATAAGATTCTATGATATCCATATCAACTTTGACAAAACTTTTGTAAATTTCATCATAGTGTTTGAAGTCTAGAATTTCCATGTCCTTTCATAGGTATTCCTTTAGCATACTAAAGAATCATTCAACCTCACTTTCAAGGGAGATGAGACTTTAAGTGTTGTTTCATTCATGTACTTTGATGTTTAAGTTATATTACCGAATTGATTAATAATATTTTTTTGAGCATAAGGAATCCCCTCCCTATTTTATATTAGACTGTTTAAGGAAAATATTTTTGAAAAAACATTTTCCAAAATTTTTTCCACTCCATATCCTTGATATAAACTTTAGGATTTGTATTAGTGATCAATATCCCCCATTGATTGGATTCTCCATCCATATAATAAACATCCCACACAAAATTCTCTTGCTCAAAGCAATGATGGAGAGAAAATATATTTTTAATAGAGTTGATCCATTATTCCACAGTTAAATGATCTTAAGATATACTCAATGTTGGAGGCCTATGTCTCATAAAGGATTCAATTACAGATTTTACTTTCAGGGTGGTGGATTCTAATATTTTGGGGAATAGATCTCCGGCTTTCCCAGAGATCGCATTACATGCTCCACAACTCCTTAAAACAATTCAACCATTGTAGGCCCCACCACCTTGTCTCTATTTCTTACCTCATCCCCAACTTACTGTGACCATGGTGCCTCATCTTCCCCCTTTTCATTAGTTCATTCCTTCTCTGACCCTGGTTGTCTGGATCTGTGGTCTTCATCGGCTCCTCCTGAGTCGATTCTCATCTTCTCCAAGCCATCCCCCCTATTTACTAGCCTTCCCCTACTTATCTTTCTAGGAAACCCTCTTCATAATATCCTCCTACAACATCTTATACCCCCACCTTGATCCTGGATCTTGAATCTCCTTAAAGGATGCCCCCTATGGCTCGTCCCTATTCTCTTTGCATGCCTCCTTCACGGTGGTCCCCATGGTGCTACCGCATGCGTCGCATGGGGGATCCAGGATCTCTTTGGATTCCCTAACATCGACCTTCCATGAGGAATCATTTTTCTTAAAATGAATTCTGGTGGATTGTTTTGGGGCCTCTTAGCCACCATTATCCATTTTTAACACTTTGTTGGCTCTTGGGGTCTCCATCTTCAGGCTTAGATTTCTACGATCCATATGCACTCCTACTTTGTCCTTACTCTATAGGAGGATTTCATCACGAAATGATTTATATACCCCTATTCCATGGTCCATTAGAATTTTATCTTTCCTACATGGTCTATAGACCTTAACAAAGGAAAATAGAGACTAACAGTTGTGGAATGGATCAGCCTCCTGGGGATCCTGTTCTCTTTTCAAAACAAAGGCTTTCTCAACGTGACCAGGGACTCCCGAGGTGGCATCCTATGCTCGGATGTTAGGACTGTGAGCTATGTGGATACTTCGGTGTCCTACATGTGAATTTAGTTGGACCTATCTCACCCTATGCTAGACAAACAATCTCTTTGGGAGTAGGAAACCTTTTGTTGAAACCAAGATATTTCCAACCCTTTTTTCTCATGTTCCTTCTCCAATTGTATTATTCAGGGAAATTCTTTATAGTTTTACCATCTATGTCACTAGGATGGGAATCCCCATCCTTTATAGGATATTTAGTTCAATGCCTCTGACATAGTACCCCTTAATGAGGATCCCCCCATGAGTGGCATTGGAGGTGGTGTAGGCCCTTGGGGTTGTTCCTTTTCCCCCTCCCCAAGTTTTCCCCCCATGATGCCTCATAGCCTGGTGAGGGATATGATTAAATTCCGTGTTATGACATTATTATCTATATTCTGAGGCAAATACTCTAGGTCTAGGTTGGTGTTTCCCCCATTCTTCTCTTCTACCTCACATAGGTTCTTGGGGTCTATGGCATGGATTCTTTGCATTGTCCCATCACCCAACACTTCACGCTCCTGGACCTACCTTCAGATGACATAGTTTAACCCTAAAGTGATTTTGGATGGGTAGAGTTCCTTAATGAGGAGGCTCCTTTGACACTGGGATTCACTTCTTATGGGCTATATACTCATCCATCCTCTGTATATCATCTGAAACCTATAGTGGTATCTCCCCATTAGTATTGAAATGGCTCCAGGAGTGGTTCAAATCCTCCTCGGGCTTGAGGGTTAGGATGCCATCCAACCTCCAAGAATCTGGATGACCCCCAATTGGGTTTCTACATAATGTTATGTGATTTTTCAGAAGATCATAGTTTATGAAACTAAAGGTGATGTCTCTCTCCCACTTTGAGAAGGCCACGAGTTCTAAATGTAGTCCCAAAACAAACTTCTCCCAATGATTCTCATGCTCATATGAATTCCCCAAGGCATTATATACTGGTTTATAATGGACTTATTTTCCTATCAGGTCTCTAAACTAATGGTTATTATGGTTTACATCCATGAGAATAAGCAACTCCCGAGAAGGATTCATGACTTCTCAAACAAAACTCAAAATGAATGGCTCCATGAGCACTAATTTTTCCAACCATCACATATGGACATTATGGAACATGAGTTTCTCAGTCGTTCTAGTCTAGGATTATGACCAGTTCATGATGATTAAGGTATCCCAATACATTCATACCTTCTTCTTATCCTTCATTTATGAGAGTTACTACCCCCTATAAAGGGAGACCATGTGGAACGATCTGAATACGTTTGACCCCATAAATATTATACGGATTGTTGAGGGGACATAAATATTATGATGGATCTAGAAGAGGGGAAGGGAAGTGGAACTTTCACTGGGAAATCTAATTTATTCATCACTCAGTTCATGGAGGGCAGGGGTCTTATAGACCTCAGATATTTAGGTCATCGGTACATGTGGTGAAATAACAAATAGGGGAACCAATGGTCTTATAGCTTCTTGAAAAAATTCTTATCTAAGATTAATTCCACTTTCACATTATACAATACTACAGTGACTCACTTGGTGTGTGTTATTTCTAGTGATTCCCTGAATTTTATCTATCTTTCATCTAAGAAGGACCACCATGATTGGATTAGACATTATCATCATTGAGAAGGTATCACGGGTTTCCAAATCTGGTTAGGGACACTTGGAATGCCCCTCATAGGGGAACATGCGGATTTAATTTAATAATATTCTTAGACGAATCATGATAATACTTCTTGTGTGTTTGAGGATATACATTCTATTGATAGAGTCTTTCAGGCCACTACACAAGACATTGATCACCTTGATAGGAGCTTAGAGGAGGAATGGAATGAATGGGATTTTGAGGACCTCATCATAAAAAGGATCATATGGGTGAAATGATTTTAAAATTAGAGTATGTGGTAAGGAGGGTGTGAGGGTCATGTGTCTTAAAGAGGGAGATAGGAACAGTAGATTCTTTTAAACTTTTATTAAAGAGAGGAAAAGTTTGGTTAAACATAAAATAGTATTGGAGGATGGTACCACCTCTGATGATAGGGATGTCATTGGAGATTTGGACAACTCTTAATTTAGGGATCTCTTAGATAGAAGTATCTCTATCTTTTTAAATTTGTACCCAAGAGATAATACATAGATATTTGATGTGATTCCTACTAAATTTTCCGTTTGGGAATGTGATGTCCTGTGAGATTTCCCTCAATAGAAATAGATTCATAATTCCATGACAAATGAAAATCATGATAGTGTGGTAGTTCTAGACGGCATTGTAGGATCCATCTATAGATACTTTTCCGAGATAGTGAATAATTATTTAATTATGGCTATCCAAGACTACTTTTTGGGAGGGAACCTACATTGCGTTGTGTGTTCCACCACCATCAGGATAATCCCTAAAACTATAACCCCACTTCAATAATTCATTTCCATCCAGTGAGCATGTAATAATTCCCCTACAAGATCGTCACCGATATCATCCAATCAAGGATATCAATCCATCTACCCCAGTGGGTCTCTATGGAACAACATGACTTCATTAAGGGATGCTCCATCCAGGGGAAATCACTCTAGCCCAGGAAATGATCCGGAATATCAGCTTTAAAACTCTTGGATCTATTATCTCCATAAAGATAGATATGAAAAAGGCCTTAAAACATTTTGAATAGAGATTCATCAACAAAGTGATCGCAGGTATTGGCCTTTACCCTTGGGAAATTGACATTATTTTTTACTTCTTCAATTATTCGTGATTGGAGATCAACATTATGGAAAACCCCAATATTTCTTCAAGGAAACCTATGGCCTAAGGTAGGGGGGATCCAATCACCATGCCCATTTTCATCATTTCCACGGAAATCCATAGCTACCTTTTCCACAAAAGCATTTGTAATAAAGAGATCCCCCCGTATCGTTGAAGGATGAGATCCCCATATCTATCCCACCTCATTATTGAGGATGATACATTAATATTTTTATAATTCTAAAAGAATATCATTGTGTTGTTTGAATACGGGTTGATAGGATTACAATCATCAGAGTGGTCAGGTTATTAACAAGGGAAAAAGAAACTTCTACATTTATATCATTTGTTCTTTAGGATGAGTTTCTTCTGTGAGTCCTATCCTAGACATGCAGAGAGGGGACTTCCCCATGGATTATCCGAGAGTTCCTTTATCATAAGGAAGGATAATTTTTTTTGACATCAACCCCCTTATTATAAGGATCATGGATTGGGCCCTTAACTATACAAACAATTACTTATCCTTTAGGGGTAGGATATCACTGTTGAATAGAGTGCTTCATCCCACTCTAGTTCATGCCTTCTTGTCAATCAAGGTCCCCAAAGGCGTGATCAAGAAAATTGAAAGAGTCTTGGATGGATTAATTTCAGTTTCTTGTTCAAATGAAAAAAGAAACTAGGTCTTAGGGAATATGATGGAGATACCAACTAATGAAGGCGAGATCAATGTTCAAAGCCTTTAAGATACCATTCTATGCATGCATCAAAAATTGGCATGTGAGGTTATGGAAAAGCATACCTTGTGGGGCCTCACCATGAATGATAGTTGTTTAGGGGATCTATTTACTACAGTGGACAGTGATTCTACCCACTAGTATGAGATTGGACCCTTGGTTAATTCCCTTAATCCTTACTTGCTGTTTCCTATGGAATTGGGGATGACCTCGTTGATTGAAGGTTCAAACATTCCAATTGTTTTCAAACGGGTTTGTTTGTAGAACCAGAAATATCCAATGATTTCACATACATTTAGACCTACATTCCAATGGTAGGCACTCATGAGTTGTGGACTAATGAGGCTTAAGAATTTGTATTGGCTGAGAGGATGGGAGGTCGGACTCATCACACCTTTTTGAGGGGAATTATTGTCTACTCCGGGACTCTCTTTATAGATTTAATTTATGTTCGTGAATCCTTATTATATTACCAAGTATAAAATGAGCTTTCCTTTAAATCTGACAATCAATGATTGATATGTAGGAAATTTAGAGAATCTTTTATATGTATTCAAGGTTCTTCATCAATAGAGAATCATCTATATTTGTTAGAGATTTTTTGTCAATGGTATCCTTCAATACATAAAAGTCTCTTGGTCATTATGATGACCATACTGGTTTTAATGCCACTCAGTGGGGCACTTGAAGTTTATTGTCATTCAAATAGACATGGATTATTTCAGAGTTGGGATCATACCCGCAGATGGGCTACCAATGTATCCTTTGTTTTGAAAAAGGAATCAGAACCCACGTAGTTCGAGTAAGGGAGTATGATGTTTATGATTAATGGATCAAAGAAATATTTCCTAATTACTTTAACACTCAAAGATCATGTGAGTCATGCTCAGTGTGAGAAACAAGAGGTATTGGTAAAACCAAAAAAAAATTCCATGAAATATACAATCATAAGAAATGATGTGGGGCTTATGTATGTATGACTACCCAAAATAGATGATGATTAAGATTTACTTTAGGGAAGAAATCCAAGAACATGGTCCATAAAGGTATATGTGCTTCATGGAGATGTGGATACTCTATTATTGGGGCTTACTCTTAAGTAATATTCCCATGTTAGGAGGGGACTTATGATTGGGTTTTACTCCTGAGATGAAACTCCAAATCAAGAGTAAATTAAGACTGGTTAAGAGAAATTAAGACTGGGGCTTACTCCTGAGAAGGAGGCCCAAGATAAAGTAATTATGGTTGGGGCTTACTCTTGAGGAGGATGAACATATTAAGGGAACTTAGGGCTTACTCCTGAGGAGAATTCCCATTAAGAGAACATGGACTAGGGCTTACTCTTAAATAGGAGGCCCATGTTAAGGGAAATTATGATTGGGGCTTACTCCTGAAAAGGAGGCCTGAATTAATGAGGAATTGGGGATTACTCCTAAGTATGATTCCCATGAATAGGGTTCTCTAATCTTAAAGGATGAGGTTGAATGAATGAAATCTATAATTTTAGTGACATAAAGATGTGTAAATCTCTAGGTTTTGAGTGATGTTCCACGGAATTCCTCTCAGATAAGGAATTCAATCATGAAAACATGCCATAAATGGCTTTGAAGAGTGTCATGAAGACTAAATCTTGAATATGAAAGGTGGAATGGCATAAGAGAGTTGAAATCGGTAGGAAGGGCACCCAAAAATAGAAGGTCACGTAAGTCCTGGTGGGTGTGCAGGTACTGCATGGGCGTGCATGTCCTGGGCGCACAGGTATACCTGCGCGGCACATAGGTACTTGCGCGATTTTCATCCCTTAGGGTAATACTTGGGCGAGACTTGGCTCAAACCCTTTGTCTTATCCCTAGAGGCTTTCCATAATATGGCACACAAGCTCTGGTGAAGGAGTAGGGCAGCGCGAAAGTGTGGCCAGTTCCGTTAAGGGCTGGCCACTCAGGCGCGCAAGTGTTGATGAGTTTCAACACTTACACTTCCTCACCCTATTTAGATCTTCCTTTCTAAGTAATAAAGTACCTTAGAGGGTTTCAGAAGCTTTGAGAAGAGACTAGGGTGCCGGGAGCTCAATTGGGAGGTTCTGGAATTTTTCGTCCTCAAAATGGGGGGGGGACATAGGGGTATTTATAGGCTAGAGAAGACTCTGTGCAGTTTTCAAAGAGGGAATGCAAGTCACTTGCGTGACCATTAGGCGGCGTGTAAGTGTACTTGTGCGAAAGTGAGGGAACTTGTGTGACACATGTGCATTTAAAGCCTTGTTCAGGACTTTGTCGATTTTTTATGTTTTCTTCAAAGGATGAATCAATTTGTGATAAGGAATTTTTCCTTTCGATTATTTTAGATAATGTGACGAAAAGGAGTGTCGAAAAAAGTCCCCCCTCACAGTTACATTCTAATGAATAAGGATGTGACCCTAAGGAAAAATAAGAAAACAAAAGGGAAAGAGGCGTGCAATTGTTCAGTGCAAAACACTCATCGCGCAGGTGTGAGTCGCGTAGGACTGGAGCGCGCTGGCTGTAGGCGTGCAGGTCACCGTCTTAGCCTATATATATGAACTCATTTGCCACACATCACATCAAATTTTGGATTTTTGATCTCTCACCACACCGGTCACCTTCATCTCAAAAGTTTCTCTTTTTTCAATTTTCCTTTACTGTCGTGCTGCTGTCAAGGTACCTAGATTTGTGTGGTGATACATGCGCGCTAAATACTTGCGCGGAAAATTATACTTGCACGACACATCCACACTTGCGCACCAAGATTAGACATGCGCGCCTTAATGCCTTTTCCATTTTTTTCTAATTCATTCACAAATTTTATGAAAACATAAACCCATTTAAGAGTTAATTTATTCAACTTTTGTGCAGATTCAAATGACTCCCAGAAGAATCGGAATGGCTGATGAACTGGAAAGCAAACGTCTTGATGATATGATGAACATCATTGGCCACGATTATTATACCGGGTGTGATAGCACTCTACCAGATTTGGCAAAGTATCTGAAGAAATATCACTTTGATTTCGCATAAAGCACTTATCTACCTTTGTACGGTTATGGTCATCTGCGGGAAGTCACTATTCAAGAATTAAAGAACTATCTCCCATTTTCATGGTTTCAGAATCACGTCAACTTTTTCTTTAGAAAATATCTCATGTGGATGAGGATTTATAAATGCTGGCACAATGGAGAATTCCCACAGGATGCATCATAGCCCTTTTACGCCAGATATGAAACCTCATAAGCCTGAGCTGCAACCACATTGTCATCCTTTAATCTTCCAAAATGCTCAGTTGGATCAATCCAAAGGCTGGAAGAAAAGTTGGGACTTCCGTCCTGGGGGAGGTGTGAAGTCAACTTGGATGTGGGCATACTGGGTGCGACAAACCTGGGCAGAGTTTGTCAATGATTTGAAAGAAGTGGCGATATAAGAACCTGTCTGGGTTGGGAAAACATATGTTTACAGACATGATAGCTTCGTTCTGGAGATACTCAGCCACTGGAGTCCAGAAACCAATTCTTTCGCTTGACTCATGGAGAAGTAGGAATCAGTCTGTGGGATGTCCATAGGATCTCAGGGGCTCCAATTTTGGGTGACATGTATGATGAATTCATCCATCCCAAGGTGACTTGGAATGATTCAGAGAACACTCCTGCTTTAGCTTGAGAATTATTTAAAATATTCCATGGGCTCAAGAGTTTAGAGACCTCCTTAACATATTATATAAAGGATATTCATCCGGAGGAGTGGATGAACATATTTTTTATTGAGAAGAAAGAGAAGGAGCCAAAGGAGAAGGAGCCGAAGGAGAAAAGATTTAAGAAAAAGAAATCCAATGATAAGAGGCCCACCCATCCTACCACCTACCAAAAAACCGAGAAGAGGGGTTCTCCTGGCACATTTTGGGCAACAATAGAAGCATGAGAGTTTGAGAAATGGAGCTATGAGGGGAATTAATGGATCCCACAAAAGAATTGTCTGGAATTCTTCTTGTCTTTATGGCACGGCGGTTATCTCTTTCTAGTCAGGGACTCGAAGGGAGGCATCGGGCCAGGGAACTTCGTTATTGCGCCAAGTTGGCTGAGGAAAAAATGGTTGGGTTCGCAACCCCCATTTTAGAAAATACTCATATGAGTTTACTTCATATCTTCATGGGAAAATCTCCTTTGAGAATATTGGGACTATTCCAAGTTATATGGGGATGGATTGCCACTCACTTTAGGACTTATAATGTATAGAATGGAGTAAAAATTCCTGGATATTTTTTCAGGCCATCAGTACAAGCATTCTCTAGAATTGCTCTATTAGATATTAATGCTTATGACATGAAAGTGAGGCCGAGCATGTTTAATGAATTCAACTTCTTTCTCTATGAAATTCCGCCAACTCAGAGGTTTTTTGATAATGGAACAACCCACTTGGATTTCAGGGCATACACGATGGCATGCAGAGATGGTGTGCAGGTCTCCAGGATTAAAGGAGCGATTATATGTTAGGCCTATGCTACATCTAGATTTTCATGACAATTCAAGTGTTTGAAAAAAATTGTTGTATCTCCCCCTGTACATGTCAGGTTAGAGAAACATCTGATGGTTGCTCAACAATTGTGGTTACTAACGTCTAGGGAGAAGACTGGGCGGTGTTTGATCTACCAGTTGAAAGAGAAGCACATAACATGACTACATGGTATGTCGAGCACTCGATAGCAACATACCCTAAAGGGGTGCTGAATCACCTAGTTTATTAGGTGGGGAAAATGAAGATGACTGTAGAGAAAGAAACCTTTCCTCATGAAGGTGATGCTTCCCCACCTAAAGATGATTAACTAGATTCATCCTCTAGGACTGATTCACCGGATTCCCATGATGGGAATGATGAGGCAAAAAAGGTGGAAAAGTGGCCTCGTGGCCGATATAATCCTCCAGTCAGAATCAAAATACCTACTCCATCAACTCCTGGTGAGTTACTTCATTGTGGTAATTTAATCACCATAAATTTATAATGAAATAAGTTTTATTTTATTATTCTCTATCAATAGGTTCAGGAGCTGGGAAGAAATTGAAGTCGAAGATTATAGGACCTTCCTCATAGCCTTCTGGTTCACGCACTGAATATCTACAACCAGAGGCTATCCAGACATGACAGAGTTTATATTGGGGTATTGAAACTGCCTGGTTGGATTTATGCGAGGGGCTACATCTCCCTAAAATAGGGACTCTTCTGGATTCTACCGATATTAATTTTGAAGATAGCCCTGATGAAGTGAGAGCTTATATCAGAGAGCTTGAAATGCTAATATATGCCACCGATGATTCAATTCATGTCACCAAGCGGGTGAAGGAAATGATATATCCTGGCGCCGCTGAGTGGACTGATGAGGAGTGGCATGATTACATGGCCCCTGAAGATGTAAGTTTTCTTTCCTTATTTGATTTGAAACATGATTTCAGTCGGAGATTTGTTACTCAAGGAAGTTATTTTCTTCATTTTTCAGCTTGAAAAGAAAGGAACTAATGAGGTTTCTTCGCCAAAGTATAGCCCTAGTGGTACTGCCATCGGGGCTGCTACTGAATCTTCTCGCGAATCGGGTGAGATATCTTGAGGCCAGCAGGCCATAGATGAGGAGCTGGAAATGGATTTTCATTATCCAATTCAGGTACCTGTAACGGAGACTGCCGAGACTCCCTACAATCCAAGGAAGCAAAACCAATGAAGGAGGAAGTCCACAGCTAAACACCTTCATTAGTAGTGGTATGTCCTTTGGATAATCATGAGTCTTAAACCATGAGAAGATTGCTCATATTCCTTGGGATATGTAGGGGATTATTAAATTTCCCCTTTGAGGTAGAGGACTAATCCTCCTTTGAGGACCACAGAGGGTGCTGTGGAATAATCACAAATTCAGGCTGACATGGCTGCTCCTGGAGAAGAGCCAACATCTATTCCTAGTATACCTCTTGCTGCTGTTGCAAGAAGAGAAGAACCTGCTTCTGGTAAGTTAACAATGCTTCATAAAATGTTGAATGAAATACAAAGTGATTTCCATTCTATGATACTTCAGGTTTAACTCCTGCATTAGAGCTTATGGCGGCTATGGCAACTAATGCCTCGATTTTTTCCGAAGATGCTATCTAGGGTCAGGGACCGCAGGATGAAGGTCGCCAAGAAGCCACATCAAATGCTTTTACTGGTGAGACTAACCAGGATTCGGAGTTGACATTAGATGAATTGATTGAACATGGTGTATCATTCGAATATTTTATAAATCATGTTAAATTCCCCTATAATTTAGATGATTATTGACGTGAGTGTTATCCTTCATCCTATTAAGAATAAATTATTATTACAAGTCTAATCATGATTAGTTCAAATGTGCTGTTTTGTCTGAGCAAGCTTCTGAACTACCCATGCCTGAAGGGGGTACAGAAAATCCTACCATTGTAGAGACATTAGCATAAGTGGAGCTGGACCTAGTAGAGCTTCCTCAAAATCATCCTGAAAATCATGTCGAAGCTAGGATTGATCGGGATGATCCATCTCAGGTTGCTGATCTACGGTTGGGTAAGGAATAACAATATTTGTGATTGTACATAATTTTCAAGACAAGTGATTCTTTTTTTATCCTTTGAAAGTAACCAAAGCTTTCAATTAATTATGCAGGGCCATCAATTGCAGTGGCTAGATCTGGAGGTGAGGCCTCAGCCTCCCCCCCAACGGGAATTGAAAGTGAAGAAGCTTAGGTCAGGGGGAAGGAGTAGAACATGGCACTTCCCTATGTGCATTAATACTAGATTATACTCCCCCCTATAATAGTGACGCTGAGTCGGACCCAGAAGTTCAAAATGCATTCCAATTTTCATAATGCAAGGCATGGAATAACATATAAAAAATCATATCTGATGTGCCTCTAGAGGATCTTCCATCGAAGATTCCCCGGCTGTCATCCCTATTTGTCATATTGGGACTTGGCAGTTTTGGATATGAAAAGATCCATGCTGCGGTGAAACAGGTCATTTTTAGGAGGGAGAAGGAGAAAAAGTGTCGCGAATATTTGACCAGGGTGAAACTGTCATCAAATATTAGTGAATTTAAGGCTGTTGTGTCTTGAGCTGAGGCTGACTATGTTGCCAATATGAAAGAGATGAAGCATAAGATCAAAGATAAAGTCATCCAGCAAATGAACCTTTAGCAATAGTTAGAGATTGTTATTGGGGAACTTGACCAACTCAATAATTTATTAGAGGGAGGTCAAACGAATGGTATGAAGACCATCACCGATACCAAGAAATCACTCCATCTAGATGAAAAGAGTGATGTTGGTCGGGTGCATGAGCTTTAAGTAGCTGCTGATGAAGCTCGGGATTTTGTTCATCAAGTGAAGACTTATGTTGATAGCCTTTTGTAATTTATTATAAAAGAGAATAGACTCAAATTTGTGGATGTCCTTCTAATTCTTGTGCATCAAATAGAAATAATGCTTTCATCTCCAATCACTTGTGCATGTATTTTCCTGCTACCTGCTATAAATTTTACCTAAGCCAATGGGCCTAGTAAGCATAGTTTTATTTTTTTTCTAGGATTATTATAAATAACCCTACAAACATTGAATATTTTAATTGATCAATATTACCTAAAGCATAAAAAATGTATTTTTATTGACATGGAACTTGACTTTTATTCAGAGTTCCCATGACTTTTTTGTGCAGTTTAAAGTCATGCACGTCGAACATAAAAAATACTAATGTTTAAGGTCGAAATAGCTTTCACCGAATGAATTATAATTGACTCCATTCTTTAAAAATTTATCTAAAAACATATTACCACACTCAAGTATGAAGTAAAAATATAAACCATGACTTAATAAATTTTGAATCTGAGGAATGATATGAAAAAGGGATAAAAGCCATTAGAAGAAGTAGTTACCAAGAATGAAGTTACCATTATTTAACAAACCTTTTAGGGGGTTGAATTATGCAAGGACACCTAAGGGATTTGGAGGCATAGTCAAATAACTAACATCATTTGGCTGACAAGTCTATTTTGTGGACTGTTTATGCAAGGCCGCCTAAGGGCACGTGCTGCCTATTCGGGCAAAAGAACTCTAGGAAATTTACTTTTCTACTACTAAGAAGCCAGTGAAAGTTTATGGGGATTAAACTTTTCCAAAGTATAGAGTTTTCTGTATGGAAATAGGTACTTGAATATAGAGAAGATATTTTCAATCAATATTTTCTATGAATTGGATGAATGTCACTCCTACGAAGGTCTGACCCAAACATGGGGAAGGGAAAATATAAACCATAGACTTGTATATTTTTGGATCATGAAAGAGTATTAGACAAATATGTAAAGAATGGATATTTTTGTGGATCCCTACATATCTTCGTTAATACAACTAAGAAAAAAAGTTTTCATCCAAAGAATGAAGTTACCATTATTTAACAAACCCGTTAGGGGGTTGAATTATGCAGGTCTGCCTAAGGGCATTGTTTGCATAGTCAAATAAGAGCATCTTTTGGCTGACATGTCTCTTATATAGACTATTTAAGGGCACGTTCTGCATGGTCAGGGAAAATAATTCTCAGAATTTAGACATTTTGTGATTAGAAGTCAGGAAAAAAAGGGTATGAAGATCTGAAAATATTTAAGGTCAGGATTATGACACATAAAAAAATTTGGTATTGTCCAATGTATGCAGAGATACACAGATCAATTCTAATCATAATCATGTTGTGGTTGGGTCTGGAATTGAAATATTGGACTTCACTATGTATCCCATAAGGATGAGAATCAAGCCATACGTAGTTCTTTGAAATATAGTTTAACGTCGTGTAGGACGAGATTACAAGAGAACTTAGTTTAGGGTCATAGAACTCGGACCATTATAATAAATATACAGTGTGTGTTTTCATGGGGACTTTTCATCGAGGGGACTCAAAGTGGAATTTGGGTTTAGGCCCAAAAGGCTTGGGGCTGGATTCGAGGGACACTCGAACATTCTTACGTATCCCATAAGGATGGGAATCAAGCCCACGTAGTTCTAGAAATACCCTCTGTAAAAATTTGGTTCGTCCAAGTGAAGGGTGAAAGGGGACTTTAGTGCAATAATGGTTTGACCCAAAATAAAAGGTTCAGACATTTCCATGTATGCATGCAGTCTTTGGAATAAAACATGATTGAAAATCAATGCAAATGATGATTCCCTCCTAGGTTAGGGTATCGAAGAATATTATAGTTTATCATCCTACAGGACAGAAATGTTGTACAGTTTAATGTCATATAGCAAGTATGATGTTGAACCAATGTAATGATATTGATTCTGGGGGCATTTTAATGGATCAACATCGTATGAGATGGAGATAAACCGACGTGAAGATATTGGGTTTGGGCTTGAACCTTGTGAGGATTCCTACGTACCCATCCTGGAAGGCAAGGATCAAAGTCTGCATAGTTCAATTAAGGAATGAATTAGTGATCAAGTTGTTTTTTTGGGACATCAATCTAAAAAATGATTTTGAGACTTACGCATGGTTAGCGGCCGAGAGAAGTTTTTATGGATGAAGTTTTCTCTAAGCTCATGTGATTCATACTCGGTGTGAGAAACAAGAGGTAACAAAAACCTTAATGATGCACAGTTTAATGTCATGTAGGGCATATGAAGGGACTTTACAGTTTAAAGTATTACAGTTAGGACTATTGGTGCTGCACAGTTTAGTGTCATGTAGCAGAGAAAAAATATAGTTTAATGTCATGTAGGAAATATTTAAGGGACATATTTTAATGTCATGTTGGAGAATAAGGGTTCTGTATAGTTTAGCGTCATGTAGCTAAGACGATGGGGACAATACATGTTAACATCATGTTGGACAAAAAAGGAGACTATGCAGTTTAATGTCATGCAGTAAGGACAAAAGAGAATGCAGTTTAACGTCATATTGGATGTATTAGGGACGATACAGTTTAGCGTCATGTTGGACGATGGTGTCAATAGTTTAAGGTCGTATGCATGGACCATGGATGATGATGCAGTTTAACGTCTTTCTGGACGTAAGGGACTTCTGTACAGTTTAGCATCATGTAGTTAAGACGTCACAGTTTAACGCCATGTTGGACAGAAGTGCCAATAGATTAAATTCATATGCATGGACCTTGGATGGTGCAGTTTAACGTCATGTTGGACATAAGGGACATGAAAATAGTTTAAGGTCATATTCATGGACCGTTGGTGGTATTTTGTGTTCATACAAAATATTTCTTCAAAAATCTGGCATTGGTTAGAGTAGTGATGAGTTCTCAATCCATTGAGATTAAGGAATAAGCTCTATTGGAGTAAACCTTATGTATTGAGTAAGGTAATTCCCATTTTGATTCAAGATTGGGAGGTTTCATTTCTATTATCTTTGGAGTTCTGAGAACTAATACCAATTCTCCCGGAATGAATGAACTAAGATGAAATTTTTTGTTGAAAGCTCGTGCTATTCGATTCTGATAAACTTCCAAGGGGTGAAGCGTGCACAATATGTTCTCATATAACCATTCCAATTCATCCAATCACTTTTGAGACTGTTCATCTGTAGATGACTGATCACAAATGGCTACTCTGAGCGAGGGTAATTGAACCTCAATAGGCAAGACTGCATCTGTTCCATAGACCGATGAATTTGGAGTTGACCGCATTGCATTGCGGGTGGTGGTCTGATAAGCCCATAAAGCATAAAAGATTTTATCAGGCCATGAATTCTTATCTTTATCAACCATCTTTTGAAGTATATTTGACAGAGGCTTGTTGAAGTCTTCTATCTGACAATTGGCCACTGCATGATATCGAGATGAATTATTGGATTTGATGTTGTATTCTTGATACATCTTCTTCACCTCGGATGAACAGAAGTTGGTGCCATTGTCCTTCAATATGGTCTGAGGGACACCAAATCTGGTAATGATGTTAGACTCGATGAAGCTAAAAATTCATTTAGAACTAACTTCTTTGAGAGGTATTGCCTCTTCCCATTTAGAAAAGAAGTCATTAGCAGAAAGAACATACTTAAACTACTTGGCCGTAGCTGAAGGGTAAGGTCCCACCACATCCATTCCCCATGTGGAAAATGGCCACAAGTATTTAGCTATATGAAGCAAATATGGAGGTTTATGAATGAAGTTGTCATGTACCTGTCATTAATGACACTTCTTTGTGAAATCAACACAATCTTATATCATTGAAGGCCAAAAGTATCCAAGCCTTCAAATCTGATCAGACAGTCTATTTCTAGACTGGTGGGCACCATAGACTCCTACATGCACTTCTTTCATGACAGCCATTGTCTCTTCACCATCAATGCATCTGAAGATAACTACATCAAAACCACGCTTGTAGAGAATTTTCTCTAGGTGATCTGGGCTATCATAAAGAGTAAAATTGACCACACGTCGCCGGATTTGTTCTTTCCCAGCTCTATCAGGTGTAAGTGTTCCATTTTGGAGGTATTCCCTGATAGGTGTCATCCATCCGGTCGTATTACCACACGGTTCAAGAATGGGACTAATTTCATTGATCTCCTCTGTTCTGGTTTGAACATAAGGTGAAATTGTATGACGGTGAGAAATACTGATGGTTGTTCTGTCCCGATTTGGATCTGCCAGAGATATTGCTATATTAGCCAGTTCATCAGGTTGAGCATTTTGTGATCACGAGACATAAGAAAATGTCGGTTCCATAGGAAATTTTTCCATTAACTCTCTGAAATAATCATGAAAAGGGATTATTTATTCTTCTCTAATTGCATAATCCCAATTGACTTGTTTGATTACCAGGTCTGAATCACCATTCACCTTTAAGTGATTCACTTGTGATTGAAGCGCTAATTCCAATCCTGAGATGAGATATTGCTATTATGCTTCACTGTTTGTCCTGAATCCCAATAATGAGAAGGAATAAGGTATCATTGCCTTTTATAGGGAAATAAGAATAACTCCTAATCCAACCTTGTTGAATTTAGGGTCTTCCATTTTCTTCTCTGTTGGACTTCTAGAAGCACCATCAAAATACATTTCCCATACTTGAGGACTATCCTGAATAGAGAAGACTTCCTCATCCGGGAGTTCAATATCTGAAGATGTATCTTCTACTGAAGGATGTTCAGCAAGGAAATCAGCTAGAGCTTGGCTCTTTATTGCCTTTTCAGACACATAATGAATGTCGAATTGCTGCAAAATAACTACCCACCTTGCCAGACGTCCTATAAGCATTGGACAACTAAGGATGAATTTGAGCGGGTTATTGCGAGATACCAATTGGACCTCGTGATGTTGCAGGTAGTGACTCAACTTCTGAACTGCAAAGATTAATTCTAGGCAGCACTTCTCAATATTTCAATATCGTGTTTCTGCTTTAAGAATAGTCCGAATGAGATAGTATAGGCTGTTTTCATTCCCAGTGTCATTATTATGATCAAGAAAGGCACCCAATGATTGCTCTAAAGCCGTCACATAGAGGATAAGTGGCCTTCCTTCAACAGGTGGAATTAACACCAGTGGACTCAAGAGATACTTCTTGAGAATATCGAAGGCTTCTTGACATTCTTCAGTCCACTTGTATGTGACTCCCTTCTTCATCAATTTGGTTAAGGGTAACCTTTTTCCTGCCAAATTGGCGATGAAACACCGAATATATGCTAAGATTTCATGAAGTCCTCTTAATTCTCTCAAATTTTAAGGAGGTTACATACCAAGGATTGACTTGGTCTTCTCAGGATCGACTTCAACACCACGATGGTGTACAATGAAGCCAAGAAAGTTTCCTGAGGTTACCCCAAAAGCACATTTTAAGGGGTTCATCTTCAAATTGTGTTGTCGAAGCTTGCAGAATATGACTTCCAAATAAGCCAAATGATTAGAACATTGTTTGTATTAGACCACCAAACCATTCACATAACACTCAACAAACTTCTCTAAAAAGGGTTTGATGATACAATGCATGGAATGTGGATATGTTTCGCCTTCATTATTTAAGCCAAAGGGCATTACCCAATAGTAAAACACACCCTGAGGGGCTATGAAGGCTTTAGATTATTCATCTTCTATATCCATTCAGATTTGATTATATCATGAATATCCAACCATTAAGGAAATCGCTTCATAGCCATCATTTTCATCAATTAAGAGTTCTATAATTGGAACTGGAAAATCATCCTTAGGAAAATGCTAATTAAGATATCTGAAATCAATGAAAACTTTAATTTTTCCATTCATCTTCTTCATAGGGACATTATTATCCAACCATTTGGGATATTGAACTTCTCTGACGAAGTTAGCTTTGATGATCTTATCCACTTCGGCTTCAATTTTGGAAGCATAGGTTGGGTATGTTCTTTTAGAGGCTTGTTTGAATCCTCGATGCTCTTCTGGTAAACCCAAACGATGTGTAGCAACATCAGGATCAAGACCGGGAATCTCTGTATTGTTCCAAGAAAATAGGTATCGATTTTTCTTTAAAAAGGAAATATACATCTTTTTTTCTTCAAGTGTCATGTCCGCACTAATTAAAGTGGGGAGTAGATATTTTTTGTACCCAGAATTATTTCTATAAGTTTATCCACGGTGGTAGAGATAACCACTTCAAATGCTAGAGGAGAATCCCTGAGATCTTCGTCTTCTTCTTCAACATGTGTTATTTATTATATTTCTACTTGCATAGTGGATGATGAAGCATAATTTCCATAATTAAGAGAGATTATAAAATATGAACATCTTGATGAAGAGGATTCCATTTCAGACCCAATTGATGATCAGGGGTCTTCGATGGGTTATAAATAAGAGATGATGGATTGAGAATCGACATCATTGTTCACCTATGACGTTGCTATCACTTCTTCTTTCCTAGTTGGTGAAGTATAGTCTTTCTGGATTTCAGCAGATGAAATGAAGACATCTGCATTCGAGATTTCATCATTGCCTGGTGGATCACCATTTTCTCCCATGTTGTCTGGCTCAATTTCCATAATTGACATTATGGATCTTTCCAAAAGAGTATTTTGATTTTGGTCTAACCTATCAATTTGACTAATAGACAACACATAATCTGTACTCACATGCGCAAATGGATTTACTGGAAACTTTTCCAAACCAAATGGAGCATTAACTTTTTTGACCTCCCCTCTTGTGTATTTATCCTTACCCTTCGTGTGATATAATTCCACCTCAATGTATTGAGACCCACTTGTTTTGAAAGGGGCTTTATCACCATACAATGTCCCAATTTTACCATCAAAACAATATTTGAGACATTGATAGTATGATGAAGGTATAATCACATGTTGATGTAGCCAGGGTTTTCCAAGCAAGATGTTGAAGGCTGAGTCTTGATCAACAACCATGAAATCTAAATTGGATACAAGATCTCCAAACTGAGTTCTGAGTGTAATCTCACCCAGTGGTTCTTGTTCATTTTTATCATATCCTTGTAACATTATAGTAGGAGATAAATTAGATTCCTTGAGGCCCAATCGACAAAGTGTACGAATGGGGATGAGGTTGACTCTTGAACCATTATCAATGAAAGCTCATCGGACGTCTACACCATCGACCTTTCTAGATAAGTATAAAGGTCTAATATGTCCATGCACGACATCATCTTCATCTTCCTCAGTAAAAGATATCACTACATGGAATTTTATGGGATTAGTCTCTACATGGTAGACTTCAGTTGTAGAAATTTCAGTTTCAAACTCTTGAGGACTTGACAAAGCCTCAATGATTGCCTCCCGAAGATCCTTTGATAAATTCAAGGCATCTAAAATTGATAACTTGGCCGATACATGGGATAGGTGTTTCAATACATCATACATTTGATCCAAAGGTCTGCATTTCCCAACAGGAACATGTGGTTTAGTAGGTTCCTTGGATGTTGATGTTTTGGAAGTTGATGCATCGTTTATCAGGGTAGGAGTTGGAAATACACTTGGCCTTGGATGATAAGACCGATTTGGTCTATTTACCAGCTGAGAGGATGAAGGTGGAACCTCCAACCAATCCTCTAGAATAACTATGCTAGGACTGAATCTGCCTTGTGTAGGATAACATTCTTATTCTTGTTGAGCTCGTTGAAGGGCTCTTCCACGAGCTTCTGCTTCATACACAGTTCTAGCAGGGGTAGAATTGGAATAGTGGCCTCTGAAAGATCCACGTCTTCCCCTGTACCCTGAGCCTCCAGAACCCCCTCTGATTCCACTGTTTTCTACAAGGAACCTAGGTTCATCAATATCGAAACTGTGATTGGCATAGGGATCTATTAAGTGGATCATATTAACAGAACCGAAGATCATCTCTTCATCTGATGAAGACTCTGCCTGACTAGCCAATTTAGGTTGTGCCATTTGGTGGGATGGTGCCTGTTGTTTTGAAGTACATGGCATGAAATCTTCTAGAGTCAAAGACAGCTTAGGCTTTGACACAATTTCATCTTCCTCTGATTTCTTTTCTTTCTTCAAACTATGCCGCCCTTTTGAGGATTTTCCCTCTGAAGAGTATTTTGTTGTGGCATCCATAGCAGAAGACACAATTGATTTCTTCAATTGCGTTCACAAAATGGAATGTGTTCAGTTGATCATTTTCCTGACCATCCAATCATCATATTTCTACACATTTTTTATTTTGACATATTTCCATTCGAATTCTTCCTCTGGAATTGTAGCAGTAACACATGCTACCATGGATGAAGAGCCTCTTAGTTTGACTTGTCCCAAGTCGACCATCTTTTTCAGGAGGTCTTTGAAGAAAAAACACTCTTGGATGGGATGCCCCAACATTTGATTAAAGGGAAAATAATTGGGATGGTCTTCATCTCCTTCCTTATTTGTCCTTTTAGGTCTTGGAAACTGAACCAAATTATTTTCTAGAGACGAAATGAAGTAGTAAGGAACTTGTTCATTTCAGAAAGAGTAAAATTTTATCTTCAGGTCCTCAAATTAGTTCTGTCTTTGATCTCTTTGATCATCTTGACGAAACGGCCTTTATTGTTGATGCTCAAGAGGTAGAGCCCTTCGGGAAGATGAAGGTTTTGAAGTAGAAGCATGTATAGGTTCTTGCATAAGTATAACTGTATCAGTCTCTTCTTTACCCGTTATCCTTCCTGGAGCTGATGGAATTGCACGAGCATTATCCTTAGTCTTCATAAGAGAGTCTTCAATCTATTGAGCAATTAAATTAAGGTCTCAAAAACCTCCTATGTATTTCACAGGGATCAACGGCATGCGTAATTCGTCACACATATTTTCCACACAGATTAGCAATTGTTCTTCTTGAGGGAGCGCTAAGATTAGGGAATATGTTAATCCCTTCCAGCGAGCAATGAAATATGAAACTCTTTCATTCTCTATTTGCTTACAGTTTGTACGATAAAAAACTGTTGTCTTTGTCATAGTAGAGCTGAACTGAAGATGGAATTTTTGGTGAAGATCCTCCCATCCGGTAATTGACCGTAATTCTAAGATTGTATACCAAACAAAATATGGTCCTTGCAAGGTTCACACGAAGCATCTGAGTTTCACTGAGTCTTGCTATTCTGGGGATCACATCATAGGATCGCAACAATACACGTAATGCATCAAATGTTGTTCAGGATCGCCTGATCCATTGAAAATAGGGAATATAGGGTTCCCAAAACATTATGGGGAAGGGATTTAATCTACCCATTTAGGGTAATCTTTATTTTCTGGTTGAACCTACGCACGCTTCCCTTCCATAGTCTCTAACCAAGCTATTAACGACTCAATGGTAGTTATTAACTTTTGAGAAACATCCACTTGAACTTGGACTTGGGCAGGTGCAATGACTGGAGCTTGGATAGATGTGGTGGTTAGTGCTGCAACTGATGGTAGCACCGCCAATTGTTGTTGCACTTGACCCGTAATATTAGACCTATGAGGGTGTATTGATTGAGGATGATATTCCTGATCCATCTCAGTAGCTGCAACAAATTACCTTGGCTGACTGACTCCAGCATGCTTAGGAGGAAGACTACCCTGAAGTAGTTCTGTATTCAACCTCCTCAATTCCTTCATTTCTTCCTCTTGTTGCGCAAATATTTTCTCCAATGAGAGTGATTGGAATTCTTTAGAGGAAGATTATGTAACCTGATTATTTCCTTTCCCCTTATTGGACACCTTTCAGAGAGAGGGAAGTGGGTTACTTGAAGGATTACTTAGGTTCTGAGTAATCCTTCGATTTATTATATGCACACCTTCTTCATTTGTGTCTGTGTGTACAACTTATGGAGCAAGAACCTCTTCATCTGATCCCTCTGAGTGAGCCTCATCTGGTGGATCAGTAACAATGGAATTGATGACATTGATTGATGCATAATGAATTTCATCTCTTCTATTGGTATTTCTGTGATATTTTCTTCTTCCATTCCCTTGATGAGACATTGCCTGTTGTTGATTTGATCCCTCAGGAACATCTTGACGAACCGTAATTTGGAGGGAATCTCCGGATAATTTGGCTCTTCGTTCCCCCTTTGGCTTCTTCCCCAATCGAGAAAATACCGACTTTCACTAAGGAGGGGATTGATTATTTGAAAAAGTTCCCATTCTGGTGTAATGGGTCTGTTCCTACTGTCTTTGATAAACTCCTCGAATCCCATTTGTTGACTTTGAGGGTTCGGTTAAAACAGTCCCCAGTCTAGCAAGATGGGGTGGCTTTTAACATGCTATGTTTGAGAATTTCTTGAATTATCTCCTGGTCTTGCTGACCTTAGTCCTGAAATTAGCTGGATGCATCAACCTGCATCCACTTTTATCACCCAGAACAAAAGTCTATTGGATGATTTCTGACACTTCTATCACTTGGTGATGTGCTTGCTCCAAACAAGATGCATGTTTAATACTCTCTTTTTCTTGATGCAGGAGTAATTCAACAACTTTTTCTCTGTATGCTTGATTTCGAGAGGAACTAGTTGAAGCCTGTTCTTGGGAAAGGTTTTGATTACAAACAAATCCCATTGACTTTGGCTGGCCATGTTCAATAACATTTCCTGAGACCATTTTCGGCGGGCTTTGCTGACTGGAGAGCATAGTGAAATGTAGTGCTCCAGGAACACCCCATCCTCTGACATGAATACTAGATGGGGCATCAGAAATTAACCAGAGAAATCTTCTTAGTGTGCTGAGGAATGAACGTTGAAGGGATCCCAACTACTTTTCATTCTTCAGATATCGAGAGACTGATAGAGATGCCAAATCAATCTGATGTTCTTACCCTTCTATTATCTTAACATGATTTTCATATTCATCATAAGTTAATATTTTCTTTTTCAACAGAAAAAGAGTTTTCCATATTTTGAGACAAATATCATGAATTCCATCATCAGTCAAAATATTTGGAATGTCATACAGAGAATTAGACAAAAGCCAAAACATAACTGGAACATCGCCTTTTTTCAGTCGTTTTCTCATATTCAGTACTTCCTCTTTATCATTCAATGAAGATTCTTCTACCTGATTAGACCAGAGCTGGTGCTTCCTTTTTTCTTCATCGGATTCAACATGATTGGTAGAGAAATCACTAATCAAACTAGAAGATGCATGACTTAGGGGTGGTTCGGAGAGTGACCTACACCCTGGGCTATCTTCTGATTGAGAAAGTATTTCACCTGCTAGAGATGATGCCTCAAACATGACTGGTTTTGCATTTGAAATTTCCTCAAGATAAGAGGGCTTTCTCGGCACTACGTTGTCTACTAGATCATTTTCTGGGCAATGTGCATCACTATGCAGAGATGACTTTCATAGTGAAATTCATCATCATGGGAAGGATCGCCATGGCGGGTTACAACAAAAGATGATATCTCTTTCTCCTTGGTCTTGTTACCACACAGACGGTTCCAGTGGCTCTCATATGAAGATGAAACTTCGAGATCGACCGAACGGTCTTGAAGAAAGCCTTAATGAGGAAGTGTCTATTGAAGACCTTCAGAATTAATCTTCCCACTATTGGGAAATGAGGGAGTAGAATCTTGGAATCCAATAGATAAATGTCTGAGGGATTCACGAACTCCAACATCAAGCAAGGCCTTATTAAAGATTGGATCTTGATTTCTTGACTGTGATGGGTGGGTCTTCTTCTTAGAGACCCTCTTACTCACCTTGGAAACCACTTGTTGATGAAAGTGGCTACTATGAGCAGGTGTATGTGCCTGATCAGGAGAGGTGTCCAGGTTAGGCTGACGATCTCCACTTAAATCAGATGTATGTGCCTGACTAGGTTTTACATATGATATGGGGGAATACGCCCCACAACCCTCTTGGACTGTAACAGAGGCGTGTATCTTCTCTTGAGTGATCTGTTGATGTGTCACTCCACTGGTAGGGATAGATTTATGTGTCTTTCCCTGAGATGCAGCTGAAGTTGTTATAATATCCTGGTAGGCATCCAGAATGTGAGCATGAATTTGCTTATGCTCTTTTACCATTGATAGAATATGCTAGGTGAATTCAGCATCTGGAACATGGATATACGTCCATTCCGTGCTTGGAGTAGGTATATGTTCCTGCTCTTGTCCTGCTTTTCCCGTCTGTGAATTCTGACAGTACTCAAGTGTGGGGGCAGAGAGTTGAGTCTGGCTCTTATTTGTCGCCGGAGCTTTCCGACTGACCTCTACTAGTGATACCAAATCAGACTGTTGGTAGGCTTGATTAATAATAGAAGATGTATGTTCCTACTGATTGCACTCCACCAAACGTGGTTGAAAAACTCCCATCAACACTAATAGATGAGACTGCTGGCAGGATTGATGAGTGTAAGCAGGTGTATGTGCCTGTTTACCAATTTTCAACACATTGGGTTGGCGGGCTCCATCACATGTAGTCAGACGAGTCTGCTGACTAACTGATGATTTATAAACAAGTGTATGTTCTTGTCTATAATACTCTGCCGGAATTTCCTGGCGGGATTGGCGTGCTACTGCAAGATGAGTCTGCTTGACAGCATAATTAAAATGGACGGGTGCATGTGCCCGCTCGTTTCTTACCACCAAGTTAGGTTGATGGACTTCTTCGGAGATGGAAAAGATGAGAACCTGCTCACTGTTGACTGGATTTCTCCTCTGGCAATTCGTCTTGCCTTCTTGGGTTTGAGGAACTAGAGCTGAATGCGTGGAAACGATACCCTCATCATGTTGAGGGAACACTGCCGCACGAGTCTAGCGGTGATTGTTGATGGGAGCCCAAAGGAAAGAATAATGTCTCCTTGAATTAAGGCCCTGAGGGACATTCTCATTCACCTCCTCAGAATATGGGAGTGAATGGTGACTGTGTTCCGGGGATAACGACCTGAAACGGTTGGAGACGGTGGTTGACACCACCTGCTTCTTAATTACTGGCCGTCGTTGTTTGGATGACCGGTGTGAGTTGTTCACTTGGAGGGCTCGTCAGGAAGCCTCTAGAGATGGAATGGTACCATGTTGACAGTACTCCTTAACTAGTGCATTTGATATCCAGTGTTGAAGATGCTGAGTAGGTGATGTCGTCCTTAGGTCGAACGACGATCCGGCAGGAGTAGCAGTAGTGGCATTCGTAGTAGAGGTTATCACAATAGAGGTATTCACGAATGTGAACTTAAGAGAAGACATTTTCGAAATGCAGAAGATCTTGGAAAAGAGTGCCACTTTGATATAATAGACATAATCAAGATATGTTCGGCCACTACATCTTTTGGATGAGCACATATGTTATTGATTTCTTTGTTGGACCTCTCATTGAGTTTAAATAGGGGCCTAACAAATAGGAAAAGCATCATTTTAAATTGGTTAAGGATTCACATCTGGTTCACTATTTTTTGTCTCCTCTGGAATTGGGGATGACCTCATTGATTGAAGGTTCAAACATTCCAATCAGTTTCTAACGGGTTTGTTCATAGAACCGGAAACATCCAATGATTCCACATCCATTTGGTTCTACTTTCCAATGGTAGTCACTCATTAGTTGTGGAATGAGGAGGCTTAGGAATTTTCATTGTTCGAGAGGATGGGAGGTCAGACTCATCACACCTTTTTGAGGGGAATTATTGTCTACTCCGAGACTCTCTTTACAGATTTAAGTTATGTTCGTGAATCCTTATTACATTACCATGTCTAAAATGAGATTTCCTTTAAATCTGACAATCAATGACTGATATGTAAGAAATTTAGTGAATCTTTTATATGTATTTGAGGTTCTTCATCAATAGAGAATCAGCTGTATTTGTTAGAGATACTTGGTCAATGGTATCCTTCAATAAGTAAAATTATCTTGGTCATTATGATGACCATACCTGTTTTAAAGCCACTCAGTGGGGCACTTGAAGTTTATTATCATTCATAAGGACATGGATTATTTCAGAGTTGGGATCGTACCCGCAGATGTGTTACCTACATATCCTTTGTTTTGGAAAAGGAATTAGAACCCACGTAGTTCGAGTAAGGGAGTATGATTTTTATGATTGATGGCTCAAAGAAAGATGTCATAATTACTTTAACACTCTAAGCTCACGTGAGTCATGCTCAGTGTGAGAAAGAAGAGGTATTGGTAAAACCAGAAAATTTGTGCCATGAAAGATGCAATCATATGAAATTATGTGGGGCTTCTATATGTATGACGACCAAAATAGATGAAGATTAATATTTACTTCAGGGAAGAAATCTAGGAACAAGGTCCATAAAGGTATATGTGCTTCATGGATATTTGGATACTCTAATCTTGGGGATTACTCCTAAGGAAGATGGCCAAGTTAGGAGGGGACTTAAGATTGGGTTTTACTCCTGAGAAGGAAGTCCAAATCAAAAGTAAATTAAGAATGGTAATGAGAAATTAAGATTGGGGATTACTCCTAAGAAGGAGTCCCAGGTTAAACGAATTATGGTTGGGGCTTACTCCTAATAAGGATGACCATATTTAGGGGACTTGGTGATTACTCTTGAGGAGGATTCCCATTGAAGAGAACTTGGACTGGGGATTTCTCCTGAAAAGGAGGCCCAAGTTAAGAGTAATTATGACTGGGGCTTACTATTGAAAAGGAGGCCCAAATTAATGAGGACGTAGGGATTACTCCTAAGGAGGATGACCATGAATAGGGTTCTCTCATCTTAATTGATGAGGTTGAATGAATGAAATCTCAAATTTTACTGACATAAATATGTGTAAATCACTAGGTTTTGAGAGATGTTCCACGAAATTCCTTTCAGATAAGGAATTAAATCAAGAAAACATTCCATAAATGGCTTTGAAGAGTGTCTTGAAGACTGAATCTTGAATAGGAAAGGTGTAATGGCATAAGAGAGGTGAAATGGGCAGTAAGGCCACCCAAAAATAGAAGGGCGCGCAAGTCCTGGATGCGCAGGTATACCTGTGCGGCACATAGGTGTGCTTGCATGATTTTCAGACCTTAGTGTAAATCTTTGGAGATACTTGGCTGAAACCATTTGTATTATCCCTATAGGCTTTCCAAAATATGTCGCGCAAGTTATGGTGAAGGAGTAGGGTGGCGCGCAAGTGTGGCCAGTTCCCTTAAGGGTTGGCCACTCAGGCACGTAGGTGTTGATGAGTTTCAACACTTAGACATTCCTCCCCCTCTTTAGATCTTCTTTTCTAAGTAAGAAACTACCATAGAAATTTTCGGAAGATTTGAGAAGAGACTAGGGCGTCAGGAGCTCAATTTAAGGGTTCTGGAATTTTTTGTCCGTCAAATGGGGGGGCCAACAGGGGTATTTATAGGCTAGAGAAGACCCTGGGAAGTTTTCAAATAGGGCGCGCAAGTCACTTACGTGACCATTAGGCGGCACACAAGTGTACTTGCGCGATAGTGAGGGATCTTGCGTGGCACATGTGCATTGAATCATTGTTCAGGACATTGTCTATTTTTGATGTTTTCTTCAAAGGATGAATCAATTTGTGCTAAGGCATTTTGCCTTTCCATTATTTTAGACAATGTGACAAAAAGGAGCGTCAACACATGCATTGGATAGTTGGGAAATGAGACATCTCTTTCTAGAATCACAACAGGATTGGGGTGATCCTCGGCTACCCGTGATGCCATGCTACTTCCTTTTCTTTCAGGAAATCCACTCAGTATCCGAACTTCAACAAAACTATTTTGGACAGGGACTATTAGGATCAATTTAATATAATTGATTAGAAATCAGATTCGTACTGGTGTGGATTCACCCCATCTCCCTCTGGTTTGTTCATGATGAAGTACTAACCTCAGACTCTTCCCATGAAAGACCTGGTAGATTAGTGGAATAATGTTATCTAGACCAAGATTAAACACTCCAAATACACCTTTATCATGTTGATAATATGGATTAAGTTATTCCCTACAGATGAGAATATTAAACAATGTGGAATTAACATGGCTTCTAGGTGTGTTTGTTTTAAGGTTCATAGTGAGGAAATCTCGGGTCACTTTTTCTTTGAGATTGAGTGGGCACGTGAGGTGTGGAATTATTTTAGTGAATTCACCACTTTCTCGATATAGCAATGGATAAACCTACCTTTCTAGAATTATGGAACCATGTCTTGGGGAAAGGAGTCTCGGAGAGAATGGCACACACTACATTATTTCATGCAAGCTGTTGGTGTCTGTGGTAGGTGAGGAGTAATTAGATTTATGGGGGGTGGACTCTTCTGGTCATAAAATCATTATTCATACTCAGAATCTTATCATAAATATGTTCATGGTCCTGATCAACGGGAGAAAGGCCCCTTCATGGATGCAATTTAAAATAGGGCCTCACGATGCTCATCTTGGAAGCAGTACCTCGATGAGAAATTGGGTCTGTCAGCAGCCTCCATCTAGGGTATAAATCTTCAATATGATCGATATTTCATCTTATGTGTTCTATAAATAGGGGTGTTTTCCATGATGGTATGGGGTCATTCATCTTGGGATTCACTGTTCCAATAGTCTAGGGAACTTCTCTTCTAGTAGAATCTATTTCCATCCACACAAGTCTTAGGTTGTGTAGGTAAAGGAGTTTTGATATCTCAGAAACAGAAACGGACATAATGAACAATCATAGAACTATACATTACATCAGATCTATCCACTTATCGATTCAATATATCACTAATAAATTTATTAGCTTCATGGGAAACAATGCCAAAGGGATTCATACCTAGAGGGAGGGGAATGAATTCACAAACTACCTAGACTCTCTTGATATCCTCACCCCTGAGAGTTTATATTTTCATAACTTGAACAACCTAAAATAAGTGGGGGGTCAACATCATTAAATGGTATTACCTTGGTCTCCATCATTTTATTCCCCCTTATTCCCTTGTTCCCTTGGACTTCTTTTACAGGATGTGATCTCATGTCCTCTTCTTTTTTTCAGGATTAAAAATTTACATGATGATGATGGTGGGAGGATTCAAAAATTCATCATGATTATTGTTTTGGTTCGAAACCTGAGTTACAAGAGAAAATATTTTCATAAATTTTCCAACCCCTAGTTCCATTGGGTAGGTCATCTCATTTTAGTATTTATCTCATCTCTGATTAAAATGGTTTTATCCATGGTTTCTCCACTCTCCACCCATTTGACTATAGTAAATGGAGAATTATGGATGTTTATTTTTAACCTATTAAGAATTACCATGTGAAACAATGAGAGTTATTGGTATAACTGTTTAATTAAAAATATTTCATAACATAAGAATTTCATGAAGTCAACCTATGTTATTCATGATATATTTCATGATAAAAAATCATAGGGAAATTTATTTTCCCTTCACAATTCATCATAAAGAGTTTATGAATTTCAAAACAAAATCCCTTATGAGGATCAAACCAGGTGTCCAGTAAGGACGGTTGTTGTGTATCTTGTGATACTCAATTCAATCCTACAATTAATTTTACTGATTTAATACATATAGGCACATCAGTACCAGAATCACATCCCTATGTTGTATCCATATAGGGATTCCATTTCTCAAAAACCGGATGTTATATACTTAAACAATATTCTTTTGAAAATTTTATATAATTTGTGTTATCCTACGACTTACAATTAGACCAATACCTAGGGTTCTCACTAAGGATTTTTATCCCAGTTTCCTATGGTTAAAAAATATTTCTTTTGATACCGACTATATTAACCCAATCATTTTTTTACATATCATAACCTGATTCTTAAACATAAATATGAATTAATACAACTCATGGATTTTAATGTCCTAGTGTATTTGGGATACTATGTTCATAATCCAAAAAATGAAACTAAAACATGGAATTATTATATTATTATCCCTATTAATCTCCAAAAATACATTTTGGATCATAAATATACTTAGTTTAACATGGTAAATACATGAATTAAATCATTTATCTAAAAACCCTTGTAAGTTAACAAACTTGATAAAGATTCGTAACATGTGGGAAAACTGTATATAATAACATAATAAAAAAGATGGTACATTAG
This sequence comes from Viscum album, assembly GCA_963277665.1. NCBI lineage: Eukaryota > Viridiplantae > Streptophyta > Magnoliopsida > Santalales > Viscaceae > Viscum > Viscum album. Next base: position 506,431,646 of record OY728145.1, read on the forward strand.
GAAACAAGTGGAAGTATTAAAAAATTGACTAGTATCATAAGACTATAGAAAAATTAGAATTATGAAAAGAAATAAAACAATACATAAACATAAGTTTATGCTAATTTCCAATACAACATTACATGGTGGATAGATTCCCATAACTGATTAGCTTCACTCTTTATTCTAATATATGAAGTATCATGAGACAAAAATATTACCCAATGTATTGGAGGGATGTATAATTATGGGACAACTCACATTAATTTCATGTACATCCATATGTTCTACAGAAAATTATATCAATCATAAATCATAATCTTATTAATTACCTCTATAGGGAAATCTTTTTCATAATCATGTCTTGTAACATAATCAAAATATATTTCATGATGGAGGAATTTGAGAGATTTCCATAAGGAATGTATTATCAAATATAAGTTTGGTAAAATAGGCTATGTATACATGTGATAGAATTATTTATTGAATTTAGAATCATTCCATTACATTAAAGAGATAGAAATTTAGTTAGATATATAATTTTCATAAACGAATGAAAATGGTGTATTGGAAAGATCCCTTATATCTATACTGATTTATGATGTGTAATCATTATATTCATCTTTAGTAAAATTATGTTAATTATTTACATACTTAATGATGTTTTTAAATTTTATTATTCTACTTATTTTAAAATCTACCATGACATATTCAATTACATAAAAAATTATGTTCGTGTCATATGTTTTAATGATTAATGGATCATATGTCCAAAATCAAATTGGTAATTTGAATAAGGTAAAAGTGATTATAATTTAATTATCTATAGAATGGTAATAATTATATAACTATAATTTTTATTCATAAATTATATTTTAAATCCACACTTTAAATGTGTATATGAAAAATTAATTGTGTTAAAATCATGTATATGATAAGTCATACATAAGTAACACTAAAGTTGCCATTTTTCAATGATAAAAATGGAAATAAGTAATGTGTTATTTTATATTTCTATGATTATAATTATATAATATATTTTATTTTAATTTTTTATATAAACATTCATATACCATCTATGTGATATAGTAATAAAAAGTGAATCACATCACTTGATGAGTCGGTAGTCCACCATACACAGAACAACCTTATCAATTATTCAAGGCATGGTAAGGTAAAGAAGTATATGAACTATTTATTTTATATAGTTATTAATATGTAATTCATATTTTTATATAATCTTAAAATTAATCCTTATTATAATCCATGAAAATCATATGTGAAAAATGAATCACATGTCTTTACAAGGTGGTAGCCCACCCCCCACACACAAGAGACAATATCGTATTTCCAAAAGGAATAGTAGATAAGAAGAAATATGTTGTATTATAATTAAATAACTATAATTATATCATAAAAATAATATATAAAATCATATAAATCATTATATCAAATCTTGGTAAGTGGTGATGTAAAACGAGTTATATCATTTCGGGAGGCGGTAGTCTTTTATACACAAGATAAATGATTTAGTTTCCCATTGGATAGTGGAGGAGACAGTTGTAGGTAATGAAAAAGACATAAAAAACAGATAATAATATAGATGAGAGTTTTGATATTATATAATCAGGGTTTAATAATGTATTAATAATTAGGAACATGAAATATTGTAAAATTATTTTTTAAGGATGTTACAACTTCTTCAGACTATTTCTTTAGGATTGTACCAAAATCCATTTTTTGATGGATTTATTATAAAGAAAAGGATTCTTGGATGATGGTATGGAAGTAAGAAATTTATGCTGGATAGGATTTTCTAAAATAATGGGTTTTGGATGTCTGTAAATTAGTGGAGAGGGGGTGGAAATTTATTAGTGGGGGAGAAGACACATTTGGAATTTTTGAAAATAAACAGCTATACCCATGTTTTTCCTCTTCAAAACAGGATAAAAAAAGATCATTTTATAATCCTATAATTGATAATTACCTGTCAAAATATAGCAATTATACTAGTTTTGAGTCATTTCTGACACTTATCTTTTTAGTTTATCCACAGAAAAAAATATCTTTACCAAAACTACAGTGAATGATTTTTACTATTTTTAGTGTTCGTTATAATAAAATTAAGTTAAAAGTATTAGATAGTATAAATTATTATTCTTAAAAATAATAAATCCATTTATTTTATTTCAACTAAAAAATTGTAAAAAATAAATTTAAAATTAATCCCACACACCTGTCAAAAAATGGATTCTTAAAAAAAGTATTTTTAATAAGTAGATGATCTCATAGTAACTATATGACTATAAATAATAATTAAATGAATTTAAATTTAAATATATATATATATATATAATTTTAAAATAAATAGTAACTCATTATGATTTATAGTCATTATTAAAATGGAAAAACATTATTCACTTTTAATCCTTTTTGGAAAATAAAAACATGTTTAGATCTAAGAATAAAAATGTACTAAAATCCTCTAAAATTTAAATTTAAATTTAATAAATTGTATTAAAACAAATTAAAAAAATAAATAATTCAATATGAAATCAAATTCGATGAATAATGTCATTTTTAAATTATTTAATTTTTTGAAATAAATTAATATTTCACCAAAATTTTGTATTTTTACTATTCACTGAAAAATCATTATTTTCATAATATTCCAAAAATTTAAAACTATGATAATATATGTATATATATATATATATGATTTTCTAAATGATTATAATTTCATAGAATAAAATTTCTAAATGGTCCAAAAATATTTAAAAAAATTTCATAAAAAATAATTAAACATCATTTTTGGAGGATAAATATTTTCTTGTAGAATAAAATATCTTTATTAAAGATGAGTTATTATTTATTATTAATTAATTAATAAATTTATATTTACTATGAAATGTCTATAATTTTTATAATGTAGTCAATATTATCCATACCCTCCAATTTAATGGCAAGACGATTTTAGTCACGTTAAAATAATAATATTATATTAGGGTTCGTTAAAAATCATTGTTTTGTGTCGTGTACTCACTCAAACATAGTTTTCCTTATCTAAAAAAATGATGGTGTTACATATTAAATTACATATATCCGATGATACGATATAAAAATTTAGCCCTACTATAATGGTGTAAAAAAATATGATATGGGGTTTCAATCAAGTATGGTCACCTTTTTTTGAAATTTCAAAAGATATTTTAATATGTAACCCCATTAGTATTCAAACCTATGATTTGTAAATAAGAAAAATGGAATATTTCATTTTTAAAATAGTATAGTACTATACACAATGTATGTAAATTATTAAATCATTTCCTTTTTTTATCAGTTCAGACCTTCCTAAGAATCTTAATCCAGGTTGTTCATGGGATGTCCAGGTAATAGATTTTTCACTTGTGAATTTATCATCAAATATAATTTATTTTAATAGGTATGATCATAAAACTATGCACATTAAATTAAATTGGGTTTTTTATTCCCTATATTACGCAAATTAAAATACTCTGCTTCCCATCTATTCTTTATAATGACATCAAACCTGTTATATTTATAAATTAATTATTTTGATATAAATGCCCACATATGTTCAAGGATTTCCTTACACCCACAAAACTATTTTTCTTCCTAAATATATAATTTATTTTACTACCATCAAATCTTCAGGAGTAAAACCTATAAAAAAGACACCAAAAACATAATTTCTTACAATTTATTAATAGAATGTATTTTTTCAATTTCACAACTAAAACATAGGATCAAACCCTAAAACATCTTTCATGGAATGCACACAAATAACAAATCCACACTATAATATTACATAGTTATTATTCCAATAAAATTATAAATTATTTTGGATCAATTCTAATAGACTCTCACTGGTCTACTATATCTCTTCCCTTTACTTCATCAAATTTTAACTAAATAATTTGGTCAACTTCCTATTCTCCATTTATTCATTAATATACAAAAATAATTTTCTATACATATCTGTATAGGGTTTAATTCTTATTTCTCGATAGGTTCTCTAATGAATTCTTAGTTTCATCACCCATTAATCTACAATACTCTATCACCCCTATATTTTCTCTATTATTTTATTTATTTTACTATATTTATTACATTATTTTCTTTTTGGGAAATTTCATTTTTCTCATTAAATGAAATATTATCAATTATACATATAATTTAAAATAAACTAGATATATGCACCAGACCCTTTTTATCCCATAATATTCTATTTTGTTTTTTTTTCAAATAATGACTCCATTGAAATGACATCATTCCCTTTATTTTATATCCACTATAATTTTTCTCCCAAATGAATACATCTCCATTAAAACTATGATATAATTTACATTTTCTTATTTAAAAAATATTCAATAAGTAATCAAACTAAAATATTCTTCAACAGATATATAAAATATTTAGTTTCAAAATCCATGTATTTGTACATTTTTTATTATATTGAGTTAATTTTTGAAAAAGGAATAGATTCCATAGTCTATTTTTACAAAATATATACAAGATAATCCCTTATTACTCTCCCACAACATTAATCACAAATGCTTTTTTATTTTTAATCACAACAGTTTATACTGAGAATATTCATAATTAATTTTCAATAAATATTTGAACTATACTTTTATATATTATTATTTATCTCAAAAAAAATTTAAATTTTATCTTCTCTCCCTCATTCTCCCATTCATGATCAACTAACTTATTCTTTATTATTAAATCAAAATTACATTTTTTAATACTTGAAACATTAAATTTTACTATCTTTTTCATTAAATATCATTTCCTATTTTTCCAAATAATATATAATTTTAAATAATAACATTTGAAATTTAAAAATAAATAACTCTGACCTCTCTTGTCCTATTTTCATTATATCTCAAAAGATGTTTATAATAACAATTAATAAGTCATAATAATGTTTTTGACAGGAACAAACAACACTTGAATCACCTTAATGGGTTTTTTCTTAAGAATCTATAATCCATAAAACTCTTATTTATAGTCTATATATATCTCAAATATTCACTAAACCATGATTCATATAGATAAGAATCATCCTTATGTAGGTTAATACAAATTTAGATGATGCATATATACCCTCCAATCATTATTACATAGATTTGGGTCATGTTTAGGTAAAGTATTTTCATACATACATAACTCCATTGATGTTTTCATAGAAGATTAAAATCCATAAAAGGTATGTAATAATCTAAGAAGAAGTGATAATCATGCATTTGATGATATGAAATAACCCATACATTTATTTTTCACTATATGATAACTCTTACATGGTATTAGAAATGACTCATATAAATATTACATTACCACTTAAAGGATTCAAAAAAATAAGGGAATGACTCAAAAATATATTTATGGACTTAATTAAAAGAATAGTTACAGAAATTATTTTTGGAAACCATTGAATTATATCTGATCCATATTGAAAAAATCAAAGGCCCACTTAAATATTATAAAAAAAATTATAATAGCTTTAAATAATAATAGGAATTATTTGAAAAATTTAAAAAAACTTATCTGGATTGCAAGGTTGTTGTACATTTCTAATTAATTAATATAGAGTATACCATGTAGCTCACAACCATTTAATTCATTCTCAATTTCAACCTTCAAAACACATAATGAACGATATTTCCTTTAATAATTTTATCAATGAATATACATGATAAAACAAGTACAATTTCTTTAATTTCTTACAATCTTATTCTAAACATTGAAATTATATAATTTATTTTTTGTTGAATATTTAAATTTTATTTAACACAAATATTTTATTATCCAGCTAACATTATTAGTTGTTATATTTAACTTTTTTTAGAAATTTCATAATGGTAACTAATAAAAACATTTCACATCTTTATAAAAACACGTTTTATAGCCATCCCCTATTTATTATTTTATATTCTACAATATTTATCAAAATCAGAATTTTTATTAATGAAGGATAAAAGGAAAAGGAAAATAAATCCAAGATAAAAAATCAAGGATGCCAAAAATAATGTAGTTCAAGTTAATATTCCCAAAAACAATTCACACACTCATGAGGTGGGGATCCCAACGAAGATTAAATAATGAGGGGGCATCGGGGCTACCTTTGGATTCTATGAAGTCATTAACCATATTTCCCTCATGAAAAGTGTGGTTCGAGCTTGTTTGTATAATTTAATCACTGAATCTTAAAATTAGATAAATAATGGACCTATGTGAATCATGCCTCACTTATAAAGAGATAAAAATAGATGACGATCAAATTTCAATTTCTCTAAGGGTAATATTCATATCATAGAAAATCTCCAACCCATTGAGCATCTCCTTGACCTCCACAATGATAGAATCATTTTTCCTATAGTAGAAAATAAAAATTAATGATAACGGAACCAAGGGGGTTATGGAAAACACCACCCCTCTCATGGTACCAAGGTTTCACAATCCATCAATAATGATTTTGAGGTCATTCCTATGAGGATTCCAACAAACCCAACTGGCTGGTGAATATCTTTGTGAGATATGGGTAACTCTCCTTCCATTTTTTCTTAGCCTTATATATGGTTCATTTTCCATGAACTTTAATAGAAGTCCCATATAACTTCATAGCACCCGACATGAGTCTACCATGATAAAACTGATATTGAGGCACCATTGTCATTTTCTTTATTTCTGGCATTCTAAATATTTAAGCGACCAGCAGAGATCAATATATCTTTTTCTTTACCCTCAACACCATAAGAATCCATCGTATTGAACCATGAATAATTAAATTTGTCACTAGTGGAATTTATCATCGTAATTCCTATAATTTTTTTGAATACACACCACACCTCCCAATAGCAATAACCATAAAAATGGTGGCTAACCAATTCCTCCTTAGAACTCCAACAATATAAGAACTTTAGTTCAATGATGATACCTATTCCCATGATCTAGTCATCCATAAAAAATATTATTATTCCATAGACTCCATACAATAAAGTTGAGTTTAATTAGAAACTATTTTCACCAAAGGATCTTAATGAAACCCACATAAGGTCTTGCATAGAGAGACAATCAGAACACCTTGGAGGAAAAGATCCTAGAAAAGACAATAGTGTACAATAGTTTTTTAAGAATGATGGAAATATGCATGCTACTGAATACTTATTGTTGATGCAAGTTTAGGGTTCCATGAATTAAGCTACTTGAAGAAAAGACAATTGAAAAACAATTAAACTTCTGACAATAGGGAACTTTAGTAAAACGAAGTGGACATTTTTCTACCCTAATGTCTCCATAGTTTCCCATTGAATTCCAATATCAATGTAATTTTTTATCCCTTATGTTATTGTAAAGTTATAATTTTCTAATACATTGGATAACTTGGTTCCATCGATTAATTTAATTCTTCAACTGATATAATCTTAATTACACGTGGGTGAACTCAATAAAAAATGAGTATTGGAATAAATATCTAATTTTTTTAAAACTATATTATTGGTGTTTTGGAATAATTTTATTATTAGGTAATTGTTTATTATTTATTATTGATTTTTATAAATTGAATATGAATTGTGAATGATATAGTAATCTTCCAAAAATATTACTAGGGATGTCATTCATAGAAATATTAAATATAATAATTAATTAACATGAAAGAAAATATTATATATATAATTTGGTAGATAGAAATTGAATTTAAATGTCATGGATTCAGTTAAATTTAATAAAAATAATGAATCAAATTTAAACCACTCTCATTCTGGAAATGATTCCTACATAGATGAGAATATACTAATATTATATGATGTTGTAAATTTTGAGGCAACATTAAGGTACCAAAAACTCATTGATAATAATAATTTAGAAAATGAATCAAATCTATCACAAAATACGTGGCACAACTATTTCGAAAATGTATTTGAAAAATTCTTTTCTAATTATCTTTATTAATTATTCAAATATTTCCCTAACTGTAATTCTCTTCAAATGAATGTCTCAAACAATAGTGAAACTATGTTGACATAGTTTTTGGAACAAACATTCAAGTTAAAATTAATCAGAATATATGAAATAAAAAATATTTATCTCATTTATATAGTGATAATATACAAGGGATAAAAAAATGAAGAAAAAATCAAGAACAAGAAGTCTTAAAAATTTAAAAATATATTTATAATGTATTAGGGTGGACACATTGATAAATATATAGATCACACCCAAGAGTTTTGTTACCCATCATTTTTCATCATAATTCTTCAAACCTCGTAAAGTAGACCCAAATAAAGACAAAACAAAAAATGATAGAATTTAAAAATATGGGAGAAATTTTTATTTGAGATAGAATTATTTATCCAATTTATAACATCTAGTGGGTGATCCTAATTGATATTTTCCTAAAAAATATGAGAATACATATTATACAGTATAAGAATAATGATTTTCTTCCCACATGAAATAAAAATATTTATATGTTTTGTGTTTATTATGGTAAATTAAACTATAGTAACTAGAAATACCACTTCTCTATTAACATTGTAGAATATAATTTTGGTTTTCGTGTTCTGAAGGGATATTATTTACATGATAGTATGTTTTGTAAATTTCATGTTCCCATTGCTTAGGATTATTCAAAAAAAAACATCATTTTTAGCCCATATAGTTTGTTTTCCTAAAAAATGATGATTTTTAATTTAGGAAATTCACTATTTAAATTCCAATGTTTCATGGTAAATAATTTTTAGTCCTTATTAAATGTTACCAAGAGGTATTCTTAAATTAATTTACATTTTATGGACCATTATTGAAAGGTTGTGTTTAGATTATAGATAATTGATAAATGATGGGTTAAAAAAAATTGGGACAGAATTTTTTGAAATGTCATATTATAGTATAAAGAGACATTTTTTAGTAAATATAATTTATAAAAATGAATCTAATGATGATAGGGATATGTTTTATGTCATCTCATCACTTTTATAACCAACTATTGTGAATAATGTGAGATCATTTTTTGTGAAAAAAAACTTATATAAAATATTTATAATATAAAATTACAAAATTGTATTTTATTTATCTTATCTACCTAAAAGTAAATTTATTTTGTGTTTGAAGTATCATATTTAATTGTTTTTGATAAAATTAAATAGATATTGACAAAAAATACCACCTCTCATCCACCAAATTTAGATGTTGATTTTAAATTGTTACGTGATGCTACGAACCTAGATTTGTGAGTATTAATATCATAGAAGATTAATAGAAACCCTAATATGATAGTTTATACTTCATAGATTATTTAAATAACTCATATTAGTCATACAACCAGGAAGAATAAATTTATATACATTTTTGTTTCAGTTAATAAATATCACTTCCACTTGTTTGGAAGTAAAATAATTGTTTACACAGACTATGAATATCTCTAGTAATTGATGAATGATGTTAATTAAAAATCAATGATAGTGTGGTTTATGTTTATCATTCAATAATTCAACATGGAAATCAAGGATAAGAAAGGATATTAGAGAATAATTTTAGAACAAAAGGAAACCCATTCCTACACTTTTGAAGTTGAAATACCTCCTGAGATACCAATAAATAATTTACTCCCTTCTTAGTAGCTCTTCTATGTCACCAGTAACAAGTAATGGTAAATGGAGAGTATACAATTACATAGTCACCTAAATTGTAGCTTTATATTTTTTATGGATCAATTTATAAAACTATCCACTGAATAAATGTTAAATCTATTAAAGGTTCTCTATTTTCAATGGATAAGTCATTATCAATGGATAATGAGGTTTTTAATAAGAGTACGGTTTCCTTTTGATGTTGAATTTAATCACATGAAATCATATAGATGCCATTTTAAACCTCAACACACTTCTAGAAATGTGTTAGGGGATGGCCTTGACTAGACCACATTGTTCAAATATTTCCAAATTTTTTATAAATTATGATCAAGCATCCACTTCAATGAAGGGACTTCCAATATATAATTTATTCCCCCATAATAAATAATCCTTTGGCTAAGTATTTGATATTTGGGGACTAGGATTTATTGCTCCATTTTTTTCTATATTTTGTAATTACCTATATTATTTTGGTAGGAGGCTACATCACTAAATGGACTGGGGCACACGCTATTATCACTGACGATTCTTTATTATTTATAATAATTTTCAGATCTTGCATTTTTTTCTTAATCAGAATATCTTAAAAAAGAAAAAATTATTAGGGAACATATTTTTTTAACTAAATTACAAATGAACTATTCCGAATACATGGAGTAAAACACCATATATTCACTTCCCTCCATCCACAAGAAAAGTGTAATGGAATCATTTCTAATTGTGAAGTGAAGATAATTATTTATAAGGGATTAAAACCTAACAAATATTAAAGTAAGATATTGTAGGATATGTTTTTGGAAAATATAACTGTATAGAAAACCTCATTGGTATGTCTCCTTATATAAAGGTTTAATGAAAATGTTATCATTTTCCATTTTGTTTTTAGCACAGGTCATACTGGTCTATCAATAAGTTAGGCATGGGGATGATAAATATAGTAAAACATAAGAATTTTAAAATAGTAAATCATGATGATCTATGGAGTGAATTTTATAAGGACACCATTTTTTATAATGAATGGACTGTATCTTACCATTAAAAATACATTCCAAATAGGGAATTGGATTATTGGACATGATCTCATTTAACATGTCAAATTTTAATAATTTACACATTAGATAACCAAACTAAATGAAATACTGATATCTCAAATAAAATGGAGTGAAAAAACAAAATTGGTTCTGATCTATAAAATAATAAGATTTAATAAATCATATTTATGTTTAAGACATTATATAAAAGTAATATCTACCTAGGATACGACATCATAAGTGTTACTTCCATTCCCTTCCCATTACTCTTAGTATCGATGGATGCATAATATTATGATATGCATTTGTTATTGGTTATATTCAATCACCTAGATAATAGTTTTCATAATTTATGGGATGGTAAAAGAAACTGAGTGTGATTTGTAAAAAGGGTACATAATGATTTGTGGAATTTTGAACGTGGATAAGAAATCATAAAATTATATATCTCACTTTTTTATAGATTTTATCAAGGAAGTGAAAAAGGGATTTGTGGAAAAAATAACATTAGGGAAATTGATTAATTATGGTACACTTTTTTATTTTTTTTAATTACATTAAATTATTATCTTTTAATAGTCATGGAACTGGGGACATAACATGATAAGAAGTGGGGAAACTGTAAACATGAGGGAAACTTCATATTAAAGTGTGTGAGAGTAATCAACACACTATTTTTCAATAATTATTTTTTTTATTTTACGTAATTTTTTTCCAAAATATAAATTTAATTAAAAAAATGAATAAATTCATGGAAATCCAATTATTTTATAATAATTTACCAATGGGATAAATTATATTGTTTTTAAACAATTAATTAATATTTTAGATTACTTTAATAATATCCTAAAATAGCTCATAATAATTTTTATTATTCTTGGTTAGAAAAAATTTCATGTGAGTAAAGAATGAATAAAAATAGAATTTTTGTTGAGTAATTATAATTTTTGAACATGTTATTATATTAAAATGGGGTTTGAGGATTTTTGTAAGATTAATGTCGGAAAAAGGATCCATGATTGATGAAATTATCATGGATACATCTCATATTGGGTTAATTCAGGTGTCCAAGGTACTGAATTTAATTAAATTATGATTTCACATAAAGCAAACAATAGAAATAAAATTATGTAGGATTGGATATGGGATTAAAAGAGTCACACAAGATAAGTTCAGTTATGAAATTTTATGCCAAGGGCGTCATTATGAAATTTATTTCAACGGTCTTGTTCAATTTAATCATATATTATAAATGTTTCATGAGATAAAATAAATTTTAATGATATGTTATGTCATATTAAAATGTAGGTCTTATACCTCATGAGATATTAAATAGAACGCAGATATTGCATCTGAAAATGTTTTCTATGATAAAATATAATTATAAATCATCATAAATAGTAGTGATTATGTAATATTAACCCACATGGACATAAATTTATGTCATATTAATACTTGAATATGTCAAATCAGACATGTTTCTCTTCCAAATAACCATCCTAAACCCAACTACCCATGTGTGAAAAAAATTATTCCCATCCACTTCATGGATAATTAATATAACATAACTTGTGACTCTTAAAGATTAGTTGATGTACTAGAATAGATCAATCTATTATTTTCTAATGATATGAGGATTATTTTGTAAACTAGGGAATTTTAAAATGGTAGTATCTAGTTTATTGTAGAATAATATTCTTTTGAGGATATGTTGTGAGATCATATGTTGTCATGTTTCCCAATAATTTTCATATCTAAGCCACCACATAAACCGTGATTTGATGCTAACCCTACATATCATCATTTATAGGAACTTGAGTCACTTGGGTAATACCATATAAGGTTCAAAATATCCATTTAAATCATTTGATATATAAATTTTAGATGTGGATCCTATGAGAATAATTGGTGGACCATGAAAATGTTCCACTTTCACTTCCAAAATAAATTAAGGAATAAAATAAAAAACGTATATAGGGAAAATAATCCTAGAGATTGAAATTAGTTATCATAAACAAACCTCATTAATCAATATAGTCAAGAAAAATAAATACAAGAAATGTATAAGAGACCAAGCTTGTCATTCTTACATGGATATCATATAATTCCCACGAGTTTCTTGAGAACATTCATTCTCTTCTATAAATGGTTAATAAAGATAATATTTGTGGTGATTAAAATTTTTATTTTATATTTATGTAAAATCGTATCCAATGAATGAATTTCTTCCCCTTTTGTTTAATAAAATAATATTTCGTCCATCTATAACTGAATACTAAATTATAATAAATTAATTTATTTCACTCTTATACATTTGTAGACGCCGGAAAAGTCCGTTGTTCCCAAACGAAGCTCCGGATGCGGAAAGCGAAGTGATATTTGGAGTCGGAAGAACGTTTCGGAGGGCCCGGAGGCCTTGCGCGGAATTTCCGAGACCTGCGCGCAAAAGCGATGAGGCGCGCGCAAAACCCCCGGGATGCGCGCAATGCGCCGGGCCGGCGCGCATATTTTGCGCGCCGCAGGCCCGCGCGGCTCCCTTTGCGCGCCGTGTCCGATTCCGCGCCCGTGAGAAGAATTTCGCGCTCGCGCCTTGGATTCCGCGCCCGGGGTTGCCTATAAATACAAGGCGACCCCCAACGTTTCAAAGGTTGCCGGAAGTCAAAACGTCTCTCGTGCGCGCAATTCAACCCCTTCCGCGCGCAATGACGAACTTCAGGTAACCTCCTTTCTTTCGCGCAAGGAAGCCTCGGGGTCCGCCTTCGCGCGCAATCCCCGCTGGCTCCTTTCATTTGAATAAAAACTCACCCTAAGGCCTTTGCGCGCAAAAGAACCCGCTTGCGCGCAATTGCCCCTGGGGTGCGCGCAATCCGGCCCGATTGCGCGCACCCCCCTTCTTTCAAGTGGCCATTCATTAGAGAATGATCCGTTGCCCCCGCGCGCTATCCGAAGCCCGGTGTGCGCAATCTCAAGCATCCGCGCGCAAGGCACTGGCCCAATTGCGCGCCAGCCGCCCCGATTGCGCGCCGGCCCGCAGGATTGCGCGCAAAGCTTCCTTTTTTGCGCGCAATCTGCCAGGGTCATCCCCTCGGCCCCCTGAGGGCACCTGCCTGCGTGGCGCCCGATGCTCCTCATCCTGGGTGCCCGCACCGTGCGTTGTCTTCCCGTGCGGCCCTCCAGGTTCGTGCGAAGTGACATGCACCCATCGTCCGGCAACCTATGCCCTGCATGACGTTAAACTGCACATACGTCCGAGCTACAAGACGTTAAACTGTTCAGCATTCGTCCCGCATGACGTTAAACTGCGCATACGTCCAGCATGACGTTAAACTGCATGTTCGTCCAGCATGACGTTAAACTGCACATCCGTCCAAGCTGCACGACGTTAAACTGCCTAGCCCCATCGTCCGCGCTGCAGGACGTTAAACTGCCAAGTGTTTCGTCCTCAACACACGACGTTAAACTGTACTTCGTCCGGCAAGACGTTAAACCGTCCGCCTCGTCCTCAACACACGACGTTAAACTGTACTTCGTCCGGCAAGACGTTAAACTGTCCGCTTCATCCGATCCCGTGCTCTGCACGCAGGGTCTCCCCCGGTTTGGATGTGGCCCCCACCCGCTCGTCGCTGCAGGGATGTCGGGATTGTCCCGCTTTTGGGACGATTTAATGGGAGTGGCTTTTCCCTACGGGGGCAGGGTATTACAAACCCCTAGTTTCTCGTGGGGGGCTACACATGTGTATCTCCATTGCGCCTCCCCACGGCCGAAGCCAGTAGAGGGTATGACTGGGATCGAGGTGTCTTCTGCTTTCGGTCCAAGTCCCTTCCAACTGAGTTTTGCCGCAACCGGGCTGCCTCAAGTGCGTAAGTCCTGACAGAATGAACTACGTGGACTTTGATCCCTGTCTTCTAAACAGGGTACGTAGGAAGCCTTCTTGAGGTCCAAGCCCGCCACCTGGTCGTCCCGGTCGTATTTACGTCGGTTCGTCCATCAGTGGACCCCTCCAGGGTTCACGCTTGCGTCGATTCACCTATGAATCCGCCCATGTGGGAGACTGGCCGTGTGTATCTCCACTGTGCCTCCCCACAGCCCCTTTTCCCATTTCTCCTTTTATCGTCCAGCATGACGTGAAACTGTGACCCACCCGGCCGTTCCACCCCCCTCTGTGCGAGGTGGTCCGGTTCAATCCTCCGCCCGGCGGCTTAGACCTCTTCGTGAGTCGGCTTGCCGACGTCCAGCATGACGTTAAACTGTATACCCGAACTACGTCGACTTTGATCCGTGCTAACGCGCGGTACGTAGGAAGCCCCTACGGGGTCCAAGCTCTTCACTCCATCATCCATCCTGATCCTTACCCGGTCCGCCACATCCCGGTGGGGTCATGCCACTTCACCCCACTCCATATCATTTGGGAAGCCGCCCATATGCTGGCCCCAGCGTCGGAGGTTCCCCGCAAGGGGTTCTGTCATCTGATCCACTTTTCGTGTTGATCGGTCTGATGCCGTCCCCGCTGGACATTAAACTCGCGGCATACCCCGTGTTAAACATGGGAAGCTGAGGAAAACCTCAGGTGACACAGTTCCCCGCACCCAGTACGGGATGCCTCAGGCCGTTATGCCTTCGAGAAGCCCTATTAGGGACGGAAGACAGACGTGCAGAGCCGCAGCGTTACGACACGCCCCCAGCACCCAGAGCCACCCGGCCTTCTCACCGCAGGTTGCTGCCCCGCCCAGACTCCTTGGAACGTCCGGGCGGAAGCAGCGTAATTAACCGGTGTCCATGAAGATATGGCGCCGGGAACGAGATTCACGAACATTCTTAAGTCTATGAGGGAGACCCAGATTAGGCGACGAGTTCCGAGGAGACGTCCAAGGAAGGAGGAGCCGACATCCCATCATCCCGGTTTCGATCAAGGAGCAGACGCCCCTGAATAAGGGACGGATGCCGCCCGCATGACGCTAAACTGCACTTCGTCCCGCATGACGCTAAACTGCACTTCGTCCTGCATGACGTTAAACTGCACCACGTCCTGCACGACGTTAAACTGCATTCGTCCAGGCTACAAGACGTTAAACTGTTTAGCATTCGTCCGCGCTGCAAGACGTTAAACTGCCAAGTGCTTCGTCCTGCATGACGCTAAACTGCACTACGTCCGAGCTACAAGACGTTAAACTGTTCAGCATTCGTCCTGCATGACGTAAAACTGCCCCTCAAGAACTACGTGCGGCTTGATTCCCATCCTTATGGGATACGTAGGACCGCCTGAACATTCATGTTTCAGGCCCAGCCCCATCCTTCGGGAATTTCCATCCCATCTCGGGCCCTTGGCCCAGTTGCCCCCGGGTGTGCGGCGTATGGTGTGAGTGCGGGGCTATGCCCTCATTCACGTCGGTTTGCTCGTCACGCTGTACGCCCCCCCACGTTTGGGGATGCCTTCTGCTCCCCCCTTCTTTTTTTCCTCATCGTCCTGCATGACTTTAAACTGCACTTCAAGAACTATGTATGGCTTGATTCCCATCCTTGTGGGATACGTAGGACCGCCTGGACACTCATGTTTCAGGCCCAGCCCCATTTCCCGGGAATCTCTATCCCGCGTTGGGCCTCTGGCCCCAGTTCCCCTCCTTTTTGTGCGAGGCGTATCGCGTGAGCGGGGGATTATGTCCTCATTCACGTCGGTCTACTGGCCGCGCCGTACGCCTCCCCCGTGTGTGGGACTACCTCACACCCCTCATCGTCCTGCATGACGTTAAACTGCCTCTCAAGAACTACGTATGGCTTGATTCCCATCCTTATGGGATACGTAGGACCGCCTGGACGCTTGTGTTTCAGGTCCAGCCCCGTCTCTTGGTTGATCACGGGGATCTGCCCTCTTTTGGTTGCTCTCAGGGTGAGTCCTCCGACCTTTTCCGGAGATCTGTTAACATGTTTTGGGTACTTCGGTCTATGACTCGTAGTGTCAGATTCAATCCCGACAAGTCCTGTGTTGCTTGTCAGGCCTCGCGCTTCCTCTTATTCGAGCCTTCACTCAAAGGGATCCTCGTTAGCGGTTTGGGTACGATGCCTCAGTGCTCTCCCACCGCTCCGGGTCGATTTACCGGCGGGTCTTGGGCCGCAAATCGATATGAATCCTGCGATTGAGCGGTTGATGCTCGTTTGCTTGCCCCGTCTTAGGCTGACGCGATCGGATGTTGTGTTGCGAATGCGTCAGCAATATCCTTGATCGCCATGTCAGCTCCTTCAGGCTCTGAACATTGGTTGCGCAGTCCTCATCACACTCCGCCTTTATGCGTTGTAGTGGAATCTGGACACTCTTTTCATACTGATCTTCAGTACACCTTTACACGTTAGGCAGACCAACCGAGGTAATGATGTCGTTCGAGGCTCCCATGATCTGAGCACCAAGGATATATGCGGATGTTCTCCCCAAGGGCCATGCGTAGCTGGACCCTCGTCCCCATAAGGAGGGAGGAGTCGCTCGAACAATCGCGTTCTGAGCCCAGTATGTCTGGAGGCTAGCATCTCCGCCCCTCGGGTGATGGACATACGCAGACCCCCATCCCAAGGCTCTTCTCCTGGAATAGTGCGTGACCGCAGGGCTGGGTATGCTCCCACCTCCGCCGTGTCCGCCGTACCGCGGTAAGCGGATTCCTCCATGGTCCGAACCACATGACCTTAAACTGTGTTGTCTGGTCCTACCACACGACCGTAAACTGTGATCGTCTTGGCCGCCCGACGAGAAAACGGCACTGCATCGTGATGTTCCCCTCAGGGGACACTCATGTTGGGCGCTGGTTATAACCACGCCATTCATCAATGCCTTCCGTGGCTTGATTATTGCGGCGACGCCAGAGATTTCTCAATCACAGGCATGTCGCCGCACAAAGAAAAACCATTCATCTTTAAGGACAAACAAGAAATATCAAATGCCGCTCCTTTTGTGTGCGAGGGTCAGACCCGCACTCTTCCCCGCGCTGGTGCCCGATTGTGTTGCGCCGCGCTTCAAGAACTACGTGCGGCTTGATTCCCATCCTTATGGGATACGTAGGAATGCCCGGATGTTTGAAACTTCGGGTCCAGCCCCCCACCTCTTAGAGATTCCCCCTTCTCTGGGGAATCCGCCGCCTTCAGGTCACCCTCAAGGCGCGTTCCCCGACCCCTTGCGGTGGTCCACCGGTGTTAAGAGTACTCTGGTTTATTGCCAGGAGGGTCAGGATCCGCTTGGTCAGGTTTCCTCCGCTTTTCAGGCTTCATGCTCCCTTTCATTCGGACCCATCGTCTACGCCCTGGGTGGAGCCCCCGCGAACGGTTCGGACACAATGCCTCAGTGCTCTCCCACCGACTCGGGCCGGTACCCCCAATGGCCTCGGGCAGCAAATCGATATGAATCATGCGATTGAGCGGTCGATGCTCGTTTGCTGCCTCGTTCCACCAACGGTTAGTGCGATGTTGATGCTGCTTTTCCGCCACGGTCGGCAGTACTCTCATATCGTCACGCCGGTGCTCCCGGTCCTCGAGTGAATGGCCGCATGATTCACATTTCCCACCTCCCATTCTGACCAGGCGAAAACTCGACACTCTTGACACTATCCCTCAGTGCATCTTCGCATATCCAGGGGATATGACCAGATGCGGCGTACTTTGAGGTCCTTATGGTCCGAGCTCTAAGACCTTAAACTAAGATCTCCCCTTATGGTCCGAGCTCTAAGACCTTAAACTAAGATCTCCCCTTATGGTCCGAGCTCTAAGACCTTAAACTAAGATCTCCCCTTATGGTCCGAGCTCTAAGACCTTAAACTAAGATCTCCCCTTATGGTCCGAGCTCTAAGACCTTAAACTAAGATCTCCCCTTATGGTCCGAGCTCTAAGACCTTAAACTAAGATCTCCCCTTATGGTCCGAGCTCTAAGACCTTAAACTAAGATCTCCCCTCATGGTCCGAGCTCTAAGACCTTAAACTAAGATCTCCCCTTATGGTCCGAGCTCTAAGACCTTAAACTAAGATCTCCCCTTATGGTCCGAGCTCTACGACCTTAAACTAAGATCTCCCCTAAACGGGATTCTACGTCCTGCATGACGTTAAACTGCACTCACAGAACTACGTGTGGCTTGATCTCCAGCCTGATGGAGTACGTAGGAACGCCTGGGCATTCCGACTCGGGTCCAGCCTCAGGGATCGTTAAGTCCCGCCCCTCCTCGTCGCCGGCCGTCTGGCCTGACTTCGGGTAGAGTGGTGCAGTTGTGATATTCTCCCCGATTCAGCTCGGGATGCCCCATCGCAAGGGTGGGAAGCGACAGTTTCCTCGTCAGAGAGGTGCTGTCTGAGAATTGAGGTGACTCACGGCCAGATTAGTGCATCCGCCTAATACGTTTTCCCCACGGTGGCGCAATTTTGAGAGCGTTGGATTCTGTCCGAACAAACCATCACTTCGCCCCACGCTTCGCATGCCCTGTTGATCTGGATTTTCCACCCTTGTGTCTGAAGGAACCCCCAAAGCGGTATTCATGATGACATGTGGTCCGCCTCCTGCAATATGAATGATGGCCTTTTTCTGTCCGTCTATTGCAGTTGTTATGGTTGATCCACTGTCCGCCTACCGTCTTGGGCATTTCCTGGAAGCCCGACCGTTGTGGATGTCTGGATTCGGGACACGCGATTCACCCTTTCTCATTTCCCTATGTTCGGATAAAATCTCAACGCCCCTAGCGTTGTCCCGCTCGTGTGTTGGAACAAGTTGGGGGATGATACATTGGTTAGGTCTGAGGTCTCCTTTCCTAGGAATGACCTCCCTCTTTTCTCCAGAAACCCAGGCCCAATTATGGATGCCTGATGCTCGGTTAACACTCCCACAAGACAACGAATTGTGGTTGAGCATATTAAACCGAAAGACGCAGATAAATATATTGATTCATACAAATGGATCGAAATATTGAATAACGGAAGCAAGATGTTCTAGGAATGGCAAAAAACAAAGCCCCTAGGGATTAGCGTGCTGGATAAGTCTTTCTAATGCCGCTACCCTTTGGCTGGCGGCCTCCAGGGCTGCTTCTCGTTCTCTGCGTGCCCTCTCCTCGTCGGCGGTCGCAGCACGCAGTTCGTCAATCCTGGCCTGTGCGCGCTCCCGCTCGAATTGGAGTGTGAACATCTGTTGGCCCGCCTCCGTCAGCTGTACCTGAGCGTCGATCAGTTGTGCCGATAGTTGCTCCACAAGCTCGGTACATGCTGCGACGAAGGCCTCCTTCTCTGCCGCCTGCCCTTCGAGGCGCCGGACTTCCTGCTCTGCCGCGAGGAGCGCCTGCGTGCTCTCCGACATGTCCCGACTTTGTGCGACGTCGGCACGCCGGCGGCTCTCGCGCATCTTCTCGGCCATAAAATCACGGACCGTCAGATGGAGGCGTTGAGCATCAGCTCCCCCGGCACACAGGAAGCGCAGCCAGGTCTGAAGTGATCCCATGCGCCCCAGCCATTCCAATGGGTCTCGCTTGAGGAAGCGCTGGATGCACTTCCACCCCCTGCGTCGCGTTACCCGTCTATCCTCGACCGCCTCCGCGTCCGAGTCATCCATCTCCTCGGGGTCGGCAGGCCGGTAAGCAGGGAAGGCAGCCAGCAGGTCTGCCGCAGGGTCCGCCCCTGGGATGTCCTCGTGGGAGATAGGTTCCCCAACACCTGGGCGACCTTCTTCTCTCGCCCCAGCGGCGACGACGCCCTCGTCAGCCCCCCTCTCTCCGATGTCAGCGCCGCCGGCGTCCGGAGCCCCCTGATCAGCAGTTGATGGGGCCGGGTCGGTTTGGAAGGTCTGTTCCGGAGAAGGCGGCATGTCTGCCACCGGTCCACTCGCGGACGGCCCGGGTTCGGCAACCCGGCGAGCCTCCAAGGTTGAGATCACTACGCAGGTCATGCCGTGGTTAGTCACGGATCGTCAATGGAAAATACCAGCAGTAAAGTAGGGAGACTTACGGGAGGTCGGAACGTCATCTTCCGCTATCCCGGCCGCCGCAGGAACAGTTGCAGCAGGGGACCCATCCTCACTTGTCAGTTCGACGATGGGTGTCTGGCCCCCGCCTTGTCCTGCTGGCGCCCCTCCTACTCCCGCTGGGGACGCCTGGCCAATATCCGTGCGCTCCTGAGAAAGGTGTAGAAATGGGTTAGAAGCTGCATAAGAGAATGGATGAAGCAGGTTGAGTAGGGATAGAAGCGGACCTCGAGGAGCTCAGTGACATCGACATTGTCGGAGTCGGCCACCTCGCCGCTCTCCCGCGGACTCCCTTGATGGGACTTTACCTCGGAGCCTTCATCCTCCCCCGTCTCCTCCTCCTCTTTGGAGTCGCTGCTACTGTCATCTTCTCCCGGCGGCATTCGTTCTGGAGCAGGCTCTAGACCGAGCATCACCTTCACCAGAAGGGATGGCTCCGCACGCTGACCCCGTTGGCGCGCGTACTCGTCCATTGCCGTCAGATACGCATGCTGCTGGTTGAAGTCCACCCTGTCGGTGATCTGGAGGCGCCCGACCTCTGGCAGATAGATTCCTTCTCTGAGTATCTTTCGCCAGATGACGTCGGTCCCCAGTGACTGCCGCAGGGTCATCCAGGCCGACCACAGCGCCGGGAAGACTGCATCGTGGGAGGGTTCGAGCAGACGCCTCACCTGCTTCCCGGGCCGCTCCTCGACCGCCGCATGTGCCCCCACTCTGGGCGCCGAGGTCGTAGCGGCAGCCTGCGATGCGCCCGCCGCCGAAGTCCCTGCTCGCGCCGGCCCCGCTGCTTGGCGCGCCTCCGTTCTCCCCCGTGTGGCGGCGCCTCGCCTCCTTCCTTGACGCCCGTTCTCCGCGCGGGTAACCTCGAGCCGCCGAACTAGCTTCCGCAAAAGCCCCTCAGGGTACGCGATGGCCCAGTGTTCGGCATACTCGGTTGCCAAGCCTGCGTCGATCCCGGTAGGAGGGAGAGTGATGACGTCGCCAGAGCCGAAGGCGACAAACATCAGCCACATCTGGCGAAGGACGCAAGGGTTCGTCTCCTCCCGAACAGCGGTGAATACCCTCTTCGGCATCTGCTGAAGGCACCCGAACTGCCTGGCGAACCGGGTCGGCACGTAAGGCTCGCAGATCACCTTCCCGTCGATCCGAGTCACGAGCACCCCGCCCCGCATGTTCAGGAAGTATTCATGCTGCTCCAGCGGGCCCTGTCCGTTGTCGATCATCTGGCCGACGGGAGTGGGGAACAGGCTGAAGTTGAAATTGGCATGATTGCCAATCCGAACCCTCACGCCCTCCTCACTGAGGGTCATCGGAGCGACCCCCGCAATGTTCAGCAGGGAGGGTCGCAGGCCGTTGCCCGGAGGACTAATGGCATTTGGGAACGTATACCCACCAAGGTGAGCAGCCACCCAGCCGTGGAAGAACTGAAAGGGCCCACAGATCCTTCGTGGCGACCCCCCTCGTGAGATGCGTCCCAGAATGGCATACAGCCTCGCCAGTACTGGGACCCCGAGGTTGTACCTCTTATTGGCAGCCATGGCGCCCGCCATCGCCAGCGTCGCCGGGCGGACGCCCATCCTCGCATCCCGCACTGGCAGGAGCCACCCGCTCAGAAAGGCGGCCAGGAACGCCGCGTACCGGACATTCGGGTCCCGGGCCTCGATGACGCGGTACCCCCATGAGCGGTAGTCGCCCGTCTCCAGAACCCGCCAGTACGACCCGTTCCGGCTCCTCTGAACTGCGGTCGGGCACCGCTTCCCCCTGCCTGGCATCTTGACCGCCGGGTCATGCTCCAGGAACTGGCCGAACCAATCCTTGTAGGCTATGTCCTTCTGGAAGTCCTGGATCCCGAGCCGCTGCGTAGCCAGGTCAAGCAGATGCCAGGTCAGAATGGGAGTCCGTGACCTGTCCTCCCAGATGTTCTTCTGTGGCAGGAACTCATCGTACTGGTAGCCCTCCAGCGGGATACCTCCGATGCAGTGGATGTCCCAGAGACTGATGCCGACCTCCCCATGGTGAAGATGGAAGGTGTTGGTATCCGGGGACCAGCGAGTGAACAGCTCCGGCCCGAGCTCAGACTGCTGGTAGAAGTGGAACTGCGACGTCCACACCGCCTCAAACAGGCCGATGTACCGCAGCTCCTCTGCGAAGTGATCGCAAGTGTGGCGTACCCAGAACGCCCAGGCCCATTCGCTGGTAAAGTTGCCCCCAGACCGCAAGTCCCAGTCCTTCAGCCAGCCCTTGGTGTCGTCAGTGACGCTCTGACGGTATGTGCTCGAGTAGAGGGCTGGAGAATTCTCCGCAGTAGGCTCACCCCCGTCAATGGTCCGCGTCCTCGGGTTCAGGACATAGACATCCACGTGTCTGGTCTCCCTGGCAGGATGCCCATTGTTGGTGATGTTATAGCGGAGAAGCTCATCCTCCCGGGTCACCCAGGTCCGCGGCGCATCAATCTCGAACCCTGGCACCGGAACCTCATCTAGGATGCCGAAGTTCCAGAGCGGCAGGTTGTCCGACAGTGGATATGTCTTCTGGGCCGGCGTTAGTAAGTCGAACAAGGATTGATTGTTAGAAACAATCTCCTTGGCTCCGTAAACCTCCTCGTTCGTCGCCATCTCGGCTCTGCGAGCGGCGGCATCCCCTTCATTTCCTCTGTGCGCGGCCATCTCGGAAGATTCGGGAGTCGTGCGAGTTAAGGGATGAAGCGTGCGGGATCGGACGAGGCTGGTGGAAAAGTTTGAGAGGCGGCGCGCAATCCTAGTGGACGGCGTGCAATCGGGAAGTCCTTCGCGAAAAACCCCGGGTATTCGCGCAAAAACAGAGCGAAGTCCGGGCGGTTTTGCGCGACGAGCGAGAGAATTCCGCGCCGGAAAAGGCAATTTCGCGCACGAGAGCAAAGAAGGCTTATCGCGCGGAAGGCCAGTGTACGGCCCGGAGGGACCCAGTGCCCCTATTTATAGGCGAGGCCGGGGTCCGCGCTGGGCGGAAAAGGCTTTGCGCGACCGCATCGGCCGATTTCGCGCCTGACACCCATTTTTGCGCGCCACAGTCCCGCGTCGCCCAGGGTTTCGGCATTCCGGCGTCTCCCTCGGAACCCGATCGTTGCGACCTCTCGCCGATCAGATTCCGAGGGGGGGCTTTTGTAGACGCCGGAAAAGTCCGTTGTTCCCAAACGAAGCTCCAGATGCGGAAAGCGAAGTGATATTTGGAGTCGGAAGAACGTTTCGGAGGGCCCGGAGGCCTTGCGCGGAATTTCCGAGACCTGCGCGCAAAAGCGATGAGGCGCGCGCAAAACCCCCGGGATGCGCGCAATGCGCCGGGCCGGCGCGCATATTTTGCGCGCCGCAGGCCCGCGCGGCTCCCTTTGCGCGCCGTGTCCGATTCCGCGCCCGCGAGAAGAATTTCGCGCTCGCGCCTTGGATTCCGCGCCCTGGGTTGCCTATAAATACAAGGCGACCCCCAACGTTTCAAAGGTTGCCGGAAGTCGAAACGTCTCTCGTGCGCGCAATTCAACCCCTTCCGCGCGCAATGACGAACTTCAGGTAACCTCCTTTCTTTCGCGCAAGGAAGCCTCGGGGTCCGCCTTCGCGCGCAATCCCCGCTGGCTCCTTTCATTTGAATAAAAACTCACCCTAAGGCCTTTGCGCGCAAAAGAACCCGCTTGCGCGCAATTGCCCCCGGGGTGCGCGCAATCCGGCCCGATTGCGCGCACCCCCCCTTCTTTCAAGTGGCCATTCATTAGAGAATGAGCCGTTGCCCCCGCGCGCTATCCGAAGCCCGGTGTGCGCAATCTCAAGCATCAGCGCGCAAGGCACTGGCCCAATTGCGCGCCAGCCGCCCCGATTGCGCGCCGGCCCGCAGTATTGCGCGCAAAGCTTCCTTTTTTGCGCGCAATCTGCCAGGGTCGTCCCCTCGGCCCCCTGAGGGCACCTGCCTGCGTGGCGCCCGATGCTCCTCATCCTGGGTGCCCGCACCGTGCGTTGTCTTCCCGTGCGGCCCTCCAGGTTCGTGCGAAGTGACATGCACCCATCGTCCGGCAACCTATGCCCTGCATGACGTTAAACTGCACATACGTCCGAGCTACAAGACGTTAAACTGTTCAGCATTCGTCCCGCATGACGTTAAACTGCGCATACGTCCAGCATGACGTTAAACTGCATGTTCGTCCAGCATGACGTTAAACTGCACATCCGTCCAAGCTGCACGACGTTAAACTGCCTAGCCCCATCGTCCGCGCTGCAGGACGTTAAACTGCCAAGTGTTTCGTCCTCAACACACGACGTTAAACTGTACTTCGTCCGGCAAGACGTTAAACCGTCCGCCTCATCCTCAACACACGACGTTAAACTGTACTTCGTCCGGAAAGACGTTAAACCGTCCGCTTCATCCGATCCCGTGCTCTGCACGCAGGGTCTCCCCCGGTTTGGATGTGGCCCCCACCCGCTCGTCGCTGCAGGGATGTCGGGATTGTCCCGCTTTTGGGACGATTTAATGGGAGTGGCTTTTCCCTACGGGGGCAGGGTATTACAAACCCCTAGTTTCTCGTGGGGGGCTGCACATGTGTATCTCCATTGCGCCTCCCCACGGCCGAAGCCAGTAGAGGGTATGACTGGGATCGAGGTGTCTTCTGCTTTCGGTCCAAGTCCCTTCCAACTGAGTTTTGCCGCAACCGGGCTGCCTCAAGTGCGTAAGTCCTGACAGAATGAACTACGTGGACTTTGATCCCTGTCTTCTAAACAGGGTACGTAGGAATCCTTCTTGAGGTCCAAGCCCGCCACCTGGTCGTCCCGGTCGTATTTACGTCGGTTCGTCCATCAGTGGACCCCTCCAGGGTTCACGCTTGCGTCGATTCACCTATGAATCCGCCCCTGTGGGAGACTGCCCGTGTGTATCTCCACTGTGCCTCCCCACAGCCCCTTTTCCCATTTCTCCTTTTATCGTCCAGCATGACGTGAAACTGTGACCCACCCGGCCGTTCCACCCCCCTCTGTGCGAGGTGGTCCGGTTCAATCCTCCGCCCGGCGGCTTAGACCTCTTCGTGAGTCGGCTTGCCGACGTCCATCATGACGTTAAACTGTATACCCGAACTACGTCGACTTTGATCCGTGCTAACGCGCGGTACGTAGGAAGCCCCTACGGGGTCCAAGCTCTTCACTCCATCATCCATCCTGATCCTTACCCGGGCCGCCACATCCCGGTGGGGTCATGCCACTCCACCCCACTCCATATCATTTGGGAAGCCGCCCATATGCTGGCCCCAGCGTCGGAGGTTCCCCGCAAGGGGTTCTGTCATCTGATCCACTTTTCGTGTTGATCGGTCCGATGCCGTCCCCACTGGACGTTAAACTCGCGGCATACCCCGTGTTAAACATGGGAAGCTGAGGAAAACCTCAGGTGACACAGTTCCCCACACCCAGTACGGGATGCCTCAGGCCGTTATGCCTTCGAGAAGCCCTATTAGGGACGGAAGACAGACGTGCAGAGCCGCAGCGTTACGACACGCCCCCAGCACCCAGAGCCACCCGGCCTTCTCACCGCAGGTTGCTGCCCCGCCCAGACTCCTTGGAACGTCCGGGCGGAAGCAGCGTAATTAACCGGTGTCCATGAAGATATGGCGCCGGGAACGAGATTCACGAACATTCTTAAGTCTATGAGGGAGACCCGGATTAGGCGACGAGTTCCGAGGAGACGTCCAAGGAAGGAGGAGCCGACATCCCATCATCCCGGTTTCGATCAAGGAGCAGACGCCCCTGAATAAGGGATGGATGCCGCCCGCCCTTGGAAAGCGGGACTGCGGGACCACAAGCCGCGCGCCCATCCCCTCGGGTTGACGGGTGCACGCGCGAACGCGTCCTGGCGGAACAGCGTAACCCGACGCACATCCGCACCGAAACAACATTGTAATGGGTGAATGTAATAGTATTTGAATAAATATGTGCTTTTAAATTTTTAATATTTTTATTCATTTTTATTTTCTACCATTGCATAATAAATTTATCCCCATTATCTTTATCAATTATCATAATAAGGATAGTGGGGGTGTTTATTAGGGTGTGATTAGGGTTACATGATTAGTTTGGAAAGGGATATGAATAGTGTGTAGTAATTATTTAATACATCTAATCAAGTCAATAAAACAGAGGGAGAATACATGTGTTATAACTTGAAAAAATATAGAGATAACAATAGTAACAAATTAAAATATTTTGGATTTTTTTGCATTGGTGGGTTAATGTTGATGATACAGACATCGTATCATCATTTATTTAAAACATGTATTCACATTCATTAATTAAAAACAAATATGGAACCATGTTTTCCATTATAAAAAGAACCCATACACACAAAATAGTAATATAGAGGATGAAAAAATCATCATGTGATAACCCAAGTAACACCACTATAATTCATTTTTCTCAGATTGAAATTATTATTTCATAACCATCCCAGGAATGTTTTTTTATACATCCCTTCATACGATATTTTGTGTGCTTGATATGTTTCTATCTCTTAATTTGATATTTTTACATGTAATAGACTGGATGAATTTTCATGAGTAATTTAATCCTTATTCAGTAAAATTTAAGATAACTCTTGAAATATATTTATACTTTCGAGTTACATGTCATTTTTATTCATCTTTAATGACTGATATAGAATTTTTATATTTTTATTATTTTAGAGATCAAAATGTATATATATTTTCTTCCATTTCACCTTAAGAATTTTTTTTGTTTTTAATGAAAATTTGAAATTCATGATAGTCATGTTAGGTCATTTATTTTTGAATTTTTGTTGATTACTTTCTAGTAAGTTGGGTTTGTTATCAAGTTAGTGTAAATAAGAAATCTTCTTCAATTTTCTAAAATAGTAGGTGATTTATTATATATATTTACTTGAAACTTTTTTTTTGACATCCTCCACTTTGAAATATATATTTCTCAATTAATGAATTTCCTCAAAAAAGTATTACACCATTTTCCTCCATCGAATAGAACTAATAGTGTTATAAGACATATTGACTTATTTACATGATCTAGAGTGAATCAGATATAACAAACCAAGGGTGTAACATTTGGAAACAACTATTTTGGTTTCTTATAAGATTAATGATATCTTTTAGATGTATAACAACTATACGGTGTAAAACAATAAAGAGTGAAAAATAAAAAACCATTACCATTAATTTATGATCTTTCTGATAAATTGAAAGGATTAAAATTTCATTAAAAGACTAATGGTTGTTCATCATATCAACCATTGAGGATATATAGAGATAGGGAGAGAGAGAGAGTTATAAATATTTTTTTTAGGTGTAGGTAAAAGCATTATGATTTTCTTTAAAAAAAATTCGGGTTGAAAATGACCATTTTGTTATTATTCCCATGATTAATTGTGTATTTTATAATTTTTACTAAATTATAGGCTTTATGATGGAGAACATTATGTTGATATTATTAGGATAAAAAATATAAGGCCCCAGCCTTAAACCTTACTTAATCTTGAGTTATCACAAGATTACACGTTGAGGATCATTTCAGGTTTAGAGTTTTAGAGAATTAGAACATAACTATTACATCTCAAAAGATTACAAAGTAGTCACTTCTACTAAGTTTCCATAAATAAATAAAAAAACTCTTAAAAGAAACATGTCTAGTTCCATGTTTTATATAGCATGACATTCCCTTGATCCCATCCTTGACCTTATTCCACATTAAGTCCTGTGAAAAACATTTCAAAAAAACTTGGGGTGAGCATAAAAAGCTCAGTAAGGGATACACAAAGCATGAAAACTGTTAGTTTTTCAAAATCAAGTAAACCATGTATACTATATCAGAGTAATACCTTCACCTTCATGAAGTTGTAAAAACTCTTCACTGAATAAAGTATCATTACTTACCTTTCTGTAACCAAAGGATTACCATAAAATCCATAAAAAGAACACATAACATTTATAAAGGTAACTTGGGACATAAACATACTTAAGTGGAATAACCATACGGTCCACTTCCACACATATCACTTAATGGAATAGCCATACGGCCAATTTCCATACATACTTAATGGAATAGCCATATGGCCGACTTCCATACCCAATGCATTGGAGGTTATAACGTAACCACCCGTCCTGGTATTCACGGCACCACCCGTCATATGGTTTATAACGTAACCACCCGTTAAAATGTCCAAGTACCAATATAAAATCATAAAATATAAAACCAATATAAAGGAATGATAACATTTCCACATTTCAATCACAATATATCATTAATATATTAACATAATATAATCCTTTATCAAAACCATTTTTAATACCAAAATACATAAAATAGTATATGGTATTTATTTTATTTTAAAAACATTACGGCTTGTTGAGGAAGCCAAAGACCAAATAATACTCGCGGCGGCGGAAAAGGTCCTTGTCGCCGCGTACGTTAAAAGAAACATTCCTTTTTGTCATTTTTTAAAATTCTTCGTAGAAAAAGATTCCTTTTGTATAAAAGTAAAAGTCAAAGGGTTTATACACCGTATAAAAGAAAGTTGTGTATAAAACGAAATATGCCTCAATGAAAGGAGATTGAGACGAAGTCCCTTACCTCGGGTCCGACTTGACTCGATCGTTCTTTAACATCCTGAATAATAAACTTGAGTTAATTTATACTTGATTAAGAACCTTTTAAAGTTCATTATTCCTTTTATATCACTTATTTCCATGTTATAAACATTATGTAACCATTTAAGTTAACAATGTTTGTTTTGTCAATATTTGGTTCTTAAGTCGAAAGTGGACTTCTTACAATTACATGTTGTTCGTGTGGTAAAAGGTTCTTTATATCCAGAATGAAATTCCCGATTTGGATATAATATGTATCATATATATCCATCATATACATGTATTTATAATATTACATAATCATTTAGAGGTAAGAAATGAAATGCACCGTTCATGGAGACGGTAAGCCGTACGTACGCATGAACGCTACTTTCATTTCTTTGTCATATTAATGGAATTAAAACTAAATGAGAGGTATGTATATTTTAATTCCAGAATTATATTCATCATTTATATATATCATTAATTATATATATCCATTATATACATGTACTTTTAATAGTACATTACATTTGGGGATAAGAAATGAAATGCACCGTTCATGGAGACGGTAAGCCGTACGTACGCATGAACGCTACTTTCATTTCTATCTCATACTTTAATGGAAAGAAATAATAATGATATAGAGTTATATTATAATTCCAGTATAACATCATATATAATAACTTTAAATCCATCCTTTACACGTCCCACATATGGCATTAACGAATCACATCACTTTGTGGGGGCGGTAGTCCGCACTTCCTTAAATGAAGATATCATGTTTACCCATAATGGAAACCATAAAGGTATGCCCAAAATGAAAAATACAGAAGCTTAAAGAAAACCTAAACATGTTATATATCATATATAAAAATAGTGACATCATAATGGCCACCTTTGAAGGTGTTAAATGAGTATTGAACAATCATCGTTTCGGGAGGCAGAATTTCACCATCCACGAAAACCGTATGTTATTTAACCATTTGATGTAGTTGTGTGAGAGTGTAACTCGAATAAATATTATAACAACATCCTAGTATATTTGAGATACTGTTTTTGTTACAAAATAAGTAAATAAAAAGACTTTAGAGGGTTGGAGAAGCAAAATTAAACAAATGAACAAGAGAGAATGAATTACCTTTAAAAGTGTAACTACTTTTGATTTGAGCCTAAAGGCTTCCTTGAAAGGATTATGCCAAAATATAATCCTCTAGGATGAGGAGAGGGATGTAGAGAGAGTAATTGGGCAGGGGTTGGACGAGCCAAAGGCTTGATGAGTGTGTGTAAGGTGGTAGAGGTGGGGGCCTTTTATAAGAGGAGAGGAGGGGCACTTTTGGAAAGTAAAGAAATATTACTTTATTTGAAAATGTGTTTCGGTTTTAAAAGGTCCCACATTGAGATAATTCGTGGATAAGGTGATAAGGTTTCGAAATCCACTCATCCAATTGGTTTTGGACATGTGTAGTTCATAGATATTACATTATCATTCCAATTTATTTAAATCGTCAAATAATGATGTCATCGCTGCATCATTATTATTTCATAAATAATTTAATTTATTTAATTTCTAAAAATTATAAAAAAATACTATGATGTAGAAAATATTTTTATCTTTCCAATGACTATTTATAATCAAAAATATGATCTTTATAACCCGATTTAAAAATTCGTTTTGTAAAACATATTATGTTTGTGTCACTTTTACTTTTACATTAAATAAAAAGTAATTTATGTCATTTCCCAACCAATGTGGATCCATGGGGTCCCCAAGTTGACCCATGGCTTGTATTGGTCGGCCATGACACAACCAATGAGGGTAGGACATGTGTCAAGCTCATCTTATTTTATTAAATCATTATTTTTACCTTAAATTACACTAATTACCACTAATCGCGATTAAGAACTTAATAAGTTACTATTCACCAAAAAATTATTATAATCTCATTGAACCACATTTTACTTCTTAATGACAATGATGTATGTCGGATTTTTGAAATTCAAAACACAATGATGGAAAAATTCCATTTAAACGGAAAAATCAGTTTTTATAAGTACTACTTAGTGGTTTCACTATTCATCAAAAATTGAAGTTTTTCAGAAAATTACCAAAATTTCACCCTAAGCTATATTTGATATTACGAATTCAAAAATGAAGTCTATTTTACAAAATTCACAACATATAAGTCACATTAATTAATTTAATAATTTATTCCCGTTGTCAGAGTAAATAGCGTGTTTTTATGAAACAATAAGTATCAAATGATTGACACTAGTTTAAGTCCGATTTCAAAGTAAAATTAATTCCAACGACCACTATTGGATTTAATGATAAAAATATTTTCTAATTTCACTTTAAAACCAATTCAAAAGACAATCTAATCATATAAATAAATTAGATTAAGAAGAGGGTTTGAATTAAAATACAACATTTTACACTATTCATAAAAAAAATGAACTTTATCAGAAAGGTACCAAAAATTTACACAAAGTAAATATTGATGTCCCGACTCTAAAGAATAGTTATATTTGGTCCAATAGAATTTATAAGATCGATCAAAACTATATTTAATGATGGTTCTGCGTCAAAAGGTGATAAGTGGACCTTTCGTGAAAATTAGGGTATAAATGCCTAAAATTGAACTCTTTCCGTATTTTAAGCCTTTATCTTTTATTGGGTAAATGTAAAAACATTTAAAAATAAATATAATCATATTTTAGTTATTTATATCCATTCCCGTCAGTACAACGGCTACTCGTTAACTAACATTTAAAATAATATTATTTTATTACTTGTGTGCAACGTAAGTTTTCAAAGAAACTCATCGTTGCGTATCGAGTACGCTATCGAACGTAGAAACCCCTTTTAATTAAAATTAATATTTAATTCGTAAATATTAATAAATATGAAAATTATTTATTCTTTAATTACCTGGGATGTTACATCCTTCCCCCCTTTTGGGAATTGCGTCCTCGCAATTTTATTCACTTATCAAAATAAGTGGGGGTATTTATCCCTCATAGCATTTTCAGATTCCCACGTTCCCTCTTCAATCACATGGTTTTTCCACAAAACCTTTACCTGATGTGTAACCTAATTCCGTAACACTTGTTCCCTATGGTCAAGAATCTGGACCGGTTGTTCCTCATAAGATAGGTTCTCTTCCAGCTGAACTACCTCTGGACTCAAAACATGAGATGGATCTGGCATATACTTCCTCAACATTGAAACAAGAAAAACATTGTGTACCTGAGATAAACTCGGAGGTAAGGCCACTCGGTATGCAACTGATCCAACTCTCTCCAGAATTTCATATGGTCCAATGAACCTTGGACTCAGCTTTCCTTTCTTACCAAATCTCATCACACTTTTCCATGGAGAGACTTTGAGAAAAACATGATCACCTACCTCGAAAGATAGATCCTTCCTCCAGTTATCCGCATAACTCTTCTGCCTGCTCTGAGCTGTTCTCATGTGCTTCTGAATCAACTGAACTTTTTCTGCCATCTCTTCTACCAATTCTGGTCCCATCAGCTTCCTTTCACCCACTTCATCCCAAAATGCTGGAGTTCGACACCGCTTCCCATATAATGCCTCAAATGGTGCCATCTGTATACTGGAATGAAAATTGTTATTATAAGAAAACTCAACCAAAGAAAGATGTTGGTCCCAACTTCCCTGATAATCCATCGAACAAGCTCGTAGCATATCCTCCAAGGTCTGAATTGTTCGTTCTGACTGCCCATCTTATTGAGGATGAAAAGCTATACTAAAATTTAATTCAGTACCCAACGACTTCTGAAGGCCTTTCCAAAAGTTCGAAGTAAACCTGAGATCACGATCTGATACAATGGAGAGAGGAACTCCATGTAACCTGACTATCTCTTAAAGATACAAACGGGAAAGTTGATCAAGAGAGAAAGTATCTCGTATATCAAGGAAATGAGAAGATTTGGTCAAGCGATCAATAATATCCCAGATTGCATTATTACCTCGAGATGTCCTCGGTAATCCCACAAAAAAGTCCATGGATATGTTTTCCCATTTCCACTCTCGCACTGGTAAAGGTTGAAGCATCCCTTTCGGTAACTGCTGCTCTACTTTAACCTGTTGACATGTCAAACACTTCACAGTATAATTAGCAATATCTCTTTTCATTCCATCCCACCAGTAATACTCCTGCAGATCTCTGTACATCTTAGTACTGCCAGGATGAACTGAAAACGGGGAACTATGAGCCTCACATAACAACTCATTCTTCAACTGTGAATCACAAGGCACACATAACCTCTTCCTAAACCTCAAAACACAAACAAAAACTTATCCAAGAACTCATGGAAAAGTTTATTCATAAGGTCCATGAATACATCAGGTGCATTGGTTAACCCAAAAGGCATAACTACAAATTCATAATGGCCATATCTAGTATGGAACGCAGTCTTCGGAACGGCTGCTTCTTTTACTTTCAACTGATGGTACCCCGACCTCAAGTCAATATTCGAAAAATACTGAGCTCCCTGGAGCTGATACCACTTCATTCGATGGCCCAACATCTACTGAAGTTGTTCCAAAGGATTTCACCACCCCTTTCTGCTTGTAGTCTGGCTGCATTCCCCCAGTTGAGTTCTTCGTTGGACACTCGTTTTCATAATGACCCATTTCATTACACTTAAAACATCTTACCATTGGCTTTTCATTTCCTTCTTGATCATCTTCCTTACAGTTACGAGCAATATGACCAGACTTACCACACCGAAAGCACTTACCAGACTTGGATAAACATTCTCCAGGATGCATTTCACCACACTTCTCAGAGGATGGATATTTGGTTTTCTTACCTCCTTGCTTCTTTGATAAATTCTTCCCCTTTGCCTGCCAACTAGAACTCTTATTCTGTTGTTTGTCATAGAACACCTGATCATCAACAAACTCCATTTCCACCTTCTCTGCACATCGAACAAGTTTTTCATAACTTTTGAACTCACGAGAAGCTAAAGCGCTTCGATACTTTGGCTTTAACCCTGAGTAAAAACGGTTTATTTTACTATCAAGATCTCGTATGAAGTTTGGAGCATACCTTGCCAATCGAGTGAACTTCTCTTCATAAGCAACCACTGAATCATCCTCCTGCCTCAATTCTAGGAACTGTTTTTCCATCCTAAGACGAACCACCTTAGGAAAATATTTCTCAAGAAACATACCTTTGAATTCGTCCCAGTGAAGATACTCAATCTCATCACTATCCCTTATATTTTTCACCATCGACCACCACTGATCAGCTTCACCTTCAAAACGGTAAACAACAAGACTAACCTTTTGATGTTCTGAACACCCCATGACATCAAAAATCTTCTCCAGTGCTTTAATCCACCCTTCACCTTGCACAGGGTCAGATGATCCTCTGAATGATGGGGGATGTTGCCTCATGAAATGTTCCACCACTGACATGTTCCTCTACGGTTGATCTGGCTGATCTCGTGCATGTATACCACCACCATTTATAGCCTGAGTCAACTGTGCCATCACTGCAACAAACTGTTCATTTCCGATTCTGACCATCTCAGGTTGCTGATTTGGAAGGTTATCTTTCTCCTGATGTCGTCCCAACATAGCTTCTTTGTTT
This sequence comes from Viscum album, assembly GCA_963277665.1. Taxonomy (NCBI): domain Eukaryota; kingdom Viridiplantae; phylum Streptophyta; class Magnoliopsida; order Santalales; family Viscaceae; genus Viscum; species Viscum album. The sequence goes on from OY728145.1 coordinate 506,466,499, forward strand.
CCTCTGCGGAAAGCCATTCTGAACACAGAAATATCTTAGGCGAAGCAACATGGTAATCCGTAAATGCTATATCATTTCAATCATATTATAATTTAACACTTTTCTAACTCCTAAAGTTGTCTAAACCGACCTCTGATACCAACTATAAGGCCCCAGCCTTAAACCTTACTTAATCTTGAGTTATCACAAGATTACACGTTGAGGATCTTTTCAGGTTTAGAGTTTTAGAGAATTAGAACATAACTGTTACATCTCAAAAGAATACAAAGTAGTGACTTCTACTAAGTTTCCACAAATAAATAAAAAAACTCTTAAAAGAAACATGTCTAGTTCCTTGTTTTATATAGCATGACATTCCCTTGATCCCATCCTTGACCTTATTCCAGATCAAGTCTTGTGAAAAACATTTCAAAAAAACTTGGGGTGAGCATAAAAAGCTCAGTAAGTGATACACAAAGAATGAAAACTGTTAGTTTTTCAAAATCATCTAAACCATGTATACTCTATCAAAGTAATACCTTCACCTTCATGAAGTTATAAAAACTCTTCACTGAATAAAGTATCATTACGTACCTTTTTGTAACCAAAGGATTACCATAAAATCCATAAAAAGAACACATAACATTTATAAAGGTAACTTGGGACATAAACATACTTATGTGGAATAACCATACGGTCCACTTCCACACATATCACTTAATGGAATAGCCATACGGCCAATTTCCATACATACTTAATGGAATAGCCATACGACCGACTTCCATACCCAATGCATTGGAGGTTATAACGTAACCACCCGTCCTGGTATTCACGGCACCACCCGTCATATGGTTTATAACGTAACCACCCGTTAAAATTTCCAAGTACCAATATAAAATCATAAAATATAAAACCAATATAAAGGAATGATAACATTTCCACATTTCAATAACAATATATCATAAATATATTAACATAATAGAATCCTTTATCAAAACCATTTTTAATACCAAAATACATAAAATAGTATATGGTATTTATTTTATTTTAAAAACATTACGGCTTGTTGAGGAATCCAAAGACCAAATAATACTCGCGGCGGCGGAAAAGGTCGTCGCCGCGTACGTTAAAAGAATCATTCCTTTTTGTCGTTTTGTAAAACGCTTCGTAGAAAAATATTCCTTTTGTATAAAAGTAAAAGTCAAAGGTTTTATACACCGTATAAAAGAAAGTTGTGTATAAAACGAAATATGCCTCAATGAAAGGAGATTGAGACGAAGTCCCTTACCTCGGGTCCGACTTGACTCGATCGTTCTTTAACGTCCTGAATAAAAAACTTGAGTTACTTTATATTTGATTAAGAACATTTTAAAAGTTCATTATTACTTTTATATCACTTATTTCCATGTTATAAACATTATATAACCATTTAAGTTAATAATGTTTGTTTTGTCAATATTTGGTTCTTAAGTAGAAAGTGGACTTCTTACAATTACATGTTGTTCGTGTGGTCAAAGGTTCTTTATATCCAGAATGAAATTCCAAATTTGGATATAATATGTATCATATATATCCAGCATATACATGTATTTATAATATTACATAATAATTTAGAGGTATGAAATGAAATGCACCGTTCATGGAGACGGTAAGCCGTACGTACGCATGAACGCTAGTTTCATTTCTTTGTCATATTAATGGAATTAAAACTAAATGAGAGGTATGTATATTTTAATTCCAGAATTATATTCATCATTTAGATATATCATTAATTATATATATCCATTATATACATGTACTTTTAATAGTACATTACATTTGGGGATAAGAAATGAAATGCACCGTTCATGGAGACGGTAAGCCGTACGTACGCATGAACGCTACTTTCATTTCTATCTCATACTTTAATGGAAAGAAATAATAATGATATATAGGTATATTATAATTCCAGTATAACATCATATATAATAACTTTAAATCCATCCTTTACACGTCCCACATATGGCATTAACGAATCACATCACTTTGAGGGGGCGGTAGTCCGCACTTCCTTAAATGAAGATATCGTGTTTACCCATAATGGAAACCATAAAGGTATGCCCAAAATGAAAAATACAGAAGATTAAAGAAAAACTAAACATATTATATATCATATATAAAAATAGTGACATCATAATGGCCACATTTGAAGGTGTTAAATGAGTATTGAACAATCATCGTTTCGGGAGGCAGAATTTCGCCATCCACAGAAACCGTATGTTTTTTAACCATTTGATGTAGTTGTGTGAGAGTGTAGCTCGAATAAATCTTATAACAACATCCTAGTATATTGAAGATACTGGTGTTGTTACAAAATAAATAAATAAAAAGAGTTTATAGGGTTGGAGAAGCAAACTAAAACAAATGAACAAGAGAGAATGAATTACCTTTAAAAGTGTAACTACTTTTGATTTGAGCCTAAAGGCTTCCTTTGAAAGGATTCTGCCCAAAGGGAATCCACTAGGATGAGGAGAGGGATGTGGAGAGAGTAATTGGGCAGGGGTTGGCCGAGCCAAAGGCTTGAGGAGTGTGTGTAAGGTGGTAGAGGTGGGGGCCTTTTATAAGAGGAGAGGAGGGGCACTTTTGGAAAGTAAAGAAATATTACTTTATTTGAAAATGTGTTTCGGTTTTAAAAGGTCCCACATTGAAATAATTCGTGGATAAGGTGATAAGGGTTCGAAATACACTCATCCAATTGGTTTTGGACATGTGTAGTTCATATATATTACATTATCATTCCATTTTAATTAAATCGTCAAATAATGATGTCATCGCTGCATCATTATTATGTCATAAATAATTTAATTTATTTAATTTATAAAAATTATAAAAAAAATACGATGTTTTAGGAAATCTTTTCAGATTTCCAATGACTATTTATAATAAAAAATCTGATCTTTATAACCCCATTTAAAAATTATTTTTGTAAAACATATTATGTTTGTGTCACTTTTACTTTTAAATTAAATAAAAAGTAATTTATGTCATTTCCCAACCAAAGGGGATCCATGGGGTCCCCAAGTTGAACCATGGCTTTTCTGGGTCGGCCATGACACAACCAATGATGGTAGGACATGTTTCAAGCTCATTTTATTTTATTAAAGCATTATTTTTACCTTAAACTACACTAATTACCACTAATCGCGATTAAGAACTTAATAAGTTACTATTCACCAAAAAATTATTATAATCTCATTGAATCGCATTTTACTTATTAATGACAACCATGTTTGTCGGATTTTTGAAATTCAAAAGACAATGATGGAAAAATTCCATTTAAACGGAAAAATCAGTTTTTATAAGTACTACTTAGTGGTTTCACTATTCATCAAAAATTGATGTTTTTCAGAAAATTACAAAACATTCACCCTAAGATATATTTGATATTATGAATTCAAAAATGAAGTCTATTTTAAAAAATTCAAAACATATAAGTCACATTAATTAATTTAATAATTTATTCCCGCTGTCAGAGCAAATAGCATGTTTTTATGAAACAATAAGTATCAAAAGATTGACACTAGTTTAAGTCCGATTTCAAAGTGAAATTTATTCCAACGACCACTATTGGATTTAATGGTAAAAATATTTTCTAATTTAACTTTAAAACCAATTCAAAATATAATATAATCATATAAATAAATTATATTAAGAAGAGGGTTTGAATTAAAATACAACATTTTACACTATTCATAAAAAATGAACTTTATCAGAAAGGTACCAAAAATTTACACAAAGTAAATTTTGATGTCCCGATTCTAAAGAAGAGTTATATTTGGTCCAATAGAATTTATAAGATCGAACAAAACTATATTTAATGACGGTTCTCCGTCAAAAGGTGGTAAGTGGACCTTTCGTGAAAATTAGGGTATAAATGCCTAAAATTGAACTCTTTCCGTATTTTAAGCCTTTATATTTTATTGGGTAAATGTAAAAACTTTTAAAAACATATAAAATCATAGTTTAGTTATTTCTATCCATTCCCGTCAATACAACGGCTACTCATTAACTAACATTTAAAATATTATTATTTTATTACTTGTGTGCAACGTAAGTTTTCAAAGAAACTCATCGTTGCGTATCGAGTACGCTATCGAACGTAGAAACCCCTTTTAATTAAAATTAATATTTAATTCGTAAATATTAATAAATATGAGAATTATTTATTCTTTAATTACCTGGGATGTTACAAAAAAATACAATCAAACCCATTTAAATATAATTATAGTGTTTTTAAAAAAAACACTAGTTGTATGAAAATCCATCTAAATACTAGTTTTCAATTCATGAGGTGATGTTATTCAAACCTGTCATCTCTAAGATGACTATTTCTATTAACCAAAAGAAGAGTTAAGAAGTGGTATCCTGGGAGTTTCCTAGTATTTCTTTTAGAATTTATAATTTATTGTATTGGGTGGAACGAAAAAAGTTTTATCTTATAATTCTCAGATATTTCCTCACTAATTTTGTATTTTAAAAGAAATACAGTGAATTTTGAGTGTGAAATATAGTGACCAATACTTTTTATACATTTATATTTAATTTTGTAATGAATATTTATTACCTAATATAAAAATCCAATATACAATCATATATATTTATATAGTTCCCTTGGGAATATAGACATATATACAACTGGTTCATAAGAGTCTCCCATGAATTTATTCATAATAGAACCCTTCTTAGACATATAATTCCAAAAACCAATCTTCCAATCATGGGTAATAGAAAAATAAGAAAGCAATATATTAAATTCTTATTAATGATAGATAAGAGAAACATTAATGACCACACAAGTATAGCAATTGCTTAAGTGTATACAAATATGAGTCTTTAATTTTAATACCATAGTTATCATATCTATGATATAAATATTGATTCATGGAATAAATAATTGTATTTCATAATACATGAATCATAAATGAATCAAATAATAATATCTAGGAGAGAATAACATCTTCATTAGACATAGATTTTTAGCATACATATGATCATAGAAAATAATTTCCTTAGAAGTCAAGGCTCATTTCTTAGACTCTTATATTTGATTGGGTTCTCTCCAAAAACCGTCATAGTTTTCAATTTGTAGCCCCAAAACTATCATAGTGGATTGTTTTCACTCCCCATAAAATAATTGTAGTCATGTATCACTCTTAAAGCTATAATATTAGAAAGAGTCTCTAAATAAACTACGTCCACTATATGTTCTAGTACTATTAATCTCAGGAGATATTAATCATTACCTAATTCTGTGGAGGGAGACATAGTTCTCATGTGTAACATATTTGAAATCATTAATATTTTTTTGGAAATATCCTAAAACATTCATCATATAAAAAACCATGAAAAGTAATGGTTTTCATAATAATTTCATCATATCATAATCCATGAAAAAAACTGGTTTCATAAACATTCATTATTTCATCATATCATAACCCATTAAAAATGAAATGTGTTTTTACAAAATTTCAAAACATTATCATATCATGTCTCATTGAAAAAATAATTTGTTTCATGAAAATATTGTCATCATAAATATAAACTATCAATTGAAATAATAAAGAATATATAATTGGATCATATCCCCCATAAAGCATAAGTAATATCAAATGATTATATCATTGATGAAAATTTTCATTATGTATCACTAGGATTGTTTTTGGGAAATAATCATTTTCACTTTAATATAAAATTTATGAAACATAACAATTTACCCAATATTGAGGGAAAACATTTCATGGAAAATAATGATGGAAAATTGTAATGTAAGAATCAAGTAATTCATCTTTCATTATAGAGGGAAGTTATTTTCATGTTGTACATTCAAAAATAAAACATTATATACATGCATTTATATTGAAAGTCAAAAATAAAATCATTATGAAAAGTTTATGAAGATTACTCTTAAACATTTTTGTTTAAAAAATCAAACACCGGTAAAATTAATATTAAAAAATAAATGGTAAATTTTAAATACATTATTTAAATACTTTTTATAAAACATGGATATATTAGAAAATGGATTTTCAACCCAAGAGATTAATAATGTCTACTTTCCTTAAAAATATATTTTTAGTATCTTCAGTAAATAAGGAGATAAATTTGAAATTAAAAAAATTATTATGAAAAAAATAAACATATGATATTAAATATTCATTTTTTTATAGAGAGGTATAACCTAGTATTTTATCATCATAAAATAATCATAAACAATCATGATAATATATGATATTGTGACATAAAAGCTTTATCACTTTGGTATCATTTGTATTATAGTCCTCAAGAAATTAAAGTCCTTATGTATATATATAAATCCAAAAAAAATCATAATAATCATCATAAAATAAATTCATGGTAATTATATACCGCACATAAAATAAATAAATGGTTGATATAGAATGTGTCTTGGATGAATAAAAGTGAGATGAAAATCCCTTAACTTTGGTCTAACTGCTATCATAAGCATTTGAACCTCATTAATAATAAATATATATTTATTATATATATATTTTTAATAACCAAAATCATATATATCATTCCATATATGATTTACTTATAACCATTTATCATCTGCTTGTTAACAATTCTTTATTTAAATCATTGTTATGGGTGATGTCTAATTTATTTTTCCTGTATGATTCATTCTGATATTTTTGGTCATTTTATTTTTATATTTGTTACATTATATAAATAATATTAATCTTGATATTAATAATATATATATTCAATATATAAATTTTCTGATCCATTAATTAAATGTAGAGATAGAAAAATGAATTACATTATGCATTGGGACAGTACGTCGTACGTATGCATGAACACTATTTTCATTTTTTGGAAGGATGGAATAAATGGAAGGAAAATAATAAATAACATTTAAATAATATTGTTATATCATTTATATCATATATATTTCTTAAATAAATCTTTATTAGCAACCATGTTAAACATAAATGAAAAATAAATAGCATAACCTTGTGGAGGTTGTAATCCACACGTACACACGAGTGCAATTGTCATAGTCAGTGGTTAGGAAGTTAATAATGTGTATTTTATATTATAACTATCATATATAATAATTAAACCCGTCATAATAACTATCCAAAAAATATGGGGATAGGAAAGGAATTATATCACTCAGTGGAGACAGTAAGTCATACATACACACGAGTGGTACCATCACATCCCATTAGATGGAAAGATGGTGAATAATGGTGGTTTAAAATCATAAGATATTTCTATAGTATGGAATTTTATCTTATTGTTTTATGAATAATATAATATAATTATATGAGTTAAATAGATAATTAAAAACAAAGTGATTGTTTAAGCTGATTACCACATTATGGAAACAACTCCTATAGATCTCCTCTTAAAAACACTAGGGTATGAATTTTTGGAGGAACTGTTTCGGTGTGGATGTGCGTTGGGTTTCGGTTCCGACGCTGTTCCGCCAGGACGCGTTCGCGCGTGCGCCCGTCGACCCGAGGGGAGGGGCGCGCGGCTTGTGGCCCCGCAGTCCCGCTTTCCAAGGGCGGGCGGCATCCGTCCCTTATTCAGGGACGTCTGCTCCTTGATCGAAACCGGGATGATGGGATGTCGGCTCCTCCTTCCGTGGACGTCTCCTCGGAACTCGTCGCCTAATCCGGGTCTCCCTCATAGATTTAAGACGTGCTCGTGAATCTCGTTCCCGGTGCCATGTCTCCATGGACACCGGTTAATTACGCTGCTACCGCCCAGACGCTCCAAGGAGTCTGGTCGGGGCAGCAACCTGCGGTGAGGAGACCGGGTAGCTCAGGGTGTTGGGGGCGTGTCTTAACACTGCGGCTCTGCATGTCTGCCTTCAGTCCCTAATAGGGCTTCTCGAAGGCGTGATGGCCTGAGGCATCCCGCGCTGGGTGCGGGGAACTGCGTTACCTGAGGTTTTCCTCAGCTTCCGATGTTTAACACGGGGTATGCCGCGAGTTTAACATCTAGCGGGGACGGCATCAGACTGATCAACACGAGAAGTGGATCAGATGACAGAACCCCTTGCGGGGAACCTCCGACGCTGGGGCCAGCACATTTGCGGCTTCCCGAGTGAAGTGGAGTGGAATGAAATGGCATGACCCCACCGGGATGTGGCGGCCCGGGTAAGGATCATGATAGATGATGGAGTGAAGAGCTTGGACCCCGTAGGGGATTCCTACATACCGCGCGTTAGCACGGATCAAAGTCAGCGTAGTTCGGGTATACAGTTTAACGTCATGCTGGACGTTGACAAGCCGACTCACGAGGAGGTCGAGGCTGCCAGGCGGAGGATTGAACCGAACCACCTCGCACAGAGGGGGTTGGAACGGCTGGGTGGATCACAGTTTTACGTCATGCTGGACGTTGAAAGGAGAAAAAGGCAGTGGGGAAGCACAATAGAGATACACATGTGCAATTCCCCACAAGGAACTAGGGGTTTGTAATGCCCTACCCCCGTGGGCGAAGACAACTCCATGAATCGTCCCTAAAGAGGGGAAATCTCGTCATCCCTGCAGAGACGAGCGGGTGGGGGCCACATCCAAACCTGGAGGGGACCCTGCGCGCGAGGCACGGGATCGGACGAAGCGGATGGTTTAACGTCTTCCCGGACGAAGTGCAGTTTAACGTCGTGTGTTGAGGACGAAGATGCTTGGCAGTTTAACGTCTTGCAGCGCGGACATGGTGCAGTTTAGCGTCCTACAGGACGAATGCTGAACAGTTTAACGTCTTGTAGCTCGGACGATATGCTAGGCAGTTTAATGTCGTGCAGCTTGGACGTGGTACAGTTTAACGTCATGTTGGACGAAACACTTGGCAGTTTAACATCTTGCAGTGCAGACGAGGTACAGTTTAACGTCATGTTGGACGAAACACTTGGCAGTTTAACGTCTTGCAGCGCGGACGAGGTACAGTTTAACGTCATGTTGGACGAAACACTTGGTAGTTTAACGTCTTACAGCGCGGACGAGGTACAGTTTAATGTCATGTTGGATGAAACACTTGGCAGTTTAACGTCTTGCAGTGCGGATGAGGTACAGTTTAACGTCATGTTGGACGAAAAACTTGGAAGTTTAACGTCTTGCAGCGCGGACGAGGTACAGTTTAACGTCATGTTGGACGAAACACTTGGCAGTTTAACCTCTTGCAGCACGGACGAGGTACAGTTTAACGTCTTGCAGCGCGGACGAGTGTGGTGCCGCCGATGGGTCTGTGTCACTTCGCGCAAGCCTAGAGGGCCGCACGGGAAGACAATGCACGGTGCGGGCACCCGGTATGAAGATCATCGGGCGCCACGCAGGCGGGTACCCACAGGGGGTCAAAGGGGGCGACCCTGGCGGTTTGCGTGCAAAAGAGGAATTTGGCACGCAATACCGCGGGTCGGCGCGCAAAAAGGCGGGCTGGCGCGCAATTGGGCTAGCACTTTGCACTCGGATGATTGAGATTGCGCGCACCGGGCTTCGGATAGCGCGCGGGGGCAACGACTCATTCTTTAACGAATGTCCACTTAGCAAAAATGAGGGTGCGCGCAATCAGGCTGGATTGCGCGCACCCAGGAGGCAATCGCGCGCAAGAGGCTTCTGTTGCGCGCGAAAGCCTTGGGGTGAAGAGTTTTTCAAAGGAAAGGAGCCAAAGGGTTGCGCGCGAAGGCGAACCCCGAGGCTTGCTTGCGCGAAAGAAAGGAGGTTACTTGAAGTTCGGCATTTCGCGCGGAAGGGGTTGGATTGCGCGAACGAGCGACCCTTCGAATTCTGGAAACCTTTAAAACGTCAAGGGTCTCCTTATATTTATAGGCAACCCCGGGCACAAAATCCGGTTCGCGGGCGCGCAATTTCCTTCGCGGGCGCGGAATCGGGCCCGGCGCGCAAGGGAGTCGCGCGGGCCACAGGCGCGCAAAATTGCGCGCCGGCCCAGCGCAATGCGTGCATCCCGGGAGGTTTGCGCGCGGTACTACAACTTTGCGCGCGGGTCTCCAAAATTCCGCGCAAGGCCTCCGGGCCCTCCGAAACATGCTTCTGACTCCAAATACGACCTCGCATTCCCCATCCGGAGCTTCGTTTGGGAACAACGGACTTTTCCGGCGTCTACAAAAGCCCCCCCTCGGAATCTGATCGGCGAGAGGTCGCAACGATCGGGTTCCGAGGGAGACGCCGGAATGCTGAAGTCCGGGGTGGCGCGGGACTGTGGCGCGCAAAAAGGGTGTCGGGCGCGAAATTCGCTGTCGCGATCGCGCAAAGCGCTTTCCGCGCAGCGCGGTCACCCAGCCTCGCCTATAAATAGGGGCCCTAGGTACCCCGTACCGTACACCGGCCTTCCGCGCGACAAGCTTTCAAGCTCTCGTGCGCGAAATTGCCATTGCCGGCGCGGAATTCTCCCATTCGTAGCCCAAACCTTTACGGATTTCGGCCTGTTTTTTCACGAACATCCGGGGTTTTACGTGACAGACTTCCCGATTACGCGCCGTCCACTAGGATTACACGCCAACTCTCAAACTTCTCTACCAGCCTCTTCCGATTCCGCACGCTTCATCCCTTAACCCACACGACTCCCGAAGCTTCTGAGATGGCCGCGAATCAAGGGAATGAGGGGGATGCCGCCATTCGCAGAGCTGAGATGGCGGCGAACGGGGAGGTCTATGGAGCCAAGGAGATTGTTTCCAACAATCAATCCTTGTTCGACTTGCTGACGCCGGCCCAGAAGACATATCCGCTGTCGGACAACCTGCCGCTCTGGAACTATGGCATCATGGATGAGGTTCCGGTGCCAGGGTTCGAGGTTGATGCACCACGGACCTGGGTGACTCGGGAGGAAGAGCTTCCCCGCTATAACATCACCAACAATGGAAATCCTTCCAGGGAGACCAGGCACTTAGATGTCTATGTCCTGAACCCGAGGACACGAACCATTGCCGGGAGTGAGCCTACTGCGGAGAACTCTCTAGTCCTCTACTCGAGCACATACCGCCAGAGTGTCACTGACGACACCAAGGGGTGGCTGAAGGACTGGGACTTGCGGTCTAGGGGCAATTTCACCAGTGAGTGGGCCTGGGCGTTCTGGGTACGCCACACCTGCAAGCACTTCGCGGAGGAGTTGCGGTACATCGGCCTGTTTGAGGCGGTGTGGACGTCGCAGTTCCACTTCTACCAGCAGTCCGAGCTCGGGCCGGAGCTGTTCACCCGCTGGTCCCCGGATACCAACACCTTCCATCTTCACCATGGGGAGGTCAGCATCGGTCTGTGGGACATCCACTGCATCGGAGGTATCCCGCTGGAGGGTTACCAATATGATGAGTTCCTGCCTCCGATGAACACCTGGGATGACAGGTCACGGACTCCCTTTCTGACATGGCATCTACTGGACCTGGCTACGCAGCGGCTCGGGGTCAAGGACTTCCACAAGGACATAGCCTACAAGGAGTGGTTCGGCCAGTTCTTGGAGCATGACCCAGCGGTCAAGATGCCAGGCAGGGGGAAGCGGTTCCCGACCGCGGCTCAGAGGAGCCGGAACGGGTCGTACTGGCGGGTCCTGGAGACGGGGGACTACCGCTCATGGGGGTACCGCGTCATCGAGGCCCGGGACCCAAATGTCCGGTACGCGGCATTCCTGGATGCCTTTCTGAGTGGGTGGCTCCTGCCAGTGTGGGATGCGAGAATGGGCATCCGCCCGACGACACTGGTGATGGCGGGCGCCATGGCCGCCAACAAAAGATACAACCTCGGGGTCCCAGTGCTGGCTAAGCTGTACGCCATCCTGGGATGCATCTCGCGAGGGGGGTCGCCACGAAGGATCTGTGGGCCCTTTCAATTCTTCCACGGCTAGGTGGCTGCTAACCTTGGTGGGTACACGTTTCCAAACGCCGTCATTCCTCCGGGCAACGGCCTGTGACCCTCCCTGCGGAACATTGCGGGGGTCGCTCCGATGACCCTAAATGAGGAGGGCGTGAGGATTCGGATTGGAAATCATGCCAATTTCAATTTCAGCCCGTTCCCCACTCCCGTTGGCCAGATGATCGACAATGGGCAGGGTCCGCTGGAGCAACACGAATACTTCCTGAACATGCGGGGCGGGGTGCTCGTGGCTCGGATCGACGGGAAGGTGATCTGCGATCCCTACGTGCCAACCCGGTTCGCCAGGCAGTTCGGGTGCCTTCAACGGATGCCTAAGAGGGTATTCACTGTTGTCCGGGAGGAGATGAACCCTTGCGTCCTTCGCCAAATGTGGATAATGTTCGCCGCTTTCGGCTCTGGCGACGTCATCACTCTCCCTCCTGCCGGGGTCGACGCAGGCTTGGAAACCGAGTACGCCGAACACTAGGCCATCACGTACCCCGAGGGGCTTCTACGGAATCTAGTTCGGCGGCTCGAGGTCACCCGTGCGGAGACCGGGCGTCAAGGAAGGAGGCGAGGCGCCGTTACGTGGGGGAGAATGGAGGCGCGCCAAGCAGTGGAGCCGGCGTGAGAAGGGACTTCGGCGGCGGGCACATCGCAGGCTGCCGCCACGACCTTGGCGCCCAGAGAGGGGGCACGTGCGGTGGTCGAGGAGTGGCCTGGGAAGCAGGTAAGGCGTCTGCTCGAACCCTCCCACGATGTAGTCTTCCCAGCGCTGTGGTCGGCCTGGATGACCCTGCGGCAGTCGCTGGGGACCGAAATCATCTGGCAGAAGATAACCAGCGAAGGAATCTATCTTCCAGAGGTCGGGCGCCTTCAGGTCGCCGACATGGTGAACTTCCACCGGCGGTATGCGTATCTGACGGCCATGGACGAGTACGCGCGCCAACGTGGTCAGCGTGCGGAGCCGTACCTTCTGGTGAAGGTGCTGCTCGGTCTAGAGCCTACTCCAGAACAGATGCCGCCGGAGGAAGATGACAGTAACGACGACTCCGAGGAAGAGGAGGAGACGGGGGAGGATGAAGGCTCCGAGGGAAGGTCCCATCAGGGGAGCCCGCGGGAGAGCGGCGAGGTGGTCGGCTCTGGAAATATTGATATCACTGAGCTCCTCGAGGTCCGCTTCTATCCCTACTCAACCTGCTTCATCCATTCTCTTATGCAGCTTCTAACCCATTTCTTCACCTTCCTCAGGAGTGCGCGGATGTTGGTCAGGCATCCTCAGTAGGAGTAGGAGAGGCGCCAGCAGGACAGGGCCGGGGCCAGACGCCCATCATTGAATTGACAAGCGCTGAGGGGTCCCCTGCTGCAATTGCTCCTACGGCGGCCGGGATAGCGGAAGATGATGCTTTGGATTCCCGTAAGTCTCCTTACCTTACTCTCAGTGCTTTCCGTTGATGATCCGTGACTAACCATGGCATGCCTTGCGCAGTGATCTCACTACTGGAGGTTCGTCGGGCTGCCGAACCCGCGCCATCCACGAGTGGACCAGTGGCAGACATGCCGCCTGCTCTGGAACAGACTTCCCACACCGAGCCGACCCCACCAACTGCTGATCAGGGGGCAGCGGACGCCGGCTGTGCTGCCATTGGAGAGAGGTCGGGGCTGACGAGGGTGTCAACGCCGCTGGGGCGAGAGAAGAAGGTCGCCCAGATGTTGGGGAACCTATCCCCCATGAGGACATCCCCGGGGCGGACCCTGCGACAGACCTGCTGGCTGCTTTCCCTGCCTACCGGCCTGCCGACCCTGAGGAGATGGACGACTCGGACGCGGAGGCGGTCGAGGAGAGCCGGATAACGCGCCGCAGGGGGTGGAAGTGCATCCAGCGCTTCCTCAAGCGAGACCCATCGGAGTGGCTGGGGCGCATGGGATCGCTTCAAACCTTTCTGTGCTTCCTGTGTGCCGGGGGAGCTGATGCTCAATGCCTCCATCTGACGGTCCGTGACTTCATGGCCGAAAAGATGCGCGAGAGCCGCCGGCGTTCCGACGTCACACAATGTCGGGACGTGTCGGAGAACACACGGGCGCTCCTCGTGGCGGAGCAGGATGTCCGGCACCTCGAAGGGAAGGCGGCAGAGAAGGAGGCCTTCGTCGCAGTGTGTACTGAGCTTGTGGAGCAACTAACGGCCCAGCTGGTTGACGCCCAGGTACAGCTGACGGAGGCGGGCCAACAGATGGTCACACTTCAAGTCAAGCGGGAGCGTGCGCAGGACAGGATCGGTGAGCCGCGTGCTGCGACCGCCGACGAGGAGAGGGCATACAGAGAGCGAGAAGCAGCTCTGGAGGCCGCCAGCCAAAGGGTAGCGGCGTTGGAAAGATTCATTCAGCACGCTAATCCCTAGGGGATTTATTTTTTCCATTCCCAGAACATTTTTCTTTCTCTACTCAATACTTCGATCCATTTGTATGAACCAATATATTTATCATCATCTTTTGGCTTAACGTGCTCAACCACAATTCATTGTCTTGCGGGAGTGTTAACCAAACTTCAGGCAGCCACAATTGGGCCTGGATTTCTAGAGAAAAGAGGGAGGTCATTCCTAGGAAAGGAGGCCTCAGACCTAATCAATGTATCATCCCCCCAACTTGTTCCAACACACGAGCGGGACAACGCTAGGGGCGTTAAGATTTTATCCGAACATAGGGAAATGAGAAAGGGTGAATCGCGTGTCCCGAATTCAGAAATCCACGATGGTCGGCCTTCCAGGAAATGCCCAAGACGGCAAGCGGACAATGGATCAATCGACCATACTACTGCAAGAGACGGACCGAAGGTCATCATTCATATTGCAGGAGGCGGATCACATGTCATCATCAATACCGCTTTGGGGGTTCCTTCAGGCACAAGGGTGGAAATCCAGATCAACAGGGTATGCGAAGCGTGGGGCGAAGTGACGATTTGTTCGGACAGAATCTAACGCTCTCAAAATTGCGCCACCGTGGGGAAAGCGTATTAGGCGGATGCACTAATATGGCCGTGAATCACCCCAATTCTCAGACAGAACCTCTTTGACGAGGAAACTGTCGCTTCCCATCATTGCAATGGGGCATCCCGAGCTGCATCGGGGAGAATATCACAACTGCACCACTCTACCAGAAGCCAGACCAGACGACCGGCGACGAGGAGGGGCAGGACTTAGCGATCCTTGAGGCTGGACCCGAGCCGAGATGCCCGGGCGTTCCTACGTACTCCATCAGGCCGGAGATCAAGCCACACGTAGTTCTGAAAGTGCTGTTTTAACGTCATGCGGGACGTAGAACCCCGATTAGGGGAGATCTTAGTTTAAGGTCGTAGAGCTTGGACCATAGGGGAAGATCTTAGTTTATGGTCTTAGAGCTCGGACCATAGGGGCAGATCTTAGTTTAAGATCTTAGAGCTTGGACCATAGGGGCAGATCTTAGTTTAAGGTCTTAGAGCTCGGACCATAGGGACCTCAAAGTACGCCACATCGTGGTCCTATCCCCTGGAGATGCGAAGATGCACTGAGGGATAGTGTCAAGAGTGTCGAGGTTTCTCCTCGCCAGAATGGGAGGTGGAAAATGTAATGTGAATCATGCGGCCATTCACTCATGGACTGGGGGCACCGGCTTAACGATATGGGAGTAATGCTGACCGTGGCGGAAAAGCAGTATCCATATCGCACTGACCGTTGATGGAATGAGGCAGCATACGAGCATCAACCGCTCAAGCGCAGGATTCATATCGATTTGCTGCCCGAGGCCCTTGGGGGCACCAGCCCGAGTCGGTGGGAGAGCACCGAGGCATTGTGTCCAGACCGCTCACGGGGGCTCCACCCAGGGCGTAAGCGATGGGTCCGAATGAAAAGGAGCATGAAGCCTGAAAAGTGGACGGAACCTGACCAAGCTGAACCTGACCCTCCTGGCAATAAACCAGAGTACTCTTGACACCGGTGGACCACTGCAAGGGGTCGAGGGACACACCTTGAGGGTGACCCGAAGGCGGAGGATTCCCTAGAGAAGGGGGAATCTCTAAGAAGTGGGGGGCTGGACCCGAAGTTTCAAACACCCGGGCGTTCCTACGTATCCCATAAGGATGGGAATCAAGCCATACGTAGTTCTTGAAGCGCGGTGCAACACAATCGGGCACCAGCGCGGGGAGGGGTGCGGGTCTGACCCTCGCACACAGAAGAAGCGGTATTTGATATTTCTTGTTTGTCCTTAAAGGTGGATGGTTTTTCTTTGTACAGCGACATGCCCGTGATTAAGAAACCCCTGGAGTCGCCACAATAATCAAGCCATGAAAGGCATTGATAAATGGTGTGGTTATTAACTAGCGCCCAACGTGAGTGTCCCCCGAGGAGAACATCACGATGCAGTGCCGTTTCTCGTCGGGCGGCCAAGACGATCACAATTTACGGTCGTGTGGTAAGACCAGAACACAGTTTAAGGTCGTGTGGTTCGGACCATGGAGGAATCCGCTTATTGCGATACGGCGGACCCAGTGGAGGTGGGAACATACCCCAGCCCTGCGGTTACGCACAATTCTAGGAGAAGGATCCTGGGATAGGGGCATGCATATGTCCATTACCCGAGGGACAGAGATGCTAGCCTCCAGCTATATTGGGCCCAGAACGCGATTGTTCGGGCGACTCCTTCCTCCTTATGGGGACGAGGGTCCAGCTACACATAGCCCTTAGGGAGGACATCAGTATATATCCTTGGTCCTCAGATCGTGGGAGCCTTGAAAGACACCATTACCCTGGTTGGCCTTCCTAACGTGTAAAGGTGTACTGAAGGTCAGTATGAAGAGAGTGTCGAGATTCCACTACAACGCACTAAGGTGGAGTGTGATGAGAACTGCGCAACCAATGTTCAGAGCCTGAAAGAGCTGACATGGAGATCAAGGATGTCGCTGACCATATTCGCAACACAACATCTGATCGCGTCAGCCTAGGATGGGGCCAGCAAACGAGCATCAACCGCTCAAGCGCAGGATTCATATCGATTTGCGGCCCAGGACCCGCCGGTAAATCGACCCGGAGCGGTAGGAGAGCACTAAGGCATCGTACCCAAACCGCTAACGAGGATCCCTTTGAGTGAAGGCTCGAACAAGTGGAAGCACGCGGCCCGACGAGCAACACAAGAATTGTCGGGATTGAATCCGACACTACGGGTCATAGACCTGAGTACCCAAAACACGTTAACAGATCACCGAAAAGGGTCGGAGGACTCACCCTGAGAGCAACCAAAAGACAGCAGATCCCCGTGATCAACCAAGAGATGGGGCTGGACCTGAAACACAAGCGTCCAGGCGGTCCAACGTATCCCATAAGGATGTGAATCAAGCCGTACGTAGTTCTTGAGAGGCAGTTTAACGTCATGCAGGACGATGAGGGGTGTGAGGTAGTCCCACACACGGGGGGAGGCGTACGGCGCGACCAGTAGACCAACGTGAATGAGGACATAATCCCCCGCTCACGCCACACGCCTCGCACAAAAAGGAGGGGAACTGAGGCCAGAGGCCCAACGCGGGATAGAGATTCCTGAGAAATGGGGTTGGGACTGAAACATGAATGTCCAGGCGGTCCTACATATCCCATTAGGATGGGAATCAAGCCGCACGTAGTTCTTGAAGTGCAGTTTAACGTCATGCAGGACGAAAAGAGAAAGGGGGAGCGGAAGGCATCCCCAAACGTGGGGGGCGTACAGTGTGGCGAGAAAACCGACGTGAATGGGGGCATAGCCCCGCGTTCACACCATACGCCGCATACCCAGAGGCAACTGGGCCAAGGGCCCGAGATGGGATGGAAATTCCCGAAGGATGGGGCTGGGCCTGAAACATGAATGTTCAGGCGGTCCTACGTATCCCATAAGGATGGGAATCAAGCAGCACGTAATTCCTGAGGGGCAGTTTAACGTCATGCAGGACGAAGACGCTTGGCAGTTTAACGTCTTGCAGTGCGGACGTGGTACAGTTTAACGTCATGTTGGACGAATGCTGAACAGTTTAGCGTCTTGTAGCTTGGACGAAGTGCACTCAGGAAAAGTACTGCTTGAGGAACCTAGCGTTGGTGGGAGGAGTGACACGCTCACAATCCATAGTTGCTAGGGAGTACGCTCCATTGGGATAGACCTTGTGGACAACAAAAGGTCCCTCCCACTTGGGCTCCAACTGGGGTGGCTTCCTACCGGGGATCATTGGCGCTCTTAGGGCCAGTACTAGGTCACCCTGCAGGAAGGAGCGGAGGCGAACCTTCTTATTGAAAGCTCGAGCCATTCTGCTTTGATGCCTCTCCAAGTTGTGCAAAGCGCGAAGCCTATTCTCATCCAGTGCTTCCAACTCGACTAGACGGGCTTCAACAGCTCTGTCCGGCGCTTGCTGGTCGTAGACCGCAGTGCGCAAGGACGGTAACTGGATCTCGATGGGCAGGACGGCCTCAGCTCCATACACCAGGGAATAAGGGGTCATCTGGGTGGAATTGCGAGTCGTCGTCCGATAAGCCCAGAGGGCGTTGGGGAGCTTGTCCGGCCAACTCTTCTTGTTCTGACCAACCATCTTTTGCAGAATGTTAGAGAGGGTTTTGTTAAAGGCCTCAATCTGTCCATTTGCCTGTGCATGATAGCGAGATGTATAGTTCGAGCTAATGTTGTACTTAGCGTACAACTTCTTCAACTCGGCTGCTCGGAAGTTGGCTCCGTTATCCGTGAGGATAGCGTGAGGCACTCCAAATCGATAAATGATGTTGGAGGTCACGAAGTCAGCGATCGAACAGGATTTGACCTCTCTGAGTGGAATCGCCTCTGCCCTTTTGGAGAAGAAGTCTGTGGCGGTTAGAATGAACCGGCACTGGCGAGCCGTCGCCGGCGGGTAAGGTCCCACAACGTCCAGACCTCAGACTGCAAAGGGCCAAGAATACCTTGTGTTATGGAGAGGCTCCAGCGGCCGATGCACAAAGTTCGCATGAACCTGGCACGCATGGAACCTCCTGGCATACTCGATGCAGTCATGGATCATGGAGGGCCAGAAGTATCCCAACCTCCGAATCTGGTGGGACAGCTTCGGCCCAGTCTGGTGGGCACCACATGAAACAGCATGAACCTCTTGCATGACTCGTGGGATCTCAACTCCTTGAAGGCAACGGAGGAGAACACCATCAAATCCGCACCTATAGAGGATCTGATCCAGGTCGGGACTGCTCTGAAGGAAAAACTGCGATGCGCGACATTGAACTCGCTCGCGCTCGGACCGATCCGACGGGAGAATTCCATGTTGGAGGTACTCAACCAAAGGCGCCCTCTAATCAGAGGATGATTCGACTGCCATATCTGGGGTACTCGGGGATCCGGGCACAGGGGCAACCGTGGTGAGATTACTTACCGACGTGTCGCGATCTCCTTCCGGGATAACGGGAGCGATGAGCCTGCAGTGCATCACACGGATGATCAGGTTGTCCTGTCCAGGCTCCACGAGTGACGCAGCAAGGCTGGCCAAAGCATCTGCTCGACCATTCTGCGACCGGGGAATATGGACAATTTCTGGCCGAGAAGGGAACTGGGCCATCAGGAGGAGGGTGCACTCCAGCAATGGCACAAGTTCTGGCTTCCTGACAACGTAGTCGCCATTGATCTGCTTAACGACCAGCTCAGAGTCCCCTTTCACACACAGATGGGGCACGTCGATCTCGAGAGCTAACTCGAGGCCAGTGATGAGGGCATGGTATTCCGCCTCATTGTTGGTACAGCACTCTGACAACAAGAAAGAGTATGGCAGCACGGCTTTCTCCGGGGTAATGAAGACGATACCCAAACCCACTTTGTTGAGCTTAGGATTATCGATCCTTCTGCCGGTGGGGCTCCAGGAGGCACCGTCAAAGTGCATCTGCCATCATGGATCGGCACGATCGACCGAGAGGATGACCTCATCAGGAAAGCCTAGATCCAGCGGCTGATCCGCGGAGGTCGGGTGAGCAGCCAGAAAGTCTGCCAATGCTTGCCCTTTGATGGCCTTCTGAGACACATACCTGATGTCGAACTTCTGGAGAATCACAGTCCACCGTGCTAGACGGCCAGTCAACATAGGCCGGCTCAGGATATATTTCAACGGGTCTACCCGAGAAACCAACTGTACCTCATGGTGCTGCAAGTAGTGTCGTAATTTCTGTACAGAAAATACGAGCTCCAGGCAGCTCTTCTCGATGGGGGAATATCTAACTTCCGCATCGAGGAGCATGCGACTGAGGTAATAGAGGCTATTCTCCGTTCCCTCATTGTTCTTCTGGGCGAGAAGGGCACCAAGGGACCGTTCCAGGGCAGTCACATAAAGGACCAGCGGCTTCCCGGATATAGGAGGCATCAGAACCGGAGGTTGAAGCAGGTACTGCTTGATTTCCTCGAAAGCGGTCTGACACTCTTTATCCCATACATAGGTGGCACCTTTCTTCATGAGCCGAGAAAAGGGATTACACTTGCCGGCCAGATTCGCGATGAATCGGCGTATATAGGCTAAGTGGCCTTGGAACCCTTGCAGTTCCCGAATGTTACCTGGGGGAGGCATCTGGATAATCGCCCTGATCTTCTCTAGGTCGATCTCAATACCCCGGTATCTTACCAGAAATCCAAGGAACTTTCCGGAGGTGACCCCGAAGGTACACTTCAACGGGTTCATCTTCAGGCAGCGAGACCGGAGGAAGCCGAACACTTTCTCAAGATCTTTGAGATGGTCCTGACGCTGGCGCGATTTGACCACCAAGTCGTCGATGTAGCATTCCACCAGTGTGCCGAGGATTGGATTGAATATGCGGTGCATCACCCGTTGATAGGTGGCACCTGCATTCTTCAGGCCGAAGGGCATGACCTGGTAACAAAAGATACCTTGGGGGCCCTGAAGGCAGTGAACTCCTCATCCTCAGGGGCCATCCGGATTTGGTTGTATCCGGAGTATCCATCCATGAAGGAGAGGGCTTGGAATCCTGCCGTGGCTTCAATCAACAGCTCTGTCACTGGAAGGGGAAAATCATCCTTCGGACAGTGGCAGTTGAGATCGCGGAAGTCGATGCAGACTCTGATCTTCCTGTTCTTCTTCCTGACCGACACAATGTTGTCCAGCCATTTGGGGTACTGAACTTCCCTCACGAAGTTGGCTTTGATAAGCTTGTCAACTTCGGCCTCAACCATGGCACCGTGGGATGGGTGCATCTTACTGGGAGGCTGCTTGAACCCGCGATGGTTTGCCGGGAGACCAAGGCGGTGGATGACTACCTGAGGATCTAGCCCCGACATCTCGTCATAGCCCCAAGAGAACACATCACAATGCTGTCTGAGGAAGTCCACATACTGCTGCCGCTCCTCAGAGGGCATGGCGGCACTGACCAATGTGGGTCTTGGATCTGCTTCGTTTCCAAGGTTCACTTGTACTAACTCATCGACCATGGCGGAGACGCCCTCCTCAAAGGCTGGGGGTGCGTCTTCTACGTCCTCTCCACTCGGGGGGGAATCGTCCACGGGAGAGACTGCGTTGGAAACTGCATTGGGGCTACCAGATCCTGCTGGGCCGCTGGTGCTGGCACGGGCGGTCGCGATCATCTCATCAGGAGACTCACAGGCCATCGAGACCATGGCTACGTCCAACCGATGAATCGGGAGGACGTAAGCGTCATCCAAACTTGCCCAGGGATCACTTGCAACAGCGACAGGCTCAACCTCACTTGCCAGGATCTGCTTATCCATGCTCTTGTAATAGTCCACGTCCAGATAGAGGGCTTCACATGAGGCAAAAGGAGAGGCATCTCCCTGAAGCACGCCTACTCGACCATTAAGGGAGTATTTAAGGCATTGGTGGTATGACGAGGGAACTGCCACATGAAGGTCGAGCCATGGCCTGCCCATCAATGCGTTATACGCAGTGTCCTGAGAGACTACCATAAATTCGGTGTTGGAAACAAGGTCACCGAACTGGGTCTTCAAACGTATCTTGCCGACCGGAGTTTGCTCGGTGCGGTCGTACCCCTGGATCCTGAGGTCGGAGGGAATCAAGTCATCCTCAGAAAACCCCAATCTCCGGAGCGTCCGAGTTGGAATCAGGTTAATCCCGGACCCCGTGTCGACAAAACAGCGCCGGACTTCAAGGCCATTGAACTGGCCGGTAACATACAGCGGACGAATGTGCCCCTGTATAGGAGGGTCTTCATCCTTACCGGAGAACGAGATAACTGCCTGACACTCGGCGTCCTCAATCCTTTCGGCGTGAAAGGCCTCTGCAGCCGCAACCTCTATCTCAAACTGGAGGGGGCTCTTCAGGGCTTCAGCGAGCACCTCGCGCATCTCAGATGACATGCGCAGAGCCTCAAGGATGGAGAGCCTTGATGGGATGTCGGCCAAGTGCTTCAGGACATCATACTTTTTGGCCAAGTGCGAGCCCGTGGTTGCAGGAGGTTGTTCTGCGGTTGGAGGCATGACGGGCCTTGCCGGTTGGACCGGCGGCCGACTGGTGCTTGGCGCATCTCGTTGTTCATTGGTTGAAGCCCAAGAAGTAGTCACCGTACTGGGGTCAGGAGGCCGGAATGGACTCGCAGCAGGGCGGAGCTGATCGCGATGCGGCTGAGGCGGTTCTGCCTGGTCCCACACCACAAACAGTGGCGGAGGCGAATCTGTCATCCCTGGAGGGGGGGGGGGGGCTGCGCATGCTGAGCTCAGTTTTGAGCCTGCTGCCTAGTCTCAGTGGCGTGCACGTCCTGGCTAGAGGTACCAACCGTCGTGCCCCAGCGACTCCTGTTGTTGCGGTTCCTCCGACGGTGGCGACGACCGAGGACACTAGGGAGGTCCACCTGGTGTTCTTCAATGTCGGGAACCGAAAAGGGATGTACCAGCTCAACGGTATTAACCGAAGCGTACCCAACACTGTCATCGGACGAATCATCCACCGCTGGGCGGATCCGAGGAGGGATCCTCATCTCCGGGGGCATGAAATCACCGAGAATGCGGGATAGTGGCGGAACTGGCGGGGCGCGCTCTTCCTTCTTGCGCCGCCGCCGTTTGCTCTTCTCGGAAGAGGCAGGCTGGGACAACGATGCCAAAGCAGCACCCGCAGATTCTGGTGGCTCAGGCTGATTTAAGCGCGCACGGATGATTCCATGGGCGCGAATGATCATCTTGCGGGCCATCCAGTTATTATACTTCTGGGATCCGCGGTCGGAGACCAGCTGTCATTCGTCCTCATTGCCACTATCGTCATCTGATCCTACGAACACGCCCGCCACTTTTGTTGGGGCTGGGCCCAACCTGATTACATTGTTGTTAATCTGGTCTTGGAGCCAGTCCTTAAACACGTAGCACCGCCAGATGGTGTGCCCCAGGGCCCGATGGTAAGGGCAGTAGCGGGGGTTATCCATGAGATGTGCCTCCTCTGGCTTCCAACACTCAGGCAATCGCACAATCCTCTGCTCCAGGGCGCTCCGGAAATAACCGGGGACCTGATCCTCATGAAATGAGTAAGTCAGGTATCACGGTCCCCTAGGAACATGGTCTTGACGAGGGGTTGGAGGGGCCTGTCGAGGAGGTGGACCCTGATTATCTCGCCTGGGTTGTGGCGGTACATTACGCGGAGGGGCCGGCCGGTTCTGGGGCTGCCACTGCTGGGCCGGGAACTGAGCCCGTGGAGGCGGATTCTTGTGAGGCTGTGGAGCTGGCCTCGCCGGCAGCAACTCCAACGGCCTGGTGGCCTCTATCTGGGCAACAGCAGCGGGCTCAGCCCTGCTGACTCTCCTTGCAGGAATCATAAGGGGCAGCGGGTGTGCCTGACTGGCCTGTTGCAGGGCTTCCTCAAGACGTTGAGCTTTGTCTGAGAAGTCCCTGAACCCTCCTGGGTAATTCTGAGTGATCAAGGAAGGGACCAGCTCGGTCTTGACGTTCCCGACACACATTGTCAGCAACTGCTCCTGAGTCAATGGCATGTCGAGGGAATACGTGAGACCCTTCCATCGGGCGACGAAATCCGCGACTCGCTCATCAGGCCTCTGCTTGCACTTGAAGAGGTCTGCGATACTCGTCTTCCGGGTCGTGGAACTGAACTGGTAGAGGAACTGTCTACGAAGGTCCTCCCAGCTAGTTATCGACCCGACGGGGAGCTGGCTGTACCAGACAAATGCTGGTCCTTCTAGTGTTTGGACAAAGCAGCGAAGCTTAGCGGCCTCCTTCTGCGCTGGAGTCCCCAACATAGGCCCGCACCTCGAGTTGAAATGGGCCAAATGCTGTAGCGGATCTCCAGTCCCGTTGAAGGGGGCGAAAGTGGGGTTCTTGAATCCCAGAGGTGCCGGCATGTCATCCACCCATGCTGGGTATGGCTTACCGTCCGGTGGGATCGCCACTTGCCGAGTCTCCAAGGCTTCCAAGCGGGCAATGAGTGCCGCCATCGGATCGTCCGGACATGGGTTCCAGTCCTGACGAGGATCTCTAACCACGAGCGCATTGCATGGCCCTTCAATCGGGTCGTCGACCGGGTCGTCGAACTCGGCAGCTCGTGGGATGGCGGGCGGAGCGGGAGAAATCCGAGCGGGGTCTCTCAGGTAGTCACGCCGCTCGGGAGGGTGTGGTAAAACATACCGCGCCCTCTTGCCATGGGCAATGGCCTCTCCCCTGTCGGCGAACACGGCGTAATCACGGTTGCCCGGGAGAGTCTCGTCGAGGAGTGGTTGTTCCTGTCCCTCCTGTCCTGGCCTAGGATCACCGTAGTCAGGCCGCTACTCAGCAGCGTGCTCGGCGAGGAGCTGGTCAACTAGCTTCTTCTGCTCGGTGAGCTGTTGACGTAGCATAGCCTTCTCGGGATCCTCATCTACCCTCTGCATGGAGGCAGATGGGTCGGCGGGCTTTATAGCCCCGCCGTGATCTTTACCTTTGCTGACGTTTTGGCTCAACGTCAGTGCTTCAGTGGGTGCGGGGAGACCCAGGAGGATCCTCTGGTGACGAGTAACCCTCACTGACAGATCCAACGATGGATTTTCTTCGGGGGGAGAGCCCCTGTCGAGAAGTTCCATGTCGTTCCCCTCTCCCGACAGGTCAGCCATATTGACCGTTTCCGTCCCTGGGGATGTACCATCAGGGCCACCCAGTGAACCGGGCTGTCGGCGAATCGCACTGAAGCGTAGGGAAGCGTACTACCCCCATCCACGGATATACACGTGGGGGGTGGCTCCTTCGATAACCTTGCGGAGTACTTGAAAACACTCAACGCATCGTTGTTGGAGGGCCTCGTGGTGCTCAAATGACCCGGGGTGCCGAACCGCGGGGAGCGTGGCCAGGTCAATTTGACGGCACTGCTCACCAATATCCTCCAGGTGCACTTGACTCCCGGGATATGGCATTTGTAGGCAGTGAAGACGGGAGTGAGTCTCCCGGAGAGTTCGGCGGAAGCATTCGAACTCATCTGGGGTGAGTGATTCAGGTGCATCAAAGTCCGGTCCTGCGACTGGACAAAACTTCTTAGGGAAGTGGCCCTCTGCAAGGACGGTCCAGAAGCTCCACGACTCAAACTCGGGACCCAGGTCTCCTTGGTCCTCTTCAACGACAGGGAATGGACGGGGAACCGGCAGTGGTGCCGAGGCGGGCCGCCGGGCCGACGGGCTGGCCGACGGTGAATACGGTGAGCAGGCCGATTGGCCTCCATATCCCGGGCCGCCCTCTGAGGGTGGCGGTGCCCCAGCTACCACATCATGATAGGACGGGCTGGAGAGCGAACATCCTGTCGTAGCATCGGTGCTCGCCGAGGGTTCACTAAATCGTGGTTCGACCGTCGGTCCCCAGAAAAAGTCTCCGGCTTCTCCGATCGAGGCAGAAGGCGCTTCCGGAGGGGCCGGTACCAACCGCAAGCTTGATCCTTGGGGGTCTACCAGGCCCTCGCTACACCGGATATACCTTCGGAGAGAAGCGGGGATCATGTCGATCTCGCTCTCGGGAAGTACGAGGCTGACGTGCCGCATTCCTACCCTTGTCCCTAACTGGAAGGATCGGGGGGAGGGCTCTGTCGCCGAATCATACTCCGCTTCTGTATCAGAGAAATGAACCGGTCGGATCTCTGTCCGGAATTCCCTAACATTCTTCCCTCGATGTCGACGCCTCGCCTTCCTGCACCTGGGTGGTTCTTCGGGGCATGGCTGAACTCTGTCCTGGCATCCTCCGGCCGCACCGGTGCTAGGGCCAAGAGGACTGGAAACCAAGGTGCGAGGAGCACCAGGACAGATATCAAAGGGGACGTGGGGAGAGATGCTTCCGGGCAGGCCTCTGGGCCGGGATCGGAAGGTGGGGTGACCCATGCCTCTTGGATCGGCCACACAGAGTAGACCCTGTTGGTGAATAGAGCTACCGCGAGGTGGTCCACGGTGGCTATTGCCTGTACCAGCAACCGGGAGAGTCAACCCAACCTGCCTTTGGGGTGGTCGGGGCCTCGATCCAGGTCGGGCATAGATGTGCCCCTGCTCAGGATGCGCATGGGCCTGGTGACTGGAGCAAGCAGTGGCTTGAGCCAACGCAGCCACTGTTGCTAGGGCCCCAAGGTGGGCATCCTCTTCCGCTCGTGCCCGACGTTGGCGTCGGGACAGACGAGTCAGGATGAGCGGCGCGGGCAGGTGGAGAGCCCGTTCTTTGACTTGAGAGGCCTGGCGGCGGTGTCGACGTGGCCTGACAGGAGCCCTTATCGCAGATCCCTGGAGCGAATCTCAGATAGGGTGGTCCCGGGCATCTTCCACCTCATCTGCATAGGGGAAGGAGCTGTCGGAGCATTCCGGGGATAAACTCCCGAAGCGGTTGGACGTCGAGGTAGGCAGCGATGCCTCCCTGCGCGGCCCTCGGGGGCGGCGTTGGTGGCGAGGTGCAGCTTCCTCGAGGTCTAGGCGAGCCTCGTCCCCGGTGGGGATGAATCCCTCTTCCTCAAATCTCCGCACCAAGTTGTTGATCACCCTTCTCTGGATGTACTCCGAGGGGGAGAGAGGGCGTGGTTGCCCCGCAGCTGCGGCTGCTGGGACGGCTGTGGAACGGGCGGGACCGCGCGGAGTAGCCGCGTCGGTGTTTCCCCTACCCCTGCGCCAGTGGGCGGGTGGCGATCGGGCACTGGATTGGGCGACTTGATTCCTGAAAGCAGGGAGAAAAACCCATTAACACTGACAGGAAAAGGAATCGAAAACCAACCATTAGTGCCACGACGCCTTCCGTGGGGGGAACCCAGGACATCGACGTCGTGAGACGGAGTGCCCGATTTCCCTTCCCCAGCCCCTGGCGGGTAAAAACTGAATGCTCGGTCGAGCAGCATGATGGTCTTCCAACACCTATGAAAGCCATCAGTCTTCGTATTGAGGAGAAGAGATTCACGTCAGGTTCACCATTTTTCTGTTTCGGTGCGGATGTGCGTCGGGTTTCTGTTCTGACGCAGTTCCGCCAGGACGCGTTCGCGCGTGCGCCCGTCACCCGAGGGGATGGGCGCGCGGCTTGTGGCCCCGCAGTCCCGCTTTCCAAGGGCGGGCGGCATCCGTCCCTTATTCAGGGACGTCTTCTCCTTGATCGAAATCAGGATGATGGGATGTCGGCTCCTCCATCCGTGGACGTCTCCTCGGAACTCGTCGCCTAATCCGGGTCTCCCTCATAGATTTAAGACGTGCTAGTGAATCTCGTTCCCGGCGCCATGTCTCCATGGACACCGGTTAATTACGCTGCTTCCGCCCGGACGCTCCAAGGAGTCTGGTCGGGCCAGCAACCTGCGGTGAAGAGACCGGGTAGCTCTGGGTGTTGGGGGCGTGTCTTAACACTGCGGCTCTGCATGCCTGCCTTCCGTCCCTAATAGGGCTTCTCGAAGGTGTGATGGCCTGATGCATCCCGCGCTGGGTGTGGGGAACTGCGTTAGCTGAGGTTTTCCTCAGCTTCCCATGTTTAAAACGGGGTATGCCGCGAGTTTAACGTCCATCGGGGAAGGCATCGGACTGATCAACACGAGAAGTGGATCAGATGACAGAACCCCTTGCGGGGAACCTCCGATGCTGGGGCCAGCACATGGGCGGCTTCCCGAGTGAAGTGGAGTGGAATGAAATGGCATGACCCCACCGGGATGTGGCGGCCCGGGTAAGGATCAGGATGGATGATGGAGTGATGAGCTTCGACCCCGTAGGGGCGTCCTACGTACCACGCGTTAGCACGGATCAAAGTCAGTGTAGTTCGGGTATACAGTTTAACGTCATGCTGGACGTTGACAAGCCGACTCACGAGGAGGTCGAGGCTGCCAGGCGGAGGATTGAACCGAACCACCTTGCACAGAGGGGGATGGAACGGCCGGGTGGATCACAGTTTTACGTCATGCTGGACGTTGAAAGGAGAAAAAGGCAGTGGGGAAGCACAATGGAGATACACATGTGCAATTCCCCACAAGGAACTAGGGGTTTGTAATGAACTACCCCCGTGGGTGAAGGCCACTCCATGAATCGTCCCTAAAGAGGGGAAATCCCGTCATCCCTGCAGAGGCGAGCGGGTGGGGGCCACATCCAAACCGAGAGAGGACCCTGCGCGCGAGGCACAGGATCGAACGAAGCGGATGGTTTAACGTCTTGCCGGACGAAGTACAGTTTAACGTCGTGTGTTGAGGACGAAGATGCTTGGCAGTTTAACATCTTGCAGCGCGGACATGGTGCAGTTTAGCGTCCTGAAGGACGAATGCTGAACAGTTTAACGTCTTGTAGCTCGGACGATATGCTAGGCAGTTTAATGTCGTGCATCTTGGACGTGGTACAGTTTAACGTCATGTTGGATGAAACTCTTGGCAGTATAACGTCTTGCAGCGCGGACGAGGTACAGTTTAACGTCATGTTGGATGAAACACTTGGCAGTTTAACATCTTGCAGCGCGGACGAGGTACAGTTTAATGTCATGTTGGACGAAACACTTGGCAGTTTAACGTCTTGCAGCGCAGACGAGGTACAGTTTAACGTCATGTTGGATGAAACACTTGGCAGTTTAACGTCTTGCAGCGCGGATGAGGAACAGTTTAACGTCATGTTGGACGAAACACTTGGCAGTTTAACGTCTTGCAGCGCGGACGAGGTACAGTTTAACATCATGTTGGACGAAACACTTGGCAGTTTAATGTCTTGCAACGCGGACGAGGTATAGTTTAATGTCATGTTGGACGAAACACTTGGCAGTTTAACGTCTTGCAGCGCGGACGAGGTACAGTTTAACGTCATGTTGGACGAAACACTTGGCAGTTTAACATCTTGTAGCAAGGACGAGTGTGGTGCCGCCGATGGGTCCATGTCATTTCGCGCAAGCCTAGAGGGCCGCACGGGAAGACAATTCACGGTGCGGGCACCCGGTATGAAGATCATCGTGCGCCACGCAGGCGGGTACCCACAGGGGGTCAAAGGGGGCGACCCTGGCGGTTTGCGCGCAAAAGAGGAATTTGGCGCGCAATACCGCGGGTCGGCGCACAAAAAGGCGGGCTGGCGCGCAATTGGGCCAGCGCTTTGCGCGCGGATGATTGAGATTGCGCGCACCGGGCTTCAGATAGCGCGCGGGGGCAACGACTCATTCTTTAACGAATGTCCACTTAGCAAAAAGGGGGGTGCGCGCAATCAGGCTGGATTGCGCGCACCCAGGGGGAAATTGCGCGCAAGAGGCTTCTTTTGCGCGCGAAAGCCTTGGGGTGAAGAGTTGTTCAATGGAAAGGAGCCAAAGGGTTGCGCGCGAAGGCGAACCCCGAGGCTTTCTTGCGCGAAAGAAAGGAGGTTACCTGAAGTTCGGCATTTCGCGTGGAAGGGGTGGGATTGCGCGAACGAGCGACCCTTCGAATTCCAGAAACCTTTAAAACGTCGAGGGTCGCCTTATATTTATAGGAAACCCTGGGCGCGGAATCCGGTTCGCGGGCGCGGAATCGGGCCCGGCGCGCAAGGGAGTCACGCGGGCCACGGGCGCGCAAAATTGCGCGCCGGCCCAGCGCATTGCGCGCATCCCGGGAGGTTTGCGCGCGATACTACAACTTTGCGCACGAGTCTCCAAAATTCTGCGCAAGGCCTCCGAGCCCTCCGAAACATGCTTATGACTCCAAATACGACCTCCCATTCCTCATCCAGAGCTTCGTTTGGGAACAACGGACTTTTCCGGCGTCGACAGGAACATCACCTATATATTGGTTATATGGTAGCACAAAAAATATTTTTAGGGTATGGTGGAGTTATGAGGCTCAAAATATTTCAATATGTGAAGGGATGAGGTGCCCTTTTATAATTGATGTGGGGGAACGTTTTGGGTTTCTAAAAATCATAGAATATAATAATTTCATTTTATATTCAAAATTCAACAAATATTTTAGGTATAATAATATAATATATTATATGGATATAATAGCATAAAAGATAATATTTTCACTGGTTATGGTGGGGTTTTCAGCCTTATCTTTTGGATTAATCCCATAATCAACCCATTATAACATTAACGTGATAATGAATTTTTCACACTTAAAGGGTTTTAATTTAATTTATAAGATGAATTTAGAATAATTAATGGAACTATTATGACATTTTATACCATATAATATCCAAAAAAGTATTTAAATATTTTTAGATTTTTTTAAATAATTTAATAAAATATGTTTTTGAAAAAATATCATTAATGCCAATTTTAACATTATTCATGTAATTTGACTTGAAATACATAATTAATAAAGTTTATATTATAATATAATCCTTTAAAAAATATTTATATGTCATATTTATTTATAAAAATCATCTAACCCGATAACTCACTCAAATTATATAAAATATCAAATTTTTAAAATTGTTTCTTTTATTTTAATAATAATTGAATAAATGTTGAATTAGTGTTTCAAAATTACTTAATGTAATTATATGATTTAAAAAAATTATAAATAAATATAAATAAGGAAAATAATTTATTTAATCTCAAATGATAAATTATTATTCATTGATAACATTATGTTTTCCCTATATGGACATATAATAGATATTTAAAACCAAAAGAATGATATTTTGTAACTTTCATTTCTTTAATCATTATATATGTCATTTTTATGGATGTGTGTCCCTTAAAATCATTATATAATAAGATTATAATGGTCTAATTCCTTTAATCCAATATTAATTAATGTTAGAAATTGTGGACTTATCATTTAGTTTGAACCTAAATTTACCTGATTAACCATTTACTAGGGAGAAATATTTTACTATGGTTATTTTTAATATTGAAAAAATGGGTAAATTTAAAAACATTTAGCCTAATAATTAAAAATATATATGGAATTTTATCAAATTAAAAACCTATAACTAGAAAAAAATAGTTTTAAAATAATTGACTAAAACGTGACGAAACACGATTTTTTGAAAAATACAGTTTTAAGCATAACATTTATTTATTGTTATCTAACGCATAGAAAAAAAATATTAGAATTTTTTTAAAAAAAAATTCTTTATTATATAAAATATAAATTCTGTTAAATTTATTCACTAATTGTAATCAATTTAATGATTTACTATAAAAATGGTGAGCGCATAATTTTTTTTTTGAAAAATACCTTTTTACATAAAATAGTTTTTATGCCAAATTCAAACATAAAATTTGTCAAATTGAAATTAGATGGATTTTTCAAATATAATAATAATAATATGTATTTTAATCCATTTTAAAAAAAATTAATTTTTTTACATTCTTGAAACAGAAATATAGTTTTCGATAAAAAATATTATTTTTAACTATTTAATAGAAAATTAATCTATTCCAAAACATACAAAAACATTAGTGTATAATAATTTTGATATTAAGATTTAAAAAATTATATCCTTTTTATGAAATAATATTTCTTAGTATAAAAAATTATAATTAACTTCCACAAAAACCAATAAAAACATTTTTTTGAAGAGAATCTGTTTTGGAAGAATAAAATGACTTTACCAGAAAATAATATTTTATTTACTAAGAATTAATTAATATATTTATATTTATTAGGAACATTATATATATTTTTTTAATGCTACATATTCATTTCCATACTCTCCAAATAAATGGATAGGTTATAATAATATATCATTGTTCATTTAATCTATGTGTTGTGTATAACACAAGTTATCGAATAAATTAAATTAAATTGAAATAAAAAAATTTCATAAAATCTTAGGGTGTCACATTCTCTATCCATTATAAAAATAATCTGAAAATTTTAAAATTCTGTTTTGTAATCAAACAGATGAAATTTAAAAATTAATTTTTAGAAATGTCATAGTTTAAACAGGTTTCATAAAAAATCCTTTTTAAAAAAGGGGAAGAAAATAAAATGGTTATCTAAAATAAAAAATAACAAGGTTTAAAAATATATAAACATTTATTTTAAGAGAAAAATTGGATTTGTAAAAAAATAAATTTACATAGATCATTGATCACAAGAAATTGAACAATCATTAGGATTATTACGATCAAAAAACTATTAACCATATTGGTTAGGAAAAAGACCATCAATTAATTTGAAATTAAGTTAATATGATAACATTATTCTCTTTACACCCTATTCATAAAGTTGAGGTATTTTTACGAAGGTTGAAAAAAATATTATCTATTTCATTCCATTTTAGAAGAATAATATCAACTATCAGTTATTATTTGATAAATTTAAAACTCATCAATTATTCCATGAAATGAATATTAAATATTAAATTTTTATGCCTAATGTGCTAAAATTAGCTTATAATGATCCCTAGGATACCTAAGTCATGTATTCTACCTCGAAATACATATTAAAACCAATTTATTTTTGGAAAATGTTATCCAATAACATCGAATGTTCCACAAAATCAATTTCATAAATATTTGACCTTAAATTCCCTTTA
This sequence comes from Viscum album, assembly GCA_963277665.1. Classification (NCBI taxonomy): domain Eukaryota; kingdom Viridiplantae; phylum Streptophyta; class Magnoliopsida; order Santalales; family Viscaceae; genus Viscum; species Viscum album. The sequence continues at coordinate 506,499,230 of OY728145.1, forward strand.
AAATATGTCTACCCAAAATTAAATTTGAAAGATTTGAATGATTAAATCTTATATCGTTCCTTGATAAATGTAATGATTATATTGAAATGATTTTAATCATTCATAAATTCCCATACCAAATTATTTATACCATAATCATTTAAAATAATTTAGTCACAAAAAATAATATATTCTTCCAAAACATAATTCACCTTTTATTCCATAAAAGCCTAATAGCATTACTAAAAAAATTTCTATAGGAATTCCAGGTTATCCTCAAACTAATAGATAATCATAAGATGATTCATAATATAAAAAGATATTTACTTTTTGAATAATCTTTAAATAGATATATAACCAATGCTTAAAATAAAATCAATTTAACTAAAGGATGAATAATTATATTTACATATGTAAAATTCATACAAACATCAACTTGAAATCCATAAACAAGGTGGAAGAGGATAAGTGTTCCATAATTATTATGATTCACATCCACTGTTGTGATTGAACAATATTTCCCATTTTTCCTTTGACTTCATTGGTTTTAGTGTCTCATTATACTAATTATTCCATTGTTTAGGACAGTCATTCTCATAACTCAAAAACTACATTCATTTATAGAACTGTGGTGTGGGTAGTTCATTTTTTCGATCATTCTCTATATTCAAATTATTATCTAACTTCATCCCATCACATTGGCATTAAATTTCATGATGACCATCCTTTCTATTCTTAAAAAATTTACCAATTCCCTTAATAAAATTTCCACCATGCTTTCTTCCACACTTCAAGAATAAAGAAAATCCCATATTTTCTCTCCAGGATTTTTAGTACTTCCTTTAAAATCCACAATTATTTTCTTATGAAAACCCTGAAATTTATTGGTAATACCAATGTCCATTTCCACCATAATTTCATATTTAATGACTTATATATATCTAATGATGTATTTTAAAGATAATTCCCATCAGATATATGTTTTTTCCCTAGAAAATTATATCAACCATAATTTCAGGTTGAATGTTGATACCAGAATCATCTGTCATAGGTATTGTAAAATTTTCATCATCGATTCCAATCCATTCATCATCATTATGATTTAGCAGAAGAAATTGTTTCTCCATTTTCATATGAATAATATCAGAAAATTATATTTTAAAAAATATAATCCAAAACCAATACCACTCTATAAATTCAATTTCATCCTATTACATTGTTTTATTGATAATATTCAATCATTAACCGGTTTTAACATCCAAATGAAGAACATATATAATAACATTCTAATTATTCAATAATTAGATAATTTAAAATATCATTTAAACTTTACAAATCCATTTATCACTAACAACAAGATCAGTGGTCCCAATAACATATGGTACATGTTTCCTTGTGAATGAATCAATCGAATATTTGTTCCATACTTGATTGTTTGGAATCATAGTGAAATTCAAAGCTTGGGAAATACATGTGATCCTAAAATATGATATTTTTACATTCTCTCTCATAACATTCACATGATCCGGATGAAAACTATGGCATTTACAATCAAATTCATCACTAATATGATTCCATTAGGTTTCATCCATTGAATATAACTAAACAAATAGTGTGATTAACAATTATACTAGTGAGAAACTGTATAATCATGAGAATTGATTTATAGGATGTTTAAATCTTGGAACCATATTTTCAATATATGTAATCTTAGGTTAAACCTAAGTTATCCATGGTCATGAATGCAATATTAGGATATTATTATATAATTTGAATTATCTCAAGATTTCTCACTTTTTTTCTCTCATTATAGTCTGAAAACATTAACTAATTTTTTTTGTTACAATCAATAGCATCCCATATATTTTTTACATAGATATTTTTTCTTTTTATATTAATAAACATTACAGAACATAAAGATCAATTCCAAAACCGTGTAGGGCTAATGACTTTGTAAACATAGACACATAAAAAACTGGTTTATAAGAGCCTCGTACTATGTTCTTAAAAACTAGACCCCATTTTAGACATATCATTCCTAAGACATTTATTTATAACATGGGGAATGTAAAAAAACAAAGGGTGATCTCAGATTCTCACCAAGGGAAAATAAGGGAGATATTATTGATCACATAAGCATAACATTAGCACTAGGTTATAAGAACATGAGATTATCATTTGAAAACCATACACTAAATATCATAGATCATAATCTTCAGTCATGGAATAAAGTATAGTACTTTATTAGACACTAATAATATATTAATCCATAAATATAATCCATGAGAGAATAACATTGTAATAAGACATTGTTTTTTTGCATTAATATGACTATAGGAAATAATTTCCTTGGTATTCATGCCACATTTCTAATTATATCATAGTGGATTGTGTTATCTCCCCAAATAATAGAAGTATTTACGGTTCCCTCCTAAGACTATGATAGTGGAATGGTTTAATCCCCAAACAATTACAAAAATAAATGTTATATCCCAATAATATTATAGTTTAAAGATTCCCTTACTGGAAAAGGTTTACTCCCCATTGTTATTCTATTAATCACATGAGATATCAATATTTACCAAATGTATTATAGAGAGATATAAGTTTATCCAAACACATAATGAAAATAATATTTATGTGTTCCACAAGATCATAAAACATTCACCATATCAGAACCCATGAAAACTAATGGGTTACATAAACATTCCACCACATCATAACATCTATACAAGAATCAAGTTTCATAAAAATTTAATCATTTATTTATAACATAACGCATGTAAAAAGAATCATATTTCATAAAAAATTAAACTTTTCATCATAGCGTGAACCATGACAAAAGAACATGTTTCATAAACCTTTTTTTATTATAAAAACAAAGTTTGCAAAAAAGGATTATATCCTTGTATTATATCCCTCGTAAAATATAAGTAACATCAAAGGATGAAATAATAAATGGAATAATTCCATTAAGGATCACTATAATATTTCTTTAGGAAAATATTATCTTCATTTTAAAATATCATTTTTAAAACATACGAATTTCCTAAATAATAGAAAACACGTTTTCATTAAAAATTTCTTTGGAAAATTATAATGTAATCATCAAATAATTTATCTATAATTATTCTAGGAAAATACAATTATTCCATTTATGTTAAAATAATTCATTGCATTCAATATTTTATAGAAAGAGTTAAAAAATACCTCATTTAGAAAGTGAAATGAAGGATAATTTATAAAAATTATGTAAAAAATTACAACATGGGGAAAATTATATTAAAAAACCTTGAATAATAATAAAAGAATTCATTAATATTTTGTTAAAGAAAGAATATGTATGAAAAAGGATTTTCGACCGAAGAGAGAAATAATGTCAATTTTCTATAAAAAATAAATCTATTGAGTAATTATGTTGGGTAAAATTAAATGAAAACATGTTTTATCAAGTAATAACTAGATGATATGAAATAATATTTAGTTTAACTAGAGTTATATCATAATATGTCATCCTTATAAACATAATAAAAATTAATCCCAAAAAACGATGAGAGTGTGCTATAAAACCCTTAAGGATTTGATAAAATTTCTATATTAGGCCCTATAAAATAAATAACCTTATATAAATATATAAATTCACATAAAATGAATAATAATACAGAAATTATTAAGAACTATATAAAACACATAAAAGAAACATGTCATGAATATTTCATAAGTTTCACAGAAATAAAAATAGATGACAATCCCTTACCATTTTTTCAAATTCATTTGTATGCATTAAAACCTCAACTATAATAAATATATATTAATTATAAATATATTAAATAAATAAAATAATATATAAAATACCATATATTATTTCATTATAACCATTTTCTCCTATTTATAAAAACTTATTCATAAAAATATCAGTTCTATATGATATAAGCTTCATTTTTCAAGTATGTCATAGTTTGGAAATTTTGGTCCTTCTATTTGGATCATCATTCCATAATCCAAATAATTGTAATAATTATATAAATAAATTATATATTTATTATAGACATTTTTCTCAATCATTTATAAAAGATAGATATTCAAAAATGAAATACACAATTCATAGAGACGGTAGGTCATACATATGCATAAAATATGTTTTCATTTTTTAATGTAATGAATGAACGAATGTTAAATAAAAAATAATATTCCCATAATAATTATTATATCATATATTATATATATATTCATTAAAACCTTCCTTATTACAAACAATGTAAAATGATAATGAAAAAATTAATCAAATTTCTTCGTGGAGGTGGTAGTCCACATGTACATAACAGTGACATTATTATTTTCAAATGGTTAAGAAGATAATATGAAACATATGATATTATAATTCCAATAGAATAATTTTTTCACAATTATAATATATAATCCTTAAACCATCATAATACCCATCCATATAATATGGTAATGATGACTAAATTGTATCACTTTGGAGAAAAGGTAAGTTATACGTAAGAATGAGTGATAATTTTACTTTAAATTTGATGGGAATAAAGTTACTACAGGTTTCTTCATAATAATAATTAAATTATAGTATATTAAGGACACTTAAGTTATTATTTCTTTAAGAATATTTAATATTTAGATGAGGAAAAATAATAATTAAAAAGAAATTGATCTGTTAATGTGATTACCAGTTTTTAAAAACCCTCATTCATATCACCTATTTTGGACCCAAGGGTTGGTATTTTTGGAAAATATAAACAAATATAATGTGTATTAGTAAGGGTTTAAGGTATTGATGATGGTTATGGTCAAGATATAAGGCTTAAAATGTGCCATGAGTTGAAGGGAGTTGGTTCCCCATTATTATGTTGCCGAGAGGTACTTTTGGAATTTTATATTATAATATAAAATATAAAAAAGACATTAAATTGTAAAAATAACTCAAAATGTATTTTTATTCAAATATAATAGAGTATTATGTTGAAATACCATCAAGAAATAAAATATTGATGGTTTTTTTAATCTTTGGTATTTTATTTTAACACAAAGTTAACCCATTTTAGCATTAACTCGAGTAATGTATTTTTCATTCTTAAAGAGTTATAATTTTTCGTATAACATAAATACATAATAATAAATTTAAAAAGGATGATACCTTATACCATATCAAATCCTAATTTATCTATTATAGGATTTTTATGATTCATTATATAATTTAATAAATTATTATTTTGATATATTATAATTAATGCCAATGTGGACACTATTCCATTAATTTGACTTAAAAAAATATAAATTTGGAATTCCAATATAATCCTTTAAAAAAACAAACATTATATATTAATCCATGAAATTTTTTAACAAAATGAATAACTGGAAATATATTAGTTTTCATTTTTTATATTATAATTTATTTAATTTTTCATATAATTGAATAAATAATGTATTAGTGTTACATAATAATATACGGTAATTATTTAATTTATAAAAATTATAAATATTCTTATATAAGGAAAATAATTTCATTAAGATCAAAATTTAAATTTATATCCATTAATATCTTTATTTTTTCAATATTTTTACATTTAAGAGTTATTTAAAACAATGAGAGTGGCATTTTGTAACTTTCTCCGCTCTAAACATTATATTGGTCATTTTCATGGAATGATATCCCTTAAAAAATTAAAATTTGATCCATAGGATATAAGGTTATAATTAACTTCATCCAATAAAATTTAGGACAACCAATTATGTCCTTATCCAATAGGTTTATCCTTGATTAACCACCTTTACCATTTACTTAGGTGATAAATGTAACGACCTAGAAATTCCATGTAATTGTTTTTAATTAATTGGAATTATTACGAATCTGCGAAAATTGACAGTACGTGATTTTGTGGCCCAGAGAGCCCAGAATAGAATTTTGAACTTTTTTAAGGTACGTTTAATAATTGTGCGGGCGGTGATTTTTATATTTTGATCCGGTGATCAGATTAAAAATATGAGAGCACCTTTGAATCTATATCACTGGGATTCTCTTAAAGAAATTTTAACTTTGACCAACAAGGGTTTGACGAAAAAGATCAGTATTGGACTTTACAAAAAATAATAAAAAAATAACTCAACAAGTTATTTTATTTGTTTCATTGTAACTGTTGACCATCGATGGTGGGACTGCTGGGTTGTCATACCATTTAAGGGTCAGTTATACATGGTTGTGTAACTACACCATTGGGAGAATTAATTTTTTGATTAATTAAATTTATTAACGAACCTCATTAATTGTGCGGTGGGTTTATCTCCACTACTCTTCTATTTAATGAAATCTCGGGCAGGGGTTTTTGGCACTGAAGAGAGGAACCTATGACGTAGTGCTGGTGGAATCATTCAACAATGTAGAAAGGAGCTTCGGTGACCATGGGAGGATTTGACGATGAGCACCAAAGGACGTAAAGCTTCTCCTTCATCGGCAACACCCTCGAGCATTGACACTCCTTCCACATCCGTAGAAAATTCCATGAAACTTGAGGTAGGGGGTTTCGTTATTTACTTTTGATTTGTTTTCTTCTTGAAATGTTTCTCGTGTTATTATGCTAACATGGAGGGCATGTGGCCAAAAAACATGGCCCTGACCCTCCTCCGAACTAGGATATGGTTCTATTATTCATGGGCAACCGAAAGATATGGTGGAAAGGTGGATCCAAGGGCCGTGTAGTGTAGGAATCATCCTGGGAGGCCCGTAGGCGCAAATGAGAAAAAAACAGACCACCAGAGTTTCATTGGTGGTCTGTAAAAGCTATATCAGCATGGCGACGCCATTGATCGAGGGAGGCAGTGGCCGACACCCGCCGGTCTCGAAGGAATGATAACCCTCGATGGTGCCGCGGCAAACAAAGGGGTCGTCTTCCAGTGCTGGCCGCATTGAAGAAAGGTGGTGCACTATGGAAGCGCACTGCAAAGGATGGAAACAACATCGATCTACGGCAAAGGGTATAACTGCGTCCACGAGTCTGTTGTGGGCTAGTTTTTGTAGGTTGTCCAAGTGTTGTGGCCCCATCCGGCGCCACTGCAGAGTCGGTCAACGTGCCACGGAGGAGGGTTGTGGCTTTGAGAGTTGGTGGAGGTCTAGCCCATGCCCGAGAGTCTATAAAGGGCCATTCCACATGGACCGGCAGGAGGTGTGGTGCCAACTAGAATCGCTACTTTGAAGACCCGAGAGGCCGAAGTTATTCGGGAGGGCAGCGGACCCCCACACTAGGCCAGTGGGATGAGCAGTTTCGTGGCCCGGATGTCTGTGCCTAGATGGGTTGGCCGGGCCAGACCCGCGGTCCAGTGGGCCGAGCCCACGGTCCAATGTGCCAATCCCACAACCAAACAGGACACTCATGGGGCCCAGTGGTCCGAACTTGGCCCAGTCGTACCATACCCGGGTCCCCTTTTTCCCAGTTACGATTAAATAGGTGTATCGCATAAACCAAATGTCTGTTTGATGAATGATCTATAGCATCGAAACTGTTAAAACGATGTGGTCCTTTTGAGATACTCTCCTTGAGACTTAGAGAATGTTGGAGATTTCCATGGTTTGATCGTACTAGAATCCAATTGTCTCCTCGGCATAAAAGTGCCTATAACTTACAGACCGAGCATCCAGTTGATGTGTTGTCTATTATGATGGAACCCTTATGACAAGTTGAATCATCTGATTACTTCTCCAAGAGACATCGTGCTGGTAGAAATATGTCTGATTGATTGAGGAGTGATTCTACCACATGCGCTACGTGCAGAACTCTGCGACCGGCTGAGACCTAAAGACTGATGACTTTTGACTCCGTATGACTCGACGACCCAGTGGAAAGCACATCCATGAGACTTTGTAGGCCCACATTAAGGAGTGTCTCTATGTGTCCTGGAAGACCAACAGTACTCTATAGGAGGAGTACCTCAGCAGGCCACGGTAGGGTCAAGCTCAGTGTGACCCGACAGACCCATGGTATGCGTTAATGAGGGTTACCTAATCTATTCAAGGTTCGTGGGGAAAACCTCTGTGTGACTTGGAAGGCCCACTGTACCTGATATAGAAGGATTTTTTTCATATTATGAGGTTTTTGAAGATGTGACAGATGATGCTACTATTACTACCCAAGAATATACATGGAATGAGCAATCTTTTTCTTTGGGCATTGTGATTGATATGTTGCTTTCTATTTTTTTGTGTGAAGAATTCTAAGAGACCTTCGGGGGTCTCGGGTCCCTACTGTGTTTTGTCATTCTCACTCCTTGATTGAATTTTCATGCAACTTTTTTGTCCTTGTTCAGAGGACGAGTAGCTTTGACTGAGTCTCAAGGGGACAAGACTTGATGGTGGACTGAGGTGACCGGTGGATGTGGAGAGCCTTCGTGATGAGTTGTACCTACCCTTCAGGTAGAATATTTTGAGGAAAACTTCAGGATCCATTTTATCTTTTTTTTGTATTTCCATTTTATTTGGGCTTGTATAATAGCCCCTTTACATCAGTACTTACTTTTACACACTGTGGTGGTTTTTAGTTTTTGTTGTACATTTCTCCTTCCATTGTGTTTTACTTGTGCGCAGTGTGCCATATCTATGTGTGTATAGATTTTGAGGCAATGACTTACCATTTTAGGGAAATGCCTTTTCGCTTCTAGTCACCAACCCTTGGCCTATAAAAGGCGGGCTTGGGCTAGTCACGACACAGCCTTCAGGGGACGAGTCGTGACAATAAATTTCACCATGGTTACTAATCATATTAAGCAAAGGTAAAGGGATCCTATTTAAGAAATTTAGTCCTCCATGTACTAAATATGGAATACATTTTATGATATTCAAAACCTAGAATGGTAATAAGAATATTCTGAATGAAGTATGCATAATTTTGAAAAAAAAAATTCTTAGAAAAATAGTGTTTTATGCATGAAACATGATTTTTTCTTATCCCATGAATAAAACTCTATATTATATTCATGTAAAAAAAATTATTTAACATATAATATATTAATTTAATTAAAATAATTCCATAATAGTAATCAATTTAATTTTTTAATATACAAACACATTACGTGCACGAGAACAATTTTCTAGAAAAATGACTTTTATATAAAAAATGTTTTTATAAAAATTCAAATATAAAATTGATTCAAAAAATATAATTTTATTATTTTAAATATAAGAGATCAAATTTTACATTGAATTTTTTTTTTAAAATATAAATTTTGAAATTCATGAATCAAAAATACAATTTTCAATAAAACAGTATTTTTTACTATTCACTCGAAAATCATTCTTTTAAAAAATCTGAAAATATCACCCTAAGATAATTTCGAAATGATGATTTTTAAAATGATATAATTATTTAAAAATAAAATTTAAAAATGTTCCAAAATTTAATTATGATATTTTTCACAAAAATAATTGAAAACCATATTATATGAAAACATTTTTCTGAAGGAAAAACGAATTTACTAAAAATTATGTTAATATTTCAAAATAATCAATAAATAAATCTATTTTAGTTAGGATTGTTATATATATTTCGTAATTTGGTTATTCCTATTCATACCTACCATATCAATGGATTGGTTGTGATAATATTCCTTTTTTCATTTAACCTTAGTGTTTTAGGTAACATGAGATATCAATGAAATTAAATTTAATTGAGAATTTTTTTTTCAAAAAATAACCTTGTTTTTCAGGAAAGGAAATACCAAACAATTTGTGATGATATAATGGAATAGTTATATAATACCAATGTATATATCTTTCTGAAAACTCTTGAATTGATATTCCATCTATTGTAACAAATCACTTGTGGTTTCAGGATGTGATCATTTGCAAGTGTATAATTTTTTGGTGTTTGGATTGAGTCTAAAAATCCCATGTTGAGGGCTGATGGGTATGGTTTTATTTTTTTTATCAATATATAACATGTAATAAAAATTCAACATATGTTGAAGCCTATAATATTAGTGAATAATCATGGAAAGGTAAATACTGAAATATATTTATGATCCAATATTGATGATTTTAAATGAAGTAGTTATTGACTATATGGAAATATAATTCTAATTATTGTTTAAATGTTCCTAAATAGAAGGAAAATGTGTCAATTATGGTCAGGGTGACATGTTTATCTTAAAATTCAGACTAATTTTTTTAATAAAACCATGAAATATTTCCATTATTGCATGAGTAAATTGTGTCAATTAATATGATAGTCTTCAAGGAATCGAAATAAAAATATATGTGGATGTAGTGACACTTTCTATATAATTTAATGGAAGAGAAAATACATCAGGATTGAAAATGTAATGCCTCATATTTTTTTGAGTTAAATTGATACCTTTGTAAAGGCAACACTTACTTTTCATTACCTACATAAAGATATATATTTTAATTACTTTACCTAGATAAAGAAAACTCATTATTTTATTTACCTTGGTAAATGGTGCCTTAGGATTGAGCCTGAGGTGTTTGAGAAGGATCTAAATTATTTGAAGACAATTTTACACGATCTATAAATGTATGTATTAATTTATACACGCTGAGTAAATTTGGTATATTTACCTACATAAGGGAATATTTACCCACATAAGGGTAATCCATGATCGACACTGCATTTTTTAATTCTAAATTTATCTATATAAGTGTAAAAAATATATTTTTATTGCATAGATTAAGTGTTATATTTCCAATATAAGTGTATATTGAATGGACAATTCAATGTGTAAGGGTATACATGCCACATGTATTAGTACATGAAGGCTATAATAAGGGTACATGATGTATATTTAATCTTTTATAATGGTATTGATGCCTTGCATGAGGTCCCCATGCCCAGTTTTTGAATGTTTTTTATGGGTAAACTGAGGCTATATAAGGGTTGCATGACCATTGCATAGAGCCCAATATTCACCCCCTTGAGTCTATAGATATATTTTATAATTGTTTTGATACAGCATCATATAGGTATTGGAATATTGTGTAAGGATAAAACCTATCATGAACAACCATAAGGGTAACTATGTAAAGGTAACTATTTGGACATGTAAGGGTACCATAACGATTATGTAAGGGTATATGTAATCCTATTAAGAGTAATATTAAAGTGTTTCTTTTAAATAAATATTATACATGTCGTATATAAATCATAATAAATCGTGTTGAGATCATTTTTATGATGTGATATAGACATAAAAATTATTTGAATTTTCATGTATGGATTTTTTCAGATGCATGAAATCCTGATATTGAGGAACATTAAACTATCAGAAATAAAATGAAGCCATATAATGAACTCTCACAAGCCTGTACATGTCCATGGTTTCAATGGATTGTATGCATTATATCATAAAAACATGCACATGAAATATTCATCATGAGGATAAATATAATTCTCACCTAAAAATATAAACCATGTTTTTCGATATCATAATTTTTTTTGTGTCACCGAGAGAATGGGTGGTTTATTAAAACCATGACATGAAATATTTTATGGGGTATAAATTTAACCATAACTCAACATAATACTCCAAGGAGAGTTGGTTTAATGCTGTATACAAATATCAAGTATCCAACCAGAGAGAATTCTTATAACTATTTGTGATATTGAGATTCTCATTTTCCAAAGTGAAATAGAACATCGTGAAATACTTATTTCATAAATATGAGATCCTCAAATGACATATCCCTGAAAATAATCATTAACTAATTATCTTATGAGAAGTATTTTCTATGTAATATTACCTATTTTATGAACATATAATGTTTATATGAAGAAAAATACAATTAGAGTTCCCTGATTCCCTCTTGGATTACATGAAATTACTAAGATACAAAATACATGTCTATTATATTTTAAGATAACAATAGAATATAGTTCAATATATATATGAAAGATTTTATGGTCCTTTTCTTACTTCCTATTTCAAGTAATTGTAATAACAAAAAATGAGTTAGAGAAGTTGTATGCAATACTGCATTTTTGTGGTGTCATGTTGTATAACCTATTTAAAGAATAATTCATGCAAGATACTATGAACATGCATGTCATCATAAATAAAAACCATATGTAGTGGATAAAACCTTAAAAATTGTGCGATTTTTAACTGGAGATATAAAATATATTAAAATTAAAATATATCCAAAATAGAAAAAATACCATGAGATATAACATAAAATAATAATGAAAAAATTGTACGTGTGAAATTGTTTTTCTCAATTGTTGCACCATCCATTATATAATATAAATATAAAGTGCCTCGTCAATAAATTTAATAAATATTAATAAATAAATTCAGTTTAATTTATAATTTTCCATAAAATATTTGCATACATCAATTGAACACATTCAAGTGAGGTTAAAAACATCATTAATATGAGTATCTTCCATAGAATCTGATAATTAATAAAGAATATAGCATGGAGTAATATACATTCAATGAGTGACAATTATACAAACATTGAGACAAAAAAGTAGGATTGGGATGAAAATAATATCCTTTACATTACTTTGGATGTCTAAAATCATTATACTAAGGAAGAAGTTCTTATTCAATTTTTTGTGGTGACATCCATTAGGTAACTAGATAATTTTATACAAATGTTTGTGGGAGAATAATTTCCTAAAGATGTGGTAAAATTATAAAACATAGAAATGAATAACTAATGGTGTAACTATAAATAATTCCATATATGGGTAGTGCATGATACATGCCCGACATTGGTGTGAGAATTATACTGCACTTGTAATTACAATAATATTTGGGATAAAAATATATGTTAAACTACAACATTTTGATCATGGAAATGAGTGAGATTTCTCATTGAATTCAAAAAATGTAAAAAACCTTGTGTTTTTTTCTCTTTAGTTATCATCATTAAATGTTTATGTGATTTATGTGATCACATATCCTGTACTTTTCTCTTAACAGTGGAATACGTTTGAGATTAAGAGATATTAATTTAAAATAAAACATAAAATCTGAAAAAAATATGGGTACAATTATTCCCCCCCAGTTTCCATTCACAATCCATCATGGCCCTAAATAGACCACTTTATACTCATGAGAGAAACTATAAAATGAAAAATGAATATAAAATATCGGTTTTTTACACCTTGAATGGATAGAGTAATTATTTATTGGGTAAGAGGAGTGGTATTAGTAAATCATAAAGGTTTAAATTATATTTTTTTCTAATAGATATCTCTAAAATTGAGCTGGATAATGTGAGTTTATAATATTTAGAATGTTGATATATAGTTTTCATACCCTAATATATGGGTAATGGTTGTTAATAATTTTTTTAATAGGAATACAATATATAGTTGTAAATATTTGTCCTAATTGTTCAAATATTTTTTGAAAACTCATTATGATCGATATTGTTTCCCCTATTGGGAAACACAACATGAGATGTAGGGATCCTAAGATGGTTCCCTAGAACCATATTTTTGTACTTTTTATTACTATAATATTTGGATATTTTATTAGTAACAAGTATCATATCCCATTATGAGATTTATTTTAGGTAACATTAATATTCTAATGTACATAGAGTATATATCATATTGAACTTTCAATTTAGTTACCTTTTATAATGAAAACATTGAGTTTTCATAAATATATTCTAAATGATATATTCTATAGCTAGATTACAACACTCTTATTGGAAATAACTGATATAGGATATCATGAGTTATAATTTAATAATACATTGAAAATTAATAAAATTAATTTTATACATAGTAATCTCAATGGGAAGAGGTTATGAGAATAGACTCAAAGTTAGTAATTCTATATGTAATATACGTCATTGGATATTTCATCTTGTGTATGTCTGTATTTTTTCTTATACATGATATTATTTTTAATTTATATCAAGAGCCTTGTCACATAGAAACTAAAAAGAACTATGAGGACATATACTCATGGAAAGAGAGGATTCGTTGGGTGTGTCACAAGTGAAATTAAATTAATGAATAAGTTAAGAAAATATTTTTGATTTCATAGTTAAGTAATGTATATATCTCTTCTATTTATTTAAATTTAATTATTGAATAAATATATCTCCATTATAGAGTATCAAAATGTTCATTTTAAGAAATTAAATAAATACAAATTGAGCATATAGTTTGACGACATTATGTATAAAACCTAGTAGATGAGATATTGAGAAAAATGGATCATATAGCTCATTGAGAATCTATAATATTTTGTTGTAATAGAAATATTAACATCATTCATAATGGGATTATTGATGTGTTTATTAACACTAATGTTTACCTTTAGAATTTTTTATCAAATGGAATTTTTTCACGTGGTTTGAGGATAAGGACCACCCATGTGACAAGAACTAAATGATCTGATGAAAACTTTGTAGTCTATTGTTTTTATATTTTGAGTGTATTTTAGCTTGGACATTCTATTTTTGTAGTTTAAGGTCATTTATCTCGGATTTTATGTTACTTTAGTTTATGTTATTTTAGTTTCAATAATATATTTTTCTATTTTAAGGACATTTATCTCAGAATAGAGATCACTGAATATCGATTATGGGTGGATATTCTTGGGAAGACACTGGAAAACCTACGGTTTTGAGTTCCGCCACAGTGTTTCTGGGGGGATCACGAGCATAAAATCTCATTTTTGGAAAGGATGACAAATCGTTTGAAGGTAGTTTAAATCCCCAATTCAATGATATCATGGTGAAATAGAGGTAGATTACCTCTTTTCCATGGTCTATAGAATATTAAAGGGGTAATATTTGTTAATATAGACATAATAGGGATGTTGGGTCCACCATGATAGATGGAATTTGGATTATGTAGATTATAACCAAAATGATTGAGTTAGTGAGTATGGGATGGGGAAGATATACCTGTAATGGCCAATAACACCTTGGTGTGTTGGTTCTTCCACGTTGCTGCAGGGTCTCACAATGATTTTGGTTCCTTTCCTGTAAAGGGGGATTCCTTTGGATGGTAGTCCAAATCCCTTATGTGTCAATATCATGGTAAAACATATAATTACCCTAACTTTTTCAATGATTAAGAATAAATCATGACAACTCAATCATCTAGAATATGATGTTGATTATAGAGTAAAATCTATCCCATAAGAGTTTTGTCACCCTAGAGAAGTTCATATTTTAATTTTTGGGGATCGAGCCCTATTCCATGTAGTTTCAAATCATGGGGTTTCAAACATTAGAAGGTTGGAGAATGGACTGTCACATTACCAAATTGAGAAAAGGTTGAAAACATAGAGTCCTAACATTGAGGATGATGACTTTGGTTGAATATTAATTTTCCTGGAATTCTAAATCATTATTTAAAGTGATTGGGTTATGAGGATGGTATGGTAAAATAATACCAAGAATGGCCTCGAACAAACTTAGGTGATGAGTTCTTCTACCATGTCATTGGAGCTCACAAGCATCAAAAATATCTTTTTATAGAGTGACACATTTGGTTGATGACGATAGTTGCATTAACAAGATCCATAAGAATACATGGATAGTAAAAAAAATACATCCCTTGAAGCTGAGTATCCATTTCTAGGGGATATGAAAGATTTATAGTGATATGAGAAACTCAAATGATGAATTTTTATTTAGGGGCAATGTAATATCTTGGGAAGGGTTTGAGAACCCAAGACGTTGCGTCATCTGATATAGAACATGTTCTTACAAAGGGGAGATGTGACAAATCATTACTATAATTTTGTTATGTAATTTTGTGTCTAGTGATCCTAGATTTTTTTACAAGTGAAATAAAATATGCCTTAAGAGATTTATTCATTATTTATATTTGACCAATTGTTTCCTAAACTATAGATATGATGAGTTTTGCGAGTGAAGGTTTGACTTTTTCTCAGGACTACCGTTGTTGTTTTTCACCCTAATTTTTTGTGTATTATTATCATGAAGTTCAAGGTATTTTGATTTGGATCATCAATTTATAGAGATTAAAGTCATATATATTTGACCAAAGTTCAGATAGTTTAAATTCATTATTCTTGTGGACCAAATATGAGGGGGGGGGGGTTACAAAATAGTCTAATTAGGATAATCATGGTCAAGAGCACTCCAAAATACTTTTATGTGGGGGATTAAAATGTTGTAAATCATGGATCAAGGTTACTAGTTCAATATAAATGTTATTGTAAAATCATAATGGAGGTTTCCATGAACAAACTATGATGCATAGTTTTTCCAAAGTGATGCATGTGCTTATAAGGATCAGAAATACCTCCTTACAGATCCATGATATCATTGTTTGGTAGGTTTGAGACCTTATTAATCAATAGAATGGACAAGAGGAGACTTATATTTTCATTTCCAGGGGACATGAAAGGTTTATAGTAATCCAAGGTTATCAAGCCACTAATCTTGGTTTATGAATTGATGTTCTTAAAAGATGGTAGAAGCACCCCATAATCTAGTTCATTGAGGGAAGGATCTTGTGGTCATTTTGTAAGGAATGATAATGGGTAAGGAATTCCCATTTTAATTTCATATAGTGTGGATGTTTTTATTATGTAGTTTTATTGTCATGTTACAAGGACATTTTCCTTGCAGTTTGACATCATATGTTATAGATGTGGAAACCAACATTGAAAATTGTTAATGATATATCATGTGCCCAAGAAAGAATTATGAATCTATAATTCATACATTGGAAAATAGAATTTTACGACTTATCCCTTGTTTATTTGGGGGAAAGTTTTCATTTTTCTATATAGATTGACTAATTATTGGAGATTCAGTTGTCACTACATACCCACCGATAATAGGAATCAAGCCACACATAATTCATTATCGAGAAGCTCTCTATATTCTCCTGACCCATATGCAAAGGGGGAATTGTTCCCATTGATTGTTATAGCTAGACATATGATTGTATTTATTGGTTTCACTACATATCATGTGATGAAAAGAATCAAGACACATGTAATTCCTAAGATACCATGTAGTTTCAATTCATGCAGCAAGGGAATAGGCTACCTGGTGTGAAATAGAAAAGTTACTGTTAGAACTAATAATAGAAATCTAGGATTTGATACATATCCCATGATAATAGGAATAAAGACACATGTAGTTGTTAAACAATAACTCATTGCACCAGTCTGACCTATATATTGAGAGGGGTAATTTTTATGATTATTTTTTTCTAGCTGGACCTAGGGATGGAGGTTTGGTTGTCACAACGTTTCATGTGATGATAAGAATAAATTTGTGAGTAGTACTTAAACGTAGCTATGATAGAAGATGATCACCTACAATATTGGTCATCTTAGGAGAGTTCCCTGGGAATGTATAGTGTTATGTCATTAAAGGGACATCCATCATATAGTTTAACATCATGTGGAGATGAACCATGGGGTACCTTTTATGGTATTTCATTTAGAACCATGATGAGCTTGTTTTGAGCTGGTATTCAATGTTCATGGGGGAACGCCCTTACCATAACACCTATGCTCACATGAGATATTAATGTGTGATAAATAAAAACATGAAAGGGTTCCTATCAACATGTAGAAGAGATTAAGGATTAGGATAGGGTCATTTTATACCATGTGGTTGCTGGACCAAGATATAGGATCCTGGAATCCCTACGTATCTCATTAAAATGAGAATCAATCCATATACAGTTCTAGAAACTCATGAAGATTAGTGTCATTTAGCAAGGACATCAATCATGCAATTTAACTTTATATGGCTAGGATGTGGGTGAATCAACATGAAATATGGGAAATGTTGCGGCTGGGCACAAGAATGGTTATACGAGCATCGATATTTATTCTGTGATAACATAAATAAAGCCGCATTAGTACTTATTTGAAGATATTATCTATGTGGACCTAAATCTCACATAGGTATGGGGTGTTTCATCCTTCTTTCTCATAGATCTATATCTTTTGTGGTAAATTTAGAGTTGGATTGTGATTCCTGTTTAGAATATAATTATGCGGTGACAACGTATTTTGTGAAGTTTAGCATCATGCGGTAATGAACTATTCTAAGTAGTTTAATGTCATGTAGTTAGGATGTGAGTTTTTGTGATGATTAAAATCTTACATGTAGGAAAAGGGCCACCTAATGTGAATGGATATGAAAAATTTGGTTCTTTTTATTTTTACATCATGTGACTATGATAGGCTCCATATAGTTTATCATCATGTGGTTAGGACATACTCCATACTGTTTAACATCATGTGGTAAAGAAAAATCACCCTAGATTAACATCATATAACTAGGATGATTATACATAGTTTAATGAAATGTGACTACGATCTTCTTAACTTGTTTAATTTTATGAGACTATGGCATATAATATTTTGGGTAATCTATGAAAACTATTCCATTAGAATCACCAAATTGTTGGGGGTGTGATATTTTCCCCTTCCATTATGGCCAATGAGTAAGATCCATTGAAATATACCTTATTTATGATATATGACCATGACAATTTGTGTTCTAGCTTTGCAAGATTATTCCATAGTATCAATGTGGTTTTGTGATATTGCATCAGTTCTCCTTGAAGTAATTAACGGAGTCATGCCTATTTATCAAAGGTGTGTGTAATCTAATTCTGATAGACTTTATGGTTGTAAAATATATGGAACCTATTCTCATCGAACTGATCATGATTATCCATTTTTTATGGTTACACATTAACTGGGAGGTATATAAAAATGGCTATTAGAATCAAGGGAAATAGGAATTTTACAGGAAATACTTCCTTAGTCCTGTAACCTAATGATTAAAATGTTCCTTGTGTAAAAGTATGCGTGGTAGTACAGTAGGACAATAATTCATAAAAAATATTTTATAGATAGGACACCATGTCATCATTTGTAGTATATTTAAAAATGTGTTATTAAGTGCTTCTATTTTTCCATTTCTACTTCATGATATTGGGATTATTGATTGGACTTAATATAATGATCCTAATACAATTCTTCATCTCCATAGAACAAAAATTTGTATTCTTGTTTGAAATATTGTGTGAGGGATCCCAAAACTAGTCATTATATAGGACTTTTAGTATTTTATGATATTATTTATCCCAAAATCCATGAGGAGTATTTCCTCATAACAATTGGAGAAGAAGTTTATAGCAGTAAAGATGTACATAAAATGATTTTATAGGAGAGAATCATTCTAGACTAATGATCGATGTAGGATTTCAAATAGGCTTCTTCCACATCAATGAGAAACTTTTTTAAGATATTCATATGAGGAGGATTATATTTAACCATTTCTTTAATATGTGGTTTTAATCATTTAGACACTCCCATTGGGTAATGTTCAATACATTCCACCAAATATTTTCCCTTCTAGCTAGGTTGTTTATAAGATTCCATCATGGAGATAGACGATTATGTGATCCATCCATCCTAGAGTGGGTTTTATTTCATTACACTTTATTTTGGTGCTTCCATCATTATTTTATTCTATATCACACATGATGATATTTGAGATCATTCTTTAGTTTATTAATATATAAGACTTCTTCTTCTTATTCTGGATCTTCCAGAATTGTAGTTGCATTTGATGAAGTTTTTGCACAAGCATTCGTTGATCAGGGAACATGATGAAACATGGGCACAAAATAGAACTATACCATTATTCACTTAAAGTAGCAACTGATAGGTTCCAATTATTTCTTTTTATTCATATTAGGTTTTGATCTAATTTATCAATGTTTTTAAATACCCTTTGATATTCAGGTAGTCTATATTTAGTTGTAGGATATATTATAACCTACTAAACAAGGTTTGGTATTCTGCCTCATTATCCGTGTTTCCGATGGATAGTGAGAAATAGTAGTTAAAATTTTCTTTGTCTAGAGAAACAAATATAATCCCAAAGACAACCTAATTGAGATTCATATTTTCACTCATTTTGATGCTAATAATTCATTGGGAACTATTAAAATACATCTCTCATGTCCAATGAGTGTCATGGGCATAGAAAACATCTTAATCTGGATGTCTAGTGTCAACTGGTGTAGTTTTCTGGGAAGGATATGTCGTGAAGAAATTTACCAAGGATTTCCCTTTCACTACCTTCAATGCCATGAACTAGATGACACATTATCACAGAATGTCCACTTATCTATCTAGATGTACAGTTATCATAGGAAAACAAAGGATATACCTCACCGGATTAATATGATAGACCAGATAGGCTTTCAGATCCTGAATATAATGCCTCAGCTTCTACACTACAATGATATTTTCAAGGATATTCTTTTTGACATTCGAGAATTAGGTCTTACTGCCTAGCATTGTTCAGCAAAGTAGTAGATATTTTTCTAACTCTACAAACCAGTCTTCTATATGAGGTGGGAGACCAGTGGGAATTCCCTGGAGGCCGTATATAAGATGAGTGGATTTCCCTCCATCGTGGGCATCTGGATCGGTGGAAGTAGAAAAAAACTATTTGAGACTTTTTAAGGCTTCTTAATCATCCCCATCCTAAAGATAGGTGATTCCCTTATTCATTATCCTTTTATTGGGAGAGATTTTCTGACCATGTTTTCTATGTGACATTGAATACAGGTGAGGTCCCCTTGAATTCCCATTTGTTCTTGGAGTTATCTAAGGGTGAAAAGAAAAAAAAATAGAACAAGTATCCTCTGTATATACATCAATTCCATTGTGGAATACCACAAATCCAATGAAATTACATGATGTTACACCAAAATCACATATCAGTAGATTCATCTTCAGACTATACTGTAATAACTTGTCAAATTCTATATGAGGATATGTGAAGTAATCACCTTGATATTGGGATTTGACCACCAGATCATCAACATTACTTTTTAATATTATTCTCAATAATGGATTAAAGATATGATGTACGTAATTTTGGTATGTAGCGTCAACATTCTTCAATACAATATGAATTACATGGTTTCATTACAACCCTTGGGGTGCTCTAATGGTAGTTGATTCCTCATCTTATGTGGATATCTTTATTTTATTATACCCTGAAAACTAAACCATGAAGTAAAGGGCCTAGAATCTAGATATTTAATCTTAAAATAGTTTTTTGATTGGAATTGGTAATTCATCCTTTATTGAATGTTGATCAAGGTCTCATAAATCAATTTAGATTCTAACCTACCCATTCTATTTCTTAACATGGATGATTTTTGGTGAGACATCTTGGGTATTGAACATCTCATAAAGTGTTGGGTTTGATCAAATTATTGAATAAAACCTATAAATTGGTATCATGAGAGGGGTGAATACTCTTGGATACCTATTTGAAGCCATGATGGTCATCAGGTAATATGATATGGTGTGTAGACACATCTAGTTTTTGTCTGGTAATTTTTATACAATTATAAGAGAACGCATATCGGTGTTGCTTTAGGAAGGTGATTAAAATCTCTTGATCCTTGAGAGGCATGGTGAAACTAATTAGTATTGGTCACAAGTGTTATTATGTTATTATATTTACCTAATTGACCTCATAAATGGTGGGGGAGATGCCTTCTTCGAATATGGGAGGGGTGTTCCTAAGGTCATCCTCTTCTTCTTCCATAGTTGAGTCTATGGAAGAATTTTCAGAAGAAGTCGTAAATATAGGGGTATCTATGACATTTTAGTTGTGAGATAAGGAAATGATAGTGACATTATCATTATCTGCAATCAAAGTATATATAGAGATCATAGGGAGATGATTTTATTTAACATTATCATTATGAAAAAGAAGGTTCTTGACATTTAGGATCGGGTTTATTGTCTCAACTATATTTATGGGAACCACATAGTAACAATGAAACATACTCCAATGATACATAGGAGTGGTCCCCAAGCTCTTGAAGTTGCAACCTTTACATTATCATCCACCATTGGTTGTTTTCCTCCCCTTTTTAAACCTACTTTTTTATTTGTGGCATCACATGTTTAAGAAGGGGACCTGTCACTATGTACTATGTCAACCATTATATTGATGGGGTATTTTAGACACTAATGTAATGTCAAGGGTAACACGACATGGATATAGATATAGGTTCTTCCAAGCATGAAATTATATAAATTTTCCTATTGGATGACCATAAACTGAAAAAATGATATGTGATTCTCAATGGAGCCTTCGTCTTGATCGTCCCAAGGGGTCTTTTCGCATGCATATCGTACCCTTTAATTTTGATCATTGAGAAAGAATCATCCCATTCTCTATACCCCATTCATTTTAGGGATAAAATCATAATGATATTGATCCCATAAATATTATATATTGGATCCCTTAGGAAGTCAACATTATCGAGTCTACCCAAAACATATAGGGTACTTCTATGTTCGTTGATGGATTCATCTTTACCTAGTGCTATGAATGAGACGGTGAAATGACATACTACTGGAATGGTCTCTACTAGATATACCTCGACAATAGTTACTTCTATCTCGAAATGTAGTGGGAACTAAGGGGATTTAAGAAGTGCTTCACTAAGTTGTTTTTAATGATGTAGCACATATAGGATTGAGATATTTTAGGGGGATATCATGCAATTTGTGTGGTTCATGATGTCTTTACCTATTCCTAGGGATTATCAGACAATCACATCCCCGCCAGGCAGTCAGTCAAAATGACAAGGTGTAGGCAACCAATGGAGGGTTATGAGACACATCCATGGCTATGTTGATATTTTTTGGATCATTTTCCCTTGGGTATCGGCTGCATATATGTCCACTATGGGGTTGTGAAAAAAACAATTGTGTTTGACCACACCCATGTGTTCCCCTATATCCTCGGTACCTACAAATGTGACCTCTGTTTCCTAGACTAGATGTAGGGGAACTCATGTATGGAGGCATATTCTTCATTGGATAAGTTGTCTATCATGTTTATCATGTTAATAGAACTAAATATTGGTTCTTCTTATGATGATTGTTCCCTTTGGTTTTTTGGTGACCATGCTTCATATGTTCCATTGAAGAAATATGCAAGAGTCATAGCCTATGTTTGAGTATAATTTGACACTTCATATTCTTTCTCTATGTAAATCTCATGGATGCATCCAACATTAAGAGACATATGTGATGTAACTTCCCTAGGTGGATGAACTATTATGGGTCTGTACAGATGTGCTCTCAGGGTGGCATGATCTCAGTCAACTGATTTCAAGTCAACTAGTTGTTGAAAATCTTTTCATTCATGGTCAAAATATTATACAGATCAACTAGTTCTTTGAACTTTGAAATGGTCATATAGGTCACCTATGTTAGAGAGTAAACCAACATCACCTTTCCGGAATAGACCATTATTTGGAGAACATATTTAAAGATGATGAAATTAGAGATATTATGAACCATCTTTTAAAGGAGAGGGCAGTAAATAGGATGATCGATGAAGTTGTACATGTTGGGATTCCTAGTATATGGTACATTTGTATTTTATTTCCCATGGTTGAAAGGAAATAATTGATACTTGTTCATTTTGGAAGGAGTAGGATTCATTCATTTATTCCTTGATTCTAGGGTGACCCTAATTTCTCTGTACATCTAGCTGAGTGATTTTTTTATTGTTTCCACTCGACTGGAGGTGTTGGATGGGTTGGGACCTTCTTAGGTTCATGGAAAATAACTGCTACTAGTGTTATAGTAACAACCACAATATATATCTTTCAGAACAATTTCCCCTATGCAGAAGTCATGAGTTAACATTTAACTCAAGTTCATTGAATGGAATCAACCAAACATTGTTCCATTTCGACAGACTCATAGAACCCACAAGGATACTTCAGTAGAAACATATTTTTATGATTCTCATCTAGGATATATTATACATATAGTTCCAGCAATTGTTTCTGGGAGAGAGGGATGTTGATCGAATATGTTAAACCCTTCCATATTTCCATGAAGTCAAACACCCTAACATTGTTTTCATTTCTTGATGTTTTTCTGGTTGAATATTTCCATTTTTCTTAGCGTGGAGATAAACTGGTAAAGGAATTAACAAATAATGTCTTCCCATCCTATAAAGAATCATTCTGGAAAGATTTTGTACCAAAAAAATTGTAGGCCCTATCAACGTATTCATAAAACACATTAGCATTGTCACCTCTAGTTAATATCGATGTCCCATAATCGGACCACATCTGGATAAAAATTGTGTGAGATGTTGTTCTTGGTATCCAATATCGTCGAAGGTAGAGAAGGAATGTTTTCTGAAATGGGGTGGGGTATAATTATCTTCCAACCATTCAGGATATGGCTTCATCTTAGGCTCCATAGGTTCATGTCTTCCTTCCATGGATTCAATTCGAGTAGCGAGGGACTTGATGGAATTGAAAAATTATAGATGTAATTATCTTTGATCCCCATCCCTCAACTACCTGGTCTGGGTGGGTCTTGATCAGTAAGAATTATTTTTATCTACTATTGGTACTCCGTTCATGCAAAAAAACTGAATGATTTCCATTATGGGGGAGATATAGTCACATTAATGGGGTGAAGTCATGATCATTTTCAACATCCATATTTATGAAGACCATATTCTTAGATGCAGAGCTGGTCTGATACACAGATTCCACTCTTGAAGATGGATCGACTCTTTATAAATGTATGGGAGAATGAGTATTTTCCCTTAATTATATCCTCATTGGGTTTCATGAGATTTTGAATCTCATTCTAATATTGTGTCATTTTTTCCTCCATGGAAGTAACTTCACATCTTCAGGGTAGTGATTGGGATGTATCCACACCATTACATTTATTTTTTTAGTGTTATTCTATAGAGGTGGAACTCAATATTTGAATGTTCTAGGTTTCGGATCCTCCTATGGTTCTGCATATGTGTTTCCTTATTGGGTGTATCGAGAACTTCCTCCCAGGGAATGTTTTCTATATTTTTCTCTCTACATCAACACCATGATCAACATTATCTATTTTTGTGATAGTGATGATATTCGTAGATGTTTATTGGATAATTATAGTTTTACCATTACATTAAATACAAAATGATGTTTCTTTACAACCATAATTATAGTCTTTTATTGAAGCCTTGTCCATATTGGGCCATTTTGGCCTTCCACCCTAGATATGTTTTATTTCCTTCACCATAAACCCCTCCCATATCTGCCTTTGAGTATTGAAAATGAGGGAATTTTATGTAATTATTTTCCAATGGGCCTCAAATAACATAGTTTTTTTAATGGTGGGAGTAATGGATTGGATGTCGACCATAAATATTTACCTCCCAACCAAGAGAAGATTAACTACTACTTAGGTGATAATGATAAAGATGATGAAGTAAACACCACCATCCATATGGGATAAAGGAAATCTGGGGCCACAATTAACCTAGACTAATCTTTTTTTTGAGGATTCGATTCATTCATTCAAGGATTTTATTACTCTTAGGATATGAATTACGATATAAATGCCTCATCCAAGAAGACTCATGTTGATCTGGAACCACTATTTATTTCCCTGGGAACCACTCAAGATATGATAACCCAGGTGATAATAATTGAGATATAAATTCCCCTAGCTAAGTTGTTTGGGGTTTGCATGTAGTTTATACTGATATTTCTTAAATCCTATCGATAATTTATTATCTTAGGGGTTGAGGTGGTGGTATTTATTCCTCCATCCTAGTTGTATGAGTTCTCTCCAAGATGAATACTATGAAAGATGATATTGCATCCAATTTCATGTGGCACGGTTGCACTCGTGTAGATGTTGGGTACAACGGAAGCCCTTGATAAGAGACAAATTCTAAGATATATTATGAGGATGATTGAAAACATTTATTCCATGTCTAAAATGAATTATCATTACTTCAAGGGTACAAGCTCAAATGTCTGTTGGTAATCTTCTTCCCGTGTTTTTGAGGTAATGATACCATTGAACCAGAAGAATTTATTTATACTGATCAATTGTCATAATTACTACCCGGATACTTGATTTTCCCGGAGGCAATGAAACTACTAGTTTTTGTTTCTAAAGAGTTCTTTTGTTCTATAGATTCAATGATGTTTAACCCTCCACACTTTCCCCATCCTCAAATACAAATAGATTTAATGGATTCAACTATCATTTTTTGAAGATTTAGGATTCAATAAAAGTAGGAATTTTATAGATTTGTGCTATTATTTTCTAGTTTTGGATCTCGATCTATGGTGATAGTAGATATGTATAGCTAAAAATAGGGTATCTTGATGGTTTGAAGGTGAACCTCACATCTTGGATATGGGAGTTGTCTTGCATTCATTCACTGATGATTTTCCCATAACTTATGATATAGATAAGGAAATAAATCCTTTTAAATCATGTATTGGAACTCGTATTTAAATGTATAAAGGGGATAATACATGGTGGGGAGGTTGGTTCTGGCTAACTCACTCCATATATTAATTTTGGATTCCGCTTCATCAGACTTACACACCTCCATGGGATCAAACCACAAAAGGTGATTCTTAGGGTCACCTACAGACAAGTGTGGAGTGTTTCTAAATGTTCATGTGGAACTATATATGGTTAGCCTTTGTGTTTTGATAACCTCTCTATAAGAAAATTCTTACGTTTTCAACACTTATCGACACATATGTGTTTCAAAAAGGGGAGGTATTCATTTTTTAAATAGATATATCACCATTGAGAGGTTAAGTATTTAATATTTCAGTATTTGAGTCTGTGTGATCCATCAATGCACCACTATGATGATTTATATCACAATAATTACTCTCTTAAACTATTTTTTGGAATTATTATAGACCCTTGGGGTGTTACGAATGTGTCTCAAACAACCTAAAGGAAACCAAAATTGACTACATTAGGGATATGAGCCTTATTATGTGTCATGGATGGAATATACATATATACCTTCTGAAAGGGTGTAAGGATATGGGCAAGTTGTATAATGGTTTTTGGTCCTTGTTTATAACCATCTGGTGTTGTTGGGTTATGATACCACTATTGAGAATATGCTAAAATATGCCAATGGGATTTTTTGTTACTGATAGGAATATGATTCTTCCCCATGGAATGTGCCATTATCACATGGTGAGCCTTGGTTAGAATAGGGACATGATCCAGATAATAAGTCTTTAGAGTAAGTTTCTGGTCTTTTTTGAAAGGAATATGAGTATATCCCAAGGTATGTTCTGCTCTCACTTGGTGAGCCCCATTTGGAAAGAGAATATGAACTCGATCCAAATAAACAATAACCATAAGAATATTCCAATGGGAATATAGAATGGGAGAAGGGATATAAGCTTCCTCATATATATACTCGTTTTTATGTTTTTGCACTCATTCATCGGCAAAAGTAGGGATATTTTATTGGATATAGTGATCCACACAAATATATTAGGTAGATTCACATAAAGGAATATAAGAATGTCTCGAGGCATATTGCATTATCACTTGGAGAGCCTTAGGTATAATGGGTATATGAACCTGATCCTGGGCCTTTAGAGTGTGTCAATGGTCTTCTTCGAAATGAATATGATGATGTCATAATGCATGTTCTGCTCTCATTTCGCGAGAGCCAGCCAGAATGGGGGTGTGATCGTGATCCTCAGCCTTTGGAATTAAAATCTAATTTTTTTCAAAAGCATATGAGCATAACATGAGACATGTGTCTCTCTCTCTTGGTGAGATACTTTTGGAATTGGAATATGATTCGAGTATGATGCCTCATCCTTTGCCAGAATATGTTGATTATCCTCCCAAATGGGTGTAAGAAAAAGTGCATGCTCTGAAGAAACAACTTGTTCATAATTATTAGAATATTTTTATTCTATGCTATAGGGATTGTGATATTCACATGTCTCTATATCTGTACTAGTTTCAGAATTTGCTGGAGAAGTACGTTTTCTAGTACTATGATGTAATGGAATTTTAGCAAAGCGTGCTCAGGAGTATAATCCTGCACATTTTTTTTAAATTATATACACGAAGATATATTCAATTTAAGTGGGGTTATGATCCAAGTCATATCCTTCTTGTACCATTGAAATGTTCTGATAGACATTACACATGGTGGTGGGGAAATGAACATAACCCATTACTGATGCAAGAATATGTTTGAAGACTTGTTCCGAGTGAGCAGCGATATGAGCCTAATCCCTGGTTATCTCTGTAATATTTCGGAATAAATCATAAGATAGAGTAGAGATATGATTTCGCTCATGATAATCCATATTCTTCCACCCTCGATGTGTCTTCCCTATTTCCTGTGCCTAGGGATCAGAGGTGGAAGTGTGTTGGGTTGTACCCATAATAGGAAACTTAAGGGAACTAGTGGGATGGTGATAGTAACAGTGGTTCATAGTATCCCTACTCAGTGGACACTAAACTAGAAGGGATCTGTAATTGTCTCCTTGTACCACCTTCATTAGATACCGATGGTTTTGATTTTCATTCAATGGGGATAAGTTTCCAAAGTGGTTGGTTGTGGAAATAATGAACACTATATTTTCTAAAGGTTTTGTCGGATGGTGAATAGTAATAAGTTTTATCTTTTGGAGACCCTTTAATAAAGAATATATTTTTGGGATTGTACCATGTCGATGGTATTCTTGGACCATTGCATCCGCAACCTGATGCTAAAGATACTGGGAAGGTAAGGTCATTCTGTGACCTATAGGGATTACATCCATCACTGTTTTTTGAGAATGATTGATGGATGAATACATTATCTCATGTTGGGTTATTTTTAGTGGGAGTTGTATATATATATTAACATCGATAATATGGAAATCCTCCATTTATAAATCCAGTATCCTATGAAAGATGCATGCTGAATAAAATATGCATGTGTTATACAATTTCCCTTTTATTCCCAATCCGTCCATTCATCTAGAGAAGAATTATCAAATTGAAGATGGAAATATTTCATGAGAACCCTTGATATAGAGGATTAGATGTTTGATTCTTGTCATTATTATGAGATAATTTTTCTAATTAATATATTCACATCAGTTCACCATTTTTCACATGTTTTGAGGTTATGGACCACCCATATGATAGAAAGTTAATGATTTGATGAGAAATGGGTAGTCTATATTTTTTATCTTTTGTTGTTGATGTCCTAGTTAATTGATTTCTCATCTGGTTCACTGATTTTAAATCAACAAAAAGATGTGGATGGCCTGCCCTGATGGTTTGATTTTCAGGGTGGTCAATGCATTTAAACAATCATTCATGTTGGCAATAAAATTTTTTTATTTCTAAATGAAACACCCAATGGATCCCACATCCATATCTAGGTACATTCCTACTTTCCAAAGGTAGTTGGTTCTTTAGGGAATTAGACCTAATGATTCTTAGGATCTCACATTGGATGAGAGGAGGGGAGGTTGGGATCATCACACCATTTTGGTGGGAAATTGTTTCATACTCTATGAATCTCTTATAGATTTAAGATATGTTCGAGACTATATTCCAAATCATCATATGGAACTGATTACCCTAAAATCTCCATTAGTTAACTCATTTTATATGAATAATGGGTAATATTATTAGTGAATCCATGTTTATGAATCTTTGGTTCTTCATCTGTTTCCCATTGGTCAGTAGTTTCTTATGTGTCGAATCTAAATAACAAAGCACCTAGAAATTCTTGTCAGTTTGGGTGATAGTTACTGTTCTGAGGACAAGATTAATTCTTTATGAGGCTTCCAACATATCCTATTTTATAATAGAATCAGGAAAAATGTAGTTCTTCAAATCTGTTATAGTTTAATATCATATGGAGGGGATATATATGTATGAATATAGGGACCATATTATTGATATCACACCATGAGGAGGCGTATGATGTGTCTTGGGTATAGAAAGAATCAAAATTATCATAGTTCAATCACTCC
Organism: Viscum album; assembly: GCA_963277665.1. Lineage (NCBI taxonomy): Eukaryota > Viridiplantae > Streptophyta > Magnoliopsida > Santalales > Viscaceae > Viscum > Viscum album. Next base: position 506,529,064 of record OY728145.1, read on the forward strand.
CATGGGAATTTACCCAATTTAGATACCCTTGTATAGGTGTAGTTATACCATTCCACTAATCAGGTCTTATACACTGAGTTTTCATTGGATGGTATAGATTCATGATGAAAATGATGTGATCATTTCAACTCCATAATCCCATGTAATCTATGCTCGATGTGAGAAACATGGGATACCATGTAATCAGTCTCACTGCATATGGTAGAAACAATTATGTACTAAAATATTCTATTGGGAAAATTGGTGATTGCGCCTTGGGAAAGAATCCTATATATCCTAGTTATAGGAAGAATTAGATACATTTTAGTTCATTTTATTACCTCAATCCACTGGTGGATGAGGATGTTTTTTCATCCAATGGGATATATTGGGTCTCTATTGTTGGAATGTTGGAGTCATGGATGGACTTAAACTAAAGTGGATTCTCATTTACGATCATTCCTTATTATGGAGTCCTATCTATCCTGATTATGGAAGGAATTAATGTTTTTGTAGTTCAGTTTTTTCGTGGTTTAGACAATGAGGACTCCCTTGTATGTGGGAAATATTATATTATACTTCAAATCAGGTCTTGAACACAGAGGTTTCCCTTTTATTTGGTATATATTATATTATTCCATTGATCATCGATTATATAATGAGGTCTCCCTATGTGAATGATATGATCATCGAAACTCCCAAAGCCCATGTGAGAAATTCTCTGTGTGAGAATCAAGGGGTAGAAAGTAAAAAATATCACTACTCAGGGATGTAAGACATATGTACTAGTACATACCTTTAGATATTTAAATATGGATCATGTTCCATAGTAAGTTATCATACATATCTTGGTTAAAGTAGGAATCATATTTCTCATAGTTCATTTTATCGGGAACTACTCACTACGGTTTCCCTATTATGCACACTGTATAGTTTTTTCATGTCTGAAGGTATCTTCTTGACATTTCTTGGTTATCAGCTTGAAATATGTAATTGTCTTCATCACATGTTTGGTTTCTTTCTAAAATCCTATGGGGATGATCACATGATCCAAGTTGAGATTTCTAGAGGATTTCATGAGACATATCTGAGAGTGTCTAGAGATAATCATAAGATCGGAGGGGACAAGTTTGGGTGAAATTGTGAGATCTGGTTAACTTGTCCATAAGACATCACATGATCTAGGTTTACTTGATCGAAGTTCATGACATGAACTATATGAAATATCTTATAGTCATCTCGAGATCTTGGTGGAGATCCTTGATGTCTTCACATGACTAGGGTGGCAAGTTGAGAGGGAATCCTACAACCTGGATGACATGCTTGGAGAGTGCCATGAGATCTGGCTGGTAGGCACAAAGGGCTCTACAAGACCAAGCTAACATAAACCGGTGTCACTTCATAACATGGGAGAGATTCCTAGAGTACTTCACAAGGCATTGATGGTGAGCCCATAGGGCTTGCTGAGACTTTAATTTTTCGTGATCGAATGAAATATATTGACTTTCAAGACTTTTCCTAAGACATTGAATGATCAAAATGGCATGTTAATGTGATTTTGCATGATATTAGTGACATGACATGGTGATGTTGCATGATCTATATGAGACATGTGAAGTGAATTTGGATCGGAAAATATGTCTTCTCATTAGTATCCCGGATTAATTATTTATTATATATTTTATTGAATATGTTTCTTATATTTGTTCATAGTTATCATTTTTTATATCTCACTTGATCCATCAGATATCTAGGATGATAATTGATAAACATTACATAGGTCCTCTATGTGATCTCAAATGATTATGAAACTGTCCATTGCATTATTTTTGATATCCTAGGTTGTCCCATAGATGTACCCAGTAGAAAAAATTTGTGATCACGAGATTTTCAACTTTGAAATGTTTTCTCTAATGATTGGCTGTGTTAGTTCAAGGATCCAAAGATGTATATTTTTTTTCTGGGGTGGTAAATTTAGATACCTATCAACCATAAATATACACCACTTTGTGTGGCTTGTAATGTCATAATCCATGCTGGAGTGGGTGGAGGAATTTTGTGTCACATTCTTGGTGAAATTATTCTATAGGTATCACATGATTTTCAATAACTACAAGATCATCCTGTATACACACTATTTGTTAATTTTTGTAAAATCAACATTTTCTTGCACAATTATATTGACATGATAAAGGGATTTCGAAATGTCTTTTTGACATTTCTAGGGATTTTTTCGAGATTAGGATGCATGTTGAAAGGCCTTTACAAGATCTAAGCTGCTTGTTTGGGACATTTTATAAGGAAAAATGTGTCTTTCCAAGGGTTCTTTGAGAGGTCAAGCTGAATTTTCAAATGGGGAAAAACATAAAAAAGGATGATTTCCCTATGTGTAGGTAATCGTTCACATAATATCAATACATCTTCCCTATTCACGAAGATAAATTTATTTCACATTGTATATCCTTGTTTATTTTATAATGGATGGGGATATAATGAGTCTACATGAATGTTTTGAAGATGAAAACTCTCCACATTGGTGATCTGTCACATGACCAACAAAGCATTTTTTTGGTGATGTGTAATCATTATCATGAGAAACGTTTCTTTTTTACTTAGGAGATGGAGGGGGAGCACAAGACCACTTGGAAATGTCTGAGTTCTTTTGCATGATAGGGTTGATATGCTTGATGGATCTTGCATGTCCAAGAGTACGTGTCATTGGGGATTCCCTAGTGTCTTGAGAACTGTGTGGGTTTGTATCCATATATTTATGACCATTAAATTTTCCTTTCTTTTGGATATTTTTCTCTTATTTTCCAAGTATTTTTGTATGGATTGTTAGGAATCATCTGATTGACACGTTACGCGATCCAGAGGAACTCATATGGAGGTCGTCGCATGATCATCACTTGTATGGGATTATTTCTCAAGAATTAGGAGAGTTTTTAAATGGGTATTATTAGGATATTATAGTAGTCCATGTGTTGTGAATAACCTTTTTTCATGACCTTCTGATAGTCATGTGATCATGTTTCCATTTTAGGGTTACACAATCCATGAATTCTAGCCACCTATGTTTTCCGTTTTCTTTGTGAGAAAAATAATACAAATATTTTGGTATTTATTCTATTTTTTATTTTTCTATTCTCATTTGGTAGGGAAGAATATACATTGAGAAAGTGGAATAGAGGGTCACACACTAAGTGTATCCAGAATAATATTTAAATTATGTTGGTTCTAGTAGAAACCTCAAGATGGAGGTGGGGGTAAAATTAGTTTCTAATTAAAATCTTCAATTAAAAATGATTTAAAACCAAAATAGCCATATTTATAAAATATTCCCATTTATTAAAACATTACAGTTATATAATTTTATATTTCAAAATGATTCTTATAATTTTAATCAAAACTCATTAAAAATAAGTTTAAAAAACACATTAAACTTTGGAAATAGTTTTAATTGAATTAAAGATAATATATAGAATGATTAAAGTTAACTATCAGGACAATATTTATTCATAGCGTGTAGAAAACATATACGGATATGTCTTAAAAATATAGTAAAACAAAATTGATCAAATAATAGTTCAATTAAATAAGGGTTTTAATCTCAATCCATTTCCTAATCCCTTCCACTAGAAAATAATGTACATCCAAACAATTGATTATATAATAAACCGGTCGACACATTGGATTTTATTTTACACAAAAACAAAAAATGTATTCCAAGAATATACATGCTTTCACAGTTCTATGTGGAAGAGATAAATGATAATAATGATGTGTTAGCAGTTTAGTATAAACAGCATCTTCTACAGTTCGTCATGGTAGTATAGATGAATAAATATGAAATACAGTGTCCTTCACTATCCAATTTATTAAATGATATGGAACTAAATAATTAAAATATGACACCACACAATGTTCAAAGGTAAATATAATTTGAGAAATATAAGGTAGAGGGGTTGGTGTAACAATGTATGTTTTATTATTACCTAGATAGTTCTCATTGTAGTATTTTGATTTAGAGTATATGTGAAAAGATTTTTATAAGATCACTAAAGTTTCATAATTTTTTTTTGATAATAGTGTTTCAAAATTTTTTGAAATTGGTTATATGTTCTTTTTTATCATTTGGAAAAAACTATTACATCTTTGTGTCACATGTACACAATTTTTATAGGAATCTATCCACATGTAATGTGATACAAACTATTCTACTTTGGTCTACATTTTTTAAATTCTCTCTCTAGAAATAGACACTAATAAATGATCATGAATATCCATATACATTGGAATGATATTTGGGTTAATTATATTCTTTTAACATGCATTTAATTCTGCATAGAAAATTGGTTGGATTAATATTTTATTATATAATAATATAAAACATACCATTTGACATGGTTAATTTAATGTTACCAAATCATCATCTATGATAACTTATATACTTTTTTAATTCATTGATATGATTTATAGTTAGACATTTATACATACAATTGATCTTTTTTCCTTATAGATGTTGGTTTTGTACTTGTAGTCATTCACTTTACACTTGTGGTTGATCACCTTAAAAATTCATTCAATCAAATACTTATTCAATTTTATACTTCTGACCATGTACACATTATATGATCTTGTGGTAGATACTTTAATTTTCATCATATCTTATGGTATCATAATTGTTTTTATAGCCTATCCAGCTAGATTACTGATTTTTCAATTGGGTGGGTAGTTGATCCGTTGCTTTTAATGTTTGATCAAAAGAGTCACTTGAGAAATTTTTTGCGTGTTTTATTATTTCTTACTTTTACTTGATTCATGTTCCATAAATTCATTGGGGTCAATAAAGTTTCCATGGATTCAATACCATGTACCATGTGGTCAATTCCAGAGATAGTGATATAATAATTCTTTTCTATAAATTGAACTTACTTGTATAAAAAATTAAATCAATTATGGATAACATAAACATGATTGTTTATTATTAAAATTAATAATTTTTAGAATAATACAAAAATATACCTCTTTTTATGATGTCATTTCATGGCATAAATAATTATTTAATGAATAAAGGATGATTCTTTAAAAAATGTAATTTGTTATAGAAATCAATTACAAAAAATTATTAACAATCATTGTAAGATTGAAAATACTTGATTTAATACTTCAATATGATATTCTTGTTTGGTCCCATATTCCTTTTATTCCCATTTTTGAATTTTCAAAAATAATGCAAACAGTTAAAAGATTAAAGAGACAATAAATTGAATAAAATATATATATATATATATAAAATAAAAAGATGATATGTTATTAAATGATAAAAAATATATTAATAATACCCATTAGGGTCTAATAAAAATAATAATATGTAGTCTATGGAATGGTAGAATATTAATTTACTTTTGAATCATCATAATTTGTAGTAGTAGGTTGAGGAATATAAGTAGCACTATAAATTTATATACATAGTGAAACTAGAATGATGTGTCCAATAGCTTGGGAAAGAGTAAGGAAAAAATGTTCTATATAAGTATTAGGAGAGTTTATAGTTGGAATCGAAGTATCAGTTTATGTTTGGGAATGAGATTCTATGGTTTGAAATATTGGAAGTGTATGATGTGCTAGAATATTGGTATTGTAAACATACATTCATTACACTATGATCATTGGGATTTCATCCATAGATCTTCTTCCATGTTACCCAACTTGAAGGACAAAATAATTCCCAAACATTAATTCATTAAAAAATGTTTTCATCATGAATAACTTCAAAAATATGTATTTAAAAGTAGATTCCATAGGTGGAATCATGAAATATTATGATAAAGAGAGTAACTGAGTCTTAAGGTCTCTTTTTGTGTAAATCCTTTTATTGTAGTAATTTATTTCACCCTTATTTATATTTTTATCATTATGAATATAAAAAAATTAAAATCATAATAATAAATAAATTTTCTCTCTGAGAATTAATTTTAATCTATAGTTAATTTCTCATAGTCTACACAATGTCCAAAACATACAGAATGTCTTCATAGATCAAAATTATAATTATGTTCTCATCAAAATTTACATAAATAAGAGGATTTTTTGAAGCATGGATTAAAGGTATGGATGGAATAGTCATTAAAAATGATTTCTCCCATCCCTAGAAGCCAACAAATTTGACAGATCAAATTGTGTGAGATAATTTGACTTATAAAAATCAAAATATATTTTCTGAATATTCTAGAATCATAGGGTATATGATCTGTTATCATAACAATCCTTGGATGGGGGATGTGAAACCAAAAAATAAATTTTGTATGATATTTATTTATCTTGGTCATAATTTTTATCCCAACTGATAATCTAAATAATTATTTTAAGATATCCAAAATATTATTTTTAATTGGTTGAAACTTCTGGAGGTTCTTGTAGATGGTTAACCATAAGAGGTTCCTTCTTCTTGTTATCAATAATATTGATATTGAGTTGAAAAAACATCATCAAGGAAATCATCGACTACATATAATGAATGATAAATCAATTCAAGAGTATGTCTCAATGATTCATCTATGTTTGAGAAGATGTTAGATAGTCCCTAAAGTTTCTTTGATGATGACTTAGATTTATCCTAATAATATTCCATGGCCACTAACTCTATTCTCATAGAAGATTTATACAATATCTTCATGAGAAATATTCCCATGAACATCTCTAGAAGATGTTGGGGTATTAAATATTTTTAACAAGACAACAGAAAATTCACGTCTCACTGGTCTCTCTAAAATAGGTGTAGATGGATTTGGGTCCAATGATACTTCTTTCATTATAACAGTAGCAATAACAAGTCCATATATACTTGAAACATTGGCATTATTCTTTCAATACTCATTCTCATTATTATCCTTATCATCTTTAGGAGATTTATTATTATCCTTCTTATCTGTATTTCAATTTATATCACCAAGAGAAAACAAAATCATAACACATAATGGGTTATCTATAAGTATTTCATTATTATAAGGTGATTAATCTCAAATTGGAGCTCAAACTACCTCAATAATAGGCATATTGTCCACTATAATAGGATCAAATCCTTATCACTCTCTAAATCTGTAAGAGTTCATCTAGAAAACATTTTCCATGTAATTCCTCCCCCAATATGAGGTATATCTTCTCTTCATAACTAATCCATCATAGGAATCTCTAGGTCTCTTACAGGTTCAATGGAAACTTCTGGTATCCTTTGAAATTGAAGATAACGAGGAAGTTATTCTATCATTGGTTCTATCTCATATTAAATTTCATGTATAGGATTCCATTATATTATTTCCTCAAAATATTTTTTGGATTCATCATCCACATTCAAATATTGGGATGCATTCTCATCAGAATAATAATTAGCATCAACAATATCATCTCTTTATAAACCCTGGTCAATTTAGTTTCTTATCTTATGAGGGTGACATATACGATTTAATGTCTCAGATTAAATCTCATCATTAGCTATCCACATCCTTCTATAATGATTCCAATTGATCTTTATTATATTTTAGGTATCCCTATTCATACATGAACCACTTGGAATAGTAGTTATTTCAAATCCTAAAGGAACCATGTTTACCAATTCTACAAATGTGGATATAAATTTTTTATAATGAAGTGTGTTGAAATTATAGGATGATTTTATTAATTCCTCTACACGTATTATTAAAAAATGAGGCATACTAATAAAAATTATATTAAACATTAAATATAAAGTCAAACTATCTTGATATCAAACCAGAAAAAAACCTCCCTTCATTTTAAAAATAGATTACTAAATAATTTTCCTCAAAAGTCTTCATTTTGATCTTAGGATATTTGTGACTAGTTTTTTTAGGTTCTTCCATAATTCGGATCCTCCAGTGTATTTCCAATCTCATAAAAGGTTTAGATTACTATATAAAAGCTCTAGTGGTCATCATATACTCTAATATGTAAAAATTTTAGATATCCAACATAGAAATTTAAAGTGAATTAACATTCTCAGTCATCAAAGACTATTCAAATCACATCCTTATATTCACAATTTTCATACTCTGTGTTTATATAAAAATATTTGACTATTAGGGAATATAATTGTTTATTTTCATTTAAAATGGAACTTAACAATTTTTGAAAAATGAACTTCTCTCCATATAAATGATCTACCTATGAAAAACCATTCAACATTTACTTTTCATTTAGCCTCTACATAACTAGAAAGTAGATTTAGGTTTGAAATATTTATATTCGTTAATGAGTTTCCCATTGTTCTATTTTATGGTTTGGTAATGTTATCTTAAAAGGATATCTTCTTCTCGATAACACTTTTTGAAAAATATTACTTGGGTGATATGTATTCATTAAAGGGTTTGAGAAAGTGGTTTGGTTTTGGTTAGAAAAGGCTTGACAATTTATCTCTAATTTTACACTTCAATATTTTATAGATTTAATTTTATAGTAACCCAGATGAAATAATAATAAGTGTTTAATTTAATTATTAAAACATATTATCTATCCATAAAAACAAGTAATTAAATACAATAATTGATATAATAGAATCTTATTAAACTATAAAATTATAAAAATTAATATTAAAAAATAAAAGAAGATTTTAAAAAATAGTTTAAATTAAGTTAATGATTCTTAATTCATGTTTGATATAGTTGATTTAATCACTATTCAATAGCATTATAATTATTTCTGAAATATGATTTTTTATTAAAATTAAGTGTTGAATGATATATCCTTTCTAAATATAAACTCCCAAAAATTAATGTCTTATATCAATATTCTTTTTTCCTTTAATGATATGATATATTTTGTACGAAATTTGTATACCACATATTTAGTAAAAAGTTATAGGTGCGTGTAGGAATTCCTATGTGTGGTCTAATAATGTGCGTTTCATATAATTAATCAATGCAAAAATCTATATTCAGCTATGCACTCATCTTTAGTAGTAGATAATACAACAGAATTAAATTTCCTACTACAATACAAAACTAAATAATTTCCCAAAATGATACTGATTCTATCAATACATTTTTAATCTAACTTACATACTCCAAAATTTTCATTTGAATGACTAATCAAAACAAATTACTATCCTCAAAAGTAGAAAAGCTATATTTTCGTTTTATTTTTGAGGTATTTTATTTTTATTTTCAACGAAAGTAAATGTGATTCTTTTGGATTCAATTTAAAAGGTAAAAAAGTCACATACTAAACATAATATCAGGCCATCTAGTAGTTAAGAACATTAAAATTAAAATCAAACCTTCATAAATTGATTGATCACTTGTTTTTCATGTTTTAAAAATATACATTTTATATCTTATTCTCATGGGAGTATCACTACCTTTAGTACTATATAAGGAGAAATTTGTTAAAATATTCTTTTTTAACTTATTATTTCCAAAACCATTCTTTCACTGTTTTGAAAAATTTGAAATCCAAGGATATAAATTCACTCATCGATTAAAATAATTTTAAATAATTATGGTATTATTTAAGAAAATTTAGTACACAAAAACATTTTTTGTTATAATAAAATAATATCCTCAATATATATTTTTAGTACTGAAATATAATGGTAAAATTTACAAATAAATAAATTATGTAATGGTATTTATTTTTTAAATTTTTTTAAAATAATATATTAGTTGAACCTCCTATTATAAGATCTATGATTTTGTTTTAAACCCTATAAAGAATTTTCGAATTTAAAAACATGATCTTGAAAATGATGGTTATTAAATCTGGGGGTTATTCTATAAAACATCACCAATTATATTACCTTTTATACATTAATTATATTTATCCATTTGATATAGTTGGAAATGAAAATTTGAAACATATGAATGAAACATTTAGATTTATTCATGTGTAGTTACTAGTGGAATGTTTTCCTCATATATTATACCTTCATCTATACTATGTACTTGTACAACCATCCATACATTATTTCAAATTATTGTTCCTTAATTATTTATCTTATTGATAAACACCCCCTTAGTTATAATGGTTAGAAATTCATTAGTACATTGAACTTGTTCCCATGGTTTATATCTCTAAAATTTATTTAAGTATTATTTTATTTTTATTACCAATTATTCATCATCAATTTCTTCAATAATGTTCATAAGTTCAAGATGTGATAATAATTATAGATGTTAAACTAATTTTTTTTGAGAATATATAGTCTGTGTTAATATATCTCAATATGAAAATACATAATCTAGGGAATGGCCACTGTTAGTCCAAGTTGTTATAGGGAAATATGTATTTGATACTTCATTATCTTATAAAAGTTCTGATTGAAATAGTTCCTCGGAATTGGGTGATTTTTCAACAATAGGTTTGGTAGAATTTTTAATAGTCTTGGAATTGATATTTAATTTTGAAATTTCATCCATATGGTTTTACAAGGATTTAAAAGGCTCAAGTATATTTTTTCATCAAAATTTACATGCACATATTATTACAACTTTTTTTATTGAATACCTTTTATGATTTATTGTATTTTTGATTTTTAAGGAAAATATTTTCAACTATTTTGGATTCTAATTTTTAATATTTATCCATTATATTTGTTACCATATTTTTGATCAGAACCTATTTTTATTGTGAAATAAATGATCACATTCTATATATGTATATGGATAACCATTACATTGCACATAGTCCCAAGTAAAAATGGCCCCAAAACATGGAATGAAGGCCTTGTCAAACATCATGCATGCTTCATTCTACCTACATCACTACATACATACAACAAGCCTAGGTCACCACCAACTCATTTCATGTCTGCATCACCACATGCATCAGAAATCCCCCAAGGGGATTCTAGGATTCGAACCTCGGTCTTTTGGATGTTTTATTACATGTCTTAACACTCAGGCACCACCCTAATTTCATGAATTCTATTTTTTATTGAGTATAAAGACCATAGAGTGAAAACCTCTAATGTAATTAATTTTTTGGTTTTAACCATTTCATTAATAATAAGGTTTTTTCTATAAAAGTGGACTTATAATAATTATATTACTAATATATGAATAGTTAATCCCAAAATCGAAGAAAATGTAAATAGGAAAATCATACCTTTTGATTATGGTTTGGGAAACTTATTTATATGTTATAATATATCTTTCCTCTACACCATTTGATTATAGGGTCTTAGCGGTAGAATTGTTTTGATTTTATCCATGTTTTGAGACAAAATATTTTAGTATTGATTTTCATAATCAAAATTATAATCCCATTCTATGATCATAATTGATGTTCCACTAATATATTCTACAAATTTCTCATATTTATTGAAATAAGAACAATCTTTACATTTGGGATAAAGAAAGAATACCAAATATTATCTTGAAAATTCATCAACTAGAATATTAGAATAGTGATTCCTATTTAGGATTGAAACTCCAGATGATACAAAAAAATCTATGTATTCCAACTTCAAGGGTTGAGAAGTTGAAACTTATTTCGTTAATCTAAAATAGATATTTTGGTTTTACCATTTTGACATAGGGTATATACATTACATTTTGAAAATAATAAATTATTCAGATATTTGACTAAAGCATTAATGGTTAACTTCATATATGAGTGAAGTTTATAGTGTACTAGAATCCTATTCGAAATAATTGACTCTTTATTAAATTTACTCAAAAAAGAAATATTTATAGAAAATAATGAATGAAAATAATCTGTATAAACGTTATCATTATGCATAGTAGTAAAAAATAAAGCATGACTAGAATAAAGAAAAATCAAGAATAATTTTCAAAAATTACATGAAAAACATAATCAAATAACAATCACATTGTCAAAATATTATATTTTACTGCATCTTGAAAAAAACATTTAAAATCAAAATAGTATATAAATGATCAATTTGACCAAGGAGAACTATCTTCCATTTGGTATTTTAACAAAAAGTGGTTTATAAACAATCTTAATTGATAGGGTTCTTATATCTCTAGTATTCCACAATCATTATTCTATAACATCCATAATCAAGACTCCATAAATTATTAATGTTCATCTTCATGAAAATTTCCTCCAGAAAACTAAAACAACAAATGATTTTGTTAACCATATTTTCTTATGTAAAAAATTTATAGTAATACAATATTTAGAATGAAAATATTGGTTTACTGGTTTTTAATAAATATATTTTAATCTATTATAAATATAAATATTCATATGTCATGAAGAATAAAAACTATTTATAGAAATAGTATAACATGAACTAGGAAGAAATTTTTTCTTATATATATTATTTGGTTTTGGATGGTAACCAATCCAAATGGTATACATAGGTTTGGTTTTTCCATGAATTATGATAAGAATTTATATATCATTCCCAAATCCTTCCTTATCATTATTTAATTTCCCATTTCAAAATATAAGTTCATTGTTTTCCTTTAATAATTGAGAGTTTTCTTCCTTTTTTTGCTAAGTGAGTTTTACAATAAACTGTTAAAGCATTCTATATTTATAAATTTATATTTATCCTTAAATTCATTAAATGTATCTTCTAGTATACTAAAATACTCAAAAAAATATTCATTAGACATATTTATCATTTCATTCTATTTTAGAAATATTCAAAATATGAACAAGTGATGTAGAAAACCAATATAATATGTATGATGTTTTTATCATGAAACACATGTTATCACAATAATTTATATATTCTCTTCTCAATTCAGAGTCACATTAACTATCTTATGTGGTCCTAGATTGTATTTCATAACCTTTTTATACCAATTTTATTTTTTTATGACTTTTTATTTTATTTCATCTAAGTAAAAAACTACTTTAATGTGTACTTTTCATTTTAAATCATAACATGTTACTTCAAAAAATTTATTCTCCATTCTCTAGTTTCATTTATTTTCAAACATACCTTTTTAATTTTATATTTTAATGTACGTATTATTTTTTTACATTTTGAATTTTTTTCCCTAGGTGAGCCATTTCCACGTCATTCTCCAACAAGGATTCATCCTCACTCAGACATTCATTCTAATAATCTATTTTATCTTTGAGTCATAAATATTGAAGGCAGCTAATTTTTTCCTGGGTTATTCTTATTACAATAAGGTTAACATTAACTTCCTCCTCATATATCATGAGCATTCCAATAATATATCATTCTTTTAAATTATTTATTTCATATTATTCTTGGAAGGAAATAGTGGTTCCTCCTCACCTATTAGTTAAACATCTCAAAAATTTCATCACTTGACCCTTTTCTGCAATTTTTCTGATGTTTAAGAATTTTATTCACAATTTAATCAAACCAGAGATTCATTCATGAATGGATTCATAATGATTCATTTTTAATTCAACATATTTAAAATTATAAAAATTTAAGGGTGTCTCTTTAACATTTGAGGTTCTCTCATGAGATATACTAATACTATCCCAAATTTCAAAATTAGTAGATCAAAAAGATATTATTTTATGTTCATCTTTATTTAGTTCACAATATAATGTTTTAATTTCTATATTATTTAATTTATTAGAAATCTTAGTGTCATCTATCCATTTATCTCTATAAGCTTTTGGATTAATATATTTTTCCCCGATAACCATCCAAATATCAATAACCAAGCCGTCAATATGGGTTTTGGTCTTGATCTTAAACTATGAATAATTAGTTTTATGAAAATATAGATATTTATTAGAGTAAATTATTTTTGACTATTATTATAAATAAAAAATAGATATAATATAAATTTTAAGATCATTACATATAACTAGATCCTCATAAAATGTATTTTTAAATTTCTATGATTCTAAATGTTAGTCCTAGTGTAAAACTAAAGAGGTGGTTGATTTGGGATTTAATTTAAATATTCAATTAAAAATGATTTAAACATAACCCCCCTATTTAAAAACTACTCATAGTTAACTACTTTTTTGATATAAATAATTTTATCTTTCAAAATATTTCTTAAAAGTTATACTAAATCTCAGTTCAAATAAGATTTAAAAAATAATTTAACTTTTTTAATTATTTAACTTGATGAAAACACCATATATAAAAAACAAATTAAATTAAACTATCAGAATTACATTTATATATATATATTATATGAAATATAAATAGAATTTTTTTTAAAACACAATCAAATGAAACAAATAAAAGTAAAATAAAAATAAAAAAGAGGTTCAATTTTAAGTCGAGAACTGATACCCTCTTATTTGAAATTTCTATAGAGATTATTATACAAGAAACTAATCCAAAACATTGATCAGGTTTTACAAAATTATATCCAGACATAGAACCTCTTATATAGTTTTTACTGGGTGAAATAAATTGCAATAACTCTATAAATGTGGTTTAGGATAACCATCCAATTTAACAATTTTTTGTGGGGGTATAGATGATAAAATTTAAATTAAAGTTTCTTCCACTCTCCATTCAGTATAGGAGTGAGTGATAAAAAGTATGAAGAGAACAATACACAAATCATGAAAGTAAATAAAAATTTATTAAGAGAAGGTGAAGAGTTTAGTGAAATAGAGTATGATTTATCTTTTATAAGTAGTTTTTCTCTTCTCCTAGTTTTATTTTGAATTGGAGTAGATATTTGAAGTTGTTCAGAAGTTATTAAATGGGTTTTCAATATTCTTATGAGAAAATTGTTTCATAGATGTTGAAGGTAGAGTATATTGTAATCGTTTTAATTCAAGAAAAATAGGATGTTTATGTGACACGTGTCCATGTTTTTTTCAATGTATTCATTCTTCTCAATCGTTTCATGGTTTTTATTTATTTGATATTCTTTTTAAAAAGGAACTCTCTTAATATAAACATTGAGAAATATTCATAAATATCCCTATAATTTGGATGTAAATATGAGTTCAATAAATATTCATGAAATGCATTTAAATCATCCATGAAAATATTTTGGAGTCATATTTAAAAATATAACAATATAATGATTACATTTAGACACGATCGCTTTAATACTTAGGTAATTCTTGGATATTATGTATGGTTAGTCACATAAATGTATGGTTCATAATTTTTCCATATGTTCGATTGTTTTTTACTTTCATTCAATCACATTTTATTTGTGGTTCATCCGATTTTATATATGTTTGATTACCATGTACTCATGGTCAATCAAAAACATTTCCAATTTTGAGACGTATTAGTATGGTCACTTTAGTTGATGTTTTAGTTGATACATGAACTTTCATTTGATCTTGTAATCACATGACTATTTATCTGTTCAATCGGGCTAACTTTTCAATCATCCTATTAGGCATGTGGGTTATCCCTAACATTGAATATTTTGTCAAAATGATCCGTTGAGATTATGTGTGGTTGTTGGTTAATTTATTACCATTAGTTGATTCCTTTTCCATAGATTAATCATTGTCAATTAGGTGGTCGTGTGGTCGATTACATGTATTTTGTGGTCAATTCCATACATAGTGAAATATGCATACTTTTCACGAAAATAAATTTAGTTCTATAAAATATAAAATTAATTAAAAATAACATTAACATGATTATTGATTTATAAAATATATAATTATTAGAAAAATAAAAAAATTTATTTTTTAATTTACAAATGTAAATTAAGATTAATCCTATCTTGTGAGTTAAAAATTATTTATGAGGTGTGGATTGAATTAATTAAATCACAAATTATATGAATGAATATTTAATTGATATGAATATTAAATAGATATTTATTCAAAATTATGGAAATAATTGTTAAAATATCTATTATTTATTTATCTCTTGTTTATACAAAAGGAAATAAATAATTATTTGTTTGGATAAAAAATCGCAAATTAATATTTCTTCACCAGTTAAGTTATTATAAAATAGAAATATTTATTTGATGACTAATAATATAATATTAATTTATTTAAAAGAATAATATTATTTAAGTTTTTATAAATGTGAATGCGTTTTGGTGACTCAGGTTTAGGTTCTGGGGGAAATTGTATTTATATTACAATGAATTTTGTGCATATGATGAAAATAATAATAATAAAATATTACTATTTCTCATGGGGACTTATTTTGGATTAAGAGATTGGTTAAGGGACTATTATTCTATAACTAATTCTCTAATATTGATATATAAACGCTAATATAACATTTTGAGACATATGTTATTCATTATACACAACACCTTTTCTATCTAGAAAATTCTCTCCATCCACGGGTTTCAATACTAAAGAACACTCTCCAGAATAGAGATAGCTTTTCCTTATACCCCCTATGATGATATAGAAATAAGATCAGCGAGTCTTCTAATTTTAATGGATTCTTTTTATGGGAAAATTTGAATGATAAAAGTTGTTTTTTTCTCCAATATGGAACCCATAATTCCAAATTTAATGTTTAAAGATTATTGGAGCATGAGTGTATACTACTAGATGTATTCAAAACATGATCCACTAATGAAATGATCGTATGAAAAGAACAGGATAACATATTTGAAAAAATAAAGAATTCCACGTGGAGGTAGTCATTTTCAATATACATTTTCTATAAATAATATGCTAAAAATTGATCTTTTTTATTTATTAGGGCTAGATATCATCTGGTCATAAGGACTAATCCAAATAAACTAAGGAAATCCATTTTTGGGCAGAGGTATAACTACCTCTATTATTCCCTAATGCCTTCGTATTTAAATATTGGGTTCACATGTTATTTATTATTAATTATTAATCATTGATTGTTATACTCATTTGATCATTTATTTAGTCTAAATATTTTATTTCTAATAAAAAAGTAATGATATTTTTATATTTTGAGTTAATGTAACCAAACACTATCCAAGAACAAATGATTGATAATAAAAAATAAAACATAGAGTTTTTAAGGATTTTAGAAGAAATAAATAGTTACATGGCGTGTTACTGAAAAGTACACATCATGTGAGATAATAGTGCAAGGATTTATTATACACCATGAATTTACCATGATCGATGGCATAAAACATGATGGGTTATACAATGTGTAGCTGGCATAAATTTAGTGTAAGAGACATGGTATTTCTTATATGATTCAAGGAAGTTGTGTAGTCATCATACATGAAATATATTAATTAAACATCATATGTTGTCTTTTAGACAAGAAACTTGCACTAAATAAGATTACATGGCATGTAGCTGTCATACCCATCAGGTAGCTCATAAATGATAACACATATTATATGTTAATTCCCTCTTTTGGTTGTGGTAATGACCAAAAAATGGAATACATGGTGTATATAAACCTATTCAGTCCATGTAATTAATACCTAGTTACACAGTGCATATCCATGTTAGGATGTAGACTATTTAAATTAGTAATGCACAATTGAAATCTATTACATCATTAAACTAAACAACATGTTATGTAGACGGTGTACACTCCACATGATAGTGTTATTAGAAACATAAATGTATAATTATTTTCCAGGTCATTTGGGAACACATGATGTGTATGGTCATCACACATGTCATTTACATCAATGACTTATAAATTGGTAAAAAATATTATATATTAAATAAATACCATATAGACAGACATATATTATTGATTATGAAACTTTACGTGTGGAAATATACCACATGTATTATAAATATTTTGTATGTAAATGGTATATGACAAGGAACATACAAATCATAATTATCTTCATGTAAAGTAGAAGTTTACACACCTTGTTTCAACCACCCCATTTTGTATTAAATTCCAAACTGTATTTACAACTTACCATATGGGTACATGTCATGTTCCATTTTGGTTCAAATTATATGTGTTAATGTATCTTAAATTAAATTAAATTTATTTATTTAAAATTTGAATTGAAGGGTATTTCCCAAACTTTTCAGATATACGTTTCAGATAAATGAATTAATTTATTAAATATATTAATATGTCAGAATAAATAAAGTAAAATATTGAATGCAAGTTACTTTTATTAAACATTTTACTATTGTATTAATTTATGATCTTGATCTCGTTCAACTAATGTTTTGGTTGGGTTATTATTTTATTTAATATTAATTACATTTTTTAATTGTTTTATAAAAAATTTATTAAATTACTGATGATGGCATGGAAGTCATCCCTTTAGACATTATAATGTATGGTCCTGCATGCCCAGATTTTATTTTATCTAATCCCATACCCCTAGTTCACCTCACATGGATGTCAGTAAATACATATCAAGGATGGATCACCACGAAGTGAAGAAGCTTTAGAACCAATGATGGGGTAAAATCAACCAAATATATACTTTGAATCCATGTGGAATGTTTGAACTGAAACCAAACTTGTTTCAATTGTAACTCCCTTGGGTTTAAGGGTTAGATTGTTTTCCCCTCACTAGAAAACTAGTTGTAAAAAACTCACGATCTATGCACATTATTATTTTATTTTTGTCCAATTCATTGTAAATTATTTATTTATGGTGTGCGTTTTTATTCATGTTCACAAAGAATAATTTAATTAATAAGTATAGAAGATGGAATAAAATAAATGTATTTTACATAGTTTATTTTATCCAACATATTTGATTAAATTATATGAAATAAAAAAAATATAAATTTAATATAAGTGGATAAAATAAGTGAAAATTTTCATATAAGATAAAAAATCCATTAAATTAAATATAATTTCGATATATTAATCCACTAAACCAGTTAAAATGAAACCATTTTTCAAAGTACTTGTATGTACATTGTTATTGTTAACCTAGTTTGCAACAAGGTCTAGTCACCTCTGTGAAATATTATGTAAATAGGAGGTAATGTTTGTGGAAATGTGAGTTTATTTTTTCATCTTTATGGAGTATACTCTGCAAATTAAGGAATTTTTAGTTAATATAGTTATAAATACCACATACATAAATACCATAGAATATCTTGTTGGGTCACTCTCTATGTTATGAGAAGGGAAATATGGATCATCACAATTATAATATAAAAACTACAATATATTATGAATCCAATAGTTAGGGTTATTTTTATTTATTAAAATACATGGTATATAATAAATGATATATATTAGGAAACATTTTTATAATCCTAATAAAGTAAAAGAAATATTATTTTACTTATTGTAGAAAAATGGAAATGGAACCCATGAGGAAACAATAATCATTTTTGGAAAAAGTGTGTGTCCTAAATATCACAAATTTATTTTATTTGAACACTCATTAATATTCTTGACTATTATTGGAAAATGAATAACATGTGTTGGAGGACAGTATACCTATTTAGCCACCTCACCGTACAAGTAATGGTGATGTGGATTCTTATAGGCGAAAAATGGAGTGTTATTCTACCATTTAATGGATCATACTAAAAAATAATAAAAACACACTTTACCAACATTTTTCATAAATAATGGCTAGTTTTAACAAACATCAAATAATGGTACTTAGTTTAAAAAATCATCTCATTTTTTGAGTCACTAATTAATTAACAAAGATTGTTATAAAATAAATAGGGGCTAATTTTCAACATTGAACGATTATAGAAAAGATGGTAAAATGTAGAAATATAAGAAAAATATTAAGAACATAGGCCACAATGATTTAAGTAGTTCGTAAAATAGTACATAATTCCACTTAGATGATGAATGATTTTATTAATTCTAAAGAATAATTAAAAGGTGATTTTTAAAGTGTGACACACATAATGATCCTAACTTGATTGAGATCATAAAGTTATGTTGTTCTATAGTAACCTATATTTATATTTTTCAAACAACTACAAAGTAATAACACTATTCTATAATAATAAATTGTTGTATTTTAGATAAGATATTGTGTCCTGTTTGTGTCACCAATCATATAATACTGCAGTATTATGGGGAATTATACACTGCTACATTGACTTTTTTGTAGGTCAAAACACCGAATTTTAGGTTTTGGGGTAATGTCTAGGTATCTAGTAGATAGTTAAAATTCATCAATTGTACCATGTTAGACCATTCCAACAATATCCAACTTGGATCCTGATATGTCAGGATTGATTTCTTTGATGATACCAACTTAGATATCTCACATAATATATGATTCTTCCCTTATTTTTTCACAAATGGGAGATCCAAAAAACAGCATTTCAAGATTATGATTAATTAAATATCAACAATTTTACATTCAATTATCCCATAGTATTTACCTATATTTTTCCCTCAACCTTCATTCATTAATAGAGGCCAATATGGGAACACTAGTGCATGAAATTTCCAATATCCATATACAATTTCATCATGTCTACTAGATTTTTGTTTTCATGAATCATTTATAAATTCAAAAATCCATCCTATACTATACCTATAATAAATAATACTTCAACTATGTATGATTTATTTGGTAATTAAACACTATGTTCTTCATAATATGTATAACACTTCGACTATTGTAGTGTAATACTTTTTCCCCTCTATTTCTACCAACTCCCCCCATAAGTTCCTCAACCATATCATCTATTTTCCATATTTTTTTATTACAATATATTTTTCCTATATTATTGGTAGCTCTACCATCTTATATAGTTGTAACATCTTAATTACTACAATTCCTCTAAAAGTAACAGATTCACTGAGGTAATTCTTTATATTTGAATATCACATCAATGGTCTTTTTCCACATACCTTGGAAATGACATTATTTTTTCCAATAATAAATATACTTCCTTTAATACCATTATATGCATTTATAACTACATCATAGCTTCCATATGATTATTTCTAAGGTTTTATATGTAACTAATCATAATTTCCACTACATGAACTATATGGGGTTAGGTAAAACCATGGAATACATTATGCTTCTAAAAGATGATGTGTATGGAAACCTTTCCATGTATTCAAACTATTTTTATATCATTGTTTCTTTCTCATTTTATAATTTTAATTTTTTATAGGGGAATATAAACTATCTACTATTATAGAATAATAAAATATGAAAAAATGTTTATATGTTGTTAGTTAATGATAATGTGATGCACCAGCCCCATCCTCTTGGATCCAGTTCCATAAAAAATACATTATGTATTGTATTCAATAATAAATATAGATTATTACACATAATTATCATATAATTAAAATAATTATTGAAAATATTACATTTTATTCATTCTTAAGACTATATATGATTATATAAATATAAAATTAGGAAAAATACTAAACTAATGAATATTATATTTTTTATCAAACATACATTATTAAAATTATATAAAAATTTAATTAATCAATAATGAGTATATAATATCTAAAAACAATTATTCTATGTGTACAAAATTTTTAAATATATCATGTGTATTAAATTCCTTCCCAACATTCTTATAGGAAACATAAGAATTGGTTGAACTCAATTAATCTGTAAGAAAAAAAACTAATGTTTTTAAAAACATAATCATGGAATAAATAATATGGAAGAAAATAATAATAACAATTACAATAAAAATTATAATAATAATAATTAAATAATCAACTAAAACTAAGACCATGTTATAGCGATGAAAATAAAGGAAAACATGTTAAACAAAAATTATTCATCTTGTAATGATGTAATATATAATGTCGGTCAGCCAAAAAATGTTATTGAAGACTTTTTCCATGACATTATTCTGGTATAATGAAAGGTATTCAACAGAACCCATGATTTTTTGTCTCATGTGACCAGTAAATCCATTGAGATGATATATAATATAAGTTCCCACCCTTCAATTTTATAATTCCATTGATCATTGGAAACATTTAATAAATATTATATAATAATATTTTCTAATAATCATATGTAGTAAAATATTATCAAATGAAATATTAATAATTTTCCTCATGTTAATAAAATGGATACCATTTTCAAAACATATCTATATAAAGAAGTTGGATAGTCAAATATCACATAGTAAAAAATTAAATAATCATTTAAATTGAAATAAACATATACAGCATGATAGTACTTTTCCTTATTTCAACCAAAGGGATAATATGACAACAACTAGTCTTGTGGAAGAAGGTGGTTGTTCAAAAAATATATAGTTGTCTTCCGTAAGTGATTGATAATCATTTGTATCAGAATAGAAAATATAGGTATTCTCAATAGTTCCCCAATTAATTGATGAAATATATTTATATATAAGAATCCATCAAGATAAAATTATATGGAGTAGTGGTATACGGTTGAGTCAATTCTATAATATCATAACCATTATCTACCATAGAAGAAGGTGAATGGTTGACAAACAACATAACCTCATCGTAACAATGGATTCCCAGAAAAATGATATAATATATGAAAAAAATCCTCATAAAAAATTATTCTAACAATATCACCCAAGGGGAGATCAAAACATGAATTGTCTTATATCGTGGTCTAGCTGTCCAAATTATAATATATATCTTCATTATGGAATAAATCTTGTAACATTAATATTGTGAGTGTAAACCTGATTGAATGTGAAATGGTAATAGGAGGTCAAAGTTTAAAAGATGTCTTAGAAATGTTTTTATTATTAATGTAAAATATAAACTTATATGTCACATTAAAATGTAACCTTTGAAAATGTGAAGTGAATTATTTTAAAAAAAATTAATGTCAAAAACAGTCTCCAATCATAGATCCTTGAAAAATAAATAAATTTTCATATAGTAATTAAGGAGCCAAAGATAAAATGTATGATTATGAAAGGATCTTTTTTAATAATTTAAAATTACTTTGTTAAAGATCACATTTTAAAAAAAAGTGTAGTAAAACATTCTTTATATTAAAACAATATTTTCCTAAAGAGGACTTTAAAATAAAATATAATATAAAATTATGGTGGTAGAACCCAATAATAGAAAAAATAATTTCATAATGAAAAATATAACTCATGGAACGAAAGAAATAGTTATAAATACCACTTAAGAACAAATTACTCCATCAAGTACAAAATATTTAAAAAACGTATAATACGGTGTATAAGTTTAAAATAAAATAATTCCACATTATACAGTTAGTTGGTGTACTAAACGTAAATTACCAGAGGTTGATCGTGACATAGTGAATGAAAATTGTGACACCGAAAATCCTTACAACTCGGGTAAAAATCGATTTAAATCAATCGATTGAAAACTGAACATATTTTTATTATTATTCCATAAAATACAAAATATATATAATAAAGATACATCCATGGATAATTAATATAACATTCAATATAAAAGATGGTTTATAACATGGAAATGCCTTAATGGATTATTGTTTATAGAAAATAATCTATATGACTTCAATAACATTATAATCGAACTCCCTTGAAAAATAGGGATTGAAATTAAATATAAAGATAAAATATTAAAATATAATTCATGATATGATTTCTCATATTGGTAGTATATATAACACATAAATTAATTTTTTTATGATTACCTGGAATTTCTCAAAGAGAATAATTTGATATGAAAATCCTTACATCGATCCAGACTCATTATGTGCATGCACCTAACATCCCAAATACTAAAATTAAGTTAATTAATGACCTTATTAATAAAATTAATGATATATGTTTAATTTATTATGGAAAATTTATTGTAAGATGATATTTATTTATTATATAGCGTTCCTACCAATGTCGGTTCTTTGTTGTTGTTTGGTCAATTGTTCCATAACTCCTTATATATGTTGACCATAGAAGAAAGTGTCATAAAATAGATTGATATAATATATAATATTTTAAAAAATGAAAATAGTTTTTATATATTTAATGTATTATTAAATTAATCCATGATTGGTGCTAATGGAAAATGAAACTCATTACTTTGGACATAGTGGTCTACACGTAGGTGTGATTAATGTTTACACTTATTAATGAAAGTGGGATAAACATTATGATAACGTGAAATTTAAGAATTATGGTTATATGGAATATGAAAAAATTATTTATCAATTTCATCCTTAAAACATACCGTGGGAAGTTGTTAAAAAATATAACATGTCACATTGTGATGGTGGTAGTTTATTCACACACATTAAGGAAACTTTTATTTCTATTAGTAGATAAAATGGAAATAAATACTATTTTCCCATTCATATAATAGAATCTAAATATAATTTTCATTTTTGTTTCATTTTTTTTGTATTTATAATATTTGTTAGGAAGAAAATGATTAAGAAGAAAATAAAAAATAGTATGTAATACTTATGTTCATGACTTGATATTCTCTTAGAGATCCCATTTGAAATAATTCCATTATGATAAATTATATACATCAGGGGATTTAGGATAGGAAAAAATATTGGAATGTTATTTTTAGTAGAGGTTCAAGGTAAATTTTAATGGGGAGCATAGATACTTGACCTGACTAATTTAGATCCGTGTCTACAACCATTATATTGTTTTTAATAAAAGTAATTCCCATCCTAAAAGACCAAAATCATTAGTAGTATTTGTAAACGAGATACACACGAAAGTTTAAAATTACAAAATAATTATTTTTTCGAATCATATCTGTATTATATCTAGCGTTTCATTTCATACCTTTTATAGTAAAAT
The DNA here is from genome assembly GCA_963277665.1 of Viscum album. Classification (NCBI taxonomy): domain Eukaryota; kingdom Viridiplantae; phylum Streptophyta; class Magnoliopsida; order Santalales; family Viscaceae; genus Viscum; species Viscum album. Next base: position 506,553,586 of record OY728145.1, read on the forward strand.
TCAGGGAGTCCTTGGGAATAAGAAAAATTAGTTATGAGAAAAATTTATTAATAAGGGTTATGTATATCAGAATTAATACAAAATCATTGAGTATAATTATTACAGAATGTTAAATAACTTAACACACATTCCATGTAATTAATAATATGGGATGGAGATGAATGAACAATATAGAAATGAAAATAATTAAAGAAACATACCATTTAAAATAATTGGATATGGCATGGAATGGTAGATAAATGAAAACCAAACCATTTAATCAATAATATGATATTTAAATTAATACATATATTTTTTTCATAGTTTAAATACCATTGATCATAATAACTGAATTAAAATTAATGAAATTCTTAATTATTGGATGTCATGTTTTTTAAGTGCATTGTACCTTTACCATCATAACCATTCCCAATATGGTTTATAATATACTTGGTGAAAGAAAACTATAGTTAGCCAACATACTCATTCCATGAGACTACTGACGCATCATGGGGCTATCTATAACTGGTCCCCACCCATGTGTTACCTTCCTAAATCATTCCTCAAATATTTAATAATCGATCTAATTCACTAAAAAATATTGTTATTAAATATTTTCATTTAGTAAAAGATATAGATTAATATATATTTCTCTATATATCAATAATATTCAATGTAAACAAGATATGTTAAAATGATATATGGGTTATGAAATAATAATATCCCCGATAACTGATATGTATAATTATGGTAAACATATTGTTCAATGATCACTATAAATTGAATATTTCATATGGATGACAAAAAAGATCCATGGTAGTGAATTACAATAATATCCTTTTCCAAATCAATCAAAACTCATCTAAAATAATAATAAGGATGTTACAAATAAAACATATTCCAAGTGGAGTAAAAATAAAGGGTTTATTTTGGTGATGAATGGGAATAATTAAAAACATATTTTAAAAACATTCATGATGAAAAAATCCCATTTATTTTGAAAAAAATAATAATATTAATTTTCATTGAAAAAACATTTGAAAACATTTAATTTAATGGGTAAAATTTTTAACTTGAAAATGAATATATTTTTAAATGGCGGTTCGTAAATTAGTGCATGTTGTAAAAGATAAAAATAAAATTACTTTTACAATGTGAAAAGTATAAAAACATGACATGTAGAGAAAGTGACTAGAATATTCATTTGAAAATTTTTGTAAAATAAATAAAATGAAATAATTTATTTCATAAATAATATTTGAATGATTAAAAAAATTGGAAATTATTTTTCAAAAATGGGGTTTTTTAGAGGAAAACCAGTTTCTACGAATCAGGAGAGAAATAATGTTGGGTTTTCATAAAATATATTTCTAAAACGTATTGAGTACTATAGAGTAGAAAAATGGTAATATGAATTATAAAATATCATTAATAATTATATTACAAATAATAAAAGGATTTATTAAAAAATTATCTAATTATTTACTTTAATATAAATTCAATTGTAAACAATCCCGAACAAAATGAGATTGTAAATTAAACCCTTAAAAATACCATAACGTTAATGTGAGAATAAATCAATGGATATATTATGTGTGTAAAATGAAAATACACATAAAACAATTGGAAATACAAAAACATATTTTAAAAAGTTATTACACACATAATCATGGACTATTAACAACAACGATGATGTAAGACAACCAAATGATATGGAATCATGTTTTGAAATTCATTATGACTTGGTAAATTTTAATTAAAATCTACATCGAATAAACATTTAAAATTTGAACTCAAAATACCAATAAGAAAAAACAATTAATTCTTTATTATATAAAAATTGATAGTATATACACAAGAAAAAATAATCAAGTGGTGAGGATGAAATTTAACTCCCTGATATAAAAATTGTGATGAAATCCCCTACCTTTTGTTTCTTTTCTAGTGATCATCCTTAATACTAATATAAAATGGTTTTAATCATGTCACTAAATTTTTAAAAAACTATAATAAAATTTATAAAATATTTTATTAACTTATCAAAATATCTTTTTACCTGTATGTTTCTAATATTTCATTAATTCCACTATTTTGGGTAATAATTTCCTACTTTATCGAGAATATTTTAACTAGTTATTTTTTTCCTATTACATAGATCATGATTTCACCATATAATGAATTTAAAGCATGAATTAAATTTTATATTTATTCAATATATACATATTTATATTAATCCATAATATTTAGACATATTCAATGAAATGCACCATCTATGGAGATGGTAGGTAGTAAGTATGCATGAATGCTACATCCATTTCATTGTTGTATTGTAAAAGAATGAAAAGTAAAGTACATATATGTATATTTTAATCCTAGTATCATATATATATATATATCATATATGTCAAATTATTTTATCAAAAATATCCTTAATACATTCCATGTGTAGAGTGAATGAATCGTGTCACTTTGAGGAGGTGGCAGCCTACACTTCCACAAACTATGTTATTATATTCCGATAATATGGAAATCATAAATGTATGTGTTATATATAAAATTTAGATGCATCAATAAATTATAAATAATATATATATATATATATATCAAACATATGAATTATTTTTCCATCATAATTCCAACCATGATATGTGGTAAAGGAAGAACAAAAAATCATGGCTTTACAATGTGCAGTCTATAGTACACACGAACAGTATGTTTGTTACCCATTAGATGGGAGTTTGTATAATTGTAGGTATAAAATATTGAATAAAATAATATAAATATATTAAGGAAAATGATGTTATTATATAATCCTGTAATAAAGATATTTGAGGTCGTGGAGAAGGAAATAAAATGAAAGTCATCATTGAAGAATTTTACAACATTTTCAGGTAATGTTTTTTGGTTTATACTAAAAGTTTCCTCAGTTGGATTTAATCACAATACTATGTTTATTGTTAGATATTAGGGATTTTTGGATCTTATTAGGGTAGATATTGGTCCAAATAAGGGTTTGAGAGTTTTTAAAGAGTGGGAGGGGTGAATGCCTTTTTATAGTGGAAGAGAAGTTGCATTCTTGTAAATTATTTAAAAGGGAATCTCAAACTAGTTTTTACTATGGAAATTTACACTAATAATGGTCCCAATTTTATTAAATGGAGAATAGGGTAGAAATAATAATATCCAATGTCTTTTGGAAAATGTTTTAGGTCATTTTTCTCTTCATTTTACGGTTTAGTCCTTTGTTAAAATAAATTTCCACTAAATTGCTATAATTAATATTAATTACCTTCACAAACAATATTGGAAAAAATAATAATTTTAACTTAATTGAAATTATAATTTATTATTGTTACGAAAATTTAATCAATTGTTCCTAAATAAAATCATAGAATTTTCATGAATTAATTTAAATCTAATCCCACAGACTGGATGATAAAGCGACTTTTAAATGTAAAAATGTTTAAATGTTTGAAATGTTATTATATAAAATTTCAATTTTAATTTGAATATAATTAATTAAATTGATTTAATTTATGTATTATTGATCTATATACACTTTAAATCCAATAATAAATATAATTTAACATTATAAATATATTATATGAAACATCGATTTTGAATTAAAATATAGTATTTTTCAAAATTCATAATAAATTAAAACCTCGTAGAAAAATACCTAAAATTCCCCCCTAAGAAAATTTTTCTGTTCCTATTTAAAAAATTAAGTTTATATTTACATATATATTTACACAGCTTCTAATAGTTTTATTTAAAATAGAATCTCCATTAAAAGGCGGTAAAAGTGCATTTAGAAGAATATTGCTTCTTATGCACAAAATTGGGTTTGTTCTTCTTTTATGCCTATAAAAAAATATTGGATGAATCTACAAAATATTTTATTGAATATATAACATATATATTTCATTAATAAAATTATTTATTATTAATTAATTTAATTTATTATAATAGAGAACCTTTATGTGCTTACGACGATTTTCTTTATATTTAATTTGTTTTTATAATTTTTTCTAATTAATGGGAAACCAAAGAATTATTTTTTATATTTTTAAAAACTTATATTTTCATAACATAGATAATACTATTCATAATCACTAATTTCATAGATATGTTAAATCTTCTTATAATAATATTTTAATAGTATATATTGTTGCGCGGTGGAACTCGGTCTTTCACGTAATGCAAGCTATCGAAGAAAATATTTATTTTGTGTAACAAAATATAACTTAGAATTTTTTTAATTAAAAGATATAAAATACATTTTATTTTTTCAAAATAGTAAATATTGTAAAGTGAAAATGTTTCTTGTCTTGCATGCTATCAGATATAATTATCTTATTTTAGAATTTTGGGATGTTACATTCTCCCCACTATAATTAAATTAGGGCTCCTAAGTTAAAATATTTCTTAGTAATAAATTAATTGATATTTCATGTGTAGAAATACCATATCATAAGAAGGGTTTGTAAAACATCCTCTAGAAAATAGAGAATGGGAAGTAAAAGGGTCACATGGACTAACATATAACATGGACTCTAAGTAAGATAACATTAGTGGAAAGTGGAGATACGTACATGGAGGAAATGTGTAAATATTTATAGGGAGTCATTGCCATCATAATTCAAAAACAAGTGAATTATAAATGTAATGTTGAGGGAATTAAAGTCATAAATATATGATGATTTAAAATACCATTGTTTAAATATATATTAAGTTATTATAATAACATTTTATTTTAGATACATTCTTCTAATGTTGAAGGATTATTTTATTGACGATGAATATAAGGGAATATACTTACTTGATGTATTTCTATAATAAAATATCACCATTTGGTTGTTCTTAATTAAATTTTCCAAATCATCCATTTCATTAAGAAAATGATATCCCAATATTTACACTGATACCTAAAGTACTAAAATAAAGTTTCAAAGGATCATAAGGCCCATTAAAGAGTCACAACTCTTTCCATTTTTCTCTAACTAGTATACAAAATGAATAGGGTTAATAAATTAATATCATAACCTAAATAGTTTCACATATTTACCATCATTAATATTTTTTCATAAAATTGATTTCTAAAAATAATGACAGATTAACCTTGACATTTTGTAGGTCAGTGGTTGGAATTAAACCCCTATCATCCTTCATTGATGAGTTCAACTCCCATGGATTTTCCAGACTTTATGGGTTGTCACTCGACATATTGGTTGTCCTTTTCTGAAACCACATTAATATTATTTCCAAAATATGATGGAATTCCTTAAAAAAGGTTAATCATTAAATATCATTTTATCTATGGTTTTCAATACAAAATATTTTTTTTACAAAGTATAATAATATTATTTGACTATTATTACAATGTCATTAATGATCATAATGACACTAAAGGTTGTTAATAAATTTAATCTTTTGTATCTATAATGTAAGGTAATTGTTACGCAAACAGATATTCTACTAAACAAATGAGTTTCATAGACCTAAATTTATTCCAAAGTTACTTTAATATTACAAGAATTCAATCACATAAAACCTAAAAATATGTTTATTTTTTTTTGGAATTATGTTCAACCATAATCTCATAACACCATGATTGTATTTATCACTCTTAATTTAATGAGGAAATGTTTTCTTCTCGAATTTTAAACAATCCATATATGGTTCATGGTTCTTATAAATAAAATAATGTTGGTAGAAATAACTCTATAATTTAATTTTGGAATCCTAGTAAATACTTCAACCATATCATTTAAAAAACAATTCATTCCTTGGTATAAGGTTTATCCTAGGTAATTAATTCTAATTATTTCTTTAAATCTATTATAATAGTTTGTAAATAAAATGTGAATAATATGAACTATATCCAATGGGATTGTGAAACTAGGTGTGTAATAAGGTCCGTTGTTGTGTAGAACGTTATGCTCGAGTCATGCATGATGTAGCTTTTCTGAGTTATTACCCCTAGGTACATCAGTGCAAGAATCGCATCCACTTTTAGTATCCAGGTAGATATTTATTAATTACTAAACCACACAATATTTATCTAACCAAAACTTTATGACGTTATTTTATACCTATCCTCAAATTATACCTTATAGTTATATTTTCTAATCTATGTTTCCCTAAATCTAGTTCCCTAGATTACTACTAATCCTTTCTCTAATAAAAAATTTAGGGACCAAAACCTAGTAAGTCAGATCCAATAACTACAACCATTACATTTGCATGACATATTATTTAATTCCATCCCAAAGGATAGAATACATTATAAGACTTTTTAATCTTCGTATATAAATGTGTCAAAATTATAATATATTTTTTTAGAATAATAACATTATTCATTTTAGTAAATATTTTCATGTCTTTCTGAGTACACATTATGGTGTCTTAGGGAAAGGGTAAAAGGTGATATCAAATGCTCAGTAACGGTTAAATATAGTGGATGAAATACTGAATCAATGAGTATAAACAATTTTTCATGGTAAATAACTAAACATACATGAAATGTAATCAATATACTATAAAGGAATTGAATAAAAAATATCATAAGTCAAACAACTAAAATAGATACCATTTAAAATAATATAAGAGGGAATAATCAAAATGGAAAAGGCAAATAACTAAAAAAATAAAATTCATCAATATATTGGGAATGAAATGAATCGATTTTTTTTTCATCATGAAAACATCAAGGATCATAACAAATAAATCAAAATGAAGGAAATATGTAATTTTTGGATTCCATGTTTTCTAGATACATGGTACATTTACCATCAAGTCCATTCAAAATATGGTTTCTGACATAAAAGGTGAAAACCCACCAAGTATTACTAATTAACTCATCCAATAAGACAGCTGCTGCATAGAGGGGCTATCTATAACTAGGCCCCCTAGGTTTCAGACCTATCCAAATAATTATTCATATATTAAATAATTGATTTAATTAATGAAATACTTTCTTTACCAAATTTCTATTTTTATTAAAAAATGCATATTGATCAATATTTCCCAAAATATCATTAACATTAAATGTAAACACCATATGTTAAAATTGTATATGGTTTAGGTAATAATAATATCAATGATAAATGAAATGGATATTTTTGGGATCCTTAATGTTCAATGATCTCTGGAAATTAAATATTTCAATGAGAGTATAAAAAGGAATGAACGTTGTTAATGTCAATACTATCCTAACCCAAATAAACTAAAAACCATCCAATAGAATTATAATTATGGTATCAATAAAAATATTGCAATGGGCGTAAAAATAAGGGGTTGTTGTCATTGATAAATGTAAATACTATAAAAAGATCATTTTAAAAAATCTTTCGAAAAACATCCTTTTTATTTTAAAAACCATTATGAAAATAAATTTCTTTGAAAATCACTTTTTAAAACATTTTCTTCAAATAGTAAACTTTTAATATTATCCTGAATGCTTTAACGAAATGATGATGGGTAAATTCTAATATATCATACAAGGTAAAAAGGCTAGAGAAGTTCTTTATCTGGAAAGAGAAATAAAATTCCTATGAATACATTTGTAAAAGGAAAAAAGGGAAATAACGTCTTTAAGAAATTATTTGGTAAATTATACAAACATTTTTAAAACATTTTTAGCAAATAAAGGGTTTTTAAAATAATACATGTTCACTAACTAAAGAGAGAAATAATGTTGGGATTTCATAAAAACATTTTCTTAAACAATTATAGTACCAAAGAGTGGAATTTTTTTTCTATTACTTGAAATAGGTCGTAAATAACCATATGAAAATGAAACTAATGGATTTATTAATAAATTACCCAATAAATTCCCCTAAGTAATATTCAAGTGTAAATAATCTCAAACAAAATGACATTGTGAAGTAATCTCTTGAAAAGACTATAAATTTGTTGTGAGAATCAATAACTATGTAGATTATGTGTGTAATATTTAAATACACATAAAACAATTTTACATAAAACAATAACAAAAAAAATTGATTACACACAGAATCATGTGGTATTAACGACAATGAGGAATTAATATAACCCAGTGAAAAGGAACCGAGTTATGAAATCATTTTCCACTTGCTAAATTTAAATTCAAATCCTCATAGATGAAATGATTAAATCTAAAATAGAACATACAATGAATATAATATTACTAATTATATAATATATCAAAATGGGAAGTAGATACACCATAATGAACAATTAAGTGGATAATATGACATTTATCTCACAGATGTAAAAAGTGAGATGAAAAATTATTACCTCATGTTTCATTTCAGGTGAATGACTTTTTTCCTACTGTATAATATTTTTAAGCATTTAATTAAATTATTACAGAACTATAATAATATTTAAAATATCATTATTACATTCATATAAAATATTATAACTTATTTTTAAAAACCATTCATTATTTCCCCAATTTTGGGTGTTAATTGCTGGGTTTATCAAGTATGTTTTATATTTGTATTTTTGTTCCTATACCTTAGACCATGATTTTATAATATAAAAAATGTAAACAATGACCTAAAGGTTTTATGTATTCATGATATATTTATTCAAATTAATCCATTATATTAGTAGGTATGAAATGAAACTCACCATTCATAGACACGGTAGGTTGTACGTACACAAGCACCCCACATCTATATCATTATTGTATTTTAAAAGAATGAAATATAAATGATATATAAGAATATATTAATTAAAAATCATATTTATTTCATATATATCACATGATTTTATTAAGACCACCAATAATATAGTCTATTTATAGCACGAACGAATCACCTCACTTTGAGGAGGTGTTAGTACAAACATCCATAAATGATGTTATCGTATTCCCCCAAAATGGGAAGCATAAATGCATGTGATATATAAAAATTAAATAATCATAATGATATTATAAATATCATATATATCAGATATAATTATCATGTCCATCATAATTCCCACCATGTTAGGTGGTAAAGGAAGAACGAATAATCGCTGTTTGATGAAGCGGTTGTCATCCTTCAAACAAACAGTAAGTTCATTACCCATTAGATGGAAGTGTGTGTAAGTGTAGCTAAAGAAATAGAATAAAATCATATCATTATTTTTATTATACATATTCTATTATATAATCATGGAATATTATTATTTGATGGGATGAGAATAAAATAAAATGAAATTGATCGTTGAAGAATGTTACCTCATTTTTAGGTAACTCCTTTTGGTTTATACCAAAAGACTTCTATTTTTGGCTTTCTGTTGAAGGTAAGGATTATAGTTTTATTGGATGTATGTTAAAAGATTATTTTGGAACATTTTTTTTGTGATCAAAAGTTATTTAGAGGTGTGAATAGATGTGAGGGTGAGTTCTTAAAGGAGGAAGAGTGGCATTCTTATAAACTGTTGTAAAGTGAATTTCACCCATGTTTTTCCAATGTATAGTGAAACTAAACAAAAATTTATAGATGGAAATTACCTTATTATAATTATGTCATAATCATATTAATAACTCAAAAAAATCTTTAAAAATTTATATTTACTCATATAAGAGGTATTTCTACAAGTTAAGGAACTTAAACTGATAACATAGTAACTTGGCCTTTGGGATAGTAATGTGACCCTTATGAATAGAAAACTAGATAATATAATAATGACTTCACCTATGAATGTGTAAATAAAATTTATCCATATTATAAATGATGATATGATATAATAATATCATAGTCAAAGTAAATAAATGTTTCAGAAATTAGTAATTTAGTGTTGACATTTTTATAAAATATTTGTTCTTATTTCCAATTTAATAATTAATATAATGTTTTAAAAGAATTTTTTTCCATAAACTATTTTCATAAATAAATATTTTTTTATCTTATAATTTTTAGATAAGTTTATGAAACATTAATTTGATTTTCAAAGTGTTTTAAAATGATTTATAAATTTAAAATTGGTATTTTTCAAGTAAATGATGATTTTAATTAAAAATTACTCATTTTTATAATTTTTTATAAATTGAGTTATTTTTTAAATTCTACAAATTGAAAATTTTTTAGGGTGAGTATTTGTATTTTTATAAAATACTAGATTTATTTAGAATAATAAAATGCGTTAATTTAAGATAAAAGATAAATTCGTTAATTATGGAGTCATATATGATGTATAGTTAATGTGAGTAAAAAATATAGAATCATACTTAATTATTTTAATATATACAAGGATAATTATCAATTTCTTCATAGATGTGAGGAAAAATAATATATTAATGTACAAAATAATTAGAAAAAAACCCTCTCCTCACCTATAAATACCAACCCTCACCTCCTCTTCTCCTAACACCTCTCAATATTTCATCCTTGTAAAACTTATAGTCATCTATTTTACCATTCTCCTGAACCACATCCAGTATCTTTTAGTCTCAATAAAATACAAAAAAAATCATCCTAGGTGGTTCTCAAGAAGAAGTATTCAAGAAGTAAAATCCTCTTTCTTTTAATTTAATTTCTTTTGATGCTCTTTTATTTTATTATTCTCTACACACCTTCCTCCATCGAAATGGTATGATAACTACATTTCCATACATATAATAAAATTTAATTATTCTAATTGAATTGTTGGTCTGAGTGGGAACTCAAGAAAGGGTGAATTGAGTTCCTACTTAAAATTTCTGTTAAAAACTTAACATTAAAGATCCTAAAATTTGGAAATAGTCCAGTTAATTAAGGCAGTAGAAAAATAAATTATTAGTAGGTCAAAATATTTCTTAAAGAGTGATTAGTTCTCAGTTGAATCAATGTAAATCACTACTTCAACCATTGAAACAAGTTTACTGAATTAAACATAAACACACACTAAAAAGAACTAACTATCATAGTTAATTTAAAAAATCATCATGTTTTTGAAATAAATAGAAGCCGAAAATAGAAAAAACAGAGTATAAAAATATATAATACACAGTAGAGTTAATAAAGAGGTTCAGTATCAAGCCGAGACTTAATCTTCTCCACTTGGTGATCACCATCCACCAAGCAGTTTATACAAACAATAAACATGATACACAGCCTATATCAGGCCTTACAACAGTTTTCACTAACTATCCAGGGGTCACGCCCTCTACTAAAGATGTGTATTGGAAAAACAAACAATACAGACCACTCATGGTCTCTTCTAATGTTATATGGGAGAAACAAGGAGTATGTGAAGTTTGACGTGAGGATTTTTAGTATCCCTTAGTTTAAGCACAGGAGATAGTGTGTCTGATAGAAAAACACACACATCTCATAAATGTAAAAATAAAAGAACACAATAGAGAAAATATTATATGATTGAGTTTAGAAAGCTCTATGTGTTTCCAGTTCATATCTTGACTCCTTGGAGTGAAGAAATTGTAGTTTGATTCTTTCTCTCGATCTTCTCCTCAAAACAGAGTGTTGCAACTCCAAGGCCTAGCTTTTAGGAACTGAGTGTTCTGCTTCTTGGGTTGATAGAGAGTTTATAAAGCACAAATGAACCCCTTGAATTTGTTCTCCTGAAATGATCTTCTTGTGGGTATGGGATTTATAATGGAGGTACTATATGGTTCTTACCTATTCTCATTTATCTATCTAGTAAGCTATTTCTCATGAACATGTCTCTTCTTTTCACACACACACTTCTCTTGAATACACTTCTTTTCTCTTCTTCCTGGGTCATCAATTTTATATTTGAGGTCTCAAAATTGTAATATGTAAACCATGCGCAGTCCTCCTCATACCTCATACTATCCTAGATACGGTCTCTTGATATGTCTACAATCTCCATTAATTATTTTTAGAAGTATTAAATTTACCAAATATAACCATTAGAATAATATTAATAATTTTACAATGTATAGAGTAAAATAATGAGGATCAAAAGATTAGTAACGGTAGCCTTTTTAATAGTATGCTTCAATTTTAGACTACATTAATAGCCTTCAATGGTAACTTTCAATTAGTAACATTCATCGGTGTCCTTCATTAGTGGCCTTTCATCGGTGACCTTTCATCAGTGACCTTTCAGCAATGACCTTTCATTGGTGACCTTTCATTAGTGACCACTCATTGGTGACCTTTCACCGGTGACCTTTCATTTGTGACCTTTCATGGGTGACCGTCATTAGTGACTATTCATCGGTGACCTTTCATATTTAGAGAAATTTTTCACTATAAGCTTAAACAAGAGAGCAATGATATTAACAATATATAGTTATCACTTGACAGAAACTAAGAATATTAATGACCCCCAATTATCCTATTATAAAAACATGATTATCATATATATGAAACATGATTTGGGATTATCAAAATAGGTGAGTCCAACAATCTCATGCTTTTTGAAATCACAAATTATGCCAGTGAAAATTTAGATTTTAGTACTATTGAATCAAGGTTAAACACATTTGTTAATATCTTCAAAGGTGTGTATATGTAAAATTGAACTATGTGTATTGTGGAAATTATAGATAATTTATTTATACCAACACTCCAGTAATCTTAAAACTTATCCCCCTTTGTGATTAAAAAATTTAATGAAAGAACAAAGACGACAAAAGAAGATTTTATTATGAATGAAACAAGAGTACAAAATGCAAAAAAGAAATACAAAGATCCCTATCAACTAATACATTCTACTTTCAATCCACATCAGATATTTCCAAGGGAGGTTTGTCTTTTTAAGCTGAAGAGTCAGGTCCAGAAGATAGAGGGATAGGTCGAGTTATGGATGTGAGCAGGGTAGGAGGAGCTGCTAAAGAGGAATCAGTAGACATATAGTGAGTAGATATCTGAAGAATAATAGTGGTCAAGCTTCAGATGGCTTGTGCAGGAGTCATCAATGGTGTAGCATTGGTAGAGCCTGAGGCAGCCGAGGATGAAGTTAATTTTGGAGGAACAACGTTGGGAGTGCAGTCCACATGGATATGGATAAAAGAATATTTCTGAAATCCATAATAATACATCTTCCTCTTTCCATAGCTGAGAAAAAATCGTCCTTATTCTCTATAAATTAATCTAAGGTAGGAGTCAACTCTATGAGCCTGCGAAATTGATCCTTAAACACATGGGTGATAGTTGGGATCCTCATGTTTTCTAACAACAACTTGATGTGACCAACCATCTGATGTTTAGTGTACACCCTTTTGTAATAGAAATCAACTTTCTATTTGATTGCGTTTTGATATTGAGGATATTGTCTTAGATATTCTACCACAAGCTTATGAATTTATATGGTAGTGGAAATGGCCTGAGTCATAGTCTGAGGGTCTGAGGTACTGGCACTAGAGAACATATCCACTTCTTCGTTGACAACCAATCTGAAGGCTTCTAGATCTATTAGAGGAGTGGTAGAAGAGGAAGAAAATGCTCATAAAGGATCCATAGTAAAAGCCTTTGTCTCCTTAAAATATTTGGTCAGACCACTGATTAACCACTTCACATCCTCATTTTGGACACTCACATGTGCCTCCATGGACTTCTTGAAGTCCTCAAACATAGTGACCATCTGCTGAACAACAATCTTGACATATGTAAGGTCTCTGTCCAATTGAACCCTTGAATCAATATAGGAGTATAAAATGACAATTAATCGTTTGACAGATTCCATAGACTATAACAGGGTTCTGATTCTGACAACTCTTCATATCATGTAGAAATTTCGGTGAGGGGTATAAATAACTCGTTCCAAGGAATATACTACAACTTCATGATTGAGGGCCACTATTCTCTCTATCACAACAGATGTCTCATCAAAGTACCACTTCAAATCTTATTTTATGGATTCTAAATCATCCTTCCTCACATAGTCTTGAGGTAAAAGCACTACTGGCTGGACAATAGTGGTTTCTGAAACCAATCAATTTGGAAGGATTCTGTTAGGTTTGTCAACATTAGAGTGTCTATAGTATAACCCCAAGACCAAGAAACAAGGGTTTTCTGACCAGAATTCTATTCCATGAGAAAAAACAATTGAACCTGTGGTAACAGGATCTTCTGCCTCACTTGGAGCATTCTTCTGATCCACTACATCCATATCTGCTATACCACTTTGATCAATTGCATCAACAGATGGGTCCACTACCACTTCCTCTACAGAATCATCAACTACCACCATTGAAATTCCATCTTCAATGAAATCAGAAACCTCTTAATATACACATTATACAATTTTTTATATCTTATCGGAGGACCGAGACATTGAAATTCCTCTTCACTTTCATCAGCAGCTATCTCAAAATCATCATGACTAGATTTAGTTTCATCTTCCTCCTCTAAGGTCTCTCTAATGTCTCATAAGAAATTTTTATCTCCTTCTTCATCACTAGTTTCATAATTATAATTGTCCCCTAGGACAATATCTCTTCTAGGAAATATTATAGGTGGGATAGGCTCACCAAAGGATACACTATTGGTATGAGGATTTGAGGGAAGGTCAGGATCACTCATGTCATCTATAGAGGAATCCTCAATTTCATGCACAACAGTAGCCTCGTCTTCTTCATCTGAGTATACTGGCTCCACTTCATCAGGCTTTAGACTAGGGTATATCTTATTATTATGCCAACTAGGATGTTTAATTGGGTTGAATTCCTCACACTTCTTAGACTCATCATTCATCCATTTTCATTTTCAAGGGTTCCAGTTTATCTTCATCAACTTGCAAATCATCTTGGTAATGCAGTTGTTGTCCCTTACATCGGTAGTAGCGCTAGCCCTCTCAACTGTAGGCTCCAATGATAGACTACATCGGTAGAAATAAATGGTTATCTTCTATCAGTATCCTTCATTGGTGACCTTCATCGGTGACGATTCATTGGTGACTGTTCATTAGTGACCTTTCATCAGTGAGCTTTTATGGGTGACCATTCATCAGTGACCTTTCATCGATGACCTCTCATCGGTGACCTTTCATTGGTGACCTTTCATCGGCAACCTTTCATAGGTGACCTTCATAGGTGAACTTTCATCGGTGACCTTTCATCAGTGACCATTCACCGGTGACCTTTAATCAGTGACCTTGCATACAAAGAAAATTTTTTCCCTGTAATCTTGATGAAGAGAGCAGTGAGATTAAAGATATTTAGTTATCACTTGATAGAAACTAAGAATATTAATGACACATGATTATCCTATAATAAAAACATGATTATCCCATAAGTGAAACATGATTTGGGATTATCAAAACTGGTGAATCCAACATGATTAATCCATCACCATTTTATTCCCCTCTCTTTTTGTACTAAAAATTAAAAAATTGTCTTTTATGTGTTAATTTATCATATTCAATGATGAAAAAGTTTTCAATTTCCATTCCATTCTTCAAGAATGATCGTAAAACCATTTTTATAGTTAAATAGGATTATAATGTATGTATTAAAGTATATTTATTGTTCTTTAACAGTTATTTATACATGATATTAATTATTAAAAGAAAACAATATTGTAATGATTGAAAAAACAACAAAAAAATCTAAACTGTTATCATTAATGTCTTATCTAACAATTCATCATCACACAAAACTACAAAATGGATTATCTGACCACTTATAATTATATATATTTGATAATAACATAAAACATCCATTTTAGAAAACCATTATAATTTTACATAATTTTCCATACATCTATACATATAAACGATCACGAAATCCAAATAAATGAACGCTCCAAAACGATGAAATTGTATATTTTAACTCATAAAAATGGCCATAAAATAAAATAATAAAATAATGATAAATAAAATACATATATAAAATGTTATTAATTTATTAATTTATTGATTTTTTTATCATAAATTATATTAAGATTAAGTTCTGAACACTTTTTGACATAAGGTAAGGTATTCTAACCAAACATATATTTTTCCTCCAGGTTACTCTTTATCTCTCCTTTCACTTAATTTCATTGTTATTTAATTTTATGTAATTATATCATATTATGCTTATATGTTCCGAACTCATTTATCTAGATCCAATCATGCTTTTTATGGGGAAATACATGTTTTAAAAATATTTTAATCTCAATTATTATTAATAAGAAATCCCTATTAAAGATAACTTCTTGATTCTTACCAATATTCAAGGGAAATCCATAATCTATTTTAAGCCAAAATTATTATTATAAAATCAATAATTTTATCATCAAAATGTACCTTTTTAAATTTTGGTTCTATTGAAAATATTATTCATTTTCCTCTTTAAATGCTCTTTAATATTTTCCTTTATCCACACAAAAATGTTTTTTTCTATAGTTTCTTAAACAATATTTCTACTTTTTTCACCCTAGTTTGACATCACATATCATGATCTATGAATATTTTTCTTTATTAATTTATATATATGATTTCAATAAATTCTTTCATGGAAACTGTTATGATATTCTCTTTTTTTACTTTTTGACACATTTATGATACCCAATTCATTCCATAGGCAGCCCTTATGATTATATTTGATTCCTTATATATGATTCTTCATGTTCCACACATATTCATGAAAATGTTATGAAGGGTGCACCCAGATAGAGATCTAGGGAATTGGGTTATGTTTAGTCTTAGGATACATCATGTTGGGAAAAAGAGTGAACCTTATTTCTTTAGGGGCCACTGTACACAATCTCTTGGCAGTTAGGCTTAATGGAAGTTTTTGCCATGTTATATGTTTTTTCCACATTACAATGATTTCATGGTTATATGTTCCCATGTTATTAATTTTATACTTCCTTATATTTCTTCATGTTATATTCCTTTATTTAATCATAATATTCCTTCTAACCCATGTGCTATATTTTATTTCAATTTTTATTCCCTTACTAGGATTTTTAGCTCATCCATTTTGTTTATGTATTACCCAAGTTATAATATATAGATATAAGGTCTCAAATTGAGTTAGAAGCTCATTATTAAGATAATTTGTTTTATTTTATTTTTCATGATGTATAATTATGTATGTAATCTTCCATGGCATCAGACTTTACAATCCATGGCTTGTAATTTTATTTTTCATTATGGTTAAAATCATATAATAGTTTGTGTAAAAGGATAGTGCAATTATGTATGGTATTAGAGGAAGGGTATTTTTTTTATATTATGGATATATCAATTTTTTAAGATCTCTAGGGATAATTCTATCATCATAGATAATATAGATTGAAACATAGGGTATCAAAAGATAATATATACATTCTATTTACTTGTTTATCCTTTAATGTTCAATGTTTTATTTTTTATGTTCTTATTAGTTATTGATCAAAGACCACTAACTGTAATTTCTTTTTATTATTCTATGGATGGAAATATAATAACTCATTCAAAAAATAAATGGGATAGAAAATGTGATGATTTACCCAATGATATTCCAAATATGATGGGAATAGGTGCTCAAAACCTTATGATAGTACTTGATTTCCATGCTCCTATTATGTGTAATAACTTCAATAATTTGGAACTCCATCCCTCTCCTAAGAAAGATAAAGTTTTCATTGTATCATTTTTTGTGGAAAATGCCTCCCATTTTATGTGTAAATTTAGATCCCCTTCTCAAAGAAAAATAGATTAACTCCATTGAGAAGATATTCTCTATCCTCTAGATCTCAAAAGAGGATAAAGTTGTGCTTGAGGTCTATCATTTTGATAGGGAATCTAATCAATGGTAGACAAGAATCAAAAACAAAAATTCCAAATAGATAATTGATTCCATGGATTGTGATCAATTTAAGAATTTTTTTTTCAATTAATATTTTTCTCGAACCCTCCATCACAATATGAAAAGATAATTCCTAAGACTAAAGAAGAAGGAAGATAATTATATCTGGACCTATGAGGAAAAATTCACAAGGCATTCAAGATATGTGTTTGACATTTTCATGAACACCGAAAGCAAGGCAGATTTTTTTCTTTAGAGGGATAAAGAAGATTATATGGAAACCATTGACGATTCAAGAAATAAAAAATTATGAGGAGATTCTATGTTGTTCCCTTGCGGTTGAAATAGAGATCGAGGACTCTCAGTTTTCACATGCACCCAGCAAGAAAAGTGTAAAAAGGTTGGATTGACAGATAAATCTCATTATGGAATTAAGACCCAACATCCCACAAAAAAAAGGTGTGGGAAAAAGAATCCTGGAAAACACTTAAATGGAACCATGTTATGCTTCAAATTTTGAAAAGAATGTCATATGTATAATAACTATTGAATAGATATGAATAATCCTACTAATACAGAAGAAGAAAAGAAGGTTCAGATTAACTCTCATCTTATAGTGTAGTGTTTCAACTACAAGTAACATGGGAATTATGTGATCCATTACCCTAGGACATTGTTTTTTGGAGGCAATCAACAACAACAACGTCCAATGCAGAAAGGAATTGAATATGAAGGGACTAATACTGAGGAGAAGTCTAAAATGGTGTGGTGAAAGACACACCAGTTATTCATTCAAAAATATATAACGTAATATTTGATTCTTGTTTTACTCATTATTTCATATTTTGCATGTTTAATTAGACAATTCAACAAGAACCTAAAAATTTGATGGTTTAGTTATCTGTAAGAACAGAAAATGGGGAAATTATTGCCTCAAAATTTTATAACTCCTCCCCAATTAGTGTTTGACGACTGAACCTCTCAAAAAATCATGTCATACTACCTTTGGTATAGTTTGATTCTATATTGGGAATCAATTGGATATCTTTATATAGATTTAACATCAACTATCGGGAAATGAAGATCACCAATAACATCCCAAAGATTCCTCCAATTATATAAAAGTGTAAGGAGGAACATAAATATCCTTTATAATAATCATATCAAATTTTGTATATTTTTTTCTCATGAGAAATAATATCTAGCTCAAATTAATGAGAGAGAGGAGAGAATCATGCTCGAAGACATGCCCATTGTGATTGATTACAATTATGTATTCCTTGAATAATGGTATGGTCTTCCTCCTGATTGAGATGTTTGGTTCTCAATTAAACATATTCTTGTATCTCTTTATATATAAAAGAAACCTTATATGATTGAAAATATCGAGCTTAAGAACTAATGAAGTGGTTCCAAAATAATATTTTTAAGGATTTTATATGACTGAGTGCTTCACCATGGTGTGATATAGGGCTCTTCATCAAGATAAAGGATGAATTAATGTGCCTATGAATTTATTATCATGACCTCAAAAAAATCAAGATAAAGAACAACTTTTCCAGGCCATGGAAATATGAATTGTTTGATTAGCTACATGGGGCCAGTTATTTGTCTAAGGTGGACCTTCCATTCAGATATCACCAATTAAGGGCAGGGAAATAAGATATTCCCAAGAATTATTTTTGAAATATGTATGAAAACTATGAGTACATTTTGATTCCCATTAGAGTAAAAAATTCTCAAAAAAATCATTGACTTAATGAATTGTGTCTTTAGATATAACCATGAAAAACTATTGGTTGTCATTATGGATGGTATTCTAATATAATCCCTGATAAATGAGGAACACAAGTATAATTTGAATACTATGCTAAGAACATTGATTAAAGGGAAAATATATGAAATGTACAAAAAAGAGACATTTCTTGATAGAGGAAGTATCATTCATAGGGTATATAATCACCAAAAAAGGGATACTTATGGACCCTTCCAAGAAAAATCCATTGAATAGTGGACTACGACAACATCTATGAAGAAGATCCTTAGTTTATTTTGTCTATCTAAGTATTATTGGTTATTTTTAAAGAACATATCACCATTTTTGAACCCACTAATCAAGATGAATTAGATGGAAACAATGTCTTTCTCGACTAGTGAATGTCTAAACTTTTTTAAAGAGTGGAAAAATGGGGTAACCAATGCATCATTTCTCAAACTACCAATGAGTAGGGAACTCTTTGTGGTGTAAAATGATTCTTAAAAGAATGTATAAGGTTTTTTACTGATAAAATATGATAAAATAATATCCTACTCCTTATGGTACTTAAAACTTCATGAGAAAAACTACCCCGAGCATGATCTAGAGTTTGCAGATGTGATCTTTCCACTGAATATCTCGATGCATTATCTATATGGGGAGAAGTTTGAAATATATATTGATCATAAGATTCTCAAGTATAATATTCACGTAAGAGGATAAAAATATTATACATAGAATATTTTTAGAGTTAATTTGGGATTATGAGTGATTAATCCATTCTAATCCCAGAAAAGAAAATAAGGTGGCTTATGCTCTGAGTATTAAAGATCCTACAATATTATCAATGATGAAAATTGAAAAGGATCCCAACTTCCTATATTTTATAAGGTTGTACATGCAAATAATTAATGAATGAAAAAAGTTTATTCTTTCTGAAATGATTTCTCAACCAAACCATATGGATAAAATAAAGGATTCTCGAAGAAATGATATGGAAATTTAGAAGAAGGTGGAATCCATGAGAAAAATGAAATCCGCAATGTTCAAAACGGATGAGGAAGGATTCATGAGATTTGTGTTAGGAATATGTGTTCTATATAATCTTGATATAATGAAATATATTATGAATAACGTACATATCATTACATCATTTATTCACCCACGGAGTATAATGATGTATCGAGATCTCTAAGGGCACTATTGGTAGGCCAATATGATGCAGGGGACCACTGAATATACATCTAAGTGCATGGTGTGTCAACAAGTGAAGGAAAAATGAAAAATAAAAAATGGGATGATGAAAAAATTAAACATACAAAAATTTATATGGGAAAACATCACCATGTGATTCATCACTAGACATCTGAAGACATCTAGAGGAAACAATGTTATATTGGATGTCTTGGATCATCTCAGAAAGAAATCTCACTTAATAACAATTATATAGGGATTATCACTAGATCAACTAGAACATATATACATCAAAAAAGTGGTATACATATATGGAGTAAAACTACCAATTTTATCATATCGAGATCAAAGATTAACCTCCTGGTTCTAAAAATATCTCCAATATGCTCTGGAAACTGATTTGAACTTCAGTATAACCTATCATCCTCAAACTAATGTCTAATAAAAGTGTACTATTTAGACACTATAATACATGTTGAGATCATTTAATATGTACTTCTATGGAAGATGGTACAAACATCTTCCACTGTTTGAATTATACTAAAATAATAATTTCTACTCAAGCATCCAAATGGATCTTTATGAAGCCCTTTATGAGAAAAGATTTAGAACACTGAAATGTTGGGATATGGTCCATTAACACAATCTACATGGACCTAAAATGGTTGAAGAAATGGTATAAATTTTTGAAACCATTCATCACCACACCAAAGAATTACAATGTTGCTAGAGGATCTATATAGACAATCATTGATGGGACCCAGAGTTTTATATTGGAGACATAGTATTAATCCTCATATATCCATAGAAGAGGATCATGAGATTTAGGAAGCAATGAAATATAAGTCCCATATACATCAGCCCCTTCTAGATTCTTGATCATGTCAGAGCTATGACATATAGACTAGCACTTACACCTACCTTGTATCAAGTACATGATGTATTCCACGTATCCCTATAAATTAATTACATTCTGGATCGTTCACATGTACTTAATTTAGTGTTTGTATTGTTGGAAAATTATCCCTCAAAAGAGTATCATAGATTGAAGACCATGGATGGTAGAGATAATGTTATACACAACAAAACTACTCACCTGGTCAAAGTAATATAGTGAAACCATATGTATAAAGAGGGAATAGGAGAACCTGATAAAGTAATAAAGGATAAGTACCCATATCTATTTTCAAAATAGAATGAAAAACAAATTTTTAAGGGAGAAATTTCATAAAGGGGAAGAATGTAATGACACAAAATTTTAATCAATGGAAATTCCCTTCGAATATATGTCACAATCACATTAAGAACACAATAAAAACTTTATAAATTAACAATTAATTAAATAATATATATTTCTATAAGGTAAAAAAAATATACTGATTAAATAGTGACTTGTCCTTTGGAATAGTTATGTGGTCCTAATGAATACTAAACTAGACAATAGAATAGTAACCTCATGTATGAAGGTATAAATAAAAATGAAATTTATCATATTTAGAAAATTAAATTCAAAAAATAGATTTCGTTTTTTATTCAAAATGTTGAAAAATGGCTACTGTGAATTTTTTGGATTTTTTAAATTCTTGAATTTTTGGGGAATAGTAAAATATGATAATTTACGATAAAAGCCTAATACATGAATTTTGGAGTCATAAATGATGTATGTCTTATGTAATAACAAAATATAAAACTATAACTAATTGTTTTAATATATTCAGTTAAAATTGTCGAACTATTCATATTCTTGAGGCAAAATAAAAAAGTTAATGAACAAAATAACGGGAAACACCCTCTCCTCCCATATAAATACCACACCTCATCACCTCTTCTCCTCACAACTCTCATGCCTTGATACTTTTCCAAATTCTATTCCAATATATTCTAAGTACCATAAAACTTTTCCATGGACCTTTGTTCTCAATAAAAGAAGAAAATCAAACCCCCCCTATTGAGGTTCTCAAGAAGAAGGATTCAAGAGGTGAAATCCTCCTTATTTTCTTTTAATTTATTTTCATGTTCTTTTATTTTATTATTCCCTCCTCAATTACCCTACTTAAAATGGTATTATAAATCCAATTCAATATATATAATGGAATAATATTATATAAATTTAATAATCTTTCATCATTTCTTTCCCCTCTCCTTTTGTACTATAAATGAAAACATCATCTGTGATGTGTTAATTTATCACATTTAAGGACGGTAATGTTTTCAATTACAAATACCTCCTTAATTAATTATCATTAAACCAGTTTTATGGTTAAATAATATTTAAATATATGTATTAAATCCTATTTTATGTTCTTGAACCATTTTATATGCATTAAATTTATTAATCTAACAAAAATACTTTGTGCCAATAAAAAAACGCCAAAATAATCTAAATGGTTTTCATTACTATCTTATCATATGATTCATACACACCAAAAATTACAAAATGAATTATATTAAAATTTAATATTATTAAGTTTCATTAAAAAAATATAAATTCAATTCTCTACAACAATTCCCATTTTACATGATTTTCCACACATGTATACAAGTAATAAATCATGAAAACCAAGGAAAAAAATGATCTCAAACGATGAAATTGTATTTAATAACTCATAAAAATGGCTACAAATGAACATAATGAAACTATAATAAATACAATAAAATTTATATAATTTTTTAAATAATAAATTAAAGGATTTATATTTATTATATAGGATATTAGGATCAGATTCTGAACACTTGTGGACATTAGGTAAGATATTTTATATGAACCTCCATCTTCAGTCAGGTAGTCATTATCCCTAATTACCTCAAAGTAATTATTATTTATATTTTTAAGTATTATATATTGTTTTTTATGTTCAAAAATACTTTATATTGTTCCTATAATCCTTATTTTATGTGGAAATATAGGTTTTTAAAAGGTTCCTTTCTCAATTCTTCCAGATAAGTTATCCCGGTTAAAGGGAACTTCCCGATTTCATACAAATTTTCAAGTGAACACCATAATATACATTAAGAAAAATTTATTTTTATATGTTCCCTCATTTTATCATGAAAAATATCTTCGTTAAATTCATGTTTTATATAAATTATTGCGCATTTTCTTCTTTAAATGCTCTTTAATATTTTCCTTAATCCACTCTCAAGTATTTAATTTATAATGTTTTTTAACACTTGTTTTATATAATTTTACTGTAGTTTGACATCTATTATCAAGATATATGACTATTTTCCATTATTAATTTCTATGTATGATTTATATCCATTTTTTATTAACTCCATTACAACATTCCCTTTTGTTATTCCTTTTGAAAAGGTTATGATACCCAATTCTTTTTGTGGGTAACCCATATGTTTATATATGATTCCTTATGTATGTTTATTCATGTGGATAAAATATTCATGAAAATATTATGATGTGTGGACCTAGATAGAAGTAAAATACATTGGGTAATGTTATGTTTAAGGAGACATCATTTTGTGACAGGTGGTGAACCCGATTCTTTTATGGGACATTATCCGCCAGGTCTTGGCAGCTAGCCTTGACTCATATTTATGTCATGTTATATGTTGTTGTAAAATTAATATGATGTCATGTATATAAGTTCTAATCATATAATTTTTTTTAATTATTATTTTTATTCATGTTACGTGCCTTTATTTTATCATGTTATTCTTCTAACCCATGTTATATATTTTATTCCTATTTTTATTCCCTTACTGGGCCTTTTTGATCATCCCTTTTGTTCATGTATTCCCTTGGTTATCCTAGGAAAATATAAGGGCTCCAAAAGATTTATTACCTCAATATGAAAATTAAATAAAATATGAATTTATTTTTGTTTCATGGTGTTTTTTATGTATATAATCTTCTAATACACTAGACTTTTCTTCCCTTGACTTGGAATTTGATGTTCAATTATGTATAAAATTATGTAATAATATGTGTAAAAGGATAGTTCAGTTATACACATTGGATCCATAAATGGTCCAAATTTTATCCAATGGAGGATATATTCTAAAAATTTATAGCCAATGGATTATTTAAAATTTTCTAGGACAGTTTTTCTCTTTTTTAGGCTTTATACTTTGTCAAGATAATTTTTCTCTTAATCATTGCAATTAATATTTATTATTTTAGATGAAAAATTTGTAATAAAATATGTTGAACATATTATAAATTATAAATTAATATAATGGAAAATATGTAATCCATTGTTTCGAATTTCAATCACATAAGTGGAAGAAGTTAATTGAAATTTAGTCCCGCAGACGACACAACAAATCATGTTTTTAATGAATTTTTTTTTAAAAATGTTGAAATTATTTTGTATATAATTTCAATGTGAAATTTATTAAAATGACCTAAATTGGATTAATTGATTTATTATTGATATGTAAATTAGATGAAAAATTAGTTTTGAATTAAAATTATGTATTTTTCACTATTCATCAAAAAATGAAACGTCACATAAAAATACCAAAAATCCCAACCTAAGATAATTTTTTTCATCCTCATTAAATAATAACGTTTTTATATACATATATAATTTTTAAAAGATCTAAAAATTAGATTTAAAATATATTCTCCATTAAAAGGGGTTAAAATTTCATTTAGAAAAATATTCCTTTTTATTCATAAAATTGGGTTTGTTCTTTTTTTATGCCTATATAATCTATTGGATGAATGCCAAAAAGATTTTATTGAAATTATATCATATATATACCATTAATATAGTTCAATAATATTAATAATTATAATTTCTTAGGTTAAAACACCTTTGTGATATTAAAAACATTTCTCTTATATTCAATTGATTTTTATAATTATTTCTAATTAATTTGTAACTTATTTTTTTTATAATTTAAGAAAACATATCATTTCATAATTTATTTAATAATTTTCTTAACCTTTAATTTAATGTATAGGATGTATCTTATTATAGTAATATTTTAAAAATATATTATTGATTGGTAAAACTCTTCCTTATGGGCAATTCAAGCTATCGAAGAAAGTCCTAGTTTCCAATAACCCAAGATTACATAATATTGAGTGGATTTCTGGATATATCATCGATTTAATTTTTTTTAAAATAATTATATTGTAATGTATCGTGATATAATATTACCTTATGCATTTGATTTTGTCTCTCATATGTACTATCGAATATAATGTTCTTATTCTATAATTTAGGGGCATTACATGAAGTGTAAAATTAATGGTGGGTAATTGATCCACTTTTTTATGTGATGAAAATGATAATTTTCTAAACACCCATTAATTTTCTGACATATCATTATACTATTCAAAGGTAAACGACTCAAAAAACCTAAGAGTTATGGATTGGGGGAGTAATTAAGAATTTAAAGCCTCATCAATGTATTTCCTAACCTAATTTAAACATGCTGAAACTTATTTTTTTTCTTAGGTTTTTACTTTTGATAACTTTTTATTATTATCTTAGTAACTTGTTTTTAACAAAGTAATTTATTTTTAACTAAAAATATAAAAGATGATATCTTAAAAAAATCAGGTTCAGTAGAAACTAAATTTAATCACTATTTTATATAATTATTTATCTAAATAAGAGAAAATTGTCATTTAATTTCAATCTTTAAATATATATATAACTATTTTTATATAAAAATTTTGTTTAAACCATTATGTGTTTTAAATCTTATTTAGGATTGGTTACATTTTAATTTTATTTTATTATAATTATATGTATGTTTGAAAATAATATTAGAATAATCATTAAAAATATATCATTATATTGGATTAGATAAAAATTAACAAATATTAATAAAATTATTCATTGAATTTTTCCCCCATTATCATGGTCATAAACATAAATCATATTAATATTAAATTAATTCCAAAAAATGTAATTGAATTTACTAAATTATAACATCTATGGTATTTATAAAATAACCAGTTTTCGTATATATTAATTTTTTTTAATAATATAGTAATTTCACCTTTAAGGGGTTCTATGTTCTATTGCATACCCAACACAAAAACAATGGTTTTCTCTGAAATCTTACATTGTACAAAGGACTGAGTTATACCGAAAAATATAATATGTTGTAATATTTTTATTTTAAATTATAGTTATCATATATTTGTTTTATTTGATGGGAATGAACACAACATACTATATTATTATTAAAAATGTTTATTAAATATTTTTACTATATTCTACTAAATTTTAGAGGCATAAAATTAGAATAAATTCAATTTTAAGCATAAATACAGTAATATTTTCAAAAGGCAGTTTTACCTTTTTTTATGGAGACCTATTCTTAAATATATGTTTTTCAATTTTATATGATTTATATGAAAAAATAAACAATTTATTTGGGATAGAGATATCAAATATTACTTCGGTTAAATTTTTGGTATTCTTTCTACTAAAATTCATATTTCAATGAATAGTGAAAATACTACATTTTAATTCTAAACATACTTTTAATATAATTTTCATATATTTTTAGATTATCCTTTTAAATGTATTTATGGTATAATTATATTATTTTTTTATCATTTAATATAATATAGTTTATTGGATGCAATTTCAAATTAAAATTAAATAGAAAAACTCTGTGAGATTTTGAACGTTTTACTTGAAAAATATTTTTTCTCAATTAATCAATCAGATTAGTGCTAAACCTAATTTAACCACTTATGTGAATTCAATTTTCAAAAACAGATATACATGGTTGTATTTAGTACGAAAAACTTGGTTCACTAGGATCAAAATGATTTTTTTCGAATAACAACATTAGAATTTTATTTACCACAGTTAAAGGTAAATATGGTAATTAAGGGTAAAATTAATATTCTAATATTATCAAATTACCCTTAATCTTGAAATAATATTAGTTTATGAGTTATTATCGACCATTTCCACCATTGTTCTGAATGTGTGATTTTTAGAAGGAACTTGGTTGTGATTAGGACATTTATAACATTTAATTGTATATAAAGGGAAATATGACACCAATATGACTCTTCTTATTAAAAAAATATTAATATGAGGTTATGTAATAGATATATACATCTATGAATAGTATCTATAAATAAATAAATATTACCTATATCATGAAAATTTATTTGAAATTTTTAGGAAATAAATAATTAAATTTAATTATGACACAACGATGATGCGCTAATAGATTTATTAAAGAAAGAATCAAATATATGATATTAATTTTATTAAATTAAATATAATTATAAATATTGGATGAAATAAAATAATTTTATGTATGAATTTTAAATATTAGGATTGATTTAATATAGTATTTTTGAAGTAATCATGTTGTGATTTTTTGAAGAAGTCATGTAATGAATAGTCTCAAATTGACATAATTTGTATTTTGAAAATAAAAAAATTTATCTATTTGATCAAAAATTTTAAAAAATTTATTATTCTATGGAAAAGATTATATAACTCAAAATATTTCATTAATGACTCATTAATTAATCTTTTGGCATGATTTTGTAATTATTTTAACCCTCAAAGTGTAAATTAGTTCATAAATCGGTAACAATTAAAGGGGTTAAAACACAAACATAAGGATTAAAAAAATATTCCAAACACGTATAATTTTAATTGTATGATTCATAATCAAAACAAAATCATGATATATTTTAAATAAATATTTTTGGGACAATTTATAACCAAAAAAACTTATATTAATTTAAAATTTTGAATAAATCAAAGGGTGCCCTTGCCCACTCCTACAAAAGAGAACACATTCCTCTCTATTATTCACACTTAAAAAAACCTTTTGGATTGGAAACTATCTACCCAAAACCCTTCCTAGAATCCCTAACTACATTATTAATGCCTTATTTTATGTATAACAACTGCTTTAGAGGTGTTTAGAAATGTGCTCATTCGAATGATATGTAATGTTTTTATTTAAATATTTCTATTTTATTTCATCTTCCACTTCTTGAAAAACATATTATTCCAAAATGAAAAATTAAAAATAATATTCACCATATAAGGAAATTTTATTATGTTAATATTATCACAGAAATTAATTTCAACTTCCATTAAATGTGAACTTTATTAATTGTTCATGGGTCCGTGTGAACTATCACCGCTAAGAACTAATATAATTCGTTTTCCATAAATGTAAATAATTACTAGTTATAATAATGTAATTAATGTTCATATATGATATTTATGAAGTATTTATCATTATAACTTAATAATATATCAATAATTTTCTTACATTCCAGGAAAATAAAAATGATAACTTCGTTTGTGCGTACGTGTGAACTATCGCTTCAGCAAAGTGATGTGAATAATTTTTATTCACCACATCACTTGTATGATAAATATAAGTATATTAAAATGTTTATTATGATTTTGAAAATATTATTATAATTCTATATAAATAAGATAATTATTAACCTAATTCCAAAATAATAATTGAAAATTGGAAATCTTACTCATTCGGACATTATACGTACTATCTCTATGATTATAACATTATTCATTTTTAATATCCATATTTAATGAATGGATTTAAAGATAAACTTTTTACAGAAAATTATTTTTATTTCATGAATTTTATTCTATATATTGTGGACTTATAACCAAATGGAATATCAAAATCATACAAAATTCATTTTCCACTCAAGTACCGAATATCGACAAAATATCTACCATAAACAAAAATATTGATGTAATTATTATAAACTCATAGAAATTGATATAAAATGAATAATAAAAATAATAAATGTTCTAATTAAAGCATAAATTAACAAATTTTTATTATTCAGGATGATAAAGAACATACATACTGGATTGGACACAAGGAATGTGACTTTATCTCAATATCCTTTAATTAAGGCATATTTTGATTTCATAGACCACCTTTTTTATAAAGTGTATAATCAACCCCATTGACATTTAATTTAATTAAAATGTGTTTAAAATTAATATTTTTATACAAATCATTTTACTAAATGAAATAAGGAATTTTTTTTTAAACGTATATGATGACAATGACATTTCAATTGTCTTGACCATTATTTGATATTTGGATTCCTATATAAGTCATAATGTTTTTAAATGAAAAATAAATACCATATTCCATTTTCAGGTATTTTAGTATTGAAAACAATTTTTAGATTGAATTTATTATATTAGTGTCATGAGATGATTTCTTTTAATTGAAATGTTGAAATGTTATTTTTTCTTTATTCATGATTTATATGTTATGATTATGTTTTGGTTCTTGGTAATTACATATGTAAACAGGTAGTTCTGGGATATAATATGCTTGGTTTATCCCATGATATCTCTCCAATATTTTATGGAATGAGATTTAGTTAAAAGATTATTTATCTCTTTAGATATTTAGGGAATATACATTGATGGGTATTCAAAACGCAATCATCAAGGTTACTCCTGTAATAGTTATGGAAGATATGATGTAAGTATGATATGGATTCCAAACGTTACCTTGGTGATTTATTATAGCTAAATTTTTTTAGGAATCTTATGATTTTAGAAGGTACGGTAAATAACTTATGTTTTATGGGTGAAAAACATGATTATGGGAAAATGTTTTCTTGGGTTTAAAATATTCCTGGACGAATGGTTTAATTCCTGGTTTATATCCCTTATTGGGCTTTCTAAGAACAATCCATTTTTTTGAAAGGTTTTCCATAGGTTATAAGGATGTTTAATTGAAGAGAGTAAGACAAGATGAATGTTATAAATAATTTTATCAATAAAATGAAATCATGTTTTTAAAAAAATAATTTGATAAGGAAAAAATGGAAAATGTGTAAACATATCTACTCTGTACTATTAGATAGGTTATGTAATAGTTATGGAATAATTATATAAAAATATAAATCTAAAAATATCCTCAATTTGAATGAATATAAATTCCTTACCTAACTGAAGTTTATGTAATGATTAGGGTTGGGTCTTTATAGTTGGTATCAAAATTTAGTCTAGATAACATTAGAGGTGAGTGTGTCATTTAAGAATAATTTACATGATATATATATCCACAATAGATATATTGATAGGAAGAGTTGTATATATTTTAGATAAATTAAATTAGTTTAAGATTACATGAATAAGGATGTAATCATTTTTTATCTTCCTCAAAAGTAAATATATTACAATTTATCAATATACTCACACAAATATTTTTGGATTTTTAAAATGGTTAGATCCAACAAACATCAAATTTTTTAATGGATGTGACATAAAATGTGCTAGATATCTGAACAAGAAATTGAATGAAATAGGATCTATGATGATAACTCTTTTTGTTATTTTAAACCAGCTATCAGGAGTCAGGATTAACCACTTGAACCTTGGTGTTTTTTCTAATGGATCATTTATGAGAAAAATGAATCCCCATGGATGTGCAGGTAATGATCATAAAGGTAATTATATTCAATGACATATGTGTCAAGGATGTGGAAATAAACACCTAGGAAAATTTTTTATGGGGACAAGAATATGTTATAGATACATTAATGAACGTCATAAAGATATAACCTATCAATGAAAAAAGGAAGTGTATTATTGACACAAAGAAAGGGAAATAAGTTCTTTCTTAGTTATTAATTGAATTTTTTAAATGTGTGGAGTATGTCCATTATAAAAATAGATTTTCTAGGTATAAGTTTCAAGAATATGATTAGTAGGATCATACAAATATATATGTTGTAATACCTAATTCCATTCACATTGAATATGTGTAAACTAAAAATGACTGATGAATGGTATGTGTTATTTCTTTTCTCATGTTTTGACATTATTTAATTTTAGATGTGAATCATGATTTTTTAGAAAATAAGCATCAAGGAATAAGATGGAAAATTATGGTTAAAGGATCATGACGAATATTTAATGATTATGAAATCTAAATATATGAGATTTCATATTTATGGTAGATTGTAGGATGATGAATTAATTATAACCATTAATACTCCTTTGATGGTGGGGGTAATTTTGATGTTTTTGTTGTTGTTGTTTTATATTTAACCCTAAATATTTTATGTGAAAATTTTATATGAGTAATAATTATCTTTTGTTGATATAATTATAAATTACCAGATAACCTTCATTTGATATATTGTTTTTGAGATCATTAAGGTTTATTTCATTCCAGGATGAAAAATGAAAGGCATGGGATTAACTTTGAGATTAAAATATGTTATGATTATTTTTTAAAATTGTATATTATTTTTGTATGTTTATAATAAATATATAGTTTTTTAAAAAAGACAACCCACAAGATGGGTGATAACCCGAAGGAAGGGTGACAACCCATTGCATCTGACAAAACCACAAGAATCGTACCCACAACTGAAGGGTGGAAACGGTGCATCACCTACCACTATACTTGTAACGCCCCGACCCCAGCTACCCAGAGCTGGTGCATTACTTCGTAACATTGGCATGATCACAAAAGATCAAGTCTCGAAAGACCGATTAGTTTAGTAGCCTTGGAAACACTAGATACATTCATAAATGTTACATTACATCACAAAGTGAAAAACTATAATAACATAGTCTCCATAGTCCACACTTCTATCCTCTTCGGACTATCCCTGCAGGTCATTCATAAAATACTTCTTCACATCCTGGAAAATATTAAAACATTGAAAGGGGTGAGCTCAGATGCTCAGTAAGGATAACAATATAGCGGAAGCTTTCATAAATAAACATTAACATTTAAGGCAATGTATAACTAAAACAAAAGCCTTTTAAACATGAACTTCAACATAATATGGCAAAAGTAAAATGAGATAATGCCATTCACTTCTTCACATGGATATTATACTGGTCGAATAATCACATGCAATATCAATAACCACTTTCATAATGATGGAATGCATAATGCCAGACTATCATAACCACGTAGCCAAGGCCTCGTGCCAAGACCACAAATAAGATTTTGTCAAGGCCTCGTGCCAAGACACTAGTTTGTCTCATGAGACCTGCCGATGCATCGAGGAGCTATAGCGGGCTCCACCCGTCACTTATTAAGTCCAATGCATTCCTCATATGAATAGGTTTAAACATATCATAAACCATAACATAATCGTATCACATAAAACATGCATAAAGGAAACATAACATTTCCACATTTCAATCACAAGATATAAATACAACACATTGATATAATAAAAATGCTTTCAAAACCATTTTAAATAAAATAAAATAAAGTTAAAACTTTGTATTTATTTTTCATTTAAAAAATGATGGCTTGTAGAGGAAGCCGAAACTCAAATAATGGTCACGGCGGTGGAGAAGTCGTTGTCGCCGCATAAGTACGGAAAGAAAAACATTCCCATTTGTCGTTTAGTAAAACGCTTCGTATAAAAAAGATTCCTTTTGAATAAATGTAAAAGTCAAAGGGGTTTATACACCGTATAAAAGAAAGTTTTGTATAAAACAAAATATGCCTCAATGAAAGGGGATTGAGACGAAGTCCTTAAAAATATCATTTTTCTTAAATAAAGTACATCTATAATGTGTATTCACTATAAGTACACATAAATAATCTACAAATACAATATAGGTCATAATAATAACATGACATAATTTGAAAGTAGGAGAATAACCCAAAGAATGAAAATTGGGTTAAGAAATTCCCTTACCTTGCGTCTTGTCCTGACTCGACCGTTCTTTAACCTCCTGAATAATAAACTAGATTTAATATATACCTTATTAAGAACCATTTTCAATTTCATTATCCTTATTATATCACTTATTACAATGATATGAACATTATGTAATTTTTTAAGTTAATAACAATTTTTTTGTCGATCTTTGGTACTTGAGTCAACAATAAACTTCTTATAATTACAAGTTGTTTATGTGGTAGAATATCCATTATCTCCAGAATTATATTCATGATTTAGATGTCATATATATCTTATATATCCAGTATATACATTCATTTATAATATTACGTAACATTTAGAGGTAAGAAATGAAATGCACCGTTCATGGAGACGGTAAGTCGTACGTACGCATGAATGCTACTTTCATTTCAATTTAATATTTAATGGAACAAAATCATAATGATATAAATGTATAATATAATTCCAGTATAATATAGTGTATAGTACCATTTACTCCATCCTTTATACATCCCACATATGGCATTAACGATTCAAATCACTTTGAGGGGGCGGTAGTCCGCACTTCCTAAAATGAAATTATCGCGTTTTACCCATAATGGAAATCATAAAGTATGCCATAAATGATAAATACATAAGCATAAGTAAAACATAAACATATTATATATCATATATAAAAATAGTGACATCTTAATGGCCACCTTTGAAGGTGTTATATGAGTGTTGAACAATCATCGTTTCGTGAGGCAGAAATTCGCCGTCCACAGAAACTGTATGTTCTTTAACCATTAGATGTAGGTGTGTGTAAGTGTAGCTCGAATCCTTCTTATAACAACATACTAGTATATTTAGGATACTGGTGTTGTTACAAAATAAATTAATAAAAAGAGTTTAGGGGGTTGGAGAAGAAAAATAAAACAAAACAACATTAGAGAAGATATTACCTCAAAATCGGGTAACTCTTTTTGATTTGAGCCAAAGGCTTCCTTGGGAAGAGTTCTGCCTAAAGTGAGGCTTCTAGGAGTAATAGGGGGATGTTGGGAGAGTATTTGGGTAGCGTTTGGCCGAGCCAAATGGCCTGAAAGTGTGAATAAGGTGGTAGAGGTGGGGGCCTTTTATAAGAGGAGAGGAGGGGCTCTTTTGGAAAGATTGAAATGTTACATTATTACACAATGCTTTTCGGATTATAAAGGTCCCACACTTATATAATTCTTGGATAAGGTGATAAGGGTTAGAAATCTCCTCATACAATAGGCTTTGGACAAGTTTAAGCCTTGGATTTTACATTATCTTTTCATTTTATTAAAATCGTTAAATAATGAGGTCATCACTGCATCATAATGATGTCATAAATAATTTAATTTATTTAATGTCTAAAAATTATAAAAAAAATACTATGATGTATGAAATATTTTGAGATTTCTAATTAATATTTATAGTCAAAATTTGTACTTGTGTAACCCCACTTAAAAACTGTTTTAGTAAAACAACTCATGTTTGTGTCAATTTAATTTTAACATTAAATAAATATATATTAATGTCATTTTCCAACTAAAGTGGCTACATGGGGTCCCCAAGTTGACCCATGAGTTGTCTTGGTCGGCCATGACTCATCCAATAGGAGTAGGACAAGTTTCATGCTCATATCATATTATTAAAACATTGTTTTTACCTTAAACTACACTAATTACCTCTAATCGCGATTAAGAACTTAAAAGTTACTATTCACCAAAAAATTATTTTAATCTCATTGAACAAAATCTTAATTCTTAATGACAACCATGTATGTCGGATTTTTGAAAATCAAATCACAGAAGTGGTAATATTTCATTTAAACGAAAAATCAGTTATTTAACTACCACTTAGTGGTTTCACTATTCATCAAAAATTGAAGTTTTCCAGAACAATGCCAAAATTTCACCCTAAGCTATAATTGTTATTCCAAATTAAAAAATGATGTCTATTTTACAAAATTCCAAACATATAAGTTGCATTAATTAATTTTATAATTAATTCCTGCTGTCACAACAAATAGCGTGTTTTTAAGAAACAATTTATATCAAAAGATTGGCAATTGTTTATGTCCATTTTCAATGTTAAATTAATTCTAATGACCACCATTGGATAAAATGGTGAAAATATATTCTAATTATACTTTAAAACCACTAAATAGTATAATTTATCACAATAAATTATTTTGATTAAAAAATTTGTTTTTAAGTATTTTTCACTATTCAATAAAAAATTGGAAGTTCTCAGAAAGATACAAAAAATTCAACATAGGATAATTTCGATATTACGAATTCAAAAATGAAGTCCATTTTGAAATATAAAATTTCTATAATTTTAAAAAGTGTTTATTACTATTCATAACGGCTACTTTGATTAGTCGCGGTGTTTTAGAACTCGAAGTTGCATACAATGCAAGCTATTGCATTATTGAATGAGAAGCGTATCGTGGAAGCTCGGGGTGTTACATTCTCCCCTCCTTCAATAAATTGCGTCCTCGCAATTTGAAATTTTTTTTGGAAAATAAAAGGTTGAAAATAGAAAATACCTTTGATGAAAACCCACATCGAAAATAAGGTTAATAAATATATAACATTAAAAGAAAGCAAGATAAGTACAAAGGTCACCCGATATAGCCCATTCTAGGATTCTATGAAAATATGGATATGGAGGAGGAACAAACCATCAAGGTCTGATGGAGAGTTATAGAAAACAGGATTAGGAGAAATTTTAACCACAAGAAAATCACAAATTTGTGATTGGTTAAACGGTCATTGAATCCCCAGTTGGAAAAGTTAACCGACAACATTTTTGTTTTAAGTTACCTTTTATAATGTTGAGGAATTTATTTAGGAGATTTACTAAGAACGTAAGGGAATATACATACTTGTTATGTATACTTTCATTCGTTAATAAATTTTTACCACAAAACCAACTTTTACTCCAAATGGTAACGGAACTCAAAAATATTCTATTTATCCTAATTGTATAAGGTTCCAAATGTTAACACATACCATTTAGATTAGTAAAACTATTTTGTAATAACCAGGGACTTCCTGTAGGCTAGTGGTAGGAAATAAAGGCTTGTCGCACTATGGTTGTGGGTTCGATTCCTGCAGCTTTGTCCAACGCGACGGGTAATTCCCCACCCTGCAGGTTGTCCTTTTCCTAAAACTATAGTATTATAATATTCCAAAAATATACTTCAGAAATGCTTTAACCTTAAAAAATACTATACATGGTTCAACTTAATGCATTCCAACCTTAATAGTTATCCAAAATACCTCCGTCTAGACTTTCTCTAAAAGGTCTCTAAATTCCAAAATCAATTGTAACATCAGATTCCCCAAACAAAGAAAAGTTTCTCTTATTGTCACATACTAAAAATATGATTACCTTAATCATATTAAAACCTTACTGAAATCAACAAGTACTTCAGTACAATCCATATATATATATCACATTATTCTTATAACCAGAATATAAACCTTGAGTCCAAAAGCACCAATACATTAATTATTCCGCTTCAACTGTAGTCACAGCATAAGATTGGCCTTGATCCCTTGGCCTTTTCTGAGGTAAGTTTCCTTGACGCTTAGGACATTCATTTGCATAATGCCCTGTTTCCCTATAATTGTAGCATTCAACTTTGACAGCCTCTTTCTTTCCCTTGCAATCACGAGCCTGGTGACCCTTTTCTCCACATTTATAACAAACTCCCATTCCTTTTAGGCACGTACCAGGGTGATACTTCCCAAAATTATCACATAATGGAAAATCCTTCTTTCCCTTTTTCCCTTTATCTGTCTCTTGTTCCACCGTTCTCCTCTTCTCTTTCTTTACTTTTTTGTCATAAGACTTAGAGAATTCCTTTGCTTTCTTGATAGCACACGAGACAATAACTTCGTATGATGAGAAGGATTGTGATACTAAAGCTCGAAGGAGAAATGGTTTTAACCCATGAATGAAACGATCAATCTTACTCCTTGGGTTACGTATATAATCAGTAGAATGCCTCTCTAACCTTGTAAAGTTAGCCTCATACTTTGCGACATTCTCATCCTTCTTCTTCCTCAAACTCAGAAATTGCCTTTCCATATCTGCTCGATGGTCACAAGGAAAGTATTTTTCTAAGAAAAGCTCTTTGAACTCCCTCCATTCCATATTTGATACGTCATCATCTTCATTTGTGTTTTGAATCAGTGACCACCACTGATTGGCATCTCCAGTGAGGCGGTAAACTGCCATGACAACCTTCTCCCTTTCACTACTCCCCAAGGCATGGAATATTTTCTCTAAGGAATTTATATATTGCTCAGCTACTGTAGGATTTGTACTCCCATTGAAGGTTGGTGGTTGTTGCCTCATGAAACGGTCTAGCATTGATCCTCCACGTTGCGGATCAGGGTGCTCCATACGAGTAAGGTTGTTATTCATAACCTGAGTGAGTAGTCCCAGTATGGTAATAAGTTGATCAGCACCAGTTGTACCTCCAGATCCACAATAATTATCTTGAGAAGGAGGGAAATCCCTACACGGAGTTCGTGCATTGATACGGTTTCCATTCCTTCCACTAGGGGCCATTTCTAAACAATGGCATAAACTAGATTAGTTTATGAATCAAAATACATAATTCCATACTTGTTAAACACTTTACATAAATTGAACTATTTATGGATATATTCCATAATCATAAAAAGAAATGTTTTCTTTAAGGAAGTATATACTCATAAACCATTCATAATTATTTGTAAAGAAAATGAGAGTTATCCTAAGCATATCCCCCGGGAGTGTCGTAACCAAGAGTGCAGCAAGGCCCGTTGTCGTGCACCAGTTCCCGTTCGAGTCTAGCTCAAAGCAGTGTTTTCGGGTTTTACCCCTAGGTACATCTGTGCCAGAGCCGCCTCTACCTGCTCGTATCCAGACAGGGATGTATTGGTCGGAAAACTCACAACATCTCTTCAATACCAAAATTCTAGGAAGTCCGTCTATACAAATCCTCAAAGTTCATCTTAGGTCTATGTGCTCTAATCAGAGTTTATCTAAATCTAGCTTCCAAGGTTTGTACTAAACTTCCTCTGATACCAACTGTAACGCCCCGACCCCAGCTACCCAGAGCCGGTGCATTACTTCGTAACATTGGCATTATCACAAAAGATCAAGTCTCGAAAGACCGACTAGTTTAGTAGCCTTGGAAACACTAGATACATTTATAAATGTTACATTACATCAAAAAGTGAAAAACTATAATAACATAGTCTCCATAGTCCACACTTCTATTCTCTTCGGACTATCCCTGCAGGTCATTCATAAAATACTTCTTCACATCCTGGAAAATATTAAAACATTGAAAGGGGTGAGCTTAGATGCTCAGTAAGGATAACAATATAGCGGAAGCTTTCATAAATAAACATTAACATTTAAGGCAATGTATAACTAAAACAAAAGCCTTTTAAACTTGAACTTCAACATAATATGGAAAAAGTAAAATGAGATAATGCCATTCACTTCTTCACATGGATATTCTACTGGTCGAATAATCACATGCAATATCAATAACCACTTTCATAATGATGGAATGCATAATGCCAGACTATCATAACCACGTAGCCAAGGCCTCGTGCCAAGACCACAAATAAGATTTTGTCAAGGCCTCCTGCCAAGACACTAGTTTGTCTCATGAGAACTGGCGATGCATCGAGGAGTTATAGCGGGCTCCACCCATCACTTATTAAGTCCAATGCATTCCTCATATGAATAGGTTTAAACATAGCATAAACCATAACATAATCGTATCACATAAAACATGCATAAAGGAAACATAACATTTCCACATTTCAGTCACAAGATATAAATACAACACATTGATATAATAAAAATGCTTTCAAAACCATTTTCAATAAAATAAAATAAAGTTAAAACTTTGTATTTATTTTTCATTAAAAAAATGATGGCTTGTAGAGGAAGCCGAAACTCAAATAATGGTCACAGCGGCGGAGAAGTCGTTGTCGCCGCATAAGTACGGAAAGAAAAACATTCCCTTTTGTCGTTTAGTAAAACGCTTCATATAAAAAATATTCCTTTTGAATAAACGTAAATGTCAAAGGGGTTTATACACCGTATAAAAGAATGTTTTGTATAAAACAAAATATGCCTCAATGAAAAGGGATTGAGACGAAGTCCTTAAAAATATAATTTTTCTTAAATAAAGTACATCTATAATGTGTATTCACTATAAGTATACATAAATAATGTACAAATACAATATAGGACATAATAATAACATGACATAATTTGAAAGTAGGAGATTAACCCAAAGAATGAAAATTGGGTTAAGAAATTCCCTTACCTTGTGTCTTTTCCTGACTCGACCGTTCTTTAACCTCCTGAATAATAAAATAGAGTCAATATATACCTTATTAAGAACCATTTTCAATTTCATTATCCTTATTATATCACTTATTACAATGATATGAACATTATGTAGTTATTTAAGTTAATAACGGTTGTTTTGTCGATCTTTGGTACTTGAGTCAACAATAAACTTCTTATAATTACAATTTGTTTATGTGGTAGAATATCCATTATCTCCAGAATTATATTCATGATTTAGATGTCATATATATCTTATATATCCAGTATATACATTCATTTATAATATTACGTAACATTTAGAGGTAAGAAATGAAATGCACCGTTCATGGAGACGGTAAGCCGTACGTACGCATGAACGCTACTTTCATTTCAATTTAATATTTAATGGAACAAAATCATAATGATATAAATGTATAATATAATTCCAGTATAATATAGTGTATAGTACCATTTACTCCATCCTTTATACATCCCACATATGGCATTAATGATTAAAATCACTTTGAGGGGGCGGTAGTCCGCACTTCCTAAAATGAAATTATCGCGTTTTACCCATAATGGAAATCATAAAGTATGCCATAAATGATAAATACAGAAGCATAAGTAAAACATAAACATATTATATATCATATATAAAAATAGTGACATCTTAATGGCCACCTTTGAAGGTGTTATATGAGTGTTGAACAATCATCATTTCGTGAGGCAGAAATTCCCCATCCACAGAAACCGTATGTTCTTTAACCATTAGATGTAGGTGTGTGTAAGTGTAGCTCTAATACTTCTTATAACAACATCCTAGTATATTTAGTATACTGTTGTTGTTACAAAAGAAATGAATAAAAAGAGTTTAGGGGGTTGGAGAAGAAAAATAAAGCAAAACAATATTAGAGAAGACATTACCTCAAAATCGGGTAACTCTTTTTGATTTGAGCCAAAGGCTTCCTTGGGAAGAGTTCTGCCGAAAGTGAGGCTTCTAGGAGTAAGAGGGGGATGTTGGGAGAGTATTTGGGCAGATGTTGTCCGAGCCAAATGGCTTGAAAGTGTGAATAAGGTGGTAGAGGTGGGGGACTTTTATAAGAGGAGAGGAGGGGCTCTTTTGGAAAGATTGAAATGTTACATTATTA
This sequence comes from Viscum album, assembly GCA_963277665.1. Classification (NCBI taxonomy): domain Eukaryota; kingdom Viridiplantae; phylum Streptophyta; class Magnoliopsida; order Santalales; family Viscaceae; genus Viscum; species Viscum album. The sequence continues at coordinate 506,594,322 of OY728145.1, forward strand.
CACAAAGATTTTCGTATTCTAAAGGTCTCACACTTATATAATTCGTGGATATGGTGATAAGGGTTCGAAATCCCCTCATCCAACAGGCTTTGGACAAGTTTAAGCCTTGGATTTTACATTATCTTTTCATTTTATTAAAATCGTTAAATAATGAGGTCATCACTGCATCATAATGATGTCATAAATAATTTAATTTATTTAATGTCTAAAAATTATAAAAAAATACTATGATGTAGGAAATCTTTTTACCTTTATAATTAATATTTATAGTCAAAATTTGGACTTGTGTAACCCCACTTAAAAACTGTTTTAGTAAAAAAACTCATGTTTGTGTCAATTTAATTTTAACATTAAATAAATATATATTAATGTCATTTTCCAACTAAAGTGGCTCCATGGGGTCCCCAAGTTGACCCATGAGTTGTCTTGGTCGGCCATGACTCATCCAATAGGAGTAGGACAAGTGTCATGCTCATATCATATTATTAAAACATTGTTTTTACCTTAAACTACACTAATTACCTCTAATCACGATTAAGAACTTTAAAGTTACTATTCACCAAAAAATTATTTTAATCTCATTGAACCACATTTTACTTCTTAATGACAACCATGTATGTCGGATTTTTGAAAATCAAATCACAGAAGTGGTAATATTTCATTTAAACGAAAAATCAGTTATTTAACTACCACTTAGTGGTTTCACTATTCATAAAAAATTGAAGTTTTTCATAACAATGCCAAAATTTCACCCTAAGATATAATTGATATTCCGAATTCAAAAATGATGTCTATTTTACAAAATTCCAAACATATAAGTTTCATTAATTAATTTTATAATTAATTCCCACTTTCACAACAAATAGCGTGTTTTTAAGAAACAATATATATCAAAAGATTTGCAATTGTTTATGTCCATTTTCAATGTTAAATTAATTCTAATGACCACCATTGGATAAAATGGTAAAAATATATTCTAATTATACTTTAAAACCACTAAATAGTACAATTTATCACTATAAATTATTTTGATTAAAAAAGTTGTTTTTAAGTATTTTTCACTATTCAATAAAAAATTGGAAGTTCTCAGAAAGTTACAAAAAATTCAACTTAGGATAATTTCGATATTACGAATTCAAAAATGATGTCCATTTTGAAATATAAAATTTTTATAATTTTAAAAAGTGGTTATTACTATTCATAACGGCTACTTTGATTAGTCGCGGTGTTTTAAACCTCGAAGTTGCGTACAATGCAAGCTATTGCATTATTGAATGAGAAGCGTATCGTGGAAGCTCGGGGTTTGACAATACTATGTGAAGTCCCTGGTATATATCACTTTTTAATTTTAATTAAATGAGTTTATGGAATAGTAATAAGTTGATTTTGTGAAAATATGTTTTATCAAGTGGATTTCCTTGGTATTAGAAAATGATTTGTGTATAAAGTGATAAATGTTATTTTGGAAGATGTTCACTATTTTGGGAAATTTACATGATTAAGGTAAATAGAATACTATGGGTTTTTATTTGAGGAGTAATGGTGGAATTTTATTTTGGAACAATCTATAATTATTTTGATTACTTATAGGGAATTAGGTTATTTATGGAAATGATATACATATAATGTATAATATTTCATTTGGTTACTTACTTTTTGGTATGAGACATTAAGAGTGGTTGAGGTTATTTGGAGATAAATTCTAAAATTTATCATGGAAGATTATGTGATCAAGTCATTCTGAATTTGGTGTTTCAATTTTATTTTGGATTATTTCGAGTAATTTTATGTATTGTTATTTATCAAATAGTCTTTGTTAAAATTCGAATATTAGTGTGGAATTTGAGATATTGAATTATTTTTTCATCATATATGGTTTTTTTAGAAAATTATCATATCTATTAATAACCACTTTGGTTATGTATAATATCTAAATATAGGATAAAATATCTTTAATATTTTATGGATTATGTGATTCTATAGAATATTTTTCATCTTTAATACTCATTGTTTCGAGAGAAATATGAGTTTGTGGTGGAAAATGATTAAATGATGAATCTATACTTGTCATGTAAGTATATTACTTTATTTTCAATGTCCTAGAATTAAATTAATACCTCTATAATATGAAATTTTTCTTTAGAAAAAATCTGTTTAATTTTTCTTCTACAAAAAAAGTTTAACCCATCACAAATTTATGGTTTTGTGAATATTAATTTTCTCCTAATAATGTTTTCTATAACTCTCCATTATAAATTTATGGATATTATTATATTCCAAATAAATTATTTATTACATGGAACCATAGTATGTATTATATCATGGGATTTTTTTACTTAATATTCTTTTTCAGATGCGTGATTTGAATGAATTAACTTTTAGAATTTCAACCTTAGTTACCGAGACCAAATATAAAATTATGATGACACGATTTATGAATGGTGGAAGGATGTAACATCCTTGGTATTTATAGATAATAATTTTTCATATTTATTAATATTTGTGAGTTATAGTTTAATTTCAATTTATTTTTGTTCTATGTTTGATAGTGTACCCAACACACAATAATGGGTTTCTCAGAAATCTTACGTTGACACAAGACTGAGTTATAGTGAAAAAATAATATGTTGTAATATTATTATTTTAAATGGTAGTTATCATATAGTAGTTGTATTAGTAGGGAATTAATAGAACAAACTTTATTATGACTACACATGTTTATTAAATATATTTACTTTTGTCCAATAAATATTAGAGGCTTAAAATGAGAATAAATCGATTTTTATGCATAAAACACTCTAATATTTTTAAAAGGTATTTTTACCGACTTTTGATGGAGAAACCATTTTAAATGTACTATTATTCACTTTTATATGTTATATTTGAAAAAATAAAATTTTTCTTTTTAAGAGGGACATGAAAATTTACTTTGGATGAATTTTATTAATATTTCAATTAATATTCTTATTTTAAGGTATAGAAAAATATACTGCATTTTAATTAATAAATTCCTTTGTATATAATTTATTTACATACATATATTATCCTTTTAGTTGATTTTATGGTATAATTAGATTATAATTTTATTTTTTAATCTAATGTAGTTCATTGGATTCAATTTCAAGTCAAAATTAAAAAGAAAAATGATGTAAACTTTTGTAAGTTTTACTTAAAAACATGTTTTCTCAATTCGTTAATGGGATTATTCTTAAACCTAATGAAATGGTTTTGAAAATGGATTTTTGTTATCAATATCTTGAGATGATATCTTGTTAATGAAAAGTGGAAATGTTATTTTTCCATTATTCTTGATTTATGTTTTGTGCTTATGTTTTGGTTCAAGGGAATTACATATATAAACAGTTATTTCGTGATAAACTGAGGGAATTTTTTCCCGTGATAGCTCTCCAATGCATTATGTAATGATATATAGTTAAATAATAATTTTTATCTTAAGAAAGTTTGGTAATATACTTTGATGGATATTCCAAATGTAACCACGAATGTTACTCCCTATGAAGTTGTAAAAACTACAATGTAAATGTCATATGGTTTCCCCAAGTTACCATTATGATTTATGATTGTTAAGATATGTTTCCCAAATCTTATGATTTTATATAGTATGTTAAAGAACTTATGTTTTATGGTAAAAAATAATTAACTTGTTAAAATTACTTCATGAGTCTAAAATATTCGTAGACAAACAGTTTCATTACTTATTTACATCCCTTAGTTATATTTTTATAGTGATCCCATATTTTGAAATGTTTTTCATTGTGTATAAGGATGGTTAAGATAAATGAATAAGACAAGATGGATTTTATGAATAATTTTATCAAGAAAAAGAATTTATGTTTTATTTTAAAATGTTTTAGAGAATGTAAAAAATTTATACTATGTATAATTTTTTACTTTGTAAAAATTTAGATGTTATATAGTAGTTATGGCCTAATTCTCTAAAACTATAAACCTAAAAAGACCATCAATGTGAATGAATTTAAATTCCTAAATTAACTCAAGATTATGTAATATTTAAGGTCAAGGCATTATATAAATAATAATAACATATTGAACACAAATATTAAATAATGTTTTATTTTTTTTATTTTATCATGTGATGGAAATTAATCTTTCATATAAATGAATAAAAGTTGTTTTTAGAATAAAATTTTACTTATAATACCAAAATTATATAAATGGGTTTTATAAAAACAACATTGAAAATTTAAATTATTTATATTATGTATATATATATTACAGAAAATGGTCTCAAAAAATTAACTTATTCTTGTATTATGATAATTCTATAATAGTGATATGTTCTAGGAAAAATAGAATTTATTCACATTTCACCTAATAATATTATTTTAGAATATAAAAAATATATCAAGTAAATTTTTTTTATAAATCCAATAATTGTGGTCATATTTTCAAATCAATATTATCAAATTTATAAATTTAGTTTTTGAAAAAAAACTTAAGATAAAATGATTTTTTTTCGAAATTGAAAGTTTCATATATTAACAATTATTATTATTATATAATATCATTAACTATTGGAATTGTTGTTAACCATTAAATAATATGAAACATAATTTATCATCATGAATTAAATTTTTCTTCAAATATAAATAAATGTTTCATAGATATGAATTTTTTTAAAAAAATAAATTTATGAATTTTTTTTATGAAACATAAATGACCATATTTTTCATTTTTGGTGAACTAAATGAATTTTATTATTATTAAAAGTGGTATTTTTATATATCAATACATATTTCATAAATCGATAACTTTTATTAATTCCAACTAATTCAATAGCTATTTTTAATGGACATAATTATTATTTATATTTCATCTATATATATCATCATTTTGTTTATGTTCGGTGCTATCTATAGAGAAATATATTGAACACTTTTTGATCTTTTAAAGTAATTCATATATTAAAATTTGAGTGTGTTGTAGATAACATAAAGGTTACTTATACATGATCTCACTTTAGATTTATCCACAAAGTCTAACCAGTTTCTCATGAACACCCATGTTTGCTTCCCATTTAGCTCATCAATCCACTGCAAACATGATCCTTTAAAAAACATGTCATCCTTATTTAACAACATTATAATATATCTATAACTAATATACATGAAATAATATAATTTATCAATTAATTTTGACTCATGAATGCATCAAATAACATTTTCCACTTCTTGTGTGCATTCTTGTACCCAGACAATCATTTTTGGAGTTTTCACAGAGTGAATTTCATTCATAATGTAACATATCCTTCTAGATGTTGAATATAAATATTATCCTCTATATATCCATAAAGTAAATAATTAATTATTTCAATTTTATCATGATGGAATTCATTTATTAAATAATACTAGAAAACATCCTAATTTCTGTAAGCTTCACTACATGTGACATGATTGTAGTAAAATTGATACAATCCTTCTATTAAAAAATTTACACTACTAGTATTATGTTTTATCTCATCCTAAAATTATTTTTTCCATTACCCATTATAACGTTTTTCTATGATGTAATGTTTTATTATGGTAATGGTGTAAAATCACATGTATTATTTTCCTAAAATGAGGAAATATCCTCTTTCATAGCCAAATACTGCTTGTATACTTCCTTCAATGGTATACCCTTATAAAAACATTTTTGTTATCCAAAACCAGTTTATAAAAAATAATGCATGGATGATGAATACATCTACACAATACTTCTCTCCCTGATTGTTCTCCAAAACTCCACTTGTGGAGTGGTATCCACTATTTTTAGTGTCACATGCTCTGGTGAACCTTCATGTTATACATTGTCTAAGATTTTGGATTCCATATGACCACTATCAACTTGAACACCATGAAAATAAATGTATTTGATACCTTCACTAAATATCACATTTTTTCTTCTGATGATCATCTATTCATTATCATCTAAGAAGTGATAACCAATGTTCTAAGAAACAATATTTATACTTAGCATCAAGATTTTAACATGCATAAGTATATATATGTTCATAAGTCAAGAAAAATATTGTGTATGTGAGAGTCTTTTCTCCATTCGTGACTATAAATCCTTATATATATTTTTTCCATATGGTTTGGATAAACTCATGCTGATGAGATATTATACCAAAATTACTATCATTTCCAAGTAAGTATTGGGTAACACTGATTGTAGCCTCATCCTCTTGGAACATTTAATCTGTTTCATATTCATCAACTCATCTAGTGAATTATATTATTGGGTACATTAAAGATTAATCTCCCACAAAAATGTATTCTCATCATAGAATTCCATTAACTCAGTACTGTAATATTCCCCTTTATTATCAAACCCCAAGTATTTTAGCTTTTACCCGGACACATATTCCACAACGATCTTCCACTTCTGAATCATGTTAAACACGTCAGATTTTTTTTCAGATTATAAACCCATACCTTCCATGTTGATTCGTTGATAATTTTCAAATATGTTTTTTGACACCACAATGGAATGTACTGGTCTAGTCCCCCAAACATTAGTTTTTACTAGGACCATATTCCCATCTATTAGTTCTCTACCACGTTTAAAAAAAGATACCATCTTTTACTTACCAAATATATAATATTTGAAAATGAAAAATTCCATTGAATTATACTCTGGTAGAATTCAATTTGATTCCAGAACATTCATCATCTTCACACTCCTTTAGTCTAACAGTGAGTGTTATAGTTTTAAATTATCGATACATATTATATTTTCAAGCATGCCCATGGAAATTTATGTCATATTGTACATAGTTGAATTCTTAAATCGATGATATATGATCATACCTCCATTGCTGATTTTCCATTAAACACAACTTAATATAGTACTAACTTCCATATCATTATGTTTCAAAATAGAAATAATAATCTTTCTTAATCCAAAAATATATCTCAAATTTTCTAAAATGAAAAAACTTGAACAATTGGTATTAATTTTTATATGTCCCATCACCAATAATTTATTAATCATCAAGGAGATAAACAATTCCAAAAATTATAGAGAGAGAATTATTTTTGTAACCATTCTTTTAAGCATAATAGATATATATCCCCAAGTTTAAAACCGCTTCCACCATGGGGTTATGCATGCTAATCAGCAATACATCATAGATTCATTTAGCTAAATGTTTTTTCTTATTTGTTTTAGGTTCCATACTTTTTTAATCTAAAATCATTCTTGAGGTGTCATTTCTTACCAAAAATATTATAGGTAGGATCATGCCCATTTTTCTTATCTAAATTCATTCCCCTTGATTTTTACCATCCTTTATGATTATCTCGTTGTACATATTTTCTCCACCCTTCTATGTTTAGAGTAAAACCAAAGAATCTATATGATTCTCTTTTCAAAATATAGACCATGAAAATTAGGTTGTGTAGATCATTTAGATTTTAATTTCCCCTCCCTGAAGAATTATAGATGATTGTGATAGAATTTTTCTAGCTACTAGATGATGAATATAGTAAAACTAGTGCACACACCTCATCATCCAGCATAATTCCCACCGATCAAATCTGATTTGTGATAGTGTTGAATCTATTAATGGGATCATAAAAAATATTCCCATTAATCATCATAAAATTAAATAGTCTGAGATATAGGACCACTTTTTCCTCAATTGGGGATTCTCATATATATTAATGAGATCTATCATTAACCCAATCATTACCTTGTCTTATCAAATTTTGAATGAAACATTTTTGTTTTCTATAATAGTTCCAAAACTTCATGAACCTTATGATCCAATATCTCCCATTATATATTCTTCTTATCTATTTCTTAAAACCATAATCGAAAAGGTCAAAAATTTTTAATAATGAAAATATTACATAAGCTTCCATAATTAACTAAAATAAATTATTATAGAACAATTTTTCTTCACCTTTCACCCTTTAATAGATTTTTTTCAATTCAATAAAATTGTAATCTATCTTCTGAAAAAAGTCCATTAAACAAATTTTTATGAAAACACCAAGAGTATAAATAGTGAATGATTCCAAAGATACGCATAAGAGGGGAATATAAAAATATCAAGATGAATATCACATGAAATAATAATATAAAATGTTTATTAAATTATCTCTACAACCATGAACATACAAAATGATTTTTATAATTTTGGATAAGAATTGTACGGTGATTTTTAGAGTATTAGTGATTTAGAAACCATATCTCAAATGATATCTCAATGAAAGGTGGTTCTACATTATCCCACGTGACTCTATGGACAACAATTGTATAGTAGGTCAATTTTACTACAGTAACTAATGGTTGGTTTTCTGTAGATCTACAGTGACCTATCTGTGTCACTTGTCACATAATTCTATTATTAAATATAGAAGTACACATTGGTTAGTAACTTGTTATTGTAACTAGTTAGATATGATATAATAGTAATTAATTACTATTGGATATCCTACATGTGTTGCTGTCTACTGTGCATTATAAGCTAATAGTAGTCAACTCAATGTCATCTACTAGATTATGATACATTATTCCAATAGTGAAGTAAAACCATTATTTTTCCATGAAAAATACAACCTGTAAAAAAATGACTAGATGTATAATATCATAATTGTAAGGGAAAATTTATGTAAAATATTAAAAAATATATAACCACCACTAAATCCAACAAACATTTGCTTCTGATATTTTCTATACAATATAATGATGGGTAAATCCTTCTTAAAAAATATAGATATTTATTTTTATTAATTATTATTTACCACCTATAAATAATTATTAGTGGTTTAATTGAATAATATGGATGGTTCTCAATGGGTAGTGATAGTTTTATCTTCAATTAAATATTTAATGTTTGTTAAAACTATTAATAATCATAAATAGAGGTATCTGAAAACATAATTATAGATGATAACACAATTATTATAAAAAAAATATCTCCAAAACATGTAGGATTAAATATTTTAAATAATCAAATAAAAAAACTGAAAATACAAAAATTACATACATTAACAAAACTTATTTTCACATAAAGTGAAATTTATAAGTCAAATTATACTTATGAATCATCAATATGTTTCCATTATAGATATAACTCATGGAAAGGGGAATAAAACATCAATAAAACTCCCATATATCCTGATGAATACACGTAGATTATTCAAAATCCTAATTTCATTTTAGCCTATCATCATCCAATGCATCAAACAACTTCACTAAAGGAAATTTTGAATATAAATTATTTGTAATTAGAAAATACATGAAAAATATATTAATAAAAATTATAATAATAATATAAAAATATTTAAATAAATATAACACATATGTATCATTGTAGTGTTTCATATCAATGATTCAATATCCATAATAATTCCACTTGTTACGCCCTTAAATAATGTATGCAATTCCCTCCCCATCTCAACAATATTGTAATATTGAGTTTTCAATTGTTTCTCATTCTCATAATTTTAATTCTTATGGATCAAAATTTTCGTATATGCATCTAAGTGATCAAGAAAAATAACATTACCCAAACCTTAATGAGGAGGAATCATAATGTCTGATTATTTTCTCTTAATAAAGAATTGTTTGAGGGATGGTCTAGAATAAAACCCATGAACAGTAACATCATGATCCATTCCCAAAACATGTGAAATAACATCATTTTCAGAGATTTATTATGGTTTCATGGTATTTTCATCACATACTAGTTTAAGTTTTTCTTAAGAATAGAAAAAATGATAATAAAATATATTTCTACAAAAAAATGAATTATGATTTATATTTTTAGAAAGTTTATTAATAGTTTAATTTACATAATTTCAATCATCATTATTATGCACATCAAACCCAAACATAGTTTGATCAGCCTCATTCCATAATTATTTTCACCAATATCATTAATGCAGCAAAATAACAGCTAAGAATAATTATGTACTTAAATGAATGAAATTTATATTTAATAAATTTCTAGAAGAATGGCTTGTTTGATCTTATACATGAAAATATTTTTCTAAATTAACATCATTATATTAAGATAATATAAAATATATTTCTTGAATCCAAATCATGCATATCCATAGGTTATGATATGATTACATGTTTATGATACCCGTTTCATTTTCTGGTTTATGATATAATTTTTTATGAATTTGTAAAACATGTATGTATGATTTTATTATGATACAGGTTGGACAAAAATATCTCTCCAATTAATTGTCTAAATATTTTTATCTCATGAGATTGACTAAGATGGTCTTGGGAGTATTCCTTGACTACTAATATAGACATGGGAGAGAATCTTGTATATAACGATGTTATGAGAAGAAAAATCATGCTACTATGATGGCAATGGGAGTTGACCTTGACTGCCAAGATGGCATGGAGAATGAACCAATACTACATATGTGGTCTTAGAAATTATTTCTTGGCTATAATGGAAATCATATTATATTCTTATGTGTTTTTCATAATTCATTATTTTATTCCTATGTTATGATTTTATAGATTATGTTCTTCATTTCCTTATGGTTAATGTCTTATAAACTACCAAGATTTATGCCAACATTCAAGTTTATGATAGTTAATATATAGGGTATGATCTTATAATGTTTTATCACATTATAATACCCTTATGGTCATGTTTATGCTTATATGTATCCCTTGATTACCCTTATTAGGCATCTAAGCTCACCAATTTTTATGTTTCCTTCCCCATAATAACAAGATATATTTCACATAAGATATGTATAATATGGGTGGTTTAATTGGAAAACCTAGTTGGAGATAATGTATCTCACTTATGTTACAGTGTTTATGTTTCCATGTTTCCAAAGGAGAAATACAAATACGATCATTGGGCATCATTTTTTGTAATGTTTTAAGTATTCTACCAAATTTATTTAATATTGCTGTATAAAGAGCGGGGGTCCTTATATTATAAGTGCAATAAAAATAAATTGTTTTTGTCATTGATGAATTTAAATATTATAAAAGGATATTTTAAAAAAAATATTGAGGAGAAATTTAAATTTATTTTTAATTTGTTTTGAAAATTTCTTTATAAAATATTTGTTTTGAAGAAAACTGCTTCTCCAACTAAAGAGATAAATGAAGATAGTTTTTATTAAAAAACATTCTAAACAATTTTGAGAACCAACGAGTAGGAATGAGTAATATCACTTGAAAATGTAAATTAATAACCATAGGAAAATAAATCATAATTACTTATTAAAAAACTGATCAAATAATTTCCTCAAATGGAAATTAAAGTGTAAATATTTCCAAACAAAATGAGTTTTTTAAGTAAACCATTGAAAATAACATAACATTGATGTAAGAATCAAATAATAAATAGATTTTTTGTGTCAAATTTAAATACACATAAAACAATTGTAAATAAGAAAGATATATAGTAAAATGTGGTTACAAACATAATCTTGAAATATTAACAACAAAGAGGAAGTAATATATCCTAAAAAAGGAATCTCATATTGAAATCTTGTACGAAAAGAAATTTTTTAATTAAAATCCCTTTATAAGAATTAGTTAAAATTTAAAATAAAAATAACATCAATATAAAATCATTCATGATATAATATATCAAAATTGGTAGTATATACACCCCATAAATTAATTTGGGAGTGAATATGGCATTTCTATCACAGATGTAAAATGTGAGAATAAAATGTATTACCATGTGTTTTCATTCAAGTGAACATCATCTATCCTCATGTAAAATGGTATTTATGCTATAAATAACTTATAATAGTACCATTAATAGATTTATTATATCATATATTAACTTATAATAATATCTTATTACATGATTTTTAAAAATCATTCAATTTTTTTTAATATTTTATGTGTTGATTGCCTAGTTATTGGGTATGTTTTAACTTGATATTTTTGTTCCTATTAAATATATCATCATTTAATCATATTAAGAATGTAAAATAGGATGTAAATTATATATATTTAGAATATATTTACTTATATTAATCCATAATATATGGATATAGGAAATTACTTTCAGAGTTCATGGAGACAGTAGGTTGTACGTACTCTTTAATGCTACTTCCATTTTATTGTCATATTTTAAGATAATTAAATTTTATATATATATAAATATGTATATTATAATCATTTTATAATATTTATTTCATATAATTCAAATAATTTTATTAAAACCATCCTTAATATATTTTATGTATAGTGTTCACAAAACACATTTCTTTAAAGAGGCAGAAGTCTACAAGTCCCCAAACCAAGTTATCTTATATACAAAAATTGAAATAATTAAGTAATGTGCAATATAAAAGTTAAATAATTTTAAATAAAACCTTAATATCACATATATCATATATGAAAATGGTTTCCATAATAATTCTCAACCATGTTTAGTTGTAAAGGAAAAACAAATGGCATCATTTCATGAGGTGGTAGTTCTCCGTACGCACAAAAGGTAATTTAGTTTTCCATTTGACGGAAGTGTTTATAGGTTTATTTAGAACCCTTCACAAAATATAATCTCAAAAAATTTAAGATACTTATATTATTAAACAATCATGATATAAAAATAATTTTTAATGGTTGGAAAGGTAAATGAAACCAAAGTGATTATGGATGAAGGTTACCTCATTTTCCAGTAACTCATATTGGTTTATAAAGACAAACATCTTTTATTGTATATTTTCAGAAATTAAGGCTTATAGAAAGTGGATAGGTATGTTTAGAGATTATTTTATAGTATAATTATCATGAAAATGGGCTTGAGAGGGGTAAATAGTTGGAAAGAGCAAGTGTCCTTTTATAGTAGAAGAGTGACATTCTTGTACATTTTTTAAGAGGAAATTTCACCCATATTAATTCAATATAAAGTGGCTCAAATAATAAAATCATTATATTCAAGTTATTATAGGGTCTAAATATTTCCATAAAATGTATTTTGAACTAGTTTATTGGTCTTTTTTCCCCTTAAGATTAAATTCTAGTCCCATGTTAAGCTGAATTTTACCTTAATCGGTGCAACAAATTTTCATTACATTCACTAATATTTTTATTATCAAAATTAATTTGAAATTATAATAAATTATAATTTATGCAGATTCAAAATTAGAAATCCATTTTTCCAAATTTCAATAACAAATTTTTATGATATTAATTAAAAATTAATCCTGTAAATGGGACGGAAAAGCGGATTTTTAAAGAAAAAATGATTAAAAGGTTGAAATGTTTTTCTATCCAATATCACTTTTAAATGTATTAAAATGACTTAAATTGGATTTCTTTATTTATAATTGATCTAATATTTCTATAAAAACAATTTTAAATATAATTTTACTATATAAATAAATAATATGAAGGAGAAGTTTTCATTTAAATTTTAGTATTTTTCAATACTCATCAAAAATTAAAATGTTGCAAAAAATTCGAAAAACACACCGTAACATAATATTCATGGTTCAATTGAAAAAAATAACTTTTTTCATATTTTAATTAAAAAAAATTCAAACATAATATTTAAAATAGGTCCACCATTAAATGGTGGGAAAATATCTTTAATAAAAATCTAGATTTTTGGTATAAAATTGAGTATGTTATTATCTTATGATCATAAAATATATTAAATGAAGGTAAAAAAATTATTGAATATAATATATATAAATATATATATATATATCATTAATATAATTCACTAATAGTAATTAATTTTATTTTTAAGACCAAACACCTTTGGAAGCATAAAAATAGTTCTTTATAAATACATTTCCTACATTATCAATTGGTTTTGTTATCATTTCAATTTAATAGTAAAAAGTGAATTCAAAAATATATTTCCAAAAGTTACATAGTAATATTCATAACCTAAATTTTAAAGGCAAGGTTATGTATTATTATATTAAATAATAATATTTTAATAATATATGGTTCCTTAGTAAAACTCAATCTTATGTGCAACACAAGCTATCAAAGAAAGTATTTGAAGCATGTGAAGCATGAAAATCTGATATTAACATAATTTTAAGATATATAATTTTTAAATATATATAAAATATTAAATTTACCCTAATTTCTTGAGATTACATATTCATTTCTACATTTGGCGTTGTGTGTCATAAATAATATCGAATAAAAGTTTCTCTTTTTGAATTTTTTATAGCTTTACACTAGTTGTTTGGAAACTCTAAAGACATGTCATCATTCTAGACTAATGGGAAATATGATTCATTTTTTTAATAGCTTTACCAAGATAATAAGGCTAGATATACTCTCACTAGGGGTTTAGAGATTTATAACAATAATTCTTCGGGTGGTGGGTCATATCCCCAGGCCAAGGGGGTGATTAGGTGGCTATGAAAGCTCAGATATGAGTTAATACTGGATGTATTTATGTGGCGTAGTATGTTTTAAATGAATCTAAATTAGGGATAGCTATCATTATAGCTAAATTGATTACTTCATCTTCTATGGTGAATGTTGTTTTATATAGGTGATACTCATTCAATTTTACCTTAAAATTCATTTGATGTGTGGGTCTTGTGTTAAGAGATTATTATTTTCTTGTTTGATATTTCCATGAAATTAAGAAATATATATAAATATTGTTTCAAGTGTCCCATATATAGGGTGCTGATATTTTATTTTGAGATGGTGTGGGACTTATTATTTCTGGATCAGGAAATCTTTGACTTGATTCTTGGTTTGGATTGGATGATTAACATTAAGGCTCTGATAGAATGCAATTATCATTAGGTGTAGTTTTTATCTTCTAGTGGGGTCACTTGTTTTTTTCCGGGTGAGTGGGACTCTAAATTGGGAATGATAGGTAATTATTTTCATTATGTTGGGCCAATCTCGTGCTAGTTTTTATATTTTTTTCATGATTTGGTTTACCCTTGTTTGGGAAATATGCTTCCATAAGTAGTGTGTACAAACATAAATGTCTTTCTATACGATTTTCTCCTTTTTCATCCCTAAATAGAGTTTTAGTTTTCACTTTACATAACCCATGGTACATATCTCATTTCAATTAAATCTTATAATATAGAACCTACTAATTTTATTGAACTTAACATCCATATTATGGCACTTGAGGAAAAGGGATTTACTTATACAAGTGTCTCTCAATGAACATCCCATATCCCCATTGATATGAAGGGGGATGGGAGCCTCAAAATTTTCGTGTATTATTGAATGTCAAATCTTGTTAATTTCATGAAAAAATTTCCCTTACGTAGGATTTATGATCTCATTGATCATTTTAGAGGGTTTTTTGGTTTTCAAAGATTGAACATCAGTTTGGGTATCAACAGTTGTGAGTTTGATAATTGGATATACCTAAGATTGTGTTTTGTATCTAGTATGTGAATTTTGAGTTTTTTGTTATTTAATTTAGACTCACTAAAGCTCTTATATTATTTATGGCTTTGATGAACAAGATAATTCATTAGCTACTGTATATATTTTAAATTTTTTTCATGGATGATATTTTGGTCTAATCCAAGTGAGAGGAGTATCACATGTACTATTTGGATATCATTTGTGGAACATTCATGTAACATCATATATTTGGGAATCATACCAAATGTGATATTATGATTCATTAAGGGATATTTATGGAGCATGTATTATTTTAGAGGTGTGTTATATAGGGTCTTGAGAATATATAGATAGTTATGTCTTGAGAGCTTCTGAGAAATGTGCTCGAGATGCAAATATTTTTGGGCTTTTCCAGTTACTATAGAAATTTTGTTAAGTGTTTCACTAAGATCACATCTTTGATGTAGAAGCTAAACCATAAGTGTATAATTATTGTGTATAATAAAAAATTTCTTTGATATTTGGATGAACTGAATGTGAGGTTGACATCAAAACTAGTTTTGATTAATCTAGAACTGAGTTCAGGTTATGAAACGTTATGTGGTGATTATAGTATGGGTTTGGTATGTGTCCTGATTTAGGGGAAATATGTAGTATCCTTTGGATCATTAAAATTAGGAACTCATGGGAAGAACTACCCCAACCATGATATTGAGTTGGTATTAGTAATTCATGAACTCAAAATTTGGTGTCGCTATCTCTTTGGGGAGTATTTTAAAGAATATTAAGGTCATAATGTCCTGAAATATATTTTTACATGGAGTATTCTGAACATGTAATTGAGAAGATAGGTTGATTATCTTCAAATGTTTTATTTTGATATTTCATATACTATAATAGTAGTAAATGTGGGTTTCAATGACTTTAGAAATATATTTTAGACCTAATCCATGAAAGAATTAGTTGAGGAGTGGTCCTTAAAGAGTTTGTTTGATAAGATGATCCTATGATTGAAATAGGTTTGTGAATAGGTGTTCTTGGGTTCGATGAAATGAGAATCATCTTTGGATGAGTGAATTTGATATGATTATGTGAAAAACACAATGTTACAATACTTTAGTAAAATCTTTCATGATGGGGAGACTATGAGTGAGTGATCTCAGTCACCCAATAGAGAATTGTTCTTCCATCATAGGTAGTTTTTTCTGATTTCATTGTGGTGGGAGGTGATGGATAGTGGATACTGGTATTGTTGGTTAGAGTACCCTTATAATACCAAGATGTGTCACGACTTTAGATGTTCGTATTGGTGTCTTGGGATGTGGAGATAATATATATTATTTTTATCATGGTGTCTCATTAGTCAAAATGATATTGTACAACACAATAAAACTACAAGTCTGTTGCAACTATTACCTTTTCCCATAAAGAGTTGGGATGATATTTCAAAATAAATAATGAATATATTTCAATAAAATATTACTTTCAAAGATCCAACTAATGTTATCATTGATTAAAAAGACAATAATCTCATTTTATTCCAATAAATGAGATGATAAAATTGGAATATCTGAGAGACTTTTATGTCCAAGAGATTTCAGGACTACATTGGGTTCCCATTGATATTGTTTCTAACATAGATCCAAGGTTCAGATACAAATTATTGAGAACATTTCAATATTTTATGGGATCCCAATTATAATTTATCACTTCATATCATCTATTAATGGATGAATAGATACAAGGAGTTATCTAGGTTCTTAATTATATCCTCCAAGGTGTCTTCCATGATTTGGTGGATCTTAGGAAAATTATTTTCCTCAATTTGAATTTTCCAATAATAAAAATTACGAGGATTAGATAATGATATAACGCTTTGAATTGTTATGTGGGTGTCCATGTAGATATACCTTATGTAGGGCATAGTTGGGAGAGTGTTCAATGGTTGGGTTGATTGTATTTCAAGATATTATGCAAATTTTAAAAATGATATGAAATAGGTTTTACATAATACAGATATGTCAAAATTCCTATTTACACCACCATAATATACTGCTAGATTTTTAGGTTTTCGATTTGGTTTTTCTTAGAGTTTCAACTCAAATGGTACATTGTTTGTTTTTTAAGTAAGTATAGTTGGATATATGGTTTGTAAGCCCTTTTGTTATCATACATCAACTCAGACCGATGACATATCAGTTGAACTTACCATACTATTTTACATCGATCCATAACATGTTCTATCTTTCCTAGCATATTATATATCAACAATATCATTACCATGTGATTTAATGGGTGTATTTTTATCTTGATCCCAACACCACTATTGTTGAGAAACTAGTTCAGATTATGGATCAACAAGATAAAGTACTTTGTGGTAAAAGGATTCATTTAGTCCACATACTATGAAGTTTTAGAGGTGATATCCATAATATGTGGGAGTGCGATTCATTTATGAGGTAGCAGTGGCATTCCCTTTCTTCAAGGATGTGATATTGAGTAATTTCTAGGGCTTGAATGTATTCATGGATGTTAGAATTTTAATTCCAACCAAATATCAAGTACAGTTTAATTTAAGATTTATTTTCCCTTAAAGTCATTATATATGTTTTAACTGTAATTTATGTATAAAATTGATATTTTTTAGGATACATCTATGTTTTTAGTTTTTTTACATTTAGTACAAACTATGTGTTATGGATCTAAGTTGTATCATTGGATTTTTTTTCATGGTTTGAGAATGGTTAAAAAACAAAGTGTATAACCATGGAAAACCATATGGGTATGGGTTTTTATGAAACGAGGTTACATGGTTTGACCAAACTGTATGTATTATCACATGATACCATGAAAATTTTATTTTTAAATAGAGAGTATCCACTCAATGTTAATGCATGGTTTGTCTAACTATGTGGCCAATTCGTGTGTATCACTATGAGCCATTAAATGGATTTTTACAATTTTAGACATGTGTTTATGCCTAATCACCCCTAATCTCATTTTAGCTTGACTTAATCCTTCCCCATTACTCTAGACACATCTTCCATAGGAATACTGGAAATTTACCTTGGTATTTTAGCGATCTCATCAAGGTATGTTTCATTTTTTATCCAATTTATTATTTTCTTCATAGATCCCTATTATATTTTTTAACCTATCATCTTTTGAACAATAGGGGGATGCGTATTTTATATCTAAGGGGTTTTATAGAGGAATTATCTATTTATTATGGATTTGGGTTATGAGAACCTGATATACTCTTCCATGATCTCTATTTTCCTAAGTGATTAATTCTACCTCCATTAGTCAAGTATGCCTCTCTATATAAAGGGAAACGTCTATAAAATTCATATTTTTCATTGAAATTTATTTGGGGTATTCATTTAATTGAATTTATTTATAAATAAAATATATTTTTAAGAAATAAATACAATATTAATTTGGTTGTTCTTTAAAATTGTTTGTTCACACCTTATGTTTAATAAAATGATTGAATGGTAGTTTTGGTTTAAAAATTGGTTTTATGGCATCAATGTGTATTTGATTTTATTTGAAAATGTTTTATATATTATGAGAATATATTTTAATCTTTTTTGGACAATCATATAATATTTTATAACCTTTTTGTGTCTAGAATATACATAACACTCATAGTTTTTGTAATGCCACTTGTTGTTTTCATCCACTTTAGTGTGTGTAATACCTCTAGAGGTCATACTGATTGGATCCAACATATAGATAGATTTGGTATTTATTTGTTTCTATTACATAAACCCATAGTTTAGATACCAAATGGTTTTCTTCATCATTTATCCTTGGATAATCATATGATGTATTATGTCATGGTTATTTTCTCACATGCTTTCATATTATAGATTATTTCATGGTTCTTTTCTCACCAACTATCACTTGATGGATTGTTTCATGGTAATATTTAATACATGATTATCTTATGGGGTAACCGTGGATTACATTGATCATTATTTCATTCTTTTCACATTTAGTTATCATATTCCTTGTCTTGTGAATATGGAACGCTTTTATAAAAATGAAAGGATTATTTAAAAATATTTTTGATTTGTCATAATGATTTGTAAAAATATGTTATTTTTAAATATATAGATGATAAATTCTTTATATTTTAAATTTTATAGATTATATGTTGGAAAGCTACTGGTCATTATGCCCGCACCCTACATTTTCCTTTTATATGTTTTACTTGTTTTTATTTGGATTCATGTAAAAGAAAAGGTATCATACAGTATGTCATCATCTCTTTTTTGTCTTTTCCATAATAGTGGGATGGTTTGTAGGTTTTGTTTTCCACATGGATACGTGTTTCTCTTATATTGACATATGTTACTAGTTTATTAAGTTTTTCTAGGATTGTATCTATCTTAGATGTTTGATCTCCTCTTTCATATTTTACTTTGATTTTTTATTTTGATACATATGATAATTGGTTCCATTATATTTTCGCACCTCACCACATTATTTTGTTTCTGTTTGGGTCTCTTGTATAGTTGAACTAGGCAAGTGCGTAATACATAGGATCTAAAATTTTAATAACTTCCATCAATTAAAACCCCCTATATAATAAATATATTCTAAAAAATATGCTTCATGTTATATTTTTTTCCAAAACATATTACTTTCTCCTATCATTATTATGGTTAAATCTTATAAATTTATATTGACTATTACTTTATTATTAGACATGGTGTTATTATTATCCCAATTATAATTTATTTTGGAATATTCAGAACATCTACTATATTTACAAATTTGGTTTTTCAACTTCTTCGGTGATGTGATAACGAAATCCTTCCTCTTTTTTTTGTTAAAAAAATTTATATTATCGCCATGTCTATCCAAATTAAAGTTTCATGGTACCATACTAAAATACCCTTGTTTCATTATAACATTATAAATCATATCTACATTGTGTATTTAATAAATTTCATTGAAAAGATAATGAAGCATTCAATGAGTTAATTATATGTAATTTTCATTATCAACCAAATTAGACGTAATGGGATTTAATTATTAATTCTTATTAATAATATTAGATGTTGTAATATCAATAATCATGTCCTTTGGTTCATGGAATTTTTTGATATATGTTATATTTCAAATAAAATGAAATTTAATTTTTAAAATATCATTGGTTTTTAATCATCTTAATATATTATAAATAAATAAATAATTTATTTATTTAAATTATATATTTTCACGCTTAATCATTATATATTTCTCTTGGAATATAAAAATTCCCATTGAAAATTTGAAAACCTCTATTTCTTTAATCACTGATATTTTCTTATCCATTACTCATTTTCCCTCAATTGAGAAATCATTTTGTCAAATTTTTATCTAAAAAATTCGATGTCCCTCCAACCTTTGAGTATCCTTTATCTCTTTTAATTTTCATTTTATAATATTTGACATCAGTTTTTGGGAATGAATTATTCTTATTTATTATTTTAGACATTTTTATTCCTTTAATGAAATTTCTTCTATTAAAACCACAAACATCATTGTTTATTTTTCATGATTATCTTTCCAATTTATTACCATCCTCAATTTATTTTTTATTCAAATGGACCCTAGCCAAATATTTACTAATATATCTATAATTGGAAAACTTGATTTGGAATTTTCCATTGTATTTTACTTTTCTTCATTACATAAATTTTTAGAATAATGATATAAATTCATAAAAGTATAGAAACATATTTATCATCATATACATCTTCATGATATATATTTGTCACATGTTTTATACCTTTTATTGATTTACTATTAATCTCCTTATCAAATTTTATTTTTATCATTATGGATGACCCATTTCTCATCTGGTATCTAGTAAAAATATTATTATGTTTATAAAAGGTCCAATCCTCCAAATGTCGATGTTGTAGCTTCTAAATATTCACAAAAAATTTATATAGTAAAATTATAATTATTTTCCTCATTATAGTATCATCACAAATAATTTCTCTATAACATCCCTTAAATCATACAATTCTTTTCATCTAAAGTAATAACACATAAATGTTTTGTATTACCCAATTTAAATGGAATCAAAATAAGACATCCATGTGTGTAAAAACGATAATTCTACATTGTTTTCTTCATGATAAATATCATGTTGTTTCATTGATATTCTATTATTTATTTAAATCTTAGTGACATAGGTCAACTAATTTATTGAGAGAGATGAATATAATTCATTGAAAGGTCCCCCATTAGCTTTAGTTATTTTTCATATTAAGTAATTAATAATTTGTCTAGTTATTTAGAATACTTATCATGTTCATAGTGATGTTTAGAATTTCCAAACCAAGAAAAAATAGATATATAACCATTATCTCATTTGAAATGTGAAATCCCCTTCTATATCATAGAGGAATTCAACTTTTTTATATTTCTCATTAATTATATTGATATTATTAGTTGATGATATAAGTATTGAATGTCAAAAAAAATTCAATGGAATGTACCAAGAACCATTGATCAAAAATTATTCGATAAAAATTGATAGAAATATATGAGATTAGTATACCTTTGATGGGGTGAATTAAAGGATTTTATAAATAGAAAATCTCAACTTGATTTCCCAAGTCGTTTTTTAATAGGGTCTCAGTGGTGATTATGTGGTGATGAGATATAAAGATAGAAAGAACACACATTGATTACTGGAAAATATGTGTTTCACTAAATCATTTTTTCAAATAGATATTTCGTACGGTCTAATGGTTTTAATCATGTCAACCATTTTCCTTTTTTTATTAATAAGAAAAAGGAATGGAGAAAATAAAGAACCATGATCCTTAATGTTCAAAAAACTATAGCGCATGAAAGATCAATAAATCATCACAAAATCAACTTCAAGATACATAATAATTTAGATCTCACGTGCACCCAACCATGAATTCTAGAATTATCAAATGTTTAATCATAAATAACTCATTTATAGTTTGATAAGAACACTATTATATTTATAGATAGTAAATGCATCACAGTTTGAGTTCATCCCCAATAGAGTGTCCCCATTACCAAAAGATATGGAAACTAATTCTCAATAATCCCTTTACAATGTTGTGGTATAGACAAATTTATTTTTATGTGAACTATATATCTACTCATATCTACTAATATTAATGGAATAACTATAAAAGGATCACCAAATATAATGTGTTGCAGTTCCATTATTTCTGCATATCCATTGATGTACTAAATTTTCATTAATTTTACTACATAACCTAAACAAATAATTTCTAGAATCATAATTAGCATTTTGGGGTGAATATATTTGGATACCAAACAACAGACCACCAAAAAATCACGATCTCCTTGTCTTGGGGAAATGACTCACTAAAAATCCTTAGGTAAATGTGATATAGTGGAATTAATTATCCTAAAACATGATATTACATCACCTAAATTAATTTATAGATTAACCATAATAGTTGTGGTGTTATGTTTAATTTCTGAGTGATACACTTCATCAAAAACTCTCTCATCATAGTAAAACTATATCATGCATGGAATGATATGATTTAATTAAATATTCCATCATTCCATTTCATATTCATTAATTATTAATGTTCATTCACCTTAAATATTTGCATGTTCTTAAAAAATATAAAATGAAGAAACTTTTAAACCTGTGAATTTCTTTCAACAAGAAATTGGGCATATCATTCCCTTTATGGGATTATTACCTATACACCATAATATATGATTGGATTATTTCTATGAGAGTAGTGAAACTATTAGTGTAAGATCAATTCTATTTTTACTATGTATAATTTTAGATCAACTCAATGATCCCCTTTTACAATTCACTTCACAAGAGAATAATTCAACCTATAACACTCAATAAATACCACCAATCACAAAAGATCTTCAATTTACCAATTAAACTTAGTATACAAATGTCGCCAATAGTTTCTTCCAATTTATACACCAATTATACATCTAAACCAATGTGTTCCCCCTTAAATTTACTTTAATACATCTTTTCATTGATAAAATTCTATCAAATTTGATATTTTTTACAATAGTGTTATACTAAACGTTTTTTAACTAACATTATCTTTTATTATCAATCAATATTACCACGGTTAGTTACACTTTTTTTTAACATCCTTTAATTTTTTTTATTAACCATATCAATTGTGTATAGTCTTTTATTATAGAAACATACTCCACTTCATCTATACTAAGAAATGATATCTCTATCTTTTTTATAATCAACACAAGACACTTGGTTCCAAAAAATAATGCACCTAAGACTGTAGATTTTCTATCAAAAAAAACTATATCCCAATGTACATCCAAATAAACCAGTATCTCTTTGTCATTTATAATATAAAAAACTAATCCATGGTCATTGGTTATATGATAATACCTCAAGATTCTAATTATAATAGTGATAATTTCTTCTTTAGGATTACATAAAAACATGAATTCTAATTTGGTTGAATAAAAATATTTTCCTTATTTTTCAATACTATAAATACATACCATGATTCTCAAATATACAATTTTATATGACTTCTTTCCATCCTCACGTTTTTAAGTATAGTTCTGAATATTATGGGAGTTATCACAGACTAGAAAATCAATTTTAACAAAACTTTTTGACAATAAATTTTATACATTATTTGAGAAGTGAAGGTATACTAGATCATTTATTTGACTTATATATTAATAAAATAATCAATTTCTCTAATTAATAAAATATAAAATTTTGATCTCAATAATTTATAAGACATTTACCTTGATTCTGTCTTTTTATCACTAATTATTTTTTCATCAATGTAGACAAATACAATGAACTAATCATCTTTTGATGATTCCATATATATATTTTGATCAACACTTGATATTTTAAATTTTTCTTCTTATATAAGAGTCTAAATGATCAAACCCAAGCCTATTGTTCATTCATAAAGACATATAAATCCTTCATGAATTTATGTACCTTTATTAAATTATTTCTAAGTAAAAAAATCCACTTAATATATATTTCCTATTCAATAATAGCATTAAATAATGTAATCTTCATATTCAATTGGTTTATATTCATACCACATGGATATTAATAACTATGAAAAGTAAAATCAATGTATTTCTTGGGATATGTGAAATTTTTACTTCCTTATCCATGACATCATTTTGGGTATATCCCCTAAAAACCAAATAATCTTGTGTATTTATCACATTCCAATATTCATTAATTTATTTTTTGAGAGCTAGTTTTATTCCAATGATTTTATTATCATAAAGACTATTCCCAACCTATCACAATTAAATATCCTTTATTTTAATCAGTTTTTCATTCATGTCTTTAACTAGTGATTTATTATTTTCCACTTTTCTGACTACTTTGTGATCCATGAATGATACTAGAGTGGTGTGCACAACACTCCTCATCCATTGAGTTTATTTCTATGTATATTTATCTCTCATATTGTTTGATTCGTCAGTTTCCCTTCTCCCTTTAATATTTGGACTCACTAATTAACAATCATCACCACTAGTTTAATCCTTTTATTTAGAATCTCTATTTTCCTCAGGAGATATAGTCTAGTATTTTTCAAAATTTGTTCTAAATCATCATATTATCTATAAATTTTCTCTAAATATGAATTTATATCCTTTTTCTATGATTTATCTTCTATCACATTGTCATCATCACATACAATGACCTTGTTCATCTATATTTTGAAGTGCTTCTAATATTTTATTTATTATGAGTAACAAAGAAACACTCTTTCATTAGACATACCTACATACATGCCCTGATTTCTATTTATGTTAAAGATAAAGAACATAAAACATAATACTTTAAAGAGTTTTATTGTTGGATTACATATTTGAAACATCTCATATGGTGATACATTTTCTCCATGACATGGAAAATCCTTATTTTGAGTGTAAGTTATCACATGAATTACAAATTTCCAATAGTTTAATAATACCCCACTTTTAATGATTAATTTATTTACCATATGCTTCATTATCAAATATTCAATTTCAAAAACACAATTTTTTCTTGTATTCTTATTTATGATAATTTATTTTTGATTATATACTTATCGATATGGTTATCCTCTTTAATTGACGCGTATTTATATAGGTATTTGAGTGAATAATTTATATTTACCTTAAAATATAATTTTTATCCCCCTGTAAAATATATTAATACAATACATCACATTCTTTTTGTGTATAAAAACAAATTACAACTCATCATAGCATAATTGTTTATAAAAATATGTATCTTTTCAATAATTTTTGATTTTTTTAATTATAAAACAAGCATTGATTTGAAGAAAGTCATCTTTTTTTGATTCCCTATTATTCATTTCAATATAGTTATTTCTTATCATCTTCTCTCTCAATAAAGCACTACATGTAATTTCCCTATCTCTTTGATGATTTGAAATATATTTTATAACATTAAGATTTGAGATATTTTCCATTCTTTATTGATATATATGACGAAGCCTCTAATACCAAAGTCTCTATATATTAGAAATTATGACATGGAATGTATTCTAATTATTTTTCACATGATATAGATTTAAATTCATCCTAAATACTTCTATTAATGAATTGATATCCTTTAATATGATCATAAATCCCTTTCGATTAAACATCACTTCAAATCCAGAATTTAAAAGTATACTAACAATTAAGAGATTATCAATGATTATATCAAAATAAATTACGTTGAAATATGTGAGATTAACTTGTAACACCCCATGTTTCTATTTTAGTGTTTTTATTATATAAATATTTACTTAATTTGTGATTTTTGAATTATGGTCATTTATTTTTTTAATTGTCGGTGATTTTTCTATAATTAATTATTAGCAAACATAGTTTTGGGTAAATGTTTCAATTAAACATACATATGGGATATTATAAATCATTTTTTTCATGAATAGACTGTCTATATGGGTAGTTAATAGTTGTATGCAAACCATGAGAAACATGATAGAAAATGTGTGATCCCTTTTTTCATAAGGGTAAAGGAACACAACTTTCTTAAGGTTAATTTAAACCTTGTGGAAAACAAGTCAGGGGGTACACAGTTTATATAAAGTGATTATATAATGAAGGTGTATAGTTTTGAAAACTATGAAGCTAAAATATGTTTTTTCCTAGTAATATTCTAGTGTGTACCACCTGACTAGTTCATGGTTTACCAAAATATGCATCCAAACTATAAAAGTATACAATATTTTATTTAAATGTTAAATTTTAGATTTTCCTCATTCAAAAATTTTATTTTTATCCCCTCCACTCCCATCCCTCTAATTTTTATCCTATCTTGGAACCCTAAAAGGATTTCCTCTTCCTCCTTTTTGATTATTTTCCCCTTATTAAAGGATTTCATACATTCAATAATATAAAATCACATTTTTTTTCTTACATTATTTAAACATTCTCTAAACCATCCATTTTCCAATATTTTCTCTTCCTTCTAGGACCACTTTATCACATTTAATGGGGGTATATGGTTTTTAGTTGCTTATAAACTTTGGATTTGGTGATTTTGGTCTGATATAATGTGTTACCTTGGTTAATTGAGTGTTCAAAAAGGAAGGAGACAAACTGTGATTTAATTATTATTTTCGTGAGGTGAGGTTTTCTATGTTATTGATTAATTTTTCCATTCTTTAAATTTTGGTGGGTTTCTAAATTAATTTAATAATAATGTATGTAATTTTTGGATATATTTAATAGATTTGTAAAAACATTGTGTAATTTCAATACTTATCATAAAATGTATTCAATGGATTTTAACATAATCTTATTGAACTATTTATTTCTATATTCTGAGTGTTTTATTAAATGTTATGTGGATTTTGAAATAAATTTTAATGAAAACTTATGTCTCAGGCCTAATTCTAATTTTAAAAAAATAAAACAAGTTTTAAAATAAATTTCTAGAATGTGGAATGTTTTTTTTCCATTGATTTCCAATAATGGTTTAAATTTTTTGATACTGAAAATTAAAAAAAAATCATTATTACTCAAGAAATTAAAAAATACCATTATCAATAATTCAAAAAAATTGTTTGATTCATGTTAAAACCTCATTGGTTGTCTCTATGTGTCCTATTCACCCATAGTAAGTTATTTATTATGTGATGGGAGTACGATGTGGAAGGGGATTCTTTATGTAATAGTGTAATAGGTGAGGGATATTTATTTTATTATGATTGTGATGTATATAATTCTCTTCTATTTATATTTTCTCACCACTATTTGAAATTAGGATTGGTAACCCTATAAGAATATGGAAGTTCTTGATGCAATTTTCCTAGTTTATAAAAATACAGCTAGGTTCTCCCCTATAATGTTATATGGTTAGGTGGGGGTGTTTTTATAACTATATCTATGTGGTATAGTCTTGTTTATTTTGTTATATTTGGATGAACTGTATGTTATTTATTAGACTATATTGTTATAGTAATTTCAATATCACCACAAACTAGTATCTATGGAATATCCCAAGACATATAATTATTTATTGTTATTTATATATAAGTCATTCCATATCATGTTTCTTGAATACCCATATCCTTGATTGGATACTAGTGAAATTTATGATTATTGATTGTTTTCATATTACACTTCTACATTTTGGTGTTGATATACATTATGTTTTTCTTATTTATGGATTAGTGTGTTTCTAAAATAGTTTCAAAATCATTTTCAAACCAAGTAAATTATTTCGGTTGAATTATATATTTTAATTTTCGGATTTGGAATTATTTAAAAGGAGTATTTAATTTTTTATAAAATAAATCTATCATGTTTTGGGGACTCAAAAATGGCTTCATTTAGTTTCTTCTTAAATATTAATGGTTTTTATATTTATCACATAAAATATGTGTATTTGTTCCACAATTTAATATATAAAACAAATATGGGAATCCCTATTTTCTAAAAAAATTCCAAAAATAATTAATGACATGTTTATTTAAAGGAGTTGTATATAATACTCTGTGAGATCCTATTTGGCATGTTATCCCACCCCTAGTATATGCACTCATATTAATGTGTGATTATATTGTGTTTTATCTAGTTTTAATGTACCATTTCAAATTATTTATCATTTCTCTTTTCATAATAGGTTATTTTTCATGTTGAGAAAAAATTTGAGTTTCATGGAATTACTTTAGTATGTTGGCTCTATTTTTTTACTTTTTGTTATGGTGATGTATCAGTTAAGAAATAATTTAAAAACATGTACTCAACTTCCTTTTTTGTGTATTTTTATGTGTTGATTATAGATGATGAATTTTGTTTATGTAATTTAGTTGAATCATTTTTTATATTCTTTTTCATTATTTTATATTTCTTTATGTATTTGATATTTCATGTACATGAAATTCAAGGAAAATCCATGATGGATTATAAAAAATTATCAATTATCAGTTGAAAATAAATTATTAGTAGAAACCATTCCTGATGATGTTTTTATTTATAACTAATAATTATATGATAATCACTTTGGATTGATAACACCCCCTAATCATGGGGTTGAATCATTATGGATGACATGATAGGTCATCCTACTTTATTTCATTATAACATGTATTAGATCCAATTTACTGGATAATAACAAAGGTTATAGGGAATTCCACCATGTTATTTAATATATACGATGGTATCATGGAGATAGATGTGTTAGAACTCAAAAGGTATGTGCAAGGGGGATCCTCATGAACTCTTTCTCATTCGGAGCATTGAGTAACCATGGGTAAGTTGGTTGAATTTTTCACATTAATTTTTTTCTTGGAATATTTATGTATTTGGATTTGGCAATATGATATATCAATACCACATGTGTTTTGAGGTACTTTTTGGGATTCCTCTGTATTTTTAGGTGAGAATGATCATAGAAATTGTTATATACATTTAGTCAGTATAGTATTTCAAACAATGGAGAGCTTATGTGGATGGTTCTAAGTTATTTTCAGAGGATTCCACGTCATTGGTGCATTATTTGAAAAACCATGCATATCTATGTATCCCTATTGGCTCCAGAATTCCCTGGATTATCTTACCTTAGTTTGGGATGGATTAAAGAGTTAATTGATGGAATTTTTATCATTTTAATGTGGATTTTTTGAGGATTGGTATGAGTTTTTTTATTCATTGTGTATGTATAATTGTTTCTGGTGTATTTTGGGTGAAAATAAGTAATTTTACAAAGCATGTGATTTTAAAAAAAAAATTATGTTGGTGGGTTGAAAAGGGATATTTTGAAAGGGTGGTTGATTTCATTATGATTCTTGGAAAACATTTCTAAATAGGAATGAAATTTTATCAAAAAAAATTAAATGAATTTTTCTTTGAATATAAATTGTTTTAAATTGTCATATAATTTTGAAATTTTTTATTATGTTTCAAAGGAAATAAGATATTACCAATAGAGTTTGGTTTTAAAATTATTAATCCTTGTTTTTCATATGTGAGTCGTAGTAAAATTGATTTTTTGACTTTTCATTAGGAGTGACTAATTTTAACGGTTTGATGTTTTATGATGTATGAATGGGTTATTTTTATTTAGTGGGTTTATATTAAGAAAATATATTATTATTCATAATGAGAATATTTTTTGAGTTAAGAAGAATTAAATTGTTTTATTAATGTCATGTCTTATTTAAAAATTCCTCGCATAATGGTTAAGAAAAAAGAGAGAAGTATCATTTTAAGGATGATCCCATCATTGAATACTCCTCTCACATTAAGAATACCCTCACCCCTAAGTTTGAAACTCCACTAATACTCCCAACCATATAGTGAACCATTCCATTGACACATAGTATAACATTATTTTTAACAAAAAAATTGTTAATTACAGCCCAAATATTGTGAGGACTACTGTATTTAGAATATTATGTTAAAAATTAATAATATGAAACTGGAACATGGGTTCCATATTTTCCCCCTTATGAAGATCCTAAATCCCTTTAAGCTCCTATGCTTCATATGATAACCTGGGGAATAAATAAAATAAACAGGTGGGCTAAAATCCCTGTAAGGGAGAAAACAAAATATTAAAACCTAACATGTGAGTCAAATATATAACATGATATCATAAAATAGATGGTACAAGAGTTATCATAATGAAGCATTACATAAATATCATGGTATCATAATATCATGGAATCGTAGTATCATGGAATCATAAGGTCATAACATCATAATATCATGTTATCATAAGATCTAGAATAATAAGACCAAACAATCATAAGTAATGTTTTAAAAACACATAACATGACATAAAAATTGGTCATGAATAACATTCAACATAAGATCGCATGATGTATAAAGTATTTTAATGGATTATCTTCACTCTATAATCTCATGTATGATGCCTCATTATACTAAATCTTTTTCCAATGAATTGAAGTGTTATCTGGTAACACCATTCATAAAATGTTTGTGATATATGTGTACCACTTAATGAAAACAATCCTAAGGCTTAAATATAAGAATTTTTTATGGAAATAGAATCAATTTCATAATTTTGTCTCAAGTAAAAAAAAAATTTATAGTGAAATAAGTTGAAATATGAAATTAAGTTATGTATTACCCTATTAATGGATGAGGTAATAATAAATGTATATATGTAAAGGAAATATATACCAAATTTAGAATAATTTGATTGCATCAATGTTTGATATCATTTTGGAATTTAAATATAATTTACATATCATTAATATCATTATTTCATAAAATTACTTTTTCACATTGAGGAAAATTGTATGATTTCATCTTAGATGGAAAATGATTTTGACAGATCACTCAGAACATTTCTTCAAAAAATATCATTTCCATTTTGGAATAAACTTATTTAAAATAAAATATTTTTTGAAAATTAATGAAATAATTGTATTGGAAATAAAAATTGAAACATAAAATAGTAATCTTTAAAACATTGGTTGTTCTAGGCTAACGAAACTTTTGATCATGTCAGATATTTTAAAAAAATATTCTTTTCATATTTTTTTAAAAAAAATTAAAAAAATTAACTTATTCTAAAAATGGTAGGAAGATTAATTTAAAAAAATGTATAAAAATTAACTTATGGGATAAAAGGACATTAAAATATAATTTTAAAATATTTTTTAAAACATTTTTCAAAAATAGTCACTTTGAAGAGAAATGATTTCTAATATAAGAGAGAAACAAAGTCGATATTCATTTAAAACATTTTCTCAATAATTTTAGGAATTTAAGGGAATAATGGTATTATTAATTTAAAATTCAATGAATAACTATATTATAAGAAATTTAAATTGATTTATTATTTCATTATCAATTAATTACTATCAATATATTTTAAGCATAAACAATCCAGATTAAAATGAGATTATGAGATAAACCATTATGGCATTGGTAATTTTTGAATCACAATCCCCATGAATGATGTAAATTAATAGTTATTTAAAATAAAATTAATAATTATGGATTTACGATATGAAATTTAAATTTTATGTATAATTACTTTATACAATTATTTAGGTTCATAAAAGAACATGTGTCAGAGAAAAAGGATTTTTGAGATGAAACCCTTAACACAAGCACAAATCACGACATGTGTTCATTATATTACATAAAAATAATCATAATTTAATTATTTCAATTATTAAAAAAAATTCATAAATATAATTACTTTTATTTTATTTTTTCCATTCTATATTCAATTAGATAACCCAATTAATTTCAAGTCATATGTTTTAATGAGAAACACCTCACATGTGAAAAATCATATTGAAGAGTTGAATAAGGCCAAAAAAGTTATTATTTAAGCATATAAGTAATTTAAATATTTAAATAATTATAATTTTGATAAAAAATTATACTTTTATACCCAACCATGAAATATGGATATAAAAAATGAACTGTGTTACAATCATGGAGACAGTAGGACATATATACACATAAGTAACATTTCTATTCTTGAATGTTCTTAATGGAAAAGAGTTAAGTGTTATTTTACCTTTTAATAATTATAATTATATCATAAATAAAATATTTTTTGTTTAAATACATATAAATATATCATAAATGTGATGTGGTAATAAAAACATATCACATTGATTCAGGATGTGGTAGTCATCCGTACACATAATCGACATTATAATTAGTAAAATGGTTGATAATGTAAAATAGTAAATTATATTTTTAATTTTTATAGTTATTAATATTTAATTACTATAATATATAAAAATAAATTTAATCATTATTACCTACCAAGTAATTCTAATGTAAAAAAATGAATCACAATGCTTCACAAGCCTGTAGTTCGCCATACACACGAGTGATGTTATCGTATTCACTACAGAAGGAAAGTAAGAAGTTATATGTGATATTATAATTAAATAAGTATAATAATATCATAAATTTAATATATTTATATTATACTCATCGTTATATACTTCCATCAGAATTGATGATGGAAAATTAATTACGTCGGTTCGCTAGAGGTAGTCTTCCATACACGTTATCAATGATTTCATTTCCCATTTGATGGGGGAGGATATGGTCCTAAAACATGTACATAAAACAAAAATAATAATACTATAATTTATATAATGATGTTTTTATTCATCATTCTTAATGGTATTTTAATGATTTCTATGAATAAATAATACATAATTTTTTTATGGGCATTTACTCTTCTTTGGGAAACTTCTTTCGATTCTCACCAAAATCATTACAAGGCTATCTTTATGAAGAAAATAGTTCTTATAGGCTGAGGGGATTGAATTAAATAATGTTATATTGTAGTTATTTTTTTTATCCAATGGTACTTATAAATGTGTACATGATAGGATGTTTGAGTATTTTTATAAGTGGGGGAGAGGACACTTTTAGAATTCTTGAAAGGAAATAATTACACCCCTATTTTTCTCAAGAAAAAAGATAAATAATGGATAATTTTCAAAATAACTATGTATTTAAGGTCAAAATATTACAATAAAATAGTAATTATATAGTTTTTGGTTAATTTTCTTAACTTAAAATCTTATTTGAAGCCCCAGTAAACCAATTGTTACCTTAACCAAAAAAGTAAAATTTACTCGATTCACTATTCAGCATGGTCAAAAATTAAGTTGACCATATTAGAAAATAAAAATAAAGATTATTCAAAATATTGAATCCATTTTTCAAAATTCCTCCCACATTATTTTCAAAATTTAATTTAAATATAAATGCACATACGGGTCGTAAAAATGGGTTTTCAAGTAATGATTTTTTTAAGGAAAAGATGGTCTCATATTAATTTTTAGAAAAGCAATCATAATTAACTAAATACCAATTAAAATTTATATATATAATATATAAATAAAATTAAATCATCCCTAATTAGGGGATATTTTAATTAATTAAAATGGATAAACATTATGGACATTAAAATAGTTTTCAAAAAATGTATTTTGAAGCCTAAAAATAATCATATATTAAAATCTAGTGAAAATAAGATTTAAATGTGAATAATTTAATAAAATATAGATAAATAATTCTTATGTTATTTTTAAATACTATTACAAAAAAAACTGGACTTTTAAATTTGTTAATATATTAAACAGAAATGATAATTTTATGAAAATTGATATTTTCCACTATTCACTGAAAAAATAATATTTTTAAAAAATAAAAACATTTCACACTAAGTTAATAATGATAATTTTTTTATAAAAATAATTCCATTTTATAAAATGAATTTTTTAAATGTAAAAAGAAACTATTATAATATTTTCTAAAATAAAGCAGTAAAAATATTCATTTTTATTTAATTTTTTTTCCATGACAAAATGGATTTGCATAAAATTGAGTGACAAGTAAATTAGAAATCATAAAAAAAAATTAGTATTATTATAATACATTTCATAAACTAGTTATTCATATTCATACAATTTAATTTAATGGCTATGTTAAATTGGTTATATTTAAAGGAAAACATTTTAATATTTTTTCATTGTTCCTATAAACACAATGTTCTGTGTTGAATAAGCTATTAAAAACAGTGTTATTTAAAAATATATGGGTGTTAAATTATACACCCTTAAATAAATTCCATCCTCACTATTTATTTTTTTCTCAATATTAAAGGGTTTGACATTTGAAAATTAATTTTTGGAAAACTTGCATCGTAAAATGGGTTAATAAAACATCTTCTTAAAAAGAGGGAAATGGAAATAAAAAATATCATCCCAATACTTGGTTTACATATATGAGAACATTGGTGGAAATTAAAGATATGGATATTAAATAAAATTGGAAATAATTATGTATACTGGTAGAGATCATTGATCATAATTAATAGAATAATCATGAGAAAGTAAATATCCAAAAATCCATAAGGGAAAAATGATTCATTATATATCAAGATAATTGGATATAATTTTTTTCAATATCCATTCCCCATATTTGAGGTAATATTTTTATTTTATTAAAGAGAACTATAAAAAATATATTTACTTCATATTTTTTTATTTAACGAAACAAATTCAGGGAGGGTACTTTTTTAAGGTGAGAGAAGGAGACCTTGTTTTTCAATTTGGTGATGGAAATACCGTGAGATTCTATCATCGCTTTTGATTGCATCAATGGAATTGTTCCACATTTACTGGGAATTTTCCTTCAGGGATGATCGATCCTTTTCATAGAAAGAATTGGACCCTCAAGATATTTCTATTTTGAGAAAGAATAGTACACCCTTTGCAGGGGAGCTTTCTAATTATTCTAATCTAGTCAAGGATGATTCATATTGACCCTTATACATCACCATACTTGAGAATGGTTCGTTTTTTGTTGTGGTAGATCTGGAGGCTTTACAAAAAATGACTAATAATTTCATGTTTTTGATTCTGGGTCATTTCATTTATTCAAAGGATGACAGACCATGGTCTTGCATAGACCTTAATGAAAGAGTCTCTCATTGTTGGGTCACCCACGACTGGAGGCTAATTTTTATTAGGAGTGGGTTTTTTCATATCATCTTACAATCTAAGGATTTTCTGAATTCTACATGGAGCTTTGAAAATTTGAAACTGAAGCCTGGAATTCTCAGACTTTCTAAAGGGGATGTGAATTTCAATACCTTTAATCTGAAACAATCTAACGATCAAATATAGTTTAGGCCACATGTATTTAATTGGGTGTATTGGCACCCCATTATCCTTAATGATATTACATCATTTCTTGGAACCCCTATTAAAAATGATCAGAGGACCCTGAAGGGTGAGCTTGGTTTTTTTCTCGAATGTTGGTGGATGTTAATCAAGAAACCAAATACAAAGATAGCATTTCTCTTAGATCCATTGGAGAAAATATTGAAGTCAAAGTTTAATATAAAAATATTCTTCTCTTTTGTGATGTTTTAAAGATAATGGGTTACTCAGTTTATAATTAATGTGTGATTCAAACTAATTGTAATTAAGTCCCAAAAGTCCTAGATTAGGTGGAAATCAATATGAATCGAATGAAAAAAGATTTGATAGCAAGAAAGGTGGTTCACCAAAAATAAGGGAATTCCATCAGAGGATCCTCTTAATATTTAGTTTGGAAGATCCTCTATATTGTCTCCTTTGAAGAATCGGTCTGGTTCATCTTCACCCATGAAGAAATCATGGGCATACATTATTTAGGAAGAGGAAATGGAAAATGATCTGAGTACTCCCACCATGGTGGGTCCTGAGGTGACCACTATCATAAGATTAGAACACATAGATGATCATGATTTTAATATTGATATTTCAAATGACATACATGAATTGGTTTTCAATCATCAAAAATAAATGGAGGAAAATTCCATATTCATGGAATTATCTAAGATTATCATTGATTTGGTTTTGTCTCTACAAGAAGGTGAGGTACCGTATAATTTTTTTTCTAATTCCCCTTCCAATTTTGTTGGTCCCTATCCTCCTTTAAACCCTACTATAACATCTACACCTATTTTCTTTAATAACTCAGTGGATCACTCTAATCTAAGGGCACACAGTCCATCAAATATGTCAACTCTTGAAATTCTTTTTATCTTAATAGTTCATTCTTCACCTTTCATCCCTATCTACCCAACATAAACACATGCTCTTGAAACTTTTATCACCATAAATATCCAGACTATAACTAAGGTCCCTATAAATAATGTGTATAATACATATCTAGTTGATTATTCTATAAATTTCTCCCCTACTGTTATAGCTTTCCCAGATCTGAATGTCTCACATCATGATGATTTTGAGACTGAAATCAATGAAACTGTACTCAATGTCAATCATAAGACATAGATAGTATGGTTTGATATTACATGACTGTAAATTCTAAAAGTGGGTTTCCCAATACCTCTGATATTAATGACCAATTGCAAAGAACTCATATTCCCAAAACAAAGGTTGGTTGGGCCCCTAAAAATGAAGGGGTAAAACAAGAGGGTGTATAACAATGATTTCATATTTAAATAAAGATCCTTTTCTAGAATTTATAAGGAATAGACAGTCAAGATACCACCGCATCGCTTTGGAATTTTATTCAGTATCAAAAACCAATTATTATAGGTTTGTATAAGCCAAAAAACAATTATCCACCATCATTGAAAATATGGAGAATCTAAGTTTTCACAAGATTGACACTGATAGATGCTTCACAAAAGTTATGAGCCTTTGGGTTTTGTCTCATTATTCACTAAAAGGTACACCAAATTTCGTATCAAGTGATCAGAATGTTACATATTTGTTCAATTATCCTCGCACACAACATTCATTCTCTTTAATTTATGATCATAATAGGTATCAGGATTACAAGAACCTATGAATGTATATGGGATCTCTCAAATCTTCCGTTACTAATACATAGATTATTCTTAGGATTTTAAAATCAATTTTGAACTTGAATAAGAATATGGGCATGACAACCAACTCCATTTTCTCAAGAGAATTTAGATCTTTCATTGATAAAAATGATCTAATTGAAGTTAATCTTCTTCGTACAATGTAGAAATAGTATAAGGGAAATATAAATAATTTTATTACTAGTAAAATTGATAGGTCTTTTGTCAATAAGGCTTCTCTAGATACCTGGGACTATATATCATCCACAACCCTATCATGACTCAACTATAAAAACCATCATAATTTTGGTTGATCTTGTGGTCAAACACTCCAAACATCATTTCACATTCAAATTCAACAAGGCTTGGGTCACCCATCCGAATTTTAGGTTAATTTTTTAGAATACATTGAACATTTTAAAATGTAGGAGTGATTTTTTTTGCATGAGTTATCAAACAAAATGTTTTCATGAAGAACCAGAAATTATAGACAAAAGTTTGATTTCATTCCATTAACTCCAAAATATCTTCTCTTAAGGACTCCCATCAGAATGAGGAAGATCACAACACATGCAATTATTTTTAGAATGGAATTTTGGTTGACGATGAAATGGATATCAATCTTAATAATCGACTAAACCTAATGGATTATTTGGAAAGAAAATA
This sequence comes from Viscum album, assembly GCA_963277665.1. Classification (NCBI taxonomy): domain Eukaryota; kingdom Viridiplantae; phylum Streptophyta; class Magnoliopsida; order Santalales; family Viscaceae; genus Viscum; species Viscum album. The sequence goes on from OY728145.1 coordinate 506,632,204, forward strand.
ATTTTTGGAGATTTGGTTGAAAATGGTGATAGAAATTAAAAAAAACTTTAGAAAGTCATGAAAGTCTACATACCACTTTCGCTAATAAATAATTGTGATTAAATCATTGACAACATCAGGGATCTTTCAGATCATGTCATCTCTTACTTCAAGGATCTCTTCAATGGTTCATCTCACACCATTGATCCTTTAGAAGGTTTTATTCTATGACATGTGATTCAGAAGGACAATTATAGACTAATTTATATTCCCTTGGAACCTAAGATCAAGGAGGATGTATTTAGTCTCAAATATAAATATTCCCATGTCCTAGATGATTTTGGATTATTTTTCTTCAATGCATTTTGGGATATTATTCATGTCAATTTTTACAGGTTGGTTATTCTTTTTTTAGTGGTGTACCTTCTTCCTCATGGGATGAATGCTCTGTTTCATTCCCTAATTACAAAAGTTTAGACTACTAATGAAATTCACATTTTTATGATGGTTTCCCAGGTTAACACCAGTTATAAGAACATTTAAAAAAAATATTTCTAACAGGGTGACTTTTATGGAAATAAATATTGTATCTACAAATTAATTCGACTTCATTAAGGAAATATCTATTCAATATTGTCTCATCATGACCTTGTGATGCATGAATATCCTTAAGAATCTTACGATGGGAGGAATTATTTCCCTCAAGATTGAAGTTAGAAAATCTTTTGATTCAATAGAATGGAGTTTTATTTGCAAGGTTATCACCATGTATGCTTTTGATAATATTTTCAATAACTAGGTCAAAATCATTCCAGTCTGTACTCACATTTTTTTCCTCATTAATGGATCTTCCAAACAATACTTTTATTTCTCAAGAGGCCTGAAGAAAGGTGAATTATTATCTATAGTTACATTTTCCATCATTGAGGATTATCTTAGTTCATTCCTTTCTATCATGGATGGTAATGGGAAAATGAAGTCCATTTATGCTAGTAGAGGACTATTTTTTTACATTTTATTTTTTTTATACTAATGAAATTATCATATTAACACAGTAGATAAGAGAAATATCAATAAAATAAGAGGGCTCTTTTTCACTATGAGAATCTTTATGGTCCGGAGATCAGTTGGATAAAGTATTATTTGTACTTTAGAAGGAATATCTATGCCAATACGAAAACTAATACTATCATGGAAATGGGTGCTCGAGTGGGAGTTCAACCCTTTACATATATGGGGGTACCTATGTTTTGGGGGAGAACGAAGGCCTTATACTTCCCTTTAATTATTAGTAAGATCAGGTGGAAACTCTCTTCCTAAAAGTTTAAATCGTTATCTATGGGTATTCAGGTTTGTTTAGTTAAGTCTGTAATCACTTTCAAGATCATTTACTCATTCATGGTTTAAAAAAGGACGATTTCACTCATCAGGAGAATCAATGATTCAATAAAATATATCATATGGAGTGGTAGTATTATGGATTTGAGGTATAATATAGACCCTTGGAATAATAATTTCAATCCTTACGATTTATGGGGTTTGGGTATTAAGAATTTTGGTTTCATTTATGACTCTCTCCATGCCCCATTTATGTGGATGATTATAAATTATAATTTGGAGGCCCTTTATTTTATTCAATAAATATTCATGAATATACTCTAGACTAGAAATTTCAATTACTTCAACTCTTCAGTTTGACCTTCTTTCAAATCTATTTTAACCCTAATTGACACTAATTTCATGTAAATTATTTCCAAAGATACCTCACTATAGTTCTAGAAATAAAATTTTATAGAAGTTACTTTAATTGATTTGATCCTCGATGATGACTCAATTCTGGATCTTTACATCTCAACCAGAGATCTACAAGGTAACATGGTGAGTCTCCCGGATGACATCACTATAGTTGTGGGTAATTATTTATTCTCCTATATAGATTATTTTTTTCCATGGGATCCTACTAAAATTGGTAATATTACTTTTCTAATGTTTTATAAACAATCCATATTCAATGACATTAATCATCCATGGATGGGAAAATTGGAAAAAAAATTCAATCCCTCTTGTTCTATCCTGGTTTAGAGATTGGCTCATAGGAATCTCCCTATACATGATTTCCTACAAACTTGTCAAATATCCTAATGATATTCTTAAGATCATTTCCTTAAATATCGGGAATATTTTTGCCATATATTCCTCAGTTGTGTGGATGCGTCAACATTATGGAAAATACTATCTCATACATTGTCGAAGTCAATCTGCCTCAGGTTATCTCATTACACGATTTCTTTAAGGGATGGTGAAATCTTACTGCCTCTCCGCTCTTCTTGAATCTCTTTAATGTCTCTTATGAGGAAATAATTCACTACATCTGGCATGCTAAGAAAAAATCAAACCACGAGCTACTATCTTTCAGGGTTGAGGTTGTGTTATTTGGGATTCTCACTGTTGTATGTGAAGAAGACACACTGAAAAAGGATTTTTTAACTCAATTCATGACCTATCTATTCACAAATGGGTTGGTGTTAATGGTAATTTACCCCATCCATATTGAAAGATTTATGTCTTTTGGAAGGCCCATTTTATTGGGTGGATAAAAATTAACTCTAATGGAGCCTCAAGAGGCAATTCAGGTCCCTTTGGTTTCGAAGAAATTTTTCGGAACCACCTGGGATCTATTCTTAGATGTATTTATGGATCTTGTGGTAATGTATTCTCACACCAAGAAGAAATTATTAGTGTGTTCATGGAATTTTAACACGCCAAATAGCAAGGATGGATAAATATTTGGCTTGAACATCATTCTACGGTTGTTGTTCTTACTACCCGGACACGATCCATTCATCTATAATGGAATCCCACCTACCAATGCATCAGATACTTGAATTATCTCTATTCTATAGATAATATTTTCACTCATATATTTATTGAGGCCAACTTGTAGGTAGATGGACTTTCAAAAAAACAGTTTTAATGGATTTTTTTTTCTATGGTCTGATTACGTTCTGGATGATCCACTTCATATTCTTAAGAGAAATCAATGTAAACCTCCCATTTTCATACATATATAACCTTTATTTTTTCTAATAAAATATTATTTCTTTTCTGGGAAGGATTTCATCTAACCATTAACAAATAAAAACAAATTCATCCTTTGGTTGGGCTTCGTTCACATTTCACTTCACCCTTTACCCAAAGTAATTACTATCCTGTATGAATTTTTTATGCTTGAAGCACTAAATTTAACATTTAATGGATCATAAGATCCACAAAAGTGTAAATATAATTTTCTCCTATAATAGGTATATATTTTTATGAAATTTTTCTATATAAATAAATTGATAGATTTTGTTTCATACAACACCATGTTTAACTAAATCGTGGGACACAATTAAAATAATATTAGTATAAAATGAAAGTTATAAAATAGCCATTAAATTGGAATGAATAAATATGAAAAAATAATTTATTAAATAAATATAAAGATACATTTCAATATTAATTTATTAGTATGTTCCTAGAAAATGATTACACAATTTTCAGCAAAATCATTTTATTCGTCAAAAATGATTTTTCATATTTTTATATAAATTAAAGATAATGAATTTTAAAAAAATTAATTTAATTTTTTTATTTTTCATTTTGAATTTATATTAACATTATTCTTATGTAATTTTGTAAAACCAATAGTTTTTTCAAGGAATAGTGAAAATACTGATTTTTATTGAAAAGTGTATTTTAATTTAAATTATTTACAAGTTAAAATTATATTTTGGATTAGTTTTAAATTTTAATTAGTTAATTATGATTTAAATTATTCCAATTATAGTATTTTAAATGATTTTATACATTAATTTGTTACAAAAACATTTTATGTTTTAGAAAGGAATTTTTACGATAAAAAGCTATTTTCCATGGGGTTTCGCCGGTATAATGTTAAATTAAATTCAAAATATTCTATGTTATTAATTCTAAAAAATAAAAAATAAATATATATTCATAAGGAACAAATTTATTTAAGTTTTAGAATTTACGTTTTTTGTTAATATGAATTACAACCTTGATAAATTTGGTTACCTTAGTAAAGCGTAAATTGGGTAATTTAGGTTGGGAAAAAATGATAAAGATTATAAAATGACACTAACACAAGACCAAATTTTTTCTATGGATTTAATTATGAACTTAATACCTAGGTACATAAATCAAGTTGTTTAATGTGAAATATTCCATGAAAATAACTTATATGATATTAAAATCAAAGGAAACCACAAAATGTCAACTTATTTGTCTTAAATATCGCTTATGTGTCAACATAGAAAAAAATGGATTTTATGAGGGAATATAATTGTAATTTATTTAACTTAATAAACTTATTATAATGATATAAATTTATTTATTATTTTTTGGGACACTTAGATGAGATTATTATATTTATAATATTCAATTTAATAAAAAATCAAAGATGTCTTATTCATGTTTTAAATAATATATCATTTTTAATATAGGGTTACCCTAAATATATATTTTCCTATTAATATTATTTATAAATATATATAATATATATTCATCATGTTATTTTATATTTAATTCTTGTGAAGAAATTATTATTTTAAATAATCACACAACACCGATGTAGTGATTATTTTGCTAATTGAAATATCCAATAGTGTTAGTTATATTATTAAAATAAATATAATTTGGGAAAATTAATGTGATAAAAGAATTTTATTTATTTCCTTGATCTCATATATATTTAATCAAATAATTTTATGGAATTTAACTTTTTATCTAGATAATTTTAAAAGTCCATGTAATTAATAATGTCAACATTTACACAAATTGTAGTATTTCATTATAGTATTTTATTAAATTATTTAAAAGTCATAAAACATTTTTTAAAAAAAATTAATCAATGGTCAAGTTTACATCCCATAAGTAAAAATTAAAAACATTTAATATTGAAAAATGTGTTACCTTAATTAGAATTAAAATAGGTTAACTGAGGTTTAATAAAAATGATATGGTTTAAAATAATACATTAACATTTCTAAAATCAATTTTATATTAATATGATAATGTTATCTCATCATATATTTGAATAAATTGAATTTTTGAGGTATCTGTATTGATATTTTATATATTATAATTTAATCTTTCGAGATTTTCAAAAAGTACCACTCACCTCAATTATAAAAGGGGCACATCCTCCATCATTTCTTCACATAAAATTGATACTTTAAGCTAGACCATACCCCACAAATATTTCTTATAAATTTCTTTTTCCACATTCTTGAAATTCTTTTCCCCTCAAAATACCAACCTTAGTGTCTCTAGGAAGAGGTATAAAGGATGTTCTCTGAAGAAAAGGTAATCTTCTATACCAACTCTTTCAAATTTATTTCTTCTTCTAGTTACACATTTTATGTTTTTAAATTATAAACAATAAATCAAATATCAAATATTTTTTTATATTTTATTATTATTTTTTAAAAATCATCTTCCACCTTTTATCTATCCTATGAAAAACAAAAGCATCGTTGGTGTGTATGTTCGGCTTATCATCTCCAAGCTGTGGTGTAATCTCATTTTCACCACTAATTTACTTGTATGGGTTTAATAATAGAAATAATATATATATATATATATATAATAATTATTATAAAAATATATTAATTTTTTAAAAAATATACCATCCAAATCCTTACCCTTTTACCAGTAATGTAATGATACTGTCACTTGTGCATACATACTTCTTATTATCTCCACGATACGATGTGATTAATTTTCCATGTATTCCATTAGATAATAATTTTATAGATGTATATATAGAATAAATAGTATATATATTACCTTAATATCATTTTATACGATGGAACTACATCAGAAGCACTAGAACTGAGACCTATATGAAAAAACATGGATAGAAAAATGAAGCAGTTCATTCCCAAAAAAAGGCCAGTAATGAAATATTATTAACAAATGTGTGGTAAGATGATATAAGATAATTATATATGACATTATAAAATTTAATATGGTTCTTTAATAAATTAATAACATTCATTAAAACATTATACTGAAGTTTTAGATATGTGCTATGGAAAACAAACCTATAGTAAGGGTTAATTTTACAATCTCATTTTATTAGGAATTGTTTATAGAAATGTATCTGCATTGGAATATTTATATTCTATGTCCATGTTTCCTAAAACTATTTTCATAAATATTTTAAAAATTATTCTATAATGATTTAAATTCATTTTTACCACTGTCTAAATTGTTACATAATGGTTTGAAATGAATCTTTATTTCATTTTTCCAAATGTAATACTTTGTAACATTAATGGAAAATATGAAAATAATTTTTGTTCACTTATACAGAATGAAAATATTTTTCATCATTCATAACTACTTAATTTATTGATGCATATTTTACAATATTAAAAAGTTATTTTCAATGAAAATTTTTTCCTTAGTAATTTTATGGTTCTAAAAAACTATTTTCAATGTGGATATGATATTTTCTTCATTAATTATTTTCAAGTGATCATTAAAAATAATTTAAATCTAAGAAAATGTTATTTGATGATACATATTTTTTACTGGGTGTAGAGACCCGAAGCATATCGTACATGGACATTACATTACATTTGCGGAATACTTAGTACATAACAAAAATACACACTAAAGGATCGTAATAGTTTAGTGTCTTTGGAAACTCGGAACGTAATCTTCTAATCGTGGTGAAAGTTCTTCAATATCTCCCATAAAGGTCATCCCTTTTTTCTACCTAAAACCTTTCTTTATATCCTGGGGAAAAGAAAACATAAAAGGGTGAGCTCAAATGCTCAGTAAAGGTAAACAAAGGAAATATCAATCACATAATTTTCATAAGAACATAACATTTTTTGGAAATCTTAACCTGCAAAAGAGAGCATAATTTCATAACATGGGATAAATCATAGTAGTGAAATGAAATCATAACTTAAAACATTACTCATTGTGGCATACACACATAATCATAGAGAATCATTTCTTGTTAGTCAAGACTCATTGCCAAGACTATCTTAGTGGACAAAGTCCCTTTCTGAATCGAGTAATCCTCGTTTCAGTCCTGTTTCACTGAACCGGTATAACCTACCATTCCAGCCATGTCTATCTCATGAGATATAAAATCTTTACCCAATGCATTGGAGGGAGATATAGGTCCCACCCATCTCTTAATGAATCCTTTCTTATGTGTGCCACAAAATCATAAATCATACATCATTTCATAACCCATGTATTAAAAATGGGATTCTTAAAACAACATGACATCATAAAACCATTCATATAAGATAAAGGAATTTATAAACATAATTCCATCACAACATAGTCAAATCAATGTAAAAATATGGATAGAAACAGAACCCTTTATTATCTTAGATGGAAAATAATTTTGATAAAACACTTGAAATGAATTCTTGAGGAAAATATCCTTTCTTCTTCAAAATCAATTTCTTTTCACAAAACATCATGCAATTTTAAAAGAAAGAGATTTTATTAAAAATAGTCATGAAATATTTTGGAGTAAGCTTCATGAAAATAAGTCTTTATAAAACCGTAAAAATCCGTTCATGCCGTTTAAGTTAAAAAAAACATTCTTCGTACTTTTGTCGGAAAAGTCAAAAAGTACCTCGTATGAAAAAGCGACAAAAGATTCCTTTCATATTCTTTACAAAAAACTCACCGAAGAGTAAAATTGGATTTAAACTATTGTAAGTGGATGGAAACAATATTACATATTGAAGGAACATGGATGTGGATGATAAAATACACCCCAGTAAATACTTACGAATAAACAATCTCGGATAAAAATGAGATTGTGATATTTCCCTTACCTTAGGTCCAATTTGCTTCGTATGTGTCCGAACCTCCTGTATAATGATTTAAATAATGTCATTGACTTATTACAGAATCATATTCATTGTTATGATATCATATATGGTTCACTTATGACATTATATTACACGTTCTTTTGTAAATTCCATGTTAAAGAAGCGTTTTGGGTAAAATCGTTTCATTTATCGTAGGTGTTTTGACTTGTTGTTCTTGACATCATTATTACTTATATCATGATTTACTTACTTCCAGAATATAAAATATGATTTATATATCATATATATTCAGTATATATATATATATAATAGATAGATAAATAAAATGAAAAACACCGTTCATGGAGACGGTAGTCCGTACGTACGCATGAACGCTGTTTTTCTTTCCTTATTGTCTTGAAATGGAAGTAAGTAGATGACATACATATGTATATATATATACATAAATCCAGTAGCTTTATAATGTCATGTATTTCATTATTATTTCTTATATATACATTATAATCATTCTTAAATGGTTAACATGGAGAATGAATCTCATCGCGTCGTGGAGACGGTATTCCGTACGTACGCACGAGCGATGATATCATTTCTATAAATATTGAATTGAATTGGAGTGGATTATAAAATATATCAGAATCATTATGATGTTGTAATAACTATGTATAGTTATTCTTTACACCATTATACCCATCCATGTAAGGTGGTGGTGGAAAATAGATTACACCACGGCGTGGAGACGGTATTCCGTACGTACGCACGCGCGGTGATTTCTTTTTCCGTAGGATGGATAGATGGTGAAATAGGGTTGTTTCATACTTATAATAACATATCAGTATATGAGTGATACTGATGTTATTACTTCATAATGAAACAACCTAAGAAGAAGAAGTGGAAGAAGAAATAAAGATGAAAGAATTGGTAACGGTAATTACCTCTTCTTTGAAGTGCCTCTTTGAGACCTCCTCTTAGGGCACTAGAATTGGTCTTTGAGGAAGACCAGAACCTCTAGGATGTTGCTAGGGAAGTGGAGAAGGGATTTTTGCAGGGGTTGGCCGAGCTTGAGTGCTCAAATTGGTGTGAGGAGGAGGGGGAGGAGGTGTCCTTTTATAAGGGAGGAGAGGGGCACCTTAGGAATTCTTAAAAATATTAATTTATAATAAATATAACCCCACTTAAAAACCTCAAAAAATGACTCATATTCGAAGCTTAGATGAGATAGGGTTGTAATCTCATCAACCAATCAAATTTATACATGTTTGGATCTTATTTTAAACCTTATCAATTAGATTTAACTCTAAGTTAAATAATTTAACTTTTACCGTGTCTTTTTGTTTTCTTTCACTATATGGTTAATACACTTACTATAACATGCCAAACGAACCCCAAATTGTATATTATTAATACATATATCCTTATCTAAGTCATTTGGCCGAACCGTAGATTTTTAGGAATACAATAACAATTAATAATATAATATTTGATTTAAAAACTATTTTGTGTCAATTTTGACACTATTTGATATATGATTTTTTTGAAAGTCATAACAGAATTATATATTCGAACCAAGTTGATTAAATCAACACTAATATATCATAGTAACCTAGAAAATTAGTGGAATTCATAAAAAGTCTTAAATTACATTTATTTTGGTATTTATATTATCAATTATGTCAATATTTCATTAATAAGATAATTACTGCATCATCTTTGTGTCATAAATAAATTATATTATATGCTATCTAAAAATTACAAATAAAATACCATCATGTAGGAAATCTCTTTAGCTTTCTAATGAATATTTATAGTCGAATTTAGCTTATGTATAACCCCATATTAAAAATGATTTACTTATTAAACTTTGATTTTAACTATTTTAACCCTTCTTTAAATAAATTAATAATAAATGTCCTAATCTAATCCAAGTGGGCCTAAATGGTCATATTTTATTCCTAAGTTTGTTTTTGGTCGAATTACACTTGTCCAATAGAATTAGGACATGTGTTAGGGTAATATTAATATCATATTTACCCTTAGTTACCCTATTTACTATTAACCGTGGTAAAAAAAGTAAAAAGTTACTATTCACCAAAAAATTATTTTCATCTCATTGAACCACATTTTAGTCCTTGATATTAACCGTGTCTCTCGGATTTTCGAAATTCCATTCACAGAAGCGGTAAAATTAAGTTTTATGCAAAATTCCGTTTTTAACCTACCACTTAGTGGTTTCACTATTCATCAAAAATTGAAAGTTTTCAGAAAAATGCCAAAATTTCATCCTAAGCTATATTTCATATTCCGAATTCAAAAATGAATTCTATTTTACCAAATTCATAACATAGAAGTTGCATTAATTAATTTTATAATTAAATCCCGCTGTTAAAACAAATAGCGTGTTTTTTTAAGAAACAAAATCTATCAAAAGATTGACACTTGATTATGTCTGGTTTAAATGTGAAATTACAAACAATGACAAACATTGTATTAAATTGTAAAAATATATTCTAAATATACTTTAAAACCACTCAAATTAATAATTTATCACTATTAATTATTTCGATTAAAAAAAGTTGTTTTTAATTATAATTTAGTAATTTTCACTATTCATTAGAATATGAAAGTTATCCGAAAAGTACCAAAATTTCACCTTAGGCTAAATTCGATACTCCGAATCCAAAAATGAATTCCATTTTGAAAAATAAAATTTACAAAATTTCCAAAAAGTGGTTATTACTATTCATAACGGCTAGTTTTAATAATATTTTAATAGCATATCGTTGTTTCGTGAAACTCAGTATTGCGTACTACACACGCTATCGAGGAAGGTCGTGATTGCGTGTAACGGAAGGAAAGTCAAGGATGCGTATTGTGAAAGCTTCTTTTGTTGTAGCGTACAACACAAGACATTAATGAAATTAAAAAGAATATTTTTCATAAAATCTTGGGGCGTTACATTCTACCCCCCTTAAAATGAATTTCGCCCTCGAAATTCGTCGGGGTTATAAATGGTTTACTATTCAAAATTTTCTTTGATAGAAACCCACATCGTAAAAAGGAATACCAAAACATGGCTTTAAAAACTAAAGTATGAAATGTAACGATTACCCAAATATACTAATCACTGGGTTTCCACATAGGTGAAAATATGGATATGGAAGAAAAATCTAACCATCATGTTCTGATGGAGAGTGGTAGAGAACATGGCTATGGAAAAGCCAGTAATCACAAATCCATAGATTTGTGATGATATAAGGTACCATCTGATTCATCAGGTATAAGATCACTAGGACAACATTTTTGGTTTTCAAGATCATTTCCCTAAAGTTGAAAATTTGCTTAGAATAAATACGTACTTTATTTTGGTAAAATATCACTTTTGTTCGTGCCTTGAACAATTTCTACTTCATCTCTTAAATAAATGAAGTTGAATTTGTTATTCGTGATGTGTTAGCAGATCATGTGATAGAATGACAGGTCATTCCATCTGTCTTAAACAAAAGGTTAGCAAAACTTATATACATAAGTCGATCTATAGTGAGATTAATCATATATGGTTCCTAAAATGGACTTATACTTCATATATCATACTGCTTAATATAATAAAACTAGTTTCTACTAAACAGGGACTTCCTGTAGGTCAGTGGTAGGCGATAAAGGCCAGTCGCACTTCGGTTGTGGGTTCGATTCCCACAGCCTTGTCCGAAGCGATGGGTTGTCGCCCGTCCTGCAGGTTGTCCTTTTTCCAAAACTACTATAACATCCCATCAATAATATCGTCCAACACAATCCATTCCAATCTTTAGGCTTATCCATAATACTGCAGTCCACTCTCATAACATAGTGAAAACAATTACCAGAGATTTAATATCATCGTTGATCCCCATATATCATAAGATATGTTTTTTTTTGTCACATTCCAAACATTCAAAGTCCTTAATCATGTATACTCTTGAATACCCATTGAACCTTAGTGAAAACTTGAATGCAGTTAAAAGTTAACACTTTACACATACCAAAATCCTCAAAATTATTTATACTCAAACCATGATATCACTTAGTCCTTATATCAATCATGAGCTCATGAATACTATTAAACATTTCATTTTCTCGTCTTCATTATGCGCATATCATCTTATTTCCAAAAAAAAAATTATCTCAATCACTTTGAATACCACATCAATAAATATTGCAATACTCAATGATACAACATTATTTTGGAATCCCATTACATAAACACTTAATCATTCCACCACATCGTTGTCATATTCAACATTGCCAATAGTGATCGCATGTGATTTCCCTTTGTCCTTTGCCTTCAGTGGTTGCTCATGTTGATCATCACTAACCCTTGGATTAGGGCAATTATTAGCATAATGCCCCATTTCCTTGCAGTTGAAGCATTGAAGTGTTGGCAGTGCGTTCTCTGCAGTGTTTGCTTTATCATTAGAAACCCTTTTTCCATTACTTCGACACTCAGCTGCTCGATGACCTTCTTTTCCACACTTAAAACATTTTCTAGTCCCTTTTAGACAATCTCCACCATGCTTCTTTCCACACATTGTGCATAAGGAAACATTCATCTTCTTTTCACCATTATTCTGAGATTTCTCCTTGAACTCCATCTTTCGTTTCTTGTCAAAACCATGAGATGGATATGTAACACCAACTTCCATTTCTACCTTGATAACACAACGCACAATTTCTTCATAGCTACTGAAGTCTCTTATAGCTAATGCCCTTCGAAGACTTGGTTTTAAGCCACTGAAAAATCGATCAACTTTACTTTCAGGTTGGATGATAATTCCAGAAGCATACCTTGCAAGTCTTGTAAAATTTGCTTCATAGGTACCAACAGATTCATCGTCCCTTTGCTTCAGTTCAAGAAACTCTTTCTCCATCTTTGTTCGAAGAATACGAGGGAAGTACTTATTGAAAAATAAGTTCTTGAACTCGTCCCATTCCATAGACTCAATTTCATCCCTTTGCCTTGTATTCTTAATAAGATTCCACCATTGATCAGCATCTCCTTCCAAACGATACACTGCTAGGATGACTTTATCATGTTCAGAACATTAAAGAACTGAAAATATCTTTTCAGTAGTACTAATCCATTGTTCAGCAACTAATGGATCAGTAGACCCACTGAAAGAAGGTGGACGCTGCCTCATGAAGGATTCAACAGAATGTTGCTCCTTCCTTTGCTCGTTTGGAAGTCCTGCATGATTCATAGCTTGAGAAAGTTGTGTGAGCATGGCTACAAGATTTTGCATTCCAGCTCCTATATCGTTTGGTTGCTCAGGGGTACAATCATTGCATTGCCCATCACATTCCGCATTAACACGGTTCCTTCGGGTTCCAGCCATCGTCTAAAACCCCAAAAGAATTGTGTGAGAGGCAAAAATCATGCTAGGGAAAACAACATAATAAAGGGTTAGTACCCTCAATATCTAACATCTTAGGTTAAATTCGAAGATCGTTAGCGTAATTCTAGGACTATAACCTATACGTATACTTAACCTTAGAGACATCCCTAGACATACCTTAGAAATATCTCTAGGGATCTCACTAAAGTTCTCGCATCCTAGTTTCCAAAGGTTGACTAAACCTTTCCTCTGATACCAACTGTAGAGACCCGAAGCTTATCGTACATGGACATTACATTACATTTGCGGAATACTTAGTACATAACAAAAATACACACTAAAGGATCGTAATAGTTTAGTGTCTTTGGAAACTCGGAACGTAATCTTCTAATCGTGGTGAAAGTTCTTCAATATCTCCCATAAAGGTCATCCCTTTTTTCTACCTAAAACCTTTCTTTATATCCTGGGGAAAAGAAAACATAAAAGGGTGAGCTCAAATGCTCAGTAAGGGTAAACAAAGGAAATATCAATCACATAATTTTCATAAGAACATAACATTTTTTGGAAATCTTAACCTGCAAAAGAGAGCATAATTTCATAACATGGGATAAATCATAGTAGTGAAATGAAATCATAACTTAAAACATTACTCATTGTGGCATACACACATAATCATAGAGAATCATTTCTTGTTAGTCAAGACTCATTGCCAAGACTATCTTAGTGGACAAAGTCCCTTTCTGAATCGAGTAATCCTCGTTTCAGTCCTGTTTCACTGAACCGGTATAACCTACCATTCCAGCCATGTCTATCTCATGAGATATAAAATCTTTACCCAATGCATTGGAGGGAGATATAGGTCCCACCCATCTCTTAATGAATCCTTTCTTATGTGTGCCACAAAATCATAAATCATACATCATTTCATAACCCATGTATTAAAAATGGGATTCTTAAAACAACATGACATCATAAAACCATTCATATAAGATAAAGGAATTTATAAACATAATTCCATCACAACATAGTCAAATCAATGTAAAAATATGGATAGAAACAGAACCCTTTATTATCTTAGATGGAAAATAATTTTGATAAAACACTTGAAATGAATTCTTGAGGAAAATATCCTTTCTTCTTCAAAATCAATTTCTTTTCACAAAACATCATGCAATTTTAAAAGAAAGAGATTTTATTAAAAATAGTCATGAAATATTTTGGAGTAAGCTTCATGATAATAAGGCTTTATAAAACCGTAAAAATCCGTTCATGCCGTTTAAGTTAAAAAAAACATTCTTCGTACTTTTGTCGGAAAAGTCAAAAAGTACCTCGTATGAAAAAGCGACAAAAGATTCCTTTCATATTCTTTAAAAAAAACTCACCGAAGAGTAAAATTGGATTTAAACTATTGTAAGTGGATGGAAACAATATTACATATTGAAGGAACATGGATGTGGATGATAAAATACACCCCAGTAAATACTTACGAATAAACAATCTCGGATAAAAATGAGATTGTGATATTTCCCTTACCTTAGGTCCAATTTGCTTCGTATGTGTCCGAACCTCCTGTATAATGATTTAAATAATGTCATTGACTTATTACAGAATCATATTCATTGTTATGATATCATATATGGTTCACTTATGACATTATATTACCCGTTCTTTTGTAAATTCCATGTTAAAGAAGCGTTTTGGGTAAAATCGTTTCATTTATCGTAGGTGTTTTGACTTGTTGTTCTTGACATCATTATTACTTATATCATGATTTACTTACTTCCAGAATATAAAATATGATTTATATATCATATATATTCAGTATATATATATATATAATAGATAGATAAATAAAATGAAAAACACCGTTCATGGAGACGGTAGTCCGTACGTACGCATGAACGCTGTTTTTCTTTCCTTATTGTCTTGAAATGGAAGTAAGTAGATGACATACATATGTATATATATATATACATAAATCCAGTAGCTTTATAATGTCATGTATTTCATTATTATTTCTTATATATACATTATAATCATTCTTAAATGGTTAACATGGAGAATGAATCTCATCGCGTCGTGGAGACGGTATTCCGTACGTACGCACGAGCGATGATATCATTTCTATAAATATTGAATTGAATTGGAGTGGATTATAAAATATATCAGAATCATTATGATGTTCTAATAACTATGTATAGTTATTCTTTACACCATTATACCCATCCATGTAAGGTGGTGGTGGAAAATAGATTACACCACGGCGTGGAGACGGTATTCCGTACGTACGCACGCGCGGTGATTTCTTTTTCCGTAGGATGGATAGATGGTGAAATAGGGTTGTTTCATACTTATAATAACATATCAGTATATGAGTGATACTGATGTTATTACTTCATAATGAAAAAACCTAAGAAGAAGAAGTGGAAGAAGAAATAAAGATGAAAGAATTGGTAACGGTAATTACCTCTTCTTTGAAGTGCCTCTTTGAGACCTCCTCTTAGGGCACTAGAATTGGTCTTTGAGGAAGACCAGAACCTCTAGGATGTTGCTAGGGAAGTGGAGAAGGGATTTTGGCAGGGGTTGGCCGAGCTTGAGTGCTCAAATTGGTGTGAGGATGAGGGGGAGGAGGTGTCCTTTTATAAGGGAGGAGAGGGGCACCTTAGGAATTCTTAAAAATATTAATTTATAATAAATATAACCCCACTTAAAAACCTCCAACAATGACTCATATTCGAAGCTTAGATGAGATAGGGTTGTAATCTCATCAACCAAACAAATTTATACATGTTTGGATCTTATTTTAAACCTTATCAATTAGATTTAACTCTAAGTTAAATAATTTAACTTTTACCGTGTCTTTTTGTTTTCTTTAACTATATGGTTAATACACTTACTATAACATGCCAAACGAACCCCAAATTGTATATTATTAATACATATATCCTTATCTAAGTCATTTGGCCGAACCTTAGATTTTTAGGAATAAAATAACAATTAATAATATAATATTTGATTTAAAAACTATTTTGTGTCAATTTTGACACTATTTGATATATGATTTTTTTGAAAGTCATAACAGAATTATATATTCGAACCAAGTTGATTAAATCAACACTAATATATCATAGTAACCTAGAAAATTAGTGGAATTCATAAAAAGTCTTAAATTACATTTATTTTGGTATTTATATTATCAATTATGTCAATATTTCATTAATAAGATAATTACTGCATCATCTTTGTGTCATAAATAAATTATATTATATGCTGTCTAAAAATTACAAATAAAATACCATCATGTAGGAAATCTTTTTAGCTTTCTAATGAATATTTATAGTCGAATTTAGCTTATGTATAACCCCATATTAAAAATGATTTACTTATTAAACTTTGATTTTAACTATTTTAACCATTCTTTAAATAAATTAATAATAAATGTCCTAATCTAATCCAAGTGGGCCTAAATGGTCATATTTTATTCCTAAGTTTGTTTTTGGTCGAATTACACTTGTCCAATAGAATTAGGACATGTGTTAGGGTAATATTAATATCATATTTACCCTTAGTTACCCTATTTACTATTAACCGTGGTAAAAAAAGTAAAAAGTTACTATTCACCAAAAAATTATTTTCATCTCATTGAACCACATTTTAGTCCTTGATATTAACCGTGTCTCTCGGATTTTCGAAATTCCATTCACAGAAGTGGTAAAATTAAGTTTTATGCAAAATTCCGTTTTTAACCTACCACTTAGTGGTTTCACTATTCATCAAAAATTGAAAGTTTTCAGAAAAATGCCAAAATTTCATCCTAAGATATATTTCATATTCCGAATTCAAAAATGAATTCTATTTTACCAAATTCATAACATAGAAGTTGCATTAATTAATTTTATAATTAAATCCCGCTGTTAAAACAAATAGCGTGTTTTTTTAAGAAACAAAATCTATCAAAAGATTGACACTTGATTATGTCTGGTTTAAATGTGAAATTACAAACAATGACCAACATTGTATTAAATTGTAAAAATATATTATAAATATACTTTAAAACCACTCAAATTAATAATTTATCACTATTAATTATTTCGATTAAAAAAAGTTGTTTTTAATTATAATTTAGTAATTTTCACTATTCATTAGAATATGAAAGTTATCCGAAAAGTACCAAAACTTCACCTTAGGCTAAATTCGATACTCCGAATCCAAAAATGAATTCCATTTTGAAAAATAAAATTTACAAAATTTCCAAAAAGTGGTTATTACTATTCATAACGGCTAGTTTTAATAATATTTTAATAGCATATCGTTGTTTCGTGAAACTCAGTATTGCGTACTACACACGCTATCGAGGAAGGTCGTGATTGCGTGTAACGGAAGGAAAGTCAAGGATGCGTATTGTGAAAGCTTCTTTTGTTGTAGCGTACAACACAAGACATTAATGAAATTAAAAAGAATATTTTTCATAAAATCTTGGGGCGTTACACTGGGGATATTATCCAATGATTCCATGATTATTATTTATCTCAAATATTTTTATTTTTATGATGGAAAATTATTTTTGAATTCCATTTATTTTCAATAAGTTATGTTATTATAAAATGATTACAAAACTCATTTCAATTTGTGGGTTCTTATGTGAGGAATGATTTATTTAATTATAGAACACATATGTATGTTTTTTTACTTTATGATGGGTGGAAACTATATCTCTTTCTAATGTATTCACTAAAGATTTGTATCTCACTATACTGAGAGGATAAGAAAAGGAAGTGAACCTGGTTCAGTAATACAGGACTAGAATTAGAATTGAACTACATTCATTAATATAGGGCTGGAATGAAGAGTGACATCAGTTCGGTAAGGCGATTTATCCTCTATGCTTTTCTTGACAGTGAGCCTTGAATAGTATTAAAATTAGCTTCTATTTTTATGTGTATTATAAAATTTCATGTCTTATGTTATACTCCCATGAATTATGTTCTTTTAAATTCATGTCTTTTAAACTTTTATTATTTATTCCATAACTAAACATCATGATCCATGATATGTAGCTTGGACTTTTTGAATGTAATTTTCATGTTATTATGCCCTTATTCTTATTTTATCTCCCATGATTACCCTTAGTGAGAATTTGAGCTCACCCTTTTCTAATGTTTCTTTTCCCTAGGACTTGAAGAATGCTATTAATTAATATGTTTCAAAAAATGTTGTAGTTATGAAGTAATAAGAGTGAGACTATTAATATGATTTATGGATAATTTTTTTATGTTTTCTAGTTTCCAAAGACACTAAACCTGAACAAATATGTTCTGGTTTTATTATATTATGTGATATTTTATTATTTAGATGTAATATGTATGTATAAAAAGTATGAATGTTATAGTTGGTATTAAATAATGGGTTGTTTAACCTTTCAAAACTATGATAAAAAAACCTTAGTAAGAACCCTATAGATAGGTCTAAATGTAGGATAAAATCCTAGAGTTTTGGTGATGATCATAAATAACCTATGATAAAAACTAATGTATCCTAAATTGAATTTCTAATAAGTAATTCCCATTAAATATATGTTTTTCCTCTATTATTTTTTTTATCAAACTATAGATTTTGGTTTTAGTCAATAGATTTACCATGATGGAACTATGTTAAAGTTGAATGTAATGGGAAATGAAATGATTGTCCTCCCAAGGAACCAAATTTTATGGAAGCTGGAATGAAAAATCATATCAACATTATCACACAAATTTATCAAGCTATAAATAATGTTAGATATAAAAATGACCAAAGGAGATTACAAAATTCTATTAAGTCATTCATGAAACAGCTTAGGCCTTCTTTCTATAGGTATGTTGGTCCACTAGTTCCTGAAAATGGATCAGTAACTTTGAAAATATATTTTTTTTCTCCAATATTTAGAATATTAGAAAATAATTTTTGAATTATATCATTTGGATGGTGAATTAGATCAATGGTAGAATATTTTCAATAATATGAGGCAGTGAGATGAAATTGACTCCATGGAATGTTATGAGATGAAGAATTATCTTTCCAATAAGTACTTTTCATGTATTCTTTAAATTAATATATGGAAGGATTTTATTTAGATTATAAAAAATGATGATGAATATGTTGGTACTTATGTTGTAAAATTTACAAGACTAGAAAAGTAAACTTCTGTAATTATCATCCAACAAAAATTTAAGGATGATTGATTCTTCGGCAGCTTAAAACCAATTCATTGATGTGTATTACCCATAAGGGACACTTGTAGCTATAAATTAATCATTTTATTTTATATCAATGATGATATGGATATTGGATTTATTCTTCAGTATTATGGGTTCAATAAGAAGATAAAATTTGAATTCACGTTAAAATATAAAAACCATAGTGAAAAAAGATGATATTTCTTTTATGCTCAAAGTGTGTAAATAAATTTTGGAGGAAATAGTTTTAAGGATATAATAAAATGATTAATGTTTGGGAATGAAGGTTATCAGGTTATTGACTATTTAAGTGATGGGAATAAGATAGATAATGATGACAATAATGAAAAGGCTACATATAATGTACCTCCCACACTTCAATGCTTCAAGTGATATGAAAATTATAATTATTATAACCAATGTCCAAATCCAAGGACTATCTAGGATGTTTGATGTCATCAACCTAAGGAAGCCAAAGAAAAAGAATAATCTCATGTGATCATGATTTGTGACGTGAATTACAACAATAATGTGTTGAAAGCTATACTTATAATCAATTATAACGAATATAATGGTTTATTTGATTATGGATCAACCCACTCTTTCATTTCTAAAGTTTTTTAAAAGGGTACAATTGTATTACCTCCTTAATTATATATTGAGTTAGCTATAAAATATACTAATAGTATGACAGATGTATCATAAGTTTTTAATTATTCTCTTACTGATGTTTGTGGGAAATTACTTCCTACCAATATTATTATCCTTTATCTAGTTTAATTTGATGTGATCATGACATGGATTGGATTTTAATATATGGAGATCATATCAATTTCAGAGGAAGGTAAGTTACATTTCATTTTCTGAAATTAATATATGATCATTTCTTAATACAAGGAAGAATGTGAACTTCCAATGCAAATTAATTCTATATTTTGGTTCTTAATAACTATAAATGAAGGTTATTTATGTCATATGGTTTGGGAGAAACTCACCATTAAGGATACACCTATTGTATTGGAGTTTTTTGATGTCTTCCAAAAATAACTTCTAGGTCTTCCACTAAACAGTGATATTGAGTTATGAATATAACTCACATCAGGTTTTATTCCTATTTTAAATACCCATTATAGAATGTTTCTAATTGAGTTATAGGAATTGATGAAGCAAATCTAGGAGAATCTGGACAAGGGACTTATACACCCAAGTGTGTCAACGTAGGGAGCACCTTATCTTTTTTAAATAAGAAATATGGATCAAAGAGACTCTACATTGATTATCGATAACATAACAAGATCAATATTAATAAAAAATATCATCTCGCCCATATTTATGGATTATATGATTAACTACATGGTACTCAATAGTTTTTCCATGATTGATCATCATTATTGATATCATAAATTGATATTAAATAAAGAGGAAATGCCTAATATGGTATTCCGTACAAGGTATGGACTATTAATTTATAGTGATGAAATTTTTTTATTACTAATACCATCTTTATCTTAATGGATTTAACGAAATAGTCTTTAGAGACTTTCTCGATTTGTTTGTGCTAGTCATTATAGATGACATTATTGTGTATTCAAAAAGTGGGTAAGAACATGTAG
This sequence comes from Viscum album, assembly GCA_963277665.1. Classification (NCBI taxonomy): domain Eukaryota; kingdom Viridiplantae; phylum Streptophyta; class Magnoliopsida; order Santalales; family Viscaceae; genus Viscum; species Viscum album. The sequence goes on from OY728145.1 coordinate 506,653,248, forward strand.
ATCACTTTAAGACTATAATAAATACACTAAGAATTGATTGTCATTATGAAAACATTACAAAGTGTGAGTTTTTGATTTAGAAAGTTTCATTTTTGGATCAAATAATTTCAAGATATGGGATATCTATGAATCTAGAAAAGATGGAAGTTATAGGAAATTGTCCAATAAAAACAATGGAAATGGAATCTGATGTTTTCTTAGTGTTTCTAGTTATTATCTATGTTTTGTGATAGATTTTTTACAATTAACTAATCCACTCAACAGGTTTACTCTGAAATGAGTTATTGTTATATGGAAAGTGGAATGTGAATAGAATTTCAAGGAGTTAAAAATAAATTTATTCATTTCCCCTGTACTCATACTAACCTATAGTGGAGAAAGGTTTGTGATCTATAGTGATGCATCAAAGAAGGGAATGGGATGTTCTCTATTGTAAAATGATATGGTGATTGATTATTCCTCATAAAAACAAAAAATCCATGACATAAATTACCAAACATAGGATTTGGAATTATCTAGGGGAATTTTTGAATTAATGATATGGATGAATTATCTTTATAGAGAATGGTGTGACATATATAATGACCAAAAAAATTTAATGTATATTTTCACTCAAAAGGACATGAATAGGAACAAAATAAGATATATGGAGTTGATTAATGATTATGAATTATTAATACATTGCCCACCTGGGAAAGAGAATATGGGGACAAATGAATTGATTCAATAGGACCATACATTAATATATATTATGAGGATCACAAAAGATCCAATATTTATGGATTTTCAAATGATGGTTCTAGAAATTTTGATGTAATGAGATATGTCTTAACAGGATTTAATGAATTCTAAACCGCCTATACAAGTGAATATTAGAGAGGTGTTTATGAAATATGTATATTTTAAAAAAAAATATGAGAAATGTTCATGAGTTTATCTTCGATTATGATAGAATAATAGGGTTGAGGAACAATGTTTTTATCCCCATCATACATAAATTAAAGAAGGATATTTTGGATGAGGATCATAGTTAACATTTCTCTATTCAACATGGATTCCAAAATATATACAAGGACCAAAAAGAGTATTTATAGAGGGATGGAATGAAGAAAGATATTGCAAAACACATTTCTCGGGGCTTGGGTTTTCATCAAGTTAATTCACAGAGAAAGAAGTCTAACGGGATTTTACAACCATTACCTATACCATAACAAAAATGGGAAAACATCACCATGGATTTTGTCATCAGACTTCTCAAAACATATAAAAATCACGATTCTATATGGGTTATAGTTGATCACCATAAAAAACAAAAACAAATCATAGTTATATATTTCTATCCTGGTCAGATATCAGAAATATATATTAAGGAAGTGGGGAGATTTACTAGAGTTCCACTTTCAATTAAATCTAATTAGGTCCCGGGGTTTTTCTCAATGTTATGGATAAGTCTTCAGTAGGCTCTAAATATAGATTTAATATTCAACACTAATTATCATCCTTAAAATGATGTTTAGTCTGAGAGGATAATTCAAACTCTATAATACATGTTGAGATATTTCTCTATAAATTTCAAATGTGGATGGGATAAATATATACCTTTGGTATAATTTTATCACAACAATAACCTTCACTCCAGTATTCAGATGGATCCTTATGAGGACCTTTATGGTAAGAAGTGCAAAACTCTAACATGATATAATTAATTTGGGGAAATAAAGTTATTGGGACTTGATCTAGTTAAGGAAATGGAAGTGAAATTTTAATATATTCAATAACACAAAAGAATAGCTTAGAGTCATACTGTTGGAGAATGATATTTCTTACGAATAAAAACTGATAGAAATTATTTATATTAGAGAAAATGTTCTACGAACCAAGGCCACTAACATTACTAATTTTTTATGGTGAAACCATCAATTTGAGGAGGATACATGGGAACCTAAGGATGTGATGATGCAGAGGTACCTTTTTCTATTTGTATTATAGTGATGGATTTAGAGGGACAAAACATTTTAGGTGGGGTAGAATGTAACACTCGGAAAGTTTTATGAAATTTTTCTCTTTAAATAATTTGAAAACTTTAGTTACATGCAACACTGAGTTTAAATGAACAATGAGACAATATTAAAATAATATTATTAAAAAATGTCCATTATAAGCTAGCCATAAAATTAGAAAGAATAAATAGGATTAACTAATTTATTAAACCAATATAAAGGTCTAACTGAATATGTTGATATTGGTATGTTATTAGAAACTGATTACACAATTTTTAGTAACATAACTTTATTATTCCAAAATATGATTCCTTCCAAAATGATTTTATCTGTTTTAAAGAAATTAAAAAAAAAATTATTTTTACTTTTGAATTTGGAATTTCTAAATTATATTAATATGTTTTTTGTATAATTTTTTGAAAACATTTATTTTTTCAAGAAATAATGAAAAGATAGTTTTTTAGTGAAAACTATATTTTCCTTTAAACTCATTACAAAGAATAAAAACATTTTGGATTAGTTATAAACATTTATTAGTTTATTTTTATTTAACAATCCAATTATGGTTCTCTTAGAGTATTTTATACATGAATTTATTTTTAAAACATGTTTTTAAAAATGATTTTTTAAAAAGAAAACTATTTTTTTGTGGGGATTTAACCATTTTATTTTAAATGTGATTATAAAACATCATTTTTTTAATTTTTAAATGTGGATACCAAATTTTTATTCATTGGGTTAAAATTTATTAAATAGGCCATTTTTCTAATGTGAATAGTAATCATGGTAAATTTTGTTAGAGCAGGGGTTAATTCGGTAATTTAAGTTACAAATAAAATGATAATGACTATTCAATGACCCTAAAACATACCCAAATTTAATTTTATGAATTTAAGTATACTCTTAACACATATGAAACTAAATTAAGGTTTTTAATAGACCCTTGTCAATGAAAATGACTTATATAAAATATAAATCAAAGAATGTCACAAAATGTCACTTTCTTTGCCTTATATATCTTTTATGTGTCTAAATCGGAACAATGTTTTGTTTGAGTGAACATACATGTATATTTTTTAATTTAATAATCATATTGGCATGTTATAAATTGATTTTAATCTATTGGTCTCATGTAGATGAGATTATGATCTTTATAACATTTTATTTAATAAAAATTCAATGATGTCACATTACTATTGTATATACTATATCATTTTTAATATAAGGTGAACCAAAATATATATTTGACTATAAATATTATTCTGAAATACATAAGATTATATTCATTATAGAATTATTTTTTAAATTTATTGTTACTAAATAATTATATTAAATAATTACACAACATTCATGTGGTAATTATTTTATTAATGGAAATATTAAAATAAATGTTAATAAGAGTATTAAAATAAATATAATTTGATATCATTAATGTGATAAAATAATTTTAAACATGAAATTGTCCTCTAATTAATATAATAAAATATTTTATTTGATGGTAACTTATTATATTGATATTTTTAAAATTCCATGTAATGAATATTGTGAAAATTGACAGTAATGATATTTTATCGGAATAATATATTACAAAATTATTTCAAATTCACAAAAAAATATTTAAAAATACAAAATAAATATACTATGGTCTAAAATGTAATTAATTTTTCATTTATATCCCAATTTACATCACATATGTAAAAAATTATAACTTTTTAATGTTCAAGATGTTGTTACCTTATTTAAAATAAAAATAGGTTAACTATGGGCTAATAAAAATTATAAGGTTTAAAATAATGCCTAAAATTGTATAAAATATATATTTTTGAGGATATAATGACCTTATATTATATTAAATTTTAATAAATTTCATTTTAGAGGTATTTTGATTGATATTTAATTTATTATAATTTAATTGGTTTTTATAATTTTCAAAAGAACCCATCACCATAATTATAAAATGGGAACCTCCTCCCTCACTTCTTCCCATCATATTGAGAAATAAATATCGACCATAACCTAAAAATTTATCTTATTAATTTACATAGACAAAAATAGAGTTTATGGTCTCCTTAAAAGATCAACTCTAGTGTCCTTAAAAGGATCTCTAAATGAAGTTTTCTGAAGAAGATGTAATCGTCTTTACGGACTCTTTCAAGTTCAATTCATCTTATACTTACTCTTAATGTGGTGTTTCAATTAGAAAGTAATAAATTCTCTATCACATGTATTTTGTGATTTTATTATGATTATGTGACAACCATTTTCGACCTTTTATCCTTCCTTAAAAAAACCAAAGCATCGCGCTTGCGTACATATGTACGACTTATCATCTGCACACCATATTGTAATCATTTTTTCATCACTAATTTAAATGTATGGTTATAGTTATTGAATTAATATATATATAATAATTATAAAATTATATTTAATATGGAAATAAAAATATACCATCCACTTTCTTACCCTTTTAACATTGACAGAATGATATGATCTCTCTTTTGTGCGTATTACCTACCATCTCCACGATGTGATGTGATTTATTTTCCATTGTATCCGTTAAAAAATGATAATATAAATGTATATAATGAATAGATATTATACATATATATATATTACCTTAATATAATTTTTGTGATTATGTAACTACATACTATACACAAAAGCATAGACTTATACGAACAAATATACATCGAAAAATGAAGCATATTTCCTAAAAGAAGGGTAATAATGATTAATTATTGAAACAAAAGTAATAAGATGATAACATAGGATAATATATGATATCATAAAAATTAATACATTCATTTTATAAATTAATAACATTATTTATACAATTATATAGTAGTTTTATATACATATGATTTAAATCCGACCGAAGGTAAGTGTTAATTTCACAATCCCATTTTATTCCAGATTTTTTATATTTAAGTATCTTCTGAGGACTATTTCGCTTCCATGTACATGTTTCCTAAAAATATTTTACATAATATTTTTACTATTCTTATACAATTATTTGAATTCATTTTGAACCACATGTAAATCATTATAAAATGGTTTGTAAGGAATTATTTTTTAAATTTTTCAATTGAGGTACTCCATAATGTTTCCATAAAAAATATGAAAAGTATGTTTTTATCATATATATATTGAATATATTTTTCAGCTTTCATGACACATTAATGTATTGAATATTATTTTACCATTTTAATTTTATTTCAAACAAAAATATTTCCTCTATAATTGTAATGATATAATAAAATTTCTATCATAAAAGGATATTTTCCTCAAGATTTATTTTTATGTGATCAATAAAAATCATTTCCATCTAAGAGAATTTTATTTTACAATACTTATTTTTTACTAGGTATATGATCCAACGATATAATTTTTATTCTTTATTTGAATTGTTTATGTTTGTGTTAGAAAGATGTTTATTAATTCTATTTCTTTTGAATATGATATTTTATGATGAAATATTTATGAAAAAGATTGCATTTATCTGTATTCTGATATGATTAATGATTTATTTTCTTATTGTACACATATTAATTGTTTTCATTATGTGATTTTAGGGATATATATATCTCCCTCTAATGCATTGTTAAATGATTTATATCTCTTATGATAGAAATAACTATAATGGTAATAAAACCCACTTTAGTATTATAAGACTTAAACAAGAAGTAAAATTAGTTTTGTAATACAGGGATAGAATGAGGAGTGAACTTGATTTAGAAAGTAACTTTTTCTACTATGATGTTTTTTTAGTGAACATTAACTAATATAAAATAATTTTCTATGCTTATGTGTATGAAAAAATTTCAGGTCATATGTTATACTTCCATGAATTATATTCTTTATAATTCATGTCTTAAGAACTTATATGGTTTAGTCAACAACTCAGTATAATCCTCCTTGATATCCAAGATATAATTTTCAAAAGTTATATTCAAATTATTTTGACCTTATGCTTAGGTTTTCTCCATTAATGACCCATATTGAGTATCTGAGCTCTCCCTTTTCTTTTGTTTATTCTTCAAATGATATAAAGAATGTTAATACATTAGTAGTGTCAACAAGGTTTCTAGTTGTGATTTAATATGTAGGATATGAGGTATGTGTTTTATGAATTAGTTTTTTAAGTCTCTAAGTATCCTAATAAACTAATCCTATAGAGTTCTATCATTGTTTGAGTATGTTATGTAATTAGTATTTCTTCTTCTAGATGTAATATCTATGTATGGAAAATATGTGATATTGTACCTCAAATGTCTATTAAAACAAAATGGTTTTAAAAAAGTAAGATCATACCCAAAATGAATATAAATATATTAATCTCCCAAATTAAATAATAAAACAAAAGGTTTAACATAGATCATTCCTTTAATAAATAAATGTATATCCTATATAACCTCATCATGAAATATTGTTTTAAAATCCAAGGCTATCAAATAATATTTCAAAATATAACATTTATATTACGATAGAATTATTCCCAAATAATACATTACATTAATCCTAGAGGTTATAATATATTATCTCAATACAAAATTCCTAGTATATAATTAATCACCTCAAAATCATTAAAATTCATAAAACATCTAATCGTTTAATATGTTTCGCAAAATAAAATTTATATTTATACCCAAAATCCTATAAGTAAAAACATTATACTAACCATTACATACCAAAGCCCAGGGGTAGGTGGTGTACCCTTATCACCCTTCAATTGTGAGTTTAAGCCCCATGGACTAGCTAGACGAAACAATTCATCACCCGACATGTGAGTTTTCCTTTTTATAAAACTATATTAATATAATTTCCATAAAATTCTGAAAAAATATGATGAAAATTATCAAAATAAAATAAATCGTAAAATAAAATTTTAACCACTATGGTTTTTTATACAGATTAATCTTTTCTAAAAAATATAACCTTACCCTTAAATCACCATTCTAGGTTATTGCTATTATTCTACATATTATTGAAAATCCTTAAAAAAAAGTATTTTAGAATGATCCTTATATGTTTAATTATTCTTATAACAAAAATAACATTGATAAATATACATATATATAATAATTCTTGGATCCACATTTATAAAAACTTCTTATAAAGAATTGGTAAAATATATTTCTTTACTTTTTCTAGGGGTTAACCTATATTTTAGGGCATTGATTCAAATAACTCCCAAAGTCCTTGAAAATAATTCAATGAATTACTTGGAAATTTTTTAATCATTTCCATTTATTTTCACATTGAATGAATTTCCTATCTATTTATGATATTCATTTAGGTGCTTCTTCCCATATTCCTAAAATGTATGATGCCAAATATTATATTATTTGTCATATTTATCACTTTAAATTCAATGAGACTCCATATTCCTTTTATTTTATGTGTTTTATATTAAAAAATGTTCTCTTTGTTGATCATAATTATAGGTTGATCATTTTCCTTGATCATAACATGTTTAACTATTGTTCCCATTAGGTTGGGAAACTAATTATAGAAATCATGATTTTACCATCACATTGTCTATTAGAATTTATTCTCATATTTCCAATCAATAATTAAAAATATTAAATTAAAATAGATGATAGTTATTTAAAACCAAAGAAAAAAACATAAACCTAGAAATAATAGTTTATAACTGATAAGTATGTACTCAATTATGGGACTCTATGTTTCAATCAATATTATCCATGGTAATGATTCCAAATAACTTTTCTAACCTTGTAATTCATTAATATCCTTCATAATTCTTCATAAAGTGTGTGAATTTCAAAATCTCATCCTCTTTGGAGACTCCAACTAAATGAATATTAAGTATTGTTGTTGTGTACTTGGTTAATTTGGAATCAAGACCAATACACCATTTTATTTTTATTAACCCTATTTGCATTTATTCTATAATACCATCCACCAATATTATCTAGGCTGGGATTCAATTTCCTAGAAACTACTCTCTCTACCCTTCATCAATATTCTAGGTTATTTTAGTATACATAATATTATATTTTTAATTATCTTTATACTTAACAATATGGTTCTCACTATTTGTTTTAATCATAGTTTCCAATTTTATGTAAATATTTTCTATGATAACACCTATAAAATCACATTACTTATTTATATATATTATTAAATAACTTTTAATAAGAACATATATTAATTAAAACCCAAATATCATGAGGCAAAAATGATTAAGATGACTAGGATCATAATTTATCAATGGAATTTAAAACATGGAATCCTGATTTTTTTTCTTTTCCATAGTAAGATCCAAAATCTAGTTGAGCTCCTAAACTGGATAGGATAACCTGGTGAATATACAAAATAATGGGGTCATCTAAAATTATATTAAGGGAATAAAAATTATAAGGAAACATAATGTTTAAGCGAAAGATATAATATCATATCATCAAAGAGAAGTAATTTGAGTAATCACAAGGGAGAAGAACATAAATAACATATAATGGATTCATAACATCATGTAATGATATGATCGCAACATCATAATATCATATATTTTTTAGGAATGTGGTAGAAAAATAATAAAATGAAATAAACAAGAGTCAGGGATAAATTCATAAACTGTATCACATGGTGGAAAAAGTCCTATGACATATTAGGTTTATTTTTTAATCCCATACATGAAATCTCTTGAAAATAAATCTTTATCCATTGTATTTTAGCACTATCTAGGTTCATCCATTATAACATGTTCATTATTTAGGTGTTTCGCATAAAGGATATAAATCATAAAGAACAAACACAAGAATTACCCAATGAATGTTACATGGTTGAATAAACATATCTCATATAAAATTAAAAAAAATCAGAATGAAGGTATTTGAGGGATGATCATAATCCATGTATTACCATATAAATGGAATAGATAATAAGATAGGAATATTTTTGAGATTCATATATACTGAATTTAGAATCAATCCATAACATCACCATTTTTTACATTCATTTATTTATGTACCATTAAAATTTCATTAAACAAATTCTTGATAAAAACAACCAATTCACTTTGAGTAACATCTATGGATGTCTTCTTCGTTGGAAAATCATTTTGAAAGTCACTTGGAAAATTTCTTGAGGAAAATAACTTTTCCAATTGGAAAAAAAATTATTTAAAATATAAAATAATAATAGAAATTAATGAAATAATATTCTTTGAAAATACCCTTTGAAAATTAAATAATATAATTTATAACATTGAATAGTTCTTTTGTTGAAAAGTTCTTTTCATGCTTAATATGATAAAAAAATTCACATTTTTTATAAGAAATTTCAAAAAGTATATTTTTTATAAAATAGTATGAATATTAGTTTTAAAAAAATAAAAAATAAAATTATGTGTAAAAATGAATTTAAATAATTACAGTAATATTGTTATGAAATTTTTTTTAGAAAACTTGGACTTAGATGAAAATGGATTTTCATCTGAAGAGAGAAAAAAACGAATTCACATAAACTATTTGTAGTGAATATTAAGTAACAAAAAGATAAAAATATTAATAGTACATGAAAATTCCTTGAATAAATATATATTAATAAATTTATTGGTTTTTAATAGAAAATTATAAATTAATAACCTTCAAGGGAAATTAATTATAACAAATCCTGATTTAAATGATTTTGTCAAAAACCCCTAAATTCATTGGTAATTTTTGAATCATAATCCCTATGATTGAATTAATTGAATTGTAACTTAAAATACTACGAATTATAAAGGATTAATGATATACAATTAAATGGGAATTATAAACACCCTATAATTGAAATTAGGTTCAAAAAATAACTTTTGACACAAAGAAATAATTTTTGAGTGGAAACCTTTACGTGAAGACTGATTCATCATTTTTGTTCCTTATAATATATAATAATAGAAATGTCATAATTAATTAAATTTGTAAGATAATTTTTATATTTATAAGTCCATTGATTTTAATTTTCACCATGTCATGTTCTATTACTTAATGAATTAATTTTATGTTGGTCATGTTAATGATAAAAACCTCACATGTCCAAAATCACATTTGTGATTTGAATTAGGTTAATGAGATAAATATTTAATAATATAGAGAATTTTAATAATAAAATAATTATTATTTTTATACATAATGTATCCATTTAAAATATACCATGAAATATGGTTATGAAAAATGAATTGTGTTACAGTCATGGAGACAGTAGGTTATATGTACGCATCAGTAACGTTTCCATTTTTTAATCATCATGATGGAATTGAGGAAGATGATATTTTATCTATAAATAATGGTCATTATATCATAAATACAATTTTATTTCTTCATATAATCTTCCATATATAATCCATGTTATTTTTTACGAACAATGAATCACATCGCATCGTGTGACGGTAATCTGTTGTACACTCGAATGATGTTATCATTTATTCAATGGATGAAAATATAGGATAGTTTGATATATATTAAATTTATATAATAAATTATATTTAATAAATATAATAAATAAAAAATATATTAATCATTATTACCTTCCATATAAAGTGGATCTGTCAGACAAAAAATATCTCTTCATGAGGTGGTATTCCTCCATACACACGATCGACATTATCATTTTCATTATGGAATGCAAGGTAATAAGGTATATGTGATATTATAATTCCATAAGTATAATCTATTTTAGATTTAATATATAAAATTTAAATATGTTATTATATATATTCTTGATATGCGGTGATGGAAAACAAATTATGTTTGTTTGCATGGTGGTATTCCTCTGTTCACACAACCAATAGTTTTGTTTCCCATTTGAGGTAGGGGAAGATGGTTTTAGGTCATTAACATAACATAAAAAATATAAATATATTTATAATAATTATTTTATTATATCCTCATATTTTTATTATATATGAAGAAAGTGGAATAAAAAATAAAATTAAATGCTCGGTTAAGGGTGTTACCTTATCTTGAGAGAACATTTTTTGATGTGCACCAAAATACATAATAGGTTGGATTTATATTCAAAAAAATGATTATAGGATTACGTAATGGATTTAATGAAGTTATTTTTGAATTTATTTTCTAATCCAGTGGGTTTTGGAAGTGTGTAAAATGGAGGAGAGGGGTGGCCTTTTATAAGTTAGGGAGAGGGCACTGTTGGGGTTGAAATTCGTTCCACTTTGGGAGAGAACTCATCACATATTGTGTTAATCACCACTCAAAAGGGTCCAAAATCCCTAAAAACCATCCCAAAGGGATCCTTCACAAAGCCCTTCGCAAGGCTGGCCCTCCTTCTTGAGGACTGCCTCTAAGATCGTCTCCATGGTATCAAGGACCCTCTGTGATTCTGATGTATTCTGATGGATTGTATCCTCTCTATGACGTCATCAGTCTCATTGGCTTTCTTGACGATGGTCGCATCTGCGATCCTCTCCCTAGCGCCTCAAACCCTATGTGAGGCTAACACATTCTGATGTAGCCCCTACTTTTTATAGAATCACTCCTATCTGTGGAGTGTTCTATGACCCTCACCAACCATCATTGCATATAAGTAGAGGTCTCACCCCCCCCCCTCAAACAACTGTTACTCCTCCCTTTCACCTTTCGAGCTTCCATTTTTCAAAGACCTTCACGAAACCAACAGATGTATCACTAAAGATACAAAACCTTTGTGAATCATCCCTCATGTTCCTTAGGGCCTCCACATATCATGGGGATTCCATTTGTGAGTTCACATGACCTTTTCAAAGGAGGAATCACTTTAAGGTGATTGAGACTTCACGAAGCGTAATGCCTCCTCAAACTACTCTCTAAACAAAGAGGTATTTGCTAAAGCGAATCTCTTCTCCATTGAAGGTTTACCTTCATGAATACCATTTTCTTTGCGAAGACACTACCCTTCGTGAAGACTGTTCCCTTCGTGAAGTCAATACCCTTTGCAAATAATCTTCTCATCACGAACATCTTTCCCTTTACAAAGGACCTTTCCTTGAAAAAGATCATTTTCTTCACCAAGGACATTCTATTCTCAAAGCCCTTCCTTCCAAGTTCTCCTCATTTGCATACCTCTTATATATAGGGCCCTCCAGGATCGTAATAATTGATTTCAAGGTCCCTAAAGGGGTGCCTCGTGTTTTTTTTCTTTTCATTATGATACCTCTCATAGGTATGCTAATAGATATCACTTCTTCACATAGTTACACTAACATGGACAACTGAATGGATAAATCCATCACCCAGATCCACCACCCTAGGAATTGTTGGTTCCTTCCCTTCACCATGGGTTAGAGGGTACTGGTTATGTAAGTCCTAGGGGTGAGGAGTGAATCCTCATCATCAGAGATTCATGACATTTAACTACCAAGCACCCTCGTCCTCAAGACACGACATTGAACAATTATTTCCTTGTGTGTACCGGGCCACCTTTGCATAACCCCTTACACGATATGTTGGGAATCCTCTAGCGCAAGGTCCATATCATCCTCATAGATTTGGGAACTCTCATGGAGCTTCCCAATCTTCCTATTATTGGGCCTCCAACCAACTGTATGCCTCTGTTTCCACTTTGGGCTCCTAACCATGCATAATCCCCACATAAATTCTTGCAGAAACACCTTCACGACCTGATCATCGGGTTTATTGTTACCTCTTGTGTCTCACACCAATCATGACTTGTGTGGGATTAGAGTAATAATAGACCATCACTATAACGACTCATACTTTACATACATTGTTAATACTTCAAAATTGAAGCATACTTATTACATCATATAAAAAAACCATGAAAGGACCATATAGGTATAGTGTCTTTAGAAACTGAGAAACATAAACAACTGGTTCATAAAAATTCTACAATGTCTCCAATTTATGTCATCATATCTATAGTCCCTTTTGGCATATCTTACTTAATAACCTTCTTCCTGGCCTGGGGAAAAAACATACAAAAGGGTGAGCTCAAATGCTCAGTAACGGTAAACAAAAGAAATATCAATCACATCATATACATAAGCACATAACTTTTGAAAATCTTAACCTGCAAAAGAGATCATAATTTCATAACATGGGATAAATCAGGGCAGTGAAATGTAATCACAATAATCATAACATAAACCATGAAACTTTTTAGAGTACACACATACTCATAGAGAATCATTTCTTATTAGTCAAGACTCTTTGCCAAGACTATCTTAGTGGACAATGTCCATTTCTGAATCTAGTTCACTCCTCGTTTCAGTCTTGTTTCACTGAACCGGTATAACCTACCATTCCCTCCATGTCTATCTCATGAGATATAAAATCTTTACCCAATTCATTGGAGGGAGATATAGGTCCCACCCATCTCATAATGATTCCATTCTTATGTGTGCCACAAAATCATAAACCATACATCATAGCATAACCCATGTAATAAAAATGGGAATCTTAAACATCATGACATCATAAAACAATTCATATAAGATAAAGGAATTCATAAAAATATATCCATCACAACATAATCATATCAATGTAATAATAGGGATATAAACATAACCCTATATTATCTTAGATGGAAAATAATTTTGATAAAACACTTGAACTCCATTCTTGAGGAAAATATCCTTTATACTTCAAAAACACTTTTCCTTTCTTAACATGTCATACAATTATATACTAAAAGAAGTTGATTAAAAATAAACTTGATAACATGTAAAGGAAACTTCTTGGAAATAATGTTTTAAAAATACATTCATGCCTTATAATTTAAAAAAACATTCTTCTCATACTTTTGATGGAAAAGTCAAAAAGTACCTCGTACGAAAAATGACAAAAGATTCCTTTCATATCTTTTACTAAAAACTCACCGAAGGGTAAAATTGGATTTAAACAATTGTAGGTGGATCGAAATAACATTACTTATTGAGGAAACATGGATGTGGATGATAAAATACATCCCAGTTAATTTCAAAGTATAAACAATCTCGGATAAAAATGAGATTGTGATATTTCCCTTACCTTAGGTCCGATTTGCTTCGAAAGTGTCTGAACCTCCTCTTCTTTGAAGTGCTTCTTTGAGACCTCCTTTTATGGCACTAAAATAGGTCTTTTAAGAAGAACAGAACCTCTAGGATGTTTCTAGGGATGTGGAGAGAAGAAACTAGCAGGGGTTGTCCGAGCTTGAAGGCTCAAAGTGGTGCGAGGAAGAGGGGGAGGAGGTGCCCTTTTATAAGGGAGGAGAGGGGCACCTTTGGAATAACTAAAACTATTATTTTATTATAAAGAAAAATTAGGTTTTTAATAGCTCCAAATTGTTATATTTCTAATATAAGGTGGGTAGGGGTCGAAATACACTCATCCAATAGAATTTAGACAAGTTTAGGTATCAATTTTAACCTTATCATTTAGATTTAACTTTAAGTTAGATAATTTAACTTTTCCCATGTCTTCATGTTTTCTTACACTATAAGGTTAATAAACATACAATATTAAGCCAAACGAACCCCATGTTGTTTATTATTAATATATATAGCCTTATCTAAGTCATTTGGCCGAACCTTAGATTTTTAGGAATAAAATAACAATTAATAATATAATATTTGTTTAAAAAACTATTTAATGTCAATTTTGACACTATTTAGTAATTGATTTTTGTGAAAATCATAACAGAATGATTAGTTCTAACCAAGTTACTTAAATCAATACTAACATGTCATATTAATCTATAAAATTAGTGTAATTCATAAAAGTCTCAAATTACATTTATTTGGGTATTTATAACATCAATTATGTCAATATTTCATTAATAAGATCATTACTGCAACATCATTGTTTTATAAATAAATTAAATTATTTAATGTCTAAAAATTACAAATAAAATACCATTATGTAGGAAATATTTTTATCTTTCTAATGAATATTTATAGTTGAATTTATCTTATGTATTACCCCATATTAAAAATGATTTACTTATTAAACATTGATTTTAACTATTTAACCCTTCTTTAAATAAATTAATAATAAATGTCCTAATCTAATCCAAGTGAGCCTAAATGGTCATATTTTATTCCTAAGGTTGTTTTTGGTCGAATTAAACTTGTCCAATAGAATTAGGACATGTGTTAGGGTAATAATAATATCATTTTACCCTTAATTACCCTATTTACTTTTAACCGTGATAAATTAAAGTAAAAAGTTACTATTCACCAAAAATTATTTTCATCTCATTGAACCACATTTTAGTCCTTGATATTAACCGTGTCTCTCGGATTTTTTAAATTCCACTCATAGAAGCGGTAAAATTAAGTTTTATGAAAAATTCAGTTTTTTTAACTACCAATTAGTGGTTTCACTATTCATCAAAAATTGAATGTTTTTAGAAAAATACCAAAATTTCACCCTAGGATAATTTCGATATTCTGAATCCAAAAATGAAGTCCATTTTGAAAAATAAAAAATATAAAATTTCAAAAAGTGGTTATTACTATTCATAATAGCTATTTTTAATAATATTTTAATAGAATATCGTTGTTTAGTGAAACTCAGTATTGCGTACGACGCAAGCTATCGAGGAAGGCTGTGGTTGCGTGTAAAGCAAGCCAATCTAGAGTTGTGTGTAGTAAAAGATTCCTTTGATGATTTATATAACATAATAACAAAATATTTCACATAAAATTCTCGGGTGTTACATTCTACCCCACTTAAAATGATTTTCGCCCTCGAAATTCTTCACTTTGTAACAAACATATGAGGATACCTCTCCTTCATCATATCCTCAAGATCTCATGTAGATTCTTCTAATTGGTCGTTCCTCCATAAAACATTCACCAATCGAGTGGTCTTGCTTCGTAGGACTTTTTCGCTATGATCCAGATTCTCTATCAGTTGTTCATCATAAGAAAGATCTTGCTCCAGCGGTACAACTTCTGAGCTAAGTACATGTGAAGGATCAGGTATGTACTTTATCAGGAGAGATACATGGAACACACCGTGAACTTGAGAGAGATTCGGTGGAAGCGCCAATCGGTACGCTACCTTCCCAACACGATCCAGTATTTTGAAAGGACCGATATATCTCGGGCTCAATTTCCCCTTCTTTCCAAATCTCATGACTCTCTTCCAGGGAGATATTCGTAAGAACACTTTATCACCCACTTCAAACTCTAGGTATTTTCTTCAGTTGTCGGCATAACTTTTCTGTCGACTCTGAGCTGCTCTTATGTGTTGTTGAAGAGATCTGACCTTTTCTTTCATTTCATCAACGAGATCAGGTCCTAATAGATTTCTTTCCCCAACTTCATCCCAAGAAGTTGGAGTCCTGCCTTTCTTTCCATAGAGAGCTTCATAAGGATCCATCTGAATACTGGGGTGAAAGCAATTATTATACGAAAATTCCACCAAAGGTAGGTGTTGATCCCAACCACATTTGAAATCCATAGAGAAATCTATCAACCTATCTTCTAGGGTTTGAATTGTTCTCTCAGACTGACCGTCTGTCTGAGGATGATAAGCAGTGCTGAAACTCAACTCTATATCCAGAGTATGCTGAAGACTTCGCCAGAACTTCGAGGTAAATCTCAGATCCCGATCAGACATAATAGAAAGTGGTACTCCATGAAATCTTACCACTTCCCTTATATATATCCTGGAAAGCTGATCCAGAGAGAAATCCTCTCTAATAGAAATGAAGTGTGCAGACTTGGTAAGACGATCAACTATGAACTAGATAGCATTATTGCCTTTGGATGATTTGGGAAGTCCTGTGACAAAGTCCATAGTGATGTTTTCCCATTTCCATTCGGGTATGGGTAATGGTCGTAACACCCCCTTAGACTTCTGTCTCTCAGCTTTAACTTGCTGACAAACCAAGCATCGAGAGACATATTCAACAACATCTCTTTTCATGCCATCCCACTAGAAGTACTCTTTCAGTTCCCTATACATCTTTGTGTTTCCAGGATGAATAGAGAATGAAGAACTATGAGACTCATCCAGCAGCTCCTTCTTTAATTCCGGGATGGGAGGAACACAAACCCGATTCCTAAACTTTATTATCCCATCACAATCAAGGTTGAATTCAGGAACATTTATCACCTTCTTTTGTAACTTGACATCTTCTTTCTATGCCTCTTTAATCTTGACATGTATAGATGGTTGAACATTCATTTGAGAAAGATAAGATTTTTCCCCTTCCATTATAATTCCATGATCCATCCTTTGTAAATCAATAAATATTGGATCTTTTGTGATCCTCATCATGGATAAACTGGCATGGTCTTGTCAACATAATGCATCTGCCACCTTGTTTGCTTTCCCAGGGTGGTAATGGATTGAGCAGTCATAATCCTTAATCAGCTCCAACCCTCTTCTTTGACGCATATTCAGCTCCTTTTGTGTGAAAATATACTTTAAACTTTTATGATCAGTATAAATGTCACACCTTTCTCTATAAAGATAATGCCTCCAAATCATTAATGCATAGATTACCGCAGCTAACTCCAAATCATGTGTTGGGTAATTTTGCTCATGGATTTTCAACTGTCGTGAGGCATAAGCTATCACCATATCATTTTTCATAAGAACACACCCCAATCCCTTCTTGTATGCATCACTATATATCACAAACCATTCTCCACTACAAGGCAGTGTGAGCACAGGTGCACTGGATAACCTTCTTTTCATGTCCTTGAAATTCTCTTCACATTCCTCCGTCCAAACAAACTTAACTCCATTCCGAGTCAACTTGGTGAGTGGATTAGATAATCGTGAAAAAATCTTTCACAAAACCTCGATAATATCCAAACAAACCAAGAAAACTTCGGATCTCAGTTACTGTTGTTGGTCTCGACCATCTTTAGATAACCTCTGTTTTTGCTGGATCCACAGATATCCCCTCTTTTGAGATTATGTGACCCAAAAATGAAACTTTTTGAAGCCGAAATTCACACTTGGTAAATTTGGCATAAATATTCTCCTTTCTCAGGGTCTTCAATATAATTCTCAAGTGCTCTTCATGTTCTTCCTTGCTCTTTGAATAGACAAGAATATCTTCTATAAAGACTACCACAAATTGATCAAGATAATCTCTAAAGACTCTATTCATTAGATCCATGAAGATAGCAGGGGCATTAGTAAGACCAAATGGCATCACTATAAATTCATAGTGTCCATACCTTGTACGGAAAGCCATCTTTGGTATATCCTCCCTTTTGACCCTTAATTTATGATACCCTAAACCAAGATCAATCTTGGAAAAGTATTGAGCTCCGCGTAGTTGGTCAAATAAGTCATCAATGCGTGGGAGATGATATTTGTTATTGATAGTGATCTTGTTAAGTTCTCGATAATCAATGTAGAGTCTCATTGATCCATCTTTCTTCTTAAAAAATAGAACAGGTGATCCCTAAGGTGACGCACTAGGGCATATGAATCCCTTATCAAGATTCTCTTGGAGTTTCTTCTTCAATTCCTACAACTCAATTGGGGCCATTCTATAAGGTGTCTTTGAAATAGGAAAAGCACCCGGTACGAGTTCTATTGAGAACTCAACTTCACGATTTGGTGGACGACCCGGTAATTCCTCCGGAAATACATCAACAAACTCCCGTACAATGGGAATATTATTAATCGTGAGTTTCTCACCAACCATTTGAGATAAATAACCTTCATTTAGTGGAATCAAGACCCATAAGATGGAATAAATTTCCACTGGAAGGTTATGTTCATCCTTGCATCGATAGACGATCATATATTGATCTGGAATATGAAATGTGACTTCCCTTCTTTGGAAATTGATATGAGATCCATATAAAGAATGCCAATCCATGACAATAATCACATCAAATTTCACTATAGGAAGGATCACAAGATTTGCAGGAATCACTTTCCCACAAACTTTGATCGGAGAAGAATTATAAACTTTTGATGCGACTGTTGTGCCATTAGGTGTTGTCACAACTAGCTCAACATCTAATTGTTGAGGTAATATGGTGACACCCTTAGAAAATTCATCAGAAATAAAAGAGTGGGTGGATCCAGAATCAAATAAAACATTTTCTACTTTAGAGTGGATGGTAAGTGTACCTTTCACCACATCATTATCGTACTCCACATCACTAATAGAAATTGCATGTGACTTTCCTTTTTCTTTAGCCTTAAGAGTTTGTTGACATCGACCATCATCATCAACCCTTGGATTAGGGAATTTATTGGCATAATTTCCCATCTCCTTGCACTTGAAACATTGAAGTGTAGTAGGTTCATTCTGTGTATCCCTTCCGTTGTTTGCATCATTAGACATCATCTTCCCATCATCGCAGCATTCCAATGCCCGATGACCTTCCTTTCCACATTTGAAACATTTACTTGCCCCTTTAAGAAAACTCCCTCCATGTTTCTTTCCACACTTAGAGCATACGGGAAAGCTCATCTTCTTTTTAGTGTGCTCTTTAGATTTTCCTTTGAATTCCATTTTCCTCTTCTTATCAAACCCATATGACTGATGGGTTACTCCAATATCCATCTCAACTATGAGAGCACATAGAACGATTTCCTCGTAGCTATTGAAGTCCCTTATGTCTAAGCCACTTCGAAGACTTGGTTTTAATCCACTAAAGAATCGATCAACTTTACTTTCGGGTTGGATGATAAATCCAGATGCATACCTTGCAAGCCTTGTAAAATTCGCTTCATATATACCAACAGATTCATCATCCTTTTGCTTTAGTTCAAGAAACTCCTTCCCCATCATTGTTTGAAGAATACGAGGGAAGTACTTATTGGAAAAGAAGTTCTTGAACTCGTCCCATTCCATGGACTGAATTTCATCACTTGGCCTCGTATTCTTGATAAGATTCCACCATTGATCAGCATCACCTTTTAAATGATACACTGCTAAGATGACTTTATCATGTTCAGAACATTGAAGAACTGAAAATATCTTTTCAGTAGTACTGATCCATTGTTCAGCAACAAGTGGATCAGAAGACCCACTGAAAGAAGGTGGACGTTGCCTCATGAAGGACTCAATAGAATATTGCTCCATTCTCTGCTCATTTGGATGTCCAGAATGATTCATACCTTGTGTAAGTATAGAAATAATATTTTTCACTCCATCTCACATAACATTTGTTTGTTCAGGAGGACAATCATTTCATTGTCCATTACATTGATCAACACGGTTCCTTCGGGTTCCAGCCATCATCTAAAACCCAAAAAGAATAGTGTGAGAGGCAAAAATCATGTTAGGGAGGACAACATAATAAAGGGGGAGTACCTTCAATATCTAGAATCTTAGGTTTAATTATAAGATCGTTAGCGCAATTCTAGGATGATATCCTTGACTTATACTTAACCTTAGGGACATCCCTAGACATACCTTATAAATATCTCTTGGGATCTCACTAAAGTTTTCGCATCATAGTTTCCAAAGGTTGACTAAACCTTTCCTCTGATACCAACTATAACGACCCATACTTTACATACATTGTTAATAATTCAAAATTGAAGCGTACTTATTACATCATATAACAAAACCATGAAAGGACCGTATAGGTATAGAGTCTTTAGAAACTGGGAAACATAAACAACTGGTTCATAAAACGTCTACACTGTCTCCCATTTATTTCATCATATCTATAGTCCCTTTTGGGATATCTTACTTAATAGCCTTATTCCTGACCTGGGGAAAGAAAACATACAAAAGGGTGAGCTCAAATGCTCAGTAAGGGTAAACAAAAGAAATATCAATCACATCATATACATAAGCACATAACATTTGGAAATCCTAACCTCCAAAAGAGATCATAATTTCATAAATGGGATAAATCATGGAAGTGAAATGTAATGAAAATAATCATAACTTAAAACATGAAACTTTGTTTCATACACACATAATAATAGAGAATCATTTATTATTAGTCAAGACTCATTTCCAAGACTATCTTAGTGGAAAAAGTCCATTTCTGAACCGAGTTCACTCCTCGTTTCAGTCCGGTTTCACTGAACCGGTATAACCTACCGTTCCAGCCATGTCTATCTCATGAGATATAAAATCTTTACCCAATGCGTTGGAGGGAGATATAGGTCCCACCCATATCATAATGATACCATTCTTATGTGTGCCACAAAATCATAAACCATACATCATAGCATAACCCATGTAATAAAAAAGGTAATCTTAAACATCATGACATCATAAAACAATTCGTATAAGATAAAGGAATTCATAAAAATATATCCATCACAACATAATCATATCAATGTAATAATAGAGATATAAAAAGAACCCTATATAATCTTAGAAGGAAAATAATTTTGATAAAACACTTGAACTCCATTCTTGATGAAAATATCCTTTCTACTTCAAAAAAACTTTTTCTTTCTTAACATGTCATACAATTATAAACTAAAAGAAGTTGATTAAAAATAAACATGATAACTTGTAAAGGAAGATTCTTGGAAATAATGTTTTAAAAATACATTCATGTCGTATAAGTTAAAAAAACATTCTTCTCGTACTTTTGTCAGAAAATTCAAAAAGTACCTCATACGAAAAACGACAAAAGATTCCTTTCATATCTTTTACTAAAAACTCACCGAAGGATAAAATTGGATTTAAAAAATTGCAGGTGGATGGAAATAACATTAAATATTGGGGAAACATGTATTTGGATGATAAAATACATCCCAATAAATTTCAAAGTATAAACAATCTCGGATAAAAATGAGATTGTGAAATTTCCCTTACCTTAGGTCCGATTTGTTTCAAAAGTGTCTGAACCTCCTCTTATTTGAAGTGCTTCTTTGAGACCTCCTTTTAGGGCACAAAAATAGGTCTTTGAAGAAGACCAGAACCTCTAGGATGTTTCTAGGGAAGTGGAGAGAAGAAATTGGCAGGGGTTGGCCGAGCTTGAAGGCTCAAAGTGGTGTGAGGAAGAGGGGGACGAGGTGCCCTTTTATAAGGGAGGAGAGGGGCACCTTTGGAATAACTAAAAATATTATTTTATTATAAAGTCAAATTCGGTTTATAATAGCTCCAAATTGATATATTTCTAAGACAACATGGGTAGGGGTCGAAATCCTCTCATAAAATATAATTTAGACAAGTTTAGGTATCAATTTTAACCTTATCATTTAGATTTAACTTTATGTTAGATAATTTAAATTTTACCATGTCTTCTTGTTTTCTTACACTATAAGGTTAATAAACTTGCCATATCAAGCCAAACGAACCCCAAGTTGTTTTTTTAATATATATATCCTTATCTAACTCATTTGGCTGAACCCTAGATTTTTAGGAATAAAATAACAATTAATAATATAATATTTCTTTTAAAAACTATTTTATGTCAATTTTGACACTATTTAGTAATTGAGTTTTGTGAAAATCATAACATAATTATTTGTTCGAACCAAGTTAATTAAATAAATACTAACATGTCATATTAGACTATAAAATTAGTGTAATTTATAAAAAGTCTCAAATTACTTTTATTTGGGTATTTATAACATCAATTATGTCAATATTTCATTAATAAGATAATTACTGCAACATCGTTGTGTCATAAATAAATTGAATTATTTAATGTCTAAAAATTACAAATAAAATACCATTATGTAGGAAATAATTTTGTATTTCTAATGAATATTTATAGTTGAATTTATCTTATGTATAACCCCATATTAAAAATTATTTACTTATTAAACTTTGATTTTAACTATTTAACCCTTCATTAAATAAATTAATAATAAATGTACTAATCTAATCCAAGTGGGCCTAAATGTTCATATTTTATTCCAAAGGTTTTTTTTTGGTCGAATTACACTTGTCCAATAGAATTAGGACATGTGTTAGGGTAATAATAATATCATTTTTACCCTTAATTACCCTATTTACTTTTAACCGTGGTAAATAAAAGTAAAAAGTTACTATTCACCAAAAATTATTTTCATCTCATTGAACCACATTTTAGTCCTTGATATTAACCATGTCTCTCGGATTTTCTAAATTCCACCCACAGAAGCGGTAAAATTATGTTTTATGAAAAATTCAGGTTTTTTTAACTACCACTTAGTGGTTTCACTATTCATCAAAAAGTGAATGTTTTCAGAAAAATACCAAAATTTCACCCTAGGCTAATTTCTATATTCCGAATCCAAAAATGAAGTCCATTTTGAAAAATAAAAATTATCAAATTTCAAAAAGTGGTTATTACTATTCATAACAGCTAGTTTTAATATAATTTTAATAGCATATCGTTTTTGAGTGAAACTCGGTATTGCGTACGGTGCAAGCTATCGAGGAAGGCCGCGGTTGCGTGTAAAGCAAGCCAAGTTAGTGTTGTGTGTAGTAAAAGATTCCTTTGATGATTTATATAAAATAAAAACAAAATATTTCACATAAAAGTCTCGGGTGTTACAATCACATATTATCCGGGCCACTAACCATTCGTAATCCCCATGCCTCCTTCACAACTAAACTACATGGACATTAATCTCTTCCTTTTAAAAAGGGTATGTAGGAAGCCTATCTGATGTTCTAGCCCCTTCATTCACCCCAATCTATATGTTCTGGCCATTTAATTTTGGTTCACTCTTCATCCCACATGATGGAAAATTGTCTGCCCCATTTGATCTACAAGGGTTCTGATCCCTTCGGGTACATAGGAAGCCTCTTTGAGGTTTGATACCAACCAATGGTAAACTATGCTACTCCCTCCTAGGGATGTACCTTACAAATGTGACATCTTCCCTCTTTCGGATGAATCACTCGGATCCTCTCCCTATGGTTTTTTGATCCATCCATTTTTGTCATTTTCCATTGCATTCACCTCAACCGCACTTCCTACTTTTCCAGGCTTCTAACCATGCGTAATCCCCCCATGAGGAATTCATCCTCCTCCAACTAGGAGCGCCCCTATTGGGATGGGATACTAACCATGTGTAAGCCCCATTATGTTTTCGAGTCGATTTTCTTTGTGTACACCCCAATCATATGCCCCCCTTACAGAACTACGTGGACTATGATCTTTTCGACTTTATGATCATGGTATGTAGAAGGTCTCCCTGAGATGAAATCCCATCACCCATCACTCTGATCCCATTATGGTCTCTCCCTAGATCCTTTCTATTTCAATAAGATCATTACCTAACCTAGTGGTTCCATTTCCATTGGGCGCCATCCATGCATCCATTCTCATGAGATTCCTCTTCAGGCGACTCATCGCCTCATTCCCGAAATATAAGGCCATTGATTCCCAACAACAAGGGTACATAGGAAAACTCCCTGAGGTTCTATCCCAACATCATCATCTTCCCTTTGGTACCATATATATTCATCCTTATCCCTTTATACATCCTTCTGCATCCATCCTGACTCTTACCCAGGACGCCACACACCTGTGAGATCATTCCCCCCCATCCATGTCATCGCTACTCCTAGTGGCACCTATACAGCTCCATGCGTATGTCCCACACCATCTCCTTTGCACGCACATTCTGTGACACATCTTTCGGGTATAATACTTACTCTTGTTCCTTACACAAAGAATGGATCACATGGTCTTAAAGGCTAGTAGTGAACATGAAACCACATCCTTCTAGAACAATGTAGGATTTGATTACTACCTTCTACATAGGGTACCTAAGAAGACTCTTTAATGTTCAATCCCACCGGACCATAAACATTGGTGTGCTTGCCTACGGGTGCACCATATTTGATCCTCCTACATCGGTGTTAAGAAAAGCCATCAAAATTTAATATATACCCTTTTTTGGGAACGAACTCTTTGATCTTATCTCATAGGGTGTTTTGATCCATCCATCTAGAAAACATTCCAGGTAATCCCTCCTAGGGATGCACCGATTTGATCTACTCTTATCGGTGTTCCAATCAGTTAGATATACATGCTTTGGACATTAATCTCACTAAAATTCTCATGTTAAACATGGGAAGTGAAGGAAATCCTTGGAGACATGCCTCTGGAATATAGTTCCTTGCACTTGGTGTGGTATGCTTCGGGATTTTGTGCCCTTGAGATTCCCTATCACAAGGAGAATAAATATAGGTGTACCAGTGTCTCAGAATCCCAATATTCTAGTGATTCCTAGTGTGACAACTCCATTGATTGAAAGTTGTTGTCCTGTCATAACCCCATGGAATGTCCTGACAGAAGTCGTGTAACTAACCAGCATCCACAAAGATATGACATCAAGAAGACCTTTGTGAAGAACTTATTAATCTTTAAGGGAGTCCGGGACTAGGATATGAATTCAGTAGAGGAATCTATGGAAGGAGAGACATAAATCCCATCATTACATTTTAATCATGTAGAAAATGTCCTTGAATAAGTGACATATGCATCCCACATTCAGAATGTAGGAATGCAGGGAAAAAAAACTAATGAGTCCCTGAGAGACCGATTGCACGCACTCCACCAAAAGCTTCAGAAACAGAAATGGTGAACCTGACATGAATCTTAAACTTAATATAGAGATTATTAGAGTTTGATAAATTAGTAGAAACGTTTTTCACAAGATAAAACTATTCGGAACTAGGTATTTTCAAGAAAATAATGATCCTGAAGTGAAACCCATTGGGATTTGGGGTAATTGATCATTTGGTGTCCAAATATATGATGTTGTCGGCATGGATTTATTTCAACCATAAATGATTGAATGACATTAGAGAATTCTACATTGAATTCATATTGTCTATACTGATGGATGAATTTTTCTAATTTGCAGGACCCATGATCAAGCTATAGGAAACTAATCACCTCCCACCCACGAACACAGGGGAAAGGGAAATGCAATCATGGTAACCCCGCATGTCTCCATCTCTTCTGAAAAAAAAATATATGGCCAAATATACCGGGAGCTCATGCCCTATCTCACCCTCTAAATTTATTAAAAGGAGGGCGATCAATACTCTTGTCTGTGGATACGAACGGGAGGGGGTTATCCCAATAATGGACATAGCCCATCAAGACTTGGAGAACTTTGTGTCCTATCAGTGACACCACCCCCAAGGGCTGTATAGGAATTTGATGCTCCCCACTCCTACATTCAATAGCATCCTGATCATATCCTTGAAGAAAACTTACAATTAATTACCTTATATAGATAAAGTAAAGGATTTCCGAGTACACATAACTAAGACTTCAGAAAGGGAACCACCAAGGAGGGCTCCCACCCATGTGCGTCAAAATCGCCAGGCGATCCCACAGACCGAGGAGTATGTGGAAAATACCCAAAAATAGTCTGGCCAATTTTTTCTTACCTAGCATCAACGTCGGGTGCAAGCTTAAGAAGGCGCCTTCCAAGGGTCACCATCTTACAGGGTTCATGTGGAACAAGCCACTACTAGAAAGTTCTATTGTCCCTGTGTTGTTGTCACAAAGTAAGGAAACTTCCCTATCCCTAAGCAAGGATGCTTCCATGCCTATTCTAGAGTGAGGAACCACTCACCTCGCAAGCAGGTTGAGTTGAACTCCCTAGTCATCGGTGTAGGAAGTAACTGTCACATGATGATCTGCGATGATGATATCTGGTATGGGGGCCCTCATTGTACAATAATGAGATGGATTGGAGTTACTCCCAACTCCCGTATATATCATGGAGGTTCTCCCCATTCCACAATCATGAACTCCAGTGGAGGCCCTCCCCGCTGCATCGATACATACTATAAAAGGTCATTCTCATTCTCTTGGTCTCATGTATGAAAATGTACCTTTCCTACCAGGTAATCAATGATAGGAGCCACCTTTCCCTATAAACTATTAGTATGGGGGTCTTTCCTATGTTCTCAATGACTCTAGTAGAGCCCCCACCCCACTCAGTTCATTGACGGTCATCATGACTATTTTTCACTTATCTAGTATGGTAAGAACAAAGGCCCTCGTTGTACCAATTCCGCAAGAGATGGTCAACGTGAAGGTCCTCCCTACTTTACAGATGACCACCATGGATTCCCTACCTGTGCAATTTCCAACTCCAATGTAGTCCCTCCCCACTATAGTACCCTCAATCACAGATGTCCTCCCCATGTCCCATTTGTAATTTTCCTATGTGATCCTTACACCATGGTTTTTCCAAGAAGATGTCATCCCCACTCTAGCATAAACCAATGTAGAGGTCCTCCCCATTTCAACAATCTACGTTACCATACAGAACCTTCTCGGGGTAGGAGGATGGGTCCTCACTACCAGGGGAAGAATCTTGAGAAGCCCCAAATCACAATCAAAACCTTACGCTTTTCAGATTCTAAAGAAGAGTGTGATTGGATGAAGAAACATTCACGCTAATCCTCTATGGTGGGGGCTGGGGCAGGAATAAAGAACATTGGGATCCTCCTTCTAGAAGGTGACATCCACCAGATCCTTACATCCCTCTAAAGATACATACAGGAGGAGGAAGATTTCTCCCCTTTCTATGGCATGCATGTCCAATCATGTTTATCATCAACAGGTTCATTCTCTTCCATGAAAATAGATCATGGAGTGTTATTTTGGGGACTAATAGAGGATGAGAAATAGTGTCACCCACCGCCAATAACTGCATCCCCAACGTGGGAAGCAATGGTCATAAGTCCGTATTACATGGATGTGGTGGTGTAGTTAGTGCATTATTTAGAAAGCAGCCCAAGATGTGGTGGCTTATTAGCTCGCACGTTGTACTCTCCAATGTACATTCTACCATCACAACAGTCATATTTATTTTCATTAAATGTCCCACAACCACCTCTAACTTAAGAGTGGGGTAATCAAGGGTGGGATCCTAAGTCAGAGGTGAGATGTTTGTGGGACATTTTCATAGCAGACCGGTTCTTAGAGATGTTCTGGAGAATTGGAACTGCAGTCTTCAACATTCCAACGTCCCTTACCCAAGATGTGGTTATGTTCCTCCACCAAACCATATGGATGACACATTTTCATATCCTTTATTAGCGTTTATCTTACCCTAAGAGTTGTGAACACAACGATGATATTGGAAAATAGTGATTCTTGGTCGAGTTACCCGCACATCCTATGCCACAGAACCCTGCATCGCCCGGTTATCAACAATCCCTCTAGAAACAACGCCTACAAACCATCATTGTTCTCTAAAAAATTTTCAATGAGGCTTCCCCATATATCTAGATCCACAAATAGGGGCAGTATATTTCCCAACATTTTAGTCCTATCCTACACCAGTCTGGTTCAACCGGTGATATCAAGGATATTCCTTTGGGAGTATTTATAGTGAACATGCTTGTTCTTGAGATATACCCAGAAGGGGGCACTGGAATAAGGCCTAGAGAAGAGGAACATCTCACTGGGGTATTACACCACGTGTCATATCTTACTAGTGTCCATAATTTCCCACAATGAACTTTTCTTGGACTTCCTACACCATCCATGTTATTTCCTATCGTTCGAGATCCCATAAAAGGAAAACAGAAAATTGGGACTATCAAACCCTCCAACCCATCTGGATAAATGAAAAATATGGAAGATGACCCTGAAAATGAGGTGTTGTGACAACAGCTTTCTAAATAGAAAAAGATGGTTGATGAGCTCCTCACCGAGAACAATGCGGAATGACGACTAGATTATAGTAATCCTTGAATGGGGAAATAGGGGAAGGGCATGTATAACCTCCTCTTGGAGAGTTTCCTTTGGGTAACATCAAAAACCCTACCCATCTAGATAGGGTAGAGGTCATTTTTTACCGCAATATACTGCGATATGCATAGCCTAATCCATTTGAATTTCATGAAAACCTTCCTCAGGAACTGGCTCACTTTCTGTCGGCCTCTCCCCAGATCCCACTGGTCTCTCTACAATTTATTCCCCCAGCTCCTTGAGTAATTCAACCAGTCTCCCCCTAATTAGAAGGGCCCACTTAAAACACTAAAGAACCTACCCACGCATTGGTGGTCAGAGTCCCTCATCAAGATCAGAATCCTCAAACAGATGATCAAATAGAAGCACTTATTTCTCACCTTGAGGCCCTAGAAACTTGATAGGTTGTACTCCCATCATATGAAAATCCATATATGTTATTGGGGGATGATATTAAAATAGCCCTAAGTTTCAGAAGACATAATTTCTCCCCCTTTAATGGGACGGATGATCCACTGTAACATCTGGCCCACTTTATTTCAGGATGTGCACCCATGGTGGGAACTCCAGCACAATAGGATTCTTTCAAGATCTGATATTTCATACAGACAATAGAAGGTCCCACATTTTTCTTGTACAACCAGTTACCCATCAGGTTAATATCTATTTGGGAGGATCATTGTAGTCATTTTCTCTACCAGTTCTTTTCCACAACCCTGAATAAAGGTATTCCTGAACTCTTCAAGTGTAAACTGAGGCCTAAACATCGCGTCACAAATATTTTCACCACATTTAAGGGCCTCACATATTCAATTGATATGATGCTAACCTAGGAGCAGCTTCTAATGATGTGCATTGGGAAAGTAAAGACCAAAATGGTCCCTTTTCTCATCACTCAGAACATCCAAGGTGGGTTTTGGGATTTCTTTGATAAAGCTCAACATTTAGAATAAGCCTTACAAAAATCCAACCAAGAAAGTCCATTTCCTCTTGTAGTTTTTGAATGAAGATCTGGAAAGTCCAAGCTAGTCCGTAGAAGCACAAATAGAGGCCCAGAGTAGCTGAAATCAATAATGGTAAAACCAAACCCATAGCTTCGATGAGATCCACCACCTTAGGTGCAGCCTCCATATCAGCAACACCCACATCAAAATCAGCAGGCACCCCCGTGTAACATGCGACTAACAACTAGGCCAGATAATCAGGTTCCACCTCCCTGAAAGGCTCCTCCAGCCCCTCATTAGGTTTAATCCACCGTATCTATTTTCTCTGATTAGAGGAACCAGACCTACTCATATAATGAGTACTAGGTCCCCAGTTATTTTTGACTCTCCTTTGACAATGGAAACATGCGGTTTTTAGAATGAAAGAGGCCTGAAGAGGCAGTTCTCATTGATCTCCCTAATTACTTCCCCTATCACCAGTTCCTTGTGACAACTATCATGCAATGTTAGGTGTTTAATGACTGGATCCAAGACAAGGTCAATAACAACATAGCCAGGTCGGGTCCAACCCCAACATATGTGGCATATTTGTTTATAAATCTTGACAGTGATAGTGAGGGGGAATGTAATCAAGTTTCTGACTACGGGACTCAAAAATATGACGATCATATGGATCACAAGGCAGTTGCTTATTCCCATGGTATCATTTGTACCCATTGTAATCAACCCAAGATTTCCGAATTCATTTTTCTACCTCTGACTACTACCTCTACATAAATATCTCAATTTTCTTCCTCTCAGGGGAGAACACATTAATGAAAAAAGGGAATACAATACCCTCTACCTATGCCAAATCTGTCTCATACTATGGGTGATTTCATGCCCCTAGAGGTGGGGATTACACCTAGAACCCACCTAGAAAGGGATAATTCTTCAAGTTATGACCAGGGGTATGTTTCTATCAGTACTTTCAAGTTTGTAAACCCCTACATGGTTCCCGATGACGATGATCACTGGACAGACCCTCCCAACATCACCAATCAACACCAGCGTCGATGGATATGTGGGTATGTGAATCGCTAGAACGAATTGGTCAGTGCTTCCAACCAAGTCGTCCATGCCACTGAGACCAAAAATCAAGCCCAGTGCAGAGCTCATCAGGCATAGTCTTATCATCTCATTTCATCATATCCACCTTCACCTTTATTTTTAATACCTGATCGTATAGGGATACCATGACCATGCTATTATCAGTCACATTGTGTCTTGGATAGACCTCAGTCATCTGGACGCCAACTGCCAGCCACTCAACATGGTTTGACTAGTTAGTAGTGGGACATTCCCAGCACCATCCACAATACAGTGATTTAACCAGCAGTGCCCATTTTACCTCCATTCATAGAGTGACATCTTGTTAGAAGAAGTGTACAGTTGGAATGGATATATGATGTCTTCAAGAATCTTGAAAGCATTCCTGCATGTCTCCTTATTATCAAGAATCTATGCCTGTCAAAATATATATGTGAAGCCCTTGTGGATGCATTAAGAAGCCACCTTTAGTTTGAGATATATGTAGCATCTGCAGATGCCTTTAATAAAAAGATAGTCGAGCATGTGGAATGTTAGTACAATGTCACTTTACCTGGATTAGATGTAGGTTCTCCTATAAAGGGTCACATTTTCCCACTGTATATCACTATCCCGTTCAAAGTCATGATGTTTTGCCTTCGTCTTGTTGTCACATGCTCTAGGTTCAACCTTATTCCAACCCAAACACTCCCAAATATGGGGCTATCTAAAACATATATGAGTACCTCTGACCTGATGATTCAAGGTTATGACATGACGGAGCATACACCTACTGGAATGATCTACCTGAAGAGCCAGTTCAGTGGTCTAGTTTGTAGCAATGAGATCATGGCTGTCTCACAAGACACATATTACAATGCATTGATGGGTGTAACATGTCTACACCTGCATACGGTAGTCCCTTTCTCATATCACAAATGTGTTATGTATTCCCTTAGTGGTCAATTAAGATTACTCCAAGGTGATGCGTCTTTATTTGGATCTTATGAAGCTCGTTACCTAGATTTTGAATATTACAAGAGAATGTAGAAAAATAAGATTCTGGATAATGAGTTTGAACATGTTGCGGTTGGGACCGACCCATTGGAAGACTTGGATGTCGCCTACATTTTCCCAATTCACATATTTGAATCCCTGAACCCTGATTTGGAGAAATTTTTTTTGGTCTCTGGAATGAGGGGGAAGCACATTCCTAAGTCTTTGTAATGTTATAGGATCACCTCGTATTCCTACACAAATAAGGAATGGGTAATTCCAGAGCCACTAATCCTATATGGTATCGAGATGTCTACCTAATGTCAATAGGGATACGACATAATTTCTTTTTTTGGGCTGGGAGAAGCTGGCTCAAGATTACACTCCATTATTTCTTTGATATTATCAATCATGGACCTTGGGGTAGTAGGTTTGATGGGATCAGGATGACAGCTTTTGTATCCCTGGTTTTAGCCGTGTAGGAGTCCCCTGATGAGGTTTCCACTGCCACTCAAGATTCCACCAATGTCCCGTCAGGATCAGCCAATTTAGAAGAGTTTCCTTCTTATTATGATCCTCTCACCATGTATAATAAAGAGACTTTATATGTTTATCCTCACACATTCAAGGAGGGTGTCTCCGTTATGGTCAATGAATTGGTACAAGTGAACCTCGGTTCCGAGACGGATCCAAAACCAACACTGATCCACACCACTATGCCTACTAAAGAGAAAAAATGATACCCTAATTTCCTAAGGTAGCATCATGATGAATTTTCATGGATTTATGAGGAAATTGTAGGGTTATATTCTACAGTTTCCATACACCATCTCAGTCTCCTAAATAATCATTGTTGGATAAACAACCTCTTAGAAATATGTACCCATATCATGGTGCCATGGTCGAGGATGTTGTTGATAAGATCATCAAACACAATATCGTCAAGGATTTCTAGTACCCTATATGTTTATCTAGAATTGTCCGTGTCAGGAAGATGAATGAAAAAATAAGAGTCTGCATAAACATCTGGGATCTCAACCATCCCTGTCCGAAGGATGATTTTCCATTTCCTGCAACAAAACTTTATGATCGATGCCACCACTGGGTTTTAGGATCTCTATTTCATGGATGGGTATTCAGGATATAATAAAATCTGAATGGCCCCCATGGATGAATATTCTACCGACCTTCAGGAACTACAAGGCACTTTATTGTACAAGGTATTTCCTTTCAGTCTAAAGAATGTAGGTTCCACCTATCAGCGTGCCATACAATATATATTTAAACTGATCCTTGAGACATTGGTGGAATTATACATGGATTACCAGGTAGTTAAATCTCACCAGCACCAAGACCATCTCAAGGATCTTTAGAATTTGTTTAGCTTCCTCTGTTCCGGAAATCTGACAATGAACCCCTTGAAGTGATCCTTTGGGGTCATATTCCAAAATTTTCTCATCTTCATTGTCAGATACATCAGAATTGAGATCGATCCATAAAATATCAAGGCCATAATTCAGATGTCTCCCCTGAGTAACATTTGGCTGCTTTGAGGATTTCAATACCTCTTAGCCTACATAGGCCAATTCATCACAAATATGGATGGAAAGTGTAATCTATTTTCCATCTCATGAATAAATGTTTTGATTATATATGGGAATATAAGTGTCATGCTACTTTTTATAAAATCAAGTATTACCTGCTAATAGCCTCTGTTTCTGATGCCACATGTTTTCAAAAAGCCGCTGGTACTCTATGTGACAACTCTGGAACGATCCCTCAGCACCCTTCTAGTAACACCCATATGTTATTATAAAATATTTTCCCTGAATATTTTTTTATCCTTAAGTTGCTTGATTTACATGAAATAGTGAGTTTAAAAGAACTAAAATATGACCTTAATATAAAATTATGGTTTTATCCAAGTCTTTAGGTTAGTGTGAATAATTAAAACTATATTATGAAAATGCATTATGAATTTATTGTCTATTAATTATTTATGAAAAAAATAAATCAATTAGATATTTGTATTTTTTTAGTGAATTACATTTATTAATGAAATTAATGAGATATATGTGTTGTATAATTAATTAAATATTTTTCATAATCATCCAATGGATATTTTATTCATAGGGTATGAATAAAACATTATTTTATGTATAAGAAACTTTTTTCAAGGTTAATTTTACACCTTTGAATGGTGAACCCATTTTAAATTAAGATTTTAGAAACTTTATAATTTCAATATTAAAACATAAAAATTTTTTTAGGTGAGATATAAAAAATTAAAAAGGAAAATTTTCTTATATTTTTATGATTACTTTCATTTTTTGATGAATAGTAAAAATATGCTAAATATTAATTAAAAACAAATTTTTTTATCAAGATAATTTTTATGGTTAAATTAATATATTTATTGTTTTTTAAGTATAAATGGAATATATTTTTTACCATTTAATATAAATTAAGTCATTGTCATTAATCTTACATTATATTCATAGGTAAAAACATTTCAATCTTTTGCAATGTTTTAACTTTTAAAACCCGTATTCTCATTTCAACAATAGAAATAATTTTAATTTAATTAAGGAAACTTCTGTGTTTAGAATTTGGAAAAATGGATTATATATTTGGAATCAAAGGGTCCAAAGTTTTTGAATGAGTACCTTTTATTTTTGGACATTATGAATTGTAACTTCAGTAATTTTCTTATTTACCAAGGTTAAAGTGTAAATCTAGTAAATAAGGGTAAAAAATAATACATTAATAATATAAAACTACCATAAAACATGAACTAATACTTTTGGTTGAGATATTTACGACCATGGTCATCCGTTGGTTGATTTTTAGACCCCATGGATTCACATGGATGTTAAAATGACTTTTTATAATAAATAATTTAATGTAAAGATAATTATAATGTTAACATATATCATTTACTAAATTGATTTTAATATTGTGTAATATAATTGATCTATATGATTATGAATAGTAATTAGAAAGATAAAACTATTTCCTACATCATGGTATTTTATTTATAATTTTTAAAGATTATGTAAATAGTTTTATTTATGACACAAATACGATGTAGTGATTACCTCATTAAAGAAATATTCAAATAAATGAATCTAAAGATATTAAAACAAATATAATTTTTTTATTTTGATGACATCCAAGAATTTTATGGATTAAATGAACATATTATAATTGATATAATGCTTTATTTTGAGAATCAATTATGTTTTTAGGAATTTTTAAAAAATTCAGGTATGAATAGTGTCCATAATTTTCAAAATTCATAACTTAAAACATAAAATATTTTATTAAATGATATTAATTTCCTAAAAATATATGATTTAGAAAAATGGTTAATATAACTCCAAATATTTTATAAATAAATTTTTTTTGGTCATTTTAAATGATATGGTAATTACACTAACCCGCAAGGTGTAAATAACATGATATAACGGTAAGATTAAAAAAGGTAAAATAAGGTTTAAACCGAAAAGATAAGGATGAAAAAATATTAAAAACATGTATAAAAAATTTTAGATTATAGTTATTCGACCCAAAATCATATTATTTTTTAAATAAATAAGTTTTGGACAAGTTTTAGTCTAAATTGAATTTATAATAAATTAATATTTTGAAGAGTTTCCTAAAGTACCCCTATGATATCTTTGAAAAGGGAACCTCCTCCCTCTCTTATTCACTCCATTTTCAGACTTCAAGATCATCCATAACATTACCATATCTCTTCTCAACATCCCTATTTACATTATAAAGGATATGGTCTTCTCAAAATACCAACTCTAGTACTCTAACAGAAAATATAAAGGAGGCACATCGAGGAAGAGGAAATCTCTTCTACTGGTTCTTAAAAATTTATTTATTCTTATACATACTCTAATTTAGTTGTTTCAATATAAAGTTATTACATAATTATCACTAATATATTGATATATTATTATAAATATGAAAAAACCCAATTTCAACTTCTATCCATCCTACGAAAAATGAAATCACCACTAGTGTGTACATACAGCTTACCATCTCCATGTCGTGGTGTAATATGTTTTTCACCACCACCTTAATTGGATGCGTATAATGGTGGAAATAAAAACAATATATGATTATTATTACATTATACTAATTCTTAGATATTATACACCATCCAGTTCAAAACCATTCAACAATTATGGGAATGATATCGTCGCGTGTGCGTACGTAAAACTTATCGTCTCCACGGTGCAATGTGATTTTGTCTACATAATCATAATTAAAATATGATTATATAAATGAATTGAATGAATAAATATGATATATATTATACCAATTCCATACTTCAAATTATATAACTACAACATAAAAATAGGAATATGAACTTATCTAACAAAACATACATAAGAATATAAAGCTATTAATAACCTAATAGCGAGTAACAATGAAATGTTACTAATAAATAGATGAAAATATGATCATAATTGTTATCACAAAAATGATTAGGATTCTTTAATAAATCAGTAACAATATTTAAATCATTATAAAGTATGTTATGATACATATGAATCATATCACACTTAAGGTATGAGATAACGTTTCCAATCTCTTTTTATCTGAGATTGTTTATTCATAACTATCTACTGGGTATATGTATTTATCATCCATTTCCATGTTTTCCAAAAAATATTATCATAAAATGATTAATATTCTAATATGTATTTTTAAATTCATTTTTACCCATTTTGACTTTTACTACATGGTTTGGAATGAATCTTTATTTTTTTACCATACGAGGTACTTTTTGACTTTTCTGGAAAAAGTACGAGGAGAATATTTTTTTTCTTATATAGCATGAATGGATTTTTACATCTTCATAAAACAATATTTCAACAAATATTCCTCTAAAATATTTCAAATTTAATTTTTAATAAATTATTTTCTTTTAAAATTGAGTGTTATTTTGAGAAAAGAAAAAAACATTGAGAAGAAAATATATTTTCTTCGAGAATTAAGTTCAAGTGTTTTATGAAAATTATTTTCAATCTAATATGACATACAGTTATTTATCTATCCCCATTATTACTTTTATTTTGTTGTTTTTATTATGTAATTATATTTATGATTCCCATTTATCTTATATATATTGTGTTATGATGAGTTGATATTTAAGAATCTCATTTTATTTCATGGGTTATGCTATGATGAATGATTTATGTTTTTGTGGCACTTGAATGATTTCATTATGAGATAGGTGTTACATATATCTCCCACCAATGCAGACTGAAAATTAATTTTTATAATAAAAATACATTTAAGGGAATGTGAGAAACCCCATGTTCTAACATTACAACCATAAAACAACTATAATAGATAGAATCATTGAAACTGGAGCTGCCCCTCCCCAACAATTGGGCTATGATAATAAGCCTTCACTAAAGCATGAAATATGGCTTATTATCCCAGGCATAGGGGCACATGCATGGAACTAATGACATAGCCATACCTTCTCACTATATCCCTCCAATGAGTTTGGCAAATATTTATATCAAATGAGATATACATGAATGGAACGAAAATTTATTCAGGTTCAGTCATAAAAGGTAGGAATGATGAGAGAATTCAACTCAGAAATGGAATTTGTCTGCTATTATGGTATTTGAAAAGGTCCTTGACTAATATGAAATGATATTTCTATGCTTATGTGTGTATTCCACAAAATTTCATGCCTTATGTTATGACTATTGAGATTACATTTCACTTTTGTGATTTATCCCATGATAAGTTATTGTGATCTTTTATTTGAGAGATAAGATTTTCAAATGCTATGTTCTTATGAATATTATATGATTGGTATTTCATTTCTTTACCCTTACTAAGCATTGGAGCTCACTATTTTCTATGTTTCATTTTCCCTAGGACTTGGAGAATGGTATTAAGTATGATATTCCAAAAATGAGTGTAGATATGATGAAATAAATGGGAGATAATGAAGATGTATTATGAACAAGTTGTTTATATTTCCCAATTTCCAAATACACTAAACCTATATGGTCTTGTCATGGATTTTTTATATGTTCTAAAAAATTCAATTTTGAAGTGATATCAGTGTACTTAAATTATTGATCATTATAGTTTGTATCAGAGGAAAGTTATTGTTAGCCTTTGGAAACTAGGATGAGAAATCCTTAGTAAGAACCATTAGGATATGTCTAATAATAGGATACAATCCTAGTGTTTTAGAAATGACCAAGAATAACTGATTATAAAACCTAATTTGTGATGAATTGAGATTGTATTCTTGATTATGTGGTTTTACTATTATGATTAGTGTTTCTGACACTATGATTTTTGGTTTTAGTCAATGGATAGAACCCAAATGAACCACATTAATGAAGAATTACATGGTAAATGTAATTATTTTCTCCCTGATAAACCAACTGTTATGGTATCTGGAATGAAAAAACATGTAGCCATTCTCACAAAACTTTCTCAAGCTGTGAATCATGCATGAATTCCAAACGAGTATGAAATGAGCAACATTCTGTTGAATCCTTCATGAGGCAGCATCCAACATCATTCAGTGGGTCTTTTAATCCATTAGTTTATGAACAATGGATCAATTCCTCTAAAAAGATATTTTCATTTCTGCAATGTTATAAACATGATAAATTTATCTTAACAGTATATCATTTGGAAGTTGAAGCTGATCAATGGTGAAATCTTATCAAGAATACAATGTAAAGAGATGAAATTGATTTCATAGAATGAGATTAGTTCAAAAATTTATTTTTCTATAAGTAATTTCCCTGTATTATTTGAACAAATATAGAGAAGGTGTTCCTTGAACATAATAAAATGGCTAATGAATCCATTGGTACCTATGAAGAAAATTTCACAAGACTTGCAATGTACACTATTGGAATTATCATCCAAACTGAAATTAAGATTGATCAATAATTTAGTGGCATAAAACCAAGTATCGAAATGGAATTATCCATAAGGGACTTCAATAGCAATGAGGAAATTGTTCAATGTGTTCTAAAGGTTGATATGGAGATTAGAGTAACAAATCAATCATATGGGTTTGATAAGAAGTGACAAATGGAATTAAAATGAAAATCTAAAGGCCACATTGAAAAGAATATGAGTTTTATTTTATTCTCAAAGTGTGGAATGAAACATGGGGGGGGGGAATTGTCTTAAATGGAGTATTTAATGTTTTATGTGTCGAAAACAAGGTCATTGGTCAATTGAATTCTGATGTGATTGTAAAAATATGTCTAATGATGCGAACAAATAAAAGGCTCCACATAATGCACCTCTTATGCTTCAATGCTACAATTTCAAAAAATTGGTTTATTATGGAAATCAATGACATAATCCAAGGGTTATATATGATAATTGATGTCCAAAAACTCTTAAGGCCAAAGAAAATGGAAAGTCACATGAAATTACTATCAGTGACACGGACTATGGTAATGATATAGTGAAAGGTAAACTTATCATCTACTCTAATGTATATAATGTTTCATTTGGTTCTGGACCCACCAACTCTTTTATTTAAAAAGAATTTTATTAGGGTATCTTCATATTACCTAAACAATTAGATGTGGATTTAGAAGTGATACCTCCAAATGGAACAACGGTCACATCAAAAGATTACAATTCTTATCTAATTAAGGTTTGTGGGAAATCACTTCATGAAAATCATGTGATCCTTCCTATAGTGGAATTTTATGTGATTCATGGCATGGATTGGATTTATTTATATGTATATCATATCAATTTACATATAATGGAAGTCAAATTTCATATTCTAGATCAATCTATGATCATATATCGGTGCAAGGATGAATATAACCTTCCAGTGTAAATTTCATTCATCTAATTGTTATTGAATCCAATAAATGAAGGCTCTTTATCTGAAATGGTTGGGGAGAAACTCATGATTAAGAATAATCCCATTGTGTAGGAGATTGATGATGTCTTTTCGAAGGAATTCCTAGGTATTCCACCAAATCGTGATGTTCAGTTTTCAATAGAACTCATATCGTGTGCTATGACTATTTCAAAGATAGCATATAGAATGGCCCCAAATGAGTTGAAGGAATTGAAGAAGAAAATCGAAGAGAATCCGGATAAGGGATTCATATGCACTAGTGCATCACCTTGGGGAGCACCTATTCTGTTTCTTAATTACAATGATGGATCAATGGGACTTTTCATTGATTATAAATAACATAACAAGATCGATATCAAGAAAAAATATTTTATCCTGTTCATTGATGACTTATTTGACCAACTACGTGGAGCTCAATACTTTTCCAAGATTGATCTTCATTCAGGGAATCGTCAATTAAGGTTCAAAATGAGGATATACCAAGGAAAATATTTTCAACAAGGTGTAGACAATAGGAATTTATAGTGATGCCTTTTAGTAATATGAATTCCCCTATTATCTTCATGGATATAATGAATAGAGTCTTTAGAGACTTTCTAGATAAGTTTTTGGTAGTCTTTATTGATGATATTCTTGCCTATTCAAAGATCAAGGAAGAACATAAATATTTCTTGAGAATTGTACTAAATACCCTTAGAATGGATAAGCATTATGGTAATTTTACCATGTGTGAATTTTGGTGTAAAAAAATTCATTTTTGGGTCACATAATCTCAAGAGTGGGGATATCTAGGTATCCAAAAAAACAGAGGTTATTGAAAGATGGTCAAGACCAACAACAATAACTAAGATCCAAAGTTTTCTTGGTTTGGATGGATATTAATGATGTTATGTAAAACATTTTTCATGATTTCTTAATCCATTATCCATGTTGACTCTGAAAGGAGTTAAGTTCATTTGGATGGAGGAATGTGAAGAGAATTTCAAAGAACTAAAAAGAAGGTTAGCCAATGCACCTGTGCTAACACTTCCTTGTAGTGGAGAAAGGTTTGTGGTCTACAATGATGCATCCAAGAAGGTGATGGGTAGTGTTCTCATGAAAAATGATATGGTGATAGATTATTCCTCACAAAATTTGAAAATCCATGAGGAAAATTACCCAACTCATGATTTGGAGTTAGCTCGGAAAATATTTTCATTAAAGATATGGAGGCATTATCTTTACGGTGAAAGATGTGATATTTATACTGATCAGAAATGTTTAAAGAATATTTTCACACAAAAAGAGCTAAATATGCACCAAATAAGATGGTAAGAGTTGATTAAGGATTACAACTTCTCAATACAATAATACCGTGGGAAAGAAAACTAGGTGGAAGATGAATTAAGTTGACAAGACCAAGCTAGCTTATGCATGACGAGGATCACAAAAGAACAAATATTTATAGATTTGAAAAGGTTATACCCTGAAAATATAACATAAGGGAAGAAATCTTTTCTTTCTCAAATGACTGTTCATCCATATATATAAGTGATGATTAAAGAGGTGCCGAAGGATGATGTATAGTTACAATAGAAGGTGAGAAACATTCCTGAATTCAACCTTGATTGTGATGAAATAATAAGGTTCCAGAATTGAGTTTTTGTTCTTATCATACTATAATTAAAAAAGGATCTATTGCATGAGGCTCATAGTTATTCATTATCTATTTTCCTTGGAAGCACAAACATGTACATGGACTTGAAAGAGTAATTATGGTGGGATGGAATGAAAAGAGAAGTCCCCGAATTTGTCTCTCGATGCTTGGTTTGTTAGAAAGTTAATGATGAGTTATAGAAGTCTAAGGGGATGTTACAACCATTACCCATACAATAATGGAAATGGGAAAACATCACAACAGACTTTTTCATCGGACATCCAAAAACATCCAAAGGCAATAACGATATCTGGGTTATAGTTGATTGTCATTCAAAGTCCCCACACTTTGTTACTATTAGAAAGGATTTCTCTTGTGATCATCCTACCCAGATATATGTTAAGTGGTATGATTTTATGGAGTACCAATTTACATTATATTTGATCGGGATACAAGTTTTACCTTGATGTTTTGGAAAATTATGCATCATGCTCCAGATAAAGAGTTATGTTTGAGCACAATTTATAATCCTCAGATAGATGGTCAATCTGATAGGACAGTTCAAACTGTGGAAGACATATTGAGAGCTTTATCTATGGATTTTGAAGGTTGTTGGGATAAACAACTACCATTGGTGTAATTTTATTACAATAACAGCTTTCACTACAATATTTATACGGCTATTTATGAACCCCACTCTGGAAATAAGTGCACAACTCCAACTTTCTGGGATGATGTTGGGGAAAGAATGCAATTTGGACCTGATCTTGTTGATGAAATAGGAGAGAAGGTGTAGAGACCCGAAGCTTAACGTACATGGATATTACATTACTTTTGCGGAATACTTAGTACATAACAAAAACACACACACAAAGATCGTAATAGTTTAGTGTCTTTGGAAACTCGGAACGTAATCTTCTAATCGTGGTGAAAGATCTTCAATATCTCCCATAAAGATCTTCCTTTTTTTTTACCTAGAACCTTTCTTTATATCCTGGGGAAAAGAAAACATAAAAGGGTGAGCTCAAATGCCCAGTAAGGGTAAACAAAAGAAAAATCAATCACATCATATTCATAAGACCATGACTTTTGGAAATCTTAACCTG
The DNA here is from genome assembly GCA_963277665.1 of Viscum album. NCBI lineage: Eukaryota > Viridiplantae > Streptophyta > Magnoliopsida > Santalales > Viscaceae > Viscum > Viscum album. Next base: position 506,695,479 of record OY728145.1, read on the forward strand.
CAAAAGAGAGCATAATTTCATAACATGGGATAAATCATAGTAGTGAAATGAAATCACAATAATCATAACATAAAACATGAAACTTTGTGGAATTCACACATAATCATAGAGAATCATTTCTTGTTAGTCAAGACTCATTCCCAAGACTATCTTAGTGGACAAAGTCCCTTTCCGAATCGAGTAACCCTCGTTTCAGTCCTGTTTCACTGAACCGGTATAACCTACTGTTCCAGCCCTGTCTATATCATGAGATATAAAATCTTTACCCAATGCATTGGAGGGAGATATAGGTCCCACCCATCTTATAATGAATCCTTTCTTATGTGTGCCACATAATCATAAACCATACATCATAGCGTAACCCATGTAATAAAAATGGGATTCTTAAACAACATGACATCATAAAACAATTCATATAAGATAAAGGAATTCATAAAAATATTTCCATCACAACATAATCAAACCAATGTAATAATAGGGATAAAAACAGAACCCTTTTATTATCTTGGATGGAAAATAATTTTGATAAAATACTTGAACTCCATTCTTGAGGAAAATATCCTTTCTACTTCAAAAACATTTTTCCTTTCATAACATGTCATACGACTTTAAAATAAAAGAAGTTGATTAAAATTAAACATGAAAACTTGTAAAGGAATTTTCTTGGAAATAATGTTTTAAAAATCCATTCATGCCGTATAAGTTAAAAAAAACATTCTTCGTACTTTTGTCGGAAAAGTCAAAAAGTACCTCGTACGAAAAATGACAAAAGATTCATTTCATACATATTACTAAAAACTCACCGAAGGGTAAAAATGGATTTAAACAATTTTAGGTTTATGGAAATAATATTACATATTGATGAAACATGGATGTGGATGATAAAATACACCTCAGTAAATACTTACGAATAAACAATCTCGGATAAAAATGAGATTGTGATATTTTACCTTACCTTAGGTCCGACTTGCTTTGTATGTGTCCAAACCTCCTATATAATGATTTAAATCATGTTATTGACTTATTACAGAATCATATTCATTGTTATGATATCATATATGGTTCACTTATGACTTTATATTACCCGTTCTTTTGTAAATTCATGTTAAAGTAGCGTTTTGGGTAAAATCGTCTCATTTGTCGTTCGTGTTTTTAACTTGTAATTATTAATATGATTACTTAGATCATGATTAATTAATTCCAGAATATAAAACATGATTTATATATATATATTCATAATATACATATATAATAAATCAGTAAATGGAATGAAATACACCGTTCATGGAGACGGTAGTCCGTACGTACGCATGAACGCTGTTTTCGTTTCCTTATTGAATTGAATGGAATTAAGTAGATGACATACATATAAATATAAATAATTCCAGTATAATTATTAGGTCATATATTTCATTAGTACTTATTATATATACTTTATAATCATTCATGAATGGTTAATCATTGAGAATGAATCTCATCGCGTCGTGGAGACGGTAGTCCGTACGTACGCACGAGCGATGATATCGTTCCCATGGTCGTGGAATTGTGTTGAAGTGTATGTATACTATTTAAGTATCAATATCATTTTATAATAATCATATATAGTTACTCATTACACCATTATACCCATCCAATTAATGTGGTGATGGAAAATAGATTACACCACGGCGTGGAGACGGTATTCCGTACGTACGCACGCGCGGTGATTTCTTTTTCCGTAGGATGGATAGATGGTAAAATAGGGTTGTTTCATACTTAAAATAACATATCCGTATATGAGTGATACTGATGTTATTACTTCATAATGAAACAACCTAAGAAGAAGAAGTGGAAGGAGAAATAAAGATGAAAGAATTGGTAACGGTAATTACCTCTTCTTTGAAGCGCCTCTTAGAGACCTCCTCTTTGGGAACTAAAATTGGTCTTTGAGGAAGACCAGAACCTCTAGGATGTTTCTAGGGAAGTGGAGAAGAGATTTTGGCAGGGTTTGGACGAGCATGAGTGCTCAAATTGGTGTGAAGAGGAGGGGGAGGAGGTGTCCTTTTATAAGGGAGGAGAGGGGCACCTTAGGAATATCTCAAAATATTATTTTATATTAAAGTCAAAATCGGTTTATAATGGTTCCAAAGGGTCTTATTTCGAAGCTAAAGTGGGGATGGGTCGAAATCCTATCATCCAATAGGATTTTTACAAGTTTAGGTTATTATGTTAACCTTATCAATTAGATTTAACTCTAAGTTAAATAATTTAACTTTTACCGTGTCTTTTTGTTTTCTTACACTATATGGTTAATACACTTACTATAACATGACAAACGAACCCCAAATTGTTTATTATTAATATATATATCCTTATCTAAGTCATTTGGCCGAACCGTAGATTTTTAGGAAAAAAATAACAATTAATAATATAATATTTAATTTAAAAACTATTTTGTGTCAATTTTGACACTATTAGATATATGATTTTTGTGAAAGTCGTAACAGAATTATATGTTCAAACCAAGTTGATTAAATAAACACTAATATATCATAGTAACCTATAAAATTAGTGGAATTCATAAAAAGTCTCAAATTACATTCATTTGAGCATTTATAACATCAATTATGTTAATATTTCCTTAAAAGGGTAATTATTGCATCATCGTTGTGTCATAAATAAATTAATTTATTTAAAGTCTAAAATTTATAAATAAAATATCATTATGTAGGAAAGCTTTTTAGAAATATAATGAATATTTATAGTCGAATTTATCTTATGTATAACCCCATATTAAAAATGTTTTACTTATTAAACTTTGATTTTAACTATTTTAACTATTCATTAAATAAAATAATATTAAATGTCATAATCTAATCCAACTGGGCCTAAATGGTCATATTATATTAATAAGGTTGTTTTTGGTCGAATTACACTTATCCAATAGAATTATGACATGTGTTAGGGTAATAGTAATATCATATTTACCCTTAGTTACCCTATTTACTATTAACCGTGGTAAAAAAAGTAAAAAGTTACTATTCACCAAAAATTATTTTCATCTCATTGTACCACATTTTATCCTTGATATTAATTGTGTCTGTCAAATTTTCGAAATTCCATTCATAGAAGTGGTAAAATTAAGTTTTATGCAAAATTCAGTTTTTAACCTACCACTTAGTGGTTTCACTATTCATCAAAAATTGAAAGTTTTCAGAAAAATGCCAAAATTTCATCCTAAGCTATATTTCATATTCCGAATTCAAAAATGAAGTCTATTTTACCAAATTCATAACATAGAAATTGCATTAATTAATTTTATAATTAAATCCCGCTGTTAAAACAAATAGTGTGTTTTTAAGAAACAATATCTATCAAAAGATTGACACTTGATTATGTCTGGTTTAAATGTGAAATTACATCCAATGACCAACATTGTATTAAATTGTAAAAATATATTATAAATATACTTTAAAACAACTCAAATTAATAATTTATCACTATTAATTATTTTGATTAAAAAAGTTGTTTTTAATTATAATTTAGTAATTTTCACTATTCATCAGAATATGAAAGTTATCCGAAAAGTAACAAAATTTCACCATAGGCTAAATTCGATACTCCGAATCCAAAAATGAAGTCCATTTTGAGAGATAAAATTTCTAAAATTTAAAAAGTGGTTATTACTATTCATAATGGCTAGTTTTAATAATATTTTAATAGCATATCGTTGTTTCGTGAAACTAAGTATTGCGTAATACACACGCTATCGAGGAAGGTTGTGATTGCGTGTAATGCAAGGCAAGTCAAGGATGCGTGTTGTGCAAGCTCCTTTTTGTGTTGCGTACGACACAAGACATTAGTGAAATTAAAAAGAATATTTTTCATAAAATCTTGGGTTGTTACATTCTACCCCCCTTAAAATGAATTTCGCCCTCGAAATTCGTCGGGGTTATAAATGGTTTATTATTCGAAAGTTTCTTTAATAGAAACCCACATCGTAAAAAGAATACCAAAACTTGGCTTTAAAAACTAAAGTATGAAATGTAACGATTACCCAAATAAACTAATAACTGGGTTTCCACATAGGTGAAAATATGGATATGGAAGAGAAATCTAACTATCATGTTCTGATGGAGAGTGGTAGAGAACATGTCTTTGGAAAAGCCAGTAATCACAAATCCATTGATTTGTGATGATATAAGGTACCATCTGATTCATCAGGTATAAGATCACTAGGACAACATTTTTGGTTTTCAAGATCATTTCCCTAAAGTTGAAAATTTTCATTAGAATAAATACTTACTTTATTTTGGTACAATCTCACTGTTGTTCGTGCCTTGAAAAATTTCCACTTCATCTCTTAAATAAATGTAGTTGAATTTGTTATTCGTGAAGTGTTATCAGATCATGTGATAGAATGACGGGTCATTCCATCTGTCTCAAACAAAAGGTTAGCAAAAATTATATACATAAGTCGATCTATAGTGAGATTAATCACATATGGTTCCTAAAATGGACTTATACTTCATATATCATACTTCTTAATATAATAAAACTAGTTTCAACTAAACAGGGACTTCCTGTAGGCCAGTGGTAGGCGATAAAGGCCAGTCGCACTTCGGTTGTGGGTTCGATTCCCACAGCCTTGTCCGAAGCGATGGGCTGTCGCCCGTCCTGCAGGTTGTCCTTTTTCTGAAGCTATTTTACTATAACATCCCATCAATAATATCGAAAATCTTCTATCCTTAAACAATACTATCTTATGTCCAACATAATCCATTCTAAACTTTAGGCTTATCCATAATACTGCAGTCCACTCTCATAATATAGTGAAAACAATTACCAGAGATTTAATACTGTCGTTGATCCCCATATATCATAAGATATGTCTTGTTGGTCACATTACAAACATTCAAAGGCCTTAATCACGTATTCTCTTGAATACCCATTGAACCATAGTGAAAACTTGAATTCAGTTAAAAGTTAACACCTTCCACATACCAAAATCCTTAAAATTCTATATACTCAAACCATGATATCACTTAGTCCTTATATCAATCATGAGCTCATGAATACAATCAAACATCTCATTATCGTCTTATCCCTTCATTATGCGCATATCATCTACATTCCAAAAATATCTGAATAACCTTTCATGGATACTGGTAACATTAATCATACACTTTTAAAACTCAAGGAAAGACAACAGTGTAACAATCCTTAGATGTATTTTTATTCCCTAGTACCATGAGATTACTTATACAACATTACACATGATAAACATGTAATCATTCCACTACATTCTCAAACCATTGACCGAGCTTCAACAATTCTTTCATCTCACATATCATTTGTAGTCTCATCATCATCATCCACATAAATACTACCCATATGACCATACTGATTCTCTTCATGAGTCTTTCCCTTAGGGCATTTTTTTGCATAATGCCCATACATTCGACATTTAAAACACTTAACCATTTTTGATGTCGTAGCAATACCATTATCCTCATCCATGGTGTTAACCGACCCTTTTCCTTTGCACTTACTTGCTTTGTGTCCTTCTTTTCCACACCCAAAGCATCTTCCAGTTCCCTTGAAACATTCTCCTTGATGCCTCTTCTCACATGATTTACATAGGGGAAATTGAACTTTCTATCCTCTATGATCATCATGAAACTCCATCTTTCTCTTATTAGTCGAGTCAGGAAACTTACCAAATTTTACATTATTGATCATATTATGAGATTGCTGATTCGGCATAATAATGATGTTTGGACATCCAAATCCCATTTCATTTGGTTGCTCATGAAGAATATCATTCCATTGTCCATCATATCCTCCATTATCGTGAATCATCTTGTTTCCAGCCATTTTCTAAAACCCAAAAAGAATAGTGTGAGAGGAAAAAATCATAATAAAGGGGGAGTACCCTTAATATCTAAAATCTTAGGTTAAATTATTAGATCTTTATCATAGTTCTAGGATTATATCCTATACGTATACTTATCCTTAGAGACATCCCTAGACATACCTTAGAAATATCTCTAGGGATCTGACTAACGTTTTCGCATCCTAGTTTCCAAAGGTTGAATAAACCTTTCCTCTGATACCAACTGTAGAGACCCGAAGCTTAACATACATGGATATTACATTACTTTTGCGGAATACTTTGTACATTACAAAAACACACACACAAGGATCGTAATAGTTTAGTGTCTTTGGAAACTCGGAACGTAATCTTCTAATCGTGGTGAAAGATCTTCAATATCTCCCATAAAGATCTTCCCTTTTTTTACCTAAAACCATTCTTTATATCCAGGGGAAAAGAAAACATAAAAGGGTGAGCTCAAATGCCCAGTAAGGCTAAACAAAAGAAAAATGAATCACAACATATTCATAAGAACATAACTTTTGGAAATCTTAACCTGTAAAAGAGAGCATAATTTCATAACATGGGATAAATCATAGTAGTGAAATGAAATCACAATAATCATAACATAAAACATGAAACTTTGTGGCATTCACACATAATCATAGAGAATCATTTCTTGTTAGTCAAGACTCATTGCCAAGACTATCTTAGTGGACAAAGTCCCTTTCTGAATCGAGTAACCCTCGTTTTAGTCCTGTTTCACTGAACCGGTATAACCTACCATTCCAGCCCTGTCTATCTCATGAGATATAAAATCTTTACCCAATGCATTTGAGGGAGATATAGGTCCCACCCATCTTATAGTGAATCCTTTCTTTTGTGTGCCACATAATCATAAACCATACATCATAGCGTAACCCATGTAATAAAAATGGGATTCTTAAACAACATGACATCATAAAACAATTCATATAAGATAAAGGAATTCATAAAAATATTTCCATCACAACATAATCAAACCAATGTAATAATAGGGATAAAAACAGAACCCTTTTATTATCTTGGATGGAAAATAATTTTGATAAAATACTTGAACTCCATTCTTGAGGAAAATATCCTTTCTACTTCAAAAACATTTTTCCTTTCATAACATGTCATACGACTTTAAAATAAAATAAGTTGATTAAAAATAAACATGAAAAATTGTAAAGTATGTTTCTTGGAAATAATGTTTTAAAAATCCATTCATGCCGTATACGTTAAAAAAAACATTCTTCGTACTTTTGTCGGAAAAGTCAAAAAGTTCCTCGTACGAAAAATGACAAAAGATTCCATTCATACATATTACTAAAAACTCACCGAAGGGTAAAAATGGATTTAAACAATTTTAGGTGTATGGAAATAATATTACATATTGATGAAACATGGATGTGGATGATAAAATACACCGTTCATGGAGACGGTAGTCCGTACGTACGCATGAACACTGTTTTCGTTTCCTTATTGAATTGAATGGAATTAAGTAGATGACATACATATAAATATAAATAATTCCAGTATAATTATTAGGTCATATATTTCATTAGTACTTATTATATATACCTTATAATCATTCATGAATGGTTAATCATTGAGAATGAATCTCATCGCGTCGTGGAGACGGTAGTCCGTACGTACGCACGAGCGATGATATCGTTCCCATGGTCGTGGAATTGTGTTGAAGTGTATGTATACTATTTAAGTATCAATATAATTTTATAATAATCATATATAGTTACTCATTACACCATTATACCCGTCCAATTAAGGTGGTGACGGAAAATAGATTACACCACGGCGTGGAGACGGTATTCCGTACGTACGCACGCGCGGTGATTTCTTTTTCCGTAGGATGGATAGAAGGTAAAATAGGGTTGTTTCATACTTAAAATAACATATCAGTATATGAGTGATACTGATGTTATTACTTCATAATGAAACAACCTAAGAAGAAGAAGTGGAAGAATAAATAAAGATGAAAGAATTGGTAACAGTAATTACCTCTTCTTTGAAGCGCCTCTTTGAGACCTCCTCTTAGGGCACTAAAATTGGTCTTTGAGGAAGACCAGAACCTCTAGGATGTTTCTAGGGAAGTGGAGAAGAGATTTTGGCAGGGGTTGGCCGAGCTTGAGTGCTCAAATTGGTGTGAGGAGGAGGGGGAGGAGGTGTCCTTTTATAAGGGAGGAGAGGGACACCTTAGGAATATCTCAAAATATTATTTTATATTAAAGTCAAAATCGGTTTATAATGGTTCCAAAGGGTCTTATTTAGAATCTAAAGTGGGGATGGGTCGAAATCCTATCATCCAATAGGATTTGGACAAGTTTAGGTTATTATGTTAACCTTATCAATTAGATTTAACTCTAAGTTAAATAATTTTACTTTTACCGTGTCTTTTTGTTTTCTTACACTATATGGTTAATACACTTACTATAACATGCCAAACGAACCCCAAATTGTTTATTATTAATATATATATCCTTATCTAAGTCCTTTGGCCGAACCTTAGATTTTTAGGAAAAAAATAACAATTAATAATATAATATTTGATTTAAAAACTATTTTGTGTCAATTTTGACACTATTTGATATATGATTTTTGTGAAAGTCATAACAGAATTATATGTTCGAACCAAGTTGATTAAATCAACACTAATATATCATAGTAACCTATAAAATTAGCGGAATTCATAAAAAGTCTCAAATTACATTCATTTGAGCATTTATGACATCAATTATGTTAATATTTCCTTAAAAGGGTAATTACTGCATCATCGTTGTGTCAAAAATAAATTAATTTATTTAAAGTCTAAAAATTATAAATAAAATATCATTATGTAGTAAATCTTTTTTTCAATCTAAGTAATATTTATAGTCGAATTTATCTTATGTATAACCCCATATTAAAAATGTTTTAGTTATTAAACTTTGATTTTAACTATTTTAACTATTCATTAAATAAAATAATATTAAATGTCATAATCTAATCCAACTGGGCCTAAATGGTCATATTATATTCATAAGGTTGTTTTTGGTCGAATTACACTTATCCAATAGAATTAGGACATGTGTTAGGGTAATAGTAATATCATATTTACCCTTAGTTACCCTATTTACTATTAACCGTGGTAAAAAAAGTAAAAAGTTACTATTCACCAAAAATTATTTTCATCTCATTGAACCACATTTTAGTCCTTGATATTAACCGTGTCTGTCGGATTTTCGAAATTTCATTCACAGAAGTGGTAAAATTATGTTTTATTCAAAATTCAGTTTTTAACCTACCACTTAGTGGTTTCACTATTCATCAAAAATTGAAAGTTTTCAGAAAAATGCCAAAATTTCATCCTAAGCTATATTTCATATTCTGAATTCAAAAATGAAGTCTATTTTACCAAATTCATAACATAGATATTTCATTAATTAATTTTATAATTAAATCCCGTTGTTAAAACAAATAGCGTGTTTTTAAGAAACAATATCTATCAAAAGATTGACACTTGATTATGTCTGGTGTAAATGTGAAATTACATCCAATGACCAACATTGTATGAAATTGTAAAAATATATTCTAAATATACTTTAAAACAACTCAAATTAATAATTTATCACTATTAATTATTTTGATTAAAAAAGTTGTTTTTAATTATAATTTAGTAATTTTCACTATTCATCAGAATATGAAAGTTATCTGAAAAGTACCAAAATTTCACCTTAGGCTAAATTCGATACTCCGAATCCAAAAATGAAGTCCATTTTGAGAGCTAAAATTTCTAAAATTTAAAAAGTGGTTATTACTATTCATAATGGCTAGTTTTAATAATATTTTAATAGCATATCGTTGTTTCGTGAAACTCAGTATTGCGTAATACACACGCTATCGAGGAAGGTTGCAATTGCGTGTAATGAAAGGCAAGTCAAGGATGCGTGTTGTGCAAGATCCTTTTTGTGTTGCGTAGAACACAAGACATTAGTGAAATTAAAAAGAATATTTTTCATAAAATCATGGGCTGTTACATTCTACCCCCCTTAAAATGAATTTCGCCCTCGAAATTCGTCGGAGTTATAAATGGTATATTATTCGAAAGATTCTTTAATAGAAACCCACATCGTAAAAAGAATACCAAAACTTGGCTTTAAAAACTAAAGTATGAAATGTAACGATTACCCAAATAAACTAATAACTGGGTTTCCACATAGGTGAAAATATGGATATGGAAGAGAAATTTAACCATCATGTTCTGATGGAGAGTGGTAGAGAACATGTCTTTGGAAAAGCCAGTAATCACAAATCCATAGATTTGTGATGATATAAGGTACCATCTGATTCATCAGGTATAAGATCACTAGGACAACATTTTTGGTTTTCAAGATCATTTCCCTAAAGTTGAAAATTTTCATTAGAATAAATACTTACTTTATTTTGGTACAATCTCACTGTTGTTCGTGCCTTGAACAATTTCCACTTCATCTCTTAAATAAATGTAGTTGAATTTGTTATTCGTGAAGTGTTATCAGATCATGTGATAGAATGACGGGTCATTCCATCTGTCTCAAACAAAAGGTTAGCAAAAATTATATACATAAGTCGATCTATAGTGAGATTAATCACATATGGTTCCTAAAATGGACTTATACTTCATATATCATACTGCTCAATATAATAAAACTTGTTTCTACTAAACAGGGACTTCCTGTAGGCCAGTGGTAGGCGATAAAGGCCAGTCGCACTTCGGTTGTGGGTTCGATTCCCACAGCCTTGTCCGAAGCGATGGGCTGTCGCCCGTCCTGCAGGTTATCCTTTTTCTAAAGCTATTTTACTATAACATCCCATAAATAATATCGAAAATCTTCTATCCTTAAACAATACTATCTTATGTCCAACATAATCCATTCTAAACTTTAGGCTTATCCATAATACTGTAGTCCACTCTAATAATATAGTGAAAATAATTACCAGAGATTTAATACTGTCTTTGATCCCCATATATCATAAGATATGTCTTGTTGGTCACATTCCAAACATTCAAAGGCCTTAATAACGTATTCTCTTGAATACCCATTGAACCATAGTGAAAACTTGAATTCAGTTAAAAGTTAACACCTTCCACATACCAAAATCCTTAAAATTCTATATACTCAAACCATGATATCACTTAGTCCTTATATCAATCATGAGCTCATGAATACAATCAAACATCTCATTATCGTCTTATCCCTTCATTATGCGCATATCATCTACATTCCAAAAATATCTGAATAACCTTTCATGGATACTGGTAACATTAATCATACACTTTTAAAACTCAAGGAAAGACAACAGTGTAACAATCCTTAGATGTCTTTTTATTCCATAGTACCATGAGATTACTTATACAACATTACACATGATAAACATGTCATCATTCCACTACATTCTCAAACCATTGACCGAGCTTCAACAATTCTTTCATCTCACATATCATTTGTAGTCTCATCATCATCATCCACATAAATACTACCCATATGACCATACTGATTCTCTTCATGAGTCTTTCCCTTAGGGCATTTGTTTACATAATGCCCATACATTCCACATTTAAAACACTTAACCATTTTTGATGTCGTAGCAATACCATTATCCTCATCCATGGTGTTAACCGACCCTTTTCCTTTGCACTTACTTGCTTTGTGACCTTCTTTTCCACACCCAACGCATCTTCCAGTTCCCTTGAAACATTCTCCTTGATGCCTCTTCCCACATGATTTACATAGGGGAAATTGAACTTTCTTTCCTCTATGATCATCATGAAACTCCATCTTTCTCTTATTAGTCGAGTCAGGAAACTTACCAAATTTTACATTATTGATCATATTATGAGATTGCTGATTCGGCATAATAATGATGTTTGGACATCCAAATCCCATTTCATTTGGTTTCTCATGAAGAATATCATTCCATTGTCCATCATATCATCCATTATCGTGAATCATCTTGTTTCCAGCCATTTTCTAAAACCCAAAAAGAATAGTGTGAGAGGAAAAAATCATAATAAAGGGGGAGTACCCTTAATATCTAAAATCTTAGGTTAAATTATAAGATCGTTATCATAGTTCTAGGATTATATCCTATACGTATACTTATCCTTAGGGACATCCCTAGACATACCTTAGAAATATCTCTAGGGATCTCACTAACGTTTTCGCATCCTAGTTTCCAAAGGTTGACTAAACCTTTCCTCTGATACCAACTGTAGAGACCCGAAGCTTAACGTACATGGATATTAAATTACTTTTGCGGAATACTTAGTACATAAAAAAAACACACACACAAGGATCGTAATAGTTTAGTGTCTTTGGAAACTCGGAACGTAATCTTCTAATCGTGGTGAAAGATCTTCAATATCTCCCATAAAGATCTTCCCTTTTTTTTACCTAGAACCTTTATTTATATCCTGGGGAAAAGAAAACATAAAAGGGTGATCTCAAATGCCCAGTAAGGCGAAACAAAAGAAAAATCAATCACATCATATTCATAAGAACATAACTTTTGGAAATATTAACCTGCAAAAGAGAGCATAATTTCATAACATGGGATAAATCATAGTAGTGAAATGAAATCACAATAATCATAACATAAAACATGAAACTTTGTGGCATTCACACATAATCATAGAGAATCATTTCTTGTTAGTCAAGACTCATTGCCAAGACTATCTTAGTGGACAAAGTCCCTTTCTGAATCGAGTAACCCTCGTTTCAGTCCTGTTTCACTGAACCGGTATAACCTACCGTTCCAGCCCTGTCTATCTCATGAGATATAAAATCTTTACCCAATGCATTGGAGGGAGATATAGGTCCCACCCATCTTATAATGAATCCTTTCTTATGTGTGTCACATAATCATAAACCATACATCATAGCGTAACCCATGTAATAAAAAAGGGATTCTTAAACAACATGACATCATAAAACAATTCATATAAGATAAAGGAATTTATAAAAATATTTCCATCACAACATAATCAAACCAATGTAATAATAGGGATAAAAACAGAACCCTTTTATTATCTTGGATGGAAAATAATTTTGATAAAATACTTGAACTCCATTCTTGAGGAAAATATCATTTCTACTTCAAAAACATTTTTCCTTTCATAACATGTCATACGACTTTAAAATAAAAGAAGTTGATTAAAAATAAACATGAAAACTTGTAAAGGATGTTTCTTGGAAATAATGTTTTAAAAATCCATTCATGCCGTATACGTTAAAAAAACATTCTTCGTACTTTTGTCGGAAAAGTCAAAAAGTACCTCGTACGAAAAATGACAAAAGATTCCATTCATACATATTACTAAAAACTCACCGAAGGGTAAAAATGGATTTAAACAATTTTAGGTTGATGGAAATAATATTACATATTGATGAAACATGGAAGTGGATGATAAAATACATCCCAGTAAATACTTACGAATAAACAATCTCGGATAAAAATGAGATTGTGATATTTTCCCTTACCTTAGGTCCGACTTGCTTTGTAAGTGTCCAAACCTCATGTATAATTATTTAAATCATGTTATTGACTTATTAAAGAATCATATTCATTGTTATGATATCATATATGGTTCAATTATGACTTTATATTTCCCGTTCTTTTGTAAATTCATGTTAAAGTAGCGTTTTGGGTAAAATCGTCTCATTTGACGTTCGTGTTTTTAACTTGTAATTATTAATATGATTACATAGATCATGATTACTTAATTCCAGAATATAAAACATGATTTATATATATATATATTCAGAATATACATATATAATAAATCAGTAAATGGAATGAAATACACCGTTCATGGAGACGGTAGTCCGTACGTACGCATGAACGCTGTTTTCGTTTCCTTATTGAATTGAATGGAATTAAGTAGATGGCATACATATAAATATAAATAATTCCATTATCATTATTAGGTCATATATTTCATTAGTACTTATTATATATACTTTATAATAATTCATGAATGGTTAATCATTGAGAATGAATCTCATCGCGTCGTGGAGACGGTAGTCCGTACGTACGCACGAGCGATGATATCGTTCCCATGGTCGTGGAATTGTGTTGAAGTGTGTGTATACTATTTAAGTATCAATATCATTTTATAATAATCATATATAGTTACTCATTACACCATTATACCCATCCAATTAAGGTGGTGACGGAAAATAGATTACACCAGGGCATGGAGACGGTATTCCGTACGTACGCACGCGCGGTGATTTCTTTTTCCGTAGGATGGATAGAAGGTAAAATAGGGTTGTTTCATACTTAAAATAACATATCAGTATATGAGTTATACTGATGTTATTACTTCATAATGAAACAACCTAAGAAGAAGAAGTTGAAGAAGAAATAAAGATGAAAGAATTGGTAACGGTAATTACCTCTTCTTTGAACCGCCTCTTTGAGACCTCCTCTTAGGGCACTACAATTGGTCTTTGAGGAAGACCAGAACCTCTAGGATGTTTCTAGGGAAGTGTAGAAGATATTTTTTCAGGGTTTGGCCGATCTTGAGTGCTCAAATTGGTGTGAGGAGGAGGGGGAGGAGGTGTCCTTTTATAAGGAAGGAGAGGGGCACCTTAGGAATATCTCAAAATATTATTTTATATTAAAGTAAAAATCGGTTTATAATGGTTCCAAAGGGTCTTATTTCGAAGCTAAAGTGGGGATGGGTCGAAATCCTATCATCCAATAGGATTTTGACAAGTTTAGGTTATTATGTTAACCTTATCAATTAGATTTAACTCTAAGTTAAATAATTTAACTTTTACCGTGTCTTTTTTTTTTCTTACACTATATGGTTAATACACTTACTATAACATGTCAAACGAACCCCAAATTGTTTATTATTAATATATATATCCTTATCTAAGTCATTTGGCCGAACCTTAGATTTTTAGGAAAAAAATAACAATTAATAATATAATATTTGATTTAAAAACTATTTTGTGTCAATTTTGACACTATTTGATATATGAATTTTGTGAAAGTCATAACAGAATTATATTTTCGAACCAAGTTGATTAAATCAACACTAATATATAATAGTAACCTATAAAATTAGTTTAATTCATAAAAAGTCTCAAACTACATTCATTTGAGCATTTATAACATCAATTATGTTAATATTTCCTTAAAAGGGTAATTACTGCATCATCGTTGTGTCATAAATAAATTAATTTATTTAAAGTATAAAAATTATAAATAAAATATAATTATGTAGGAAATCGTTTTAGCAATTGTTTCGGTGCGGATGTGCGTCGGGTTACGCTGTTCCGCCAGGACGCGTTCGCGCGTGCACCCGTCAACCCGAGGGGATGGGCGCGCGGCTTGTGGTCCCGCAGTCCCGCTTTCCAAGGGCGGGCGGCATCCGTCCCTTATTCAGGGGCGTCTGCTCCTTGATCGAAACCGGGATGATGGGATGTCGGCTCCTCCTTCCTTGGACGTCTCCTCGGAACTCGTCGCCTAATCCGGGTCTCCCTCATAGACTTAAGAATGTTCGTGAATCTCGTTCCCGGCGCCATATCTTCATGGACACCGGTTAATTACGCTGCTTCCGCCCGGACGTTCCAAGGAGTCTGGGCGGGGCAGCAACCTGCGGTGAGAAGGCCGGGTGGCTCTGGGTGCTGGGGGCGTGTCGTAGCGCTGCGGCTCTGCACGTCTGTCTTCCGTCCCATAATAGGGCTTCTCGAAGGCATAAAGGCCTGAGGCATCCCGTACTGGGTGCGGGGAACTGTGTCACCTGAGGTTTTCCTCAGCTTCCCATGTTTAACACGGGGTATGCCGCGAGTTTAACGTCCAGCGGGGACGGCATCGGACCGATCAACACGAAAAGTGGATCAGATGACAGAACCCCTTGCGGGGAACCTCCGACGCTGGGGCCAGCATATGGGAGGCTTCCCAAATGATATGGAGTGGAGTGAAGTGGCATGACCCCACCGGGATGTGGCGGCCCGGGTAAGGATCAGGATGGATGATGAAGTGAAGAGCTTGGACCCCGTAGGGGCTTCCTACGTACCGCGCGTTAGCACGGATCAAAGTCGACGTAGTTCGGGTATACAGTTTAACGTCATGCTGGACGTCGGCAAGCCGACTCACGAAGAGGTCTAGGCCGCCGGGCGGAGGATTGAACCGGACCACCTCGCACAGAGGGGGGTGGAACGGCCGGGTGGATCACAGTTTCACGTCATGCTGGACGATAAAAGGAGAAATGGGAAAAGGGGCCGTGGGGAGGCACATTGGAGATACACACGGGCAGTCTCCCACAGGGGCGGATTCATAGGTGAATCGACGCAAGCGTGAACCCTGGAGGGGTCCACTGATGGACGAACCGACGTAAATACGACCGGGACGACCAGGTGGCGGGCTTGGACCTCAAGAAGGCTTCCTACGTACCCTGTTTAGAAGACAGGGATCAAAGTCCACGTAGTTCATTCTGTCAGGACTTACGCACTTGAGGCAGCCCGGTTGCGGCAAAACTCAGTTGGAAGGGACTTGGACCGAAAGCAGAAGACACCTCGATCCCAGTCATACCCTCTACTGGCTTCGGCCGTGGGGAGGCGCAATGGAGATACACATGTGCAGCCCCCCACGAGAAACTAGGGGTTTGTAATACCCTGCCCCCGTAGGGAAAAGCCACTCCCATTAAATCGTCCCAAAAGCGGGACAATCCCGACATCCCTGCAGCGACGAGCGGGTGGGGGCCACATCCAAACCGGGGGAGACCCTGCGTGCAGAGCACGGGATCGGATGAAGCGGACGGTTTAACGTCTTGCCGGACGAAGTACAGTTTAACGTCGTGTGTTGAAGACGAGGCGGACGGTTTAACGTCTTGCCGGACGAAGTACAGTTTAACGTCGTGTGTTGAGGACGGAACACTTGGCAGTTTAACGTCCTGCAGTGCGGACGATGGGGCTAGGCAGTTTAACGTCGTGCAGCTTGGACGGATGTGCAGTTTAACGTCATGCTGGACGGACATGCAGTTTAACGTCATGCTGGACGTATGCGCAGTTTAACGTCATGCGGGACGAATGCTGAACAGTTTAACGTCTTGTAGCTCGGACGTATGTGCAGTTTAACGTCATGCAGGGCATAGGTTGCCGGACGATGGGTGCATGTCACTTCGCACGAACCCGGAGGGCTGCACGGGAAGACAACGCACGGTGCGGGCACCCAGGATGAGGAGCATCGGGCGCCACGCAGGCAGGTGCCCTCAGGGGGTCGAGGGGACGACCCTGGCAGATTGCGCGCAAAAAGGAAGCTTTGCGCGCAATACTGCGGGCCGGCGCGCAATCGGGGCGGCTGGCGCGCAATTGGGCCAGTGCCTTGCGCGCGGATGCTTGAGATTGCGCACACCGGGCTTCGGATAGCGCGTGGGGGCAACGGCTCATTCTCTAATGAATGGCCACTTGAAAGAAGGGGGGGTGCGCGCAATCGGGCCGGATTGCGCGCACCCCGGGGGCAATTGCGCGCAAGCGGGTTCTTTTGCGCGCAAAGGCCTTAGGGTGAGTTTTTATTCAAATGAAAGGAGCCAGCGGGGATTGCGCGCGAAGGCGGACCCCGAGGCTTCCTTGCGCGAAAGAAAGGAGGTTACCTGAAGTTCGTCATTGCGCGCGGAAGGGGTTGAATTGCGCGCACGAGAGACGTTTCGACTTCCAGCAACCTTTGAAACGTTGGGGGTCGCCTTGTATTTATAGGCAACCCCGGGCGCGGAATCCAAGGCGCGAGCGCGAAATTCTTCTCGCGGGCGCGGAATCGGACACGGCGCGCAAAGGGAGCCGCGCGGGCCTGCGGCGCGCAAGATATGCGCGCCGGCCCGGCGCATTGCGCGCATCCCGGGGGTTTTGCGCGCGCCTCATCGCTTTTGCGCGCAGGTCTCGGAAATTCCGCGCAAGGCCTCCGGGCCCTCCGAAACGTTCTTCCGACTCCAAATATCACTTCGCTTTCCGCATCCGGAGCTTCGTTTGGGAACAACGGACTTTTCCGGCGTCTACAAAAGCCCCCCCTCGGAATCTGATCGGCGAGAGGTCGCAACGATCGGGTTCCGAGGGAGACGCCGGAATGCCGAAACCCTGGGCGACGCGGGACTGTGGCGCGCAAAAATGGGTGTCAGGCGCGAAATCGGCCGATGCGGTCGCGCAAAGCCTTTTCCGCGCAGCGCGGACCCCGGCCTCGCCTATAAATAGGGGCACTGGGTCCCTCCGGGCCGTACACTGGCCTTCCGCGCGATAAGCCTTCTTTGCTCTCGTGCGCGAAATTGCCTTTTCCGGCGCGGAATTCGCTCGCTCGTCGCGCAAAACCGCCCGGACTTCGCTCTGTTTTTGCGCGAATACCCGGGGTTTTTCGCGAAGGACTTCCCGATTGCGCGCCGTCCACTAGGATTGCGCGCCGCCTCTCAAACTTTTCCACCAGCCTCGTCCGATCCCGCACGCTTCTTCCCTTAACTCGCACGACTCCCGAATCTTCCGAGATGGCCACGCACAGAGGAAATGAAGGGGATGCCGCCGCTCGCAGAGCCGAGATGGCGACGAACGAGGAGGTTTACGGAGCCAAGGAGATTGTTTCTAACAATCAATCCTTGTTCGACTTACTAACGCCGGCCCAGAAGACATATCCACTGTCGGACAACCTGCCGCTCTGGAACTTCGGCATCCTAGATGAGGTTCCGGTGCCAGGGTTCGAGATTGATGCGCCGCGGACCTGGGTGACCCGGGAGGACGAGCTTCTCCGCTATAACATCACCAACAATGGGCATCCTGCCAGGGAGACCAGACACGTGGATGTCTATGTCCTGAACCCGAGGACGCGGACCATTGACGGGGGTGAGCCTACTGCGGAGAATTCTCCAGCCCTCTACTCGAGCACATACCGCCAGAGCGTCACTGACGACACCAAGGGCTGGCTGAAGGACTGGGACTTGCGGTCTGGGGGCAACTTTACCAGTGAATGGGCCTGGGCGTTCTGGGTACGCCACACTTGCGATCACTTCGCAGAGGAGCTGCGGTACATCGGCCTATTTGAGGCGGTGTGGACGTCGCAGTTCCACTTCTACCAGCAGTCTGAGCTCGGGCCGGAGCTGTTCACTCGCTGGTCCCCGGATACCAACACCTTCCATCTTCACCATGGGGAGGTCGGCATCAGTCTCTGGGACATCCACTGCATCGGAGGTATCCCGCTGGAGGGCTACCAGTACGATGAGTTCCTGCCACCGAAGAACATCTGGGAGGACAGGTCACGGACTCCCATTCTGACCTGGCATCTGCTTGACCTGGCTACGCAGCGGCTCGGGATCCAGGACTTCCAGAAGGACATAGCCTATAAGGATTGGTTCGGCCAGTTCCTGGAGCATGACCCGGCGGTCAAGATGCCAGGCAGGGGGAAGCGGTGCCCGACCGCAGCTCAGAGGAGCCGGAACGGGTCGTACTGGCGGGTTCAGGAGACGGGCGACTACCGCTCATGGGGGTACCGCGTCATCGAGGCCCGGGACCCGAATGTCCGGTACGCGGCGTTCCTAGCCGCCTTTCTGAGCGGGTGGCTCCTGCCAGTGCGGGATGCGAGGATGGGCGTCCGCCCGGCGACGCTGGCGATGGCGGGCGCCATGGCTGCCAATAAGAGGTACAACCTCGGGGTCCCAGTACTGGCGAGGCTGTATGCCATTCTGGGACGCATCTCACGAGGGGGGTCGCCACGAAGGATCTGTGGGCCCTTTCAGTTCTTCCACGGCTGGGTGGCTGCTCACCTTGGTGGGTATACGTTCCCAAATGCCATCAGTCCTCCGGGCAACGGCCTGCGACCCTCCCTGCTGAACATTGCGGGGGTCGCTCCGATGACCCTCAGTGAGGAGGGCGTGAGGGTTCGGATTGGCAATCATGCCAATTTCAACTTCATCCCGTTCCCCACTCCCGTCGGCCAGATGATCGACAACGGACAGGGCCCGCTGGAGCAGCATGAATACTTCCTGAACATGCGGGGCGGGGTGCTCGTGACTCGGATCGACGGGAAGGTGATCTGCGAGCCTTACGTGCCGACCCGGTTCGCCAGGCAGTTTGGGTGCCTTCAGCGGATACCGAAGAGGGTATTCACCGCTGTTCGGGAGGAGACGAACCCTTGCGTCCTTCGCCAGATGTGGCTGATGTTTGTCGCCTTCGGCTCTGGCGACGTCATCACTCTCCCTCCTACCGGGATCGACGCAGGCTTGGCAACCGAGTATGCCGAACACTGGGCCATCGCGTACCCTTAGGGGCTTTTGCGGAAGCTAGTTCGGCGGCTCGAGGTTACCCGTGCGGAGACCGGGCGTCAAGGAAGGAGGCGAGGCGCCGCCACACGGGGGAGAACGGAGGCGCGCCAAGCAGCGGGGCCAGCGCGAGCAGGGACATCGGCGGCGGGCGCATCGCAGGCTGCCGCTCCGACCTCGGCGCCCAGAGAGGGGGCACATGCGGCGGTCGAGGAGCGGCCCGGGAAGCAGGTGAGGCGTCTGCTCGAACCCTCCCACGATGCAGTCTTCCCGGCGCTGTGGTCGGCCTGGATGACCCTGCGGCAGTCACTGGGGACCGACGTCATCTGGCGAAAGATACTCAGAGAAGGAATCTATCTGCCAGAGGTCGGGCGCCTCCAGATCACCGACAGGGTGGACTTCAACCGGCAGCATGCGTATCTGACGGCAATGGACGAGTACGCGCGCCAACGGGGTCAGCGTGCGGAGCCATCCCTTCTGGTGAAGGTGATGCTCGGTCTAGAGCCTGCTCCAGAACGGATGCCGCCGGGAGAAGATGACAGTAGCAACTCCGAGGAAGAGGAGACGGGGGAGGATGAAGGCTCCGAGGGAAGGTCCCATCGGGGGAGCCCACGGGAGAGCGGCGAGGTGGCCGGCTCTGACAACGTTGATGTCACTGAGCTCCTCGAGGTCCGCTTCTATCCCTACTCAATCTGCTTCATCCACTCTCTTATGCAGCTTCTAACCCATTTCTCCATCTTTCTCAGGAGCGCACGGATGTCGGTCAGGCGTCCTCAGCGGGAGTAGGAGAGGCGCCAGCAGGACAAGGCGGGGGCCAGACACCCATCATTGAACTGACAAGTGAGGATGGGTCCCCTGCTGCAACTGTTCCTACGGCGGCCGGGATAGCGGAAGATGACGTTCCGACCTCCCGTAAGTCTCCCTACTTTACTGCTGGTGTTTGCCATTGACGATCCGTGACTAACCACGGCATGCCCTGTGCAGTGATCTCAACCTTGGAGGCTCGCCGGGTTGCCGAACCCGGGCCGTCCGCGAGTGGACCGGTGTCAGACATGCCGCCTGCTCCGGAACAGACCTTCCAAACCGACCCGGCCCCATCAACTGCTGATCAGGGGGCTCCGGACGCCGGCGGCGCTGACATCGGAGAGAGGGGGGCTGACGAGGGCGTCGTCGCCGCTGGGGCGAGAGAAGAAGGTCGCCCAGGTGTTGGGGAACCTATCTCCCATGAGGACATCCCAGGGGCGGACCCTGCAGCAGACCTGCTGGCTGCCTTCCCTGCTTACCGGCCTGCCGACCCCGAGGAGATGGATGACTCGGACGCGGAGGCGGTCGAGGATAGCTGGGTAACGCGACGCAGGGGGTGGAAGTGCATCCAGCGCTTCCTCAAGCGAGACCCATCGGAATGGCTGGGGCGCATGGGATCACTTCAGACCTGGCTGCGCTTCCTGTGTGCCGGGGGAGCTGATGCTCAACGCCTCCATCTGACGGTCCGTGATTTTATGGCCGAGAAGATGCACGAGAGCCGCCGGCGTGCCGACGTCGCACAAAGTCGGGACATGTCGGAGAGCACGCAGGCGCTCCTCGCGGCAGAGCAGGAAGTCCGGCGCCTCGAAGGGCAGGCGGCAGAGAAGGAGGCCTTCATCGCAGCATGTACCGAGCTTGTGGAGCAACTATCGGCACAACTGATCGACGCTCAGGTACAGCTGACGGAGGCGGGCCAACAGATGGTCACACTCCAAGTCGAGCGGGAGCGCGCACAGGCCAGGATTGACGAACT
This sequence comes from Viscum album, assembly GCA_963277665.1. Classification (NCBI taxonomy): domain Eukaryota; kingdom Viridiplantae; phylum Streptophyta; class Magnoliopsida; order Santalales; family Viscaceae; genus Viscum; species Viscum album. Next base: position 506,717,418 of record OY728145.1, read on the forward strand.
GCGTGCTGCGACCGCCGAAAAGGAGAGGGCACGCAGAGAACGAGAAGCAGCCCTGGAGGCCGCCAGCCAAAGGGTAGCGGCATTAGAAAGACTTATCCAGCACGCTAATCCCTAGGGGCTTTGTTTTTTGCCATTCCTAGAACATCTTGCTTCCGTTATTCAATATTTCGATCCATTTGTATGAATCAATATATTTATCTGCGTCTTTCGGTTTAATATGCTCAACCACAATTCGTTATCTTGCGGGAGTGTTAACCGAGCATCAGGCATCCATAATTGGGCCTGGGTTTCTGGTGAAAAGAGGGAGGTCATTCCTAGGAAAGGAGACCTCAGACCTAACCAATGTATCATCCCCCAACTTGTTCCAACACACGAGCGGGACAACGCTAGGGGCGTTGAGATTTTATCCGAACATAGGGAAATGAGAAAGGGTGAATCGCGTGTCCCGAATCCAGACACCCACAACGGTCGGCCTTCCAGGAAATGCCCAAGACGGTAGGCGGACAGTGGATCGACCATAACAACTGCAATAGATGGACCGAAAAAGGCCATCATTCATATTGCAGGAGGCGGACCACATGTCATCATGAATACCGCTTTGGGGTTCCTTCAGACACAAGGGTGGATAATCCAGATCAACAGGGCATGCGAAGCGTGGGGCGAAGTGATGGTTTGTTCGGACAGAATCCAACGCTCTCAAAATTGCGCCACCGTGGGGAAAACGTATTAGGCGGATGCACTAATCTGGCCGTGAGTCACCTCAATTCTCAGACAGCACCTCTCTGACGAGGAAACTGTCGCTTCCCACCCTTGCGATGGGGCATCCCGAGCTGAATCGGGGAGAATATCACAACTGCACCACTCTACCCGAAGCCAGGCCAGACGGCCGGCGACGAGGAGGGGCGGGACTTAACGATCCCTGAGGCTGGACCCGAGTCGGAATGCCCGGGCGTTCCTACGTACTCCATCAGGCTGGAGATCAAGCCACACGTAGTTCTGTGAGTGCAGTTTAACGTCATGCAGGACGTAAAATCCCGTTTAGGGGAGATCTTAGTTTAAGGTCGTAGAGCTCGGACCATAAGGGTTAGATCTTAGTTTAAGGTCTTAGAGCTCGGACCATAGGGCTGGAGGATCTTAGTTTAAGGTCTTAGAGCTCGGACCATAAGGGGAGATCTTAGTTTAAGGTCTTAGAGCTCGGACCATAAAGAGAGATCTTAGTTTAAGGTCTTAGAGCTCGGACCATAAAGAGAGATCTTAGTTTAAGGTCTTAGAGCTCGGACCATAAGGGGAGATCTTAGTTTAAGGTCTTAGAGCTCGGACCATAAGGGGAGATCTTAGTTTAAGGTCTTAGAGCTCGGACCATAAGGGGAGATCTTAGTTTAAGGTCTTAGAGCTCGGACCATGAGGGGCGATCTTAGTTTAAGGTCTTAGAGCTCGGACCATAAGGGGAGATCTTAGTTTAAGGTCTTAGAGCTCGGACCATAAGGACCTCAAAGTACGCCGCATCTGGTCATATCCCCTGGATATGCGAAGATGCACTGAGGGATAGTGTCAAGAGTGTCGAGTTTTCGCCTGGTCAGAATGGGAGGTGGGAAATGTGAATCATGCGGCCATTCACTCGAGGACCGGGAGCACCGGCGTGACGATATGAGAGTACTGCCGACCGTGGCGGAAAAGCAGCATCAACATCGCACTAACCGTTGGTGGAACGAGGCAGCAAACGAGCATCGACCGCTCAATCGCAGGATTCATATCGATTTGCTGCCCGAGGCCATTGGGGGTACCGGCCCGAGTCGGTGGGAGAGCACTGAGGCATTGTGTCCGAACCGTTCGCGGGGGGCTCCACCCAGGGCGTAGACGATGGGTCCGAATGAAAGGGAGCACGAAGCCTGAAAAGCGGAGGAAACCTGACCAAGCGGATCCTGACCCTCCTGGCAATAAACCAGAGTACTCTTAACACCGGTGGACCACCGCAAGGGGTCGGGGAACGCGCCTTGAGGGTGACCTGAAGGCGGCGGATTCCCCAGATAAGGGGGAATCTCTAAGAGGTGGGGGGCTGGACCCGAAGTTTCAAACATCCGGGCGTTCCTACGTATCCCATAAGGATGGGAATCAAGCCGCACGTAGTTCTTGAAGCGCGGCGCAACACAATCGGGCACCAGCGCGGGGAAGAGTGCGGGTCTGACCCTCGCACACAAAAGGAGCGGCATTTGATATTTCTTGTTTGTCCTTAAAGATGAATGGTTTTTCTTTGTGCGGCGACATGCCTGTGATTGAGAAATCTCTGGCGTCGCCGCAATAATCAAGCCACGGGAGGCATTGATGAATGGCGTGGTTATAACCAGCGCCCAACATGAGTGTCCCCTGAGGGGAACATCACGATGCAGTGCCGTTTTCTCGTCGGGCGGCCAAGACGATCACAGTTTACGGTCGTGTGGTAGGACCAGACAACACAGTTTAAGGTCGTGTGGTTCGGACCATGGAGGAATCCGCTTACCGCGGTACGGCGGACACGGCGGAGGTGGGAGCATACCCAGCCCTGCGGTCACGCACGATTCCAGGAGAAGAGTCTTGGGATGGGGGTCTGCGTATGTCCATCACCCGAGGGGCGGAGATGCTAGCCTCCAGACATACTGGGCTCAGAACGCGATTGTTCGAGCGACTCCTCCCTCCTTATGGGGACGAGGGTCCAGCTACGCATGGCCCTTGGGGAGAACATCCGCATATATCCTTGGTGCTCAGATCATGGGAGCCTCGAACGACATCATTACCTCGGTTGGTCTGCCTAACGTGTAAAGGTGTACTGAAGATCAGTATGAAAAGAGTGTCCAGATTCCACTACAACGCATAAAGGCGGAGTGTGATGAGGACTGCGCAACCAATGTTCAGAGCCTGAAGGAGCTGACATGGCGATCAAGGATATTGCTGACGCATTCGCAACACAACATCCGATCGCGTCAGCCTAAGACGGGGCAAGCAAACGAGCATCAACCGCTCAATCGCAGGATTCATATCGATTTGCGGCCCAAGACCCGCCGGTAAATCGACCCGGAGCGGTGGGAGAGCACTGAGGCATCGTACCCAAACCGCTAACGAGGATCCCTTTGAGTGAAGGCTCGAATAAGAGGAAGCGCGAGGCCTGACAAGCAACACAGGACTTGTCGGGATTGAATCTGACACTACGAGTCATAGACCGAAGTACCCAAAACATGTTAACAGATCTCCGGAAAAGGTCGGAGGACTCACCCTGAGAGCAACCAAAAGAGGGCAGATCCCCGTGATCAACCGAGAGACGGGGCTGGACCTGAAACACAAGCGTCCAGGCGGTCCTACGTATCCCATAAGGATGGGAATCAAGCCATACGTAGTTCTTGAGAGGCAGTTTAACGTCATGCAGGACGATGAGGGGTGTGAGGTAGTCCCACACACACGGGGGAGGCGTACGGCGCGGCCAGTAGACCGACGTGAATGAGGACATAATCCCCCGCTCACGCGATACGCCTCGCACAAAAAAGGAGGGGAACTGGGGCCAGAGGCCCAACGCGGGATAGAGATTCCCGGGAAATGGGGCTGGGCCTGAAACATGAATGTCCAGGCGGTCCTACGTATCCCATAAGGATGGGAATCAAGCCATACGTAGTTCTTGAATTGCAGTTTAACGTCATGCAGGACGATGAGGAAAAAAGAAGGGGGGAGCAGAAGGAATCCCCAAACGTGGGGGGGCGTACAGCGTGACGAGCAAACCGACGTGAATGAGGGCATAGCCCCGCACTCACACCATACGCCGCACACCCGGGGGCAACTGGGCCAAGGGCCCGAGATGGGATGGAAATTCCCGAAGGATGGGGCTGGGCCTGAAACATGAATGTTCAGGCGGTCCTACGTATCCCATAAGGATGGGAATCAAGCCGCACGTAGTTCTTGAGGGGCAGTTTTACGTCATGCAGGACGAATGCTGAACAGTTTAACGTCTTGTAGCTCGGACGTAGTGCAGTTTAGCGTCATGCAGGACGAAGCACTTGGCAGTTTAACGTCTTGCAGCGCGGACGAATGCTAAACAGTTTAACGTCTTGTAGCCTGGACGAATGCAGTTTAACGTCGTGCAGGACGTGGTGCAGTTTAACGTCATGCAGGACGAAGTGCAGTTTAGCGTCATGCGGGACGAATTGAACACTCAGGCAAAGTATTGCTTGAGGAACCTAGCGTTGGTGGGAGGAGTGACACGCTCACCATCCATAGTCGCTAGGGAGTACGCGCCATTGGGATAGACCTTGTGGACAACAAAAGGTCCCTCCCACTTGGGCTCCAACTTGGGCGGCTTCCTGCCGGGGATCATTGGCGCTCTTAGGGCTAGCACTAGATCACCCTGCAGGAAGGAGCGGAGGCGAACCTTCTTATTGAAAGCTCGAGCCATTCTGCTTTGATGCCTCTCCAAGTTGTGCAAAGCGCGAAGTCTATTCTCATCCAGTGCTTCCAACTCGACTAGACGGGCTTCAGCAACTCTGTCCGGCGCTTGCTGGTCGTAGACCGCAGTGCGCAAGGACGGTAACTGGATCTCGATGGGCAGGACGGCCTCAGCTCCATACACCAGGGAATAAGGGGTCATCTGGGTGGAATTGCGAGTCGTCGTCCGATAAGCCCAGAGGGCGTTGGGGAGCTTGTCCGGCCAACTCTTCTTGTTCTGACCAACCATCTTTTGCAGAATGTTAGAGAGGGTTTTGTTAAACGCCTCGATCTGTCCATTCGCCGGCGCATGATAGCGAGATGTATGGTTCGAGCGAATGTTATACTTGGCGTACAACTTCTTCAACTCGGCTGCTCGGAAATTGGTTCCGTTATCCGTGAGGATAGCGTGAGGCACTCCAAATCGATAAATGATGTTGGAGGTCACGAAGTCAGCGATGGAACAATATTTGACCTCTCTGAGCGGAATCGCCTCTGCCCATTTGGAGAAGAAGTCTGTGGCGGTCAGAATGAACCGGCACTGGCGAGCTGTCGCCGGCGGGTAAGGTCCCACAACGTCCAGTCCCCAGACTGCAAAGGGCCAGGAATACCTTGTGGTATGGAGAGGCTCCGGCGGCCGATGCACAAAGTTCGCATGAACCTGGCACGCATGGCACCTCCTGGCATACTCGATGCAGTCATGGATCATGGAGGGCCAGAAGTATCCTAACCTCCGAATCTGGTGGGACAGCTTCGGCCCAGTCTGGTGGGCGCCGCATGAACCAGCATGAACCTCTTGCATGACTCGTGGGACCTCGACTCCCTGAAGGCAACGGAGGAGAACACCATAAAATCCGCGTTTATAGAGGATCTGCTCTAGGCCGGGACTGCTCTGGAGGACAAACTGCGATGCGCGGCGTCGAACTCGCTCGCGCTCGGCCCGATCCGATGGAAGAATGCCATGTTGGAGGTACTCAACCAAAGGCGTCCTCCAATCAGGGGCTGATTCGACTGCTATATCTGGGGTACTCGGGGCTCCGGGCATAGGGGCAACCGTGGTGAGGTTACTTACCAACGGGCCGCGATCTTCTTCCGGGATAACGGGAGCGATGAGCCTGCGGCGCGTCACGCGGACGATCAGGTTGTCCTGTTCAGGCTCCGCAAGTGACGCAGCGAGGCTGGCCAAAGCATCTGCTCGACCGTTCTGCGACCGGGGAACATGGACAATTTCCGGCCGAGAAGGGAACCGGGCCATCAGAAGGAGGGTGCACTCCAACAATGGCACAAGTTCCGGCTTCCTGACAACGTAGTCGCCATTGATCTGCTTAACGACCAGCTCGGAGTCCCCTTTCACGCACAGACGGGGCACGTCGATCTCGAGAGCCAACTCGAGGCCGGTGATGAGGGCATGGTATTCCGCCTCATTGTTGGTACAGCCCTCTGACAACAGGAAGGAATATGGCAGCACGGCTTGCTCCGGGGTAATGAAGACGATACCCAGGCCCACTCTGTTGAGCTTAGGATTATCGAGTCTTCTACCGGTGGGGCTCCGGGAGGCACCGTCAAAGTGCATCTGCCAGCATGGATCGGCATGATCGACCGAGAGAATGGTCTCATCAGAAAAGCCTAGATCCAGCGGCTGATCCGCGGAGGTTGGGTGAGCTGCCAGAAAGTCTGCCAATGCCTGCCCTTTGATGGCCTTCTGAGACACGTACCTGATGTCGAACTGCTGGAGAATCACAGCCCACCGCGCTAGACGGCCAGTCAACATAGGCCGGCTCAGGATATATTTCAACGGGTCTACCCGAGAAACAAACTCTACCTCATGGTGCTGCAAGTAGTGTCGTAATTTCTGTACGGAAAATACGAGCGCCAGGCAGCTCTTCTCGATGGGGGAATACCTCACTTCCGCGTCGAGGAGCATGCGACTGAGGTAATAGAGGCTATTCTCTGTTCCCTCGCTGTTCTTCTGGGCTAGAAGGGCACCAAGGGACCGTTCCAGGGCGGTCACATAGAGGACCAGCGGCTTCCCGGATACGGGCGGCATCAGAACCGGAGGTTGAAGCAGGTACTGCTTGATTTCCTCAAAAGCGGTCTGACACTCTTTATCCCATACATAGGTGACACCCTTCTTCATGAGCCGAGAAAAGGGCTTACACTTTCCGGCCAGATTCGCGATGAATCGGCGTATATAGGCTAAGTGGCCTTGGAACCCTTGCAGTTCCCGGATGTTACCCGGGGGAGGCATTTGGCTAATCGCCCTGATCTTCTCTGGGTCGATCTCAATACCCCGGTATCTTACCACAAATCCAAGGAACTTTCCGGAGGTGACCCCGAAGGCACACTTCAACGGGTTCATCTTCAGGCAGCGAGACCGGAGGAAGCCGAACACTTTCTCAAGGTCTTTGAGATGGTCCTGACGCTGGCGCGATTTGACCACCAAGTCGTCGACGTAGCATTCCACCAGTGTGCCGAGGATTGGCTTGAATATGCGGTGCATCGCCCGTTGGTAGGTGGCTCCTGCATTCTTCAGGCCAAAGGGCATGACCCGGTAACAAAAGGTACCTTGGGGGGCCCTAAAAGCAGTGAACTCCTCATCCTCAGGGGCCATCCGGATTTGGTTGTATCCGGAGTATCCATCCATAAAGGAGAGGGCTTGGAACCCTGCTGTGGCGTCAATCAACAGCTCTGTCACTGGAAGGGGAAAATCATCCTTCGGACAGTGGCGGTTGAGATCGCGGAAGTCGATACAGACTCTAATCTGCTCGTTCTTCTTCCTGACCGGCACAATGTTGGCCAGCCATTTGGGGTACTGGACTTCCCTCACGAAGTTGGCTTTGATAAGCTTGTAAACTTCGGCCTCGACCATGGCACCGTGGGACGGGTGCATCTTCCTGGGAGGCTGCTTAAACCCGCGATGGTTCGCCGGGAGACCAAGGCGGTGGACGGCTACCTGAGGGTCTAGCCCCGGCATCTCGTCATAGCCCCAAGCGAATACATCACGGTGCTGCCTGAGAAAGTCCACGTACCGTTGCCGCTCCTCAGAGGGCATGGCGGCACTGACCAATGTGGGTCTTGGATCTGCCTCGGTTCCAAGGTTCACCTGTGCTAAATCATCGACCGTGGCGGGGACGCCCTCCTCAAAGGCTGGGGGTGCATCTTCCACGTCCTCTCCACTTGGGGAGGGATCATCCACGGGAGAGACTGCGTTGGCAACTGCATTGGGGCTACCAGATCCTGCTGGGCCACTGGTGCTGGCACGGGCGGTCGCGGTCATCTCATCAGGAGACTCGCGGACCGTCAAGACCATGGCGACGTCCAACCGTTGAATCGGGAGGACGTAAGCGTCATCCAGACTTGCCCAGGGATCACTTGCAACAACGACAGGCTCAACCTCACCTGCCAGGACCTGCTTATCCTTGCTCTTGTAATAGTCCGCGTCCAGATAGAGGGCTTCACACGTGGCAAAAGGAGAGGCATCTCCTTGAAGCACGCCCACTCGACCATTAAGGGAGTATTTGAGGCATTGGTGGTATGACGAGGGAACCGCCGCGTGAAGATGGAGCCATGGCCTGCCCATCAATGCGTTATACGCAGTGTCCTGAGAGACCACCATGAATTCGGTGTTGGCAACCAAGTCACCGAACTGGGTCTTCAAACGTATCTTGCCGACCGGGGTTTGCTCGGTACGGTCATACCCCTGGATCCTGAGGTCGGAGGGGATCAAGTCATCCTCAGACAACCCCAATCTCCGGAGCGTCCGAGTCGGAATCAGGTTGATCCCGGATCCCGTGTCGACGAGACAGCGCCGGACTTCAAGGCCGTTGAACTGGCCAGTAACATACAGCGGACGAATATGTCCCTGTATAGGAGGGTCTTCATCCTTACCAGAGAACGAGATAACTGCCTGACATTCGGCGTCCTCGATCGTTTCGGCGTGAAAGGCCTCTGCAGCCGCAACCTCTGTCTCAAACTGGAGGGGGCTCTTCAGGGCTTCAGCGAGTGCCTCGCGCATCTCAGATGACATGCGCAGAGCCTCAAGAATGGAGAGCCTTGCTGGGATGTCGGCCAAGTGCTTCAGGACATCATACTTTTTGGCCAAGCGTGAGCCCCTGGTTGCAGGAGGTTGCTCCGCGGTTGGTAGCATGACGGGCCTTGCCGGTTGGATCGGCGGCCGACTGGTACTTGGCGCATCTCGCTGTTCACTGGTCGCAGTCCGGGAAATGGTCACCGTACTGGAGTCAGGAGGCCGGGATGGACTCATGGCAGGGCGGAGCTGATCGCGACGCGGCTGAGGCGGTTCTGCCTGGTCCCACACCACAAACAGTGGCGGAGGCGAATCCGTCATCCCTGGATGGGGGGGCTGCGCGCGCTGAGCACGGTTTTGAGCCTGCTGCCTAGTCTCGGTGGCGTGCACGGCCTGGCTGGAGGTACCAGCTGCTGTGCCCCGGCGACTCCTGCTACTGCGGTTCTTCCGACGGTGGCGACGACCGGGGACACTAGGGAGGTCCACCTGGTGTTCTTCAACGTCGGGAACCGAAAAGGGATTTACCAGCTCGACGGTATTAACCGAAGCGTACCCAACACTTTCATCGGACGAATCATCCACCACCGGGCGGACCCGAGGGGGAATCCCCATCTCCGGGGGCATGAAATCACCGAGGGTGCGGGATAGTGGCGGAACTGGCGGGGCGCGCTCTTCCTTCTTGCGCCGCCGCCGTTTGCTCTTCTTGGAAGAGGCAGGCTGGGACGACGACGCCGAAGCAGCACCCGCAGATTCTGGGGGCTCAGGCTGATTCAAGCGCGCACGGATGATTCCATGGGCGCGAATGATCGTCTTGCGGGCCATCCAGTTATTATACTTCTGGGACCCGCGGTCGGAGACCAGCTGCCATTCGTCCTCGTTGCCACTATCGTCATCTGATCCCATGAATACGCCCGCCACTTGTGCTGGAGCTGGGCCCAACCTGATTACATTGTTGTTAATCTGGTCTTGGAGCCAGTCCTTGAACACATAGCACCGCTGGATGGTGTGTCCCAGGGCTCGATGGTAAGGGCAGTAGCGGGGGTTATCCGTGAGATGTGCCTCCTCTGGCCTCCAGCACTCAGGCAGTCGCACAATCCTCTGCTCCAGGGCGCTCCGGAAATAGCCGGGGACCTGATCCTCGTGAAATGAGTAAGTCAGGTATCGCGGGCCTCTGGGAGCGTGGTCTTGACGAGAGGCCGGAGGGGCCTGCCGAGGAGGTGGACCCTGATTATCTCGCTTGGGTTGCGGCGGTACATTACGCGGAGGGGCCGGCCGGTTCTGAGGCTGCCGCTGCTGGGCCGGGAACTGAGCCCGTGGAGGCGGATTCCTGTGAGGCTGTGGAGCTGGCCTCACCGGCAACAGCTCCAACGGCCTGGGGGCCTCTATCTGGGCAACAGCAGCGGGCTCAGCCCTACTGACTCTCCTTGCAGGAATCATAGGAGGCAGCGGGTGTGCCTGGCTTGCCTGTTGCAGGGCTTCCTCAAGACGTTGAGCTTTGTCTGAGAAGTCCCTGAACCCTCCGGGGTAATTTTGAGTAATCAGGGAAGGGACCAGCTCGGTCTTGACGTTCCCGACGCACATTGTCAGCAACTGCTCTTGAGTCAATGGCATGTCAAGGGAATACGTGAGACCCTTCCATCGGGCGACGAAGTCCGCGACTCGCTCATCAGGCCTCTGCTTGCACTTGAAGAGGTCTGCGATACTTGTCTTCCGGGTCGTGGAACTGAACTGGTAGAGGAACTGTCTACGGAGGTCCTCCCAGCTGGTTACCGACCCGACGGGGAGCTGGCTGTACCAGACAAATGCTGGCCCTTCCAGCGTCTGAACAAAGCAGCGAAGCTTAGCGGCCTCCTGCTGCGCTGGAGTCCCCAACATAGGCCCGCACCTCGAGTTGATGTGGGCTAAATGCTGTGGCGGATCTCCAGTCCCGTTGAAGGGGGCAAAAGTGGGATTCCCGAATCCCGGAGGCGCCGGCATGTCATCCACCCATGCTGGGTAGGGCTTGCCGTCCGGTGGGATCGCCACCTGCCGAGTCTCCAAGGCTTCCAAGCGGGCAATGAGTGCCGCCATCGGATCATCCGGACATGGGTTCCAGTCCTGGCGAGGATCTCTAACCACGAGCGCATTGCATGGCCCTTCAATCGGGTCGTCGACCGGGTCGTCGAACTCGGCAGCTCGTGGGATGGCGGGCGGAGCGGCCCTTGGGGCAGCGGGAGGAATCCGAGCGGGATCTATCAGGTAGTCACGCCGCTCGGGAGGGTGTGGCGAAACATACCGCGCCCTCTTGCCATAGGCAATGGCCTCTCTCCTGTCGGCGAACACGGCGTAATCACGGTTGCCCGGGAGAGTCTCATCGAGGAGTGGTTGTTCCGGTCCCTGCTGTCCTGGCCTAGGATCACCGTAGTCAGGCCACCGTTCTGCAGCGCGCTCGGCGAGGAGCTGGTCAACCAGCTTCTTCTGTTCGGCGAGCTGCTGACGTAGCGTAGCCTTCTCGGGATCCTCCTCTGCCCTCTGCATGGAGGCAGACGGGTCGGCGGGCTTTATAGCCTCGCTGTGCTCTTTTCCTTTGCTGACGTTTCGGCTTAACGTCAGTGCTTCAGTGGGTGCGGGGAGCCCCAGGAGGTTTCTCTGATGACGAGTAACTCTCACTGATGGATCTGACGACGGCTTGTCTTCGGGGGGGGAATCCCCCGTCGAGAAGTTCCAAGTCGTTCCCCTCTCCCGACAGGTCATCCATATTGACTGTTTCTGCCCCTGGGGATACACCCTCAGGGCCACCCAGCGAATCGGGCTGTCGGCGAATCACACTGAAGCGTAGGGCAGCGTACTGCCCCCATCCACGGATATACACGTGGGGAGTGGCTTCCTCGATAACTTTGCGGAGTACTTGAAAGCACTCAACGCATCGTTGTTGGAGGGCCTCGTGGCGCTCAAATGACCCGGGGTGCCGAACCGCGGGGAGCATGGCCAGGTCAATTTGACGGCACTGCTCACCAATATCCTCCAGGTGTAGTTGACTCCCGGGGTATGGCATTCGTAGGCGGTGAAGACAGGAGCGAGTCTCCCGGAGAGTTCGGCGGAAGCATTCGAACTCATCCGGGGTGACCGATTCGGGTGCATCAAAGCCCGGTCCTGCGACTGGCCAAAACTTCTCAGGGAAGTGGCCCTCTGCTAGGACGGTCCAGAAGCTCCACGACTCAAACTCGGGACCCAGATCTCCTTGGTCCTCTTCCATGGCTGGGAACGGATAGGGAACTGGTAGTGGTGCCGAGGCGGGCCGCCGGGCCGACGGGCTGGCTGGCGGCGAATACGGCGAGCAGGCCGATTGGCCTCCATATCCCGGGCCTCCCCCTGAGGGTGGCGGTGCCCCAGCTACCACATCACGATAGGACGGGCCGGCGAGCGAACATCCTGCCGTAGCATCGGTGCTCGCCGAGGGTGCACTAGATCGTGGTTCGACCGTCGGTCCCCAGAAAAAGTCTCCGGATTCTCTGATCGGGGCGGAAGGCACTTCCGGAGGGGCCGGTACCAACCGCAAGCTTGATCCCTGGGGGTCTACCAGGCCCTCGTTACTCCGGATATACCTTCGGAGAGACGCGGGGATCACATCGATCTCGCTCTCGGGGAGCACGAGGCTGACGTGCCGCATTCCTTCCCCTGCCCTTGACTGGCGGGATTGGGGAAGGGGCTCTGTCGCCGAATCGTACTCCGCCTCTGTGTCAGAGAAGCAAACCGGTCGGATCTCTGTCCGGAATTCCGTAACATTCTTCCCTCGGCGTCGACGCCTTGCCTTCCTGCCCCTGGGTGGTTCTTCGGGGCAGGGCTGACCTCTGTCCTGGCGTCCTCCGGCCGCACTGGTGCTGGGGCCAAGAGGACTGGGAACCAAGGTGCGAGGGGCACCGGGACAGATATCAAAGGGGACGCGGGGAGAGATGATTCCGGGCAGGACTCCGGGCCGGGATCGGAAGGTGGGATGACCCATGCCTCCTGGATCGGCCACACAGAGTAGATCCTGCCGGTGAATAGCGCTACCGCGAGGTGGTCCGCGGTGGCTACTGCCAGTGCCAGCAACCGGGAGAGTCAACCCAACCTGCCTTTGGGGCGGTCGGGGCCTCGATCCGGGTCGGGCATAGGAGTTCCCCTGCTCAGGATGCGCAGGGGCCCGGCGACTGGAGCCAGCAGTGGCTTGGGCCAATGCGGCCGCTGCTGCTAGAGCCCCAAGGTGGGCATCCTCTTCCGCTCGTGCCCGACGTTGGCGTCGAGACAGACGAGTCGGGATGAGCGGCGCGGGCAGGTGGAGAGCCCGCTCTTCGACTGGAGAGGCCTGGCGGCGGTGTCGCCGTGGCCTGGCGGGAGTCCTTACCGTAAGTCCCTGGAGCGAATCCCGGATAGGGTGATCCCGGGCCTCTTCCACCTCATCCGCGTAGGGAAGGGAACTGTCAGAGCGCTCCGGGGATAAGCTCCCGAAGCGGTTGGACGTTGAGGTAGGCAGCGGTGCCTCCCTGCGCGGCCCTCGGGGGCGGCGGTGGTGGCGAGGCGCAGCCTCCTCAAGGTCTAGGCGAGCCATTTCCCTAGTGGGGATGACTCCCTCTTCCTCGTATCTCCGCACCAGGGTGTTGATCACCCTTCTCTGGATGACCTCCGAGGGGGAGAGAGGGCGTGGTCGTCCCGCAATTGCGGCTGCTGGGACGGCTGTGGAACGGGCGGGACCGCGCGGAGTAGCCGCGTCGGTGTTTCCCCTGTCCCTACGCCAGTGGGCGGGTGGCGATCGGGCACTGGATCGGGCGACCTGATTTCTGAAAGCAGGGAGAATGACCCATTAACACTGACAGGAAAAAGGAATCGACAACCAACCATTAGTGCCACGACGCCTTCCGTGGGGGGAACCCAGGCCCTCGACGTTGCGAGACGGAGTGCCCGATGTCCCTTCCCCAGCCCCTGGCGGGTAAGACTGAATGCTTGGCCGGGCAACGCGCCGGTCTTCCAACACCTCTGAAAGCCATCGGTCTTCGTATCGAGGAGAAGAGATTCACGTCGGGTTCACCATTTTTCTGTTTCGGTGCGGATGTGCGTCGGGTTACGCTGTTCCGCCAGGACGCGTTCGCGCGTGCACCCGTCAACCCGAGGGGATGGGCGCGCGGCTTGTGGTCCCGCAGTCCCGCTTTCCAAGGGCGGGCGGCATCCGTCCCTTATTCAGGGGCGTCTGCTCCTTGATCGAAACCGGGATGATGGGATGTCGGCTCCTCCTTCCTTGGACGTCTCCTCGGAACTCGTCGCCTAATCCGGGTCTCCCTCATAGACTTAAGAATGTTCGTGAATCTCGTTCCCGGCGCCATATCTTCATGGACACCGGTTAATTACGATGCTTCCGCCCGGACGTTCCAAGGAGTCTGGGCGGGGCAGCAACCTGCGGTGAGAAGGCCGGGTGGCTCTGGGTGCTGGGGGCGTGTCGTAGCGCTGCGGCTCTGCACGTCTGTCTTCCGTCCCTAATAGGGCTTCTCGAAGGCATAACGGCCTGAGGCATCCCGTACTGGGTGCGGGGAACTGTGTCACCTGAGGTTTTCCTCAGCTTCCCATGTTTAACACGGGGTATGCCGCGAGTTTAACGTCCAGCGGGGACGGCATCATACCGATCAACACGAAAAGTGGATCAGATGACAGAACCCCTTGCGGGGAACCTCCGACGCTGGGGCCAGCATATGGGCGGCTTCCCAAATGATATGGAGTGGAGTGAAGTGGCATGACCCCACCGGGATGTGGCGGCCCGGGTAAGGATCAGGATGGATGATGAAGTGAAGAGCTTGGACCCCGTAGGGGCTTCCTACGTACCGCGCGTTAGCACGGATCAAAGTCGACGTAGTTCGGGTATACAGTTTAACGTCATGCTGGACGTCGGCAAGCCGACTCACGAAGAGGTCTAGGCCGCCGGGCGGAGGATTGAACCGGACCACCTCGCACAGAGGGGGGTGCAACGGCCGGGTGGATCACAGTTTCACGTCATGCTGGACGATAAAAGGAGAAATGGGAAAAGGGGCTGTGGGGAGGCACAGTGGAGATACACACGGGCAGTCTCCCACAGGGGCGGATTCATAGGTGAATCGACGCAAGCGTGATCCCTGGAGGGGTCCACTGATGGACGAACCGACGTAAATACGACTGGGACGACCAGGTGGCGGGCTTGGACCTCAAGAAGGCTTCCTACGTACCCTGTTTAGAAGACAGGGATCAAAGTCCACGTAGTTCATTCTGTCAGGACTTACGCACTTGAGGCAGCCCGGTTGCGGCAAAACTCAGTTGGAAGGGACTTGGACCGAAAGCAGAAGACACCTCGATCCCAGTCATACCCTCTACTGGCTTCGGCCGTGGGGAGGCGCAATGGAGATACACATGTGCAGCCCCCCACGAGAAACTAGGGGTTTGTAATACCCTGCCCCCGTAGGGAAAAGCCACTCCCATTAAATCGTCCCAAAAGCGGGACAATCCCGACATCCCTGCAGCGACGAGCGGGTGGGGGCCACATCCAAACCGGGGGAGACCCTGCGTGCAGAGCACGAGATCGGATGAAGCGGACGGTTTAACGTCTTGCCGGACGAAGTACAGTTTAACGTCGTGTGTTGAGGACGAGGCCGACGGTTTAACGTCTTGCCGGACGAAGTACAGTTTAACATCGTGTGTTGAGGACGGAACACTTGGCAGTTTAACGTCCTGCAGCGCGGACGATGGGGCTAGGCAGTTTAACGTCGTGCAGCTTGGACGGATGTGCAGTTTAACGTCATGCTGGACGGACATGCAGTTTAACGTCATGCTGGACGTATGCGCAGTTTAACGTCATGCGGGACGAATGCTGAACAGTTTAACGTCTTGTAGCTCGGACGTATGTGCAGTTTAACGTCATGCAGGGCATAGGTTGCCGGACGATGGGTGCATGTCACTTCGCACGAACCCGGAGGGCCGCACGGGAAGACAACGCACGGTGCGGGCACCCAGGATGAGGAGCATCGGGCGCCACGCAGGCAGGTGCCCTCAGGGGGTCGAGGGGACGACCCTGGCAGATTGCGCGCAAAAAGGAAGCTTTGCGCGCAATACTGCGGGCCGGCGCGCAATCGGGGCGGCTGGCGCGCAATTGGGCCAGTGCCTTGCGCGCGGATGCTTGAGATTGCGCACACCGGGCTTCGGATAGCGCGCGGGGGCAACGGCTCATTCTCTAATGAATGGCCACTTGAAAGAAGGGGGGGTGCGCGCAATCGGGCCGGATTGCGCGCACCCCGGGGGCAATTGCGCGCAAGCGGGTTCTTTTGCGCGCAAAGGCCTTAGGGTGAGTTTTTATTCAAATGAAAGGAGCCAGCGGGGTTTGCGCGCGAAGGCGGACCCCGAGGCTTCCTTGCGCGAAAGAAAGGAGGTTACCTGAAGTTCGTCATTGCGCGCGGAAGGGGTTGAATTGCGCACACGAGAGACGTTTCGACTTCCAGCAACCTTTGAAACGTTGGGGGTCGCCTTGTATTTATAGGCAACCCCGGGCGCGGAATCCAAGGCGCGAGCGCGAAATTCTTCTCGCGGGCGCGGAATCGGACACGGCGCGCAAAGGGAGCCGCGCGGGCCTGCGGCGCGCAAGAGATGCGCGCCGGCCCGGCGCATTGCGCGCATCCCGGGGGTTTTGCGTGCGCCTCATCGCTTTTGCGCGCAGGTCTCGGAAATTCCGCGCAAGGCCTCCGGGCCCTCCGAAACGTTCTTCCGACTCCAAATATCACTTCGCTTTCCGCATCCGGAGCTTCGTTTGGGAACAACGGACTTTTCCGGCGTCTACAGCAATCTAATTAATATTTATAGTCTAATTTATCTTATGTATAACGCCATATTAAAAATGTTTTAGTTATTAAACTTTGATTTTAACTATTTTAACTATTCATTAAATAAAATAATATTAAATGTCATAATCTAATCCAAGTGGGCCTAAATGGTCATATTATATTCATAAGGTTGTTTTTGGTCGAATTACACTTATCCAATAGAATTAGGACATGTGTTAGGGTAATAGTAATATCATATTTACCCTTAGTTACCCTATTTACTATTAACCGTGGTAAAAAAAGTAAAAAGTTACTATTCACCAAAAATTATTTTCATCTCATTGAACCACATTTTAGTACTTGATATTAACCGTGTCTGTCGGAGTTTCAAAATTCCATTCACAGAAGTGGTTAAATTATGTTTTATGCAAAATTCAGTTTTTAACCTACCACTTAGTGGTTTCACTATTCATCAAAAATTGAAAGTTTTCGGAAAAATGCCAAAATTTCATCCTAATCTATATTTCATATTCCGAATTCAAAAATGAAGTCTATTTTACCAAATTCATAACATATAAATTGCATTAATTAATTTTATAATTAAATCCCGCTGTTAAAACAAATAGCGTGTTTTTAAGAAACAATATCTATCAAAAGATTGACACTTGATTATGTCTGGTTTAAATGTGAAATTACATCCAATGACCGACATTGTATTAAATTGTACAAATATATTCTAAATATACTTTAAAACAACTCAAATTAATAATTTATCAATATTAATTATTTTGATTAAAAAAGTTGTTTTTAATTATAATTTAGTAATTTTCACTATTCATCAGAATATGAAAGTTATCCGAAAAGTACCAAACTTTCACCTTAGCCTAAATTCGATACTCCGAATCCAAAAATGAATTACATTTTGAGAGCTAAAATTTCTAAAATGTAAAAAGTGATTATTACTATTCATAATGGCTAGTTTTAATAATATTTTAATAGCATATCGTTGTTTCGTGAAACTCAGTATTGCGTAATACACACGCTATCGAGGAAGGTTGCGATTGCATGTAATGTAAGGAAAGTCAAGGATGCGTGTTGTCCAAGCTCCTTTTTGTGTTGCGTACAACACAAGACATTAGTGAAATTAAAAAGAATATTTTTCATAAAATCTTGGGCTGTTACAGAAGGTCTGATCTATTCAACAACTCATAAGAGAAAATCATTGTTGACCAAAAAATTATGTTGAAAACTGGAGAAAAGACCTATATTTTGAAGTGGGTGATAAGGTGTTCTTATGAATATATCCCTAGAAGAGAGTAATCAGATTTGGAAATAAGGGCAAGTCAAGCCCTAGGTATATCAGCCCTTTTAAAATACAGGATCAAGTTGTGGAGGTAGCTTACTGATTGGAACTTCCACCGAATATCTCTCAAGTTCAATATATGTTCGATGTATCTCTCTTGAGAAAGTACATATCTGACCCTTAACTTATACTAGTCTCTAAATTCATACAACAAGTTAAAGATCTTTCTTATAAAAAACAATAGATAGAGCTTCTGGATCGTAGCAAAAATGTTCTATGAAACAAGACCACTTGCTTGGTTAAAGTTTTATGGAGGAACCACCAATTAGAAGAAGCTACATGGTAACATGAGGATATTATAAGGGATATGTATCCTTATATTTATATTTCCATGTGACAAATTTTGAGGGAGAAATTCAGTTTAAGGTGGTAGAATGTAACACCCATATGTTTTTATGAAATATTTTCTCCAAACAATTTTTTTCAGCCTTTATTATATTTCATTGCACGCAATCATGAGTTTAAACAACCCATTAGTTTCCCTTAATATAAAATTAATGTAATATCATAGTCATTAGGTTATTGGGAATAATTATAATTGACTTATGAAAATGCATTATGAATTCATTGGCTATTAATTATTTATGAAAAATATAAATCAATTAGATATTTTCATTTTTTAGTGAATTAAATTTGGTAATAAAATTAATGATATATATTTTATATATACTTAATAAAATATTTGTGATATTCATCCAAAATATATTCTTGTCATAGGGTATGAATAAAACCGTACTTCATATCTAAGAAACAATTTTTTAAATGTTAATTTTACACTATTGAATGGAGAACCCATTTTAAATTAATATTTTTGGATATTAATAATTTCTATTAGAAAATATAAACATGTAATTTGGAAGAGAGATATAAAAATTTACTTTGGAATAATTTCTGCTATTTTTCTGACAACTTTCAGGTTTTTATGAATAGTAAAAATACGCTAAATTCAAATTAAAAATAACTTTTTCCTTGAGATAATTTACATGGATAAATTATAATATTTAATGGTTTGAATATAAAAAAAGAATATATTTTTTATCTTTTAATATAATTTATGTCATTATCATTAATTTTACATTGAATTCATAGGTAAAAACATTTCAATATTTTGTAATATTTTAACTTTTAAAACCAATTTTTGCATTTCAATAGAAAAAATAATTTTAAATTAATTACTACAAATTCTATGTTTTTAATTTTGAATAATAAGGTCAAAATTGTGTGAATAGTTACCTTTTATTTTAGGACATTATGAATAGTATCATCTGTAATTATTTTATTTACCATGGTAAAAGGGAAAATATTGTAAATAAGGGTAAAAATAATAATTTAATAATATAAAACTACCCTAAAACAAGTTTTAATCCTATTGGTTGAGATATTTACGACCACAATAATACTTGGGTATATTTTTGGGCCCCATTTATTCACATGGATGTGAAAATCACATTTTATAATAATTTATTTAAAGGGAAGATAATTATAACTTAAACATATATCTTTTACTAAATCGATTTTAATAGATAGTTATATAATTGAGATCTCTGATTATAAATAGTCATTATAAATATAAAAAGATTTAATACATCATGGTATATTATATATAATTTTTAATGATTATATAAATAGTTTTATTTATGACACAAATATGATGTAGTGATTACCTCATTAATCTAATATTCAAATAAATGAATTTATAAATATTAAAACTAATATAATTTGGTTATTTTGATGTCATCCAAAAATTTTATAGATAAAATTGACATATTATCTTTTATTTAATGACTTATTTTAGAAGTAATAATGTATTTATAAATTTTTTAAAAAGTAATGTATGAATAGTGTCCAAAATTGACAAAATTCATAACTTATAACATAAAATAGTTCATTAACTGATATTCAGTTCCTAAAAATATAATATTCAGAAAAACGATTAATATATGTCCAAATATTTCATAAATAACATTTTTTTGGATCTTTTGACCTGATATTGTAACTACACTAACCCACATGGTGTAAATGACATGATATCATGGTAAGATTAAAAAGGGTAAAATAAGGGTTAAACAAAAAAGATAAGGATAAAAATATTCAAAACTTCTCTAAAAATTTTTGGATGATTTTTATTCGAACCAAAATCATGTTATCCTCTAATTAAATAAGTTTTGGACAATTTTTACTTGAAATTGAATTTATAATAAACTAATATTTTGATGAGTTTCCAAAAGTGCCCCTCTCCTCTCTTATAAAATGGAACTTCCTCCCTCTCCTATTCACTCTATTTTCCACCTTAAAGCTTGGAAAAACCCTTCCCATTTCTCTTCTAAACTTCCCTAGACACATTCTTGAGGTTCTGGTCTTCTCAAAAGACCAACTCTAGTTCTCTAAGAAAAAATAAAAAGGAGGCGTGTTGAGGAATAGGTAATCTCTTCTACCGAATCTTTCAAATTTATTTCTTCTTCTACTTCCTCTTCATTAGTTTTTTTTATTATAAAGTAATAACATCAGTATAAATAATATATTGATATTTTATTATAAATATGAAACAACCCTATTTCACTATCTATCCATTCTATGAAAAATGAAATCACCACACGTGCGTACATATGGCTTACTGTCTCCACGTCATGGTGGGATCTGTTATTCACCACCATATTACATGGATGGGTAAAATGGTGGAAATAATAAATATATATTATTATCATAAAATGATTCTAATTATGAGATAATATACATCATCCACTTCAATACCATTCAACACATATGGGTTTTAATTTATCGCGCGTGCGTTTGTGCGGCTTACTGTCTTCATAGTGTTATGTGATTCAGTATACATAATCTTCATTAAACCATGATTATATAAATTGATTGAATGAATAAATATTGTATATATTTTACTAATACAATGCTTTAAATTATATAAATATAATCTAAAATGATGAATAAGTACATATCTTACAAAACCTATATAATAATGTAAAGGAGTTAATACCCAAATAACTAGTAACAATGAAATGTTACTAAAAGATGGATAAAAATATGATCATACATTTTATCATAAAAATGATTATGATACTAGAATAAATAAGTAACATTATTTAAATCATTATAAAGGAGGTTCTGATACATAAAAAACATATAAACTTAAAGTAAGGGATAACTTTTCCAATATCGTTTTATTCGAGATTATTTATTCATATGTATCTTCTGGGTATATATTTTTATCATCCATTGAATGTTTTCTAAAAATATTCTCATAAAATCTATAGTATTCTTATATGTATTTTTAATGTCATTTTACTCATTTTACATTTACTACATGGTTTGGAAGGAATCATTCTTTTGTTTTCCATTTGAGTTACTTTTTGAATTTTTTAGAAAAAGTACGAGAAGAATTTTTTAACTTATACGGATGAACGGGTTTTACATATTCATAAATACTTATTTAAATGAAGCTTCCTGTAAAATATTTCATTTTTATTTTAAAAAAATATTTTTTTTTAAAATCCTGTGTCATTTTGAGAAAAGAAAACATTTTTGACGAAGAAATGATATTTTTCATAGGAATTAAGTTTTGTTGTTTAATCAAACTTATTTTCCATTTATGATGACATAGGGTTATGTCTCTATCCCTATTATTACTTTGATTTGATGTTTTTATGATGGAATTATTGTTATGATGTCCATTTTTCTTATATAGATTGTGTTATGATGAAATGATGTTTAAGAATCCAATTTTATATCATGGGTTATTCTAGGCTGAATGATTTATTTTTTTTGTGGCACATGAATGATTTAATTATGAGATGGGTGCATCCTATAACTCCCTCCAATGCATTGTGAAAAGATTTATATCTAATGATATAGATAATGTTGGAACGGAAAGTTAATTTGGTTTAGTGATATAGGGATGGAATGAGGAGAGAACATGGTTCAGTAATAGACTTTGTCTGCCATGATCGTCTTGGAAAAGGGACTTTACTAATATGAAATGATTTTATATGATTATGTGTGTATGACACAAAAATTCATGTCTTATGTTATGACTCTTGGGATTACATTTCACTTTTATGAATTATCGCATGATACGATATTTTGATCTTTTATATACATGATAATATTTTCAAATGTTATGTTCTTATGAATATGATATGATTGTTATTTTATTTGTTTACCATTACATAGAATTTAAACTAACCATTTTCTATGTTTCTTTCCCCCACGAAATGAATAAGGGTATTAAGTATGATATTCCAAAAAGGAGGCTATATATGATGAAATAGAATGGGGACAATGTGGATGTTTTATGAACCAGATATTTATGTTTCCCAGTTTCTAGACACACTATACATATACGGTCCTATTATTTTTTTATATGTTTTAATAAATATAATTAAATTCTGATGTGATATCAATTTTTGTAAATTATGGGTTGTTATACTTCTTTCCTAGAAGAACAATGGGGAAATAGAGAACAGTTTATACTATCTCTGCCACATGCTCCTCGATACAGATACTAGATATTCCTATATTTAGAAGAACTGCCTTGTACTAGTATATACAATGCTAAAGCTATGAAATTACTTGCATCACCAAGAGATACAACTGATGTCTAGAGTGGATCCGCTAAAGTACATTCTAAACCTACCTATGTTGAAAGTTCATCTAGCTCGGTTGGTAGTGATCCTTCAATAGTTTGACATCATTTTCGTCCCCCACATGGCTATCAAGAGATAGGAATTGACATAATTTCTCAGTGCCCATCCATCCCCCATAGAGCAGTCTCATGATCTTCACTTTCTAGATTAGGAAATCCTCTTAGTGGATCAATACATTCTATGTTGTTAAATTCACATTGAAGGGAAAATGTGAAGCCTTACTGGTAGGAGACTCAGTGATCCCATACTGAATAGATTAATTTGTGGGATCATCTTTATCATGCCTTCACAAGTTGTCATTCCCAACTAGTTTCTATTTTTATAAGGTTTTACCATCAATGAGGCATTGTACCAAGCTCTCATCACTGGTATCAAGTTGGAACTCAAGATTTAGGTTCCTCTACTTCATGTTAAAGGGGAAACTGAATTGGTCATCATTTAGATCAATAGTGACTATGTTGTCAGGAAGCTTGAGATTGTACCTTTGTTATAGTGCACTCACCAGTTGACCACCGAGTTCCCTTCTCGACTAGATGTTTCTCAAGTACCTTGATCACAGAACAGTCAATCTGATGCCTTGGATAGCCTATCCATGTGTCTTGAAAAATCCTGAACAATATGATTTGATTGTCCATGTGGCGGATCAAATATTTATCACTCTCGTCACGTCAGACAATGATGATAGCTGAAAAGTAAGAAACCTTACCACCAGTGCCTCTACATGGGGACCTCTAGGTCCCCCCCATCACATAGTGTTTGAGGAGAACCTTGACTGGATGACTCCCTTTATTGAGTATCTTTAGCATGGTAATCTCCCGACAGAATTAGCTGAATGTGAGCCAATCCAACGATGCATAGTGCTATTCACCTTCTTGAGTGGTCCTAGTCTTGATCAGATCCTCAACATATGTGGGTCCGGTAGGATAATACTGTATTTCATTCAAGGAAGTGATATTTCTTATGTTTTTCTGGAAGCTTATGCTAGTTCATGCGGGGTTGATCAGACAAGGCCAAAACTCTCTTATCAGATCTGAATATTATGATATTTTGGGCCCACCATGATCCATGACTGCATTATGTTTTACAAACGGTTCAATGTATTCCATATCCAAGACAATTTTTTGGATCGGTAGCCAGAGCCTCTCCATACCACCAAGTACTCATGGCCCTTTAGGTCTGGGGACTTGATGGCGAGGGACCATATCCACCGACGACAGATCTTCAGTGTTGGTTCATCATTACCGTTAAGGACTTATTTTCCAAGTGGATATGGGAAGCTTCACTCAAGGAAGTTATGTCCCATCCCATAATTGAATTTATGAGCTCCAATATCATCCACTGATTTAGATTCCCTCATGCCGTCCTCACTGATAACAACACCAAATTTCGAGCAGTTGATCGGAAGACAGTGTACGCTAAGTATAACATTTGTTCAAATCATACCTCTCGCTATTATGCACAATAAAATAGGATGATCGAGGTGTTCAATAGAAAAATATCTAACATATTGTAGAAGATGGTTATTCAGAACAAGAAGATTTGATCAGATAAAATCTCCAATGTTCTCTAGGATTACCGAGCGACAACTTGAAATTCCACCAATGTGACTCCATATTCCCTTGTATACGGAACATAGGTAGACCTGACTATCGAGATTCAGTTACCCTCAGTATTCACATCCATATAAGATCATAAGGCACCAAAAAAAAGTAGCTGATATCCATCAGGATGAACTGGAAGTTCTTGATGAGAACATGCTTCATACCCAGCACAATCTGTAGAGGCATCGGATTAAGATAATCAGGGATTTCTATAAGAAATGTTTCCACCTATATTCTGTTACAAGGTGAAGGAAGATCCCAAATGGATTTGGCCATATTTCATTCAAAAGATTTACCCCAATGGTATATACTATCTTATCACTATGGATGGTGAGCGTATTACTCCTCCCACCAATCCCAAATTCATCAAGCCTTACTTTGAATAAGGCAATCATTATCCAAGAAGACATTAAACTGCCTATCCCCATCCTGGGGGATGTTAAACTGCTCGTATTTTTTCAAAAAGATGTTAAACTATAAATGGTACAAGCTCTATGACCCTAAACTAAGATCTCCTTCATCCAACAAGACATTAAACTGTAAATGGTATGATCTCTATGATCCTAAATTAAGATATCTTTCATCGAGAAAGATGTTAAACTATAAATGGTACGCGATCTATGACCCTAAACTAAGATTTCTTTTTTCCATCATGACGTTAAACTATAAATGGTCCAATCTATATGAACCTAAAATAATATCTATTTCATCCAAAAAGATGTTAAATTATAAATGGTATGAGCTCTAGGACCCTGAACTAATATCTATTTCATTCAGAATGATGTCAAACTATAAATAGTCTGAGTTCTATGACCCTAAACTAAGATATCTTCCATCCAGAAAGATTTTAAACTATAAATGGTCTGAACTCTATGACCTTAAACTAATATCTCTTTCATCTAGAAACATGTTAAACTATAAATGTTACATGATCTACGGTCCTAAACTAATATCTCTTTTTTACATCAAGGCGTTAAACTATAAATGGTCCCTACACTATAAACCAAAAAAATATCTCTTTCATCCAACCAGACATTAAAATATAAATGGTATGATCTCTATGACCCTAAACTAAGATCTATTTCATCCATAAAGATGTTAAACTATAAATTTTCCGAGCTCTATGACCCTAAACAATGATATTTTTTATCCAACAAGATGTTAAAATTTAAATGGTCTGATCTCTATGACCAAAAACTAAGATCTCTTTCGTCCATCAAGACTTTAGAATTTAAATGGGTAGAGCACTATGACCCTAAACTAAGATCTATTTCATCCAGTAAGATGTCAAATAGAAAAATGGTTTTAGCTCTATGACCCTAAACTAAGATCTATTTCATCCAGCATGACATTAAACTGTAAATGGTCCAAGCTCTATGACCCTAAAATAAGATCACTTTCATCCATCAAGACGTTAAAACTGTAAATGTTTTGAGATCTATGACCCTAAACTAAGATCTATTTCATCTTGTATTTTGATAAACTACAAATAGTGAACACACCTCATGATTGGAAATCTACAACCATAAACTAAGATCCCTCATTTCATTGTCGCATGACGTTAAACTGCATGACATTTTTAAAACTATTTACAGCCTAATTACCATCTGCATGGGATACATAGTGACACCCAGACATCCATATGTGGCCCAGCCTCAGGACCTTCCACATTTCCCTCCTATTGGACCATGTTATCTTTTAGGATTGTGTGGTGTGGTTTGGAACTTTTTCCCCATTCACGTCAGGATATTATTTCCACCCCACACATATCCCCTTGAGACACTCCTCCCTTATACACCCTTATTGGATTACATTAAACTACACAGATTTCTAGAACTATGTATTGCATGATTCCCATTCTCATGGGATATATAGGAATTCTTGAATAGTTCATCCTCATGTCTAGCTTTGTTTTTATAAACCTTCTCTTCCTTTTGGCCCCTTCGCCTATGTTCTCATGGGGTGTGTGGTGTGGTGTGAACTTATGTGCTCATTCACGTTGGGTTCGAAATACCTGCACTGTGTATCACTCTCTTGATAACTCTGCATTCCCATTTCCTCCACTCATCTCCTCGAGTCTTCTACTCTCCATTAGGCCCCTCCAACCTTTTTAGCGATTCACTAACATTATCATATGCACTTTAGTTTAGGACCTAGAGTGTTGGATTTTACATTGATATGTTTTTAACCATTTCCATACTTCATGTCTTCCATTAATTGTGTTTCTGTCATCTTTCACATCCTAAAGAACCCTATAATGGCATGGATTCTAGGCCTTACTGCTCTCTTACCATCTTGGGCCAACGTCCTAGAGGATTTTGAAAGATAATTTGAAACAATTCCCACATTTTGAATATGTTCAGTGTTCGATGCACATTTTTTCCCATTCTAGACCAACGTGATGTGGATGTTGTGTTTCAAATACGGTCAACAGTTATCCACCGTCGATATGTCATCCCTATTTTGATCAAATATTGGTCACATGATTCATTTCCCTTTCCAATCCATCATATTAAAGTGGAATTTAGACACCCTCTATGTTATCCATCTATACGTATTTGCGTGTTAAAAGGAAGAATCAACGTCTTTGTGTCATCCTTGAATCCACACTGTTTCCCCTTTCAATGTATTCCATGTGTTGCGACGATCTTTTTCTCACTTGTTTCCCACATTGAGCATAGCTCACGTAGGCTTCAGTATTTGTTCATGGTTTACACCTTTTTAGAAGAATCTCACTTCTTTCAATATGAGATATATGACCTTAAGCCAATATATCTTCATCTTTACCCCATGATGTTAAACTACATGGCAAGTTAAGAACTATATATGGCATGATTCCCATCCTTATGGGATACGTATAAACACCATAACATTTCATCTTCAGTTCCAACTCATGGTCAATGAATTATATCTTCTTTGTTTTCCTTTTGAACCCAATTATTAAGGGATAATATGGTGAGGAGTATGTGTACTTATGTCCCCATTCACCTTGGGTTTATAATAGCCGCACCACGTACTTCCCCTTTGTGAGATATTCCCTTCCGTCTCGGTCCGTACAGCATGATGTTAAACTGTATGGAATTTCATGAACTAGGTAGCGATTGATTCCATGTCTTTATGGGATACATAGGAATTCCTAGACATTTCATCTTCGGGTCCATCCCCCAAGATGTCAATCTTTTCAAGCCCCTTGTCCTAAGGTTCCCCACCACATGGGATTGTGCACTGTGTGGTGTGGACTTTTTCCTCATGCATGCCATTTATTCTTTATCATGCCCAGAACATTCCCTTTAGAATCTTATTTTTTCATATGCATCCAAACCATATGAATTTAAACTATTCTTTTTCATCCAACATGACATTAAATTGTTACATCATTGCTGCATGACATTAAAGTGCATGGGTTGGTCATATCATACGACCTTAAACGATGACATTATCGTCCTGGCCGCATGATTAAAAATGGCACTACATTTTGGTGTCCTCACTTGAGGGGACATCATGTTTGGAATTAGTCATCCTCCATGCCATTTTTCAAGGCCTACATATGGGTTGATCACATCCTTATGGGATACATAGGAACGCCCATGCATTTTTCCCTGGGTCCCACCCAAGGTTCATCAACCACCTTTTCCCCTTTTCAGTACTCTTCTTCTCAAGATATCCACCCTTAATTAGACCCCCCAACCTCTCTTATGCCTTGTCAACATGCCCATATGCATTGTGGTTTAAGACCTAGAGTGTTGGGTTCTCTATGGTCATGACTCTATTCCATCTCTATATTTCACACATCCCTTTGCATGGGTCTCCATCATCTCTCACATCCTAAGGGACCCCGAGGAGTATGGATTCTCGACCTTATGGATCACCTACCATTTTGGTCCAACATCCCGAAAGATCTGAAAATAAATATGATACGTGAACCACATCGTGAATCTGGTATGTGTTCAACCCTCACTTTCTTGTCCCCATTCCAGGTCACACTATATGGATACAGTGTTTTAAATACAATCGACATTCATCCTCCATCGTTACTCCAACCCCAATATGCCCTAAATATTGGTAATGTGATTCACATCCTTTTCCACCTCATCATGTTTAGAAAAAACATTGACACACATAGTTTGGTCCCTCTGTTCACCCTTCCATACTGAGAGGATAAACCATTGTCGTGGGGTCACCTTGGACTCTGTACCCTCATTCCCTGTCATGTGCTTCCATGCACTATAAAGATAATATCATACCTTGTTTCCCACACTGAGCATGGCTCACGCGAGCTTAGGGATTTGAGTAATATTTATTTCAACATGGAAGAAATACACATCCTTATGATCTAAACACTATGACCTTAAACTAAGATATCTGGTGACTCAGTATAAGAATCATGATTTTGACCCATGTGTGTGCCCTATTGAGAATTTTTAATACAAAGCAGGCTTCCTTGGTCCTTGTTCATGACGGGTTTCATTTTGGCACCATTTTTCATACCTCATCCTTGTGGTCCATGCTCTATGACTATAAACAAATATCTCTTTTCTCCTTACCATATGATATTAAACTACTCCTTTTTCATCCAAGATGCATATGGATAGGTCATATAATGCCTTCATTCCAGAATATCCCCCCCCCATTTGTAATTGGCCCATTATCCTTCCACATTCATAAATATTTATGGATTTATTCTCACCCCTATGAGATACATAGTGATGCCTAGGTACTTTCACTCCAGGTCTAGCTACACCTCCATAAAACCTTTTGTCTATTGTTGTCCCTTGTTCCCCCAGAATTATGTGGTGGGGTGTGGAATTTTGTCATCATTCACATCGAGATTTCAATTATCACAAAACACACTTATCTTGAGAGCTCTTGATCCATCATCCTTACCTAATTATGCTAAACTTCACGAGAATGTACCGCATGAATTAATTTAAACTCATCACTATATGGTCTGAACTCTACAACCATAAACTAATAGTTTTACTGTATATGGTCTCATGACATCAAACTACGTAACGATAAGGATATTACTCACCATATAGGATATATGTCCCCTTCGGTATTGGCCCTCTTCCATGCCACATTCATGGACTACTTGTTGCTTAATTTCCATTCTATTGGGATACCTAGTGACTCATATACTCTTTGCCTTTTGAACTACTAAAATCCCTTTAATTTTTATGCTCTTTAGGGACCTTACCCCTTTTAGAAATGTATGGTGTATTATGTTATTATTTTTTCTTCATTCGTGTTGGGTTATGTACCACGCCACATGGTATCCTCTTTTGGGTCCCTATTGTCCTCATGGTATGAAATTATACTGCACAAGATTCAAAAACTATGTATGGTTTCATTCTTCCCCTTCTAGGATACATAGAACCACCTAAGCCTTTCACCTTGGTCCCAACCACAAGTTCATTAACACTTCGTGGTGCCTATCACCCGTTCTTAGCAGTACCTCTCTATGAGGGCTGCTTTTTGATCTCCTATGTTATGGAACTTCGTGATCACCACTACTTCCCAGATTCACGATCCGTCGTATGACCGATCCTCCTAGTATCTTCTGCATATTACCCATATAAACCGAACCTCCTTTCCATTAGATCAAATTATTAGGGGGAATTTTATGGAACCAAAAACATTTCTTATTAGATAGAGAACTCATTGATGTTCTAATTATCACTCAAAATGGCCCTAAATCCCTCAAAATAATCCCAAAGGGCTCCTTCATGAATCCCTCAGCAAGGCTAGCCCGTCCTTGTGAGTACCACCTCTAAGATCATCTCTATAGAGTCATGTACCCTCTATGATTCTAATTCATTCTATTATAACATGTCCTCCCCACAGAATCATCTGTCTCCACAGCCCGCTATGTGACGGCCACATCGACATTAGTCTCTATGGTGTACCGAACCCTATGTGAGGCCAACACATTCCGACAGATCCCCTCCACTCTATGGATTCACTCCTCTCCACAATGAGTTTTGCAACCCTCTCCGACCTTCCTTTCCTACAAATAGATGGATCACCCCCCCCCCCCCCCTCAAAACATTGTTACTCTTCCCATTAAAATTTTATTCACCCGCTTCCCAAAGGCTATCACGAATCCAACAGATGGATCACCAATGGTACATGGCCTCTGTAAACCATGCCTCATGTTCTTTAGGGTATCCACCTATGGTGGGGATTCCCTTTACAAAGTCATATGAGCTTCGCAAAGAAGGTATCCCTTTAAGGGTGATCAAGACTTCACGATGCATTGAGCCTTCTCGCAGTACTCTCTAAACAAAGATGGATTTCTTAATGTGAATCTATTCTCCATCAAAGGATTCCCTTCGTGATGACCCTTTGTTTAGCAAAGAAACAAACCTTCAGGAAGGAAGTTCCCTTAATGAAGGAACTACCCTTCAGGAAGATGCTTCCCCTCACAAATATCCTTCCCTTCGTGATGTACCTTTCCTTTGAATAGATCATTTTCTTCTCCAAGGCCTTTATCTTTTCAAATCCCATCATTACAAGGACACCTTATTTTCACACCCCTCTTCCATACGACCATCCAGGATCATATGAAATTATTTAAAATTCCCTTAAGTGGTGACTCATGTTTATTTTCTTTTACTTATACTCCATAACATAGGTATGCTAACAGATATCACTTCATCTCACAGCTACACTAACATGGACCCCTCAATGAATCACTCTCTTACCCGGATCTACATCCCTTATCATTTCTAGTTACTTCCCGTCACCATGGGTTAATGTGTACTAGTTATTTAAGTACTATGGGTGAGGAGTGAATACTCATCCTATGAGATGTAGTACGTTAAACTACAAATCACCCTCATCCCCAACACACGATGTTAAATGGGGATTCCCATGTGTGTCACAGGCCACCATTACGTATTCCCTAACACACTATGTTGGGAAGCCTCATGTGTGAGGGCCATATCTTCCTCGTGCATTTTGGTACTCTCCTGGAGCTTCCCAATATTCCTCTTCCTAGGATCCTAACCAAGTGTAAGACCCTATTTCCTAATTGGTATTCTATCCATGTGTAAGCCTCGCCCCACTTCTTGCTAACACACCTTCATGATGTGATCATCATGTTTACTACTGCCTCTTGTTTCTCACACTGAACATGACTCACATTGACATAGAGTAAGCATAGAACATGAAATATTATCAGGAAATCTAACCATGCATAAGCCCCATTCCTCCTTCCCAACCTAACTATATATACATTGATCTATTACATTTAACCAAGGTATGTAGGAATCCTATCTAAGGTTCAACCAACATCATTACCCACAATCTGTCTGTCCTGGACATTTCACGTCGGTTCACTATTATCCCTCATGATGTTAAACGTTATGCCCCATTCAAGCTATGTGGGTTCTGATCCCTTCAGGTATGTATGAAGCCTCTTTTATGTTCGATCCCAACTTGTGGTAAACTCTTGTATTCCCTCCAAGGAATGTACCCCCCCAATGTGGCATCTTCCCTCTTTGGTATTCATCTCCTAGATCCGCCTCCATGGTGTTTTTCGATCAATTTAGTTAGGACATTGTCCTCTATGCACACCTCGACCACATATCCTACTTTTCTGGGAAACTAACCATTCATAAGCCCCCCCTCCCCCACACTCAATCCATACTCCCCCAACTATGAGAACCCCTCTTGAGAAGGTTTTCTAACCATGTATAAGCCCTAACATGTTTTTGGGTCGATGCCCTTAGTGTATGATCTGATCCTATGACCACATTCTAAAACTACGTAGACTTTGATCTTTTCCCCCTTTTTTGGAAATTATGTAGGAGGCCTCGCCAAGGTGCAAGCCCATCACCCATCTCTCATATCCCATCATTGTCTCTCCCTAGGGCCTTTTTTTGGGAAGATCATTACCTAACCCGTTTGTTCCATCTCCTTCGGGTCACATCCATTCATCTATTTCCATGGGCCGCCTCCTTAGTAGACTCATCACCTCATTCCATAACTATGTGGATTTTGATTCCCTACCACAGGGGTACATAGGAATCATCCATATGGATCAAGGACAACATTATCTTCTTTATGTTGGTCCCATCTCAATTCATCCATATCCTTCGATACGTACTTCATCATCCATTCTGAGTCTTACTCTGGCTGCTACAACCCAATGTGATCATGCAACCCCATCCACATCATCACTACTCCTAGTGGAACCTAGATGACTCCATGCATATGCTTCACACCGTCTCTCATGCGCACACTTTCTGCAACACCTCTGTCGGGCCTACTACTTCCTCTTTTTTCTCACACTGAGCATGGATCACTTGGTCTTAAAGGTTAGCAGTGACCATGATGCCACATTCTTTTAGAACTACTTAGGATTTGATCCCTATATTATATATAGGGTACATATAAATCCTATATGAGGTTCAATCACAAACAACGGTAAACATTGGTGCACGCTCCTATGGGTGAACCCTCCCTGATCCACCCCCATTTGTGTCCAAATAAGCTATCATGGGGTGACATCTCCCCTTTTTTGGGATGCACCTCTTAGATCATCTCTCATAGGGCGTTCGGATCCATCCATCTAGAATACATTTCAGGTACTCCCTCTTTGAGATACACCCATAGGATCCACTCTTATAAGTGTTCTAATCAGTCTGATCCATCTCAACTAGATGTTAAACTCACGACATACCTCGTGTTAAACATGGGAATCCAAGGAAATCCTTGGAGACTTGCATATGGAATAATTTTCTCTGCACTAGACATGGGATGGCTCGGGCTTCTACACCCTCAAGAATCCCTATCATAAGGGGAAAATCCAGGTGCACCTGTGTTTCAGTGTCCAAACACACCAGCGATGCCCAACATGATTACTCCCCTGGCCAAAGGTTTCTTACCTAACTTGACCCCATGGAATATCCTAACAGAAGATGTGTAATTAACCACCATTCACAATGATATAGCACTAGTAAGAGTTTCACAAACAATGTATTAATATATAAGGGAGACCCGAACTATGCAATGAATTTTGAGTAGGAATCCATGGAAGGAGAGACTGAGATCCCATCATCCTGTTTTGGTCAAGGGGAAAATGTCCCTCAAAAATCAATGGATGTCACCCGCATTTGGAAACTGGGAATGTGGGGAAAAAACATCCATCACATCCCAGACAGACAAATTGTGTGTGCCCTAATGATAGCGTTGGAAACTGACACATTTGGATGTTTTGAAAATAAAGAATTACACCAACTTTTTTATCAAGTCACAACGATAAAAAATATACCTTTTTTCATTTATGGAATATAAAATCTAAATATAAAAATTAAATAATAATTAGAAAAGTTTTTTTCATTCTAGGCCTTATCTATTTGTATTATCCCCAAGTAGACTAATATTTATCCTAACTACGGTGAATATTCTTCATCATTTCCCTAATAATTATAGTAAAAAATATTTTGAACATTATAGAAAATATAAATTCTGATCATTCAAAATATGTAATCCATTTTTTCAAAATCAACTCAAATAATTAAAATAATTTAATACAAATTAAACATGTAGATGTGTCAAAAAATGGTTTTCCAAGAAATATATTTTTAAGGAAAAGATGATATCGTGTTCACTATTTAAAGAGTCTCATAAATAAATGAATTGAAATTGAAATTTAAATTTCATGATATATAATCTAGAAATTTAATTTTAATAATTCCTCATTATGGGTTATTTTAATTAATTAGGCTGGAGAAACATTAATAAATGTGTTTGAAATCCAAAAAATAAACATATATTAAAATCGAGTATAAAAATGAATTAAGAAAAATTATATATTAAATATAAATAAATAATAGTTATATTAATTTTCAATAATATTAAATTAATAATAGCAGGTTTCAATTACATATTTTATTAATAATACATGAAAATTTTATCAAAATGATATTTTCACTATTCACTGAAAAATTAATATCTTCAAAAAAATCTCTAAATTTCACCCTAGGTTATCCTAAATATGATATTTTAAAAAAATGAATACACTTTTATCAAATAATATTTCCAGAATATGATGAAAATTAATTATATAATATTATCATATAATGCTGTAAAAACATTTTTTTGGCAAACATATTTTAAATGAATAAAATTTATTTTCCCGAAATTGCATGACTAGTTAATCAGCATTTATAATTAAATTTATTTTAATTATTACATTTATATATTTCATAAAGTAGTTAATACTATTCATACCCAAAAATTTAATGACTATGTTAAACCAAAAATATTTATATAATAATATTTTAATAATTTCTTATAGTTTGTTTAAACATAATTTTGTTTTAAGAATATGCTATAAATCATAGCTTTCTTATAAAATCTTATACCATTACAATTTGAATTTTCTAAATATAAATATTTATTAATATAGCCTATTTTATGGAATTTAATCAAGGTATTTCTCATTTAGCAGCTCTAGTATGAAATCGATGAGGGAGTTGGTCACTATTTTTTGGAATTGGTGTCTTTTACTTCAATGTGAGTCTCTGATAACTCTTTGAAAGGTATTTTAATAGAATATATTTTTATTTAGACAACAATTATGATTTTAGGCATTTTAATTCATTTGTTTTATAGTTTTCTATGAGATAATGGAATCTTTTCTACAGTCATATTTGATTTTGATTGGGATGTTTATGCTTTGTAGTTGTCTTTATGAGTCCTTTCCTTTTACGGTTGTCCAATTATACTTGGAGATTTTTATTGAGTCTTGTATTTGAGTGTTTTTTTATAATTTTTCCAGGATGTTAGTCAGTTGAGGATATTTTCATATTCAGTTGGGGGATTCATGTTTTGGGAAGTTTGTGTGGTCTTGGATGTTTAGTCTTTGTATATAAATTCATGGGGTTTTGATCATTGGGGGGGGGGGATGGATCCATGATAGAGTAGTTAGGACTGGGATTACATCTTGAAAATTACCTATACGTGATTATTTAATTTATGGGACCATCATGAGATGATGTTCCATGTTTGATGTCCTATTTTACCCATATAATGTGAAGTGATATATATCTTGAACCCATGTTGTTTATATAATCATGTTGAAAGATTATCTATTATAATTATTTTTGGGTTGAATGCTTTTTCAAATTTGGTTTTGAATTATATTTTTGGGTGTTAGGTTTTTTTGTAACCTTTAGTTATTTGAATATATTTTCTTATGAAAAATAGTTATGGTTAGTGAGTGAGGTTTATCTCTAGTGGTCATTCCTTCTTAGAAATGTTTCAATCCATTAAATAATTCTAGATGAATTCTATATGGGGGGAGACGTACAATATTTCTCCTTTCCTTTTGTTAATTTGATTACATGGTTATGTATTTATTACACTTATAGCTGTCTGGTGATTTTTGAGGATTCATTTTACATTATTTGTAGTTCATAAATATATAGTTCTTTCTCCAACCTCTAATATGGAGATATATTATTTTTCATTCGTAATTACATTTTTTTATTAAGGAATTTCTTGTGGAAGAAATTTGCATGGAGAGTAGATTATAACATAATGTGTTACAATTATATATAATTTATTATTGAATTTTTTGGATTAATTTAACCATTAATAATTTAGACTTATATTTTAGGAATTATATAATGTTTCCATATTTATATGGTTAGTTCACATAGTTTAAGTGAAACATTGAGATTACCCTTTTATAGGGTTCATTAAGATTCATTTGTGTTTGTACGTAGTTGGTATACACTGGTAGTGCATATTTGTCTCCATACTATGTGAAACCTAGTGGAAGCCATGTGATCCAGTTTTGTGTAATGGTGTTGTGGAAATACTTATTCCCATTTGGTAGAAACCATGTGTCATGTATGATAGGGGGTCTATAGTTTTTACTAATTGATATTAAAGGGCCTCACATCATTTGGTAAACTGTCCATCCAAACCATGCACGTGCCTAGTGATAGTCTAGTGTGAGTCAAACATTTGGTGCCTAATTTACAAAAATGAGTGTCCAAACAATTTAATTTCCCCAAATATAATATAAAAGTGAAATTACCGATTTACCACTAAAAAATATTAATTCTCTTCTATCCACTATTATCCCTCTTATTCGACTGACTACTCTTAAAGACCTGTAAGGAATTACTATCCATTCTCTTTTATTCAGAGAACCTTCTCCATGATTTTCAAGTGTTCTTTAAGTAAAACATTCTTCACATCTTATTTTACAATCTCCCTCTCATTCAATTATATGTACCATGATTTTCCCTTCCTCCCAAAAACCCTACCTCATTTCACATGAGGATATTTAATTTTTTACATAACTTATAACCTAAGTATTTAGATATTTATGACTCATAGATGGTGTTCCCTTGCAAGTATAAGCATCTTTCATGGAATTTGACACATTATGAATCAATTTTGATTCTATTGAGGAATATATTTCATTATTTTGGATTTATTTTTAAATTTATATAGTACTTGAGGATTTTTCATATAATTTTAATTAAAAAATGTATTTTTAGGATTCATAAGATTGAATAAGAAAATGTTTTGCATAATTTACATGTTTGGAATAAAACTTTTTCTATGAATTTCATCATAATTATGTTAAACTAATTGTTTAAAAATTGTAGTTGTTTGATTAAATGTTAAACCACATTTCTAAATGATTATCCATTAAAATTTAGTTCATTGGATAAGTTTGGATTTTAAATAAAGGAAAGAAGGTTTTTAAGATCTTTTTTAAATATAAAGGTGTTTATTATCTTATAATTCAAAAATTAGTTCAAAATATTTTCATATTAATAATATATCCAATGATAAATTCAATTATGAGTTGACACTATAAAAAATATCATATGAAAATTTATAAAAAATTCCCTGATTCGTGTGAGATCATCATTAGTTACCAAATTGTGTTTGATTCACTATTAGTGAATTTTTTATTATGTTATGAATGTAAAATGTGGAAATATATATGTATTGAAAGTGTGTCTAAGGTTGGAAATATTTTTTTTCTTATTCTTGTAATGTATGTCATACTATTGTATTTTTTATTACTCACCTCCACATTAAATTGGATATGGTAACCCAGGGACTAGTATAGAGGTATTGATGTATATTATCCTACTTGATCAAGACATCGTTAGTGTCCCCTCTAGTATGAGTTAGGTCTTGTTGATGTTATCATCTTAATGAATCCATCGTGGGATAGTTGATTGGTTTTTGTTATTGTAAAATGAAACGTAGGCTATTTGTATTTGTGTATAATTATATAATCATTATTATTGTCACACAGTAGTACCTAGGTTATTTACCATGAAAACTAAATCATGTGTAATGGTTCTATGTAGGGAATTTACATTTCATGTTTTCTATTATCCCCTTCTCCTCGATTTTCTAGTGGTACCATTTTTTGTCTATTGATTTTTATTATATTTTCACTTGATCTTGTGGGTCCCTCATATATTGTGATTTTATCCTTTATGGTTGGGAGTGATTCTTAAAATATTTCTAACAATATACTTAAAAGGAAGGATAAATCCTTGGTTAAATGTTGATTTTTCCGGAAAGGATTTGAAAATTTTTATAATCATATTTTTTTAGAAAATACAATGTACATGTTTTTAGGGAATAGAAGTGATTTCATTTGGTTTTCCCTACAAATTGAATGATTATCATTCTCTATAAATTATAAAATGTGGTTTTTATTGTTTATTATTTATATTAATATAAAAATCTTTAAATTATATTTTATTTCAAACTAGAATTAAAGGTGTGTTTAGTTAATGGAAATTCATAGAATATATGTTGAGATCCTTATATGTATGTTATCACACACCATGCATATACATTCATGTGTGTTTTTAAAAATTCTTGTTCTTGTCAAGGTTCTAGGTATAGATTCCTATTATCTCTCATTTACCTTGGTTCAATGTATGTTTTAGGATGTAAAGAGGAATTATCAATTGTACATAAGTACATAGGTCGGTTGGCACTTGTTTTGTTTCTATTTTCATATGTTGATGTATCAACCAAGAAAACATTTCCATAAATGTATTTTTCATCTTTTATTATATATTTTTGTTTATTATGTATGATATTTTTTATTTATATAAAATTTTTAAATCATATTTTGTTGGTTATGACTCATTTTGTTTATTTAATATTTATAATTTTATGTTTGATATTTTATGGAAATCTATAGTAAGGATGATCCAATTTTGATTCTTGTAAAATTATTTTATATCAATTATCTATAATTTGATGTTGAAATCATTCCCAATTGTGTTTTCCTTAAGGCCATGTAACTAATTACCAGTGGATAATTGGGTCGATTGACATATGAGTTCAGCCTTACTCGGTTCATTACATTTATTTTACATTTCTTGTTTTACTAATGAACTTGATTTTTAAATTTATTTGTGTGTAAATTCATTTTATTCCATCAATACATAGCATAATATTATTTATCAAGTACATATTTCTATCCATGTGAGACAAATAACCTCTATCAAGAATCGACATTCTCTTATTGTGACATCCTTGGCTCGATTCACTCATAAGTAACCAAACTTGTGGTCCATATAGCCTCAAGGATACCTCCAAGTATGCCAGAGGCTTTCAACTAATATATAGGGTCCAATGTTGGTATGGTGGGGAAATGATACCCTCTGGAAAAAAAATAATAGGAAACAATACATGAACTGTAGTTAGATGATAATAACCTAACAATCATTAATGTTCTAATAAAATAAAACCATTCATTAACAAATAATGCTACATGTACAAGGTAGTTAATTCATGATTAAATTGATACACATACATTAGGCATTTAAAAGAATAACTAAATAAAAAAGGACCCAACTATAGTAGGTAGTCTCAGTAAACACTTGGCCCACAGCTCCCATGCCATGTATTTTCCATTAAAAGAACAAGAAAAATCTCCATCAAATCCCTATCCTATATCCAGGGGATCTTCTCATATACCAAGGTGCAGCCCTAACTAGGTGTGTGTAAAACTAATTTGTCTAACACCAACAATTTCTAATTAATTCTTATCCATGAATA
Organism: Viscum album; assembly: GCA_963277665.1. Lineage (NCBI taxonomy): Eukaryota > Viridiplantae > Streptophyta > Magnoliopsida > Santalales > Viscaceae > Viscum > Viscum album. Next base: position 506,756,369 of record OY728145.1, read on the forward strand.
TAAATCTTAATAATTTGCCATATATAAATAATAAAAATAGTAAAATAGAGGTGAATTGAAGAATGCAATAGTCTTGATAATAAGAGATATTGTCTCTTGTCATTTGAATAATATATTCATAGGATCCATTTTTATAGGACCATACATCTAAGAACAATATTATTTAGAACCGAAAGAACGGGTCTATGCATTCCCATGTATTTGAACCATGTGAATCCAAACACTAATCTATATTTTTCAATATAACAATCAGTGATCCAAAACATTGTGATCAAGACATAGTGTTTAACTATGGAGTAAAATTTTAGGGAGGAACCCCAGTATTCCACATTCAAATAGTTATCTAATTGAGGTTTAGGAGAAAATCAAAGGTAATCTTGGGAGATGATGGATTGGAATCCATGGAGATAATATTAGGATTTATATGTCTGAGGAAATCAAGACAAATATGGGAGTTTATCCTATAAATTATAATTTTTTCAGAGTTTCCTGGAGAATCATATTGGTTATGTTGAGGAAGTCATAAATGTAATATATTTACTCTATCTAAGGATGGATTACCCATTTTTATTCGCATCAATGAATCATGTGACATTTGTTAGGTCCATAATTGGAATTAAATATTCGAATCCAAGACCCACCCATGGAATTTATCACTTTTAACATAAAATGGTTATATTATATATGAAATTATACATGGAATACAATATCTTTGGTAAGAAATGATATTTAATTACAACAACAATAAATGTGGATCATGGCCATCCATTTAGAACCAACCATAATCCCATATAAATTATTTACCCATTAGATTCACCATTCTTATTTAAAAATTTGTCTCATTTTATTTCATGAAATTCAACTCATTTACATCATTACATTTGAAGATAATTCTTGAGGAATACCAAAGAATCAACATGCCATTGATAAATTGATTTCATAATTAATGGATTATAGACCTACCTTTTAATTAATTTCTATATATTAAAATACTATATCCTAATGGATTATAAGTTAACTGATCCACATTAAATGTGAAAGCATCCCATTTAGACTTTGTTGAAGTTAAAATAGTGAGGGCATCAAGGTCACCCATTTACATTAATGCTAATTATGCATTAGAGTTAAAAGAATCAATTATATGTTTAATAAGAGAGGGGATATGAATCTATAAATAAAGGAAATTGAAATTTCCTAGGGTTAATAGAGAAACCCCCTATGTATTAATACTCTTTGGGAGACTAACTACTATAAAAATATATTAATCAAGGAAAGAACACCTAGGGTTATTCATTTAACATGTTTAACAAAAAAATAAAGAGCACATCAATGACGACCTAATCAATAAGTGTATAAACTTACCTGGACCATAGTTACTTTGTGGAATGTGTTTTATTAAGTACATAGCCTCACCTAAGATGAAAATTTAGTTAAGTTCCATAAACATGCTAATTTATTTCTAGTATGATGGACTAGTCACGAATCCATAATAGATCTTAAGTTTTCATTTCCTGGTTAGATAATTTAATTACATTACAAGGAAGTATGAATTTATTTAAGGGTTCTAAAATAAGAATAGACAATTTATGATGGATGAATTGCAAGATGTTGAGTTGTTGGTGTGACATAGATCTATTATTATTTATTAAATTGAGAAACATTAAGGGAAAATAAGAATAACACATACCTAATCCTTAGGAAACTTCACATACCCAGTATTATCTATTCAATTGATCTAGAATGGAGGAAAGCGATGAAACATAAAAATCCATAAAATAGGGAATATTACCTCATGCAATGATAAAATTTAAGAGGAAGAAAAAAGACATTGGAGGAAAGAGGAGTCGAATAATATCCAAGATATCTTGATCATAAGAAATGACACTCGATTTGGACAAGAAAATGAGGCGATATCATATGGAGGAATGGGGAAAGAGTATAGAACATGATGGGGAGATTATGGTTCAATGAAGAAGAAAAAAGGGTAAAAAATATTTTAAAGGAAGAGGTGAAAATCGATATTTTCTCTATTAAAAGTTATGTACTATTTAGACACATGTTTATAAAATTTAGTGCTAACCACATGGAATAACTATCTAAACACACTCCATATATAATGGTTTTGGTACCTTGTTTCCAAATCCATGAAACATATATTCATCCAAAACATTCATTAGCATGGATTCCTAGGGAATACTTCATGGTTTTAATAAATAATTCCCCTATAAAAAAGTTTCATGGTTGGGGTGCATGGTAATCACTAACTATGCATTAAATTTTCACCCCAATATATTTCTCATGAATCTTTTGTTTCAAATCGTGGAGATTATGAGACTCATATGGACACTCAAGACACCACTCAGACCCCAAAATATACCCATAATCTTCAGCTTATGGTACCAGTACATTCATAATTCCATTCCAAACCCTTCTTTGAGATTCCGTCCATCCATCAATTGAAAACTCAAGGTTCCTCAGAAATTAAATCACTCGTATGGAATATAAGATCTTACAACCTCCCAACATTATCACTTATTATCCAATATAATATCTGGTAGACATAAAAAAACATCACCTTTTATACGCTGGTCATAAAAACCTGTTAAAAGGGTATAGATCGTTTTCCAATTTTTAGATGTGCATCCAATGCAACTCTAAGTAATATTCATTCTTGATCTTAAATCCATGTTAACAGCCATATTCCTAATTTTAGATGGTGATAATGTTCCAAATCTCCCATTTAACCTGAGAATCCGATGTCATCATCCTATTGAAATTTTCTAGTCCATGTCGCTCCCCACTATAGGGCTTGTCTCACAATGCCAATTTTAAATCTTAGTGCCTCCAAAAATTAGAATTAATAATTATTCATTCTATCATTAGTTCATTGAACCTCTTAGAACGGTTCCTAGCATACCATACCTCAAAAAAATAGAAAACATTAATCTAGTACAATTACTAATTTTAAAAACTCAATTCAAAATAAGAATGCTTAATCATCCATTTACAACAAGATCATTAAAGAATTTACTTGAAAGGACCCTGAAAAATGTTTGAAACAGTTCTGTCATATCAAAAATGGTTTTCCCAAAATGGTTTTGAACCGACAGCTTCCAATTAATATTTTTTAATGATAGTCAAAAAACCTTTAGAAAACTATTTTTAAAACAAACAACTACACCCGATGAATTTTCATCACTACAAGATCATGCTGCCTTTACCCCACGAGGAATAGTATGATCATCTAATCATGCACTCCAAGGATATTACCCATCCCTCTTGGAAATTTTTGGATTTTAATCTCAGCCTATGTTACTCAATAAAATCTTAATAAATTATCTAGTACCATATATTAACATTAAAAAAATTCAGGTAATCCTTTACTAACTTATGAAAACATTGAGATACTGTTTAAAAACATAAAGAATCTACATGTTACCCTTCAGTAACAAAATAAATCTTCATGTTACCCTTAATTAAATTAATTAAATTTCCAGTTACCCTTAAGTAACACAAGAAAACATTAATCTACCCATTTTAACTTAACAAAAAAAATGTTAACCATCAAATAATTATGAATTATTCAAGTTACCCATCATTTTTGTGGGGGATACACTAGCAATATTGTTTCTGTTTATTATAACTCAATCATGGATGATTACCAGGTATGAAAGAACTACCATCGTGCCCCGACATGAGCATCGACGCAAGATGAGTTTTGATATTTTTGGGTCACCCAAAGTTGTCCCTAACCCAAGGATGATGTTCATATATAAAAAATAGAATATATATGTTTGAACATGGAATTTCTATTTAATCTATATTTTTTACTATATCTATTATCCAGTAAGAGGATTCCACAATGATCATCCCACAATTGACCTTTTATATACGTGATCTCCCTCACACGAGGGACACATATTAAGATTATAATATTGCTTCCAACATTAAGAGTGTCCTAGTTTTCATTAAAAATAAAATTGAAACCAATAGCATGATACTCACTCAATCAACAATGGAATGTATTTTCAAGACATGAAAAATATGATTTTATAAAGCACCAACATGATACACCAACCACATATAAGGTTAACTAGAATGTTTTTATTCATAAATGCACATGTGACCCTATTCACAAGGCACCATCATTCATATAATTATCATCGGACAGTAAATCCAAAACCAACTTAAGTTGGTGATGTTACAACACATGATCCTTTTACATCATCATCTTGAGCATTGGGATAACTTAGTATTCTATTTACATGTTAGGGATACAACGATCACGACAGGATCTTAATTCCCAAGTCACCCTACTCCGATAGTGAACAATGAATGCAGCACCCTATGAATTAACAACCCTTTTGTAGGACCCCAGGTCGAGTTGACCGCTGTGAGTTGGCTGAATCAATGGTTTACTTTTATGAATTATTTTACTGGTAATTCAACCTCTTGAATATGTTATGGTTTTTGATCCACTTAGTCATATAAAAAAATCTCACCTTGTATGCTGAAATTAAAAGAGATATCACAACACATGATATTTACAAGGTTCAAAACAATAACCTACTCTTTACTATGTAGGATCGACCTCCCAACATGGGTTCTCCCAGTAGATGATACTCCATTTGATCAAATTTATACCCCAAGTAATCCACTTGTTTTTAATTAGTTGGTTAGACCACCCCAATTGTCTTCTCCTTCTCTATAGTCCCATAAGAGTCTTCTCCTACATCCAACACTAACAGAAATACTTCTTTTACTTCCAGCACCAACTAGAAGTATTCTTCTTATTCCATCACCTACAAACTGATATCTCCCAAAATTAGTGTTGAACCACTATTGGAGGATCTATTTAAATTCATCTTTGTTCTTATAGGATCTTAATTTCTTGTGTACACCAATTCAAATAACTTTTTAACTTTCTGGTATTTCTATAATATATCTGATCACCGGTGAATGATCAATCTCTTTTGTGTAATAATTTTCAAGCTGTTATTATTTCTTCAATATAATTATTTCCCAGCACCAATTAATGTGTGAAAGTGATGCACACAATATCTTCAATGTTATTTTATAAAATATATAACATTCACAACCTATAATATATTATCTACTAAAACACACAAAATTATTGGTGCATAATATTTAGGAAAAACATAACACATATGAAAAATATTCTTATTATTTTGTTTTTGTTTAATAATTTTGTATAAATTTCTCAATTTTCATTTCATTTCACTATTAACTACTCAGGTAGTTCTTCTTTGTGCATGTTCCTGCAAGTTAGAATAACCATGTTTGAACACACACATTTATCTTCAAATAATTATCTTCATGAAATTGGTTTTCAATGGTTATTATAGTACCTCAATACACTTCATGTAAGTGTACACCAAAAATAGTATCACGCATCCCTTAAATAATAGTACAATAACATCATATCACACTTCCCTTATATAAGGTTAAGTAGTGGCTCATCCCACCTTTTATATGGGTATTCTAATAAACCATTATGTATTCACCTAAGGTATCATGGAAATGAAAATGTATTCATATAAGGTTATTCCCAAAATTCCCCATTTGTTTGTAATATAGTGGGAGTATATTACTCGTGAACTGGATTATAGAGAAAACTCCCTTCACATGAACCAATCTTGTTGGAGGTCTTACACTTCTTTGAAAACAATATATTTCACAATGATCTAATTTTCTTCTAAAAAATGAGATCTCTATATCTCAGTTGAAAATATATTCTCTTGAATTGTTGCTTCGGTATTTATATTCATAACACAACTTACTCACACCAACATAGACACTAATAAATATTCTTCATAAAAACTGTAAGAAATATTTCACGTCAACGTTGTTATTATGTACCTGAAGGTCTTGATATTTATGAATCCTTTGAACACGGGTTCTATATACAATGACACTTGAAAAGGTGGAATCTTTACTTCAATATCATTTACTTATTTCACATAAAAAATTTCAAGTTCAATAAAATTATCGTGATTCCTTCCACAAATTTTCATGGAATATTCTTTGAATTATTTTATGCATTAATGAAGATGATTTGATAGTTGTATTCAGGACACTCGTGCTATTCTGGTTCTTATTTTTTATATTATAATGTCATTATGATATTGGAAATGGAAAAACATTAGATGTTACAAAATCGTTCATAGTAAAACTTTGAATGATATTTGATCATGAAAATAAAGCACAATCATTGGGAAAATGGTCTGGATTGTTCTCATCAGATGAGATCTCATATTTGTGAAAACAATTCAATGCAGGAATAGTACATATTGATCTATTATCCCACATTAGTATTGCAATCTGTTGAGTGCTTCCATATATCACTATTCATTCCATCAACTCAAAAAATGCGATTAGCATCGAGTATACTCTAGGAACCACATTTTATAGATGGGATTCCCAGGTTCTCCTCACCCACATAGGCCCACTGGACCACCTCTATGCATTCTCACCCATGCACACCCTATTGGTATCTATGTATCCCACTCACTCACCCCAACCATCATGAAGGCTATAAGGATCTCCATTTTAGTTGAGATATATCCTATAATAATGTTGAATGGTTGGCCCTTATGGATAAAGTGGTTGAACACTATTTTCCGACACATTAGATAATATATAAATTTAAAATTCAACCAAATAATAATGTACAATAAAAATCCTTTCTCAAATTTCCTATTCAAAACTTCCTAATGAACCTCATGTATTTTTATTTGTTCTTAAACTCTTCTAACATTCCTTCATGAGAATAACCATTTATGCGATCATCGCATTTTAAAATTTTATATAAAATGTGTTATCATTATCACAATAAAAAATGTATTTTACACTAAAGTATGTTTCAAAATATTTCCCATTTAATATAGAGAATAGTTATCCGCCATATTTATTCCCCAACACCATTGCTTCTATTCTTATAATATGTAATATATATTTTCTTTTAATTTCAATAAACATAGTTCATGTAAATTGGGTTCGACAATATCCCCCATTTTATATGTTGTAAATACCTTCTCTCATCAAAAAATTCAATATGTTATTTATCATATTTTCTCCCCTTATTAACAATCAAATTCAAAGGAGAAGTGTGGTATTTTCATCTCATAAATATTCAGAAAACATGTTATCCTCCCTTAAATGATTGCTTCTTGGACACTTCAGAGAGAGTTATGATATCACACGGTTCTCATAGCAATGAACCATTACTTTTTGACTCTAATACGATATGGGAAAACATTTTGTACAAAATAATAGATATATAAAAAAGGTAAAATATATTTTCCATAAAATACCATTCATGTGAAATCATGATCATAAATTCTTAATTATCATTATAGAGGTTATAAGTAATCGGATTTATTAGTAAAATGATAAATCCTAGACATACATTACTAAACTAGTCAGAAATTTCTAGTGAAAATGGTATATCTCCCCTAAATGATTTATTATTAACTCTTCATTGATAATTATTTACAATTCATTCAATGGATAAAAATTTAATTGATTTTGAATCCTATTATTTCAATTTAACAAAGCTATTGAGAAATTAGACATTAATATATATTTTTTCTAGAAAACTATTGTTTAATTATTTAACCAACCTAAGACTTATTTTTTTCAATGGGTATTGATTTTCTTGACACATTTCTATCTACCATTTATATATGATATTATCAATTACCTTTCATCTTAGTAGTGGATTTTTTGGATGGTATTTTTCTTATATTCACATACCAACATTTTAATTTCACCTTATTTTCTTACCTTACTCCCTTTTTTCATTCTTCACTTGACATTATCAGATGCATTTTTAATGGTTAGTATATGAAAACACTTATCATAGTAAAGACCACTTTTTTTTAATACTCACAGATATCTTTAAATCATTCAAATATATTCTTTATAGACTAATTCATTGTCTATGGATTTCTCTTATATATTGAAGATAGTATCATAAATTTATATTTGATCCCCCTAAATTTATGCCTTATATTATTTTTATGAATTTTCATGTTTTGTATATATTCCAATAATTTATTCCCAAACTTCTACAAACACCAACAATATTCTTTTGATTCTCTTCTATTTGGTTCTACTATATTCATCTCTGATTCCAAGGATTGTCAAAATTTATGATATTTAGTAGAATCACCACTCTTAAGGATAGTTTATGGGGAAAATATTAGTATATATGTTTTATAATCCACCCTTAATGTTATGGGTTGATCATTTTTTCAACATCTATACTTACCCTGAATAAGGTTTAATACCTATACCATCAATTGAAATGTCATTTTTACATAAGTAAATTTCTAGGTTTTGGGTTACCCTATTCTTATAAGATATTTCCAATTAGATAGAGGATGATACCATCTGTTTTTATATTCATGATCATCAATGAAAACATGTTTGTACGTATCTCATTTTCGATAATTTGGGATGTTCTAGATTATTGGTTATCCTAATTCTTCTTTTTCATCTACATATCTCAACATATTATGTTGATTTCAGTCTTCTCAACTATAATTGATCTCATTATATCTTCCCAATAATACTTTAGCTTCATTATTTTTTCTCTATGCCTTATTATTTATTCCAATAATGAATTTTCAGGATCCCTTACCTTTCTTTATTTCACTTGTAGTTGATAAGATTTGAAATCCATATTAACATTGTTCAATTTTTCAAGTACATTAAAGATCCTAAAAATCATAAATAAAATACTTATCACATACATTACTTTTAAATTATTCAATTTCTTCATCATATAATTCATTGAAAATTCAAATGGATTATTCCTTTTCTTTCATAATTTTTTGAGGGTATTAGTTATTTTATCCCTTTTATCTAATGCCTTTTCCAAATAATTATCTTCCTTTTACCAATATAATTTTTCATTTTGAAGAGCCTTGATTCCTTAAACAATATGGTTATAAAATTATTTAGACACATTATTTAAATTTTCATTAAATTCCCAAAGAATATAACTATGTAATACATAATCATCCTACCTTGATCAGGCTTCATCAGATGAACCATAAACAAGAGAATTATTGCGACATATAAAAATTTGATTACCTTTTTTTGTTCATGTATTTTCCTTTATTGTATGATTATTATTCACCTTAAATTCCTAAATTTTCATTCTGTTCTTCAAATTTTGTGTTAAAATCATCAAATTAGTCTCCTCACAAGTGAATTCCTTTTTATTCATTTCAAGTATCTCCCTAATTTCCTAAATTATGCACTTGATAATAGATAAGTTGGATAATTAGAGGGATTATTATTTTGATACCAATTGTAAAATCGCATGAGTGATTAACCAATAATTTTGGAGCTAAATTAGAGTTTTAATTTTATTAATTCATTTAATTTGAATTTAACCACTTGAACTTTTTATTGTTTTTGACCAACTCAATAATAACTATCAATATAACTTCATATATATAAATAATAAAAGATATTATAGACATGGTATTGATATAGATTAGTATAAGGAATTACTCATTTCCATGTTGGTTAGACCTCAAATAGGGATTCTCTATTATAATCATATTATAAATTAAAATATTTTCAGAAGAAAATCATTCAACACCCTATTAGTCGATCTAAAAGATGATCCTTTTTCTACACCAAAGAAAACCAACTATTCTACCCCAGTTAGTTAGATTCCCCAACTATCTTGCCTATATCCAGTTTCCCACTAATGTCTTCTCCTACTTCCAGAACCAATTGAAAGACATATACTAATTCTAACACCAACTGAATGAATTTGTAAATTATTTATGGTTGATCTACTATATGATGATCTCTTAATCTTCCTTCATAAGTTTATAGGATATAACTATCTCTCGTAAACCAAATCAAGAACCTTTGTAGATTTTTATTCTTTCTCAAATATATTTGATCACTTATGAATGATTTGTTTCCTAAATGAAACATTACTTGGGCATTTATTATTTATTAAAAATGATGATATCTCTAACTCAATTAATGTTTGAAAGTGTTGCACAATATATCTTCGATATAATTTTAGTAATTATATAACTTTCAAAATCTCAATTATATTCCAAGCTCATTCAGCAAATGAATGGTTCATAATAATGGTTCCAACTAGGGCACATATAAAATAATATTCTTATTATTTTATTTACATTTTATCATTTTGTATCAATGTCACAAGATTCCCTGTATTTTAGTATTAACTTACCTTGTACATAGTTTTGTGCATGTTTATACAAGTTTGGACACCCACGAATGATCACATACTTTCTTATTCAATTCAATGTCTCCAAGAAATAGGTAGCCACTGGTTATTTTGGTTTATCAATCTAATTCACCTAAGGGTATAGTGTAAATGGTATCACAGTTTCCTTGCATAATTATTTAAGAACATGTTATCACACATCCTTCACATAAGAGTAAGTAATGTATCGACCCATTACGCAAAAGGGTATTACATAAAAACAAATATCTTTATGTATGCGTATCATGAAAACCTCAATCGATTCATCTAAGTGTCTCATAAAAAAATCTATGATTCTTCATGTAACGTAGTGAGATTATATTATTGAACAACTGGATTTTAGAACACTTCCCCTTCATGTGAACAATGCACATGGGATTCCTTCTTCTTCTCTATTAAATACTACAGTTTGTGGGGATCTAATTTTCTTTTAAATATTTAGACATCTCTCTTAATGATAATTTAACTTTCATAGAATGGTAATTTGGTAGTTATTGAAAAAGAACCACTTCCAAACACTGAAATAGCCTTAGATAAACTATCCATATAAAAATTTTGAGAAATATTTCAAGTTGAGGAAATTTAAAATAACAAAAGATATCGATATTTTTTAAATCCTTCAAATAAAGGTTCTTTATTCTTTGACACCGAAACATGAAGAATGTCATCTTTGTGATTTGATTGTTCTTTATTGAAAAATAGTCACATGGAAGATCCTTATATTAATTTCCATCATTCAAAAACATAGCGTGTTCTTGGAATTACATAATTAATGAAAGGTGTTGATTTCGTACATGGATTTGAGATAGTCTTGAATGTATCATTCCCATTTTCTCTAATAATGAAAGCATAATCAGGGAAATGGGGTTGACCATGATCTTTATGAGATCACATAGATAAACACTTTAGGTGAGAGTCATGGTTAAAGATTAAGAACTGATGTCCATCAAATGACCTATATGGATCTCCTCAGAAGGATCCCCTTATTTGTATAACTTTTTAAATAAAGGAATAACAGTCAAAATGTCATTGTGCCACATCATTTTTGACTTGCTTGAGTGCTATCATATTTTACTATTTTTTACATCATCATATCAGATGTGAGTAGCATAGGGACTACTCTAAAAACCACACTTCACACATGGAAATCATAGACCTTACCTCCTCATATAGATCCATTATCCCTCCTCCATATGTATCCACCAATGTACATCCCATTTTGCTCTATAGAACCGACTCAATAACTCATGCCTCCATGCAAGAATCATGGGTCGTCTCTGCCTTGTGGATGACTTGGCTCCCACACTATGGTTGATGGGATGTCCCTTATGGATTTTATGGTTGGAAACTTTTCCCATTACATAGAAAAATGACTATGTATAAAATTACCCAATAAATAATTTATAATATCAATCCATTTTAAAATTAAATCTTTAAAAACAATTCATGCACTTAATTATTTTCTGTATGGTCTTCAACTCTTCCAAATTTCATTCATTCAAATAACAATTTTAGAGGTCATATTCCTTTCAAATGTTGGGGGCAATGCGTCATCTATATCACAATCAACATGTATCTTTTACATTAATGACCTATTCAATAATCATCACATTTAATATGATGAATATTTATTATTTATGATTCTTCACTAACACCTAGAATTATTTTATTATAATATCAAATACATATTAACCCTTTATCAATAACAAATATAATTATATTTCATTGGGTTTAACACCATTTGAATATGGTTGTGAAATGAAACCTATCATTTTTACCATAATCACATCACTCAAAACCGAAAAACAAGAATGATTTCCACAAAAAATCTAAAACATCATACTTCCATGTCGTACTTCAATGGGTACTACATATAGAAATTAATACCACATTATTATTACTTATTCATAATTGGAACACCCATTTCTATTCTATCACATGCACAATGACACAATGTCTTCAATAATGTTCTTTCTTTTATAAATATTAGAACCTATAATTCATGTTTTTCTCACAACTAGTATCTGTACATATTCATTTAAGAGTCTTACACCATCGAAAAGAAGGGTGGTTTAGGAAAATAACAGTGTAACAAAATATTCCTTTGGCATGTCAAACCTTTTTAAAAAGAAGACATCCACGATGCACAAATTTCTCACAAGATTAAACTGCACATATGAAACCCCACATATCTGAGGAATCTTTCTAAATATATGAGTTATAATAAATCTACAACATTAAATAAACAACACATATCATGGGTGAAACATGGTCTATGAATCCAGATATTCTTTTTACCTCTAAGGTTACTATCATGAGTGGGATGTCGCTTCACTTACAAGTGAAATTGGTTCTATGTTTAGGGTCCCATCAAATGTTCACTAGGATATCTTTCTTAACCTCAAACGAAATCAAACAAAATTCACCAACTAAGACTTTCTAGAAATTTCTATGTTCCCATCCATGGAACCATTGATGGTAACCCTTGAACTTGACCTCACTCTATGGTCATTGATATAAACATAACCAAAAGGTTATATGTAAAACATTACATCAATTATCATTTTTTATATAGGTTAATGAGTCTCATAGAAATAAAAAATCAAGTAATTGTTATAGAGGAAAAAATATTATAAATTGTACTAGGAACCTAATTTAGGTGATTCCATAATACACTCTTGAAAAAATATCCAATAATTTCCATAGACCGTTACCTATCCATATGTTCTCATAATTCAGATAAGTTAAATAATATGTCAGTGATAGGAAATTGAGGAATACTCACTTTAATTTATTAATGTAATTTTTAATTAACAGAAGCCTCATAAAAATACCGCCCAAAAACACACAACGAGTCATTTATTAGATTGAGGTAATTGGTTAAGTAATATTTCCCCATACAAATATTTGTAACATTGTATGAGTTGTTTTAAAAATTTTAAATAACCACCCAATTTAACATAAACATACCACCAGGGGGTATGTACTAAATCATGTAAATATAATATCAACCTAAAAGTGTTAATTAATGTAAAATGTGGTTTAGTTATGGAGGTATCCATTCCCAATTTATAGAAGAAAACACCAATAAATTACAATTTGAATCTTGTTTCAGTGAGACCCATATTTAGCTTAATCATTAATGATTTTCAATACACACTCTATAATATGTTTATCATATAGACATGTATTAATAATACTGACCTATATGTATTTAGTCAAGAATAAGGATTGAGTAATACGGGTTTACATTCCCATATTTCATAGCTATATGTATTTATTATCTTTAATTGGAACATCATTTAATATAAGTAAATCCTGAGTCACAGATCAATTGGATTTATTATAAATTAAAAAAATACAATAACATTAAACTTCAAGATATTTATTATACATGCATGTACTTAAAACATTGATAACCCACTTTCAAATCTAGTATATAAGGATTTAGTTATATGGGTATCCATACCCAATTTATAGAGGAAATCACAACATAAGTATCAATTTTGATCCGATTTGACTAATATTCGTATGAAATTTGTTGGATTTGTTAAAAAAACCATATTCCTTTTACATTTAATGATTCTATTTAGGATAATTAATTGGCTATTTTAAGCAGATTTCATTTCCTTAATTTATATTTGCATGGTTAAATATAATTCTATCACGAAGATATATGGTAAAATGTTTTTAATATTGATCCAAAAGCACTCTTATAGTAACATTACACCATATAAAATATAATTAAAACTATCACATAAACAATGAATATATTTATACAAGGAAAGTAATCACAAAATAATGTTTTGAAAGTAGGCATGCTAATGGAATGTGAATCCTATGTGCCTGAAATGATGCATAAACACACCTCATCCCTTTCCATCCTAGGAAAAGTGACAAATTTCATAAATAAGTATCAAAAAATGGAATGTAATCAATCAATGTGTTATAATAATCAATTATAATAGAAAAAATCAAGAACTGTAAGTCACATTCCTGAAAAAATATTCTTTCCCTTATGCATGGGTTGGAAATTACCATACACGATATATTTAACAAGTAATGTAACATTACTATTATCATTTATACCATCCCAATATTGTATTAAGAAGGGTAAAAGAACCTATGGTACCACTTTATGCTGCCCCACACCACGTCCACCAATAAGTAATTGATCTTGGGGGCCACATTGGCTTAAGCACACCATCTGATATACTAGAGATTTCTGACTAGTAGTGGGGGTCTAATATTAGTATGGAGGGGAGACTATACCTATTAGACCAGTACTAAATATAATGGAGGAATGAGATAAATGAACTAATAGTGGATAATAATAAACTAGAAACCTGTAATTTTCTAGTAAATTCCATCCATTCATGAACATAAGATTCTACAGGTACAATGAATTTTGTCTATATAGTAGGTGATACACATACAGAATGGGATAGATAAGAATAAAAGAACAAATAAAAGGACCCAAATAGTATAGGTAGATTTAATATATTCTCATTAAATATATTCTATTTCATATCCAAGAACTGGATGAGTAAAAAACAATCACCAACCAAGCCCTAAACTATATCCATGAAATCTTCTCGTGTATCATGTGGTGGATTAAAAACGTGCGAGTAAAACTTAGTGGTCCACAACCAATAGTGTGTAATTAATTTCATTACATGATTATAAAACGTAAAATTATGTGGTATATAAATATTAAACTCATTACAGATGATTTTAATTGATAAATACCACTACTTCCAGCCTATGTTGGATTGTCCTTCATCGTATGAATAATAGCTTAGTCAATGGACCCAATGTAATAAGACTAGGTGTCCAAAAAATAGTACCAAAGTGAATCCATTTAATGGGATAGATAAATACCACATTTCATAACTAAGCCAATCCATGGAATAATATATGTCATTATATGTAAGAACTGATGATCCAACACATGGTGATCAAGCAACAATGTTTAGCTCTATAGTAGAATATATGGGAGAAACCCCTGAAATTAAACTTTCTATTGGGACTCTAACATAGCCTATAGATTAAGTAAAAGTAAATATTATGAGAGGAAATATTTGAATCCATGTAGATAATCTATGATTTGAATAAGATTCCACATTTTCGGCTGGGTTGAAAATTCTAAAGAAAATTGAATTCTCACTTTGGTTAAAAGGTTATTTTTTAAACTAAGATTAAAATTATAATTTTGAATGTTGGGTTATATAAAAATGTTCTTTTTGGATTTGTTTCAAGGATATATAAGTATCTTAGGATTTTAGATAGGTTTTGAGAGTGTTATAATCTTAAATCCTAGTTTTTGGAAATATTAAGGGAGGCACACTGTTAACACATGGTTAGTGAAACCTATGAATCCAAAATATGTGGCCATGTAAGGGTGAAAAATGATTATTAAAATGACTCGATGGAGGTTTTATTGACCTAGAACAAATTTCATAGGATTATAGAGGTGTAATGTAATAGTTGCAACTAGTTTTCTATATAGTGCACCTAGTTGTGTGAGGGGTGATATTCTTGGACTTTATCTCTACACTAGTTGTGTATAGTATGGAAAACTGTCAGCCTGGCCATACAAAGACATGTACCCTTTTATACTAATTGTTCATGGATGGTTCATGGTTAATTTAAAATATTGAAAAATATATATCTTCCTTAATAAAAACAGGTGAAATTTCCATTTTCCCTCTCTTCCTTATGTTTAGTTCCTTCTTCCTTCTCACTTATTCCTCATTCCATGAATACACTCAAGATACCCTCTCTTTATCTTCTAATAATTGATGGATATCCTTTATATAGAATCCAATTCAATATTTTTTTATTAGTTTTGGATAGCCAATGGTGTGTCTATGATTCCTATTCCTTCTTTTTCTAGTTTCCCTTATTGTTTTGGGTGAAATTTCCGTGTGAGCTCAGATGAATTATTTTTTGGGGGTTTTTTGATTTTTTTATATCTCTAGTTTCAACATGAATAAAAGGATATGAATAGACAAGTTAAACTTAATATTAAAAAGGTAGGGTTTTTATATTAATTTCCCTTAAATTTTCATCATTTATAAATTATACCTTGTTCCACATTCCATAATTCTCATGAATTGTTTTTAAAATTTGAGATGCCTTAAATTAAATTGTTAGACCATAACCTAAATAATTGTTAGAACCCCATTTATATGTCTCAATATTGGTGACCTAATCATTTCCGAACCCTATTGGGTGTTTCCTATTATTTTCCCATGTAGGAAATTATTGTGAATGAACAAAACACCACATTATGTGTGCTTTAGTCGACTCTTATAACAGGAAATGGTTAACCGGAAATAAATAAAATGTTTGAATTAGAATAGATTATTTATAATTACTTGTCTAGATTTAAATATTACATTATCCTATTGGATGAGAAGTTAATTGAATTAAATTTGAGACTTCAATGAGTAAATTTTTATGACCATCACTATGTGTCTTTTGATGCCAATTGAGGATTATAATGCCGAATTAAAGAGCCCCTTAGGTTGTGTGATACTAAATATTATATATGTTCAAGATTTTACTATGTAACCAAACACCCATTTAAGGTGTGATAGCTTAATATTAATGATTTAAAAACTAAATGGAGTTTATTCAGTGGTGAAAATGGAATGGGTGGCTTATGTTCCCCTTTCATTTTTCTCACCTTAGTATTGTGCCCTTTTACACACACACACACACATACACACACAAAGATATATATATATATATAATTGAATACAGAAGTTAAGTGAATTGATTTGTTCCTTAAAAACTTATAAGTAAATAATTAATGGAATTATTTTATTATAGATTATAGACATGAAATTACTCATCATTTAATTATAATCATCAAACATGATGTTACTTGTTATTTACTATAATTGTTGGAAAAGATGTTTCAAATCTTTAATTTATAATTTTTTCACAATATGTTCTATATATTTTATATATAATTGTTGGGAAATATATTCCATATATTCTATTTAAATGTTTTTGTAAAATATTGTTCATATTTTTTTATTTATAATTTTTGTACATGACATTCCTTATTAGTATTTGAATTATTGGGCATGATGTTTCTTACCATTATTTGAATTGTTAGACATGGAGTTTCATTTCCATTATCCTTAATTTAAATAGTAGAAAATGATTTTCCACATCATTAATATTTACATTCATTACTTTTACATCCCCCCCCCACACATCACTTATTGTATAGTGTTTGACCAGATGATCCACAACCCCTTGGTTAGATTCACAGGCTGATGAACATATTTTAAATATGATGCCCATATTTAAATTATAATCCCCCATATTATTACCATTGTAAATGGTTTCCTAGTTCATTACCATGGGATCCAATTATATTTATAATAAATGTAAATACTTTGTGGTATTATATCCCAGGCTGAAGAAGATAGAGAAGAATGGGTTCCCCTTGAGGAACCCAAGCTAATAAGTTTAACATTTATTTCACTGTTTTTTATTATACTTGATCATTGTATCATTTTATGTTCATGGAATGGAATATGCATTAGAAATTGTTGGTTGTGGCCTTCTGAGTTTATCTCATAGCCTATTCAGGTAATTCATTGGTACCTATACAAATCATCAAGATATAGTTAGGACCTGGCTTGTTCTTCCGAGTTATTGTATCTTCTAGATTAGGACTCGGTGTTACATTTGTAGCTGGAAATTTACTCTGGATAACTTATGGAGTTTGATTCATTCATTTATTTATTCCTTTTTAATTCTAGAGTATCATAATGTATTACTTTATGTATTCTTTAAATATTAGTGTTTTTTCTATATTATGTTCATGCATGGATATTTATTTAGCATTGTTCAGGTTATCAGTGATTTTATTATTATACAATTTGTATTACACATTATTTCTTCAAATGTGATCCAATTTGATTATGAGGGCATAGTATCCTAACTGAACCACCAAAAAAGGTCACTGCTAGTGAGGATCCTCTAGAATATGAGGAGGCACACTTGAGGCCAGTTGACCCACCAAGTCGGGTTACCTCTAAGTGAACTGGGATCATGATATCATAACTATTACCAGATCATTCTTTTTTCCATTATCTTAATATTTTGGTTTGGCAGATAGGAGACTAGGAAAATTTATAATTTTTAATGATCAAGTTCCTTGGAGTAGTTAACCCACGTACCGAGAAAAATCCCAATTGACTAGGATGAGAATTTTTATTCTGGTTTTTTTAGAGTTGTATTGATTTCCCCATTGGACAACACACATGACATGTGTCATGTATTATTTTTATGGATTCTCATTTACCCAGGGCCAAATATGGTAAGTAATTACTTGATAATGCATCATTAGAGGAACCTCAGGATTTATATGTCATTATTTCATTCAATTTTAACTTATTTCATTCATTTTATACATCATTTCAAACATTCCATGATTTATATACATGATATTTGACTAAATTTTTTATAGGATGAAATATGAGATAATAATTTGTTATTATAGTTTCTGTATCAACCAAAATGGGGATTTCCCACACAACTTGATTGTGTTACCTTAATTAATTAGGTATTCTATGCTTGGTCTATGGAAGATAAATTTCATGGGATGACGTTATAGTTGATCATGATTTAAATGGATTCAAATTATAATTTAGAAATTTTGACCTTATCCAAATTTGGAATTATGATCCATATAATCTAATAATCATATGTGGACTTGTTACTTCCTGACACTATGTGTAAGGGTCTTTTTGTAGTTACATGAATGCCAAATGTATTTTGTAATTATTATTTATATATAACATGGAAATTATGATTCATCTAACTAAACAATAATATGGGTGGAATGGTTATTAAATTATTACTCATTAATGTATTTGTAGTAGTTAAATTTGATACCAATTAATATTTATAGATAACTTACTCATATAAATTTTTAATAGATGCATGTATAACTAATCCATGATTAGAATTATGAGACCCTAGTGTTTAGTATTTTTTTATTCCATATATACCATGGTACCTAACCCCTTGGGGAACTATTTTTGATAAATGTTTTTTGTTATTTATTGTATCAATAGACACTTATATAGAGTTATGTTTAAATTTATGGTTTCATCATACTTAATTAATCCCACTTATATGATATTAGATATTTTTATTTTTTGATCTTTATTCATATGGGTCATTTGTTAATTAAAATTCTAGTTTCAACCTAAAGAATGATTTCACCCATAGCTTGTGGATGAAAATTTCTTCATGTAATCCCAATTTTTAGAAATTAGGGTTAAATAAAATGTTTTGGAACGAAATATTTATATAATTTTCTAAAAAAATGTTATAATATGTTAGCTAAATAGTGTTCTAATTTTAGATTGTAAAGAATATTCTTTTAAAATTATTACTTCTTATGTCATATCTCTAATCCTATTAAATTTTAAGATAATATAGAATCAATGTAATGAATAGAATAAAACCTTTAGTGGTGTTCTTAGCTTTTTCTCATGTGTAGGGAGATGGTTTAATGATCCCTTGAGAGTCCCTTGTACAAGAACATTGATGTTACCATGGGTCTCAGTTAGTTTATTTTCATCAATTACATTGGAAATACAGGTTATAAAGGTGATCCTAATGAAAATTTTGGAATTTCCATGGTTTTGGGGTCAATGAATTTTGTACATTAGGGGTTATCCCATTATGGTAGAACCATGAAGTGAGAAAAAATCATTTGTAAATGCTTATGTAGAGTTTCATGCGAAAGGTTCTATTCAGATTCCATTTGACATAGCCAGTATTCTTAGTGATGAAACAACACCCTTGAATAATTTTTGTTGTAATTTCATATGTTAAAAATATAATTAGGGTTGTGAGAATTGGGAAAAAATCATGTCTATCATTTTAGACATGCCTCGGGGATGGTCATCCACTTTGATAATCATGTGATATCTCCTTTATTCTATTAGATGTCTTACCTGGTCTTAAACCATGTAAATAGACATATGGGAAAATGGATAATGATTTAATACGTTTTAAGGCTATCACATTTTGAGGTGTGTAGCATCATTAGGCCTGTGAACTAAATGAGAATCAGTTCACCTGATTAGATTATGTGATTTATAAGTTGTGTGTTATGTCATTGAGTTAAAAGTGACACAAATAACTATGTACTATTTATTATTAGTTTTTTAAGTGCCTAGCTAGTTTAGTGAAAGTGTCACATAACAACTAAAATCATTTTACACCTGACTTCTTGGTTAAATGTTCATGAGTTATTAAGGGGTATATTTACAGGTCATCACTAATGTAGGGTGAAATGGTTTTAAGGGTTTATTTTGATCACGGTAGCCTTGAGTGGTTAAAAGGATGGGTGTTGTGATTCTATAGGTCATATTTTTCTTGGATTATATGAAATTCATGAATGTGTCTT
Organism: Viscum album; assembly: GCA_963277665.1. Taxonomy (NCBI): domain Eukaryota; kingdom Viridiplantae; phylum Streptophyta; class Magnoliopsida; order Santalales; family Viscaceae; genus Viscum; species Viscum album. The sequence continues at coordinate 506,777,107 of OY728145.1, forward strand.
GGGAGAAGATTCACGTGTAAATCGAAAAGTGAACCTGATTGAGTGTGCTTATAAGGAGCTAGTTTATATATCATTTTCTATGAAAACATCGTATAATAATGTTGTCCAGGACCCAGAAATCCTTTCAGTATTGTAAAGATCAAGTGTTATGTGATATTTTCTCATTCTTAGTAATGTGATTACTTGTTCAATATTAAGGTGGGGAGAGTCACATCAATCATGAGAATCTCATTTTTCTAGGTAAATTTAATGTAGATATAGATGTATAATTGGGAATTGTAAGAATATATTATGATATCAGGAAAAATAGTATGTTCAAACATCGTAGTCACAATGGTAATGAATATATTTAAACTCACATTTGAGTTTGGAGAAATCCTAGATGACATATTTAATCTTGATGTATATAAGTTATATAAGAGATTTAATTGATCGGTAGAATGTATGTGCTTAAAAGGCAGCATGATGGAGACATGGTTGGTTGATCCCCCAAATGTTGATGATCATTGAGATTTGATGTTGGAATTAATTGGTTGTTTATAAATGACCATACATACATTTAGATTAAAGGCAATGTGGGATTAACCTTTAAAACTATACATTAGAGGTGAAATGTTTTTTAGGCTTTTCTGAGGTGTTTAACCCATGAGTGGATCTAGAAACACATTTTTGTGATATGCAGTGTTAGGAGTTCTCTAAAAAAATTATATCCTGGATTTATTTGAGCCTGGCTTGGGAAGATAAATAAACTCCTATCAATAACAACTTAGTGTACTGATATTTAGGTTAGATCATTCCAAATAACGTATCATCACCTTGAGTAATCTAAGAAAGAAATGTCTATTCATCAATCTATCTAAATTTGTTTTATTATTTATATAAAATAAATCCATAAGAGTTTCATTGGAGGCGTTTTATATGATAATACATATTGTGGGGATTACACCATTTCTCTAATTGAGGATGGTGATAATCAATGCGAGTTTAATTTCAAAAAATACCATAAGAACCATTCTTAGGGATCCAAAATAGGTGATGGGTGACATTTTCATTAGTTCTCATAATTGAGCGGGTTTCCATCCATGCCAGTCATTATTTCTATGTATGGATGACGCATGGGATGTGGGAATGTGAAATTTGTTGTGTTAGAGTGATGATGAGATTTACCCTAATGTAGGGAGTGGAATTTTGGACACAGATGGGGGACACTAATGTGAGAAGGGCCATGAGATGTTGGGATCAGTTTTGTGAAGGCCATTTTTGTCTCTCATATGATGTTGGATAAATTGAACAACTTATCTCAACATTTCTTAGTAATTTATAGGTATAAGATTGATAATAAACTTGGGTGGAGTCTGAGTGTGGGTATTATGTCGAGAATATATTTTAAAAATTCTAGGGTTTTGGATTGTGAAATTTCAAGTGTTTATATTGTGTCAAGGTTAAGGAAAGGAAAAAAGGAGTCTTTTAACCATGATACATGACCAGAAGATAGTTACAGACTTCAGTGAGCATGCTTGGAGTGATCTTAGGGTTCCTTAGATTAAAGTAAGCAAGATTTGTCTTCAAATTATCTGGTTAAAGAAGCTAATATTTTTTTACAATAGTCCACCACTGGTGTTTTCAATTCAGTTCTTTGGGATTTTGTATATGGTATGTGAGAAACCATTCTAAGAACATTGTTGTAACGACCCAAAGTTTCATAAATGGACATCCCTCTTGATATAGTTAAATTGTCTTATTATATAAAATTTTTATATAAAATGTCAACTTCTTTGTTTTTATGTTAAGAATTGTGACCGTTTCTTTTATAGTCGTTGAACAGTGATCACATGATTAGTATAAATATAAGGCTTTACCAAACCCAATTTACTCAGACAAAAGAAGCGATGGCCTCATCCAGTAGAATTGCTCCATACGAAGCTCATTTGTCAGAGCTCAGAAAAGAGGTGGCGTCCTTGGTCTTCGCTCTTTACCAAGCCCCAGCTGAGCTTCATCATGTCAAGCTCGAACGAGACCATCTACGGGAGAAGTGGACGTTGATAGAAATTACCACTCGAGCGATGTTATCCGAGCCACCCCATGAGTCTGTCACCATCGCACACCTTACCCTTAGGTCTTATGCGGCTATTTTAAGGGGTTATGTAACAAATCTCTAGTACTATGTTCATGTATATTATTTTGGTATATAATAATGAATATACCTCCTTGTCATTTTTGATACATTGTAAATAGTTTTTAAAGTACAAATAGTGTTTTTAGTTATTATTTAATTAATAATTCTATTTTATTAAATTATGGGATTTTTGAATTAAATAATATTTTAATAAAAAATTACTATTATTATTAAATTAATTTTTATTAAATATAATTGATCTTATAATTTTATGAATGCAATTATAATTATTATTAAGGTTTGAAATCAATTTCTGTCAAAACCCGTGAATTTTTGATTAATATCGATTTTTATTTTAAAAGTGAAAATTAACATATTTATAAAATTATTTAATTAAAATAAATGATATTTCTGTAATCAGGATGTCTAAATTATCCAACGGTGAATTTTTTATAATATTCTGAGACAGTCATATTTTTGGGTAAAAATTAAATACCGTTTAAATATATAATCTGTTTTATGACATCATAATGACCCAATAGTGATGTAATAAAATACTATAAGCTTTATGGTCGGCCAATATATGTTTTACCATTAAAATAATGTGATTTGGGGTTTGTTTGACTTAATTTTCAAAGCATTAATGGACCCCTCAAGACTTATTAAACATCTTGTCTTTTTAAATTATTTTCCATGGGAGTGTGACTCACCTCCACATATAAAACCTCCTTATTTTACGAAGTTCGGACTTTGGAATTATAAAATATTATTTTAATATTCCCTTTTCCAAAAACCATGGGAAAAAACCATTGTATGGTTTGTGGTTTGGATTAATTTAATATATGGGGTCCCAAACCTAAATAATAATGAATTCCCTCACCTTTCCTATATAAACCTAGCGAAGCTCCCACCTCATCCTCACTAAAAACCTTTTCAGTTCGTCTATCCTTTTCCCTACTCTCTTTATAATCTTCCTAAGGTGCCCAAATCTCCCAAGAAGCCTCTCACAAGCCTCTCTCTAGCCTCTGGAAGCACACTTCCATGTAAGGGTTTTTTCTTCCTTTCTCATTTTTGTCCAATTTTCTTCATATTGTTTTGCCCTTTTAATATCCCTTATAAATGTTGGGGTGTAGTTTCCCACCTCCCAAATAATTCCCTCTTATTGTTTTAATTATGGGAGATCCCTTTCACTCTCAATAAATTCCTCCCATGTACACCTGTTACTATATCGAAATTCTGAAAATAACTTCTCTCTCCTCTTTTACATTCAAGAAATACTTTTGTATCATTAATATAAATTGCATTAAAATTGTTTTCACATGTATCTATATGACCCCCTTACTGACCATTACATGTAAATATGATGAGGAACCCCTTTATCTCTCCTCAAGCATTTTTATGAATTCTTATGTCACGCCGTTACGCTGCCGAAATCACAGTGATTTTCTAAGCCAATGCCATTGTGTAGTGAATACCATGCCCATTTCTCCATCAAGGGTATTCACCTTTATGAACATTTACTTATTGATTATAATGTTTCATGTATGAATTCCACATTCCTTTATCGTGGAATAAATGATTATGTTTTATCAATCAATGTTTTATGATCCATGTGGCACACTTATGCATGAAATGAAATGTATAAGAAGGGTGTGCCCTTATAGCGCTTAAATGTATTGGTTAAAGTATAGTATCATGATACGTAATGTGAAATCAGTGTTGACTCATGATAATTCAAGTGAAACTAGGGTTTACTCATGCTTCATGTGCAATGAGGATTTACTCATGCTCTCCGTGCAATGAGCCTTGGCTCATGCTAATTCCATGATAAGTGTTGTTGCCACATTTCCATGTTATGATTATCATGATTTATCATGACTTTATGTTCATGTTTATCTTGTTTTCTTTTGATATTAATAATATATAACATGTATTATACTCCTCATTTTATTCCATGTGTATTCCCTTACTGTGCTTTATAGATCACCCTTTTCTTATGCATGTCCTAATGTAATCCAATGCAATGCTAAGTACGAGGGAATGTTGTGGTCATATAAAGGATGTTTTCAATAAAGATGTTGTATTTTATGTTTCATGTTTTTATGTAATTATCCTAAGCCACAACGACTCTACACCTCTTTATAATCTTTGTTGTATCAAGTGAAGTTTTATGTAATAAGTCATGTTTAAGTTTCTAATAAAAGCAGGGTTGTCATAATTGTGGGTTGAGATGCATGTCAGGTAAAGGTCATCTATGTTATTTCAAGGAACATTTGGTGTTACCAAGTCATAATTCTTCGATTGAAAATAGACCATTTTAATCAAATCAATAATTTTTGATGGTTTCCTCATGTTGGAATTGATTTACTGATCTTGGAATCATTACAGGAGAATTATTAGGATTCCTAGGATATAATTTTGTAGGAAATTATTAAATTGTAAGTAGTATGCCTTGTAATTGTTTGTTGAATATAATAACCCATGGTGGGGATCACCATAGGTTATATGATGGAAAGGATGATGGAATGATCATATATCAGGTTTTAATGGCTCATGTATGCTCTATTATAGAGATTTCATTCATGGTTATGAGAATTGGCTTGAGTATTATCACTTTCACTTCCACATTCTTAATGTAACTCATAGATTCATCTAAGACATTTATAAATGAAACAAAACTATTATAGTGAGAATCATTGACCCAAATGTGTCCGAATTTGTTTCAAATTTCCACAAGGGAGTCTTGGTGAAGATATCTTCTTTGGTGGGGAGGTTGTAAGACCCTTTGTTTTTTACAAGGTAGAGAAGTCTAAAAGAAATTGAATTTTCATTTTAGTGGATGGTTAATTTTTATAACTGATCTTTGGAATGTAATTCCAAAAATTGTAATAACTAAAAATTTTGTTTTTAAATAAGGTTTGATTCTTGATAATTTATCAGGTGATAGAATTGGTTTCAGGTGCAATAGTGTTTGGATTCCTTATTTTTGAAAGGTGAATGGAAGACCAATATTAGCCCACGATTAGTGCTAACCGTTCCCCCAAACAGTGTGGCCCTATAACTATTAAACACAAGATTTAAACGATGAAATGGAGGTTGTATATCCATGATAAAAATAATATAGGATTATAGTACTGAACCACATGGTCAACACATGGTTTTTTAACCATGCTCCTTTCCATATGATGGGGTGAGTTTTATAGATAGTATCTCTACACAGGCTACACACTATTTTGAAAACTATGTACATATCCATGAGGGGTTGTTTTCCATTGTTTAGTGTTGGTTCATGGTTGGTTCATAGTTAATATAACCATGAAAAAGAACATGAACCCTATTAAAAATGGGATATATTTAATTTTCCCCTCTCTTAATTAAGTTCGATTCCTTCTTTATCTTCGCTCATTTCCTGCACCAGAAAATTGCTCAAGCTCCCCTCTCCTCCTCCTCTAGGGTTGGATGAATCTTCTTTATATATAATCTAATTCGATCATTTTTCTTCACGTTGGATATCCAAATGTAATTTTATGATTCCTCCTTGTTTTTATAGTTTCTCTTACTGTATTGGATGTAATTTTAGTGTGATCTCATATACCCTATATTCAGGTTGTATGTATGTTTCTACAATTACTCTCATTTTAGATCTAATCAAAGGTTTATAATGTATATTTGAATATTCATATGTATAATTTATGTGGAATATATGAATTATGCTTAAATTTCCATCAGTTATCAATTCATTTTTGTGTCGCATGACAAAATTCTTGTGTGTTGCTTCTAAAATGTGGAATACCTTAAATTAAATGATTAGACCTTGATGTTAGTTAGTCCCCATTTACATGGATTGAGGATGGTGAACTCAACTTGGTCCACCTATTTTTGGGTGTGTCCTATTATTTTTTCACATAGGACATTGTTGTAAATGACCAAAACACTTCCCAGGTGTGATTAGGTTGACTCCAAGAAAAGGAATTTTTCAAATAATAGTAAATAAAATGTTTGAATTTCAATGGGTCATGTCTAATTACATATAACATGTTAAATTATGAATTTACACATTTGATAAAAGTGAAATTGGATTAAATTTTATACTCAAATGAATATATTTCTTGGACCATGACCTTGAGTCCCTTTACATCAATGAGGGACGAAGACTCCAACTAGATCTACCCCTTTGTCTGTGTGAAATTAAATGTTGTCTATGGAAATGATTTACCTATGTAACCATACACCCTTCCTAGGTGTGCCTACTTATGGCCAATAATTGAATTACTAAATAGAATTTATTGGGATGTGAAAATGGAATGGGTGTATTACATTCACCTTTTATTATTCTAACCATAGGATTTGAACTTTTTCATGGTATATGTATAATGCCAAGGAGAAGTTAAATTCATTAATTGATTCATCAGGCATATATATGTATATAATAAAATGAATGCTTGAATTTTAGATTATATATATGATGTTCCATATATTTTTATTATAACCATATGACATGATGTGCCTCATTATTTTTTATAATTGTTAGAAAAATTTGTTCCATATATATTATTTATAATTATTGGACAGGATGATCTGTATATTTTATTTATAATTGTTCTACAAGATGTTCCATATATTCTATCTATAATTATTGGAAAATATGTTCCATATATTTACGTTATTTTTTAAAACATTATGTTACATATAATTATATAAATAGCAGGACAAGACATTCCTTACTGTTATGTATATTGGAGAAATCAATGTTCTATTTTCAATATCAATCATTTAAATAGTAAGAAATGATGTTATAAATCATTATTATGTACTTGTAATTATTTGACATGGTATTCCTAATCACTTATTGGATGGGGTTAGAACCAAAACTCCTCATCAACTTAGTTAAAGTCTTGGGTTAACTCCCTAATTTAAAACATGACACCCTTATTTAAAATATGATTCATTTATATAAAATATAATGTCTCATATGCTTAACATTATACATGGATTTCTTAGATATATACCATGGGCCCCATGTATATTTCTAATTAATGTAAATTCTTAGAGAAATTCTAGCATATGATGAATTTAGTTGAGTTGACTGTGTATCCCATGAGGAACCTGAGAATATAGGTTTAAAATTTATTTCACTATTTTTTATACCTGCACATTATGTCATATTATATTCAAGTATTGGAATATTCATTATATTTCATTTGCAGTGGCCTACTAATATTTTCTTACACCTCGTTCAGTCTGATGATTAATATTAGGTAGATCTATTGGTTCTATATTAGGACATGTCTTCTGTTTACTTGATGTTGTATCTTTTGGGGTAAAACTTTTCATAGGAATAGAAATTAAGCATGTACTATGGGTGCCTTCTAGACTTGGAGAATTTTATTTATTTATTCATTTTTAATTTTTTATAAGTATTATGTTTTACATACTTTATGATAGAATTATTTGTATTTATGGATTATCATGTTTATGCATGGATATTTATTTAGAAACTACTGGGTTATTAGTGATTGTATTCCTAAACTTTTTATATTACTCATTATTTGTACTATTGTGATCCACTATAATTGTGATGGTATAGTCTCCCCACTACACCACTACAGTTCCTCGTTGTTATTCAATACCATGTGTTATACGGGGAGCCACACATGAGGTCTTGGTACCCCCTGGATTAGGTTAAGTCTATGTGAACTGGGCTCGATAAATCACAACATTCAATTTTTGATTGATTCCTCTAAAATACGAGATCTTATCCCTGAAATTCTATTTTTTTCTGAAGTTTCTAGGTGAATAATCACCACCATGTCATCGAATTAACTAACCTAAGACATTGTATGGACCTAAGGTGGTATTAACCCAAGGAATTCACATAAATTAGTAATGTTAAATCCTTCTTGTTTTTTCTTGGAATTCATAACTGGAGTCCAGGATATACCCATGGCATGTCTTGATAGTACCTTAAATTTTTATAACTGTATAAGTAAGGATCTATTTTATATGATCTCCATGGGAAGATAAGAAATTTAATTTCATCAAAAATGAAAAATGGAATAAGGTAATTCCTTTTAAAAAACCAAATACTTTATAAATTATTATCCCACTATATTTCTCATTCAAATTTCAATGTAAATATCAATTTATTTAGGGAAACACAACTCATTAATCACATTACATGATGGGAAAAAAATCCCTTAATGTAAAATTGAAACATTTTCATGTTGATTGTGTTTTTTGGAAAAGCGGTATTCCCGGATATGTTGGGGAGTCCCATCAATATTGTTAAAAAGATATGTTGAAAAAGACCCAAGACAAAGGAATAGATGCTCTGGAGGTAGTACAAAAAGATCATTCAAAGTTGGTTTCATTTTCTATTATTCTCAAAACTTTTGGGCCTCAAAATTGGGAAAATGGAGAAAAGGGTTTTTGGTAAAGGTAGTTGTGCACACAATTAAAGACGGATTGTATTGTTTCATGCAAGGCGTGTTTCATGATCAGAACATCAAAATATGTGAAAGGAAATAAGTGTTTGAAATATTTGAAATTTGCGTGAAAGAAAAGGTTGTGCAAAAGAGACATACATGCTCAATGCAACTTCAAAATGGTATTTCCATGCGTATAGAAAATATTACAAGAGAATAAGAAGACGAATCATATCTTGAACATAGGGTTAGATATATTTATAAATAGGGATCTATCACCCCTCATTTTAGTATCTTCCATTTAGATAAATTCAAGGCTCAGAATCATGTAAGAATGTTAGTTAATTGTAATAAAGGTAGTTTCATGTAATAATGGAGTTGTGAATAAAATGTACATTGTGCGCAATAGGGTTTCCATGAAAAGACATAAATATTGTGTGCATATCATTAATGTTAGAGTAATACATCCAAAAGTTTTGTGAAACATTGTAGTTGCAATGTAATACAATGGTTAATGTGTATTTATCAATTGGATGAAGTTGAATGTAATGGTACACTAAATGATGTTTAAAACTTATTGATTCAAGAATTAAAAGGAAGATCATCTGAAGAATTGGCGAGAACACTTCATTTGAAAGAAAAGTGAGATTTTAAATTTTGTATAGTTGTTAACTAAGAGGGACAGTGAGTCCACTTCAATCATTTAAAAAAACAGTTTGTTTAGTGGTTTTGGTAAATCAGCACATTTATGATATATTCTCCTTGATCATATCCTAATGAGTGTGAACCAATAAAATGTTGTGTCTCGTTCATGCTTAAATTTCTGTTCATACATTGATACAGGAAGGACAGAGGAGTGCGTTTTGATTAACCATAAAACAAGATCCAAAGGGGTAGTGATTTTAATCTATCATACCCTGATTCACCCCTCCCTCTCAGGGTATTTAACCTAGATGGGACTAACATTACATTAAAACATGAAACTCAAGGGATTTCAAAGAATCTACATGCATTTGATAAATTGATTTCTTCACTATGGGATTTATTTAAAGGTAATGTATGGGTCAAAGACCAAGACACAATTTATTAAATTCAAGAAAGGAAATTACCTAAGTCTGATAGAGGAAATTATATTTTAATCATTTTCAAAGAGAGGGAGAAGGACAACCTGCAAATTTTTAATCCACGTAATGGCATGGTTGATTCCCTTGTTACCAAGACCATCTTCCACCATATTTTCTTCTTCACTATGAGATTATATAGCTAGTGTTTAATTAATTATAATTAAATCACACCTGATATCCTAATGTATATAATGTTACTAGTCCCTTTTCAAGGTGAAACCATCCAATTTAGAATATATTTAAATTAAAAAAATGTGGCCTCAATATAAACCATTTAATTAAAATTTTATAATAGGTTCAACCGATTTAATTATGTGTTTCATAAAAGTGGGTTGACAAGCTCTAAAGGATGGGAATTTTTTTACTATGTTTTTTGGAGTAAAACCATAGGTTTTTTCACTCTTATATTTTATACCTATAGTAGAAATATTTTATGAAGGAAGGCACCCCATGGGTGATCCATTAATTTGTTAACTCAATAAAATAAAGGAACCTTAAGAAGGACCAAATCAATAGGTTGAGACTCTTCCATTGAACGTACTTGTTCTATGAATGGGGTTATATTAATTACATAGCCTATCCTAATATAAAAAATTAGTTAAGGATCGAAAACATAATAATTTATTTCTAGGATAATGTTCAAGTCATGATACCATTGTGGAATGTATGTGTTCCTTGGCTAGTTTGATAATTTAAGGACACTTATTAGGAAGAATGATTTTATTTAAGGAAACTAAATTATGGAGTATAAATTTTATATTGAAAACATGGTTGAAACCAAGTCATTTTCAGGACACACATCTAGTATTATTTATTAAAAAAATTTACATTAAGGTAAAAAAACTAGACCAGCTATGTCATCCTTAGCAGGTATCACTCACTCATTATAGGATCTAGATTCTAGATAAATCATAAAAAATCTGATGAACCATACACAATCCTTATAAATATATAATTTTATCTCACAAAATGTTAAACTTTAATAGGGAAAAGAAAATAGATAAAAGGAGGAAAAAATATTACTATACTCACAAAGATCTCTTGATCACAAGTGAAGACACATTATTAAGCCATGAAGAATAATATATCTCACAGGGAGAAAGGGGGGAAAAGGATGTAATTATTGTTTGAGATCCTAGAAAAATGGTTTAGAAAATAGGAGAAAAAAATTTAAATAAGCATGTGAGAAATAATTATTTTTTCGTTTTAAAAGACTCACATGATTTGGCGGCATGGTTGGGAAAACTATGAACCATCTGTGTAGACCCACTATATGAACACACACCATATCACACTGTTGGGGTTCATGGTTTCCCAAACCATTTTTTAATTGAGCCACATCTCTAAAATCCATTATATATACCTTCATGATAAACTTTGGGATTTCTTCTGATTTAAAGAAAGTGACTTTTGTACAAAATAGACCACACTGTTGGGGTGCCCAATTTTCAATAACCACTGGCTAACCATACACCCCGAGCTATTTATCCTAAAATTAATCTTTCAAATCATGATGCTCAAAAAAATTACCTCAGATCTTGAGTCAGCAATATATGTAATGACATCAACATTCATAAATGATACAACCTTTTTGAATGAAAAAAATCATTACTATGAAATATAGTCATATAAAACACATGGACTGCTTTATTTATTTTGGACCATTATAAATTATATAAAATAATATTTATAAAATATTTAAGAATCATAAAAATTTATAATATATTTTATTTATTATGAACATTACAATTATTATATATTTATGGTTATGAAAAATCTAATTGACACATATGAAAGAAGAATTGACCTCAACCTGTATGATCATAACCTATAAGACATGTTTATCAGATCTTATGAGGGATATGGAATCAATAAAAATTTCCCATAAATAATTCAGTGATGATATTAAACTACTAAAACCTCTGTGAAACCATTTATGGGGGGAATTTCATGCTTATAGAGATCATGGAACAAACCTTATTCACTGAACCACCCAAATAAAATGTCACCATAATACACCTTACCCTTAAAGAATACACTAGTGTAATAAGGATTTATGTATCTATACCATGGAAATATCAATCTTTATATTTTATAATAAATAATCTAATGATTATATTTTTCCCATTTTATTATTACCTTATAAATGATTATATAATGGTTTTTGATAAATAATTGATTTTGATACTATAAAATAAATACTATATTTTTAATATATATATATATTCAGGTAAGTCACTCATTAGATAAATTAATTAATTATAAAAATAAATTTTATTTAAATAAAATATTCTTATTAAATATAATTATATTTTTATTGTTCAAAATATTATTTAATAAATCCCAATTGAATTTTTATAAATGTCTGAATGTTGTTAGTGTTGTAAAAACTAGTATTTTTTAGTAAATGATTATTTTTATTTAAAATTAAAAATTAGCCTATTTATAATATTATTATATTCTAATAAATTTTATTTTTAAAATCCAAATATCAAAATTATCTAATGGGGAATTTTTGACAATTTTTTTGTGACAGTAATATTTTTTTGTAAAAATAAAATATGATAAAAAAATTATGTTTTCATTTTGGAATTATTATAGTCCAAAAATGATGTAATAAATATTATAAGGATCATACATGACCAAAAATATGTTTTCCCATTCAACTAAGATGTTTTCAATATTATTGGATTAATATTATAAACATTTAATGAATCCTCCTAAAACAATATTATATTTTATGGTTTTAAAATCAATTATTTTGGATCGTGACTCACATCCACATCACTAATGGTATTATTTTAATATTTTAGGTTCTTGATCATGTAAAATATTTTAAACCCCTGCAATTTTTCAAAAAAATGGTAATAACTATTGTATTTTTGGTGGTTTTTTATTTTATTTTAGAGAGTCCAAAATCTATGTTTAGAAATTAATAAAGAATTACTCTCTCCTTCTCTATAAATACCCATCCAACCTCCCCTTACTTTTACCTAAAATACCATTAATAAGTAATGTTCAATCCCCATCCCTCTATAAGGACGTCCAAAATTTTTATGAGGTTCTTAATAAGATCCTCACATGATTTTAGAATTTTTCTCTCAATATAAGGGATTCACATCCCCTTCCTTTTTATTCAACTACTTTCTTTGCATTAATACTTTTGGTTTAAAAAAACTCTACTTGTAATATTTTTTACACATTAATTTTCTAATATTATAATTATAATGTAATTTTAGAACACCTTTCACTCTCATTAGTCCCATTCATTAACCTTTATGTAAACTAGTTATGGTACCGAAATTATCCAAGATATTCTAGGCCACACTTTTTTGTTATGATTTCTTATCCCCATTTACAATCTATAGAATTAACCTAGATGTACATATCATTTTTTGATTTGGAACTCCCATATATGTATCCTAAAATTCTTAATAATAAATTTAATGTTGATGAAATTAATTATTACACTTCATGATCTATATGGCGCCCAAATACATGTACATAATATGAATGTGATTGGTGGGACCAAAATTATATAGAGCTGTAATTTATTGTGTAATGTTTCTATATCATGAGATACCATGTATGGTGAATGGAAGGTTTTCCTAATCACACTATGTAATTTTTTTGTGGCGGTTAGGCTTGAATTAGGTTTATAATGTCATGTTTTTTATAATAATTTCATTCTAATGTTTCCTTCATGTTTTCATCTTATATCATGATTTTATATTCATATTTATCATTTTCACCCCATTTGTGTCACATTGATATTTCTATTGGATAATATGTATTACTTTCATATTGTTGTGATCTTAATATTCCCTTACTAGGATTTTGTAATATCTCAATTCTTTCTTGACATACTAAATCTTTTACTTCCTATCAATTTTCAGTTTAAATGCTTAATTACAGCAAAATGTGAATTTAATTTGAGTTCATAGAGGTATTGGGGGTGTTTGGAGCTTATTCAAATCAAAGAACCCATGTTTTTGGGAGAAAAATTTCTATATGATGGTTAGTAGAAACTATGCACGGATGGCTGCATTGTTACTTCAAACCATGCGAGGTTTGATAGTGGGCTGGAGGAGCTCGCTTGGTTTAAAAAACCCATTCAATTTAGAGATCTTTCTCATGTAGGTATGTCTCCACTTTCTATAGTGGTATGAGACGCAGTTTGTGCATTCTTATTCATACAATGTGTAAAAACCATGGGGAGTGATCCTTAATACCTCAAATGGTTCAAAGTAGTCACATGGTTTTTCCCACCATGTAGCAAAACCATGACACCCATGGATTTTGGTGGAATTACCATTTTACCTCTTTTAATATTATATTTCATCCTAATTTTCCTCTTTTTCATGTTTTATAGTTGTGGGTTTTAGAGATGCTCCTTGAGAAAAGATTTATACTTTGATCCCATTCTTCCATCCAGACTCTAATTCAAGCACTGATCGTCTCATTAGATACACACCGGTGAGTTATTAATTCCTTTTGTGATGTTCCTCATTCTTCTTCATAATGGTTCTTCTATTTGTGTCCATGATAATTTATGTTATTTCTAGGTTCTTCATCTATTCTTTGGTTTTCTCTTGATCTATGTCAAATTAGATGCTGGTTTGATGAGAACCCCACTAAAAACCTATGGTAGTTGGTCATGTACTTTTCCATCAAAATCAAGGGGTTATATAAATGTCCTTGTGTCATGCACCCAATTATCGATGTGATTCCATTGAAATGGATTTTAATTTGTGACTTAAATTGAAAGGTATGACCTATGTAATTAATGATACCGATTGATAGATGAAAAATAGATAAGAACCATGAATTGGAACCACCCATTCGGTGAGTTTTTGAATTAAATGGACCACCATTGATAGATTTTTAGTTGGGTCACCATTGAGTAATTCTATTTTCCCTTTATATGGTATCTTAAATTGATAAATTTAATTGTAATAGAAATTGTAATATGAATAGTGAGTTGAGTTGATAAAACTAAGGGGATAGATAGCCCTTAATGTAGGATTTCCATGTAATTTCGTTACTGATAATGAGTTTACTTTTTAAATGAAATTCCCTCATGAGATATTTAAGAGGGTAAGCATTCTAATCTTAGACCATGCCTTTGCAAACCTTTTATAGTGAGGTTTAATTGAGATAATCATGGTGTTGACCTTGACATAGTGGAAAGGAATTGATTAAATATTAAATATATATATTTATATATATATATTCCATGGGTAAAACATGTGTTTTTATAAAAACCCCACAGATGGACTCATTTGGATACTACCTTGCTTACACCTAACTGACACTTGGAATTCCCAGACGGATTGTCAAGGATGCACACATGGGGGCTTACTATTATACACCTGAGTGATACATGGACTCCTCATGGATTTCCAAGGATGGACTCACTTAGTTATTGACTACATATTCCATGTTTGACACATTGGATCCCTTGCCAGACCACCAATTATGGACTTAGTGGATGGTGATGTTATACCACACCGAGAGAGATACCCGGATTCCAATGTGGAATGCCTAGAATGGGCCTATAAGGTGGATCCTTTATGATAACCCTAGAGTGATTCGTGGATTCCATCGAAGGAATTTCAAGTATAGACATAGGTTCTAAAATTATTAATAAATGAAACAAGTTGTTTGACACGTCTAATAAGATAAAGCATAATATTGGATTCGTATAGAGAATTACTATATATTTATGGCCTTATTATGAATATGTTCATCGTATTCTTACACTGTACACAAGTCCACATGCCAATTACTGAGAGTTATAAATTAAATGATACTATTTTATTTAATGAACATGATTTTAAATTGATTCAACACGAACTATTTATTAAGAGGCATTCTGGATAAGACATGAGCAGGTAGCACAGGATGTGTGTCTTTGAGAAACCTGTCCATTCTGTGTTGTCTAATTTCAGCAGTTCCCTTCCTTATTTTATTATTACATGCACACAATTATTATTATATATTCACTACCAGGAACGTAATAGACCTTTGGGTGGTCACCTACTTGAATTGTATGACATGATCTATTTGGGCCACCGATGGGTACCCCGAAAGATTATATGATTTCAGGTATGAACAAGGGAAATTTCCCTTCTACATGTTTACAATGGCTGCATAGGAGTAAGGGAGCACATGGTCGAGCTGAGGCTCATGATTCTAGTTGGGATTACTTTTGGTCTTTATTTATTTATTTACATTAATTTCACTGATGTCATGTATACCTATTTTGGATGCTTTGTAGAGACATGTTCCATAATCTTTTGTATATGAGATTCTTTATAGCCTTATTTATCTTCTAATTACATTTTTTATTTTCTGATTGTTATACTACTTCTCTTAATGATTATATGACTTCTTCCACTATGTTACACTCTAATAAGAGTGTATAGTATCCCCGCCAATACACCTTGGTCCCTCTCTACTATATGGAAGCCTCCAGTATTTTGAGAGATGTGCTTGAGGCTATGTGTCCAACCAGGCTCGGGGATCCTTTTAGTGGAATCTAGGTCTAGGACTTTGCAAATTGGTATCAAATCTATTTTCCTAGTTTGATTTACTATTTTGAGACATTAGAAAGGGATATGGAAGAATATGAATATGGTAATGATTTGTGTCTGGACGTAGCTAACCCACATAACGGAAATATCCAAATTTCCTCCAATGAAATATTAGTTTTCTATATTTTGATTGTTTCAATTGATTTGATTCCACTATTGAGTGATGCCCGTAAATTGTGATGCCATTATTTATACGAGTGTGAGTTCAATTTTTTAAATCCCTCTTATAAGATGGTATTCCATCTCATGCATCATTTTATGAACATACACTAATCACATGTCACGTATTATTCCATGATATTTAGGATTTCGTTCTTGTTTCATAATTCCGTGATAGGTATTTTGTGATATATACCTTCTATTTTTATAGATATTCTAGAACGTTATATTGTGTGTATTGGGTGGGCACCATATTTAGTTCCATGAGGAGTATGGTCCATTGTGCACCAGAATTTGGAAAACCATTTGGTTCAACCATTTAAAATAAATTTTGATATAATGTCGTATTAATATAAATTTAGGTGAAAAGGAAATCGAAATTTGTGTTTTTTATAGCAGATAAATTGACCCAAATCCAACCATATTAGGGGGAAGTTTTAAGTATCTCTTAATTTTATATGATCTACACACCACATAGACCTAAATCACGGAGTAAGAAGACTAGTGTGTTCTTATATAGGATCGTTTGTACTTATCCAATTTCAATATATGTTCATTTATCTTTGAACATTGATAATGAGCTTGATCTAAGGTGTTCACAAGGCCTTGGAAGAGGATTTCCTCCATGATGGCCTCCTGTAACAAACCAAGATGGTGGTGGTGATCATGCTTTGAAGGTGGTGGGAAACAAGATACATGTAAACCCCTTAGTGGTGTGAGCTGGTTCACTGGTGATTGTACCACACACAGGAGATGAGGCACAATTTCATGAAGTATTTAGGCATTTTAGGCATACCATTTAGGGAGAATCGTGACCTTACCTGACTATTGTAGAGTTTATGTGTGACTTCAACAAGCAGTATCCACCCACATTTTCAGGGGATATCAGACCACAGACTGAGAAGTCCTGGCTAGAGGCCATGCTTTATATATTCGAACATCTAGAGATGCCTATTGATAGAAATGTAAAGCTCTAAACTTAAATATTGTGTTATTCTATAAATATATTGTGGGAATTAATTTATTATAAAGATCTCCATTAGTAAACGACTTAGAGGGATTTTAATACAGCCTTTAATGATTAATTCTATCATGAGATATTGAGGATGGATAGAGCCCAATAGTTCATGGACTTGTGGAAGGGCATATTATAAGTTTTTGATTATTCATCCCATTCTATATATCTCACGTTCTTCACAACTATTATGATAGGTGAAGAGTTATCTAAATCGAGGAAATTTAAGGATGGTCTCATGTAAATCATCCAATAATAGGTAAATTTATTTAGATGAATACATTTTCTAGAATAGTGAATGAGGTGCTCATCATAGAGTGTAACCTAATATTGGTTGGGGTGTGGGATTGTAGGTTAATGCCTTTTGGATAACTAGAATTTATGGCATAGTTAATCAAGTGATTATTAAAGAGTGTAACATGAGAGAGGCTGGTGTTGTGATCCATGGTGGTTCTTCACCATGATCTTTTACTACATCATCCAATAGTATGAAGCATTGTATGGAGCTTCTACATGGTGGTATTAGCAACCAGAGAATGTAATCCGGTATCCAAGTGAGGTGTCCCCAATGTGGTAGGCTGGGACATACAAGACCTCAGTCCATGAGAGACATAGTCAAGTGTCAATCCTACGGAAATATGGGTTATCTACAACACTTATGTAGAACATTTCCTCTAGTATCAAGTGATATAGGGTCTATACTGAATCCACTTGAAGATGAGAAGTTAACAACCTCTTTTATGGTATGGATCTAGAGTAGAGATGGACAATCAGTTATTGGTAGTGGTCATGACTATGATATTCAGATCCCATATTTTTGAAGATAGCAGAGTGTATTTTCTCAGGGTAACCAGGTTTTTTCACAGGGTTATAGACCATTCCAGATTTACATATCGCAACTGACAACTAAGGAATAGAATCCAATACTTTCTACTTTGATATATACTATTCTAGTAGACTCTACTTTAGATCCTTCTATTTTTGATATAGGATCTTCTCAACAATTTATAAATGTTCACATTATGAGGAGTCCTGGCCTCAGTGTTCTATGCTATAATGGTGTTGTGATGCTTGACAATAAATTGGTGATTTAAACTGAGGATGTACATTAGTTCCATGAGTTTCCCCGTGATATTGATGGGGTTCACTTCATATTGGACCCATTTTTTCTTCAAAATGATAGGTTTTAACATCACTATTGGGATTCACTTGTTGGTTAAATTTCATGTTTTCATTGATTACTATCACCATTGGGTGAACATCACATGACCGGAGTATAGAGTGTTTATTCCCAAGGGTGAATGGGATGCCTTGGGGAGTTAAGATAGACCTAAGCATTGTTGGTTGGGTTGAATTATAGCCTAGATTGTGAGTTTATATCTAGACGACCAAGGAACACATAATTAATATTTCCCTCTAGTGGTAGATCATTTCAGCGATGTTTTCCTATAAAACATTCAATGATTACCTCTAGTGAGAGAGGTAGAGTTCTCAGTTTACCTAGTTCTAGGAGTTTCACTAATATTCATTCCTCTGTATAAGATGGATACTACCAATATGAAATAGATTAACAGGCAGATAGAGTATTTAGAGTCAAAGGGGTTTATCTGACGCAGTACTTCTCCAGGGGGTTCTCTGGTCCTTTTGAGAAAAATGTGGAAGGAAACGTTAGTCTATGGGTGGATTAATAGAAAATGAACTATTTGACGTTTAGGGACCGGTATCATCTTCCATGAATAAATGATCTCTTCGACATTGTATAATGATCTCAAGTATGCTCAAAAAATTATTTGAGGGCTATATGTCATCGGGTGTGTGTTAGAACATCATACATACTTCACAAAACATTTTGGAGTAGGTATGGTTATATGGGTATTTGGTTATGTCATTTGGTCTCATGAATGTGCTAGGAGTCTTCATGGCACTGATGAACCTTGTTTTCCATCATTAACTATATTTATTTGATGGTATTCATGGATGATATATTAGTGTGTTCTCACACTAGACACGACCATGAAAAATATCTTAAGACCATATTGGATACACTAAGATAACATCACTTTTATGCTAATCTCATAAATTTCTACTTATTGATGGATCAGATTCCATTACCGAGTGACATTATCATAGAGAGTAGAGTATTAGTAGACCTATAGAAGTTGAGTGTTGTAGTTTATAAGGAGAATCCCAATAGAATCATTAAGATATAGTGTTTCTTGGGTCAGTTGGATATTTCAGGCTTTTCATACTTGACTTCTCACACGTAAGATAACTTCTAATGAGCTTGACTAAGAAGGTTGTGGTGTTTGTATGGTCAAACTCATGTGATTCATCCTTTTAGGGGCTGAAATGGATATTTCATCTAGCACTGATACTTATTTTTTCAAAACCATAATGAAGCTATAGTTTTTATTACAATGCACTAGTTTTCAGTCTTGGAGAAGTTCTGATGTAGGAGGTTAGAGTCATGGCATATGGGTCTTCTCTTTTGAGTCCACACTAAAGGAACTACCCGATGCAATATCTTGGGTTAGGTATAGTTGAGTGTGTATTGCGTTGTGGGAGAGATTACTTACTTGGAGAGTATTTTGTAGTGTAAATTGATCACAAAAGACTCAAATACATAATTACATAAAGTTATATTGATATGAGATAGTGAAAGTTGGTTGAATACCTATAGTTGATTTTCTTGAAGATTTCCCACATGCCTAGTAATGGAAAGGAAGTGGTCGATGTACTGAGCAGGGGGACTTAAAGACATTCCATTTATTTGGCCAATAGTGAGTGGTAACATATGTATATGTTCTATAATATTCACTTGGATGTTCATAACAGTCATGGGATGACATTTATTTCATCCAAAGTTGTGGCCTCTTCCCTATTAGATAGAGTAAGGATAATGAATCTATTATATTTTTAGGGCCTAGTCCTACTAGAGTGTATGGAAGGTGATGACCCTCCTCCAGGTTGGACCATAGGTGAGTATGATATTTTATGTATCCACAGTCATGCATGGGTTTCAACAGACATTCATGTAGAGCTAATGTGAGATTTTCCTCGTTCAGCTTGGGTAGTAAACCCTGACATCACTAAGATGTATCAGGATTTACATATCTAATAATAGTGGAAAGGCATGAAAATTTATTTCATTGGGTTTTTCATGACATATTCCACTTATAATCTAGTGAAGGAGGAACACTAGTGACCAGATATACATTTACAATAGTTGTACTTTTCCCATGTGGAAGTGGGTTGACGTTATAATCGATTTTTTGATAGGTTTACCAAGGTAAAAAAAAGGTAATGATGTTTCATGGGTTATTATTGACAACATAACAATATTTTATCATTTAAAACCTATAAAAGAGAATATTTCAGTAGATTACATTTAGAGTTTTTATATATGTGAGATAGTATGACTTCATGGGTTCCTGTGCACTATCATTTTAGATAGGGAATCCCATTTAAAATCTCATTTGTAGGATATTTTCAAAGGGAACTGGGGACAATGGTACTTCTAAGAATATATTACCACCCTAATAATGATTTCCATTCAGAGAACACGATATGGGTGATTGAGGAAATGTTGCGGTAAAAAATCTTGGATTTTGGGGGATCTTGGGAGAGGCATATACCCCTAGTTAAATTTACCTATAATAATAGCTATCAGGATACTATTAAGATGGTTCCCTATATGGATTTGTATAGTTTTTCATTCAGATTGACCTTATTCTTTTTAGAGGAAGGAGATTTTTCTATGCTTTTACATCACCTCATACATGATACTACATAAAAGGTTCAGTTGATCCAGAAGCAGATAAATACTATATAGTGTTACACCCCAACCAAATAATTATCATTTATTTTATTTATTTATGGTCTTATTTATATTTTTGTTTTAGAAGTATTATGTTATGGTGGTTATAGGGATGAATGTTTCAATTTCTGATGGCCTTTTTGGTGTAACATAGTTGTCCAGCACGGTGAGGGAAAACGTGTACTGCCCATGCGACTAGGCTCCATCACTTGATAGAGCTACTTGGCATGGATTCCTCACGGTTTTATGAACATACGACCTTATCCAGGTACGTATGTAGGGATTCTTGTCTTGGAAGTCTCCTTTGCATGGTTAGCGGATGGTTTGAAAAACCGTGTAGTCAAACTGTGCAGGTTACCCATGTTTTAATTTTTTTTTGGTTTTTATCTTATTTTTCATTATTTTTTATTTTTATCTTAATTTTTATTACCTTCTCTCATGTGTGTCATGTGACCCAATCTTCCCTCCCCTATCCATTCACCAACCCCTTCTTACCCTCTTCTCTCTCTTTCATTTGAGAAATAAATGGATTTCCTCTGGTTTTCCGGTCAGCACGTCAAGGTAATCCCTCATCTTCTAGTTTCCTTTATCCTTGGTCCAATTTTCTTCTCCCAATTAACACTCCAAGGTTTGGATGAACCCTATGGTTTCTTGGTGGATGATTTATATTGTTTTATCTAATTTATAGGGATTGAAATGGGTTTTTAGGTCTCTTTCCTTCACATTTCGACACAACTACCAAAGGAAAAGTGGATTTGGTCTGTTTGTACTCGATGGTCACAGGTTGAGATGAGGTTTCCCTTTGTACCTTGTTTGATTTATTAATGTTAGCCTTTGAAAATTTTTAGACACCCTATTAACATTTTAGTGTGTTTTGGTCATCCTGGTATGGGTTCGAGTCATCGACAATGAAGACCTACATATATAGACATGGTTATACATGTATATATATATATGTCCTTGAAAATATTTCTTCATTGTGTGGGGAATATATATTTGGATAAAAGGATATATATATATATATGAAAATTTATATGTGTGTAGGTGAAGTGGTCTCAATATACCATCATCAAAAGCCTCATATCTTGAGGTAGGTTCCTATGCTCGGACATTTAATTAGAATTTCAATAATTTATTAGTGTTCTTTTAAAAATGCATTTTATGATTTTATATGAAATGTATATTCTGTATGTGTGTTTGTGTGTTTATAAATAGTGGTGGTTATTGAAAATTGGTTTCCTATATGGTTTGACTGTGAATTGGGAATCTCTAAAGAACTGGTACCTTTTTGGATGGTTTTGATACAAAAGATCAATGGCATGTTTGATTTTCCAAATAATTCCAATGTGATTTCCCAAAACGAGTTTTGGTGCAAACTTGAGGTTAAAGGATGATTTGAATTTCATAAAAGGATTTCCTCATTGGAACCATGGTTTTAACCTTTTTTTTAAATGTATGGTTCCTTGGTTGTTTAGTTAAACACTCAAATGGTTTTGGAAACTTAAATATTTTTGGTGATTAAGTGTTATAAAATAAAAAGTATTCATTTTATGTAATTAAACATGTTGGGGACTTCAAGAATGGTTTATGAAAAATGAAAATCCCTCTTGAGGAATGCCCACTTGTTTTAGAAAAATATGTGTATATTGAATGTGAAATTTTTTATTTGTGCCAAGTAAAGAGGCTTGTCCATTTTTTGTAATGTAAAAGGGGAATGTTCTTGAGGAAGGATATTGGTGGTGAGAGGTGGAATGCGTTTTCGATAAAGGAAGTTCAATGTTCGTATGTGTTTTCATAAAAAAACACTCCACTATTTGAAATAGAATACATTGGAATCCTTGGGTATCTAGGTGGGAGGACTAGGACTAGTAATCTATATGATTCAGAAGTTGTTCATCTTGGTATCAACTAGAATAATTGATGCTACAACACTAACTAAGTTATTATGATGGTTTGAGACAACTAGAATTTGGGTTGTTTCTGCACTCTAGTCTATTATCCATGATATTGATGTTCATTATGGTTACTATTCCACATTTCACTAAGGTATAAGGTCTCCAGGGTCCCACTTATGCTAGTTACTTATAGGTATTTCTATGGTTCTCATTTATGACATGATTATTGTGATGTTATTTCTTTTCATTTCATTAACGCTCGTTCCCTATTTTATGAAAACAATGTTTTAGTTTAAATTTCTATCATTTCATCTTGAAAAGTTAATGCATGATCGAAATATATTTTGAAAATGTAGTGGAAGATAAATCCGTTCCATAAAAATGGAAATTTGTGAATTCATTTTTAAAAGGGTGAAAAAAACATTATTTCAATATATCTTATGTTCGAACGAGAATGCTTGGGAATATTTTTAAAGGATAGTTCATAAGGCACAGTTTGTCTTTGGAATTCCTACGGAGCATCTCGGTACTGACACATAATTTACTTTTCAATTTCATGTTTTTCTAGTTTGGATCACTCTTAGAGCGGGTGTGGGTTTTATATTCTGTTGTGACCCATGAGGTCACTTGAGGTATGTTTCAGTTTTTAGTTTATTTTTATTTCTACATCCAATTTATTCAAATTTTTTCTATATTTATTGGAGTAAATAATTCCCAACTTCTTTATTTTGATGCCCGAAACTATTTTTCATCTACCGGGGATTAGGAGCGCCCTTCGGTCCATGCCGTAGACCGACTCAGGTGATCAGTTTAGGGTCAACCTGGGCCAGTTCATCACACATAGTCTCATCAGAAATATTACATCCATTGTTGCATATAACCTCTATAGTTCAAGGCCAGGGATTGGTTCTTTTACATGTCTCATTGAGGATGTCACACTGAAGGATCATGAGATAGTCTAAAATTTCACCACAGTATGTCCGGTCATTCAAGATTCTATAGTTAGTCAGGATTGTAAAATATCGGTTGTAGTTACCTTATAGGTTCCAAGACATTCACAATGTTTACCACGTATCTCATCTATATAGCTATTAATCAGACTCTTCTCACACCTTTCACCCCAAGGAGGCTTATTTACAAGTATATTCATCCATTGAGGAGCATCCTATTTGTATTGTGGATTGTAGTATAAAAGTTCTCTGACGACAATCAGTTACTCTAGTAGGGGTGATACGGAAGCACTAACATGTATATAATGAGACTTAAGAGAAATAGTTATATATAAGAGAAGTTTTATGGAGTTAATCTTAGAAAATATTTACCATATTTGAGAATAACTTCATGGATAAATTACTTTAAGGTGGGATTTTTGTAAGAACCCATTTATTTCTTGAGGAATGCAATATTTTACATACCATTAATATTTTGTTTAAATTATTAATTACAACCTAATATGAATGCTCTTTCAGGAAATTGTGGTATTTACGGTGTATGTGGCTCTTTTGGATTCTGGAACCATATTGTTTTGGTGAAAAATTCATGCTGCACGGTTAGAAGAAACTGTGCGGGGAAATCAGCATGGTTACTTATAAATGTGCAAGGCTAGATAGTTGGATGGGGGATCTCACATGGTTTTAAAAACTATTAAATCATTGGTGCACACCCATGTGGGTATGTATAAAGGATTTGACAGTTTTATAAGACACATTTTTCAAATGGTTAGTCAGATAATGCATGAAAACCATGAAAATTTCCCCTTCCTACAGTATATGGAACTTTGTTGGAACACGGTTTGGAAACCATTGCATCCAATACACGTGAACCATGGATTTTGTTGAATTTAACTTTTTTACTTCTTATAATATTACATATCAACCTAATTTCTCTTCTTTCTCTAACATTGGATCGATGTGGTGTTTGGACCTCCTCCTTGAGAAATTTTGTTGACATTGAACTCATTATTCTGTATGGACTCAGATTCATGTGTCAATCGTGTTGTTGAATCCACATCGGTGTGTTCTTAATTACATTTATGTCATTCCTTGTTTTTCATGGAGTCAAATACACTATTTAGATACAATATAATTTATCTAATATCAATTTTCTTTGTATATTATTAATTTTTTTCCTAATCTAAGTCAAATAAAGAGATGATACTGGATGAGAACTCCAATATAAACCCTTGGTAGTTCGTCTTATGATTTCCCTACAATGTTAAGTGTTTATATATATGTCTTTGTGCCACATGCCAAATTATCATAGCAATTCCATTGAAATGATGTCAATCCATGATTCAAATTCATAGGTATGACCTATATAATAGATGATACCCTTTAATAAATGAATATATGTTAATATAATTGTATTGGAACCACCACTTGGTTTAGTTTTTTTATTAATTAGACCACCATGTGTATCTTTTGAATTGGGTCACCATTGAGGTGTATCGTTTACCCATGTTTTGGTAAATCAATTGATTGAATGAATTTTAAATGAAATTTTAATATAAATTGTGAGATGAATTGATTAATTGAAGGGGATGAATGTCCATTAATCTAGGATTTCCATGTAATTTCTTTATTAAGAAAGAGTTTCCTTTTGAAATGAAATTCCAACATGAGATAATTAAGAGGGTGATCATTCTAAAATTATATCATTCCTTTATCTCCTTTGGGATATGAGATTAAATTAAAATAATCTTCTTTTTTGACCTTGACATTATTGAATGTAATTTATTGATATTTTATTATATATGAATTGGGTAATAAATGGGTTCTTATAAAAAATACATGGACTCCCTCATTTGGTTACTCCCTTGATTATGCTTAGCTGACACTCAAAATCCTTATATAGATTTCCATAGACGGGCCCATGGGGGATTATTGTTATATACTCAACTGATACATGGAATCATCATGGATTTACAAGGATGGACTCAATGGGAGGTTGAATAAATATACCATGGGTAACACTTTGGCTATACTAGAGGACCTCCAAGGATGGACTAAATGAAAGGTGATGTTATATCACACCAAGAGCGATACTAGGATTATAATGAGGTAATCCAAAGATAGGCTTGTAAGTTACTGGTTAATGGTATTCCTGAAGCGATGTCTATATTCTAAATATAGAATTACAAGGATAGGAAATGGTTCATAATTGATTAATAAATGAAATAATTTATATGATGTATATTCCAATTCATTGCACAATCCTCAATTTGATCAGACACTTAATCTATATTTATGATTTTATTAGGACACTTTTGATCATATTCTTATGGGGACACTAGGCCATGTTCTAGGTCTTGATAATTTTTAATTAAATGAAAAATTTGGATAATATGAACATGATTATAAATTTATTAATGACAGATTGATTAATCAGATATATTTTGGATAAGCTTGAAGTAGGTTGGACAGTACGAGTGTCCCTGAAAACCCAGACAATTATGGGTTGTTTACTTTTATCAATTCCCTTACTTATTTTATTTTTTCTATCACATTGTTATTTTTATATATTTACTGACTATACGGTACATGAACATTGGGTGGTTATCTAATGGGATTGTATCCCAAACCCAATTCGGGCCACTGATGGGTACCTATACATGCTATATGATTGTATATATAGAAAAGGGAAAGCCCCCTAAGACATGTTTTTTATTTCTTCTTAAGCGATTATGATTATAGGACCATGTAAAGGCTTATGATTCCAATGGGGATAGATTTTTCTCTTGTTTTTGTTACATGTATTGTACTGATGTCAAGTATATCTATTTTGTCTTTTTTAGAGAGACATGTACCATCATATTTTGTATATGAGATTCATTCAAGCCTTATTTATCTTCTCCTATTGTTTTTCTATTATTGGATTGTTATATTTCTTCCATTATTGGTCTTATTACTGCTACCACTATGTTACACTCTGATAAGAGAGAATATTATCCCCAAATACACACCTTAGGCCCTCACTACTAGTTTGTTTGCTCCGGCATTGGGGGAAATTTTCTTGAGGCCATGTGGCCAACCGAGATTGGGGCACCTTTCAGTGTCATCAAGGTCTGAGACATTACATATTAATAGCTCCCTAATTTATAACGTACATCTCCATGTTATTTGATGTAATATTATATCATCAAGGAAATTTAAGGGAATATTTTCATGTTTTTAAATAATATTGTTCGATCCCTATTTCTAGAAAAAAAAATTGTATATAATAACCCAAATACATTAGTTAAATAGATATTATGGGATTTTATTAAGTGTATCATTATGTAATAAATCAATAAATAAAAAGTATAAAAGATTTTTTTTTCAAAGTTGGTATCAAGGGATGGTTTAATTATTATTGAGGATTGAGATTAGAAAATCAAAGTTAATTCCTTATGGATAGGTCTAAACATAGGAAAACATCCCTAAATTTGGTAAATTATAGATTAATTGGTTTCAAAATAAAAAAAATCCCTATCAATATTCTATATGATGATGTGAACCATTCAAGGTAATACCTTGTGGTAATAACCCCAAAAATGGTGCCTTATGTATTAAATCTAGTGTCACCTTGTGCATTAAAAATATGCCTCACTTCACACCTAGTTTGATCGTCATGAGGTATATTATATCATAAACTCACAAACTCCTTATAAACCATTATTAAGGTAATAAAAAATTCCCATAAAATTTTATATTTGTAAATAGACCATCTTTAACGTAGATTGAAACAATAAACTTTATAGGTTAAGAAATATATATCATTTATGATTTATGTAATGCCCCGACCCTATTTACCAAGAGTCAGTTCATTGTTACAAAACATTGGCCTGATCACAAGAGATCAAGTCTCAGCAGACTGATTTTTATAGTAGCCTTAGAAGTTATAGATACATACATAAGTTTTAAATTACATTATTAGATGAAAAAAACAATATTGTATCACCTTTTAACACACTCATATCAATAAGAATATTACTCAAGGTTAATTTTAATATAATTATTCACATCCTGGTAAAAATAAAACAAAGAAAGGGTGAGCTCAGATGCTCAGTAATGAAATAAATATAGATGAAACTATCATAAATAAGCATAAACATTTAAGGAAATTCATAAGACTACAACACAATTCTTTTAAACATAAACTTCAGTATAATATGGAAAATATAAATAAAATAATTCCATTTACTTATTCAGATGGTTAATCTACTAGTTGAATAATTGCATGAAATATCAATAGCTAATTTCATAATAATGGAATGCATAATTCTGGACATCATAACCACATTTTCAAGGCCTCATTCCAATACTACAAAAAAATATTTTCAAGGCCTTGTTCCAAAAGACTAGTTTGTCTCATGATAACTACCAATGCATAAAGGATCTATAGTGGGCTCCACCCGTAACTTAGTATGTCCAATGTGTTCCTCATATGAAAAGGTTCAGACATAACATAAACATTCGTATTAAAACTAGAATACGAAATGTTAATACTTTAAACATAATCCTTGAATGGAATAAAAATAACACATCCACAGTCAAACAATATCATGAAAACTTCAATACAAAATTTTTTGGAAAAAATCCCTCAAGGTATCATTTAATCATTTATGAGAAGATTGTTTTTGTGGACAAGTGGACATCTATGTCATGATTTTTCACAAAGCGAACCATGACATAAAAAATTGCTGACAAAGGGGATTTCACGGTGGAATGTTAAGTTCAAGGGATGTGGTTAACGATCCATGTTTGATTCAAGAACGTCGACAAAGTAATGAATGATCTGGAGGTGGAACAAAAATATCAGATACATTGTGGTGCTGTTTTCTAGTGTTTTCCAAATGTTTGGCCCTAAAAATTGAAAAATGAAGAAAAGTGGTTTTTGGAAAACGGACTTGTGTGCCATGTACTTGAAGGAGAGGAAACTTCTACTCCTAATTTTTTTCAAGATCAGAACATCAAAATATGGAAAAGGGATAAGGGGAACCCATGTTTTAGGGCTTGTCACGCAGGTGACTTGCGCAACAGAGACTTGCACGCCTGAAGTTACACACCGAGGGGAGACTTGCACACCATCATGATGGGTGTCCAAATTCCTATAAATACAGGGTGATCCCCCCTCATTCTGTACAAGATCAACACCTAGAGAAAATCATAGCTCCCGTCATGCAGATGTGGTGGTCGTGTAGGTGGTGTGTGGCCGCGCAAGTAGAAGTTGCGCGCCAAGTGATAGTTGTGCGCCTAATGTGGTTTGGGTGAGGAGGAAGTGAGTCGCCCAAGTTTTGAGTTGAAGAAGGTGGTGTCACGCAAGTGGTTTAGTGACACTTTCATGCCATATTTGAAGAAGCGTGAAAGTTTTAGGTTGGAGTCCATATTTGGTTTCGGCGTAAAATGGTGTGTGTCACACCAGTTTGGAGTTGCAGAAGCTTGTGTCGCGCAAGTGGTTGAGGTGGAATTGTGCGCCAGTTATAACGTGTGCGCCGATACATGCACACCTTCATAGAGAAGGGATCCAGTTAAGGTTGATTCGTGGCTGTGATTCAGGGCTTCATGGAAGTTGGAAGATTTCCCGATACCTTAGGTGAAAAGTGAGATTCATCTATGGGTGAAAGTTGGACTTCAACAGAGCTTCTACACACAACAGAGGATGTATTCATTAGTTATAATGAAGAGACCTAAAGGTCTACAAACTGTGAGTGGATAATTTCCAGAGAAGTGAGAAAATGAAGAGGACGAAGGTGATCCTCTCCACCGGCAGTGATCTAGAGAGAGAGAAACAGGGAGTGACCCTTGGGAAAACAGTGAGATAACCATAAATCTTGTAAAGGCAGTGAGTCTGGGAATAGAAGTGATCGAGCCCGAACCTTGTAAACAGAAGTTTGATTATAGTGGATTTGGTACATCAGCACATTTTCGGTGTATACTCCTTGGATGTATCCCATTAAGGGTGAACCAAGTAAAAATTGATGTGTCTTGTGCATGCTTTACTTTCTGTTTATATTGTCAAATGGGAAATAGAGAGAAGAGTGTTTTTCCTAACAACGAAACAAGATTAGAATGAGATTTAATTTTAAAATTTTCATACCCTGATTCACCCCCCCTCAGGATATTCAACCTTGTGAACCTAAAAAATATCGAAGATTGCATCATAATAAATAAACTTCAAATAATCGTAAAATTCATCAAAAGACGTTGACATAGATGAAATAAAAACGATTTGAGAGAAAAATATCTTTATATATTGAAATAATTTAAAATAACATAATTATAAAAGAAAACATTTATTTTGAAAATATTCTTATAAAATTTTAAGGGAAACTTTGATGGTGTTATAATGGTAGAAAATAGCTGCACCCGCAGTATATGTTAAAAAGCATTCTTACCTGAATTTGCCGAAAAGTTCATAAATTACCTTGTTTGGAAAACGATGGAAATATTACATTCAAAACATTTTATAAAAAGTTAAAGAAGGGTATAAATGACATTGACCCATATTATAGGAAATAAAAAAAATTGAAATACATTTTTAAGAAACATGGATGTGGTTGATAAAGACGCCTTAGTAGATACTCACGTATAAACAACCTCAGAAAATTAATATATTGTAAAATTAAACATTACCTTATACTTTTACTTGGTCAAGGGTACGTTAAACTCATGTATAATAGATAAATCATTTTTATTAAATTATACATGAACCACATACATAAATTATATATTATATATTATCTTTTAATATTTCTATGTTAATAATATTTCAGTGGTATCATTGTTTCAGGTGTCAACTGATTCATT
The DNA here is from genome assembly GCA_963277665.1 of Viscum album. Classification (NCBI taxonomy): domain Eukaryota; kingdom Viridiplantae; phylum Streptophyta; class Magnoliopsida; order Santalales; family Viscaceae; genus Viscum; species Viscum album. The sequence goes on from OY728145.1 coordinate 506,808,041, forward strand.
TTCCTTTATATGTTTTGTTGCGTAAGTCATGTTTGTTTTGGATAGGATGTATTGGATTCATATCCAGAATGTTATTAAATTCTTAAAAATTATTTATAATCATAAGATGAAAAGTATTCTTTAATGGTTACGATGCGGGAATGAATCTTATCACATTCTTGGAGACGGTAATCTGTATGTACACACAAGAGACAATATCATTCTTTTGAAGGTAAAATGTTATTTAATTGGATGGTATATCATATATAAAGAATAATTAATATGTTATATTTATTATTAACATAAATTATACTCATTATTATACACATCAAAATAATGAACTGTTCAATAACAAACTACACCACGAAGTGGAGATGGTAAGCCATACATACACACGTATGGTGACTTTATCATTCATAGGATAGATAGAATAATGAATATGGTTGTACCATATTTATAATAACATTACAGTGTTTATAAGTTTCTGGAGTTATTATTTTGGTATGGAAACAAAAAATATAGGGGAATTGGATGAAGAAAATAACTTTGAAAGAGGTGATGAAATCATTGCCTCCTCTTCTGGTTTTTCCTATTGATTTGACCAAAAGGGATCCTTAGGTCAGCTTTATGATCAAAGAAAGGACTCTATCGTAAATTGAAGGCAGTTGGGAAGGTATTAGAGAAGGGTTTGGTAGAGAAAAATGGATTTGGTGGTGAGATTTGGAGAGAAGGGGAAGTACCTTTTTATAAGAGAGGTGATGGTCACTTTAGGAAAAGCTTGAAATATTAATTTATTATACAATCATATTCAGTTTATAATGAATCCAAAAGGATTTATTTCAAGGATAAGGTGGGTATGGGTTGAAAAACTCACAACCAATAGGTTTTAGACAGGTATAGGTCACTATATTAACATTATCTTTTAGATTTAACTCTTAGTTAAATAGTTTAACTTTTATCATATATTCATGTATTATTATAATAAATGGATAATAAAATTACTATAAAAATCCAAGAGAACACAAAGTTGTTCATTATCGATATATCTAACCTTATATTCGACCATTGGCAAAAAATTTGAATTATAGGGATATTATATCAATTAAAAATATAGTATTTGTTTTAAAAACTCATTTATGTCAATTTTGACACTATTTAGTATTTGGTTTTTGTGAAAGTCAAAAAAACATTATCACATCGAAAAAAAATATTTAATCAACCCTAAAATTTCATATTAACTGAAAAATTTCATGGAATATTTCAAAAGAATCAATTTAAAATTATATTAATATTTATAATATCGATTATTTTAATCTTTTAATAATAATGTAATTATTGCATCATAATTGTGTCATAAATAAATTTGTTTATTTAATATAAAAAAGTTATAAATAAAATACCATTATGTAAGAAATATTGTTAAATTTCTAATGAATACTTATAGCTTAATTTATATTTTTTAAAACCCTATATTAAAAATATTTTAGTTATTAAACATTGAATTTAAAACTTTTAACTCTTATTTAAATAAAAAAATAATAAATGTTCAAATAAAATAAATGTGGACCAAAACGATCATATTTTATTCCTATGGTTGATTTTGGTTGAAATACACTTATCCAAAATAATTCGTACATGTGTTAGGGTAATTATAATATCATTTTTACCTTTAATTACACTATTTATTTCGAACCGTGGTAAATAAAATTCAAGAGTTACTATTCACTAAAAATTATTTTCATCCAATTGAACCACATTTTACTTAATGATGTCAACCGTGTCTCTCTGATTTTTGAAATTCAATCACAGAAGCTGTAAAATTACGTTTTATGCAAATTTTCAAATGTTCTAATAAGGTGGGTAAGAGACATTAAAAAATTCAATAAAATTTTATACATCTAATATAATTATAATATGACTCAAATGAATTAAATTGAACTTATATAGGTATCATGTATTTATTTTTCCCTAAAATAAACATAATTAAAATAAATATATATTCAAAAAAATTAGGTTTTAAATAATAACACAGTGTTCTTCACTATTCGTCCAAAATTGCATGTTTTTAGAAAAATACCAAAAATTAAGCCTAAGCTAAATTTTGATATTCCAAATCCAAAAATCATGTCCATTTCAAAAAACAAAATTTATAACATTCAAAAAGTGGGTGGTACTATTCATAACCGCTAGTTTCATTGGTCATGGTGTTCTAAAACTCGAAGTTGCATAAAAAGAAAGTTATTTTATTATTCAAAGAGAAGTGAACTGTGGAAGCTTGGGGTGCTACAATCTTCCATCCTTCAAATAATTTAATCCTTGAAATTTCTAGAATAATACTACATAAAAATATTTAGGTGGTTTTTCCCCCTACATTCCTTGGGTTCCCACATTGCATCTTCAATCTTATGGTTTCTCCATAGAACTTTTACCAGACGGGTCATTCAGTTTATCAACACTTGTTCTCTGGTATTAAGAATTCTGATAGGATCTTCACAATACGATAGATTGGGTTTTAATTCTTTTTATCCGTAGGTGAGTATATGCATTGGTTCATGTATGTATTTTATCTACAGTGATACGTGGATCATATCATGATCTTTGGAGAGACTTGGAGGCATTGCCAAATGGTATGCTATAACTCCAATTCATTCTAGAATTTTAAAAGGTCTGATGTACCTCATACACAATTTTCACTTCTTACTGAATCTTATAACACCCTTCCCTAGAGATAAAATCAAGAAAACATGATCTCCTACTTGAAATTACAAATCCTTCCTTCAGTTATCGACATTGATCTTTTGCCTACTTTTAGCTGCTTTGATGTGGGTTTGAAAAATCTTCACCTTTTACATTGTTTCCCCCCCCCCCAATTTCTGGGCCTTCTGGTTTTTTTCAACAATATCATCCCAAAAGGTTGGTGTGTGAAATATATTTCCATATAATGATTCACATGGTACCATCTAAATACTTGAATGTAAGTTATTTTTATAGGAAAATTATACCAGAGGTAAATACTGATCCAAAATACCTTGAAAGTAAAGTGAGAAATATTTCAACTTTTCTTCTAAGGTTTTAATAGTCCATTCTGATTGTCTATTAGTTTGAGGGTGGTAGAAAGTGCTCAAATGATGTTCATTATCCAGGTCTTTTTGAAGACTTGTCTAGAATCTTGATGTAAAATGGGGATCACAATTAGAAACAATCGATAGGGGTACTCAATGAATTCTTAAAAAATTATTAATATATAACCTGTCTAAATGTTAAAGTGGTAAATCTTCTCTTATAGCATGAAAACAAGTTGAATTGGTAAGACGATCAATAATGAATCATATTGCATCATTCCTTCTAGGAGTCTTTGGTTTCCCCATGACAAAGCCCATCATAATGTCATCCCATTTACATTCAGGTATGGGAAGATGTTGCATGAATACTCTAGGATTTTTTCATTCATCCTTCACTTGTTGAAAAACCATGCATCTGGACTCATAATTATCAATCCCCTTCATCATGTTGTCCCACAAAAAATTTTCCTTCAAATCTCTATAAATCTTAGTGCTACTAGGGTGTATAGAGAAATTGGAGCTATGTTCATCATCCAACAATTCTATTTTTAGATCATATATGTCATGAAAACAATGTATCTTCTCAAATTTCAGAATTTCATCTTCATATATGATGTCAATCAATCTCCCATGATTCACATCTTTAATTTTCTTTTGAAACTCCTCATCATCAGCCTGAGAAGTTTTTATCCTTTCTAGTAAAGATGTTTTGGAAACCATTTGAAAATGTATAGATGTTTCACCTCCTATTATTATTATCATATCCATATTTACTAAATCCATTAACATAGGATCCCTTTAGAATATCATCTTGTTCAAAACACCATGATCCTTTCTACTCAAAGCATCTGCCACCTTATATGCCTTCCATGGGTGGTAGTATATTGTGCAATCATAATCCTTGAGTAGTTCAAGCCATCGTCTTTTCCTCATGTTGAGTTCCTTCTATGAGAAAATATACTTCAAACTCATGTGATCGGAATATATCTCAAATTTTTTCCCATAGAGATAGAGTCTCCATATCTTCAAAGAAAATATTTAATCTGCTAACTCGAGATCATGAGTAGGATAGTTTTGTTCATGAATTTTTAGCTATCATGATGCATAGTAAATAACACTTTCATTCTTCATAAGGAAAAAAACCAATTCATTTCTTGGAATAATCACTATAAATAACAAAACCATCATTCTATGATGGTAGAGTCAAGATATAAGAATTGACTAATCATATATTCAGTTCTTTAAAACACTCATCACACTCTTTTTTCGAAACAAATTTAACCCCTTTACGTGTGATCATGGTTAATAGGTTAGCCAATTAGAAAACATTCTGGACAAAACGTCGATAACAAACTACTAAACCAATAAAATTGTGTACCTCATTTATACTCGACGATGTTGGCCATTCTTGTATTTCTCTTTTCCTTGAAGGATCAAAAAAAATTCCATCCTTAGAGACAATAAGTCCAAGAAAAGAAATCTCCTAAATCCAAAATTCACACTTTCTAAACTTCCCATAAAATTCATTTCTTCTTAGAGTTTTTAGAATAGTGATCAAGTGATTTTCATGATCTTATTATCTTTTAGATTTTACCAAGATTTCATCAATAAATACCACTACAAAGTCATCAAGATATTCCATGAAGTAAATATTTATTAGATCCATGAATACATAGGGTGCATTATTCAGTCGAGAAGGCATTATTGTAAACTCTTAATGCCCATACCTGATATGAAATGTTGTCTTCAGAATGTCATCCTTATTCACACATAACTAATGATATCCAGATCAAAGGTATATCTTTTAAAAAAATTCATCTTCATGAAGTTGGTCGAATAAATCATCAATATGAGGTTGGGGATACTAGTACGATATTATTATAGCATTGATCTCCCTATAGTCAATGCACAACCTTATAGATCCATCTTTCATATTAACAAAAATAATAGGGGCTCCTCATGGAGAAAAACTAGGGTGAATAAGTCCCTTATTACTCAATTCCTCTGGTTGTTTCTTTAGGTCCACTAATTCCACATTTTCCATTATATAAGGGGACTTTGATATGGGCCTTGAACCAGGAATTAAGTCAATGGAAATATCAATTTCTTGTTTTGGAGGATGTCCATGCAAATCCTCGGGAAACACATCAATATATTCTTTCACAATAGTTACATACTATATTTGAACATTATTTTCCTCACCCATAGTTATTTCATCTTCTTCCTCCCCAATAATTGAATTTAGTATAGTTATTGGGGGTGGATCTAGATAAGAATCAGATGGTGGTGTTTCTGCTCTAAAGATAAGCTACTCCTTATCATCATTGAAAATTGTAACCTCTTTCTTCTTACAATAAATTTTTGCATCATGGTCTGGAAGCCAATTCATAATAAGGATTATATCAAATTTAATCATGGGTATGATGATGATATTGACAGATAAAGTACGTTTATTTTCCCTAATGGGAACTGATTCACAAAACATTGTATCAATGATACATCCATTATGAAGTTTTGACTGACAACTCCCTTGTTAAATAAAATTGGAAAAATCTAATTTTCATAGAAAACATGGAAGATATGAAACAATGCGATGATCCAGAATCAAATAAATCATTGGATAAATTTGATGAAACCATTAAATTACCTGCCACCACATTATTCAGAGCTTCATCCTCAGTAATAGTGATTTCATAAGCTTATCCTTTCTCCCTTAACCTTTTCTGATTTATGTTATCTTGGTGATTAAGAAATTAATTTGATTAATGCCTCATTTATCTACAATTGTAGAATTCAATGTTGAGAAGCACTTTCTTTCCTTTGCAATCACAAGTTTGGTGGTATTTTTCACCACACTTGTAACAGACTCCCATTCACTTTTGGCAAGTACGAGGGGTGTTTCTTCCCACATTTACTATATGATGGAAGTTCAAATTTTCCCTTCTTTCCCTTATTTCCATTTTCAGAGTGTTCATCAGATCTCTTCTTCTCTTGGTTTTTTAAATTTGTAAGACTTGGAGAATTCATTTTTTGTCATGATGGCACATGAGACAATATCTTTGTACGATGAGATGGATTGTGCGACTAACACTCGATAGATAAATGGTTTTAACCCATCCAATAATAGATCAACATTACTCCTTGGGTTACACATATAATCTACCGCATTCCTTGATAACCTTATAAAGTTATCCTCATACTTTTTGACATTATCATCCTCCTTTTCCCTCAAACTCAGAAATTGTCTTTCGATATCTGCTTGATGGTCACGTGGAATGTATGTTTCTAAAAAAAGATCATTAAACTCCCTTCATTCTATATTTGATACTTTGTCATCCTCCTTTGTGTTTTTAATTAATGATCACCATTGATATACATCTCCCGTGAGGTGATAAACCACCATGAAAACATTTTCCACTTCACAACTCACCAAAGAATGAAATATTTTCTCTATGGAACTTATCCATTTTTCAAATAAAAATGGATTTTTAGTACCATTAAATTTTGGTGGTTTTTTCCACATGAAGTGGTATAACATTGATCCTCCACATTGTGGGTCAGGGTGCTCCATATGGGTAAGGATATTATTCATATCCTGAGTGAGTTTTCCTAGTATGTTTATAAGTTTTTCAGCACTGATTTTATCACTGGATCAATTATAATTATCTTGATTAGGATGTAAATCCCTAGATGGATTTTGTGCATCGATATGATTTCCATTCCTTCCACTGGACACCATTTCTAGACAATGACATGCACTATATTATTCTATGAATTGAAATAAAAAATTCCAAACTAGTAAAATATCAAACATAAACTGAATAGTTTATACATATAATCCATAATCATAAGAAAAATCTTTGAGGAAGTATTTACTCATAAATCCTTCATAATGGTTTGTAATGAAAATGTGAATTATCCTAACTATATCCCCCTGGAGTGTCATAACCCACAGTGCAGCAAAGCCCGTTGTCATGTACCAGGATACACCAGGTCAAGACCAAAACTCATGTTCAGAGTTTTCACTCCTAGGTACATCTGTGCCCGAGCTTCCGCTACCTACTCATATCCAGACAGGGATTAATTTCTTGTAAAATACACAAAATCTCTACATTACCAAAATTCGAGGATGTTTTTCTATAATAATCCTCAAGGTATGTCATTGGGTAATGTTATTTAATAAGATTTTTTTCTAAATCTATTTTCCAAGGGTTGTAATAAACTTCCTCTGATACCAACTGTAATGCCCCAACCCTATTTACCCAAATTCGGTTCATTATTAAGTAACATTGGCATGATCACAAGTGATCAATTCTCGAAATACCTATTAGTTTAGTAGCCTTATATGAACTAGATACATACATTAGTTTTACATTACATCATGAAATGAAACAAAACTACATTGTGTCCCCTTTTAACACACTCATATCCCTTAGCCTATTCCTATAGGTTAATCATAATAAACTTATTCACATCCGAGAGAAAAATGAAAAATATAAAGGGGTGAGCTCAGATGCTCAATAAGGATAACAATGTAGCGGAAACTATCAAAAATAAGAATAAACATTTAAAAAAAATGTAAAAGACTAAAACACATGACTTTTATACATTAACTTTAACATAATATGGAAAATATAAATCAAATAATTCCTTTTACTTATTCACATGGATATTCTACTTGACGAATAATAACATGTAATATCAATAACTAATTTCATAATGATGGAATGCATAATGTCGGACATCATAACCACATAGTAAAGGCCTCATGAAAAGAATACAAATAAAAAATTTTCAAGGCCTTGTTCCAAGACACTATTTTGTCTCATGAGACCTACCGATGCATCAAGGAGTTATAGAGGGCTCCAACCATCACATACTAAGTCCAATGAATTACTCATATGAAAAGGTTGAAACATAACATAAAACTTCGTATTAAAACTGGAATACAAAATGTTAATACATTAACCATAAACCATGAATGGTATAAAAATAACACATATTTAGTCAAACATATCACAAAAACTTTAATACAATTTGGATGATTTTATCATAATAAATCAAGTTCAAACAATTATAAAATCCATCAAAGGATGTTGACATAGATGAATTCAAAACTATTTGAGAGAAATATATCTCTCTATTTTGAAATCATTTAAAAGTCACATAATTATAAAAGAAATAATTTATTATAAAAATATTCTTATAATCTCATATGATAAGCTTCAAAGGTGTTATAATTGCTGAAAATAACAGCACCAGCTGTATAAGTTAAAAAACATTCGTACCTTAATTTTTCGAAAAGGTTATAAAGTGACTTGTTTGGAAAATGATTGAATGATTCCTTTCAAAACATTTTATAAAAATTAGAAAAGTGGTATAAATGAATTTAACCCATATTCTAGAAAATAGTAAAAATGTTTTGAAATACATTTTTGAGAAACACGGATGTGGATGATAAATAGGTCTCAGTAGATACCCAAGTATAAACAACCTCGGATAATAAAGAGATTGTAAAATTAACCAATACCTTGTAATTTTCCATGGTCAATGGTATTTTAACCTCTTGTATAATAGTTAAATAATTTTAATTAAATTATACAAGAACAACATACATAAATTTGGTATCATATATGATCTTCTAATAATTCATCGTTAATAATATTTCAGTAATATCATTGTTTCTAGTGTTAACTGATTCATTTTTCTTTATATGTTCTATAACGTAACCCATTTTGTTAATGGATAGGATGTATTTGATTCATTACATGAAATATATTAAGTTTTTAAAAATTATTTTTAATGATAAAATAAAAACTATTCTTGAATGGTGACGATGGGGAAATGAATCTTATTACATTCATGGAGACGGTAATCCGTACGTACACTCGAGTTATAGTATCATTATTTTGATGGTAAAATTGCATGTAATTGGATGGTATATAATATATACAGATTCAATAAAATTATATATTTATTATTATCATCAATTATACTCTTTATTATACCTATAAAAATAATGAAGTGTTGAATAACCAATTACACCACGACGTAGAGACGGTAAGTCATACGTACGCACGTATGATGACTTTGTCATTAATAAGATGGATAGAATAATGAATATAGATGTTACATATTTATAAAATCATCGTAGTATGTATAAGCTACTCAAGTTATTATTTTTATATGGAAACAACAAAGAAAGAGGAAGTGGAAGAAGAAAATAACATTGAAATATTTGATGAAATTATAACCTCTTCTTCGTGTTCTTCATTTTTATTAGATCGCAAGGGCTTTGTAGGTCGGCTTTCTGGTCAAAGTAAGGCCTCTAAGATGAATTGGGGGTAGTTTTGAAGATTTTTTAGTAGGGGTTTTTTGAGCCAAATGGCTTTGGTGGTGTGATTTAGGGAGAAGGGGATATACACTTTTATAAGAGAGGTGATGATCTCTTTAGTAAAATATTGAAATATTAATTTATTATACAATCATATTCCGTTTATAATGGCTCAAAAGGGATTTCTTTAGAAGATAAGGTCGTACTGGGACAAAAAACTCTCAACCAATAGGTTTTATATAGGTTTAGGTCACCTTATTAACCTTATCTTTTATATTTAACTCTTAGTTAAATAGTTTAACTTTTACCATGTATTCTTGTATTATTATAATAAATGACTAATACGCATACAATATAATGAAAAGAGAACCCCAAGTGATTAATTATTGATATATCTAACCTTACCAAAGTCCTTTGGCCAAACCTTATATTTGTAGGAATATTATATCAATTAATAATATAATATTTGTCTTAAATACTCATTTTTGTCAATTTTGACACTATTAATTATTTGGATTTTGTGAAATTCATAAAAACATTCACTTAGAAAAAAAATTATTTAATCAAACATAAAATGTAATATTAACCTTAAAAAATTTGGTAATACATCAAAAATTTCTGTTTACGATTATATTAATATTTATAATATCAATTATTTTAATCATTCAATAATAAAATAATTATTGTATCATCATTGTGTCCAAATGAAATTTTATTATTTAATGTCTAAAAATTATAATTAAAATACCATTATGTAGGAAATATTTTTATATTTATAATAAAAATTTATAGTAGAATTTATATTATGTATAACCCTATATGAAAAATGGTTTAGTTATTAAACGTTGAATTTAACACTTTTAACTCTTCTTTAAATAAAATAATAATAAATGTCTTAATCAAATCCAATTTGACAAAAGGATAGTATTTTATTCCTAAGGTTGATTTTTGTTGAAATAAACTTATCCAATAGAATTATTACATGTGTTAGCTTAATTATAATATCATGTTTACCTTTAATTACCCTATTTACCTTTAACCACGGTAAATAATGTTCAAAAGTTTCTATTCATCGAAAATTATTATCATCCAATTGAACCATAATTTACTTACTAATGACAACCATGTATCTTGGATTTATGAAATTAAATTCATAGAAATGGTAAAATTAGGTTTTATACAAATTTTCGAATGCACCTAGAAGGTGCGTAAAAGTCGTTAAAAAATTCAATAAAATTTTATACATCTAATTTAATTATAAAATTACTCCAATGAATAAAATAGAACTTATATAGGTATTATGAATCTCTTTTGACCTAAAATAAATTTAATTAATATAAAAATTTATTTAAATAAAAAGTAGGTTTTAAACAATAACGGAGTGTTTTCACTATTTATCAAAAATTGAATGTTTTTAGAAAAATACTAAACATTCACCCTAAGCTAAACATTAATATTATAAATACAAAAATGAAGTCCATTTTGAAAAATGAAATTTATAAAATTTTAAAAATTGGGTATTACTATTCGTAACGTTTAGTTTGATTTGTCATGGTGTGCTAAAACATGAAGTTGTGTACAGCGCAAGTTATTATATTATTCAAAGAGAAGCGTACTATGGAAGATTGGGGTGTTACAATTTATCCCATTAATGTTCACTATTTCCCATCTATGTTTTTAATTATTTTAAAATTCACATATCTAATTTCACTTTATTTTAGTTCATCACTGGAAATATGGGTATCCGAGTAAATTAATAACACGATGGGAAATTTTATGACTACTCAAATGAGATGTCAAACAAGATGGGAGAAGGAGTTGAGAACTTAATGATAGTACATACTCAATTAACACATGTTTTGAATTAAAAATTAAATCATAGGGGGAACCCACAAAACCCTAATAAAGTGAATTTTGAAATAGAGACATTTCTGTGATAATTTCCTTTTATTTTTAGTGTACATTATGAACCACTAATCACAGAACAATTGATCAAATCCACTGAAAATATTTTCTCCATGTTTCAATGATTTGAGATAGATTATTCCATTATGGTTGTTTATCATATGGGTAGAATCTGGTAAATGGTGTATGTTGATCAATAATATGTACCTACGGGATAATATTGAAGCAATGGATTGTAAATAATCCCATAAATATCTTTTTGATAAATACATTCCTCACAATATTTTATATAATATGGAGAGGTATCTCCTTTATCTCAGGTAATAAGAAAATGAATCTATATAAGTGTATGATAAAATAATCCCAAGACTTACATATATAATAATCCTCCATCTTTATCACTAGAAAATAAAGTAAATATGGTGGATTCTATAGTGGGATAAGGAAAAATCTACGGATTTATATGCTGATTTAAGACTCTGATAGCTTTTAAGAAATTTCATTATGTGCCATAAATGTTGAAATATAGATCCACAAATCTCAAGGGTCTCATGGGTAAGGATATAAGAAGTGGATAAAGTATTTTAAATTTGGTTGAGAAATGGAGAAATCTTTTGGGGGAATGAAAGTATCATATCCAACTTTTCTAAAGAATGGGGAGAAAAATCTATGAAATTTCATTAAGGGTAAACTGAAATTATCTATGTGATGGAAGGAATGGAACTTTTCTATAGAATTATGGTCGGATAAATCCACAAATTTAATGGGAAAAATGAATGATCCTATCAACCCTCAACCAATTATTTAATGTTCCAATAGAAAAGAAGAAGGAAACTATGAAAACCAATGAATTAATCTAAGGGGTTTCGATGGTAACTGGTGATAAAAACCTCAAATTCATATAAATAAAGGGTGATCTAATAATATCACAACTATGGAGGTGGATATAGAAAATCATGTTGTGATATTTATGATAGTTGTTCATCCAAGGATAGAGAATATAAAATTTTATTCTTGTTCTACACATTATTTCATATCACAAATTATTAATTGAACTATTAGGACACCACCACTAAAGCTAAAAGTTATTCTATCGGTGAAAATTGAATATGAGTTAATTATTTCACCCAAAGTATAAAACTTATCCCCTGTTAATATTTGAGGAATAAATTGTCAGGACCGTACCACATGGCCCCCATATACATTGGAAAGTTGTGTTTGAGAACCCAAAAACCAAATCCAATAGGCTTATAGATGGTTACACGTTCCACAAAATCATAAATGAAATGTGATACCTTATACTATGTACCTTTAGAAATGCACATAACTGTCTCCATGAAAATATTGTAGAGGATTAAAAAACTAAGAAACAACTATATTATAATAATTTATGAAATAACCTCTAGGGAATACCACATAATATAAAAATATAAATTCAAATTGAAAAGAGGGAAAATATATTCCCAACCATAAATAAAGTACAACCCTGAATAAAATAGGGGAAAATTATTTTTGAAGAGAATTCATCTATTTATATCCAAGTATAACTAATACCTACAATCAATTCACTAAAGAATCACATAGCTCCACAGATGACACCTCTGATCTACTTTTCATTTTCATGAGACGCGAAATGTGGGAAAGTGTCCTATGTGTGAGTGATTATATAAATCCATAGTAGGATTCCCAAAATTTTACAAATAGAAAAATAGAAAGATATATCTCAACCCATACAAAGAGGTAAACTAAACCCAATATATATATATATATATCCTCACAAAGAAACCCATATAAAAAGGGATCTCTATCTCCACAACCCAGAAAAGGAAAATGAGTCCACCTTCTGCACCAAAATTCCATCTATGATTCCTAAAATCACACAAAACCATTAATGAATCTACGTAGATGTGCCCAAACCTTTTCATTGCGCTCCGCAACTGAGGAAGAGACTACTCTAGTGGGGGAATCACTCCCCACCAAAGCTTAAAGATAGGGTAGTACCCATCTTAAGATAGAGGACCCACACCCTGGTGTAGTGTGGTGGAGTACCAACTATACCAATGTAATTATCAGGGGGTTATATTACCCGGTATGATAGTCGAGTACCGACACTGGAATCTTTTTGATTATCCTACCTGATCACCAACATTAGTCAAGCATTTCATGAAGAATAGTATTTCTTAAAACACCTCACATCATATTTAATATGACAGAAAAAATTCTACCATTATGTTATACATGAAGAAACACATAGGATATACTACTCACAGGGTAAAATATGAGTCCCAAAGAAGAAGATTTGAAAGGTAGAAGATCCATGGAGAAGTACACGATGTGTATGTGTGGTCAAATAATGTGTGAAATCACCTTATTTATAGGGTTTGTTCTAACCTGGACACATAATGAGAATCCATTTTAAAATACATGGTGTGTTCACACAGGAACACAATGTGTTTGACGACCTAGGTTCGTGGTTGTGTAGACTTGTAACATGGCTTGGCTGGCCATACACATCCACATGGAATATCCCAAAGGTGACATAGTGTTTCGGATCACCTGGAATATTGGGGCACGTACAACTAGAACAATTATTATCTATATGGACAGGGTCACACAGTAGGTGGGCCTGGACACATGGCAAGTGATCCTTAACTCATTTGAAATCCAATCCACTGTGAGAAAATAGACTATCAAATATGTGTTCCTCTAGGACACATGGAGTATAGTTTGGTAGATTTTAGGAATGTTGTGTTTTGTCATTTGAATCCCAAATCCACATTCACCACCACAAATCCTACTGTCTGACAATCTTAAATTAGAGGAATCAATAATTGGCCATCAATTGGTAGCCGATGATGGCTGAAAATCCAAATCTGATCACTCGTGTGGGAATGTTTCATGCTTCTACCATCATTCATGATCTTGAAAACTGTATCCATAATCTTAGAATCATGATACCATCGTGATATATCCCCAAATCATTAATTCATCTATCATTCATGGAAAAAACATGGATCCATGGGTTCGATCATTCTCAAACGCTCCTTGAAAATACTAAACCATAGTCCATGTAGGTCAATAGTGAAGAATGGAATGAATAATGGGGAAAACATGAATAATGGTTAGGATCATTATTGGCCAATGAAAAACTAGAAAATGGACTTTTGTGTCGAAGAAAGGGTGATATCATAGAAGAAAAAAAATAAACTAACTAAAAAAATCAATTTATAAAACGGTATCATTGTAAGGATGGATAAACATAGATCAATATAGAGTAGATAAAAAATCCATGATCACCAATAAAATATAAGGGAAACCATAAATAATTAGTCCTACCTCAATTACAGATTGATCAATGTTGAAGAATATGTTCATCATCAATAAAGAAGGTCCTCTGTATTCACTCCATTCCTCTTGATTAACCTTGATTTGTTTGGAATTTCTCTTCTCTCTCTATCCAACTGTAACACCCCAAGCTTCCACATTACGTTTCCCTTTGAATAATGTAATATCTTGCATTGTATGCAACTTCGAGATTCTAACACACTTTGACTAATCAAAATAGCCATTATAAATAGTAATACCCACTTTTTAAAATTTTATAAATTTTATTTTTCAAAATGGACTTCAATTTTGAATTCGGAATATTGAAATTATCTTACGGTGAATGTTTGGAATTTTTCTAAAAAGATTCAATTTTTTATGAATAGTGAAAAACATTGTGTAATTGGTTAAAACCATATTTTTATTTAAATAATTATTTATTTTATTTAAATTTATTTTAGGTAAAAATAGATATATAATACCGATATATTTTGAATGTAATTCATTGAAGTCATTTTATAATAGGTTTAGATTTATGAAAAATTTATTGAACTTCTTACCGTCTTTTACCCACCACCTAAGAGTATTTGCAAATTTGCATAAAACATAATTGTACTGCTTCTATGAGTTGAATTTCAGAAATTTGAGAGACATGGTTAATATTAGTATGTAAAATGTGGTTCAATAAGATGAAAATAATTTTTGGTGAATAGTAACTTTTTCCTTTTATTTACCACGGTTAAGAGTAAATAGGGTAATTAAGGGTAAATATGATATCATAATTATCCTAAAACATGTCCAATTCTATTGTATAAGTATAATTCAACCAAATAAAACCTTAAGAATAAAATATGATCCTCTTTGGTCCACTTAGATTAGATTAAGACATTTAGTATTATTTTATTTAAAGAAGAGTTAAAGGAGTTAAATTCAATGTTTAAAAACAAAAACATTTTTAATATAGGGTTACAAAAAATATAAATTAAACTATAAATATTCATTATAAACTTAAAAATATTTCCTACATAATTTTATTTTATTCATAATTTTTAGATATTAAATCATTTAATTTATTTTTGACACAATTATGATGTAGTAATTACCTTATTTATGAAATATTATAATAATTGATATTATAAATATCCAAATAAATGTAAATTGAGACTTCTGATGAATTAAACATATTTTCTAGGTTTATGTGACATTTAAGGATTGTATAATGAAATTTTATTCGATGTTATAATGTTTTATGCTTTCAAAAAAATCAAATTCAAAATAGTGTCAAATTTGACATAATTGAGTTTTTAAAACAAATACTATATTATTAATTGATATAATTTTCATAAAAATATATGGTTCTACCAAAGGACTTATATAAGGTTATATATATTAACAATTAACTAAATGGGGTTCTTTTTCTGGTTATAGTATGTTAATTAACCATATAATATGAAAATATAAAGAGACATGGTAAATGTCAAACTATTTAACTAAGAGTTAAATCTAAAAGATAAGGTTAATATGATGACCTAAACCGGTATAAAACCTATTGGTTGAGAGTTTTCTGACCCATCCCAACCTTATCCTTGAAATAATTCATTTGTGTTCCATTATATACTGAAAATGATTTTATTATAAAATAATATTTCAAGCTTTTCCTGAAGTGACCCTCACCTATTTTATAAAAGTCCATTTCCCCTTCTATTAATTTCACACCTCCAAATCCTTTTGGCTCAGCCAACCCCTGCCCAAATATCGTCTCAACTATCCTCCCTCAAAACTAGAGGCATTTTATCAGAAATCCAACCTAAGGATCCCTTTTGATCAAATGAAAAGGAAGAACCCGAAGAAGTGGTTAATATTTCATCACCTCTTTCAGGTTCTTTTCTTCTTCCACTTCCTCTTTCTATGTTGTCTCCATTCTAAAATAATAATTCCGGTTTCTTCTATATACTGTGATTTTATTAAAATGATGCAACCATATTCATTATTCTACCAATCATATGAATGACAAAGTCACCACACATGCGTACGCATGGCTTACCGTCTCCACGTCGTGGTGTGGTTTGTAATTCAAACCCTTCATTATTTTGATGGGTATAATAATTAGTTTAACTGATGTAAATAATAAACATAACTTGTTAATGATTATGTATATATGATATACCATCAAATAACATACTATTTTACCATCAATATAATGATATTTTCTCTCATGCGTATATACTGATTACCATCTCCACGAAAGCGATGGGATTCATTCTCCATCATAACCATTCAAGAAGAATTTTCAATTTATGATTACAAATAATTTATAAGGAAATAATATCATTCTGGATATGAATAAAATACATATTATCTGTAACAAACATTCCTTGCGTAACTGAGCATATAAAGGAAACCGAATTAGTTAACACCTGAAATGATCATACTACTAAAATTTTATTAACAAAAAATATTAGAGGATCTTATATGATATCATATTTATGTATATAGTTCTTGTATAATTTAATAACAATGATTTAACTATTATACAGGTGGTTAACATACCCTCAATGCAGGAAAAGTGCAAGGTAAGGATTAATTTCACAATCTCTTTATTATCTGAGGTTATTTTTACGTAAGTATCTACTAGGACCTCTTTATCATCCACTTTTGTGTTTTCTTAAAAAATGTATTTCAAAACATTTTACTATTTTCTATAAAATGGTTTAAATTCATTTATACAATTATTTGAAATTATATGTTTTGAAATGAATCTTTCCTTCGTTTTCCAAATAAGGTATTTTATGACCGTTTCAAAAAAACTAAGGTTAGAATATTGTTTTTAACTTATATGATGAGTGAGGCTATTTCCACCATTATAACATCATCAAAGCTTCCATTACAAGATTATAAGAATATTTTCAAAATAAAATTTTTCTTTTATAATTATATTACTTTTAAATGATTTCATAATAGAAAGAGGTATTTCTCTAAAAAAAAGTTATGATTTCATCTATGTCAACATCCTTTGATTGATTTTAAGATTGTTTGAAGTTGATTTATTATGATACAAATATTCTATATTTTATTGAAGGGTTTTTCATATGTTTGACTGTGGATGTGTTTTTCTTATACCATTCATGGTTTATGGACAAGGTACTGACATTTCGTATGCTAGTTTTAATATTAATGTTTATGTTCTGTTTAAACATTTTCATATGAGGAATGCATTGGACTTAGTAAGTGACGGGTGGAGCCCGTTATAACTCCCCAATGCATCGGTAGGTCTCATGACACAAACTAGTGTCTTTGTACAAGTCCTTGACAAAATATTATTTGTATTCTTGGCACATGGCCTTTACTAAGTGGTTATGAAGTCTGGATTTATGCATTCCATCATTATGAAAGTGGCTATTGATATTCTATGTGATTATTTGACCAGTAGAATATCCATGTGAATAAGTAAATAGAATTATTTGATTTTATTCTTTCTATATTATTTTTATGTTTATGTTTAATAGTATTATGTTTTAGTCTTATAAATTTCCATTAAACATTTATTCTTATTTACGAAAGTTTCCACCATGTTGTTATCCTTACTGAGAATATGATCTCACCCCTTTCTATGTTTTATTTTTTCCAGGATAAGAAAGAAGTATTTTATGGTTTACCTGCAGGGATAGGATAAGGATATATGTGTGTCCAAAAGGGTAAAAATATTGTTGATGTTTTTGTTTCATGATTTGATTTAAAACTTATGAATGTATCTAGTATATCTAAGTCTACTAAACTGATCAGTCTTTCAGGACATGATTCTTTGTATCATTCCAATGTTATATAATAATTCACAAAATCTGAGTAAATGGGGTCGGGGCATTACAGTTGGTATCAGAGGAAGTTTATTACAAAACATGGAATCTAGATTTAGAAAAACTCTGATTAGTGAATACTACCCAAAGATAGACTTTGTAGACTATTTTATAAAAACATCATTGAATTTTGGTATTGTAGAGATTTTGTGGGTTTTCCAATCAATACATTCCTGTTTTGATATGAGTAGGTAGAGTCGGCTCTGGCATAGATGTACCTAGGGGTAAAACCCGAGAACACCGCTTTGAACTAGACTCGAACGGGAACTGGTGCATGACTACGGGACTTGTTGTACTCTTGGTTACGACACTCCTAGGGTATATGCATAGGATAATTCTCATTTTCTTTAGTAACCATTATGAAGGGTTTATGAGTATATACCTCCTCAAAGAATTTTTTTATGATTATGGATTATATCTATAAACTGTTCAAATATATGTTAATTGTTTTACAGGTTCATAATTATGTATTGTGATTCATAAACTAATCTATTATATGCCATTGTTTAGAAATGGTGCCTAATAGATGGAATGGAAACCCTATCAAAACACGTATTCCATTTATGGATTTCCCTCCTACTCAAGATAATTATAGTGGAGCTGGTCATGAAACTGGTGATGATGAGCTTATCACCATACTGAGAAAGCTCACTCAGTTTATGAATAATAACCTTACCTTTATGGAGCACCTGGATCCACAATACGGAGGATCAATGTTAGACTTCTTCATGAGGCAACAACCACCAACATTAAATGGTAGTAAAAATCTGTTAATAGCTTGGAAATGGATAAGTTACATAGAGAAAATATTTCATGCTTTTGGGAGTAGCAAAAGGGAAAAGGTTTTCATGACAGTTTATCACCTCACGGGAGATGCATATCAATGGTGGTAATTGTTTCATAGAAAAAAAGGATGATGAAGAAGTATCAAACATGGACTGGAGGGAGTCTAAAAAGTTTTCCATAGAAAAATACATTCCTCATGGCCATCGAGCGGATATGGAAAGAAAATTTATGATCCTGAGGAAAAAGGAGGATGAGAATGTTGCAAAGTATGAGGCTAACTTTAAAAGCATAGAAAGGCATGCTGCAGATCATATACATAACCCAAGGAGTAAGATTGATCGATTCTTTGATGGATTAAAACCATTTCATCTGTGAGTATTAGTCTCAAAATCCTTCTTATCATATGAAGATATTGTCTCATTTTCTATAAAGACAAAAAATAATTCTCTATGTCTTACGACATTAAAGAAAATCAGGAGAAGAATATATCTACTGAACACTCTGGAAATGAAAATAAGGGGATGAAAGGAAAAGTTGAATATCCATCCTATGGTAAATGTGGGAAGAAACACCCTGGTACGTTTCTGAAGGGAATGGGAGTCTGTTATAAGTGCAGTGAAAACGCCCCAATGCTCGTGATTGCAAGGGAAAGAATGACGTTGTCAAAGTAAAATGTTACAATTGTAGAGAAAAGGGGAATTATTCAAATTAATATCCTAAGCACTAAGGGAACTTACCTAAAAAAAGGCCAAGGGAGAAAGGCCAAGCTTATGTGATCACTACTACTGAAGTTGAAGCTCTGAAAGATGTCGTGGTAGGTAATTTAATGTTTTCTTCAAGTTTAGCCAATGCATTATTTCATTTTGGATCATCGCATTGTTTCATATCTTACTAGTTTTCTAAGAAAATTAGATATTTCCAATTTGGTTTAACAAGGGAGTTGTCAGTCAAAAATCCTAAGGGAAGTATCATTGTAACAATGTTTTATAAATAAGTTCCCATTATGGCATAAAAAAATTTATCTGCTGATCTCATAATCATACCCATGATTAAATTTGATATTATCATTAGTTTGGATTTGATTTTTGACCATGATGTGAAAATTTTTTGTAAGAAGAAGGAGGTTACAATTCTTTATGATAATAAGGAGTACCTTATATTTAGAGTAGAAACGTCACCATCTGATTCTTATCTAGATCCACCCCGAATAGATCTACTAAATTTTATTATTGGGGAGGATGATAATGAAGTAATTATGGGTGAGAAAAATAATGTTCTAATAGAGGACGTACCTATTGTGAAAGAATATATTGATGTGCTTCCAGAGGATTTACCCGGACATCCTCCAGAATGAGAAATTGAGTTTTCCATTGATTTAATACCTAGTTCAAGGCCCATATCATTGACCACTTATATAATGGATACTATGGAATTAGTGGAGATAAATAAACAACTAGGGGAATTGAGTAATAAGGGATTTAATCTTCCTAGTGTTTCTCCATGGGGAGCCCCTTTCCTTTTGGTTTACAATAAAGATGGGTCTATGTGGTTGTGAATTGACTACAATAAGATAAATGCTACAATAATAAAGAAAAAGTATCCCCTACCTCGCATTAATGATTTATTCAACCGACATCATGGAGATCAATATTTTTTAAATATTGACCTTCGATATGGATGTCATCAGTTGTGTGTGAAGAAGGAAGACATTCATTAAATATCATTTTGAAACAGGTACGGGCCTTACGAGTTTACAGTAATTCCTTTTGGATTGACTAATGCACCCTATGTATTCATGGATCTAATGAATAGATATTTTGAGGAATATATTGATGGATTTGTAGTGGTATTTATTAATGATATCTTTGTATACTCCAAAAGTTACGGAGATCATGAAAATCACCTGAGAATTAATCTAAAGACTCTTAGAAGAAATGAAATATATGGGATGTTTAGAAAGATTGAATTCTGGTTTTAGGAGATTTCTTTTCTTGACCATATTGTCTCTGAGGATGGAATCTATGTTGATCCTTCAAAGGCCAAGGCAATCCAAGAATGGCTAGCACCAACATGTATAACTCAGGTAAATAGTTTTATTGGTTTAGCAGAATATTATCAACGTTTCGTCCAGAAGTTTTCCTGGTAGGCTATCCCATTAACCAAACTCACATGTAAAGGGGTTAAATTTGTTTGAAAAAAAAAGAGCTTGAAGAATGTTTTAAAGAACTGAAGTGAAAATTAGTCATTGCTCATATCTTGACTCTACCATCAGAAAATGATGGGTATGTTATTTATAGTGTTTCTTCAGAGAAACAATTTAGTTGTGTCCTTATACAGAATAATAGAGTTATTGTCTATGCATCATGACATCTAAAAATTCATGAGAAAAACTATCCTACTCATCATCTTGAGTTAGTAGCTGTAATCTATGCTCTGAAAATATGGAGACACTATCTATATGGTAAAAAATGTGAGATTTATACTGATCACAAGAGTTTGATGTTTATTTTTCACAAAGGGAACTAAACATGAGGCAAAGGAGATGTCGTTAACTACTCAATAGTTATTATTGCACAATACACTACCTCTCGGGGAAGGAAAATAAGGTGGAAGATGCTTCGAGCAGAAAGAACCATGGATTTTTGAACAAGATGAGTGTTTAAAGGGATCCTATTTTCAGGGATCTTGTAAAGATGGATATTGAAATAACCATAGAAGGTGAAACATCAATTATTTTTCAAATGGTTTCCGAACCATCTTTACTAGAAAGGATAAAAAGTTATTAGACCGATGATGAGGAATTTCAAAAGAAAATTAATGCTGTGAATGATGAGATATTGATCGACATCGTATATAAAGATGGAATTTTGAAATTTGGGAAGAGACATTGTGTTTCTAATATACCTGATCTAAAAAGGGAATTTTTCAATGATGCTCATAGCTACAATTTTTGTATACACCCTGGTAGCACTAATATGTATAGAAATTTGAAAGAACATTTTTGGTGGGACAACATGAAAAGGGAGATTTCCGATTTTGTGTCAAGATGTATGGTTTTTCAACAAGTGAATGCTGGAAGGGAAAAACCCGAATGAGTCATGCAACCACTTCACATAAATTAGTGGAAATGGGATAATATTATGGTGGACATTGTCTTAGGTATATCAAAGAATACAAGAATGAATGATGTAATATGGTTCATTGTTGATCATCTTACCAAGTCATCACTTTTTCTTTCTATAAAAGAAGATTTACCACTTGAACGTATAGAAAGACTATATATTAATGATGTTATTAGACTTCATGGAGTAAACCAATCAATTATTTCCGATCGTGATCCCCATTTTACATCAAGATTCTAGAAAAGTATTCAGAAATACCTAGACACTTAACTTTGTTTGAGCACTGTCAACCACCCTCAAATTGAAGGACAATCAGAACAGACTATTCAAAACTTAGAAGACATGTTGAGATCTCACTCACTTGACTTTCAAGGTATGTGGGATAAATATTTATTTGTGGTATAATTTTCCTATAACAATGGCTTCCATTCAAGTGTTTAGATGGCACCATATGAAGCATTATATGGAAAGAGATGTCGCACACCAACTTTTTGGGATGATGTTGGTGAAAGAAAACTCGTAGTCCTAGAACTTGTAGAGGAGATGATGGAAAAGGTGAAGTTTATCCCAACCCACATCAAAGTAGCTCAATGTATGAAAAAGGGCTATGTCGATAACCAAAGGAAGGATTCAGAATTTCAGATAGGAGATCATGTTTTCTTGAAGGTATCTTCTTGGAATAGTGTTATACGTTTTGTTAAGAAGGGTAAATTGAGTCCCAGGTACATCAGACCTTTTTAAATTCTAGAATGAATTGGAGTTTTAGATTATCGGTTGGAAATGCATCCAAGTCTCTAGAGAGTTCAAGATTTGTTCCACGTATCACTATTGAGAAAATACATGCCTAGCCCAATGCATGTACTCACCTATGAAAAAATTGAACTGAAACCTTGTCTGTCTTATTGTGAAGAGCTTCTAAAAATTATTGATACAAGGGAACAACTGTAGAGAAACTGGATGACTCATCTGATAAAAGTTCTATGGAGAAGCCATAAGATGGAAGATGCAATTGAGAACCAGAGGAACTTATAATGAAGAACCACCCAAATATTTTTGTGCGGTAGTATTATAGAAATTTCAAGGAAAAAATTAGTTGAAGGGGGGAAGAATGTAATGCCCCAAGCTTCCACGATACGTTTCCCCTTGAATAATGCAATAACTTGCATTGTACGCAATTTCGAGATTCTAACACATCGTGACCAATCAAACTAGCCGTTATGAATAGTAATACACACCTGTTGAAATTTTATAAAATTTATTTTTCAAAATGGACTTCATTTTTGAATTCAGAATATTGAAATTATCTTAGGATGAATTTTTTGTATTTTTATGAAAACATTCAATTTTTTATGAATGTTGAAAACACTGCATTATTGGTAAAAACCGACTTTTTATTTAAATAATTATTTTTTTATTTTAATTTATTTTAGGTAAATATAGATAAATAATACCTATATAAGTTAAATTTAATTTTTTGGGGTCTTTTTATAATAAGTTTAGATATATAAAAATTTTATAGAACTTTTTACCGTCTTTTACCCACCTCCTAGGAGCATTTACATATTTTCATGAAACATAAATTTACCACTTCTGTGAGTTGAATTTCAAAACATTGATAGACAGGGTTAATATCAGTAATTAAAATTTCGTTTAATAATATGAAAATAATTTTTTTTCATAGTAACTTCTGACTTTTATTTACCACGGTTGAAAGTAAATAGGGTAATTAATGGTAAAAATGATATCATAATTACCCTAACACAGGTTCTAATTCTATTGGATAAATATAATTCGACCAAAAACAACCTTAGGAATAAAAAATGATCATATTTGATCCACATGGATTGGATTATGACATTTATTATTATTTTATTTAAAGAAGAGTTAAAAGAGTTAAATTCAATGTATAATAACTAAACCATTTTTAATATAGGGTTACACATAATATAAATACAACTATAAATATTCATTAGAAATATAAAAATATTTCATACATAATGGTATTTTATTTTCAATTTCTAGACATTATATAAGTTAATTTATTTATGACACAATAATGATGCAATAATTACCTTATTAATGAAATATTAAAATAATTGATATTATAAATATTCAAATAAAGGTAAATTGAGACTTATGATGAATTCCACTAAATTTATAGGATAATATGACATGTTAGGTTTGGTTAAATAAATTTTTTTCTAAGTGATATTTAATTATGTCTTTCAAAAAATCAAATGCTAAATAGTGTCAAAATTGACATAATTGAGTTTCTAAAACAAATACAATATTATTATCTGATATAATATTCCTAAAAATATAAGGTTCGGAAAAGGAATTATATAAGTTTATATATACTAACGAAAAACCACATGGGGTTTATTTGTCTTGTTATAGTATGTTTATTAACCATATAATATAAAAATACAAAGAGGCATGGTAAATGTCAAACTATTTAGCAGAGAGTTAAATCTAAAAGATATGGTTTAAACGATGACCTAAACAAGTCTAAATCCTATTAGATGAGAGGATTTCAACCCATACCCACCTTAACCTTGAAATAATTCATTTTTAGCCATTAGAACCGAAATTTTTTTTATTATAAAATAACATTACAATCTTTTCCTAAAGTGACCATCACCTCTATTATAAAAGGCCACATCCCCTTCTCTTAATTTAACACCTCCAAACCATTTTTCTCAGACAAAACCTACCTAAATATCCTCTGAACTATCCTCCCTTAAACCTAAAGTCCTTACATTGATCATAAATCCAACCTAAGGATCCCTTTTGATCAAATCAAAAAGAAGAACCTGAAGAAGATGTAAATATTTCATCACCTCTTTCATGTTCTTTTCTTCTTCCACTTTCACTTTCTTTGTTGTTTCCATTCTAAAATAATAACTCCTGTATATTCTATATACTGTGATGTTATTAAAATATTTCAACCATATTCATTATTCTATCCATCATATGAATGACAAAGTCACCATATGTGCGTACGTACAGCTTACCGTCTCCACGCTATGGTGTAGTTTTTTATTCAAACACTTCATTATTTGGACGGGTATAATAATGAGTATAACTGATGTAAATAATAAACATATCATGTTAATGATTATGTATATATGATATACCATCTAATTACATACTATTTCACCATCAATATAATGATATTGTTACTCGTTTGTACGTACAGATTATCGTCTCCATGAATGCGATGAGATTCATTCCACATTGTAATCATTAAAAAATATTTTTCATTTTATGATTAAAAAAATATCTATGAACTTAATATCATTCTGGGTATGAATAAAATACATCCTATCCAAAACAAACATGTCTTACGTAACTGATCATATAAAGAAAAATAGATCAGTTAACACCCAAAATGATGATACTAATAAAATATTATTAACAATGAAATATTAGAGTATCATATATGATTTCATATTTATGAATATAGTTCTTGTATAATTTAATAACAATTATTTTACTATTATACAGGAGTTTAATTTACCCTCTACCGAGGAAAAGTACAATGTAAGGGTTAACTTCACAATCTATTTATTATCCAAGTTTATTTTTACATAAGTATCTACTAAGACCTCTTTATCATCCACATATGTGTTTTCTTAAAAATTTATTTCAAAAACATTTTAATATTTACTGGAAAATGGGATAAATTCATTTATAACCTTATTTGACCTTATATGTTTTTAAAATAATCTTTCTGTTGTTTCCAAACAAGGTACTTTATGACCCTTTCGACACAACTAAGGTAAGAATGTTTTTTATCTTATACAGGGATTGAGGCTATTTTCCGCCTTTATAACATCATTGAAGCTTCCCTTACAAGATTATACAAATATTTTCAAAACAAATTTTTTATTTTATAATTATACGACTTTTAAATTATTTCAAAATATAAAGAGATATTTCTCTAAAAATGTTTTGATTTCATCTATGTCAACATCCTTTGATTGATTTTAAGCTTGTTTAAAGTTGATTTATTATGATACAAATCTTCCATATTGTATTAAAGGTTTCGTTATATGATTGAATGTGGATGTGTTATTATTATACAATTAATGGTCTATAGCTAATGTATTGACATTTCGTATGCTTGTTTTAATATGAATGTTTATGTTATGTTTAAATCTTTTCATATGAGAAATACATTGGACTTAGTAAGTGACGGGTGGAGCCTGCTATATCTCCTCAATGCGTCGGTAGATCTAATGAGCCAGACTAGTGTCTTGACATAAGAACTTGACAGAATATTATTTTTCGTCTTGGCATAAGGCCTTAACTATGTGGTTTTGAAGTTTGGCATTATGCATTCCATCATTATGAAATTTGCTATTGATATTCAATGTGATTATTCGACTAGTAGAATTTCCATGTGAATGAGTAAATGGAATTAGTTGATTTTATCTTTTACATATTATGCAGATGTTTATGTTTAAAAGGCTATTTTTTAGTCTTATACATTGCATTAAATTTTTATTCTTATTTATGAATTTTTTTCTCTATATTGTTATCCTTACTGAGAATCTGAGCTCACCCCTTTCTATGTTTTATTTTTTCCAGGATGTGGAGAAGTATTTTATGGTTGACTTTTAGGGATAGGAAAAGGATATAAGTCTTTTCAAAAGGGGAAAAAATGTTGTTGATGTTTTTATTTCATGATATAATGTAAAACATATGAATGTATCTAATACATCCCAGGCTACTAAACTGATCGGTCATTAGGGACATGATATTTTGTATCATGCCAATGTTATCTAATAATTCACCAACTTTGGGTAACCAGGGTTGGGGCGTTACACCAACAATAAAGAAGGTTCCCGCGCTTCGTATAAATCTCCTAATTTTATTAAGAAACCCATGGAGATTTTTTCTAGAAGTATAGTTATAGAATGATTATTCAAGGTAATTTTATTTCATTTAAAAATAAATGTATTTATTTATTTTATCAAACCCACCTGTGAATATTTACATTCTATAGAACATCCAATGGTAACCAACATTACGTCACCCCTATGGTAAATCCTACATTATAGATTCAACCATGGTATTTTATATCCCATTCAAGATACCAAAAAATGGTAAAACCATTTGTACTAAAAAAGCATGAGAATGCTTTAAAATAAATTAATGTTTTTAATATAATAATTTCGGATTACAGAGACACCCAAAAATAGTGTCAAAACATCTAAAAATACATATATAAAAATATATTAAAAGGGCTAATAAAAAATACATATTGGTTATATTCTACACTATCCAACTGTTTCTCCCTAAAAAATGAAGATGTTCTCCCCTTATTTAGAAAATCAATTTGATGCATCTCTAGATGATATCTGGTAACTTAGAACCTCACAGTTATAGTCTCACAATGGGTCCTCTATCACATACTAAATAACTAGATAAATAAATACCATCGACTGAAGAATAAATTAAAACATATCATCTACCATGTTCAACTAAAATGTTGATAACTTATGATGTTCATCCTCTACTCTTAGAGGATAAGGATATTTGCTAAGGGAATCTACCAACTGGTTTCCCTCCCCATGAGTATAGACTATCATGAAGTCATATCTTGTTGGAACGCCAAAACATTCCTCTATCATAGGTTGATATCTCTATGATTGATGATGAATCAGATATTTTGGTGTTCTATGTATAAAAGAAATCACTCAACCATAAGATAGTTCCTCAAGGTCTTCATTTTCCAGACTTCCACTTCCTAATATGGGTCATGAGTCGTGTAGTTATACACATGAGGTCTCAACTGTCATAGACTATATGTGATAACATCATACATCATTATCAACATGCAACTGAGCCTATTTCTAGATGAAAATCAAATAACTAGGTACTCAATTCCTCCCTCTTTTAGTCTCTTAACTAGAGCACTGGTCAACCTCATCCTAAAATATTTGAACGATCTCATATAATGCACAATCTAGGTAAATGGATTCCCATTCTATTTCAATGAGGTCAAAGGGGGTAAAATCATATATAATTCTAAAAAAATAATCCAACATTCCCCAAATAAGATAATGAAACAATCTACCTCTAATATGCACATAGGTGTATCCCAAGAAATCACCACATAAATCTTTATCAGGTCCACAGAAAAACCGTACTCAGAGATGAAATTCTCTAAAAAGTGAACACATGGATCTAAAACCTACAATTTAAGATCCTATGATAATTTTGTATCTCCCAATGTTAGTCAAGTATTATCCCATAGTTCTATAAATTCTCCTCTGATGATTCAGAGTAAATGGTTATGTCATAAATGAAGTTAATGAAAAATCTATCCAAGTACGACAAGAAGATCTAACTCATAAGTGCTATATACCCCATGGGGAAATTCATCACACTAAAAGGCATAAATAGGACATCACAATTTTTATAAAAACATCATAATTCCTTATTCGGAATAATGTCCCCATGAACCCTCAACTGATAGTAGTTGGTCATAAGATTGACCTTTGAGAAACAAATCTACTTCTCATCTGGTCAGAGAGGCCATCTATCCTTGAAAAGGGGTACTTTTTCTATATAATTACTTGGTTCATGAGATGACAATCAAAAAAATCTTCATGCTACCATAAATCATTTAAAAAATAAATATGGGCTTCCTAGGGGACACACTGGTTCTAATACATCCCTTTTCCAAATGTCCTTTTGCGGCAACCTAGTTACGAGATCTTGGTAGGGGACATTCGATATTCCTAAGAAGATAATGGTTTGGTATTAGGGTGATATTAGATGTATAAGTAAATATGAAACCTTATAGGTAGTCCAATAACATCCTCATCGAATAATTACTTATAATACTCTATTACTGAAGTAACCCATATGGATTAAGAATAGAAAATTTAATAAATAAAATTCTCCAAATGTTGGTTGATAAGCTATAGATTCTTTCTCAAAAATCCTAACTACACAACCCTGAGATATCTATCAACTATAATGAAAAATATCATACTATCTATAAAAATTCACCTAACTTGCCTATTATTGAAGTCAATCTTGTCCCAAATCATTGATAACCAGTCTATACCCAAGATGACAACATATGGTTTCATCATGATAACCAAGAAGTGCCACAAAAACTCTCTCTATCGATCCCCATATCGCTCTATCAATTCATAATAAATATAGAATTATCAATACCTCTAGGAAAATCTATCCATATCTGTTAGGCCAAAGTCCCACTGGGGATATATAGCTCTCACAACAGGGATAACGTGATAAAGAAATAACATATGCATATGTATAACACTACTAGAGAAAGATCATAAAAGACACATATCGTACCTCGTATCATCTCATAAGTTTCCAAGTCATTTCCCTCCATAGCCTATAGATTCCCATGTCCTTTATTGATTTCACTTCGACTTTATAGGGTGACACATTGTGGTATTGGTTGATGTATCTTGTAGTGTCTCCCTCCAATAGCAGCTCCTCCCTATGAATCTCCACCTACTCCACCATTAGCATTTTCACCCTATGGGCCACCCCAATCACTCTTGGTAGATCCCAAATCAAAACCATGCCTCTACCATGGCATTCCATCCACTGTCGTCCTATCCTACTAAACACATCACTCCAAAAAATAATGTTCCATGTAAAATCTCCCATCGCAAGAATATCATTATTCCCCTCCTAGATGAATAGATCCTCTGTGTGATTCCTATATCACATATCCTAGTGTCTAATTCTATGAATTTATATTCCTCTTATTCCAAGATATTATTGTATGACATCTGCTAGATGTCACAAAAAACATAGCCACATAATTTCCAATGATGGAACCAACCACATGGAATCTCTATTCTATATAACTCTTAGTAACTAGGGCCATATCTACCACATCAACATAGGCAGGAATGTATAAAGGGATTATGATTTTATGGATATCCCCAGAAAGTTCCTGCTCACATATTCTAACCTGAAAGAATCAATCTAATACCATATGGAGTGGGTAACGTGTGAGGTTTGATAACCTCTTGGAATACTCAACAACCATCATATAACCCGGATATAGATTTAGAAGATCATGTATCTATAAAGATTGAAAGCATGAAGGGTAATATTCATCAAGAAATAACATCGTAAAGTATGTATATGAGAGAATCGTCGCACCTATGGTATTCATCATCAAACTCCACTAGCACACTACTTACCCTTGAATAATGATAGCCATAAACAAAACCATCTGATCAATTGGGGTCATTATAAGTCCAAATACTCAGATACCTAACACAATAAAATCCTCTACTACCTATAGGTTGGGATCACCATGAATCTTCAGTGGCCTCTATCAATGGAACTCACATAACATGCTAAGTCTACATGCATCCTCATCCTGGCCTGATGATAATGTCCACTTATTGATAGGCAGTAATACTTATCCCTTATCACATAGTGGAAACAACTCATGAGATGGCCCATGAACTAAGGCCACATCACTCAAATGATGATCATCATCATCCAATATTGGTAACTTGGTTCTTTGTCTTCATAAAGGAATCCTAAATGTGGTCTAGAAATTAAATGGTTAGATGATAACATATATGGGGAGGTGAATCAAAAAGGACACACAAAAGACTCAATCCTATATGATGCATGTATCATTTGTTCCCTAGAATCGATGTATTTATATTCTTAAAAGATAAGAAGGTAGTCAGATTCTTTGTGAATTAATACATTGGTAAATACATTGTCACTAGGTTCCATGGCCTAAATTAAACACTTGAGACACTCTGACACAATTTCCCTAATTTCGCAACCACTTCTCACCATAGTTCACAATCCATCATCAACATGTGGATGAAATCCTATTATACCATGCTATCATAACCTGACCCACAAGGTCCTGCATGGTTAGCTATAAGGTAGGTGGGAAAAACCCAAACTCACCTCTAATAGGCATGGGATGTGATATAAGAATCAAGAAGGCATAAATGAAATGGGATACTTTATCCTAATAAGTTTTAAACATGCACACAACTATCTCCATTTAGAAGTGTAAATGAATAATAAAAATGGAAACATATAGAGTATAATCATGCATGAAATAACTTCAAGAGAATACCTCAGAGTATGATAATATAAATCCAAGGATTACATGGTAAAAATACACACCCAACCAAAAATGAAGTCCCATCCCGACTACAATTGGAAAAAGATTCACTGAAGATATATCATATCCCAATCTCTATATCTGACCATTAAATGCAATCAATACAGTTAAGAATCATTATACTCCACTAATGTCACCTCTAATCTTTCTATCTTATGAATAAGACATGACACATGTGGGTGAATCCCATACATGGAAGAACATAGATATATATACATAGTAGTACACCCCGAAAATCACAAATGGAGATATAGAAAGATACAATAATTGTCAGCTCAACCCATAGCAAGAGGGAAACAAAAAACAATATATGTAAAAATATATGTGTGTGTTCATAAAGAAAACTAGATGAGAGAGAAACAGGATATCTATATTAATATCTAACTATGTACAGTGAGGTACAAAGATGACGGAGCCACAACTCCAGTGGAGAACCCACTCCCTACAAGAGAAAAATGATGTGGGTGAACCCTTATATAGATAAGGGACCAAAATAATATTATATTGTGGGGGATTACCAACTCTAACTATATAAGAAGTATGGGGGACCCGCACCCTAGAGTGAAAGGGGATTATTGACATTGACATCTCTCTAAATATCATTCTTGATCACCCCCATTTGTCAAGAACCTCCAAAATAGGTTTCATTATATAAGAACCTCACATCATATCTTATACACCACAGTAAAGGATAACATCAAATTCTATGAGGAAAAACACTAATGATATGATTCTCATTGGAAAATATTTGAGCCATAAATTAAAAGATAAAAAACGTAAAAATTAATTGGAGAATTGGATGGTGTGTATGTGGGGTCACATGGTGTGTGACCTCTCCTCATACCTTGGTAATTTTATTCCCTATATAGAGATTGGGAATCCATTTCAAATAATAAAGAATGTTCATAGGAGAAAATGGTGTGTATTTATACCTGGTGTCCAGGTTGTGTACACATGTAACATGGGATGGTTGACCATGCACAACCACATGCCATGTCCCCTACGTGATACGACATGTCTACCCACATAGATTCACAGAGTATGTATAGTTGGAACACCTCTTGGCTACCCTGGTAGGCTCACACAGTGTGTGGTCAAGGAAAAATGGTTTTTATTCCTTAATTTAATGAATGTAGTGTTTATTCACAAGGATCCTATATCATACATAACCATAGAAAATATCATCATTTGGACACCTAAAATCAAGGAAAACTATCTTTTTCCATTTATTCATGACCTACAGTGGCCGAAAATAATAATTTGATCCCTTGTGCGGGAGTCGGTTACATGTATTTCACTGTTTGGGGTCTCAAATACCATATTCATCATCGTAATATCATAATCCAGTCATGATCCATCACAAATCATCAATCCTTAATTTTTTAGAATAATTTCATGAATATTAGACTCTGATAATGCATAAAACCACCTTAAAAAAGTTAAACCACAAACTCCAATGGCCAATAATGAAGAATTCAATGAATAATAGGGGAAAGAATAAACATGTTTGATGTGAATTATTTGCCAATGAAATCCATCCCAATGATCACTTTGATTGGTAAAAAGGGTGGAATCATGGGAAAAAAATATAAACTAATTTAAACAATAGAATTTATAAATTAGGATCATTAGAAGGATGTGTAAATAATGATCAAGATAATTGGGATAAAAATATTCATCAATCAAATAGGGAAGAAACAAAAAATAACAATATGTACCTTGATTAAGGATCAATAATTTTTCAGGAATACATTCTCCAATGATGAAGAAGGTCTTTTTTCTTTCTACCTATCTATTCACCTTGATCTATTCATCATAATTATTGAGTATTGACTTGTCAACAAATAATTATCTCTCCTCCTCTTTATTCCCCAAGGGTTATAGGGGTAATCGTAGATATTTTATTTAGAATCGTATTTATAGAGGAATTAGTGTATGTTAGGTAATTTAAATAAAATAAAAGTAATAAATTATTAATTTTATTAAGTAAACAAACAAATGATCACCTCCCATGGTATGTCCAATGTCGAACAACCATATATCATACCAAGTGTAAACCCCACGTTATGGAATCATCGATGGTCACAAATTTCTCAAATGAAGTCCCAAACAATATGAAAACCATTTATACGTTTAAATGAGTGCGTGTGATTTAAAAAATATAACTATAGAATGTATATTAATTTCATGGTCTCTAGACACCCAAACAGAGTGTCGAATCTGCCAAAAAATCCAAATATATATATAGAAATATTTAATGGACTTATCCAATAAAACCATATTCATTTCATATATTTCCTAGAAAACCTTTTGATACTTTTTAATAGGAATTTGGAATAATTATAGGTATGGATTGTTTTTTCATTTATCAATCTCTTATAAATTTCTGAGAGAATGAAATCACACTCTATATCATAAATCGCTCTCTCGTTCTATACAAGTGAAAGGATGAGGATGAATCTCCTTTGGAATCATCATCGCAAGGATTGATGATGTAATCTTCTGAGAAATATTATCTAGCTAAAATGATTTATATTGAATAAAATATCATCCTTTATGAAATTCACATTATAAAGTAATATGTTAATATGATTCCTGAATAATTTCCCAGTCTTCCTCCAAGATGAGAGGTTGATTTATTAATAAATTTATACCCATAGCATTTCATATTCCTTAAAATCCATATAGAAGGTCCACAATTAAACATTAACATATAAAGAAGTCACTATGTTATAATCTAGATAAATGGTTTATACACCCATGTGCT
Organism: Viscum album; assembly: GCA_963277665.1. Lineage (NCBI taxonomy): Eukaryota > Viridiplantae > Streptophyta > Magnoliopsida > Santalales > Viscaceae > Viscum > Viscum album. Next base: position 506,842,343 of record OY728145.1, read on the forward strand.
TGAACATGGGGTGAACCAATATTTTTAATCAAGAAGAAGGATGGGTAAATTCACCTATATATTGATTATAATGATTATTAGATTATTTACTCAAAAATTATGAAATAACATTTGGATTATTTTAATATTGTACTGATGACCTTGTGAAAGGAAAAGTTATATGTGATTATAGTAATTGAATGTTTTGGATTGAGAATTTAACATTTTGGGGGTGTGTTATCACGAGTTAATGGATATATAATGATACATCCAAAATAAAAACAATTTAAGGATTCTACCTACAAACACATATGAATAGGATCCGTAGTTCCATGGATTAGTTGGGTTCTACCCTCAAATTTTGAGAAACTACTCATTATTATCAAGCCCACTAACCAAGCTAACTCATAATGGAGATGTGTTTTCCTCACAGGAAAATATGAGGAAAAATTAAATAGTCAAATAAGAGGATAATAACTACACCTATGCTTATGTAACCTACCAGTGACGAAGTATTTGTGATCGATAGCAATGAATCCAAAAATGGATTGGGTTGTTCACTTATTTAAGATGAAAATAATATAAAATATTACTCCCTCTAATTAGTGATCCTTTATTATAACTACCAAGAAAAATTATCTAGAATTTTCTACAATGGTCTTCATATTATAGATTTGGTGAAATTATCCATACAGGTAGAAGTGTGACATATATATGAATCATAAAAGACTCAAGTATATTTTCAAAAAAAAAGTATCCTGATATGAACTAACTAAGGTTGTTATACCTAATCAAGTATTATTATATTTAAATCATTTACCATATTGTGAAGGAGAAAAATGTTATGGAGGATTTTAGTAGAATGTATCACATAATCCTATCTATGATGAGTATTTAAAGAGATCCAACATCTTATAAAAAATGAAAAGGATAGGAATTTGAATAAAAAATCATCTTTAACATACCTTTCTAAAATAACTGATCACCAATTTTTTATTGATTAGATCATGGAAGCCCAAAAACATGAGGTAGAGATATTGAAAATGTTAATGAATATTCTAGAGTTTAACATTGATAATGATAGAGTTATAAGGTTTGGAACCTATATATGTGTCCCATAAAAACAAGTTCATCGAGAGGATGTTAGTAGATCATCCTTCTCTATAATCTAGGTTGTACTGAGATTAATAGTGATCCAAATAAAACCATCTACAGGGATAAAATGAAGAGAGAGATTATAGATTTTGTATCTCAGTTCATGTTATTCCACCAAGTAAAGTTTAAATGATATAAATATAAGGATATTATGAAACCATAACCCATTCCATTGTTGATAAGGAAAAACATAACCATAGATTTCATTATAGTTTTTCATAGGAAATCCAATGCCAATAATTCCATTTTGGATGTAGGTGATTTCCTTATAAAGTAATTTTTTTTCACTTAGATTAAGGAAGATTTAGCACATGACAAGAACCTCGTGATATATATAAGGGATGGGGTAAGACTGAATAGAGTCCCACCCCTCATTGCATCTAATCAAGATATGGGGTTTATTTTGAGGTTCTGGAGAATCCTTCGGTAATAATTGGATAAATAACTATGTTTTTGTATAGATTATCATACACAGATGAATGGTTAGGCGGATTTATCCTATTGGACTCATCTGTTTTGATAATCCCAAATCATGTTTTGATAATCCCAAATCTTGTTTTCATTATCCCTTATTTTGTTTCATTAATGTTTTATGTTTTTATAGATTAACTTTTATATACTCTCAATATCACTGCTTGATTGGTTAAGCTTATAGTGCAGAAGTTATCTAAGTACAAAGGTCACTGATACAAGGTCACCGGTACAAGGTCACCGATACAAAGGTCACTGATACCAAGGTCACCGATACAAAGGTCACCGTTACAAGGTTACCACTACAAGGTTACCGTTACAAGGTCAGCATTACAAGGTCACTATTACATGGTCACTGATGAAAGCCTACTGTTAAAGGCTACCGATGTGAAGGCTACCGTTGGAAGGTTATAGTTGGAGATTTCCAATGTGAACCTACTATTAAAGGTTACTGATGTGAAGGATACCGTTGGAAGTTTATAGTTGGAGATTGCCGATGGGAACCTACTGTTGAAGCCTACTGATATAAAGTCTTCCTTTTGCAGTCTACCAACACTTATCCTTCCATACTCTGTCAATTTCTCAATATTATTCTAATGATCAAAATTGATAAATGAAATACTTTTGACCTTAATTAATTTTGATTGTAATCATTTCTGGAGACAATTCCATGGACAATACAAGGTATGAGAAATAATGCACATGATCTACTCATTCCCATTTTTGGACCTCAAATACAAAAGAAAAAAAGACCGATGAAAATGAAAGTATATATATATATAGGCCCAGAGAAAAACAAAAATACTTGAATTGAAGTTCACATGTAGATTGCATAAATAAAAAACTACTAAAGATCAAGGAAGAACCTTTTTCGACCACCTTCACTATGATCCCACAAGCATCATGAAGATCATTCTGGAAAAAACTCACTTCTTCTGTTTATGCCTCATCAACTCTTGATCAACATGAGTAGCAGAACACTGAAACCGAGATCCTAGAGTTGCGACACTGTATGTTTAGAGGCAACATGAAGAGAAGATCAAAACCTTATTTTCTTCAACTTCATGAAGTATAGAGTTGATCTTCAAACACACAGATCATTCCAAACTGTATATTAATTTCTCTGGATTTTCTGTGTTCCTTATTTTACATTTCTGAGTAGTGTGTGTTTGTTACACACATATTGTCTCCTGTTCTTTAGCTGGGCGATACTGAAAATCTCCACTCAAAACTCTCTCAATTTTTCTCCCACGCAAAACTATGGAAGAGACTGTATGTGTTCTGTGTTATTTTTATTTCCCATAAAGAATAGTGTTAGAGGACTCGAACCCTGGAAAGTTTGTGAAAACTATTGTAAAGCCCAATACATGTTGTGTATCAAGTTTATTGCTGATATAAACTGCTTGGTGGTAGGTGATCACCAAGTGGAGAGGTTTAGGTCTTTCCATGAGACTGAACCTCTTGTTTATATTGTTGTGTTAATACTCATATAATCTGTTTTATTTTATCCATTAATTATATTTTTCAAAGGCAAAAAAACCGTTTTTACATTCACTCTTATTGTTAGTTTTGGTTAGTGATTATATATGTTTAATTCATTAAACCTATTTGAGAAGTTGAATTCGTGATTTCATTCATTCAAATGAGGACTAATCAACCATAGATAAACTTGTTGAGCAATTAAAAATTTATATCTCTACTTCCTTAATTGACTAGTCTGTTTTGAATTGGGGGATTTTTATCATAATGATTTTAACAGAAATTTTGATTGGAACTCAATTCACCCCCTCTTGAATATCCACTCCAACCAACATTTGGTATCAGAAGATTTTATTTTCATTTTTTCAAATTCTTTTCCACAGTGATTTTAGTTGTATCTTAAAGATCTATAAATTTCTATCATATCTAATTTTTTAGTTCCTTAAATTCTAAGTAACATGGAAAATAGACTTAAGGTTTCTTCAACTAACAGGACACCTTTCATTAATGTTAATAACTATTCTAAGTGGAAATTAAAAATGAAAATGTATCTAGAGAGCATGGGACATGAAATCTAGGACATAATTGAAGGAAACATGTATTTCATGCTACTGTTAGGGACACATGGTCTCAGTTGACTAAAGCCACATATGATAATAGTTGTAAATAAATTAATTCCTTATACTGATCTCTAGGTGATGATGAATTTAATATAATATCTTCTTGTAAAACTACAAATGAAATTTGTGGTACTTTAGTTGTTTCTCATGAGGTAACAACCAATGATAAATAAATGAGATTGAATACATACACTATTAAATAGGATAATTTTAAAATGAATCCTGATAAAATTATTTCTGAAATGTATCTCAGGTCCAATGAAATACTGAACACCATGAGTCTGCTTGAAAGACTAGTGGACAGCAAGGACCAAATCATGAGACTGCTTTGATGCCTACGTGACAGATGGAGGGGAACTTCTGTTTCTTTTCGAGAATCATTTGACATAAGCAAGCTATATGTAAAGAAACTAATTGGAAAGCTTATTTTGTATGAAGAAGAGATTAAAGTGAATAAATAAGTAGTAGACGAACCAAGGAATAATTTAATATCATTCAAGAATACTACCTCAAAGGGAAAAGGCAAAGAAAAATTCCATGTTCCTATAGATAGTTCCACTAATAAAGAGTCGGATTCAGACAGTGATGATGAGATAGATCATCTTGCTGGAAGATTAAAAAGGTTCTACCGAAAGAAGAAATTCTTCAGAAAGTCAAAATACAAGGGAAAGTATGATAGTCAAGAAAAATGGAATAAGTACAAAAAAATGGAATGACAACTCAAATTAAATAATCTTCAATGAGTGAAAACTAATAGGTCATGTGAAGGCAGACTACCCCAAGCTGAAATTTAAGAAGAAAGATGAAGATAAGTGCAAGGGTTATAAAAAGTATATGAAAGATACGTGGAGTGCTTCATAAGATAGCTCAAGTAGATCTGATGCTTCTGATAATGAAAATAACAATCATGCCAACTTATGATTCAAGACAGAATCATATGAGGTAACACTTAATTCTCTTATACATAATGCATATTTTTCTGAGACTAAAAGTGAGTCACATAATGATGAAGATACGACTAAGGATGAATTATTTGAATACTATGAAATGATTGATGATAACGTTAATGAGCTCAAGGAAAAATATAAATCCTCAAAAAGACATCATTCTTTAAATGCAAAGTATATGTCTGATTTGGATAATAAAAATAAAAAATGTGCCCCGCTGTTAAAATAAAATACTGAACTCAAATTATCAAATGAAAAATTTAAGAGATATCTAGAGAAGTTTACATCCAGTAGAGATACCTTAACACATTTTTAGTAAAATAGATTTCCCCAAAATATACAAATGGTCTAGGATAACAACCAGGACAGATAAAAATTTAGAAAAACCAAATTTCTTCCAAAATCTGGACAGTTCAACGCTAATTCCAGTTCTAGACCATCTATTAAGAGACAATTTAATAAAGGATCTAAAAAATTATTTATGACTCTGAATATGTATGTTGATGTTAGTAAACATATAAATCAAATATGGTTTCCAAAAGTTTTACTTGCTAACCTCTCTGGACCCAAGAAAATCTTGGTACCAAAGTTACACTGCACTTAATCTATCTTGCAGGGATGTTTCCTAAAGAGTTCCTGTAAAACTCTATGATACATTGAGAGTGGATGTTCATGAAATATTATAGGAGACTACCCATGCTTCAGGATCCTAATCAAAGTTAATTATGGACATGTGACTTTTGGTGATAATACTAAAGGGAAGATAGCCAGCTTAGGCCAGATTGGTAACCCTAATGTTGTATTAATTTCAAAAGTAATTTTTATTGATGGGTTAAAATACAATCTTCTGAGTATCACTCAGTTGTGTGATGATAGTTTTAATGTCAAGTTTGAAAATGATTCAAGTAATGTTTCATATTCTAAAAATGATTTAATATTTACTTCTGTTAGAAATGAAAATGTATATGTTGTTGATTTAGATTCTTTATCTAAGAAAAATGTTTCTTTTTTAATTTCATTTCATAAGGAATCTTGGTTGTGGATTAGAATATTAGGGCACTACAATGTGCACTCACTAAGGAAACTGGATAGGAAAGTTTTAGTTAGAGACCTACCTAAATTGGAGTTCCATCTAAACACAGTGTGTAATCCTTGTCAAAAGGGAAAACACCACAATGTTTATTTCAAACCAAATAATGAAGTCTTTACTTCTCAATTGCTTGAGTTTTTTCACATGGACTTGTTTAGACCATCAAGAGTTTCAAGTTTAAATGGGAAGCACTATGTTTATGTTCTTGTAGATGATTTTTTTAGGTAAACTTGGGTATACTTTTTGGCTTCCAAAAGTGAATCTTGTTATTATTCTATCAAATACTCCAAGTCTGTAAAAAATATTAGTGGAATTAGAATTATGACCTTGAGAAGTGGTCATGGACGTGGGTTTGAAAATCAGATGTTTGAATCTTATTGCCCACACAATGGATATAGTCATAATATCTCTACTCCTAGAACACCTAAAAAATGGATTTGTAGAATTAAGAAATTAGAAACATCAAGAGATCGACCGAACTATGCTTAGTGAGTATAATATACCTATTTACTTTTGGTCTAAAGTATTAAATACATCTTGTTAAACCATCAATAGAGTCTTATTGAGACATGTTTTAAAGAAGACCCCTAATGATCTTAGGAACAATAGGAAGCCTAAGGATAACTACATCAGAGTTTTTGGCTGCAAAGTCTTTATTCTTAACACTAAGGACAATCATGACATGTTTTCCTCTAAAAGTAATGAAGGAATTTTCCTAGGTTACTCAATCACGAGTAAAGCCTATAGAGTATTAAATAATAAAACAAAATGTGTTTAAGAGTTAGATCATGTCAAATTTAATGAGACTGATCCACATGAACCCAAAACATCTCTTGAATATCTTGAGAAAGATATGTCAATTATGGACCTTAATGATAATGATAGTGAACACCCTGTAAAATTAACATGTTCTGGGAATCTTCCAGAATCTGCACCTGTTGAGTCCTAACCTATAAACAACAATGAGGAGTCTAGTTCAACTCTTTCTAGAGGTATTAGAACTCCGAAGAATCAACCTTTAGATGTTGTAGTAGGTGATTTAAATAGAGGGACACAAACTAGAGCGTCTTTGAGAAACCAGGTTGAACATCAAGCTTTTCATTCACAGCTTGAACCCCAAAATATTAATGATGCTATCAATAATGAATTTTGGTTGAAGGCTATGAAATAAGAATGAAATATATTTGAAAAAAAAAGACTGGGAACTAGTTGAAAGTCCTAAGGACACTTTGAAAATAGGCACTAAATGGGTTTTTAGGAACAAAGTTGATGATTCTAGAAATATAGTTAGAAACAAAGCTAGGATAGTTTCACAATGATATATTCAAGAGGAATGAATAGACTATTAGGAGACCTTTTCACTTCTAGCTAGCATATAGGACATTATGATACTACTTTCTTATGCAGTTAATATGAATTTTAGACTTTATCAAATGCATGTTACAAGTGTTTTTCTAAATGGGTACATAGTTGAGGGTGTTTTTGTTGAACAACCCCCTGGTTTTACAAATCCCCATTTTTTAAATCAAGATTTTAAACTTTCAAAAGATTTATAAAGTTTAAAGAAAGCTTCAAGATCTTGGTATGACAGGCTCGTCTCTTTTCTTATTTCAAAAAGTTTTACTAAAGGAATAGTTGATCCTAATCTCTTCATTAAAAGAATTTCCAAATATGTTTTAATAGTACCAATTTATGTAGATGGTATAATTTTTGGATCTTCTAAAAAAATTTATGTACTGATTTTCAAAAATAATGAAAAATGAATTTGAAATGAGTTTAATGGGAGATTTTAATTTTTTCCTTGGATCTCATATTTTCAAAATAAAGATGGTATTGTTTTAAATCAAAATAAATACGTAAAGGATCTTTTGAAACATTTTGGTTTGAATTTTAGTAAAGGAAGTGATACACCTATGAGTACCACTTTTATGTTGGATTCTGATAAAAATGGTGAACCAATGGATCAAACCAACTACAGCGGTATGATAGGGAGTCTGCACTACCTTACAACTAGAAGACCTCACATTATGTTCAGTGTATGCATGTGTGCTTTTTCTTCAATCCAATCCCAAAGAGTCTCATTTAAATGTTTTTTAAAAAAATTTAATTATCTCAAGTATACTATAAATTTAGGACTATTTTATCAAATAGGACAACCATTTGATTTATAAGTTATTCAGTTACTGACTTTACTGGTTTTAAGTTTGACAGAAAAAGCACCTCTGGAACATGTCACATTTTATGCAAGTCACTGGTATCATGGTTTAGTAATAAAAAGAATTTTGTTGCATTATCTACATCCGAAGATGAATATATAGCTGTTGGTAGTTGTTGTGCTCAAATTATTTGGATGAAACACACTTTTCTAGACTTTGGATATCAATTCAAACATGTCCCTACAAACTGTGACAACACAAGTGCAATTAACATTTCCAAAAATCCATTATCTCATGCTAGGACAATGCATATTGATGTAAGACATCACTTGTTGGGAGATAATTTTCAAAGAGGTGATATCACTCTTGAATTCATTGGCACTGAACATCAATTGGCTGATATATTCACAAAGCCTTTGAATTCATAGAGGTTAAATTACATCAAACATGAGTATGGTATGATAAACTGTTAGACCTTACTGATAGGACCTCACGATTAGACCTTACCAATAGGACATCACCGTTAGACCTTATCGATAGGACTTCACCGTTAGACCTTACCGATAGGACCTCACCATTAGTCCTTACCGATAGGACCTCACTGTTACACCTTACTGATAGGACCTCACCTTTAGACCTTCCCGATATGACCTCATTGTTAGACCTTACTGATTGGACCTCACCGTTAGAGCTTACCGATGGGACCCCACTGTTAGACCTTACCGATGGGACCTCACTGTTAGAACTTACCGATCAGACCTCACTGTTAGACATTACCGATAGGTCCTCACCGTTAGACCTTACCGATATGACCTCACTATTAGATCTTACCGATAAGACCCCACCATTAGACCTAACCAATACCTCCTTACCAATAGACTTCTTGAATCTTGGACTTTATGTTTTTGTGCTATCAGCTGGAATCAGAAACATTTTTTATATATTACTGATTCATTTTATCTATATTATTTTTCAATCCCTAAATGATAAAATTAAAACATGGATCACTTCGCAATCCCTGTCAAACCCTCTCCCAAACTGTTTTCTCCCCAATATCAGAACTTAAAACCACAACTGAAACCATCAACCTCTCCAGATCTATGGAAAGAGTCAAAATGACATCGGTTTCTGATGAAGGAGACATGCCTTATCTTAAGATACCTAGATCTGAGTCATGTAGCAGAATCCATACAGTGGAAAAGGTGTTGAACCTGCATTTATTCAAGAGGGATATAGTAGTTCAGAAGGAGTTCAGTTCAGAGTGGCTTCTGTCGAGTCGGTCATTAGTACTCAAGGCACTGGAAGCTCAGGGATGGATTGAATGTTTTTCAAACAACAATGGACCCTATTAATTGAAGTTAGTGAAGGAATTTTATGATTACCTCATGTTCGATAAGTATGAGGATGAGCACCAAATTAGTTCTAGAGTAAATGGAGTAAGCGTGTGATTCTCCTCTTCTAAATGGGATGAATGCTTGAGGGTTCCACATGAAGGGATTTTTTATTTTTACTCTAAATTGGTGCCTCCCACTAGTGAGTTCTTCTACTATGATGAAGCATTAGCTGAACTGATAGGGAATGGAATTCCTCGGAAAGTCATTGCTACTAAAATGGTAGGAGAAGATAAGATTCTTGTCATGTTTATTCAACAAGTTTTAAGTCCCATGAGAGGGGAATTTGAAACATTAAATTATCAGGATGTCTTTCTGTTTTATATGTTAGAGCACGAAAAGAAGATCAACTTATGTAGGTTATTAATGATTAAAATATAAGATATGACCAAGCCTAGTTCCAAATCCAATGCCCTATTCCACGCTAATTTGATATCCATTAAGTTGAGAGTGAAAGAAGTTGCTGGAAATAAGGAGGAAACTATTATTGTACAGGACAACCATTACATCAGCAATGTGATCTGCAAGCTGATGAATATTACCTTGAATCCATGGCAGAGAAGATGGGTGAATGATGAGGCTACGGTGTATAAAGAGTTTAATCCAGTGACGCTTCATACTAGGCCTATGAATAAGAGAGACCCTAGTATTAATCCTGATGAAGTAGAGCCTTCTTATTCAGATTAAAAAGGAGAAAAAGTTTTTTTTGTGAAAGAAATAGAGGATTATCCTGTAGATGACAAGAGTGACCCAAAACTTCCCTCAAATCCTCGTGCCACTACTGTATCATTTGGTGAGCCTAGACCACCAAAGCGATTTCCTATAAGGGAGACTATCCTAAGGGATAGTGATAAGGAAAACAGTGAAGAAGAAGGGGAAGAAATTGTCTTAAGAGAATTTAGAGATACCTCAGATGATGATGATGACTCTGAATCAAGTCATGTTGACTTTGAGGCAGCTGATGTTGAAAATGAAGAGGAATTTCGAAGTCTTAGTCCTTTAAAAGGACATAAAGAAAGGGTATAAAATAAAGATGAAGAAGTTTCTGATTTAGTCGAAGCTGGACTTGTTCTGGAAGTTGTTGAAGATTCTGTGGAGAATGTGACAGTGAAACTTCATGTTGATGAAGTTGATCAAGGAGGTCAGATAGAGATAGATGTTTTTTTTCAGGATAATTCTCCAAGTGAGGGGGGTGAACCTATTGCTACTAGATCCGTTTCTATTTCTCATGAGATAGAGGACTGCATATAAGATCCTGGCTTTGTGGTTTTTGGGCTAGATTATGGAGACTCTGAAGATAACCAGCCTATCAGAAGCCCTCCAATTCCTACTGTCTCAGAAACTACCATTATGCAGCCTGTGGTTTTGTTAACTCGAGACTATGTAAAGAATGATGATTTGTATTCCTTGAAATCAGAACTAAACATGTATATTGATGATAAAAACACTAAGATAGTGAGAACAATAGCTCACAATCAAGAACTCATGATATCTACAGTGGAAAGGATAGTCTCTACCTCTTACTCAGCTATGTTACATGATGTCAAGGAATGTCAAAATTAGGTAAGAGATTTGTCAGTGTCTATGGAATCAATGAAACAGTCTATTTCCAGCTTAGATGCATATATGGCATCAAGATATCAGGTGTACAGAGACTTTAGACATGTTAAAAGTGTGTTTCAGCAAATGGTCACAATGTTTGAGGATTTTTAGAAATCTATGGAAACACATGTGAAAGGACAAGATCATGATGTAAAAAGGCTGATCAGTGGGATGATAAAATCATTTAAGAAGACTTTGTATTTCTATATGGAACCTCTGGGTGCATCTTCTTCCTCTTCAGCCTCTCCTCTAGTTGATAATGAAGCTTTCATGACCGTTGTTAGAGAAGAAGTGGAAAAGTTATCCAGTGATGATACCTCAGACTCTCAAGTCATTTCCATCACCAAGGAAATTCATAACCTTGTAAGAAATTATTTAATGGAAGCTTCACAAGATCAGAAGTCCATGAAAGATCAAGTTGACTTCTATTACAAAATGGTAGACACTAAGCATTAGATGGATGGCCACTTCAAGTTGATTTTGAAGATCTTGTGGATTCCACCTATCACTCAGGAATTCAAAGATCAAGTGGGAAAGCTTAAGGAGCTGACTCCTACATTGGAAAACTTCATGGAGAATAAGGATGATTTTATTACTGCTATGGAAATAGGGGGACGCATTATTATGGAATTCATGAATCAACTCTTTCCTTTCCTCCATGTGGACTGTGTAACGCCCGACCCCAGTTACCCAGAGTCGGTGCATTATTACATTACATTGGCATGATCACAAGAATGATCAAATCTCGAAATACTGATTGGTTTAGTAGCCTTGGAAACACTAGATATATTAATAAAATATTACATCATAAAGTGAAAAACTACTACAACAACATAGTCTCCATATTCCACACTCATATCCCCACATACTATCCCGGCAGGTCATTCATAACTTACTTCTTCATATCCTGGGAAAAATAAAACATAGAAAAGGGGTGAGCTCAAATGCCCAGTAAGGATAACAATATAGCGAAAACTTTCAAAAATAAGCATAAAAATTTAAGGAAATGTATAACTAAAAAATCCTTTTAAACTTTAACTTCAACATAGTATGGAAAAAGTAAAATGAAATAATGCCATTTACTTATTCACATGGATATTCTACTAATCGAATAATCACATGCAATATCAATAACGACTTTCATAATGATGGAATGCATAATGCCATACTATCATAACCACATAGCCAAGGCCTCATGCCAAGACTACAAATAAAATTTTTCCAAGGCCTTGTGCCAAGACACTAGTTTGTCACATGAGACCTACCAATGCATCGAGGAGCTATAGTGGGCTCCACCCATCACATATTAAGTCCAATGCATTCCCATATGAAAAGGTTTAAACATAGCATAAACATTCGTATTAAAAATAGCATACAAAATGTAAATACTTCATCCATAAACCATGAATGGTATAAAAATAACACATCCACAATCAAACATATCACAAAACCTTCAATACAATATAGAAGTTTTGTATCATAATAAATCAACTTCAAATAATCATAAAATCCATCAAAGGATGTTGACATAGATGAAATCAAAACTCTTTTTAGAGAAATATATCTTTCTAATTTGAAATCATTTAAGAGTCATATATTTATAAAATAAAACATTTTCTTTGAAAATATTCTTATAATCTTGTAAGGGAAGCTTCAAAGATTTTATACTGGCGGAAAATAACCGCACCCTCCGTATAAGTTAAAAAAACATTCTTACCTTAATTCTGTCGAAAAGGTTAAAAAGAACCTTGTTTGGAAAAAGATGGAAAGATTACTTTATAAAACTCTTATAAAAAGTAAAACAAGGGTATAAATGACTTTAACCCTTATTCTTTTAAATAGTAAAAATGTTTTGAAATACATTTTTAAGAAACATGGATGTGGATGATAAGGAGATCCCAGTAGATTATTACGTATAAACAACCTCAGATAATGAAGAGATTGTGAAATAACCCTTACCTTGTACTTCTCCTTGATTGGGGTATGTTAACCAAATGTATAATGGTGAAATAATTGTTATTAAATTATTAAATAATCATATTCATTAATATGATATCATATATGATCTTTTAACATTCCTTTGTTAATAATATCTTAGAATTATCGGTGTTTCAGGTGTTAACTTACTCATTTTCTTTTATATGTTTTGTTATGTAAGACATGTTTGTAATGGATAGGTTATATATTAATCATATCCAGAATTATATCAAGTCCTTATATCTATTATTAATCATAAAATGGGAATTATACTTGAATGGATACGATGGAGAATGAATGTCATCGCGTTCGTGGAGACGGTAGTCCGTACGTACGCACGAGTGACAATATCATTCTTTTGATATTATATTAATATATAATTGTATGGTATATAATATAGGAAGAATCATTATAGTGTTATATTTAATATTTACATGAGTTACAAATCCTTATTATACCCATCCAAATAACAATTACACCACGACGTGGAGACGGTAAGTCGTACGTACGCACGTATGGCGACATGTTATTCAAAGGATGGATAGAATAGTGAATACTGTTGTACCATATTTATAATAACATCACAGTATATATATGATACTGGATTTATTATTTCAGAATGGTAACAACAAAGGAAGAAGAAGTGTAAGAAGAAAAGAACTTGAAAAAGGGTGGTGAAATCATTACCTCTTCTTCGGGTTCTTCCTTTTGATTTGATCAAAAGGGCTCCTTAGTTTGGATTTATGATCAAACTAAGTCCTCTAGGTTTTATTGAGGGAATTTGAGAGAGTATTTGGGCAGAGTTTGGCCGAACCAAAAGGCTTTGAAGGTGTGAGTTAGTGAGAAGGAGGAGTGCCCTTTTATAAGAGGGGTGAGGGGCACCTTTGGAAAAGCTAGAAATATTATTTTATAATAAATTCATATTCGGTTTCTAATGGCTCCAAAGTGTATTATTTAAAGTTTAAGGTGGGGATAGGTCTAAAACCACTCAACCAATATAATTTAGACAGGTTTGGTTCATGATATTAACCATATCTTTAAGTATTAACTCTTAGTTAATTAGTTTCACTTTTACAATGTCTCTTTGTATTTTTATATTATATAGTTAATAAAATTACTATATACCTCCAAGAGACCCCCAAGTGGTCCATTAATGATACAAATATCATGATATAAGTCTCTTGGATGATCCTTAGATTTTTAGGAATTTAATATCAATTAATAATAAAATATTTGTTTAAAAATCTCTTTTATGTCAATTTTGACACTATTTGGAAAATTGATTTTTGTGAAACTCATAACAGAATTATTAGTTAGAAAAAAGTAAATTAAATCAATCCTAATATCTCATATTATCCTAGAAAATTTGTTTAATTCATTAAAAGTCTCAGATTATATTTATTTGGGTATTTACAATATCAATTATTTTAATTTTTCAATATTATGGTAATTACTGCATCATCATTGTGTCATAACTAAATAAATTTATTTAATGTATAAAAATTTTAAATAAAATATAATTATGTAGGAAATCTTTTTATCTTTCTGATGAATATTTATATTCAAGAATCCAACATATATAACACCATGTAAAAATTGTTTTTTTAAAAGCTATATGCTTATGTCATTCTTGTACTTATTTTAACTTATTTAAAATTAATTGTCCCTATCACCTACAAGTGGATCCATGGGGTCCCAAAATTTACCCAAAGATGCCTATGGTCGAACATGTATCAAAAATTAAGGTTAGTACACTTTTTAGAGTAATTTTTTATTATTATAATATTATTTGTTAACCCTTATTTACCGGATTTACCCTTTAACCATGGTGAATAAAATATTTACCGAAGTAATTATTCAAAATGTCTAAAAATTAAAGTTACCTATTTACAAAATTTGAAAATACTAATTCCAAATATGGAATCCATTTCTCCAAATTCAAAACACAGAAGTGGCAGAAATTAATTTAAAATTAATTCCCGCCGTCAAAACAAAAAGCGTGTTTTTAAGATATAATAACTATCAAAAGATTGATACTTGTTTATGTTCGGTTTAATTGTGAAATTATGTCCAATGACCAATATTGTATTAAATGGTAAAAATAAATTATATATATACTTTAAAACCACTCAAATTCATAATTTATCAATATAAATTATTTCAATTAAAGAAGTTGTTTTTAATTAAAATTTAGTAATTTTCACTATTCATAAAAATATTAAAGTTATCTGAAAAGTACCAAAATTTCACCTTAGGCTAGATTCGATATTAAAAATCCAAAAATTAAGTCCATTTTGAAATATAAAATATATATAATTTCAAAAAGTATGTATTACTATTCATAACAGCTATTTAGATTGGTTCTGGTGTGTTAGAACTCGATGTTGTGTATAACACACGCTATTGCATTATTACAAGAGAAGCGTACCGTAGAAGCTTGGGGTGTTACATTCTCCCCTCCATCAAATAATTTCATCCTCGAAATTTCTAGACTAATTATCAAAGTAAATGACTGGGGTGGTTCTTCATCATAAGTTCCTCGAGTTCCCACGTGGCCTCTTCCATCTTATGGTTTCTCCACATAACTTTTACCAGACGCATTGTCCGGTTTATCAGTACTTGTTCTCTCATATCAAGAATCATGACGGGCTCTTCACAATAAGACAAATCAGGTTCCAGTTCTAATTATTCATAGGTGAGTACATGCGTTGGGTCAGGCATGTATTTCCTCAACAGAGATACATGGAATACATCGTGAACTTTGGAGAGACTTGGCGGCATTGCCAATCGGTAAGCTACAACCCCAATTCGTTCTAGAATTTCGCAAGGTCCGATGTACCTGGGACTCAATTTACCTTTCTTCCCAAAATGTATGACTCCCTTCCATGGAGATACCTTCAAGAAAACATGATCACCAAGTTGAAATTCCAAATCCTTCCTTCGATTATCGGCATAGCTCTTCTGCCTACTTTGAGCTGCTTTGATGTGACTTTGGATTACCTTCACCTTTTCCATTGTTTCCTCCACCGGTTCTGGGCCTACAAGTTTTCTTTCACCAACGACATCCCAATAGGTTGGTGTACGACATCTCTTTCTG
Source organism: Viscum album (assembly GCA_963277665.1). Taxonomy (NCBI): domain Eukaryota; kingdom Viridiplantae; phylum Streptophyta; class Magnoliopsida; order Santalales; family Viscaceae; genus Viscum; species Viscum album. Next base: position 506,858,307 of record OY728145.1, read on the forward strand.
TATAACGCTTAATATAGTGCCATCTGAATACTCGAATGGAAGCAATTGTTATAGGAAAATTCTACTAGAGGTAAATATTGATTCCACATACCCTGAAAGTCAAGTGAGCAGGATCTCAACATGTCTTCTATGGTTTGAATAGTTCGTTCTGATTTTCCATCCATTTGAGGGTGGTAAGCGGTGCTCAAATGAAGTTTAGTATCCAGGTATTTCTGAAGACTTTTCCAGAACCTTGAAGTAAAAAAGGGGATCACGATCAGAAACACTCGATAGGGGTACTCCATGAAGTCTCACAACTTCATTAATATACAGTCTTTATAAGCGTTCCAGGGGTAGATCTTCTCTTATAGCAAGAAAATGTGCTGACTTGGTAAGACGATCAACAATAACCCATATTGCATCGTTCCTTCTAGGAGTCTTTGGTAGTCCCATGACAAAGTCCATTGTAATATTGTCCCATTTCCACTCCGGTATGGGAAGAGGTTGCATGAATCCTCCAGGATGTTGCCTTCCAGCTTTCACTTGTTGACAAACCATATATCTTGACACTAAATCAGCAATCTCCCTCTTCATATTGTCCCACAAAAAATGTTCCTTAAAATCACTATACATTTTGGTGCTCCCAGGGTGTATAGAGAAATTGGAACTATGAGCATCATCCAGCAATTCCCTTTTTAGATGAGGTATATTGGGAACACAAAGTCTCTTCCCGAATTTCAAAATTCCAACTTCATACACAAAGTCTCTCAATCTTCCATCATTCATAGCTTTAATCTTCTTTTTAAATTCTCCATCATCGGTCTGAGAACTATTAATCCTTTCTAGTAAAGACGGTTTGGCAACCATTTGAAAAAGCATTGATGTTTCACCTTCCCTGGTTATTCCCATATCCATCTTCACTAGTTCCATAAAAATTGGATCCCTTTCATTTCTCATATTGTTCAAAACTCCATGGTCTTTTCTGCTCAAAGCATCAACCACCTTGTTTGCTTTCCCCGGGTGGTAGTGTATCGTACAATCATATTCCTTGAGTAATTCAAGCCATCTCCTTTGCCTCATGTTTAGTTCTTTTTGTGAGAAAATATACTTCAATCTCTTGTGATCAGTATAAATCTCACATTTTTCACCATAGAGGTAGTGCCTCCATATCTTCAAAGCAATGATCACAGCTTCTAACTCAAGATCTTGAGTAGGATAGATTTGTTAATGAATTTTCATCTATCGTGTTGCATAGTCAATAACTCTATCACTCTACATAAGGACACAACCAAGTCCTTTCTTCGATGCATCACTATAAATAACGAACCCATAATTCCCCAATGGTAGAGTCAATATAGGAGCATTGACTAATATTCTCTTCAGTTCTTCAAAACATTCTTCACACTCTTTTGTCTAAACAAATAGAACCCCTTTACGTGTGAGCTTCGTTAATGGGTTAGCTAATCGGGCAAAATTCTGGACGAAACGTCAATAATAACCTGCTAACCCAATAAAACTATGTACCTTAGTTATATTTGTAGGTTCTGGCCATTCTTGGATTGCCTTGGTCTTAGAAGGATCAACAGAGATTCCATCTTTAGAGGGAATATGGCAATGAAAATAAATCTCCTGAAGCCAGAATTCACACTTGCTAAACTTTCCATATAATTCATGTCTTCTCAAAGTCTTTAGGATAATGCGCAAGTGATTTTCATGATCATCGTAGATTTTGGAGTACACTAAGATATCATCAACAAATACTACAACAAATTGATTGAGATATTCATTGAAAATTCTATTCATCAGATCCATGAATACAGAGGGTGCATTAGTCAATCCAAAAGGCATTACTGTAAACTCATAATTCCTGTACCTGGTTCGAAACGATGTTTTCAGAATGCCTTCATTATTCACACACAACTGATGGTATCCAGATCAAAGGTCAATCATTGAAAAGTATTGAGCTCCATGTAGTTGGTCAAATAAATCATCAATGCGAGGTAGGGGATACTTGTTCTTTATTGTTATAGCATTGACCTCCCTCTAGTTGGTACATAACCTCATGGATCCATCTTTCTTTTTAACAAAAAGAATAGGGGCTCCCCATGGAGAAAAACTAGGGAGAATAAATCCCTTATTACTCAATTCCTCTAGTTGTTTCTTTAGTTCAACTAATTCTACAGTGGCCATTCTATAAGGGGTCTTCGATATAGGCCTTGATCAAGGAATTAAATCAATGGAAAACTCAACTTCTCGTTCTAGAGGATGTCCAGGTAAATCTTTCGGAAATACATCTACATATTCTTTCACAACAGGTACATTATCTATTTGAACATTCCTTTCCTCACCCATAGTCATTTCATTCTCTTCCTCCCCAATAATTGAATTTAGTTGAGCTACTGGGGGTGGATCTAGATAAGAATTATGTGGTGACGATTCTGTTCTAAAGATAAGGTGTTCCTTATCATCATCATCAAGAATAGTAACCTCTTTATTCTTACAATAAATCTTTGCATCATAGTCCGAATGCTAGTCCATACTGAGGACTATATCAAACTCGATCATAGGTATGACGATGAAATCAGCAAATAAAGAACAGTTATGTGCTCTAATAGGGACAGATTCACAAAACTGTGTTGCAATGATACTTCCCTTAGGAGTTTTAACTGAAAACTCCCTTGTTAAATCAAATTGAAAATATCTAATTTTCTTAGCAAACTGGGATGATATGAAACAATGCGATGATTCAGAATCAAATAATGCCTTTTTTGAACTTGAGGAAACCATTAAATTACCTGCCACCACATCATTCGGAGCTTCTACCTCAGCAATAGTGATAGCATAAGCTTGTCCTTGATCCTTTGGCCTTTTCTGAGGTAAGTTCTCCTGACGCTTAGGACATTCATTTTCATAATACCCCATCTCCCTGCAATTGTAGCACTGAACATTGGTAGCTTCCTTATTCCCCTTGCAATCACGAGCTTGGTGGCCTTTTTCACCACACTTGTAACAGACTCATGTTCCATTCAAGCAAGTACCGGGGTGTTTCTTACCACATTTACCACATGATGGATATTCAAACTTTACCTTCTTCACCTTATTTCTATTCCCAGATTGATCAGCAAGTCTCTTCTTCTCTTGATTTTCTTTAAAGTCATAAGACTTATGGAAGTCCTTTTTGTTCTTGATAGCACATGAGACAATGTCTTCATACGATGAAAAGGATTGTGAGACTAATGCTCGACGGAGAAATGGTTTAAACCCATCAAATAAACGATCAATCTTACTTCTTGGGTTATGTATATAATCTCCATCATACCTTTCTAACCTTGTAAAGTTAGCCTCATACTTTGAGACATTATCATCCTCCTTTTGTCTCAGACTCAGAAACTGCCTTTCCATATCTTCTCGGTGGCCACGAGGAAAGTATTTTTCTAAAAACAGATCTTTGAAATCCCTCCATTCTATATTTGATACTTCATCATATTCCTTCTTATTTTGAATCAATGACCACCATTGATCAGCATCTCCAGTGAGGCGGTAAACTGCCATGATAACTTTTTCCCTTTCACTACTCCCCAAAGCCTGAAATATTTTTCTAGGGAAAATATCCATTGCTCAGCTACCAAGGGATTTGTACTCTCATTTAACGTTGGTGGTTGTTGCCTCATGAATCGATCTAACATTGATCCTCCACGCTGCGGATCAGGGTGCTCCATACGGGTAAGGTTATTATTCATAACCTGAGGAAGTTGTCCCAGTATGGTGATTAGCTGATCGGAACCAGTTGCATCACCAGATCCACTATAATTATCTTGAGCAGGAGGGAAATCCCTATATGGAGTGCGTGCATTGATACAGTTTCCATTTCTTCCACTAGGCGCCATTTCTAAACAATGGCATGAACAAGATCAGTTTATGAATCAAAATACATAATCCCATACTTATAAAACACTTAACATAAATTGAACTATTTATGGATATAATCCGTAATCAGAAAAATGTTTTCTTTGAGGATGTATATACTCATAAACCCTTCATAATGATTTGTAAAGAAAATGAGAGTTATCTTAAGCATATCCCCCAGGAGTGTCGTAACCAAGAGTGCAGCAAGGCCCGTTGTCGTGCAATAGTTCCCGTTCGAGTCTAGATCAAAGCGGTGTTTTTGGGTTTTACCCCTAAGTACATTTATGCCAGAGCCGCCTCTACAAGCTCGTATCTAGACAGGGATTTATTGCTAGGAAAACTCACAAAATCTCTACAATACCAAAATTCTAGGAAGTTCTTCTATACTAATCCTCAAAGTTAATCTTAGGTCTACGTGCTCTAATCAGAGTTTATCTAAATTTAGCTTCCAAGGTTTATACTAAACTTCCTCTGATACAAACTGTAACCCCCCGACCCCAGTTACCCAGAGTCAGTGCATTATTACATTACATTGTCATGATCACAAGAAATATGAAATCTCGAATGACTGATTGGTTTAGTAGCATTAGAAACACTAGATATATTCATAACGTATTATATAATAAAGTTAAAAACGTCTACAACAACATAGTCTCCATATTCCACACTCATATCCCCACATACGATCCCCGCAGGTCATTCATAACTTACTTCTTCACATCCTGGGAAAAATAAAACATAGAAAAGGGGTGAGCTCAAATGCCCAGTAAGGATAACAATATAGCAGAAACTTTCAAAAATAAGAATAAACATTTAAGTAAATGTATAACTAAAACAAAATCCTTTTAAAATTTAACTTCAACATAGTATGGAAAAAGAAAAATGAAACAATGCCATTCACTTATTCACATGGATATTCTACTAATTGAATAATCACATGCAATATCAATAACCACTTTCATAATGATGGAATGCATAATTCCAGACTATCATAACCACATAGCCAAGGCCTCATGCCAAGACTACAAATAACATTTTGCCAAGGCCTTGTTCCAAGACACTAGTTTGTCTCATGAGACCTACTGATGCATCGAGGAGCTATAGTGGGCTCCACCCGTCACATATTAAGTCCAATGCATTCCCATATGAAAAGGTTTAAACATAAAATACACATTCGTATTAAAACTAGCATACGAAATGTAAATACTTCATCCATAAACCATGAATGGTATAAAAATAACACATCCATAGTCAAACATATCACAAACCCTTCAATACAATATATATGTTTTGTATCATAAAAAATCAACTTCAAATAAGCGTAAAATCCATCAAAGGATGTTGACATAGATGAAATCAAAACTCTTTTTAGAGAAATATCTCTTTCTATTATGAAATCATTTATGAGTCATATATTTATAAAATAAAACATTTTCTTTGAAAATATTCTTATAAGCTTGTAAGGGATGCTTTGATGATTTTATAACAGCGTAAAATAAACGCACCCACCGTATAAGTTAAAAAAACATTCTTACCTTAATTCCGTCGAAAAGGTTAAAAAGAACCTTGTTTCGAAAATGATGGAAAGATTCCTTTATAAAACTATTATAAAAATTCAAACAAGGGTATAAATTACTTTAACCCATATTCTTTTAAATAGTAAAAATGTTTTGAAATACATTTTTAAGAAACATGGATGTGGATGATAAAGAGATCCCAGTAGATTATTACGTATAAACAACCTCGGATAATGAAGAGATTTTCAAATAACCCTTACCTTGTACTTTTCCTTGGTTGGGGTAGGTTAAAATCTTGTATAATGGTGAAATAATTGTTATTAAATTATTCAATAATCATATTCATTAATATGATATCATATATGATCTTTTAATATTACTTTGTTAATAATATCTTAGAATTATCGTCATTTCAGGTGTTAACTTACTCATTTTCTTTTATATGTTTTGTTACGTAAGACATGTTTGTAATGAATAGGTTTTATCATAATCATATCCAGAATTATATCATGTCCTTAGATATTATTATTAATCATAAAATGAGAATTATACTTGAACGGATACGATGGAGAATGAATCTCATCGCGTTTGTGGAGACGGTAGTCCGTACGTACGCACGAGCGACAATATCATTATTTTGATATTATAATAATATATAATTGGATGGTATATCATATATAATGAATCATTATCATGTTATATTTATTATTTACATGAGTTACATATCATTATTATACCCATCCAAATAAGAATTACACCACGACGTGGAGAAGGTAAGCCGTACGTACGCACGTATGGTGACATGTTATTCAAAGGATGGATAGAATAGTGAATATGGTTGTACCATATTTATAATAACATCATAGTATATATATGATACTGGAGATATTATTTTAGAATGGTAACAACAAAGGAAGAATAAGTGGAAGAAGAAAAGAACATGAAAAAGGGTGGTGAAATCATTACCTCTTCTTCGGGTTCTTTCTTTTGATTTGATGAAAAGGGATCCTTAGGTTGGCTTTATGATCAAACTAAGGCCTCTAGGTTGTATTGAGGAATTTTTAGAGAGTATTTGTGAAGATTTTTGCCGAACCAAAAGACTTTTAAGGTGTGAGTAAATGAGAAGGATGAGTGCCCTTTTATAAGAGGGGTGAGGGGCACCTTTGGAAAAGCTAGAAATATATTTTTATAATAAATTCATATTCAGTTCCTAATGGATCCAAAGTGGATTATTTAAAGGTTAAGGTGGGGATAGGTCCAAAACCACTCAACAAATTTAATTTAGACAGGTTTGGGTCATTATATTAACCTTATCTGTAAGTATTAACTCTTAGTTAATTAGTTTCACTTTTACAATGTTTCTTTGTATTTTTATATTATATAGTTAATAAACTTACAATATACCTCCAAGAGACCCCACAGTTGTCCATTAATGATAAACCTATCATGATATAAGTCTCTTGGCCGAACCTTAGATTTTTAGGAATTTAATATCATTTAATAATATAATATTTTTTTAAAAAACTCTTTTATGTAAATTTTGGCACTATTTTGAAAATTGATTTTTGTGAAAATCATAACAGAATGATTAGTTCTATAAAACTCAATTAAATCATTACTAATATGTCATATTATCCTAGAAAATTAGTTTAATTCATTAAAAGTCTCAAATTATATTTATTTGGTTATTTAAAATATCAATTATTTTAATTTTTCACTATTATGGTAATTACTGCATCATCATTGGGTCATAAATAAATTAAATTATTTAAATTCTAAAAATTATAAATAATTTATAATTATGTAGGAAATATTTGTATCTTTATAAGAAATATTTATAGTCGAATATCCAACATATATAACCCCATGTAAAAATTGTTTTTCTAAAAGATATATGCTTATGTCATTTTTGTACTTATTTTAACTTAATTAAATTTAAGTGTCCCTATCACCTACAAGTGGCTCCATGGGGTCCCAAAATTGACCCAATGATTCCCATGGTCGAAAATGTGACAACCAATAAGGTTAGTACGCATTTTAGGGTAATTTTGTATTATTATAATATTATTTCTTAACCCTTATTTACCGGATTTACCCTTTAACCATGGTAAATAAAATATTTACCGAAGTAATTATTCAAAATTTCTAAAAATAAAAGTTACCTATTTACACAATTTGAACATTCTGATTCCAAATATGGAATCCATTTTTCAAAATTCAAAACACAGAAGTGGCCGAAATTAATTTAAAATTAATTCCCGCTGTCAAAACAAAAAGCGTGTTTTTAAGATATAATAACTATCAAAAGATTGATATTTGTTTATGTTCGGTATAATTGTGAAATTATGTCCAATGAACAACATTGTATTAAATGGTAACAATATATTCTAAATATACTTTAAAACCACTCAAATTCATAATTTATCAATATAAATTATTTCGATTAAAAATGTTGTTTTTGATTAAAATTTAGTAATTTTAACTATTTATCAAAATATTAAAGTTATCCGAAATATACCAAAATATTACCTTAGGCTAAATTCGATATTACAAATCCTAAAATGAAGTCCATTTTGAAATATAAAATATATATAATTTTAAAAAGTAGGTATTACTATTCATAACAGCTATTTTGATTGGTTGTGGTGTGTTAGAACTCGATGTTGCGTATAACACACTCTATCGCATTATTCAAATAGAAGCATACCGTAGAATCTTGGGGTGTTACAGACTGCACACCCATCATTTTTCCTCCTGATTTGCCTACTTTTTCAGCTACCTCTTTTTCCCCCAGTACTCCTTCTTTGAAGACTCCTGCCCAGGCCATCAGAAGTTTGACCCCAATGATTCTTCAAAGATCTACTCACTATAGGACTTCTGATGCCTCGGTGGCTGCTCCTCCTACAAAACTTACTGCCATCCCTCGACCTATCCCTCCTCCTTTAGAACCTTCCTCCTCAGCTTCCAAGTCCAAAGCTTCAATGGACATCTCTGATGTGGAATGTTTTAGTTGATAGGGATTGGTTTATCTCTTTTTTTATATTGTACTCCTTTTTAATTAATAAAGAGCCTCTCTTTTTATAATTTATGTTTTGTACCCTTTTTGTTAATCACAAAGGGGAGAAGATATTCAATGGGAAGGCGGAGAAAATATTAAAAACTTGAATTTTGTCAGAGAAAGAAGTGTTTATATGTGTTTGTATATGTTTTGACCCAAATGTAGTGTTCTCCATAATATTTTTGTATGCTCACATCACTGATGACATTAGTAGATGTGTTTAATCATGATTCAAAACTCTTAAATCTAAAGATTCAATGACATAATTTGTGATTATCAAAAAGGGGGAGATTGTTTGACTCACCAATTTTGATAATACCAAATCATGTTTTGATAATCCCAAATCTTGTTTTGATAACACCAAATCATTTTTTGATAATCCCAAATCTAGTTTTCATTTATGTGAGATCCATGTTTTTATTCTATGATAATTTTGTTTCATTAATGATTCATTTTCTATAGAGTAACTTTCATATACTCACAATCTCACTTCTTGATTGGTTAAGCTTACAGTGCACCAGTTATCTAAGTAAAAAGGTCACCGATACAAGGTCACCTGTACAAGGTCACCGATACAAAGGTCACCGATACAAAGGTCACTGATACAAAGGTTATCGTTACAAGGTTACTGCTACAAGGTTCCCATTACAAGGTCACTGTTACATAGTCACTGTTACATGGTCATCAATGAAGCCTGCTGTTACAGGTTACCGATGTGAAGGCTACTATTGGAAGGTTACAGTTGGAGATTATCTATGTGCACCTACTATTAAAGGTTACCGATGCGAAGACTATTGTTGGAAGGTTATAGTTGTAGATTTCCGATGTGCACCTACTGTTTAAGCCTACCGATATAAAGGATATCGTTACCAGTCTACCGATGATTATCCTTCCATACTCTCTCAATTTCTCAATATTATTCTACTGGTCATATTTGATAAATTAAATGCTTCTGACAATAATTAATGTGGATTATAAAAGTTTCCAGAGAAAATACCATGGATAGTATGAGGTATGAGAAATAATGAATGTGATCTACTGATTCCCATTGTCAGACATCAAATACAAAAGAAAAAATGACCAAAGAAAATGAAGATATATATATATATAGGCTCATGGAAAAACAAAAATACATGAAGTAAAGTTCACAAGTCGAATGCATAAGGAATAAGCTATTGATGAACAAGGAATAACCCATTACGAGCACCTTCACTGCAAACCCACTAGCATCACGAAGATCATTCTGGAAAAAACTCACTTCTGCCTTCTATGCATCATCAACTCTTGATCAACATCAGAAGCAGAACACTAAAAGCTAGAACCTAGAGTTGTGACTCTCTATTTTTGGAGACAACAAGCAGAGAAGAACAAAATCTTCTTTTACTGAACTTCAAGATGTCCAAAGTTTTTCTTCAAACACACAGAGCATTATAAACTCCATCCTAATTTCTGTGGCTCTACTGTGTTCCTTATTTTACATTTCTGATAAGTCTGTGTTTGTTACCCACACACTGTCTCATGTGCTTTAACTGGGGGATACTGAAAATATCCACTAAAAACTCCCTCAAATTTGTTCCCACATAAAAATGTGGAAGAGACCGTGTGTGGTTAGTGTTATTTTTCATTCCCATGAAAAAAAGTGGTAGAGGGTGTGAACCCTAGAATGTTTTTGGAAACAGTTTTATATCCCAATAAAGGTTGTATATCAAGTTTATTGCTCATATAAACTGCTTAGTGGGAGGTGATCACCAAGTGGAGAGGATTAGGTATCGGGTTGAGACTAAACCTCTTGTTTATATTGTTTTTCTAATCCTCATATACTCTATTTTATTTTATCCACTACTTATATTTTTCAAAGATAGAAAAATATTTTTACATTCACTATGATAGTTAGTTTTGGTTAGTGTGTATATATGCTTAATTCAGTACACCTATTTCAAAAGTTGGATTAGTGATTTCATTGACTCAACTGAGGACTAATCAACCTTAGAGAAACTTGTTGAGAAATTAAACGTTTATATATTTACTGCCTTAATTGACTGGGATGTGTTGAATTGGGGTATTTTTATCATAAAGTTTTTAACATAAATTTTAATTGGAACTCAATTATCCCCCCTCATAAGTATCCACTCTGACCAAAATATCCATTAAAACTCTAGAGGATATACTAAATTTGTGTTCAATGAATTTCCAAGGATGTTGGGTTCAATACCTTTACATAGTGTAATTATCATATAATAATAGTTTCCATTATATTTTAAAAAAAATATCTTTTTTTAGGCTCAATTTAAGAAGATGTGTCAGACACCGACATGTGGAAATTATGTTAGAGAGTGGAAGCTAATGCGACCAGATCTTATGCAATAACTGAACAAGAAGGTTTAAAACATTAAATGTTATATGTGATACAAAAAACTTCGAGATAAAATATATACATAGAATCATTTATGAGACCTATAGTTTAACATCAATGATAATGTGTTCCACCATATATCATCATTGAAAAAAATTAAGGAATTTTAGGAAAAAAGAAGGATTAGTCCTAGATGTATTATCCCATTTGGGATCCTTAATCACATCAAAGCTATGTTTAATCAAAAATCACACTCACTTAATCTATATCAAGTACAATATGTGTTCAATTTACCCCTCTTAAGGAAGTTCATATTGTACTCATCACATGAACTAAATCTAGAAGTAGAAATTTTTGAAGAAAGATCATAAATATGAGGATAAGATGATAAATTTATCATATTATAGAGATAAAGTTATATGAAATAATATAGCTCACAAGGTCAAAGTATTGTAGCAGAATCATAGGTATGCGGAAAAAACATGGGAACTAGAAGAAGTGATGAAAATTAAGTACCCTCATATATTTAAGTGTTTGAAATGAAATTTCAAGGCAGAAATTTATAATGGTGGGAAGAATATAATGAAATGATCATTCATAGATAAGACTCTATTTTGAATGGATAAAAGCAGTGTTAAGAATTGTAATTGTCGAAAACACATGCACCAAAATGGTTGTTTTGGATCATTAGGAATTATATCTTCTCATATATTGAAGATTTTGAAGAATCATAACTAGTAATTATTTAGTTTGTGTACAATGGTCATTAATATTAGTACATATTGACGTTTATGGAAAATTCTACATGACACAAATAAAAGTAGAAATGGCCTTGACCATTTGGATTTTACTCTATGATGCTCATGTATTTTATATTCTCAGGGATATGGAATAATTGGGATTTTCCTTTGACCAATATTAAGTTTATATTCAAAAATAGATGCAGGAGTGAAACTATAAATGGGGGATATTCATTCTTATCGATATCTTGGCCCAAACCATAATTACTGAACCACCTCAATAAAGTGCTACCATCTCACACCATATTAGTAGGGCATCTTATTTTTTAATAATATGTCATATATCTAAACCCTAGAATTTGATTTTTTATATTTTCCTTTAAACAAAACAAAAAATTTATTTGTTAATTTTAATTATTTCTTTATAAATTATTATATAATGAGTTTGATAAAAATTAGATTTTGAGATGATGATATAAAAATATTATTTATTTAAAAAAATTGTTTCAGTTAATACACACTTTTGATAAATTTAATTAATTTCAAAATTATTTTTATTTTAATAAAATTTTCCTATTAAGTAATATTTATTTATGTATAAGTAATAATATAATTTAATGAAGCCTAATGTAATTTTATATGAGGATCAGAAATGTGTTAGTGTTATAAAAAAAGGAATTTTCCAGTAAATATGGTTATTTAATTAGAAATGAAAATTTTCATATTTTGGAATCTTTTTTTGGTAAAATAAAAACTATTTTTGAAATCAACATGCCGAAAATAAAAAATGGGGAATTTTTTATAATTTTCATAGACACCCATTTTTTTGTTAAAAAATTAAATATGATATAAATATATGGTATGTACTACGAAACTATAATAGCCGAAAATTCATGTAATAAATATTATAAGTAGAATAAGTGTGAAAATTATTTTTTCCTTTAAAATAATGTGTTTTTGATGTCATTTGATAAATTTTATATCCATTATTGTATCGTCTAAAAGCTATATTATTTTTTTAATATTTTAAAATATGTTCTTAAAAAACATGACACACATCCATGTCACTTATGTTATTATTTTAATTTTTTCTATTATTGAACTTATAAAATATTTAGAGCCACTCTTATTTGGATGAAACCATGGAAAAAATCCATGATATGGTTGGGTGTTTTTATTATTTTATTATATAGTGTCTAAAATATAATTTTATAAATTAATAATAGATTATACCTCTATTTTTATATAAATACCCACTCAACATCTGAATCATTTTCACTTCAAACCCATTTTTAATGAAGTTACTATTTCCATCCCTCAATTAATCCCTCCCAAGGTGTTCCCAAGATCTTAAGAGGCTCCTCCAATTCTTTTAAATGTAGCCTCTCAAGGTAAGGGATTCTCTTCCACTTCCTTTTTATTTAATTACTTTCTTTTCATTGAGTATTTTTATTTCCAATTGGTCAGGCAGTAATTTTTTTATATTGTACTTATCATTACTATTTAATTAGGGACCACCTATTTATGTCATCAATCCCTTCTATGAACCTTTATATACAACTATTATTCAACCGAAATTATCCAATTATTTTTCATGCCAAACATTTGTGTTGTGATTACCTATCACAATTTTCAATAAAGGGTATTCACCTAGAAGTACCATCCCTTAATTGATTGGGAAATCACATTTATATATAACAAAATCCTTTATAATGGTACTAGAATTGATGAATGGAATTCTTATTTCATGTTATCTATGTGGAACACAAGTGCATGTACACGATATAAATGTGATGGATGGGCCTAAAATTGTCCATCCCTCCAATGCATTGGGTAATGTTTTTTATCATGAGGTACCATGTATGGTTCATGGGAGGTTAATCTGAGAACACTATGTTATGTTTTCTTGGATTCCATCCTTGAATTATGTTTATGATGTCATTGTTTATATTTTTTCTAGATTCAATTATTTCATTGGGGTTATCATATTATATCATGCTTTGATGTTCATGTTTATGATTTTGATCCCTCAGATGTCGCCTTAATATTAATATTGACTCATATTTATTACATTCATAATATTATTCTTTGATTAATCCATTACTGGGATTTAAATATCACCTATTTCTTATATACATCCCCAATTTATTCCAATTAGTATTAAAAGATCAGTGTTTTTTAATGGAGTGTTATGGATTTATTAAATGATGTCTTGTTACCCTTTTTCATTTTGCTTGGTTATGTGTCTATTTACCCAAATACACTAGGCCTATTGGTAATCTTGGATTTTCTTAGTTGTGTAACTATATAATAAATCATGAAATAAAGTGTATTAAAGATATGGTTTTTTATACTGAGGCCCAAAACATTACTCAGAAACTGATCCTTAAGGTGATGAATCATTGTGAATTTTATTTTGAACCACACTTTTGGATTTTCTCAGTACACTAAAGTAAAATTTAAGGTTCCTATAAAACTAAGACGCCCATATATAACATTACATCTTATAATTATTCTTTATTTACATAATATTAATCTCATCTATGATCAATTATCTTTTTATTTTATTTTATTTTTTAAATTATTTACATGGTTGAGTAGAGATAAAATTGGGTCATTCCTCATGTCATTCAGTGTGTGTGTGTGTGTCAAAATATTCACAAATTCTTTAATAATTGAACATTTATTTAATAATATAACTGAGATCATTACTTTTTTATCAAATCTCCTTGAGACATTAATGGGTAACTATCCTATCCTTTTTTCCTACAATTAATATATTTGTCACCAGTGTTAAAGAAGAATACAAGTACAAATAAAAATTCATTTTTAGAAATTTGATATTTTCCCATTATCTTTTTTGACTTAGAGGTGTTAGATCTGAATGGGTAATGGGAGATGGTCAATAAGGAGTGAATAGGCCAGGTTAAAAAAATTAATTATATGAATTGATTAATTAAATTAATTATCAAGGTTAATTATTAATTTTAATTAGAAGGGGAAAAATTAAAGAACCCAAGGGTTTTTTTAACAGTTCGGTCTAAAGTGAGCCTAATACACTCTTATACCTCTCTAATCATTGTGAGATTCATGATCACCAAAATAATTCTTATGGGGGAATCATAACCTAATTACAGAACCCTTTTTTTGTAGAGGGATAACCATGACATTAACTTATGTTTGGGGAACCGTAACCCTCACAACCTATCTTTAGACATTGTATGTCACTACCCAAAAAGTCATAATTTTAGATATACGGATTCACAAAACATTGATTCAGACTTTAGAATTTTAGAGTCACAACCTAATGAAAAAGTATGAAATATAATTTTAATTTTTAATATAATAAACAAAAAATAGATAGTGTGTGAGATATGGGAAATAGAATTTTAGAATCCAAACAAGATGAATGTGAATATAAAAAATCAAATAATAGATACTAGTTGTTGAGAATTAGATCAGCTCGTATCATCAAGGTAGAATTAATCTAATAAAAAATAATTGTTCACCTGAGAGAAAATGTAGATTATGAAATATAATATCACTGGAAGTTGAAAATACCCTATAGGTTCAATGTTCAAATCACTTTCTCATCAAAAAAATAGATTATCGAATAAGTTAGCCAATGTGAATATAATTTTTCCTACTAGAGAGAGATAAATATATATAGAGAACAAATATTATGTAATCTCAATATCTCCTCTTCCTATGAATATTCAAAATAAATTGAGTTAAGAGCTTTCATAAATATCTCCATAAAAATCACATCATCATTTCCTCTTTATTCTTGTAAAATAAATATGTAATAAAATATTTCAAATATAATTTAAATAATTCCTCTGATAAAATAACCAAAATAATAGAAGAATTCCATTATTTAAAATACCCATTTAAATCAATTCAATCCTTTTTAAACATATTCAAATAGTTCTTGAAAATTGGAAACAAAAACTGAAAGTATCATCAAATATTTAAATTTAAATAAAAATAAAACCTCTGACATTATTAGAAAAAGATGTTGAAAAATATATTAATTTGTCTTCTTAACTAAATAACTAAAATCATTAAAAACTATTAGATCATATTCTGAATATTTAATGAGAATTTTTTCACTATAAAACCCTTTAAAAATAATATATATATATATATATGTAGGAGATCAATTTTCACAATAAATGCACAAAACTGCAGTAGAAAAGTAGGGTATGAATAGTAAAATAATAAATGATTAGTAATGTAGGGTATGAATAGTAACATAGGGAATGAACAAAAATGTAGGGAATGAACAATAATGAAGGGAATGAACGGTATCATAGGGTATGAACAGTAATGGTTTGAACTGTAACATAGGGTATGAAAAGTAACATATGGTTCATCACAAAAGTAGCATATGGTTCATCACAAATGTAGGGTTGTTGAACCATACTTTGTGAAAGTAGGTTTTTCAAATAATACATTGTGAAAGTAGGGTTATCAAACAATACATTGAAAAAGTAGGGTTTCAAAACCATACTTTGTGAAAGTAGGGTTGCTAAACCATTCTTTTCGAAAGTAGGGTTATTGAACCCTAAATTGATAAAGTAGGGATTCCAAACCATACATTTGAAAATTATGGTTATTGAATCAGAGTTTGTGAAAGTAGCATTGATGAACCATACTTTTCACTATTTTGAAATTATGGTTGTTGAACCATACTTGGTGAAAAACTAGACACAATAAGTCAACAAATTTCAATAAATTTTTAAAGGATCTTAACAACAGATTCATCATTTGATCAATGGGAATTATTTGATGAAAAAATAATTATCCTTCCAAAAAATAAAGAATAAAATAATTTTTATTTCAACTTCACCAAAAATCATTGAAAAAACGGAATCAAAAACATTTTTGGAAGACTACAACAGTGAAACATCATTCAATAAATTCAGATAATTAAATGACCATTCGAAAGAAATTTTTTGACTTGCATGTAAACTAATGAAATCATGATACACATGTTAGATTTCTATAAAATTATTTTTCAAGAGAATATAAAATATTTATAATCTGAATTAAATTAAATATTGTAACTATTCAAAACTGGAAACTACAGTGCTTCTAAAACTACAGTAGTAACTTCATTGAATTTGTAGAGTACTAAAAATTCATTTTCAGAATACCTCATCAAGTAGTGATTTTTTTGTTAAATATATTATATATATAACTTTGTAAGACTCATCCAAATGAAAATACTATAGTTTAATATATCATCATGATAGAGAAAACATTCAAAACATTCAAAAAAAATTATTTCTTCCTATTTTTTAAATAAACAAAAAGTGAAATCAAAATCCTCCTAAACAAATGTGAAAATAAAGGGTTTTTTAAAAGGATTTAATTTATTTAAATGGGTGTTTTAAATCACTGACCACTGCTAATATTCTATAGATTTTATCTAAGGAAATATTCAGATTATTTTTGAATTATTTTATTTAAGATTTATTTTACATGAATAAAGAGGCAATAGTGTTGGGTTTTTAGGGTGATATTTTTTGAAATCTCTTGACTCATTTTATTTTGAATACTTGTAGGAAGGGAAGATGTTGTAACTACTAAATATTTATTATATATATATATTAATCTCTAATATTAAAATTTATATACACATTAGATATCATATTCGATACTTTGTTTTTTTCATAGAGAAAGCAGTGTGCACTTCGAACCTGTTGTGTATTTTCAACGTCCTATGACATTCTATTTCATCATCTACATGTTCTCGCAAGTGATATATTATTTCTATTTTTACTTATGATTCCTTGAGAAGATGATCTAATCTAATTCTATAAAAATAGTATATGTTCTTTAATTTTTTATCTTCTCATTCATCTAGTTCTGAGTTTGTAATAGTATTTCCCATCTCTCGCATGAACATTCCATTTTTTGTTGACGGTTTTACACATAAAAGCATTTTTTGTTATTCCTTTTCCTCAAGTTGTGACTTCGGGATTCTAAAGTCGACATCTAAGGGTTGAAACTACCTATATCTAGAGTCAAGACTATTCAATTTATGAATCCCATGTCAAAATAGTACACACTTATTGAATCAGACCAATATACTCTTACCAAAAACAATGCTACTAGATATGTTTTAAATACAACGTAATCATTATTTTATATTTTCCTATTAAAAAGGTGTTTTTTGTCATATTTATTATTGTAAGACTGCTACTGAAATATGAAAGATTCTACAAGTTAACTCACCTAGGCTCGGTCAAATTAATCCTAACCGAACATGGAATGATTCATGCTGAGTACCAAGACAAGATTATGGATAAAGATTAAATGGTAAACAAAATGTTCCATATATTCACAATCATTATGAATGGAATGAATTCACTTGGTGAATATTTGGAAAAACCAGTACTTGTTAATAGTTTCCTTGAAGGATTACCAAATAAATGTAATGAAAATAAGGATGTCATTGATGAAATAAATATTTTCAAATAATACACACTTGATGAATTGATTATATCACTACTCCAATTTGAATTGGAACTGAAGAACACAGATAATGAGGAGACAAAGAAATGTCTATCATTTAAAACTATTAATGTTTCTTCCACTGACTCTTCTGATTCTGATTTAGAAGATATTGAAAAAGAATATAGGTCTTAGATTTTGACAGGAGTATATAAAATAATGAAGAAGAAAGGATCCAAAAACTGGTTTAGAAGAAACCCTTGAGAATAAAAATATAAGGGAGATAATAAAGGTGGTAATAATATCAAAACTTCAAATGAAATTTTTTACGAGTTTATAAAGAAAGGACACATCAATAAAGACTATCCAAAACATAAAAATAAATAAAAATAAAAAAATAATGAAAAAAAGTTGTTGACCACAAGATGGAGTTTTATAGATGAATCTGAATCTAGTGAAGAATTCAGAAATGAAAAAGAATCTACTAACTTGTTCTTCATGGCATCACTAGATAAGGTTATTAATTCTAGTTATTATTCTAGATGATCTGATTCTTACTATGATTCAAAAAAAATTAATGTTTCTCCATTAAATAATGCAATTGAAAGGTCAAGGAAATATATTATCAAAGATGTAGATTTTTATAATAAGATTAAATAAAACAATGATAAACTTGTTTCTTAAAATATAATACTTTTAAAGAAGAATGAAAAAATAACTAATAATTTATTTTCTTATCATTCAAAAGTTTATGAAAATTTTAAATCTATTCAACATTTGAATTAAAATAAAAATAAAAAAGCTGAATGTCATACAAAAGTTAATCTTCTCTTATTCAAGGTTAGGAAAATATCATCAGATTGAGTATTTGATTAAAACTGATAAAAATAAAAATTGTTTTGACTATTATAGAATATTACTCCAAACGTATAAAAATGATTTTGTTAAAATTAATAGTTGTTGTATATTAATTCTTATTTGTTTTAAATGTGACATGAAAGGTCCCTATGAAAAAGAATATTCTCTTAGATTTAAACAACCATTGGGATTTATGAAAAGTATTATTTTTAAATACATATTATCTAGACTACCATACAACAAATATTTAAATACAATATGGGTATGTAAAAAATTAATCACTAATCCTGTTATACCCAAAGTATCTTGAGTACACAAATTTTCAATTAATTGATTTTTATATGAAATATTTCATTGTTGTCTCAAGAAGGACATATGGTACATGGAAAATGGATGTTATAGACATGTGACCAGAAAATCATCAATGTTTACCACTTACAACCCATATTATGGAGGAACTATTACTTTGGTAGACAATTCCAAAGGCAATGATAAAGGTTTTGGTAATGTTTTTATTGATAATTCTACTTTTATTTCCAATTTTTTATATGATTAATGTTTAAAACATAATTTAATGATAATATTATAATTATGTGATGATGGAATGGAAGTTAAATTTCAAAATGATAACATTTTTTTAAAATATGATTCCTTTTAATTTTATGCTATTCGAAAAGTTAATATTTATACTATTGTGTTTCATAAACTAACAGTTCAACATGTTCAGTGTTTGAATGTTGTACCAAATTACAGTGTACTTTAGCATATATGTTTAGGTCATGTCAATTTCATAATGTTACATAAGCTCTAAAAACATTAGAATGTTTTATAGCTACCTTTCTTGAAGGGACAACATTATGTCTTGGATTGTTTTATGAAAGGGAAACAACAACAATAATATAGTCCCATCAATAATATAAATAAAACTAGAACTTTATAGTTAATACGTCTTGATTTATATGACAGCACTCATAATTCTATCCTTGGTGGAAATAATTATACGTTGTTTATTATTGATTATTATAGTATATTTACTTGTGTATACATTCTTGCTCATAAAAATGATACATTATCAAATATGTGTTGTTGATATTGTTTTTGGTTCCTCTAGTTAATTACTTTTCAATATTTTTTCTACTTTGATGCCTTTTGAATTTGACATGAGCTTAATGGGATAATTATTAGTTTTTTCGTGGACATTAAGTTTTTTAAAGAAAATATGGAATTTTTTTAATCAATATAAGTATACTAAAGATTTATTTTAACTATTTTGTCTTGATTCCTCTAAATTAATGAAAAAATATATGGGTGCTAACTATAAATTTGATATTGATGCATATGGAAAATCTGTTGATATTAATTTTATAGAGGGATGATAGGTAGCATGCTATATTTAACTACATCGATACATAATATACTTTTTAGTGTTTTTTTATGTGAAATATTTCAAATAGATTCTAAATAAATTCATTTTAACGCTATAAAAATAATAATTAGATATGCTAAAGGAACTGTTGATTCTGATTTGTTTTATCCAAAATATAACAGTTTTGATTAAACATATTATTCTGATTCTGACATTGAAAGATGTAGAATTTATAGAAAATGAACCTCAACAATGTGTCGTTTTATTAAAATATTTTTAATTTCTTGTCCATCTACAAAACAACTATCTATTGATTTATCCACTCTAGAATTTGAGTATATCTCTACTACAAGTAGTTGTGCTCAATGTTTATGGATTAAGAAAAATTTATGTGATTTTTTAATCTTGATAAAATTCCTATTTATTGTGATAATACTTCTACAATTTCTATTTATGAAAACCCCTTATACCATTCTAGAGAAAATCATTTTCATCTTAGATTTTATTTTATTAGAGATCATGTGAACAAGGGTGATATTGTTTTAGAATTAATTCCTTGTAAAAATTCGATAAAAGATATTTTCACAAAGCTTTTTGATTATGATCAATTTAAAAAAAATTAAATTTGATCTTAGTAAAATGGAATTTTTAAGTTTTATTACTAAATTTGTTTAGGGGGATTTTTATTTTACTTTTTTTAGTTTACAAAAAGGGGGATAAATAAATTGGTTTTAAATGTGTTTAAGAATAGTATTAAATAGTTTGAATGTTTTGGTTTTGTAATCATAAAAAAGGGGGAGTTTATTTATTCATGTAAATGTTTTTATTTTTTTATTAATTTTTGTGTGAATTTTCGTTTTCATTGTTTTGTTTGATTACATATGATTTTAGATTATTTTTTTATCCTATTGAGATTTTTTTTGATTACATGTGATTTCATTTTAAAGTCCTTTATATCTTTTGATGATATGTTAAAATAAAATGTTTCGAATTTTTTTATTTATATCAATTTGGATAGATAATAGATTTATCTAAACATAATTATTTTATTAGTAAGTCTGAAAATAGTTTTCTAGTACTTTAAAAATTCAATGAACTTGCTGCTGCAATTTTAGAAACTCCACAGTTTTTAATTTTGAGATGTAACTGTATTTAATTTAATATAAGTTCTATAGATATCGGATTTTCTAAAACAAGATTTTAAATGAATAAAACATGTTTATATTGATTTCATTATTTTACATATATGTCTAAAAATTTCATTTGTAGGTCATTTAATTATCAAAAGTTATGAAATGCAGTTTCACAACTGCTGTTTTCCAGAAATTTTTTGAATCTGTTTTTCAATGATTTAAATAACAATAGAAGTCTAATTTATTTGATTGTATATTTTTTGACAGGTAATTAGTTTTCTTAAAAAGAAGTCTCTTTTACCAAAGGATACATCTTCTTTTAGAGCATTTAAAAATTCATTGATGTATTTTAACAAATATTAGCTGATTTTTCTTAAAATATGGTTTAGAAACCCTACTTTTTCTATCACAAACAAACCACAGATACTTATATATTTTATCAATTTCTTGGAATTTATATTTATGGTTTAGGTTCGGCTTAATTCTTGGTTAAAATGTTTTAATTTATTAAATTTCAATTGAGTTTTTAGCCTCCCTAGAGTTTGTGCTCTATTACTGGAAATCATGTGCCTTGCCTAGGTAACTGTTCAGCCTTGGTTTATTATCGGTAGAGGTGTTTATCATGGTTGGAAGATGGTTTGAAAAAAATGCAGAAAATATTTTTGAGGTGTCTTCATTGGTCAGTGGTTGTCACATAGTTGGCACATGGTTTGTGAAACCGTGAAAACTAAATGTGTGAGCTGCTGAGCCATTAAAAAGTGGGATTTAACACCTTTCCCTCCTTGTTTTTAAAACAAAATTTGGTTTCTACCCAATCCTCTAACTTAGGGTCACCATGAGGTTTCTCCAAAACCCTATCCCTTGAACCACAACCTCCATTGAAGGTCCTTGATGGTTCCTAAGGTGAGTTCCTTAGATGTATTGTCACTTTTTCATTCCTTTTTCTCTTCCCATCTCTATTTATTGATTTTATTATGAATATTTATTGTTTGGAAGAAACTGTATGGTTAGTTTTTGTGTGTGGGTTGTGTTCCCATTTAATCTAGGTTGTAAGGATCATCTGGGGGTCTTAGTTCTTCCTCCTCCTAGATTTTTATCTTTATTGAACTCCTTTGAAGTCGATGATTCCATCTTTTTCCATTCTGACACAATCCAATGATGCGTATATGTTTGAAATAAATTTTGAAGTATGATTTTCATGCCTAGTGAGTGTTGGTGTTAATTTTTATAGTATCATTACATTGAAATATTTTTCTAAAAATAGGTTTTTAATGATATTCTAGAATTATGCCAAGGTTCTTGGCACAAAAGGTGGTTAATGAAATGTCATGTGTTCTTTTACAAACAAATTTAGTGTTTTATTAAATTTTTAGCCCAATTATATTATGAAAATATATTCTTTTATTTGTCATTATATATGTGATTTGGTAATTTGCTGGATTTTAAAGCGGTTGTCTATGCTTTTTCAACTAAAAGGAAAGGTTGGGTTTGTTTTAGAAATCAAGTGGTGTTTTTTTAAAATGATTTCAAAAAGGGGTTCTTGGACACATATAGGGATCCATTGGATGTTTTCACATCTATGGGTGCACAAAGTACATGCATGGATGTGCATTTTAATGAAGGTGTCACTCTAAAAACCCATTACCTTAAAGGTCCCTCATTCCTCTGCCCTATATTTTTATCAAAATGGTTATATGTTTTTAGAATGAGGGAAGTTGTTTCTTCTAGTATTTTGAATGTTTAATTCTAATTATGTTATTTAATGTTTGGTTGGGTTTAACTTGAAACATTTTTTCGTGAGTGTTTGGAAATGGTAAAGCTCATTTGGCATTTGAGATTTGTGTTGGTGAATGTTAGTGTAAAGGGATTTTCGGAAAATGCTTAGTGAAAGTGGGATTTCACATTGTTTGGAAAGGGATTTTAAATTATTTTTGGAAAATGTATTTGGGTGTGAAAATTCATAGGATAGTTTGGAAACTTTCATGTTTTTAAATAAAGTATTGAATGCTTAACTGATGTGGCAGCCTTGTTGGAAACATAAATGATGTGTGTGTGTGTCTATATATATATATATACACAGGGTGCCTATATAAGTGTAATTTACCTTTATGATTTATTGTATAATGTTGCTCGTGTTTTGGGAAGGCATGTATGGTGACAAAAGGTATGGTTAGTCATACATGTGAGGGAATCCCACTTTCACTTAATATTACCACCATGGTTTACTGGGCATCTTTTAGAGGATTGAGTAATGGTAACTTGTCAGCCACGATTAGATGGGTCGGTACCCCCAATATCACTAAGAGGCCATGGGGTTGTTCCAATAGATTGGTTAGTTGATGATGGCCAGTTAGTTTTACATTCAGGGGCATCACCAAATGCTATTAGGTGGTTCCTAACTGATTATACTTGGGGGTATCTTTTGGGATGTTTAGGATTTCCCATGGTAACTATTTATATCTAATAGATTAATTTCTATTGAATTTAGTTTTTATCTTTCATTTTTTATTTTTCAGAAAATCCTGGTTTCTCCTTATTTTAGTTTTTAATTTTTAAAAGGTATCCTTGTTATGAAATAAATGGTGTGGTGTGTGATGTTTTGAAAAAAAGAGAAAAATGTGTTTATTTTTTAAAAATATTAAAACCCTGTTTTTATAAATGTATTTCAAACTAGTTTAAATGGAATGTTTTAGAGAAAGGAAACTAATGGATTATGTGGTTCTTTCCTATTGAGCTTCAAAGCTCACACCCTACTTGTACCTTTCGGTGTTGGTATACCTGAGATGCATTGTAGGTTCTCTCTCATGTTCAAGTTGTTGGTTCATGAGCTCATTGTAGAACAGTTTGGTCTAGTGGTTCATGGAGACCTAGACGTCACACATAGATCTTGGTAGCATGGTTTTAGTTTTTAGTTTTTTTTGTTTCTACCTTACTGATCTGTTGTAACAAAATCGGTTTACATATTTTTTGTTTGAGATTCAGTTATTGGTTGCCTATGTGTTCAGTTTTTTTAATGATCATTGTATTTTTGTCTGAAATATTTCCCGTTGGTTAAATGTTTTGATGCTCGACACTAGCTAATAGCCTGTGGGGATCGAGAATGCCCCTTAAGCCAAATCTCAGACCGGGTCGGATGGAATATCGGGCCGGTTCATGAAAAAATGGTATCAAATGTAGATTCCTTGCTATTTGGGGTGTTAGGTAGTTAGATATTAGTATTGTCAGGGATCTTGAGGTAGGTTATGTTTTGGTTCCTAATCACCACCACTCATTATGAGAATTGAGTTAGTAGGTAGTCCAGGATATGAGTATTTTTATGGATTTAGGGATGAAAATGAATGATAGTCGACATCATTTTGTGATAACACATGGAGTAGTGACCCATGTGATGTCCATGTGAACGGTTCAAGGGCATTTTAGTCATTATTTTATACATGGGGGCATCTCCCACAACCATTTCGCTGGGTTAGGTATGACTATTGGTTCCTCCTTCTGGTAGTTTTGTGTAAGTTGGGTATCATTTAGCTCTCGATTGGTGTAAGTGTGATTTGAAAATAAAAAATGGTTTCTGAAAATGAAAATTATTTCCTTGAATTGTTTTTGAAATTAGTAAAATGGTTTTTTATGGAAAATGTTTTGGATTGGCAATTTGGTAAATTATTGCGTTTTGACGAGGAAAGGAGGTGTGCGGACCTTTGTACACTTTATTAAAGATCACAATTCATGTGGGTATGTACAGAAAGTGCATGTGGTCACTTGTTCATGGATGATGTAAGAGGAATTATATGGACACAAATGTGATGGTTCA
The DNA here is from genome assembly GCA_963277665.1 of Viscum album. Lineage (NCBI taxonomy): Eukaryota > Viridiplantae > Streptophyta > Magnoliopsida > Santalales > Viscaceae > Viscum > Viscum album. The sequence continues at coordinate 506,883,487 of OY728145.1, forward strand.
TATGATGGCATGGGAGATTGATTGAAATTTCAGGAATATTTGATGTTTCTAAGATAGTCTTATGTGATAAAATGGCTTTAAAACTTGGGTTTTGTTTTATAATGTCTGTTTTGTTTTGTAAAAGGTGTATTTTGTGTTTGGAAAGTATCCATTTAATAACGTAGTTTTGAAAATTGAAAAATAAATGGGATTTTTGAAAAGGTTATTTTTTATTGTAATGGTATATTCTCGGATCTAGAGCCTATTGTTTTGGGTTGAGATTTTTCTTTCAATTGTGTTTTGATTTTATGTTTTTTTTAGCCTAGTGTTTCTTATGTTGTTTAGAAAAATATTCCTAGAAATTTCCCTAATGTTTCTAAGTATTCATGGCCAGTTTTGATTCCCCATGATTGTTTCCTCTTCTTTATGGAGACTAAGGTCCATTAGAGGGAGTGTAGTAGGTTTAGGAAATTTAGTTTGTCTTCAGATCATTAGGAACTACTCAAGATGTTAGATCCAATGATGTCCATACGTTTTTTGAGGGTATATCTATGGATGATTGTGAATTGTTTTCTCCACCACCGATGAAATTTGGGATTATCTGGGATGTTTTTATGTTCATCATTGTCTAATGGTTTATACCAGGGGAGGTGAATATGAATAAGATAAATGTTATCATGAATATTCAGTAATGCTAACTGATGGGGAAGGCATATGTTAACCACCTCAAGGAGTAGGTATCCTTTTCTCTGGAGGTGGTGTTATAGAATTTATTGAAAGCCTCTATTTTCTATTGGGGTCTTCGCCCGGAGATCTAGGAGCGATTTCTATCTTGCAAGGATATTTGATTTTAGAAGTTTTTGGTTGAATAATTCTTAGACAAGTTAGTTTTTTGAGTGCAGGTAGTTGAAAATACATTGCCCCTTATTGTTCATAAAGGTTCCCCATCTATAGAGGAGCTTGTAATAGAGGAATTTGTCTCTACGAAGCCTCCCTTGTTGGTTCTAGCTTCCAGTTTGTTAGGACATTCGCTCATGTGCCAGCAGTGTGTCGGGTATGGACATTGGATGCCATCTTGTCACAATCCTCCAAAAACATGTCTTTTGTGGTTTTTTTGGTCGTCTAGATATGTTTTGAATGAATTTTTTTCCAAAATAATGTTTTTATTGGAAGACATTAATGGTTGATCATGATGGAAGATATACTTTAGTAATCAGGGATCCCACCACAAGTCTCATATCGAATCTTACTGAAAGTCTGGAGTTTCCAATGGTGTGTGAAACCTTGGACCTATTTTTTCATTATGTGTCGGGATAGAGATATTCAAAGTTTCTTTTTTTTGTTTCCCTACTGTTGAAAATTTGCCTTCTTTTGTGGAAGTGTGATGAACTAGTTCTATTGTAATCCATGTAGTTGTGCCTATAGGAATGTGGCATTTTGAAAAGTTTTTTTTCTTTGACTGTGTTTAAACCTTGTGTGGTTTGGTTATGGTTTTTATGGTGTTCTTTTGAGGATGATTGAGTTTTTTTGAAATTAATTGATGGATTTTACTGTAGTGCAATTAGCCCATTGGTTTGAGTACTTTTCATGGGATTTCCTTAGTGTTGGGAGTTCCCTAGTTCCCATTTGTGGTATGGAAGTTGTTTTCCTAATTTGGACAGGTGGAGTTAATTCCTGAGGACCTGGTTTTCTGGTTCTCTCTGTAGTGGGTTTCTCGTTTCTATTTTGGTTGTGTTGTTTCGGTTTTAAAGCATCCATTTTTAGCTGAGTTCATGTGGTGGAGAGAACCCCCTCATGTTATCCCATCATTCATTGGTTTTGGTTTCATTTGGATTGGTCGTGTCACACCCTGACCTTGGAAACACCCATATTTTGTTATTTTCATGGTCATGAATCTTTTTGGTTGGGGTTCAGGATGAGACCCGGGAAAATTTTTCAAATTTTAAAACTTTCAAAGGGTTTTTCATATTTGCATGGATTGCGCAAAGTTTGGGAAAATCTGTGGCTAGCCTATGTGATTACCCCTTAACTCTAGTGGGTGTACACATTTGAAGCACTGGCTAGAAGACTCTACAACCTTCTCTGCACCAAAAAATAATAAAATTTGATGAAAAATAAAATAAAAATAAAATAGTGATTAATAATAATAATAATAATAATATTGTTGTTTTTGTTGTTATTATTATTTTTATTGAAATTATTACTATTATTATTAGGTTATTATTATTATTAAGTTGGGTTAAAAAAAATAAAATAATAAAAAAAACAAAAAACAAAACCCAAAGTCTACCCCCCACCCTCTCACATCGCACCCCCCCTCTCCATCTCACACCACCTCTTCCCCTCTCCCTACTCACAACCCAACCCCCCCCCCCTCTTGAACCCCGTTCCTCTAGAATGACCCCCATCCTACACCCCTATTCCTCTATAGCGTGACCCCCCTTTGGACACCCTCCCCCTCATCCAACCCTCCCTTGTGCGACTTGCTTCTCGCATGCCACCACCCTGGTCGAGCCCTCATCTAGTAGGCCACCCTTGGACGATGCTCCCTTCTAACGACCTTCCCTCTTCATAGCGTGGGCAACATCCCCTCTTCCCCTTATAACGAGTTTTATTTTTTTAAGTTTTATATGATGAGTTTCCTTCTTGTCCAAACCCTAATAGTTGGGGCTTATGTATGGTGCATTTTTTCGTGGATGCTAGTGGGTTTAGAATGTTCTTCAGTGTGTTTTGTTCCTCTTTTAAGGTTTTCTTCTCCTTCTCACACCATTGTAGTAGGTAAATCCATGTTTTTCATTTTCAACTCATTCTGTAGACACTTATGTTCTTTAAATTAATTTTTGAACTAGACTCGCATGGTTGCATTGCATTTTTTACCTTATTGTATTATTTTTACAGTGGTATAATTTATTAAAAAGTGGTTCTATAATTTTTTAAAAGTCTTGGGCAATATGGGTGTTTGATAAAATTCCAAAAAAATTTGATAATTTTTCTGATATGATTCACACCTTGGAAATTCATATGATTTTTTCATTTTTGTGTTTTCATGTTGGAATAATTTCTTAAAAAGGTTTTTAGGTGATTCCATTTTTAACCATTGTTTGATAAATTAATTATTCTTTCTTGTTACTTTTTTCATGTTCTATGAGTATTATGTGAGGTGTGAAAGTGGTTTAGGAGATGGTATGATATGAATTTGATTCTAAAATAGACTTCTCATGTGAAATTGAGTATGTTTTTACTGTAAACTACTATTTTGCATCTTGAAAATTTTTTATAAATAGTATAAATTATTTGATAAATTGTGTAAGTGATTTAATAAATTTTATAAATGATGAGGTGTTTGAATAAAGGATTAGTGTGTGTTTTATTTTCAAAGAGCATTTAGGGTCCTTTTTTGGTGTAAAATCATTTTGGTTCTTCTTAAAAGTTATTTTATAAATTATTTTAATGGTTTATTAAATTTTTTGAGAGATGTGAAATGTGTTTGATATATTTTTTGGTGTGCATATTATTTGAAAATGGAATTTTTGTGGGCAAGTGGTGTTTTTAAAGAAAAAAATAAAAAAAGTTTTTTGGGTATTTCCATGAATTTTAAGGAATTATAATTAAATGTTGACAGATCCCCAAGAGTACGGAGTGCACACATGGATGTCCCCCTAATAGATAATAAACATTAAAATGGTATTTCCTTAGACAAAGGTTTCTTGAATGGTTTGATGGTTTCAAAAAAACTGGTTCCTTTTTTTCCTAAAAGGTGGTTTTAAATGAATTCTTAAAAGATATTCCCATTTGGAACATAGATTCTGTTATGGTAAATGATTGTCTTAAGGGTCTGTTTGGTGTGTTTTATAAAAATATTTATTTCTATAAATTTTAAAATATCTTTTATGAAAATGTATTGTAACTTTTAACCTAAAGGCTCATTTGGACATTCTTGATGAAAATAGGTATTCACGTTTTTTGGAAATGGATTTTGTCGTGTTTATGGAAAAGGGGAATTTAAGTGCATAAAGTTAAAGGCATGTTTGACATTTTTCACGTTTTTAATGAGAGGGTTGAATGATCAAGTTATATAATGGCTTGGTTGGAACATATGATAATGTAATGTATATATATATATATGTATATAGTGGGCACCCTTATCTAGGATTTCACTTTTATGGGTTATCATATATGTGATGTATGTGTTTGGGGAAGGCATGTGCAGTGGTGGTAGGTAAGGTGAGTAATCCAAGTTAGGGCCTCCCATTACATAGTTTATTATTACCATGGGTTCTTGGGAATCTTTTAAGGGATCGAATGATAGTTGCTGACTAGCATCGATTAGATGGGTTGGTACCCAAAGATTGTAGATAGGCCAAGTGGGGCGTTCCACTGGATTGGCTAGTTTAGGGAAGCTAGTTAGTTATAGACATTGGGGCTTCACTATACACCAGCAGGTGGTTATGATCCAAGTATGTCTTTGGGGTCTTCTAGGGATGTTTAGAATCACCCATGGTTACTTTTTATTTCTCCATGTTTGTATTTTTGGGAAATTAGTTTTTTCAGGTGTTGTGTTATCCTATTTATTTTTCATCATGGACCTATATATTTGGGTTTGGATTGTGGTTTAAAATTGTCATGAATTTTTTTTGAATTTGTATGTAATTTTTGGTTTGTTTTAAAATAAAAGTGATGTTTTTTATTAAACTGAGAAAACCAATTTTTATAACTGTATTTCAAACTACTGTTAATGGACTGTTTTTGGGATAGGAAAATACTTGTATTCCCTGGTTTATCGTTGGAATTCTAACTGAGGATATCACCGCACACATCTACTTTATAATTTTAGATTTATTTTCTTCCAGTTTTACATCTCTCTCAGATCGAGCATCGTTCTATGTTTGGTGGTGACCCATGAGGTCACATGGAAGTACATCATGAATATTACTTATTTCCTCTACAAGTGATTATTTTTTATTGGTCATTTTGATTTTAATTTATTTTTTTATCTTTTTTTACGGTCCAAATAATTCGCAATTGTTTATGTTGATTCCCAACAATAGTTTCTAGCCTGTTGGGACTAGAAACGCCCTTCAGGCCATGACACAGTCTGACTCGAGTGACCGGTTCAAGGTCAAATCCGGTTAGTTCATGAAAAAATGGTATCATATGAGGTGTCGATTATTATTTGGGGTGTCTTGTAGTTAGATATTAGGACTATTAGGAATCAGTAGGTTGGTGTGGGAATAGAATGGCTAACTCTTACCTATTCTGATCCTCATGTTTCTAGGGGTTGTCTGTGATTTAAGTCTTTCATAATTTTTCTGGATCAAGGGATGATAACAGTGGAAATCCAGTGTTATATCAAGATCTAACATGAAGTAGTGACCCATGTGGAGTCTGATTACATGTTCAAACACCTCATACTTTTTATGAACTACTTGAACCATGGATCACTACCATCTCGCTGAGTTCGGAATATGAACTACTTCCCCAGTCCAGTGGTTTGGATAAAGTTGTTCTTCATCTTGGATTTGGTTGGTGCAAGGGTGTTTTAAAATGAAAATGGGTTTTCAAATGAGAGTTTTTCCATTGAATGGTTTTAAATTTGTTAAAATGGGGTCTAAATTTAAAATCATTATGGATTTTAGAATATGGTAAATGTTTGGATTTCATAAAGAAATGGCTTGAGCGCAACCTTTTGTGCTCCTTATGAACGACTATACATGTGACTGTGTGAATGGAAAGATTATGTTATCATGTACGGATGGAAGTGTATGAACACATATGAAATGATTCATGGGATTACATGGCTGTGTATTTCAAATTAGAGTCTTGGCCTTGTTTTTCTAAAGTAAATTTGAAATATAGAAATGGTTTTGGAATGTTTTTTTCTATAAAATAATGTGGGTTCGTTTGTGAAAAGTTTCCCAGGGAGAAGGCATGTTTGAAATTGAAATGAAAATAGAGGATTTTAGAAATGTTTGTTTTGGTTATGCCTATGTGTTTATGACTTCCAATATGGGTTTTTGGCTCAATTTGTTCATTTCAGTTGTGTTTTAGTTTGATATAGGATTTGGTTTTTGTTTTCCATGTTTTTCAGAAAATGTCACCTAGAAACGTCCCTAATTTTTTTAATGATTCATGCCTAGTTTTTGGTTTTTCTTTAATATTACCTATTCTTCAGGGTGATCGAGTTCCGTTAGAGGTATTGGAATGTCTTGAAGTGCTAGGTAATGTCTTAGGTTTTTAGAAACTCACAAGGATATTAGAGTTTGTGTTGTTCTGGGGTTTCATGATGGTTTAGCTTTGGGATAGTGGATGTTGGATGTCCCATCATTGTTTGATGTTTGGATGACATGGGAGTTGTTTAAGACCACTTTCATTCAGGGTTTTATACACGATGAAGTCAATTCAAGGAAGGTGGTAGAGCTACATGATGTTTGGAAGGGCTAATGGACCATGAGAGAATATGTTGATCACATCAGAGAGTTGGTTTCTTACTCTATGGAGGTGGCATTGGAGGATTAGTTAAAGTATCCTATTTTCATTTATGGTATTTATTCTAAGATTTCAGAAAAAAATTCTCAGCTGTTGAAACCTATTTTGATAAATTGTTGGAAGAGGCATTTTTTGGCTCAGCTAGTTTTCATGATTCAGTTAGTGGTGGTTGGCTCTCATAAAGTTTCCCCATCTTGGGAGTTGGGTTTTCTAGAGGAACCTATTTCTGGAATGTATCTTTCGTTGGCTATGATCCCCAATATGTCGAATCATTCGGTTGTATGCTAGTGTGTTTGGTTTGGGCATTCGAAAACATCATGCCATGATCCTCCAAAGGCATGAAATCATTATAGTTGTTTTTTTCATATGGAGATGTTTGGAAGGAAGTGTCATCCTAAGAAGATATTGTGATCAGAGGATGTTGGTGCCTGACTATAAGGAATGAGATGATTTAGCTATCAGGACTCCTATCAGGGATCCATCCACGAGACTCCGAGTGAATCTTGTACATAGAAAGGTGTTTTCAGGGATTTTTAAAACCTTGTCCCATTTTTTATCTTTCATTTTGTCTTGGAGTCAATTAAAGTTTCATTTTTCTTGTTTTTTTGGTAAGTTTAGTTTTTATTATTATAGTGTGATGAAATTTTCCTTTCAGGATCTTATTGGTTGTGTTCTTCTGAATTTTGCTTCTGGAATTGTTTGTTTTTATTAAAAGTGTATTTGTCCCCTTTGTGGGTTAGTTCTAGTTTTTTGATATGTGAGATATTGTGTGGATCGATGTTTGTAATTTTTTCTAGTTCTCTATTACGCTGAGTTCTTATCTTGGGTTCTCTTAGTGTTGGGGATTTCTGTCATGGATAAAGAGTTTCAGGTTTAAGCAGAGGTGTTCTATCACTCATAATAAAGAAGTAGGATGTGTTTTTGTTGGGATTTTTAGATCAAATGGGGAAATCCATAGTTTCAGAGGTGTTGTTACATAAAGATCCTTCATCCTAGTGCACTGGTATGTCAAGTTTCCTTATAATGGGATTTCTGTTTATTTCTTAGCAGAGTGGTTTAGTTGTGTTGGGGAAGTTGAAGGAATTCTATTTTGGGGTTCACTAGTTCTCAGTTGTGGTAAGGGTGTTTTTTTAGTGTGGATTGGTTGATTTAACCACCGGTATCCTTGTTGTTGGGACCCTCTATAGTGGGATTCTATTAAAGTTTTTCTAGAGTTTTTAGGTTTTGAAGTTTCTGTGTTAGTTGAGTTCATAAGGTGGGGAGAACCCTCTTGTGTTCTCTCGTTGATTTTATGTTGTGGTTCCCTCTTGATCCGTTGGGTGTTACTTGTGGGGTGAATGGTCACCCTGAGGATCATATATTCCTTCACATTTATTCAGGCATGGACTCAAGAATTGTTTACCTTTTGAGTTTGTGGCTTTATGGGGGGGGGGAATGTGTCTATGGTGTGGATAATTGTCACACCCCGACCTTGGAAACACCCTTATTTTCTTCTTTTCTTTGTCTTGGATCTTTCTAGTTGGGGTTCATATTGGGACCCAGGTAAAATTTTTTGATTTTAAATCTTTTTTGTGAGTTTTTGGCCTACACACGATTTGTGCATGGTTTGGGAAATTGTGTGGCCAGCCTGTGTGAGTACCCCTTCCCTCCAATGGGGTGAATATGGTTGGTTCAAGGCCTTTTCGAACATGCATAGAAACCATGCGTCTTGCTCTGCATCTAAAAATAATAAAATTAGATAATAAATAAAATAGAATTAAAATAATGATTAAAAGTTATAATAATGATAATGATAAGAATTTTATTATTATTATTATTATTAGGTTATTATTATTATTATCAAGAAGTTTTAAAAAAAAGTCTCCACTGACATACCTTCTCGCCTCATAAGCCCCCTTACTCTCTACCTCTCACGTCTCCTCTTACCATCCCCCTGCTCATGACCTGACCCCCCTGGCACCCACTTCTTTTGGCATGACTCCCCTCTGGCACCCCTCTTCCTCTTCAATGCGACCCCCCTATGGTCCTCTCCTCCTCATCTGGACCCCCCTCGCATGGCCTCATGCCCATGTGCGGACACCCTGATCGAGCCCTCCTTCATCGCACCACCCTATGACTTTTCTCACTTCTAGAGACAACTCTCTTAATGGCATAGATAACCTCCCCTCTTCCCCCTCTAGTGATCATTATTGTTTTTTAGGGTTTATATAAATATTTTCATTCTTGAAAAAACCCCTAATGGTTGGGGGTTATGATTGGTGCTTTTTCCTTGGAGTCTAGGGGGTAAAGAATGTTCTTCCGGGTGTAATCATCCTTTTATAAGGGTTTCATCACCATTACATTCCATTGAGGTAGGTAAATCTATTTTTTCCTTTCTGACGCATTCCATAGAAACTTGTTTTCTTTAAATTAACTTTTAAACATGATCTCCATGCTTATGGTGCATTTGGTTATCTTATTGTATTGAATCTACCATGGTAGAATTTATTAAAAATAGTTTTTCATGTGATTCTATAATCCTTTTCTTATCCTTGTTCACTATGGGTTTTTGATAAAATGCGAAATTTTATTTTGTTAACTTTTTTGATACGATTCACACCATGGAAATGCATATGGATAGTTCATTTTGGTGTTTTTGTGTTGGTATAATTTGTTAATAATATTTTTCATGTGATTCCATGATTAACCATTGTTTGATAAATTAATTATTCTTTCTTGTGTCTTTTTCCATGTTATATGAGTATTATGTAAGGTGAGAAAGTTCTTTATGATAAAGTTTGATATTCATTTGATTTCAAAATGGAAATTTCCTATGAAATTGAGTATGTTCATGGTGTAAACCCTAATTTTTCATATTGAAAATGTTATATAAATTGTAAAAATGATTAATAAGATTTTATAAGTTATTTATTAAATTTTATTAATGATTTGAATGGTGTTTAAAGAATGGTTTAGTGTGTGTATGATTTTCAAAGCGGGTTTATGGTTCAATTTTTGTGTAAAATCCATGTAGTGATTCTTCAATAATTATTTTATAATTATTTTAATGGATTATTAAATCATGTAAGAGATGTGAAACATGTTTGGGAAATTTTTTTTGTGTGCATATTATTTCAAAAATGGAATTAGGGTGGGAAAGTGGTGTCTATTAAAAAATGAGACAAAAAAGGGGGTTTCTCATTTCCTCAAATTTTAAGGAAGATTCATTAGATGTCAGAATATCCATGGGTTCACAGAGTGCACCCCTGAATGTTCCATAAAATGAAAATAACATATTAAAATGGTGTTTTTGGAGACATTGGATTCTTGAATGGTCTGTTTGTTTCAAAAAAATGTTGGTTCCTGTTTAAAATTTTTAAAAGGTGGGGTTAAATTATATCCTAAATGATATTCATGTTTTGAACTTAGAGTCTATTCTAGTAAATGTTTAGCTTAAGGGGTCATTTGGTGTATTTTTTAAAAATGTGTATTTATCTAATGTTTAGAACAGATTTTATGAAATTGTATTGGAACTTGGAACCTAAAGGCACATTGAGGAATGATTGATGAAAATGGGGTTTCATATTGTTTCGAAATGGGTTTTGTGGTGTTTTTGGAAAAAGGTCATTTGGGTGTGTAATGTTAAAGGCTTGTTTTTCATTTTTCAAGTTTTTAAAGAAATGGTTGAATGATCATGTGATATGATAGCCTATTTTGAACATTTGATGAAGTGATTTATATATGTATATGTATATAGTGGGCACCCCTATCTAGGATTTCCCTTTTATAGGTTATCATATAGGTGATGTCCGTTTTGTGGTAGGAAAGTGTTGTGTCAGCAGGTAAGGTGTGTCATGCATGCGAGGGCCTCCCCCTTACATAGTTTATGATTACCATGGTTTCCTAGGCATATTTTAGGTCATCAAGTGATAGTTTCTGACCAACCCCAATTAGAAGGGTTGCCCCCCCCTTGATTGTAGAGAGGCCCTGTGGGATGTTCCACTGTGTTTTCTTGTTGAGGGTTGCCAAGTGATTATTGAATTTAGGGATTCACCACACATTTATTGGTGGTTTTGTACTGAGTGTGTCCATGGGCCATCTAGGGATTTTTAGGATCACCCACTGTTACTTTTTATTTCTACCTATTTTTATTTTTCACCACATAGTTTTTCATGGTACTCAGTTAACTTATTTATTTTGCTGCATAGCTCTATATATTTGGGTTTGGAAAGTTGTTTTAAATTTTGAATGTTATATTTTGAAAATATAAGTATGGAGTGGGTTGTTCTAAAATAAAAGTGATATTGTTTATTAAAGTGATAAAACCTATTTTTATAACTCTATATCAAACTAGTGTTAGTGGAATATTTTCATAAAAGTGAAATACATGGATTCCATGGTTTATCATTGGAATATTTAAGGACAGTCTTAGTGATCATGCCAAATTTATCTTTTCAGTTTTAGGTTCTCCCAGTTTTATATCACTCTTAGAGTGAACTTCATTTTTTGTTTGGTGGTGAAATATAAAGACACATAGAGGTACGTATAGAACATTACTTATTTCCTTCGCGAGAACTTTTTTTATTTATTTTGATTTTCATTTATGGTTTTATCTTTTGTTAATGGGAAAAATCGTTCTCAGCGGTTTATCTTGATGCTCAAAACTAGTTGATAGCTTGTGGGGATTGGGAATGCCTTTTGATCCATTCCACAGACCAACTTGGGTGAATAGTTTAGGGTAAAAATAGGTTGTTTTGTGATAGGTCAGTTGTGACTTGTGGAGTGAATAGTCACCCCACGGTTCTTGGTTTCCCATAGTTTTGAGCAGGCATGGACTCATGTTTTGTCTGTATTTTGAATTGGTGACTTTATGGGGGTTGTAATTGTATGTGGTGGGGATAATTGTCACACCCTAACCTCAGATTCTTCTTTTCATCCATTTCTTGGTCATGGATATTTCCATTTGAAGTTTGGGTTATGTCCCAGCTTATGTTTTTTTATTTTGGATGTTTCGGGTGAGTTTTTTGTCCAACGCATGGTCTGCGTGTTTTCCGTGGAAATAGTGTGCATTGAATAGGTAACTGTGTGGTCTTGGTTTATTTTGGGTAGTGATGTTTCGCATGTCTGGTACATGGTTTTGAAATTGTGTGGGGTGTCTCCTTCGAACTGTGGTTTCCACATGGTTGGCGCAGAGTTTTTCATACTATGTACCTACCCATGTGAGCCACCCAGTAATTAAAAAGTAGGAATTACCACTTTTTTCACTAGGTTTTTTAAACCCAAATCAGGTTTCTCCTACCTACTATGACATAGAAACACCAAGGGGGCTCTTCAATCCCATCTCTCATTGTCATAAACCTCTATTCAAGGCACATTAATGTTCCTAAGGTGAGTTCCTTCGAGTTTTTGTTAATTTTTCTCCCCTTTCTCTCCTCCCGTATCTATTTTTTAGTTTTTTTGGGTATTTCATGTTTGGATGTACCCTATTGTTTAGGGTTTTTTGGGTTGTGTTCCCCTTGAATCATGGGTATGTGAATTGTCTTGGAAGGATTAGCGCTTCCTCCTTCAAGAGTTTCACCATATTCACATTCCTTTGAGGTAGGAATTTCCATCATTTTCCTTTCCAACACAAACTATTGATGCTTATATATTGGTAATTAATTTTTATATATAATTATGAAGCCTAGGAAGTGTTTTTTTCTTTTTATAGTATCATTACTTTTATGTAATTTTCTAAAAATGCGTTTTTGGGTAGATTATTGAATTATGACTAGGTTCATGGAACCTGAGGTGTTTGATGAAATGTCATGTGTTATTTTAGAATAAAATTTAGTGTTTTGTGAAATTTTTAGCCCCATTCAATTATGATAATAAGGTCATTTTTTTTGATTTATCGTTATTTGTGTGATTTGTTAATTTCATGGCTTTTAAAGGGGTTGTTTAGGCTTTGGAAACTAAACGGAATGGTTGGGTTTGTTTTAGAAAGAAAGTGTTCTTTTCAAAAATGATTTCAAAAAGGGTTTTTTGGTCACATAGAGGGTATCATTTGATTTTTCCACATCCATGGGTGCACAAGGTGCACACATGTATGTGCATTCAAATGAAGGTGTCACTCTAAAACACAATTCCATTAAAAGTTTCAAATTCTTCCTTACTTATTATCAAAATGGTTCATTGTTTTCCAAATGATGGAATGTGTTGGTTCTAGTATTTTGAATGTATAATTTGAACTGTGTTCTTTAATGTTTGGCCTGGTTGTCCTTGAAACATGTTTTGATGGGTTATTGGAAAGGGTAAATCTTGTTTTTCATTGGAGATGTGTGTGGGAAAATGTTGGTGTAAAGGCCAATTTGACAAATGATTAGTGAAAGTGAGAATTCACATTGTTTTGAAATGGATTTTGAAGTGTTTTTTAGAAATGGTATTTCAGTGAGTAAAGTCAAAGTCTGGTTTGGAAACATGTATGTTTTTAATGAAAGGAATTAATGCTTAAGTAATGTGATGGATCAGTTGTCACCTTTAATGATGTGAAATATATATATATATATATATGTGGGGGGGGGGACCTCTATAATATGTATTTCCTTTTTATGGATTATCGTATTGTGGTGTTCGTGTTGGGGGTATGAAAGTGCGGTGAAGGTAGTTAAGGTGAGTCACATGTGTGAGGGCCTCCCACATACATAGAATATTACAACCATGGGTTTCTATGCATCATTTAGAGAATTGAGGGACAATAGCTTGCTAGCCCCTATGAGACAGGTTGGTACCCACTGGATCACTAAGAGTTCACAGGGGTTGTGCCACTGGATTAGTTAGTTGTGGGCAGACAGTTGGTTATAGACTAAGAGGATTCACCATATGCAGGTAGGAGGATCCGAATCGAGTATATCTAAGGTCCCCTCTAAAGATGTTTAAGATCATCTATCATTACTATTTATATCTACTAGTTTACTTTCTGTTGAATTTAGTTTTCAACTAGCATTATTTATTTATTTATTAGCATAGCTCAGTATCTCCTTGTTTTCGGTTTTGATTATGAAAAGGAATCCCTATTATGAAAATAAAGGTTTTGTGTGTGGTGTTTTCAAAAAGGTAAAAATTTATTTATTTAATAAAAATAATAAAACCATGTGTTTATAAATGTAATTCAAACTAGTTTTAATGTAATTTTTTCAGAAAATTAAATTCATGGATTTTGTGGTGGTTTACTACCAAGCTGTGAAACTCACAGCCTAAGTGTATCTTTCGGTGTTGGTAGACCAGAGCTATTTTGTAGTATCCCTCCCTTTTTCAGGTTGTTGGTTTGAGAGTTCATTGTGTATTGGTTTTGTCTAGTGGTTTGTGGTGACCCAAAGGTAACACAAAGATCATAGTAGAATCATTTTAGTTCTCAGTTTTTTATTTGGTAACCCTATATTTGCAAAGTATGGTTCAACAACCCTACGTTTGAAAAGTATTGTTCCGTAACCCTATTTTTGGAAATTACGGTTCGATAAACCTACGTTCATAAAATATGGTTCATAAACCCTATTTTTTCAAAATATGGTTCAGATTTACTATGTTCTCAATGAATGGTATCACAACACAACTTTGCTGATGAATTATACTCTAATTTTGTGATGAATCCTACATTATTGTTTAAACCTCGTGTTATTCTTCATACCCTATATTATTGTTCATACCCTTTGTTATTTTTCATTCACTATGTTACTATTTATTCCATATGTTACTATTCATTCTTGACGTTATTGTTCATACACTACATTACTATTCATTCCCAATGTTACTATCCATACCCCTTTACTAAGTTCAAAAAGGTTTAATGTATTAAAATCTATGTTTTAAATCATTAAACACAACTATTATTCTCGAGATTTTATCAGAGGAATTATTAAAATTATTTTTGAATTCTTTTTTTAGATATTTATTCTATAGGAATAGATATGCAACTGTGCAATGATTTTTATAGATATATTTATGAAATCTCATGACACAATTTGTTTTGAATATCCATAGGAAGATGATCTAGTTGAACTGTTGAATATTTATTCTATATATATATACATATAGCTAGAAAAATTATGTACACATTGGATAACATATTTAATACACTATTATTTTCAAAGAGGAAGCATTGTGAACTATGAACCTTCTATGAATTTCCAACATCCTGTGACATTCTGTTTCATCATCTGCATGTTCTCTCACTTTCCATATTATATATCTGTCGACTTCTACTTCATTAACTAGATGAACCAATATAATACTCAATAACTAGTACATGTTCTTTAATTTTTTATTGTCATTCATCTGGTTCTGAGTCTGTAACAAAATTTCCTATCTCTCACACGCAATCTATTTTTCTATTTATGCTTTTACACACAAAAGCATTATTTTTTATTCTTTTTCATTGGGTTGTGACTCCTAGATTGTAGTGTAAGGATCTAAGGTTTGTGACTCCCTGTATCTAAAGTTAGGACTATTTGGGTTGTGGCACCCAGTGTTTAAATCCAATCTATGAGGGTTGTGACTTCTCATACAAAATTCAATGTCATGGTTATCCCTCCACTAGAAAACAATTCTATAATGGGTTATGATTAACCTATAAAAATCATTTTATATCACATGTATATCTTACTGAGTATAGAGGTATAAGAGTAGAGAAGACCCACTTTGGACTAAACTATTATAAAAAAATCCTTGTGTTATTTACTTTTTCTGCTACTAATTAACCTTAACAATTAACATTGATAATTAATTTAATTATTCCATTTATTTATTTAAATTTTTTCATCTGGTCTATTCACCCTACCTCTAGAATATATTCCTTTACCTATCCTAACCTAATAAGGTATGTTTCAATAACCTTACTTTAGAAATAGTGCAATGTATGGTTCCACAAAACGAATTTTTCAACAGTATATATATATTTCAGCAACCCTACGTTTGCAATAGATAAACGTGTGGATAAACATCCCTAAATTACTATTCATACCATATGTGAATTTTCATTCCCTAAATTACTATTCATACACTCTGTTACTATTCATTCTATATGTTACTGGTTATTCCCTATGTTAATGTTCATTCCCTATATTACTGTTCATGGTGAACGAACAGTAATATTGGGAATGAATAGTAACTTAGAGTATGAATAGTAACATAGGGTATGGAAATTAATGTAGGTTATGAAAAGTAACATTGGGATTCCAAACCATACATTTAACTATTGAAAATGTTGGTTTGTTGAACCATACATTGCACTGTTGAGAATGTAGGGTTGCGGAACAATATTTTCACTACTTTGAATATAGGGTTGTTGAACCATACATTATACTTTTATGAAAGAAGGGTTGCTAAACAACACATTGTTAGGTCAGAACAGGTACTGGTAGATGGACTAGAGGGGGGTGAATAGACGAGATTAAAAAATGTAATCAAATAAATTGAATAAATTAATTAATTATCAAAGTTAATTATTAAGGTTAATTAAAAGTTGAAAATGTGAATGACACAAGTATATTTTTTATAGTAGTTTGGTCCAAAATGGGCCTACTCTACTCTTATACCTCTCTACCCCATGAAAGATACATGTGCAATAAAATTATTTTTATAGGGTAATCATAACCCAATTATATAATCATTTTCTAGTCAGCTGATAATCGTGACGCTGACTTTTTTTTTGTGGAGTCACAACCCTTAAAACATGACATTAGAAACTTTGAGCCACAACCCAAAAAGTCCTGAATTTAGATACCTGGAGTCACAACCCTTATATCCTAAATTTATAATCTGAGAGTCACTAGCTGAGGAAAAATAATAACAAATAATTATTTGTGAATAAAATCATAAATAGAAAATTAGATTACATGTGAGATATGGGAAACAGTGTTACAGACTCAGAACCGGATGAATGAGAATAAAATATTAAATCACAGGTACTGGTTATTGAGGATTAGATTTGATCATCTCATCAAGGTAGTAGAATTCAAATCAGAAATAATATGGCACTTGAGAGAACATGTAGATGATGAAACAAAATGTCATAGGATGTTACAAATACACAACAGGTTCAGTGTTCATTGAACTTTCTCTTTGAAAAAAAAGATTATCGAATGTGATAGACAATCTGTATATAATTTCTTCATCCATAGATAAATATATAGAGAGAATAAATATTGAGCAGTAGCAGAATATTATCTTCCTATATATATTCAAAACAAATTGAGTCAAGAGCTTTCATAAATATCTCCATAAATATTTTAGCACTATTTCTTCTTTATTATGGTAGAATAAAACTCTAATAAAATCATTCAAAGATAATTTGAATAATCTCTCCCATAAAATATCTAGAATAATAGAAGTTTTCAATGATTTAAAAAACCATTTAAATTTATTCCATATTTTATCAACATAGACATAAAAGTTCCTAAAAACTATCATCACAAACTAAAAGTAAATTTCAATATTTGAAATTAAATAAACTTGAAACCTCTTACATTATTATAAAAAGTCATTGAAAATTTTATTAATTTTTTTATTTAAATACAACAACAAAAACATTAAAAAATGTCAATAATATTTTTTATATTTACTGTGAATTTTTCTAGAAGAAAAACCATTCAATAAAATCCACAAATATATGAAACATATCATTTTTCAGCATCAAATCACTAAGTTGCAGTAGCAAAGTAGGGTAAGAATAGAAACGTAGGGAATTAACAGTAATGTTGGGCATGAAACATAACTTAGGGAATGGATAGTAACATATGGAATGAAAAGTAATGTAGGGAATGAATATTTATGTAGGGTATGAACAGCAATGTAGCACATGAATTGTAATATAGGGTTCATTAAAAATTATGATAGGGTTCATCACGAATATAGGTTTTCCTAACCATACTTTGTGAATGTAGGGTTTCAAAACCATAATTTTTACAATTTCTAAATTATGGTTTCTAAACCATACTTTTAACTATTGTGGAATTAGTATTTCTAAACCCTACTTGTAAATATAGTGAAAGTTGGGTTGTTAAACCATACTTGGTGAAAAACTGGAAAAAATACTTTAAAAAACATCATGAAAATTTTAAATTTACCTAACAGTTGATTCAAGATTTTTTAAAACACTATTATGTTAAAAAAAACTAATTATAATTCCATTTAATAAATAATCATATAAATATATCTTCTACATATCCCAAAATCATTGAAAAACATAATCATAACAATTTTGGAATACTGTAGTTTTGAAACAACATTATAAAACATAAAATAATTAAATGACCATACAGATGACATTTTTAGACACATATGTAAAGTAATGAAATAAAGATACACAAATTATATATCTAAAAATCATGATTTGAGTGAATATAATATCTTTCGAACTTTAAATAAATTAAACACAATACATTTTCATAACTAAAAACTATAGATTTTCTAAAACTGTTTGAGAAACATCGTTGAATTTTTTAAGTACTGGAAAAGAATTTTCAGACTTCCTCGTAAACAAGTGGTGTTTATATAAATATTTTATCTATAAAATTTGATAATAATCACACAAATCTGAGAACTATACTTAAATATTTCATCAAAATATAGAAAGGACATTAAAAGAATATCATATGTTATTAAACAAAATCATAAAGGGTTAAAAATAAGTGTAAACTCATATATAATCAAACAAAAGAAAAATATCCACAAGAACACACAATATAATCAGACAATAGAATAACATATATATGCACAAATAATTGTATCAAAGTGTAAACTTCATTAGAATATTTTATCTCTATTATTTTCTGTCACAATACCAAAAATTTGTTTAATAGGTTATTGCATTTTGAATAAGTTAATTCATCAATAGATTCTACTTTTATTTAATAGTGATAACATATTCTTAGACCACATGGTCAAAAGAAAAGACCTTATAGGATGATAGGATTGAAACTAAATGATGATTGGATTCCTCAAAAACCACCACACTTTTAGGGGAATTATTATAGCTCTTGAAGATATAAAATGGTTTCTACATCAAACAATTGAACATTGAGCTATGGTCTATCATGTCAAAACAGTACACATTGCCTGAAGCTAACCCGATTAATCATACAATATGTGACTCTAGTATATATTTTTAAAATGATAATGTTTCTAATATTTAATATTTTTCCATTAACAAAAGTGTTTTTAGTCTTATGTCGGATTAAAAGACATCTCAAGAAATTTGGAAAATTCTACAAGTTACTCACGTTGGATCAGTCAAATTGATTCGAACCAAGCTTGGAATACTTCATAATTTGTAAGAAAAAATTAATATTGGTAAAAATAGAATAATAAATCAAATATTCCATAGATATACAAACATTGTGCATGGAATTAATTCACTTGTAGAAGATCTAAAAAACCCAGTACTTGTAGGAGGTGTCTTATGAGCTCTACCAAATAAATTGCATGGAAATAAGGTTAAAATTGATGAATGACATAATATAAAATATTAAAATCATGATGAATTGAGTGTATCACTACTAATATTTGAACTAATATTAATGAAGATATCTGATGAGGAGACCACAAATATAAAAAGTGTAGCTTTTATGTTTGATAATTATTTTTCTACTGACTATTTTGATTTAGATATACAGGATTCCGAAAAATAATATATGACTCAGATTGTGACCGGAGTGTACAAAATAATGAAAAATAAAGGATTCAATAACCATTTTAGAAGAAACCTTCTAAAAGAAAAATATAAACTAGATAAGAAAGGTAGTGAAATTTTCAATGTTTCAGATGTAACATGTTATGAGTGGAGGAAGAATGGTTATATAAAGAATGATTTTCAAAAATATAAGAACAAGGAAAAATAAAAAAGTACAAAAATGTGTTGACCACTAGCTGGAGTTGTAAGGAAAAATTTGATTCCGATGAACAATCTGGAAATGAAAAATAATCTCTTAACTTGTGGTTCATGGAATCACTGGATAAGGATAGTAATACTATTTTTTATTTTGGTTGTTTTGATTCTGACTATGATTGTGATAATCTAAATATTTATGAATTAAATAAATAAATTAAAATATTAAGGAAATGAACTTTCAAAGATGTAAATTCATATAATATGATTAATGGAAACAATGAAAAATTATTTCGGAGAATAAAATACAATTACTGTTGAATGAAAAACAAAGTAGCATTGCTTATACTTCTCATTGAAAAGATTATGAAAATTTGAAATTTGGTCAAGACCTAAATGATAATTTAAAAAAGAAAGTTTAATGTCTTAAAAATGATTATAAAATTTTATTCAACGTCATGAAAAATATCATGAGATTATGTCTTTGGATAAATTAGATAAAAATATAGATGGTTTTGGTTGTCATAGAAGATTACAACAAATGTAAAAAACTCATTTTGTTAAAAGTAAACAATTTGGTACTTAAAATGTTATTTTTTTAAAATTTGGAATGTGTTAGGTCGGAATGAGTAATAGAATATGGTATATAGGGGGAGTGAATAAAAAAAATTAAAAATTTAAAAAATATATTTAATGATTAAATTAATTATCAAAGTTAATTATTTAGGTTAATTAGCAGTGGAAAAAGAGAATAACAAAATCATGTTTTTATAGTACTTCGGCCCAAAGTGGGCATACTATACTCTTATACGTCTCTAATCATGTGTATCCTTGAGCTTAAAGTTTGTAATTTTTTACAACATTTCCAGATTCATCCATCTTGTTTCTAAAGATCCACTTAGTTATAATCAACTATTTATCCTCATGAAATTCTACTAAAGCCCAAATATTATTTCTAACAAACTGATTTAACTCATCTATCATGTAAAAAATATATTTTCAATCTTTCAAAGTAGAATTAACATTAATATGAAAAAAATAGATTTAAAATAATAATTTTAAATAGAATTTATTGTTTTGACATCAGAATCAACATTTCAAATTACATTTTAAATATGCTGATCTTTGTGAATCTTACATGATTTTGGATCAAGTTGATATAAAGTATGATCCCCTCAATTGATTCAATATTATCTTTAGTAATTTCATAACTGAAATTAAAATATCTAAAATCATCATTAATACGTTATATTTTGAATTTAATTTAACATTATTTTCATCAAACATAACATTGACGCATTCTACAATAATCATTGATCTTTTATTATATGCTCTATAGATATACTATTATTAGAATAAAAAATTAAAATACCTTCATAACTCTGAGCATCAAATTTACCTATCTTATCCTTGAAATTTAAAATTAAAAAATTTACAACCAAAAACTCTAAAATAACAAATTTTTTATTTTTTATTTTTTTATAAAAGGGAATTTTCTTTACGAAAGGTATTATGGAAATTCTATTTGAAATATAACAACAATATAAAATAGCTTCAACCCAAAAGTATATAGGAAAATTATATTCACATAACATAGTTTGAGCAATTTCAATAAGTGTTATATTTTTCCATTCTACAACATCATTTTTTTCATGTTCTAGGAGCAGAAAAGTTATCAAAATAGCAACTCCTTTCACAAATTTTTTCAAAATATATATTATAAAATTAACCTTATTTATTATTAAAAATATAAATAATCAGAAATTTGTTTACATTTTGAACTAATTTACAAAAGAATTTGTAAATCTAGATGATGAGTCATTTTTATGAGCAACAAAAGTATACCCAAGTAAATATTCTATAATCATCTACAATAAAAAATTATATTTCTTTCCACCAAGGATAGAAATTTGAGTGGAACCAAATAAATCAATATGTCTAAACTATAATGTTTTATTAGTACTTATTTGATTTATGGGTCTAAAAGAAATTTTGTATTGTTTCCCTTTCATGAAAGTATAAAAAACATGAAGTTGTTCTTTCTTCAAGGAAGGTAACTGTAACACGTTCCTAGGTTTTGAGAGATTATATTACATTCTAAAATTGATGTGACCAAAAAATCTATGCCAAAGTATTTTTTCTATTTTTTAAATCATTTAAACACATAACATGATGAATAGTTAGTTCATAAAAATCAATAATATAAATATTATATTTTTTATTTTCATAAAATAAAAAAGGATTCATCTTTAAAAACTAAAAATTTATCATTTTTAAAATTTAATTCCATTTAATAATCAAATAATATTGAAATACTAATTACATTAGGATCTAAACATTCAAAATATAAAACATTAGAAATAAAAGTAGAATTTGTTATGCGAACTTTACCAAAACCACTTACTTTGGCTTTGGAATTGTCTTAAAAATTCATTTGCATCCATAACATGTCTTTTAAGTGGAAAACATTGATGGGTATCCAATAATATGCCTATATTATCCACTTTCCATGTACCATATGTTGTTCTTGAGATATCGGTGGAATGCTTCATAAAAAATCAATAACTGGACAATTTTCATAACCAATATATAGTGGTTCCAATAGAATTATTAGTAAATTCTTTAGGAACCCATACCAAATTTAAACATATATTTTAAGGTAATCTAGTTAATACGGATTATAAATACTAGTTCTTTGTAAATCCCAAATCGTGTTTAAATGTAAGAGAGTGATCATTTGAATAGTTACCTTTAAAGTTGTTAGATCGGAATAGGTGATGGAAAAGGTCTAGAGGGAGGGCCAATATACCAAATTAAATAATTTAAAAAATGAAATTGAATAATTAAATTAATTATCAATGTTAATTATTCAGGTAAATTAGTATTGAAAAAAGTAAATAACACAATGATGTTTTTTATATTAGTTTCGTCTAAAGTTGGCCTACTCTACTCTTATACCTCTATACATGGTGAGAGATATGTGAGTATGAAAATTATTTTTATGGGGGAATCATAACCCAATTACAGAATCCTTTTCTAGTAAAGGGATAACCATGAAAATAAATTTTATATGTGGAGTCACAACCCTTATAACATAACTTTAGACACTGGTGTCACAACCTGAACAGTCCTAAATTTAGATACAGGGAGTCTCAAACCTTAGATCTGAACTTTTGAATCAAAGCGTCCCAACCACAAGAAAAAGAATAAAAAATAATTATATTGTATGTAAATTCAAAAATAGAAAAATATAATCTGTATGAGAGATGGAAAATAGTGTTAAAAATAGAACCAGATGAATGAGAATAAAAAATTAAGGCATGGGTACTAGTTGTGGAGTATTAGATCAGCTCATCTCGTCAAGGCAGTAGAAGTCAAGGAATAAATAATCTAGGAATTGAGAAAATGTGAATATTATACAACAAAATGTCAAAGGATGATGTAAATGCACAACAGGTTCAATGTTCATAGCACTTTCTCTTTGAAATAATAAAAATATAGTATCGAATAGGTTAGCCATGTGTTTATATTTTTTACTGCAATATATATATATATATAGAATAAATAATTTGTAGTTACAGAAGCTCCTCTTACTACAGATATTCAAACTAAATTAATTCAATATCTTTTATAAATTTTTTGATGAAATCATAGAATCATTGCCTCTTTATTCCTGTATAATAAATCTTTAATAAAAGAATTCAAAAATAATTTGAATTAGTCCTCTATTAAAATATATAGAATAATAGTAGTATTAAATGATTTAAAACACCTATTTAAATCCATTCTAACATTTTTAAACATAGTCAAAATTGTACCTGAAAACTAACAACACAAATCAAATGTAAATGCGAATATTTGAATTTAAATAAACTTGAGACATCTACCTTTATTATAAAAAGTAATTGGAACATCTCATTAATTTTCCTCTTTTAATAAAGCACCATAAAACATTAAAAACTCTTTTATCATATTCCTTATATTTAATGTGAATTTTTAAGTAGAAAACCCTTTTAAACCCATCAATATATATATGTGTGAAATAGATCCATTTTCCACATAAAATCACCAAGTGGCACCAATAAAGTAGGGTATAAATAGTAATGTAGGGAATGGATAGTAACATAGGGTATGAATAGTAATGAATATAATGAACAATATCATAAGGTATGAATAATAACATAGGTTATGAATAATATCAAAGGGTATGAACAGTAATGTATGGTATGAATAGTTATGTTGGGTATCAACAATAACGTAGGGTTCATCACAAAAGTAGGGTTTTAGAACCATAATTTGCGAATGTAGGGTTGTCGAACTATACCTTTTCATAGTAGGGTTTCCAAACCATACATTGTGAAATTAAATTTGTTGGACCATATTTCTTTAATATATGGCTGGAAAACCATGCTTTGCAAAAGTAGGGTTGTCGAACCATACATTGAAAAAGTAGGTTTACAGGTCCATACATTGAGAAAGTGGGGTTTTCAAACCATACATTTCAAAATTTGGGGTTTTGAACCATACTTTTTGAAATTTTGGTTTCGAAACCATACTTCGTACTTTGTGAAAGTAGGGCTGCTAAACCATACATTGTGAAAAAATTGACTGCATACTTTAACAAAATTCAATGAATTTTTAATAGCTATTAACAACAGATTTAGCCTTTGGTAAAATATAATTATTGGTAGAAAAACTAATTATATTTCCAATGAATAAAGAATAAAATAAATATGACTTCTACATCTCTTGAAATCATTGAAAACATAATAAAAAATATTTTAAAAAACTTTATCTACGAAACAACATTAATTAACTCTTTAGATCCTTACTTTAGAATCCAATAGTCACAACCTAATGAAAAATAATAAAAAAAATTCTTTTGTGTAAAATAATAGATAGAAAATAGAGGGTGCATGAGATAAATTTTAAATAGGTTTACAGAATCATAACCAAATGAATTAAAGGATAAATAATTTAATTCATGGTACTGGTTGTTGAGTATTAGATCAGCTCATCTAGTAAAGGCTGTAGAATTTAAAGAAGAAGATTTTTTTCACATGAGAGATCATTCATATGATGAAACATAATGTCACATTATTTTGTAAATTCAAATCAGATTCTATTTTCACAACACATTTTCATTGAAAAACAAAGTATCACATATGTTACCCAATATTTATTTTTGTATTTCTATTTGTATCAATAACCTCCAAGAAAGAATGATATATATTGAGAATAAATATCCTCTAGTTGTAATAGCTCCTATTCTAATTCATATTAGATATAATTTGAGTCAAGAGCTTTCATAAATATCTCCATGAAAATTGCCACATTGTAGCCTTGTTATACCAGTAGAATAAATATCTAACAAATCATTCAAAAATAATTTGAATAACTCTTAAAACAGAATATCTAGAATAATATATCATTGAGTGATTTAAAAATCTAGTTTAAATCCATTCAAACCTTTTTATATTTAGTAAAAAAGATTCTTAAAAACTAGAAGCATAATCCAAATGTAAATTCAAATATTTGAATTTAATTAAACTTGAAAACCTTTAGTTTATTAGAAAAATACTTTGAAATTTTAATTAATTATACTTTTTAAATATATCACTAAAAACATTAATAACTCTTTGACTATAATCCTTGTATTTAATGTGAATTTATCCATTAGGAAAACCATAGAAAATATTTTGTATATATGTGTAGAAAATCAATAGTCATCATAAAAGCAGAAAGTGGTAGTATTAAAGTAGGATATCAAAATTAGGGTATAAACTATAACATAGTGAATAAACAATAACATAGGATATGAACAGTAATGTATGGTATGAATAGTTACGTAGGGTGTAAATAGTAATGTAGGGTATGAACAGTAACATAAGGAATAAACAGTATTGTAGGTATGAAAAGTAACATAAGGTATGAATAGTAACATAGGAGATGAAAATTAATGTATGTATCATCACAAAAGTAGTGTAGGATTCATCACAAAAGTAGGGTTATTAAACCATACATTGCGAAAGTAGGGTTGGTGAATCATACTTTACAAAATTAGGGTTAACGAACCATGCTTTTTGAAATTTGGGTTGTCGAACCATACTTTTCAAAATTATGGGTTTTTATCTATACTTTTCACTATTTCAAAAATAGGGTTGTTGAACCATAACTTACAATATTACAAGAGTAGGGTTATTGAACTATACTTTTCACTATTGTGAAAGCAGGGTTGTTGAACCATACATTTCACTATTGATAATGTATGGTTGATGACCTATACTTTTCACTATTGTGAAGGTTGGTTTGTTGAACCATACTTTTCACTAATTCTAATGTAAGGTTGTTGAACCATACTTTTCACTATTATGAATGTAAGGTTATTGAACAATAGTTTATGAAAAACTGGACAACATACTTTAACAAACATCAAATAATTTTTAACTGATACTCACAAAAGATTCAACATTTGGAAAAAGATCCTTATTTTTTGAATAAATAATTATCCTTCCAACAAAACAAGAATAAAATAAATCCAACTTATACTGATCCTAAAATCCTAGAAAAACTAAATCAATAAAATCTGGGAAACTGAAAATATGAAACAACATTGAATAAATTCATATAATTATATCACCATTAAAAAAAATTAGACTTAGATGTAAACTAATGAAATAAATATTTTTATGTCTGATTTCTATGAAATCAATTTTTGAGAAAATCTGAAATATGTAGAACATACAGTAAATTAAATACAATAACATTTCAAAACCGAAAACTAAAGATTTTCTAAAACTACAGCAATAAATTCATAGAATTTTTATAATACTAAAAAATAATTTTTAGACTACCTCATAAACTAATGAGGTATAGATAAATATCTCTATATCCAAAGGTATATGAATCAGACAAATATAAAACACTTTAGTTTAGTATATTATCAAAATAATGAAAGGAATTTCAAATAATATCACATGTAATCAACTAAAATCATAAATGGTTAAAAACAAATGTAAAATCATATGTAATAAAACAAACGAAAAACATTCACATGCACAAATAAAGCAATAAAAAAATGCACTTGTGAGAAAAATATCCTCATTTTTTGTTTTATTACAAATCCAAAACGTTAAAACCTTTTAATACCAATTTATTTCTCTTCCTTTTTTATAAAAAAACAAAAAAGTGACAAAAAAACTCCCCATAAAAAATGCAATAAAAAATTTATAATTGCTACTTACCAAGATCAAATTTAATGTTTTTAAACTAATTATAATTTAAAGGCTTTATACAAATATCTTCTAGCTTATTTTTAGATGGAATAAATTCTAAACCAATATCACCCTTTTTCAAATGATCTCTAATAAAATGAAATCCAAGATCAGTTTGCATTGTTCTAGAATATAGTAAGGGGTTTTCAGAAATAGAAATTTTAGAAGTATTATCAAAATAAATATGAATTTTATCAACATAAAAACCAAAATCGAATAAGGTTTTTTTAATACATAAACCTTAATCACAACTAATGTCACACCCCAACCCAGAACCCTATAGTTGTGGTTAGTTTATTCATATATGAGTATGTTTTAGTTTACAATTTAATAAATTAAATTAAAAATGAATGAAAATAAAATAAAAATAAAATGTTTTAAAAATAATAACAAGGATAATATTATTATTATGAATAATATTATTATTCTTATTGTTAAGTTATTATTATTATTAAAAATTTATTATTATTATTAGGATATTATTATTATTTTTAGTATTAGTATTAGTATTATTATTCATATTAGTTAATTTTATTAGGGATTGATTCCCCTCTTCTTCTATCTCCGCACCTTACCACGTACACCCCCATATTAGGATGCAACTCCCCCCCCTCTCAGACCTCTGTAATCGCACTTCCCCCCTTTCTAGCACGCCTCCTTCCCCTTACGGTGGAATCCTCCCTCTCTTCCAACAACAATAACCCCACCGGTTCTCTCCCATACACAACCATAGCTATCCCCCTCCCTTGTGCGACCCCATATATCCACCTCCCTTGCATGACCATGCCGACAACCCTCCCTCATGTGACCCCGCTTCCACACCCTCTTTCTTCGAGTAGGAATCTTCTTCTTTTTTTGGGTATCGGTATCTCCAGTGGCTTGGGATTTAGTTCTAGGGTTCAATGTTGAGTATATTAGTTCAGTCATCATGATTAGGGTTTGTTCCAAGTTTTTTATGTGCAGTTGAGGTGTGAATGGAGTTTTCATGATTTTTTCAGCAAGTATTCACCCAAGGTAGTTAGTTCCGTTCCCTATTATTTTTAGATGATTTTACTTATTTTTATTGATTAATTATAACATGCTTTGTAGATATATTTTGTGTTATAGATTATGTTTTGGAAATAATTTGTCATATATATATGGTGAATAGGATTTTCTAAAGGAGATGTTCATGTCTTTTATATGTGTCTTATAGTGGAAATTCTTGTAAGTGTTCAATTAATTGTTTAATGTATGCAAAATTTGTTTTTAGAAGTGCTTGAGGTGAGAGTGTGATTAAAGTAGGTTTTTCAAATGAAGATAAAATATTTTGGAATGTTGGTTTTTATTGATATCCTTGAAATATGATTTAGGGGTGTGAAAGTTGTTTTTGAATGAATTTTATTAGAAATTATTTTGGAAACAATTTTTCATCATGAAATTATGTGTATTTTATGTTTATATTCCGGTGGTGTATCTTGTAAGTATCTTATAAATTTTTTAAAATATTTATTAAATTGTGTTAGTGATGAAAAATATGTTTTGAAGGGTTTTTTCATGTATATGTGTTGTGTTTTCATTTTATAAAAGAAATTGGATATATTTTATGTGAGTGTTTTTCTGGGATATTTTAGGGAATTGTTTTATGAATTGTTTGGAATGTTAGAATCATGTTTTCTAAGGAAGTTATAGTGTGAGTGTGTTGAAATTGTTATTTTGAGAGAAAAATGTATTATTTTTTCTTGTTGTGAACCTTTTAATCATAATTGTAAATAGTTTATGCAATGAAAATCATTTTTTTTAAAATATCTTAATTTGAGTATGATTTTAATAAGGGGATTGGCCCATGATATTGGATGATCAATGGTGTGTTTCTATTTTTTTTTGTAAAAAGAGCAATCAATGAATTGATTGAGGGATGTTAAATGCATAGAAACATGTTTTTTTGTGTGAGTAAAATTGAAAATGGTTTTCTTTATGAAAATTGGTGTTTTTCTTAATATTATTGGCATTGTTTTATAAAAGTGGTGGTGTATGTGAACATGAACATTATCCCACAGGGATCCTGGGTTTCTATGTGGGATAGAAAGTTTTAGTACGCTAGACGATACAGAAGTGGTTCATCCTGGTTTCATCTACCTGGATTGACACTTACAACACTAACTAAACTATGATGATTGGAGACCAATTGGTTATGGGGGTTCCCCTACATGTGTCTTGTTCAGGAGAACATTGTTTTTCATGGTTTATAATAAGCGTTTCACCAAAGTAAAAGGTTCTAATGTCCCACTCGAGCAAGACTACCCCAAGCGGAATTACGTATTGTGTTCTACAATATATGATGTGGTGCCATTTGTCAGCATACGATGGACCTCTAGAATGGGTGTGTTTATATTTTATAAATCCCCCTTATATTTTATGAAAATGGTTGTAAAATGTCTACTTTTGGAGATGTTCCCTTTTAGATATGTTTTCATAATAAATGTTTCCTAGAAATGATTTTAAAAAACATTTATTTAAATGATCATGTTGGATTATCTTATTAATTTTTTTTTCATGGAACCCATTTCATTGGTGGAATCCTACTAGGCTTTTGATAACACCCTACATACACCCTTATGTATATGTATGTAATAAATGGGCCCTGCTGATAGCACAAACACCCCGCCTTAACATGCTCATCGGGTCTTGGCCTGTGAAGTTCCACCAGTTGCCCCATAGACACATGGTCCCCACCCTATGGCCCACCCAAATGAATGAGTGTGTCATCTAAAAAATTATAGTCCCTATAGGCCAAAACATATCCATATCATTTTTAGTGTGATTTTCCTTACTCACACACACCCTGGGAAAATTCAAAAAGGTTAACCCTATTGATAACTACTCTAGGCCAAGAACGCTTAACCGTGGAGTTCTAATATGGTAAGCTCCTTAAAAGGAAGTTTCACATTATTGAAAAGATTCATATCATTTAGTCATTTAACCTTTTCTCGTTATGGGGTGTTACATTCACCCCCCTCCCCCATTAGAGAACAACGTCCTCATTGTGGACCCTACATCTCTACTCAGGAAGTGTGTCACACATAAGGCTAGGTACAACCTCTGATATATTTATTTAAATGACCATGTTAGATTATCTTATTATTGTTTTGACATGGAACCTATTTCTTGAGTAGAATCCCATTGGTATTGTACTCCCACGATACATACACCCTTGTGTATATGAATGTAAAAATGGGCCCCGTAAACAAAAATTACATCCCTCCTTATAATGTTTTTCAGGTCCTGGCCCATGATGTACAACCAATTACCCTAAAAACACATCATCCCCACCCTAGGGACAACCCACAAGCATGAGCAGGTCATCTGGCTAATAATTGCCCCCAAAATCCAACACATATCGATATCATTTCTTGTGTGCTTTTTCCTCACTCACACACACACAGGGAAAATTGCCAGAAGGTTACCCATAATGATCACTACTCCAAGCCAAGCATACTTAACTATTGATTTCTAATCAGGTAGGATCCTAAAAAGGACGGTGAACCTTATTTTCATGAGTTATATCATTTAGTCATTTAACCTTTTATCATTATGGGGTGATACATTCACCCCCCACCCTATAGCACAACATCCTCATTCTGGACCCTACATCTCAACTCAGGAAGTGCCCCACACTTAAGGATGGGAAAAACCTCTAATACCATGTGAAACAACATGGCCCTACTGACAACATAGAGATCCCATCTTTACATGATCATCGGGTCCTAGCTAGCAAGGTACCACCTATGGCCCCGCTGACACATGGTCCCCACCATAGGATCCAACCACATGCCTGAGTGGGTAATCTGACTAATGATAGTCCACACATGCCAACACAAACACCCTACCTTAACATGTTCATCGGGTCCTGGCCCGTGAAGTACCACCAGTTGCCCTGCAAACACATCTTCCCCACCCTTAGGCCCACCCACATGCATGAGAAGGTCATCTGACTAATGATAGTCATCAGAGGCCAACACATATCCATATCATTTCTAGTGTGATTTTTCCCCACCCATAAACACCATGGAAAATTTCCCAGAATGTTACCCATTCGGATCACTACTCCAGGACAAGAATGCTTAGTTGAGGAGTTCTTATCAGGTAGGCTCCTGAAAATGAAGGTTCACCTTATTCTCATGATTCAAATCATTTAGTCATTTATCCTTTTCTCATTAGGGGCGTTACAATCACCCACCCACCCACCCCCTCCCCTTTAGAGAAAAACATCTTCATTGTGAACCCAATATCTCAACTCTGGCAGTGCTCCACACTTAAGGTTAGGTAAAACCTCTGATACCAAGTGAAACAAATGGGCACTGCTGACAACATAGAGAACTTTCCTTAACATGGTCATTAGGTCCTAGCCCGCATGGTACCACCGGTTTTCCAGAAGACAGATGTTCCCCACCTTGGGGCCCAACCACATTCCTGACGGGCCATCTGACTAATGATATTCCACACATGCCAACACAAACACCCCACCTTAACATGGTCGTCGGGTCATGGATCGTGAAGTACAACCACTTGCCATGCAGACACATCCTCCCCACCCTAGGGCCCACCCACTTGAATGAGTAGGTCATCTCATTAATGATAGTCATCATAGGCCAACACATATCCATATAATTTCTACTGTGCTTTTTCCTCACTCACACACACCATGGTAAAATTCCCAGAAGGTTACCCATCCTGATCACTACTCCAGGATAAGTATGCTTAAATGTGGATTTCTAATTAGGTAGGATTCACCTTATATACATGAGTTATATCATTTAATCATTTAACCTTTTTCTCATTATGGGGTGTTACATTATCCCCCTCCCCCCTTTAGAGCACAACAACCTCATTGTGGACCCTACATATCAACTATGCCAGTGCACCACAGATAAGGATGGGTACAACCTCTAATACCAAGTGAAACAACTGGTCCATGTTGACAACAAAGAGACCCTTCCTTAACATGGTCATTGGGTCCGGGCCAGTGAGGTACCACCAGTTTCCCCACAAACACATGGGCCCCACCCTGGGGCCCAACCACATTGATGGGTAGGTCATTTGAAAAATGATAGTCCCCACATGCCAACACATACCCTTTCATGTGTGATTTTTCCTCAATCTCACACATCCTCGGAAACTTCCCAGAAGGTCACCCATCCTGATCAGTACTCCAATCCACCTAACTATGGATTTCTAATCATGTAGTCTCCTAAAAAAAATTTGTAGCTTGTTTACATGAGTCGTAGAATTTAGTCATTTAACCTTGGGTGTGGCATTCACCCCGCCCCCATAGATCACAATGTTCTCATTGTGGACCTTAAATCTCAACCCAGGTAGTGCAACAAACCTAAGGATATGTACAACCTATGATACCAATTGTAACAAATGAGCCCTAATTATAACATAGAGACCCTACCTTAACATGGTCATTGGGTCATAGCCCGTGAGGTACCACCAGTTGCCCCGCAGACACATGGTCCCCACCCGGGGGCCACCCACATGCTTGAGCGGGTCATCTGAATAATGATAGTCCCCACATGACAACACATATTCTTTCTAGTGTTATTTTTCCTCACTCACACACACCTTGGAAAACATCACAGGCCAAGCATGCTTAACTGGCCTATGAAGTACATTCGAATACACCACAAACACATGGTCCACTCCTGGGGTCCTACCCCATGCCTAGGCAGGTCATCTAACTAATTATATTCCCCAAAACCCAACACATATCCTTTCTATGGTGCATTGTCCTCACCCACTCACACCCACGGATGCTTCCCAAAATGTAAACCATCCTGATCGCTACTCTAGGCCAAGCACACTTAATTGTGGAGTTCTAATCAAGTAGGATCCCAAAAATGAAGGTTCATCTTATTGACCTGAGCCATTTAATTTAGTAATTTAATCTTTTTTCATTATGGGGTGTTACATTCACCCCCCCCCCTTTAGAGCACATCATTCTCATTGTGGACCCTACATATCAACCCCGGCAGTGCAGTGCACATAATTTATGGTACAACCACCAATACCAAGTGTAACAACTAGGCCCTGCTAGCAGCATTGTTACCCACCTTAACATGGTCATCGAGTATTGTCCCTAGAGGTACCACCAGTTTCCCCATAGACACATGGTCCCCACCCTTTGTCCCACCCCACATTCCTAAGCAGGTCATCTATGTAATGATAGTTCCCACATTCTATCACATATTCTTTCAAATGTGTTTTTTCCTCACTCACACACACCCTGGGAAACTTCTAAAAAGTTCATCCATCCTAATAACTAATTCATTCCATGCACATTTATCTGTAGAGTTCTAATCATGTAATCTCCCGAAAAGGAGGGTTCACATTGTTAACATGATTCATATCATTTATTCTTTTAACCCTTTATCATTATGAGGTGTTACATTCACCCCTTACCTCCATTTAGAGCAAAACATTCTCATTTTGGACCCTATATCTCAACCCATGAAGTGAACCACACTTAAGGATGGGTATAACCTCTGATGCCAAGTGTAATAAATGGGCCCCACTAACAACCCAGAGACCCCTCCTTAATGTTTTCATCAGGTCCTGGATCGTGAGGTACCACCAGTTGCCCTGTAGACACACGGTCCCCACCCTGAAGCCCACCCACATGCATGAGCGGGTCATCAGACTAATGATAGTCTCCACATGCCAATACATATCCTTTCTAGTGTGCTTATTCCTCACTCACACACACCCTAGGAAACTTCCCAAAATTTCATCCATCCTGATCACTACTCCATGCCAATCACAATTAACAGTGGTGTTATAATCATATAGGCTCTTGAAAAGGAAGGTTCACTTTGTTAACATGAGTCATATCATTTAGTCATTTAACCCTTTATCATTATGGGATGTTATATTAACCCTTTACCTCCCTTTAGGCCATAAAATTATCGTTGCAGACACTGTATCTCATCCCAGGCAGTGCCCAACACTTAAGGTTTGGTACCACCTCTAATACCAAGTGTAACAATTGGGCCTCCCTTATAGTACAGACACCCCTCTATAACATGTTATTCAGGTCCTGGGTAGTGAGGTACAACTAGTTACCCCGTAGACATGTCGTCCCCACCTAGGGGCCCACCCATGTTCCTAAGTGGATCATCTAGATAATGATAGTCCCCATAGGCCAACACATATCCATATCCTTTCCAGTGTTCTTTTTCCTCACTGACACACACCCTAGAAAACTTCCCAGAACATCAACCATCATGATCACTAATCCAGGTCAAGCCCACCTAGATGTGGAGTTCTAATTAGGTAGTCTCAAAAAAAGAAAGGTGCACCTTGTTGACATAATTCATATTGTTTATTCTTTTAACCTTTTATCATTCTAGTTTGTCACATTTATCAAATTGGGTTACTAATGCAAAATGTGTTTTTAAGGGTTTGGAATTCCCATTTGTTGGGTTTTCTTTTTATAAAAATAAATTGGATATATTATCTATGATTTTTTGGTGTGATGTCTTAGGGAAATGTTTTATGAATTGTTTAAAAGGTGTGAGTAATGTTTTCTAAGTCACATAAGGTTCAAGTGTGTTGAAATTGATATTTTGAAGGAAAAATATATCATTTTGGCATGTTTTACTTTTTTTGCACCTTTAAATTTAAATTTTATATATTTTAATTAATGAAAATCATGTTTTAAAAATGATTTTGGTTTGATTATGAATTTTCTAAGGGGATCGGCCCATATAATTTTTTGATCAATATTTTTTTTCATGTGTTTTGTAAAATGGGGGATCTATGAATTGTGTGAGTGATGCTAAATGCAATGAAAAGAAGTTTTTAGTCTGCATAAAAATGAAAATTGTATGTTCTATGAAAATTGGGGATTTCCATGAAATGATTGGCATTGATTTATGAATTTGGTTGTGCGTGTGATATGTGAAAATGAACTTGGGCCCGTGGGGATCCTAGATATCTAGGTGGGTGAGGTAGTTCTAGTACGTGAGTTGATACAGAATGGGTTCATCCCAGTTTTTTCTAGCAGGATTGAAGCTTACAACACTAACTAAATTATGATTATTAGGGACCATATAGTAATGGGGGTGCACCTTCTAATGGATTTTGAACAAGAACGTTTTCGTTCGTGGGTTCTAAGACAAATTTCACCGAGGCATGAGGTTCTAGTGTCCCACTCAAGACATATTAACCATAGGATATTTTCCCATGGTGTTATACTATATATGATGTGGTGTGATCCATTACAATACAGTGGACCTCTACCATGTGTTTGTGTGTGTTTTTTTTGTAATTTTATAACTCCCCTTTATCTTTTGTGAAAATGGTTGTGAATTGGATAGTTTTGGAAATGATCCATTTTAATGATGTTGGAAAATAAATTTTTTCCTAAAAATTAAAAATAATTTATTTAAATGATCATGTTATATTATCTTATTTATATTTTGAAATGGAACCTATTTCTTGGGTGGAAACCTATTGGGATTTGGCTCACACCCTACAGACACCCTTAGGTGTTTGTAGATCATGTTCTCTATGTATTCCAGGTAAAAATAGGGTATGTTGTGTGGCGGTTTGGGTTCCTAGTGGTATATTCTTGTGGATATTGGTGGTGGAGGCTCGAGGACATTTCTACTCTTATTGCATGAGGTTTGGGATAAAGTTTCGGTTTCATTATTTTAGTATTTCTATGGGGTTTATGTTCATGGTTGTAAACTCTAAATTAGAAATTGGGTTTTCCCTTTTTGATTGTGCATTTTTAGTTTTAGTTTTTTTTGTTTCATGTTTATGGATATCCAATTGGGTAAAATCACTCCAAAAGCATGTTCTTGATACCCAAGAACTAGTTTCATGCCCTTGGGGATTGGGAAACCCTTTAGGTTCCTGTTGTGGATAGAGTTGGGTGACCAGTTCAGGGTCGAACTAACTTGGTTTGTGAAAACTACAAGCAATAGAGATATAATCAGCTTATACAGTAGATAAGGAAATAGATATTTGTTTCTTAGATGACCCGAAAATTATTCTTTTTCCTATAAAATGAAACATATCTAATGTGATTTTTCAATCAACTCTAAATCCTCCAAAATATGAATCAGAATAATATGTAAAATCAAAAAAATTATATTGTTTATTAAATAAACTAGAATCAACAGTTCCTTTAACATATATCATTATTATTTTTACAACATTAAAAAGAATTTCATTAGGATATTTTTAAAATCATTCATAGAAAAAAAATAAAAATGTAATTGGGTCTAGATACAGTTAAATATAGAAAGCTATATATCATGCCTCTATAAACATTAATATCATTATATTTTCCAAATTCATCAATATCTAATTAATTTTTTTTACCCATAATAGTTTTCATAGATTTAGAGGAATTAATAACAAATCCTTTAAATAAATATTTAGCACTCTTAGATTGACTAAGAAAAATTTTATCTTTTCTTTAATTAATTTATTGTCCAAGAAATATTTTAATTCCACCATTAAACTCTTGTCAAATTCAGAAGACATCAAAAAGAAAAATTATTGAAAATGATTTCACTAGAGGAGAAAAAACTATATCATCAACATATATTTTTAAAATTAAAATAACATCAATATTTATTTTGATAGAAATTGTTGGATCTACAATGGATTTCTTAAAATCATTATTTAAAAAATAAATAATTCCTAGTATTCCAAGAATGAGTTGCTTGTTTGGGACCACACTAATCTTTAGATAATTTAAAAACATGATTAGGAAATATTTCACTTTCAAACCTAGGGGTTTGAGAAACATAAACTTATTCAGATATAAATATATTTAGGAAACATCTTTTTACATCTATTTAATATAATTTAAAACCACGAAAACAAGATAAAGATAATAAAAATTATAATTGGATATGACATGGGGACAGGTAAAAATAATCTTCAATATTTAAAACTTTATCATGAGTGTATCCTTGAGAAATAATTCTTGTTTTTTTCAAAATCTATAGAGATTCATTCAGATTATTTCTAAAGACCCACTGAGTTCCAATAACCTGTTTGACCTCAGGAAATTCTAAAAAAGTCCAAATATTATTTCTAAAAAACTCATTTAATTCATTTTATATTGTAATAATCCATTATGCATATTTCAAATATTCATTAACATAAATTGGAATAAAATAAGAAATAAAATCCGAATTGGTATAATAATTTAAAATATCATTTCATGTTTTTCACATCGAAATCAATATTTCCAATTACATTTTCAATGAGATGATCTTTTTGAATCTTTTGTGATTTCAGATCAGGTTGATAAAGAGCATGGTCCCCCTCAATTGACTCAATATTGTCTTGAAGAATTTATTCACTAAAATTAAATTCTCTAAACTTATCATCAATAAAAAAAGAATAAAAATTTATTTTAACATTATTTTCACCAAAATCATATATGGTTTTCTTAATCCATAAACCTTGTTCAAAATTACTAGATGTAGAGATATACCGAACCTCTATAGTAGATAAATAAATAATTTTTTTAAAATACATAGTAAATTTATATTTTTCCCAAAAAATGAAACATACCTATTGTTCTTTTTAATTAAATTCTAAATCCTAGAAATAAATGCAAAATAATCTTCAAATTCTATACCTTTTTCTTAAGAGTATCCTTTAGCAATAAGAGTGGCTTTATTTTTTACAATTCTTTCAGATTCATCCATATTGTTTCTAAATATCCACTTAGTACTAGTCACCTATTTAACCTCAGGGTATTCTACTAATGTCCAGACATTATATCTAATAAACTAATTTAATTCTTCTTCCATAGAAAAAATACAGTTCTCATCTTACAAAGAATAATTAACATTAATAGGATTAAATCATAAATAAAATAAGAATTATCATAATAATTTAAAATATAATTTCTAGTTTTTACAATAGAATCAACATTTCCAATTACATTTTCAACAGGATGATCTTTATGAATCTTCCATGATTTTGGATCGGGTTGAGAAGGAGTATGCTCCCCCTCAATTTATTCATCCTTATCCTATGGAAATTTTTCACTGTAATAAAAATCTATAAACTCATAATAATTAACATTAGAATCATAATTCAATTTAACATTAATTTTATTAAACATATTATGAACATATTGTTAAATAATAATAGTTCTAATGTTATAAATTCTATATGATTTACTATTTTTAGAATAACCCATAAAAATTCCTTCAACACTTTTAGCGTCAAATTTATCTAAATTATCCTTTGAATTTAAAATAAAAACTTTACAACCAAAAACTCTACAATAACCAAATTTAGGTTTTTTAATTATAAATAATTCATAAGTAGTTTTATATAACAATGGTATAATAATAAATCTATTAGAAATATAACAAGAAGAAAAAGTAGCCTCAGACAAAAAATATATTGGAAAATTATATTCATATAACATTGTTCGAGCCATTTCAATAAGTGTTTTTTTGTTCTACAACACCATATTTCTATGGTGTTCTAGGAGAAGAAAAGTTATGAAAATAACATTTATTTTCAAAAAAATCGAAATATAAATTATGAAATTCACATCTACAATCACTATGAGTAGAAATAACCATACAACATTTCACATTTTTAACTAATTAAAAAAAGTAATAAATCTAGTTAATGTATTATTTTTATGAGAAAGAAACAATACCCAAGAAAATATATTATAATCATCAACAATAACTAATGTATATTTCTTTCCACCAAGTCTAGAAATTTGAGTGGGGACGAATAAATCAATATGTACTAACTATAAAGATTTATTTGTACTTATTTGATTGATAAGTCTGAAATAAATTTTGTGTTTCTTCCATTTCATTCAAGAGTCACAAATATAATGTCGTTATTTCTTCGAGGAGGGTGCCTATAACACGTTCTCATGTTTTATGATATTATACAACATTCTAAAATTTACCTGACCTAAATATTTATTCCAAAGGATGCTTTCATTCTGTACAGCATTCAAACACTTCAGATATTGAATAGTTGACTCATAAAAATCCATAATATAAATATTATATTTTTATTAGAATAAAATAATAAGGAATAATCTTTAAAAAACTTAACATTTAGTATTTTCAAATTTAGGTTCCATTACATCATGTAATGATCCCTGATTAGGCCAAGCCCACACTGGAAGACTGATCACACCCAACCCCAACACTGGTATATAGAAGGCCAGAAGGACCCCACTATATGTCAGCCCAGATAACATGGGGTAGAAACTATACCCCACCTGGTGGGGTTTTTAATCCCCCACCTCCCCAAAAAACATGAACCAGTTACCACAGGTTTAACAGCCAACTGGAAAGCGTTACGAGTACCACTCGGTGTCTTCCTATGCATTCTTGGCCCAATTGGGGATCATTACAATCTAAGGTTATCCCCTGACTAATTTACAATCACTGCATGATTCCTCACTTTGTCTCATATAAATTCCATGATATATCTTATAATATTTTGAGATAATAAATGTATTAGACTCTTACACCATCTGAATACCTCTCAAAGTATCATGATGGAAACCCATCGTAAATCCCACAATAAATATTAACATATTATATTCAACCCATCACCAAAGTAAAGGTTTATATAACGGTTCTTATGTTATCATGTTTCAAAAACCAATAAAAGTTAACAAACAGGGAAACCATAAATAAAAGCGAACACCTAATAATGAAAATTTAAAAAAATAGAGTGTCTCACTAATGAGGTCTAAACAAAACAAACCCTTTATCAAATAAATTCCTATTTTTCATTTTAAATAAAATAAAATAACCTATATTATAAAAAACATAAATTAAAATGTCTTACCAATATACTCAACCAAGTTCATTGGCCAAAATCCCAACATAAAGCTTCATTACAAACCTTTGTTTTTTCTAAAATTACAAATAAAACACACCTCTTTCAATTACTATTTCCATTATAAATTCATCTATAATCAAATATACCCCTATAAATTCCATTTAATAGTTTTAAAAATTTCGCATTTAAAACCAAAATTTTTTATAAAATTATCCATTAACACTGGCTCACTTGAGGTACTCTAAAAATAGTTTGGAAATATATATAGAACATGTTATATATTAATTCAACATTAGATAATCCCATTTATGATGAAGTATAATGTCATGAAATAAATAATATTAATAATAAATATATGAACATAAAATAATTAGTTTTATCAAGATACGCAATGCATATAATCTATCAACATTGTATCATTATCTATTTAATCATCTGATACTTGTCATATCCACTACAAATCCAAAATGCATCGATGTAATTAATATAAAATTAGTACTCAAACATTCATCCATTTATATAGAAAAAATTAATCAGTAGAAATGTCATAAATCACACCAATTGGTTATACAATGATAAAATCCTAATAAAAAATGAGTGTTCCATTCTTGATGAACATTTGATCCTAAATATACAAAAATATCTAAATTCTATACCCTATTTGATAATACTTTTCTCCCGTAATTGAAAAAATACCTAAATAAAATCATTAATCATAATACATCTATAGAATTAAAGAGTTAGAGGGAAAATGATACCTCTCTAAGCCTCCTACAGACACTATTAATTAATATCACTTTATGAAATGTGATTCTGCCATGATTTTATGGAATAACATTTTAAATAAAAAACCCATCGCACACATATCTAATATGAATGAGGGGGATGAAAAATTAAAGTGAAAGGGAAATATATATCCTATGATTGACATGAGAAAATAAACTTAACACACCATAATCAAGAGGATATAAAGTGGGAAATTGTATTTCGAAAAGGATGGATCCCATCTTTATTCCAGTTTGAAAAAAGAAGAACTATAAACAGGGTATTAAATTGAAAAGAAAAAAAATCCATTTTACTCCCATTTAAAAATTGGCATTTTCTCAATAAGAATTTGGTGATAGTTTCCAAAAAATTGGGTGAATATAATGTGGGACAACCCTACTATTTGACTACCCAAAATCCTATTAAGATTATATGTAACTCCCCAACCCCAGTTATCCAGATTCGGTGCATTATTACATAACATAAGCATTATACAAGGAATCATGTCCCGAAAGACTAATTAGTTTAATAGCCTTGGAAGTACTAGATACATTCATCAGTTTTACATTATATCATCAAATAAAAACATCAAAAACATTTTTTCCCCTTTTGAAAACACTTATATCCTTAGCCTATCCTTACAGGTCAGCCATAAAATACTTCCTCACATCCTGGGAAAAATAAAACATAGAAATGGGTGAGCTCAGATGCTCAGTAAGGATAATAATATAGTGGAATCTTTAATGAATAAGCATAAACATTTAAGTCAATGTATAAGAATAAAACAAAAGGCTTTCAAAATAAATCTTAGGCATAATATTGCAAAGATAAAACCAAATAATTTCATTTAATTAATTACATGGATATTATACTATTCAAATAATCACATTCAATAACAATATCAACTTTCATAATGATGGAAAGCATAATGCCAGACTTCATAACCCCATAGTCAAGGCCTTGTGTCAATACTAAAAATAAGATTTTTGTCAAGGGATTATGCCAATACACTATTTTCTCTCATTATACCTTTTGAGGATTTGATGATCTATAGTGTGCTCCACCTATCACTTACTAAGTCCAATACATTCCTCTTATGAAAAGGATTAAACATAACATAAACATTCATATCAAAACAAGCATATGAAACGTCAATAATTTATTCATAAACCATGAATGGTGTCAAATAAACACATCCATAGTCAAACATATCAAAAAAACCTTTAATACAATATGGAATATTTGTATCATAATAAATCAACTTCAAACAATCTTAAAATCCATCAAAGGATGTTGACATAGATGAAATCAAAACTTTTTTAGAGAAATATCTCTTTATATTTGGAAATAATTGTAAAGTCCTATAATTTTAAAAGAAAACATTTATTTGGAAAATGTTATTATAATCTTGTATGGTATGCTTCGACGATGATATAATAGCAAAAAATATCCACACCCGTCGTAGAAGTTAAAAAAAGACACCCTTACCTTAATTTTTTCAAAATGGTCATAAAGTACCTTGTTTGGAAAATGAAGGAGAGATTAATTTCAAAACATATGTTGTAAAATAAGGGTATAAATGACTTTAAACCATAGTCTAGTAAATAGTAAAAAAATTTCTAATTACATTTTTAAGAAAACATGGATGTGGATGCTAAAAAGGACACAATAGATACTTACGTAAAAACAACCTCGGATAATAAAAAGATTGTGAAATAAACCCTTAACTTGTACTTATACTTAGTTGATGGTATCTTAACATCCTGTATAATAGTTGAAACATTTTTATTAAATGATAAAATAACTATATATATAAATACGATATGATATATGATTCTTTAATATTGCTTTGTTAATAATATTTCAGTAGTATCATCATTTTGGGTGTTAACTAATCAATTTTCCTTAATATTGTTGGTTAAGTAAGCCATGTTTTTTATTTATATTATGTATTTGATTCATATACAGAATGGTATTATGTTCATAAACATTATTTTTTATCATAAAAGGAAAATTATTCTTGAATGATTACGATGGGGAATGAATCTCATCACGTTTGTGGAGATGGTAACCCGTACGTACGCATGAGCGACAATATCATTATATTGACGGTGAAATAATATGTAATTGGATGGTATATCATATATAAATAATCATTAAAATGTTATATTTATTATTTACATCATTTATACTCATTATTATACCCATCCAAATAATTATGTATTTGAATAACAAACTAAACCACGACGTGGATAGGGTAAGCTCTACGTACGCACGTATGATGACATTATCATTCATATGATGGATAGAATAATAAATATGGTTGTAACATTTTTATAATAACATCACAGTGTATAGAATATAATGGAGTTATTATTTTATAATAGAAAAATAAATAAAGGGAAAGTGGAAGAAGAAAAATTTGAAAGAGGGTGGTGAAATTATTACATCTTTTTCGGGTGTTTTCTTTTGAGTTGATCAAAAGGACTCCCTAGGTTGGAATTATGATCAAAATAAAGCCTCTAGGTTGAATTTAGGGAAATTGGAAGGATTTATGGGTAGGTTTTGGCTGACGGAAATGTCTTTGGAGGTGTGATTTTGAGAGAAGGGGAAGTG
This sequence comes from Viscum album, assembly GCA_963277665.1. Taxonomy (NCBI): domain Eukaryota; kingdom Viridiplantae; phylum Streptophyta; class Magnoliopsida; order Santalales; family Viscaceae; genus Viscum; species Viscum album. The sequence goes on from OY728145.1 coordinate 506,926,297, forward strand.
CCCTTTTATAAGAGAGGTGAGGGGAAATTTAGAAAATGATGAAAATATTATTTTATAATAAAATCATTTTCAGATTCTAATGGATCCAAAATGATTTATTTCAAGGATAATTTCGGTAAGGTTAAAAAATGTTTCAACCAATAGGTTTTTGGTAGTTTTGGGTCACTATATTAACATTATCTTTTAGATTTAACTCTTAGTTAAATAGTTTAACATTTACCATGTATTCTTGAATTATTATAATAATTGGTTAATAAAGTTACTATAAAATTACAAGAGAACTTCAAGTGGTACATTAATGATATACCAATCATTATATACGTTCTTTGGTAGAACCTTATATTTTAGGACTATTATATAAGTTAATTATATAATATCTGTTTTAAAAATGCATTTATGTCAATTTTTACACTATTTAGTATTTGGTTTTTGTGAAAGTCATAACTACTTGATTACATAAAAACAAGTACATTGAATCAACCCTATCATATTATATTCACATATAGAATTCGTGGATGTCATAAAAACTTTGAAATTATATTTATTTTAATATATATAATACCATTTATTTGATTCTTTCATTAATAAGGTAATTGCTGCATCACCATTATGTCATAAATAAATTTAATTATTTAATATCCAAAAATTATAAATAAAATAACATTATGTATTAATTTTTTTTAGATTTATAATTGGTAATTATAGTCAAAAAGATAACTTATATAGCCCCATTAAAAAATTATTTCACAAAAAGATATATGTTTCTCTCATTTTTGTCATTACATTAAATTAATTAATATAAAGTTTCTTTATCAATCTCAAGTGGCTCCATGGGGTCTCAAAATAGACCCAAGGGTTTCCATGGTGTGAAATGTATCCATAAATAGACATAGGACATATGTTATGGTAATTTAATATTATTACAATATTATTTTGTACCCTTATTTATTGGATTTACCTTTTAACCATGGTAAATAAAATATTTAGAGAAGTAATTATTCATAATGTCTAAAAATAAAAGTTACCTATTTACAAAATTTGGACCTACTGATTCAAATTACGGAATACATTTTTCCAAATTCAAAACACATAAGTTGTATAAATTAATTTAAAATTAATTCCTTTTGTCAAAACAAAAAGCGTGTTTTTAAGAATTAATAAATATCAAAAGATTGACACTTGTTTACGTCCCGTTTAAATGTGAAATTACATAAAATGACCTAAATTATATTAACTAATAAAAATATAATCTAATGATAATTTAAAACCACTCAAATTTATAATTTAACTCTATAAATTATTTTGATTAAAAAAGTTGTTTTTAAATAAAATTTAGTATTTTTCACTATTCATCAAAAAATGAATGTTTTCAAAAAAGTTCCAAAAATTCTCCCTAAGATAATTTTGATATTCTGAATTAAAAAATGAAGTCCATTTTGAAAAATAAAATGTATAAAATTTTAAAAAGTTGTTATTAGTATTTATAACAGCTAGTTTGATTGGTCGTGGTGTGTTAAAACTCCATAATACAAGCTACTGCGTTATTCAAAGGGAAACGTGTCATGGAAGCCAGAGGTGTTACATTATCCCCTCCTTAAAAATTATTTCTTCCTCGGAATTTCAAGAATATTAATGCATAAAAATATTCGAGTGGTTCTTTAACATAAGTTCCTCAGGTTCCCACATTGCCTCTTCCATCTTATGGTTTCTCCATAGAAATTTTACCAAAGTTGTCGTCTGTTTTCTCAGCACTTGTTCTATGGTATAAAGAATTTTGATAGGCTATTCACAATAAGAAAGATTAGGTTCCAGTTCAATTTCCTCATCGGTGAGTACATGCGTTGGGTCAGGCATGTATGTTCTAAATAGTGATATGTGGTACACATCATGAACTTTGGAGAGACATGGAGGCATTGCCAAATGATAAGCTACAACTCCAATTTGTTATAGAATTTTGAAAGGTCTAATATAACTGGGACTCAATTTACCCTTCTTACTGAAACATATAACATCCTTCCATGGATATGCCTTTAAGAAAACATGATCTCTTACTTGAAATTCCAAATCCTACCTTCAGTTATCGGCTTAGCTTTGTTTCCTACTTTGAGCTTCTTTGATGTGGGTTTGGATAATTTTCAATTTTTTTAAATGTTTCCTCAACATGTTTTGGGCCTACGAGATTTCTTTCACCAAAAGCATCCCAACAAGTTGGTGTAATACATCTCTTTACATATAATTCTTTATATGGTTCCATCTGGATACATGAATGGAAGCTATTGTTAGAGGGAAATTCTACCATAGGTAAATATTGATCCCACATACCCTGAAAGTCAAGTGAGCAAGATCTCAACATGTCTTCTAAGGTTTGAATAGTCCGTTCTGATTTTCCATCAGTTTGAGGGTGTTAGGTAGTGCTCAAATTAAGTTTAGTATCTAGGGCTTTCTGACGAATTTTCCATAATCTTGATGTAAAATGGGGATCACGATAATAAACAATCAATAGATGTACTCCATTATGTCTTACATCTACATCAATATATAGTCTTGACATACATTCAAGTGGAATATATTCTCTTATAGTACAAAAAGTGCTAACTTGGTAAGATGATCAATAATGACCCATATTGCATCATTCCTTCTACGAGTCTTTGGTAGCCCCATGACAAAGTCCATCGTAATATTATCCCATTTCCAATCAGGTATGGGAAGAGGTTGCATGACACCTCTAGGATGTTTCCTTCCAGCTTTCACTTGATACAAACCATACATCTTGACACAAAATCAGAAATATCCCACTTCATATTGTCCCACCAAAAATATTCATTCAAATCGCTATACATCTTGGTGCTCCCATGGTGTATAGAGAAATTGGAGCTATGAGAATCATCCAACAATTCCCTTTTTAGATCTGGTATGTCTGGAACACAAAGTATCTTCCCAAATTTCAAAATTCCATCTTAATATATGAAGTCACTCAATCTCTCATCATTCACAGCTTTAATCATCTTTTGAAACTCCTCATCATCAGTCTGATAACTTTTTATCCTTTCTAGTAAAGATGGTTTGGAAACCAATTGAAAAAGTATTGATGTTTCCCCTTCCATGGTTATTCCCATATCCATCACTACTAGATCCATGAAAATAGGATCACATTCAACTCTAATCTTGTTCAAAACACCATGATCGTTTCTCCTAAAATCATCTTCCACCCATATTTTCCTTCTCAGAGTGGTAGTGTATTGTGCATTCATAATCCCTGAGTAGTTCAAGCAATCTCCATTGTCTCATGTTGAGTTCTTTTTGTGAGAAAATATACTTCTAAATCTTGTGATTAGTATAAATATCACATTTTTCTCCATAGAGAAAGTGTCTCCATATTTTCAGAGAAATTATTACAGCTGCTAACTCAAGATCATGAGTTGGATAGTTTTGCTCATAAATTTTTAGCTGTCGTGATGCATAGGCAATAACTCTATCATTCTGCATAAGGAAACAACCAAGTCATTTCTTTAAAGCATCTATAAAAATAACAAACCCATCATTCCCTGACGATAGAGTCAAGATTGGATATTTGAACAATCTTCTCTTTAGTTCTTCAAAACATTCTTCACACTCTTTTGTCCAAACAAATTTAACCCTTTTATGAGTGATCTTGGTTAATGGGTTATCCAATTATGAAAAATCCTGGACAAGATGCTGATAATAACCTGCTAATCCAATAAAACTACGTACCTCAGTTAGACTCATTGGTTTTGGCCATTCTTGTATTTCCTTGGTCGTTGACGGATCAATAGAGATTCCATCCTTATAGAAAATAAGGCCAAGAAAAGAAATCTTCTGAAGCCAGAATTCACACTTGCTAAATTTACCATATAATTCATTTCTTCTTTGAGTCCTTAAGACAGTATGAAAGTGATTTTCATGATCTTCTTAGATTTTTTATTATACCGAAATATCATCAATAAATACCACTACATATTCATCAAGATATTCCTTGAAAATTCTATTCATTGTATCCATGAAGAAAAAGGGTGCATTAGTAAATCCAAATGGCATTACAGGAAACTCGTAATGCTCATTCCTGGATCGAAATGCTATTTTAGGAATGTCTCCTTTATTCACACACAACTGATTATATCCTGATCGAAGGTCAATCTTTGAAAAATATTGAGCTCCATGAAGTTGGTCGAATAAATCATCAATGTGATGTTGGGGATAGTTGTTCTTTTTTTTATAGCTTTGATCTCCCTGCAGTCAATACACAACCTCATAGATTCATCATTCTTCTTAACAAAATTAACAGGGGTTCCCCATGGAGAAACACTAGGGTGAATAAATCCCTTATTAATAATTTTCTCTAGTTTTTTCTTTAGTTCCACTAATTCCATAGTGGAAAATTTATAAGGGGTCCTCGATATGGTCCTTGAACCAGGAATTAATCAATGGAAAACTCAATTTCTCATTCTGGAGGATGTCTAGGTAAATCCTCTATAAACACATCAACATATTCATGCACAATACGTAAGTCCTCTATTAGAACATTATTTTCCTCACCCTTAGTTATATTATTCTCTTCTTCCCCAATAATTGAATTCAGTAGAGCTAATGGGGGTGGATCTCGATAAGAATTAGGTGGTGGTGTTTCTGCTCTAAAGATAAGGTACTCTTTATCATCATCGAAAATTGTATCCTCCTTCTTCTAACAATAAATTTTCACATCATGGTTTGAATGCCAATCCATACCATGAATTATATCAAATTCAATCAGGGGAATGATGATTAGATCAGAGGATAAAGAACATTTATATGCCCTAATGGGAACTGATTCACAAAAATTTGTTGTTAGGATACTTCCCTTAGGTGTTTCATCTAACAACTCTCATGTTAAGTCAAATTGAAAATATCTAATTTTCTTAGAAAAATGGAAAGTTATGAAACAACACGATGATCTAGAATCAAATAATGAATTGCATAAACTTGAGGAAACCATTAAATTACCTACCACTACATCTTTCAGAGCTTCATCCTTAGCAGTAGTGACCACATAAGCATTGAATTTCTCCCTTGGACTTTTATGCGGTAAGTTCCCCTGGTGCTTAGGACATTCATTTTCATAATGCCCCTTTTCACTACAATTATAGCATTAAACATTGATAGTATCTTTCTTCCTCTAGAAATCACGATCTTCATGGCCTTTTTCACCACTCTTTTAATAGACTCTCATCCCCTTCAGGCGTGTACCGGGGTGTTTCATCCCATATTTACCATAGGATGGATATTAAACTTTTCCCTTCTTCCCCTTATTTCTATTTCCAGAGTGTTCAGTAGATTTCTTCTTTTCTTGCTTTGCTTTGAAGTCATAAGACTTAGAGAATTCTTTTTCGGTCTTGATAGCACATTAAACAATATCATCGTATGATTAGGAGGATTTTGAGAATAATTATTAATGGAGAAATTGATTTAACTCATAAAATAATCGATCAATCTTACTCCTTGATTTAGGTATATAATCCGTTTCATGCCTTTCTAACCTTGTAAAGTTACCCTTATACATTGCGACATTGTCATCCCCCTTTTCCTCAGACATAGAAATTATCTTTCAATATATGCTCGATGCTCATGAGGAAAGTATTTTTCAAGGAAAATACCTTTAAAATCACTATATTCTATGTTTGATACTTCTTCATTTTACTTTGTTTTTTGGATTAATGACCTCTATTGATCCACATCTCCCTTGAGCCGATAAACTTCCATGAAAACTTTTTCCCTTTCGCTACTCCTCAAAGCCTGAAATATTTTTTCTAAGGAACTTATCCATTTCTCAGCTACTAATGTATTTATACTCCCATTTAATGTTGGATGTTTTTTCCTCATGAAGCGGTCTAACATTGATTTGCCATGTTGTGGATCAGGGTGTTCCATACGAGTAAGGTTATTATTCACAACCTGAGTGAGTTGTCCCTGGTTGATCAGCACCAGTTGCATCACCAGCTCCACTATAATTATCTTTATTAGTTGGAAAATACCTACATGGATTATATGGGTTGATATAGTTTCCATTCCTTCCACTAGGCGCCATTTCTAAAAAAATGGTATACACTAGATTAGTTTATGAATCACAATACATAATTCTAAATTTGTAAAACAATTAATATAAATTGAACAGTTTATAGATATAATCTATAATCATAAAAAAATTATTTCAGGAATTATATACTCATAAACCCTTCATAATGTTTTTTAATGAAAATGATAATTATCCTAAGAATATCCCCTGAGAGTGTCGCAACCAAGAGTGTAGAAAGGCCCGTTTTCTTGCACCAGTTCATGTTCGACTCTAGATCAAAGCAGTGTTTTTAGGTTTTACAACTAGGTACATCTGTGCCAGAGCTTCCTCTAGTTTCTCATATCCATACAGGGTTGTATTGCATGTAAAAATCACAAAATCTCTACATTATCAAAATTTAAGTAAGTTCTTCTATAATAATCCTCAAAGTCTATTTTAGGGTAATGTTCTCTAATCAGAGTTTTTCTAAATCTAGCTTCCAAGGTTTGTACTAAAGATCATATAATACCATCTATAACGCCCCTACCCTAGTTACCCAAATTCGGTGCATTGTTACACAACATTGGCATGATACAAAGAATCTTGTCCAGAAAGACCAATCAGTTTATTAGCCTTGGAAGTACTAGATACATTAATAAGTTTTACATTAAATAATTAAATACAAACATCCTAAAATTTTTTTCCCCTTTTGAACACACATATATCCATATCCTATCGTTGTTGTTCAACCATAAAATACTTCTTCACATCCTAGAAAAAATAAAACATAGAAAGGGGTGAGTTCAGACGCTCAGTAAGGATAACAATATAGCTGAAACTTTCATAAATAAGCATAAACATTTAAGGCAATGTATAAGACTATAAGAAAATCCATTTAAACATAAACTTCAACATAATATGGAAAAGATAAAATAAAATAATTCCATTTACTTAATCACATGGATGTTCTACAAGTCAAATAATCACATGCAATATTAATAGCCACTTTCATAATGATGGAATGCATAATGCCAGACTTCATAACCACATAGTCAAGGCCTTGTGCCAAGACTACAAATAAGATTTTTTTCAACCCCTAGTGTTAAGAAACTAGTTTGTCTCATAAGACCTACCAATTCATCTAGGAGCTATAGTGATCTCTACCCATCACTTACTTAGTCCAATGCATTCCTCATATGAAAAGTTTTAAACATAACATAAACATTCGTATTAAAACTAGAATATTAAATATAATTACATTACACATAAACCATGAATGGTGTAAAAATAACACATTAACATTCAAACATATCCCAAAACCTTCAATACAATATGTATGTTTTGTATCATAATAAATCAACTTCAAATAAGCTTAAAATCCATCAAAGGATGTTGACATAGATGAAATCAAACCTTTTTTAGAGAAATATAACTTTATATTTTGAAATCATTTGAAGGTCATATAATTATAAAATAAGTCCTTTATTTTGAGAATATTCTTATAATAATGTATGGGAAGCTTCAAATATGACATCATGGTGGGAAATAGCCACACTCACCGTATAAGTTAAAAAAAGACATTCTTACCTTAATTTTGTCGAGAATGTCATAAAGTACCTTGTTTGGAAAATGATATAAAGATTCCTTTGAAAACATATATGGTCAAATAAGAGTATAAATGAATTTAAACCATATTATAGTAAATAGTAAAAAAATTTTGATTTATATTTTTATGATAACACAAATGTGGATGATAAAGAGGTCCCAGTAGATACTCAAATAAAAAAACCTCAGATAAAAAAGGGATTGTGAAATTTACCATTAAATTGTACTTTTCCTTATCCGATGTTATGTTAACCTCATATATAATTGTTAAAAAATTGTTATTAAATTATAAAATAAATTTATACATAAATATGATATCATATATGATCCTATAATATTTCTTTTTTAATAATATTTCAATAGTATCATCATTTCAGGTGCTAACTGATCTATTTTCCTTTATATGATTGGTTACGTAAGCCTTTATGTTATGGATATGATGTATTTGAATCATATATAGAATGATATTATGTTCATAAACATTATTTTAATCATAAAATGAAAATTAATCTTGAATTATTACAATGGGGATTGAATCTCATCGCGTTCGTTGAGACGGTAATCTGTACGTACGCACGAGCGACAATATCAATATAATGATGGTGAAATATCATGTAATTGGATGTTATATCATATATAAATAATACTTAACAGGTTATACTTATTATTTACATCAGTTATACTCATTATTATACCCATCCAAATAATTTAGTGTTTGAATAACAAACTACACCACGATGTGGTGATGGTAAGTCGTACGTACGCACTTATGGTTAATTTGTCATTAATATGATGGATAAAATAATGAATATGGTTTTAACATTTTTATAATAACATCATAGTATATAGAATATACTGGAGTTATAATTTTATAATTGAGACAACAAAAAAAGAGGAAGTGGAAGAAGAAAATAACTTGAAAGAGGGTGGTGAAATTATTACCTCTTCTTTAGGTGTTTCCTTTTGAGTTGATCAAAAGGGCTCCTTAAGTTAAATTTATGATAAAAATATGGCCTCTAGGTTTAATTGATGGAACATTTTAGTATATTTTGGTAGTTTTTGGCCAATCCAAATGGCTTTGGAGGCGTGATTTTGAGAGAAGGGGAAGTGCCCTTTTATAATAGAGGTGAGGGGCACCTTAGGAAAAGATTGAAATATTATGTTATAATAAAATAATTTTCGGTTTCTAATGGCTCCAAAATGATTTATTTCAATGTTATGGTGGGTATGGGTCTCAAAATTCTCCACCAATAGGTTTTAGATAAGTTTGGTTCACCATATTTACCTTATCTTTTAGATTTAACTCTTAGTTAAATAGTTTAACATTTACCATGTATTCTTGTATTATTATAATAATTGGTTAATAAACATACTATAAAATGACAGTAGAACATAAAGTTGATCATTAATGATATAAATATCATTATATAAGTTATTTGGTAGAACCGTAGATTTTGAGGACAATTATATAATTTAATAATATAATATTTGTTTTAAAAACTCATTTATGTCAATTTTAACACTGTTACGTATTTTGTTTTTTTGAAAGACATCACAACTTGATTACTTCAAAAAGAATACATTTAATCAACCCTAAAATGTCGTATTCAACTTGAAAATTCGTGCATGTTATAAAAACTTTGATTTTTATTATTTTATTATTTATAATACCATTTATTTGATTCTTTCATTAATAAGGTAATTAATGCATCACCATTGTGTCATAAATAAATTTAATTATTTAATATTTAAAAATTATAAATAAATTAAATTATTTAGGAAATAGTTATATCATTATAATTAGTTTTTATAATCGAAACTATAACTTATATAACCCTACTTTAAATTTGTTTTACTAAAAGATATATGTTTATGTTATTTTTGTATTTACATTAAATTAATTAATATAACGTGTCATTATCAATCTAAAGTGGCTCCATGGGTCCCCAAGTATACCCAAGTTGGACAATGGTCGTACATGTATCAACCAATAGGAATATGACACATGTAAGGGTAATTTAATATTATTATAATACTATTTTTTACCCTTATTTACCGGATTTACCCTTTAACCATTGTAAATAAAATATTTACCAACTAATTATTCATATTGTCTAAAAATAAAATCAACCTATTTAAAAATTTGGACCTCCTGATTCCAAATATGGAATCCTTTTTTCCTAATTCAAAACATATAAGAGGAAGAAAAAAATTGAAAATTAATTCCCTTTGTCAAAACAAAAAACGTGTTTTTAAGAAATAATAACTATAAAAAGATTGACATTTTTTATCTCTAGTATAAATGTGAAACTATATAAAATGACCTAAATTATATTAAATGACAAATATATAATCTAATGATACATTAAAACCACTAAAATTTGTAATTTATCATTATAAATTATTTTGAATAAAAAAGTTGTTTTTAATTAAAATTTTGTATTTTTCACTATTCATCAAAAATTGAATGTTTTCTAAAAAGTACCAAAAATTAAACCTACGATAATTTCGATTTAGAGAATTCAAAAATTAAGTCCATTTTGAGAAAAAAATTATAAAATTTCAAATAGTGGTAATTACTATTTTTAACGGCTAGTTTGATTAGTCGTGGTGTGTTAAAACTCATAGTTGCATATAACACAAGCTACTGCATTATTCAAAGGGAAAAGTACCGTGAAATCATGGGGTGTTACATTCTACTTGTAGTTAGGTGGGGCCTACAGACTCCCATAAAATATCATTTTCTTGTGATTATTATACAAAATAAAAATCCAACATCCCTATGAGCTATTATATGTATAACCCATCCATTTATACTCCCAAATATTATTTAAATATCCCCCATCATGATCATTTCTAAAACTAATCAACTCAAATGGTTAATAAATCTATAGATACACGACCTTCCTCTAATTTCAAAGATATAAAAATGCATTGATTGTTGTATTGATCACAATTTTTTAAATTAAATCAACACTTTCTAGGAATACAATGATGTAAGATATTATTTATCATGTTATTGAATCCAAAAAACATTAATGATATCCAAAACTATATAGAAGTTTTATGATGATTTTTTTATGGTGACTAATGGAGTTTTTTTATGGATATCATGTCTTCTTAGTTGGGTCCTCATGGATGGGATATGAAATCCTCTAGATTAAAGGAGAATTAGAACATAAATATATAGGGTCATTTGAAATGATTAAGGAAATTGAGGATGCAGTGTATCATATTTCGTTTTCAGGGAAGAATATTCAAGTGCTTTATCTATTTCATGAATGAAAATTAAGTATATACCAACCACACTCATCTCATTTATTTCAATTGAAATGCACTTATTTGAAACTAGGAATAACGTTTTTTGAGTTGTTGGTGTGAATTATTGATAAAAAGAAATCTTAAGAGGGTGAGTTAAACTCATATATGTCTTTAATATTTTAAACATATCAAGTGATAGTTTATATAGTAAAATTTTAGGTATGTAATGTTCATTGTTGGGGAGAATAATAATGTCCATATTTTTATATTTTTTTAGTGGAAGTGGATGAAGGATTTAGTTTATATATAAAAATACGTTTTTCATAGTATTGTGGAAGAATATTTATAATTATTTCTTCCAATTAATTATGGAATATTTTGTTATAATATTATGGATGGGAAACTATTCTTTTTGTTACAAAAATCGAGGCTTTATTTGAATTTTTTATTAGGGAAATAGTTATTTTAATTGAGGGTTGGATTTTAATTAGGTAGTGGATATAGGGTAACTTTAATAAAAATGTTTAATTTAGAATTTATTTTGGTCGTCTATTATACACTAGTGGATTTAATGATATTTTAACATCATAGATATTATTATGAGAAAGTTATTGATTTATAAATAGGTTTTTTAATGGTATTTTTATAGAGAGACAATAATTATGATTGGATTATGATATAGGGATATATTTCAATCAATAATGTAGTTGTTTCACATGTTTATATAATGATTAAAAACGGGGAATGAGTTTTGAATAGATGTGTTACCCCATCTCTCTCATTTATTTGTCACCATTGATATTTTTATAATTTTTTAGGCTGGACAAAATTTTGAATAACGGTGATTGGGAATTTATAGATTGGATTGGTTATTGATTTGTGTTTCGGAACTATACTAGATTAATGGAGAAATGAATTTATTTTTAGTTAATATAACCTTAAATTCTAAAAATCTTATTTTCTTCCTTACCACACTAAATGGTAAGAATTTATTATTTGTATTCTCTATTATGGTGGCGATTCCACTTATTGAAAATTGCTCCTTCAAACATTATTTTTCTAAACCTTAAAAATATTGATTTAGATGATATTCATGCCACTCACTATATTTCATGTATTTCATTCTAGAGAGTAACATATGGGTCTTGATAAAATGTCATGAGAAATGTGTTGGGAAAAAAGATCCCAATGTCATAATCTAATTTGATTGGGTTGGTATTATTTGTTAATAAAGATGGTCTGTAAGGTCAGTTGTGGAGTTCTAGTGATACTATTAATAAAGATCCAGAATACGGGTATGTAATCTATGTAATGTGTATATGAATTTTTATGTAAAAGGTGGCATCATTTCCTATTATTTTCCAAATTATTGTAGTATAAAATTTTGAGGAATGGAATTGATTCCAATGAGATATTTTTTTGAACTATTGAAAAGGATTCATGAAAAAGGAAAATAGTTTAGTTAAGTCACACCAAAGAAAGAATCTTGGCCGCCTCATCGAAATATGGAAAAGAAACGTTTTCAAGAAATTTACGAAGTTTCATAAAATTCATAGTTTCACAATGTAGAAAATGTTTCATGATCCCATGAAATATATATAAGTGATTCATGAAGGCAATGAGTTTGGTGAAAAATTAGAAAACATATTGTTGAAGTTATATCAAATAGAGAAGTTCCATGCATGTCTGGTGGTGTGTAAGGCAATTTTGTGATGGGTTTTTCACATCAATAAGTATTTCCCTACTTCACCCATCTGAAATATCCAACCCTTAGAGAATATCACAGATCAAAAATCATATTAGTGTTGTGAAGAGTTATTTGTTATATAAATCTATGACTCAAGAATTTGTTTCATTTTATATAGGTACTTGTGTCTATAGTACTAACAACGTTCCATCAAAAAAATCTGATAGTCGGGTGTTTGACAACTAATTGAAATGTTTTATGAATATTAAGAGTTTATTGAAAACATAAAAGTTTCATAATGGTTTTTTAATTTGTGTGAATGTTGTGAAAAGGTTTCACGAAAGAAAAAAACATTTGATCTAGGATTAATTTCTGAAAAATTATATGTTAAATTGATATTCATCATCTGTCTGAAATTTTAAATTTATGACGTATTAAATAGCGTGTAAAAAATAGATTCCATAAATCAGTGGATGAATCTTATGGATGATAATAGGACACACTTCAATTGATATAGTAGTGGTCTCCCCAAATGACTAGTAGTGAAGGATGTGGGATAGTGAATTCACTTAAATAATTGTACCAATAGTGTTCTTTAATGGTATTGGTACATTGGAACATTGTAAATTTATACTCCTTTCATATAGCTCTGTAATGGTTAGAAATTTGAAATTGTTATTTCCTATGGATGTTTTACCTTTTACTTATTCTCTCCTATAGGAAGAAGAGAGAAGTTATTTTTTAACAATGAAATAAGATCCCAAAATAGGGTAGTTAATTTTATCAATTATTCCAATATTAACCTCCCTCTAAGGGTATTTATCCAGGTCAGTCCCACAATTGGTATTAAAAAAATTGTTAATGTTAATGTTTCTCTCTAAAATTATGTATTGGATGTTTTAATATTAAAGGGGTTCTATTCTTCAACGTAAATATTTTTCAACTATAAAATATTCAAATATAAAAATGCTTTATATCATCACAAATGTTTATTTTTATAGATGTGATGAAAGGTATTTTGGCATATATGGATAATGGAGATTTATCATAAGTAGGTTGAAGTGAATTGGATGTTGATTCTTGATGAATCATTTCATTATGGAGAGCCTTATCTAACATTGTCTACCAGAAGTTGATGTCGTGTATGTTAATTCATTCCATGTTAAATAAGATTCAAAATATCTATAAAGGTGACTTGAAGGATTGAGAACAAAAATTTAAGGTTCTACAGATTGTGTATAAGGACCTAGTTATACACCCTAATGAGTATATCATCACATTATTTGATCGATACTTTTTTGGGGAGACATGTGTTGTCTCAAAGAAATCCATGATGATATTAAGATCATCAAGAACATAATATGAAGAATTTCATCTCGGTTCGATCTGAAAGTATCTGTATAAGAGGTAAAAAATTAAAATTATAATAAATTAAATATTTTATACATTAATATTTTCACATAAGAGATGATAGATGAGGATAATGAGGACGTGGGAAAAGGGAAATAAAAAGAGGTTGAATTAAACATTGAAAATAAACTCACTATATAGAATGGCCAAAAAGAAATGGTGGTGGCTGAATTTGTGGAATTTATTTTCTCAAATCATCATAGAAAAAAATAATCTTTAGAGGTAAATATACACTCATTCACATTCAATGAATAAATGTTGGGAATCTTATAGAAAAGTTTTCAATGATTTTTCTGGATGATGATGAAGATGATGATGAATATCCAATAAATTGGTCATCCATTATGAAATGTATAAAAGAACTCAGTGAATTTTAATTATAAATAAAATCCTAATTTTAAAAGGAAATGATGAATTAAAAGAAATTGTGAATGAATTAATTAATTACTAAAAACAATATAGATAAGATTCTATGGTGGAAGTGGTGGAAAATTCTTAGACAAGGGATGTATGTGATGCTTCCAAATGTGAATTGGAAAGAAGAGTTGATCTCCAAGTTGGCCATGAGGCCTCTCATGAATAAATAGTTATTTGGAGTGATAAAATAAATAAATACAAATAGAGTGGTTAATGATTCCAAACTCTATATATAGAAGAAGGGAGATTATAAGTCCGATTAGAAGGAAAAATTCTATAATCAAAAGCCTTCCATGTAAAAGAAATCAAATATGATCATCAATTATGTGCTCAATGTTGAATAATAGACATGGGTTATTAATGATTTGACTTACATATTGAAATATTGAGTCTAATGTATTGAATAACATCGATAAGAGGTTGGTGGACTATGAAGCAAAGTATAATATCGGTGGAGAATCTTAACTCGCGGTATAATATATGGAACATATGTTACAAAGGTAATATAAAAAGAAAAGTTAGATTATAAAGAAGTATAAAATTTTTCAAATAGTTTTCAGGAGGAGAAAATGTCACATCAAAATGACAAAGACGGTATAGGGCTTGATCAAAAATAGAAAATGTAATGATTTGTGCCAAACCATATTCTCCCAATCTGAGGATAATAATTGATATTGAAAGGAGTCATTGTCACATCTGTGATTTCATTTTGTGTTATTTTTCTATCTTCTTTTAGTATAACTTTTTACCTTTCAATTTCCTCTAGGTTTTGGAGAAAAGTGTGAATGATTGGGTGGTCAGTGTGTGGCGCATGGTTGGCACACGGTTAGTGGTAAATGTGCACCCCTACCCAAGTAAACGTGTGGTAGGTGGCTAGGTGAGGTAGAAGCTACGACATAGACCGTGCACGGTTATCCCAAATGTGTTAGGTTACTATGTGGTATGTCCTTCTTATGAGAGATATTGAATCATGGTTTATGCATAGTTTATCATACCGTGTAGACCAACCGTGTGCCCTTCCAACTCATTAAGAATTTGGTGTTATCTTCTCTCTCCGCTTGATTTTAACCCCATAAACCTCATTTTCTCACCCCACTCAGGATTATACTCCAAGGAGTACCCCCTCTCCTCCTCCTACCTTGGGGATTCGATTTTGGGCCTTATATGGGTGGTTTTTCCTCTTTTCATCAAGGTTTGATCTTTCATGCTTACGGTGTAGTTGGAGATTTGAACCGATTTTAAGGTATTTCTTCACCATG
The DNA here is from genome assembly GCA_963277665.1 of Viscum album. NCBI lineage: Eukaryota > Viridiplantae > Streptophyta > Magnoliopsida > Santalales > Viscaceae > Viscum > Viscum album. Next base: position 506,941,982 of record OY728145.1, read on the forward strand.
GGTAGATGATTCCAAGATTAATGATTGTTTGATAAATTATTTAGGTTTGATTGGGTATTTTCTAGTGTTCTATGATAATTATGTGTGGTGTGAAAGTGGTTTTCGAGATTATATAATATTCATTTGGTTTGAAATTGGTTTTCATATATGAAATTGGGTGTATTTCACATGTAAAGCCTTTTTATGCACCTTGGTAGTGTTTTATAAATTTTGAAAATGAGTTATTAAATTATGTAGGTAATCAAATAATGTTTGGAAATGTTTTTTGTGTGAGTATGATATTATAAAGTGTTTTGGGTGTGGAAGTGATGACATTTTGTGTGCGTGTATTTTGTTGTTTTGTCTTGAAATGTGAAAGTGGCATGTTATGTGAACTATGATCTTTTTTTAGCATAAAGGGAAGTCTCAGGTAACTAGGTGCGATGACTATGACTAGTGTGCTAATGATTCATATGTTGACTCGGTCCAGTTTCACATAGAGAGTTTGATGATGATAAATCTATCTAAATGTTAATGATGATTGGAATTCACTAGGCCATTGGGGTGCCTCCTCCTAGTGGCTCGTGCATGAGAACACTGTCAGTCATAGTTTCTATGCCACGTTTCACCAAGACATGAGGTTTTAGTGTCCTGTTTCTAGCTAGTTTAGGGAGGGTCTTTCCCAGGACTAGTGCTCTTTGGTTATGTCTCAGTTACCATCGGCATACAATATAAATTGTTGATTATTTTAAAAAAAACATTTTTTCATATAAATTATGTTTCATTAAAATTGTTTTTTGAATTTCCTTTTTGTAAAACATATAGATTTATTTATCTTATAATGTTTGTTGTATGGAATCATTATTGGGTGGAATCCTATTGGGAATTATGATAGACCCTACTTACTCCTTTGTTTGTAAGTAGATGTGGAAATTTTTGAAATAGGTAGGGGTAATGCTTTTGGAGATGGTGGTTTGGGTTTGTAGTAGTATTTCTTGGTATGGTGTTGTGGAGGGGGATTTAGGGTGCTGGTCCCATTGCTATGTGTTGGTTTTTGAGTTTGTTTTTGGTTCCTCGTTTTGTAGTATCGTTTTGGTTTTTGTATAAACCAGTATGCATAAAAATATTGAAATTTTAAAGGCTTGTTTGGTTATAGTTTTCAATATATATGTATTTAAATGTTTGGTAAATTTATGTTTTCAAATTAGGGAAAATCATTCCCACATGATATTATTGATACCTGGTCACTTGTTACCAGCCCGTAGGGATCGGGAATTCCCTTTCGGGCTATTCCATAGACCAGGTCGGGTGCCGGTTCGGATGAAGGCCCAGCTTGGTTCGTGAAAAAATGGTATCAGATGGAGGTTTATCATTGGGACATGTTATTTGGGATGAGTATATATAGAATGGATCTAGGACAAATAGGGATCAAAATTCAGGTTGCGAGTTGGGTGCTTGGCTAGCACACATCGTGACAGACTTCAAATCACTATGGGATGTTGGGATTTTTGTTAGGCTTATCCTCCAAGTGGGATCTGTAGGCTACATACCGTATGTGGACATTGATTTGGGATGATATATTTTGGTCATCACATTATCATGAAGAGTTTGGTATATTTTTATTTTTTGTTATTGTCAAAAACATTCATTTTTTTATTGATAATATTTAATGATTTTTGCTACTTGTATCAATATTCCTCCACGAAGACATCTTGTGCAACTGCCAGAAGAATCCAGAGAGAGTTCTCCCTCACTTCTTGATTAAAGGTATATAGAAGATGTGGTTAGGGAAATTCAGGATCAAGGATAAAGAGTAGGTCCTAGCCTAACTCCCTCTAGAGAAGAAATTTTTTTTCCTATGAAGGACGAATCTTACGAGTTTCTCAAGAACAGACCTCCTTCATTCTAAGGAAGCATGAAACCTTAGGAAGTAGAAGAGTGGCTCAAGAAGATAGAGTGCACGTTTGAATTCTTGGATAGTCCCAAACATGTCAGGGTGAAATTCACATCATTTCTATTATAATGTATTAGTTAAAGGTGGTGGGAATCGGTGGTCCAAATGGGGAAGTACCAGCAGATTAGTTGGAAATACATCAAGGATATCTTCAATGAACAACATTTCCTTGTGGTATTCGTATATGCTACATCTTGGGACCTTATGGGTCTTGTTTAGGGAGACCATTTATTGATGGAGTATGCCAACCACTATACCGAGCTATTATGGTATATACCAGAAGTAGTTTCTAATGAATAGATGAAGGCTCCAAGTTTCTAAACGGGTTTATAGCTGGAAATATATTCTCAGGTCTTTTTGTTCAAGTAAAAAACCTATGTTGAAGTATTTCATTGATCTTGTATAATTGGTATTGACCAAAATGGAAGGTGTAGTTTCTCTAGGGATATTTCAGAAATGGGTAGTGGTAGTTAATCTAAAAAGAATAGGAAGTGAGATGAGAAATAGAAAAAGGGAGGTGGTAGTTTAGGCTATCCTTTATGGATGTCTTCATTTGTGGCATCTAATGCAGGGTCGATTGTGTGCCTTCAGCATGTGAAGTCAGGTCACATCCAACCTGTGTGTACTTATACTGGTAAGAATTGTCAACGATGCCATGTTATGGGGCACCTACAGAATTTTTGAAAGATAGTGCACCCATATGAAAGTGGGCCAGGATCTCTAACTTCCAGCGGAATGTCATGTCTATCAGAACCATCCAGGATAGTGGGATCATAGTTTGGTGGTTGTGGCGGTAGGATTGGGTCTTCTTTTGGTCAATGTTAGTTTATAGAATATATATATGTCAGTGGTCATGTTCAAAATTAGGCAGAGACTAGGCATCTTCATGATGTGGATCATACATGAGTTGGTCCAGATGAAGGGCCCTTGAACATTTGAGGTACCATCGTAATTACTTCTTCTATATATGCTATTATGTTTAATATTAGTTCATTTTTTCTTTTATATATTCTATCATTGGTATTCTATTGAACTTTCCAACTGATATTATGCTTTTTGTGGTGGAGTTGGTAATTCTGTTTGGTAAGAAGAAGAAGCAAGGTCTTAGGATCCCATCCTGTGCACTCTCTGTGTTAGGGATCAAGCTGCAATGTGATTTCCTGATCTTATATATGGTCCTATTTTATGTAATCCTTATCATGGATAGGTTAGTTCACTTCTACGCTATAGTATCTCTCCTTTTTTTCACATAAACTTTCATTTCATTTTACAAAACTGAGGATCTTCAAGGTTTAGTGTCTAGGAAACCAGGAACTTAATACATGAAACAAAAAAAAATCATCTTAAACACTTGAAAGGCTTATCCTTATGTTCATACTAGGTTCAATACTTTATCTCATAACCTGGGGACATACATCAAAAGAAAGGGTGAGAAGAAGGCCCATTAAGGGAAACAAGGGGAAACATTTAACATGTGAACTTGAGATACATCAACAATGTCATAAAAAAGAACTTTAAGGCATGAGAAAGAAATCATGAGGCATATCATAATAAAAATAACATTTTTCATAACATGAAGATGTGGCTACAATATTTTACAAATACAATCATTTATGTTTCAACAAGGTCCATCCCCAAGGTGTCAATAAAAATTACTAAGGTTATTCATCAAGGTATCAGTCTAAATGGTCACCTCTAGGGATCAAGTCTTTACCCAATGTATTGGAGCCCTATCAGGGCGCACCCTAATATTTGTCTTTATCATCATGTGAGCCACATATATAATCGTCAATCATTTCATAAAAAACCCATATAGCATAAAAGAAATGGGTTTCATTTCACAACCATAACGTTTTAAAAACTGTTTTAAAGACATGATCTTTGTGTCACTTTAAAGCCCACATAAAAGGAAGGCGGGTCTCATGTATGTAAATCCCAGAATTTAAAATATAAAAACTTGGTATATATTTGAATTCCCCTATATAAGAGGGAGTTTTGAGTATTCACTTAATAAAATAAAATAAATTTAGAAAAAGAGAGAGACATTTTGAGACGGAAATTCTACAGCATAACGGCTATGTTACGAGGTTTTAGAAAACATTGAAAAGAGAGGGGACATGGGTCCCCCACTCATAAATGATCCATCAAACAGTAGGGGAATAGAATATAAGGGATTTAAGAACATAGTAATGAAATTTGAATGATATACCATTTGAAATGAGAAACATGGAAGGAAGACAAAAATAATATTTTTCTTACGAAAATTCGGCAGCCTAACAGCGTCACTTTAACATCAACAAAATGAATTGAAGAGATCAAATAGGGTATCTAATCATATGAACATATAATATCAGTATTATAGATATAGATATAATACCCCATCATAATAAAAAGGAACTTTAAATACTTGACATGAAAGTAGAACTTTGAAAAATGAGAAAGGTGAAAGAATCCCCAAAAAAATTTGGCAACCTATCGACGCCACTTAAACTTCAAAAAAAATGAATTGACGAGATCGAATAGGTTATGTCAAAATATGAACATAAAATATCAGTATTATAGATATAGAAATCATACCCCAACATAATCAAAAGTAAATTGAAAGATTTTTCATGGAAGTGGAACTTGAGAAGGGTGAAAGAATCCCTTAAAAAGTTTGCAGCCTAACGGCGCCACTTTAACATTCATTAAATGAAATGAAGAGAGAAAAAGGGGGTATCTCATCATATGAACATGAAATATACAGTAGGATGAATATAAAAGACACCCTCCAACATAAGAGCATGGAGCATAAAATAAACGACATAAAAGAGATTACCTGAAAAGAAAGAGGGAGGTAGGATCCCTTACCTTAAAACGTATCTCCTAAAACTCAAAGGTTGGGACCATGAGGGCTTGGGGGAACCTTGGGAGGAGTCCTTGGGAGGTAATGAGATCATAGATTCATTGGGGGAGAGTTAGGAGTCGAATGGATGAGAGGATGGAATGGTATTTATAGGGAAAGTGAGGGGACAAGGAATTAATGGCCAAGGGACACCTCATTAGTGTTTTGGAAAAACCATGGGCTTGCCCATGGTATTTTCCCATGGTATTGGCCACATGGAAAACCTCATACATTATCATACTATTCATAAGTCGATCATATTTATTACATACTTAATATATCATTTAATGATGTCATTAAACACCCGTAACTTAAAAACTGTATTTTCACTATTCATCGAAAATTCACCTTTCTCAGAAAAAAACCCAAAATTTCACCTTAACCAAATATGAATGCTCTAATTTCAAAAATGAACTCCATTTTATAAAAATAATTTTTAAATATTTTTAATTTAATTTTTAAATAAATACACTATTCACCGAAAATTCATTTTTCTCAGAAAAATCCCCAAAAATTACCTTAACATAATATCGATGCTCTGAGTTTAAAAAAGAAATCCATTTTATAAAAATAATTTTCTAATTATTTTTCATTGAATTTTTAATTAAAAAACTCTATTCACCCAAAAAAAACTAATACTTGACTAATAATTTATGAAACCTTTATTTAACCATTTTATTGAATCACATTACTTAATCAAGGTTCCTAGATTATATTAAAGATTTATTTACATGAGATTACTAATCCATTTGGTCACATTACTAACCCTAAGCAGAAAATCACTATTCATAATTTACTATTCCTAAAAAACTATGTTGATCTTATTAGACTCTAAATTTTATATTGAACATTATTGTAGAAGACCATCTTTTGAAAATCATTACACATTTTTAATTATTTATGGTTTACATAAACATTTTTTTAAAATATCATTTCTCTAAAATTCACCAAAAATATGCATTCTATATTTATCCGGACATTTGAAAATTCATAAACTTCATCATAAGAAGAAATCAAAATTTTTATTTAAAACAATGCATTACACAAGGCAGTTATGGTCTCCTTACATTTACCCTTATCACACCAACATAGGACCTAAGTGTAAGGTGTGCTAAGGTGAGAGAATCCGAGGGAGGCTTGGCCAACATCACACGAGTAGTAATTTCTATCAGTTTGAACTTCTCGCGAAGGGGATTCCATTCTAGCTTCATACGATGAAGTTCGGCTTGGGTTTGGTCATGACCAAAGCTCATTGGTGCTACCTCCTTCCCAAGTTCTGTTATATGGGCTTCGATCGGTCCAAGACTACTGGGTGAGGCCATCAAATCTTCTTTCTATATTAATTAACCAAGATAACTAGTATTTAGAGACAAATTTCTAAATGTTTAGTTTCCAGCGGTCATATTGACCAATGGTTATATAATAGTCAAATCCCAACTGTCTCATTTTAATTATACTCATGTTATCCAATGAAACATTTTTTTAGTATAAAAAAAATAAAATAACACACAAAATTATGAAACAAGATTTATTCAAAATTTCGGGTCATTACAATCTTCCCCCCTTAAGAAATTGTGTCCTCGGAATTTTTAAAATTGGGTTTTAAAATTTCATTGAAAATCCAACACTGGAAACAGAGTCAGTAAAATGAATACATTAAAAGAAAGAAAGGGAAGTAAAAAAGGCCACCCGCGTTAACCCATACTAATATTCCATGTAAGAAAACATGGACATGGAGGAAAAAACAAAGGGTAATATTCTAAGGGAGAGTGATTGAAAACATGATTAAGAGAAAGTTAACAACAAGAAAATCACAAAATAATGATGGGTCAAACGGTATTTGATTTCCTAGTAGGAAAAGTTAATAGACAACGTTTTTTGTGTTATGTTCCTTTTCATAGTTTTGAGGAATTCATTTACTACATAGAATAAAAATATAAGGAAATATACCTACCTTAATGTAGAGTTTAATCCTTTAATAAGTTTCTACCAAAACTAATCTTTTCTCCAAACAATGAGCATTCAAAAAAACTTGGTCTCATCAAAAGCACAAGATTAATATTCTATAGAATCACGTAATCCACAAAATATTAACTATAAATTTCTTCTATCATCCGAATAATAGAAAGGGTAAGATAAAACAACTCTTCAAAAGAATGAATCCCAAAAGAAGGGAAACTTCTTTAAATTTTCAAAATTCCACCGTACTACCCATATTTCATCATAGTACATTCCATAAATAACTATCCTTAAAATTCCTCAAAATAAACCAAACTATGATTGAAACACAAATACAAGAAGAATTTGATAACATAGTCTTCCAAAATAAACTTATCGTTCATCTCCAAACAACACCAATCACTCCAAACATTTTATAACAAATGTATCTAACCTAAACATATTTTCCCCAAGATAGGTTAATCATTTCCATAAGTAACCTAAATTACTATAAGTTCACCTTAAATTAATCTATTCTTCAAAATATAAGTCAACATTCACTCCTCAATGAAAATAGCGTAGTAATATTTTTACCTCGATCAAATAGGGTTCTCAAAATAGTGAATGTATTCCAAAATAATAATCATCTTTTAATCCCCTAATTAGTTTTGTCATATTAATACGACAATCCTCGTATTTCCTATCACATTGGTTGTTGGGACATGTTCTTCCATTTCCCTCCATTAACTAAGAAAAGAAAGTAAAATTAGGGGCTTAAATACTTAGCCAATATTCATGAAAAGGAACTTAAAGCCTAGAAGGATAACTTTTAGGAGAAAAGTATACCCTAACTTGTGATCCCCTAGGTTCCAAACTAGGTTATCCATGATCATATATTCTTATGTAAATATTTATTGTATTTTATCTTTGTTCCTTTAGTAATGGTTCATACTATGCTTGTGAATTTACCAAAGCATATCCCTCGGGAGTGTCGTAACCAAGATTGCAGCAAGGCCCGTTGTCGTGTAACCGATCCCATTCGTGTCTAGCTCAAAGCGGTGTTTTCAGGTTTTACCCCTATGTACATCTATGGCAGAGCCACCTCTACCTTCTCGTATCCAGACAGGGATGTATTTTCTTGGAAACCCCTTACTCAATACTCACCAAAATATCAGGAAGATTTCCTATATTCAAACTTTTCTATAGGATTATTACTAAAGTTTTAATATCCTAATTTACACAAATAACTATACCATCCTTTGATACCAACTATAGAATCCCACCTTTTGTCACATAAACTTTCATTTAATTATACAAAACTGAGGATCTTTAAGGTTTAGTGTCTTGGAAACCAAGAACTTAATACACGAAACAAAAAAACATTCTTCTTAAACACATGAAAGTCTTCTTCTTATGTTCATCGTAGGTTCATTACTGCATCTCATAACCTGGGGACATATATCAAAAGAAAGGGTGAGCAGAAGGCCCAGTAAGGGAAACAAGGGAAAACATTTAACATGTGAACTTGAGATACATCAACAATGTCATGAAAAAGAACTTTAAGGCATGAGAAAGAAATCATGAGGCATATCATAATAAAAATAACATTTTTCATAACTTGAAGATGTGGCTACAACATTTTACAAAGACAATCATTTCCATTTCACCAAGTTCCATCCCCAATGTGTCAATAAAAATTACCAAGGTTATTCACCAAGGTTTCAGACTAAATGGTCATCTCTAGAGATTAAGTCTTTACCCAATGCATTGGAGCGCTATCAGGGCACACCCTTAAATTTGCCTTTATCATAATGTGATCCACATATATCATCATCAATAATTTAATAAATAACCCATATATCATAAAATAAATGTGTTTCATTTCAAAACCATAACGTTTTAAAAACTGCTTTAAAGACATGATCTTTGTGTCACTTTAAAACCCACAGAAAAGGAAGGTGGGTCTTGTGTATGTAAATCCCAGGATTTAAAATAGAACAACTGGGTATATATCTAAATACCCTTATAGAAGATATAGCTTTGTGTGTTCACTTAAAAAAATAAAAGAACTTTAGAAAAATAGAGAGACATTTTGAGACCGAAATTCTACAGCATAACGACTATGTTATGAGGTTTTAGAAAACATTGAAAAGAGAGGGGACATGGGCCACACACTCATAAATGTTCCATAAAATGGTAGGGGAGTAGAATATAAAGGATTTAAGAACATGGTAATGAAATTTTAATGACATACCATTTTGAAATGAAAAACATGGAGGGAAGACAAAAATAATATTTCTCTTATGAAAATTCGGATGCCTAACGACGTCACTTAAACTTCAACAAAATGAATTTAAAAGATCAAATACGGTCTCTAATCATATGATAATATAAGATAAGTATGATAGATATAGATATCATACCCAAACATAAAAAAGGGAAATTTAAATACTTGACATGAAAGTAGAACTTTGAAAAATGAGAAAGGTGAAAGATTCCCTTAAAAAATTCGGCAGCCTAACGACGCCACTTAAACATAAAAAAAATGAATTGACGAGATCAAGAAGGGTCTCTAATCATATGAACATAAAATATCAGTATTATAGATATAGTGATCATACCCCAACATAACAAAAATTAACTTGAAAGACTTGTCATGAAAGTAGAACTTGAGAAGGGTGAAAGAATCCCTTAAAAATACGGCAGCCTAACGGCGCCACTTTAACATTCTTAAAATGAAATGATGAGAGAAAGAGGGGGTATCTCATCATATAAACATGAAAAAGAATGTAGGATGAATATAAAATAATAGCCTCCAACATAAGAGCATGGAGCATAAAATAAATGACATAAAAGAGATTATTTGAAAAGAAAGAGGGAGGTAGGATCCCTTACCTTAAAACGTATCTCTTAAAACTCAAAGTTTGGGACTTTCAGGGATTAGGGGAACCTTGGGAGGACTCCTTGGGAGGTAATGAGACCAGAGCTTCATTGGGAGAGAGTTGGGAGTCAAATGGATGAGAGGATGGCTTGGTATTTATAGGGAAAGTGAGGGGACAAGGCATTAATGGCCAAGGGACACCTCATTAGTGGGTTTGGCAAAACCATGGGCTTACCCATGGTATTTTCCCATGGTATTGGCCACTTGGGACACCACATAACCTATCTTACTATTCATAAGTTGACCATATTGATTACATACTTAATACATCTTTTAATGATGTCACTAAACACCCGTAACTTAAAAACTGTATTTTCACTATTCATCGAAAATTCAACATTCTCAGAAAAATCCCAAAATTTCACCTTAACCAAATATCGATGCTCTGATTTCAAAAATGAGCTCCATTTTATTAAAATAATTTTTTAAATATTTTTAAATAAATACACTATTCACTGAAAATTCATTTTTTCAGAAAAATCCCCAAATATTACCTTAACATAATATTGATGCTCTGAGTTCTAAAATGAAATCCATTTTATAAAAATAATTTTATAAATAGTTTCAATTTAATTTTTAATTAAAAAACACTATTCACATGAAAAAACTAATACTTGACTAATAATTTATGAAACCATTATTAAACCATTTTATTGAATCACATTACTTAATCAAGGTGCCTAGATTATATTAATGCTTTATTTAAGTGAGATTACTAATCTATTTGGTCACATTACTAATCCTAAGCATAAAATCACTATTCATAATTTTCTATTCATAAAAAATTATGTTGATCTTATTAGACTCTAAATTTCATACTGAACATAGTTATAATAGACAATTTTTTGAAAATCATTACTCATTTTTAATTATTTAAGTTTTACATAAACATTTTTTTTAAAATATCCTTTCTAAAAAATTCACAAAAAAATGCATACTATATTTATGCAGACATTTGAAAATTCATAAACTTCATCAAAAGAAGAAATAAAATTTTTTATTTTAAACAAGGGATTACTCAAGGCAGTTACGGTCTCCTTACATAGCCCCTTATCACACTAGCATAGGACCTAAGTGTATGGTGTGCTAAGGTGAGATAATTCGAGGGAGGCTCGGCCAACATCGCACGATTAGTAATTTCTATCTGTTTGAACTTCTCGTGAAATAGATTCGGTTCTAGCTTCATAGGATGAAGTTCGGCATGGGTTTGGTTCATAGAAAAGCCCATTGGTGCTACCTCCTTCCCAAGTTTTGTTAGATGGGATTTGATCGGTCCAAGACTACTGGGTGAGGCTATCGAATCTTCTTTCTATATTAATTAACCAATATCACTTGTATTTAGAGACAAATATCGAAATGTTTAGTTTCCAGCGGTCATATTGACCAATGGTCATATAACAGTCAAAACCCAACAGTCTCATTTTAATTATACTCATGTTATCCAATGAAGCAATTTTGTTGAGTATAAAAAATTAAAATAACACAAATAATTAGGAAACAATATTTATTCAAAATTTCGGGTCATTACCTATGCGCACATTGATTTTTATAGGCAGTGAGTAATTTTATTTTCACCACATGGGAGTGATTAGGTTTTCCTTGTGTAATGGGATCATTAGTTGGGTCGTTTTGGTCCTCCACTCCTCGAGTTGGGAAATCATGTTTTTCAATTATCATCGTTCATGATGGAAGATGATTATGATGATCATGAGGGTGGATTACCTCATGTATTGGACAATTTCCAAGAGGTATTTACATATAACTTTTTAGTTTTTCCTCCATAATGGAATGTTCATTTATCTATTGATTTGAAAACAGGTACAAAACTTATATCTCTTCTCTCATATTATATGGCCCCCACCATGTTGAGGGAATTAAATATACAGATGGATGATTTTGAATCCAAAGGGTTCATTCACCCAAACATCTCTCCTTTGGTAACCCTAGTCTTGTTTGTGAAGAAGGCCGACGGATCACTCTGATTTTGTATTGATTACCGGAAGTTGAATACGATAATCATCAAGAACAAGTATTATTTTTCTAAAATTGATGACTTTTTAAATCAGTTTAAATTGGAATAGTGTTTCTCAATGATATACTTGAGTTCTGGTTACCATCAAGTTTGATTAAATGAAATGGATATTTCAAAGATGGATTTCCAAAGAAGGCACGACCATTTTGAGTACATGTTCATCAATTTGGGATTGAATAATGCACCAGTGGTATTATGGAAATCGTTAATGGGGTGTTAAACTAGTATTTCAACTCCTCCATTATGGTATTCATGTATGTCATCCTAGTTTATTCTAGATTCGAGGAAGAGCACGTACATCTTTTTTAAATCGTGATGGGCACTTTTTGGGATCATCAACTTTATGAAAAGTTCTAGAAGTCGAATTTATATATTAGGGAAGAAATTTTTCTAGGACATATTAGTTTAGATTAAGGGGTTTCAGTGGACATTGAAAAAATTAGTGCATCTATTTAATGGGAGTAACCGAAAAATGTGTTTGAAATCAGGATTTCCCTTCTCCTGAATAGTTATTACAGCTGATTTGTTAGGGATTTCTCTTGGGTTGCTTCTTCCATGAAAACAATCACTCAGAACGGGGTGATGTTTGAATGTATCCCTAAATATCAAGCGCCCTTTGAAGATTTGAAGTGGCGGTTGACCACTACACCCATGTTGATCTTTCCATAATTGGGAATGGGGTATGTGGTCTATTACAATGCTTCAGGTATGAGCTTAGGTTTTTTCTCATGCAAGATCATCATGTGGTGGAATACAGATCTCTCAACTCTAATCACATGAAATGAATTACCTAACCCACAACTTAGAGTTAGCAGTGGTGATGCATGCCTTGAAGATGTGTTGTCATTATCTTTTTGGGGATAAATATTTGGTCCATTTTAATCATAAAAGATCGGCTACATATTCTCCCGAAAGGATTTGAATTTGAGGTAGTTCCATTGGATAAAATATCTACATGGGTTTGACTTGGATATTATCAATAAACCAAGAATGGTTAATGTGGTGGTTTTCACCTTGAAAAAAAGTGCAAATGTTGGCATTGAAAAAGTATAGTGATAAGTGAACACTATTGGGGTTCTTCTCCCAGATGCACTTGGAGACCAAGGAGAACAATGGAGGTGTGATCTTGTTAAGTGTTTATCTAACTCACACTATTTTGGAGTGGATTCAGCGGGAACAGTCTCTCGATGATCTATTCCAATATTCTATGCAGTTTCTTCATGGTGGGGATACATACTGCGATTAGTCATTGTCTCCTGAGATATTTCTTATTTTCAAGGGTCATTTTTTGGTTCCATTGCCCTGGAGGAAGGTAGTGATGCAGGATATTCACCAATATCAATGGATCATCCATCATGGAGCTTCCAAGATGTATTGTGAAATACATTGGTAGTTAGAGTAACTAGGTATGAGGAAGGACATAGCGGAGTTTGTATCGAGATGATATACATGTTAGTATGGGAAAGAAGAGCATCAAAGACCCTATGCTTACCTCTAGCCATTAACCATTACTACCTATAAGTGGGATGAGGTCACCATGGATATAATTATTAGATTACCTCACACTCCTCGGCTAAGGAACTCCTTTTGGGTGGTAATTTACCATTTGACCAAATCTAACTATTTCATTCTAATCAGAGATTAAAAAAAAATTGATGAACTCGGTAGGTTATATATTCAAGAAGTGGTTGAGCTTCATGGTGTTCCATCAGAAATAATTTCTGGTAGAGACCCACATTTTACCTCTCGGTTCTGGGAAGGCCTTCAAAAGTCATTGGGGTCATAGATGAATATGGTTAAGACATACCATCCTCAAACAGATGGTTAGACAAAGTGGTAAAATCCAATTCTTGAAGACAAGCTTCATATATGAGTTTTGGATTTTAGAGTATAGTGGGATATCCATTTGGGATTGGTTGAGTTTTCATAAAATAATTGTTACCAATCCTATATTTTAATGGATACTTTTGAAGAAATATATGGTCAGCCATGCAGGTCTCCTATGTATTGGGAAGAATTTGCAGAGTCCTCACTTTAGGGAATGATCCTTGTACAATATATTTTTGAGAAATTAATGTTAATGTGGTAGTTGTTATTGATTGTCCAGAGTCTTCACAAATATTATGATAATCATAAGGGGTGATATCTTGGGTTATCAATGGGTGATTGGGTTTTCTTGAGAGAAAAAACCACATTTGGGTTAACATTATTTGGGGAAGCAAGGGAAGATAGCACTGAGGTATGTCGTATCTTTTGAAATCATCGAGAGGATTGGAATAGTGGCATAAAGGTAAGAAATATGTTCTCAATTGATGTCAATTAACAGCATGTTTCATGTATGAAAAGTGAAAAAATTATAATCTGGATCCATTTCATATGTTTAATTGTGAAGAGATGGAGTTGGTTCTCGATCTATCTGTGTTTGAACAGCCGGTGTAGATAACAGATTTCCAAGAGAATGTGCATCAAGGTATGTCTATTCCATTATTCTGCATCCTTTGGAAGCATGGTAATGAAATGCATGAGACTTGGGAGTAGAATTCATTGATTTAAAAAGAGTATCCATTCTTGTTTTCTTATCAATCATCGAGTTGACTTTTCAGGGACAAATGATTTTCATGGTGGGGAGAATTATCACATCCATTATTTCCTTTTGAGGTATTTTTTTCATCTATTTTCAATATAAATTATTCCCATTGGATTTCCTCAATGTTTTTGAGGAAGAGTTTAAAATATTGGGTGGTTAGTGTGGTACACATGTTAGGTGCATGGTTAATTATAATCATGCACCCCTGGCTAAGTAACTATATGGTAGGTTGTTTGGTGTGGTAGAAGCTACCACACAATCAATGCATGATTAGACAGACCATGTAGGGTAACTATGTGGTAGATCTAGCTTGGGATAGATAGGGAAGTGTGGTTGCCTCATGGTTTATCAAACCATACAGACTAACCATGCAATCTGCCAACTCATTAAAATTTTGGTTTTATCTTCTCTCTCCTTCCCATATTAACCCCAAACCCTCATTTTCTAAACCCCACTCCGGGTTCTTCTCCCTATGAGTTCCTCCCACTCAATCTTCTTTCCTTGGGGCTTCGTTTTTGGGATGTATTAAGGTTATTTTTCATTTATTTATAAAAGTTAGATCTTTATTGATTATGGTGTCTTTGAAGTGTAGTTGAAGATATTCACCGGTTTTAAGGGATTTCGACACCTGAGGTTGGTGATTCTATGCCTAACAATTGATTGATAAATTATTTTTGATTTCTTGAGTATTTTAATGTGTTCTTTGATTATTGTATGTGGTTTTAATGTGGTTTTTTAAAGGATTTAATATGAAATTGGTTTGAAATTGGTTTTCCTATATGAAATTGGGTGTATTTCACGTGTAAATAATTGTGGTTCACCTTTTTAGATTTTAATAAATTGTGAAAATGAGTTACTATATTATGTATTTAATTTTAATGATGTTTGGAAACTGTTTTGGTGTCCGTATTATTTTTAAAAAGGGTGTTTGTGTGTATGTGGGGACATTTTTTGTGTGTGTATTGTATTGTTTGGATTAAAATGTGAAATTGGCATGTTATATGAACTTAGAACTTGTTTTAGCACAAAGGGGATGACTGGGTAAGTTGGTAGGTGGACTAGGACTAGTGTGATTGTGAAACGGAAGTTTCCTTGGCCTGGTTTCATTTAGCAGTTTTGATAGTGACATCTCTAATTAAATGTTAGTGATGATTGGAGACCACTAGGCCACTGGGGTGTCCCCTCCAAGTGTCTTATTCACAAGAATATTTTTATTCCTGGTTTCTAGGCCACATTTTACAGATACATGAATTCCTAGTGTCCCATTGTTATCTAGTGCCTAGAGGGTCTTTCTCGTGAATAGTGGTCTATGGTTATGTCACACTTATCATCAGCCTACGATATGACTTGTTTTTTATTTTTAAAACAAGCATGTTTTCATTTAAAGTCAATTTCCTTAAAATTATTCCTAGAATCTCCTTTTTGTAAAACATGAAAGTTTATTTGTCTTATAATGTTTATTCTGTGGAATCCTTTTTGGGTGGCATTTTATTGGGAATTAGCACACACCCTAATTACACCTTTGGGTGTAAGTAGACTTGGTAATGTTTGACACGGGTGATGATAAAGATTTTCAAGATAGTAGTTTGAGTTTCTAGAATCCTTTCTCAGGGCTGTGTTTTAGATGGGGCTTGATGGTGATGGTCTTCTTACCATGTGGTGTTATTTGAGTTGTTTTTTTGTTCGTCATTTATTAGTAGCTTTTTGGTTTTTGTAAAAAACTGGAATCATGAAAATTTAGAATATTTTAAGGCTTGTTTGGTTATGGTTTTCATTTTCTATTTATTTAAATTATTTGTTGATTTATGTTTTCAAATTATAGTAAATCACTCCAATGTGTTATTATTGATACCCAAGTATTTATTGCCAGCCCATGGGGATTGGGAATGACCTTAAGGAAATTCCAAGAACCGAGTTGGGAACCAGTTCAGATGATGACCCAAATTGGTTCATGAGAATCCTAATAAGAATATTCTAATAACCTAATGGAAAACCAGTGTTATATTTATGATAAATAAAAATACAACTTATATTAGTTGATAATGTTTTTCAAATATTGGGAATTTCCAAAATTTCTATTCCATAACCAAGAGGTATTGAAGGGTATAAAAATAATAAATGAATCCAAATAGAGTTCAATATTATAGGAATTATTTTGATGGTCACTCTTTAGAGACATGTATTGGTATGTCAAATAGATAATGTAGAGATTTATTTTATATCATAACTAATGTGGTTTTAAAAATAAGCTCAATGAATCATTGAATCAGGTGAAAAAATTCTATTTTTTCCTAGATGAAGTTTGTCTATAATACTCTTGGAAACAAAGAGTAACAATCAATATAATGTTTGAATTCTAAGATATAGATCAAAAGGAATAATTTTTAGAAATCAATAGTCGGATAGATTTCCCTAAAACCATAAAATCATGTTAGTGTGTCGATCCTTGATACTCTAATCACTTTCTATATGATGGGTAGTATTAATAAATTCTTATAAATCATGTATGACAATGAAGGTGTTTTCATGTTTGAAATTTTTGAATGCTTAAATATTATTGAAGCAGGAAAAGAGAGGCTTGGGGTAAAATATTTTAGACATATAGATTTATGGGTTGTTGAAGGTGTCAAACAAAACATTATAAGTTTCAGTTAACTATGTGACTCATCACATACAATAAACATTACTAAGAAGATATGTATCATCAAGGGGAAATATGAAATAGTGATAATTCAGTGGATGTAAACAGAAGAGAATCTCAACCTTGTTAGTGGAGAATAATATGTGTGCCTTATGTTAATGGAATATAATAGTATGTTATGGCTTAAACATCTAGGTAATTTGATCCAACCATCCTCGATTGATTTGGTGAAATTTGATGGATCTTGAGATCTACATAGTATATCACATAATCATACACAAATTTTTAATGGGTTTCAATAATGTAATGTTGTAACACCCCTAGATTTTTTTAAAAGAAAATCACAAAATAATTTAAAAATTTCAATATTTTTTATTTAACTCAACACTTAATATAGACTGTGTTATATGAAATCACTAAGTTTAGTTTGTGTTTCATTCAGCAACAAGTTTATATTGCACTGCATGAAACACTTCGATTAAATGTTTCTACAGGAATCACTATTTTTTGCATGTTTTAAACATAACTTGAGTTCCTTTGACATCTTTCATTACATGCAATACCCGGTTTCACCAAATTACAACGTACTATTATTATTAATATTAAAATATTATTATAGATTCCACCTAGCCATTAGAATTGTGTTTTGGAGTATGTCTAATTAAATTATGAAAATACCATTTTCACATGTATATAAGAAGAATTATTTTGTGACCAATTAACTAGAAATCAAAATAAAACCCTTATGAAAATATAAAAAATCTATTGCTGGAAAACTATATTTATGAAATTAAATTTTTTTTACATCAATAAATTAATTAAAACACTTTTGAAAAATGATTTTAATGAAATGTATATATACACACATATATTTGTATATATTATTCAGTAGAATACTTATGATTCGTCTTATGTGTTATAAAGTCAATAGAAAATAATAAATCTAATTTTACACAGAAATATATATATTCTTTCTTAAAGGTAATTTTACATCCTTTTAATGGAACATCTATTGTGAATATAATTTTTAAAAATTTTATAAATATTATATTAAAAATATTCATTTTTTAATTAATAATATCAAAAAAATTGTTAGGACAATTTTCGGTATTTTTATAAGTTCTGTTTTTGATGAATAGTGAAAAAACACTGAATTTTAGTTGAAAACTACATCTTCATCTAATTTTTTTCTATAAGTAAATTATAATTTAAATTTATTTTAAATAATATTTTTATCAATTATAAGTATATAAACACAATTTAGGTTATTTGAATAAATTTTACATTGAAATAGGATATAAAAACAATTCAATTTTTTGAACATTCTCACATTAAAAACTCATTGTCCTATCCCGTATGCATGAGTATTTTTAAATTAATTTCAGAAAAATATGTGTTTAGAATTTTGAACATTCTATTAAATATTTTTAATAATTATAATTTATATCTTATAGTAATTCAAAAAAATTTCCAAATAAATTACTGAATTTAATTAAAAATTATTACTTTGATAATGGTAAAAATGACATTACTTTGAAGTTAAACATTAACTAAAAGGGGGAAATAACCTAGAAACATGTAAAAATACATTTTCTAGACATATTTGTACCATATCCTCCATTTTATCAAATATATTCTATTATTGGAGGCACATTATGCAAGGGGTACCTATCAATAGTGTTTAACTTGTTATGTTTACAAGAATTCCACTCATTCTCCACTAAAAAATGGCACTCACCCCACTCACATCTTAAAAACACTTAAGCCCATTTTATCAAACCGAAAATTCAGAAATAATATCCCAAATACCATCAAATCATACTATAATCTTTACTTTGGGCATAAATCAAACTAGGTTATCCCTTTTGTGCAAATAAAAATGAATTTCCCAAAGAAGAGGTAACATCATTAGATAAGAACTTTTGCTTTATTTATTTATAAACCGCTAAATTCTTATTATTCCATGATTATATAATAAAATAATTGTCTATAATATACTGAGATGTTTTTATTTTAATTATAACACCTATAGATACAAACACTTCCATCAAATGGGATACGCAAACATCATTCATGTGTACGGAGGACTACCGCCTCACGAACCAATGTCATCCATTCTTCCAATACCACCTTTAAAGGTTGGAAATAATGATGGAATTATGATTTCTATATGATATATATGATATTAATGATTTATTTATATTTATATAATTATTATATTCCATATACCATTATTCTTTCCATTTTCTGGGGAATATTATAACTTCATTCGTGGATGTGTAGACTACCGCCTCCTCAAAGCGATGTGATTCATTCACACTTTACATGTAATGCATTGAGGATGGAATTAGTAAAAGTATATGATATGTATGAGATAATAATTATACTATAATGATAATACACACACACACAGACACGTATATATATACACATGTATTTCATTTACAATATTTATTTCAATATGATAAGAAAACAGAAACAACATTCATACATGTGTATGGCCTACTGTATCTGTTAATGGTGTATTCAATTTCATATTTCCATATTTTATTGATTATTATAAATAATTTTTTACTGAATATATATGATATTAATACCATTTTTTACATTATTTAAATAAATAAATCATGATCTATATAGGAGGAAAAATAATAACATGTCAAACATATAAGAAAAACAAACTAGTTATTCCCTAAAATATAAAATTAACAAGGAATTTTTAATAAGTATGTAATATAAAGTAATAATAAATTCATATCTGTTACGATATATAAGAATATGTTTTTGGATTTATAATTAACATATATTTATTAAATTTGAGGCTTTAACATGTACGAATATATTCAAGACTTAAGTTAAGGGTTTTCTCATCTCACATTAATTTCATTGAGATACATGATATATTCACCACTTATTCTTGGTGTGTGGTGTTTATACCTCTATATAAAATTTTATATAATTTATTTCATTTATTTGATGATATTAAACATTTCAATTTATTTTTTTATTTCACTGATCTCATGATTCAAATGTTACTCATTTAGTAAGTGGATTTTTAGTCTCACGTTAATTTCTACAAGACTTATGTATTATTCACGACTAAATCATTATTTTTTGTAT
Organism: Viscum album; assembly: GCA_963277665.1. NCBI lineage: Eukaryota > Viridiplantae > Streptophyta > Magnoliopsida > Santalales > Viscaceae > Viscum > Viscum album. The sequence goes on from OY728145.1 coordinate 506,962,058, forward strand.
ATACTGGCCATGAATGTATTTTATGATATTTATCCTTAAATTTATCGGTATTTACATATCCATTTTTTGATATCTATTTCATGGGGTTTTATGGTTCAAAAGTTACCAAATCATTAATGTAATTTTCACTAATTATTTTCATGGAGTCACATGTTTTATTATGCACCTATATTCTTTTATGAGGTCTATATAATTCCATTTAACATGTTATATAATTAATATACATACATTAATGATATTCTAAAATTCATTTAATTTTATTCTTGCAATGTATTTATGATTTATATTTTCCTAATAATTTATTACTACAATCTCATTATTTATCGAGATTGTTTATGATTATGCTTAATTTAAAGAAATATTATGCTCAATATCTCATGAATTCACAGGAATTTTAATCTCCTCTAGTTATTAAGGATATCTTTATGTAATGGTACCATTTTTACAATATTTTTTAATTAAAACAATTGTGAAACAAATTCTGAAAATCATACTTTATTTCTCTCTTCGTTTATAAATCTGTTTTATTCAAAAACCATGTTTCCTAAAAATGTTTCCAAAACTATTTTTAAGTTATATTTTAAACTCATTTTCAATAAAATGATTTTAAAAGTGTTTTATGTTTTAAAAAATTCAATATTACTTTATATGTTTTTAAGGTTCTTTTCAAAGAAAATTATTTCAATGATTTCCAATATTCTTTTATATATTTTCAAATATTTTTTTAAAGAAAATTGTTTTAAAAAAAATTTATTTTCATGGACTGTTTTAAATGTTTTTCAATTCTTTCTTTATATGTTTCCAAAATGTGGTTTTTTTCAAACACTTGGATTTCAATGATTTTAAATATTATTAAATATGTTTTCAAATCTATTTTCAAAGATTTTTTTAAATGTTTTATGGTAAAAAAATCTTTTAAATTATTTTCATATGTTTTAAAAAGATTATTTTCAATGAAAAAGATTTTAAAAGTGTTTTTCCATGAAAATAATTTCTTCTCATGAAGTACTTTTAAAATATATTTCAAAATTATTTTCCATCTAAGATGATATCTATTAGAGTTACTGATGTCTTACTGGGGATATGATCTAAAGGTTGCATTCAAATTTTTTATCTAAATGGTTTATGTCTTGATGAAATGATGTTTATGGAACCAATTTCTCTTTCACGAGTTATGTTTTTTTGAAACCCATTTCTCTTTCATGGGTTATATTCTTATGAAATATTCATCTTTTTATAGGTTATGCATTGTTTAAATTGATATGAAACCTATCTATTTTCAACATGTTATGATATGATGACATGTTTATAATGCCTATTTCATTTAATGGGTTTTTATATTATTTTTTAGGATCATTTATAACACATATTTATGATTTTATTAGGAAATGATGGGGAGATATATATCCCTCTAATGCATTGGATAATGATTTAAATCTCATGATATAGATAGGGTTAGAATGAGGAGTGATCTTGGTTCAGTATGAATGGGGTTGAACAAGGAGTGAACTTTGTTATGTATGATGGGGCGAGAATGAGGAGTGTACACTATTCAGTTTGACATTGGTGGAATGTGGAGTGGACTCAGCTTAGCAAAGAAAGGCTAGAACTAGGAGTTAACTTAGTTCAGTAACACAGGTATGGAACAGGTAATAAACCTGGTTCGGTAATACAAGATTGGAATGAGAACTTAACCTGATTTAGTAATAAAATAATAGTACGGGGAGTGAAACTAGTTCCGTAAAGTAATTTTTCTCCTAATATGGTATAGGGAGTGAACCTTGACTACTAAGATTATTTGGGGATTGGGCCCATTCAACTAATATTTACTTGGTAGAAAGCATTCACTAATATAGAAATCATTTTAAATGTTTATGTGTCTGCAAAAAAATCATGTCCTATTCTTATGTTATAATTTTATATATTGTTCTCTTTATTCCATTATGATCTGTTTCTTATGAAATTTCAATACTTATAAAATGACACATGTATATGATCTTTTATATATATGGTATGATCTTAAAATGTTATTCTCATTTTTTGATACCCTTATTTTCATGTTATGCATATATATCATACTTGTTTTACCCTTACTGAACATATGACCTCACCCTTTCTCATTTTTCCTTTGCTCAAGTGATGATGAAAAGTTTTAAGTTATATTACTAAAGGGGGGGATCATTATGGGAGACTTTGGAGATCATTCAACGAGTTAGAAGATATTGGGATCCACGTTTCTAAAGAAGCTAAAGTATTATGGTCCTCATGAAAATATTTTTTGTAATTTTATAAATATTCATCTAAAATGATGTAATATCCATGTATGTTAAGCTATTGTGTCTATAAATATAATGAACATAATTAAAATTAAAAATAATAAAAGTTTACCAGAGTGATGGAATTTGAGGACATAGATATGGGTGTAAATATCTCACCAAGAGACATCAATGGGATGACATATTATGTTTTTATCATTGATGATTACAACAGAAAGACATAGATTTCCTTCATTTCTCAAAGTTCTATGTTATTTAATTATATTAACTAATAGGAAAGAAAAGTTGAAAGGATTCTTGGATATAGAATTATAGAGTTTTTAACAACTAATTTTATAGACATTAATAACACCAAAGTATAAGATTATCTTTAGAAGCATTGAATAAGGTACAAAGTATCAATACTGATAACTCCTTAGAAAAACTATGTTTTTGAAGGAGAAAAAAGATTATAAAAAAGATGTCCATAAAATTTATTATTTTGAATGAACAGAAAAATATGATTTGAAAAGAATAATTCTTAACAACGATCTATATTTTTAAAAGATATTCATTGTGCCTAAGGGAATAAAAGACTCCTTGTGAGCTACGGTATGGAAACAATACATTGTTCATGTATGTTTGATTATCCTGAAGAAATTTTTTCATTATCAAAAATGATAAACATGAGAATTTTGAATCCCATGGAGATGAATGTATATTCCTTAATTACTAAGGAAAATGAAAATAAAATAAATTCTTCAAAAATTAATAAAAAGTATTTTGGGGAATAATGTTGTTTTTATGGTGGAGAATGAGAAGAACCTTCTGAAAATTAGTGAATAGTATCAAAAGGATGGCGATGAAGAGATGAGTAGATCATAGGTATTGATATATCCTAAGGAAGTTTCAAATTATTATTACAATGATGATTAGTATGAAGTTGGACATATATATATAGAATCCGAATAGACCAAGCTATAATTTATTGACACAACATACTTTGTTGTCAAGTCAATTATAGTACAGATTAGAAGAAGGTGGTCTCTATAGTAAACATCAATCCTATCATAAGTATAACCAATTTTTTTGAATAAGTTATAATAGATACTAATTTTTTTAAAGGAATGAATATCTTCAACAAATTGAAAATAATTAGACATGGGAGATTGTTTTGAGACTAGAAGATAAGAATTTAATTAAACCCAAAAGGGTGTAATTGAAAAAAATGAATGTAGAGAGCATGGTTAATTGAAAAAATTACTTAAATGAGTGTCATTGATACTCCCAAAAATAGGGAATCAATATAAATGACATATTTTCACCTTTTTCATGGTTGGATACTATTCACTAATTCATATCCTTAATTGTTTAAACAAAAGTTCAAAATTTTCTATTTGTTTGTCAAATCAGTATTTCTGGATAGAGTTCAGTAAGATGAGTTCTACATTGGAAATCAGAATAGTTTTCTTGTCCATGAATATGAGAATAATTATTTTTAGTTGAAGAAGGATCTATATGTGTTGAGTCATGCAAATATGGTGTGGAATTCATGACTTGATCTGTGTTTGAAGAAGCTTGATTTCTATTGTGGTACATTTGATTATTATATGTATATTAAAATTGAGTGCATTAAAAGGTTGGGGGTACTTATATATTTTGAAGAATTAATCTATAGAGGATCGAATGTATAACAATTAAAAACAATTTTATAATTTCTGAAGTATGAGTTTAAATTATCAATAACAATTGATATTTTATTTTTCAATGGTTTATAGGTGATGTAAGGAAGGAATGAAACATTTATTTATCAATCCTAATATACCAAGGAGGTTATGAGAATTATTTTAATTTATAATTCCAAGGTAATAATAAAAGTATATCATTAGGATCCTACTATACTTAATAGTGACATAACATGATAATTGTTTCCTCATATGCTAGGAGAAATGATACTAATGTAATCCCAAGAAAATACGCATACTTTTAATGAAAATAAAACTTTATTATATAAAGGTAATGATGGATTTTTATTTCATTCCCAATCATAAATCACAACAAGAGTAATTTGGTTATATAAATGTTGATTGGTCTGGATCAGTAGATGAAAAATAATCAAAATCAAGTGATGCATTCTATTATGATTTTATTTCTGTTTATTTTAAAATAATGTAAAATTAATTAATTTCCTATAAAACCATAGGGGAAGAATATATTGTCTCCACTCAAGCCTTCATGTAGATACTTTGTATTAAAAAATCTTGAAGTTATGTGAGTTTATGTTAAGTATCCAATTTGAACCCATTAATACAATTCAAGTGATATAAATCATTGAAAAATATTCATTTGATCCATCACGAATGAATAAAACTGATATAGTGTATCATTTTATGAAGGGTAAATTAGAGAATGGGCTTGTGGAGTTAGAGTATGAGACTTTATAACTACTGGTTATATAATATCGGAAAAATTACTTACCCAAAGAATAATTTTAACATGATCTTATTGATCATGGAGTCTAGTAAACTTCCCAAACATGAATAATGTGGGTGTCGGAAACCCTCTCCCAATGTATGGTGTGTTTTACCAATTTTATGATATGTTTTCGTTACCATATTTTAGACCATAATGAAGTCACATTTGGGAACATTTTAAAATGGGTATTATTCATGTTCATGAAATGATTCTCATGAAATGGGGAGATAACGATAAAGGTATTATTTTTAGTTTCAAATATTATCATATTAAAGGTTTTATTTTAGTGAATATATTATATAATAATTTAACCTATGGGATCATGATGAAATTAGTTACCTAATGAGGTTAAATAAGAGTTATTTTCAACTATAATAATTGTTCTAGAAGAAATTGTTTTGAATTAGGAAGTGGTCTTCTCAATATCTATCATTATTATCATATATTATTAAATGGTTGTGTTACTAATTAAATGATCCGTCATTATTCTGATAGGTGATGAAATGTTTTTGTTAGAAATACAGAGTGACATAGATAGTGGATGGGGTTTTTAGAACAAATTTATTCATTGATAATATTTGCCTAATACTCTTTTTTATCATGAAAATCGTGGAAAATGGGATCTTAGATTATGTGTTTTTTAAATTTTTGATCACTATCTAGAGTGATAATAAGAAAATTGTGGTTAATGATATGAGATTTAAATATTTTGAAAACATGTTGGAAATATAATAATAAACTTTTTTTTAAATGGTTAAGTGTTTGCAAAAAACCCAAAGGGGAGATTTTTATGAAAAATATCCCTCGTGGTGATATTTAATTGTTTTTTAGGTTCTGTTTCATGAAAAATATGGTTGAAAAGTTTTATTTTGAATAGCCAGTGATATCATTCTCTATTTATGGTGACAAGGACCCTACATAGTGGTATATAACCTTATGAAGGTTTATAGAATGTTAAATGTATAAGTTGGAGACATTTCCATTTTTTATAGAATATTCTATTCAAAAAATATAGGTTAAGGGATAATTTTATTTTGAAGAAAATGAATAATTATTTCACAAGTGAAAAAGTTTCATGAAAATTTTAAAAAGTTTCAAAATGTTGCATAAAATAAAATAAAGGAGGTTTCCACATCAAAATATGTCTAAATAAACTTTTCTTCTTATATTTTTTTGTTTTATAAAAACTAATGTATTGAAACACATAACAAGTTTCATGACATCATGAAATATAGATGAGAGTAGTGTGATGACAGTTAGTTGTGTTCTAAAGGAAAAATTCAAATCAATAAAGCTTAGTGAATTGGGGAAGTTGTTTGAAAGTCTAGTTGAATTAAATTTTATTATATGAATGGTAATACACATCTATAAATATGTCGCAACAACCCTCATTTGTTATGTCTAACTATTAGAGAATATATGGAGATCCTAAATAATGTAAATGTTTCATAATGTTATTTATTATATGAAGCAATGACTTAAAAATCAGTCGTATTTATAAAATTGATTTGTGTCTATATGAAAAAGTGATTTATACAATAAAAGCGTCATGTATATTGAGATCTTTGGGACTCACTATAAATCTGTGCAGAATTTGGGTGTTTCTCGACAAAACAAAGAGTTTCATGAAATTTGAATGAATATTGTTCTAAGGATTCATAATTGTGAACTTTTTTTGAACAATATATAATTTTATAGAAATTATATTTTAAATTTATATTCCTCATATGGATTGAATTTATTCTTCAAGACTCACCATATTATTTGTAAACATATTGATTCAATAAATGAAGGTAAGAATCTTCTAGAGGAGAAATAAGAACACATTGATAAAAAGAGTGTGCACTTTCATATTAATACTTACTGAACTAGTTGGGATATTGAGTATACAAAAAAAATTAACATTAATATAGTTTAGTGGGTTTGGTACATTAACCTATTTCTTTTGTATGTTCCTTGTATGTATCCTATTAAGAGTGAACTAAGTGAATATTTTGTTTCATGTAAATGTTTTATTTTCTATTAATTATTTTTATAGGAATATTAATGAAAATATTTTGGTTTAAAAATGAAACAATATCCAAATAGGGTTATTCATTTTAATTTTCCATACCTTATTTCACCCCCCCTTAGAGAATTTAACCACGTATGGCCAACACAATTCTAAATTCTCAATGTAGTTATGCCAAATGTGTAGAATCTATTCAAATTTATCTATATTACTATATTTTTTTCAGCACATTTAAAACTATGTTCAATATATATATTATTATAATAGGATTCATTTTTCATGAAATACTTAATTTTGTGTCATTGAAACTAGAGAATTTTTTATTTCAATAGAGTGTAATCTAGAAAAAAAAATTAAAAAAATTAAATCAAATCATCATGGAGAGAGTTCTATGGTCTTGAAAAAGATAGCATAAATGTTGTGGAAATTATAGAGCTCATGAAACATTATATAGGTTATGTTTTAGGATTGATTAATAAATTTGGATATTATGGGGTGTTTGTAGAATTCATCTAGTACTATGTATGATTCCACCAGGTTCCCAATAGAGCCTCAAATTGGTGTACACAATTATCTTGTACAACAAGTAGTTGATATACTTGTATTGTGAACCTAGTGATAATAATATGATGTTTCATAATGGTAAAAATAGGTAGTGTTCGGGGGGTTTTAAAATGATATCTCATCCAAGTTTCTTATTTAGTTACACACCCCATGGGGAAGGTTCATTCCTTCCCTTCCCTTTTCATTCCACTATTCCTTCAGTGATCCGAGGGGTTTTAGATCATTTAATTACATTTAGCTTATTTAGGATCATCCTTACCCCTTAACTTTTCACTCCTCCATGTTTCCCTGAGATTTTTTAATTATTGGGGAATGTATTTGAGAAGGCGATATCATAAAAGCATGGAGAAATCACCACGAAGGATCGGGTTTTCACATGTGGTGGCTAAAATACGCTGAGAGAAGAATCATAAACCACCTTTCTCATTATATGGATGTTCTTAAGTTATTTATTGAGTTATTATTTTCGTATTATTAAATTATTCTAAATTAATAGATAATCAAGTTGTGTAAAATGGAGATTTTTCTTAAGTGAGGATCATTTTTACCTCATGAGTGGTGTGAACCCTATTGATTATTGTTTCAAAGTTACATTACCACTCTATGAGTATTATTATATTTATATATATTATTATATTGTAAATTAAATTATTTTTTTACATAATTAAGTTTATTTTAATGAGTTATGTGCTCTTTAATGTTGTGGATGATTGGTATATGTTTAAATAAAAAAGAATAATCTTAAATGAGGTAGGCAGACATTACTCATTACATATAATGACGACTTCATGGTGGTTGTTTTCTAATCATGTATTATTTTAATATTTCTAAATGTCTTTTTTCAAAAAAAAATCTAACTCAGTATAATGGTATAACTTTATGTCAACTTAATAGTGACCAAAAGGTCTCATAGAAATTCTAAATAGTTGGTTTCACGGAACCCTAGTTAAATGAATGTTATTGAATAATTTTATAAGTTAAATTGATATCTTAGTTTATTATTTCCATTTATTTCTAAAGTTAAATGATTTTCCAATAAAACTTCTATTTTAAAATATATTTATTAAGAAATGATTTAAAAAAAATTATTTAAATTGAGTGCTTCTCAAATGAGATTTCAAGTGGGAAATTGGGTGATTTGAAAAAAGGTTTTTTATTGGATTTAAACCAAGGTTCATGGCTGTATAATGTTAGAATTTTATTCATTTTTTATGGTATATAAATGTTTTGTTTAAAATGTTGTTTTTGTGAAGTGAAAAAAATCATTCAATGAAATAGTTTGGTCAAATTGGCCACTCATGGGAAGTGGCCCTTATTAAACATATGTATTCTTATATGTTCTATATAAACCAATGATAATTTCTTATGGATTATTTTTTATAGGATTATATTTTTTTATGTGAAACCATTTCCTAAATATTGAGTTTGTTTTACTAGGATGAGTTGTCTAGTGAGCCCCCTATGAACCATCGGTTAGTGGGGCCTCGTAGGTACCAAATGGGATTGGGTTAGATTCTAGAAAATGTTCTTCCTTAATAACATAGAGATATGTTTCGGAATCCCAATTTGACTTGTATGAGTGATGATACATGTTTTGTGATCAATTTATGTGATTCCCCAAGGAATTGTTTTTTACTCTTTGAATTGGTTGAGTGATGGGTGTTGGAATTCACCATTCACCCTCCATGATATGATTACTATATTTTTGGTTATGTGTTATAGGGTTTATATTGATAGATATGGTTGAGTAATATGAAATATAATATATACTAATTAATTTACAAAAATCCCTTATTCAAGGATTTTTATGAAGATTATCAAGATAATTATCTGACTTTGAGATATTGGGATAAAAGTAGAGTGGTTCCCTCATTAATATAAATGTTTTTTTACAAAGTGATACAAAGTGACAAGGAATGTCTCTAATGGGTTTCTAATACTTATGAGATAAATTATATTGATCATGATATGTATCGTTTAGAAATTAAACATATTTGATGACCTCAAAAAATTAGTCAAGCTTAAGAAGTGTGATTTATATTGTTCAATTAGGTCACATGTGTTGATTGATTTTACAAGTTGATCTTTACACTCACATGGGCTATGATCTACCTTATAAATATTTGAACATATAAAAATAGCTGATGAGGATTTAGGTGATATGGTATAAAATACATGAGATAATTCTTCAATATCACCGAATGGTGTAAGATAAATTTCTCCTTTGATCAATTTATGGTAATACCATGTCCATCGCACAAACATTATGGGTGATATTTATAAAAAACTAATACATGTTTCTCAGGATCTAGATTTAGTGGTAGTTTTATATACATTATTATTTTTAAGTTATAACTAAACACTCAAATAAGTTAGCAGGGTATTTTCAGTATAATGATTAGTGATAAACATAGTTAATTATTTAGGGATATTATTGAGTAAACCCATTGATTAATCTATAAAAAAATAAACAAAATAGGGTTTTTATCTATATGATTTATAAATGGGAACTAAAGTCTTCATTGGTATTTTATATAAAATTTATAAAATATTCAACTAATTCTAGAAGAAAATAAATATTACTTACAAATTTTAATCTATTAAGGATGAGTATGAAATTACAGATACATTTAGACATTTATCAATAATATTAATTTAATTACTATATAGTTATAGTTAACAATATCACATATTCCATAAATTGATCTCTCGATCTAACCAATGATTTTCTCTTGATACTGTTAATCTTCTTGATCTTATAGGTGAATCTCAGGTCAGGTAATTAATTAATTTTTTTGTATTAAGTTTCTACTTATTTCATTTATAGATTTATTCCCTTGGACTTAAATGTTAAATTCTATATTATATGGTATTGGAATCCACTAACACTCTAATTTACTAACCCTTCGATCAGTTAATGAGTGACCAATCAGCTAAGGTATTAATAAAGAGTCAATAATTAATAAAAACCAAAGAATTAATTAACATTTATAGTCATCCTAAATACATTCTATTAATTTCCTCTAAAACACATCATTTCATATGATGAAAATTAAAATAATAATTGATAAGTGAGATAAGCCTTTTTTTGTTTGATGTTACTGAAATTTACCATTATACACCTCCTTAAAAACTATCTCTCCATCTCATATAATTCAAATACCGAAAAATTTTAATCCATTATTGTTGTCCGTACCATTAAATTTATGGTCCTTTTAAAAATACAAGACCTCTCGCTAATTAATTTATTTTTAGATGTATTCTAATTTCCTATGGATTCTTCCCACATTCACATCCATGTATTCTAATTCAGTCTAGCATATCATTTTATCCATAGTAGCTACAACAGTCATGATATTAGTATTTCTCATCTCTCCTTAATTTATGTTCCATTTTCATAAATGTTTAGGTAGTTATTAATGAATGTGGATATCATGTTATTGTATTAAAAAATATTTGTTGAAACATCTAAATATATCATAGTGACTATCTAGGGTCTCCTCCCAAGTAAATATGTGATGTCGTGGACCTATACACCCAAAGTTGGTTATAAAAAAATTATATTATACCCACTAATGTTACCGAATTCTAAATTTCCATAATTAAAACATAAAATAAATGATTGAGTCACTTATATAACTAAGAAAGTTTTAGGTTTAGAGATTTAGAATAGTATAAAAAATAATACTTACCATAACCCATATCATTCTCACTTGATGGATATTTTTTCCACTATACCCAGATTTCATTATTCTATAATAAGACTTCAAAATCTCACCAAAAAATCTCAATGCATGTTTCCCTTTTAAATATATTATATTTTTTATTATCTTTCATAACCTAGGGGAGTGGAAACATATTTATAGTGAGATCAAACTCTCATTAAGTGTTGCATTCAGTGGGGTCCATCATAGAGAAACAAACTTGGGTAAAATATCAATGAAAATAATATATAATTAGTCCACATGTTTAATAACATCATAATAATATATATCAATTTTTAACATTACAATAAAATAATCACATGTATAACAATAACCAGTTCCATAGTGATATATTTCAATATTTTCCATAGTGATACAATTAAAAATGGTAGACATCATAATCTTATTGTCAAGTCCCTATATGAAGACATTAAACCCAAATAGGTAAGGCGTATACTAAATACCCAAGTTAGTTTATCCCGTGGGACCTACCAATGAATCAAGTGGCTATCTAATATTGATTGAAAGCCATCACTTAAATTTTTAAATTTATTTATCATATGAAATAATTCAATAAAAATACAATACATAATCAATTATACTTTATATTCAATTAATATCCAAATCGAATTAAATATAAGATAAGTAAATATTTACCAATACGTAAACAAACTAACTAAATAATTAATAATAATCCATATCGAACTAAAGAGTATATGCATTTTAAATGTTTCCCTTGATAATAAATGATATTTTTTCTCATTAAACACCCCTAATCGGATTTATGTTAAATAAATAGTTTATAATGTATAGAGTAACTGGTATATAAAGAAATCAATCATATAAATAATATAGATTACATATATGATAATAAATATCATAAAAATTGTGGATTCTATCAATTCATTAGAGATGAAATATTTAATGTATGTTCCATATTTTTTTGATGATAGAGACTACAATAGAAGTAAAAAATTGAAAATAACTTTCTTAAAACAATTGAAACTTATTTGTAAAGACAATGGTAAATATAGAATCAAAAAATATTTTAATGATATTTTTAAGTAGATTTTTTAAAAATTATTTTTAAAATAAATTTCCATAATATGATAATAAAAATATTCTATAATAAATGTGGATTATGTAGTGTGAAATATAGCTATATATATATTTGTGGAATGAAATCCCTTTTCAATAAATTTATGAAAATATTATCCATTTATATAAAAAATAATATAATAATTGAAAATACATAATAATTTGTGAAAAATCAATAAAAATTTGAATATAAGATAATCAATAAAAATTATCATGATGGTGAGAAAATTTTATCATCTATAAATTTTTTTAAAAGTTATTCTTTTTGGAATTTTGTGATGAAAGTAAAACAATACATGTTTAGAAAAAACTAAAAGGATTTATTTTAAAAATATGCATTGAATTTAAATGTTAATATAAATTTATATTATTAAATCATTGAATAATAGTAATAATATTCCTTCAAATAAAATAAAATAAATATGGATATTGAATAAAAAGGTTCTCAATAAAACATAAATAAGGTCATTTTTTCTTAAAAACATTCTTTAGTTGATTTTGAGTACCAAATACAGGTAAAATAGAAAGAATACATTAAAACCCTATTAATAATTATAGTAGAAGAGAATATATTCATTTTAGGAGATTTATAATATGAAATCCCCTAATTGTATTTTGAACCATAAACAATCCCAATAAAGAGAAAGATTAAATAGTAAACCCTTGAAAATATTATAACATTTGAATAAAAACTTATTGAATGTTGAAGAACGATATATAACCTTAACTGAAATTAGTGAGAATTTCACCATGATAAAAAAATTCAAATAGGTAGTACAAAAATAATATAGAAAAAAATAGGTCCATAATATGAAACATATCACAAAAAAGGATATTTGAGATGATAATCCCTTAACATAGATTCCTTCTTGGTCAGATTCATTAAAAATTGATATATAAAAAATAAATATTTTTTTTAATTTTATCAGATACATGTTTATAAAATTATTTTTTGATATCATTCATTCAGTACTTCCTTTTACCCATTTACTATTAATTATTTTAAAAATTCCATTATTTAGGTGTTAAATATTCTGTTTCCCAGGCATGTTTTGATTCATAGGTTATGATCCCTACACCTTGGTCATGATTGATCACTTACATAATTTTAATAATTTCATGTATATCATATTTATACATTAAATACACTTTTGAAACCATAAATTTAATGTAGTTATGAAAAATTAAATTTATCACTCCCGGAGGCACTGTCCCCCATGCACACATTAGTGACATTTTTATTTTTCTATGAATGGAATGAAAATAAAATAGATAATTATTTATATTTTAAAACCCTTAATTATTTCATAAAAATTATATTTTTTTCATTAATTATATATTTGTATTCGTCTATTTTATGAAGTGAATAACCATTAATTACATCGTTTCATTGAGGCGGTAGTCTATATGTACACAAAATAATTGTTTTCAAATTCCAATGAATAGTAGGTAAGAAAATTAAATAATAGTTTATATTTTTTAAAACCATAATTCTCACATAAATAACATATATATTCATTAAATTCTTCAAAATAACCTTCCATGATAGGAGGTAGTGAAAAATGAAATTCATTTCTTCCTAGATGTGGTTGTCCACATATACACATTAGTGACATTTAAATTTTTCATATGATGGAAAATAAATTGAAAGTAGTTTTACCAATAACATAAATAAAATTATTATATTAAATATTCTTATTTCATTATCTTAAATAGGTTTAAAGAATAATTTTAAGAAGTTTCACCATGAACGAAACTTGAAAACCACAATAAGAACACTTACCACTGCCTTGGATAAAGTCTTTTGGAAAACACTTAATGGATTCATATATGTGAATTTTTAGAAGAAAAAATTGTGGGTTTTTTACAAGGGTTTTCTAATGTATTTTAGTATTTATTTTTTTTATCTAATTGTTATCTGAGTTCATTTATATCGGATTAGTGGATGTTCCCTTTAATTAGTGAATGGAGTAGTGCCCCAATAAATACCCCTAAATTTAAAATAATATAATGTCATTCTCATGGGAAACATGAACCAAATGGAACATATATTTAATATAGTATCCCGAGGTATACATATGCTCAAAAAACCATATTTATAAATTTTTAATAGAAATTTTAAGCCTTACCCTTTTGTTCAATCCCCTCTTAAACCATTTTATGCCTTACTGTAGTGACAACCATTTACCACGATAACTATTTTTTATGACTAAAAATGAACTGAACACATTTAAAAAATTTAACATTATAGTCAAAAAAATTATCCAATTTTATAATATGAAATTTCTATAATTTATTAATCCTAATTTTAATATAATTTTATACTATGCGATAAAAAAGTTTTTCTGAAAAAATCATTTTTAAGCATAAAAATGATTTTACACCAAAATAAAAGAATAGGGTAGATTAATATGGAATTTATTGCATTGTGTTTAATAAAAATAGAATTATTTTAATTTAAAATAAAAATAAAATCTCAAGGAACTATTTGAATACTTTATTTAAAAGAAAAGAAAAAAAATTGTTTGAATAGCAACATTACTAAAATTTACAAAATGTCAAACATAAATTTCTCATTACAAAATTATATTTTAAAATGAATTATTTTACTTATTAAATTTAAATTTGGGGTATTAAAAAGTATTTTTAATAATTAATTTCATTCTTATATCATGATAATTTCATAAAATTTATGTTATTTTTAAAATTATTATTTTTCACAATTCACCAAAATAATAAACTCTTAAAAAAATACCAAATATTCAACATAAGATAATTTTCAAAATGATAAATTCAAAAATGGATTTAATTATATCAAATTATTATTATTATTATTTAATTTAACATTTAAATTAATATATTATATATATTTAAAAATAATTATTAAATAAAACTAACTTTTTAAAATGTCAGGTTTTCTTAATATTAATTCATAACAGTTTATAAATATTTTTGTAAATATTTATTAATTTGTACATTTGATAACATTAAGAGTAATACATTTATTAAAATAAAAAAAAATTTTAATAAAATTATTTGGGAAATAACCCTTTTAACATTGAATTATTTTAACCATATAACATTATTTGTCTATTTATAATGACTAAATTTCATCACCTAGTGAAAAATAATATCATATAAGTTTCATAATTAATTACTATATTTATATTTACTAATGATATTTTATAATATTTTTTGAATCCTCATAGTTAAATGTTCTATGTATTGTAAGTTATCAAGTATATTTTTATTTAAAGGAGAATTATATTTTGAAATATGGATGTGTTATATCCCCCTTAATAAATTTCCCCATCAAAATTTTAATTAGTTCACACAAAAATCAGTGTATCATAAAATAGTAGTAAAATAATATATTTATTTTATCATGATATTTGATTTCTAAATCACTATGAGGAAACCTAGTATCTCTTAACTAATTTTTTTTAAAAATTATATGCATCATTATATGACTCGTACATTTGAATGAGTTTCAAAAATCATACCTTGGTAGCTTTTATATTTGTCATGATAGATCTATCTTCTTCATTGAGGAGATGATAAATTATTTTACAATCAGGATATAGAGTATTTTAAAATACACATACCTGATTTATTTACATTCCAAAACCATGATTTCATGTTTTTTATATTTCGATCGGTCCACTACTACATCTTCTCAATTTCTAAATGATAAATAAACATGATAATTTTTTTGTACAGTAATCACTAAATTTAACTTCTAATAGATCATATTATCCACAAAATAGTTGATAATTTATTCCTCATGTCTCTAAACATTAATTATAAATAAATTTTATTATAAAATATAATGTTAAAAACCAATGAAATATGAATAAACCATCATGGATTAATCTTTAATGCATCAATAATAACACCAGAAGTTAAACTTAAATCATTCCATAAATAATTAACTCTAAACTCTTCAAAATATTCCTACACAATTGTAAAACTAAAAAATTAACTAGATTTGATTACATATTCATCCAAACTAAACATAAAATTTATCAAAAACAATATTAACCACTCATAAATTCAACAGTATATTCCATAATATGAGTAATCTGGTTGGATCCATGCATGGTCTACCGGTGAGGTCGGCTTGGGAGATCATCCAAGGATCTTCGCTCTGGGAAATGTTCGTGTTGAATCAATATGTGGATGATTGGAATGAATGGTAGGGAAACTACAATAGACTGTCTGAACTTTCCAAATGTATGTGTGGTCATCTGGACGTGCTGGAATATAGAGTTCGTGGGTGATTCGACATGGAATGTGAGGTATTGGAAGGACAATTGGGTAGGCAACACCCTATTTTTTCTAGGGTGTCCGACTCATGATATTTCTTTTCATGACGCGTGAAGGTCCTTGGTTCTTATCAATACTACTATATCGGCTGAAAACAGTATTTTTTTAGTGAAATCACTCTTGATGGTTCTGCTTTTCAGGTGCAGATATGTGGGGTCGGTTTGGTCTGAGATGGTAGGGTCTCAATGGTGATAGGTTTTAGCACCTTTTAGATAGTGGGGAACTCTTTGGAGCCCAAATATAGAACATTTATCTCTGATATTTCTTTATGATGGTTGTAAAATTTTTATGTGGCTACTATTTAATCTGATTCCAAGATCGTGGTGGATGCTCTACAAGAAACTAGGAAAATACAGTTGAATTTGACTTATATAATCAAAAAATACAGAGTGCTCATTGCTTCTCACATGGTGATATCTAGCACTTGGAGTGAAGGAAACTTCACAACAGACTTCCTAGCGAGTAAAGGTGATTCTAGAGATAGTCTTGTTATTTATCTTCATCTAGGTTCTTTATCATTACATTGTAAGTCTATTGTTTGTGGGGATGCACTTGGACTCCACCATTATCATCCACCTTGAGGTTGAGTGTTTAATAAAATTGTTAAATTTGATGATATATTATCTATAATATATAAAATGTGTCCCAAAATAACATGTACCACATTGACATTGAATTACTCCTCAATTATCTGTATTATCAATAATACTCAAATTAAATTATCAAAAATAATTAATTCATTATCCGCATTAAGTATTATAATATCAATAATAATGTATTTTAATCATTAATAATAATTTAAAAATAGTATGTGAATTTACCAAATAATATCACTTTGTAGTGATAAAAAATGTGTTTAGTTTGGACCACATATTGTGCACCGATTGAAGTTTGAGTTATTTCCCAATAAAACCTTTTCATATTTATTACCCCTTGATGCATCTGTGTTAGAGCCTACATCAACTTGTTTCTATCCAAACTGGGGCATTATTTATTGCAAACCACACACTATTTACATTACAAAATATTTTAGGATGTTTTCCAATACAAAGACATATCCTAGGGATTTTACTAATATTTTATTATCCTAATTAAAAATATATATAATTATGTATCAATTAATATTAAATCACATAGAATCAAAATGGTTTTCAATACTTGAATCATCTCCTATAATATCATTAATCTTTTTAAAATTAGTCTCATACAATCTTAAAAGGGTATATATGCCCTTGGTATTATGATCTACCATAATCTTATTAACCCATGTTAGTATAAAAATTATTATTTATCCATATATGAAAATATTATGACCTCTATAGTTATCTAAAGCTAACTATGATATAAACTGTGATTCCCCATACCCATACACCCAGATCGAGTGATAAAAACATACTCTTTAAAAACTAGATTTGATGTCAACATAAACCACCCAATTATAACCATCTATAATTAAATCATTAAATAAATTATTTATTCTTATATATCTAGGATATTTTTAGGTTAATATATTTAAAGTGGTAGGAAAAATAATACTTATTATAGCCTATATTTTTCTCACCCAACTATCTTTTTCCCAAATATACCTAGATTTTATTATTCCATAATTAGTCTTCATCATATCCAATGGTATTCTATAAATATGATTAACATTTAGATATATCATAATTATTGTACTTATTCATAAAATTTGGATGTGGGAACATAAGAATCATGATCTAAATAGCTTAGTAAGGGTACAATTCAGTGGAATCCATCATAGAGAAAAAAAACATTAGTAATTTAGTGAAGTAAATAATTAATAAATGTGTAATATAATCAATGAATTGATAATAAAACATTATTGGATATAATAGAATAAATTCCCTAATAAGGGGGCTGAATCAGGGTATGTCAGGTTAAAACCCTATCTAGATCATGATTCATCATTAAAAAACAATATTATCTCCTATATAGAAACAATGTATCATCCAAAATTAAAACATCCCCAAGACACAATAATTTTACATGGATCAAAATTAAGTAGGATAGTATAAGAAGCATTAAAATAAGATTTTAGGATATATGAAATTTACTAAAGCACCCTTTGGAGCAGAATTACTATCCCTCCTAGTTCACTACAAGTCACAATTTAAAATCACACTACTCTCTCAAATTATGTTTGATCACTGATCGTTCAAAAGATTCTTATGTTGATCACTTGAGTAAATAGTTATTACACCTAATTTTTTGTTCTATAAATCTATATATTCTAACACATGATGAATACCACATTACCACATAATTTATGGGAAATTCATTTAGGTTTACGTAATATTCACCTTCATGCAACACTTTCTCACATTTCAGGAAACTTTCTAATTATTTATGAAACATTAATATTTTAAAACTCATTTCCAAAAACATTCTAAAAAATCACAAAATGACCTTAATGAGGTTGACACAAGTTGTTTATACAAGGAATTTATGTTTTTATTAGTGCTTCACATATGAAAATATATCATGATACTCTTTTATGAATACAGATTCTTTTCATATTCATTATAGATTCCTCTACACATTTAGAGTTTTGTGCCTATTTATAGACGTTTTTAAACCTTCATGAAAACTTCTCACTCTCCACCAACTTTTTTAAACTCTTTATTAACTACATTACAATTATATGAGTTTCATCCACACGTATACTCTTTTTAAAAACATAGTTTCTTCATGTAACTCATTATCTTTGTGAAAAATACCGCATTTATGTAGCATAATTTTACAAATAAAAAATATATCATGAATTTTATACCTTTTCATATTTTCATGGGGCATCCTTGAAATTTCATATTTACAAAATATTTCACTTTCACCAACTTTTAATCCCCAAAAATTTGGAAAGAATTAGTAAATTTCACCACATTGTATGCACAACATTTCTTACCCCTCCATATCGTCGAAGCCTATATCCTAGAATTTAGTCAGCACACCTTATCATAAATCATACTATAACTTAATATTATAAATTTTCCACCATAATTTCCAACACACAATCAACCCAATATAATGAAATGTAACCATGAGGGATTTTTATCCAACAATCTACCCTTTCAGATTGTTAACAACACTTCACCATTTCATACTACATTAATCCTTCTATTACCATGTTGTTGAAAAAAAATTGTGATCCTCTATATTTACCCAAAACGAGTTCCCCATGGATCCAGATAATTAACAAATATTTAATCAATACATACTCTATGCACACATGATCCATGCTCAACATGAGAAATAATATTAGCATACAAAGTTCATAAATAAATCACTTTGTTCTCAAAATACAACTTTAATGTTGTCTAAAATCATAGTTAAACCATTTCATTGTCCAACAATAATGATTTAACCTGATAAGTCAATGTCCTCATTGCTACAGTTTCACTATTATTATCATGAACCCCATAGGTTAAACTATCATTATATTTCAACTTTGAATGATCATATTCATCATTGTTAGATTTAAAAACAGCCCATGCTTTTATCCTCTCCCTATTATCTTCTCCACCTTTAATGAACACTATATTTCCCTATTTATCAACAAGTCCAATGGTCACTCCTTTGAGGCATGTGATAATGTAAATAAAAAATAAAAACACATATTTAGAAAACAAACCATTACTCCAGGATTAAGGGTTCCACATCCACACTATTCAAGTGTAGGGAGTCAACTAAACTATATGAGCCAGTCAATGTATTTCTAGTTCTAATTTTGGTAGTTATATTTTTAGAATGTATGCCACATGGTGTTCTATATTCACATACTCTAACATCACTAACCCATGATCCACCTTCTTCTTAAGAAAATGAAACTTGATTTCAATGTTCTTTATTCATATGTGATGGAATGTATTTTTTCAAAAATTTATAACACTTGAATTATAAAAATTGATTCTGATTGGAAACTTCAATTCAAATCCCATGTCAATAATATGTCACTCCGTCCACAATAACTTTGTGAAATATTGGGTAGCCACACTATATTGATCTTTTTTAGTTCCCAAATAAATGATATTTTTTTTTCTTTATTAACCATGAAATAAAAGAAATAATAAGATAGAAGGCACCATCCAGCATTGATTTTCTATCATCTGCTCAACTAGCCCAACTTGTATTTATATAACCAGGTAACTTTTTCCATCATTGTTTATTGTACAATATACTAAAACCCACCATAACCTTGATATACCAAAGTATTATTTTAATTAAAATTTAGTGAATATACATGGGATTTTTTTAATAATGCACCACTTTTCTTTTGAAATACAATTAGGCCTTGTTTCTGTTAATTACAATAGGCAACCAAAAATATACCTTTATTCTATGATATTCATAACTTTTATTTCATAATATCATGATTTTTTTCATTCGAGTTACAACTAGATTTGTCATATCCTAGTAATTATTCATTCTAAAACAACTTATAACATCCTTAGAATATGTTTATTGAGAGATAAATATTCTACGACTTCCATGAATCACCTATTAACCAATAAAAAACTCAGTTCAATAGTCATTGACAATTCAGACTCTCTTTTATTAAATTCTATGAACTTTTTTCACTGCACATTATATACTCCAACAAATATTATATTGTCTCAATATACTAGCATCATCATACTTTGATTACACTCACTTTTAAAATATATATTATTATCAACTCCACTACATTGAAAATCAAACTTCTTCAAAAAATGATCAAATATTTAATATAATACACTTGGTTATTTATTAAACCCATATAACACCTTCCTAAGACAAAAAAATACAATCTTCATATATAAGAAAACCAAATGGTTATTTGACGAATACCTGTACTTATAGAACCCCATTTAGAAAATCAAACTTGTTTCCCTTATTAAAAAAGTTGAATTTCCTTTTCACTTTTATGGAAGAAAAATAGAATTATCTATAGCCTTTAAAAAGATGAAAATGTTTCATCAACATTGATACCCTATATTTGGGATTATCCATTACACATGATATATGATTTTTTTGAATTGTTGTGCCTTCTTCATTCAGATTGTCATGGAAGACCCATTTCGTATTGATGACATCTTAAATTCTATCCTTCAAATCATTTCCCATGTCTGATTCTTTTGGATTGGATCAATCTAGTTTGTCATTACCTGTACCCTATTTTCATATCTACTTCCAAGAAAATCATATCTACATAAGATAGGAAGGATGATTTCAATATTGACATAATTTTCCATAGTTAAATAGTTTCTTACTAATCAATGATTATTTTATTCTAATTAATTTCAACATGATAATTCAAAAAAAATTAGATACAGGTGTCACACTATCCTGTTCATCATTAATATCTTTATTAGAATCAGTATCTTTAATTTCTTTTACCCTTGAGTTACATAATTCACCATTATTATCATCAAGGAACTATTTATTGTTTTGTTTATTGTTTTTTTCATCTTCTATTATAGTTAAATTGATGCATTCAACTATTTTTTCCAATTTCTTTTTGAAACATTAATATGATTTTCTTTTTCTTGTGTAGGTAAGGAATATCCTATTATCTTTATCTGATTAAAACTTCTTGTGTTTTTATTTATTTTGAAAAAAAAATGTTTTAAATATTCAAAATTACTTCAAATTTTATTTCTTTCCATACCACAACATTTACAAAGTCTGTTATTATTTTAGATACAACAAATATCTATTGTATATGTTTAACAATGTCAATATTTATTCCCTCCATAATTTCACTAGCAAGACATTTCAATAATAACTTTTCTGGATATGTTTTTTATGATATTATTTCTTCCCTCAACCACTTCATTCTGGTGAGGATTTCCCACTACTGTACCATTATTCCTTATATTTGGTTGTCAAAATAATAATTTACATGGATGTTTCGTAATGAAATACCATTTTCAATTTATAAGTTGAATTTTTTTCAGGAATCCTTTAATATTCCATATAATATTTTTTCATGATACTAAACACCTCATACTTATGTGAAATGAAAAATATACATGCCGTTGTACTAAAATCATCATTGAAAAGAACATAATACCTATTTGTGTTAATGGATATTATTGAGATAGATCAACATACATATTCATGCACCATTTCGAGAAATATTATTGATTTTTTTCCTTTTTACCCAAAAATATTTCAAATAATCTTTCCCAATTATAAATCATAACATTGGTGAGTATACTCACTTGATGGCTTAGGGAGATCTTGAGCTATAAATTTTTTAGAAATTAATTCTAGGGAAGGTTGGCATAGACTACCAAGTTGTTTATACCACAACCAATTTTCATGAACTTTCTATAAAAGCGACATATCTTCTTCTCCACTGAAAAGATTGATTTTCCCCTTTGGCTATTTTTCATACAATATAATTTCATCATCTTTTCACTTGATGATACACAACTTCTTGGTAAATCATATAGCATGCCCTGAGTCACATATTTGACTAACACATAGCATGTTGTGATTGTGACCTTCAATAACCAAGTCATATACATGCCTCATATATTTCCCCAAAACATGGCCTTTACCAAGACAATAATCTCTAAGTATTCTTCATTGGATGTTTTGAAAACTCCTTCCATGACATATTTGATTGTTATGAAAATTTCATTATTTATTGTAATTGTGTATGTGAATCCACTATCAAGGATATATACATTAGCATGATAGTATTATTTGAGGTAAATATATTCAACCACTACCCATTAGCACATTTATTTTTGATCCATATCAGTGACTTCAAACTTTTTGTGGACTAATATTATTGATCTTACATGGTGTACGATATACAAACTTCATCTTTCAAAACTATAAAACAACATTATTTTTATTTCATTTGATGATTCCTTGAGATGCTACTTATGATAACTTTGGGTATTCTTTGACACAATCCATTGTATTATTGATGATAACTATTTATCCATGTATCAAAATACTAATCACTAGACATAGTAATTCACAAAAGTACTCTTCAAATAATAAAATCAGTGTGGATTCCTTTATTTCTCGTATGCCATTTGGTACCGCTTGGATATGGAATTGAAATTTTTGTAATTTTCTATATTTATATAAAAATAACATCTAATATATGTCACATTATTGTGTAACGTTGCTACAGGACTTAATGATACATGGATTATTTGAAATATCTATTCATTTCTTACCCAAATTAATTTTGAACATCAGATTCGGTGTTTTTGGTAAATAATTAATCCTAACTGCTTTCTCTTTATGATCAAGAAACATGTCAGTTGTTTCATTCTAATGTGTCATTTTATTTTATTTTTTATAATTATTTTACTATTATATTAGACATATTTATTCTAACTTCCCTTTTTTAATTTCCTTATGACATTTTCCCAATGTTATACTAGGATTCAAGAGTTTATTCTAATATTCAACTTTTCATCATTGGTTAACAACTTCTTCCTTTAGTTCATTGATATGTTTGACAGAATCTTTCACTATCTTAGTCAAACCATTGGCAAACCTAATAGATTCCTCAAATATTATATTACTCTCAATGATCATTTATTAGTTTTTAGGTATTTCATTTTTTATATTTTCAATTTCTACATTTAGTTAAAAATTCAATATATCATACATTTTCATGTATAATTTTGAATGATGAACCACTATGTTTGATTTCATTGTTTTTTCTCTCTAAGAATCTATATCCTCAAGAGTGGACTCTAATTTTACATATATTTCAATTATTCCTTCAACTTATCCTTCATTTTTACTCCCTTCCATTATCTGATAATTAAAAACAAGTTCCACTAATGATTTTTCATTTTGTTCTTTATAGTCTTTAATTTTATGTATATACGATTCTTCAGAGATATAATCCTATTCTAAAAGTAGGTTATTATTATTGAATACATTCATCTTAGCAATATTTCTAACTTTTTATGTTTCCAGATGTAGGGAATGCATGCGTAGGTGGGTGATATATTAAAATTTATTTTAATAATCATTTCTCGAAACCAAGAGGGACGATCTTGCACTTAAAATTTACAATTAATTTATTCAATATTTGAATAAATAAATACATGGTTTTAGGAAATTTATTCATTGGTGAATGTTTATTTTTTGAAAATACCATTTCAAATAACCATTATTATGTTGTGAGG
This sequence comes from Viscum album, assembly GCA_963277665.1. Classification (NCBI taxonomy): domain Eukaryota; kingdom Viridiplantae; phylum Streptophyta; class Magnoliopsida; order Santalales; family Viscaceae; genus Viscum; species Viscum album. Next base: position 506,986,659 of record OY728145.1, read on the forward strand.
ATCCAAGCATAGAATTCCACTACTGGTGATCCACACATGCTCCTATGATCTTCGAGCTACACCACTTGATCTACGAGTGATAGTGCAGTGAGTGAAATTTCTTTCATTTTTCATTATTGATCACTCGTTAGTCAGTCATGAAGAAATCTCTCTTTCCCTTCTCATTATTTATAGGTATAGATAAAGAGGAACTGAGAGAGAATTCATTGTAGACAACAATTCTCTTTTCTAAATTTTTGGACCCTCTACGCAATAGACATAACCGTCTATATATAGAGTTTTCATTTAATTTTAAATGATATATAATTTCATATCATCCATTAAATAACATTTATTACATTTAATAAACCCCATGCCTCATAATAATAATTATTTTATTATTATTTTTGTGTGCATACCAACTAGCACAATAACAAATATTATGTGACGGTCTTGTTAATTTTATGTGTCACCAGAAATGTTTTTTTTTTCATTCGAAATCCTCTATAATTTATTGAACAATTGAAAAAATATTTTATTCATAAATAAATGTTTTATTCAAAATATAGAAAATAAATATTTATTAAAATATTCAATAAATAAAATAAACATTTTATTCACAAGTCAGTGAATAAATATTTACTTAATTTTTGTGATAAATATAGATTGAATAGAATTATTCCTTGGACTTGGGAACAATATTAATTACATTAATTAAAATCAAATATAATTTAATTAAGATCAATAGAAACACTTGTTATTTGACCCTCTATGATTCATTCATGTGGCATTATGTGGGATTTTCTAATGTACAAGATTACTATCTAGCAATGGGTCATGTACCTAAGAGAAATAACTTAAGGTCGCAACATCAAAAACCACATAAAACATTCATTGTGTAATATAATACATTTAACCCAATATCTCATCTAGCAGGTTTCACATCCATGTGACCAACCTATATTTTTGATATTTAGTTATTTGACTATATGATATTAACACATTATTACACCATGTCCATGGAATTTAATGTGATGATTTTATTCCAATCAAAGGACGAAGATATCATCTTCTATAAAGATGGAAGGGGAGAAACCTTCCTTAGCTAATTCATTAATGACATGTCACTTGTGAAGCACCCAACATATCTTACTTCTCCATGAACTATTATCATCATGATTTATAAAATAAATATAAGAATGTGAGTTGTAACATTCATTAATAATAATCCTAAATCTTAAGGACCATCATAGATGATCAAGTATAGGAATATCTAATGACACTAAACCATGAAAAATTCATATTTTTTTCATAATCTCCCATATTTTAGTTTACCAAGGGAAGATTTCAGGAGAAGAAGCCTCATATTCTTATGGTTACTCTCACCAAACAACATAAGTACTATGTGTCCCAGCACAGTATATTATCTATCCATAAAAACATTATTTGAGAATATACTCACAACACATCAAGGTTCTCATCATAGTAGAGAACTATTATGATCTTATTAATGTGGTGTATAATCTATGAAATTATTACATAATAGTCATAGGAACAATAAACAATGTTTAATAAGAAGTTAAATTAATATTAAAAACAGAAAATATACATGTAATAAAAGTATAAATAGTTGGTCCTAATACAATCAACTCTAAAAAAATCCAACTTGAACTAGAGACAACATCATACAACATTATTTCCACTATACCTCACATGATAGTAATGTTTATGGTGATTTAATTATATAGTCAAGGGGTCCTCCACTTTTTCTTATATGGAAATAATACCAACTGCAACATCACCTCTTTGAGAAAAATCCCTCAAGAGATGATACTTTTTGAGGATGTTCTCCATCCATTGATGTGTCCATGGATCTTTTTCATAATACACTATTTCAGTATTATTGCAATAGAGTCTGGTAGGATATTTACTAATAGATAACACATCATTCTATTGGATGAAGATTCACATCCTTTATGCTTCTTTTTCTACCTCAGAAGCAACAATATAATCAGACTCTACTATATAATCTATACCCACAGCCTATTTTAAGCTATTTCAGCTCACAAAACATCCATTCAATGTAATGATGTATCCCATTTGGGACTTTATGTCATCTTGATAATTTTGGAAAATATCATATTCGTATCCTCTGATAACTAGTTCCTCATCTCCTCCATTAAATAAGAATATACTCTTAGTACACCTTAGATACTTAAGGATAGATCTAACTGCCATCCAACGGTGGTCACCAGGATCATCTTGATATCTTCCTACCATACATAATACATAGGTGACATCTAAGTACGTACATAGAATAGCATACATGGATTAACCAATTTTTAATGCATATGGAATCCTTTTAATTAGTATCTTTCCTCATGTGTACGAGGACACATTTTCCTAGAAATATCGATGCTATGGGATGCTTGCAAAAATCCCTTCTTGGATTGTACCATACTAAATCTATTCAACATATTGTCAATGTATTTACTTTGACTTAGGCAGAGAAACCACTTGGATCTATCATGATGGATCTTAATCCCAAGAATATATTATTCCTCACCCAAGTCCTTCATAGATAATTATTTATTTAATCATTACTTAACAGACTATAAGACTGGTATTTCATTTCTGATGTGTAATACGTCATCAACATATACTACTTAGAAAAAAACATCACTACAAGAAATTCAGTTATAGAAACATAAATCACATTCATTCTTCATTAAAAAATTATATTATAGCCTCATCAAAATTAATGTTTTATGACAAAGATGCTTTATTTAATACAAAAAATTGATTTTTTAACATACAAACCTTATTTCCACCATTTGGATTCACAACCCTTCATGTTGTGTCAAAATGATATCTTCTTGATGGTAACCATTAAGTCGGACTATTTTTAGATCCATTTTCTAAATATTATAATAATGTAAATCTATAATCGAATGTACAATTCTAATGGATTGCATCAATGGAACTGGTGAAAATATTTTTTCGTAGTTAATACCTTGTAACTTTTTAGACCTTTTTGCAACTACTCAATCCTTATAATTACTAAACTTTCCTTACAGGTATAGTTTCTTCTTGAATACCATTTTCATCCAATCATATTTACATCTACTAGAGGGTCTACAAAAATATAGACTTTGATTTGGTATATGGAAACCATTTTGGAATTCATGTCTTCTTTCAACATGTCAACATATGTTCCACTTACTACTTCCTTGTAGATTATAGGATCATTATTATCAACTAATAATGAGACACCATTCTCAGTGACTAGAAAATTATACCATCCTTTTTCTCTAGACTCTCTAGTACTCCTACACAGTAATTATTTCTCTAGAAAAAATTATTCATCTATATGGATTTATGGAATTTTTTCATGTGACAACTCTTATGTGTCTTGATCCTGTACTTAGTCAAAAATTATCTCTCTATCAATATATCTATTAGAGATAAGATCTTCCACAAGAAATGTGGTATATCTTTCCACTACAACATTTTATTATGAGGAATTTAAGAGGTATTACCCCTTTATTTATTTAGGATATCTTATAATGATACACTTTGTGCCTTGGGGTTAAATATTATTACCTGAAGAGGCCTTAATAAATAATTTCCAACCCCATAAATGCAAGTAAGAAAATATTGGTTTCCTTATATTCCATAATTGGTATTGTATACCATCAATTTATTTAGATGAAACTCGATTTAGTACGTATATTATTGTATTTAATGCATATCCATAAAAGGATAATGGAATACTTTCATGAATTCTCATTACTCTCGCTATTTCTAACAATGTCTGATTCCTTGTTTCTCTAACACTATACCACTTAGGCATATAAGTAGGAGTGTGTTGAGATAAAATCCTAAACATTCATAAATAATAAATGAATTTTATATTAATATATTCTCTACTATGGTATAAGAAACGTTTGTTAATATTCTTACCAAGATGGTTCTCAAATTAATTCTTGTATTCATTGAATGTATCAAAATAATCTAACTTATACCTTATTAAGTAGTCATATCCATAACTACTAAAATCATTAGTAAAATTTATAAAGTATGAGTACCCACATGTTTCTTTAATAAGAAATTTTCCACACACATTGATATGAACTAATTCAAAAATCTCATTAGCTCTACAACCATTCATACTAAATAAGGATTGGGTTATTTTTCTTTGTAAACATCCATTACATACACTAAGTGGTATTAGTTCAAAACTTTATAAATATCCATAATAATGTAATTTACTTTAGAGTTTTTCATTTACATTACCTAGATGGTGATTCCATAGTTGGGTGTGGTATTATTCATTTTAAGTAATGTAATTATTGATTACCTTTATTTGGTTCATGTAATCCAACACATAAAGTTCATTATTTAAATGTCTCTTACCATAAAAAATTTTACCTTTATGAATTAATCATCATTTATTCCCAAATTTGAAAATAAATCCATCATTATCAAGTTTGGGTGCTGAAATAACATTTTTCTGTAACTAAATTGGCATATTAATAACCTTTTATAACCAAGATCGTTCTATATGGAAATGTAAGGTGGTAGTCCTTGATAGCTACAACAGAAAGTTTAGCTCTGTTGTCGACTAGAATATCATCCTCTCCTTGTTTAATATTTCTAAATCTACTTGATTCCTATATTTAAATACATATGTGAGCAACAGAAACTATATCTAATACCCTATTTTTAGAAACATAAAAATTTAACTTTACAATAAATGCACCTAAATATTTCCCTTGCATCTTTAGATGGGTGTTGTTTTTCTTCCAGTGTACCTTCATTCCACATGTGAAAAAACAATCATCCTATTCCCTTTATTTCCCCTTGATCTTCCTCTTCTTGGAAGGAAATGAAGAATATTTGGGTTTAAACTCATTGCTTTTCCTTTCCATTTTTTCACTATAAATATTGATGGGTTTTCAAACATTGTATCCTTATCTACAATGAAAATAAGTGTAAGAAGATCTAGTAGAGACTTATCAAAGTTGTTCATATTAAAATTCACTATAGAAAAGGACAAGATCTGAGGGAGTGATGCTAGAATGAGATTGGTGTCCAGTTATTTTTGGAGTTTAAACCCTAGATCCTTTAATCACTCAATGTAGCCAATGATATTGACTACATAAGGCCCAACTGGGGAACCCTCTCCAAGATTGTTTTGAAAGAGTACCTTCTAAACATCGAATTGTTTCTGTATATCTATCTTCTTGTAAAGACCACATAGGTTCTCTGTCAATCTATACACATGCATGTTTTTTTGAACTTCATTGGTTGACTATACATCGATAAAGGCATCATGAATTTATCATCGACCATGCCACTCAATTTTTTCATATAGAAAAAACATTTCATCACTCACCTATTTTGCTGGTGGATCGGGAATTGAGTATTATAGCATGTAAGATTTGTTTCCATGGAGTAGCACTACCCGAAGGCATCTAACCCACTCTTGTAAGTTACTATTAGTTAAGAGGTTATCTTTCCACAATATTGATCATAGGGATAGTGTGGATGAGAAACTTGTCATTTTATTATACAATTAATAAGGGCAGATTATTATTACTTCTCTTTATTAAAAAATATGTGACATTTAATAAATTAAATGTTTTATATATTTATTTATTATATATTCCACTATTTTATCAAGTCTCAATATCCCCCACCAATGAACTTGGAATGTCTTGTTGGATTAATATTATAGTGGCAAGGATCCCCGTTACATTTTTTAATGATCCTGAATTTTGACATGAATCTCGTAATAAAGTAATTAGTTATGAATTCTTTCCAACTGCAGACTTTTATCTCCTTGATTTCTTGAGGGGATTCCTTTATCATGAATTCCTGACATGTATTTCCTCAACACTTGCCTCAAAATTTTTATTAGATTGACTTTTTCCATTAAACCTAATACAGTTTCGGTTAAGTCAACCCAAAACTCTTGTGTGAACTCCCTGATAAAAGTATCGAAACCTTGTCCATGTACTAAAATTATTCCTATATTTTAATTCCCAATAATGTAAGGGACGAATTAGTATGACTAAATATTTAATTGATGGATTTTTAATTTATTATGGATCTTGTTTTATGTTTTACCCGTCTATTTAATATTAAGTGGATATTACTAAATTTATTAAACTTGTTGGATAAAACATTTATGCATAATTCATTTATATAATTTCCATCTTTGAAGATTAATTCATTTATTTAGGTGATCTCATACTTGCATCCATAAAATAAATAATTTCATAGATATAAATAAAAAATTTATTAAATGACTCCTTCATGATCATTATCTAACGGTTTATTTAATGACCAGACATTAAATTAACCATTCACCTAGGGGAAATAACACATATTTAAAATCTTGGAATGAGTTAAAACATTACACCTATCCACCTATGTATCACCTGAGGTGGAATCATTATAATTCCATCTTGAACTGCCTCTATACACGTTGGGATACTCCAATAATAACATTACTCACACATAGTTGACGGGGACCAAAGGATTAGTTAAAGGGGATTAGATAAATGTACATTGAAATATAGTTCATTTATAATAATGGAGGAAGGGATGACTCATAATCCGCCATTTAATTTAACATTAAATAATTTCATACTCATGTAATAAGTTAAATTAAAAAATCCAATACATACATAGGTCTTCATAATGCTCATGAATGGTAATTAATCTAACGAATACGCAAAAGTAAATGGCTAGTTTTTATTTCATTATTCGTTCTTTTATTATTTAAGTTAATAGGGCATGCATTAATTAATTAATTAATTAATTCCCTTCTATATTAATGATCATATATTCTTAGTTGGTGATTCCCATTATTAATGGAATTCATGTCAAATAAACAGTAGAACCAATATTGACATATTAATTAAAATAAATTAATTTTTTTTTAAAATTTGATTAAACCAATATAAAATTGTCAAACACACAATAGTGTGACAATCAATAAAATAAGGTTTTAATTCTAAAATTTCCAAATTTAATGTAATTTTAATTTTTTCACTTGACTCGAGACTACACTGAATGTACCTCCAACTACACGCCCTATACCTCAGTTTCCATATATCCAAGTAACATGCATGTGGATTCGGTTTGTTAAAATGTCCAAACTTTTTTGGGTGTACATGCCTACTACACAACTTTTATCCACTTTCTATGTTCTACGTTATCCCAGTCAACATGAAATGTGCAATAAAATCACTGTGTGTAATTAATTGCTTCGCGAATCGATATACAATGCACATGGGTATATGACATGTGCTTTGGCTGCATGTCGTGTAACCTAATTTTACTAACCAAATATTTGGAACTTCCCAATGTAACATCTGGTCATTCTTTATTTTTTCTTAAACCCTTGGAAAAATGAAACACTGAACGAACATGATTACTATTTTGATAACAAGTTAATTCAAATCAAATTAAAAAAAATGAATAACATGAAATGAAAATCCTACCAAAGTTACGCATAGATCAACAATAAAATAAATAATTATCAATTTAAATGTGACCACTATGACACCAATTGATAGTTTTGGGAGCAGCCGAAGTATGAGGAGGGGTGATTGTTTCGTAGTTCCTTGAAATGTGTGTTCTAGTTTTAAGAATCACTACTTCCCGGAGGTTTCCATTGGATTTATTCATGGAACTAGAAACTTACAAAAGTTCTTTATCATAAAGGGACCTGCTTTCCAAAGGTAGGAATTTATTATGTTTGATCTTTACAATATTTAAGAATGTTCATTGGTCAAGAGTATGGGAGGTCAGACTCACAACACCCTTTTTGGAGGAATTATTGTCTACTCTAGGACTCTCTTTGTAAATTTAAGATATTTTCATGACTCTTTATTAATTCCCCAAGAATAACATAAGTTTCCCATGGAATTTTCAATCACTTATTAACATGTATAAAATTCAAATTCATCAGTATGTATTCAAGGTTCTTCATTAATGGAGATATTTTATGATGATACTGGTTTTTAAGCCACTCAGGGGGAACTTTGGAATTTATTGTTATCCAAGGAGATGATGTTTTGTTTTTTATATTGGGATCATAACCAAGAAATGTGTTACCTATGTATCCTTTTAAAAGGAATCAGAACCCTCGTAGTTCATTATCACTTAATGGGACACATCATAAATTATAAGGTCATGTGATAATGGCCTCTAAGAAAAGGGTGCTTAGTCAATGTTTAGTGTGCGACATATGCCTAAGAAGCCCAAGGAAAATAGAAAGAATATGGTTTTTCATGTAATATTAGACCCTATTGGTAATATGGCCCAGGAAGAACATGGTTGATTTTGAAATGTTGGGTTTGAACCTCAAGGAGGCTTCCTACGTATCCCATGTTGATGGGAATCAAATCCCACTTAGTTCATTAAATATCATAGTCTTTTGAGAGAAATGAGTATAGACTTACATCCTTAAAAGGATGCCTTGATGACTTTGGAGTTTAATTTGGGGCTTATTCCTATGGTGGATGCCCAGATTAAGGCAATTATAGTTGGATTACTGAAGAGGATATCCAATGAGCTTGGTCCCTGAAAGGGCATCCTAGGTATCCTAGTTTGTATTGGAATTAGTGTTCTCCAAGTTCCTTCACTGTGGGTGTTTTTGAAAATGTGTTAATCATAACGAATTTCTATGACCATGTGATTCATGCTCGGTGTGAGAAACAAGAGTATTTTAAAGGTTCAAAAATGACACATACACTTTTCATCCTCCGCTGTTGGAGGAGGGGGAGCCTGCGACGGCCAGGATGGATGAGGTCGAGGCAACCCTGGAAGAGGACGATGCGACGAGACCTCCCTATATTCACTTAACATTGGACAAGGGTCCAAATTAAAGGATGAACGGATTAAGGATTGGGTCTTACACTAGGATAGCTGCCCTAAATTTGATCCTTGTAGGGGAGGGAGATTTTTCTTTTTCTTGGATTGAAAAGAAAGCGTGAACTTTAACTTACCTACCAAATATCTGAGGCTCCGTCTCTTTGAGAAAGGATAGGTTGAGACCTAAAACCTAATTCTCAAAACACAGAACTTCCTATAACTGTTCTTGGGAGAATGTTTCATGTAACTATAGATATAAAATCTCATAAACACTCCATTAATCCTAACCCTATTGTGAAAAAAATGTAGGAAAATTCTGACTGTGGATATACAAACCCAAATAGGTGACATTTTGATGTGTCTTCCCCAATGTTTTGATAAGTTAGAAGGTTTTGGTGGAGATCTTAATAGAATCCCTTTCAAACTAAGGAACCAATGAAGAATAATCCTTACCATGAATGTATTTGAATAAGGCATGACAGATTTTAGACCTAAGTGAGTAAGTGAGTCAAAGAGGGGCTCTAAGGTAGAGAAGGTTGTGAAAGTATGGGTGTGCAATTAGGATTTGGAGACCTGAAGTTCACTTATGTGATGAAAACCCTATATAGTAATAATTAGGAGAGAACTAGCTCCAGCCTTCAGGAGTATTCATAGGTGATCCTAGTAGTCGGGTGCTCAAGTTTGTGTAAAAAGAATAGGTGGCGCACAAGTATTTCTAATTTAGGTAGTTTGGGCACTTTAGGTGTGCAAGTGTTATGGTTTTCAAACACTAAAAGGAATTAAGTGCAATGATCCTCCTTTAAATCCTCTGCTCAAGGTGTTGAAGAACCATCCTATCAATTTCAGATGACTGGGTAAAAGTACTAGGGCGACCAGAGCAGCAATTAGTCTTCAGAAAAATTTGTCTCTAAAAATTAAGACCCTAAGGGTCTATTTATAGGAAAATATTGGACCCAGGAAAAGGGATTTAGGGCACACAACTAGGTTATGTAACATATTGGGGCATGAAAATAGGTTGTGTTTCGATTCCCTTTTGGTCTGACTTAGCTGACCCAAAACTCATGCCATTGAAAATATTGATTTTCTTAATGTATTTTCCCCTTTTCTTACCAAGGTATTTACCTGTGTCATTTTATAGACTCTTTTATGGAACGAAGTTTCAAAAAAAATCCCCCCTCAGAATTGGATTAGGAATTAAAATAGGATTTTATACTGAGGTAATGTAGTGAGGGAGAAAGAAGAGAGTACTAGGGCTTCTATGTTTTATGCACATAGAGAAATTTGTCATGGAAGGTAGCAGAGTGCGGGATTATGGTGCACCGGGTGACGCCACTCGCTTATATATAGTGTCTTCACTTTTGCAAAAAGCATCATGGCATCCAAAATTTCATCTCTTAGCATGCAAGTATTATTTCACATAGATGCTTCTGTTTCTCCGTGGTTCTTCTGTACATTTTTTAGTTTTGCACTATAACTAGAGAACTACACTTGCGCGCAAATATTCTTTCACTCAAATACTTCCAATGTTTCTCACTTCTTTTGTCAAATATCCAAACTAAACTTACATAAAAAGATGTTTTTCTATCCTTTTGTATGTTCAATGGATCCCAAAAGAATTGGAACTGCTGATGAACTATAAATTAAGAAGATTGATGACATGATGAATGTCGTTGATCATGATTACTTCGACCTTTGTAACACCACCCTTTCAAACATAGTGAAATATTTAAAGAAGTATCATTTCAAATTTCCCCGAATCACTTATCTGCCTTTGTATAGCTATGGAAATTTCTAGAATATTAATATTCCAGATCCAAATAACTATGTCCCATATTATTGGCTTCAATATTATACCAACTTCTCATCAGCCAATGTTTCTGTTGGGGGATCATTTGTTAATTCTGGGACAGCAGAGAAAGATCATAATATGCATCACAGCCCAGGTGCTCCGTATTTGTAGGAACACACACATGATCTACAACCGCACTACTATTCATCCATCTTTTGGGATTCTCTGGCAGATCAGTCCAAGGGTTGGAAGAAAATTAGGGATTTCCACCCTGGGGGAGTTGTAAAACCCACATGGATGTGTCCATATTGGGTTCACAAGACCTATGAAGAATTTAAATATTACTTGAAAGGCATCAGGATGTATGAGGATATCTAGGTTGGTAAAACTTATGTTTGCAGTAATGATGATTTTGTGTCAGTGTAACACCCCATGCTTCCACGGTACGTTTCCCTTCGAATAATGCGATAGCGTGTGTTGTACGCAACCTCAAGTTCTAACACACACCACAACTAATTAAACTAGCCGTTGTGAATAGTAATACCTACTTTTTGAAATCATATATATTTTATATTTCAAAATGGAATTCATTTTTGGATTCGGAATATCGAAATTAGCCTAGGGTGAAATTTTGGTACTTTTCGGATAACTTTTATATTTTGATGAATAGTGAAAATTACTAAATTTTAATTAAAAACAACTTTTTTAATCAAAATAATTAATATTGATAAATTATGAATTTGAGTGGTTTTAAAGTATATTTAGAATATATTTTTACAATTTAATATAATTTTGGTCATTAGACATAATTTTACAATTAAACCGAACATAAACAAGTGTCAATCTTTTGATAGTTATTATCTCTTAAAAACACGCTTTTTGTTTTGACAGCGGGAATTAATTTTAAATTAATTTCTGCCACTAATGTGTTTTGAATTTAGAAAAATGGATTCCATATTTGGAATCAGGATGTTTAAATTGTGTAAATAGGAAACTTTTATTATTAGACATTTTGAATAATTACTGCGGTAAATATTTTATTTACCATGGTTAAGGGTAAATCCGGTAAATAAGGGTTAAAAAATAATTTTATAATAATACTAAATTACCCTAAAACGTGTCTTAACCCTATTGGTTGATACATGGTCGACCATGTGCATCTTTGGGTCGATTTTGGGACCCCATGGATCCACTTGTAAGTGATAATGACACATTATTTTAATTAAGTTAAAATGAATACAAAAATGACACAAGCATATATCTTTTAGAAAAACAATTGTTACATAGGGTTATATATGCTGGATTTTAGATTATAAATATTCATTAGAAAGATAAAAAGATTTAATACATAATGATATTTTATTTATAATTTTTAGACATTAAATAATATATTTTATTTATGACACAATGATGATGCAGTAATTACTATAATAGTGAACATTTAAAATAATTGATATTATAAATACCCAAATAAATATAATATGAAACTTTTAATGAATTAAAATAATTTTATAGGATAATATGATATATTAGGATTGATTTAATTGACTTTGTTCGAAGTAATCAATCTGTTATGAGTTTCAAAAAAATCAACTATTGAATAGTGTAAAAATTGACATAAAAGAGTTCTTAAAAAAAATATTATATTATTAATTGATATTAAATTCATAAAAATCTAAGGATCGGCCAAGAGACTTATATCATGATAGGTTCATCATTAATGGACCACTTGGGGGTATCTTGGATGTATATAGTAAGTTTATTAACCATATTATATAAAAATACAAAGAGTCATTGTAAAAGTGAAACTAATTAACTTAGAGTTAATACTTAAAGATAAGGTTAATATAAGTACCCAAACCTGTCTAAATTCTATTGGTTGAGTTGTTTGCGACCCATCACCACCTTAACCTTTGAATAGTCAACTTTTTAGCAATTAGAAACCGAATATGAATTTATTATAAATTAATATTTCTAGCTTTTCCAAAGGTACCCCTCACCCCTCTTATAAAAAGGCACTCCTCCTTCTCATTTCTTCACACCTCTAAAGCCTTTTGGTTCGGCCAAACTCTGCCCAAATACTCTCCCAACATCCCTCAATACAACCTATAGGCCTTAGTTTGATCAGAAAGCCATCCTAAGGAGCCCGTTTAATCAAATCAAAAAGAAGAACCCGAAGAAGAGGTAATGTTTTCACCACCCCTTTTCCAAGTTCATTTCTTCTTCCACTTCTTCTTCCTTTGTTGTTACCATTCTAAAATAATAACTCCAGTATCATTTATATACTGTGATGTTATTATAAATATGGTACAACCATATTTAGTATTTTATCCACCCTTTGAATAACATGTCACCATATGTGCGTACGTACGGCTTACCGTCTCCACGTCGTGGTGTAATTGTTATTCAATATAATATTATTTGGATGGGTATAATAATGATGTGTAACTCATGTAAATAATAAATATAACATGTTAATGATTCTTTATATATGATATACCATCCATTTATATATTATTTTAATATCAAAAGAATGATATTGTTGCTCGTGCGTACGTACGGACTACCGTCTCCACGAACGCGATGAGATTCATTCTCCATCGTAACCATTAATGTATAATTATAATTTTATGGTTTAAAAATTATGTTTAAGGACTTGATATCATTCTGGATATGAATAATATACATCCTATCCTTTACAAACATGTCTTACGTAACAAAACATATGAAAGAAAACAAGTAAGTTAACACCCGAAACAACGATAAATACTAAGATATTATTATCAAATCAATATTAAAAGATAATATATGATATCATATTAATGTATATGATTCTTGTATAATTTAATAACAATTATTTCACCATTATACAGGAGGTTAACCTACCCCAACCAAGTAAAAGTACAAGGTAAGGGTTATTTCACAATCTCTTCATTATCCGAGGTTGTTTATACGTAATAATCTACTGGGATCTCTTTATCATCCACATCCATGTTTCTTCAAAATGTATTTCAAAACATATTTATTATTTACAAGAATTTGTTTTAAAGTCATTTATACCCTTGTTTGACTTTTTATAAGAGGTTTATAAAGGAATCATTCCATCGTTTTCAAAACAAGGTCCTTTTTAACCTTTTCGACAGAATTAAGGTAAGAATGTTTTTTTTAACTTATACGGCGGGTGCGGCTATTTTCCGCCGTTATAAAATCTTCAAAGTTTTCCTTACAAGCTTATAAGAATATTTTCAAGAAAATGTTTTATTTTATATGGCTCTTAAATGATTTCAAAAATAGAAAGAGATATTTCTCTAAAAAGTGTTTTGATTTCATATATGTCAACATCCTTTGATGGATTTTACGCTTATTTGAAGTTGATTTATTATGATACAAAAATTCTATATTGTATTGAAGGTTTTGTGATATGTTTGACTGTGGATGTGCTATTTTTATACCATTCATAGTTTATGGTGAAATTATTGACATTCTGTATGCTAGTTTTAATACGAATGTTTATGTTATGTTTAAACCTTTTCATATGGGAATGCATTGGACTTAATATGTGACGGGTGGAGCCCGCTATAGCTCCTAGATGCATTGGTAGGTCTCATGAGACAAACTAGTGTCATGGCACAAGGCCTTGGAAAAATCTTATTTGTAGTCTTGGCACGAGGCCTTGACTATGTGGTTATGATAGTCTGGCATTATGCATTCCAACATTATGAAAGTGGTTATTGATTTTTTCATGTGATTATTCGATTAGTAGAATATCCATGTGAATAAGTAAATGGCATTATTTCATTTTACTTTTGCCATACTATGTTGTAGTTCAAGTTTAAAAGGCTTTTGTTTTAGTAATGCATTGCCTTAAATTTTTATGCTTATTTTGAATGTTCCGCTATATTGTTATCCTTACTGGGCATTTGAGATCACCCCTTTTCTATGGTTTATTTTTCCCAGGATATGAAGAAGTAAGTTATGAATGACCTGCAGGGATATTATGAGGGGATAATAGTGTGTACTGTAGAGGCATTATGTTGTTGTAGTAGTTTTTCAATTTATGATGTAATGTAAAACTTATGAATATATCTAGTGTTTCCAAGGCTACTAAACCAATCGGTCTTTCGAGATTTGATCTTCCTTGTGATCATGCCAATGTTGTGTAATAATGCACCGACTCTGGGTAACTGGGGTCGGGGCGTTACAGTTGGTATCAGAGGGAGGTTTAGTACAAACCTTTGAAACTATATTTAGATAAACTCTGATTAGAGCACGTAGATCTAAGATGAACTTTGAGGATTAGTATAGAAGATCTTCCTTGAATTTTGGTATTGTAGAGATTTTGTGAGTTTTCCGAGCAATACATCCCTGTCTGGATACGAGCAGGTAGAGGCGACTCGGGCACAGATGTACCTAGGGGTAAAACCCGAAAGCACCGCTTTGAGCTAGACTCGAACGGGAACTGGTTCCTGACAATGGGCCTTGCTGCACTCCTGGTTACGACACTCCCGGGGGATATGCTTAGGATAACTCTCATTTTATTTACAAATCATTATGAAGGGTTTATGAGTATATACTTCCTCAAAGAAAAATTTTTTATGATTATGGATTATATCCATAAATAGTTCAATTTATGTTAAGTGTTTTATAAGAATGGGATTATGTATTTTGATTCATAAACTGATCTAGTTTATGCCATTGTTTAGAAATGGCGCCTAGTGGAAGAAATGGAAACCGTATCAATGCACGCACTCTGTGTAGGGATTTCCCTCCTGCTCAAGATAATTATAGTGGGGCTGGTGATGCAACTGGTGCCGATCAGCTAATCACCATACTGGGACAACTTACTCTGGTTATGAATAATAACCTTACCCGTATGGAGCACCCTGATCCGTAGCGTGGAGGATCAATGTTAGATCGATTCATGAGACAACAACCACCAACGTTCAATGGGAGTACAAATCCCTTAGTAGCTGAGCAATGGATAAATTCCCTAGAGAAAATATTTCAGGCTTTGGGGAGCAGTGAAAGGGAAAAAGTTATCATGGCAGTTTACCGCCTCACTGGAGATGCTGATCAATGATGGTCATTGATTCAAAACATGAAGGAAGATGATGAAGTATCAAATATGGAATGGAGGGAGTTCAAAGATTTGTTTTTAGAAAAATACTTCCCTCGCGACCATCGAGCAGATATGGAAAGGCAATTTCTAAGTCTGAGACAGAAGGAGGATGAGAATGTCGCAAAGTATGAGGCTAACTTTACAAGGTTAGCTAGGTACGCTGGTGGTTATATACGTAACCAAAGAAGTAAGATTGATCGTTTCTTTGATGGGTTAAAACCATTTCTCCATCGAGCATTAGTCTCACAATCCTTTTCATCGTACGAAGACATTGTCTCATGTGCTATCAAGACCGAAAAGGAATTCTCTACGTCTTATGACTTTAAAGCAAAGCAAGAGAAGAAGAGACCTGCTGATCAATCTAGGAATGGAAATAAGGGGAAGAAGGGAAAGGTTGAATATCCATCCTGTGGTAAATGCGGGAAGAAACACCCTGGTACTTGCTTGAAGGGAATGGGAGTCTGTTACAAGTGTGGTGAAAAAGGCCACCAAACTTGTGATTGCAAGGGGAAGAAGGAAGCTACCAACATTCAGTGCTACAATTGAGGGAGATGGGGCATTATGCAAATGAATGTCCTAAGCGTCAAGAGAACTTACCTCAGAAAAGGCCAAGGGATCAAGGCAAGGCTTATGCTATCACTACTGCTGAGGTAGAAGCTCCGAAAGACGTTGTGGCAGGTAATTTAATGGTTTCCTCAAGTTTATCAAATGCATTATTTGACTCTGGATCGTCGCATTGTTTCATATCATCCCAGTTTGCTAAGAAAATTAGATATTTCCAATTTGATTTAATAAGGGAGATGTCATTTAAAACTCCAAAGGGAAGTATAATTGCAACAATGTTTTGTGAATCAGTCCCCATTAGAGCACATAAATTTTCTTTATCTGCTGATCTCATCGTCATACCTATGATTGAGTTTGATATAATCCTCGGTATGGACTGGATTTCGGACTATGATGCAAAGATTTATTGTAAGAAGAAAGAGGTTACGCTTCTTGATGATAATGATAAGGAACACCTTATTTTTAGAGCAGAATCGTCACCACCTAATTCTTATTTAGATCCACCCCCAGTAGCTCAACTAAATTCAATTATTGGGGAGGAAGAGAATGAAATAACTGTCGGTGAGGAAAGGAATGTTCAAAATGAGGATGTACCTGTTCTGAAAGAATTTGTAGATGTATTTCCGGAAGATTTACCTGGACATCCTCCAGAACGAGGAGTTGAGTTTTCCATTGATTTGATTCCTGGATCAAGAGCTATATCGAAGACCCCTTATAGAATGGCCACTGTAGAATTATTCGAACTAAATAAACAACTAGAGGAATTGAGTAATAAGGGATTTATTCGCCCTAGTGTTTCTCCATGGGGAGCCCCTGTTCTTTTTGTCAAAAAGAAAGATGGATCTATGAGGTTATGTATCGACTACAGGGATATCAATGCTATAATGATAAAGAATAAGTATCCCCTACCTCGTATTGATGATTTATTTGACCAATTATATGGAGCTAAATACTTTTCAAAGATTGACCTTCGATCTGGATACCATCAGTTGTGTGTAAAGAAGAAAGACATTCCGAAGACAGCATTTCGAACCAGGTACGGGTATTACGAGTTTACTGTAATGCCATTTGGATTGACTAATGCACCCTCTGTATTCATGGATCTGATGAATAGAGTTTTCAAGGTGTATCTCGATGAATTTATGGTGGTATTTATTGATGATATCTTGGTATACTCCAAAACCTACGAAGATCATGAAAATCACGTGCGCATTATCTTGAAGACTCTGAGGAGGCATGAATTATATGGGAAGTTTAGCAAGTGTGAATTCTGGCTTCATGAGATTTCTTTTCTTGGCCATATTGTCTCTAAAGATGGAATCTCCGTTGATCCTTCTAAGACCAAGACAATCCAAGAATGGCCAGCACCTACGAGTATAACTGAGGTACATAGTTTTATTGGTTTGGCAGGTTATTATCGACGTTTCGTCCAGAATTTTGCCCGATTGGCTAACCCATTAATGAAGCTCACACGTAAAGGGGTTAAATTTGTTTGGACAAAAGTGTGTGAAGAATGTTTCGAAGAACTGAAGAGAAGATTAGTCAATGATCCTATATTGACTCTACCATCGAGGAATGATGGGTTCGTTATTTATAGTGATGCATCAAAGAAAGGACTTGGTTGTGTCCTTATGCAGAATGATAGAGTTATTGCCTACGCATCACGACAGTTGAAAATTCATGAACAAAACTATCCTACTCATGATCTTGAGTTAGCAGCTGTGATCTTTTCTTTGAAGATATGGAGGCACTACCTCTATGGTGAAAAATGTGAGATTTATACTGATCACAATAGTTTGAAGTATATTTTCTCACAAAAAGAACTCAACATGAGGCAAAGGAGATGGCTTGAATTACTCAAGGATTATGATTGCACGATACACTACCACCCGGGGAAAGAAAACAAGGTGGCAAATACTTTGAGCAGAAAAGACCATGGTGTTTTGAACATGATGAGAATTGAAAGGGATCCAATTTTCATGGATCTAGTGAAGATGGACATGGGAATAACCAGGGAAGGTGAAACATCAATGCTTTTTCAAATGGTTGCCAAACCATCTTTACTAGAAAAGATTAAGAGTTCTCAGACCAATGATGAAGAATTTCAGAAGAAGATTAAAACTGTGAATGATGGGAGATTGAGAGACTTTGTGTATGAAGATGGAATTTTAAAATTCGGGAAGAGACTTTGTGTTCCCGATTTACCTGATCTAAAAAGGTAATTGCTGGATGATGCTCATAGTTCCAATTTCTCTATACACCCTGGGAGCACCAAAATGTATATAGATTTGAAGGAACATTTTTGGTGGGACAACATGAAGAGGGAGATTGCTGATTTTGTGTCAAGATGTATGGTTTTTCAACAAGTGAAAGCTGGAAGGCAACAGCCTGGAGGAGTCATGCAACCTCTTCCCATACCGGAGTGGAAATAGGACAGTATTACGATGGACATTGTCATGGGGCTACCAAAGACTCCTAGAAGGAACGATGAAATATGGGTTATTGTTGATCGTCTTACCAAGTCAGCACATTTTCTTGTTATAAGAGAAGATCTACCCCTAGAACGTCTAGAAAGACTATATATTAATGAAGTTGTGAGACTTCATGGAGTACCCCTATCAATTATTTCTGATCGTGATCCCCATTTTACTTCAAGATTTTGGAAAAGTCTTAAGAAATCCTTGGATACTGAACTTAATTTGAGCACTGCTTACCACCCTCAGACAGATGGACAATCAGAACGGACTATTAAGACCTTATAAGACATGTTGAGATCTTGCTCACTTGATTTTCAGGGTATGTGGGATCAATATTTACCACTGGTAGAATTTTCCTATAACAATAGCTTCCATTCGAGTATTCAGATGGCACCATATGAAGCGTTATACGGAAAGAGATGTTGTACACTAACCTGTTGGGATGACGTTGGTGAAAGAAAACTTGTAGGCCCAGAACTGGTTGAGGAAACGGTGGAAAAGGTGAAGGTAATCCAAAATCACATCAAAGCAGCTCAAAGTAGGCCGAAGAGCTATGCCGATAATCGAAGGAAAGATTTGGAATTTCAAGTCGGTGATCATGTTTTCATGAAGGTATCTCCGTGGAAGGGAGTCATACGTTTTGGTAAGAAAGGTAAATTGAGTCCCAGGTACATCGTACCTTTCGAAATTCTAGAACGAATTGGGGCTGTAGCTTACCGATTGGCAATGCCGCCAAGTCTCTCCAAAGTACACGATGTGTTCCACGTATCTCTGTTGAGGAAATACATGCCTGACCCAATGCATGTACTCACCTATGACGAATTAGAACTGGAACCCGATCTGTCTTATTGCGAAGAGCCCGTCAAGATTCTTGATACGAGAGAACAAGTGCTGAGAAACCGGACGACGCGTCTGGTAAAGTTTTGTGGAGAAACCATAAGATGGAAGAGGAAACGTGGGAACCCGAGGAACTTGTGATGAAGAACCACCCGAGTCTTTTTATGCAGTAATACCCTAGAAATTGCAAGTACGCAATTATTTGAAGGAGGGGAGAATGTAACACCCCATGCTTCCACGGTACGTTTCCCTTCGAATAATGCGATAGCGTGTGTTGTACGCAACCTCGAGTTCTAACGCACACCACAACTAATTAAACTAGCCGTTGTGAATAGTAATACCTACATTTTGAAATCATATATATTTTATATTTCAAAATGGACTTCATTTTTGGATTCGGAATATCGAAATTAGCCTAGGGTGAAATTTTGGTACTTTTCGGATAACTTTTATATTTTGATGAATAGTGAAAATTTCTAAATTTTAATTAAAAACAACTTTTTTAATCAAAATAATTAATATTGATAAATTATGAATTTGAGTGGTTTTAAAGTTTATTTATAATATATTTTTACAATTTAATATAATGTTGGTCATTAGACATAATTTTACAATTAAACCGAACATAAACAAGTGTCAATCTTTTGATAGTTATTATCTCTTAAAAACACGCTTTTTGTTTTGACAGCTGAAATTAATTTTAAATTAATTTCTGCCACTTCTGTGTTTTGAATTTAGAAAAATGGATTCCATATTTGGAATCAGGATGTTAAAATTTTGTAAATAGGTAACTTTTATTTTTAGACATTTTGAATAATTACTGCGGTAAATATTTTATTTACCATGGTTAAGGGTAAATCCGGTAAATAAGGGTTAAAAAATAATATTATAATAATACTAAATTACCCTAAAACGTATCTTAACCCTATTGGTTGATACATGGTCGACCATGGGCATCTTTGGTTCGATTTTGGGACCCTATGGATCCACTTGTAAGTGATAATGACACTTTATTTTAATTAAGTTAAAATGAATACAAAAATGACACAAGCATATATATTTTAGAAAAACAATTGTTACATAGGGTTATATATGTTGTATTTTAGATTATAAATATTCATTAGAAAGATAAAACGATTTCCTACATAATGATATTTTATTTATAATTTTTAGACATTAAATAATTTATTTTAATTATGACACAATGATGATGCAGTAATTACTATAATAGTAAACAATTAACATAATTGATATTATAAATACCCAAATAAATATAATATGAAACTTTTAATGAATTAAACTAATTTTATAGGATAATATGATATATTAGGATTGATTTAATTTACTTTTTTCGAAGTAATCAATCTGTTATGAGTTTCACAAAAATCAACTATTGAATAGTGTCAAAATTGACATAAAAGAGTTTTTAAAACAAATATTATATTATTAATTGATATTAAATTCCTAAAAATCTAAGGTTCGGCCAAGAGACTTATATCATGATAGGTTCATCATTAATGGACCACTTGGGGGTCGCTTGTATGTATATAGTACATTTATTAACCATATTATATTAAAATATAAAGAGACATTGTAAAAGTGAAACTAATTAACTTAGAGTTAATACTTAAAGATAAGGTTAATATAAGTACCCAAACCTGTCTAAATTCAATTGGTTGAGTTTTTTTCGACCCATCCCCACCTTAACCTTTGAATAGTAAACTTTGGAGCCATTATAAACCGAATATGAATATATTATAAATTAATATTTCTAGCTTTTCCAAAGGTGCCCCTCACCCCTCTTATAAAAAGGCACTCCTCCTTCTCATTTCTTCACACCACTAAAGCCTTTTGGTTCGGTCAAAAACTGCCCAAATACTCTCCCAACATCCCTCAATACAACCTAGAGGCCTTAGTTGGATCAGAAATCCAACCTAAAGAGCCCTTTTGATCAAATCAAAAGGAAGAACCCGAAGAAGAGGTAATGTTTTCACCACCCCTTTTCCAAGTTCATTTCTTCTTCCACTTCTTATTCCTTTGTTGTTACCATTATAAAATAATAACTCCAGTATCATTTATATACTGTGATGTTATTATAAATATGGTACAACCATATTCAGTATTTTATCCACCCTTTGAATAACATGTCACCATACGTGCGTACGTACAGCTTACCGTCTCCACGTCGTGGTGTAATTGTTATTCAATATAATATTATTTGGATGGGTATAATAATGATGTGTAACTCATGTAAATAATAAATATAACATGTTAATGATTCTGTATATATGATATACCATCCATTTATATATTATTTTAATATCAAAAGAATGATATTGTCGCTCATGCGTACGTACGGACTACCGTCTCCACGAACGCGATGAGATTCATTCTCCATCGTAACCATTAAATTATAATTATCATTTGATGATTTAAAAATGATGTTTAAGGACTTGATATCATTCTGGATATGAATAATATACAACCTATCCTTTACAAACATGTCTTACGTAACAAAACATATGAAAGAAAACAAGTAAGTTAACACCCGAAACAACGATAATACTAAGATATTATTATCAAATCAATATTAAAAGATCATATATGATATCATATTAATGTATATGATTCTTGTATAATTTAATAACAATTATTTCACCATTATACAGGAGGTTAACCTACCCCAACCAAGGAAAAGTACAAGGTAAGGGTTATTTCACAATCTCTTCATTATCCGAGGTTGTTTATACGTAATAATCTACTGGGATCTCTTTATCATCCACATCCATGTTTCTTAAAAATGTATTTCAAAACATATTTATTATTTACAAGAATATGTTTTAAAGTCATTTATACCCTTGTTTGACTTTTTATAAGAGGTTTATAAAGGAATATTTCCGTCGTTTTCAAAACAAGGTCCTTTTTAACCTTTTCGACAGAATTAAGGTAAGAATGTTTTTTTAACTTATACGGCGGGTGCGGCTATTTTCCGCCGTTATAAAATCTTCAAAGTTTTCCTTACAAGCTTATAAGAATATTTTCAAGAAAATGTTTTATTTTATATGGCTCTTAAATGATTTCAAAAATAGAAAGAGATATTTCTCTAAAAAGTGTTTTGATTTCATCTATGTCAACATCCTTTGATGGATTTTACGCTTATTTGAAGTTGATTTATTATGATATAAAACTTCTATATTGTATTGAAGGTTTTGTGATATGTTTGACTGTGGATGTGCTATTCTTATACCATTCATAGTTTATGGTGAAATTATTGACAATCCGTATGCTAGTTTTAATACGAATGTTTATGTTATGTTTAAACCTTTTCATATGGGAATGCATTGGACTTAATATGTGACGGGTGGAGCCCGCTATAGCTCCTCGATGCATCGGTAGGTCTCATGAGACAAAATAGTGTCATGGCACAAGGCCTTGGAAAAATCTTATTTCTAGTCTTGGCACGAGGCCTTGACTATGTGGTTATGATAGTCTGGCATTATGCATTCCAACATTATGAAAGTGGTTATTGATTTTTTCATGTGATTATTCGATTAGTAGAATATCCATGTGAATAAGTAAATGGCATTATTTCATTTTACTTTTGCCATACTATGTTGTAGTTCAAGTTTAAAAGGCTTTTGTTTTAGTAATGCATTGCCTTAAATGTTTATGCTTATTTTGAATGTTCCGCTATATTGTTATCCTTACTGGGCATTTGAGCTCACCCCTTTTCTATGGTTTATTTTTCCCAGGATGTGAAGAAGTAAGTTATGAATGACCTGCAGGGATATTATGATGGGATAATAGTGTGGACTGTAGAGGCATTATGTTGTTGTAGTAGTTTTTCAATTTATTATGTAATTTAAAACTTATGAATATATCTAGTGTTTCCAAGGCTACTAAAACAATCGGTCTTTCGAGATTTGATCTTTCTTGTGATCATGCCAATGTTATGTAATAATGCACCGACTCTGGCTAACTGGGGTCGGGGCGTTACAGTTGGTATCAGAGGGAGGTTTAGTACAAACCTTGGAAACTAGATTTAGATAAACTCTGATTAGAGCACGTAGATCTAAGATGAACTTTGAGGATTAGTATAGAAGAACTTCCTAGAATTTTGGTATTGTAGAGATTTTGTGATTTTTCCGAGCAATACATCCCTGTCTGGATACGAGCAGGTAGAGGCAGCTCTGGCACAGATGTACCTAGGGGTAAAACCCGAAAACACCGCTTTGAGCTAGACTCGAACGGGAACTGGTGCACGACAACGGGAATTGCTGCACTCTTGGTTACGACATTCCCGGGGGATATGCTTAGGATAACTCTCATTTTCTTTACAAATCATTATGAAGGGTTTATGAGTATATACTTCCTCAAAGAAAACATTTTTATGATTATGGATTATATCCATAAATAGTTCAATTTATGTTAAGTGTTTTATAAGTATGGGATTATGTATTTTGATTCATAAACTGATCTAGTTTATGCCATTGTTTAGAAATGGCACCTAGTGGAAGAAATGGAAACCGTATCAATGCACGCACTCTGTGTAGGGATTTCCCTCATGCTCAAGATAATTATAGTGGGGCTGGTGATGCAACTGGTACCGATCAGCTAATCACCATACTTGGACAACTTACTCAGGTTATGAATAATAACCTTACCCGTATGGAGCACCTTGATCCGCAGCATGGAGGATCAATGTTAGATCGATTCATGAGACAACAACCACCAACTTTCAATGGGAGTAAAAATCCCTTAGTAGCTGAGCAATGGATAAATTCCCTAGAGAAAATATTTCAGGCTTTGGGGAGCAGTGAAAGGGAAAAAGTTATCATGACAGTTTACCGCCTCACTGGAGATGCTGATCAATGGTGGTCATTGATTCAAAACACGAAGGAAGATGATGTAGTATCAAATATGGAATGGAGGGAGTTCAAAGATCTGTTTTTAGAAAAATAATTCCCTCGCGACCATCGTGCAGATATGGAAAGGCAATTTCTAAGTCTGAGACATAAGGAGGATGAGAATGTCACAAAGTATGAGGCTAACTTTACAAGGTTATCAAGGTACGCTGGTGATTATATATGTAACCAAAGAAGTAAGATTGATCGTTTCATTTATGGGTTAAAGCCATTTCTCCGTCGAGCATTAGTCTCACAATCCTTTTCATCGTACGAAGACATTGTCTCATGTGCTATCAAGACCGAAAAGGAATTCTCTAAGTCTTATGACTTTAAAGCAAAGGAAGAGAAGAAGAGACCTGCTGATCAATCTGGGAATGGAAATAAGGGGAAGAAGGGAAAGGTTTAATATCCATCCTGTGGTAAATGCGGGAAGAAACACCCTGGTACTTGCTTGAAGGGAATGGGAGTCTGTTACAAGTGTGGTGAAAAAGGCCACCAAGCTCGTGATTGCAAGGGGAAGAAGGAAGCTACCAATGTTCAGTGCTACAATTGCAGGGAGATGGGGCATTATGAAAATGAATGTCCTAAGAGTCAGGAGAACTTACCTCAGAAAAGGCCAAGGGATCAAGGCCAGGCTTATGCTATCACTACTGCTGAGGTAGAAGCTCCGAAAGACGTGGTGGCAGGTAATTTAATGGTTTCCTCAAGTTTAGCAAATGCATTATTTGACTCTGGATCGTCGCATTGTTTCATATCTTCCCAGTTTGCTAAGAAAATTAGATATTTCCAATTTGATTTAATAAGGGAGTTGTCAGTTAAAACTCCTAAGGGAAGTATCATTGCAACAAAGTTTTGTGAATCAGTCACCATTAGAGCACATAAATTTTCTTTATCTGCTGATCTCATCGTCATACCTATGATTGAGTTTGATATAATCCTCGGTATGGACTGGCTTTCGGACTATGATGTGAAGATTTATTGTAAGAAGAAAGAGGTTACGATTCTTGATGATAATGATAAGGAACACCTTATTTTTAGAGCAGAATCGTCACCACCTAATTCTTATTTAGATCCACCCCCAGTAGCTCAACTAAATTCAATTATTGGGGAAGAAGAGAATGAAATAATTATCGGTGAGGAAAGGAATTTTCAAATTGAGTATGTACCTGTTGTGAAAGAATTTGTAGATGTATTTCCGGAAGATTTACCTGGACATCCTCCAGAACGGGAAGTTGAGTTTTCCATTGATTTGATTCCTGGATCAAGGCCTATATCGAAGACCCCTTATAGAATGGCCACTGTAGAATTAGTCGAACTAAAGAAACAACTAGAGAAATTGAGTAATAAGGGATTTATTCTCCCTAGTGTTTCTCCATGGGGATCCCCTGTTATTTTTATCAAAAAGAAAGATGGATCTATGAGGTTATGTATCGACTACAGGGAGATCAATGCTATAACGATAAAGAATAAGTATCCCCTACCTCGTATTGATGATTAATTTGACCAACTGTATGGAGCTCAATACTTTTCAAAGATTGACCTTCGATCTGGATACCATCAGTTGTGTGTAAAGAAGAAAGACATTCCGAAGAGAGCATTTCGAACCAGGTACGGGCATTACGAGTTTACCGTAATGCCATTTGGATTGACTAATGCACCCTCTGTATTCATGGATCTGATGAATAGAGTTTTCAAGGAGTATCTCGATGAATTTGTGGTGGTATTTAATGATGATATCTTGGTATACTCCAAAACCTACAAAGATCATGAAAATAACTTGCGCATTATCTTGAAGACTCTGAGGAGGCATGAATTATATGGGAAGTTTAGCAAGTGTGAATTCTGGCTTCATGAGATTTCTTTTCTTGGCCATATAGTCTCTAAAGATGGAATCTCTGTTGATCCTTCTAAGACCAAGGCAATCCAAGAATGGACAGCACCTATGAGTATAACTGAGGTATGTAGTTTTATTGGTTTGGCAGGTTATTATCGACGTTTAGTCCAGAATTTTGCCCGATTGGCTAACCAATTAACGAAGCTCACACGTAAAGGGTTTAAATTTGTTTGGACAAAAGAGTGTGAAGAATGTTTCGAAGAACTGAAGACAAGATTAGTAAATGCTCCCATATTGACTCTACCATCGGGGAATGATGGGTTCGTTATGTATAGTGATGCATCAAAGAAAGGACTTGGTTGTGTCCTTATGCAGAATTATAGAGTTATTGCCTATGCATCACGACAGTTGAAAATTCATGAACAAAACTATCCTACTCATGATCTTGAGTTAGGAGCTGTGATCTTTGCTTTGAAGATATGGAGGCACTACCTCTATGGTGAAAAATGTGAGATTTATACTAATCACAAGAGTTTGAAGTATATTTTCTCACAAAAAGAACTCAACATGAGGCAAAGGAGATGGCTTGAATTACTCAAGGATTATGATTGCACGATACACTACCACCTGGGGAAAGCAAACAAGGCGGCAGATGCTTTGAGCAGAAAAGACCATGGTGTTTTGAACATGATGAGAATTGAAAGGGATCCAATTTTCATGGATCTAGTGAAGATGGACATGGGAATAACCAGGGAAGGTGAAACATCAATGCTTTTTCAAATGGTTGCCAAACCATCTTTACTAGAAAAGATTAAGAGTTCTCATACCAATGATGAAGAATTTCAGAAGAAGATTAAAGCTGTGAATGATGGGAGATTGAGAGACTTTGTGTATGAAGATGGAATTTTAAAATTCGGGAAGAGACTTTGTGTTCCCGATTTACCTGATCTAAAAAGGGAATTGCTGGATGATGCTCATAGTTCCAATTTCTCTATACACCCTGGGAGCTCCAAAATGTATAGATATTTGAAGGAACATTTTTGGTGGGACAACATGTAGAGGGAGATTGCTGATTTTGTGTCAAGATGTATGGTTTGCCAACAAGTGAAAGCTGGAAGGCAACAGCCTGGAGGAGTCATGCAACCTCTTCCCATACCGGAGTGGAAATGGGACAATATTACGATGGACATTGTCATGGGGCTACCAAAGACTCCTAGAAGGAACGATGCAATATGGGTTATTATTGATCGTCTTACCAAGTCAGCACATTTTCTTTCTATAAGAGAAGATATACCCCTAGAACGTCTAGCAAGACTATATATTAATGAAGTTGTGAGACTTCATGGAGTACCCCTATCAATTATTTCTGATCGTGATCCCCGTTTTACTTCAAGATTTTGGAAAAGCCTTCAGAAATCCTTGGATACTGAACTTCATTTGAGCACTGCTTACCACCCTCAGACAGATGGACAATCAGAACGGACTATTCAGACCTTAGAAGACATGTTGAGATCTTTCTCACTTGATTTTTAGGGTATGTGGGATCAATATTTACCACTGGTAGAATTTTCCTATAACAATAGCTTCCATTCGAGTATTCAGATGGCACCATATGAAGCGTTATACGGAAAGAGATGTCGTACACCAACCTGTTGGGATGACGTTGGTGAAAGAAAACTTGTAGGCCCAGAACTGGTTGAGGAAACGGTGGAAAAGGTGAAGGTAATCCAAAATCACATCAAAGCATCTCAAAGTAGGCAGAAGAGCTATGCCGATAATCGAAGGAAGGATTTGGAATTTTAAGTCGGTGATCATGTTTTCCTGAAGGTATCTCCGTGGAAGGGAGTCATACGTTTTGGTTAGAAAGGTAAATTGAGTCCCAGGTACATCGGACCATTCGAAATTCTAGAACGAATTGGGGCTGTAGCTTACCGATTGGCAATGCCGCAAAGTCTCTCCAAAGTTCACGATGTGTTCCACGTATCTCTGTTGAGGAAATACATGCCTGACCCAACGCATGTACTCACCTATGAAGAATTAGAACTGGAACCCGATCTGTCTTATTGAGAAGAGCCCGTCAAGATTCTTGATATGAGAGAACAAGTGCTGAGAAACCGGACGACGCGTCTGGTAAAAGTTTTGTGGAGAAACCATAAGATGGAAGAGGCAACGTGGGAACCCGTGGAACTTATGATGAAGAACCACCCGAGTCTTTTTATGCAGTAATACCCTAGAAATTACGAGGATTCAATTATTTGAAGGAGGGGAGAATGTAACACCCCATGCTCCCACGGTACGTTTCCCTTTGAATAATGCGATAGCATGTGTTGTACGCAACCTCGAGTTCTAACACACACCACAACTAATTAAACTAGCCGTTGTGAATAGTAATACCTACTTTTTGAAATCATATATATTTTATATTTCAAAATGGACTTCATTTTTGGATTCGGAATATCGAAATTAGCCTAGGGTGAAATTTTGTTACTTTTCGGATAACTTTTATATTTTGATGAATAGTGAAAATTACTAAATTTTAATAAAAAACAACTTTTTTAATCAAAATAATTAATATTGATAAATTATGAATTTGAGTGGTTTTAAAGTATATTTAGAATATATTTTTACAATTTAATATAATGTTGGTCATTAGACATAATTTTACAATTAAACCGAACATAAACAAGTGTCAATCTTTTGATAGTTATTATCTCTTAAAAACACGCTTTTTGTTTTGACCGCGGGAATTAATTTGAAATTAATTTCTGCCACTTCTATGTTTTGAATTTAGAAAAATTGATTCCATATTTGGAATCAGGATGTTCAAATTGTGTAAATAGGTAACTTTTATTTTTATACATTTTGAATAATTACTGCGGTAAATATTTTATTTACCATGGTTAAGGGTAAATCCGGTAAATAAGGGTTAAAAATAATATTATAATAATACTAAATTACCCTAAAACGTGTCTTAACCCTATTGGTTGATACATGGTCGACCATGGGCATCTTTGGGTCGATTTTGGGACCCCATGGATCCACTTGTAAGTGATAATGACACTTTCTTTTAATTAAGTTAAAATGAATACAAAAATTACACAAGCATATATCTTTTAGAAAAACAATTGTTACATAGGGTTATATATGTCGGATATTAGATTATAAATATTCATTAGAAAGATAAAAAGATTTCATACATAATGATATTTTATTTATAATTTTTCAACATTAAATAAGTTATTTTATTTATGACACAATGATGATGCAGTAATTACTACAATAGTGAAAAATTAAAATAATTGATATTATAAATACCCAAATAAATATAATATGAAACTTTTAATGAATTAAACTAATTTTCTAGGATAATATGATATATTAGGATTGATTTAATCTACCTTTTGCTAAGTAATCAATCTGTTATGAGTTTCACAAAAATCAACTATTGAATAGTGTCAAAATTGACATAAAAGAGTTCTTAAAACAAATATTATATTATTAATTGATATTAAATTCCTAAAAATCTAAGGTTCAGCCAAGAGACTTATATCATGATAGGTTCATCATTAATGGACCACTTGGGGGTCGATTGGATGTATATAGTAAGTTTATTAACCATATTATATAAAAATACAAAGAGACATTGTAAAAGTGAAACTAATTAACTTAGAGTTAATACTGAACGATAAGTTTAATATAAGTACACAAACATGTCTAAATTCTATTGGTTGAGTTGTTTTCGACCCATCCCCACCTTAACCTTTGAATAGTCAACTTTGGAGCCATTAGAAACCGAATATGAATTTATTATAAATTAATATTTCTAGCTTTTCCAAAGGTGCCCCTCACCCCTCTTATAAAAAGGCACTCCTCCTTCTCATTTCTTCACACCTCTATAGCCTTTTGGATCGGCCAAAATCTGCCCAAATACTCTCCCAACATCCATCAGTACAACCTAGAGTCCTTAGTTTGATCATAAAGCCAACCTAAGGAGCCCTTTTGATCTAATCAAAAGAAAGAACCCGAAGAAGAGGTAATGTTTTCACCACCCCTTTTCCAAGTTCATTTCTTCTTCCACTTCTTCTTCCTTTGTTGTTACCATTCTAAAATAATAACTCCAGTATCATTTATATACTGTGATGTTATTATAAATATGGTACAACCATATTCAGTATTTTATCCACCCATTGAATAGCATGTCACCATACGTGCGTACGTACGGTTTACCGTCTCTACGTCGTGGTGTAATTGTTATTCAATATAATATTATTTGGATGGGTATAATAATGATGTGTAACTCATGTAAATAATAAATATAACATGTTAATGATTATGTATATATGATATACCATCCATTTATATATTATTTTAATATCAAAAGAATGATATTGTCGCTCGTGCGTACGTACGGACTACCGTCTCCACGAACGCGATGAGATTCATTCTCCATCGTAACCATTAAAGTATAATTATCATTTGATGATTTAAAAATGATGTTTAAGGACTTGATATCATTCTAGATATGAATAATATACAACCTATCCTTTACAAACATGTCTTACGTAACAAAACATATGAAAGAAAACAAGTAAGTTAACACCCGAAACAACGATAATACTAAGATATTATTATCAAATCAATATTAAAAGATCATATATGATATCATATTAATGTATATGATTCTTGTATAATTTAATAACAATTATTTAACCATTATACAGGAGTTTAACTTACCCCAACCAAGGAAAAGTACAAGGTAAGGGTTATTTCACAATCTCTTCATTATCCGAGGTTGTTTATACGTAATAATCTACTGGGATCTCTTTATCATCCACATCCATGTTACTTCAAAATGTATTTCAAAACATATTTATTATTTACAAGAAATGGTTTAAAGTCATTTATACCCTTGTTTGACTTTTTATAATAGGTTTATAAAGGAATCTTTCCGTCGTTTTCAAAACAAGGTCCTTTTTAACCTTTTCGACAGAATTAAGGTAAGAATGTTTTTTTTAACTTATACGGCGGGTGCGTCTATTTTCCGCCGTTATAAAATCTTCAAAGTTTTCCGTACAAGCTTATAAGAATATTTTCAAGAAAATGTTTTATTTTATATGGCTCTTAAATGATTTCAAAAATAGAAAGAGATATTTCTCTAAAAAGTGTTTTGATTTCATCTATGTCAACATCCTTTGATGGATTTTACGCTTATTTCAAGTTGATTTATTATGATACAAAACTTATATATTGTATTGAAGGTTTTGTGATATGTTTGACTGTGGATGTGATATTTTTATACCATTCATAGTTTATGATGAAATTATTGACATTCCGTATGCTAGTTTTAATACGAATGTTTATGTTATGTTTAAACCTTTTCATATGGGAATGCATTGGACTTAATATGTGACGGGTGGAGCCCGCTATAGCTCCTCGATGCATCGGTAGGTCTCATGAGACAAACTAGTGTCATGGCACAAGGCCTTGGAAAAATATTATTTGTAGTCTTGGCACGAGGCCTTGACTATGTGTTTATGATAGTCTAGCATTATGCATTCCAACATTATGAAAGTGGTTATTGATTTTTTCATGTGATTATTCGATTAGTAGAATATCCATGTCAATAAGTAAATGGCATTATTTCATTTTACTTTTGCCATACTATGTTGAAGTTCAAGTTTAAAAGGCTTTTGTTTTAGTAATGCATTTCCTTAAATGTTTATGCTTATTTTGAATGTTCCGCTATATTGTTATCCTTACTGGGCATTTGAGCTCACCCCTTTTCTATGGTTTATTTTTCCCAGGATGTGACGAAGTAAGTTATGAATGACCTGCAGGGATATTATGAGGGGATAATAGTGTGGACTGTAGAGGCATTATGTTTTTGTAGTATTTTTTCAATTTATGATGTAATGTAAAACTTATGAATATATCTAGTGTTTCCAAGGCTACTAAACCAATCGGTTTTTCGAGATTTGATCTTTCTTGTGATCATGCCAATGTTATGTAATAATGCACCGACTCTGGGTAACTGGGGTCGGGGCGTTACAGTCAGCCTTTTTAAGTCGATATATCCCATAGACTAATTCATTTCATTTAACACATGGTGAGGTAGGCATCAACTTTTGGGATGTTTACAAGATTTCTGAAGCTCTGATAATTGGAGACATGTATGAGGAGTTTATTCTTCCCAAAGTGACATGGAATGACTCAGAGAAGACATCAGCTTTGGTTCATGAGAAGATGATAATATTTAAGAAACTCAATAACATGACCACCATGATATCTCACACTAGGATATAAATTCATCCAGAGGAATGGATGGAAATATTTCTGAAAAAGAATAAGGAAAAGGGTCCGACTTGCACCCATCCGACTAGCTATCAATGGAAAGAAAAGAGAGGTACCCCTAACACCTTTCGGTCAACATTGGTGAAAGGAGAATTTGAAAAATGTGGATATGAATTCAATCCAAAAATCATTGCAAAGACACGTCTGGCAGGTTCCATGGGCATGTTTCTAAGTGTGTATTTGCTACCAGTTTGAGACTCCAAAGGAGGAGTGAGGCTAGGAACCTTTGTTATTGCAGCCAATATGGATGGGAAATGATGGTAGGGTTATACACTCCTATTTTGGCCAATATTCATAGTATATTTCTGCATATTTACATAGGGATGTCTCCTTTTATAATAGCGGGACAATTCCAGGTGTTTTGGGTGTGGATCGTTACTCACATCAGAACTTGTGCTGTCCAAAGTGGAGTACAGGTTTTTGGATGTTTTTTCCGACCATCTGTTCAGGCTTTCTCTAGTGTCTCACCCTTGTCTCTAAATGCTTTTGACATCATGACTAGATTGAGGATCTATAAGGAGTTCCTTTTCGTTCCTCATGGGAATCCACATATGGGGAGATTCGTTGATGATGGGATGCCCAGTATAGAGTTGAGGGCTTACATGCTAGCCTGTAGAGATGGCTTGTTGGCCACTAGAATCGACGAATAAATCATATGTGAAGCCTACACTCCTTATATATTTTCACGTCAATTCAAATGTCTGCAACATAATATTATATGCCCATTTTTTCATGTCAAATTATACCAACAACCAATGGTTTCCCAACAACTATGGTTTTTTACATCTGTGGAGAGGACTAGGGTAGTATTTAATTTACCTTCTGCTGATGCAGTAAGCAGATTAACAATCTGGTATGTTGAAAAATGGGTCGCATCTTACCCAGAAGGGGTATTAAATCATGTTGTCCCTCGAGTGGGGGTGATGAGATGTAACAGGAGGGAGTTCCTTCATTTTGAAGGTAAATCTGCATCATTAGGGGTCGACTCACAAGAGTCAACGGGTGAAGGTGAGGATGATCCAAATTTAATGAAGAGACATTGTTCCAGATATAACCTCCTACCATGGTTAAGAGATTCACCCCATAAATCCCTATTGAAGTTGTATCGAGGTGATCTGGTAGCCATCATTCTGAGGAGTGGTGAGTTCCATTTTTTATCCCCCATCCGTGAATACGGGAGTTGGGAAGAAACGTAAATCCAAGGTTGTAGGATCCTCTTCATAACCCTCTGACATATACTTTGAATTTATATTACTAGAGGCTATTCAAATATGGAAATGTTTATATTTTGATGCTGAAACAATGTGAATGGATCTGTATGAACGACTACATATTCCAGGAGCAGGGGATTTACGAGTTTCTTTTGACATTTTTTTAAGGAAAATCTAATTGTGGTAAGGACCTACATTAAAGAGCTGTAAATTCTCATATATGAAACCGATGAATAAATTTCCACCATTAAGTGGGTGAAGGAAATGATAGATCATGGTACCACTGAAGAGATTAGTCCTTCATTAGATGAATAATGGTGTGACTTCATGGATCCTAAAGAAATAAGCTTAATTTTTCTAACATTCTCTTCTGATTTTCAATTTGAAGTTTAGTCAAAGCATTGTTAATCTAATAAAATATCATCTTAACTTTCATCTGGTTAATGAAATAACAACTAAAGTTTCTTCTCCAGGATATATCCCTAGAGGCACTGCTCTTAGAGCTACCAGATCACCCAGTGAGTCGAGAGAAATATATTTGGGCCAAAGGGTCATGGAGGATAAAATTGAGAGGATATTGAGATCTCTAATACCTATCTATATAGAGGATGATTCAATCCCTCCTAAGAATGTGAAGAAGAAAAATCACTAAAGAAATAGATCTGTGGTTAAGAGATTTCTTAGTGGTGGTAATCCTCCCTGATAATAATGGATTTTAGTCTTTATTCATGGAAAAGTGTTTAAACTTCTTTCGATTATAGGGGCTTCTACTGTTTGTTCAATGAAAGAAAATACTGATAAGATTTAAGGAACCATAAAAGGTGATATTGAACAGACAAAAATTCCTGCAAATCTGGTGGGTCCTGAAGATGCATTGAAGCAAAAGGAACTGACATCTGTTCCCAGCACTACAGTTTCTCCTGCTATTAGAGGAGAGGAGGATTCCGGTAAATCAAAAATTCTTTATAAGATGTCAAATGTAATGATAATTTATTTCCATCCTATGATAATTTAGGTTCATCACATGCATTAGAACATCTATCATTGACAGATGTTGACCCCACAACTACTACTGAGGAAGCTATTCGGGGTCAAATGTTGTCGGTGGAAGGTTGTGAATCAAACAAGTCGAGCACTCCCACATGTGAGACTAACCTGGGATCAGAGATATCATTGTATCAAATGATGATCCATGGAATTATTCTGAATAAGTATAATAACATGTTAATATAACAAATGTTTTAGATGAATTTGGATTTCCTTATATAGAATCAAAAGGACGTGAGTTTTCATTATTCGTCGTGTCAATCTTCTTATGATTAAATTTCTAACCATAGATGGGTAAACTATGTAGTCCTGTCTAATGAAACTAATTTTACAATGCTATTTTAAATAAGTATTGATATTAATGTCAATCCCATCATTGAGGAGAAATCGTCCAGATGAATCTTGAGATAGCAAATCATCATGAGATTCATTCTGAAGATCCTAATCCAATTAAAGATAATAATCTCCACATAGAAACATCAAATAAATGTTGAAAATGAGAATATTAAGGAGGAGTCTTCCCAATATTTTGTCTTACTATTAGGAAAGAGATACTGATATTATGATTTCACTCACTTTTTTATCTCTTGAAGCTAATCAGAACCATAATTTTTGTTATTTACCATATAGGGATATCAACTACAATGGCTAGGTCTAGAGGTGAAGCTTCTTCATCATCTCAAATAGTAATAGAAGGTGAAGCGGCCATTGTTCAGGAAGGAATAGAACAAGGAACTTCTATAAGTGCATTAATCCTAGAATACATTCCTTCTGATGACAATGATTCTGAATCAGACCTAGAACTGCACAAGGATCTTCATCTTGCACGTCACAAATCATGTCATAATATATGGAAGATAATATCTGAGATTCCCCTTGAGGAATTTCTTTCAAGAATTCCACGAATCTCATCTCTATTTATCACACTATGATTTAGCTGTTTTGAATACCATGAAATTAATACTATGGTGAAAGAGATAATTTAGAGGGAGGATCAAGAGAAAAAGATTTAGAAAGACTTGATAAAAGCTAAACTATTAATCAACACTGAAGAGTTTCAAGTGGCATTGTCCCGAGAGAAGGGTAATCATAATTAAAATTAAAGGAACTGAAGCTTGAGATCAAATAAAAGATTGTTCTGCAGATGTCCCTTTAATATAAATTAGATGTCATTACATGGGAGATTGACCAGCTTCATAGCTCATTATGAAAATTCCATAAGGATGGTGAAAAATTCATTTTTGATGCTAGAGAAGCACTTCATCATGCTGAAGAGAGCAGAGCTGGTCAAATAAACGAGCTTAAATGGGTAGTTGATTGGCCTCAAGAGGATGTTAACCAAATAAGGATTTTTGTTGAAAACATTTTGTGATTTTTGATAAGAGCGCGACTCCAATTTCTGGATTCTCTTCTATGAAAAGTTTTTTTTTCATAAATGAAAACCACCTTTTCTTCAATCATTTGTGTTTTAATTCTCACTAGATGCTTTTTTTACCAAATCCATTGGGTCTAGTAAACATGGATTAATTTTTTATAGGGTTATATAGAAAACCCCAAAAAAATTGTAACTTTTTACTTTTATTTATCAATATTACCAAAATCATACAAAAATGTAGGTTTAGTGAGTTGGGACTCAATTTTTGTTCAGAGTTCCCTTTGCAGGTTCTCAATCTAGGGAGTACCATGTAACTTGTTATTAACAGTTTAGAGTCAAGCATGTTGGACTATAAAGGGATGGTATTTTAGGAAAAAAATATTTGAATATAAATTTTGAAATTAGATCCCAGACAAGGATCAATGGATAATAATTTATTTAATATTCTTTTAATTTTTCCAAGGGGAATCTTGAGCCATGATTTTTATGGTCACTAAATTTAAAAATTATATCAACATAAGGAGAGTCTCATCCAAGAATTAATTTACCATTATTTTAAAAATTCATTATGAGAGTTTTATTTTGAAGGGACAACTAGGGAATATTCTACATAGCCAAATATTGGCATCTTTTGATCGATAGGCTTGTTATGTAGGCAAATTATGAAAGGCCACCTAAGGGAACGAGCTGCATAGTTAGGAAAAATATATCTCAGAAGTTTTACATTTTACAATTGATAGATAAGGGAAAATAATATTTGGGTGGCTTAAGACCACAGTGGGTGGTTTTTCCAGGGAAAGGGATTTTTAGAATAACTAGCTATTTTATATCGACATATGTCATGAATAGGAAAACCATCTTCACACAAATTTGGAGTATGAGGAATGGTTAAATTTTATAAGAAATGAGAATTTCTAATATAAAATTTTGCATCATTAAATCATGTAGTGAGAACATTGTACTATGTAGTTTTATTTAATGCTGTGGGGACATTGTGAGGCTTTAATTTAAGGTCATTAGCTCTAACCAAAGGTATGAGACTATCTCAATTTCTTGACAAGTTTTTTGGAAACATACTATCATATTCACGTATGTAAGTGCACTTTGTAAACTATGATTTGGGAATTTCTAAATCCGAATAATGATAAAGAAAAGGGGTTAAAGGCATTAGAGGATGTATTTTTCAAGAACAAAGTTACCATTATTTAAAAATCCCATTATGGGGGTTGTGTTATGTAGGAAAAACCGGGGTATATGCTGCATAGGCAAATAGTTCCATCTTTTGAATGATACAATCGTTATGTAGGTAAATTATGCAAGGCCACCTAGGAGCACGTGCTGTATAGTCAAGAAAAAGAACATTCAGATGTTTGACATTCTATTGCTAAAACCCAAAGAAATTTTATGGAGATTCGTGTTTTCTAAACAATAGAGTTTGGTTTATTGATAAAGGTACTTGAAAATGGAGATGTTATTTCCAACCAAATTTCCAAAGAATCAGAGGAATATGACTTCTATGAAGGTCTCACCCAAACGTATGAGGTGTGGTGTCTATAGTTTTAAGTCATACAACTAGGACCAAAAGTGGAAATAGTATACGATATATGGCCAAGTGATTCCAAGGATATTTCATATTTCCTTAAACACATGGGGGGAAAAATGTGTAAACTATACTCTTGATGATTTTAAGATCGAGAGAAATATAATGGGACAAATATACATGAATGACTATTTTAAAATATATTTGCACGTATATTGTCATCAAAGGTTGATGGGGTCAACGATACAATTATCAAGAAAGAAATTACCATCATTTGAAAAACTTGTTATGGGGGTTGTGTTATGCATGGCCAATTGGGGAATATGCTACATGGTCAAATAGTGGCATCTTATGACTGACAATCCCGTTATGTAGGAAACTTATGCAAGGCCACCTAAGGGAACTTTGCTGGTAAAAGAGTTATCAGGTACTAGAAACTCTATCACCAGAAACCATAAAAAGATTATGAAGATCTTAAAATATTCCAGATTAAGAGTGCGAAATATAGAAGGGGTGGTTATGCTCAATGCACATAAGAAATATTTGAATCAATATTTTCCATGAGTTTGACATCTTTTACATAGATCTAACTCATATGTAAAATGGAGACCTCATTTGTTTCTCTTTGAATTGAAATTCTATTGTGCAGTTTTAAGTCATGTAGTGAATAAATTATATTGTGAAAATTTAAGTCATGCAGTGATGACATTGATATCCCCATAAGAAATTGAGACACCAAATTTATATAAACAATTTTTTTACCCAATTTTTAAGCCCACGCGATCTATGCTTAGTGGGAGATACAAAGAGAAGTAAGGGTTTCTTCTATAACACAAAGGTGACACAAGTGAAGACTATGGGTATTAGATTTTCATGTAGTTTAACATCATGCGGTAAGGAAGAATATGAACCAATGTGAAGAGAAAAACTTGTTTTAGCTGGATGAAGGGATAAAACCTAAGTGTCACTATGTGTCTTACTGAGGGAAAGAATCATGCTATATGTAGTTCTTTAAACATTCCCTTTGCTGGATTTATTCTTATATAAGGAATAAAGGGTTTTGTTGTTTTTTTATCATGGATGGGCCTAATAATGAAGATCTATGCATCTCGATGTATCTCATATAGATGAGAATCAAGTCTTTCATAGTTCTTTAAACAATAATTTCCCACACTAATCGAGTTTCACATGGGAGATGGGTGGCTTTAACACATTCTAGAAGAATGATTAAATTAAGTCATGAGATAGTATGAAAAAAAATCATTTATCTTAAAATAGAACTCTGTATAGATCAAGTTCATATAGAGGATAAGAGAAATGGAAATAGAAATTGTTTGATTATGGCTAGGCCCAAGATTGGAGATCCATGCATCTCTACGTATCTCATATAGATAATAATCAATCCATATGTAGTTCTTTAATCATAGTCCATGTGAAGATCTGAATCATACTTAGAGAAGAGAGGGACTCATGTTCTACTAAGGAGTAGCAATGGTGTTCATGATTCTTGCTTATGGAAGCTCCTAATGTCAAGTAAAGACCACATTAGACATATAGATTAATGTCATGTAATGAGGACAATAGGTGCTATGTATTTTAACATCATGTAGCATGGACACTTATGGTTTTTAGGTAGTTTAATGTCTTTCAACTAAGAATTTTTAATATGTAGTTTTACATATTTTAGTAAAGATGTTGGGGCTATGCAGTTTTCAGTCTGGTAGTGAGGACAATGTGTGCGACTACACAATGTATTTGTTGAATAATCTCACATTGGTTGGAGTTGTAATGAGCTCTCCATCCATTGAGATTAAGGAATTAGCTCCATTTGAGTAGACCATATTTATGGAATAAGGTCCTTCCCACTTAAAATCAAACTTTGGAGGTTTTTCCCCAGGTATCATTGGTGTCCTAAGGACCATTACCATTTCTCCTTGAAGAAATGAATGGAGGAGAAATTTCTTGTTAAAAACACACACTATTATACTTTGATAGACTTATAAATGATGAAAAGTATGCAATATTTTTTCTTATAATCATTCCATCTCATTAAACCATTTCTAATACCTCTCATCTATAGACAATTATTCACAGATTGAAACTCTGAGTGATGGAAATTGCATTTTAATGGGAAAGACTACTTCATTTCCATATACTAATGAATAAGGGGTTGTTTGGGTGGTAATATGGGTAGTAGTATGATGATCCCATAAATCATTAATGTTTTTATCAGACTAAGATTTCTTATCTTTATCCACCATCTTCTAGAGAATATTTGATAAGGTCTTATTAAAATCCTATATCTGTCCATTAGCTACCACGTCATAGCAAGATGAATGGTTGGACTTGATATTGTGCTCTTGATATAACTGTTTTGCCTCAACAGAATAGAAATTGGTGCCATTTTCCATTAATATTGTATGAGGGACACCAAATCTAGTGATTATGTAAGTTTTTACAAAACTAACAATTATTTTGGCTCCGACTTATTTGAGTGTAATTGCATCAGTCCAATTAGAAAAGAAGTCAGTAGTAGTAAGAATATACAAGAACTACTTATTTTTAGCTTGAGGATAAGGTCATAATACATCCATTCCCCATTTGGAAAATGGATAGAAGTATTTAGTTGTATGTAGAAACTATGGGGGTTTATTAATAACTTTGGCATACATTTGGTAGGGAAGACATTTCTTAGTGATTTCTATGAAATCCTGCATCATTGAAGGCCAAAAGTCACCAAGCCTTCAGATTTGATCAGAAATCCTATGCTCAGACTGGTGAGCACCAAAAACTCCTGAATGTACTTCGTTCATGACAGATGCAATTTCTTCTCCATCAATGCATCTGAAGATGATTCCATCAAATCGTCGTTTGTTGAGTATCTTCTGGTAATCTGGACTATTATAAACAGTAAAATTGGTTGCTCATAGTTAGATCTATTCTTTTTCAGCCCTATATAGTGGAAGTACTCCATTTTAAATATATTCCATGATGGCTGTTCTCCATCAGGTGGTACGCCCATACGGCTTAGAAAAAGGGCTAATTACATTAATTTCCTCCATTATGTTTTGAACAAAATGTGAGACCATACGATGGTGAGCTATGATGATGATTGTCTCATCTTGAATTGAATATTCCAAGGTTGTAGCTGCATTATCCAATGCACCATCAGGGGAAATTTGTGATTACAGGACATAAAAAAATGTTGGATCGGGGGGAAATTCATCCATTAACCCTCTAACTTAATCACAAAAAGGGATTAACTCTTATTTTTGATATAATATTCCCCATTGATCTATTTTATTACCAATTCATAATCACCTTTTACTTTAATGTGACTCGCTTTCAACTTACGTTCTTTTTAAAATCCTACAATGAGAGCTTGATATTCTGCTTTATTGTTGGTACCGCATTCTGATAACAGAACGGAAGAAGGCAATACAACCTTTTTTTGGAAATAAGGATAATTCCTAACCCAACTTTGTTGCATTTAGGGTTTTCCATTCTCTTCTCTATTGGACTTCTAGAGGCATCGTAATATTATATTTCCCATGTTTAGGGATTATATTGAATAGAGAAGACCTCTTCATCAGGTAGTTTAGTATTAAATGATGTATCTTCCATAGAGGGATGTTCAGCAAAGATGTTGGCTAGAGCTAGGCCTTTTATTTCATTCTGGGGAACAAACAAGATATCAAACTATTGAAAAATAACTTCCCACCATGCCAAACGCCCTATAAGCATAGGACAATTGAGGATAAATTTGAGTGGTTTATTACGAGATTCCAATTGGAACTCATGATGTTATAGGTAGTGTCTAAATTATTGAACTGCATAGATTAATGTCAGGTATCACTTTTCAATACTTTATTATCTAGTTTTTGCATCAAGCATAGTTCGACTGAGATAGTAAAGGCTATTATCATTCCTAGCATCATTCTTTTGGGAAAGGAAGGCCCCTGGTGATCGCTCTAAAGCTGTCATATAGATAATAAGTGGTCTTCCTTCAATAGGTGGCATTAATACTGGTGGAATCAATAGATATTTCTTAAGGGTATCAAATGCTTCTTGGAATTCTTCATTCCATTGATAGGTGACTCCCTTCTTCATTAATCTGGTGAGAGGAAAACACTTTTATGCCTAATTAGTGATAAAAGGACAAATATAGGCCCTGTTTTATTAGAGTCCTCTTAATTCTTTCAAATTTAGGGAAGGTGACATGCCAAGGATTGATTTTTTTTTTCTCAGGATCAACTTTGATACCACGATGGCATATAATGAAGCCAAGGAACTTTACTGAGGTTACCCTGAAAGCACATTTCAAGGGGTTCATCTTAAAAATATGTTTCCCAAGTTTATTGAATATGATCTCCAAATTAGCCAAGTGATTGGAACATTGTCTGGATTTGACCCCCAAATCATCAACATAACATTCAACAAATTTCCATAAGAAGGGTTTGAAGATACGGTGCATGGAACGTTGGTATGTTGCACCAGCATTCTTTAAGCCAAAGAGAATTAACCAATAGAAAAACAAACCTTAAGGGGATTTGAAGGCTGTAGATTATTCATCCTCTTGTTCCATACAGAGTTGCTTATACCCAGAGTACCCATCCATGAAGGAAAGATCTTCATAGAAATTTGTTTCATCAATTAAAATCTCTATAATAGGAAATGAAAAATCATCATTAGGACAATACTGGTTAAGATCAATGAAATCAATACAAAGTATTATTTTTCCATTATTCTTTTTCACAAGGATAATGTTGGCTAGCGATTTGGGATATTGAACCTCCCTGACAATGTTAGCCTTTATAAGCTTATCAACATCAGCTTCAATTTTAGAGGCGTGAGTCATGTCTGTTATATTTATTGCCTTCTTGAACCCTCGATTTTCTTTTGGTAAACCCAAATGGGGAGTAGCTACATCATGATTAAGACCTGGAATTTCTATATAATTCCAAGAAAATATATCTTGATGTTGATTTAGAAATGAAGTATACACCTCTTTCTCTTCGAGGTCATGGACGTACAAATTATAGTGAGGATTGGATCTCTTTATGTACCCATATTTATTTATTTGAGCTCATCCATAGAGGTAGAGACACCTTCCTCAAATTTTATAGGATCATCCCTAAGATCTTCCTCTTCTTC
Source organism: Viscum album (assembly GCA_963277665.1). Taxonomy (NCBI): domain Eukaryota; kingdom Viridiplantae; phylum Streptophyta; class Magnoliopsida; order Santalales; family Viscaceae; genus Viscum; species Viscum album. Next base: position 507,029,732 of record OY728145.1, read on the forward strand.
TTCATTACGTGTTACCACTTCTGTTTCTACTTTTATAGTAGATGATGATGCAAAACATCCATAGTTAGTGGAGGATTCAATATTTGAACATCCTAAAGAAGAGACCACCATAAATGACTCTACTAATGATAAAGGGTATTCATGTGGTAATAAATATGAGATGATGGATTGGAAATAAACATATTTTCCTTCCTCTGGCATTTTACAACTTCTTCTACTCTGATTGAAAAATTAGAGGCTTGTTGTAGTTCAGAAAATGATATAAAGACATCTATATTTAGGCTTCCATCGCTACTTGGTGAATCAACAATTTCTCCCATGCTGTCAGTCTCAGTTTCCGAAATTGGAATTATGGAAGTTACTGGATGAGTGCTTGGAATTGGTTTTACCCTATTAATTAGATTGATGGGTAGCACATAATCTGTACTCAAATGTATGAATGGGTTTGTTGAGATATTTTCCAATCAATTTGGAGCATTAACTCTGGTTATCTTTATTGTCATGGACCTCGTTACTTCTGTGTGATAAAATTATTCTTCAATATATTGAGATTCACTTGTTTTGAATGGAGCCTTGTACAATGTTCCAATTTGACCATTGAAACAGTACATAATAAATTGGTGGTATGGTGAATGTATAGCCGCATATTGATGTATCCAAGGATATCTAAGAATAATTTTTAAGTCTATATCTTGAAGAACAACCATGAAATATGAATTAGATACAAGATCTCCAAACTAAGTTCTGAGTGTAATCTCACCCAGAGGTTCATTCTCATTCTTTTCATATCCTTGCAACAATAAAGTAGAAGGAGATAATTCTGATTCAGTCAGGCCCAATCATCGAAGTGTACAAATGGGAAAGAGGTTGACTCCAGATCCATTATTAATGAAGGATCATCATATTTCTATATCATTGACCTATCCAGATAGCTACAGGGGTCTAATATGTCTATGTAAAACATCATCTTCATCTTTATCTATAAAAGATATGATTTCATAACATTCTGTAGGATCATTCTCAATACAGTAAACCTCGGTAGTATCATCTTTGGTTTCAAACTCTTAAGGACTTGAAAAAGCCACTATAAGTACTTTTTGAAGATATTTTGAAAGATTCAAGGCATCCAAAATTGATAACTTGGCCAGTACTTGGGCCAATTATTTCAAGAGATCATACTTTTGGTCCAAAGTTCTGTGTTTCCTAGTTTGAAGATGTGGTTTTTTAGGTTCCTTAGAAGTTTAAGCTTCTAATGTAAATGTGAGATGTGTGAGGTCAGAAGTTAGAAATACACCTAGCTTTGGTATATTATACTGATTTGGTCTATCCTCTTGCTTAGAGGAAGATGGTGTAACTTCTAATTGGTACTCTAGAATAATTATGTCAAAACTAAACCTATCTTGCATGGAATAAACTCCTTGTTATTTTCGAGCCCACTAAAGGGCTCTTCCATGAGTATTTCCCACATATATAGTTCAAGCATAGGTAGAGTTAAAATGTTGGTTTCTAGAATTCCCACATCTTCTCATGTATCCTTGACCTTGGAATCTTCCTTTCGTTCTCTAATTAGGTACAAGGAACTCTGCATCATTATAATCAGAATTACCCTTGGCATAAGGAACTATTAAGTGGATGATGTTTATGGAACCAATGATCAATTCTTCTTCTAATGAAGATTCTTCCGGATAGGTTAGTTTTTGTTTTTCCATTTTGTAGGGCAGTGCCCGTGCTTTTGGAACTGATGGAATGAAATATTCCAGGGTAAAGGAAAACTTTGGACTTAACATGAGCTTGTCTTTTTCTGAATACTCTTTATCTTTATGATCACTTCACTTCTTTAAGGATTGACCTTTTGATGAAATTGGTTTTACTGTGGTAGGAGTGGAAGAAGACAGAATCAGTTGTTTCAACTATGTTCAAAAGGTGGCATGAGTTTAGTTGACCATTTTCCTGATCATCCAATCATCATGTTTCTGCACATTTTTACTTTTGACTCCCTTCCATTCACATTCTTCCTTTGGATCAGTAGCAGTAACACATGCTACTTTAGCTGATGAAATATTCAGTTTCACTTGTCTAGAGTCTTCCATTTTTTCAGGAGAACCTTGAAAGTAGAACACTCCTTCATAGGAATCCCCAACATCTGGTGAAAGGGAAAATAATTAGAAATATCTTCATCTCCTTCTTTGTTTGGTTTTTTGGCCTTGGAAACTGAACCAAATTGTTTTCCAGAGTTGAGATGAATTAACCGAGAACTTGTTCGTTCATGAAGGAATAAACATTTCTTTTAAATTCCTCAAAATTTTTATACCTTTTATCTCTTTGATCATCTTGGTGACGTGGTCATTTCTTCTGATGCTCTAATGGCGGAATCCTTCGATACGATGAAGGTTTTGAAGTGGAAGTATGTATAGGTGCTTTCTTAAGTGTAATGGTATCATTCGTTACTTTCCCAGATCTCCTTCCCAAAAATGATAGAATTATGTGAGTTTTAGGATTAGTCTATATAATAGATTCTTCAATCTGTTGAGTAATTTAATTATGGTCTCAAAACCCTCCTATTTATTTTATAGGTATCAGTGGTGTTAGTAACTCATCACGTAGATTTTCCACACAAATTGGCAACAACTCTTCTTGAAGGAGTACCAGAATTAAGGAATATGTTGATCCTGTCCATCACACAATGAAATATGAAACTCTTTCATTATCCCTTGGTTTACAATTGGTAAGATAAAAAAATATTGTCTTCGGTAGCATTGAATTTAATTGAAGAAGGAATTTATGGTGGAGATCTTCTCATCTATAAATTGATCGAGATTGTAAAATTGTATAGCAGACAAAAGCTAGTTCCTATAACGACTTCACAAAACACCTATGCATTACTACTTCCTATTGTTTAGGAGTTCCCATCATGGGATCACAACGATAAAAAAATGTGTTAATTGTTGTTACAGATCTCTTGAACTGTTAAATATTGGAAATGTGGTTTTCACAAAATTTGGTAGGGGAGGAATCATATCCAACCATTCAGGGTAAGATTTTTTTTTGCTGAACTGCGCATGTCATTCCTCCATAGCTTTCAATCGAGTTATTAATGTCTCAATTATGTTCATAAGAATTTGGGGAATATCCTGATGAGCTGGAACCTGTGCAGGTACATCAACTGGAGCATGAGCTGGTGCAATGACCAGAAAACCTGCTGGTGGTGGTGCTGGTATTTTCCTTGGATAAACCATGGGAATATGCTTATCAGGATGTGTTTGATCCTGCCTTGGTTATGTACCCAATGGAGGTAATTCATTATCAACATCTGGAGTTACTACAAATTCTCTTTTCTGAGGAGCTCCTACAGGATGTTTAAGTTGAGGACCTATCTGGGGAGTATGTCTAGCAGAAATGTTGCTTCGATGTAACTCTGTATTGAGTCTTTTCAACTCCTTCATATCCTCTTCTTGATGTGAAAATATCTCTTCAGGTGAAAGATATTTACCGTCTCCCATGGAAAAGTGATATGCGATCTTACTTTTACCATTCCCCTTGTTAGATTCCTTTTCGAGGGGTGGGAGTTGGTTATTTTAAGGCAAACCTAGATTTTGGGTAAGCCTATGATTTCAGGTACGTACACCTTCTTCATTTTCCTTAGTTTGTAACGTATTATAGATAATAACTTCATCTTATGATTCCCCTAAACTAGAATCATTTTCTTGAAGATATTCTATAATGTTATTAATTATATTTACCGATGCATAATGCATTGACAGCATTTATTCAGTACCTTTGTATGATTGTCTCCATATATATCTTCCATGAGACACTTCTCTCCACTATGATGGATTCTCAAGAGCTGTTTGATGGAAAGTAACCTGAATGAAATCCTTGGATAGATTAGTTGTATTCTTTCTTTGTGTCTTCTTCCCTAAAAGGGATAAAATTGACTTTTATATAGGTGGGGATTGTATATGTGAAAATACCTCTGCCTTATAGAATGGGGATGTTCATGTTCGTCTTCTTTAAACCTTTTAACATTGTTTAATGAACTTTAAGGTTTAATTAAATGATCCCTTAGCCCTGAAAGATGGGAGTTGTTCATGAACTGCCATGGCTGAGATTTGTGCAGTTGCTCTTCTGATTTTGTGAATTTTGGTTTGGACATTAGATGGGTGCATTATCCGAAAACCACTTAAATAAAATGTTTTAGAAGATTGTTATTCTAATTTAGACATTTTTTTATTTGATGGATGACATCCTCTAAGTGGGAGTCCAGTTCATGATTCTCATATACTTGATGTAAAAGTAACCTAGCAACTTCTTTTCTTTGGGCTTGACCCTGATGAGAGATGGTTGAGGCATGTTCTTGAGCATACTTTTGATTACATAAAAAATCTTTTGATTGTGGCCAACCATGGGCAATAACATTGCATGAGACCAATTTTGGAGGAAATTTATAATTTTGGAGTGCAGTGAAATGAAATGCTCCATGTGAACCACATACTCTGATACGAACAACAGATGGGATGTCATAAATTTACTGTCATAGCCCCTTTAGAGTATCAAGGCATTCAATTTGACGGGTTATCTACTATTTTTCATCCTTTGGATGTTGGGAGACCTAGAGAGATTCCATGTAAATTTGGTGTTGCAACCCTTATATTACCTTTACATGATTTTTATATTCATCATATGGTGATACTTTGGTTTTCAAATGATGAAGAGTTTTCCATAAGTTGAGGTAGCTATCATGAATGCAATCTTCTACTATCAACTCTGGAATGTTATACTGAGAATTTTTCAAATCCTAGAACATGAATCATATTTCTCCATTAGCCAATTGTTTTCTCATGTTTAAAATATCTTCATCATCATTCACTAGAGGTTTATCCACTTGGTATGACCATAGTGGATGCTCTATATTAGAAAAAAAATGACCCAATGGAGGTTCAGATAAAGATTGTTCCCTTAAGATGTCTTCTGGTTGAGAAAGTGTTTCAATCATCAATGACAAGGCATCAAACATGACTGGCCTTTGTGTTTTTAATTTCCTTGAGATACGATGCCTTTCTCATCACTACATTATCAATTATAGAATTATCATTCCAATTTGTAATACTACTACAGAGAGGACTTTTGCAGCGAATGCCATCATGGGGAGGACCACCATGGTGGATTACAGCAAGGGATGAATCCTCTTACTCCTTGGACTTCTGGCCACACGGAGGGATTTCGTGGCTCTAATCCATAGATAGATACTCTGAATTGACCGAATTTTCATGAAGCAAGCCTTCATGATGATGTTTCTGATGGGGAGCTTCAGAATTACTGATACTACCCCCATAATTTGATAAAGAAAGGGTATGATCTTGAACTGTAATAGATAAATGTATTAGGGATTTAAGAGCTCCTGCATTAAGTGGAGCCAAATTGCAGTTTGACTCTTGATTTTCCAATAGTTCTTGGAGAGACTTCTTATTTAATGTTCTTTTATACTTATTTTGGGCCACTTTCTAGGATAAGTGGTTATTATGGGCAGGTGTATGTTCCTACCTTAGAGAGTCCATCCGAACAGACCGATTACCTCTAATTGGAAATGGTGTTTGTTCCCAATCTTGTTGTCCATATGATAAGGGGGAGTATTCTCTATGAACCTCAAGGACTGAAAGAGAGGTTTGTATCTACTCCATGATGGATTTCCAATGTTCCATCCCATATATGGGGACATATTTATGTGTAAGTTCCCATGGTACTGCAGAAGTAGTTATTATAATTTCCTGGCATGATTCCAGAATATGGGTAGGAATTTTGGTATGCCCTTTCACCATTGATAAGATGTGTTTGATGACCTCAATGGCCAGAACGAGAATATATGTCCATTTTGTATCAGTAGTAGGTGTATGTTCCTGCTCCTATCCTCATTTTCCTATCAACGGGTATTAAAAGTACTCATTCATGAGGGTGGAGAGTTGGATCTGCCCTAGATTTGTCATCGAAGCTTTCCAACTTACTTCTATGGGTGCTGCCAAACAAGACTATTGGTAAGTTTGATGAACACTATAAGGTATATGTGCCTACTGGTTATTTCCTGTCAAGTATGGTTAATGGAATTCCTTAAATAATGGCAGATGAGACTACTGGATGAATTGGGGATTGTAAGCAGGTGTATTTCCATGTTCACCAGTTTCCACGACATTGGATTGGCAGGCTTCTCTAAATGCAGTCAGACGAGCCTATTGAATAGATGATAACTTGTAAGCAAGTGTGTGTGCCTGTTCACAGTACACCGAATTTGTCTTTTGGGATTGGTGGGTTTCTTCCAGATGAGACTGTTGGACAGAAAAATTAGGATGGACTGGTGTATGTCCCAGCTCATTCATCTCCATCAAGATTGGTTGATGGAATTCTCTGGAGGGGGGGAGCTAATAACCTACACCCTATTGATCTGATGTTTCCCCTGGTAGTTCTTCTTGCATGTTGGGGTCTGATAAACCTGATCCGAACATCTAGAGGCAGCACCCCCATCATGTTGGGGGTTCACTACCACGCAATTCTACTGGCGGTGGTTGTTAATGGGAATCCATAGAAAAGATCCCTACATCATTGAATTGAGGCCCTGAGTGACCTATAGATCTACCTCCCTATAGTATGGGAGGGATTTATTGTTGCATTCAAGGGATAAGGATCCTAAATGGTTGAAGATGGTGGTTGGCACTATCTGCTTCATGATCATCGTTCATCGTTGGACAGACAATTGAGGATGTTCATTTACCTAAAGGACCTATTGGGCAGCCTCCAAAGTTGCAATGGTACCATGCAAACGATACTATTTTATGATCATGTTGGGGACCTAATGTTTAATATTCTAAGTGGGTTATGGAGTCCTTCCCATGGATAAGGATCCAGCTTTAGCAGTGGTAGGAATGTTTGTAGATGTCATCTTGAATAAATCTATTTTGGACTGAAGGGTGTTCTGAAAAAAAAAACTAGAAAAACAACAAAACACTCCATTAAAGAGAAATATTTTACATGGATACATTCATGATTGATTAATTTGTCTAACCTTCCTTTATCAATTGATAGGGGCCTAACAGGTGTGTAACATTATTAATTTTCTTAAGGATTCACATTGGGTTCACCATTTTTTGTTTCATAGTTCATTGAAACTTGCATTCTAGTTTTAAGAATCACTACTTGCAAGCGATTTCCATTGGATTTATTCATGGAACCGGAAACTTCCAATAGTTCTTTATCAAAAAGATATATGATTTCCAAAGGCAGGAATTTGTTCTGTTTGAACTTTATGATACTTAAGAATGTGCATTGGTCAAAAGGATGGGAGGTTGGACACATCACAACCTTTTGGGGGGGATTATTGTCTACTCAGGGACTCTCTTTGTAAATTTAATATATTTTCATGAATATTAATAAATTTACCAAGAATAACATAAGTCCCCATGATGTTTTCAATCACATATTAACATTTAAAAAAAATCAGAATCATTAGTATGTATTCAAGGTTCTTCATTAATAGAGATATATGTATTTATTTTAGGTTCTCCATAAATGTTATCCTCTCATATATTATTTAGATAATATTTTAATCATTTTTTATGATGATAATTGTTTTAATCCACTTAGGGGGGCACTTTGGAATTTATTGTCATCTTGGGAGACAAAGTTTTGTTTTGATATCGGGGTCGTACCCATGAAATGGGTTACCTACGTATCCTTATGAAAGGAATCAAAACCCTCATAGTTTGGTGTCACATAACGGGAAACATCATACCATTGAAGGTCATTTGATAAGGACCTCTAAATAAAGGGTTCTTATCCAAATTTTGTTGAGGGACTTATACCTAATCAGCCCAAGTAACTTGGAAAGAATATGGGATTCCCAATAAGATTACACATTGTTGGGAATATGGCCGAAGAAGAAAAAGGTGGATTTTGAAATGTTGCGTTTGAACCTCAAGGAGTCTTCCTATGTATCCCTTGTGGATGCGAATCAATGCCCACATAGTTTGTTAAATCTCATAGGGGAGTATAGTCTTTTGAGAGAAATGAGTTTTCACTTACTTACTAAAAAGGATGACTTGATGACTTAGGGGTTTAATTTGGGGATTATTCCTAAGGAGGATTCCCAGATTAATAGAATTAGGGTTGTATTCCTGAAAAGGATAACTAGTGAGATCGGGCCTTGAAAGGCCTCCCTACATATCTTGGTTTGAACAGGAATTAGGGTTCTCATAGTTCCATCACTGTGGGTGCTTTTGAAAATGTTGTAATCATCACGAATCTCTAAGAACACATGATTCATGATAAATTTTAGAAACATGAAGTTGTGAAAATTTCAACAATGACACATACACTTTTCCTCCTCTACTGGTGGAGGATGGTGAGCCTACGTCGACTAGGATGGTCGAGGTCTAGGTGACCTGGGAAGAGGGTGGGGCGAAGATCCCTGCCTCTATTCACTTTACATTGGATAGGGGTCAAAATGAAAGGAAAAAAGTGATAATGGTTAGGGGATTACACTAAGATGGATTCCCTAAAATTGATCCTCGTAGGGGAGGGAGATTTTCCTTTTTCTTGCATGGAAAAGAAAGCATGAACTTTACCTTCTCTACTACAGATCTGAGGTTACGTCTCCTTGAGAAGGTTGAGGTCAAGACGTAGACCCAAACTCTGAAAACCCGGAACTTTCCAACACTATTCCGGGGATAACGGTCCATGTGACTGTGGATATAAAAAACCCTCAGACACTCTATGAATCCTAACACCATTGTGAAAAAAAATGCTGTAAACCTATGACTTCGGATATACAAACCCAAAAAAGAGACATACAAGTGTGACTTTCCAAAATGATTGATAAGTCAGGAGGTTTTAGTGGGGTTATCAATAGAATCCCTTTCGAACAAGGGATCCAATGAAGAATAATCCATGCCATTAATGGTTTTTAATAAGGAATAATATATTTTAGATTGAAGAGTGTAAGTGAATCAATGAGGGGTTCCCAAGTAGTGAAGGGCACTCAATTATGGGAGTGTAAGTAGGCTTGGGTGACATGAAGTTCACTTAAGAAATAAACAACTTGTATGGTAATACATTGGTGAGACCGGGATGAAGCCTTTTGGAATATTCATAGGTGATCCTAGAAGTGTGGCACTCAAGTTCCTGTAAAAGGAATATGTGGTGCACAAGTATTTCTAATTTAGGGATGTTGGGCGCATTAGCCGTGCAAGTGTTATGGTTTTCAAACACTAAAAGGACTTAATTACAATGATCCTCCTTTAATTACTCTGCTCAAGGTGTTGAAGAACTACTTTGACAGTTTCAGAAGACTGGGGCGAAGTACTAGGGAGACCAGAGAAGCAATTGGGGTTCAGGGAAATTCGTCTCTACAAATGAATACACCAAGCATCTATTTATAGGCAAATATAGGACCCTGGGAAAAAGGAGTTAGGGTGTGAATTAGGTTGCGCGATATATTGGGGTACGCATGTATGTTGCGCATTGACGCCCTTTTGGTCTGACTAAGGTGACCCAAAACACATGACATTTCAAATATTGATTTTCTTCTTGTATTTTCCTATTTTTTTCTAAGGAATTTCCCTTTATCATTTTTTAGACTCTTTGATGGAAAGGAGTTTCAATAGTGATATATTAAAATTTCTTTTAATAATTGTTTCCAGAAACCAAGAGCAAGGATCTTTCATGTCTAATTTATAATTTATTTATTTAATATTCTTTGAAATAAATACCTGGGCTACAAAAATATCTTTTTTGGTTGATGTTGATCATCTAAAGGGTCCCTTTAGGATTAACTTCATTACACTGTAAGGATCTATTGATAGAATCTCTCTAGTGATGATCCACACATTCACATATGATCTCCAAGCAACACTAATCAATCTGCAGGTGCTAGAACAGCAAGTCAAATGTCTTTCGTTGTTAGTTATTGATCATTTGTTCTTCAGTATTAAAGAAATCTCTCGCAATTATCCTTCTTGAGAGGGAGTGAGAAGGATGAGTTGAAAGAGAATTTTTTGGGTGCAACAATTCTATATTCTCTATTCTAAACTTTTCCTTTCTCAACATAATAGACATATCCATCTATTGTTTATGTAAGGATTTATGTTAAAATATTTTTTATTACATACTAGACATTAAATAAAATTTATTACCTTTAATTAACCCCATTCCACATAATAATAATAATTATATTGTTATTATTTAATTATGTTCTCTAACTTGCGCAATAAAACAATTTATGTAATGGTCTTATTAATTAATATTTTTCACCAGACTCAACCATGGTCCATTCATACTTCAATAGAATTTATTGAAGAGGTAAATGATTATTTTATTTATATATAAATATTTTATTCACAATATAGAAAATAAATTTATATTAAATTATTCAATAAATAAAATAAATATTCTATTCACAAGCCAGTGAATAAATATTTATTTAATTTATGTTATCAATATAACATGAATAAAATCATTCCTTGGACTTAAGAATAATATTTATTCTATTAATTAAAGTCAAATAGATTATAATTGATATCAAAAGAAACACTTATTATGTGAGCTTATAGGATTATTTTTTGTTGGTATTAAGTAGGATTGCCTGAAGTCCAAGATTCCTATCTTGAAATTCGTCAAGGAACCCAATAGAATGATATTAATGTTGTAACAATGAAAACCACATACGTATGATCACTAGGTAATATAATCCCTTGGTCACAATATCTAATCAGGAATGTTTCATATAAGTTCCACCAACCTATATGCTCAATATGTCTTTATTTGACTATCTAAAATAAACACATTATTATTCCATGACCATGGAATTTAAAGTGATAGGTATATTCCAATCAAAGGGCTAAGTAATCACCTTCCATAGAGATGGAAGAGACAAATCCGTCCTAATATTATTCTTTAATGACATGTCAGTTGTGATGAACCCAACATATCCAACATTTCCATGAATTGTTATCATAATGATTTATGAAACAAATCTAGGCATGTGAGGTGTAACATGCATTAATAATATTCTTTTAGTATGAGGACCATCGTAGACACTCATATATAGAAATATCTTATGACACCAAAACATGAAGAATTATTACTGGTGGGTTTTCTCTCATAATCTCCCATCTTAGAGATTACCAAATGAAAACATCAAGAGAAGAATCCAAATCTGCTTATGAGTACTCATACCTGACATTTTAGGTACTATGTGTCCCATCATATTTTGTTATCCAACCAAAGAACATTATTTGAGAAAATAATCATAGCACCTCAAGGTTCTCATCATAGTAGGGGAGCTGTTACGGCCTTATAAATGTGATGTATATTCTAGGAAATTATTACATTGGGGTCTTCGAGAAAAATAAAAAATATGTAGTAAGAATTTTATTTAATATTCAATACATCAAATATACATGTAATCAAAGTAAAAATAGTTGTTCATAGGAAACCAATGTCATCACCTTTCACATTAGATGAAGAATTCTTCGAGGTAATTTCATCAGCATACTCCTTATCATCTTAAAACTACTTGGGACACTATGACGTAAGATGTCCAAATTTTAGACAATGAATAGCATACGAGTGTATGTTTCCCATTAAACAATCCTTTTCCCCATTTCCGATTTGACGAATGGAATGGAATGACTTCACCCACCTCTTCTTCACTATGTACATCCTCTATTATGAACTTATGCATAGCCTTAAATTCCACCTCTTTGGATTTAACTTTTTCCATTTCATCATTATAATAATTTATCATCTCAAATGTGATAAGAGTGTTATTTTTCAACCCAATTGGATCATTTTTCTTTGGTATAGAGTCTTTTGGATTGAATAGATGATGAATTATTCTTAGGATGTGATTGATGATATTTAAATAATCAATTATTTCTAGGAGACACCACATATTATTCACAATAACTTTAACCTAATCAAATAATACAAGAAATTTACTTATTAGGGGGTATTCATAGTTCCTCATACATGTTCTGAAGAACCTATAACATAGGTTCTTAGAATTTTGAATAACCCTCTTACATATTTAGAAACTTTTCCCACATGGAATTCAATGACTTACCTAACATAAACTTAGTGTAGATTTTTTAGGATATGGATCACTATAAATCATTGATTCCTCTTACATAAGCATCCAATTATCTTCAGACATATCCAAATAAATCTCTGATATCTATACTAGCTGAAATTCCATAAATTCTAGCTATAAAAACATCTATTCATTATGTTCACAAGTAGTGTACCACCTGATTCTTCCATATTTTAAATTGTTTCCATTGAACATGGTAATATATTTGTGATCAACCACCCTTATTTATTCCACTAAGAGAGAAACAATAAATTTATCTCTTTACTTTGAAACCATTTATTATCTATACCAGGTTATGTACGCAAATTGGGTCTTGATCAGGGTACGATAGATTAAACTCCTCCCCCATTTTGATATTTTATTCATCATTAAATAAAACTCACTTTTATCCCCTTTATATAGTAGTCTATGAGTGAAAATTAAAACGTACATGAGACAAAAAAATATACATGGCTCAAACATAACTATGATAGTCTAAGTAGAATAAAAATTTAATGTGTTGATGTACCAAATCCACTAAATTTCACTCATGTTGCAATGTTTGGATAATAATAAATGTCTCTCATAGTTCACTACCAAAATTTTTTTTAAATCTCACTGATCTCTCCAAATAAGTGTGATCAATGATCATTTATAAGATTATTATATTAAACAATTAAATAAATCTATTTTACACCTTATTTTGTATGTCATGAAGCTCATCTTTGATCCACATTATGAATACTACATTACTATAAATATCTGGGCAATTTCATTACATTTGTTTAAGATTCACATTTAAGCAACCCTTTCTCATAATTGAAAAAACATTACAATTCATCAAAAAAAAATTCTCCATTGAATAGATAACTATGAAAAACCATTAAATTATATAATAAATTTCTTTAATGATTTTATTCCCCGTAAAAGTTTTTAGTAATTTTTAAATTAAAATATAAATAGTTTCAACCAAAATCTATTCTTATAAGTTTTTATTTAAAAGTTTAATTTATAAATTTTGGAATTTGAATTTGAAAAAAGTAATAGAATTTTTAAAATAATAATATGAAAATAATCTTGGGGTGATTTTTTTGATGTTTGGGAAAATATATTTTTTAGTGAATAGTGAAGAATACTACTTTTTTTTCAATGACTTTTTTTTCAATAAATTAATTAATTTACAAGTACCATTATATTTTGAAAATTATTTAAAGTAACATAAGTATTTTTTAGTTGTATTTATTCCAATTAATTATTTTTAATCAAATTTATATTTTAATTTATTATAAGTTCTTTTTTTTTGAAAATGAGTTTTTTCTAAAAACAGTTTAAAAGTGTACCTTGTTTCTTCTTTCTAATTAATTAAGATAGTACATGATGAGAAATATTATAAATAAAATATCTATATTATATATCAATAAATATTAATTTATATTAATACAATGATGATGATGATTATTATTATTCATATAGTTAATATAAAACCATCTTTATCTTGAAAAATAGAATTCTTAAAAACCCATTTTTATCATCTTTGTGGGTTTTATTTTAAATTTAATTCTTCCAATGATATTAATATAATTTTTTTAAAATGTATTACATATTAATAATCAGAATATTTTTTTAAATTAATAAGATAAATATATTTTTTCCATAATTAATAGTAAAAATAGTAAAAAATAATTGACACGTCTATTGAAAAAATGATTTATCGGGAGATTATACTAATATGATAGAGATAAACATATCCTAATAACATATATAAAATATATTATACAGATATATTTTGACCTTATAATGTTTAATTCCTTATAATAATATTTTATGGACACTTTTTCGTGTGAAAAATATGGGTATACCTTATTGTTTTTAAAATTTACAAGTGCGAATTTGACCTCACTTATAAGAATGAACTCGCTCACACATTAAAACCCTTGTGGTTCATAAATTAACTATAAAATATAATTTCTAAATTCCACAAAATAATCCTACATCCTTGTTTTTTTCATAAATCTATTCTAGGAATACTTTTGGAATAATCCTAAAGAGGTAGTCCACAAAGAGGTGAAAATATTAACTATGTGTTTTTGTTTTATTTCTTCTTCCACATCCTGCAATAAGTATTCATATAAGATTATATAAATATGAATTTATATAAAATATAATTAAAAATAATTATGTTAATGGAATTATGTATATAAATCTCATCTTCCCTTCAAGGAGAAATGATAACATCGCCCGTGTGTACGGTGGACTACCACTTCACAAACTGATGTGACACATTGTGAATCAACAATATACATAGTTGGGTATGTAGATGGATCTAAAGTAAATATATGAAATTAATTATATAATTATAAATTTGGAGTCATTATACCATATATAACTTTTTACATTCCATTTTTATGGGATATGATAAGGTTGTTCATGTGAACAACAAATTATCACCTCAGCAAGTGATATGATTATTTTTTCACTAATGCTTTACAAGTAAGGAAATAAGGATAAATATAATAAAACTATGTGATAAAAATTATTAATTATTATATTACTAACATATTTACCCTTATTAAATGATAATAGATAATTTTCTTTCTTACCATTTAACTCACTGAAAAATGATAACTTCATTCGTGTATGTGTGGACTACCGCCTTCAAAAAATGACGTGACTCTATAATCATCACAACACCACATGGATGATATATATAAGTATATATAAATAAATAATAAGGTATATATTATATTATGATCATTATTTAATGATAAAATAATATTTACCTCTTGTCCGTAATAATAATTGAAAATTGGAAATTTTGCTCATATGTATTTACAACATATCATCTCTGTTATTGTAATGTAGTTCATTTCTCAAAAACATATTTCATGATTGTTCATAAAAGTATAATTGATGTGTAAATATTACAATTATTTCCTGATTATTATTATTTATATGTTTAAATAATAATTTCTTTTACTATAGTAAACAAACCAAATTCACTTTTGATACATATGCCAAAAATAATCAAAACATCCGACATAATCCTAATTGATTAAGTAATAATTTATAACATGGTAATAAGTGAAATAAATGGAAGAATAAACTTTAAAAGTATTATTAAACAATAAAATAATTAATATAAGTTTATTATTAAGGATGATAAATAATGTTTTTGATGAGTCAAACTCAAGGTAAGGGATTTCATCTCAATCCCCTTTAATTGAGGAATATTTTAATGTTTTGAACATAAATTATTTTAAGAGGTCTATATAATTACCCTATGACATTTTATATTGTTAATTTTAATATTATAATGATATATAATGTTTTTTAATGTTATTATTTCATGGGGCTTATGATTAAAATATTTCCAAATTGAAAAGTGGCTTTTCTTCAAAAACAAATAATGGTTTCACTTTAAACCCTATTTTTCATCGATGTACATGTTCATTAAATGGGTTTTTATTGAAATTATTGTTTTTAATGGATATTGTATCTTTCTTTATTTTTGTTTTGAAAAATATGGAATCATTATATGGAATGTGTGGCTTTGTTTACAAATTAGAAAATCAGCATTCTATTTTGTTGTATACAGAAAACATTTCTTCTCCATCACTATAACAATTATTTAAAATTTGGATTAATTTAAAATAATTAATGTTTTATTCAAATAAAAAACATCATTCCCTTTTTGGGTATTTTGGTACTGAAAATAGGTTTTTATAAGTGTTGGATATTTTAATATCTGAAAATATTTTCTTATAGGTGAAGAGAATATTTCATGAGTGTGTTGTTGAAAATTGAAATCTTTTATGTTTTATGATTGTGTTATGGTTCTTGTAAATTATTTATATCGATGGTTCACTAGGTTATAAACCAAGGATGGGTGATTAAGATATAATCCATGCATAGATGGTGAAATTATAAACCAAGGATGGGTAGTTATGTTATAACCCAATGATGGGTGCTTAAGTTATAAACTAATGATGGGTGGGTGCATAATATCACTCCAATGAATTGGGTATGAAAGTATACCATATAGTTATTCTATTTATAAGAGTGATATGGATAATGTTGTCTCAATATACCTGAATGATTTATATATGATTAATAAGGGATTTATTAATTTTTATTGAGAAAAAAAGAGTGTTTTTCATGCGATAATGTTATATTTCTTTCCTTCAATGAACATGGATATAATGTTAAATTTTTGATGGTTTTTTATGATATCACTAGACTAATGGTTTTCTTTCATTTTATATTCCTTAATAAGATGTTTATTCCATCCCACATTTAATCAGAACATCATAGGGTTAAATGATGGGTAAGGTAAAGGAAGAAATCAAGTGGAAAGTCATGAATATATTTAATGAAAAGATATTATTTTTTATCATAATAGTTTTATTTTGTGAAGAAAAATTAATACTGATTGGAAGTGTCCACTTTTTATTATATGGTTATGTTATGTATGATTTATGGCCTAATTATATAAAACTCTAAACCCAAATTTATCCTCACATATAATTTAATGAATTCATGACTTAAAAATATTAATTATTTAATATTTAAAGACATATACTTATAGTTTATATCATAGATTGGTTTAGATAACTATAGAGTTTAGGAAAATGATAATAACAAGCCCTTAAACGATTTTACATTATAGTTAATTTGAAATGATATATCATTAACTGACTACCAATTTTATTCACCTAAAATTTTTCTGTTCAGAATGGTTTTCTTTAAAGAAAACATGGAATTTGAAGTGGGAAGGCACTAGTATGAAAATATCCTTCCAAATTAGCATCCTGAGATGGTTAGAATTCAAACAGAATTTTTTTTACAATGATCGATTATTTGACACAACTATAAATGGTAATGGTATCTATAATAGATAGTCAATCAATCTACCGTAAAGAAACATGTCAATAGTGGATAATTTTATGAGACAATGACCCTTATCATTCAGTGGATAATCTGAACTCGTGACACCTAAAGGATTGATCAAATCCCTATAAAAGATATTTAGGGTCATGGGATTTTCATATCATTAAAAGGTAAATATTTATATTTACCATTTTGAAGGTGAAATTGACCACTGGTTCTTAATGATTAAGAATATCCGAGAAAATAATGAGATTAATACCATGGAACGATATGAATCTAAGAATATCTTCCCTAAAAAATATTTTCCTAAGCTTGTTCAACATAGGATGAAAAAACTATTCCTTGAATTAAGGAAATTGGATGAGGATTTTGTGGATCTCTATAAAGAAAACTTCACCTGACTAGAAAGGTGAACCCCAAATTTAACCCAATATCTTAATATTATAATTGGTCAGTTTATTCAATATTTAAGCCAATATATAAAAAGGAATTTGATTTTCATGAATTCAAAAGATATAAGAAACTTGTTCGATGTAATAAGATGGTATACATGATGTTTCTAGTAATAATTTATTCCATGAAAACAATAATATGAAATGTACTAGTTGGTAAAAAATAACGAAGCATTCATCAAAGATTTCTAGAGGTAAGAATCCAAGTTCCCATATTTTGGGAGGTTTTGTAAAAATAATCATGAATAATTTCATACAAAGTCTATGAATTTCTTCTAACGTGGTAATTTAGTTCATATTACTCATTAATATATGAAAATGATTATAAAATAAATTAAAAGTCGATAATAAGATGTTTTAATTTCTAATAGTTGTTGAATTTTTCCAATTTGTGTCCAAAGTTAGTTAATCATGGTGGAAATGATGAAAGTCCGAAAAAACGGTATGTTAATATCTTTTTTAGATTTTATGGTTAATGTTGGACCTTCAAATGAATTTATTACATGTATGATACTAGTTTATTTGAATAATACCAATACCCTATTTGACTTTGGATATTTTCATTTATTCTTTTTTATGAAATTTACAACTAAAATGGGAATATCACCCCATAAAAATAAAATATGAATTTTTGTGAAAACACAATGTGGAAATATTTAAGAAACCATGATTTGTAGGAATCTTCCTATTGTTATCAGTGGGATGGTAGTTCTTTAAAATAATGATAAACTGGCCATAATAGATTG
Source organism: Viscum album (assembly GCA_963277665.1). NCBI lineage: Eukaryota > Viridiplantae > Streptophyta > Magnoliopsida > Santalales > Viscaceae > Viscum > Viscum album. The sequence continues at coordinate 507,047,929 of OY728145.1, forward strand.
AGATATCATTCATAGTAGGAAATGGATTTTAGTTTATCATGATAATGTATATTTTAGAGCTAATAAAGTTATATTCAATGATTCCATATATTTTACAACATACCTAGAAGATTATAAATTTATTAGATGTGGTAGTAAATGTTACCTAGTCCATATTGTTGAAAATAAAGAAATTATTCAAATTATTCATGTTCCATTCGAAAATCAATACATGGATGTATTTCTGGGTGTTATTATTGAACAAGAGTTTGACTTTTTCATTGAATTATTATCGGATCATATGCCTATTTCTAAACCCCCTTATCAAATATCACAAGTGGAACTTCTATAATTGAAAATTAGATTGTCTGAGCTATTATATAAATGGTTCATTCACCCTAGAAATTCACCATGGAGTGATCCAATCTTTTCGTTAAAAATAAATATGGTTAAATGATACATTTCATTGATTATAGAGCATTCAATAACATCTCTATTTGGAAAAATTATCATTTTACTTATACTTATGATTTTTTTTTATCTATAAGGAGATAAATATGTTTCAAAGGTTGACTTGAAGTGCAAGTACCATTAGTGGAAGTTAAAGGATGATGAAAATCTTTTAACTTAATTTCAAAATAGATACAAGAATTTTGAGTTTTTTGTTCTTCCATTTGTGTTGTCTAATGCACCTCATATATTTATAGACCTTATGAATATATTTTTTCATGATTTCATGGACAATTGTTTGGTTTATTTAATTGATGAAAATTTGGTGTATTCTAAAAGTCATGAGGAATATTAAAGAGTACTAAGGATTTTGTTACAACCCTTAAAAGAAAATAAACTATATAGGATATTTAGTAAGTGGAAATTTTTGTGGCATAAAATTTATCTCCCCTAACATGTTGTTTCTAAAATGGCATAACTATTAACCCTACTTAAACAAAAGGTGTTGAATTATGGAAAAGCCCCAAACTTATCATATAGATCGGTAGTTTTCATGGATTATTGGGTTACTATCAATGGTTTGTTGAAAACATTTCTCACTTTTCTGGCCTGCAGACTTTGTTAACTCTAAAAGGAGTTAAATTCATTTGGAGAAAAGAATGCAATGGGTTTTTAGGAACTAAAAAGTAGACGTGTGAATACTTCTGTTTTGGTCTTGCCTTCTAGAAATAGTGAATCCTTTACCTACAATGATGATTTATTGGATGTAATTTGTTGTTTTGTAACATAAAATGATTATTTAATTTTTTTATGTTTCATGTTCGTTGATACCTCATGAGTTAAATTACTCTATAAATGTCCTGGAATTAGCTGATGTGATTTTTTCTTTAAAAATTTCAATAAATAATTTGTATGGAGTAAAGTGTGAAATATATATTGATCTAAATTTTTTTAAGAATATATTCAATTAGAATGAATTTAACACAACAGAGAGAAGACAGTTAGAACTAATCAATGATTATTACTCAAAACATCATTACCATCCAAGAAAGGATAAAATAGTTATTGATTCTTTGAGTTGAAAAAATAATTCTATAATAAAAATGTTATGATAGGAACATGACCCTTTGGTTAATTTTTTGATAAATTTTTATGAAAAAGTTGTGGATGAAGGGAAATAAAGTATACATCAAGTTTTTTTCTTATAATACTTTGAAATATTTATCTACATATTTCCATAGTTAGGAGTTGAGACGAAAATTAATTCTGAGGCCCTGTATGCACATAATTATTTTGATAAAATTATTAAATTTATTTTATATTATGTATGAACATCCACGTAATTAAAATGAGAAAACTCTTAAATGGAAGATCGGATTAAAAATCAAAGATAATGGTTGAGTACAAAATGTGGCGGTTACTATAGGTGCAACATAAAATGGGTCGGCTTAGGGAGTTCAGAATCCTCGCTCCTTAGCGTTACATTTAGTGAAATAATTAATTAATTAATTAATTAATTAATTATTTCATTTAAATTCAATTGATAATTTTATAATAATGATTCCAGGATGAATTATCTAGGTTCAGTATCATAAACCCTTGGATAATTCTTGATCTCTCTATTCCTTCTTCATTAGAAAATCTTAACCGAGGACAACAAAACACCAGATCAGATCATATTAGTATGAAGAAAATTCAATGACCTCTATTGATCATTGGAGGAAATGTTATTCATCAATGAAATATCAATAATCTATTTAGGATATTTTAATTAGTTATTTACACACTTTGATTAAATATATTTGGCAGATCAACCATTGTTCTTGGATCTGCACCAATTTCTGGTTGATTGCGTGCGCTTGAGTATAGAAACTTATTTATATTAAATTATTTTCTATTCTTGGATGACCTCTCTTTATCATTTTACAATAACACTATTTTTTTAAAACTTTTGGTTTTGTTCTTTTATCCCTATTTTCTTCATGTTCTTCACAGGCCAGACCCTGTGTTCCTGGTTCGACATTTCTGGGTTGTAACGAGCCCCATCCGACCCCTAAGACCATCATGTATTGATATATAAAGCATGTATTGATGAAATAAAATACAATTAGGGATCGTTTCAAGGAATAGATTTTTTTATTTGTTTTTTTAGATCATGTAATTGGTGGTGGAAGGTTCGGGTGTGTGCCGAATGAACCGAAAAACACTGATGGGTGAACATAGCTGATTTATAGTGAGAGACGGATATAATATGTGATCCATGACAAGATATATTATATTTTGGAATATTTGAGGTGGGAAATTTCTACACGCCATGTGGTAGGATGAACGAAAAGTTTATATCCCCTCTATAGTGGAAGATAGGGTTTTAGGAAAACATAAGGATGAAACTGTAACACCCCAAGATATTTTAGATAGTAATTAATTATTTAATAATTTTTCTATATTCAAAACTAAGAAATAATAAAAAGGTTTTATAAATATTTTCAATGAGCGTATGTTTTGAATGAAAGTATAAAATATTACATTATTTTTTTATATAACTTAATTAATTAATATATGTATGTATATAATTTATAATTGATTTAAAATAATATATTTATATGAGAATTATTTTTGATTAAAATAGGTTATTTTTGTATAGAAAATCAATAGTTTTGAACAAATTATTATTTCATAACGTTTAATGATTAATATATGTTATAATTATAAAGTATGGTATAAGTAGTATGTGATTATTTTAAATGATTATGGAAATATAAGTTTCTACTAATATATATATATATATAACAATGTGAAATTATAAATTAATGAAATTATAATTTTAAAAATTTATGAATATTATGATTATAATATTAACATATGAAAATCATTTCGATTATAAAAATTTTATAATATTTTTAGATATAAAACTATACATGATTGTAGAAAATAAAATAAAATTTAATTTATGTAAAATTAAAATAAAACGGTAAAATAAATAAATGAATTAAAAAAATGAAATTGAGAGGGGTTATAGGGTTTCGATTTTGAGGGTTTCGTGAGAAATAGAGGTCAAGGTCAGGAGAGGGGTGCGATTCGTGAGCCGAGAGGGTTTATGCGATTCGTGAGGCTGAGCACGATCAGTAGGCGAGGCTGATGTCCATCGATGGCTCATTCTTAGATGCGAGGTCGAAGTGGCACAAAGATTCTAGATCTAGATTGGAGTCAGAATTCCGTTTTGAAGAAGAAGTGTTCATTTGCGAGAACCTCAGGTGTCAATCCAAGTCGAGCTAAGTTTCAGGAGTCCTCTGTTGGTAGTATGACATCAATGAGTTTGATATCAGCTTAGGGTTTTCACTTTTAGTTTTAAGGTTGAGTTCTGGTCTGGAAATGAGTTCGAGCAAGGGTTTCGAAGCGTGATTAAGGTTCGACTACACCTGATCTGCTTCACTTTGACGTATCTGAACGATATTTGGGGAAATTGATCCTTGATTTAAAAATTTTCCTTGTGTCATCTAGTTATGCAAGTAGGTGTTGTTTATTCTAGTTTTTGGTATCTAAATCTGATTTTTAGATTTTTTTTGGGTTTATTAACTCACTGTTTCATCGTTATCCTTTGATTTTTTTCTTCTCCAGACATCGATAGATTCATATTACTTGTATTTTTATGGATATTCATCTTAGAAATTTGTTGTCAATCCTTATCATGAATTTAATATCTGTCATATTTCCATCAATTCCAATCACTCTATCTTAATTTAATCTACCTTCAATCGTATTCAACCTGCTGGTCCTTGTCTTTACATCTGACAATTGTATTATGCATATCAACAGAGAAATTTAATTTATTGTGATACATTGAATTTGCTTCTATTTTATTCATATTATTCTTTCAATCAATGTATTTCTACTTATTTAATTCGATATCAGATCAACTTGTGATCACCTTGTATGTCTTTATCTGTTTTCTCTGTCACTCAAATAAATATATATTAAATCAGTTTCCCAACATGCCTAAAAAAATCCAAAATTTAATTTCCAAGTTGAAATAAGTTATACATTTAATCTTCTCCTAGTATGTGTATAATAAGAGGAGTGCAAAGGCCTTTTAGAGGGAAAAAAATAGAGGGCCAAACTTCTATTATTTTTCTTCTGTGTGTTTTCCAGTTCTAAAAATTTGAGATACAGAGTACGCGAGTTTGAGTTATGTCAATGGAAATGCAATGATATTTTGCAAGAAAAAGGTAAGGGATCTTTCTATTTATTCTGTCAATTTGTTTTCTTCAAAAATTATAATTATGCAAGTGGAATTTATTTCTTTTATGGGTTTTCAAATGAAAATTAGCATATTTTTGACTTTTGAAGTTGTGGTAGATTATAGTAGAAGACTTTATTTTCAAACATGTACTATGCTACTTCATTATATCTGTCATGCCAAATTATTTTCTACCCAAATTATATTTGAGCAATGAATATTTATTTTATATCTGATTTCTTCACGTCTCAATGATTACCGCAATAGAGTTTTTCTCCATTTTCATCTAAGGTTTTCAAAAAAATTAATTGGATTTATGTATAAGGATTTATATATAATTTTAGTACAATAAGATATATTATTTTAGTAAGAGAGTTCTATCTTTGTGTAAGGGAGTTTTCTCCTTTAAAAAATTATAATCCCCATTTTTTGGTTTTAATAGTTTAAATATTTTATTTTCATTAAATCCAAATCTATACTTTGAACTCACAAATTAATACGTTTGTTCTTTCTTCATGCATGATATGTTTATATGAATATTTATAAATTATCATGTTTATTAATAGTATATGTAAATTCTTGATACATATATTTATATTGAATTATTCTTTTTCACACTTTAATTTAAACAATCCAAGTATCTAATTATTAGAGTAAGATACATATGTACATGCTAATAAAACATATACATATAAAAAAATAATAATATAATTAACTTTTAAGATCGTTTGTTCTAATTCATGTTCTATGATTGTGTATATTTTTATAAACTTCTTAAATTCACATTTCATAAAACTTAAGTGCATACAAAAGTATGACTTTATTATACTGCTTTGATAATTTTCTGTGTAACATATAATTATTCATTGATATTGACTGATTTTTAAGAAGATAGAATTATATGATTGTTATTACTATCAGTTTACCTTCCTGCATAAAATTAATTTTAATAAATATGCCTTTAAAATTTCAAGTGTGTGGATGTTGATTTATCATAAATGGGATTATGCAACGATTAGATCATACCATGTCAAAAATGTAGCTTTCATTAAAGACTGGTATTTACTTGTTCCAAGAATGATTTTAAATATATTTTCAAGATTTAAAACTCATGTGAAAATTATAAATAAGTAAGGCAAGCTAAAAGAAAAAAAGGTTTTATAAATAAAATGGTTCTAGAACTTTGTAAATATGATAGGGAGTTGGATAACGAATCCATCCCTTAAGTGGGTAGGCCCAAGATAGCCTTCAAAGTTTCAAGTGGCCTCAGTTATTTTGTTTTAAGAGCTTGCTTAATATTTTCAACTGAATCACTGGATTTATTTTAAAAGTGTTTTCAAAGTATAATTATTTTTCAAAAGGATTATATTATTTTATAATGGTTGTTTTATGAGTAAATATACAATACATTTTTTTTTAAAAAAAATGTATTAATGAAATGATGTTTTTTTAGATCCATTTATCAAAGGTTTTCAAAACCCCTTACTGAGCATCTTTTTTGCTCACCCCTAGATTTGAAATGTTTTCACAGGTATCATAGGAGTTTATCGTAGATGTCTCCACTTATGGAGTTAGTGCGCGCGGAAGCATAATGGAAAAATTTATTATTTCTGTTCAACTCTGATATTGTATGTTCATGTCTAATCTTCCAGAACCTAGACCGGTAAAAGATCCTCATTTTGTTTAAAGTGTTGTGTAATTTTTAAGTTAAGTTTATAAAAAAAAATTAATAAAAATAAAAAAAAAATTATTATACAACATTTTTAAGCAACGAGTCCGGAAGAGCGGGCTCGGGGCGTCACACTTGGTATCAGAGGAACGGTCTAGATCACGTTGGAGATTAGATGTTGTCTTTTGAGAAAAAAAAACAAATTTACGCCTTAGGATTTTCTTTAGTTAGTTAAGTCCCCTTAACTTTTCTTAATTCTGAAGATGGAAAATCAGAATTTTTGTAAGACTGACAAAACAATTGCGAGGGCGCAATTCATTTAAGGGGGGGAGAATGTAACACCCCGAGAGATTTTAGATAGTAATTAATTAATAATAATTTTTCTATATTCAAAACTAAGAAATAATAAAAAGGTTTTATAAATATTTTCAATGAGCATATGTTTTGAATGAAAGTATAAAATATTACATTATTTTTTTATATAACTTAATTAATTAATATATGTATGTATATAATTTATAATTGATTTAAAATAATATATTTATATGAGAATTATTTTTGATTAAAATTGGTTATTTTTGTATATAAAATCAATAGTTTTAAACAAATTATTATTTCATAACATTTAATGATTAATATATGTTATAATTATAAAGTATGGTATAAGTAGTATGTGATTATTTTAAATGATTATGGAAATATAAGTTTCTACTAATATATATATATATAACAATGTGAAATTATAAATTAATGAAATTATAATTTTAAAAATTTATGAATATTATGATTATAATATTAACATATGAAAATCATTTCGATTATAAAAATTTTATAATATTTTTAGATATAAAACTATACATGATTGTAGAAAATAAAATAAAATTTAATTTATGTAAAATTAAAATAAAACGGTAAAATAAATAAATGAATTAAAAATTGAAATTGAGAGGGGTTATAGGGTTTAGATTTTGAGGGTTTCGTGAGAAATAGAGGTCGAGGTCAAGAGAGGGGTGCGATTCGTGAGCCGAGAGGGTTTATGTGATCCGTGAGGCTGAGCACGATCAGTAAGCGAGGCTGATGTCCATCGATGGATCATTCTCAGATGCGAGGTCAAAGTGGCACAAAGATTCTGGATCTAGATTGGTGTCAGAATCCAGTTTCGAAGAAGAAGTGTTCATTTGCGAGAACCTCAGGTGTCAATCCGAGTCGAGCTAAGTTTCAGGAGTCCTCTGTTGGCCGTATGACATCAATGAGTTTGATATCAGCTTAGGGTTTTCCCTTTTAGTTTTAAGGTTGAGTTCAGGTCTGGAAATGAGTTCGAGCAAGGGTTTCGAAGCGTGATTAAGGTTTGACTACACCTGATCTGCTTCACTTTGACGTATCTGAACGATATTTGGGGAAATTGATCCTCGATTTAAAAATTTTCCTTGTGTCATATAGTCATGCAAGTAGGTGTTGTTTATTCTAGTTTTTGGTATCTAAATCTGATTTGTAGATTTTTTTTTTGGTTTATTAACTCACTGTTTCATCGTTATCCTTTGATTTTTTTCGTCTCTAGACATCGATAGATTCATATTACTTGTATTTTTATGGATATTCATCATATAAATTTGTTGTCAATCCTTATCTTGAATTTAATATTTGTCATATTTCCATCAATTCCAATCACTCTATCCTAATTTAATCTACCATCAATCGTAATCAACCTGCTGGTCCTTGTCTTTACATCTGACAATTGTATTATGCATATCAACAGAGAAATTTAATTTATTGTGATACATTGAATTTGCTTCTATTTTATTCATATTATTCTTTCAATCAATGTATTTCTACTTATTTAATTCGATATCGGATCAACTTGTGATCACCTTGTATGTCTTTTTCTGTTTCCTCTGTCACTCAAATAAATATATATTAAATCAGTTTCCCAACTTGCATAAAAAAATCCAAAATTTAATTTTCAAGTTGAAATAAATTATACATTTAATCTTCTCTTGGTATGTGTATAAGAAGAGGAGTGCAAAGGCCTTTTAGAGGGAAAAAATAGAGGGCCAAACTTCTATTATTTTTCTTCTGTGTGTTTTCCAGTTCTAAAAATTTGAGAAACAGAGTACGCGAGTTTGAGTTCTATCAATGGAAATGCAATGATATTTTGCAAGAAAAAGGTAAGGGATCTTTCTATTTATTCTTTCAATTTGTTTTCTTCAAAAATTATAATTATGCAAGTGTAATTTATTTCTTTTATGGGTTTTCAAATGAAAATCAGCATATTTTTCACTTTTGAAGTTGTGGTAGATTATAGTAGAGGACTTTATTTTCAAACATGTACTCTGCTACTTCATTATATCTGTCATGCCAAACTATTTTCCACCCAAATTATATTTGCGCAATGAATATTTATTTTATATCTGATTTCTTCACGTCTCAATGATGACCGCAATATAGTTTTTCTCCATTTTTCATCTAAGGTTTTCAAAAAAATTAATTGGATTTATGTATAAGGATTTATATATAATTTCAGTACAATGAGATATATTATTTTAGTAAGGGAGTTCTATCTTTGTGTAAGGGAGTTTTCTCCTTTAAAAAATTATAATCCCCATTTTGTGGTTTTAATAGTTTAAATATTTTATTTTCATTTAATCCAAATCTATACTTTGAACTCACAAATTAATACGTTTTTTCTTTCTTCATGCATGATATGTTTATATGAATATTTATAAATTATCATGTTTATTAATAGTATATGTAAATTCTTGATACATATATTTATATTGAATTATTATTTTTCACACTTTAATTTAAACAATCCAAGTATCTAATTATTGGAGTAAGATACATATGTACATGCTAATCAAACATATACATATAAAATAATAATAATTTAATTAACTTTTAAGATCGTTGGTTCTAATTCATGTTCTATGATTGTGTATATTTTTATAAACATCTTAAATTCACATTTCATAAAACTTAAGTGCATACAAAAGTATGACTTTATTATACTGCTTTGATAATTTTGTGTGTAACATATAATTATTAATTGATATTGACTGATTTTTAAGAAGATAGAATTATATGATTGTTATTACTATCAGTTTACCTTCCTGCATAAAATTAATTTTAATAAATATGCCTTTAAAATTTCAAGTGTGTGGATGTTGATTTATCATAAATGGGATTATGCAACGATTAGATCATACCATGTCAAAAATGTAGCGTTCATTAAAGACTGGTATTTACTTGTTCCAAGAATGATTTTAAATATATTTTCAAGATTTAAAACTCCAGTGAAAATTATAAATAAGTAAGGCAAGCTAAAAGAAAAAAAATGTTTTATAAATAAAATGGTTCTAGAACTTTGTAAATATGATAGGGAGTTGGATAACGAATCCATCCCTTAAGTGGGTAGGCCCAAGATAGCCTTCAAAGTTTCAAGTGGCCTCAGTTATTTTGTTTTAAGAGCTTGCTTAATATTTTCAACTGAATCACTGGATTTATTTTAAAAGTGTTTTCAAAGTATAATTATTTTTCAAAAGGATTATATTATTTTATAATGGTTGTTTTATGAATAAATATAAAATACATTTTTTTTAAAAAAAAATGTATTAATGAAATGATGTTTTTTTAGAGCCATTTATCAAAGGTTTTCAAAACCCCTTACTGAGCATCTTTTGTGCTCACCCCTAGATTTGAAATGTTTTCACAGGTATCTTAGGAGTTTATCGTAGATGTCTTCACTTATGGAGTTAGCGTGCGCGGAAGCATAATGGAAAAATTTATTATTTCTGTTCAACTCTGATAATGTATGTTCATGTCTAATCTTCCAGAACCTAGACCAGTAAAAGATCATCGTTTTGTTTAAAGTGTTGTGTAATTTTTAAGTTAAGTTTATAAAAAAAATTAATTAAAATAAAAAAAAATTATTATACAACATTTTGAGGCAACGAGTCCGGAAGAGCGGGCTCAGGGCGTCACAGAAACGGTGTATATCCCTCCAACATGTTGTGTAACCCATTCTTGGATTCAAAACCCATGCGGAGGACTACATGGGAATTAACCTATGTATATGTTCAAGGTAAGGTATATGGGTGTGTACCCATGTACATAGAAAAGGGTTTTTGTATATGGACATGGCCAACAGGACACATACCAGTTCTAGTTAGCCTAGGGAAGCTATGTATTCCACCTACATGGAATGTACTACTACATGGGATGAGATCTGTGTGCCGTCTAGGTACATGGAAATGAAGTGGAGAAGGACCACACATTGTGCAGTTCCCCTCACACATCATGTACCCCTTATTTAATTTTAGGGAACTTCAATTGAGTGTATCTCATTCGTTTGAACTTGAATTTCGGCCCGTGAGTAAACTATCATGTGTTTTATCAATTAAGAAGTGATGGTACCCTCCAATGTGTCTTATGAGATATGATGTGAAATGTTTTGGGAATGATGCCTAATTACGAAATACCTAATGACATCAATGATCATGCAGGATCAGTAGGGCATTTCTGAGAGTTACCCTCTATTAGGGTTGAGAAGTGGAATTCCTCGATGACCTTTATAAGTTGTAACCTCTAAAAAGGCTGGTTAGTGGAGTTCTACAACAACCTTTCTAAGTGGTACCCTCCAGCAGGGTTGAGCAGTGGAGTTCCTCTATAAAGTTTTAGAGTGGTACCCTCTAGTAGGGCTGGGTAGTGGAGTTCCTTAGTGACCTACCGAGCGGTACCCTCCCGCAAGGCTGGGAAGTTGAGTTCCTTGATGGATAATAGAGTGGGACTCTCTTTTTGAACCAGGGCATGGGTTCCCTACCTATAGTTTTTGGCCCCTTGACTATGTTCCATAGTGACGAGGCATGGATGGACTTGAAAAAATACTTTAGAAGAGACGCATGAGATGTTGGGCACTATTGTTAGACTTTTGTAACTATTTCCTACTCTTCTTCTTAGATTGAGATGAGAGATAGAGATCCCCTTACTCTCTCATTTAGTTTTATTTTTACTGATCATATTTATATCCTTATATATCCACACCTTGGATTTGGTTACTCTCCATCCAGGAGAGGTGAGGAAACATGGGGTATGCCATGTTATCTTCATGATACTCTCCTACTATAATTGGTGAAGACTCGATGAGTAGTTAATCTACTCATTATATTTAGCCCTTTGTGTTTTGATGATTTTACTTTCACTCCCTTTATAGGTGGAGTTGTACACTTTCCTTGTACCTTTTTTTATCTACTTTCTTTCTTTTCGTATATTATCTCTTAATTCTCCCACTTCATATTTTGGTTTATCTTACTAGGTATGTATATACTCACCCCTATATGTACTTTTCTCACATATATCAGGTCTTATGCGGATGATCATAGGTATACATTGTGATTTGGATTGTGTACGGTGGTCGTAGTATGGGATTCCGGATCTAGGATATCTCAACAATTTAGTTTCAAGTTTTGTTAGGTTGGGACAAATTTCTGGTTGGCCATATTTTTTTTATTTACATTTCAGTTTACACTACTATTATTTTATACTTTCTAGAGGTTCATATAGGCTTGGTTTACTTTATAGAAGTGTTTCATATTTTCCTATGTCCCTCTACACTTTTTCATCAATATGTTTGTATGTGTTTCTGTACATTTACATTGGAATGACCTCCTCGAGTTAGTTATTCCTTTGGCACCGGTTTCCACCACTAGACTATGGAGGTAGGATTGGGGTAGTTGTGGTTCAATCCTCATATTGGGTCAGGTTGTGACATATTGGTATCAGAGAAACATCATTCCATGGGATATTGTTCAGACTATCACCCTTAAAAGTATTTTTTTTTGTGATTAGGTAAATAGTGTTAAAGTGTCTCGAGTGCAGCTCTCAATCCATGTAGTCAAGTGATCGTGCGGGAGGCCGACATATCCATTCATCGGAAACCTAACTTCCTACTTATTGACATGACATATTGAGACATTTTTTCAGTGATAAATGGTACATGAATCATATAGGATTGATTCTTTGACTATCCTTCTTATGTATGATCTTCATTTCTATTTTTATATATTTATATATATGATTATATGAATTTGGTAGGTCTTGATATACCTCAAGATGCCTCCATGATGATAGCCAGCCAAGATAATAGTTTTGGATAGTGATAATGATCTGATGAGTGATGAGGCCTTAGTTCAGGGTCCACCCCATGACCCCCATCCTCTAGGTGGGTAGGTAGAAGCACCTCCACTTGTCGAGCAACAGATCATTCCAACAGAGTAGGATGAGGATGCGCACATTCATAACGCGCTCCATGAGCTCCAATGCTAGAGTCCACTGAGGTTCTGCGGTGAGCTCAATCCTCATGAGTTAGAGGATTGGAAAGAGTTTGTGGGTCATATCTTCAGTATTATATAGACCTCGACAGATCATGTGGTTTAACTAGCAGCTAGCCTTTTCCACGAAGAAGTTGGCCACTTGTGGAATCTCGTTACGCAGATGCATGATGACTCGACACTCTCATGGACTGACTTATAACATCTATTCTGTGAGGGGGAATACCCCTTAGGCTTTCATTCAGTCTTCATATAGGGAGATACTAGAGTTTCGGTAGGGAGGGATGATGGTGGTTGACTACACTGCGAGGTTCAAAGTCCTTATGTGGTACTCTCTTAACATGATCTGGGATGGCTACTTTTAAGCATTGAAATTTGATAAGGGAATTCAAAGAGACATCTAAGCTAGTGTTGTGCCCTTTTTCATTCCCACCTATGTCAAGGTGTTTCAGCGATAACTAGTGATAGAGAGATTTTTTTTCAGAGTGACACCAAACAACTAGAGGATGAAGTGTTCACTACATAGATGAGTTGTCTGCAACATCTAGCATATTCCATATTCTAGGATCTAGGTATATATGACCTCCACATGATAAAATTAAATTGAATGGTTTATGGTATAGAGACATTGCAGATAACCAAGGAATTCTAGAGAGGGTCTGTTCAATTCTTCTGATTGAGAGGTCATATGGCACTGACTGTCTGATCGATGGTGCTGAGGAGTGCAAGAAGATGGCTGATGAACCACTGCGATAAAGGCAACATCGTGATAAAGGATCTCCTAGGTTATAACATGGTGTATTATACGGAGGAAAATATATTAGAGAATTTGGAGAATATATTTGTGGTGAAAGATGGTATGAGATCCTTGCCCCACCACCACCAGGATGCCCATTCCAGGCTTAGGTAACTTTTGAGTTAGGCCACAGACAGTTGCAGGCATTGAATTTCTATGATCTCGTAGTGCATGATGTGATTAGATGTGCGTTATATGTATTTTATACTATTTATTCAGTATAAATAAACATAGTTTCTAGCCATTTATTTATCTTTATACTTCTATTTCGAGATCTAAAACTCCCAATTAAGGTTCTATCCCAACATCTTCATCATAAGGTTTCTATATGTAATGATTCTTATATATCTTTTATCTTCTAGCAGTGTGAGTTGTCGCTTAGTGGAGAGGGTTTTATGTGCGACCTTTTCTCCCTTATGATGGAACCCTATGACATCATCTTAAGTGTGGATTGGATGTCCATGGTCTAAGCCCATATGGACTTTAACCATAGAAAAGTAAGATACTTATGCACTGATGGGATTAGATTATCCTTTTCTAGAAATAGAGATCTCATGGTAGGGAAAGTGGGTTTTTCAAATGGGAGGCTACAACCCATCACCTATTATTTATCAAGTATATATCTTAGTGAAAAAGGCTCTTCAGACATCGGGATTCTTTCATTTGTGAAGGAATACATGGATTTCATCCTACTATATGTTTTGATACTACCTCTATGGTGGGAGATGAATTTTTTCATTCATATTCATCCCAGCAATGCTCTAATATATTCTGAGGCATATTGAATGTCCCTTACAGAGCTTTGGGAGTCACGTTTGTAGTTATAAGACCTTTGAGCGAATTCTTTCATCAGACCAAGTGTGTCCCCATGGGTAGCTCCAGTGTTGTTCATGAAAATGGAGAATAGTATATTGTAGATATTTACTGATTATCATTACCTGAATTGGGACATGATATAGAACAAGTAACCTTTTCCAAGGATTGAATGCCTCTTTTTCTAGTTGTGAGGTGTGATATGGTTCTCAAAGATCAATCTCGGGTCAAGCGACCACCAGTTGAGGGTTCGCGAGGCTGATATCCTAAAATTCTCATTTTGATGTGGCTACGAATATTATGAGTTTTTAGTAATTCCATTTAGTGTGACTAATTCCCCTCCATGTTTATAGCTTTGATGAACTATGTATTCTATCCATACATGGTCCAGTTGGTCATAGTCTTCATTAAAAAACATACTTGTCTACTCTGGGTCAGAGGAGGAATATGTAGAGAACTTATGGATGGTCCTACATTATCATCAGGGGAACCATATTTATGGGAATCTCATGATGTGATAGTTTTCAGTTTATTAGGTTCACTCTAAGGTGAATTCAATTTCTAAGCAAGGTTTACCCATGGATCTAGTGAAGATTGATGTAGTTCTTTCTTGGGAGCCACCCATGATTGTGATGGAACTGTGGAGATTTCTTGGTTTTTCAGGGTACTACATGAGGTTTGGGGTTTACTTCTATAGATTCACAACCCCTTTTACTTCCCTAATGTGAAAAGTATTTCTATATTCTTGGTCTGAGAAGTTATAGAGGGACTTAGAGGAGTTGAGACTGAGGATTCTAAGTTCCTTATTATTGGTACTATTAGTGAAAGGTGTGTTGGTTTGGTGTAGTGTGATTCCTCAGGAGCTGGGCTTGGCTATGTGTTGATGTGGTACCATGAAGTTATTTCAAAATGGTCAAGGCAGTTGATACCCCACAAAAATAACTACACAACTCATGACCTAGAGCTGGCAGTGGTTGTCTTTTCCTTGAGGATGTATAAGAACTACCTTCTAGGGGAGCGTTTTTTGGTTTACTCATACAACCATAGTCCCATATAAGTCTTCACATAGAGATACCCTAAATTGAGATAGCAATGCTGGTTGGAGTTTATATAGGACTATAACATCAAGATAGTGTATACTATGGAGAAGTAAAATGTTGTAGAAGATTTCACTAGAATAAAGTCTTCGGTTCTCTTAGTGCATGAGGCTTTGGCTTAGTTGGCCTCTTTACAGCCAACCCTAGTGGGGTAGGAGGGTAAAAGTATTTGGTAGATGATGGTGTTTACTCATCTAATTCTCGATAATGTGAGAGATTTCTATTTGGGATACATCTACTTTGAGGTCTTATGTGATCAAATATCTATATGTGATTCACCAAATGCATATTATGAAGGAGTAAACCACTTCATCATGTTCCAGTGGTGGATTGTGGTTCCAGTCACATTATGAGAGGAGGTGATGAGAGAGTTCCACACATCTATCTAGCTATACATCCTAATGTGATATAGATGTATACAGACCTTCAACATTATTTTTGATAGTATAGAATGAGATGGATCATAGCTTAGTTTGTCTCTCAATGCCTCACGTTTTGGTAGGTGAAGGCTGATCACCTATTTCTGGAAGGTTTGTTGCATCCCCTTGAAATCCTGGAGTGGAAATGGGACTACATATTCATAGACTTTTTCACAGGGATTCAGCGCATGGAGAATGTCCAAGATTCCTTCTAGGTGATAATTGATAGACACACAAAGTTATAACACTTCCTTAATATCAGGGAGAAGAGTTTGGTGGACATTTTGGGGCAACTGTATAGAAGGGACATTGTTCACCTTCATGGGGTTCCCTCAACGATTGTCTTTGATTTTGATGTGTGGTTTATGTCATGATTGTGTAGTGTCGTACATGAGGCATTCATGACCTATATGAGGATGAGTACAACCTTTCATCCCTAGACTAATGGGAACCTGATTTCACTATCTAGGTGTTAGAGGACATGATGAGGGCATGTGTATTAGACTTTGACGAGATCTAGGAGGATCACCTACCCTTGAGATAATTTAATACAATAATATATAATTCTCTACCGTAGACATGGAAGCTTTTGAGGCACTATACATGAGACCTTTCTGGTCACCCTTGTGCTAGAAAAATATTGGTGAGTCATATATTATTGGCCTAGAGTTAGTGTAGGTGATGATGGAGAAATTCTAGGTCATCCATAAGCGGATGAGGATGACCTAGAGAAGACACAAATCTTATTTGATTACCATATTAGTCCCTTATAGTTTGATTAGGGAGACATAATTTTCCTAATAGTCTCGCAGTGATGAGCATTGCAGATGTTCGTTCAGGGTGGAAATCTATCCTCAAGATTCATTAGGTTGGTTGAGATCATATACAGTTTTGGTGAGGTTTCCTTCTTCGTCTCTATACCCCGACAGCTAGCTCATGTGCATAAAGTCTTCCACATGTTGCAAATGATGAGATATGTGCATGACCCTACACAAATTATCAACTAAGGTGATCTGAACATTGGGGATGGTGCCAACTTTGCAGAGCACCCAGTGGTGAATGAAAATTGTCATGAGAGGACACTATATGAAAATACCATCACTTTTTTCTATGTGTTTTGGCAGCACAAGAACGTGCAAGAGAATTCCTAAGAGCGGGAGATCCAAGTGCGACCTCAGTATCCCAAGTTGTTTTCTTAGTTTTTTATTTTAATGGATGAAAAAATTAAATTATAGAATAATGTAGAGACCTGTTTTTCACCTTGTAATACTTTAATTTTTTTCTCTATATATTTCTAGATATAGGGGCTGAGACGGAATATGATTCAGAGGCATGGTGTCCCATACTTAATTTTAAAAAAATATTAAATTTATTTTATATTACATGTGTGTAACCTCTTCAATAAAATGGTATAAATCTTAAATAGAATCTTAGATCAAAACATTAAGATCATTTTTTATTTAAGAACATGTTGGTTTTCCTAGGTGAAACATAAAATGGGTTGGCACAGGGTATTCTGACTCCTCTATCATTGGCAGTACCTTTAGAAAATTAATTAATTAATTAATTAATTATTTCGTTTCAATGAATCAGATAATTCTATAAGAATTCATCCATTTAGAATTTTCTAGGGTTTGTTACATAATCCCTGGGATAATTAACGAGCTCTCCCTTCTTTGTTCTTTAGTGAATCTCATCGTACAATGATGAAACACCTAATTAAATTAGATCTGGATGCAGTGAATGCAGCGACTTCTATCAATTGTTGGAGGACACATTCTTCATCAATAAATGATTCATAATCCATGTAGTACTCGTCAAGTGGTTATTTACACCATTTTATTAAATAGATTGAGTAGATCCACCATCGTTCTTTGATCTGTTCCAATATAAGGTTGATTCAATGATCCTGGGTATATAAACTTATTTATTTTCAATTGTTTTTAAACCTCAGATGACCATTCTTGATTGGTGGCCAAGTAGTATTTTCCAAAAGTTTTTAGGACTTTGGTTTTTTACTTTTCTCCCTCATTTCATCATGTTCTTCACTGGTTGGACCCCACTGTCCCAGTTTGACTTTTCCGGGAGGTACTGAGCCCCATCGGACCACCAGAACCATGGTGGATTGAGAAATAAAGAATAGATAGGCTAAATAAATTCAGATTTGGGTTCATTACAATTCAATGATATTTGTTTTAGAGTTTTGAGATTAAGTAATCAATGGTGGAAGGATGGAGTGTGTGGAGAATGAATGGTGAAACCCAGACAGACAGACAGAGCCGATTTCCAGTGAGAGACGTCTAGAATCTCTGACCCACAGCCAAATCCATAATATTATGGTGGATTAAAGGTGATATATATGATAGAATAACCAAATTCAATGCAAATATTGGAGATATGAAATTTTGGAGAAACCCCTAATCTACGTGGTGTGGTGGAACAAACACTCGGTGTGCGGCCCCTCAACAGCAGTGACTGGGGTTTTAGATAAAATAAGGATGACACTGTGTCTAGGCCTCCCACACATTGTGTACCCCTTTACCAATTGGATAACCCATGTGGAGGATCAAAAAAGAGGTAACACATGTGGAATTACATGGCCATGTACACAACCATGTACCTGAGTACACAGACATGGAGTCTAGTACACGAATACAGCCAACATGACATAACTCGGTCCCAGTTAGCATGGACACATTGGGTATTCCACTTAAACGGTATTTTATACTAAATATAATGTGAGATGTCTTCCAATCGAGGATATTTCTTGGATTTTTAGTGGGACCACATGTCATTTGGGTCCTCTCACATGTCATGTACCCCTTAGTTCCTTTCTGAGAAACATCAATCATCTATATCTCCTTCATTTGGAATCGAATTTTGGCATGTGAGTAGCCTATATTGAGTTTTTTTCTTGTAAAAAACAATGGTTCCATATGTTTTCATTTAATTTATATGATATGAAATGTTATGGTTATGATGTCTAGTTAGGAAACACCCATTGATGGCACTGATCACACATGATCACCAGGACCTTTCCAAGCAGTACCCTCCAGTAGGGCTGATAGTGGAGTTCCTCGACGACCTTTTTGGGTGGTACCCTCCAACAGGGCTAGGTAGTGTAGTTCTTGGTATACCTTTCTGATTGGTACCATCCGGTAGGGATGGTAAGTGGTGTTCCCCATTGATCGTTCTGAGTGGTACCATCTAGCAGGTTTGGGTAGTGGTGTTCCTCAGTGACCTATCAAGTGGTACCCTCTAGCAGGGCTGGGACGTATAGTTCCTCAATGGATAATAGAGTGGGACCCTCCTTTTGTACCATGTAATGGGTTTAATACGTAGATTTTCTATCCCCTCAACTATGTGGCACAATGAAAAGGCATGGATGGTCTTGGTAGGATACTTCTAGGAAAACGCGTGAGATGTTGGTCATCTTTATTGGACTTTGTATTTATTAGCTACTTTTCTTCTTGGGTTGTATTGTGAGATGGATCCCATTACCCTCTGTGTTGTGTTTCTTTTGAAAGATCATATATATATATATATATATATCCTTCTCTATCCATTCCATGGATCTGTTTACTCTCCTTCTAGGATATGGGAATAGATTTGGGGTATGTCGTGTGCTTTTCATGCCAAGTTTATCATGGTTAGATGAGTCTACTCTCCTACCATGAGTGGTTGAGAATCAATGCGTAGTTCATATAATCATCATTTTTATCTACTTTTGTTTGTATGGGATTAATTTCACTATCTTTTTGGGTTGATCTATACTCTTTAAATATAGCTTGTACTATATACTGTCTCTTTTTTCCTATTTTATCTCTTACTCCCCCCCTTCATCTTTTGGGGTGTCCTATTGGGTATGTATATACTCAACCCTATATGGTATTGTCCCACGCGTATGTGTAATATGAATATAATAGATAGGTCAACCGTGACTACAGAGGAGCTTAGGGATACTTGTGATTTAGACCATGTACGATGGTCGCGACGTGTCATTCATGAGTCGGCCTCTCAGAAAAGTTTTCTTTTCCAATTTTTTTAGGATGGAACATATTTCTTGTTGGGTATGTATTTTTTCCCTTTAATTTTTATTTTACACTACCATAATTTTGTATTTTATATAGGATCCTGAAGTATTAGTTTACTTTATAACATTGTTTCATATTTTCATCTTTCCCTCTACACTTTTTCATCAAGATGGTGGTGTGTGTGCGTAAAGGTACATAGGAAAAGGCCTTCCTAAGTTAGTTATTCCTTTAGCACTGGTCACCACCCCTGGACTATGGAGGTGAGATTGGGGTTTTTTTGGCTCAATCCCCATTATTGGTCGGGTCATGACACATTCTCTTTTTTCTTTCATGATTTAGTGTAGTCGACTTATTCAAAAATAATTAAGAAAGATCAAAATGGGGATCAATCTTTACATGAAATGGTATAATCTATTAAGAATGGTAAGTTTATATATTTTTATAATTATGAATATGGTGTTTTATGATTTAAAAAAATAATATGTGTGTGTAGTGATTCCTATATAAATAAAGAGTTGTTGAGTTATTCTCATAGTTCTCCATTTCTTATTCATTAAGGCTGAACTAAGTTGTATAGATTCCATTAAGAGTATTACTAGTGTAATTGTATGAAAATGGACAGTTTGGACATTACCATAAAGTGTTTGACTTTTATATAGGATATAAAATAATGAAAATTACTAAAGGGACTGATTTATCCATTTCCAATGCTGGATTGGAAATATGAAAAAAATATTTCGAGAATTTCTGGTGGGATTACCAAAGACTCCATGAGGTGACAATGCAATTTTTTTATCATTCATAGATTAACTCTATCTATGAATTTCATTCCCATTCATGATACAATATCTTTATATCATATTTATTGACTATATATAAAAGATATAGTCAATTTATATTCATTTAATCTCTCTATTCTATCAGACCGTGATCCCAGGTTCACATTGAATTTTTGGAAAGGACTTCAAAAGTCATTGGGTACTAAATTGAATTTCAACATGTTTTCTCATACTCAAACAAATGGTTAGTCTGAGTGTATAATTTAGAAAATAGAATATATGATTCTTTATTATTCAATGAATTACTATGCAATTTTGGATCAACATCACTATTTGGTTGAGTTTTCTTTCTAATAACAGGTTCCATTCCGTTATACAAAGGGAACAATTTGGGGAATTATATCAAAAGCGGAATCAAAAACTATATTTTTGTGATGATGTAGGATAAATAAAGTTAATGGGACTAGATTAATTATAAGAAATGGTTGAGATTTTTCATTTCATTCATCAACACATGGGGACGGATTAGACCAGGTAGAAAAGTTATATAGATAAATATAGTAAAGAACATTATTTCCATGTGGGTAATCATGTTTTTATTAATGTATCCCCTTGGATAAGTGTTATGTGTTTATAAGAAAAGTAAAATATATATAATTTATTCATTAGACTATATGAAATTTTAGATAATTTTGGATCAATTTCCTACCATTTTTATTTTCCAAAGAGTTTATCCCAGGTACACAACATATTTCATTTTTCAATGTTAAGGAAATAAGTTCCTGATTAATATCATGTTTTGATCCCTAAAGTAGATTCGTTAAAAGAGAGTATTTATTATGAAGAAAATCTAGCTCGTATTCTTGATCTTATATTGAAATTTTTGTTTAATAATCTGATTCATACGGTTAAGATTTTATGGAAGAACTATATGGTTGAATATGTAATATAGGAATCTGAAATGCTCTATGGGAAGGATATACCAACTTGTTTAGTCAGTGAATAAAATTGTGAGAAATAAATTTAAAAAATTTTAGAAAATTTAACAATGTAGGAAATTATATAATCCATAACCTTTTGTGTTTTATTTATCATAAGAATATTTAAAAACTTAAAAAAATAAATATTTTTAACAAAAATATTTCTTTAAAAGGATTTATTTAAAAGTATGATTTATAAATTTTACAATTTAAAATTTGGAAAATTAATATCACTCTTTAAATAATTATATCATAATTAACATAAGGTTACAATGTTTGGGTATTTTTCATAAAATCTAGAATTTTCAATGAATAGTGAAAAATACCAATTTTTCTAAAAATGGATTTTTCTTTCAATAAATTAATTAATTTAAAAGTACCATTATGTTATGAATATTATTTATTTTAAAAGGATTATTATTTAGTTATATTTAATCTACTTATTTACTTTTGAATCAAATTAATATTATATTATAGTATATTCTTTTTTTGTTTAAAACATGGTTTTTTTATAAAATTTTAAAGTGAATGATGTTTCTTATTTTAAATTAATTAAAAAATTACCTAATAAATTTTTTTAAAATTATACTTATAGAACATATATTAATAAATATTCATAAATATTCATATAATTATTCATAGTAGTTATACAGTTAGCTTTTTCTTAAAAAAACTTCTTAAAACCCCAATTTTTTTATCACATCAATGAGTTTTGTTTGAAATTTAATTTTTACATTTATATAAATAATCAAAAAGTGGTTGTCCGAGAAGATGTAAACTTCCTAACTATGCATTATTTATTTATTTCTTCTTCCAAGTTCTTAAAATATTCTTCATTTATTCATATATAATAAAAATATATATCTCCCATATACTAATATGTTTTTATTTTAATGGTATGAACAATATCCATACCCTCTTCCCTCATATGTGAAATGATAATGTTGATCACGCATCTGGAGGACTACCGCCTCAGGAACCAATATGACACATTTTACATCAACACCTATAACTGTTGGGTATGATCATTGATATAGAGTATATATATGATATTAATAACAAAATTATACCTCTATATTTATAGTATCATATATGCATTTTTCCCATTCCATTCTATAGTGGATACGATAACATCACTAATGTGTATGGCGGACTACCGCCTCCCCAAAAGATGTGATTCATTTTTCAATAATGCTTTAATTTAATGTAATAATAATAAATTTAATGAATATATGTGATATAAATTAAATAATTGTGATATTCATGACATATTTATCCTTTTAATAATAAATTATTTCATTCTATTTCATGTATTTTCACTCATAGAAATATTATAATATTCTTCATGTATGTGTGGACTACCGACTTCACGAAGCGATGTGACTCTCTTTTCATTTCCAAAAAACATTGATGATACTTATAAGTGTGCATATATATATATATAATATGGTATATATGATATTATTATAATTTTTTAAATATAAAATATTATTTACCTCTTTTCCATAATGATCATTGATAAATGGTAATCTAATATTCATGCGTATATATGGTCTACCATCTCCATGATCATAACGTACTTAATTTCTCAAAACTTTCATTAAAGATTGGTCTTAAATGTGTAATTTATGAATAAATATGATAATTATTTCATTATTTATATTTTTTATATTTCAAAATAATGACCTCTTTGACCATAGTCAACCTACCAAATTCATTTTTGTCACATAAGTCGAATATAGTCAAAACATTCGACGTAAACCTAATTGATTAAGTAACAATGTATAAAATGGTAATAAGTGAAATAAATGTATTAATAAACTTGAAAAATTTTCTTAAGTAATTAAATAATTAACATATGTTAATTGTTCTCTAATATAATGAATATATGGGACGAGTCTGACTCAATGTAAGGGACTTCATCTTAATCTATTTTCATTGAGACATGTTATAAACTTTAATTATTTTATGAGATATATAAATATACCCTATGACATTTTATAAGATCAATATATCAATTATCATTAAATTTAATGTTTTTTTTAATTTTATTCTTTTTTTGGGAATTATAATTCCAATATTCCTAAAGTGATAAATGTATTTTCCTAAAAAAATATATATTAATGGTTCCTTATAAAATAAATTTTTCTTTCATGTCCTTTTTTTTAAATAGATTTTATTTTTGAAATAATAGTTTATAAAGGTATTGTTTGTCATTATTTCAAAGAAACATCAAAAAATATAATCTTTTTATGGAATGTGTCACTTTATTAACAACCAATAAAAGGAACATTCTATTTTAATGTATGCGATAATAATGACTTTTCCTCCATTGTAACCATAATTCAAAGTTTTTTTACCATTGAAAGCTTTCATGATTTATTCAAATAAAACTATAATATACTTGTTTTGTGTATTTTTTTCTTGAAATATTATTTTTTAAAAGGGTTACATATTTTAATATCTGAAAAAAATTATTATAGGTGAAGAGAATATTTTTTGAGATTGGTGTGGAAATTTTCATGTTTTTATGTGTTATAATTATGTAATGGTTCTTGTATGTTTTTTATATTGATGGTCGGTTACATTATAAACCAAGTACGGGTGGTCACATTATAAACTAAGGATAGGTGGTTATGATATAATCCAAGGATTTTTTGTTATGTTATCGACTATCAATGGTTGGTTATGTTATAAAACATTGACTGGTGGGTCAATGATATCCCTCCAATGCATTGGTTATGTAAATCAATCATATTATTTTTCCATTTGCAAGAGTGATGTGGATAATGATGCCCCAATATAATAATATGATTTATCTATGATTTCTCTATAATTTAATTCTTTTATTTATTAAAAAAATATGTGTTTTTCTAAGGTGACTTATATATTTCACTCAAAGAACAAAGATATAAAGGTAAACATTTTTAATGTTTTTATGTTTTTACTGGACTAACGGTTTTATTTCATTTTATCTCCCTTATTAAGATTTCGTCTCACATTCCATGTCTTATTAAATTTTAATCACAAGTTTTAAATATGGTTAATTGAATTTCAGAAGTCAAGTTAAAATCCTTGAGGATTTATCATGAAAATAAATCAGGTTTTATCTTAAAAGTTTCATTTTTTGAAAAACAAATGATATTGATGTGAAGTGTACACATTGTATTATATGGTTATTTTATGTATGGGTTATGGACTAATTATCTAATTACATAAACCTAAAGTGATCCTAAAATGTTATATAATTAATTCATTAATTAAAACTCAATATTATATAATGTTTAATTATGGTTCCTTGTACTCAAAAACAGTCTATTAACTCAATAAAATTTCATGAAACTACCTTGTCAGATTGACAGAAGTTGATTCATCATGGAACTATTGTTCTAATAAATGATTCATGAATAAAACATCCATGAAACTCTTTTTGGGAGTTCAATTACTATTGATATTCATTAAATATTCCTATATAAATGATATATGTGATATCTACCTATTTATAGTTATTTTAACCCCCTAAAAAACATCCTCACTCATCACCACCTTTTTAAAAAATTCTCATTATCTTCATGAATCTTCTAGTAAATTCTTTAACTCTCACAAATTTTTATACCCCTTCTAGAGATTCCATACATATATCATTTAATTTATTCAACATACCATGTAAAAAATCACACTAAAACATAAAAACAAGCCTTATTAACCATCTTTGTCAACAAGAATAATCAACACAAAAGAATTGGAATGTAGCATTGAGTGATTTTATCCCAAAATTATATATCCATTAATGACATAAAAACATAAATAAACACAAGTATAGAAATAACTATTTTCATTGTGATACAATACAAAATTCTAGATATCACAATCTTATCCTCAATTCCATAGTCTATGACATCATACAAAAATAGTTAAGTCATACACCAAACTCCCAACCTAGTTTGTCTCATGATTCCTAAAGATGCATTGAGGGGATATCTAATATCAGCCCCACCCATAACTTACTCATTCCAATTCTTTCATTATATGAAATAAATTCATAAAATATAACATATAATCAACATGACATAATAATCAATTAATATCTAGATTGAATCAAGAAAATAGAATTTCAATTTTCACCAATAGATAAACTACCTACAATATAATCAATAATCACCCATATAAAACTAAAATGTATATTTATTTTTATTTTTTATCTAGCCAATAAATGGTATATCATTTTTAGTAAACAAACCCAATTATATTTATGTTAAATATGTTGCTAACACAATATATAGTAATGGGTATATGGAAAATTCAATAATAGATATTATGTAGAATACATCCATGATATTAAATAAAATGGACATGAATCAGGCCATAAATTTATTAGATATGAATTAATTGATGTAAGATCAACTAATTTTGAAGATAGAGAGTAAAATAGAAAAACAAACATTGAAATGAATCATATTAAAATTTTTGTAACTCAATGGAAAAAAATAGAGATAACATTAACTTCTATAATTATTATCAAGATTCAATGAATAATTTTAAAACATTATTTTTAAATAATTTTATAAAATCTAATATTGATAATAAAATACACTTAAGATAGAAAATGTGTAGTGGATGTTAAAAATATACATAATTGGAATAAAATCCATTTTCAAAACATTTAAGAAAATAATATCCATTTATTTTGAAAAAATCATAGAATAATGGAAATAGATAATAATTTAGAAAAAAACCATTAAAACAAGGAAAAGAATATAAATAATAAATAATTTTCAAGATAGTGGTAAGATCTGTTTATGTAGAAAATGTTTAAAAATATATTATTTTCCCACTTTTGTAAAGATGGTAAAAATGGATTGGTCAAAAAACATTACAAATATTCTTTTTAAATTTATAAATATAAGGGAAAAATTAATTTACATTTAATATAATAAATCATTTATGTATAGAAAAAAATGTCTTTTAATAAAATAAAGAATAAGAATATGGAATATAGTGGCTCCTAAATAAAAATGCAATAAGTTTAGTTTTATTTTGAAACATTCTTATTGTTTTCTTAGTAGTAAAGTGGGAGAAAATAGAAATAATACTTGAAAAACACCCAAATAATTAGAGAATAATAATATATATGGTGTTTATGGGAGTAATAATATATAATGCTCTCAAAGTAAATTGAAACATAAACATTTAAGATAATGAGTGAGATTATACAATAAACCCTTTTATAACACTTGAATAAAAACCAATTAAATTAGGTAAAATAAAATAGAACATAAAATAGAATTAAAAAATTTAACAATAAAATTATATTCGAAATAGGTATTATATACACCATTTACACAAAAACATGTGTATAATATGAAACATGTCTTAAAGAAGATGATTTTAGATGATAAACCCTTACCTGGTATTCTTGTTTAGTTGGATTCCTTACAGAATCCTATCTAATATATTATTTTATTTTTATTAATTATAATAACAATACTTTTATTAATGTTTCTGGATATAATTTATCCATTAATTTTTGTTTCAAATTTATGCATAATTATTTGTTAAAATTAATTATTTATTTGTTAACTGTTCTTTTTCACATGCATGTTTTGATTGAGAGGTTCTAGTCCTTGAACCTTGGCCATGGTTTCATTACGTCACAAATTTTAATACAATCATATTTAAAATATTTATTCATTTTATTTTATTTTATTACCATCCATGTAATTTAGTTATTAAAAATTAAATAAATCATTCCAGGAAGAAGAAGTTTGTACATATGCATGAGTGACGTTTTCCTTTTTCAGAGGATAGAAAGAAAAAAAGAAAATTAATTATTTATATTTATAAAATATTAATTATTTCATAAATATAATATTTATTACTTAATTCTATCTATATAACCATCCATGGGTAGTATTGATGAAAAATGAATTATATCACATTGGGGATCGGGTGGTCTGTACGTACACACAGACGATGTTTCCATTTTCCAATGGATGGGAGGAAAGGAAATCAGATAATATTTTCTCATTACATAATAAAAATTATTTCATAAATATCATATAAATTCATTAAATATATCTATATATACATCTATTATATGCAATGATGAAAAAAAATAAATACATCTCTTTATAGAGGAAGTAGTTTGCACATACGAATAAAGGACGTTTTCATTTTCCAATATATAGAAAAGGAAAAGAAAAATCTTATACCATTAGTATAACGAAATTAAATTATATTAAATAAACCTATTTAGTTATTTTAATATGGTTATATAATATTTGTATTAGGTTTTATATTAAATAGTGAAGAAAAATATTTACAAGAACATTAACCACTTCTTTGGATATCTCCTATGGGAAACACATTAATGATTCATGGATGTTCCTTTTTTTAAGAAATAAAATCTAGTTAATATATAAAAAAATTTTAAAGGTATTTTGGTAGATATCAGATGATATAATGGGGATTTGGGAGTGTGTATAAATGAGGAGATAAATTTTCCTTTTATAAGTTAGGGGAGTTTAACCCTATAAATTCTCTTAACATTCAAATAATTTAAATCCATTTTCATGGTAATGTGGATCAAAATGGAATTTTTTGTAAGGGGTAATAATTACAGGTCAAAATACACTAAACCCATAAAATTTAGACAATTTTTATTGATATTTGAAGCTATATGATTTAGTTTTACCACCTCTCTATCCCTTTTTACATTTACTATAGTTGCATACTTTTATTGTGATATCTATTCATTATGACTAGAAATGAAACTGAAAACAATAAAAAATTAAACAAGATAATCATAATTATGTAATCCATATTCTATGATAAATTTTCTATTGTTGGTAAATAATATTTATATTAAATGTTTTAAAATTTAAATAAAAAACAATTTTTAGAAAAATGTCCTTTAAATAATTAAAATGAATTGACACCTTAATAAAATATGATGTTAACTCCCATGGAATTTATTGGACTATGTTTAATAGAAGTGGAATTACATGAATTTAATGGAAACCCAAAATCCAATAGAAGTCTATGAATACATGGTTTAAATGAAAATAAAAAAATGAATAAAAACATTACATAGATTTTCATAATGATAAACTTGGATCTATCAGTTTGAAATTATTTTTTTAAATAAATTTTATTACTTTTTAAATATTTATTTGTTTTCTACTTCCAATTCTTATTTCAGGTCCCACACATTTGTCTATTTGGGGATGCACAGTTGTGGGCCCCACGTTCTCGCTTTACAAAAGTGGTGAGTATCCATTACTTCTTCAGTGATGTTTTCTTTTTGATCGAAATGGGATGATGCAATGTCAGCATCTCTTTCTATGGATTTTCCCTTATAATTCTTTGCCTAGTCTGAGTCCCCCTTAAATATTAATACATTGTTCATGAAACACTACTCAGTGTCATATCTTTGTGTATGATGGTTAATTACACTGCTTCTATTAGGACATTCCAATGGTTCAAGTCAGGGTTGTAACCTTTGGTCGTGGGAGTAGTCACGTTGAGCATCACTAGTGTGTCTGGGCATTGGTACAATGTAAAATATATATTTTAATCTTATAAGAGGGCTCCTTGAGGGCATGGAAACCCGAGACATCCCACATCAAATGCAAGGAAATTTATTCTAGAGGCATGTCTCTGAGGTTTTCCTCGGCTTCCCATGATTAACATAGGTTATTATTTGGGATTATCATCTAGCAGGGATGGTTTGAACTGATTTGAACACTAACAAGAGTGGATCAGAAGTGTATGTCTCTATGAGGGGGCACCTGGAAGGTTTACCAGACAGATGGGTCAAGACACACGATGAGAGTGGACCTGGGATGGAGTGTCCCAAAAATTGAAGGTTTCACACCATGAACGCTGATATGGACACCACAAGGGGTGGATCAGAGTATGGAGAGTCCACACAAAGTGGACACCAAGGTTTACCGTTGGATGAGATTGGACCGCAAGCATGTTTCCTACATACCTGAAAGTTATCAAAACCCACGTAGTTTGAAGGGATGAGGAATATGATTATGGTGTAGACAAAGGACAACATCCCAAGAATATTATTAGGCTTACTCATGGTAAACATCCCAATATGATGTGACTCCATCACAAATAAAAAAATGGTGAATTAATGGAATGTATGGTTGGGGATTACACAAGGTTATCTTCTCTTATGGCTGGAAAGATTTCATCAAGATGTGGTGGCCTGGGTAAAATCAGGATGGATATAGGGGGATTGCTGAAGTATGGAATGAATAGAATAGAATAGGTGTTATGGAGAACTGGTCTGGAAAGGATGGTGTTTGGCTTGAACCTTAAAGAGGTTTCCAACATATACCAGTGGCAGGGAATCAAAGTCCACATATTTTTGAGAATGGGGAGATGATTCACCTAAGGAGGCACCTCATGATAAAGGATGCATGGTTGGGACCTAAAGGAAGTGGAACCTCACGGTCAGGGCCTGATCTTCCCAAGACATAAATGCTCGAGAGAGAGACCAATATGGGACAGGGATGATGGGATTTAAACATAGTGAGGCTTCCTACATACCTTACTCAAAAAGTTCAAGGATAAAATTACCCATAGTTAATGGAATTGGGTATGTGATTAGGGTAAACACAAAGGAAATTATCTTGAAGACATGTTGGGGATTATCCATGCTTAACAACCCATCGAAAGAGGGGCACTCTTGGTTAGATTAGTGTTGAATGAGTGTGGGTCCTATGCATGGTTAGTTGCCCGAGTGGGTCGGGACAAATTAGGGAGGCGGATCCAGGAGATGCATCCTGAAAAGAGAATATATCGAATTAGGAGGTTACATCCCTAGCAAGAAGCACCAATGTTTTTCTTTGATTGGGATTAAACCTTAAAGAGGCTTCCTACAAACCCTAAAAGGATCAAAACCCATGTAGTTTGAGAGGGTCGTATAGTTTAATGTCATGTGGGATGAGAAGAATGATCCAACATGAAATGTCCTGAAAAGATGATCATGGGGGTTAGTCTTAAAATTCATAGAGTCTTCCTACATATCATTCTTAGAAGATAGGGATCAAAGTCCATGTAGTTCGGTAATGAGAGTCTTGGGGCTTACGCATGGTTATCGGCCCATAGAGGATGTCATGTTCGCTGCTTACTCTAAGACCATGCAAGTCATGCATGGTGTGAGAAACAATAGGTTGCAGTAGACTTGATGATCATATCGCAATAGTGTAGCCATGAGGGCTGATGCGGGAATTATGCTTGTTTAGCGGATCATGAGAAGAAGATTGGGACTTACTCCCGGAGGGAATCCCAAGTAGGATGTTCATATTTATAAGGATGATATGGTTGTCGTACAAGGAGAACCATGTCAAGTTGGGTAGAGGCTTATGCAATGGCTCCATGAGGTGTGCATGGCGAAAAAGCTCAGTGGTAGAGTATAAGTGAGAGGGCCCTGGTGTCCATCCCCTTCTTGGTCCTCTTGATCCTTTCCCTCATGTGGTGGTCATAGTTTAATGTCATGCGTTGACGATGTGGGGTTTTCTGGAACCTTAACTTCCTACAGATCAGATGATGAGGATTCAATCCTTATCCCTATGAATTAAATAACCAGTGCACTTTAACCATTAGGGAAGGGAAGGCGCCAAAAATTTCATTATTAGTGGTGTTGTGGAGTGATCCATTGAGGGGATCACATTAGCATGTCTATATGAAGAATCAATATCAATTAGTGTGCCTAGGTGAAGATTCATGAAGCATGGAAATGCAACATGAAACACCACCCAAGGGACTTTGAAATCACTTTGTATAATCCTGGAGGGCCATGTGGAAGAGGGTTTCATGAAGAAAGAGGCCTCATAGAGAGGGGGGATTTGCAAATCTCAGAGGCTCACAAAGGATAGGGGATCGCAGAGCATAGGTCTTCTCAAAGCATAGAGGTTGGAAGAGAAGATTTCTTCGCAGAGCACAATATTTCACAAACGATTTGGCTTCACTAAGCATAGTGACCCAGCCTAAGCATGGAGTTGACATGTGCTTGGAGGGTGCTTCACGAAGCCTGGCTGCTTTGTGAAGTACCGAGTACCCAAAGGGGTCACTTTCCTTTCTGATGGCTAATAGGCTTCACAAAGGTCATCCCTCTTCTAAGAGAGGTTAATTTTGGTCAAATGTAAAAGGGTTTCACAATTCCCAAGTACCTTAAATGATTCATTTTCTCGGTTGGTTCACATATCCAATAATGATTCGCATTTTTTGAATTCAGAAGGTGAAAGGTTGGGGTATACCCTTTTGGGTTGGGGGAAATCATGAATTTATTGGTGCCATAGAGGAACGATGGGATGAGGGTGTGTTATAAAGAAATTCATGCTCTGAAACTGGAGGCAGACTCCATCATGTTTTTCAGAATCATAGAGTTGACTGTCACTCCCTCCGCGGAGGCCCTAGAAGATTCCAACTTCCCCCAATTTCCTCAGAGTCATAGAGGTGACTGTCACTCCATCTACGGTGTTCCTAGAGACCATATCTCTTCATCAATTTCCTCTACATTTCAGAGGTAATGTCACTCCCTCATCGATGGTCCCAAAGACCTTGATATCATTGTTTCTGTCATGGTGCCGGAGGGGTTTACGATGTTGCTTCACGAAGTAACCCCTTTTACATTATTTTAGTGTTATTTTCTTATTTTTTATAAGTAATATATTTTGGTTCCAACAAATTCACCCCCCCCCCCCCACTCAGATGGGGAGCTGAGGAGAAAACACGGATTGGGTTTTGAAGGTATATAACCAAAATTTATGCAAGTCACGAAGCGGTATTGTGAAGAAAGATCATGATGCAGGTAAGAGGTGCACATGTTGAGAATGTTGTGAAGCTCCCAACATCTAGGAACACCAAAAATCTCATGGTTATTCACCTATAAATAGAGGAGGATGAACTTTCTTTTTTCATCACATGTCTCCTCACTTCTGTTCTTGAGCTCTCTAATTTGAGAAGGTCCACACAATTTTCTAACGCTCTTTGTAAATCGTATTTCACGGACCAGTGCTTTGCAAATGCAACTTAATTAATTATTTCACTATGATCCTTTCCTACTTTAAACTAAAAATTGAGTCCTTATACTTTGTGACCACACACGTCGTGAGCCATGTTTTCAAATGATATCTACAAAAGAACTCTGCGACTGAGCTCTACGAATGCGATCTATAGACAATCTCAGTGAACTGTTAGGAAAATTCAAAAAAATATTTTGAATGGAATGTCCAAACATGAAGTCACCCATTAGTTCCATAAGGATTTTTCTTTAAGGAAAGATATGGAAAATAATTTGGGTATCGAGGAATATGTGTGAATCCATTCAGATCATGAATCCCTAGGAGAGCTTCAATCCGAAGGGAAAAAGAACTACCCTCTCTGCAAAAGACTAACACTGCATGGATTTGGTCTAAGGGATGACATTTTATCCTTGAGGAAAGTAGGGATGATCCAGTTTTCTTGTTTACAAGCACATTGTGCCAATTTCAGTGGTTAAAGGCTGCTGCCAACCATAAATGCAAGGGTCACATGACTGTTGACAGTGTATAGTAGTGTAAGCATGTTAATGATGTTTACGTGAAAGCACTACAGCCCGATTTATCTCCCCCGTAGTACCATACCATCTTGAAGGCATCTTTGGGGAACCCGGAAAAGTCGTGGACCGATTAGTGGGACCTGTTCTAAAGCGGAAACTTCATGGATGATTATCCTAGGCTTGCTGGGTTTATACATATTATGATGAGTTTAGGGTAGAGCTGAAGTAGGTCAGATTATTGGAGGTCACGTGAGCCTAACAATTTCATAGCTATCAACTTAATCATATGATACCAGAGATGATGAGAAAGTTGTCATTGAGTACCAACACATTCCTCCTCTACCATAGGGAGGTCGGAATTAGACTATGGGACCTCTACCAGATTTCAAGGATTTTAAATTTGGGGAAGATGTATGACTTATTCCTCCCCCACAGAAAATGCATGGGAGGATCCTGAGTAGATGATGAGGTTGGAAAAGGTGCTGATGGACCTGGTGTCAGGCAGGGACAAGCATTAGGTGAGGAACATCCATATTAAACTATTGTTTGTGTGTTTCATAAACATCCACCCAAATTCTATCCTTGAAGGGAAAGAGGCACCCAAGAAGCTACCAGTAAGCCCTCCCACATGTCCAAAAGGAGCTAAGTGTAGCAGAGAAAATTCCTACTAGAAAATTCTAGAGGATAACCAATGGAATCTACGGGGATACAGTTTCAACACCAATCAGCTTCCAGTTGTTAGGCTGGCTAGCTTTACCTCTGTACTAATCTATAGATGGATGTTTCTGGTCAGGGATACAAACATGGGCGTGTGAACATGTACATTCATTATTGCACCCATGATGGCAATGGGGGAGTGTGTTAACCTAGGTATCCTACTTCATGCCAAGATGTAAAAGGTGTTGTGGAACACAAGAGAAGGGAAGAAGCCACATCGGGTATGCAGACCACTCAGTTTCATATATTGCTGGATAGTAGTGCACATGTGTGTCTACAAATATCTGAACCCTATTTCTCCCCTCGAGTCAGACATTCGACCATTCACCTTCAATTTGGTGGTGAGATTTTTGGCCAAGCTGACTCCACCATTGGTTCTCATTAGAGTCTAGAAAGTGGATGAATTAAACTTCCATATGTTTCTGCTACCGACAAGGGTATTCACTGATGAGGTTTAGGGAAATGAAGATAATTTCTCTTACGTTCTATCCTTTTGGGGTGGAGTTATAGTGGTATGGGTAGACCATGATCCGATCTGTGATCTATATACCTACACCGCTTTGTGAGGTAGTTTCAATGTATTCAGATATTGACCCCACAAGTCTACTTGGGGGTACACCATAAGGATCACGCATTCATTATGATGTAGATGTGGCTCATGTTTACATGAGAGGATGAGAATATTTGGAATGAGCTACCTCTATCTACTGTTGTTTTAAGGTTATTCAAAGAATATTCCAAAATCTAGGAGACATCCAACGCTGGTAAGATGTTCATGTGACGATCCATAGATGTTGAAGATGGGGTGCCTCCACTACCACAAGGTCAAGGTTGGAAAATGGAAATATCATGTCATGGTGGCTGAGCTGATTCACATATAAGTGGTAGGGATGTGGTAGGGCCAGTGATCCCATGGTATGCACTAAGTGGAGGGTGGGAAATAGTGATGGACATGGTGGCCCCAACTGAGAAGGGCCAAAAGAGAATATGGACAACCAAAGGGTCCTATAGGATACCCATTGAGGCTCTTGGGAAGCGATTTTACCACATAGATATGCCTCTAGATGTTGTCTTTCTGAATGCTTGGGAGAACTAGGAAGTCGACATAAAATCTATCAGTCCACCACAACTATGGGATCACATCAATCGTCATGGGATAGATCTGTAAGAGATTGGTCATGCCAATGCTGGTGTTCTTGTGTCTCATGAAGAAGGGGAACAATTCATCATCGAGCTAGTGGACTTAGTGCATTCTCGGTGTACTCCATGTCCATTGAAGGACCAGGTGAAAGTACTTCTTTGTCAAATAGTCCCACCCCAACTATATTCCACTGAGTTGAGGGATATTTTCCATTTTCCTGAGAAATATAACGGGTCCTCCTGGGCATAAGAGGCAGATAGGGGAGCCCTTTGGAGGAAGGTGAGGTTGAGGCCTTAGAGCTTGAAGAGCTGGTCCAAACTCTTGAGGTAAATTCTAAATCATTATATTGTGGAACCTACAAAAGTTTTTCTGGTTTCTCAACTGACATTTGTTCTATGATGGAGTGCCTCATACCCTATAACCCTTCCCGTAAGCCATGATTGCAACATTGGGACCTATTTCTGGGATAATGGTAATTGTAGAATCTAGCAGGGATGTGAAACCTCGGTTGTTTAACCTGGAGTCATCGAAGTTCCCGACCATATATGGGGGGCCATGTCTTGGGATCCCGACAGAAAATACCAGAGAGTGAGACCCATTTTCTATTCTCTGTAAGTCCTCTCCTTCACAGAATTCATAACTAATGCCTATTAAACCTGACCCACTAAAATTGTATAGTTATGTCTGAATAGTTCTTCAAAAGGAATGGGTCATACTAGTGAGGATGTCCAGGGCTCCTGATGCACCTTTCCCAAGGGGAACATTGGTTTTCATGGAACAAATCTCTTCAAAAATGATTTCAGGTGTGGTTATCATCGAGACTGACCCAGATATCATCAATGTGGAATCCAGTAATGAAAACAAGCAGCATGATGTGGAACCTAGCATACCTGATAGGACACCAGAGGAATATCCTGCTGTCTAACGTCTTGAGGCTTTCTCAGCATATGAACCTACCGACCCAAAGGACTGGGATGAGTCTGCTTCTAATGAATAGTATAGAAAGGTTTTCCACCTCTAGTCATGTAAATTGATCAATCACTTCATTGAAGAAACCCATTATTATAGTGTGTAATCCATGTGGGAAGACTTATCCCATGATTATGCCAATTATGTTCTAGAGTAGTAGATGACTGGTGCCCTCACATGCTCATATGATATTACCTTACTAAGAGAGTCTGGGAGTACTCGTGTGGCCTTAGTGTAGACTAGCAATAGAGGAAGGTAGTCAACATCTAGAGGCTTCTGGAAGTTGAATATGAGATCCAACGCTTAGGAGTGCAGCTAGATGGTTTCTCCTCTTTCACTGATACTCAAACAGGGTTTATATCTCAATTTGGGACTCATCTAGAGGAAGCTGAGGAGAACCTTGGGAAAGAATCTCTTGAAATGGACAACATGTGAGCTGAGATGGATCATGCACTGATCCCGGCTAATGAACTGTGCCCCATGGACAATGGGGAAGAGAGGGAACTTGGCAGACGAGAGAAAATTCTAGATGCCACGCACCAAAGAGTGGTGGAAATGGAACGTTCTATTGGGGAGTTTAATCCATCCTTTGGAGTGGATAATCCATGGGTGATATAATTTACATGAACTGACAAAGGTACATTCATTGTTGTTAGTTTATTTTAAGTGAGATTATGGAAATATTTTTTATTGTTTATTTTAATTTGTGCATCTCAATCATAACTTGTGAAATAATCAATGATTGATCCCTAAGATCATGTAGTCCATACCTATTATAAGAAACAGGGGATGACTACATAATTATTCACTTTTTTGTATGAGAGTGAAAACCAATTTTCTGGCACTTAGGACCCAAATGATCGTCTGATATATTGGGTACTAGGAGAGGGGTCATAACATTAGAATACAGTTCTTAATGAATCCCAATTACCTTTCCCATCATGCTCTAGTACATCAGTTGGATAATTCCATGGGCAATATAATCAATCCGAACAAAGGGGAATAAGATGTGTGAATCACGATACTCAAAATTCGGATCAGAGTGAGAGGTGGCATGATGATGGTGGATAATTATTTACCATATTCAAAACACAGTATCTATATCATGTTAGCATGAAATGGGTACAAATAAGGGAGGGTTATCCTCTGACTGTATTTCAATACACAGGGCCTAACTCAAAATGTCATCCAATATCTTCAAAATGTTGGCCCTAAACTATAGGCGTGATGGAAGGCTGAGTATCCATGCCATTTGAGGGTTACTTTATATGTGAAGGTTGATGAGGATCCAAATAAGGGTAATGAAAATCATGGGGTAAAGTGATGTGATTTTTGAATAAATAACAACACTCTTATAATGATGCCACCATGACAAAAATACATCAGGTAAGCATATCGGTCTGAATCGAGATCAGGCCTACTTCCGAGAGGGGCCTCTCTGGCGAGGAACTAAGATGGTCTATAGTTTTACATCGTATAAATGGGGATTATAATCATGCATTTTAGCATCATACAGTGAGAATGATTCATGGAATTGTTTAATGTTGTATGATCAGGACGTTGCACATTATTTAAGGTCATACTCCTTGGACCATTCCCAATAGTTTAAAGTCATGTTACATGGATGGGAACCCCTAGTTTAAGGTCATAGAGTTCAGACAATGATTAGGGGTAAATAACCAAGAAATTTATTGGTCATGGGTATGGGACTGAGGAAAAATTCATGGGCATCTCTATATATCCCATAAGGACAAGAATCAAGCCAAACATTGTTCTTGAACACAGCGGGGTCAGAGACCCACACTGGTGGGGGCACTCCTTTTTGTTGAGGAAGCTGAAACATCCCATAATTATCATGGTGCATCTTGAACTTGTTCAAGGTAGGTCTTCAGTTCAAAGTCATGCATTGAGGATGTGGAAACCACAAAGTAGATCTGTGTGGTATGGTTCATAATCCAAAGTAAATTAGGACCAAAGATGTATGCACCACACCAAGCATTCCTGAAAGGGAAGTAGGGGATGATAAGGCTGAGACATGGAGTTTACCATTTAGTGGCTAGACCTGAGGATCAGATTCCTGAATGTCTCTACGTATCTTGCAAGGTCAGGAATCAATCCTTATATAGTTCTTTGTATTCCAACAGTTTAACATCATGTGGTGAGGACGATATTTTCATAGTTTGTGGTCATATAGCAGGACCAATGGACACACAGTCTCATATATGGATATTACCCTACCACAACCCATAAGACCTCGTGATCCATGCTCAGTGTAATAAAAAAAGATAATTTTCAGGCCTTACCAGTCAAACAAGATCAAGTAACAGTGTAAAGGAAATGTTGGGTGGGGAAAATCCAAGAAAAACCAACATTCCTACTCGAATCACGTTAATATGCGAAGTTACAACATTTGGGGTGTCAAGGATACATAAAACGGACAAGGGGGTTTATACATGAGATTCATAACATCTGATATTTGGGACATAATGGTAGTGGCATGATGATTAAGGATACCTATTGACCATTTTTGAAACACATCATCAGTTTTTCATTAGACTAGAATGGGAACAACCAAATGAGGGTCGATCGATGGCCATATTCGAGACATGGGACATGTATCAAATTATTGTTCGAAATACTTTGAGGCGTTGTCCCAGGATGGTAGTAGAAATAATCCTAGCTCAATGATGTAGATCGTAGACAAAAAAGTTCCCAGTTTAATTTCATGTGCATGGGACATGCCTATGTAGTTTATCATCATGTGGTATGAATGAAGGATGAAGATCTCTTAAGGATGGTAGACTGTGTGGTTATTTCAAACCCAATGTGAATGAGGATAGATAATTCCACCCAACACGACACACTTCTGAGAGAATACACATTGTTCAAATACATGAAGGTTGGACTTCCCAATCAAGTATCCTAGTTTATGTTACTATAGTTTGGACCATAAGCTTCATAGAGGTGTAGCGTAGACCCACTGGGCAGACCCAACATGGGTATGATAGAAGAAATCTATACCATATCACACCTTTCTACTATGAAAGGACCCAAACCCAAAAAAGAGGACGAACGAGGTTCATAAATATGCAGCTGTACCTGAATCCAAAGTTCCTAGGCATCACTATGTATCCCACAAGGGTGAGAATCAAGGCACACATAGTTCATAAATATGTAATGGAAAAAATTAAAATGTCAAAGGGATAATTTCATCTCGAATGAATACATCATATGGCTGGGTATTTATCGACACACAACCAGGATGAAGAAGACATAGTTTATCATCATATGATATGAACATATGAAATCTTAGTTTATGTTTATAGAGCTCTGACCGAGAGAAATGTGTTTCTTCCATGAAGGTAAAAAACATACCCATATACTTAATCACATGTGATCTATGATCAGTGTGGAAAACAAGGGTGGTGATGATCTTTACAACAAAATGAATACTCAATACGGGGAGATGGTGTAGATTTGAAGGTGACCCTACGATGCTAATTCATCCTCTTAATTCACTAAGGTTCATGGAGGGAAAACACCAAGGGAGTAAAAATTCTACTTGAACATGATAGTTTTTAAAGGGATGTTAATCATGATACCAATATTTGGGGAATAATGGGTGTGGAATAAAAATGGAGGATAATTGTTGACTATGTTCAAAACATAGCATCCACATCATGTGACCTGAAATGGGAATAACAAAATAGGGTCGACCACTAACAAAATTCGATGCATGGGACCTATCTCATAATGTCATTTGAAATCATCTAGGATGTTGGCCTAGAATGGTAAGTGATTCAAAGGGAAAATCATCCATACCATCAGGGGGTTCTTTTGGATGTGAAGAATGATGGAAACCAAAATAAAGGGAGATGTGAAGCATGTAAATGGATGAAAGCATTTCCCTATAGAATCCCACACTCTGAGTCCTAAACCATATTTCTTATGAGCATGTTGATGAGGAATAAAAAGGGTTGAGGGGTCCAGTTAAAATTGAATGACTCAAGGAGGTGAGTGTAGGAAAAGGGGGGAAAGGATTGACGATCTTGGGGATAGACCCAAAGACAAATTGATTACGCATTCCTATGTATCCCGTAAGGATGGGAATCAATCCATATGATGTTCTAGAAACACCATGCAGTTTAACGTTATCTAGTAAGGAAAAAGGTGATATAGGGGAGATCCCTAAAGGGAATTACAAGGTGTGACTACCATAAACCTACTGCGAAGGAGGAACAAAGAAGTCCACACCACACCACACATTCCCAGGAAAGGGATAATTCCTAGGGGAAAAGGATAGGGGCTTTAGCGGGATGACGTGTATTTTAACATCATATAGGATGGAAGGGATTTTAGTTTAATGTCCTGGAACGTGGCCCATAGGATTAGTCCAAAGAGCCAAAAAGGTAAATAGACCTTGGGATGGACCTGAGGAGAAATGCATGTTCATTCCTATATATCCCATAAGGATGGGAATGAAGATTTACATAGTTCTTGGAGTGTCATGCAATTTAACGTAATGTGTAAATGATGTAGGTTTGTTATGTAGTTTATTGTCATGCAGCTAGGATAGTGAAGAGAAATTGATGTCTTGATGGGGAGGTTCATGGTGTGGTAAACAAAACACGACATGAATGTGGTCAAGAGAAGTCTAAAACACACAAAGCACTCCCCAGAAAATACTATTGCTAAATGAGAGGCTAAAAATGAAGAAACGTGGGGCTAGGCCCAAAGAAAAAATGTTTGGGCATCGCTATATATACTGTGAGGGTAGGAATCAAGACACACATAGTTCTTATAATGTAGTTTAGTTTAACATCATGTGGTAAGGATGTGTAGGGAAATGGACATTCTCAAGAGGTTCATATGGTGCGACCATTGTAAACCTAATGTGAACGAGGACCAAATTATTCCACACCACACCATTTTGGTTATTCAAATAGAAAACATCCCCAAGGGGGGGGGGGACCAAAACAATGAAATATTTGGCAGGGCTAGACCCTAAGACAAAGTCTCTGACTATTCCTACATTTCCAGTGAGGGAAAGAATCAAGTAACACATAGTTCTTGTAGTGATGTATAGTTTAACATCATATGGTAAGGATGATGGAATAAAAAGTGAATGAGTGTTGTGGTTAGGCGCAAGATCAATGATCATGGTGTCATTTGGTATCCCATAAGGATGGAAATCAAGACACATGTAGTTCTTGGAATTCTACATAGATTAAATTCATACGTTAAGGATGTGGGATGAAAAGGAATCTCTATGGGAGGCACACAGTGTGGCTATTGTAAACCTGACATGAATGAGGACCAAAGAATTCCACACCACCCCATGTTCTCCCAAATGTATCAGGGCCAGGAGGCTGAGTGAAAGTGATGGTCATAGATCTTGGGTTGGACCTGAAGATGTGATTTTTGTGTGTTCCTATGTATTCTAGGAGGGAAATAATCAAGAAAATCCTAGTTATATAAAGGTTATGTTGTAAATATTTTACCCATGCATGGAAAGAAAATGCATTGGATATATTTTTTTTGTTCTCCCTATTCACTGTTTGTTGTTTATTTTCCATAAAACTCAAGAAAAGGAGCCCAAGTGTTACTATAGGAATAAACCCATATATAGACCTTTAAAAATAGCATGGTTGGTGACCGATTCTAAATTTGATTCACCCTTAGGTAAGGACACCACAATGCGGTTCCATTTTTCTGTCGTGTGACCAGGATGATATTGTCGCAGTTTAAAGTTCTATGACCTAACCAACATGTGTACTTTAACATCGTGTGGTAAGGATGTAAATCATATAGGGTATTCCTGCGGTAGGAACATGGTGTGGTTGTTGAAATCCCAACGTTAATGAGGAAAAAATAAGTCCACATTCCACACTACAAATCCTTAGGAGGAACCTTGGTTTGAGAGACCAGAGGTGGAGAAACTTGGGGCTAGGACCAAAGACAAAACATCCAAGAATCCCTACATATCCTAAGAGGGTTGGAATCAATCCATATATAGTTCTTGGGATGTCATGATGTTTAAAATCATGTAGTTAGTACGAGAAAGATCTTAGTTTAGGGTCGTAGAGCTCAAACCATAATGAAATGTTTACTGTTTGAAGTTTGTCGTGATGTAGGATGATAATGGGCATTTTAACATCATACTGGGTGAAAATTCCATGCAGTTTAACGTCATATGATAAGGACATAATATTTCACTCATGTGAAGTACAATTTGAGGAATTTGGAAGAGGTGGGGGAGTGATATGTTCACCATCCATGGAGATCAGGGAGTACGTTCCATTGGGGTTAACCTTGTGAATGATATAAGGTCCCTCCCATTTTATCACTAACTTTGGCAGCTTCCTACCATTTCTAATTGGTATTTTAATGGCCAATATTGTGTCACCTTGAAGGAAACAGCATAGATGAAAGTTCTTGTTGAAAGCTCTGGCTATATTATTTTTATTCCTCTCTAGGTTGTGTGTAGAGACCCGAAACTTGATGTACATGAACATTACAATACTTTTTCAGAATACTTAATACATAATAAAAACAGACATACAAGGACCGTAATAGTTTAGTGTCTTTGGAAACTCATAATAAAATCGTCTAATCATGGTGAAAGATCTTCAACATCTCCCAATAAAGATCTTCCCTTTTTTCTTACCTAAAACCTTTCTTTATATCCTGGGGAAAAGAAAACATCAAATGGGTGAGCTCAAATTCCCAGTAAAGGTAAACATAGAGAACATAAAACAATCCATAAACATTTTAATGCAAAAACATGAACATAAAATCTAAACATCAAAATCTTGAGTAAAGACATGAATCTTGGAAGTACATAAGGCATATATCATAAGGTAACATCAATCATGATAAAATAGCATGGGAAGAAAACATGTAATTGTGGCATCCATTAAGCACATGAAATGATTTCAATAGTATCCAAGGCATTACTGCCAAGACCATCTTAGTGGACAAAGTCCCTTTCTGAATCGAGTTCATTCCTCGTTCCAGTCCTGTAATACTTAACCGGATTAACTTATCGTTCCAGCCATGTCTATCTCATGAGATATAAAATATTTACCCAATGCATTGGAGGGATATATAGGTCCCACCCATCTCATAATGATACCATTCTTATGTGTTCCACAAAATCATAAATCATTCATCATTGCATAAACCATGTAGTAAAAATGGGATTCTTAAACATCATGAAATCATAAAACAATTCATATAAGATAAAGGAATTCACAAAAATAATTCCATCAAAACATAATCAAATCAATGTAATAATAGGGATAGAAACATAACCCTATATTATCTTAGATGGAAAATAATTTTGAAAAAACACTTGAACTCCATTCTTGAGGAAAATATCCATTCTACTTTAAAAACATTTTCCTTTCATAACATGTCTTAAACTTTTAAACTAAAATAAGATGATTAAAAATAAACATGAAAACTTGTAAAGGAATCTTCTTGGAAATATTTTTTTAAAAATACATTGATGTCGTATAAGTTAAAAAACATTCTTCTTGTACTTTTTTCGGAAAACTCAAAAAGTACCTCATACGAAAAATGAAAAAAGATTCCCTTCATATATTTTACTAAAAACTCACCGAAGGGTAAAATTGAATTTAAACAATTGTAGGTGGATGGAACAATAATACATATTGAGGAAACATGGATGTGGATGATAAAATACACCCCCAGTAAATACCAAAGTATAAAGAATCTCGGATAAAAATAAGATTGTGATATTTTCCCTTACCTTAGGTCTGATTTGCATCGTAAGTTTCCGAACCTCCTGTATAATGATTTAAATAATTTCATTGACATATTCTAGAATCATACTCATTGTTTTGATATTATATATGGTTCAATTATGACTTTATATTACCCGTTCTTTTGTAAATTCCATGTTAAAGAGCGTTTTGGGTAAAATCGTTTCATTTGTCATCCGTGTTTTGACTTGTAATTATTCATATGATTACTTAGATCATGATTACTTAATTACAGTATATAAAACATGATTTATATATAATATATATTCATAATATACATATTTATAATAGATCAGTAAATGGAAAGAAATACACCATTCATGGAGACGGTAGGTTGTACGTACGCATGAACACTGTTTTTGTTTCCTTATTGAGTTGAATGGAATTAAGTAGATGACATACATATATATACACATAAATCCAGTATCATTATTATGTCATATATTTCATGATTACTTATTATATATACTTTATAATCATTCATGAATGGTTAACGTGGAGAATGAATCTCATCGCGTCGTGGAGACGGTAGCCCGTATGTATGCACGAGCGATGATATCGTTATCATGATCGTGGAATTGTATTGGATTGTATGTATAATATTTCAGAATCAATATAACTTTACAATAATCATATATA
Source organism: Viscum album (assembly GCA_963277665.1). Lineage (NCBI taxonomy): Eukaryota > Viridiplantae > Streptophyta > Magnoliopsida > Santalales > Viscaceae > Viscum > Viscum album. The sequence continues at coordinate 507,092,318 of OY728145.1, forward strand.
TTCATTCTTTACACCATTATACTTATCCAAGTAAGGTGGTGATGGAAAATAGATTACACCACGGCGTGGAGACGGTATTCCGTACGCACACACGCGTGGTGATTACATTATCCATAGGATGGATAGATGGTGAAATAGGGTTGTTTCAAAATTATAATAAAATATTAGTATATGAGTGATACTGATGTTATTACTTCATAATGAAAAAACTAAATAACAATAAGTGGAAGAAGAAATAAAGATAAAAGAATCGGTAACAGACATTACCTCTTCTTTGAAGAGCTTCTTTGAGACCTCCTTTTTGGGCACTAAAATTGGTCTTTGAAGAAGACCAGGACCTCTAGGATGTCTCTAGGAAAGTGGAGATAAGAAATTGGCAGGGGTTGGCTGAGCTTTAAGGCTCAATGTGGTGTGAGGAAGAGGGGGAGGAGGTTCCCTTTTATAAGGGAGGAGAGGGGCTCCTTTGGAAAAACTAAAAATATTATTTTATTATAAAGCCAAATTCGGTTTTAAATAGCTCCAAATTGATTTATTTCGAAGCTAAGGTGGGGATGGGACGGAATCCTCTCATCCAATAGATTTTATACAAGTTTAGGTTCCTATTTTAACCTTATCATTTAGATTTAACATTATGTTAAATAAATGTACTTTTACCGTGTCTTCTTGTGTTCATACACTATAAGGTTAATAAGCTTAGTATAAAAAGACAAATGAACACCAAGTTGTTTATTATTAATATATATAACCTTATCTAAGTCATCTTTCCGATCCTTAGATTTTTAGGAATAAAATAACAATTAATAATATAATATTTGTTTTAAAAACTATTTTTTGTCAATTTTGACACTATTTAGTAATTGATTTTTGTGAAACTCATAACAGAATTATTAGTTCAAACCAAGTTAATTAAATCAATACTAACATGTCATATTAACCTAGAAAAATAGTGGAATTCATAAAAAGTTTCAAATTACATTTATTTTGGTATTTATAACATCAATTATGCCAATATTGCATTAATAAGATAATTATTGCATCATCGTTGTGTCATAAATAAATTAAATTATATAATGTCTAAAAATTACAAATAAAATAAAATTATGTGGGAAATCTCTTTATATTTCTAATTAATATTTATAGTCGAATTTATATTATGTATAAACCTATATTAAAAATGATTTACTTATTAAACATTGATTTTAACTATTTTAACCCTTTTTAAATAAATTAATAATAAATGTCCTAATCTAATCCAGGTGGGCCTAAATGGTCATATTTTATTCCTAAGGTTGTTTCTGGTCGAATTACACTTATCCAATAGAATTAGGACATGTGTTAGGGTAATAATAATATCATTTTTACCCATAATTACCCAATTTACTTTTAACCGTGGTAAAAAAAGTAAAAAGTTACTATTCACCAAAAATTATTTTCATCTCATTAAACCACATTTTAGTCCTTGATATTAACCGTGTCTCTCGGATTTTTCAAATTCCACTCACAGAAGTGGTTAAATTAAGTTTTATGAAAAAATTCAATTTTTTAACTACCACTTAGTGGTTTCACTATTCATCAAAAAATGAAAGTTTCCCAAAAAATAGCAAAAATTAGGCCTAAGCTATATTTGATAATATGAATTCAAAAATGATGTCTATTTTACCAAATTCAGAAAATATCAGTTTCATTAATTAATTTAAAAATTAGTTCATGTCGTCAGAACAAATAGCGTGTTCTTAAGAGATAATAACTATCAAAGGATTGACACTTGTTTATGTCTGGTTTAAATTTGAAATTAAATAAAATGACCAACATTGTATTAAATTGTAAAAATATATTCTAAATATACTTTAAAACCACTCAAATTAATAACTCATCACGATTAATTATTTCGATTAAAAAAGTTGTTTTTAATTAAAATTTAGTAATTTCCAGTATTCATCAGAATATGAAAGCTATCCGAAAAGGACCAAAATTTCACCCTAAGATAATTTCGATATTCCGAATCCAAAAATGAACTCCATTTTGAATGATAAAATTTATAAAATTTCAAAAAGTGGTTATTACTATTCATAACGACTAGTTTTAATAATAGCATATCGTTGTTTAGTGAAACTCGGTATTGCGTACTACACACGCTATCAAGGAAGGTCGTGATTGTGTGTAATGCAAGGCAAGTCAAGGATGCATGTTGTGCAATCTCCTTTTGGTGTATCGTACAACAGAAGACATTAATGAAATTAAAAAGAATATTTTTCATAAAATATCGGGGTGTTACATTCTACCCCCCTTAAAATGAATTTTGCCCTCGAAATTCGTCGGGGTTATAAATGGTTTACTACTAGAATTTTTCTTTAATAGAAACCCACATTGTAAAAAGGAATACCAAAACCAATCTTTAAAAACAAAAGTGTGAAACGTAACGGTTACCCAAATAAACTAATCACTGGGTTTCCACATAGGTGAAAATATGGAAGAGAAATCTAACCACCATGTTCTGATGGAGAGTGGTAGAGAACATGGCTATGGAGAATCCAGAAATCACAAAGCCATAAATTTGTGATGATCTAAGGTACCATCATATTCATTCGATATAAGAGCAATAGGAAAACATTTTTGGTTTTCAAGATCATTTCCCAAAAGTTGATGAAATTGGAATTAGAAGAAATACTTTCGTGATTTTGGTATAGTCTCACTGTTGGTCATTATTTGGAAAATTTCCACTTCATCTCTTACAGAAATGAAGTTGAATTTTTCATTCGCAATGTGTTAGCAGATCATGTGATAGAATTATGGGTCATTCCATATGTCTCAAACAAAAGGTTAGAAAAGTTATCAAAAAATACATAAGTCCATCTATAGTGAGATTAATCATATATGGTTCATAAAATGGACTTATACTTTATATATCATACTTCTTAATATTATAAAACTAGTTTCTACTAAACAGGGACTTCCTGTAGGCCAGTGGTAGGCGATAAAGGCCAGTCACACTTCAGTTGTGGGTTCGATTCCCACAGCCTTGTCCGACGCGATGGGCTGTCACCCGTCCTGCAGGTTGTCCTTTTTCTGAAACTACATTACTATAACATCCCATAAATAATATCGGAAAAACTTCTATTCTTAAACAATACTAAATTATGTCCAACAGAATCCATTCCAATATTTAGGCATATCCAAAATAATACTGTCTAATCTCATATTATTGTGAAAATGATTACCAAAGAGTTTATACAACTAGCATGTTAATACCACTGTTGATCCCCATATATCATGAGATATATATTGTTGGTCACATTCCAAACATTTGAAGTACTTAATCATGTATTCTATTGAAAAAAATGAATACCCATTAAACCTTATTGAAAACATGAGTGCTGTTAAAAGTTAACTCTTTCCACATACAAAAATCGTCAAAATTCTTTATACTCAAACCATGATATCACTTAGTCCTTATATCAATCATGAGCTCATGAATACTGTCAAACAATTCATTTTCTCATTTTCCCTTCATTATGCGCATATCATCTTTTTTTCCCAAAATATCTCAATCACATTCCATGGTTACCGGTACCATTGAAAACCACAATAGACCAATACATAAATATTCCAATATTCCATGATACTATATACAACATTATTTTGGAAACCCATTACATAAACACTTAATCATTCCACCACATCGTTGTCATATTCAACATCGCCAATAGTGATCGCTTGTGACTTCCCTTTATCCTTTGCCTTAAGTGGTTGCTCATGTCGATCATCACTAACCCTTGGATTAGGGCATTTATTATCATAATGCCCCATTTCCTTGCACTTGAAGCATTGAAGTGTTGGTGGTGTGTTCTCTGCAGTCTTTTCTTTATTCACATCATTAAGAACCCTTTTTCCATTACTTTAACACTCAGCTGCTTGATGACCTTCTTTTCCACACATAAAACATTTTCTAGTCCCTTTAAGACAATCTCCACCATGCTTCTTTCCACACTTCGAGCATAAGGAAACATTCATCTTCATTTCACCATTATTCTGAGTTTTCTCCTTGAACTCCATCTTTCGTTTCTTGTCAAAACTATGAGATGGATAAGTAACACCAACTTCCATTTCTACCTTGATAGCACAACGCACAATTTCTTCATAGCTACTGAAGTCTCTTATAGCTAATGCCCTCGAAGATTTGGTTTTCAGCCACTGAAGAATCGATCAACTATACTTTCGGGTTGGATGATAAATCCAGATGCATACCTTGCATGCCTTGTAAAATTCGCTTCATATACACCAACCGATTCATCATCCTTTTTCTTTAGTTCAAGAAACTCCTCCTCCATCTTTTTTTGAAGAATACGAGGGATGTACTGATTGAAAAATAAGTTCTTGAACTCGTACCATTCCATGGACTCAATTTCATCACTTGGCCTCGTATTCTTCATAAGATTCCACCATTGATCAGCATCACCTTCCAAACGATACACTGCTAAGATGACTTTATCATGTTCAGAACATTGAAGAACTGAAAATATCTTTTCAGTAGTACTGATCCATTGTTCGGCAACAAGTGGATCAGAAGATCCACTGAATGAAGGTGGACGTTGCCTCATGAAGGACTCAATAGAATATTGTTCCCTTCTCTACCCGTTTGGAAGTCTAGAATGATTCATAGCTTCTGTAAGTATAGCAATAAGATTTTTCACTCCATCTCCCATAACATTTGTTTGTTCAGGAGGACAATCATTTCATTGTCCATTACATTGATCAACACGGTTCCTTCGGGTTCGAGCCATCATCTAAAACCCAAAAAGAATAGTATGAGAGGAAAAATCATGTTAGGGAAAACAACATAATAAAGGGGGAGTACCTTCAATATCTAGCATCTTAGGTTTAATTCTAAGATCGTTAGAACAATTCCAGGACTATAACATATACTTATACTTAACCTTAGGTACATCCCTAGACATACCATAGAAATATCTCTAGGGATCTCACTAAAGTTCTCGCATCCTACTTTCCAAAGTTCCACTAAACCTTTCCTCTGATACCAACTGTAGAGTCCCGAAGCTTGACGTACATGAAAATTACATTACTTTTGCGGAATACTTAATACATAAGAAAAATAGACACACAAGGACCGTAATAGTTTAGTGTCTTTGGAAACTCGGAATAAAATCTTCTAATCGTGGTAAAAGATCTTCAACATCTCCCAATAAAGATCTTCCCTTTTTCTTCTTACCTAAAACCTTTCTTTATATGCTGGGGAAAAGAAAACATCAAAGGGGTGAGCTCAAATGCCCAGTAAAGGTAAACATAGAGAACATAAAACAATCCATAAACATTTGAATGCAAAAACTTGAACATAAAATCTAAACATCAAAATCTTGAGCAATGACATGAATCTTGGAAGTACGTAAGGCATATATCATAAGGGAACATCAATAATGATAAAATAGCATGGGAATAAAACATGTAATTGTGGCATCCGTTAATCACATGTAATGACTTCCATAGTATCCAAGGCATTACTGCCAAAACCATCTTAGTGGAAAAAGTCCCTTTCTGAATCGAGTTCATTCCTCGTTCCAGTCCTGTAATACTGAACCAGATTAACATACCGTTCTAGCCATGTATATCTCATGAGATATAAAATCTTCACCCAATGCATTGGAGGGAGATATAGGTCCCACCCATCTCATAATGATACCATTATTATGTGTGCCACAAAATCATACATCATACATCATTGCATAACCCATGTAGTTAAAATGGGATTCTTAAACATCATGACATCATAAAACAATTCATATAAGATAAAGGAATTCATAAAAATAATTCCATCAAAAAATAATAAAATCAATGTAATAATATGGATAGAAATAGAACTCTATATTATCATAGATGCAATATAATTTTGATAAAACACTTGACCTCCATTCTTGAGGAAAATATCCATTCTACTTTAAAAACATTTTCCTTTCTTAACATGTCTTACAATTTTAAACTAAAAGAAGTTGATTAAAAATAAAATAGAAAACACATAATGGAAGCTTCTTGGAAATAATGTTTTAAAAATCCATTCATGCCGTATAAGTTAAAAAAACATTCTTCTTGTACTTTTGTCGGAAAAGTAAAAAAGTACCTCGTACGAAAAACGACAAAATATTCCTTTCATATCTTTTACTAAAAACTCACCAAAGTGTAAAATTGAATTTAAACAATTTTAGGTGGATGGAGAAATATTACATATTGAGGAAACATGGATGTGGATGATAAAATACACCCCAGTAAATACCAAAGTATAAACAATCTCGGATAAAAATGAGATTGTGATATTTTCCCTTACCTTAGGTCCGATTTGCTTCATAAGTTTCCGAACCTCCTGTATAATGATTTAAATAATGTCATTGACTTATTCCATAATCATAATCATTGTTAGGATATTATATATGGTTCACTTATGACTTTATATTACCCGTTCTTTTGTAAATTCCATGTTAAAGAGCGTTTTGGGTAAAATCGTTTCATTTGTCATCCGTGTTTTGACTTGTAATTATTCATATGATTACTTAGATCATGATTACTTAATTCCAGAATATGAAACATGATTTATATATAATATATATTCAGAATATACATATATATAATAGATCAGTAAATGGAAATAAATACACCGTTCATGGAGACGGTAGTCCGTACTTACGCATGAACGCTATTTTTGTTTCCTTATTGAGTTGAATGGAATTAAGTAGATGGCATACGTATATATTCAAATAAATCCATTATCATTATTATTTCATATATTTCATGATTACTTATTATATATACTTTATAATCATTAATGAATGGTTAACGTGGAGAATGAATCTCATCGCGTCGTGGAGACGGTAGTCCGTACGTACGCACGAGCGATGATATCGTTCTAATGATCGTGGAATTGTATTGGATTGTATGTATACTATTTCATAATCAATATCACTTTACAATAATCATATATATTCATTATTTACACCATTATACACATCCAAGTAAGGTGGCGGTGGAAAATAGATTACACCACGGCGTGGAGACGGTATTTCGTACGTACGCACGCGCGGTGATTTCATTTTCCGCCGGATGGATAGATGATGAAATAGGGTTGTTTCATAATTATAATGACATATAATTATATGAGTTATTATGATGTTATTACTTCATAATTAAACAACTAAATAAGAATAAGTGGAAGAATAAATAAAGATGAAAGAATAGGTAGCAGACATTACCTCTTCTTTGAGCGCTTCATTGAGACATCCTTTTAGGGCACTAAAATTGGTCTTTGAAGAAGACCAGTACCTCTAGGATGTCTCTAGGGATGTGGAGAGAAGAAATTGTCAGGGTTTGGCCGAGATTGAAGGCTCAATGTGGTGTGAGGAAGAGGGGGAGGAGGTGCCCTTTTATAAGGGAGGAGAGGGGCCTTTTTGAAAAACTAAAAATATTATTTTATTAAAAATCAAAATTCGGTTTTAAATAGCTCCAAATTGATTTATTTCTAAGATAAGGTGGGAATGGGTCGAAATAATCTCATCCAATATAATTTAGACAAGTTTAGGTTCGTATTTTAACCTTATCATTTATATTTAACATTAAGTTAAATAATTTTACATTTACCGTGTCTTCTTGTGTTCTTACACTATAAGGTTAATAAACTTACTATAACAAGACAAACGAACCCCAAGTTGTTTATTATTAATATATATAACCTTATCTAAGTCATTTGGCTGATCTTTATATTTTTAGGAATAAAATAACAATTAATAATATAATATTTGTTTTAAAAACTATTTTATGTCATCTTTGACACTATTTAGTAATTGATTTTTGTGAAGCTCATAACTGAATGATTAGTTCGAAAAAAGTTAATTAAATCAATACTAACATGTCATATTAACCTAGAAAATTAGTGTAATTCATAAAAAGTGTCAAATTTCATTTATTTGGGTATTTATAACATCAATTATGTCAATATTTCATTAATAAGATAATTACTACATCATCGTTGTGTCATAAATAAATTAAATTATTTAATGTCTATAAATTAAAAATAAACTACTATTATGTTGGAAATCTCCTTATCTTTCTAATTAATATTTATAGACGAATTTATCTTATGTATGACCATATATTAAAAATGAATTACTTATTAAACATTGATTTTAACTATTTTAAACCTTCTTTAAATAAATTAATAATAAATGTCCTAATTTAATCCAAGTGGGCCTAAATGGTCATATTTTATTCCTAAGGTTGTTTTTGGTCGAATTACACTTATCCAATTGAATTAGGACATGTTTTAGGGTAATAATAATATCATTTGTACCCTTAATTACCCTATTTACTTTTAACCGTGGTAAAAAAAAGTAAAAAGTTACTGTTCACCAAAAATTATTTTCATCTCATTGAACCACATTTTAGTCCTTGATATTCACCGTGTCTCTTGGATTTTCTAAATTACACTCATAGAAGTGGTAAAATTAAGTTTTATGAAAAAATCAGTTTTTTAACTACCACTTAGTGGTTTAACTATTCATCAAAAAATGAAAGTTTACAGAAAAATACCAAAAATTAGGCCTAAGCTATATTTGATATTATGAATTCAAAAATGAGGTCTATTTTAACAAATTCAGAACATATCAGTTGCATTAATTAATTTAAAAAGTAGTTCCCGTGGTCAAAACAAATAGTGTGTTCTTAAGTGATAATAAATATCAAAAGATTGACACTTGTTTATGTCTGGTTTAAATTTGAAATTACATCCAATGACCAACATTGTATTAAATTGTAAAAATATATTCTAAATATACTTTAAAACCACTCAAATTAATAACTCATCACTATTAATTATTTCGATTAAAAAAGTTGTTTTTAATTAAAATTTAGTAATTTCCACTATTCATGAGAATATGAAAGCTATCCGAAAAGTACCAAAACTTCACCCTAAGCTAATTTCGATATTCCGAATCCAAAAAATGAACTCCATTTTGAAAGATTAAATTTATAAAATTTCAAAAATTGGTTATTACTATTCATAACGGCTAGTTTTAATAATAGCATATCGTTGTTTAGTGAAACTCGGTATTACGTACTACACACGCTATCGAGGAAGTTCACGATTGTGTGTAATGCAAGGAATGTCAAGGATGCATGTTGTGCAAGATAATTTTGGTGTAGCGTACAATAAAAGACATTAATGAAATTAAAAAGAATATTTTTCATAAAATATCGGGGTGTTACATTGTGCAAGGCTCAGAGCCTATTCTTATCGAGAGCTTCTAGTTCAGCCAGATGAACTTTGGTTACTCAGTCTGATGTCTTCCAATCATAGATGGTTGTGTGGAGTGATGGAAGAAAAATCTCTATGGATAGGACTACCTCTAATCCATAGACCAGGAAAAATGGTGTCACCTGGGTGGAATTAGAAGTTGTCATCTAGAGGGACTAGAGATTATTGGGGAGCTTTTTTAGCCAACTTTTCTTGTTCTGAGAAGCCATCTTCTGCAAGATGTTAGATAGGGTCTTGATGAATTCCTTCATCATCCCATTTTATTGTGCATGATAATTAGAAGTGTGGTTGGATAAAATACTATACTTGGCATATAATTTATTTAGCTCAGCTACTCAGAATTTGGTTCCAGTATCGGTGAGGATAGCGTGAGGAATCCTGAATCAACGAATGCTATTGGAGATCAAAAAATCAACAACAGAATGGGCGCTGACTTCCTTGAGTGAAATTGCCTCTTCCCACTTGGAAAAAAAAATAAGTGGTGGTCACCATGAACCTACATTGGCAGGATGTTTCTGTTAGATATGGTCCCATGACATCAAGTCCTTAGACAGTAAAGGTCCAAGATTAGTCGGTAGTATGGAGAGACTCTGGAATCCAATGCACAATGTTGGCATGGATCGGGAACATATGACACCTCTTAGTGAACTCAATGTAGTCATGGATCATGGGGGCCTGTAGTAACCCAACCTTCATATATAATGAGAGAGTTTCAGCCCTGTCTGATGATATCCATAGGAACCAGCATGAATTTCTTGCTTCACCTATGGAATCTCATCTCCTTGAATGCAATGGAGGAGAACCCCATTGAACCCACGCCTATATAGGATTTGTTCAAGGATGGGGCCACTCTAAAGAGTAAACTGTACTATGAGCCATCAGATTCACTCCCAATTGGGTCTGTATATAGGGATATTATCATGTTAGAGATACTCAACAAAGGTATTTTTCCAATCAGGGGTCTCTTATGCAACAATAGGGAGACTTGGAGGTCCCGATGATGATGCACCGATGGTAAGATGGATATCCTTCTGGATGTCATCATCATAAGAAGTGATGGGAGTGATAACTCTTTGGTGTTCCACATGGATAATGAGATAGTCTGGATGAATCTTTTAAGAAATACAACATGGATGGTCAAGGCATCGGCTCTACCATTCTTTGACTGGGGAACGTGAGTAACCTCTGGTGGATAAGGGAATCAGTCCATCAGTTGACTAGTGTGCTCTAACAGGGGAAATAGCTCTATCTTTCTGATGACGTTGTCAGCTTTTATCTTCTTGATTCCCATATAGGAGTCTCCCTTCATGTGTAAATGGGGAACATCAATCTTGAGGTCCATCTCAAGACCAGTGATGAGGGCTCGATACTCTACCACATTGTTAGTGCAGCCTTCTGACAACATGAACGAATAGGTAAGGATGACTGGTGTATGTGTGATTTAGATAACACCTAGGAACAGTCTGTTGAGTTTGGGATCATTGAGCCTTTTCCATTTGGTCTTTGTGAGGTTCCATCGAAGTGCATCTACCATCACGATACTACTTGATCCATTAAGAGGATATCTTTGTTTGGTGAGTCAATATTTAGGGACTGCTCTGAAGGGCCCTGCTAGGATGCTAGGAAATATTCTAGCATCTATCCCTTAATAGATTTCTGGGGGAGAAACCTAATTTATAACTATTGAATAATCACTGCCCAGTGATCTTCATGTCCTGTTAACATGGGGAAGTTCATAATGAACTTCAGCTAGTCTATGCACGACACCAGTTGTATCTCATGGTGTTGTAGGTAGTGTTGTAAATTCTTCATAGTGAATACCTATGTGAGGAAAATCTTCTCGATAGAGGAATATTTTCTCTCTGTATCGAGGAACATGCATGTAAGATAATATAAATGGTTCTCCATTCCATTTTTCTTCTTCTATGTGATAAGGTAACCATGAAACCATTCCAGGGTAGTCACATAAAAAACTAACGGCTTTCTGGAGAGGGTTGGTGTAGGTACCTGACCCCCCTTCCCAGAGATGGTGACATATTTTATTACAGTATAATATAAACAAGGAATATTCATCTTGAAGGATCGATTATTTTAGTATATTGGGAAACAAGATACATACAAAAATTCATCATTACGACTTGGAATGAAATACATCACATAAGATTTCTTGGCAACATCCACAACTACAATTTTATCCCTACAAGTAATTCATAATAAAATTCTTCATATCCTAAAAAAATGAAACATGACAAAGGGATGATCTCAAACACTCAGTAAGTCTAAGCAATATAGAAGAATATATTATAAACGTAAACATGAGGCATGTTGAATAACTAAAAACACATGCCTTTTAAAAAATAAGCTTGAACATAATATGTTAGGATAAAGAGTTGAATAAATAATTCCATAATAAACTATAATCATGGGTATTCAAGTAGTTGAAGAACCATATGAACTATCAATACTAGTTTCATAATGATTGAATGCATAATGCGAGACGTCATAACCATACTGTCAAGGCCTCGTGCCAAGACCATAAATATCCATTATGTCAAGGCCTCGTGCCAAGAGCATAGTTTGTCTCGTGAGACCTACTGATGCATCGACGGGCTATACAGGCTCCAAAATACACGTAATAAGTCAAATTAATTCATCATATAAATGGAGATATACATAAATAACATATACATTCATATTGAAACTAACATATGATATATGAATAACTTTTCCCGAAAATTAAGCACAAACACTAACCATTTAGAGTAAATTGGTAAATGGTTTTAAGATAGAACATACATAGTCAAAATATAGTGGATGATATCATAGAACAGTAACCCCATTTAAACATAATAATCAGCAATATTTTTGAAATGGGTGAAAATACTCCTTTAAAATCATCGAATAATTCATGTAATACAAACCCTTTTACTTGGAAAGGAAGAGTTATTTTGGAAAAAATATATTTAAACCTAGAAGTGATTTGAGGTATATTTATAATAATAAAAATATGTATTTCTTGATAATAATGTTTCTTAAATATATATTATAGTGTGCTCTTTCAAATAGGTAATAATTGAGAAATTCCCTTGAATTGGGCTTGTATTTCAAGAAGAATTTTTTAAAGATCATTTTATAACATTTAACTCCCCATAAAATAAAGAATGATTATGGATGTTAAAAATATATAGAACACTCATATAGAATTTAAGAGGGGTAATTAATAATAAATAATAATTTAATTAAGGTAAGTAGACAATAAAATTAACCCAAATGAAAATGGAGGTTCGGGTGGAAAACCCTTACCTTAAGTTTGAAATTGTTCCTCGCTAGATCTTATGGACCTGAATAATAAAATTTAGGTTAAAAAATTAATTATTCAAGAACATTCTCTAGGTTTAATTGATTTATTATAACCATATTAGGCTTATTCATGTCCTTTTGATGAGTTAAGAGATTCAATTTCATTGTTTGTGGACATTTTCATCATTGGTTTTCATGATTGGATTACTTATATTAATTTATAGATAAACATGTAGAATGAAAATGGTTGTAAAGAATTGAATTTATATGTTATTAGTGAACATACATAATATTAAATAGTTATAAAATTAATTTTTTTATTATAAGTGAAGATGAATCCTTATATAAAACATTAATTATAATCGTTTGGGTTAACTGATGGTTTTTGATCACGATGAACTCATTTCGATTTATAAAATAATATCATGTGTAAAAAAATATTACAGAACTTTAAATAAGTTATAAAATATATATTATAGGCTGGTTCAACATTAAAAATGGTTTCATGACCATAATTGAAGACATTAATAGAAATTTAAAACTCATCTCCCCTGAATGTGATAAATTATCACATCTCGGATGGTGTTTTCAATTTTTGTATAAAATAATGGGAAAGGAGAGATGATGATAAATTATTCCATTATCAGAAAAAATTACAGTACATGTAAGGAACTATAGTTATCATAACATTTATATGAAAGGAGGTTATAAAAGAAAAAATAAATGAAAAGAACCCGAATTAAAAGAAAAGTTGACAAATCACTTACGAGAATTCGGCAGTCTAACGGTGTTTCTTAAAAATTAATAAAATATTTTGATGAAAAAAGGGGTATCTCATTACTATTACATAATATGTATAGTAAGGGGGATATTGAATGATCTATCCTGGCATAATCTAAAATAATTTAAAAGAGAATAACATAAAAAGAGTTCTTGAAAGGATAATGGAGGTAGATTCACTAACCTAGTAGAGTAACTCCTAAAACATGAAGGTTGGTACCTTGGGGGATTGAGGACAGCTTGGTAGGACTCATAGAAAGGTAAAAATACCAGATCGTTGAGGATTATGAGTTTTTAAGGAAATAAAATGAAGGAATGGGTGTGTGTTTATAGTAAAAGAGATGGAGTTTTTTATTAATTTCAAAGGACCCCTAATTTGTGGTTTTTGAAAAACCATGTGATTTCCCATGGTATTTGCCACTTGGTAAACCTATTATAAATTTATAATGTACACAAGCTGACCAGAATTTCATATTCATTATTACATCATTATGATGTCATTAAACATACCAAAAACTCAAAACTGTATTTTTTACTATTCATGAATATATAGGTATTTTAGAAAAAATCCCTAAAATTCACCACAACAAGTTTTTGATGCATAAAATTCAAAAAAGAAATCCATTTTTAGAAAATAATTTTCTAAATATTTTTAATTCAATTTTTAAATAAAATTATAATTTATTTCAGAAAATCATTAAAATTATAACTCATTTTATAACACATTGAGAAATTAATCAAGGTCCCATAAAATTATATTATAACCATAATAAAATAAAGTAAAAATTTATGATAACATTTTATGAAAATACATTTCCATTTTAAACTATAAAATTAATCATAAAATTTTAATTAAAATATTTACGACATACAAAAATTATAATACTTATACTATGATCGTTTTTTCAATTATAAGATGTCCAAATTGTATTTTACATTCATGGGTGAAGTTTCTATTTTTTTGGCCAATTTACTATTCATTTCTATTCATAAGAGTAAATGTACTATTAATTATGGTATTTTACTATTCATAATGGTATGTTACTATTCATCAAAAATTATGTTTGTCTTATCAGACTCTAAATATCTTACTGAACACAGCCGTTTAAGTCACTTTTTAGAAATTGAAATCACAGAGGTTGAAAATTTATGTTTACTAGCTAGGGTATAATAAAGTGTTATATTATAGAGACTTATTATTTCATGAATTCAATATTAAATTTAGGTGCATAATATTGGGGTGTTACATTATCTTATCCTTAAAAAAAATACATCCTTTAAATTACCAAAATGTTACCTCACAAAGAGATTTGGGTAGTTCTTCATCATAAGCTCTTCAATCTCCCATGTCTCCTCTTCGATTTTATGATTTTTACAATGTATCTTTACCAGTCAAGTCATCTGATTCCTCAACACTTGTTCTTTAGTGTCTAGAATTTAGGTAGGCTCTTCACAATAACATAGGTCATGTTCCAATTCTATACCTTCAAAATTGAGGTCATCTGTTGGGTATGTCACATACTTTCTTAGCAATGAGACATGAATCACATTGTGTACTTTTGATAGGCTAGGTGGCATAGCCAAATGATATGAAATATCATTAATTCTCTCCATAATCTCAAAAGGGATTATGTACCTAGCGCTCTGTTTCTCTTTCTTCCCAAATCTTATAACACTCTTCCATGGAATACTTTTAACAAAACATGGTATCTCATTTGAAATTTTAAATCCTTCCTTCAATTATCAACATATATTTTTAATATTTGAGCTAATTTGATATGTCCTCGTATAGTATTTACCTTTTATGTTGTTTCCTGCACAAGTTCTAGGCCCACTAGATTCCTTTCATCAACTTCATCCAAACATGTTGGTGTACGACATCTCTTTCCATACAATGCTTCATATGGTTCCATTTAAATACTGGAATGGAAGCTATTATTAAAGGAACACTCCACTAAATATAAATACTGATACCACATTCCTTTAAAATCATGTGATCATGACATCAATATTTATTATAAAGATTGGATCATCCTTTCTGACTTCCCATCAGTTTGATGATGACATGTAGTACTCAACTGAAGCTTTGTGTCCAAATATTTCTGAATTATTTTCCAGAATTTTGATATAAACCAATGATCATTATTAGACACTATTGAATGAGGTTCTCCATGATTTCTTACAACTTCATTGATATAAATCCATGCAAGCCTCTCCAATGTAAATTCCTCCCTTATAGTTAGGAAATGTGCAGAATTTGTAAGTCGATAAACAATTACCCATATTGAATCATTCTTTCTTGGAATTTTTCGTTAATCCAGGGACAAAATCCATGGTGATGTCATCCCTTTTTCATGTTAGAATAGGTAAAGGTTTCATGACTCCTCTAGGATTTTTTCATTTGGCCTTCACTTGTTGACTTACTAAACATCATGAAACATAATCATCAATTTCCTACTTCATTTTTTCCCACCAAAATTATTATTTCAAATATCTATATATTTTAGTTCAACTAGTGTGTATAAAGAAATTTTAGCTATGTACATCATCCAATAACTCACTTTTAAGATTGGGTATAGATGAAACTCAAAGCCTCTACCAAAATTATAGAATTCTATCTTTACATACAAAGTTAAACAACTTCCCATATTTCACAAATTTAATATTCTTTTAAATATTATTGTTATCAAACTGTGAAGCTTATATTTTTTCCAATATATATGGTTGGGAAAAAATTTTAAAAGTTATGGTGTTTCACATTCTTTTAAAATTCCCATGTCCATCCTTATTAGATCCATTAATACAGGATCCCTTTCAATCATCTTTTTTATAAAACTTCATGATCCTTCTTGGTCAATGCATCAACTACCTTATGTTCCTTTCCTGGGTGGTATTTCATGGAACAATAATAATTTTTAAGTAGTTTGAGCCATCACCTTTGCCTCATATTGAGTTCTTTATCTGAGAAGATATACTTACGAATTTTTTGATCCGTATATATCTCACATATTTCACCATAGATATAGTGTCTCCATATTATTAGAGAAAATATCATAGCAGCTAACTCAAGATCATGAGTAGGATAGTTTTGTTCATCAATTTTTAACTACCCGGATGCATAGGAAATAACTCTATCATTTTTCATAAGGACACAACCAAGTCCTTTCTTTGATTCATCACTATAGATCACAAACCTATCATTCCCTGATGGTAGTGTTAGGATTAGGGCATTCACTAATCTGCTCTTCAATTATTCAAAAAAATCCTCACATTATTTTTTCTATACTAACTTAACCACTTTACATGTAATCTTGGTCATTAGGTTGGAAAAACGGGTGATGTTTTGAATGAAGCATCGATAATAAACTACTAAACTAATAAAAAATCATACCTCAATTATGTTTGTTAAATTAGTACATTCTTGAACATCCTTTGTCTTCACAGGATCAACATATATTCTATCCTTAGAGACAATTTTTAACTGCCCTGATGCATAGGAAATAACTCTATCATTTCCTTTTGGACTGACTAATTCACCCTCTATTTTCATTAATAATTACCACCAAAAAGTAATCAAGATATTCCTTGAAAACTATATTTATTAGATCCATGAATATAGAGGGCGTATTAGTCAGTCCAAAAGGAAATACTATAAACTCGTAATGCCCATACCTGGTTTGAATCATTGTTTTTCAAATTTCATCCTTCCTTACTAGAAACTAATGATATCTATATCAAAGATCAATCTTCAAAAATTATTGGGCTCTATGAATTTTATCAAATAAACCATAAATGCGAGGTAGGGGATACATATTCTTTATTTTCATAGCTTTGATCTCCCTGTAGTCAATGCACAACTTCGTCGATCCATCTTTCTTCTTAAGGAAAAGAACAGGGGATCCACATAGAGATACACTAGGGAGAATAAATCCTTTATCAATCCATTCTTCTAGTTTTTTCTTTAATTCAACTAATTTCATTATGGACATTATATAAGTATTCTTTGTTATAGGCCTTGAATCGGGAATTAAATCAATGGAAAACTCAATTTTCCACTCTAGAGGATATTTAGGTAAATCCTCTAGAAACACATCTATATATTCTTTCACAATAGGTGCGTTCACTATTTGAACATTCCATTCCTCACCCAAAGATATTTCATTCCCTTAATCGCCAATATTTTAATTTAGTAGAGCTAATAGGGTTGGATCTAGATAAAAATCAACCGGTGATGTTTCTTCTCTTAATAGAAGGGATTGAACATCTTTCCAGAAAATCATAACTTCCCTCTTCTTGCAATAGATATTCATATCATAACGTGAAATCCAACTCATACCAAGTATTATTTCAAAGTGAATCATGTGTATGATGATAATGTTAGAAACTAAATCATGTTTATGTGTCATGATGGGACTAATCGACACATCCTTGTTGCAATGATACATCCCTTATGAGTTTTGACTGAATATTACTTAATTAAATCAAATTGGAAATTTCTAATTTTCTTGGAAAACCGGGATGAAATAAAAGAATGAGATGATCAAGAATCAAATAATTCATTGTGTAAGTTTGAGTAAATTATTAATGTACCTACCACCGCATCATTAGGAACTTCAACCTTAATATTTGTTACTGTATAAGCTTAACACTACTCCCTTGGCCTTATTTGTGGAATATTTCCATGAGGCATAGAAAATTCCTTTGCATAATGTCCCATATCTTTATAACTATAACATTGAACAAGGGTTATTTCTTTCTTCCACTTGAAATCATGATATTAGTGGCCTTTTTCTCCACACTTGTAAGAGACTATCATTCCCTTCAGGCAAGTGCTAGGGTGTTTCTTTCCACAATTACTATAGGGTGTAAGGTTAACTCTTTTTTCTTCCAAATTTCTTTATTCACTCTCCCAATGTTTTCAGTAGCCCAATTCTTCTCTTTCTTTCCCTTAAAGTTACAAGACTTAGAAAATTATTTTTTTTCTTGATAACACATGAGGTTATATCTTCGTATGATGAGAAATTTTGAGATACTAGTTCCCTTTAGAGGAATGGGTTTAAACCATCAAAGAATCGATCAATATTTCTCTTTGGATTACATATGTAGTTTGAAAAATGACTCACTAACCTTGTGAAGTTATATTCATACTCAGCAACATTCTCATCCTCTTTTTTAATTCAGATTCAAAAAACCTCCTTTCTATGTCCACTTTTTGTTCATGAGGGAAGTATTTTTCTTAGAAACATTCCTTTAAATACCTTCATTACATATCTTCTATTTATTCCTCCACCTTTTTGTTTTGGATTAATGACTAACTCTGATCTGAATCTCTCGATAGACGATGATCCGCCATGACAACCTTCTCTCTTTCGTTATATCCCAAACTGATAAATATTTTGTCTAGAGAACTTATCCACTACTTAACTAGAAATGGGTTTGTAGTCCCATTTAATGATGGAGGTTATTGTTGCATAAAGATATATTACATAGATCATCCACATTGTGGATCTAGATGCTCCATTCTAGAAAGGTTATTGTTTATAACCGGAGTAAGATGTCCCAGTATAGTTATAAGTTTCTTTGCACCACTCACGCTCCAGATCCAACGTCATTATCTTGTATTAGAGGGAAATCCATATATGATACATTCGGGTTCATGATGGTTCTATTCGTTCCAATAGGCACCGTTTCTAAATATTGGTATACACTAGATTATGTTATGAAGCATAAATTATAATCTCAATATAGAAAAATACATAGCATGAATACTTAATATCATAATCATAAACATGGTTTCATTGAGAAAAAATTACAATTAAATTATTCATAATGGATTGTAAAGAAAAGGTCAATTATCTGAATCATATCCTCTAAGAGTGTCAAACTAGGCGCACAGTAAGGATCATTGTCGTGTACTAGGATACCCTGGGTAAAGTCCGAAAATACTTGTCATAGTTTACACTGCTAGGTATATATTTGTCCGAACCACATCCACTTGTAGTATCCAAAAATGGATGTATTTTCTAGAGATATCTAAATAATATATTCCTTAACAAAATTCCAAGATTTTCTTATGTGTTTATACTCAAAGACTAACTTAGGAATGTGTTCCCTAATCTGCATTTTCTAAATCTAGTTTCAATGTTTTCTACTAAACTTCGTCTGATACCAACTGTAAGGACCCGACCCAACTTCCCCAGAGCCGAATACTTGTTTTATTACATTGGAATATAAAAAAGGAATATGAATCCTGATGGACCGAGTATTTTAATAGAATTGGAAATAAGATACATACATAAATTCATCATTATAACTTTGAATAAAATGCAACACAGAAGTTTTATTTGGAATATCCACAGCTATAAGTTTATCCATGCTAGTCATTCATAATAAATTTATTCATGTACTGTGAAAATGAAACATAAGAAAGGGGTGAGATAAAATTCTCAGTAATGGTAAGCAATACAGCAGAAGATATCATAAACATAAACACGAGGCATGGTGAATAACTAAAAACCAGACTTTAAGAAATAATATTGAACATAATATGGAAGGATTAAGAGCTGAATAAATAATTCCATAATAAAACATAATCATTGTTATTCTACTAGTTGAATAACCACATGAACTATCAAAAATAGTTTCATAATGAGGGAATGCATAATGTGGGACATCATAACCATATTGTCAAGGCCTTGTGCCAAGACCGTAAATATCCATTTTGTCAAGGCCTTGTTCCAAGACCATAGTTTGTCTCATTAGACCTACTGATGCACTGAGGGGATATAGCAGGACCCAACCGACACTTACTAAGTCCAATTAATTTCTCATATGAGTGGGTATAAACATAAATAACATATATATTTATATTGAAACTAATATATGAAATGTAAATAACTTTCCCTAAACATTAATCTCAAACACTAACTATTCAGAGTAAATTGATGAATGGTTTTAAGAGATAATATCCATAGTAAAAATATAGTTGATGATATCATAAAAAAATTAACCCTATTTAAAAATAATAATCAACAAGTGTGATGAAATGGGTGAAAATACTCGTTTAAAATCATTGAGAAATTCTAGTTATAAAAACCATTTTACTTTGAAAATATGATTTATTTTGGAAATATATCTGTATAAAACTATAAGTGATTCAAGTTAGACTTCTCATAACAAAAATATTGATTTTATGAGAATTATTTTTTAAAAACAGATTCTAGATTTATCTTCAAAATAGGCAATAATTGGGAAATTCCCTTGAATCGGGCTGGTATTTCTGGAATAATTTTTGAAGTTTCCTTTTAAAACATATAACTCCCAATAAAATAAAGAAGAATTCTGGTTACTAAATATATATATAACACTCATATAGAATTTATGAAGGGTACATAATAATAAATAATAATTTCATTGTGGTAAGTAGACAATAAAATTAACCCGAATGAAAATGGTGGTTCAGGTGTAAAACCCTTACCATAAGTCTGAAGGTGTTCCTCACTGGATCTTAACAACTTGGATAATAAAATTTAGGTTCATAAATTAATGAATCAACAATATAATATACGTGTAATTGATTTATTATATCCTTATTAGGTTCATTCATGGATTTTTTATGGGTTAAGAGATTCAATTTTATTGTTTGGGAGCATTTTCTTCATGGGTTTTTATGATTGGATTACTTATATTCATGTACAGATAAACATGTAGAATGAGAATGGTTGTACATTATTGAAGTTACTTTTTATTAGAGAACATGAATAATATTAAATAGTTATAAAATTCATTTGGTTATTAGGAATGAAGATGTATCATTATATAAAACATCAATGATAATTGTATGGGTTAATTTGTGATTTTTTATCACAAATAACTCCTTCTGATTTATAAATTAATATCATGTATAAAAAAAGATTAAATAACGTTACATAATTTATAGTATATATATATATATATATATTATTTTCTGGTTCAACCAAAAAAATGGTTTCATGACCAGAATTGAAGATGGTAATATAAATTGAAAAATCTTTATCCTTAAAGTTAATAAATTAACATATCTTGGATGGTGTTTTCGTTTTTAGTATAAAATAATGGGGAAGGATAGATTGTGAGGAATTATTACATTATCACAAAAAAATCTAGTATAAGTAAGCTACTTGAGTTATCATAACATTTGGATGAAAGGAGTTGAGAGAAAATATAAAATAAAATAAAAGACCTCGAAATAAAAGAATGGTTGAAAATCCCTTACGAAAATTCGGCAGCCTAACGACGTCACTTAAAAATTCAGAAAATATTTTGATGATTGAAAAGGGGTATCTCATAATTATAATATAATATGGACATTAATGGGGATATGGAATGACATATCCCAAAATAATCCAAAAGAAATTAAAAGAGAATAACATAAAAAAGAGTTCTTGACAGGTGAATGGAGGTAGATTCCCTTACCGTGTCGAGTAACTCCTAAAAAATGAATGATGGAACCTTAGGGGCTTGAGGACACCTTCAGAGGACTTTAAGGGAGGTAAAACTACCATATATTCTAGGATTATGTGTTTTTAAGGAAATAAAATGAAGGAATGGGTGGGTATTTATAATAAAAGAGGGGAATTTTTTATTAATTTCAAAGGACGCCTCATTAGTGGTTTTTGAAAAATAATGGGTTTTCCCATGGTATTTTCCCATGGTATTAGCCACTTGGGATACCTCATATCATATTTTAATGTACATAAGTCGACCATAATTTTATATTAATTATTACATCATTATGATTTCATTAATCATACTCAAAACTACAAACTGTATTTTTACTATTCACAAAAATACATGTATTTTAGAAAAATCCCAAAAATTCACCCAACCATTTTTCAACGTGTATAATTAAAAAATGAAATCTATTTTTCGAAAAAAATATAAATGTTTTTAATTTAATTTTTAAATAAAATCATAATTTATTCCAAAAAAACATCTTTAAAACAATAACTCACTTTATAACACCTTGAGAAATTAACCAAGGTCCCATAAAATTATTTTATAACCATATGAAAATGAACTAAAAATTTATGATTAAATATTAGGAAAATAAATTTCAATTTTTAAATATTAAATTAATCATAAAATTGTAATTAAAATATTTATCGCATACAAAAATACCAATACCTATACTAAGATCATTTTTTCACGTATAAAATGCCTAAATTGTATTTATACATTCAAGGGTGATGTTTTTATTTTTTTGACCATTTACTATTCATTACTATTCATAACAATAACATTATTATTCATTAGGGAATGTTACAATTCATTAAAAAAATTATGTTTGTCTTTTCAGACATTAAATATCATACTGAACACAACTGTGTATATCAGTTTTTTAAATTCAAATAATAGAGGTGAAAAAATTATGTTTACATGATTGGTTATAAAAAAGTGTTGTTCTGTAGAGACTTAGTGTTTCATACATTCAATATAAAATTTATGTGCAGAATCATGGAGTGTTACATGTGGCTTCAGAACCAGAGGCTGTAGTAGGTACTGCTTGATCTCCTCAAAATTGGTCTGATATGCTTCATCCCACTTATAGTCGGCACCTTTCTTCATGAGTCAATAAAAGGGCTTACATTTCTAGGTATATTTACAATTAATCAATATATATAGGCTAAGTGGCCTTGGAAACCTCAGATCTCTTAATGGTTTCTCAAAGGAGGAATCTGACTAATGGCCTTGATCTCCTCTAGATTGATCTCGATGCCTATGTATCTGACGATGAAGCTGAGAAACTTTCTGTAGGTAACCTCGAAGGCACACTTCAAGGTGTTCATCTTTAGATGATGAGATCAGAGGAAGTTGAAAAAACATTCACTGTCTCTATGATGGTTCTGAAAATGGTGGGGTTTTACCACTAGATCATCTATGTAGCATTCCCCCACGGTCTTGAGGATCATCTTGAATATGCGGTGCATGGCGCGCTGGTAGGTAAATCCTGTATTTTTTTAGACCAAAAAGAATTACTTTGTAACCAAAGGTACCTTGTGGTTCTCTGAATGTGGTATATTCCTCATCTTTGGGATCCATTCGAATTTGATTTTACATAGAATACCCATCCATGATAGAGAGATCATGGAATCCAGCGGTAGTTTCGATCAATAGATCTGTTGCAGGAAGGAGAAAATCATCCTTTGAAGAGTGACTGTTAAGGTCACAAAAATCAATGTAGACTCTGATATCTATATTCTTATTTCTGACAGGGTTAATTTTGGAGAACTATTTGGGGTACTATACTTCCTAAATGAAGCTGGATTTATATAGATTATCAAGTTTAGACACGACCATGGCACCATGAGAGGGGTGTATCTTTTTGGGAGGCTGTTTAAACACATGATGGTTTATTGGGAGACTGAGGTGGTGGATGGTGACCTGAGGATCTAGTCCTGGAATCTCTTCATAGTTCCAGAAAACACATCGCGATGTTGCTTTCAGAAATCCACATAATGTTTATTCTCTTCTGTAGACATGGATTCAGTTATTAGTGTTTTCTTGGGATCTGTATTGGTGCTAAGGTTTACCTATACCAACCCATCAATGGTGGTGGCGAGACCTTCCTCAAATGACGGTGACACACGCCTGTCGTACGGTGTGGAAAAAGCAATTTATTTTTCTAATGTAGCACATAGGCTGACCAGGGTCATCTCACTTGATGAGATTTCTCATTTATTTACCCACTTAATCTAATTCACCTATACTACTTTTTTTGGATTTATTATTTAATATTAGAATGCTATGGAATTTAAATGAATGAAAATGTTAAATAAACATGTAATGACAGAATCATATTAGTAAATAAAGAACATGGACTTTGTGGGTTGGTTTGTGGGATCCATTATTCTTCTTATTGGTTTTTAAATTATGTTTGATAATTCAATTATAAGACCTCATTCATAAATTACTATTCTTTTATTTAGTGTTGTGAAATACTGAATGTTTATATCAATCTCAATTCTACCACCTCCTATAATCAATTATGATGGCACACCTCGATCGAGCGTGTGACATCTCCGAGGACCTGGCTCCATCGTATACCATTTCATATACTAAATAGATCAACTATGTTATATGAAGATCTAATATCCAGAAGAAGCGATGGAAAAGATTTAATAAAAGAATATAAATAAGTTCGAGTTCAGTGTCATGGTGGACGACTACTGCACCCATACACATCACTCTTTCTCATCACAAACATAATGAAACTTAATAATTTAAGTGCAGAATAAATGGAATTTACACATACCTCCCTTAGGTAAAGTCTCATGGTTGGACCTCCTTTTTAAGGGTAATAGGTCATGGTGGATAGCTGAAGATTAAAATAAGATAATTAGATTAGGGTTGGAAGATAATGAGATATGGAAGAATATTGAAATAGTTGAATTAAAAATATGCAAACGCATTACATGAGAGAAGAAAACTAAATTAAAAAGAAAAGAATAGAAAATTCCAAAGTTGGAAGAACGTCCCTAGGCCTCCTCTCCAATGGTGGTGTCTAACCTACTCTTCAGAATGGGTGAACTCCTATTTATATAGGCTAGGATTTTCCATCCTTCAGTCTTCAAATTTAAGATCATTAAAATCTCTCTTTTAGATTTTCTACAAATTCTTTACACCAAATGTTTGACCATTGTAAGCCAATTAAATGGCCGAATTTTGGAATAGATTCTTCTTGAATGATACTCCAAAATATATTTTCGATTCATCCCAAAATCTAATATTCATCCTCATAATGTAGCATGAGATATGGCCAATTGAATAATATATTTTATTCTGGATGAATGTTTCTTTTTTTCTACCCCAAACTTTGAGCATCCAAGGGTTGCCTTAATTAAGGAAAATATTTATAATATTCAACTAAAGAACACCCCATTTAATTGTCTTTCCATTAAAATTATTAGCACCCCAATTGGATGTGTTTTCACCTATTTATGACTAATTCATTGATGTGGTGTCCACGCGGTCATACAGAATATGTTTCCAATTTGATTGAATTTTTCGGACCCTTGGATGGCCGAATTAATTCCTGGTCCAGAAGACAGATATGAAAAAATAGATATATAAATTCAATAAAAAATTAATCCAATCAATTGGATTTATATTTTAAAATATATGCTTGAATATATCAAATCGATTAAAATCTATCAATATTTCCAAGTTAAGAAGTTTTATTATTTAAGCTCAAAACAACCTATAAATCCATAATTGATCTAAATAACACAAATTGATAAATTATTAGTGATTAAATAATTGAATTATATATAATAAATAATGAAAATATTATCTCTATCAATTCCCCCACACTTAAACTATGGTTTTTCTCAATCATAAAATCTCAACATGGAATTCAAAGGGGACCAATGTCAACAATATTCAAATTTCAAAGAAATAAAATCATAAAATTATAAATTTCCTATAATAGTTTCAATTTCCACAGAAAAATCAATTTAATTTCCCATTTTTCAAGAAATAATAAATTTATACATTTTACTTTTCCCCTTGGAAAAAGGATGGATCTTCTCCTTTTATTCTTTTATGATTCTCAATTTATTATTATTAAACATGACAAATCATGATCTACCTCTCTTTTGATTCTTTTATCTCATCACTCATGATACAATTAAACTGGAGTTATTCTCATATCATGAGAACATGATCCTTATCCAAAGGTTTGTAAAGGAACTACTTTCTCCACATTTTAAATAAAAAAAACACATAAAATCATGAGGACTTGTAATAAAGGATCCAATGACTCTGTGGATTTGTGTTGGTGGGAAAATGATGGAAATAATTACAGCCAGAAGTATGAGGTTTGACTCTTAAGAACAATTCATGATTAATCAAGTGAAAACATAGGAGCAACCTCACAAAAATCCCCTTGAGAATGTGAAAAACAACATCACCTCTTTTTATGACATGGAACATGAGTAAATAAATGATTACAAAGAATTACATCATCCAAGATTTCCCCCTTTTTTATATATTTCTTATAATGATTCCGAAATTCACACCTTTATTTTTCACTTTTTTTATGGAGAACTGCATGAAATGAAAGAATCATAAAGAAATGATGACTCATGCCCACTTTTCTATTACTACATTTCCCAAAATGATGAAACACACCACACACCACCCACAAATAATACACATCCTAATGAACACACATGAATGGCGCTTCCCCAACACTCAAACTTGAAATATCCGTACAAAAATACAAAAATAGTGGGTAGGTAAGAAAAATTCATCTTGTAATTTGGCTTAAACCTATCAGGCGATTCATGGCTTCTATGGGATAACAATGGCTAAATGTAAGGGTGGGTATAAAGTAAATATGTGGCTAGAAAAAGTAGTTTCTCAATAATTTAAAATGTGTTTTTTCACAATCATAGCTCTTATAAGATTCAACACAGGTTCTAGTAGGTGGCGTGTCCAAAGATCACTCAAGAAATATTCTCAAGAAAAAATAAGAAATATTTGATCTAGAAATCCTGTCGTGAATGGGAATATGATATTGGACAATTACACATGGTGTGATTATTAATAGAAAATTAACTTACATGAATTTGAGAAATTGAAAGCATGAAAGATGATAGGGAAATTTCATTTACATGAATCAATATATTCCTTCAAATCACAAGTCATCATTTCAATATTCATGCTTCACTTTAATCATCCAATTATACATTTTATTCATTAATTCTCATTAACATTGAAATCTAAAACATGGAATTACTGGATTCCTAAGAAACTCATGTCTCCTATATATGTTAAGAAAAACATAATTTAAGTGTGGGAATTCATTTCCATTTTAAAGCACAAAACAAAAATGTTTGGACTTTCAAAGATAATCATTAAAGTTGAACTCACTTTTGAAATGAAGCTTGGGTTTTTCCTGTTTGGGGGTTCGCTTTTTCCATCATGAACCTACAAAATATAATTAATAAATTAATTGAATGGATCATGTCATTAAAGATAAAAAAATATAGGAGGGAGTGGGATGCATTCTCTTCTACTTCTATGAAAAGAAATTGGAATCTAAATTCCTAGAATGCATGTAAAGACAAGTCTTGGTACAATCCCCCAAGTGCTCCCTAGATTCTTTTATTACCTCTAGTGGGCAGTACCAGCTATTATACATAATTTGACGGTGGTTGGATATTTTTGTAAATGAACCACACATGTTTTTCTTCCCATCCTATAGTTCTTTGTTATTGTTGTGGAGAATTACATGTAAAGAGTATACCAAATATTCCCCCTTTGTAATGCAGAATAGCTTGAATAGTGCGGGTAGGATGAAGTATGAAACATCCTCATCTTTAATTTCAACTTCTGCAACATCTTGTTCAAAATCCAGTGGTTTCTCCAAATGTTCTAAATTAATATCATAATGAAAGGGAGATTTAAAATTTAAATTTGATGTTTTAATTTCAAAATATTCCCTTTAAGGTATACAGCTTATAGATTTGGTTCTTCTAGAATAGCCACTTGTATCTCTTCATGGGATTCCTAAAGTAGATGATCAATGTATTCAGGGAACTCCATATGTTCCTCAATAGGTGCAATTTCTTCTTCTTCCTCCATGTCATAAAAAAGGAAATCTGATTCTGTAAAACAAGAGGGAGTGACATAAAATTCAGATTCAATAAAACTAGAAAAGATAGATTTAATGGAAGGTTCAACTCCCTTAGTTGGTTTTCCTCCAATATATTATTGAGTTGAAAGTTACTCTTAGAGTTTATTATAAATGGATGGAGTTTGGTAGTCATTATCATCCACCTCATGTTTGGATTCAACTTCATGGATTTCTTCAGTGAAATTAAGGAATACCAGTGGCACTTCCTTCTTAGCCTTGAATCATTGAATGTCAATTTTGAGTTCATCGACAATGAACATCAAATCATCAAGTGATATCCATGTTTCAATTCTTCTTTCCTTTTTCTTTAACCTTATCATTAGTGCATCATCCCTTCGTTAGATGGCCTCTTCAGTGTAGTCGATTTCTTGTTCCTGCACCCGTGAGTAATTATTCCATGCAGAATAATTGAAGTTTGGATTCATCATGGAAATAAATTTTTTAATTTTTTTAAAAATGGAAAACTATCTAAAATTTAAAAATATATAAATAAAAGTAAAAAACTGATTAGATCCCCAAAAAAGGCACCATTTTTTATGCATGCCTATCGTAGGGCATGGAAAAAGCAATTTATTTTTCTAATGTAGCACAGAGGCTGACCAGGGTCGTCTCACTTGAGAATCTTTCCCAGTATTTTACCCACATAATCTAATTCAACTATACTACTTTTTTGGTTTTTTTATTTAATCTTATAATGCTATGTAATTTAAATGAATGAAAATATAAAAGAAACACGCAATGACATAATGATATTAGTATAGAAGGAACTTGGCCATTGTGGGTTGGTTTATGGGTTCCATTATTCTTCTTATTGGTGTTTAAATTATGTTTGATAATTAAATTCTGAGTCATCATTATTTAATTAATATTATATTATTTAGTGTTGTGAAATATTTAATGCATATATCAATCTCAATTCCCCCACCTCCTATAATCACGGTTGATGGCACACCTCGATCGAGCGTGTGACATCTCCCAGGACCAGGATTCATCATATGCCATTTCATATACAGAATAGATCAACTTGACCATATGAAGTTCTTTTATCTAGCCAAAGGGATGGAAAATATTTAATAAAATAATAGAAATATGTTCGAGTTCAGTATCGTGGTGGACGACCTCCGCACCCGTGCACATCACTCTTGCTCATCACAAACATAATAAAACTTAAGAATTTATGCGCAAAATAAATAGAATTTCAACATGAATCCCCTAGGACAAGTCTCAAGTTAGTCCCTAATTTTTAATTTTAAGAGTTCATGGTTAATAGATGAATAAGAAAATATGATTATTATATTAGGGTTGGAAGATAAATAGTGATACAAGAATATGGAAATAGTTGAATTAAAAATATTCAAATGCATTACGTGAGAAAAGAAAACTACATTAGAAAGAAAATAAAAGAAAATTCCTAATCCAGAAGAAAATCTATAGGCCTCCTACATAATGGTGGTTTATAACCCCATATTCATAATGGGTGAACTCTTCATTAAATAGGATAAGGTTTTCCTTCATTCGGTCTTCAAATTTAAGATCTCCAAAATTTATCTTTAATATTTCCTGCAGATTATGTCAATAGAATTCTTGACAATTTTAGGCCAATTAAATGTCTGAATTGTGGAATAGTTTATTCTTGAAATGTCTTCCAAAATATATGTTACGTTGCATCCCAAAGTTTCATATTCATCCTCTCTATGTAGTGTGAGATATAGCTAATTAGATAATATATTTTATTCTTGATGAATGTTTCCTTTTTTCTACCCCAAATTTTGAGCATCCATGACCTGCCTTATTGAAGGGAAGTCCCCATAATATTAAACAGATGAATTCATAATTTAAATAGATTTTCATTACAATTTGAAGAACCCCAATTGAATTTGTTTTTTCCAATTTATGACCAATTCATTGAGGTGGGGTCCACTCTGACGTCTAGAATAAATTGCTAACTTGATTGAATTTTTCGGACCCTTTGATGGCCGAATTAAATCCTGGTACATAAGAAAAATATGAAGAAAATAAATATATGAATATAATAAAAAAAATCACAAAAATTGGTTTTATATTTTAAAATATATTCATGAATTACCAAATTAATTAAAAAATGTCAATATTTCCAAATTATGCAATTTTCATATTTAAGCTCAAAACACCCTCTAAATCTAAAATTGATGCAAATAACACAAATTGATAAATTATTAGAGATTAAATCATTTAATTATATATAAAAAATTATGAAATATTATCTTTATTAGCGGGCATGGAATCTTCTAAATCCTCCTCATCATCTATGATGAGAGGATCATCGGTAGGAGGAAGTTATTTCAAGTTGGATGATCCAAATGGAATGTTGGTTCCACCCTAACTGGTAGTGGAAACCTCATCCCAGAACTCCTACACTGCTTAACCCATGGCGACGAATGTTGTCGATCTGATTCCATCATGCCTTCGACCAAAGGGGCCACATTTGATAGTATCAAAGCAGTAGTGGTGCATTGACTTGAGTCAGTTAAACCCAGACCGGAAAAAAAGCATGATGTATTGTTATTGTCGTGGGTTGGACATCTTGATACTTTATAGGGGTAGGTGCTCTAGGATCACCTAAGTCTGATTTTTTTAGGAAAACGAGGTGATCTTCTAGAATTGTTTAGACTTGGGAATGTACTTCCCCCACTTCCCAAAGACAAAAAAGTAATGCCACAAGTCTAGGGTCATGCCTTCCAATCAGAGAATTTTTAGGGAATAGGCATCATCCTAGTCTATCCATGGATCGACCAAAGCGAAAGTTTGGTCATGCTCATTAGCCTCGTCCTGCTTATACTTTCTCATGTAGTAGTCGGTTTCTAGGTGATGGTCTTAAAAAGAGGAAAAGGTAGATTCATCACCTTGGAGTATGCCCAGTCGACCATTAATGGAGTAGTTGATACATTAATGATATGTGGAGGGGATTGTGGCATGCAGATGCAGCTATGGTCTACCCATCAATGCATTGTAGGTGCTTTCCTGCGAGATGACCATGAACTTAGTGTTGGAAATCAGGCCATCAAATTGGTCCATTAGGAGGATCTTTCCAAGAGGAGTCTTCTCTATTATGTTAGAGCCTTGAATTATCTTATTAGAGGGAATTAGGTCTTATTTGGATAACCCCAGTTATTGGAGCATCTGGGTCAGGATGAGATTAATCCCAGAACCTGTGTCAATGAGGAAACAATGGACTTCCACACCATTGAACTGACTAGTGATATACATCGGGCAGATCTTCCCATATATGGGATAATACTCATATTTTCCTGAAAATGAGATGATGGTTAGACATTATATGATTTTTACTGCCTCATCATGGAAAGCTTTTCCATTTGGAATATCTACCTCAAAATGGAGGGGGATTCTAATGCCTCCTCAAGGCTTCACCCATATCTTCTGATAGGTGGAGATACTTGAAGATTGACAGCCTCATATGAATATTGTAAATTTGATTGATCACATCATAATTTCGTGCTAGATTCACATTTTGAATTATTGGAGATCGCTCTACGGTAAGAGGTACGACATATACTGCAGTTCGAACAAGAGGACTCTCAATGTTTCTAGGGACATCCCACTTCTCACAAGTGAAACCATAAAAAATGACTACTGTTGGATGAACAAATGAATATGGTCTTTCCTTAGCTATCCACAATCATTGTGGCTATGACTGATCGAGTATCATAAATGGTGGTGGAGACGATTCTGACGAGACAAAATAAGAGGATTTGATGTGTTGAGCTCTATGTTGAGCTTGATACATGGTCTCATTAGTGTGAATGGAATGGTGGAAATAATTGTCCAATGTTTTCTAATAATTCACATATCTACATTTTTGAAGATTCTGGCATCAGTTGGGGACATTAAGAGGGTCTTTTCGACACTCTCTGTCATAGAGAACCATGTAATGGTCTACCAGTTCGACGGTATTCACAAAGGAATACTCCTGATCATCGCTTGAGGAGTCCTCCATTGTTGGGAAGATCATAGGGGAAATCCCCATCTATGAGGGTATGAAATCTCCTATATTACAGGGTGACTTTGGTACCTGAGGAGGGGTTTTGTTTCCCTTACGTTGTCGACGCTTGTCCTACTGAGAAGGGGAAGGCCGAGATGTCGATGCAAAGATGGTTTCTAAAGGTAGCGCATAGAATTATGGAGGCTCAGCCTAATTCCAACGGGCACAGATGATAAGATGGGAACAATAAAGTACCTTTAGAGCCATCCTGTCTTCTTATTTATAAGATCCATGGCCAGAAACATGTTTCCATTCTCCCTCATCGTCTCTGTCAATCCTTGAAAACACACATACCACATGTGTCAAGGCAGGACCCAGTCTGACTATGCTATTATCGACCTAGTCTTGAAATTTTTTTTGAAAACGTAGAACTTATTGAGGGTGATTCTAGGAAACTGTTGATATGGGAAGTAGTTTGGGTGATCAATGAGATCTACTTCTTCGGGTCTCCTGCATTCTGGTAGCCACAAGATTCCATTCTCTAAGATACTTCAGAAGTAGCTGGGGAACTATTCATCATTGAATGAGTATGTCCAGTTTCTCCTGACCTATAATGTGTCTTTGGGAACTTGACCCTATCAGGGAGGCGGAACCTAATGAGGAGGTGGGACCAGATTGTCTCACCTAGGTGGTGGTGGCACATTATGCAGGGGCACCTGCTGATTCTGAGGTGGGTGATGCTGACTCATAGTCAGAGCCAGAGTTGGTGGCCTTCTGCGAGGCTATAATGGTGGCTTCACCAATAATAATTCCATTAGTCTTGAGGCCTCTACATGTGAAACATCGACGACCTCAACATTGGTAGTTCTTCTTGGAGGATCTGTGGGAGGCAATAGGGGTGTTTGATTGGCTTGCTATAAGGATTCCTCTATGTGATGAGACTTATCAAAGAACTCCTGGAATCCACCTGAGTAGTTATGAGTGATAAGAGAGGGGACCAATTCAGTCTTCACATTCCCCACACACATCATTAGAAACTGCTCATGAGTCAGTGACATATCGAGGGATTATGGGAGGCCCTATCACCTGCCAACAAAGTTTGTGACTCACTCATTTGGCATCTTCTTGTACTAGAAGAGGTCATAAATACTTATCTTGTGGGTTGTAGAACTGAACTAATAAAGGAACATCCGATGGAGATCCTAACAACTTTCTATAGACCCAATGGGTAGCTAGATGTATCAGACGAACGTGGGCCCTTCTAGTGTCCGTACAAAACACTGGAGTTTGGTGGCCTCCTAATGTGCCGGAGTTCCCAGCATGGGTCCATATCTCTAAACTAAATGGAAAAATTATTTCGGTGGATCTCACATCCCATTGAAAGGGAATAAAACAGGATTTCTAAAATGTGGGGGTGTTGGCATATTATTTACCCATGCCAGATATGGCTTTACATCCGACATTATTTCCACCTATCGATCTTTCAAAGCATTAAGGCGGGCGATAAAATCATCCATCAGATCATCCTGGTGAGGATTCCTGTCTTGAAGAGGGTCTTTGACCACCAATTCAATGGTAGGATCTTCAACATGGTAAGTGGTCCCAGCGGCTCCAGAAGCAACTGGAGGAATTACCGAAAGAGCTAGGGGAAAACCTGTGGGCCACTGCAGGAAAATGGGGAGCATCCAGTGGAGCCTGGGGAGTGGCCGGTGGAACCTATGGAGTGGCCAGTGGAACCTGATCTGGTTCCTAAGGTAGTTTTTCATGTATCTCATGTATAATTGTTGATTCATATCACAGTCTCTTTCCAAAAACACCAGCATCTACCCTATAGAGATGGGTAGTGTTATCGAGATCTCCTGAAGGAAATTCACCCAGGGGAATCTGTTACTTACCCTTCTAACCTAGTCTACGATTACCTTAATATGGTCGTTCTTCCATGGAACATTCGGTGAGGATCTCATCAACCATCCTTCTCTGTTCAGTGAGATGTTGATGCAATGTTTCCTTTTCAGGACCATCCATCGTCTTATGCACCGAGCCAGCTCGGTTGGGGGTTTGAATGTCCTAGTGTTTCCTTTAATATTGATGGAGTCTCAACCAAAAGGCAATGACTAAGAAGGTGATGGAAGGACAAGAAAAGTTATTTTTTGCGATTATGGAAACCTGTAGGGTATGTCGGGTGTTGTACTACCCTAGAAGGTTTTTCCTCTTCTCTAAGCCCTACGCCAATTCCCCCATCCGAGTATATCTCAGGAGTGACCATGCTCACTTTGATGATGTTTGAAGGTATATCCTCGATATTACTAGGTGGACCAGGTTAGTGCAGGATTGGACTAATATGTAGGGCAATGTACGGTTGCCCCCAAACATGGATTTGTACATGTGAGGAGGCCTCCTTAATAACTCTGCAGAGAACTATAAATCTATGAATGCATCATTTCTAAAGGGTACGATAATAACTAGGCGACATAGGGTGTTGAGCGATAGGGAGTGATTCCAACTCAACTATGTGGAACTAATGGACAATGTTGTTGAGGTTTCCTCAGATTTTGGGGTAAGTTATTTGTTGATAATAGAGATTGAAATGTTATGTCCCTAAGGTTTGGTGGAAGCACATAACCTCATCCCTATGTGAGGGACTCCAAAATACTGAATCTTGTGGTTTCAATTTTCTATAACATCTTGGGGAAATGGTTTTCTGTGAGAATGTCCAGCAAACCTCTTGGCTCAAACATAAGATTCAGCCCATGTCTTCCACATTCATTGACTGGTGGGTTGAGGGGTCGGTAAGAGAACTGACATAGACTGTTTCAATGGTGGGCTGGTCAGTGGAAAATATGGTTCACGAGCTGACAATCTATTGCACACTGGTCTATCTCTTAGGGACTTCACTGATTATACCACCACATCCCTATAAGACAGGGGGATGATTGTTTCTTCCTATGGAAGGTTGGTAGTGACTAGAAACAAATATTTTCAGTGCTCATTGTTCTTCGGTCCCTAGAACAGTTCTTTGGGATCACATGTCAAGGTAGAGGATAACCTCAGTGATGGTAGAGAGGATTTCACAGAAAGTTCCCAGAGAAAAGTAAAATCTTACAACTCATGTAATTATCTACCGAGGGATTTTTGGATTTTGTGTATCTCACTTTCTGGGAGGACAAGGTTGCTACGTCGAGTTCTTCGCCATAGTCTGACGGAGAGGATTGGGGTGAGGGCCCCATCATTGAGTCTCACTACACATTTGAATATGAAAAGTAGATGGGTTTGATCTGGGGTTTCCTAGAATTCTTCCTTTTGTGTTGGCGATTCTTCTTTCTACCCTTGGTTGGTCCCTCAGGGTAGGATAGATCTTCGACACGTGGAGGACCTCCGTGCAAGTTGGTACAAGAGTGGAGATGACTCCTGCTTGGATGAGATGGAGTGCGAGGAGCACCCGGATAAATGTCAAATGGAACATGGGGACGGACTCTATGTTTTAGAGTGATACAGAGGGGAGGGACTCTGCTGGAGATGATAAGCACATGGGGAGGACTTCCATGGTAACCAACTATAAAATGGGGAGGACATCTGGGTCGACAGCTTGTGGTAATAGTGGTATGAGGAGGTTTTTCATGTTGATCATGTTTGACACAGGAAGGACCTATGTGTTGTCGATTGATGAAGTGGGGAGGGCCTCTGTTGAGATCATGAGCATGTGGAGGAACTTCATTATTATAGGTTATTGGCTAATGGGGACCCTCGTGTTGAGAACCTAGTATGTGGGGAAAATTATCATACCTGAGATTTCAGGCATAGGAAGGACATTTGTGGTTGGTTTCAACAATATGGGGAGGACCTGTAACGACCAGAAATTTGGAAAAAATCATGTTTCCTAATTTTTTGTGATTTTATTTTTTATATACTCAAAAAAAACTATTTCATTTGATAACATGAGTATAATAAAAATGAGACCGTTGGGTTTTGACTGTTATATGACCATTGGTCAATAAAACCGCTGGAAACTAAATGTTTCGATTATTGTCTCTAAATACATGTAATCATGGTTAATTAATATAGAAAGAATATTTGATGGCCTCACCCAGTAGTCTTGGACCGATCGAATCCCATCTAACAGTGCTTGGGAAGGAGGTAGCACCACTGGGCTTTGCTCTTGACCAAACCCAAGCCAAACTTCATCGTGTGAAGCTAGAATGGAATCGCCTTCGCGAGAAGTTCAAACTGATAGAAATTACTACTCGAGCGATGTTGGCCGAGCCTCCCTCATATTCTCTCACCTTAGCACACCTTACACTTATGACCTATGCTAGTGTGATAAGGGGATATGTAAGGAGACCGTAACTGCCTTGTGTAATCCTTTACATTAAATAAAAATTTTGATCTCTTCTTATGATGAAGTTTATGAATTTTCAAATGTCCGGATAAATATAGTATGCATATTTTTGATGAATTTTAGAGAAATGATATTTTAAAAATGTTTATGTAAAACATAAATAATTAAAAATCTGTAATGATTGTAAAAAATGGTCTTCTACAATTATGTTCAGTACGAAATTTAGAGTTTAATAAGATCACCTTAGTTTTTGATGAGTAGTAAATTATGAATAGTGATTTTATGCTTAAAATTAGTAATGTGACCAAATGGATTATTAATCTCACTTAAAGAAAGTATTAATATAATCTAGGCACCTTGATTAAGTAATGTGATTCAATAAAATGGTTAAATAACGGTTTCATAACTTATTATTCAAGTATTGGTTTTTTTGGGTGAATAGTGTTTTTTAATTAAAGAGTAAATTAAAAATATTTAGAAAAATATTTTTATAAAATTGATTTTATTTTTGAACTCAGAGCATCGATATTATGTTATGGTAATTTTTGGGGATTTTTCTGAAAAAAATGAATTTTCTGTGAATAGTGTATTTATTTAAAAAATAAATTTAAAATATTTAGAAAATTATTTTTATAAAATGGATTTTATTTTTTAAATAAGATCATTGATATTTGGTTGAGGTGAAATTTTGGGATTTTTCTGAGAAAGTTAAATTTTCGATGAAAAGTGACAATACAGTTTTAGGGTTCCGGTATGTTTAATGACATCATAACCATGTCATGATGATGTCATTAGATATTTAAATGGTTGGCCGACCAAAGGTGAAAAAAATATTGTATGGGGGGACCCATGTGGCCAATACCATGGGCAAATACCATTGTCAAGCCCATGGTTTTCCCAAAACCACAAATGAGGTGTCCCTTGGCCATTAATGCCTTGTCCCCTCACTTTCCCTATAAATACCAAGACATCCTCTCATCCATTAGACTCCCAACTCTCCCTCAACAATGATATGGTTTCATTACCTCTCAAGGAGTCCTACCAAGGTTCCCCCAAGCCCTCAAGGTCCCAACCGTTGAGTTTCAAGAGTTACGTTTTAAGGTAAGGGATCCGACCCCTCTCTTTCTTTTCAAGTGATCTCTTTTATGTCATTTATTTTATTCTATATTCTATTGTGTTGAATAATGTTATTTTATATTCATATTACATCCCTTTTCATGTTCATATGATGAGAGACCCCCTCTTTCTCCCATCATATCATTTTAAGAATGTTAAAGTGGCACCGTTAGGCTGCCGAAATGTTTAATGGATTCTTTCACCCTTCTCGTTTTCAAGATCTATTTTCATGTCAAGTCTTTCATTTTCATTTTTTTATTTTGGTATATGATATCTAAATATATCATACTGATATTTTATGTTCATATGATAAGAGACCCTATTTTATCTCGTCAATTCATTTTTTTTTGAAGTTAAAGTTACGAGGTTAGGCTGCCGAATTTTAAGGGATTCCTTCACCATTCTCATTTTCAAGTTCTATTTTCATGTCAAGTATTTAAAGTTTCTTTTTATTATGTTGGGTTATGATATCTATATCTATCATACTTATATTTTATTTTCATATGATTAGAGACCCTATTTGATCTCACCAATTCATTTTTGTTGAAGTTTAAGTAACGTCGTTAGGCTGCCGAATTTTAAGGGATTCTTTCACCCTTCTCATTTTCAAGTTCTATTTTCATGTAAAGTCTTTCAATTTCATTTTTATTATGTTGGGTTATGATATATATATCTATAATACTGATCCTTTATTTTTATATGACGAGAGACCCTATTTGATCTCGTCAATTCATTTTTGTTGAAGTTTAAGTGACACCGTTAGGCTGCCGAATTTTTATAAGAGAAATCTTATTTTGGTCATTCATTCATGTTCTTCATTTAATATGGTATATCATTCAAATTTAATTACCATGTTCTTAAATAATTTATATTCTGTTTTCTATACTGTTCTATGGATCATTTATGAGTGGGTGACCCATGTCCCATCTCTTTTTAATGTTTTCTAAAACCCTGTATCATAACTGTTATGCTACAGAATTTTAGTCACAAAATGTCTTTCTCTTTCTCTCAAATTATTTATTTTATTAAGTGAATACTCAAATATCTTTCTACTACAGGGGTATTCAAATATATATCAAAATGTTTTATTTTAATTCTGGTACTTACATACATGAAACCCGCTTTCCTTTTTCCGTGGGTTTAAAGAGACATAAAGATCACGTATTTGAAGAAGTTTTTAAAATGTAATGACTATGAAATGAAACCCATTTTTTATGCTATATGGGTTGTTTATGAAATTATTGATGATGATATATGTGGCTCACATAATAATAAAGACAAATTAAGGGTGCATCCTGATAGCATTCCAATGCATTGGGTAAAGACTTAATCTCGAGAGATGACCGTTTAAAATGATATCTTGGTGAATAACCTTCATAATTTCTATTGACACCTTGGGGATGGACCTTGGTGAACCAGAAATGATTGTCTTTGTATAATTTTGTAGCCACATCTTTAAGTTATGAAAAACATTATTTTTTTATGATATGACTCGTGATTTCTTTCTCATGCTGTAAAGTTCTTTTTCATGACTTTATTGATGTATCTCAAGTTCACATGTTAAATGTTTTCCTTGTTTCCCTTACTGGGCCTTCTGCTCACCCTTTCTTTTGATGTATGTACCCAGGTTATGAGATTCAATAATGAACCTAGGATGAACATAACGATAATCCTTTCATGTGTTTAAGAAGAATGTTTTTTTCTCATGTAATAAGTTCCTAGTTTCCAAGAAACTAAACCTTAAAGATCCTCATTTTTGTACAATGTAATTAAAGTTTATGTGACAAAAAGGCGGGATGCCACATTTGGTATCAAAGGATGGTTTAATTATATTTGGAAATTATGATATGAAAACTATAGGAATAACCCTATAGAAATGTTTAAATATAAGAAATCTTCCTAGTATTTTGGTGAGTATTCAGTAAGGGGTTGCCAAGAAAATACATCCCTGTCTGGATACAAGCATGTAGAGGTGGCTCTGGCACAGAAGTACATAGGGGTAAAACCCGAAAACACCGCTTTGAGCTAGACTTGAACGGGAACTGGTACACGACAACGGGCCTTTCTTCAATCTTGGTTAAGACACTCCTGGGTGATATGCTTTGGTAAATTCATAATATTTGTATGATCCATTATTAAAGGAACAAAGATAAAATAAAATAATGATTAACATAAAAATATATGATCCTGGATAACCTAGTTTGAAACCTAGGGGATCACATGCTTGTGTATACTTTTAT
The DNA here is from genome assembly GCA_963277665.1 of Viscum album. NCBI lineage: Eukaryota > Viridiplantae > Streptophyta > Magnoliopsida > Santalales > Viscaceae > Viscum > Viscum album. Next base: position 507,132,059 of record OY728145.1, read on the forward strand.
TATACAAGTTATCCTTATATGCTTTAAGTTAATTTTCAAGATTATTGGCTAAGTATTTAAGCCCCTAATTATACTTTCTCTTCTTAGTTAATGGTGGGAAATGGAAGAACATGTCCCAATAACCAATGTGATAGGAAATGTGATGATTTCCATATTAATATGATAGATACGATTAGGGGATTAAAATATGATTATTATTTTGGAATACGTTCACTATTTTAGGAAACCGATATGATCGTGTTAAATAGATTACTACGGTATTTTCATTGAGGAGTAAGGTTGACTTATATTTTGAAGAATAGATGAATTTAAGGTGGACTTATAGTAATTTAGGTCAATTATAGAAATTATTAACCTATCTTGGGTAAAATATGTTTAGGTTAGATACTTTTGTTATAAGATGTTAGGAGTGGTTGATGTTGTTTGGACATGAACAATGAAGTTTATTTTGGAAGACTATGTTATCAAATCCTTCTTGTATTTTGGTTTCAATTCTAGTTTGGTTTATTTTGAGGAATTTTAAGAATCGTTATTTATGGAATGGTCTATGATGAACTTTGGGTAGTACCATGGAACATTGAAGATTTAAAAGTAGTTTCCATTCCTATGGGATTCTTTCTTTTGGAAGAGTTGTTTTACCTTACCCTTTCTGTTTTTTGGGATAATGTTTAAAGATAGAATAAATAGATAGTTAATATTTTGTGGATTATGTGATTCTCAAGAAGATTATTCTTGTGCTTTTGAAGAGACCAAGTGTTTTTTAGTTCTCATCATTTGGAGAAAAGATTAGTTTTGGTAGAGATTTATTAAAGGATGAAACTCTACTAGAAGGTAGGTATATTTCCTTATGTTTTTATTCTATGTACTAAATGAATTCCTCAAAATTATTAAAAGGAATGTAAAACAAAAACATTATTGGTTTAAGATTCGAACTGGGTAATCAAAGACTGTTTACACACATCATAAGTTTGTGATTTTCTTGTGGTTAACTTTATCCTGATCATGTTTTCTATCACCCTCCCCCAGAACTAGACCCTTGTTTTTTCTTTCATATCCATGTTTTCCTACATGGAGTCCTATTATGGGTTAACTTAGGTGGCCTTTGTACTTCCTTTTCATTCTTTTAATATAATAGTGTTACTGACTCTTTTTCCGATGTGGGACTTTCAATGAAATTTCAAAACCCAATTTTAAAAATTGCGAGGACGCAATTTCTTAAGGGGGAAAGATTGTAACGACCCGAAATTTTGAATAAATCATGTTTCGTAATTCTGTGTGATTTTATTTTTTTATATACTCAACAAAACTATTTCATTTGATAACATGAGTAAAATTAAAATGATACTTTTGGGTTTTTACTGTTATATGACCATTGGTCAATATGACCGCTGGAAACTAAACATTTTGATTATTGTCTCTAAATACAAGTAATCTTGGTCAATTAATATAGAAAGAAGATTTGATGGCCTCACCTAGTAGTCTTGGACCGATCTAAGCCCTTCTAACAAAACATGGGAATGAGGTAGCACCACTGGGCTTTGCTCTGGACCAAACCGAAGCCGAACATCATTGTGTAAAGCTAGAACAGAATCGCCTTCACGAGAAGTTCAAACTAATAGAAATTACTACTCGTGCGATGTTGGTCGAGACTCCCTCGGATTCTCTCACCATAGCACACCTTACACTTAGGTCCTATGCTGGTGTGATAAGGGGCTATGTATGGAGACCGTAACTGCCTTGTGTAATCCTTTGTTTTAATTTTTTTTTGATCTCTTCTTATGATGAAGGTTATGAATTTTCAAATGTCCGAATAAATATAGTATGCATATTTTTGATGAAATTTAGAGAAAGGATATTTTAAAAATGTTTATGTAAACCTTAAATAATTAAAAATGTGTAATGATTTTCAAAAAATGGTCTTTTACAATTATGTTTAGTACGAAATTTAGAGTCCAACAAGATCAACTTAATTTTTGATGAATAGTAAATTATGAGTAGTGATTTTATGATTAGGATTAGTAATGTGACAAAATGGATTAGTAATCTCAGTTAAAGAAAGTATTAATATAATCTAGGCACCTTGATTAAGTAATGTGATTCAATAAAATGGTTAAATAACAGTTTCATAACATGTTATTCAAGTATTAGTTTTTTCGAGTGAATAGTGTTTTTAATTAAAAATTATATTAAAAATATTTAGAAAAATATTTTTATAAAATGGATTTCATTTTTGAACTCAGAGCATCTATATTATGTTATGGTAATTTTTGGGGATTTTTCTGAAAAAAATGAATTTTCGGTGAATACTGTATTTATTTAAAAAATAAATTAATAATATTTATGAATTTATTTTTATAAAATGGAGTTCATTTTTGAAATTAGAGCATTTATATTTGGTTAAGGTGAAATTTTGGTATTTTTCTGAGAAAGTTAAATTTTCGATGAAAAGTGAAAATACAGTTTTAGGGTTTCAGTATGTTTAATGACATCATAACTAAGTCATGATGATGTCATGAGACATTTTAAGGTTTGGCCGACCAAAGGTGATGAATTATTGTATGGGGGCACCCATGTGGCCAATACCATGGACAAATACCATGGGCAAGCCCATGGTTTTTCCAAACCCTCCAATGAGGTGTCCCTTGGCCATTAATGCCTTGTCCCCTCACTTTCCCTATAAATATCAAGCCATACTCTCATCCATTCGACTCCCAAATCTCTCCCAATGAATCTCTGGTCTCATTAACTCCCAAGGTGTCCTCCCAAGGTTCCCCCAAGCCCTCAAGTTCCCAATATTTCAGTTTCAAGAGTTACGTTTTAAGGTAAGGGATCTGACCCCTCTCTTTATTTTCAAGTGATCTCTTTTATGTCATTTCTTTTATGATCCATGATTTTATGTTGAATAATGTTCTTTTATATTCATATTACTTCCCTTATCATGTTCATATGATGGGATACCCCCTATTTCTCTCATCATTTCATTTTAATAATGTTAAAGTGGCGTCGTTAAGCGGTCGAACTTTTAAGGGATTCTTTCACCCTTCTCGTTTTCAAGATCTATTTCCATGTCAAGTCTTTTATGTTACTTTTTATTAAGTAGTGGTATGATTTATAAATCTATCATACTGATCTTCTATGTTCATATTATGAGATAACCTATTTGATCTCGTCAATGCATTTTTGTTGAAGTTTAAGTGATGCTGTTAGGCTGCCGAATTTTAAGGGATTCTTTCACCCTTCTAATTTTCAAGTTCTATTTTCATGTCAAGTCTTTCAAGTTCCTTTTTATTACGTTGGGATATTATATATATATCTATCATACTGATCTTTTATGTTCATATGATTAGAGACCCTATTTGATCTCATCAATTCATTTTTTTTAGTTTAAGTGACGCCGTTAGGCTGTCGAATTTTAAGGGATTTTATCACCCTTCTCATTTTCAAGTTCTATTTTCATGTCAAGTATTTCAATTTCAATTTTATTATATTGGGGTATTATATCTATATCTATCATAATGATCCTTCATCTTTATATTATCAGAGACCCTATTTTATCTCATCAATTCATTTTTGTTGATGTTTAAGTGACGCCGTTAGGCTGCCGTATTTTCATAAGAGAAATCTTATTTTGTTCTTCCTTTCATGTTCTTCATTTCCTATGTTATATCATTAAAATTTAATTACCAAGTTCTTAAATCCTTTATATTCTGTTTTCTATACTGTTTTATGGATCATTTATGAGTGGGTGACCCATGTCCGCTCTATTTTCAATGTTTTCTAAAACCCTGTATCATAACCGTTATGCTGCAGAATTTTCATCTCAAAATGTCTTTCTCTCTCTCAAATTATTTCTATTATTAAGTGAATACTCAATGATCTATCTTATATAGGGGTATTCAAATATATATCAAAATTTTCTATTTTAATTCTGTGACTTACATACATGAAACCTGCTTTCCTTTTTCTGGGGGTTTAAAGTGACATAAAGATCATGTCTTTAAAGAAATTTTTAAAATGTGATGACTATGAAATGAAACCCATTTTTTATGATATATGAGTTGTTTATGAAATGATTGATGATGATATATGTGGAACACATGATAATAAAGACAAATTAAGGGTGTGCCCTGTTATCACTCTAATGCATTGGGTAAAGACTTAATCTCTAGAGATGACCATTTAGACTGATACCTTGGTGAATAACCATGGTAATTTTTATTGACACCTTGGGGATGGAACTTGGTGAAACAGAAATGATTGTCTTTGTAAAATGTTTTAGCCATATCTTTAAGTTATGAAAAATTTTATTTTTTTATGATATGCCTCATGATTTCTTTCTCATGCCCTAAAGTTCTTTTTCATGAATTTATTGATGTATCTCAAGTTCACATGTTAAATGTTTTCCTTGTTTCCCTTACTAGGCCTTCTGCTCACACTTTCCTTTGATGTATGTCCTCAGGTTATAAGATGCAATAATGAACCTAGGATTAACATAAGTAGAAGCCTTTCAAGTGTTTAAGAAGAATGTTTTTTTCTCATGTAATAAGTTCCTAGTTTCCAAGACACTAAACCTTAAAGATCCTATTTTTTGTATAATGTAATGCAAGTTTATGTGATAAAAAGGCGGGATGCCACATGACCTCTACATGGTTTGGTGACAGTAGAATAGCAAGGACCTCCATACTCGATGCGAGAGTGGGTAGGACCTCCAATCAGTCTAATATCGGTACAAGGAGGACCTCCATATTGTATGTCATCACCACGAGTCACCCTGCGATGACTGTTACTTGCCCCGGTGATCGGGAGAGTCAACATATCCTACTTTTAGGGTGGATGGTACCTCAAACATGATGAGGCATGGAATTAATGCTACTCAGAAATAGAGATGTTCCCCTCTTCTGTAGTAAAAAGGGGCCAATGGCTTGAAATGATGGTGGATTGGGCCACAGGAGATGTGGAAGATGATACCTCCTTGTAGTCATCCTCATGATTTTGTACCCGAAGTTGACATTGAGTCATCCTAAATAGAGCCGGTTGTGTAGGGGTGTGAACCCCCTTACTCTTCAGTATGTAAGATCAGTTGGAAGTGTTGACGTTGCCCTGTGGGAGCCCCCCTTGGTGGCTCCAGGGATGAAGTTGCAGCTGATGGGGGGACATAGACATCCCTTACTTTGTCAGCATAAGGGAGTGAGTCATAAGAAAGCTCCAGGGAGAGACTCCTGAAGCTTTTGTAGACCGTAGTGGGGAGTAGTGGCTTCCTATTTGTTCCTTGGGGGAGGCACCGATGATGAGGCACATAAACCTCTAAATCATGGAAATCCATGTCCTTCGTTGGGATGACCCCCTCATTTTCTGTATCGATTGACAATAGTATCAATGACCCTTATTTGAATAAATTTGGAGCGTGAGATGGGTTTTGGGTGCCTAGTAGCTTTAGTTGTATGGGTTATCATAGAAGAGATGAAGTTGTGTGGGATCACCGAGTTAGAAGTGCCCCTACCCCTTCATTTGCGGGAGGGAAATGATCAGTTTCCTATAGATGTATCTTGGCTCTTACAAAGTAGGTAAATTAATAGATCAACAAAGATAGTAGTAAATCCATGCACAGTTCCCCAACACCATTTATTTTTCCATGGATGGATATAAAGATCCATGATAACAACATCACAGAAATAGATTCCCAATGATTTACTTCCCCAAATCATGGTGAGTTTCATGTAAGTCCCTCTACTTGCTTGGCAGGAACTAGCACTGTATAACTGAATCCAGTGTCACACTTATCTGTTGATGTCTTGAACATTACAAATCCTTATATTGAGAGGAAAATTTTCATATTAGGTTCACCATTTCTGTTTTTGACTCTTTCATCAAGGCCCACACATCCATTTGTTTGGAGAAGCACGACTTTGTGCACCGCATACCCACTATCCAAATGTGGGCATCATCCATTGCTTATTCAGTGATGTTTTCTCCTTGATCGAAACAGGATGATGGAATGTTGGCCTCTACTTCCATGGATTTCTCCATAGAATTTTTTGTGTAGTCCGAGTCTCCCTTAAATTGTAAGATGTTGTTTGTGAAACTCTTCATAGGGCCATGTCTTTGTGGATGATAGTTAATTACACTACTTCTATAAGGACATTCCAAAGGGTCATGTCTGTGAAGAATCCTTCAGTCAGGGGAGTAGTCACATTGAGCATCACTGGAATGTCTGGGTGTTGGTTCACTATAACATCTGTATTTTTTCCTTATAAGATGGATTCTCGAGGGAACGGAAACCCAAGACATCCCATTTCAAATGCGAGTAAATGTAATCGAGAGTCAAGTCTCTGAGGTTTTCTTTGGATTCCTAGGTTTAAAAAGGGGTATTCCATGATTTTAACATTTAGTTGGGATGGATCGGACTGATTGGAACAATGAAAAGAGTAGATTAGAAGGGTATGTCCCTAGGAGGGAGCACCTGGAAGGTTTACTAGATGGATGGGTCAAGACATCCGATGAGGGCAGACTCGTGATGGCGTATCCCAAAAAGGATGTTTTCACATAGTGAAGGCGGATATGGACACCGAAAGGGGTGGATCAAAGTATGGTGGGTCCATACGAGGAGACACCAAGGTTTACCATTGGCTAGGATTGAACCTCAAGGAGGTTTCCTAAATACACAAAAGGGATCAAAACTCACATAGTTTGAATGAATGAGGCATATGATTGGGGTGTACAAAAAGGAAAACGGCACGGGAATATTTTGGGTCTTATGCATGGTTAGTACCCCAATATGATGTGAATCCACCGCAAAAGTGTGAAGTTATGGAATTTATGGTTGGGGATTATACATGGTTAGTTTTCTATATAGTAGGAATTATTTCATCAAGATGTAGTTTCCTCGGTAAAATCAAGGAGGATGTGGGTGGACTGTTGAAGTATGGAATGGATGAAACAAAATCAATGTTAAAGAGAATCGGTCTGGAGAGTACGGTGTCGGGAATGAAACTCAAAAAGGTTTCCTACACATCCTTGTGTTAGGGAATCAAAGTCTATGTAGTTCTAAAAATGGGTCAATGAGTCACCTTAGGAGGCAGGTCATGAGAAAGAATGCATGGTTGGGAGCCGAAGGAAAGGGAACCTCAGGTTCAGGGCATGATCTTCTTAAAACACAAAGGCTTGAGGGAGATACTCGGATTAGACGTGGATGATGGGCTTGTACCTCATGGAGGCTTCCTATATACCTTTCTAAAAAGGGTGATGATCAAAGTCCACATAGTTCAGAGAATGGGATATGTTATCAGGGTATACACAAAGGACAAAAACCCAAATATATGATGGGGATTATGCATGGTTAGCAGCCCATCGCAAGAGGGACTCTCTTGTTTGGATGAGTGTGGAATGAGTGCGGATCTTATTTATGGTTAGTTTCTTGAGTGGATCAGGACCCCTTAGGGGGGAGGATTCGAGAGGTGCGCCCTGAAAAGGGAATATATCACATCGGGAGGTTACATCCCTAGGAGGGAGCACCAAAGTTTTCTATTGATTAGGATCGATCCTTGAAGAGGATTCCAACGTACCTGAAAGGGGTCATAACCCATGTAATTCAAGAGGGGAATACTATTTAACATCATGTGGGATGAGTAGAGTGAACTGACAGGAAATAGATAGAATGGACTATTATCGGGGTTGGGATTAAACCTTAGAGAGGCTTCCTATGTAACCTACATAGAAGGCAGTGATCAAATTCCAAATAGTTTTGTAGAGAGGGTATTGGGGATTACACACGGTTAGAGGCCCATAAGAGATTTCATCGTCGATGCTTATTCTAATAACATATTAATATTTCTAAGTGTGAGAAAGATGAGGTAATAGTAGACATGATGATCGTGTCGCAAAAGGGCAGCCACGAGGGCTGCTATGGGGCTTATGCATGGTTAGAATCCCATGAGAAAAATATTTGGACTTACTACTTGAGGGAAGCCCAGGGAGGATTTCTAGATGTATGAGTAGGATACAGTCGTCGTACAAGGAGCACCCTGTCAAGTTGAGTTAGGGATTATGCAAAAGATACTCGAGGTGCACATGGTGAAAAATCTCAGATCGAGATGAGGAGTGGGAGGGAACTAGTGCCCATCCCATTCTTCATCCTTTTGATCATATACCTTCATCAAATGGTCACAGTTTGAAATCATTTGTTGAGGACATGTGGTTTATTGGAAGTTTAACATCCTATAGCTCAAACAATGAGGATTCACTACTCACCCCTAGGACAGACATAACCGGAACACTTTAATTCTTGCTGAAGGTAAGGCTCCAACAATTCTATGGTTATTGGGGTTGTGTAGTGATCCATTGAAGGGATAATGATAATGTGCCTATGAGAAGAATCAATTTCAATTAGTGTTCATATGAAAATAAGCATGAAGCAGGGAAACACAACATGAAGCACTACCCAAGTGACTTTGAAATCACATTGTACATGCCTAGAGGGCTGTACAGAATAGTGGTTCACAAAGAAAGAGGCCTCGCAGAGTGGGGGGATTTGAAAAGCTCAGGGGCCCACAAAGGATAGGGGCTCGTAGAGCCTAGGGATTTATAGAGCACATGGGATTGCAGAGCACAGGGCTTCATATAGCATAGGATTTCAAAAAGGATGGGGCTTCGCGAAGTATAGTGACCTGGCCTAATCATGTAGTTCACATGTGCTTGGAGGGTGCTTTGTGAAGCCTGGGTGATTCACTAGGTCTAGAGTACTAGAAGGGGTCTCCATCCTTTATGGTGGTCCATAGGATTTGTAAAGGGAATACCTATTATAAGAGAGGTTAATTTTGGTCAAATGGAAAAGGGATTCTCAATTCCCAAGTACCTCAGATGATTTATTTTCCAGGTTTGTTCGCAGTGAAAAGAATGCTTCGCATTTTGTGAATTCGAATGGTGAATGGTCGGGGTATTCCCTTTTGGAGTGGGTGAATCTGAGTATTTATAGGTGCTTGGGGGTGTGATGGGTTAAGGGTGCGCCAAAAAAAAATTCTCTCTCCACAACAGGAAGCAAACTCCATCAAGTTTCTCAGAATTGTAGAGCTGACCTTCACTGCCTCTGCGGTAGTTCTAGACAATTCCAGCCTCCCTCAATTTCCTCAGAGTCACCTAAGAGACTGTTACTCCCTCCACAACGGTCACATAAAACTTCACTCTCTATATATTTCCTTAGAGTTTTATAGGTTGCTACCACTCCCTCCATGGCGGTCGTAGAGACCTGGGTAGCTTTACACCAAAAGTGGTGTCGGAGGGCTTTGTGGAGTTTCTTTGTGAAGCAACCACTTTTTCTTTATTTTAGTGTTCTCTTATTTTTTTCAAGGCACTAATTTTAGCACCAATAGTTATGAAAAATGGTTCCATAGACATTCAATTAATTATTATATCATTATAATGTCATAAAAGGGACATTATTTATAAAATTATTGTTTTTCATTATTCAATAAAATATAAATTATTTTAGTAAAATCACAAAAAATCACATGAAGATTATTCTAAAATGTCGAATTCAAAAATTAAGATCATTTCATCAAATTGAATTTATAATTTTTTTTCAATTTAGATTTTAAATGAAAATAATAAATTTAAATTTGTTTTATTATTCTGTATGGTCCATTTAATCTTCTTTGTATCATTACAATTTTATCACATGTCTCTAAAGAGGAAAAAAATATAATTAAAAACATTTCTCATAGAAAAAAATAAATTATTAAACATCAATTTTTTATCTTATTTCGTATCAAGTAATAATTATTTGAGTGTTAATTTTTTATTCAATACATTGAAACCTTTTAAAAGGGAACTATCTATTTAAATGCGCTACATTAAAAATATAATTCATAGAAGAATACAAATTTTTTAAATGGAAATATTTTAATCATATCACCTTAATTATTTATTTTCTAATCATTATATCTCATCACCCATAAGAAAATAATACAACTTAAGTATCATTATTTATTACAATATTTATATTTACTAAATGTTTATTGTAATATTTCGTTAAACAATTTAGTTTAGTGTTGCATTTTACGTAATTTATAAAACATAGTATTATTTAAAGGAGAATTCCATATTAAATTCCTAGTGTGTTATAAGCTAGGATGTGAGATATACTATTTTTCAATTATGTTTATTTGGTTTGTTTTTTCTATTTTCAAAAACCCATTATAGAAATTGAAGGATTTTTTCAATGATTATATGAAATTATAATAAACATTCGGTGTGAAAGGGAATAGACCCTAGTTTGATCACAAGGGTTCTTCTTTATCTAAAAGGTATTCTCACCCAATAATCATGTCGAAAACAATCATTGGTTTCTAAAATATATCAATGTTTTGGGGCAGTACACATAGGATAATCCTCCCTCTATATATCCAAACCACCTTCTCCATAGTGAAGAGGAAGTAAACACACTCAATCAAGTCATATATTGTCCCAACACCCAACTTCTATCATATGTTTTTCATCCACCAATCCAAAAATATCTAATCAAATGTTGTTTAGAACTAGATTACATATGGAGAAATTTTTTGATAAATTAAATAACATAATAGAAAATAGGAATATCGGGTGATGAAGATCGATCTGCATATGTCCCACTCACTTCTACATCAAGGATGAGAGTTAGAATTACATAAATTCAAAAATAAAGGATTTAGATTCCCATGAATTATCCCTTGAGGACCCATCTCCTGAGTTAGTTATTTATAATCTTGGAGATATAGATCACTATGGTATGAAGATATATGAAAACCCAATGAAAAAAAATCACAATACATAAATATTATATTATTAAAAATATTTACGATAAAAATTCTTATCTAAATCCATTGATCGAGGGATCCCCTTTTATAGATTAAGAGGAAGAAAAATATTTATAAGAATTATCCCATTATTCCACCACCACCTCTTAAAATTTAAATGTGGTTAGAATGAGTTATCTCCTTACATTGATGGTTTCTCTATTTATATTTAAGGGTTAATAATCTAGTAGAAATATTTATCATTCGCCGGTAGGTGAGTGTTCCATATTGAAAAAAGATTCATCATGAATCTTATTCTAATATATAAATTTTCCCATGATTAGTGCCTTATTACTCATTTGGGAAAGAACTACTTGGATAAGATTTGGGAGTTCCTATTGATTTTTTATATATGCAAAAAATATTTTTTAATTTTTCTTACAAGTTTTTACATTTTTGTAATTTTACTGTTTTAATTTCACACAACCTGAAATTGGGATAATTCCAAAATCATACATGCTGCAGAACTCATAGGTGTCCAATAAGTTATATAAAATCATTATTATTATACACACTTCAAAAAATTCATAAACTTCTTCCAAAAGTAATATAATATCAAGAGAAAGCATACTATAGTAGAAAAAAAATTATTATCACGATATAATGTTAATAAATGCACATTGTTTATCTCATTCCTTTTCTCGATTTTGGAAAACACCAAATTCATATACTCTACAATGGGAAAAATTATGATAATTTCTTCCATTTTCAGTTCTCTCTATCATCAATCCTGGATATCATGAAATTAAAATGTATTATAGGATTTTTTATGAATTAAAATAAAAATTAAGTACAAAATCAAAATCCAAATAAAAATATTTTTAAATATTTTAGGAAAAAAATTTCAAATCAATGTATGGATACATGATTAATTCTAAATAAGACAATAAAACACTAAAAGTAAAAATATAATACATTTATCAATTTAATTCAATAGTTACAAATTTTTTTAAATTTTTTTTTTGATTAATACGGTCCTACACTAATTTTCGGGATAGTTTTCATTGAAAATTAGGTAAAAATATAAAAAATATATCATAAATCCCCCACACATTACTATTGAACATGATGGAAATATATGGAATTAAACCTAAAAACAAATATTATCCAACCTAGTTACAATCAATAATCTAATAGTGAATAAAAATAAAGAATCATTCATATTTTAATTATAATGCCTCCTCTAAGGTCCTAACTCACTCTACCAATTAATTTTGATGAAAATTTGTAGTTTTTGGAGTGAAATAAAACGGAAAATAATGGAATTTAGAATTTCAGAATTGTAACATTTTTTTATTTCCATTTACTATGTCTCTTATGAAAAAGAACATTTTTCTACTTCCTCTATAAAGCTTAAATTACATTGACATGTACTCCTAAGAATTTTTACACTTGAAAACATACCAATACATAATATTAAGCATGGAGATTTTATAATAAATTAGTAAAAAGGTATATAATTAATGAAATGTTTTCTTAACCTACAATTAGGTATTAGGTTTTGACTTCCCATAGTGGGTGTTTTGAGTTATTAACACCAATATGAAGGGGGTCTTGTTTATTTTATATAAATCACCAAATATTTTTTTCTAATGTATATGATGATAAATTATTCATAAAGAACCCAATGAAATAAGTATAATATTCACAACACTATAATTATATATTTAATTAATGAATTGAAGTGGGGGAAGAGAATAAAGTGTCCTCATTGTTATTTTATGTGTCCTCCTCCAGTTTTTTTCATGTTATTTATGAGGTAGTGGATTCTTTATAGGAATTGAAGCTTCTGTTTCATATTTTTTCACTTATTTGGTTGAATTACTCTCACAATATAAGGCTGTTTAAATAAATTATTATTCAAGATAATATAGCTATAGGTCTATTCAAACATTCCCAGGAACCGGTGTATCTTTATCTTTAAAAATAATTAAGAGTATATTTAATAAAATGTTCAAAATATACTTCATAGAGATCATATTAAACATGATCATTAGATACTTATTCAAATTATATCTCTAGAGTAACTTCTAGCATGGCTAATTATTCATATTTATCCCTTTCCAGGGATATATATTTCCCATCTGTACTGGTAACATAATCATATAGGGAATTATAATGAAATTTAAGAAATGTATAATTAGTAAAAATATAATCCAATGAAAATTTCACTCTATTTAGTGGATTATCCTTGAGTTACTTTACTAAAATGATGATATATATATTGGGGTTTATAGTAGAGGTAATTAGATCCATAAAATTATCTTCCAATATCACCATCTCATTTTCTTATAATTCTTAAAAGAAATACTCCATTAAAACCAAATATAAATTTTTAAAATAATGTGGGTTAGTTTTAAAAAAAATCAGATATTATAAAAATAATAGTGTTTAGGCTTCGTCTATCTCCCTCTAATATTTAAATTGGAATTATTTTCTCTTCGATGAGTGCCTCAAAAAATTATCTTAAATTTAAGGGAGGTAAGGGAATACTAGTGAAACTCCCATATTATATATGTCTTCTTGATCAAAGTAAAATATTTTTATAACATTCTATTCTATTTTTCCATTCACCATACGTGATTAGAGGGTGGTGGAAATTGTAGAAATCATTTCCATCAACTCTCCTAACTCAATCTGATTCACCTTCGATTTTTTTTCTAATAACCATGATTTTTTATATTGTCTGGACTCTTCATTGGTGTTGGTACTTATTCACTTGGACATTGTGGGTGAATAAATAGTTGATTCTTATTAGCTTAATTTATGTTTTATCTGTCATCATCTCACCCATTAGTTTATACCAAAGGCTTCTAGGGATTCTCTTACTAATTTTTTCCCACCAACTCCAATGGGAAAAGTGATTGATTAATATTAAATAGTTTGATTAGATTTCATTTTATAACCCCCATAGTTATTTTTTCAATCTATTTAAACTGGATATATAGTTTGTGATCTTTTGTTAAATAATGATCGCCCTAATAGATTTTTCCAATTTAATATGGAATGAAAAAAATATAAAACAATAAAATGAAATAAATAAAAGTGAGAACCTTTTTAAAATTATTATAAAATAGTGAATCCATATCTCATCTCCTCGATAATGGAACTAGGTTGATGTATGGGGCTATCATGGGATCATTGAGAAACATAATTTTTAAAACTCTAGAATAAAGAATAGTTGATGAAAATGGTTATCTATAAATGGGAGAGGCCTAAAAATCCTATACTTATGAACTTATATTTTTTATTTTAAAATTTTAAAACAATGTGTAGAAACTAATTCATGTTTTTTTTATTTTATAAATTTAAAACAAAAAATTTGTGTTTAAGGTAATGGAATCATGTTTTATGACAGGGGTTCTTTATTGATCATAATTTTATCTCACCCAATAATATAGACATACTTAAACATTGTTTCCCCCCTCTTTCTATGTTTTTTATTTATGAACATAATGGGAACCTCTCTATATATATATCCAACCAACCTCATACATAATGAATAGTTAATGAGAACACTCATATGAAGCATCCACTCACCCAACTCTTATCTCTAATCATATGTTGGTCACACCTCAATCTATACATCTAAAATCAAATGATGTTTTCAACTAGATAAGATAGAGATAAATGTTTTGATAGATGGGATAATGTAGTATAAAATGGGAAGAATAAATGATGACGATCAATATATTTCCCTCCCATATACTACCTCATCAAGGGTGAGAATTGGAAATATAAAATTGAATAGAAGAGACTCAGATTCCTAAAAACTATCCCCTAAGGACTATTCCCCGAAGTTAATTCTCCATAACTATATAATTAGAGATCATTGTGATAGGAGGAGAGATAGAAAAAATGATGAACTAAAATTTGTGTTACTCTATTATATAATTCTTTGACACCCAATGATTTTGGAATATATTTTTTATACATTTCTATTATAACATTTTTCTCATCATAATCATCATTAAATTTTTATTCAAAACCAGATACAAATACCAGGAAGAATCCAAGAACTAGGAGGGAGAAAATAATGAAGGCCAAGAGCATCACCGTGAATCAAGTTCACCCCCTCAGGTTTGAAATGAGAGACATGAGAAAGAAAACTAATCGGGGTACCAGGGGTCGAGTAGAGGCCATGTGATCCTCCACCTTGTTTCCCTCTCTCTAGGTATGGGTGAATCGAGTGTTTCTATGAATGAAGGCTTTTCATTTCCTGATTATGTAAACGATATACCCGGGGATGCTACCTTTCCCATGCAAGGCATCGTGAATAATCATAGAATCTGTTTCCACATGGGAGATGTAATGCTCCCTCTGCTTGCAAATGGAAATACCTGACTGAACCGCCCTTAACTCTTCTTGAAAAAAAATTTCCATATCCATAATATGTCGTGAACGCCAAAACCACAATACTCGTGAAATCCCGGACCACGCCGCCACCACGCATTTCACCCATAAAACAAGAACCATCTGAATTCAGTTTAAGCCCACGTTCAAAAGGGATCCATCGAACCCATTGCCCATTTTTCCTGATACATGAATGTTGGGTTTTAACTTGATGTGCATACATCTTGCAGAGAGAGGGATACTACAACCATTTGCCATCGATACCACACAAATCAACAAGAATTCACCTTACCCTGACAATAATGTATCTCCCCATAGAACAGATCCCCTAAAACCTGGCTCAGTTTCTTTCTTTCCATAGACACCAACAACCTGCGTTGAAGATGATGGACATCGCCATTATTTCGTTCTCCGAACTGTCTGATCCCTAGAACCAACACTCCATGAAGGAGTCAAAACTCGACGCAGAGGAGGAGTACCCAATAAACTCCCTGAAGAAATCCCACACCTGACGGGCCCGTACACCTTTGACGAAAATATGGATTATAATATCTTCATTTTTGTTCACACAGCACTACAAGTAGGATACCATGCTAATTCCGAGCTTTTTGATGTTATCGTCGGTTGGCAGGGCATTGTTTTGGATCCTCCATGATAGAAAATTGAATTTATTATTGATGATATTACACCACACCGGACTGCGCTGACCCCCTTGCTGACCTTGGAGCGAGCTAATCCTACAGAAATACTTCAAATTGAACTTTCCCGAGGTGGATGGAGTGAAAAAGCACCGGTCCTGTTCTGTACACAATATAACAGAGTCGAAAACCATCTTCTGGTTTGCATCCAGTATTTCTCTGAAAAAATGAGGGAACTGGCTTACATCCCTTGTTGTTTTCATGTATATAAATTAAATTGAAAAAAATGGAAATCATATTTTATATTTTCATGTTTATAATATATAATAATTTCATTTTAATTTTTATAAATAACAGTTTTTTACTAAGATAAATGTTAATCACCTTGATAATGGAAAAACTATTATTCTGAATGATTTGTTTCATTAATATTGTGTTATTTATCTAAAAAATAAATTCATAAATTCATAAAAATAATTTTAATAAAATATTTGAAATTATATTTTAATATATTATAAAAAATTAAATTGGAAATGAATATAAAATAATATTAAAAACACTTAATGATTGAGACAACATTTTTTATATAAAACCATTTTTATGTATATTAAATGTTTTAAATTAGTAGTTAATTTTATCTTATTTATATATAAAATTAAATTATATTAGGATTAAATATTTTTTTTACACCAAAATATTTTAAAATGGGTCACCATACATTTTTTTAAATATAAATTACTTGGTTAAAAACTAATTACCAAGGAAAAAACCAAAATGATATCATATAAAACATATATTGTAAAAGGCTTGAAGTTTTTTTAAAAAATGTGTAAAAATGAATAGTATAAGCCTTATAGAACATATCTCACACAATGTTACATTATTTATCAATTTTTGAGCCATTGAACCTAGAATAGTGTCATTTCATTATTGAAAATTAAACCATACTTCCTAAAGACCCATTTTCGTCACATATAAAAAGGGATAACTTCCACCACATCATTCCATAGATATCCCTTCTAATTTCAACCTAAAAATCTAAAATATTTCTCCTCTTAAAAAAACCATCACAAGTTCTTAACATTCTAGTATCAATTAGTTATCCTAATACCTTTATTTCTATAGATACTTTCAAGAGATAGTTTCATGTCCAAACATGACTATTACTTAATAATTAAATTTTTCAACTTAATTTTTTAACTTCTAGACTTTTTCTAAACATAATAATATAATGAATATAATATCATTAATATAATTATGTGTTACTATATTAATTTAACAACCATTATTTCTTCTTTCCCATCTACTAAAGAAAATAAAAGAACAGCAATCATGTGTTTGTATGGACTACCACCTCTATGAAACCACATCTTCCATTTTTAATCACCACCTATCATTATTGGTTTTAATGATGGTATTAATGAAGAAATATAATAAATATAACTTATTTAATAATATAAAAATAAAATTTATTATCCACCCTCATCTCCTCCCACTCATTGATAAATGTTGATGTTAATCATGCGTACTTGCGGACAACCGCCTCCATAAAAAATGATTTTTTGACATTGATTTTAATTATTTATCCAATTATCTTAAAATATGATTCAAAAAATTAAAAATAATATATATATAATATCATTATTCTTATGTTATAATTATATTATATACTTTTATAACCAACTCTCTCAAAGAGTAATAGAGTTTTTTTGTTTAGGTCATTTTAACCATCTAAATGAACAATGATATAAAACTATATCATGGATAACTATGAAAATATAAATACTAATTTTATTATATGTTAAAATGAAAATAATTTTTGTTTTATGGTTTTGTAAATTATGTCTTAATTATTTAACTTGTCATTAAAATATCATCTTCTTGAGAAAAAACAAAAAGAACAAGTTGACACTAATTATATTTTCATAGAATATATCGACAACACTTATGGATTGAGATAAGATATTTATAAACAAATATAATATAACTATTATAGTTAATTAAATGAAATAATAATTATTAAATTAGAATTGAAGAATGGGTATGATTTTTGACATTATAAATCGTGCACAAAACAATTAGAAATACTAACACTAGATGATGATGATAAGATACCATTACAAATTAGTAAATGTCAAATAAATGGCTAAAAATAATGATTAAAAAGTTTATATATATTAATTTTATTTTATAATAGGTGATTGTGATTTATATGTATTTTATAAAGGATGATAGAGTGTCTTCAGCTATGTGGGAATACAAGATAATGGTTTTTTGTCTCATTTTCGAATCGATGAGACAAGTTCGATATAACACACCATCATTTATTTTTTTATGGTGTATTCAATTACACATTACCTTTAAATATATTTAATATATTAAATTTTATGATACATTAATGTCCATTTCAAGGTATCCCTCTTATGTTTTTTGATTCATGCATCACCATTACCATATGGGGTTTTTTATCTTAAATTAAATATCTTTTTATGTATTTGGTATTTTTCACCATGATATCTTTGAGATGGTGTGATTACTACAAGATATATTTATTTTAACATATTAATGTAATTCATGGTGATTTAATATCCCTTTTTTATTTCTTAAATGTATTTATATACAAATTATACTTAAGTTATAATTGTTTTTGTCAAAGAAATTCGATCATTAAGTTCGAATATTACTTCTTCATAACCATTTTTCATCCAATATTGGATTCTTCTTCACTAATATTCTATTTCTTGGTACTTTATATTTAACTCTAGGTAAGATGAAACATTTTATTCAATTCGTATTCATTGATGAAATCCATCCACATTAAAATTACATTGTTATAGATAAAAATTTACTACCTAATTAACGATATTTTATCCTACATGTCCATATTTTACTTTCCCGAAAATTTTATCCTTTATATTTAAAAATCCAATTATATGTTATCTCTTGTAACACCCATAATATATTTATCCTCTTCTAAAATTTATGAGTTACTACCTCTTTTTAGAATAAGGGTTTTCAATTATGGTATTTCCAAATATTAAACATGTTTTCCATCGTTTCATAATCAATGTTTTTATCTTCCACTCTATATATATTTTTAATGACCATCATGTATTTTAAAATCTATATTATTGATATTTCATATTAAAAGTAAAAGTTCTAAAAAAATCAATTCACCTTTTTGAAACCTTTGTGTCATTTTCTAGTCACCATTAGTGAATATTTTAGATATTTTTTCACTTTATCATTTTAAATCAAATTTATATTATTCATATATGTTCCTTTTAAAAGAAAATATTTTTAAAAACAATCACTTCAAATTTTCATATAATAATTTTCTATGTGACAATAACTTATTATTTTACAAATAAGATTAAGAAGTTTTCTAAAATCTCTCTTAATATTTCACTATTATTTTTCAATTTATCTCTAAATTCTATATTTTATTGGAAAATTTTATTCATGAATTAAAATATAAATGTTAATTTGAAATACACATTTTGGGTTATTAAATATTACATCTCAACCATTTACATTATTAATGTTAATTTTGGTGATATAATCTAGAAATGTTATGATCCACTTTTTTCCTTTGGTTATTCATGATTTGATGAATGAAACTCATTTTAACCCAAGGGTTTTCATGATATATTAAATTAATGATATATTATGAAACACATATGTGTGCTTTGTAATTATGTTATATTTGGACCTTTATAAACCTCTAATTTTGTGGGTAAAGTTTGATATCTCCTGAGATAATGATTTTTATGCATGTACCTATAGGTGGTTGAGCTATGTTTACCTGATTTTATGTGGAAAAACTTATCATTATGATAAGATCCACAATTGTATGTGGACCTAGTTATTTTCAGCTACATTAACATGATTTTGTGTGGACCTTGTTGTGGTTAATCCATGATTACAAGATTATCCATAGACCTAGTTGTGGTTAAGAAAATTTCATATGACTCTTTGTGGAACAAGATGTGGTTATGATATATTCATATGACTATGCATTGAGCTATATATGGTTAATCTATACTTCCTAGAATATGTTTACACATATTTGTGGAAAAAATATGTTCACTATGTTGTGTTTTTACTATAAAAATACCTTTTCCACATCCATATGTATCCATAGAAAACTCATGTTAAGATGTTACTTTTATTATATTATACTCATATCCTTAAACATGTGATGTTTATTTTATATTCCATGTATATTTTGGTTATGATCGATATTTTCTATTTTCTTATACCAAATGTTTTCTTATGATCACTTATGATCTTATTTTATTACCTCTAAAGATTTTAATTATTGAGAATTTGACCTCACCCCTAACTTTTTTCTCTTTTCCTAATGTTATAAATATGAATATAAAATTTGTTGATCCCTCTGGAAGAATGTTGAATTCTTCCTATGATTGCTGTTTTAATAATCAGAAATCATCAATTACTTAATCCGGTTGGATTTATCATATTCACAATCTCTTAATGAATCTTTGTATATTGGATGGATATGTTTTTATCTCTTTGTTATTGATTTACAAGTATTCTGGAAGTGATCCATATCAAAGGACAACGGTCGCACCGATCCATATCAAAGGACAACGGTCACACCGATCCATATAAAAGGAAAATGGTCTCACCGATGTTGATCGAATGAGTCACTGATGATGTCTCACCGATGCTAATCGAATGAGTCACCAAAGATGTCTCACCGATGCTGATCGAATGAGTCACCGAAGATGTCTCACCGATGCTGATCGAATGAGTCACCGAAGATGTCTCACTGAGGCTCATCGAATGAGTCACTGAAGATGTCTCACCGACGCTGACCGAATGAGTCACCGAAGATGTCTCACCGATGCTCATCGAATGAGTCACCGAAGATGTCTCACCGGCGCTGATCGAATGAGTCACCAAAGATGTCTCACCAAAGCTGATCGAATGAGTCACCGAAGATGTCTCACCAACGCTGATCGAATGGGTCACCGAAGATGTCTCACTGATGCTGATCAAATGAGTCACTGAAGATGTCTCACCGATGCTCATCGAATGAGTCACCGAAGATGTCTCACTGATGTTGATCAAATGAGTCCCCGAAGATGTCTCACCGATGCTGAACGAATGATTCACCGAAGATGTCTCACCGACGTTGATCGAATGAGTAACTGAAGATGTCTCACCGATGCTGATCGAATGAGTCACCGAAGATGTCTCACCGATGCTAATCGAATGAGTCATCGAAGATGTCTCACCGATGCTGATGACCCACTGATCACTTGACACACTGATAGTCATAAACAGCTATTTGAATTTCTTTATCTTTATTTAATCTAACCAATGGTCATATAAGGAATATTTTAAATGCTCTGTCATTTATTTAATGTGTGTTGTTGGATGTCATGGAACCGTACCTCGTACCTGCAAAAAGAAATCATTTCCTTTTCCGGAGCACGTTCTTTAAATAGAGCAAGGATGTGCTACTGCAAAACGAGAAGAAATACAAGAAGAAGTGAGACATACATAGAAAAATATACAGACCACAAGGTGTGCTGAAAGAACAACCAGGTGTGAATGCAAAGAGACGACTGAACTTACATGAGGAACTCTTTCATCAATGCAAACTAGTGAAGAGCTGAGAATGAGATCATAAAACAAGAACTTAATCGACTACTTATTCTCTATCTCTGAACTGGAAGTCAAGGAAATAGACGATACTCTGTTTTCCAAAAAAAAACAAGAAGAGGACTCAGAGCGAATTCTGATCAATCAAAGGAGTCCAGAACTGCACAACAAATCACTAGATCCATTTCTAAACTCTAGATATTTGCTCTGTGATTTATCCTTTTACATATTGAGCAGTGTGTGTTATCTGTTTTACACACACACTGTCACCTGTACTCTAACTGGAGGATTTGTAAATACTCACTCAATACTCTTACATCTTTTATTTCCCACTGGGACAGTGGTAGAGGTCGTGTGACCTAGACAGCTAGTTGATGTTGTGTTTGTTCCCACGAATAACTGTGGTAGAGGTATTGGACCTGGACAGCTGGTTGCTGTTGTTATCCCCGATCCAGGGTGTGGATCATATTTTTATAAAATCATTTTAGAGGACTAAGTCTCGGATTGAGACTGAACCTCTTGGTTATATCTACTGTGCTATATCTTTCAAAGTTATTCTTTTATTCCGCTGCTAATCTCTTTAAAACCAAAACTGTTTTAAATTCACTTTGATAATTAAATTCGCAAGTGTTTATATTAGTTTTAAATCAGTAATTTGGTTTCAAAAGTTAATCAACCTTTCTGTTTTTATTAACTGGGAAATAATCAATCCCTCGAGAACCCAACTGAACCCTTACTTTGATATAAATTCACTACAGTTTAATTCAGTATTTTACATGGGGGTTTTAAGACTGAAATTTTAATTGGAACTCAATTCACCCCCCTCTTGAGTATCCAATCCGACCAACAATTGGTATCAAATGATTATTTTAAATACTTTCTAAATGTTTTTTTAAACTGTGATTTTAGTTGTATTTTAAAGTTCTTAAAATTTCTGTTATTTATAAATTTTTTATCTCTTTAACATATTTTCCTTAGGTAAGCTATCATGGATAATAGAGTTGAAGTTTTTGCTACCAATAGACCACCATTTTTCAATGGAACCAACTATGCTCAGTGGAAAATCAAGATGAAAACTCATTTAGAAAGCATGGGTTTTGATATTTGGACTGCTATAGAATCTGAATATAAAATTACTACTACTGTTAGAACTACTTGGAATGATGCTACTAAGACAGCCTACAATAATAATTGTAAAGCTATGAATGCTTTATACTGTGCTTTTGGAGATGAGGAATTTAATAGAATATCTGCCTGTATACCTGCATATGAAATTTGGGATACCTTAGCTGTTTCGCATGAAGGAACAACTATTGTTAAGGAGATGATATTGAACACTTATACTATTAAGTATGATAATTTTAAGATGAAGCCTGATGAACCCATTTATGATATGTATCATAGGTTCAATGAAATTTTCAACACAATGACTTCTCTGGGAAAGGATGTTCCAGGAAAGGAAAAAATCATGAGAATTTTGAGATGTCTACCTGAAAGATGGAGAGGAACCTCTGTCTCCATTAGAGAATCATGTGAAATTGGTGAACTACCAATCAAGGAACTAATTGGAACGTTGATGATGTATGAAGAAGAACTCAAAGTGAACAAAGAAGATGATGATGAACCTAGAAGGAAGTCTGTTGCCTTCAAAACTACAACCTCATAGAATAAGGATAAGGAAAAGCTTCAAGATATCAATGAAAGTTCAAGCTGTGAAGACAGTGAGAGTGACTCTGACAGTGATGCTGAGATGGCTCACATTGCTAGAAGGTTTAAGAAATTTTATAGGAAGAAGATGTTTTTCAGAAAGTCAAACTACAAAGGTATGTATGACAACAATGGACATTGGAAAAAGGATTGGAAGAAATCTGACAAATCAGATGAAGTTGTCTGTTATTAGTGGAAAAGGAAGGGACACATAAAAGCAGACTTTCCAAAGCTGAAATACAAGAAGATGTATGAATACAAGGATAAAAAGTATAAGAAAGCCATGAAGTCTACTTGGAGTGCTTTTGAGGACAGTTCTAGTGAATATGAAGTTTCTGAAACTGAACACAGAAACAAAGAAAACATGTGTTTTATGAAAAACCCTTCTGAGGTATCTTCAGAAACTCCTGCTTCAAATTCATATTATTCTGGAGATGATTCTGAATGTGATAACATGTCTAAATATAAACTGTTTGAATATTGTGATATGATAGAAGAAACCTGTAATGAGCTTAAAGCCAAATACAAAGGTTTAATGAAACAATATGCTTTAACTGTTAAACATAAATCTGATCTTGATATTGAAATGGAAAAGAATGCTTAGTTGCTTAAAGAGAACACTCAACTAAAATTATCCAATGAGAAACTCAAGAAAGACTTAGAGAAATTTACAAATGGTAACGATACTCTTACTCAGATGCTAGGTAAGCAAATAGCACCTAGATACACTACTGGTATGGGATACCAAATTGGACACAGGAAGATTACCAAAACTAGATTCATTCCTAAATCTGGACAGAATGTAGCTAGATCTGGAACTTCATATGCTTCAACGAGTTATAATCATAGTTATGGATCTAATAAGATTTATCTTTCCAAATCTGTTGATTATAGAAATTTTATGAGACCCATTAGACAAATCTGGGTACCTAAAGTATTATTGGCTAACCTGTCTGGACCCAAGAAGATCTGGGTACCAAAATCATTTCCTATCTAAATCTGTTTTGTAGGGAACCTGCTTAAAGAGCTCCTGTAAATATACCTGGTACTTGGACAGTGGATGTTCAAGACATATGTCAGGAGACTTCTCATGCTTTAAAAGCTTAGTCAGAGTTGATGGAGGTTTTGTCACCTTTGGTGATAATTCTAAAGGGAAAATCATCGGCTTAGGCCAGATTTGTAACACTGACTCAGTACTAATTTCTAAAGTTTTACTTGTTGATGGACTTAAATACAATTTGTTAAGTATTTCTCAGTTATGTGATGATGGTTTTTATGTTAAATTTGAAAATGATTCTTGAAATGTTTTTAATTCTAAAAATGTTTTAGTGTTTTCTTCTTTAAGAAATGAAAACGTTTATGCTGTTGATTTAAATTATTTATCTAAGAAAAATATTACTTGTTTAAATTCTTTTCATAAAGAGTCTTGGCTTTGGCACAGAAGATTAGGACACTGCAATGTGCATTCACTTAGAAAACTTGCTAGGAAGAACTTAGTTAGAGACCTACCCAAACTTGAATTTCCAGCAGACAAAGTTTGTAATCCCTGTCAAAAGGGAAAGCAACATAAAGTTTCATTTAAATCAAAGAAAGAAGTGTCAAATTCTCAACCTCTCGAGTTGGTTCACATGGATTTATTTGGACCTTCTAGAGTTTCTAGTTTAAATGGGAAGCATTATGTCTATGTTCTTGTAGATAACATTTCTAGATATACTTGGGTATACTTTCTAGCTCACAAAAGTGAAGCTTGTTCTTACTTTGTTAAATATTCCAAGTCTGTAGAGAACCTTAGTGGACTTAAGATTAAAACCCTGAGAAGTGATCATGGTCATGAGTTTGAAAATCATGACACTACTGGAAAATGGACCTATCCCCATGGTTCTCCTCAAAACCGTGGGGATAGGTACCCCTATACCCACGGTTCTTCAAAACCGTGGGTATATGTCAATTTTCAAGACCTATCCCCACGGTTTTGGAAAACTGTGGGCATAGGGGGGTCTATCCCCACGGTTTTCCAAAACCGTGGGGATAGGTCTTGAAAATTGACCTCTACCCACGTTTTTCAAGAACCGTGGGTATAGGGGTACCTATCCCCACGATTTTGAGGAGAACCGTGGGGATAGGTATAGGATAAAAAACCTATACCCACGGTTTTGAAAAACCGTGGGTATAGGTCTCCCATGTGTGCGCGGGAAATTTTTTTTTTTCGCGGGAAAGATTTTTTTTTGGCGGGAGTCCTATACCTACGGTTCTTCCCTCTATACCCACAGTTTATATAACTATATTTAACTAAATATATATATATATACACATAATTGATAGTAGGGTAGTGGTAGACGCGGTACTTTGCAGCGAGGAGGTCGTGGGATCGAAACCCGCCTGTGGCTTTATTTTAGGATCTATACCCACGGTTTTGAAACCGTGGGTAAAAGCCATTGACACCGTGGAAATTGGGAATGTTTTGTTGACACGGTGGCAGAACACCTATACCCACGGTTTTGGAAAACCGTGGGTATAGGCTGGGGACCTATACCGACGGCGTTCCAGCCCACGGTTCCCAAAACCGTGGGTATAGCCTATACCCACGGTTTTGGGGGCTATACCCACGGTTTTGAACCGTGGGTATAGGCCTTTTTTCCAGTAGTGTGAGTTTGAATCTTACTGCTCACATAGTGGCTATAGTTACAATTTCTCTACCCCTAGGACACCTCAGCAGAATGGTGTAGTAGAAAGGTGGAATAGAACCCTGCAAGAAATTGCTAGAACTATGCCTAACGAGTATGACCTACCCGTTTACTTTTGGGCTGAAGCTGTAAATATAGCTTGTTATATTATTAATAGATTCTTGATCAGACCTATTCTTAAGGGGACCCCTTCTGAGTTATGGAACCATAGGAAACCTAAGGATAACTACTTCAATGTTTTTGGCTGCAAAGTCTTTATTCTTAACACTAAAGATAATCTTGATAAGTTTGCATCCAAGAGTGATGAAGGAATTTTTCTAGGTTACTCAACTTCCAGTAAAACCTATAGAGTTTTCAATAAGAGAACCAAATGTGTGGACGAATCTGTTCACATCAAATTTTATGAAACTGATCCACATGAACCTAAGACCACTCCTGAAAATCTTGAAGATGATCTCTCTGGTTTGAACGTTAATGATAAAAACAGTGGACCTATAGTTAAAACATCCAGTTCTAGAAATTTTCCAGACCCTGCTTCTGTTGAACCTCATCCTGTAGATGAACCTGAAATATCGAGCCCTACCTTTTCTTGACCAACTAGAATTCTGAAGAATCATCCTTTAGATGTTGTTGTAGGAAATCTTGATGGAGGGACACTGACTAGAGCTTCTCTTAGAAATCAGGTTGAACATCAAGCCTTCTTGTCATAGCTAGAACCTAAAAATATCAATGATGCTATCAATGATGAATTTTGGGTAATGGCTATGCAAGAGGAACTAAATCAATTTGAAAGAAACAAATTCTGGAAATTAGTAGAAAGACCTAAGGACACTATCATCATAGGCACAAAATGGGGGTTTAGAAACAAAGTTGATGAATCTGGAAACATCATTAGAAACAAAGCTAGGATAGTTGCACAAGGTTACAATCAAGAAGACGTAATTGACTATGAGGAAACCATTGCACCTTTAGATAGATTAGAGGCTATTAGGATCTTACTTTCTTATGCATCACATCTGAATTTCATGTTATATCAAATGGGTATGAAAAGTGATTTTCTAAATGTTTTTATTGTTGAATATGTTTTTGTAGAACAACCACCTGGTTTTTCAAATCCTCATTTTAAAAATCATGTTTTTTAACTTTATAATGCTTTATATGGTTTAAAATAAGCTCCAAGAGCTTTGTATGAAAGACTTTCAAACATTCTTATTTCAAAAGGATTTTTAAAAGGAATTGTTGATCCCACTCTTTTTATAAAAATAATTTCAAAAGATGTATTGATAATACAAATCTATGTTGATGATATTATTTTTGGATCTTCTAAAAATTCTTTATGTACTGAATTTTCACAGGTTATGCAAAATGAGTTTGAAATGAGCTTAATGGGAGAGCTTAAGTATTTTCTTGGTTTTAAAGTTTTTCAAACTAAAGATGGAATTATTCTAAATCAAAGTAAATATACTAATGATTTATTAAAACGTTTTGGTTTGTATTATGTTAAGGAAAGTGAAATACCTATGAGTACCACATGTAAATTGGATATTGATGAAACTGGTAAACCAGTAGATCAAACTAATTACAGACGTATGATTGGGAGTTTACATTATCTTACTTCTAGTCAACCAGATATTATGTTTAGTGTGTGTATGTGTGCTAGATTTCCAGATAATCCTAAATAATCACACATACTGGATGTTAAAAGGATTTTTAAATATCTTAAGTATACTGTGAATTTAAGTTTGTTTTATCCAAAAGGACAATCATTTGACCTAACTAGTTATTCAGATGCTGACTTTGCTGGATGCAAGTTAGATAGGAAGAGAACATCTGGAACATGTCATTTACTTGGAAAATCACTAGTATCATGGTGTAGTAAGAAATAGAACTCAGTTTCATTGTCTACTGCTGAAGCAGAATACATCGCTGCTGGTAGTTGTTGTGCACAGATTCTGTGGATGAAACACACCTTATTGGACTATGGATTTTATTTTAAACAAGTTTCAATTAATTGTGACAATACTAGTGTGATCAACATATCTAAGAACCCTGTGTCTCACTCTAGGACTAAGCACATTGATATCAGACATCACTTTCTAAGAGATCATTATCAAAAAGGTGATATTTCTCTAGAATTTATTAGTTCTGAACAACAATTAGCTGATATTTTTACAAATCCTTTATACTCTGAAAGAATGAATTTTATTATACAAGAATTGTGTGTGATCGATCTGTGAAACTGATCTATGAAACTGATCTATGAAACTGATCTATGAAACTAATCTATGAAACTGATCTGTGAAACTGATCTGTGAAACTGATCTGTGAAACTGATCTGTGAAACCGATCTGTGAAACTGATCTGTGAAACTGATCTGTGAAACTGATCTGTGAAACTGATCTGTGAAACCGATCATTCTTTATATTACTTTTTATTTTGTGATTAATTAACTACTTTTATCTTTATTATGGGAACCCTTAATTATGAAATAAATGATACGTGACTATTCCTATTCGCCAAACCGTCGACCTTTCATTTCATTCCCACCAAACCTTATTTTCTCTCTTCTCCTCCAATTCGAACCTTCAAACTCCTTCTTTCCCCAGAATCGTCAAATGGCTAAGCAGAAGAGACCGAGCAAAGGATCAGAAATTCCTAAACCTCCAAAGCGTGCTCGAGGCGAGTCGAGTAGTACCACTCAAAGATCAGTAAATACGAACCTGGAAACTCGGATTGTTGCTGTAGAAAAGTAATTCAGCTCCACCTGGCTTTTGACAAGTAAGTCGTTATTGATACAAGTTTTAGATTCGCAAGGATGGAAATCCTGGTTCTCAGAAAACACTCGTGTATACTACCCAAAGCTAGTTCATGAGTTTTATATAAATATTCAAGTTACTTTAGATGGTGTCGAGGCTGCCAGAATGTCTTCGGTAGTCAAAGGAAAGAAAATATCTTTTTCGTCAAAACAATGGGCTTAATTTTTGAATGTAACCCACGAGGGTCGGTATGAGGATTATGTTGGAAACATTCCTCCAACCACTGAATATTTCTCTTATGAGTTAGCATTAGAGCTTTTGACTGGAAAAAGAGAGTCAAGGAGAATCATAGCATCAGAGCTGGATGGTGAATGTAGACTTCTCTTTAAGTTTATTCAGCACCAAATTTGCTCCAGGAAATAAGATTTTGCTGTTGTAAGATACCAGGATGTTTTTCTATTGTTTTAACTAAAGACCCATGAGAAGATCAATTTGTGTAGATATCTAATGGTGCACATAGCTGGAATGGTTAAACATTCTAAGAAAGCCACTGCCCTGTTCTATCCCAAAATGATCTCTGCTATGTTAAAAAGTCTGGAATGTGTTGATGAAGCTGATGAGATAGCTGAATCTGATAGTGCTTTTGGTATTACCAATGAAATTTGTAAACGTATGAAAATAAATTGGAACCCATGGAAAAAATGTTGGGTTGCTGATGAGGAAAAGTTGTATGAACCTAAAATCCCACTGATCATGGAAAGAGGCCGAAGGTTTGAGAGACCCTGGTTTGAAATCGGATGAGGAATCAATTTATTCTGATGACGAAGAAGAAGTAAATGTTGAAAGGAATAAAGACACTGAAGAGTCTGGTAAACAAGGTATGGAAGAGGCTGAAACAGAAAAAGGAAGTATGTCACCTCCTGATTATAGGAGTGATCCTGATACTGTGACTCCTAAGAGACGAATAGAATTTGGACCTACCAGTCCACCGTTACCCTTACCTGAATCAGAACCAGTTCTTCGTGATGAAGAAGCTAGTGACACTGAAGTATCTGACAGTGTCGTTTATGTGAAGAATGGAAATGATAATGGAGATGATGATGATTATGATAATGATGATGATGGTGATAACCGACTAGTGGATGGTTTTGTTGTACCTCCAACGGAAACACATCAAACTGTATTAGAAACAAATACCAATTGAAAGAGAGAATCTCTTAAAAATAGTGGAAAAGAAAGTTATGATAAACTGAAATATACTCTGTGTGCTGCTGTCTGGGATGATTACCCTGGTTTTGCTGTTTTGGGTTTAGATTATTATGAGGAAGAAGAAGAAGAATCAGAATCTACTACGGTTATGATGGAAAGCCAACCAGTTGGGGAAAGGTCTGCTCATGTTTTTGATGCTGCTGGTGCTCATCTACGTAGTTCTACTGTCTCTCAGCCTGATTTTGACAAGTTCAAAAGAGAGTTGCTTACTGCTGTGAGAGACACAGTCAGAGAAGAAATTTCAGAGGATATTACACCAGACCTGGCCAATACTGGTGAGTTTATTGGCAGACACATAGTCTCTCTAAATCAGATTCTAAAAGATCTACAATTTGGGTTAGTTTCTTTATCCAACGAATTTAGATCCACCATCTCTGGTATGATGGAAGTGTTGCGAAATCTGATTGAACATTTTAAGAAGTCTGATCTGAGAAAGTTGAAGGCTGAGATAACTCAGATAGTTTCTTAAGCCAGTACAGCCAAAGTAACCAAGATCACTACTCGTGAGCTAGAGGCACTGAAGTAGTTTTTTCATGATGAATTGGCCTCCATTAGGCAAGTTCATGATTTGGAATCGTCGAGGAAGATGAAGGAGCACAGTGATCACATTCATAAGATGGTAATAGTATATTCAGAAGATGCTACTAAAGCTCAGAGAGAGATCAAGGAAAAGGTTGATCACTACTTTTCAAAAATCTATACCAAGCATGAGATGACCGCGAATTTCAAAGTGTTAGCTGAAAATCAGAGACTACCACCAGTCACTCAAGATTTCAAGACTCAGGTTAGATAGTTGCAAGATTTTACTCCAACCTTGGAATGGTTCATGGAAAATAAGGATGATTTTGAGAAGGCTATGCAGTATGGTGCAGAAGTTATTCAGAATTTCATAAATATTTTGAAGCCTTATCTGAATGCATAAGCCACTGCCGTTGTGCTTCCTACTGTTGAACCTCTCGGTGCCTCTGATGTTGCTCCAAATCAGATCTCTTTTTCTCAAGCTCTCTCTCAACTCCGACCAGTTCCTCAACAATCTTCTCAACCAGCTCCTACAGCTCCACAGCAAATCCCAGTGGCATCCTCTCCTCCAACCTCTAGAGTCATTTTACCACCGTTTCAAATTTTCCCAGTTCAACCTTCATCCAGGCCTTCCAACTTACCCACCATTGATCTGTCTGATAAGGGAAAAGCCCCGTTAGACCCCCAGAAATAGTTGTGTGTTGTTGGTGATAGGGTGAACCATGTTGTGATTGTACTATGATGTCTTATGATCATTATTTTCTTTTCTTTTTATTCTCACTACTGTCATCTTTTAATCTCTTCTTTATCTATTTTCCCTCCTTTTTTATTATCCCAAAGGGGGATAAATCTCTATATCTTTATATCTATGGATCTATGGGAGATATGTGGGAGATGCATCTCTAAAGGGGGAGATTTATATCTTTGTATGGTAATGCTTTCATAAGAATTTAACAGGCCTAATTTCAGGGGGATATTTATTTCTCATTATGTTTTTTTAATTCTTATTATGCCTTAGTATTGATGATATCTTATATTTATTAATGGCTAAGATTTGTGATTGGCTATGAGTTGTGATTATCAAAAAGGGGGAGATTGTTGAGCCCTCTGGAAGATTGTTGAATTCTTCCTATGATTGCTGTTTTAATAATCACGAATCATCAACTACTTAATCCGGTTGGATTTCTCATAATCACAATCTCTTAATGAACCTGTGTATATTGGATGGATATGTTTTTATCTATTTGTTATTAATTTACAAGTATTCTGGAAGTGATCCATATCAAAGGGCAACGGTCACACTGATCTATATCAAAGGACAACGGTCGCACTGATCCATATAAAAAAACAATGTTCTCACCGATGCTGATCGAATGAGTCACCGAAGATGTCTCACTGATGCTAATCGAATGAGTCACCAAAGATGTCTCACCGTTTCTAATCGAATGAGTCACCGAGGATGTCTCACCGACGCTGATCGAATGAGTCACCGAAGATGTCTCACTGATGCTAATCGAATGAGTCACCGAAGATGTCTCACTGACACTGATCGAATGAGTCACCGAAGATGTCTCACCAATGCTGATCGAATGAGTCACCGAAGATGTCTCACCGATGATGATCGAATGAGTCACTGAAGATGTCTCACCGATGCTGATCGAATGAGTCACCGAATATGTCTCACCAATGCTGATCGAATGAGTCACCGAAGATGTCTCACCGATGCTGATCGAATGAGTCACCGAAGATGCCTCACCGACACTGATCGAAAGAATCACCGAAGATGTATCACCGATGCTGATCGAGTGAGTCACCGAAGATGTCTCACCGATGCTGGTCGAATGAGTCACCGAAGAGGTCTCATCGATGCTAATGACCCACTGATCACTTGACACACTGATAGTCATAAATAGTTGTTTTAATTTCATTATCTTTATTTAATATAACCAACAGTCATATTAGGAATATTTTAAATGCTCTGTCATTTATTTAATGTGTGTTGTTGGATGTCCGGGAACCATACCTCGTACCTGCAAAAAGAATTCATTTCCTTTTCCAGAGCACGTGCTTTAAATAGAGGAAGGCTGTGCTACTGCAAAATGAGAAGAAATACGAGAAGAAGTGAGACATACATAGAAAAATAGACAGACCACAAGGTGTTCTGAAAGAACAACTAGGTGTGAATGCAAAGAGATGACTGAACTTACATGAGGAACTCTTTCATCAATGAAAACCAGTGAAGAGCTGAGAATGTGATCATAAAACAAGAACTTCATCGACTACTTCTTCTCTATCTCTGAACCTGGAAGTCAAGGAAACAAATGATACTCTGTTTTCCAGAAAAAAACCAGAAGAGGACTCAGAGCGAATTCTGATCAATCAAAGGAGTCCAGAACTGCACGACAAATAACTAGAGCCATTTCTAAACTCTAAATATTTTCTCTGTGATTTATCCTTTTACATATTGAGCAGTATGTGTTATATGTTTTACACACACACTGTCTCCTGTACTCTAACTGGAGGATTTGTAAATCCTCACTCAATACACTAACATATTTTATTTCCCACTAGGATAGTGGTAGAGGTCGTGTGACCTGGATAGCTAGTTGTTGTTGTGTTTGTTCCCACGAATAACTGTGGTAGAGGTCTTGGACCTGGACAGCTGGTTGCTGTTGTTATCCCCGATCCAGGGTGTGGATCATCTTTTTATAAAAGCTTTTGAGAGGACTAAGTCTCGGCTTGAGACTTAACCTCTTGGTTATATCTACTGTGCTATATCATTCAAAGTTATTCTTTTATTCCGCTGCAAATATCTTTAAAACCAAAACTGTTTTAAAGTCACTTTGATAATTAAATTCTCAATTGTTTATATCAGTTGTAAATCAGTAAGTTGGTTTCAAAAGTTAACCAACCTTTCTGTTATGATTAACTAGGAAATAATCAATCCATCGAGAACCCAGCCGAACCCTTACTTTGATATAAATTCACTACAGTTTAATTCAGTATTTTATTTGGGGTTTTTAAGACAAAGTTTTTAAAACTGAAATTTTAATTGTAAATCAATTCACCCCCCTCTTGAGTATCCACTCCGACCAACAACATTATATAAGGATATAAATTTGTATATTTTATCTAAATTATGGAGAAATTATCAAAAGATTCATAAAATAAGTTTCTTATATAGCTGATCTTAAATGAAACTATACATTCAATTCCCAGGATTCTGTGATTATTATGACATTTAATGTTTAACTTATGGTAATGTACTAAAATAAAGATGGGTTTTTATAAATTTGTATCCAGAATACTGTTTAAAGAATATTTTTTATCACTTGACATGGTAGTGAAAATCTAGGGTACCTCAGTTGGTATCAATCATGGTTTAGTTTTTTGGGTATTAGATAAGTAATTTTTAAGATTATGATAAGAAAACATTAGTGGAAACATTAGGTATAAGACAAACTATATGAGCACATCATAAATTTTTGTGAAGTGAAGAGTTTGTAACATTCATAGCAATTACATACCTATTTGAAAAATGGAAAATAGATGTGGTTATGGAATATACACACGCAGGGGTTTTAAACATTAAAATTTTTTATTGAGTATGAAATCAATCATTAATTTGGTGGATAATGAGTGGGACTACAACTACACACTTGGCTAGCCACTCTGGGGGTATATGATTTGGTTAATCACATTATCCTTACAAATTAATATGAATGATTTAAATATATTGTTATTATATGATGAGTTTGGTTAGAGAATCGAATAAGAATATATATATATATATATATATATATATAACTAATGTGAAATTGAAGGAGTGGTAGGTTGGTCGGATTATATCAGAGTTGAAATGAATGCATCATAGTTATAAATTACGGTGTCATTAGAGAATAAATCTTAGAAATTAGTTTCAAAACTCATTTAATCATTTACTATAATTTGATTAGAAATTATCACTAGCGCAGTGCAGAGCGGTGACTAGATGGGTTGGTACTACGATGGTGTGATCTAAAGGCCCCTATCAGGGATGTGATGTGGTTCAACACCTTCATTTTGTGCGGGGTGTTTTTGATGTTTTGTTGTCAGTGTTTCTATTTTTTTCTCAATTAACCTTATTTTGAATTCTGGTGCCTCTAATGGTGGATCCTCTTAGGCATGCTTTATGGATTGTTATTCTTTGTGTATAATTCTCACTTAACCATAAAGTGATTTCATTTGAAAAATAAAGAAAATTCAATGGATTGTATAACATGTAGAACCAAACTAGAAAGATCTATGATATATTAGATGAATATTATTAATAAAAAAATTATATAGTATATAAATATATTTTTATCAATTACAAATGCATATAAAATTTTATTAAGATCAGGTAATGTATTAAAATGAATTTTTTTAATTATAAATTTTATTATTTAATTTATTTTATTTATAAAAAATTATATTACTATATTTTCAACATTAAAAAATTAATCTCACTTTTTCATTAATAATGTCAATTTTAGATTAGGATTAATTTTTTGTGTTTTTTTTAATAATTGATTTTTAGGTCAATAGTGAAAATATATCGACTTTGTTAATATTGTTACTTTTATGAAATTATCATAATATAAGGATGAAATAAAAGTTTTAAGTACCAATTTTATAAAAAAATAATTATTTATGAAGTAAATTAAATCACATTAAAATAATATGTTGATTTTAGAAAACCTATGTTTAATGTTTTTTTAACTTATTAAAAATTTTAATATAAAAACACTTTTTAATGACTTATATTTTAAAGATAGATTTAATCACTTGTATAAATTAATCATAAAAATTTATTAATTTATATTAGCATGTTCATAATATTTAATAAGTTCAATTTTTTTAGGCATAAACATAGGAAAACTAAAATTAATGTTAATATTCATGATAATGGTAAAACTATTGTTTTCATAAAAAAATGTATTATTAAAATTGATTAATTTTTATTTAATAAGAAAATTTAATATCATTTTAAAAATGTGTTTAACATAAATTTTAAACCTATATATTAATAAATTATCACCCATTCAATTGGTAATAAATACTAAATAAGACTATGAACACTTAATGATAAAAAAGAATCTACAAAAATAGTTTTTCTATATATTAAATGATTTAAGTTAAAAGTTAATTTTAACTTGTTTATAAATTGAATTAGATTATATGGGGATTGAATTTTTGTTCCTCACGCCCAAATTTTTTATGATGGGTTACCATATATGTTTTATAATGTTCCAACCTAAGTGCGACACACTGGTACCCTGATTCGGTCAGTCATAGGACCCCAAGCGTGAATCCCCGTATGTTAGAGGCTTTAGACTACTGTGAGGGTCTATTATCGATCATGAGGATACTATACCCTATTTATCATAGTATAATAACTGTAGAAATAAAAAATCAAAGTCAAAAAGATACATCTAATAATCAACCGAACCATTTCTTTTTAATGATCAATACAGAAAATACAAAATCCAAACTAAAAAGTAGATATGTCAGGCCAAAATATGATCCAAGTGTCACATGAAAACACTAAAAGTAATATATTGAAAACACTAAGTAGGTACCAACACCATTCTTGGTACCCTCATTTATGCTCCATCCTGACATAAATATCTATCATATGGCTCCTTCCTTTATCATGTCTTGCAACCATGAAATCTATTCAGGTACCAATCAGGTAGCCCGATTAAGGTGTTAGTACAACCCAGTAGGCCACCAAAAATGGCGTCTGAAAAGTATCTAGTCAATAACATGATATGCATTTGTATAAATAACAAATCACATTGCATAAGTAAACAAATATCACATTTATTATTCTTTAAATTAACCACATAGGCCCCTAAGATCCCGAGGACACCAGATCACTCAATACCCACTTAGGCCCATAAATTAGTCTAAACCATAACACAATACAATGGATTTCATTTACCATATCATTAAATCATATCAAATCCACTTAGAACCATAGTCCAATTCCAACTCATGGGTTCAAAATGTCGATTTTAACACCTTGTAGGTATTTGGAGCCTCAGTCCATGTCCCACACCTTAATATAACATGGGTATTTGGAGGCTCAGTCCCTATACTATACTCATATCTTAAATGAGTATTTAGAGAATCAGTCCCTATCCCACACCTCATTTATCAATCAATCCAATACAATGGGATTTTGATATATCAAACAATGTCCCACACACGTTTATCAATCATTTAAATACTATGGGATTTTGATACCGTAGACCATGTCCCACACACGTTTATCAAGCAATTCAACATTGTGGTATTTTGATTCAATAGATCATATCCCACACACATATATCACATATATCAAAATCTCACATATATAAAAATTTTACATACATCACATCAATCAAAGATAATCAACATTAACCCTCTTATCACAATTTCATAATCATCAAGGTTTAACAAACCATCTCATAATTTCAATTGTCAATTCATCGTTAAACACATTAATTGACCAATCACACAATTCATTAATTAATTAACCAATTAATTAATTCATTTCCAAAATCACAAGAATCCATTATTTTATTATACAATTAATTAATACACTGCCCCATTCGCAATAATACTAAAATTACTTAAACAATTAATTATTCCAATTCCACATTCACCAAAATCCATTAATTAATTTGAAAATTAATTATTCAAAATTCTACATTGAAAACAATCCATTAATTAATTCGTCAATTCCTTAATCCAATTTCTCTAATTCCAATATCCCATTAATTATTTCTATAGTTAATTAAACCAAATTAACAATTTGACGATCACAAGAATTTACATTAATTAATTCTAAAATTAATTAATATAATTCAATCAAATTGAACAATCACAATATCCAATTAATTAATTCAGAAATTAATTAATTTAATTCGTCCGTTAAATTTTCCCAATTAACCTAAATTGGTAACAAATGGATATTTAAAAAATTCTATTTAATTATCAATGTAATTTCCCAATCACAAAAATTTAAATTCTCACAATTAAATATAATAAATTTAAAGCAAGACTATGGGAATATAATTTATACCACCTACCTCAAGTTTTATGATAAATGATCACCAACAGATATACCGAATTTGAAGTAGCACAACCAAAACAATGATAAAGAACATGATGTAGATCTAAAAACTAGATCCAAGATTCAATGGATTAGATCTTTCTAAACCTAGATCTATATACACAAAAAATAGTGGAAAATGGCTCTTCATGGAATTAAATAAGGACAGGAGAGTAGGAGGAAACTACATGGGGGGAGATTCTCTTATCAAGAGAGGCGTGGATCTTCAATCCATGCTTCGAATCACCAATAAAGGACTTAATAAGGGATTAAAACTTTTTGGGAGCCTACAAAAATGATAGAAAGTGAGTATGGGTCAAGATATGAAATTTTGGGGTATAAGACATGGGTTTGGGAATTTTTTTTAATAATTTTCAGGGGTTTAAAATCACATACGCATGATTTTCTGCTCAGGGAGCATGGTTTCCCCAAACCGTGAACCCTAAAAATGAACCACACTTTGGGGTGTAACATGGTTACTTCTAAGAGTATGAATAGTTTGAAAAACTATGCACTAGCCATGTGAATCCCATATGTATGGGTTCACATATTTTTCTGGACTGGGCACACAGTTTGGGAAAACCATCCACCAATGATGGACTACCCCTCTTCACTCCAAATTCTCAAAATTTTCACCCAAAAACACCCAAGATAAAACCCAAATAGAAAGTACTCAAACTAAAGAAAAATATTAACTATAAATGAGATAGAGACATCTGTGGAGAATGTCAGGATCTTACAATCTCTCTACATTACAACTGATCATCCTTGAGTTTCACTCCTAAGAATCTCTAGGATTCTGAGCTAAGAAGATCAGGCTTCTGAGCCTAAATATCCACTTATCTCTCATATGTTTCATTGTGAATATGCCCATGTTGCAACAATATAGGAAATATCAGCCTAATATTTCCTTGTAACACTTTCTCACTAGGATCAAACACACATATTGGATTCTCCTCAAATGATGAATCTATCTCAAGATAAAAATCATCCACATCGATCACATGAGAAGTTTTTAGGTGATTCAATTGAATATGTAACACATGGAAAACATCATGCTTAGCACTATACCTATATGGAATATCCAATCAGTGTGCTACCATCCCGATCCTCTCCACCACCTCAAATGATCCAAAAAATCTAGGCACCAACAATCCTTGTCTCTATATCTTACGATGACCCAATCTAGGATACACATGAAGAAACACATGATCACCCTCTGTAAACTCCAGGTGTTGTCGAAGTTCATCATCATATAGATTATATTAACTTTGAGTTATAACCATAACTTTCCCAATCAATTGAATCATCTCTAATGTCTCCTTTACGATACTTGGTCCCAATAAATCTGACTCGCCTACATCTACCCAGAATAGAGGTGATCTGCATAGAATACCATAAAGTGACCCATATGGTTCCATATAAATATTTTCCTGATAAATAAGATTATAGGAAAACACCATGAAAGATAGTTTTTCCCCCAAAGACCCACCTAAGTCTATAAAAGATTCCTGAAGCATATCATCATTCACGGAAACCATACGCTCTGACTGTCCATCTTCCTATGGGTGAAAAGTCATACACAATAAAACAATTATACTAAGAGCCTTGTTTAATCCCGGTTAGAAGCATGAAGTAAAATAAAATTCACTATCTAAGATAATAATATGTGGAAACTTGTGCATATGGACTATCTCCCAAACATATAAGTCTCCCAAATACTCCACCGAGAAATTCTTCCTTATTGGTAAGAAATGTGCTACCTTAGTTAATTGGTCCATGAAAACCCAAATAGCATCATTATTCTAAGGTGTACTTAGGATAACCACCAAAAATTCCATGGTAACATCATCCCACTTCCATTTTAGAATGGGAAATAGATGTAGAAAACCAATGGGTCCTTAATTCTCAACCTTCACCCAAATACAATATATGCTTTCATCCTCATCTATTGTATAGTAAAAAGGTGGCTCGCCACCTTCAAGTATTTTCCTCAAGTACAAGAATTCTGGATCACTATACTGTCTATCCCTTATCTATCTCAAAAGTGTATACTTGAATGAAACAGATATGAGAGTCATATTCTCCTAACTCTCCTGAACCACAACATTTATCATAGCCAGTAAAGTTATCATCTTCCACTCTGAACTCCTCACCTAAACTACCTGATTCTGAGTTTTACAACTCAACATGTAAGAAACACTATTTCCCTTCCAAGATGTATATGCTAGATAAAAGTCAAATGACTTAATATAGTCAAACCATATCTACTTACAGTGATTCAAGTCTCACTATGAATAGATATAATATACTATATTCTGAATTTAATAGATAATAAGCTTTTTTACAACATATAATTACTAAAAAACTTCAATTCATAACCCAATATAGACAACTCAAGGTCATTCGTAGGGTATTTTTATTCATGTAACCACAAATACTGAGACCCACACGCCATAACTCGATCTCTCTAAATAAATGCTAACCCAAGATTGATCCTAGAAGCATCACAAAAATACCATATAAACATCACCTATCTTGGGTTATATAAATATTGGTGATGTTTTCAAGTGCGTAGCCAACTATTGGAATGAATTATCTCATGTTCTAGACCATTCAAATTTAATCCCTTATTGTTCATGCTGGAAAGTGTTGCATCAAATCAGGAAAAGTCTTGAATAACCCTCTGATAATATCCTTCTAACCCTATAAAGTTATTAATATCAAAAATGTTCTTGGGATTCTCCCAAGATACAACTTTCTAAACTTTCTCCCAGTCTAATGACACACCTTACTCCAAGATTATGTGACCCAAGTAGTGTACCAGATAAATCAAAAACTAAAACATAGATAGGTTGGTGTATAGTCGATGCCCTCTTGGTGTGCTCAAGATAATGTCAAGATGTTGGGAATGATCATTATGAGTCTTGGAGTACACCGAGATGTCTTCCAAAAACACTACCACAAACAGATCTATGTACGGGTGGAAGGTTCTTTTCATCAAGGCCATAAACACTACTTGTGAAATCATCATCCCAAATGGAATCCTGAAAAACTCATAAATGCCAAACCTACTTCTAGAAAATTCCTTTGTATATCAGATGGTTGAACTCTCAACTAGTGATACCCCTTATATAATGTTAATTTTGGATAAGATGTGAGTTCCCCTTAACTTTTCAAATATATCATTGATATGTCAAATAGGATTCCAGTTATTCAAATTCATTTAGTTCAACTTTCGGTAGTCAATACATAATCACAAGGTTTAATCATCCTTATTTTAAAAAAAATGAATAACCCAAAGGTGACATACTCATATGGATAAACCCCTTATCCATTAACTCTTCAAGTTGAGTCTTGAGCTCTTGAAGCTCTGTTGGTTCCATTCTATCTGGTGGAATAGAATCTGGATCAGCTCCAGGTGTGAGATCAATTGGAAATTTCACATCTCTATAATTTGGTAGCCCTAAGAAGTATTCAGTAAACACTTTGTGAAATGTGTACACTATGGGTGGAATTATATCTTATTCCACACACCCATCATCATGAAACAACTGGAAACTTGGGAATTAATCTCCCCTCATTTTTGATGAACTAGCCCTGCACTACCCGCCTAGATATCCCACTTTCCAAAGTGAATATATTTTTCAGCCTTAGAAGACATAAAATTAAATTCCCTCAAGTAAAAATAAATGTGGGATCAATATGCTACTAACGAGTCCATATCCATAATTAGTTCAAAGATTGGAATATCAAGGATGTACATATATCGTAGAAAATGATACTCCCCAACTTTGAGAGAACACCCTTTTCATAGGAAGATGTACCTCAATCATACCCCCAAAGGTGTATTTATCATCAACACCCCAATCAAAAATTCTACTTCCAGGCTCAGAACAGACAAAATTTGTGAAGAAATAAAAGAATGAGAGGAACAGATGTCAGATAAGGCACTAGATATTATAGAAGCTACATGAATATTACCTTTAATTGTCAACACTAAAGCCTCACTATCCACCAACATAGGTTGAATGACATACATCATTCCTTCCCCTCTTCCTTGTGATATAGTATGAGTCCCCAGAGCTTCACCACTTTGTTGATATGAGTTCCCTAACCAATAATCACCTTGTCCACTACCACTACTTCCACATCCAAAATGACTCCAACTTAAATACCAATACGGTATAGAATATCCCCTTAC
Organism: Viscum album; assembly: GCA_963277665.1. Lineage (NCBI taxonomy): Eukaryota > Viridiplantae > Streptophyta > Magnoliopsida > Santalales > Viscaceae > Viscum > Viscum album. The sequence continues at coordinate 507,173,769 of OY728145.1, forward strand.
TACACTCTAATTCTATGTAGCTCCCCATCATTAATTGTCTGTCATCAGTTCCTATAGAACTTATATAGATGTCCCATCATACTACAAGAGTGGCACTCTATTAATGGTCTGGCATAGTTTCTACAATTGTGGCCCAGTTTATAACACTAGTGGAAAAGAACCCGGGTAAGATCATATGTAACTGATCCTTTTAACCTAACCACACATCTTTCCCAAGATCTGAAAAACATTGTCAAAATGATTTTTATTAACCTCAGAATATATACCTCTTGGTCACCCAGTAGAAACAACCTATCCTTTACTAGAGACCTTCTTCATGTTCCCCACTACTATGAGAGCCTGATCCACCACCTCAACAAACATCTATAACCAAAAACATTTTACATGGAAATTAATCTCACATTTATTTATATCCTGAAAATTCATTTTCGTATATGTATCATCCCATGCCAATGTTGGAGAAAATTGTTAGGGATTTGTAAAGTGACCAATATAGTCCATCAAGAACATGTTTCCCTGAGTCAACCTCATGAACACAACTACTCTCTTCTATCTCGGTGTCTCTAGATAAAAGTTCTCCAATAAATTCTCCAAATATTCCAACCATGCCATACCATTATCATGTCCAATCCAGGCCTGAACATCCCACTGGTACTTTAATGATCACCTCAACATGTAAGTAGAAAACTTGACCATCTTCTTAGTTGGTGTATCTAAATGTATATGTATAGTCTGTATGAACTCAATCCAGAACTCATCTGCCTTAGGTCCACCCTCTCTAGTGAAAGTGGAAGGCTGATGTAAATGAAACTCACACATCAATTAAGACATAATCTTCATAACCCACTCTGGCTATCTATCCATATACTATATTAAGTGAGAAAATTTCTCTTGGAAATATTTTCCTAATTCTCCACCTAAAACTATCAGTGCCTAAGGTTCCACTACCAGAGGATCATCTCGATCCATGTTCTCATGTTATCCTCTCAACATGCATCATCATGGAGGAATATATCTACAATTCCAAACACACATATCTGGATACGTAACACAACATTCACTCGATTAGAAAAGGGATTTAAAAAATCCACAACACTTCATTCCCCCAAACACTACCATGCAGTCAAAACTATGGTTATATCACTACTCTTAACCATCTGACATCTAGGTCATGTCTTGCAAAGGCTGAACTCATTATCATTAGTCAACTTTCTCATTACACACCCATTTTTTGACATATTACACAATTTTAACATCTCTAATTTCACATTAGGAACTTTTTCATTTTAATTACACAAGAACGGAAATCATTTCAATTTCAATATCTTTCCCAACCCCCATTTTCCAATGATTTCCTAGAATGATGCATCTAACTCAACTCTCATGATATTCTAATCCATGAGTCAAATATCAAAAAATCTCAGAAAGAATAACCTCATCACACAAAAAAGTGCATCACCCAAGGCTATATATCATAAAATATAACAACACATATCAATAAAAACAATCCCCACCCTCAGTAGATGGGTTTTACCCCCATACATGGGTTAGATACTCCCATGCAAAATCTCTTAACCAAGGATAGACTCATACTATTGTCCAATATTACTTTCTAAAATAGTAAGACAAAATAAAATAAAATAAAATAAAACTCATTTAATACCACTTTGTAACATCCTGACCTAAGTGTCACACACTGATGCCCCAAGCCGGTCAGTCACATGACCTCAAATGTGCCTCCCCATACACCTGGGGCTACCGACTAGTAGTGAGGGTCTAATATCGATCATGGGGATACTATAACCACCTTATCAAAGTATAAAAACAAAGAAAATAAATAAACAATAGCCAGAAGTTATATCTAATAACCAACCAAACCAATTTCCCAATAGGACCAAAACAAAAAATACAATTTCCAAAATAAATAGTAGATATTTCATGCCAAAATAAGTGTCAAGTTTCAAATGAAAAACACCAAAGTAAGACACTGACAAATCCTTGTGGTTCTTAACACGAGGTCTGATTCCCTCATCCATGCTCTATCCCAACTTAGTCATCTATCATATGGCTCATTCCCTTATCATGTCCTACAACTATGAAATATTTTCGATTATCGATCAGGTTGCCTGAATAGGTTGTGATTACAACTTACTAGACCACCATGAATAGAGTTTAAAAAAATATCTAGTAAATAATTTTGTATGTAGTTATATAAATAATAAATCACAATGATTAATAAAATAGTTATCACATTTATTATTCTTTATATTAACCACATTTTCCCCCAAGTTCCTAAGGACACATAATATCTCAATACCTTCTTCGGCATGTACTCAAGTCTGAACCATAACACAATACCATTGATATCATTTATTGTGTCATTCAGTCATTTCAAGGTCACTTGGAGCCATAGTCCAATGACAACTAATTGGTGAAAAACATTGTGTCTAACACCTCGTGGGTATTTGGAGCCTCAGTCAATGTCCCATAATCATATCTTATATTGGTATTTGAAGCATCAGTCCACGTACCACACCTCATTTTTTTAATCGATTAAATACTATGGGATTTTCATGAAGCAGACCATGTCCCACACATGTTTATCAGTCATTTCCAAACATTGGGATTTTGATGCAGTAGAACATGTCCCACACACATTTACAAATCAATTAAATACTATGGGAATTTTATGTAGCAAAGCATGTACCACAAACATATGTCACATATATCATAATCTCACATATATACCAATTTCCTATATATCACATCAGTCAAAGATAATCAACATTAACCCTCTTATCACCATTACATATACATCAAGGTTCAACCATCAATCTCATAAATTTATTTTTCAATTAATTTATAAACTCATTAATTGACCAATCACTCAATACACTAATTAATTAACCAATTAATTAATTCAATTCCAAAGCCACAAAAATACATTAATTATTCTTCAACCACATTCACAAAAATCCATTAATTAAATCAAAAATTAATTAATCCAAATCCATATTCACAACAAAAAATTAATTAATTTAATAATTAATTAATCCAAATTCGAAATTCACAATAATATATTAATTTATTCAATAATTAATTAATCTAATTTCCATAATCCCAATATCCCATTATTTAATTCAATAATTAATTGATCCAATTTAACAATTTCATCATCTCAATAATTTTCATTAATTAATTCCCAAATTAATTAATCCAATTCAACCCAATTCTGTAATCCCAAGATCCCACAAATTAATTATAAAATTAATTAATTCAATTCCACCATTAAATCTCCCCAATTAACCTAAATTGTTGACACATGGAAATTAAAATAAATCTATTCAATTATCAATGAAATTTCTCAATTATGGAAATTGAAATTCTCAGAATTAGATACAAGTAATTTAAATCAAGACTATAGGATTGGAATTTAGACCACCTACATCAAGATTTATGATGAATGGTCACCAACATATATACCCAATTTAAAGTAGAACAAATGAAACAATGATGAAGAATATGATCTAGATCTAAAACCAAGATACAAGATTTAACAAATTCTATCCATCTAAACCTATATCTAGATCAAAAAAAAGGAAAACTTCCCTTCAAATAATGAAATAAGTATTGGATAGCATGAGAAAACTACATTGGAGGATATTATCTTATCTAGAGTGGTTCAGATCTATAATATGTGATTCTAATCTCTAATAATGAAGTTTAGAAGGGATAGAAATCCATCTATGAGCCTCCAATATTGAGATAAAATGATTATGGGTTGATCTAAGGAATTTGTGGGCATACAATTGGGGCTCAAGAATTTTTTAAAAATATATATTAATCATTTAAAATCCCGTACACATGGTTTTCTGCTTAGGGCCCATGGTATCCCCTAACTATGCACCCTTACCATGTGCCTCACATAGGGGGTGTCACACGGTTACTTCTAAGAGGGAACATGGTTTGAAAAACTAAGCACCAGCCATGTGAATCCCATCTATTTGGGTTTTCACAATTGTAGGGTCTGGGTGCATGGTTTGGGTAAACCATGTGCCAACCCTGTACTGCCCCTCTTCCCTCTAAATTCTTCAAAATTTAACTCAAACATGCCCAATATAAAATAAAACCAAAATAACTCAAACTAAAGATAATTATTACATGTAAATGATATCTATACATCTCTATAATTGGTTGGGATCTTAAAATGTCATTTTTTAGTGATTCTTTTAGGTTTATTCTTTTCATTTTTTGACCAAAATTCAATTGCATCTTCTCTTATGTAATTATTATGACATTTATATGGTTTTATATATTTTCCGCACCCTTTAATGGTTGGTTCATGATTAGTAATAACCATTCAGGTCATCCTAGAAAATTATGATCCTTTATTTGCGGTTCTAAAGTAGAAATCATGGTTAGGAGAACAGTTAGTGAAAACTATGCATCTTTTTCTTAATCCTGTACAATATTAGGTATAGGAATTTTTCATGGATTGAACATAGTTTTTCAAACCATTAATCTAAACCATGATACTTCTCCATTTGTTAAAAATGTGGATTATGGTTGTAACACATTTTGTTAAATTGTGTGACATGTATTAAATTTTTAAATTTTATTTCAAGACACAAAACAAATCTAATTGTGATCATTTTTCTTCTCATGGAATATGCTCTCGACTAAGGAGGTTCCGCATAGATATTTTAGAGATTACATGCCTATTAATGATCATTTTTATTGATATTGGGGTGTTGGATGTATTATTTTCATGGTATGTTCTTGTGCTTTTTCATTCCTCATTGATCTTCCTGATCTAATATTCCTTCCTCAAATGAAACCTTAGATCAGGATGTTGATGAAAGATCTTAGGTTACACAAATGATATAATTGGGTTTCTTATTGATCCAACATGAAATAAGGGTTTATTATCTTTATCATAATTAGTCATTATGTTTTCTTCATGAATAATTGTGTTAATTTATTTTTCTATCTCCCATTGTTATAGAAATAATGATTTTGAAATTATTATTTCATAACTATTATTTTAGGATCCCTTTAGGATTTATATGACCCTCAATATATCAAGGATTGTTTTTATTACCATGGGAAATAGTATTCTATACCTTTTTAATTTAGTTGGTTTGGTAACTTAAATTTTTCATGTGTAAATTTATTTCTTTATCCTTGAAAATGATTTCTAAAATTGGTAAAAGGAATTATAAATATTTGTAAAAAATATGGTGGACTTTGTAATGGTTTTTTAAATGGATTATCCATATGGGATTGTTAGTATAAATGGTTTCAAATCCTGTTTTATGTGGGTTCAAAGATAAAATGTCCATTGAATGATTATAATGTGGTAAAACTGAATGTGATCAATGATGATGTATGGAGTTATCCTCATGGGTTGGAATTTTTCTACCTAGACCAATTCTGAATGGGTAATGAGTGCACCTGGTTTCCTTTGTTTTTTGAACTGACCCACTCTCAGAAGTGATCTATTACCTCTATACATATTCTTCTAGGTCGATCCACACACTATGTGGCCCATTAATCATGGTGATGTTATGAGGAACATCATTGATGGGAAATGTTGATACCATGGTATTTTTTTCTCTATTAAATCTTCTTGAAAGTTTTGACTGGGATGTTTAATGAAATGATTTGGAAACCTGTATAACTATATTCTTCAATAAATTGTAAACATGGTGATTTATAAATGCTTCATGTTAAATTGTATCTCAAACCTTATTGTTAATTACTTGAGTAAAAATAATTTATTTTATAAATTCTTTTTTTGAAATACCTGGTTGGATCATACATGAATCTTTTTATCACACCCAGTATACACCTTTGGATGTATATAGATATTTTTCTATATAATGGAAGTAAGGTCAAAGAATAGTAGAGTGGCGGAGGTTTGTTCTTTAATATGGTGTGGGAGTCTAGATGTGACATCAGGTCACATGGATTCAAGTCTTAAATTTTTTTGAGTACATTAGTTGTTTTATGTACCATAGAACATGTTTTTTCTAATGAGTGTATCTTTTTTCTCGTGTATTTATTTTGGATTACCAATATTATTTTTATATCATTATTAGCTAGTTGTAGGTTCCTTATGAAAAAACACCTTCTTAAAGGCAGTTCTTCATTCCTAGGTGCTTGTTTCAAGCCCATGTGGATCGGTAATTCCCTTTGAGTGATTTTTGTAAATATCCTGACCATATTATCCAACATCTGTAGGTTACATTAATATATTCACACAAGATAAAAGTAATTTCATCCCAAAGGACCTAATAGTTTAGTAGTATTGGTGAACTTGATACACAATTGAATTTAAAATTTATAATTGAAATCATAAAATACAATATAGTATATTCTTTGATAGAATCATTGTCCCCTTTATCATATCTCAAGGTATTAATCATAAAACACATCCTGGTATCATAGGAAATGAAATATAATAAATAGTTGAAATCTGATGCTCGGTATGGATATGTGTAAAAAAATATATAAATAATTCATAAATAATATGGATGGAAATAAATGATAATAAAATATTGAAAAAATAATAATCACGTGATATAAAAATTCTCAATGGGTATAATAACTATTAAAATAATCACATGGAATTTAATAAATGATGTTACAATGATTTAATACATAATGATGTACATTTGAAACTTACCGTCGAGGCCACATTCCTAGACAACTTAATGATACTATTAAGTCATAATGTGGGGACATCTTATATAAATGGGTATGTTCTGGAATAAAAACCCAAACAAGTTTGTCTAATGATATTTACAGATGAATAGAAGGGAAATGTAATTTCAGGACCCACTAGTCACATAATATGTCCAATTCATTCTTCATATTAGTAAATAACACAACATAATCAACTGTATAAAAAATAAAAAATATCCATATTAGAAGAACTAGCATAGTGAATATTAATAATTTTTCTAGATAAATTGATCATAAAACATATATATAAATATTTTGGATGTTAACATGAGATAATAACCCCAGTAAAGATTAATATTCAAATAAGTATGTTTACATATGTAAAAATACTTTAAAATAATATTTTGAAAATCATGAGTAAAATATCATTTCCACATTGTATTCAATTATTTAAAGAGTTCACAAATATAAAGGAAAACATTTTATTCGGAAAAAATTGAAAACATTTAAAGTAGGATTCAAATAAAATACTATTCATTATGGAGTAAAAATATTCTCATTCTATATAATTAAAAAAACATCCCCTTCGCACTTTTGTAAATTTTTTAAAAAGTACCTCGTTCACAAAACAATAAGAAAATTCCTTTCGATCCATTTTTTAAAAAGGAAAAAATGGGTAAAATAGATTTAATGAATGTTGTGGAGAATGTTTAAAACAATTATAGAATAAAATAGAGAACGTGGTTATGGGAAAAAAATATTCTTCTAGTGTGGATATAAACATAAAAAACCCTGAATAATAATGAGATTGTGAAATAAACCTTTACCACTTGGGTATATTTTGAATCATAATCACCATGAAAGAAATAAAAGAATGTGACACTTTATATACTATAAATTCAAATATATTAATGATTTAAAAAATAAAATGGGTTTTATATACACCACACAAAAGAAATCAGTGGTGAATATGGTATATGTGAGAGAGAAGTAAAAATGAGATGAGAAAGCCATACCTTAGGTTTGATTTCCATCATACATGTCTGAACCACCAATAAAAATGGATATATATTTATTATACATCAATTATAGAAACATAATCATAAAAATAATACCATATATGGTTTACCTATAATCTTTTATCACCCACTTATTAGTAATTATTTGTAAAAACCACTATTATGGGTGATAACTACTACATTTTTCATGTATGTTTTGGTTCGGTAGTTTTGGTACTTATACATTGATCATGGTTATATGAAATAAAAAATTATAATAAATATTTAATTATAATTTACTTATATATTCCATGCCATCTGCAAAATTTATAGATAGAAAAATGAATTACATTGTTAGTGGAGACGGTTGGTCGTACGTATGCATGAACATTGTTTTCATTTATTGAAAAAAGGAGTGAAATAGATATAAATAATAATAATAATATCATATACAACACACACATTCATAAAATCCTTCCTTATTACCATCCATGTAAATCATAAATGAAAAATGGGTCACATCACTTTGTGGAGGTGGAAGTTCACAAGTACGCACGTAAGACGTTATAATTTTACAACGGATTATAAAGTATGAAGTTTTATATTATATTTTATTTATATATTCATATTTATGTCTTAAATATCAAAAATATTAATTATTATTTTTCTTTATAACCATCCTATATAAATGGATATGAAAAAAATTACACCGCAATGTGGAGAGGGTAAGTCGTACATACGCACGAGCGATGATTTCTCATTAAATAAAATATAACATATATAAAATATGGTTGTACCATAATAATAATAACATATAAATATATTTATGTTATTGTAAATATTATATTAGTATAGTTTTAATACTTTAAGATTACACAGAAGAAGAAATAAATATAATGGACTCAATGAATATGATAACCTCTTCTTTGGTAGACTTCCTTTTGATCTATTCATAATGGATATTTAGAGGGTATTTTGGAAATGATAGAATCTATATAAAATGTATAAGTATATTAATAAGTGTAATGGGTAGGTTTTGGTGGAGATACATGGTTCAATGTGGACTAAATAAGTGAAAGAGGTGGTGCCCTTTTATAATTGAGATGAAAGGATCTTTTGGAATTTATTAAAAGATTAAATTATAGAAAAGTCATTTTCAATACAAAATTCATCCAAATTGACTTGTATTTGAACCTAGGGTAGTATAAGGTTGAAATAAAATCAATAAATAAACTTTTAAAGGATTTGTAAATCATTATCACTTTGTTTAAACCCTAAGTTAACCAATGTTAATAGTAACCGTAGTAACATATTTTTCACCCTTAAAGAGTTATAATTTTAAATATAAGGAAACTATTGAATAAGAAATGGAATGGATGATATTTTTAGACCATTTATTAATACTTTTTTTATTTTTAAATATTTTATTCACTTTAAAATAATTTTATTATATATTATTTTTATAAATTATAATTAATTTCAATTTTAGAACTATTCATTTAATTTGATTTAAACAACATCAAGAAGAAGTATTATTTTTAATTTAATTTATTAAAAAATCATTTATATGTCATATTAATATAAAAATTAGTGTAACACTATAAATAACTCAAATTATATCAAAATTATTATTTTTAATACCATTTATCTTATTTTTCTATTAATTGAATAAATATGTTTTGAGAATTATGAGAGAATTTAAGGTAATTATATAATAACGAAAAGTTATAAATAAATTACGATCATAAATATAATTTTATTAAGCACAAAGTTACACTTATTTTGGTTCATAACTTGATTTTTTCTCTTTGTGGACTCATGATAGCTATGTAAAACAAAGAGAGCGACATTTTCTAACTTTAGTTCATATAGTTGTTACATTGGTCATTTTCATAGAAAAGTGTTAGTTAAACATATTAATTATGATTATAATGTGATAAAGGCCTAATATAATTCATTAAATATGAATTAAGATGAAAACATAGGACCCTATCAATTATTTTTAACCTAGGTCAACCCATTTACACTTTAACGTGGTGATAAATTTTACCATAGTTATTATTCTTAATGCCCAAAGAGAAAATAGGATATTTTCAAAAAATTTACCTCCTAATTAAAAATATTGAATCCATTTTTTCAAATTTAATACCTATAAGTGGACGAAATTAATTTTAATATGAGTGCAAATAATGTGACAAATACTATTTTTTATAAAATTACAGTTTTAAAGCACAAAACCCAATTTATAATATTCTATAACTCCTTGTAAAATTATTAGATGAATGATAAAAAAATTAATTGAATATTTAGTACCATAGTGATATATTTCATTTATTTGGATAAAAACATATTATGCACATAAATACATTTTTTTCAGAAAAATATCTCTTTTATTTTAAAAATTATTTTTTTCATTTATTAAAACTTAAAACCCAATGAATTTATTTTATATTTGGGTAAAACATATATGATTCATAATTTATTCATTCTTATTCATACCCACCAACCTAATGTCTTGTAGATGACAAATAAATATTATTTTAAAGTAAAATCACAGTTTTTTTAAACTCAGTATTCCGTGTATCACATGCTATCAATGAAATAAAATTTATTAAAGAGATATATATTATAAAATATTAGTGTTTTACAGTCTCCATACCATATTTGGTTATGAAAATATGATAAATTCTACTTGATTCATGAAAAATTAGTTTCAAAGGGATTTTTTAATATTTCCAATATTGGTATACATTTTGGGATGTCTTAGTAAATAAGAGTTAGGAATATGGGGACTGGAGGGGGGTTATGAGAAGGTTCATGGTCATATATCTCCATGACATGTGATAAAATACACTATTGATTAGGAATTTTCTTTTTTTGGATTTAGGGTTTCTTAATCCCAGTTTTATTTTTGCACGACTCATGATAATTCCAATTGATTTTAGTTATACTAAACTGGAAACTATTATTGGATCCAATGTTCTTATGCCACTTTATTTTTGGTGTGCAATACCATGCCCCTATAAGACATAAAAATATTCTCCAATATGGTTCTTCTAACAAACCATGGTATTGAACCCCTTCATTTGATCATAATTTGATTGATTTAATGTTTTTATGGTATGAGCAATGGACTAAGGGGTGGAACCGACCCCTACTCAGGATAGACAAGGGGAATCTTGAAGAGATTAGGATAGAAATAAATACTATTAATTTATTTAGTAGAAACTAACATCCTTCAAAGGGAAAAAATACATAGGAGGTAGAGTATTGGTTGGGAAATATCAAGAGACATTTTTAATTCATAGATAATCCTATCCCATTCAACGTGATTTGCACAATATCCAAGATTTAAGGTCTGGGAAGATGGTGGTGGGACTCATTTTTCTTGGATAATAAGCATGAAAGATTTTAGTGTAATGGATTCTCTGAAATATCCATCAAGTAATTATACATGGAATTCATGACCATATTAAATTTGAAAGAGTTTCTAAAACTTGGTATGATAAATTATTTAGTGATGGAGTATGATAATTGTTTCACCAAGCCCACTCTATTTTCTATAGAGGTTGTTTCTAATGAGAAGATAAAAGATAAACGGTTTTAGATGGGTCTTTGACCTGATATCAGATCATATTAATTTATGTTAAAGTTGATAACCAATGATAATGTGGTAGATATGGCATTGATAGTAGATCATAAACTGGAAAGTATGTCATGTTTGACAAGAGTTCCTTTTACTTTTGGTTGTAACTCTAGCTGTTATTACAATAGAAAGATGAATCACAATGATTTTCATTGGGTAAATAATGTTGGTGTGTCATGAACCAACATGGGTTCCCTAGTAACCCAATAACTGAGCTAGACTTGACATGAACCGAATGGAATTCCGAATCCACATAGGCTAGATACTAGGACCTAGAATTGCACATCCTACAAGTGGTAATGATTTTTTTGCCACAAAAATGAAGAAGAGAAATATAAAAGACAATATGAATATCTAAAGCAAAACATCACTAGGAGTAAAAGTACCAAAATTCAAAGAGGCATAAAATCCAAAGTAATACAACCCAAAGTAATAAATGGGATATTAACCCCAAGGTCCCTATGGACACAACTCACCATGTCCAAAGATTAACAGCTTGATCCACCTCCAAGAGATCCCTTCCCATTGTTCGAGCAAGGAAGAAGAAAGTCTAAAAACACCTGAAGGAAAAAAGTAGTGTGTGATCCTAATCCCAGTAGGATACCACCAAAGATTCAATGACAGATACCAAATATAGATTATCCAAACAAAAAATATAATTTTCAGAATAAATATGTTTGAAAATTCAGAATAATATTTAATGAAAACATGCTAAATAGTTTCAATATGATGGAAATTCATTTAAAGCACATACTTTACTTTACAAGTGATGGAATATTTCTAAAAAACTGTCTTAAGTAAAACATTTATATAAAATAGTATATATAAATTTAGAAGGCATGCAAAGCAGTTCCAACAAACATTGAAATAAATTTATTTCACAAATGTAAATAAACAAGAAAGCAACATGGTCATCAGGCAAAAGGTACGATAGTATTAACCATCTATACGATTACACACTCTATATGTGATCTATGAAAAAAGTGTATACACATATCCCTATGACACTGGCCAATGTAGACTCATCACCAACCCATTGAGGATGTGACCCACCACAAGTATGTTTTAGAACGTTGTTATAGCGTAGAGCGTATCCAAATAACTCACTAAATACCTATATATTACATGCACTCTTACATGATATGAAAACTATATCAATACTTCATAAAATATGATCAATCCCATTATTCCATTCTAAAAATGTCAATTTCTTTTCATTTAAAACCAAATTAGGTTTTATTCAAAAACACGCCTTTTCACAAGATAAAACCATTGGGTTTATATCAAATAATTTAAGCCATTTTCATGAGTTTGATATCCATTAAAAACTAATTCCATATATTTTGGAATTAATTTTCACAATTAAATTCAATAATTTAATTTAAAAAATTTCCATCAAATCAATAATTTAAATTCAACAATTTAAATTATCCAATTTCCATAAACCCACCTTAATTCAATGAAATTGGGGGTTTTCCAAATTTCCGTGAAAAAACCATTTATAATCATCCAATTCATTGGAATTGATTTTTTATCAATGCAATTGAAATCTTAATTAAGAAATTTATTTTAAATTGGAAATTGAAATAAATCAAGCATTTTCATGGTAATCAATTTGGAAAAATGGGACAAAACCACCTACCTCTTTTCTAAAGAACGACACTCTCAATGGAACCTTTCAATGAGAAAGAAGGTATATAAGAACTTGAAACTCTAGCTAGTCGAAAGATCTAACATCACAAGACATGGATACATCAATCCCAAGATTATCCATTGAATGCCCAAGAGGATAAGAAGAGAGAAACATTAATAACAAGGGGGAACACTTTCTCAAGAATCGCACTGTAAGAATAATGAAGATCCCAAGCCATTTGGTTCGATCTAGAAGGAGTTGAGTCTCTCAAAAACGAACCAGAACATCTCTAGGTCAATATCTAAAAAGTATGTAATGAAGATGACTGATCGAAACAGCCAAATGTGTGAATTTAATATGGGTGTGGGCCAAGTCATTATGTGTAACTTGGGGTCACGATGTATAGGCCACATTGGATAAGTATGTCAAAAAACTCATTTCCCCAGGTTACAAATTCGATATTTATAACCTACAAGACATGTAAATCAGGTACATGACATTGTTTCTAATTCTTTCACTGGGGCGCGCGTGTAAATCTGCTTGAGTGCAACTGGCGCAGCATTGTTACCTTGCATTCTCGCCTTCCAAAGGCGGGCAACATCCGTTCCTTGTTCAGGGACATTTTCTCCTTGATCGAAACAGGATGATGGGATGTTGGTTATTTCTTCTGTGGATTCCTCCTCAGAACTCGTCACCTAGTCTGGGTCTCCCTCATAGATTTAATGCGTTGTTCATGAAACTCTTCTCGGTGACATATCTTCATGGACACCAGTTAATTACACTGCTTCGATCAGGACATTCAAAGGGGTCTAGTCAGGGCAGCAACCTTCGGTTAGGGGAGTAGTCACGCTGGGAATCACTGGCGTGTCTGGACACTGGGTATTGGTGTGTCTCTCTCCTGTCCCTTATAATAGGGCTTCTCAAGGGTGCGGAAGCTCGAGGCATCCCACATCGAGCACGGGGAATCATATGTCATGGGCATGTATCTGAGGTTTTCCTCAGCTTCCTGTGTTTAACACAGGGTATGCCGCAAGTTTAACATCCAGCAGAGATGGATCAGATTGATCGGAACACTTGATTAGAGTAGATCAGACGGAGGAACCCCTAGAGGAAACACTGATATTGGGGCCAGCACGTGGGAGGATTCCCAAATATTGTGGAGGGGAATAAGGTGGCATGATCTCACCGGGATGTGGTGGCCCGGGTTATAATTAGGATGGATGATGGTTTTGGGCTTGAGACTCGAAGAGACATCCTACATATCCCCGTGGTAGGGAATCAATGTCTGCATAGTTAATCTGGCAATGGATTACCATCAATTGAGGTTGAAAATGACTTTAGCTGAATGTGGTTTCAACATCTTACTGCTAGATGGGATCACAACGGCTTACTGCTAGATGGGATCACAATGGATTACCACTGGATGTGATCGAACCGACGTGAAGAAGGGCGGAATGACTGGGTGGTGGGTTTGAACCTCAGGGAGGCTTCCTACGTACCATGTCTTGACATGGATCAAAGTCATCATAGTTCAGGTTGGGTTTGGTGAACCAACGTGAAGATGTTCGGGACTAATGGTTGTTGTTGGTCTTGAACCTCAGGGAGGCTTCCTACGTACCATGCCTTGACATGGATCAAATTTCCCAAAGTTCAGGTTGTAGAGGCATGTCAGCGAACCAATGTGAAGGTGGACCTGGGGTTTGATGGGTGTTGGGTCTTGGTACACCGACGCGAATATGGTCGGGGCCAATGGATGGTGGTGGTCATGAACCTCAGGTAGGATTCTTACGTACCATCCCTTGACATGGATCAAAGACCATGTAGTTCATGTGGGTGTCGGTGAACCGACGTGAATGAGGTCAGAACGACTGGGTGGATTGTAGAGACCCGAAGCTTGATGTACATTGACATTACATTACTTTAGGGGAATACTTAATACATAACAAAAATAAACACACAAGGGTCTTAATAGTTTAGTGTCTTTGGAAACTCGAACTATAATCTTCTAATCGTGGTGAAAGATCTTCAACATCTCCCTTATAGAACTTCCCCTTTTTTCTTACCTAAAACCTTTCTTTATATCCTGGGGAAAAGAAAAAATAAAAGGGGTGAGCTCAAATGCTCAGTAAGGGTAATCATATAGAACATAAAACAATCCATAGACATTTTGAGGTAAAAAAACATGAGCATAAAATCTAAACATCAAAATCTTGAGCAATGACATAAAACATGGCAGTAAGTAAGGCATAGATCATGAAGAAACATTAATCATGACAAATTAGCATGGGAATAAAACATGTCATTGTGGAAACCATTAAGCACATGATATGATTTCCATAGTAGCCAAGGCAATACTTCCAAGACCGTCTTAGTGGACAATGTCCCTTTCTGAATCGAGTTCACTCCTTGTTCCAGTCCTGTATTACTGAACCGGTTTATCTTTCCATTCCAGCCATGTCTATCTCATGAGATACAAATATTTACCCAATGAATTGGAGAGATATATAGGTCCCACCCATCTCATATTGAAATCAGTATTTCATGTGCCACAATATAAACATAAATCATTCATCATAACCCAAGAATAAAATGGGTTTCATAAACATCATTCCATCATAACGTAATCCATACAAAAAAATGGATATCATTTCATCATTAGAATATTGAAACCATTTAAATCATAGAGACATGATACTTGAAACATACACATGTGAAATAATGTCATCTTCTATTAAAATGGTTTTGATAAAACACTTGAAATGAATTCTTGGGGAAAATATGCTTTTTTCGTCAAAATCATTTTCTTTTCACAAAATGTCATGCAATTTTAAAAGAAAATGATTTTGTTGAAAATATTCATGAAATATTTTTGAGGAAGCTTCATTAAAATAAGGCTTTATAAAACCATAAAAAACTTTCATGTCGTATACGTTAAAAAAACATTCTTCTCGTACTTTTGTTGGAAAAGTCAAAAAGAACCTCGTATTGTAAAAAAAAAAATATTCCTTACATACCATGTAGTAAAAGTCAAAAATGGGTAAAAAGGAATTTAAACATACATGAATACATTTTTAAAAAACTTGGACATGGATGATAAATATAACCTCAGTAAATACTTCCGTATAAGCAATCTCGGATAGAAAACAATTGAGATTGCAACATTATCCCTTACCTTAGGTCTGATATGCTTCGTATGGATCTAAGCCTCCTGTATAATGATTTAAATAATGTCATTGACTTATTAAAGAATCATATTCATTGTTATTATATCATATATGGTTCACTTATGACTTTATATTACCCGTTCTTTTGTAAATTCATGTTAAAGTAGTGTTTTGGGTAAAATCGTTTCATTTTTCATTCGTGTTTTAACCTGTAATTATTCATATTATTACATAGATCAGGATTACTTATATCTAGAATGTAAAACATGATTTATATATAATATATATTCAGAATATACATATATATAATAGATCGATAAATGGAACGAAATACACTGTTCATGGAGATGGTAGTCCGTACGTACGCACGAGCGATGATATCGTTCCCATAATTATAGAATTGGAGTGGATGGTATAATATATCAGAATCAGTATGATGCTATAATAGCCATATATAGTTATTGTTTACACCATTATACCCATCCATGTAAGGTGTTGTTGGAAAAAAATATTACACCACGGCGTGGAGACGGTATTCCGTACGTACGCACGCGCAGTGATGTTTCTTTCTGTAGGATGGATAGATGGTGAAATATGGCAGTTTCATACTTATAATAACATACCAGTATATGAGTGACACTGATGTTATTACTTCATAATGAAACAACTAAATAATAAGAATTGGAAGAAGAAATAAAGTTGAAAGAATCGGTAATAGACATTACGTCTTCTTTGAAGCGCCTCTTTGAGACCTCCTCTTAGGGCACTAAAATTGGTCTTTGAAAAATACCAGAACCTATAAGATGTTTATATGGAAGTGGAGAAGAGACTTTTTCAGGGGTTGTCTGAGCATGATTGCTCAAGGTGGTGTGAGGAAGAGAGGGATGGGGTTCTCTTTTTATAAGGGAGGAGAGGGGAACCTTTGGAAATACAAACAATATTAGTTTATATTAATTCCCAACCCCACATAAAAACTCCCAAAATGACTGATATTCGAATATTAAATGATATAGGGTTGTAATCTCATCAACCAATAAAATTTATACATGTTAGGAATTTATTTTAAACATTATCAACTTGATTTATCCTTATTTAATCAATTTAATTTTATTTGTGGCAATAACATTTTAAATTTTAAATTATAACAAATAATTACTTATTTGTTGTCATTTGTCCAAAATTGGATAATTTATAACATTTTATACCATATAAATTTAAATTTATAATTTCTAAATATTTTTCTTATTTTTAAACAATTTTATAATATATTATTTTTATAAAATAAGAATACTGTCAATTTTGACACTATTCATTTATTTGAATTTAAATAAAATATATAAAGAGGATATGTTCGAACTAAAAGCTTTAATAGATTCATAAAAGGTCATATGTATCTAGAAAATTACTGTAGAACACTAAATAGTTCATATAATATTTATTTTATTTTTTGTAAAACCATTTATTTGATTTATCTCTTAATAAAATAATTACTACATCATTTTTGTATAATTATTTAATATACTTATTTGTTGCATAAAAATTAAAACTAAACTTCTATGATGAATATAAATATATTAATTATGACAATAATACTGTTAATCAAATTTATCATCTTAAAATAATAATATTTAAATTGTTATATTTATTAAATTATGAAGGTGACAACTTTGGCATCATTTAAAATAAAATAATATAAGTGTAATAATCATCATAATAAGGAACCAAATGGTCAAAAATTCGTCCAGTTGATGATTAGGGTTTATATATACACTAATAATAAGTTTTGTGAAGATTTTTGGGCTTTTTGATATATATTAATATTTCAATAAAAACTATATTATTGATTTTTCACTAAATAAATAATTTCTGCATACCTATTGTGTCAAACTTAATGATAACTATTTTATACCTAAAAATTATAAATTTATTAATATGATGTACATAATTTCATTATCTTTCTGTAGGCTATTCATGTTCGATGTTTCTGGAATTTTATCACTAAATTAAAATTTATATACTTATAAGATTTAAGAGAGTGACATGTTGTCACTTTCATTGGTTTTAATAATAATTAAGTAATTTTCATGGAAAAAAGTCTATTAAATGATTCTAATCCAACCCTTAGGTGATATGGATCTACCTTTATTCATCCAATAGGATTTTTATAGGTGTTAGAGTAATTTTATAATCTTATATCTTCCCTTAATTACCCGATTTACCTATAACTATGGTAAATAAAATTTACCATAGTTACTATTCATAATGCCCAAAAATAAAAATTAGTCTATTAATATTTCTTGGACCCACTGATTCGAAATATGGAATCCATTTTTCCAAATTCAATACACATATGTTGCAGAAATTAAATTAAAATTAATCCCGTTGTCGAACGAAAACAGGTTTTTGTTTAAAACATTACAAAAGATTGAATTGATTTAACCTACGAATCAAGGCAAAATCAATGCTAATGACCTACATTATATTAAATGGTAAAAATATATTCTATTTATACTTTAAGACCATTCAATATTATAATTTAACCACATAAATTATTACGATGAATAAAGTTGTTTTTATTTAAAATATAGCGTGTTTTTACTATTCATTAAAATATGAAAGTTAACAGAACAACATGAAAATTTTATCCAAGGTACAATTTTATATCCATATTCCAAATAATAATTTTATTTTGTAAAATTGAACTTATAAACATGTCAAAAACTAGATTTAAAGTGGGTGCGCCATCAAAAGGTGGCAAAACTACATTTTTTGAAGAATATTTAGTTTACTTGAAAATTTGATTTTATTCTCATACCATGTTCTAGAAAATGTGTAAGATGAATAATAAAGTTATAAAATTGTAAATTTAGTCGATACTATTCATAACGGGTAGTTCATATAACATATCTTAGTTTAGCGAAACTCAGTATTGCGTACAACACACGCTATCATGGAAGGTCGTGATTGCGTGTAATGCAAACCAAGTCTGGGATGTGTGTTGTGTAAGCTCCTTTTGGTGTAACGTACAACACAAGACATTAATGAAATTAAAAAGAATATTTTTCATAAAATCTCGGGATGTTACATTCTACCCCCCTTAAAATGAATTTCTCCCTCTAAATTCGTCGGGGTTCTAAATGGTTTACTACTCGAAAGTTTGTTTAATATAAACATACATCGTAAAAAGGAATACCAAAACAAGGGTTTAAAAACAAAAGTACGAAACGTAACGGTTACCCAAATTAACTCATCACTAGGTTTTCACGTAGGATAACATAGGTGAAAATATGGATATGGAAGAAAAATATAACCATCAAGTTCTAATGGTGATTGGTTGAGAACATGGCTATGAAAAAGCCAACAATCACAAAGCCATAAATTTGTGATGATCTAGGGTAGCATCTGATTAATTGGATATAAGGGCACTAGGACAACATTTTTGGTTTTCATGATCATTTCCCTAAAGTTGATGAATTTTAATTAGAATAAATACTTACTTTATTTTGGTACAATCTTACTGTTTTTCGTTCCTTGAACAATTTCCACTTCATCTCTTAAAGAAATGAAGTTGAATTTGTTATTCGTGAAGTGTTAGCAGATCATGTGATAGAATGATGGGTCATTCCATCTGTCTCAAAAAAGGTTATAAAAGTTATCAAAAATACAAAAGTCCACCTATAATGAGAATAATCATATATGGTTCCTAAAATGGACTTATACTTCATATATCATACTGTTTAATATAATAAAACTAGTTTCTACTAACTAGGAACATCCTGTAAGCTAGTGGTAGTCGATAAAGGCCAGTCGCACTTCGGTTGTGGGTTTGATTCCCACAGCCTTGTCCGATGCGATGGACTGTTTCCCGTCCTACAGGTTGTCCTTTTTCTAAAACTACATTACTATAACATCCCATCAATAATATCGAAAAAAGATCTATCCTTAAACAATATTATCTTATGTCCAACATAATCCATTCCAATATTTATCTAAAATACTTTGGTCCAATCTCACAGTATAAAGAAAACTATTACATGAAATGTCATCAACCAACCATCATTTATCCCCCATTATCTTGTTGGTCATTTCCCAATCATTTGAATACCTTAATCATGTATTCTCTTGAAAAATGAATACCCATTAAACCTTAGTGAAAGCATGAATGCTGTCAAAAGTTAACTCTTTCCACATACCAAAATCCTAAAATTATATATACTCAAACCATGATATATCCTTCTCCTTATATCAGTCATGAGCTCATGAATACTATCAAATATTTAATTTTCACTTTATCCCTTCATTATGCGCATATCATCTACTTTACAAAAATATCTGAATAACCTTTCATGGTTACTGGTACCATTCATCATACACTTTTAAGGAAAGGAAACAGTGTAACAATCCTTATATGTCTCTTTATTCCATAGTACCATGAGATTACTTATACCACATTACACTTGATAAACATGTAATCATTCCACTACCTTCTTAAACCATTGACTGAGCTTCAACAATTCTTTCATCTCACATATCATTTGTAGTCTCTTCATCATCATGAACATAAATACTACCCATACTACCATACTGATTCTCTTCATGAGACTTTCCCTTAGGGAATTGGTTTGCATAATGCTCGTACATTCCACATTTAAAACCTTTAACCATTGTTGATGTCATAGCAATACCATTATCCTCATCCCTGGTGTTAACTGAACCTTTTCCTTTGCACTTACTAGCTTCGTTTCCTTCTTTTCCACACCGAAATCATCTTCCAGTTCCTTTGAAACATTCTCCTTGATGCCTCTTCCCACATAATTTACATAGGGGAAATTGAACTTTCTTTCCTCTAAGATCATCATGAAACTCCATCTTTCTCTAATTAGCCGAGTCAGGAAACTTACCAAATTTGAGTTTATTGATCATATTATGATATTGCTGAATCAGAATAATAATGTTGTTTGGACTTCCAAATCCCATTTCATTTGATTACTCATGAAGAATATCATTCCATTGTCCATTTTATGCTCCATTATCATGAATCATCCTGTTTCCATCCATTTTCTAAAACCCAGAAAGAATAGTTTGAGAGGAAAAAATCATAATAAAGGGGGAGTAACTTCAATGTCTAACATCATAGGTTTAATCTAATATTGTTACCATAATTATAGTACAATAACCTATACTTATACATAACCTTAGGGACATCCCTATACATACCTTAGAAATATATCTAGGGATCTCACTAAAGTTTTCGCATCCTAGTTTCCAAAGGTTAAGTAAACCATTCCTCTGATACCAACTATAGAGACCCGAAGCTTGATGTACATGGACATTACATTACTCTAGAAGAATACTTAATACATAACAAAAATATACACACAAGGATCTTAATAGTTTAGTGTCTTTCGAAACTCGGAATATAATCTTCTAATCGTAGTGAAAGATCTTCAACATCTCCCATAAATAATTTCCCTTTTTTTCTTACCTAAAACCTTTCTTTATATCCTGGGGAAAAGAAAACATAAAAGGGGTGAGCTCAAATGCTCAGAAAGGGTAAGAATAAAGAACATAAAACAATCATTAGACATTTGGATCTAAAAAAACATGATCATAAAATCTAAAAATCAAAATCTTGAGAAATGAAATAAAACATGGAAGTACCTAAGGCATAGATCATGAGGAAACATTAATCATGATAAATTAGAATGGGAATAAAACATGTAATTGTTGCAACCATTAATCACATGATATTATTTCCATAGTATCCAAGTCATTGATTCCAACACCATCTTAGTGGACAATGTCCCTTTCTAAATCGAGTTCACTCCTCATTCCAGTCTTGTATCACTGAACCGGTTTAACTTGCAGTTCTAGCCATGTCTATCTCATGAGATATAAATTTTTACCCAATGCATTGGTGGGAGATATAGGTCCCACCCATATCATATTGAAATCATTCTTTCATGTTCCACAATATAAACAAAAATCATTCATCATAACCCAAGAATAAAATGGGTTTCATAAAAATCATTCCATTATAACATAATCCATACAAAAAAAATTGGATTTCTTTTCATCATTAGAAAATTGAGACCATGTAAATAATAGAGACATGATACTTGAAACATAAACATGTGAAATAATGTCATCTAAGATGAAAATGGTTTTGATAAAACACTTGAAATGAATTCTTGAGGAAAATATCCTTTTTTCTTTAAAATCATTTTTTTCACAAAATGTCATGCAATTTTAAAAGAAAGGATTTTGTTGAAAATAGTCATGAAATATTTTGGAGGAATCTTCATGAAAATAAGGCTTTATAAAACCATAAAAATCCTTTAATGTCGTATACGTTCAAAAAACATTCTTCTTGTACTTTTTTCAGAAAAGTCAAAAAGTACCTCGTATGGTAAACAAAAAAAGATTCCATACATACCATGTAGTAAAAGTCAAAAATGTGTAAAAAGTACTTTAAACCTACATGAAAACATATTTATAAATCTTTTACATGGATGATAAATATAACCCCAGTAAATACTTACGTATAAGAAATATCTGATACAAATAAATTGAGATTGCAACATTATCCCTTACCTTAGGTCCGATAAGCTTCGTATGGATCCGAACCTCCTGTATAATGATTTAAATAATGTCATTGACTTATTACAGAATCATATTCATTATTATTATATCATATATGGTTCACTTATTACTTTATATTACCCGTTCTTTTGTAAATTCATGTTAAATTAGCGTTTTGGGTAAAATCGTTTCATTTTTCATTCATGTTTTAACTTGTAATTATTCATATGATTACTTAGATCATGATTACTTATATCCGGAATGTATAACATGATTTATATATAATATATATTTAGAATATACATATATATAATAGATCGATAAATCAAAAGAAATACACCGTTCATGGAGATGGTAGTCTGTACGTACGCACGAGCGATACTGATGTTATTACTTCATAATGAAACAACTAAAGAAGAAGTGGAAGAAGAAATAAAGTTGAAAGAATCGGTAACGGACATTACCTCTTCTTTGAAGCGCCACTTTAAGACCTGCTCTTAGAGCACTAAAATTGGTCTTTGAAGAAGACCAGAACCTCTAGGATGTCTATATGGAAGTGGAGAAGAGAATTTGGTAGGGTTTGGATGAGATTGAATGCTTAAAGTGGTGTGAGGAAGAGAGGGAGGAGGTGCCCTTTTTATAAGGGAGGAGAGGGGCACCTTTGTAAATACAAGAAATATTAGTTTATATTAAATCCCAACCCCACTTGAAAACTTCTAAAATGACTAATATTAAAATATTAGATGATATAGGGTTGTAATATCATCAACCAATAAAATTTATACATGTTATGAATTTATTTTAAACATTATCAACTTGATTTATCCTTATTTAACCAATTTAATTTTATTTGTGGTAATAACATTCTAAATTTTAAATTATAACAAGTAATTACTTTTTGTTCATAATTATCCATAATCGGATACTTTATAACATTTTCTACCATATAAATTTAAATTTATAATTTTTAAATATTTTTGTTATTTTTAAACCATTTTATAATATATTATTTTTATAAAATAACAATAGTGTCAATTTTGACACTATTCATTTATTTGAATTTAAATAAAATATATACAGAATATATGTTCGAACTAAAAGGTTTAATAGATTTATAAAAGGTCATATGTATCTATAAAATTAGTGGAGCACATTAAATAGTTCATAAAATATTTATTTTATTATTTTTCAAACCAATTATTTTCTTTATCTCTTAATAAAATAATTACGACGTCATTTTTGTATAATTATTTAATATACTTATTTGTTGCATAAAAATTAAAATTAAACTCTTATGATGAATATAAATCTATTACCTTTCACAATAATACTTTTAATAGAATTTATCATCTTAAAATCACAATATTTAAATTGTTATATTTATTAAATTATGAAGGTGACAACTTTGACATCATTTAAAATAAAATAATATAAGGGTCATAATCATCTTAATAAGGATCCTAATGGTCAAAAATTTGTCCTTTGGATGATTAATGTTTATATATACACTAATTATAAGTTTTGAGCGGATTGTTGAGCCTTTTTATATGTATTAATATTTAAATAAAAACTATATTATTGATTTTTCAGTAAATAAATAATTTATGCATCCCTATTGTGTCAAAATTAATGATAATTATTTAATACCTAAAAATTATAAATAAATTCATATTATGTAGATAATTTAATTAGCTTTCTGGATGCTATTCATGTTTAAAGTTTCATTAATTTTATCACTAAATTAAAATTAATATACTTATAAGATTTAAGAGAGTGACATGTTGTCACTTTCATTGGTTTTAATAATAATTAAGTTATTTTCATGAAACAAAGTCCATTAAATGATTATAATCCGACCCTTAGGTGATATGGGTCGACTTTTAGTCATCCAATAGGATTTTGACAGGTG
The DNA here is from genome assembly GCA_963277665.1 of Viscum album. NCBI lineage: Eukaryota > Viridiplantae > Streptophyta > Magnoliopsida > Santalales > Viscaceae > Viscum > Viscum album. The sequence goes on from OY728145.1 coordinate 507,198,388, forward strand.
TTAGGGTAATTTTATAATCTTTTATTTACCCTTAATTACACGATTTACCTTTAACTATGGTAAATAAGATTTTCCGTAGTTACTATTCATAATGCCAAAAAATAAAAAGTAGTCTATTAATATAATATGGACCCACAGATTTCAAATATGGAATCCATTTTTGCAAATTCAATACACAGAAGATGCAGAAATTAAATTAAAATTATTCCTATTGTCGAAAGAAAACGGGTTTTTGTTTAAAACATTACAAAAGATTTAATTGATTTAACCTACGAATTCAAGGTAAAATCAATGCTAATGACATACATTATATTAAATGGTAAAAATATATTCTATTTATACTTTAAGACTATTCAATATTATAATTTAACCACATAAATTATTATGATGAAAAAAGTTGTTTTTAATTAAAATATAGCATGTTTTTACTATTCATTAAAATATGAAAGTTATCAGAATAACAGGAAAATTTTATCCAAGGTAAAATTTTATATCCTTATTCCCAAGAATAATTTTATTTTGTAAAATTGAACTTATAAACATGTCAAAAACTAGATTTAATGTCGGTGCTCCATTAAAAGGCGACAAAACTGCATTTTTTGAAAAATACTTATTTTACTCAAAAAATTGATTTTGTTCTCATACAATGATCTAGAAAATGTGTAAGATGAATAATAATGTTTTAAAATTAAAAATGTAGTTGATACTATTCATAACGGGTAGTTATATAACATATCATTGTTTAGCAAAACTCATTATTGCGTAAAACACACGCTATCGTGGAAGGTCGTGATTGCGTGTAATGCAAGCCAAGTCAGGGATGCATGTTGTGCAAGCTCATTTTGGTGTAGAGAACAACACAAGACATTAATGAAATTAAAAATAATATTTTTCAGAAATTCTTGGGGTGTTACATGGATGGTGGCCTTGAACCTCAGGGAGACTTCCTACATACTATGCCTTGACATTGATCAAAGTCCCTGTAGTTTGAGAGGAGAGGGGATTATTCTCTTAGGCGGCCCAAGGAGGTGGGGTTTGAACCTCATGGAGGCTTCCTAAGTACCATGCCATGACATGGATCAAAGACCACATAGGTCAGTAGGAGTGGGGCTTACGCTCTGAGGCGGCCCAAGGAGGAATACAGTTTAACGTCATGCAGGATGAAGGTGATGTCATGGTCGATGCTTACTCTAAGCCAACGTGAGTCATTCTCATTGTGAGAAACAAGATGCGGCAAAGGCCTGACGACCATGTCACAAAAGGTGCATCTGTGGGAAGTGGAGTGGGGTTTACGCACAGGGCAGCCCAAGGAGGAAACAGGGGCTTATGCATGGTTAGCGGACCAAGAAGTCTGGGCTTACTCAAGGATGGAGGCCCGAGGGGGACAAAGTTCAGTGGGATAGGGTGTTGGGACCAAATAAAGGAGGATCCCAAATCCCCATCACACCCTCCACTGGCCTTCGGGACTGAAGACGAAAGCAGGAGTAGGGATGCTACCTATGGAAAAAAAGCTAGGGGCTTACACCAAGATGGTTTCCCATCCCCTGTGGACAAACGTTACACTCAGAAGAAGGATATCATACCTTGCGAAGATGAGGGGGGTGAAGAATGTCTGAGGTGGGTGAACCCCACGTTCGAGCTACAGGGCTAGGTCATAGTTTAATGTCATGTGCTGAGGATGATGGTACTTGGGAGTTTAATGTTCTTCATCTCGGACGAGGTGGGTTTGCTCCGCACCCCTAGGACTTACATAACTGGTACCCTCTGCTCCTTGTGGGAGGTAAGGCACCGGAAACGCCTTAGTGAGGGGGTGTTGTGGGGCGAACCATCGAGGGGTCCACGTTAGCGTGGCTATGAGAAGAAGCAATATCCATTAGCGTGCTTATATGAAGAAGCATTTGGTGAAGCAATGCAACAGGAGGTATCATCCAGGGGACATTGAAGTCACATCGTGGAAACATAGTGGGTCGCACGGGAAAAGGATTTTCCAAGCAGAGGGGTCCATAGGCTGTGGCCTTGTGGAGATCTATTTCTCCAAGTGGCGAAGTGAACATGCGAAGGGGTGTGCTTCACGAAGTGGGGTACCTTAGCCTTTGCATGGGGCGGAGGTGCATATGGGAGGTGATTCACGAAGTGGACGGGCATTCGCAGAGCATAGCCTCACCGAGTGAAGGTGCCTCGCAAAGCAAGGTGTCGGGAAGCAATGTGCTTCACGAAGTACAGTGACCCTGCCTTAGCATATGAATCATGTGTACATGAAGGGTGTTTCGCGAATCATAAATGCTCCACAAAGACCCGGGTCCCCTTAGGGATCCCCTTCATTCGCGAAGACACTTAGGCTTTGCGAAAGGCATCCCTCTCGGAAGAGGGGATCAAGACGAGACAAAGGGGAGGCACTTCGCGGAGTAGAAGTACCTTGCACAGCTCATGGTTCACAGAGCGGAAGGAGTATTTGTGATTGGGAGCTGGGAATCCTAAAGGTTGGATTTTCTATCCCTTGGTCCCAAGAGAAGCCCGGTATTTATAGGAAAGAGGCACCGCGATGCAGATCTCACACAGCGCAAAGAGGTACATGATGTCTTCGCGGAGGGTCGCGAACATTAAATGTGGTTGTGGAGCGTCCAGCCTCATGGCTTCACGGCGGGGTCGCGAACATCAAATTTGGTCATGGAGCGTCTCGCCTCATCACTTCGCGGTGGTGTCACGAAACTCAAATGCATTCATGGAGCCTCCCACCTCCTTGCTTCGCGGCGGCCACAGTGCTGGGGGAACTCCGCGGAGGGGCTTCACGAGGAAGTTCTTTGGGCCTTCCTTGGGCCTCTTATTTGTGCCGAATGTTGGGGCCAACAAATTCCCACCCTCAGACTTGGAGCCACAGAGAGATCAAGGTTTAAAGTCTGAGGGAGATTGCCAAAATCCTTGGTCATTCATGGTGCTACCTCACAAATAGGGCTCGTGAGGCAGATAGGGGACAAGAGGGCCGAGCGCGCCGTGAAGCTCCGCGCAAAATGGACGCGTCGTGAAGCTCAAAAGGTCTTTGCCTATAAAATGGAGGTCTGCTATCTATTTTTTCCTTTCCATTCTTTGTGATCTTGTCTTCTTGTGCTCTCGATTTGCGAAGCTCTGCGTACTCCACAAGTGATCACGGTGAATCGGGTCTTCATGGTGCACAACGAGTCCTCGACACTGGGTTTGCGCTCCACGATCCGGCTTTGAACCCCGAGGCAGCACCATGTGATCAGTCTTCGTGAGAGGGCGTCGCGAACTCTCTTTGAGAATGATCTTCATGAACCAGAAAAAAAAATATCACAACTCTAGAATGAATGTCCCACCAAGAACCTGCCCAAGGGGTCCTCACGGATGACGCCCGGAGGGATGAAATGGAGAATAGTCAGGGACTAGGAGATCTAGTCCGGAGCCAATCGGACCAGAGTTCATTGGTGGAGCTGCTGTCGGAGAGCCAAAAGAACTACCCATTGTGTAAGAGGTTTCAATTGTATGTCATCAGGCTGAGGTATTATGTCTTTATCCCTGAAGTAGGTAGGGACGATCCAGGTTACTGGTTCCGGAGTATGCTGTGTCAGCAACGATGGTTCAGGGCGCACGATGGTCATGCCTGGGAGGACTTCACACCGATCATTGCCGAATTCTTGTACAATCATCTGAAAAATGTTGATGGGAAGGAATTTTAGCTGGAGACATCCCCTCCTCTATACTGAACCATCCTGAAGGTGGCGCTAGGGAACCCGAAGAAGGGGTGGTCCGAGGAATGGGACCTGCGCCAGGACGGCAACTTTACAGATGATTGGGCTTGGCCCTACTGGGTAGGCTCCTCGTGCGAGGAGTTCTGAGCGGAGCTGAGAAGAGATGGCTTGTATGAGGCAGTTTGGGCTTCCCAGTTCCATATCTACCAACTGAAGCAGTTAATGCCGGAGTTGTTGAGCTGGTGGTCACCGGGGACCAATACCTTCCACCTGCATCATGGGGAGGTCAGCATCAGCCTATGGGATGTGCATCAGATCTCGGGGGTCCGGATACTGGGGGTGATGTATGATGAATTTCTCACGGATATGGGTGTGTGGGAGGATCTGGAGCAGATGCCGCATCTGGATATGGAATTGTTGGAGCTTGTGCCCGGGGAGGATCAGGAGGCCGTGAGGGATGTCCACTTCAGGCGGTGGTTCAATAAGTTTATAAACTTCCCAGAAAATAGGCAGTTCTCGGCGAGGCCTCGAACTTTACCAAAGGGGCCCGGAGTAATGAAAAATAATACTGGTAGCTGTTGGAGGATTTCCAGTGGATGACCTAGGGGTTCAGTGTTAGCACTGAAAAACAACCAATAGTCAGGCTGGCAGCATTCATCGCAGCTATCATCTGTGGTTGGATCCTACCGGTGAGAGATACAAACATGGGGGTGTGGCCAAGCACTTTCATCATGGAATCCACATTGATGGCAGTGGGGCAGGTATACCTAGGGATCCTGATTCTTGCCAAGTTGTAAAAAATGTTGTGTCACATCAGCGAGGAGAAGAGGCCACTGAGGTTATGCGGGTCGTTTCACCTCATGTATGGATGGATGGTGGCGTGCTGACTGAACTTTTATTTTTTTTATTTCAAAGAGAGAAACATTGCATTACCAGTATCACGGATGTCTAAAATGATGAAGCCCCAAAGCTTCCCCAAACACAATGCTTATACATTCCTGGGGTAGAGATCCATGTGTAGAGAAGATCAACAAAAGGGTGTCAAGACTACATCCACAAGAAAGAGCATCTGTCATGAAGTTGGCATCTCTAGGGATATGTAGGACAGCATAAGCATCAGAAATATCTTCTACACATGAACGAACCATGTATGTTCAACACCAAGGGACATCACCTTTCTCTTGGAGAGCTCGAATCAGCACCTCAGAGTCTGACTCCACTTCCATGAACATCAATGATAAGCTTTTGCAGAGCATAACACCCGTATGTAACGCCCATACCTCCACCCCCATCGAGTTCCTCGGACCATGGAAGCTGCTAAAGGCCATTATAACTGATCCACTATTGTCCCAAACCAGACCCCCCTCACATTAATCAATTCAAGAACGACTCGTCCACATTAATTTTAAGGCCGATGGTTGTGGGCTTCCATCTTACCCAACCTCCCTGAAGCTTCGGACAACACACCGGACCATACACAAAATTAGAACCCCCAGAACAGTTTGGGACCCTCTTCATTAGAGAAATTAACTCGAAAAGCAACCCCTTTGGTTGCATTAGAAGAAGAGAAGTTGAAGGCCTAACCTCTCATCTATCTTTATTCTACACCTCCCAAATTTTCCAGCAAATTGGGATTAAAATGAATCTGTGGAACTTGGACAATATTTCGTTTTGCTCTGCTCTCAAGAACCACCCTTCAAGAAACTCCTATATAGAATTACAGTAAGCCATGTAGTAAATCATTCAATAAAAACTGTTGCAGAGAAGACCTTCCCAATTGCTTCCAAAAAAAGATTAAAAACCAATTTCCTCTTGGGGCTACTGCAGCATACACACCTGGACGCCAAAGAGATTCCTTTTTTCTGGATGTTATCATTCGTGGGCAAGTCCTGATACTGAGATCGCCAAACCAGAAAATTCATCTTCGAAGGAATCTCTTTACACCAAATCCACTGACCCCATTCATCTTAGCTTCCCTTTTGATGAATCAGACCTCTAAAACCAGATCTGTTAAATAAACCAGATCTTGCCTCGGTAAAACATAACCAGTATTCATCTTCCGAAATAACGATATCTTTAACTAGATTCTTCTGATCAAGGATGGTAATGGAATCCAATAACCTGGTATGTTTCCACACCTTTCTCATGGAAAAATACAGACCATGACAACCTAGGAAAATCATATTCTCTCGAAGCCAGTTATCCCTTCAAAGGATCACCTCTCCATGGATAATCACCCATCGAGAAGAGTTCAGTAAAATATCCAAATGAAACACAACTTTTCTCCCCAACCTAGATAATTTCCTTCTTTTCCATTCCTCCCATTTCTTTCCATATTTAATTCTCAGGGTTTTGGGCCACAACAACATCCCCACCAGAAAATCCTAGGCTAACCGTTCATGCATCGACTGCATGGAAATATTTAATTCTCTCAGCCCTACACCTTCTTTCCTCAACTGGTTTCTCTAACTGAGCCCATGAGGACCAATGAGCCTTGCCAAAGTCATTGTTTTCCCATAGAAATCTGTTCATTATCTTTTCCATGGCAGAAATTGTCCCTTTATGAGGGTTAATGACAGATAACACATGCATCAGCATCGATGATATCACACTATTTTTCAAAGTCACCCGGCCCCCAGATGAGAGAAACCTATTTTTCCAGTTGAAGATCCTCACAATCATCCTATTGATCAGATCCTCAAAGAAGGCCTTTTTCACCCTGCCAGTAGATATAGGATCCCCCAGATACAATATTGGTAGTTGCTTATTTTGTACCCCCATAATTTCCTATATACTCCAGACCCTCCTCCATAGACATTTTGTAGAAATAAAAACGTTTCTTTTTCTGCTGTTAATTTTCTGGCCACTCAGAGTACCGTAGGCTCCCAACATCCACATAATATTAATCAAAGATGATCTCCTACAATTATGAAAAATCACAGTATCATCAGCAAACATCAGATGAGAAAGTGATCTGTCTGAGGCTTGTGATCTATAAGTAATGATATTTTATTCCAGTAGCCATCTATGAAGGTTTTGTGATAATGCTTCCTAGTAAATAAGGAACATGGCAGGAGAGAGGGGGTCCTCTTGCCTAACACCTCCCACATTCTTGAAAAACCCAAATATTTTTCCAAGGAGAGAAATGGAAATCCATGGAGAGGAAAAACAACAAAAGCATAAATTTGAGACCCATTCATGGAAATCGAGCGACCTCGTGACTAGAATTATAAAACTCTATTCAACTTGTAGCACGCCTTCTCCATATCAACCTTCAAAAAAAAAATTGGAACCCACCACATTCTTATTAAAATCCTCTATCATTTCTTGGGCCACTCTCACCGCTACCTGGATGCCTCCACCTTGAAAAATCCATGTTGTTCAGGGGAAATGATATTTAGGATTATCTTATTAAGCCTCCTTTCCAGTAGACTCGACAGGATCTTATATGAGACGTTGCATAGACAAATTGGTCTATACTGGGAAATAGACGAAGGACGTTTCAATTTAGGAACTAACACCATTCTGGAAGCACACATACCCCTGTTGAGGGAACCCCCTCCCAAAATCCCGAATCGCCTTAGTAACATCGTGCCCCACAAATCCCCAAGACACCACATAAAAGGCCCTAGGGAACCCGTCCGGACCATGAGCACTCTTCGGGGACAAGATACAAACCACCTCCCAAACCTCCTCCCCAGATGGGACAGCCTTCAGAAACTCATTATTTTCTCTGAGAACCCTATTGGAAATATTCTAAAAGAACTCCTCCTATTCAACATTGGAATCTCCCTCTCCGGGCAGCACTTCCTGACCACCTGTTAAAAGAAGATTGAAGTGCTCTAGAGCAATCTTCCCAGCAACATCCAAATTAGAAGATAAAGATCCATCCTTGAATCTTATATTAACCTTTGAATTAATACGTTCCTTCAAACTATCATCGAAGAAGTGGTTATTCCTATCTATTTCCTTGAGCCATTTTACCCTGGCCCTCTACCTAAGGTCACTCTCCACCTCCATGAGTCTTTGAACCATAAATCCTATCTTATCACAAATCTGAGAAATATTGCGTCATCCCAGTTTTGAAGTAGCAACCCTTCTAAACAGTCGACCTCCTCCTGTAGAGACTCCACTGAACTATCCAAATAAGAAGCATCTCTGGACCATTTGATAATTTCATTTATGAGTCTCTTCAAATGTCTAGACAAAGCCACCAAGGCTCTACCCTCAATTTCCTTCTTCCAGAAATCATCCAACATTTGAAGGAATCCTTCCTTACTATTCCGATTTACATAATACAAAAAAGCCTTACTATCTCCACTTCCAACCTTCAGATCCATGACAAAAGGCGAGCGATCTGAAATACCTCGAGATAGAAGTGTGACCATGGTACTCGAGAATGTTTCAAGGCCCTGAAGGTTTGTCAAAAACCTATCCAATCTACACCATATATGACTACCACCTCATCGGTTATTACACCAAGTAAATTTGGAACCTTGGAATCCCAAGTCAAAAATCCCCTTATTGGCAATGAAGTTGTTGAAGTCCAGCATACCATGATTATATGTTGATGTACCTCCCTTCTTTTCTGAAGTGTCCACTATTGAGTTAAAGTCACTGCCTATAAACCACAGTAAACCAGCCGTATCCAAGGAATCTAGATAACCCCATAGACTACACCTTTCCAAACAATCAGAACTAGCATAAACAAAGGAAAAAAAATTTCCAGATCTCTGAACCTGATTTCCAATGAAATACATTTCTCCTCCACCTTCACAGGGTCCACATACAGAAATCTCTTCCAAAAAATCCAAATGTGACTATTCACCAGATGACCATGGAAGAAACACCCAAACCCCGCTCTCTTAGAAATTAGATTGATCTTGTTCGAATCCTTTTTGGGTTCCAGGATCACCAATATCGAAGCATTGTATTTCCTTTCTTCCGCCGCCAAAAACGTGCATTTCACTCGACCCCCCAGACCCCGTGCATTCCAAATTATCACTGAAGACATTGCTGGAGAAAAATACACCCACCTGGGGAATTAATCCTTGATCTTGGGATGAACAACTCCCTTCTACAACCTTCCTTCGACATCGACCGTGTTACCGGGCGATAAGGCCCCGCCGAGGAGTAGCCCCTTTTTGGCACTAGGACCTTCTTCTTCATCGGACTATCCTCTTCCTCTAGTATCGAGAATCAGTTCTCCAATGATCCTAGGGGTGACAGAGGAGGAACCTTATCCCGAGCTAGAGAGACCAGGAACACTCTCTGAGGAGGCTTAAGGGACTCCACAATTTCTTTCTCGACCCCCTTTGGAAGGACCTTCAACAAGGGAAAGCCTTGATGACCATGCTCGCAACCAACCGATGTCAACAATGTTAACGTCAGTGAGTTTGGGGAAAACATTAACGAAAAACAGACCTCTGGTAGAGGAGGGGATAACCACCTCCGAATGCAGGTAAGAGTTTCTTCAAACAACTTAGCTTTCCCTTTGATAGAGATAGTAGACACCTCTAGAGAAGTCCTACCAATAGTCCCCGCCATTAGACTTGATGAAGACCCCTCCTCCGCTCCCAAATCCCCCCAACCGGGCATCGCAATAGCCGTTGTAGAGTCACTGAGATTCTCCCCCAATCCAGCAACCAAAGTAGCCGATCCAGATCCTTCAACCATTTACAATCCTCCCGAAATCACCACCTTATTGTCCCGAAAATCCTCCACTTCCGACGATGGAGGATTAACCGACACCACACCCGGGACCTCCTATAAAACCTTCCGGCCCCTCTAGCCACCCACTCGGTCTCCAATGACCTCAGCTGAATCTGAAGGCCGTAGCTGGGAAGTAGATGCCCCCCGAGGCTGATAATTCCCTTTCCCCTTCCTACAAAACTCCATACCATGACCTTGGAGCACACAAATCGAGCATAATCTTGGGGGAGACTGAAACACAAAGCGTTGCCACCCCGAAAAACCCTCCAGAGACAGAATCAAAATACATGTGTGGAATTTTTGAGCTAGGTTCATCTCAACACACAACCATGGGTTACTTGAGTCTAGTAGACACACTATCTTCTCATCCACGCACAAGAAATTACCCAACGCATTCCCTACCACCGTGAGAATTGAATGATTATGTAGCGGAAAAGGTAACCCAGGTAGCTTAATCCAGACATCCCCCATAGAGGATTCTTTCCCGTAGTGACATTACCAAGCCCAGCGAGATAGATAAAATCAGTGAGAACTACAATGACTTCCCTCTCTCACCCACATTTGCACAAAATCATATCTAGAGGTGAAATGAATAGAGAACACAAACCCTTAAAGATCCGAGATCACCGCTCTGTCCCGAAGGCCCCAAGAATCCACAAAGTCCATAAACATCTCTACGGACAGTTTGGCAGGTCCAAACCTGAAAACCAAAGTTTACCTGTGAAAATACTCCGCAAAATCCAATTCTTGATCAAAAACCACCACCAGCGGGTCTCCATTCTGATATTCTGCCCTATGTTACTCCATCTGAATCAGGGGAATACAGACAAATCCATCCTTCTCCTCCACAGAACCCCTGAAAACCACCTCTTTAAAGGATTTATCCTTGGGAGATCCCTCCACAACCCCATCGGCCCTCTCTAGTACCCTCAGAGTTGGACAACTAGCCATTGCAGGAGCCCCCTTTGATGAACCCACAAAATCTCTGGTAGAAGTCACCACATGCCCCTCCTATGTAGCCATCACCCTCGGTAGAGGTGAGTTTTCTTAAGAAACGTTTCCCCAAACAGTGGATGGCGGTGCACATCAGGGGGGTTTAGGAGTATCTGAACCCCATCTCACCACCAAGGTCAAACTTCCATCCCTCAATCTTGAACACTTTGGGGAGCTTTCTAACTAAGCTGACCTCCCCATCGGTTCTGAACCAGGTGTGGAGGGTGGAGGAATTCAATTTCCACTAGTTCCCGCTACTGACGGGAGCATTCACTGATGACGACCAGGGGATAGAAGAACATCCATCCAACCTCTTGGCCTTATGAGGTGGGGTCTTGGTGGCCAGGGTGGACTGTGAGCATCTCAGCGAGCGATACACCCCTCACCGGTTTTCCAAGAAATTCTCGTGCCTACAGCGGTTGACCTCGCCGGTCTACCTGGCGGTGCGCTACGAGGAGCACTCGTGTGTGATGAGGAAAATGTGGATCATGTTCACACGGGAAGATGGGAAGATGCAGAATGTATTTCCTCCATTGACCTCCTTCAAGGGCTGATAAAAGAATATGCCCAAAGCTAGGAGGTGGCCTATCCAGGGGAGATGCTGAATCGGCCAACCATCCAAGTCGGTGAGGGTGAGCTTCCTCGATCTCGAGGCCGAGGTCGAAAGGTGACAAGGGAATCCCATAGTGGCGGGGCTTCTGTAGTGGTGGCGCCTTCACCAGTTGTGGGGGGAGCAGCGGAAGTGGATCCTGTAGCGGCAGTGAAGTCGTTGGTCCCAATAGAACAGAGCCATCCAGAGGGGTGGCCACCAAGGGTATTCCGCAAGATTTCAACTCAGGCCCTGGGGAAATGGCTGTGCCATATTGAAATGCCATAGAATATTGTCTTCCCAGAGTCCTAGGACATCTAGGAAGTCAACCGGAAATTCCTCGGCCCATCTGAGTTATGGAAAAACAATAACCGCCTCGAGATGGACTTGTAGGGAATTGGCCTTATTAAGGGTGGTTTTGATGTATCCCAGACATAGGCGGAGCAATACATAGCCGATATGGAAGACATTATCCACTCCAGTGGTGCCTTTCACCTGATGACAGACTGATTCAGGGTTCTTCTGGGTCGTACGGTCCCTCTGCAACTGTCATCTGTTGACCAGAGGGAGTTATTCCCCCTGCCAGAATAATCGGACGAGTCCTCCTGGGGATACGAGGCTGGTTAAGAGAGTCCATCGAAGGAGGGTGAAGTCAAAGATCCGTCCTAGGATCATGAAGATTTCATGGAGGATCTTGAGGTTAAATCCCAAGTTCCATCTTTAGTGTCTTCCCTTAGGTTACTCTGGATTCTTTATCAGTGTTTGCACTATGTAGGAGGACCTTGTTCATAAACCTTGTTCCCACCCCTCAGTGGGTGCTGACGCGGGACCTTCAGGATCCACGCCTGTGGCTGCATCCAAATCCATGTCTTGTGTGGCTGGGACACTCGAGGAGGCTCCCCCGGAGTCTCCAGACCTGCCAACCATATACGAGGGGCTGCGTCTCGGGGTTCCAATGACATCATCCCAAGAGCGAGACTAGGGATTTGACCTCTGTAAGTCTTCTCTACCGAATTCACAACTGCCATACCCTGACCATGTTAACTGAAATTAAAATCCCCTTCTTTTCATGTACAGTCCTTCAATTGGCCTAGGCTGCTGAGGCAGTGTTGGTCGGGGATTCTGGTAGCACCCTTCCCAGGGGAATGCCAATGGTCGTGGAGGTGGACATTCGGCCTGACCAAACCGCTACACTCCTGATCGCTGATGGGAATTCTAGTGGGACTATGCCCGAGATTATTGAGATGGGATCTGATGATGAGGATGATCCAAATAGTCCAGGCTCCTCCATGCCTGATCCAACGCCAGATGTGGACCTTGACAAGGAGTTCCTGGGGGAATTCCCTACATACGAGCCTTCCAATCACGTCGACTGGGACGAGACGGCCTCTGACGAGGAGGATAGAAAAATAGTCTGTCACCGATCATGGAAGTTGATCACGCGCTTCATCAATGACACCCCCAAGTGCTATGGTTGGATGAGATGGATAGACATCGCTCTCAACTACACAAACTATGTGTCGGGGGAGTGGTTTCCCAGCGCCCTCACATGCTCGTATGAGTTCCTATGGTGGAAAAGATTCAGGAGAATGACCATGGCCTCAGCTTAGACTGGAAGCGTAGGAAGTAGGTGATCATAAAGAGGCTCCGGGAGATCGAAAATGAGGTTGAACTGTTGCAGGCCCATGCAGATGATAATTCAACCTCTCCCGATGCGCAATCAGATCTTGTCTCGTGGATGAAAGCCTAGTTGTCAGAGGCTGAAGAGGGAATTAAGCGAGCCTCTAAAGATATGGACGTTATCTGGGACAGTATAGAGCAGGCTCAAGTCATGGCTGGTGAACTGCGCCCTCTCACTGTCGAGGAGGAGGGGGAGGTAAACAAGTGGCAGCAACACCTAGATGCCACTAGATGGAGGGTGGCGGAGCTGCAATGTTCCTTTGACGAGGTCAATCTGTCTATGGGGGGAGTCGACCCCAGGGTACTGTAATGATTACAATCCATTAAACGTACATTCATGCTTTGATTATTTGAATGATGTAGCATGCATGAGTTACATTGTTTACGTTGGTTTACTGCATCCTTGTGATGCTCGTGGAGTTTCCAGCGATCATTCTCTAAGCTCACGTGGGTTGGGCCCGATGTGAGAAACAAGGGATGACCACCTAATCACCCCATCCAAATTTAGGAGTAAAAACCAAGCTTTGGGCATCACGTCTTCGGACAACCAGTCCAGATTTCTGGGAGGAAATGGGAGAGACCTGACAGGATAATTTAGCTATTAGAATAGACGAATTACCGTTTTCCTAGTGTGCACTTGGGCACAAACGGGGTAATGACAGGGGCGCTGAAATCGATCTGAACAGATGGGAATGGGAGGTGTGAATCACGATACCCAGGATTCGGAACATTCTGGGGGTGGAATGACAATAAAGAATAGTTGTTGACCATATTCGAAACATAGCATTCTTATTGCATTATCCTGGAGTGGGGATATCAAATGAGGGTCGACCATTGACCATGTTCGAAATATGGGACCAAACTCAAAATTTCATCTATTGGTCTTCCAGAACATTGGCCCAGGACAATAGGCGGGCCATAGGCCAAGAATCCATACTGTTAGGGGGTTCCTCTAGAAGTGAAAAAGGACGAGGGTCTGAATAAGGGGCACACAAAGCGTGAGATGTGGAGTGAGGGTTTGTTCGAACAGAATTCAACACTCTTGAAATTATGCCATCGTGGTGGAAGCACACTTGATAGATGCATCGTTTTGACCATGGATCATTCCTTCTTTCAGATAGGGACTCTCTGTTTAGGGAGACGTCGCTTCCCAGTGTCCACTTGGTGTATCGTGAACTTGTTCAGGGAAAAGTTGTTGTTACACAGTTCCCTACAAGGGTTCAAGCTAGGGGGCCGGGAATGGGGAGGGATAGGAATTTATGATTCATGGGGATGGACCCTGGGCTAAGTATCAGGGTGTCTCTATGTATCCCATGAGGATGGGAATCAGTCCATACGTAGTTCTAGATGCACAGTTTAACGTCATACGACGCGATGAGAAGCATGACTGCGCCAGTGTACATCCTACCAAAACTACTAATCCCACGTGAGTCAAGCTCGATTTGGGAAACAAGAAGTAGTGGTGGTACTTTCCTGACACATGAAGGAATACATTATGGTGAAGGGATGCTCAGTAGATGTCGGCCCAATGGTGCTAACTCATCCATGTAGTTCTCCTAGACGCGCGAAGAGATAAATATGAGTATGTCGGAATTCCACTTGAAGATGAAGAAGTGGAAATGTGTGAATCATGACACTCGAAATATAGACCACAATGATGGAAGTGTGATGATAGAGGAAAACTATTGATTGTGGCGGAAACACATCATTCACATCGTATTAGCCTAGAATGGTGACCGAAAAATGTGGGTCGACCATTGACCATGTTCAAAACATGGAACCTGTCGCAAATGTCATTCGAGATCCGTAGGGACGTTGGCCTGAAATGGTAGGAGAGACCTTAGTCCTAGCATCCATCCCATCTGGGGGTCCTTTTAGATGTGGAAGAGGATGAGGGTTTAAATAGTGAGCTCACAAAGCTTGGTTATGGAACGAAGGGAATGTCCCCATGAAAATTCCACACTTCGGGCTCTTTGTCAAACGCATCTAAATACGACAACAGGACATATTAGATAGAGGGGGTTGAGCCCCTTCCAATAGGGAGATCATAGTTTAGGGCTATAGAACTCGGACCATAAATGGTAGGAAACACGGGAGACATGTGGTGGGGTGACTTCAAAACCCCGATGTGAATGGGAACCGGGGGTTCTGACCACCACGTATTCCTTGGAGAGGTTTTAGGTGAAGGGACCGAAATTGAGAGTTGAGCTAGGCCTGAGGCAATGTGCACTGGCGTTCCTATGTACCCCATGAGGATGGGGATCAAGCTACACGTAGTTCTTGAGGTGGCACGGTAAGGTACCAGTTCTAGGGGAAAAGGGGCGTGCGGGCGTGGCCATTACACCAAGAGAAGCAGTATTTGATAAATCTTGTTTGTCCTTTAAGGTGAATGGTTTTTTATGAAGATACATGCCTAGGGTAGAAGGCCCTAGCATCGCCACATAAATAAAGTCATAACAGGCGTTGAAAAATGGTATGGCGTGTGACCAATACCAAGCATGGTGTCTCCTTGATTGAGAACATCACAATGTAGTTCCGTTTTTCATCCTATGGCCTGGACGATAATGTCACAGTTTAGGGTCATGTGATACGAACAGGCGGCATAGTTTAATGTCGTATGGCTTGAACATGAACGAATGTGCATGATGTGGCATAGCGTACTCGACGTGAATGAGGACATAATCCTACACTACACTGTACGCAATTCTGAGAAAGGAGCCTTAGGCCAAGGGGCCTACATAGAGGTAAGAGGGAAAAGGGGGAGGAGAAACTAGCTCCCAACTGAGATGGACCCAAAAATGAGACATTCGGGTCATCCTACGTATCCCATAAGGATGGGAATCAAGCCACATATAGTCCTATACAAGATCACAGTTTATGCTCTTAGAGCTCAGACCATGGATGGAGTGAAAACCCTCCAAGTAAGTGTAGACCTCAACCTGATCCTTAAGCCCACGTGAGTTAAACTCGGTGTGGGAAACAAGGGAGGAAGATATGTTTTTCATTACCTGGAATGCACGCCGAAGGGAAATTAGTGCAAAGCCTCGAATGATTCCCCTATTGTGGTTTTGGTCCTCCTAACACGCTGATGCGCACTGGGGAATAATACCAAGAGTTTCAAAGTTCTACTTGGACATGATGAGGTGGAGGAGGATGTGATTCATGTAGCCGATATTTTGAGCTTAATGGGGTTGGCATGGTGATGGAGGATATCTGTTGACCATGTTTGAAACAATGTATCCATATCATGTTAGCCGAAAATGGGAACAAAAAATGAGCATCGACCGCTGATTGTATTCACAATGTGGGATTTGTATCAGCTTGTTGTCTGCGACCCTCAAGGACATTGGCCCGTAATGGGAGGAGGACCCTTAGGCCTAGCATCCATGCCATTCAGGGGCCCTTCTGGGTGAGAAAGATGATAGAATCCCTAATAAAGGGGAGCACAAATCCTGGAAAGCGGGTGGAAACATGTCCGAGCGGAGTCCAACATTCCAAGAACTAAACCAGAAGACCCTTAGGAACATTGATGAACTGACGAAAAGGGTTGACGATGGTGTTTTGGAGGGAGAGGTTCATGGAGTGGTTGTTAAAAGCTTGACATGAGCGAGGACATAATCTCGCACCACAATGTACACTCTGTGTAAAAACTCGGGTCAAGGCCCAGGAAGGCCAAGGGGACTGAGGATGGGCCTCAGTTAGGGAGGCCTGACCAGTTTGCAGTTTAACGTCTAGTAGTGAGGACTGAGGTCGGGGCCCAAGAAGGACAAGGGGCCTAAGGCTGGGCCTCGATAAGAGAGGCCTGACCAGTTTGCAGTTTAACGTCTTGTAGTGAGGATGAGGGTCTGGGGCCCAAGAAGGCCAAGGGGCCTGAGGCTGAGCCTCAGTCAGGAAGGTCTGGCCAGTTTGCAGTTTAACGTCTTACAGTGAGGATGAGGGTTGGGGGCCCGAGAAAGCCAAGGGGCCTAAGGCTGGGCCTCGGTCAGGAAGGACTTTCCAGTTTGTAGTTTAACATCTTGCAGTGAGTATGTGGGTCAGGGGACCATGAAGGCCAAGGGGCCTGAGGCTAATCCTCGGTCAGGAAGGCCTGGCCAGTTTTCAATTTAACGTCTTGTAGTGAGTACGAGGGCCGGGGGCTCGAGAAGGCCAAGGGGCATGAGGCTGAGCCTCGTTCAAGATGGCCTAGCCAGTTTTCAGTTTAACTCTTTGCAGTGAGGACGAGGGTCGAGGGCCCGAGAAGGCCAAGGGACCTGAGGCTGGGCCTCCGTTAGTATGGCTCAGCTAGTTTGTAGCTTAACGTCTTATAGTGAGGATGAGGACCAGGGGCCTGAGGCTGAGCCTCATTCAGGAAGGCCTGACCAGTTTTTAGTTTAACATCTTGCAGTGAAGATGATGGTCAGGGGCCTGAGAAGGACAAGGGGCCTGAGCCTGACCCTTATTAAGGAAGGCTCGACCATTTTAAAGTTTAACATCTTACAGTGAGGACGAGGGCTGGGGTCCCGAGAATGCCAAGGGGCATGAGGTTGGGCCTCGTTCAGGAAGGCCATGCCAGTTTGTAGTTTAACATCTTACAGTGAGGATGAGGGCAGAGGATAATGTGTCTCATCTTGGTATTTGTACGGCACGGTGTGAAACCTGATGTGAATTAGGATATAATCCCATATGACACCGCACAATCCCATAAGAGAGAACCTGGGTCGGGGGACCGAAAAGGACAAGGGGCCTGATAGTTGGCATCACCCGGAGAGAGTTCGTCGCTTGGAAATACAACGAGGAAGAATGAACCACTACACATGAAGTTTGGGATATATTGGGGTGGCCCTAACGATCGAGGACAACTGTTGACCATGTTCGAAACACAACACCTCTATAGTGACCTGAAATTGGTGCAACAAAGGATCATCAATCGCTGAACCTATTCTAAACATGGGAATTATATCGTCTTGTTGCTCGAATTCCTTGAGGACATTGGCCCGAAGTGGTAAGAGGGCCCTTAGGCCTGGCATCCATACCATTCAGGGGCCCTTCCGGACGGGGAAGGTGATGGAGTCCCAATCCAAGGAGTTGGTGAAGCATACATGTACCCATCTCTAAAAGAGGCGAACGTCTCCAGGGAGAAGGATGTTCGGCCAGATCGAGGTTAGCTCGATGTGAATTGGGGAAATGTTTGCACCCCTGCCATACATCTTGACCCAGGGGGAAGATTCTAGGGTTTGGGTTGGGCCAACAGATGAAATGTCTAGGTGTTCCTACATATCCCATGAGGATGGGAATCAGGCCATATGTAGTTATTGAAGGCCATGCAGTTTAACTTCGTGCAGTAAAGACGTGGGAGGATAGAAGAATGGGAGTGGGAACATGATGTGAGAATTATTACCCTAGTATGAGTGGGGATAAGGAAGCCTTCTCCATATCGTGCAAGGATCCTCCGAGATAACTATACCCATGGGGAATATTCAAAGTGAAAAGCTCGTGGATGGGCTCAAGATGAGGCATCTGAGTGTTCCTATGTATCCCATATGGATTGTAATCAAGCCATACATAGTTCTCAAAATTCATTTTAACATCATGCTGGATGATGCGCAGTTTAAAGTCATGTAGGACTAGATATTTTTAGGTAATGCAGGACCAGCATGTAGTTTAGGTTCATACGGGACCTTCCAGTTTAAGGACATATAGGACCATCCAGTTTAAGGTCATGCAAGACCATTAGGTTTAGGCAATGTATTGTTTTTGGAACTTGGCATTGGAGGGAGGAGTTATGCGCTCACCATATGTGGTCACCAAGGAGTATGCTTCATTGGGGTAAACCTTGTGGACTATGTAAGGTCCTTCCCATTTGGGCCTCAACATGGGTGGTTTCCTGCAAGGGATCATTGGCGTTCGGAGGGCCAATACCAGGTATCCTTGTATAAAATAATATAGGCGAACCTTCTTATTGAAGGCTCTAGCCATATTATTCTGATGCCTTTTCCGATTGTGCAGGGCACGAAGACTAATCTTGTCAAGTGCTTTCAATTCAGCTAGACGTATTTCGGCCACCTTATTTGGTGCCTGCTGGCCATAGACCGCAGTGCATAACGAAGGTGTTTGGATCTCAATGGGCAGGATGGCCTCATCACCGTACACCAGGGAAAATGGAGTCACCTGGGTGGAATTGTGATTCATCATCTGATAAGCCCAGAGGGCATTGACGAGCTTGTCCGGCCAACTCTTCTTGTTCTGGCCAACCATTTTCTACAAAATGTTATAGAGGGTTTTTTTGAATGCCTCAATCTGTCCATTTTCCTGCGCGTGATAGTGGTAGGTATGGTTCGGATGGATATTATACTTGGCGTACAATTTCGTCAGCTCGATTGCTTGGAAGTTGGTGTCGTTATCGGTGAGGACAATGTGAGGGACTCCAAACTGGTGGATGATATTGGAACTCACGAAGTCAATGATAGAACGTGCTTTGACTTCCATGAGCAGAATTGCCTCTACCCACATGGAAACTAAATCCATAGCGGTTAGAATTAATCAGCATTGGCGAGCCATTGTTGGTGGGTACGGTCCGACGACATCGAGTCCCCACACTAAAAATGTCCAAGATTACTTGGTGGAGTGGAGAGGTTCTTGTGGTCGATGCAGGAAGTCATCATGAACTTGGCACGCGTGACATCTCCTAGAAAACTTGATACAATCATGGGTCATAGAGGGCCAAAAGTACCCTAGTCTTCAGATTTTATGGGACAGCATCAGCCGAACCTGATGGGCACCAAAGGAACCGACATGAACCTCTTGCATGACCAGTGTAATCTCGACTCCTTGGATGAAACGAAGGAGAACACCATCAAAACCGCACTTGTAGAGGATCTACTTCAGACTGGGATCACTCTAGAGGGTAAACTGAAGCGCACGACATTGGATTCACTCGCGTTTGGCCCGATCAGTTGGGGGGAATCCATTTTGGAGATACTCAACAGAAGGGGATCTCCAATCGGGGGTCGCTTCAACCACTGCATCCGAAGAGACTACGGTCCCGTCGTGCAGGATCCGGCAGTTAGATGTCTTACTCGTAGGTCGTCGTCATCCTCTGGGGTGATGGGGGAAATGACTCTCTGGTTTACCACATGTATAATTAGATCATCCTGCTCAGGTTTTGCAAGTGATGCAGCTAAGCTGGCCAAAGCGTCCGCTCGACAATTCTGTTACTGAGAGACATGGGTAACCTCCGGTCAAGAAGGGAACTGGGACATTAGATAGAGGGTGCACTCCAAAAATGGTGCGAGCTCTGGCTTTATGACAACATAGCCACTGTTGACCTACTTGATGACTAGATAGGAATCCCCTTTCACATGAAAATGGGGCACATCGATATCAAGAGCTAGCTCGAGGCCAGTGATAAGAGCCTGATACTCTGCTTCATTGTTGGTGCGGCCTTCTGACAATAGGAATGAGTATGAAAGAATGGCTTGCGTCTAGGTAATGAAGATGATACCCAGGCCCACTCTACTGAGCCTAGGATCATTGAGCCTCCTACCGGTGGGGCTCTGGGAGGCACCATCAAAGTGTATTTGCCAACATGGGACGACTTGATCGACTGAGAGGATTACATCATCAGGGAATTCCAAGTACATGGACTGGTCCACAGAGGTTGGATGGGTAGCTAGAAATTCTGACAATGCTTGCCCCTTGATAGCCTTCTGGGGGAAAAACCTGACTTTGAACTACAATAGGATTACCACCCACCATGCTATATGGCTGTTCAACATGGTGAGATTCAGGATGTACTTCAATGGTTCTACTAGAGAGACCAGCTGTACCTCATGCTGCTTCATGTAATGTTACAACTTCTACATAGAAAATACGAGTGAAAGGCAGCTCTTCTCGATGGGGGAGCATATGGTCTTTGTATCAAGAAGCATGTAGCTGAGGTAGTAGAGACTGTTCTCTATCCCCTTGTTATTCTTCTGGGTGAGAAGGGCACCGTGAGATCATTCCAGGGCAGTCACGTACAGGATTAACAGCATATTGGAGATGGGTGGAATAGAGACCGCAGGCTGGAGCAAGTACTGCTTAATTTCCTCGAACGCAGTCTGGAACTCGTTGTCCCATTCGTAGGCAGAGCCTTTCATCATTAGTTGAGAAAATGGATAACACTTTCCAGCCATATTTGCAATGAATCGATGTATGTAGGATAAGTGTCCTTGAAAACCTCGAATCTCTCAGATATTGCTCGAGGGAGGCATCTGGCTGATCGCCTTGATCTTCTATGGGTCGATCTCGAAACTTCAGTACCTGACAACAGATCCAAGAAACATCTCAGAAGTGACCCCAAAGGCACACTTCAAAAGGTTCATCTTCAAGTGGTGGGAACGAAGGAAGCTGAACACTTTCTCAATATACTTGAGATGGTCCTGGTGCTGTTGAGATTTGATCACTAGATCATCCACAAAGCATTCCACCAATGTCACGAGGATTTGCTTGAATATGGAATGCATGGCCCACTGATAGGTGGCACCCGCATTCTTCAGGACAAAGGGCATAACCTGGTAACAAAAAGTACCTTGGGGAACCATAAAAGTTGTGGACTCTTCATCCTCAGGGGCCATCCGGATAGGATTATATCCAGAGTAACCATCCATGAAGAAGAGGGCTTGGAACCCGGCTATAGCATCGATCAAAAATTCTATCACTAGAAGGGGAAAATCTTCTTTCAGACAGTGAGGATTGAGATCTCAAAAGTTTATACCGAATATGATCTGTCTGTTCTTATTTATGACTGGTACAATGTTGGCTAGCCACATAGGGTACTGGAACTCCTTGATGAAGTTTTCTCTGATGAGCTTGTCAAATTCGGCCTCGACCATGGAACCATGAGAAGTGTGCATCTTTCTGGGAGGCTGCTTGAACCCGTGATGGTTTGTCAGGAGACGGAGGTGGTGGATGGCTACATCAGGACATAGTCCTGGCATCTCATCGTAACTCCAGGCAAACATGTCACGGTGCTGTTTATGGAAGTCTACGTACCGCTGCTGCTCCTCAAGGGACATGGCGGCACTGATCAGTGTCGCTCTCGGATCTGCATCGCTACCAAGGTTCACATGTAACAGTTCATCGACCGTGCCAGAGACGCCTTTTTCAAAGGCAGGGGATCATCCTCCAAATTTTCTTTCTCACTTGTGGAGGAGGGATTCCTAGTGGCTGAGGCTTCCCCTTGGTCGGAGGAACCTAACAGGAGGCTGGTACCATCCTGTATAGTAGTGGACAGCGCATCAGAAAATTCATGCACCGCTGGGACCATAGTGATGAAGGTTGTCGATCCAATCCCAGCTGGCCTTCGGCCTAAGGGGCCACACTTGATGACATAAAAGCAGTAGTGGTACGTTGGCTTGATCCGTTTAATTCTATATTGGTGGAATAGACACGTATGACATACTTTTGATGCCATGGGGTGGATATCCTAATATCGTACGGTGGTAGGAGGTTCCGGGATCACCTGAGCCTTGTTTTTGTAGGAGTACAAGGTGATTTTCCATTGTTTCTTGGACTTGGGAATATGAATTCCTATTATACAAGTGACAAAAAATCATTGCCCCATGTCAGGGTCCGTGGCCTCCAATCGATGGATTGAGAAGACGTAGGCATCATCCAGACCTTTCCAAGGGTTACTCATGATCAGGGCGGGCTCAACCTCACTTGCCAGAATCTGCTTATCCTTGCTCTTATAATAGTCAGTTTCCAGATAACAGGCTTCACAAGAGGTGAAAGGAGATGAATCACCTTGGAGTACTCCTACTCAACCATTAAGGGAGTACTTGAGGCATTGGTGGTAAGACAAGGGGACCACCACGTGCATATGGATCCATGGTCTTCCCATCAATGCATTGTACACGGTGTCCTAGGATACGACCATGAATTCAGTAATGGAAACTAGGACACCGAACTAGGTCTTCAGATGGATCTTATCGACTGGGGTCTGCTCTGTCATTTCATATCCATGGATCCTTAAATTGGAGGGAGTCTGGTCATCCTCAGATAACCCCAGCTTCTGCAGTGTCTATGTTGTGTTAAGGCTGATCCCGGAGCTGGTGTCAAGGTGACTACGGCGAACCTCCACACCGTTAAATTGGACGGTGATGTACAGTTGGTGGATTTTCCCCTGTACTAGAGATCCTTCATCCTCTCCAGAGAATAAGATGTTGGTCTGACATTCGGCAGTCTCAACTGCAACAGCATGAAAGGCCTCTACAGCTGCTACATCCGTCTCAAACTGGAAGGGTCTCCTTAAAGCCTCAGAAAGGGCCTCACGCATATCTGACGACATGTGGAGGGATTTAATGATGTAAATCTTCATTGTGATACCGACAAGGTTCTTGAGGACATCATAATTTCGCGTTAGGTAAGAACTTCTTCTTAGAGGAGGCCGCTCTGCAATTGAAGGCATGGCAGGCCCTGCCGGATGGACCGGTGATTGGCTGGTGGTGAGCATATCCCAATACCCACTAGTCGAAGCCTAAATAGTAGCTACTAGATGAGGTCCGAATGACTAATGTTGGCCTGTAATGGGGCAAATATGGTCACAGTATGACCGAAGTGGTTGTACCTGATCCAGTAGCACAAACGGTGGCTGAGGCGGTCCTAACGACACCGGATAAAGAGGCTGTGAGTGCTCATCTCTACGTTGGGCCTATTTTCTAGTCTCAGTGGCATGGATAGCCTAGCTGGAGGTTCTTGTTTTTATATGATCCATATAGTCATGGCTTCGCCGATGTTGGTGTTGGCTGGGGACATTGGGGAGGTTCGCCTGGCGTTCCCCCTCGTCGGGATTCATATAGGGGTTTACCAACTCGACTGTGTTAACCGAAGCATACCATTGACTGTCACTTGAAGAATCATCCACCCCTGGGTGGATTATGGGGGGACCCCCATCTTAGGGGGCATGAAGTCACGGAGAGAGCGGGGCGATGATGGAATTGGCGGGGCATGTTGCTTCTTCTTTTGTCACCGATGCTTTCTCTTCTGGGAATAGGTCAGCTAAGATAATGATGCAAAGGTGGTGGCTGCAGCTTCTGATGGCTTCGGCTGATTCAGGCATTCCTGAATGATGCCATGGGCATGAGAAGCCGTTTTACGAGCCATCCTATCGTCGGAATTTTGGTATCCACGGATGGGAGCCTGCTGCCACTCGCCTTCGGTGTCGCTACCTCTATCTGACCTCACAAAGACACCTGCCACTTATGCCGGGGTCGGGCCTAGCTTGACTATATTGTTATCGACCTAGTGTTGGATCCAGTCCTTAAACACATAGCACTGCTTGGGGGTGTGCCCCAGAATCCGATGATATGGGCAATAGTTGGGGCGATCAGTGAGATTCGCCTCTACCGGCCTTCTGTACTCAGGCAAGCGTACAATCCCCTACTGTAGGGCACTATAGATGTAACCAGGGACCTGATTCTCGCTGAACGAGTAAGTCTGGTGTCTTTGTTCTGGATAGGGAGCCCTTGTAACATGGCCTTGATAAGGAGGTGGAGGGGCCTATCGAGGAGGTGGACCCTGATTGTCTCACCTAGGCGGTGGCTGTGAATTATGCGAGAGAACCGGCCGATTCTGAGGGCATTTTAGAGCCGGAGGATGTGCCTGAGGTGGAGGACCTATGTGAGGCTATGGGGCCGTTGCTACTGGTAGCAATTCTAGTTGTCTGGGGGCTTCTATTTGAGCCACTGTGACGGGAACGGCTCTGGAGGCTCTCCTTGCTGGGATTACAGGGGGCAGCGGACGTGCCTGACTGGCTTGTTGCAGAGATTCTTCGAGGCATTGGGCCTTATCTGAGAACTCTATGAACCCTCCGGGATAGTTCTGAGTGATCACAGAGGGAACTAGTTCTGTCTTGACTTTCCCTACACACATCATCAGTAATTACTCCTGAGTCAGTGGCATGTCGAGGGAGTATGAGAGCCCCTTCCACCGGGTGATAAATTCTACAACTTGCTCATCAGGACTTTGTTTTCACTTGAAGAGGTCCGTGATGCTGGTCTTCCGGGTGGTAGAGCTGAACTGGTAGAGGAACTGCCTGTGAAGGTCCTCTCAGCTGGTCATGGTTCTCACGGGGAGCTGGTTTTACCAGACGAATTTCGGCCCCTCTAGTGTCTGAATGAAACAGTGGATCTTGGCGGCCACCTGCTATGCTGGAGTCCAATACATGGTCCCACACCTTGATTTTAAGTGGGCCTGATGTTGCGGCAGGTCCCCTGTCCAGTTAATGGGGGAGAAGGTGGGATTTCTGAAACCCAGAGGTGCCAGTATATCATCCACCCAGGACGGGTATGGCTTTCCATCTGGTGGGATTTCCATCTGTCGCATTTTCCATGCATCATGGCAGGCTATGAGTGCCGCCATAGGATCATCTGGGTGTGGGTCCCTGTCTTGACGAGGATCCCTAACCACGAGTGCATTTCTAGGCTCTTCAACATGGTAAACGGGTTCAACGACTCATAGAGCAGGTGGTGGAGCGGCCCTTGGGGCTACTGGGGGAACCCAGGCCGAATTCCTCAGATTTTCGTGCCGTTCGGGAGGGTTTGGTGAGATGTACCGCGCCCTCTTGCCGTGAGCTCCAGATTTATCCATGTTAGTGGGAGTGGTGTGATTAGGGTTGCATGGGGGTACCTTGCCAAAGGGGAGTTGTTCCTACCCCTGCTTCCCCGGCCTAGGATCACCATAGTCGGGTCGTCTCTCTACAGTGCGTTCAGCCAGGAGTTCATCGACCGACCTCTTTTTCTTAGCAAGTTGATGGCACAATGCAGCCTTCTCGGGGTCCTCCACCATCTTCTGCATTGAGGCAGACGGGTCAGAGTTCTTGACAGATCCGACATGCTCTTTACCCTTGCTGACATTCCGGCAAAGCGCCAACACCTCGATGGGCGCAGGGAGACCTAGGTGGTTCATTTCTGACTAGTAATCATCCCCGATGGGTCTAACAGTGGTGGAACACCCTCAGGGGGTAATTCTCCATCGAGAAACTCCAGCTCTTCCCCCTTGTCCATTATGTCGGCCATGTGGACCGTGACCCTTCCCGTGGGAATGTCCTCAATATCGCATAGCAAGTCGAGTTGTCGCCGAATAGGATTGAAGAGGAGGGTAGCATACTGTCGCCATCCATGGATTTTCTCGTGGGGGTATCCTCCCAAATAGTTTTTCGGAGTAAATTGATACTTTGAACGCATTTCTGTTAGAGGTCCTCACGGCGGCCTGGTGACTCGGGGCGCTGGGCCACAGGGAGTGCGGCCAGATCGACTAGACGGAACTGCTCACTGATGTCTTCGAAATGCGTTTGGATCCTTGAAAAAACCACACACTGATGACGGATACTTAAATGTGTTGCCCATATGGTGCAGTAGAGACACTCAACTTCCTCCGGGGTTAGAGTTTCTGGTATGCAGAAATCCCGCGCTGCTGGAGGAAAAAACATCTAAGGGAAGTGGTCCACTGCAAGGATGCTCCAGAAGCTCCTCGACTCAAATTCAGGGTCTGGCCCCTGATTTCCCCACTCGCCAACTAGGGGTGGTTGAGGAAATGGCAGTGGTACTGAGGCAGACTAATGGGATGGCAGGTTGGCCAGTGGAGAATACGGTGAACGGGCCGACTGGCCACCAATTATCGGGCTGTCCTCCGAAGAGTGCAGCGACCTGGCTGCTACATCATGGTAGGATAGAATGACGGCTGCCATTCCTAGATCAAGGGATAGGGCTACTGGTGGTGGGTTGTAGTGTTTCCCTCCCGCCATTGGTCCCCAAAATATCCCTCAGTGATCTCTTGTGGAGGTAGAAAGAGCTTCCAGCGATGATGGTGGTGATTTCACGACCGTAACCCGAGGGGTTGCTAGATTTTCATCCTCCTGGATAATCCTACGGAGGGAGGTGGGAATCCTATGGACCTTGAATTCTAGGAGTACCAGGCTAATGCACCTTGTCCCTACCCCGTTCCTTGACTCGGATGAATTAGGGGAGGGTTCCCGCGCTGAGTTGTACTCTGCTTCAGAGTCTAAGAAGTGGAACGGTTTGATCTCCATCCGAGCTTTCCCAAGATTTTTCTTGTGGTGGCAGTGACCCACCGTCCTGCCCCTGGGTGGCTCCTTAGGATAAGGCTGATTTCCGACATGTGGTCCTTCGGCTGCACTGGTGCCAGAGAGGGGAGGGTTTCCACTTGATACAGTCATGGTACGAGGAGCACCAGGAAAAATGTCAAAGGGGACATGGGGAGGACCACCATGAATAGAACCTGAGAAGTAAAAACCTCTGTTGTAACCAGTGGGAGCATGGGGAGGACCTCTATGCTTGGTGCAGGTGTACCGAGGCTGGCCCTCACCCCTCTAGTTGTCGGGGAGAGGGGGACATTCTCCAGCTTTGGGGATGACGTAGGGAGGATCCCCACATTAGAGAAAGACCATAAGGTTAACGTCTCTACATCGACGGTCGGTGGCCGGAGGAAGGACTCCATACCCAGTGTGATGGGCACGGGAGTGGCTTCTGTACCGCACATCACCGCCGCGAGGCAGACCTTCTTTCAGATTGGGGGTAGCATGGGGAAAACCTCCCTGCCATCCCTTGAAGCGAGGAATACCCATGCTCTCTGTGGTTGTGGTACGAGGAGGACCTCCTTATGGGGTGGCATCACTGCGGGTTGGTTCAAGGCGACCCCTGCTCATGCCTGCGACCGGGAGAGTTGACCCAGCCTGCCTGTGGGGCAGTTGGGGCCTCGATATCAGTTGGGCCTATAAGTTCCCCTGCTCAGTGTGTGGAGGGACTTGATGATATGCCTCGGTGCTGGCTCAGGCCAGATTAGCCGTCGATGTTGACCCCCCCTGGCGGGCGTCCTCAGCTCCTGCCCGACACTGGTGTCAGGTTGGACAAGCTGGTGCTGGTGGTGCAGGTTCATAGCTTACCTGCTCCTTCGGCAAGGCCATGCGGTGGCACTGACACGTCCGGGTGGGGGCCCTTACTAGGAGCCCCTGGATTGAGACGTTGACCGGGCTGGGCCGGACGTCAACCACCTCATCAGTGTAAGGTAGGGAGTCGCCAAAGCCCTTTGGGGACAGGCTCCCGAAATAATTGAATGTTGGGGTGGGGAGGAATGACTCCCTACGCGGCCCTTGGGGGTGGCATTGACGGTGGGGCCGAGATGCCTCCAGGTCCAAGCGGGCCATATCCCAGGTTGGGATTATGCCCTCCACCTTGTAACGACATACAAGGTCGTTAATTACCTTGAGTTGGATAACCTCTGATGGGGAGATGGGGCGTGGGCTCCCCACGATCGTGGACACAGACATTGTTGTGGAAGCGGTGAAGCCAAGTGGAGCGGTTGTGCTAGTGCTGCCCTGCCCCTACATAGGTGGGAGGGCAGTGATCGTGTTCCTGTGGCAGCAGCCTGATTCCTGATAAGAGAGATGAACTCGTCAGTGTTGAAAGGAAAAATTAATTGACGACCAATGCCCCAATGCCATCAAATCTTCCATGACTGATAAGAGGTATCCACACTGTCAACATCACAGAATGGTATGTCCAACGTTCTACTGCCCCTACTTCTGGTGAGTTTCATGCCAGGCCCACTATTTACTTGGCAGGACCCGGCGCCAGATAGATGGATCCGGTGACACGTCAACCAATGGATTCCCCAAGCATTAATAATCTCCATTTTGAGGAGAAGACCTTCACATTTGGTTCGCAATTTTTTTTCTGATGCTTTCACCGAGGCGCGCACGTCCGTTTTCTTGAGTGCTACAGGCGCGACTTTGTTACCCCGCATTCTTACATTCCAAAGGTGGGCGAGATCCGTTCCTTGCTCAAGGATGTTTTCTCCTTGATCGAAACAGGATGATGGTATGTCGGTTCTTCCTTCCGTGGATTCCTCCTCAGAACTCATCACCTAGTCTAGGTCTCCCTCATAGAATTAATACGTTGTTCATGAAACTCATCCTTGTGGCATATCTTTATGGACACCAGTTAATTACCATGCTTCTGTCAGGACATTCCAAGGGGTCCGGTCAGGGCAGCAACCATTGGTTAGGGGAGTAGTCACATTGGGCATCACTGGCGTGTCTAGACACTGGGGATTGGTGTGTCTCTCTTCTGTCCCTTATTATATGGCTTCTTGAGGGCATGGAAGCCCAAAGCATCCCACATTGAGCGTGGGGAATCATATTCCATGGGAATGTATATAAGGTTTTCCTCAGCTTTCTATGTTTAACACATGGTATTCACCAAGTTTAACATATATCAGAGACAGATCAGACTGATCGGGACACTTGATTAGAGTGGATCAGACGGAGTAACCCCCTGGAGGGAACACCGATATTGGGGCCATCATGTGGGCGGCTTCCAAAATAATTTGGATGGGAAGGATGTGTCATGATCTCATCGGGAAGTGGTGGCCTGGGTAAGAATCAGGATGGACGATGGTTTTGGGCTTGATCCTTGAAGAGACTTCCTACGTATCCCCATGGAAGAGAATCAATGTCTGTGTAGTTCATCTGGCGATGACTTACCGTCAAATGAGGTTGAAAACGACTTACTGCTGAATCTGTTTGGAACGGCTTACTGCTGGATGGGATCACAAGGGCTTACCTCTGGATGGGATGACAACGGATTACCGTTGGATGGTATTGAACCGACGTGAAGAAGGTCAGAACAACTGGGTGGTGGGTTTGAACCTCAGGGAGGCTTACTATGTACCATTCCTTCACATGGATCAAAGTCCTCATAGTTCAGGTTGGGTTTGTTGAACCGACATGAAGATGGTCGGGACCAATGGTTGTTGGTGGGCTTGAACCTCAGGGAGGCTTCCTACGTACCATGCCTTGACATGGATCAATGTCCCGATAGTTTAAGTTGGAGAGGCGTGTCGGAGAACTGACGAGAAGGTGGACCTGGGGTTCGATGGGTGTTGGGGCTTGGTGCACCGACGCGAAGATGGTCGAGACCAATGGATGGTGGTGGGCTTTAACCCTAGGGAGGCTACCTATGTACCATGCCTTGACATGGATCAATGACCATGTAGTTCGAGTGGGATCCAGTGAACTGACGTGAATGAGGTTGGAACGACCAGGTGGATGGTAGGATTGAACCTCAAGGAGGCTTCCTACGTACCATGCCTTGACATGGATCAAAGTCCACGTTGTTCAGGAGGAGAGGGTCTTACGCTCTAAGGCAGCCCAAGGCGGTGGGTCTTGAACCTCGTGGAGGCTTCCTACATACCATTCCATGACATTGATCAAGGACCACGTAGTTCAGGAGGAGAGGGGCTTACGTTCTGAGCCAGCCCAAGGAGGAATACAGTTTAACGTCATGCAGGATGAAGGCGATGTCATGGTCGATTCTTACTCTAAGCCCACATGAGTCATTCTCTGTGTGAGAAACAAGAGGCACCAAAGGCCTGATGACCATGTCACGAAAGGTGCGTCCGTGGGAAGTGGAGTGGGGCTTACACACGGGGTAGCCCAAGGAGGAAACAGGGGCTTATGCAGGGTTAGTGGCCCAGGAAGTCAGGGCTTACTATTGGATGGAGGCCTGAGGGCATAAGATCACGGCAGGAGAGGGACTTGGGACCGAATAATGGAGGAGCCACGTTCCCTATCACACCCTCCGCTGGCCTTGGAGACCGAAGATGAAAGGAGGAGCAGGGATGCAGCCTCCAGCAAGAACATCTAGGGGATTACACCAATATGGTTGCCCTTCCCCCACAGACAAATGCTACTCCCAAAAGGAGGATATCATCCCATGTGGAGACTAGGGGGTGTGGAGAATTTCTGAGGTGGGGGCACCCAGCGTGCGAGGCACAGGGCGAGGTCACAGTTCAACGTCATGTGCTAAGGATGATAATGCTTGGCAGTTTAATGTCCTACAGCTCAGACGAGGTGGCTTTTCTCCGCACCCCTATGACATATATAACCTGTACCCTCTGCTCCTTATGTGAGGGAAGGCACTAGCAATTCCGTAGTGAGGGGGTTTTGTGGGGAGAACCATCGAGGGTTCCACATTAGCGTGGCTATGCGAAGAAGTAATACCCATTAGTGTGCCTATGAGAAGAAGCGTTTGGCGAGGAAATGGAATGGGTAGTATCATCCAGGGGACATTGGTGTCACATTGTGTAAAAGTATAGGGTCTCACAGGAAAAGGATTTTCCAAGAAAAGGGGTCCATAGGCAGGGGCCTTGGGGAGCTCTATTACTCTGCATGGCGGGGGGAACTTGAGAAGGGGTGTGCCTTGCGAAGGGGGGTGTCGTATCCTTAGCATGGGGTGGAGGTGCATATGGGTGGTGCTTCGTGAAGTGGACGAGCATTCGCGGAGCACATCCTCACAGAGCATAGGTTCCTCATGAAGAAAGGTATCAGGAAGAAATGTGCTTCGCGATGTATAGTGACCCTACCTTATTATATAGATCATGTGTACATGAAGGCTATTTCGCGAATCATAAATGCTTTGTGATGACCCGGGTCCCCTTGGGGATCCCATTCCTTCATGAAGACCCTTATGATTTGCGAAATGCATCCCTCTTGGAAGAGGGGATCATGAAGAGACAAAGGGGAGGAACTTCTCGGAGTAGAATTACATCACACAGCTCATGGTTCGCAGAGTGGAAGGACGATTAGCGGTTCAGAAGTTGGGAAATCGAAAGGTCAGATTGTTCATCCTCTGGGCTCAGGAGGAGCCCAGTATTTATAGGCAAGAGGCTCCACAGAGAGGATCTCACGCAGCATGAAGAGGGACTTGATAGCTTCGCGGCAGGTCGCGGATTTCAAATGTGGTCGTGGAGCGTCTCGCCTCATGGCTTTGCGATAGGGTCGCGAACGTCAAATGTGGTCGTGGAGCATCCTGACTCATCGCTTCACTGCGGGGTCATGAATGTCAAATGTGTTCGCGGAGCCTCCCACCTCTTTGCTTCGAGCATCCATGGTGCTAGGGGAACTCTGCAAAGGGGCTTCATGAGGCAGTTCATTTGGCCTTCTTTGGTCCTCTCCTTTGTCCTGAATTTTGAAACCTACAGGTGTGTTCCAACTCACAGCCTGACCTCACTTTTCATGACCTGAAACCAGCTCCAAGTACATGGTGTGTACATCAGGTACACAGTGTGTACTTCAGGTACACAACGTGTACTTCATGTACATGGTGTGTACTTCAGGTACACGACATGTACTTCAGGTACATGAAATTTACTTCATGTAAATGACGTGTTTATGTCCTAAAACCTACAGTAAATCCTAGAAAACTATTTTTAAGGATTTGTGACTAAATGAGGACTTAAAAAAAGTGGAAAAATTACATGTTCAAGGTAACATAATGTTACAACTTCCCCACCATAAAAACATTCTATCCCCATAAATCCTGTGAAGAATAATCCATGCTAATGAAATGAGCACACTAGTCTCTCATCAGTTACTCCATCTCCCATGTATCTTTAGAATAATAACCATGCTTCTATAAGACATGAACAAAAGGTATTATCCTCCCCTGAAGTACCTTGGTCTCATAATCCACTATCCTAACTGGCTGAAAATTCAAAGAACACCAGGCTCTATCTCAAGATCACTCCAACTCTAAACATGATATGGATTAAATAGATACTTTCTCAACTACAATACATAGAACATGTTATGTATCGACATCACCTATAGTGGATTTTCCATGTGGTACACAACTTTCCCCACTTACTCAACAACCTCAAAAGGTCTAACAAAATGATTAGAAATATTTCCTTTCCTCCCATGCCATCAATGATCCAACCAGGGCGGAACTTTTAAGAAAACGCAGTCACCAACTAAGAACTACAAAGTTCTATGGAGTCTATCAACAAAATACTTATTTCGGATTTGTTCTATTAACACCCTCAAACAAATTAATTGAATCTTAGATGTTGTCTCCTGCACCAAGCTTGGTCCATACAAAGAACATTCACTGGCCTCCGACAACCACAATCAGGATTTAAAAGGTATTCCATAAGAGACCTCAAAAGGTTACATTCTGATCTAGGACTGGTAATTGTTGTTATAAGATAACTCAACCATCCCTGAGTGATCATCCCAAGCCCCTCCAAAGTTTAGAAAATAGGAATGAATCATATCCTGAAGAATCTATATAGCTCTTTCTGTCTAGCCATTCGACTGTGGATGGTAGGTCGTGATCAAATGGACATGAGACCACATTGATTCCTGAAGGTCTCTACAAAAGAAATAAGTGAACCACAAATCCTTATTAGAGACTATAGAAGATGGAACTCCAGGAAAACTAACAATTTCTCTCACATAGAGATTTCCTAACTCCTCAACTTTGGTCATATCATGAATGGGTATAAAGAGAGCCAACTTGGTTAGCCTATCGATCACAACCCATATTTCATTGTTCTCTATTTGTGTATGAGTCAACCAAACTAGAAAGTACATAGAGATATCATCCCATTTCCATGTAAAAACTGGATGAGGTTTATGAAAACTCGAAGGTTTCTGGTACTCATCTTTAACCTGTTGGCCTGTAAAGAAATGAGATACAAACACAACAATGTCTCATCTCATACCTAGACACTAGAACTTCCACCACTTACTATAGAATATCTTAGTGGTTCTTAGGTGGACATCCCACTAATAATTATGGAAATCCTCCATCGTTTCCTTTCATGCTGCTAATGGTACACCAAAGTGATTCTGATAGCATAGAACACCCTCTTTTGAGAAAGACCATTGGGAAACTATCTCCCCACCATAAAGGGATTCCCTAATTTTATGAAACTCATCTTCAAGATCTAGTTCTTGAAGAATCATCTTGATAATAGTAGATGTAATCTGCACACAGTCTAAAGAAACATCATCTCCTTCCTCTGGAACTCGAATATGAAACTGTGAAAAGAGATCCAACAAATTCCACTCTTCTAAAGATTCTTTCACTAACTTGGTTGGATGATTCCTGCAATGACATTCCCTTTCCCCGGGGTATAGGTGATGTCAAAGCTTAACAACTTTAGGTACTCCACCCAACACCTCTGTCAAAGAATCAAATATTTTTGGGAGAAGTTGCAACTCAGGCTTTTGTGGTTTGAATACATCGTAAAACTTTCACCAAAAAGGTAATTCCACCAACTTTTAAGATCATGAATCACCGCTAAAAGTTCCAGATAATGTGTAGGATAATTCTTATCGTGTGTCTTTAACTGAAGAGATCCATATGCTACTACATGATCACCCTGTATAAGAACGCAGACCAAGCCAGGACCTAATGCATCACAAAAGATTAAATAGCCCTGCCTGGCTTCTGGAAGAGTTAAAATCGGTACAGTAGTGAACAGAAATTTTATCTCAAAAAAATAACTCTGTCATTTATCATCCCACATAATCTTCACCCCCTTCTAAGTTAGTGTAGTCATTGGATAATATAACTTAGAAAAGTTCTTCATGAACCTGCAGTAAAATCCCGCTAAGCCCAAGAATCTTTGGATCTCAAATACATTTCGTGGTTTCTCCCATGATATAACAGCATTCCCCTTCTCAGGATTAACTAATACACCCTGTTCAAACACCTTGTTTCCCATGAATTTCACTTCCTAAATCCAAAAATCACACTTTGACATCTTGTCATTAAGGCAGTGATTTCTTAGCAGAGTCATAACTATTCCTAGATACTCCACATGATCCTCCTCAGACATGGAGTAGATAAGAATGTTATCCACAAAGACTATCACAAAGGTATCCCGACACTCAAGGAAAATCTTGTTCATTAAATCCATGAAAACTACATAATCATTTGTCAAACCAAAGGGGATAACAAGGTACAAAAAGTGAATGTACTTGATTCAATAGTCAGTTTTCTGAATTTCAGATTATTTTATCCTCAACAGATGGTAACTGGATCAATGGATGATCTTTGGAAACCACTTCACCCCTTTTAGCTGATCAAATATATCATCAATCTGTGGAAATGGATATTTTTTCTTTATCATAACTCAATTGACCATTCAATAATCAACACATAAGATAAGAGAACCATATGAATTTTTAGAAAAGATAACCAGAACTGACCAAGGTGACACGCTTGGATGAATAAAGCCTTTCTCAAGAAGATTGTCCAACCGACACTTTAGCTCTTTCATCTCAACTGGTGCCATGTGGTAAGAGGGGATAGAGACTTGTTGAGTTTCAGTCATTAAGTCGATAGAAAACTTAACCTCTCTCACCGGTGGAAAATCAGAGAAACCTAAAGGGAACACATCAGAAGACTCAGTGACAACTAGAGGAAGCTCACCACCCATTGAATCAATCCCTAGGTCAAAATCAAACATTGATATCACATTCCCCAACTCTGGATAAGATGGTCTGTCTCTTCTCGACAGTGGGTCCCATTATCCTTGAAAAACAAGGGTCACACCACTAGGTGTAGTAAAAGTAGACCTGTGAAAGATAAAAATCAATTCAGGCTTTGTTAGAAATGATAAAATCCACCCCGAATAAGAAATCAAGAGATTTCATGTCAAGAACAAGAAAACTCCAAGATAGCTCAACTTCTAATAGAGAGAAGTCCCAAGCAGGATTATGGATACCCTACTCTCTCTTAGTACAAAGGGGTGTAGTAATATCCATTGCATAAGATACTTTCTCCATAGAAAGATTAAGCAGGATAACAATATGGGTTGAAATAAAAGAGTGATATGCACGAGTATCACAAAGAGAATTTATTAATGATGAAGAAATGGTAACGGTACCTCTCACAGTTTCAGGACCCATGTCTTCTTCCTTTACAGACTCTTCCACTACTTGAAGAATCATATTTTCACATGCCTATGGATGGAACCCTTTTGAACGTGATGAATTTGATTTCCCTATAGTGTTAAGAAGAGCTGATGATCCTGCCCCACTATATTAGGTATATATGTGATGGAAAAACCTCTGTAAGTGTCCTGAATGTCCACAAGTGTAACAACCTGAAATTTTGAATAAATCATATTTCCTAATTTTGAGTGTTATTTTATTTTTATACTCAACAAAACTATTTCATTTGATAAAATGAGTATAATTAAAATGATACCGTAGGGTTTTGACTATTGTATGACTGTTGGTCAATATGACCACTGGAAACAAAAAGTTTTGATTATTGTATCTAAATACAAGTGATCTTGTTTAATTAATATAGAAAGAAGATTTTATGGCCTCATACAGTAGTATCGGGCCAATCGAATCCCATCTAACAGAACTTGGGAAGGAGGTGGAACCATTGGGCTTTGCTCTGGACCAAACCCAAGCCGAACTTCATCGTGTGAAGTTGGAACGGAATCACCTTCGCGAGAAGATCAAGCTAATAGAAATTACTACTCGTGTGATGTTGGCCAAGCCGCCCTTAGATTCTCTCACCTTATCACACCTTAAACTTAGGTCCTATGCTGGGGTTATAAGGGGCTATGTAAGGAGTCCATAACTGCCTTGTGTAATCCTTTATTTTAAATAAAAATTGTGATTTATTCTTATGATGAAGTTTATGAATTTTCAAAGGACCGGATAAATATAGTATGCATATTTTTGATGAATTTCAGAAAAATGATATTATAAAAATGGTTATGTAAACCTTAAATAATTAAAAATGTGTAATGATTTTCAAAAAATGGTCTTCTACAGTTATGTTCAGTACGAAATATAAGATTCCAATAAGATCAACTTGATTTTTGATGAATATTAAATTATGAATAGTGATTTTACGCTTAGGATTAGTAATTTGAACAAATGGATTAGTAATCTCACTTATAAAAAGTATTAATATAATATAGGAACCTTGATTAAGTAATGGGATTCAATAAAATAGGTAAATAAATGTTTCAGCAATTATTAGTCAAGTATTAGTTTTTTTGAGTGAAACTATTTTTAAATTAAAAATTAAATTAAAGATATTTAGAAAATTATTTTTATAAAATGGATTTCATTTTTGAACTTAGAGAATCGATATTATATTAAGGTAATTTTTGGAGATTTTTCTGAAAAAAATGAATTTTCAGTGAATTCTGTATTTATTTAAAAATTAAATTAAAAATATCTAGAAAATTATATTTATAAAATGGAGTTCATTTTTGAAATCAGAGCATCGATATTTGGTTAAGGTGAAATTTTGGGTTTTTTTTTGAGAAAGTTGAATTTTCGATGAATAGTGAAAATACAGTTTTTAAGTTACGTTGTTTAATGACATCATTAAATGATGTATGAAGTATGTAATCAATATTTCCGACTTATGAATAGTAATATAAGGTATGAGGTGTCCCAAGTGGCCAATACCATGGGAAAATACCATGGGAAATCCCATGGTTTTGCCAATACCACCAATGAGGTGTCCCTTGGCCATTAATGACTTGTTCCCTCACTTTCCCTATAAATACCAAGCTATCCTCTCATCATTTAGACTCCAAAATAATCATCAAGGAAGTTCTGATCTCCTTACCTCCCAAGGAGTCCTCCCAAGGTTCCCCCAAGCCATCAAGGTCCCAACCTTTGAGTTTTAAGAGTTACGTTTTAAGGTAAGGGATCCAACCTCTCTCTTTCTTTTCAAATACTCTTTTTTAAGTAATTTCATTTATGCTCATTGTTCTTTGTTGGTGGATGTTATTTTATATTAATCTTACTTCCCTTTTAATGTTCATATGATGAGATATCCCCTCTTACTCACATCATTTCATTTTATGAATGTTTAAGTGGCGCCGTTAGGCAGCCGAATTTTTAAGGGATTCTATCACCATTTTCATTTTCAAGTTCTATTTTCTTGTCAAGTCTTTAAAGTCCCTTTTATTATGTTGGGGTATTATATATATATCTATAATACTGATATTTTATGTTCATATGATGAGACACCATATTTGATCTTGTCAATTCATTTTTATTGATGTTTAAGTGACGCCATTAGGCTGCCGAATTTTCATAAGAGAAATGTTATTTTTGTCTTCCTTCCATGTTTTTCATTTCAAATGGTATGTCCTTCAAATTTCATTACCATGATTAATATCCTTTATATTCTGTCCATCTAATATTCTATAGATCATTTATAATTGGGTGACCCATGTCCCATCTCTTTTCAATGTTTTCTAAAACCTTGTAACATAGCCGTTATGCAGCAGAATTTTCGTCTCAAAATGTCTCTCTCTTTTTCTCAAATTCATTTATTTTATTAATTGAATACTCAAATATCTTTCTACAATTGGGTTATTCACATTTGTATCAAAATGTTTTGTTTTAAATTCTGGGATTTACATACATGATACCCTCTTTCCTTTTTCGTGGGTTTAAAGTGACATAAAGATCACGTCCTTAAAGCAGTTTTTAAAATGTTATGACTATGAAATGAAAACCATTTCGTTTATGCTATATTGGGTTTTTATGAAATTTTTGATGATTATATCTGTGTATCACAGGATAATAATGAAAAATTTAAGGTTGCTCCCTCATAGCACTCCAATGCATTGGGTAATGATGTAACCACTAGAGATTACAATTTAAACGATACCTTGGGGTTTACCTTGGTAATTTTTAATGACACCTTAGAGTTTAACTTGTTGATATATTCATGATTGACTAAGTTAAATGTTGTAGCCACTTATTCATGTTATGAAACATGTTATTTTTATTATGATATGCCTCATGATCTCTTTCTCATGTCTTAAAGTTATTTTTCATGACATTTGATGTATCTCAAGTTCTCATGTAAAATGTTTCCCTTGTTTCCCTTACTGGGCCTTTTTCTCACCCTTTCCTTTGATGTATGATCCCAGGTTATGAGATGTTGTAATGAACATAGGATGAAAAAATGAATAATCCTTTCAAGTGTTTAAGAAGAATGTTTTTTTCATGTAACAAGTTCCTGGTTTCCAAGACACTAAACCTTAAAGATCCTCAGTCTTGTATAATGTAATGAAAGTATATGTGATAAAAAGGTAGAATGTTATAGTTGGTATCAAAGGATGGTTTAGTTATTTGTTGAAATTAGGATATGAAAAATTTAGGAATAATCATATATAAATGTTTAAATATATTAAATCTTCCTGGTATTTTGGTGAGTATTGAGTAAGGGGATGCTATGCAAATACATCCCTGTCTGGCTACGAGCAGGTATAGGTGGTTCTGGGACAGATGTACATAGGGGTAAAACCTGAAAACTCTGCTTTGATCTAGACTCGAATGGCAACTAGTACACGACAATGGGCCTTGCTGCACTCTAGGTTACGACACTCCCGGGGGATATGCTTTGGTAAATTCATAAGCATAGTATGAACCATTATTAAAGGGACAAAGATAAAATAAAATAAATACTCACATAAGAATATATGATCATGGATAACCTAGATTGGAACCTAGGTGATCACAAGTTAGGGTATACTTTTCTTCTACAAGTTTATCCATATATGCTTGAAGTTTCATTTTCATGATTATTGGCTAAGTATTTAATCCCCCTAATTATAATTTCTTTTCTTAGTTAATGGAGGGAAATGGAAGAACATGTCCCAACAACCAATGTGATAGGAAATGTGATGATTGACATATTAATATGACAGAGATGACGAGAGATCACGTTTTACATATTGTGATTACGCCAAACCAGCTATCAAAAATCACAATTAAGAATTTGTACCTAGTTGAATGACCAAATTCATCAAGGAAGAAGAAGACGAAGTCTCAAGGATGTTCATATGATAAATTTGATAAGGGGATTTAAAGATGATTATTATTTTGGAAGATGTTCACTATTTTGGGAACCCTATATGATCGAGGT
The DNA here is from genome assembly GCA_963277665.1 of Viscum album. Lineage (NCBI taxonomy): Eukaryota > Viridiplantae > Streptophyta > Magnoliopsida > Santalales > Viscaceae > Viscum > Viscum album. The sequence goes on from OY728145.1 coordinate 507,237,822, forward strand.
AAATAGATTACTACGGTATTTTCTTTGAGTAAAGGTTGACTTATATTTTGAAGAATCGATGAATTTAAGGTGATCTTATGGTAATATAAGAAATTATTATCCTATCTTTGTGAAAATATGTTTAGGTTAGATACTTTTTTTATAAGATGTTAGGAGTGGTAGATGTTGATTGGAGATGAACGATAATGTTTATTTTGGAATATTGTTTTATCAAATCCTTCTTGCATTTGGGATTCAATCTTAGTTTGGTTTATTTTGAAGAATTTTAAGGACAGTTGTTTATGGAATGGTCGATGATGAAATTTGGGTAGTACCAGGGAACATTGATGATATAAAAGTAGTTTCCCATTCTATGGGATTCATTCTTTTTGAAGAATTGTTTTATCTTACCCCTTCTATTTTTGGGATAATGTTTAAAGATATAAGAAAAATATAGTTAATATTTTGTAAATTATGTCTTTCTCTAGAAGATTATTATTGTACTTTTGATGAGACCAATTTTTTTTGAACGCTCATAGTTTGGAGAAAAGATTAGTTTTGGTAGAATATTATTAAAGGATTAAACTCTACCTGAAGGTAGGTATATTTCCTTATGTTGTTATTATATGTAGTAAATGAATTCCTCAAAACTATGAAAAGGAACGTAAAACAAAAACATTCTCTTTTAAGGTGTCCTACTGGGTAATCAATGACCGTTTACACACATCATAAGTTTTTGATTTTCATGTGGTTAACTTTCTCCTAGTCATGTTTTCTATCACTCTCTCTCAGAACTTGACCCTTTGATTTTGTAGAACCCTGGGACACCCTGAGAGGGGAGGGGTGAATCCGGGTGGCAACTTTTTCTTCTTTTAGTTGTGGATCTCGTTCCCACATTGGTAGGAACTACTTAAACCAGTATGATGGATATGATCAGCAATTAAACATTCACATGCAGATAGATGACACATCTATTTTTACTTGGTTCACCACTAAGGGCTACATCCAAGGAGCATACACCGACAGGTTGTCAGTCGTACCTAAATCCACTATGCTTCTCTAGCTATAGATTACAAAGGTTCGGGTACAGTCACTCTGTCCCAGGCTCAATGCCTTTACAATTGTTCAGGGATAGCTCACTGCGTCCCTCGGGTCACTCCCATTGACTCCCCCTGTCTCTCTGCCGTTGGTGAAGTCCCACTCAATTTATAGACGTGAAGGTCTCTTCAATAAATGTGCATTGATGTTATTTGTCTCCTGTTCAGCATGATACTTTGCTTGAATCAGGGTTCATAGTTGATTCTCTTTATAGTTCAATATTTCGTCTTTAGTGCAATGACTGAATACACTAGATCCCATTGTCTTAGTTTTCCTGAATCACAATCACTTATGTGATTGCTCAAAAAATGATTTTCAGCTTACTCGACATTCGTCAGAATCAATTCACCATGTATGCATGAGATCATGCATGTATCATTTAGATTTCTTCTTCAATCTCGCTTTGCACCGAAAGAATCAGGCAATCTTTAGCTGTTGTGAAGCTCCAGAAAGGTGGGCGTGCTTCAACAATATTTGGATCTCCTTTTCAAGCTCGGCCCGCAAGTCTCCATCTGGCGCGCAAGTCTTAGGCGCGCAAGTATAACCTGGCGCGCAAGTGTCTCCAAAGCACCTGCGCGACTCTTCCTTCTTGAACTTCAAACCTGCGCGACTCACTTCCTTCCTTGCCCAAATCACCAGGGGCGCTCAACCATCAGTCGGCGCGCAACCTCTACTTGCGCGACCCAACTACCACTTGCGTGGTTCAACCACCTCCGCGACGAGAGCTCAAACAATCTCAAAGTCTTGATCTCCGTGTGAAATGAGGAGGGATGGTCCAGTATTTATAGGCAAACTGGACCCCCTGCGTGACGGCGCGCAAGTCTCGGCCCCTGCTAGGCACTTGCGCGATCAACATCCAAACTTGCGTGAACATCTTGTCTTTGCCAAATTTGGATCTTCTGATATCGAAAAACCATAGGCGTGCAAGTTATAATGCATTCAAGGCGTCGGTGCGCAAGTCTCTTCTCGACACATAATTCACCTGCGCGACCTCACCAAAACCCGCGCGACCCCTATCCCTTTGACATATTTTGATGCTCTGATCTTCAAAAACATATGGCGTGCAAGTTTCCTATACTCCAAGAGTATGGCACGAAATTCCCTTTACCAAAATCACTCTTCTTCATTTGTTGATTTTAAGGCCCTGAAATTTGGCAAACACTAGAAAACGGCGCCACCATGTATCTGCTCTTTTTGTACCGCCTCCAGATCATCCATTCCTCTGTCGATGTTCTTGAATCAAACATAGATCGTTGACCACAACTCCGGAACTCGACATGTCACCATGGAATTTTCTTTTGTCAACAAATTTGTATGTCGTTTGTTTTCTTTTTTGACAAGCAAAATCACCTCAATAGCACTTCTTCTTGGTGATCTGTATTCGTCAGCAACTCTTTTGCTTTTATCACAAACTCCACTATTGTGATATGTATTCTTTGAAGGAGCAGCTTTAGTACCATCATCTTCTATGACAATGTGATGTGCATGGACATTTCATAAGTCAACTCGTTGGCACATTGCCTCCTTCATCAACTGTCATGATCAACTTCATGCAAACCATGTGATTCAATCCGCCAAGAAGTCTCTAACATGGTTCTCATGAAATCATGAGTAATTGCATGGTCTTTATCAAAACCCATTGTTCTCATGAAATAATGAGGAATTGCATGGTCTTCATCAAAGCCCATGGTTCTTATGCAATAAAGATAATTGCATGGTCTTCATAAAAAAAACACCATCCTGCTTTAATCATCCTTGTATGGATTACTCCTCACATTCTTCATTGTTGTAAACAATGTATCACCTTTGAAACATGTTCTATGAACTTACGATCAACACAACAATCGTCTGAATCACTACTCCTCTACTTCATCGGAGTACTTCATGATCTCCTTCATTGTGAGCTTCCATTCCTCCATTTTATTGGAGTACTTCTTGATCTCTTTCATTTTGATATTCCATTGACAACTATTGACAACAAATAAAAACCTATACAGAAAGTGGTTCCAACAATCTCCCCCTTTGTATTTTGTTGCCAATACCTTATACATCTTCTGAAATGAATTCTCCAATGTCAAAATCAGAATCTTCTATTCAATAAACTTTTATTTTCAAACGTTCATTTCACTTTCTCTCCCCCTTATTGACAAGAAATACAAAGCACATGGTAGGGAGGGTATCAATCCACACTTAAGCAATGTTTCATTAATCATTTCACTCTAAGTCTACTTGAGCAATGCACGATGTAAAAAAAAGAGGATTTGATTAAGTCAACAAGGTTATCCATTATCCACAGATCATGATACCAACATGAGATGATAACTCATGTATCTTGTCTTCATGGGTTTACCACTTTAATTCCAGGTAGAAGAAGATCAACTATGATAGAGAATAATCAACCTGAAACTCCTGCACTCACATAAGCAAATCGATCAAAAACATTCAAATGCAATCGGCAGGAAAAGTGACCTTGGGGCACTTCCATTCTCTTTATGTCACTGATCAATTCAGTTACTCCCCCTTTGTAAAATAATCTTTGATCTTAGTAACCAAGGGATAGTGATTGAGAAATGACATACCTTCTCCATTGGAGTGTTCTTCAAGAAATTCATATAGTAACTGCTTTTGAGTCCTGCTGGAGTTGATATTGATTGAAACAGTGATTATGGAAGCTTCTTCATTCTTCTCCCCCTCAAGGGAAACACTCCTCATCATCTTCATTAAGAGTGATCCTTCATCATCATAATATTTGAATATCAATTTAGGAATCTACTCAGGATGGAAACTTCTTCAGCTTGGCTATCAAGAGTTGACAGCATTCACTACATCTCAGGTTCTCCCCCTGAGAGCATGCTTCACATTCAATTCCCTGCATTATTATCACAAATACAATACACAAATGATTATGGGAATAAGGTGGTTCCTTCTTTCTTCATCAAGACGACTTGCTTGGTTGAGGTTCTTTTCTCAACCAAGTTCCTCTGTTCACTCCAGTCTTCATGCCTGCAAATTTGAACATATGTTCTGACATCTGTCGGTGTGGCATAGATCTGTTCACATTCTCTTCTGCTTTGTGTGGAGAATTGTTCTGCTTAGCAGCCATCATGAATGATACATTCTTACTCCTCTTAAGAACTTCTTCTTTCTCTGGTATTAAGGTTAGGCAAACTTTTGCAATGTGACCATATTTCTTTCATCTCTCACACAGAACTTCTTTGACACATGTGTTTCTCTTTGTTTTCAATCTCTCCTGCACTGTGTCTTCATCATGTGAAAGTTTTCCTTTTCCTTTGTCACCAGCCTTGGCCTTCTCATCTTCAAGTTTCCTTATTCTTTTCAAATCATCTGGCCAGATGACCAATATGTCATTTGGAACTTTTTCAGCTAGTTTAGGTCTTCCAAATGGGTCCATCCGAGATTCATCCCACTTAGTGTTTCTTATGGATGAATGACCCTTCAATTTCATGGATCTAAAATCCTGGGTCTTCTCAGCTTCCCTACATGAGATCTTCTTGGGGAAATGTGTGTTCACAACATTCTTCTGATTTCTCCCCAAGGTAGCAGCTTCATTATTTGACAGCATCAGAGGTCTTCTTTTCTTTTCAACAGTGAAAGAATGTTGATATGGACATGTGCCTGCATTGTGACCGTTGCCGTTGCATACATCACAGAAGTTATCAAGAATTCCAAATCTGTTTGTGGGAAACAGATTCTTCTGGACCTGCTGATGTTTCTTCTTCTTCTCTAGCTTCCTTCTCTTTGATATAGGCATTCTCTGTGCTTTTCCATGTAAGGGATTATAAAGACAATCCAGTGCACAGTGCCCAAATCTGTTGCAGCACCAACATTGACCCACACATATTTTCTTCTTTGTGTCTTTTGTATTGAGTTGTTGGGCCATCTGCTTAATCTTTTGTGCACTATTTGAGGAACCCACTTCCTCATTTTTCTTCACATCCACCCTAGCCATGGTGGTAGGTTGCTTCTTCTCACCTTTCCTCATCCATACTTGTTTAGAACTTTTCTTCCCACCTGCACTGATTATAGGAGTGTATTTAGAAATATGAGTGCAAGATGGTTTGGATGGTACCTTTACTTTCTTAGTTGCTTGTGATAGATCAAAGAGTGAAGTCATGATCTTCTTATCACATGTTGGAGGTCTTTTGACAATAGAATCCTCCAGTGAGCATTGAGTACTAGCATCAACTGATTCTTGATGTGGATAATCAAGAGTTTTCATAATCTTCTTATCACATGTTGGAGGCATTTCAACTTTAAACTCCTCCAACGAACATTGAGTGCAAGCATCACTCATTTCATTCTTTTTTGAAGTCTCAATATGTGTGTTCTCAATCATGGTCAACTAAGCTTCCAATTTTTGACCCACAATATTGAGGATGATCTTCTGATCTTCAGTCACGATCATCTTTGCTTCACAAGTCTTCTTCAACCTTTCAACCTCATCTTTAAGCATCTTAACTTTGTTTTGTAACAAAGAGTCAAGTTCCCTGAGTTTAATGGAAGTTTCTTCCAAAAAAAATTCTTGACTTCATTGCTCTTCTTCAGCTCAGCTTCAAGTGCATGGATCCTTTCTTTTAATGTCTTATTGACTTCCTCTTCGTCTTCAAAGACGTTCACTAGTTTGATGAGCTTCATACGTTCCATAACTTATCTTTCCAACCCCTTTTCCATATTGTCAGCTTCCATTTCTAATCGATTGATCTCAACCTGCATATATTGGAATAGGCTACAAATAATAGCAATCCTTTCTTCTAGAATATCATGCAGATATGTTCTGAGTTTTTCCTGAAAGCTTGAATTAGGCGTATCATCCTTTCCTCTGGATGAGTTCTGAGCCACCTGCTTGATACCTTCCAAGCCTAATGTTTCTTCATTATTGGAATGGCATGGAGAACAAGACACTTCATCTTCTTTGGATGTGGGGGACTTCTTCCTAATCTTCTTCTATTTCTTTTTCCTATTTGTCAAAGTCTTGGTGGATATAGATTTATGCTCAGAAATGACTGCGTCATTATCAAGACTGCTCATCATTGTTGACTCTAGGAAAGAAACTCAAATCCTTTTCTCAATAGAATTACTAGAGAATATCCAACATACGTTAACCTTTCCCTCTGATACCACATGTAGAACCCTGGGACACCCTGAGAGGGGAGGGGTGAATCAGGTTGGAAACTTTTTCTTCCTTTAGTTGTGGATCTTGTTCCCATGTTGGTAGGAACTACTTAAACCTTAATGATGGATATGATCAGCAATTAAACATTCACATGCAAAGAGATGACACATCTATTTTTACTTGGTTCACCACTAAGGGCTACGTCCAAGGAGAATACGCCGACAGGTTTTCAGTCATACCTAAATCCACTATGCTTCACTAGATATAGATTAAAAAGGTTCGGGTACATTCAATCTATCCCAGGCTCACTGCCTTTACAATTGTTCAGGGATAGCTCACTGCATCCCTCGGGTCACTCCCATTGACTCCCCCTGGATCTCTGCCGTTGGTGAAGTCTCACTCAGTTTATAGACGTGAAGGTATCTTCAATAAATGTGCATTGATGTTCTTTGTCTCCTATTCAGAATGAGACTTTGCTTGCTTCAGGGTTCAGAGTTGATGCTCTTTATAGTTCAATATTTCTTCTTTAGTGCAATGACTGAATGCACTAGATCCCCTTGTCTTCATTTTCCTGAATCAGAATCACTTATGTGATTGCTGAATAAATGATGTTCAGCTTACTCGGCATTCGTCAGAATCAATTCACCATGTATGCATGAGATCATGCATGTATCATTTATATTTCTTCTTCAATCTCACTTTTCACTGAAAGAATCAGGCATTCTTTAGCTCTTGTGCAGCTCCAGAAAGGTGGGTGTGCTTCAACAATATTTGGATCTCCTTTTCCAGCTCGGCGCGCAAGTCTCCATCTGGCGCGCAAGTCTTAGGCGCACAAGTATAACCTGGGGTGCAAGTGTCTCCAAAGCACCTGCACGACTCTACCTTCTTGAACTTCAAACCTACGCGAATCACTTCCTTCCGTGCCCAAATCACTAGGGGTGCTCAACCATCAGTCGGCGCGCAACCTCTACTTGCGCGACCCAACTACCACTTGCGCGGTTCAACCACCTACGCGATGAGAGCTCGAACAATCTCAAAATCTTGAGCTCCGTGTGAAATGAGGAGGGATGGTCTAGTATTTATAGGCATACTGGACCCCCTGCGTGGTGGCGCACAAGTCATCCATCGGCGCGCAAGTCTCGGCCCCTACGAGGCACTTGCGCGATCAACATCCAAACTTGCATGAACATCTTGCCTTTGCCAAATTTGGATCTTCTGATCTCGAAAAACCATAGGTGCGCAAGTTATAATGCATTCAAGGCATCGGCGTGCAAGTCTCTTCTCGGCACATAATTCACCTGCGCGACCTCACCAAAACTTGCGCGACCCCTATCCCTTTGCCATATTTTGATGCTCTGATCTTCAAAAACATATGGCGCGCAAGTTTCCTATCCTCCAAGAGTATGGCGCACAAGTCCCTTTGCCAAAATCACCCTTCTTCATTTGTTGATTTTTAGGCCCTGAAATTTGGCAAACACTAGAAAACGGCGCCACCTTGTATCTGCTATTTTTGTACCGCCTCCAGATCATCCATTCCTCTGTCGATGTTCTTGAATCAAACATAGATCGTTGACCACAACTCTTGAACTCGACATGTCACCATGGAATCTCCTTTGTCAACAAATTTGTATGTCGTTTGTTTTCTTTGTCGACAAGCACGATCACCTCAACATCACTTCTTCTTGGTGATCTGTATCCTTCAGCAACTATTTTGATTTTATCACAAACTCCACTATTGTGATATGTATTCTTTGAAGGAGCATCTTAAGTACCATCATATTCTATGGCAATGTGATGTGCATGGCCATTTCATAAGTCAACTCATTGGCACATTGCCTCCTTCATCAACTGTCATGATCAAATTCATGCAAACCATGTGATTCAATCCGTCAAGAAGTCTCTAGCATGGTTCTCATGCAATCATGAGTAATTTCATGGTCTTTATCAAAACCCATTGTTCTCATGCAATAATAAGGAATTGCATGGTCTTCATCAAAGCCCATGGTTCTTATGCAATAAGGAGGAATTGCATGGTCTTCAAAAAAAACACCATCCTGCTTTAATAATCCTTGGATGGATTACTCCTCACATTCTTCATTGGTGTAAACAATGTATCACCTTTGACACATGTTCTTTGAACTTACGATCAACACAACAATCGTCTGAATCACTACTCATCTACTTCATCGGAGTACTTCATGATCTCCTTCATTGTGAGCTTCCATTCCTCCATTTTATTGGAGTACTTCTTGATCTCTTTCATTTTGATATTCCATTGTCAACTATTGACAACAAATACAAACCTATACACAAAGTTGTTCCAATAGTTTTCTCCTCCATGTCCATGATTTCTTACATGGAATCCTATTGTAGGTTATGTCGGGTGACCTTTGTACTTCCCTTTCTCTCTTTTCAAGTAATAGTTTTACAGACTCCTTTTCCGATGTGGGACTTTCAATGAAATTTTCAAACCCAAATTTAAAAATTATGAGGATGCAATTTCTTAAGGGGGGAAGAATGTAACAACCCGAAATTTGGAATAAATCTTGTTTCCTAATTTTGTGTGTTATTTTATTTTTATACTCAACAAAACTATTTCAGTTGATAACATGAGTATTATTAAAATGAGACCGTTGGGTTTTGACTGTTATATGACCATTGTTCAATATGACCGCTGGAAACTAAACATTTCGATTATTGTCTCTAAATAGAAGTGATCTTGGTTAATTAATATAGAAAGAAGATTCGATGGCCTCATCCAGTTGTCTTGGGCCAATCGAATCCCATCTAACAGAACTTGGGAAGGGGTGGCACCATTGGGCATTTCTTTGGACCAAACCCAAGCTAAACTTCATCGTATGAAGCTGGAACGGAATATTCTTCGCAAGAAGTTCAAGCTAATAGAAATTACTACTCGTGCGATGTTGGTCGAGCCACCCTCAGATTCTCTCACCTTAGCACACCTTACACTTTGGTCCTATGCTGGGGTTATAAGGGGCAATATAAGGAGACCGTAACTACCTTGTGTAATCCGTTGTTTCAAATAAAAATTGTGATTTCTTCTTATGATGATGTTTATGAATTTTCAAAGGACCGGATAAATATAGTATGCCTATTTTTGATGAATTTTAGAAAAAGGATATTTTAAAAATGTCCATGTAAACCTTAAATAATTAAAAATTGTAATGATTTTCAAAAAATTGTCTTCTACAATTATGTTTAGTACGAAATTTAGAGTCTTATAAGATCAACATGATTTTTATGAATAGTAATTTATGAATAGTGATTTTATGCTTAGGATTAGTAATGTGACCAAATGGATTAGTAATCTCACTTAATGAAAGTATTAATATAATCTAGGCACCTTAATTAAGTAATGTGATTCAATAAAATAAATAAATAAATGTTTCATAAATTATTAGTCAAGTATTAGTTTTTTTGAGTGAATAGTGTTTTTAAATTAAAAATTAAATTAAAACTATTTAGAATTTTTTTTTATAAAATGGATTTCAATTTTTAACTCAGAGCATCGATATTATATTAAGGTAATTTTTTGGGATTATTCTGAAAAAAATGAATTTTCAGTGAATAGTGTATTTATTTAAAATTTTAATTAAAAATATTTAAAAAATTATTTTTATATAGTGGATTTCATTTTTGAAATCAGAGCATTGATATTTGGTTAAGGTGAAATTGTGTGTTTTTTGTTGAGAAAGTTGAATTTTCGATGAATAGTAAAAATACAGTTTTTAAGTTACGGGTGTTTAATGACATCATTAAATGATGTATGAAGTATGTAATCAATATGGTAGACTTATGAATTTTAAGATAAGTTATGAGGTGTCCCAATTGGAAAATACCATGGGCAAATACCATGGGTAAGCCCATGGTTTTTCCAATACCACCAATGAGGTTTTCCTTGGCCATTAATGCCTTGTCCCCTCACTTTCCCTATAAATACCAAGCCATCCTCTCATACTTTCGACTCCAAAATCATACTCAACGATGTTATGGTCTCCTTACCTCCCAAAGAATCCTCCCAAGGTGCCCCCAAGCCCTCAAGTACCCAACCTTTGAGTTTTAAGAGTTACGTTTTAAGGTAAGGGATCCAACCTCTCTCTTTCTTTTCAAATACTCTCTTTTTAAGTAATTTCATTTATGCTCCATGTTCTTATGTTTTAGGATTTTCTTTTATATTCCTCTTACATACCTTTTCATGTTTATATGATGAGATATCCCCTATTACTCTAATCATTTTGTTTTATGAATGTTTCAGTGGCGCTGTTAGGCTGTCGAATATTTATGGGATTCTTTAACCCTTCTCATTTTCAAGTTCTATTTTCTTGTCAAGTCTTTCATGTTCCTTTTTATTATGTTGGGGTATAATATCGATATCTATCATACTGATATTTTATGTTCATATTATGAGATACCCTATTTGATCTTGTCAATTCATATTTATTGAAGTTTAAGTGACGTCGTTAGGCTACCGAATTTTCAGAAGAGAAATGTTATTTTTGTCTTCCTTCCATGTTTTTCATTTCAAATGGTATGTCCTTAAAATTTAATTACCAACATTCATAACCATTATATTCTATCCCTCTACTATTTTATAGATAATTTATGAGTGGGTGACCCAAGTCCCCTCTCTTTTCAATGTTTTCTAAGACCCCGTAACATAGCCGTTATGTAGCAGACTTTTCGTCTCAAAATGTCTCTCTCTTTTGCTCAAATTAATTTATTTTATTAAGTGAATAATCAAATATATTTCTTCTATAGGGGTATTAACATTTTTATCAAAGGGTTCTATTTTAAATTATGGGATTTATATACATGAGACCCACTTTCCTTTTCCGTGGGATTAAAGTGACATAAAGATCACATCTTTAAAGCAATTTTTAAAATGTTATGACTATGAAATGAAAACCATTTATTTTATGCTATATGGGTTATTTATGAAATTTTTGATGATGATATATGTGGTTCATATGATAATAAAGACAAATTTAAGAGTGCTCCCTGATGTCACTCCAATTCGTTGGGTAATGATGCAACCACTAGAGATTACAAATTTAAGGGTGTGCCCTGATAGTGCGCCAATGCATTGGGTAATGATATAACCACTAGAGAATACAATATTAACGATACCTTGGGATTTACCTTGGTAATTTTTAATGACACCTTGGGGTTTACCTTAGTGATATGTTCATTATTTTCTATGTTAAATGTTGTAGCCACATCTTCAAGTTATAAAACACGTTGTTTTTATTATGATATGCCTCATGATCTCTTTCTCTTGGAATAAAGTTATTTTTCATGACTTTTGATGTATCTCAAGTTCACATGTAAAATTTTTCCCTTGTTTCCCTTACTGGGACTTTTTCTCACCCTTTCCTTTGATGTATGCTCCCAAGTTATGAGATGTTTTAATGAACTTATGATGAACAAATGAACAAGCCTTTCATGTTTTTAAAATGAATGTTTTTTTCATGTAATAAGTTCCTGGTTTCCAAGACACTAAACCTTAACGATCCGCGGTTTTGTATAATGTAATGAAAGTTTATGTGATAAAAAGGCGGAATATCCCGGATTACCACAGTGTAAACCCTACTTGAATGTCTTGGATTACCATAGTGGTAACAAGTCAAAGAACTACCTCCTAGAGAAAAAGGAGGTCTGGAATGACTCTGTCATCGAGAAATTCCATGAGGATCATCACACATCGATTTTCCATTAAATGAACAAACACTGCCACTCTAAGAATAAGGAACTCCTTTCAACCCTGAATTTCCATCCAAGTCCATCTCAACCATCATCGCCACATCCAACACATCAACATAAGTGGGCAACTTTATCAAGAAAACCTAAGAATGGATATCTGATTGAAGTCCCAACTATAACTTTCAAGCCTTCATCCTCTCATTAGATACAATCATAGGAGAAAATTGCCCCATCTTAGAAAAGTGATTTGAATACTCAATCATAGTTTTTTCAGCCTTCTATATCTTGAAAAAGTCTACAACTATAGCCAACACCATTGACTCTAGATAGAAACGATTGGTGAAAATAACCATGAATTCGTTCCATTCTAAGCCCTCATGTTTCTATGTTGTCACCATAATGTCTCACCATCTCTTTCTAGGTCCCTCCAGCATGAAGGTGGTGCACTTCACACTAATCACTTCAACTATCTCCAAGAACTCAAAACAGATGTCCTATCTTGCCCAACCATTCCGTATCATGTTTAGGATCAGGGGATCCTTTTAATAGTGGTGGATTATGGTGAAGGAACTCTTTAGAATTATTCTAATGAATATACCCCTATGGATCCACAGTTGGAGCCTAATCGGGATCTGGAGGTGGTGTCTGTCCCAGAGATCAGACAGTGTGCACAATCACGTCAACCAAATTCGGGTCGACCACAAGATTTTCATGATGATGTTCAGAAGTAGTATTTTCCTATATCTGATTCACATTTCTCCCTAGAGGCATGATTATACACAAAATCAACATAAAAAAGGAGAACCTTAGATTAACACTCAAACCAAGTAGAAAGAGAAAACATTATCAACAGAAGGGAAAAACAAGATTTGGATTTAAACCTTTCCAAATATCTATAGGGAAAAGACTATAACTAATCCACAAGATGTCTTTCCCTAACCACCCCTAGCGACTTAAGGTTTGTTGCGGTGAGAGATGTTTAAGAACTCAATTGCAACTACCTCCTATGTCCTGACAAGATTTCAAGAAATGCATCCTGACTCCATGAAAAATGAAGATCAACAGCCACCACTAATACCATTTTGTCACGAACTGGGCCGGGTACCCTGGTAACTCAATAACTGAGCCAAAAATGACATGATCCGAATGGAATTCTCGATCCCCATGGGCTAGAGACTATCACTTGGAATTATACATCCTATAAGTTGGAATGATTGTTTACACAAGAATACAAAAGAGAATGATAAAAGACAGTATTCATATCAAAAGTAATACTCAACTAGGGGTAAAAGTACTAGAATACATAGAGGCATAAAATAAAAAGTACTACAACCCAATGTACTAAATGGGAAAACATTCCCAAGGTCCCTAAGGACACAACTCACCATATCGAAATCTCAATAGTTGTATCCACCTACATGAGATCTCATCCATTTTCTAGAGTCGGGAAGAAAAATGTCTACAAACAGAAAAATGAAAAAGTAGGGTGTGAGCCTAATACCAGTAGGATACCACCAACGATTCTTTAACAGATGTCAAATATAGATTATCTAGAAAAACGCTTTCAATTTTCAAAATAAATAGGGTTGGAAATTCAAAAGAATATTTAAAACAAATCATGTCAAACAAATTTGATATGATGTAAAATTCATTTAAAGAACATAATTTACATTATAAAAGATGAAATATCTCAAAAAATGGATTAAGTAAAACATTTATGTAAAATAATTTATATAAATTTATCAGGAATTTAACGTAGTTCCAACAAACATTGGAAAACATTTATATCTCAAATATAAATAAACAAGAGAGTAACATGGTTATCTTACAAAAGGTATGATGGTATTAACAAGATATAGGATTCCTCACTCTCTATGTCAACTCAGAAAAATGTGTATACACACTTCCCTATGAAATTGTCCAAATGAGACTTTTCGCCAACCCATCAAGGATGTGACCTGCTACAAGTATGTTTTAGAACGTTGACGTAGTGTAGAGTGTATCCAAATAACTCACTAACTACCTAAGTCTTGCATGTGATCTTACATTATAGGAGAAATATTTTAAGACTGCTTAAAATATGATCAATCCCATTCTTCAATTTAAAAATTTTCAATTTCTTTCCATTTAAAACCAAATCATGTTTTATTAAAAACATGCCTTTTTATCATGATAAACCCACTGGGTTTTTATCAAATAATTTAATCCATATTCATGAGTTTGAAATCCATTCAAAACTAATTCCATCCTTTTTGGAATTAAATTCCACAATTAAATAAAACAATTTAATTTAAAACATTTCCATCATATCCCTAATTTAAATTAAACAATTTAAATCATCGAATTTCCATAAACCCACCCAATTCAATGGAATTGGGGGTTTTTATGATTTTTGTGCCACAACCATTTCAAATCTTCCAATTCATTGGAATTGGGTTTTTATCAAATCAATTGAAATCATGATTAAGAAATTTAATTAAAATCATCAATTGAAAAAAAATGAAGTAATTCAATAGTAATCAATTTGGAAAAACGGGATGGAACCACTTACTAATTTATCAAAGAACAACACTCGGAATGACACCCTTCAATGAGAACGAAGGTGTAGAAGACCTAAAAACTCTACCTAGTAGAAAGATCCAACATCAAAATACACAGATCCATCAATCCCAAGATGATCCATTAAAACCCCTAGAGGAGAGGAATGGAGAAACTTGAATTATAAGGGGGGACACTTACCCGGGAATCGCACTATAAGAAGAATGAAGATCCCAAGCCATTTTATTCGATCCGAAAGGAGTTCAGTCTATAAAAGATGAACAAGAACTTCTCTAGGTAAAGAGACAATAATTATGGAATGAAAAGGACCGAGAGAAATAGACAAAGTGATGACATTAAGATGGGCGTGGGTCTAGTCATGATTTGTACCTTGGGGTCACGATGTGTAGGACACACTAGATAAGTATTCCCATACACCCATCACCTTGGGTTATAATTCAATATTTATCTCCTACATAATGTGTAATTCCGGTACAAAACATTTACCAACTCACAGTGTGGCCTCCCCATTCACAACCTAAAACTAGCTCCAAGTACCAGGCGTGTACTTCTAGTTCACAGCGTGTACTTCGGGTACCCGATGTTTACTTCAGGAACACGACGTGTGCCTATCTTGAAACATACATTAAATACCAGAAAAATATTTTTAAGGATTTTTTACCAAATGAGGACTTAGAAAATGTGTAAAAATCACCTGTTCAAGGAAATGGATTCATACATGGTGCTTCTTATAGGTCTCTTCTTTAATCATCATGAGTGGATAGTGTCTTGACATGTTACCAGTGGGTATTTGTAAGACACATGAATAATTTTCCCCATGCCTCCAAAGGTTTAAAAATCATGTGGGTGTCATGAACACATATATAATATTTTTTCATGTTCTATGTTTACCTCACTCTGGTAGAGGATCATAAACTCTTTGAGGATATATGGTGTACTCCTATGATTAATAGACTATATGGTTTTGACCCCAAGCCTCTATAAATATGTAGTTATACATAGTTCAAGAGATCCCTATGAAATTTTATGTGATTACTATGACTATGAGAGGTAACATCTATTTTTCTTATAACATAGTGATTTCATTATTTGATACAAATTCCTCTCACTCATTTGTATTGATTATAGTGAATATTTTAAAATAATCAACAAATAACCAACCATTAATTATGGAATAATTAAAGCCTCTAGGAAAGAGGAAGGATTATGGTTTTTTTATCTCTCATGGTATTTATTTATATGCCACTTAGTTCAGGTTTGAGGTTTCATGGTTGCCTATATAGACATCTTTACTGTAATTATTAGGGAAGATTGTTTGATTACTCATAAGGATCAGATCAATTGTTATCATTATCAAGATTCCTTCACTACTTCGAATGGGATCCTAATGTGTTTTAGGGATATTGGGATCTGAGGTCTAGTGAGGTTGGGTGATTTCTTCCAAATATTTCTAAGTCAGTGTTTTTTCTATAGTCAAGTTGGAATAGGAATCTAGTAGTGGTACTACTCCACTAGTATTCAAAAAAAAAATTCCAATGTTTTTATCAATTATTTTTCTAGATTACCTCTCAAGAGGGATGTTTAGTTTTCAATAGACATGGTGAATAGAACTCAATTGATATTAATTCCATCATATCATATGGATCTATCTCATTTGGAAGAGATAAACAATCTATTGTATTATCTAAGAGTCGTATTATTTATACTCTCAAGTGTATAACCTTTGAAAACCCCCTTCATTATTTCCAAGACATATTATGTAACACTTCACTTATACACTGATTAATGTTGAAGAAGAAATATAATTTTCCTTACATTTATGATTAGTTTAACTATTTTAAAGGAGAAAAATGGTATTCTAAAATTGATATTTTCTCTGGTTATCACAAAATCAAGATAAAAGAGTTGAATTCTTTAATGACCACCTTTAAGAGTAAGTATAACCACTTTAATGTTGGGTGATGTTTTTTGTCATATCTAATGTTTATATTATTTCCATGGGATTGATGAACAAAATTTTCCACCATTATCTTGACTCATTTTTTGTGGTGTTCAAGGATGAAATCCTGGTGAACTATGATACTGAAGAAGATCATGTGTGTCACCTAATTCATGTTTTTGGAATTATATGGGATCTCCATCATTATGTTAAGTTATCAAAGTAACAATTATGGATCTTAGAAGTTATGTTCTTGAGACATGTAACCTTTTAATATAGTATCTCAGTTGATCCAGAAAAGGTGGTGAATGTTACATCATAGAAAGAATAATAAAATGAATCATAGATATAAGGATTTCTAGGATTGGAAGGATATTTTTAATTATTCATAAATGATTTATGTCATGTATAGTATTTTCCATGTATGGTTTTTGGATATTAGATGGATTATTTTTTAGACCAAGCACTAAGACGATGTGCGATTTCGAGACCTGTTGTGCCCGGAATAAATATTTGAAATATATTAAATATATTGAATAGAAATCACATCATTTTTCCTAAAAAAGTGGAATATCTTCTAAACATTTTCATGGATCAGAAATATGAGGGAACCATTGTGTTCATAATGTGGGTTTTATCTTAGGTGGGACATAATGTTAGTCGGTGTAGGACGTTTGTGGAAAATTCATTACGGGTACATAAATGAATAAAATAAAAAAACTAAATTAATTTTCTTTGTTTTTATAATGCAGAAAAATATTTATTATTTAAAAATACTATTATGATGGAATCCTAGGTTTATTCACATAACCCTAGATATGCCGGAGGGCCCTTAAAGAGATCCTCATAGAATTATCTCAAGTGATCGGTGCCAAAATTGCGGATAGAAGATCGATACACCTCATATTAGAAGGATCATTCCAACGATGATGATGAAATATTGTTCTTCATCATATATAAAACCAAATATAGTTAGTTCATAATTTTTTTATTCCCCGTTCTTGGTTTATATTATGAACATGGACTAATCAAGAAACAAATTATAATGTGGTTCGATAATCTTGCGAGATGGGTATGATTGTGGGGATTATTAGGAGAATTATATTTATCATTGATTTATTTAAATTTTATTTATAATGGGGATACATCAAGATCAATATGAACATTGTTCATGGTTCATTCCTCTAGTATGTTCTTGTGCTTTTCTCCCCCCATTCATCATTCCTCACTGGCATTCTTCCTTTGTCCCACAACTTGACTTATCTTGATCGATCATTGTGCAGCCATTTCCTGGTGCAACGATGTGATTTCATATGTCTAGGATCATTAAAAAATGATTGTGGTTTGAATATGGAATAATCTAGGAATTGGATGATGGTTGATACACAATTTCTTGTTCTTCATAGCATAGGGAAGAACGACGACACTCTTATTTTGCAAGCGGATCAAAGGACCAAATCATGTTGACTCATGGATGGAATCACTCAATGAGGCTAAATATATATGTTTTTAGTAATTATACCCTAATATCGATGTCCTAAACATTAGTCATGATGCATAGAGGAAGAACCTGGGATTCTGGAAAATCCTAATCCACACGTCATGTAATCACGGATTACACAATGTGTTGGCCCCCCTGAGTTGTGGATAGGGTTTCTGAAGGGAGTTAAGCATCATAAGAAGTGTGTCCTGGATCACATTGTGTTTGGCCCCTCCCATGATACTCATCATGTACAACATAGAATACATGAACATGGGTTACAGAACATGGGTTTCCTACAAGGTGTGTACTCCCCCATAAGACATGGCCTGGACTAGTTACACAAGAATACGTACATGGGATGGAGTCATGTACTGACATATGGGTAGACTATACAGGTATCCTACACATAATTTAGTACTACATGGACATAACTTGAGACACAGTTTATTTACGAAGGTAGGACTCAAGGTCAAGGGACATGGCGTGTGACCACTACTACACGTTGTCTACTCTTTTATACATCGATTGGATCTGTTTTCAATCCTATCTTGTAAAAAAAATTGTTAGGGTTCATTTCCCATATCATTTCCTTGAATTTCGGTATGAATTCTTTTCATACTCCAAATATTTTGATCCCTTCCATAGGACTTCTTAGGTAGAGTTGCTGGAATCCCTCTAAGAGGCTCGGAGTGAGATCCTCTATTAATATTCATTCCCTAGGTAGAGTTCTTGGTATCTTAATAACCCACACTACATGGGTTTCAATCCTCTACTTGGGGGGTTAATCCATATTAAACTTCTGGTATCACCCCGTGGCCTTAGTAGTGATCCACATATCTATATCATATTCTCTTCAAACTGTTAGTGTATTCTTTCTCATGATGAGACATGACGAGCAGTAACTCTTGGGTTGATGTCATCAGTGTTATCGGAATCAGGAGTGTGTTCTCTGGGAAGAGTGCATCATGGATCCTTTGAGCTAAAATCCTATGGTTGGTATAATACGTTTGTGAATTAACTTTATAATATGTTTATTTGTTGAGTATATCCCTATATTCTAGTTATATGTATTATAAACATATACCAGTTTAGAGATAACTTTATTTCCTTTTTTGTATCCTTTTTGGTTTGGGAGAATCTAATTAATTATTATTATAGTCACTCCTTCATGGGATTTTTCCACACATGTCGTGTATTTTTTAGATGATCAACCTTTCGACAGATTCCTAGATAGTCCAGTACTAGTTGGTTCTTAGTGAGACTGGTTAAACTAAGGTGTATTCCACTAACTTTCAAACTGATGTCCCTTTTTTTAGGTTGGACATGGGTTTCTGATTCTTTTTGGTGGGATTGGATTTGGACCTATTTACTTTATTTTACTTCTTTTCATACTCTAGTTTCATTATTTAGATGTATTCATTCATGGTTATTTAGTTCTTACATTTCAATATTTTATAGTCCTGGAGATGTGTTCATATGTACAGGTACCTAGGATAAGGTATCACGTGTCTTTGATATGCCAACTCGGTGCTAGCCTCATTCCCCTGGCATATTGGAAGTAGGATTAGGGATTTCTAGCATGGGCCCCACTGGGAAGGATCATGATAGAGTGGTATCAGAGGGGTCGATTCTACCTTAGGAATGAGATTTTGTGAGATTGGTTTGGGGAAACAGTGTTAAGTGTTTCAAGTTCAGATTCTATGCGAAGAGACTCCAGTTTTGGAATAGCTATTGACGTATCAATAAACTAAGACCCTGATCACCTGTCTTTTGACTCAGTACACGAGAACACTAGATGAAGGGAAAATAAATTTACATGCATCATGTAGTAATGGGTTGTGTTTCCATTTCCTTTTTAAGTAATCTATCCAAATATACCCATTAATCGTGGTACATATTGGTTTCTTTCAGGATTCCTCTATGACGTACACCATCTAGGATTCAGCATGAAGATCACAAGGATGATCCCCACAGTGACGGGGTGTTGATTCAGGGACCAGTCTTCGATATGTTACCTTCGGGTGGTACACCACCTATAGAATAACATGTGGTACCCGCAATACCAGTGGATGAGTTCTTTTGGATGAGTGTGCTTCATGAGTTTCAGAGACAGAAAACCTTTAGGTTCTGAAGTGATCCCAACCCATGTGTGGCTAAGGATTTTCTTGAGGTAGTGACCTGATTTTCTCATCTAGTTAAGACACCAGCAGATCAGATGATGGTCTTGGCTGTGATCCTTCTTTATGGCTTTGTAGGGCGATGGTGTGGTTGAGTGACCCAGACTTAGGATGAGGTAACAATTTTGTAGATTGAGTCCAAGCTCCCTTTTAGCGAGGAGTTATCACAAGATACGCTGAGGGTTGTACATATCATGGATCATATGTAGCTCCATAAAGGTATCATTATAGTGGATGAATATTCATCAAGGTATACTAACCACACTAGGTACTGAATAGATATGGTTTGAGATTAGTTCTTTTGGGATCAGACCACCGAGCGAAGTATTCTTATATACATATGAGCAAGTTTTATCCCTCTGTTCATTCCTACCTAATCTAGGGTGAAGGAGAATGATTTTTTGGTTCATAATTTATTGGCTAAGAAAATACAGCTGGTGGTTGTCCTCAATAGGAAAGCACAAGCTTAGACCTCAGCAACGAAAAGTCTACATTAGTCTTGGGGACCTGGATGTGGGATATTTTTTAGGAGGAAGTCTCAAGATAGAGGATCTATAGTTTAGGATTTACAGGGTGGGTTTAGTCATCCCATAGAGAGGAATTTAAACTCATGTGATTGTAGGTCACATCTTGACTAATATTTTTGAACCCACCATACAGTTGATAGAGAAACCATAGATGGTAAAATAAGGTAGATCCAATGGAAGGAATAGGCAGGTTTACAGGGTGTTAGAAGTGGTAGAGGATATTGGAGTGTAGTATGAGGTGGTTGATGCTTTGAAATGTTAACACAACCACCCCTAGGTGGTCCACACTAGGCTTAGGGAGCTGGAGGATAGGTAATGGGACAACTGCAGGCGGTTGAAGCATACAACCCAGAGGCTCTAGGAATTATTCTAGGTAAAATATGTGTCTTTTCTACTTTAGCTGCAGTATTGATAGACACGGGGTCTATTCCTTATTCTCTCTCCAAATATCATATTCAAGACTTAGATATTCTAGTAGAACCACTAATTCAACACCTACGCTTGGAGACACCTACTAGAGAAGACTCAGTGATCACGTACTTATGTTGACAGTGTGACATGAATCTTGGAGGTAGAAGTTTTCGTTAGGATCTCTTGGTAGAAACATAGGGGACTTATGACATCATTATTAGTATGGATTGGTTATCTACAATCCCTTCATATATTGACTATTTTTGTGAAGGATTTGGTGAGTTTGAAATGAAAGAACTTGGTTTTACTTTTTCAGTGAAAAGGAAACCTAGAAATCACAATATGGACTGATTTATAGGAGGGTGTAGCAAATTATCCATCATTTGTATTGCCTTAAACTTTGTGTAGTTGATGTTATGTTTTTCCCATTTCCTATAGTGGTGGTGGAGTATGAGGAAACCTTCCTCAAAGTTATTCTAGGTTTACCTCCCCACTGAGAGGTAGACTTATACATTTATCAACACCCCTAAACATCACTGATATCTTCACTAACATATCAGATATCTCTCATTGAGGTTTGTGAGTTGAGGTTGTAGTTGGAGGACTTTCATAGGAAGGTCATTGTTTGACCCTGTGTTTGACCCTCGTAATCTCTAGTTTTATTTTCCAAAAATAAATATGGGAGCTTGAGGTTGTGTGTGGACTACCGGAGCTTGAATCTGGGAATTGTAAAGAATAAGAATCCACTACTATGGATTGATGGCCACATTGATTAGTTTATAGGGTCGTGATAGTTCTCAAAAGTTGATCTCAGTTTATTCTATCACCAGTTGTGAGTACAACGTGAGGATATACCAATAACGATATTCAGTAGTTGTTATGGTCACTATGAGTACTTGGTGTTTCCCTTTGGTAAGATGAATTCCCCATAAGTGATAATGGGAATCATGAACCATATATTTTAGCCTTATTTATATTGTTTTGTGATAGTCTTAATTAATGATATCCTTGTGTACTTGGAATCTATGTATGAGCACACGAAACACTTAAGTATGGTTTTGGACGTACTATGAGAGCACCATCTTTATAGAAATATCTTGAAGTTCTATTTTGAGATTCAGGCAGTCCACTTTCTAGGATATGTCATCTCAGTAGATGGAGTGGTAATAGACCCAGCTAAGGTCAAGGAAAGGTTATCTTGGGAGCCACCTAATAGTATGATGGAGGTGTGGAACTTCCTTGGGTTTGTAAGCTATTACAGGAGATCCATACCTTATTTATTCTGGATATCATCACCCATAAAATCTTTAAATCAAAAGGGGAAACATTTCATGTGGACAAAAATGGGTCATCAGGATTTTTAGTAGTTGAGGCAGAGTTTCACAAGCACTCCCATATTGAGATTTTTGGAGGAATGTGTTGAGTATGTAATGTTCTGTGATGCATCAGGAATCAGTCTTGGTTGTGTTATAATATTTATGAAAGTAATTATCACCTATGATTCATTCTAGTTGAGGCCACATGAAAAGACCTACATGACCCATGACCTTGAGTTAGAAGCAATAGTCTTCTCTTTCATGATTTAGTGACACTACCTGGTGGACGAGCAGTTTATCATCTACTCCTACCATCATAGTCACAAGTATATCTTCTCTAAGAAGTGTCTCAACATCATACAGAGATTATGGATAGAGTTCCTCCAAGATTATGTCTTCAAAATTATCTATACTCCATGAAAGGGGAACATGGAAGCAAATTCTCTCATTAGAAGATCTTTTTCATAGTTATTGAATGAGGCGTTTGAGTAGTTGGCCTCATTGTAGTTATCCATTGTGGATAGATATGGGGTAGATTACTATTATTCAGTGGTTGTTACCTCAAACTCTCACAACGATTCGAGGAGGATCATCTTGGGGATACCAACTGTGAGACCCTACGTGCTCAGATATCCACAGGGAATTACAGATAGATTTTACAAATATAGGGAGCACATTTTTCTCTTTAGAGGACGTGTGATGGTACCAATGATTTTGTAGGATGAGGTTATGATAGGGTTTTATATGTCTACTTTGGAGTTACATCCAGGCATGGAAAAGATGTACCTAGACCTCTGACATCAGTTTTGGTGGCTTGGAATTAATAAAGGAGTTGTGTAGTTTGTCTTTCGATGCCATACTTTCCAACAAGTAAAGGCTGAGCACCAAGTTCTAGTGGATTTATCTCAACCCCATGAGGTGACATAATGGAAGTGTGTGAGATATATATGGAATTATTGAATATATTACCACATACATCTATGGGACATAATTATATTTGTGTGATCTTAAAATGACTCACTAAGTTGGACCACTTCTAGCTATCCAAGAAAAAATTTCAGTAGCGAGCTTGGGACACCTCTACATTCATAAGATAGTTCAACTCCCTGGAATTACATTGATGATTTTTTTATCATGATTCCCTTTTTACATCCTAGTTGTGTAAGGGATTAAAGGAGGCATTTAGGTACCATTTATGCTTGAGAATAACATTACACCCCCAAATAGACGTCCAAACTTAGCATACCATTCATGTTATGGAGGAAATGCTATGATATTGAATGTTGGACTTTGACCATAGTTGGGAGGGTCACTAACCACTGGTGAAGTTTTCATATGACCACAACTACCATTCCACCATTGGTATGGCACCATTTGAGGTTTTTTATGGGAGACCCTATACATCTCCACTTTGCTGGACTGACCCAGGAGAGTCCACACTCATGGGCCCGGAGTCGGTATGAGATATAATAGAGAATGTTTGGGTAATCCAAGATTGGATGAAGACTACATAGAGCCATCATAAGCCTTATATTGATAGGTGATGGAGGCCATTGTAGTTCAAGGAAAGAGACCATGTGTTCTTGTAGGTTTCACCTAGATGTGGATTGCAAATATTTTTCCAGGGCAGCAAGCTCTCTCTGAGGTTCATTGTCCCTTTCCAGATACAGCTTATAGTTATAAAGATAACATACCACTTATTTCTACCTCCATAGTTATACTGGGTACATAAATCCTTCCATGTGTTACAACTGAGGAGGTACATACCTAACCTATAGCACGTTATCGACAAGGGTGAGTTTAACATCGAGGATTAATATACCTTTATTAAGTACCTAGTATAGATTGATGATCAGACTAATAGGATTATTCATGGGTGATTGATTTATTTATTTCATGTTCGGAGGTAACATGGAAATCTCTAAGAGAGCACATGGGAGTGGGAGGATAAGATTCATGATCAATACAGAAATCCTTTTCAGCAGCCCTTATTTTAGATTTTTGAGGATTTAAATCCCCACAGTGGGGAGAATTTAATGTCTCAAATTTTTTGTTTATTATTTTCTTATATTATATGGATTATGTTTTAGAATAGGCACTAAGAAGGGAAGTGATTTTGATTCCCTATATGCCCAAAATAAATGTTTGAAATATGTTAAATATATTAAATAGCACGAGCATGTGGTTTTCTTGAAAAAGTGGAATAAATTCAAAACTGGTGACCATATCAAAAATATGAGGGCACCATTGAGTTCCTAATGAGGGGTTTTCCCTAGGATTGGCTTAACATTATTCATCGTAGACCATTTTTTAAGTCATCGCAGTTGTGGAAATGAATAAAACAAATAAATAAAATTATTTTATTTCGTTTTTTTGACTCAATGACTATTTAGTATTTAAAAAGTCTATTATGATGGAATCCCAGGGTTAGTCGCATAACCCTGGAGATATAGGAGGACCATTGGAGAGAGATTCATAGAGTTCTCTAAACTGATCGGTGATGGAATTGTGGATCAAATATCGATGCACCTAGAATTGAAAAGATCTTGCCAACGATAATGACAATGATTCATCATTATTCATCAATGATCAAACAAAATCAATTTATGGATTTTTTTTGGATTTTTTTATTTCTGATTCATGATTTCTATGAAAAATTTGGACCAATCAACGAATAGATTGATCAGTGGTGTGATCATCTTGTGGGATGGGTATGACTGTGAGGATTATTAGGAGAATTATCTTTGTGATTGATTTATTTAAATTGTTATTATAATGGTGATGGATCTAGATTGACACGATAATCAATTTAGGTTTGATCCTCTAATCTCTTCTTGGTATTTTCTTCCCTTATTCATCTTTCTTCAGGGGTGTTCTTCGTTTGGACTGTGACTCGACTTACCCCGATCGATCTATCGTTTCATACCCATTTCCTAGTGCAATAATATGAAATTGTAGATCTAAGATTGGAATAAAATAGAGGTGGTGTGATGATGGAAGTGGTAATGAATCAAATGACGGTTGATACCCAATTTCAAGTTCCTCAGCATGTAGTAAATAACAATGATGATATTGTTTTTCGAGTGGTTAGAAGGCCCAAATCTTATTGATTTGGTGATGGAATGACTCAATAAGGCTTGATCTATATTTCTTAGAAAATGGTACCATCAGATTAAAGGTTGAAGCGTCAATTGGGATGAACAGAGGAAGAACCAATGATTCCAGAAAATCTCGATCCATGCAGCATGTAATCTAGGATTACATGAAATGTGGGGCCCCCCTAAGTGGCGGCTATGGGTTTTGGAGGGAGTTAAACATCACACTGAGTGTAGCCCATCCCACATGGTATTTGTTTCCTACCTGGGTACTCAGCGTGTACTTAGGAGAACACAAGGACACTAGGTGGAGTACATAGGTTTCTTATATAGTGTGTACTCCCACACATGACATGTTATGGACATGTTACACAGGCTTAGACATGTACTGGTACATGGGAAAATGTACAGGGTTTAGAGTCGTGTACAAACACATGGTTATACTACACTAGAATCCTACATGTCTTGTAGTAATACACGAACATGGCTTCTGACATGGGTTTACACGGGCAAGACCTGGGGTCAAGGGACACAATGCGTGACCCCAACTACACATCATGTACTCATTTATGCATGGCATGGACCTCTTGTACTCTATATGTTGTAAAAGTTTCATTACAGTTTTTCCCCTTATCCATTCCTTGAAGGTCGGTATGGAATCATTTCCTACTCCTAGAAGTATGATATCTTCAGTAGGGCTTACTAGATAGAGTCATTGGAATCCCTCTGAGAGGATCAAAGTAAGATCCTTTATTCATATTCATTCCCTAGTTTTATGTCTTGGTATAATCATGACCAACACTACATGATCATCAATCCTTTACTTAGAGGGTTAATCTAGATTGAGTTTGCTGGTATCACCCCATGGCCTTGGTAATGATCCTCATTTGTGTATCATATTCTATTCAAACTATAAGTGTGTTCTTTTTCATGATGAGACCTAATGAGAAGTACCTCTCGGATAGACATCATCAGTGCTATCAGTATTAGGACTGTGTTCTCTCAGATGAGTTCTTTTTTGATCATTTGAGATGGAATTTTATGGTTGGTATACTATGGTTGTGACTTACCTTTATAATATGTGTCTTTGTTGAGTATATCTTGATATTCTAGTTAAATGTATTATAGATTTATACCTATGTATATCTGATTGTATTTCCTTTTTTGTATGATTTGTGTTTTCGGGGTGTCCTACTGAGTATTGTTTTAATCACTCTTGCAAAATATTTTCCCGCATGTTTCATGTATTTTGCAGAATATCAACCTTTCAACAGAGTCTTAAATGGACCAGGACCAAGTTGTGTTTAGGGGGATTGAAAATATCGAGATGTGTTCTTGTGCATTTCAGACATCAGTCCCTTTTTGTTTCATTTTGGACTTGTATTTATGATTCATTTTGGTGGGGTTGTATTTATACCCACTTACTTTCTATGACATCCTATCATACTCTGTTTATGGGATTTAGATGTATTCATGAATGGTTGTTCAATATTTACATTTCATCGTTTTATAGGCTTAGATATGTGTGTGTGTACAGGTACTTAGGATAATTTCTCACATGTCAGTGATATGCCTAATCAATGCAAGTCACCATCCCCCGGCCTATTCGAGATAGGATTGATGAGTCACGACATGGTCCCCACTAGGATGGGTCATGATAATTTCTCAAACCTTGTGTCTCCTTTAACTACTCTCACCTAAAATTTGGTGAAGTTCATGTGGGATTCAAAGTATCTATAATCCTTTAATGATTTTAAGTGGTTTTTAACTTGGAACTGATTCTAAATTTACCAAAGGCCATTATGGTCTATGTTTCTTACTAGGATGGTTCATGTTCGAGTTTTTATTGTCACTTTTTTCATGTAGATCATGCATTAGCTTATTGGTGATGTTGGATTTGAACTTAAGAGAAAAAAATATCCCCCTCTTTATTTTGAAGATTAATTGGTTATGAATTATCTCAAAATTTAGAGTCACTATATTTTTGATGAAATTATTTCCCTATACACGGACCAAAAATATTTAGGGTATATACTTTGTCAAAAATATTTTAACCTATAATAGTGATGTTGGGTTGAATACCTACAATTTTTCAACTTTTTATAATTCCTATAGTCCACGAAAGGGTAGTTTTTTTTTCTAATTCTCTATGTATAAATTTTCTCTCTTAGGTTTTGAAGGAATAAAAAGATGAATTTGACTTGATGGGGATATTTTCTCAAATTCAATTAGGATAAAAATATGATGTTTCTGGTTTACTTTTGGAAAGTTATCTTTTGAAATCCTCTATCTTTGATATTATTATTCATGAGAAATAGTAGGATGATGAGTTATGAAGAATTTGGTATTATTTATATGTTGGGGATACCATCAAAGTGTCGTCACTCTTCTCAAAGGGTTACCTTTACTTCAAGTGCCGTTATGTTGTCCCTTCTTCAATGAGAATGATCATGTCTTGATATTGTCATGATTCTTTATGTTTTCCCTCCTTTTAACCATAAATATGTTCTATGAAATGAAGTGTTAGTTTTGGCATCCTTGTTTGAGATAAGACAAAACTAACTTTTTTTCTCATTGTTATACTTTCTAACAGATTAAGGATGAGTACCAGAATCATTATAGTTTACTTTAACCTCTTCTCATTCCAATGTGGAATTAAATATTATTTTGATGAATTTCATCATCAGTTTACATAACACTAACCAAGGTAAGAAATCCATTTTTTTATGGTCAAGTGGTTGACAAATCATCTAATTTCATATTAATCCATGACACTAAAAAGATAGAGGAACTGGGAAAGTTGAATGTGAAAGAGAATATAATATTTCATGGAAATACTTTAGATATTATCTCAAATAGGGACCCTTGTTTTATATCACATTTTTGGAATTCCCCCTAGGAGATAATAGAAACCCATGTTAGGTTGAGCACAACATACCAACCTCAGATGGGTGAACAAACAGAAATGGATAATAAAATTATTGAAGATGCGATCAGTTTCTATATCTTAGAATTTAAAGGTTATTGGGATATCCATTTTCAGCTGGTGTACTTTCCTTATAATAATTGTTATCAATCACCCATTTGAATGGAACCAATCAAATTCTTTTTGGTTCATCCTTGCAACTCACCCCTAAGTTGGTTTGGGGTTGGATAATCTTCCTTGTTGGACCAAGGTTAGTTTATGAGGCAGAGATGAAGGTCCAATTGATTCATTAGTCTATGGTGTTGGCTCAAAGATAATAAAAATATTATGTAGATAAAATCCACCATCATTTGAAGGTTTTGGTTGATGGTCAAGTGTTCTTTAAAGTCCCACACCAGCTGGGTCACCAATAGATCAAAAATAAATGGAATCTTACTCTCGTGTTTGTATAACTATTTTATATCATTGAATATTTTGGAAATGTGTTTTATCACTTGGATTTAACACATATTATGTATTTTATCCATCAATGTTTTCATGTTTCCCAACTCAAGAAGTAATAGGTAGACCCACATCATGATCTGAACTAGGTAGAATTTGAAATAGAACAACATATAACAGTTTCAAAGTAACCACATTTGGTTGTTGATTATAATCTAAAGGTTTTATGTAGAAAGTATATAAATTCGGTTCAAGTTATGTGGTGTTATAGTTTTAATTCTCATGAGACTTTGGAGTGTGAGTCTATGATGATGGAGCAATGTCCTCAACTCTTTGGGGAAAAACCTTCTAAATTTTATATTTCTGGGGTAGAAAGAAATTTTGAGGGGAGAATTGTCACATCCCATTGTTTATTTACTGTAATTAATTTCATTTTATTTTACCATATTTTATTTGAATCTTCTCTCAGGTCATATTTGGTAACTTTTTGTAGTTTTTTATAATTTTTTGGGCTAGTGTATAGTTGGAACACGGTTAGGGAAAACCATTCAGTTCATATAAGGAAACGGTTCACCTTTTCATGGGGATCTTTATGAGAGAAAATTGTTTACCAAATAGTTTTATAAAACCATGAGTCTTTATCCTAAAACCATGAAACATTAGGTACACATATTATTCATAGTTAGAACATGATTTTTCAGACCATGTGTCCTGTCTTGTATCCTAGAAAGGGGTTCATGTTTGGTGAACAGTTTATTCTATCGTGCATCAAAACCATATGATACATATTAAATTTTTAAAATTTTAATTTTAAGACACACAACACATCTATTTTATCTCATTATTATTCCATTCGAATAGGATCTCATACTAGGAGGCTACTATTTAATATTGTATAGATTCTTTACCCCCCTAAGATCATTTTTTTGGATCCTTGGTTGTTAGATATATTTTTTCAAAGATATTTGTTCATAATTTATTGTTCTTGATTTATCTTCAATACATATACTCTTTTTTCCTCAAACGAGACCATATATCGAGGTTATTTCTACTAGGTATCATGTTCGGGACATAATCTAATTGTTTTTATTATAGATCTATCTTAGAATTGTGTTTTTTATTAATGTTTGTTTATTGTTGTACATTATTTATGAATCATTGTGTTGGGGATTTTTCTCTCTCCTTTTGTTCTATAAATGATGAATTAGATATTAATATTTGGGAATTATTAATTTAGGATTTGTTATCAATTTATAAGACCCTTGAATCATCTTATCTTGTTGTTGTTATAGTGGGCATCAGAATTCCAATTATTTAAATATAGATGGTTTCATTACATCACTTTTTCATGTGACCATTGCTTTCTTCCCTTTGAAAATGATTTCTAAAATTAGTAATATACATGAAATGTTTTTGATATATTATGGTGTTCTGGGTTATGGTTTTGAAAATGGTTTCTCACCATATTCTTG
Source organism: Viscum album (assembly GCA_963277665.1). Lineage (NCBI taxonomy): Eukaryota > Viridiplantae > Streptophyta > Magnoliopsida > Santalales > Viscaceae > Viscum > Viscum album. The sequence goes on from OY728145.1 coordinate 507,268,100, forward strand.
TTTTAGGGAATGGTTTTAAATAATTTTTTATATGGATTCAAAGATAAAATTCCCATAAAATGATTTTAACATTGTAAGCATGAATGTGATTTATCATGAGGAATGGGAATATCCTCAATGATGAATTAATCCCCCGTAGGCCTATTTTTCTAGGGTAATGTGTGCACTGAGTTTCCTATGTTGTGGTAAGGAGACAGTCCTAGAACTGAATACATACACGATAAACCTATTATACATGGGTAATGTCTACACTAGGTGGCCTACTAATGATGATAATGTTATTAGGATACACATTTTCCTGGTATCATGGGCATATTTTCTCTCTAGAATATTCTTAAAATATTTTATTGGGATGTTTAGAGAAATTCTTTTGAAAATGATTTAATAGTATACAATATAAAATTGTGAAGGTGGTGATTTATCTATAATTTGGGTTAAATTGTATCTCATGAATTATTTTTAATTACACGAGTATAATAGGTTTATTTTATAAAGTATTCTAATGAAGCACTTGGTGGGATCATACTAGGATCTTTTTATCACACCCTGAATACACTACGTTTATATTGACATTTAGTTTTATCTAACAAAGGTAAGGGAAGGGCTTCACATGATGGTAATGGGATTTATTGTTAGTAGGGTGTGGGTCCCTAGAGGTGATATCATGTCACATGTATTTGGGACAAATCTTTTCTAAGTACGTTAGTTATTTTATGTATTTAGGAACTTTTTTATGATTATTGTCCCTTTTGTATTCTTATATTTGTTTCCATACCACCATTATTCCATGTGTTTATTACCTTATTCAAGGATATTTTTTGAAAAATCATTCCCAAAGGTAATTATTGATATACAGGCACTCGTCGCCAGCCCGTGGGGATTCAGAACACACTTTGGTACATGTCATGGCCAAATTGTGTTACATAAAGTTGGTTAATATGGGTTGGTTTTTAACATTATGTTATTAATAAAAAATAAATTACATTAAAAAATTATAACAAAGGTAAAAATGGTAACAATGTAAAAATAAAGTGCTAAAATGATTGAACCATGTTCAAAACATCTTTGAAATTGAGTGATATAGGATTTATTAAACTTAACTCAACACACAATCCATTTTTTCTCACTTTTGGATCAAATGATCCATAAATAGTGTCATGCAATTAATTAAAAATAATATGTATTTAGAAATATTCTATTTTATTATTTTATAAAATGGTAACACTTCTATCACTTCATTTCACACCTATCACTTCAAATTTAATCATGTAAATATTCCTTTTTTATTTTAACACTCCAATATATTAAAAGAATAAAATTAAGTTGAATATAATATAATACATGTGAAAAAAATAATAAATGTTAATGTAACACCCTGATACGTTATGATATTTCATTTTAAAATAATTTTATCTCTTTGATATCTTGTGATGCAAGCAATACTGATCTTAAATGAAACACAATACTCTATTAAAATATTATTATTTAAAATGTAACCATTATAACCTGGTAATTAAGTTTATGGGTATGAATAAGACTAATTCATTTATTAGAATATAATATGTATACATTTACATTGGATATATATTGATTATAAATAAAAAAAAGATTCATTTTAATGAAAAAAAATTTATTCTGTAAAATTATATTTTTTATAGCGGTTTAGCCATGATTTGCACGCATAATTTAAAATTAATGTTTACTAATTTCAGAAAATTAATTTTAAAAAATAATCAGCATTTTTGAAACCTACATATCAAAATTATCCTTGTGTGATTTTTAAATTGTTTCTAAAAGGATAAATGTTTTGTTGATCAGTGAAAACTATTGATTTTTAAGGAAAATTTCTTTTTCCTTCAAGTTATTTACAAAGTAAAATAATATTTTAATATGATTTTAAAAGTATAATTATTTCAATTATATATTTATTAATCCAAATTAGGTTATTTTAATTAATTTCATATTGAATTTTGATATAAAAATTTCTTAAACATTTGAAGGTTTTTACTTTGGAAAACCACATTTTTCCTCAACTATGTGGGTTTAATTTTAAATTGAATTATGACACTTATAAGAATTTAATTTAAATTAAAAAATGATTCTATATTTGGAATAAGAATAATTTATATTATCTAATAAGGTAAACTTAATTTAATACCATAATTAGTAGTGTAAACAATTAAAATTATTTATCTTGGTTAATGTAAAAATAGGTTTCTCCACTTTTAAATTAAAAATATAAGGGATAAAATGACCTAAAACTTGTCCAAATCCAATTTTTTGGACATTTTTCAACCTTATTGCATTTATGGTTTGATAATTTTACATTATTTGTCCCTCTGGAATGTGAAAAACTAGGGTACACTTTTTATTTTCAAAAATTCCATGTGTTTCCTCTCCCCTACATATAAAATCCCACTTCCTTGCCTTCACTTATTCACATGTATCAAGCCATTTGGTGGGACCAGAACCTAAAAAACACTCTCCCAATCATATTTATCCATATTATAGAGCTACTGGTATTCCCAAAAATCATTCCCTATTGTTCTTAATAGGATAACCAAAGGAGGTTTCTCTAAGAAAATGCAATTGTCTTAATGAAGATCTTTTGTTTTCTTTCTTCTTTTTACACCTTCAATTATGTATTAAAACTTCTAATATAATAAAACCACTATCTCACTTATAATAAGATTTTATGATTTCTATTTAATAATATTTATCCAACTCCACCTCCGTAAAAAGGGAAATGAAATCATCTATCAAAGGTATAGAGGACTACTACCTAACGAACCTATATAACTCATTTTCCATCAATACATCTCACAATTGTATATAAAATATAATTTAATTGATAAATATAATATTAATGATATAATTATACTTCCTTAATTATAATTCCACATATAAATTCTTACTTTTCATTCCATTTAAAATATGATAACATCACTTGTGTGTACGGTGAAATACCACCTCACGAAGCGATGTGAATCATTTTTTCACTTAATATTTACATAGAAAGTAATAAGGGTAAATTTAATGAATATATGTGATATATAAAAAATAATATTTATTATAGTAAATTAATATAGCATCTACAACTATTCCCTTTCACTAATTAATGGAATGATATTGTTGCTCAAGCGTATGTAAGGCATATCGTCTCGATGAAGTGAAGCGGTTCATTTTTCATGTAAAACATTAAAGAATGGATCTAAAAATATATATATAATAAGTAAATATGATATTCATAAAACTATTAATTTTTTTTATGATGTATCTATATTTTATTTAAAATAAATGGAACTTTCCTGACAAAACATGCATGAGGAAACAAGGAAATTGGCACCTGAAAAGAAGAATATAATGAAATATTACTCAAAAAGGTTGTAAATGTTATATGAGGAACATATATGATATTATAAATATGAATATGGTTCTAGAATAAATTAATGACATGCTTAATGAATTATATAGTATGTAAAATAATGTTCAATGAAAAGGAAGCATGAGGTAAGGTGAATCCTCTCAAGTTCCCTTCATTAAGGTATATTGTAATGTTATGGACCTAATATCTTTATATGGTTTATATTCAAACAATTTTTCGTGTAATATCATGATTAATTAATAATTCATTGTATTTTAAGTATCAATTTGAATTATTTCATGGTATTTAACAAAAAATTTACCACATGGTAAATAGGTTTCATAACACAATTTCTTTTCATTAAGTTATATTAATTCTTCATTGTCTTTGATATTCAAAGATTATGTGTGCATTGAATTTTGAATATATTGTGTTTTATATCCACTTGTTTTATATGAATTTTCTATAAATACCCCAGTCCTAGTAGCCCGGAGCTAGTGTCTGCTTTATTACATTAACATAAGATACAAGGAGTCATATTCTAAAATAATGAATAGTTTGGTAGTCCAGTTAAACTAGATATATACTTGAGAATTTCATTTCATTTTAATTAATATATTAAAATATATTTTTTTCGAGGATATCATTATTCCCTCTAGAATATCCTTTCATATCATTAATAGTACACTTCATGGATTCCTAGTAAAGGAAACAAAATATGTGGGAGATCAAATGCTCAGTAATATTTATGAAAAGATGAGTCTATAATCATTTAATAATGAATAATCAATAAAGAATAATCAATAGAGAAATCTAGATATCTAAAAACAAGTCATTTAATCAATAACTGGACTATAATTACTAGATAATGAATCATCAATATGAAAAGGTAAATATCCAAATGCACATTCCATTTACATAACATGAATATTTGAAAGTTCACAGTCAGTGTGATTTTATCCCTGAGAGGGGAGAGGTGAATTAGTGACACTCATTTTATTTTATGTTTCAATTCAATTGAAACCACCTACAGCTCTTGTTAGATATTTAAATTCCCTACTAAAAAAATCCAACATACATCCACAAGAATGCAAATATTTACAAGGTTTTTTATTTAATAAGAATAGCTACATCCTTGGTGTGGTTTAAAAAAGATCCAACACCATACAAACCACTAGAAAATCAATCATTGGTTTACAATGAGTAGGACATACCATTTCACTCATTTATCACTATGAAACAATCTAACTAGTGTCCATTCACCCTCTTAACACAAATAGGAAAAAACAACATCAGTGTACCAATGAATGTCACATGTACTTATTTTTAATTAAAAAAATGTATTCAATTGAAATAAAATCATTCAATTCCTTACCTAGAAGAAAGTTAAGAACCTATTTGACTTTGTTATCAAAACTCGGTCCGATTTTCCTAGGTATGATTCTCCAAAGCAGATTCATTCGTTTACGATTCTTCCAAAACAATTCTTCGAGTAAGTTTTTCCAATAGAATAAAATAGAAATGAATCAGTGCCACTTCAATTCCTGGGTACTATAAAACCTAGTTTGATTATTTCTTAGTCTGAGAAACCCAATACACAAATCTAGAATTAGATTAATCCAACCTGATACAATGATTAGCATAATATGATTAACAATAAAAATATGATGATTTGTTGAGTATAATAAATCCGGAGTATGATGATCATATAAATGAAACATTATGATCTTGTCTCTTCTCTTATGTCATCTTTCAATGAAAATGTCTTCAAAAAAATATCGGTATGAAGACTTATATATCTCACTGAAAACTCATAGATTCTCTATCTACTATAGTGAAAAATACCTCATCATCTTAAAAAGAATAATGTACTTTTATATTTTTATAGGTGACACTTGAGACCATTGGTGGGAATACAAATAATATTTCTTGCTCACACAAATTCACCCAAATTTCAATTTACCTTGAAATCTCAGGATGCATTTTGACTTTGTCAACTCTTCTGGAAGCTTCTGGATTCTTCATAAAACATTATCTCCACTTTTAGAATTTCATTTGAATCATCTATACAACATTAATACATGAGTCTGATTTTCATTAATCTGACTTCTTCAATACAATGCTCTATATCAATTGAATATATATATATATATATATATATAAAAATTGATACCATTCTGATTTTCTAAATACGATTCTCAGAAACTATTTGAATCAAAATATTTCATTTGAATGTACAGATCCTCCTTGATAATTCATTCACAAATCTACTTCTCTTTTTCTCTTGACCCTCTTGAGATTCAAAACTTCATCTTCTCCTCTTCTCTTGACCTAGTTGGAAACCTAAAAAGTAATTCAACCCTTTTAAAATGGTTTATTACATTGTTTATCTCATTCTCTACTTCTCTTCTCTTGACCCACTTAAAAAACATTCACTCGCCATCATGTTCTTGTATCATGACTTCTTTTATGACTTTAAATTCATTTAAGAACATCTTAAGTATCATCAGACATTGATTAGAAAGTATCTTAACATTACATTCATTAGAGCTTCTTTTTTTCTTTTCAACCTAAGTAAGATCTTTCTAAATACTATTAGTCTCGATATGATCATCTTGGGTACAATTATTCTGGATATGATCATTCTGATTATTATCATTTCTTTTTCCACTCAGATACGATCATTTTAAAAAACAATCGGTATCATCTCTTACTCTTCTCTACCACCAGGATGTGATAAATCAAGGTATGATCATTCTGAATATGATCAATTTCCTCCCAAGTCTAAGTACAATTTTCGTATGTACAAAAAAATTTCAGCATGTTCGATTGATAATCTAATGCAACATTAAATTGATACCATCTCTTTAATCATCACCTCCCCTTTAATCGGAAACACCTTTTCAATTGGAACCACCATCTCAATCAGTACCAATTGTTCAATCAGTATCACCTCTTTTGATCCCCCTTTCTTTCATCATGCATGCATCACATGTTTACAATTCAACTTTTGAACTATATGAAATGAAAATCAGCATAGCATTGCCACATTTAATTCATCATAGTCCCAAAGACTCTGATTTTTCATCAAAACAATGACATATCCCACATTAGATCTAGAGTGATTATGATGGGAATTTAATTCTAGCAAGATATATTTCCTTTAATTTCAATCCCGAGTTTAGTCTAATCAAAACCATTTCTTCCAAAAACATCTTCTTGATATGATGGCCAAAGTGAGTCCGATTTTTGTAAATACATGAGTCTGATTTTTCAGAATACATGAGATTGATTCTTTTGAATCCAATACTATTTTTGTTAAAAACAATGTGATTCAGAATTCCTTTCTTCTTTCCTAGAAAAATCTGTCACCCACAAAACTTCTTTCTGATTATCATGGTGAATTCAATTTCCAATAGTTTTTCAATTTTTATCAATATATCTATATGATATAATCTAAATTCTCATACATTACCATTATCAAAATACATTATTTCTTCATCATATGGATCAATTGACGATAAATACAACCAAAACACAACTTATGCCTAACAATCACCTCCTTTGTATTTTTTATAAATACCCACCTCAATTTTTCAACCACATTAAAAAATAGGTGGTATTGTTTTTTTCTAACTAATCATCATTCCTTTATTATTTCCCCAATTTCTTTTATATATCCCCCTTTCTCTTACCTATCCCCCTTATGGATAATAAAATTTAAAGGGGGCATCATGATAAGTTTCTCCCTTATTGAAAAATGATCACCATTTCTATGGGTTAGAATTTTTCTTTAATCAGGGTATCACATGAGTTTCTTAACAAATCACCTTTAAATATAAAACTATAAGTCTACATGGGAAAACCAGGTGTAGAAAAAAAGAGTGAATAATCAATGTGGTAAATGTTTTCTATAATATTGTATTCATGTAATAACATTTTCATTTTTCTTATGACATTCTCATGACTAGGTAAATCCTTGAAATATTTTTTTCAAGATAAAATTAACAAGCACCCATATCAAAAAACATATTAGGATGTTCAGTTGTATAAAAAAAAGCTTTTCAAAACCTCAGTTTCTTCACAACCACATTACTTTATTTTGAAAGAATATTAAGTGTCACATTAATTATATCTTCCTTACTTTCACTCCTTTAATTAACTTCAGTTTAGAATAAGTTTAAATAGATTTTTGGAATAAGGAGGAACCATGATTGTTCCTTAAAATAAAAAATGTAATGGGAGCCTTCTCTTAGTCTTGGATTCTTCTTATTTTCCATGGATTTTTTATTAGACATGATTTCTTCATTATATTCATCCTTATCAAGTTTTGTAACAAAATTTTACTTATCTATATAATCTTATTATGAGGATGTATACTTTTCTTCATCATCAAAAACATCTTTGTTACAATCAGTTTTTAACATTTGTTTTATTCTTGTCTTTTCTTCTAGAAAGATAGTTTAACAATTTTTGATATCATGCCTCACATTCTCAAGTCTATAATATATTAATAACTTTTTTTCAACATTTCTTATTTCATCAAAAGTGTGTTTCTTACTCTCTTCTTTCACTTTTTTTCTTCCTCAATTTTATTATCCAGTTCAATGTGTTCTATCCATACAACTAAGCACTCTTTGATTTCAGACTTAGCAGATTTTCCTTTCTTAACATACAAAACATCCAACTTCTGAGATTTGTTTAAAACCTTTTTATGTTCTGAAAACGAAATAATACATCCTTTTGTAGGGTTTCCTGGTAAATTACATCTTTCACAAATATTTTCCAATTGTTATGACCTGTTTTCAATCTTTAATCCACTCTTATCATGTCTCTTCAAAACAACCTTCTTAACACTTTTTTCTTTGAGGATATTGACTCTCCCCTTAACTTTTTACTTCCATAACCTATGGGATAATAGAATTTTTTTCGGTTGAACTGGAACATTTTGTGTGTGTGTCCTAATCCCCCACAATACCACCAATATCCATAGAAATAATACGTTTCCTCTGAAACATCCATATTGTATAAGGACGTGGCCTTAAAAATTACATAATCTAGCTATTTCAACTAAATTTCACTACTTTACATTCCCAATGATCTTTTTGGTTTAGTGTTTTAGAAATCTAGGACATAAATCGTGTATACAAACCCACAAGTATACAAATTGTGTGCAATAAAACAGTTTCCATTTCTTCCAAAACATAAAAAAAAAATCATACAAAAAAACATGATTTCTTTTACAAATATTCATAACATTTAATGTGACTTTCATATTTCTATTACATATCCTTATAACCTATAAAAAACATTTAATAACATGGTATGAGCATAAAAATATCAGTAATGTATATAAAAATAAGGAAAGAAACCATTATTCCATGAGTACTTATAACCATATAAAATCATTTCACATAGTCATAATTATCACCTATATATACTTAATTTGAGAATCATGAGATATTAATAAATCATAGAAAATATAAATAAAGATTATGGGTATCATGGGGAAATTTCTTACTTAACTTTTTAATCCTCACAACAACCTTATGATTTTTAACCCTTATGACTACCTTACAATGTAACCCTTATGGCTACCATATGGTGTAACCATCGTAGTTACAGTTGGAGTAACCATACAATTGACCTCAAACATACACATACCCAATAAATTGGAGAGATATATAGGTCCCACACATCATCATAAATAGTTCCCAAGATCCAGAACATAATTATATTTCATGAATAATTTCATAAAAACATTGCATTTTAATTTTGTAAAATTGAATTTAAAAGCAGATTTTAAAAGGAATGTCCCTTACAAATATCATATAATTGAAGTGAGAAATTATAGAATTATAGTATTATTTTTATAAACTATAAATCTACATAAAAACATAATATAAAAAATTATTATAAAAATAATCTCAATATCACATAATTAATGAAGTAGAAGTGTAACCCAAATAATGGAAATTCGTTGAGAATTCCCTTACCTCAGGTTTGTGAAATTGTTTAAACCTCTTGTATAATGGTTAAAAGAGTTTTTATAATATTTTATAGAAATATATTGATTTTTATAACACCTTATATGATCATTTTATAACATCATTCCACCCATTAATTAATAATATTTTGTTCTTTCCATTGTTTCAGATTCATTTTTCACATGGTTTCCACGTTCAGTTCGTAAAGGATTTCCTTGTCAAATGGAAGCGAAACTCCAAAAGTGGAATGAAATGGTATTAATACTTTTACAAAATATTAAATTATTTGATAAATAAATTTTTTATATGTTATGAGGATTAATCATTAGATATATCATTAGTGATATTCATTTAGATCATTTTGGTGGTTCTTAGATAATCACGAACTAGTTTCATTATATAACTTATATTATGTATATATGTTATCTCTGGAAAATAAAAGAGGATATATCAGAATATTTATAATCTATTTCAACCATAAAAATGGTTTTATAACTTGTTTTTAAGTAAGTAATAGAAATTGGAAACACATCATCCATGATTTTGGTAAATCTGTACATCACGAACAATGTTTTTATTTTTAGAATAAGACGAAGAGGAGAGGAATAATGGTGATGAATTTTTTTCCATAAACATGATAAAATCCAGAATATATAATATTCTAGATATTTCATGCCTCTTAGATAAGGTTATAGGAAGAGGGTATATCAAAAGAAAAGGAATTGAAAACAAAACCCAAGAAAATGAAAGAGGATTCTTACCTCTTGATCTCTTCACTTTGGTTTTCACCTAAAGAACATTGGTTTTGGCCTTTTGGTGAGAAAAAAAGGTCATGGATGTCGAAAGGGACTTGAAATGTTTTTTGGTAGAATTTATACAACTCTAAAATCTTTAATGGTTCTATAGGAATAGGGGGTGAGGGTGGTATTTATAGTAGAGGAGAGGAGGGGTTTTCAATTATTTTAATCCTTAGTTTAATATTTTTTTCTCAAGACTATAAATAGTATTGATTCATGTAACCATAAATAGTAATTATAGTATGTGATTTCTAACCAAGGGTGATTAAAACATCCTTGATTCATTGTTTCATGCATTTCAATTTATTTTTAAAACCTTTGGGTGTTACATATTGATTAGAATTATGAATACATTTCTCATAAACATTGTTATCCTTATTTTCTAAGCTACCAACCATTATATTATCAATCAAATTATTATTTTTTCTTTTCTATATTACTAGAACCATAATTACTAGAAACCTTTCTAGGTTTAGAATGCTTCAAAACATTTTCGGACTCACAGTTGTTTGAGACTTCTCAATTCCCAACCTTGTTGGTCTTCAGCACATACTTAACTTTCCCTGCTTTCTTCTTTTCAGAACCAATTCCATATTTATTATCACCCTTTGAAAATAAATTCTGATGAATCTTTTTATGTTTCTCATTAATATAACTTTCACAAGCTTCAATGATAGAATTTTTGAAACTTGTATTCCTCAATTCAGCTTTAGATAACTTTTTTTGGACAAGTTTCAACTCTTCTTCATTTGCTTTCAACTTCATCTCCAAATGATCATTTGGAATCTTTTCTTCTTCAAGATATTTCTTAAAATAATTAATTTCTTTCTTCATCTTCACCTTCTTATCTGCAAAAAAATATTTATTTCTTATTAAGGAAGATTCATGTTCTAACATTATTTTTTCTTTTCAAGCCTTATAATCTTCCTCATAAATTCTATAAAATCTTCTTTCAAATGCATTTCAAGTTGAGTTTCTTCTTCATCTGAGCTGATGCTTTTGAATTATTAATCATTAATTATTTCAATATAATTATCTTCCCTATAATTCTCAATATATTTATTGGATTCAGATTCAATTTCTTCTTCTTCTCAAAAACAATTACTTTTAATAAGAGAAGAACATTCATCATTAAATATTTCAATAAATGTGTTTTATTTAGCATCATTCATAACCTCCTAACTATAAGATTACATAGACAACAAGATTCTTCTTTTTTATTTGAATAACTTCTTATCTTCCCTCTTGGAATAGAATTTTTTTTATCACCCTTTTTCTTCCAATATCTTCATATCCCCTTTCATCATCTTCACTTTCTTCTTCATCATTTTATTCTTAATTACCTCTTTGAGGATAATTGAACAACAAATTCCCAATAGCTTTACATATAAAAAAAATTAAATTTTAGTTTCCATTAAAAAATTCATGTTCATATTTTCACATTTTTAGAAAACAAGGATAAAATATCATTAAGATTTTTACATACCTCATTTTCAAAATGAGAATCTCCGGAATCTTCTTCTTCTAGAGTCTTATATTCTTTTTTGAAATCCTTAAAAGAAATTTCTAAATAAAATTTATTTTTTCCTTTCATATTATTCTATATTTTTATTTCATAATTAATAATAGATATATGAAAATCTTCAAGAGATGATGTTTCCAGATCTCTATCTTACAATGAAGAAACTTTTTCATTGAATTTGTTAGGTAGGATTCCAATATAATTTCAACAACTATAGAGTCATCTAGCTTTTCAAAAATAAATCTGATAGTAATGAATATATCATTCACCTTGTTAAATAAGTCCCCAATATATTCATGCTCACCCTTATTCAAGTCTTCATACTTCAATCTCTATATTCGTAACTTTTCCTTATTCACTTTTTTTATTTCCTTCGTATATTTTTTTCAATTTATCCCATATACCTTTAGTTGTAGAAACTCATTTTACTCTAAAGAATTAAATTTTAAAACATGATGAATATATTGAATTAGTTTCCCTTTAATAATTCTCAAGATGCTTCTTATTAATAGGTGTAAGTGGAGCTTTATCATCAATGGTAGGAAACCAAGCTATTTCATCTTCATGAACATAATAACTGATAGACATAAGATATGGAAACATTCTACCTTTCTAAATATGATAATTCTTTCCATCAAAGACTAGAATACCTTTACTTTTCATACAATTCATATTCTTTATCAGCAAAGAATAAGAGAATGAGACCTACCCTCTGATATCAATTGAAAGCTCCAAGTCAACGTGATTGCCTCAATGAGAGGGGGAGGGGTGATTCAGTGGTACTCTTTTTATTTTATGTTTCAATTCAATTGAAATAATCTTCACCTCTTGTTGTAGATTTCAATTCCCTACTAAAAACATATCCAAAACACATCCATTGGAACATAAAGATTTACAATGTTCACTATTCAAAAAATAGCTACGTCTTTGTTATGGTTTGGAAAATATCCAACACCATAAAATCCACTAGAAAAAAATACTTGGATTATAAAGACTGGGATATACCCTTTAACTCATGTAGCACTTTAAAAAAATCCCACTGTTGTGTGCACCCTCTTAGAACAAATAAGAAAAAACATCATTGTTGTAACCATGCATGTTACCTGTTCTTATTTTTAATTCAACAAATGTATTAAATTGAAATATAATTCTTTAATTCCTTACCCATAAGAAAGGTAAGAACCTTATAGACTTTTTAATGAAAACTCAATATGATTTTCTTGGGTCCGATTCTCCCAGTCTGATTCCTCTGTGTAAGATTCTTACAAAACAATTATTCCAATCTTATTTTTGACAGGATACAATATAAATGAATTGGAACCACATCAATTCCTAGGTATGATAAAACCACATACGATTCTTCCTCATTTTGAGAAACCTAATATGAAAATCTTGAAGATGATTAATCCATCCTGATATGATGATTATCTGAATATGATTAACTAGCTGAATATAATGATCTACTAAGTACGGTAAATAATAATTAAGATGATAATTTGAATGCAATTTTATGTTATTTTAACTTATCCTATGTTTTCTTTTCATCAAAATATCTTCAACAAAAGATCGGTATGAGTACTTCTTTCTTGCATCAAAAACATATAGATTGTCTCTCTATTATAGTGAATAGTACCTTATCATCTTGAAAAGGTACAATATACTTTTTTTCATTTTATAGGTGATGCTCAACACCTTTTTTGGGAATCCCAAAACTCTTTCCCGGTCACACAAATTCACCAAAATTTCAATTTCTCCTAAAATATCTGGATGCATTTTAACTTTGTCAAATATTCTTGAAGCATATAGATTTCTCTTCAAACATCATCTTCTTCTTCAGACTTTCATTTGAAGCATCATTACGATTTCAATACATGAGTCCAATTTTTCTCAATTTGATTTCTTTAATACAAAGTTTTGTATCAATTGAAAACAAATATATGAATAAATGGATACAATTTTGATTTTTTGACTATGATTATTAGAACTTATTTAAATCAAAATCATTCATTTGAATGTACAGCCCCCCCTTGACAATTCATTCAGCAATATACTTCTATTTTTCTCTTGACCTTCTTGAGATTCAAAACTTTATCTTATCCTCTTCTCTTGACACAGTTGGAAACCTAAAAATTAATTCATCCCTTTTGAAATGGTTAACTAAATTGTTGATCTCATTATCTCACTCTCTTCTCTTCACTCACTTAAAAAACATTCATTCCAAATCTTATTCTTGTATCATGAGTTCCTCCATGACATTAATTTAATTTGAGAATAGATTTAGCATTATCAGACATTTATTGGAATGTATCATAACTTTCCAACCATTCCAAATTTTTTCATTTCATCTCAACCCAAGTACGATCTTTTCTGAATAATATTATTTTGGATACTATCATCCTGGATATGGTTGTTCTGGATACGAAGTACAGTCATTTCTTCCTCCCCCCATATAGGATCATTTTTTAAAAACAATCGGCATCATATCTTACTCTTCTCTACCACCCAAATATGTTAAATCTAGCCATGATCATTCTGAATGTGATCAATTTATTCCAATGTCTAAGTATGATCATCCTTGGTATGAAAATTTTATATCATTTTTTATGGATCATAATATGCAATAGTAAATCAGTATCATATCTTCAATCAACACTGCCTCTTTAATCGGAACCACCTTTTCAATCGTCACCACCTTTTGAATAAGCATCACTTTTTCAATCGGTAACATCTCTTTCACTCCTCCTTTATTTCATCATTCGTACAAAACAAGATTACAATTAAACTTAGGATTTATATGAAATAAAAATTGGCATAACATCATCAAATTTAATTCATCTTAGTCACAGAGATTGCACTTTTCATCAAAACAATGACATCTCCCACATTAGATCTAGAGTAATGTCAATGAACATTTACTTCCAGCAAGATGTGTTCTCGTTTATTCCAGACCCGAGTCAATTCCAATCAAAACCAATTCTTCCAAATAGCTTCATCTTGATACATTGGAAAATGTGAGTCCAATTTTTTATGAATACATGGGTCTGATTTTTCATAATACATTGTTCATATTCTTTTGAATCTAATACGGTTTTTTCTAAGAACAACATGATTCATAATTCCATTATTATTTCCCATATGAACTGATCACCCATAAAACATCTTTTTGATTATGATTTGGAGTTCAATTTCCAATATTTTTTGACTTTTTATCAATATCCTAATACAATATACTGTGAATTACCATACCTAACCTTTCTTAAAACACTTTCTTTGTTCATCATACTAATTGATTGACAACAAATGGAACCAAAACACAACAAGGTCCAAAAAGTATCTTGAATAGATAAGGAATAATCAATATGTAAAGGTAAATAACTAAACACACATGTAATTTAAATAACATAATTATCATGAATAGATAATGAATAATCAATATGGAATGGTATGTAACTAAAAAAACATTCAATTTAATAGATAATTGAGAGTAAAATGTAAGTTGATAAAATATCATTATGAGCATATTAGGGAAAAAAAACTAAATTCTTAATGATATAAATGCTTAATTATTGAAATTCATGATCACTTGCATCTTGATACCTCTGTTATCAAGACCATTCATAAGATAGTTTTAAAAAATCATAAACCCCCATTAAATTATAGCTTAATGATTCAAATCATGAGACTACAGATTCATTGAGGGGATTTATAATTCTGGGCCCCACACATCACTACATGTCCAAATAATTCCTCATTTATCAAATAATAGATTTAATTCATGAATGTTGTCTCTTATTCATATTGAGTTAGGAATATGGATTTATCAATATTTCCCTAGATAAAAAATAATATTCAATTTAAAATTGTATGTGTAGAACTAATATATGGTTTATGTAATGAACATATCCATGGTAAATAATATGGACATTTAGGTGAAATTTAATGTTCAATGATCACTAGAGAGTGAATATTTCAATGGAAAATAAATGACTATAAAAATGATTCACGAAAGTGAACATTAATAGTATAATTGGTCAAAAGTATAATAAATATCTATAAAAATAATAATGATGGTGCTAATAAAATATATCCCTGGTGGATTATATGTAAAATAAAGGGTTTTTTGTTTATTAATACCATTAAAATATATTTAAAAACATGCATGTGAAAAAAATCCTTTTCAAATTGAAAATATATATTTTTCAAACTAAAATTTCCTAAAATATTTTGAAATTAATTTTCTTTGAAAATAACCACTAATACTTATAAAGAAATATTTAAAACATTGGGTGGTCTTTATGGTGGGAAATTCTATACATGTTGTATATGTTAAAACAAATATTTTATTCACATTTTTTATAAAATCTAAATATACTTTATTTTGCAAAATACATGATTATTACTGTCAAATAAATTTTAAAGTCAAAAATAGGTATAAATGTATTTAATAAATAAATTTTAGAATGTTAAAGATAGTTTAGAAAATATTTTAAGAAAATATGGTTTTGGAAGAAAAAGTATTTTGGACCGAAAAGAGAAATGATGTCAGATTTTATTAAAAACATGTTCTCAATCATTTTAACTACAAAGGATTGGAAAAAATGGTACCATTACTTTAAAACTTCATGAGTAACTAGAAGAGACGAAAATTAAATTGTTTTATCATCAATTGGTTAAATAATTTATTTCAATGAAAATTCATGAATAAACAATACCAATTAAAATGAGATTGTGAAATAAGATTTCAAAGAAGGATGAACACAAAATGTTTGAAAGATTGATGGGAGTAGATTTGGACAAAGAACAAACAGCTTGGATAGAAAAATAAAATCATATTTTCATATGAGGGTCCAAAGAGGGGGAAAATATTTAAGGATTACATGTAGACTTAGAAAAATATGGCATTTCACATTGATGATCTCATTAAGGACAACATAAAAATAGAAGTTACCTCTATCTAATGGAGACTTTTTAAGGTAAATAATTCTCATAATTTTAAATTATTTTGGAATGGCCTAATAATTTCTTATTAGGTTTGATATTATTTCCATTATGAACTCATCTAGTTTCCCACAATTCCGTAAAAGTTCTTCTGAAGATAAAAAATTTTATTTGGCAGTGAAGATGTAACATAACCTAATAAAAATAAATTGAGTTGTGAAATTCTTTACTACTTGGTAGCTTTTATGTAAATTCACCATGGATGAAATAAATCAAATTAAAACATAAAATACCATAAATTTTAATTATTTATAATATAAATTTCATCGGGGAATTATATACACCATATAAAATAAATTATGTGGATAACATTTTGGTATGACTCAATGAATGGAAATTGACACGAAGTCTCTTACCTCATGCTTCATTTTAGTTGAAAATGAATTAAACTTCTATATAATTGTTTTAATCTTTTTATTAATTTATTCCAGAACAAAATTCATATTTATAATATCATATATGATCCCCTTATAACATTTTACGACTTCTTTCATAATAATATTTCATTATTTTTATTATTTTGGGAGTTAATTGCCTTGTTTTCTTATCTATGTTTTTCATGAATGTTCAGGTTCATGGGAATATTATATAGTTACATCATATAATGAATGAAAATTATATTATAAATATCATTTTTTTCATTAGATACATTTTTATAATAATTATTTAAATTTGAACCTGGAGATTGGATCACATTGCTTTGTGGAGATAGTAGGTCTTACGTATGTACGGGCGACGTTATCATATCCTTAATGGGTGATATGGTGATGAATTGGGTGATATATTAATTTTATAGAATCATTATAATTTCATATATTTCAAATATATTAACTAAATACATCCTTATTACTTTCCATATCATAAGCGAAAAGGGAATCACATCGATTCACGATGTGGTAGTCCACCGTACACACAAGCAACATGATCAAATTTTAAAAGGCATGAAAATTAAGGAGTTATATGTAATATTATAAATCAATAAGAATAATAATATCATAAATATAGTACACTTGTATTAAATTCATCATTATATACAGTCGAAAAAGGTGGTGATGGAAAATGAATTACATTGG
Organism: Viscum album; assembly: GCA_963277665.1. Taxonomy (NCBI): domain Eukaryota; kingdom Viridiplantae; phylum Streptophyta; class Magnoliopsida; order Santalales; family Viscaceae; genus Viscum; species Viscum album. The sequence continues at coordinate 507,285,841 of OY728145.1, forward strand.
TACGTGAGGTGGTAGTCCTTAATACACATAATCAGCAGTTTTGTTTCCCATTTTATGGAATATGATATTGACATAGGTCAATAAATTTACATAATAACATCTAATTATATATTATATATTATGGTTTTTATATAATCATCATTCAATAAGATTTCAATTTTATGGATGAATAATTTTAATAAAAATGCTCATTTAAGAACGTTACCTCTTATTTGGATAACTTCTTTAGGTTTGAAAAAAATCCATCCGAGGTTGGAATTATGAAAAAAAGTCCTATAGGTAAGTAATAATTTTATCTGCCTAGGTATTGGCTAAAAAATATGGATTTGGATGTGATAATAGGGGAGGATAGGGGGTGGCCTTTTATAAATAGGGGAGAGGACACACATGGAATTTCTGAAAATATTTAATTATACCCATGTATTGTCATGACACACACCTCAAAAATGTCTCATAATAGACCCTTATAGTTATTAAGGTATCTATATGGTTAAAAATGAGTTTCTTCAAGTTGGTAAGTCATTTAACCTTTATCTTCCAAGATCAACACAAATCAGTTTTTACCTTGTGGTAATTACTATTTATAACTTTAACAATTAATAATGATAGAAAATAAAGTTAAAAAATTATATAATATAAATTATTATAATTAAAAATATAGAATCCATTTTTAAAATTTTAATTCAATAAATTAGTTTAATTTAATTTAAAATTATACCCGTAGACATGATGATAAAGTTGGTTTCTAGAGAAAATTTCCATATATATATAATTATTTTACACCAGGATTCAATATAGAATTGATTACAATGAACAAAATTATTTAAAATTTAATATTATTGAACAATTTTTACATTAAAACCAATTTAATTTATAATTAAACATTATAAATTATTTAAATGAAAAGACAGTTTCCAATATAAATCAGTAATATTCAATATTCAATAAATAATGAAACATTTCAGAAAAAATACTAAAAATTACACCTAAGATAATTTTTATATGATTATTTCAAAAATGAATTTAATTTTACCAAATAAATCTTTCATAGTGGTAAAAAATAAATTTAAATTATATACGTAGGGTGTGACGAAAATGTCTTTTATAAAAATACAGTATTTAGAAAATATTTCTTTTCTGTTTTAAATTATTCTAATTTAATTTATAATTAATATATTTCCATAAATTTTATTTTATACATATTAAAATCATATAATTTTAATAATTTAGTTATTATTATTTGTACCTTCTAATTTAATGGCTAGTTTATAACAGTCACATTTTAAAATATAATATTTTAAAGGGGTATTGTGTTTCATTTAAACCGGGTGTTGCATGCATTGAAAGAAATTTATGAGATTGGATTTATTAAAAAAATAAATATATCATAAAGAATTTTGGTATTACATTTTAATCAAATATTGGTGTCATGTGTCATATATGTAATAGAATAAGATAATCCTCTTTTAAAATATCAAGGCGTTACATATTACTTCCCTTAAATAAATTGTGTCCTCAAAATTTAATCTTGATCTCGATAATCATGGTTTTGACATTTGAAAATTCATTTATTATAAACCCACATCATAAAAAGGGTTAATAAAACATAATCTTAATAATACATAAATGTAAGTACAAATGTCTTCTGAAATTACACATACTATGTTACCAAATATGAAAACATCCATGTAAAGTTAAAATATGGACATATAAGAAAAGATTAAATAAATATAAATTATGTTAGAGGAAATTTATCATAATAAAGTGAATGATAAATGTAAAATTAAGTACATAAAACCATATACCTGTAATGATTTAAACTACAATTTTATTTTTCATATATGAACATAATAGGATAACATTTTTGTTTCTAGATCATTTTTCCAAAATTGTAGGGATCATTTTACTATCAAAGAATATAAGTAAATATACCTACTTGATATATTCATATTTTAAGCACAATTTCATCATTTGGTTCTACTTCTATGAATTTCTAATGCATTTCTTACTCTAAGAAATAAATATCTAAAAATTACCTTTCTATGTCAATATCATACGATCCATAAAAGAGTGAGTCATCTTTCCAACTATCCCAAACTATTTTCTAAAACAGCTATGGTTAGCACAAGTTGTCAAGTATAATAAATTAATATCTAAACATAAATAGTAAAACCACTGGTTCATCATTACTATTTATTTAATATATCATTTAAGTAAAACTAGTTAAATTTTAACCAGAACATCACGTAAGATAGTGGTAGGCGCTAAACCTTCATCATCCTTTAGTTATGGGTTCAAGCCTCGTGGCCTAGCTGGATGTCATGTGCTTCCACCTGGAAAACAGGTTTTCCTTTTTCTAAAAAATAGTATAATTTATATAACATTTCAAAATTATTATAACTTATAATTACCGCAGCATCAAAGATAAGACAAACCCATAGGTTACTGATATATTTAAATTTATTCCACAAAATAAGGTAAGGGAATTCTTCTTTAAATAAATTTTTATTTTTACTAAAACATATACTACACTAATAGATTGTATTTCCATAAATTTCTCCCTAAATATCCTTATTCTTCATATAATCCCATAATATAAACCCCGAAAGGGATTTTTGTGACTTTTGATCAATCTTAAACTCATAAACCCATAATGGTATCCATAACTCTCATGTTAATAAAGGCATACATTCTTCTAAAATTTTACAAAATACTTAGATGATTCATAATTATTATAACCATAATAAAATTGGGAAAAATACTTCTATATTATAATTCTTGAATCCAAATTCATAAATACTTCATATGTTTTATTTCAACATGATCCCTTCCTTGGTATATGGATTATCCTTTAGAAGTGGTAATTAACTTAGATAATGCTCAGGTTCCCCACATTTAAGGCAATTAACCTTGAATAGATCACTAGGAAGAAATTTAATTACTTTTATTTTAATCTTCATTTTTCCTCCAAAATTCATTAAATTATTCTCTTCCTTTTTACAAGTAAAACATTTTCCCCTCAGAAAATTTCCTAGGCGTATCTTTATATATTTCTAGTATAAAGGAAAAATAGCATTCGTTCAAATATGGTCTACATTACTCTCTCTCTTAGAGAAATCCACCCTTCTCTTATTTGGTGAGTCCAATAGTTGGTTAAGTTATAGTTTGTTAATCATATTTTACGATAATTGATTAGGCATAATAATGATATATTTTACTACTTTCATCATCCCATTTGTTTTTTCATTTTCACCACATTTTCCTTCATATTCAATGTTAACATGATTCTTTCAAGTAAAATCCATTGACTAAAACCAAAAAACATAGTGTGAGAAACATTAATCATAGTGGTAAAACCAAATAATCATTTATAGGATTTCTGAATTATAACACCTTAATTTCATTATTACCCAAATTAGCTTTAACATAGGCTATTCATTATCATCCTCTATTAAAATACTTCATAAATATTTTTAATGAAAATTTGAATTTTCTGAAGCATATCCCCTAGGAGTTTCAATATAGGTGCATTATAAGGACCATTTTCATGTAGTAAGTAGTGATCTAGTTAAGGGTAACGTGACTTTTTTAGAGTTATTACACCTAAGTACATTATTTCCAAAACCATGTCCACTTATAGTATCTATGAAGGGATGTATTTCCATGAAAAACATCATAATATCTACCTTACCAAAATTTTAGGATTCTCTTTTACACTTATCCTCAAGTTATATCATAGAATTATGTTCCATAATCTATGATTTCCATAATTTAGTTCCCATGTTTTCTACAAAACATACTCTAATACTAAATATAAATACCCCAAACCTAGTTGCTTTTTTATTGTGTCCTCTTTATTACACTAGAATAAGATATACAAATTCACATCTCAATGTAATGAATAGTTTAGTGGAATTTGGTAAACTAGATACTTACTTGAGACTTGAGTTACATTTTTATACACAAATTAAAACATAAATGTTTTCTGAGAATATCATTATTCCCTCAGGAATATACTTGGATTCCATTATTGTTATACATCCTAGATTCCTGGGAAAAGAATCAAAATAAGGGTGATCTCAAATACCTAGTAAGAGTTATATAAAGCAGAAGATATCCTGAGTAAATGAATAATAATAACAAAGGAATAATAAAAATAGAAGGATAAATATCTGAACACACATTCCATTTAATGAATAACTTTTATGTTATAATTAAATAAGGAGTAATCAATATGCATGGTAAATAATTAAACACATATTAGATTTATATAACTTTACTATATTGAAAATATAAAGAATAATCAATATTTCAATGTAAATAACCGAACACACATGCCATTTATATAACTTGACTATCATGAATGGATATGGAATAATCAATATGGAAAGGTAAGTAACTGAAAAAACAAGGTATTTAATCAATAATAGAGAGTGAAATAAATCTATATATAATATAATTTTGAAAATCTCATGGATAATAATAACTGAATTATTAATGAAGGAAATTCATAATTTTTTGAATTTATGATCTCAGACATCATGATATCTCTAATTTAAATACATTTCACAAGATAGTTTAAAATATGGGTAAAAACCCACTTAATACAAGCTTAATTATATATCTCATAAGACTACTGATGCATCGAGGGGATATATAATTCTATTCTCTACCGATCACTGCTTGTCTAAATAATTATTCATATATCAAATGTTCCATTTAATTCGTGAAAAATGTGTTTTATCCTAAAATATTCATATTTATTAATCAATACATATTAATCAATATTTCCCCAGATAAACAAATAGAATTTAATATAGAACATCATATCTATAAATTATATATAGTCTGAGTGATAAACATATCCATGATAAATAATATGTATATTTATGGGAAATTTAATATACAATGATCATATAAAAGTGAATATTTCAAGGGAAAGCTAATGCCTTGAAAATGAATCAAGAATGTGAATGTAAATAACTTTATTTGTAAAAATTATCATTAACAAAAAATAGAAAGAATAATTTTGGTATTAATAAAACATATCCCCAGTGTAGTGTATGTAAAATAAATTATTTTTTTCATCGATGAATATATTTAAAAATATTCTTGAGGAAAATATCATTTTCACTATAAAAATATCATTTTCATTATGAAAATATCTTATTTTAAAAAAGTGTTCACTAAATATTTTGAAAATAACATTTTAAACTTATAAACTAATCTGTAAGGAATTGAGTGGTCTTGATGGTGGGAAATTTTATATATGTTGTAGACATTAAAAAAATATTCATTTCACATTTTCGGTAAAAATTGGGCATTTTTGGTAAAAACCTGAATATTCCTTACAAAACATTTAATATAAATTGAAACATGGTAAAATTTTTCTTTAATAAATCCTTTGGATACATTAAAAAACATGTATGATTTTTTATTATAAAACATGGTTTTGGAAGAAAATGGATTTTTAACCAAAGAGAGAAATGAATTTGGATTTTATTTAAAACATTTGATCAATCATTTTAAGCATAAAATAGTGTAAAAATGTTATTATCACATGAAAAAATAATGAATGACTAGATGATGTGAAACTATTTGTGGAAAAATCCCTCAATGTGTCCCATCATAATTTTATTGGGTATGATTGTGTTTGTTGACAAAACCATATGATCACGAATTAGAATAGACGTTGTTTTCCAAAAACAGGTTTTTAAGGTGGCGTTGTTTCCCAGTGTTTGCCAAATTTTTGGTCCCCAAAATCGGGAGTTTTATGTTGGAAAAGGAAGGGTTTATTCATAGGAGTAAATGGTATGAAGAACATTGAAGAAAATTGGCAAAGGAGGAGAACTATGTACCACAATTCATGGACCGCGTACCATGTTCAGAGAATGGTACACGGAGTGATGGGGAAGGTATGTCAGAGCGGTTCGCAAAATAAAAAATGGTTTGGGGCGTAAGGTGATGTGGTGAGTTGATGGAATGTCATTTTTAGAGAATATCAAATGTGTAGGTGCAAAGGCAGTACACAGACCGCATATGAAAAATGGTTTGTAGGTGGCTTGCGGTTCACAGCAGAAGAAGGATTGGTATGTGGTGAAGGCTGGATTGAAGATTTGGTAAATCATAGATTAAGGAATTTTGCAGGTATCATTTCCTATATAAGAATCGCTAATCACACCAATTACTATTGAGACCGAATATCATTAGACAAAAATCTTTTGATATGTGATTTTAGTAAATTCTGAAGGAAGTTCGCAAGGAAGAATTCCTTGAAAGCTATAGTGGTTCACATGGAAGAAATTCCATTGATGGTTTTTTAGGAGAACTATAATCTGAAACAGACACAGTACATGAAGGAATAAGGCGCGGTATGTGGCTAGTTATCAAGTGAAATCCACGAACAAAGAATAGTTCATGAACATAGGGTGATTCATAGAGGCAGTCCTTGAACAAATAACAATTCGTAGATAGGAGGGGTTTTTCATAGGAGGTTTGCAGGATTGGTACGCAGAGGAGGTATGCGATAATGAAGGTGGAGGCAGTCTATGGAAGAATGGAGATTTGTAGTAGCGGATGTATTACACATAAGAGGTGTTCCGCATACCCAACCCAATTCATAGTATGTGGGAGGAGCAGGTGGTCCGCGATTTACACAAGGAGGCTTGAAAAAACATTAAATCAGTTTGCGAAAGTATTTTCAGGTACCTATAAGTACTCAGGAGGGTGGAATTCATCTTTGGGTGAAAAAGGGACTTCGACATAGCATCTACCAATAGTTGAGGATAGAGTAATTCATGAAAATAAAGGTACCTATATTTCCATTAATTTTGTTTGACCTACATGTTGATAAATTGTGGGTGGATTCATTTTCAGGAGTAGTGAGTAAAGGAAGATGAAGATGGTGACCTTTTCCACCAGAAGTGAGTCAGAGAAAGAGGCATAGGGAGTGACCCTTGGGAATTCAGTGAGAATACCCTAAACATTGTAAAGATAGTGAGCCTAGGCATAAAATAACTGGCCATAATTTTGTAATCATTATTGGGTGTGAGCCTTAGTGAATTTGGTACATCGAGACATCGTCATTGTATGATCCTTAGACATAGCCCAGTGAGTGTGAACCAAGTAAAAATTGTTTTGTCCAATGAATGATTTCATATCTGGTTATATATTGATATGGGAGGAAGGGAGAATTGAGTTTTTTCTAACAATGAAACAAGATCCAAGAGGGAGAAATATTCAATTTTCCATACCCTAATTCACCTACCCCCCCAATCAAGGTATTTTTCCTAGTGGACCTAACAAAAATTAAAAGGATTTATTATCCAATGATCAAATAATTTCTTTCAATGGAAGGTCAAATATAAATAACACAAATTAAAAAGGGGTTATGAAATAAACCCTTGAACGGAACATTAAAGTGAGAATCAATCAATGAATCGATTATGGGTATAAAATTCAAATCCACCTAAAAAATTGGAAATAAAACATAAGATAATAACAATTTATTAGACACATAATCTTATAATATGAAAAACAATGAATAATTAATATAACCTAATGAATGAAAATTGAGTTATGAAATTATTTCCCACTTGGTAAATTTTATGTCAAATTACTTTGATTTAAATAATTAAAATTTAATCTAAAAATACATTTATTTTTTAATGAATCATTATATTATGTTTCATAGGGTAAGTATATACACTATGTAAAATAAATTAGGTGTAACATTTCAATATGCCCCGATGAAGGGGAATTGAGACAAAGTCCCTTACCTCATTCTTAATTTTTGTTTAACATTCATTAAAATATATTATAATGGTTTTAATAATGTTATTGATTTATACTATAACCATATTCATATTTATAATTTCATATATTTTACCTTTATATCATTTTACCACCTATTTGTTAATAATATTTCATTATTTTCATTGTTTCATGTGTTAATTGTCTTGTTTTGTCATGCATATTGTGTCTTGGATGTTTGGTTTCTTTTGTATATTATATATTTAAATGATCTACATAATGATAATAATGATATAATCTTAATATTTCTCATTAGATATATTCTTATAATAATTACTGAAATTTTATCATTGAGATTGGATCACATCGCTATGTAGAGACGACATGACGTAAATACGCTCGAGCGACGTTATCATTTCCATAATGGGTGAAAGGGTAAGAAATTGGGTAATATATTAATTTTAAAGATACAATATAATTTAATATATATCACCTATATTCACTAAATATATCTTAATTACTTTCCCTATAAATCATAAGTGAAAAACAAATTGCATCCCTTAGCGAGGTAGTAGTTCTCCTTGCACATGAGAGACATTATCATATTTTAAATAGAATGAAAATTCAGAAGTAATATATTATATTATAATTAAATAAGTATAATAATACTAAAAATATTATATAAATGGGTTTAATTAATCATTATATCCTTCCTTGAAAGGTGGTGAGGTTAAACGAATTACATCTGTTTGTGAGAAGGTAGTCCGCCGTACACACGATCAAAGGTTTCATTTCTCATTTGATGAAAGAGGATATAGATTTAGGACATTAACATATCATAATAAAATAAAATTACATGGAATATATTTATTTAATTATTTAATAATTATTTTTTTATGATTTAAGGTATGTGGCATAAGAAACAAAAAAATTACTCGTTTAAGAATCTTACCTCTTCATCTTTAGGTTTGTATAAAAATCATCCCTATGATGGATTTATGATAAGAAAAAGGCTCTTGGATATTTTTAGGGGATTAATTAAGTGATTTATATAGTTAATTTTTGAAAAATTGTCTTTTAAAGTTCAAATAGGGGATGAAAGGGTGTGTCCTTTTATAAGTGGGGGAGAGGACATACATGGAATTCCTAAAAAGGTATAATTACACCAACAATTCTATCATACCAAAAGACCCCAAAATGGGTATTTTATACCATTATAGGTTATACCGTCACAATATGGAAATTTTATGGGTTTTAGAAAAAAAGGTTATTTTATCCCTTATCTTCTCAGTTTAACTCCCGATAAATCATTTTTTCCTTAAAGAGTGTAATTAATTTTTACTTATTTTATTATTCATAATGGTAAAACAATTATTTGACCTTATTAGATAATATGAATTATTCTTATTCAAAATATGGAATCCATTTTTCTAAATTCAATTCATCAATGAGGATGAATAAAATTTATAATTATGCCCGCATACGTAAAAACAATTCTAAGTTTCCAAAGAAACAATTCTCATACGTATATAATATTCTAATATCAAAATTCAACATAAAATTTATTCCAATGATGTAAATTAGTTAAAATTTTATATAATGGACTTATATTAAATTTAAAACTTATTTAATGCATAATTTAACCTTCTAAACTGTTTAAACAAAACGGTTATTTTCAATTAAAATTGGTATTTTTCACTATTCATCAAAAATTGAAATAATTCATAAAAAATCCAAAACAGTAACCCTAAGATAAAATTTATATGATGATTTCAAAAATAAAGTTAATTTTTTCAAATATATTTTTGAAAATTTTTAAAAATCAATTTTAAAATAAGTTCCCAAAGCATGACTAAATCGTCTTTTAGAAAAATACAATTTTTATAAAACATTACTTTTTCTTTCAAATGATTTTTATATTAGTTCTAAACAATAGGTATCCTTGGAATTTATTTTATAAATGTGTAAACCATATAATTTTCATAATGTATTTATTACTATTCATACCCAAAAACATAATGGATATGTTAGAACAATCAAATTTTAATAATAATATTTTATTAGATTATTTTTTTAACCCAAGGATATGTGAATCACATGAAATTGAAGATATTTAATTTATTAAAAAATGAAATATATCATAAATTCTTGGGGTGTTACATTATTTTCTAATATCAGTTTAATTTTTCATATAATCAATTGAACTTGATATTCCTCTTTCAAAATCTTGAGGTGTTACATTTATATTTGACAAAAATAATCGATTGATTGGATAATTCTCACTTCAATGTTATGATCTTTATAAGGTTTTATTTATCAATCCAATTTTAATCAATATTATTCATGCTTTAATTTTCATTTAATGAAATTATTTGATCATTGGATAATAAACCCATTTCATTATATCCTTCTCTGGTTATTCATCAATTTTTCATGTAACGATACCATTTTCTAACTATATAGTACATAAATTGATTGATAAAATGTTTTAAATAAAATAAGACTTTATTTCTATCTTTAGTTGAAAATTCATTTTCTTCCAAAACCATGTTTTCTAAAAATGTTTTCAATTTTTTTACAATTCTCAAAATTATTTATCAAGGACATTTTTACCCATTTTTTACTTTTTACAAAAACAATTAATGGAATTTTCATGTTATTTTCCAAACAAGTACGGTTTGAAGATTATTAAAAACATGAAAAGACTTTTTTATAACATGTATGGAATATATAGAATTTCCCACCATCATGACCACCCAATGTTTTAAATCATCTATTATAGGTTTTAAATGTAATTTTACAAGAAATGTTTTATAATGTTTTTTTGATCTTTTAGTTTTAAAATGATTTTCAAAGTAAAAAAGGGATATTATCATCAAAAATATTTTTAATGAAATTTTTATGAAATTTATATTCATCAACACCATAAACCCTTTGTCATAATTATGTTACAAAGGGGATATATTCTATTGATACAATCCTTATCATTTCTATAGAAGGTTTATGATTAGTTTGGATAGGGAAAGTATTGAATCTCTATTTCTTCGTTTATTTTTGTTATCATAAAAGTTCCCTCAAAATATTCATATTAATGTTATCATTGGACATTAAATTTACCCTAAATATCCATATTATTTATCATGGATATACTAATTAGTTAAATCATATATCATTTCTACATATGATATTTTATTTTGATCGATATTTGACGGAATGGGGAAATTATTGTTAATATATATTCCTCAATCAATATATATATATATATATATTATTATAAGATGCATTATTTATGAATTAAATTGATTATTCAATATATGATAAATGATTTGGACATGTAGAGATTGGTGAGACCCAATTTTTCCAATTCTCTCGATGTATTGGTAGTCTCATGATATGAATGAGTTGGGTTGCGTTTGTTAAATGGGTTTCTAGTGTTAACCAACCCCTCAGTATTAAAGTCTCTTATGAAAGATATTGATAGTGTAGGTATAATGATTCATTATATAATGATATCAAATAATTCATAATTTCCTTAATTAAGAGTTAAGATGTTATTATTCATTATATTTTCACAATGATATTATCTCTAGATGCATTTGATTGTGAATTTATTAAATTAAAAAGTATGTGTGATAAGTAATTTTCCTTTTTATATTGATTATTACTTATCTCATCATGATAGTAAAATTATTTAAATGGTATACCTATTTAATTTTTTACCTTTACATATTGATTATTCATTATCTAATAATAATAGTGAAATTAATTAAATGGAATGTGTGTTTAGTTATTTAACTTTCCATATTTATTATGGCTTCTGTAATTATGATTGTCAAATTAATTAAATATAATTTCTGTTTAGTTATTCACCTTTTCATAATTATAATTCCTTATCTAATCATGATAGTAAAATTATTTAAATGTACTGTTTGTTCTGTTATTTACCTTTCAATATTGATTATGCTTATTGATTCATGATATCTTTTGGTTTATGTAACTCTGAATAAGCATCTAATATGAACCTTATTTTATTTACTTTCGTAATAATATTGGTAGTGTAATATAATTTTTTTGAAATGATATGATATATGGAATACGGATTTTATTAAAAACAAATTGTTTTGATTTGTGTTTTCAAATTTAACGAAATACTCAAGTATGTATCTATTTTACTAATATTGCCAATGTATTCTGTCCTTTTGGATTATATCACTTGTATATTATGCCAAATTAGTAAATTAACCACTATATCTAGGCTAATGTGGTTAGAATATTTACATTTTATATCAAATGAAGTTTAGTATAACCCTTGGGAATAATATTCAGGAAAACAATGGTTGGGGAAAATAATCCTATAATAGACTATGAGGATAAGTATAAAATAACATATGGTTGTTTTTTTAAAATGGTTATTATGTGGTTTTTCATGGAAATACATCCCAATTTGGATACTAAAAGTGGATGTGGTTCTGGAATATATGTGCATATGGGTATTAACTCCAAAACAATTGCTTTGGGCTTCAATCGAGCATTACCAAGTACATGAAAATGGGCCTTACTGTACAACTTTTTTTTCACTCCCATGGGATACACTTTGGATAATTCACATTTTATTTATAAACAATTGTGTATTATTTTAATAGATAATGGAAATGAATAACATAGGGTAAACCTAAGTTTTCATATATTCAAAAAAAGGCATCGTGATTTTCAAATTACACAAGTGATCTTTCATGATTATTTGGTTTCTCCCTATGATTATTTTTACTCACACTATTCTTTGTAGTGTTTTTGAATGGATGGAACCTGAAAGAATCATTTTAACATTGATTATGAAGGAAAATGTGGTGACTATGAGAATCAAATGGGGTGATGATTTGATTGAAATAAATCTTGATAATTTCAAATCACTAATCCCAAAATATGATTAAAAACATATACCTTATTAAACTCTCAGACTAACCAAAGAAGATAATAATGGAGTTTTCTAAGAGATCGAGTGGTGGAGACCATGGAGGAGATAAGCCATCAATTCCATCATTCCAGAAATTTTGAAAGTGATGCCTCGAAAAGTGTCTTAAATGAATGTTAAAATGTTTTATCTGTTAAAAATAATGTCATAAATAAAATAATTGTTGATAAAAAAACTGATGTGTGTGGTGGAAGGAAATAAAGTTAATCTTATGGATCAGTTTATGGTTTAATTTCTTAAATGTGGGGAAACTGAGAATTATCTGAGTCAATGTCAACTTCTAAAGGTTACCCCCTAGAATAAAGAAGTAATTATGTTGAAATAAATTGGATGAATTATTTATGAATTTGTATTCAAGAATTAAATTTTATATGTTTATTTATAAATGGTATTTTGGTTATATGAATCATGAAACCTCTAATGATTTCATTAAATTTTAGAGGAATATATGTGTTCATTAAATTAATAGTAATGGATACCATCATGGGTTTATAAGTTTGTGTTTTATAAGAAGTTAAAATTCTTAACCACCCTTTTTTTGATTTTATGTGATGGAGTTATACCAATATTTAGGATATTTTTGGGAGATATTTATAACAATACAACCTATCATTTAAGTACATGTTTTAGTAAAAAAAAAAATTTTAATGAAAAAGAACCTTAATTTTTGGGTGAATAATTTTAAATGAATTATTATTCTTTATGGTTTTCCTTATCATTCATGTTGATTTAATTATATGTTGATACACTTTGGGATATCTATAGGAATTATATTAATATGTTTTTATAAAAAGGATAACATACGTGCCATGTGACATCCAGTCACATATGATAAATATAGAGGGATTCAACCCATAACTAAAGAGAAAAAAGGGTGTTATTCCAACCACTATCCCACATGATTTTCTAGTGAGTATATATATTTTTTAGTTAAATGACATGAAAATGAAAATTAATGATGAACCAATGGTGTTACTGTTGAGTTTTAGAGATTAATGTATTATGTTTCATAACTTATTCTAACCAAATTTATTTTGGATAATATTTAGAAACAAGGGGGAACTTTTCAATATTTTATGGGATTTATAACCCGTTAAAAGTTCTATTTAGTTCTTTGAGCATAAGAAATCATTTTTGGATATTCAGTTCTTGGAGTAAGTGATAAATTGAATATTGATCGAAGCACAAAAAAATGATAAAATTGTGCTTATAAAATATAAATATATAATGAATGTATATTTCATTATGTTTTTTGTCAAGATAGAAAAGTAATTCCTCAACTTTGGGAGAAATTATCTTGAAATAAAGATGTTATCTTATTACATTTATAACACCTCTAATTTTTATGAATTAATATTTATCAAATATATTAAATTTATTTTATGGTATTTTTTAACCTATAAACCATGTTAAACATTATTTATATGAAAAATAGAGATAATATTGAACTATAAACAATATTGAGATTATTTTATAGTACAATAAAAAGTGAATTGGTTTTTGTTACACACAATTCTGATTTCTTTCGATATCTTGTGTTAAACACATGATTAAGTTCTACCAAGATACAATATACAATTAATATCACTATTTAATATGATAGTTATCAAATAGAAATTGGAATGATAGGTATAAAACGGATTAACTATGTTATGAAAATATTTTTTACATGTGTTTTTATATTTTTTGGAAGACCAATTAATTATAAATTAAAATAAAACCATTTTCAAGATGATAGGAAATATTTTATTGAAAAAAAACATATTTTATGCTCACAAGTGTGTTTTATATAAAAAGAACTAACCAAATCACTTTTGGTTACTTATTTTAATTAATGTTATATATTATATATTCAACAAAATTTTTAAAAGTCATCTTATATATTTTCTAAACAATATATAAAAATAAATCTAATTACACACTTAAAAACTATATTTTTCTTAAAAACGGTTTTGACGCCTTTTAATAGAACACTTATTTTAAAAATAAATTTTTCCATTTTTCAAAATATAATTTTATAAAATAAGAAAAATTCAAATAGTTATATCAAAATTATATTTTCTTGAAGTTTTGGTATTTTTCTGAAAAGTTTCGTTTTTTGGTGAATATTGAAAAATACTGAATTTGAATTGAAATTTGATTTTTCATTTAAATAATATATAATGAAAAATTATATTTTAAATTGGTTTTAAATACAAAATATTTAAATTATAAATATATTAATTCAGTTTAGGTCAATTGAATAAATTTCATTTTGAAATTGAATGGAAATACTTTGTAAACTTTTTGATCTTTTTTGCTTTAAAACCCCATTTTCTTGACATGTTTAAGGGATTAATTTTAAATTAATTTCTGCCACATAATTGAATAAAATTCCTAAAAATGGATTATATATTTTTTATCTACATAATTTATATTTTCTAAAATGTACAACTTAGTTTTTATCCAAAGTGATTAGTGAAATAAATTATAATAAATTACAGTGATTAAGGTAAAAATAAGATTACATAGTTGTTAAACTTGGAATATATTGTGTCCAAATGATACAAAACTTTTAAAAAACCTATTGTATTGCCATATTATAAGGTTATACCTTCTAGGATTGATAATGTTTCATTATTGGATCCACCTGACTTGGAAAAAATTGTTTGGATTCTCTCTTTCCCAAATCTACATCTGTGTCACTCACCTCCCTTATAAAAATTCCCCCCATATTCCCCTCTCTTCACACCTAAAAAAATTGGATTGTAAAATACCTAACAAAATATCTTATTAAAATACATTCTCTCATATTCTATTCCTTACATTTCATTAAAATCCAACTATGTAAGGTTTTGGTGAAAACAAAAATTAGATACCTGAGAAGAGGTAACATTCATCAATAAATGTTTTTATTTTATTTCTTCCTCAAACCCATTAATTTTTTAATATAATTACTATATAGAACCCTATATATATTAAATATATATTTATGTTTTTATTCTAAATTTATGACCCAAAAACAAAACCACATCCACCCAATGGGTTAGAAAATCATTGTTCACGTGTATAACGGACTACAACCACGCGAACTGATGTCATTCGTTTTTCTAATATCCCATTTCAAGGATCGATATAATGATAAAAATAAAATTTAAATTTTACATTTGTTATTTTTATGATGTTATTATGATTCATTAATTGTTATATCACACATTATTTTATTCTTTCAATTTTATGGGAATACGATAATGTCGTTCATGTGCACGGTGGACTACCGCCTCACGAAGCGATGTGATTTGTTCATTATTTACAAGGAATGCATTAAGGATGATTTTAATAAAAATATGTGATAAATGTGACATAAAAATTATTCTTAAATTATAATATATCATGTACATTTCTTTTTTTTCAGTCCAACGAGAAAATGAAAACAGCATTCATGCATACGTACGACCGACATCTCTATAAACGGTTTATTTCATATCCAATTTTAATATTTTATATATTACTATAAATACATATATAATTAATATATATATTATCTATATCATGGTTATAATTATGGATATGATGAAATCATGATTAAATTAATATAACCATAAATATAACAACTCAAAACATATACAAAAAAAATTATTATTCGAAACATAACTTTAACATGGAATTATTAATAAATAGGTAATAAAGGTTTATAATAAAATCATACATGGTATGATATAAATTGATATAGCACTGTATTAGATATATCATAAAAATATTTTTATTATACAGGAGTATTTAATGAGTATAGTGGAAGTCAACACTTAAAGTAAGCTACTTCCATCTCACATTTAATTTATGTGATACACAAGCCATGTTCACCACTTATTTATTGTATGTAGGGTGTATGATTCTCAAGGATGTATTTTATGATTAATTATAATAATAATTATTGGTATTTATACAACCATTTTAGTATTTCTCTTTCATTGGTTTTTCTATTAAAATGTTATGAAAGCGGTAATGTAATTTTGTCTCAATTTTCCTTCTTTGAGACACAAGTTATGTTGTGTACCCATACTCTTTTATGAGGTGTATATACTACCCCTTTGAAATGTTATATAATGAGAATCCTAATTTTAATTATATTTTATAATTAATGTGATTTTATTCTTTCATGGGGATTATGATTCATTATTACCAAAGTGGTAAGAGTTTATTACAACAATCTAATCGTTTATCAGGATTGTTTACGATTATGATTCAATTGATGAAATGTCTAAATATTTATCATGAATTTTCTTCTCCTTTGGTTATTAATGATATCCTCAATTTATGATATCATTTTTACAATATTTTATTCTTAAAATAATTAAGAATTGTGTTTAAGAAAATATGACTTCATCTCTTTCTTCAGTGGGAAATATATTTTATTTCAAAACCATGTTTTTTATTTTTTTCAAAAAAGTTTTTTTATCATTTTCAAAATGATTTATTAAATAAATTTATACCCATTTTTCCATTAAAATTATTTTTTTAATGTAATATTCCTGTCATTTTTTGATCTAGGAAATGTTCTAAACTTTTTACTATGGAAGGTATTGTTCTTTTAACATGAATGGAATGTACAAATTTACCCACCATCATAACCATAATTTATTTGAATATTACTTTTAATGTTTACAACGTAATGTTTTCAAAGAGTTTTTTTCTTAATATTATATAAATTTTTCATTTTAACATTTTTTTAAAAGAATAAGGTTTTCAAAAAATGTTTAATGTTTTAAAAAAAATTCCAATGAGGAAATGATGTTTATCCAGAGAAATGTTTTAAATGATATTTCAAAATTATTTTACATCTAATATGGAATCCTTTGATATAGTTTATTTTTTACTAGGGATATTATCTAATTACACCATTATTATTCTTATTTTAAGGGTTTATGTTTAAGATGAATTTTTTTGTATGAAACTCATTTCACTTCCACGGATTTTACCATGATAAAATGATTACGAAACATAATTCATTTCACAAGTTATTCTATAATTGTGAAACCTGACTCTTTTCACACAAGTTATGATTTTATGAAATTTTTATGATACCCGTGTCATTTAATAGGTTATCATATAATGAATGTTTATGATATTTTGGCACACACATATATTATTTCATTATGTTGTGGGAGGGACCTTTATCTCCCTCCAAATGTATTGGGTAAAGATAAATTTTCAATGAGCTCAAATGTTACATGGGTAGTCAACCCAATCCCTCAACAAGAGGTTACACTAGATGTCATCCCAAGACCACTAAAAAGGTTACATGGTAGGTCATCTCATTCCCACAATAAGAGGGTACATGGGTGGTCATTCTAACCCTTATCCAAGAGGGTACACGGGAGTTCATCCTAATCCCGAAGAAGGTACACATGTGATTAGATTAATCCTACCATGATATGAAGGTATTGGTAGGTAGCCTTGAGATAATATTTTTTAAGCTTATTTTTATTCTACAAATTTCATGTCTTGTTCCATTGTTATACTCTCATAGCTCATGATCATTGATTATCTTATGAATCATTTATTCTAAACTACCAATATTTATTCCATGATTCAAGATTTTGATATTTGATATACCTGGTATGATTTTTAATGTTTTATTCCCATGTTATCATACCCTTATTATCATGTTATGATTATATATCTACCATTTTTACCCTTACTGGTCAACTAAGATATCCCTTTTTTATTTTCCTTTCCATAGGTTATTAAGAATGGTTTTAAGTAGGACTATTAAAGGGGAAGATATTTACATAAGATGTTGAAATATTATTCACAAAATTAGTAGAATGTATTCCTAACTTCAAACGGCACTAAAATATTATGGCCCTTGAGCATGTGTCTATATAATGTAATGAATATTCATCTAAAAAATTAAATATTCTCAATGAGAAGCCTGGGTCACTATAATTGGTATCAAAGAAATAATTTAGTCTGCCTAGGGAAATTAGGATGAGAAAATTTTAGTGGGATACCTCGGCATATTTATAAGGATATTTCTAGGGATGTCTTTAAGGAAACTATAAGGATGTGTCAACTTATTGAAAAATGACCTAGAATTTTGGTAAATGATAGAGAAAGTGGTTTCCTAACAAAACATACATATCTGAATACTATTGGTGGATGTAGCTTTGACATAGATGTACATTGGGGTAAAAACCTTGAAAACACCATATTTATCTAGACTTAATCAAGAACTAGTGCACGACAATGGTCCTTATTGAAAATCATGTTTCACACTCTTAGGGGTTATGCTTTAGAAATTAAAAAGATATTTACAAACCATCATGAAGGATTTAAATAGAATATGATTATCAATAAACTATAATAAACCTAATGTTTCATAGGTTAAAGAAGAAGGTGTTATGGTTTAGACATCCTATAAGTTTTTTTTCATAATTATGTGTTTCCCCATACTATTAGTGTTTCTCACAGTATGCTTTTGGTTTTAGTTAATAGCTAGAACCCAAAATAAATGTGTTATTGCTAAGTTCAACAAACAATGAAATGATTTTCCTCCTAAAAACCAAATGATATGGGATATGGAATTTAAAATCATGTTGATATTCTGAAAAAAATCTCATACTATGAATCATGTTGAACTTAAAAAAAATGAGGAAACAACATTCTATTTAGCCCTTAATGAGGCAATGTACAACTTCTTTTAGTGGTTCCAATGAACAAGTAGTTACTGAGAAATAGATTAGTACCACTGAAAAAATATTTTCCATTCCTTAGTGCTTAGATAATTGAAAAGTCATTTTTTAAGTCTATGATTTTAGTTTTTAAGAATATCAGTGGTGGTATCTTATTAAGAACGTGAGGTAACAATAATAAATTGAATCAATGGAATGGGTAGAGTTTAAGGGGATATTTTCAGTAAGTACATACCTCTAAGTCTTCAAATAAAGATAGATAAGTAATCCCTTGAGCTTAAGAAAAATGATGATAGATCTATGAGTACATATGAATCTAATTTTATAAGACTTTCATTTTATTCTTCTAGTTATTCATCAACCCTAAAATTAAAATAGATCTGTTTTTAGTGGCTTAAAACCATGTCTTATAAATGACTTGGATCTAATAGACATTAATATCTTTGAAGAAGTTGTTCGATGTGCACCGAAGGTAGAAATGAAATTTTATATTCCCACCGTTCCTATGGTTTTGATAAGAAAAGGAAGATAAGGTATCATGAAAACTTAAATGGTGGAATGAAATTAAAAGTATCTATATGCCATAAATGTGTAAATAAGTAATCAGGTAGATTCCTGAAAGGGAAAAGAGGGTGTTAAAATGTGGAAAAGAATTTATTCGAGTGGTTGAATACCAAATTGATTGGAAAAAGTTATCTAATGATGTGAATAATGATTAATCTTAAAAAAATACACCACCCACACTTTAGTTTTTCAATTGCAAGGAGTTTGGGAATTTTTTTAACAAGTTCCCCTATCCAAGGACTAATGATGATGATAAGCCACAAAAAACACTTCGGAAAAATGGTAAAAGGTAAATTTTTTTCCGTAAATGTGCACTAATTGAACATTTATATTTAGGTAATACTTATCTTCCTCTCCTTAGTTTGGAATTTCATGTTTAAATTTGAAAGAATAAGCCCTATAAAAATCTTATTGTCCATTATTTAGTGACATTTCATGTGATTATATACATGTATTCTAGAATAATGAAATCACATATTCTATCGGTACAAAGATAAACCCAATCATCAAATGAAAAGGTTTTCGTATAAGATAAGATCATATATAAGGAAAAAAGAAGAATTTAGGTATTAAAATGGTTTTAAATTAATTTAGGTTAGTACTGTGATTCAAGAGAATACATGATATAGATTTTCACATGTTTAGTATATTTCCATCAAGAGCTACTTTATGATATTTTGGTGATTAATGTTATGTCGATTTTGAGAAATTTAGTAACCTTCTATATAAATTTTTAATTATTAAATGGATGTAAGGTGAACCATTTATAAAATATTATATGTTGAACTTTGGATGAGGTTTTAGAGATTAATGTACTACTTTACTGTATGAATATTTATGCATATTGGATAACCTGTTCTATCTATTTTTTTATGATGATAACTACAGATAAATGAATGGGTTATAATTTTATTTATGTATCTTATGAACTACTAGTGCTTTAGACACGACAAATTAGCCTTTATTTCTTGGAGTAAGAGATAAAGTGAAAATTAATCAAGGAAAAATTGATGGATGGTATTATTCTTATAAAATAGAATGAAATAAAGTAAATATATATTCTTTTTAAATTATTTAGCTTTATGAAAATTTTCTTCAAATAAAATATGTTATGATTATCATTATTCATTATGATATCAAAGACATTTTTCAAGCCTCTTTGATTTATATCCTTGTGATAATTAACTTTATTTTGACTATGTTATCTATCACTCTCCATCAATATTTGGGTTTTTGTTTTCTCTTATATGCCCATGTTTTCACTTTCCACATATATTCTCTTCTGTGGAAATACATCTATGAGTTATTTTGGTTAAGTGTTATGTTTCCAACATTCATTTTTAAATGATTTTTTATTATTCATTTTTTCAATGTGGGTTTATATGAAAGAAATTTAATGTATGAAAAATTTTATGACCCAGACAAATTTCAAGGGTAAAATTAATTTTATGGGGGGTATAATATAACTCCCTGATTTTGTATGGAATAATTTTTTTCAAATAAATTAATTTTTTTGGCTTTCATTGCACACTACACCATGTTAAGCTTTATTTTTATGTATCACTATGTTAATATTTAGATATATGAAACATTGAGATTATATTATGGTATACACAACACTAATTTTTCTTTTGTTAAATACAATATTGAGTTCTTTCAATAGCTTCTGTTACACGCAATACTGAGTTTTACGAAACTAAAATATATTATTAATATTATTATTTTAGATGATAGTTATCAACAAGATGTTAGTATTAATGTTTTGAAAAGGATTAAATAAATTTGGGAAGTATTATTTTCAAATTGTTATATAATTAATTGTGAATAATTAATTATAAATGAAAATAAAACCCTTTTCAAGATAAAAGGAAAAATATTTTTTTTTCTGAAATAAAACTATTTTATCGCACAACTGTGTTTTATATAAAAAAACATATCAAATCAATTTTTCTTAATTATTTTAATAAAATTTATATAATATATATTCAATAAAATTATTATCATTCATCTTATATGTTTTCTAGATAGAATATAATAATAAATCCAATTCTACACTTAAAAATTGTATCATTCGAAAAAATGGTTTTTAGCCTTTTTGTAGAACACTTATTTTCAAAATACATTTTTACACTTTTAGAAAATTAATTTTCTAAAAATAAACAATATTTTTATAGATGAATATAGAAATTATCTTATGGTAAATGTTTTTATTTTTCTGAGAAGTTTTATTTTTTATGAATAGTGAAAATAATGAATTTTAATTGAAAACTAGCTTTTCGTTTAAATAATTTATAATTCCAAAAAAAAAATATTTTCCTTTCTAAAAATAAATAATTGTCAAATTATACATTTATTAATCCAATTTACGTAATTTTAAACAATTTAATTTTTAAATTAAATATAAAAACTTTGTAAACTTTTGATCTTTTTTACTTTAAAAACTTCTTGTCTTGACACATATGTAGGATTGGTTTTAAATTAATTTTTTCCCAATTTTTTAATTTCAATTTAAGAAAATGGATTCCATATTCTGAATAAAAATAATTTATAATAACTAAAAATTACATCTTAAGTCTTTAACAATGTTATTATTGAAATCAATTAAAATTTATTACAGTGATTAAAGTAAAACCAAGATTATATAGTGGTTAATATTAGAATATATGTTGTAAAAATGGCCCAAAACTTTAAAAAACACATTTTATGGAACTATATATACTTTATACATTTTATACTCAATATTGGTCCATTATTTGTGCCAAATTACATGTAAAAAATGTGTGTGTAATTCTCTCTTTTAAAAATTTAAAAGTATGCTATCAACCTTTTTTATAAAAGGCCACAATCTCATCCCCTCTCTTCACATCATCAAAACCAATTGGTTCATCCAATAAATTAAAAAAAACTTCTCAAATTCACTTATATCATCATGTAATCCTTAATTTGGTAATAAATCTGACCAATAAAGGCCTTTATTTCAAACTAAAAATAGATACCTAAAGAAGTGGTAACGTTTATCAATGATTGTTTTGGTTTTATTTCTTCCCCAAACCCCTTAATTTAAACTCGTATAATTATTATATAATAAAATTATTGTATAAAATATACTTAGATGTTTTTATGTTATTTTTATTACCTAAAAACACACACAATTCTATAAAATGGATTATTAAATCATTGTTCGTGTGTACGGCGGACTATTAGCTCGCGAATCAATGTCCTTCGTTTTCCCATTTCCGACTTTCAAGGTTGGTAATAATTATGTAAATACCATTTCTATATTATTTTTATTATTTTTAGAATTTTATTATGATTCTTTATTTTTTTTATTACATATTCCTTCATGCTTTCTATTTTTTGGTAATATGATAACATTGTTCGTGTGTATGGCGGAATACCGACTCACAAAGTGATGTGATCTGTTCATAATTTACATGGAATGTATTAAGTTTGGGTTTAAAAAATATATGTAATATATATGAAATAAAAATTATTATTTAATGGTAAAAACTTATATACATATCATTCTTTTAATCTGACAAGAAAATTTAAAAATTGTATATGTGTATATATGACCTACCATCTCCCTGAACGATGTATTTCATTTCCAATTTCTATATTTTATTGATTGTTATAAATACATATATAATTAATATATATGATATTTATATAATATTTTTCATTATTAGATTATTAAATCATTGTTAAAGTAATATAACCTAGAATATAACAAATAAAAACATACGAAAAACAAAGCTGTTATTACCTAAAACATAACTTTAACATAGAATTGATAATAAATGGTTTATAAAAGGTCATAAGAAATTCATAAATGGTATAATATAAATTAATATGGTTATGTATTATATTTATAAAAAAAAATTATTATTCATGAGGATTGATCGATTACAATAGAAGTTAAGAATTAAGGTAAGGGATTTTCATCTCACAATTATTTTCAGTGAGACACAAGCAATATTCACCACTTATTTCTTATATATGGTGTATATGTTTACCAAGTATGTATTTTTTATTATTATAATTATAATTATTTGGATTTAAATATCCATTTAATTATTTTTCTTTCATGAGGTTAATGGTTACAACATTTCCAAATCGGTATGATATTTTTGTCTCAATTTTCCTTTTTTGAGACACATATTATGTTATGAACTTATAATCTTTTAATAGGTGTATATACTACCCCTTTGACGTTTTATGTAATCAATATCCTTATATTAATGATATTTCATGCTTTATATGATGTTATTTTTTTCATAGGTATTATGATTCAATGTTAGAAAAGTGGTCGGAGTTTGTTGTTACTATGTCATTGTTTATTGGGAGTGTATATGATTATCCTTCAATTGATGAAATATCCCAAGAATTATCATGATTTCTTTATCATAAGGAAATTAATTCTATTTAAAATTAATGATACCACTTTTTTAATCTTTATTAATTAATATAACTAATAAATTTTTTTTAAGAAAATATGATTTTATCCCTCTCTTCGGATGGAAATCTATTTTCTTTCAAAACCATGTTTTCTAAAAAAATTGAAAGTGTTTTAAACCTTTTAAAAATATTTATTAAAAACATTTCTACCCATTTTGTTGATTTAAAAAAACATAAATGGAATTTTCTTGGCATTTTAGGATCAAGGTACTTTTCTAATCTTTTTACTGTGAAAAAGGAAAGTGCATTTAACCTATTTGGCATGTACAATTTTACTCACCTTCATTACCATCATTTATTTGAAGATTAATTTGTATGTTTAAATGGTTATTTTTAAAAAATAAATTTTTTCCTAATATTTTTTAAATTCATTTTTTTAAATGTGGTTTTCAAAGAAAAATATTTTCAAAACAAATGTTTTATTTTTATAAAGAATTATTCAAAGCAGAAAGGATATTTTCCATAATAAATGTTTTAAAAGATATTTCAAAATTATTTTCCATATAATAAGATTTCTTTGATATAGTTTATTCTTTAATATGGAAATAATCCAAGGACACAATTCTTATTCTAATTTGAATGGTTTATATTTAAAATGATATGTTGTTTATGAGATCTGTTTGTATTCCATGGGTTATACAATGATAAAATGCTTATGAAACCCAGTTCTTTTCACAGGTTATGCTACGATTATGATAATTTTGTATTTTCCACAAGTTATGATATTATAAAATGTTTATTATACCCATTTAATTTCATGTGTTATGATATGATGAATGTTTATGATCATGTGGAACAAATATGTATGATTTCATTGTGTGATGGGGGAACTTAAATCTCCCTTTAATTAATTAGTTCATGATAAATGATCTATGATATCAAAGGGTAAATGGGTGTTCAACCCTAGACCATTAAAATCAGGTACCTAATAGGTCATCTCAGGCCCACACTAAGAGGTTACATGGGAGTTCGTCCCAAGCCTACAATAAGAGGGAACACAAGAGGTCATCCTAATCCTAGAATAAGAAGGTACAAGGGAGTTCATCCCAATCCTGAAGTAGTTATATGGATGATTATCCCATGACTATAATGCTATTAATGTCTTTATAGGTTTCCTTGAAATAATATTTTCTAAACATATATGTATTCCATAAATTCCCTGTCTTTTTCCATTATTATACTCTCATGGATTACATTCTTCGATTATCTTATGATTCATGTCTTATGAACTGCCAATATTTATTCCATGATTCAATATTATGATATTTGATATGCAATGTATTATTTTTAAATTCTATGATCATGTTCTCATACCATAATTCTCATGTTATGCTTACATATCTCCCTTTTTTACCATTATCGATCTTTGAGCTCACCCTTTCTTATTCCTCCTTTCCCTAGGTCACGAGGAAAGATTTTTGGTAGGAGAACTAAATGGGGAGATATTTATAGGATTTTTTCAATATCTTTTATGAAATTAAAATAATGTGTTCTAAGTTCCCTAATGAATTAATAAATTACTTTCCTCAGGCGTGTGCTTATATGATGTATTGAATATTCTTCTAAAAAATATGTAATATACATGTATGAGAATTAAGGGTTTCTATAAGATTAATATCTGAAGAATCAAATGGTTTTTTAATTGATCATAGATTTATGGTTTTGAGGTTTCTAAATTTTTATTGTTCATTCACTTTCTTCCGATCAATTTTCTATATCACTCTTTATATTTATTTATGTTTTTCTTCCATGTCTATATATTCACTTGCGTGCAATGTTCTTCTATTTAGAATAAAAGTATGTGTTATTATATATTACCTTTGTAATTCCATTTTTCTATTATTAAGATGATTTTTATTAACCATTTTTACATTTTCAGTTTGCAAAAATGGTATTTTAAAATTTCAAACACTTGATTACTAAAATCACGATTAAATCTAGACGTTATAATTTATTTAAGGGGAAGAATGTGACACCCTGAGATTATAAAAGAGGAAAATATAGTTTCATATCGTATATATAACATGACACTAAGCTTCTAATATAATGTTACACATTTAAGTATTCTAATATATTTCATTTTTTAATAAATTTAATCTCTTCAATTGCATGTGATGCATGCAACATAGAGTTTAAATGAAACACTATACTCTAGTAATATATTTATTATTTAAAACATGGCCATTATAAACTATAATTTACGTTGGTTGATATGGATAGGACTAACAGATTTATGAAAATATATCATTTACAAATGTTCTTGGTTATATTTTTATTACAAACAAAAATAAGAATCATTTGAAAGAAAAAATATATTTTCAGAAAACTATATTTTTACTAAAAGGTTGTTTAGAAATTCTTTATGTAAATAATTTAAAATTATTTTTACCACTTTTATAAATTCAATTTGAAAAAATTTACTTCATTTTTTAAATATACCTATAAAAATTATCCTTGGGAAATTTTTTAATGTTTTTTGAAAAGATTAATTTGTTTATGAATAGTGAAAAATGTTGATTTTTAATGAAAATTACCTTTTAATTTAAATTATTTACAATGTTAAATTATAGTATTATATTATTTTAAATGTTAATAGAGTTAAATTATATATTTATTAATCCATATTATTTCATTGGAATCAATTTCATATTGAATTTTGATATATAAACTTCTTGAACTGCTGCAAGTTTTTACTTTGGAAACCATCTTTTTCGTTGCTCCAATAGGTTCAATTTAAAATTGAATTCAGTCACTTATGGGAATTTATTTTGGAAAAATGGATTCAAGATTTTTAATTATAAAAATTTATATTATCAAATAATTTATAATTAATTTTTAACCATAAGAACATTAAATATTAATTATCATTGTTATGGTAAAAATTTGTTTAATGATGGTGTGGATCAACCTCTGAGCGGCGAATCCCTTTCTCCCTCACGCGGATAGGGTTTCCACAACAAAGTTTTTTCCTCCCCTCCTCCGAAATGGACATGTGGTCTTAGTATCAGCTGTTGGATCTTGGTGTGATGTCAGGACGCCTCAGTGACAGCTCTGGTGGGGTCTTGTTTCGAGATCTCGGCTATGCGATGCACATCATGGAGCAGCTCTGCGATGGTCTCACATATCATTGACACGGCTCGGCAAAAACTTCAGGATCTCACTTCAGCATCAGTGCGGCCAGAAAATGACTCTGGAATGCTCCTTTCCAGTATGTTCGGTGTCAGATTTGGTGTGGTTCGGAGGGGGGGGTTTCCAGTTCGGGTCTTTGACGGTGGTTTTGCAGATTTGGGGTTTTTCTGTTTCTGTTTGTTGGATTTCACTTGGAGGTTCGGATGATGGAAATGAGGCATTGCAGCATAGTTTTGATCTCCTACTGGTGCTCTCCCTAACTTCTCATGGTTGGCTTTGGGCTCCGATGAGGGTGCGTCTGCAGTTTAAATCTGAGCAGATTCATGCCAAGAGCGGCGTTTCTGTTTCAGTGCGTCTTGGTTCCCCCCATCGGCGACGTTCCTCAGTGTGGTGTTGGACCATTCAGTCCTAGGTGACAATGGTTTGATTACATGTTCCTTGGTTCTCCTTCTGGTGGTTTATATGGTTACGGTGGTAGTGGGTGTGTGGAGCATGGTGGGGTTCATCTGGGAGCTACTCTTAATAGAGGACGATTGTGCACGGTTGGTTTGTAGCTGAACGTGTTCGCATAGAACAGGCCCCAGAGGAGGATTCAAATCTGGTGGTTCATCTTTGCAAAGCTTTTTTGATTTGGTTTTTTTTTGGGAGTGTATGGAGTTTGCCATCGGATCGGGCCTATGCTTTGACACAGGACACGTGCATGCTGAACTGCCATGCAAAGGTGGATGACATTTTCACAATCAAATGCTATGGTGGGGTAACTCCATGTTGTTAGTTTGATTTTTCTCTCTTCGAAATTTAGGTCACGGTATGTCCAATGTCCTTAATGTCCAGGTTCCCCCCATTATTCCCTTAAAAGGGGGTTTATTATCTTTATAATAAAAAAATTGGACGGTTTTCGGGCCATTGGATGGATGGTGTTTAATGATGGTTAAACTAAGAATATAAGGGTTAAAATGTCCTATAACATGACTAACATGAATTAGATGAAAATATTGTGACCTCATGAACTCTAAGATTAAATAATTTCCCATTTTAGATCCCTGTGGACTGTGATAATGTGGGTACACTTTGCTCGCTAAAAAATTCCATGTGTGTCCTCTCCCCCACTTATAAAAGGTCACTGTATCCATTCACTTATGCACACATCTCAAGCCATTTGGATTGACCATAACCTACTAAATTCCCTCCCCAACATCCTTATACACGTTATGGATCTTTTGTTCTTCTAAAAAGACCAACCCTATGGTCCTTAATGGGAGATTTGAATGTGGTTTCTCTAAGAGAAGGTAATTGTATTGATGAATATATTTTATTTTAGTTCTTCCTTTTCCACCTTAAATTATTCCTTAACACTTCCACTATAAAAACACCAATATATAAAATATAATTATATGTCATTATGTTTACTTCACAATATTTATCCATCTCATCATTTATAAAATATAAAATGAAATCGTTTATCGGGTTCACATAGAACTACAACCTCATGAACCAATATAACTCATTTTTCATCAAAAGATCATAAGATTTTATATAATTAAGGATTTAATGTATGTAAAAAAATATTTATTATATACTTATAACATCACATTTAACTTCTTAATTTACTTGTCATTTAAAATATGATAACATCATTGTTGTTTAAAGAGGACAATCGCATGGCGAAGTTATGTGATTCATTTTTCACTTACTCTTTACTTATAAAGTAATAAGGATAAATTTAAGGAATATATTTGATATATATGACAAGGTATTTAGTATATAAATTTAACATACCATCCACTTACTAACTCTTTCACTCGTTATGGGAATTATATTGTCCCTTGTTCTTATTTACAACCCACTGTCTCCGTGAAGTGATAAGATTCATTTTCCACGTCCAAACATCAAGAAAAATTATAAAAATGTATCTAATGATTAAATATGAAATTTTAAAAATTACTAACAATCATAATATTTTTTATATATTTTATATTCACAATAACATGAACTTTTATGACAAAACACAATGAGAAAACAAGGTAATTAACACCCAAAACAATGAATATAATGAAATATTATTAACAAACAGGTGGTAAAATGGTATAATATGATCATATATGATATTATAAATATGAACATGGTAATGGTAGAAATTAATAACATTATTAAAACCATTATATGTGATGTAATATTTTATTTAACCAAATATAAATGTGAAGTAAGGGACTTTGTCTCAATTTCCCCTCATTGAAGCATGTTATAATTTTATTGACCAAATTTATTTTATGTGGTGTATATAATATCCCTTTTACAGGTATTGTCATGATTCCTTAACAATTAATGGTATTTTATGTTTCAATTGTAACTATTTAATGGTATTTGAATTCAAATTTACAAATTAGTATATAATTTTCATTACTCAATTTCCTTTCATTGAGTTACATTACTTCATCATTATCTTTGATATGATAAGATTATGAATTTATTTAATTTTGAATATATTATGTTTTATATACAGTTTTTTATGTGTATTTACATTTTATACACATAAAATATTCATTTTTTAATTATCAAATCAAAATTATCAACATTTTAGGGTATATTTCACCATCTCATTTTAATCGGAATAATTTAGGCTTGAATTTCCATTGAAGTAAATTGTTTGATCATTGGATAATAGAACCATTTAATTTACTTATCCTATGGTTATTCATTAATTTTTCAAGTAATAATAACATTTTTACACTCTTTGATACTTAAAATGATTGATAAAATATATTAAATAAAGTCAGGCCTTATTTCTATCCTCAGTAAAAAAAAATTTTTCTTTAAAAACCATGATTTCTAAAATTCACAAATGTTTTTGAAATTCTAAAAATGATTTATTAATGAAATTTTTTTCCATTTCTGAATTGTTAACAAATTTTTTTAAATAAATTTTCATGTTGTTTTCCAAAAAAGGAGAAATTAGAGTTTACAAAAAATGTGAATGAAATATTTTTTAACCTATAAAAATGTATAGAATTCCACCTATCATAACTATATAATATTTTAAATATTCCTTTATAAGTTTATAAGGTTATTTTCAATGTAAATTAATTTCAAAATATTTTTAACTTTTAGTTTTCAAAATAATTTCAAATTAAAAAAGGATATTTACCAGGCCCTGACCTTAAACATTACATAATCTAATAAATTTTTTAGAATTAACTTTCTTGCATTATCAAGGATGTATTATGTTTAGAGTTTTAATGAATTAGGAAATAATTAATACATGTAAACCCACAAGTATAAAAAAAATTCTACTAAAAGATTATTTATTTCATCATTAATAAAAAAAATTAATAAAAGATGATTTATTTTCATGAAAAATATTCACAACATTCAGTATGGAATCTTCTTTTCTCTTACCTATCCTTAAACCATAGAAAAAAGAATTTTAAAACATGGTATGAGGATAAAAAACTCAACAAGATACATAAAAATAAGGAAATAAACTATTAGATCATAAATATTTATTAACATATGAAATCATTTTCAAAAATACATAATTCTCACCCATAAAGTATCATATAGTTACTTTGTGAAAACAAAATATTTCTATAAAACATAAAAATATATATATAAAACCATAAATATAACTTAGGGAATTAATTAATCAAGATTTTAACCCTCATGGATACCATAGTATTTTTAACCATTATGGATAACTTACAATGTAACCCTCATGGATACCATTTTATATAACCCTCGCGGCTACCTTATGGTGTAACCATCACAGTTGTACTTAGAATAATCATTATAGTCAAATTCCAACATAAACATACCCAATGCATTGGAGGGATAAATAGGTCACACCCTTCATCATATACAATACCCATAAACTATAACATAATCATAAAACATTCATACTTTCACCATAAAAACATTCCTTTCAAATTCCATAATGAAATAGTAATTTAAAAGAGTATTTTTTAAGAAAATTCCATTACCTTAGGTTTGACTTCCTTAAAACATATCCAAAACTCTTGTATAATAGTTTAACGAGTGTTAATGATTTATTATAGAAATATATTCATATTTATAATACCATATATGATATTTTTATAACTTTTTTCCATCCATTTATTGATAATATTTTGCTATTTTATTAATTTGGGTGTGTTAGTTTCATGGTTTCCAGGGTTGGTTCATTATTGGTTTTCTTATCGAATGGAATAAAAACTATATAAGTGGAACGAAAAGGTGTAAATATGTTTATAAAAATTTAAATGATACCATATATCATTTTTTTCTAATATGAGGATTCTTAATTTGATAAAACATTAATGAAAATGAATTAATTTATTTTTGGCGGTTTTTTTACCATCACGAACCTTTTCCATTTTATTTAATGTCATGTTTATATATTGGATCCTAACATTATATAACATAAAATATGTGTAATAAAATATTATTTGACCATAATAATTGTTTTATGACCAGAATTGAATGCGGTATTTGAAAATTAAAATACATCATCCATGATGACGGTAAATCGACACATCATGGACAATGTCTTCATTTGATTAGAATAAGGGGAGAATATGAGAGGTTTGATAATGGATATTCGATTAAAATTATAAAATTATAATATGTATAAGATAATAGAGTTATTAATTTACTTGGGTGACGTGATTTTAGGAGATAATAAGAAAATATAATATAAAATAAGATATTTAAAAGAAAACAAAAGTGGATTTTACCTCTTCAACTTCTTCTCCTTGAGAACCTCCAAAAGGAACTAGGTTTTAGCCTTTTGGTGAGACAATAAGGTATTGTATGTGGTAATAGGATTGGGAAGGTAATTGGGTATAAATTAAACAAGATACAAGTCTTTTTAGGTGTGAGGAGAAGAGGTGGTGAGGGTGGTATTTATAGTGGAGGAGACATGTGTTTTTGGATTATTTTATTCATTAGATTATTAATTTGGCTAAAGAATATGAATAGTTTTGATTGAATTAATAAATATAGTAAATATATAAGTATAGTTTGAGAATATGGTTCTTAAATTATCCATACAACATCTATGACTCAATAATTAATGAATTTTCAAAATACTATAAATTATTGTATTTCACTATTCATCAAAAATTCATCTATTTAAAAAAGATGCCAAAAAAATAATTCTAACTATTTTTAGACATGTAGAATCCAAAAATGAAAATAATTTTATAAAAATAATTCTCTAAATATTACAAATTTATTTTTTAATTAAAATCATCCTTTATTCGAAAGAACCGATTATAAAATAATAACTATTTTTTTACACTTTGAAAAATTATTTAAGGTCTCATTAAATTATATTATAATCATAAGAAAAAGAAATATTTATTTATGAATCTATTTTATGAAGATATATTAATATTTTAAATCATTATATTAATTATAAAATTATAATTAAAAAATTATTTTTCACAAAATACCAACACTTAATTAATCATTTTCAAAACATTTAATTACTTATTCCATGATATAAATATATTATATTTTTAATTATAAGATACATAAATATTATTAATAATTTAATAGGTTATGTTACTATTATATTTTTATAAATTCCTAAATTTCAGTAAATATCATCTATTTCATTATAAATTTTTAATGAATATAACTATTTGTTTCCAGAATGAAAACAAATTATCTTATAAGTACCTTGGTTGTTAAATTCTCCCCCCATTATGAAAATTTTTTCTGCTCAGTTTTTTCACTTATTAAAAAAGTGAGGATAGATTTCCATCAAAGAAATTTTAGATTCCCATGTTGATTTTTCAACCATGTGGTTTCTCCACAAAACCATAACCTGGTAAATTACCTTATTCCATAATACTTTCTCACTATGATTAAGAATCTAAACCAGATTTTCCCTATAAGAAAGGTTCTCTTCTAACTAAACTACTTCTGGGCTCAAAAAAATGATATGAATCTTTCTTATACATTCTTATCATCGAAACATGGAAAACATTGTGTACCTGATATAAAATTAGAGGAAAATATACCTGTTAGGCAAATAGTCTATCTTTTTCTATGATTTTTTAATGTCCAATGAACCATGGACTTAGATTTCCTTTCTTATGAAAACATATAACACTTTTCCATATAGTTTCTTTAAGTAAAACAAGATCACCTACCTCAAAATAAAATTATTTCCTCCTGTTATATTTATAACTTTTCTTCCTATTATGAGAATTCCTCATGTGTTGCTGGATAAGATTCACTTTTTCAGCCACTTCCTATACTAATTATGGTCCTATAAACTTCCTTTCCCCAAATTTTTCCCAAAATTATGGATTTCGACAATGCTTTCCATATAATTCCACAAAATGTGTCATCTATGTACTGTAATGGAAACTATTATTATAAGAAAACTTAACTAAAGTAAGATTATGATCCCAACATCCTTAGTAATCCATTATACAAGCATGTAACATTTCATCCATTTTCAAACTTTTTTGCTTAGTATTTCTATCAAATTGAGGATAGAAGGCTATTATAAAAATTATTTCAGTTCCCAGTGACATATGAATGCCTTTACAAAAGTTAAAAGTGAACTTGGGATCATGGTCTGATACAATGGAGAGAGTAACTCCATGTAACCTGTAAATATCTTTGATGCACAGTCGAGAAATATAATTTAGATAAAAATTGTATCAAATATGATGGAAATATGAAAATTTAGTCATCCAATCAATAATAACCAAAATCACATTATTACATTGAGAAGTCTTTAGTATTCCCACCACAAAATCTATGGATATATTTTCCCATTTCCACTATGGCACTAGAAAATTATTAATCATCCCCTTTGGTAGTTTTCGCTCTTATTTAAACTGTTGAAAAGTTAAACTTTTCATTGTAAAATCTGAAATATATCTTTTCATTATATCCCTCTAGTAATACTGTCGAAGTTCTTTATACATCTTTGTAATGCCAGGTTGAACTAAAAATGGTGAACTATGGGATTCACTTAATAATTATTTCTTTAGCTGGGAATCAAAATGCAAAAAAAATCTCTTTCAAAATCTAAATAAACAATATTTATCAACATTAACTTTAGGAAACTTACCTTACATAAAAAATTCTACCTATTTCTATAAATCAGGATCTTCCTTCTAGGATTTCTTAATTTTTTCAAAGAGAGATGACTCCACTGAAACGTGAAATAAAAAAACAGAATTTCCTACACAAATAACTTCTAAACCAAAAATAATCAAATCATAAAACAATGGGTAATGTTATAATTGTTACATGGTTAGTGACACATGATGTTTTTGACTCAAGAAATCAACAACTTGTTTTCTCCAGATATTAATTGGTCCTGAAATCTTAATCCTTTATCAATTCCAACCTTCTTCTTTGCCTCATGTTCAATTCCTTATGAGTAAATATGTACTTCAAACTTTTACGGTTTGTATATATTTCACATTTTTAACCTTATAAATGATTTCTCTAATTGTTTAAAGTGAAAACAACAGATACTAATTCTATATAATGAGTGGGATAATTTAACTCATGTGGTTTTAGTTGTCTTGAAGCATAAGAAATTACTTAATCATTCTCTATCAGAATTTAACCATGTACCTTTAATAAATAATCACTATAGATAAAAAACTCTCCATTTATGTAAGGTTGAGAAAAAACTGGATCATTCGCCAATCCCTTTTTATTTCCTGAAAAAATGTCACAGTCTTATGTCCAAATAAATTTAACCCCTTTTCGTGTTAACTTAGTTACAAATCTAGATAATGAGGAAAAGTTTTTGAAAACCCACCGGTAATATCCTGTTAATACAAGAAAAATATGAATCTTTATAACATTTTTAGTTCTTTTCCATTCATCACCCACTTTTTTTATCAACTATTATTCCATCCTTATTTACAATGTGTCCAAGAATAGAAATTTGTTGCAACCAAAAATCACATTTTCTAAATATCCCATATAACTTATTTTTATTAAGAGTTTAGAGAATTATCCTTATATTTTTTCCAATATCCTTATTAATTTTTTAATATACCATAATATCATCAATAAAAAAATAACAAACTTATCCAAATAATCAAAGAAAATTCTATTCAAAAGATCCATAAATACAACAGGGTAATTTTTCAAGCCAAAATATCATAATAATAAACTCATAATGCCCATATCTAGTTCAGAAAATTGTTTTCAAAGTGTCATCCTACTTCACCATTAGCTAATGGTACCCATATCTCAATTAAATCTTTGAAAAATAATAATCTCCATAGTGCTGATCAAACAAATAATTTATATAAGGTAGTGGATACTTATTCTTAATAATAATGTTATTATAAGATCTATAATCAATGAAAATACTAATGGAGCCATTTTTATTTTTGACAAACAAAATAGAAACACATCATAGTGATGTTCTAGGATGAATTAATCCTTTACCAAACAATTCTTATAACTTATTTTTCTATTCAAAAAGTTTTACTTGACCCATTCAATAAGGGGGTTTCAAAATTGTTTTAGCATTAGTAACAAAGTCAATGGTAAATTAAAATTCTAGATCAGGTATAACATTGGGTAACTCATCAAGAAAAACATTCAGGTATTCATTTACCACTACCACATCATTAATCTTAATAGTTCCCTTATTTCCAACAATATGTACAAGATAACTTTCATTTCCATCTTTTAACAGTTTCCCATCTTCTTAATATATTATCAATGGTATGGGTTCTTTCTTGTATACAAAATGAAAATATTTCAAAAAAACTACTTCATTAGCTCTATAATAAATCTTAGTTTGATATATAGAAATTCAATCTATACCAAGAATAAAATAAAACAATACAAAGGAAAAAACAATAATTGTTTCAAATAATTTCATTCCACAAAA
Source organism: Viscum album (assembly GCA_963277665.1). NCBI lineage: Eukaryota > Viridiplantae > Streptophyta > Magnoliopsida > Santalales > Viscaceae > Viscum > Viscum album. The sequence goes on from OY728145.1 coordinate 507,322,277, forward strand.
AACAACAAAGGGATTCTTATAAATGTTTTTTTATTTAATATTTCCCCTTGCTATTTTTACCATAAGTTATAGTTTCATTTCATGAGTTTAAATTTATAATTTACCAGATACTTTCTCAGAAATAAAGGATTGTATAGACCCTATATGATACAATAAATTAGAAAAATATTAGTAAATAAACAATGTACATAATATCACTTCATTGGATGGCCCCACATCTACTGATATAGTTTCAATATATTTCACTTCACCTTTATTCTTATAATATAGTTTATTTTCATCATTTAAATCTTTTTTTTGGGTAGGTATTTTTATAATTACCAATCTCACCATATTTCAAACACTTTGTTGTTTGGTAATCAGAATTAAATTTAATATCATTTTCATTTAAATCTTATGACATATGTCAAAAAAAACCACATCAAGAATATTTCCAAGATTTTTAACACATTCCCGAAGGTGATTTTTAAAACACTTCCCACACACTAGAAACTGGATTTTCTTAACTTTAGATTTATTTTATTGATTATTACCCATTTACTTCAATCTATACTATTTCTTTTTATTATTTTTAAAGTAAACGTGATCCTTAGAAAACTCTATTTCTACTCTCTCATCACATTGGATAAGTTTCTCATAACTTTTTAATTCACAATAGGCTAATTCCCTTCGATATCCTGGCTTCAATATTGAGTAAAAACAATTGATTTTACTATCAGTATCCAAAATAATATTTTGAGTGTACCCTTCCAATTGGGTGATGTTTTCTTCATACATTCCCACTAAATATTTCTTTTTTTTTCAATTCCAACAATTTATTTTCAATCCTATTTTGAACCACCTTTTGAAAAAAAATTCAAGGAACATATTCTAAAATTCATCTCATTCCAAGGCATCAACCTCCTCATTATCCCTGATATTATTTAACATTGACCCCCACTGGTCAGATTCACTATATAAATGATAAATATAAAGGATTATATTTTGATTATATGAACACCCCATGAAATCGAATAACTTTTCAAGGGAATTAATCCACCCTTCATCCACCACTGGGTCAGAAGATCCAGTAAAATAATAATGGTGTTCCTTCATAAAATGTTTCATTATCATCATGTTCATTTGGTGTAGCTCTAGTTGTTCTCCTGAATGAATGCCACCACTAGTTATAATATGTGTTAAATGAGACATTACAGTCACAAACTGCTCAGTTCCAATTCCCAACATTCCATTTTTTGAATTTTAAAATACATCATCCTCTTGGTGCCTTCTTACTTCATCTTCCCTCTTTCGTTTTTAGTGAACTATTTTGAACAGACATATCTTTGATGAAGAGACATGGTAATCATTAAATTCTAAATCATTTAAACATAACCATAAGATAAAAATAATTTATTATATTTTATTAAAATCACCCTAACCCCTAAATTTATCTAAACCATGCTCTGATACCAACTATATGGTCTTAGCCTTAAACATTACGTAATCTTGTAAATTCTTTTAGAATTCACTTTCTTACATTCCCAAATATATTTTTGGTTTCGAGTTCTAGAGAATTAGGACATAATTCATATATATCAACCCATAATCATACAAATTTATTACTAATAATATATTATCCATTTATTACATAATAAAAAAGTTTTTAATAAAAGATGAAATATCTTCAGGAAATATCATCAAAACATTTATCTTAGCTTCTTCTTTTCTCTTACCCATCCTTAAACCCGGTTATTTTTTTTGAAACATGGGATGATCACAAAAATATCAGTAAGGAAAATAAAAAATAATGAATGAATCCATTAGTTCATGAATACTTATAAACATATAAAATCATTTTAACAAATACGTGCTTATCACCCATAAAGTATCATATACTTACTTTATGAAAACATGAGATTTCCATAAAACATAAATAAACATAAATAAAAATATAAATGTAACTTGGGGAATTACTTAATTAGGATTATGACCCTCGTAGATACCATATGATTTTTAACCCTCATAGCTACCTGACAATGTGACCCTCACGGCTACCATATGATGTAAACCTCGGGGCTACAATATGGTGTAACCATCGCAGTTACACTTAGAATATTCATTATTATCATCATCCAACATAAACATACCCAATGAATTAGATGAAGATATAGGTCCCACCCTTCATCATAAAATATTCCCAATAACCAAAAAATAATCATAAAACATGAATACTTGCTTCATAAAAATATTCATTATGATTTTTTTTAAATAGAAGTTTAAAAGAGGATTTTTTAAGAAAAGTCTCATACCGTAAGTTTAACTTCCTTAAAACATATTCAAACCTCCATTATAATCGTTTAAATAGTGTTATTAATTTATTAAAAACTATATTAATATTTATAATATCATATATTATCTTTTTATAACATATTTTCACCCATTTATTGATAATATTTTCTTATTTATATTATTTTGGGTGATTTTATTTCATGGTTTCTATGATTGGTTCATTATGGGTTTTCTTATCAAATGGAAGAAATACTCCATAAGTTGAAATAAATGGGGTTAATATGTTTATATAATTTTAAATCATACCATATATCAATTTTTTCCTAACATGATGATGATTCATTAGATAAAACATTAATTAAAATGATTTAATTTATTTTGGCGGTTTTAATAATAATCACGAACTTATATCATTTTGTTTAGTATTCAGTTTATATATTTGTTCTAGAAAATTTAATAACTTAAAATATGTATAATAAGATCTTATTTAACAATAATAATGGTTTTATTACCATCATTGATGGTGGTAAAATAAATTAAAATGCATCATCCGCGATGACGGTAAATTGACACATCACGGACAATGTTTTCATTTTTTTGGAATAAGATAAGAATAGGAGGGGATTGATGATGGATATTAAATTAAAAAAATAAAATTAAAATATATGTAAGATAATATAGTTTTAATTTCACTTGGATGATGGTATGTGAGGAGAGAATAAGAAAATAAAATAAAATAATTGAAATTGAAAAGAAAACAAATGAGGATTTTACCTCTTGAACTTCTTCTCCCTGGGAACCTAATTAAGGCACTTGGTTTTAGCATTTTTGTGACACCAGAAGGTATTGAAAATGGGGATTTGTTTTGTTAAGGGTATTTTTCATAAATTAAAACATATAAAATTCGTTATAGGTGTGAGGAGAAGAGGTGGTGGGGGTGGTAATTATAGTGGAGGATAAGGTTATGTTTTATTATTTTATTCATTAGATTATTATTTTGGCTCAAGACTATGAATAGTTTTTATTCCATGACTAAATAGAGTAAATATATAAGTCTAATTTGAGATTATGGTTCTTAAATCATCCATAAATCATCTAGGACTCAATAATTCATGTATTTTTTAAATATCGAAAATTGTTGTATTTCACTATTCACCAAAAAATCAACTATTTCAGAAAAATCCCAAATATTTACCCTAACCATTTGTCAACTTATAGAATCCATAAATGGAAACTAATTTATGAAAATAATTTTTTAAATATGATAAAATAAATTTTTAATTAAAATTATCATTTATTCGAAAAATTGCCAATTTTAAAATTATAAATGATTTTATGACACTTCAAAAATAATAATTAAGGTATCATAAAATTATCTTATAAAATAAGACAACAAAATATTAATTTATGAATATATTTTATGAACATAAATTTTCTTTTAAATCATTTTATTATTTATAAAATTGTAAATAAAAATTTATGAGTAAGAGAAATACCAACAATTAATTTATTATTTTGAAAACATTTATTTACTTCTTCAATGATATAAATATATCATATTTTCAATTATAATAAACATAAGTCTTATTTATAATTTCATAGGTGAGGTTATTATTCAATTTTCATAAACTCATTAATTTCTATAAATACCACTTTTTTCATTATACATTTATAATGACTAACTATTTAATTCTAGAATGAAAACAAATTATTGTATAAGTACCAGGGTTGTTATAATATTTTCCTCAAAAATATTTTTAATGAAATTTTATGGTATTTTTATTCATCAACAACATAAACCCTTTATTATACTTATCATCCAATGGGGATAGGATTTATTGATACCATTCTTATTATTTCTCTGAATGGTTTACGATGACTAGGGAAAGTATGGGCATTATTTATTTGGATTAATTTTTGTAATCAATAAATTTTTCTTAAATATTCACTTTATTATTATCATTGGAAATTAAATTTCCCTTAAATATCCATATTATTTATCATAGATACAGTACAGAAAAACTGGGTTATTATAGGGGGTTGAGGGGTTATGCACAACACCCTCTAAATTCATTTTCTATATAAATTAGAGGGGTTTATGATCAAAAATAAATAATCATCAAATTTAAAGGGGGTTAACAACCCCCTCTAAAATTTTTATCATTTTTTTAAATATTTGGTTGGATTTTAGAGGTTGTTATATCAAAACTGCCGCTAATTTAATCATTACAGGAACTATATGTTGAATTTGATTTTAGAGGAACTATATATATAATATTCATTTGGATTTTAGAGGATATAAATATAATAATCATTTGAATTTTAGAGTCTATATATATAATGTATTCCATCTAAGAAATAGTGGGGGTTCACAACCCCCACTAATCTCTTAAATTAGGGGGTTCGTGAACTACTGCTAACCTCTTTTATTAGAGGGGGTTTTGAACCTCTTATATTTTTTTAAAATAAATCTCAAATAAATTCAAATTTTATAATATATTCATGTCCATGTGTCTGTGTGTGTATACATTTTCTGAATTCTTTAAATAAATCCTTATATGTATAAACAAAAATATACACATATATTAATATTGTTATACATAATATAAATGTAATTATAAATGTATTTATTAAAATATATAAATTATATATATGAATTTATAAATACTATACTTTTATCCTTTTATTTATATTATACATCTATTATGTTAAATACATTTGTATTGTATATTTATGTATAAATACATTTATATTATATTATATATAAAAATATATATAATATAGGAAAAATTTAATATATATATATAGTATATTATATTATATTATAAATAATTTTTTATATAAATTTTTATATATTATATAATTATTTTACATATATTTTTGTATACTTTATTAATTATCAATTAACTAATCAATATATATATATATCATTTAATTATATTATATATTTTTAATTATATGAATGTGTTTTATTTTTTATGTATATATATATATATGTATACATGATATAATATAAATTTATATAGTTGCATACATAAATATATAATATAAATTTATTTAATATAATATATATATAATATAAATAATAAAATATATAAATGTATAGTATTTATAAAACCAACAAATAATTTTTATAGTTTAAAAATATGTAAAATAATAATAATTAATTATATTATTGTTACACACACACACACACATATATATAAGTACATAAAAATAATTATATTATATCTATAAATATTATATAAATACATAAATATATATACACACACACAAATATAAATGTATTTATAAATACATGTATATATATATAATTATTTATATATGTTATATATACAAAGATTTAATATATATATATATATATTATACACAAATATATAATATATTATATATTATATAATATTTTTGTATCTAGTATTATATGTATATATATATATATTATACACAAATATATTTATTATATATTATACACAAGTATATTATATTATTTATATTTTTATAGAAAATTATATATATAATATCTAATATTTATGTAACTTAATAAATATAATTTATTGTATATAATAAATGAAATTTCAATTGGTAGATTGGTAAATGCGTGTTGAGGTATTCTGTCGCTCTTGATTTTGAATCCCACCAAGTGTAATTTTACCACCCGAGTAAGGGTGTGGGGGATAGATGTGTATGCTCCGCGTGTGAGGGTGGGGGTGTTGGGGATGTGGACAAAAATGGGTGTCAGGGTGTCCTCGTGGGTGTTAGGGGTGTCTGCAGTGATTATCCTGGGGTGTCTATGGGTGTCCCCTTGGGGGTGTCAGGTCTCGCGGATGTGAAGTAGTGTCAGGGTTTCCATGGGAGTGTCGGGGAATGTCTGCAGTGTTTGTCTCGGGGTGTTAGGGTGTCCCTGTGTGGTTGTCAGGAGTGTCATGGTGTGTGTCCCGGGTTTTCTGTGTGTCCCCATGTGAGTGTCAGGAGTGTCATGGAGGTTGTCCCATGCGTTTATCTGGGTAGTTAGGTTGGGTGTCTATAGGAGGGGGGCTGTCTCGGTGGGGAAAAGTTTAAAACAAAACACTATTTTAGGGTGATTGGAGGATAATCTTCCCAAAACAATGGATTTGAAATTCATTTAGGGGTGGCTCTAACTGCCCCAAAATTGAAGATTTCATTAGGGGTGGTTAAAAAAGTCCCTAATCCCCTGGATTTTATTGAATTTAAGGAGATATTATAGGGGGTTAAAACCCCTCTAATCTAAGCTCCACTAAACTGATCTCTAATTTACCATCACTTACCCGCAACCACCCCTAGTCAAAGTTGGCATTCACTTTTACGATGGTAATGGGTAACCACTGCTAAAGTGTTTAGAGGGGGTAATAACCCCCTCTAAATGAAAAAATGAAACCCTCTAAACACTGTGTTTTTCTGTAGTGATATACTTATTACTTAAACCTTATATCATTTCTATATATGGTATTTTACTTTTAATGTTATATTATTCATTAGGGAAATTATTGTGGACCTTTATTCCTTAATAAATATGTATATTTGATTATAAGAAACATTATTCATGAAATAAATCTATTATTTGATATATGATGAATGCTTTGGACATGTAGTGATGGGTGGAACCAGTTATTGATTTCCCCTCGATGCATCGGTAGTCTCATGAGACTAAGTAGTTGTATATCTTTAGTTAAATGGGTTGTTCGATATACCTACCCATCATTTTTCAAACTGTTTTTTGAAAGGTATTTACAATACATGTATCATGATGCCTAAGATCATAAAATCCAATATTTAAGTATTTCCTTCTTTAATAATTCAGTTCTTATTATCCATGAGATTTTCATTTTAATATTATCTCTAGATGCATTTCATTTTCAATTTATTGGTTTAAATGGCATGTCTGTTTAGTTACTTACATTTCTATATTGATTATTCCTTATGTAATCACGATAATAAAATTATTAATATGGAATGTGTGTTTATTTATTTACCATTCCATAGTGATTATTCATTATCTAATCAATATAGTCAAATAATTTAAATAGAATGCGTGTTCAGTTGTTTACCTTTCCATATTGATTATTCGTTATCTAATAATGATAGTCAAATTATTTAAATGTCATTTTTTGGCTATTAATCTTTTTAGATTTATTTAATAATGATAGTAAAAATATCTAAATTTATTGCGTGTTGAGTTACATACCTTTCCATGTTGATTATGCTTATTGATTCATGATATCTTCCACTTTACGTAACTCTTACTGAGCATCTAATCTCACCCTTTTTTTCTCAGGAATCATATATTTGTAATATAGATGATATGCAAGGATATTCTAGAAGGAATGATGATATTTTTGAAAAAAAAATATTTTTTAATTTGTGTTTTCAAATTTAATTCAAGACTTAGGTATATATTTATTTTACCAATACTATTAAACTATTAGATCTTTTGGGATGAGATAACTTGTATCTTATGCTAAAGTAGTAAAGTAACCACCATTTCGAGGATATGGGGGTCGGGGTATTTAAATTTATACTTAAATAAACATATATCATGTTCATGATCTTATAGTCTCAATTAATTATCTCAATTCCTTAATTTCCAAAGATACTTTCAAGATAATGTTCAAGGTCCCAATGTGAGTATTACTTAGTCCTTAACTTTTTATTTATTATTTTTTCACATCCTAATATATCCTTGATATAGAATTATAATGACCTTGGTATCATTATTATATTTAAGTGTTATTATAGTATTGGAAAAACTATTTTTTATTCCTTCCTATACACTTAGAATAACAAAATAATGTTGATCATGTAATTTTTGTGGACTTCTGCATCCATGAAATGACGTTTTATATATTTCATCAGTAACTCTCATGACTGGTTTTAATGATAAAATATATCAATAAATATGATTCATTTAATTTAATAATTAATGTTAATATTAAATTTATTATCTACCATAATCCCCTCTAATTTGTAGATAAATGATGATGTTAATCATGCCTATGTACAAACAACTACCTCAATAAAGTAATGTTTTAAAATTTTCACGTTGTTTTCATTATTTATCCATAAATATACAAATATGATTTAATAATATAAAAACTATAATTAATATAATTATTCTTATATTATTCTTATATTAAATGAATTCTTAATCATAGTCATTTATCGAGTTATAGAATGTTCTTGTTTGGGATGATTTAACAACCTACGCAAACGATGCTATAAAAATATCTCATGAATGAAAATGGGAATTAAATACTAATATTATTATAAGATAATTTTCAAATCATGATTTTTTATCATTTTTAATGGTTATATTTGGTATTTAACTTGTTATTAAATATCACATTTGATCACTAAAACTACCGAAATAAGCTTACACTGATTCCATTTCCACAGAACAAAAATAAGAAACATATGTAACGGGATAAGATATTTCTAAATCAATATAAATTATCAATCATGGTTCCTTATATGATATAGGAATTATGAAATTGGTATCAAATAATGGGTATAAATATGGACTTTATAAATCATACATGAATCAATTATAATTACTAACATATGGAGATGAAAACAAACCATAACTATGTAGTAAAATTATAATAAATGATTATAATTGAATACTGTAACAGATTATAGATGTTAATATGGTTCTGAAATATGTTATTAAGATAGTTATGTTGTTTATAAATGGGTATAGAGTGTGTTTGACTAAGTATAAATATAATGTAAGGGTTTAATTCAACATTTTAATATCCATGATACATGTTTGATATAGTGAACAATAATTTCTTTAATATGGTGTATTAAATTACTTATATCCTATAAGTATAATTAATACCTTTCATATTATAATATTTTAATTTCTATTTATTTTTATTTTTATTATTTGATTTTGATTCTTAAATTTTTATTGCCACTAGGGGTTCTTTGTCTCAAATTTAATTTCTAGAGACTTATTTCATATTCCTCTTCATGATATCTTAGATATTGTGTGATTAATTTATAATGGTTGTATTTTACTATATTCATTTAATTCATTGAGTTTGAACATCCATATAAAGTTATGTATTAAATGACCTTTGATTCAAAAAATTCAAAAGGTGTAAAGGTTTTTGTTAACTCAACTCCTTTTATTGTGTTTTAATGCTTCTTCTTGAAATAATTGCATACAATATTGGTTTTTTCCACTGAATTATTTTATTTCAAGGTAATTTTTATTTACCTCTTATTAAAATGAATCTTTTTATTCAAATATTCCGTCTTGATAAATTTCATATACATAAATATTATATCATTGTTGAGAATAATTTCCATCCACTTTAATGATGGTTTCCCTTACTTGCCTATATTTTCCTTTCCCATCAATGTTATCATTTATATTTCAAAACCCAATTATGTGTTATCTCTGGGTACTTATATATTTTCATTCCCCTATTTTAAAAATTATGTTTTACTACCACTTTTATTATATGGGTTTTTAATAACAATATTTCAAAATAATAAAATGGTTTTCCATCCCCTCATAATCAAATATTTTATCTTCCACTTCAAATTCCTTTTTTATAACCATTATTTATTTTTAAATCTATATTATTGAAGATTATTTTTTAAATTAAATCTTTTAAAATATAAATTTTACTTTTTGAATCCTTTTGGTCATTTTAAAGGCTCTATTATTAAATATTATTTTTAAACGTAAAAGTTTTAAAAGTGTTTTTACTTCAAGTATTAGAAACCTTTAAAATGTTATTATGGATCCAATATTGTAAATTCATTTTAAAATTAATGATTTTCTAAAAAATATCAATTCACCATTTCAAAAAGTTATTCTCAAAGTGACAATAACTTATTCTTTTACGATGAAGAAAAATCCATTTTCTAAAAAATCTTTTATGATTCAACATGAATTATCTTCTTTATCTCTATAGTATTTAATTACATAGAAATTATTTTTCCTGAATCACTTAGTAAATTTTATTTTGAAACACTCTTTTTGGGTGAATGATTTTTTTGAATCAACCATTTACATTCTTATAGTCAATTTTGATGATAATATCTAGAAATGTTGTGAAAACAATTTTTCTCAATGTATCTTTATGATGTGATGAATGAAGCACATTTTTTATATGGGATTTCATAATATATTTAATGAATGATATATTATGGAAAATATATGAATTTTTTTCATTTAGTGATGCTTGGGCCCTATATTACCCTCCAATGCATTAGGTAATGTTTGACATCTCATGAGATGATGATATTTCTATGTGGACATAGGTGAGGTAAAAATATTCTCATTTTCTTGTGTGTGAACCTATTTATTTTTAAGATATGATCATATGATTAGGTGTGGAACTAATTATTTTTAATAAATATTCTAATGATTGTGTTTGGAACTAGTTGTGGTTAATTTTTGATCACATGATTATGCATTGTCTTAGTTTCAGTTAGTATAAGTTCATGTGATTGTGCTTGGACATAGTTTTGGTTAATGTATGTTTTCATGATTATGTATAGACCTAGTTATGGTTAATCTATATTCACAATACTATGTGTGGTTTTAGTTATGGTTAAACTATATTAACTATGTTTTGTTCTTATTATGCCTTTACTTGTTCCAGATCTACATGCTTTTGTAGTGAAACCTTATTGTGATGTCTCATGGTTTATATTATGGCCATATCATTATAATGTGATCTATGTATTATGTTCCATAATTATTTTTGTATAAAATCCTTATAAAATGATCATGGTTCATGATTATGTTCTTCTACCACATGTTTTCTTATGATCACTTATGATCTTTTATTATTTTCTCTAATGTTATCTCTTACTAGGTGTTAGATCTCACCTTTTTCTTGTATTTAAATTACCTATATTTTGAAGATGATTATAAATTAAGAGAAGTCTAAAAGGTAGTCTAGTAAAGATTATTAAGGATACTTGTTCACAAGTTTCATAAAATAAGTTTATTTTATAGCTGATACTCAAAGAAACTAAACCTTGTCTTCTTAGGATTGATTGATCATTATGAGATGTAATGATTAACTTCTGGTAATGTGATAAAAAAATACAGTTTTATCTCATTTTTTATCAATACTAGTGCTTGAAGAATGTGTTTTTATCACTAGACTTGGAAGTTAAATTCTAGGGCCTCATGGAAGCAATAAAAAAATTATATTAAATATTAATATCAGAATACCTTGATTAAAGGACACTATTTTACAAATGTAGAAGTAGGAAAATATTGGATATCATTATTTCAGTCTTCCTACTCCTTCTTGAATTTTAGTGTAATGAGCACAAATTCTCTCCTTCCTAGAATGATTTACACTTTTATAGATTGAGGGTTTATATTATAGTACCTATCTTTATCAAAGATATTATCCTAATCCAATATTATTCCCAAGATTGGTTTGTTCTTCATTAGTTGGATGTGCACCATGTGGATTACCTGAATATGTTTTTCTTAATTTTTCCAAATCTTTAAAATGTGTTTTGATTTTTATTTTATGTTATTGTATTTATAGAATTTCAATTTTTAAAGTTAACATCGCTTGAAATTTGGATAATTAAAAAATCTTACACAAAAATAGAAGTCTTACATGGTTATAAAGTCAATCATGATCTTTAAATTAATAAACAATACTCATGTGTCTTACATAGATTTTGAAATTCATACATGTATGGGAAAAGAAATAAAAGAGCTTAATAAATATCTTATATTGAGAACATTAAATTCTTACATGCACAAAGTTCAGCTCATACCTTTTCCAAATTTTAAAAACATCAAATTGATAAACTTTTCACTATGATGTTTTACAAGAATTCAGTGATTTATCATTTTCTCTAGCTTTAGTCCTAAAAATTAAAAAAAACACAATAGAGGAATTTTCCAATTTAAAAGAAAAATGAATTAAAAATTAAAAATCTGAATTATAAAGACTTTAAAATAGTTTAAGCCCAAAAATATCAATTCAATATATTATTTCCCTATTAATTCAAAAAAATGAATAAAACACTAGATCTAAGACATTTATTAATTTAATTTCAGAATTATAAATTCTCAAAATATTTGATAATTTCCCATGTTTTTATGCTATTTTTAGGATTAATTATCATTGAAAACATATAAAAAATATGAAAATATCAGATCAAATTAATTAGCCAATATTATTAGATAATACATATAGAAATATTCCCTCTAATCATGTCTTTCACATATCCCTTTCCATTTATCTATAGTTCTTATAAATATTTTTACACTGCCATCCCTCTAAAGTATTCACCCTCGACCTTTAGTCTTTTTATTTGATCAATGCAACATTTACTCGATTCATTTATAAATTTAAAAAAGGATTTATATTTCAAGGAATAGTATTATTATATAATAATATAATATAAGTCAACAACCGATTTCCAAATCATCATAATTGGCGCCTAGGTATTATAACAATTAATGATCAATTTTTATCATATCGAAAGTAGTGAAATTTTCTTTTCATTATTAGTTACATAATATCATTATTAACTATATATTATGATTCCCTTCCATCATAGTTGTGGAATTACATCATGATTATGAAATTTTCTATTCTTATATATGGAATTACACTATAACTACATTAACTTCTGTAAAAGAAGTTGGCTGTTGTATGACCATTTCATGCTTATAATAGTGGAAGTTTCCCACTAATTAGTCGAATCTATTTTTTTAAAGGTTGGGGCTGAAGCCTCATTTTTATTAATAAATCAAAGAAAAGTCCTCTTTTAACTGGGTAGAGGGAGACCCATTACATAGCCCAAAGGCCCATAGGGCTTGTTTGTCCGTTACATAGCCCGTAGGCCCATATTCTTGGCCCAATTCCTATTCTGTGAATAGTAACTCGGCAGCTATAGTACCCGCACAGTACCACCGCCGCTACAGTGCCCTGCTGCCGCTACAGTACACGCCGATCAACAGTGTCGCTACTTCTACAGTACTGCTACAGTACTGCTACAGTAACTGCGCCCAATGGGTTTTGAACCCCCATTTTTCATGTAGTATTACGGGGTGCTTACCACTAAGCCAAACCCCAACCACAAATAATGAACATGTAAAATGAAAAACACAAATATAATATTTATACATCAAGCTATGAATGATTCATCTAGATATAGTATTCTTAAATAAGATCACTAAGAAATATCTTTGTCTCTTAACTCTATAGGCAATACACTAGTCATTATAATCTATGTACAGTACATAAGGACCCCCTTTATCTATTAAATGAATGTTATAACCTTCTACTTATAGATAAATGATGTTAATGGATGAAGATACATTCACCTTTTCATGTTAACAAACTACACACACCAATTAGATAGATCATATACCCTACATAGCCTAACTTTATTCAATGAAAAATAGAATGTCTTAGATCTTAACATTTAAGGACCTCGAAATGTCACCTATAATATATACTTGTTGTGGTATTATGTTAGTTTAATATTTAAACAATCATAATATAATATTCAATTCATAAATGATTCATCTTAATGATTTTTAACTAGAATGAAACCATTTGGGAGTCATTATTATAACACATGCACTCAATATATCGTATTTTAAGTCATTTACTACATTGGAATCCCTATGCATTTAATATGGATATATAATTTCTTAGGATATGTATCACATGTACATTATAGGTTCTGATATGGATTATTCATATAATAAGATTAATATCATATTAGTGTATAACCGTCAATCTACATTTTGATAATAAAACCAATTTGGTTTTTATGTAAAATATAAAAAATATTTTTGCATCCAATCAAAACTTTTGTATATGTTTTATATAACTCTATTCATTTTTAAATAGACACTATATTAAAATTTTAATTTTATTATAAGTCCTAACTTTGTGACCACATGAGCCTTTATAGTGTTGAAAAAAATAAGAATTATCAAATTAATAAAATAAAGTAAAGAGTAACCTCTATAAAAACAACATTATCACTCATGCTACAAAGTTTCCATGTGTGATCTAAAAAATATATACTCATATATATATATGAACATGTACCCTATAAGATGTATCATATAAATAATTTATATGATTATATAATCCCTCTTTAAAAAACATCATTTGACCATTAGACATGGAACATATCAAAATATTATACATAAACTCATTTACTTTCGATTCCATAATGTTTCTGATGCTTTCTATAGGGTCCACCTGCACGTCGGCACAAATGGGAACACTATATTCTTTGTTTCCCTATATTCCCACTTTCCAATGATGGGTGTATTCTGTCACTTTAATCAATGATGTATGATCCCTGATCAAAATGGAATGATGGGATGTTGGTTTCTCTTTCCTTGGATTCCTCCTTGGATATCATCTCCTAGTACGGGTCTCCATTGTAGATTTAATTCATGTTTTTTGAACTCATTTATAATTCCATCTCTTTGTTGATACCAGTTAATGACATTTATTTGGTTGTAAATTCTTCTTTCATCAATAAAGTTTATAATCCTTGTGTCAAGAGAGTAGTCATGTTGGTAATCACTGGGCATGTGTAGATGTTGGGTTCATTTGTCATATGTATTCTTCATCCGGGTAGGGCATCCAATATGAGGAACCTTAAGTTGTGTAACCCTAAACATATCATTTCGATCATGAGGTTATGATTTTAGAGGCATAAGTCTTACATGGATTATTACCTCATTCATCTCGCACTTATGCATGGGGTAGGTGTTTGGGATAAGTCACAAGTTCAATTTCATCTGGAGACCGATCAGGATCTCTAGTTGAGATAGATTGGGCACAATTTTAATGTCTTCTATATATGGGATGGATGGATTAGAAAAAATCGTGGAGGTAGACCTGAGACTGTGGATCAGGATTCCCTATGGATACAGATCTCAGTTGGATGAATAAAACACCCTATTTAGGAGGATCTAGGATGGATGGATTGGACACCACATGGAGGAAGAACTAAGAGGTGTGTTTCTATTATAGAATATGCCACACTTGGAAGGCTTTCTGATGGTTATAATGCCCCTTGAGATGAATTTTGAAGGTTTATTAGAATGACCATTGAAGTAGATCGTGGATTTTTGTCCTTGGGAGGGAAAATGGAACACCTATGAGGATGGATTATAACACCCCTTGAGGCTGATCTGGAAGCTTGATCAGAATGCCTTGCGGAGGATCAGGGAGTTGGGATCCTAGGAGGGAAAATCTCACACATTGGTGGATGGATCAGAATTCCCATTGATTTGGATTTAGAAGGTTAATCAGAATGCCCCTTGAGGTGGATTAGGGATGTGTGTCCCTAAGAGTGAGCACATATGTTAACCATTAGTCAAAACACCCCTTAAAGATGATTCATAAGGATGATCAAAAGGCCTATTAAGGGGGGTCAATGAGGTGCATCCCTAATAGGTAACTATCACACATGGGTGGATAGATTAGAATACCCCATCAGGTGAATGAAAAAGGTCTATTAGAATGACCCTCAAGTAAAATTAGGGAGGTTTTTCCCTAATATGGGGAACCTAATTTTACCATTGGTAGGGATTGAACATTAGGAAGGCATCCAATATACCCTATTTATAATATATAGATCGAAACTCATATAGTTCAATGACACAATTTAAGTTTGTATGACTGAACTGATTCATGAAGCTTAACATCATATGGTAAGGATACTCATGTAGTGAAAGGAAAATCAATGAGGGATGGTGTGAGGAATATGCATAGAAACTTCCCTTCGTAAGAGGATTTCTCTTGGTTGGAGTGGTGTGGGGATTACACACTAAGCATCCCTTCTGGGGACTCATAACAAGTGGTGTTAGTGGTGGTGGGATCCCATGATGATCATGCATGGGACATCATGTGTTCATAATAGAGGGTAAGGCTTTAGTTTTATTTCATTTCTTTGAGGAAATTATTGTGATGTTTAATATCATACAACTAGGATATGGAACTAGGCCGTTTTTCATCATGTTTCTCAGACATGGGGGACTCACTCCTCACCCCTAGGGCTTATGTGACCACTGCTCATGTTCCTTTGGAAGGGGAATGGAATTGGAATTATCAAGGATCAGTGTTCAATCACAATGATTTTGTTATAGTTTCTATTCTCTGATGAAATATGGGTTGTATTTCCCATGCTTAGAAGTAATAGGTAAGGTAATAGGTTCACTGGACGCATTGGGGACTTCATGTAGGGGACACAAAATTGGTTTTGTGCAAGTTTGGAGCGTTGTGTGAAAGATTTGTGTGATCAAGAGGCTCCATCATAAGGGTATCCCATGGAGTCAAGGAGGATAAGTGTGTGCATGGTTTTGGTTTGCACACAAAATCAAGGTTCTAAGTAGGTAGGTTATTTATGCACAACTAACTAGTGTTAGAGGTGGTTGTGTGAGGATCACTAAACCATGGGTAATGTCATGTTTGGTCCCATAGGACGTTTGTATCATAATATTCTCAACCTTGGGTGGTCTATATTGAACATTGTCTTGGAATAAGAGTACTTCCCTGCATGGGAGTTGCATTTTGTCTTCTGGAGATAATATCCAAGGATTAGGGGGTGAGATTCTATTTATAGCTAAAATCCTCAGTGGTGAGCGCACATGTCCTTATGCATGGAAGGGAATTTTTGTACAACTTCTTTTTTTAGAGGGATCTCATCCATGTATCATTCCCAACATGACATCACCTTTGCAGCACAAAGGGTACTATTTCATGCCACATTCATTTCTTGTGATCAAAACTTCTATCTTTTGTGTGATGACATTGGAAATCATATCAACCTTCGTGAAATCCATTTAAAATTTCATCTCCTTTTGTGAACAAGTCACATACATATGAAATGAACCCCTAGTTATAAATCATTGATACTTGCTGCTCCCCACTCATCAATCCTGTAATGGTCCTTCAGGGTGGCCTACATGCTAATTTAATTAAAAACTATTCATTTGATCCTTTAATGATATTTTGATGCTAACAAATTCCCCACATGGAATCTGACCTGATAGGGAACTATAAGGTTAGTTTCAAAGGTAAATGCTGAAGAGAGTGGGTTTTTCTTATGGGTGCATTTAAGATTTTCATCTAGTCATGAAAAAGGATTGAGTGTGCACTCAATACATTGTTTCATGCCTGTAAATAGGTTGAGGGGGGCTTTATATGTTATCTTGAATTATTTTGACGTAGGATATTTTTTATCATGTGCATAAGTCATCCTCATTTGTGATAATAGTGATTTAGTAGTGTCTTTCATGCATTGTCCTTTCACACATCTATTTCTATAAAAAAAGATCTAATTACATGAAATCTGCCAAAATGGCATGCTATCTCACCTTTTTTCATGTCAAAAACCTCCTCTAACACATACCTTACTTGGATATTTCCAAAATAATCTGAAATGGAACATCAATAGAACTAATCTGAGATCAAAGTTGTTGCCACTTCTCAGAGAGTAGAAATGGAGGAAAAATCTCAAATCCATCAAGCCAGGTGGGTTGTTTTGAACAACCAAAAACTCATGCGCATTCTGATCAAGGCCTAGAGGTACTCTATATTGGCCAATCACCTTTCACTGTGTAATTTTGGGCTGATGGATGATGTGAACATACTAGGATTTTAGGTCAACACTCTATGATTTTGGTTCATGCGTGAGGATGTGTTGAACCACTACAACATTTCCCCTCGAGTTCATTTTTATAGGGACCATGGGGCCATATTAATCTACATGATGAATGGTAAAACCAAGACAGTCATGGGGGAGGAGACAATGACTGAAAATTTTACCACCCATAATTCTTGTATCTTTCAAAGCAGCATTTGGGATAATAGTAATTGCTGGCACAAATACGGGGATCTATATTCAAGAGGAAATTTCACTAGTGATTGGGCATGAGAGTAATGGGTGTGCAATACCTGCATAGAATATTTGGATGAGTTGTGAAATATCATATTTTTTTGAGGTAATGTGGACATTATAGTTCTATTTCCACCATCAAAATGAGTTGCCATCAGAGCTCTTTAGTCGATGGTCCTAGAAACCAATAATTTCCATCTTCATCATAAGGAGGTGAAAATATGTTTTTGGGTTGTTCACTACATTGCAGTCATCCCATTGTAAGGGATCCAGTACAATGTGTTTCTTCTATCGTAGAACACCTGGGAAGACAGGCAGTAGACTCCTCTCCCAGCGCAACACCTTATGATGGATTTGAGGAAAATATCATGTCCTTCTCTCATCTTTCATTTTGTAATCTCATTCAAGTTTTGGTTTGAAATGTTCTTGAAGACAAATATGTTTGTGATGATATAACGGTGAGGAAATAAATATCTGAAAGGTCCAAAAAGGAGGAGAACAAAATCATATTTGTTTATCCTAGAGGGGAACAGTATGATCTATGGGGGTATAGTATGCTGGGAGGCTAAGAACCAATTTGTTTGTTACACTACATTTCTCACAACATTCCTCGTAGTCTAGTTGATTCCATTTAGGGGCACCTGTATGGGCCCACGCCTGGGGACGTTGGTGATGGTGACAATCTTAGAGACTGTAAATAGGGTGAACCTACGGGTACCCATGCAGACACATCTTTACAGGTAGTTGGGCCTTGTGGAGAGGGGAGACATGCCAAAGAGGATCTTTGGTCCATTCCAATTCATTCATGGGTGGATTAGAGTTTATTTCTAGGGTTATGAGTTTTCAAATGCCATTATCCTTCCGAATGTTAGTTTTTCAGCCATCACTGCTCAATATTTTTGGGTTCTAACCAGTGATTCTTGAGGATATAGGGGTCACGATTGGAATTTTAAATCATGTGAACATCAAATTCTACCCCTTCTCAACCCCAGTTGGCCTGATAGTAGACAACCTACAGGGAAAATGGGAATAGAAGGAGTATCTGTATAGATTTCTAGGTGGTGTTCTGGTGGAAAAGATTGACGGCCAAGTCAAATGCAAACCATATATGTCATCCTAATTTTCCTATTCAGTTCAAGTTCCTCCCAGAGTCGATAAAAAGATTGTACATGGGGGTTCATGAATAATGGCATCCTTATATCCTCCATCATCTATGGTGGATGATGATATGTGTGGGATATGTGGAGAGGATCACGGTACCACTGACCAACATCAATGTTATCCTGTCAATAGATTATGCTAGCAACTGTGTGGAAGCATACCCAGATAAAATCTTGAGAAATATCATTTAGGTGATCAAACCAGTGAGTGAAGCATCAGGGAAACAGGGTAAAAGGTGGGCTGCTCTCTAGGGATCATTCCAGATGTCTAGAGCAGATCAGGATGGACCTATGGTGGGGAAGGCACAAGCCATTTGTAACACCCCATGATTCCATGGTATTCTTCTCTTTGAATAATACAATAGCTTGTTATGTACACAACTGCGAGTTCTAGCACACCACGACCAATCAAACTAGACATTTAAAAAGCAGTTATGAATAGTAATACCCACTTTTTGAATTTTTGTTTTTTTTTCAAAATGGATTTAATTATTGGATTCATAATATAAAAGTTATATTAGGGTGAATTTTTGGTATTTTTCTAAAAATGTTCTATTTTTTATAAATAGTGAAAAACACTACGTTATTATTTAAACCTAAATTTTTATTTAAATAATTATTTTTAATTTAAATTTATTTTAAAGTCAAAATAGATACATAATACCTATATTAATCCAATTTAATTCATTGGATTTATTTTATAATAATATTATTTATATATAATTTTATTTTACTTTTTAATATCTTTTACCCACCTTCTAGGCGTATTTGCAAATTTCCAGAAAACATAATTTTACCGCTTCTATGAATTGAATTCCAAAAATCTGACAGACATATTTTTCATTATTAAGTAAATTTTTTTTTAATAGGATGAAAATAATTTTTGGTGAATAGTAACTTTTGATTTTTATTTACCACGGTTAAAAGTAAATAGGGCGATTGAAGGTAAAAATAATATTATAATATTATAAAATTACCCCAACACATATCCTTAATCTACTGAATAACTGTATTTCTACTAAAATAAACCTTAGGAAAAAATATGATTCTTTTTTATCCACTTAGATTAGATTAGGACATTTATTATATTTTATTTAAAGAAGAGTTAAAAGTGTTAAATTCAAATTTTAATAACTAAACGAATTTTAATATAGGGTTATACATAATATAAATTCAACTATAAATATTCATTATAAATATAAAAATTTTCACTACATCATTTTATTTTATTTATAATTTTTATACATTAAATAATTAAATTTATTTATGACACAATGATGATGTAGTAATTACCTTATTAATGAAAGACTAAAATAATTGATATTATAAATATTAAAATAAATATAAATTGAAACTTTTGATGCTATAAATAAATTCAAGGTTAATGTGAAATGTTAGGGTTGATTCAATGTATTTTTTTGAAGGAATAAAGATTTTATTACTTTAACAAAAATGAAATACTAAATAGTGCCAAAATTGACATAAATGTGTTTGTAAAAAAATACTATTTTATTAAATTATATAATAGCCCTAAAAATCAATTATAAATCCAAATGACTTATATAATGTTACATATGTCATTAATTAACTACTTGAGGTTCTCTTTCCATTTTATATTAACTATATTAACCATGTAGTATAAAAATACTAAAAGACATGGTAAAAGTTAAACTATTTAACTAAGAGTTAAATCTAAACGATAAGGTTAATATGGTGACCTAGACATGTCTAAAACCTATTGGGTGAGAGTATTTAAAACCATACCCATCTTATCCTATAAATAAATCCATTATAATCTTTTAGAATCCAAAAATTAATTTTATAATAAATTAATATTTCATGTTTTTTCTAAAGTGCTCATCACCTCTCTTATAAAAGGGAACATTCTCTTCTCTTAAATTCACACCTCCAAATCCATCTGGATCCTCCAACTCCTGCTCAAATATCTTCTCAACTACCCTAAATTAAACCTATAAGCCTTACCTTTATCATAAATCCAACCTAAGGAGCCCTTTTTTTAATCAAAAGAAATCACCTAAAGAAGAGGTAATTATTTTATCACCTCTTTCAAAGTTCTTTTCTTCTTCCACTTCCACTTTCTTTTCTATTTCCATACTAAAATAATAACTACAGTAACTTATACATAATGAGATGTTATTATAGATATGTTACAACCATATTCATTATTCTATCCATCCTATGAATAACTAAGTCACCCTATGTGCATACGTACGGCTTACCGTCTCCACGTCATGGTGTAGTTTGTTATTCAACATTTCATTATTTGGATGGGTATAATAATGAGTGTAATTAATGTAAATAATAAATATAACATTTTAATGATTCATTATATACAATATACCATCCAATTACATATGATTTCACCATCAATAGAATGATATTTTTGCTCGTGTGTACGTACGGCTTACCGTCTCCATGACACCATGAGTTTTCATTCCCCATCGTAACTATTCAAGAATAATTTTCATCTGATAATGTTTAAAGAAATTAATATAATTATGAATATGAATACAATACATCCTATCCAGAATAAACATTACTTATGTAAAAAAACATATAAATTAAGATGAATCAGTTGACACCTGAAACAATGATACTACTGAAATATTATTAACAAAGCAATATTAGAGGATCATATATGATATCATATTTTTGTATGTGGTTATTTTATAATTTTATAAAAATGTTTTAACCATTATACAGGAGGTTAAGGTACCCAATACTAAGTAAAAGTACTAGGTATGGGTTAATTTTAGAATCCCTTTATTATTCAAGGTTGTTTATACGTAAGTATCTACTGGGACTTCTTTATCATCCACATCCCTGTTTCATAAAAATGTATTTTAAATCATTTTTATTATTTCCTAGACTATGGGTTATATCAATTTTTACCCATGTCTAACTTTTTATAAAATTTATAGAAACTAATATTTCCGTCGTTTTCCAAATAATGTACTTTATGACCTTTTCAATAAATTAAAGAAAGAATGTTTTTTAACATATATAGAGGGTGCAGCTATTTTCCACCGTTGTAACACCTTTAAATCTTCTCTTACAAGATTATAAGAATATTTCAAAAATATTTTTTTATAATTATGAAACTTTTATATTATTTCAAATTAAAGAAGATATATTTCCCCCAAATAGTTTTTTGGATTGATTTCATATGTGTCAACATATATTGTTGGATTTTATGTTTAATTGAAGTTGATTTATTATGATTTATTATTCCATATTGTATTGATAGTTTTATGATATGTTTGACTATAGATGTGCTATTTTTATTTCATTCATGGTTTATGGTTAAAGTATTCACATTTCATATTCTAGTTTCATATGAATATTTATATTATGTTTCACTATTTTCATATGAGGAATGCATTGGATATAATAAGAAATGGGCGGGGCCTGATATAGCCCCTTGATGCATCAGTAGGTATCATGATAGAAACTAGTGTTTTGGCACAAGTCTTTAAGAATATTTTTATTGGTTGTCTTTTCACGTGGCATTGAATATGTGGTTATGATGTACGGAATTATGCATTCCATCATTATGAGATTAACTACTGATATACATGTGATTATTCATCTAGTAGAATATCCATGTGAATTAGTAAATGGAATTATTTTATTTATCTTTTCCATATTATGCTGAAATTTATGTTTAAAAGGCTTTTGGTTTAGACTTATACATTGTCTTCAATGTTTATGCTTATTTATTTTCATTTTCTCTATATTGTTTTCCTTAGTGAGCATCTGAGCTCACCCCTTTCTTACATTTTATTTTTCCCAGGATGTGAAGAAGTATATTATAACTGACCTGTAGGGATAGACTAAGGGATATGAGTGTGTTTATAGGAGACACAATTTTGTTTTTTTTCATTTCATAAAGTAATGTAAAACTCATGAATGTATCTAGTACTTACAAGGCTACTAAAATGATCAGTCTTTTGGTACATGATCTCTTGTAATCATACCAATGTTATGTAATAATGAACTGACTTTGGATAACTGGGGTCGGGGCATTACAGTTGGTATCAGAGGAAGTTTAGTACAAACCTTGGACACAATATTTAGATAAACCCCTAATTAGATAACATTACCTTAATATTGACTTTGAGGATTTGTATAAAAGAAAATATAAAAAATTTGGTACTATATATATTATGTGGGTTTTACAAGAAATAAATTCATGTCTGGATACTACAAGTGGACGTGGTTCTATCATAGTTGTACCTAGGAGTGAAAAATCCAACAAGGAGTTTTGGGCATGACTCAAGGTATCCTGGTACACAACAATGGGCCATACTGTGTACTTGGTTTGACATTCTTGGGGGATATGATTAAGATAATTCACATTTTCTTTACAAACCATTATGCTGGATTTATGAGTAAATAATCTCGTAAAGAAAACATTTTTATGATTATTGATTAAATGTATAAAATGTTCAAATTTTGTTAATTATTTTACATGTTTCGAATTATGTATTGTGATTCATAAACTAATCTAGTGTATGCCATTATTTAGAAATAGATCCTAATGGAAGGAATGGAAATTATATCAATTCATGTAATCCATGTTGGGATTTCCCCCCTATTCAAGATAATTATAGTGGAGCTGATGATTCAACTGGTACTGAATTGCTTACAACCATACTGGAACAATTCACTCAGGTTATGAATAATAACCTTACCCATATGGATCGCCCTAATCCACAACGCGGAGGATCAATGTAAGAATTATTCATGAGGAAACAACCACTAACATACAATGGGACTACAAATCCATTTGTTGCTGAGCAATGGATAAGTTACTTAGAGAAATTATTTCATGACTTGGGGAGTAGAAAAAGGGAAAAATTTGTCATGGAAGTCTATCACCTCTCAGGATATATAGATCAATTGTGGTAATTTAGTCAAAACATAAAGGAGGATGATGATGTATCAAATATGGAATAGAGGAATTTTAATGATATTTTCCTAGAAAAATAATTTCCTTGTGAACATCGAGCAGATATGGAAAGGCAATTTCTGAGTCTAAGGTAAAAGGAGGATGATAATGTACTAAAGTATGAGGTTAACTTTACAAGGTTAGCAAGTAATGTTGTAGATTATATATTTAACCTAAGAAGTATGGTTGATTTATTCTTTGATGGGTTAAAACCATTTCTCCAATGAGCATTAGTCTTGCAATACTTCTTGTAGTACGAAGATATAGTCCCATGTGGTATCAAGATAGAAATGAAATTCTCTAAGTCTTATGACTTTAAAGAAAAGAAAGAGAATAATAGATCTACTGAATACTCTGGAAAAGGAAATAATTGGAATAAGGGAAAAGTTGAATTTCCACCCTGTAGTAAATGTGGGAAGAAACACCCTAGTACTTGGCTAAAGGGAATGAGATTTTTGTTACATGTGTGTAGAAACATTCCACCAAGCTCATGAATTAAATGGGAAGAAAGAAGCTACCAATGTTCAATGTTATAATTATAAATATATGGGACATTATAGAAATGATTTTCTTAAGCGTCAAGGGTATTTTCCACAGAAAAAGAAAAGGGATAAAGGCCAAGCTTACGTGATCACTACTATTGAGGTTAAAGTTCCTAATGACATGGTGGAAGGTACTTTAATAGTTTCCTAAAAATTTGTTAATGATTTATTTGATTTTGTATCAACACATTCTTTCATATCTTCCAAGTTTTCCAAGAAAATAAGATACTTCCAATTTGACTTAACAAGGGAGTTTTCAGTCAAAAACTCCTAAGGTATGTATCATTGCAACAAATTTTTGTCAATAAGTTACCGTTATGGAATGTAAACATGATTTATCTTCTGATCTTATTTTTATTCCCATGATTTAATTTGATATAATCCTCAATATCGATTGGCTTTCAGATCATGATGCGATAATTTATTGTAAGAAGGAGGTTACAATTTTGGATGATGATAAGGAATCCCTTTTCATTAGAAAAGAAACATCACCATATGATTCTCATATAGATCCACCCCCAGTAGCTCTATTAAATTCAATTATTAGGGAGGAAGGGAGTTAAATAACTATTAGTGAGGGAAAGAATGTTCAAATAGAGGATGTACTTATTGTGAAAGAATATGTTGATGTGTTTCTAGAGGATTTACCTAGACATCCTCTAGATCTGGAAATTGAGTTTTCCATTGACATAATTTCTGGTTCAAGGCCCATATCGAAGACCCCTTATAGAATGGACACTTTGGAATTAGTGGAACTAAAGAAACAACTAGAGGAATTGAGTAATAAATGATTTATTCTCCCTAGTGTTTCTCCATGGGGACCCCCTGTTCTTTTTGTTAAAATAAGATGGATCTATGTGGTTGTGCATTGACTATAGGGAGATCAATGCTATAACAATAAAGAGAAAGTCACCCCTACCTCTCCTAGATGATTTATTTGATCATATTCAGGTAGCTCAACATTTTTCGAATATTGACCTTCGATCTGTATATCATCAGTTGTGCATGAAGAAGGAAGAAATTACAAAGACGACATTTCAAACTAGGTATGGGCATTACAAGTTTAAACTAATGCCTTTTGGACTGACTAATGCACTCTATATTTTAATGGATCTAATTAATATAGTTTTCAAGGAATATCCTGATGAATTTGTAGTAGTATTTTTTGATGATATCATTGTATACTTCAAAAGCTATGAAGATCATGAAAATCACTTGTGCACTATTCTAAAGACTCTTAGAAGAAATGAATTAAATGGGATGTTTAGAAAGTGTGAATTATGGCTTCATGATATTTATTTTCTTGGCCATATTATCTCTAAAGATGGAATCTCTATTGATCCTTTAAAGACAAGGTAAATCCAAGAATGTTTAGAACCAATGAGTATAAATGAGGTATGCAGTTTTATTGGTTTAGTAGGTTACTATCCTCATTTTTTCTTGATTTTTTCCCGATTAGATAACCCATTAACCATGATCGCACGTAAAGAGGATAAATTTGTTTGGAAAAAAGAGTGTGAAAATTGTTTTGAAGAATTGAAGAGAATATTAGTCAATACTCTTATATTGACTCTATCATCAGGGAATGATGGGTTTGTAATTTATAGTGATGCATCAAAGAAAGTAATTGGTTGTGTCCTTATATATAATGATAGAGTTATTGAATGTGCATCATGGTAGCTAAAAAAACATTAACAAAACTATCCCACTCATGTTCTTGAGTTAGCAGTTATAATATTTTCTCTAAATATATGGAGACACTATCTCTATGGTGAAAATTTGAGATATATATTGATCACAAGAGTTTGAAGTATATTTTATCACAGAATGAACTCAACATGAGGCAAAGGTGATGGCTCTAACTACTCAAGTATTATGATTTCATAATACACTACCACTTAACGAAGGAAAATAAGGTGATAGATGCTTTGAGCATAAAGCATCATGGAGTTATAAACAAGATGAGAGTAGAAAGGGGTCATATGTTCATGGATCTGGTAAAGATAGATATTATAATAATCATGGAAGGTGAGACATCAATACTTTTTTATATGGTTACAAAACTATATTTAATAGAAATGATAAATAGTTCTCAGACTGATGGTGAGGTGTTTTAAAAGAAAATTAAAGAGGTGAATGATGGGAGATCGATTGACTTCATATATGAAGGTGGGATTTTTAAATTTGGGAAGAGACTCTGTATTCCTGATATAGCTGATCTAAAAATGGAATAGTTAGATGATTTTCATGGATCTAGTTTCTGTATATGCCCTGGTATAACTAAGATGTATAGATATATGGAGGAACATTTTTTGGTGGGACAACATGAAGAGGGAGATTGTTGATTATGTGTCAAGATGTGTGGTTTGTCAATTGGTGAAGGCTAGAAGACAACATCCTAAAGGCGTCATGAAACCTATTCCCATACCTAAGTGGAAATGGGATGATATTATGATGTAGTGTTTCATGGGGCTACCAAAGACTCATATAAGGAATGATGAAATATGGGTCATTGTTGATCGTCTTACCAAGTTAGCAAAATTTCTTTCTATAAGAGAATATTTACCACTTGAACGTTTAGAAAGACTATATATTAATAATGTTGTAAGACTTCATGTTATACCCTTATCGATTGTTTCTCATCATGATCCTCGATTTAAATCGAGATTCTAGAAAAGTCTTCAAAAATCCTTAGATACTGAACTCTGTTTGACCACTGCCTACCACCCTCAAATTGATAGTCAGTTAGAATGGATTATTCAAACCTTAGAAGACATGTTGAGATATTTATCACTTGACTTTCAAGGTATGTGGGATCAGTATTTACCTCTAGTAGAATTTTCCTATAACAATAGCTTGCATTCAAGTATTCAGATGGAAACATTTGAATCATTATATAGAAAGAGATGTCGCACACCAACTTGTTGGGATGATGTTAGTAAAAGAAAACTCATAGGCCCAAAACATGTTGAGGAAATAATGGAAAAGATTAATGTTATCCAAACCCACATCAAAGCATCTCAAAGTAGGAAAAATATCTATGCTGATAACCGAAGGAATTATTTTGAATTTCAAGTAGGGGATCAAGTTTTCTTGAAGGTATCTCCATAGAAGGGTGTTATACGATTTGGTAAGATGGGTAAATTAATTCCCAGGTACATCAAACCTTTAGAAATTCTAGAACGAATTGGAGTTGTGCCCTACCATTTGGCAATGCCGCCAAGTCTCTCCAAAGTTCATGATGTGTTCAACGTATCACTATTGTGAAAATACACATCTGACCCAATGCATGTACTCACCTATGAAAAAATAGAACTGGAACCCGATCTATCTTATTGTGAAGAGCCTATAAAGATTCTTGATACTAGTGAAAAAGTGTTGAGAAACTTGATGACTCATCTGGTAAAAGTTCTATAGAAACTATAAAATGGAAGAGGCAATGTGGGCACCTGAGGAACTCATGATGAAGAACCACCTAAATATTTTTATGCAGTAATATTATAGAAATTATGAGAATTAAATTATTTAAAGGAGGGAAGAATTTAACACCCCAAGCTTTCATGGTATAATTCTCTTTAAATAATTTAATAGCTTGCACTGTATATAGCTTCGAGTTCTAGCACACCATGACCAATCAAACTAGCCGTTTAAAAAGCAGTTATGAATAGTAATACTTAATTTTGGAAATTTTATAAATTTTATTTTTCAAAATTAATTTTTTTGGATTCAGAATATCAAAATTAGATTAGGGGGAATTTTTGGTATTTTTCTAAAAACTTTCAAATTTTTATGAATAGTGAAAAACACTGCGTTATTGTTTAAAACTCAATTTTTATCTAAATAATTATTTTTAATATAAATTTATTTTAAATTAAAAATATATACATAATACATATATTAATCTAATTTGTTTGATTGGATACTTTTTATAATAAGATTAGATATATAAAATTTTATTGAACTTTTTAACATCTTTTACCCAAATTCGAGGGAAATTTGAAAATATGCATAAAATGTAATTTTACCACTTATGTGAATTGAATTTAAAAAATACTATAGACACAGTTTTCATTAGTATGTAAAATTTGGTTCAATAGGATAAAAATAATTTTTTTGTGAATAGTAACTTTTGATTTCTATTTACTATGGTTAAAAGTAAATAGGGTAATTAAAGGTAAAAATTATATAATAAAATTATAAAATTACCCCAACACATGTTCAAACTATATTGGATAAGTGTATTTCGGCCAAAATCAACCTTAGGACAAAAATATTATCCTTTTTGATTCACTTGGAAAAGATCAGGACATTTAATATGTTTTATTTAAAGAACAGTTAAAAGTGTTAAATTCAAATTTTAATAACTAAACCATTTTTAATATAGGTTTATACATAAGATAAATTAGACTATTAATATTCATTAGAAAGATAAAAATATTTCCTACAACATAGTATTTTATTTATAATTTTTATACATTAAATAATTAAATTTATTTATGACACAATGATGATGCAGTAATTACCTTATTAATGAAAGATTAAAATAATTGATATTATAAATATTAAAATAAATGTAAATTGTAACATTTTATGCCATTCATGAATTTTATAGATGAATATGACATTTTAGGGTTGATTAAATTTATATTTTTCTAAGGAATCAGGTTTTATGACTTAAAAAAACCAAATACTAGATAATGTCAAAATTGACATAAATTGTTTTTTAAAACAAATACTATTTTATTAAATTATATAATAGTCCTAAAAATATAAAATTAGGGCAAATGACTTATATAATGTTTCATATGTAATTAATTAACTACTTTATTTTCTCTTATCATTTTATAGTAACTATATTAACCATGTAGTATAAAAATACAAGAAGACACTGTAAAAGTTACACTATTTAACTAAGAGTTAAATATAAAAGATATGGTTAATATGGTGACCTAGACATGTCTAAAACCACTTTTTTGAGAGGCTTTAGACCCATACCCATATTATCCTAGAAATAAATCCATTTGGATCTATTAGAAACCGAAAATAAATTTTATAATAAATTAATATTTCATGTTTTTTCTAAAGTGCTCCTCAATTCTCTTATAAAAGGGAACTTCCTCTTATCTTAAATTCACACCTCCAAATCCATTTTTCTCAGCCAAAACCTGCTAAAATATCCCCTCAACTACAATAAATTCAACTTATAGGCCTTACTTTGATCCTAAATTTAATCTACAGAGTCCTTTTTTTCAAATCAAAAGGAATCACCTAAAGAAGATGTAATTATTTTATCACCTCTTTCAAAGTTTTTTTATTCTTTTACTTCATATTTCTTTGTTCTTTCCATAGTAAAATAATAACTCCAGTACCTTCTACATAATGATATTTTATTATAGATATGGTACAACCATATTCATTATTGTATCCATCCTATAAATGAGAAAGTCGCCAAACGTGCGTACGTACGGCTTACCGTATCCACACCGTGGTGTAGTTTGTTGTTAAAAACAACATTATTCGGATGGGTATAATAATGAGTATAATTGATGTAAGTAATAAATATACCATGTTAATGATTATGTATATATATTATACTGTCCAATTACATATTATTTCTCCATCAATAGAATGATATTGTCGCTCGTGTGTACGTACGGCTTACCGTCTCCACAACGTGATAAGATTTAATTCCCCATCATAAACATTCAAGAATAATTTTCATTTTATAATTTTTAAATAACTTAATATCATTTTGGATATGAATCAAATACATCCTATCCATAACAAACATGACTTATGTAAAAAAACATATAAAGTAAAATGAATCAGTTAACAACGAAAACAATTATACTGCTGAAATATTATTAACAAAGCAATATTAGAGGATCATATATGATATCAAATTTATGTATGTGGTTCTTTTATAATTTAATAACAATGATTTAACCATTATACATTAGGTTAACGTCCCCTCTACTAATGAAATGTACAAGTTAAGGGTTAATTTACAATCTCTTTATTATCTGAGGTTGTTTATAAGTAAGTATTTACTAGGACTTCATTATCATTCACATCCATGTTTCTTACAAATTTATTTCAAAAAACAATTACTGTTTCCTAGACTATGGGTTAAATTCATTTATACCCCTGTTTTACTTTTTATAATTTTTTTTTGAAATGAATCTTTCCTTCATTTTTGAAATGAGGTATATTATAACCTTTTTGAAAAATTAAGAAAAGAAATTTTTTTAACTTATACGGAAGGTGTGGTTATTTTCTACTGTTATAAAACCTTAGAAGCTTCCCTTATATGATTATAATAATTTTTTCAAAATATTTTTTTTAGTAATTATGAGACTTTTAATTAGTTTCATAGTATTAAGAGATATTTCTCCCAAATAGTTTTTTTATTGATTTTATCTATGTCAACATCTATTGTTGGATTTTATTTTTAATTGAAGTTAATTTATTATGATACAATATTCTATATTGTATTGATAGTTTTATTATATGTTTGACTATGGATGTTCTATTTTTATATCATTCACGATTTATGGTTAAAGTATTATCATTTTCTATGATAGTTTAATACAAATGTTTATGTTATGTTTCACCCTTTTCATTTGAGGAATACATCGTACGTTGTATGTAATGGGCGGGGCCCTCTATATCCCCTTGATGCATCAGTAGGTCTCATGAGACAATCTAGGGTATTGACATGAGGCCTTGACAATATTTTTATTTTTAGTCTTTGAACGTGGCCTTGACTATGTGGTTATGATGTTCGGCATTATGTATTCCATCATTATGAGATTAGCTATTGATATTACATGTGATTATTCATTTAGTATAATATCCATGTGAATAAGTAAATTGTATTATTTTATTTATCATTTCCATATTATACTGAATTTTATGTTTCAAAGGATTGTGTTTTAGTCTTATACATTGGATTAAATGTTTATGCTTATTTATGTTAGTTTCCAATATATTTTTATCCTTACTAAACATCTGAGATCACCCCTTTATTAGGTTTTATTTTTTCCAGGATGCGAAGAAGTATATTATGAAAGACCTGTAGGGATAAGATAAGAGATATGAGTGATTTTAAAGGAGACATAATGATGTTTTTTTATTTCATAATGTAATGTTAAACTTATGTAGGTATCCAGTACTTCCAAAGATACTAAACAGATCAGTATTTTAGGACATGGTTATTTGTGATCACGCCAATGTTATGTTATAATGTATCGACTTTGGGTAACTAGAACAGTCTTAGGATAAAGATAGGGGCTCTCAATTCAAGAAGATCAGGGTTAAGGAGGCTCCAAGATTGAAACTAAAATATATGCTATATCTATATACTGATGTTATATTTTCCTTATTCTTTATGGCTTGAAGGACGATGTCAATGTCTATGTCAACAAAGAACCATTGGTGAAAGATTATCTGAGATGGAGTCGTGCTTTCAGATGTTGATCATATTTGTATCATGTCCAAGGTGAGATTCCATGAGAGGAACGTATACCCGGCATCCATGGAAGCCTTTTCATGCCATCCGGGGGAGTACGATTCTCATTCCACCCTAGTGCGGGTGATGTTTAGTGGTGAGGCAAGGAAGTATTCATCACCACTTGTCAAAGAGTAATCAGAGTAATTGGAAGATAAGTATGCACAAGACTCTAATGATGAAGAATCCTAGGGGTCATTCGCCGATCAAGGGACCCCTCAAGAGAGTATAAAAATTATGAACTCAAACGATGACCTGATCATACATCTGGAGGTAATCCTATTAACCTACCTATCCCTTTCACTACTTCATAATTTTTATTTATAAGCTCTAACTAAATATTTTCTTATATAGGGGAATATAGTAAAGGGGAAAGGTTCCCCTACAATAGGGGAGAAAAGTGGACCACCAAGTGATAGAGAGAATGTTCCAGGTCCTATGCCCAAGGCGGGAGAAATTGGTGGGTAATTTGATGAATACGGAGTGAATACCTCATAGAATTGGGCCCTCCATTTCATTTATAGTAGACCAAGCCATGGTATTCCAACAGTGGAACCCACTGATGATGCCCAGGGAAACTCCTCTTCGAAATCCCCTTACCTTAAGGTAAGATCAAATATCATTTCACTAGGACGTTAAATAAATTTCTTGTAGGTTTTGTATCAACATGATCATTTGTTTTCATGCATATCATACTTGATCAGCATATGCGGAGCTAGTGTAAATAATTAATGTGCGGACAGGTTTTGAGGGGTCTCATATGGTGGAACTCCCTGTCGAGATTCAGAGGCTCAATCTACAAATGCTCACCTCTTACAAGTCTTTTTCTCTCAGGAAAGCTCAACTGGGAATTTTATGGCCAAATTAACTAATAGATTCATTTTCCAAGTAGTGATCTAATGTTATCATGACCATTAAGAGGCTGAGGACGAAGAATCTAGGCCCCCCTCCCTGCATACTCTGCCAACCCTCAATGATCTGATCGTTCAATAAGATTTAGACTTGATCCCAGGTGAATAGTCTGTTGTAGTCTCGGGTAACGCCACTGGTGGGGAAGAGCATGAGGCTAGTAGAGACAGTGTTGTCGATGAAGGTTCATGTGAAGATGCTGAACCTCTTGATCTAGTGCCTGAACTAACTGATAGGATCCCTGAACAAGACTCTGCTACTGCCATCTTTTTGTCTTTCCCAAATATGATTCTATGCTTGTTGAAGAACTAAAAGACTCCAGATCTAATGTTACTAATGATAAATGCATGGTCTCGAACAGATCAGGGATGAGTGTATAATGCATTATAACCGAAACTCTGGAACCATACCTAGTGTGTCTGATGAGGTCCCCTCACCACTCACTGCGGAACCAGGGCACCAGAGTGGAGGATGCTCACAACCTCCATGATCTGGTTTGCGAATTCCTTATCGATCATGTGCATGATCAATGTCAACATATGGTCATTTCCTGAAATTACCAGAAGTCTGATAGCACTTATAATATTTAGCAGGTTATCCATTAAATCCAGTATCTAGAGGAGTAAGATGTTGTGTGTGTTTCTTTCCTCACTGCTCAATCAGAGGTCATTAGCCAACTGAAGGCTCAAATGGAAGAGGATTTGAATCAGGATATGAAGTACAATGCTTATATAGATGGGCACCAAGATGAATTTTATGGAACATAGATCTAGGCCGATAAAGAAAAATTATCAGCTGACGAGGAGGAAGAAAAACTCGAGAGGTGGTAGTAGGTCAATGAGGCCACTCATCGGAGACTTGTGGACATGAACCAGTCAATTTCTGGGATAGATATATAGGGGAAATTTTTTTTAGAACTAAAAGAGGATTCAATATGTGGATGAACCTCATATATTGCCAAATATTTCTTTCATTAAACTTTATACATGCATGGAAATATTTTTTTTGTCTTCTTAATTATTTCACTTCAATAATATTTTAAATACCACCAACAACCAATTCCCAATCTCATGTGATCCATGATCGGTGTGAAAAATAAGAGATATCCATATTATTTCTCAGTAATATGAGAATTTTTGGGTTGAGAGATGTTGTGGCTAGATAACAAGGCTCTCAGAACAACTGAAATTCTTTTCCAATGTGCTCTAGTGCATGAATGGGGTAATTCTAAGGGTGTATAATTCTACCCAAAAATAGGGTAAATGGAGAGTGTAAATCATGATTCCAAAAATTTAGAACATGAGGGGATGGAATGATAATATTGGATAATTACTAACCATGTTCAAAACACAGAAACCATACTGTTAGCCTTGAATGGGTACAAACAAATGAGGGTCAACCGCTGAACTTGTTTGAAAAAAAATAACTTGTCTCGTTATCTCATACAAAGTCCTTTGGGATGTTAAACTTGGATATAGAGTTATCCATTTTGGCCAGCCACCATTCCATTAGGGGGACCCTTTATACATTGAGGAGGATGAGGATCTAAATAAGGGGAATTCAAAGAGTAGAGATGGAGTGATTGAATGTTTAAACAGATTCCAACACTCTCACAATCATGACACTGTGACATAGAGAACATTGAGGTGGCCATATTGTTCTGAAGAAAGAGTCAAAATCATCTTAAAGTGGATGTCACCACAAATTCCAGATGAGAAACAAAGATTATGAATAATGTGGGAGGTGATCGACACTAAAGGAAAGGGCTTCTTGGGGGATGGACTAAGATACTCTGTAGTTTTAGGTCATCCAATGAGGATGATAAACATGTAGTTTAACTTCATATAGTGATGATATTGAACACATAGTTGAATTTCATACGGTAAGTATTGTTTATTGTAAAGTTTAACATCATGTGATCAAAACAAGGTGTGTATGGGACTTATGCACTGGTCTGCCCAACATGCCTTCCTTGTGTCAGGACAAGAAGGCATCCCATTTCCATTGTATAGGGTAGGGTCACAATTTATCATCATGAAATAACGATGTAGTGAATCGATGTGAATGATATCCATTCAACCATGAGATTTGAGGGTAAAGGAGGGTATCAGGATGCAAAACTGTGCACTGAGAAATAGAATCTGGGGCGGGTCACATACAGTTTAAGGTTGTGATGGTTGGACCTCAGAAAGGGTGTCTTGAATGAATGTTTACAACATCAAAGGAGGGTTACCCGATGTAAAAAAAGGGGACTAAGTGGTCACATGGGGCTGCGCAAAATACACATGGTAAAAACAACAGATTAAGGATGTAATTATTGGACTATGGATTTTTTTAATGTTTCTAAATCTCGGACCTGGAGCAAATGTTTTAGGGTCGTAATGCATGGTCCATAGCTTTCAATTTATGTTCATGAAGCAGGGACCTATCACTACCTTGTACAAACATTTTTAGCATGGTGAGTTGATAACATGACATGAATGGAGGTCCAAGGAGACCCAATGCCACATAATGCATTCTTGAGGATTCATGTATATATTTTATAGTTATAATGTTAGACTTGGGATTTTTTTTAGCTTAAGGCCATAGAGTTTGGACCATGGTCACCCTACAGTGTCCAAAGTGGATTGAGCTAAAAATCCATGTGCCACATGAAACATAAAGGGCATGTTGCAAAACACTTAAGGTCATCCTTCATGGACCATGGATTTTAGTTTATGTCCATAAATATTGGACCATGAAAATGGGGAAGGAAAGTCCTTGCGATGAATCAATGGAGGGGATAGACCCCAGAAAAAATATCCAGGAACAACTATGTATCCCATGATGATGGGAATCAAGACACACATAGTTATGAAACATGGTGTGGTAGAATATTGATGCCATAGGGGATTCCCTCTCAAACAATATTATTGAATCTTATCATAATTGTATATGAGGTATCCTGAATTCATATGGATTAATTATTCAGTTTAACATCATGTGTTGAGGGTTTTCATTCATCTCTTATTTTTTATACGGGCATCCTAGTTTGATACAGGGTAATATCATATTTATTTAGAGGCATCTCAAACTTTTCTTTGGTAAGACTGGAGTTTATTGTCATAATCTACGGGAATTCCTTTCTCATATTAGAATTTGAGGGAATCTCATCTCACTGAGGATCTAAGGCTGTTGAATGGAGCTTATACTTGGAAGGAGGCATGTGGGATATTTTTGGGTGATTACACAACAAGTAACGGATGGTTCTGTGATGAATCTACATTGGGACCTGGAGAAGGAAAGTCTAGGTTTCACTACATATACCATGATGATAGGAATAAATCCATGTGTAGTTATAGGGGTGATACACACATTTTAAGGTCGTATGATCTAGACCAAGGAAAATAGTTTAAAGTTGTGTCACTTAGACTATGTGCAATCAGTTTAGAATCATGATGTATGAACTGTCATAGTGTTTTTTTAAAAGGTGTTTGTTCCACACAAAAGCGGTGAAAACTGACCTGAATGATCTAATGGAGGACCTCATACTAGAAAAGTATTAGAAATAAAATCATATATATTTGAGGGTCATAATTATTGGACCATAGAAGAGGTAGAAAACAGTTTAATGTCATGATGCTTGGATTAGAAGGGAGGCAAAGGAGGCTCACATACCACAAATGGATCCATAGGTACCAAAGGGTTGATAAATTTGTAGTTGGGCCCAAATATGAGAAGTACGGGCATCTCTAAGTATCCCATGAGGATGGGAATCAAGACACACATATTTTTAAATCACATCCTAGTAGAAGACTGATGTCGGTAGGGGTGATCCTCTCGGGTGAGGGAATTTGAGGCATCCCACGACAATCATGGGGCATCCCATGTTCTGGGAATGGGGTAAATATAATCTCTTATTCAAATTAATCATGTTTTTGTATGGGTTAGAATCATAGTTTAACACCAAGTGTTGAGGAAATCAATCTTTTCATTTTAAAGTGGTACAACTCAAATTATAAGGGCTGCAAATAGTTTAAGGTCATAATTTTTAGACCTGTTGAAAATAGTTTAAGGTTGTGTTTCCTAGATCAAAGGATATTAGTTTAAGTTCATATATTTTAGAACATGAGAATGGGATTCTCAGGTGGATATATATAGTGTATAAGAGTGAGAAACCCAATGTGAACGAGGGAAATTAAAGCATAATGCCACACCAAAAATTATTGCGAGGACTCACATACAATTTAAAGTCATGATAATGAGACTCAGACTCCAATTTCAGTACCTAGAGTTTGGACGTGGAGATACCCTTACACAATGTACTAATTGAGAAACTTGGTGTTGGTGGGAGGTGTGATATAATCTCCATCCATGGGGATCAAAGAGTATCCACCCTTAGAATAGACCTTATGAATGATGTAAGGTCCTTCCTACATGGGATCCAAATTTGGAGGTTTCTTTCCTGGTATAATTAGCGTTCTTAGAGCCATTACCATACCACCATGGAGGAATGATTGGATGAAAACATTCATGTTGAATTCTTTTTCTATCCTATTACGGTGCCTCTCTAGATTTCACAAGTCTTAGATCCTATTCTATTTAAGGGATTCCAGTTTAGCAAGATGGATTTTGAGATATTTTTTGGAATCTTTTGATCATAGACAGTAGTTTGGAGTGATGGAAACTAAATATCAATGGATATGATTTCCTCTGTTCCATACAGTAGGGAGTATGGAGTCACATGAGTGGAATTATGAGTTATCTTTGGATTATCCCATAGGGTGTTGAGGAGTTTTTTCAGCCAAAGTTTCTTATTTTGGCTCTCCATATTCTTCAAAACATTGGAGAGGTTCTTTTTAAATACAACAATCGATCCTTTTTCTTGCACATGATAGCATGAAGAATGGTTTGAATGGATATTGTAATTGGCATACAATCTCTTTATCTTTGTATCCCCTTAGTTAGTACCATTGTTGTTGAGAATGGTATGAGGAACTCCAAACCGATGGATGATGTGGAAGCTCTTAAATTTGATCACAGATGAGCCCATGAATTGTAGGACCCCATAGCACCCTGAGAGAGGAGGGGTGAATCTGGGTGTCAAATTTTTCATCTAAACTGATAGATCTTATTCCCACATTGGTAGTAACTTTTCAAACCTATCTGTTGAATTAGTGAAGTAATAAAACATTTACATGCAAAGATAGAACACAACAATTTTACTTGGTTCACCACAAAGGGATAGTCTAAGGAGCATACACCGATAGTGTGTCGGTCATAACTAAATCCACTAATCTTCACTAGATGTGTAATACAGATGTTTTGACATAGTCACTTAGTGATAAGAACACTGCCTTTACAAGGTTTCAGGGATAGCTCAGTGAATCCCTTAGAACACTTTTATTGACTCCCCCTATCTCAGTAATATGAGAGAATTATAAATCCATTTATTGAATTGAAGGTCGCTTCAAAGTATTTGCATTAAATTATTTTTCCTTGACTTATCACGAGACTCTACTTTCATCATGGAACTGATCTGATGAACATTGGAAGTCATGTTCACATAAACATGGTATTCAGTACTACCTTTCATGAAGATCCTTTGCGCAGCTCACTCCTTCATGAAGCGCTGACTGCCTTCACAGAATACGCTTCCTTTGTGAAGCACCTATTCCTTCATGTAAAAAACTTTCTTTATGAAGCTCCCTTTCCTTCGTAGAAAAAACTGTCTCCACGAAGCTTACTGAGTCAATGTGGAATACCCCATTATCATGAGGCACTCCTTAATCAAAAGCATTTGCATCAGTCAAGACTTTTCAGGTCTTTTCATGATGCTCAAGCTCGAAAATAATTTTTGATTCACATATCCCCTTAAATTCATGAAATCAAAGAGATTTTGGATATTCCTTGAAAAACTCGTTCTGAGTGAATCGGGGTAGCCTCTTATTTATAGGCTCAGTCATTCACGAAGCTCCACCACCTCTTAAAGGGTTTTTTTGGATATTTTAAAAATGTATTTGTGGTGCTCCTACCTTTTCGATGCACTAGTTAAAGTTTAAATTGTTGTAATGATTTCCAAAAAAACCCTTTGTGTCACCACAATTCTCTAATTATCATAATTGCAAAGATCATTGTCATCGATCAGGATTCTACAATTCTTCATTGTTCGTGATGCTCATTGTAATCGTCGAGCATACCATCAAATTTTTTTAATGATTTGAGAGATAAAATTCATAAATCTAATATTCACGAAAGTCATGACTTTTCTATATTTTCATAATGCCTTCAAGAAAAACATATTTTCATGATACTTTCCATTCTATAAATTTTAGACCCCCAAAATTTGGG
Organism: Viscum album; assembly: GCA_963277665.1. Lineage (NCBI taxonomy): Eukaryota > Viridiplantae > Streptophyta > Magnoliopsida > Santalales > Viscaceae > Viscum > Viscum album. The sequence goes on from OY728145.1 coordinate 507,361,868, forward strand.
AAACAATGGGAAACTGTACAACATTCAGTACTATTGTTTTCTTGAACTATAAGTTCCCTTTACTTTATATCTCCCAGATTATCTATGTGATTATTGAAAAAAAACACAAACCACACTCCATTTGTAAAAAATAAAATCCCTGGTTCCAACAATCTCCCCTTTTGGGTTTGTTGGCAATATACATATAAATTCAATAAAGCACCAGCCACTATCAAAACCTGATATGCAAGAAACAACTCAACCAAAACTCTAGGTCTACGTGAGTAATGCTCAGTGTAGAAAAACATGAGGGGAAACTTGAATTGGGTTGTGGTGTTTTGGAATTCTTAAATATTTCCAAGCTATTATCTGATCATGTCACGGAAGCATTACATGCCCTAAACTGTTTCCTCATAACACCGCTAACTATGTCACAGAATCATTCCATGACCTAAATTGTTTCCTTATAACACTAAATTCCGATTCTCTATGCACATGCATCCAAAAAACTAGAAAAACATTCCATCCTCCTCTTTTGTACCATTGAATTTATCCATTCTCCCCCAATGGAAATAAACCTAAATAGCAGTAATTGAACTTTACAGAGATTCAAAAAATTCTCCCCCTGGATCGTATCTCCCCCATAAATCTATATCACTTCCACAAACAGATTTAAATAGTTAATTCAACTAGGGATATGGGAACACTCATAACCTCCTCATGCAATGAGATGTGGTTGAACACTAAGGTTCAACCTATACTTATCAAACACTTTTGTTGAAAATGGCTTGGTCAGTATGTTAGCCACTTGATCATTAGTACTAACATGGTCTATTCTAATCATTCCATGTTCAAATTTTTCCTTGATAAAGTGATATATGATTTCAATGTGTTTCATACAAGAATACTGAGCATGATTTTTCATTATATCAGTTGGAATCTGGTTATCATAGTCAATCACCATTGGTTTTTTCACCTCATCGCTGATATACGTCAGTTTTTTCATCATCAAAAGTAGTTGAGTGCAGGCCTTTGTAGTGGAGATATACTCAGATTTAGTAGTCCTAAGAGAAGTGATTTCCTGTTTCTTACTTAAATAGACCACACATTTCTTACCAATAAATAATGCTCCTATACTTGTAGGACTTTTTTCTCCCACATCTCCATCTCAGTCAACATTAGAAAATGCTGCTAGTTCGCTATCTCTTCCTGCAGCAAAGAAAAATCCATAAGAATCTTGAATATAACTCATAATTCTTTTCACTTCCACCATACTTTCTTCCATTGGATTACTATAAAAGAGGGACATTAAGTATGTTGTAAAGACAATGTATGTTTGTATCATTTTTATGTATAGTAAGATCCCAATGATTCTTCTGTTTATTGTGGGATCTATAGAAGTCTCATCCTCATGCTAACCATGTTTTGTTCCCACCACAATTAGAGTCACCATTGGTTTGTAACCATGCATGTGGATTTCCTTCAACTCCTCTATTTCATAATTTTCCTAGGAAATGAACATTTGACCCCTATTATATATCACTTGCATCCCCATGAAGTATGTGAGTTCACCAATTATAAATATTTCAAATTTTAATTTCATGTGATTGGAAAAATCTTCCACTAATCCCTACCTGCTGCATCCAAAAATGATATATTCCACTTACACCATCGCTATAAATTGATCATCCTATCAATTATTCATCTTGATATTATGATAAACACCACCTCTTTTGAATTTGGGTTTCTTCATATATGTATCTAGTTGAGGATACCATACATGTGGTTCTTGCTTCATACCATGGATAGACTTTTGTGATGTTTTGTTGAAGTTTCAGTAGTAATGGTTTCCTCTTCTAATTCTTCTTTTGAATCATATTACTTTTGTTATAATAGAATGTTTTACATGCCTTCCATTATGTCTTCATATGAATCTGTCTCTTGAACGCTGATCATGATACCTGAAACTCCTTTTCCAATGACATGGTCTTTAAACAATTTCCAGAACAATCATGTTTGATAATAATTGAAATAATGATTCTGGAAGCTTCTTCATCATTCTTCATTTGTCTTCCCCTCAAGGGAAATACTTATCATCATATTCATAATGGTGGATCTCATCAATAATGGATTTCAAGATATTTTATTTTGGAGAAAAACACCATAATGGTGCTTCATCTTGTGACTATCCACATTGGAAAACATTCACATCATCACCAAGGATATTATTTTTTAACACTTGTTCTCCAGGATACCATAAAAAATATCAATCAATGATAGTACCTTCTTTATACTAATTTTCAATAATAGAACATATTTATATTTATCTAAAATGATCCTCCATTATATCTATATTTGAATATCAAAATTATGAATCATTAAAAGAAGGTGACTTCTTTAGATTTGTTATCATGAAATGACAGCCCTCTCTACTTCTCAAGTTATCTGCCTAAGAACATGGTTCACCTTCAATTACCTACATTATAAGAACAAGTACAATACATAAATTATTAGGGAATAAGGTGGTCCCTTATTTCTTCATTAATATAAACTGCATGGTTGAGATGATATTCTCAACCATGTTTCTCCATTTTATAAAATATTCATGATTTCACATTTGAAACTATGTTCTGATTTATGTTTTCGTGGCATGGATCTCTTCACATTATCTTCTGAAATGTGTGGAGAGTTTTTCTTCTTGTATATAGCCTTCATGGATGAAAAATTCTTACTCCCCTTAATGAATTCTTCTTGTTCTGGTAATAAGGTTAAACAACCTTTTTCACCATGACAATATTTCTTACATCTCTCACATATAACATATTTAACATGATATTTTCATTCTGTCATCAAATAGTAATGACCTTTTTCCTCATCATGTGGGGCCTTTTCCTTTCTATTTTCACTAGCCTTAGGCTATGAATCTTCACATTTCCTGATTCTTTACAAATATTATGACCAAATAACTAACATTTCATTGGGAACCATCGAATCAAGATTAGATCTTCTATAAGGATTCTTATGAGGTTCATCCATCTTAGTAGTTCACTTGGATGCACTTCCCTTCAACTTATGGGATTTAGAATACATGGTCTTCTCATAATACTTCATTGATACCTTCTTGGGAGGATTTTTGTTCACAACATTCTCTTGATTTATTTCCAATGTTTCATCTTCATTACATGAAATATTTTTTGATATTATTTGCATTTCATATTTGTTCACATGTTGAGATGATGATGTACCAACATTGTGACCACTTCCATTTCATACATCACAGATTTTATCAAGTATTCCAAATCTATTTGTAGTAAACAGATGCTTCTGGACCCATGGATGTTGTTTCTTCATCTATGGATTTCTCCCCCATGATATAATCTTCCTTTGTGTTTTTATATTTTGAGGATTATACCAACAACTTAATTCACTATGACCAAATATGTTGTAGCACCAACATTGACCAACAAATCTTGACTGATTTATATGCATTTTATAGGGTTGTTTGGTCTTTTTCATGACTTTTTGTACTCTTGGTGGGTAACCTGAATCCATATTCTTTTTATTATCCTCCCTAGTCATAGTGGTAGGTTTATTATCACCATTCTTCATCCATACTTGTCTAGGATTAGTCTTATAACATGCACTCTTCATGATAATAGGTTTATAAAAATTAACACTAGTTGGTTTGGGTGGTTCCTATTTCTTCTCATCTTATTGAGATAGATCATCAAACAATTTCATGATCTTCTTATCAGATGGTAGAGGTATTTCATCTTTATAATCCTCCAGTGAACATTGTGTAGATGCAGCAATTGTTTTCTTTATTTTTCGAAGTATCAATATGAGTCTTCTCAAGATTTACCTACTAAGCTTCCAAATCAAGACATTTCATATTGAGTATGATTTTATGATCTTCAATCATAATTATCTTTTCTTCAAAATCCTTCTTTATTGTAATAGATTATTCTTCATGTAGCTTCACTTTATTATGAATTCATGTGTCAAGTCCCTTGATCTTCTTAGATATTCCTTCCAATTACAAACCCTTGACATTATTATTATTTATTAATATCTCTTTAAGCACATGTATATTTTAATCAAGATCCTTTTTGAATCCCTATTTCTCTTCAAATTATTTGATGTATTTTGAGGAGCTTATTGCAAGTTCCCCATTTATATCATAAAAGGTTCCAATATATATGGAGAAATTTAAACATTCAATAATTTTTCTTTATATTCATTCATCCATAGAATCTACTTCTTTTATCGTATTGGTGATTTCTTCCTTTGTAAATTGACAGATTCTATAAACAACAATGGTTATTTCTTTAGGAATATCATGCAGATACTTTCTTAATATCTCAATTACGTATTCATGTGAGGTTAGGGAGTGATCATCATCACCACTTGTGCTTGAATACTTATTCAGAGAACAACTTTCAAAGGTGATAAAACATACCTCCTGATCACTCAAATATTTTGATTTACCCGAGGTAGAAATTTTTTCATTATCATTGGTGGAAACCTGAGACACCTTATCTTTACTTTATAGGATTGAAATGTCATTATTGTCTGAATGGAATGGAGAACCAGATATTAACTCTTCTTTAGATAAGATGAGATTTTTTTAATTCTCTATTCTCATTATTTTTCTATTCATAATGGTGTTACTGGATACATACATCTTCTCTTAATCTTTATCAAAAGATTACTTTATTGTTGACTCAGGAAAGAAACTCAAATATTGAAATGAGAGAAACTTTGTTGTATAGAATCAATGATAGGTTAACCTTCCCTATGATGCCACTTCTAGGACCCCAGAGCACCATAATAGGAGTGGAGTGAATCATAGTGTCAACTTTTTCTTCTAAAGTGATGGATCTTGTTCCCACAATGGTAATAAATTGTCAAACCGATTTGTAGTATTAGTGAAGTAATAAAACATTCACATGCAAAGAGAGAACATAGAAGTTTTACTTGGTTCACCACAAAGGGATAGTCTAAGGAGAATAAACCGACAGTGTGTCGGGCTTACCTAAATCCACTAATCTTCACTAGATGTTGAATACAAATGTTTCGACACAGTCAATATTTTTTAGGCGCACTTCCTTTATAAGGTTTTAGGGATAGCTCATTGTTTCCCTCAAAACACTTCTGTTTACTCCCCCTTGATCACTACTGTGAGATAAGTCTAACTCGGTTAATTGAATTGAAGGTCACTTCAATGGATTTTCATTAAAGTATTTTCCCCAAAATTATAAGAAGACTCTTCTTCCATCATGGACTTGAGTTGATGCACATTGAAAGACCTTTTCACTTAAACCTGACATTCAATATTGCCATGAACGAAGCTCCTTCATGAAGCAAACTCCTTCGTGAAGCACCCCTAACATTGCGGAATACATTGCCTTTTTGAAGTGCATCTACCTTCACAAAAAAACCTTCATTAATGAATCTCCCTTGCCTTTATAGAACAAACTATATTTGAAAATCTCACTGAGTCAACATGGATTACCCCATCATCGCGAATCACCCTTTAATCAAAATCATTGGAATCAGTTGATAATTTCCATTCCTTTTTGTGATGATCAAGCTCATAGAGAATTGTTGTTTCACGGATCCCCTTGGTTTCATGTAATCAAATCAATTCTGAATTTTTCTTGAAAAAATCATTTTGAGTGATGATGGGTAGCCTCTTATTTATAGTCTCGTCCATTCGTGAAGCTCCACCACCTTTATTTTCATTTTATTGTATCTTTCAAAAACATCTTCATGGATCTCCTCCCTTCACAATGAACTAGTGAAATTTGAAATTGTATTAAATATTTCCATCAAACCCTTTGCACTGCTGCAATTCTCTAATTCTCATAATCATGGAGATCATCACAACTGATCATGATGCTCTGATTCTTTGTCATTTGGGATGCTCATTGTAATCACATAACACACTATCAGAATCCTTTAACCCTTTATGAATACAATTATCAAAGCCAATATTCAGGAAACTTGTGCCCATTCCATATTTTCATAAGGCCTTCAAGAAAACCTACTTTTTTAAATGCTTTCTATTCTCCAAATTTTAGACCCCATGAATTTGGAAAACACTGAGAAACTGCACCACCTTCTATAATTTTGTCTTCTTGAACTGTAAGTTCCATTTAATTTATCTCTTTTTGATTATATTTGTAAGGAGAGAAAAAAAAACCCACACTCCATTTCTATATAAGAACAACCTGAGTGTAAATATGAATTCATTAATACGAATTACTTTTTCCCACTTGAAGAATAAATCCATCATGATCAAAATGAACCTACAATGGTGAGATGTTGCTGGTGGATATGGGCCTACAACATTGTGTCCACATACTAAAAAGGGCCAAGAGTACTTGGTTGTATAGAGAATCTCTGGTGGTTGATAAAGAAAGAGGCATGTATCTGACATGTGTGACACATCTTGGATAACTCAATGTTTTCATGGAACATAGTGGGCCAAAAGTATCCCAATATTCAAATATGGTAGGAGACATTGAATCCTCCTTGATGTCCACTATAGGAATCAGCATGAGCTTCCATAATAACCTATGTAATCTCATCTCCTTGGATGAAATAGAGGAAACTTTCATCAAAACCACATCTATAGAGAGCCTTCTCAAGGTTGTTCCGACTCTAGAGAATGAACTGTATTGCACACCAATGAATTTTCTCATGTTCAGCTCAATTTGGTGGGAGAACACTGTGCTAGAGATACTCAACAAAAAAAGCTTACCAATCATATGTTTCCTCTACTATGGGGAAACCTGAGGTCCTAACATAGAAGGACTAATAGTAACCTAGTTTACCTATTTCCTACCATCATTATCTAAAATGACTGGATCGATGACCCTCCAATGCACTATATTGATGAGAAGGTCGTCCTATTCATGTTCTCTATGATACGCGACTAAAATGGCCAAGTAATTGGATCGACCATTCCCCAATAGAGGGACATGAGTCACTTTTTGTTGAGAAGGTAATTGATTCATTAGATAATAAGTGTTCTTCATTAGGGTCATGTGCTCTGGATTTATGATGAGGTAGTCACCATTAATTTGTTTGATGACTAGACTGGAGTTTACCTTAATATGCAAGCAGGGGAAATCAATTTCGAGAACTAGATCGAGACCATTTATGAGATACCGATACTCTTCATCATTTTTAGTGTATCATTCTGACAATAAGAATGAGTATGTAAAGATATCCGATGTCAGGGTGATGAAAATGACCCACATGCCCACTCTATAGAGCTTGGGATCAATGATATTTCTACCGATTAGGCTCCGGGAGGCACCATCAATGTGCATATTCCAATATGAAATTTCCTAGTCCACTGAGAGGATAGCCTCTTCTGGGAAATCGATATCTAGGGGAAGTTCTTTAGAGGCTAGATGGGTGGTCAGGAAGTCTTCTAATTCCTGACCCTTGATATAATTATTTGGAACAAACCTGATGTCGAACGACTATAGGATCACTAGAAAGTGGTCTAGTCATACATTCAACATGGGGTGATTCAATATAGACTTCAGTAGAACCACGTAGAACACTATTTGTATCTCATAATGATAAAAATAATTTTGAAACATCTATACTACATAAACCATCACAAGGAATCTCTTCTCGATAGGGAAGAATCTGGTCTCCATGTCAAGGAGCATGTGATGGAGATAGTATAAACTATTTTTTCTACCATCATTGTTATTCTGGGTGAGAATGGAACTGATGGATCATTTAATGTTGGTCATATAATGTACAAGAGGCTTCCCTAAGATGGGTTGCATCAGAACCAAATTCTGTAGTAGATAATTCTTGATCTTATCAAAGGAATCCTATAATTACTCATCCCACTAGTAGGAAGAGCCGTTCTTCATGATCCTTGAAAAGGGATTACACTTACCATCCATATTTACGATGAACCATCATATATAGGCTAAGCGGTCTTGGATACTTCATAGCTCCCAAATATTACTTAGGGGAGGCATTTGGATGATAAGCTTGATCTTATATGGGCTGATCTCGATGCCTCTGTATGTGAAGACGAAGTTGAGAAAATTCCGAAAGGTAACCCTAAGGTCACACTTTAAGGGGTTCATCTTCAAATGCTCAGATTAGGGGAAGTTTAATTATTTCTCAAGATCTCTAATATAGTCTTGACATTGATGTTATTTGACCACTGATTCATCCATGTAGTATTCCACCAATATCCTGAGGATCAGTTTGAAGATATGTTACATGGTTTTCTGATATGCGGACCTTTCATTATTTATACATAAGGTAATTTCTTAATATAAAAAGGTCCCATTAGGAACCTTGAAGGTGGTAGAATTTTAATCCTTAAGGCACATCTGGATATGGTTGTTCTTGTAGTATTCATCCATAAAGGAGAGGTCATGTAACTCGATTGTGACATCAATCAATAACATTTTCACCAGAAGGGGAAAATAATCCTTCAGGAAATGGCAGCTGAGATCCTGGAAGTGAATACACACTCTTATATGATTGTAAATCTTCCTAAAAGGATTATTTGGGCTAGCCACTTGGGGTAATAGACTTCCCTTATGAAGTTTTATTTGATAATCTTATCAACCTCAGCCTCAACCATGGCACTGTGAGATGGATTCATTTTTTATGAGGATTATTGAACTCAGAATGACTCATAGAGAGACCAAGATAGTGGATAGAATCCTTAGGTTCTTGTCCTGAAATACCATCATAGCTCTAGGTGATGATTTCATGGTGTCACTTTAGGAAATCTATGTACTGCTGCTGCTACTTTGGAGGCATGGCCGCACTAATCAACTTTAGCCTCAGATATTCATTGTTACTGAGGTTAACCTAAAATAATACATTGATGGTGGTGTAAACACCCTATTTAAATGTAGTTGGAGCATCTTCTAGACCCTCTTCATCATATTAGGTATTTGAATCAATAGGAGGAGGTTCATCCATGATAATTGATTTAGGGAGAGCATTGGTGCCTGCTTGAGTGGACACAAAATCCTAACTAAAGGATTCATACTCTTCTAAAACCATGGTGATATAGGATTACAAACCAATTCCATATGGACATCAACTGTAATGTCCATTCTTGATTTCAAGTAAATGGTGGAAATTTGGCTTTAGAAAATTCAACCCTTCCATGTAGAACATGTGGGAGTGTCATGAAATGGTGGCCATAGGTCGAACCTCGCAGTACCTCAGAGGAGTGGGGTATCTGGTATCACCTAGGCATATCATGTGTAATTGTATGAGGTAATCTGGATAGTTTTGTTCCTCATATGAATTTTGGTACACTTTTCCCAGAGATGAAAAAAGAACCTCCGAGATCCGGTTTTGTGGGTTCCATCTGATGTATCAGGAGAATGAAAGCATCATAAAAGTCTACCCATTGACTATATGTAGTGGTTGTGTATTCAACCTCATTGGTATGAACTTTCTTTCCCTTCCTCTTCTAATAGTTTACATCTAGGTGACACGCTTCAATGAGTCAAAGGGAGATATATCACCTTGGATTACCCCTACACGTCCATTGAGGGAGTATTTTAGGCACCGGTGCTATAAAGAGGGGACTACCACAAGCATATGAAGCTAGGGACTACCCATCAATGCATTGAAGGTGGTATCTTGTGATACTAACATATATTCAGTGACTAATATCATGACACCAAACTGGGTATTCAACCAAATTCTACCTCATAGTTTCTACTCGGTTATGTCATAACCATGAATCTTTAGGTTAAAAGGAGTCAGATATTCATCGTTCAGGCCCAACCTGTGGATCATCCAAGTTGGGATTAAATTATCCCTAATACATGGGTTGAACAGGTAGTTGTGGATCTCTATGCCATTTAACTTTATAGTGATGTACATCCGATGGATGTCCCCTAGCATGAGGGCACCCCCACCCTCTCTGGAAAATGAGATGACAGCTTGTAATTACTCTTGATCGACCACCTCTAAATAGTATCCCTCTATAGAAGATACCAATACTTTAAAATAGTGAGAGATTTTTAGGGCTTATTCATGGGAAAACACATTTCATTCAACAGGTGGAGGACCTCAAGGATTGAAAGTCTTACAGGTAGGATGGCTAGGTGCTTCAGCACATCATATATCTGTTCCAAATGCATGTTTCTTTTTGTAGGGGTATGTTCATGGAAAGGATGAATAACATATGATGGTGGTTATATCATTGGGTTTGGGCTAGTACTGGTAATATCCTTCTACTAACTGACTAACCCACTTTGAACCGCATTCAGCTGACAGTTGGTTGGGTAAATCCTATATCTGGCTGGACGCGGTCGATCATGGCATGATTTCAGATGATCTTCTTGGTAAAATAACACCATCGGCTATAGAGGAATGTCTGATAGATCAGGAGGATATGATAGTTCTAGTATATCTCTACACAACACCTGATTCATGGTCTTGGTAGTATACTTGTCTTGGTCTAGGGAAATTGTCTCATCATTCTAGTAGTTCACATGACCTTGGACTTTCCTTTGGTGGTATCGACCAGAGACATATGGGGGATTTTCATGGAATTATACATAATCAGAGATTGTGAATCAATCTGCCAACTCGAGGGAGTTCATAGTGGCATACTCCCATTCAACATTGGAGGGGTCTTCTTATGCTTGGTAGACCCTAGGTGGGATTCTAAACTCTGTGGGCATGAAGTCACCAAGAGTGTGTAATGGCATTGACATCGATGGGGGAATCTAATTTTCATTGAGTCATTGGTATCTATTCTAATGATATTTTTAAGGTTATGACATGGATGTAGAGAAAGTATCTAGATAAGGTGTGGTGACCATAGGATGCTTGGTCCTTCTTTGGTGTGTACGAATGACATTGTGGATGTGAGCGACTACTCTGTGGTCCAACCATTCATCATAATTTTTGGTTCAATAGATTGAATCTTTCTTCCATTCACCTGAACCCTCATTGTCACCATCAGGCTAAACATAGATATACATTACCTATGTCGGGACATATCCCAACATGAACAAACCATTATCCACTTGGTCTTGCAGTAAATACTTAAACACATAGCATTCCTAGATGGTATGTCAGAGAATCTAGTGGTATGGGAAATGGTCTGGATGGTCTATGTATATGGCTTCTTATGGCCTCTTCCACTCTAGATGCTTCAGTATCCCCTTCTCTAAGGAATTAAGGAAATAATTAGGGGCCTATGCATTTTTAAAAGAATAGGTTCAGTTTATTCTATCCAGGAATGGAACTCCAGGGGCCTATCCTTGAAGTAGATTTAGAGTTGTGTTTTCTAATCTAGGTGACCGATCTTAGTGAGGTGGTACTTTTCGGTAATGTGTTGGGTTAGGATTTTATTGATAAGGCTGCACTTGGTGAGGATCCTCTAGAAAAGGGGTCAAAAACTCTTGCAACTCATGGGTCTCTACCTGAATGGAAGTGAGAGTCTCTTATTTGGTAACTCTTCTCATAGGAGTAGAAAGTGGCAATAGTCATACCTATTTAGCCTACTACAAGGCTTCCAAGAGATTTTGAGCCTTGTCACAAAATTCTCAGAACCCAACTGAAAAATTCTATGTAATGAGGATAGGTAATTTCTCAATGTTGAAATTTTCCATGCACATCATTAGAATTGTATATTGTTTCAATGTCATTTCTATGGATTACATGAGAAATTTCCATGGTGTGATGAAATATGTGACTCGCTTGTTAGGAATTTGTTTTCACTTGAACAAGTCAACAATACTTTTCTTGTGTATGGTGGATCTAAAATTGTATATAAACTATTAATGAAGGTCTTCTCAACTACATATAGTCCTTATGGGCATCTAGATGTCCCAAAAAATGAATTCCCTTCCATTTTCTGGAAGAAACATTGAATTTTAGTGGCTTCCTATCTCTCTGGAGTTCTCAACATGGGTCCAAACCTTAAGATGAAGTGGGATAAATGCAGTAGTTGGTCACCCATCTTGTTGAATGGGGAGAATCTAGGGTTACCAAATTCTAGGGTTCCTCACATGTTGTCTACCCATGCTGGGTATAACATTCCATCAGGTGGGATTTTCACCTTTCACATCTCTAGGGACTCAAAGAGAGTAGTGAGAGAAACTATCAATTTATATCGGTGAGGGTATCTATATTGATGAGTATCACTAACCAAAAATGAATTGAAAGGCTCATAAACTTAGTAAGAAAGCTCAACGGATCATAGAATGACACAACCCAGATCCATAGGAGGGTAATCGTAGTACTCAAGAGGGTTTGGAAACTCATACCTCAATCTCTTTCCATATAATCCAACCTCTACCCTATTTGGATATGATGGATTTCCAATCATGACTAGAGGAAACTATCCATTGAGGACTTTTTGCCTCACTGTATGAGAAATGGGACCTCTTTTGGCATTTCTATAGTATAGGAACTAATCAAAAAATAGTTTACCGATAATCCTTTTCTTCTCTACTACATGTTGGAGTAAGGTGACTATTGTAGGTTCTACCTCTTTCTTCGATGAAAACTCAGATGGATCAAAGGGCCTAACCTTCTCTTTACCTTTGTCATGATGCTAATAGGGAGAAAATGTATCATTTATATGATCTTCAAGGTTGAGTTCTTTCCTTTTCTAGTGGGTGTGGATGCCTCTATGAGGGTTTTTCTAGTACTTTGGAGCCCCTTGAGGTTGATCTTCCCCATTAAGACCTACGTTGATGGCCCTATCCCTCTAACCCTCTTGCCGGTTATGGATAACCATGTCTACCAAAACTATACCCAGATTAAAATTGTCTTCATTGACATATAAATCAGGCTTTTGTAGGATAGGTCATAAGTGGAGAGTATAATATTGTCCCAGGACCCATATTTTCACATATAATGACTCCTCTTCCATAATCCAATAGATCACTTTGAGGATATCAATTTAACATTGTTATAGGTTCTAGTGGTAGATGGGTGGCTCAGGGTGCTGATCCATAGGGAGTACTACCAACTCAACCATTCTTCATTATTGATAGATGTCCTTAATGTGCCCCTATCTTCCCAAGTAAGAAAACTAAATATCATGGAGGAGATGAAGCATCACTCATAAGGTCTGGTGGAAACACATTTATTGTCCTTCAATGAGGGACTCTGAGATATTGAATTTTGTGGTTTCAAGTGTTTAGAACACCTGATACAACTGGTTAGCAGCTAGAACCTATCAGATTCCCTCTTCTATAAGGACATATTTTTGGTCGGTCCAAGATCCAATTAGCGCTGGCCAAGATATAGGTGGCAGAACCAAGATGGATCAATGTTTCAGAAAGTTGGTCAGTATAGGTGTCACTACACAAGTCATTTTTTCACTGTATTTTGGAGTCTCTCTCAGGGGAGACACTAACTGCATCATCACATCCTTGTAGGATGGTGTATTTACCACTACCTCATGTTTGAGGGTGGTAGTGATCATCTGTGGCTCAACATGGTTCTCACCATATAGTGGAGTCCATCTAGTTCATAAAAATTATCCAACTTCTTAGGTAGATTCAGAGATGAGGGAAACTTGTGGGGATGACAATGGATATACTATGAGCCCATAAAAGGGGTCCGGAACATCCCCCGCCTATATGTACCATCATAGGGATGTGGGGATCCTTTATATTTCACCTTCATTGATGGAGAACTCAAGTTGTTGGGATCCTTCCCCAGAATCTATTAGTGGTGTGGAAACACCATCACTGATTCATTTGTGTCCTCAGAACCCGAAATATTGACAAGGTCAATGATGACTTGGTGTTTCCCACAATTTTTCCTATGGCAGTCAGTGTTCTCCCTTATTCCTCATGATGGTTCTTCGGGGAAGGTTACCTCTTTGGCATGGGTACAACCTCCATTTTGGTTGTTTGGATCATTAGGAGGAGCCTCATGCTGGTTGAAATAGACATGGGGAGGACCTATTTGTTGAGAGGTGGGATTATGGGAAGTACCTCCACAATGGTTGTTGAAAGAGTGGGGAGGATCTCATTTGGATTTATAATAATGCGGGAAGGACCTATTCATTGTGATATATCATTACAGGTTGGCACATAATGGTTGTCAGTGGTGTCAACAATTGAAAGGGACAACCTAGCCTACCTATGAGTGGGTTGGAGCCTTGATCCCAATCAGATAAAGATGGATCATTGTTTTCCTATTTTGTGGATCTGGAAGGATGCATGAGTGGTGGTAGGGGTCACTAGAGCCATGTAAGATGATTCCTCTTGTTTTCCATTCACCTAGGCCTTCCCCTAACTCTATAATTGGGTGATTCATACTAGGTCAGGAAGAGTAGAGGTATGGTCCACGTATTCTTCGGCCTAAGGGATTGGTCATTTCTGGTACTTACAAGGCCAAGTGTAATCCCTCCTTAATGACTCCTGGGTACAAGTCATAGATGGGGTGACTAAGGAATCACCCACCTCCTCGTCCTAGGGGAATGATTCATATGATTGATCTGAGGAGTGAATCCTAAAGAGGTTTTCTGTTGGAATGGGGGTTGGTTTCCCCGGGCGTGGCGCTTGGGGTGGCATTGTCGGTGAGGGGTTGATTCCTCCAGGTCATGGAGATCTATGTCCCTTTTTTAGGAATGACCCCCTCTTGTTCATACCAGATCACGTGGGTATTGATCACCCTTCATTGGATGATCTTTGATGGTGATACGAGGCCTAAGTTTCCAACATTTAACGGCATTGTATAATTCATGAAGGAGTGGGTTTCATGTGGGATCAACGTATTAAAATTTCTCCTACCTTGTTATCAGTGGGAATTTGGTCGTTGATTGTTTATAGTTGGAGTTCTACAAGGTAGAAAGATTCAGACGTCAATACATGTACAAGGAAATCGATTTCCAATTCCCCAACATCTTTTAATATTTCAAAGATGGATAGATATCCATGCTGATAATTTTATAGACTGAGGATTATCAATTGCTAAATTCCCCAATTTCTAGTGAGTTTTTTGATGGTACCCACCATTTTCTCGGTTGAAGCTATTACTAGATTTCTAAATCTAGAGACATGATAATCTTCGGATTCCCCAATTCTAATAGTCCCCATTTAAAGGAGAATATATTCGTGTCAGGTTCACCATTTCTATTTCTAACACTATTAACGGGGGCAGCAGGTGCGTCAACATGGATGTGTGTAATAGATTCTTTGATTCCCTGAATTCCCAATTCTTAAATACAAGTAACTTTCAAAATATTAATCATAAATTAATACTCTTTGATCAAAATAGAATGGTGGTATTTTTTTTCTCCTTCAATGGATTCCTCCTTGGAGATCATCTCCTAGAATGGGTCTCCCACATATATTTAATTTTTTATTGGAACTCATTTCCAGCACCATCTCTTTTTGGATTCCAGTTAATCACACTACTTCTATCTGGATATTTTAATTTCATCTAGATAGGTAAGCAACCTTCAATACCTTGGGCATTATTAGTCATGTCAAGATGTTGGGCACATTGGCCGTCTGTATTATTCCTCCTATAAGATAATCTAATACAAGGAATCTGAAGGTGTAGAATTAAATTTATCCTATAACAATATTGAGGTACCGATTCCATATGCATAATAATTAAAAATATTTTTACCTCAGGAATCCCACACTTATGTGTGGGGTAGGTGTTTTGGTCAATTCACATGTTCTACATCTTTTAGAGATATATCTAGGCATCCAGTTGATATGAACGATGGAATGAATTTAACGTCTTTTATATATGATATGGATAGATAAGAACTCCTTGTGGAGGATGACCTAGTATTTTGGATCAATATTCCCTATAGAGGAGGATTTGGGATGGATCAATTAGTTTCCCCATAGAGGTAGAATTGGGATGGATGGGTCAGACACCCCATGGAGGACGATTCAGGAGGTGTTTCCTTATGATGGAAGATGTCAGGCCTAGAATGTTTACTGATGGTTGAAACTCACCTTGATGTAGATCTCGAAAATTGATCATAATTACCCTTTAGGTGGATCAGGGAGGTGTGTCCCTAGGAGGTAAAATGTCACACCAAGGTGGATGGATCATAATGCCCCTTGAGGTAGATCCAAAAGGATGATCAGAACACCCCATGAGGTGGATCTGGTAGGATCATCCCCAAGAGGAAGCACCTATGTTTAACATTTTTTGAAACACCCATTGATTAGGGTTTATAATATTGATTAGAATTCCCCTTAAAGTGGATTAGAGAGGTGCGTCCCTGTGAGGGGAAATATCACACATAGGTGGATGGATCAGAATTCCCCTTGAGGAAGATTTGTACAGCTGATCAGAATACCCCTTGAGGTGGATCTAGGTGGTACATCCCTAAGAGGGAGAACCTAAGTTTACCATTGGTCGGAACACCACTTGAGGTGGATCTGGAAGGTGTGTCCCTAGGAGGTAAAATTTCACACTTGGATGGATGGATCAGAACACCCCTTGAGTTAGATTTAAAAGGCTGATTAGAAGGCCCCTAGAGGTTGATCATGGAGGTGTGTCTCTAAGATGGATCACCTATGTTTACCATTGGTTGGTATTAAACCATAGGGAGTCATCTTACATACACTATTTAGAATATAGGGATCAAAACCCATGTAGTTCAATACCATATTTTAAGGTCGTATGAGAGGACCAATCCATAAAGTTTAATGTCATGTGATAAGGATTCTTTTTTCGTGAAAGGAGTGTTGATAAGGGATGGTGTGGGGTTTATACCTAGAAGATTTCATTTCCAATAGGATTGCTCTTGGTTAGAGTGGTGTTGGGATTATTCATTTAGATACCATTCTGGGGACTCATATATGGCGGTGGGAGAGAAGGTGGCATCCCATGATGATCATTCATGGGGTATCTCATTTTCATCACACAAGGTAAGGCTACAATTTTACATCATGTTTTGAGGACATTGTCTTGCAGTTTACAATCTTATGACTAGGATGTGGAACTAGAAAATTTTATTTCATGCATCTCAGATGTGGGGGAACTTACTCATAATCCCATGTTCTTATGTGAACATCGCTCATGTGCCTTTGTAAGGGGAATAGAGTTGTCAATGTTGTGGAGGATTTTTCAATCACGAGGTCCTTGTTAGAGTCCCCATGCTCAGAAGAAACATGGGTTAAAGTAAACGTGCTCAGAAGTAATAAGTACGGTAGTGAGTGCACTAGAGGCATAAGGGACGTCAAACAGAGGACACGGATGTTGATTCATGAATGTTTGGAGTGTTTCACAAAAGATTTTCATGCTAAGGGGGATCCAGTACAATGGATGACCATGTAATAAAGGGGAATAGGTGCGTGTAAGGTTGGGGTTGCATACTGTTTAAAGGATGAATGTAGGTAGGTTCTTTTCACACAACTGACTAGCCTTAGTGGTATTTTAGTGAGGATCAATCCACCACACCCCATGTCAATTTTGGGACCGTAGGAGGTCTTTCATGTATGATTATCTAACTTCGGTGGTCCATGTTGCATGCGGTCACAGAAGAAGAGTACTTGCATGAATGTTAGTGAAATTTCATGTTTTGTAGATCACATCCAAGGAGGAGGGATAAGATTCTATTTATATCCAAAATCATTGGTAGTGGGTGCGCAAGTCCTTATTAAAGGAAGGGGAGTTTTCCATGACTTATTCCTTTTCTACAAGACCTCGACCGCATAACATTCCCATCTTGACGTCACCTTTGGCACAAAAAGGGGAATATTTCATGCCATATTCATTTATTGTTAAGAACACTTCTATATTTCATGCACTAACCTTGGAAATCCTGTCGGCCTTGGTGGATTACACAAAAAATCTCCTCACCTTTGGTGTGAAAGGCCCTTCTGCATGAAATGAACACCTTGTTCACAGATGCTAAAACTTACATGCACCCCAATCATTGATCCTGGAATGGTCCTTCACTGTTGCCTACATGCTTGGTTCATCCAGAACTAGATGTTTGAGGATTGAGAATAAATTTCAGCACAAACACTTAAAAAGATTAATTATACATATTGATTATATCACATGTTAATCATTCCAATAGATTAGTTCATCATATGTAACATATCTTAGAATGTATATCATTTCATAATCTACTAAATTGAAGTCTCATATATCTTTTATTATCAAAAATGTTGACAAATCACATCGTGGTTAGACTCAACTAAGGTCATGGTCAGTAATGTACCCAACCATCTCTTGATAGATCGGCCTCAAGGATAACATAAGAAAGGTATAAAATAATGATGGTTCACATGCTAAGTGTAATTTCACCCTTAGGTGATTAGGATTTCATGATTAGTATACACCCCTAAATATAATAATGAGCATATAAAATTCCATCTGATGTGCTTTCATAGGTCAATTCATAAATTGTGTTCTAGTTTATTATCTCACGAGTCGAATCTATATGATATAACATACATCTAATAATACTAATCATTATGTATTACCAAAACCATTATACGTTTTGATTCTATTTGATTAGGTACAACTCAAAGTTATACTTAGAGGTTTTTTATCATTCCATTTATCATTTATAATAAATAGTGTACATGAATGTATGATAAATTTATATTTCCATTATTATAAAATCATGAAAAATTTTACAACCACCACATTAAATATATCTTGTATCAAATTCCCATACATTCAATATGAACCTAATTTTTTTTATTGTGATATATTTTTCCTTAGTAGATATGATAATTCCATACTATATCCACTCAACAGATCATGAAATTTCACCTCTCAATGATCTCTTGAATTGGATTGTATTTGTAAATGATTTGTTTCATTATTTAGAGGGATAGATTTCCATGGAATATGATATACCTCCATTTTCATCAAATTAAATCATAATTTCACACTCTATGGAATGACCCACTTCATTTTTAGTAATGAACTTCTTGATCCGAATAGGTCTCTTCATAGCATATGATACAATGATGTACTCTGCCTCTTTTTTTGTGCCCTCTATGGTCGCTTGTTTACTACTCTTCCGACCAATACCACCCCCATTAAGTTAAAATAGAAAACTTGATTGAGATATCATATCATATTTATAGTATTTCAAACTAGAATAATTGTATCCCCTTAATATGAGATCATCCTCACTTATAAGTACCAACAACACACCCATACTTCATCTAAAGAACATAAATATTTCATTCAAATCATCCTAGTGACATTCACCAAAATTATATTGTTATCGACTTATTATTCTCAAAACATATGAATCACCAGTTTAAGTAAATATTAAGGAATACAAGATAGAAACTATATTAGAAACATAAATAATTTTATCTATCCTTTATAAAACATTATAATAATCATAAATCATTTTAATATTCATTCCATGAAACACTAGTAAAATCCCATTTGTGATTTCTCCATGATAATCCATTTTAAAATTATACCAATATATGTGTTTCGAATTATTCAACTAAGAATATTATTATTATCTCTACAGATATATATATATTATTATTCTTTACCCATATCTTTCATAAAAATCATTTTATAAACCACTCTATTATAGTATATAGAGTTGGGGCATCATTTTCAATAAGTACTATGTCATCATTATATGATAATATAAATTTCAAAATACTCCCACTAACCTTATTATATAAATAAAAAAATATTTATGTTCTTGATAAAACAAAACTCATTGATTAAATCATTAAACCAAATTTCCCAACTCTGTGATTCCTACTATAACCCATAAGTTGATCATTTCAACTCATAAACCTGAAAAATATTATTTGAAACTCCAAAACCATTAGTTTTTACCATATGATAATCATTAATTAAATTACCATAAGGGAAATTGGTTTTAACATACATTAGATATATCCCATAGTCATAATGGATTTTTATTGAAATAAATATTTGAATTAAATTTATCACCACCATTGTAGAAAATGTTTCTTTTTAGTCAGGAACATTAATTTTTTTGTAACATTTTGATAACATATAATATATATATGAAGGAAATCGACCATCGATATTCATTTTCATGTATAAAAATTATCCACACCCTATGAGTCTCACTCATTCATGTGAATCCACAAAGATATAAATTATGTTATTGTATATGGATTCTATTTTATATTTCATATCCCTTAACCATTTCTGAAAATTTAAGCTCTCAATGGCCTCTCAATAGGTATTATTTTTATCATATATGAATAATAAATTATAACCGTCTTCCATGATAAATCAATGTCATTCTATTTCATGATAAATCCAATCATACCTTTGAGCCTCTTCTGTAACTTGAGATGGTTCTTCATCCATAAATCTATATAGAAATGACTCAACTTCAATCTTAGTAACTCTTTATATATTTTGATATTTAAATAATCTACCTTCATCTTTCATCCCACAAACTCCTTAAAAAATTTGATTAGTCTCAATTAAAAAATCACATTATACCCTAATAAATATTATATTCAGTTGGATTATAAAATTAATGTCACATGATATCATTTAGAAAACCATCAAAAAATCAGTTCCATTATTTAAGGATAATATATTCAAAATTCATTCATCACAAGTATTCATTAAAACCTAAAATACTTATAAAAAATAAATTAGGAAATTCTCTATTCCATGTCTCATATGGTGTTTTGATGACTAACTTAGATATATCATGGTTTAATGTGAAAGGTGATTCTTTTAGATCATATACCCATAATCTTAAAGTAATATCACATCAACTCTTTATAGATCAAACCATTTACAAAAAAGTATGGTTCATTCTCTAAAACACACCATTCGATTTTGTAGTTCCAAGTGGATTGATCTATGAAACAACTCCATAATCTCTTAGATAACAAAATATTTATAGGCTCAAGTATTAACCATCATGATTAGATCATAGAATCTTTATACATTTTCATAGTTGATTTTTTATTACTTTTTAAAATTATTTTTACTTTTCAATGGTTCAAACTTGTGAAACAGAATAAGAACATTACCATAATAACCAAAATCATCTTTAAATTTTATGAAGTACCTATACCCACCACTTTTTTGAGTAATAATTGGTCTATGTACTTCACTATGTATAAGATCCAATTGTCCACTAACCCTCTCACATTTTCCCTTAAAGG
This sequence comes from Viscum album, assembly GCA_963277665.1. Taxonomy (NCBI): domain Eukaryota; kingdom Viridiplantae; phylum Streptophyta; class Magnoliopsida; order Santalales; family Viscaceae; genus Viscum; species Viscum album. The sequence goes on from OY728145.1 coordinate 507,382,978, forward strand.
GTGTTTTGGTCATTTTTACTTATATACAATATTTCAAATTAACAAATTATTCATAATCTAATGAGTTCAAATATATATATGCATGGAGTTTTTTGATGTGTTATGCATTTATATATCCAAGGTAAGATAATTGGTGTTAGAATCAACTCTAACATACTTATCCTAAATGTTATATATTTTATTATCCGTGTTTAGAATATATAAATAATTTATCACCTTCTAAAATACATAAAACATTTAATTAATATATATAAAAAAATTCCTTTTCTTAATAATGAGTTAAATTCCCATTCTTTTTAAAACATAATACAAATATTAAAATTTATTTTTATAGGAGAATCATAATAATATTCATTAAATTATAGGATTAATCTAATAAGTAGAGTAAGATCATAACTACCATCCTATAATTTAGTAACTATTTCCCTAATACTGATACGTTGATCTACTACACCTTTCATCTATTATCATCTCTTTTTTAGTATTTTTTTCTCAATACAAATGTGTGATGAAAACGTAGTATTCAATTCACATTAATTAAAATTAGATAAATTGACCTATATGACATTTAGTTCTATTTTCTTAGAATGATTATATTTAAAAAAAATTCTCAAACAAAGATACTAATATATAAATACTTTATAGATTATACCTATAGTATATCTAAAAATACTAATCGTGATGAATTCCATAATCTATAAAAATGATATATTTATGGGTGAGTATAACTGTTTATCTTTTAATTAAGGTATTTTAATTAAAGCACTCCGACTAAATTGGCCATGGAATACACAATTACATTTTTCATGCAAACATCTATATCTCATCATGACATATCCTAGATAATACTATAACATAATACATGAATATATTTTTTAAATAATCTTTTCAATAATATCATATATGAATCATTGATAGTTGTATTGACTACTACATATCATTGTCAATCATATGGATTCACCTAACATTATTCTTCTAGTACTTCAACGGTTAGGGTTTTATGGATTATTGTCGCCCATAAATTATATCAAATATATGTACCTAAAAGGTAAGATAATGTGCCATAAACTTGTATGACCCATGATAATTCATGGGAACCAAACAGTTAGTGTCACTCATTGTGGTCTTGGTTGTTCACATGGCCTCAAGTGTGACTCCCTGTACATCAGAGGCTTCCAACTAGTAATGAGGGTATATGATGAAACATTTGGGATACTATAACATTATGATCACACTGAAAAATAGTTGTATAATAAATGTATGAACAATGAAAATAGATAGTATTTATGAATTTAAGTAAAAAAAATCCTCTAGATAAAATAAATAAACATTCATAATAAATGGAAGAACTATGTCCAGTGTCATATAAAAAATGATGATCATGTCATGCTATACCAAATAGGGATCATGGGGAACAGATAAAAAGAAATATAAAATATGATATAGAAAAATGAACATAAATCTAAAAATCTTTCGCGAATATCATCATAATAATCGGCTTGTTCCTCTGCCCCCATACTCCATCCTAGTATGAGAAGATCATGCATCCATAGGTAGGTTTTTCCCTTTATCTCGACTTGTATCCAAGATAAATGTAAAGGTACCAACAATTTATTATACATGATGTGATATATAATAATTTTTACACCACCAATGGTGTCTATAAAACATCCAGTCAGTATATATATGATATAGCAATATGCTGGTATAACATAAATAAACCTGTAATTGATCATGTAAAATAGAATAATCTACAAGTATATGTTGTGTAAAGTAATTTATAAATGATGAATAACTTCACACAAGTGTAAAGCATCATCTATAACATATTTCATGTGTATCATGTATCACACCTATAAGGGATAGGGCTCAAAACCATTGAACAGGGAATCCACTTTGAGTATATGGAGCCCATATATATACAAAACAGTATAATATATACCAACATGGACTAGGAACCCAAGGCCCATGTCTGATTCATCATCTTCAAGTCCAAAAAGATAATCGATAGAAAACTTAATATAGTATAGACCTACATAATACAGAAACCCATAGCCCATAGTTTAGTTATCCTCTATGAGTCCAAGGAGTTATTCAATATAAAACTTTATATAATATAGAGCTACATTTCCCAAGAACTCAGGTTCCATGGATGAGTAATCCTATTTCAGTACACAAATCTCATACATAGCTAACTCAGTATAGAATTGGGTGGTTCCCGAGGAGCATGTCTGAGGTGTTATAAGAAAGTTGAATCCAATGTGATAATCTAGGGAATCCCATGTAAGTAAATCATCTAGGCCATACGGAAATGTTGGTTCCATACTATGGAATCCATCATTAAAAATTTATATAAGAGTTCTATGGGATATGTTAGTGTCCATTCACTTATATATTTAATTCATAACATAATTTTCAAAAATTAATTCAGTCAAAATTAATTTAAATTGGATTGAAATTAGTTTCCATTCCACCATACTCACCATTTACTTTAATATCCATAAGTTGAGAGATCATTTATCTCATTTAAAATTTCCATCTATTCTATTTCTCTTATAATTCAAAATAGGAAAATAGGTATTCAACCTTTAACATAGTAATTTATTTCATATATATTTTCCACTCATGGGTGGAAATAAAAACACACCCAAATGGGTGGAATAGTTGTATTCATTCAAATGAACCAACATCAAGGGCTGATTCTATTTAAGTTTGGTGTCCTCCAACCTTTCCAAAGTTGAAATACAATATCAAAACATGTTTTTAAACATTTAAATTAAGTTATTACTCATTTTTAGAATCAATTCCTAGAAGTTCCTATATTCTATAGTACTATGCAAGCTATAAACATCAATAATTTATGGGAAAAGGTATAGAACACCTACCCTAGTTGGTTAGAATATTCCACATCTATTACTGGCATCTAGCTTGGTCTATAATGGAAGAAAATAGATTAATATAAAAATACCCTAAAATAGGGTATATTAGAATTCATGGATTTTTTTCATTACATATAAAGAGATTGAGATAGAACAAAAGTAACAATGTTAGAGGATTGAATAGTATACCAATGGCAATCCAATGTGAAAAATGAGGAGGGAAACAGATGCTAAATTGAGGTGGGGGCTCAAATCCTAGATTGTAGTAGATTGAGAGATCCAACTTAAGGGGATAGTTTTTGTGAGACTTGTGGAGGGAAATGAGTGGTTAAGATTAAATTAAGACAAGGTCAAATGGTCCATTTCACCCTATTCTTAAATTCTATATGTTTTGTCCACATAGTTGGATAAACCATAGAAAAACTGTGCATCATCACTATCTATTGTACCAAACCCTTCACATGGATATACACATGGTTAGAAAAACCACATGTAACCCTTGCATACTCACTATTCAATTTTTCCACCCCCTCGCACATTTAGGTGCATGGTTATACAAACTATATGATAACTATGTGTTTTGGATCTTCCACACCACCACACCATTTTTTTGGACATGAAACGTAACCCATGTGGTTAGTTAACCATGTTCTTCCTCTTATAGTGTATCACGATTGCACTACACGATTACTACTAACCATGCGCTAACCATGTGATTATGCCTACATCTCAAAAAACTAGAGCTCCTAACACTAAAAAATCCCTAGATGCTCCCAATAACTTCCTCAAACTCCTAGGTATTTTTAAATAGATAAAATGATAGTTTTGATCAATAATTTAATGAATATTTATATATTTAAAAATTTAGGATCTTACAAATTCCTCTGATTAAAACAACTCATCCCTGAGTCACCCTTATTAGGGTGATTGACTAGAATCTGAGAATAGATCTAGACATTGAACGTGCATGATGGCATTTCACTCCTAGGTATCTTCCTATACATGATTGTGCTTCCATAGAAATCATGATAAAGGAACTATCCTACCATGGGTATCTTTCATGATATGATCAAAAATACCTATATGATTCTCATCAAAATAAGAATCAGTCTCTAGATGAAATTCCTCATGATCAAAATAATAAAATTGTTCATAATGATAATGGAATAGATGAGATACAAGGAATACATAATTCATGGTATGGTATCTCTATGGATTAAATTCATCATAGCCTACCAACCTGACTCTCTCCATGATCTCAAATGGTTTGACATAATGAGGTGATAGATTACTCTTTCAATGAACCTATCTATTCCTTAGCCTAGGAAAAACTCATAAAAAACCAATCTCCCACCTCAAAATCCAAAGTTAAATAGCGAATAATGATACAATACTTATTCATTTACTATGATACAGTCATATGATTCCAGATAATCTATAGCTGATCTGAAGCCTCATTTTATTATTTAAAGCAAAGACCTCATAATACTGGGTAAAGGGAGACCCATTACATAGCTCGAAGGCCCAAGGCCAAGTGGCCTGAAGACTAGGCTTGAAACACCATTTTTTGGCCCAAAGTGCCCCTCAGTGAAAAGTACTGCTATAGTACCTAGGCTGCTACAGTCCCGTTGCCGCTACAGTGTCACTGCCACTACAGTGCCTCCTACAGAGATGCTATAGTCCCCAGAAATTAGTCCCTGCCCGGATTTGATCCTGCGTCTTTTGGATGCCAAGCAGAAGCCTGTACCACTAGGGTATATGCTCGTTGGCTCAATATTGGTGGTTTATATAATAATAAATCTTGCTAATATCGAGATGTAATACCCATGAATAGGCATGGGACTCTTTCTTCAATTCCTCTAGGATTCCCACAGGCACCCAAAAATGTCCATGAATTCATAATATATCATCCCCATCAATAATCCAACCAGGCAGTGGCTCCTCAAATGAGTCACCCCCTTAAAACCAAGACCTCAGGGTTTGAAAGTTTCATCATTTTCACTCTATAAATAAGTGAATATGTCATTGTCAAATCTATAATAATAGGCTTCCCATGGCACTCAGGAACCACCATATGCATCCTAGAAAAGACCACTGTCAACTTCCACTCACTAATGGACAGCTAAACTACTTTCATCTGAGTCTTATATATTAGAGTATTAGAAATTCCATTTACCTTCGCATGCATATACACAAGCTCAAAGTCAAAGGATAGTAGGGATTGAACCCACTTTCTCTTCTTGAGATTCATATCACACCAAGTGAATATATGTTGGATCATTTTTTTATCCGTATATAAAATGAACCGTTCTCCCAAAAAATAATGCCCCAAAAAAATAAGGAATATACCATATCTACTTGATTGAGATCATGTATTAGGTAATCATACTCATAAGGCCTCAACTAATGAGACTCATATTCCACGAATTGCTCTCCCTACATTAGAATGGCTCCCAACCCAATGCCTAATGCATCACAGTGAACTATATAGACTATTATGGGATCGGGTAAAATCAGGATCACCACTGAATTAATACTTCTATAACATTTTTGAAATTCTCCCTCAAATGCTTTTGGACATGTAAAATTGACAAATTTATTGGTCAATTCTATGAGTGGTGATGTAAAATGTGAAATATATTGTATAAAACACTTTTAATAACTAAAAAAATGAAAGAAACCTCGTCTGTCAATGATGTTCTTGGGATGATACCATGAAACTATGTCTATCACATTCTCTGGGTCAATATATACTCTTATCTTATAGATAATGTAACTATTGGCATAGAATTCAGTATAGATCCATAAATGGCCATATTTGGGTAAACTAAGAGCACTCTTTAACTCAACATAATATTTTGAGAATCCCAAGGAAGGTGGGCATAAGATATAAAGTATGAACATAAGATGGAAATCCACACGAAAGACACATACACTCCCAATGAGATGTCAAATGGGCCTTGATGCATGTTCCCGCCATGGATCAAATGGAAAGTTGTGCATAAAACCTCTTCCACACCCAAAATATTGCATGGCCCGACTAAAGCATTTCTCTGTATATTGAAGTGCATCCCTCCCCTCTTCAAGTTTATCCTCTATAATTCAAAGCATCACCCTTTTATACATAAGGAACCTCTTCCGTGAAATCACAGAAGATGAATACCTCAAGGTATAAGATTTTTTGTGATAGGTTCCTTGGGGATTTACCTTCCCACTTGTCCATAGTGGTCTAACCCTCACCACTTTACTTTTTAACCAAATTCATGTGCTCACAAAATACCCCTCTTGTGCACATTTTCATCCCTTTTTCACACCCCATTCTTGCGCTACACCCCATCCTTTTTCAAAAAACTCTCCACTCTTGCACACACCCCCTACTTTAACCTCTATGGGTTTTTTACTCTAAAGAACCATGTTTGATCACCCTTTTCACACAACCCTTTTCTCTTTCACACACCTTATCCATGCATCCCTCCAGGCTTATACATTGTGATTTCATGGTCCCTCATACGGTGTCCCCGATAGTAGTGACCTACCTATTAATTTTAAGTATAGGTATGATAATGGATTTGTATTTTCAACATAGCTACACTAACATGGACTCCACTATCGACCACTCCGCCAAACCCTCACCTTCATTAATTTCTGGATCCTTCCCTTACCCAAGAGTTTATGTGTGATATTTATTTAATACAAAGGTGTAATTAGTGAGTTTCCCATATCTGAGCTATAGGATGTTAAATTTCCTAGCACTAAAATCCACAACACATGACATTAAATTGTGATCTCACCCTATGTGGCTAGTCTGTGATGTATCTGTATATGACTCATAAGGAATGTCATCCTCTACATAGAATTAGAGAGGGTATGGGAATCAAGAACCTATCACTTATTTCAATATCAACCTATCATCCCTCTCTCTTTGGGAAGTATCACCATGTGTGCCTCAGGCAGTGTCCAAACATAAGCCCCAGCGCACCTCTTGATAGGATAGTATGTATGAATGAAATTGAATGTAATCTTCCTCACATGAAATGAGATCCTCAACAAACAGAATGAAATCCTCCTTGAACATATCACAGGTGTAAGCCCAATAATATCTCTCGTCGATGCATCTTTTTCGATACAGCGGGCAGGTCTACTGCTTCCTCTTGTTTCTTACACTGAGTATGACTCACGTGGGAATAGAGGTTAGTAACCACCAGAAACCCCCACTCTGAATCTTTGAGAATATCAAATTCATAATCCTCAACATATCAATTGTGAAACCACACTAGTTTAATTCCCATCACTCCCCTATCATCTAAGAAGATTTCATGCGTAAGCCCTAAACATATGATCTACTACCAAGGGAAACCATCCTGGTGTAAGCCATAATTCCCCTTCTAGAACTATGTGGACTTTGATTGCCAACTAATTGAGATGTGTAGGTGACCTCCTTACAGTTCAATCCCAACACCCTCAATGCTCCATCCACTCCACACAAAATTGAATCCATATACATCCTTATTTTACCCGGGCTACCACATATCGATGAGATCATGCCACCCACCTGGGTTGTTCTTACACATAATCCTTATTCATCATCATTGATCCTAAAAGCACCCGAGAATCTCTCATGCATAAACCCCGCATAGTGTAACATAATCCAACCAAGACAAATATTATTTCATTGGACATCACAAATGCGTAATCCCCACACCATCAATCAAACTACATGGGTTTTGATCCCTGTTTTCTAAAAAGGGTACATAGGAAGCCTCCATGAAGTTCAATCCTGACCAACAATAAACCTCGGTTCCCCCATTATAGGGGTGAACCTATATGATCTTACATAAATAGTGTCTAGATCATCCATCAAGGTGTTACATCTTTCCTTTAATGGAAACACTACCCTAGGTCCTCACTCATTGGGAATTTTGATCCATCCATCTGGTAAAACATATAGGCGCTACCTCCTAGGGATTCATCCTCTCTGATCCACCTCCATGGTTCATTCAAAAAAATCTCTCTCTATCTCAAAAAGAGGTTAAATTCACAGCCTTCCCCATGCTAAACATGTGTTTGCCTTAGGAAAAACATTTAAGGCATGACTTTGGAATAAGATACAATGTGATCAACATAGGATGTCATAGGTTCTATGCCTATGATGCCTCCAAGAGATTTTCTCTAATGAGGAAGATATAGGTGACAAATGCTCCAATTTCTAGGTATTCCAGTGATACCCAATGTGACTACTCTCCTAACTAAAGTTTTCTTCTCTATCAAGACCCCTTTAATGTCTAGAAAGAAGCGGTGTAATTAATAGACATCCATGTAGAGATGGAAATAGTAATGAGTTTCATGAACCACATCTTAATCTATAAGGGAGACCAAACTAGGTGGTGAGTTACAAGGAGGAAACCATAGAAGGAGGAACCGACATCCCATCATCATGTTTTGATAAAAGAGCATACATAGCTGATAAGGTGATGAATGTCACCCACCTCTGGAAAGTGGAAATGTGGGTTACAATGTAGTCTCCAATGTCATAGAAAAACACGAGGTGGTCACACCCCGACAAAAGCGTCATAAATTGAATTGGGGAACCCGACATGAAATTATTATCTTCAATGTAGGTATTAGTATATTTTGAGACCTTAGATCAATAGATAAGCATGTTACTGGATCCATCTATCAGGTTCTAGGGCCCACTAAACATAATAGTTGGCCAGGATTGGAACTCACCAGTAGTTGAAGAAGTTGAATGTTGGGCATCGTGATCTACGACATCATCAGCGTGTATCTCTCTCTCTCTAACCATGGAATATTGGATGATGATGCTGAATTGGGAATTGCTTTTCTAGAACTTATACTAGTATTTGAATCTTTTTTATTTGAATAACCCAATATATAGGAACTCGTTCACCCAATTCCCTCTAATGTAGGGGAAGAACAAATATCGATGTGGAAATCCCACATGACCCCACCTCTTCCATGAAGTTTTCTATACCATAATCTATCAGGAGCCCATTCCCCATATCACCCTTTGAAATCATTCAAAGGATGGTGAAGGAAACTCTGATACGATGGTACGAGAAGAAGGAATTAATCCTGTTGGGCGGAAGAAAACAACGAGGGAAATGATGGCAAGAGGGGGGTGAATTGCCTTTTAAAAAATTGATTAACAAATTAAAAATCAAAGTAAAGTGCAGCGGAAATAAAGAGGCAAGACACACAAAATTGATAACGGAGTTCGGCCAAAAACCCGGCCTACGTCTCCGCTCCCAACTCAACCGTTGAGAGATTCCTACCGCTTGCTTTTCAATGGTTTTAGCAAGAAACCCACTAGGCTTTGAGGTAGCACTAGGACCTATTACATCTTGCTTTTGGTGGTTAAGCAAGAACCCACTTGCTTTTAATGGTTTAGCAAGAACCCACTAGCCTTTTTAACGGGTGAAGGCTAGCTCACCGAAAACTCAAGCCTTTTAAAAGGAAAGGCTTGACTAACCTCTTCACACCTTAATGGTGGTGTGAGAACCCAAAAGAAAGGGGGATGAAGAAAAAGTTTGGGGTTTGTAGGCACAAACCCAAATTTAAAGCTCAAAAAGATAAAAACAATAAAACCCGTAATTGGAGAAGCCTTGGGCGCCTTTGATTGATTGGAGATGTTGAAGGCCGCTTCCAAGCTTCTTTGAAGGTGCTCTTGGATGTGGAATTGGATTGGAGCATGTTGGGTTCCTTGAGGAAATCCGCCGGAGGTTCGCCAAAATGATCAACAATGTGTCTGGTGGCTTGGGTGAAGTTCCGGGGCTTCCTAGTCCTTTATTTATAGGCTAGGAACCTTCAAGTATCCGTTGGAGGGCTTTGGAGCCGTTGGAGAAGTACTCGGAGCCGTTGGAGGCCAAAAGAAGGTTGACTGGTCAAAGCCAACGGCTAGTTTGAATGGGCTACCGGTTGGCCGGTACAGCTCCACCGGCTGGCCGATGCCTTGGTAGAGAAGAAGAGTCTTGGTCCAGGCTCCACCGGTCGACCGGTGGAGGAGCCACCGGCTGGCCGGTGGCAAGACAGTAGCAAACACTATTTGAGCTGGGTGCCACAGGTCGACCGGTGACAGAGCCACCGGTCGACCGGTGGCAAGACAGTAGCTTGCACTTGTGTCTGGGTGCCACCGGCTGGCCGGTGGTCAAGCCACCGGCTGACCGGTGTACTGAATTTCAGTCCACTTGATGTCCATTCTTGGGCCAACTTCTTGGCAACCTTGTGCCTTTCAATCAAAAACACTTCAAACAATGTTAGACACATATAAAAGTGATTGTGATCATGAAAATCAAAAGAGTGTGGGGTACAACAATCTCCCCCTATTTTGATGATCACAATCACTTATCTAAGCAATGTAAAAACTTAAATGAAAGGCATGCTTTAAAAGATAAATTGAAAATAAATACTAAGCATGAGAGAAAAGATTCTCCCCCAACCAATCACGAAATTTCTCCCCCTTTGTGATTATCAAAATAGCGTGGGGCATAAAACTTGATTGAGGGAAGTTTGAAAAAACAAGAGATGGGGATTTGAAAAATCAATTGAGATTTTGGAAATTGAAAGATTTGAATCAAAAAATGAATAACAGTTTGAATTGAAAGTTTTGAATCAAAAACCAATTGAAATTTGAAATTTAAATTTTGGATACCAAATGTTGAAATTGAAAGTTGGAATCGAAAATTTTGAAATTGAGTTTGAAATGAAAAATTTTGAATACACAAAAAAGCTTAAAAGATCTTAACTCCCCCTAAATAAAAACAATAAATCACCGGGGAAAGGAGACTATTTTTGGCCCGGAGAGACTCGCAAGAAGGGATTTTTCAATCCATACTTGTCTCATGGCGGGTCTTCTCCTATAAAATTCGTCTGAAAAGTAAAAAGATTTGGGTTGACCGTACCGGGCATTTTTGCAATTACACTCATAAATTAGGTGCCCGGGTTTTTTGCAATAATTACAAAATTTAAAGCTAGAGCTCCCCCTAACAAAAACAGTTGGAGCATGGGAGGAGGAAGCTTGGTTGGTGTAGCCAAGTCCATGTGTGGTTCTAGAAACACGTTGAGAACCAAGGAGATTGGACAAATTTTGTTCACCTTGGGTGAACTTGGCTAGGGTCTCTCTTAGATCTTTGATGGTTGATTCCATAGAATCAACATTTGGAAAATTTTGGATTTTGAGGGAGAGTTCCTCCTTCTCTTTGAGAAGTTGGTCTTTTTCGGAGGAAAGTTTTTTGAAATTCTTTTTCAAAGCGACAAATTTTGAAGATAAAGCATGAAAACCTTTTTCCAATTGATCTCTTGCGTGAGAGAGTTCTTCATAGGATAAATGATTCAATGAATTAGAAGAACTAGAGGAGGAAGAAGAGGAAGAGGATGATGATACCTCATGTTTTGCCATTAGGCATTTTGTACCTTGGTCGCTCGAGGAGGAGGAGGAGAAGGAGGAGAAGGAGGAGCTATCACTCCATGCTGCCTTTGAAGCCTTCTTCTTTTTCTTCTTTTTGGCCCTTTTCTTGTGAAGTGGGCAAGCGGGTACGGATTTTGCATCGGATTCTTGCTTTTGAGCGGGTTCTTGCTTTGGAGCCTCGCTAGTACCTTCATAGGTTAGTTCTAAAAACTTCCAAAGATCGTAAGAAGTAGAGCAAGTAGAAATACAATTAAAAACATTTCGGTCAAGACCACAATGAAGAGCGTTCATGGCTTTGCCGTCAAGCTCAAAATAAGCAATGTCATTGGGGGTCCATTTAGACTCATCGGGAGAGGAGAGGGAAAATCCTTGCATAACAATTTTAAAAATAGGATATCCAATACTTTTAAGAAATGTGGTCATGCGGGTTTTCCAAAAACTATAATCGGCTCCATCAAAGAATGGAGCACGATCCAAAGAAAATCCTTCGGGAGCGTAAGAGGTTGAAGCGGTAGAAGCCATCAAAAAAAGATATAGGATCTTTAATTTGAAACCGGTTAAGGAATTATTCAAATACGTCCCTTTGATACCAATTGTTGGGCGGAAGAAAACAACGAGGGAAATGATGGAAAGAGGGGGTGAATTGCCTTTTAAAAAATTGATTAAGAAATTAAAAATCAAAGTAAAGTGCAGCGGAAATAAAGAGGCAAGACACACAAAATTGATAACGGAGTTCGGCCAAAAACCCGGCCTACGTCTCCGCTCCCAACTCAACCGTTGAGAGATTCCTACCGCTTTCTTTTCAATGGTTTTAGCAAGAAACCCACTAGGCTTTGAGGTAGCACTAGGACCTATTACAGCTTGCTTTTGGTGGTTAAGCAAGAACCCACTTGCTTTTAATGGTTTAGCAAGAACCCACTAGCCTTTTTAACGGGTGAAGGCTAGCTCACCGAAAACTCAAGCCTTTTAAAAGGAAAGGCTTGACTAACCTCTTCAAACCTTAATGGTGGTGTGAGAACCCAAAAGAAAGGGGGATGAAGAAAGAGTTTGGGGTTTGTAGGCACAAACCCAAATTTAAAGCTCAAAAAGATAAAAACAATAAAACCCGTAATTGGAGAAGCCTTGGGCGCCTTTGATTGATTGGAGATGTTGAAGGCCGCTTCCAAGCTTCTTTGAAGGTGCTCTTGGATGTGGAATTGGATTGGAGCATGTTGGGTTCCTTGATGAAATCCGCCGGAGGTTCGCCAAAATGATCAACAATGTGTCCGGTGGCTTGGGTGAAGTTCCGGGGCTTCCTAGGCCTTTATTTATAGGCTAGGAACCTTCAAGTATCCGTTGGAGGGCTTTGGAGCCGTTGGAGAAGTCCTCGGAGCCGTTGGAGGCCAAAAGAAGGTTGACTGGTCAAAGCCAACGGCTAGTTTGACTGGGCTACCGGTTGGCCGGTACAGCTCCACCGGCTGGCCGGTGCCTTGGTAGAGAAGAAGAGTCTTGGTCCAGGCTCCACCAGTCGACCGGTGGAGGAGCCACCGGCTGGCTGGTGGCAAGACAGTAGCAAACACTATTTGAGCTGGGTGCCACAGGTCGACCGGTGACAGAGCCACCGGTCGACCGGTGGCAAGACAGTAGCTTGCACTTGTGTCTGGGTGCCACCGGCTGGCCGGTGGTCAAGCCACCGGCTGACCGGTGTACTGAATTTCAGTCCACTTGATGTCCATTCTTGGGCCAACTTCTTGGCAACCTTATGCCTTTCAATCAAAAACACTTCAAACAATGTTAGACACATATAAAAGTGATTGTGATCATGAAAATCAAAAGAGTGTGGGGTACAACAAATCCCTATAAGGGATATGGATCTCCATGACCTGGAGGCTTATGCACTTCACCATCATCACCAACCCCAAGGGCTGTGTAGGGATCACCATATCCACACTCTAATGATGAACCAATTCAAGATACTCTCACCAGAGTTATATTTTGACTCTCTCCCCTATATCCAAGATGTAGGGGATGCCCAGTTCACCCTAAAAATGACAACCACCAGGGATTCTCTTAGGAGGGATCCCACCAGGCCATGTCAACGCCACCAAAGATCGATCTTCCTAGATAAATAATAGGTGGAAAAATCCCCTACGATGTCGAACCTGGTCTGATTCCCCCAATTCCAACATCAGGATATGTCTTGAGAGGATGAACATTAGGGGGCATCATCTTCCACAGCTCCCATGGATCATTCCACCCATGGTCTACTCTTCCAATTCCTTATCACTACAGAGCAGTGACCCCTCAATTACCGATTAGGATCGAGCCCTAAGATACCTCACAGACATGTTGGGTTGACTCTGTCAATCATTGGAATCTCCATAAGCCATTACAGGCCAATCCATGATGATGAGACTTAATAAGGAGTCCCTCTTGGTATAATCCCCAGTCCGGGTAGAGGTCCTCCTCGCTCTCACACCCAACATGGAGGTCCTATCCATGTTCCCAACATCGGCCAAAATGGTGGTCCTCCCCGTTCTGTCGATGTTCAATATGAATTCCCTCTTTGTGCTTATGGTTCTCGATACATAGGTTATCCCTATGTCTCCAACCAGTGATGTGAAGGTCCTCCTCTTGTCATCCACATCTATAGATGAGGTCCACCCCACCCCAGTTTCCACCAAAGTGGAGTTACTCCCTAGTTCATCAATGATTAGAATGAAGGTCCTCCACATGACCTCATCATCAGCCAACACATAGGTCATTCCCATTCCATGGACAACCATAGTGGAGGTCCTCCCCACTCTAATGGAGGTCTTCCCTATGCATCCATCAACCAGTATAGAGGTCCTCCCCATACCACTACAAAAAAATGACTTATACCAACAGAAAATTAGTGACTAGATAAAAAATCTATTGTTTAAAACAATTAATTCCAACATATATAATTTTTCGTTGATATTAATTGTAATTACTAACACTTTTTTACCAACAAATCTATCTGTCAATATTAACTATTTAATACTAACAAATATTTTACATACAGTTGGATCTGTTACTTTATCATTCTTATACCAACACTTTTTTACCAACTACTAAATTGGTTATAATCATTTGTGCAATTTTTTTTAGAATATTATATTTTTAGTTATTATTAAATATATAACTTTAATTAAATAGATATCAAATAAATATTAACTGTGTGCCCCCAAATTCGACCCTGCACCCCCAATTTTTTTTCGATGAACATACGTACTTATTCGCCACATTCAACTATTAAGAAACTAACCTTTCACCCCCAAATTTGTGTCCTATTATTTTTCATGTAACCATTAATCACCCTTTGGTTCATTACCCCTCGTTATGTTACCATTTCATTCCATTTTCTAACAGATGTATTACCCTTCATCATCCACCCCTTAGATTCGCTAATGTGGTTGCTTCTCCCTCTTTTTTTCATGTCATCACATTTGGTAGGAAATATTAATTTATTTGATCATTTTCGTCCACTAAAAATAAAATATTTATCAAATAATGGAAAATTTTAATTTAGGGTAAAAATTTAATGAATTTGGTTCTAAAGAACTCATTGGAGGAAAAACAAAAGAGAAATTTCTATCACTGTTTCCCAATTTCTGGTTGTGAATGTTTAGTGAATGCCTCTATTGCACATTTCATATTCTATAGATTAAGGAAACATCTCAATAATAATAAAGGAGATGAACCCCTTCAAAAAAATAGTCATCAAGGAGAGAATTTAATATAGTTATCACTAATACACTGGTTACATTAAAAAGAACACAACTCTATACTTGAATGTTACTTGCTACACTTTGCCTTTAATTTTGAATAAGGGTAGGGGGAATGATGAAAAATAGGCACTTTTCTTAAATAAAAATTGACCAAAATCCATTAAAAGTCTCATTATAGTTACAAGCATCATTTAAAATGAACTAAAATGATTTTATTCTATGGATTGTAGTAAAATATACAATCCACATTAAAATCTAACACCTTAAATTGGTGGAGGTTGAAGTTTTTACATATGAAGGAACCCCCAATCATCTAATAAAAAGGATATTCATTCTTCCTTTTGTGGATAATGTTTTTCCCTTATAT
The DNA here is from genome assembly GCA_963277665.1 of Viscum album. Lineage (NCBI taxonomy): Eukaryota > Viridiplantae > Streptophyta > Magnoliopsida > Santalales > Viscaceae > Viscum > Viscum album. Next base: position 507,398,380 of record OY728145.1, read on the forward strand.
TTTTGTGAAAATTTTATTTGATGATTTGGTGTGTGGAATGCCTCAATGTTGTCCTTTTTCTTATCTAATGAATGATTCTCATTCTCCATGGTGTGTAAACTCATTATATTAATTTTATCGCATTAATCAACTAATGTGCCATTTAATTTGATACTAAGAGGTTGTACTTACAATGCATGGCTTGTGGTTAAAGATTTAATTAGATGAACTTTGGAAAAAGGTTTGACATATATATTAAATTTAATTTATATTTTGAACATCACAATTATATTTTTATGTTATTATAAATTAATAGTGTTTCATGTTCATGAATTATAGTTTTTTATTTAAAAGTAATTATTTTATGCTCTATTTGTAAATTTGTTTATTTTTTAATACATGGTTAATAATTTTTTATTAATTGTTAACCGTTAGTTTTAGTTCCCATGTTAATTAAAATTATTACATGAATTTTTATTTGTTTCTGATAAATGTTATATTATGGAATTTTCATTAGCATATTAATGGAGTAATTTTTGGAAGTTGTTTCTTAAATTTCGAAGTAATGCTGGACTTCTAATTAGGGTGTTCTTAAACTAGGCACATGTGATTCACTGAATTTTTTTTTATGGTAAGTTTGAGTTGTGTGCATTTGATGAGTGTTATATTATTATTGCTACAAAAAATCTCATCTAAACGCATTTGATCAAGTGAACAGATAGACTCTTCTAAATTGTATCATTTTATCCCCCATCCTCATTAGTCTTAATCCACCATCTTTTGTATAATATGCATTCATTATTCCTTTTTAATGTAATATATAATATCTAATTTTTAAGAGGATTCCAACTTATGTATAATATATATTTCAATATGAAATTTCTATTCAATACTCATTAAATCTATCATTTGATGAAATTTATATTCAATATGCATTTGATTACAATATATGTAATGTATGTGGACTATTCATGGGAATTTATGGATCTGTGGGATACCATGCACCATCCATTGGTATATTCCTTATTTATTAATTCTATGCATATTATATTATCTATTTTTTATGAAATTTTCAAATTTTTATTCAATATAGTTACATTATTATATTTCATTATTTTTATTTTGATTTTTCACTCTACATTCATGTATTTATTTCATTAAATTGATATAACCCATGTTTCTATAATGGTGATATTATATTATAGGGAGAACTATCAATTGTACATTCCTACTTGATATGATATCTTCCATTCCCATGTACAAGACACATGTCAAATTCTTCAAAAATTGAACACATGGCATGTACAGGACTGTACATCATGGTATATTACCTGTGAAACATGGCTTGTCACATAGACATGGCATGTATATTCATGTACATCGTGGAATGTCACATGGTCTATACATGCTTGTGCATCATGGAACATTACTCATGGCCATGTGTTCAATCTTGTATAGGTCATGTGTTCAAGTACACATGGATTGAACACATGTCATGTACAATTAGGTTTAATTATTCACAATTATACACATGCTTGTACATCATGGCCAGTACATGCCATATGTTCAAGATCAGTGTACAATTCTTTACTCACCCATGTTTCATAGTAATCATCTTCCAATTTTACTATAAATAATTTACTCATAATTAATATACCATGATTTCAATGCATTTAACATATTTCTAAACGAGTAATTCGAACCAAAGCTCTCTAATTATAGTCTTTTCCAAGCTTGGTCCAACTATAGAATAAACCATGTTTCTACAATGATTATGAGGACCTATGGATATTGTGCTCCAAAGTTTTAATGGGATGACTAGTTAACTACCAAATAATATGCGTACAACTTTGGTGTCATGTTCTTGGAGATAGTTCCTGGAAGGTGGGTTATTGGTAATGTTAGGCCCACTGACCAGTAGAATCTGATATCATGGGTACCTTCTGCAAGTTATTATTTCAAACCTAATTCCAAGTATAGATTTTTTATAAGTAAAATGTTGTCTTTGAATGTTTATTTCCCTATTGTACATGTACAACCTTTATTTAAAGATAAAAGGGAGTTCCCCTCTGCCTTTGTTTAAAGACAAAAGGAAGTTCACCATATTGGTCGGTCCCTTTCTTGAAAATAAGAATCCAATAAATGGTATCTACCAAGCTCTTACGATTTCAATTTGGGTATCCATGAGGAATCCACGACTCTAATCTTTGATTAGTGATTTTCTTACTACCATAGAATACTTGCCTCTGGACTATAGCCCAAGTAATGACATTGAATTTCAGTTATTCTCAATTGATTTCTCATAAAGTATTGGACTGATGGGTCTAAATTAATGAAGGTAATGAAAGGGAGATATTCCTTAGTCTATTTATTTTTCTTGAATTTGCATGTTGTGAAATCTGAAGCTGTTATGTTGATTGAACTAGTTATGTTTTTCTAAATCCCAATTCCCTAAATAAGAGGTATAAGATAAATATCTTTTCCTGGGATTATAGGAAACTATCTAGGTTGTATGTGGAAATTTAATACCTTATTACTGAGTCTTAACTCAACCACCCTTCATTCATTTATTATGAATGTTGTTGTTTTATACTATCATTTCAAACCACTTTTTATTTACTATACTTTGGTAGGACCTTCCTTGAGTGATTTTTTATTTTTTTCACATGTTTTCATTAAGAGTTTTGTGTTTTTCCATGTAGTCAAATTTTTTATAATTTGGGTTTTTATTCAGGTAAAGGTTAAAATGAACTATGGAAAACACCATATTCACAAGTTAAAATTTTTCATTTTGATTCAGTTAGAATAACAAAGTGATAGAATTTAATTTTTCACTTTGAAATATTAAAAATGTTTCTGCATGTGATATTCTTGGCCCATATTATTATCAAAATAGTTAATGTGTGGAGTGAAATGTTATTAGAGAATGTTTTGTAGTGAATGAACATCCTATGTTGTCAGAATTGTTTGGAGAACCCTTCAAACTAGAAAAGGTTACTTCTCATGTTAGCATCCTAGTAAGTGAAGCATTGATTTTTAGGCATTCAACTCCAACATTTCAAAGTCCTACAAATATTCGTATCTTGAGGTAATTTTTATCTTTACATAACACATGTACTAAAAATATGGAATTTCACTCCGGGTTTTATTCAATTTTACACTTGATTTAATGATACATTGGAGGGAAATTTTAACGCTAAAATGGAGTTTTACTCTATTTTAGTAATTCCTTGGAGATAGTCTTACATATATATCCATGCTTCTGAGAATTTTAGGTGATTAAAAATAATTTATAATGGTTGAACTTCTTGATATGATCCAATATTTTTTCCCTAATCTGGTTAGCAATTAAAAGTGATGTAGCCTTTCAATTAAAAATATTTTTTTTTTCTATGCTTGACTAGATTATTATCATACTGATTTAAATGTACTAGAATTTTCTTAGTTGATGATCATTCAGTCTTATCTTCTAATGTATGACCAATAATTTTTGAGTGTGATTCACTTTCGCACAAGAAAGGTCATCAAATTTTGTTTCTATCTTTGTATTTTGTGGTTTCTAGGGTCCATTGATTAAGATTTTGTTTTTATTTAATGTAAGAATTAATAAATATTTTCTAATACTAGGAGAGGCTTCTCTTTGAAGATATTTTTTATTAAATGAATGTTTAAAGATACTTTGTCTACTTTATTATTTAAAATTACTTGATATGAATGGTTATTTTTTATGCTTTGTTCTTGTTTACATGATTAGATTTATGCGGAGAAACTAATGTCTTGTTTTGGTAGATTCTCTTTGGTTGTGAATGATGATTAAATCCATTTTTTTGTGTTTCTTTCATCATCATTCCCATTTATAGTTAAATAATCTTCTATTTTTGTTAGCTTTAACTTCTCTCTGGGTTTTTGTTTTTCTAATCTGATTTTATTGAATCCAAATCAATGTATAATTCAGAATAAAGTGACTTTGAGGCCAAAATGTTTTTTTAACCTGATTTTAGAAAAATATGAATTAATTTTTTGTTTTAATAGAATATAAATACGCCCAATGTAGAATGATTTTACAAAAAATATTCAGTCATTAAAATTTTTTCACATGTAACCTAAATTTTAGGATATTTTTCTTTTTGAAAAATAACTTTAAAATTCTTTTTTAATGACCATGTCACTTTAAGTTGGATATACATTTTTTATAAGTAATATAATTTAATTTTTCACACAATTTCATTTTCTTGTTTTTCTTAGATTCATTTTTTTTATAATAATGGGTGTTTTTCAGGAATTTACACATTCTATGCTCTTTACTTCTGATAAATTTCTATTATTAATCATATACCCTACTAAAAAATCAAGTCTATAATAATATATCTAAATTGATATATGATATGTATATATTAATAACTAATTAATCATTGATGTATTTATAATTTGAACATGCATTACCCTAAACTTTTAAGGCTCAATTTTACTTAAGTGTTGAAACTCAAAACAAAATTTAAAATTACCTATGAAAAGAATAATTTGTAAAAAGTTGGGGTATTGGAAAATATAATTGATGTACATTTTATGTTATGTTTTACACGTGAATTTTTTACATTTTTAATAAGGACCAAACCCATGTCATGAAGTGAAAGTACCTTTTTTTGACTTAAATGGGAACTTATCTCTTTGACAATGTTTTTTTTGAAAAATTTACTGAGAGGTATATACTCACAAATGATCAATGTGGAGAATGATAAATTTATAATGTCATCAGACCTTTAGTTTTACTATTTTAATCACTTGGATGAATAGTATGGAAATTGATGAACTCGTATAATTTAGTACCATCATCATCTCTGCCTCTTTGGTTCCATGAGTTAGAGTATAATAAATCCACTATATTTTTTAATGGTTTGAAAGTGTGGTCGCAAAGTCCCTTATGGTATTACATGTATATTTATAAAGGAATATTTTTTCATATTTAATTTATAATATGTATGTGTGTGTGTGTAAAAAGAATATTCTATTTTTGTGGTTGTGGAGGTTCTATGGTGGGTTCGTGAACATCTACCCATTGTGTTAGGCAATGAAGACTACTAGCATTCAAGTTTTCATGTCCTCATTCACACACACACTGATTGTTGACTATACTACTATTACACATACAAACATCTATGTAACAGTAGTAGTTACGTGCAAACCTCTATGTAATATAAGTATTCATAGACAAACTGTAGTAAATCATATATATTGGTAGCATAGTTGTATACAGACCGCAGTACTCTTCCATGATATATGATTAGTGACTTTTCTTCTATTACACATGTACATATATGTTTTTATTACAAACTATAATATGATTATTCTACTACCATATGTGTGTGACTCTACTATTTTTACAAAGACTGTAATATGATTTTATACACATCGTCTTGCTGTCAGAATGAGATCGGGGATGAATCACTTCCATCCATAAGTGCAGGAAAGGGGAACTACATACATGAGTGGGGATGATCAACTACTTCTAGACACCTACATCTAAAATTGGGGATGTCCTACTTCATGCCGTCAATGTGAGCCTACTATAGGGGATCATCACTATTGTGAACATGTCATGGCTGAGTGGATGAACTATTTGTGTGGACCCTACTTCTAGTGTGAACCATGACATTGACAACTGATGTGTGAGTGAAATATTGTGGATGATGTGTGATGGAGTTTCATGTAAAGTAACTTTGAGTTTGAACATTTTAGACATGTTTTTTGGGTCTTCATGTCTTTTCATTGAGTTTGAACATGTTTATAAATTATGTTTAAACATGTTTTTTCAAATAAATCCTTTGATTTTTTGGAGTTTCGTATAAGCTGATTTTATAAGAATCATATAAAATATATAATAAATATATTACATATAATTAAATTACAAAATATAATATAAAATTTTTGAAATAAATATTGAAATACCAGAACATAATATTTTATTTAAAATATACACATGGTAGGTCTGGGGAAGGGTCACAAAGAAAATAAATCTACAGACATGGAGATTAAAAAACCGGACCTCCTCAACTCACCACCATGGGTACCAATGGGACATTTATTAAAATAAAAATTTTAAAAAATAATAGTGGTTTGTATTGTTTATAGAAGTTGATAATAATATTACCAATAGATAATTATGTTGTATAAATTTTTTTCTACACATTTTAAACATATATATTAGCTATTGGAATTATTATAATTGCAAAAAATCTATTTTATTGGTTTCAATAACATTTAGCAATAGTGTTTTTACCGAAAATTTAGTGACGGGACAATTGCTTTGTAAAATACTTTACCAATAGATATACCCATGTTGGAAAAAACTAATTATTTGTTAATGTACTCATTCATCCCAACATGGAGGTCCTCCCCATGTACCTAGCATCGACCAAATTTTAGATTCTCCCCTCTATTTTGATGTTCAGTATAGAGGACCTCCCCATGCTTATGGTTCTTGATACGAAGGTCCTCCTTGTGTCTCTAGCCAGCGACATGAAGGTCCTCCTCATGTCGTCCCAAGAACCAGCGAAGGTCCTCCCTTCTCCATCATCCACCAAAGAAAAGGTCCTCCCTACTTCATCTTCCACAAAATAGGAGGTCATACCTGCTTCATCAACAATCACTATGAAGATCCTCTACATGCCATCATCCCTAACAAACACAGAGGTCCTCCCCATGCAATTTCCAGCTAGAGTGGAGTTCCTCCCCACTATAGTGGAGGTATTCCTCATTTATCCAGCAACCAGTATGGAGGTCCTTCTCATACTCATGCATCCCAACATAGAGGTTATCCCCATGTTCTCGGTGGACACATCAAAGGTCCTCCCTACTACATTGGTATTCAGAGAGGACCTACATCAAAAATAATAACTAATATAGAGGTCCCCCCCCCGTATCTGAAAAAATCATAATGGAGGTCCTCCCCACACAATTATTCAATATTACGAAGGTCCTCCTTATGCCAAAATAATACCCTACCCCGAAGAAGCGTCTTGTGGTAGAAGGGTGAATCATTGCCACCAAAGTAATAACTTCAGGAAGTGCCATATCATTTTCAATCTCATTCGCTTCTTATATTTTGAAGTTGAGATTGACTTGATGATGGATCCTTCTATGTCTTCACTCCTTCTTATTACATAACTTTTCATTACATTTTACTAACAAAGGATCTTTAAAGTCTAGTGTCTTGGAAATAAGGTACATAATACATGAAAACATATAATCATATTTTAATCCCGTTGAAAATATTTTTGAAAATTCCATCCTAATAACAATTACTTCTTCTCATAACTTGGATACATACATCAAAGGAAGGGGTGATAATATTGCCGAGTAAGGAAAACAAGTGAAACAGTATACATGTAAACTTGAGCGATATCAATAAGAACATCGAGAATATCATAATGGCACAATAAAGAGGCATAAGATAATAATATTAAATTTAAAAATAACATGAAAATGTGGATAAAACATTTAATTTATACATTCTTAATCATATCACAAAGTTTCATCCCTAAGTTGTCAGAAAAATTTCCATGATTATTCACCAAGGTATCATAAAGATTGTCATCTTTAGAGATTAATTTCTTTACCCAATGCATTGGAGCGCTATCAGGGCACACCTGTAATATCTCTTTATTTTCATGTGATCCACATAGATCCTAAAAAAAGATTTCATAAATAACCCAAATAGAATAAAATAAATGGGTTTCATATCAAAATCACGACGTTTTAAAAAGTTCTTAAAAAATATCATTATGTCATTTATAACCCATGGAAAAGAAATGAGGGTTTTATGTAAGTCAATTCCAGAATCAAATATATCATTTTTATGTCTTGATGAATACCCCTATAAATGAAATAGGTTTGGGTATTCACATAAATAAAATAAGATAATTTCTTAAGAAAAAGAGAGATATTTTGAGACGAAAATTCTAGAGCATAATGGCTATACAACATGGTTTTAGAAAAAATTAAATAGAGAGGTGACAAATATATCCCATCCATAAATGAATCATAATATATTATAGGTATATAATAAAATGTAAATAAGAACATGGTATTAAAACTTCAATGTTATACCACATAAAAAAAAGAGCTTGAATGGAAAAAAAAGAGAAGTTGTGAATTCCCTTACGAAAATTCGACAGCCTAATAGTGTGGCTTAAAATTCCAAAAAAAAAAAATAAGTTCATGAGAGTGTAAAGGTTATCACATTTTTTTTACATAAAATTGATAGAAATGATTATATATAATAACATAACCCAACATAAAACAAATTGAAACTAGAAGACATCACATAAAGGAAGTCTTGACTAAAAGAGGAGGGTGAAAGGTTCCCTTACCTTGAAGAGTAACTTCAAAAACTCAAAGGTTGGGACCTCTGGGGAATTGAGGAAACATTGGGAGGACTCCTTGGGAGGTAAAAATACCATATCGTCTTTGAGGAGTAATTTGGAATGAAATGAATGAATGGGTTTGTATTTATAGAAAAAGTGAGGGAATATTTTATTAATTTACAAGGGACACCTTATTAGTGGTATTTGAAAACCATGGGATTTCCCATGGTATTTTCCATTGGTATTGGACACCTGGGACACCGCATAACATATTTTATTCCTCAAGATTCGACTAGAAATATTACATCATGATTACAATATTAATGATGTCATTAAACACACTGAAACTCAAAACTGTATTTTTATTATTCACCGAAAAACAAAAAAAAAATTATAAAAATATAATACATTCACCATAACCTAATATAGATGTCTTGAATTCAAAACTTAATTCTATTTTATGAAAATAATTTTCTAATAATTAGATATTTAATTCGTAAGTAAAATAACTATTCACCCGAAAAAATTCTAAAACATAAATAATAATTTCTTAAACGGTTATTTATTTATGATATTATATCAAATTATAGTTCAAGATTCCTAAATTATATTTATACTTTATTAAGTGAGGTTACTATTCCATTGGTCACATTACTATTCAAAAGGGCACTATTACTATTCATAATTTACTATTCACCAAAAATTATGTTGATCTTATTATAATCTAAATTTCTTACTGATAACAACTGTATAAGACCATTTTTTGAAAATCATTTCACATTATTAATTATTTAATGTATAAAAAAATATTTTAAAATACTCTTATTTTATATTCATTAATAATATGAAACTTCTAAGAATTCATCCTATATTTATTTTAACATTTGAATTTAAAAAAATTACCATAATAAGAAATAACATTTTTATTTATAAAAAAGGATGAAAATAAGTAGCTAAGGCCTCATTATATAGCCCATCATAACACCTACATAGGACCTAAGCGTAAGGCATGCAATGGTGATAGAATCTTGGGGCGGCTCAGACAACATTTCCCGAGTGGTGATTTCTATCATATTGATCTTCTCCCAAAGGTGATTACATTCAAGATTAATATTTTGAAGCTCGACTTTGGCTTGGTCTAGAGAAACCCCCAGTGATTCTACCTCATTCCCAAGCTCCGACAGATGGGATTTTTATGGCCTGAGTCTACTGGATGATTCCATCGACTCTTCTTTCTATATTAATTAACTATGATCATTTGTATTTATAAACAACAATAATAATGTTAAGAGTATAGTTTCCAACGGTCATATTGACCAACGATTATATTGACCAATGGTCATATAATAGTTGAAACCTAATGGTCTCATTTTAATTATACTCACTTCATTTATATAAGGATATAGTTTTGTAAATTACAAAATAAAATAACACAAAAATTTAGGAAATAAATTTTATTCAAAAGTTCAAGTCATTACATTCTTCCTACCTTAAGAAATTTCATCCCTGAAATTTCTACTAGTACCCTTAGAAGAGAAAAGTTGTGGGTACTTTTGCCTCATAGAATCCTCTAGTTCCCATGTGTATTATTTACATTTTTGGTTCCTCCATAACACCTTAACAAGGCAGGTAGTCTTGTTGCGTAGAACCTTGTATCTATGATCCAAAATCTGCACCATATGCTCCTTATAAGAGAGGTCATGTTCCAGTTGTACCACCTCTAGATTTAGTACATGTGAAGGATCAGGTATGTTCTTCCTCAAGAGGGATACATAGAATACATCATGAACTTGTACTATATTTGGAGGAAATGAATGTTGATAGGCCACTACTCTTACGTGATCAAGGATTTCATAGGGGCCAATGTACCTAGTTTTAAGCTTCCATTTCTTCCCAAACCACATGACTCGCTTCCAATGAGAAATTTTAAGAAATACATTGTCACCAACATCAAACTCCAAGTCCCTTAGATGTTTATCGACATAGCTCTTTTATGACTATGATCAGCCTTAATGTGTTGCTAGATAGCATGAACCTTTTCTATCATCTCTTGCACTAGATCAGGCCCAAAAAGATTTCACTCACTAGATTCATCCCAACATGTAGGATTTTTACATCGCTTCCCATATAGAACTTCATAGGGTGCCATTTGAATGCTCAAATAAAAACTAATATTATAAGAGAACTCAACTAATGGGAGATGTTGATCCCATCTGACGTTAAATTCCATTGAGCATGTTCTCATCATGTCCTCGAGTGATTGAATAGTCCTTTCATATTTTCCATCAGTTCGGGGGTGATATTCTGTACTGAAATTCAATTCAGTACTCAGAACATGTTGGAGAATTCTATAGAATTTTGATGTGAACCTTGGATCACGATCCCATATGATAGAAAGTGGAAGTCCATGTAGCCTTACCACTTCACGTAAACCCTAGAATGTTGATCAAGAGATAAATCTTCATGAATAGAGATAAAATGGAATTCATGGTGAGATGGTCTACTATAACCCATATCACATTGTTTCATTTGGAAGTTATCAGGATACCAGTGACAAATTCCATAGTGATATTGTCCCACTTTCATGATGGTATGAGTAGTAGTTGTAATACCCCTTTAAGAAGTTCTCGCTCTGCCTTCACTTGCTAACATACCAGACACCTTGTAGTGTAGTCAGCAATCTAACTTTTCATATCATCCCACCAATAATGATCACAAAGGTCCCTATACATTTTCATGATTCTAGGATGTATAGATAAAGTAGATCTATGAGATTCATCCATCATTTCCTTATTGATTTCTGGAATAGATGGAACACATAGTATTATATAAAATTTCAGTACACCTTCTTGATCAATATTAAACTTATAAAACTTCCCATCATTCAGAGACTCAAACTTATTTTGTAATAAAGTATCTTATTTCTAATATTTCTTGATCTTTTCAAGTAATGATGGTTGAGAAATCATTTGGGATAGGGTTGATGATATCCCTTCACTTATAATTCCCATGTCCATTTTTACTAGGTCTTGGATCAAGGTATCTCTTTGAATCCTCATCATGGACAGAACAATGGGGTCTTTCCTACTTAACACATTAGTTAATTTCTTTTCTCTTCTAGAATGATAATTAATTGAACAATCATAGTATTTAAGAAGTTCGAACCATATCCTTTTTCTCGTTTTCAATTATTTTAGTGTCAAAATATACATCAAACTTTTATAGTCTCCAGATATATCAAATTTATCCCCATAAAGATAGTGTCTCTATATATCCAGGGAAAAAACAAATACAGCCAGCTCAAGATAATGCATAGAATAGTTCTACACATAAGTCTTCGACTGTTTAGATTCATAAGGAATGAGTTTTTCATTTTTCATGAGGAATCACCCAATCCCCATCAGAGATGCATCGCTAAAAATAATGAATACTTCTCTAATTGAGGGAAGATTTAACACAGGTGCAATAAAAAATATCTTCTTCAGCTCTTGGAAACATTCCTTGCACTCCTTTATCTGGATGAACTTGAATCCTTTTCGATTTAACTTGGTTAATGGATTATAAAGTTGTGAATTTGTTTCACAAACCTCCTATAATATCCTACTGATCCAAGGAAACTAAGAATCTCGGTTATTTTTAAAGGACGAGGCCACTCCTATACACCCTTTGAATTTGTAGAGTCAACTGTGATTCCTTTATTGGTTATAATGTTCCCCAAGAAAGTAACTTGTTTTAACCAAACTTCACATTTACTAAACTTTCCAAAAATTCTCTCCTTCCATAGTGCTTTTAAAATAACCCTTAGGTGTCCTTCATGCTACTAAAGACTTTTGGAATATATCATAATATCATCAATAAAAACTACCACAGAGTTATCAAGGTAGTCCTTAAAGAATCTACTCATCAAATCCATAAAAATAACAGGTGAATTAGTCAGTCCGAAGGGAATAAAGCCAAACTCATAATTCCCATATATTGATCAGAAGGCAGTTTTTGTAATATCATCCTTCTTCACCCTCAATTGATGATAACCAGATCAAAGGTCAATCTTGGAGAATAATTGATCCCCATGAAGTTGGTCAAATAATTCAAAAATTCTTGGAAGAGGGTATTTTTTCTTCATTGTGATCCCATTCTGTTCTCTATAGTCAATTTATAGCTACATTGGTCCATTTTTCTTCTTCATAAAGAGAATAGGTGCTCCCCAAGGATACACACTCCGTCGGATAAACCCCTTCTCTAGTATATCTTGGAGTTGTTTCTTTAATTTCTCCATCTCCACATTTTCCATCCTCAATGGGGTATTTGACAGTAGATAAGATCTAGGTACGATTTCAAGGGATAACTCTACCTCTCTTTCTAGAGGAGTTCGAGGTAACTCCTTAGGAAATATATCAATGTATTCTTTGATGATGGGGACATTTTTTATCCTTATAATCTCATTTACTTATTTGTCTTCACGTATCAACTCCATAAACAAGGATATAAGAGGTTCTTCTAGAAAAATATCGTGTTGATATATCTCTCCTTGGAAGATAACTGTAGGTTTTCTATTCAAGACTACTAATATTTCCTTGCTTCTGCATTTGATCATAGCATTATAATTTGAGAGCCAGTCCATACCTAGTATAATGTTGAATTATAACATGGGAATGAGTACTAGATTTGTGATAATATTTTCCTAAATAAATTAAATACTAGAGTTTCTAAACAATGATGATTCTTGGATAATCCCACCATGAGTCTTGAATGATAACTCTACTTTTAGCGATTATGGGGTTGATTCTAAATTCTGTGAAAACATGGAGGAAATAAAGTAATGTGTAGAACCAAAATCAAACAAAGTATTTTATAGATTTTATAGAACAACAATATTACCTTCCAACACATCATTTTGAGCTTCAACGTCATCTTTCATGATATAAAAAGCATGACCTTTCTCAATTTGCCTTTACTGAGGCTGATGGTGATTCTCCTCAACTACCCTCAGATTTTGATAGTGATTGGAAAAGTGCCCAAGTTGTCAACACTTATAGAATTGGAATTCAGGTAGGGCCCACACCATCATCCCTTTTTCGGTAGTGTTTGAAAGTTGAGGCTTCACCTCACTATGAAAATTCCGCATGATATAGCCTTCTCTTTTCCACTTGTAGCACTTCCCGCTCCTGAGTAGGCAGTTTCCCGAATGATTCTTCCCACATTTATTACATGTGGGATGTTGCATATTCTTTCCTCCTATTCCCTAATAAAAGATTATCCCTAATCTTGAGTCCATCGATCTCTTCTTATCATTAGATTTATGAGACCACTGCATCTCACCGAAATCTAGTTCGACTTTCATAGCACTCGAGATGATCTTTTCATAACTATCATAGTCTCAGTTGGCTTGATTCTTCCACAAATGAGGTCTTAGTCCACCAAAGAATCTATCAAACTTCCCATTAGGATCCATGAAAAATATTGAGGTGTAATGGGTATTTCTTGTGAAATTCATCTCATAGCTTCCAATAGATTCATTCTTCGTATGCTTTATCTTGAAAAAATGCTTCTCCATTTTTGTTCTCATAGAACGAGGGAAATACTTATTAAAGAATATCCATATAAAATCTTATCACTCCATAGATTCGACCTCCACTCTTGGCCTTGTGTTTTTATTTAGTTCCCACCATTGATAAGCTTCTCACTCTAAGTAGTAATGATCCAGGGTGACCATGTATTATTCTGAATAGTGGATCACAAAAAAGATCTTCTCAATAGAGCTGATCCACTATTTAGCAGTCAATGGGTCAGTAGATCCACTAAAGGTTGGTGGTCATTAATGCATAAAGGACTCAATATAATGTTTTTCCCTTCATGGAGAAATTATTCTCTCAGCTTGATTCATGTTATTTCCCATAACTTGAGTCAGTCAGTTCATCATTCTCATGAATGTTTCCATACCGGCTTCCATTGGAGGGTCATCAGCACATGGTCCATTGTGGTCACTATTTGCACGATTCCTCTTATTTCCTACCATTTTATAAAACAATATAACCTTACTAAGAAACTTATTTCAATTAATATTCTTTTCTCTGTAATGGAATTTAATTTCTTAAAACATCATTCTTAAACATATTATTTTTTAACAATAATCTATAAATCCTTCATTATGATTCATGAAAATATTGTGATTAACCAAACATATCCCCTAGGAGTGTCAAACCAAAAGTGAATCAAGGCCTATTTTCATGGACCATTTCCCATTTGAGTCTTGCACAATGTAGTTTTTTTGGGTTTTACCCCTAGATATATCTGTTCTAGAGCCACATCCACTTATTTGTCTCCAGACAGGGATCTATTTGTTCAGAAACCACCTACTTAATATTTCACCAAAATACCAAAATGTTTTAATATATTTAATCTTTTCAATAGGGTTATTATTGAGGTTTTCATATCCTAATTTCCACAAATAACTAAACTATCCTTTGATACTAACTATGAAATCATGCCTTCTTATTACATAATTTTCAATACATTTTACAAAGAGAGGATCATTAAAGTCTAGTGTCTTGGAAATAAGGTACTTAACAAATGAAAACATATAAGAATATTTTAATACCCTTAAAAATATTCATTAGAATTTCATCCGAAAAAAATTACTGAATCTCATAACCTAGATACATACATCAAAGGAAAGTGTGAGAAAATGACCCAGTAAGGGAAACAAGTGAAATAGTTTACATGTGAAATTCAGCGATATCAATAAGAACATGGAGAATATCATAAAGGAATCATAAAGCGGAATACCACAATAAAAATAATAAATTTAAAAACAACATGAAAATGTGGCTATAATATTTAATATATAAATTCTTAAGAATATCTCCAATGTCTATCCCCAAGCTGTCATAAAAATTACCAAGGTTATTCACCAAGATATCATAAAACATGTAATATCTAGAGATTAATTTCATTACCCAATGCATTAGAGCGCTATTAGGGGGAATCATTAATATGTATTTATTTTTATGTGATCCACATGTATCAAAATCTAAAATTTCATAAATAACCCAAATAGAATAAAATAGATGGGTTTCATATCAAAATCATGATGTTTTAAAAAGTGCATAAAAATAAGATCATTATGTCATTTATAACCTATGGAAAGAAAAACAGAGTTTTATGTATGTAAATCATAGAATAAAATATATATTTTTTATTTCTTGATGAACACCCCTGGAAATAAATTAGTTTTGGGTATTCATATAAATAAAATAAGATAATTTCGTGAGAAAAAGTGAGAGATTTCGAGATGAAAATTTGCAGCAAAACGGCTATACAACATGGTTTTTTAAAAACATTAAAAAGAGAGGGGGAAAGGGTATTAAATCCATAAATGAATTGTAATATAGTATAGGGACATAATAAAATGGATGTAAGAACATGGTATAGAAAATTTAAAGTTATACCACATAAAATATAACTTGAATGGAAAAAAAAAGAGAAGTTGAGAATTCCCTTACCCAAACTCGACAGCCTAACAGCATCGCATAAAATTCATAAAAATTAGTTGATGGGAGTGGAAAGAGTATCTCATAATTTGGAAATAAAATATACATAAATAAGGATATATAGGAACATATCCCAACATAATAAAATGGAAACTATAATACATAACATAAAGGAAGTGTTGACTAAAAGAGGAGGGTGAAAGGTTCCCTTACCTTGAAGAGTAGCTTCAAAAACTCGAAGTTTTTGACCTTGGGGGATTGAGGGAACCTTGTGAGGACTCCCTGAGAGGTAAAAATACCATATATTTGTTGAGGAGGAATTTTTAATGAAATTAATGAAGAAATGGGTTGGTATTTATAGAAAAAGTGAGGAAATATTTCATTAATTTCTAAGGGTTACCATTTGTGGTATTTGAAAACCATGGTATTTACCATGGTATTTTCTAATGGTATTGGACACTTGGGACACATGATAACATATTTTATTCCTCAATAATTGACCATAAATATTACATCATGATTTCATCATTAATGATGTCATTAAACACACCAAAACTCAAAACTGTATTTTTGAAATTCACCGAAAAACAAAACATTTTATAAAAATCTAATACATTCACCATAACCTAATATCGATGTTTTGAATTTAAGAATGAATACCATTTTATGAAAATAATTTTCTAATTATGATATTTTTAATTTTTTAATTAAAATCACTATTTACCCAAAAAAATTCTAATACACAACTTATAATTTTTGAAACGGTTATTTACTTATGATATTATATAACATTACCATTAAAGAGACTAAATTATATTTATACATTCTTAAGTTATGTTATTATTCCACTGCTAACATTACTATTCATAATTTACTATTCACCAAAAATTAAGTTGATCTAATTAGACTCTAAATTTATTACTGATCACAACTGTATAAGACTATTTTTTTTAAATCATTTCATTTTATTAATTATTTAAATTATAAAAAATATTTTAAAATACTCAATTTTTTTATATTCATCAATAATATGAAAATTCTAAAAATTTATCCTATAATTATTTTGACATTTGAAATTCAAAAAATTTTCCATAATAAGAAATAACCATTTTATTTATACAGAAGGATTACACAAGGTAACTAAGGACTCATTACATATCCCCTTATAATACCTACATAGGACCTAAGAGTAAGGTGTGAAATGGTGATAGAATCTTGGGGCGGCTCAGACAACATTACTCAAGTTGTGATTTCTATTAGCTTGAACTTCTCCTGAAGGTGATTACACTCAAGATTAATATGTTGAAGCTCCTCTTGGGCTTGGTCGAGAGCAAAGCTCGGTGATGCTACCTCCTTCCCAAGCTCAAACAAATAGGCTTCCTATAGCCCGAGTCAACTGGATGAAGCCATCGAATCTTCTTTCAATATTAATTAACCATGATAAGTTGTATTTATAAATAATAATCATAATGTTAAGAGTATAGTTTCCAATATTCATATTGACCTACAGTCATATAACACTCGAAACCCAATTGTATCATTTTAATTATACTCAATTCATTTGTAAAAGGATATAATTTTGTTGAGTACAAAATAAAATAACACACAAATTCACAAATTAAATTTTATTCAAAAGTCTAGTTTGTTACACCTTCATCCAAGTCTTCTGCATTAGAGTCTAGGGAAGGATCCTATCATGTGATATTCATCATCCTATGAGGTAAAGTTAAAAAGACCTCTGAATCCCTTTGTACGTATATGTGAGAGGAGTAAGACTGATCTCCCTTCTAAGTTCTCATGGTGTAGTCGTCTATGTCATCACCAGAGTTATTCTCTACCTCGACATGAGGTCACATAGAATCTTTTTGGGATATGATAGAATGAGAACACCGAGTGGGCCTGAAAATGACCACCACTTCCCCCACACAAGAGGCCATGGTTGGAACCCACTCTTACAGGTATGTTATGATGCAGTCGGCACCACCTTCGAGATACGACCCAACATGAAGTGATTAGTCTGTTCATGCAATAATATCTCCACCTTATATTCCATCGTCGTATTGGTCAACATCTGTGCCATTTCTAGTCTTTTAGACGGTACCAATTGGAGCTTGGGTAGCCAAAATCTGGGTCCTGATTCCAATTAGGGAAGCTTGTGGGACACTCTGGCTACTGACCACCTGTCAATGGATTATTGGCCTAACATGCTTCCAAAATTTTATATTCTAGAGTCCCTCTCTTAGGATGAGGTTTGGTGCTTTCATTGGACCATCTGGGTAATGAATTTTTACCTTTGTGACTATCAGTTGGTTTAACCTAAGGCCAAAGAGAACTTTGACAAAATCGTCTAGCAATTTCATGTGGTTTAATTGGAAAAACATTGACTTCTGAAACATCCTATGTCACCTAGTTACCATCATACCCTTCAAAATAGATGTTTTTAGAGCTTCATAGTGCTCTACAAAATCATTGTAGAAGCGTCTCCACAGGTGCAGATTCATGGTTGGGGATAGTACACCACTCTCCAATTCATTCCTATCAAGAGGTATCATGCTTCACCTGGTGACATCGAGTACATGACAGGTGTCATCACAATGAACATGGCTAAACTTACACTACCCAAGTATGGGTACATTAACATAGGATTTGACAGAGAGAACCTACCTATCGGGGTAGCATAATATGTGACTCTACAGGTGTTCTCACTCCGTAGTAGAGGCAGATCCTCACCTTAGGGGGACTTACTACATCATTTTACATTGATTGGAATCTAAAAAAGGGAACGGTAAAACTATAGGGATTAGAACCACATGATACCATATAGAGGATAGAGTATGATCCTACAATCTCTACTCTTTGATAGCAGATTATAGATCATCCCCAAATTATTAGTGAGATCCTTGTAAAATGACATCTATATTATGGTAATCCTCAGCAGGACCATGTTCCTCCTACACTGGGAAGGCATGGGCAGCCTCAAGCAATCCTTATCCATTTTCTCCCAATCGATCATGTTGATCCTGCACACCCCAATGGGTATGGAAAGAAACGACAGTATGCATCGCTGAATCCATCCGAGCAGCATGAGAATCTCCATCAGAAACTGGATCTCGTCATTCCACTGGCCTCTCCACCAGCTGCACTATAGATCACTCCAATATCCCATGATCCTATCTATCGTTTTGATGATGTGGTCAATGCCTTGGTGGTTTGTAATCCTCACCAAGACAGGAATCCCTTCTAGGATGACCTGATAACTTCCCTCACTGATTAGATCAAAGCCTTGGAAATGATATAGGTGGTGATCCCACCTAATGGGAAGCCATATCTGGTATGGGTGGATGATATTCGATCACCCCATATTTCAGGAGTCCAACCTTCACCCCCTTCAATGGGATGGGTGACCCACTACAACATCTTAAAAACTTCTTCTCTAGGTGTGTACATATGTTGGGAACTCCAGAGTACCAGAAGTAGTTAATATCTGATGTTTTTTTAGATATTAGAGGGTCTTCCATTCATCTAGTACATCCAGTTACCCATTGGGACCATCACCGGTTAGGAAGATCTTCCTATGTAGTTTCTCTAGTATTTCAAATCCACTACACACAAGACAAGTATTTCCAACCTCTTCAACTGAAATCAATTTCTAGACGAGCATTTTGCAGACTTTATTGTCGGGTGGAAAAGACTCATTTATTCTATCGACATACCACTAACTCAAGGGAATTTATTGACAATGTGTATAGGTAATTTCAAGACTAAATTGTTCCTCACTCTCATCACTCATAATTTCCCTATTGGATTCCAATATTTCTCTGAAAAGCTTCAATGCCTATAGGAATCCTTGCAAAAAGCCAAGCAGGAATGTATTTTTCCTCATCCATCTCCTGCAAGAAGAGTTACCAGGGTAGAAACTGTCGCCACAGTACTAGTGGGCCCCCTATATTTTCTATATTTTTTTCTTGTAAATCATCTCCAATAACCACCTCATCGAGGATAGAGAGCTCCACCTCACTAACCCCATAATCAGTAGGCACATACTAGGAAGTCACCACCACTCAGGTAAGATAATGTGGTTCTAGTCCCTCATCCACATCCATCTACTCATCAGTGCTAGGCACCCATAGTTTCACTTCAGAATAGGAGAAATAGAACCTACTCTTTCTAAGTGGCCAAGGTTCCTAGTTATTTTTGAAGTGCTCTGGAACAATGAACCCTAAAGCTCCTTGAATGAAAAAATCCCCATGAGTCTGAGCTCAATGATCATCCTAATAACTACCCTTACCAGAAAATCCTTATACATAACATAAATAAATGTTATATGTTCAAGGATTGCCTATATGACCAAGTGTACAATGGTGTAGTCAGATTGGGTGATGTTCTGGAACAGGTTTCACACATCACGGTTGATCCTGACATTGATAGTGAAGATTTCGGTGAGTATTAGTGGGTCACTAGCCATGGGAATCATAAATATGATGAGTGGTTGTCTCACAAGGTAGTCTCTTGTGTCCACGGCATCATATATTCCCATTTAGTCCAAACAAATCATCCATGAGTTATTGTAACTTATCCAGTTGCCGCTTCTACATCCACTTTTAGCCATCAACATCTCGGGAGAGTAGGCACCGATTGTGCAAGGGAAATAAAAATCCCACAATGATATTTAATCCATCCTGTATGCTTGGAAACATCATGCCTTCAGAGATTGTAATCACACCCAGATTCCGCCTAGTGTTGGGGGAATCCCCTAACGATGATTAGAAGTATGCATCTGTGAATACCATCAAATTGGTGGATCCCTACATGATCCTCGATGATGAGTAATATCAGGAGATCACTCCCAATTTCCCCAGACGACACCATTGAAGAATAATTCAAAGATAAATTGGATACTGGAATGATCATTCTAGTGATTTATGCCATGTTTTTCATGATACCAAGACCAGAAAGCAGGCATTGTGTAGAGATTTGTATCCATGGTTCTCTCATCCTGATTCGTTAGATTCACCACCACCACTAATTGTACTCCTTGGTCAGGAAGAAACACCATAGTGGAATTTTGATCGACTGTTTCCATTAGGGACTCAGTCATCCGATAGTAAACTAGTCGTATTTCTAATACGTTTGTCTGATAAACACTAGGATGTTGTTAGAACCATCTAGAATCCAGTGGTTCATCCAGCAGTGCCCATCATATTTCCCACCATAGAGTAACCTTCTGTAGGTAGAAATGTGTTTATCATGGAAGTACGATGTGTTGAATCACTTTCCAGTATTCTCTCCAAGATCTCGATCCTTGAGGCTCCTTGTTTGTCAAAAGAGATGCGATAATCCTCAATGAAGCCTTGAAACCCCCCCCCCCCCTCTAGTTTGAAGCATAGGTTGTGGAATCCTAGAATTTTTATGTAGATGGATTTGAGTAGTCATAATGCCAGGTCATCATCTCTTTCTCCCAAAAAGATGAGAGTTCTCTTATGTAGGGGAACATTCGCCTATTGTATGTCAGTAACTAGTTCAATGGCATGGAGGTATGTCACTATCTAGTTGACATAGTTTCTAGGTTCAATATCTTCCTAACTGGGATACTTTGTGGGCTCGCACTCTCTAAATCATATTTGATCCCATCAGACCTAATGATTTTGGGTTATGATAGGACCAAGCATAGACCATGTAGAAGTATCTGTTTGAAGACCTGGTTTGGAAGTTTGGTAATAGATATTTAATTCATGGTTATCTCATAAGAAACCTCTTAAAACGCGTTAATGGGTAGGGGATTGATCCATCTTCACGCAATAGTACCATACTCATATCACTAGTTCCTCAAGTACTCTTACAACGGTCTAGTAGACATCCTATAATGTTATGCTTCTCCCTTTTCCTCTTCTGAAGCCCAATATATAGATATGTATTATTACCAGAGCAAGGACATGCATGCTCAGACTAATGAAGTTGACCACGCCTTCATAGTAGCTATACCATGGAACGATCTAGATGATTCATTCATCCTCCCCATTCACCATTTGAAGGATATGACACCATACGTTCGAAACTACTTTTTCATTTCTGAGAGGAAAGGGAAATGCATCCTTAGGTAAAAATAACACTAGAATATTACCTCATACTCCTACATGGGTCAAGATCGAGTGATACTATAACCCCCTAATAATATCAGTTATTGTGATGTTCTCCCTATGGATATAGTTATTCTCCAGAATCGCTTGTTCTATTGAGATGGGTTGAAACATCAAAAACCGACCCATCACCATTGCTTAAATATCAATCATGGACCTTGTGGTTGAAGGCCTTCTAAAATCGATGCAACAACCTCTTTTGCCATGATTTTAGTAGAGTGTGAGTCTCCCAAATAATATTTCACCACTTCCCAAGCTAGCACCAATATTCCTCTAGAATCAGTCATCCCGGAAGAATCACCACTTCTTAATGATCTCTCTACCTCAACTGATAATGAGGGTCTGAAAGACACTCCTCCTTCACTTGAGGAAGGCATCTCCACCACTGTCAACACTACTAGAAAATAGCCCTATACCCATGGTTTTTTCCAAAACCATGGATATAGGGATAATATGGGAACTATACCCACTATTTTGGAAAACTATGGGTATAGGTTACCTATACCCATGGTTTTACCCAAAACCGTGGGTATAGGTTTTTTTGAAGACCTATTCCCAAGGTTTTGACAAAAACCGTGGGTATAGGTTTTTTTTTTCAAGGCCTATACCCACAATTTTGACAAAACTGTGGGTATAGGGTTTTTTTCGATGACCTATACCTACGGTTTTGTAAAACTGTTGGAATAGCTTCCCATCATTATGGCGGGAAAAAAATCCACTGGACATGAAAAAAATTGGTAGGAAAACCTATACCCACGATTTTCCCTTCTATACCCACGGTTTTGATTAATATATATAGGCAGATACAAAGATATAAACATATATTCTATGTAGGTGTGTTGGTGAAGCATTGTTTGTTATTACTCGAGGTTGAGGGTTTGAATCCCTTTGCCTGTTTTTTTCTAATAGATGATTAATATTATTATATGTAAATAAATGTATATGTAAATAATCAAATGTTCTATTGTTGGGTTGGTGAGGCAATGTATTGTGTAACTTGGGGATGCCAGATTGAAACTCGCTGTAGTATTTTTTCTAAAATAGACTATTACATTAATTTATTTATATTAATGTACATATATATGTACATAAGAAAAATAATTGGATTGCTGAGACGCCTTGTTTAGAAAATGTAGGTCGCAGGTTCAAAATTTGGGCTCTGTTTTTTCTAATATTATTACCCACGGTTTTCAAACCAGGGGTATAAGACTTTGACACGGTGGAAAGCCAATATAAGGCCTATTACATGGTGGAAAAATATATACCCATGGTTTAGAAAATAATGGGTATAGGCTGTAGAGCTATCCTGACACCTCAGATGCCACGGTTCCCAAAACCGTGGGTATAGGCTATACCCGCGGTTTTGGGGGATATACCCATGTTTTTTAACAGTGGGTATAGGTTATTTTTTTAGTAGTGAAATGAACTGGTTCAGATGAATCTTGGTACCAAGGCAGATCTAAGTCTAATTCAGATCAATTCATCCATGCCTATAGATGAACAACAATAGTACGTAGTTTTATTGAGGTGGCATAATGATGTTCATTCCTGGATATATGAAAATATTCCAAGGCTGGACCCTCAGGTCATTTTACTCCATCTTAGTGTCCTTGTAAGTCATAGCGGGTTCAATAAGCCTCACCGAAATGTGCACCCATCCCACAGTGCCATGGTCAAGGCCAAATTGGGTTCTAGGATCTCTTATTCATGTATGGGTACTCTTGGTACAACTAGATCCCGATGGCCCCTCATGACGATGATTCTACTACATTCAGAGCATCATAAGGTACCTTTTTCTATCAGGTAATGCCTTCCAGTCTGAAGAATGAATTATTTATTTATTATTATTCCATACACTACGTCGTGAATTTTATCCTCAATACACTAGTGGATTGCTACGTAGATGGTTTGGTGGTCAAATCCTTCTTGTGTCAAGACAATCTCATAGATCTTGAGAAATTGTTCAAATTCCTACACTCTCAATAGTTGAAGTTGAACCCCTTGAAATGTGATTTTCGGGATACCTATGGAAATTTTCCTAGTTTCATTATTTGATATATAGGAATTGAGATCGATCCAAATATGATCATGGTCATCAACTAGATTCCTTCTCTAAGAAACCTCCAGGAGCTCTGAGAACTTTAACACCGCTTAGCCTACATATGCCAATTCATCAAGAATTTTTCTAGAAAGTGTAATCCATTTTCTAGGATCATGAAGAAATGTGTTTTTTACCATTGGGATGAAGAGTGAAAAAAAACCTTCAATGAAATAAATCAATATCTATTACATCCTCTGGTTTTTATTCCACACATCTTTGGGAGGCCTTTGGTCCTTTTTGTGACCACCCTAGAATGATCCCTTGATTCCACCCTCACTCAGAAGAACAGAAAAGGGATAGATAATTGTTTATATGTTCTCAATAACATGATCCTTGGCACAGATTCCAAATACTATTCTATCGATAAGAGTTACCTCATGCTGGTTTTTGCAGTGCGAATGTTGCGGAACTATATGCAGCATCAAACGATATAGCTAGTATACCATGAAAATACTCTAAATTATACCCTTAACCACCCTATGTTGATAGGTCAGCTAGAACATTGGTCCATTATTATTCAGCAGTTCGATATTAGGTTCATTGTGTAGAAGGTTGTTAAGGATCAAGCACTAGTAGACTTTTTGGACACTCATCCAGCCCCTAAGGAAACACCTATATATGTTGATTTCCTATATGAACATATCCTTTTAGTAGACCAATCCATTCCATGTTGCAAGATATATTTTTATTGTTCTTATAGGATTCTAACTATTATAAGGATAATTAATCACAAACTCAATAGAGTGGTTCTAGGAATCATCTTTATCACCCCAACACGGGATGTCCTACCTTACTCGCTCCTATTATCAGAAGGTTTCATGAACATTGAGGTAGAGTATCAGGCTCTCCTTACAGGTCTCAATATATCTCTTGAGATTGATGTTCCCCATTTTCATATGAAAATGGACTCTAAGTTATTAATCAAGTAGATCAGTGGTGATTATGACATCCGAAATCTAGAGATCATGCCCTTGCTCAAGCACACATGCCAGATGATGGCCCAGTTCCCTTCTTATCCAGAGGTTACTAATGTTCCCCAATAATAGAATGGTCAAGATGATATCTTCACCAGTCTAACTGTTTCTCTTATAGATTCTATCCAAGATGATTTGTTATTTTATGTGACACATTGATGGTTGATCGCTTTTATCACTTTTGATGACGACGATGATAATAGTCAATAGGTAAACCACCTGGCTACAGGTGCATCCACATTAAGAGCTCTGGATCCCCCCACAGCTGATGAAATATCTGATAACATAACTCCCTTCATTGATTATCTCCATCATGGAACTCTCATATCAGATAGATCCGAACATGAGTTAATTCACCGTTGTGCAACAAAGTTCACACTCAAGAGTGGTAAAAATCATGAGAAGACTATAAAAATGTGGTATTGATAGAATTATACTCTATTTTATTCAAAGAGAAAATATTTCCTAGGTTATGTAGGAAGTTCATGCTAGGTCTTGTGGTGCTCATCAGGTGGGGTTAAAGCTCTCTCACCAGATGCTAAGGTTGGGCTACTTCTGGAACACTATAGCGTATGAATGTATCAAGTCCTCTAAGAGGTTCCATGCTTGTTAGATATATTCCAAATTTGTGTATCGATTACTTCATCCTCTCTATACTACCAAGTACTCTTGACACATTTTGGTCTGGGGACTCGACATTATGGGATCGTATCTACCAGCAAAAGCTCGTCGGTGCTGGCTCATTCAGACTGCAATGGATTTCATCTATAAGTGGGAATAATTAATATATCTCAAGGAATATAAAGCATGGTAATTCATGGAATTCATGATCTATGATATCATTTATCATTTTGGATCCCCTCACGCTATTCTCACTGACAAAAACAATAACTTACTAGCAATTGATCTAAAGAGGTTGTGTGCCAAGTACTACATACATTCCAACCATACTTTCTACTACCATGTGTAAACAACTAGGCAGATCAAGGTGTTTAACAAAACCCTATCCAACATTTTTGCAGAATACTGTGGTCCATAACAAGAAAATTTGGCCGAATAAGATCCCCAACACTCTCTAGGATTATTGGAAAACAACCTACAATTCCACCCAAGTGACTTCGTACTCCCTAGTGTGTGGAATAGATGTAGTCTTACCCATCAAGGTCCAGTTTCCATCACTCTAAACATCTATCTATGATTAGAAGATGTCCGACAGAATAACTGAGGTTTTCCTATCTGAACTGGTGTACCTTGATGAAAATAGGTTCTGAGCTCTACATGATCTAGATAGGCACTTGAACAAGATATATAGAGCATTCAATGATATGGTTATACTTCTCTATTTCCTCCAATGTTATACATTGATCGCTCTCCTAATACCAATGATACTAGTAAGGAAGACACCAATGTTAGAACCCAAGAGGGAAGGGTCGTATATCATTCATAAGTACTGTCTTAATGGTACATATTCTTTGGTCACCATGGATGGGGAACACATAACTCCCCCAACCAATGCCAAGTTCTTTAAGAAGTACTTCGCATATGTGGGGTCTTTATTCCGAGTTTCATGACTTTAAACTGTGTAACAACCTTAGTCTGAGATGAATGACTTTAAAATACATAACAACCTTAGTCTATGTTTCATGACATTAAACTATGTTACAACCTTAGTCCAAGTTATAAAACATTAAACTATGTAACAACATTAGTTCTAGTTTCATGACTTTAAACTGTGTAACAACCCTAGTATAAGTTGCATGACTTTAATCTATGTAACAACCTTAGTTTGAGTTGCACGACTTTATGTTTTGTAACAAACTTAGTCAAAGTTTCATGAATTTAAGCTACACAATAACCCCAGTATGACATCCATGGTGTTAAACTATATAACAACTCTCTTCCTAGTTTTGCAATGGTAAACTTAATAATAACCAACTTTCTAGGCATACAACGTTAAACTGATCACCCAAGTCCAAGAATTATGATATTAAATTTTGTTTGAGTTATTCTGAGGAATTTATTTTTTAGTTCTACGCCTCCTTGGCCCTCATTCACATCAGGTTTCTTCATGAGGCTGCACTAAAAATTTTCACTTTAGAAGCCTCATTCCATGGTCCAAACTTTATGACCTTAAACTAAGATTCTGAATGTCCTAGCTACATGATGATAAACTATGTAACAACCATTTTTCTGGTTGTATGAAAATAAACTGCAATGTTCCATAATTTCCTTGCTTGATAAGAAATTTCCACTGACATTGGTCATCTACCATGACCTCCACAAGAGCTATGTATGGATTGATTCTCATCCTTATGGGATACGTATGAATTCTCGAACATTTTGTCCTTGGGATTATCATTAAATTCAACCTTTCAGCCCCTTATCCTAGGTTTCATTTAGATGTGTGTGGTGTGACATGAGATCCTTTTAGATCCTCATTCACATTGGGTATACAATAGCTATATTGTGCACCTCCCTCATGAAAACTCCACTCCCAATGTCTTAGTCACATAATGATAAACTGTGTAACAACCAACGTCATTACAACATGACGTTAAACTACAGATAATGGTCTTGTCACATGACCATTGGTCACCTACAATTTCCCTCCCTATATAAATATCAGACCTACATGGGGATATATCCTTCATGAACTATATACATATTGATTCCCATCCATATACGAAATGTATTGATTCTTGTATTTTATATCTTGGTATATCCACCGTGTAAAATGTCACCCTCTCTGTATCTCTCCCTTATAAGATATTTAGTGACACCCAGATCTTTAATCTCAGGCCCAACCACATCATTTCCTTTATTTCACACCATTTCACATTCATCCGTACTGCATGATGTTAGAATTAATGGGATTTCAATAACTACATGTGGCTTGATTCCCATCCTCATGGGATACATAGTGATGCTCAGAAATATTGTCCTCATGCCTAGCCACAAATCCATAGATCATTTGGACCCTTGGACTCAACATAGTTCACATTACATGAATTTAAACTATATATGGTATCTCTTTTAGGATGTGTTGTGTGGTGTTGGTCCTCTTTTGACCTCATTCAAGCTGGCTTTGTTATATCACTACACTACACATATCAATTTGAGACCTTCCCCATACTGTTCTAAGCTATATGACATTATTCTATACCCTAAAGTCTTGGTACCATGACTCTAAACTATGTGAAGGCCTCCTCTTGGTTGTGTCATGCGGTTTTGGGCCTCATTGGCCTTATTCATGCCAGGTCTGTTATAGCACTACACTATGAATATCCATTTGAGACTTTCCCTATCCTTTTCCAAGATCTATAACCTTACACTAGATTATCAATTCTTGGTACCATAGCATTAAAATATGTTTAGACCTCCTCAAGGATGTGTCATGTGGTGTTGGGCCTCCTTTCCTCATTCACGCCAGGTTATTCATAATACCACGTTATACATGTCCACTCGGGATTCCTTCCTCACTGGTATTAACTCTATGAGTTTAAACTAAGATTTAGAATCCTCAATTCATGATGTTAAACTACAATCATATCCTGAGTGAGTTTAGGATGCCCCATGATAATCATGGGATGCCTCAGTTCCCTCTCTAGAGAGCCTTTCCCCTACTAGTTTCAGTCTCTTACCATATTGTGCTTCAGAACTACATATGTATTGATTCCCATCCTTATGGGATAATTAGCGCCACCCTTACATTTTTTATTTGGGCATAGATGAAAGTTCCTTCAACCACCAGCCCCTTGTCCTCAATTATCCAGGGTCTAGGAATTATGACCTTAAACTATGTTCATCCCATATAGTCCATGCATCATGAATTTAAATTGCTTGCAGAATCCTGATTTGGATTCCACCTTCTGGTATGCTACATTCCAAATTCTAATCTTTTCTTAGTCCGGGTCTCCATCACCCTTAAAATCTAGATGGACCCCCTTAATGGTGATGGAATCGGGACACTTTTGGCCATTTTGGGCCAACGTCTTAATGGATATTTGGTAACAAATTGAAAATATTGTGTTTTCAAACATTGTAAATAGTTTATTTTTCATTTTATTGCCCTGTTCCTGGCCGGTTAGGTAGGAATTCCTATGTTTCAGACATCTTCAGTAGTCTACCCTCACTCACCAGTCACCCATATGATCCCAGTCTAGAAAATATCAGCATAATTTCCATTTTCTATGCATTCTCTCATGTCATAAGATCCCCAATACCATTCTTTGTTTCTCATATTGAATGTAACACCCCAAGCTTCTACGGTACGCTTCTCTTGGAATAATGTGATAGCATGTGTTGTACGCAACATCGAGTTCTAACACACATCACCATCGATCAAACTAGCCGTTATGAATAGTAATACCTAATTTTTGAAATTATATATATTTTATATTTCAAATTTGACTATATTTTTGGATTTGGAATATCGAAATTATCCTAAGTTGAATTTTTGGTATTTTTCTAAGAACTTCCAATTTTTATAAATAGTGAAAAATACTTAAAAACAACTTTTTTAATAAAAATAATTTATAGAAATAAATTATATTATTGAGTGGTTTTAAAGTATAATGAGATTATATTTTTACCAGTTTATCCAATGGTGTTCATTAGAATTAATTTCACTTTGAAATTGGACATAAACAATTGTCAATCATTTGATATATATTGTTTCTTAAAAACACGCTATTTGTTGTGACAACGGGAATTAATTATAAAATTAATTAATGAAACTTATATTTTTTGAATTTTGTAAAACATACATCATTTTAGAATTTGGAATATCAATTATAGCTTAGGGGGAAATTTTGGCATATTTCGGAAAAATTTCAATTTTTGATGAATAGTGAAACTACTAAGTGGTTGTTAAAAAACTGAATTTTTCATAAAACTTAATTTTTTCGCTTCTGTGATTGGAATTTTGAAAATATGAGAGACATGGTTAATATCAAGAATTAAAATGTGGTTCAATGAGATTAAAATAATTTTTGGTGAATAGTAACTTTTTTACTTTTTTTTACCACGGTTAAAAGTAAATAGGGTAATTAAGGGTATAAATGATATTAATATTGCACTAACACATGTCCTAATTCTATTGGAAAAGTGTATCTCGACCAAAAACAACCTTAGGAATAAAATATTATCATTTAGGTCCACTTGGATTAGATTAGGACATTTATTATTATTTAATTCAAAGAGAAGTTAAAAGAGTTAAAATCAAAGTTTATTTACTAAAACATTTTTAATATAGGGTTATACATAAGAAAAATTCGATTGTAAATATTCATTAAAAATATAATTCGATTTACTACATAATGGGATTTTATTTATAATTTTTAGACATTAAATAATTTAATTTATTTATGACACATTGATGATGCAGTAATTACCATAATAGTGAAAAATTAAAATAATTGATATTATAAATACCCAAATAAATATAATTTGAGACTTTTAATGAATTACACTAATTTTATAGGTTAATATGACATATTAGGATTTATTTAATTGACTTTTTTAGAAGTAATAATTCTGATATGTGTTTCACAAAAATCAATTATTGAATAGTGTCAAAATTGACATAAAAGAGTTTTTAAAACAAATATTATATTATTAATTGATATTAAATTCATAAAAATATATGGTTTGGCAAAGAGACTTATATCATGATAGGTGTATCTTTAATGGACCACTTGGTGGTCGCTTGGATGTATATAGTAAGTTTATTAACTATATAATATAAAAATACAAAGAGAAATTGTAAAAGTGAAACTAATTAACTAAGAGTTAATACTTAAAGATAAGGTTAATAAAATGACCCAAACCTATCTAAATTCTATTGGTTGAGTGGTTTTCGACCTATACCCACCATAAACTTTAAATAATCCACGTTGGAGCCATTAGAAACTGAATATAAATTTATTATAAAATAATATTTCTAGCTTTTCCAAAGGTGCCCCTCACCCCTCTTATAAAAGGGCACTCATCATTCTCATTCAATCACACCTTCAATGCCTTTTGGTTCGGCCAAACTCGGCCCAAATACTCTCCCAAATTCCATCACAACAACCTAGAGGCCTTATTTTTATCAGAAAACTAACCTAAGGAGCCCTTTTGATCAAATCAAAAGGAAGAACCCGAAGAAGAGGTAATGATTTCACCACCCTTTTCAAGTTCTTTTCTTCTTCCACTTCTTCTTCATTTGTTGTTACCATTATAAAATAATAACTCCAGTATCATATATATACTGTGATATTATTATAAATATGGTACAACCATATTCACTATTCTATCCATCCATTGAATAACATGTCACCATACATGCATACGTACGGCTTACCGTCTCCACGTCGTGGTGTAATTGTTATTCAATAAATTATTATTTGGATGGGTATAATAATGATGTGTAACTCGGGTAAATAATAAATATAAAATGATAATGATTCTTTATACATGATATACCATCCAATTATATATTATTTTAATATCAAAAGAATGATATTGTCGCTGGTGCGTACGTAAGGACTACCGTCTCCACGAACGCGATGAGATTCATTCTCCATTGTATCCATTCAAATATAATTCTCATTTGATGATTAATAATAGTATCTAAGGACTTGATATAATTCTGGATATGATTAAGATACAACCTATACATTACAAACATGTCTTATGTAACAAAACATATAAAAGAAAACGAGTAAGTTAACACGTGAAACGACGA
This sequence comes from Viscum album, assembly GCA_963277665.1. Taxonomy (NCBI): domain Eukaryota; kingdom Viridiplantae; phylum Streptophyta; class Magnoliopsida; order Santalales; family Viscaceae; genus Viscum; species Viscum album. The sequence goes on from OY728145.1 coordinate 507,430,151, forward strand.
TTATTCTATGATATTATTAACAAAGCAATGTTAAAAAATCATATATGATATCATATTAATGAATATGATTATTGAATAATTTAATAAAAATTATTTCACCACCCTTGTTTGACTTTTTATAAGAGTCTTATAAAGGAATCTTTCCATCGTTTTCCAAACAAGGTGCTTTTTAACTTTTCGACAAAATTAAGGTAAGAATGTTTTTTTAACTTATACGGCGGGTGCAGCTATTTTCCACCGTTATAAAATCTTCGAAGCTTCCCTTACAAGCTTATAAAAATATTTTCACGGAAAATGTTTTATTTTATAAATATATGACTCTTAAATGATTTCAAAATAGAAAGAGATATTTCTCTAAAAAGAGTTTTGATTTCATCTATGTCAACATATTTTGATGGATTTTACGCTTATTTGAAGTTGATTTATTATGATACAAAACTTCTATATTGTATTGAAGGTTTTGTGATATGTTTGACTTTGGATGTGCTATTTTTATACCATTCATGGTTTATGGTGAAAGTATTGGCATTTCATATGCTATTTTTAATACGAATGTTTATGTTATGTTTAAACCTTTTTATATGGGAATTCATTGGACTTAATATGTGACGGGTGGAGCCCGCTATAGCTCCTCGATGCATCGGTAGGTCTCATGAGACAAACTAGTGTCTTGGCACAAGGAATTGACAAAATCTTATTTGTAGTCTTGGCACGAGGCCTTGGCTATGTGGTTATGATAGTCTGGAATTATGCATTCCGTAATTATGAAAGTGGTTATTGATATTGCATGTGATTATTAGATTAGTAGAATATCCATGTGAATAAGTAAATGGCATTATTTCATCTCATTTTTTCCATACTATGTTGAAGTTCAAGTTTAAAAGGCTTTTGTTTTAGTTATACATTGCCTTAAATGTTTATTCTTATTTATGAAAGATTCCTCTATATTTTTATCCTTACTGGGCATTTGAGCTCACCCATTTTCTATGATATATTTTTCCCAGGATGTGAAGAAGTAAATTATGAATGACCTGCGGGGATATTATGAGGGGATAATAGTGTGGATTATGGAGACAATATGTTGTTGTTGTAGGTTTTCACTTCATGATTTAATGTAAAACTTTATGAATATATCTAGTGTTTCCAAGGCTACTAAACCAATCGGTCTTTCGAGATTTGATCTTTCTTGTGATCATTCCAATGTTATGTAATAATACACCGACTCTGGATAACTGGGGTCAAGGCATTACAGTTGGTATCAGAGGAATCTTAGTACAAACCTTGGAAGCTAGATTTAGATAAACTCTAATTAGAACACGTAGACCTAATATGGACTTTGAGGATTAGTATAGAATAACTTCCTAGAATTTTGGTATTGTAGAGATTTTGTGAGTTTTTATAGCAATAAATCCCTTTATGGATACGAGAAGGTAGAGGCGGCTCTGGAACATATGTACCTAGGGGTAAAACCCGAAAACACCGCTTTGAGCTAGACTTGAATGAGAACTAGTGCACGACAACGAGCCTTGCTGCACTCTTGGTTACGACACTCCCAGGGATATGCTTAGGATAACTCTCATTTTCATTACAAATCATTATGAAGGGTTTATGAGTATATACTTCCTCAAAGAAAATATTTTTACGATTATGAATTATATCCATAAATAGTTCAATTTATGTTAAGTGTTTTATAATTATGAAATTATGTATTTTGATTTATAAACTAATCTAGTTTATGCCATTGTTTAGAAATTGCACCTAGTGGAAGAAATGGAAACCGTATCAATGCACGCACTCCATGTAGGGATTTCTCTCCTGCTCAATATAATTATAGTGGAGCTAGTGATGCAACTGGTGTCGATCAGCTAATCACCATATTGGGACAACTAACTCAGGTTATGAATAATAACCTTACCCGTATCGAGCACCCTGATCTGTAGTGTAGAGGATCAATGTTAGATCGATTCATGAGGCAACAACCACCAACGTTCAATGGAAGTACAAATCCCTTAGTAGCTGAGCAATGGATAAATTCCCTAGAGAAAATATTTCATGCTTTGGGGAGTAGTGAATGGGAAAAAGTTATCATGGCAGTTTACCGCCTCACTGGATATGCTGATCAATGGTGGTCATTGATTCAAAATACGATGGAAGATGATGAAGTATCAAATATGGAATGGAGGTAGTTCAAAGATCTGTTTTTAGAAAAAGATATTCCTCGCGACCATCGAGTAGATATGGAAAGGCAATTTCTGAGTCTGAGACAAAAGGAGGGTGAAAATGTCGCAAAGTATGAGGCTAACAATACAAGGTTAGCAAGGTATTCTGGAGATTATATATTTAACCCAAGAAGTAATATTGATCATTTCTTTGATGGGTTAAAACCATTTATCCATCGAGCATTAGTCTCACAATCCTTCTCGTCGTACGAAGACATTGTCTCATGTGCTATCAGGACCGAAAAGAAATTCTCTAAGTCTTATGACTTTAAAGCAAAGCAAGAGAATAAGAGACCTTATGATCAATATGGGAATGGAAATAAGGGGAATAAGGGAAAGGTTGAAAATCCATTCTGTGGTAAATGTGGTAATAAGCACCCCGGTACTTTCTTGAAGGGGATGGGAGTCCATTACAAGTGTGGTGAAAAAGGCCACCAAGCTCGTGATTGCAATGGGAAGAAGGAAGCTACCAATGTTCAGTGCTACAATTGCAGGGAGATGGGGAATTATGAAAATGAATGTCCTAAGCGTCAGGGGAACTTACCTCAGAAAATGCCAAGGGATCAAGGCCAAGCTTATGATATCACTACTGCTGAGGTAGAAGCTCCGAAAGACGTGGTGGCAGGTAATTTAATGGTTTCCTCAAGTTTAGCAAATGCATTATTTGATTCTGGATCATCACATTGTTTCATATCTTCCCTGTTTCCTATTAGATATTTCCAATTTGATTTAACAAGGGAGTTGTCAGTTAAAACTCCTAAGGGAATTATCATTGCAACAATGTTTTGTGAATCAGTCCCCATTAGAGAACATAAATGTTCTTTATCTGCTGATCTCATCGTCATACCTATGATTGAGTTTGATATAATCCACGGTATGGATTGGCTTTCAGATTATGATGAGAATATTTATTGTAAGAAGAAGGAGGTTAGGATTTTTGATGATGATGATAAGGAACACCTTATCTTTATAGTAGAATCGTCACCACCTAATTCTTATCTAGATCCACCCCGAGTAGCTAAACGAAATTCAATTATTGGGGGGAAGAGAATGAAATGACTATGGCTGAGGAAAGGAATGTTCAAATAGAAGATGTAGCTGTTTTGAAAGAATATGTAGATGTATTTCCAGAAGATTTACCTAGACATCTTCCAGAACGAGAAGTTGAGTTTTCCATTGATTTAATTCCCGGATCAAGGCCTATATCGAAGACCACTTATAAAATGGCCACTGTACAATTAATTTAACTAAAGAAACAACTAGAGGAATTGAGTAATAATGGATTTATTCACCCTAGTGTTTCTCCATGGGGAGACCCTGTTCTTTTTGTTAAAAAGAAAGATGGATCTATGAGGTTATGTATCGACTATAGGGATATTAATGCCATAACAATAAAGAAAAATATCCCCTACCTCGCATTGATGATTTACTTGACCAACTACATAGATCTCAATACTTTTCAAAGATTGACCTTCGATCTGGATACCATCAGTTGTGTGTGAAGAAGGAAGACATTCTGAAGACCGCATTTCGAACCAGGTACGAGCATTACGAGTTTACTATAATGCCTTTTGGATTGAGTAATGCACCCTCTGTATTCATGGATCTGATGAATAGAGTTTTCAAGGAATATCTCGATGAATTTGTGGTAGTATTTATTAATGATATCTTGGTATACTCCAAAAGCTACGAAAGTCATCAAAATCACTTGCACATTATCCTAAAGACTCTGAGAAGACATGAATTATATGGGAAGTTTAGCAAGTGTGAATTCTGGATTCAAGAGATTTATTTTCTTGGAAATATTGTCTCTAAAGATGGAATCTCTTTTGATCCTTCTAAGACCAAGGCAATCCACGAATGGCCAGCACCTACAAATATAACTGAGGTACATAGTTGTATTGTCTTAGTAGGTTATTATTGATGTTTTGACCAGAATTTTTCCCGATTGGCTAACACATTAACAAATCTCACACGTAAAGGGGTTAAATTTGTTTGGAAAAAAGAGTGTGAAGAATTTTGTGAAGAACTAAAGAGAAGATTAGTCAATGCTCCTATATTGACTCTACCATCAGGGAATGATGAGTTTGTTATTTATCGTGATGCATCGAAGAAATGACTTGGTTGTGTCCTTATGCAGAATGATAGGCTTATTTCCTATGCATCACGACAGTTGAAAATTCATGAACAAAACTATCCTACTCATGATCTCGAGTTATCAGCTGTGATCTTTGCTTTGAAGATATGAAGGCACTACCGCTATGGTGAAAAATGTGAGATTTATACTGATCATAAGAGTTTGAAGTATATTGTTTCTCACAAAAAGAACTCAACGTGAGGCAAAGGAGATGGCTTGAATTACTCAAGGGTTATGATTTTACGATACACTACCACTCGGGGAAAGCAAACAAGGTGGAAGATTCTTTGAGCAGAAAAGACCATGGAGTTTTGAACGTGATGAGAATTGAAAGGGATCCAATTTTGATGGATCTAGTGAAGATGGACATGGGAATAACCAGGGAAGGTGAAACATCAATGATTTTTCAAATGGTTTCCAAATCATCTTTACTATAAAGGATTAAGAGTTCTCAGACCGATGATGAAGAATTTCAAAAGAATATTAAAGCTGTGAATGATGGGAGATCGAGAGACTTTGTGTATGAAGATGGAATATTGAAATTCGGGAAGAGGCTTTGTGTTTCCAATATACCTGATCTAAAAAGGGAATTGCTGGATGATGCACATAGTTCCAATTTCTCTATACACCCTAGGAGCACCAAAATGTATAGAGATTTGAAGGAACATTTTTGGTGGGACAATATGAAGAGGGATATTGCTGATTTTGTGTCAAGATGTATGGTTTGTCAACAATTGAAAGCTGGAAGGCAACATCTTGGAGGAGTCATGCAACCTCTTCCCATACCGGAGTGGAAATGAGACAATATTACGATGGACATTTTCATGGGGCTTCCAAAGACTCCTAGAAGGAATTATGCAATATGGGTTATTGTTGATCGTCTTACCAAGTCAGCACATTTTCTTTCTATAAGAGAATATCTACCACTAGAACGTCTAGAAAGACTATATATTAATGAAGTTGTGAGACTTTATGGAGTACCCCTATCGATTGTTTCTGATCGTGATCCCCATTTTACTTCGAGATTCTGGAAAAGTCTTCAGAAAGCCTTGGATACTGAACTTCATTTGAGCACTGCCTACCACCCTCAGAAAGACGGACAATCAGAATGGACTATTCAAACCTTAGAAGACAAGTTTAGATCTTTCTTAATTGACTTTTAGGGCATGTGGGATCAATATTTACCTTTGGTAGAATTTTCCTATAACAAAAGCTTTCATTTGAGTATTCATATGGCACCATATTAAGCGTTATATGGAAAGAGATGTCGCACACCAACCTGTTGGGATGACGTTGGTGAAAGAAAACTTGTAGGCCCAGAACTGGTGGAGGAAACGATGGAAAAGGTGATGGTAATCCAAAACCATATCAAAGCAGCTCAAAGTAGGCAGATGAACTATGCCGATAATGGAAGGAAGGAGTTGGAATTTCAAGTCGGTGATCATGTTTTCAGGAAGGTATCTCCATGGAAGGGAGTCATGTGTTTTTTTAGGAAAGGTAAATTGAGTCCCAGGTACATCGGACCTTTCGAAATTCTAGAATGAATTGGGGTTGTAGCTTACCGATTGGCAATGCCGCCAAGTCTCTCCAAAGTTCACGATGTGTTCCACATATCTCTATTGAAGAAATACATGCCTGACCCAACACATGTACTCACCTATGAGGAATTAGAAATGGAACCCGATCTGTCTTATTACGAAGAGCCCATCAGAATTCTTGATACAAGAGAACAAGTGCTAATAAACCGGACAACGCGTCTGGTAAAAGTCTTGTGGAGAAACCATAAGATGGAAGAGGCCACGTGGGAACCCAAGGAAATTATGATGAAGAACCACCCGATCCTTTTCATGCGGTAGTATTCTAGAAAATGGGAGGATGAAATTATTTGAAGGAGGGGAGAATGTAACACCCCAATCTTTTACGGTACGCTTCTCTTGGAATAATGTGATAGCATGTGTTGTACGAAACATCAAGTTCTAACACACACCACAACCGATTAAACTAGCCATTATGAATAGTAATACCTACCTTTTGAAATTATATATATTTTATATTTTAAAATGGACTTCATTTCTGGATTCGGAATATTGAAATAATCCTAAGTTGAATTTTTTGTATTTTTCTGAGAACATCAAATTGTTATGAATAATGAAAAATACATAAAAACAACTTTTTTAATCAAAATAATTTATAGTGATAAATTATATTATTGAGTGGTATTAAAGTATAATTAGAATATATTTTTACCATTTTATCCAATGGTGTTCATTATAATTAATTTCACTTTGAAATTGGACATAAACAATTGTCAATCTTTTGATATATATTGTTCCTTAAAAACACGCTATTTTTGTGACAATGAGAATTAATTATAAAATTAATTAATGAAACTTATATGTTTGGAATTTTGTAAAATAGAAATCATTTTTGAATTTGGAATATCAATTATAGCTTAGGTGGAAATTTTGGCATATTTCTAAAAAACACCAATTTTTGATGAATAGTGAAACTACTAAGTGGTAGTTAAAAAACTGAATTTTTCATAAAACATAATTTTACCGCTTCTGTGATTGGAATTTCAAAAATCTTAGAGACACGGTTAATAACATGATGTAAAATTTGGTTCAATGAGATGAAAATAATTTTTGGTGAATTGTAACTTTTTTCTTTTATTTACCACGATTAAAAGTAAATAGGGTAATTAAGGGTAAAAATGATATTAATATTACCCTAACACATGTCCTAATTCTATTGTACAAGTGTATCTCGACCAAAACGAACCTTATGAATAAAATATTATCATTTAGGTCCCCTTGGATTAGATTAGGACATTTATTATTATTTAATTCAAAGACGAGTTAAAAAAGTTAAAATCAAAGTTTATTTACTAAACGTTTTTTAATATAGGTTTATACATAAGATAAATTCGATTGTAAATATTCATTAGAAAGCTAATACGATTTAATACATAATGGAATTTTATTTATAATTTTTAGACCATAAATAGTTTAATTTAGTTATGACACAATGATGATGTAGTAATTACCATAATAGTGAAAAATGAAAATAATTGATAGTATAAATATCCAAATAAATATAATTTGAGACTCTAAATGAATTACACTAATTTTCTAGGTTAATATGACATATTAGGATTGATTTAATTTACCTTTTTCGAAGTAATAATTCTGATATGAGTTTCACAAAAATAAATTATTGAATAGTGTCAAAATTGACATAAAAGAGTTTTTAAAACAAATATTATATTATTAATTGATATTAAATTCCTAAAAATCTAGGGTTCGTCAAAGAGACTTATATCATGATAGGTGTATCATTAATGGAACACATGGGGGTCTCTTGGATGTATATATTACGTTTATTAACTATATAATATAAACATACAAAGAGACATTGTAAAAGTGAAACTAATTAACTAAGAGTTAATACTTAAAGATAAGGTTAATATAATGACCTAAACCTGTCTAAATTCTATTGGTTGAGTGGTTTTATACCTATCACCACCTTAAACTTTAAATAATTCACATTGGAGCCATTATAAACCAAATATAAATTTATTATAAAATAATATTTCTAGCTTTTCCAAAGGTGCCCCTCACCCCTCTTATAAAAGGGCACTCCTCCTTCTCATTAACTCACACCTTCAAAGCCTTTTGGTTCGGCCAAAATCTGCCCAAATACTCTCCCAACTTACCTCAATACAACCTAGAGGCCTTATTTTGATCAGAAAGCAATCCTAAGGAGCCCTTTTGATTAAATCAAAAGGAAGAACCCGAAGAAGAGGTAATGATTTCACCACCCTTTTTCATGTTCTTTTCTTCTTCCACTTCTTCTTCCTTTGTTGTTACCATTCTAAAATAATATATCCAGTATCATATATATACTGTGATGTTATTATAAATATGGTACAACAATATTCACTATTATATCCATACTTTGAATAACATGTCAACATACGTGCGTACGTAAGGCTTACCGTCTCCACGTCGTGGTGAAATTGTTATTCAATAAATTATTATTTGGATGGGTATAATAATGATGTGTAAATCATGTAAATAATAAATATAACATGATAATGATTCTGTATATATGATATACCATCCAATTATATATTATTTTAAAATCAAAAGAATGATATTTTCGCTCGTGCGTACGTACGGACTACCGTCTCCACGAACGCAATGAGATTCATTCTCCGCCGTATCCATTCAAGTATAATTATCATTTGATGATTAATAATAGTATCTAAGGACTTGATATAATTCTGGATATGATTAAGATATAACCTATATATTACAAACACGTCTTATGTAACAAAACATTAAAATAAAATGAGTAAGTTAACACCTGAAACGACGATAATTCTAAGATATTATTAACAAAGCAATGTTAAAAGATCATATATGATATCATAATAATGAATATGATTATTGAATAATTTAATAAAAATTATTTCACCATTATACAGGAGTTTAACCTACCCCATCCAAGGAAAAGTACAAGGTAAGGGTTATTTCATAATCTCTTCATTATCCGAGGTTGTTTATATGTAATAATCTACTGGGATTTCTTTATCATCCACATCAATGTTTCTTAAAAATGTATTTCAAAACATTTTTTTAATATTTACAAGAATATGGGTTAAAGTCATTTATATCATTGTTTGACTTTTTATAAGAGTTTTATAATGGAATCTTTCTGTCGTTTTCCAAAAAAGGTTCTTTTTAACCATTTCGACAGAATTAAGGTAAGAATGTAATTTTTAACTTATACGGCAGGTGCGACTATTATCTGCCGTTATAAAATCTTCAAAGCTTCCCTTACAAGCTTATAAGAATATTTTCAAGGAAAGTGTTTTCTTTTATAAATGTATGACTCTTAAATGATTTCAAAATATAAAGAGATATTTCTCTAGAAAGAGTTTTGATTTCATCTATGTCAACATCCTTTGATGGATTTTATGCTTATTTGAAGTTTATTTATTATGATACAAAACTTCTATATATTATTGAAGGTTTTGTGATATGTTTGACTTTGGATGTGCTATTTTTATACCATTCATGATTTATGGTGAAATTATTGGCATTTCGTATGCTAGTTTTAATACGAATGTTAATGTTATGTTTAAAACTTTTCATATGGGAATGCATTGGACTTAATATGTGAAGGGTGGAGCCCAATATAGCTCGTCGATGCATCGGTAGGTATCATGAGACAAACTAGTGTCTTGGCACAAGGGCTTGACAAAATCTTATTTGTAGTCTGGGCACGAGGCCTTGGATGTGTGGTTATGATAGTCTGGCATTATGCATTCCATCATTATGAAAGTGGTTATTGATATTGCGTGTGATTATTCGATTAGTAGAATATCCATGTGAATATGTAAATGGAATTATTTCATTTTATTTTTCCCATACTATGTTGAAGTTCATGTTTAAAAGTCTTTTGTTTTAGTTATACATTCCCTTAAATGTTTATTATTATTTATGAAAGTTTCTGCTATATTGTTATCCTTACTGGGCATTTGAGATCACCCCTTTTCTATGTTTTATTTTTCCCAGGATGTGAAGAAGTAAATTATGAATGACCTACAGGGATATAATGAGGGGATAATAGTGTAGATTATGGAGACAATATGTTGTTGTAGTAGTTTTTCACTTCATGATGTAATGTAAAACTTTATGAATATATCTAGTGTTTCCAAGGATACTAAACTCATCGGTCTTTCGAGATTTGATATTTCTTGTGATCATGCCAATGTTATGAAATAATGCACCGACTCTGGGTAACTAGGGTTGGGGCGTTACATTGAACATGGATCATGTGGGATTAGGTGTTTGGTAAGGTGTGAACTAACATTTTCATTAAGATATGAACTCCACAACCGTAATATAGAATCTTATATCCAATAAATCATGACCTTAAACTATGCTTGAATCCCTAGGAATGTGTGGTGTGGCATGGGAGCCTCTTTAGACCACATTCGCATCAGGTTCTCCCATTACCACATCATGTATTCCACCATCCTATATGTTTACTAATACTTGTGTGGTGCACATGCCTATTTTGGCTCATACACATTAGTTTTATTTCCCCTCTGCTACACAGATATCTTATGAATGTAAGTTTCTTATATTCTATACAACATGACCATAAATTATTGGCCAGGGTTTAGGAAGTATGGCCTTATTCTGTGTGCCACATCTTTATCACATGAAGTTAAATTGTTCCATGAATTTCCCTAACTATACGACATTAAACTATTTGTTAATAATCCTTATTTTCATGACATAAAACTATAAGGTTTCCTAGTCCCTCACCTGAGAGTTCCTCTCTGAAGTATTGGTTTGATATTTTTTCAGACCAATGTGCTTACACCAATGTTCTTTAAGCTATAGTGGAATAATTCCAAGAGTTTTAGAAGTCATTTGAACATTCCATCACTCCACTCCAATGTTTCACATGCCCCTCATTTGGATGTTCATCCTCTTTCATGTATTAAGGGACCCCCTAATGGCCTGGTTATTCTATTTTAACTCACCTACCTTCCTGGGCCAACGTTCCAGAAGGCATCAAATGACATTTCAAGTTAGGTTCCATGTTTTGAACATGGTCAGTGGTTGAACCTCATTTTTTTACCCATTTAATGCTAGTAGTATGTATACTATGTTTTGAAAATAGTTAACAGTTGTCCTATATTGGCATGTCATCCTCCCCATGTTTCGAATTTTGGGCATCATGATTCACACTTTTCATTACCCTTTGTTCGAATTGATTTTAACACCCTTGTAATTATCCCATTTGTGCACTAGAACACATTGAGAAAATAAATTTGGCTACTAAGAGAGCCCCATTCTATAGACACAACCTCTCTAAGCCCAAAAATTCTAGGTGGTCGGTCAACAATTGTGGACCCTGGGTGTTTGATGGATTTATGGGACTCTCATACAAAGTGAATAATTATGCGGTATTCCCTTGTTTCTCGCATTAGGAATGGCCCATTTGAGCTTAGGTATTGGTAATTTTTTTCCTCACAAACATGATTGATCTAAGATAATGTAAGAGGGAAAGGAAATATTTCTATACATACAATAAGTTCCATGAAAGAGTTATGATTTTTTGGGAAAATCTCCCTTATAGGTCTACTTTTGAAATCATCCACTTCAGCTCCACCATCCTTTAGCATGTGGAACCCAGGACTTATTGACTATTCATAAGGTTTGATTCCTCATTATTGAATGTAGGTGAATCTTATCATCTCTTGTTTGTTTCTGGAGACTCTCGGCCTAAAGATCGTAAATCAGAGTAGTAGCCTTCTTATTCTAGTCCTAAACCTCCTACAACTAAGCCATCAGATTACTAATGATTTTTTACTAGGTTCTAAGGAAATAAGTATGCTCGCTCGCTTGTTCTTCCATATTCTAGATCTCTTAGGTAACTTGGTGAAGTTTTCACAGACTATCAGACCTCTCCAAGAACTAGAAAGCCTCCAGATGTGGGCTCCCCTCATGCATCTTATCGATGAGGTAGTTATGGACCAAAACATGAAGGTCCTAAGTGTATACCCCTCTAGTTCATAGGTTTCATAGTGAATGATGGAGTGACCCCATCGGACTCACCAGTTGTGGTTCAAGGTTCAGGTCAATGAATAATTGAATGGATCTTCATTCCTTGAGCTGAATGATATGTTTTTCTTCATCCACATTAGGGTCAATATCATCCAGTTCCTTGGGATCAAAAGTTTCATACTCTATAAAGTTAGAAAGGAGATTAGTATCAGGTTCCTACTCTAGAGTCCACTCTAAAGGGTTAGGTTACATATCATGTGGGTGGCCATATTCGCTTGTTTTGTCTTGGGCAACCTCACTGCTACCAACATTGAGTTCCACCCCTCTAGGGACATTACTCTCAGCTACATCCACCCACTCACCTAGGACACCCAATGCAGGATCAGTTTGGGAAACCGACTCTTCATGAATGGTAACCACCATTAAAAGGGATCCCATGGATTCCATGTCCCCATCCACCCACTAGGTTTGCAGCCTTCCATGTACTTCATGGAACAAATAATCTTAGTTAATCCTCTTAGTCGATGACAACTATGAATTTGTGATATTGAAGAATTATAGGAGTGAAGTGTTGTTGGTTCATGATCTTGGATCACTGTAGGAACATCCACTATAGGAGACCCCTCTCAACTTGGTATTTCAATGACTAGCATCATCCCTCCTTTCATCGTTTGAGTGGGAGCTACATAGGACCAACACACGTTTATGTGAAACATTATAGAGGCCTAGATATGGTCGTACAGTTCAAGATTCACTCTTACCTAGAGAGGGTATTTAAATGATGATCCTTCTAGTATGTTCCACTTTAGTGGATTCCATAGAGGGAATATTAGAATTTGGTCCCCCATAGATGATTGGAATGACCGAGGGTTTTAATCTTGTCACCCCAACCTCCTCAGTTGGCCCACATCTAGCCACATCAACCACATCCGGATCACCACTTACATTGAACCCAGGTGAATGCCTTAGATCATGCTCCCCTATGCTTATTGTCCATTTTCACCCTCTATTGATGGGACCTCTTGATCTTCTCCATGTTTTTTTGATTAGGATGAGTTCTAGTTAGAAGATCTATTAGAATAAATGGGAAATCAAAGATAAATATTGTGTATGTTGATATCTCAAAGGGATAGTTTTCAAACTCTTATTTGGATCCCACAATCTCACCACTCTCCTGGGGACTCTCTTATTGAGAACCCATTCCATGGGGATCCCCATATTATCGGTATTCCTCTTCTTCCTCTTTTTCATCTTATTCATCATATCCTTCTTCCTATTCTTCCTATATTTCTTCTTCCTCTTCTTTGTCATCCATAGGGTGTGATTCCACACTATCTGATTCTTGGTCAAGAATCACCTTCACCAAGGTGAGAGGTTTCTCATTTTTACCCCTTTGGCATGCATAGACATCCACGATCATCATGTATACATGTCGCTGATGAAATTTCTCCTTGTATTCCACCTGAATGTGCCTGAATTCTGGAAGTATGATGTCATCCTTCTTCAGCTTCCTCATAGATCTTCAAGTAACATCATTTGTTTCAATGTTATATAATTAGACTAAAGGGCTGAGAAAATAGTGTTGACAGTTGGATTGAAAAGATATCTTATCTTCTTCTTGGGTGATTATTTGGATGGTCCTTGAGGCCTCTTTCAGACCAACCCTCTTCAGAAGGTCGAGGTGCGGCCACATACTATGACATCCCCATTGTTGTGGTTCCAACTCATGTCACCTAATTTTACTAGCTTTCATCTTAAATTTACCCTTGGGTGGAATCCCATATACCTTATCACCACTTTGGTTCTGCACCTGTTGCTTCGATTTCCCAAAAGTGCCATCCCAAGATCACCACCAGATATGCCGGCACGCAGTTTCTGGCGTAATCCATTGATAGGCCGCCATCGAAATCCATAGGTGATGACATGATAGTATCTCTAAAGCCAGTGGTCATCATCATGACCCATAGATGGCAGAGAATGCATGGGTGTCGCTCTTCATGGACCCCTGTATACATTTTCATTTCCACCTATTTATGGCATCTGAATCGTTTGGAAAAGCAGGATGACATGTGTGGTTCACAAAGGATCTTTTTGTTGATTTGAGCCACTATAACACCACTCTTGAAGCTCTGTAATTATTATATATTCTCCCATGAACCTTGAAGGTTATCCACTATCTTGCTGAATGGCATATAGAAGGGGTAGAAGTTGAAATTTTTTAGGTTTCTAATATGGAACAAAACTACATCATTTTGAAGGGTTAGTGGTTGAACCCCAAAAAATTTGAAAAGGTCTGGTCGTATACCAGAATCTAGAAAAATAATGGTGTTTGTAAAATTTTATCTGCTAAGGTGAGTTGTAATCTAGCCATGCAGGATTTGGAATGGACAAAATATTCTCCTAAGTGTACTTCCCCTCAAGATGTATCGAAAAATTTTGTAAAGCCTTTCCAAGACAAACACTCTAAGATTGACCTTGTGGAGAGATTCCATGATCCCCACCATCATCAAAGTCCCTGGGTGGACCCCCAATCTCATGTCCCTCAGCAGAAACAACCACCCACTCAAGAAGGCAGCGAGAAAGGAAGTGTATCAACATAATGGTTCTCATCTCTAATCTATGTTGTACCCCCATGATTGATATTGTCTTTACTCTATGATCACCACGTATGATTCCACATTTCCCCTCTATGATGCATTTGATCACTACTTTCCTCAGGCCAACATCCTTAACTTTTCATCCTTCTTGAAGAATAGTTCAAACCACATTAGTAAAATGATTCCCATCAATATGTAATTGATCATCTTCTTCGCCTTTTCCACCTCCAATAGATGTTGTGTTAAGATTGGAGTCTGCTCGCGATCCACCTAGGTATTCTATGATGGGAGGAATTTATCATATTAGGAACCATCTAGGGGAATTCCACTAATGAAATAAATGTATCACAAGATTATTTCGATGTCATAATGGTGGAGGTGGAATGTGTTTGTATCAAGATACCATCAGCTGAACAATTCTATCACTAGATCCTAATGACAGAGGAAATGGAATTACGATGTCCACGTGGCTTCATACAGCCCAATGTTCCACATCCCATCTCTGAAATCCTCGCTTGTGTAGCATACTTAGTACACTCATTACCATTAAATCATGAAGTTTACCCTATACCTCAAGTTCCAGTCCTTCCATCCCACACGTTTATCCCTCATGCTTCTTTGAATGGTGCTAGCATAGTGGGTGGGGTACTCATCCACCTATGGCTCATCTCTTGTGATTATCCTGGTCTTTACATTCAAGAAATAGAAATCCATATCCCACTACTCCCTTGTGACATGTCCCTGAAAATTGATGTTATACTACAAAGGAATTTCTTCATGCATGAACCATGATCGTAGAGAATCAGTCTCAAAGCCTCAATTATGTACTTCTTCTCATATGCCAAAATTCCATAATTGGTGGTTGTCACTCAAAAGATAATCCTTCTGTGACTGCATCAGCAAGACCAAGATCATCTGATTGTCGAATATGACCCTCATGGTATGATGAATCTGAGGGATCCCTATCATTTCTTCTCTCAATGAGGCATTGGAATCTTCCCTCGGTCAACATCATATTGTTGACCGGTCATTTTGGTTGCAGTTGGGAAGTCTAAGGAAGAAGCGTGAAAGGCTAAGGTACTGACGTGTAAAAGGCATTATCGAGCACAAGATCGCCCGACGGGCATAAAATTAGGCAAAAAGTCTGTAAAGGTCTATACAAGAAATAAATTTGTAGTTTCCCATAATGTAAGGACCATGTTTCAATTTTCTTCACGGATATCACAGGCTAGCGCGCACGAGAGTGAAATCACATATCATATGGAAAGTCAGGCTACTATACATACCCCCCCCCCCACATATATATATATGAATTTAATGGATAATAAGCATGTGTTTTGGACCAATTATAATTATAAAAAAATTTATTTCATTCACCTCTGTAGATGAACCCCTCTCTTCGGTGTTTCCCTCAGAACTTGACCTTCTGGCCCCCTTTCAGCTCAGATTTTGAGGGTGGCATTTGTTGGCACTGAATTCCACACAACTCCATAAAAGTCCATATTTAGTTAAACTAATATTACCCTTTAACTCAATATAATATTCTAATAATCCCAATAAAGGTGCGTATAAGATTTGAAGTATGTGTGTAAGATGGAAATCCCCACGTCAGACGCTTACGTGCCCAATGCGACATCATATGGTCCTTTACATGTGCGCCTGCTGTGGGTCAAAGGGAAAGTGGTGCGTAAAAAATCTTCCACACCCTAAATATTGTGTGTCTCCACCAAATAATTCTCTATATATTAAATTGTACCCCCGTAGGGTGATCCTTCGGAAGTCGAAGCATCTCTCTACTACATGTAAGGCACATTTTCTATGACATCTCACAAGATGGATCCCTTGAGGTATAGGATTTATGTGCATGTTCCCTAGGGGCCACCTTCACATGAGCCCACAGCGTACTAATCCTCATCTCATAATTTATCACTGAATAAAAGTGCACACAAAATTCCCCTTTTACACGTACCATCTTCCCTTGTGTGCACCCCATTCTTGCACTAAACCCCATCCTTTTGCATAAAACCCTCATCTTTTATGTGCATCCCCTCCTTTAACCTACATGGGGTTCCTTTACTCCAAAACACTATGTTGAGGCCCTTTTTGTGCAGAACCCTCATTTCTTGCACGCACATTCTCCGCACATCCCTCCAGGCATGTGTATAGTGATTCCATGGTCCCTTGTGCGGTGTACCATATAGAAATGGCTGGCCACTTTCTTTTCAGAATAGGTATAATAATGGTTTTTTATTTTAATCATTGTTACCCTAACATAGACCCCACTATCAACCACTCCTCCAAATCCCCACCTCTAGAATTTCTATGGAATTTTATTCCCCAAGGGTTGATGTGTGATAGTTATGTAAGCCAAAGGGGTCATGAGTGAGTCCCCCATGTTTGAGATGCAGGGTGTTAAATTGCCTAACACCAATTTACTCAACACATGATCTTAAACTATTATCTCACCCTATGAATCCAGCCTAGGATGTCTCTGGGTATGACTCACATGGAATGATATCTTACACTCATGATCAAAGAGGGGATGGGAATCGGGAACCTCTCACTTCTCGAACATCCAATCTGTTGTACCTCTCTCTTTGGGATTTTTCCCCACGTGCGCCTTAGGCAGTTTCCATACATAAGACATAGTTTACATCTTAATAGGATTATATGTGTATGACTGAAATGGAATTTGATATTCCTTACACATAATTATATCCTCATCATAAAAATTGGCAACCTCCTCGGTCATCTCACTTGCACAATCCCCACACCAACTCTCATCGATGAATATTTTGCAACATGACAGTCAGGTCTACTACTTCCTCTTATTTCTCACACCGTGCATGACTCATGCAGGATTATAGGTTAGAAACTGCCATGAAACCCCCAATATCCATCTTTGGGAAGCTCACATGCATAATCCCTATAATGTCCAATGGGAAACCATCCTAGTGTAATCCCCATCATGACCTTCTCATCTGGGTAGCTTCCATGCGTAAGACCCAACCGTATGCTCCACTTCCATGGGAAACCATCTCAGTGTAATCCTCAATTCCCATTCTATAATTACTTGGAATTTCATTCCCAAGTAACTGGGACACTTAGGAAACCTCCCGGAGGTTCAATCCCAACACCCTCAAGTCTCCATCAACTCCACCCAAAATTTCATCCATATCCATCCTAATTTCACCCAGGCCACCACATCCCAGTGATATTATTCCACCCACCTAGTTCCTTACTACACATAAGCCCCATTCATAACCACTTCTCCTATTATCACCAAGGAAACTTTCATGCTTACTCCTCACATAGTCTAACACAATCCATCTAAGAGAAATCATCTTGTGAAGGGTAGCTCCGATGGGTAATCCCTACACCATCAATCGAACTAAATAGGTTTTGTTCCTTGTATTATAAACAATGTATGAAGGACTCCTCCATGAGGTTCAATCCCAACTAATAGTAAACCTTAGTTCCCCCCTAATCAGGGTGTACCTCTCTGATCCTCCCTCAATGGTGTCTAGATCATCCTTCATGGTGTGATATCTTCCCTTTATGAGACACACTACCCCAGGTCCACTCCCATAGGGAGT
The DNA here is from genome assembly GCA_963277665.1 of Viscum album. Taxonomy (NCBI): domain Eukaryota; kingdom Viridiplantae; phylum Streptophyta; class Magnoliopsida; order Santalales; family Viscaceae; genus Viscum; species Viscum album. Next base: position 507,448,289 of record OY728145.1, read on the forward strand.
TTTGATCTATCCGTATGGTAAACCTTCTAGGTTCTCCCTCCTAGGAATTCACCCTCTCTGATCCTCCTCGATGATTCATTTTGATCAGCCTCTCTCTATATCTGTATAATTTTAAACTTGCGGACTACCTCATGTTAAACATGGGATGCTTGAGGAAACCCTCAGAAGACATTCCTTTGGCATAAGATACCCTTTGATCGACATGGGATACCTTATGTTACATTCCCGAGATTCATCTATGATATTCCCTTCAATGAGGAAGATACAGGTGACCAATGTTACAGTGTCCAAATATTCTAGTGATTCCCAACATGAATACTCTCCTAACCGAGGTTGCAGCCCAATTAAGACCCATTGAATTATCCAGACAGAAGAAGCATAATTAACCTTAATATTTGATGATATGGAACTAGGAATGAGTTTCATAAACCATGTCTTAATCTATTATGGAGACCAAGATTGGACGACAAGTTCCAAGGAGGAATCCATGGAAGGAGGAACCAACATCCAATCATCCGGTTTCAATCAGGGACCATACATCTCCAAGAAGGTGATAAATTTCACCCTCATTTGGAAATAGGAAATGCGATGTAAAATTCAGTAGTCAGTGTCATAGAAAAATTTGAGGTGGCCACACCCTGGAGAAGGTGTTGGAAACAGTAACCTAGGAAGTGGAATTTATTGAACAAAAAGTGAAATTTTGTGGGAATATCCAATAGCTCGTGATTTATTTGTGTATTTTGTATGATTTGAAGATGTTTCAAATGATTGTGTTGAGAATGAGAATATAATAATATATCATCCACAAAGACTACTATAAATGAATCTAGATATGGGTGAAAACCCTTATTCAATGAAGCCAAGAAAACATCGAGCACATTCATCAGACTGGACAACATGAACAAATAATCATACAAGATATATCTACTATAGAATGTTACACATGGTATGACTGATGGTATAACACGTACCTGGTGGTATCCTAACCTTACATCAATCTTGGAGAATACCCTCTCTCATTAGAGTGGATTAAAAAGGTCATCTATACTTGGTAAAGGACATCGGTTCTTCATGGTATGTTGATTTAATTTCTAGTAATCACCACATAACCAAAGATCACATACACCTTATTGGTGAAAAGTATGGTTGAACCCCAAGGTGATGTTTTGGGTCATATAAAACCATTAGCTTATAAATCCTCTATCCATGTATTAAGCTCCTACAACTCAGTAGTATTTATCCTGTAAGGAGGAATGGATACTGGTTCTATACCTAACACTAGCTCAATAGTAAAATCCACCTCTCTCTCTCAGGAGGTAGCCCCAAAAAAATATTTTGGAAAAACATCCTTGATATAGTCTACTATAGGAGGGTTATATTCCTTATATATTCACTAATCATCGTGATAAATGTTAGAAATTTGTGCGCTCACTCCACCCATCCTATGATGATCAAGTCCAACTCGTCTCGCATGGACATCCCATTCACCCTTTTGAATATAAATAAAACCCTCAGGTACTGTGATGGATATAATTTGAAAATTGAAATCAAAATGTTCATGGTAAGGGACTAAGTAGTCCATCTAAATAATGATGTGAAAACCTATCATCCCATGGTTGAATAGGTCCCATACAAAACGATAGTTTCATATCGCAAGGCAGAATTCCTTAAATCAACATACAATCTCTAATCGAATTCCCTTTTGAGTAGTGATTTTTATCACCCTGAAAAATTACTCAAACTCAAGGATAATACCCTCCATAGTCTTTACATTTTTGAAGGATTAGTGAGTGCTTTTTACAAATAAAATAGACACTATCGTAGATGCAAATAAAATCATACCTCTCGTTATAGATGGACAGACACTATGCTCCTCAGGTTTCAATTGCACTGCATATATTTTTCCTAATCCATTCCCTTGAGATATATCCTAACTACCTTGGAAAATCCCACTCTTCAAGCACTATAAATTTTATGTCTAGCTCCCTCTTCGACATCCACCACCTCAGCCTGTATAGCCCATAGTTCTCTAGCTCCCTGCCCAACAAGGAGCTACTTACCCCACTCCCGAAGGAGGAGCTGGTAATGATCCACTCCCACTAGATAAAAGTATAAATTTATGATGAACCCTCTAACAATTCCCCACTCCACCACAGTCCCTACACTCAAATGCGGCTCTATCACACTGTGGATTCATATAACCCTACTGAACACACTGATGAAAGTCTCATATCTATGAGGGTACACACTCTTGATTTATCCATTTTCATATGAAAGTTATAAACAAAACATTTTTTCACTAGATGAACTATGTCTTTGATGAGGTATTAAACCACTTTGGCCTACACCATTAGCATCCCTAAGGTTACACTCAGTAATCAAGGTCTAGTTCACTATCTTAGTGATGGTAGTCAAACAAAACACATTCACTTGAGATTGAATGTCATATAGAAGAACATAATCAAGACATCTATCTATGTATATATCATCACTATATAGAGAAATAATGAAACACTTAAGCTCTATAAAATGAGTTGTATAATCCATAAAAGATAGAGTTCCCTGCTCCAGGTTCATAAACTCTTGGGATTTTTCAGCTCTTAGTTTCTGAGGAAATAAATAATCATATTAAGATATCTATAAATCCCACCATACAATATCCCAATGCTAATGTTCCGGGTTCAACACATACCATCATCTATTGGCTGATCCTTTAAGAATATATTCTTAAAAAATGACTATATTCTTTGGAGATGTATTTAGAAGGTCAATTATAGATAAAATGGTCTTCAAACATGTACTAGTATCCTTGGGACCAACAAACCCTTAAAAGATAGTGTCTAGAACTACCTTATCAACTTTACCACAATGGGGGAAGGTTGTGAAGCTCCCTGTACAGACTACACCAGTCATTAAAAACCCTCTTGAAACTAGGAGTTGGTGCACATGTCAAGTATAACATGAGGTGCCACATGTGGAAATATAGGAGGTAATAGTGGTGGCCACCACCATTGGATCATGGTCGTCTCCACCCTACTAGAATATGACTCAAGGCCATCATGGTTTCATATCATTAAAAATTTCATTCACATGCCTAACAAAATTATATAACAAAATAGATCATTGCTAAAGGAATATGATAGGTACATCGCCTTCATATAAAAGAGTCACATCACACTGCTTTCTCCTAAGTCCTTGTATATGTGATATAAAATATCACAAATGACCATAAGAGATACTTACAACTACCCACTACTAAGGTCAGGTCAAGGGAAAAGTATCTAGTTTTTATCATGGTTCCAGTATATAGTGTATCAATTGAAACTTATAGAGTAATACACCCTTGAATTTTCAATTGTATTCCCCATTTAATGATAACCATTTTATTTGTAAATTATAATTCAGAAGTTGAGAGGTATATATATATATCAAGGTCCAGTTATATGTTTTTTCCATTCCCATGTTATTAGTTCCTACACTTATAAGTTATAATTGGTACTATTTGTAACTGTATATAGCCTCTCACAATGGTTAAATTATATGATTCACTATTCAGAATTTATAGAGGCCCGCACTCTTTATAAATTTCAATTTGAATTAATTTAATTTTGACCACTAACGTTTCATCTAGTGTTACCAATGGTCCATGGCTCAAACATTCTATAATTGTTTAATTAAGGTTCCACCGTCAATATATATGTAAAATCACCATTTAGGCTGATATATACACTTTAATTAGTCCAATAATTTTATCACTATAATAAATGTAAGAAAATTTACAAATATTCCAATTGAGGTACCAAATATATACATCATACAATGTACACATCAATGTAAACATGGCATGGAATATGCATGGAATGTGAATAATCAAGTGCCTATAATGATTCCTAAGATGATACATCCATTCTTTATCAGGACAAGGGTAAATGAAATTAACAATGATAATAAACATCATAACTCATGTATGTTTCCAAATAATGAAATTAATATAATTATGATCGGAAAAGTTAAGAACAATAAGTCTCATCCTAGGTAATTTAGCTTTTCCCCGTACACGGGTCAGGTACTCCCAAACACAAGCTCATGAAAAAATCATGATGCTTCATAGTATCATGTCTAAAATCCCAAAATAATAAGTAAAATTGAAAAATAAACCATTTTATAGTACTTTGTGATTTCTTGGGCCCAGTTCACCCATATTTAATAGAACCTGGTTAGACGCATTGACTGAAGAGGACCTCCCCATATGCTAGAGACTTCTGATAGTAGTGAGGGTTTATGATGGTATGGTGGGAAGACTATATCCTTGTTATTAGAGTGGAACAAAATTTTATAATAAATGGATAAACAATGTAAATAGATAATAATGATCATGAGGACAAGAAATAATCATTAAGATAAAATAAACAGACAAGCATAATCAATGTCATAATCACATCCAGTTTCATATAAAAAAATGATGATCATCTCATGCTATAATAAATGGGGAGTAAGGGGATAAAGTAACATTTGTATATAACATGACACAAAAAAATGAACAAAATACCCAAAAACTATCTCCAATAGCATCACTAGAATAAGATCGTTCCACTGCCTTTGTACTCCATACTAGTAAAAAAATACCTAGAATCCATAGTTCGAAACTTCCCTTTGTCCTAATATATATCCATGTAGTCTGTCCAGGTACCAAGAGACTTCTTGAAGATGGCGTGACATATACTTAGTTGGCTACCAAGAATGGTGTCTATAAAAAATCTATTCAGTTCAAATAAGTTGTACTAATGTGAAGGTATAAAAGTAATAAATATGTAAATGATGATTTATAATAGACCAATATACAATTATATGTTGTGATAAGAATTTTATAAATGATGAAGAACTATATACGAGAGTAAAGAATCATCTTATGGAATATGTTGGGTGTATCAATTATCAGACTTAAAAGGTTCAGAACTCAAGTCCATTGACCAAGGAGTCCTCTTAATGTCCATGGAGCTCAGCCATACTAAACATGGTATAATATAGACCAACATGGGATATTAACTTTGGGCCCATGGTCAAGCCATCATCTTCAAGTCTACATATCTCATCCATATAGAACATGGTATGATGTAGAAGTACATGGGATAAGAATCCATGGTCCATTTCCAAGGTGTCCCCATCTAGTCCATAGAGATAATCCATAGAAACAAAAGTATAATTTTGACATATATAGGCTAGGAACCTAGGGCCCATGCATGAGGCCTCCTCTTCAGGTCCATTGAGCTCATCTGTAGAAAAATTAATATGCACTTGGGTGGAACCTAATAATAATGTCCGAGGTAGTATAAGAATGCAGGATCTAAGGTGATAATCCAAGGCATACATTGTAAGTAAATTATTGGTTCCATAACATGATGTTGGTACTACACTAGAGTATCCATCATGAAACATTTATATAAGAGGTCTAGGGGCTCTCTGAGTGTTTGTGCCACTTTACCATCCATTTACATTAATATCCATAATCCAAGATACCATCCATGTCATTTAAAATTTTCATTTATTCTATTTCTATTATAAATAAACATATTCCAATAGATATTTAACATTCAACTTCCCAATTCAATTCTTATACGGATTCCACTCATCAATGGAAAGCACAACACACCCAAATGGGTGGAATAATCATAAGTTGTTAAATAAACCCACATCAAGCAGTGGTTCTGGTTAAGTTCAATGACACACAACCTTGAAAAAGGTTAAATAAAACAAAAATACATTTTTTACAACATTTAATTTAAGGTATTACTCCTTTTTATAAGAAAAGATGAGATTTTTTTGTGTGAGGTACTACGACGCGAGATATAAACATCAAGACATTAAGAGAAAATGATTATACCTCCTACCTTAGACGGTTAAAAGACATCTCTTCTGTTATTGGACTCTAACTCGGGCTAAGATGGAATAAAAATGAGAAATGGAAAAATGCCCTTAAAATAGGGCATGTTATCTCATAATGATTTACCATTCCATATGGTGATATAGAAAAATAAAGGGAGTAAGAGGATTGAAGAGCTTACTGATGGCTATATAATGTGAAAACCAATGAAAGAAATAGACATAAGGTGGAGGTGGAATCTCAAAGCCTATCTTAGAGGATATGGAGAGGTCCAACAAATGGTGAGAAGTGTTATGCTATTTGGGGTGGAATAAAGAGTGTTTAATATTAATTAAAGAGAGGGGAAAAGGTCATTTCACTCTATTTTGTGAAGGTTGAATGGTTTAGCCGCACAATTTGACAAACCATGCACCAACTATGTGCCATCACTATATGAGATGCCACACCAATCACGTAGCTATGTGAATGGTTAGAAAAACAAGAATATCAAATGTGTTCTTATAATCCAAGTTGTCCACCCCCTCACATGTTTAGGCACATAGTTAGACAAACTATGTGATAATCGAGCATTTCAGATCTCCCACACACCTATACCATTTCGCACAGTCATTCGTCCTACCCTGAAAGGTTTGTTAACTATGAACCTCCTCTTATAGTTATGCATGGTTGTGCCACACAGTTACTACTAAATGTATAAAAACTATTCCGCTCTGTATTTTTCTCTAAAAACAAGAGCTTCAGGCTCAGAACAAGACCTAGATTCCCTTATACCCTTCATCAAAATCTTAGGTAACTTTAAATAGAAAAAAACTAAAGGTTTCAATGATAATTTAAATAATATGAACCTCTTTAAAAAGATGGGATCTTACACCCATAATTACTGATTAAGTTATTGATATGTTTTTGTTTAGAATGGATATAATAATTAGTATTTAAGGGGTTTTCATGTCTCACCATTTTCATATGCCTCTTATGCATATAAAATCCATTACTATTACCTCACATGAAATCATTAATTCCATATGTCTTCAAACTATATATAATCATGATTCTAACAATTTAGTTTTTAAATCCGTAGTGTAAAACCCCAATATTTTATATTTAATTAATTTTAAATAAACATGAGGTATTCAGTAACATTCCTTACATGCAACCCCAAGTCTAAATGAATTGTGATATATTTTAACATTATAACCTAGACATTAAATTGAAATGTGTGAGTAGAAATAACCACATTATAAAAAAACTGTATAAATGTTTTAAAAAATTCAAATTTATTAATTAATGAATAATAAATATGTTCTTAATTTTTGGTAAAATAATTATATTCATCGAAAATAAGTTTTCATCAAAAATGGTTATTATTTCATTTAAAAAAAATAAATTATAATTAATTTATACCATTTTAGAAATTTTATTTGAGTTAATGAGTATAATTTTTGAAAAAATCATTTCAATATTAGATTATGTTGAATTTCTTGTATTTCTTTAAAATGATTTATTTTTAAGTAAATAGTTGGAAAAAACCTGTTTTTTGTAAAAATTTCATTTCAATTAATTAAATCATTTAATTTAAAATAGAATTATATAATTAATTTATCTTAAAGTAACTTAATTATCCTTAATTTAAAAATAATCTAATTATTTACCTAGGAATCAATAGTATACTTGATTTTGGTATAAGTTAATTTTTTGGTTTAAAAATATATAAATTAAATATTTTTGTACAAGTAATGTGTTTTTATCCTAATAAATTAAATTAATATATAATTATTAATATTTTTAATGAAATGTATATATTATATATTTTATAAAATATTTTAATATTCACTTGATGGTTTTTAGAAGGTACGTAATGGAATTAAATTATGTTTTTTCTTAAAAATTCATTTTTCTTAAACAGGTTTTCATTGTATTTTACGCAATTATTTAAAATTAATATATTACACTTATAGAAAATTAATCTAGTAATATAGATTCCATATTTTTAATCATCACAATTAATATATTATAATAGGTTCTACTTAATTTCTGATCATAATGAATATTAAAACCCGTAAAATTTTGTTGTCATGATTAAGGTTGAAACAAGTTTACTAGTATGGGTAAACTATGAGATAACGGTAGTAATTCCATAAAAACCATTATAATTCTTATTTGTTAAAGATATTTCACCAATATATTATCTTACATTCGAATCATTTTCTATTTTTTCACTTTCTCATGAAAGTGAACTTATATTATTGAAATCTTTTTAGTAATTCCATGTGTGTCTCTCCCATCAATTGTTAAAGGGCACCTTTCTCCTTCTTTATTCAGAAAATTTCATTCTTCTGATGATTCAAAATGAAACATTCAAAGATTTCAAATCTTGATTTTTAAAATTATAATCCACTTCCTTAGACCTCTATGATTCTAACTTTTATACTTTCCGAGTTTATTGTGTTTTTAATAGAGAAGGTTTATATTTTACCAAACAGAGAATAACCTTTCCAATGAATGATTCATCCTTAATAGAAAAATGTTTTCTTTGTACATTAGATGAAGGGTAAAAAAATTCACTATATAGTGGTTTATAATGTCTTGAAAACAATATTACACTATGTCCATTAGATATAATTTTACAGAGTCTACCAGAAAAACTTCATCGGATAGAGATAGACATGTCTACAGGAAGAACTTTTCCAAAATCTAGGGAATTAATAACTTCATAAATTTCACCAAAAGAGGATATATCACTTTATCAGAAAAAATTTAGATATACTATAGTGGCATCGATCATTATGACCATCAGATAGAGACATCATGCTAAATATTTCATGTCAAGAAGGATTTTCTCTAATGTTGTTACAACCAACTCTAAGAAATGAGTAATATGAAAATTATAAGTTCCCATATAAATAAAACTATATCTGAGGAGGAGGAATATTTGTAAAACTATAATGATTTAAATTTTTTGTGAAGATTTTGTAACATATTTTTACTTTTATATTTCTTCATTGTAATCTTATATGGAGACTTTTTCTCCACGAATCTGCTATGAAGATATTATTATAAATGCCTCAAGAACATTTGTTTTTATAATCACTATATCTAGTCTAGTTTTATTGAGGGCTTCTTACTTTTTCACTTGAAAATTTTCCAGCATATATCTATTTTTGTAAGAAACTAATACATACACATGGTATTTTCCACCAATACTTCATGTTTTTTTTAGATTAAATAAATCTATTCTCACTAACTGTAATGCATCAAAAGTTTAAAATTCACTAATAAATTTAAATATTGACATATATTTCTTTCCAAATTGAAAAGAATCACAAGTATTATAATAATTAAACCATATATATGGTATAACTCTAGATTTTCATTTCATAGTTATTTTTCCAAATTTCTAACATTATAGTTTGATAACCTTCTATTCCATTACCAAGACTGATCCTCTATTGCACTTAGGCAAGGTAGATCATAGATTCTACAGTCATCTATGTTTAGTGTGTATACATTATTATTCCTATCACTAGAAAGAATAAATTTACCTTATAATTTTTGAAAAATACATTTATCATTCTAAAAGCTCACAAGATAACCTTCATCACATAATTGACTTATGCTAATGAGCATGTTCTTAAGTCCTTAGAAAGAATCAAACATTGTAAATTAAATCTTCACAACGAAATTTTATATCAAATATATTGTATGTTTCTCCTTGAGCATTATCTATAAAATTAACCTCTATATTATTCATCTTTATAATATTTTGGAAAAATTTCTTATTACAAGTCATATGCTGGGAACATCCACTATCCAAGTACTGTATATTTTTTTTGTTGGTGATATTATTATTTTCCAAAAAAAATGATATTCTTACCCAAATTTCTTGGGTCCAATATTTTTAGAAAAAAGATATTTGGAATCCATATATTTCCAACTATTTTATGTTATACATTTACTAATTATTTAGAAATGTAAGCTTTAGGGGAAAAGGGTTTCACTTTATGTAAAGAATGTTTGTTCTTCTAGTGTCCATCTCTCTACCATTTAGTGAAAAACAGACCACATTTAGGAATATATTTATTTTTTAAAAAATGAATTTTTGATGTTGTAAAACCAATACTAGAAGAATTTATAACAGGTTTAAAAAATATGTAGGTGTTATTAAAATTTTCTTTCCCATAAGTAAAATATTATTCAATTTTTTTTCAGGATAACTATTTTTAGAAATTAGTTTCATAACAAAATACTTATTTTTATTAGTTGAGATACACCAAGATTTATTATCTAATACTAAAGTAAAATTTTAAATTTATTGGGAATGTTTTAAAATTTTAGAATTTTATTTGTAAAGATCTGCCTTAGAACATTCGTATTTTTTTTAAAACATTGGTATTATTATTTTTTTTTAATAAAGTAGCATATCCAGATACCTATTCAAAACATGTAAAATTAAATTCATCAATAGATGTAATAGGTTTTTATTTTTCATAATAAATACTATATTCATTGTGTGAATCTAGATAGATTTAATTTAAAGTTTTATTTGTTATGAATTCAGAATATTCCTTGACCATATAAAATTAAATAGTCTTTGGGATATCAGCAACGAAACCCGTAATTTTATGACTGTGACTTATATTGTTGGAATAATTTTTAGAGGAAATCTCTACTCTACTTGGAATCCAAGTGTCTGAAGCATTCAGACTTTTATTATTTCCATTCTTGTAGAAGTTTATTAATTTTTTATCCTTATTATTTAGGTTTAGAAAATATGGTCTGATATGAATAGGCTTCTTTCATTCATAAAAAACAACTTTAGAAGTGTTTTCCTTATCAATTCTCTATTTTGGATTTTCCAGGTACTTATATTGAAGGTATTTCATTCCAACAATATTATTCATTATTTTTTCAAGTTGAGCGAGTTTATTTTCACTCTCTTTAAATGAACTACTTATAGTCTCAACTTTCAAATTCTTCTTTTTAGAAAATTTAGAAACTTTTTCAACTGATATAACATTCTTTACTGGTGTATAATTAGAAGAAAACAACTAAATTCTTCTTCTTTTCTTTCTCTTCATCTGTTTTTAAACATCCATCATACGGCATGACAGTACCTATAAGATCATATATGCTCAACTTTGTAAGATGATTTGCACCATCAAGAGTTATTCTCTTAGATTCCCTTTTAGTTTGAAGGATATCAATAATCTTTTTAACCATTTTCATTAATTAATTATTTAACTCTAATTGATTTTGGACTATTAATAATGTTTATAAAAAGTGAATGTATTTAGGCTACTAATTATCTATGTGAAAAAACAAAAACATGATATTCTACTCGAAGCATGACTCTTCTAGTTTCAATAACACTGGTATATCCATAGTGAGTAACCCCAATTTTATTCCATATATTATTTGTAGTATTGTATGTTGAAATATGACATTAGATTTTTTTGGTCATTGAGCACACTAGAGTATTTATAACACAATAGTTACGTTGATATTCAAAATTTTCTACTATTGTAAATGTCGTAACTAACTTATCAATAATTTTATATATTTCAACTAACATAACAAAATTATCAACTCTGGTATTGATAACAAAATATTTCATGGGATCTCTCTAATATTCATAATCAATACCATTAAAGTGTGTCCATCATTTTTGTAGGTATTCTATCAGATTTGGGAAGCAAGCACGAGCAATCCAAGAACAAGAATGAAAATGGGTATCATGTAGTTTTGTATAGGGTACTTAAATATAGGGTTTAGTCTTAGCTAATTGATATCTAAGGGGTAGTGTGAAGCCCCCTCAACAAGTATAAAAATAAGGGCATAGAAAATGAATGCATTAATGCACTGCTTGGAGTCGAGGGACTCACATGGGTCCAATTGGCCAACTGATTGTCAGTCCTTATGAGATGTCATCTGTATCTCCAAGTAGGATGATGGTTGTAAATTAGTATGATCTAAAAGGAAGAAGAATAAATCTTGAGGTGATGAAGCATGTTCGTTGATGGAAAAATATTTTTCACTGAAAGTTATTCACACTAATGGCATAAATTAAGATTAAGGATATAATTTGAAGCAGTCTATGAGGAGGATGTAATTATGGAATGTTTTTCATTTTATAGTAGGATTAAATGTAAAAATACATTAGTGATTCCATGTATTTTTCATTCCTTTCCAAGAAGAAGACAATGAATTGGGAATACTACTCCCATCTTCCCTAATCGATGTTCACTAGATCAATGGGGAAGATCAAATATATGAGGGAACCATGTCAACAAGGTTTCCATTAGAATTCAACCCCTCAAATGAGAAGGAATCTTTAAAAGGTCATAATAAGGGAGACACTCTAAGATCCCCAATTACCAAAGCCAAAATGACAGTGCACTAGTATGAAAATGGTTTTAAACATCGGTTTATTTTATTTTTTTATGTTGGTTTTTAACTGACGTTGAAGTTGACGACATAAAAAATATGACTTTTTACGTCGCTTTTTGTAAATCGACACAAAAAACAACTCTCATTTTCTTTTTAGCATCGGTTTTGTAAAACACCGATGCCAAATAAACTCATCCGCGTGATTTTTGGCGTCAGTTTCCTTAAAAACTGATGCCAAAATGTTGAAAAAATAGTTTCGGCGTCGGTTCTTGAAAAAAACGGATGCCCTGAATTGAAAAAAGTTTTTTTGGTGTCGGGTTTTACAAAAACTGACGCAAAAAAAACTTTTTTATTCTTCGATGTTTTAGATCATTTCCTAATCTTATATTTGACTGGTCATGGAGCTAAAACGGAGTTACGAATCAAAAGTTATGGCCATCGGAAGTTGAAAATGTCAATGTTTCGATTGATACAACATGTTTTAATGAAAACAAGATAAACACGAATTAAAATCACATACACCAAATGATATAAAATATACATAATACTTCAAACACATTTCAATTTTTTTGGATCTTCCATTGAAATGATATGTTGTTTATCATCATATCTCTTATATTTAGTATAGAACTCATGCGATAATGAAAACGACGATCGATAATTAAACATACACCAAGCTTGGTAAATCTCATCCGAATGTTTTATATTTTGAACTCGATAATGAAATTAAATCTTCATTATATGAAATCTAATCGAATTTCTTATAAATGAAGGACATTAATAATAAATAAAATAAATGAATAGAATAGGTACCGTATTCAAATTAACGATTGATGCCGCGTTGAAAACACGATTGAATCGAAGAGGATGAAAATGATGAATGAAGGAGAAACAGATTTATATATAGTAAATGAAAATATTTTCGGTTGACTTGTATGAAAATGTAGGCGGGATTTTAAAAAGTTAAACGCGCGTTGTAAAAAAATTGAAATTATGATCCCGTGTATTGGTGAATACTATTTGGCTTCGGTTTTGTTTGAAACCGACACAAAAGAGGATATATGTGGTCTTTTGGTGTTGGTTTTTTAAGAAACCCGATGCCAAAAATTCCAATCGATAAAATTTTTGGCATTGGTTTATAAAGAAACTGATGCTAAAAAGAAAAAAAATGTTTCTCTTCGGTTTTTTTTAAAAAAAGATGTGAAATGTAAAAATAAATTGTTTTTCATGTCAGTTTTTAAAAAAAACGGACGCGAAAAACAATAAATATTTTTGGTGTCGGTTTTTATGAAAACCGACACGAAAAGTAAAAAATTTATTTTTGACGTCGGTGTTTTTAAAAACCGACGCGAAAAATAATAATAATTTGGCGTTTGTTTTTATAAAAACCAACGTCAAAACATAAAAAAATTTTTTTACCAGGTTTTATAGAATTTTTTAAGCTTCGATTTGACTGGTCATGGAGCTAAAATGGAGTCACGGATTAAAAGTTATGGCCTTTGAATGTTGGACTTAATTAAGACTTCTTTTAGAGAAGATCAACTTCCAACATCCATAACTTTTAATCCGTAACTCGGTTTTTTGTCCATGACTAGTCAAATCAAAGCATAGGAAATTATCTATAGTACTGTAATTTGTTTTTACATTTTTGGCGTCAGTTTTCATAAAAACTGACGTCATTACTTTTTTTAAATTTTTCACTCCGGTTTTTATAAAAACCAACGCCAGAACAATTTTTTTATTTTTTCACGTCGTTTTTTTAAAAAACGATGACAAAAATATTTTTTTAGTTTTTGACATTGGTTTTTAAAAAATCGATGCCAAAAAGACTCCACAAAAATATTTTTCTTCGGTTTATAAGAAACCAACGTCAAATTGACGACGTTAAAAACGATTTTTCTACTAGTGGTAGCATTTAGTATGTTCAGAATTGCTATAAAAGAAGTAATCAATAGGGAAAGACTTGGGGATGATTCCTTGATAGTGGGGGAGTTGAAAAGTCTTGATCAGGGGAGATACCCAATGAATCTCATCTTAGAATAGATGGCATGGCACATCATGCAACTTGATGTCTTTTTCCTGGATTTTGGCCCTTTTTTATCATGGATTCATTTCTCATGTTCACTAATTTTATTAAAACCATGTTAGAGGGAAATGTCGCCTCAAACCTAGAAATTAATATCAGAGACCTAGCATGGAATCACTAGGCTAACCTTGATGGGAATCCTATGTTCTAATGGATACTTCTGTTTTGGTTGTTTTGTTGTCTAATTACTACAGTGTTGTCTCATTTTTATGTATACCACTTTTCCCCAAAAGTGAGTTTTCCTAGAAATGAAATAAAAAATTTATTGGTTGGGGTGAATTTTAGTTTATAAAATAAAACATATAATTTTAGTAATTCCTTTTAACAAAGTATATCGGGTTAAGATTCGTATCGATTCACTTTATTATCATAGTAAGAAATGTTTATATTATATAGTATAAAAACATTTCTATATAAATGAACAACGGAAAGATGATCTTGTAAAATCAAGTAATAAAGAATTTTATAATTCGACAAAGATAAAAATAAAAGGAACTTTATAACCTAGATTATACACACTAACCTTTAGTGTTAAGTAAGCTAATAACCTTAACATAAAGTATCCATCATATTCACCCCATGGGCATGGCCTAGTGGTTGCATCCTATGGTGGTTCTTAGGGAGATCTTGGGTTTGAGTGTCCTCATGCACATTTTGATAGGTTTTTGTTTGTCCATCCCCCTCCCCTGACTGACGTAATAATAATATATTCACCCTATTGTTGGGTCTGCCTTCCTAATCAGGGAAGTCTTCAATCACAAAGACTGGATAACTTTGTTTCCTTTAGCCCTCAAAGCCCTCGATCGAATGATCAGTATATCCTCTGTCTTCCATAACCATGGAATCCCTTAATCAAACCAGAGCAAGCATAGTGATTACCAAACCAAAACTTCTTAAGGCATTTAATATAGTATCCTCAAAGAGGATTCCTTTAGAAAAAGAAACTATAAAAGATTAAAATAAAGTTCTATCTAAGTAACTAGATGTTACAAAAGCTTCATAGAAACATTAGATCATCAAAGTTGTAAACAACATCCTCCTCTACGAATGTAGTTATATTTATAGACACACTTCCAATGGTCATATTTTTTATTTCTCAGAGGTGGTTGCAATGGCATCAGACGAACTCCTTCACATGAAAATTTCATTACAACATCTCTATCTGATGGTCATAATTGATGTGGCCTTAAATTGATTTGTTCTTCATTATCTATTTTATTATCGAATTGTAATTTTAATGGTTGATTTAACATTAATCAGGTTAATTATGTATTATAGGTTAGTTTATTTTAGATTTAGTTAACTAATAAAATTAATATTAAAAATGTATGTTTTATTGTTAAAACATTAAATTGTTCATTATTTTAATTATTTATTAATTGGTCATTTCATTTATGAATAGATTAATTGTTGTTTTTATTATTTATTTGATTATTGTTTTATTTTGCGTTCTGTGTATTTAATTTTTATCTTCGTTTCCCATTTGGTTCTAATTTTATTATTAATTAATATTTATCTTTTAATCATATTTCATTATTGAATTAATCAATTAGTGATATAAAATTTTATTTCAATTCTTCAATAATTTTTTATTGAAGAAAGAAAATATCACATAGCTTCTGCTACTGCTCAGAAGGAAATCTTAGATCTGAAACTCGACTTTTGCATTCCAGCAACCAAAGAAGACTTCCCTAACCAGCTCTTTCTACTGCTCCGAAGGAAATGAAAATCGTCCGACACCATTGCAGCTTCTGTGAGAAGCTGAAGATATTGGAATTGCAAACCAAAAACATGAGTCAAAGATGTCTGCGGCTTCATTTATTTCTTGCACATTTTTTTCCATGGGTCCACCTCCATGTATTTTCTTTTAATGAATTTAAATGCTCTGCATTTATAGATATTGTATATCTTTGTACTGTCATAAATGATCAGCATTTAATATTTTGGTCTTTCCTTGTACCGTCATAGATTTTCTGTATTTAATGCTTTGTTCTTTCTTTGTACCAACATAAATGCTAGGCATTTAATGTTGTGGGTCTATAAATTGATATGATTGTAGTCTAAAATTTCAATTGTGAAATACAAAGCCTGAAAGCTCCTTTGTGTTGTGTGACAATTTTCTACATCTTCCATTCTTCCTCTCATATTTCTCGGCTTGTATAGCCAACAAACTGGTATCATAGCCATGTTACAAATATCCTCCAATTTTTTTTAAGATGGCCACAATCCAGCCACATGTTCCGAAGCTGTCTAAGGACAACTACAAAAGGTGGTGCATCCAAATAAAGGCGTTATTCAGGTCACAATAATTATGGGAGATCTTTACTGATGGGTATGTTGTACCCACTATGGTGGAAGAAGTTTCCTTCACGAATGAAGAAAAGATAGCCCTCAAAAATCAAAGAATGAAAGACAACAAGGCATTGTTCCTCTTCTATCAAGGGTTGGATGAATCAACGTTCGAAAAGATTACCGAAACAAAATCAAGCAAGCAAGCTTGGGATACCCCTTCAACCATCTTCAAAGGTTTTTATCGAGTGAAGCAGGTACGCCTTAAATCATTAAGACCGGAATTTGAAGCGGTGCACATGAAAGAAGGTGAGATCATCTCCGATTATTTCTCAAGATTAATTGTTATTTTTAACAATTTGAAAAGGAATGGTGAAAAAGTGGAGGACATTCGAGTTATTGAAAAATCACTCCGATCTCTCACAACCAAGTTTGAGCATCTGGTTGTGGCAATCGAATAATCAAAGGATTTGGAGAAACTGTCCATTGAAGAACTGATGGGGTCATTGCAAGTACATGAGCAACGGATGCAAAAGAATACCGGTTCAACAATAGAGCATGCCTTGGAGTCCAAGTTGACTTTACAAGAACAAAAGAATGGCCACACGCAACGAGGCTGTCATTGTGGAAGAGTAATAGGGCGTGGATATTATCCAAGCCATCAACAAAAGCAACAATATACTACCAGCTTTCGTGGAAGAGGGAATGGTGGAGGAAGATTCACGTGTGGATGTGGAAATGTAAAGAACATTAAATGCCACAACTGTACGAAATTTGCCCATTATGCATCTGATTGTTGGAGAAAAGTTGATCATGATCAATGATCCAACTATGATTAAGCATATCATCATTAAGAAGAAGGTACCACACTCCTCCTCGCACAAGAAAATGCATGTGAATGCCCCTATGTGTGGTATCTCGACACGGGTGCAAGCAACTACATGAGTGGTAACAAACAACTGTTCGAGGAACTCACCGAAGAAGTTCGTGGCGATGAGAGTTTTGGAAACTCATCCAAGGTACCCATGAGAGGCAAAGGTAAAATCAAAATCTATTTGAATAATGGAGAGTCGAATTATATTTCTAATGTATATTACTTACCAAGTATGAAAAATAATATCATCAGTCTCGGCCAACTTCTTGAGAAGGGGTATGTCATACACTTGGAAAATTCTTCTTTGTCTATAAAAGATGCTCACAGGAGACATGTATCTCAAGTACAAATGGCGAAGAATCGCATGTTTCCACTGCATTTCAACACAAAGGCCGAGGAGTGTCTCTTTGGGCTCATGAAGAATGATTCGCGGAGATGGCATCTACATTTTGGGCATATCCATTTTAGCGGGCTTAAACTTATATCCTCATCAAACATGGTGCATGGCTTGCCAATGTTTGAATCTCCAAATCATGTGTGTGAGGCATGTACACTCAGCAAGCAGCAAAGGAACTCATTTCCAAGTGGAGTGTCTAGAAGAGAAATGGAACCACTTCAGTTGGATCACACAGATATCTGCAGACCACTTGAAACACCGTCACTTGGAGGTAATAGATATTTTTTACCCTTATTAATGATTTCAGTAGAATGTTATGGGTGTATTGCATCAAAGAAAAATATTTTTCTTTCACTGTCTATAAAACTTTTAAAGCTCGTGTTGAAACTGAAAGTGGCCACAGAATCAAAGTACTTAGATCTGACAGAGGTGGAGAATACAGCTCAAATGCATTTCAAGATTTCTGTAGGGAACATGGCATTAAACAAAAATACACTGCAGCCTACACACCACATCAGAATGGCATTGTAGAAAGGAAGAACCGCACCATCCCCATAGGATGAGGACCATGCTGAAGGAGAAGGGTTTTCCAAAGAACTTCTGGGAAGATGTAGTGGCATGTACTAGCTATCTGCTCAATCAGGGTCCAATGAAGAGCATCAGAAACATGAAACCACAAGAGACACGGAGTGACTACAAACCGAGCGTAGCACACCTAAGAACCTTCAGGTGTGTTTCTTACACTCAAGTTCCAGAAGCGAGGAGAAGGAAGCTTGATGATCATGGTGAAAAGTGCATCTTCATCAGCTATAGTGAAGAGTCTAAATCCTATAATCTCTACAATCCACTAACCAATAAATTAGTGGTCAGTAGTGATGTGGTCTTTAGTGTGGAAGAATCTTGGAAGTGGAATGATGAAGAACCAAACAAAGAGATTCCAGTCAAAACAGGAGATCCTGAAGAAAGTCATGATCATCAGGAGCAAACGTGAGAAACACTTTTCTCGGGCACATCATCAGTACACAGGAGTCCAAGAGGACATTACATCACTCCTGAAAGGACAATATCAAGTAAAAATTTGGCGAGCTCATCCTCACCCATGGCACCCATAAAAATGAAAATCCTAAGCGACATTTATGATCAAACTGAAGAGGTAAATATTTTTTTGCCTATATGCAGATCATGAGCCTCTGAAATTTTAGGAAGCCATAAGGGAAGAATGTTGGAGAATGGCTATGGGAGAAGAAATTTGCACCATAGAGAAAAATGACACATGGGAGCTGACCACACTTCCTAATAGATAGAAGTCCATTGGTGTCAAATGGGTGTACAAGATAAAGAGAAATGCTAATGGTGAAATCGATCGCTACAAGGCGAGGATTGTAGAAAAGGGGTACAAACAGAAGTATGGGGTGGACTATGAAGAAGTCTTTGCTCTGGTTGCTCGCCTTGACACTGTGAGAATGATTATCTCCTTTTTTGTTCATCATAGTTCGATGATCTACCAATTGGATGTGAAGTCTGCATTCCTGAATGGAATTCTATAGGAATATGTCTATGTAGACCAACATGAAGGCTTTGTTATGCAAGGGGATGAAGGCAAAGTGTATCGACTGAAGAAAGTTCTTTATGGGTTGAAGAATGCTTCTTCATGCATGGAATGCATGCATTGATAGCTATCTTCGCGAGAACGGCTTCACCAAATGTCCATATGAGCATGCGGTTTACATCAAGCAGAATGGTCATGGTGATATACTCATTGCATGATCGTATGTTGATGATTTGATGTTTACAGGGAATAGTCGACAAATGTTCGATGATTTCAAGAAGGATATGTTCAAGGAGTACGAGATGACCAACGGAGGTCTCATGTCCTACTTTTTGGGCATATAAGTAAAGCAACAACATGGAGGCACCTATATTTCTCAAAAGAGGTATGCTAACGAGTTTCTTGAAAAATTCAAGATGGCCAATTGCAATGCTGTAAACACACCTATGGAAATGAGTTTAAAATTGACAAAAGATAGATAAGGAAGAAATGTTGACTCGACTCTGTTCAAGAGTCTGATTAGAAGCTTGAGGTATCTCACAATTACAAGGCCTGATATTGTCTATAGTGTTGGGCTTCTAAGCAGGTACATGGAAGCCCCAAAAGAGTCACATTGGCTAGCGGCGAAATGTATCCTAAGGTAAGTTAAAAGAACGATGGATTTTGGTCTTTTTTATCCATACAATGAAGAAACAAATCAGCATGGATACTCAAACAGTGACTGGGGGGGCGACCAAGATGAAAGAAAAAGCACCATTGGGTATGTATTTTTCCTTGGATCGACTGCTTTCACGTGGAATTCAAGGAAGAAAAGTTTGGTCGCCTTGTCTATATGTGAAGCAGAGTACGTGGTGGCATCACCCACTGTTTGTGAGGGAATCTGGTTAAGAAATCTGCTGAAGGGGTTTCCGCATCCGCAGGATAGATCCACAGTGATATATGTGGATAACAAGACGGCAATTGAACTTGCCAAAAATACGGTGCAGCATGGATGAAGTGGCCATATTGATACCCGATTCCATTTTTTGAGATATCATGTGAAGCAGAAAACAATAAAATTGGAATATTGTCACACTATGGAACAAGTGGCTGATATTTTCACAAAGGCATTACCGTCAGATGCATTCAAAAGACTCTGAACGATGCTCGGAATGAAGCTGGTTTTGGTTTGAAGGGGAGTGTTGGAATTTCTAACCAAAAACATGAGTCAAAGCTGCCTGCGACGTCATTTATTACTCGCACATTCTTTTTCCATGGGTCCACCTCCATTTATTTTCTTTGAACGGATTTAAATGCTCTGTATTATATGATTTGGTATATCTTTGTACTTTCATAAATGATCTGCATTTAATATTTTGGTATTTCCTTACACCGTCATAGATTCTCTGTATTTAATGTTTTGGTCTTTCTTTGTACCAACATAAATTCTAGGCATTTAATGTTGTGGGTCTATAAATTGATGTAATTGTAGTCTGAAATTTCAATTGTGAAATACAAAGCTTGAAATCTCCTTTGTGTTGTGTGCCAATTTTCTACCTCTTCCATTCTTCCTCTCATATTTCTCAGCTTGTAGAGCCAACAGAATATGACTAGCTGCCAAACGAAGCATATCTGTTGAGATTTCACATCGATCCTTGCTCCACGATGAAGATTCTCTAATCCCCATGGTTTGTCAAACAAATCGTGAAGGTGTTTCTATGGAGATTCGGGCTTCGATTCATTTGAAAATGACAAACATAGGGTTTGAGGTTACTTTTACGAGATGAAGAGGAATTGTGTGATCACCAATGGTCAATTGATCAGCTGTTTGAAGAATTCAACGTAACTGCAGCTCGCTGGAGCTTATGGGAGACGAATTAGGGTTCTTTACAAAATTTTGAAGAATATGATTTTGATCCCTTGTTTCTTATTGTTCACAGGTTTGATCTGCTACGAATGAAGATGGTCAGAGCTGCGTCTAATCTGTCGAAGCTTCGACCCAGGTGAGTTGAAGTAGTTGATTCAAACCGAAGTTGTCATCTATGAATTTGAGTCCAAGATTTCCCATAGAAGCAGATGAATTTTTGTTTTGATGATGATTGGACCTTGTTGTTCCCGATATCTATGGCGGAAAGGATGTGAGTGTGTGGACTTCAGTTACTTCCCCATATTTCTCTGTGAAACCGAAGTCACAAGAACCACTATGCCCACATGTTGGAGACATAGAGCTGTAGATTTTATGAAATTAGGTGAAGTGGAGGATGGGTGTTGATGTTGTAATTTTGACATCATTTTCATCTAGAGTAATTAATGAGTCTCTTAGTGGTAACATGTTTGGATTTTTCCACTGACTCAAGGGCCAAGAAATAATTCCCTCAGGTGGGTGTTATGGAAGAAATTAAGGGTTTAGAGGTTGTGATGATGGTTGTATAATAAAATTATCACTCTAGACATATTAAAACTATGGTTGGACCTGACATAATTTTCTAGGATGAATACAGAAGTCTAGAGAAGGTTTTCTTGTAGGGGAACACTTCTATGGAATAAATTAGTGGAGTTGGAGCAAGGATAATAAGGTTACCTTGATAGATAAGATTCCTTTCTCTTTATCATTTTACTGATTTTTAGTATTGAGATTCACATTATCAAAAAATATTTTTTGTTTAGTTTTCAAAAACTTTCATTCTTAAATTTTGTTAGGGGTTTGGTATTGTAATTTCCTGATTATATTTTAATCTATTTGATTTAATTTTCATAATTGTGCTAGTACATTTAATTGAACAAGGATCTTCTTTTTGTTCTTAATGACAGTAATTTCTGTGCTATTCGAGGTATTGATGGGTGACGGTAGGGAACCTTTTCATTCATGAGCATCATCCGACGTACTGAATATTAGAAAATAGTGATGTATCTCTTCTCCATCTTAATAGATGAATATTCATTACATTTCAAAAATACATGACTATGGACCATATAGGTTTAGTGTATTTGGAGAACATATTCATTGTCTTTTTATTTCATGAAAAATGTTCAATGTCACAAAAAAGTTCTCCCCACACAATACTCTTTATAGTCACACCCTACATAAACCCTTTTTTCAAAACATGGGGAAAGTAAACATAAGATATGGTGAGATCAGAGGCTCAGTAAGGGTAAACAGAGAATAGATAAATATAACATGAACATATGCCCATGGTAGCATGATAATAACTTTTCCATTCATATCATAGATCATAAATGTTTTTCATGATAGAAATCATGGATGTTCATAAGACATGAATCATAAGGGGATTATAGAACATGATCCATGATCGTATAACATCGAAATAAGATAAATATTTGAGGAATATACATGGGCATAAAAAATCCCATCTCAAGAATACACACTAGGACATTCATAACATGTTAGGATTAGGATAACTAACTGTTTATCAACTTTGGGCTTCGGATAACCTCCCATGTACCCTCTTGGGCTTGAAAAAACCTCCCATATACCCACTGTTGGTCTTGGGTTGACCTCCCATGTACCCTTTAAGCTAAAATAACATTAATCACTTCCCAATGAATTATAAATATATATTGGTCTTAACCATCACATAATCCATACATCTGTGCTCAATAAGATCATAAAACATTCATCATATCATAACCTGTGAAAAGTTATGGGTTTCACAAACATTTCATCATAACATAACATGTGTAAGAGAATCATGGTTTATAATCATTTCATCATTTCATTAAATCAGAGCTCAGTGAAAAAGAAGAAGGTTTCATAAGAATTTTATCATGGTATAACTCAGGGAAGAGAAATTTGTTCTATAAAGCTCTTGGCATCATAAACATAATACATTCTGAGAAAGAATAAGAATGGTATCCTTTGTTCATATCCCCAATATATCATAAGTAATATCAAAGGATTCCATTATAGATGTAAAATGTTTTTTTTAAATAATATGGAACATTTCTTGTGGAATGATTTTAAATAAATTTTAAATCTTCCTGTATTAGTTTCCATTTTTGATTTCAAACAAAATTATTTGGCATTTTTTTATTTTTTTAAAGTGTTTTTTTAAGTGGAAAATACCATTTCACTTTCAAATCATTCATTTAAAATAAAATAATTTCCAAAATATTAAGGGGATAAATTTCTTTGAAAATAACTTTGAAAACGTATATGAGAAGCTTGAAATAATTACCCAATCTTGACACCAGGAAATATTATTCATTCTATGTACATTACAACAATGATTCCTTTTATATATTTTTGTAAAATCAAACATGCCTTATATTTAAAAACTATATGAATATTTCATTTAAAAAATATTATAAATAGTATAACATGGGAAAACTAGCTTTAATAAATCCTTGTTGAATATTAAAACATTTTTTAAAACACATTTAGAAAACATGGATATGGGAGAAAGGGGATTTCGACCTGAAGATAGAAATAAACATTATTTTTTATTAAAATAATTATTTTGATCATTTGAATACATAATGATAGGAAAATGAAGGGAATACATGTATTATAATTACATAAATAGAGGAGAATAAATTTCATGAGTTTCTTGAGAGATATATCATAATATTTCATCAATAGATGTATAAACATAAACAATCCCAATAAATGATGATATTGTATCATAAAACCCTTACCACTAAAGTAACAATGAATTATAATTTCCATAAAGAAATTAAATTAAATGAAATATAAAATATCATGAGAATAAATAAATTCATGATATTAAAAGTAAAAGGGGATATAAATACACCACATAAAAGAAGATAAGTGCATAATATATTATGTTACAAAGAAGACAAATTGTGACAAAAATACCAAACCGCTTTAGTAAATTTTTATCTATAAACCCCATGAAAGAGATATACTGAAATAGATATTTATATGACCATAAATTTAATTATAGTAATAATAAAATACAAAAATGGTAAGTACATACATCACATAAAAGAAACACATGATGAATACGGATTGTGACTTACAAAAAATAAAAGTGAGATGGAAATCTCTTACCTCAAGTCTCAACTTCTTTTGTACGCATTAAAAAATCCTATATAATAAATATAAGATTTTATTAATATATTTAAAACCCATAATTATAAATATAATACCATATACTATTTACTTATGACATTTTATTAAATATTGTTTAACCATTTCATCTTAAAGTCGCATTTTCGGAAACAACTTCTTTGTTTTTCATGTAAGTTTTGATTTGATATTTTTCATCCTCTTAAATTGATCATGGATCCATAATCTATATGATTTAAAAAATTATATAAAAATTTAATATATTCATCATATTGGTATTTATAGTAATCCATACAAGTTAGAGATAGAAAATGAAAAATACCATTCATAGAGATTGTAGGTCGTACATACGGGTGAACGTTGTTTCTATTTTCTAGAAGGATTGAATGAAAGAAATGTAAATAATATATTATCATTACCGAAAATTTTTATTTCATATCACATATTTTACTTAATCCTTTCCTTATTACCTTCCCTGTAAAGTGTACATGAAGAATGAATGACAGTACTCCACAAGGTGGTAGTTCATTGTACACACAAATGACATTATTGTATCACACACAGAATGGATAGTAAGAAGGTGTGTGTGATATAATAATTCCATAAGTATAATTATGTTACAAATATTATATGTATTCACTTAATCAATCCTTATTATCATCCATTCAAATCAAAAATGCAAAACACATCACACTAGTTCGTGAGGTGGTAGTCCATCGTACACATGAATGATGATTTCATATCCCATTTGATGGAAGAGGAGAATGATTGAGGTTATTACATAACCATAATAACATATAATTATATTTAACAAAAATTTATTATTATATTATAATTTTTTAATTTTAATTTAAGGAGGTGGAGGAAGAAAGAAAATAAAATGCTTAGTTAGGGATGCTGCCTGTTTTTTAGAAAACTTTTTTGGTTTCTCTAAATGGATTCTTAGGTTATATTTATATAAAAAATTAGGATTTTATGATGATATTAGGGATTTATTAAAGTTATATTGGATTTACTTGGCTGAAAATAATGGTTTTTGATGTGTGAATATGAGAGGAGAAGGTGTAACCTTTTATAAGTGAGGCGAGTGACAAACTTATAGTTTTTGAAAAGAAAAGTGTACTAAAACTTTTTCACATTCCAAAAAGATAAAAAATGATCCATTATAGAAAAAAGACGATATAAGGTCTAAATATTTATGAAAATGTGTTTTTACATATTTTTTGTCATTTCTAACCATTATTATTTTAGTTTAGCCCCTTAGTAAACCCATTTTTACCTTAACTGCTGAAATTAAGTTTTACTTATTTTACTATTCATAATGGTAAAAAATTATGTTGATCATATTATAAAATATAAATTATGGTGATTAAAAATATAGAATTCATTTTTACAAATTACATTCATTGAAGCGAAAAATTTTAATTAAACATTAAACCCACAGACGTGATGAAAAAACAGTTTTTCAATGAGAAAATGTTCAGAAGTTTAAGATGTTTTTATTTAAAAATTAAATATGAAATTGATTCCAATAATAAAAGTTGTATTATTAGATATATATTTGAACTAATTTTACTTATATAAACAACTTAATATAATTTTTATTTTTTTCAAATGCTTTAAAATAAATGATAATTTCTAATAAAAACTAGTATTTTTCACTATTCATCTAAAAATATACCTTTTTAGAAACTTCCCACAAAATCACTCCAAGATAATTTTTACATGATGATTTAAAAAATGATTTTTTATATATAAATTTCTTGAAGGTGTCAACAATAATCATTAAAATAATTATAAAAAATGCAACAAAATAGCTTTTTAAAAAATCAGTTTTAAGCTAAAAATGGATTTATTCTTATTTATTCTATAGAAAACACATAATATTAAAGGTAAAATTTTATTGAATATATAATAAATAAATTTCATTAAAATAATTCACCAAAAGTTTTTTTATTTTTTTTATGTAAAACAAAATTTTACACATAAAAATAGTTTTTATAGAAAATATATCCTTTATCTTCAAATAGTTCTTATATTAATTTATAATTTATTGGTCACAAAACAATTCATTTTATATACATGTGTATACCATATATTTTTATAATTTAGTTAATATTATTCACACCCACCATTCAAATGACTAGGTGATAACTATCAAATTAAATAATAATATTTTAATAGTATGTTATGTTTCATTTAAACTCAGTGTTGTGTGTAACTGAAGCTAAAGTTTTCGTTGAATGTAACACAGTCTAAACTCAGTGTTGCTGTAAAGAAAGATAAACATCATGTTACATGTAACACAATCTAAACTCAGTGTTTCTTGTAAAACATGCTAAACTCAGTGCTACGTATAACACAAAATATCGAAACTATTAAATTTATTTGAAAAACTATTTCACAATATCTCAGGGTGTTGCACTCTAACCCACTAAAATAAATGGTGTCCACACTATTTAAACTTTTTCTTGGTAAAAAAGGGTTTAAAATATAAAAATATCATTATGGGAAACAAACATCATAAAATGGGTTAATAAAAAATCCTTTTGAAAAGATAGAAATAGATGTGCGAAGGTCACTAAGAATGAAATATTGCATGCTATCCATCTAGGAGAAAATTTGAGGGAAGTGAAAACCATGACGTATAATAGAAAACTATCACCCAATCACTACTGTATAGTGATATAAAATGTGTTCAAGAGAATGTTAATAGCCCCAAATCAATAAATTTGGTGTAGTTTAAATACTATTCCTTCAACAGAAATAAGGTAAACACATAATTTTTTTTCAAGATACTTTTTTAGAGTTAAACTTTTTTCAAGAGAAGATATACACACTTAATCTCATTCCATTTCATACACACAATATCATCATTTGGATGTGCCTTGATTAATTACCACTTCATCTCTTACTCTAAGAGAAGAATTTTTCATGCTTGAACCACTAATAGATAATAAGATCCATAAAATAATTATAAGTTGTTACTTCTATCTCTATTTATTATCAAAAAGAAAATGGTTATCATAAGTTACCTAATATTCATAAACTGTCATTCAGTGAAGTAATACATTTATCTATAAAACCTCATCCAATGTTCAACTTAAATCATTCGATAATGCTTAACCTTATAACCCTTCCAAAAATAAAAAATTATAAAGAAGTTCACTAAATTTCTCAGAATAAACATATCATTAATACCCAAGTTATCATAAAGTATCTCTTTATAGTCACATACCAAATAAGCGAATACCTTAGTCGTATATTTTATTAAAACATGTTCATAACTAAGAATACAATAAAACCTCAATGAAAACATATATACATTCATATTGCATGAATGAAACCATAGATTATTGAATATATTCTATTAATCTAATAGTGATGTGAAATTCATCAATGAAAACATAAACCATTTTGTCTTAAAATCATTAATCATTTCCATGTTTATCGATAATATACAATTTATTTTTATTCATATCCATCATCTCAATATCCAAACATCATTAATTCAACGTCAAGATTATATTAAT
Source organism: Viscum album (assembly GCA_963277665.1). Taxonomy (NCBI): domain Eukaryota; kingdom Viridiplantae; phylum Streptophyta; class Magnoliopsida; order Santalales; family Viscaceae; genus Viscum; species Viscum album. Next base: position 507,476,311 of record OY728145.1, read on the forward strand.
AATTATCTTACCTTAGTCATGTGTTTTTCATAAAATATCACCTTACCATTAAATCACATCTCTAGGTTATCAAAACCATTTAAAATAATCTTGAAAATCCTTAATGAAAAAATAAAATTGAACAATCCTCATATATTTCATTATTCATATAACATAATTATTGAATTCCAATATATAGACATTTCAATCATCATACTTCCTTCTTAAACCATTAACTAAGCTTCATTATATTATTTCTTAATACACATTTCCTATAATATGATATATGAATCACATCTTAATATTCAACAACCTCGATTTAAAAACCCATATTATATTTAATATTAAAAATACTGTTAGAACAAATCATACCTTTTATTTTTCATTTGTAATAACTTTATCATCAACATTATAACCACTAATCATACAACCTTTCTAATTTTATTTACAAGCCTCACCCCCAGGACATTGATCTTCATTATTCTATACTTTCCACATTTAAAACATGAATCCATCAATAATACTTAAAGTATAGAAATATTCCCATCCATGGAGTTAACTGAACTTTTCATTTTCCATCAAATATTTCTTATTTTGTTTCCTTCTCCACACATGAATCATCTTCTGGTTCTTTTGAGACATTCCTTGGGGTTCTTCATCCACAATTCTTGACATATTGGGAACTGAATATTTTTTCCTCTACAGTATCCACTGCCTAAACACTCCAAAAAATTTATCCATATATTCTTTCATGAGTCTGGGAGTTGGTTAAGATGAAGTTTATTAATCATATATTGTGACAACTAATTAGGAATAATCATAATATCCTTCACATCAATCATAATACCATTTTATTTTTTTCATCAACACATATTAAATCATGTTCAATGTTAATCCAATTCCTTCTGGTTACATCCATTGAATAAAACAATAAACATAGTGTGATAAATAATAATCATTATAGGAAAACACATAATCATGAAAATAACTTATTGGATTTCCAAATCATGACTATTTTTAATATAAGATACTTGGGTTTAACCAATTTCACCCTTATTAATCATCTATTTAAATCCTTTGGGATGGTTCATATCTACTTTATAAAATTCCGAAGTATATCCCTTAAGATTTTCATAGAAAGTGTGTTGTAAGGCCGATAGTCACACACTTTGTACTGATAGAGTCCAGATCAATTCTCCCTTCTTGAAGTTATTAGCATCAGGTACTACTGTGCCAAATCCAAATTCACTTATACAGTCCAAACAGGGATTTAATTTCCTAGAAACCACACTCTCTATCCTTTACCAAAATTCCATGATATATTATTGTACATTAACTCATCCTTAAACTTATCCTTAGGCATATCCTTACACATATCATAAAAAAATTTCCTAGGAATCTCACTAGGATATTATCATCCTAGTTTCCACTAGATAACTAAACCATTACTCTAATTAACATTATAGAAACCCCAACATTCTCATACCTAGATATCACATTTTAATAGATGAATATTCATTACATATCAGAAATACACATCTTTGGACCGTATATGTTTGTAACATTGGAAACTAGATTCCATATCTTCTTATTTATTGAAATATCATCAATAAATCCCAAAAATATATTCCTAATTAGTACTCTTTATAGACATAACCAACATAAAACTGTTCTTTATAACCCTAGGAATGTAAATGTGAGAAAATGGGATTTTAGATTCTTAGTATGGGTAAATTATTTAAATATAAATATAACATGATTATATGGGTATTATAACATGAGTATAATGTTTTAAAACTATACCCTACATATCATAGTTCATTAAGGAGGTTCATGACATAAATCATGGCAGTTCATAAGAAGTGAATCACAATGAGATCAAATAACATGACATATGAGAGCATAACATTATAATAATACATATATTTCCTGAATAAACATAGGAATATAAAATCTTATGTCAAGGATACCCAAAAATACATTCATAACATGTTAGGATTAATCTACCCACCCATGTACCTACTTTGTGCTTGGGATAACCTTCTGTATACCCTCTTTTGGGCTTGGGATGACCTATTTCTAATTATTCATATCTAAATTTCAAATGATGATTAAAAAAACAATATTTTGAAAATGTTTTACATTTTAAAAAGAGTTTTTCTTGAATAAATATGTCCTCAACATAATCATACACGTTGAAAAACTCTTTTTAAAATGTAAAACATTTTCAAAATATTGTTTTTTAATCATCATTTGAAACTTCGATATGAATAGTTAGAAATAATTTAAAACATTTCTTCCTTTTCGTTATGAAATAATTTATTTAAAATGTAAAAAATTTCATAAATATTAAATAAAACATTTTCATTGAAAATAAACTTGACAAATTTTATGGGTAGCTAGAAATCAATGATTATCCATGTTAGTGGGAAATAATTTTTATGTCATGTATATGAAATCAAATATTCCTTTCACGTTATATATAAAATACAAATGGGCCATATTTTTGAAAAGAAACATAAATATTCATTTCAAAACATTTTATAATAATCAAACATGTGTAAAATTATCTTTAATAAATACTTTGAATAATGTTGAAACATTTTTTCAAATAATTTTAATAAAATATTGATATGAAAGAAAAAGAGGTTTCAACCGAATGGATAAATGAAGAAATTTTTTCTAAAAAAATATTTTGGACACATGGGTACATAAATAATGGAAAATGGACATAAAATAGAGTTTATAATTATATATCCATAGTATAATAAAATTAAATATTGTATTGATATATAGAACATAATATTTCATCATCGAATGCATAAACATAAATAATCTTGATAAATGATGAGATTGTATCGTATAAACCTTACCACTTTAAAAACATTGAATTATAAGACCCAATAAGTGATAACATTAAATTAAACATGAAATATAATGATAATAAATTAATTAATGATATTATATGTCAATGGGGATATATATACACCTCATTAATGGATATAGGTGTATAATATAACATATATCCCAAAGAAGATAAATTGGGAAAAAAATCCCTTACCGCTTTGGTAAAATTTGACATGTAAATTCCAATAGAGTGATATCCTCAAATGGATATCATAATCCACATAAATTTTATGATAATAATAAAAACAATACAATCATGGGTAGTATATGCACCACGTAAAAGAAAGACATGGTGAATATGGCTTTAATATTATAGAAAATAAAAGTGAGATAGAAATCATAACCTTAAGTATCGACATACATAATACACATTCAAACCTCTTAAATAATAAATATAAATTTAATATAAATCTATCATAGAACCATGAATTAATATATAATACCACTTATTATTTATTAATTAAGTTTTAGTAACCGTTTATTATCAATTCTATGTTAAAGTCTTGTTTTTGGTAATAATTTATTTGTTTTTCGTGTAAGTTATGATTTGTTATTTTTTATCTTATTACTTTTATCCTGGTTAAATAATATATAAAATTTTATCCATGATTTAAATATCATATATATTCATTATATATGTATTTAGAGTAACGTATACAATTCAGATATTGAAATCAAAATACACCATTCATTAGGAAGGTAGGCCATACATACACATGAATATTGCTTCCAATTTATTGACATGTTAAATGAAATAATGTTAAATAATATATTTCCATTATTGAGTAATTTTTATTCCATATCAAATATTTTTAGTTGAACCTTTCCTTATTACCTTCAATGTAAAGAATACGTGAAGAACGAATCTGAACACCTCGCGAGGGGGCAGTCCGCTGTACACAGGAATGAAGTTACCATTTCCTCTATAGAATAAAAAGTATGTAGGTATATGTGATATCATAATTTTATAATTATAATTATTTTAAAAATATCATATATATTAATTTAATTTATCATTATTACCATCAATGTAAATTAGGAATGAAAAACACACCACATCGGTTCGTTAGGTGGTAGTCTTCCATACAGAAGAATGATGATTTCATGTCCCATTTGATGGAAGAGGAAAAGGATTTAGGCTGTTAAATTAACATAATAAATAATATTTATATGTAATAAATATATTATTATATCATAAGGTTTTAAAAATATTTTATGGATGTTTAGGAATTAATAAAATAAAACGCTCGGTTAGGGATTTTACCTCTTCTTATGACAACTTCTATTGTTATTGGAAAAAAGGATTCAAAATTTATAATTAGGACCTAATTGAGGCTTCTAGGATGAGTGGATGGAATTAAGTAAGTGATTTAGGAAGTTCTTGGCTAATAATAATGGTTTTGGAAGTGTTAAGAGGAGAGAAGAGGGGGTGGCCTTTTCTATGTGAGGTGAGTGACATACTTATAATTTTTTGAAAAGACAAATGTGTAACCACAATTAAAACTCTGGTATAATAAATATAATTGTTTTATAAATCTATTATAACCCCAAAATTATAAATATCTTACCATATATGATTTACTTATGACCTTTTATTATATATTTTTTAACCATTACATCTTAAAGTCGCGTTTCGATAAACAACTTCTTTGTTTTTCATATAAGTTACAATTTGATATTTTTCATCTTATTAAATTGATCATGGTTCCATAATAAATATATTTTCAAAAAATTTATAAAAATAAAATATACCTAGTATATGTGTATTTATAGTAATCTATAGATGTTAGAAATAGAAAATGAAATATACAAGTCATGGAGATGGTAGGTCGTATATACAAATGTTTATTGTTTCCATTTTATTGAAGGGTTAATATAAAGAAATGTAAATAATATATTACCATTATAGAATCATTTTTATTTTATATCACATATTTTTATTAAACCATTCCTTGTTACCTTCCATGTAATGCGTACATGAATAAAGAATGACATCTCTTCACAAGGTTGCAGTTTGTTGTCCACAAAAATGACATATTATATCACCTAGGGAATGGAGAGTAAAAATCTACATGTGATATAATAATTACAAAAGTATAATTTTGTTAAAATTATCATATGTATTCATTTGATCAATCCTTATTATCATCCATATAAACCAGAAATGAAAAAAACATCACATCGATTTTTGAGATAGTTTTCTTCCATACATAGGAATGATGATTTTGTATCACTACTAGAAATTTAGGCTATAGCTACAGTTTCAAACTGTGGCTATAAGCCCAAAAATCATGGCTATAGGTTATATCCACGATTTAATGGACCGTGGATAGTATTGGCGTGGATATAATCCTATTACCACGGTTTAATACTTTGGATATAGGGATATTTTCATGGTTTTAAATCATGGCAGATCTTTCAACCGCATAGGGCCTATAGCCAAGATTTAAAACTGGGGCTATATGCCTTCCCATTTCATAAAAAATACCACCACAGCCCCCCAACACTCCCCCTACATCCCATACCCTCCCCCGTTCACCCTTTCATGTGTTTTCGTGTATGAATTTGAACTTGAAGACTGAAGGACAGTCTGATTATATGATTCAAGTGTTACTTGACATGTTTAGGGCTCCCCCCTTTCACCCTATCTAGAAAGACCCCATGTTGACACACCTTGAACCACCCCTGAACATCCCCTCCCTAGAAATATCCCCTTTTCACCCCTGGATAGCCCCCCATGGACAGACCTCCCTCCACCCCCTTCTCCCTTGCAACCCCGGCACACTCCACTCCCCCCTAGACAGACCCCCTTGGTGACCCACCTTACACCCCTGGATATCCCCCTCCCTAGACAGACCCAGCATGCACCCCCTGGACATCCCCCACCTGGACAGACCCCCCCCCAGCACCCCTCCCCTCTTGCACTCCCTTTCACACCCCCACTCTACCCCTGGAAAGACCCCCTATTGAACCACCATGCACCCCCATGGACAGAACCCCCTAGACAGACCCCCGGAAAACCCCCTCGAACAGACCCCCCCTACAAACCTACTACTCTCCCCCTAGACAGACCCAACTTGCACCCCCTGGACAACCCCCTCCTTGAAAAAAACCCTTTCACTCCCTATACAGACCCCCTAGTACCCCCATCCCCCTTGACCCACCCTCACTCTCCCCCTGTATATACCCCCTGCTGACCCACCTTGCAGCCCCCTGGAAAACCCCCCTCCCTGGACAGACCCCCATTGCACCACCCATGACAACCCCCCCAGACAGACCCCCATTTCACCCCCTTGACAACCACCCAGATAGACCCTCTACCCCTCCCATTAAAACCCTTGCAACCCCCACTCTTCCCCTAGACAGACCCCCTTACTGAACCACCTTTAACCCCCTTGGATAGCCCCTCCCCCTTTGCACCCCACTCTCCCCTTGACAGTCCCCCCTGCTGACCCACCATGCACCCCCTTGGATATCCCTCTAGACATACCCCCTTACACCCCCTGGGAAAAACCCCCCATGGATAGACCCACCCTGCACCCCCCTCCACCTTGCACCCCCACTCTCCCCATGAACATACCCCCTACTGACCCACCTTGCACCCCCTGGACATCCCGCCCCCAGATAGACCCCCCTGCACCCTCCTCTCTACTTGCACCCCCTACACACCCCCACTCTCTCCATGGACAGACCCCTACTGCTAAAACACCTTTCACCCCATATACAACACCCCCCCCCAGACAGACCCCCGTTGTACCCCCTGGACAGCTGCACCCCCTGGACAAACCCCCCCACACCCCTCCCCCCTTTCACCCCTATGCACACCCCCACACTTTCCTCTAGACATACCCTCTTCCACCCCCTACACACCCCTCCTAGACACCCCTTTGAGCACCCCCTCCCTCGTGGACACCCCCCTCCCTCTCCTAGACACCCCCCGAACACCCCCACCCCACCCCCTTTTGGACAACCGCCTCCTAAACACCCCCAGATACCCCTTGGATCAATCCGAAAAGTATTGAAACCACATTTTAATGTTATAGAACCAGAATAGAATAATATGTAAGAAATTTCAATATGTACATTAATTTATAGTAAACAACACCATTCAAGATCTGGTAAAAAATACACAAAAAAAGGCTACCAATTACAATGTACAGAACATAGTACTTCGATGCTAGAGGATATTGTAGAAGAAAAATCATACCATGAAATTCCTAATAACCTGTTTCATCTGTATAAAATCCATAAAAAGGAACAAATTAGAACATGTGCAGTCATAAAGGGTCCATTTGGGCCTTATACATGTTTTCATGCATTCTATGTAGACTTTAATAATTATGCATGACATATGGATGTAAAAATATTGGATTCCAAACTAAAAATAGTTCAAGAAAGTATAATTATTTCTTTGACTGGAATTTTATTTTTGAATAATAGGTAATAATCCAAGAGTTCACTGCCAACAACATCAGCCAACATGTATATCTTCATGTACAATAATGTTTAAAATTAACAATACATACTAATAAATTTCCATTTATTATAGCATTTAAAGAAGAATAACCACAAGTAAAAGCGCTATAGTAAATAAGTTTTAAATGTAAAGATACAAATACTGTCATATATAATAATTATCAAAGTATATACCTTCCCCCTACACACACCTACAAAACCCCTACACACCCCAGCACAACACATCCCCCCCTCCACTACACACCCCCTCCCCTTCACCACTCCCCTACACACAGCCCTGCCCTCTTCCCCATCACCACCCACTTCCCTGCACACCCCTTCCCTCTTCCTTAGAACCAACATCCACCCCTCCCATGAATACATTTAATTCACCCCCAATCCCTATACACCCTACTACCCCCTTCCCACTACACACCCCCTCCCCCCTCACCCTACACCCCTCCCCTGCACACACCCCTTCCCTCTTCCGCAGCACTGGCCCCCTCCCTTGAACACCCCTTTCCCTCTTGCAAAGCACCACCCCTCCCCTACACACCCTTTCACTCTTCAATAACACCACCCCATACCCTAAATACTTGTAAACATACCCCCTCACCCTGAACACCCCTACTACCCCCATCCCACTGCACCCCCACCCTGCACACCCCCTCCCATGCCCAAACCCCTACCCTCTTCCCCAGCACCAACACACCCTCTACTACATACACCCCTACCCTCTTCCCCAGTACCACCCCCCTCCCCTGCACACACCCCTTCCCTCTTCCCCAGCACCAACACTCCCTCCCCTAAATACTAGTAAAAACACCTGTCACCTTGCACGCCCCTCCCCTGCACACACCCCTTCCCTCTTCCCCAATAGCACCCCCCGTACACACTAATTCCCTCTTCCCCAACACCATACCCCTCCCCTGCACACCCCTACCCTCTTCCAAATCACCATCCCCACCCAGACAGCCCCCTCCTTCCTGTACAACCCCCTACATAGCCCCCCACCCAGACAACCCCCCAAACAGCCCCCCGTACTCTACCTGGATACCCCACATCTCTTCAAAGATCAGTCTAGTTGTCTATATTAGTAAATAATTTCAATTATAATGGAAACTACACTTCATTCCCCCTCTATCTACAACAATTATAGTTTTATATATTAGTTAATCATTTCAATTATAATACTAACATTATGGTAGATGATTTGATTCATATACGGAAAAATAACATTGAATGATTAATAAAACCTAGAACATGTTCGCAATAGCCTTGAGGTAGATAATTCGAATCATATATCAAAAAATAACATTGAATGAGTAATAAGACTAAGTAGACATGTTCCAATCATAGCTTGAAAAAGATGCAAGTCATAAATAAACATTAGTCTCATTCAATATACATTAAATGAGACTAAATTTTTGGAATCCAGTCAACAAAATCAATATCTTAGACATTATTGTAAGGATGTATTTCAGGCATTCAAATTAGATAATTAAAATACCATCTCAAGTAGATATTAAATTTTAAAAAAATAAGAAGCTGTAAAACTAAAAAGTTCCTAATCGGGATAATTACATGTAAAGAAACCCAGAATTATCTACAACAAGGAAAAGACCTTTATCTAAGTTAATATCAAAACCATATATCATCTTCCAACTACTTGGGCCCTACAAAAAAGGAATCTATAAGTCACAATTTAAAATGTATACAATCATTACATTCGATGGTCTGTTAAGAGGTTATCCCAAAACATATAATGAATTGGAAGTTTATAATAAGTCATACAATGGAAAAGAATTTGTGACCCATTGGAAAACACTACCTACCATCCATTGAGATTAAGGTCCATGAAAGATGTCTCCATTCAAGTTTCAATGTCAGTGAAAAAAATAGTTCCATCTGGGGATGAGCTATATATTGATCCATCATTTTTTTAATTAAAACTATCACAAATTGTGAAACTAGTTTTTAAGAAGCACATACATAGTTGAGGTGGGGGAAATATTATTAAAGCTCTGTTTTATAGTACTTCTTATAGCACTTATCAATGATCACTTTTTATACAGTGTGAAAAAATAAGTGGTGTTTGTTTCTCTATATGGACAGTGGTGTTAATGTGTGTATATGAGTATGTAAATGATTCTCCCTAGGAATAAAAATAAATGTGAATCTTATAAGAAAAAATATAGGTGGACCCTATAACCCAATAAACATATAACTTACCTCATATTGTTGAGTATGTAGTTGTGTGTGTTTCTGTACACCATCTTTTCATAAACCATATTGTAATCCCAAACACCAAGTTGTCCGTTATTTTCAAAGGAACCAAAGAAACAACAAATATATAAATGAAAAAAATAAAATACATACTTCTCAAAATATATACATCAAATGGTCAACTAAATAACTGACCTTATCCCGAGACAGCAGAATGTCATTATTTGTGGGATGAAATTCCAAGCATGTCACCTGCCTACTATGATACCATAAGACTCCACAACTGACTTCATCAGGGATCACAGCTAAAAGTTTAATATGCACAAAAACATCATCACGTATAACCCTAGAAATCAACGGCCAAAGTCAATTCTGAACCTCAAACTATTGAAGCTGATTATTTCTATATTTTATCTTTTTCTTGCTAATTGCTAGCTCAATTTCATTTCAATATTCATCATCAACCCATAGATATTCCTTCTTCTGCTTTTGGAGATCACTAAAGTATTTTTTTTCCTTCCTTGTATGTGCTTGTACCCAACCCCAAGTATATAGAAAATAAATTTTTGGAAAAATATTCAGAAACAAGGCCAGATTGTTTTATTATAAAAGTGAATATCGATTATATAACATTAATGTGAATTGAATCCAAAGCACACAATTACTAAAACATCCAACCTATTTCTACAAATCTACATTCTCTTTAGTACAACAACACATTTTTACTCGATAAAATATTTATATCGCCCAATTTTAATAATCTTGGAATAAGAAAGAGAATAATTGCATAGAAAAAATGCAGTTGCAAATCAACAATTAAACTAATTTATGGAAGATTATATATTTTAAAATAAGTCTATGTCACCAAAGTTTCATTCTATAAAAAAATATTCCATAAGAGGTGCACTGGAATGGTTTCACCTACAAAAGAAATTGAAAAGTTAGAAAAATGAGGGGGAGAAAATAATAGTAGGAAGAGAAAAGAATCAGAAAAAATGGAAAATTGAATACATACCATCAGAGGTGCACCATAGTAGATAGAGGGTCCCCCTTGGAGAAACATTGGTGATAAGGTACAATGGTCACATTGGAGGAGGATACAATTCAATATAATAATAATAAAACATAACTACTACATAAACAAACATACATTATAATACAATAATTCAATTTATAGAGAAATAGACAGAAAAACTGCAATACAATTCAATATTACAATAATAAAACTGCACTACATAATAAAATTCCACATATTAACAATCCAAAAATAAAATTTTCATGAAAAATGAGTCTCAATATCAGTATCATCAGAATCATGACAACTCTCATCCATGCCTCCTACATAAACACCTTCACCGCCTCTCACACCACCAACATCATCATCAGCATCAACATCGGTACTGGAATTCGCATTGGGCCTAGCTTCGGCTCCAGATCTAGCTCTGGAAGAAGAATCTACATTATCAGAACACATCAACATAAAACAGGCAACAATCATTATAGCTTCTTTAAGTGGAAGTTTAAAAGAAAGGGCAGACATAAATTTCATCATATTTTCCGTTATCGCATTTTCTGAATTTTTAATTACTTTTTTGATTGTGGCATTAATTTGTTCTACTGTGACCAAACCATAGTTGATACTCAAATAAACATTGTTATTATACCACTATCAAGATGGTATAATCTTCTTCCTAAGTGGACAACACACTCTGCCCCGATTCTCATCTCCTAATACCTGATGTAGATAATCTTTCAGGCCCAAATTGTTAGGTTCTTTTTCTGCCAATACCTCCAAAGAATTCTATTAATTGATATATAACATAAATTAAAAGGATGGAGTAATATGAGGAATTAATTTCAGTCAAAATAAAATAAATTCAAATTTACTTATAATCACCTTCTCGGTGTTGGTATTTGTCACAATACCATCTTTATTTTTTTTACTTGTACAAAACAAAGTAGAATGAGGAACGTGACCCTCGATATTCAATGTATATTTCTAGGGAAAAAGAAATTAATCAAAATTGTAAGAAAAAAAATTACAATAAATGCAGCTAAATATTTTAAATGTTAAATTACATATTCTTGCTCATGATCTAGTAGTGAAGTGTTTATGCGAGTATAAATGTGTTTCATTCCACTCATGTTTCTTTTATTTATTTTTAGTCTCTCTTACAAAAAAATAATCACATAATTTCATAAACATAAATAAAACAAGTAATTTTTACTTTAAAAATTATTTTCTAATAAATAAATGAATATATATATACCTTAAATCCTAGACTCTTCCAATAACCAGTTGTCTCTTTGTATTGTGATTTTGGGCAATCATGAATCACCAGTACTTCTTCAAGCTCTATACCAACACACTTTTTCCATACAAGATATAAGTCATACTTCTATGCTCTCCAAATTTAATCAAAATCCATTAACCTTGCATCCTTTTCATTCTTTCCATCTGAAAAATTATATTCATGACGAAATGGACAAAATATTTGTTAAAAAAATATTATAAATTAATATATGTAAAAGGTGATTAAAATTTATTACCCAAATCTATGCCCATGAATTTTATTTTATTTGTTATCCAACATCCTGCTGACTTATTGGATGCAACAGAATGATATTGTTGTGTCTAACAAGTGTTCCCATAAAAATTTTACATTCCGTACAATTTTTTTTAATTATAGAATTGTCCTCATTGTATTTAACCGTGATTTTCGTGTGTCGATTCCAAACCTCTTGTATTTTTGTGCAGCCATATCATCTAGTGGAGGCTGGAGCTAATCATGAAAAAAAGTAATAAAGGAAAATAATATATATGAATTTATCATTAATCACTAATAGTAATTTTTAAACACATACTAGTAGATATGGGATCTGCTGACTCCTGAAGTGCAGCATCTAGAGGGGGAGTAGCCTATGTGGAAGGAGGGATATCTACAATAGGAGTAATCTATATAGTAGATGATGATAAGTGTAATGATTGAGGGATAAAACCCAATGTATATCCCTTTAAAGATTATGGTGGATATGGATATGGATATGGAGGTGGGATATATGGGGGCGCAGTGCCATGTACAGTGGATGATGGTAATGGAAAATAAAAATGGATGGGAGTCTGAGAACTACCATCTGATGTGGGTGTGGGAAGAAAGAGATTTGGAAAAGGTGGGTATGGATATTATGAAGGTGTAATAATTGGAGGATGACCTACTGGTAACTCAAGAAACATAGTAGTAGGATGAACTGTAGAATAAATACCCCCTGCCATACTATCATCCTCAATAGTATAATCCAACATTCTCCTCAATGAAGTGGCCTAAAAACATAGAAGATACAATAAAACTAATGATAATAAGATAAATATTTTTAAAGACTATAATATTCAAAAATAAATTGTACATATAGTGTTGTCCAGAGGAGATATATGTTGTTTATTTCGTTGTATTCTTCTATTTCTTCATGTATCATCATATTCAGACATTTTGACATGGACATTTAAAATAATAATCTCAAATAAATAGAAATAATGATAAATGATAAAATATACTAGTTAATTTGATATCATGTATGGAAGTATAAAAAACATAGAAAATATTAAGATAATGTCAGGTAAATACTTAAAAATGTGTTAACATTATGTGTGATCTGTGACAATTTTAGGTTCACAATCTGTTCTAGAAACCGAATCATCTATGTCATCAAATTCAACATTCAAATAAATACTAGCATGTTTATCCACAAAATCATTACCATCCATGTATTTGTCAAAAATATGTCTAGGAATGACATTAATAATAACACCAAATTGTTGTTGTAACATTTCAATTACATAAAACACCTATCAAGCCCGTGACACAAGAATATAAGGTTCGTTGGTATGAAGTTGTAGGTTCATATCAATCACTCTAAATCCATAGTTATCAATATGCATTCATTGCGGTGTCATTCAATCAAACCACTTTCATTTCGTCAATGCGACATGAACAGGTATATTGTAATCTAATAAAACGATGATTTCAAAAAAACTATAATATGATATATTTTCTGAATAAGTTTTTCTATATGATGCACTCTCATAAAATTCTGTGTGACACTTATCGTTACACCGTCATTCTGTGTTTCCATTTTTTTCACCGATATTTGTAACAAATTTAAATCCATTGACAACCATTTCTTTACAATCACGTACCACATCATTTTCCCCAAAGGAAAATGCTCTTACTTCATATGATACTTAATTCATTAGTAGAGTTTAAACCTAAATGATACCAACATCAAATATTAAACATAGAAATATGATTATGTTATTAGAAGAAAAAAATATATATTACCTTTGACTTTAACCAAGCAGAAAATTCTTTTCCGTGAAATAGTTCCTTCTTCTTAATAGATAGAGTGAGATGACTCTTTTTTTATAATTTCTAGATGTTATCTAAAAATATGAAAGCTTTAAAATGTCATAAGATATTAAAAAAATAACACAATGAAAAAATTTAATATTTATCAGTTTACTTACTTGATTTAATCATCAAGAACACCAAAGTTGAATAAAACTTTATGATGAGCCATCTTCCACTGTTACCTGCTTAAAGTACACAACAAGTCCGATCCAGACATCCCCCTTATTTGGGGTAGTGAATGAAATGTAGGCTCAATGGGATCATATTGCTCATCTTCAGTTCTCATTAGTCGATTATACCTTGTAGTGACATTAGCCAAGTATGATGAACAGAAATCCATGAATTCTTGTGCTAAATAACATTTAATAATAGAGCCTTCGGGGTGATATTTATTTCTCACATAACATTTCAATGTAAACATCATTCTGTCTATAGGATACATCCTACGACTCTAAACAGGACCACAAAAAAGAACTTATGCAGGAATATACATAGTCAGATGTAATATACATGTGAAATATGACAGCGGGAAAATATTATCCAAGATGTAAAGAATAATTGGTGCATCTATCTACAATTTCTGAAAAACACTTATCTCAGACTTTTAGCATAATGGACTCAATAAAAATGAAATAACATAATCATATCAACTCTAAAATTATGTGAAAGTAAATTCTTAATGGAAATATGAATCAACTCATGTAACAAGACATAGTAATCATGGGTGTCAAGAGATTTTAGTTTCACATCTTGTGTATTTACCCTTTTCAAAATATTAATTGAATAACAATATGGAACCTTCAAACATTATAATACCTTATGAAATTGTTTCTTCTCCACATTTTTCATTAAAAAATAAAAAATAGGCAATTTCCACTTATTTTGACCAATTAATCCAGGATGAAGTTTTTCTGTAATACCCCAACCCATCAAATCAGGATGAGATTGCAAATTGTCTGTTTTTTTCTTTTGAAATTTAAAATATTATTAAGTAACATATCACAAATGTTTTTCTCGATATTTATTACACCCAAAAAATGACGCAACAAATTCGATGAAAAATATGGAAACTCAAAGAATGTAGAGACCCAAACCTGAAGTACATTGAAATTACATTAAATTTTCGGAATACTTAGTACATAATAAAAACACACACACAAGGATCGTAATAGTTTAGTGTCTTTAGAAACTCGAAACGTAATCTTCTAATCGTGGTGAGAGATCTTCAACATCTCCTATAAAGATCTTCCCTTTTTTTTACCTAAAACCTTTCTTTATATCCTGGGGAAAAGAAAACATAAAAGGGTGAGCTCAAATGCTTATTAAGGGTAAACAAAAGAAATATCAATCACATCGTATTCACAAGAACATATCATTTTGGAAATCTTAACCTGCAAAAGAGATCATAATATCTTAACATGGAACAAATAATAGAAGTGAAAATGAGATCCCCATAATCATAACATAAAACTTGAAACTTTGTGGCATTCACACATAATCATAGAGAATCATTTCTTGTTAGTCAAGACTCATTGCCAAGACTATCTTAGTGGACAAAGTCCCTTTCTGAATCGAGTAACCCTCGTTTCAGTCCTGTTTCACTGAACCGGTATAACCTACCGTTCCAGCCCTGTCTATCTCATGAGATATAAAATCTTTACCCAATGCATTGGAGGGAGATATATGTCCCACCCATCTCATAATGAATCCTTTCTTATGTGTGCCACATAATCATAAACCATACATCATAGCGTAACCCATGTAATAAAAATGGGATTCTTAAACAACATGACATCATAAAACAATTCATATAAGATAAAGGAATTCATAAAAATATTTCCATCACAACATAATCAAATCCATGTAATAATAGGGATAAAAACAGAACCCTTTTATTATCTTAGATGGAAAATAATTTTGATAAAATACTTGAACTTCATTCTCGAGGAAAATATCCTTTCTACTTCAAAAACATTTTTCCTTTCATAACATGTCATACGACTTTAAATAAAAGAAGTTGATTAAAAATAAACTTGAAGACTTGTAAAGTAAGCTTCTTGGAAATAATGTTTTAAAAATCCATTCATGCTGTATAAGTTTAAAAAAACATTCTTTGCACTTTTGTCGGAAAAGTCAAAAAGTACCTCGTACGAAAAAATGACAAAAGATTTCATTCATATTCTTTACTAAAAACTCACCGAAGGGTAAAATTGGATTTAAACTAGTGTAGGTGGATGGAAAAAATATTACATATTGATGTAATATGGATGTGGATGATAAAATACACCCCAATAAATACTTACGAATAAACAATCTCGGAAAAAAATGAGATTGTGATATTTCCCTTACCTTAGGTTCGACTTGCTTTGTAAGTGTCCGAACCTCCTGTATAATGATTTAAATCATGTTATTGACTTATTCCAGAATCATATTCATTGTTATTATATCATATATGGTCCACTAATGACTTTATATTACCCGTTCTTTTGTATATTCCATGTTAAAGAAGCGTTTTGGGTAAAATCGTTTCATTTATCGTAGGTGTTTTGACTTGTTGTTCTTGACATTATTATTACTTATATCATGATTTACTTACTTCCAGAATATAAAATATGATTTATATATCATATATATTCAGTATATATATATATATATAATAGATAGATAAATGAAATGAAAAACACCGTTCATGGAGACGGTAGTCCGTACGTACGCATGAACGCTGTTTTTCTTTCCATATTGTCTTGAATGGAAGTAAGTAGATGACATACATATATATATACATAAATACAGTATCATTATTATGTCATATATTTCATTAGTACTTATTATATATACTTTATAATCATTCATGAATGGTTAATCATTAAGAATGAATCTCATCGCGTCGTGGAGACGGTAGTCCGTACGTACGCACGAGCGATGATATCATTTCCATAATTATTGAATTGAATTGGAGTGGATTATACAATATATCAGAATCAATATGATGTTTTAATAACTATGTATAGTTATTCTTTACACCATTATACCCATCCATGTAAGGTGGTGGTGGAAAATAGATTCCACCACGGTGTGGAGACGGTATTCCGTACGTACGCACGCGCGGTGATTTCTTTTTCCGTAGGATGGATAGATGGTGAAATAGGGTTGTTTCATACTTAAAATAACATATCATTATATGAGTGATACTGATGTTATTACTTCATAATGAAACAACCTAAGAAGAAGAAGTGGCAGAAGAAATAAAGATGAAAGAATTGGTAACGGTAATTACCTCTTCTTTGAAGCGCCTCTTTGAGACCTCCTCTTAGGGCACTAAAATTGGTCTTTGAGGAAGACCAGAACCTCTAGGATGATTCTAGGGAAGTGGAGAAGAGATTTTGGCAGGGTTTGGCCGAGCTTGAGTGCTCAAATTGGTGTGAGGAGGAGGGGGAGGAGGAGGTTTCCTTTTATAAGGGAGGAGAGGGGCACCTTAGGAATACCTCAAAATATTATTTTATATTAAAGTCAAAATTGGTTTATAATGGTTCCAAAGGGTCTTATTTCGGAGATAAAGTGGGGATGGGTTGAAATCCTATAAACCAATAATATTTAGACAAGTTTACGGTATTATTTTAACCTTATCAATTAGATTTAACTCTAAGTTAAATAATTTAACTTTTACCGTGTCTTTTTGTTTTCTTTCACTATATGGTTAATACACTTACTATAACATGCCAAAAGAACCCCAAATTGTTTATTATTAATACATATATCCGTATCTAAGTCATTTGGCCGAACCTTATATTTTTAAGAATAAAATAACAATTAATAATATAATATTTGATTTAAAAACTATTTTGTGTCAATTTTGACACTATTTGATATATGATTTTTGTGAAAGTCATAACAGAATTATATGTTCGAAACAAGTTGCTTAAATCAACACTAATATATCATAGTAACCTAGAAAATTAGTGTAATTCATAAAAAGTCTCAAATTACATTTATTTTGGTGTTTATAACATCGATTATGTCAATATTTCATAAATAAGATAATTACTGAATCATAATTGTGTCATAAATAAATTAAATTATTTAATGTCTAAAAATTATAAATAAAATACCATCATGTAGGAAATATTTTTATCTTTCTAATGAATATTTATAGTCGAATTTATCTTATGTATAACCCCATATTAAAAATGATTTACTTATTAAACTTTGATTTTAACTATTTTAACCCTTCTTTAAATAAATTAATAATAAATGTCCTAATCTAACCCAAGTGGGCCTAAATGGTCATAATTTATTCCTAAGTTTGTTTTTGGTCGAATTACACTTGTACAATATGATTAGTACATGTGTTAGGGTAATAATAATATCATTTTTACCCTTAATTACCCTATTTACTTTTAACCGTGGTAAAAAAAAGTAAAAAGTTACTATTCACCAAAAATTATTTTCATCTCATTGAACCACATTTTAGTCCTTGATATTAACCGTGTCTCTCGGATTTTCGAAATTCCATTCACAGAAGAGGTAAAATTAAGTTTTATGCAAAATTCAGTTTTTAACCTACCACTTAGTGGTTTCACTATTCATCGAAAATTAAAAGTTTTCAGAAAAATATCAAAAATTAGGCCTAATCTATATTTGATATTATGAACTCAAAAATGATGTCTATTTTACCAAATTCAAAACATATCAGTTGCATTAACTGATTTAAAATTTAATTCTCGTCGTCAAAACAAATAGCGTGTTTTTAAGAGATAATAACTATCAAAAGATTGACATTAGTTTATAACTGGTTTAAATGTGAAATTACATCCAATGACCAAAATTGTATTAAATTGTAAAAATATATTCTAAATATACTTTAAAACCACTCAAATTAATAATTTATCACTATTAATTATTTCGATTAAAAAAGTTGTTTTTAATTAAAATTTAGTAATTTTCACTATTCATCAGAATATGAAAGTTATCCGAAATGTACCAAAATTTCACCTTAGGCTAAATTCGATACTCCAAATACAAAAATGAAATCCATTTTGAAAAATAAAATTTACAAAATTTCAAAAATTGGTTATTACTATTCATAATGGCTAGTTTTAATAACATTTTAATAGCATATCGCTGTTTAGTGAAACTCGTTATTGCGTACTACACACGCTATCGAGGAAGGTCGCGATTGCGTGTAATGCAATGCAAGTCAAGGATGCGTGTTGTGCAAGATCCTTTTGGTGTATCGTACAACACAAGACATTAGTGAAATAAAAAGAATATTTTTCATAAAATCTCGGGCTGTTACATTCTACCCCCCTTAGAATGAATTTCACCCTCGAAATTCGTCGGGGTTATAAATGGTTTACTATTCGAAAGTTTCTTTAGTAGAAACCCACATCGTAAAAAGGAATACCAAAACTTGGCTTTAAAAACTAAAGTATGAAATGTAAAGATTACCCAAATAAATTAATCGCTGGGTTTCCACATAAGTAAAAATATGGATATGGAAGTGAAATCTAACCATCATGTTCTGATGGAGAGTGGTAGAGAACATGGCTATGGAAAATCCAGTAATCAAAAATCCATAGATTTGTTATGATATAAGGTACCATCTGATTCATCAGGTATAAGATCACTAGGACAACATTTTTGGTTTTCAAGATCATTTCAATAAAGTTGAAAATTTGAATTAGAATAAATACTTACTTTATTTTGGTACAATCTCACTATTGTTCGTGCCTTGAACAATTTCCACTTCATCTCTTAAATAAATGAAGTTGAATTTGTTATTCATGAAGTGTTAGCAGATCATGTGATAGAATGACGAGTCATTCTATCTCTCTGAAACAAAAGGTTAGCAAAAATTATATACATAAGTCGATCTATAGTGAGATTAATCATATATGGTTCCTAAAATAGACTTATACTTCATATATCATACTGCTTAATATAATAAAACTAGTTTCTACTAAACAGGGACTTCCTGTAGGCCAGTGGTAGGCGATAAAGGCCAGTCGCACTTCGATTGTGGGTTCGATTTCCACAGCCTTGTCCGACGCGATGGGCTGTCGCCCGTCCTGCAAGTTGTCCTTTTTCTAAAACTATATTACTATAACATCCCATCAATAATATCGAAAAAACTTCTATCCTTAAACAATACTAACTTATGTCCAACATAATCCATTCCAATCTTTAGGCTTATCCATTATACTACAGTCCACTCTCATAACATAGTCAAAACGATTACTAGAGATTTAACACCATCGTCAATCCCCATATATCATAAGATATGTTTTGTTGGTCACATTCCAAACATTCAAAGTCCTTAATCATGTATTCTCTTGAATACCTTAGTGAAAACATGAATGCAGTTAAAACATAACACCTTCCATATACCCAAATCCTCAAAATTCTATATACTCAAACCATGATATCACTTAGTCCTTATATCAATCATGAGCTCATGAATACTATTAAACATTTCATTTTCTCGTTTTCCCTTCATTATGCGCATATCAAAATATCTCAATCACTTTGAATACCACATAAATAAATATTGCAATACTCAATGATACAACATTATTTTGGAATCCCATTACATAAACACTTAATCATTCCACCACATCGTTTTCATATTCAACATTGCCAATAGTGATCGCATGTGACTTCCCTTTGTCCTTTGCCTTCAGTGGTTGCTCATGTTGATCATCACTAACCCTTGGATTAGGGCATTTATTACCATAATGCCCCATTTCCTTGCACTTGAAGCATTGAAGTGTTGGTGGTGCATTCTCTGCAGTGTTTGCTTTATTCTCATCATTAGAAACCCTTTTTCCATTACTTCGACACTCAGCTGCTCGATGACCTTCTTTTCCACACTTAAAACATTTTCTAGTCCCTTTAAGACAATCTCCACTATGCTTCATTCCACACTTTGAGCATATGGAAACATTCATCTTCTTTTCACCATTATTCTGAGATTTCTCCTTGAACTCCATCTTTTGTTTCTTGTCAAAACCATGAGATGGATATGTAACACCAACTTCCATTTCTACCTTGATAGCACAACGCACAATTTCTTCATAGCTACTGAAGTCTCTTATAGTTAATGCCCTTCGAAGACTTGGTTTTAAGCCACTGAAAAGTCGATCAACTTTACTTTCAGGTTGGATGATAATGCCAGATGCATACCTTGCAAGTCTTGTAAAATTCGCTTCGTATATACCAACAGATTCATCATCCTTCTGCTTCAGCTCAAGAAACTCCTTTTCCATATTTGTTCGAAGAATATGAGGGAAGTACTTACTGAAAAACAAGTTTTTGAACTCATCCCATTCCATGGACTCAATTTCATCTCTTGGCCTCGTATTCTTGATAAGATTCCACCATTTATTAGCATCACCTTCCAAACGATACACTGATAAGATGACTTTATCATTTTCAGAACATTGAAGAACTGAAAATATCTTTTCAGTGGTACTAATCCATTGTTCAGCAACAAGTGGATCGGAAGTCCCACTGACATAATGTGGACGTTTCCTCATGAAGGACTCAATAGAATATTGTTCCTTCTCTGCTCATTTGGAAGTCCAG
This sequence comes from Viscum album, assembly GCA_963277665.1. Lineage (NCBI taxonomy): Eukaryota > Viridiplantae > Streptophyta > Magnoliopsida > Santalales > Viscaceae > Viscum > Viscum album. The sequence continues at coordinate 507,497,868 of OY728145.1, forward strand.
AATGATTCATAGCTTGTGTAAGTATAGCAATAATAATTTTCACTCCATCTCCCATAACATTTGCTTGTTCTGGAGGACAATCATTGCATTGTCCATTGCATTGATCAACACGGTTCCTTCGGGTTCAAGCCATCGTCTAAAACCCAAAAAGAATAGTGTGAGAGGCAAAAAATCATGCTAGGGAAAACAAAATTATAAAGGGGGAGTATCCTCAATATCTAACTTCTTAGGTTAAATTCTATGATCGTAACCATAGTTCTAGGACCGTATCTTATAGGTATACTTATCCTTAGGGACATCCCTAGATATTCCTTAGAAATATCTCCAAGGATCTCACTAACTTTTTCGCATCCTAATTTCCAAAGGTTGACTAAACTTTTCCTCTGATACCAACTGTAGAGACCCAAATCCTGACGTACATTGACATTACATTACATTTGCGGAATACTTAGTACATAACAAAAACACAGACACAAGGATCGTAATAGTTTAGTGTCTTTGGAAACTCGGAACGTAATCTTCTAATCGTGGTGAGAGATCTTCAACATCTCCTATAAAGATTTTCCCTTTTTTTTACCTAAAACCTTTATTTATATCCTGGGTAAAAGAAAACATAAAAGGGTGATCTCAAATGCTCAGTAAGGGTAAACAAATGAAATATCAATCACATCGTATTCATAAGAACATAACATTTTGGAAATCTTAACCTGCGAAAGAGATCATAATATCTTAACATGGAACAAATCATAGAAGTGAAAATGAGATCCCCATAATCATAACATAAAACTTGACACTTTTTGGCATTCACACATAATCATAGAGAATCATTTCTTGTTAGTCAAGACTCATTGCCAAGACTATCTTAGTGGACAAAGTCCCTTTCTGAATCGAGTAACCCTCGTTTCAGTCCTATTTCACTGAACCGGTATAACCTACCGTTCCAGCCCTGTCTATCTCATGAGATATAAAATATTAAACCAATGCATTAGAGGGAGATATAGGTCCCACCCATCTCATAATGAATCCTTTCTTATGTGTGCAACATAATCATAAACCATACATCATAGCGTAACCCATGTAATAAAAATGGGATTCTTAAACAACATGACATCATAAAACAATTCATATAAGATAAAGGAATTCATAAAAATATTTCCATCACAACATAATCAAATCCTATGTAATAATAGGGATAAAAACAGAACCCTTTTATTATCTTAGATGGAAAATAATTTTGATAAAATAATTGAACTTCATTCTCGAGGAAAATATCCTTTCTACTTCAAAAACATTTTTCCTTTCATAACATGTCATACAACATTAAATAAAAGAAGTTGATTAAAAATAAACTTGAAGACTTGTAGAAGAAGCTTCTTGGAAATAATTTTTTAAAAATCCATTCATGCTGTATAAGTTTAAAAAAACATACTTTTCACTTTTGTCGGAAAAGTCAAAAAGTACCTCGTATGAAAAAACGACAAAAGATTTCTTTCATATTCTTTACTAAAAACTCACCGAAGGGTAAAATTGGATTTAAACTAGTGTAAGTGGATGGAAAAAATATTACATATTTATGGAATATGTATGTGGATGATAAAATACACCCCAATAAATACTTACGAATAAACAATCTCGGATAAAAATGAGATTGTGATATTTCCCTTACCTTAGGTCCGACTTGATTTGTAAGTGTCCGAACCTCCTGTATAATGATTTAAATAATGTTATTGACATATTCCAGAATCATATTCATTGTTATGATATCATATATGGTTCACTTATGACATTATATTACCCGTTCTTTTGTAAATTCCACGTTAAAGAAGCGTTTTGGGTAAAATCGTTTCATTTATCGTAGGTGTTCTGACTTGTTGTTTTTGACATTATTATTACTTATATCATGATTTACATACTTCCAGAATATAAAATATGATTTATATATCATATATATTCAGTATATATATATATAATAGATAGATAAATGAAATGAAAAACACCGTTCATGGAGACGGTAGTCCGTACGTACGCATGAACTCTGTTTTTCTTTCCTTATTGTCTTGAATGGAAGTAAGTAGATGACATACATATATATATATACATAAATCCAGTATCATTATTATGTCATATATTTCATTAGTACTTTTTATATATACTTTATAATCATTCATGAATGGTTAATCATTAAGAATGAATCTCATCGCGTCGTGGAGACGGTAGTCCGTACGTACGCACGAGCGATGATATCATTTCCATAATTATTGAATTGAATTGGAGTGGATTATACAATATATCAGAATCAATATGATGTTGTAATAACTATGTATAGTTATTCTTTACCCCATTATACCCATCCATGTAAGGTGGTGGTGGAAAATAGATTACACCACGGCGTGGAGACGGTATTCCGTACGTACGCACGCGCGGTGATTTCTTTTTCCGTAGGATGGATAGATGGTGAAATAGGGTTGTTTCATACTTAAAATAACATATCATTATATGAGTGATACTGATGTTATTACTTCATAATGAAACAACCTAAGAAGAAGAAGTGGAAGAAGAAATAAAGATGAAAGAATTAGTAACGGTAATTACCTCTTCTTTGAAGCGCCTCTTTGAGACCTCCTCTTAGGGCACTAAAATTGGTCTTTGAGGAAGACCAGAACCTCTAGGATGTTTCTAGGGAAGTGGAGAAGAGATTTTGGCAGGGGTTGGCCGAGCTTGAGTGCTCAAATTGGTGTGAGGAGGAGGGGGGGAGGTGTCCTTTTATAAGGGAGGAGAGGGGCACCTTAGGAATACCTCAAAATATTATTTTATATTAAAGTCAAAATCAGTTTATAATGGTTCCAAAGGGTCTTATTTCGGAGATAAAGTGGGGATGGGTCGAAATCCTATCAACCAATAAGATTAGACAAGTTTAGGGTATTATTTTGACCTTATCAATTAGATTTAACTCTATGTTAAATAATTTAACTTTTACCGTGTCTTTTTGTTTTCTTTCACTATATGGTTAATACACATACTATAACATGCCAAACGAAACCCAAATTGTTTATTATTAATACATATATCCTTATCTAAGTCATTAGGCCGAACCATAGATTTTTAAGAATAAAATAACAATTAATAATATAATATTTGATTTAAAAACTATTTTGTGTCAATTTTGACACTATTTGATATATGATTTTTGTGAAAGTCATAACAGAATTATATGTTCGAACCAAGTTGATTAAATCAACACTAATATATCATAGGAACCTATAAAATTAGTTGAATTCATAAAAAGTCTCAAATTACATTTATTTCGGTGTTTATAACATCGATTATGTCAATATTTCATAAATAAGATAATTACTGAATTATAATTGTGTCATAAATAAATTAAATTATTTAATGTCTAAAAATTATAAATAAAATACCATCATGTAGGAAATCTGTTTAGCTTTCTAATTAATATTTATAGTCGAATTTATCTTATGTATAAACCCATATTAAAAATGATTTAATTATTAAACTTTGATTTTAACTATTTTAACCCTTCTTTAAATAAATTAATAATAAATGTCCTAATCTAACCCAAGTGGGCCTAAATGGTCATATTTTATTCCTAAGTTTTTTTTGGTCGAATTACACTTGTCCAATAGGATTAGGACATGTGTTACGGTAATAATAATAATATCATTTTTACCCTTAATTACCCTATTTACTTTTAACCGTGGTAAAAAAAAGTAAAAAGTTACTATTCACCAAAAATTATTTTCATCTCATTGAACCACATTTTAGTCTTTGATATTAACCATGTCTCTCGGATTTTCAAAATTCCATTCACAGAAGCGGTAAAATTAAGTTTTATGCAAAATTCAGTTTTTAACCTACCACTTAGTGGTTTCACTATTCATCGAAAATTAAAAGTTTTCAGAAAAATACCAAAAATTAGGCCTAAGATATATTTGATATTATGAACTCAAAAATGATGTCTATTTTACCAAATTCAAAACATATCAGTTGCATTAACTAATTTAATATTTAATTCTCGTCGTCAAAACAAATAGCGTGTTTTTAAGAGATAATAACTATCAAAAGATTGACACTAGTTTATAACTGGTTTAAATGTGAAATTACATCCAATGACCACCATTTTATTAAATTGTAAAAATATATTCTAAATATACTTTAAAACCACTCAAATTAATAATTTATCACTATTAATTATTTCGATTAAAAAAGTTGTTTTTAATTAAAATTTAGTAATTTTCACTATTCATCAGAATATGAAAGTTATCCGAAATGTACCAAAATTTCACCTTAGGCTAAATTCGATACTCCAAATCCAAAAATGAAATCCATTTTGAAAAATAAAATTTACAAAATTTCAAAAAGTGGTTATTACTATTCATAACGGCTAGTTTTAATAACATTTTAATAGCATATCGCTGTTTAGTGAAACTCGTTATTGCATACTACACACGCTATCGAGGAATGTCGCGATTGCGTGTAATGCAAGGCAAGTCAAGGATGCGTGTTGTGCAAGATCCTTTTGGTGTAGCGTACAACACAAGACATTAGTGAAATAAAAAGAATATTTTTCATAAAATCTCGGGCTGTTACAAAGAATATTCATTTATTTCTCCAATTTCTATTAGAATTTGAATCAATATGTTTTCACTTTATGATATTTTATACACTTTTCCCAAGAAAAAAATTCAAATCATCAAGTTATTTAACAATATTGTTCCCTGACATTTGTTGAGGTGTCTCATCTGTCTCGATGACATTATCAAACTATCTCTAATTTTTTCTGTATGGATGATCAATCAGTAGAAATTAATGATGCCCTATGTAGCTGAATGTTTGTTGAAAATTTAATCTTCAGGAATGTGTATTTTTTATATAAATATGGAAGGATGATTTCCCTTTAGTACTTCCACTAAACATCATTCTGTTGGTAGGGAAATCATTTATTATCTATAATAAAGCTACACGAAACGTAAATTACCCCTTCATAAATACATCGTATGCGTGTGCACCAACAATCCAAGGGTCCTTTAACTCCTATATTAATGGATGCAAGTATATATCAATATCATTTCCAGGATCACTAGGTCTAGATATCAATATAATCATGATAGTAAATGGATTCTTCATACACATCCATAAAGGAAAGTTATAAATGTGAATGGAAATAGGCTAAGTACTATATGAAGTACATGTTTGGGGAAATGGGTTAAAACTATCACAAGATAATCCTGATATAACATTTCGTGGGTCAGATGAAAAATCAGGATGTAGCCTATCAAATTTCATCCAAGCCCACCCATCTATAGGATGTATGACTTCATCATTATCCTTATTTCTTTCATCTTCATGCCATCCCATATTTTCTTCCATTTGTCCTGAAATAAATACTTTTTGAATCCTATGAATTAATGGGAAGTGACACATCACTTTCTCTAGAATGCAAGATTGAGTTCCATCTTTATTAGTCTTCTACCATGATGCACCACAGTATTTTCACTAACTCAACTCTAAATTTTCTTTCCAAAATAGAAAATATTATGTTTGCGAAAGAATGAATCTTAATAGATGAAAATCCAAACTTTTCAACCAACTTTTATGCCATGTAATCATTTTCTGGAATACATGTATCATTAGATATTAAATCCTTAATAAATGTAAGTAGATAGTCGACCGTAGTATTACTAAATCCATGCATTGTTTTCCCATTATATAATCGCATTAAAAACACATGTTTTTCATTTTTCCCATCTTCCTGATATACTTGGGTATTTGAATCTTCCGTCAGATTTCTAACACTCTCAACATAAACATCCTAATTAATTGATAAAAAGTTTGTTCTAGTATTCATTTCCTCTTGTACTAGTCAATTTGAGGACATGGATTCAGAAACAGAAGGAAACCGATCAGAAATCAGTTTTTTATACACATCCTTTCCGCTGAATTGATTCCATTCACCACATGCACTTTTTCTCCATTTTGATACCATACATGATATTTTATTAGAAACCATGTTTAGTGATATGGTAACTCACTTCCTCAGGATTTAACCATTGTCTTGAAACACAATCAAAACACGGGAATAAAGTCAATACCCTGTCTAAATCATTAGTGAATGAAAAACCTAAGAAATATCGTAACTCCTAAAATTTATCAATGATCTGATCAACGTTGTACATCTAGTACTATCCATAATGAGGCATATAAACATACATTAAATAAATAATCATGAAAATTACTTAAAATTATATGTATTATTTCATAAGATAATAATTAACCATCAATAGCATGATAATAAAAAAATAATAACAAATATTATGGTTAAGGTAATTCATAAATGATTCAAATTATAAAAATCATGAATAGTCGCACCTTTCTATGACCACATAAGATTATTTGGGTGAACTTCCAAAACCCACATTAAATCTTATATGTTTGAACAATGAACTATTATGTTTTTTATAGAATTATATGATAGAAACCCCCCTCCTAGATACCCTCCTAGACACCACCCCTCCTGGACACCCCCTCCATCCTAGACACCCCTCCCCCTCCCTTACGGAAACCCCCTCCTAGACACCCCCTCCCCCTATACCCCTATACCTCCACACCCCATGCCCCCACTCTTCCCCCTTCCCCCATCCCTCTACACTCTCACACCTTCTGCACACTACCCCCAGCCACTTCCCTAAGGTCACCTGTAACAGCCCAAGATTTTATAAAAAAATATTCTTTTTAATTTTATTAATGTCTTGTGTTGTACGCTACACCAAAATGAGCTTGCACAACACACATCCTTGACTTGACTTGCATTACACGCAATCGCAACCTTCCTCGATAGCGTGTGTAGTACGCAATACCGAGTTTCACTAAACAACGATATGCTATAAAAATATTATTAAAACTAGCCGTTATGAATAGTAATAACCACTTTTTGAAATCCAGTAAATCTTATTTTTCAAAATGAACTTTATTTTTGGATTCGGAGTATCGAATTTAGCCTAAGGTGACATTTTGGTACTTTTCGGATAACTTTCATATTCTGATGAATAGTGAAAATTACTAAATTATAATTAAAAACAACTTTTTTAATCGAAATAATTAATAGTGATAAATCATTAATTTGAGGGGTTTTAAAGTATATTTAGAATATATTTTTACAATTTAATAAAATGTTGGTCATTGGATGTAGTTTCACATTTAAACTAGACATAAACAAGTGTCAATCTTTTGATAGATATTGTTTCTTAAAAACACGCTATTTGTTTTAACAGCGGGATTTAATTATAATATTAATTAATGCAACTTTTATGTTATGAATTTGGTAAAATAGACTTCATTTTTGAATTCGGAATATGAAATATAGCTTGGGATGAAATTTTGGCATTGTTCTGAAAAACATCAATTTTTGATGAATAGTGAAACTACTAAGTGGTAGGTTAAAAACTGAATTTTTGCATAAAACTTAATTTTACCGCTTCTGTGAATGGAATTTCGAAAATCCGAGAGACACGGTTAATATCAAGGACTAAAATGTGGTTCAATGAGATGAAAATAATTTTTTGGTGAATAGTAACTTTTTACTTTTTTTACCACGGTTAATAGTAAATAGGGTAACTAAGGGTAAATATGATATTAATATTACCCTAACACATGTCCTAATTCTATTGGACAAGTGTAATTCGACCAAAAACAAACTTAGGAATAAAATATGACCATTTAGGCCCACTTGGATTAGATTAGGACATTTATTATTAATTTATTTCAAGAAAGGTTAAAATAGTTAAAATCAAAGTTTAATAAGTAAATCATTTTTAATATGGGGTTATACATAAGATAAATTCGATTGTAAATATTCATTAGAAATCTAAAAAGATTTCCTACATGATGGTATTTTATTTGTAATTTTTAGACATCAAATAATTTAATTTATTTATGACACAACGATGATGCAGTAATTATCTTATTAATGAAATATTGAAATAATTGATGTTATAAACACCAAAATAAATGTAATTTGAGATTTTTTATGAATTCCACTAATTTTATAGGTTACTATGATATATTAATGTTGATTTAATCAACTTGGTTCGAACATTTAATTCTGTTATGACTTTCACAAAAATCATATATCAAATAGTGTCAAAATTGACACAAAATAGTTTTTAAATCAAATATTATATTATTAATTGTTATTGTATTCCTAAAAATCTAAGGTTCGGCCAAATGACTTAGATAAGGATATATATATTAATAATAAATAATGTGGGGTTCGTTTGGCATGTTATAGTAAGTGTATTAACCATATAGTGAAAGAAAACAAAAAGACATGGTAAAAGTTAAATTATTTAACTTAGAGTTAAATCTAATTGATAAGGTGAAAATAATATCCTAAACTTGTCTAAATTCTATTGGTTGATAGGATTTCGACCCATACCCACTTTAGCTTCGAAATAAGACCCTTTGGAACCATTATAAACCGATTTTGACTTTAATATAAAATAATATTTTGAGATATTCCTAAGGTGCCCCTCTCCTCCCCTATAAAAGGACACCTCCTCCCCCTCCTCCTCACACCAATTTGAGCACTCAAGCTCGGCCAGCCCTACCAAAATCTCTTCTCCACTTCCCTAGCAACATCCTAGAGGTTCTGGTCTTCCTCAAAGACCAATTTTAGTGCCCTAAGAGGAGGTCTCAAAGAGGCGCTTCAAAGAAGAGGTAATTACCGTTACCAATTCTTTCATCTTTATTTCTTCTTCCACTTCTTCTTATTAGGTTGTTTCATTATGAAGTAATAACATCAGTATCACTCATATACTGATATGTTATTATAAGTGTGAAACAACCCTATTTCACCATCTATCCATCCTACGGAAAAAGAAATCACCGCGCGTGCGTACGTACGGAATACCGTCTCCACGCCGTGGTGTAATCTATTTTCCACCACCACCTTACATGGATGGGTATAATGGTGTAAAGAATAACTATACATAGTTATTACAACATCATATTTATTATGATATATTGTATAATCCACTCCAATTCAATTCAATATTTATAGAAATGATATCATCGCTCGTGTGTACGTACGGACTACCGTCTCCACGACGCGATGAGATTCATTCTCCATGTTAACCATTTAAGAATGATTATAATGTATATATAAGAAATAATAATGAAATACATGACATTATAAAGCTACTGGATTTATGTATATATACATATGTATGCCATCTACTTACTTCCATTTCAAGACAATAAGGAAAGAAAAACAGCGTTCATGCGTACGTACGGACTACCGTCTCCATGAACGGTGTTTTTCATTTTATTTATCTACCTATTATTTATATATATATACTGAATATATATGATATATAAATCATATTTTATATTCTGGAAGTAAGTAAATCATGATATAAGTAATAATGATGTCAAGAACAACAAGTCAAAACACCTACGATAAATGAAACGATTTTACCCAAAACGCTTCTTTAACATGGAATTTACAAAAGAACGGGTAATATAATGTAATAAGTGAACCATATATGATATCATAACAATGAATATGATTCTGTAATAAGTCAATAACATGATTTAAATCATTATACAGGAGGTTCGGACACTTACAAAGCAAGTCAGACCTAAGGTAAGGGAAATATCACAATCTCATTTTTATCCGAGATTGTTTATTCGTAAGTATTTACTGGGGTGTATTTTATCATCCACATCCATGTTCCTTCAATATGTAATATTGTTTCCATCCACTTACAATAGTTTAAATCCAATTTTACTCTTCGGTGAGTTTTTTGTAAAGAATATGAAAGGAATCTTTTGTCGCTTTTTCATACGAGGTACTTTTTGACTTTTCCGACAAAAGTACGAAGAATGTTTTTTTAACTTAAACGGCATGAACGGATTTTTACGGTTTTATAAAGCCTTATTTTCATGAAGCTTACTCCAAAATATTTCATGACTATTTTTAATAAAATCTCTTTCTTTTAAAATTGCATGATGTTTTGTGAAAAGAAATTGATTTTGAAGAAGAAATGATATTTTCCTCAAGAATTCATTTCAAGTGTTTTATCAAAATTATTTTCCATCTAAGATAATAAAGGGTTCTGTTTCTATCCATATTTTTACATTGATTTGACTATGTTGTGATGGAATTATGTTTATAAATTCCTTTATCTTATATGAATGGTTTTATGATGTCATGTTGTTTTAAGAATCCCATTTTTAATACATGGGTTATGAAATGATGTATGATTTATGATTTTGTGGCACACATAAGAAAGGATTCATTAAGAGATGGGTGGGACCTATATCTCCCTCCAATGCATTGGGTAAAGATTTTATATCTCATGAGATAGACATGGCTGGAATGGTAGGTTATACCGGTTCAGTGAAACAGGACTAAAACGAGGATTACTCAATTCAGAAAGGGACTTTGTCCACTAAGATAGTCTTGGCAATGAGTCTTGACTAACAAGAAATGATTCTCTATGATTATGTGTGTATGCCACAATGAGTAATGTTTTAAGTTATGATTTCATTTCACTACTATGATTTATCCCATGTTATGAAATTATGCTCTCTTTTGCAGGTTAAGATTTCCAAAAAATGTTATGTTCTTATGAAAATTATGTGATTGATATTTCCTTTGTTTACCCTTACTGAGCATTTGAGCTCACCCTTTTATGTTTTCTTTTCCCCAGGATATAAAGAAAGGTTTTAGGTAGAAAAAAGGGATGACCTTTATGGGAGATATTGAAGAACTTTCACCACGATTAGAAGATTACGTTCCGAGTTTCCAAAGACACTAAACTATTACGATCCTTTAGTGTGTATTTTTGTTATGTACTAAGTATTCCGCAAATGTAATGTAATGTCCATGTACGATAAGCTTCGGGTCTCTACAGTTGGTATCAGAGGAAAGGTTTAGTCAACCTTTGGAAACTAGGATGCGAGAACTTTAGTGAGATCCCTAGAGATATTTCTAAGGTATGTCTAGGGATGTCCCTAGGGATAAGTATACGTATAGGTTATAGTAATAGAATTACGCTAACGATCATAGAATTAAACCTAAGATGTTAGATATCGAGGATACTCCACCTTTATTATGTTGTTTTCCCTAGAATGATTTTTGCCTCTCACACTATTCTTTTTGGGTTTTAGACAATGGCTGGAACCCGAAGGAACCGTGTTGATCAATGCAATGGACAATGCAATGATTGTCCTCCTGAACAAACAAATGTTATGGGAGATGGAGTGCAAAATCTTATTTCTATACATACACAAGCTATGAATCATTCTGGACTTCCAAATGAGCAGAGAAGGGAACAATATTCTATTGAGTCCTTCATGAGGCAACGTCCACCTTCTTTCAGTGGGTCTACTGATCCATTAGTTGCTGAACAATGGATTAGTACTACTGAAAAGATATTTTCAGTTCTTCAATGTTTTGAACATGATAAAGTCATCTTAGCAGTATATCGTTTGGAAGGTGAAGCTGATCAATGGTGGAATCTTATCAAGAATACGAGGCCAAGAGATGAAATTGAGTCCATGGAATGGGACGAGTTCAAGAACTTGTTTTTCAGTAAGTACTTCCCTCGTATTCTTCGAACAAAGATGGAGAAAGAGTTTCTTGAACTGAAGCAAAGGGACGATGAATCTGTTGGTACCTATGAAGCAAATTTTACAAGACTTGCAAGGTATGCTTCTGGAATTATAATCCAACCTGAAAGTAAAGTTGATCGATTTTTCAGTGGCTTAAAACCAAGTCTTCGAAGGGCATTAGCTATAAGAGACTTCAGTAGCTATGAAGAAATTGTGCGTTGTGCTATCAAGGTAGAAATGGAAGTTGGTGTTACATATCCATCTCATGGTTTTGACAAGAAACGAAAGATGGAGTTCAAGGAGAAATCTCAGAATAATGGTGAAAAGAAGATGAATGTTTCCTTATGCACAAAGTGTGGAAAGAAGCATGGTGGAGATTGTCTAAAAGGGACTAGAAAATGTTTTAAGTGTGGAAAAGAAGGTCATCGAGCAGCTGAGTGTCGAAGTAATGGAAAAAGGGTTTCTAATGATAAAGCAAACACTGCAGAGAACGCACTGCCAACACTTCAATGCTTCAAGTGCAAGGAAATGGGGCATTATGCTAATAATTGCCCTAATCCAAGGGTTAGTGATGATCAACATGAGCAACCACTTAAGGCAAAGGACAAAGGGAAATCACATGCGATCACTATTGGCAATGTTGAATATGACAACGATGTGGTGGAATGATTAAGTGTTTATGTAATGGGATTCCAAAATAATGTTGTATCATTGAGTATTGCAATATTTATTGATGTGGTATTCAAAGTGATTGAGATATTTTTTGGAAATAAGATGATATGCGCATAATGAAGACGAGAAAATGAAATGTTTAATAGTATTCATGAGCTCATGATTGATATAAGGACTAAGTGATATCATGGTTTGAGTATATATAATTTTGAGGATTTTGGTAACTTTTAACTGCACTCATGTTTTCACTAAGGTATTCAAGAGAATACACGATTAAGGACTTTGAATGTTTGGAATGTGACCAACAAGACATATCTTATGATATGTGGGGATCAACGACAGTATTAAATCTCTGGTAATCGATGTCACTATATTATGAGAGTGGACTGCAGTATTATGTATAATCCTAAAGATTAGACTGGATTATGTTGGACATAAGTTAGTATTGTTTAAGGATAGAAGATTTTCGATATTATTGATGGGATGTTATAGTAACGTAGTTTTAGAAAAAGGGACAACCTACAGGACGGGCGACAGCCCATCGCTTCGGACAAGGCTGTAGGAATCGAACCCACAACCAAAGTGCGACTGGCCATTATCGCCTACCACTGGCCTACAGGAAGTCCCTGTTTAGTAGAAACTAGTTTTATTATATTAAGCAGTATGATATATGAAGTATAAGTCCATTTTAGGAACTATATATGATTAATCTCACTATAGAATGACTTATGTATATTTAATAACTTTTGCTTACCTTTTGTTTGAGACAGATGGAATGACCCGTCATTCTCTCACATGATCTGCTAACACTTCACGAATAACAAATTCAACTTCATTTATTTAAGAGATGAAGTGGAAATTGTTCAAGGCACGAACAACAATGATATTGTATCAAAATAAAGTAAGTATTTATTCTAATTCAAATTTTCAACTTTAGGGAAATGATCTTGAAAACCAAAAATGTTGTCCTAGTGATCTTATACCTGATGAATCAGATGGTACCTTAGATCGTCACAAATTTATGGATTTGTGATTACTGGATTTCCCATAGCCATGTTCTCTACCACTCACCATCAGAACATGATGGTTAGATTTCTCTTCCATATCCATATTTTCACCTATGTGGAAACCCAGTGATTAGTTTATTTGGGTAATTGTTACATTTCATACTTTAGTTTTTAAAGCCAAGTTTTGGTATTCCCTTTTACGATGTGGGTTTCTATTAAAGAAACTTTCAAATAGTAAACCATTTATAACCCCGACGAATTTCGAGGGCGAAATTCATTTTAAGGGGGGTAGAATGTAACAGCCCAAGATTTTATAAAAAAATATTCTTTTTAATTTTATTAATGTCTTGTGTTGTACGCTACACCAAAAGGAGCTTGCACAACACACATCCTTGACTTGACTTGCATTACACGCAATCGCAACCTTCCTCGATAGCGTGTGTAGTACGCAATACCGAGTTTCACTAAACAACGATATGCTATAAAAATATTATTAAAACTAGCCGTTATGAATAGTAATAACCACTTTTTGAAATCCAGTAAATCTTATTTTTCAAAATGAACTTTATTTTTGGATTCGGAGTATCGAATTTAGCCTAAGGTGACATTTTGGTACTTTTCGGATAACTTTCATATTCTGATGAATAGTGAAAATTACTAAATTATAATTAAAAACAACTTTTTTAATCGAAATAATTAATAGTGATAAATCATTAATTTGAGGGGTTTTAAAGTATATTTAGAATATATTTTTACAATTTAATAAAATGTTGGTCATTGGATGTAGTTTCACATTTAAACTAGACATAAACAAGTGTCAATCTTTTGATAGATATTGTTTCTTAAAAACACGCTATTTGTTTTAACAGCGGGATTTAATTATAAAATTAATTAATGCAACTTTTATGTTATGAATTTGGTAAAATAGACTTCATTTTTGAATTCGGAATATGAAATATAGCTTGGGATGAAATTTTGGCATTGTTCTGAAAAACATCAATTTTTGATGAATAGCGAAACTACTAAGTGGTAGGTTTAAAACTGAATTTTTGCATAAAACTTAATTTTACCGCTTCTGTGAATGGAATTTCGAAAATCCGAGAGACACGGTTAATATCAAGGACTAAAATGTGGTTCAATGAGATGAAAATAATTTTTTGGTGAATAGTAACTTTTTACTTTTTTTACCACGGTTAATAGTAAATAGGGTAACTAAGGGTAAATATGATATTAATATTACCCTAACACATTTCCTAATTCTATTGGACAAGTGTAATTCGACCAAAAACAAACTTATGAATAAAATATGACCATTTAGGCCCACTTGGATTAGATTAGGACATTTATTATTAATTTATTTCAAGAAAGGTTAAAATAGTTAAAATCAAAGTTTAATAAGTAAATCATTTTTAATATGGGGTTATACATAAGATAAATTCGATTGTAAATATTCATTAGAAATCTAAAAAGATTTCCTACATGATGGTATTTTATTTGTAATTTTTAGACATCAAATAATTTAATTTATTTATGACACAACGATGATGCAGTAATTATCTTATTAATGAAATATTGAAATAATTGATGTTATAAACACCAAAATAAATGTAATTTGAGATTTTTTATGAATTCCACTAATTTTATAGGTTACTATGATATATTAATGTTGATTTAATCAACTTGGTTCGAACATTTAATTCTGTTATGACTTTCACAAAAATCATATATCAAATAGTGTCAAAATTGACACAAAATAGTTTTTAAATCAAATATTATATTATTAATTGTTATTGTATTCCTAAAAATCTAAGGTTCGGCCAAATGACTTAGATAAGGATATATATATTAATAATAAATAATGTGGGGTTCGTTTGGCATGTTATAGTAAGTGTATTAACCATATAGTGAAAGAAAACAAAAAGACATGGTAAAAGTTAAATTATTTAACTTAGAGTTAAATCTAATTGATAAGGTGAAAATAATATCCTAAACTTGTCTAAATTCTATTGGTTGATAGGATTTCGACCCATCCCCACTTTAGCTTCGAAATAAGACCCTTTGGAACCATTATAAACCGATTTTGACTTTAATATAAAATAATATTTTGAGATATTCCTAAGGTGCCCCTCTCCTCCCCTATAAAAGGACACCTCCTCCCCCTCCTCCTCACACCAATTTGAGCACTCAAGCTCGGCCAACCCCTACCAAAATCTCTTCTCCACTTCCCTAGCAACATCCTAGAGGTTCTGGTCTTCCTCAAAGACCAATTTTAGTGCCCTAAGAGGAGGTCTCAAAGAGGCGCTTCAAAGAAGAGGTAATTACCGTTACCAATTCTTTCATCTTTATTTCTTCTTCCACTTCTTCTTATTAGGTTGTTTCATTATGAAGTAATAACATCAGTATCACTCATATACTGATATGTTATTATAAGTATGAAAAAACCCTATTTCACCATCTATCCATCCTACGGAAAAAGAAATCACCGCGCGTGCGTACGTACGGAATACCGTCTCCACGCCGTGGTGTAATCTATTTTCCACCACCACCTTACATGGATGGGTATAATGGTGTAAAGAATAACTATACATAGTTATTACAACATCATATTGATTATGATATATTGTATAATCCACTCCAATTCAATTCAATATTTATAGAAATGATATCATCGCTCGTGTGTACGTACGGACTACCGTCTCCACGACGCGATGAGATTCATTCTCCATGTTAACCATTTAAGAATGATTATAATGTATATATAAGAAATAATAATGAAATATATGACATTATAAAGCTACTGGATTTATGTATATATACATATGTATGCCATCTACTTACTTCCATTTCAAGACAATAAGGAAAGAAAAACAGCGTTCATGCGTACGTACGGACTACCGTCTCCATGAACGGTGTTTTTCATTTTATTTATCTACCTATTATTTATATATATATACTGAATATATATGATATATAAATCATATTTTATATTCTGGAAGTAAGTAAATCATGATATAAGTAATAATGATGTCAAAAACAACAAGTCAAAACACCTACGATAAATGAAACGATTTTACCCAAAACGCTTCTTTAACATGGAATTTACAAAAGAACGGGTAATATAATGTAATAAGTGAACCATATATGATATCATAACAATGAATATGATTCTGTAATAAGTCAATAACATGATTTAAATCATTATACAGGAGGTTCGGACACTTACAAAGCAAGTCAGACCTAAGGTAAGGGAAATATCACAATCTCATTTTTATCCGAGATTGTTTATTCGTAAGTATTTACTGGGGTGTATTTTATCATCCACATCCATGTTCCTTCAATATGTAATATTGTTTCCATCCACTTACAATAGTTTAAATCCAATTTTACTCTTCGGTGAGTTTTTTGTAAAGAATATGAAAGGAATCTTTTGTCGCTTTTTCATACGAGGTACTTTTTGACTTTTCCGACAAAAGTACGAAGAATGTTTTTTTTAACTTAAACGGCATGAACGGATTTTTACGGTTTTATAAAGCCTTATTTTCATGAAGCTTACTCCAAAATATTTCATGACTATTTTTAATAAAATCTCTTTCTTTTAAAATTGCATGATGTTTTGTGAAAAGAAATTGATTTTGAAGAAGAAATGATATTTTCCTCAAGAATTCATTTCAAGTGTTTTATCAAAATTATTTTCCATCTAAGATAATAAAGGGTTCTGTTTCTATCCATATTTTTACATTGATTTGACTATGTTGTGATGGAATTATGTTTATAAATTCCTTTATCTTATATGAATGGTTTTATGATGTCATGTTGTTTTAAGAATCCCATTTTTAATACATGGGTTATGAAATGATGTATGATTTATGATTTTGTGGCACACATAAGAAAGGATTCATTAAGAGATGGGTGGGACCTATATCTCCCTCCAATGCATTGGGTAAAGATTTTATATCTCATGAGATAGACATGGCTGGAATGGTAGGTTATACCGGTTCAGTGAAACAGGACTGAAACGAGGATTACTCGATTCAGAAAGGGACTTTGTCCACTAAGATAGTCTTGGCAATGAGTCTTGACTAACAAGAAATGATTCTCTATGATTATGTGTGTATGCCACAATGAGTAATGTTTTAAGTTATGATTTCATTTCACTACTATGATTTATCCCATGTTATGAAATTATGCTCTCTTTTGCAGGTTAAGATTTCCAAAAAATGTTATGTTCTTATGAAAATTATGTGATTGATATTTCCTTTGTTTACCCTTACTGAGCATTTGAGCTCACCCTTTTATGTTTTCTTTTCCCCCAGGATATAAAGAAAGGTTTTAGGTAGAAGAAAGGTATGACCTTTATGGGAGATATTGAAGAACTTTCACCACGATTAGAAGATTACGTTCCGAGTTTCCAAAGACACTAAACTATTACGATCCTTTAGTGTGTATTTTTGTTATGTACTAAGTATTCCGCAAATGTAATGTAATGTCCATGTACGATAAGCTTCGGGTCTCTACATCACCCCACCTGCACACCCACTTCCCCCCATCCCCCTTCCCTCCAGACACCCCCTGGACATCACCCCACTCTTAGAAAACCCCCTCCACCGGACCCCCACCTCACCCCCTGGACACCCTCCCCCTTCACCCTCGTCACCCTCCATGCCCCTTGCACACTTCCCCTACCCCCTTCACCCCAACTTCCCTCAACCTTTACCCCCAACTACCCCACCTACACCCCCACTTCCCACCCCCCACCTACATGCCCACTACCCTGACCTCCCTGCCCCCTGCCCGCTGCACACTGCCCCTGCCCCCCGCCACCTTCCCCCTTTCACCCCCACTACCCCCCTACACACTTCCCCCTGCCCCCGACCTTCACCCCCACTACCCCCAACATCACCCCCACTTCCCCCTTACACCCCCACTGCCCCCTACACCCATACTCCCCCACCTCCTCCCCCTCTATATAGTAATTATTATAAGAAAAATCTTATAGAAATTACATCAATGAATAGAAAGGTAATACAAATGTATAAGGGAAAATAATTTTCCTAACATAAAGGAAAAAGGGGATTGAACCTAAGGAAAAATATAATGGAAATAGAAGGGTAGATATTGGCTCATGTTACCGGGATCTGGCCACCAAACAAGTTCAACCCCACCATGAACTTCTAAGCTTCAGTAATACCAGGTCCAATAAATTCAAATCCAATATTTCTAACATTTGTAAAAGACATGAAATGTATAGGAAAATCCCATGCAGGTATGTGAATATACATACCCCATACGACACCCAAAGAATGAAGAGGGAAGAAAAAAAATAAAATAGTTGGCTCAACCCATAAGGTAAGATGGCAATGAAACCCAATTCCAACATTTATCCAACACATCAACACCAATGCCTAAATCGTAACCATAATCTATCATGAATAACAAGAATAATATTTAAACGACCCTCGATGTATTACATACCTCATATTAATTCACATATAATTGAATTACCAAAAAAATAAACATTCAGACCTCTCTTCATCCCTCAAACCTCTCCCTACCCAAAACAAAACTGAAGTACATTGTCCTAGGGGAGGAAAAAGGGTTAAAAACTAATGAATACACTCAAGTGACTAAAAAAACCTAATCTCAAATAAATATGAAAATTATACAACATCAAAATTATCATTTTTAAATTTAAATGAAGGAATTTTCATTCGAAGCATGAACCAGCCCTCAAATTCATCTCAACATAACGAGCATTAGAAAAACATTTCCAAGTTATTGAATCTATAGTTCATGTATTTATTTTAATTTAAATTATATTACAATTATTAAATAAATTTTTGTTACACATATGATTTAACATAATATCATCAACACAACATTGCATCATATATTCAATAAATAATAACTGAATATAATATAATGAAGAATCTAGTTAAAATGTTATCTTTCTATACACTTCATCATCATTCTGGATTTTTGTTCTTTAATTTTTTTTCCAAAATAGTTCCCATTTACCATAGGATAACACATAATAATGGTAGTATATATATATTCATAATTTTTGTATAATATATTTGTATAAGGATATCATGATTTTAATGAAAAAGTTAATGTAAGAAAACATTACAATAATAAAGGAATGATAAAACTATGAATATGGAATTAAAAAGAATCATAAACATAAAAAATCCACTACCCTCATGAATATAGATGTTCAGATGAGTCTAAAGTATAAGAAGTTGATAATTTTAGGTACCATGGTTAATATACATTTGTTAATGTTACCGATAGAACATTAATTTAAAATAGTGATAGTAATAATAATGATTTATTAGGGTCAGTTGATTTTAAAGATTTTTTTGAGGTATCCGTTAAATAACATCACAAATAGAGGGATAAAACCATGAAATAAAATGTATTATTTACTAACCTAAATATCTATATACAATAATAAGAGGTTGATAAATATGAAATGATTGTATAGATTGAAAAATTGAAAATTTTAATTTTTGGTAACTTAGAAAAGGAGTGGATCTCAAGCATGATGTGGAGGAAAGAATGTGAATTAATGATGGTTTGGCCAATACTGTAGAATAATAGGTTAGGAGGGATGAAGAACATGCTGTAGAATTCAAGGTTTGGTGGTGCAAGTGTAATGAATGATAATGACTCTTTACATCTAACATGAAATTTGGTTGCTCAAAGAAACAAGTTCTATTTGAAGAAAAATATATCACGGGTGTTTTTTCTAATGTGGGTATTTCCATTCCAAAGGCTTTTCACCCTAAAAACAAGTAGAATTATAATATGTAATGTGATAAAATGGAGTATAAAACCACACCTTATTCCAGAACATGTGCCTAAAATATCTGGAGGAAAGTGAAATTTGGATAATCTTAATATCCTAAATATAAAGCTGTCAGAAA
Organism: Viscum album; assembly: GCA_963277665.1. NCBI lineage: Eukaryota > Viridiplantae > Streptophyta > Magnoliopsida > Santalales > Viscaceae > Viscum > Viscum album. The sequence continues at coordinate 507,518,107 of OY728145.1, forward strand.
TGGGAGAATGAAACAAAATATTTGGTGTCTTTATGGTAATTTTTTTAGAAAAATCCAATATGATTTCTACATAGAAATTTTGTTAGATAGAAACAAAACCAAAAAATAGGCAATAATATTTCTATCATAATATTATTATTTTAATGGTTATAGTTTTTGGTGTGATGGATATAAACACAAGGATTCCTACTATGCCACTAGGGTACAATGATATGTGACTATTGAGACCCATAAACAATGATATAAATAGAATAAAACATCTTTTAACACCTATAAAAAATATTTTTTAGTTTTTCATGATTAAAGGGAGTGTTCTGAACAAAAATATCCTCATAAGTATCAAACATTAGAAGAAGTTCCTCAATGGTCATAAAAGAAGATTAAATGGTATCAGAAGGAAAATATATCTAATGTTTCTTTGAATGATATATACATTCCCAATTTTTTTTGGATAGAAGATGTACCTCACACAATACATGAAATAAAAATCTTATTACATATATCAAATATGATAAATCTTGATTGGTTCTGTTTTCTAGTGATGAATAAATCATGATCATTTGGTCTTCAAATGAAAACTTTAGGGGAATATATCTTTCAAAGACAAGAGTGCGATTGAAATCATGATCGTTCAGATTATCGTGATCTATTATGAAAACAAGAGTGTGATAAAAATCATAAATAAACCCATAAAATATTGTGGACAGTGGCGCTGATTAGAAGCATCAGGGCTGAGGGCGCTGCTGTGATAGAGGTCGTTGGGGAGGAGGGAATTGTGTTGAGAGAGGTATTCGAAGAGGGGGGTGCCGCGGTGACAGAGGTCATCGAGGAGGAGGGAGCCATAGTAAGAGAGGCCTTTGGGGAGGAGGGAACCGCTGTGAGAGAGGTTGTTGGGGAGATGGGAGTCGGTGTGAGAGAGGTCATTTGGGAGGAGGAGAGGCCATCGAGGAGGAGGGATGCATGATGATAGGGTTACAGATCAGGGTATGAGGAGGAGCCCGATATAGATTGGAAAAAAAATGACAACCATGATATAAAATGGATATACCCATAGAGGATTAATTAAACTGTGGAAACTAAAAAGCTATAGCCACAGACCTATAAACCGTGGATATAGGTCAGTGGCTATATCCTAAAATTCTATTAGTGTATCCCATTTGAGGTTAGAGGATAATTATTTAGGTTATTACATTAACATAAAAATATATAATTATATTTAAGATACTTTCACTACTATAAAATAAGGATATATCCACAATTTAATTAACCATGGATCATATTACTGTGGCTATAGGGAAAACCCTATAGTCACAGTTCAAATATTGGGAATAGGGATATAACCCAGGTTTGGAACTATGGAAATGGGGTTATTTCCACAGTTCAAAACCGTGGAATTAGATTCAGTCATGGAAACCTCTATCCACAATTAAGAAATGTGGCTACAGGTCTATAACCATGGTTGAGAACCGTGGCTACATGTCTAAAGACATAGTTTGAAACTCTATAAATAGGTCTATTAACACGGTTGAAAAATGTGAAAATAGTTTTCGGGTTCCATAAAAAAATATTATGCTGCTGGAGCAAGCCTGCACCAACCTGCACAATGAAATTTGATAGTAAACTGGCATGAAGGTGTACCACACATACACAGACTTGTGAAAAGAATAAAAGTAGAGTATTACAATTGGGATATTGTGTGAAGTAGAAGATAAATTCATGAAACTGGGAAGTCATTCATGGAGCTTGTATATATTAATAAAATTATGCATATGATATTATGTAATAAAGAAAGTAAACACTTGAATTATTACATGTTCATAAAACATAATGTTTATTTTGAGAAGTCAAAATGAGTTCAACATCCTCCTAGAGAAACAAGGAATTGAGAACCTTGAAACAGAGTATACAACATGACCAAAAACATGTTTAGTTTGAATGAAGCTAAATAAAATCATTGTATACTTTGGATAAGAAAAAAGAAAAAGGGTATTTATATTGTTCTAAAAATAAGGAAGAATAAAATGCACTATTACTTGAATAAGAAGAAAAACAATATAGTGAACTCTAATTTATTGTAAAAAGAAATAAATAATAGATTGATTCAGTATAAATAAAATAGTGAGAAGGCCATAATAGGGATGTTTTCATAAAATAGATAAATAATTAAAATGATTAAATATAGAATACATTGAAGGAGGAAGGCTAGGGAGAATATTGTTGGAGATTACCACATTAATATCTATCCCGAATAAGAAGTACATGATGGGATACATACAATCTTGGAATTATCATCATCTAGAAGAAATTATTACTACTGTAATATTTTGAAAGGTAATGGCTCAATTCACACATATTGAAGTTGACCTCATCTAGCTAGAATAAGGAATAAGAGAATTAGATTCGAGATCAAAGTGAATCTATATGGATATAATGGAGTAAATAGTTAATTTTTAACGTGCTGATCTTGAATAAGTCTATAAGAATATAAAATATGGAAGATCCTTCACAAAAGAAATTAGTGGATGTGAAGAAGAGGTCATGTTCCTTGGGTGAGGAGAGGCCAATCCTAAATATTGTAATGGGAGTGCACTTGGAATGGAGTGACCATGATCAAAATATTTTATCCATAGATCTAGGGAAGTATATTAAATTTTGGAACATCAATACACAATTAGTGTATGCTCCTTGGATGTATCCCTTTATGATAGACCAATTAAAATCTTTGTGTTTTGTTCTTACTTTACTTACCCATATATTTTTATTTTTGGGTTATTATTCTACAACAATCATAGGTTGAACATAGTTATTTCTCACATGGGAACATGACCTGAAAAGATAATAAAATGAGTTAAAGAAAAGTAAAACATGGGCTACACACTGATGCACCCCCTCATTGATTGAAAATCAATCCTTTAAATCCATCTTATTAGTAGGAACATACCTAAATACCTTCTTTATAAAACTATCCATATTTGTATCTTTAACTCTCTAAACTGATTAAAGAAACATATATTTATCTTTGAAATAGATAAAAAAATATTAGGATTTTAATAAAATATTAAACACTCATTATCAGCTAAGAAACATACTAAAATAGACTCACAAAGCTCAAGATGATTGGTAAAAAGATTAAAATTAAAACAAGGTTTAAGGGAGTGGGTTTCCTCGTATGAAAAGGGTTAGGAGGGTTGACCAACATCTTGAGATTCATTTTCAACAAAAAACAATTTACATTATGGAACACTTTATAGTCCTTGGTAACGAGTTCCCTAATTCTGATCTCAGTCCTCTCTAACCATTTAAGTTACTTAGTGGATTTAAATTCAAAAATGTTAATCCTAAAGCATTCATCCACTATTTCATGAATTATTTCTCTAAATGGTTCCTGGGTATACTTTATAATCTTAGACCTAAGCACCTCCTCCACTACATTAATCAACATACAGATTAACTCTTGTTTTTATTTCATAGAAACATGAAATATATTTTGGTTATCCCTAGTATGAAAGTTCTATTTTACCTTTGAAACATCAATATTAATCTCACCTCTCACTAGGAATGGATTGATATAAATGATATTTACCTTATTTTCTCACTACATTTTAAGAACTAAGAAATTATCATGTAAGATATGATTCCCTTCAATGGATAATAGGCCATGCACCCATTAAATGCAATGAATAATTCACCTATACTCTTTTTGTAGTGAAAAGGAAGTGTATTTCATCCCCCTTATGCTTGGTTTTTGAAATAAAAAGAATGCAATAGGGTTGAAAATATCAACCAAGTCAAAAAAGAAATTATTCTCCAAACATTATCACATTCTACATTATAAAAAAATCATTCATGGACTTTATGTTTTCGAACTAAATTGTTTTATAAGACATCACTACAGGCAATGGGAAAGAATGTGCCAGTCTATACCTTGTTTGGAAGAATCTCATAACATTTTCTACTTCAGTGTGGGTGGGGGAAAGATCATACAGAAAATCCAACATATGAGTATTGTTCTTACAAATGGAAAATTATATTACACATACAACTGCTCCCATGTGTCATGCCACTGCTTCACATATGCCCATCCAAAGGCATTGGCAGGATTCATGGAAGGTCTAGTATAAATAGATCCTAAAATTTACAATGTCATGAACCAGGCTGGGTCTCCATGAGACCCGGTGCCCGACCCGGTCTGCGACATGGCCCGAGGGGCATTCCCGATCCCCATGGGCTGGCACAAGTGCCCGGGTATCATAAGTAACAAATGGGAACTATTAACACGAAATAAAAGACGAAAAGACAACTCACAATATAAACAATTGGAACTGGAAACAGACAACCAAACATGCCTTTAAACTATAAATAAGTTTAATTTATGAAATTTGACTAAAATCCCAAGGTGAATAATAGCATGGATAGATAATAAAACACCAATACCAACCCCCAGACGATACGAGAAGCTGCATCCCCAAGCTACCAACACCAACCTCCACACGAAGACTAATAGCATCCAGAACCACCGACACTAAGAATGATGTCACAACCTGGAATACACAAGAAACAAGGTCTACATACACCCATAAGTGTATGTAGGGTGTGAGCCAAGATCCCGGTAAAAAATCACACTATAAAATGGTTCCACAAATAATTATTGAATGTCAAATATATTTTCAATATTAGCTAAGGAAAAGAAATAAATTCTTGAACAATTTAAAAGAAAACAGAATTAAAGAAAAAAGTTTTCAATGGAACAGCTTAAATTAAAACAAACACACCCTTGATTTTTAAAATAACCAATATGTCACACTGATGGCCGTAAAGTAATGAATGAGCACTAATATGGGAGAGGCCGCATGGGTATCATCTAGCTTGGGTCCCTAGATCTTCGTGTATCGGTGAAACATGGCTTAAAATGCCACAAACCTCAAAAAACGTGGCTTAGAAGGCCATGACCCAAAGAAAATGTGGATTAGAAGACCATGACCCTCAGGAAGGCATATGTTTAGTTAGTGTTGCAATCGTTAGTCCTTCCAGTAAAACCAGGTCGAGTCACCTCCAGAACACTAGCCCACTAGTCTTGTCCACCCTCCTAGCTACCAGGGCTTCCCAATTTGTGCTCAAGTGGTTCAGAGTTCATGTCATATGTCGTATTCATATACTCAAACCAAACAAGACACTACACATGCCAAAACACTATTTTCACACACAAAATCCATTAAATAAAATATACACACTAAAATATTTCAAAACTCAATATGCATTTCTTACACCACCAATTTCAACCAATGTGTGGTCAAAGAAAGAACTTTCATGGTCGAACAATCCATTTAAAGAATTTATTTAACAATTTCAGCATACATCGCACATCTTTAAACAAAAAAATCCACCTGAATACTCATTTAAGTTAGATCGCATACAGACGCTACACCAAAACACCAATTGTACCCACAGAAAAATTCTCTAATAATAATAATAATAGTAATAATAGTAATAAAAATAACAATAATAATAATAATAATTATATGCACACCTGTAATCATTACACAACTCAATTAAAACAATTTTCCATCCTTAATAACTATTTAATAAAATGTTTATGATTTTAATAATCAATTTTTGAAATGAAAAACATTGATTTGTACATAAAAACAACCCAACCATCTTTTTATAATCAAACGTACACTAATACCATAGTAAAATATAATCATCATCCATTGAAAGATTTAATAATCCAGGTGAGCAATTTATAAAACACTAATAACCATCTCGACAAGGGTTTTCACATAAAATCACACTCATATCGCATAAACACATTACTAATAAATCAACGCATATGAGATCTCAATAATAAAAACAATTTCTCTCAAATAAAAGCAATTAAAAAATATAGTAATCTTATTAAACACGCAAATTAATTCATCAAAGAATAATTATAAGCAGAAACACCTACCTTTGACATCGAGACTTCCAAACTTGGGTGAGAAACTCCAATCACAACAAATTCGCATCACAACCAAATAAATTTATACCCTATAAACATAATCGGACCAAATATAGCATAAAAAATAGACCAAAAATCACATTAACTCTAACCGTTAATAAGAACAACTAATCAAAATAGAACTAACCTGTAACCGAGATATGAAAGAATAACATGAGCTTAAAGGAGACCGTCGGAGGTGCGTAGTGCCAGAAAACTAGACAGAAGGAAGAGGTGGCGCGGCTCGGTGGAAGACGGTTTCCATGGCGTGCAGCGCGAGTTGTCCTTCTAATCAGGATAACGGTGCCTCAGTCAGACGGGAGAGAGGCAGGAACAATTTTGGTGCGGTAGGATTGAGCCAGATCCACCGAAAAACAACGTGCTGGAAGGAGTCCGCCCAAGAAGGATGGCCGCGATGCATGGGGGAGGCCGGTTGAGGAGCTACGGGGTGCGGCCAATAGGGGTGTGGCGAGACGGGATCAGGTGAACCTGGGGGTGTGATAGGTCTGATCGGGGAAGGCATGGGGGTTCCGGCGAGGCTCTGAGATAGAGAAGGAGGGTGCGCTGAAGGTTGAGGCAAGGTCGTAGCGAGGAGGCAGGGGGAGCAGGGCTGGGGTCCTGCGAGGTTGAGGGCATGGAGAGGAGGAGGAAGCAGGAGGCATATGGTGCAGCACGAGGGGTTCCAGCGGGGTAGACGGAGTCGCGAACTAGGGGGGGTCCAAACCCAATCCTAAAAGAGAATAAAAAAAGTAAAAAAACTAATAAATAAAATAAAACTAACAGTAATTATCAATATTAATAATAATATTATTTCATAAACTAAAACCTTAATAATAATAATAAGAAGAAGAACAACAATAACAACAATATCATAATAAATGTTATATCCTTAAAATGATAATGTTAATTAGAATGTTATCAATTTGAATGAGAATAATTAATAATGATGATAATAATAATTTAGGTTGATAGTAATAATAATGAAAAGCTTTAAAAAGAATACTTATGTTCTTAATAATAGTAATGATATTAATAATATTATTAATTTTATTAATATCCTAACACAAGTAATAATAATAGTAATAATAATAATTAAAATGGTAATGATAATATTAATAACTTAATAAAATTTATATTCCCAATGCTATCCATAATAACAATAATAATATTCTCAAATAATAATATTATTATCATCATTAAAATAATTAATTAAATTTTATCACACTTGTTTAAATTTTATCTACTTTTTATTATTCATTGCATTTCATTTATCTACCTTAAACACCGTGCAGGGCATGTAGTGAACTGGGAAAGGTCGCACAACGACCCAGGCGAGGCCACATGGATTTGACCGTGGTTAGCTGGATGCCTTCAAGACCATTATATGTGTTTTTAAATAAGAACTCAAAAATTTCAAGTCGGGATTCAACCCGAACTACCTGATACCTAGAAAATTAACAAAAGAAACAAATTATAAAAGACGGGTGTGACAGTTCTCCCCACCATAAATCTTTCCATCCCTGGAAATCCATAACTAGGGAGAAACCCCAGAGTAGAAAACCACACTCCCTTAAGGCTAAAAGGGGATAACCACAATCATCAAGCGAAAAAAAAGGAAATGCATCGTTCTCTGAGAAAGTGACTCAAAGAAAACTTCAAGAAATGCATAAAAATAATTTCGGATATGTGTCACCTTCCCCAAAGAGCTAGAACATCTCCAATTGATTAATCAAGGAAAGGAACTCTCCCACCCACAGAAGCCAACTTCACAAATGGAAACATATCAAGAAATATTAAAATAAAAGCGCACCATTTGGTTAAAATGAACAAAAAAGGTAAAACCACATCTAAGGAACACTCTGATCACCAACCAACAAGCCACATTTAGGAACAGAACTAAAAGGTCGGCATGGAGAAGCCTGAAGGGGCTCCCCACCATTAGGAATTTACAAACACTTGAGATGAGATTGGAAAAAAACTGACACGAGGAGGCACGAGTGGACTCCACACCATTATGAAAAGAAATCCAACACTGATTTATTCCATTGACATTTGAGCAAGACCCACCGTGGGTCTCCTAATAATTAAAACTGACAAAGATACAAAACATTGAAAATTCCCCAGTGGAGATCAAACACCCCACCACAAGGGCCAGGGAGGGAGGGGTCCGACTACCGGGGCGTCAAAATCATGATCTAGTACAAACCAGCATATCCACATTACTTGATGAGCACCATTAAGCTTTGTGACCAATTTACCATACAAAAACCTTACGCACTAAAAGGTGATTACATCCGGGGAGACGAAGAACAATGCAGCAGGAAACTAGTGTCAGCGGGTGATTGGAACAAATGGTTTGTGGCCATACACCAATCATGCCACTGCCACAGAGAGTATTCTAGGACAACGTCCTCGGCTCCACATGGCTTTCCAGACCGTATGAGCTAACTGATATCACTAACCCTACTCTCTTTTCATTTCCCCTAAACAAGATTAACCACATGAACCAACGATTTAGATAGACCTCAACTTACTTTGATTACTCAAGTCCCGCCACAAGGTTTACTGGCTAGGAACTTTTCTCATAGCTAGAATGTCGAGTTCCATCAACCTTAACTTTGGTCTACACTAACTATATCCCAAAAGAACACGACCCATGAGAGAAAAACCTACGTTGATACCATTTTGTCATGAACCAGGCCGGGTCGCCATCCCACACGGCGCCCCACCCGGTCCACGACAAGGCCCAAGGGGAATTCCCAATCCCCACTGGGTGGCACAAGTTCCTAGGTATAATAAGTAACAAATGGGAATGGTTTACCCAAAATAAAAGATGAAAAGACTACTCACAATATAAACATCTGAAACTGGAATCAGACAACCAAACATGAATTTAATATATAAATAGGTTTAATATCTACAATTCGACTAAAAACCCAATTTGAACAATAACAAGGATAGAAAACTAAATGCTAATACCAACCTCCAAATTATAGGAGAAGCCACATCCCCAAGCTACCAACACCAACCTGCACGAGAAGACTAATAGCATCCAAAACCACCAATACTAAGCATGATGTCACAGCCTGGAATACACAAGAAACAAGGTCTACATACACTCATAGGTGTATGGAGGGTGTAAGACAAGATCCCAGTAGGATGTCACCCAATAAAAAGGTTCTATGAGTAACTACTAAATGAAAAATACATTTCCAATATTAACAAAAGAAAATAAATAAATGCTTGTATAGTTTTAAAGAAATTGGAATTAAAGAAAACAGTTTTAAATGAAAAAACTTAAATTAAAACACACACAACTTTAATTTTTAAAATAACCAATATGTCACACCAACGAGTGTAAAGTAACCAATGAGAACTAATATGGGATAGGCTGCATGAGTATCAGCTAGCTTGGGTCCCTAGATCTTCATGTCTCAGTGAAACGTGGCTTAGAAGACCACAAACCTTAGAAAACATGGCGTAGAAGGCCACAACACTTAGAAATCGTGGCTTAGAAGACCCCGGCCATCAAAAAGGCATATGTTTAGATAATGTTGCAATCATCAATCCTTCTAGTAAAACCGGGCCGAGTCACCTCCGGAACACTAGCCCACTAGTCTAGTGAACCTTTCTAGCTTCCCGGGCTTCCTGCTTTGTGCTCAAGTAGTTCAGAGTTCATGTCATATGGTGTATTCGTATACTCAAACCAAACAACAGACTACACACGCCAAAACCACTATTTCCACACACAAAAGCCATTAGAGAAAATACACAGACTAAAATATTTGAAAACTCAATCTGCATTTCTTACACAACCAATTAAAACCAATGCGTTGTCAAAGAATGAAATTTCATGGTTGAAAAAACCATTTTATGAATTTATTAAACAATTTCAATATACATCACTCATTTTTAAACACCAAAAATCTACCCGAGTACTCATTTAAGATAGATCGTATTCAGATGCTACACCAATTTCACCCACCCAAAAATTCTCTAATAATAATAATAATAATAGTAATAGTAATAAAAATAATATTAATAATCATATGCACATGAAGAATCTTTACACAACTCAATTAAAACAATTTTCCATCCATAATAATTATTTAATAAAATGTTTAAGATTTTAATAAACAAATTTTGAAATGTTGAACATTGATTTTCACACAAAAACTGCCCAACCCTCTATTTAGAATCAAACGTACACTAATGCCATACTAAAATATATTCTGTATCCACTGCATTATTTAATAATCTAGTTGAGCAATTTATAAAACACTAATAACCAACTCGAAAAGGTTTTTCACATAAAATAACACTCATATCACATAAACACATTACTAATAAATCAACGCATATGAGATCTAAATAAGAAATACAATTTCACACAAAGAAAAGTAACTAAATAATAAACTGATCTAATTAAACATGCAAATTATTTCATCAAAGAATAATTATAAGAAGAACCACCTACCTTTGACGTTGAGACTTCCAAACATGGGCGAGAAACTCACAATCACAACCAATTCGCATCACAACCAACTAAATGTATACCCTAAAAACATAATCGGACCAAAGATAACATCAAAACTAGACCAAAAATCACATAAACTCTAACTGTAAATAAGAACAGCTAATCAAACTAGAACACAACCGCAATAGAGATTTGGATGGCTAACTAGAGCATAAAGGAGACCGTCGGAGGTGCGCCATGTTGGAAAACCAGCCGGAAGGAAGAGGAGGCATGGCTCAGTGGTAGCCGGTTCCCATGGGGTGCGGCGTGAGTTGGCCGACCGATCGGGATGGTGGTGCATCGGCTGGATAAGAGAGAGGCAGGAAAAACTGTGGTGTGTTGGGATTGAGCCAGAGACGCCGAACAACAGCGCGCCAAAAGGAGTCTTTCCATGATGGAAGGCCGCGGTGCATGGGGGAGGCCGGTCGGGGAGCTGCGGGGTGCAGCCAGCAGGCGTGCGGCGCGACGGGATTAGGTGCTCCTGGGGGTGCGATAGGTCTGATCAGGGAAGCCAGGGGGTTCTTTAGGGATTCCGAGATGGAGTAGGATGGTGCGCCGAAGGGTGAGGAGAGGCCGTAGCGAGGAGGAAAGGGGAGCAGGGCTGGGGTCCGGCGAGGTTGAGGGCACGACGAGGAGAAGGAAGCAGGAGGCATGGGGTGTGTCACGAGGGGTTCCAGCGGGGTAGAGGGAGTCGTGACCTAGGGGGAAAACGGGGGGGGGGGGGGGAGGGGGGGTCCAAACCCTACCATAAAAGAGAATAAAAAAGTAAAAAAAACAAACAAATAAAAAAAACTAATAGTATTTATCAATATTAATAATATTATTATTCTTAAACTAAAACCTTAAAATTCATAATAATAAAAATAATAACAAAAAAAACAACAACAGAATAATAAAAGTTATATCCTTAAAATGATAACGTTAATTATAATGTTAAAACAATTTATGTGAATAATTAAGAATGATGATAATAATAATAATTTATGGCGATAGTAATAATAATGACAAGATTTAAAAAAAAATTATGTTCTTAATAATGGTAATGAGATTAATAATATTAGTAATTTTATTAATATCCAAATGCAAGTAATAATAATAGTAATAACAATAATTAAAATTTTAATGATAATATTAATAACTTAATAAAAGTTATATTCCCAATGCTATCAATAATAACAATAATAATATTCTCAAAAAATAATAATATTATCATCATTAAAATAAATCGTTAAATTTTAACACACTTGTTTTTATTTTATCTAATTTTTATTATTCATTGCATTGAATTTATCTTCCGTAAACACCGCGCAGGGCATCCGGTGAACCGGGTGAGGCTGCGTTGTGACCTAGGCGAGGCTGCGCAGATTTGATCATAGTGAGCCGGATGCCGTCAGGACCATTACATGTGTTTTGAAATACGGAATCAAAAATTTTATGTCGGTCTTCATCCCGAACTACCTGATACCATGAAAAATAAAAAAATAAAAAAATTTGAAATGACGGGTGTGACAACCAATGTGAAAGTTGACATGAAACGAAGTCACATATTGAATAGTCAGCTAGGAGGGCCTATAAGGATAACAAATAACACCAAAAAAATAGGAAACAGTGATCGAGAAATAAAAAAATAGAAAATAGTAAAGAAAATAATAAATGAACACCATAATTTAGACAAGGTATAAGATAAGAATAAGGTTGGATAAATTTTATATCAAAATAAATAATCATGGAATCTATGACCATCACCTTCAATCAGCTTGACCTTCACAACACTAGCCTCTTTCCCCAGCAACCTCCCCCCTACACTAACCTCCCCTATACCCCCGCACTAGCCTCCCCTCCCACCAGCCCCCTCCTTCTGCACCACCCCCAGCCCCACTGCAACCCCCAACACCCTGCACCAGTTTCCCCCAGCCCCTTGCACCGATCCCCATCCTCCCACTGGCACCAGCACCCAGCCCCCCTACTTCCCCTAGCCCCCCTACACCAGCCCCCAACCCCTCCTACACCAGCTCCCCAACTTCACTAGCCCCCGCCCCCCTACTTCCCCATCCCCCTACACCAACCCCATCCCCCCTGTACCAACACCTTATCAAATACTCCATTAATTAATCAATATTAACAATTACACAAGAATAAAATCAAATAAAAATGATATGATGTCAGATATAGAAATTTCATATGGGTGAGTGGTTCTACATGGTTTAACAACACAATTTTTTGGACTGTGCACAAACATTGCAACCCCTAATAAGATATTTTCATAATAATGAATATAGTCTGCACATGGCTTAGTAGATCATGAAGACCAATGTTGAACCTCTATTCTAACTCATATTTCACCGTAAAATAATTAAATACTCTAAATTAATCATATAAATAAAATGAAAACAGAAATTTCATAAATATAGATCAATATATGCCGTAAAATAATTAGGAAAAATATACACTTGAATACTTAAGACCAAACATCCCATAGTAAAAAAAGTTTCTAAATGGAGAAGTTTTATCTAGACTTTCCCACAACTACCTCTTGATTTTCTAAAATATAATCTTCAAAAATCCATTACTGCACAAATATAATAAGGTACCGTAATACCATTTTCCTAAAAAACACCCCAAGTCACCCCTCAACCACGAACATGAATCAGATCGTGGCATGAATATAAAAAAATTCTCAAAAACCATTAGCAAGAAACTAGTGCTAAATAATCAATGTATAAACCATCATAACAACTTCACCCAATAAATATCAATAAGCCAAGGAGTGGAATTGTTTTGAATTTCTGTCCTGGTGTGTCCATACATTAGAATATTATTAAAATTGAAATAAATAATTTATTATAAATGAAAAACTAGTCAAAGTTAATATATAAATAAATAAATATTGCTCTCTAAATAAATATATCTAAGTCTAGAACCAAAATAAGAGGATGTCTGATATGGATTACACATTTGTGGTATGAAATAAATGAACAAAAATTTTCTTGATCTCTATCTATCCTCAAGGTCACCATCCAACACAAAAACATTCATGATCCATGACGGATCCTGAAAGAGGGATTCCTTAGTGAAGTGCACCAGATAATAGTGCCAGAACCTTCAAAACCAATTCAGTCTATAGACACCGATTTTTGTAATAACGGTTTCAGGAAAAAAAACCCAGTGGTATTTTATTAAAAGGTATATGTATTTACTTCAACAAAAAACAACCATAAATTATCTTTTGAAATACACTATTAGAAAATATTTTTTTAGTATTTAAGGTAAAACACACATACATACTTTCTTAAACCCTTTTTAAAAACATAAACAATATTTTATTAATATAAAAACATTATTTAAAAACCCCATTAAAAATAATCGAAAATAAACTTTTCATATTAATTTTTAAAAACTACACAAGAAATAACTGAAAAATATTTAAAAGAAACGCCAACTACAAAAATAAAAATAACAAGGTATATAATTTGAACAATATAATTAATCATGTTCCATTACAATAATAGACTAAGGTAAGAAATGGTAAATAGAGAAAGAATATTAAAAAAATAATCCTAACACAAGTGTGAAGAAGAATAACATAATACAAATAATCAATAATACTCAAGATGAAATGGAACTTGAAAAAAAATGCAGTGAAAAAAAATCTCTATAAAACATAGATAATCAAGGGAAATTCATAAATGTCAAGTGATGAAATCCTAGACATACATGGTTGAAACTATCATTTAACCAAATTATCAAGGTTTCTAGACAATAACCACCAATATTTATCTACCCGTCATCACAAATGAAGATCCCCTAGTAAGGATCATAACACACTGAAAGGGGATGATGGTAAATGTATGAACATGATTATAATAGTAACTATCTCTCAATATCTCACTACATTTCATAGGATCACCATGAAGATAATTTCATGAGGCAAGGATGAAGCTATCATAAAAATTAGGAATCAAACATACCATAGTCACATCCCTCATCCCACTTTCATAGAACAATAAATTTAATATATCTCAATAGAAATAAGGGGTGTGAAAAAGAACCTTTGATATATTTTAATCAAAAATAAAGTCTTTATATAATCATAAAAATGTTATGAACTACTCATTCAATGAGTTAAAATATAAAAGTAACTCCAAGTTAACTATATGTTAATTATGATTATCTCAAATAACACACAATATTAAGCTTAGTTAAATAAGGAATGCAATAGTAATTAAGATCATATATAAGAATAATACAAAAATACATAATATTAAATGTAAATATTTACAATTTACACAGTATTAAATTAAATGATACATAAAATGAACCTAATATTTTTAGTCTGGATGAAGCATTGTGTTTGGGATATATAGTACATCCTTATCTAAGCCCCTTTAATGAAATTATTAAGAGTATTGAATCCATCGAACAATAATATATCCTTAGTGTGTGCCCCTTGGATTTTCCCATTTAGGGGGACTATGTAAAATATTGTAGTACATGTGATCATTACTTCTTTCATATGTGTATGGTTCCTGGTATGGGTTAATTCAAGAGCAGTAATAGGTTTAATGATTATTACTACTAACATGAGAATGACTTTCTATGAGAATAAAATAAATAAGGAATAGATAAAAGATAAAATTTGGTAACACCCTGATCCCCCCCACCACTCAAGTTATCTCCAATTCCAATAAATGTTATTATAGCCTAAAGATTTTATGCCTATTCCAACAAACATATATATTTTTTGAATAATATATAGGGATTTACTAAGGATCCTATATTTAATGGGAATCAATTTTTTCAAGTTAAAAAAAGTAATTCTTATTATATTTTGACAAATATGTTGGCATTCCATGGCATGTTTATTGGATGGTAATTTATTTGAAAGTCAGTATGGGGGGTTTTTATGAGTTCAATCAATGAAATATTTAAATTTATGATCATTCTAATAATTAATTGATAAATTATTGAGAATAAGATGTATTTGAAATTTTAGATCACTACATGATTTCCAAATACATGTAAATAAAGTTAAAAGAATTGTATGGTAAAAAATATATCTTGAATAATAGAAGATGGGTTCTTTTTAATGATGATCATCCAATTAATTAATAATTTCATTTGTTAAAATTAATATTAATAAGATCAATAATAGGGAAACCAAGAAATTGGATACTCTTGTCTAGTTAAAAAATGATTTATTGAGAAAATCTGTTTCTAACCATATATAATATGCTTCATGAAAAACTAAAAATTCAGATTCTATATCACTTAAATAGGTTAAATATGAAGAAACCACATCATGTGGTAAATATTGAAATTGTTGATACAACCCACAGGAGAAAATTAAAGGCTTGACAAATGAAATGAATTTTTTAAAAGCTGAATAATAAATGAATTTTGATCTCATAGAATAATTTAGTTAAACCATCTAAAATATCGAAAAGAAAATGTAGTAAAAATTGATATTATTGAGTCAATTTTTCAAGAAGAAAATCATGTGAATGAGGAGAAAACATGAGATATCCATGATCACCTCTAAGGAACATAATGAGGAACAAATTAAGATAACATAAAGTGAAAGGATTTATCAAATTCAGAATTTGAAAGGATAACTAGAGGAGAAGGAGATATATATAATCAGAATCTAGAGGATTATCATCATATCAAAATAAGGGTTCCAAAAACTGAATAAACTCATTAGAAAACTATAACTAGTAGTATAAATAAAAATAATAGGGTTTCTATAAAAATGATGTATATATCTTGTATAACTCATGTAAGAGGTACTCAAAATAATATGGTGATGAAGTGATATTTTTTTGGAATGAATAAACACTACATGAGTGTGTATAAGGAAGCTAGACAATTAAATAGTAAGGAATCATATAATACAACTAGATTTTAACCAAACAACACATCATTAGGCATGATTTTCTTTGGATTTGTTATATTTGTGTAAATATTTCTCATTTGTAAATTGACTATAGAAGCCAAAGATATGGGGATATTAGGTTAATATTATCCATTCTCATAACTAGAAGGATTAATGAATGTAAGAATGAAAAATCTATTTTTTACAAAAATATATTTATGGTGAAAGATAGTTATGAAAAAAAATAAAAAGGAGAGATCCAAGTTATATTTTTATTTCCTGGTCACAAAAACCCTTATTGATGGAGAAGAAAGTAATTGGAAGAAGAATTCATGATATAAGACAAATTTATCTAGTGAATAACATGTTTTCTATCTTGAAAAAATATATTAAAGGGAAAAAAATTGTTCAAAATCCAAAGAAAGTGTACCCTCTTCGACCTACCTGAGGATAAAATAAGTAGTCTTGGAAAGAGATTTGTAATGACTAGATTTCTCTCATGATAAAAAGGATAATTATTTCATCAGGCATAATATAGAAAAATGATTGAAGGAATATCTATTAAGTACTAATAAATCTTAATAAAATATGATGGTTTAATTGGAGATTATGAAAGATACATGTCTAACTAGTTTCATTCATATCAATATAAAACATAAATGGAGTTAAAACTCTCCCATTATTATTTATTATTTCTAAATGTTAGTTTAAATTTTTATGTCTTATAAGGGTGATGCAATAAAAGGGGTGAATGTGCTCACAAAGAACATCTTATTTAGTTATCAGTTTAGTTAATCAGGAAACTAAATTTAAAATATGGCTAGAAAGGATCTTGATTTGAACTAATGAAGGGTGTTAAATAATTACTAGAATCAAAATAGTTGAATCAAGATAAATCTAATGAAACAAACCCAATAAAAATCAGAAAAAATAAAAGAAATCACACCCTATGAAATAAGTCAAAACAACTAAACCCTATTCATGGAAAATATGACAATTAATTCAGGTCGTGGGGTCAAGTCCATGGGCTTGTGATTTAATGTAATTTTCTTCCTTGCGTGTGTGCCACTTTCGCGGTTGTACCCAATTTGTTTTTTAAAATATGATAATTAAGAAGATAAGAAATCGAAATAAATAAATATGATCAGTGAAAATCAGAGAGGTCAACGATATGAAATCAAAGAAACCCTATGGAAGAAATCGGATGGAGGTGGGCTGGCCATGCCCGAGGAGAAGCATCTTGGGGAGGTGGGGTGTCCACATAGAAAGAGTACTATGGAATGTTGTGTAGCTGTTTCAGAGTAGCATTTAGAAGTGGGGATCCACAATAGAGGAGGAGGGTATCAGTGAGGTTGTGGGGGTGTTAGGGCCATTAGACATGGAGGTAGGGAGCCCATGTCGGTAGGGAGGTGGGATGGGTGCGCTGGATCAATGTGTGTGAGGATGTGGGGTGGCCGCGTTATAGGAGGGGAATGATGGATCATAGGGGAGGGACGAATCATGAGGAATTACGATGGAGGGAGGGGGATGGGGAGGAGTAATCCTGAGGGGTGGGTATAACAATGACCATCCGAAGGCTCAAAGATTTAGGTTAGATATAACCATGGTTCTTATATATCATAGCTATAAATCCATGGCTATAGCCAAACTTTCTAGTATTTTTTGGTCATTATATCATCATTATTTAATTGGAATTTAAGGTGGTGGAGGAAGAAATAAAATAAAACACTTAGGGACATTGCCTGTTCTTTAGAATTTTTTTTTTGGTTTTCTCCAAAATTATTCTTAGGTTGAATTTATGAACTAAATAAGGATTTTATGATGATATGATGGAAGTATTGATGTTATTTGGGATTTTATTGTCTTAAAATGATGGTTTTTTATGTGTTAATAGTAAAGGAGAGTGTGTATCCTTTTATAAGTGAGGTGAGTGTCATGCTTATAATTTTTGAAAAGACAAGTGTACTCAAATTTTGCGCATTCAAAAAAATAAAAAATGGTTCATCATTGAAACTAGATGAGATGGGGTCAAAATATTTCTGAAAATGGGAATTGTGCATGTTTTGGGTCATTTCTAACAAATATTATTTTACTTTAAACCCTAGTAAGATCATTTTTACCTTAACTACAATAATAAAATTTTAATTATCGTACTATTCATAATGGTGAAAAATTATGTTAATCATATTAAAGTGCAAAGGTTGGGGGCAAGCCCCTTTATTTAAAAAAAGAAAATACAACAGAAACCCTTTTTGATTTGGGTAAGGGAAAACCCATTAAAAGCCAGTAGGCCAGAGAGATCAAACCCAATGGAGAACCCAGAATAGAACTAATTACAGAGGCTTGAAGGCCAAAATTCAATAACTCGAGGGTCCAGTGGGACAATACCCATGAAAAATAGCAGTCCAAATATCCACACTATCACTTAACAACTATCATGCATTCACCCGCATCATGAGGTCTCCCTCATGCACGCAGTTGTCCCGAGGTTGTCCCCTCATTGTACGCCGGATGCTCCCCCTGATGTTTTGATGTTTTCAAATTCATTAAATGAATTATAATTCCTAATAAAAACTAGTATTTTTCACTATTCATTGAATAATATACCTTTTCATAAAATTCTCAAAATATCACTCCACGATAATATTTACATGATGATTTAAAAAATTAAAATTGTTTTTTCATATAAATTTTTTAAATGTGTCAACAATTATCTTTAAAACAAGTATGTAAAAGGCAAAAAAACTCATTTTTAGAAAAATTATGTTTTAAGAATAAAATTGCATTTACAATTATCTATTCTCTATAAATAATGTATGTTTGATGGTACAAATTTTTGTGAATATTTAATATATAAATTTTATTCAAATAATTCACCAAAATTATTTATAATTTATTTATTTAAAACACATTTTTTCACATAAAAATAATTTTTATAAAAAAGATTTCTTTTATTTTCAAATGGTTCTTATATTCATTTCTAAATAATTTTTCACCAAAGAATTCATTTTATATACATTTGTATGCCATATATTTTCATAATTAAGATAATGTTATTCATACCCACCATTCCAATGACTAGGTGATAAGTATCAAATTAAATAATAATATTTTAATAGTATGTCATGTTTGGTTTAAACTAAGTGTTGTGCTTAACTCCAGGTAAACATTGTTTTATGTGTAACACAATACAAACTAAATGTTTCATGCACTAAAAGATAAAAATAGTGTTTTATGTAACACAATATAAACACATTAATGCCTATAAAACATGTTAAACTCGGTGTTGTGTATAACATAATATATCAAATCGAATAAATTTATTTGAAAAAAACATTTCACAGTATCTCAGGGTGTTATATTATACTTTACTAAAATAAACGATGTCCACATAATTTGATCTTGTGTTTGATAAAAAGGGTTTAAAATAAAAAAATATCATTATGGGAAACAAACATCATAAAATGGGTTAATAAAACATCCTTTTGAAAAGAGAGAAATAGATGTGTGAAGGTCACTTAGAATGAAACATAACATGGTATCCATATAGGGGAACATTTATGGGATGTGAAAACCTTGAAATAAAAGATAAAAATAATACCCAATTACTGATGGATACTAACATTAAATATTTTCATAATAAAGTTAACTACTATAAATCTATAAATCAATAGTAGGTGAAAACACCATTCATTCATTTTAAATAAGGTAAATTCATAACAGTTTTTCATGATCCTTTTTTAAATTTGAATGTTTTTCAAGAGAAGATATACATACTTAATTTCATTCCATTTCATACAAAAAATATCATCATTTTGTTCTTCTATGATCAAATAAAACTCCATATCTTAATTAAAGAGATGAATTTTTCATCTTTAAACCTCTAAAAGATAATAAGATCTATAAAACTATGATAAGTCATTACTTATATCTCTATTTATTATCAAAATGAAAATGGATAACATATGTTACCTAATATTCACAAACTGTCATTTGGTGATGTAATATATTAATCTATAAAACCTCATCCAATATTCAACTTAAGACATTCCATAAATGTTTCAACTTATAACACTTCCAAAAAAATTGTAATGAAGTTCACTAAATTTCTCAGATTCAACATATCATTAATCCCCATGTTATCATAAAGTATCTCTTTATAATCACATACCAAATATGTGAATACATTATTCATATATTTTCTTAAAACATTGTAATAACCATAATTACTATAAAACCACAATTAAAAAATATATACTTTATCATTGCATCTATTAAACTATAGATTATTGTATATATTCCATAAAATCAATAATGATGTAAACATCATAAATGATAACATAAACCAATTTTTTTTAAAAATCCTTAATCAATTCCAAGGTTATCAATACTACTAAATTTAATTTATTTATATCCATCATCTCTGTATCCCAACAACATTACTTTACCATCCGGAATATATTAAGGGTTATCTTTACTTAATCATGTTTTGTTTCATAAAATATCACCATACAATTAAATCACTTTTCTATGTTATCAAAACCATTCAAAATAATCTTGAAAATCCTTAATAAAAAACAGAAGTTCAACAATACTTATATGTTTCGTTGTCTATATAACAAAATTCTTGAATTGTAATATAAAAAAACTTCATTCATCACACTTCCTTCTCATAATATTAACTAAGATTCATCATTTTATTTCTTAATAGCTCTTTCTTTTAATATTATAGGTGAATTACATCTTAATATTCATCAAGATTAGTAAAATAAATATTCTTATGTTTAATATAAAAAATAATGTTAGAACAAATCATACCTTTTAAATGTCATTATTAGTAACATCGTCATCAATATTATAACCCTTAATCATTCAACCTTTCTAATTTTCATTTTGAGCCACCCCCAGAACATTCATTTTTATTATTATATAATTTCCACATTTAAAACATGCATCCATAAATAATACATAAATGATATCAGTATTCCAATCCATATAGTTAAATGAAATATTAATTTTCCCTCATAAATTTTTTATTCAGTGCCCTTATCCACACATTAAACATCATATAGTTCCTTTGAGACATTCCATATAGTTCTTCTTCCCACATTCTTAACATATTAAAAACTGAAACTTATTACTTTATGGTCACCACCACCAGAACTATTAATGAACTCTATCCTTATCTTCTTTTGTGAGTCTAGGAGTTGGTTAAGATGAAGTATTTTTAGTCATATATCATTATAACTAATTAGTAATAATCACAATATCCTACACTTTAATCATAATTACATTTTATTTTTCTCATGAACACATCTAAAATCACGTTAAATGTTAATCCTTTTCTTTCTGGTTCACTCCATTTACTAAAATAGAAAGTATAGTAAAATAATCAATATTAATTATAGGAATCCACATAATTATGAAAATAAATTATTGGTGTCCAAATCATGACTAATTTTTTTTAATCTGTGATACCTTGGGTTTAACCAATTTCACCCTTATTAATCATATATTTAAATCCTTTATGATGGTTCGTAACTAGTTTTTGAATTTATGTAGTATATAATTCAATGCTGTCATACAAAGAGTGATGCAAATACCATAGTCATGCACTTTGTAATGATAGAGTCTAGATCGATGCACAATTTTTAAAGTTATTACCCCTAGGTACCACTGTTCCAAATCTACATTCAATTATACTATCCAAATAGGGATGTAATTTATTAGAAACCAAACACTATATCCTTTACCAAAATTCCAAGATATTTTCCTATACTCCAAATAATCCTTAAACATATCATTAGGAATATGCCTACACATATACTTAGAAAATTCCATAGGCATCTCATTTGAGTTTTCCCATCCTCGATTCAAAAGTATAACTAAACCTTTTCTCTAAAAAAACGGTAGAAACCCCAAAATTCTCATACATAGATATCACCTCTTAATAGATGAATATTCATTACATATCACAAATAAAAACCCATGGATCATATAGGTTTGTGACATTGGACACTGGATTCACTATCTTCTAATTTCATTGAAGATAATCGACGAATCCCATAAAGATATTCCCACATTTTACTCTTTATAGATATTCCCTACATAAAACATTTATTTTTAACATGGGGAAATGAAACATGAGAAATGGTGAGTTAATATGATTAGTATTGGTAAACAAAGGAAATTTAAATAGAAAATGGTGATATGAGTATTAGAACATGAGAATAAAATTATAAAACTACATCCTACAAATAATAGATCATAAAGGAAATTCATGAAGTAAATCATTGAAGTTCATAATGCATGAATCATAATGGGATCAAATAAGATGACATATGAGAGCATAACAATGGAATAATTCATATATTTGTGGAATAAACATAGGAATACAAAATATTTTGTCAAGGATACCCACCAAGACATTCATAACATGTTATTATTGGGCTACCCACCCCTGTACCTACTTTGGGCTTCATATAACTTCTTGTGTACCCTTTTTTTTGATCGTAATGACCTCTAGTGTACCATCTTTTGGGATTGATATTTTATCTATTGTACCCTTTGAGATCATATAATATTAATCATTATTCAATTAATTTTTTGGAGTATTCTTTCCCACATATCACATAGTTCATACGTCTATAAATAATTCATTATGTCATAACCCATTGAAATAAATGGGATTCATAAACCTTTCATCATAAAATAATCTATAGAATAGAAACAATTTTAATTATCATTTCATCATTTCATCAATGTATAAATTATAGAAAAACAAGTGGGTTTCATAGGAAGTATATCTTGGTATTACCCATATAAGAGAAACATGTTTCATAAACATATCTTCAACATAAACATAAACCATATAGAGAGAGAATAATAATGGTTTCTATGGATCATATACCCAATAAATTATAAATAACATCGATGGATATCATCTCATATGGAAAATGATTTTGAAATCAAATTCGGAACATTTCACAAGGAAAATAGCCTTTCCACTTTGAAAAACAATTTTTAAAACATAAAAAAATTTCAAAATATTTTTTGTTTAAATAAAATTTTTAAACTTTTATAGGAATCATGATAAATAATATAATAAATTTCTTGAGGAATGTTCCATTTCAATTTGAAATAATTTATTTAAAATCTAAAAAATTTCACAAATATTGAAGAAAACATTTTCATTAAAAATAACCTTTACAACATTTATGGGAAGCTTGATATCATTTATAGGCCATTTTATTGGGAAATACATTTCATGTAATGTATATAAAACCAAATATTACTTTCATGTATTCTGTAAAATGAAAATGGGCCTTATTTTTTAAAATAACATCAAGATTCCTTTTAATTTTTTTTATAAAAACAAATCATTGATTAAACTATCATTAATAAATACATAGAAGAATGTTAAATAAATTCAAAACATTTTATGAAAGTATATATGGATGAAAAGGTTTTTTTGATCGAATAGAGAAATAAAGATGATTTTTCAAGAAAGTATTCTTCAGAACACACAAGTACATAAAGACTTGAAACTATAGGAAAAATTAGTATTATCATTATATAACTATAGGAGAATAAAATTCCTTATTTTATTTAGTTATGGATAATAATATTTCATCATCTAATTCATAAACATAAACAATCCTGATAAACGATGAGAATATATCATAAAACCCTTACCACTGTAAAAACATTGAATTATAAGTCATGAGAAGTGATAAAATTAAATGAAACATAAAATATCAGGTGAATAAATAAATTAATGATATTAAAATTCAAAGGGTCTATATATACACCTCATAAAAGTAAATAAGTGTATAATATAATGTATTTCCCAAATATGAAAAATCCAGAAAAAAATCCCTGACCACTTTGGTAAATTTTGATATGTAAACCCTGAGAGAGAGATATAATCATATGGATAGGTAAATTCCAATAATTTTAATGAAAATAATCATAAAATACAATCATGGGATGTATATACACAATATAAAATAATGACGTGGTGAACATGGCTTCAGTCTTATAGAAAATAAAAATGAGACATAAATCCTAACCTTAAGTATTGACTTACTTCATACACATTCAATCCTCTTATAAAATAAATATAATTTTATTATAAATCTATTATATAAACATAAATTTAATATAATGCCATTTAATATTTATTTATGATGTTTTAATAACCGTTTATTAACTATTTAATTTTAATGTCGTGTTTTGGGTAATAATTGCTTTGTTTTTCATGTCAGATTTAATTTTTTATTTTTTAGTACGATTAATATGATCATTGTTCCACAATAAATAAAATTTTAACCATGATTTAAATATCATATATATTCAGTATATATTTATTTATAGTAATACATGAAATTCGGATATAGAAATCAAAACACACCGTTCATGTAGACGTTTGGCCATATATACACGTGAATGCCATTTCCATTTTATTAACATACTGAAATAAAGAATTTTAAATTATATATTAAAATCACCAAAAAAATTTAATTTCATATTATATATTTTTATTTAAAACTTTTCGTATTACCTTCAATGTAAAGCATATGTGAAGAACGAATCCCATCGCTTCATGAGGCGGTAGTCTGATGTACACATTAATGAAGTTATCATATCTTACATAGAATAGAAAGTAAGAAGGCATATGTGATATCCTGATTTGAGAAAAATAATTCTTTTTAAAATATCATACATATTAATTTAAAATATCCTTATTACCATTAGTTTAAATTAGAAATGAAAAACACATTACATCGGTTTTTGAGGTGGTAGTCTTCCATACACAAGAATGATGATTCCATGTCCCATTTTATGAAAGAGGTCTATTGATTTAGGTTATTATATTAACATAATAACATATATTTATATGAAATATATATATATATATATATTATATTATAATTTTTTAAAAATAATTTATGCAGGTGTAGGAATAAATAAAACAAAACGCTCAGTTAGGGATGTTTCCTCTTCTTCGACAACTTCTATTATTTTGCACAAAAAACACTTCATAAGTTTTAATTATGACATCAATAAGGCTCATAGGATGATCTTATTGAAATAAATAAGTGATTTGTGTAGTTATTGGATAATAGAAATGGTTTTGTAGGTATGAATAGGAGAGGATAAGGGGTGGCCTTTTCTACGTGAGGTGAGTGACACACTTGTAATTTTTTAAAAAGAAAAATGTGTACCCACATTTTTTAAATGAAAAAAGACCCAAAATGAGAAATTATTAATTATTGAAAATATAAGGTATATATATTTACATAAAATGTGTTTTGTAAATGTTTTGGGTTATTTTTAACCCTTTTCTATTTAGGTTAACCACATGATAAACTCATTTTTACCTTAATCGTGATAATTAATGTTTTGTGCTTTTTCAATTAATAATGATGAACAATTAAATTTTACTTATTATAAAACATAAATTATTATGATTCCTAATATTTAATACATTTTTTCAAATTCAAATATCATAATTGAATGCTTGAAATTTTATATCAAACCCACATACCTGATGAGAGAAATGGTTTTCAAAGAAAAAATGGCCAACATTCTAAAAATTATTATAATATAATTGAATATAAAATTGGTTCCAATGAAATAAATTATTTTAAAATATATATAATTGAACTAATTTTAATTTTAAAATCATATGAGAATAATTTTTATGTTTTTAAATACATTAAAAGTAATTCCAATTCTTAATAAAAACCAGTATTTTTCAATCTTCATCGACAAATTTATCTTTTAAGAAAATTGTAAAATATTCACACAAATATAATTATGATATTATTATTTATAAAATGAATATTATTTTGAATTATTTTTCTAAAAGTTTAATAAATTAACTATTAAATAAGTATGCAAAAGGAAACAAAAACTATTTTTAGAAAATACATATTTTAAGCGTAAATATGGTTTTATTCTTGTCTATTCTCTAGAAAAAACATAAAATAAAGTTTAAAAATTTGATTTAATATATAATATATAAATTTAATTAAAACTATTACCCAAAATTTATTTGGTTAATTTATTTATGTGATGAACATTTGTGTGCATTAAAATAGTTTTTTAGAAAAAGATTTCCTTTATTTTAAAATTTTTATTATTTTAATTTTTAATTAATTGATAAATAGTGAATTCATTTTATAAATATGTGTAAATAATTTATTATCATAACATAGTTAAAATTATCCATACTTACCATTCAAACAACTACTTGATAACTATAATATTTAATAACAATATTTTAATAGTATGTCACATTTCTTTTAAACACAATGTTGTGTCTAACACAAGCTATACTCGGTGTTGTGTATAATAAAAACCAAAGTTAGTGTTATGTATAAAACAAGATAAAATTAGTTTTAAATTTAATGAAATATAAATATATTGTTTCATTTAATTCAATTTAAAGTTGGTTTTGTGTATATTTAAAAATAACAAAAAGAAAAAATTAATTAAAAAATACTATTTTAAAAAATCCCAAGTTGTTAAAAGTACGAAGAAACAGAAACCAAAACAAATTCCTCAAGAATATATGGATACTAATTTGAAGTAAATAGAGATTTAATGCCACATTAAATTATTTTCTAGGAATATAAAGATGACCTAAAATTGAATGAAGCCTCTCCATTTATTTTCGCATCGACACGAGCTCTGCGATGAAGATTTTTCAATGCCTAAATTATGTTAGTCAAAGAGTGATGTTTTTTCGATAGAAATCCAGGATTTGAAAAAATTTAAGAATATAAACTAGGTTATATATTTACATTTCCATGATGAATTAGAATCATATATTCCCTAGTAATGAAGTCAATTGATCATATTTTTGAAGAAATCATCCCGACCACGTCTCTTTAGAATGTATAGAGGACGAATCATTGTCCTTGTCCAAATGTTAAAGAATAACATTTTGATCCATGGTTTTAATTATTCATAGGTATGATATGTTATAGATTAATATGGTCCTAGTCATGTTATATTTGCTAAAGCATTAGCTGAGGTGGGTTGAAGTAGGTAATCTGAGATGAAGATGTGATCTGTAAAATCGAGTGTGAGCTCACCCATAGAGGCTGATGAGGTTATGTTTTGATGATTATGAGATATTTTTGTTCCCATCCTCTATGTAAATAATGAAATACATGTGTTAACTTCATGTGATCTACCATTTTTTTCTATGAAACTATAGTCTCAAGAACTTCTTTTCCCACTTTTTGGTTACTTAGAGCTCTAGATTTGATGAATTTATGTGAATTGGAGGAAGTGTGTTAATGTTTTCAGGTTGATGTTACTATCAGCTAGAGTAACTAATGAGTCACTTAGTGAAAGATATTTTAGAGTTTTCCAATTATTACCTTGACTTTGGATCAAGGACAAAGAAATAATTCCCTCAGGTAGATATCATTGAAGAAAGGAAGGATTTAGAGGTTGTGATGCCGAGAGGATAATAAAATCATCTCTCTGAACCATTAAGAACTTGTGTTAGCCACAAACAAATTTTCTAGGGTGGATACGAGAGTTGAGATTATATTGTTTTGTAAATAATTGAATTGAATATGGGAATAATTCCATCATCTAAATTAGTGGACCATGAGATAGGGGAAGATAGAGACCTTGGAAAAAATATTCTTTTTTCTTTCTCATCTTATTAATTCCATGTTTTGAGATTCACTTCATCAAATATATTTTTTAAATATTTTTTTTAAAAAAAAGCTTAAATTCTGTTTTCATTTTCATATTGTAATGATGTTATTATATTTTAATTTTTTTGAAATAATTTTCATAATTATTTCAGCGCATTTAATTGAATAGTGATCTCATTTTTGTTCTTAATGAGAATAATTTATATGATATTCTATGTACTGGTGGGTGATGATAGGGAACCTTTTCACGGTTGAGAATCATCCAAAGTACTGAAAATTAGAAAAGGATGATGTCTCTCTTCTTGTTTAATTATCTTTTTTTATATTTTAGAAAACAAATCATATTTGGAAAATATCACCATTCCATGGAGTTATCCTAATGAATGTTAGATATTATGAACCTCATAATCGCATACTAGAACTATTTTGTTAAATGGAAGTTAAATAAATAAAATAATTTTTAATCAATTTATGATAGTTAAATTACATAATTCCACCACCAGTAAGCCTCTCTCTCTTCACTCTTATTTCCCATTGTCCATCAAAAATATTCACATAGATATTTTTTTTCTTTTTTTATTATTTTGGTCATAAAAATATGCCTTACACGTGGATAGATACCCATACTCCTTTAACTTTAACAAATATTTATTGGTTTAATAATTATTCAAATTTTACTCATACATCAATTAACACAGGAGGGACCAGTAGTGATCTACACCACTGTAGTGTATCTAATTTCCAAATAGTAGAATGAGATAACTTCATTTAGTGAAATTTTTTATGTTTTTAATTATATATGTTCTTGAAATGTTTGTCTAGTAAATTTTTTTATCTTCGTATGATGACCTTTTTTGTAGACTAAGTAAAACATCACATAATGGAATTAGTTATACATTGTGGGAAAGAAATTATAAACCTTAGTACAAGGAACTTTTTAACCTTTCATCCAATTTACACTGCTCAAGTTCATCTAGCAAGAATTTTCCATCCATTAGAATGGTCATTCTCCATCCATTGAAAATTAATTCTTTTCAAAAAAACAACATAAGAAACTCAAAAAATATAAAAGTAAAAAACATAGATATTTAGGGAAGCAGATTTTGTTTCTAAAACTAAGTTAATGAAGTGTTGAAAGTTGACTTTCAACTCAACAATATCCCCATTTATGAAATGAAAAAAATTAATTTCAAATAGGAAAACTAATGCTAAACATTTGAAAAACATACCCCATATCTTGCATAATATCCCCTATCTTCTTTTATTTGCATACCTCAAAAGTTATGTTTTTTCTCCCTAATATTTAAACTCTTTCTCCCCCAAATTTAAAATCATTTCTTCCCTTTGTTAATTTTCAAAAATATATTTAGGAGGTAGATAGTGTTTCCTGAAATGTTTTAAAATAAATCTTTATAAATTTTTTTAAGAAATTAATATAACATTCATAATTTTTTTTAAGAAATAAATTCATCCCAAAATATAATAAAGACATTTATCCAATGATATAGAATATAACATCCATCCACAATATTGGGAAAATATTCCTCAAAAATATGCATCTAAAATGTTTTGAGTTTTATTATAATAACAATTAAAGATCTCAAAATGTATTAATATTTTTACGAATGATTCATGATTGTTGGATTAAATTTATTGAAATATTACTAATATACTTATGACTCAGAAAAATCAACAGTCATCTTCAAAACCTATTTTTCTAAGAAAAAAATAATTTTTTTATAATTATGATCTTTCTCTTAGTCGACAACAAGTTTCTCCAACTCTAAAACTTATTCCTATAAAAAATCTATCAATATCCATTAATTTGAAATCATATCATATTGATGCATTGTCATAGATTTGATATTATGAATCATTCTTGTAATTTTAGATACTTATATGTTGATATAGATTGAAGACATGGAAATATATTTTGTAACTTTTATTCTTCCATCAACTTGATTATTGAAAATTTTGATATCTCTTTACATATTTTTTATCCACTAGATAAAATAATTCATCATTCTTGACACTGAATTTGATTTGAATTTTAAGTCCTTAAACTCTATTCTGATTGACTAAATCAACAAGATATTTTATATAACATGAGGTTTCTAACAAGTCAACATTTACTTGAATATATTTTCACCTGGCCTGAATGTTATGAAAATAATGAAAAACATAATCAAGAATATTTATTAATTCCTTGAAATAGTTCATTTTCATATGAATTCTACTTATTTAATTGCTCATATCTAAAACTATAGAATCACGATAAACATCTAGAACTGATGGTGGTGTAGTTATAGAGGGTTTATGATCTTCTATTCTTTCGATAGAGTAAGATTTAGAAACATCATCATCATTGACTTCATCATCAGTCCCAGACTTGCTTGATTATTTTGTTTTATATTTTTGATATTATTCTTCATTGAGTTTTTCATTGTTTGAGACAATGAGATCAATATTTATTTTTTTATGATTATAGGGAAGTGTAATTTTATACTAAAAATTCTTCTCAATATAAACCTTTCTTCAACTATTTAGCATATTCATCATTCCTTTTTAATTGAATATTTCATTTTTTTCAGTAGTTTTTTCAACTTTCATTCAAATATTTCCAAACTAACTTTGATCAATAAAAACATATTTAAATTTATATTTTTGAACTAAGATATATTGAACTGAATCATGAGATTTTTTTCTTCTACTAGAAAAGATAGAGGAGTATTGGACTGGAGAACATATTCTTAGATTGCAACATCAACTCATGACTATATTTTATCAATTAATTATATAAAATATCTATAAATATTATATTTTCTATCTCTTCCATCTATACATCTTTTATTATTTTCAACTTTAATATTTAAATAATATTGCTTTTTCACATCCAATGATTCTATGGAATCCAAACCAAATGATATCCTATCATCTATATTTTAACATTTCTTCTTAAAAAACATTTAAAATGATTCATTAGCCATTTTTTTCCATACTTCCTTGACATTGGAGGGTATTTTCTCTAATTTGTTTCTTTTTAAAAGATTTTTATTTTTTTCAACTTCTCCATTGGATACATCTTTATCTATTTTGTTAAAAAAAATCCAGGTTTGGAACATAAAAAAGAATCATTTTTATGATTGTTTCTTCCCATGATATTAATATCATGTTCACTACGTTGAATTTATTCATTCTTAATCTTTTCACCTCTTTGATGTTTAAAAAATCATGTTAATAAAACTTGGTTAAATGATATTTTATAACTTCAGAGACCCATATTTTATTACCTCAATGAAACTTAGTGTACATTTCACAATATTTATCTTCCTCATATTTCATAAAAAATAAAATACCCCCCCACACACACAGACATATTGTACATTAAGTGTGTCTCTTTCCCATTTGCTCAATATAAGAATATTTTGAACCAACAAATCTCTAATACTTACATATGATGATAAATATGAATATTTCATCACATTTTCATATAAAGAAAACAATAAGGTTTTTTTGCATTATATTTTTAAAAGATTATGATATTTTTATGAAATTTATGAGTTACAAGATTAGCTTCTCCTTATAATGGTATCTCAACCAACTTAGCCACTTTTTTGATATTAAGGATATATGGTTTCCAAAAACGATTAAATGAAAACTTATTTAAACCATATTTTTAACTAAAGTCAAGGTTTATATAAAATTATTATATTATATCAGGAAATATTGAACTAGAATCATCTTTGGAAAAAGTTATAGATCTGCATCCTTCAAAAATGGTTACAGTCTTTAGTAATGAATCATATTTTTTAAACCATTATAGTTCAATTATACTTTCTGTATCTTCTATATTATTTAAAAATCAATGGAAAATTCCAATTCCATTGATCAAATGAACATTGGGGCATTAGAAAAACTAGAAACAATTATATGAAGGAAAGTTATAATGGCAAGAGTTATCCATATAAAATAAGCAGTGATGAGGGAGTAGTTACCCACTTATTATTTATATAGATTCAAATAGAGAGTCAATTAAACATAATAAAATCTAATTTATTAGATTCAATCCCTCAAAGATATCAATGTTCGATAATTCTTCTTAAAATTTTAGGAAAAGCTGATCTCCTAAAGTTTGAGTTAATTTTTTATAAATTTTATCCAAAAAACATTTCTACCGATGAAACAAGAAAGTTTTTCAAAAAACTTTAAACAAAATTATTTCAAAATATAATACAATAGAATATATTATTAGAAAACGTATATAAATTTACTACAAAATATTGAAAATTTTACTTTTTTTGGAAATTTTTATATAAACATTCTAACAAAAGCATGTCTGGTGAATTGAACATCTATGATTTAAGGAAAAAGTTTATCTAATGAAAATTTGGATAGAAACTTCTTCGAATGAAATGTAAAAATATTATATAAAATTTTTCTACAAAAAGTAACTATAAAATATTTTTTGTAAAATATTATATGAACAATTTTTTTAGAAATTTTTATGATAAACTTTGTCTAAAAAATATGTAGAAAAACATTTTTGGAATATTTTTGTGAAATGTTTTTCTTAAAATTATTAATGGGAAAAAAATTTAAGGAAATTTTTCCAAATCATAGAAAATATGTTCGTACCCTTTTTTTATGATTTATTTATTATAAAGAGATAGGTTAATAGGAATTTGATAAATTATTTTTTACTACCCATGTCAATATTATATTCAATATATTAAAATATTTTGTAATTGTGGGGTTCTGTAAAAACAACAAGAATTTATTAAGATTTTATGATGAATTATAAAATATTATTTCTTTTTTATGTGTGATCCTAATAGAATGATGTATTATGCCTATTTCCTTAGCTCATGAGTGATGTGTCTAGTTTTAACTTAGATCTATGGTCCTAGTGTTATCACAAAAATTGGAGTTTTACTTAAACTCATGTCAAAGTCAGCGAGTGTGTAATGCATCTTCTACACTTTAGTACAAAAAATTACAGCTTCTACATATTTAGATTTAGCCAAGAAAAATGGAATCGAGTGTTGTTTCTTATAAGTCAAATACCCTGAAGCGTGGCCTAAAAAATAAAATGTTCTATATGTACATTTTCTATCAATTTTATATCCTTTAAATTTTGTATCTAGTTTTTTTAATTGAAAATAATTTCATATGAATAAAATAACCCAAGATCCATAGTTTCCAAATGGTAATGAAAAATTCATTTGATAACATTAATATAAGACTCTTTTGGATTCATTTAAAAAATAACACATATATATAAAGAAAACATTCAATATTCCTCACTATTTGTATGGT
Organism: Viscum album; assembly: GCA_963277665.1. NCBI lineage: Eukaryota > Viridiplantae > Streptophyta > Magnoliopsida > Santalales > Viscaceae > Viscum > Viscum album. The sequence continues at coordinate 507,551,472 of OY728145.1, forward strand.
ATATTAAACTACCAATAATTCATCAATAAGTCTTATTATCCCCTAATTTCCTAGATTTATAAAGATTTAATTTTATTGAGGTTTTGATAGGAGTAATAATACTTTTAGTATTTTCAAATAATTTTTTTATATAGGTACTTTATATAATTTTGTCAAGATATAAATTCTCTTCTCGGTTTTTGATAAATTTGAGAACCAATAAAAAAAGTTACTTTGCCCATTAATCTCATTTCAAACTAATATTTCATAAGATCCATAAAGAAAGATAAAATTTAATTTTGAGTTGATCCAAACATAATGTCATTGACATAAATTCTAACAAAGATGGTTTCTTTAAAAAAGATAAATAAATTAGTTTGATCAATAACCCCTTAAAAATCATTTTTTAACAAAAATCCTATAACTATATCATACCGGGCTCATGTGTATTGTTTAAGTTCATAGAGTTCTTTAGTAATTATAAAAACACTCTCTAATGATTTATTGGATTCAAAACCAGGTGGTTGTTCTATATAAATTTACTCATTTCAAAATCTATTATGAAAAGCACATTTGATATCCATTTGTTAAAGAGTCAAATTTAATATTTCTATAGAGGATAGAAGTATACAAATAGACTATATCCTAGCTACTAGATAAAATGTTTATTTATAATCTATTCATTCTTTTTGATTATATAATTTAGATTTTTTTGCATTATTTCATTGAATAATTATCCATTTTTACAACTTTATCATGAATGTAACTATGTATTATGGAAATATTTTATGTAATTATATGTGTGTCCCTCCCTCCATATATTAAAGGAAACATTTCTCTTCTATTATTCACCCAATTTGAGCCTCCTAGATCATTTAAGACCTAATCCAAAAACTTCCTAGATTTCTTCCCATTATCCTAGATCCCCTTGTATTCTCCTAAGTCTCATATTTCATTAATTAAGGTTTAATCCAATAGAGGTATCTAAAAGAGAGGTATAAATCACAACTAAACGCTTTTAATTTTATTTATTCTTTAAAATAATATAAACCCGCTATATACATAAAAAAATGATGAATAAAGTATAAAAAATATACTGGAATATTTTTATGATGATGACACATCCCTTTCCCACCTAATCTTTATCGTATAGAAATGAATGTTTCTCTCATACATATATATAGACTACCGAATCCACAATGAAATATGATTCATTTTCCATCACCATATCTCATGGTTGGTTATAATGAAGTATTTAATAAATATATATTATTTTTATGTTATAATTAAGATTTAGAATGATATAATATTATTTTCTTTAATTTTATTATTGTAATTATAAATGACAAAAATTTTGATGTGTACATATGAATTACCATCTCCATGAATTGTGTAGGTCATTTTTCTATACCTAAATTTTATAAATATTTATAAATATTTATATATTAAATATACATGATATATATATAACACGATTAAAATTATGATATGATGAAACCATGGTGCAGATTCATGGAAAATTACAGTCAAATAGAATCATACATGAAAAATGAAACAGTTATCACCTGTAATAATGATTTATTAAGGAATATTCAAAAATGGTTGTTGAAATGTTATAAATAAAACATATAATTTATTATATCAATGAATATGGTTATTTTATATAATCATAACAAATTTAATGTTATTATACATGATTTTATAGTGCTTATGAAGCAAGAAGGACTTGAGGTAAGAGTTTTATGTTACAATCTCACTTTTTAGAGGGATTATTTATTCTTAAATTTACAATAATGAAATTATATGAAATATCTCTCCAAAATAATATTTATTTTATTATACACTACTTATTTACATAGATTACATTTTTACGTTTCATATTCCTTTATTTAAGTACTCAAGAGATTAAAATAATATTTTTACGAAAAATAAAATTTATTTCTCTCTTCGGCCATGATTCTTTTCCTTCCATATCCATATTTTATTTAATTTTATTTATGTTTTTACCATTAACCAATTATTTTATAAATTTATTTTTACCCATGTTCTAATTTTTACTATTTTTTAAAAAGAACCATTTTTTCATTTTGTGAATGAGGTATTATTAATTTTTTTTTGAAAATGTGAAATGAATCATCATTTTAACGTACACTAAATTAAAAATTCCCCTACCATCATGAATCCCATATTTATTGAATAATTATTTACATGTTCTTTTTGTTAATATTCAAGGAAAATGTTTTCTATAATATTTTGCAAATTTTTATATTTAAAATAAGTGATTTAATAATCAAAAGTTTATTTTCCTCATTAAATTTCCTAGGGACATTAAAAGGTATTTTCATCTATAACAGAACACATTGATGATTATTATTATTTACTAAGAATATTAACCAACGATACTATATTTTATATTTCTATAGAAGTTTTATGATTTTGATGATGAAAAATTCATTAAACCTATTTTAAATTCCACAGATTACATTTTAATGAAATGATAAATGCTTTCATGATATTGTGGAATACATAAAAATGAATTATAATTATATGATATGTCAATATAATATAAACCTCAAATAAATTAAGTAATGATTAATTTTATTGAGCTCGATGGGTATACATGAGTTTATCCCAATCCCAAAATAGGGTACACAATATGTTATCCCAATCCCAAAAAGGGTGAATAGGAGGTTATCCCAAGAAAAAATTTGGTACATGAGTGGTTATCAAAATCCAAACATGTGATTAATTCCATTATGGGTGGCCTTGAAATAATATTTCTATGATTATTATTATTTCATATTTTATTCCACTCTTTTATGACATGATTTATGATAATGTTATATTTTCATGGATCAGGTTATTTGATTCATTTATGATCATGTCTTGTGAACTGCCAATATTTATTCTATTCCTTATTGTTGTATGAATTGTTGGTATGAATTTCAAATGTTTAGATCATGTTCTCATACCATCATTCTCATGATTTGCTTACATATTCTCATTTATTGATATATCCCTTGTTTACCCTTCCTGGTCATCTAATCCAATTCATTATTGTGTTTCAGTTTCCATGGGATATAAATAAAATTTTTATGTATGGTATGTCTCAAAAGGGTTCTAGTTTTGAATAAAAAATTAAGAGGTGATGTAGATTTTTTATAAACAATTTGGCTATACATCCAAGTTTCAAAAGATACTAATCCTTTATGGTTATGGTGTCAATCATAAAATTATCTATTGAATAATAATATAATAGAATTTAATGTTTATTTATATAATGTTTGGGTCACTATAGTTATTAAAATATCTTGGTTTAATAATTTTTGGAACCTAGGTTGATAAAAATTTAGTAAAAACCCATTGGATATGGAAATTATTGGAGAAAATCTAACGTTATGGTAAATAAAGGTGTGTGGTTTTCAAATAAAATATATCCGTTCATGGATACAAGAAAGTGGATGTGGTTTTGGACTAGATGAACATAGGGGTAACAACTCTTAATGGGGAAGATTTTTTATTAACTATATTTCCACCAATGCACAATGAGTGTGCCTAAGATAGTACACCTGTCTAAGAACTCCTGAGGAATTTGTTTTGTTAATTTAAATTTTCATTATAATCCATTTTGAATAATTTTAATATATAATAACTATGGATAGTATAATATAAACCTATATTGTTACTAAATAAAAATAATTTTTAAATATTTAGAAATCTTATAAATTATTTTTAGGATTATAAAATTTCCCACTACGGTTATTATTGCTCATACTTAATTTTTTGTCTTTATTTAGTTGTTTGAAATTGAAGGAACCATGTTATAGATGAATGTAATGAAAAAATTAACGATTATACTCTAGAGAAACTAAATTTAATGGGGTACAGAATGAAAAATCATGTTTTTATGCTTATGAAAATTACTCAACGCATAAATCATGTGGAACCTCCAAATGAGAAAAGTAGGGAACACGGTAATGTTGAGTCCTTCATGAGACAACATCCACCTTATTTTAGAGGGTATTTTGATCAAATAATTTTTTTATCAACACATTAGTTTCACTAAAAAGATATTTTCTATTCTCCAATGCATATATAATGCAAAAGTAATTTTATATGTTTTTCATTTGGAAGGAGAGCAGATAAATAGTGGAATCTTATCAAGAATAAGAGACAACTGGAATAAATTGATTCCATGGAGTGGGATGAGTTTATGATAATATTTTATAATAAATAATTTCAATATATTCATTATATGAAATTGGATAAGGAATTCCTTGTTCTTCAACTAAAGGATGATGAATCCATTTGTATATGTCAGGAATTGTTTACAAGACTTTTGGTATATACTTATGGTATTATCATTGAACTGGAAAGTAATATTGATGGATTATTTAGTATTATAAAACATTGTTTTTAAATGGAGTTAAAAATAAGATAATTTAGAATATATTAATAATTTGTTATATTTTCTATCAAGGTACATATGAAGAATGGATTCACCCATCAATATCATAGTTTTGATTAGTAAATAAAGATGGAATTTAAATGAAATTTAAATGAAAAAAATATTAGACTGAAGATGTTAAGTCTTCCATTATGCTACATGTGTGGAGATAAAATATAATAAATAGTCTTAAGTGGACTACTAAAATATTTGTGTTTAAAAAAAAGGTTATCAATAATTTAAGCCTAAATTAACTGGAGTAAGTTAGATAATGATGAAAATGGAGAGAAATATCCATATAATGAACCACTCATGGTCTAATGTGACAAAAATAATAAGTATCAACATTATGATAATTAGTGGTCAAATATCAAGGTAAATGACAATGATCAATTTCACAAGCCTCTTAATCAAATATAAAATGGAAATCTCATGCAATCCCTATTACTAAAGTGTGGTACGAAAATTATGTTTTGAAAGGCACACCTACCATGAATTCAAGAATATCTAATGTCTTGTTTGATTATGTTTATAACCAATATTCAATATATAAATAATTTTCTAAGTATATCACATTAAAAACTCAATTATTATATGTTGAATTAGAATAAAAAAAATCATAATGATATAATGATTTCATCCCAAGTCTATGATTCTTCTCCAACTGAAGTTTATGGGAAGGTCCTTCATGAAAATCATATTATGTTCCCTATAGATGAATTTTATTTGAATTTGGGAATTTATTGGGTTTATTTATATAAATCCCATATTAATTATTTAGGAATTTATGTCACATATGATATTTTCAACCAAACTATGACTATCTATATGTGTGAGGATTAATATGAACCTATAATGGAAATATCATCCATTTCATGGGTCTGGATTCCTTTTCAATATTGGTGTTTATCTTACATGGTTGGAGAGTAAATGAACACAACCAGAATGGCCCGAAGGCCTTCATTTTTAATTGATTTTTGATATCCCCCCTTTAAAGGGATGAGGGGGAACCCTTACAAGGCCGGTAGGCTTAAAGATTACATGGCCCATAGGCTTAGGAGATTACATGACCCGAAGGTCTTAGGGAATTCAACCAGACTATCTACAATTAACATCCCCTCCCCAGCATCTACATCGTGATAGTATCTCTCCACCTTCGCATGGCCATCTGTCTAGGCTTCCCATGAAAGCACAAGCTGGTCCTGATGGCATAACAATACCCTCTCATTCTGATAAATCCATTTGGTTAGGCTCTAGTGAGTGCACCTACTATGAATCCTTTTCTAGGGAAGCTCTTTTATGTGTAGTGTGTCTGGGAAAACTACATCTGGCCCGAAGGCCTTGAGGTAGCCCAAAGGCCTTAAAGGTGGCCAAAAAGACCTACTGGCCTGAAGGTCTAGCTTTCCCAAAAGGCTTATGGACTCCAAGCCCAAACCGGCGGCCCAAGGTGAATAGTTCCAGATACTAGAGTACCGAACAGTAATTACTACAGTACTGCTACAGTTACGCTAAAATACCCGCACAGTGTATAGATCTGCTACAGTACCTATACATCGTACAATTCTGTTACAGTACCTGCATAGTGTACAGTTCTGCTATAGTGCCAGCTACAGTACCCGCAACAGTACCCTGAAAATATGCCTCTACCTGGTTTTGAACCTAGGTCTTGTGGATGCACTTAAGGATACCTCACCAACTGGGATGAGGCTCATGTGCGGAAATTAACATACAATATATAAATATTATACAAGAGTTTTTTTTGTCATTACAGAATTGTTTCTTAGTATACCAATGAATCATGATGTCGACTTTTCAATAAAACTCATACATGGGGATAAACCTCTTTAAATAATCCATAGATAACTGATATGATTATGTTATAGAAATTGAAGACACAAATATAGGAGAATACTTATTATGGATTCATTTATTCATTTTATTCACCATGAGGTGGACTTGTAATTTTTATTAAGAAGAATGATGGACCAATGTGACACTTCAAAGATTATTGGAAACTTAACTAGATCAATATCATGAATAAGAATCATCTTCCTCATTTTTGTGATTTGTTTGATCAATTATGAGGAGATAAATTTTTTCACAAGATCTATAATTGATATCGATACTATTAGTTGAGGGAAAAGAATGATGACATACCCTAGATAGCCTTCCTTTTGAGGTATGAATACTATGAATTTATAATTCTTCTATTTGGTCATACTAATTCCTCCATTATCTTCATAGATTTAATGAACAAAGTCTTTAGATATTACATTGATCATTTTGTGGTCTTCATTATAGATGATATTCGTATATATTCTAAGATAATGGAATATCATGATGATCACTTGTGGATTGTACTAAAGACCCAAATGAAGGAGAATCCGTATATAAAAATTTCCAAGTGTGACTTTTGGCTATATAATGATTAAATTTTGATTTATAGAATCTCAATCGTGGGAATATCATTGGATCCATCAAATATATATTTTATTTATAATTATTTCAAACCAACCAATTTGAATTAGATGTATATTTTTCATATATTGAATGTGTATTATCAATGATTTCTAAAGGATTTCTCATGGTTATATAATCTACTCACGATATTAAATCAGAAGGAATACAAGTTCATATGGACTGATGAATGTGATTTTTTTACAGAAACTAAAGAAAAGGTTGGATAGTGAACCTATACTCATAATACCCTATAGTGGAGACGAGTTTGTTATTTATAGTGATGCGTTAAATAAGGGGATGTTTTATGTTCTTATACAAAATGATATGGTGATATCTTATGCATCACACCAATTGAAGGTTCACGAGAAAAATTACCTGAATCAAGATATAAAGTTAACAGTAATAATATTTACATTAATGATATGGAAGCATTATCTTTATATAGAAAGTTGTGATACACATACTGATCCTAAAATTTCAATGTATATATTCACCAAGAATTTGTTGAATATTTTTTATAGAATATGGTTGGTGTTGATTAAATATTATGAATTTTCAATAAATTACCTCTATGGGAATGAAAACAAGGTGGTTGGGGATTTGAGTTGAAAGGATTCTGTAAGCTTATATATGATATGCATAAAAAAATATGGAATATTTATGGGTTTTCAAAGGATGGAACTTGAAATATTTTATAAAAAGGGGGAAATATATTCTTTTTAAAATGATTGTTCAAGTATCAATCCATGTGAAAATTAAAGAGGTTAAGATAGAATATGTGGATCTAAAAAATAATGTGAGAAATTTTCCTAAGTTAAACTTTGATTATAACATAATGACTTGGTTTAGGAGTAAATTATACATCCCATCAATACTAGAATTTAAGTAAGAGTTATTGGAAGAATATCATAGTTCATTATTCACTTTTTAACCATGGAATTTTGATGATATATATGGATCTGAAATATTATTTCTGGTGGGACATTATTAAAATAGATATTTAAGAGTTTGTATCTTTGTACATGGTATGTAATCATGTTAATTATAAGATATATAATTCTAATAGGTTGTTACAACTATTACCCATACTAGAATGTAAATAAGAAAACACCACCACTGATTTCTTCGTTGGACTCACCAAAACATCAAAAGGTAAAAATTTTATTTGTTTTGTAGTTGATTTCTTAAAAAAGTAAGTAAATTTAATTACAATCATAGAATATTTATCTCATGATTATATTTCTAATATATATATTAGGGATGTTATAAGGTTTCATGGAATACCATATATTATTATATCTAACCAAGATCTATGGTTTACCTTGGTGTTCTAGAGAATTATTCAGATAAATATTGGAACATAGTTATGCTTTAGTATTTCCTATTATCCTTAGATAGATGGTCAATATAAATAAACTAATTAAACCATATAGGATATGTTTAGATATATTTCACTATATTTCAATGGTGGTGAGGATAAACTCCTTCCTATAGTATAATTATATTATATAAATACCTTTCACTGAAGCATTCAGATGGCTCTATATGAATCCCTCTATGGAAAGAGGTATGGGTCTTCAACATGATGTGATGAATTTGGATAAATAATTCTATGGGGTCTTGAGCTTGATGAGGAAATTATAGAGAAATTTGGAGTCATGAAGTAGCACATCATGAAATCTCATAGTCTACAATGGTGTTATAAGGACAATCATCAGTCTGATAGGGAATTCAAACTTTTAGAGAATGTATTATATGAATTTCATCAGGGAATAAAGACACAATATTCAGAAATAAGGGAAAGTTGAAGTATAATTATATTGGTCCCTTTGAGATAATTTATTGTGATAAATATTTATCATATCACTTTTTTTCATTCATCAAATATCTGGTTTGTTAAAAACTTGTTCAATGTATCACTTTTGAGGTAGTACATAAATGATCATTTATATATAATGAACATATATTCTTTACAACTATAGCATGATCTTTCCAACGAAGAATGGAAAATTGAAATATTGTATCATATAGATAAATTTCTATAGAACATGGACATTGACCTAGTTAATTTTCATTGAAAGAATTAGGAATTTGAGGAACCCACATGGGAAATAGTGTATTTGATGAAGTAGAGATAATTTCTTTTTTATGTACCAGAGTGATGTAATTTTGAGGGAAAGTTTAATTTTAAATGGGTAGAACGTAACACAAAAATTGTTTTTATATATTTCACTAGAAATATACATAAGGTATTCAATAGAATTCCTTACACACAACCCGGAGTCTAAATAAACTATGATGTATTATATCATTATAACATAGCCATCATATTTTAAGGTATGAATAGAAATAACAACATTATGAGAGGATGTGTAGAATCTCATATGGTTTGTAAATTTGATCAATTATGTATGACTTACTTTGAACTATGTTTGAAATGTCAATTTCTTTAACCATGATTGGTATTGGTAGATATAATGTTGATCTAGGGATGTTGCATTGAGTAGCAGTAAAAAATTAGAATTACTTGATATATATAAAGGTTATATTATTAGTTTATGGAAGATATGAATTACTATTTTTTAGGGTATACATTGATGCTAGATTCCACAAAAATCATTAAGACATGAAATCACTGTTAGGTTATGTATTTTTCCTATGTGGTGGGGTAACGTGATAGAGAAGCTCAAAAGAACCAATGGTCCTTGATTCTATAGCTTAATCCATATATATAGTGTATTTAGATAAATATATGGAATTAGTTTAGATACAATGTTTTATTATATATATTATAATTATACCTTGCATTGCACACCCTATAATAGTATAATATGATAACTCTATAGTAGTGGTACTTGGAATGGAGCCAAGTTTACACTAGTGGATAATGAATATAATAAAATAGTTTCATCTCTGGAATGATTTTTCTTAGAGAGGTGAAGCCATAGTTAACAAAGTAGATATAGAAGAAAACATAACGGCCCAAAAAATAAAACCATATCTCATTAGAAACATGATTCTCATGTGAGATCCAGTATGTTGAGAGTTATTAAAAGTTTTCTCTAGTACAAGGTGGATTATTTTGAGTGGGTTACCTAGAATAAAATCTTTATTTTACTTCGATTACCATTACATGTAAAAAATTTAACATATGCATGTTTTAATTTTAACCATTATAGAAACCAAACTTCTATATGTAATATAAAAATTGTAATTTACTCAGATTGCATGTTATACCAAAAGTTTGTATACTTTTACAACTATAATTGAATCCTAGAGATACTATGATATCAGTAATAACCATATATCATATGGTCTTCATAGATCTTACAAATAGTACATAGATGATGTATTAAAATATAGTTTTGGGGTAATATAAGCATTGATACTTATTCTCATGAAGTTTTTACATGGACATCTAGAGTACTTATGATCATGTATTCTGACCCACCAACAGGAACACAACATCTTATCCGTGTCACTCATTTTACCTATATATAGTTTAGTCCTCATGATCTCAACTATTCAAGATCACCAATAGTTAATTTCCTTATAATAAGTCACAATTATTATGAGACCACAACACCTAACTGTCATATATTATTTATGCCTAGTCATCAGGGTGTATCTAACCATAAAGCCTTTGTATAAGTTTACTATCATTGTTTCTAAAGTTTATAATTATAGCTAATAACTACTATATACTTTTGATAGGACATAAAATATATGGAAAGTATCTATGATATAGTTCCCATAGAATTTAGGTTACTATTATGTTAAACACAAAATGATAAATATATTAAATAATATACCTGTAGTTATAATCAATGTACATTCAAGAGTAGGGTCTAGGGAACCCACTCACAACACCTTTAGCGATATGGCCATATGTTTTCCTATGATATGGTTCACATAAACATTTCAAGATGATTCATGGATTAACCATATAATATGATTCATCCCATTTTAGTGTATAACCATTAAATTTATCACGTGACTACTATGATATATATATTATAAGTGATGTGAAAATCAAAGAGAGAGACATACCATATCATTTTCCTCAAGAAACTAGACATATTTTTACCATTGTTAGAAAAAAAAAACCCATATTAAATGACTGAAATAACATATACTTCATTTACTTCAACCAATATAGTGATATCATAGACCATGATTTGACTTGTTCCTCAAACCAACTAAAATAGGGAGCTATAGACTAGTTATGATATACCCTTCTAATAACATGTCATACAATAATCACCTATTATATTTTTTATAATCTAATATGATAATTTTCAACCTCTTTATACATGTCTATCAATTCGTCCTATAAACATTAATTAAATAGATGACTCAAACTCATATATTATGCCATTTTCATTAGAGAGGCACATTTTTTTAAAATAGAGTTTCCCTTCTAAATTATCGTATGTGTCACATTTAAGAATATTTTATAAAAAACCATTATTATTTTAATATTACATACAATAAATTTATTTAATAATTAAATAAAATAAAAGTATCAAAATTGATAAAATTGATGATTGACATAAATAAATCATGATTATATTTTTGGTAAAAATTATATTTTTGGTTTTCATAAAAACAAAATTCTATGATATATTACGAAATATAAATAAAATAATATTCTAATATATTAATATCATGAAATAATATATATTTTTAAAATAATACTATAATTTTATGAAACCATAAGTAAAATTTTTAGTCATTATAAAACTGATCGTGGAAAAAAACTATATTTTTCAATAAATATGGATTTTATTTAAAAATTATTTTAATATTATTTAGATAATTATTTTTATAAAACTAATTTTATTTTTTGAATTATAATTTTGAAATTATATCAGGGTATTTTTTTATTTTTAAAAAAAAATTGATTTTTTATTGAATAATATAATACCGTAGAAGTACATTATTTTTTAATATTTAGTATAAATGTATTTTAGAGATTTCTAGAAGCTAGATGAAAATTTTATTTTCTCATTTATAATATAATCACATTCTTAATACTATTTAGTAGAAATATGGTTCTTTATTTGAACAAATACTATTTTATTATAATATTTTATTTTAAAACACCCCTCTCATTCACTTATTAATATTACCCTCCTCCTCCCATTTCTATTCACATTAAAAACAATTTAGGTCACAAAAAGTCTCCCCAAATATCACATAAATCCTCTCCTCATGTCCTAGACTTATTATCCTCTCTAAAAGACCAATTTAAGGAGCCTTAAGTTGTAGCCTAAGAGTAAACAACTAAAAAACGAGGTAATATTCTCAACTGAAATCTTTTAAATACTTTTCCACTTACACTACCTAAAATATATTATATATATACCATTATAAAAACCTTAGTGTTATTATTATACTAGAAAATATTATATTAATAGAATTTCAAATATCCAACCACATATCATTCTATTATAAATTGAAAACATTGTTTATTTTATGGCCAATCACTACCTCCATGAATAACATATTTTGTTTTTCATCACCACCATTATGGATGATTAAAATAGATAAATTATGGTAAAAATGATCAATATAAGTATATTATATATATATATATTATATATTCTATAATAGAAAAATATTCATTAGCTTTATTAAAACTAAATAAATTCATAATAGTAGAAAAAATGCATAAATTAACTAACCATATAACGATAACATTTATACTAGATGAATCATCCTTATGATAGGAAAATATGGGTAGTTTGAATTTTTAAACCCCTAAAATGAAATTCACATTATTTCATCAAACTTTTGGGTTATGTAACTATTTAATAATAATTTCCTTAATTATCTATAAACTGATTAGGCCTTAGTACCATGACACGAATGGCCTTGGGATAGTGAATAAAAACCCAATATTTTAATAAATGTTAATAATGTAAAATACTAGAGTAATAAAAAATATATGTGATTTTTAAAAAAAATTATTTAATAAATGAAATTTTATTTTTTAATAATTTAACAAGTCTAATGAGTCAAGGACCTAAGTCAAGGGATCTTCTTAACCACCCTCATAACTTTTATAGTACACATTCAGTCTACCTTCCTCCCATTACCTCAATCATATTCTGATTTTATTTTTTAATATCTAGTATATATATTTCTTAAATATATATAACTATTTTACTTCACCTTTATTTGCTGGGGATGATATATTTTCACCAATTTCCCTTCTCAATTCCCTCTTACTAGGAAACACATTTAAAGGGAAATGGTGTATTTATTATATCTTTTCATGTACAACTATTTTTAATTATTTTGTCCTTCTATAGTTTCTAATGATATTAATTTTTTTATTGAAAATAATTTGGTATCATTTCTGGTTTTAAGGAAATTATTATTCTATTATGCACTTTAAATAATCATTACGTTTTTTTCTTAAAACCCAACTCAATAGGTTCTGTTCCAAACTTATATATTCACTCTTTTTTTATGTATTCACTTAACATGAAATTCATTTTCATGATCAATAATTATGTATTCAATTATAAAAATAAAATAATTCTTTAATCATGACTTTCGTGGGAATATTTATGATATATCATTTGGTTAATCTATAAGACAATATTATTAACCTATTTCACTTTCAATGGTTTTATTATTATTATTCCCTATGTATGATTTGTTATATGGTACACATGTGGATTTATAATTTTTTAATGTGATTAGTGGACTCATAATTATAAAGCCCCCTAATTAATTATGTACTTTTTTCATCTCATGAGATACGATGTATAATGCACATGTAGTGAGCTTATATACTATGCTATGATTTCATAGTAGCGCCCCTTGACCTTGATATCATGTTTTATATTGTTTCAAAATTACTATGATTCCACGATCCTATGATATTATCTTATTATATTTATTATTTCATTAGAGTATATATTAATCTTTTCTTTTATTTCATCAATACAGACATCCTATCACATATTTATTATTTAAGATCATTCTTTACTCAAATTATTTTCTTGCCCTGCTTTATATATCACCCCATTTCATTATGTCTTCCCTAAATCATCCTATACAATAAAATAATATTAAATTTATTTAAGATAATGTTATATATATATATATATATTATATAACTTATATTCATATTGTTGTATTGTGTTTCTAATCTATAAAAGAAAATTCACATAAAGATTTATGGGTCATATTTTATTGAACTTTATGTAAAAAATGTTGAAATAAAATGGGTATGAGGCTCATGTTTCCAAGTTTAGTATTAAAGAAAGGTCTAGTTATTTTTTGTGATTAGGAGAAGAATAAAATAGTTAAAACCCTAAGGATAAGTTTAAGGAAAAATTTTTATTTTTTGGTAAATATAGAGTGTGTGATTTTATAGAAGTGAAATTTCTATCTAGATAAAAACATATATGCCATAGATGCACCTAGGGGGAATAAACCTCAAAAGGCTAGTTATGTATTAACACAATCTTCACTAAATGCACAAAAAGTGGTCCTAACCACACACTTCAATTGAAACTCCTTGGGGATATTCTTCAATTACTTCAAATACACTTTTCAATCCATTATAAATGATAACATTTATTATTATAAAATTTGATTAAGTAATATCTTAGTTGTTATGTTAGAGAACCTAATTATAATATGACCATGTATAACCTAGATTTAATCCTATAAATTCAAAATTTATGCCATACATGTAATTTAAGAGAAAAGAATTTTAAATTCAAAGGGTCCTTTTTATATTCTTATTAATATAAGTATTTTCATCAGTAAATTAATTACGGTTTTACTAAATGTTTAGAACTAGAATCAAATAGATGAAGGTATGTATTTTATCTATTCATGAACTTAAAATTATATATTTTTTGTAGTTATATTAATTATTTAATATCTTTTACATTTACTAGAAATATGAAAATATTACCTCAAGACATTGTGACTAAATTATCAGTGAAAAAACTAAGTGGTGAAATATATTCATCTCAAGTATAAAATTTACCCAATGAATATTTGTGTGATGAATCTCTTACAAAACCTTATCATACATACTATAGTGGAATTAGGTGATATTAATATCATGAAATGGGGATATTTATAAGAAGAAAACACAACATATTGGGAGAAGTAAATCTATTTTTGTATCCCAAATCCTTTTATGATTATGTACAAGTGAAAGGAAGCGAATGAATCGAATTTGGAAAATTACTCTCAATAATGGACATTCCTTAATTTTTAGAAATCTTATACTTCTAAAATGAGTAAAACAAGGAGAGAATCACCCTTGAAGATGATACATTATGAGATAATATGCTAATGTATTATTTAAAAAGTTTAATAGTCATCCTCCTAACCAAGAGGTTCAGTTTTCAATTTATTTTTCATGGATCTCTACCAATATCCAATAGAAGTTTCCCAATTGAATCGAATGAACAAAAGAAAAAAATAGTAGGGAATGTTTGAAATGGTTTTATATGTCCATGTCCTTTACTAGGGTTGAACATGTTATCTTTTTAAATGATAAAGATGTGTCAATTAATCTCTATATTTGTTATAGTGAACCCAAAAAATTACAATAATGAACAAATATACCCTTTAGAAGATTAATTATTTGTTAAATTAGATACATAGGAACCAATACATCTCTAATGTGGATAATCAGTCATGATATAATCAATTGAAGGTGAATATGGTGGATATTCCCATGTATTTCATTAAATACTTTTATTGACACTAAGAGTTTATAATGATTCCATTCATACCAACTAATGTTCATGTATACTTCATGGTATTAATGAATATAGTCTTTAGAGATTATATTTATAAATTTATTGGAGTATTTATATATTATATTCTCATATAATATATAAGTAATTAGAATCATGGGAAGAATTTATATACTACTCTAAATATATTAACAAAGGAGAAGTTGTACACAAAGTACAAGAAATATCAGTGTTGGGTATATAAATTAATTTTCTTAGGGAATTTTATCACTAGTAGGGGTATATCTATAGGTAATTTAATGATGAAGGTGACAGAAAAATGGCCGAGACCAAAATATATAAAATATATTTATAGTTTCCCATGATTAGTTAGGTATTACTGATGATATTTGAGGAACATTTCACATTTTTTAAACCTACTAAACAATTTAACATGGAATGGAGTGGAGTTTTTATAGATTGATGAATCTAAATAGAAAATCAAGGGATTAAATAATAGGATTATCACTACACCATTACTCACACATACCTTAAAAAGGGTAGGGTATTTGATCTATAGTAATACTTTAAATACAGGATTAGTTTTTGTACTCATGAAAAATGAAAAATCGATAACTTATACCTCTAGAAAATTAATGACCCATGAGGGGAACTATCTAACACATTATTTGGAGTTATATATAGTATATTCACATTGAATATATTTCAGAAATATATCTATAGATAGAATTATTCCATACATACAGATCAAAAGATCTTCAAGTATATATTCACACAGAAGGGTCTCAATTTGTGTCAGTGAAGGTGGTTAGAAATGATCAAGGATTAAAAATGATAAATAAATTATCATATGTGTATGGTAAATAAAGTATAATATTCTCTATGTAGAAAATATCATGTACCCTTATCCATGATTAGGTTTTAATGGGATCTAATCTTCTTAAAAAAGGATAAACATTGGTATTAAAATTGAAGAAAAGTCATCATACCTTACTTGATTAATTACTCTGTCATAAAAATATTGAGAATATAATAGATGATTCAGGAGATGTTATAGAGATAAAAAAGAAGTTGTATTCAAAAAAATTGTAAAATCCCTTGAGTTAAATATTAACCAAGAATGTGATGTGATATTTGGGACACAACCATTTGTATCATCCGATACTGCTTTAAAGAATGATATAATTAACATTTTCACTTCTCAACCACCTCAAAAAACCCAGGGATCACAAAATGTATAGATATATCTGATATAAATACTAGTGGGATAATATAAATATAGATATTATTAAATATTATTCAATGTACTTGGTGAGTAAGAAAGTGAAGGTGGAAAGGAAAAATGACCAAGGTTATGATGCCACCATTATCAATATGATCATAGAAATGAGAGAACATCTCCCTCAATTTTTTTCATAGTTATTACAAAGAAATGGATATGAAATAATTACATATGGAATTTATTATAAATACTTATTAGTTTATTACCATTCAAAATAAATTCTAACTCGATATTTTGAAAAGATATACTTATGAATAATTGTGAGGATATATATAACACCATTATCAATTGTGTTTAGTTGAGATCTAAGTTTCATCTAAATATTTTGGAAATGTATTAAACATTCCTTGGTCAAATTGGTGAATTTAAATATGTATTTTCAACCCCAAAATGATGTCCAATATGAATATACTATTAATAAACTTGATTATATATTGGGAGCATTCTCTATGGACTTTAATGGAGGATGGTATCAACATATTCCTCTAGTCAATTTCTCATACAATAATGAATTCAACTCCACAATGCATATGGATCCAAATTAATCCCTCTATGGGAAGAAACATAGATCACCCACATATTGGGAAGAAGATTGTGAATTCAAGCTATTGGGACCTAAAATGATCAAAGAAATGGAAGATAAGATCAAGTTCATTCTATAATATATAATAGAAAACCAAAGTTGATTGAAGAGATACACTAAAAAAATTCAATTATACATGAAGTTTTATGTTATGGATAAATTATTACTAATTACATATTCTTGGAAGAGAGTCATGAGGTTTGAGTAAAATGTAAAGCTTAGTCCCAAATATATTGTCCCCTTGAGATTCATGATTCCATTAGAGCCATGGTATATCAACTTTCACTCCCTCAAAACTTATCTCATGACCATGAATTGTTCCATGATTCATTCCTTAGGAATTATATACCATATCCATCATGTGTAATAAATCTAATGGGGGAATGGATTAAGCATGATCTCTCTTATGAATAGTACTCAGTGGAGATATTTGACTATAGAGACATAGTACTATGAAACATGTTGAATCACTTGGTTAAAGTTATTTACAGAAATGAAAATCATGTAAATGAAAATTGTAAACATAAAGGAGAAATGAAATATAACTACCATCATCTATTTTCACCTTTGAGTATATAATGAAATTTTAGATGAGATTTTTCTAATGTGGTATAAATGTATCAACCCAAAATTTTATAACTGTTATTTATATTCTCAATAAACATGCATGTCGTATTTTAGAAGATAGCATAAAACACATGAAATTTATTTAATATTGTCATATATAAGATATTTGTATCACAATTCAATTAAATTAAACTGTCAAAAATTATAAAACAAATTATTGACATAAAGAAAGAATGACTATATTTTTAGAAAAAAATATGTTTTATTTTTGATAAATTAAAATTTCAAGATAAATAATAAAATTTAAATAAAATTTTATTTTAATAAAATATTATCATAAAATAATATATATTTTATAAAAATAATAACATATTTTTATTAAACTATAATTAACTTTTTAAAGGATTGGATAATTGATCATTTCATAAGAAATACTATTTTGAAATTAATACGGATTTTATAGAGAAATAATATTCCAAATAGTTAGAAAATGATCATGTGAAAATAGTTTTCATCTTTACAGTCCTAAAATCAAAATTTTCTTTGGGTGATTTTTTTATTTTTATTATAAAATTGAACTTTTGTTGAATAGGGAAATTCTTTATAAGTATGGTTTAGTGTAATAATGTGTACGAATTAATTTTTACAGATTTCAGAGTTTAGATAAATATTTTATTGTTCCATTTTATTTATAATCACAATATACTTTCTATTGAGTCATACTATGTGTCACATTTTGAAGAAATAATATTTTATTCTATTATTTTATTATTGTATTTGATTCTAAAACACCCCATCTTCTCCACTTATAAATACCACCCTCCTCCTATAATTTCCCTTCACATTAATAAAATCGTGTTACCAAATTATACCCAAACCTCTCCACATGTCCTATAATCATTTATCTCACCAAAATAACAATCTACATATCCTTAAGATTTAGTCTAAGAGTGAACATCCAAAGGAAGAGGTAATATTCTCAACTAAATTCTCTTAAATTCTTATCCTGTTATACCTACTAAAATATATTATATCCATGATAGTATAATAACATTAGTATTATTAATATACTAAAATTTTATTAAATTAATCCAATATCCATTCTATAACCTCCTCTAAATCTATTTTAAAATGAAATCATTTTTCATATTATAATCGTTCACTATCTCCATATGAAACGTATTTAATTTTTCACCACCACCTTCAAGTAAAATTTTAATAAACATATAATGGTGAGATTATATATAAATAAAAAAAACTATATAAAATTTCATATTCTATAATGGTTAAATACACATGAATTTAAATAAAAACATATAAGTTTTTCACTATAGAAAACCGCATAAATGAACCAACTGCATAATGATAACATTTAAACTAAATGAATCATCATATCGTTAGAAAAAATATTTTTTTTAATCAAGTTAAAATATTATGATAACAATAAAATCATTTTTACCACTTCAATAGTTATGTAACCACTTAATAAAAACATCCATAATTATCTAAAAATAAATTCTACCTTTGAATCATGACATGAACAACCCTCGTATAGTTAATATAGACATGATATCATAATAAAATTATTATAAAATAAAATAAATGAGTAATAATAAATAAAAAATATTTAAAAAAAACTCTGAAACAATTATTTAATAATTTTAATTTCATTATTCTTCAATTAGATCAACATGCTAAATAATTCAAGGACTATAGGTAAGGGTTCTTCTGAACCACCGTCATTACTTGTGGGTTACACATTATCTTTAATTTTCATTTTATCCATCTATAAAGTATTTTTATAATTCTTCCATATTCTATATATATTTTCATTACATATATAACTAGTTTACATAACATTTATTTATTGATGATAATTCATGTTCTTCAAGTTTCATTCTCAATTCATTCTTTTAATAAACCTCATTTAAAGGGAACCTATTTTTTTAATCTCTTTTCATATACCATTGTAAATAATTATTTAAACCTTATATTAATTCAAAAATAAATATATATTTTTTTGGAAAATAATTTTGTTTAATTTTTTGTTTTATGGAAATTATTATGATCTTGCACTCTTTAAATACTCTTTTCCCTTTTCATTAAAACCTCACTTAAATCATTAATTTCCAATCATAATTCTCCATTTTATGTAATGTATTAAATTAACTCAAACATAATATTCATAAAATATTCTTCTTTATTAATTTATTAATTTCAAATAAATCATTAATCCATTCTTTCTTGGGAATCTTTATTATATTCAACTTTCTTATTCTCTAAGAAAATATTATGTAACCCATTTTTTAGTGGGGTTTTATAATGATTATAACATATGTATGGTTTCTTTATGTAGAACACATATGGATATGAATAGTATGAATGTGACATATGAAAATATAATTATAATTCCACAAATGAATTGGGAAATGTTCAATTCTCATGATATACCATGTATAGTGCATAGGTAGTGAGCCTAGAACACTATGTTATGTTGTTTTGGAGGTGTTCCTAGAACACATTATTATGTTTTTTTTGAAGTTGAATTTCAATTATTAATTTGATGTATTGTTTTATATTTTCACCAAATTATTAAGATGTCATTATCGTTTAATATTATCATCATCATGTAATTATTTCATACAAATATATATGCTCATTTTATTTTATACAATCATTATATGTATCATGTATCATATGTATTGGTAGTCATCATGCCTAACTATTTTTAAACTCTTAAATAGATTTATTACTCATCTAATTTATTTATGTAATCCCCATGATATATAATGTAATAAAATAATTTCAATTACATTAAAGTGAATTTTTTAGAGATCAAAATGAAGATATTTTTTTTATTTATTCTAATCTCTTAAAATAAATATCCCTATAAATTTTTAGGTAGAATTTAATAAAAAATCATGTTAAAAATAATTAAATAAAATGTTTAAGTGACTTCAAATAACACATTCCCTTCATAAACACCATTCATTCCATGGGAAATGACAATTACACATTTTCCTTGTGTAATTATTATTATCAGTGCGTGCATCCCTATCATGATGATGAAATATCATGTTATATTTGTAGATCTATATGTTTTTAATGTATATAACATAATTTTATTTATTTCATGTGTAATGATAGTACATTTATATCCTTTATATTATGATTTTTTATAGGAAAATCCTCCATCTCTTTAAATATGACATTTTATATCATTAATTTTTTCCAGTGATAATCAACCCAATATTGTATACCTCATCCTATTACTAAATTTTACAAGGTCAAATCACAATAATTAAACTTTATAAATTATATTTAAACTTATAGAGATAAATAAATCAATTAAATCCAAATTATGTTTCATTTGTATAATAATTCCAAAATTATCCAAAATGTATCCATATTTGAAAAATGTTGTTAACTATCTATAAATTATAAAACATAGAGAAATAAATGAATTAAAATCTTATTAAATTTTATTCATTAAAATGTTTTTATCACTCTCCAACACTTAACTCCTTAAACTCATTGGAAATATTTAAATTTAACTCAAGTAATGATTTATGCATACACCATCAATGAGTGATCTTTCCTTTTCAAAGCACCAAAAATTATTTTGACTATTCTTGAAACTAAATTCTCCAATACATAAATATTTAATTCATTTAATTTTGATCTTTAAATCTACCAATTCACACTTATAAAGACTTTATGAATTTATTTTCCTCAAAAATCATAGCATATTTAATATTTTTTTAGCTTTATTGAATTTAAAACTTTTCAAATATATTTTCTGCCTCTGAGTATCCAATATCTTAGTTAATACCTTGGGTAAATCATAAAGACTTTCAGGTTAGTTTGGGCATTGATCATTGGTCATGTTTTCTAAAAAAAGGTTAGAATGATATAGTTTGTTTCTTTTAATTAAACAAAATGATTTATAATTAAACACCAACAAAACTATCTCACCCAATCACCTTATAATTAATTATCCAAAAAAATTATCTCATGATGTATTTTGATAATTTAATTAGATATGTTTCAATCATCATCATCATAATTGTTTATTATTAAAATAAATGGGGGCCAAAGGCCTACACTGAAAGGAAAAAAGAGGCCACATGAAAACATAACAATAAATATGAAAGATAAAGGGGAATGAAGGGATATAGGTGGAAAAAGTAAAGGAGTCATAGCGCATCCCTATGAAAAATATCAACACAATAATGTGTAAGAGATCCCAAGCCATAGTAGTAGATTACTGACCTGTTTTGTGAAGTAAAGGAATCTAAGAAGTTTGATTCTTTTTCCCCCCATGATATGAATGAAGGATCTCCATGCAGCTATTTATATACCTTAATCACTTTTGAATACAGTAAGAGATAGTACATGGGGAGATATCGTTGTCGCACAAAGAGTTGTGGAGAATCATGGAGTCAGTTTCCATTGTATCCAGTTTGATATATCGTTCACTTTAGAGTTGAAGGCCTTTGAGTATAAGCATTCCTTCTTCCTGGAGAGAATCTCCATGTTCGAAGGAAGAATTGAAAGTTGTGATGACTGGACCGCTCAATTCACAGACTAGGCCTCTACCCCTCATGTTTCACATATGGCATGAACTATCAATTTTCATCTAGAGACTTCTCGGGTTCAGGTGCCACTATCCTAGGGGACCATAAAGAGTATCCTGAGAGTTGGGCTTCATGAGTTGGCTGAAGGATGGGATCTCTTTTCCATTATACCACACCCATAGAGTCTTTTCTAGGATTAAGGTTGTTATTTGTTGTATATTTAATTTATTCATTTTCCTCTCAGCCATTTTACTATAAAAATGTTTAAAATGGGGGAAATTATTCTATCGCACAATTTCCAAATGGTAGGTAAAAGTTTGCTGAAAACTATTAAAAAAATATAATTTGGTGCTAGAGCTGATTTTCATGGTTGGTTTGCAGTTCACTAAAATATGTGTCTAAACCATATGAACCACCAAGATGAGATATTTACACATATATGTTTAGTTCAAGTTTTATAAAACATTGTTGGTTTTATAGGTTTTTTAAAATATGGATTTCCAAAAAAAAATTTAATCATTTTACCATTTCACAATTCCTCTATCACCCACTATATCTTTCTATATATCATACATGTGATCCTATATTTATCATTTCGTTGGCTGGATTTCTAGTGGCATCTTGGTCAATATTTTAATTAAATTTATTAATTAAGGCCTTTACCTTAATTCCCTTGGCTCACCCCTCCTTCCTATCTATGTTTTATTCTTCCATAGGATCATGAAGAACTATAGTTTTATTTATTCGAACATAATAGTGTGATCATTGATGTTTTTTGGTTACCTCATTCCTCTATAGGGTTTTATTTTCATTTTCTTGTAGACACTAATCAAATATAAGTTATTTAACGTTATTAAGGTATGTGGTTTCATGATGTTCCATTGGTTGATAAATTAAGTATTCTTAATTTAACTTCCATATGATGTTTTTATTCTTTTTATGTATAAAAATGTATTTATAGGATGAATTATATGTGTTGGGTTTCGTTGGAAATATTCTCCCTTTTATTTAGAAATAAAAATTGATTTAAAATTACATGATTTAGAAATAGAATAAATTAAAAGTGGAAATTTGGATTTAATGGAACTGGAATCACACATGGGAACCCTTGGTACCTAGTTGGTAAGACTGTGACCATTATCACTAGGAAAGATCTTCCATCCATATCCATTTTACTATGATACATGAATATCTAAACATATGAATATTCAATGTGGTTCCATGATCGGGTGTCACCATACTACTAGGAACATGATGATGTTTTCTCCTATAGTCATTTGGATTTGTAATCTGTTGGATTGATCAACGAGAATATGATGATATTAGGATTACAATCCAAACATAGTTACCCTATTATTATCCTAGGTTTCTTGATTTGTCTTTATTATTATTTTTCCTCTATTTATTTTAAATATAAAAGGATTTATTTTTATAATTTCATGAATTATTCTTTCCTAAAAATTATTATTCATGAAACACTTTGTGGGATACTACTGGGATAAATGTGATCACATGATACATCTTCCAACTAGGTATATGTATACATATTTTTTCAGATATAAGAAAAAGTAAGTTGTCACTTGTGCTTGTTGGGTATTTGGGATAGTAGAGCCTGTGTGGTTAAGGTGACATGGTGGGAGGTTTACCATTATTCACCCTAATATGGATGGCTTCATTTTTTAGACTTGGTTATTGAACTATAACCATAATTTGCATAGTTTTTGGTCTTCCCATCCCATCTATTGTGTATTCATTATTTGTGATTTTTTTCATTCTTGTATATTTTCATATTGATTGTTCTGAATTTTTAAGGTATTATGTTAATATTCTATGGATTTATTGTGAAATATATTCCCAATTCACATTCTTTTTTTTCATACACAACTTAATATCCTATATTCAATGGGAATTCCCTTCAGGTCTTACCAAATACTAGATCAAGTGTGCAAGTTAGGGGTACCTGGGTTGGTTCATGAAATATGTCATCCTTCGATACCCATGATTCAACCTTCCCTCACATTGGTTTACTACTATAATTATATAATTTACTTTAAAGTATGTTATTTATGTATTTAATATTGTAATGAAGTTATGATAATTGTTTTTATATATTATAATGGCTAGAATAATATGTTTATATGTTCTTGTAGTTTCAAAAGAGTTCAAAGAGAAAGGATTTTTCATGCCTATGTTCATTTGAAAACATGAAACATGTATTAATCTAATAAAATTTTAATATGTTTTTCCATGATATCTAGTTCTTTAAGAATGACTCGATACTCTCTAGTAATGAATTTAATGTAAGAAAGTAAAAAAATATCTGAAAACATCTTGAGATTATGAATATGAAATGTTATATTACTCCATGAAATATGATTACATAATAAGATAAATTTCTAAAAAATTACTGAAAGGATTGGTAATATATATACATTAATACATGTTTTTTATTATGAATAAATTAGTCCTTTAATAATGATCTTAATAATAAAACAATTAGAGTATTCATTGAAGATCATCCTAGAAAATTGTTTCACACCTCCCACCAATTTAATATCATTATACCCATTAAATATATTAAAATTTTCATAGAAATATTAACTAAATAAATCCTAGAATAATAATCAGCAAAAATATGGAGGATACTATCAGAAATTAAATTCCAATGACTCTCATGAGTCAAATATTCTATGTATTTTTAAATTTCGTCATTTTTTCACATAAAATCAACATTTTCTTTATTAATTTAAGAATTGGAAGATGAAAAAATAAAAAAATAAAAAATATAAGTAAAAAATACTTTTAAAAGTGGTTTTCCTCTCAAAAGAGAATTATTTAGAGTTTTCACCCATTATTCATTCTCAACTCATTCTTCATTATTTTATGTAATTGGTTCCTCTATGGAGTAAACATAAACGTATATCTTTAACCTATGAACAGTGATAAAAAATGTTTTTCCCTATAATCTTATAACTTATTCCTCTCTATCATTATACACTTGAATAATCTAATGTGGTTAAATCCATTTTGATATCATATTTATAGTGAATATATTTGGTATCAAATTTTTTAAAGATATTTATCCATATTTAAATTAAATTCATTATATGTGATACTCATGTAATAAATTATTTATATCCCTGAATATATAATAATTATATTAATATTCTATTCTTATGTCCTCAAGCTCACTAAAATAGAAAAGTTTATTTTTTCCAACACTGATTAAATATTAGTTTAGTGAATTATCATCCCAATAAAATATATGTTAAATTTATATTATAAGGTTACAAGTCTTACCAAAACCTATTATATATGGTGATATTACTATGTGATTTTTTGAAGATTTCATTAAGACCATAAATCTATATCTATATTACACGACCAATCGTTTCTTAAACTGTTGATAGTTTTCTCAAATTTTTCCATAACAGATTTACTTGATACCTTGATAAACAATTGGTATGGGGATGATAAGTGGTTTTGTTATTATTCATGAATATATAATTATCTATTAATCATATGAATATATGATTTTGAAATTGAAAACTTTTTTAACTTATTTTAGGTTTGTAATCCCAAATAGACTACAAATTTTTATTCTCACTAACTTCACCACACTTTCTCACTTATTATTGGGTAATAATGTTTCTTCAACCTTCTATTTAAATCATCACAATTCAAATAGTATATACATATTCACTTATGATTTAGTCAATGGTCCCAAGATATAAATACCCTATACATCGAACACTTCAAAAAATAAAATTCGAGTCTATATAATTACATTCTTTCCAACAATATTCTCAGTTCATTATAATTTTTAAATGAATATACATTTAATTAAATACATAAAAAAAGTGGGATAGTAGGATCCTATTTGTGTAACCTTAGCTATTCTATTATAACATAAATAGTTACCTCTATTAGTAATAATAATTGTTACCTCCTCTTTTAGAATGGATCTTAGGATAATGTTATTATCTCGTCTATAGAACATCAAAAGATACTTCATGTAATAATGTTTCATATCTTTAGATATTTTCATTTTATAATTATTAAAAAAAATTGAGCTCTAAATCCAATAAAATCAACATATTTGGGACATTTATTGATATTTTCAACACTGAAAAGAGTAATAAATTAGTTTGGGTGAATTTTCATCCAATTAAATCATTTTTATCCCTTTAGTATTACCTCTAAAAATGTTAATGTTAAGGGATATATCTTTATCACATCTTAAATTATTATTTTCCTAAAATACTTATAAATTGACACAAAAATGTGGCATTCCATGTTTACAAGGTTATACTTTCAAAATGAATGATGAAACTTTGGTGTGATTCGAGAAAACCATTTACAAATAACCCACTAACATAATTCTATGAGCTCTAAATGAGAAAGGATTATAAAACACTCGTGTTATATATCTAAATACAGTGTATTGTGTTACCCATAATTTAAAATCACTCATCTTCTCTTTATACTACTTAATAATATTGAAAGTAATGTCTGGTAAAAACAAGAAGGTATTTCAATAATGTTGACTCTGAATTATTACGGATGTGTTTGTCATCATTATTCTTCAACTTCATTTACTTACACAATAGTATGAAATTACCACTTCTTATTTTTTTTCTCAATAGTGTATACACATTATTATATTATTTTATAGTAGAGAAATGAATACTACTACACCTTTTATTATATTTCATAAATGTAATAAATTCTTCTATGTTAAGTAAAAAACATAGGAATATTATTCTTCACTCATTTATCTCTTATTCTTATTATTTAATGCACAAAAGTAATATTGTATTGTATCTCTAACTATTTAAGTCAACTCTTCATATTATATATAAAATAAGAGTTATCTCTCATTTTTTCTTCGATACTCTATGTGTTTTCTCTCACTATATAGTATTAGATCTCTATACACTCTCTATCGTTGACCTATATGTGTGTTTGTGTGTGTGAATAATAATGTAATTTAAATTTATTAATTCTACCTTATTTTTATATACATTCACTGGATTTCATGATTTCCACAATTTTAATTTCCAAAAATTAGAACATGTACAAATCCATGAATTATCTTACTTAAATTATTTATTATTCTTGAAGACTCAAATACATATAAATTTCTTACCGAAAACTTCCTTCATTTAAAACTAAATGACTACATGATGATAAGTATTAACTATCATATTTGAATATACTGACTTATTGGTTCTTATTCAATCTTTGTATCTTGATAGAATCATAATAAATATAATCATGAAATTTATTACAATAATGACTAGCTTATCTGGTATCGACTGGTTCATCCCTTCTTCTAGCAGTTTCATTCTCACAAAATCAAAAAAGATACTATATGTTTTGAAATATTTAGTTATAACATATAAAATTCATTGTACATTATGAAATCAACTATAATAACTAATTAATAATTAATTATTTACACCTTAAAAAGTATGTTTCAAGAACCCTATAGAGCTATCACATATATCATACACTAATTTTCAGTGTACCATATGAAGCTTCAGAATATTCTGAATGAAACTTTACATGTACTATATGAATTGGAGAATCCATAGAATCTATTTCTTCTTTAATATTTTTTACATTAGATTAATATTATAAAAATTAATCACCCTTTCATAGGAACTTACTCTTCTATAAACACTTAGTTTTAAATTTATATAACAATCCATTATTCATTTTACTCACTCTAATGTACTAATTTACTTATATAAGACTTTCATTACCTAATAAAATTGGTTTTATCTTTTTTTCCTAACAGAAAAAGTCTTCCATTATGGAATGGAAGTCATGTAATGTGAGAAAGAATACAATAAAAATTCCTTTATTCACACGTTGACTGGATTTTTAAATGATGAAAAATTTCACATTATAAGACTCCAACATTGAATATTGAAATGGGATCATTTTTCCTTATTAATCCTCATACTATATGGACCGAAAAATAATCCCTTGGTTTTCCTGCCTCATGAGTCTATCATGCCACCCTATTCCGTAGATTTTCTCCTTCACTCAAAACTAATTTGTACTAGGTGAAATAACATTAGGAAAGTTTAAAATTACAATTTCATTTATACATACTATCCTCTTTATCCACCATTATATTTTTTCGACTGTATCTGATGGATGAGTTTCCTTTCTTGTTTCAGTTCGATTATTAGGTTTTTTCAGCTAAATCATTTTAATTCCTTTTCTAGATATGAAATATAACAATGTCGAGTAAAACCAAAAGATAATGACTTAAATAACAACATTCAAAATTATATTTTCCTATTTTATAAACACCAAACATGTTTATAGACAATATAACCTTTTATATTTTTATATTTTAAGTATATGGATTGAAATATTTAAACTTATTTATCATAGAGATAAATAACTGTCCATTATAAATTATTTATTGAACTAAAACTCTTCAAAAAAACATTTTCCAATAACATTAATGGATGTTAAAAACTCAATAGAAAATAATATGTTATTTTTCATATTAATAATGGAAATAAACTTCATAATTCATCTTCCAAAATGTTTTTTTCAATATTATTTCACTTAGTAAAAATAGAAACCTTAATGGAAATACATCTTTTTTCTCAACATTATTCGATTTTCATTCCAAATTCCAATAAATTATTGTTTTACATATAATTATTCTTCATAAATGTTTTTACATTATTCTTCATAGAAAAAAATTATCATTAAAAAAAATTATTACAAAAACAATGTGGGGTCAAATAACTCCCCATTTTTATTTGTTTTCAATACCCACTAAAATTATTTCCATATGTGTTCTTAATTTCTCAACAATATTTCATTTTCCATGAATTTTCATTAATCATTAAATATATTTTGGTCTCACCACATTATTAATAATAAATATAAATTATATGAGACAAAATTGTATCAATTAATACTTATTAAATGTATTAATATTAATTCCACTTTACATCTGCATGAGATATTCTCTGTGTAGAAAACTAGAGGATTTGATTAAGATAACATATTTGTCCACTATCAATAGAACATGATACCAAATAAAATAATAAAATCATAAAATTTATTAGGATATTATAGACTATTTTTTGTAAATAAGATTAAATAATACCATTATCAATAAATAAAATCATAGAATATATTTATAGGAATTCATAAACTCACTTCAACAAATTGATCAAAAACATTTAATTATAATAATAGATATATTTATAATAAAAAACTTCCTGGGAATCTTATTCAAACTTTTTATTTATTTCATTGTTAAAATAAATTTATCTTCCTTAATTTCATAATTTAATTATTATAATCTAGGATGATAGAATAAGAAATCATACCTCTCCAGTGATAGTTTTTAAAAAACATTATAGAATACTCATATTTACCTAATATATATATTCTATAGAAACCTATTAAACTATTCTACAATAGTATCCACATCAATGATACACTCTTTATTCTATATATTAATGTGTATCTCTTCTATAGATGTATTTCTTAATGTTACAAGTAGATAATGAACTAAAAATATAACGACCAGAGATTTACTTATGTATTTTCCTTGAATAAATATTATGTTAATATATTTTTCTATACAAAACACCAAAATAAAATGAAATCATGATATGTTAAAATTAAATTTTACTATTATAGAGTATAAATTAAATTATATGGAAGAAAACAATGTAAAAATATTTGGAAATCAAGAGAGGAATTAGAGGAAGTATCCCTTATGAAGCTCGTTTATCTGATATTGTTATGGTGGTAGATTCACATTTTTTTAATTATGCCAAGAACAATATGAACTCAAAAAAATATGTTATGAGTGAAATCATATGTGAGGGCCATTCAATCCCATATAAATTGGAATGAGATCTATGATATTATAAACACCACCTATGACAGCCAACAAAGATTACCTTATGCTTAGATCTTACATGAAGATCTTAAGAGGATATGTAACTATAAATTAGAATGATATAGTAACATAGTTACTAATTTAATAACTTATTTATTTCATTTATTTTATACCTTTCTCATTTTTTAGTTTAAAAAATATTATTATTTAAAAATCTACTGATAACATTAACGAGACCACTTTATTCATAAAAATGTTTTTCAAAAAAATAAATTTTATATTCCTTATTTAAAGAAACTAATTATAATATATATTATTTATATCGATAATGTATAAATTATAGAATAAAAAAATTTAATTATTAATTTATAGGTAATAATAATAAGAATGGTAGACACTTTGATTGTTTATTTTCCTATAAATATAGTTTCTCGTAATATTTTAGGATTTAATATAAAAATTAAAATAAAAAATTCTGAAAATTAAATTTGAAAATATGTACATCATTTTTTGAATTATAATTTCATTATTAGTTTAATATAAATTTTTGGGGTATCTCTAAAAGGGTTGATTTTTAGGTGAATAGTGTAAAATGCTGTTTTTACAAATAATATGACTTTTATAATGTTATTAGAATATAAATATGTATAGGAAATTAATGAAACCAATTATAAGAAATATTGTATATTTTAAAAGGGAATTATTTATTTTAAATAATTTTTTCTTAATTTAAAATCATGTATTTTCCATTTTATAACTTAGGTTATATTTTCCAAAAAAATTGTATTTATGCATTATAAATGTAGTATTTTAAAAATAATGTTTATCATTTTTATAAAATTAACATAATAAAATAGATTTATAATATGGAATTATTAGATCAAAATTATATAATTATAACCAAATTTTTTTCAATCATAAAGGATAAATTAATTTGGTAATAACTACTTACCTCATTAAAAATCAAATGAGGTCAAACGAGTTTAACAAAGAGTGAAAGACCACTAACATGTTTAAATAATGTGTGCGAATGGTTGTTTGAGGACATGATCAAACTTATCCCTTACCCTCTAAATTATTTCGAAATTTTAGTGATACATTTTTTGAGAGTGACTTCCTATTATTAATTTTTTTTGGTGTTTACAAAAATGGAATCAATTTTCACTTATAAAAGGGGCACTTCTCTCCTCACTTACCTTCACACCAGAACCCTTTTAGTTCATCAAAAAACATTCCCAAACTAATTTTAATCATTTCTATCCACCTTAAATATGTTATGGTATTCTCAAAATACCATACCTCGAAGGTTTAACTGACATTGTATAAGAGATAATCCAAAATGTGTGATATAAATTTATAATCTCTTCTTTCTCATATATATTTCTTGATGTGCATTTATTCTTCCTCAAATTACATGACACCAACATAAAATGAAAACATAATTATAATTATTATAATTTTATTTAATTATAATTATGGTAAAATAATTAACCAACTTTCTCATTTCCTTTAACAAAAATTAAAATGTGAATCGTGTGTACATGTGGACTACTGTCTCTAAGAAGAAACATGCTTAACTTTCCTTTCACACCATGAAAGGATTGTAATGAAAGGTAATTTAATTTTTATTTATGATATTTATAAAATATTTTATATTATAAATTTATAAACAATATAAATCCTTTTTCAAATTATGTGAAAAAAAATCATCATCAATGTATAAGTGTGGATTACCGCCTCTGGGGAATGATTGATTTCTATTTTTCTTTTCTTCACCACCTTAAATGGATGGTCATGAGAATGATCTTAATGGATAAATATTTTTTATGAAATTATTAAGGTTATATAAAGAATATTTGGAAACAAATATTAACAATATGAGAAATAAACAACTATAGAAAATACAATCATCCAAATTAGAGTTCTAACTTCAAAAAAAATATTTCGTGTACTATGAAATAAATTCATACTAGTTGTATTATTAATATACATATTTATATTTCTGTTTTATCACACAAATAAGCTATAAATATTATAATTAGAATGATGGTATAATGATATTATGACTAAATCACTTCATTATTGTCCATTAATTTGATATGATCTTCTTTGGGTTGGTTTGAGCACGTACATGATCATTGATATAAATTTATTTCATGAATGGAAATTGAAATTTAATTTTTGGGAATATATGATATATATAATTAAATAATTATTTTATTTTTGTTTTTAATGGTAATATAAAAATTTAACCTGTTATTTAATAAAAAACTCTTTTTTTATAAGAATCATCGAAATATACTTATAACAAAATTCATCTTTAATGGTCATAACAAAAAACCCGATATAATTAAATTGTAGAATTAAAAATATTTATAAAAAATCATTTCAAATTCCCATTAAGATCATGTAATGATGAAATTTTATGTATAAATGAACAACAACACTATTATTAGAAATTAGTTCAAATCGATCAAGATTACCCACACTCGATATAGAAAATTGATAACAACTAACAAATATAAATATAGAGAATAATTAAAAATGATAATTTTAAAAGTTTATGTACATGAAGATGGTTTTCTAATTTTTGATTAAGATATTTAAAAATATTATACAGGCGTATAGTTCACCTTTTGACTAAGTGGATTGGGGTAGGGGTTCTTTATCTAATTTTTTTTCTAGAGACATATTTATTATTGTATACCATGATACCTTTAATATGGTGTGATTACATTATAATTAATTTATATTACCATATTCATGGGATTATAAGAGGCATATAATCTAATTTATTTTAATAGACCATGATTTAAAAGATACCAAAATTTAAAGGGGATTAGATCAAAATATTACTCAAACTATAAGGGTTTTGACTGCTAATCTTATTTTAAAAAACATGATTGATTTCGAAAGGAATTTTATTAGGGGAATTTTTAATCCTTATAAAAATGAAAATAATTTTAATTTTATATTGATGGGGTTTTACTTATCCCACCAAACTCACATTTCTCATTGTAGGGTCGAAATAATGATGTAGACGCTCAATATATAAGAGGGAGGTGAATTTTATACTTTAAAAATTCCTTTGGAACCCATAAAAGTTTGTTTATGGATAATTAAGTTTTCCTTAGAAAAGGAAAATATAGGTTTAAAAAAGTTAAACAAAGCAAATTCACAACACCTATAACACCAATTGAGAACTTGGAATAAGGAATGAAGTTATAAACATCAAGTTCTATGTACTTGCTTAAAACTGGAAAGAGATTCCGAAAGTAGGATCCAGAAATATGGATCTGGAAATTAAAACATAATTAAAGATTACAATATGAGATTCTACCTTAAAGCATATAGAATCTAAATGGAAAAGAGTAAAAGTAAGGAAGTATAAGAAAGTTATACTTTTCTTACAATACAATATGAAGCGGAAACAAACAAGTAGTAAAACTACAAGTAACAAGATATAAGTCTTTTCACCCATAGAGAAGGGTATCCAAAAACATTGGATAAAGGTCCCTTGATTTATACATTCAAGCATGTCTATCTTACCCACACCAGGGTAAGCCCTCGATACGAAGATCGGAATCTCTATCTTGCTATCCCCGCAAGCCCTCAACCTCAAGGTAGTTGGAACCTCTGTCTTCCTCAGCAAGGAAGTCCTCTAACTTCAAGGTAGTCGGCACCTCTGTCTTCCTATCCCCGGAAGTCCTCAAATTTAATCACCAACATTCGGAATCACACAAAGCTTTGAGAGTTAATAAGAGCCTCTCTCTCTCTCTAGAAATCACTTCAAGCATGTAATCACATGAGTCGAAGATCAGATTCAAAAATCCATTTAGAGCTCTTTCAAATGAGCTCCAATTTATAGGCTTGATCGACCTCCTTTCCAACGGTCATATCTTCATTAAAAATCGGAGGGACCTGTACACATGTCACTTAACCAACGGTTATTTTATAACGGAATAGATGACATCATTTTGTAACAAAACAAGTGTACCAGAAAGTACGACATTGTTTTAAGTCTAACTCAAGAAGTTCGGAGTGAAGATTCGGAATAAAGGTTCGGAGTGTAAGAGGAATATCAAAGAGTAGACAATTTATAAAAGTGTAAGAAAAATGAATGTTCGGAGTCTAACCAAAAATAATATTCAGAGTCTAAATAAATTTAGACTTTATAAAGCAAAGATGATCAGATTCTATTTAATAGGTGAATTTGGAATGAGAATTCGGAATGACAATTCATCATCAGAATTCGTAATGAGAATTTGAAATTAGGATTCGTCATTAGATTTCAGTGTCGAACTTCATGAAATTTCATATCCAGAATTTGGAGTGGAACTTAATTAGACTTCGTATCCAGAATTCAGAGTGGGAATTTATTACAGTTCTCATCCAGAATTCGAAGTGGAACTTTATTACAGTTCTCATCCAGAATTCGGAGCCTAAAACAGAATGCTTAATAGAGAAGTTTTAAACGATTATGAGAATATGGAAATGAATCTAATTCTTATACATAAGAAAAATATGGATATAAAGAATGAAAATATGATAAGAATAATTTTCCTTATAAATGCAATTTTCTTTGTAAAAGCAATTTTCCTTATAAAAGCAATTTTCCTTATAAAAGCAATTTTCCTTATAAAATAAATTTTCCTTAAAAATGAAATTTTCCTTAAAGATAAGGTGTTTTTGATTTTCAAAACAATAAGGAATGGAAAAGTCATAAGGAAAACCTTATTGACTCAACAATCTCCCCCTTTTTGGAAAGCACAAACATCCTTATGAAAAATAAAGACTAAGGGAAAAAACATTAAGGCTTATCTCCCTTTGCTTATGGATGTTGATGAATACGACTAACTCCCGTTAGTCATTGAATCACTAAGGATCGTATTCTGGATTTCTGGAATGGAATTTCATTAAGAATAAGATTGTCTTCTCTTAATGAAAAACTCCCCCTTAGATAAACTCAATTAGAGTTCTTTTTCTTTCTCCCCCTTTCTTAAGATTCTTTTTCCTTTTCCCATTTTTGTTAGGGTTCTTTTTCCTTCTCCCCCTTACTGATTTTCAAAAAGAATTCGAGGTAATGGAAAATATAATAAAGTACCTGAAAAATTAGTAACAACAACAAAAGAAACGAGCAAGCAAGATTTTTATTAAGTTTGCAAGTTCAAAAAATAGAAATCCAAGATACAACAAAAGATCGGATTTGTCTATTTTGGATCATTATCCTTTGAAATGAGACCCTTAAGAATAGTCTTTATCTTCTGTATGTCTTTATGGTCTTCTTCGGCTTGCTTCTCTAACACAACTATTCTTGCATTTTGAGCTTCAATATTTTCTTCTTGGGCTTTAAGAATTTCTTCCTGAGCTTTCAAAACTTGTTCTTGCTTTAAAAACTTCTCTTCAATATCATTCCGACGATCCCTTTCATTCCTCCAATTTTGAGCAACAGAATTCAGCTTCCCATTCAGATCTCTGACTTCATGAATTCAGAAATTCTTTTCAGCTGTCAAATTTTCTTCAAAGGAAGAAGTAAGATCATTTTTCTTCCTGTCTTCTGTCTCAAAAGCATCTTTAACATTATCTTGGAATTCATCCAAGAGCCTCATCTCTTATACAGTTTTCCTTGACCAACTAGTCATTTTCTTACAAGACCTTTTGAGGGCTTCATAGCCGATAAAAAAAGTTTTGAACTGAGCCTGGATCACAACACATTTATCCATAACCATAGATACAGAGTCTGTTTTCTGATTCAAAGTATGTTGAAGCATCTGGCATCTTGAATCAACACTTGAAAAAAGTCGGAATAGAACCAACCAACTTCTTTAATGACTGAACAACAAAGTCATGTCCCAATGAAGATGAATCCGAATCCGAGACTTTGCTTGGAGAATTTTCTTCTTCAAAATTTTCACCCTTCTTCTTAGAAGAATCACCAACTTCCCTTCTCTTTATATCCACTGAGCTCGGGGTATCAACAACAAGTTGCTTTCCCTTGTCCCTTTTCAGAATGGATTGATGTTCCGGAGTCTTATGTTCACTATCAGACACTTGAACAATATTGTCTTCATCATCAGCATCTTTTTGAGCACCATCCTCTACATTCTCCATTTGAGAAATATCATGTAGAAGATGTTATTCCTCTGCATGATAAGCTACTTCTTTTTCTCCTTTCTCCTCATCCTTCCCTGGAGAAACTAACTTAGAAGACTCAGCTTCTGAAGTTCGGAGCGACAGATGTTCCATAGGTGACCCCTTATAATCATCTACTTGCTTCAAAAGATCTCCGGTCTCACCACTACCTTCAGCATCTTCTTCTTCCTCTTTCTCAAACTGCTCAACTTCCTCAACATTCTTAGCTTTTACCTTCTCCGGAGTGACATAGTTTCTTCCTAGAGTCTCAGGTAGAGATTCCAAAGAAAAAGATATCGAAACTGAAAGTTTCCGGAGGCCATCTCATTAAACTTCAATAAATTCTGAACTACCACAGCTTCAGACATCTTTTCTTAAGCTTCTTTTGTTTCAATTTTTTTTCTAATTCATCTGCTGTACTTTCCTTCAAGGCCTTAGCCTCCACAGGATCCATGCCAAACTGAGGCTCCCCATGCACTCTTTTCTCTTTGATTTCCCTCCACTTAGCAACTACCTCATCAGGGTAAGCTTTCTTCTTCTTCCGTTTTGGAGGTGCGGAATGAACTTCCATAGATTTGAGATTCTCTGCTTCAACTTCAACTTCTTTCAACTTTCTCTTCTTCACTGGCTAAGAAGATTCATGTTTAGCAACTTTCGGAACCACTTCTTCTTGAACTGGCATATCAAAGAACTCACCAGTCTTCTTGTCAAAAGCAACATTCATCATTTTGAGAGTACCATCACTCACCAACATAATTTTGCAAACTATTGGCTTAGACTTGCAAGCTTCCTTGAAAGACTCAAGGCACCGAACAATTAAATTCGAGATTATTTCTGGATTCATTATAATCTTAGATCTCATATTCCCTTTCTTAACATTCTCAATTGTAATAAGAATGTGTCTCATCAGATTAAACTTCCTTAGATTAATCAGAAAATATAAGATAAATATATCACTCTTCTTCAAACTATCTTTGTCACCATTTCTCGGTACGATAAAGCCTTGTACCCATAATTCTAGAATCTGAAAATTCGTAGACAGACTAGCAATCTTTGGAGCCTTATCATCTAATAGTCCTAGAGTCTCCAAATCATTTTCGTTGTTGAAACTTCCTTTTGAATCTGGTAAATCATGAGAGATGAACACAGCTTTACCTTCACTGTTCAGCCCAACCAAGCCATCTTCCTTGGCATATGGAAGCTTATAAATCATTACATAAGACTTAAACAATAATTTCTCCCTACCAACTTCCTTAAAGAAGTAAACTGTCACATAGAACTCTAAAAGAAACTCTGAATATACTTAATCTTGATTCCCGAGCTTAGACAATGAAATATCTTCCCATTTGTTAAGATTTATGTTCTTGGATATAATAGAATCATACTTGTTGAAGAAATCAGGATGAACCAACCTTTCTCTATATACTAACACCTTGGAAATCAGCTTAGAGGAAGACATGTCATGAGAAGCTGCTTCCACAGTCATTCGGATCTAAAGATTTCTGAGAAGTTCGGAACAGAGATTTCTGAAGATCGGAACGGCTTTAAAATGGAGAGGTAGAGCTTCGGGATGCTGGAGCTTGAAAAACCGATGTGGGACAACCATTTGGGGTCCCCTTTAAATAGGCAATGATATGATGGTTCATCTTCCTCAGTTGATCGAACGGTTGAAAAATACTGAGATCCGATTTGACGGTTGAAAACCAATTCTCAAGAAAACTTGAATCTGATCTTTTGAGGTTTTTATTAAAACAATGATTTAAGAAAACTAGAATTCGAAAACAAAATCTATGAAAACACCAGCAAGTAAAGTATGATTACGAAAACATGAGTAAAAAAATCATACCTTTCCGATTGTCTTAGGAGGATTATTCGTAATGGGTAACATTCTTTTAAAAAAACTACACAAAAATCTTTACTATGAAAATACATAGTTCGCAAAAATCACTACGAAAAACATACTCAGTACGAAAAACTCAATACGGAAAGAATAATAAAAAAACGAAAAATCGTTATAAGGATTTCAGTATGAAAATTTCATTATAAGAATTTCCGTATGAGAATGTCATTACAAGAATTTCAGTACGAGAATGTCCTTGTGAAAGACTCAATATGGAAATCTTATTACGAAAGTCTCAGTACAAAAATCACATTCCGAACATTTCAGTACGAAATTTTTTAAACTCATTTTAAAAATAAAGAAAATAACAAGAATATGCACTCCCTCTATGAAAAGGAGTTTTTTACTATAAGGAGAATATTTTAACAAGAAGTTAATGAAGAATGATTACCTTGTAGTTATCATTCCTAACTTTTGTTTAATGTATTAAAATCTATCAAAAGGCAAAGATTTTGTGAAAATATCAGCAATTTGATCTTGCGTTCTAATAAACTGAAGAATAATATCTCCTTTTAGTGTGTGATCCCTAAGAAAGTGATGCCTAATATTTATGTGCTTTCCACAAGAGTGATGTGTAGGATTCTTACTTAGTACAATGTCACTTGTGTTATCACACAAAATTTGAGTTTTAGTAAAACTCAAACCATAGTCTGTGAGTCTGTGTTGCATCCACAACACTTGAGCACAATAACTTCTAGCTTCTACATATTCGGCTTCAGCAGTGGAGAGTGCTACAGAATTTTTCTTCTTGCAAGACCAAGAAACTAGGGAATCTTCTATGAAATGACAAGTTTGGGATGTACTTTTTCTATCCATTCTACATCCACCAAAGTCAGAATCAGAAAAGCTTTTTAGAACAAAATTACTTCCATAAGAATAAAATAATCATAGATCCATGGTTCCCTTAAGGTAGCAAAAAATTCTTTTTACTGCCTTTAAGTGGGATTCCTTAGGATTGGATTGATATCTTGAACATAAGCATTAAAAGAACATTATGGCTGGTCGACTAGATATTAAGTATAGTAAACTTCCTATAATACCTCTAAAAGATGTTTAATCTACTGGTTTCCAAGTTTCATCATGATCTAAAGTGTTTGAGGTACCAATGGGAGTACTTATACACTTAGTGTTGTCATAACCATACTTTTTGAGAAGAAATTTAATATACTTATGCTGATATATATATATTCCTTCTGGTTTTTGGGAAATTTGAAAACCAAGGAAAAAATATAACTCACCAATCATACTCATTTCAAACTCAGATTTCATTAGACTTGCAAAAGTGTCGGTTAAGGATTGCTGAGTTGAACCAAATATGATGTTATCAACATAAATTTGAACAATCAAAACATTTTTATTATCTTTCTTTATAAAAAGTTTTGGATCTGCATTTCTCGTAACATAGTTATTTTGATGCAAAAATCTTGTGAGTCTATCATACCATGCTCGTGGTGATTTTTTAAGACCATACAGAGCTTTGGTAAGTCTAAAAACATGATCAGGATGTTTTGTAACTTCAAAAACAGGAGGTTGTTCAACAAAAACATCCTCTTGAACATAACCATTAAGAAAAGAAAATTTCACATCCATTTGAAAAAGTTTAAAATTAAAGAATGCTGCAAAGGCAAGTAGAATATTGATAGATTCAAGTCTAGATACTGGAGCATAGGTTTCTTCATAGTCTATTCCTTCTTGCTGATTATAGCCTTTATCAGCAAGTATAGCTTTATTTCTTACTATGACTCCATTTTCATCACATTTATTCTTGAAGACCCGCTTTAATCAATAACAAAAGTTTCCTTAGGTCTTTCAACCAAGATCAAGACTTTGTTCCTTTCAAATTCATTTAGTTCATCTTGCATAGCTTTGATCCAATCATCATCACCTAAAGCTTCATCAGTGCTTTTTGGTTCTAATTGGGAACGAAATGCAGGATGTTCTACATCATTTCTTAACGAATTTCTAGTCCTTACAGGTTGATTTACATCACCAATGAATCTATCACTGGGATGATTCTTAAGAAACAACTGATTTGGGTTTTGTAAAACCTGTTCATCAACATAGGGTAGAAAGTCTCCTGGGGTAAATAATTCAGAAGTATCTTCTTGAACATTTTCATTATCAGAAGGATCTTCTATCAAGGGTTGACAATAAGTTTTTTAAAACACATCCGAGGATGTAGGTTGGGATAGTTTAAAAAAGGTTCAGACTCATCAAATTTTACATGCACTATTTCTTCAACAGTACATGTATTTTTATTAAAAACTCTATATGCCTTAGAAGTTGTAGAGTAACCTAAGAAAATTCCTTCATCAGATTATTGTGTGAATTTATGTAAGTTATCTTTAGTATTCAGAATGAATACCTTGCAACCAAAAACCTTGAAGTAGGATAGTCTTGTTTTTCAACAATTCCATAACTCATAAGGAGTTTTATTAAGAAAAGGTCTAATCAAAACTCGATCTATAGTATAACAAGTAGTACTTATAGCTTCAGACCAGAAATTTCTAGCTATAGAATATTCACTCAACATGGTTTCAGTGATCTCTTGAATAATTCTATTTCTTCTCTCAACTACACCATTTGTTGAGGAGTTCTAGGAGCTGAAAAATTTTGAGTAATACCTTTCCTACTACAAAAAGTTTCACAATCAGAATTTTGAAATTATCCTCCGTTATCACTATGAATAGTTTTCATTGGAAGGTTTTTCTCATATTTAACTTGATCTCTAAAACTATTGAAATAACAAAAAGCTTCAGACTTCTTTGCTAGAAAATAAACCCAAGTAAATCTAGTGTAATCATCAACTAGAACAAACACATATTATTTGCCTCCAATACTTCCAGTTTTTGTTGGACCAAAAAGATCCATGTGCACTAACTGTAATGCATCAGTTGTTAGGACTTCACCAATTGATTTAAAACTAGATTTATGTTGCTTTCCATATTGAAAAGGATCACAAACTTTAGAAGAATAAAATCTATCCTCTGGTAGATCCTTAACTAGTTTCTTCTTAGAGAGTTTACATAAGTTCCTAAGGTTACAGTGTCCTAGTCTTCTATGCCATAACCAAGAATGATCTTCCATTGCACTTAGGCAAGGTAAATCTTGGCTCCTGAGGTCTTCTAAATTTAAGGTGTAAACATTCTCTTGCCTATTGGTTGAGAGAATAAATTCTTCCTTGTAATTGTGAACTAAGCACTTATAATTCCTAAAATTCACAAGGTATCCTTCATCACATAACCGACTTATGATAATGTGGTTGTTCTTAAGACCCTTAACTAATAAAACATTTGAAATCAAAGTTTTACCTAGAAGAACAATATTACCAATACCAACAATCTCTCCCTTAGCATTATCTCCGAAAGTTACCTTTCCCCCTTTTGTTTTGATAATCTTTTCAAAATATCTTTTGTTACCAGTCATGTGTCGGGAACATCCACTATCCATGTACCATGTGTTTCTGCTGGTACTCTATTTATTTTCATTAGCCATAAAACAATGATTTTCAATGGGTAGTCTAGCTATAAGACCAAGATTCTTCTTCCCTGAATATTCATAATCAGAAGATTCAACTGAAGAGTCACCACCACTGGCACTCCAGGTGTCATTATCTTTAACAACATTCTTAGCTTTGGCTTTATAATACTTATTTCTGTTCTTGTCTGAATTTCTTTCTTTTCTTTCTTTATTTTTGTGAAAAAGACAATCTGGTCTAATATGTCCAGCTCTCTTGCATTAATAACATGTGACTTCTCCATCTTTCCTATCTTTCCTTTTCCTTTTTCTTATACTTGGATTGTAAATTTCTTTGGCCGGCTATCTTTTTCATCCTTAGAGCAAGATTTTCTAACTCATTTTCAGAGATTTCACTTTCATAAGAATCTGATTGAATAACTGCCTTCTTAGACTTGGATCTGGTCACTCTCTTAGGAGTCTTAGCTTTCATTTGATTTGATGTTGTTATAAAAGCAACAATACCATTCCCATTCTTCTTTTTGATGTTGTCAGCATCTCTCTTCATTGTAGTTTTATGTTGGATAAGAGTTCCGAATAGCTCATCAAGAGAAATTTGAGTGACCTTCCTGTTCTCATCTATGGCTGTTCTCTTTGATTCCTACTCATTGGGCATAATATCAATTATCTTATCCACAAGTTCTTCCTCATCTAACCCTTTTTCTCCCATAGACTGTAAAATGTTGAAAATATTCATAAATCTCTGTTTAACTTTACAAATTGGCTCACCATAAGGAAAATTGAAGCCATGGTATTCAGCTCTAAGCATATCTCTCCTAGTCTCAATCACATTAGAAGTTCCAATGTGTGTAACCTATTACTTCTTCCAGATACAATTAGCTTCCTCACGAGAAGAAATTTGGATATATATATTTCTTGTCATTGAACATAGTAAAGTATTGCATACCTTATAATTGAGTTGATACTCTTACTTTTCCTGGTTAGTGAAAGTTCTAACTTCTTTATCATGAATTTTATAATCACCAGTAAGCATAACAAAATTTTCAACTCCAGTGTTGTTAACAAAAGTCTTCATTCGATCTCTCTAGTATTCATAGTCATTACCATCAAATATTGGTGGTCTTGTAGGATTTAGATTATCAATGGATCCAACATTGACTCTTTACATACTAAAACAACTTGGGAAACCAAACTGGTAAGTAGAAAAAGTTCGTAACCGCAATGTTCGGAATGACAATGTTCGGAATGACAATGTTCTGAATGATGATGTTAGTAAGAAAAACTTATACGTGAGTATGAGTATTTCAGAGACCTTTCTCTGATACCAATTGTAGGATTGAAATAATGATGTAGATGCTCAATATATAAGAGGGGGTTGAATTGTATACTTTAAAAATTCCTTTGGAACCTTTAAAGTTAGTTTATGGATAATTATGTTTTCCTTAGAGAAGGAAAATCTAGGTTTAACAAAGTTAATCTAAGAAAATTCACAACACCTATAACACCAATTGAAGACTTGGAATAAGGAATGATGTTATAAACATCAAGTTCTATGTACTTGCTTAAAACTGGAAAGAGATTCTGAAAGTAGGATCCAGAAATATGGATCCGGAAATTAAAACATAATTAATGATTACAATATGAGATTCTACCTTAAAGCATATCGAATCTAAATGGAAAAGAGTACAAGTAAGGAAGTATAAGAAAGTTATACTTTTCTTACAATACAATATACAGCAGAAACAAACAAGTAGTAAAACTACAAGTTACAAGATATAAGTATTTTCACCCAAAGAGAAGGGTATCCAACAACATTGGATAAATGGCCCTTGATTTATACTTTCAAGCATGTCTGTCTTACCCACACCAGGGTAAGCCCTCGATACAAAGATCGGAATCTATGTTTTGCTATCCCCTCAAGCCCTCAACCTCAAAGAAGTTGGAACCTCTGTCTTCCTTAGCAAGGAAGTCCTCGAACTTCAAGGTAGTCATCACCTCTATCTTCCTATCCCCGGAAGTCCTCGAATGTAATCACCAACATTCGGAATCGCAGGAAGATTTGAGAGTTAATAAGAGCCTCCATCTCTATAAATCACTTCAAGCATGTAATCACATGAGTCGTATATCAGTTTCAAAAATCTGTTTAGATCTCTTTCAAATGAGCTCCTATTTATAGGCTCGATTGACCTCCTTTCAAATGGTCATATCTTCCTTAAAAATCGGATGGACCTGTACACGTGTCACTTAACCAAACGTTAGTTTATGCCGGAATAGACGACATCGTTTTGTAACAAAACAAGTGTAACAGAAAGTACGACATCGTTTTAAGCCTAACTCAAAAAGTTCAGAGTGATGATTCAGAGTGAAGGTTCGGAGTGTAAGCAGAATATCAAAGAGTAGAAAAATTATAAAAGTGTAAGAAAAATGAATGTTCAGAGTCTAACCAAAAATAATATTCGAAGTCTAAATAAATTTGGAGTTTATAAATCAAAGATGATCAGATTCTGTTTAATGGGTGAATTCAGAATGACAATTCAGAATGACAATTTGTCATCAGAATTCATAATAAGAATTTTAAATTAGGATTCGTCATTAGATTTCGGTGTCGAACTTCATGAAATTTCATATCCAGAATTCGGAGTGGAAC
Source organism: Viscum album (assembly GCA_963277665.1). Taxonomy (NCBI): domain Eukaryota; kingdom Viridiplantae; phylum Streptophyta; class Magnoliopsida; order Santalales; family Viscaceae; genus Viscum; species Viscum album. Next base: position 507,596,155 of record OY728145.1, read on the forward strand.
TTAATTAGAGTTCGTATCCAGAATTCAGAATTTAACTTCATTACAGTTCTCATCCAGAATTCGGAGCCTAAAACAGAATGCTTTATATCGAAGTTTTAAATGATTTCGAGAATATAGAAATGAATCTGATTATTATACTTAAGAAAAATATGGATATAGATAATGAAAATATGATAAGAATAATTTTCCTTATAAAAGTGATTTTCCTTATAAAAGCAATTTTCCTTATAAAAGTAATTTTCCTTATAAAAGCAATTTTCCTTATAAAAGCAATTTTCCTTAAAACTCAAGTTTCCTTAAAGATAAGGTGTTTGTGATTTTCAAAACAAGAAGGAATGGAAAAGTCATAAGGAAAACCTTATTGACTCAACACTCTTTCACTCATATTTTACCCAAAGTGTTCTTTATAAGTGAAATTAGCCCCATATCTTCTTCTTATCCAGTAATATCCCTTTTTACTCACATATATATATATAATAATTGGAATCCAATAAAAATGTTATTATTTATGATTCAATAGTTTTTTTATGGTTAATTTATACTAAATTTACTTCTTTTAAATGATTTATATAAATTTTAACATTTTCCATATGGTAAATTTTCATCAAAATGGAAAAATCATGACTTTTAATGTTTACAAGTGAAAATGTTATTATAATAATATTATAATTTTATATGAAACATTATTTGAACATTTTCATGGTTTCTAAATGATATTATTTTTTATCATATTTGATTAAAATATTTATTTTAAAATTATTTCAAAAGATCAAGAATATTTCTTATTTCCAAAGTGGTTATTCTAAAATTTTAAAAAAAGTTTTTCTCTTCTAGGTAATTATTCCTTGTAATATCTTATTCATGATCATGGTCATTATTCAAATGATACCATCAACCTCCTTTCTCTGGATGTATTATGTAATTTCACTATCTTTTGGATAAATGATCCACTAGTACTTTTTTCTAACCTAATAATCCTTTATATATAATCCTAACTTTCCACCCAATTCCATTCATTTGAAAATAACTTATTTTAAATTAATTTTGTTAAAGGATTTTCACCTATATTATATTCATTTATTTATTGGGGAAATTATTGTCTTAACTGTATACCCTTTATGTTTATGGAGTAAATAACATATGCTTTATTATCTTGATATTATGGTAATTACATAAAAATTTATCTAATTTTATTGGATACCCATATAATTTCTATTGGTATATCATGTTTTAAGTATTGATGGAATTTTTAATGATTTCCTTATTTGAATCCATTTGAAAAGGTTATAAAACCCATATTCATTTCAGGGGTTCTTTATGTTTTTTAATGAAACCCATTTTCTTGTCATGGGTTATTTATGTTATAAAAAGTGAATGATTTTCATTTCAATGATTTATATAATACACATTATTTACATAGGTTATTTATGATATGATTGGTGAATTATATTTTAGTGGAACATGTAAATATGGATGAATGATGGGTGGGGTCATATATCACCCTCCAATTTATTAGTTTAAAGATTATATTGCGTGATATACGTTTTCATGAATTCATTTTAGTTTCTCATAATCATGTCCACTGATAGTGAGGTTCATGAATTTAATATTTACCATTACAAATTTTTATGAAACATTTGAAATATATTCCATATTTATATGGTTTCTCTCAAGAATATGTTATAATCTTATGGATAATTTTTACTAACTCATATTTCCATACTCTTTTGATTCTTATATTATGTTAAGCCAATCATTATTTTATTATTTATTGTCCATGAATTGTCGGTAATAAGTTTATTATATATCCTAATTATACCCATATGATTATCTTTTGATCATATAGGATATTTTATTATATGGTTATGTTTCTCTGAATGATTATCTAAGCAAACCCATTTTTATGTTTCCATTTTCCCAAGTTATAAAGACTGTAAAAGTATTAATGGTTTAAAAGAGTTTCTATTAAATAAAATTTGTGGGATATGTTGAAAACTCATTATTTATTTATTTGTTTCATATATATAAGGAAAAATGTCCAATTGAAACAAAAAACACAGGTTATTAGTTTTTTTAAAAATTTATTACAACTATAACCTTAAAAAGTTTTGGGAATTTATTGTAATGAAATATTTGAATAATATTTTGTTGATGAGATGGCTACATATATAGGATTCTATATTTTTTTAGAGATGGGTTTAGATAAAATAGGTTATTAAGACAACATTGGATGTGAATAAATTGGGATTTAGAAATTTCATCTATGGTTTATTAGTTAAGGTTGATTATAATTTAAACGGTATATAGAAACCTTTAGGATATTTGAGGAAATATTATGTTTATTAAGATAAGAAAAATTTTGCAAAAACCCTAGGGATGAGTGTAAGGGATATTTATGATTATAATATAACACCATAAAATTTTCTTAAATTGCATATGTTTTGGTTTACAAAGAAATAACATCCCTATCTGGCCATGAAAAGTGGATTAAGACTCTGACATAGATGTACTAATGGGTTATAACTCTGAAAAGTGAATAATGGATTTTAACTCAATCATCAAGTGGTACAATACAAAGAGGCCCAAAAATAACCTTGGATTGACACTCTTATTGGATATTATATAGTAAATCATGATATTTTTCTAAGCCACGATGAAGGATTTATTACGATAAGAATAATGAGAGAACTCATCCTGAAGAAACCTAGTTTAAACCAAGAGTGATTTAATATGAACTGAAATATGATATAATAATTTCAAAATGTTGGACATTTTTATTTTGAAATTTTCATTTAATTATATTACACTAATTCACATACTGTGTTAATTATTCAATACTAATGATTTACTCCATTTGGTTTTAATAATTTTTATTGCCCAAAGAAACAAAGATAACACTGGATTCCATTGAACATACAGAGTTATCCCAATGATAACCCATAAGGATAAGATATGGGGTGATAAATATTGTTATTATAGTAAAACATTTATCAAGAATTATGATTAAAAATTCTAACATAGTAGATAATCCAAAAATACCAAAGAACTCAGTGACATAGTCTCATTGAAACTCAGGTGACTAAAACGATGAAGGAAATTATGATCAAATTCCATCATTTAAAAAATTTACCAATAATCACCATAGGGAATGTCTTAAAGGTACTAAGATATGATTTTGTTAGGTCAGAATATACAAAGTAACAAAAGAGGGGGGGTGAATTGTGTCTTTTTAAAATTCATTCACAATTCTAGTTTTGGACACCCACAGTGATTTATGCGGATATGCAGTTTTTTTCTTCGTTATGAAAATATGATGTGGATAAATTGAAATAAAGAACATATATTTCTATAGTGATTTGGGGTACATAGATCCCCTAGTCCACTCTACCAATCAATCTCTTTATGAGTTTGCTAAATTTCACTAGAATAGTCCTCTTATCACTGAAAATAAATTTACAACTGATTGTTGGAAGTTGACACCTTTATAATAAGACTAATAACAAATACTTCTGGTTCTATAGAAAAGAACCAGTTATCAACAGTTTAGATAGAGAATATGATACTACACTAAAACTTAGTACGAGTATTTGGAACTCAAATAAATCAAAAGAGTTTTATTTTAATGGTTCAGGTTGTTCTTTATAGTTGCAGAAGAAAGAAATTAAAAAATGATGGGTATTATTATACCAAAAAAAATATTTTCAAGAATTAAATTGTCTAAATTGAAACCATTTTCAAAAAGATCTTAAATTAAAAAGTAGCATCAAAATAGAACAACAACAAGCTTACAAAATAACATGATAGAACATGCATATCTCCAAAGTGTAGTCCTATATCGGAGTTTTTTTTGTTGTAGCACTGTAAAAGATAATTTCAATAATACAGTTACATATGTGAATCACTTATCATACACCTATTTATGCTTTTTAAGAGATACTCTAAAAACTTTTATAGAACATAAAACATTCTTTGGTATTCATGATCTAAAATAATAACCTGACTGATCACGGTAATTAAAATTCCAAATGACAAAGGGAGTCATAAATTCCCATAGAAATAAGAGAGAATTTATCTAATTAACATTGTTCTTTGAAAAAATAAAAAAATGATCATTCTATCGATATTTAATTCTAACATGACCATTTCAGTAATCTTAGATTGAAGACACAGCTTGGAAAACATCATCATTGAGAACAAAACGTAGGGTTGATAAGTGGAGTGTAAGGTTCCTTTGCATAAAATATGATTCCCTCACCAACGTATGGTTTATTAACCATACTATAATCTTAATGTAATGTAGGGAACAAAAGTAGTGTAAGTATGATAATCTATACATATACATTTTTATCATAAAATCATGAACATAGAATTGATTAAACATACGTTCAGCTTTTCCGCACATAGGGTATGAACAATAAATTCAGACTCCAACATAAGGTTACTGATCAATACATTTTATGATTATCCAAACGTATTGTTGTCAATCCAAACAGAATATAGTTTAGCATAACATTGGGTTTAGACCATACACAAGCGTTTTAATTCTCAGTGTAATGTATGGTTGATACCATACACAAGTGTTTCAATTATTAGTGTATCATAGGGTTGATACCATATGAAACCATTTTACTTATTATCATAATATAGGGTTGATACCATACATTCATTTTCTGAACATAGGGTTTGAAATAGTGTTTCCCAAGTAATTCGTGTAATATCAAATTACATTAACCGATAAATGAATTCCACAAAACACATTCAAGAAAACTTCATTATAAAACAAACAAGGGTATTTTTTAACATCAAAATCATCATAAATTATAGAGTATTGTTGAGACCATACATTCCCAAAAATCTCCACCTTTTTTATGATCACAAAACCCATAACATAATCCATATGTTTTTCTAATAAAATATAGGATTTCTAAACATACAAAATAATATATAGAAAATATTTTGATATTTAGATTTCATTGTATTATTTTGATAACGAAAATAGATACTTGTAAAATAAATATTCTCTCTAATGAAATTTTGTAATTAAATACTTTATCTAATGAAAGGTTTTAATTAGATATTTTCTCAAATAAAATGTTATGGTTTTAAAATATTCTCCCCCCATATCCCCATAGTCTTTATGGAAATTCTCTATTGATTTTATTACTAATATTAACCATTTCATTAAATATTCTCCCCCTTTTTTGATATCTAAAGGGAGATTTTAAATAATAAATGATATAAACCATAATTAATGTAGCATTGAAATATAATTAATAGTTATAAATACTGGCATAAGAAAAATAAATCTTGGATTTGATGTTTAAACATTAAACTATAATAAAAGATACTAAAAACATAATAAGAAATTAAATTGAAATTAATATGAATTAAAATATTTCGAAAAATAATGTACAATCCTCAGTCAATTGAAGGGCCTTCAAAATAAAGGGATTTGGTTTGAATTAGAAGGAATAAGGGTTCATTAGTATGTATATGGGGTTGAACTGCGCTAGTAATATCAAGAAGCTTCAAAAGAAGGCTATGGAAATGGTTGTTGAAGACTTCTGGAATTTTTTAAAGAAGTTTTTTTGAATCATTTATATACATCAAATTCTAAATCAAATTAACATTTACAAATTCATTCATAGATTCCTATGAATGAATGAACAAGGTAATCTTTTACTTAATTTGATTAAGCACTGGTCCCACCTAGGATTCAATTAAATTTAGTTGACCAATAAGATTTCTTTAATTTTCCAACATCACACTTAAAGGAGTAATAACACATTGAAGAATGTGGAGTCTATCATCGAACTCAGCTATTACAGAGTAAATAACTTCAATCATTGAGAGGAGTTATAGAAGTTTCTATTGAGAGTAGGTTGATGCTTGACTACTTACATTGAGAGACTGAAATTATCTCCCAATCATCAACTTAAACTCATCACACTCTGATTTCTTTAAAGATTCGTCTTTTAAAAAATTAAACTCTCAAGAAATTTTATTGATAATCTCTTTAAGGTCTCCAATAGAAATTATATTCTCTTTGAATTATGTTAAATGAATCCTATGAGATTCAAACTTAGCTCTTTGCGCTGAAGAAACCTTGTGTTGTTAAAATTTCTTTTTCTTAGCTGCCAACCATTCTATGAGATACAATTTCCGAGCCTCCAAATGATTGATCTTTATAACTGAGGATTTATCCTGAGAATCCGAAGATTTAGAATATGGAGTTTCAGGGTCAAGAATATATTCACTTTGATAAACTTATAATAAGGACAAACTTGGATCTTCATTAGAAACTGGTCTATTTTGGAAGGAAGATCCTACAACAATTTCAAAATCAGTAACAACTTCAGTTTGAGTATCCGAAATAAATTCCTTCATAAATTCTTGACTATGAGCCTCTTTCTGAAAATTCGCATCCACTAGATTATCACAGTTATCTACCCATGGTGCTTCATCCACAGTCTCTAGAATTATAACTGTAATTATTCTATTCTAAAAAAGAGTTTATTCTGCCCCTGAAGCTATTTCTTCATCAGGACACTGTCTCATAGAGACAATGGAGGGAATCATCCTTTTCTCCACCTGAGCAGCTGCCAATAACTTATGTTATTGTTCTTAACCAACTGGTATGTTGGCGCCAAAATATTGCACAAAAAAGGAAGAAGAAAGAGCAGCATGTGCTCTGCCTCGTGATGCGCCGACGCAGAATGTCCCCAAGAAACGCGGTCGCTGCGAAGTCCAAGAGGCGGTAATGCTCCACTAACACCCGGACATTCGCGAACCCTCCACGAATCCCCATAGGTGGTAATGCTCCGCGAACCCACCGCGAAGCCCCAACGCGTAGAGTCCCCAAGAAACGCAGTCGCCATGAATCCCAAGAGGCGGTAACACTCCGCGAATGCCTTGATGTCTGCGAACCCGCCGAGAATCCTCAGAGGTGGTAATGCTCCATGAAAAACCGGACGTTCGCAAACCTGCCACGAAGCCCCAGAGGCGGTAATGCTCTGCGCACGCCCCGACATTCATGAACCCACCACGAATCCCTATAGTAGGTAACTCTCTGCGAATCTGGTTGACATTCGTGATCCGCTGCGAAGCAACCGAAGCCCCCTTCGCGCCGTGTGATCCCTGCTTCACGACGCCTATTGCCTATAAATACTGAGCCCCCCCCCTGAGTCCTCCGGATGGACAATCCGACCATTTGGCTTCTCCACTCCCAAATTGCAACGCGCCCTTCACTCTGGGAACCATGAGCTCTGCGAGGGATTTTTGCTTCTCGAGATTCCTCCGTCTTGTCTCGTTTTGAGACCCTCTTTCGATAGGGATTCCCTTCGCGAAGCCGAAGGGAATTCACGAACGAAAGGGATTCCCGAGGGAAGCCGGGCAGTCAAGGAGCGTTTATACTTCGTGAAACACCCATCCTATACACGTGATGCACATGCCAAGGCAGGGTCACTGTAATTCACGAAGCATACTTCTTCACAGCACCTTGCTTCATGAGCCACCTCTTCTTCGTGAGACAGTGCTCCGCGAACAACCTTTAATTTCGCGAAGAACCTCCCACTCGCATCTCTTACCCATGCTAAGGACAAGGTATGCCACTTCATGAAGCACACCCCTTTGCAAGTGTTCTCTACTATGAAAAGCAACCAAGATTTGCGAGGTCCATTCCTATGGACCCATTTTCTCAGCAATTCCTCTTCCCATGCGACCCCCCAGGTTTTCACGATGTGATTACAATGTCCCATGGACGACATCACCCTTAGCATTGCTTCACCTAATGCTTCTCCGCATAGGCATGCTAATGACTATTGCTTCTTCGCATAGCTACACAAACGTGGACCCCTCGATGGTTCGCTCTGTGACCCCCCTTTTCCACGGCCTTGCTGATGTCTTCCCTCCCACAAGGGGCAGAGGGTACCGGTCATGTAAGCCCTAGAGGTGCGGAGTAAACCCACCTCATCCAAGAATCATGGCGTTAAACTGCCAAGCACCTCGTCCTCAACACATGACGTTAAACTGTGACCCGACCCTATGCCTCGCACGCAGGGTCCCCCCGTCTCAGACATTCCTTACGCCGCTCGTCTCCACGGGAATGGAATCACCCTCACATGGGATGATATCCTCACTCTCGGAGTGGCGTATGTCCACGGGAGTAGGGAAACCACCTTGGTGTAAGTCCCCTAGCCCCTCTTGTGGAAGGTAGAACCCATGAACCTCCGTAATTCATCACCGCCAGGGCCAGCGGAGGGCGTGATAGGGAACGAGGCACATCTTCTCATCGGTCCCAAATCCCTCTCCCTCTGTGACTTGTCTCACTTTGGGCCTCCATCCTAGTGTAAGTCCCAACACCATGGTCCACCTAATGCATAGGCCCCTATTCGCTTCTCACGGACACACCCTTCACGACGTGGTCGTCAGGTCTTTGCTTCCTCTTGTTTCTCACGCCGATCACGACTCAGGTGGGCTTAGAGTAAGCATCGACCATGACAACGCTTTCATCTAGCATGACGCTAAACTATATTCCCTCGTCCAGCATGACGTTAAAATGTATGCCCACGTCCAGCATGACTCTAAATTGTATGCCCCCGTCCAGCATGATGTCAAACTGTATCCCGAACTATGAGGACTTTGATCCATGTTAAGGCATGGTACGTAGGAATCCTCACGAAGTTCAATTCCACCACCAGTTGAACCATAGGTTCACCTTCACATCGGTTCGCCAGTAGAAACCCCACCAGAACTATGTGGTCTTTGATCCATGTCAAGGCATGGTACGTAGGAAGCCTCCCTGAGGTTCAAGCACGTCACCCATTGGACCAAGGTCCTTTCTCACGTCAGTTCGCTGACACCCACATTCACACCCGAACTACGAGGACTTTGATCCGTGTAAAGGCATGGTACGTAGGATTCCTCCCTGAGGTTCAATCCCAACAATTATTGGCCCTGACCATCTCTGGGTCATTGTTCCAAGCCCCCATTTTTACTTGAACTACATGGCCTTTTATCCATGTCAAGGCATGGTACATAGGAATCCTTCCTGAGGTTCAATCCCAACATCCACCTAGGCCAAGGTCCTTCTTCACGTCAGTTCTCCAACGCACCCCCATCTCGCAGGACGTTAAACTGCATCCCAATACAGCGGTAAGCTATTGTGACCCTACCATCCTGTTGTTTTGACACCCCTTCGTGTCAGTATAACACCCCATTTCCCGAACTACGTGGACTTTGATCCATGTCAAGGCATAGTACGTAGGAAACTTTCTTAAGGTTCAAGCCCACCACCCATTAGACCAAGGTCCTTTTGACTCTAGTTCTTTGGTTCTCCTCCTGAACTACGTGGACTTTGATCCATACTAAGGCATGGTACATAGGAAACCTCACGAGGTTCAAGCCCACCACCTGGTTGTTTCGACTGCGTTAACGTTGGTTCTTCCATCACCTTGGGCGGCCTAGAGAGTAAGCACCACACATTCATTCTTAACTACATGGACTTTGATTCCCTCCCACAGGGATATGTATGAAGTCTCTTCGAGACTCAAGACCATCACCACCATCATCTCAATGATGGCCCCATTTCATTCCCCCTCCACTCCATGCAATTATCCATCATCCATCCCAATTCTTACCCAGGTCGCCACATCCCGGTGAGATCATGCCACCCCATTCCACTCAACAGCATTCGGGAAGCCGCCCATGGCCTGGCCCCGATATCAGCGTTCCCTCAAGGCGGACTCCTCAATCTGATCCACTTCAGCTAGTGTTCTGATCAGGCTGATCTGTCTCCGCTGGATGTTAAACTTGCAGCATACCTTGTGTTAAACATGAGATGTTGAGGAAAACCTTAGATACATGCCTATGGAATATGATTCCCCACCCTTGATGTGGGATACCTCGGGCTTCCGCGCCCTTGAGAAACCCTAGAATAATGGACAAAATACAGACACTCCAATTCGCTAGCATTCAGACACGCTAATCATGCCTTGACGTGACTACTCCCCCGACTGAAGGTTGCTGCCATGATTAAACCCTTTGGAATGTCCTGACAGAAGTAGTGTAATTAACCAGCGTCCATGGAAATATGGCACTGGTAAGAGTTTCAAGAATAACGTATTAAATCTATGAGGGAGACCCGGACTAGGTGACGAGTTCTGAGGAGGAATCCATAGAAGGAGGAATCGACATATCATCATCCTGTTTTGATCAAGGAGCAGACATCCCTAAAGAAGGATTGGATGACGCCTGCCTTTGGAAAGAGGGAATGTCGGGCAACAAAAAGTTGCGCATGTTGGGCCCCAAGCGGACGGATGGGCATGCCATGCTAAAAGTGTCGGAAACAGAAATGGTGAACCAGACATGAAGGTCTTCTCCTCAATGTAGAGATTAGTAGCATTTGATACATCAGAAGATTGACATGTCATAGGATCCAGATATTCGGCGCTGGATCCCGCCAAGCAAATAGCGGGCCTAGCATGAAACTCACCAGATGTTAGGGCAGTAGAACATGGAGAATTCCATTCTGCAACATTTTTTGTGTGTATCCCTCTTACTGGCCATGGAAGACGGAATGACGTGGGGGCAAGACTGTCTATTTATTTTCCTCACAGTGCTGATGAGTTAATCTCCCTACTTCTCAGGAATCAGGTTGCTGCTATAAGAACATGATCGTCGCCCGCACACCTGTGCAGGGGCAGGGGAAGTACCAGCACAGCCACTCCACGTGGCACTGCTGCTGCCACAATGACGTCTACATCCACGAACGTGGGGCGCCCATGCCCTCTCTCCCCATCGGAGGTCATCCAATGAAGGTTGATTAATGACCTCGTACTTCGTTACGAGGAGGAGGGCATAATCCCAACTCGGGATATGGCCCGACTGGACCTAGAGGCATCCAGGCCACACTGTCAACGCCTCCCTCGAGGGCCGCGCAGTGATCCCCTGCTCCCCACCACAACGTTCAATTGTTTCGGGAGCATGTCCCCAGAACGCCTTGACGACTCCATGCCTTATGCTGATGAGGTGGGTGACGTCCGACTTAGCCTAGTCAGAGTCCCAATCCAGGGACTCCAAGCAAGGGCCCCTAGCTGGCTGCATCAGCGCTGCCATCCGGCCTTGCCAGAGGAGTAGGTAGGCTATGCCCCTACACCACCCACACCAGCTCTCCAGACCTGACGCTGGTGTTGGGCCCGAGCTGAGGGCGCCTTCCAAGGGGTGTCGACGTCGACGGTTACTATGGCCCGAGCCACCACCGACGTATATCATGAAGCCCCTACACACACTGAGTAGGGGCATTCTTATTCCCAATCGGGATCGAGGCCCCAACTTCCCCACGTGCAGGCTGGGTTGACTCTTTGGGTCGCAGGCATGAGCAGTGATCACCGCAAACCAACCCGCTGTGATTTCACCCCATACGGAGGTCCTCCCCGTACCACCACTCCACAGAGCAGTGGCCTTCCCCTCTCTAAAACTCATCATGGAGGTATGCCCCATGCTACCCCTAACTCGAATGAAGACCAGCCCCATGGCAGCGACACCCGGCGCAGAAGCCTCTCCCGCGCCCACCACACTTGGTATGGAATTCCTCCTCCTATCCCTGACTGTCGATGTGATGGAATTGACCATCCGGTCCCTCTCCAACGTGGGGATCATCCCTATGTCCTTTCTGCAACTGGCGAAGGTCCTCCTTGCCCTGGAAACTAGTGGGGTGATGGTCAGCCTCGCTCCACCCGCACCAAGCATGGAGGTTATCCCCATGCTCCTGCCAGTTCCAACGGAGGTTTCGCCTGCTAAGGTGTTGGACAAAAAGGTCCTCCCCATATTCCCTTCGACATTTTCCCCGGTTCCCCTCTCACCCCGTCTATCTCAAGCGGAAGTACTCTCCGCCCAGGCGCCAGCACGACCCCAAGTCTACATGTCGGTAATCAGCCTTGTCCTGAAGATCCATCTAGGTGTAGGCAGGCGGGTCATCATCGCCACAAGAAGAATATTGGGAAAGATCGGGTGGAGATCAAACCGGCAGACTTCTCGGATTCTAAATCAGAATGCGACTCGACATTAGAACCCGCCCCTCGTTCATCTATGTCAAAGATCAGGACAGGAACAAGTCCTTTCAGCCTCATCCTTCTAGAATGCAAAGTCCATTGGATTCCCGCCTCTCTTCGCAGGTACATCCAGGACGAGAAAATTGTGGGAATCCCGTAGGTTCCGACCATGCGGTCACCACCGTCGTCACCAGAAGTGCCCTCTACCTCAACTAGAGATCACATAGAGCTATTTTGGGGACCGATAACGGTAGTGAAAAAACGTGGCCCATCGCCGGTAACTGCAATCCCTACACCAGTGGTTGTGTCTATTATCCCGTAGTATTGTGACATTGTGTTTAGGTCACCACACTCTTCGGAGGATGGCTTGGAATTCAGCGGTCGGTCGGCTCGTTCGCTGTATTCTCTACCGCCTAGTTTACTATCCCAGCAGTCAGCTTCAGTACCGCTACCGATTCCTCAGCCACCCCCGGTTGACGAGTGGGGAAATACAGGGCCAGAACCTAAATCTGAGCCTAGGAGCTTCTGGAACATTCTTACAGCGGACCACTTCCCGGAGAAGTTCTGGCCGGTGGCAGTGTCAAACTTTTGTGTACCAGAATCCCACACCCCGGAGGAAGTCGAGTGCTTCCGTCAAACCCTATGGGCGATTCAATTTTGTCTTCTCTATCAATGGGTGTTGTACCCTAGGAGCCAAGTGCACTTTGAGGAAATCAGTTATCAATGTCGTCTGGTCGATTTAGCCGCACTCACCGTGGCCCAGCGCCCTAAGTCACCAAGTTGCCAGAGCGCCCTCTAACAAAAATATGTTTAGAGTTTCATGGTACTCTTCAAAATCATCAGGGAAGCTACCCCCCATGTGCAAGTCCATGGCTGGGGATAGTATGCTTCCCTCCTCTTCAGTCTTATCCGGCGGCAGCCCGATTCGTTATGAGACATTGAGGACGTGCCCCCAAGAAGGGTTGTGGTCCACATGGCTGACATAGTGGGAAAAGAATATGATCTAGAGTTTTTCGATGGAGACTTACCCCTTGAGGGTGTACCAGCACTTATGGACCCATCATGGAGGATTATTGGCTAGCAGAGGAACCTTCTAGGCCTTCATGTTCCCACCGAGTCTCTGGTACTCATCCAAAATTCCGATAAGGGTAAAGAACATGTCAGAACTGTCAAGCACTCTGACCTGTCTACCTCAGTGGAGAATATGGACGAAGACCCCAAGAAGGCAACGTTGCGCCAAAAGCATGCCGAGAAAAAGAGGCTAGTCGATGAACTCTTAGCCGGGTGCGCTATCGAGAGGTGACCCGACTATGGTGATCCTAAGCCGGGGCAGCAGGGGCAGGAACAACTCCCCCCCAGCGAGATGCCTCCGGGAAACCCTTATCATGCTACTCCCACAGACAGTATAGAAGCTAGGACTCACAACAAGAGGGCGCAATACGTCTCGCTAACCCCTCCTGAACGGCAAGGAAATCCGAGGTATCCAGCCCGGGTTCCCCCAACAGCCCCAAGGGTCGTTCCTCCAGTTTCTCCACAAGCAGTTGAAGCATTTTTCTATGTCAAAGAGCCCAGAAACACACTCTTGGTTAGGGATTCACATCAAGACAGGGACCCCAACCTGGATGATCCCATATCAGCACTCATGGCCCGCCTCAAGGCGTTAGAAACGTGGCAGGTGGCAGTCCCACCAGATGGCAAGCCATATCCCGTGTGGGTGGATGATATGCCTGCACCTCCGGGTTTTTGAAATCCCACTTTATCGCCCTTTAATAGGACAGGGGACCTGCCATATCACTTGGCTCATTTTTCCTCCAGGTGTGGCCCCATGTTGGGGACCCCGGCAAAGTAGGAAGCTACCATGCTCCAATGTTTTTTTGCATACATTGAAGGGCCCTACATTTTTCTGGTATAGCCAGCTCCCTATCGGATCGGTGACCGGCTGGGAGGATCTCTGCTGGTAGTTCCTATACTAGTTTAGCTCCACCACACGAGAGACCAGCATCACAGACCACTTCAAGTGAAAACAAAGGCCTGATGAGCGAGTTGCAGACTTCATCGCCCAATAGAAGTGGCTTACATACTCCCTCGACATGCCACTGACTCAAGAGAAACTACTGACGATGTTCGTATGTAATGTTAAAACAGAATTGGTTCCTTCCTTGATCACCCAGGACTATCTCGGACGGTTCTAGGACATCTCGGATAAGGCTCAGCACCTCGAGGAAGCTATGCAACAGGCTAGTCAGGCACGTCTGCTGCCCCCTCTGATCCTAGAAAGGAGGGTTGACAGAGACGAGCCCGCCATGGTGGCATAAATAGAATCCCCCAAGTATCTAGAATTACTTCCAATGGAACCGGCTCCGCAACCCCGCAGAGGCCCTCCACCTCAAGCACATGCTCCTGCCCACCAATGACTGCCTCAGAACCAACAGGTTCCCCCGCGCAATCTGCCACCACCGCCTAGGCGGGACAATCTGGCTCCACCTCCTTGGCAGGCCCCTCTGACCCCTCGTCAGGGCCTGGCTCACAGGGCCCCCTATCCGGAATGAAGGCACCAGTCTTACTCGTTCAACGATAATCAGGTCCCCGGTTACATCCGAAGTGCCCTAGAGCAGGGGATTGTGCGCTTACCCGAGTGCAGAAGGCCGGTACAGGCGAATCTCACTGATCTCCCCAAGTACTGCCCCTATCATCATATTCTGGGGAACACCCTTAAGTAGTGATATGTGTTTAAATACTGGCACCAAGACCAGGTCGACAAGAACATAGTCAGGTTGGGCCCGGCCCAGACACAAGTGGCGGGTGTCTTCGTAGGGTCTGAAAGCGGTAGCGATGATGAAGGTCAGTGGCAGGAGGTTCCCAGTCGTGGGTCCCAGAAGTACAATGACTGGATGGCCTGTAAAACTGTTTCCCATGCCCATGGTATCATTAGGCCATGCCTGAATCAGCTAGAGTATTCAGAAGATGCGACCAATTCCTCTGCGTCATCATCTCAGTGGGCCTCTTCACAGAAGGGCAAGCAGCGACAGCGCAAGAAGAAGCAATGTGCTCCACCACTGGCATCGTCATCCCACACTCTCAGTGATTTCATGCCCCCTTAGATGGGGAATCCTCCCAAAATCTGCCTAGTGGTGGATGACTCTTCAAGCAATAGTCAGGGGTACTCTTTGGTTAATACCGTGGAGCTGGTAAGTCCCTATATGACTCCCGACGAGGGGGAATTCCAGGCGAGCCTCTCCAACGTCTCTAGCCGACGTCAACATCAGTAGAACCACAAACACATGGATCATTGAGGCACGTCATCAGGGGATTTTTGTCAAGCCATGCACGCTACTGAAATAGACAACAGGCCTAGCGCAGAGCTCAGCATACACAACCTCATCCGATGCCCTCAGATCTACCTCCACCACCGTTTGTACTACTAGATCAGGCAGAGTTATCTCGTCCGTACCACGACCAGTCTTGCCCTGCTACGGGCCAATCTCAGTTTTCCAGTCCTCATCCAAAAGCTTCTCTACAGGCCTCAACCAGCAGGCATCATGATGTACCCAGTACCAGCTAGCCACCGGTCCAGTCGGCAGGGCCCACAGTGCCTCCAATTGCAGACTGACCTCCTGTAAGTAGAGGTTCGCATTTGGCATTGAAGTATGATGTTCTGAAGTGCCTTGTCGGAATTCCATCAAAGCATTCTATCCATGAGGATCTTTTCCTGTCGTCTGAAATGCGTGAGGCACTTGCTGAGGCCCTAAGGAGCCCCATCTAGTTTGAGACGGAGGTAGTAGCTGCCGAATCCTTCTACACTGAGGCAATTGAGAACGCTAAATTCCATGCAGTTATCTCATTCTCCAGTGAAGACGAAGACCCTCCCATAAAATGGAATATTCTCCCACTGTACATCACTAGCCAGTTCAATGGCATGGAAGTCCGCCGATGTCTTGTTGACATGGGTTCTAGGATTAACCTAATCCCAACTCGGACACTGCGGAAGCTGGGGTTGTCTGAGGATGATCTAACTCCCTCCGACCTCGGAATCTAGGGATACGATAGGACCGAGCAATCCGTGATCAGCAAGATCCGCTTGAAGTCCCATTTCGGTGGACTAATTGCTAGTGCAATGTTTATGGTCGTCCCCTAGGACACTTGGTACAACACATTGATGGATAGGCCATGACTCCCTCTACATGCAGCAGTCCCTTCTTCGTATCACCAATGCCTAAAGTACTCCCTCAATGGTCGAGTAGGTGTTATCTAAGGATATGCATCTCATTTCGCCTCTTGTGAATCCTTCTATCTGGACGCTGACTATTACAAGGGCAAGGATAAGCAAATCCTAGAATGTGAGGATGAATTCTCCCCGGTCACAAGTGATCCCTGGGCAGGTCTGGACAACGCCTACATCTTCCTGATCCATCAGTTGGAGGCCACGAACCCCGACATGGGGTAGTGTTTTGTTTCTTCGGGTATAAGAGGAAGGCATATTCCCATTTCCAAGAGACGGAGGAAATTCAACTCGTACTCCTACCCCAACTAGGCTTAGGTGATCTAGGAACCTCCTACCCCTGTACGGTATCGGGATGTCAGGCTCATGGAAATGGAGGTACGTTATACGTTTCTCTTCTTCCAAGCTGGAATCAACCGGCTCAGGCCGAAGCATCACTACAGCTTTGATTTCGTCAAGCGTGGCCCCTTGGGCCGAAGACCAAATGGGATTCGATTGACTGCCTTCATCGTTATGGTCTAAGTGGTGCATGAATCTCCTGATATGATGACTACTTCCACCCAAGCTGGCACCAGCCCCCCATCAAAGCATGGTGACTCAGAAATGACTCCCCCCATGGAAGATCCCTCTAAAGGTGGAGAAGAGGATCTGGAGGACTCTCCCCATTCCTTTGAAGAAGGACTCTCTACCACGGTCGATAAACTGGTACAAGTAACCCTTGGTAGCGAGGAAGATCCGAGACCCACATTGATCAGTGCCACCATGCCCCTTGAGGAGCAACAACAGTACATGGACTTTCTCAAACAGCACCGTGCGTGTTTTTTGGAGTTACAACGAGATTCTAGGACTAGATCCCCAAGTAGTTGTCCACCGCTTTGGTCTCCCGACAAACCATCGCGGGTTCAAAAAGCCTCCCAAAAAGATGCACCCTTCCCATGGTGCCATGGTTGAGGATGATTTTGACAAGCTTATCAAATCCAAATTCGTTAAGGAAGTCTAGTACCCCGGGTGGCTAGCCAACATTGTTCCAGTCAGGAAGAAGAACGGGCAGATCAGAGTCTGCATCAACTTCCGTGATCTCAACTGCCACTGCCGGAAGGATAATTTTCCCCTCCCAGTGATAGAGTTGTTGATTGATTCCATGGCTGAGTTCCAAGCCCTCTCCTTCATGGATGGGTATTTCGGGTACAACCAGATATAGATGGCCCCCGAGGATGATGAGTCCACTGCCTTCAGGGCTCCCCAAGTTACTTTTTGTTACCAGGTTATGCCCTTCGGCCTGAAGAATTCCGATGCCACCTATCAGCGGGACATGAATCGCATATTCATGCTGATTGTCAGGACACTGGTGGAATGCTATGTGGATGATTCGGTGGTCAAATCTAACCAGTTCTAGGACCATTTCAAGGAACTTGAGAAAGTGTTCGGCTTCCTCCATTCCTGCCACCTGAAGATGAACCCGTTGAAGTGTTCCTTCGGGGTTACCTCGGGGAAGTTCCTTGGATTTGTTGTCAGATATAGAGGCATCGAGATCGAACCAGAAAAGATCAAGTCCATTATCCAAATGCCTCCCCTGAGAAATATTTGGGAGAGTCGAGGTCTCCAAGTCCACTTAGCTTACATACGCCTATTCATTGTGAATTTGGCTGGCAATTGCAAGCCCTTTTCCCGGTTTATGAAGAAAGGCTCCGCCTATGAATGGGATGAAGTGTGTCAGACCTCCTTCAAGGAAATCAAGAAGTATCTGCTCCAACCTCCGGTAATGATGCCACCCATCTCCGGAAAGCGGCTGGTCCATTACGTGACCACCCTGGAATGGTCCCTCGGAGCGCTTCTCACCCAGAAGAACTATGAGGGAACAGAGAACAACCTCTACTATCTCAGCTGCATGCTCCTTGATATGGAGACCAGATACTCCCATATCGAAAAGAGTTGCCTTGTGCTCGTGTTCACTGTATAGAAATTGAGGCATTACATACAGCACCATGATGTACAGTTGGTCTCTCAGGTAGATCCATTGATGTACATCATGAACCACCCTATGTTGACTGGACGACTAGTGCAGTGGGCGGTGATCCTCCAGCAGTTTGACATCAGGTTCGTCCCTCAAAAGGCCATCAAGGGACAAGCATTGGAAGACTTCCTAGCTGCACATCCAACCTCTGCAGATCAATCCATGGATATGGACATTCCTGATGAGGAAATCCTCTCAGTCGATCATGTCGTCTCATGTTGGAAAATGCACTTCGACGGTGCCTCCCGGAGCCCCACCGGTAGGAGTCTCAACAATCCTAAGGTCAAAATAGCAGGTATGTATGTCATCTTCATCACCCCAACACAAGTAATTCTTCCATACTCATTCCTGTTGTCATAAGGCTACACCAACAATGAGGCAGAGTATCAGGCTCTCATCACTGGCCTTGAACTGGCCCTTGAGATCAATGTTCCCCATTTGCATGTAAAAGGGGATTCTGAACTAGTCATCAAGCAGGTCAATGATGACAATGTTTTCAGGAAGCTGTAGCTTGTTCCACTGCTGGAGTGCACCCTCCATCTACTGGCCCAGTTCCTTTCTGGACCAGAGGTTACCCATGTCCCTCAGTCACAAAACGGTCGCGCGGACGCTTTGGACGACTTAGCTGCACCGCTCGCAGAACCCGAGAAGGATGATTTGATCATACATGTAGCACACCAGAGAGTCATAAACTCCGTCACCCCAGAGGATGCCGACGGCCTGCGGGTAAGCCACCTTACCGCCAGACCCTCCGTGTCAGGGTTCCCAGGTTTGTTAGATGCAGTGGTTGAGTCCAATCCCGATTAGAGGGCACCTTTTGACGAGTATCTCCAAAATGGTTGCCTCCCGGATGATCGGGCCGAGCACGAGCGAATCCGATGTCATGCACTACAGGTTACCCTCCATAGTTGTCCCAGTCTTGAGAATACCCTCTATAAGCGGAGCTTCTATGGTGTTCTCCTCCGCTGAATTCAAGGAGTCGAGATTTCTCAGGTCATGCAAGAGGTTCATGCCGGTTCCGGCGGTGCCCACCAAGCTGGGCCAAAGCTGTCCCATCAGATCTAGAGGTTGGGGTACTTTTGGCCCTATATGATCCATGATTGTATTGAGTTTTCCAATAGATTCCATGCGTGCCAAGTTCATGCTAACTTCCTTCATAATCCGCCAGAGCCTCCCCACTCCACCAAGTACTCTTTTCCATTTGTGGTGTGGGGAATTGATGTCGTGGGACCATATCCACCAGCGACAGCATGTCAGTGTAGGTTCATCCTAACCGATACATACTTCTTCTCCAACTGGGAATAGGTAGTTCTACTCAAAGTGGTCAAGTCCCACTATATTGTTGACATAGTGAGATCCAATATCATCCACCGGTTTGGAGTCCCTCACACCATCCTCATCGATAACGGCACCAACTTCCGAGCAGCCGAACTGAAGAAACTGTACGCCATGTACAACATCCGTTCGAACCATACCTTTTTCTATCATGCACAAGAAAATGGACAGATCGAGGGGTTCCATATAACCCTCTCTAACATTATGCAAAATATGGTTGGTCAGAACAAGAAAAGTTGGATGGACAAGCTCCCCAACACCCTCTGGGTGTATCGGACGAGGACTCGCAATTCCACCCATGTGACTCCATATTCTTTGGTGTATGGGGTTGAGGTTGTCCTGCACATTGAGATCCAACTGCCTTCATTACGCACTGCAGTCTACAACCAGCAGGCACCTGATAAGGTAGCCAAAATCCATCTAGATGAATTGGAAGCACTGGACGAGAACAGGCTTCATGCCCTACACAATCTGGAAAGGCATCAGAATAGGATAGCCAGACCCTTCAACAAGAAGGCTCGCCTGCACTCATTTTTGCAAGGTGACATAGTGTTGGCCCTCCAAACGCCAATGATCCCTGGTAGGAAACCACACAATATTGAGCCCAAATGGGAAGGACCTTACGTCATTTATAAGGTTTACCCCAATAGATCATACTCCTTGGTGACCATGGATGGTGAGCGCATAACTCCTCCCACCAATTCCAAGTTCCTCAAGAAATAATTTTCCAGATCCCCTTGGTCCCGCATGAACCTAAACTGCACATTACGGTCCTGCATAACCCTAAACTGCACGTTATGGTCCCACATGAACCTAAACTGCACATTATGGTCCCACAAGACCCTAAACAACACATTAGGGTCCCGCATGACCCTAAACTGCACATTACAGTCCCGTATGACCCTAAACCGCACATTACGGCCCCGCATGACCTTAAACTACACCACCATCCCGCATGACATTAAACTGCAACATCATCTTGCATGGCGTGAAACTGCATCATCGTCCATCATGACGTTAAACAGCTCAGTATCATCATGCATGATAATAAACTGCAAAACGGTCTGAGCTCTATGACCTTAAACTAAGATCTCCTTCATCCTTACTGCAAGACGTTACACTGAAAGCCAGTCAGGCCTTCCTGACCGAGGCTCAGCCTCAGGCCCCTTGTCTTTCCCCGACTCAGACTCTCCTACTGGATTGTATGGTGTGATGTGGGATTTCATCTTTATTCACGTCGGGTTACTCACCATATCGTACATATTCCCAGATGAGATGTGTCCCCCATCCCGCACGACGTTAAACTACAGCTCATCCCGCATGATGTTAAACTACGCTTCAAGAACTATGTATGGCTTGATTCCCATATTTATGGGATATGTAGGAATTCCCAGATGTCTCATCTTGAGCCCAGCCCCGAAATCTTCTCTTTGACCGTCCCCCTTGGGTATAGTTTCCTCGGAGGGTCCGTGCATGATGAGGAGTAGGCTTCCTTAGCCCCGCTCATACAAGGGTTATAAGGGTCGCACCATGTGCCCACTCCCGTTCATCTATCCTCCCACGTCCTCACCGCACGACGTTAAAATGCAAGGCTTTCAAGAACTATGTATGGCTTGATTCTCATCCTTATGGGATACGTAGGAATGCCCGTAAACTGTCCGTTGGCCCATCCCAATAGCCAAAAGCTTCCCCTTAGGTCAAGATATATGGCAGGGTGCACACTTTTTCCCCAACTTACGTCGAGTAATCCTCGATCCGGTTGTACATCCCCTTCCATGGAGATGTTCTCCTCTTTCGTAGATGGGTACAACTATGATTCACCCACTCCTCGACTGGGATTCCATCACTTTCCTCATCCGGAAGGGCCCCTGATTGGTATGGATTCTCATCCTAAGGGACCTCTTACCACTTCGGGAAAACACCCTCGAGGATGTCGAGCCACAAGCCGATACAAGTCCTGCGTTTCGAATGCAGTCAGTGGTTGACACTCATTTGTTGCTCCCATATCAGGTCACCTTAGGGACGCTGTGTTTAGAACATGGTCACCAGTGTCCCAGATCTTGAGGTCCACCCCATGATGTCCCAAATATCGAGTGTAGTGATTTTTTCAACCCCATCCTGAAGCGATAAACTTCCCTCTGGGTGGTGTCAACGGTCGGGTTCCCGAATCCGATTCTTTGATAGGGGGTGTACAGCGTGGTGTAGGATTACGTCCCCATTCACGTCGGGTTACATTCGATGCCATACGCATTCCCTTACCGAGGCCCAGCCTCGGGCCTCTTGGCCTCTTCGGGCCCTATCCCAAGTTCTTACTTGGAGTGTACGATATGGTGAGGGATTTGTCCACACTCACGATGGATTGTTCACCGTACCATACACCTCCTCTGTCCAGGGATCCCTATTCACTGACCTTCGTCCTCACTGCAAGAAGTTAAACTTCGAGTAGGCCAGGCCTTCCTGAGCAAAAACCAACTATCAGGCCCCTTGGCCTTTTTGGGCCCCCCTGGCCCAGGTTCATTCCTACAGGACTGTGCAGTGTGGTGCGGGATTACGTCTCCATTCACGTTGGGTTACTCATCGCACTGTACACATCCTCATTAGGGTATCCTTCCCCCTGGGTATCTTCTAGAACTATGTATGGCTTTATTCCCATCCTTATGGGATACGTAGGACCACCTGAATGTCTAAGCTTCGGGTCCAGCGCCATCATCCTAAAATCTCTATCCCACCTTAGCCCTTTGGCCTACCCTTCCTTGAAGAGAGGAGTATATAGTGTGTTGTGGGACTATGTCCCCATTTATGTTAGGCTTGTAAGGACCAGGCCGTGTACCTCTCCCACTGAAGCCACTTCATCGACCCCTTTTCTGCGGTTCCCCAATGTTCCTAAGGGTACTTAAGTTTAGTTACCGGGAATGTCGGACTCTACTCAGACACGTCCGCACCCGCTTTTCGGGTTTCGTGTTTCCCTTCATCAGGGATTTCACCATATTTCACACCCAAAGGGACCCCCAATAACGGTCTGGATACTACGCCCAAGGGCTCTCCTACCGTTACGGGCCAACTACCCTAAGGGTTTCAGACAACAAATTGATATAAATCATGCATTATGAATATGGTCAGCGGTTGATCCTCGTTTTTTGTTCCCATTTTAGGATAATGTGATGTAGATACTACTTTTCCACCACATTCAGCACTAATCCTCCATTGCCCACCGACCCATTAGGCCCAAAATGCCGGTTACACGATTCACATCCTTCTCCATTCTCATCATGTCCCAGTAGTGTTTTGAAACTCTTGATTCTATTCCTCAGTGTACATCTACGCGTTAGGGGAAAAAAGCCGCATTAAAGACGTCCTTCAGGGCTCTTCACCGACTTCCCATTGATGGACGTTCTGGGTATTGCAATAAGGATCTTCCTCCCTTGTTTCCCACACCGAGTTTAACTCACGTGGGCTTAGGGACCAGGTCGAGGTCTGCGCTTACTTGGAAAGATTCCATCCATCCATGCTCCGAGCTCTTAGACCATAAACTAAGATATCCTAAGAACTATGTGTGGATTGATTCCCATATTTATTGGATACGTAGGACCACCCGAATATCTAGACTTCGGGTCCAGCCCCATTTATTAGAGATCTCCTGATCTCTCGGTCACCTAGGCCCCTTGGCATGTCCCTCTCCAAGAGGGGGATACAGAGGTATGGTACAGGGTTTTTAGAACTATACCTTCCTTGTCCATGGAACCCACCATTTCTTGGCCGCCCTCAAGTTGAGTCCCTTGACCCCTTGTAGTGGTTCGCTCATGCGTTAAGAGTACTCTGGTCTAGGACCAAGAGTTTCAGATTCAACTTGGTCAAGTTCCATCCACTTTTCAAGCTTCGTGTTTCCCTTCATCAGGGATTTCACCATCTTTCACACACAAAGGGACCCCCAAGAATGGCCTGGATACAACGCCCAGTGGCTCTCCTACCATTACGGGCCAACGCCCCTGAGGGTTTCAGACAACAAATCGATAAAAATCCCACGTTGCGAATATGGTCAGCGGTTGATGCTCAATTGTTGTTCCCATTTCAGGCTAATGAGATGTAGATACTACTTCTCCTCTATGTTCAACATTAATCCTCCATCACCACACCAACCCCATTAGTCCCAAAATGTCGGTTACATGATTCACATCCTTCTCCACTCTCATCATGTCCAAGTAGAGTTTCAAAACTCTTGATACTATTTCTCAGTGCGCATCTGTGCGTTAGGGGAACAAATCCGCATTAATGACGTCCTTCGGGGCTCTTCACCGACTTTCCTTTGATGGGCATTCCGGGTATTGCAATAAGTATCTTCCTCCATTGTTTCCCACACCGAGTTTAACTCACGTGGGCTTAGGGATCAAGTCGAGGTCTTCGCTTACTTGGAAAGTTGACATCCATCCATGGTCCGAGCTCTAAGACCATAAACTAAGATCTCCTAAGAACAACGTGTGGCTTGATTCCCATCATTATGGGATACGTAGGACCACCTGATATCTAGACTTTGGGTCCTGCCCCATTTATTAGATATCTCCTGATCTCTCAGTCACCTAGGCCCCTTGGCCTGTCCTTCTCCAAGAGGGGGATACATAGGTATTGTACAGGGTTTTTGGAACTGTGCCTTCCTTGTCCCGGGAACCCTCCATTTCATGGACGCCCTCAATTTGAGTCCCTCGACCCCTTGCAGTGGTTCTCCCATACGTTAAGAGTACTCTGGTCTAGGACCAAGAGTTTCAGATTCAACTTGGTCAAGTTCCTTCCACTTTTGATGATTTGTGTTTCCATTTATTCGGGCTTTCATCATTTTTTACACCCAAAGGGACCCCCAAGAATGACCTGGATACAACACCCAAGGGTTATCCTACCGTTACGGGCCAATGCCCCCAAGTGTTTGAGACAACAAATTGATACAAATCCTGGGTTGCGAACATAGTCAGCGGTCAATGCTCATTTGTTTGTCCCCATTTCAGGATAATGTGACAGGATGTTGTGTTGTGAACATGGTCAGTAGTAATCCTCTATCGTCACACTAGCCCCTCCAGGCCTTGAATGTTGGTTGCATGATTCACATTATGTCCCATCCCATCGTATACAGGTGGAATATCGACACTCTTGGTGCCATCCCTCAGTGCACTTTGTACATCAGGGGGATAAAACTACAATACGGTGTCCTTAAGGGCTCTCACGGTCCAAGATCTAAGAACATAAACTAAGATATTCATTAATGGCTATGTTCGGCTCGATCCTCATCCCTATGGGATACGTAGGGTCACCTTGACGTCTCGTTTTCAGGTCCCGCTCAGTTGAGAGCTAGTTTCTCCTGCCCCGTTCCTTCTTACCTTTATTTGGGCCCCTTGGCCCAAGGTTCCTATCTCGGAACTGTGTATGGTGTGATGTGGGATCATGTCCCCATCCACGTCAGTTATATCGCACGACACCATGTACGTTCCCCACCTCACATCGTCTCGGCTACGTCTGCGCTGCATGATGTTAAAATTCATGCTTGGTCCTGTCACACGACCCTAAACTGTGACATTATCGTGTTGGATGCATGACGAAAAATGGCACTGCATTGTGACGACCTCGTTGTAGATGAAATCACATTGGGTATTGGTCATGTTACATGCCATTTGTCAATTCCTATCACAGCTTGATTCTTGTGGCAACATCGGGGCTTGCTACCCTAGGCCTATCGCTTCACAAAAGAAAAACCAATCACATTAAAGGACAAAATATATTCATCGAATTCCGCTCTTTATGGTGCAAGGTTCATTCCCAAACTCCCCTTTTCCCCTAGCACAGGTACCTTACTATGCCACCCTTCAGAACTACGTATGGCTTGATTCTCATCCTTATGATATACGTAGGAGCTCCCAGGCACCTCCCCGCTGGCCCAGACTAACTTCCGTGTTCGGTCCCTCGACTCAAGCACTTCCCCAGAGAACACATGGTAAGAATAAATTATGTCCTCATCATCGGGTTTTGTGACCACCTTACCATGTGTCCCCTGATCTCCTTACCCATCCATGGTCTGAGCTCTAAGACCATAAACTATGATCTCTTAAGAATTATGTCTGGCTTGATCCTCATCCCCATGGGGTACGCAGGAGTCCCTTTTCACTTTTCTTAGGCCCAGCTCAACTCTCATTTTGGTCCCTTGACCTAAAACCTCTCTCAAAGGGGTTATGCGGTGTGGTATGCGATTATGTCCTCATTCACGTTGGGTAGTTCACCGCACCGTACATATCCCTGGTTCCCATTCATGTATGGTTTTTTGTAATTACCCACCATGTGCCTCCTGTGTTTCCTTCCATCCGTGGTCCGAATTCCATAACCCTAAACTAATAACTCCCTATGGGAAGGGACCCGAATCCCTCAATTTGATATGCCTCGTGGTCGTATTTAGATGCGTTTTTACCGGAGTTTGGTATTTTTATGGGGACATTCCCCTCATCCCATGACCAAGATTCGCGAGCTCGCTATTTGGATCCTCATCCTCTTCCAAATTCAATAGGACCCTTGGACGACATGGATTCTAGGATTAAGGGATCTCCATGGATGCTGGGCCTAAGGGCTCCCCAATCGTTTTGGGTCAACATCCCTACGGATCTATGAAAACATTTTCGACATGGTCTCGTGTTTCGAACATGGTCAACAGTCGATGCTCATTTTTCTGTACCCATTCTAGGTTAATGATATATGGATGTTGCGTTTCCTCCACAGTTAATAGTGATCCTCCATCATCACGCCACCATCATTGTGATCCAAATATCGAGTGTCATGATTCACACATTTCCACTTCCTCATGTTCAAGTGGAATTCCGACATATTCGACTTTATCTCTTCACGCACCTAGGTGCGCCACATGGACGTGTTAGCATCACTGGGCCGGTATTCACCGAGCGTCCCTTCGCCCTAACATTCCCTTTCTTGCATCGGTAAATTTCTCCATTACTTCTTGTTTCCCACATCGAGCATGACTCACGTGGGATTAGTAGTTTTTGTGGGATGTGTACCGATGCAACCCAGGTTCTCATAATCCTACATGACGTTAAACTGTGTTTTTAGAACTACGTGTGGCTTGATTCCCATCCTCATGGGATACATAGGGAAACCTTGGTATTTTACCTATGGTCCAGCCCATAGGAATCATAAATCTTGTTCTTCCCCTTTCCGGCCCCCTTTCCAGACCCCACGTAGGGGACCGTGTAACTATGAATCTACCCTAAACAAGTTCAGGATGCCCCAAGATGACATTGGGAAGCGATAGACCACCTTGCCAAAGAGGCCCTGTCTAAAAACAAAAAGAATGATCCATGATCAAACAAATGCGCCCATCTAGCATACTCCCACCACGGTGGTGTAATTTAATGAGTGTTGGATTCTGTTCGGACAAACCATCACTCCACATTCCACACATCGTGTGCCCCTTATTCGGACCCTCATCCCCTATCATGTCTGGAGGAACCCCCTAACAGTATGAATGCTTGACCTATGGTCCGCTTGCTGTCCTGGGCCAACATTCCGGAAGACTGGTCATGTTTCAAAGGACCCCCTAACAGTATGGATGCTCGACCTAAGGTCCGCCCGTTGTCCTGGGCCAACGTCCTGGAAGACTGATCGATGATATTTGAGTTAGGCCCCATGTTGCAAACATGGTCAATGGTCAACCCTCATTTGACATCCCCATTTCAGGATAATGCAGTAAGGATACCGTTTTTTCTGCCATGGTAAATGATTGTCCTTTATTGTCACGCCACCCTCACAATGTTCCGAATCTTGGGTATCGTAATTCACACTTCCCATGACCACCTGTTCAGACTGATTTTAGTGCCCCTGGAATTGCATCGTTCTTCCGTAAGAGCACGCAAGAAAAACGGTAATTCGGCTATTCTGAGTACTTCCTTCTCCAGTTAGGTCTCCCCTATTTCCCGAAAATCTGGACCAGTTATTCAAACCCCGGATTCCCGAATCTTGGTTTACACTCTTATGTTTGGATGCGATGATGAGGCCACTATCTCTTGTTTCTCACATAGGGTTCGACCCATGCGAGCTTAGGGAATTGTTGCTGGACATTCCACAAACATTACAAGGATGCAATGAACTAGTGTAAACAATGGAACACGTGTATGCTACGACATTCAAAAAAAATTAAAGCACAAAAGTACGTTTAAGGTTTTATAATCATTAAAGTACCTGGGGGTCAACTACCCCCATGGACGGATTGACCCCATCAAAAGAGCATTGTAGCTCTACCACCCTTTGACTTGTGGCGTCCAGAAATTCCTGTTGTTGACTCAACTCTCGCTCCTCCTCAGCAGCGATGGGGTGCAGTTCATCAGCCTCAACTCGGGCCCTCACTATGTCGGCCTGAATAGCAGCCATCTCTCCAAATGCTTGCCTCATACACTCTTCTTACTTTACTAGCTGGGCATTCAATCACGAGATTTGCTCAGATTGTGCATTGAAAGAGGAAGAGTGTTCATTCGCCCAGGCCTGCAGCTGTTGGACCTCGTTTTCAGCCTCCTGGAGCTTCTTGATATTTGTCGCCTGCCTCCGCTGCCAGCCCACGCTGAGCCCTCAATCATACTCCCGAATCTTCTCTGCCATGAGATCTCGGATTAGCATATGAGGAAGCCGGGAATCCACTCCCCCATCACACAGTTCGCACAACCACGAGCAAAGTCTATCCATTTCATACAGCCATTGAGCTTGGGGTGTTTCATTGATGAAGCGTGTGATCAGCTTCCATGATCGGTGGTGGACTATTTTGCGGACCTCTTCATTGGAGGTTGTAACATCCCAGTCCGTGCGATTTGCAGGCTCGTACATGGGGTACACCCACAAGGAGACTTCAGCGGGATCTGCATCTGAATTGGGATCGGGCACGACATCTAGCGTTGGATTAGACGGGTCGGTACTTGGGTCGACTGGTCAATTCTCATCGTCAGAATCCACCTCAATATCCTCGGGCACGACCCTGCTGATGGTCCCTCCAATGATAGTGAGTGTTGTAGCTCGGGTAGGTGGGGTAACTATCTCCCCGATCACCGGCATTCCCCTAGGAGGGATGCCACCGAACATCCTGACCAGCCTTGCCGCTGCAACCCATGCTAGTCATAGAACTGCATGCAGCAGGGAAAGGCATGGACGTTAGTTGGCATAATCTACATATTCCAAGCAATGAATTCAGTGGAGAAGAATTAGAGAGATCAAACTCCTGGTGCTGCTCATCAGTTGATGCTGACGGAACCCCGAGGTGTGGACCTCCGTATATTGTTGGAAGGTTTAGAGATTCTGGAGGAGCCACCTCGGGTTCTCTAGCCCTGCCAGACACAAAACTAGACATAGCCACAGGCGCGGGTTCTGAAGTTCCTCTATCATCACCCGCTAAGGGACGAAACCGAGGTCTGTGTACACGTTCCTTCTTCATGGTTCAGATGTTGGTAATAAATCCATGATGACCCGAGAGTAGATCTCATGGGAAGCAACTTGGGATGTTACCACGAGAGTCTCCGTGAAATCCTCGGAATCTGAGTCTTGGTCTCCGACTTCCCCTTCCTCCAACGGGCTCCCTCCACAGGCCTCTTCCTCCCCAAGGGATTCATCTGATTATTTTGGCAGAGGGAAGTGCTCTCTCAATTCGGTGACAAATAGCTGTGGGTGAACCGTCCGATCGAGCAGTACCCTTACCCAGCCTGTCATTGGACGCAGGGCACCACTGGAATGCAGGAAGTCTTCTAGCTCATCTACATATTACTCCGCCTCCGCCGAAGACACTGTGAAACCAGCCCGAACAGGGTCTATACCTGGTATAACTATCCCGAGATGGTTCAGGTGTCCCCACATCTCGGGTGGGCTGAGGAATTGGCGGTTGACGTCCCAAATGTCCCAGGCCTCTGGGAAAACAGCATCCTCTGGCATGTCGATATGGCATAGTTGCTTCCCCGGAGCCTTAGTGGATATCCTACAGAATCTTCTCGGTGGACGCCCCTCCGATGGCTTTGCTCTTCCAGAATCACCGGGTCCACTACTGCTGCCGGATCCACCGCCGCTGTCGCGCCCTCAGCTGGTGCAGGTCTCACCACCACGACAACCTCGCCACCACGAGAGGCACTTCTTCCCTCCTACCCAGACCTCAGGATAGGAGAGGCTCACCATCACCGGCTCGAACGTTTGGATGCTTCAGCATTTCCCCCAGATAAGCTGCCTCCCAGCTGATGGCATACTTCTTCACCAGTCTGAAGGCGTCAATGGACGGAGGCAATGAAATTCACATTTTCCCATCTTCCAGTGTGAACATGATCCACAACTGCATCATTAAACCCTGGTGCTCCTCATGACACACCTCCCAGAAGACCTGTGGGGTCTGCCGCTGCAGGCACCAGAATTGCCTCGCGAACCAGTGCGGGGTGTATGGCTCGCAGAGCGGCTCACGGTCCACCCGTGCCACCAAAACTCCACCTCGAAAGGCCAGTAGATAAGCCCGATGTTCTTCTGTTCCCTGACGGTCGATGGTATGTACTCCCGTAGGAAATGGAAACAGGTGTAAGTTAAATTCGTCTGCCTTCCAAACCTGGTTCAGCACCATCGGTATGATTAGTTTGAATGGGAAGCTCCCAGCTGCATTTAGAATGGAGGGGCGAAAGTTCAACCACGGTGGCGAGATGGGGTTTGGATATTCGTAAACCCCCATTATGTGCGACGTGATCCACCCACACAGAATGTGGAAGGGCCTGCATGTAGAGACCCAAAACATGACATACATGGATATTACATTACTTTTGCGGAATACTTACTACATGACCAAAACCAACACTCAAAGATCTAAATAGTTTAGTGTGTTTGGAAACTCAGAACATAATATTCTAATCATGGTGAATGCTCTTCAACATCTCCCATAATGATCTTCCCCTGTGGTTTTCTTACCTAAAACCTTTATTTATATCATGGGGAAAGGAAAATATTTAAAGGGTGAGCTCAAATTCTCAGTAAGGGTATGCATGGAGAAAATAAAACAAACCATATACATTTGAACTTAAAAACATGAATATAATGTTTAAGCATCAAAATCTTGAGCAATGACATAAAACATGGCAGTACGTAAGGCATAGATCAGAATGGGACATCAATCATGATAAAATAGCATGGAAATAAAACATGTAATTGTGGAAAAACATTAATCACATGGTATTATTTCCATAGTAGCCAAGGCATTGCATCCAAGACCATCTTAGTGGACAATGTCCCTTATTGAACCGAGTTCACTCCTTGTTCCAGTCCTGTAACACTGAACTGGATTAAAGTTACATTCCAGCCATGTCTATCTCATGAGATATATATCTTTACCCAATGAATTTTAGGGAGATATAGGTCCCACCCATCTCATAATGAAATCATTCTTACTTGTGACACAACATAAACATAAATCATTCATCATAACCCAAAGAATAAAATGGGTTTCATAAACATCATCCCATCATAAAATAATCCACATAAAAAAAATGGATATCATTTCATCATAATAAAAATGAAACCATGTAAATAATAGAGACATTATACTTGAAGCATGATCCTACTGAATAATGTAATCTTAGATGGAAAATAGTTTTGATAAAACACTTGAAATGAATTCTTGAGGAAAATATAATTTCTTCTTCAAAATAATTTTCTTCTCACAAAATTCCATGTAATTTTAAAAGAAAAGGATTTTGTTGAAAATATTCATGAAGTCTTTTAGAGTATGATTCATTAGGAAAAGGCGTTATGAAACCGTAAAAATTCGTTCATGCCGTATAAGTTAAAAAAACATTCCTCTCGTACTATTGCCGGAAAGTCAAAAAGTATCTCGTACAACAAAATATTCCTTACATACCATGTAGTAAAAGTAAAAATGGATAAAAAGGACTTTAAACATACATGAATTTTTTTTAGGAATCATGGACATGGATGATAACAATAACCCCAGTAAATACTTATGAATAAACAATCTCAGATAAAAACGAGATTGGAAAAGTTATCCCTTACCTTATGTCTGATATGCTTCGTATGTATCTAAACCTCCTATATAATGATTTAAATAATATCATTTACTTATTATAGAATCATATTCATTTTTATGATATCATATATGGTTCACTTATGAATTTATATTACCCTTTATTTTGTAAATTCCATGTTAAAGCAGCATTTTGGGTAAAATCGTTTCATTTATCATACGTGTTTCGACTTGTTGCTCATGATATTATTACTTATACACTGATTTAATTAATTCTAGAATGTATAAAATGATTTATATATAATATATATTCATCATATACATATATATGATAGATCAATAAATGTAATGAAATACACTGTTCATAGAGATGGTAGGCCGTACGTACGCATGAACACTGTTTCCGTTTCCTTATTGAATTGAATGGAATTAAGTAGATGAAATAGATATATATATATATATACATAAATCCAGTAGCATTATTATGTCATATATTTCATTATTATTCATTATATATACTTTATAATCATTCGTAAGTGGTTACCATGAAGAACAAATCTCATCGCGTTCGTGGAGACGGTAGTTCGTATGTACACACGAGCGATGATATCGTTCCCATAATTATTGAATATAATTGGAGTGAATAATATAATATATTAGAATCATTATGATGTTATAATAACCGTATATATTTATTCTTTACACCATTATACCCATCCAAGTAAGGTGGTTTTGGACAAACAAATTACACCACCGCGTGGAGATGGTATTCTGTACGTACACACGCGCGGTGATTTCATTTTCTGTAGGATGGATAGAAGGTGAAATGGGGCTGTTTCATATTTATAATAACATATCAGTATATTATAGATACTGATGTTATTAATTTATTTTGAAACAACAAAATAAGAAGAAGTAGAAGAAGAAATGAATTTGAAAGAATCGGTAAAGGATATTACCTCTTCTTCGACACGCCTCTTTGAACCTTCCTCTTAGGATACTAAAATTTGTCTTTGAAGAAGACCATGACCTCTATTATGTTTCTAGGAAAGTTTAGAAGGGAAATGGGTAGGGGTTGGCTGAGCTTGAAGGCTCAATGATGTGTAAAAAGGAGAGGGAGGAGGTGCCCTTTTATAAGGGTGGAGAGGGGCACCTTTGGAATCCTCAAAAATATTAGTTTAATATAAATTCAAACCCCACATAAAAACCTCCAAAAATGACTAAATTATAAGATGAGATGAGATAGGGTTGTAATAATATAATACAATCAAATGTAGACATGTTTGGATTTTATATTAAACCTTATCATTTTGATTTATCCTTATTTAATTTATTTAATTTTATTTGTGGTAATAAAATTCTAAATTTAAAATCGTTAAAATAATCATTTATGTGTTGTAAATTTTCCATAATTGGATACATTATGACATTTTCGACTATATAAATTTCAATTTATAAATTTTAAATGTTTTTTTAATTTTTAAACAATTTAATAATATGTTATTTTTATAAAATAACCATAGTGTCAATTTTGACACTATTTATTTATTTGAATTTAAATAAAATCCACACAGAGGATATATTCAAAATAAAATATTTAATAGGTTCATAACATTTCAAATTAATCTATAAAATTAGTGGATCACATTAAATAGTTCATATAATATTTATTTTACTATTTGTAAACCATTTATTTGATATTTCTCTTAATAAAATACTTAATACAACATTTTTGTATAATGATTAAATATACTTATTTGTTGCATAAAAATTAAAACTAAAATACTAGGATGAATATAAATCTTATATCTTTCATAATAATAAATTTAGTCAGATTTATATTCTAAAATAGGAAAATGTTAAAATGTTATATTTATTGAATTATGAAGGTGACAACTTTGACATCATTTAAAATAAGATAATATAAGTGTCATAATAACTTTTATAAGACTCCAAACGGTCATATATTCGATAATTGGATGATTATGGTGTAGATATACATTAGAAATAAGTTTTTATCATGTTTGTGGGCCCATTAATATATATTACTATTTCAATAGAAACAATATTATTAATTTTTTACTAAATAAATAATTTCTGCATCATTAATGTATAAGCTAATAAGGTAATTAAATAACTCTTAAAAATTACAAATATAGTACCATGATAAAGACAAAAAATTTAGATTTCAAATGAGTATTTATAACTGAATTGATATTCTGTATAACCTTATATTAAAAATACATTAATTATTATAGTTTGAGTGCGACATATTTCACTTTCCTTTAAATAAAATATACTAAAGGTCTTCATCACATCCAAGTGGTTTTTAATGGATTCCATTTCGACCCAAATATGACTTAGGAAGAAATATAATCATCCAATTGTATTAATAAAAGTGTTAGGGTAATTTTATAATATTATATTTACCCTTAATTACCTGATTTACCTTTAACGATGGTAAATAAAATTTACCATAGTTACTATTCATAATGCCCAAAAATAAAAATTAGCCTATTAATATAATTTGAACCCACTGATTCCAAATATGGAATCCATTTTTCAAATTCAATACACAGAAGTTGTAGAAATTAAATTATAATTAATCTCGTTGTCTAAGGAAAACGGGTTTTTGTTTAAAACATTGCAAAAGATTGAATTGATTTAACCTACGAATTCAATGTAAAATCAATGCTAATGACATAAATTATATTAAATGGTAAAAATGTATTCTATTTATACTTTAAAACCATTCAATATTATAATTTATCCATATAAATTATTACGATGAAAAAAGTTGTTTTTAATTAAAATATAGTGTGTTTTTACTATTCATTAAAATATGAAATTTATCAGAAAAATATCAAAAATTTATCCAAAGTAAATTTTTATATCATGATTCCAAATAAGAATTTTATTTTTTCAAATTGAACTTTTAAACATCTCAAAAACTATATTTAAAGTGGGAACTCCATCAAAAGGCGGAAAAACTGCATTTTTTGAAAAGTACATATTTTACATGAAAAAATTATTTTGTTCTCATACCATGTTCTATAAAATGTGTAAGATGAATAATAATGTTATAAAATTAAAAATTTAGTTAATACAATTCATAGCGGCTAGTCCATATTAACAATATATCGTTGTTTAGGAAAATCATGTATTGCATACTACACACGCTATCGAGAAAGGTCGTGATTGCATGTAATGCAAGCCAAGTCATGGATGCCTGTAGTGAAAACTCCCTTTGGTGTTGCATATAACATAATTAAAAACTTATTTATTTTACACATTAAAAAAAATTATACTTAATGTTTCAAACTTGAAATTTTGTGTAACACGAGCCAAGAATAGCGTTGCGTATACTGCAAGCTAATACGGTGTTGTGTATATCACAAGATAATTTTGATGTAGTGTATAACAAAAGACATCAATGAAATTAAAAAGAATAATTATCATAAAATCTCGGGTTGTCACACCGCATATCCTAGGCGGCTTCTTTCCCTCGCTAATGTGCAGCAACATCCTATACAACCGGGCGAGCATTGGAATCCCCAGATTGACCCGCCTTCCCCTGGCCAGCATGGATGCCATGATGAATGAGCTAGGCCATACCCCCAAGTTGGTTTCCCTCACCGGTAAGATCCAACCATAGATAAGGGCCGCGATGAACGCCGCCAGCCTGACTATCGGCTGCTGTTCAGTGATGACACTGAAACCCCAGGTCTTCCATTGGCTGTCCTACAAGACCCGCCAATACGAGTGCTCCTTGCCCCGTTGAGCCCCCTTCAGACAATTTCAAGGCCTCAGAGGGAACTCTTGATCCTCCGAGAAGTTCTGGAACCGCTTGAACCACTTCTTAACGTGGAAATCTCTCACCTCCTCCTTGTCCTCTCCGGGGACCAGTGCAATCAGTGCCAGTGCCAGCCGCGACATCTGCTCCGGATCCTCCCACGAGCTCATGACGGGGAGGAACTCATCATACATAGCCCCCAAGATCGGGACCCCCTAAATCTGATGTACATCCCATATACTGATGCCAACCTCCCCATGGTGCAGGTGAAAAGTGTTAGTCCTGGATGACCATCTTCTCAAAAGCTCCAACATCAGCTGTTTCGGTTGATAAATGTGGAATTGGGAGGCCCATGACACCTCATACAAGCCCACTCTACTCAACTCAGCCCCAAACTCCTCGCATGAGGAACCTACCCAGTAGGCCCATGCCCAGTCATTGGTGAAGTTTCCGCCCAGGCGCAGGTCCCACTCATCAGACAACCCCTTCTTCGAATCCCGCAAAGCTGTTTTCAGAATGGTGTGGTGCATGTGAGGGGACATCTCCGGTTGTAGTGGCTTACCACCAATTTTGTTCACATGGTTTTACAGACAATCTGTGGTGATAGGTGTGAAGTCCTCCCATGCATGACCAGCGGCCGCCCTGAACCATTGACGCTGGCATGGCGTGCTCCGGAACCAGCACACTGGTTAGTCCCTGCTCGCCTCAAGAATGAAGATGTCACCCCTTACCCAGAATCCATAAAAGGGAAGATTCTTGCATAGTGTATAGTTCTTTTGGCTCTCTGATAGGATTAATGTCAAAGAATTATGGTCCGAGTGGCTTCGGACTAGCTCCCCATGGCCCAGACAGGTGGCCATCTCATCCCTCCGGGTGGTGTCTGCAAGCACCCCCAGCCTAGATTCTTGATGGGCCATTACGGTTTCAGAACTCGGAAACATTTTGGGTCAGGTCGCGAAGATTGTTCACGGAGATCGCTCGCAAAGATCGTTCTCAAAGGCAAGTCATGGGGCCTAACTGCCTCGTGCACCATCTTCGTGAGTCAGCACCACCAATTACCAAGAATTTTGGCGATTTTCCCTCAGAATTCGACCCTTGGTCCCTCCACGGCTCCAAGTCAGGGGGGGGGGGGAATTTGCTGGCGCCAAAATATTGGATGGAAAAAAGAAGAAGAAAGAGGTGCCTGTGCTCTGCCTCGCGAAGCCCCGACACGGAGCGTCCCCAAGCAACACAGATGCCGTGAAGCCCAAGAGGCGGTAATGCTCCGCGAACGCCCGGACGTTCACAAACCCGCCGTGAAGCCCCAGATGCGGTAACACTACGCGAACGCCCCGATGTTTTCGAACCTACCGTGAAGCCCCGATGAGGAGCCTCCCCAAGTAACGCGGCCTTCACGAATCCCAAGAGGCGGTAACGCTCCGCGAATGCCCTAACGTTCACGAACCCTTCGCGAAGCCCCAAAGGCGGTAACGCTCCGTGAACACCTAGACGTTCGCGCACCCACCATGAATCCCTAGATGCGGTAATGCTCCGCGCACGCCCCAACATTCTCGAGCCCACCGTGAATCCCCAGAGGCGGTAAGTCTCTGCGAATCCAGTTGACGTTTGCGACCCGCCGCGAAGCAACCAAAGCCCCCTTCGCGCCGCATAAGCCCTGCTTCACGGCGACTCTTGCCTATAAATACTGAGCCCCCCCCCCCTGAGTCCTCTGGATGGGCAATCCGACCTTCCAACTTCTCCACTCCCAAATCGTGAAGCACCCTTTGCTCTGGGAACCATAAGCTCTGCGAGGTATTTTTGCTTCATGAGAGGCCTCCGTCTTGTCACGTTTTGAGCCCCTCTACCGAGAGAGATGCCCTTCACAAAGACTAAGGGAACTCGAAAAGGAAGGGGATTCCAAAGGGAACCCGAGCAATCATGGAGAGTTTATGCTTCGTGAAACACCCATCATGTAAACGTGATCCATAAGCCAAGGCAGGGTCACTGTACTTCGCGATGCACATTGCTTCACATCACCTCGCTTCGCGAGCCACCTCTGATTTGCGAGACAGTGCCCCGTGAACACCCTTACACTTAGCGAAGCACCTCCCACTCACATCTCTACCACATTCTAAGGCCAAGGCACACCACTTTGCGAAGAAAACCCCTTCGAAAGTGTTCTATACTGTGCAAAGAAACCAAGATCCGCAAGGTCCCTGCCTGTGGACCCCTTTGCTTGAATATTCCTCTACCCATGAGACCCTACATGTTTGTACGATGTGATTTCAAAGTCCCACGGATGACATCACCTGTATCATTTCATTACCTAATGCTTCTCCTCATAGGCACAGTAACAGCTATTGCTTCTTCGCATAGCCACGCTAATGTGGACCCATCGATGGTTTGCTCTGCGACCCCCCTTTTCCACAACCTTGCCGATGTCTTCCCTCCCACAAGTGGTAGAGGGTACTGGTCATGTAAGCCTTAGGGGTGCGGAGTAAACCCACCTCATCCAAGCTGTAGGATGTTAAACATCCAAGTACCTCGTCCTCAACACATGACATTAAACTGTGACCCGACCCCGTGCCTCGCACGCAGGGTCCCCCCATCTCAGAAATTCATTACGCCGCTCATCTCCACATGAATGAAATCACCCTCACATGGGATTATATCCTCCCTCTCGGAGTGGCGTATGTCCATGGGAGTAGGGAATCCACCTTGGTGTATGCCCACTAGCCCCTCTTGCGGAAGGTAGCACCCATGCACCTCCGTACTTCCTCACCGTCAGGGCCAGCGGAGGGTGTGATAGGAAACGAGGCACCTCCTTTATTCGGTCCCAAATCCTTCTCCCTCTACGTTTTTTCGCACTTTGGGCCTCCATCCTGGATTAAGTACCAGTACCATGGCCCGCCTAACGCGTAATCCCCTCTTTGCTTCTCATAGACGCACCCTTCACGACGTGGTCGTTAGGTCTTTGCTGCCTCTTGTTTCTCACACCGAGCACGACTCACGTGGGCTTAGAGTAAGCATCGACCATGACAATGCTTTCATCCAGAATGATGCTTAACTGTATGCCCTCATCCAGCATGACGTTAAACTGCATGATCTCGTCCAGCATGATGCTAAACTGTATGCCCCATCCAGCATGACGTTAAACTGTATCCCTAACTACGAAGACTTTGATCCATGTTAAGGCATGGTTCATAGGAAGCCTCAGGAGGTTCAAGCCCACCACCAATGGACCCACAGGTTCACCTTCACATCGGTTCACCCCAGAAACCCCACCGAAACTACGTGGTCTTTGATCTCTATTAAGGCATGGTACGTAGGAAGCACCCTTGAGGTTCAAGCCCATCACCCATCGGACCAATGTCATTTCTCACATCGGTTCTCCGACACCCATATTCACACCCGAACTACGAGTACATTGATCTGTGTCAAGGAATAGGACGTAGAAAGCCTCCCTGAGGTTCGAGCCCAACAATTATTGGCCCTGACCATATCAGTGTCGGTCTTCCAAGCCCCCATTATTACTTCAACTACGTGGTCTTTGATCCATGTCAAGGCAGGGTAGGTAGGAAGCCTTCCTGAGGTTCAAGCCCACCATCCACTTGGGCCAAGGTCCTTCTTCATGTCGGTTCTCTGACACGCCCCCGTCCCGCATGATGTTAAACTGCATCCCAATCCAGCGGTAAGCTGTTGTGACCCTACCATCCTGTTGTTCCGACACCCCTTCGGGTCAGTATAACACCCCGTTTCCCAAACTACGTGGACTTTGATCCATGTCAAGGCATGGTACATAGGATGCCTTCCTAATGTTCATCCCCACCACCCATTGGACCAGGGTCCTTTTCACGCCGGTTCATTGGTTCTCAACCTGAGCTACGTGGACTTTATTCCATGATAGGGCATGGTACGTAGGAAACCTCATGAGGTTCAATCCCACCACCTGGTCGTTTGGACCGCTTTCACGTCGGTTCTTCCATCAACTTTGGTGGCCAAGAGCGTTATCCCCACACATTCATTCTGAACTACATGGACTTTGATTCCCTACCACAGGGATAAGTAGGAAGTCTCTTCGAGACTCAAGACCATCACCACTATCATTTCCATGATGGCCCCATTTCATTACCCCTCAACTCTATGCAATTCCCCATCATCCATCCTGATTCTTACTCGGGCCGCCACATCCCGGTGAGATCATGCCACCCCATTCCCCTCCACAGTATTCGGGAAGCCGCCCATGGCCTGGCCCCGATATAAGAATTCCCTCAAGGGGGGACTCCTCAATCTGATCCACTCCATCTAGTTTTATGATCAGGACGATTCGTCTCCACTGGACGTTAAACATGCAACATACCATGTGTTAAACATCGAAAGCTGAGAAAAACCTCAGATACATGCCTATGGAATATGATTCTCCACGCTCGATGTGGGATGCCTCGGGCTTCCGCGCCCTCGAGAAGCCCTATAATAAGGGAAAAAATACAGACACACCAATTACCCATCATTCAGACATACTAATTATGCCTCGACATGACTACTCCCCCGACTGAAGGTTGCCGCCCTGACTGGACCCTTTGGAATGTCCTAACAGAAGCAGTGTAATTAACCGGCATCCATGGAAATATGGCACTGGGAAGAGTTTAACGAATAACATATTAAATTTACGAGGGAGAACCAGACTAGTTGACGAGTTCTGAGGAGGAATCCATGGAAGGAGGAATCGACATCCCATCATCCTGTTTCGATCATGGAGCAGACATCCCTGAATAAGGAATGGATTCTGCGCGCCTTTGGAAAGCGAGAATGTGTGTCAACCCAAAAGCCGCCCCTATCGCGCCCCAAGCGGACGGATGCGCGTGCCCCGACGAAAGCGTCAGAAACATGGTAGAATACTGCTTCAAGTGTTTCTATAGAAAAATACAAGTTTCTTCACAATTTAACGATTCAGAATATTGTTGTAGTGATATGTTATTCCAAAAAAAATTCAAAATCTTTCCTTTCATTCAAAAAAAAATCCATCCATAAAACTAATATCCCATCTTCACATCAGTTTGGAAGAAAAAGTTTGGATATCTTATCATAAACTAATAGTAATTAGAATTATGCATTTTAGAAACAAAAACATGATAAACATTTCAGGATAAAATATTTTTTTTCCAGATCAGCAGTCCTAGGGAAAATTCTAGATTGGAAAAACTTCATCAAAACTCAATGACCAGGAGTAAGTTCTTTCATCATCATCTACTTGACAGTTTTTGTCCCAAATAATGTAAACATAATATCTTATGATGAATGAATTTAATTAATGATATTCATTAAATCAAATTGATACTCCCCCTCAACGGGACAATGTAACATCTCATCCATTTCCATAGAAGACAAAGAAAACCCCGAATAATAAATCTTAGAGATAATAAAATATTATTTGAAACAATGACTAAACAAATCATTTCTAAAAATTACTTTACTTAAATTTTATAAACCCTAGGCAAGTTATCATCTCCAAAATCATAAACCAAACTCTAAAATCACATTGTTTCCTAGAGAGAGAGATTCTAAGATTCTAAATAACCAAAATCAATTACCTTTCCCTAGATCACTTTGTGGGATTTCACTAAAGCATAAGTATTTTTTCCAACTCCACATATACAGATATTTGAGAGGTTTCCATCTCAAGAGGTTTCAATATTGAAGGTATTTAAGGGGTTTTGGCACATGAAAATCAAAAGAAGCTCTGTAAACCAAAAGGACATGTAGGAGAGGATAAAGAGAGTATGGGCAGGCAAACAGTTTGCTTGTGCCGATTGAGAATGTACTCATTACTTTTTAATTTTGAAAAGACAAATATAATAAACCCAAAATGTAATTATAAATTAAAAAGTAATCAAATAGAACATATTAAATAAGTCATACTTAAAAAAACAGAGAAACTAGAACAAAATTAATAAATAATCACTTAAACTCAAATATTCCTACCTTCTCCTTAATTAAATCAAAGCTAGCGTTGGGAAGTGGTTTATTAAAAATATCATCTAATTGATATATAGTATTAAACAATTATAAATATATCTCCCTTTTAAAGACATGATATCTTATAAAATGATGTTGTATATCAATGTTCTTAGTCCTAGAGTGACTTATAGGATTTTTTGAAATATTTATAGCACTAATATTATAACATAAAATCGGTATACAATTATAGTTTAGTCAAAATTCCAGTAGATTATTTTTCATCCATAATACTTTTTCACTTCAACTTCCATGAAATTCATATTCCTCCTCAGTGGTTGATAGGGAAATTGAGTGTTATTTTTTACTAGACCATAAAACTAATGATTTTTTAAGAAGTGACAGGTTCATGAGATAATCTTTCCATCTAATCTAAAACCACCAAAACCAGCATATGAATATAAAATCAAATTAAAATAAATTTTTTTTTGGAAAATAAGAGATTGAAAAAATAGTTCCTTTTAAATATATAAATATTCTTTTAATATAAGTAATATGAAACTATTTTGGATTTTATTGAAATCACGAACAAATACATATAGAAAAAATAATTTCTAGTGTGCTAGTAATAATATATAACAAATATACAATCATACCTCTATATAACTTTTTGTCAAATCGTTTTCCAAATTTATCCAAATCATGTTTTATATTGTTACACATAGGAGTTATATATGTATTGCTATTCTCATGTCCAAAATTTTATAATAAATAAATAATATACTTAATTTGATTTAAAAAAATTTTAAATTCTTCTTTGTGAATATAAAATCATAAAAAGAAATTCATATCTCCTCTTACACGCATTTAAAAATATTTTTTCATTAAATTTGAAAAATCATGACAAATATTTTTATTAGTTGAACCAAAAGTAACGTCATCAAGATAAATTTGAACTAATAATATATTATAAAAAATGGATTTCTTAAAAAGTGTGGGATATTCCAATCCAACTGTAAATTAAATTTTCCAATGAAAAGAAATTAATATTTCATTCAAGATATAGGTACTTGTTTAAATCCATAGAGAGATTTAGTGCGTTTAAAAATAGAGTTTCGTTTTTGAGAATTCTCAAAACTAGGGGGCTTTTCAACATAAAAAACCTCTATTAAATAACCATTTAAAAATGCAGACTTAACATCCATGTGATATAATTTAAAATTCATATGAGATGCATAAGGTAAAATAACTCTAAAGGCTTCTAATCTAGCTATAGGGTAAACGGTCTCGTAATAATATATACCTTATTTCTGATTATATCCTTTAATTACTAATATGGATTTATTTCATGTTATGATCCATTTATCATATTTTTTATTTCTAAAGTCCCACTTGTTTCTTATACTTGATAATTAGTTGGTCTCTCTACTACTTCCAAAAACTTCATTCCCTTGGAACTGGTTTTGATCTTCTGATATTGCTAATATCCAAATATCATATTCTAATGATTCTTCAATAGTCTTAGGTTTTAACTGAGATATAAAGGCATAGAATTCATTTAAGTTTTCCACAATTGTTCTAGTTATAATTCTTCTGTCAAGGTCTCCTATAAAAGT
The DNA here is from genome assembly GCA_963277665.1 of Viscum album. Classification (NCBI taxonomy): domain Eukaryota; kingdom Viridiplantae; phylum Streptophyta; class Magnoliopsida; order Santalales; family Viscaceae; genus Viscum; species Viscum album. The sequence continues at coordinate 507,639,138 of OY728145.1, forward strand.
TTTTGAAGAACGATTATTTAGTGTTCTAGACTGTCTAGGAAGGAAAATTTCAGGTTCATTAGTATCATGTTCTTTTGAATTGGACTGAATTTTATTAATATAATTTTCAAAATCATTTTTAAGAGATTCAAGTCTCATGTTTTCAAAAGAGTTATTAACTTCATCAATTTGATCTTTCTATTTAATAAAAAGGCCAGTTTCATTAACCTTCACATGAACCGAGTCTTAATAAATCCTTGAATTTTTATTAAAAACTCTATAATATTTATAAATATCAAAATATCACAAAAATATTCCTCCATCAACTTCTAGATCAGTCTTAACAAGGTTGTCCTTAGAATTCAAGATAGACACATTTCATCCAAAAAACATTAAAGTACTTTACTTTAGGGTTTTTCTTATTCCAAATTTCATAAGGTGTATTTTTTAAAATAGACCTTATTAAATCAATATTTATGATATAGAAGGATGTTCTTGATTCTACTCAAAGATATGTAGGAAGACTGTATTCATTCAAGATAGTTATTCCTATTTCTTGAATAGTTCTATTTATTCTTTCAACAATTCAATTTTGTTGAGGTGTTCTTGGTGCATAAAAGGTGTTTTTAATACCCAAATTTGAGAAAAAAGAATTGAATTACTGATTCTCAAATTCTCAACCATGATCAATTTTTAATTAAATTATTTTAAAACATTTTTTATTTTGAACAATTTTACAAAAAATTTCAAAAAATGTGAACACATAACATTTGAGTTTTAGAAAATAATCCCAAGTAAATCTAGAATAATAATCTACTATAACATAATTATATAATTTACTATCCAAAATTTCTACCATTTAAGGTCCAAAAAATCCATATGGATAATTTCTAATGTTTTTGATGTAGAAATTTTGTTAATAAATTTGAATGAAGTTTTTTTCTGCTTTCCAATTTGGCATGCATCACATAATCTTTCATTATAAAATTTAAGACTAGGAAAATCAGAGACTAACTATTTCTTGGATAATTTATGTAAATAATATATATTTCAGTGTCAAAATATTCTATTCCAAATCCACAGTTCATTTTTCTTAGTAGTTAAACCATTCACTTTATGTTTACATATGGAATTTTAATCCAACGTATACAAATTATCAGTTCTAGGTGCACTGAATTTTAGCAACTTATCTTTAAACACAGAGTCATAATTGTTAGAAAATTCAATAAAAAATCCCTAATGAAAAAGTGTAGATATACTTATCTTGTTTTCTTTAACTATTTTATATACAGTACTTCATTGATTAATATAGTCTTTGGATTTTCAACAGTTCCAACTCAAACATTTTGTCCATTGGCATTGTCACCAAGACTAATCCTCCAACCATTTGAATTAGTGCGTGAAAGTTTGTTGAATCTCCCCACATATTCACAGAACAACCACTATACATATACTATATGGATTTTTTTTCTATAACCTATTTCTTACAATAGTAATTAAAAAAAATTTTGAAAAAAATTTTGTTTAATTTTTTGTTTTATGGAAATTATTATGATCTTGCACTCATTAAATAATCTTTTATCTTTTCATTAAAACCTCACTTAAATCATTAATTTCTAATCATAATTCTCCACTTTATGTTATGTATTAAATTAAATCGAACATAATATTCATAAAAAAGTCTACTATTAATTTTTTAATTTCAAAAAAATATTTAATCCATTATTTCTTGGGAATCATTATGATATGCCACTTTCTTATTATCTAAGAAAATATTATGTAACCCATTTTTTAGTGGGGTTTTATAATTATTATAACCTATGTATGATTTGTTTATGTAGAACACATATGGATATGCATTGTATTAATGTGACATGTGAAAATATATTTATAATTCCCCCAATGAATTGGGAAATGTTCAATTCTCATGATATACTGTGTATAGTGCATATGTAGTGAGCCTAGCACACTATGTTATGTTGTTTTGGAGGTGTTCCTAGAACAAATTATTATGTTGTTTTTGAAATGATATTTTAATTATTAATTTGAAGTATTGTTTTATATTTTCACCAAATTCTTAATATGTCATTATCCTTTGATATTATCTTCATAATGTAATTATTTCATACAAATATCTATGATCATTTTATTTTATACAATCATTATATGCATCATGTATCATATGTATTGGTAGTCATCATGCCTAACTATTTTTAATCTCTTAAATAGATTTATTACTTATCTCATTTCTTTATGTAATACCCATGATATATAATGTAATAAAATAAGTTCAATTACATTTATTTGAATTTTTAGATATCAAAATGAAGATATTTTTTTCTATTTATGTTGTTGTACTATGTTTCTAATCACTTAAAAAATATCCCTATAGATTTTGAGGTGGCATTTTATAAAAAATCATGTTAAAAATAATGAAATAAAATGTTTAAGTGACTTCAGATAACACATTCCCTTCATAAACACCATTCATTCCATGGGAAATAACAATTACACATTTTCCTTGTGTAATTATTATTATCAGTGCATGCATCCCTATCATGATGATGAAATATCATGTTATATTTGTAGAGATCTATGTTTTTAATGTATATAACATAATTTTATTTATTTCATGTTTAATGATAGTAAATTTATACCCATTATATTATGATTTTTGATAGGAAAATCCTCCATCTCGTTAAATATGACATTTTATATCATTAATTTTTTCCAGTGATAATCAACCCAATATTCTATACCTCATCCTATTACTAAATTTTACAAGGTCAAATCACAATAATTAAACATCATAAATTATATTTAAACTTATAGAGATAAATAAATCAATTAAATATATATTAAGTTTCATTTGTATAATAATTCCAAAATTATCCAAAATGTATCCATAATTAAAAAATGTTGTTAACTATCTATAAATTATAAAACATAGAGAAATAAATGAATTAAAATATTATTAAAATTTATTCATTAAAATGTTTTTATCACTCTCCGACACTTAACTCCTTAAACTCATAGGAAATATTTAAATTTAACTCAAGTAATGATTTAAACATACACCATCAATTAATGATCTTTCCTTTTCGAAGCACCAAAAATTATTATTCCTATTCTTGAAACTAAATTCTCCAAAACATAATATTTAATTCAATTCATTTTGATCATTAAATCTACCAATGCACACTTATAAAGGACTTTATGAATTTATTTTCCTCACAAATCATAGTATATTTAATATTTTTTTAGCTCTATTGAATTTAAAACATTTCAAATATATTTTCTGCCTCTGATTATCCAATATCTTAGTTAATACCTTGGGTAAATCATAAGGACTTTCAGGTTAGTTTGGGAGTTGACCATTGGTCATGTTTTCTAAAAATAAAGGTTAGAATTATATAGTTTGTTTATTTTAATTAAACAAAATAATTTATAATTAAACACCCACAAAACTATCTCACCAAATCACCTTATAATTAATTATCAAAAAAAATTTATCTCATGATGTATTTTGATAGTTTAATTAGATATGTTTCAATCATCATTGTCATAATTGTTTATTATTAAAATAAATGAGGGCCAAATTCCTACACTAAATGGGAAAAGAGACCACATGAAAACATAACAAAAAATATGAAAGATAAAGGGGAATGAGGGGGATATAGGGGGAAAATGTTACGGAGTCATTGCGCATCACTATGAAAAATATAAACACATTCATGAGTAAGTGATCCCAAGCCATAGTATCAGATAACTGACCTGTTATGTGAAGTAAAGAAAGCATAGAAGATTGCTACTTTGTCCCCCACACTAGGAGTGAAGGAACTCCATCCAGTTATTAATATAACTTAAGAACATTAGAATACAGTAATAGATAGTACATGGGGAGATATCTTTGTCACAAAAAGAGTTGTGGAGAATCATGGAGTCAGTTTCCATTGTATCTAGTTTGATATACCGTTCACTTTAGAGCTAAAGGCCTTTGAGTATAACCATTCCTTCTTCCTGGAGGGAATCTCCATGTCCGAAGGAAGAATTGAATGTTGTGATGACAGAACCCCTCAATTCACAGACTAGGCCTCTACCCCTCATGTTTCACATATGGCATGAACTGTCAATTTTCATCTAGAGACTTCTCAGGTTCATGTGCCACTGACCTAGGGGACCATAAACAGTAGCCCGAGAGTTGGGCTGCAGGATTTGGCAGAAGGATGGGATCTCTTTTCCATTATACCAAACCCATGGAGTCTTTTCGAGGATTAAGGATGTTATTTATTGTATGCTTAATTTATTCTTTTTCCTCTCGGCTATTTTACTTTAAAAATGTTTAAAATGGGGGAAATTGTTCTATCACACAATTTCCAAATCGTATGTAAAATTGTGCTGAAAACTATTAAAAAACATAATTTTGTGCCAGAGCTGATTTTCATGGTTGGTTTATAGTTCACTAAAACATGTGTCTAAACCATATGAACCACCTAGATGAAATATTTACACATATATGTTTATTACATGTTTTATAAAACATTTTCGGTTATCTAGGGTTTTTAAAATATGGATTTCCAACATTTTCCTTAATCATTTAACCATTCCACAATTCCTCTATCGCCCACTGTATCTTTATATCTATCATACATGATATCCCCTATTTATCTTTTCATTGGGTGGATTTATAGTGGCATCTTGGTAAATATTTTAAATAAATTTATTAATTAAGGCCTTTACTTTCATTCCCTTGGCTCACCCCTCCTTCTTATCTATGTTTTATTCTTCCATAGGGTCATGAATAACTATAGTTTTATTTATTCGAACATAATATTGTGATCATTGATTTTTTTTGGTTTCCTCTTTCCTCTTTAGGGTTTTATTTTTATTTTCTAATAGACACTAACCAAATATAAGTTATTTAACGTTATTAAGGTATGTGGTTTCATGATGTACCATTGTTTGATAAATTAAATATTCTAAATTTAACTTCCATATGATGTTTTTATTATTTTTATGTATAAAAATGTATTTATATGGTGAATTATATGTGTTGGGTTTCGTTGGAAATATTCTCCCTTTTATTTAGAAATAAAAAATGATTGAAAATGACATTATTTAGAAATAGAATAAATTAAAAGTGAAAATTTGGATTTAATGGAAATGGAATCACACATGGGAACCCTTGGTACCTAGTTGGTAAGACTATGACCATTTTCACTAGGAAAGATCTTCCATCCCTATCCATTTTACTATGATACATGACTAACTAAACATATAAATATTCAATGTGGTGCCATGATCGGGTGTCACCATGATACTAGGAACACGATGATGTTTTCTCCTATAGTCATTATTTTATGTAATGTGTTGGATTGATCAACAAGAATATTATGATATTAGGATTATGATCCAAACATAGTTACCCTATGAATATCCTAGGTTTCTTGATTTGTCTTTATTATTATTTTTCCTCTATTAATTTTAAATATAAAATGATATTTTTTAGAATTTCATAAATTACTCTTTCCTAAAAATGATTATTCATGAAACACTTTGTGGGATACTGCTGGGATAATTGTGATCACATGATACATCTTCCCACTAGGTATATGTATACTTATTTTTTCAGATATAAGAAAAATTAAGTTGTCACTTGAGGGTGTTGGGTATTCATGATAGTAGAGCTTGCGTGGTGAAGGTGACATGGTGGGAGGTTTACCATTATGTCACCCTAATATGGGTGGCATAGTTTTTTTAGACTTTGTTATGGAACTATAACCATCATTTGTATAGTTTTTGGTCTTCCCATCCCATCTCTTATGTATCCATTATTTGTGCTTTTTTTTCATTCTTGTATATTTTCATACTGATTGTTATGATTTTTTGTGGTATTATGTTAATATTATATGGATTTATTGTGAAATATATTCACAATTCACATTCTTGTTTTTCATACACAACTTAATAGCCTATAAGAAATGGGAATTCCCTTGAAGCCTTACCAAATACCGAATAAAGTGTGCAAGTTAGGGGTACCTGGTTTGGTTCATGAAATATGTCTTCCTTGGATACCCATGATTTAACCTTCCCTCGTATTGGTTTACAACTATAATCATATAATTTACTTTAAAATATGTTATTTATGTATTTAATATTTTAATGAATTATGATAATGATTTTTATATATTATAATGGCTAGAATAATATGTTTATATATTCTTGTAGTTTCAAAGAGTTCTAAGAGAATGGATTTTCCATGACTATGTTCATTTGAAAACATGAAACATGTATTAATATAATAAAATTTTAATATGTTTTTCAATGATATCTAGTTCGTTAAGAATGACTCGATACTATCTAGTAATAAATGTAATGTAAGAAAGTATAAAAATATCTGAAAACCTCTGGAGAATATGAATATGAAATGTTATATTACTTCATGAAATAAGATTACATAATAATATAAATTTTTAAAAAATTATTGAAAGGATTGGTAATATATATACATTAATACATGTTTTTTATTATGAATAAATTAATCCTTTAATAATGATCTTAATTATAAAACAATTAGAGTATTTATTGAAGATCATCCTAGAAAATTGTTTAACACCTCCCATGAATTTAATATCATTATACCCATTAAATCTCTTAAAATTTTCAAAGAAATATTAACCAAATAAATCTTGCAATAATAATCAGCAAAAATATGGAGGATACTATCAGATGTTGAATTCCAATGACTCTCATGAGTAAAATATTCTATGTATTTTTAAATTTCGTCATTTTTACCATAAAATCAACATTTTATTAATTAATTTATGAATTGGAAGATGAAAAAATAAAGAAATAAAAAATATAAGTACAAAATTCTTTTAAAAGTGGTTTTCCTCTAAAAAGAGAATGATTTAGAGTTTTCACCCACAATTCATTCTCAACTCATTCTTCCTTTATTTAATAGATTCTTCTATGGAGTAACCTTAAACGTATATCTTCATCCTATGAACAGTGATAAAAATGGTTTCCCCTATAATCTTATAACTTAGTCCTCTATATCCTTATACACTTGAATAATTTAATATGGTTAAATCCATTTTGATATCATATTTATAGTGAATATATTTGGTATAAAATTTCTTAAAAATATTTATCCATATTTAAATTAAATTTACTATATGTGAGACTCATGTAATACATTAGTTATATACTTGAATATATAATAATTATAATAATATTCTAGTCTTAGGTCCTCAAGCTCACTCAAATATAAAGTCTATTTTTCCCAACGCTGATTAAATCTTAGTTTAGTGAATTAGCATCCCAATATAATATATTTTAAATTTCTATTATAAGGTTACAAGTCTTACCAGAACCTATTATATATGGTGAAATTACTATGTGATTTTTTGAAGATTTCATTAAAACCATAAATCTATATCTATATTACATGACCAATCATTTCATAAACTGTTGAGAGTTTTCTCAAATTTTTCCATAATAGATTTACTTGATACCTTGATAAACCATTGGTATGGGGATGATAAGTGGTTATATTATTTTTCATGAATATATAATTATCTATTAATCATATGAATATATTATTTTGAAATTGAAAACATTTATAACTTATTTCAGGTTTGGAATCCCAAATAGACTACAAATTTTCATTCTCACTAACTTCGCCACACTTTCTCACTTATTATTGGGTAAGAATATTTCTTCAATATTCTATTTCAATCATCCCAATTCAAATAGAATATACATACTCACTTCTGATTTAGTCAATGGTCCCATGATATAAATACCCTATACATCGAACACTTTAAGAAATAAAATTTGAGCCTATAAAATTACATTCTTTCTAATAATATTCTCAGTTCATTATAATTTTTAGATGAATATACATTTAATTAAATACATAAAAAAGTGGGATAGTAGGATCTTATTTATGTAACCTTAGCTATTCTATTATCACATAATTAGTTACCTCTATTAGTAATAATAATTGTTACCTCCTCTCTTAGAATGAATCTTAGGATAATGTTATCATATCCTCTATATGACATCAAAATATACTTCTTGTAATAATGATTCATATCTTTAGATAATTTCATTTTGTGATTATTGAAAATATAAATTGAGCTCCAAATCTAATAAAATGAACATATTTGAGACATTTATTGATATTTTCAGCACTAAAAAGAGTAATAAATTAGTTTGGGTGAATTTTCATCCAATTCAATCATTTTTATCCCTTTAGTATTACCTCTAAAAATGTTAAAGTGAATGGATATATCTTTATCACTTCTTAAATAATTATTTTCCTAAAATACTAATATATTCACACAAAAATGTGGCATTCCATATTTACAAGTTTATACTTTCAAAATGAATGCTGAAACTTTGGTGTGATTCGAGAAAATCATTTACAAACAACCCACTAACATAATTCTCTGATCTCTAAATGAGAAAGGATTATAATACACTTGTTTTATATATCTAAATAAAGTGTATTGTGTTACCCATAATTTAAAATCACTCCTCTATGTCTTTATACTACTTAATAATAGTGCAAATATTGTTTGGTAAAAACAAGAAGGTATTTTAGTAATTTTGACTCTGAATTATTACCGATGTGTTTCTCATCATTATTATTCAACTTCATTTACTCACACAATAGTATGAAATTACCACTTCTTATTTTTTTATCAATAGTATATACACCATATTATCCTATTTTATTGTAGCGAACTGAATACTACTACACCATTTATTATATTACATAAATGTAATAAATTCTTCTATGTAAACTAAAAAACATAGGAATATTATTCTTCACTCTTTTATCTCTTATTCTTATTATTTAATGCACAAAAGTAATATTGTATTTTATCTCTACCTATTCAAGTCAACTCTTCATATTATATATAAAATAAGAGTTATCTCTCATTTTTTCTTCGATACTCTATGTTATTTCTCTCACTATACAATATTAGATCTCTATACACTCTCTATCATTGACCTATATGTACGTGTGTGTGTGTGTGTGTGTGTGTGAATAATAATGTAATTTCAATTTATTAATTATACCTTATTTTTATATACATTCACTGGATTTCATGATTTCTGTAATTTTAATTTCCAAAAATTAGAACATGTACAAATCCATGAATTATCATCCTTAAATTATTTATTATTCTTGAAGACTCAAATACATATAAATTTCTTAGAGAAAACTGCTTTCATTTAAAACTAAATGACTACATGACTACATGAAGATAAGTATTAACTATCATATTTGAAAATACTGACTTATTGGTTCTTATTCAATCTTTGTATCCTAATAGAATCGTAATAAAAATAATCATGAAATTTATTACAATAATGACTAGATTATCTGGTATCGACTGTTTCATCCCTTCTTCTAGCAGTTTCATTCTCACAAAATCAAAAAAGATACTATATGTTTTGAAAGAGTTAGTTATAACCTATAAAATTCATTTTACATTATAAACTCAACTATAATAACTAATTAGTAATTCATTATTTACACCTTAAGAAGTATGTTTCAAGAAACTTATAGGGCAATCACATATATCCTACACTAATTTTTAGTGTACCATATGATGCTTCAGAATATACTGTATGAAAACCTATATGTACTATATGAAATGGATAAGCCCAGAAATCTCTTTCTTATTTAATATTTTTTACTTTAGATTACTATTATAAAAATTAATCACCCTTTCATAGGCACTTACTCTTCCATAAGCACTTATTTTTAAATTTATATAACAATCAATTATTTATTTTATTCACTATAATGTACTATGTTACTCTTATAAGACTTCCATTACCTAATAACATTTATTTTATCTACTTTTCCTAATAGAAAAAGACTTCCATTATGGAATGGAAGACATGTAATGTGAGAAATAATATAATATAAATTCCATTATTCACAAGTTGAGTGGATTTTTAAATGATGAAAATTTTCACATTATAAGACTCCAATATTGAATATTGAAATGGGACCATTTTTCCTTATTAATCCTCATACTCTATGGACCTAAAAATAATCCGTTGGTTTTCCTGCCTCATGAGTCTATCATGCCACCCTATACCGTAGCTTTTCTCCTTCACTCAACACTAATTTGTACTAGGTGAAATAATATTATGAAAGTTTAAAATCAAAATTTCCTTTACACATACTTTCCTCTTTATCCACCTTTATATTTGTTTGACTGTATCTGATGGCTGAGTTTCCTTTCTTGTTTCAGTTCGATGACTATGTTTTTTTCAGCTAAATCATTTTAATTCCTTTTCCAGATATGGAATATAACAATGTCCAGTAAAACGAAAAGTTAATAACTTAAATAACAACATTCAAAATTATATTTTCCTATTTAATAAACACCAAAAATGTTTATAGACAATATAACCTTTTATATTTTTATATTTTAAGTATATAGATTAAAATCGTCAAACTTATATATCATAGAGATAAATAACTCTCCATTATAAATTCTTCATGGAACTCAAACTCTTCAAAAAAAAATTTCCTATAACATTAATGTATGTTAAAAACTCTATAGAAAATAATATGTTAATTTTCATATTAATAATGGAAATAAACTTCAAAATTCAACTTCCAAAATGTTTTTTTCAATATTATTTCACTTTGTAAAAATAAAAACCTTCATGGAAATACATATTTTTTCTCAACATTATTCGATTTTCCTTCCAAATTCCAATAAATTCTCGTTTTACATATAATTATTCTTCATAAATGTTTTTACATTAATCTTCATAGAAAATAAATTATCATTAAAAAAATTATTACAAAAACAATGTGGGGTCAAATAACTCCCCATTTTTATTTGTTTTCAATACCCATTAAAATGATTTGCATATGTGTTCTTCATTTCTCAACAATCATTCCTTTTCCCTGAATTATCATTAATCATTAAATATATTTTGGTCTCACCACCTTATTAATAATAAATATAAATTATATGAGACAAAATAGTATCAATTAATACTTATTAAATGTATTAATATTAATTCCACTTTACATCTGCATGATCTATTCTCTGTGTAGAAAACAAGAGGATTCGATTAAGATAACATAGTTGTCCACTATCAAAAGAATATGATACCAAATAAAATAATAAAATCATAAAATTTATTAGGATATTCCAGACTATTTTTTGTTAATATGATTAAATAATACCATTTTTAATAAATAAAATCATAGAATATATTTACAGGAATTCATAAACTCACTTCAACAAATATTTCACAATCATTTAATTATAAAAGTTGATAGATTTATAATAAAAAACTTCCTGGGAATCTTATTCAAACTTTTTATTTATTTCATTGATAAAATAAATTTTAGTTCTTTAATTTCATAATTTAATTATTATAATCTAGGATGATAGAATAAGAAATCATACCTCTCCAATGATAGTTTTTAAAAAACATTATAGAATAGTCATATTTACATGATATATATAATCTATAGAATCCTATTAAACTATTCTACAATTGTATCCACATAAATGATACACTCTTTATTCTATATATTAATGTGTATCTCTTCTATAGATTTATTTCTTAATGTTACAAGTAGATAATGAACTAAAAATATAACGACCACATATTTATCTATATGTTTTACTTGAATAAATATTATGTTAATATATTTTTCTATACACAACACAAAAATAAAATGAAATCATGATATGTTAAAATTTAATTTTACTATTAAAATTTAGAAATTAAATTAGATGGAAGAAAACAGTGTAAAAATATTTGGAAACCAATAGAGGAATTAGAGGAAGTCTCCCTTATGAAGCTCGTTTATCTAATATTGGTAAGGTGGTAGATTCACTTTATTTTTAATTAGTCCAAGAACAATATAAACTCAAAAAATATGGTACGAGTGAAATCATATTCGAGGGCCAATCAAGCCCATATAAATTGGAATGAGATCTATGATATTATAAACATCACCTATGACAGCCAACAAAGATTACCTTATGCTTAGATCTTACATGAAGATCTTAAGAGGATATGTAACTATAAATTAGAATGATATATTAACATAGTTTTTAATTTAATAACTTATTTATTTCATGTATTTTACACCTTTCTCATTTTTTACTTTAAAAAAATATTATTATTTACAAATCTATTGATAACATTAACCAGATCATTTTATTCATAAAAATGTTTTTCAAAAAAATAAATTTTATATTTCTTATTTAAAGAAACTAATTATATTATATATTATTTATATGAATAATGTATAAATTATAGAATAAAACTAATTGAATTATTAATTTATATGTAATAAAAATAAGAATGGTAGACACTTTGAGTGCTTATTTTCCTATAAATATAGTTTCTCGTAATATTTTAGGATTTAATATAAAAATTAAAATAAAAAATTCTAGAAATTAAATTTGAAAATATGTACTTCATTATTTGAATTATATTTTCATTATTAATTTAATATAAAATTTTGTGGTATCTCTAAAAGGGTTGATTTTTAGGTGAATAGTGTAAAATACTGTTTTTACAAATAATATGACATTTATAATGTTATTATAATATAAATATGTATAGGAAATTAATGAAACCAATTTTAAGAACAATTGTGTATTTTATAAGGGAATTATTTATTTTAAATAATGTTTTCTTAATTTAAAATCGTGTATTTTCCTGTTTATAACTTAGGTTATATTTTCCAAAAAATTGTATTTATGCATTATACATGTAGTATTTTAAAAATAATGTTTATCAATATTATAAAATTAACGTAATAAAATAGATTTATTATATGGAATTATTAGATCGAAATTATATAATTCGGACAAAAAAAATTTCAAACATAAAGGATAAATTACTTTAGTAATAACTACTTACCTCATTGAAAATAAAAAACGGAAAAACGAGTTTAAAAAGAGTGAATGACCACTAACATGTTTAAAAAATGTGTGGGAATGGTTGTTTGAGGACATGATCAAACTTATCCCTTAACCTCTCAATTATTTCCCAATTTTAGTGATACATTTTTTGAGAGTGACTTCCTATTATTAAAATGTTTTTGGTGTTTACAAAAATGGAATCAATTTTCACTTATAAAAGGGGCACTTCTCTCCTCACTTACCCTCACACCAGAACCCTCTTAGTTCATTAAAAACCATTCCCAAACCAATTTTAAACATTTCTATCCACCTTAAATATGTTATGGTGTTCTCAAAATACCATCCCTTGAAGGGTTAACTAACTTTGTATAAGAGATAATCCAAAATGTGTGATATAAATTTATAATCTCTTCTTTCTCATAAATATTTCTTTATGTGAATTTATTCTTCCTCAAATTTCAAGAATCAAACATAAAATGATAACAAAATTATAATTATTATAGGTTTATTTAATTATAAATATGGTAAAATAATTAACTAACTTTCCCATTTCCTTTAACAAAAATTAAAATGTGATTCGTGTGTACATGAGGACTACTTCCTCTAGGAAGAAACATGCTTAACTTTCCATTCACACCTTGAAAGGATGGTAATGAAAGGTAATTTAATTTTTATTTATGATATTTATGAAATATTTTATATTCTAAATTTATAAACAATATAAATCCTTTTTCAAATTATGGGGAAAATAAAATCATCATCCATGAATATGTGTGGATTACCGCCTCCAGGGAATGATTGATTTCTATTTTTATTTTCTTCACCACCTTAAATAGATCTTCATGAGAATGAGTTTAATGGATAAATATTTTTTATGAAATTATTTAGGTTATAGAAAGAAAATTTATAAAAAATATTAACAATATGATAAATAAACAATTATAGAAAATCCAATCATCCAAAATAGAGTTCTAACTTCAAAAAAAAGATTTCATTGTAATATGAAATAAATTCATATTGGTTGTATTCTTAATTTACATATTTATATTTCTATCTTATCACACAAATAAGCTATAAATATTATAATTACAATGATGGTATAATGATATTATGACTAAATCACTTCATAATCGTCCATTAATTTGATATGATCCTCTTTGGGTTTTTTTTAGCACGTACTTGAACATTGATATAAATTTATTTCATGAATGGAAATGGGAATTTAATTTTTGGGAATATATGAAATATATAATTAAATAATTATTTTAGTTTTGGTTTTAAATGGTAATATAAAAATTTATCTTATTATTTAATAAAACACTATTTTTTTTTGCTAAGAATCATCGAAATATACTTATAACAAAATTCATTTTTAATGGTCATAACAAAAAACCCCACAGAATTAAATTGTATAATTAAACATATTTTAAAAAAATCATTTCCAATTCCAATTAAGATCAAGTAATGATGAAATTTTCTGTATAAATGAATAACAACACTATTATTAGAAATTAGTTCAAATCGATCAAGATTTCCCACACTCGATATAGAAAATACATAATAACTAACAAATATGAATATAGAGAATAATTAAAAATGAAATTTTTAAAAGTTTATGTACATGAAGATGGTTATCAAATTTTTTATTAAGATATTTAATAATATTCTACAGGAGTATAGGTCACCTTGTGACTAAGTGGATTGGGGTAGGGGGTTGTTTATCTAATTTTTTTCTAGAGACATATTTATTATTGTATACCATGATACCTTTAATACGGTATGATTACATTATAATTAATTTATATTACCATATTCACGATATTATAAGAGGCATATAATCTAATTTATTTAAATAGACCATGATTTAAAAGATACCAAAATTTAAAAGAGATTAGATCAAAATATTTCTCAAACTATAAGGGTTTTGACTGCTAATCTTATTTTAAAAAACATTATTGATTCAGAAAGAAATTTTATTAGCGGAATTTTCAATCCTTATAAAAATGAAAATAATTTTAATTTTATATTCATGGTGTTTTACTTATCCCATCAAACTCACATTTCTCTTTCACTCATATTTTACCCAAAGTGTTCCTTATAAGTGAAATTGGCCCCATATCTTTTTCTTACCCTGTAACATCCCTTTTATACTCACATATATATATATATATATATATTCATTGGAATCCAATAAAAATTTCATTATTTATGATTCAATACTTTTTATGGTTAATTTCTACTAAATTTAATTCTTTTAAATGATTTATATAAATTTTAACATTTTCCATATGGTAAATTTTCATCAATATGGAAAAATCTTAACTTTTAATATCTACAAGTGAAAATGTTATTATAATAATATTATAATTTTATATGAAACATTATTTTCACATTTTCATGGTTTCTAAAAGATATTATTTTTATCATATTTTATTAAAATATTTATTTTTAAATTATTTCAAAAGATCAAGAATATTTCTTATTTCCAAAGTGGTTATTCTAAAAATTTAAAAAAAATTGTCTTATGGGTAATTATTCCTGGTAATATCTTATTCATGATAATGGTCATTATTAAAATGATACCATCAACCTCCTTTCTCTAGATGTATTATGTAATTTCACTATCTTTTGGATAAATGATCTACTAGTACATTTATAACCTAATAATCCTATATATATAATCCTAACTTTGCACCCAATTCCATTCCTTTGAAAATAAATTATTTAAATTAATTTTATTAAAGGGTTTTCACCTATATTATATTCATTGTTTCATCGGGGAAATTATTGTCTTAACTGTATACCCTTTATTTTTATGGAGTAAATAACATATGATTTATTATCTTGATAGTATGGTAATTACATAAAAAGTTACCTAATGTTATTGGATACCCATCTATTTTCTATGGGTATATCAAGTTTTGATTATTGATGAAATTTTTAATGATTTCCTTATTTGAATCTATTTGAAAAGGTTATTAAACCCATATTCATTTCAGGGGTTCATTATGTTTTTTTAATGAACCCCATTTTCTTGTTATGGGTTCTTTATGCTATAAAAAGTGAATGATTTTCATTTCAAAGTTTTATATAATACACATTATTTACATAGGTTATTTATGATATGATTGGTGAATTATATTTTATTGGAACATGTAAATATGGATGAATGATGGGTGGGGTCATATATCACCCTCCAATTTATTAGTTTAAAGATTATATTGTGTGATATACATTTTCATGAATTCATTTTAGTTTCTCATAATCATGGCCACTGATAGTGAGGTTCATGAATTTAATATTTTACATTACAAATATTTATGCAACATTTGAAATATATTCCATATTTATGTGGTTTCTCTCAAGAATATGTTATAATATTATGTGTAATTTTTACTAACTCATGTTTCCATACTCTTTTTATTATTATATTATGTTAAGACAATAATTATTTTATTATTTATTGTCCATGAATTGTTGGTAATAAGTTTATTATATATCCTTATTATACCGATATGATTATCTTATAATCATATAGGATATTTTATTATATGGTTATGTTTCTCTGAATGATTATATGAGCTAAACCATTTCTATGTTTCCATTTCCCCAAGTTATAAAGACTGTAAAAGTATTAATGGTGTAAAAGAGTTTCTATTAAATAAAATTTGTGGGATATGTTAAAAACTCATTATTTATTGATTTATTTCATATATAAGGAAAAAATTTCCAATTGATACAAAAACACAGGTTATTAGTTTTTTTAAAAATTTATTACAACTATAACCTTAAATGGTTTTCGGAATTTATTATAATGAAATATTTGGATTATGTTTTGTTGATGAGATGGCCACATCTATAGGATTCTATATTTTTTAGAGATGGGTTTAGATAAAATAGGTTATTAAGATAACATTAGATGTGAATAAATTGGGATTTAGAAATTTCTTCTAAGGTTTATTAGTTAAGGTTGATTATAATTTAAATGGTATATATAACCCTTTAGGATATTTGAGGAAAGATTATGTTTATTAAGATAAGAAATTTTTTTCAAAAACCCTAGGGATGAGTGTAAGGGATATTTATGATTATAATATAACACCCTAAAATTTTGTTAAATTGGATATGTTTTGGTTTACAAAGAAATAACATCCCTATCTGGCCATGGCAAGTGGATTAAGACTCTGACATAGATGTACAAATGGGTTATAACTCTGAAAAGTGAATAATGGATATTAACTCAATCATCACCTGGTGCAAGACAAAGAGGCCCAAAAATAACCTTGTATTGACGCTCTTAGTAGATATTATATAGTAAATCATGATATTTTTCTAAGCCACGATGAAGGATTTATTAGGATAAGAATAATGAGAGAACCCATCCTAAAGAAACCTAGTTTGAACCATGAGTGATTTAATTTGAACTGAAATAGGATATAATAATTTCAAAATGTAGGATATTTTTATATTGAAATTCTCATTTAATTATATTAAATTAATTCACATACTGTGTTAATTATTCAATACTAATGATTAAATCCATTTGGTTTTAATAATTGTAGTTTCCCAAAGATACTAAAATAACAATGGATTCCATTGAAAATACATAGTTATCCCAATTAGAACCATATAAGGATAAGATATTGAGTGATAACTATTTTTATTATAGTAAACAATTTATCAAGAATTATGATTAACAATTCTAACATAGTAGATAATCCGAAAATACCAAAGAACACAGTGACATAGTCTCATTGAAACTCAGGTGAGTAAAATGATGAAGGAAATTATGTTCAAATTCCATCATTTAAAAAATTTACCAATAATCACCATAGGGAATGTCTTGAAGGTACTAAGATATGTTTTTTAGGTCAGAATATACAAAGTAACAAAAGAGGGGGGGTGAATTGTGTCTTTTTAAAATTCATTCAGAATTCTAGTTTTGGACACCCATAGTGATTTATGCGGATATGCGATTTTTTTCTTCTTTATGAAAATATGATGTGGATAAATTGAAATAAATAACATATATTTTTATACTGATTTGGGGTACATAGATCCCCTAGTCCACTATACCAATCACTCTCTATACGAGCTTGCTACATTTAACTAGAATAGTCCTCTAATCACAAGACAATAAATTTACAAATGATTGCAGGAAGTTGTCACCTTTATAATAAGACTAATAACAAATCCTTCTGGTTCTATATAAAAGAACCAGTTTTCAACAGTTTAGATAGAGAAGATGATACTACGCTACAACTTAGTATGAGTAGTTGGAACTCTAATAAATCAAAAGAGTTTTATTTTAATGGTTCGGGTTGTTCTTCATAGTTGCAGAAGAAAGAAATTAAAAAATGATGGATATTATTATTCTAAAAAGAATATTTTCAAGAATGAAATTGTCTAAAGTGAAACCATTTTCAAAAAGATCGTAAATTAAAAAGTAGCAACAAAATAGAACAACAACAAGCTTACAAAAGAACATGATAGAACATGTATATCTCCAAAGTGTATTCCTATATCAGAGTTGTTTGTTTGTTTTAGCACTGTAAAAGATAATTTCAATAATACAGTTACATGTGTGAATCACTTATCATACACATATTTATGTTTTTGAAGAGATACTCTAAAAATATATATATAACATAAAACATTCTTTGTTATTCCTGATCTAAAATAATAGCCAGATTGATCTCGGTAATTAAAATTCCAAATGAAAAAGGGAGTCATGAATTCCCATATAAATAGGAGATATTTTCTATGATTAACATAGTTCTTTGAAAAAATAAAAAATGATCCTTGTATCGATATTTAATTCTAACTTGACCATTTCAGTAATCTTAGATTGAAAACATATCTTGGAAAACTTCATTATTGAGAAAAAATGTAGTGTTGATAAGTGGAGTGTAGGGTTCCTTTGCATAGAATATGATTCCCTCACCAATGTATGGTTTCTTAACCATACTATCATCTTCATGTAATGTAGGGAACAAAAGTAGTGTAAGGATGATAATCTATACATATACATTTTTAGCATAAAATCATGAACATAGAATTTATTAACCATACATTCATATTTTCTACACATAGGGTATGAACAGTAAATTCAGACTCCAACATAAGGTTGCTGATCAAAACATTTTATGATTCTCTAAACATATTGGTGTCAATCCAAACAGAATACTGTTTAGCATAACATTGGGTTGAGACCATACGCAAGCATTTTACTTCTCAGTGTAATGTATGGTTGATACCATAGACAAGTGTTTCAATTATTAGTTTAGCATAGGGTTGATACCATATGGAGGCATTTCACTTATTATCATAATATAGGGTTGATACCATACATTAATTTTCTGAACATAGGGTTTGAAACCGTGTTTCCTGAGTAATTCGTGTAATATCAAATTACTTTAACCCGTATATGAATTCCAAAGAACTCATTCAAGAAAACTTCATTATAAAACAAACAAGGGTATTTTTGAACATCAAAATAATCATAAATTATAGAGTATTGTTGAGACCATACATTCCCAAAAACTCCACCTTTTTTATGATCACAAAACCCATAACATAATCCATAATTTTTTTAATAAAATATAGGATTTGTAAACATACAAAAAAATGTATAGAAAATATTTTGATATTTATATTTCATTGTATTATTTTGATAAAGAAAATAGATACTTGTAAAATAAATATTCTCTCTAATGAAATGTTTTAATTAAATATTTTATCTAATGAAATGTTGTAATTAATATTTTCTCTAATAAAATGTTGTGGTTTTAAAATATTCTCACCACATATCCCCATAGTCTTCATGGAAATTCTCTATTGATTTTATTAAAAATATTAATCGTTTCATTAAACATTCTCCACCTTTTTTTGATATCAAAAGGGGATTTTAAATAATAATTGATATAAACCATAATTAAGGTATCATTGAAATATAATGAATAGTAATAAATACTGGAATAAGAAAAATAAATCTTGTATTGGATGTTTAAACATTAAACTATAATAAAAGATACTAAAAACATGATAAGAAATTAAATTTAAATTAAAATGAATTAACATATTTTAAAAAATAAAGTAAAATCCTCAGTCAATTAAAGGGTCTTCAAAATGAATGGATTTGGTTTGAATTAGAAGGGATAAAGGGTTCATCGTTATGTATAAGAGATTGAACTACACTACTAATATCAACAAGCTTCAAAAGAAGGCTCTGGAAATGGTTGTTGAAGACTTCTGAAAATTTTTAAAGAAGTCTTTTTGAATCATTTCTATACTTCAAATTCTGAATCAAATTAACATTTACAAATTCATTCATAGATTCCTTTGACTAAATGAACGACGTCATATTGTACTTAATTTGATTAAGCACTGGTCCGAACTAGGATTCAATTAAATTTAGTTGACCAATCAGATTTCTTTAATTTTCCAACATCACACTTAAATGAGTAATAACACATTGATGAGTGTGGAGTCTATTGTTGAACTCAGCTAGTACAGAGTAAATAACTTCAATCATTGAGAGCAGTTCTAGAAGATCCTATTGAGAGTAGGTTGATGCTTGACAACTTACCTTGAGAGACTGAAATTCTCTCCCAATCATCAACTTAAACTCATCAAACTCTGATTTCTTTAAATATTTTTCTCTAGATAAATTAAACTCTCTATAAATTTTATTGATAAGATCTTTACGGTCTCCAATAGAAATTATATTCTCATTGAATTCCATTAAATTAATCTTATGAGATTCAAACTTAGCTCTTTGCAATGAATAAACCTTTTATTGTTAAAATTTCTTTTTCTCAGCTGCCAATAATTCTATGAGATACATTTTTCATGCCTCCAAAAGATTGAACTTTATAACTAAGGATTTTTCCTAAGAATCATAAGATTTAGAATATATAGTTTCAGGGTCAATAATATCTTCACTTTGATAAACTTAAAATAACGACAAACTTTGATCTTTATTAGAAACTGATCTATTTTGGAAGGACGATCCTACAACAATTTCAAAATCAGTAACAACTTCAGTTTGAGTATCCGAAACAAATTCCATGATAAATTCTTGACTATGAGACTCTTTCTCAACATTCTCATCCACTGGATTCTCACACTTATCTACCCATGGTGCTTCATCCACAGTCTCTAGAATTATAACTGTAATTATTCTATTCTAAAAAAGAGTTTATTCTTCCCTTGAAGCTCTTTCTTCATCAGGACACTGTCTCATAGAGACAATGGAAGGAATCATCCTTTTCTCCACCTGAGCAGCTGTCAATAACTTATGTTATTGTTCTGCACTAACTGGTATGTTGGCACCAAAATATTGGACAAAAAAGGAAGAAGAAAGAGGTGCTCGCGCTCTACCTCGCGAAGCCTCGACGTGGAGCGTCCCCAAGCAACGCGACCACTGCGAAGTCCAAGAGGAGGTAACGCTCCGCTAACACCCGGACGTTTGCGGACCCTCCACGATTCCCCAGAGGTGGTAATGCTCCGCAAACCCACTGCGAAGCCCCGACGTAGAGCATCCCCAAGCAATGTAGCCGCCGCGAAGCCCAAGATGCGGTAACACTCCACAAATGCCTTGACGTTCGCGAACCCGCCAAGAAGCCCTAGAGGCGGTAATTCCTCTCCCTCTGTGATTTGTCGCACTTTGGGCCTCCATCCTGGTGTACGTCCCAACACCTTGGGCCGCCTAACGCGTAGGCCCATCTTCTCTTCTCACGGAAGCACCATTCGCGACGTGGTCATCAGGTCTTTGTTGCCTCTTGTTTCTCACACCGAGCACGACTCACGTGGGCTTAGAGTAAGCATCGACCATGACAGCGCTTTCATCCAGCATGACGCTAAACTGTATGCACTCGTCCAGTATGACGTTAAACTATATGCCCGCATCTAGAATGACGCTAAACTATATGCCCCCGTCCAGCATGACATTAAACTGTATCCCGAACTATGTGGACTTTGATCCATGTCAAGGCATGGTACATAGGAATCCTCACGAAGTTCAATCCCACCACCAGTTGACCCAAAGGTTCACCTTCACATCGGTTCACCAGTAGAAACCCCACCATAACTATGTGGTCTTTGATCCATGTCAAGGCATGGTAGGTAGGAAGCCTCCTTGAGGTTCAAGCCTGTCACCCATCAGACCAAGGTCCTTTCTCACGTCAGTTCGCCAACACCCACATTCACACCTAAACAATGAGGAATCTGATCCGTGTCAAGGAATGGAACGTAAGAAGCCTCTCTGAGGTTCAATCCCAACAATTATTGTCCCTGACTGTCTCTGTGTCGGTGTTCCAAGCCACCATTTTTACCTGAACTACATGGTCTTTGATCCATGTCAAGGCATGGTACGTAGGAAGCCTTCCTAAGATTCAATCCCACCATCCACCTGGGCCATGGTCCTTCATCACGTCAGTTCTCAGACACAACCTCGTCCCGCATGACGTTAAACTGCATCCCAATCCATGGGTAAGCTATTGTGATCCTACCATCCTATTGTTCCGACACCCCTTCATTTCAGTATAACACCCCTTTTCCCGAACTACGTGGACATTGATCCATTTCAAGGCATGGTACGTACGAAGTTTTCATGAGGATCAAGCCCACCACCCATTGGACCAAGGTCCTTTTCACGTCGGTTCTTTGGCGCTCCACCTGATCTATGTGGACTTTGATCCATGCTAAGGCATGGTACGTAGGAAACCTCACGAGGTTCAATCCCACCACCTGGTTGTTTCGACAGCATTCACGTCGGTTCTTCCATCACCTTGGGCGGCCTAGAGCATAATCCCCACACATTCATTCTGAACTACATGGACTTTGATTCCCTACCACATGTATATGTAAGAAGTCTCTTCGAGACTCAAGCCCATCACCACCATCATCTCCATGATGGCCCCATTTCAATCCCCCTCCACTCCATGAAATTCTCCATCATCCATCCCGATTCTTACCCGAGCCGCCACATCCCGGTGAGATCATGCCACCCCATTCCCCTCCATAACATTTGGGAAGCCGCCCACAGGCTGGCCCCGATATCGGCGTTTCCTCAAGGGGGAATCCACAATCTGATCCACTCGAGCTAGTGTTCTGATCAGGATGATCCGTCTCTGCTGGACGTTAAAATTGCAGCATACCTAGTGTTAAACATGGGAAGTTGAGGAAATCCTTAGATACATGCCTATGTAATATGATTCCCCTCCCTCGATGTGGGATACCTCAGGCTTCCAAGCCCTCGAGAAACCCTATAATAAGGGGAAAAAGACAGACACACCAATTCTCCAGTGTTCAGACACGCTAATGATGCCTCGACGTGACTACTCCCCCGACTGAAGGTTTCTGCCCTGACTAGACCCTTTGGAATGTCCTGATAGAAGCAGTGTAATGAACCGGAGTCCCTGGAAATATGGCACTGGGAAGAGTTTCATGAACAACGTATTAAATCTATGAGGGAGACTCGGACTAGGTGACGTGTTCTGAGGAGGAATCCACATAAGGAGGAATCGACATCCCATCATCCTGTTTCGATCAAGGACCATACATCCCTGAAGAAGGAATGGATGCCGACCGCCTTTGGAAAGAGGGAATGCGGGGCAACAGAAACCTGTTCCTGTCGCACCCCAAGGGGATGGATGCGCACGCCCCGACAAAAGTGTCGGAAACAGAAATGGTGAACCGGACATGAAGGTCTTCTCCTCAATTTGGAGATTAGTAGTGTTTGATACATCAGATGTTAGGGCTGTAGAACATGGAGAATTCCGTTCTACAACGTTGTTGGTGTGGATCCCTCTTATTGTCCACATAAGATGGAATGGTGCTGGGGCACTGGTTGTTGATTTCTTTTCCTCACAGTATTGATGAGTTAATCTCCCTTCTTCTCAAGAATCAGGTTGCTGCTATAGCAACAGAATCGCCGCCCGCCCACATGCGCAGGGGTAGGGGAAATACTAGCACAACCACTCCACATGGCTCCGCTACTGCCACAACGACATCTACATCCACGAACGTGAGGCAGCCACGCCCTCTCTCAACATCAAAGGTCATCCAATGAAGGGTGATTAATGAAGTCGTACGTTGTTATGAGGAGGAGGGAATAATACCAACTCGGGACATGGCCCGCTTGAACCAGGAGGCATCCAGGCCCCGCTGTCAACGCCTCCCTCGAAGGCCACGTAGGGAGCCCCTGCTCCCCACCCCAACGTTCAATCGTTTCGGGAGCCTGTCCCCGGAACGCCTTGATGACTCATTGCCTTACCCTGATGAGGTGGGTGACGTCCGACTCAGCCCAGTCAGAGTCCCGATCCAGGGACTCCAAGCAAGGGCCCCCAGCTGGCTGCATCAGCACTGCCATCCGGTCTTGCCAGAGGAGCAGGTAGGCTATGCACCTACACCACCCGCAGCAGCTCGCTTGACCAGACGCCAGCGTTGGGCCCGAGCTGAGGGCGCCTGCCAAGGGGCGTCGACGTTGATAGCTACTGTGGCCCGAGCCAGCACCGACGTATATCATGAATCCCCTGCACACACTGAGAAGGGTCATTCTTATTCCCAATCGGGATCGAGGCCCCAACTGCCCCACGGGCAGCCTGGGTTGACTCTTCGAGTCGCAGGCATCAGCAGTGATCACCGCGAACCAACCCGCAGTGATATCACCCCATACGGAGGTCCTCCCCGTACCACCACTCCATAGAGCGTTGGCCTTCCCCGCTCCGAAACTCGTCATGGAGGTATGCCCCATGCTACCCCTAACCCGAATGAAGACCAGCCCATGGCAGTGACACCCGGTGCAGAAGCCTCTCCTGCGCCCACCACACTAGGTATGGAATTCCTCCTCCTACCCCTGGCTATCGATGTGAGGGCATTTCCCATTTGGTCCCTCTCTAACATGGGGATCCTCCCTACGTCCTTTCTGCAACTGGGGAAGGTCCTCCTTTCCCTGGAAACCAGAGGGGTGAAGGTCAGCCTCGCTCCACCCACACCAAGCATGGATGTCATCCCCATGCTCCCGCCAGTTCCAACGGAGGTTTCTCCCACTCAAGTGTTGGTCATGAAGGTCCTCCCCATATTCCCTTCGACATTTTCCCCAGTTCCCCTCGCACCCTGGCTATCTCAAGCGGAAGTCCTCTCTGCCCAGGTGCCAGCACGACCCCAAGACTACATGTCGGGAATCAACCTTGTCCTGAAGAGCCATCTAGGGTCAGGAGGGCGGGTCGTCATCGCCACAATAAGAATATTGGGAAAGCCCCGGTGGATATCAAAATGGTACGCTTCTCAGATTCTGAAGCCGAATGCGACTCGGCATTGGAAGCTGCCCCTTGTTCCTCTGTGTCAAGGACCGAGACAAGAACAAGGAGTATCAGCCTCATCCTTCTAGAATGTGAATTCCATAATATTCCCACCTCTCTTCATAGGTACATCCAGGAGGAGTACATTGTGGGAATCCCGCAAGTTCCGACCGTGCAGTCACCACCGTCGTCACCAGAAGCACCCTCTACGTCAACCAGAGATCGTATAGAGCTATTTTGGGGACCCATAACGGTTGAGAAATAGTGTGGCCCATCAACTGTATCTGCAATCCCTTCACAAGAGGCTGTGTCTATCGTCCCTTCATATTGTGACATTTTGGTTAGGTCACCACACTTTTCGGAGGATGTCCTGGAATTCAGCGGCCAGTCATATCATTCTCCATATTCTCTACTACCCAGTTTACTTTCCCAGCGGTCCGCTTCAGTACCGCTACCGGTTCCTCAGCCACCCCTGGTTGATGATTGGGGAAATACGGGGCCAGCCCCTAAATATGAGCCCAAGAGCTTCTGGAACATTCTCGTAGCGGACCACTTCCCAGAGAAGTTCTGGCCGGTGGCAGCGTCGAGCTTTTGTGCGCTAGAATCCCTCACCCCAGAGGAAGTCGAGTGCTTCCTTCAAAACCTATGGGCGATGCACTTTTGTCTTCTCTATCAATGGGTGTTGTACCCTAGGAGCCAAGTGCACTCCGAGGAAATCGACGATCAATGTCGTCTGGTCGATTTGGCTGGACTCACCGTGGCTCAGCGCCCTAAGTCACCAGGTCTCCAGAGCACCCTCCAACAAAAATGCGTTAGGAGTTTCAAGGTACTCTGCAAAATCATCAGGGAAGATACCCCCCACGTTCAAGTCCATGGCCGGGGACAGTATGCTACCCTCCTCTTCAGTCCTATCCGGCGGAAGCCCAATTCGTTATGCGACATTGAAGACATGCCCCCAAGAAGGGTTGTGGTTCACATGGCTGACATAGTGGACAAGGAAGATGATTTTGAGATTCTCAATGGAGACTTACCCCTTGAGGGTGTACCACCACTTCTGGACCCATCAGTGAGGATTAATGGGGTGCAGAGGAACCTTCTAGGCCTTCTTGCACCCACCGAGTCGCTGGTACTCAGCCGAAATTCTGGTAAGGTTAAAGAACATATCGGAACTGTCAAGCACTCCGACCCATCCTCCTCAGTGCAGAAGACGGACGATGACCGCGAGAAGGCCACGTTGCGCCAACAACTTGATGAGAAGAAGAGGCTAGTTGACAAAATCATAGTCAGGTGCGTTATCGAGTGGCGACCAGACTTTGGTGATCCTAAGATGGGGCAGCAGGGACAGGAACAACTCCCCCCCAGCGAGATGCCTCCAGGAAACCCTGATCATGCTACTCCTGAAGACAGGGCCGAATCTAGGACTCACGACAAGAGGGCACAATACATCTTGCCAAACCCTCTTGAACGGCAATGAAATCTGAGGAATCCAGCCCCACTTCCCCCAGCAGCCCCAAGGGCCATTCCGCTAGTTGCTCCACGAGCCATTAAAGCATTTGCCGTGTCGAAGAGCCCGGAAACACACTCATGGTTAGGGATCCCCATCAAGATAGGGACCCCAACCCAGATGATCCTATAGAAGCACTCATCTCCCTCCTCAAGGCGTTAGAAACGTGGTAGGTGGCAGTCCCACCAGATGGCAAGCCATATCCAGTGTGGGTGGATGATATGAATGCACCTCTGTGTTTTGGGAATCTCACTTTCTCACACTTTAATAGGACAGGGGACCCACCGCAACACTTGGCTCATTTTTCCTCCAGGTATGGCCCCATGTGGGGGAACCCAGCACACCAGGAAGCCGCCAAGATCCGATGTTTTGTGCAGACATTGGAGGGCCCTAAATTTTTCTGGTACAACCATCTCCCTATCGGATCGGTGACCGGTTGGGAGGATCTTCACATGTAGTTCCTATACCAATTTATCTCCACCACAGGAAATACCAGCATCGTAGACCTTTTCAAGTCAAAACAAAGGACTGATGAGCGAGTTGCGGACTTCATCGCCCGATGGAAGGGGCTTACATACTCCCTCAACATTCCACTGAATCAAGAGAAACTACTGACGATGTGCGTAGGGAATTTTAAAACCCAATTGGTTCCTTCCATGATCACCCAGAACTATCTCGGAGGGTTACAGGACATCTTGGATAAGGCTCAACACATCGAGGAAGCTCTGCAAGAGGCTATTCAGGCACGTCTGTTGCCCCATGTGATCCCAGCAAGGAGGGCTGCCAGAGACGAGCCCACCGTGGTGGTGCAAATAGAAGCCCCCAGGTAGCTAGAATTACTGCCAGTGGAACCGGCTCCACAACCCCGCAGAGGCCCTCCACCTCAGGCACAGGCTCCTGCCCGGCAATGACAACCTCAGAACCGACAGGTTCCCCCGTGCAATGCGCCACCACCGCCTAGGCAGGACAATCAGGCTCCACCTCCTCAGTAGGACCCTCCGGCCCCTCATCAGGGCCAGGCTCATAGGGAATCCTATCCGGAAAAAAGGTACCAGACTTACTCGTTCAATGATAATCAAGTCCCCGGTTACATCCGAAGTACCCTAGAGTATGGGATTTTGCGCTTACCCGAGTGCAGAAGGCCAACAGAGGCGAATCTCACCGATCTCCCCAAGTACCGCCCCTATCATCAGATTCTGGGGAACACCCTCAAGTAGTGATATGTGTTTAAAGACTGGCTCCAAGACTAGGTCGACAACAGCATTGTCAAGTTGGGCCCAGCCCTGACACAAGTGGCGGGTGTCTTCGTAGGGTCAGAAAGCGGTAGCGACGACGAAGGTGAGTGGCAGCAGGTTCCCAGCCATGGGTCCCAGAAGTACAATGACTGGATGGCCTGTAAAACTGTCACCCATGCCCATGGTATCATTCGGCAACGCATGAATCAGCCGGAGCCTTCAGAAGATGCGATTAGTTCCTCTACATCATCATCTCATCCGACCTCTTCCGAGAAGGGAAATCAGCGACGATGCAAGATGAAGTAACATGCTCCACCACTGCCATCGTCATCCCAAAATCTTGGTGATTTCATTCCCCCTGAGATTGGGATTCCTCCCATAATCTGCCTAGTGGTGTATGAATCTTCGAGCGATAGTCAGGGGTACGCTTTGGTTAATACCGTGTAGCTGGTAAATCCCTATATGACTCCCGACGAGGGGGAACGCCAGGCGAGCCTCTCCAACATCTCCAGCTGATGTCAACGTCATCAGAACCACAACCACATGGATCGTTGAAGCACGTTAGCAGGGGATTTTAGTCAGTCCATGAACGCTACGGAAACTAGACAGCAGGCCCAGCGTAGAGCTCAGCATGCGCATCCTCATCTGGGGCCCTCAGATCTACCTATACCGCCGTTTGTACTACTAGATCAGGCAGAGCTATCTCGTCCATACCGTGACCATTCTTGCCCTGCTACAGGCCAATCTCAGTTGTCCGGTCCTCATCCAAAAGTTACTCTTCATGCCTCAACCAGCAGGAAGCATGATGTACCCAGTACCAGTCAGCCGCCGGTCCAGCTGGAAGGGCCCGCAGTGCCTCCAATTGCAGAGCGACCTCATATATGCAGAGGTTCACGTTTGGCATGGAAGTATGATGTTCTCACTCACCTTGTCAGAATTCCAACAAGGCTTTATATTATTTAGGCTCTTTTCCTGTCGTCTGAAATGTGTGAGGCACTTGCCGAGGCCCTAAGGAGCCCCATCCAGTTTGAGACGGAGGTAGCAGCTGCAGAAGCCTTCCAAGCTGAGGCAATTGAGAACGCTGAATGCCAGGTAGTTATCTCATTCTCCGGTGAAGACGAAGACCCTCCCATACAAGGGAATATTCTCCCACTGTACTTCACAGGCCAGTTCAATGGAATGGAAGTCTACCGCTATCTTGTTGACACGGGTTCTGGGATTAACATAATCCCAACTTGGACACTGCGGAAGATGGGGTTGTCTGAGGATGATCTAACTCCCTCCGAACACATAATATAGGGATACGATAGGACCGAGAAATCCCTGATCGGCAAGATCTGCTTGAAGACCCATATCGGTGGACTAATTGCAAGAACCATGTTTATGGTCGTCTCCTAGGACACTGCGTACAACACATTGATGGGTAGGCCATGGTTCCATCTACATGAAGCGGTCCCTTAGTCATATCATCAATGCCTCAAATACTCCCTCAATGGTCGAGTAGGCATTCTCCAAGGATATGCGTCTCCTTTCGCCTCTTGTGAAGCCCGCTATCTGGATGCTGACTATTACAACAGCAAGGATAAGAAAATCCTGGCAAGTGAGGATGAATTCGCCCCGGCCACAAGTGATCCCTGGGCAGGTCTGGACAACGCCTACATCTCCCCGATCCATCGGTTGGAGGACATGACCCCCGACATGGGGAAATGTTAGGTTGTTTCGGGTATAAGAGGAAGGCATATTCCCATGTCCAAGGGATGACGGAAAATCAACTCTTACTCCTACCCCAACCAGGCTCAGGTGATCTCGGAACCTCCTACCCCGGTACAGTATCGGGATGTCAGGATCATGGCAACGACAGTATGTTATACGTGTCTCTTCTGCCAGGCTGGAATAAACCAGGTCAGGTCGAAGCATCACTACTGCTTTGATGTCATCAAGCATGGCGCCTTGGGATGAAGACCAAATGGGGTTGGATCGAATGCCTTCATCACTATGGTCTCAGTGGTGCATGAATCTCCTGATATGATGACCACTGCCGCCCAAGCCGGCACCAGCCCCCATCAAAGCCTGGTGGCTCGGAAATGACTCCCCCCATGGAAGATCCCTCCACAGGTGGAGAAGAGGATCTGGAGGACACTCCCCTGCATTTGAAGAAGGTGTCTCTACCATGGTCGATAAAATGGTACATGTGAACCTTGGTAGCGAGGCAGATCCAAGACCCACATTGATCAGTGCCACCATGCCCCTCGAGGTGCAGCAACAATACATGGACTTTCTCAAACATCACCATGACGTGTTTTCCTAGAGTTACAATAATATTCTAGGACTAGATCCCCAGGTAGCCGTCCACCACCTTGGTCTCCCGACAAACCATCGCGGGTTCAAAGAACCTCCCAGAAAGATGGACCCTTCCCACGGTGCCATGGTTGAGGCTAAAGTTGACAAACATATCTAAGAAAACTTCATCAAGGAAGTCCAGTACCCCAGGTGGCTAGAAAACATTGTTCCAGTCAGGAAGAAGAACAGGTAGATCAGAGTCTGCATCGACTTCCGCGATCTGAAATGCCACTACCCGAAGGATGAATTTTCCCCCCCAGTGACAGAGTTGTTGATTGATTCCACGGCCGAGTTCCAAGCCCTCTCATTCATGGATGGGTATTCTGGGTACAACCAGATCCAGATGGCCCCTGAGGACGAGGAGTCCACTACCGTCAGGGCTCTCCAAGGTACTTTTTGTTACCAGGTTATGCCCTTCAGCCTGAAGAATGTCGGTGCCACCTATCAGTGGGCCATGCATCGCATATTCAAGACGATTCTTGGGACACTAGTGGAATGCTACATGGATGATCTGGTGGTGAGATCTCGCAAGTGCTAGGACTATCTTGAGGACATTGAGAAAGTGTTCGGATTCCTCCATTTCTGCCACCTAAAGATGAACCCGTTGAAGTGTGCCTTCGGGGTTACCTCCAGGAAGTTTCCTAGATTTGTTTTCAGATACCGAGGCATCGAGATCTACCCGGAAAGGATCACGGTCATCAGGAAAATTCATCCCCCGAGCAATATTGGGATCTTCGAGGACTCCAAGGCCACTTAACTAACATACACCGATTCATTGCGAATCTGGCCGGCAAGTGCAAGCCCTTTTTTGGCTTATGAAGAAAGGATCCGCCTATGAATGGGATGAAGAGTGTCAAACCGCCTTTAAGTAAATAAAGAGGTATCTGCTCTAACCTCCAGTCTTGATGCCACTAGTCTCCGGAAAGTCTCTGGTGCTTTAAGTGAACGCCCTGGAATGGTCCCTCAGCACGCTTCTCACCCAGAAGAACAACGAGGGAACAAAGAACAACCTCTACTATCTCAGCCGCATGCTCCTCGATACGGAGACCAGATACTCCCATATCGAAAATATTTTCCTTTCACTCATGTTCACCATATAGAAATTGACGCATTACATGCCGCACCATGAGGTATAGACGGACTCTCGGGTAGATCCATTGAAGTACCTCATGAACCGGCCTATGTTGAATGGCTGACTAGCGCGGTGGGCGGTGATCCTCCAGCAGTTCGACATCAGGTTCATGCCTCAAAAGGCCATCAAGGGACAAGCATTGGCAAACTTCCTAGCTTCCCATCCAACCTCCGCGGATCAATCCCTGGATCTGGACATTCCTGATGAGGTAATCCTCTCAGTCGATCATGTTGTCTCATGTTGAAAAATGCACTTCGATGGTGCCTCTCAGAGCCCCACCGGTAGGAGTCTCAATGATCCTAATCTCAAGAGAGTGAGTCTGGGTATCGTCTTCATCACCCCGGAAAAAGTCGTTCTTCCATACTCATTCCTATTGTCAGAAGGCTGCACCAACAATGAGGCAGAGTATCAATCTCTCATCACTGGCCTCAAACTGTCCCTTGAGATCAATGTGCCCCATTTGCATGTAAAAGGGGATTCTGAACTAGTCATCAAGCAGGTCAATGAAGACTATTTTGTCGTGAATCTGGAGCTTGTGCCATTGATGTAGTGCACCCTCCATCTACTGGCCCAATTCCCTTCTCGACCCGAGGTTACCCATGTCCATCGGTCACAAAACGGTCGAGTAGATGATTTTGTGGACTTAAATTCATCGCTCGCAGAACCCGTGAAGGATGATTTGATAATTCATTTAGAACACCAGAGATTCATTAGCCCCGTCACCCCAGAGGATGACGACGGCCTACGGGTAAGCCACCTTACCACCAGACCCGCCACGTCAGGGGTCCCAAGTTTGTTAGATGCAGTGGTTGAGGCTAATCCTGATTGGAGGGCACCTTTTTTTGAGTATCTCCAAAATGGTTTCCTCCCAGATGATCAGGCCAAGCGCGAGTGAATCCGATGTCGCGCACTATAGTTTACCCTCCAGAATGGTCCCAGTCTTGAGCAGACCCTCTATAAGCGGAGCTTTGATGGTGTTCTCTTCCACTGCATTCAAGGAGTAGAGATTTCTCAGGTCATGCAACAGGTTCATGCCAGTTCATGTGGCGCCCACCGTGGTGGGCCCAAGCTGTCCCATCAGATCCGGAGGTTGGGGTACTTGTGGCATTATATTATCCATGATTGTATTGTGTTTTCCAAGAGATGCCACGCGTTCCAAGTTCATGCCAACTTCCTGCATCAGCCGCCAGAGCATCTCCACTCCACCAAGTACTCTTGGCCATTTGCGGTGTGGGGACTCAATGTCATGGGACCATATCCACCAGTGACAGCTTGTCAGTGTAGGTTCATCCTAACCGCTACAGACTTCTTCTCCAAGTGGGAAGAGGCAGTTCCGCTCAAAGATGTCAAGGCCCGCTACATCGTTGACTTCATGATCTCCAATATCATCCACTGGTTTTGAGTCCCTCATGCCGTCCTCAGCAATAATGGAACCAACTTCTGAGCAGCCAAACTGAAGAAACTGTACGCCATGTACAACATCCGTTTGAACCATACCTCTTGTTATCATGCATAGGAAAATTGACAGATCGAGGCGTCCAATAAAACCCTCTCTAACATTCTGCAAAAGATGGTCGGTCAGAACAAGAAAAGTTGGCCGGACAAGCTCCCCAACACC
Source organism: Viscum album (assembly GCA_963277665.1). NCBI lineage: Eukaryota > Viridiplantae > Streptophyta > Magnoliopsida > Santalales > Viscaceae > Viscum > Viscum album. The sequence continues at coordinate 507,672,189 of OY728145.1, forward strand.
CTCTGGGCATATCGGACGACGACTCGCAATTCCACCAAGGTGACTACATATTCCTTGGTGTATGGGGCTGAGGCCGTCCTACCCATTGAGATCCAGCTGCCGTCATTACAAACTGCAGTCTACGACCAGTAGGCACCAGATAAGGTGGCCAAAATCCATCTAGATGAATTGGAAGCACTGGACAAGAACAGGCTTTGTGCCCTACACAATCTGGAAAGGCATCAGAATAAGATAGTCAGAGCCTTCAACAAGAAGGTTAGCCTACGCTCGTTTCTGCAAGGTGACCTAGTGTTGTCCCTCCAAGCGCCAATGATCCCTGGTAGGAAACCACACCATCTAGAGCCCAAATGGGAAGGACCTTAAGTCATGCATAAGGTTTACCCCAATGGAGCATAGTCCTTGGTGACCATGGATAGTGAGCGCATAACTCCTCCCACCAACGCAAATTTCCTCAAGAAATACTTTTCCTGATCCCCTAGGACCCACATGACCCTAAAATGCACATTAGGGTCCCGCATGAACCTAAACTGCACATTATGGTCCCACATGACCCTAAACTACACATTATGGTACCGTATGACCCTAAAATGCACATTACTATCTCGTATGACCCTAAACCGCACATTACGGTCCCACATGACCTTAAACTGCACCATTGTCCTACATGACTTTAAAATGGAACATCGTCCTGCATGACGTGAAACTGCATCATCTTACATCGTGATGTTAAACTACTCAGTATCATGCTGCATGATAATAAACTGCAAAACGGTCTTAGCTCTACGACCTTAAACTAAGATCTCTTTCATCCTTACTGCAAGATGTTAAACCGCAAGCCAGTCAGCCCTTCCTAACTGAGGCTCAGCTTCAGGCCCCTTGGACTTCCCCGACTGAGACTCTCCTACAAGATTGTACGGTGTGGTGTGGGATTTCATCCTTATTCACGTCAGGTTACTCGCCATATCGTACATATTCCCAGATGAGATTTGTCCCCCATCCCGAATGATGTTAAACTACACCTCTTCCTGCATGACGTTAAACTGTTCTTCAAGAACTACATATGGAATGATTCCCATCCTTATGGGATATGTAGGAATGCTCAGATGTCTTGTCTTGAGACCAGCCCCTAACACTTCTCTTTGACCGCCCCCTGGGTATAGTTTCCTCGGAGGGTCCTTGCATGATGAGGAGTTGGATTCCTTAGTCCCGCTCATACAAGGATTATATTGGTCACACCATGTGCCCACTCTCGTTCATCTATCCTCCCATGTCCTCACTGCATGATGTTAAAATTCATGGACTTCAAGAACTACGTATTGCTTGATTCCCATCCTTATGGGATACGTAGGAACGCCCTGACACTTTCTCCGTTAGCCCAGCACAACAGCCAAAATCTTCCCCTTAGGTCAAGATATATGGCAGGGTGCACACTTTTTCCCCAACTTACATCGAGTAAGCCTTGACCTGGCTGTACGTCCCCTTCCCTGTATATGTTCTCCTATTTTTTATATGGGTAAAACTATGCTTCACCCACTCCTCGACGGGAATTCCATCACTTTCCTCATCCGGATGGGCCCCAGAATGGTATGGATTCTCGGCCTAAGGTCCCTCTTACCACTTCGGGCCAACGCCCATGAGGATGTCGAGCCACAAGCCGATACAAGTCCTAAGGTTCGAATGCGGTCAGCGGTCGACACTCATTTATTGCCCCCATATTAGGTCACCTTTGGGAAGCTGTGTTCAGAACATGGTCAACAGTGTCCCGGATCTTCAGGTCCACCCCAAGATATCCCAAATATCGAGTGTAGTGATTCGTTATGACCCATACCGAAGCGAAACACTTCCCTCAGGGTGGTGTCAAAGGTCGGGCACACGACCCTGATTCTTTTATAGGGAATGTATGGTGTGGTGCGGGATTATTTCCCCATTCACGTCTGGTTACGTTCCATGTCTTACACATTCCCATACCGAGGCCCATCCTCAGGCCTCTTGGACTTTTCGGGCCCTATCCCAAGTTCTTACCCGGAGTGTACGATATGGTGAGGGATTATGTCCACATTCACGACGGTTTGTTCACCGTACCATACACCTCCTCTATCCAGGGAGCCCTATTCACCGACCTTCTTCCTCACTGCAAGAATTTAAACTACGAGTAGGCCAGGCCTTCCTGACCAAAACAAAACTTTCAGGCCCCTTAGCCTTTTCGGGCCCCCTGTCCAAGGTTCTTTCCTACAAGACTGTGCGGTGTGGTGCGAGATTAAGTCTCTATTCACGTTGGATTACTCATCATACAGTACACATCCTTGTTAGGGTATCCTGCCACCGAGGTATCTTCTAGAACTAAGTGTGGCTCGATTCCCATCCTTATGGGATACGTAGGACCACCCGAATATCTAAGATTTGGGTCTAGCCCCATCTTCCAAAAATTTCTATCCCACCTTGGCCCCTTGGCCTACCCTTCCCCGAAGAGAAGAGTACATAGCGTGGTGTGGGACTATTTCCTCATTTACGTTAGGCTTTTAAGGACCAGGATGTGTACCTCTCCCTCTTGAGCCACTTCATCGGCCCCTTTTCGGTGGTTCACCAATGTGCCTAAGGGTACCCAGGTTTAGTTACCTGGAATGTCAGACTCTACTCGGACACGTCTGCACCCGCTTTTCAAGTTTCATGTTTCCCTTCATCAGGGATTTAACCATATTTCACACCCATAGGGACCCCCATGAATGGTCGGGATACAACGCCCAAGGGCTCTCCTACCGTTACGGGCCAACGCCCCTGAGGGTTTTAGACAACAAATTGATAAAAATCCCGTGTTGTGAATATGGTCAGCAGTTGATGCTCATTTGTTGTTCCCATTTCAGGATAATGTGATGTAGATACTACTTTTCCGCCATGGTCAGCATTAATCCTCCATTGCCACGCCAACCCCATTAGGCCCAAAATGTCGGTTACACGATTCACTTTTTTCTCCATTCTCATCATGTCCAAGTATAGTTTCGAAACTCTTGATACTATTCCTCAGTTCGCATCTTCACGTTAGGTGAAAAATCCACATTAAGGACATCCTTCGGGGATCTTCACCGAGTTCCCATTGATGGACGTTCTGGGTATTGCAATAAGGATCTTCATCCCTTGTTTCCCACACCGAGTTTAACTCACGGGGGCTTAGGGACCGGGTAGAGGTCTACTCTTACGTGGAAAGTTTCCATCCATCCATGGTCCGAACTCTAAGACCATAAACTAAGATCTCCTAAGAACTATGTGTGGCTTGATTCCCACCTTTATGGGATACGTAGGACCACCCGAATATCTAGACTTCGGGTCCAGACCCATTTATTAGAGATCTCCTTATCTCTCGGTCACCTAGGCCCCTCGGCCTGCCCTCTCCAAGAGGGGGATACATAGGTATGGTCCAGGGTTTTTGGAACAATTCCTTCCTTGTCCCGGGAACCCGCCATTTCTTGGCCGCCCTCAAGTTGAGTCCCTCGACCCGTTGCAGTGGTTCGCTCAAGCGTTAAGAGTACTCTGGTCTAGGACCAAGAGTGTCAGATTCAACTTGGTCAAGTTCCTTCCACTTTTCAAGCTTCATGTTTCCCTTCATCAGGGATTTCACCATCATTCACACCCAAAGGGACCCCCATGAATGGCCTGGATACAACGCCAAAGGGCTCTCCTACCATTACGGGCCAATGCCCCAAAGGTTTTCAGACAACAAATTGATAAAAACCCCGCATTGTGAATATGGTCAGCGGTTAATGCTCCTTTGTTGTTACCATTTTAGGCTAACACAATGTAGATACTACTTTTCCTCCACTGTCAGCATTAATCCTCCATCGCCACACCAACCCCATTAGGCCCAAAATGTCGGTTACATGATTCACATCCTTCTCCATTAACATCATGTCCAAGTAGTGTTTCAAAACTCTTGATACTATTCCCGAGTGCGCATTTGTGCGTTAGGGGAACAAAGCCGCGTTAAAGACGTCCTTCGGGGCTCTTCACCGACTTCCCTTTGATGGACGTTCTGGGTATTGTAATAAGGATCTTCCTCCCTTGTTTCCCACAACGAGTTTAACTCACGCGGGCTTAGGGATCGGGTCGAGTTCTGCGCTTACTTGGAATGTTTCCATCCATCCATGGTCCGAGCTCTAAGACCATAAACTAAGATCTCCTAGAATCTACGTGTGGCTTGATTCCCATCCTTATGGGATACGTAAGACCACCCGAATATCTAGACATCAGGTCCAGCCCCATTTATTAGAGATCGCCTGATCTCTTGGTCACCTAGGCCCATTGGCCTGTCCCTCTCCAAGAGGGGGATACATAGGTATGATACAGGGTTTTTGGCACTATGCCTTCCTTGTCCCGAGAACCCTCCATTTCTTGGCCACCCTCAAGTTGAGTCCCTCGACCCCTTGTAGTGGTTCTCCCATGCGTTAAGAGTACTCTGGTCTAGGACCAAGAGTGTCAGATTCAAATTGGTCAAGTTCCTTCCAATTTTCAAGCTTTTTGTTTCCCTTCATTCGGGCTTTCATCATTTTTCACACCCAAAAGGACCCCCAAGAACGGCCTGGATACAACGCCCAAGGGTTCTCCTTCCATTACAGGCCAACTCCCCCGAGGGTTTTAGACAAAAAATTGATACAAATCCTGCGTTGCGAACATAGTCAGCGATCAATGCTCATTTGTTTGTCCCCATTTCAGGCTAATGCGACAAGATGCTGTGTTGGGAAAATGGTCAAAAGTAATCCTCTGTCGTCATCCCGGCCCCTTCAGGCCTTTAATATTAGTTGCATGATTCACATTATGTTCCACCACATTATATCCAAGTGGAATCTTGACACTCTTTGCGCCATCCCTCATTGCACCTTTGCACGTCTGGGGGATAAAACTACAATACGGTGTCCTTTGGGGATCCCACGGTCCAAGATCTAAGACTATATACTAATATCTTCATTACGGGCTCTTTGCGGCTCGATCCTCATCCCTATGGGATACGTATGGTAACCTCAACGTCTCGTTTTCGGGTCCCGCTCAGTTGGGAGCATGTTTCTCTTTCCCCTTTCCTTCTTACCAATATTTGGGCCCCTTTTCCCGAGGTTCCTATCTCGGAACTGCATACGGTGTGATGTGGGATCATGTCCCCATCCACATCGGTTATGTCACACGACACCATATATATTCCCCGCCAAGCATCGTCTCTGCTATGACTGTGCTACATGATGTTAAAATGCATGCTTGGTCCTGTCACACGACCCTAAAATGTGACATTATCGTCCTGGATGCACGACGAAAAATGGAACTGCATTTTGACGACCTCGTTGTAGAGGAAATCACGTTGGGTATTGTTCATGTTCATTGCCATTTGTCAATACCTATCACAGCTTGATTCTTGTGGAGACACCGGGGCTTGCTACCCTAGGCCTGTCGCTTCACAAAAAGAAAAACCAATCACATTAAAGGTAAAACAAGATTTATCAAATTTCTCTCCTTTTGGTGCAAGTGTCATGCCCACACTCCACTTTTTCCTTAGCATAGGTACCTTACAATGCCACCCTTCAGAACTACGTATGGCTTGATTCTCATCCTTATGAGATACGTAGAAGCGCCTGGGTACCTCCCCGCTGGCCTGACCTAACTTCCGTGTTTGGTCCCTCGACTCGAGCACTTCCCTTGAGAACAGATGGTAAGTAGGGATTATGTCCTCATCGTCGGGTTTTGTGACCAACTTACCGTGTGTCCCCTGCTCTCCTTACCCATCCATAGTCTGATCTCTAAGACCATAAACTATGATCTCCTATGAATTATGTCTGGCTTGATCCTCATCCCAATGGTGTATGTAGGAACTCCTTTTCACTTTTCTCAAGCCAATCTCAACTCTCATTTTGGTCCCTTGACCAAAAACCTCTCTCAAAGGGGTTGTGCGGTGTGGTATGCGATTATGTCCTCATTAACATCAGGTTGTTCACTATACCATACAAATCTCCAGTTCCCATTCACATCTGGTTTTTTAATTACCCACCATGTGCCTCCTGTGTTTCCTTCCATACATGGTCTGAAGTCTATGACCCAAAACTAAGATCTCCCTATTGGAAGAGACCCGACTCCCTCTATCTGATACGCCTCGTGATCGTATTTAGATGCATTTTGACTGGAGTGTGGGATTTTCATGGGGACATTCTCCTCATCCCATGACCAAGCTTCGTGAGATCTCTATTTGGATCCTCATCCTCTTCCACATCCAAAAGGACCCTTGGACGACATGGATGCTAAGCTTAAGGGCTCTCCATGGATGCTGGGCCTAATGGCTCCCCAATCGTTTCATGCCAACATCCCTACAGATCCATGAAAACATTTGTGACATGGTATCGTGTTTCGAACATGGTCAACGGTCGATGCTCATTTTTATGTCCACATTCTAGGTTAATGCTATATGGATGCTGCGTTTCCAAAACTATTAATAGTGATCCTCCATCGTCACGCCACCATCATTGTGATCCAAATCCCAAGTGTCATGATTCACACATTTCCACTTACTTAAGTTCAATTGGAATTCCAACATATTCGGCTTTATCTCTTCACGCATCTAGGGGCGCCACATAGACATGTTAGCATCACTGCGCTGGTATTCACCGAGCGTCCCTTCGCCCAATCATTCCCTTTCTTGTGTCGGGAAATTTCACCATTACTTCTTGTTTCCCACATCGAGCAAGACTCACGTGGGCATAGTAGTTTTGGTGGGATGTGTACCGACGCAACCCGGATTCTCATAATCCTACATGACGTTAAACTATGTTTCTAGAACTACATGTGGCTTGATTTCCATCTTCATGGGATACGTAGGGACACCCTGGTATTTTACCTAGGGTCCAGCCCATAGGAATCATAAATTATGTTATTCCCCTTTCCATCCCCCTGGACGGACCCCACTTAGGGGACCATGTAACTATGACTCTGCCATAAACAAGTTTAGGATGCCCCAAGATGACATTGGGAAGCAACAGACCACCTCGCCAGAGAGGCCCTGTCTAAAAACAAAAATAATGATCCATGATCAAAAAAATGTGGCCATCTGGCGTACTCCAACCACAGTGGTGTAATTGCATGAGTGTTGGATTCTGTTCGGACAAACCATCACTCCACATTCCATGCTTTTTGTGCCCCTTATTCGGACCTTCGTCCACAATCATGTCTGGAGGAACCCCCTAATAGTATGGATGCTCGACCTATGGTCTGCTTTCTGTCCTGGGCCAACGTTCTGGAAGACTAGTCATGTTTCAAAGGACCCACTAATAGTATGGATGCTCGACCTATGGTCCGCCCGCTGTCCTGGGCCAACGTCCCGGAAGACTGATCGATGATATTTGAGTTAGGCCCCGTGTTTCAGACATGGTCAACGGTCAGCCCTCATTTGATGTCCCCATTTCAGGATAATGAAGTAAGGATACCGTTTTTTCTTCCACGGTAAACAGTAGTCCTTTATTGTCACGACACCCTCACAATGTTCCAAATCGTGGGTATCATGATTCACACTTCACATGACCACCTGTTCGGACTGATTTTAGTGCCCCTAGAATTGCACTATTCGTTTGTAAGAGCACTTAGGAAAAATGGTAATTCAGCTGTTCTGAGTACTTCCTTCTCCAGCCAGGTGTCCCCTATTTCTTGAAAATCTTGACCAGTTATACAATCCTCAGATGCTCAAAGATTGGTTTACACTCCGATGTTTGGATGGGATGAGGAGGTGAATATCTATTGTTTCTCACATAGGGTTTGACCCACGTGAGCTTAGGGAATTGTTGCTGGACGTTCCGAAAACATTAAAAGGATGCAATGAACCAGTGCAAACAATGGAACTCATGCATGCTACCACATTCAACAAAAAATTTAAAGAAAAAAAGTACGTTTAAGGGTTTATAATCATTACAGTGCCTGGGGGTCAACTCCCCCCATGGACGGATTGACCCCATCAAAAGAGTGTTGCAGCTCTTCCACCCTTTGACTTGTGGTGTCCGGGAATTGCTGTCGTCGACTCAGCAGTCGCTCCTCCTCAGTAGCGATGTGGTGGAGTTCAACAGCCTCAACTCGGGTCCTCTCTATGTCAGGATGAATGGCAGCCATCTCTCCAGAAGCTTGCCTCATACACTCTTCTGCCTCTGCTAGCTGGGCATTCAGTCATGAGATCAGCTCAGATTGTGCATTGAGAGAGGAAAAGTATTCATCCACTCGGGCCTGCAGCTGTTGGACCTCGTTCTCAGCCTCCAAGAGCTTCTTGATATTCGTCTCCTTCCTCCACTGCCAGCCCATGCTGAGCCCACAATCATACACCCGGATCTTCTCTGCCATGAGATCTCAGATTAGCATATGGGGACGCTGGGCAGCCACTCCCCCATCACATAGTTCACGCAACCGCGAGCGAAGTCTATGCATTTCATTCAGCCATTGAGCTTGGGGGTGTCATTGATGAAGCATGTGATCAGCTTCCATGATCAGTGGTGGACTATTTTCTTGTCCTCTTCATAGGAGGTCGTCTCATCCCAGTCCGTGCGATTAGCAGGCTCGTACACGGGGTACGCCCGCAAGAAGTCTTCAGCAGGATCTGCATCTGATGTGGGATCAGGCACGACATCTGGCGTTGGATCAGACGGGGCGGGACTTGGGTCGACTGGTCGATCCTCATCGTCAGACTCCACCTCAATAACCTCAGGCACGACCCTGGTGATGGTCCTGCCAGTGATAGGGAGTGTTGCAGCTCGGGTAGGTGGGTTAAATATCTCCACGATCACCGGCATTCCCCTAGGGGGGATGCCACCGGAAATCCCGACTAGCCTCACCGCCGCAGCCCATGCTTGTCGTAGAAATGCATGCGATAGGGGAAGGCATGGATGTCAGTTGGCACGATCTACATATTCCAAGCAATGAATTCAGCGGAGAAGACTTACAGAGATCGAACTCCTGGTGATGCTCCTGAGATGATGCTGACAGAACCCTGAGGTGTGGCCCTCCATATGTTGTTTGAAGGTTTGGAGATTCTGGAGGAGCCACCTCAGGTGCACTAGCCCCGCCCGACACAGAACTAGACGCAGCCGCAGGCGCGAGTTCTGATGGTCCTCCATCATCACCCGCCAAGGGACGAAAGCGAGGTCTGTGTACTAGTTCCTCATGCATGGTTCATATGTTCATAATAAATCCATGATGACCTCAGAGTAGATCCCGAGGGAAGTAACTTGGGATGTTACCATGAGACTCTCCAAGAAATCTTCAGAATCTGAGTCTTGGTCTCCGAATTTGCCTTCCTCTAACGGGCTCCCTCTTCCAGCCTCTTCCTCCCCAAGGGATTCATCTGATTCTTCCGTTAGAGGGAAGCACTCTCTCAATTCGGTGACCAATAGTTTTGGGGGAACCGTCCGATCCAGCAGTACCCTTACCTATTCTGTCATTGGACGCGGGGCACCACTGGAATGCATGAAGTCTTCCAACTCATCCAAATATGGCTATGCCTCCGCTGGAGACACTGTGAAACCATCCCGAATAGGGCCTATACCCAGTAGAACCATCCCGAGATGGTTCAAGTGTCCCCACATCTCGGGTCGGCTTAGGAATTGGAGGTTGTCGTCCCAAATATCCCAGGCCTCTGGGAAAACAACATCCTCTGGCATGTATATATGGCACAACCACTTCCCCGGAGCCTGAGTGGATATCCTACGGAATCCCCTCTGTGGCCACCCCTCCGGATGGATTTTCTCTTCCAGAATCACCAGGTCCACTACTGCTACCGGATCCGCCGCCGCTGTCGCGCCCTTAGTTGGTGCAGGTCTCGCCGCCACGGCAGCCCCGCCGCTGCGAGAGGCCCTTGCTTCCCTCCGACCCCGACCTCGGGATAGGAGAGGCTCACCATCACTGGATTGAACGGTTGGATGCTTTAGTATTTCCCCTGGATAAGCTGTCTCCCAGCTGATGGCATACTCCTTAACCAGTCCGAAGGCGGGAGTGGATAGAGGCAATGCAATTCGTATTTCCCCGTATTAAAGTGTGATCATGAGCCACAAATGCCTCATTACACACGGTTTCCCCTCATGACACACCTCCCAGTAGACTTGCGGGGTCAGCCGCTATAGGCACAAGAATTTCCTCGCAAACTGGTGTGGGGTTTAAGACTCGCAGAGCGGCTCACGGTCCTCCCGTGCCACCGAAACACCACATCGAAAGGCCAGGAGATAATCTCGATGTTCTTCCGTTCCCTGACTTTCGACGGTAAGTACTCCCTTCGGCAATGGAAATAGGTGGAAGTTAAATTCATCCGCCTTCCACACCCGGTTCAGCACCATCAGTACGGTTAATTTGAATGGGAAGCTCCAGGCTGCATTCAGAATGGAGGGGCGAAAGTTCTACCCCGGTGGCGAGATGGGGTTTGGATATTCGTAAACCCCCCTGATGTGCGCCGCGAACCACCCATACATAAGGGGTAAGGGCCCACATGTAGAGACCCCAAACTTGACGTACATGGATATTACATTACTTTTGCGGAATAATTACTACATGACAAAAAACCAACACTCAATGATTGTAATAGTTTAGTGTCTTTGGAAACTCAGAACATAATATTCTAATCATGGTGAAAGATCTTCAACATCTCCCATAAAGATCTTCCCATTTTATTTTCTTACCTAAAACCTTTCTTTATATCATGGGGAAAAGAAAACATATAAAGGGTGAGGTCAAATGCTCAGTAAGGGTAATCATGGAGAAAATAAAACAAACCATATACATTTGAACTTAAAAACAGGAATATAATTTTTAAACATAAAAATCTTGAGCAATGACATAAAACCCGGTAGTACGTAAGGCATAGATCATAATGGGACATCAATCATGATAAAATAGCATGGGAATAAAACATGTAATTGTGTAAAAACATTCATCACATGGTATGATTTCCATAGTATCCAAGGCATTGCTTTCAAGACCATCTTAGTGGACAAATTCCTTTACTGAACCGTGTTCACTCCTTGTTCCAGTCCTGTAACACTAAACATGATTAAATTACCATTAAAGTCATGTCTATCTCATGAGATATATATCTTTACCCAATTCATTTGAGGTAGATATAGGTCCCACCCATCTCATTATGAAATCATTCTTACTTGTGCCACAACATAAACATAAATCATTCATCATAGCCCAAAGAATAAAATGGGTTTCATAAACATCATCTCATCATAACATAATCCACATAAAACAAATGGATATCATTTCATCATAATAAAAATCAAACCATGTAAATAATAGAGACTTTATACTTGAAACATGAACATACTGAATAATTTCATCTTAGATGGAAAATAGTTTTGATAAAACAGTTGAAATGAATTGTTGAGGAAAATATCATTTCTTCTTCAAAATAATATTCTTTTCACAAAATTCCATGAAATTTTATAAGAAAAGGATTTTGTTGAAAATATTTATGAAAGTAAGATTCATTAATAAAAGGTGTTATGAAACCATAAAAATTCGTTCATGCCGTATAAGTTAAAAAAACATTCTTCTCATACTTTTACCGAAAAGTCAAAAAGTATCTCATATGACAAATGATTCCTTACATACCATGTAGTAAAAGTAAAAATTGATAAAAAGGACTTTAAACATACATGAATTTTTTTTATAAAACATGGACATGGATGATAACAATAACCCCTGTAAATACATACGAATAAACAATCTCAGATAAAAACGAGATTGGAAAATTTATCCCTTACCTTATATCCGATATGCTTCGTATGTATCCGAACCTCCTGTATAATAATTTAAATAATATAATTTACTTATTAAAGAATAATATTCATTGTTATGATATCATATATGGTTCACTTATGACTTTATATTACCCGTTATTTTTTAAATTCCATGTTAAAGCAGCGTTTTGGGTAAAATCGTTTCATTTATCGTACGCGTTTCGACTTGTTGCTCTTGATATTATTACTTATATCCTGATTTACATAATTACAGAATTTAGAACATGATTTATATATAATATATATTCATCATATACATATATATATGAGAGATCAATAAATTGAATGAAATACACCGTTCATGGAGACGACATGTCGTACGTACGCATGAACGCTGTTTTCGTTTCCTTATTGAATTGAATGGAATTAAGTAGATGAGATACATATATATATATATAAATAAATAAAATAGCATTATTGTGTCATATATTTCATTATTATTCAATATATATACATTATAATCATTCAAAAATGGTTACCATGAAGAATGAATCTCATCCCGTTCGTGGAGATGGTAATTCGTACGTACACACGAGTGATGATATCATTCCCATAATTATTGAATAGAATTGGAGTGGATGATATAATATCTTAGAATCAGTATGATGTTATAATAACCATATAAATATATTCTCTACACCATTATACCCATCCATGTAAGGTGGTTGTGGAAAAACAAATTACACCACAGCGTGGAGACGGTATTCCGTACGTACGCACGTGCGGTGATTTTGTTTTCTGTAGGATGGATAGAATGTGAAATGGGGTGGTTTCATATTTATAATAACATATAATTATATTAGTGATACAGATATTATTACTTTATTATGAAACAACAAAATAAGAGGAAGTAGAAGAAAAAATGAATTTGAAAAAATCGGTAAAGGATATTACCTCTTCTTCGACACTCCTCTTTGAAACCTCCTCTTAGGATACTAAAATCTGTCTTTGAATAAGACCAGGACCTCTATTATGTTTCTAGGATAGTTTATAAGTGAAATGGTCAGGGGTTGGCAAAGATTGAAGGCTCAAAGTTGTGTAAAGAGGAGAGGGAGGAGGTGCCCTTTTATAAGGGATGAGAGGGGCACCTTTGGAATCCTCAAAAATGTTAGTTTAATATAAATTCAAACCCCACATAAAAACCTCCAAAAATTACTCAATTAGAAGATGAGATGAGATAGGGTTTAAATATTATAAACCAATCAAATTTATACAAGTCTTGATTTTATACTAAACCTTATCATTTTGATTTATACTTATTTAATTTATTTAATTTTATTTGTGGTAATAAAATTCTATATTTTAAATGGTTATAAATAATCACTTATGTGTTGTAAATTTTCAATAATTGGATACTTAATGACATTCTAGACTATATAAATTTTAGTTTATAATTTTTAAATATTTTTGTGATTTTTAAACAATTTAATAATATTTTATTTTTATAAAATAACAATAGTGACTATTATGACAGTATTCATTTATTTTATTTTAAATAGAATCCACACAGAGGATATATTAGAAATAAAATATTTAATAGGTTCCTAACATTTCATATTAATCTATAAAATTAGTTTAGCACATTAAATAGTTCATATAATATTTATTTTACTATTTGTAAAACCATTTATTTGATATTTCTCTTAATAAAATAATTACTACAACATTTTTGTGTAATTATTAAATATACTTATTAGTTGCATAAAAATTAAAAATAAAATACTAGGATGAAGATAAATCTTATATCTTTAATAATAATACATTTAGTCATATTTAACTTCTAAAACACAAAAACATTAAAATATATATTTATTAAATTATGAAGGTGACAACATTGACATCATTTAAAATAAAATAATATAATTGTTATAATCACTTTTATAAGACTCCAAACGGTCATATATTCGATATTTGGATGATTATGGTGTATATATAAATTAACAATAAGTTTTTATCATGTTTCTTGGCCCTTTAATATATATTAATATTTTAATAAAAATGATATTATTGTTTTTTTACTAAACAAATAATTTCTGCATCATTAATGTATAAGCTAATAAGGTAATCAAATAACTCTTAAAAATTAAAAATAAATTACCATGATAAAGAAAAAAAAATTATATTTTAAATGATTATTTATAACTGAATTCATATTTTGTATAACCTTATATTGAAAATACTTTAATTATTAATGTTTGAGTGAGACATATTTCACTTTCCTTTAAATATAATATACTAAAGGACTTAATCACATCCATGTGGGTTCTAATGGATTCCATTTCGACCCAAATATGACTTAGGAAAAAATATAATCATCCAATTGTATTAAGACAAGTGTTAGGTAATTTTATAATATTATATTTACACTTAATTACCTGATTTACCTTTAACGATGGTAAATAAAATTTACCATAGTTACTATTCATAATGGCCAAAAATAAAAATTAGTCTATTAATATAATTTGGACCCACTGATTCCAAATATGGAATCCATTTTTCAAATTCAATACACAGAAGTTGCAGAAATTAAATTAGAATTAATCATGTTGTAAAAAAAACGTGTTTTTGTTTAAAACATTGCAAAAGATTGAATTGATTTAACCTACGAATTCAATGCAAAATCAATGATAATGACATAAATTATATTAAATGGTATAAATTTATTCTATTTATACTTTAAAACCATTAAATATTATAATTTATCCATATAAATTATTACGAAGAAAAAAGTTATTTTTAATTAAAATATAGCGTGTTTTTATTATTCATTAAAAAAATGAAACTTATGAGAAAAATATCAAAAATTTATCCAAATTAAATTTTTATATCCTGATTCCAAAGAAGAATTTTATTTTGTAAAATTGAACTGATAAACATCTCAAAAACTATATTTAAAGTGGGTGCGTCATCAAAAGGAGACAAAACTGCATTTTTTGAAAAATACGTATTTTACATGAAAAATTTATTTTGTTCTCATACCATCTTCTATAAAATGTGTACGATTAAAAATAATGTTATAAAATTAAAAATGTAGTTAATACTATTCATTGAGGCTAGTCCATATTAACAATATATAGTTTTTTAGGGAAATCTGGTATTGCGTAATACACACGCTATCGAGAAAGGTCGTGATTGCATGTAATGTAAGCCATGTCAGGGATGCGTGTAGTGAAAACTCCCTTTGGTGTTTCGTATAACATAATTCAAAACTTATTTCATTTACACGTTAAAAAAATATATACTTAATGTTGTGAACATGAAATTCTGTGTAACACGAGCCAAGAATAGCATTGCGTATACTGCAAGCTAATACGGTGTTGCATATATGACAAGCTAATTTTGATGTAGCGTATAACACAAGACATCAATAAAATTAAAAAGAATAGTTATCATAAAATTTCAGGTTGTTACACCACATATCCTCGGTGGCTTCTTGCCCTCGCTAACGTGTCGCAACATCCTGTACAACCAGGCGAGCATTGGAATCCCTAGATTGACCCGCCTTCCCATGGCCAGCATAGATTCCATGATGAATGAGCTAGGCCATACACCCATGTTGGTATCCCTCACCGGTAAGATCCAACCGCAGATAAGGGCCGTGATGAAGGCTACCAGCCTGACTATCGGCTGCTGTTCAGTGCTGACACAGAAACCCCAGGTCTTCCATTGGATGTCCTCCAAGATCTGCCAATACGAGTGCTCCTTGCCCCGTTGAGCCCCCTTCGGACATGTTTGAGGCCTCGGAGGGAACTCTCGATCCTCCGGGAAGTTTAGGAACCGCTTGAACCACTTCTTAAAGTGGACATCTCTCACCGCATCCTTGTCCTCTTCGGGGACCAGTGTCATTAGTTCCAGCGCCAGCCGCGACATCTGCTCCGGATCCTCCCACGTGCTCATGATGGGGAGGAACTAATCATACATAGCCCCCAATATCAGGACCCCCTAAATCTGATGGACATCACTCAGACTGATTCCAACCTCCCCATGGTGCAGGTGAAAAGTGTTGGTCCTAGACTACCATCTTCTCAACAGCTCCGACATCAGCTGTTTCGGTTGATAAATGTGGAATTGGGAGGCCCATGCCACATCATACAAGCCCACTCTAATCAGATCAACCCCAAACTCCTCGCATGAGGCACCTACCCAGTAGGCCCATGCCCAGTCATTGGTGAAGTTTCTTCCCTGGCACAGGTCCCGCTCATCGGACCACCCCTTCTTCGAATCCTGCAAAGCTGTTTTCAGTATGGTGCGGTGCATGGGAGGGGACGTCTCTGGTTGCAGTGGCTTACCATCAATGTTGTTCACATGGTTGTACATACAATCGGTGCTGAAAGGTGTGAAGTCCTCCCATGCATGACCATCGGTCGCCTTGAACCATTGACGCCGGCATGGCGTGCTCCTGAACTAGCACACTGGTTCATCCCTACTCGCCTCAGGAATGAAGATGACATCCCATACCCCAAAGCCATACAAGGGAATATTCTTGCACATCAGATAGTTCATTTGGATCTCTAATAGGAGGTCTATCAAAGAATTATGGTCCGAGTGGCTTCGGACTAGCTCCCCAAGGCCCAGACAGTTCGCTATCTCATCCCTCCGGGTGGCGTCTGCGAGCACCCCCAGCCCAGATTCTTGATGGGCCATTATGGTTTCAGAACTCAGAAACATTTTGGGTCAGGTCACGAAGATTGTTCGTAGAGATTTCTTGTGAAGCTCGTTCTTAAGGACATGCCATGGGGCCTGACTGCCTCGTGCACCGTCTTCGAGAGTCAGCACCACCAACCGCAGAGCATTTTGGGGATTTTCCCTTAGACATCGACCCTTGGTCCCTCCGTGGCTCCAAGTCAGAGGGGGGGGGGGGGAATTTGTTGGTTCCAAAATATTGGATGAAAAAGGAAGAAGAAAGAGGTGCTCACACTCTGCCTCGCGATGTCCCGACACGGAGCGTCCCCATGAAACGCGGCTGTCGTGAATCGCAAGAGGCGGTAATGCTCTGCGAACGCCCGAATGTTCGCAAACCTGCTGCGAAGCCCCAGAGGAGGTAACGCTCCGAAAATGCCCCGACGTTTGCGAACCCACTGCGAAGACCCGACGCGGAGCATCCCCAAGCAATGCGGCTGCCGCGAAGCCCAAGAGGCGGTAACGTTCCACGAACGCCCTGAAATTCACGAACCCGCCGCGAAGCCCCAGAGGCGGTAACGCTCGGCAAACTCCCTGACGTTAGCGAACCCGCCGTGAATCCCCAGAGACGGTAATGCTCTGTGCACTCCCCGACGTTCGTGAACTCGCCTGGAAGCCCCAGAGGCAGTAACTCTCTACGAATCTGGTTGACGTTCGCAACCCATTGCGAAGCAACCGAAGCCCCCTTCGCATCATGTGATCCCTGCTTCACGGCGCCTCTTTCCTATAAATACTGAGCCCCCCCCCCTGAGTCCTCCGGATGGGTAATCCAACCTTCTGAATTCTCCACTCCCGAATCACGAAGCACCCTTCACTCTGGGGACCATGCACTCCGCGAGGTATTTTTGCTTCACGAGAGGCCTCCGTCTTGTCTCGTTTTGAGCCCCTCTACCGAGAGGGATACCCTTGACGAAGCCTAAGGGCATTCGAGAAGGAAGGGGATTCCCAAGGGAACCCGGGCAGTCGCGGAGAGTTTATGCTTCGTGAAACACCCATCCTTTACACGTGATCCACATGCCAAGGCAGGGTCACTGTACTTCACGAAGCACATTGCTTCACATCACCTTGCTTCGTGATCCACCTATTCTTTGCGAGATAGTGCTCCGCGAACACCCTTCCAGTTAGCGAATCACCTCCCACTCGCATCTCTACCCCATGCTAAGGCCAAGGAACACCACTTCGCAAAGCACACCCCTTCACTAGTGTTCTCTACTATGCAAAGCAACCAAGCTCCGCAAGGTCCCTACATGAGGACCCCTTGGATTAAAAATTCCACTTATCGTACCACCCTCCAGGTTTTCACAATGTGATTTCAATGTCTCCTCGACGACATCACCCATAGAATTGATTTTCCTAATGCTTCTCCTCATAGGCACGCTAATGGCTATTGCTTCTTCGCATAGCCATGCTAACGTGGACCCCTCGATGGTTCGCTCTGCGACCGCCCTTTTCCACAGCCTTGAAAATGTCTTCCCTCCCACAAGGGGTAGAGGGTACCGGTCATGTAAGCCTTAGGGGTGCGGAGTAATCCCACCTCCTCTGAGCTGCAGGACGTTAAACTGCCAAGCACCTCATCCTCAAGACATGACGTTAAACTGTGACCCGACCCCGTGCCTCGCTTGCAGGGTCCACCCATCTCAGACATTATTTACGCCGCTCGTCTCAACAGGAATGGAATCACCCTTACATGGGATGATATCATCCCTCTCGGAGTGGCTTATGTCCATGGGAGTAGGGCAGCCACCTTGGTGTAAGACCCCTGGCCCCTCTTGCGGAAGGTAACACCCATTCACCTCCGTACTTCCTCACCGCCAGGGCCAGCGGAGGGCCTGATAGGGAACGAGACACCTCCTTTATTCGGTCCCAAATCCCTCTCCCTCTGTGCTTTGTTGCACTTTTGGCCTCCATCATGGCATAAGTACTAGAACCATGGGCCGCTTAACGTGTAAGCCCCTCTTCGCTTCTCACGGACACACCCTTCGTGACATGGTCGTTAGGTCTTTGATGCCTCTTGTTTCTCACACCAAGCACGACTCGCGTGGGCATAGTGTAAGCATCGACCATTAAAACGCTTTGGTCCAGCATGACGCTAAACTATATGCCCTGATATAGCATGAAGTTAAATTGTATTCCCTCATCTAGCATGACGCTAAACTGTATGCCCCTATCCAGCATGATGTTAAACTGTATCCCGAACTACAATGACTTTGATCCATGTCAATGTATGGTACATAAGAAGCCTCAGGAGGTTCAAGCCCACCACCAGTGGACCCACGAGTTCACCTTCACATCAGTTCACCATAGAAACCCCACCAGAAATATGTGGTCTTTGATCTATGTCAGGGAATGGTACGTATGAATCCTCCATGAGGTTCAAGCCCGTCACCCATCGGACCAAGGTCCTTTCTCACATCAGTTCTCCGACACCCATATTCACACCCATACTATGAGGACTTTGATCCATGTCAAGGCATAGTACATAGGAAGGCTCCCTGAGGTTCGAGCCCAACAATTAATGGCCCTGACCATCTCTGTGTCGGTGTGCCAAGCCCCCATTTTTAGTTGAACTACGTGGTCATTGATCCATGTCAAGGCATGGTACGTAGGAAGCCTTCCTGAGGTTCAAGTCCACCATCCACTTGTGCCAAGGTCCTTCTTCACGTCGGTTCTTTGACATGCCCCTGTCCCGCATAACGTTAAACTGCATCCCAATCCAGTGGTAAGCTGTTGTGACCCTACCATCCAGTTGTTCTGACACCCATTCGTGTTAGTATAACACCCCTTTTCCCGAACTACGTGGACTTTGATCCATGTCAAGGCATGGTACGTAGGAAGCCTTCCTGAGGTTCAATCCCACCACCCATTGGACCAAGGTCCTTTTCACGCCGGTTCTTTGGTACTCAACCTGAACTACGTGGACTTTGATCCATGATAAGGCATGGTACATAGGAAACCACATGAGGTTCAAGCCCACCACCTGGTCGTTTCGACCTCGTTCACGTCGGTTATTCCATCAACTTGGGCGGCCTAAAGCGTTATCCCCACACATTCATTCTGAACTACGTGGACTTTGATTCCCTACCACGGGGATACGTAGGAAGTCTCTTTGAGACTCAAGCCCATCACCACCATCATTTACATGATGGACCCATTTCATTACCCCTCCATTCCATGCAATTCTCCATCATTCATCCTGATTCTTACCCGGGGCACCACATCCCGGTGAGATCATACCACCCCATTCCCCTCCACAGCATTCAGGAAGCTACCCATAGGCTGGCCCCAATATCAGCATTCCCTCAAGGGGGACTCCTCAATCTGATCCACTCCATCTAGTGTTCTGATCAGGCCGATCCATCTCCACTTGATGTTAAACTTGCGGCATACCCTGTGTTAAATATAGGATGCTGAGGAAAACCTCAGATTCATGCCTATGTCCTATTATTCTCCATGCTCGATGTGGGATGCCTCAGGGTTCCACGCCCTCGAGAAGCCCTATAATAAGGGACAAAATACATACATGCCAATTCCCCAGTGTTCAGACACGCTAATTATGACTTGACATGACTACTCCCAAGACTGAAGGTTGCTGCCCTGACTGGACCCTTTTGAAGGTCCTGACAGAAGCAGTGTAATTAACCGGTATCAATAGAAATATGGCACTGGGAAGAGTTTCATGAACAACGTATTAAATCTATGAGGGAGACCCGGACTAGGTGACGAGTTTTGAGGAGGAATCCAAGGAAGGAGGAATCGACATCCCATCATCCCGTTTCGATCAAGTAGTAGACGTCCCTGAATAAGGAACAGATGCCACCCACCTTTGGAAAGCGAGAATGTGGGGAAACACAAAATCTTCCCCTGTCGCACCCCATGCAGACGGACATGCGCGCCCTGGAAAAAGCATCATAATCATGGTAGAAGACTATTTCAGGAGTTTGTCTAAAAAAATACCACTTTCTTCACAATTTAACCATTCAAAATATAGTTGTAGTGATACGTTATTCCAAAAAACAAATTCACAATCTTTCCTTTCATTCAAAAAAAATCCATCCATAAAAATAATATCCCATCTTCCCATCAATTTGGTAGCAAAAGTATGGATATCTTATCATGAATTAAAAAAAATTTAAATTTATGCATTTTAGAAAAAAAATATTGATAAACATTTCAGGATAAAATATTTTTTCTAGCTCAGCAGTCCTAGGGAAAATTCTATATTGGAAAAACATCATCAAAACTCAACGACCAGGAGTAAGTTCTTTCATCATCATCTTCTTGACAGTTTTTGTTCCAAATAATGTAAACATAATATCTTATGTTGAATAATTTATTTACTGATATTCATTAAATCAAATTGAAACTCCCCCTCAACGTGACAATGTGACATCTCATCAATTTCCATAGAAGACAAAGAAAACCCCGAATAATTAATCTTAGAGCTATTAAAATCTTATTTGAATCAAAGACTAAACAAATCATTTCTAAAAATTAATTTACTTAAATGTCATAAAACCTAGGAAAGTTATCATCTCCAAAATCATAAACCAAACTCTGAAATCACATTTCTTCATAGAGAGAAAGATTCTTAGAATCTAAACAACCAAAATCAATTACCTTTCCCTAGAGCACTTTGTGGGATTTCACTAAAGCATAAGTATTTTTTTTCCAACTCAGCATCTACAGATATTTGAGAGGATTCAATCTCTAGAGGTTTCAATATTGAAGGTATTGAAGGGTTTTGGCACATGAAAATCAAAAGAAGCTCTATAAACCAAAAAGACATGTAGGAGAGGATAAAGAGAGTAGGGGAAAGAAAACAATTTTCTTATGACGATTGAGAATGTACACATAACTTTTTAATTTTGAAAAGACAATTATAATAAACCAAAAATGTAATTATAAATTAAAAAGTAATCAAATAGAACATATTAAATAATTCTTACTTAAAAAAATAGAGATACTAGAACAAAATTAATAAATAATCACGTAAACTCAAATATTCTTACCTTCCCCTTAATAAAATCATACCTAGTGTTGAGAAGTGGTTTAGTAAACAATATCAGCTAATTGATATATGGTATTAACAAATAATAAATATATATCCCTTTTAAGGACATCATATCTTATAAAATGATGTTGTATATCAATGTTCTTAGTCTTAGAGTGACTTATAGGATTTTTTGAAATATTTATAGCACTAATAATATCACAAAAATAGGTATACCATTATAGTTTAGTCAAACTTCTAGTAGAGTATTTTTCATCCATAATACTTTGTCAATTCAACTTCCATTAAATTCATATTCCTCCTTAGTGTTTGATTGGGAAATTGAGTATTATTTTTTACTACACCATAAAACTAAATATTTTTGTAAAGAAGTGACAGGTTCATTAGATAATCATTCCATCTAATCTACAACCTCCAAAACCAGAATATGAATATAAATTCAAATTAAAATAATAAGTTCTTGGGTAACTAAGAGATTGAAAAAACAGTTCCTTTTAAATATATAAATATTCTTTTAATATAAGTAAGATGAGTCTCTTTTGGATTTTATTGAAATCAAGCACAAATACATATAGATAAAAATAATTTCTAGTGTACTAGTAATAATATATAACAAACATCCAATCATACATTTATATAACTTTTTGTAAAATTGTTTTCCAACCTTATCCAAATCAAGTTTTATATTGGTACACATAGGAGTTATATATGTCTTGCCATTCTCATGTCCAAAATTTTATAATAAATCAATAATATACTTAATTTGATTAAAAAAAATTTAAATTCTTTTTGGTGAATATAAAATCCTAAAAAGAAATTCATATCTCCTATTACACTCATTTCAAATTATTTTTGCATTAAATTTGAAAAATCATGACATATATTTTTATTACTTGAACTAAAAGTAATGTCATAAACATAAATTTGAACTAATAATATATTATTAAAAATGTATTTCTTAAAAAGTGTGGGATATTCCAATCCAACTGTAAATTAAAATTTCAAATGAAATGAAATTAATCTTTCATACAAGATATAGGAACTTGTTTAAATCCATAGAGTTCTTTAGTGCGTTTAAAAATAGAGTTTTGTTTTTGAGAATTCACAAAACTATGGGGCTTTTCAATATAAACTTCCTCTATTAAATAACCATTTAAAAATGCAGACTTAACATCCATATGATATAATTTAAAATTCATATGAGATGCATAAGGTGAAATAACTCTAAAAGCATCTAATCTAGCTATAGGGGAAAAGGTCTCATAATAATCTATACCTTATTTCTGATTATAACCATTAACTACTAAGATGGATTTATTTCATGTCATGATCCCTTGATCATATTTTTTATTTCTAAAGTCCCACTTGTTTCTTATACTTGATAATTAGTTGGTTTCTCTACTACTTTTAAAAACATCATTCCCTTGGAACTGGTTTTGATCTTCTTATATTGATAATATCCAAATATTATATTCTAATGATTGTTCAATAGTCTTAGGTTATAACTGAGATAGAAAGGCATAAAATTCATCTATGTTTTCTACATTTGTTCTAGTTCGTATTCTTGTGTCAAGGTCTCCTATAAAAGTTTCTGAAGAATAATTATTTATTGTTCTAGACATTCTAGGAAGGAAAATTTCAGGATCATTAGTATCATGTTCTTTTGAATTGGACTGAATTTTATTAATATCATTTTTAAAATCAATTTTAAGAGATTCAAGTCTAATGTTTTCAAAAGAGGTAGTAACTTCATCAATTTTATCTTTCTATTTAATAAAAAGGCCAGTTTCATTATCCTTCACATGAACTGATTTTTTATTAAACACTCTATAATATTTAAAAATATCAAAATATCCCAAAAATATTCCTTCATAAACTTCTAGATATGTCTAAAAACAGTTGTCCTTAGAAATCAAGATAGACACATTTCATCCAAAAAACATTAAATTACTTTACTTTAGGGTTTTTTTATTCCAAATTTCATAAGGTTTATGTTTGAAAATAGACCTTATTAAAGCACTATTTATGATATAGAATCATGTTCTTGATTTCTCTCAAAGATATGTAAGAAGACTGTATTCATTCAAGATAGTTATTCCTATTTCTTGAATAGTTCTATTTCTTCTTTCAACAATTCCATTTTTTTGAGGTGTTCTTGGTGCATAAAAGGTATGTTTAATACCTAGATTTGAGTAAAAATAATTGAATTCCTAATTCTCAAATTCTCAACCATGATCAATTCTTAATGAAATTATTTTAAAACATTTTTCATTTTTAACAATTTTACAAAAAATTTCAAAAAATGTGAAAACATAACATTTGAGTTTTAGAAAATAGTCCCATGTAAATCGAGAATAATAATATACTAGAACATAATGATATAATTTTCCGTCCAAACATTTTGACTTTTATGGTCCAAAAAATCCATATGGATAATTTCTAATGTTTTAGATGTAGCAATTTTGTTAATAAATTTGAAAGAAGTTTTTTTTCTGCTTTCCAATTTGGCATGCATCACATAATCATTTATTATCTTATTTAAGACTAGGAAAATCAGAAACTAACTATATCATGGATAATTTATATAATGAATATATATTTCAGTGTCAAAATATTCTATTCCAAATCCAAAGTTCATTTGTATTAGTAGTTAAACCATTCACTTTCTGTTTACATAAGGAATTTAAATCCAACGTATAAACATTATCAGTTCTATGTGAACTGAATTTTAGCAACTTATCTTTTAACACAGAGTCATAATTGTTAGAAAATTCAATACAAAATCCGTGATCAAAAAGTTTAGATATACTTATCATGTTTTTCTTTAACTCTTGTATATACAGTACTTTATTGATTGATATAGTCTTTTTATTTCCAACAGTTCCAACTATAACATTTTATCCATTGGAATTGTCACCAAAAGTGACTAATCCTCCAACCATTTGAATTAGTGCATGAAAGTTTGTTGAATCTCCCCTAATATTCACAGAACAACCACTATACATATACTATATGGATTTTTTTCTATGACCTATTTCCTAGAAAAGTAATTAAACAAATTTTTGTTTTGGTACCAATATCTTGTTGGGACCAGCAGTGTTAGCAAGAAATGATATGGGAATCCAGATCTACATTTTGTTTCCATAATTTACATCACTTTATTCAGATTTTTTTTATAAATAATGGTTATTTTAATACCACTAATTTGAGGATTTCTCAAACATAAATTATTAGTGAAATGATATTTTGGTCTACAATGATAACATGTAGTATTTTTAGAATTAGTCAAAAAATAATTTTTATACAATTCTGATTTCTCACCCTTACTTCCTATTCCAAATCATTCCCTTTTAATGAAATTATTTCTATGAATTTAATTTAAAATATTATCTCCTTTAGTAAAAACAAGAGAAGCACTCTTATAGGAGTCTAATTCATCCTTTAATTCCTTGATTTTATTTTCATGATTGATACTGTTTGATGAAGAGGAATTAAAATTTTCACGTAGCTCATGATGTTGTTTTAGCATGTGATCTATTTCACCTAAAACAAAATTATGAATGTTTTTCAAATATTAATTATTCTTTACAAAATAATCATATTTTTCTATTAACATAGAATATTAGGCTGGAAATTTATCATTTAAGATACTACCTGTATTAGAATTATAAGAGTAATAAGTTTTTACCCTTTCCTCTTTAGCCATAAAGCATATATTGGATTTTTTATTTTATTTATCCTTCTCTGAATCAGACTTGTAAGGGCTACTGGTGTCTTCAGATACACTCAATGTAGATTTCATTTCTCTTTTTGTTTTTTAATCATTATCAACATTTTTATGATATATATTTTTTGAACTTTTTCTTTCATCTTTTAGTTGGGGATAATCAGGTCTAATTTGACCCACTTTCATCCATTCATATAATCAAAATTCTGTTGTTTCTTTTTCATCCTTCCTGAATTATATTCTGAATCCACTTTTCATTTTGTAGAAATTTTTGAACTTTCTATCTACTTGAGCCATATACATTTCAAAATATGAGGAATCTGAATTTTTTCTTCTTTGAATTCCTACTTTGATCTTCTATTATATTTCTGAGATGTCACCTTCAGAGCAGTATTTTACTTCTTTACTATAATATTATGATCTACAGCATCAACCTGAATTTCTAATTCATATATTATTAGGGTTCCATTTAGTTCATTCATTGTTAGATATTTTATAGGTGATGATTGATGAATTTTAGCAGATATGCAATTTTATTTAAAGGTTAATACTATCAGTACTTTCAAATCTTGATCATATTTTTTGATGGGTTCACCTAAAGCTATAATATTGTTGAAATTTTTTGTAACCCTTCAATTCATCTGTGGGATGGTTTCACCCACAAAAATTCTAAATGTGTCAAATTTTAGCTCTATTGTAGCATATCTCATCTTTATGAAATTATCTATTCCTTCACAAGAAAATGAAATAGTTTTCCACATTTCATAAGTAGTTGGACATTATGATACATGATTGAATACATATGGTCTAAGACCGAAAATAACAACATTCATTTCCTTTGAATTCATATCATATTCGGCTTCTATTACAACATACTAAGTTTCGGTTTTTTCATGAATCTTATAAGGAGTAATAATTTTTCAGTAGAATGTGAATCCAAGATTATTGAGATAGAAAATCATTTTAGATTTCCAGAATCCATAATATTCACCATTATAAAATGTAGCACATACCATTGACATTATTTCTCTCTGATTATCTATTACCATCTTTTTATAGACCTTATAGTTTTTAACTTTCTATACATTTATCCAAACGATCTCCTCTGATACCAATTTTTAGGTGATAATATACAAAGTAACAATAGAGGGGGGTGAATTGGGTCTTTTCAAAAATCTTCCACAATTTTGGATTTTTATACCCACTATGATTTCTGTAGATATGATATGATTTTATTATTTATGAAAATATGATGTGGATAAATAGAAATAATAAACACAAATTTTTATAGTGTTAGGGTCATATAGATCCCCTAGTCAACTCTACCAATCACTATATCTGTGAGCTAGGTAAATTTCACTAAAATGGATCTCTTATAACAAGTCCATAAATATACAACTGAATGCAGGTAGTTGACACCTTTACAATAAGACTAATAACAAAGACTTATAGTTCTATATCAAAGAACTGATTATCCACAGCTTACATCTAGAAGCTAATACTCCACCACAACTAAGTTTGACTATTTGAAACTCTAATAAATCAAATGAGTTTTATTTGAAAGGTTCATTTTTTTCTTCACAGTAATAGAAGCAATAAAATAACAAATAATTGATCTTATTATTCAAAATAGATCATTTTCATGAATGAAATGGTCTGATGTGATCTCATTTTCACAAAGATATTTAATTAAAAATCATCAACAAAATAGTGCAGCAGAAAGTTTACAAAAGAACAAGATAGAACATTTATATCTCAAAAGTGTAGTCCTCTCTCAGAGTTGATCAGTTTGTGTAGTGATATAAAAGATAATTTCAATAATACAGTCACATATGTGAATCTATTATCATAAAAATATATATGTTTTTGAAGAGATACACTAAAAGAATATATAGAATAGAAAACATGATTCTTTATTATAGATCCAAAAGAATATCCTGATTGATCACGTTAATTCAAATTCCAAATGATCAAGGGAGTCATAACTTCCCATAGAAATAGGAGAGATTTTCTCTGATTTACACAGTTATTTGAAACAGTTAAACAGATCCTTTAAATAGTTTTTAATTATGACTTGACCATTGATGTAATCTCAGATTGAAAACACAGCTTGAAAAACATCGTCATTGATAACACGATGTAGGGATGATATGCGCAATGTAGGGTTCCTTTGCATAGCCTAGGGTTCCTGCAAGTAGCACAAGGTTCCTTTGCGTAGTATAGGGTTCCTTCACCAATGTATGGTTTATTAACCACACTTACTTATTCACGTAACATTGGGAACAAAATTTGTATAGGGATGATAATCTATATATTTTCTTTTATAGAATAAAATCCCAGACATAGAATTGATTAATCATACATTCAATTTTATTGCATGTAGGGTATGAATAGTGAATTCAGATTCCAACATAAGGTTGATGATCCATACTTTTGATGATTCTTCAAATGTAAGGATTTTGATAAAAAAACTATTTAGTATAGCATAGAGTTGATACCATATGCAAGAGTTTCACTTATCAGTGTAATGTAGCTTCGATACCATATTCTAGTGTTTCACTTCTCAGTGTAACATAGGGTTGATACCATATGCAATCATTTCACTTATCAGCATGACATAGACTTGATACCATACATTTATTTACTGAATGTAGGGTTTGAAATAGTGTTTCCAGAGTAATTATTTTAATGTCAAATTAATTTAACCCGTATATGAATTCCTGAAAACTCATTCAAGGAAACTTCATTTGAAAAAACAAGGGTATTTGTGAACATCAAAATAATCATAAATTATAGAGTATTGTGGATACTATAAATTCAAAAAAAAAATTATGTACGAACAATGAGGGAATATAGCAACTAATTTTCATGTAAAAATAAAGATCTCCGTGGACACAATTAATATAAACATAGTTCATCCTAAGGGACCAAAGATAGTTAACTATATTAAATGTAGGGAACATAGACATTATTTAAGTAAATTAGATAATCAAATGGATAACTAGATTTATAGGAACTAGAATCTTCCAGGAAATTGTAATTTATATGAAACCACAACCATGGATATATGTTCAAAAGATAACATGGAGTGGGGAATTATATAACCCAAAAAAATTATTCCTTAAGGATAAGACTTATTCCCCTTCTTCCACTCCTTAGTTTTATGGTAGGAAATGTTTTTGTAATGATTTTTGGGATTTGATAATCTTCTTGGATATTAAGTGTGTTTTGATGTGATTTTAGGCCAAAGAAAGAGGTTTTATGCCATCGTCCACATGGTCATGCCACATAAGAGTCGGTTTCACCTTAATGGGGTGGTTGCACCCTAGTGGTGTGG
The DNA here is from genome assembly GCA_963277665.1 of Viscum album. Taxonomy (NCBI): domain Eukaryota; kingdom Viridiplantae; phylum Streptophyta; class Magnoliopsida; order Santalales; family Viscaceae; genus Viscum; species Viscum album. The sequence continues at coordinate 507,700,736 of OY728145.1, forward strand.
TAGAATAATGGCCACACAAGAGTTCCAAGTGTTGTTCCGTGGAGATGTTTATCAGTGGGGTTTGAGTCATAGCCCTAGTCATAGGGTCTATAAATGGAATTTGTGCCATGGTGAAATAGAAAATGTCACAAAGCATTCTCCATGTCAACCACATACATCTAGTTAGTTGGTGTGGTACTCAATAGTTATAGATTTAAATGGATACAATGAAATTGAATCTAGGGAATCTATTTTGAATATTATGGGGATGTATTAATGAGGGGTTTCTCATAGGTATTTTTCTTTAAAAAATCCTTCATTATACTCACTCTTACTATTCACATCATAATCATTTCGGAGTTCCAAAGGATTTTTGAAGATAATTCATGCTAAAATTCTCCTCCTTAAATAAAATAACGGTGAAACCCAATGCAGTTCCACACCGTAGTAACCCCTATTATACCATGGAGTTCAAACTTGTGATACTATCCACTTCAAAACACATTGTTATACTCCTTGAGATTTCTCTGGTAGAGAAACCACACGATAATCATCGTTCATGATCCATGGTTCTCATCTTCCAGTGCACCCCTATGTCATGGTGTTCTACCTTGTTTCATGGTTCATGTTTCAAACACACCACTATGAATTATTTTCTTGCCTATTCCATGGATCCTTAAAATATTATAGGGTTAACTATTCCTTTTTCACTGTTCTGTGAGTGACCTTATCCTTGTTCCAACCACATTTGAAGACTCTCATTGACTGTGATCGAATGTGGGTAAGAATTTGTTATAACTATTCATATATTTATCTTTTATTTACTGTATAAACCGTGGCATGATGGATTATAACTAATTATAGGAGTTCTTATAATGTGAAGCATTAAATTGGTTTAAGATAAAGATTCAGTGATGAAACCCTTAATGAACCATGATGGCGATGTCAAAATTTATTTGTTAGTAATTTCCATACCACATTGAGGTCATGTTTAGGATAGCTACGATGATATGGTGAGGTGTGCTGATGTGATTAGACTATGATAAATTTTATCACATGTTGTGTGTTTTCGGATTTTGTACAGTCATGATATATTATGTTTTCCTTGGTAAGATACCATTAATTCATTGTGATGTTTTTCGTATATTCTATATCAAATTTATATTCTGTATAGTATCATAGTGACAGGTTGACCGATTGTATCATGGTAGCCCTAGATGGGATCATGTTCAGTTGCATCATGTGATAAAACAATGGGACAATGAAAAACGAAGATTCATGATATACATGTGTGTCCTGACATAATGATATGATAGTCGTATGTGATTAGATCCATTAGAAGATAGGGGAGCATGATTATCTATGTTACTTAACCTGTATGGGAAAAGTGGGGAATGATGGTTTATGTGGCATGACCATATAAATATCAATGAGGTATAATGGCCTACTTTGGCCTAAATCGGAGTATTAGGGAATGTGTAGCTATTGAGAAGCTTCGAGGCTATATCCCATGTTTTTTATGTACCCAAGAACATTATAATTCTTCTCAGCAAGGAGATGAAGTAGGTACATCTGAGGATTGAGGTTGATTGGTTAGTGCACAAATTCTTGGTATGATTTTTATTTGTGGTAAAACTTATTTATTGTCTTTTTATATACTATTATGTGTGTGAAAACATGTTAATAATACATTGCGGTGATCTAATAAGACTTGTACGCACACCCTACCTGGACATTATAGTGCACTTATATATTTCATGACTAGAGATCTGGAAATGGGAATGGTGCCTATGGTGGATTGATTAGTATAAGATCATGGAGATAGTAACATCTTGGGGTGGACCGTAATGGACACACCATTCCTTTAATTTATCAATCTTCTTCTACTTACATTAGTTTGATTGACTCTTTCTAAACCTATTTTAGTAATTCTGTGTAATGTATTCCATCATGTTAGTTTTCCATATGTACTTTGACTATTTATTAAATTTTGTATGATTACTACTACTATTATTATTCATCATATGACATAATACTGAGGGTATATTCTCCCTACTAATAGACTTAGACCTTCGTTTCTAGTCAAAAACATATTACTTATAGGGTGGAAGACATGATTTCATGTGATTATTTAGATCGAACTCGATGTTTTTGGTTGGGGTGTTACTAAATGGTAACAGAGAACACTAGGACTCATTAAATTTTACATCTATTTTCCTTGATTTCAGACAAGATATACAAGAGATTGGAGGACAGGGAATCAGGAATGGGAACTATAATTATTCCTAAACCTAATTCTATTATGGACCTCTATGTTACTACAATGTGGGAGAAATAATTTTTTTGTCAATTTTGGTTGAATTCACATTTTGTGATTCACATAATGTTTATGTTTAATTTATGAGACTTCAGGTGCCTCAATGCATCCTTACTATGCATGTAGGTTCACATTCCATATATATAATTATTATTGTGTATTATAATAAAATCTTTAATTAGATTCCCTAATTTAAACTATCTATTTGAGATAGTTTCTCTTTATATGATATTTATATTTTGATATGATGTTATGATATATCTTTGTTCGAATTAATTAGTTGAATTGAGCAAGTTGTTTTTTTCGTGTATATGTGATGACTATGACAAATGTGTAGGGATGAAGACTAGGGTTAGTGTTTTGAGGGGTATTCCATGGGTTATGGGTATACTATTAGGATAAAATCATGTTGTCTTATATATTGGTTAAGATATATTTATGTTCCTATTATTCTTCATGTTGCTAAAGATGTACCCACAGAGACATTTGATTGGGCTGCCGACTGCGGTAGATCAGGATGTTCCAGTTCCAACACTAGCGTTGCTGTATGATGTACCCCATCACACCCATGTACCATAAAAGGTGATCCATGATATAGAAACCATTATGTTAGAGATCTTATTGATTGTGACCATACAAGGAAGCACCTTTCATAAGATCATATCTAAAAATGATAATGATTTCCTTCTCCAACATCCTCTATAATTTCAATGAACTAGTGGCCCACAAGCTTCAGCAGACTAGATAGACATTATTGAGATCATTTTCATGCAGTTTCATACTCTTTAGAAGCATGAGATCATGTAAAACATTAATTTCTAGGGACCCTGTAATAGACATTGGATTGTCTTGAGTTATGATTGGATACGAGAGCCTCTCACTTGGGAAACCACAATGGAATAGTTTCTTGAGGAACAATTTCCTGAAATAATGTTTCTAGACCAATCCCAAGACATTATAGATTTATGATTGGTTTTAATTATTGTATCATCATATTCTACCAGGTTTAAAGTTCTTTTTTATTTGATCCATTATTACCTAGGAATAAGAAACAAAATGATTAGAAGTTAGAGATATATATATGACCAGTGGGCATATGTTAGATTAGTCTATTTGACTTAAAAACATACAGACAAGTGCTTCTTAAGGGCTTGAAATTTAAGAAGGGGATAGAGGAGAAGATGGTTTAATGTTTACATCTGTTTCATAGTATTTGAGTGGCTAAGATTTCCCCGACTTCTAAGGGAGTCTCTTCTGAATGTATGAATAAGAAGGTAGATGGTTCACATTAGAACAATGACATGGGAGAAAAATAGAATGTATCTCTATCAAGTGGAGTCCCACAATGATTCAAAATTTTAAATCTAGGACAATATCATAGTTTACATACAGTACCTTAGAGAACATGTTGATAGTTAGTAATGTTTGGAAATCTCTAGAAATTTAACTCAAGGACTATGAGGATTAATTTGAGAAAAAGGTAGGTTTCAAATAAAATATTCGACTCTGGGATCCAACTGGAGAACTCTGTAGAAATCCCATATGATGAAGAGATAGAGAAAACACCATTTTGATAAAGTTGTCTAGGTATATAAAATGGAAAATAATACTGTATTTAAAGGTGAGGGAATATCTACTATTCATGTCATATTATTGATCTTGTATATGTTTTTCAACTTCTTTATTAAATAATGGTTATTTCAGTTCCATCGTGTCTTCCCAAGTAGTTATTATACATGATTTTTTGTTCGATTTATACTCTGAGATAGTACCTATTGATACATAGTTGGACAGTAAAGTAAACCATTTCCAAATATTCCAAGAGTGTGTCATAATCATCACTGGTTCTAGACCTAAAATGGAGTTCATGATTCTAGAGATGATGACTTTTGATTGGATTCACAGTATAAGCTGACTGACTAGATTATGAGCCCAAATTTATTTTTATTGTATATTGGTGTATTTTACTTCACCTAATGGAGAGATTTACTTGATGACTATGGAGTTGGAACTAAAGTAGGAAGAGTCAGACCAGAACTGTTTCATCTTAGGATAATTGTGACACATATGGTAGACTTGAATATTTTAGTAGGATCAGTGAATACCTCATTGAATCTTCCTCTAATAATGGATCTATATTAGGATATATTTTCGAATGACTTCATTGGACTTATTCTTGATATAGTAGTTTAATTATAGATTGTTATCCTTTCACATGCACTACCCATTTTGATACCCACCGTATTGTATAACACTAGTCTAGCTAAAGGAGATCACGGTGTAGTGGGACCACTTCGATACGAAGGACTTTATTAGGTTGAGTACATCACCATGGGGTGCACCTGTGATTTTATCCAATAATTTGGATGGAAGTATTTGAATCTATGTTTATTACCGAAATAAAAACAAAGTGATAGTGATGAAAAATATCCATTACACATGATGGATGATATTTTTAATCAGTTATAGGGATCCATTGGGTTTTATATGAAATAAATTCGATAGTTCTATTACCAACTATGAGTTTGAGAGTAGGACATTCTAAAGACTGTGTTTTGGATAACCTATGGGATGTACGAGTACATGGTGATGTTATTGAGACTGAATTATGCACCAAGTAGTGTTCGTGGTCCTCATGAATAATATCACCCCATACCTGTACTCTTTTATTGCGTTTTTCATTGATGACATCCTAATTAACATACCAACACCAATGAATCATTTTAGGTACCTCAAGATAGTATTCAATATTCTTTGAGCACATTAGAGTTATGATATGCTGTCGAAATACGACTTATGGATTTAGGAGGGAAATTTCCTAGGATATGTTGTGTTTGAGATGAGTATATCCATTTAACTAGATAAAGTGTAGGTAGTTCTAAAACCCCATGTTTTAAAAAATATGAAAACTAAATTTGATATATTACATGATACACAACAATAAGCATAAACAGACAAAGAAATATTACTATTTTAACATGATTGTTAAACAATAATCATTAAATTTGAGAGTTTTAATAGGATTAATTATTTTATGAAATATATATAATGGTTTAACTCATTTTTTTTAAATTTTTTTTGCAAATAATCACTTAATATTTAGGGAAGTCATTCTATGCTTTAAAAAATCATTTTCTTCAAAAATGTTTTTTATTTATTTTTGTGAGTGTATAATATAATGAATTTATGAAATTTTTTGTAATGTTATTTGGTAAAAATAATAGAATTTGTGAAATATAAATGTAAAAATTTTATTATATTGAATTTTTTAGAATACTTTTGAAATATTGATTTTTCAATGAATAGTGAAAATATTTATTTTTATCGAAAATTATATTATCTTTTTGAATATTTACAAAGTCAGCTTCTATATTGGAATAGATTTAAAATTTAATTATTTCATTTTAGACAAAACATTATACAGTTATTGTTTTTTTGGATATGTAATTATTAAAATCATTTTTTGGATTAATTTTAAATTAAATCGTACCACTTTTATGAATTAAATAATAAAATTTAGATCCTTATTCAGATTTATTAGGTATAAAATTTTAAAATAGGTACCTTTTATTTTCAAAATTATGAATAGTATCTTTAGAAATACTGTTACCACAATAATGGTTAAACCATATAATTAAAGATAAAAATACAATCATAATGAAAAAATGACCACAATGCTTGAATTAATTTTATTGTATGATTATATCTCATATATAATCATAAAAAATTAAAATATATGGCTTTTTCCCATTTTCCCTTGATTTTGAACATTATTTTATTTTTTATATAGAGAAGCCAAACATGTTATTTTATTGGTTTTATTGTCTATACATTTTAACCTAGTGATAAATAGAGGATATTTTTTTATAAATATTAATTTTATAAATAAATTATTTTATTTATAAATATAATTTTTTGAAAATCATTAGTGATGTAATAATTATCTTAAAGGATTATGTATCACTGACACAGTGGTCGTGCAAGAAATAGAAAATTAATAAAATAATTTTAAAATAATCTAACAATAAAATTATTTGATTGAGTTATAGTGTACCATGATTTTTTAGATAACAAAAATATATTATTAAGGTTTTTATTTATTTTATTTTATTTCCATTATTTTCTTGTTGTTTTAAATTTCATATAAAATGAATTATTTCAAAATTGGATGTCATGATATTTTATAAAAAATAATATATTATTAAATTATTTAAAATTACCAACACGTTTATATATTGAAAATTGAATTTTATATTTTTTATGACTTCAACCACATAACATTTATGGTGCATTTTTCTTTTTTAGTAGATTTATTCACCCATTCAAAATAAAAAACATTAACATCACCGTAATTGTCAGAAAGGGTTAATCAAGGATTTTATAACGATAAGTGTAAAATGTTTTCTATATTGACCTAAATTTAATTGGATTAATGGATTTACATTAATACATATAATATTATCCATTTTTATTGATCTATGTTTCAAAATTAATTTATATTAATTTACTATTTTAAGAAATTCCCAAATTTCCCCTCCCATCTCATATAAAAGGGATCCTATTATTTTCATTTATTCACACTTAGATAAAAATTTGGCTAAGAAAATAAATATCCTAACACTTTCCTTAAATCACTCCCATCATCTTAGAGTCCATGTATTGGCTATAAATTGATCTTAATAATGATTTTGTTTTATACAATAAGAGGTTGTTCAAAGAAGATGTATTATTCTTAACCGAGCATTTTGGTTTAATTTTTTCATCCACCACATTAAAATATTATTTCACAAGGATTATATAATTACATAAATATATACCATATAAATATATGTTATAATTTTAATATCATAACCATCATCCTAATCTGTTACCATTAAATGGGAAATGAAACCATCGTTCGTGTGTATGGTGGGATACTGCCTTGTAAACCGATGAAATCCATTTTCTATAACTGTCTCTCTTGATTAGTTATAATTATTTATTTAATATATATTTATATATATAAATAATTTTAATGATATATTTATGATTCTTAGAAGATAATGTATCATATACATCCATACATTTCAATTCATTGAAAAATGGAAATGTCGTTCGTGTGGACGACCACCTTAATGAAGCGATGTGATTCATTTTTCATCACCAAATCACATGAATGATATATATGTATATGAATATATTAATATATAATATGGTATTTATGATATAATTATCATTATATAATGATAACATAATACTTACCTTCTTTCCAAAATGATTGTTGAAAAATGGGCACATTACTTATGCGTATGTACGACCTACCGTCTTCATGATTGAAAAAAAGTTCATTTTTAATAAATATATTTCATGGATGGTTTGAAAATTATAATTGATATATAAAAATGATAAATATTTCGTTATTATTATTCTCTAGATGAAGGTATAATTAACACTTTGGCCATAGTGAACCAACATACTGCATTTTCGATATATGAGTTGAATATCATCAAAATATATAGTGAGAAAACAATTGATTATGTAATTTATTATAATATGGTAATAAGTGAAATAAAATGAACAATAAAAATAAATATGGTTCTCAATTAAATAAATAATTAACATTAGTTTATTATTCAGGATGATAAGTAACACACATGACAAGTAGGGCATTGGTAATGAACTTCCTTTGAAAGATCTCTTTTAATAATTCCATTAAAACTATTTTTATTCCAGGTTTATATATTTTAAATTATTTTATGGATGTTTTTTTATAGAAATTAAAAAAATTAAAAGGATATTTTTTGTCTCTTTCTATATTCTATCTATGGTTTTAAAAATAATTATTTTTATGGAATGTTTTTACTTTCTTTATAAATGTAAAAAAAATGTTCAATTTTATCTTATACGGGGAAAAAATTTAACACTAACACAACTGTTATTTGGTGTTTCATTTCATTTATATGTTTTATTATTATTTTTAAATAAAAACTCCTTACCCCTTAATCTTGGTATTTTTTATTGAAAATGAGTTTTGAAAAGAAATGTTATTTCAATATCTAGATGTGTTTTACAAAGAGTTTTAATAGTATTTTAAAGTGTTTTATTTATGATATGTTCCTTTGAAATATTTCATGATAATGGTTTGACTAATATAGATTTTTAGATGGGTGAACCCATATAACAATTCAATTGATTGGGTATTATTGAATTTTTACCATGTGGTTAATCCAATTGTTAAGAGTTCTATAAGGAATCTATATAATGTCACATGGAACCTGTATGAATTTTCTATGATTTAATTTCAGTTTTAATAGAAACCATTGATTTCAAAAGGAATGATAAATATCATTTTTTTAAGTAATGATTATACCATTTTCATGTAAAATGGTATGTTATTTAATATTTTTTCATCGGTTCTCAAGTTTTCTAAGAAACACTAATGATTATAGTTTTTCATATATGAATATATTCTTATAAAGTATTTTATGAAAATACATGACCATTGAAGCTGATTACATGATTATGTAATTGATTTTTTGGTACCAAAATATATTTATTTTTTGTTCAAACGCTTTTTACGATCTCATCATTTAAAAATAGACTGATGGGTTTATTTCATCCTTTTATGTACCTTACTTGGATTTTTGTGCTCATCCCATATTTCAGAATTTTTTTCATAGGTTTTCTAGATGTTTAAGGGAAAATTGGAAGAAAATTTGAATGTTTTGAACATTTTTCATGAAAATAAATAATATTTTAATATTAAATTTTTTATATTGTGAGAAAAAATGATACTGATTAGAAATATATGGTTTGTAAAATAAATAATTTTTATGTAATAGTTATGAGTAATTTATCTAAAAATATAAACCTAAAATATCTTTAGGAATGAAAAAAGTGGATTATAGTATTTAATCACTAGATTATGTAATGATTAGGGCCTGTTCATTACAGTTAGTATGAACGAAGGGTTTATAAACTATGGAAATTATGATTTTTTTAATGTGATGTTAATGTAAAATATATTTTAACCCTAATGAGTTTTAATGTTTAATGATTATCAATAGTAAAAAATTATTATAAAACCCTTTTAGGTTTTAATTGATGGGATTTTATAGTAATTAATAGGATTTTAGGAGCTTTTTTTGGGTTGAGGTATTTGTAATCTATAGGTTTAACATGAAATATTATTTCATGAGAATGTTGTTACATTCATGGGTATGTAAGAATAATGTTGTGAGATAACTATTGATATTAATAAATTATTTAATTTTTATGTTATAAATGTTATTTTGGAAGAATTTAATATTAATGTATTTTATATTTTTTATTTCTATTGTATTTACATGGACTATTTTCATTTTAACACGCAATGGTTCATTGAATGTTTTAATGATGTATTCTGTATAGATTAATAATTATTTAAAAAAGTGGGAAGGAAAAGGATCTCACACTAACTTCATATAACTTATAGATAATTATCTCATCAATATCATGTAATAATATTTCTCAAATTATTTTGAAATAATTTTGAACATCAAAATCACATGTAATATACTATTTGAATTATCCAACAACTATTCATTTATCTAAATTTTATATGTATCTTGGAATATATTTTAATTAGTTTCAAAATCATAACTCATCCATCTTAATATTTAAGTGAAATACCACTAAGGAATTGAATATTTATTTTATAGATATTTGGACTTTATGATAAAAGATAAAGGGGATGTCAACAACATAAAAGAATACACTACATTCTATATTTAAGTTATAAATTAGTTTCTATGTTCTATTTATGAAACATGATTGAGTTTAAATAAATTAACCATGATAACATACTTTATATAATTTATTTTTTTGAATAATGTAATAAATAATAAGATGAAAAATAATGATTATAGGTATAAGAAGGAATCTTAGTGAAGGATGTGTTTATTAATGATATTCTTATAAATTCTAAATATAATGATAATATAGAAACACTTAAGGATTATTATTAGTAGATTCTATTTTATATAATTTTGAAACCTAAGTTAGATGAAATTGATAATTTTTAAAATTTATATAGAAAAAAGGGTGAATTATTTTAGAGACTATTATTTAAGGACATATGATAAAGGGATAAATAAACAATTGGGTAAAAATGTGAATGATTTTAGGGATTTTTCTTAGCATAGTTCTCCTATTTACTTATAAAAACCTTCTATGATTTTTTTTAACTTGAAATTCTTAAATTTATGTTACTTATAGGGGAGAAACTATTTTTTGGTTTTAGATTTAATTCAATCTCACCACCCTCTACATAAAATCTATTTTAGAAATATAGTTTTATTATTCACAACCCTTATAAAAAAACATGATAAAGTCTATTCCAATGAATCTTAAATTAACCATGTTTAACATACATTAAAAGAGAGGTAAGAAATAATAAAATTAATATCATTATTCATATTTAGTCTCTTGAATATCATGATTCTCTATAGTATAGAATTTCATTTCATTATACGTTTTTTTTGAATAATTTATTTGATCCACTTGTATTTCATATGCGACTGACATTAAATATATATCAATAAGATATAATTTCCTAATATTTAGTTATTTTAGTTTTAAAAAAGTTAATTTTAAATTGGTGGATTTGTTTGTATGATCATATGGAAAATATCACCATATTTCATCCCATTAAAATTTCCCTAAATACATCCATAAAGTCGTATAAGGATGTTGATCAAACTATCAATATTTTCACACGTACTACTTTTCAAATAATAAAATCTTTTATGAAGAAATTATAGATTCACATTAAAATATATTAAAAATATTCTCCAAAATTCACTTAGTTATAGTGAAACTCATCTATTTTATTTATATCTAATTTGAAGATACACGAGAAAGGGTATTTTGAGAATTTTAATTATGATTATTCAATGTTTTTTCTTCTTCTATCATTTAAATTTTAGTATAATCTTTTACATGAATCCCATGTACCACTACCAAGTAAATATCAAGACTAAAATATTTTTAAGGAGATATAATTTTATTGTTCAACACTTAAAATTATATCTATCAAAAAAGGATATTCCCATTTAATTAAATGTATTCTATATGATATTAAATAGTACTAAAAGAAACAATAAGAATCAACCAATTGTTGTAATACATCTTTTTGTAACCCGAGGTCCCATAATATACCTTAATCTAGGTTGACTTAAGGTGTTAGTAAAACGATTCATGAGTCACATACCAATTGGTTATCTATATATGTATTTAAATACACTTGGTATAAAGCCCACCAATCACACAACCACACAAAAATGAAATCATATATTAGAATACACAAACATTGTAATTTTTATGTGCTTAACTCACATTGTTATAAATCCATGGATCACATATTAATGATGTGTTGATATGAATAATAACCACAACTTTAATATTGATTGATTCGAATATTTAGGGTAATAACATTGATGATCTCAAGGTATGAATTCTTTTCCTCTCTTATACTAACTTCATTCCAAGATGGTTTCATAAGAGATGGTATCAAAACACAATTCATACTCTAAAAATTAATGATAGAAAAATATCACTAAACTATAATGGGTTAGAAACATGATACTATAGTATACACTATCTTATAATATTATTTATTTAAAAAAACTCTTAACATCCAAACCAGATCCCCAATAGAATTAAATCTAACCATAACTGACACATCTATTGTAGTTATTCACAAAAACCATAGTTTTTCTCATGTTTTTTTATTCTTCCATACATTGAAATCTCTCTTATAATATACCCTTATTTGGTCATAAAAATGTGTCATCTATTTCTTCGAACCACAAACCTCTAATTTTAGTTAATTAAATATCAAATTTAATAAATTATTTTTCTTGAAATTCCTTTACATAAAATTCCACACTCAAATCATCTTTAAGTAATTATTTTACATGAAAACCCATTTAGTCTAATAAGGCTTATACCATAACCTATAAATAGTTAGACATGTGGAAACTCATTAAATATAGCCATAACTTCGAGTTTTCAAACTATATTACACATACTCTATTTAAAATTCACATTTGAGGTTCTACATCAGACTTATAAGGAAATGGTACATAAATTACCATGGCATAGAACTTCTTCAAGAAACATTCCATTATAAATTTATTCCATTATTCTCAACATCCCATTTCCCTTTTAATTTTAGATACATGATACTCAAAATGGCATTCATCATCATGTGGTCCTCCTTCAGTTAAATCTTTTGATCATTCTTATATAATATCTCGATAATTTTTATTAATATTATGTGAGAATCCCAACATTTTTTATTAATCTTATATAAGTGCAACATATATTTGAAAATGTACATTTTCAGCCTCCCTTATTTTCATAGAAAAGTTTACATCATAAAACACCATATGTAATGGAGTGGAATGAATCGACTCCTTGTTTCTATTAAACCATTAAGAACCATTAGTATTGTATATGAACTAAAAGGTATATGAATTTGATGAATATATAATAAGGATAAATTTCTTCTAATATATCATTTTTAAGGATCCTAATCATATGTTGGTGGCAATATATATTGGTGTGTATGTGATATATCATGTGACTACATTGCACCAAACGTAGTGTGTTATTTTAGATGTAATTCAAAAAACATCATCTCACTCACGGTTCTTTAATTTTAATTTATTAAGAAAGAATTATACATTATTTGTGCATTCAATTATGGAATTTAATTGATACTCTAATAAGTTGTAACAAATGGGTTCTATATCATGGAACCCGATAAAATCAATATGGTTGACACTCTTCATTACATAAAGTCAATAAAGGATTTATATATAAATGGATAAGATCCGTCCTATTGAGAATACCTATTTAATTCATACAAAGTAGAATATATATTCTATCCCATACACTCATAAATTACAGAGTGAAGTTTTTATGAATCCTTTGTTGTACGGGATTCCTCATGATATGATCATGCATCCAAAGGCTGGTGTACCACCTCTGAGGTAGGAATAATTCATTTTATAATGTGGAGATATTAATTTTTCTTGTAATTAAGAGTAACAAATGGGTTATTCTATACTATAGGTATGATTACTCCCATGGTGTCATTTGTTTCCATGAATGTTTGATTATTAAAGATATTTTAGGAATCATATGGGGTTGTTTATGCTTCCAAATATCATGATATGATACCCTAAAACCCATTTTTGGTGTCACATAAATGTTCCAATGGGATAAATAATGTTTAATTAAATGTTATTACAAATAATATGTTTTATTCATTGTAATTGGTTTCCCCAAACATAACATTACATTTAGAATCAATGTAACATTGAGTGCTCTATCTTGACATTACAATAGTGTTAACATGATTTCAAGATAGTCTTTAAAGATAATCTTATGTGATAATTTATCATATACTGGGACTCAACAATATGTTAACCAGTTAATGTAATGTGGATTTTAAGGCATGGAATATGATGTTGAGATAACATAGCCTAGGTAATGGTCCTTTGGAACTATAGTATTATTTTTTCAGGTTAATACTACTAAAAGGGCCAATATAATTTTGGAATGCATTATGACACTACATTATGAGACAATGTAGCATGTGAAAACATATATTCAGAAATATCAAATTTTTCCCACATACCGTGTGAGTCCCACATTAGTATTCAACTCAAATATTTATAGTTTTATCACCCTAATCACTCTATGGATATTTTTTGAATTACTATTTTTTTCATGGACAGTTGATGAAAATCAATCCCAAAAGGTTTCGTTTCCATATAACCACTTCATACTCATTATGATTTCATTATTTCATGTAGGCTTTCGACATATCATTGAAATTAGGTTAAGGGTTAACAAAAACAAAATTAGTCATTAATAAAAAATAAAATAAAATTTTGAATTTAGATAATTATGTTTATAATTATTAAATTATTTACAAATTATTATTTTAATGACTTATTAAATGAGTTTTTAAAATACCAATTAAAAATGAAAAGTATATATTTGTATATAATGTTTTTAAAAGATCAATAAAATTATTATTATTTAAATTCATTTAATATTCATGTTTAGTAAATTGTTAATTAGTGTGAATATTTTGTATGAAAAATTTATATAAAAATTTAATATAGGAGATAGAGGCCAATAGTACAAACTAGGAGTGACTCTAAAATATTTACTTTCCATCTACCATGAACTTTGTTTATTATTTAAGTTATAGGCTATGGATAGTTGATAAATTTAGCTTATGCATATTAGTTATCAAATATATCATTAATTTATTTCCCTCATAAATAAATTATCACTAGGGTAAGGGATTTGTGGTCAGACTACACACTATTCTTGAGGTTTATAGATTATTCTAGAATAGTGAGAGGTTGAATCTCTGTCACTCTGGGCTTAATCATATAGAGATTCCCAATATCATATTCTATATTCCTTTAGATAAAATTATCATTTAACTTATTCATGAGATGTATTAATATATGTATGATTATGATCAACTTCTATTTTTGGGAGAGTAACATAATACTGTGGGTCACATAAAGAGTTTCACAATAATGTGACGTGAGCATATTAATTTGGAGGATGAAATAGAGATTCCAAAACTAAATTGACAGAATCATATATAATGTAATAAAAAGTGAGATAAAAATTTGTATGAGATGAAATGTATTTAATGTATCTAATGAGTATATTAATCTTGTTGGACATTTAAGAAGGCCCTTAAAATAATAAATGTATAAATAATTATAAATAATCAATTTTCAAGATCTTGATATTTTAGTATGGTTGAAAATAACAGTTAGGTTCACATGAATTATCTAGAGTAAGAAAATAAAGTAATAAGGTGACTCTAATGGTTGGGTTCCATTATTTGGAATTTTATTTGGGTTACACTAGCTAATAAACCCTAATGGTTAAGATACCAGATGAATAGTTTTTGAGTGAATCAATTTAGCATATTTGGGTAATTTTTTTATCCAATTAACTATCCAAGTGTCACATATGATATGTTTGGAAAACAATTCTACCAAATATATTCATGGACTATTTACATGTTAAAGATGATATATGTCATGAAAACAATAAAACTTAGCTCACTAAGTATATATTATTTAAAAATTAATCATTTTTATTGTGGGTAATTTTATTAAAATTCCATGATGGAATGATATAATACATGACACACACTCATATATATCTCTGTATTACATGTTATGTAATACATCATTTTAATTTTATTGAGATCCATCTTATGTATGTCATATAAAATAGTTAAAAATTGTTTTATAGGATTGGAAAGTGTTCTTAAGGATAATACCACATAGTTATTTGATACAAGGTGTGCATTACACATTTGTCTAGATAAACACATACTCAGATATATGAGGGAATTGATGACAAGTGAAGTAAATATTTATGTCAGTATAAAGGGTATCTATATGGGAACATGACACTTATAATCTATGTATACCAAATGGAATAATACTACAGTTAAAGAAATATTATAATATTACCACTATAAATAGAAATTTATGTCTGGATGTTTTTTGGAAAATAAATGATTCTCATCCATTATCATGAATATGATTTTTCCATATATAACAATGAGGGGATTTATAGGATTGGAAATTTTGCAATTAATTTATATATTATAAATATGGATAATATTTTTAATAATTATTATAATAATATGGTTAGTGTTGATTATAAACT
This sequence comes from Viscum album, assembly GCA_963277665.1. Taxonomy (NCBI): domain Eukaryota; kingdom Viridiplantae; phylum Streptophyta; class Magnoliopsida; order Santalales; family Viscaceae; genus Viscum; species Viscum album. Next base: position 507,716,778 of record OY728145.1, read on the forward strand.
GGCATATATTTATTATTTTCTCATTGCATATAAAAATGATAAATGCATCCAAATACTCAATAATGATTGATTATTAAAACCATTAAATTATGAATTGTTTGAGAATTTCAAATCTTGATTACATTAAATGGTTACCAAAAAACTATTTTGTGGAAAATATATATGATCTAGTGGAATACTGGATCTCATACATTGTGTTATATGTTTACCAGTGAGTACACAAGAATGTAGTGATTTTTTGTTCCCTCAATAATTTTTTCAGTTATTTTAATTGTCATGGATATGTACTAATGAGGAGAAATTAATATGAAACTATTGAGAGGTCAAAATAGTTTTAAAAAAACCCAAAATAAAGTGAGAAAGTGAATTAGAATTCAATTATCAGATATAGTTTCCCAAAACATATCCTAGGAATTCCTTGGTCATCTTAGGGATTGTTGAATTATTTGAAAGCTCAATGAATTATAGAAAACCATAATGGAATAGTTGGTTTTATAGGATAAATTCAACCTTTTTATACATTTTATGATTTATTATGAGTTAGTGTGAGATTTTTATTTCATTTTGGGGTTATTCTCTAGAGTTTATTGTATTTCTAATAAACCGTGTTCTGTATAATCTAGTCATATAGGCACCATATGATATATTGACCTAGAAATGTACCATTATGAATTATATTTTTTTTGGGAAGTGAAGTGCTCATATAACATTTTTCATCTAATAAAGATGACAAAAAACTTTAAAAATATATAATTTTTGCTTATACCATGGAAACCATGGGTTATTATTTATATAATAATACTTGGAACAAAATGTTTCTAGTCCAATGTTGTTTTTTTATTGAGAAGGAGAAAATTATTTGAGGATTAAGTGGTAGGAAATTAGAACTTTGAGATTTTTAGTTCCTATAAATAAGAAATATTCCTAAGATGGAGGCTAAGCTGATTTTTCAAAAATATATTGAAAAAGAATTGAGTCAAGACACACAATAACCTTATAGGTCTGGTGGGATTTATATAGTTCTCATGAGATATAGATTTTCAAAGATAATTATGATGAGGTAATGGTCATTGGAGATGAGCTTATTAGTTGTAAATAGTCCATAGAGAGTTATAATTACATTAAATGTTCCAAATCCATGTAATCTTTGATAGAAACCTTACATAGTAACCAAGTTTGGAACATGGTAGATGAACCTAAAGGAGTGAGACTCATATAGTGTATGTGGGTTTTCCTTAATAAAACTAATGAGGATTGAAGAGTTTCTACCTATAATTGTTTCTTGGTATTAAATGGTTACAATAAAATTCATGGTATTGACTATGATGAAACCTTTCACCTATTGTGATGATAAATTCTATTTGTATATTTCCCTCCATTGATGCATACTTTAATTATGAGATATATAAAATGGATGTAAAAAAATAACATTCCTTAATATAAATTTAGTTAATGACGAATATATGATATAACCACAAGGTTTTTATATCTCAAAGGAGTATAATTATGTATGAAATATGCAACATAATATTTAGGGATTGAAGAAAGATTCTCCAATTTAGAATATATAGGTTGATGATGAAATTAATGAGTTTTTATTCATAAAAAATACATATGATTCATGTGTATACAAGATGATTAATGAGAGTGTTATAAAATTTTGGTTAGTATTTGTAAATAAAATACTACTTATTGAAAATGATATTCTTAATTTTCACTCCATGAAGATATTGTAGGGTTAGTACTTATAAATAAAGGACATGGGTGATGTAGCTTATATACTATGTATGATGATATAAAGAGATAGATATAAAAGGATTCCTGGACTCAATCAGGAAACATACATCAATAAAGTGATAAAGAGGTTTTCCATATCGAACTCTAATAATATGTATTTACAAGTGAATCTTGACACAAATTATATGAAGATTTAGGATCCTTATATAGAGTTATAATGGATCTATATAATTCCCAATGTGTTATGCATTGGTTATATCACATGTTCCACATTGTGTAATCATTCTGAGTCTACATATACTCATATCATTAATTCTAGATACCAATCCAATCATGGAGTGAGTTACTTGATTTTTGTAAATGAAATTCGTATATAATTGAGAAGGGAAAAAGATATGTTATTGAAATTTTTGTGGAAATGATTAGATTTTTGAAAATTGTTACACAAATTCTTGTTTCCTATATAATAGAGAAGATAAAAAATCTAAATTTTGTTTTATTTTTTCATGAATATTAGAGATATTAGTTACATTATTTCCACATAATCTTATATAAAGTACTCAACAATAAATTTAGAATGAATCACTACATTAAATGCTGTAAAGGATGATGTTTGGATCTTGAATTTCATCAATAATCTAGAGGTGGTTCCTAGCATCGATGGATCAATCAATATTTATAGTTGCAATAATAGAGCTATTTATTATTATACGGAACCTTAGTATCACTAAAGGGAAAAATATCATTCAAAAATTCTATCTTATACAAGAGATCATTGATAGGGGAAATGTTGGGATCTATATGTGGGAAACATATGAAAACGTATAAGATCCATTGATGAAATCATTATGACAGTAGAATTATGGTGATGAGTTAGAGTCTATTATTATATGATAAATATGTGAACTATAAAAGGGTTGAATAATATCTAAATTTATTATAATATTGTAAATATCTATTTATCATTCATTTACGAGTTCTTAAATTTAATTTTCATCAATGTTTGAATGATAATGTACCATCAAAGTATGATATTGTGATGTTTCTTAATTGACGATCCACACATAGTTTTAGGGTTTGTGGTGATAATTTAAGATTATCATGGATATAATATTATAATCCTTATAAAGGGGTTTATAAGAGATATGAAATATTGATTCATGAGGTGATAAGAAGTTACTTATTACATGGGATGAGACAAAAATTATATCTTATGGAATGTCATATAGGCATCGATATATATAACGATGTTTAGTTTTCATAAATATTTATTGCACGAGGTTAGAGATATATCTTTCCTGATAACATTAAAACTTTTATAACATTATTATTGATGTAATCAAGACATAGCTAATCCAGGCTTGTTGGGTATGTTGTTGACCATGTCATCAATTAGCGCACAATAAATACGATATTTGTCCCCATGTATATCAAATAAAGACATCAATACCTTGATTGAATTATATTGAGTATGTACCAAGAGATAATTATTTAAGTCAGATGAGATGATTTATTCCACTTGGATTAGGTACTTACGATGTAATCATCTATTAGATTAATTAAATTTTATGTATTCATTGACCCATTATCCCTTTTTAAGAGAATTATGAAAATTTGAGATGAAATATACTAGATAAACAATGTTCTATGTTTATAGTTCACTCAATTTCATAGGGAAAAGTTATTATATAGGTACAAAGATGATAAATAAGTTACATATTATAGTTGATGTGTCCATATAAATATATGACTTTATTTAATCAATATGACACAAATCTCTTGAGAATCGTGAGTGGAATTGATTATTTTATAGAGTGTGATATTTTCTTACATATATAAAATATGGATTTCATTTTAGTTATAAATTCAACTAATCTATGTAGGGTTACACATTTAGGATTATTTATAAGGATTATGTTTTGGAAAAAGTTTTTTTAAAATAATTATGATGTTTAGATAAAATTCAATTTCCAATGGAGTTTAGGATTAATTCAAAAAAACTTGTAAATTATTACATAAATTCATTATGGTATTTTATGAAAAATAGAATATTCATTAATGTGAACTAAAATTTAGATTCATTTGATACGTATATCTAAAGGATAAATTGATTCCAACATTTCTTAATAAAATGGTCTGAGCAAATGTTGGGGCTAACGTACCATAGTGTGCATGCAATAAAACAACGATTTGGAGTCCATACTTGTGTCACATCAATCTAAAAACTCTAAGATGATCAACAACCTATCATAGGGCCTTTAACCATCTCCAGATCCCTGATCCTAAAGGCTTCACACACTGAGATTCCCATGAAATGTGTGAGTATAACCCAGTAGGATGCCACCAATGCATCCATAACATAAGTTCACATGTATATATTAGAATATTAAATTATTAAAATGATAAATTCGCACAAATTTATACAACAAATAATGTGTCAAGTGATGATTTTCTAACCAAGATTTCATGAAAACCATCCATACCAGATTTATCACCATATCATAAGGATTTCATATATAGTCAACCACATATTGTAGATCATTCAAATAATTTCATCTAACTTTATGCACAATTCACATTCCACATTTAAGTAACATACCCATTCTCACCTTTATGGTAAATGTTTACCCACAACTCGTGGTTACCTTCTCACCTAGGATAGTACACATGCTTTGAATTCTTGGAAAATGAATTCCCTATATTTCTATCATATGTAAGGATGTTCCCCGTCAATAGATAATACCAATGTATATGGAAACTCTTCCAATGGATATTTGGAGTTCCCATGGGATACTCCAAGCTAAGGAACTAACCATCATATGTAGATCCATCACCAATGATACATGTTATCCATAACTATCAGGAGTTGACTAAGTCCTTAAAGGACACCTGTCAATCTGAACAATGAAATGGTGACTCCCCTAGATGTGAACACAGAAAATTTAAGGCATAACATAGATAAAAACATTTATCACAAAAATCAATTCCACGAGCTATGAAATAGCACACAGGGGAAATATAAAAATAACAGGGATTACACAATCCTTAACATTGAAAAATTGCAAAAAAATCCCACGATGATAAATAATTCTAACCTTTACTATATCAATTCCAAATTCCAAGATCTATCAAAGAATGATACCTGGATCATACTCATGAAGTGAATATCACATGATTAAGAACCAATCCGTCATTATAGATTCTATTTATTTTGAATTCAATGAAATGAATTATGTGAAGGGATTGAATAAATATCAAATATTCTAAAATGTTTTCACCGTCATTGGATGATATTAGATCAATAAAAAAGTGCGGTGAACCAATAATTTGATGCATAAATGTTACATCATTTTAGATGAACATTACTCACATATCATTACAATCCACATTATAACTATAAAGGTTAATTGTATTTAGAAAATTATATACACAAACAACATGTTTTTAAAAAATATACACCATATCCCACTAATTTATTCACATTTGGTACCCCTATTAAGCATAACATACTTAAAACATTTCTTTATATCTTTGTTAATATGAATCAAATGAAATGGTGACCCCAGATCCACTGTAATGGTAAACATGGGAGATATCTGTCTATGATCATTTTTAATCATAACATGAGAATAATGGTTTGGGAACTTCAATATAACAATATAAAATCTTACCCATCGCTTCATATGATATAATAATGTATCATGGTGTATAGATTGTAGTCTATAAGGATAGAATAAAAAGTGAATAAAAATTAATGATCTAAGAGAATATATCATAACAATATGATCATTTCATATTTGTTTTGAAAAATATGTTGCGTACAAATTGAAATATTATGTCAAGGAAGCCCACAAAGACATTAATCACATGTTAGGATGGGATTAACCACCAATATACCTAATTCAAGTTTGTAATAACCTCTTATGTACAATTTTTGGGATTGGGATAACCTCTGATATACCCTTTTTGGGGCGTGGGATAACCTCCCATATCACATTTAGTCCCTTAAACCAATAATATTTACCCAATGTATTGGAGAGAAATAACAGACCAACACATCATATAATCATAATCCATTCATATATATGCTACAATATCATTTAATCATTTATCATTCCATCATAACTTAACTCGTGGAAGATAAAATAGGTTTCATCAATATTTCATAATAAAAAAAATAAACTTTACATAGAATGAAAATGTTTGTATCATAGAATTATATCCCCAGTGAAGAATAAGTAGCATGAAAGTATGTTATAATAGATGAAAAAAATCAATTTTTGAGGATCACTAGAAAACTTCTTATTGAAAATAATGTTTTCTATTTGAAATCACTTATTTAAAATAAATAATTTTACAAAAAACTTAAGGAAACAATTTTCATTGAAAATAATAATGGAAACATGAAAATAAATCATAAAATCATTGATTGGTGATGAAAATGGGAAAATTTGTTTAGGTCGTTTATTTTAAATCAAATATAACTTTAACATTTTTGGATAAAAAGTAAAAAGAACATCGATTGGAAAATAACAAGAAGATTCCATTTATTCTTTTAAAATTAAAACATAGTTATGCATTACTTGAAATAATAATTTTATTAGAGAAAATAAATTTCATTATATAATTTTATAAAATATGGACATGGAAGAAAAATATTTCAAACCAAAATTAAAAATAATACTTGACTTTCTAATAACATTATTTCTATTCTATTTGAGTACCAAATGTAGAAAAATGAGAAGAAAACCTCATAACATCATAATATTACAGATAATTATAAAATTCATGGAATTTTATAAGGATTTAACTTTATAATTCCCCTAAAGGAAATTTAAACATAAATTATCCTAATTAAAAGTGAGATCGAAGAATTAACCCCTACCGCTTTGGTAACTTTTGAATCAAAAGCCTCAATAAATAATACTATCAAATGAAAATTTAAATCCATAAACATAAGGATATTCATGATATCACAAGTCAATTGGTAAGTATATACACATCATAAACATAATTATCTTTATAACATTAAACTTGTCACAAAAAAACAATATTGAGAAGAAGAAACCTTAGAACTTTGGTAATACATGAATAAAAAAATATTTAAAGGAAAAAAATATGAATTTTTAATTACAAATTATTTACCAAAAATGAATCATAAAATCCATTTCTGTGTATTATATACACCATATAAAGTTTACAACTGGTGAATATTTCATATGACTTAGAAAAATAAAAGTGAGATGATAAACGATTAACTGATTTATAAATTTCTTAATAAGTTATCTAACCTCGTATATAATAAATTTAAATTTATTATAATTATATAAAAAATCTATATACCTCATTATAATTTCATATATTGTTCTATTATAACATTTCAATACCCATTTATCAATAATTTTTCAAAATCATTATTTATGGGTCTTAACTGTTTCACTTTTCATGTGTGTTTTAGTTCGAGAGTCCTAGTCCTTGTACTTTGATCCTAGTTTAATAATATCCTGAATGTTAATAATTTCATGATTATAATATTTAATCATTATATAAACTTTTATAACTAATCATATAAATATGTAATGAAAAATTAATTACATAACTTCATGGAAATGATAGTCTATATATACAAATGAGTGATGTTTCCACTTTTCAATAGATGGAATAAAAGAAAAGAAAATAATTGTTCACCTTTTAAAAGATATAATAATTTCATAAATATCATTATTTAATTAATTCCATCATTATAAATATCAATGTGATGTATTTAGGTAAATTAAAGTGTATCGCTTCATGGTGGTGGTAGTCCACACATACACACGAGCGATACATTAATTTTCTATTTGATGATAAAATAAGATGAATTATGTTATTAAAGTAACATAATAATATATAATTATATAGTATATATGAATGTTATTATATTTTAATGATTAGAAAATAATTCAATGAGGAATAAGAATAAGTAAAATAAAAATGCTCGTTTAAAATGATTACCTCAATTTTGAAGAACCTCCTATGGATGTCTCATCAAGGATGCTAGGGATAATATTTTATGAAGATCAGAACCAATATAATTTATATAAAGAAGTTAATAAGAGTTTTTCATTGGTTTTTCTCATGATGAGAGGCTCAGTAAGTACCTGGAAGAGAGGAGAGTCATTGTCCTTATATAAGAGACGATAGGCACACCGTAAGAATTATATAAAGTATTATATTAATGTGGATCATAATTTATATATTCATAATAAATTATTAACATATGTCTATATAATATGAGAAAGGTTTATACAATTTTAGGTGATGGTTTAACTATTTTCTCATTGTTTTAACACCATTAAAACTTTTAATGAGTACCTTGATATCAAAGTATTTTACTATTTAGGGGCCATGAAAGTTTCTATTAAAAGACTAGTGACGATTAAGTGTATAATGGATGAAATGTTTGACTATATCCTATAAAATTGGATAATGATTATCATTTAATACATTAAAATCATTTAATAAATAATTATTTAAAATAAAATACCATTAAAGTTATTTTCAGTTTTATTTATATACTTTAATTTAACAAAACCTTAAGATAATAATATCGTTTGAATACCAATGTTTAATGAATAAAATATACCTAATATTTATATAAAAAATTTATATAACACAATAACTCACCCCTAAAAACATCATTTTGTATGTTTTTAGAATCATTTACTTGATTTTTATACTTCTTGAACAAGAACTTTATCAATGTTACTTAAGTATTTAAGGTAATTATTTAATAAATACAAATTAAAAATAAACTACCATGATAAAAAAGTTCATTTATATTTTAAATAAAAATTTATAACGGAAAATAAACTTGATTAATACCTATGAAAATATATTATATTTATTAAAATAAAATATTAGAATTTTGGATTTATTCTTTACATAAAATAATGTTTGGGTTATTATAAAATAAAAATGGAATAATGTTTCCATATCCTAAAATAATATATGAGGATTTCCAAAATAATTTCACCCATTAGAAATAATTTTGGATTTATATAGTTTTTTTAAATCTTATCACATTATTTTTAACCTTAATTACCTGATTTATCCTTAACAAGGTGCCAACTATTTACCATAGTTACAGTTCTTAATGAAAAAAAATCAGTTAAAATATTTACCAACTTAAGAAATTAAGATTCAAAATATAAAATAAATTTTCTAAAATTTAATCCATATAACTAGAATAAATTACTTTTAAAATATATCCTCAAAATATAAAAAAATTTAATGTTTTTAAGTATAAAAATCTTTGGATATAAAAACTAAACATAATATTGATTAAAATGAAATTAAATTTTTAATATAAATTTAAAAAAAAATTTTTAAAATAAATTAGACAAATGTTACTTTATAAATACATGAATGGAAATAACATATTTCTATGAAATTGTTATTTTCACCATTCACAGAAAACATAATCTTTTCTAAAAATTCTAAAAATCTCACCACAAAATAATTTTTTAATATTGATTTCAAAAATGATATCAGTTTTATAAAATATAATATCTAATTTTTCTATAAAATATTATATTTACTCATAAAAATCTATAAAAATGATTCTTTGAAAGAAAATAATTTTTGAGGCATAAAATAGCTAATAAAAATTTAGTGCAAATTTCCCAATAAGAAATTATTATATTTATAATGAGTGAAATAATGAAATATATATTTCATAATTTGGTTAATAATTTTCATACCCATGAATTCAAGATATAGGTTATAATGGTAAGATTTAAATAATAATATTTCTATAGTGTATCAAAATTCACAAAACTCGGTGTTTCATGTTAAGAAAGTTATCAAGATTGTTATTACATTAAAATAAATTTTTTAGTTATTAAAAATGTTCCCCCTGAATCTTGTGATATAATAAGAGTATAAAATTATTCATGACTTGTATATTAGATCATGGTGGAGATCCATATATCTAACCAATGCGGATTAGATCTATGATGGCTTCCTAAGAAAGAGGGATAAATAGGCTTAAAATGGATGGATCTAACCTCATTTGATGATCCAGATTGATCTAAACTTCAAACATATATTATGATTTGATGGGGATTCCTATAGAACTAAGTGAGGTATATTTTGGAGGTTTTAGTCACATAATGTTTGGAATTAGATGGGGGATAGTTTAATAATAATATTAGAGGTATAATACAAAGATGAACTTAATTATGCTTGAATCTAGGAACCACCAACCATCGAGTATACCAGGAAGAATTATTGGAATTCTTAATTAGGCATTAAATGATTGGTGGGATCTATAGAAATGATGACCCTACCATTAGCTCCATCTGCTAGTCGTTATACCCCAATAGTAAGTAGATGGCCTTGTTTCAACCACTGAGTATCCCATTAAGGCCTTTAACAAATTTAACTTAATTATATGTCCCCTTTTTAAATGACATACCTAAAAGTAAATAAAATCAACAAGATGCATTAAAACATAGAAAAACTATTCCCTGAAAGTCAAGAATGTTACATTGAGCATCATATGGGTATGTTTTCACAATCAATGATCATGAGATTATTCCTAAAAATCATAAAAACCACCAAAATAACTTACACAATGGATGAAAATATATTTTTATATCTCTAGGTTTCAATGATTTTCCATACTTCCAAAATAACTACTATTAATGAAATGGGTTTATTATAGTCATTTCTCTCTTTTGAAACACCTTCGACCAAGACATAAAAATCCTTATCGGTTTGAACTAAATTCCACTAGATTGAAATGACTTCTAAAATGGACAAAATTAATTAAAACATATATATTCAAAAAAACACTATAGTTAGTCCCAATTTGGTATAGTGAGTTCATCCATCACCAGAAATCTAAATAGTTTTCTAAAAATTAAAATATCAAAAACCAATTATCATTAATTGTCGATGATTTATAAAATTTTTGCATATTAAACTACTCTAAAAATTTCCTTTTATAAAATTATGTAACATGTTTTGAAATAAACTAATCATTTTAAGAATTTATTTATTTTCTTTCAAAAAATAATTTATTATATATATAGTTTTTTATTATGTCAAAAACTTTATTAAATTTGGAAAACATAGTTTTTAGAAATTTAATATTATCTATATGATAATATTATGTATAACGATCAGCACCCAGAACAAATTTATTAACTATGTCTTTAAAATATAAATTTCTACCAATTAAACTACGCTCTTTTTCAAATGTATTCCTTTAAAATTTATAAATAATTAATTATAAAAAAAACACTTATTAAGAAATGAGAGAAATACTAATGTAATAATAGATAAAAAAATAATATTTACTCTATATAAAAATTTTCAATATCGAATTTAATTTAATTTTGAAGTTAAATTTACAATATTTTGCATTATATATTTGATAAAATTGGATTTATTTTTATAAATATAACATAAAATTTATCTTAGGTTTAATTTGGGGTATTTTTTCAAAAAAAATGTTTTTTAAATAGTAAAAATATAGTTTTCTTGAATTCCATAAGTTTTATGACATCGATATGATATAAATAAGGCATATGAGTTTCCAATTTTTTGGAAATATTAAATATATTTAATCATTAGAATAATTAATATAAAAATATTTAATTTTTTTATCGAATCTATAAATCAATTTTCAAAACCTAAGTTATATTTTATTCAATTAAAACCCTATTTTATATTTTTTACTGTGTATAACATATTTCCAATATCTTTTTATTCAATTTTGGATATGTTTATGTAAGAAATATGACTATATTATTTATTCATAAACTAATAAAAGTTATAACAATCAAAACTATTTATAATCTTAAGGCCAAATAAAAATAATAATAAATATTTTATTCAAACATACCCCTATTCCTTGGTTATATAAACACCCCTCTTCAATCCCATTATCAGCACATCTAAATCTATTTACATTACCAAATATCTACCCAAATCCATCTCTGAATCCCCCAAGAATATTTTCTAAGGCATTTTCTATTCAAAATCCCCTCCTCGGAAAGCGTTAGACTCAATCTAAATGTGACGACTAAAAGACCATAGAATAGGTTCCCCATGTCACTCTTTCCTTTCCTATTTGAGGTTATTTTCTTATAAAACTCCTCTTATTTTTTTAAAAATTACTCTATGAACATGGTATTAAAAACCCTTTAATCCATTATTTATGTGAGGTAATCTATTCCATCTCATCGAACCATTTTCATTGGTCGTTACTATATATAAGTATGAGTTTGAATACCTATTATTTCATTTAATTACCCCATAATTTCAATAATATAAGATATAATTTAAAAACATTTAACACCATATTTTAGTTATATTATTGTTTTTAACAAAAAAATTATTTATTATTTTTTCTATTCTTTTATACTCCTTAAAACACATCGTTCAACCATGGTGGTTTCACACTACCTAAGTGACCAATAATGATTTATTTTTCATATATTCATTTCATGAATATACATAAAAATTTATTTCATTATGAAATACAATATTAATAATCACATAATTTCATGTATATGATTTTTTAATGGAAAAATTGTCTTGATATTAATGATATTAAAAACAAAAAGCCATAGTCATGTTTAGCCATCAAAAACAACATTACCAAAGAAGATTAAATGAATTAAAATTATCTAATAAAATATTGCAAATATTTAATTCTGTAATGACATAATAACAATACCTTAAAAAATTCTATAACTTATAGAACCATTAGACAATGACCATTAACCATTACCATTTCATCAAATCATTTATGAAATCATGAACTGAAAAACCTGAAAATATTTGATAGAAGACAAATTATACTCATATTTGAATAATACATAAAAATAATTTAATTTAAATGAATAGTATTGGTGAAACTATAACAACCCAATATTTTAGAAAATATATCTATTTAAATAATGTTATTTTTTTGGTAGCTTGTATTGCACGCAACACCGAGTTTAAACGACCGATGATATACTATAAAATTTTATGAGACTATTATATCCTATCCATTAAAATTTATGGATATAAAATGATAAAATTAATTTATTAAATAAATATAAAAGTATTTCTCAATATAAATTTATTTATTAATACTAAATAATCATGAATTTTTTTATTAAGTCCATTCTATTCTAAAAAACATTTTTTCCTTATAAATGGGTTTTATTAATTTTAAGGTAAAAAATTTACAATTATTTTATGCATATGATAGAAATTATATTTGATAAAAATTATATAATTTTTTAATTCTAAATTTCAAAATTTAATATTGGATGATTTTTTTCACAATTATATAAAAAGTATCATTTTTCTATGAATAAAAAAATACTAATTTTTATTGAAAATTATGTTTGCATTTCAAGCATATAAAAAGTTCAATATTGATATAAAATGGTTTAAAATTAATTTTAGTTCTCTTAATTTTTTTAATAAAATCTAATTAAGTACATTGAAATCACTTTAAGTTCTAATTTTCTGTGGAATCATTATTATATATAGGAGAAAGAATTTTCTGAAAAGCATTTTCTATGCAGATGATGTTTTTTTATATTAATAAATTAAATTAATAAATATTTGTGAATAAATTAAATGAAATTAATATATTATCTATTTAATAATGGTCTCTAACATCCATCAAATATTTTTATAATGCATGGGATAAGAATAAATCCAGTTTTATGCTTACAATGTATTTTTCCTAATAAGAGTTTTAGTTAAATTTTTTAAACTTATATTAAAATTAAATTATAAATTTTATATGTATTAAAAGAGATAAAATAAACTAAATATTTCTAATTTTTATGTTCATGTATGGTAATTATTTCTTTTTTATGTTTGTCAATATGAATAGTAACCGTTGTAAAAAATTCACTTATGTAAAGGGTAAATCGAGTTAATATAGATTATAAATAAGTGATAAATACATAATTTTTCATTCAAATAATTATTGTCTGATTAAAAATTATACCCTAATCAACATATGTTTTATATTTATCTGTTTAACAGATAAATTTCTATGAAAATTATTTATATATTATTTAAATGAAAGAATGTTACAAAATGTCACTCTCTTTGTTTTATATATCATTTATATGTTCACATAGGGATAAAAAATAGTAATGAATGATTAATAATAGTAATTTTGTGGATAATTAAATTCTATTTATAATGGTAATTTATTTATAATATTTAGGTATTGTATAATTACATTAAATTATTTAATAACACAAACAAAATATTATTTCAATTAATGGGAAAATAAAATAAATGATATTGAAATTATTAAAAGTGATAAAATTTGAGTAATTTATGGTGTTTAAAAAATTTCTATGTGAATTATATATATTATTTATGTTTTAATATATTATATTCTAATATAATATTTTTATTTAGGCCTTTTAATTCTAATTTAATGAATAATGTCAAAATTGACAATAATGATATTTCCTCAAAATAATATATTATTAAATTATTTTAAATTCACAATAAACTTTAACCAAGTAAATAAAAATAATATATGATAAAAAATATAAAAAAATTTCTATTTATGGGAAAATATTCACCAAATAATTTAAAAATTATAACACATTATTATTGAAAAATGTTTTACTTTAGTTAAAAATAAATTTTTTTCTAAGGGTTTGTCAAAATGATAAGGTTCATAATGAAACCAAAACATATCTAAATTATAATTGATGATGGTATTGATACCATATACTGAATTATCTATGAATAAATAGATATTTGGAGTCATATTAATTCATAATAAATTTATTACAATTAAATCATTTATCAAATTCCAGAAGTGCCACCACCTCAATTATAAAATGGAACCTCCTACCTCATTTATTGAAACCATATTTAGCCATAGAGATCACCAGAAATATACTTATTTCCATTATAAAAATTATTATACACATTATATTAGTTTTATAATTTACATAATACCAACCATATAGTGCTTTAGATGATATATAAAGGATTCCTTTCAAAGAAGAGGTAATTTCATTAACTAATCACTTTCTTTCCTACTCTTCATTAACTCATATAAATATATAGTATTTATCATAAAATAATAAATTAAATATACTAAATTTTATAAAATTTTATTATGATTATTAAATAACCATTATAAACTCTCATTACCACTAAACTCATTGTGAATGTATCACCAGTGCGTATATACGAATTACCCTGTCTATGTAACAATACAATTCATTTTTCATCGCATTATTTTGTGGATGACTATAATGACGGGATTAACAATTATATATAATATTTATGGAATAAATATATTTATTTAATGATAATATCTTATATAACTCCATAACATACAATTCATTTGGAAATTATAACGTTATTAATTCATATGTTTGGACTACCACCTCCATGATTTGATGTGATTTTTTTTCATTTATATTTCAATTTTATTTTAATGATGAATAATTTAATGTATGTATAAGATATATATGATATAATAATAATTTGGTAAATTAGAATTGTTATTTACCTTTATCTCATTCCAGGAGTCAAGAAAAATGGAAACATTGTTCATGTGTACGTTTGACCTATCCTCTCCGTGGACATTGTAATTATTTTTTTCAATATATAATTTTTATGAATGATTATTAGTATGTATATAATTAATATATATTATTTATACATCATGATTAAAATTCGGAAAATGAAAAATCCATTATGAAATTAAAAGGTCTGGGATGGCCGAACCAAAGCATGCATAGAAAACGAAGCAGTTATCTCCCAGAACATTGATTATGAGAATAAATGATTAATAAACGGGTGATAAGATATCATAAATAAACCATAAAAAGTAATAAAAATATGAATATGGTTTTTTAATACATTTACAATATGTCCATATTTATTATAAATGATGTTTTAATGTGAATGAGGAAATAAGAGACTTCATGTATGAGATTTATGTTTCAATCCTATTTAAATTGGTATTATTTATTCTTGAATTTTAATTGAATAAATTTAAATATATTTATCTTATGAATTTATTTTATTTTATTTTATATTAGTTATTTTTTGATAATATATTTTTTCATTTCATTTTTATAATTTTAATTAATTAAGAGATAAAAATATTATTTTAAGGAAAATCGACTTTATTTCTCTCTATGGTCAAAAATCCTTTTTATTCCATATTCATATTTTCTAATTTTTTTGATGAATTATTTTACAATTATATTATAATTTTTTAAATAAATTATTAATCTTAGTTTAATTTTAATAATAATATGTACAAGTAATCTTAAAATCATTTTCAAAATGAGCTACTTTGTAAATTATTTTTTAAAAATATATGAAATGAATGTTTTCTAACTTATACAGCATGAATATAATTTCCAACTATTATGAAACCTCAATGATTTGAAGCTTCCATTATAAGTTTACAAGTTTTTTTTAAAGAAAATATTTTCATTGTTACATGCATAGTTGTTATATTTTGAAAATATATTTTTAAATTTGAAAGGGTATTTTGCATAGGAAGGATTTAATGATATTTTAATGGTATTTATATTCATCAAAGACAATAGATCATTATTTTACTTATGTTTTACTAGGGTTATGATCTAAGTACACCATAATTATTTTTTCTTGGGATATATTATTCTTACGAATAAAATTTATGAAACCCATTTCCATAAGTTATTCTATTATGAAATTTTTATAAATACCATTTATTTTTATAGGTTTTGATATAATGAATGTTTTATGATTTTGTGGTACAGATATGTTTGGTATTCATTATGTGATGGGTGGGAACTATATCTCCCTCCAATGTGTTAGGGGTATGTATTATATCTCATGAGATAGTTATGGAAAAAATCTGACGCCATAAAATTTTAAAATAATATCATTATTTTGATTAGTGTATGTTATATGGAACATTGATTATAAACAACCCACGAAATGTATTTCTATAAATTTAATATCTTTGATAGCTTATTGAACATACAACATTGATTTGAAATGAATCATAATACAATTTACCATTATAATCTAATAGTTAAATTGGTTTGTATTAATAGTAATTACTAAATAAAAAAAATCTTGGTCATCTATTGATTTGAATTAAAATAAAAAGCATTTAAATAATATTTTTAGAAAAAACTACATTTTTTTCTAAAAACGGTTTCATCTCACATTTAACCCATAATATATAAATATTTTTTTTACCACTTTTATAAAATTTATTTGATAAAAGAAACATCATTTTTTAAATTATGATTTCCAAATTAGATTAGGTTGATTTGTTTTGGGATTTTTCTGAAATGTTTCATTTTTTAATGAATAGTGAAAATCCAGAATTTTAATTGGTAACTGCCTTTTTCGTTTAAATTATTTAAAAAGTTATATTATAGTTTATGTTGGTTTTATTGTAAAATAAGTTAAATTATATATATATTAATTCCATTTAAGTAATTTTAATCATTTCCATATTGAATTTTATATAAAACTTTGTAAACATTTGAACATTTTCTCTTTAAAAAACCGCTTTCGCATTTCATTTGGGTGATAAATTTTATATTTTATTTATTCAAATATGTGAATGTAATTTTGAAAAATGGATTCCATAATTGAAGTCATAATAATATATATTAAAATATAAGGTTAAATAAATTTTTTACAGTAATTAATAATAAAAATACTATATATTATTTTCCACAGTTATGGTAAAAATGGGTTTAAAAAGGGTTAAACTAAAAATATAATGGATGAAATGGCCTAAATTTTTTAATAAAATATATTTGGCGGTCATATTTTTACCTTATAATTTTTAAGGCTTGAGTATCCTCCATTGTGGACCCTTGTGGTTGTTGGGCATGTATTGTATCAACAATACTCTATGAATCTTATTGATTATGATACACACAAATACCCTTATTTGTTTTACTAATGAAATTATTTTAAGTTGTTTTCAGGATTATATTTCATGGAAAATTTATATTATTTATGAGTTAATTATTTTATCTAATATTTTCTTGATATGTTTTAAGTATTATGGATACATTTTTCACACCCTATGTTTGAAAGTGTTACATATGGTTTTCTAGCCAAATGTCTGGAGTAAACATATGGTTCTGATTCCCAATGCTATTTTAAAAGTATGGATAATGAAATGTACTTATAATAAGACAACCTAAGTTTTTCAAACTATCTTATTGTTTAATTATCCAATGTTTTGATGTTAACCATATGTTTTCAACCTTATTTTCAAAGTTAACCCTATCTCTGACTTGGTCAACTATAGAGTTGGAGATGAAAATATTTTATAGGATTTCTAAAATTTTATCTCCAGAATTATATATATTTTTAAATATTCATAACTAATGATTTAATAGATCATGTAAAAAATATTAAATCTTTATAAATTTAAGGTATGTTATAAATTTCTTTGAATGTTTTAAATTCAAATACTCAAGATTTTTCAGGTGATACATTTTGACCCATTTTACAGAAAGAAATTAAAGTTTCTATCATTAAAAACAAAAGGTTACATCATTAAAAAAAATAGAGAAACATTTGGATAATATTATTACTTATCTTCTATTATCATGTTCTACACTTTAGATACATACATGTTATGATCAAGTCCAATTTGACTATATTCTACATTTGTTGTAGCTATTTTTATGTTTTTGTGTTTATTGAATGTAATTTGAAACTAAAATATCTTAAATGTTGTTTTTTACTAATGATTATTTTCTATTAAAAATGATAAACATTTTATATTAGTTTTTGATACTAATACAGGTAAATTTAATTATCAATAAAATATATTAATCTTTATTTCTTAGAGTATCGACTGCTCGTACTCAATTGTGGTGGAGTGTCAACTTATAATTCTATGATGTGTATATTTAGGTTCCATATTAATAAACTATAAGGACCTATTTAAGCCTTGTTGTAATGTATTAAACTAAATTCACTAATTTGTGGCGTTCTTATCATAAAAAAACATATTTAGTTAAATCTCCAAAATTTTTGAGAGGGCATTGATGGAGTGGACTAGGGGATCTATTTTATTTGAAGCACTATAATTTTTTTTGTGTTATTATTATATATTTTCAATAATAAATTTATTAAATAAGAGAATGTTGTATATAATAATATTATACAAAGATAAAAAAATTAATGTGTTTAGATTTTTAAAAGATCAAAATATATCCCCCTCTTATATATCTTCATGTTATTCTAACCATACAATTGGTATCATGCGAGTGATTTTTGAATAAGTTTGATATACACTAGAAAGATTGAGTAAAAAGTCTATTAAAAGTCAAACATCGATGACTGAAATTAAATAAGGAATCTCCATGATCAATAATTTTTATTTAAATAGTGATATTTTTGGATAATGTAAATCCTGTATAAATATATATTGGAAGAATATTGTATTCAAAGCGTACATGAACAATGTCATATCTTATTAAATCCCAAAAAACTAGAAAAATGGGATACTGCTAAAGAAGATGAGTATGGTATTAATTCAATATACATGAATGATATTATATCTGTAATTAGAACACATAAATTCAATCACGTATCTCAATATAATACTACATATGAGATAAGAAATACTATAGTTGTTTCTTATAAATAATTGATAATGTTAGGAGATTATGATAAAAAACTGCAATGTTAAAATTCAACACTTTTATAATGTATGTTGGTGAAAGAATCACTCAGATAAATGGAAGATTTATCAAAATCATAAATGGTGGTTATGACTTGGGATATCTAATTAAATAAGTAGAACAGGATTTAAAATTTATAAGGGTATTAACCTCTAAATGGAATGGGATATCTGTTACAATTAGACAATTCTCCCTGGTATCAAAAATAACAATGAAATAATTAATTGGAACATTAATGATGTCTGAAGAAGAAATAAAATAAAAACCTTAAAACCACAGGATGATAAAAAGGGATAATATAAATCATAATGTTACTACTAAAAAACATGAAAATAAATCAAAATATGATTTTATAATATCAAATTATTCAAAATATTCAAATTTTGGAATGAAACTATCTCATCTATCCATAATATTCAATAGATTTTATAATAATAATAAAGTCTTCAAAAAACCATAAAAATTATCAAGAATAATGATCAAGTACATAAATAAGTAATATTATATGAATGCAAGAAAATGAGATATATCAAACCTGATTTCCCACAACTAGAATAAGAGAAAAGAAATGGAAAATAGAGAAAAGAAGTATTAAATAAGAGTTTATTATGAGAAAAAAGATAAAACAATTATGAATTATACATAGAATGTCTTGGAGGACACTGACATTACTTCGAAAAGTGATTTTAAAAAATATAAAACCAATATAAAATAAAATATTATGTTTATAGAAAATGAAGAAGAAGAGGTACAATATTGCTATTCTTCTACTTCTGATTTTGGAATCTGTTCCATTAATATGTTAGCTGCATACTATTCAATGATTAAAGAAAAGTTTGAATCTTTAGTAAAAAAGAATACATCAATAAAAAATATTCATTATAATGTTTTAAATAAAAAATATTCCCTAAAAAACCACACTTGGACTTAAAATAAAAAGTTATAATATTTACCTCAAATTAAACTGTTTATGAAAATAGAATTAAATTGTTACAAGATGAAGTAGATTACTTCAAAAGTTCTAAAAGTATATTTAATAATGGGGACGAATGAATCTATAAAATATATTAGTTTTAAAAAATTTCATAAAACAGAGAAATATTGAATAATTTGTAATATAGGAAAATAAAAATTATACAGAAATTATTTTTACCTAGTTCTTAGAATAACAACATATCAAGAGTCATCTATTTTTATTTAGAGATTAAAGGAAATTATTCTATTAACTATTGTTTGAGAAATTCACTAAGTAGTGGAATGAAAAAGTAATTTATTTCTATAAATATGTTTTAGAGACCATGTTTTTTCCATGTAATAATTGTAAATATTTCTATATATGTTTTCGGACCATGGAGGTGAAACAACATGAAATTTCGAGGCCCGATGTGCCCAAAAATTAATTTTATAAAAAAAATTAAATATATTTTATATAAAGTTCACATAGTTTCATAATGAAAATGGGATAATTATTAAACAGAATATTAGATCAAAAAACTAATACCATAGTTGAATCCAAATGCGATGTTTACCCTAGGCCTGACCTAAAATAAAACAACATGAAGCATTCAGATAAGCCTTCCATTAGAGGTACATTTAGTTGATTAATTAAATTATTAATTTAATTAATTAATTTAATTAATGCATCAAGTTTTTGTTTAAATAAATATTTATAGATATATTCCAGATTTTAGGTGCATAAACCCTGGGAGAATCTAGAGAATTCTCTACCTCTTTTTGTTGGAAAATCTCATCGAATGACAAATAATCACTAAATTTAAGTACATCGAAGTGAAGAGAGCACAAAAGATCCTCACAATCATTGGTAAGAAAATTCTTCAATGAAGAATGGTCTAATATCCTGGTACAAATTTTCAATTTATGGATTACTCCCTCATTTATTTGATTGATTGAGTAGAATCATTCCTTCTTTGATTTGTACTAATTTTTGGACTTTACATGTTCTGGAGTGTTGAATTTTTTTTGAATAATCAATACTTATCACCATGGATCTCACAAATGTATTATTTGGATAAGAATTATTAGCCATTATTTTGAAATATTTTATTGTGATTTTATAATGTAATTATTTGTGTTCTTTGTCGATTGGCCTACATGGCCTCGGTTAAATGTTATCTAGTGGTAATGAGCCCGATTGGACCCCCATATTTGTGGAAAAATCACATACAAAAAAAGGAAAACTAAATCAGGGATTAAATTGAGGATTTCTAAGGTTATGGTTGAACGATTCATTGAATAGGAATCTGAATAAGAGATTTAGGAAGACAGAATAAGTGCGTAGTGTGATGAGGTTGATGTGGGACATGCGATTAACCATGATGGATCAACGGGTAGCACTTTTCGGGAACTGGATAGACATAAATGATGACAAATGGTTATATACAATAATTTTGGGTGAATGTGAGGCTTGAATAAAAGTTGTGAAGCCAAATCTATACAAGCAGGAGCAAAGCTGGATTTCTAAAAAACACCAGACTACACACCTTACAGTTTCAAGAAAACAAAGCGCATCAGGACCTAGCAATGGTGGTCAGGGTTTCAGAAAAGTAAAAGTATCATACATTGTAAGAGAACCCCAAATTACATGTGATATTATGCTGATAGTCTCTTCGTGCACTCAATGAGTACCTGAGCACAAGCATGACCAAGCACACATCATGTGCCAAAGTACATGAGCATGGGCTAAATACATGGACCTATCATGGAGAACACAACTCGATCCCTGGTAGCTTTGGAAAACCATGTATTCCACCCACATGCCATTTACTACTACATGGTATAAGATCTATGTGTTATCTAGGGACATGTCCATGTGATGGATCACGACCACATGTCGTGTGGGTCCCCTCACAAGTCGTGTACCCCTTAGTTCTTTTTAGGAAATGACAACTTAGTGTATCTCCATTATTTGGAATCATATTTTGGCCCATGAGTAGGCTATACTGAATGTTTTTTACATAGAAAATGATGGTAGCCTCTATTGTTTATTTTTGGGTATAATATAATTTGTTATGGTCTTTATTCGTATTTAGGAGGCACCCGACAATGACAGTGGCCAGGTATAGGATCACCAGAGTCACTAGAGTGGAACCCCCTTACGCACTAGGGTATGATTCATATATCTAGTTATTTTAACCCCATTATTTGATAGGGTGAAGGTCCTAATGATAGAATATTGGAAACCCCCTGACATACCAGGGTGCAGGTCCTAAACCTATAGAGTAGAACCCATCTGACACATCAGGGCATGACACCTCTCTTTACTGAGTAAAACCCCACTATCGAATTTGATGAAGGTACTTGTGACACTAGAGTGGAAGCCACATCATGCACCAGGTAATGGGTCCTCGACCTATATAGTTGAACCACCTCACTCACCAGGTATCATGTCCTCAATATACAAAGTGGAACCCCCTATCAGATAGAAAATAGGTCCTCGTGACTCCAAAGTGGAACCCCATGAGGAACTAGGGCGTGAGTCCTCAACCTATATAGTGGACACCTCATCATCTTGGGATCATTTACTCTATATAATTAGTGGAACCCCCTATTTGATATGCCATGGGTCCTTGTGACACTAGAGTGGAACCCCCCATAACACACCAAGGTGTGGATCCTAAACCTATAGAGCGGAACCCCTCATCGGCCTGGGTGTGGGTCCTCTGTCTACTAACTAGAATCCTTTATCGAATAGTGCACATGTCCTCATGACACTAATGTGGAACCCCTCTAATACACCAGGGTGTTGGTCCGTGACCTATATAGTGGAACCACCCATCATCTTTGACGCAGGTCCTCTACCTACATAGTGGACCCCCCAATGCATTAGGGTGAGGGTCCTTTATAAATACTTACTGAGTGGAACACCCGGATTCACTAGGGAAGGGATCCTATACAATGATATTATAACCCCTTGACTATGTGTCATAGTGGTGATGAGTGGGCCTCCACAAAGTTACATCATGAAATATGGGAAAGATTATGGGAATTGTTGATGGACTTATGGAACTGATGGAGAATATTTTCCTTGGCTGGTTTGTGAGATGGAGATCCTCTTCTCTCTCATTTGATTTTATTTTCCTTGATAATGTATATATATATATATATTAGTGTTTCTTTACTCTATTAATTTGTGTTGAGCTATTAAATACCTATATATTCCTATTGTGTCTCTTTCTACCCCTTCACATTTCGAGGATCCCTACAAGGTATGTATATACTCAACCATGCATGGGATTTTCCTACACATGTTGTGTCTTATGCAGATGAAAAACACATCAATTATGACTTCAGAGGAGCATAGGGATAATTTTTAATTTGGATCATCTATGATGATATTATCTTGAATATCATGATTGAGGATCTCTCATAATTTTACATACATGTTTTGTTAGGTTGGGACATATTCTGGTTCGGTGTGTATTTTTACCCTTTAATTTTAAATTTTCACTATATTACTCTGGTACACCCTGGAGGTTTTTCGTGATTGGGTTACATTCTATTTGTTGTATCATATTATTATTATTCCTCTACACTTATACATTGATATGTTTGGGTGTGTACATATAGGTACATTAGTCAAATTCTTCCCATTTAAGTTACGCCTCTTGGAACTTTTCACCACTCCTAGTCTATGGAGGTGATATTGGGGTAGTTGCAGCTTGAGACCTAGTTAGTTTTAGGTTGTGAAATATTGGTATTATAGTAGTTCATTCAATTGGATGGTGTTTTGTGTAGTCCCCTAATGAGGATCTGGTTGGGATTATAGAAACAATATAAAAGTATCTTGAGTGCAGATCTCAGACCAGGGAACTAAGTGATTGTACAATCGGCCGACGTATCCATCCTTAGGACCTTGAATACCTTATTTTGAACTTAGAATACCGAGAAACTAGCTGTAGGGATCAATGGTACATGAATCATATAGGAATGAGTCTTTTAATGTTATTATTGATCAATCTCCCCTTTGTATATATATGTGATCGTCTAATTATGGTATATCTTGATTAAAATTTATGGATTCCTCCATGATGACTGCAAGCAAGGAGAAGAGTTCGAGATCATGATGATGATATTATGGGTGATGAGGCCTTAGTTTAGGGTCCTTCTAGTGAGATTATTCCTCTAGGTGGATTGGTATTACCACCCCTACCCGTTGAGTGTCAGATTATATCAGTAGGGAAGGATGTCAATGTGTGAAGGCTTTGTAAAAACCCTGAGTTCTATAGCCAGAAGCTGTTGAGATTATGTAGTGATCCATATCCCAATATAGTAGAGTATTGGATAGAATTAGTCGTCCTTGTATTCATACTAATCCAAACACCTAAGGATCAGGTGGGTGCACATGAAGCTTTCCATTTCCATAGAGCAGCTGGATACTTGTGGTGTCTTTTTACCCAATTACACAATGAGTCGACACTCTCAGGACCAGACTTCTAGTAGATGTTTTATGAGAAGTAATTCCCCTCATGTATTTACTTAGATCATATTTAAGATATTATAGAGCTACAGTAGGGCGAGATGATAGTGGCTTAGTACACTATGAGGTTCAAAGACCATACACGGTACTCCTGTGACATGATCTAGGATAAATAATTCCAATAAAAGAAGTTACATATGTAGATCCCCAGAAATATCCATTCCATAGTGGTGCCCTTGGGAATATCCACATATAATGAGGTGTTGAAGTGGGCAATGATGATAGAGAGATTCATGGCATAAAAACTCTAGGCCGCTGGAGTCGATACTGTGTGCTATCGGGCTAATTAGTCTGTAGCATCTAGATGGTACCAATCAACAATATCTAGATGCGTGAGAGCTCGCTGTTATGAGACTCTGGTACCTGGTCACACAACAGAAAGAAAACATATAGTAATATCAATCAACATATATCTGAAAAAGTAGTATAAATCAATGATAAAGAAGTAGAAGATAGATAATAGAGATATAATAAAAGCGGCCAATTTTAGATTATATAAAGGATGAAAGCATGGACTGATATGGATACATATATAAAAGTTGTAAACAAAACAATATTCTTCAAAATAAAATAAAAATAATGAAAACATAGCAAAGCCCCACATGAAATTTAATGCCTCGACCCCAGTTACCCAGATTCGGTGCTTTATTTAAATACAATGGCATGATTACAAGGGATCAAGTCCCAAAGGACCGATCGGTTTGGCAATCATGTAAAATAGATTACATACATGAATGATACATTAAACTTTATAACATATAAAATAACATAAAAAATCCTTTATGAACGCCATTATTCCCTTGTCTTAACCCTATATATCAATCACAATACACTTCTTGGAATCCTGGGAAAAATAAAACATAGAAATGGGTGAGCTCAAACACTTAGTAAGGATAAAAATATAGAAAAAACATTATTATATAATCATAAATATTTAAGGAAATGTATTACTAAATCAAAATCCTTTTAAACTTTAACATCAGCATAATATGGAAAAAATAAAATAATTCCATTTACTTATTCACATGGATATTCTACTAGTCGAATAATCACATGCAATATCACTAACCACTTTCATAATTATGGAATGCATAATGCCAGACAATCATAACCACATAGTCAAGGCCTCGTACCAAGACTACAAATTATTATTTGTCAAGGCCTTGTGCCAAGAAACTATTTTGTCTCATGGGACCTACTGATGCATCTAGGAGCTATAGCGGGATCCACACGTCACTAACTAAGTCCAATGCATTTCTCATATGAAAAGGTTTAACATAAAATAAAAATTCGTATTAAAACTGGTATATGAAATGTCGATACTTTACCCATAAACATGAATTGTATAAAAATAACACATCCACATTCAAACATACCACAAAATCTTCAACACAATATGGAAGATTTGTATCATAACAAATCAACTTCCAACATGTTTAAAATCCATTAAAATATTTTGACATAGATGAAAATGATTTGTAAAATTCTTCGAGTGAAATATCCATTTTTCATGAAAACATTTAAAAGTCACAAAATTTAGAAGGGAAGAAATTTAAATACATATTTGAATCAAAGTGTCCCATACCAATTTTAAACTATTGAAATTATTTTTAAAACATCCACGTCCATTTAAATAAATCCTCAAAACCATTTTGAAAACATATACATTAATGAGAATGGTTTAGAAGAATACATCTTTAAAACATTTGAAATGATGTTTTAGTAAAAAAGTGCCTTATAATAATCCATTTGAAAACTATTTCATGAAACATGGACATGGGTAATAAATATTTCCCAGTAGATACTTACGTAAAAACAACCTCAGATAATAAAGAGATTGTGAAATTAACCCTTACCAATTTGGTGTCTTACGAAACATACACCCATGAAAAAGGTATCATACAATGAATATTGAAATACACATAAATTAAAGTATATTACACAAATAATACAATTATGGGAAGTACACACACCACAAAAAAGGTAATACTGGAAATATGGCACGAATCTCATGGGAATAAGGAGTGAGATGAAAACACCTTACCTTGTACTTTTCCTTGGTCGAGGATAGTTTAACACCCTGTATAATAGTTAAATAGTTTTTATTAAATTATACAAGAATCATATACATAAATATTATATCATATATGATCTTTTAATATTTCCTTGTTAATAATATTTTAGTATTATCGTCGTTTTGAGTGTTAACTTACTCGTTTTCTTTTATATGTTTTGTTACGTAAGACGTGTTTGTTATGAATAGGATGTATATTATTTATATCAAGAATGATATCAATTCCTTAAAAAAAATTTCATCATCAAATGATAATAAAACTTGAATGGATACGATGGGGAATGAATCTCATCACGTTTGTGGAGACGGTAGTCCGTACATACGCACGAACACAACTTCCATTTCATTTTTCATCTCAAAAGGAATCAAAACCAAATGATACATAGGTATATTAATATTCCAGTATAATATATTATATTATATTTTTTACTTAAGTACATTAACACCTTCCTTTATACGTTCCATGTATGGTATGAACAAGTAATATCACTTTGAGGGGGCAGTAGTCCGCACTTCCTTAAATGAAATTATCGTATATATATACAACATGAAACAAATAATGGTGTGATATAAAATGGAATTACTTAATATTATATATAAAATAAATATAATTAATATCATATTTAAATTTAGTTCCATCATAATGGCCACCATGAGAGGTGGTTGCAGATAATTGAACAATCATCGTTTCGTGAGACGTTTGGTTTCCATCCACAGAAACATTATGTTCTTCACCCATTAGATGGAGGTGTGTGTAAGTTTAGTTCGAATACTTCTCATACAAATATCCTACTGTATATATTATACTGGTGTTGTTACAAAATAATATAATAAGAATATTTTATGGGTTGTAGAAGTAAAATAAAAGAAAAGAAGCTAAGAGAAATCGTTACCTTTAATTTGGGTAACTCCATTTGGTTTGAACCAAAACGGACTCCTGAATTTCCTTATTACTAAGTTAAGGCTTCTAGGAGGAGGAGAGGGATATAGGTAGCTTTATTGGGAAGAGTTTGGTCGATAAAAAAGGCTTTAGAGGTGTGAGGAATTGGTTATAAGTGGAGTCCTTTTATAAGGGGGAGGAGGGGCTCTTTAGGAAAAACTTAAAGTATTATTTCATAATAAATTCATATTCGGTTTCTAATGGGACAAAGTGAATTATTAAAAGTATAAGGTGGTTATAGGTGGAAAAAACCTCCACAAATATATTTTAAATAGGTTTGGGTTACTTTAGTAACATTATCTTTTAATTTTAACTCTTAGTTAATTAGTTTTGACACTTACCATGTAACTTTCTATTTTTATACTATATAGTTAATAAACATACTATATACATCCAAGAGACCCCAATTGGTCCATTAATAATACACATACCATTATATATGTCTTTTTTCCTAACCTTATAATTTACGAATAGAATATAAATTAATAATATAATATTTGTTTTAAAAACTCATTTATGTCAATTTTGACACTATTCAATAATTGATTTTTGTTAACATTTTAAATATTTATTAATTCGAATAAAATTAATTTAAGAGATAATAACATGTAATATTAATCAATAAGATTCATGTATTTCATCAAAACATTCAAATTATATTCATTTTAACTTTTATAATACGAATTATTTGATTCTTTTATTATTAAGGAAAATACTACATCATTGTTGTGTCATAAATTAATTTAATTATTTAATGTCTAAAAATTATTAATAAAATAGAATTATTTAGGAAATATTTTTATATTTCGAATTAATATTTATATTTGAAAATATAACATATATAACCCTATGTAAAAATTGAATTTTTTCTAAAAGATATATGCTTATGTCATTTTTGTATTTACTTTAACTTAATTAATATAAAGTGTAATTATCACTTACAAGTGGATCCATGTGGTCCCAAAATCGACACAATAATTCTCATGGTAGGAAATGTATCAAAAAATAGGGTTATGACACGTTCTAGGGTAATTAATTATTATTATAATATTATTTTTTTACCCTTATTTACTGGATTTACCCTTTAGCCATGGTAAATAAAATATTTACCGAAGTAATTATTCAGAATGTCTAAAAATAAAAGTAACATATTTAAAAAAATTTGTACCTCCTGATTCTAAATATGGAATCCATTTTTATAAATTCAAAACACAGAATTGGTAGAAATTAATTTAAAATTATTTCCTATTTGTGAAATAAAAAGTGTGTTTTTAACAAATAATCACTATCAAAAGATTGACACTTTGTTATGTCCAATTTAAATATGAAATTATGTACAATGACCAAAGGTGGATTAAATGGTAAAATTATAATCTAATTATACTTTAAAATCAAAAAAATTCAAAATTTATCACTATTAATTATTTTGATTAAAAAGTGGTTTTTAATTAAAATTTAGTAATTATCACTATTCATCAAAATATGAAAGTTATCAGAAAAGTAAAAAAATTTCACCCTAAGATAATTTAAATATTCTAAATACAGAAATGAAGTCTATTTTACCAAATTAAAAACATAAAAGTTTTATTTGTTAATTAATTCCCGCTGTCAGAACCAAAAGGCGTATTTTTAAGAAATAATAACTATCAAAATTTTGATACTTGTTTATGTCCAATTTCAATGTGAAATTACTTAAAATGACCATAATTGGATTAAATAGTAAAAATATAATCGATTTATACTTCAAAACAATTAAAATGTATAATTTTACAATATAAATTATTTTTATTTAAAAATTTATTTTCAGTTAAAATATTGTATTTTTCACTATTCACCCAAATATGAATGTTACCATAAAAACACCAAAACATTATCAAAACTAAATTCTTATGTCCAGATTGTAAATAAGAAGTTTAGTTTTTCAAATTGAATATTTAAAATTTTCAAATATTGGATTTAAAAAGGCTTCGCCATTAAAAGGAGGTAAAATTTCATTTTTTTAAAAATACTTCTTTTATTTGAAAGAAAATTCATTTGTTCTTACATTATGTCTATTAAACTCATTATATTGATTATAAAATTATAAGGATTATATATAGTTAAATATTCAATTAATATTATTCATAACTGCTTTTTAACAGCTTGTTTGGTAAGTCATGGTGCACTAGAACTCGATGTTGCTTGTAGTGCAAGTTATTGAATTACTTTGAAGAAATAACGTAATATGAAATTATGGGGTATTAAATTCTTCCCTCCTTCAATAAATTGCATCCTCGCAATTTGAAATTATTTTTTGAAAATAAAATATTGAAAATAGAAAATACCTTTGGGAAAACCCACATCGGAAATTAGGTTAATAAAATTTAGTCTTAATAAGTGGAAAAGTGAAATGAAAGGGTCACCACTAAATTATGATTTTGATTAGGAGACAATTGGTGGAAATTAGAGGCATATAATTGGAGTAAAAACATAAATATTTATAGGTAGTGATTAAGGTCATCAATAACAAACAAGTGTAAAATTGAGGACCTTAAATTCCTCAATCTATGATGATATAAAATACCATCGGTTCAACAAAACATATGGAATTATGATAACATATATTTTTTTTGTTTTAAGATCCCTTCACTAACGTATAATAATTAATTTCTTCATAGAATAAGAGAAGATGAAAAATATATACATGATAAGTAGAGTCCCATCCTTTAACTAATTTCTACCACAAACTCATCTTTCACTCTAAAAGATAATAGAACGTATAAATAATATTATATTTATCCTATTTTTATAGGGTTAAAAAAATGAATTTATCATTCAACTACCAGAATTATTTTTAAATAATACTACATTATTCAATCCAGGACATCACGTGGGCCAGTGGTAGGTGATACACCCTTATCGCCCTTCGGTTGCGGGTTCAAGTCTCGCAGTCTTGCCGGACGCGATGGGTTGATGCCTGACCTACGAGTTGTCCTTTTATGGCAATCCAAAAATAATCTCAAACGAGAATTATCCAAAATACTTCTATCCAAACACACTGTCCGAAATTTATATGCAAGGTAAACATAATGAAGATCATTTTTTCTACGTAATAACATGTGAACACCTTCATCATCTATTCTTTTAAAACACTACAACATTCTAAATTACCATAAAACCATGTTGATTACATTCATGATCCCTTATTCCTTATAGAATTCTGGATATACTCCTTCTATCAAAAATGTTGTAAACTTCAACAATGATGGAATATAAAAATCATTAATCAGATTCAAGGTAATCAAGAATATCCAATATAATTTATCCAAATCAATCATGTATTATTCCAAAATCACTACCTCGGTATTAGAACCATATTATTGTTATCTTTCTCTCATCCATATATTTTCCAAAAATTTAACCTACTATTGAGTCACTTTTCTTGGTTCCAGACAATCTCAAGTCCTTAATGAAATAGTACTACAGTACAATCCTTATAAACTCCATAACTATTATAACCATTACATTATTGATACAACACTCAAATGACATAATTCTCTAATAAGAAAAAAAGAACTCTAATAATTCCTCCTCATATTTGGTAGTACAATAACATGATTATTATCCAATAGAATCATTTGGGGAATACTCTGATGATTTGAACATTGATTCACATAGTGTCCCCACTCCTTGAAGGTGAAGCATTGTACATTTGAAACCTTTTTCTTACCCTCGCAATCATGAATGTGGTGTCCTTTTTCTATAAACTTATAACATAGTCCCATTCCCTATAAACATTTTTCAAGGTGATTCTTTCCACAGTTATCACATATGGGAAAATCCTTCTTTACCTTCTTCCCTTTATCTGTCTTTATCTCTACCATATTTTTCTTCTCTTGCTTCCCTTCAAATCCATAGGACTCAGAGAATTATTTTCTTATCTTATTAACACATAATACTATTTCTTCATATGTTTCGAATACATGGGAGAATATTTCTCTTCTAAATTTTGGATTAATACCATGAAAGTTATGATCCTTCTTACTTTATGGATCATACATATTACTGGATTTTACATTCACTCTACTGAGCGTCATTTCTATACAATAGCATAAACTAGGTCAGTTTATGAATTTCAATAATTCCAAACTTGAAAAATACCTAACTAAAATTAAACGGTTTATGGATATAATCCATAATCATAAAGATGTTTTCATTGAAGAAGTATATACTCATAAACCCTTCATAATGATTTGTAAAGAAAATTAAAATTATCCTAACCATATCCTCTGGGCGTGTCGTAACCAAGAGTGCAGCAAGGCCCATTGTCGTGCACCAGTTTTCGTTCGAGTCTAGATCAAAGTGGTGTTTTCGTGTTTTACCCCTAGGTTCATCTGTGCTAGAGCTACCTCTACCTGATCCTATCCAGATAGTGATGTATTTCTTGGAAAACTCACAAAATCTCTATAATACCAAAATTCTAGGAAGTTATTATACACTAATCCTCAAAGTCTATCTTAGGATTATGCGATCTAATCCGAGTTTATCTAAATCTAGCTTCCAAGTTTATTGCTAAACTTACTCTGATTCCAACTATAACGCCCCGACCCCAGTTACCCAGAGTCGATGCATTATTTTAATACATTGGCATGATTATAAGGAATCAAGTTCCGAAGGACCGATCAGTTTAGCAGTCTTGGAAAATAGATTACATACATAGAATGTTACATTACACATTATAACATACAAAACAACATAAAAAAATCCTTTATGAATGCCATTATTCCCTTGTCTTAACACTGCATATCAGTCACAATACACTTCTTGGAATCCTGGGAAAAATAAAACATAGAATGTGGTGAGCTAAAACGCTCAGTAAGGATAAAAATTTAGTGGAAACTTTAATACATAATCATAAACATTTAAGGCAATGTATAACTAAAACAAAAGCCTTTTAAACATGAACTTCAACATAATATGGAAAAAATAAAATAAAATAATTTTATTTACATATTCACATGGATATTCTACTAGTCGAATAATCACATGCAATATCACTAACCACTTTCATAAATACGGAATGCATAATTCCAGACTATCATAACCACATAGTCATGGCCTCGTGCCAAGACTACAAATAAGATTTTGTCAAAGCCTTGTTCCAAGACACTACTTTGTCTCATGAGACCTACCGATGCATCGAGGAGCTATAGCGGGCTCCACACGTCACTTACTAAGTCCAATGCATTGCTCGTATGAAAAGGTTTAAACATAACATAAACATTCGTATTAAAACTGGCATAAGAAATGTCAATACATTACCCATATACCATGAATGGTATAAACAAAAAACATCCACATTCAAACATATCACAAAACCATCAACACAAGATGGAATATTTGTATCATAATAAATCAACTTCAAAAAAGTTTAAAATCTATTAAAGGATTTTGACATAGATAAAAATGATTTGTAAAAGTAATTGGGAGAAATATCCCTTTTTCATGAAAACATTTAAAAGTCACACAATTTAAAAAGTAAGAAATTTAAATACATTTTTGAATCAAAGTGTCCCATACCACTTTGAAACTTTTGAAAGTAATTTTAAAACATTTATGTCCATTTAAATAAATCCATAAAACCATTTTGAAAACATAGACATTAATGAGAATGGTTTAGAAGAATAAATATTTAAAACATTTTAAATGATGTTTTAGTAAAAAGAACCCTTATAATAATCCCTTTGAAAACACTTTCGTTAAACATGTACATGGATAATAAATATGTCCCAGTAGATACTTACATAAAAACAACCTCGGATAATAAAGAGATTGTGAAATTAACCCTTACCAATTTGGTATCTTACATAACATACTCCCCATGAAATAGGTATCATACAATGAATATGTAAATACACATAAATTATTGTGTATTACACAAAAAATACAATTATGGGCAGTACACACACCACATAAAAGGTAATAGTGGAAATATGGCACGAATCTCACAGGAATAAGGAGTGAGATGAAAACCCCTTACATTGTACTTTTCCTTGGTTGAGAATAGGTTAACCTCCTGTATAATAGTTAAATAATTATTATTAAACTATAAAAGAATCATATACATAAATATTATATCATATATGATCTTTTAATATTGCCTTGTTAATAATATTTTAATATTATCATTGTTTTGAGTGTTAACTTACTCGTTTTCTTTTATATGTTTTGTTACATAAGACGTGGTTGTTATGGATAGGTTGTATATTTTTCATATCCAGAATTAAATCAAGTCCCTAAAAATTATTTTTAATCATCAAATGATAATTATACTTGAATGTATACGATGGGGAATGAATCTCATTGTGTTCGTGGAGACGGTAGTCCGTACATATGCATGAACTCTACTTCCATTTAATTTTTCACTTTAAAAGAAATAAATAACAAATGAAACATAGGTATATTAATATTATAGTATAATATAATATCTTATATGTTTTACTTAAGTTCATTAACACATTCCTTTATATGTTCCATGTATGGTATGAATGAGTCATATCACTTTGAGTGGGCGGTAGTCTGCACTTCATCAAATGAAATTATCGTATATATATACAACATGAAACGAATAATGGTATGATATAAAATGAAATTACCGAAGATTATATATAAAATAAATATCATTAATATCATATTTAGTTATAGTTCCATCATAATGGCCACTATGATAGGTGGTAGGAGATAATTGAACAATCGTCGTTTCGTGAGGCGTTCGGTTTACCTCCATAGAAACATTATGTTCTTCACCAATTAGATGGTGTTCTGTGTAAGTGTAGTTCGAATACGTCTCATAAAAATATCGTAGTTTATTGATTATACTGGTGTTTTTACAAAAGAGAATATTCAGAAGAGTTTAGGGGTTGGAGAAGTAAAATAAAATAAAAGAAGCTAAGAGAAATCGTTACCTTTAATTTGGGTAACTCCCTTTGGTTTGAATCAAAATGGAATCATAAAGTGCCTTCTGACTAAGGTAAGGATTTTAGGAGGAGGATAGGGATATAAGGAGCTTAATTGGGCAGAGTTTGGATGAGACAAAAGTCTTGAGATGTGTGAGTAATTGGTTAGAAGTGGTGTCCTTTTATAAGGGGGAGGAGGGGCTCTTTAGAAAAAACTAAAATTATTATTTTATAATAAATTAATATTCGGTTTCTAGTGGCTCGAAAATGAATTAGTCAAAGTATAAGGTGGGGATAGGTCTAAGTTTTAGACATGTTTGAGTCACTTTATTAACCTTATCTTTTAGTTTTCACACTTAGTTAATTAGTTTGACACTTACCATGTCACTTTGTATTTTTATATTATATAGTTAATAAACATACTATATACATCCAAGTGACCCCCAAATGGTCCATTAATAATACACCTACAATTATTTAAGTCCTTTGGCTGAACCTTAGAATTTTAGAAATATAATATCAATTAATAAGATAATATTTGTTTTAAAAACTCATTTTTGTCAATTTTGAAACTATTCAATAATCGATTTTTGTTAAAGTCTTAAAAACTTTATTAATTCGATTATAATTCATTTAATAAATAATAACATGTAATATTAACCAATAAAATTCCTGTATGTCATCAAAACCTTCAAATTATATTCATTTTAACTTTAATAATACCAATTATTTGACTCTTTTATTATTAAGGAAAATATTGCATCAATATTTTGTCATAAATAAATTTAATTATTCAATGTCTAAAAATTATAAATAGAATTCCACTATGCAGAAAATAGTTTTATATTTCTAATTAATATTTAAAATCTAAAAGATAACATATATAACCCAATGTAAAAATTGTTTTGCTAAAAGATATATGCTTATGTCATTTTTGTATTTACTTTAACTTAATTAATATAAAGTGTCATTATCACTTACAAGTGGATCCATGGGGTCCCCAAATCGACCAAAAGATACCCATGGTCAGACATGGGTCAACCAATAGGGTTAGGACACGTTTTAGGGTAATTGTTTATTATTATAATATTATTTTTTACCCTTATTTAGCGGATTTACCCTTTAACCATGGTAAATATAATATTTACCAAAGTAATTATTCAAAATGTATAAATATAAATGTTACCTATTTAAACAATTTAAAAATCCTGATTCTAAATATAGAATCCATTTTTCTAAATTTGGAACACAGAAGTGGCAGAATTTAATTTAAAATTATTTCCCGTTGTCGAAACAAAAAAGCATGTTTTTAACAAATAATAACTATCAAAAGATTGAAACTTTCTTATGTCCAGTTTAAATATGAAATTATGTCCAATGAACAAAATTGGATTAAATGGTAAAATTATAATCTAATTATAATTTAAAATCACTAAAATGCATAATTTATCACTATTAATTATTTCTATTAAAAAGTTGGTTTTAATTAAAATTTAGTAATTTTCACTATTCATCAAAATATGAAAGTTATTAGAAAAGTACCAAAATTTCACCCTAATATAATTTTTATATTAAGAATCCAAAATAGAAGTCTATTTTACCAAATTCAGAACATAAAAGTTTCATTTATTGATTAATTTCCGCCTTCAGAACCAAAAGGCTTATTTTTAAGAAATAAAAACTATCAAAACTTTGACAGTAGTTTATGTCCAATTTCAAACTGAAATTACTTACAATGACCATAATTGGATTAAATGGTAAAAATATAATCTATTTATATTTCTAAACCATTAAAATGTATAATTTAACAATATAATTGTTTTTATTTAAAAATTTGTTTTCAGTTAAAATATAGTATTTTAACTATTCACCCAAATATGAAAGTTATCAGAAAAACACCAAAACTTTATCGAAACTAAATTATTATGTCCCGATTATAGATAAGAAGTTTATTTTGTCAAATTAAATATATAAAAGTTTCAAATATTGTATTTAAAAAGGATTCTCCATTAGAAGGCGGTAAAATTGCATTTCTTGAAAAAATACTACTTTTATCTGAAAAAATGTATTTGTTCTTACATTATGTCTAAGAAACTAATTATATGGATTATAAAATTAAAAGGATTACATATAGTTAAATATTCATTTAATACTATTCATAACTACTTTTGAACGGCTTGTTTGGTATGTCATGGTGCGCTAGAACTCGGTGTTGCGTGTAGTGCAAGTTATTGAATTACTTTGAAGAAATAACATACTATGAAATCTTGGGGTGTTACATGCAATCTGTACGATCCTCACGAGATCCATCTTGGTCCTTTTATCCTAAATTCCAGTTCAATCACACAACAACATGTATGATCCAAGGATCTGTGAACAAGAGATTTCTACTTAGGTACCCCAGTACAATGGCATCCCAAGTAGTGTGTGAGATATAGATCTCAGTAGGCTAGAACCACCAGGTTCTAGACCTATCCAGACAGTGTAATTCAACTTATTTATTGTCTAGGTATGACATATTAATGACATAATTGAATAAATAATTAACACCCATCCAGGTTTTTAAGGGACACCTGGCAACGATACCTGCTATATCCCATGTCTTGTATGTCTGATCAAGTCACCATTTAAATATATATATTGGTTATCACTACAATGAGGTGATCATGCCTCCTGTCCCATTGTATATACATATAAAGGCTATACATGGAATGAGGTCAGCAGCCTCTCATCAAAGGGAGATTATGTAAATGGCATGAGGAAATATTGCCTCTTGTCTATAAAGAATTATATAAATGGAACAAGTTAAGAATTCATCTCGTTCATAAGGGACTATATAAATGGTACTTGGTAAGAATGCCTCTCATCCATAGGAGATTATATAAATGAAACAGGGTAAGTATGCCTCTTTTTCATAGGAGATTATATAAATGGAACATGTTAAGAATGACTCTCGTGTAAAGGAGATTATATAAATGGAATGAGGTAAGAATAACTCACATTCATAGGGGATTATATAAATGTAATGAGGTAATAATGCCTCTCATCCATAGTCATTTACAACAGATCTCACGGGGTAATAATTCCTCCCATAATTTAAATAAATGGAATGGGGTATGATTTCCTCTTATCCTTAGTCATTTACATATATAGAAAGGGGTATGAATTTCTCCCATCCATAATCATTAACAAAAGGTCATTGTCATAACTATAATTAATATAATTAATAAATCAATACCTCTTATGCATATAAAATTGAAATATGATATTCATAATCATTCATATAGACCATATTATTATCAGTGTCATAATAATCATCACAACTATACTTTCGGTAAAACATATTAAGAATTTCAACTATGAAATCAACATGTTCTTGGTAACATTCAAAACATACCATGAGGAAAGAACTCCGCATGTATGTCATTAGTTATATTCAATTTCCATTCTCAAGGAATCCATTTCATGTAAATCCTTTAATTCAATGAAATCATTTTATTGGGGATAAACCATTTATTTAGAATTTTCCTTTTTTTTTGTGAGTCACCCCACTCAAGGTTATCTCAACTAATTTTCCTAAACATAGAAAATTGGTTTTATGGTAAAGTGTCATGGTAATTCCATAAAGAGAGTGGAACTAACTCATTTAGACCATCCTAACCAAAGTAAATCATCTTTACCAAATCCAGGACACAACCATTGAATGGAAATACCATGTATAAACCTAAGGTCCATGTTCAAGGAAAGAGGGTCGTGGAAAACAACATGATTACCCACTTGGGTAATTCTATATCTAAGAAGACCACCTACCAATGGGGTGTCTTGGGCACATTGAAATACCAATGAGGCAAGGGGGTATTAAATTAAATAGGCAAGCCATTTAGTTTATAAAATAGGCTAAAGCACTAAAAATTTCATTTCCAACCATGGAAAATGCATAAAGTAAACATCAATACAATAATTCTAAGCAAGATAAATGACCATAACAACCATTATGGGTTTTCATGGATAGCGCACCTCCTTTGGAGGGGTTTTATTATAAAACCATGAATTAAATATTCTAGGAGAGGGACCCTACCTCAAAGTGGAACCAAACCAAACAATAGGCTCTTGAAACTATCTAACTAGGAGAATATTCTACCCTATTGGACACACATAGATTCATATAGATATATATATCCTTAATCCAATGCATGCGATTCCATGTGCCATGAGGGACCACGTACATGGAATTTATTTTTATATTTTTGTCTATATAAACCTATTTATTTGAGCACAAACCTTTAAAGAGAATAAAAACTCCCTATAGAAAAATATAAATACTCAAATCACCTTAAGTTACTAAATTAAAAGGTGAAATACCATGCAGTATGTATAATCCTTTACCTCAGACGATAGGGACATCCCAAAACAAGCCGAACTAACTCTCCTTCGATAGTGGTCGACAGAACACAGCTGAACATGACATGAAAAATCCTTCACATAATCGGGAACTGGAAGAGAAAATATAACCTGAGTTAAACCCAACCCTAGATTCAGCCGAACATCATATGGATAAACAGATGCCAAAATGGTTCCTGAAGAGTATGGATAAGGTACCAAAGATCCATACCATGAATATCCAATGAACAATCCTGAAGAAAACATGTTGAAATGGTGGATGAAGATGGTCTGGGAAAAGGGGTCGAGCGTGAGAGAGGGTTAAACATTTTTGGGTTGTGTTACATGGGTCCAGAAAGAGAGGGATAATGGAGTGTATTTTTATGTTTTTATTTTATTTTGTTTTAATTTAATTAAAATAAATATCCAATTTTTTGACAGGCATCAACACACTGTTTGGGCCGCACGGTTTAGTAAAAAGTGTGCCAACTATACTCACTCTACTGGGCACTCAGGGTACTCCACATGGGCTAGGAACATAGTTTAGAAAAGCATGCAAATCTTGTGTGCACTGCCACTACCCCTTTGAGCTAGGGCACATGGTATTCTATAGTGGGCCACACAATTTCAGAAAAACCATACACCCTCTTCAATTTTTCCAAAACCTTGTTTTATGGATCTAGTACACCCAGACCTCTTAAATAAACCTGGTAAACAAAAAATTCCTTCACCTAAGTCCAAAAACATCACTTTTAAGTGACATAACTCTTATAATTTTGTTTTGATGCTCAGTTTTAAAAATAACCGGTTAAATAATTAAAAAAGTTTAAAAACCTTTACATTCTTGACCAGTTCAAAAGGTGGAATATTACAATTAAGATTATTTTTTTTAGATAATAAATTACTTAAATTCTTTCAATAATGATATTTGTAAAATTTTAA
Source organism: Viscum album (assembly GCA_963277665.1). Taxonomy (NCBI): domain Eukaryota; kingdom Viridiplantae; phylum Streptophyta; class Magnoliopsida; order Santalales; family Viscaceae; genus Viscum; species Viscum album. The sequence continues at coordinate 507,756,991 of OY728145.1, forward strand.
CATTACACATGTATACTTATGACCTACCATATTTATGATTATAACGAACATCATTTTTCAAAACAATCATTCATGATTGGTATTAAAAGTATATTAAATATTAAAATATGATAAATATTTAAATATTTTCATTCTGGAGGTTATTAAATTGTATAGTATGAGCCAGAACCAGATATTTCATGACAAAACATGCATGAGTTAAAAGGAAAATTAACACCCAAAAAAATGAAAATAATTAATGATTATTAACAAATTGGTGATGATATGTTATAAAAGGATCGTATATGATATTATAAATATTAATATGGTTATATTATATGTTAATAACATATTTAAAACCACTATACAAGAGGTTAAATCATGTTCAACCCAAAATAAGCATGAGGTAAGGGACTTTGTCTCAATTTCTATTAATTGAGGCATATTGCAATGTTAAGAACCTAATTTCTTTTTTTATGGATTATATATTGAACCTTTTATATGTTATGTCATTATTCATTAATAATTTGTGGTATTTTAAGATACAATATTATTTTTTTCATCCTATGGGATTTGACAGATGAGTTACCATGTGATAAAGAATTTCATAACTCAATTTGTTTTCATTGGGTTATATCACTTCATCATCATCAATATTATAAGATTATTTGTGAAAAAATGTTTTTTATCTTATGATCTATTTTCACTTATTTTATGTGTATTTATAGTTTATACAAATAATTTATTCATTTTTTAACTCTCACTTCAACATTATGATAATTGTAAGGGTTTATTTCACAATTTCATTATAATTGAGATTATTTAGTATTGAATTTAATTTGAAAGATATTATTTGACCATTTTATAATAAAAAAATTAATTTAATTCTCAAATGATTATTAATTATAATTTCATGTTATAATATTAAATTTCCATTCTTTTTTACTTGAAATAATCCTGAAAATATTTCTAAGAAGATCTGATTTCATTTATCTCTTCGGTCGAAAATTCATTGTCTTCAAAACCATGTTTTCTAAAAATGTTTAAAAAATTATTTAACCATTTCAAAAGGATTAATTAAATAATAATTTACCCATTTTTTACATTTTTAAAAATATTTGGAATGAAATATTCATGTCCTTTTTAAAACAATTCCCATTTGGCTTTTATTGAAAATGTGAAAGAAATATTTTTAATATTTTTTAGAAATTACATTATAAGTTCGAAATATTTATTTCAATGAAAATTATTTTCCAAAATATTTGTGACCTCTTTGTTTGTGAAAGTGATTTTCAAAATGAAAATGACATTTTCCTTAAGATTGTTTTAGTAATATTTTTATTGTATTTGTATTCATAAATGAAAACAAACCTTTATTCTTAATCCAATGTGTATATGTTGGATTGATAATATTCTTAATATTTTTAGGGATGTATTGTTGTTATTTTTACCAAGGGAAGTTTTTGACACTCACTTTCTTGATTCATTTTTATAGTCATTAATTTTCCATTGAAATATTTAATAACTTGTGATCTTGGGACATTACATTTCCCCTAAATATCCATACTATTTATCATGGATATGTTTGTTTCATAAACCTTATATAATTTCTATATATAGTGTTCCAAATTGAAAGTAAATTTTTATCATAAAAGTTTGTATAAATCTATATTATTTACTCAATATCGATGTTTTATGAGAAGGTACACCGATCATTAATGAAATAGATTGTTTAATATATGAGTAATGATTAAAAGATGAACATACAAGTGGGGCCTCATTATAGATAGTCCCTTAATACATAAATATTCTCATAAGACAAATCTTTGGAATATCCATAGTTAAATGGGATTCTGGTGTATACCTTCCCATCAGTTTTAAACTGTCTTGAGGAGAGATCTTGATGGTAGAGGTATCCTGATGCCTGAGATCAAGATGTCTAATATTTAAGAATTTTATTAATTGTTAATTTATTTATTTTTATCCATGAGTTTTTCAAAATAAAACTATCCTTGATTCATTTTGTTATTATTTTTTGATTAAATGGAATGTTTTTTCAATAATTTCCATTCCCATATTGATTATTCCTTATCCAGTTATTATAGTTTTAAAGTCCCATGTTTTTGCACTGGCTTAAAAGATGATAGTTTTTGAACTTTTCTGATTATGGATGGGTTGGTCTTAATACCATGATTCGGGTTAATGTTTCGTGTGTTTGGACTATTTAAAAGTGTTGATAACAAGTTTGGGTAAATATTTGAGGAGTTTTACAGTTGTTTCAATGGGTTTTAGGGGTACCAAAACTGGAAGTGGCGCTCGTACAGGTTAAGCAAGGTTGGTCAAGCCATGCGGATCAAACAGTGGTGCTTGTTAAAGGTTAAAAATTGGCACTTGCATGGTCTGTAAACAGATAGGAGAACCTTGTAGGACAAAACGTCCAGAGTAGGTTCCTTAGAAAAAAGTTCCCACACAATTGGCACATGGTTTTCTAAACCATGCGAGACAAACCATGCGAACTACCCAGTTTTCGGTTTTGGGTTATTTTATTTAATTAAATTTCTGGATATGAGGGATTTAATTAAAAGACATAATATGGGGGATTTTAATTGGTTAAATTCACAGTTAAAAGGAATTTAATTAATTTATGAAAATGGGGTTTCATTTAATTAAATTTATGTGAGATAATTCCAATAAATGAGTGGAGGTTTTATTTAATTAGATCAAAGTAAATGGATTTTAATAAAATGAAGAATAAATATGGAGTTGGGGTTTTACGTAATTAAAATCAAGGATAGTATGAATTTAATTATTTAAAGAAATGTGGGGGAACAGATTTCAAAGAATTTATGTTTTGAAGAATTTAATTAAATAACGATGACTTGGAGTTGTATTAATTAAATTCATTGAAGGGAATATAATTAAATAAGTTAAGGAGGATTTTTTATTTAATTAAATTTGTTAGAGAGGAATTTTAGTAATTAAGGTGTAACAGGGGAGTTATCGGGTTTATCAAAGAATCATTTAAATTAAAATGATAATAATAATATGGTTTATTAATATTATTATTGTATTAATTATTATAATAATAATTAGGGTTATAAGAGGGAGGTGTACAGCAGGGTGAGGCATGACCCTCTCCCCTTGTTCTCCCATGGTGAGGAGTACCACTCCCCAACATGGCTCCCTCTCCATGTGAAAGATCGCAGTAGTTAATTAATGGAATTTGTTCATCTCATCGAGGTAAGTCCTTCTCTACATGGTTCATTCATCGTATCATCTTTTTCATCTCTTCTATTCCCGGTATCCATTAGGTTGAAAATGAAAGGCATGAGGTTAATTATATTTCTTCTCTTCTTCTGATTTTAGGTGGTGCGGATGATTTCTCAGGACTTGTTGGTCTATATTTAGACAGCCGTTGCTGAATGCATGGAAGTTTGTCTCGTTTTGGTTACACACTATCATATTTGGGCAAGACAATGAATTCCAAGTGTGTATATGCTTTTATGGTGGTGCGTGTATTTGAAGAGTGTTTTCGGTTTAAGTTAGAAAGCATTGGTTAATGCAAATACTTGAGGTAGGGTCCCCAAAAATGATTTTTTTTGGAAAAACGATGATTTTTTAATTTACTTATTTTGATAAAGATGAATATAATTTTAATGAAAATTGATTATTCCTATAAAACTATTTGTTATATTACAAAATCACGTTTTGTAATAAAACCTAACCAATGGATGGGAACTTCCTTCAAACTAAAAACATAATGTTTAAAGAGGCATGTTCTTTTATCTTGTAGCCATGTGAATTACTAATTCTTCATTTTTTTGTTGATGTGCCTAGGTTATGTGGAATGTATGAGTATTGGGTGGGATAAGTTTTGATAATTAATCAGGGAATTAATTATGAGAATTTTATTGGATAAGTAAAGGTAATTAATTTGTCAATTAATTGTGAACCTATTTAATTGTAATTGAGATATTGAATTAGTTAATTGGAAGAAATTAATTATAAGATGAGGTTTATCTTTGTAAGATAAATAATATTGAATTAAATACGGGCCATGATGTTGATTAAATATAATTAATTGTGAGAATTAAAAGTTATAAGTTGATATTTGATTTGGATAATTAATTGTAATGAATTAATTATGGAAAGATGAGATTTAGAGTGGAATAATTAATTGTGAATTAATTATCTTCTTGACCTTGAAATATAAATAATTAATTGGGGGATTAATTATATTATATTGAATTGGATAATTTAGATGATTAATCAGTGGATTAATTGTGATTTGATTCTTTGAATAATACGAGACAATTAATGGTGTATTAATTATATGCTCTTGCACTAATGTTTTAGATAATTAATTATGAAAAATTAATTATCGAATGAGAATTTTTTTGATTGATTAATTAATTATTGAATTAATTATTGGGTTATATGCTTAGTTAATTTATGAATTAACTAATGGTCGTTGAAAATTTAAACTGATTGTTGGATTACTAAATGAATAATGTGGAAAATCCTTATGAATTAAAGAATGATTAAATATATGAGATTTTGTGGTGCTAGGTATGAAATCCGAGACAAATATAGAAGATGGGACATGGACATGGCATTCCTCCCCAATAGTTATCAAATGATGTAAAGGAATGAGAATGTGGTGCTAGGTATGACATCATAGACCAATGTAAAAAATGGGACTTGGACAAGGAATTCTTCCCCAATTGTTATCTAAGAACTTATATGTAAGGGTGTTATACATGGAGATCTACACCAAATGAGAAATAGGTGTTAGACATGGAATTCTAACACCAATAGTATAAATATATGAATGAGGTTTTTAGGTTCTAACCATGGTGTTCTACACCGATAGTATATTATATGAATGAATTATGAAATTCATGAGAGATATGAATCCTGAACAAGTTGAACGTGATTAAATATTGAAATATTGAGAATGATAAGAATTTTGGCATGAGCCAAAGTTAGTGTTGAGGTACTGGAGACCATGGGAACCTTGGAGACAATAAATTATTAAGTGGATAATAATTGGTAAAGTGTTAAAAGGTATTCATTCTTGATAAATATTCTTGTTTGATTCTATGTAGACTCTTATTCCGTCTACAGGCCGAAGTAGGTATCTTTGTCATGTGTCCCTTTGGAACTTTGCTGAGTTGTTGGTTATTTATTTAGTTATGTTATTACCTTGTTATATCTGTACACCATTTTTTATATAGCATTGTCTAGATTGAGCTAAAAAACTCATGTTCCTGGACTACTGAGATATATATCTCACTTCCTATTTGGGCAACCATTGCATTAGGGTACCCGAGTAGACTTTATTGTTTGTAGGATTCTGGACCATTGCCTATAGGGGTTATGTGTACTTGGTAGTTAGGAGCAAATGACCGTGCGGGAGTTTGGGATTTTCATAGAGATCGCCCTTGGGGATTAATTATTTGCTTTATTTCTATATAGGAATTTAAAGCATGATATTTTTTTACCGCTTTCTGATATGTATCACCATGACATGCATGCATTGTTTAAACTGGAATTGACCATTTTTATTAACCTGTTGAATATTATTTTATATGCTTCCGTGGTTTTCTGATTTTATTATCTATTTCCACTATACACCCTAGATATGAGGATATAGTCTCCCCACTGACTATCCATAGACCCTCACTACTATTCGGAAGCCTATGGCATATGAGGAGACGTTCTAGAGGTCATGTGGTGACCGTAAAGCATCTGATTTGAGGGTAACCCAGTTCGGTACATTACAAAGTGGTATCAAATGTTAAGGTTTTGATTCTTTTTTCCATTGTCTTTCTATTTTGGGTTGGTAGATAGGAGACTAGGAAAGTGTTAGCACTCAGTTAATAGCGGTGCTTGGGACTGATCACCCCATGTATGGGAAATGACCAAGTGGCTAGGTATGAGAATTGATGTTTATACTATTTGAGGATACAATTGATATGATTTCCCCTTGAGTGACTGGGGTATTTTATGTTGCTTATTGATTTTGAGAATTTTGGAAATTTTACATATCCTAATATGGAAAGAAAATTTCATTACATGCATCATCTTAGTCACTTTGATATTCACATGTCAGGAATATCACATGCCATGTAGTAGCATTAGTAGGGTTCTGACTAATTTTGGTTGTGTTCCTTGGGTAAAATTCCATGTTTTGATTTTCTTTATAATGCCTAGTTAGATAGCATGTTTCAGTGATAGATATATCATACTGGGGTGTTTATATTCCATGATACCTCTATTTTGATGTTGTTCCATGCTTTTGTGTTATAACTTGTTGTTATGTTATTAGTAACGATAACATGTTATAGAAGTTTTGATGTGTGAATGGATGCATGGGTATAAAAACATTTTGATTGATTACGTCTTCAAATGGATCAAATTTCATTTTTAAGGTGTATGAGTGCCCTATAATTTGGAAAAGGGTATCCCGTGTATTCAAATGATTGAATAAGTGGATGTTAAAGTTAAAAAAATGTTAAATAGAAATTAATTGAGATAAATGGGATCCAAATTATAGCAGTAAGGTGTATGGGCGCCTTATTGATTTGTAGATGACCACCCATGTGACTGAGCCTAGTATAACCATAGTGTGTTTGAAAATGTTTATAAATGTAAAACTGTTGTGTTTTTATTTAGATGAACTGTTATAAGGTTTCTTTTTTGAATATCTTTTATGTTTTGAATTAAATGGGACCCTCAGAGGTCTCATTCTAATTAAAAGGAATTTAAATGATAAATTTACTGTTTAAAAATGAAATGAAACTAAATGTTAACTTTTTAAGAGGAATTTTATTATATCATTCCAATTTTGGCCACAAAGCATTGATTAAATACAATTTTAGTTGGTGTGGAATATTACTTTTGGATTTGTTAAAATTCATTCAATGTTTATAGGTTTAAATTAATATAGTAAAAAGACTGAAATGAAATGGGGTCTTTTTAACCTAGTGATTTATGCTTTACGTAACCATGAGATAGGGTGGACATGTATTCTTTGTAAAGGACTAACCTGTGGTAGGTAGCACCTTTAAATCTTGAGATTCTTTGTTCCACTGTGAGATTTTAATGTTGATTCTGTTATAGTGCCATTTCCCTTACTATAACTTTTGGGACCCGGGTGTTTTGACCCACCGATATGTTTAATTTTTGGATCTCATAGAATATGTTGATATGGTGATTGTGGTTTGTGGAACGTTACACGTACATTTAAGGAATTTCTGAAATAGTGTTCTTGTGAGTGAATGATCTTTTAATATATGACATGAAAATTCCTAAGGTCGATAATGTCACATTGACAAGTTTTTCAATGAGTTTTAGTGGTAAGATTTGAAGGAACAAGGATGCCTTTGTGGATGCAGGCATCGAGGGTTGGTTGATGACGCGTTGGTAGGAGAAGCTAATCCTTTTTACAAAGATTCGATCGATGATAGTTTGAATGATTTTTGGTTACCTGAGTTTACTCTTACTGTTCTATTTTTAATGATATGATCATGTACGATATCTTGACCTCATCCTGGAGGCACTGAGATAGTGTCTGTTATACACCATGCTAATGTTTTTAATGTTGTTGGACTTGATAAGCGGTTGTTAATTGGGTTGCACGTGAGATGTGGGGTTATTTGGATTAAAATTTTATTTGTACGGGGGAAAAACATTTTTAAGGAAACCTTGAGATGACTTGACTTGGAGAGGACACAAAATGTCAAGTGAGGACTTTTATTACTTATGGTTGGTGATGGAATCTTTTTAAAGGCACATCGCTGAGTTAATAGTGACTGTATGTTTTTAGGTTGTAAATATCAATTGAGGAGACGATGACGAGATCATGTCTCTAGTAGTTTGGGCTTGGTTATGCGACACTTTTATGTTTTGGTTTGGATTCATAACTTTGGATTGGGTATATAAGGTTTAAGTCGTTGGGATTGTGATTTGGTTAAACGTGTGTTTGGTGTTTATAAATGAAATATAATTGTTCAAATGAGAATTAATGACCTTGATGGGTTGGGAAATGCTATATTAGTTTCTGTTAGCTTCTCATGGATGAGATGTTTTTAAGGTGGGTAAATTGTAAAGTCCCATGTTTTTGAACCGGGTAAAAATATGAGAGTTTTTGAACTTTTTCCTTTATGGATGGGTTGTTCATAAAACCAATATTTGAGTTGATGTTTCATGAGTGTAAACAATTTAAAAGTGTTGATAAAAGGATTGGGTAAAGGTTCAAGTAGTTTTACAGGTGGTTCAATGGGTTTTAGGAGCACCAAACTTGGCAGTAGCGTTCGCATGGGCTGAGCACGGTTGGTCAAATCGTGTGGGTCAAACCGTGCCGCTTGCTAATGGTGAAATAGATGCGCTCGCACAGTATGCACATGATTAGGAAAACATTGTGGGAAAAAACATTTTGAAGTAGGTTCCTTAGATAAAAGGTCCCACACGGTTGGCACATGGTTTTCTAGACTATTCAAGACAAACCGTGTGACTTAACAAGTTTTGGGTTTCGGGATATATTATTTAATTAAATTCCCAGCCGTGAGGTATTGAATTAAATGACATAATATTGGAGTTTTTAATTGATTAAATTCATGCTTAATTGGATTTTAATTAATAGATGAAAAATGGGGTTTCATTTAATTAAATTAATGTGAGAGGATTTAATTAAATGAGTTTGAGTTTTATTTAATTTGAACCAAGTGAATGGATTTTAATTAAATAGGTAATAAATGTGGAGTTGGGGTTTTACCTAATTAAATTTAAGGGTAGTATGAATGTAATTATTTAATGAAAAGTGGGGGAAATGATTTAATTAAATTTTTGGTTAGAATAAGTTAATTATATAACTATGAGTTGGAGTATTTTTAATTAAATTCATTGAAGGGAATTTAATTAAATGATTTAAGGAGGAGTTTTTGTTTAATTAAATTCATTGGATAAGAATTTAATTAAATGAGGTGTAATGGGGGAGTTATGGGGTTTATCTAAGAATCGTTTAAATTGAAATGATAATAATAATATGGTTGTTGTTATTATTATTATTATTTTATGAATTATTATAAAACTAATTTGTTTTATAAGAGGGTGGTGCATAACAGGGTGAGGTGTGACCCCCCATCCCTCGTTCTCCCCTAGAGAGGTGCACCACTCCCTAACTCGGCTCCCTCTCCATGTGTCGGATCACAGTAGTTCCTTCATAGAAGTTGTTCATCTCTTTGAGTTATGTACTTTTCCACATGTTTTGTTTTTCATATTTTCCTTTTCAGCTCTTCTTATCCAGATCTCCATTAGGCCGAAAACCTGAGGTCTAGGGTTAATTTAGTTTGTTCTCTTATTCTATTTCTAGGTGGTGCAGATGATGTCTCAGGAATTGTTGGTCTAAATTTCGATAACTGTTTCCAAAGGCATGGCAGTTTGTCTTGTTTGGGTTCACTGCCATCATAATTGGGTGTGAGGATGAATTCTGAGTGTGCGCATACTTTTTTGGAGGTTCGTGTGTGTAACACCCGAGACTTTTATGTGAAATATTTTGTTTTTATGTTATATAAATCATCAAAGGAATCTCTCACTACAGACAACATAGGCTTGGCTTTCTTTACACGCAACTGTGGCCTTCCTTGATAGCTTGTGTCGTACGCAATACCGAGTTTCACTAAATAATGATATGCTACTAAAATATTATTAAAACTAGCCATTGTGAATAGTAATAACCACTTTTTGAAATTTTATAAATTTTATTTTTCCAAATGGACTTCATTTTTGGATTCAGAATATCAAAATTTGCCTAGGGTGAAATTTTGGTATTTTTATGAAAACTTTCAATTTTTGATGAATAGTGAAACCACTAAGTGGTAGTTAAAAAACTGAATTTTTCATAAAATTTAATTTTACCGCTTCTGTGAGTGGAATTTAGAAAATCCGAAGACACGGTTGATTTCAGTAAGTAAAATGTGGTTCAATGAGATGAAAATAATTTTTTGGTGAATATTAACTTTTTACTTTTTTTACCACGGTTAAAAGTAAATAGGGTAATTAAGTGTAAAAATGATATTATTATTATCATAACACATGTCCTAATTCTATTAGATAAGTGTAATTCGACCAAAAGAAACCTTACGAATAAAATATGACCATTTAGGCCCACTTGGATTAGATTAGGACATTTATTATTAATTTATTTAAAGAAGGAATAAAATAGTTAAAATCAATGTTTAATAAGTAAATCATTTTTAATATGGGGTTATACATAAGATAAATTTGACTATAAATATTCATTATAAATATAAAAGTATTTCCTACATAATGGTATTTTATTTGTAATTTTTAGACATTAAATAATTTAATTTATTTATGACACAATGATGATGTAGCAATTATCTTATTAATGAAATATTGACATAATTGATGTTATAAATACCCAAATAAATGTAATTTGAGACTTTTTATGAATTAAACTAATTTTCTTAGTTAATAAAACATGTTAGTATTGATTTAAGTAACTTGTTTCGAACTAATCATTCGGTTATGATTTTCACAAAAATCAATTACTAAATAGTGTCAAAATTGACATAAAATAGTTTTTAAAACAAATATTATATTACTAATTGTTATTTTATTCCTAAAAATCTATGGTTCGGCCAAATGACTTAGATAAGGTCATATATATTAATAATAAACAACTTGGGGTTCGTTTGTCTTGATATGGTAAGTTTATTAACCTTATAGTGTAAGAAAACAAGAAGACACGATAAAAGTTAAATTATATAACTTAAAGTTAAATATAAATGATAAGGTTAAAATTGATACCTAAACTTGTCTAAATTCTATTGGATGAGAGGATTTCGACCCCTAACCACCTTATCTTCGAAATATATCAATTTGGAGCTATTAAAAACCGAATTTGACTTTATAATAAAATAATATTTTTAGTTATTCAAAAGGTTCCCCTCTCCTCCCTTATAAAAGGGCACCTCCTCCCCCTCTTCCTCACACCACTTTGAGCCTTCAATCTCGGCCAACCCCTGCCAATTTCTCCTCTCCACTTCCCGAGAAACATCCTAGAGGTTCTGATCTTCTTCAAAGACATATTTTAGTACCCTAAAAGGAGGTCTCAAAGAAGCACTTCAATGAAGAGGTAATGTCTGTTACTGATTCTTTCATATTTATTTCTTCTTCCACTTCTTCTTCTTTAGTTTTTTCATTATGAAGAAATAACATCAGTATCACTCGTATACTGATATGTTATTATAAGTATGAAAAAACCCTATTTCACCATCTATCCATCCTACGGAACAAGAAATCACCGCGCGTGCATACGTACGGAATACCGTCTCCACGCCGTGGTGTAATCTATTTTCCACCACCACCTTACTTGGATGGGTATAATGGTGTAAATAATGACTATATATGACTATTATAAAGGGATATTGATTCTGAAATAGTATACATAAACTCCAATACAATTCCACAATCATAGGAACGATATTATCACTCGTGCGTACGTACGGAATATCGTCTCCACGATGTGATGCGACTCGTTCTACATGATATTAATTGCATAATGATTATATAAATGAATTGAATGAATAAATATTATATATAGTACATTAATACCATTCTGGAAATGATGTATCTATAACCTAAAGAGAAGAATAAGAATTTATTCGACAAAACACGTATAAGAACAAAAAGTTATAAACACCTGAATAACAAGTAGTAATGAAATATTACTAATAAGAAGCTAAGAATATGACCATATATGATATCATAACAATAATTATGATTCTGTAATAAGTCAATAAAATTATTTAAATCAGTATACAGGAGTTTCGGACACTTAAGAGGCTAATCGGACCTAAGGTAAAGGAAATATCACAATCTCATTTTTATCCAAGATTGTTTATACTTTGGTATTTACTGGGGTGTATGTTATCATCCAAATCCATGTTTCCTCAATATTTAATATTATATCCATCCACCTACAATTGATTAAATCCAATTTTTCCCTTCGATGAGTTTTTAGTAAAGGATATGAAAGGAATCTTTTGTCATTTTTCATACGAGATACTTTTTCACTTTTTCGAAAAAAGTACGAAGAATGTTTTTTTAACTTATACGGCATGAAGGGATTTTTAAAACATTATTTCCAAGAAACTTCCTTTACAAGTTTTAAAGTTCATTTTTAATCAACTTCTTTTAGTTTAGAATTGTATGACATGTTAAGAAAGGAAAAGTGTTTTTGAAGTAGAAAGAATATTTTCCTCAAGAATGGAGTTCAAGAGTTTTATCAAAATTATTTTCCATCTAAGATAATATAGGGTTCTATTTATATCCCTATTATTACATTGATATGATTATGTTGTGATAGAAATATTTTTATGAATTCCTTTATCTTATATGAATTGTTTTATGATGTCATGATGTTTAAGATTCCCATTTTTATTACATGGGTTATGCAATGATGTATGATTTATGATTTTGTGGAACATAGAAGAATGGTATCATTATGAGATGGGTGGGAGCTATATCTCCCTCCAATGCATTGGGTAAATATTTTATATCTCATGAGATAGACATGGCTGGAACGGTAGGTTATACCGGTTCAGTGAAACAGGACTGAAACGAGGAGTGAACTCAGTTCAGAAATGGACTTTGTCCACTAAGATATTCTTGGCAATGAGTCTTGACTAATAATAAATGATTCTCTATGACTATGTGTGTATGCCACAAAGTTTCATGTTTTATGTTATGATTATTGGGATTCCATTTCACTACTATGATTTATCCCATGTTATGAAATTATGCTCTCTTTTGCAGGTTAAGATTTCCAAAAGTTATGTTCTTATGAATATGATGTGATTGATAATTCTTTTGTTTACCCTTACTGAGCATTTGAGCTCACCCTTTTGTATTTTTTCTTTCCCCAGGTCAGGAAGAAGGTTATTAAGTAAGATATGCCAAAAGGGACTATTGATATGATGAAATAAATGGGAGATAGTGTAGACGCTTTATGAACCAGTTGTTTATGTTTCCCAGTTTCTAAAGACACTATACCTATACAGTCCTTTCGTGGTTTGGTTATATGTTGTAATATGTATTCTTCAATTTTGAATTATTAACAATGTATGTAAAGTATGGGTCGTTATAGTTGGTATCAGAGGAAAGGTATAGTCAACCTTTGGAAACTAGGATGTGAAAGCCTTAGTAAGAACCCTAAGGATAAGACTAAGCATAGAACACAATCTTAGTGTTTTAGAAATGGCCATGAATAACCTAGGATAAGACCTTAAGTGTGAAATTTTATTCTTTATTATGAGGTTTTCCTAATATAATTAGTGTTTCTCGCACTATTATTCTTGGTTTTAGTCAATGGCTGGAACCCGAAGGAACCGTGTTTATGCAGAATGCGATGGGAAATGCAATGATTGTCCCCCTGAGCAACCAAACATTATGGGAGATGGAATGAAAAATCTAGTAGCCATGATCACACAAATTTCTCAAGCTATGAATCATGCTGGACTTCCAAACGAGCAAAGGAAGGAGCACCATTCTGTTGAATCCTTCATGAGACAGCGTCCACCTTCATTCAACGGGTCTGCTGATCCATTAGTTGCCGAACAATGGATTAGTACTACTAAAAAGATATTTTCAGTTCTTCAATGTTCTGAGCATGATAAATTCATCTTAGTAGTGTATCGTTTGGAAGGTGATGCTGATCAATGGTGGAATATTATTAAGAATACGAGGCAAAGGGATGAAATTGATTCCATTGAATGGGACGAGTTCAAGAACTTATTTTTCAATAAGTACTTCCCTCGTATTCTCCGAACAAAGATAGAGAAAGAGTTTCTTGAACTGAAGCAAAAGGATGATGAATCTGTTGGTACCTATGAAGAAAATTTTACAAAACTTGCTAGGTACGCTTTTGGTATTATTATCTAACCTGAGAGTAAGATCGATTGATTCTTTAGTGGCTTAAAATCAAGTCTTCGAAGGGCGTTATCCATAAGGGACTTCAATAGCTACGAGGAAATCGTTCGATGTGCTCTCAAAGTTGAGATGGAGATTTGAGTAACCCATCAGTCATATGGGTTTGATAAGAAGAGGAAAATGGAATTCAAAGAAAAATCTAAAGAGCACACCGAAAAGAAGATGAGCTTTAACTTATTCTCAAAGTGTGGAAAGAAACGTGGAGGGAGTTGTCTTAAAGGGACAAGTAAATGTTTAAAATGTGTAAAGGAAGGTCATCTAGATTTTAAATGCCGCGATGATGGGAAGAAGATGTCTAATGATGCAAACAAAGGAAGGGATACACAGAATGAACCTACTACACTTCAATGTTTCAAGTGCAAGGAGATGGGACATTATGCTAATAAATTCCCTAATCCAAGGGTTGATGATGATGGTCGACTTCAAAAAAATCTTAAGGCTAAAGGCAGAGGAAAGTCACATGCAATTTCTATCAGCGATGTGGAGTACGATAACGATGTGGTGAAAGGTACACTTACCATCCACTCTAAAGTAGTAGATGTTTTATTTGATTCTGGATCCACCCACTCTTTTATTTCTGAAGAATTTTCTAAGGGTATCACTGTATTACCTCAACAATTAGATGTTGAGTTAGCTTTGACAACACCTAATGGCACAACAGTCGCATCAAAAGTTTATAATTCTTCTCCGATCGAAGTTTGTGGGAAAGTGCTTCCTGCAAATCTTGTGATCCTTCTTACAGTGAAATTTGATGTGATTCTTGGCATGGATTGGATTTCTTTGTATGGAACTCATATCAATTGCCAAAGAAGGGAAGTCACATTTCATATTCCAGATCAATCTATGATCGTCTATCAATGCAAGGATGAACATAACCTTCCAGTGGAAATTCCTTCTACCTTATGGGTCTTGATTCCACTAAATGAATTTTATTTATCTCAAATGGTTGGTGAGAAACTCACGATTAAGAATATGCCCATTGTATGAGAGTTTGATGATGTCTTTCCGGAGGAATTACCGGGTCTTCCACCAAATCGTGAAGTTGAGTTTTCAATAGAACTCGTACCGAGTGCTTTGCCTATTTCAAAGACACCTTATAGAATGGCCCCAATTGAGTTGTAGGAATTGAAGAAGAAACTCCAAGAGAATCATGATAAGGGATTCATACGCCCTTCTTCATCACCTTGGGGAGAACCTGTTCTATTTTTTTAGAAGAAAGATGGATCAATGAGACTCTGCATTGATTATCGAAAACTTAACATGATCACTATCAAGAACAAATATCCTCTCCCATGCATTGATAACTTATTTGACCAACTACATGGAGCGGAATACTTTTCCAAGATTGATCTTCATTCAGGGTATCATCAATTAAGGGTCAAAAGGGAGGATATACCAAAGATGGCTTTCCATACATGGTATGGACACTATGAATTTATAGTGATGCCATTTGGTCTTACTAAGGACCCTGTAATATTCATGGATCTGATGAATAGAGTCTTTAGAGACTATCTTGATCAATTTGTGGTAGTCTTTATAGATGATATTCTTGTCTATTCAAAGAGCAAGGAAGAACATGAAGATCACTTGAGAATTATATTGAAGACCCTGAGAAAGGATATGATTTATGCCAAATTTACCAAGTGTGAATTTTGGCTTCAAAAAGTTTCATTTTTGGGTCACATAATCTCAAAAGAGGGGATATCTGTGGATCCAGCAAAAATAGAGGTTATCAAATGATGGTCGAGACCAACAACAGTAACTGAGATCCGAATTTTTCTTGGTTGGGCTCGATATTATCGGCGTTTTGTGAAATATTTTTCACAATTATCTAATCCACTCACCAAGTTGACTCAGAAAGGAGTTAAGTTTGTTTGGATGGAAGAATGTGAAGAGAATTTCAAGGAGTTGAAAAGAAGGTTATCCAGTGCATCTGTGCTCACACTGACTTGTAGTGGAGAAAGGTTTGTGATCTATAGTAATGCATCCAAGAAGGGATTGGGGTGTGTTCTTATGTAAAATGATATAGTGATAGCTTATGCCTCACGACAGTTGAAAATCCATGAGCAAAATTACCCAACACATGATTTGGAGTTAGCTGCGGTAATCTTGGCATTAATGATTTGGAGGCATTATCATTATGGTGAAAGGTGTGATATTTATACTGATCATAAAAGTTTAAAGTATATTTTCACACAAAAAGAGCTGAATATGCACCAAAGAAGATGGTTAGAACTGATTAAGGATTACTACTGCTCAATTCATTACCACCCTGGGAAAGAAAACAAGGTGGCAGATGCATTAAGTCAATAAGACCATGCCAGTTTATCCATGATGAGGAACACAAAAGATCCAATATTTATGGATTTACAAAGGATGGATCTTGGAATTATAATGGAAGGGGAAAAATATTATTTTTCACAAATGAATGTTCAACCATATATACATGTGAAGATTAAAGAGGTATATAATGAAGATGTCGAGTTACAAAAGAAGGTGAAAAATGTTCCTGAATTCAAGCTTGATTGTGATGGGATAATAAAGTTCAGGAATCGGGTTTGTGTTCCTCCCATCCCGGAATTAAAGAAGGAGCTGCTGGATGAGGCTCATAGTTCTTCATTCTCTATTCAACTTGGAAGCACAAAGATGTATAGGGACCTGAAAGTGTACTTCTGGTGGGATGCCATGAAAAAGATGTTGATGAATATGTCTCTCGATGCTTGGTTTGTCAGCAAGTTAATGCTGAGAGACAGAAGTCTAAGGGGATGTTACAACCATTACCCATACCCGAATGGAAATGGGAAAAAATCACTATGGACTTTGTCACAGGACTTCCTAAAACATCCAAATGAAATAATGCTATCTGGTTCATAATTGATCGTCTTACCAAGTCTGCACACTTCATTGCTATTAGAGAGGATTTCTCTCTGGATCAGCTTGCCAGGATATATGTAAAGGAAGTGGTAAGATTGCATGGAGTACCACTTTTTATTATATATGATCGGGATCTAAGCTTTACCTCAAAGTTTTTGCGAAGTCTTCAGCATACTCTGGATACAGAGTTGAGTTTTAGCACTGCTTGTCATCCTCAGACAGATGGTCAGTCTGAGAGAACAATTCAAACTCTAGAAGATATGTTGAGAGCTTGCTCTATGGATTTCAAAGGTGGTTGGGATCAACACCTACCTTTGGTGGAGTTTTCTTATAATAATATATTTCACTCCAGTATTCAGATGGCTCCTTATGAAGCTCTCTATTTAAAGAAATGCAGGACTCCAACTTGCTGGGATGAAGTTGGGGAAAGAAAGCTATTAGGACTTGATCTCGTTGATGAAATGGCATAAAAGTTCAAATCTATTCAACAACACATAAGAGAAGCTCAGAGTCGACAGAAAAGTTATGATGACAAACGAAGAAAAGACCTAGAGTTTGAAGTGGGTGATAAAGTGTTCTTATGAATATATCCCTGGAAGAGAGTCATGAGATTTGGAAAGAAGGGGAAGTTGAGCCTAGATATATCGGTGTTTTCGAAATACTGGATCGTGTTGCGAAGGTAGCTTACCGATTATCGCTTCAACCGAATCTCTCTCAAGTTCACGATGTGTTCCATGTTTCTATCCTGATAAAGTACATACCTGATCCTTCACATGTACTTAGCTCAGAAGTTTTACCGCTGGAGCAAGATCTTTCTTATGAAGAATAGCCGATAGAGATTCTGGATCGTAGCGAAAAATTCCTACGAAGCAAGACCACTCGATTCGTGAATGTTTTATGGAGGAACCACCAATTAGAAGAAGCTACATGGGAGCTTGAGGATATGATGAGGGAGAGGTATCATCATCTGTTTGTTACAAAGTGATGAATTTCGAGGGAGAAATTCATTTTAAGGGGGGTAGAATGTAACACCCGAGATTTTTATGTGAAATATTTTGTTTTTATGTTATATAAATCATCAAAGTAATCTTTCACTATAGACAACACTGGCTTGGCATTATTTACACGCAAAAGCGGCCTTCCTTGATAGCTTGCGTCGTACGCAATACCGAGTTTCACTTAACAATGATATGATATTAAAATATTATTAAAACTAGCTGTTATAAATAGTAATATCCACTTTTTGAAATTTTATAAATTTTGTTTTTCAAAATGGACTTCATTTTTGGATTCGGAATATAGAAATTAGCCTAGGGTGAAATTTTGGTATTTTTCTGAAAACTTCTAATTTTTGATGAATAGTTATACTACTAAGTGGTAGTTAAAAAATAGAATTTTTCATAAAACTTAATTTTACCGCTTCTGTGGGTGGAATTTTTAAACTCCGAGAGACACGGTTGATGTCAGTAAGTAAAATGTGGTTCAATGAGATGAAAATAATTTTTTGGTGAATAGTAACTTTTTTACTTTTTTTACCACGGTTAAAAGTAAATAGGGTAATTAAGGGTAAATATGATATTATTATTACCCTAACACATGTCCTAATTCTATTGGATAAGTGTAATTCGACCAAAAAACAACCTTAGGAATAAAATATGACCATTTAGGCCCACTTGGATTAGATTAGGACATTTATTATTAATTTGTTTAAAGAAGGGTTAAAATAGTTAAAATCAATGTTTAATAAGTATATCATTTTTAATATGGGGTTATACATAAGATAAATTAGACTATAAATATTAATTAGAAAGATAAAAGGATTTCCTACATAATGGTATTTTATTTGTAATTTTTAATCATTAAATAGTTTAATTTATTTATGACACAATGATGATGCAGTAATTATCTTATTAATGAAATATTGACATAATTGATGTTATAAATACCCAAATAAATGTAATTTGAGACTTTTTATGAATTAAACTAATTTTATAGGTTAATACAACATGTTAGTATTGATTTAAGTAACTTGGTTCGAACTAATCATTCGGTTATGATTTTCAAAAAAATCAATTACTAAATAGTGTCAAAATTGACATAAAATAGTTTTTAAAACAAATATTATATTACTAATTGTTATTTTATTCCTTAAAATATAAGGTTCGGAAAAATGACTTAGATATGGTTAGATATAATAATAATAAAGAACTTGGGGTTCGTTTTTCTTGATATGGTAAGTTTATTAGCCTTATAGTGTAAGAAAACAAGACGACACGACAAAAGTTAAATTATCTAACTTAAAGATAAATCTAAATGATAAGGTCAAAATTGATACCTAAACTTGTCTAAATTCTATTGGATGAGGGGATTTCGACCACTACCCACCTTACCTTAGATATATATCAATTGGGAGCTATTAAAAACCGAATTTGACTTTATAATAAAATAATATTTTTTGTTATTCCAAAGGTGCCCCTCTCCTCCCTTATAAAAGGGCACCTCCTCCCCCTCTTCCTCACACCACTTTGAGCCTTCAAGCTCGGCCAACCCCTGACAATTTCTCCTCTCCACTTCCCTATAAAAATCCTAGAGGTTATGATCTTCTTCAAAGACCTATTTTAGTGCCCTAAAAGGAGGTCTCAAAGAAGCACTTCATAGAAGAGGTAATGTCTGTTACCGATTCTTTCATCTTTATTTCTTCTTCCACTTCTTATTCTTTAGTTTTTTCATTATTAAGTGATAACATCAGTATCACTCATATACTGATATGTTATTATAAGTATAAAACAACCCTATTTCACCATCTATCCATCCTACGGAAAAAGAAATCACCGCGCGTGTGTACGTACGGAATACCGTCTCCACGCCGTGGTGTAATCTATTTTACACCACCACCATACTTGGATTGGTATAATGGTGTAAATAATTACTATATATGACTATTATAAAGTGATAATGATTCTGAAATAGTATACATAAACTCCAATACAATTCCACGATCATAGGAACGATAGCATCACTCGTGCGTACGTACGGTATACCGTCTCCACGATGTGATGTGACTCGTTCTACATGATCTTCATTGCATAATAATTATATAAATGAATTGAATGAATAAATATTATATATAGTACATTAATACCATTCTGTAAATTATGTATATATAACCTAAAGAGAACAATAAGAATTTATTCGACAAAACACGTATAAGAACAAAAAGTTATAAACACCCGAATAACAAGTAGTAATGAAATATTACTACTAAGAAGCTAGGAATATGACCATATATGATATCATAAAAATAATAATGATTCTATAATAATTCAATAACATTATTTAAATCATTATACAGGAGTTTCAGACACTTACGAGGAAAATCGGGCCTGAGGTAAAGGAAATATCACAATCTCATTTTTATCCGAGATTGTTTATACTTTGGTATTTACTGGGGTGCATTTTATCATCCACATCCATGTTTCCTCAATATCTAATATTATATCCATCCACCTACAATTTTTTAAATCAAATTTTATCCTTCGGTGAGTTTTTAGTAAAGGATATGAAATGAATCTTTTGTCGTTTTTTGTACGAGGTACTTTTTGACTTTTTCGACAAAAGTACGAAGAATGTTTTTTAACTTATACGGCATGAATGGATTTTCATAACATAATTTCCAAGAAGCATCCTTTACAAGTTTTCAAGTTTATTTTTAATCAACTTCTTTTAGTTTATAATTGTATGACATGTTAAGAAAGGAAAAGTGTTTTTGAAGTAGAAAGAATATTTTCCTCAAGAATGGAGTTCAAGTCTTTTATCAAAATTATTTTCCATCTAAGATAATATAGGGTTCTGTTTATATCCATATTATTACATTGATATGAATATGTTGTGATGGAAATATTTTTATGAATTCCATTATCTTATATGAATTGTTTTATGATGTCATGATGTTTAAGATTCCCATTTTTATTACATGGGTTATGCAATGATGTATGATTTATGATTTTGTGGCACACAGAAGAATGGTATCATTATGAGATGGGTGGGACCTATATCTCCCTCCAATGCATTGGGTAAAGATTTTATATCTCATGATATAGACATGTATGGAACGGTATGTTATACAGGTTCAGTGAAACAGGACTGAAATGAGGAGTGAACTCGGTTCAGAAATAGACTTTTTCCACTAAGATAGTCTTGGCAATGAGTCTTGACTAATAAGAAATGATTCTCTATGATTATGTGTGTATGCCACAAAGTTTCATGTTTCATGTTATGATTATTGGGATTCCATTTCACTTCTATGATTTATCCCATGTTATGAAATTATGCTCTCTTTTGCAGGTTAAGATTTCCAAATGTTATGTTCTTATGAATATGATGTGATTGATATTTCTTTTGTTTACCCTTACTGAGAATTTGAGCTCAACCTTTTGTATGTTTTCTTTCCTAGGTCAGGAAGAAGGTTATTAAGTAAGATATGCCAAAAGGGACTATAGATATGATGAAATAAATGGGAGACAGTGTAGACGCTTTATGAACCAGTTGTTTATGTTTCCCAGTTTCTAAAGACACTATACCTATATGGTCCTTTCGTGGTTTTTTTATATGTTTTAATAATTATGCTTCAATTTTGAAGTATTAACAATGTATGTAAAGTATGGGTCGTTATAGTGTGCATGAGGAGTTTGCAGCTTAACTTAGAAAGCATTGGTTGGACCAATTCCTGGAGGCATGGTCTTCAATAGTGATTTTATTTGAAAAAAATATGTTTTTGTTTATCTACTACTTTTGATAATTTTGACTGCAATGTTGGAGAAATTTATATATTTGTATAAAACTATTTTTTAGATTACAAAATAATGTTTTTTAATAAAACCCCTCCAATGGAGGCGTTCTAACTTCAAGCTAAAAACATAAGGTTTAAAGTGACCTGTTCATTTAGATTGTTGTCATGTGAATTACTATTTCTACCCTTTTTTGTTGATTCACTTGGGATAAGTTGAATTTATGAGTATTTGGCCAGATAAGTTGAGATAATTAATCAGTGAATTAATTATGAGATTTTAATTGGATACGTAAAGATAATTAATTTGTGAATTAATTGTGAACCTATTGAATTGTAATTGAGATATTGAATTGGTTAATTGGGGGAAATTAATTATGAGATTATGTTTGGCTATGTAATATAAGAAATGGTGAATTAATTATGTGATATGATGTTCATTAATGATAATTAGTTGTGATAATTAATTATGATAAGTTGATATCTTATTTGGATAATTAATTGTGAAGAATTAATTATGGAAAGATGATATTCAGAGTGGAATAATTAATTTTGAATTAATTATGTTCTTGAGCATAAAATATAGATAATTAATTGGGGTATTAATTATAAGATATTTAATTGGATAATTGAGAAAATTAATCAATGGATTGCTTATGATTTTATGCTTTGAATAAAATGAGATAATTAATGGTGTATTAATTATATGATACTACAGTAATGTTTTAGATAATTAATTATGAATAATTAATTATCAATTGAGAATTGTGTTGAGTGATTAATAAATTTATGAATTAATAAATGGGTTATATGCTTAATTAATTGTTGAATTAACTTATGGGATTGGAAATCTTTAACTGATAATGGTATTTGTAAATGAATAATTTGGAAAATTATTACGACTTAATGAATGATTAAATGGCTGGGCTTTTTTGGTTCTAGGTATGGCATGATAGACCAATATAGAAGTTGGGACTTGGACTTGGTGTTCCTACCCAATATTTTTCATATGATTTAAATGAATGTGAATGTGGTGCTAGGTTTGGTATCCTAAAACCAATGTAGGAGTTTGGACATGGACATGGTGTTCATCCCCAATAGTAATCTAAGCACTTAGATGTAAGGGTGTTAGACATGGATATCTACACTGAATGAGAAATAGTTGTTAGACATGTCATTCTAACACCAATTGTATAAATATATGGACACAATTTTTAGGTTCTAGACATGGAAATCTACACCAATAGTATATAATATGAATGAATTATGAAATTAATGAGATATATGAATCATGCACGATTTGAATGTGATTAAATAATGAAAGGTTGAGAATGATTAGAATTATGGCACAAGCCAAAGTTAGTATTGGGGTACAGGATACCATGGGAACCTTGGAGATAGTAAACGATTAAATAGAGAATAATTGGTAAATCAGTGAAAGATATTAATTCTTGATAAATATTCTTGTATGATTCTCATGCAGACTATTATTCCAGCTATGGGCCGAAGCAGGTATCGTCATTAGTTGTCCCTTTAAAACCTATATGAGTTGTTGGTTATTTATTCAGTTATGTTTTTACCTTGTTATATCTGCACACTATTTTCTATTTTTCATTGTCTAGATAGAGAAAGAAAAATGTGGTCCTGACCTACTGAGATGTATATCTCACACCCTATTCGATCCACCATGGCACTTGGGTACCCGAGTAAACTTTCTTGTTTGCAGGACTGTGGACCTTTGCATTTGGGTGTTATGTGTACTTCGGAGTTCGGAGCAAAGGACAGAGTGGGAGTCTAGGATGCTCGTGGAGATATCCCTTGAGGCCAGATTCGTTTCTTTATTTCTATATTTTAATGTAAATCATGATGTTATGTTTATTTCTTTCCAATATGTATCACCATGACATGTATGCATTGTATAAACTGGTGTTGTCCATTTTTATTATATAGTTGAATATTTTTTTATATTATTCTACTATTTTCGGAGTTTATTATCTATTTCAACTATGCACTCTGAATATGAGGGTATAGTCTCCCCACTGACTATTCATAGACCCTCGCTGCTAGTCGGCATCCTCTCATATACATGGAGATGCGCTTGAGGTCATGTGGCAACTGGTCCACCTACCAGTTCAAGGGTAGTAAGGCTAGGATGTTAAAATAGTAAAATTATTGATCAAATGGTTTGTGTGTTTTTTTACCTTGACTTGTAATTTATTCTTATTTATTCATGATCGATTCCAGTATATTTTACCCTTAATAAGCATTTGATCTCACTCTTATTTTGTTTCATTTCCCAAGAATCCATGAAGTTTATTGTTAATGATAGAAATTGATATGTTAAAAGGAGTAATGTTATTCTTTAAAAAAACATGTTTTTATTTTAGTTTTAAATTATAATGAATGACCCAAGTATGCATATAATTTACCAAGAAAACTAAAATATTCAGTCCTTCAGGGTGTTATTCTCGATATATTATGCCAACGTAATAAAGAAGACAGCAGATCCAGGCTACAGGGGTCAGGGTTTATATATGTGTTATCATAAATAGTTTAGTAGAAATCTTGTGTACTAGATTTAAGAAAACATATATTAGTTATCATAACCATATGATTTAATATGAGGATAAGTATATTAAAATATCTAAAAGTTTTTGTAAGGAATAGAAGATGTGGTTTTTCTTTCCAATACATCCCTTTCTGGATACAAAAAAGATAACATGGTTCTGGAAAATATATACTAATGCGTAATAACTCTATAAATGGAGCATTAGACATAACCTGATCACCACATGATGAACGATAACATGCCTTACTATACACCTATTTTTGACACTATTATGGTATTTCCTTAGGAAAATTCACATTTGTTTTACTAACAAGTATAATTGATTTGAATAGATAAATAAATTGAGTGACATAGGTTAAAGCTATGGTGATTTATATTGAAAATAATATGTTAATATTAAAACATCCTATAAATGATTTTATGGGTTTCCCACTATGGTTGTTGTTTCTAACATTATTCTTGTTGGTTTTAGTCAATTTCTAGAACATTGAGGAATAATGTTAACATTAAACCTAAAGAACAACGAGGTGACTATGAGAAACCACATATGATGATTTCAAGAGTGAAAGATATTTTTATTATGCCTAATAAGTTATCTATAAATACTATTATCAACATATACCTTAACCAAATATTAGAGTCACCAAATAGGAGAAGGATGTAGTTTGTTAACTGCTCGAGTGAAGGAGGCTATAGATGAATGATGAATTGATTACAGTCATGTAAAATGTATGGAAGGAGAAACTAAGGAAATTGTATTAATAGAATGTGAAAATTATTTATTTGTGTAAAGGAAGGAAATAAATAAAAAAAATTATAGGAAAAATATATATTACGATGTAAGGAAATTAATATCATCCTAGAGATACATTTATAGTTTTTTGTATTAAATGTGGAAAACATAGGAATTATTTGAGTCAATTCCCACATCTAAAGGTTATCTCCCAAACCATGTAAGGACCAATGTTGAAATAAAATGGTTTATTTATTTGTTTTGATTCTATATTTATATTATATAAGTATTATTACGAATAGACTTTTGTTATAAGAATCATTAAATATTTAAGGATTATGTTATATTTTTAAAGAATATATGTCTTCATTAAATTAAGAGTTATTGTTAACATCATGTATTTATGAGTTTATGGTTAAAAAGAATTTAATATTCTTAAAAACACCTTTATAAATATCTGGGTGGTAGGAATATAACAAGATGAAGGATATTTTTGGAAAAACTTTAGAGGAATATAAACCATTAGATTTTTTTTAATAAAAGTGTTGTTTGAGGAAGAGTGATTTCACTTTTTTGTATGTAAGATTAAAGTTATTGGTAAAATTTAAGGTTTATCCTAACCTTGATGCTTTAGTAATTTTGTGTAATCAATGTTCTGTAACATTATTAGAATTATATTATCATTGTTTTCAGAAAAGGACAACCTATGTGGGGGGGGGGGGAACCTGTCGCATTTGGAAAATTCATGGGGATTGAACCCATGGGAAAAGGATGATAAGGTTATAACACCTAACACATTCCTATATGATATCCTGGATAATATTTCATTTGTTAAACAATTTGACAAATAAGTATTAATGATGAACCACTTTTGTTACTATTGAGGTTTACAAATTAATGTATTATATTGGATAACTTGTGCTATAAATATTAGTATGGGGAAATAGTTAGAGATATACATAAATAATTTTCACTCATTTATTGTTCTTATGATACATTAATAGTTTATTTTAGTTATTTAGGGAAAATATAATTTATTTTTGGATTTCTATTTCTTGGAGTAAGAAATTAATTATAAATTAATCAAACCATTAGAAAAGGATGAAATTATTCTTATGAGATAGAAATATATCATGCCATCACATTTACTAATATTCATAGATAGAAAATTAATTCCTCATATTTATGAAAATGATATTGATATAAAATGTTAAACTATTAATATGAAATATAATTAATCAATCTGGACTTTTAAATAATCACAGATTTATCATCTTGAGGTCTCTAACTTTTCATTGATCCATCACTTTCTTATTAGTAATGACCTCTATCACTCTATATAATTATTTAAGCTTTTATTCCTTGTCAATATCTCAAAATTCCACCAATTTTCTTCTACTTATAAACCTTGTTATGTGTTATTTGATATGAAATTTATTCATAAGTTTCTCTCTTATTAAGTTAATATTTTATTAACCCTTTTATGATGTGGGTTTTTCAAAAATGGTATTCTCAAATTTCAAACACATGACTACTAGGATCAAGTTTAAATTGATACCAAAAAATTTATTTAATATGATTATAATTTCACAACCCAAAATTTTAAAAGAATAATTTTTATTGATAGCTTATGTGACATGGAACATCAAGTCTAGACATCCCAAAAAATATATTTCATTAAATTTAATCTCATTGTTTGCTTATGTAACACACACCACTGAGTCAAAATTAACCATAATATAATTTTTCATTATAAAAAACAATTTAATTTGTTGGTATGGATACTAAAAAATATTTTATGAAAATATTTTTTATATATTGAATATAAATAAAATAATAATCATTTAAAAGAAATAAATGTAGTATAAAAAACTATACTTTTTCTAAAAGACAGTTTAATATCTCATTGAACACATAATATAAAGATAATTTTTACCAATTTTAGAAACTATATTTGAAACGATGAACTAAATTTTTCAAAATATAATATCAAAATTATCATAGGGTTATGTTTTGTGATTTTTCATAAATGTTTAATTTTTCGATGAATAGTGAAAAATATTGAATTATAATTGAAAACAACCTTTTCGTTTAAATAATTTATAAAGATAAAGTATATTTTTAATTGGGTTTGAAGTAAAATTATTTCAATTATGTAACTATAAATACAATTTAGGGCATTGGAATAATTTTATTGTTTAATTTTGATATAAATATATTATAAACATTTGATCATGTTCTCTTTAAAAACACACTTTCTCATAGCCTATGTGGGATTAATTTTAAATTAGATTTATCCAATTCTGTGAATGAAATTTTAAAAATGTATTCAATATTTTTAATCCTAATATTTATATTATGTAATCAGTTCAACATGAATTTTTATAATAATTATAATAAAAAATGTAAAAATTATTTACCGGGGTTATGGTAAAAATCGGAATACGAGGGGTTAAACTAAAATGATAAGTTTTATAGTGACATGAAACTGGTATAAAATATATTTTATGGAAATATTTAGACATTATCATATCTAAATATCGTGAATACATTATTTTGGACCCATTTTTCATGTAAAAAAACTTTGGCACACATTTTTCCTTTAAACAATTATATGCGTGCCACTCACCAAACTTGTAAAAGGCCACCCACTCTCCTCACTTTTTAAAACCTAAAATACATTTTGGTTCCAAAAATACATGCCCAAATAAATTTACAATATCCCTATACATATCTTTGAAGAATTAATTTTTCATAAATCAATATTAGTAAGGATTTTGGTGCAAACCAACGGAGGTTACCTGAAGAAGAGGTAACATTCATTAATGAGTGTTTTCATTTTATTTCTTCATCCACCTACTCAATTCTCACTAAAACAAGATGATAGGTATCATTAATATTCATATATGTTTTTATATTAATTTAGTGACCTAAAAACATCCCCACATCAATCTAATTGGTTAAAACTTATCATTCATGTGTATAGCGAACTACCGCCTCACGAACCAATATCTTTCATTTTTCCATTAACACCTCCCTGGGTTGGGTAAGATGATGGATGTAAAGTATATATATGATATATATAACATAATTATACCACTTTAGTAATTATATTATATATTAATTTTTATTTTAAAATCCATAAGGGATAATATAATTTCTCTCATCTGTAAGACGAACTACCGCCTCGTGAAGCGATGTGATTCATTTTTCAATAACACTTTACATGGAAAGTAATGAAGATAAAGTTAATGAATATATAAAATATAAATTAAATAATTATGATATTAATGATACATTAGTTATTAATATAATATAATATATCATTTTGTTTGTTACCATTTCACTCACTGGAAGATGATAATATCATTCTTGTATATGGGGACTCTCGTCTTCACGAAGCGATGTGACAATCTTTTTATCACCACGCCACTTGGATAATATATATACGTACATTTAATGAAGTAATATTTTATTTATTATATTATTATCATTATGGAATGATAAAATATTAATTACATCTTTTCCATAATGATCATTGAAACATGGAAACATTACCTATGCATACATACGGCCCACCATCTCTATAATCACAAAATACTTCATTTCTCACAACAGTTTTTCATGATTTTATTAAAAGCATAATTGATATAAAAATATTGTAATTATTTCATTATTATTGTTTTATAGTTTATTTAATTATATAATATGAGAAGGAAATATATATTTTATTACAAAACATGTATGAGAAAACAGGACAATTAATACCCAAAACAATGAAAATAATGAAATATTATTAATAAACGGGTGATAAGATGTTATAAAAATATATTATATGATGGAATAACTATTAATATAGTTATATTATAATTTAATAACATGTTTAATACCTTAGTAAATGATTTTAAACCTGATTCAACTAAAAGGAAGTGTCAGGTAAGGGACTTCGTGTCAATTTCCCAAAATTGAGGAATATTTTAATGTTATGAACCTAATTTAATTTATATGGAGTATATAATTCTAGTTTTCCATGTAATATGATGATTAATTAATAATTAATGGTATTTAAAGTTTCAATTTGAATTATTTACTCCAATAGTATTTGACCTAAGAGTTACAAAATGGTAAATGATTTCATAACTCAATTTCTTTTCACTGGGTTACATTACATCTTCACCATCTTTGATATTATAACATTGCATGTGAAATGAATTATGATTATATTTTATTTTATTTACACATTTTTATTTGTATATACACTTTATGAACATAATAAATTCATTAATTTACTCTTAATTCATCTTTATGATCACTGTAATGGTTTATTTTACAGTCTCATTCTAATAGAGACAGCTTATTCTTGAATTTTAGTTGAAGGAAATTAGGTGACAATTTTCTAATAAACCCATTTAATTTTCTTATTATATGGTTATTCATGATATTCTAATATAATAATAAAATTTTCATGAATCTTTGTAACTTAAAATAATATAGAAAATGTTTGTAAGAATATCCAACTTCATTTCTCTCTTCAGTCAGAAATTAATTTTCCTCTAAAACCATGTTTTCAATATATGTTTTCAAAAAAATTATAACCTTTTAAAAATTATTTTTTAAATACATTTTTTCCCATTTTTATATTTTAAGAAACAATTTTATGAAAATCTTGATATTGTTATCATAATAATTTATGTTTGGATTTAATAAAAAATATGAAAGGGATATTCTTTTAATGAACTTAGTATGTATGTAATTCCCATAAGTAATGACCACTCAATGTTTTAGATATTTCTTTATATGTTTAAAATATTATATTCAAAATATTATTTTCAAAATGTCTTCTGAAATTTTTGTTTGAGAACTTTATTTTCAAAATGAAACATATATTTTCCTCAATAAAATTTTAATGATATTTTAATGATATTTATATTCATCAATTACCACCCATTATTCTTACTACAATGGGTATATGATGAATTGATAATGTACTTATTAATTTTATGGATTGTTTATGATCATTTTGACCACGGAAATTATTGAAACTCACTTTACTAATTCATTTTTGTAGTTATTAACTTTTCATTGAAATATTCACTTACCTATGACCATTTGACAATAAATTTTTCTGAAATACCCATATTATTTATCACAGATTTGTTTATTTATTAAAACATATGTCAATTCTACATACGGTGTTCAATTTTGAAATTTATTTTTTCTCTTGGAAATATTTAAAAACCCATATTCTTTACACAATACAGATATATGATTATAAGGAAATTTTTTCTTGAATTAAATAAACTATTTGATATTTGAAAAGATAATTAGACATGATGATACTTGAAGGTCCCAATTATAGCTAGAAACTTGATGCATTAGTATTCTCATGAGATGAACTAGTTGGAAAACCTTAGTTAAATGGGATTCCAGTGTATACCTACCCATAAATTTTAAACATTCTTGAGGAGAGATCTTGACAGTAGAGTTTTTATGATACTTAAGATCAAAACATCCAATAACTAATAATTTATTTCACTAATAATTCAATTAATTTTATCCATTATGTTTCTATAATCATATAATCATTCGATATTTTTTATTCTTGTTATATTGATAAAATGTAATGTGTTTTAATTTATATACCTTGCCACATTGATTATGCCTTATTCAATTATGATAGTGAAATTATTAATTAAATGTCATGTGTGTTTAGTTATCTACTTCTTAATGTAATTTATGCTTATTGATTTAGTAATTATTCCATTATACTTAACCGTTACTTATAATTTTATATCATCCTTATTTTCTTCCATTGTCAAGAATCCATGAAGGTTATTGTGAATGATATGTAAGGAAATACTAGGGGAAAACTATATTCTTGAAAAAAAGTATACCATAATTTATGTTTTCGAATGTAATGTAAGAATAAATTATTAAACTAGTTTACCAAGATAACTAAATTATCATTTCTTTAGGATGAGATTACTTTTATATTATAACAATTTAATAATGCAGGAACCCTCTATGGGATACTAGCATTGAAGTCACTACACAAAATGTTGAGGTGCTTGATCTATTACAAGAAACAAGTCAAAGTGCTTGATCTATTATGGGAAATAATTTGATGTGCTTGATCCCTTATAGAAAATAAGAGTTGATGACTGATTTGATAGTCTTGGTAGATAAACTTGAAATATGAAACAGTTTCTATACTTACGATGATCATACACATATTTATTACATGAATCTAGGGTTCATGATTGATTAATGATGTGTTCTCATACTTATGAATAATGTCTTATGAAGTGGGAATTATTTATGTCCATCCATTAAACATTACCATTTTTATTCCAAATGGCACAAAACAAAAACAAACAACAGACAACATACAATGTACAAGGAGTGTTGAGGCTTACAGAGGGCAGAAATAATGAAGACCAAGGGCATCCCCCAGGATCAGGTTCACCCCCTCAGGTTTTATGTGAGAAACATGGGAAATACTTTGAAATAGGTTACCTGGGGTTTCTATAAAAGCCAAATGGTCCCCTAGCTTATTCCCCTCCCTCTATGTATGTGTGACTTGAGTGTTGATGCCGATTAGAGCCCTGCATATTCGGATTGTACATATAATGGACCAAGGTATCATTCCCATTCCGTGAAAGGCTCCAAAGATGATCAATGAGTCTGTCTCCACATGGGTAATATGGATCTCACATTGCCTTCATAGGATGATTTCCGAGAGAACAGCCTGCGCCTCTGCCTGCAGGGAGGAGCCTTCGCCATAATGCGCTGAAAATGTTGCGTACACACTGGTCGTGCAGTCCCGGACAACACCTCCGCCGCACATAACGCCCGCAACACAAGAACCATCAGTATTCAGCTTGAGGTCAAAAGCCAGAGAGTTCCACCTCACCCAAGACCCCTACAGTTGGAGACCCATTTGCTATGCGGGACAATGCAGGTTGCGCATTGAAGGAATTTATGACCAGAGTCCCTCTACCACTCACCATTTGAGCAGGAGGCTACGTGTGTTGGAGATGTTGCTACGACCTGAAGCTGGTATGCCCTAAAACCTGGACTTGTTCCATGAGGACCACAGACTCCAGCATCCCGCGTTGAAGAAACACACCCACACCGCAATCTCTTTAACCCTCCTAGCCGAACCCTGAAACCAGCCCTCCAGAAGAGCCCCACTACTTTCCGCCATAGGGGTACACCCAGAAAAACTCCCTAAGTAGTTTTAGACGTGCTTAGCCCACTCCCCTTCGAATAACAGATGATCAATGCTCTCCTCACTTATATTACCACATCAATTGCAACTAGACACCAAACTGATCCCAAGCCTTTTAACATTGTCATCTATTGGAAGGGAACAGTGCTAAATGCGCCACGTTAGGAAGTTATACTTAGTTGGGATCTTCTTGCACCACACATGGCCAAACCATCCCCTAGATTCCCTTTAGTAGTGTCGAGCCTGTGAAAATACTTTGCATTAAAATGACCTGAGGAGGAGGGAGTAAAAACACATCAACCTGGGATTCGGCTCAAAATGATGGAGTCCAAAAGCTCCAGCTTGTTCGCATCTAGAAATCCCCTGAAGAAGTGAGGGAATTGACTCGCCTCCCTGAAAGAGATCATCCGGGCTGGACTTCCCGGATAGCCAAGGGCCCTCCCCATACAATTTTGGTGCCAGAAGAGGACTTTCCCTCCCCAATAATCCACTTTGAGGAATCAATTGAGCTCGGGATCATGTCACCCACCAAATACAAGAGCATGGACTGCCTCCCCGAATAAAAATCATAATTAACCCCTTGACGTAGAGCCATCATCTTTCCCCACATGGAACACTCTCCCATCACCTCCCAAGCCAGCTTCACGTGCATGTAAATGATGGTGTTATCAAGGATTTTTACATCGACCCCTACCTCCGCAATGGGACAACCTATCTTCCCCCAGGAGACCCAATGCCTCTTCCCTTCCAATGTTTCATCCCAAATGAACCGGTCCAAGAGTTTTTCAATGACCCTAATAACCCCATTTGGCACATTTGATGCCGATAGAGCGTGATCAGGAATGTTTGAGAGGACACTATTCACGAGAGTGATCTGACCACCAAAGGATAAAAAATGATTCTTCCAATTAAGGATTCAGATAGAAATATTTCTCACCACACGGTCAAAGTCTCTGATGCGTGTGTGGCCTGGAGAAACAGGGGTACCCAGGTTTTCCATCAAAAACAGACCAAGACTCATCCCCAAGCTATAACCCAAATCATCCACCCTTCTTGGGTTGCATGTTTCAGCTACGTAGAAGCCACTCTTTTTTTGTTAATTTGTTGGCCACTCCATTGGCAGTAATCCTCAAGAATCTTTTTCATGCCCTGCACAGATCTATTTCCCGCATTAATGATGATAAGGGTATTGTCTGCAAACATCAAATGGGAAACAGAAGGAAGCCTCAGTCTCCGCCGGTATGGAAGAATATCCCCTCTTACAGGACCGCTGCTGATCAGCCTGCTCAAGGTATCCTGCAAAAGGATGAAGATGCACAGGGATAATAGATCACCTTGCCTGAGGCATCTCACTGTCTTGAAGAAGACATGTGTACGACCCAGAAAGGACACTACCATCCAAACTGAAATAAAACACCTGAACATGATGTCTCAAGACCATCTGGAGAAGCCCATCTTTTGCAAGACCCTGTGGATGAATCCCCATTCAATCCTATCATAATCCTTGCTCATATAAAGCTTGATGGATAAATTGGACCCCCGAGACTTGAAAGAGAGGTCTCTCAACATCTCATGTGCCACTGCTATGGCACCCTGAATAGAGCGGTCTCTCACAAATATTTGTTTCTCCTTGGATATCCATTGTTCAAAATTACCGGCTAGCCTCCTGTTGATAATACTAGCCAGAATTTTGTAAGTAAAATTACACATGCTTACAAGCCAATAATGAAGCAGGGATGAAGGGGCCATGATCTTCGGTAGCAGAACAAGGTTCGTGGATGAGGAATTCCGCAGGAGACTACCCCCTTTGAATAATTCCTGAATGGCATTGATGATATACCCCTTAACCACCTCCCATGCCTGTCTATAGAAAGAACCAGGGAACCCATCGGGCCCTGGTGCACTCTCATGATTATGGTTTTGCATTGACACCCTAATCTCCTCCTCCTCCGGGACTCTGTCCAATAGTTAATAATCATGAGGAGTAACCTGAGAAGGAACCCTCTCCCAGATATCTTCACCCCCCATGGGATACCCTTGCGGCCTATCTGGATTAGTGCCCGCCAGAAGGTCCCTAAAATACGACACAACCATGCCCCCAACCACTTCCCTGTCATCCGTGAAGGAACCATACTCAAGGGCCAGATTTGATTTGACTGTACGCCACCTCTCCCTAATGCATGCATGGAAAAAATCCATATTCTTGGCGCCCTACTTAATCCATTTAACCCTCGCGGCTTCCCTTTCGCTACTCTCAGGCGAGAGTAACAAAGCCTCCAGATATTTCATCTTTTCTGAGATCTCGCCGAAGAGGCCATCATGCTAAACCTCCTCAATGCTTGCCTCAAGCCCCTCAACTTCCTTCTTAATCACCTCCATTTCCTGGTCAACGGGATAAATACCCCTATCCCAAGTATGAAGATCCCGCTTGAGTCTCCTCATCTTCCCATGCATACCCACCCAGAAACGGCCCTGGATCGGAGCTTCCCAGCTATCTCTCACAACCTGGTGAAAACCCGGAACACCGGACCAGTGCCTCATGTAACGAAATCCCAACTGCGGGTCCCCGCCCCTATTTTGGGACAACAAGAGGGGGGAGTTGTGATAGAGACTCCGAGTCAAGTGGAAAACCCTCGATTCTGGGAACAAGGACACCACAAGAACGTTGG
The DNA here is from genome assembly GCA_963277665.1 of Viscum album. Classification (NCBI taxonomy): domain Eukaryota; kingdom Viridiplantae; phylum Streptophyta; class Magnoliopsida; order Santalales; family Viscaceae; genus Viscum; species Viscum album. Next base: position 507,791,851 of record OY728145.1, read on the forward strand.
CCAAACATCGGTCAAGCCTGCTCCAACATTGACTGTTTCCCCTTTGGTTGTTGCAGCAGGTGAAAGGGTCCCCTGAATATCCCAAGTCCATCAGTCCCCTCGCTTCCATAAATTGACCAAAGGCCCTGCTAGACCGCCTAGGGAATTCCCCTCTCGCCTTTCTCTCTACTTGCTCCGAAACAATATTAAAACCGCCACCTAAAATCCATGATTGATCCCCTGGATCAAACCCATACAGTTCACTCCAGAGGAACTCCCTCCTCTGGGCATCGAAAATACCATAGATGAAATATAAAAAAAGGGATGATCCGTCATAGGTTACCCTCGTCATGATATGATGATCACCAGCTTGCACCAAAACCACTGACACCTCCTTGTTCCACAGGATCCAAATATTCCTATTTACTGGCTCCACCTGCAATGAAGCATGAATATTCACCTTAAGAGAAAATTCTTTGATCTTGGTAGAGGATTTCTTGTGCTCAATAATCACCACTACTTTGACTTTATGCTTCCTAACTTTTGATGCAATGAAATCAGACTTGACCCTTGCCCCAACCTCTCGGGCATTCCAGATAAGAACAGAGTTCATAGAAACAGAGGCTACCTGGAATTGACCTCAGGCGACGTGGTCACTTTTTCGGGGGAGACTACACCTTCTCTAGCCTTCAATTTCCTCAGAAATTATCTCGTGTTCACTCCTGAGCTTCTTTCCGTAGGAACGACTGATGAAGGAGACCGAAAGGGGGAGCACCTGGACCCCTTCCCATGCACCACCTGGCTAGGAGAACAGGCCATGGGTGCCTCGTGGAGTAGTAACTCACCATTCGAAGAAGAAGGGGTGCCAACACTGAACAAATGGCCTTTCTACGAGGAGCTCCTAGCATCCTGAGGCCCATCCGCTCCACTGTCCCTGCCACTGCAGCCCTGCCCCAGGACCGAGAAGAAACCAAGCATCCCTGAACACCATCTTCCAAACCTAGCACCCCCGGACATGTGTCCTACTGAACAAACAAAGGACCCCGAGGAAAAACCTGACGCAAATTAGGGGCCTCCTTCAGCAGTGACTCCAGCCCAACACCTAAAACAATCACCCAGGAGAAAGGCCTAGGTAAAGATACCTGGGGAACCTCATTGAGGCTGCACTGAGAGGATGAAACAAGCCCCAACCCAGGGGAGATCTCGGCGCACTGGGAAGCCTGCCCAAAACCAACACATGCCACTGCAGGGGAGGAGCAACCATTGGAAGAGATCGAAGCAAGCAGAGCCAGCTGCGCAGGCACAGGACTTCACACCCCAGCTGTAGAAACTGAAGTACCTCAGGACATGAGATCAAAGGCACCTGGAGGGCGCACCCCTGGACGCTGCTTCCTACAACAAAGATCCAAATTCCCCTGAAAAGAACATCCCGCACAAAAACGAGGATACACCGGGTACTCTATGGCCTGATGCCAAGAGACCTCATCTTGAACTTTCAAAGACAAACTCTCCGGAAGATGTAAGGGCAGATCCAATACAACCCAAATACGGGGAACCAACATCTCTACTCCACTACGAGTGCGTGCGTTCGCGCACATGAAGCCCCCCATCCCATCGCCAATGGATCTGAGGAATGCGATATTCTAGAAAGTGAGCGGTAAGCCAGGAAGACTTACCCACACCGCCACCCGGGAGTCTTCCTTCCCCTAATGTGCCGCCATCGACCAACGGGTCAGGTTGAAGCGCCACATCCTGAAAACCTGAGGGGAAACGCACCAGGCCTGGAAAAAATCCACTTCAGAAGCCATAACCAAGGAGAACGAGCTCCTATGAAGCACTGAAACCTGAGCCTCCACCTCTAGCCCCCAAGTGACCACGAACCACTTGAAAATGGAGAGCGGCGACTTTGCCGCCCCGAAACACACTACCAGGGACCATTTTAACCCAACGGTCACTTGGGTGAACACTGAAGAAGGGGAAGACAACTCGACCCATGACCCATACTGCAACACAAAGTGGGAGAACAGATCGATCAATGGAAAACACAGCTCCGAAAACCCAGATCCAGATCTACACAGTGACTCCTTGAAAGACTTCACCGCTCGCCACTGAGGGGGAGATGGAGGAGGCAACCCCTAGCGGGAGGAAACACCCGCAGCTGGAGACCCCACTCCAGGAATGAACGCTACTATAGACGGAGGCACCACCGGTGAGGAAGCCTCCGGAGGCACCACCGGAGGGAAAACAGGCGGGCCCATTTGAAATTCAGGAGGCGCGTGCAGCGCATTCTCCTTGAGAGAAACCATTATAAAAGTTCTTTTTGTCATAACTAATGTTTATGATCTTTTCTAGACATAATATAAAAATTTTATATTAAGTTTATGATCTTATACCCTTGTAAAAAAATTATTTTTTCATATGATCATTTATTGATATCTCCCATTCTTACACTTACTGATCATCTAAGATCACCATTTCTTATGTTCCTTTCTCTAGGTTATAAATAATGTTTCTCCTAGGGAATGACTATAAATAATTGTATAATTAAGGATATTTGTGGTAAATATTGATGATATTTCCTGAGATGAAATGATTGTATATCTAGCCTCCAAAAAAATAAACCTTTATGGTTTTAGTATGGATCGTACTTTTATGTATTGAATATTCATCTAATTATATTTGATATTTATGTATGAAAATATAGGGAAATATAGTTTGTATCAGAGTAGTATTTATTCAGTATATAGAAATTTGGTTTTGAAATTATTTATAAAAAACACTGGTTCTAGGTATAATAATATGATAAAATTCTGAAGTATTTATAATGATCAGAAATTAATTTAGTTAAACCTAAGGTGTCATATGAGAATTTGTCATGATTTAGACATCATTTAAAGGAATTTTTAGGGTTATGTTGTTTCCCAATATGATTATTCTTTCTCACAATGTAATTTTAGGTTTTAGTCAATTGTTGAAACCTATATAAATCATGTTAATGTTGAATGTCATGGTCAACATAATGAATTTTATCATGAGGCACTGATTTAAATAAGTTTTTTTATATGAAAACATGAGATTATGCCTAATTAAAATCTTATTTTATAATTAAAAATACCATCTTTGTTGAGTTTTATGAAATACCTAACAAGAGATAGATAAAGATTCAAAAAATCCAATGAGGAAAGAAGATTAAAAATCCAACAAATAAGGAATCTACGAAGAATCACTCAAATGAATGTATCAAAGGATCATAATGTTTTTCTAACAGTGGTAAAGTAGGACATGAAGCTAGTAATTTGTAAGGTAAAATGAAAATATCAATCAATAAAATGTATGAGAATAATGTTATCCCTAAGGTATCATTGATGATAGAATGTTTTAATTGTTTAAAGTATAATAATTATTAAAATCATATTCTTATTTAGAAATATCAATAAAAGAATCATCAAGGATGTTTGAGTAATGTTTTTAAAAATGAATATGAAGAGACTAAAATTTACTTATGAAAGGTAATGTTTTTTACATTATTTATTATGTTAAATGTAATAATCATTATTGAATTGAGGTTAATGAATCTTATGACATGATTCATATTTCATATTATAGGAGAGAAGTATTGGGGAATATGATGATGAATCCTAGTTAATCATTTAATAAAGAGTTTGGATCATTGAATTTTTTATGTTTTGAAATTCAAGAATTATTTTTTATAAGTGTTATATTGGTTATAAAAATCATAAAATATCTTAGGATTGTTCCATAGTAGTTTTTAATTAATGATTTGAAAAAATATTTTGAATGGTACTAATTACCATGACAAAATATTTACTAGTAAGGTGATAATTCTGGAGATCATATGATTAATAGAAAAATAAACCTTAATATGTTTATGATGTTGAGTTAATAATGTTTTTAATGGATAAAGAGATAACTGGCGTTGATAGTATTAGTGACCTTGGAATTGGATAGTAGGGGATAAAGTGGTTTAAGTCATCTTTGATGATGTTAATTGCTTTTTTTGATTTATGGAATATATTAAATAGTTTGTGATCATAATTAATGAATAATAATTGCTTCAATATTTGGAAGCTTAAATGTTTTCATGTCATGTTTTCTAAATTTTTATGGACCCCATCTTGGGTTTAAAACCTTAATGTTAATCGTATGTTCAAAGGAATGAAACCCCCCTTTTAATGATTTATGTGATGTTATTTTGATAATATATTTATTTTAAAATATTATTTTGAAGATTTATGATGAAGCTTATGTTATATATTTTTAGATTAGAAAATTCTTTAATTTTTAGGTTATTGAGGTAATTTAGGATTTGGAGATTAATGACATTTTCCTTCATATGATTATTTATTCATTTTCAGAATTATCATTCATTTTCCTAACCATTTTTTTAATGCCTAATGGCATGAATAATATCTTGAAATATTTTTTTGATACATTATATGTTGATATTAGTGCTCTGTAGATAAAAAAATTATTCTCAAATACTCATTGTTTGGAGCAACAGATCAGATTATGATGAAAATTGAATAAAGGGTGAAATTCTACTTATAAAGTATATTTCATTATGTAATTATTCTAGATGATAAAATAATCCATAAAAACAAGTAAATAGATCTTAATATGAAAAATATTTTATATAACCTCCAATTTTAATTAATTTATTTTCCATTTACCCTCAATGATTCATGGTTTTTTTGGTTGTTAACTTTATTCAAATAATGATCTCTATCACTCTCTATTAGTAATTGGTCATTATTTTTCTCTTAAAAGCCCATATTTTCACTTTACACTAATGTTATCCTATTTGGAAACCTTGTTTTATGGTGACTTTGATACATTACTTCCCCTATTTTAAGGGGATGTTTTATTAACTATTTTTATGATGTAGTTTTTCAACAAAGGACTTTTCAAATAGAAAAGCATTGATTATTGAGCATAAGATCAAATTAAGAGTAACAATATTATTAAAGGGGGGAGAATATAACACAATGATCATTTAGAAAATATTTCTCTTTAAATAATTTTATTTCATTGATATATTTCACTACATGAAACAATGAGTTTAAAAGAATCACGATATATTATTAAAATATTTTGTGACCATTATAACCTATCTATTAAAATTTTTCGATAAAAATAGGATTAACTGCATTATGAATGAATTATAAAGTTATCACTCAATATAAATGTATTCAATAATTCTTTTAAAATAATCACTCAATTTTTATTTAATCCATTTTATTTTAAAAACACATTTTCCTCAAAAAGGGTTTTGTTACATTTTTAGAGAATAATATTAAAATTATTTTTTATCCGTGTTACAAATTATATTTGATAAAAATTAGATAATTTTTGAATTTAACAAGCTAAAAATAGCTCTAGAGGGAGTTTTGGGAATTTTCTAAAAAATTATTATTTTTAATAAATAGTAATACATAATAATTTTTATTGAAAATTGTATTCTCATTTCATGAATGAAAAAGTTTCATATTTTTATAAGGTGATTTAAAATAAAAATTAGTTTTATTATAATAAAAAATCCAATTAACTTCATTGGAATAAATTTTATAATTTAATTTCAAATAAAAACATATTTATAAGTAAAAAAAGTATTGCAATGAAAAACTATTTATATGCATACAATGTATTATCATATTAAAAATTAAAATTAATCACATTTTGTATAAAATGTTAATTAATTATTATATTATATATTAAATAAATAGTTTTAAAATCCATCTAAATGTTTTACAATGCATGGGATAAGAATAAATATAGTTTAATTCATAACAATGTATTATTTATAAGCAACGGTTTTTGTCACATTTTTCATAATTACATTAAATTTATTTTGTTCCATTTTTATATATTAAATAAAATAAAATTAATTAAATATTTATACTCAATAGTTTCCTATTTCATAATTAGGCTTATTATTTTTCGTGCAAAAAGAATAGTAACCATGGTAAATAAATTTACCTAGATAAACGGTAAATTAGATTAATCTATAATTAAAATAAGTGATAAAGATGTAATTTTTCAATCTAAATTATTATTGGATAAATTTAATTAAACTATTTTCTCCTTATTCACTAAATGTATTTTCTTAATGGACACTTGTTAACAAAAATTATTTCTATGTTATTTAAATAATATAAAGCTACAAAATATCACTCTCTTAGTTTAATATATCTCATATTGGTAGAAATACTCAATAATGTTTTTTATTATTTTGAAAAGACATAATTTTTTAGTGGGAAACTAAAAATCCATAAACTATAAATAATAAATCCACAAAAATATGATTCAAAATTCACTTTCATATTTCAATAATCAAAAATCATACTCCAATTGTCATCCCTACCTTGGGCCAGATCACTTAGACCCATCATCACCCCAAATCACCAGTGAGGAAAAACAACCAGAATCCTTCAACATCATCGATACATCACCATAATTGTGCTTTAAAAAAACACAAAATGAATAACACAGATCATTAGAACTGTCATTGATTAATATCATGAAAGGAGATATCAGTACCACAACCATAAAATTCCAAAAAATATCACCAAAACTCATCAAAACCATAATTTCTAATCTTATCCACAATCTATCATGATGACAAAGACCTCTAGGAGCCTAAGGAAATATATAAAACCACCATAGAGAAGCACCTCATCAAACAAAATTGACCGCTCAAACTTCACATCCCAACACTCCTTGTGAACCGTAGTGAAAATCTGACTGGGAGAAGCTTGGTGGAAACCAGGAGTTAGAGCAGATTATGGAGCCATCAAAGGCCTCAATAGTGAGATTTGATCATCACCATGAACATAAAGCCTTGGCTTTAGTTCCACCACCAGTTGAAGAACACCAGGAGACAAATGTCGATGTCATGGAAGAAAACCAAATAGAACCATCTAAAACCAATAAGAAATATTGAAACATATTCATCCCTGATAATGCCACTATCAAGGTGAACCATTCATCAAACCATAAGCCATTTGTTGAAAAAAAATCTTCCCCGACAAAATAATATAGAAAACATAACATCTAAATAGATCCAACAAAACCATAACCAAAAAATCAAACACTGAGAAAGAGGAGAAAAATACAAGATCCATAAGGGGCTGTCAGTGGAAAGGAAGAAATCCAAAATAACAACAAAATACCCAGACTAATGTTCCAACTTCACCATCCCAAGCCTCCATTGAAATCATTGCACCAGACCAAGATTGGGTCAAGCATGATAGGAAGGATTAGAAGGTAATAGGAGGAAGGATTCTAAAACAACAACCATAGAACATCATACGACCGAGAAAACCCTCGAGATGAGAAGACAAATGAAAAATTGAGAACATGAGATACGAAAAAAGGGGAAGCAAGAGTGATCGAGAGAGGTTTTAGGGGAAACCCTAACAATCATTGAGAGGATGGGGGTGCTACTCCTAGGCGAGTGAGGGGTCATTAAAGCATTCCTTTATGGGTGAACATATGTAGAAAAAAAATATTTGAATGAATATTAATATTAATTTTGTGAACAATGAGTTTATATTTTTATAGAAATTTATTTTAATTTTTTAGGTATTAAAAATATACATAAAATCTTTTCACAATGCCAAAATAGCATTTATTCAATAAATGAAATAAATAAAATAAATGATTTTTAATATATTAAAAGTGATATAATTTGAGTATGTTATAGAGTTACATGAATTATATAGGTGAATGTGAAATATTATTATTGTTTTGATATATTAAATTCTATTTTAAAATTTTTCATTATATATTTTAATAAAAATTAAATGAAAATTATAAAAATTTACAATAATGATATTTCATCAAAATAATATTTTAATAAATTGTTTAAAAACATAAAAAAATTAAATAAAACATTGTGGATAGGATATCATTAATAATTTAATAAGGCATTATTCGTGGTCTAATTGTCACCTTATAAATAAAAATTACAAACTTTTATTATTGAAAGAGCTGTTATAGATGTTAAATTGAAATTAGTTATTTTAGGGTTAATCAAAATGATAAGGTTTACAATGACCCTAAAAATTATCAAAAATTATATTATTTGTTGTTATTAAAACCATATCCTAAATTATCTTCTAATACCTAAAAATTTGAAGGATTTTGTCTTGAGAATTAATTTGTTATAATTTAATCATTTTAGAAATTTCAATAGCATATCTCAATTCAATTACAAAAGGGATCATCCTTCCCCACTACTTTACACAAAATTAATCCTTCTATATTTACCAACCGCTACTAATTTGTCTTCTAAAATTCCCCATACATATTATATTGGTTCTATTATTCCCATAAGACCAACCCTATATCTATATTGGGAAGATAAAGAGGAGTTGTTTTAAATAAAATGTAATTTCCCTAACCGATCAATTTTTTTCTACTCTTCCTTATCTCCAATAAATATATGGTATTTATCATAAATTAATAAATTTAGTATAATTAATATAGTTAAATTTTATTATGATTATTAAAATACCATTATAAACCCTATTTACCCTTAAATGATAAGTGAATGTATCTCTCGTTCAAACATACGACTTTCCATCTATGCGTAGAAATATAATTAAATTTTAATCACCATATTTTATGGATGAGTATTATGATGAGTTCAATTTTTATATATTTTATTTAAAAAATAATTATAATTATATAATGATTATATAATGTATACCTTATTTCTATCTATTCTTTTTGGAAATAATAACATCGCATGTGTGTATGTGTGGAATACCACCTCCATGAAGCGATGTGATTTTTTTCCATTTCTATTTTACATGGACGGTAATGATGATAAATTTTATTAATATATAAGACATATAAGATATAATAATGATTTTTTATAGTTAATTATTATTTACCTTTCTTCCAGTCCATTTTTTAAAAAATGGAAACATCGTTCATCATTACGTACGACCTACCATCTCCATGATCGTTGTAGTTATTTTTTCTATATATAATTTTATGAGTGATAATAAATATGTATATAATTAATATATATTATTTTTATACCATTAAAAACACTATGGAAATTATTGATCCATGATAAAATTATAAGCATTGAGACTTTTGAACCAAAACATGCTTGGAAAATGATGTAGTTATCACCATATACATATATTTTAATAAATAATTATTAATAAATAGGTTATAAGATGGAATAAATAAATTATAAATGGTATTATATATAAATATATGTTTATAATTAATTTATAATAAATCTATATTTATTTGATAGTATCTTGGAACTTGAACGAGGAAATGCGAGACAAGAGGTAATGGATTTATGTTTCAATCATATATTAAAATTGATTTTTTATGCTTGAATGTCCACTATGGAAATTATATAATTAAAATATAATTAATTAAATTAATTTTATTCTCATACTATTTTTTAAAAGGCTGGGTCCAAAGCCTCAATTTATTATTTTAAAGCGAATATCACTTGTAGACTGTGTAGAGATAGACCCATTAAAAGGTTGGGGCCAAAGCCTCATTGTGTTTTTATGAAAATTTAACTTTATTTCTCTCTTTTATTTAAAATCCTTTTTCTTACATATTGATATTTTCTTAAAAAAATTCAGATAATAATTTTAATAGTATATTATGATTTTGTAAACTTTTTTTAAAACTTTTTTTATAAAAGGTTTTACATGTAATCTTCTTGTCATTTTCTAAAGGAGGCACTTTTTGACTTCAGAAAATGTGAAAGTTGTGTTTTTTTAACTTATAAGGAATTATTGTAATTTCCTACCCCCAAGAAGCCTAAAATATTTTATGTTTTAATTATAACATAACATGGTTATTTAAAAAAACGTTTTCTATATTTTTCGAACAGTTTTTATATTTTGAAATGTGATTTTTAAATTTTAGATGTTAATTTCTTCAAGAATGTTTTAATGATATTTTATTATTATATCTATTCATCAACAATAATAGCTCTTGATTATGCTTATTCTATAATGTGTTATGATCCATATATATAATCCTTATCCATTATATATATATATTATGATTATGATGGAAAATTTCAATGAAACTCATTTCCATATGTTTTGATATGATGAAATTTTTACGAAGCCAATTTCTTTTCATGGGATTTAATATGATGAAGTTTTTATGATATTGTGGAAAAAATATATAAGGTTTTAATTATACATTTGGTGGTAACTATATCTAATTTCAATGTAATGGGAAAAGAATTATATCACGTGAGATAGTTATGGGAAACAAGATGATGTGCTTGATATGCTATCAAAAACAAGTTGAAGTGCTTGAACTAATAAGGGAAACATTTCAATTTAATTGATCTATTATGGGAAAAAGGTTTTTATTAATAATATTATGGTCTTGGTAGTTAACCATATCATATGACATTTTTTGTATACTTATGATGATTCCAAAAACATTTATGACATGAACTTAATATTCAAGATTGAAATGTGATGGGTTCTCATTTTTATGATTCATGTATTTTGAAGAACTAGTTTTTTATGACACAAATCATGTTTATGATATTTTTTATGTTGGTAATAAATTTATTAATTTATGGTCATGATATTATACATTTATGATTATCTTATTCTTTTCTGTGATCTTTGATTGATATCAATCATGCTTACCCTTACTACGCATCTAAGCTCACACATTCATATTTTTCTTTTCCCCATTTTATGAACAATGTTTTTAATAAGGTATGCCTATGAAAATTAATATAAGGGATGATAATTATGGTAAATATTGAAGATATTTCATAAAATATGAATATTGTATATCTAGTCTCAAAAGACTTCAAACCCTTACAGTTCTAGAATGGGTCGTATTGGTATGTATTAAATATTCATCTAAATAGATGTAATATTTATGTATGATAAGATTGATATTTTTCGTAAATAATAATGAAAATATATTTAAAATTATTAATTAACAAGTATAATTTAATTATTCAGTAATTTAGAGGACATATAGGGAAATTTATGACATAGGGTAATGGTTTCATTCCAAATATCAATTATTTTAAATTATCTCTCTAATATTCCCCGTATTTACTTAGATGTCACAAATCCATGGTCTTGAATATATACCAAATTATTTCCTTTTATTTTAAATGTACTAAGGGTATTCTTTCCTCCCTTATCTATTTAAATTTTATACCTTAAATGGATTATAATGAAATCTCACTCATTCGCTTGTTTTCCTTTATGGTTATGTATTATGTCACCTTATTTCTCTCTAAATTGATATTTCCCTCTTTATAACCTGATATCATTATTTTTTTCAATATTTTATTTTCCTTTATTATTTTCGGAAATTGGAACCCAAAAATTTTGTGCGTCTAATTTCCATGAGGAACATTATATTAGCCTCACTCATATGAAATGAATTTAGTTGAAGATGAAGGAGAACCACACTCAATGAAGAATATAGAAATGATATATATTTGTGCTTCCTGAAAACTCACACACCTAGGGGTGTAATCCCATCAATTATATAACCCCTTATTTTTATTTTTTAGTCAATATATTCCCCTGAGAGTAGGCTATTGATTTCATACATTGATGGAGAAAAGTTTGATCCAATCATTAGACTAATTGTATTTTCCTCTTTTTGATGTGTAAAGAATATTATATGGGACATATATATATACAAAGGTATATTTCATTTCAAAAAATTTTATTTTATTTATAATGGAGCTGAAATCAACACCCAAATAAAATTTAATAGTAGTTTAGTGTTTTAATTCAATATTGGAGTTTTTGTCGAAGTCTACATCCAAACCGAGACAAAGTATCTGTGTGTGAATTTTTTTATGTTTTCTTAGACTCATGAAATTTCCCATATATACTCTTCCATATATTACCTACCTTTTACACCATTCCTCTTATACCCTTCCACATTCACATTTCATCACACACCCTACCTCATATTCTCTTCCATGATTTCCTTTCCTCATGAATCCTTCTTTTCACACCATGCCTTGTGATCCTTGCCTCATGCATCATACATTACATTACCTAGCACACATACCATACCATTCACTCCATTCCCCACACTCCATACATCACATGAAATTTCTCTATATTCCTACCACATGCACCATTCTTCATATTTTCAATGTCACATCGTGCCTCAAGATCCCTCCTTAGTGTTCCCAAAAAAAATTTATATGAGGAACCACATATGTTCCTAGAATCCATAGTTGGGAAACCATTAGGGATACAAGTAGTTAATTCTCAAATCATAATGAAAAAATATGGATTTAATATAACCCCAAACCTTCCATTTTCTATACAGAATTTGTTCTAATTTGACCTAAAGACTGAAATACTTGGGTGCACATAAATCCATTTCAAGTTATTTTAAAATAAAAACCTAAAAAGAATGAATAAATGACTAAATGTATAATACTGAATATTTACAACCATTTCCATGTAACTAAAAAACATTTGTTCTCAGTATAATTTTTGTTTGTTATGATTTGGTGCTCGAACACCTAGGTGTTGATCACCTATGCACTTACCTCATGTCCATTGATCACCTGACCACTGAACATCTATGTGCCACATCACCAAAGCACCAAAACACATAGTAAATTCATCAACTAGGAACAAAATAATCTTGGGGATAAAAAAACCGACACACTAGGCAACTTTTATTTCGATAATCTAAACACACAATCACCTAGGAACCAGATCACCCATGTGATGGACCACCTAATCACCAAAGCACCCCCTAAAATGTAACATACCAAGAAAGTTTTATAATATATCAACTTATTTTATCATTAAGATCAATGAATTATATAAATTTATATTCATTATAAGATTATTAATTAAATTTTCAGTCCAAAATGTTATAGTTTTATTCTAACTAAATTTGTTTACATTCGTTATATGGTTTTATTTAAAGGTGTAATTGATAAATTTGGGAGCTTTAAATTTAAAAAATTAATATCATTTTTAATATCACCAATTAAAAATTATCATCTAGTTAATTTTTGTGATTTTTTTTGAAAAACATGATTTTTAATGAATAGTGAAAAATCTCATTTTTTGAGAAACTATCATTTCATTTCATTAAATAAATTATGTAAAAAGACATATATATATATATATTTAATTTTATATTAAATTACTTTAAGTATCTTTTCATTAAAAATATATAATTAATTACATAAGAATATATATTATACTTGATTTTGGTATATGTTTATTTATGGGCTTAAAAATGAAATTTTTCTAAAAAAATGTTTTAATGCATAATATAGGTTTTTATACAAATAAATTATATTAATATATATTTATTATATTTTTAAATAATATTTATAGAATTTATATTCAAAAAATAATTGTATCATTCACTCAATGGTTTTTATAATGCAATGATTGAAATTAAATATACGTTTATGTTGAAAAAAAACATTTTTCTAGAAACATATTTTCATTTCATTTTTCCCACATATTTAAAATTAATTTATACTACTTATAGAAATCATATTTGATAAAATGGATCAATTATTTTAAATCATTATTTAAAAATTTATTAATGAGGTAAATTTCTTTTTTTGGTCATTATAAATAGTAAGTTTTGTAAAAAAAGGTGTCATCATGGTAAAAGGGTAAATCGAGTTAACCACATTTCAAATTAAGTAATAAAGCAACGAAATTTTTTCATAATTAATTTTGGATAAATTAATTTAGATACTTTTCATGTTATTATTTAAATTTATTTGAATATGGAAAATAGTTCAAGAAAATGATTTAATAATATTTGAAAACTATGAAATATTTCTACTGTGTACGTTCCCTCACTTATAAAAGGACACACACTATTCTCTTTCGTATAACTTCAAGATCCTCTTATCCTAGAAAATACCTTCCCAAATAACTTCCTACAATACCTAAACATATCTTAGAGGCCAATGTTTTATCATAATACCCACTTTAGAAGGCTAAAGGTGTAATCCTATGAAGGATATATAAAGAAGAGATAAATCACTTAACTGGTTGTATTTATTCTATTTCGAATTTTAGGTCCATAAATCCACTATTAACCATTAAAATATAATTAAATACATATATAACAAATAGTTTTATTTTATTATGTTTCTCTTTGAACCATTATCTATATCCTCATCGATCAATGATAAATGAAACAATCGTTCATTTATATGTGGAACTACCTTCTCCCAAAAAAATTAATTTATTTTCTATCACCACCTCTTATATATGATAATGATGATGGAAAAAAATTAAATAATATTATATATTTGACATTCATTCAATTTTTAATGTTAAATACTTATTCTAATTCTTTCTTAACCATTCAAAAATAAAATGAAAACATCACTCATGTGTAAATTTAGACTACATCCTCATGAGCCAAAGAATGTTATTATTCACGACTTCCTCACATTAATTGTATATATAGGTAGATGAAAATAAATAATGTGATATTTATGATATAATTATCTTTTTTAATGTTTAAATGATAATTACCTTTTTTCCCTCATGTTCACTAAAAAAATGTCACTAAGGTGTACTTACAACCTACCATCTCTATGATTGAAGCATATTTCATTTTATTTAAGATCATACATTATAATAAAAAAGGTATATTTTAGTCATAATAATGTTAACTCTCACATGACTAAGATTCTGTAAATGATACAATCATGATCCATTTGACCAAAGTCATCCGGCCAAATTCATTTTGGACTTATAAACCAAATATCCTCAAAACATTGGAAGTAAGATTAATTAATTAATTGATTATGTATGACTTGGATATAAGTGAAATTATAGATATAATAAACATGAAATTTTTTATTAATTATGTAAATAATTAACAATATTTGTTATTTATGATGATACAGAACGTACATGAAAATTCGAACTTAAGGTAAGGGATTTCCAGTCTTTATTCCATTTCTTTGAGAATTAAGATATTTTTACAACATGTTTTTGCATTGTATAAACTACATTTTTCATTTATTTTCCAATTATTCACTATAAAATAATGTGTTTAAAATATATTTGAATTATTTTCCTTCAATATTTCATTTTTTCAAATGTTATCAAGTAATAAGATCCAATTTATCTTAAAACATATTTTTAAATGTTTTATATATTTATTTTATAAATATTTTCATTCCTTGTCTATATTCATAATATGGAATTTTTATTGTATTTATAGTGTTATAAATTAATAATAAAGGCCATTTTATGTCACTTTTTTTACTTTCTTTCTCATGTTTTGAAATGGAATTTTTTACATATTTTATACAGAATATTTTCACTTAATTTACAAAATTAAAACACGAATGTTCAATTTCAGCACATACAAAATCAATATAATTTCCAAAAACCATAACAATTATTTGATATCTTATATACCTTAAAATTTTCCATGTTTTATTTAATTAAACACCATTCTTCCCTTTGTTCCTGGAGTATTAGTTTTGAAAATTTTGTTTTAAAGGAAATAGATATGTAAATAAATGAAATTTTTTCCTTATGTTTTAAAAAATTTATTTTTTAGAGTATAATGATAGAAATTATTGATTTTATTTTTTTAATTTATATAATGGTCCTTGGACATTGTTCATGATGATGAGTGATCCTGGTATAACTCTCTAATTCCTTGGTTAATGATTATATTTTAAAAATATTTATAAATGAAATAACCGTGTAGATTATTACATTTGTAAGGGTTCTTATATGGGTTTGAAGAAGATGATGTCCCAAGGAACCTAGATGGATTTTTTTATTATTTCTAATTATTTTTCATAGAAATATATTTATATCCAAATTAAATCTAATTATCCATTTTAATGCAATCATTGTTCCCATTTAGGGTAAAAGGTGTATTTTTTTAAAATGTTTTTCATGGGTTCTTATCACTACTACAAATATGGCTTATAATAGTACTAAAAACCGCCTTTAACAGAGCTAAAAAAGCACTGTTAATCTTGGAAAAGATAAAGGGGGTCCCCTTTTTCAGCGCTAAAACTAGCGCTGATAAATGGTCGCCTTTATCAGCGCTAAGAAAACATTGATAAATGCAGTCTTTATCAGTGCTATTTTCAGCCCTAATAAATGTATAATATATCCGCGCTAAAAATATCTCTGATAAACACTACCTTTATCTGCGTTATTTTGAGCGTTGAAAAAAAACTACCTTTATTAGCGCTCAAAATAGCGCTGATATAATATCCATTTTTTAGCGCTTAACTAGCGCTAATAAAGGCCAAAGATCCTGTGAAAAAACAAAACCTGCATAGAACCTGTACAGAACCCGGACAAATTACAGCACCTGCACACATCACAAACAACACCTTCACACAGAACAAAAAACACCCACACACAAAGCACAGAAGAACAAAAATGCTACAAACATTTACTTAAAATCATGAATACAAAACACCACAATTCTATATACATTTCAAGAAATGTTTAATTTGATTACAATTACAATTATAAAACATAGTTAAAAAACAATGATGTTCTATCCATTTTGCATCTATCAGCTCTAAAAAATTGTCGTCCATGGCAGCGGTTTCCGAACAAAGCATTCCAACTGAAGAAAACGTTTTCAACTATATAAGAAAACTAATATTATGTTAGTAATACAATAATGAAATAAATAATGGGGTTTCTAAATGGAATTATACTAGTGAGGCACAAAACATAAAATAAACAATTAACCAAGAGACACAATTAGGTCAATGCCCTTACCTCAACCAGAAGTCCAATAAACTATCTTCAGTTCATACCGACCACAAATGAGTCCATGATCACATGTATTATTATCCATCAACATTAAATTACATAATTAGTTAATTTTAACCAAAAATCCATCATGGTATAATAGGTGACAAACTCATCGTGTAATCGAACAAAGCCAGAATGCTGAGAAACTAGGTGCGATCCACTCCTGACGCACCCCTAAGCCTAGAAAACACTAAATCCCCAATCAATATTACTAAATTTAAGACAAATTAAGCCAATTTTTTTAAAACCCTTAAATAAATCTTCCACAAAATATAATCTTCATCAAATAATGATTGATTACTAGTTTTTGAAATTTTGAGACATTCTCTTAGTGTCATATATAAAAGTCCCATGAAGAACAATGATTTATCCATACTATGGTATAATAATTACACCTAGAACCCTAAAAACTGAATGAAAATCTTTGAGAAAGAAGTTAGAGAAGAAATTAAGATGTAGGAGAAGATACCACATTGATTTGAAATGACGAACAACCGATAATCCACTCAGGTCTAAGGGGAAGGAAGGAGGGGAATGGGGTTTGGCCACCCCCTATGAACTTGGTTCCCAAACAAAGAAACCTGAGGAGGTTTATACTTTATAAACCCATCAACCACATAAAAATAAGTTTTAAATCATGGTACCTGAAATGAACCAAGTGCTGACATCACTATATTTTGGGTCCAAACCCTTACTTGACCCCTTTTCCCCATTCACGACCATTATCACCCTATTAAATACATTCATATTTTGAATTACCCTTTCACACTATGAGTAGCATAATATTACTAAATTTCAATATAATGACTACCCAAATAATCCTTGGTATCCTCCAAAAACCCAATGACATCCCTCTATCCCCAATACATGTCTGAAACACCTATTAAAACTATTATATTGTACCTTTTTCGATTTTTTTTGTTATTATGGAATTCCATAATTTTCCATTGGAAGTGTACCAATGTACTAATCAGATGTTATATGATATACCAAGTGGATTATTATGTCCATGTATTAGATGAGATATTAATGAAAATTTATCTCATTATTATACATACCAAAACATCAAATCCGAGCATTAGAGACCTTTAGGTTTTCTTTAACTACTTCCAGTTCTGACATTGAAGTGGGACAAGATTTTTGTGCGATATTAGGTTATGTTTTCGTGTAACCCTTGATGGAAGAATTAAATATGGGTTTTGACCAATTGGTTGACCAAATAATCTCAATTTATATAGATTTTATATGAAAATAATTATAAGAAAATCAAAATTGAATTTTTAATTGAGATGATCTTTTTACATGGATTTAATTCTACTATAGTATTTTTTAGGGAACCTCATTTTACATATTGTTTATGTAGAGGTCCCTATGAGAAAATGGGATGCCATTTATGATTAAGCATGACATTTGTTTCTGACACTTTCTGCAGGGGAACGTTTCCTAGAGCATGTTGACGTTCGATGGTGGTGCATTGTACCAAACATTCATTCGTTACAAAGGTGAGTGACATTCATCACTTATAAAGAGATATCTTCTCTTTGATTGAAATAGGGTGATGGGATGTCATTCATTCCATCCATGGATTCCTCCTCAGAACTCATTACCTAGTATGAGACTCCCTTATAGAATAAGATGTTGTTCGTGAAACTTGTTCCTGGTTCCATCTCTTTATGGATGTTGGTTAATTACAACGATTATATCAGGACATTCCAAAGGGTCATTCCAGGGAATAATACTTCAGTTACGAATGTATTCACATTGGGAATCAGTGGAATGTATGTACACTAGAACATTGGTCACATGTATTCATCATCATCAAAGAGATTCTCAATGAAATGGAAACCCATGTTTACCTTGTGGTATTCCTTGAGTTTAACATCCCATAATTATAGAGGGTCTTGATTTAATGTCTTACAGAGATGTAATGGGTGGATCAATACACTTATAATGGTTGATCAGTTAGGTACATCTTTAGGAGGGAGCACCTGGAATGTTTACTTGATAGATGGATCAAAATGGCCAATGAGGTCTGAACCAAGTGTGGTGCATCCCAAAAAGGTATGGTTTCTCATTTTGAAGACTTATTCAGATTCCACTAAGGGGAAAAAAGGAGGGAAAATAAGCGAAGGTGTACCCCAGGGAGGGGGTCACCATGGTTTACCATTGGTTGGGATTTAACCTCATAGAGGCTTCCTACGCACCCTATTTAGAATACAAGGATCAAAACCCATATATTTAAAAGAGGTATGGTGTGGGTATTACCCATGGTTAGATTCCCTTCACACTAGGAATACTCTTGGTTGGATGAGTATGGGTTTTGTGGGGCTTATGAATTGTCAGATTCCCAGGTTCTTCCAAGAGTAGCAATGGGATGAATGGGACATATGTGCCATGATGAACCATGTGAATGGCATGATCCTTATAAAGAGGCATGAGGAACAAAAAACAGGTGGAGCTATCTGTAAACATTATTTATGGTGTCCATGGGGCTAATAAGACTCCCTATACCATCCATAAACCCCTCAAAACATCATTAGGACTAGATTCTACATGATGGTGCATCACAGGGTTGATTCTTTTGATGATGTACTAGTCGTTTGAGCTTGGATTTCATCTCAACCATCCTTCCCTTACTTGAATTATCCTGGGACACATATTTTGGTTCAAAAAAATCCCTCAAAGATACCAATTATCTCATGCATCTACCCAGAAATAATTGTGCAAGTCAAACAACAACACACGTGCTCAAATACAAGTTCAAACAAACGAGATACAGAACATTGAAATTTCATTAAAAATGAACCAAGTGGTGCACATGTGCTCAAATACTATCTTTGAATGTTGAATCTAATCCCTCTACTTTAATTTCAACAATATTTATATTTAGGCCCTATATCTAACTGAAAATGGTGGATATAGACCGTATTTATTGTTTTCATCCACCGTTTGATGGAAAATGGATTTTCTTGATCCTCGGTGGTTTCGTCGTTCACCCCATACGCACTGCACACCATCATGCATTACTTCAATATTGATTTGTTCAAAGATCAATGATATGAATCCGGGGATAGAAAACATTGAGTAATAAATTAAGATTTCAATACATCAGAGAATTCTCAATTCACCATAGAAGGTTGGAGGATAATCAATGATCATATATAGATAACATAAGTAGTAGGAATTCACCTTTATCTTATTTGTGTACAATATTCCATCAAGTATGTTTCCCATTTGTTTGTAAACACATCTATATCATCTTTTGAATATGAGTTTTTGCGAGAGTCATGGTAGTTCTAAAAAAATATAAATACACAAAGGATTAATAAATATTTTAAATGAACTCGTAATTATTTTCAAAAATACCTCATCAGGGATGCTAGTTTATTGATGAAATATGATCTCTTTCATAAATTTACAAACATAATAACCCGAATCCTTTCCATCTGTTTGTTTTGGACACTGCAGGAACATCGACAACAATAAGTAATTTTTTTATATGTGTTTTTATAGTGAAATGTTATTATATATACCCTGATACTTTTCTAGTTTTAGATCTTGTAGACCTGTTCATCCTTATGCCCTAGATTCATTCTATGCATTAGATGATATTGATGCACCACCCTATCATAACAGAATCCTAATTAAAAGATAACATAAATTATATAACTAGATGTTTAGTTTTAAAATGTTGGATCTAGTGTATTAAAAATTAACAAACACCATCATGGGCGGTCGTTTTGTGGGAAATCCATGTGTTGAATTCAGAAAATAAATCTTTGGAGTTTCCAAATTGACTGCATTCAGCATCCAATGATCCCTAAAAATATAAAAAGAAATAAGTAAAGAAAGAAATGAAAATATAATTGATATAATTAAATTGTAGAGTTTAACCATGCATTGTTGGTATTAAAAAGATCTTGTCATCCGTAATTCTATTTTCAAATGATTTGTATAGGGATGACATTATTGCAGCCTCTTTATCATAATCAATTTCATCTTTTGAAGAGGTGATGTGAGGACTAACGAGTCCAAATTTTTTTCCATAGGGAAATCCCTTCAATTGTTTTTCATATATATGCCTGCGACAAATAAAAAATGTATTTAGTCATAATTATCAGAGTATATTAGCTTTTGTAAAATCAAATCATGAAAACATACCTCATGTATACATTTACAACTGAGGTGCCTAGACATTCATACTTGAGGAGTTCATTTACATTTTCAGCACTAATGAAATCTGATGCTTCCTCTCCATACATATCTTTTTTGAAATCAATAGTGTGAGTATTTCCATCGTTCAACTTTGTATCCACATGAGCCTGCAATGATATTAACTGTGGATAAAGAATGGGCGAGGTGAGGGTGCTCTCAATAGACCGTTTCAATCGGTTGGTTGATCCTTGAGATAGTTTTGAGCTGATATTTCATTTCACCGCATAGTATTTTTCATTCTGTAATAACATTCATTGGTTCATACCTTTATTAATGAAATTTTAAAGGTCCATCTTGAAAAATAAATTGGAAATGGATACCTTTTTGTAGACATGTTTTTTTACAAGAACTTTCGGCCATGCGATGAATGTTCCAACAGCTTGTTCAACCATATGATTGTCATCATCGTAATTTGGAATAGGTAGCTTGACAGTCACCTCATTAGCTACGTTAATTGACACTCTAAGATGATCTTTTGGAAGCTGTCTATTGTGTAGCATGTCGTTTTGCGTATTGAACACCATAGACCTCGCTGCAAGGCAATAGGTGGGAGTTGATAAATATAAATCACAATCATTTTCACCCTATGGAATATTAGTACAAGAAAGGTATCAGTGTCTATGTAAATCAAATTTCACAGAAACAATTATTAAAACATTGATTACCTCATCTAAGTCAGGTTTTTTAGGGTAATGGAACGCCTCAAAGCTGGTGGGGGGTGGGGCGGGATCATCACGCACATGTTGTTGTTGAGTTTTTTATTCTCTTTGCCTCTCCCCCATCAATTTTACTATCATCTCTCCCCGGTATTGTAATTCCTCTTGAAAAATAGATAATTTTTTTTTCCGCTTTTCCATTTTTTTCATTTTGATCCTCCGCTTGTTTTGGTTTTTGAAAATATGTTCAGGGTGTCACCCCAAAACCCGCACCTTTGATGCAACCATACTGTTCTGGCTGCTTTAAGGCTACTGAAAGTATGTCTGCATCTAGTGCGGTTTTTGTTGATTGTTGTGACTATGTCAGATAGAAAATATAGAAAAATATGTAGTTATTGTAATTTAATAGCAATTTAAAGAAAATCAAATTAATTTTATGTCATACTTACACATGTTTCCCACACTTTTTGTGTGTTTTCATCTATCAGTATCCCCTATTTATTTACACGAGTCTCCTTCCATAACACATGGCGTGGGATAGATATGCCTTTCGATTTCGATTCATCAATCTGCATATAAATAGAGAAATATGGTTATGGTGTTGTTTTATGTCACATACTAGTAGTAGGGTAGATTTAAAAGACGTACCAATTTTTTCTCAAGGTCAGCTTACCGCATCCTTGCTTTACGGTAAGGGTACGCTAGTTCTATTACACGTTTTTTATTTTCAGCACTCAGTAGCTATTTCATAAATAAAAAACTGTCAATCAGAGTGATGAATACAAAAAAACGTCAAACAACGTATTACCCCACACAATGTACCTCAAAAGTCTTCTCCCCACGACGGTTTCTAAACGCAACCCATGCTCCTTGAGATATCAAGTGTGCGTAAAGAGGAGGTGGGTGAAGCTTGATTTTCCCATCTGCATCTTTAAGATGATATTTCGTTAAAATTGTGTAGAAACCACTATGAATCCTTCCTGAAACTCTTAATACATATTCCTTGTGCGAGGCATCTACTATAAATGCACTCTGTAATGGATGATGCAGAGTAACTCAATGTTTTGGTATTTTATTTTATTTTAATAAATTAAAAAAATGATATCATAATGTTACCTCAATCTCTTCCCACATTAGTGTCTTCATCCCTGTGAGAACATGGTTCCACAACTGTACATCAATCGACATGCATTGCCGAGTAACAATTCCAATGTAGTTACTAAAGATGGCTCTGTTGGGGTTAACATGTCGAACTCGCTTATTCCATCCCACCTCAAATTTGATGCCTTTTTCTTTTGCCTTAAGGATTTTGGCTAACACTATCAAACTACGACGCTATTGTTTTTTTATGCTTTCAGGGTTTCATTTCATACCATTTCATCAGAAGTAGCATTAATATCTTCCCCCAGAGCACTATCATCGGCAATGGGACTAGCAACAATAGGTTGAGAAACCTGTTGTACCTCAGCACCGGAACTAGAAACAATAGGTTGAGAAACCTGTTGTTTCTTTGCACTGGGACCACCAACATCTGGTTGAGAAACCTGTTGTTGCTCTACAGTGGGACCACCAGCTGCTGGTTGAGATACCTTTTGTGCCTCAGGATTTGGCGCATTAGTAGGTGAAAAAGTAATTATCTGCCAAAGTGTTTTAATATTTAACTTAGATTACATAAAAACAGCAGCGAACAGATAATAACATAACGTAACACAATGTATGTTACAATAAACAAATAAACTGATTATTTTACTCTCTTTTTTTCTTTAAAGGATGAAGATATTTTACTCCTCTATCAACTATGTAAATCCCTTCATTGTGGTCTCCTCTGACGTACAAAATGTCATCTACATTGGGACTGCTGCAAAATGATTGTGAAGTCCCTATAAAAGGGTCAACCTCTGTTGATCTTTCATCTGACCATTCAGTTGTTTTGGTGGGTAACAGAACAATTGAAGAATTTCAGTTTGCAGGGTCTGGAACATAAAATACATGTACTGCCTATGATTCCATTATAAATGGTTCGTCCTTCTCCCCTTCCTTACTGAAATCAACTTTCACAAATTCTAATTCATCTATTTTAACAACACTCCTGTTATCAACACACTTGCATTAAAAAATTAGCACTTTGAATTTTGTATAATCCAACTCCCATATTCGTTTAATGATGCCAAACTATGACATATTCGCATAAATTGGATTTATGTCCTTAGCACCGGAAGCATGCATCACCTCAGAAACATGTGTAACCCCACTATTCTGCATGGTACTGTCTTCATCATGTTCATTAGTATAGAATGTATAACCATTAACTGCAAAAGCATTGAAATATAATACATACATACTTTCACCTCCAGCTAGCCATCAAAGTCGTTCTGAAATAAAGTCTGGATTTTCATCTAACTGCTTAAAAATATGGTCTCGAAACCATCCTATAAACTGTCGATTATGTGTATCTGATATCCAATTTTCATAGCTAAAGGATTCAAACGCCTAATAATTTCTTTATGGGTTTGAACATATGGGTGAACGTCGAAACTGTTATGAAAAATGTAAAGGTGGGCCTGCTCCTAATCTGTAATATTGATTGTGACAACCTCTCTTCCAGTAATTATTTCACCCTCAAGCCGCTCAATGTGACGAGATTTCGGTAGGCCAACGGTTTCCACACCAGACAGGTATTCTATACAAAATTCAACATCTTCCTCAACAATATATTGCTCCGCAATAAAAACCTCTGGCCGACTTCGGTTTTTGACATACCCTTTCAAAATATTCATATACCGTTCAATGGGGTACATCCATCTATAATGTACATGACCACATAGTCGAATCTATCTCACCAAATGAACCATCATATGAACCATCATATCAAAAAATGTTGGCATGAAGAACATTTCCAATTCACATAATATGACGGCAATTTCTCTTTCCATAGTTGGCAATTTCGCTGGGTCTATAACTTTGCTACATATAGATTTGAAGAAGAAAAAAAGCTTTATTAATGCATGGAGGACATTCATGGGAAAAATGCAATGTAAAGCTCTATGAATTAGATCTGGCATAAAAACATGGCAGTCATGTTATTTCAGACCCTTTAATTTTAAATCTCCAATTGACACGATGTTCTTGATATTTGATGAATACCGCTATAGAACCTTTACATCCTTCAAAAAGTTGAAAAACTGATATCTCTCATGCCTGGAAAGAGTGTAAGCAGCATGAGGAAGAAATGTTCATTTTTCACCCTTCACTGGTGACAAATCTTCTTGTATTCCCTTCTCAACAATGTCCAATCTGGCCTTAATTCCATCTTTTTTTTTGCCGGGTACATTTAGAAACATGCCGATGACACTATCACATACATTTTATTTAACATGCATAACATCATGAAAATGTTTTACATACAGACAATTCTAGTATGGTAATTCAAAAAAACTGATCTCGTTTTCCAACCATTTTTCGTAATGTTTTTTGAAAATGTTTTACCAAAAGTAGTGTCCAAATATTTTACTTTCTCAAACAATTGATCACCTGTTAGTGGAGATGGTGTTGTACATTCTTCTGAACTTCTGTCGAATGATGTCTTCTAAGATCGGTACTTATGTCGTCAGGGTAGATATATGTGATGTCCTAGAAACATGGTTTTCGATGAATGTTTCAACCTAATTGACCATGTACCTTGTTCGAAAACGAGACACCCTTGAGTTCCTTTAATGCTATATCCTGAAAAATTTCCATAAGCAGGAAAGTCATTTATCGTCCCGTACAACATGGATTTCAAAGTGAAATGTTCATTTTTGTAAGTATCATATAGCATAACACCTAAATCCCACAATATTTTCAAATCCTCGATCAATGGGGCCAAATAAACATCAATATCATTACCAAGTTGTTTTGGTCCTGATATAAGCATAGATAACATGATGTATTTTCATTTCATGAATAACCATGGTGGTAAGTTATAGTTTACCAACATAATCGACCATGTACTGTGACTGCTGCTTTGAAAACCAAAAGGACTCACCCCATCTGTAGATAACACCAGACAAAGGATTCTCGGATCGTTCCCAAACTCAAGATACTCGTGATCTATTCCACTGAGGAGAGTCTGCCGGGTGATATAGATTCCCATCTTTAATTCTTGTATATGCATGCCATGTTAATTGTCCTGCAGTCTCCTCACTTCCATATAGGTGTCTAAACCTATGAATGATTGGAAAGTATGATACAAATTTCGTAGGACTAGAATCATCTTTCTTTCATCGTGAAGCACCACACTTTGAGCATTCTTTAAGTGATTTGTGGTCCTTGCGAAACAATATATAGTCATTCGGGAAAGCATGTATTCTTTCAAAGATCATACCCATCGATCGTAGAAATTGTTTAGCATTGTATGTTCGGCTAGGGAGTTCATTATATTCTGGGAGCATGTCATTTAGGAGAGCAAGTAGTTCCGTAAAACTGGCGTCACTCCACCCATTTCCTGCTTTCAAATTATACATCTTCAATACGGCTGACAATGCTGTATATTTAGTGAAACCAGCATACAATGAAGTTTTTTCACAACTCTTTATCTTCTCAAACAATTTTGGGCAATCACGAAGTTCATCTTCAACTGTCCTTGTCATTTCCTCAATACTACCTTCATCATCATTCACATCTATAATCACACCCTCCATCCGATCGTCTTCACTATTCACGCTTCTAATCATATTAGATGATCTATAAAATTTCGTGTTCCTTAAGTCACTACCTACATTCGTTTTTCCCCATGTTTATTCCAACATGTATAACTTCGATCTATTCTGTGACAGATCAGGTGTTCTTCCAACTCCCTAGACTAATTTTTCTTGAATGAAAACAGTGTAAACTTAGACAAAGGATTTGAGAAGGGTCACATACATGGTCTTCTGCAAACATGATAAACTCTTTCACGCCATCTTCATACTCTTTTTTCAACCGATTAGCATTAATCCATTCTTTATTCATATTCATAATCTTTCTGGGTTCGATCTCGAACTTTCCTAATATTATGTTTTAATTAATCATGTAGCATTGTTTGGGTTTTATAAAAAAATCATTGAAATCCATATACATGGTGTGTCTAGTAGGGTGAACATCGTGTATGTATAAGATACCAAATTTAATCTAACATATATCAAATTTATTCCAAGTTAGTCTTATAAAGACTGAATGATGCCTTTGAAAATACATGACATTTAGAACAACCTGAGCTAAAGGCATGTACTTTAGATATATATTGAGTAGCCTCACCATCTATGCATCACATTTTTTTGGAATACACAACGTGTAGTCCTTACATGAACACTAGGGGTGCATATTCTATACACATAAAGTCTCTATGGTATCTATACATGGTGTGAGTGAAGTAAAACACATTTCATATGGTTCTACCATTATTTCATGGCATGTACATGGTTTCATATTGAACTATATGTCTTGGAGATACATTGTGTGTGACCTAGGTTCACATAACATGTAACATTTAAAATGAAACTTATTCCAAGTTTGAGTCAGAAGATTAGTCATGTGGTGCAAATTTTGGAGATAAATGTTGTGTGGAATTAAAATCTATATTAAATCCATGTATAGTGAAGCATGTTCCATGTATTTTAAAGTGTCTCATAGAGTCCTCTAGAAGTGGTTTTCTGGGATTCAGTTGAATTGAACCAGTAACAAAGTGGTGGTTCCATTCAAATGGGTAAAGTTTGGATTGATATTTAATGGTGGAAGAAATTCAGCATGGAAAACAAAAGGCATATCAATCATGCCAACAACCACAACACCATATAAAAACACAATCGTGATCACAATCGCAACACCATACAAACCAAACAATCAAAATTTTAGATTTTACAAAGCATCCCTTATTCCATTTTGTTTGTTAATTCAGGGGTTATCACAGAAGTTTTATCATACTTGGGTGTTCATTCATAAGTCAATTATATGTAAATTACCAATTTATATATTCCAATATTCAATAAGAACCAACAAACATTCAATTCATTTAGTGCACAAACAAGGACCACCAACAACCATGATTTTCAGCAGGGTGTTTAGACCGTACATTTAACATTATAACCATTAATATCAAACAGTAATAACATGAAAACAAGAGGAAACCAAGGAGTAATAGTAGAAAACTCACCGCGAAGGTGTCATTAAGCACACGGTGGAGGTGCGTTCATGGCAGAGGAGAGGCGCACAAAAAATGAGATTTCCAACTGAAAAGAAAACATAAAATAGGATAATCCCATGAGAATAAAATAATCTAAAATTGAGTACACCATTTACCACATCCCACAAACCCAAAAAGACAATGCATGCAAATAAATTAAATTTTTTTCATAGAAATCACTATCCAATCACTAAATTTTATCAAAACCATAGGTGCAAACAAATACAAATAGGAATCAGAAGGATCACATACCTTGAGAAAAGAAATCCAACCATAATAGTGATCAAGAATAGAACAATGTGAACTAGATGGGAGAGAGTGACCCAAAATATCATCGGGATAATATCTATCTAGGTGGATAATTTTGTAAAAAAGTATGAAGCCTCCATAACTCTATGGATCCCAAAAAACCTTTTCTGTGACATTGACACTACATGTAATACATTTACATGTCGTGTAATCCTCTTGACTAAAAAACAAGTGAATTTTTATTTAAAACATTATATTTTTTATTTAAATGATTTGTAACCATTAAAAAGTTTGTAAAATTGCCACATTGTGCATTCAATTAATGTGTCATTTTGGAGGTCATTACATGTCATGTACTCTATTTACACATCATGTAATTTCTCAGAATATATTAAAAAATGTTGTTTTGTTTCTAAAAATTCCCTGAAGATCACTAAATTTACCAATACATGTGTCCTCTAAATCATTTCTCAGCATTCCTCAATCAAAAAAATCCAAAAAAATGTTAAAACATACCTCACATAAAATGTAACGAGACTTTATAATCTCCTGACCATAAATGATTTTCCCCCAGAAATCCCTCAAGGTCATGTATCCTCTAATAAAGAAGGACTCTACTACCTCATCAATGAGTCATTCCCCCATATATCATGGATATATTTTCTGAAATACCACATTAACTAGACTCAGATTCGTTTAACAATGTAGTACCTTATACTCCATATTCATAATCTGAATTTGTTGGGGAACCAAAGTATTATCAGGATCAAGATCAACATCCCGAGTCTAATCACATATAAGTAATCTAGTATATACCTACTCAAATGGAAAATATTAAACACATCAGGGATAGTTATCAAACTAGATGGTAACTAAAACCAATAATAAATACTCCCTAGTGACCAAAAATCATTATGTTTATCCCATTTCTCGGTGCAAACAGAAATTGATAACCAAGCCACTGATGTCCCAATTGATGTGAAACTATAATAAAGACCTAATCACTAACATAAAACACTAGAAATGGATTCCAATGGTTCATATTGAATTTATTATGCCTTTGTGTAATTATTAACTTCTTCCAGATCAACCACACCATCTCTTTCTATAAATGAATGTTTAATGGCTAAACCAACCAAACATGTCTCTAGTGTTGCTTCATAATTCTATAATATGTGAGGAACCATGAATCCAAAACCATTATCAACTATATTATCCATTTACTCTTCCAATAAAACCTTAAATCAGGATTTTACATGTTCAATCCAAGCTGTAGAAAACAAATTTACATGAAAATGAGTATCAATAATGGTAGTGGCGGCGACGACGATAGAGGTGGAGGCGGTGGCGGCGGTAGAGGCAGCGGTGGTCGCAGCAGCAGGGGTGGAGGCGGAAGAGGTAGCAGCGGTCGCGGCAGCGGGGGCGGGGGCGGAGGCCGCGGCTGCGGCAGAAGAGGAGGAGGATGAGGAGGAGGAAGGACAAGGAGGAGGAGGACGAGGAGGAAGTGGAGGAGGAGGACAGGGTCGTGGCGGTGAGGGGTCTGGTTTAGCTTCCACGAAATCTTGACCACGTGTGAGTGAGGATGGCTTGTTAGGGTTATTAAATAAAAACCGACGGAACCTTTTTGAGAGCTTTTTTTAGCGCTGATAAAGAGATAGCCTTATCAGCGCATATTATCGTGCTGATAAATGTAACATTTATCAGCCCTTTTAGATAGTGATGATAATTTCATACCCCTTTATCAGCGCTTTCTGTTTAGCTCTAATAAAGGGAAGTGCTTCCCTTGCCCTGTTTTGTGGTTGTGTATGTTTTATAAGAAACTCACATGATAATTATTATTCTTTTATTATTTCTTCTAATGTGTATTATGAAAAAAGATTGCAGTAAAATTGATTTCATGTGTAAGAAAATTATTATTTGAATACAATGTGTATTATGTTAAATGAATATTCTCATATATGATTTCATTGGTTTGAAATGGACTAAATGTTTTCTATCATCCATTTTATATTTCCCTTACTACAATTTTTATGCTAATAAATAACATTCAAGTTCTTTTAATAGGGTTTATGGATGAATTTTAAAAGTTATGCAGTTAGGTTGAAAATTTCATTTATTTTTTATAAAAATAAAACATGACTTGTTTTAAAAGTCTAATAATGTAAAAAATAGACCCTGAGTGGAACTGTAAAGTTTTTAATGTATGGGTTTTCCATGTAAGAGTAATGAAATAATTCTCCAAAAATATAAACATGAAAATATATTCAGAAATATAAGAAAATTAAATCTTAATAAAAAATTAAATTATGCGTTTAATAAGGAACAAGTACTTATTGATGGTATGAGATAAATAGTTTAGATATCATTACAAGTTAGGATGACTTATATGAGGAAGATTTATGATGTTTAGATACCATTAACTATTGATAAGTCTTTGTATTATAAAATATCCTAAAGTTTCGATAAATAATGTAATTTTTAGTTTACCTAGAAACTAAATCATTATCTCGATACTAGAATGTGTAAATAATTGAGAAATATATAAACAAAGGGGTGATAACTTTGAAAGTGGATTATTATTAATTAAACAAATAATATCTAAGTGTATATTAAGTGGGCTTAATACTGTACAACTTTCAAGAAAAATCAAAGGGATATGAATGGGTTTATTCAGTTATATTATTTAACCATCATGGTAGAGTTGAGCATAATAATATATAATTAAATGATTACTAATGACAAATTTGGACAAACCTAAGGTGTTATAGATTGCAATTAAGGATTTCATAGATTAAGATATTCAAAATTTTATTTATTCATTCACTCTAAATTCCATAATGAAATAATTGTTTCCCTCAAGAATATCTTTTATCAAGGTAAAATCTCTTCTTTATGATGGATAAAAAGAAATCGAACACATAACTCCTTTCCATTCTAAAGGATTTTCATACAATAATAATTACAAAATATTTTGATATGGACACCTTCTCTATTATTTAACTTAACAAAAAAAATTCTTTATAACGTATCCAATTCTTCTTCTATAATTAAATATCACGAAGAACCTTGGGATACATTTTCTATGTTATGTAAAGACATTGGTATTTTAATACCCATTTATGAAAATATTATAAGGTATTTATCATGTTTTTAAATTTGATGGCTTATAAAAGGTATTTTCAACCATATACATGGATACAATGGATGATTTCCTTTGAGTAGATTATATATTTTTCTTTTTATATGAATTTTTTGATTTTTATAAACATGTACTCTTATTATAGAAGTTCATTTCAAAAACATATCCTAATTTTTTATTGGATACAAGTTCAAGAGGATATATCAATTTTATATATTCATAATGTAGGATTATTTATAAAGTTTCATCTCTACCAACATAAATTTCAATACAGATTTTTTTTTGGTCAAAGGACCAAAGAAAATTTATTAGCAAAAAGAAAACAAGGATTACAAGAGTCTAAAAGACGGGAACAAATTACAATCTTTAAGTTGTAAAGGCATCAGGTTATCTGGGAGCTCCTCCAGCCATGTTAGATTCTGATCAATGCCTTTATTAGCGAGATAATCCGCAACCATGTTAGCTTTGCGGTAAGTATGAGTTGCAATGAAACTGACATCATGGAGAGATTGAAGACAATTCATCCAGCGCGTAGTAATCGGCCAAGCAAGATGAATATCTCCCTTCCAAATGGCTTGAACAACAGTGGTAGAATCACTTTCAATCCATAAGTTGTTCCACCCACGTTGAAGAGCAAAAGCAGTGGCATGGATAACACTTAGCATCTCCGCTTCCAGAGAGGTTGCAGTACCGCAGCCTCCAAAAAAGCATCCCATAACATTACCATGATGATTTCTGAAGACATCTCCACAACCCGCAGGACCTGGATTTCCTTTAGAGGCTCCATCCACATTAATTTTAATCCAACCTGGAAAGGGAGGTCTCTGAAAAACCTCAAGAGTGTGGAACGGTTTTGAGAAAATGGCCTCAACTCGAAGACGTCTAAGGATCATAAAATCATCCACCGAATTGTTGCAGGAACCATTCTGAATCAGCGCAGCTTCCCGAATAGCAATAAGAATACATGTTTTACCTGCATTAATGTTGTGTGAGCAATTATTGTGAAGAATCGAGTTTCTATCATACCATATCACATGTATCAGCTCTGAGACCCCAGCAAGGAACAAGTTTCTGATTTGTTGAGAGTTATTCTTAGCAACACATCGCTTAAGCTGCTCATCAATTGAGTTCTGAACCAGCCATCTGCATTCAAAAGTGTCAAAAATATATTTCCAAAGAGCGGTGGCAGTAGCACAAGATAGAAATAAGTGGTTAGTATCTTCTCTATGCTGATTGAAAAGGCGACATTTTGAACTAAATTTCAATACAGATGTAATGATTTCACTTGGATAAAAGTGGTAGAGGATATTGGAAAAGTTTTGAGGCATTTTAATAGTATATTGACTCAATCTAGTAGATCACGAGCATTTATCCTTGATATTATGATTAGAATTAATGGTGGTCTACATTTCAAATGTATGATTTATTTATTTTTAAATTAGGAAATATCAATATATTAATATTGATAAATCTTAAGGAATGATTCCTATTTTTTATTATATGAAGGTTTAGGTATTATGGTATACATCAGAAGTAGATGGTCTATGGTTTTAAAAATTTTATAACCATATTAATGTAATTATGTTATATTTGGTGATGGAAAATATAGTTTCAATATTTTATTTTTCATCTGATTTAATTACTCCGGATATAATTAATTGAACTGTTACCTTGTTTGTTATGAAGGTGTGTTTAAAGACCTCTCATCTCTGACAATAATTTCTTGAAGGAACAAACATCAGATCCCTTTACACCATCCAAAAATTCTTAAAAATTACATAATAACATCGATCATTGATATCTAGGTGCTATAACAAATATATGACATTTACCTAATCATTCTAATGATCACCAAATTGATGATCCATCGATTCATGATGAAAAACATGGATGGTCACTCAGATCGACTTCTTTCCTCTTCAAGATGTAGGAGAGATGAGAGAGAGGATGTAATTTTTTTTGAAATGAATAGTAATCCAAATGAGAACCTCCTCTCATTTATACAGTGATCTAAAAAATAAATTGAAACGGGACCATGTCCCACAAACATTATTTCCAATGAAATATTTCATAAACAATATATTATTACCAATTAACTATCTCATAAACATAATTATTATTTTTATCACTTACTTAATATATAATAATTATATTTTTTTTATAAAAGCGAGTCATTAACTTTACTCATCATTCCTACAAATATTTATGGAGCCTTGAATATTAAAATAATATGCAGTCATTAAATAGTTTCCTATAAACTCACGTAGATACTAGTAAATATAATAAATAAATTTTATCAACACAAAAAATTTTACAATCAAATAATAATTAATTTATTTATCACTTAATGATTGTTAAAACTAGGACATTTTCTTGACCTCATGGAGGGGAAACCCATGTCACATACTCTTATTCAATAGAGTAATCTATAATTTTGAACATACTAAGTGTTTTACCCTCAAATACATTATCTTAATAGTAGTTAGTATTACTCACAACCTAGGAGGGGGTTTTAGCAACCCATAATGTCATCTAAGGAGATAAATAATAATAAGAGTAAAGATAACCTCTTATAAAGACATGTTAGGTAATATAATATATTCCCCCTCCCCTGAGATCTTATCAAGTAGGACCCGTATTTTTTTTCATTATCCTTTCTTGATTTATTGTTTATTAACCTAACTAGACGAACATGCCTTCATTAATAATAACCATGGATTTATGGAATGTAATATCATCCCAATCAATAAGATTTCATATATCACTTCCGTTATAAATTGAAAAATTATTCCCTGATTATTCAATCAAAACCATACCACCAATAGACAACGAAATTTATGATACCACACCACAATATATATGTCTTGGTTTTTGTCTTGCATCAATTTTTATAATAAAATATTATAGAATTATAATGAAATAAATTTAGTATTCCATTACACATGTTAAGATATAGGAATGACCAATGACTCTTAAAACATGTAACATTACTATTTTCAGGACATTCCTTGAGATTGCATCTACTTGGGATCAACAGGTGAAATCTTCATTAGAATGTGTCTCAGTACTCTACAACACCTAATGGTTTCGTTCTATTTATTTCCTATAAATGTGATGTATTTTGACTCTAGGAAATTAGTTTAATATTACATTCAGGGAATATATTTATTCTAAAAATATTTTGGGATCCTATATAAACTTTTCAGATGAAAAATAATATATAGAAATTACCATGTAAATAGTGGACATAGAAATATAAACACTATTATGGTATGTGTATATCATACATAACTCACTGCATACAAGATATGGTAATCAAAAAGTATTATTCAAGTTATGTCTAAGGCACCCACTTGTACAACCCTCCATCATTTACAAGAGACAAATTTATAAATATCTTAGTTATATGTCACATGGTAATATAATGATTCTAATGAGTAATGGCTTTAGTCATCAGACCTTCCACGTCTTTGCTATGCGGCTATTCTCTTATCTACCACATCACCACCTAGAGTAAGACTCATCAATAGATGATATCATGGAGTATATTACTTGTATCATATTTCTAAACATGATATATTAGTTAATACCATTATAGTTGGATTATAAAAATTTATATTATGATAAAACATTACTTACTAGGCATGGTTCCAAGAACTAGAAGTAATTATTATGTATTTTATATTACTTTCTCAACTACATAAAAAGTTCCAACACACTTGGTATTTATAGATATAAATACAACTCGATTTATTAAGCTTATATTTCTCATTAACATATATTTACTAAGATAATAGATCACATTGATCAAAAGAAAGATTAGTTTTTCCCACTTATTACTAGTGCACCATCCTATTTATATAACAAGTTTCTCATATACTCACTCAGGTAAAATTGGACAGTTTTGTCTGCTTACTATATAGTTCTCTTAGATTTAAAGGATATTTTCCTAACATAATGTAAATGTTTGAAATATCAAATATAGTATATAGAAAGGAATACGTGATAGACCCATTTATAGCACTTATGGAATTATACTCATTAATTTAATATCCACCTATGTATCATACACATTTCTTGGAGACACTTATTCCATGTTACATTGGTAAAAAATCACTCTTCATTTTTTCATACTTATACTTGTCACATACCCTATAATTATATGCACTCTGACTTGGTATAAGAAACCCATTAGATCAACCTCAGTATATCTCATTCCCTATAACATTGGTCATTACATTAAGTCAATATTTTGTGAGTTAATTTCATTCTAGTATTAACTTAATATAATACTAATAACATCATTTCATATGTTATTAACATATTTTCATTTGAAAAAATTGTTGATATCACTAAACTCTTATAGAAATATAGTAAAAATTCATTCCAAATTAATATTATTTCTTCATTTTTCATACTTCAATACAAAATTGGATTTTAGTAAGTTTATAACTCCTCGAGATTTTGTGAATTTGTTTTGTCAAATAAATTTAATATATTATATATTTTTCATTAAACGTAATATCGAGCATATATTTCATTACATGTAACAAGGAGTTTATAGTTTATTACATGAAATAATGATTCAATCCTGCATTACAAAGAATAGTGAGTTAAGCTTTCCTTACACACAACACAAATATTAGCTTGCGTTACACATGACATGGAGTTTTAACAAAACTAAGATATATGATCAATATTATTCAAATGATTCCATTATAACCTAGATGTTAAATATAATGATATGAATGATAATACATAATTTTTAAATATTAAATATAATAGATTTATATAAATAAAATATGTTGATAAAAAAGTACATAATTGTTTATAAAGTTCTGTTATGTTTTGGAAATACTATTTTCTTATAAAAATTTGTTTCATTATATACAAAAATAATAATTGAAAATTTATAATGTTAATATTATACAATAAACTTCATTTTTAAATAAAATCATCAAGACTATCTTAGGATGTTTTTTTGATAATTTGTAAAATGAATAAATTTATGATGAATAGTAAAAAATTCTGAATTTTAATTGAAAAAAAAATTATTTTTTAAATTATTTATAAATTAAATTTATTTTATAATTTTTTTAAAGTAAGATTAGTTCTATTATATATCTTTAAATAAATTTTTTGTAATTGGAATCTCTTTCATGAAACACAGTAAAATTCTGAAAGAATAATATTTTATTCAGTAGCGTGTATGAAATGAAGCACCATGTGTATAGTGGAATATTACATCCCAAAATTTTAAAATATAATTAATAATTTAAATAAATTTAATATATGATATATATTTCAATTCAAATAATAATGATTTATCTTGTGTTACACGCAACAATGAATTCCATCGATTTCTTGAGTTACACACATGCCTGAGTATTACCGAATATTATTAATATTATTATTTAAAAATAAAATTATTTACTAGCATTTAAATTTTATGTTATGAATAGGATTAAAAATTTTATTAAAATTAATGATTTAGTTAATTAGTTACCAATTAATTATAAATTAATAAAAAACCAATTGAATATAAGGGCAATGTTTTAAAAAAAACTATTTTTATATTCCCAAAGGAATTTTACCCTAATAAATTAAATTAATTACTATTAGTGAATGATAATAATGAAATTTATATATTATATATTAAATAAAATGTTTTTATATTAATATATTATATTTGATAGGCATGAGATATGAAAAAAATCTAATTTTATGCATAAAAAGTTGTATTTTTCAAAATAAATTTTTTTCGCTTATTAATGGCACACTTATTTTAAAACAATATTTTGAAAACTTTATAAATTTTATTTAAAAAAATAAATAAAATTTTTTAAATTAATTTCAAATTTATCATAGTGTGAATTTTTGTTATTTTGTTTGAGAAATTTCATTTTATGATGAGTAGTGATAAATACTGAATTTAATTAATAAATGACTTCTCATTTAAATACTTTATAATGTTAAATTATGCATTAAACTGGGTTTAAAATAAAATTAGATCAATTTTTCATATATTAATCAAATTTTGTTCATTTTAATGAATTGTATAATGAATTTGGATTTAGAAACACTTCAAATATTTCATCATTTTCACTTTAAAAACCTCTTTTTTCATCACATCTATCGGATACAATTTAAAATAAATTCTTCCATTTATTTGAGTTGAATTTGTAAAAATGGATTCTATATTTGGAATAAAAATATTTTATAATTTATAATAAATTAAAATTAATTTTTCACCATGTTTATTAGATAAATAGTTAATGTTAATCACAACCATTATTGTAAAAATGAGTTTACTTAGTGGTGAATCTTATTGTACAATGTGTGTAAATGACCCAAAACATGTACAAAACCCACTGGATGGAAAGTTTTATACCATAAACCATCTTGGTGAAAAACAATTCATTATTTGAGGCACATGATGTAATTGAGACATCCATATAGTGTAGACGTTTTGCTATTTTAAAGAATGCCACTCCTCCTCCACTATAAAAGGGTACTCACTCCCCTCACTTATTCACACCTATCACCTAATTCATATCATAAAAAACTACAAAATTCACTTAAAAACTTCCATAATCTCATCCTATAATCCGTAATTTTTGAATAAATCCAACCATGGATGGCCTTTGCTGAAAACAAAAAAGAGATACCTGAAGAAGAGGTAACATTAATCAATGCACGTTTTTGATTTATTTATTCTTCAAACCCCTTAAATTATTTTCATATAATTATTATATAATAAGATATTTATCTAAAATAAATATATGTTTTTTTATGATATGGTTATTCCCTATAACTTCTCACACATCCATAAACTGGGTTATGAATTAATAGTTTGTGTATACATGGGACTACCACCTCGTGAACTGATAGCGTTCATTTTCCTGGTACCATCTTTCAAGGTTGTGAATAATGATGTAAATAATATTTATATATCATATTTTTGATATTTGTGATTTATTTATCATTATTAAATTATTATATAACACATAACTTCAAGATTTCCATTTTTTGAGAATATGATAACATTGCTCGTGTGGACGGAGAACTATTGTGTCGCAAAGCGATGTGATTCATTAACACATTACATGGAATGTATTAAGGATGAGTGTAATAAGAATATGTTATATATATGACATAAATATTATACTATATCAATAATATAAATATATATCATTTATTTCTATCACTCTTAATATGATAGGAAATTGAAAGCAACATGCATGCATACGTAAGACCCACCATCTCCATGAGCTATGTATTTCATTTACTATCACCAAATTTTATGGATTTCTAGAAATTAATATATATAATGAATACATATGATATTAAAATCATGGTTTAAATTATTTATTTAATTAAATAATGATCTAAGTCATAGGAATAAAAAATAACAAGTCAAAACATACTAAAAACAAATCAATTATTACCGAAAACAATGAAAAGAATGAATGATTATTAATGATTGGGGACTATGTTTTTATAAAATAATCATATATGATATCTTGAATATTATTATGGTTTTTTATTAATTTAATAACATGTTTAAAACCATTATTAATGATGTTAAATATAACTCAACCCAAAAGCTATCATTTATTAATGGATTTCATGTCGATTTCTTTTCATTAAGGAATATTGTAATGTTATGCACCTAGTTTATTTTATATGGTGTATATAATACCTCCCTAAAATTTAATATCATGAATAAATACCTATTAATGGTATTTTTATTATTAATTTTAATTATTTCATATAAGGTTATTTGAATATAAAAGTTACAAAATGATATTAAAATTTTATAACTCAGTTTTTTTCTTGGGTTATATTACCTCCTTGTTGTTGTACATATTATATTATTTTGTGTAAAATTACTTTAACTATTTTTTTTCTGGATTTATAATTGTTTTATTTCGATTAATTATTGATACATGTAATCAATTCATTGATTAATTCTAACTTCAATGTTATGATCATTTTATGGTTTTATTTCAAAATCTCATTTTTATCCAGATTGTTTATTCTTGAATTTTGATTATAGAAAATTATATATTAATTGTCTAGTAAACCATTTAATTTTATTATTATATTGTTATTAATGACCATTTTCAAATGATAATACAATTTTCCCACTCTTCGATACATAATGATATTTAGAAAATGTTTTAATAAAATATAACTTCATTTCTCCCTTTGGATGAAAATTAGTTTTTTAAAAAATCATGTTTTCTAGGAATATTTTCAAAAATATTTTATATACCATTTTCAAGAAGATTTATTAAAATATATTTTTTCCAACGTTTTCTTTTTACAAATTTTTTTCAAACTAATATTTTTTCACTTTTTGAACAAGGAACTTTGAAAACCATTTTTTAGTGAAAATAGAATGCTATTTACGAGTTGTATAGAATTACCCACTGAGACAACCATAATTTAATTGGAGCGTAATTTTCATGTTTATAAATATATTTTTAAATAAATGGTTTTTAAATGTGATTTTGAAATAAAATCATTTTCCTTTTTTTCAAAATTATAAGTATATTTTTTAAAGAATGTTTTTGATGATTTTTTCTTATTTCATCATCAACTACAACCTTTATTATTACTCTAACGGTTATACATTATATTTATAAAATCCTTATCATTACTTTATATGAACTTTGATTATTGTGAAAACGGATTTTATTTAATTTCAATTCCATGAATCATTTTTGTACTCGTTAACTTCCCCGTGAATTATTCACTTTCCAGTGACAATTAAAGATTAAATTTACCTAAATATCCAAATTAATTATCATGGATTTTATTATAGGATAAATAATATTCCTTTTTTAAATAAAATTCTTTATTTGAATTTTATTTTATTATTTAGGGAAATATTGAAAAATACTTATTCTATACTCAATACAGATATTTGATAAGGCACATTGTTTATGAATGAAATCGACTTTTTGACATTTGATGAATTATTTGGACTAGAATGAAATGTGATGGGGACCTTTTAAATTAAGGAAATCTATTCATTGGTAGTCTCATAGGATGAATAATTTCATTAGCCTTAGCTAAATGGGTTTCTGCCCATAAGTTTTAAATCAAATTCTGAAAGGACATAACTGTAAAGGTTTTATGTACCTAAGAAAAATAGCATCCAATAATTTAGAATTACCTTTATTTATATTTAGTTATTAATATCCGCGATATTTTCACTATAAAAAAAATGTACGGATTCATTCCACTATTATTTTATTGATTAAATGGTATGGTTTTCAGTTTTTTTCTTTCTATTTTTATTATGACTTATCTAGTTATTTAAATGGTATGTGTGCTCTGTTATTTACCATTCCTTATCTATTATTACTTATCCAATTTTTAAATGGTATGTATTCCTAGATATTTACCTTTCAATATTGATTATTCTTTATCAAGATATTTATATTTCATGTATTCTCAGTTATTTACCTTTTTATATTGATTATGCTTATTGATTCATTATGTATTATATTGCACTAAACCCTCACTGAGAACATTATCTCACCCTTTTTTTTATCCTTTACCCATGATTTAATGAAGTTTAATATGAATGAAATGAAAGAATATTCTAGGGGGAAAATTTTTATTTTTTAAAAAAAATTATGTTTTAATTTTCGTATTAAATTTTATTACAAGACTCATCTTTGTTTCTAGTTTACCAAGACTACTAATCTGTTCAGTCCGTTGGGATGTTACATCTTTGTATATTACACCAATGTAATGGTAGTCGACACCAACTCTGGTATGCTGGGGTCAAGGGTGTTATAGTTGGAATCAAATCATAATTAGTAGAAACATTGGAGAATTGATATATGGAAACAATGATTATGGAACATAACCTAAAGATAGAATTTTAGGATAAGTAGAGAAAAACATCCCAATGTTTTGGTAAGATATATGTTATTTCATTCTTCTTAGAAATAGATCAATTTATGGATACTATTCGTTGTTGTGGTTCTATAACTAATGTAACTAAGGGTACTAACATTAAAAAAGGCATGTTCGGATTAACTCAAGTGTAACTTGGTACATGAAAATATGTTTTATTGTGCACCTGGTTTGACACTCCTTAGGTATATGTTTAGTATAATTCAAATTTTCTTTTCAAAAAATTATGAAGGTATTGAATAGATAATGACAATGAATGACCTAGTTTAAACCCTAGACTAATTAAGTAATTATTTGTAAATAAAATGAATGAAGTTTTTATGTATTGGGATTTAAGAATTAAATTGTACAAGTTTCTTTGCCAATGGAATTTTGGTTATAAGAACCATGAAACATCTAAGTATTATGTTAAATTTTAAAATTATATGTTTCAGTATTAATATAAGAGTTATATATACAATATTGGGTTGTGAGTTTAGGATTAAAAATAATTTCAAGGACATAAACATATATTATTACGTTTTAATAGATGAGAGTCTTCCAAAATTAAGGAAACTTTGTAAAAATTTAAGGCACATTTTTTTAGTGGAAAACATTATTTACGGAATAATACCTTTAAATTTTAGAGGCATAAGTTTAAATGTGATATACTTTAATGTTAATATGATCATTAATGAAATTTTAATAATTTATAAATAATATTATTAGACTTTTTGAAAAATATCTGAATTAAAAACCATAGAAAAAAGGTTATTTAACAATTGATTTTATTTCAAGGATGTTTATCATATTTTCTGGAACATTATAAGAATATATTTTATAAAAAGGACCACATGCATATTGTGTGAAAACCCATTGCATCCTATAAGGTAACGAGGCTTGAACCCATGACATAAGGACGATAAGGGTTTCATTCCTACCACTGGCCTACAAGATGTCCAAGTTAACATGTCATTATTTTTAGTTAAAAATTTTAAGAAATATTTATTAATTGTAAACTATTAGTATTACTTTTCAGTATTATAGAATGATGCATTATAAATATTAGTTTTGGAAAATAGTTATAGACAGATGAAAATATTTTTCAATGTTTTATGGATCTTACGATCCATTAATTGTAAATTTTACTGCATTAAGAATAAAACAATTATTTCAGGATATTAATTTATTAATATAAGGAATGAACAAGAATATATTGTAAAAGAATTGAGAATCATGTTTATAAAATAGAAATATGTAAATTAATTATATTTAATTATATTATTAGGAAGTGAAAGAATTACACAATATTAAAAAATGGTGGTGAAAAAAATGTTATCCTAATACATTAATTGTTGTTGAACTCATGGCCTTTTAAGTCATAAAAAATATTATGGTTTTGACTACCGAGACATTCCACTGATCATTCAATTTTTTCAATCAATGAACTCAACTACTCTCTATAATTATTTATTCTTTTCCTCCAAGTCGATATTATCACTTTCCACTAAGGTTCTCCTTTGTAGAAACCAGGTTATATGTTACTACATATGACCATTTTATTTCTATTTATCTCTTATTTTCATGATATTTTAATAAATCATTTACAATTTGTGATTTTCAAAAAAATTAATTTTCATATATAAAACCCTAGATTTCCATTATGATGTTAACATTTCAAGGATGCATTTTATTTAAGGTGGGAATAATTTAACACCTCAAAATTTTGAAAGAATAAAATTTTATTCAATAGTATATATGTCAAGAAATACCATGAGTAGTAGAGAATATAACCACCCAAGAATTTACAATATATTTGTTGTTTTAAATAAATTTAATATATAATATATCTTGAAGTGTATGAAACACTGAGTTAACTTTAATTAACCACAACAAATGACTTTTTTGATAGCTTGCATTGCAAGAATTCATGAGTTTTATTAAATACTATTAACATTATTATATAAAATGAAAATTATCTACTAGAGATTAAATTTGTGGTTATTAAAATTTTTAACAAAAATATTAAAATATATGGTTTAATTCACTAGTTAACAATTAATTACAAATAAATATAAAACCCAATTTAATATAAAGGAAATGTTTTTATAAAAATCTATTTTTACCTGCCCAATGGTGTTTTATCATTTTAAATTAAATTAATTACTATTAGTTAATGAACTTAATGAAATATTTATTTTATAAATTCAATAGAACTATTTTATATTCATTTAATAAATTTTATAGGAATAAGATAAGAACAAATCCAATTTTATGCCTAAAAGGATGTATTTTTCTAAAGAATGTTTTTCCGCCTTGTAATGGATAAATTATTTAAAAACTAAATTTTGAAAATTTTAAAAATTATATTTTTAAATAGAAACCCTATTTTTATGATAATAATAAATAAATTATATCATGTTTAATTTTTTATGTTTTTTTTGATATTTTTTATGTTTTTTTTGATATTTTTTATTTTTTTCTGAATAAAGAAAAATACTGAATTTAATTAAAAACTAGCTTTTCATATAAATAATCTATAATGTTAAACTATTTTTTAAATTGTGTTTAAAGTTAAATTATTTTAATAATACATCTCATTATCTAATTTTTTTTATTGTAATCAATTTCATTATAAAATTTGATATAGAAAAATTTTAAGCATTTGAACATTTTCACTTTAAAACCCCTCTTTGTTATCACGTTAGTGGGATAAATTTGAAATTAAATTCTACAATTATTGTGATTTTAATTTGTAAAAATATATTTCATATTTAGAATATCAATAATTTATATTGATCATTATAGTGAAATTAATTTCTGACCAAAATGATTGGTGAAAACTATTATTGTTAGTCATTCTGATTAAGGAAAAAATGAGTTTCCTTAGTTGTTAATCCTAAAATATATGGTGTGTAAATGGCCTAAATTTTTTCCAAAACCAATTATATGGTAATATTTTGACTCTATTACATATTTTATCAAAATTGGTTCATTATTAGAAGTGAAGTGAACTGTGTTGCATTTGTTGTCAATAAGGCATGAAGTTGTCTTGGAATGAATGGATGTCAAGGAGTCAAGATGTGAATGTCAAAGGATGTGATGGTGATGGTGATGAAGGAGAATGGCCATGGTACACAGATGCATGTCACTTAGGAGATTCACTAAGTGACATAGGAGATGATGGTTGAAACATTCTCTAAGAACATCTGACGATTGTGGAGCTGTTCTTTAAGTTCATAGAACTTGTATCAACTGGATACAAAGTCACAACATGATTAGAAGACCATGCATTGTAGTGACAATGCATGAGGAGTTGAAGAAGATCCAT
This sequence comes from Viscum album, assembly GCA_963277665.1. Classification (NCBI taxonomy): domain Eukaryota; kingdom Viridiplantae; phylum Streptophyta; class Magnoliopsida; order Santalales; family Viscaceae; genus Viscum; species Viscum album. The sequence goes on from OY728145.1 coordinate 507,836,363, forward strand.
CCACAAGTCCTAAGTGGATGAAGTGAGCTGAAGAAGTACATGCACTATCACTTAGTGCATGTGAATCAGAAGATGTTCCAATTGATCCCTGATTGGATCAATGAAGTTTATTGAAGAAATATTTGATTCAGGAGCTCGGTTGAAGATGAAGAAACCTTCGGGAATTCCATTCTTAAATGTTGATCATATGTTGAAGAAGAATGGAGGAATTCTAATGAAGAAGATTAATTCTTGAATTCCTAAGAAGAAGAGAGAAGAAATGGCTTAGAGGAGAAAGGGCATTTGGCATTTTACACTTAAGTACTTTGTATACTTAGTGTATATTCAAGCAAAAAATATGCCAACCTCGAGGGCCAGCCTTAAGGGTTCAACCCAAGGCACATGTGGGAACCAGTCACCACGCCCAAGGGGATCCCATGGGGCCAGCCCAAAGGAGGCCGGGGCCATGTATAAGCCCCGAGGACACGCGGTGGTGAACCCCGCGTGCCGGAGGAGCATAGTGGGCGCTAGGAGCGCGCCCGCAGGAGCAAGAGTGGGCGCAGAGCGCGCCCGCAGGGAGAACACGGTGCGGGGCGGCACCGTGGAGGGAGAGGTTCAATTGCGATGAAGCGGGCAGCGCTTGTTTGTTAAACCGTGAGAAAATCCCGCGGCGTTTCGATGTGGGACGGCGAAATTTCACCCGGGAGCGATCCTGGCCGCTCGATTCATCGCACGCCAGATCCGAGCCGCTCATCTAATCCCGCGCGAGATCTTCAGATCCAGGCCGCCCGATGCATCTCCATCGCCTGATCCGACGGCCGGAGCTCGTCTCCTTCCTCGAGCTCGAGCCGAAGCCACCCGCGAGCAGCCGCTGAACCAGAGCCTCCCCGACGACCTATTTCGAGTTCCCGGCCACCATTTTCGAAACCGAGACCTCCATTCGGCTCGTCTGGCCACACTGAACACAATCATGCCTAAAAAGGATCTTGCATGCAACCAGTGGAGAATTTCGGATGAGGCCGAGGCAAGAGAAGCTGCCGAGGCCACGTGGTTGGTATTTTTGCATAGGATGAGGCTTAACCGAAGGCCGTGCATGCGTTATGAGTCGCATGCACGTAGAGGAATAAAAAAATAATGATCCCACGTGAAACAGAGGAAAGAAAATAAAGATTCGAAAGATCTTTGAAGATCCGAAGATTTCGGTGATTCAAGATTTATTGCACGCGGATAATCTGAGGCATCTCTGCCTATAAAAGGAGAGGCCGAGACCTCATTGAGCTTTGCTAAAGTTCTTGTTGAAGATTTGTGTCCCGCGAAGCCTCTGCCTCGCGAAGTTTGAAGCCCCGCGCAAAGAACTTGCGCGGCTGAAGGTTCCGGAGCCACCCGAGGCTTCGAAGGTCCCCTGCACGCATTATTTGCGCGACAGGAAGAGCTCTCCCTGCCCGCATACTTGCGCGGCAGGAGTAGCTTGCGCGCCCAAGGTGTTCTCATCCTTGTGGCTTGCGCGCCTCGTGGTGTTGCATGCTGCACACCCGAGTGTCGGTGCACCTCGTGGCTTTTGAAGAAGAGAAGGCCACACCCTGCTCAGGCCCTTGTACCCTTGCACTTGCGCGCCTTGAAGAAGAAGAGAAGTCCCGAGGCCTTGCCTCGTGTGTGTGCCAAGTGGAGAGGAGAAGCCGAGGGATAACCTTGTGTGTGCAACGGCTTGTGTGTGCAAAAACAGAGGAGGATCCGAGGCCGTGTGAGTGCAAGAGGTGAAGTGAAGACCACCACATCCCTAGTGTGTGTGTGTCGAGTGAGAAGAAGGCCCTACGGGCAGTAGCTTGTGCAAAAAGGGAGAACCCAAGGCTTAGTTCCTTGTGTGCAAGGTGAACAAGGGAGGCCGTAGCCTTTGGTGTGTGCAAAGTGAACATGAGTTTGCCGTAGCCTTGTGTGTGTGCATAAGGAGGAAGACCACACTATTTGTGTGTGTGCACCAAGTGGAAGACCACACTTTGTGTGTGAGAGGTGAAGAAGGAAGGCCGAGGCCTTTGTGCCTTTGTGTGCAAAAAGAACAAGAGAAGGCCGTAGCCCTTGTGTGTGAAAAATGAAGAACCAAGTGTGTGCATAAGTGAAGTGCACACTTTGAAGAAGACACATTTTGTGTGTACATAATTGAAGAACAACCTACGGGTTAAGGGTGTGCAACAAGAAGAGTGAAGTAGGCCAAGCTCAAGTGTTTGCCAAAGTGAAGAAGTTTTGTGTGCAATGAGATAAGGAGGCCGAACCTAGTGTGTGTGCACTAAGTGAAGTGAACACACATAGAAGAAGAAAGAAGTGGAAGACTCACACTAGTGTATAACACACATTTATGTGTGTAATCAAAAGAGAATGAAGTGTGTGAAGAAGTGAGAAGGTGGTGTGTGCTTAAAGATACTACACCCTTTGTGGGTCTACTGCACCAAGAGGAAGAAAAGGAAAGTGCATGCATACATGCATGCACGTGCACACGTGAAGAAAGTTAAATCAGCTTGTGTGCATTTGAGAAGTCCAAGACCAGGAGATCTTGAAGACATTGTGATGCCATGCATTCAGTGCATGAAGTTGAAGTGATGTGAGACTGGACCAGACTGAAGTTAAAGACATCATTTGTCTGAGTATTCAGTAATTAGAGAGAAGGCCAGGTCATCCTTAGAAGAAGGAGATAAAGCCTGAGCTAGACGAGAAGACCTGTTCACCACAAGTGATCAGAAGAAGAGCAAGGCCAGCAGCCTTTATCCCAGGCTGGTGAAGTTACTTGAAGAACTTGAACAAGAAGAAGAGCTACTCGTGCGACTCGAGGAGCCAGGAGAAGACCCTGTGGGACTCAGGGAGAAGAAGTCTTCAGTGGGATTCTGGAGCAGGCCAGTGGGACTCTGGTAACACTGTGGGACGCAGTATAAAGACCCTCCTGTGGGACTCAGGAGAGATACGGTGGGAAGCTGTATCGACCATTGTAATACTAACAGATTATAATGGGAGAATCCATGCTTGGAGAGCATGGCAAGGATGTAGGCCTTTGGTGCCGAACCTTGTAAATCCTTGTGTCCTGTGCCTTTTCATTACTGCATTATCCGAGAAAGGTTGAGAGATACAAGAAGAGTGGATCGAGGCTTTAACCAGCCATAGAGGTTTAATTGATAAAGAATCAATTAGTAAAAAGTTTTAAGGGATCACTGATTCACCCCCTCCCCCTCTCAGTGATTCACACTGATCTGGGCACTTCAATTGGTATCAGAGGGAGGTTGCCTCTAAAAGATCCAAGAGAGTCTTTATGAAGTGCAGATTTGAGGAAATGAGCGACCAGCCTCAAATGGAGATATCTGCCAAGACTCAGAAAAATAGAAAGAAGAAACAGGCCAAGAAGATGAAGAAAGCATGTCCTAGCTGTGATGAAGTTGAAACAATGAATGATCTTCAGAGTGCACTCAAATATCTTCAGAAGACAGTTCCCATGGAAGTGGCAAAGTGTATAGCTACAGGCTTCCATGATCTTCATGAAGAAAAATCACAGTTAGAAGAAGAAGCCAATGCAATGGAAGATCAATTGGCAAAAAGGGTTGGCATAACCAACACTCTCAGAAAGCTGGTGAAGGCTAAGGATGAAACTGTTTCCCTTTGCAATGAAAGATATGAAGATACCTGTGAAGAATTGCAAAGGAGCTCTTCTGAGAAAGAAATATTTTTGATAATGATAAAAGATGTTTTCCGTGCACTGGAAAAGAGACACAGAGTTTCAATGGTTGTCAAAGATGCTCAACTTGAAGACAAAGCAAAAAGGGTGAAGGAGCTTGACAATTCATTGCTTGAATTAAAGAAGGTGCATGAAGACCAGATAAAACAGCTGGAAGAGAAATGGGAAGGAAGGCTAAGAACTATTGAGGATGAGAAGAACTCCCTCAATATGAAATGCTTAGAATTAGAGGTGATATTGAAAAATCAGCAATCACCCAAAGCCAAAGCCTCCCAGTCAACTGAAAGGAGAAATGTTGCTACTCAAGTATGCTTTGAGAAGGATGATTCTAATAGAAAGACATCCTCTAGTGAAAGTGCAACAACTTCTAAAAAGAAGGTACCATCCATCCCATCTTTTATTGATGCTTCTAATAGTGTTTCTACAAAAAGTGCAGGATGGAAGAATAATTGCAAACAAATATGGATGAAGACAGTAAAGAAGCAGAGCTCTCCTGAAACAACACAACAAGTCAAGAAAAGTACCCAAAAATCAGAAGGACTGAAGAGGTCAAGATTTGTGGGTCAATGTTGGTGTTGTAACAAGTATGGGCATTGTGCAAAGGATTGTTGGTACAATCCACTGAATGATAAAGCACAGAGGAAGCCCATGCCTAGGGGGAGCAAGCCAGAGGAAAAGAAGCAGCATCCACAGGTCCAGAGACATCTGTTTACTGCAAATAGATTTGGATTACTTGACAACATCTGGGATGATTGCAAAAGTGGTCAACAAAAAGATACATGTCAATCTCCAACTGTATCCAGAGCTCAAAAGAAGAAAAGATCACTGAACCTGGCTAAAAGAGATTCCTTGGGAAGCAAGCAGAAGAAAGTGGAAGATGCTCCCAAGAAGAGCTTGAAAAAGGAAGAGAAGTCCTTGGATTCTAAAACCAAGGAGGGTGAGTCATCCAGAAGGACCACCAAGAAGAAGTGCTTCTACTGTGGAAGGAATGGTCATACCATGGATCTTTGTAAAGAAGCCATGAAATTCAATAGAAGCCAACTGGACTCAAACAGACAATCAATCCAGAAGAAGCAGAAGGGATTGATTGAAAATAAGTTGCCTAAGAGAGGTAGCTTAGCAGCATCCAAAGAACCATGTGGAACTTCCAAAACTGGGGCCACTCTTCTAAATGATTTACTTGTCATATGGCCACATCAGTTGCAACTTGCCAGAGAACTACAAAGATCTGAAGATGAAGCTCTGGCATTTGCTAAAGCAAAAGGGAAGAAAAATATTTCACATGAAGATGGGTTGAGAACCACACCAGCACAATCATTAATGAAGATCAAATGTGCAAGTGTGAAGAATGGTGAAAATGGGACATCTCGGTTGAGAGAATCTTCTCAACCTTGTTGTTCACATTGATGAACCAAGGAGGTTCCATCTTATTCCCTTATACATTGGTATTTACATGTGCTAACATTGCAGGGAATTGAAGATGATGATCATTCTCAACTGGAGGATGGTTTGGACAGAATGGAGTGCACCCCTTGAGGGGGAGCCAATCTGGAGAAGATGATGTTCTAAAATTAATATCATCTTGAGAAAGTGAAGGTATTCCAATCATGCTTTCATCCCTTGTTTCTTAATTGAGTTAATCTTGTCAATTAATGGGGAGTATGGATTGAAGACAATTGGATGAAAGGGGGAGCTTTATCTTAGCACTGAACTTTCTAATGAGTTTTGTGAAGTATGTGCAGGATTTAGCAATTCATTGTTATATCTGAAAAATTTCAAACCCCTAAGCATGATCTCACATGTGTAGAGAATTATGGACAGCATTGAGTTCCTTGGTTACATCACTCTTGTTTTCTACACCGGGTTAGCCCAAGTAGACTTAGAGTTGATCTACTAAAGGTTCCTTGCTCAAGAGAACATGTGACATCATCCCTCTCTTAGTGATTTTGAAGAAAATGCTTTTAAAAGGGAGGAAGATATTTTTGAAAGTGAACCACACCACACCTTTGCATTTGATTGCCAATAAGGGGGAGAAAATATTGGCACACATATTGACCCATTCATATGTGCTAAAGGAGTGTATTGACAACAAATACAAAGGGGGAGATTGAAGTGCACTGTGTTGCATTTGTTGTCAATAAGGCATGAAGTTTTCTTGGAATGAATGGATGTCAAGGAGTCAAGATGTGAATGTCAAAGGATGTGATGGTGATGGTGATGAAGGAGAATGGCCATGGTACACAGATGCATGTCACTTAGGAGATTCACTAAGTGACATAGGAGATGATGGTTGAAACATTCTCTAAGAACATCTGACGATTGTGGAGCTGTTCTTTAAGTTCATAGAACTTGTATCAACTGGATACAAAGTCACAACATGATTAGAAGACCATGCATTGTAGTGACAATGCATGAGGAGTTGAAGAAGATCCATCCACAAGTCCTAAGTGGATGAAGTGAGCTGAAGAAGTCCATGCACTATCACTTAGTGCATGTGAATCAGAAGATGTTCCAATTGATCCCTGATTGGATCAATGAAGTTTATTGAAGAAATATTTGATTCAGGAGCTCGGTTGAAGATGAAGAAACCTTCGGGAATTCCATTCTTAAATGTTGATCATATGTTGAAGAAGAATGGAGGAATTCTAATGAAGAAGATTAATGCTTGAATTCCTAAGAAGAAGAGAGAAGAAATGGCTTAGAGGAGAAAGGGCATTTGGCATTTTACACTTAAGTACTTTGTATACTTAGTGTATATTCAAGTAAAAAATATGCCAACCTCAAGGGCCAGCCTTAAGGGTTCAACCCAAGGCACATGTGGGAACCAGTCACCACGCCCAAGGGGATCCCATGGGGCCAGCCCAAAGGAGGTCGGGGCCGTGTATAAGCCCCGAGGACACGCGGTGGTGAACCCCGCGCGCCGGAGGAGCATAGTGGGCGCTAGGAGCGCGCCCGCAGGAGCAAGAGTGGGCGCAGAGCGCGCCCGCAGGGAGAACATGGTGCGGGGCGGCACCGTGGAGGGAGAGGTTCAATTGCGGTGAAGCGGGCAGCGCTTGTTTGTTAAACCGTGAGAAAATCCCGCGGCGTTTCGATGTGGGACGGCGAAATTTCACCCGGGAGCGATCCTGGCCGCTCGATTCATCGCGCGCCAGATCCGAGCCGCTCATCTAATCCCGCGCGAGATCTTCAGATCCAGGCCGCCCGATGCATCTCCATCGCCTGATCCGACGGCCGGAGCTCGTCTCCTTCCTCGAGCTCGAGCCGAAGCCACCCGCGAGCAGCCGCTGAACCAGAGCCTCCCCGACGACCTATTTCGAGTTCCCGGCCACCATTTTCGAAACCGAGACCTCCATTCGGCTCGTCTGGCCACACTGAACACAATCATGCCTAAAAAGGATCTTGCATGCAACCAGTGGAGAATTTCGGATGAGGCCGAGGCAAGAGAAGCTGCCGAGGCCACGTGGTTGGTATTTTTGCATAGGATGAGGCTTAACCGAAGGCCGTGCATGCGTTATGAGTCGCATGACCGTAGAGGAATAAAAAAATAATGATCCCGCGTGAAACAGAGGAAAGAAAATAAAGATTCGAAAGATCTTTGAAGATCCGAAGATTTCGGTGATTCAAGATTTATTGCACGCGGATAATCTGAGGCATCTCTGCCTATAAAAGGAGAGGCCGAGACCTCATTGAGCTTTGCTGAAGTTCTTGTTGAAGATTTGTGTCCCGCGAAGCCTCTGCCTCGCGAAGTTTGAAGCCCCGCGCAAAGAACTTGCGCGGCTGAAGGTTCCGGAGCCACCCGAGGCTTCGAAGGTCCCCTGCGCGCATTATTTACGCGACAGGAAGAGCTCTCCCTGCCCGCATACTTGCGCGGCAGGAGTAGCTTGCGCGCCCAAGGTGTTCTCATCCTTGTGGCTTGCGCGCCTCGTGGTGTTGCATGCTGCACACCCGAGTGCTGGTGCACCTCGCGGCTTTTGAAGAAGAGAAGGCCACACCCCGCTCAGGCCCTTGTACCCTTGCACTTGCGCGCCTTGAAGAAGAAGAGAAGTCCCGAGGCCTTGCCTCGTGTGTGTGCCAAGTGGAGAGGAGAAGCCGAGGCATAACCTTGTGTGTGCAACGGCTTGTGTGTGCAAAAACAGAGGAGGATCCGAGGCCGTGTGAGTGCAAGAGGTGAAGTGAAGACCACCACATCCCTAGTGTGTGTGTGCTGAGTGAGAAGAAGGCCCTACGGGCAGTAGCTTGTGTAAAAAGGGAGAACCCAAGGCTTAGTGCCTTGTGTGCAAGGTGAACAAGGGAGGCCGTAGCCTTTGGTGTGTGCAAAGTGAACATGAGTTGGCCGTAGCCTTGTGTGTGTGCATAAGGAGGAAGACCACACTATTTGTGTGTGTGCACCAAGTGGAAGACCACACTTTGTGTGTGAGAGGTGAAGAAGGAAGGCCGAGGCCTTTGTGCCTTTGTGTGCAAAAAGAACAAGAGAAGGCCGTAGCCCTTGTGTGTGAAAAATGAAGAACCAAGTGTGTGCATAAGTGAAGTGCACACTTTGAAGAAGACACATTTTGTGTGTACATAATTGAAGAACAACCTACGGGTTAAGGGTGTGCAACAAGAAGAGTGAAGTAGGCCAAGCTCAAGTGTTTGCCAAAGTGAAGAAGTTTTGTGTGCAATGAGATAAGGAGGCCGAACCTAGTGTGTGTGCACTAAGTGAAGTGAACACACTTAGAAGAAGAAAGAAGTGGAAGACTCACACTAGTGTATAACACACATTTATGTGTGTAATCAAAAGAGAATAAAGTGTGTGAAGAAGTGAGAAGGTGGTGTGTGCTTAAAGATACTACACCCTTTGTGGGTCTACTGCACCAAGAGGAAGAAAAGGAAAGTGCATGCATACATGCATGCATGTGCACACGTGAAGAAAGTTAAATCAGCTTGTGTGCATTTGAGAAGTCCAAGACCAGGAGATCTTGAAGACATTGTGATGCCATGCATTCAGTGCATGAAGTTGAAGTGATGTGAGACTGGACCAGACTGAAGTTAAAGACATCATTTTTCTGAGTATTCAGTAATTAGAGAGAAGGCCAGGTCATCCTTAGAAGAAGGAGATAAAGCCTGAGCTAGACGAGAAGACCTGTTCACCACAAGTGATCAGAAGAAGAGCAAGGCCAGCAGCCTTTATCCCAGGCTGCTGAAGTTACTTGAAGAACTTGAACAAGAAGAAGAGCTACTCGTGCGACTCGAGGAGCCAGGAGAAGACCCTGTGGGACTCAGGGAGAAGAAGTCTTCAGTGGGATTCTGGAGCAGGCCAGTGGGACTCTGGTAACACTGTGGGACGCAGTATAAAGACCCTCCTGTGGGACTCAGGAGAGATACGGTGGGAAGCTGTATCGACCATTGTAATACTAACAGATTATAATGGGAGAATCCATGCTTGGAGAGCATGGCAAGGATGTAGGCCTTTGGTGCCGAACCTTGTAAATCCTTGTGTCCTGTGCCTTTTCATTACTGCATTATCCGAGAAAGGTTGAGAGATACAAGAAGAGTGGATCGAGGCTTTAACCAGCCATAGAGGTTTAATTGATAAAGAATCAATTAGTAAAAAGTTTTAAGGGATCACTGATTCACCCCCTCCCCCTCTCAATGATTCACACTGATCTGGGCACTTCAAGAAGAATAATAGGTATGTTATACTTCCAAATATTGTTTATTTTTTGGTACTTACAAGAATGCCACTCCTCATCCACTGTAAAAGGGAGCTCCCTCCCACCACATAATCAAACCTCTCCAGAAAATTTTTTGACACAAAAAATAATAGATTTACTTAAAAACCTCACCAAAATCATCATGGTAGCCTTAATTTGCGTATAAATCTAACCAATAAAGGCCTTTGTGAAAACAAAAAGGAGATACACAAAGAATAATTATCACTCATTAATGAAAGTATTTTTGTTATTTATTTCTAGAACCCCTTAAATTATTTTCATGTCAATATTATATAATAAACTAACTATATTAAATATACTTATATGTTTTAATGTCAAGTTGACCACCTAAAACTTTACACACTTCCATCAAATGGGTTATGAAATCATCATTCATGTGCGGTGGACTACCACCTCGTGAGCCGATGTCGTTCATTTTTCCGTTACCACCTTTGAAGGTAGATAATAATGATAGAAATACTATTTATATATTATATTTATGATAATTATTATTCTTATATTATTATTTAATTATTATATAACACTTCCCTTTATTATATACATTTCGTTGGAATACGATAACATCGTTCATGTGTATGACAGACTACCGCCTAACAAAGAGATGTGATTCATTCACACATTACAGGGAATGTATTATGGAAGGGTATAATTAAAATATGTGATATATATGACATAAATATTACAATATTACCATAATATACTTATATATAATTTACTTTTCTTTATTTTAATATGAAAATAAAATGGAAGCATTGTTCATGTGTATGTACAACCCACCGTCTCCATGAATGGTGTATTTTATTTCCTATCATGAAATTTTATGTATTAATATAAATAAATATATCAGTAATATACATGATATTTAAACCTTGTTTTAAATTCTAGATATTATTAAATCATGATTTATGTAAGAAGAAAACAAGAATAACAAGTCAAAACAAACACTAAAAATAAAGCAGTTATTACCCAAAAAGATAAAAACAAGAAAAGATTATTATAAATGGGTAATAATATATTATAAAAGGATCATATATGATATATTAAATATTAACATGGTTTTTAATAATTTAATAACATGTTTAAAACACTTATATATGGGATTGACGAGTGCTCAACCCAAAAGAAACTTTAAGGTAATGGGTTCCATCTCAATTTCATTTCATTTAGGAAAATTGTAATGTTATCAAATATTTTATTTTATATGGTGTATATACTAACCATTTTAAATTTCAGATTAAGAAAAATTTATTAATTATTTTATTTTGAGTATCAATTTAAACTGTTTTATATAAGTTCATTTTATCTTAAAAGGTACCAAATGGTAAGGAAATTTCATTACCCATTTCCTTTTAATTGGTTTATAGTACTTCCTCATTGTCATTAATATTCAATGACTGTGTTTATAATGAGTTTTAGTATATATTTCTATATTTACACTTCTTTTATGTGGATGTAATGTTGATACACATAATCAAGTAATTTATTAATTCTAACTTCAACATTATGATCATTTTAAGGGATTATTTTAAAATATCATTCTAATCAAGATTATTTATTCATGATTTTATATTTAAGGATATTATATAATAATTATTTAATTAAAACATTAAATTTATTCACATCTTGTTCTTCATGACTTTTTAAAGTGATAGTACTATTTTTACAAACATTGTTACTTAAATTTATTACAAAAATATTTTAATAAAATATGACTTCATCTATATATTCAGTCAGAAATATGTTTTCTTATAAATCCATGTTTTATAAAAATGTTATCAAATTTTTTTTAATCTTTTAAAAATTATCTACTAAAAGAATGTTTTATCAATTTTTCCTTCTTCCAAAAAAATTCAATGGAATATTTTTATTGATTTACAAACAAGGAATTTTTTTAATATTTTTTCTGTGTAAAGGAATGTTCATTACAACATGTAAAAAATTACCAGTGAACATCAACTTCATTTATTTGATGTATAATTTACATATTTATTAATATATATTTTTTAAAAAAAATTAATGTTATTCTCAAAGAAAATTATTATCAAAATGTTTTCCAAAATTAAAATGTTATTTTCTTCGAGAAGTTTTTTTAAAGATCATATTTATTTCATAAAAAAACCTTTATTCTTACTGCAATTGCTATAAAACACACTAATACCATCATTATTCTTACTTTGGATGGATTTTGATTATTTTTACTGAGTACATTTTTTAAATTTACATCCTTGAATCATTTTGGTTGTTCTTAACTTCCCATTAATTTATTCACTTTACGTTGACTATTAAACAATAAATTTGCTTAATTATCCACATTATTTATCTTGGATATGATTAATTAAAAATAATATACCATTTTTAAATATAGTCTATAATTTGATAGTTTTTTATTATCTTGGGATATATTGATAAATTGTTATTCTTTACTCAATATAGATATTTGATAAAGAACATTATTTTTGAATTAAATCAGTTTTTTCGATATATGATGAATGATTTTGATTGATATGACATGGATTGAGAAACATTTAATGTAACCCCATTAATGAATTAGTAGTCTCAATGGATTAATCAGTTGGCTATCCTAAGCAAAATGGGCTCATACCCATCAGTTTTAAACCTTATTGTTAAAAGTCTTGAAATAAAGGATAAGTGTACATAGGAAACCTGGAATCCAATAATTATGCATTAAATTTATTTATATTTAGTTATTATTATCCATTATATTTTAACCATGAAAAAATATATGGCTTTATTTCATTCTCAATTTTCATATTAAATAGAATGGTTTTTAGTTATTTACCTTGCCATATTGATTATGCCTTATATAGTTATTCAATTGGCATGTGGGTTCAGATATTTACATTTAAATATTGATTATTAATTATTCAGTTATTTAAATTTCATGTGGGGTTAGTTATTTACCATTAAATATTTTTTATTCCTAATCTAGTTTTTTAAATAGAATGTGTGCTCAGTTATTTATCTTACCACCTTCATTATGATTATTGATTAATTATTAATTCTTCTATACTTAAAACTTACATAAAATCGGATATTATACATATTTATTTTTCATTTCCCCATGATTACATGAATTTTTCTATGTTTGACCTTCAGGGATTTTCTATACAGAATAAATCTATTTTTATAAAAAATTATGTTGTAATATGTGTATTCAATTGTAATATAAGACTCATGAATGTATCTAGTTTCAGAAGACTACTACACATTTTTTTCTACTAGGATGTGATTTAATTATATATTATACTAAATTAATGGTAGTGAGAACTAGTTCTGGGATTTTGGGGTATGTTTTTCTATATTTCATAATGAAATTGGACATAAAAACTCTATTATCCTTTGAATATTTTCTATTTGAAAACCCCCTTTCTCCTCGCATTTGCGTGATTAATTTTAAATTAAAATTTCACACATATGTTAATTGAATTTAGAAAAAATGATTCCATTTTTAGAATTAGAATAATTTTTATTATCTAATATGGTCAACATAAATTTTGACAAAAATGAATAGTGAAAACAGAAAAAATTAATTACAGTACCTAAAGTAAACATAAGTTTATTAGGGGTTAAACTAAAATGATAATAGTTAAAATAACATAAAAAAATTTATAAAAAAATATTTAATATATATATTTCTACCCTATACTATCTACGACTTGATAATACTTCATTTTGAGACCTTGTGGATGGATAAAAACAAGTGTACATATTTTTATTTTCAACAATTTAAAAGTGCACCACTCACCTCACTTATAAAAGGCCACCCCTCTCCTCCCTTCATTATACCTTAATACTCTCTTGGTTCGGCCAATAAACTCAATAATAACTTTAAAAATTCCTTCAAATCATCCTAAAATCCTTATTTTTGGATGAAATCCAACATCGAAACGATTTTGGTGCAAACCTATGGAGGTTACCCGAAGAATAGGTAAGGTTCGTAAATGAGCATTTTTATTTTATTTCTTCCTCCACATCTTTAAATTAATATTTAAACATGCAGATAGAAAACCCAAATTATATTTAATATAATTATATGTTGTTATGTTTTTTTAATTACCTACAAACATATCGAAATTCATCAAATGGGTAACAAAATCATCAATAATGTATTCGATGGACGGCCGCCTTTTGAAGCGATGGCATTTGTTTTTTCGATTACCATATATCCTGGTTGGGTATAAGGATGGATATAAATTATATTAATGATATTTGAAATATAATAATACCTATGGATTGTTTATAACATGTATTACTTTTTTTACTTTCCATTTCTTAATGGATACAATAATGATATTCATGTGTACGACGGACTACCGCTTCATGAAGCGATGTGATTCGTTTTCACTAATGCTTTAAAAGGAATATAAAAATGAAAACGTTAATAAATATTTGTGATACACATGAAAAAATTATGATATTTATAACATATTTATCATTATTAAATATAAATATATCCTTTTATTTCTTATCTATTAACTCATTGAAAGATGATAACATCATTTATATAAGTGGAGACTACTACTTTCACAAAGCGATGAAACTCTCTTTTCATAAGTATAACACATCGATGATATGTATAAATATATTTGAAGAAATAATATTTTATTTATGAAATTATTACTATAATGTAAATATAATATATTACTTACCTCATTTCCATAATGATCATAGAAAATGGAAATGTTACTCATGTATACCTACGACCAACCATCACCATGATCATAACATACTTCATTTATCAAGACCAACTCTTATAATAGGTATTAAAAGTATAAAAAATTCATAAATATGATAATTATTTCATTATTATTATTCTGGAATCTATAAAACTATAATCAAAATAAAAGGACCTAAAATAACGATTTAAAACATACACGAAATACACAACCGTTATTACTTGAAACGTGATTTTAACATGGAATTATTAATAAAGAGGTAATGAATGGTCATAATTAAATCATATATGGTATAATAAATTTATATATATTTATGGTTCTATAATATATTTATAATATATATTTTTTTTATATAGTTTTTTCGAAAATTTAAAAAGGAAGTAAAGACTTAAGGTAATGGATTTCTTTTCACCCTTTTATTTCGGGAGGAAATATGAAAATTCACCAATCATTTATTTTGTGTAATTTATATATTTAAAATTTGAAATGTTATATCATTAATATCATTAATTTAATTATAATTGAATTTTCATTTTGTTTTATTGTTCGTTGGGGTTTATGATCCAAAATATTATTAAAGTCGTAAATAAATGTTGTCTTAATTTTCCTTATTTGAGAAATATTTTATCTTATGCACATATCATCAGTTAAAGGGTGAATAAAAAGACCAGTTGACATGTAATATCCTGATTTAATTTATCCTCGTGATATTTTAAGTTTCACTTAAGGATATTTCTTCATGGGGATTAATATTTAAAGTTACTAAAGTGGTAAAGATTTTATGTTACAATCTAATCTTTTATCAGTATTTTTTTTGATTATGTTTCTGATGATAAAATATTACAATAAATCTCATTAATTCTCATTAATTTTCTTCTCATGTGGTTATTTATGATATTTCCACATAATATTACCATTATTCCACTCTTTATTACCTAAAATCATTAATGAAATTATTTTAATCAATATCATCTTTATTTGTCTCTTCAGTCGAATACCATTTTTCTTCCAAAACTATTTTTTCTGAAAATTTATTCAAAAATAATTTTATAATTATTAAAAATATTTACTAATGAAAATTTTAAACATGTTTTACTTTTTAAAATAATTATTTGAATGGAATATTTATTTCATTTTGAAAAAAATTCCTATTTTACTTTTACAAATAACAAGAAACTAATATTTGTTTTTATCATGAATGACAAGAAACATATTTCCTATTTTCATGACCTGTAAATGAATACATGATTCCCTTAAAAATTTTCAAATTTATTTAAATTGTTTTCTTAATATTTTGAAAATATTTAGTTATTAAATACTTAATTTCAAAATGAAAAGGATTTTGTAAATGTTTTATATTTTAAAAAAAGTAGGTTTCAAATTGAAAAGGATATTTTCCCTCATGATGTGTTTTAAATAATAGTTAAATTTTACATTAGAGGTATTCAATGTTATTTTTAATTAAAATTATTTAAAAAAATATTTAGAGTTTAAATGGTGTTTTTCAAAGAAGAGTTATTTTCCTCAAAAAAATTTCCAAGTAGTTTTTAAAATCATTCTCCATCCAAGATGACATCCTTTGATTCTAACAATGCCTTAATGAAGATATAATCCAAGGATAACATTTTTATCCATTCAATAAATAGTTTATGTTTTTGATGAATTTTTTTTATTAAACCTATTTCTCTCCCACGGGTTATACTATGAAAATATTCTTACGAAACCCATTTATTTTTCATAGGGGTTATACTTTGATGAGATGATGAAATGATTATGAAACCTGTCTTTTTTATATAAGTTATGATATGATTAATATTTATAAAACACATTTTTTTCTATGTTTTATGATATGATTAATGTCCTATGATCTTGTGGAACACATAAATATGATTTTTTATGATATTGGAGGGAAATATATCTCTCTATAACAAATTGGGTAATGATATATATCTCATGAGATGAACAAGGCTGTAACTGGGAGTGAACCCAGTTTAGTAAGGGAATATTTACAGTATAATGGTATTGATAGTGAAACATGACTACTATGATGGTTGGGGGAGTGAACTCGTTATACCATGCTAGCCTTGGCAGTTATCTTGGAATAATTTGGAAATGATTTTTTATGGTTATGTGTATTCCAAAATTCTATATCTTATGAAAATATTATGCTCTCATGTCTCATGATCTTTTATTTCCTTATGATTTATATTTTATTAACTTAAAATATTTTGTCCATGACAATATATTATGATATTAGGTATGTAAGTTATGGTTTTCAAATTTTATTCTCATGTTCTCATACACTTATACTATTGTTCTACATACTTATCTCATTGTTTTACACTTACTGATAATTCGATCTCATCATTTATTATGTTTCCTTTATCCACATTATAAAGAATGTTTTTAAGAATTAATAATAAAGGGGAATGTATTTATGTGATATATTTAATATCTTTCAACAAATTAGAATATTGTGTACCAAGTATCCAAATATAGAAAACTATTAGAGTCCTCAGGCATGTGCCAGTGTAATGTATTTAATATTGATCTAAAATGATGTAATTTATATTTTTGAAGATCCAATATCACTATATTTGGTATCATAGGATTGGTTTAGTTGTAATTTAAAAATTAGTATGATAAAAATTTATTGTGTTACCTAAGGACATGTCTAAGGATAAGACTAAAAATGAGTTAATGTATAGAACAATGTCCCAAAATTTCAATAAATTATAGAGAGTGGTTTCTAAGATATTACAGCTTTATAAGTATAATAAATGTTTATTTTCATGTATCACATATGTTCTTATGGTTAAGAACTCCAAAATGGGGCTTTGAGCTACACTCGATCTTCAACTAATACATACAATAAGCCTTACTGCACACCTGGTTTGACACTTTGTGGGTATATCTATTAAAAAATCACAAACACATTAGTAACCATGTGTAAGGATTTAATAAGATAAATAACATGATTGAAATAGATTAAGACTATGGTGTTATATATTTAAAATATGGTTTAATGATTTAGACACCATTTTAGTGATTTTTCATGATTATATTGTTTCACACTATGATTAATAATGCTCATAGTATGATTTTGGTTTTAATCAATGGTTGACCCTAAAAGAACTGCGTTAATGATGCGTGTTCTGAAAAATTCAATTTTTCTCTTCTTGGGAATCCTAAAGTTATGGGAGATGGAATGAAAATTCATGTTTCTGTGATCACACAACAATCTCATGATATGAATCATGCAGGACTTCTAAATGATAAAAAGGTCGAACAAAATTCTGTTGAGTCATTCATGAGAAAAAATCCACCCTCTTTTAGTGGTTTATCTAATCCACTGGATTATGAGAAATGGATCACGTCCATTATAAAGTTATTTTCCATTCTATAATGTTCAGATCATTAAAAATATATTTCTACTTTCTATCCTTTTGAAGGTAGTGTAGATAAATATAATACTCTTATCAAGAACACAATATAACAATATAAAACTGACTCTTTGGATTTGGATGAGTTCATGTTCTTCTTTTTCAATATGTACATTCCACATATATTTCATATGAATATTTAAAAGCAGTTACTTGATCTAAATAAAAAGGACAAGGAATTCATTGGTAGTTATGGGGAACATTTTACATGACTTACGATGTATGCTTTAGGTATTACCATAGACCTTCTTGAATGACCTGAATACCTTTATATTTTTTATTCATTTTTTTTAATCTCCCTTTTAACGGTTGGGGGAGAACGTTTACATGGACTATATGCTTTTGTTATTACCATCCCACCAAAATGAAAGATTGATTGTTTCTTCAGTATCTTAAAACTATGTCTCTGAAGGGAGTTATCCATAAGATACAACATCATCTATGAAGAGTTTTTTGATGTGCTATAAAATTAAAAATGTAAGTTGGAGTGATGTAGAAATATACTTGTTTTGATAACAATAGAAAATTGAATTCAAAGTATAGTCTAAAAACCACGGGGGGAAGAAAATGAGATTTCATTTATGCTTAAATTGTCGAGAGAAACTTGGAGGAAATTTTATATAGGTAACAAGTAAATGATTTAAGTATTTAGGTGATGTTTAGTGGGAAATTGATCACTGATGTGATATGAAGAAGATAACTAACTGTGTAAATAGAGATAAATATACAAAGAATAAACCAACCACCCTCGAGTGTTTCAAATGAAAGGATTATTTGAATTATGTGAATAAATTCCCCAATCCAAGGGATAATGGGGATAAAAAAGACACGAAAATCTATAAAGTCAATGGAAAAATGGAAATCATATTAAATTACAATCATTTAAGTGAATCATGATAATTAAGGAACGCTAATCCTCCCCTCCTAATTTATGAATTTGAGGTTTGATTTTGAATGAATAATCCCTATGAAACTCTTATTGTTCATACTTTAGTTAAAATTAATGAGATTATCATTATCTGTATGAATTAGAGAATAAAAAATCACATTTGATATTATATAAGTACAAGGTTTAACCCAAGATTCCAATAGTATAAGATAAGATATTATTTAATGAATAAATGGTGAGTTATCTTTTGGAAGAATATATGTCTCTAAGAAATATTATATTATGTGTTATAGAAACCATTATGGGTTTATGTACATAAGGTTGATCATAACATAATAATCATTAGAACCCATTTTGTGGCTTTATGTGATGGTATTTAATCAATTTTGTGGATATTTTAAGAGAAATTTATTGCAATGAAACCTTTATGTTTTCTAATTAGTGACAATGTTATTTGAGGAAGAATTCCATTAAACTTTGTGGACATATGATTAAATGTGATGGTATCCATTAGAGTTTATATTATCATTTATGTTGAGATAATAACTGTTTATATTCGACCAACTTCTGAAGTTAGTACACTTCATTTCTATTAGAGAAGAATTCTCTTTAGATCCTCTTGCCAGAATATAAATTACAAATGTGGTATAGTTGTTTGGAGTAACAAATTAAATTGTAGTTTATTAGAATATGAACTTTAAATCAATGTTTTGGAATATTATTGTATAATATCTATATTTATATTTCAGTTTCGTCCCTATGTATCATCTGCAGATAGATGGTTAGTTTTAGAGAATACCTCAAACACTAGAGGATATTTTAATATATTGTTAAATGGATTTAAAATGCGTTTGGTATCAACACCTTCATAAAGTTGAGTTTTATTACAATCATAGATTTAAATTGAGAATTTATATGTATCCTTATGAATACCTTTATGGAAATAAATTATAGCTCCAATTTACTAGAATGATGTTGCAGAAAGAAAGCTATTGGAACCTGAGTAAGCTAATAAGATGGCTGAGAAGGATAGAACCAATCATAAAATTATATGAACTAAAAAAAATTAATGAAAAATCTATGTTGATAATCGATTATGTGATCTAGAATTTTAATTTTGTATAAATTTATTTATAAAAATTTATTCGTGGATGAAATAAGGGAAAACTAAGCCCAAGGTGTATCGGCCCCCCTAATATACTTGATCATATTGGGTTAGTAGATTATCATATGGTGCTTCCAACGAACCTCTATTTGGATCAAAATGTGACAAATGTATCAATAACAAGGAAGTACATACCTATTAGATAATAGGTACTAACCTCAATGTTCATACCAATGGAGCATGGTATTTTTAATGAGGAACAACTGGTAGAGATTTGGGAACAATTTGAGAAAGTTCTATATAACAAAACCACTTAACAGGTCAATGTTTTCTGGTGAAACATGAGATTATGGATGCTATATGGGAAAATAATTACATAATTAGGAATTATTACCCTCATTTTTTGCTACTAGTGTGATGAGTGTTTAGTGGAAATTTCATTTTAAGAGCGATAGAATGTAAAACCCTATGATTTTGAAAAATATTTTTTTACAAAAAAATTAAATTTGTTAAATATTTTTCATTAAATGAAATATAATTATTATATTTTTTTACACATAACATTGATTTTATATTTCATTAAACACAACATAATGTTAATACATCATTATATATAATAATAAGATATACTTTTGTTACATTTAATTCTATTTTTAGATTCCATTATATAAGATATTAAGTTTTAAGAAAACCATGATATATTATTAGTATTATTCAAATGAAATCATTCTAACATAGACATTACAAATAGTGAAAATAATAGTAAGTACTAATTGTAATTGAGTAATTATAATGGTTTTATATAAACAATACATTTTTATTGAAATTTATTTAATTTTTTGATAATGTGATAGCACGTATCGAAAATAATTACTTCATAGAAAAAGTAATTTATTTCATTATATGTAAAATAATAAAGTATTTTTTTAAACTTTTATGAAATAATTGTATAAAATAAAACTAAATTTTTAAATCATCACATGAAAATGAGATTATAATTTTATTTTGTGAATTTTATAAAAATATTAATTTTTTGATGAATAGTAAGAAATACGGTTTTTAATTGAAAACTTCCAATGTATTTAAATTATTTAAAAAGTTAAATTTTATTTTAAAATGATTTTAAAGTAAAATTAGTTAATTTTTGAATATTTAAATTCAATTTAGGTTATTGTAAATAATTTCTTTTTGAATTTGGATATAAAAACTTCGTAAATTTTTGAATATTTTCTCTTTGAAAACCTGCCTTCTCATCGCGTCCAGGGGATTAATTTCAAATTAAAAATTTTCAAATTTTGAATTGAACATGGAAAAATGAATTCCATATTTTAATAATTATTATTTTATCGTATTATAATTACAATTTAATTTTTAACATTGATTAATAGAAAAAACAATAAAAATTAATTACCATGGTTATGGTAAAAATGGGTTTACTAGCGTTAAAATAAACATATACGTGTTAAAATGACCTAAATATTTTTCTAAAAACTATTTTATATCCATATTTAGAAAATATACTTAATTAGTCTCAGGAATAATCTATTTTTGTGCCTTGTGTAATCATAAAAACATCGGTACGCCGTTTTCATTTAAAAAAATTACAAGTGTGCCACTTACCTCACTTATAAACGGCCACTCCTCTTCTATCTTTCTCACACTACCAAACCCAATTGTTTTTGAAAATACATACCCAAATATATTACTAACACCCATAATACAACTATATAAACCTTATTTTGGGTAAAAAACCATCATAGGAAGGATTTTGGTGCAAACCTAAGAGGTTACCCAGATAAGAGGTAACGTTCTCTAACGAGCATTTTATTTATTTATTTATACACATCCTTAAATTATTATTTAAAAATGGTAATATATCATCCTTAATATATTAAATATACTTAGATATTTTTATATTAATGTAATTTCCTGCAATAATATCCACCTCCATCAAATGAGTTATGAAATCATCTTCTGTGTGTATGGCAGACTACCGCCTCACAAACCTATATCATTCATTTTTATATTATTTCATATCACCGTTGGAGATTATATTGGACATAAATTATATATATATGATTTATATAGAATAATTATACCTTTTGTTCCATTATATAATATATATATTTTTACATTACATTTTTAGGGGATATGATAATGTTGTTAATGTGTATTGAGGACTACTGCCTCGTGAAGGGATGTAGTTCGTTTTCATCAACACATTATATAGAAGATAATATGGATACATTTAATGAATATATGTGATATAAATAAAAAAAATATTATATTAATGAAATATTTATCATTCTAGAAGTATAATATATCATTTTATTTTTTATCTTATCATTAAAAGATGATAGCGTCGTTTATATAAGTGTGGACTACCACCATCACAAACGGATAAGACTCTATTTTCATCACCAAAAAACATGGATGATATGTATAAGTATATTTAAAAAAATAAGTTATTTATTATTGTATTATTTATCTTTATTGATAATATATTACTTACATCCTTTCCATAATGATTGTTGAAAATGGAAATGTTACTCATTCTTACATAGTTCTTATCATCTCCATGATTGTAACATACTTAATTTATAGAAACCCCGGTTCATGATTGGTAATAAATATATAACTGATTCATAAATATGATAATTATTTAATTATTATTATTATTTACATGATACAATCAGGATAAAACTAAGAGGACATAAAATAAAAAATAAAAAACATTTACGAAAAACAACGCCTATACTACCTGAAAAATGATTTTGACAGGGAATTAGTAGTAAAATGGTAATTAATGTTCATATATAAATCATATATGGTAAAATAAATATAATTATTGTTCTATAATAGATTTATAAAAAACATATATTTATTATACATGAGGGTTTAACATGTATGAATGAAGTCAAGGCTTAAGTTAGTGGATTTATATTCACTCTTTTATTTCTTGGAGACATATGAAAATTCACCCCTTGTTTTATTTTTGTGGTACATATACTACCCCCTTTACATGTTATATCATGAATCTAATTATTTTAATGATACTTAATGTTTCATTTTTATGATTTATTGGGAATTATTTTCCAAAATATTATTAAAGATATGAGGGATTTTTGTCTGAATTTTCCTTCTTTGAGATATATATTATATTGTGTACATATATTCATTTATAAGGTGTATATACACCCCATTTGACATGTAATATAATGAATCTATTTATGTTCATTATTTTATATGTTTCAATTATTGACATACCTTCATGGGGATTGTGTTTTAATGTTACCAAAGTGGTTAAGGTTTTATGTTAAAATCCCATAGTTGATTGAGATTTGTTTACGATAATGTTTATGATTATAAAATAATACAACACATACCCAAATAATTATCAGGAATTTTCATTTAATCTATTTTATCATGATATTTAAATTAAATAGAACCATTTTTACACTCATTGATTCTTAAAATAATTAATAAAATGATTTTTATAAAAAGTGTGTTTATTTCTCTCTTCGATCAAAAACCATTTTGCTTCCAAAACCACGTTTAAAAACAATTCAAAGAATTATTTTAATGTGATTAAAATTATCTATTAAGATATTTTTACCCATGTTTTACTTGTTTACAATAATTTTTTTAAAGGAATATTCATGTCATTTTCCAAGAAAAGTTTGATTGTGTTTTGCCTAAAATGTGAAAAAAAATCATTGTTTTTAACAAAAATGACATGAATAGTATTTACTAATGTCATGAATTATGAATAATTTCAATAACCCCTTACAATTTTTCAATTTTATTTTCAAATAAATGGGTTTACTTAATATTAACAACATTATTAGATTTTAAATAATTTATTTCAAAATGAAAATGATTTTCAAAATGTTTTATATTTAAAAAATATCATTTTCAGAGTGAAACAAATTTTTTCTCTAAATATATATTTTTAATGGTTTTTTATTATTTTTTTATAATTATTCAAGTTTATTTTCAAAAGAAAATATTTTATTTTTTAAATCTTGTTTTGCAATGAAAATTTATTTCCCCCAAAAAATCTTCCAAGTGATATTTAAAAATAATTGTCCTTCAAAGATGACCTCCTTTGATTTTAATTATCCCATACAAGGGATAATATATAAGGATATAATTCATATTATTCTCTGAATGGTTTATGTATTTGATGAAAAACAAATTACAAAATCTGTTTCTCTTCCATTGGTTCTAGAATAAAAATATCCCCATGACCGTTTATTTTTACATGAGTTATATCTTGATGAGGCGATAAATTAATTATGAAACCTTTATATATTAATCATCTTATGAAATGATGAAATGTTTTTGAAAACCATTTAATTTCAGGGATTATGATATAATGAATGTTTTTTTATCCTATGGTACACATAAACATGGTTTTCATTTTGAGAAATGTGGGACCAATATTTCCCTCAATTGCATTGGCTAATGATTTATATCTCATGAGTTATAAAGGATTGGAATCGGTAGTGAACCCAGTTTAGTAATGGACTTTGTCCACTATGATGGTCTTGTGAGTGAACCTTGACTAATATTATGGTTTGTATAGTGAACCCATTCCACTATGATAGCCATAACAGCGGGCCTGGACTAATGTGGAAATGATTTTTCGTTTCATATTTCTATGCCACAGTTCTATTTATTATGCAAAATGCATTCTTCTATAGATAATGATCTTTGATTTACTTATGATTCATGTCATATGAACAACCAATATTTATTCCATGACTCGATATTTGGGTCTTTGATACACACAGTATGGTTTCCATATGTAAATTTCATGTTCTCATACACTTATGCTCATATTATTCTTACATATCTCCTTTATTTACCCATACTGAGCATCTGAGCTCACAGTTTCTTATGTTTCCATTCCGTGGGTTATGAAGAATGGTTTTTAGGTAGTTTTAATAAAGGGGAATATCTTTATGTGATATTTTGAATACATTTTAACAATTTATAATATTTTTTTCTTAGTCTCCAAAGAAACTAAACAATTATTTTCATCAAACATGTGTTTTTGTATTGTATTGAATATTTATCTAAAAAATGTAATAACAATGTATTAATATTTTTTGATTATATAAATAAATCTCATAATTTTAATTTTTTGGTCTCACCAAATATTTATTGTTTTATTAAACAAACACTTTCAAATAATGGTGGCCTTGACATATAATGGTAAATAAAATGATCATATATATTAGTTATAATATGTGGAATTTTAAAGGATTTAGGAATTATTACTTTGTGTAACAAATTAAGCCTTGTTGGAACCACCCATTTATATTCTCTATTGAATTCCCACCAAATAATTTACATTAATTTAAATAGCTACCAAAATATAGGCTTGATTTTGGTATATGGAATCTATTCCCTAGACTCATATAATGTTTTCTATAATAGCTAATTTACATTTATTGCTTCCCTATAAGATCCATTATTCTTAATAAATAATGCATCAATTATATAATTTAGTATAAAACATGAACTATTGTTTTATTATTCCTATATTGTATGTGTGTCGGGAATATTCTTTTTCCATAAACTATTGAGGAATATATTCCTATAATAACAACATGTGCATCTCCAGTATTAAATAAATATAATCCGAATTTTCTCTCATTATCACAAATAAATATGTGCACCATTTTTTGAAATATATACTATCTATTGACAATGATGTTCATATATAAATTATTTATGTGAAATCCTTACAAAATTTTAAGACAATTAATGTAGATGCACATATTTTTTCTTGATGAATGTTGTTTATTAACTTATCCTTAACAAAATCTTGGTATCTAAACACTTGTTATTATAACATTATGAATTTTTTTCCTATTATAACTCATATAATGTCAATTTTTCATAATAGTTGTCATATGGTTATGGGATGAAACTGCTATTTTGGAACCATATCTCAAACAATATTGGAATTTTATTCAATTTTTCTGATTCTCAACATTAATTATCCTTTTACTAACATCAAGACTCTAATGTGTATAAAGAAATGTGAATTATAAAAGTAATCCATGATATATTATAATAATAAATTTTTTATATTTAAAAAAATCATTGATCCTACTTACCAACATCATTTATTTTATATGAATAACTAAATTTGTATTTAGGATTGACTCTTTGTATATTATAATGATTAATGGATTCTGGTTCAAGATATGTTTTAGAAAATTGGTCGGAAGCAACTCATATCATATTATCATGAATATTATATACTTAAATTTTACATTACTCTAAACTCTAAAGTGAATAATATGATTTATATTAATTTACCTCCATTGCAACCTTAGAAAATTTTATCATATCTGGATAAAAAATCCAAAAAATTTGTTGCATTCCATTATTTTAAATTTTTTCTTTTTTTAAAAATAATAATTAAATATGCCAATGATAATATAGGTATTTAACTCCGAATAAACTAAAAATATATTGGTTATATCCTTGATAAATAATTAGTTTTTATAAATAAATAATTCACTTTCCTCAACTGGTTATAACTGAGTCATACATTTTATATTCACTAGTAACTTCCAATGATTCAAGAATTACAAAACTATTAGTTAGTTTTTAGAAACAAAAAACAATATTCATTCCAAAATGGAATAATGTATCCATGTTTCAAATGGAAATGTTAGATGAATGTATTGTTAATAATTAACAAACTTGTCACTATAACAATTAAAATTATAAATTAGATGTTATGTACTTCTCACTGGTAACTTATAAACAACTACTTTTAATCACATGGAGAATTCACCTTCTATATAGAAGTTTTATTCTTAATTAATTACCATATTTAAATACACATATTTGATAAGAATATTTTATTTAATACCCAAGAAGTATGAGAGAAAATTTATATGCAATGGTGAGTATAATTCAGTTCAGTCCTACGCTTTATTCTACTTCATTTCATTTCATTTTTTCTTCTATAGACTTATATCATGATAGAAGAATAAAATTTCATTCTTTATGATGATCTAAATTTATACTATATAACATTTTGTGATGTTTCCTTTGGTGTCACACTTTCAATTATCCTTTTCCCATTTTTTCAACTTTTTCACCAAATGAACTAAATATTTATCTTTTATTAAGTTATAATATTTCTAGAGAACATTACGAAAAATTAAATGAATACTTTTATCCATTTATTCTTTTCATTAATACAAAATTTTAATGGATTAATGGGGTGGTAAAAAATAATATCAGGATGTACTGAAATATCATGCCCCATAATTAAATTTACATGTATTATTTGTAATCATCATAAAATTATATTTATTTCTTAGCATTCTCCTCATATGATTCTTAGATATGAGAAAAAACATGAAACCATTCATGTCATGATGTTTTTTCACAACACATTGGTCATTGATGTTAACATTATGATGTTAAAAAAATTGTATCAAAATGAGTCTCCTATATGTATCCTTCCACACTTTCCTAATGAGGTGGTTGAACTAGTAGTGGCGACCCCATCACAAATAAAATTCTATATCATATTACTTTTTGGAATAACCTATAACAAATTGGTAAATTCATACAGAATAGAAAATTTATTTAACTATAATTGATTATAATGGACATGTAACATTTCAATCCATTCTTCTACAAAAATAAAACTTCAGAAGATTTTCTCTTTATCTTTATTACCAATTAGACATAACTAGTTAATTAAATCATTATAATTCTCCCAATATTTCATCAATCACTAGTATCCCTCAAAAATATATTTGTAGTAACTAGTTTTTTGAGTACACTAGTGTAAAGGATCACTGAAACATCTCCTCATAGTCCATGTTATTACTATTCCACTACTCATAGAGTTTGAAGTTGAGACTTTGACTAGAAAATCCGATTAACACATTAATCCTTGAACTATTGAGTAAATTACTAGATTATAGGAATCAAAACCATGGTTCCCTCAACAATTGACATCTAAATTGGAATCAAAATATCTATGGCTACATCTTTGCTAACAGATTTAGTTATGTTGACCCATAAATCTCACAAGAACTTGCATGTATTAGAAGGTACCCACAACTTGGGATGAAGAGCACATCATACATATGGTTTTTTTCAAATTTATAAATTGAAGGTTTTTATAATTAATTTATAAATTAAATCATTTTCTATATGATAAGGTCATACTATGTGATCTCTCTCATAAAATGATAATTCAGTAAATGGAAACCATTCATCGTGACTTTTGTTTTTTTAATATATGTATTTTTTATATTTGTCATAATGAAAACGCAAATATTTGAAGAAAAATAATAAAAAATAATAAAATTAAAAAAACATGTGAATGATATATATCATTTGGTATTGGTTGATCCCTTAAGCATAAATGGATCAACAGTGACCCTATGGGTAAAATACATAAGTTGTGATTGAATCGTATATTAAGTCACAGCACATTCCAATGTATCCACATCTTATCTGAAATAAAAAATTATCTTGGTGTGGTTTATAAGTTACATCATCCTTGAAATTATATATATACACTTCAAAAAGTGTGAAATACATGCATAATAAAACACATGGATGTATAGGCACTTATATATAAAATGCAGGGAAAGATGATGCACAGACCGTTAAAATAAATTAATTATTAACATAATTTATTGTAATTAAAAATATAAATTAAATAAACTTAATTTTAGATATAAAAATTATGTTAAATTATTAAGATCATTTAGCATGAAAACCAAATGTGTAATAAAATTTAATTTTTGATAATTGTTTCTCAAGGGAATGTCAAATGAATTAAAATAATTTAATATAATATTAATCCATTTAATGTATGATCTATATTCCACACAATATCATGAAACTATTAAGACATAATTTTAATTTCTGAAATTAATTTAATTTTTTGGTATCTAGGGTGACCTAGGAACCATTGAATTGGGTTTCTGGGAAATTGTTGGGCCCAAATTCGTCTGGGCATGTAACACCTTGATATTTTGGGAAATAAGTATTTTCAAATAAATTAAATCTTTTATATATATTTTTGTTAAAAACAATATCAAGTTTATTATGTGTTATATGTAACACTGTTCTTAGCTTATGTAGCACACAAAACTCAAATTAAATGAAACATATTTTATTATTGAAGAATGTTGATTTAATATGATAGTTATCATCTAGCAGTTGGAATGGAAGTTTTTAATAGGATTAAATAAATTATGAAAATAATTTTTACACATGTATATATAATTAATTCAGTGGTGGCCAATTAATTAGAAATGAAAATAAAAACCATTTGAAAATGATTTATATCATATTCTAAAATACTATTTTTAAAAACATAATTGTTTTTTACCACAATAAATTAAACAGTTCAATTTTGGGTAATTATTATAATGAAATATATATATCATATATTATATAAAAAATTTAAATTTATTCTTATGTGTCTTCTAAACAAGTTAGAATAATTAATCAAATTTTATGATTAAAAACATTATTTTTCTACATATAGGTTTGTCTTGTTTTTATGGAGCACTTATTTTAAAAATAATCCTTGAAAATTTTATGAATTTTTTTATAAAAACAAATTTAATTTTTAAATTATACATATAAAATTTATATTAGGATAAACATTTATGTTTTTTTCTGAAAATATTCATTTTTGATGAATAGTGAAATATATTGAATTTTAATTGAATTTTTTTTATCATTTAATACACACACATATATATAATGATAAATTATATTTTAAAGAGGTTTTAAAGTGAAATTAATTCAATTATAAACCCATTAATCCAATTTTCATCATTGAAATCAATTTCAGGTTGAAATTGGATTTAAAAACTTCATAAATTTTTAAACATTTTCTCTTTAAAAACACACTTTCTCATCATGTCTCCATCATTAATTTTAAATTAAATTCTACCAATCATGCGAATTAAATTTCTAAAAATGGTTCTATTTTTTAAAATAATAATAGTTAATAATTTCTAGAACAGTCAACATAATTTTTTTCCCAATATTAGTTGTGAAAATAGTAAGAATTAATTATCATGGTTAAAGTAAAATTAGGTTTATCGATGGTTAAAATAAATAGATAAGGATAAAAATGTCCAATACATTTGTCTAAAAAATAATTTCTGGACATATTTCGACCATTCCAAACCTAAGGTTATAGAATTTTACATTAATTTACTTTTAAGACAAATGTAAAACGTCGTATCTCTCAAATATTTTCAAGAATACTAAGTGTGTCCACTCCCCGACTTACAAAAGGTATCCTCATCTTTTATCTTCTTCATTCCTTCAAAACCCTTTTGATCCGGCCGATCCCTACCCAAATAAAATTAAAAATTTACAAATATCATCTGAAAATCCATATTATTTATATAAATCCAATCAATTATGGATTTTAGTGTGAAAATAAGGAGGATCCTCGAATAAGTGGAGGTTCGAATGAGTACGAAGGATATCCATACATACAGTAGTGGATTTTATTATCACCATTAATTTTATTGAGAAACAATTCATATTTATTTCATATGGTGTATATAATACACGTGAATTTATTTTAACACTATTATCCTAGATATCATGAGTGTTTATATATCGATTTGATAATCTCTCTTTCATGGGGTTTAGAGTTAAAATGTTGCCAAATCGGAAAATGATTTGTGTCTCAATTTTTCTTCTTCGAGACTTATGTTATGTTATTCACATATATCCTTTCATGTGGTGTGTATATAGACCCTTTTACATGTAATATAATAATTATTTTTTATCCTCATGGTATTTTATGTTTAATTTAATGATATTCCTTCATGAGGATTACATTTAAAAGTTTCCAAAGGGGTATATATTTTTTGTCACTGTTTCATCATTTATCAGGATTATTTACAAAAAATATTTTTTATGATAAAATCTTGTAACCCATCTCCCAACAAACACATGAATTTTATTTTCATTTGGTTTTGTAATAAGAATACATTTTTTCCTTCATTTTCCTCTCTTCATTCAGTCAATAGTAAAAAATAACATGTTTACTCAATATCATCTTTTTGATAAAAAACCTTCTTCTACAAAATTCATTTTTTTAATAAATGTTCTCAAATTTTTTTAATTTTTTAAAAATGATATATGAAATAAAATTTTACCCATATTTTAGTTTTTATAAATAATTTTTAAAGTATTATTCATGTAGTTTTCAAAAATAGGACTTGTTTGGATTTTATAAGAAATGTGAACAGAATATTTATTTTTAACATTCAGGAAATGAATAGTACTTCCTACTATTAAGAACACAAAATGATTTAACGATACCATTATATTTTTTAAAAGTTATTTTCAAAGAAAATGTATTCTTAATATTTGGTAAATTTTTAAAATTTAAATAAATTATTTCATAATGAAAATGATTTCAAAAATTTATTATGTTTTAAAAAGTGTTTTTCTATGTGTAAATGTTATTTTACGGATGAAATGTTTTTTATTATTTTTACAGCTTTTGTTATATGTTTTCAAGGATATTTTAAAGAAGAGCTGTTTTGAAATGTTTTCTATTTTAAAACTTTATTTTAAAAGAAATGATATTTTCCATAAGAAATTTCCAATGTAATCTTTCAAAATTATTTTCTATATAAGATAAAATCCTTTGATATTAGTAATTATTTATTTAGGATTTTATCCAATGATATAATTCTTATTATTTGTCTTAATGGTTTATGTTTATGATTTTGTGATGATTATGATACAAATTTCTCTTCCATGGGTTATACCAGGAATACAATCTTATAAAACCCACTTATTTTCACAAGTTATATTATGATAAAATGATTATAGAACCCATCTATTTTCTACAATATATTAACTGATGATTTTTTATGAAAAAAATTTTATTTCATTTTTTTGATATGATGAATGTTTTATGATTTTTTGTCACACATAAATATAGTTTTTAATTATTAGATGGGTGGTACCTATATATCCCTTTAATGTATTGGGTAATGATTTATATCTCATGAGATAAAAATGGGAAACAAGTCAGCGGACTTAATCCACTAAGGGAAATAGGTGTGTCTTAATCCAATATAGGAAATAGGTGTATCCTGATACACTATGAGAAATAGTTGTTTCCTAACACACTATATGAAATAGGTTTGTCCTGACCCAATTTTTGAATCATGTTTATCCAAATCCACTATGGGAAACAGGTATATCTGGGTCCATAATGAGAAATAAGTGATATGTTTAAATCTACTATGTTTGTTGTCTTGGTAGTTAACCTTCATGTATGAAATAAATTTCTATATCAATGATGGTGCCACACTTTTAAGACATGATATTATGGTTCATGGTTGATTAATGATTGTTTATCACCCTCATGGGACATGTTTTCAGAAATGATAATTTTTTATATCAAGAATCATGTTTTTGATATATGGTTGGTTGGTTATAAACATCATAAGTGACGTCATTATAAAATATCATTATTCATATATTAATATTTCATATGATCATATATTCATTTATATCGTGTTTACCCTAACTGAGAATATGAGCTCACCCTTTCTTACATCCCCTTTCATATGGATGTGAGGAAATGTTTCATATAGGGTATGTATATGAAGAAACCTATATGGGAAAATATTTTTAAGAATAATTTAAGATATTTCCATATATTAGAAGACCACTCAACATGTTTACAAAAGAAATAAACTATTATGTTCCTCAGATTTGAGGTTATGTAACATATTTAATTTTCATCTAAAAAATGCAATATCCATGTATGAGAATCTTGGGTCCCTAAGTTGGAATCATAAAAACGTTTTATTTAACCATTGGAAACTAGGATGAGAAAAATTTAGTGATATCCAAAGGGATATTTCTTAGGATATGTTCAGTTATGTCTCTAAGGATAAGTCTATGGATAATAAAAGTGCAAGAAATCATCCTGGAATTATGGTAAAGGATTTTGTGATTGGTTTCCAAGAAATTTCACCACTATATAGATACTACATGTGGATGTGGATTTAAAATATATTTACGTAGGGGTAATAACCTATAAAACACCATTTTTTCTAGAATTTATTTGGAATTGGGGTAATAAAGTGGGCCTTCGTACACATATTCTTTGACACCCCCGGAGATATGCAATAGAAATTTACAAACTATTTATGAACCATCATGAAGGAATAAATATTAGATAAATATGAATGACCTAGGATAATCCTAAGGTGTCATATATTAAATAAGGTTTCATTATTTAAACATAATATAATCTATTTTTTTATGATTATGTGGTTTTCTTCTATGATTAGTATTTCTCACAACATGATTTTTTGTTTTAGTTAATGGTATAAACCAAAAGGAATCGAGTTAGCATTGAATGTGATGGAGAATTTACCGATGAGCCACCAAATGGGAAGATGACAGGCGACATGAACATTATGATTATTCCAAATTAGTTTTCATAGAACTTTATTAACAATGTGTACCTTAACCAACTCTCAAACTCAACAAAGAAGAGAAATAAGGATTTCATTGAGAGTTAAAGTAGTAGAGACCATGGTGGAAAGAATACTCAATTTCCCATGTGTTGATAATGTGGTAAGAAACACCCAAGTGTATTTCTTAGAGTAATAGGAAGATTCTTTAAGTAGGGAAAAGAATAAAAAAAGTAATTTCAAAGTAAAAATGATTTTTTTTCAATTCAATGAATGATAATAATGGTCTTACTAAGGTATCATTAACTGTGGAATGAAAAATTTTGTAAAGAAGGGGAATTCGGAAAATATATGTCCAAAGGGGAAATCTCGTGATGTTAATTAGCAAGGTTGTATATGTAATTATTGTTCTATTGATGATGAAGATACTAAAGATAAAATATGAAAGGAATGATGTATTAGGGAATAAGATGAAGAATCATATTTATTGATTTAGAAGGAAGTGGGATCATTAATGTATTGATGTATTGGAAATCATGAATTATAAAATTTATAATTACTATTCATGTTTGAATTTTTCATAAAAAAGTTTCAGTTTTTTTGATTGATGCTGATGACCGAGAAAT
Source organism: Viscum album (assembly GCA_963277665.1). Taxonomy (NCBI): domain Eukaryota; kingdom Viridiplantae; phylum Streptophyta; class Magnoliopsida; order Santalales; family Viscaceae; genus Viscum; species Viscum album. Next base: position 507,870,012 of record OY728145.1, read on the forward strand.
GTTATTTAATATCACAGTAATCTTTTATGGAAAACACATTAATATGGTAGGGTTACAATAATATGTTTCTAATGTTATGAAAATAGTGTTTAGTTTGGAGAAAGAGATGATTTGTATGAATAAAGTAAATTTTATAGTATTGATGACCATGGAAGATATTAAGGATTTATGGAAAAATTGGTTTTCACTATTATTAACATAGTTTAAAGAATTTTTTATTTATGGATTATATCCTATAATATCTGATTTATTTTAAGAATAATGAATCATTTATGTTTTCAATAAGGTTATATAGTATTCAATTTATTTCAATGTTTTAGTAGAACACATAATAAAGGTATTCACATGTTTTCTATTTGAAAATAAAGATCCATTTTACAATATATGGGGATTTAGGAAAAGTTTATTTTGGGAATTCAGTGACCCTCTTTCAAAAAAAATTGGTGGCTTTCAGACCAGAGCATGGGTACCGCATTATTAGTGCTAACTGTGGAGTTCGCCTCAGTGACCCAAAAATTTCCACTACTTAAAATAATAAATTTTTTATGATGGTAAAATAAGGAAAATATTTAAAACATAATAATAATAATTTTATTATTAGGTAGATAATAATTTTATTATTATGTTGATAATAGTTTTAATATTATTAAAAGTTTGTAATAATATTATTATCACAAAAATTGTTATTAATATAATAATTACAAAATCGTTATTAATATAATGATGTTTTTAAATGAAATTCACAAATTAATTACTATTATTATTATAAAAAATAGTTGAAACCCTATGGGGCGTCGCCTCCCCGCTTCTCATCCCTACACGCCATGCATCCCCCACTCCCGCTGTTCCTTATGTGGTTCATACCCCTACCCACTCTAGCCAGCCTCCCCTTTCTCTAGCCCTTCCCCGATGGCCCATCCTACTCCCTCCCATTCGTTGTGATATATCTCTATCCCCTAACACGCTCCCTCTTCTGGACATCCCCCTATCTTTAGTCGGTGCCCCTCCTCTGGCTCTACCAACCAGAGCTCCTCCTCCCTCTTGAAAAATAGGTGTGCACTGCCCTTGCCTCCCTCACATCACCCACACGTCACCCCTACGACCCGCACACCCCCCCTGAGCTGTACAAACCTCCCCTCACTCCAACCTCCCTTTTATGGTCAAATTTTTTCAACGTTTCTCACCTCTCGCACCCCCATATTGTTCGGTTGGCTTCCCACTCACTCTCTACAGGTGAATTCTACCTCAATTTGTTACTTCTTCCATTTGGTATATTTTTTGTTAGGGTTTTAGGTTTTAGTTGGTCTGATTTTGATACAATTAATTCAAAATATTGTTTTTTGGGTCTAACTATTTCGTTTTAGATGTGGTTGGCATGCATGGGATTTTGTACACCGACTTTGTGAAGTCTTCCTATACTAAGGTAGGTGTTTCGTGTCTTAACAATCTTCAATGATTTAATTTGTTAATTTAATTATGTTTTTGATGTTCTATGGTAAAATTTGCTGATGAGAAATGTGTTTTATAAATGGTTTGACATATGTGTGTGTGTGATGAATTTGTGTTCTATTTTAGAAATGGATGTGTCGTTAATTTGGGTTTTGATGTGGTAATTCTTAGAAGTTTTTAATTAATTGATTAAGGACTTTTTTAAAATTTTTAACCATCAATTGTATAATTTTTACATGCCCTAACATCTTTAGATGAATTTAATGCATTTTTTTATGCATATAAATGCGTTATTTGGATTAATGATGTAGTGAATATTGTGTTACAAAATTATTTGTGTGTTTATAGGTTAGAAATGAATTTTTAACAAAGGAAATGGATATGTATTTTTGTGTGTTTTTGTTTAATGTTTATAAAAAGGGTTTTAAAGGTTGTTTGGATGGTCAGAATTGTATTTTTATGTGAATTTGATGGTTTTATGTTTAAATGAGGATTTCCAAGGGATAATAGATCATTTTGAGCATGTTAGATTTACTATGCATTTGGTGTAAGAATTGTGAAATGTTTGAAATGAAAAAAGTTTATTTTAATAATATTTTAACATGTGATTGTTTTCCTGAAGGGGATTGGCCCATTATTTTGGGTTGTTTTTATGGGTTTTTATTCTGATATAAAAAGGAAATTTTTTATTTTTTAGGTGATGGAAAAAGTATTTGAATTCGGTTTTTCCATGGCGTGTTAAAATATAATGAGGGATATTTTTAAAGAAGGGTGATTTCATTAAAATGTTTTTATTTTTGTGTGGATGAAGTGGCATGGAGTGTGTGTATGTGAACTTTAATTTGAGAACAAGGGAAACCTCAGGTATCTTGGTGGGTGGACTATGACAATTACGCCATCAGAATATAGAGTACCACTTGAGTGTTTGTGTCTGTGTTATTTATGAATTTTCTCTTCCAATTTAATGTAGTTTTTGTGAAATGGTTTTTTGTCAAGTGTTCCTTTTAATTTTATTCTTGTAAATGTTTCCTTAAAATTATTTTAAAATCAAGAGTTTAATAAGAATGTTAAATTATCTCTTTGATGTAGTTTCATGAAATATTTTTATTTGGTGACATCCTAATGGTATCATGGCTCACACCTTATATACACCTTTGGGTGTATATAGATCCTATTATTTGAATTTTCTAGGTCGAGGCATTATGCTTAGTGAAGATGGTTTGGGTTGTAGTGATTTTTCTCATGCAGGTTGGTGTTGGTGGATTGGGGATGTGACACTTGATGTCGTACATAGTTTTGAGTTAGATTTTTTGTTTTACTTTGTTGTAGCCTCTTTTGGATTTTTATTTTCTGTTGTAAAATTTATATATGATCATAATTTAAGGGCCTATTTTATTGTCTATTTTTGGTTTTTATTTTTCACCTTATTAGTTGTTTGTGTTTATTGTTTCACATAATTTTTTACCTAACATTAATTTTTGATACCTGGGAATTTGTTCTTGCTCGTGGGGATTGGGAACACCCTTCAGGCCTTGTCGTGGATTTGGTCAAGCATCTATTAGATGGAGGACTGATTTCGTTCATGGCACTACCGCTCATCTGGAGGGTGATGATCGAGGCTTGGCACAATCCCAACCTATTGGTATCCTTCCCTTTCCTCTCTAGAAGTGATACTAAGGATCTGGATCAGGCCTTGCAAAAAATCCTCCAAATTCTAACCAGAAAGTCTCATAATAGTTATCATTCCCCCAACTGGAGGGTGAAATTTCCATCTATCTGTTTATAGTTCCTTTTAACCTTGAGTCTTCCCCTCATTCCTCTCATACTCGAGTGGTTTTACGCAACTACCTCAACCATATATTTGGTGGAATATTCCCATGATTGAATCTCATGGTCTATTTCCTTTCTCTATGATATATATAACCCTTACTCTACTCCTTCTCTCCATGGCTTCTCCCCTCAGTGCTTTTCTCTCATGAGCGGAAATCCTCTGATGGGGTGATTCATCCTTCGAAACCACCCCATCCTGAAGAGTTTGCTCAAAATCAAGATTTTGTCCCCCCCCCCCATAAATTTGTAGACATGCACCTCATTTAAGTCATAAATCATGAAAAAAATACACTATATATCAAACTTAGTATTGTAGGAGAACTAAACCGCTCCAATATCCATTGAACTTATTATATCCATTGGAAACTCTTCCTTTAGTGTAGTCTACTTGAATGTGCACAAAATCTAAATCTAGATATAATCGAGATGGTCCCTCCTCCCTTATGAGAGTGATCAGAACATATGGGTCCAAAAAGAGGTGACCACCTGTTCAATTATTTCCATCTTTATTGGTAACTCCCATGGATTTGGTTCCTAGGTAAAGACAGACTATATTTTTGATTAGATTAAAAACTCCATGTATTATATTATAATTATTATTGAGCACAAACAAAACCCCTCTTGGATTGCTGATGTTTCTTGTAAATTTAGGATTCATGGATTCAGGCATCCTGATCCTATAAATCATCATATATGGATCTTTTGTCACAATGATATCTTTGTAGATATGATCCATTGTTTCATCTCCCTTGGAATGTGTGTTCTGGTTATGAATCACTACTTCTAGGGGGTTCCATTGGATTTATTTATGGAATGGAAAACATCCAATGGTTCTTTATCCCAAGGGACATACTTTCCGAAGGCAAACATTCATTAGGTTTGGGCCCATGATACATAAGAATGTACATTGGTCAAGAGGATGGGATGTGAGACACATCACCCCCATTTTGGGGGAATTATTTACTACTCTGGGACTCTCTTATATATTTAATATATTTCTTGTGAATCCTTATCAATTTACTAAGCATAACATAGGTTTCCCTTGGAATTTGAAATCAATTATTAGCATGTGTGAAATTTAGAATCATCCGTATGTATTTGAGGTTCTTCATAAATGGATATATCCATATGTATTATAAGTACCCCATCAATGGTATCCTCTCATATACTATTTAGATATTCTTTTCACTGTTTTTATGATAATACTGGTTTTTAAGCCACTCAGTGGGGAACTCTAGAATTTATTGTCATCCAGGGAGACGAATATTTTTTTGAGGTTGGCATCATACCCATGAATGAGCTACCTACATATCCTCATGAAAGGAATCACAACCCTTCTAGTACGATACTTCTTAATGGGGAACATCATACCTTTTATGTTAATTTGATAAGGAACAAGCCGTACAATTTAATGTCTTGTGGTAAGGACATCTAAGAGGAAGATGATTAGTCAAAACATGGTACAAGACTTCTGCCTAAGCTGCCCAAGGAACCTAGAAAAGATATAAGATTCCAAGTTGGATTAGAACCTATCATGAATATAGCCTAGGAAGAACATGGTTGATTTGAAGTGTTGGGTTTGAACCTCTGGGAGGCTTCCTATGTATCCCACATAGATGGGAATCAAATTCCATGTAGTTCGATGAGTCTCATAAGAGAGTGTATTAATTTGGGATAAAATGTGTTTGGGGTTAGTTCCTGAATAGGATTCCTTTTTAAGGATGAAATGATATGGACCTCGGGACTTAGGAAGAATTCCTACGTATCCCAGGTGTGATGGAAATATGAGTTCTTATAGGTCATTCAGTGATATGTTTGTGGAAATGTTGTTATAATCACAAAACACTAAGCCCATGTAAGTAATGATCAGTGTGAGAAACTAAAGGATGTGAATGATTCAATAAAGGAACACACACACACACACACACAATTTTCCTCCTCCATTGGTCGAAGAGGAAGGGCCTATGACAATAAGGGTGGACAAGGTAGAGGCGATGAACCTTCCCTCTATTCACATTACATTAGACAATGGTCCAATGTAAGGAAGAAGTAATGGTGAAAGAAGTAGAGAAGAGCAAGACTTCAACCTTTTACATTAAAGGTTATGGGATTACCCTAGTATGGTTGCCCTAAAATTGGTCTTGGTATGGGAGGGATACTTCTCCATTTTTCAAAAGGAAAATATGGTGTGAAACATTCCTTTCCTACCAGAGACCTGAGGTACTTGGTTTTAGAGATGAGAAGGGGCGGTCATGACCCAAAACCTAATCATCCAAACTTGGAACACCACAATACCATTCTTTCAAGAAAGTTCCATGTGACTATGGATATAAAAACCCACAAACACTCTATGAATCCTAACACCATTGCAATACAAATTTGAAATCCTTCTGACTGTAGATATAAAAAGCCAAATAGGATATACACTGATATTCCCTTCTTAATGGTTTGATATATCAAGAGGTATTGTTGGGGGTTTCAACATAATATGATTCAGACAAGGGATCCAATGAAGAATAATACTTACCATGAATTACTTTAAATAATTATTGATGAAATCCTTATATAGTATGAAGGGATATGGTGAATTAATGAAGGGAACCGAAGTAGTTATATAGTGTGTTGGTATGGGAACGCAAGTAGGCTTGGGCCACCTGTTGTTCACTTAAGTGATAAAGAACCTGGACATCAATACTTTGGAAACACTTGAATCAATCCTTCATGAGTATTCATAGGTATTACTGAAAGTGAGGTGCTCAAGTTCCTTTGAGAGGAATTTCTAACGCACAAGTGAATCTAGTTTAGGGAGGTCGGGTACTTTAGGCACGCAAGTGTTATGGATTTAAAACACTAAAGGGACTTAATTCCAACAATTATCCTTCAATTATTATTCATTAGGTGTTAATAAACTACCTTTAATGTTTCCTAAGACTTGGGAGAAGAACTAGGGAGACCAGAGCAGCCATTGGGATTTAGGGAAATTTGTCTATACAAATGAAGGCCCAAAGGGACCATTTATAGGAAAAAAAGTGACCCTGGGCGAATGGTGGTTAGGTACAGAAGTGTCTTTCACACCATAAATGTGGCGCACAAGTATCTTGTGCCCCGATGGAGCCTCGACTTGATTGGGGAAATTCAATTTTCAAGACTTTTCAAATCATAATTTTCTTCATGTATGTTCTACTCTTTTTTCTAAATAATTTCCTTTTTTATTTTTTATTGATGTGATGGAATGGAGTGTCAACAAAATCCCCCTAGAATTGGATCCAAAATTTAAATAGGGTCTTATATTGAGGTAAAATTATGATAAATTGGAAAACAGGTTGATGTGGTGCGCAAACTAGTAGCGCATGAGGTATGGGCATGCAAGATTATAGCGGGCAAGGTAATATTCATTACTTATATACAATGGCTTTAATTTAGAGAAAATTAAAAAGGACTCCATAAATACACCTCTCAGGTGAAAGTTTTTTTTATCAGACGCTCCTGTTAGTCACACTTCTTCTATATGTATTTGATTTTCATGCCAAATATTGGGCACCGTACTTGTGAACTTGATTTATTCTTGTGCTCTTTATCGCCCTTGTAAAAAAAATCCAAAATGAGTTCATTTTTAAAATGAATTTTGATTTCTTTTGTAGGTTCAATAGATCCCAAGAGAATCAGAACTACTGTTAAATTGTCTAGTATGATAATTGATGATATGATGAATATTTTCTAGTGTGATTACCTTGACATTTGTGAAACTACTCTCCCTGATTTGGAAAAGTATTTGAGGAGATATCAATTCAATTTTCTAAGGAGTATTTATTTTCCTCTTTATGGTTATGGAACTTTGTAAGATGTCAACATACCAGACCCAAAGAATTATATTACACCTTCTTGGTTTCAATACCATACCTATTTCTCATCCGCTAATATTTTGTTTGTGAGCACTTATATCAATGTTGGGACAACAACTATGGCACATTTCATACATCACAGCTAGTGTTATCCAGATTTTAATGAACATACACCAGAGCTACAATCATACAACTATTCATCCATTTTTTGAGATTCTCGAGAAGATCAATCAAAGGGTTGGAAGAAATGTTGGTATTTTCACCCATGAGGGGGTGTTAAACACGCATGGATGTTGAAATATTGGGTGTTCAAGACATGTGTGGAGTTTATGGATGAATTAAAAGGCATTGGTATTTGTGAGGATATATGGGTCATGAAAACCTATGTATATAGGAATGATGATTTTGTGCCAGAGTCACCAAGTAGATGGAGTCCGGAGACTAATTCCTTTTATTTGACACATGGAGACGTATGCATCAGTTTGTGGGAAGTCTAATATTTCTCTGGAGATCTAATCCATGGAGATATGTATGATTAGTTTGTGCCTCTAAATGTGACAAGTAATGACTCAGAAAAGACATTAGCCTTGGTTTATGAGTTAATGAAGATATATTATAAACTCAAGAAGAAAAACACAAAAAATTCCCACACAAGAAGGAATATTCACCGAGTAGTGGATGGAAATATTTTTGGTGAAGAATAAGGAGAAGGGTCCCGCTTTCACTCGTCAAACAATCTATACAAAGGAAAAAAAGAGACGTACACCCGACACTTTCTGGCCAATGTTAGAGAAAGACGAGTTTGAAAAGTGGGGGTATGAAGTCAATTAAAAAATTCATACAACGACATGTCTTGGAGGTTTCTAGGAAATGTGGATCAGTGTATATATATTGCCTGTCTAAGATTCCAAGGGTGGAGTAAGGCCATGACCTTTTCTTATTGTGACTAAGCTGGCATAGAAGAGGATGGTAGGATTAGCTACCTCTATTTTGGGAAATAGTCATAGGATCTTGCTTCATATCTTAAGAGGAAAATATCTTTTCAGAATATCAGAACCATTATAGGATTTATGGGGGGTGGATCATCACTCATTTCAGTACATATGCTACGCATAGTGGGTAACTTGTCTTTGTAAGTTCTTTCTGACCATCTATTCAAGATTTTTTTGGTATTTCACCTCTATCTTTGAATGATTATGAAAATAAGGATTGGTTAAGTATGTAAAAATAATTTTATATTTTATTTTATGGGAATCCTCCTACGGGGTGATTTGTTGATGTCAGGATGGCCAGCTTAGAGCTGTGGGCGTATATATTAGCATGAAGGGATGGCGTATTGGACACCAAGATTGGTGGGAAAATGAAGTGTGAGTCATATGCTCCTTATATTTTTGCATATTTTTTTAAAGGGTTGGGTCCAAAGCCTCATTTTTATTAATAATGAAAAGAAAATACCTCTTATAACTGGGTAGAGGGTGACCCATTACATAGCCCGAAGGCCCAGTGGGCTTGTAGCCCATTACATAGCCCATATGCCCAAATTTTTGGCCAAATTCCTATTCTGTGAATAGTAACCCGGCTGCTACAGTACCCGCTACAGTACCGGCACTGCTACAGTGCCCTGCCGCCGCTACAGTACCCGCCGATCAACAGTACCGCTGCTGCTACAGTACCCGCTTCAGTACCTGCTACATTACTGCTACATTACCCTTCACCCAATGGGTTTTGAACCCCCATTTTTCATGTAGTATTATGGGGTGCATACCATTAATCCAAACTCCAACTACACCAAATATTTTTGCACATAAATTCAAATATCTACAAAAAAAATACCATATCTTTTCTAATGCATGTCATATTAGAGCAACATCTAATGATGGCTCGACAACTATGGTTACTGAAGATTGTAGAGAAAACTATGGAAATATACAACTTACCTACTGGCAATGCAATAAGAAGATTGACTATCTAGCATGATAAAAACTAGGTTGCATCATACCCTGAAGGGTTGATAAGCCGCATTGTCCCTTTATTAGAGAATAATGAGAGGCAGTAGGTAGGGTGCCTCTCATTCGAATGTTAATTCCTCGTCATCGTAGGCTGATTCATTAGAGTTAGGGGTGAGAGTTACAATGCCCCAAGATCACCAAAACGACATCATTCAAGATACAATCCAATTGTTAGAGTCAAGATAAATATAACATAAATCCCAAATGAAGTTGAATTATGGTTTTCTAGTCTCCATCAATTAGAATTGTAACATGTCCCATTTTCTCATCCACAATCTGTGACTATAGGAATTGGGAAGAAAATAAAATCTAAAATTGCAGGATTATCTTTACAACCCTATGGAATGTACTCTAAATATGTACGACTAGAGGCAGTTCAAACATAGGAAATCGTGAATTATGATACTGAAACCACATATATAGATTTATGTGAAGGGTTTAATATTCTGGGAATATGGGATCTACGATCCTCTTTTGATATTATTTTTAAGAACAAACCTAATGAATTAAGAACTTAAATATGAGAACTGGAGATTTTCTCATATGCAACTGATGAATCAATTCCCACCAAAAAATGAGTTAGATATATGATAGATCAAGGTTCTACTAAAGGGATTGAAATTTCATTAGATGAATAATGGCGTTATTTTGTTGATCTTGAAGATGAATTTTTTCTTTTTCTCACATCCTTTTCTACTTTTCTATTTGAATTTATTCAAATAATTATTATTCAAGGGAAATATCATTTTAACATGAATACAGATAATGGAAAATTTACTAAAATTCCATGACCATAATATAGCCTTAGTGATAATACACTTGGATATACTAGATCTCCCCATGATTCAGGAGAGATATATCCAAGCCAACAGGCCATAGAGGATGAGATATCAATGGGATTGTGGTCTTCAATACCTGTTTTAGGAAATGATGATGCAAGTCCTCCCATGAAGATAAAGAAACATTAAAAATGAAGAAATAAATCTTCGGTTAAACATTTTCTTAGTATTGGTATGAATTTCGGACAATATGAATTTTAGCTTTATGAATATAAAGTGTTTAAACTTCATAGAACTACAAGAACTACTTCTGTTTCATATATTAAAGAAATCACTGATGAGCCTTGAGAGACTGTAGAGGGTGCTTCTGAACAAGAAAAAATCTATTATATCCTAGTGGTTCCTTTGACTGAAGAGGAATTTAATCCATAAGATTCAACATTTGTTCCCGACACTACTCATGTTCGTAATACTAGGAGAGAGGAGACCTCTGGTAAATCCAAAGTGCTTTATAAGGAACTACGTGTAACAACAACTGAATTCCACTTTGTGATACTTTATGTTCATCGCAGACGCCATAAAATCCTATGACAACTGACACTGATCCCACAACAATTACTAAGGAATCTATTCATGTTCGTAAGTTTTTAGAGGAGGGCCATGAAGAAACCAATCAAATTGCTCCCACGGATGATACTAAAATAGGATTTGGGATATCATTGGATGATATGATGAATCTCAGAATATCTTTTGAAGAATTATTAGAACAAATTAATATGGAAAATATTTTAGAATATTTTAATGTTCCTTGTATAGAACCAAATTGGCATGAGTTTATTTTTCATCCTATAAATCTTCTTAAGATTAATTTTTTTTACTGTGATTGGATGAAATATGCAGTTACATCTAAATAAACTGATATACTGATGTTGCTTGAAAGAAGTGTCAATATCACTGTCAATCCCACCATTGCGGAAACATTGGGTCAGAAGAACCTTGAAACCAAAAATATTTCTGAAATTCATGTAGAGAACCCTTAGAAGGTTAAATGAATTATTCCCCACCAAAAGACTTCAACCAAAACTACTTAAGCTGAGAATATTGGGGATCAATTGTCACAAGCTTCCGACCTATTGTTAGGTAAGGGTTACCAATATTTTCAATTTTCTCACTCTCTTTATGCTTTTGAAACTAACAATAAACATAATTTTAATTCACCACATAGTATTATTAACTTCAATGGCTAGGTCTAGATGTGAATCTTATGCACAACTCAAATATAATTAGGATGTGAAGAAACTACTGTCAAGGAAGGACTTGAACATGGAACTTCATTAAGTACATTAATCCTGAAATACATTCCTCTTTATGACAACAATTCTAAATCAGATCTGAAGCATCAAAAGGATCGTAGTCTGTAACATTGCAAGGAATGTCCAAACATATGGAAAATAATATCTGAAATTCCCCTTGAGGAACTGTCCTAAAAAATTCCATGAATTTCATCTCGGTCCATTATGCTAGGAATTCAAGGTTTTGAATACCATGAAATCCATACTATAGTGAATGAGTTTATCTAAAAAAGGGAGAAAGAGTAGAAACTTCAACAAGATCTAATAAAAGCCAGACTGTTAACCAATACCGATGAATTCCAAAAAGATTTATCCCAAGATGATACCAATTATACTGTAAAGTTGATAGAACTTAAGCAAAAAATTAAAGAAATGTTTGTTCAGTAGATGCGTCTTCCAAAATAGTTGGATGTTGTTACAGGGGAGCTTGAAAAACATCATGATTCAATAGGAGAATTCCATAATGATGGTGCCAAAGGCAATGCAGATTCCAAGGAAGAAAATTATCATCATGAATAAAATGAGACTAGTCGGCTAACCAAACTTCCACATGCAACTGATGGAGCTCAAGAGGCCATTAATTAAATGAGAAGTTATATAGAAAACCCCTTGTGATTTATGACAGAGAGACTCAATTTTGTGGATATTCCTTTGTGGAGTGTCACTCACAAAATGAAACTAATTTTTTCTATAATCATATATGTATTCATCCTTTCTTACTTATAATTGTAATTTCAGAGGTGATGATGATGATTGTTTTTAAAAATCAATCCTTTATATTAGATAATCATAATTACAATAACAAGAATGGAGGTGCTCAAAATTTTCTAATTAATCCAATGAACCTAATGATAGTAGTTTTATTTTTATTAGGGTTATATTGAGAAACCCTACCAAATTTGTATCTTTTGGATATTTATTGATAAATATATCCTAAACCATATAAAATATAGGTTTAATGAGCTAAGGCCTGACTTTTTTCCTGGTTTACCTCTGTGGGTTTTCAATCTGGTGAGTACAATGTCTCTTGTTATTGGCAATTTAGAGTCATCCATGTTGGACTAATAAGGATAGTGTTTAAGGATGAATAAATTTGAACATAAATTTGGAAATTATATTACAAAAAAGTCACAGTGGATAGGAATTTCTCCAATATTCATTAGATATGTCCAAGGGGAATCTCGAGTCATGATTTTTAAGGTCACCAAATCTAAAACTTCTATAAAAATAGAGGTATTTTCCAAGAATGAAGTTACAATTATTTGAAAACCCAGTTATGGGTGTTTTATTATGCAAGGTCGACTATGGAATATACTACAAAGTTAAACAGTTGCATATTTTGACTGACATGACTATTATATGGGAAACATATGGAAGGACATCTATGGGAACATACTCCATATTTAAGCAAAATAGCTCTAAAAATTTTAACATTTTATTGCTAATAAATAAGTAAAAATATGATTTGGGTGACTCAAGACCATAGTGGGTGGTTTTTCCAAGGAAATAGATATTAATAATAAAATGTCTATCAATGTGGACCTAGGTCATTATTGGGGAAACCACTTCTACACATATTTGGTGTGTGATAAATGGTTAAAATTTTTCAGAAAGGGGGATTTATGATATCATATTATGTAGTTTTAAAGTGATGCAATGAGGACATTATAATATGAAATTTAGAGTCGTGCAGTGATAGGACATTATACTATACTTCTTAGAGTCATACATTTAGGAAATTGTATGGATTTAATTTAAGATCATTTTCTTTGACCAAAGGTTCTTGAGTCTCCAATTTCTTGATAATTTTATTGAAAACACACTATCTATGTTCATGTATAGAAAGGAATAATTGTAAACTATGATTTGGGAATTTATGGATCTGGATAATGATATGGGAAAAGGGAAAAAGGCATTAGGGGATGTATTTTCAAAGAATGAAGTTACCATTATTTGACGAACTATTTTTGGGGATGTATTATATAGGGATGACTAGGGAATATGCTGCATAGAAAAATAATGGTATATTTTGACTGAAATTCTTGTTATGTAGGAAACATTTATCCAAGTACACTAGGGGAATGTACTCCATATTCCGGAAAAAAGGATATTTAATTTGTTACATTTTATTGCTAAAACCTAAGAAAGTTTATGGAGATTCATATTTTCCACAACACAAAGTTGATTTTATAAAGATTGGTACCTAAACATAGAAAAATATTTCCAAAAATTATTTCCAATGAATAGAATTAATTGGTTCTCTAAGAAGGTCTGGCCTAAATGTATGAAATGGTGCCTATAGTTTTAGATCATACGACTAGGACCAGAATATTATGGAAACAATTTATGATATGTGGTCAAATGATCCAAGGATATTTCAAAACGATTTGAACATACAGAGAGGGAAAATTTGTAAACTGTGATCTTAGAGACTTTCCTATTAAAATAAAGGTAATGGGAAAAATATACACGTATGACATCTTTAAGATAAATATTATTGTATATTGTCATCAAAGCTTGAAAGAAGACAAAATATGCTTTTACCAATAACAAAGTTACCATTATTTGAAAAAACCATTATTTGGGACTATATTATGTAGGGCCAATTAGGGCATATACTTCATAACCAAAAATCATCATCTTTTGACTGAAAATCCTATTAGGTAGGAAACTTATGTAAGGCCACCTAGGGGAACATACAACATAGTCAATAAAAATAGTTCTCATATATCAAAAACACTACCACCAAAAATATTAAGAATGATTATGAAGATCTGAATATATTCAAGATTGAGATTGGGAAATATGAAAGGGGTATCTCCCAATGCACAAGAGAAATATTTGAATTAATATTGGCCATTAGATTGGAATTCCTTACATAGATCTGACTCATATGTAAAATGGAGATTTATTAAAATCAAATGAAGAAGATGTTAACTGTAAAATTTAATGTCGTGTTGTGAGGAAAAATTATGACATGTGGTTTAGAATCCTATGACAAGGAAAAATATTCCCTACATTTTAATGTCATGCAGCATGGACACATATGGTATTTATGATGTTTAATGTATTACATCTAGGACTTTGTGCTGTGTAGTTTAGAGTCATACATCGAGGGAATGAAGTGATTTCAATGTGAAAAACGAATATTGAGGTTTGACTAGGGAAATGAAGCCATGTTTAACTACATATCTCATATAGATGACAATCAAGAAAAACATAGTTACTAAACATTCCTTATGAAAGTTTGATCCATACACATAAGGAATAGGGGGGTTAATATCATGGATGGGCCCATGATTGGAGATCTAGGTGTCTCTACTTATCCCATTGAAATGAGAATAAAGCCAAATGTAGTTCTTGAAACAATTATTTCCTATATCAATTGAGTTTTATGTGAGAGATGGGGGCTTTTAACACATTCTGAATGAATGGTCAAACATAAGACACAATATGGTATGATGATCAATCCATGTATCCTGAAATAGTACTCTGTATAGATCTAGTTCATATTCAGGAGATGAAAAGGGAAATAAATTTATTTGTGGTTGCAGATGGGCCCAAGAAAGGAGATCCGAGCATCTCTGCATATTCCATTAGAATAATAATCATGTCACATGTAGTTCTTGAAACGAGGTCTCTATGAAGATCTAATTCAAACATAGAGGGAAATGGAACTCATGTGAGACTAAGGATTAACAAATATGTGAGTGATGATTGCGCATGGAATCTATTCATTTTTTTAAGAATCACAAGGAATACCAATTTGTGGTATCTTATGGAATTTCTTAACATGAAATGAAGGAGACGTTAACCATACAATTTAATGTGGTGTAGTGAGGACTAATAATATCTTGCAGTTTAAAGTCATGTGACAAGGATGAAGATGCTACACATTTTAAAGTCATGAAGTGTGGATACATATGGTTGTTATGCAGTTTAATGTCTTTCAACTAAGACATTATCCTATGTTGTTTAGAGCCATGTAGTGATGACAAATAATGTCATTACACAAATTTCTTTTTCAAGAATCTTGCATTGGTTGGAGTTATAATGAGTTACCTATCCATGGATATTATGGAATAAGCTCTATTATAGTAGACCTTATGTATAGATTAAGGTACTTACCACATTGGATCATATTCTGGAAGATTCATTCCTGATATCATTGGATTCCTAAGGACTAATACGAATTATCCTTGAATAAATGAGAGGAGGTGAACTTTTTTGGTAAAATATCATGATATTCTGTTATGATAGACTTTCAAAAGATGAAAAGTATGAAATATCTTTTCATATAATCATTCCAACTCATCAAATCACATCTCAGACTATTAATATATAGATAACTGATAATTGATTGCAAATTAGAGTGAAGGAAATTGAATTTTAATTGTCAGAACTTATTCTGTTTCATACACCAATGAATATGGATTTTCTTGAGTGGCAGTACAGGTAGTAATACGATAATCCCATAAAGAATGAAAAAGATTAGTGTGATAATATTTCTTATCTTTATCCACCATTTTGTGTAGTATATTGGATAGGGTTGTAAAGACTTATAAAATTCAAGGGAAATTTTTTCTTAATTTTCTTTGGAATTTTACAATAACGCAGTTTCTAACGGCGCCTGATTCCGAGGCCCGGTGTGCCCGGAATCATTTTCAGAAGTTTGGCTCGGGTACATTCAGTGAACGAACGAGCGGGTTTTCCTAAATTTTGAACCGGTTCTCGGAATCGAAATCTGGGGGCACTGATGGAATCGTAGAGCCGGTATTTTCTTAAGAAGTTCTTTTCAAAAGGTGTGTTTTCTCGGGAGGAGTTGTTTAAATTTTGAGGTTTAAGTGAAGAATAAAATAAAATTGTATTCCAATTTTATTTCTAGCCTAGTTGGTTTTTACCAATGTGTGGATGTTGGGGGAGAAAGCCACTAGTTACTAACTACCTATGTGAGGTTAAATGCGAGGTGGGTCCCACACGAACCCCACCCCTTCACATTCCTCTTAAACTCCCTAACTCCCCCATTAATGTTTTTTGTAAACATATATTTAGTTGAGTAACCTTCCACTTCCTCTCTCTCCCTCATTCACTCTAGCCAACACACACCTTAATTAATGTATTGAGTCTCCTCAATGAATTAATTAAGTGTTTGAGTTTTGAATTTTCAAATGGAATGTGATAATAAAATAATTGGTGAGCCATTATTTTATTTTGGGACACACTTTGTGTTGGAGAGTTTTGGAGAGAGTTCTTGTGAGAAGAAGGAGAAGAAGAGAATTCCTCTTCGTTGAAGAACGACGCATTCTCAATGAATAACGACCCTTCATAGCAAGAACACCGACTCCAAAAAGAGCGGCGACGTACCCCTTTATTCCTTCTCTACGACAAGAGGGGAGGCGTCACATCTTTGGGTACACTTTGGCGACATCGGGCCTTCCAAGACCTTCAATGAAGAACGCTTCCGGGATCTCCATCAAAGGAGAAGACACCGCCGTGGGAAAACCGCAAACAACGACGTCACCTTCCGACGTCAATGAACGACGCTACCTCTCCGTGGATCCACCGAGGGATCACATCACGAGGTAGAGGTTTATTTTATTGTAGTTCGTGATCTCATCTGTCGCCATTCTTCATTTCAATTTGTGTCTCCTATTATCGCAATAACGGGAGGAGGTCGGACTGCACGAACACGACCGACCCTCCTCCCCCCTTATTTTTTTTGAATTTGTTGCGGCATGTGAAAGGCGGCGTGGTGACGTTGCACCACGTGGAATATATGAGAAAAGGGATAAGAAGTGTGGCACCGTCACGCCGTGCCGTTGAAGTCGAACAAGCCATGGCGTCGTCGCGCCGTGCTGGAAAACCACAAAGAGACCTCGGTTGATTATTTGATTGTTGTGCACGGATTAACGGGCGATGAAAAACAGGGCCAAAAAGTCAATTTGAAGCATCCGCAGGGAATATCAGGTCCCGGGAGGACCATTGGCGAAAGCGGCGAGAAAAATGGACCAGCAGAGCGCGTCCGGTGGTCCGCGGAAGGCGGCGGCGGCGCGCCGCCGGAACTGAACCGGCACGGCTGATCCGCGGTGGCGGGCCAAACCGGAACGACTTAGTCATTCCGGTAGCTGAGCGGTGCCACTTAAAACCGCTCCGGCTTCGTCGACCGAGGGGGGTTGTAACCCCCCCCCCCCCCCCCCCCCCCCCCGCACCCACTGGCCACGCGGTCGTCGCGCCGCTCCAGCGCCAGATGGGCCGAGCCATGCCCTCCAGGCCCGGCTACGCCGGATGGGCTGAGCCATGCCCACCGGGCCGGGCCGTGCCCAATGGGCCAGACCCAGACCCAGGTCGGGTCGAACCGATTCGGGCCGACCCGGGGGGGGGGGTATTGTACCGGGCTCGGACCCCCTATTTTTGGGCAGTTTTTGTTCAAAAGCCAATATCTTAGGCTAGGGACCTCCGATCGATGCACCATCAATTGAGATGTGATACTTCAATCGAGACGGTCGTTTCGGTATATTACAATCTGGGTTTCGGATAACTTTGGGTATGGCCGGGTTGGTTCGAACACGAAACCAACCGGGCCCTAGGAGCGGAAACACTTATAACTTGAGCTCCGGACGTCCGATTGACGTGCCGTCAACTTTGTTTGATTCCTCTTGATGAAATGGAACTTTTGGAATACTTCACCTAAGGTTAGGACATAGTTGGATAGTGGCTGGGTTGGATTGTACCCGAAATCCAACCGGGCCCCTGGAACGGAAAAGCTAATAACGTTCAGATCAAACGTCCGTTTGATGAACCGGCAGCGGCGTTGGTGATCTTGTGGAGAAACTGTCCCTATGAGTAAACCCTATGAGAGTTCGTGGTACAGCCGAGATATGGCCGGGTTTGTTTTCACACGAAACCAAACGGGCCCCTGGGACGAAAAGGCTAGTAACTCACAGACCGGGCATTCGGCTGACGCACCGTCTGTTGCGTTGAGACCTCGATGACGAGGATGATCTCTGAGATACTTCTTCGTGGGAATTTGTGATACATGGAGTATCGACTAGTAGCTCATGGAGCGGAACCTCCCGGTGACGAGCTAGAAGATTGCAGAGACCTAGTAGCGGGATGAGACTTGACGACTGTTGATCTATCGTCTCGGTGTGTTACAGATATCCAAGTGAGGAGCGCTTGGTTGTAGCGGAAGACCCACGGCGGAGGAGAACTTGGTTGTAGAGGCAGACATGCAGTACTCAACAGAAGGAGTACCTCTAGAGACTATGAGGGGGAGCACTTGGTTGTAGCGGCAGACCCACTACGGAGGAGCGCTTGGTTGTAGAGGCAGACCCGCGGTACTCAACAGAAGGAGTACTTCTGGAGCCTATGAGGGGGAGCGCTTGGTTGTAGCGGCAGACCCATGGTGGGAAGCGCTTGGTTACATTGGCAGGCCCACAGTACTCCACAGGTGGAGTATTTTAGCAGTCCAAGGTTAGTGGGATGCACTTGGTTGTTACGGTAGACCCATTGTACTCGACAGAGGAGGAGTTCTCCAGCAGCCGTGGTTTCAACATCGTGAATAAAATCCTTGTTTGAGTCGAGTCTATAACCTTTGTGTTTCCTCATGATTGAGATGGGACACTTGATAACGTAGGTATATGTATGGGCATATACCTGGGTATTGGTTAGCCATTTATTTCATAATATTTGTGTTTCCTCATGATTGAGATGGGTTACTTGATAACTTGGGTATTGTAGGATTGAAATAATGATGTAGATGCTCAATATACAAGCGGGGGGTGAATTGTATACTTTAAAAATTCCTATAGAACCATTAAAGTTAGTTTTGAATAACTATGTTTTCCTTAGAAAAGGTAAATCTAGGTTTAAACTAAGAAATTTCACAACACCTCTAACACCAATTGAGAACTTTATAAACTTCAATTTCTATGTACTTGCTTAAAACTGGAAAGAGATTCCGAAAGTAGGTTCCGGAAATATGGATCTGGAAATTGAAACCTAACTAAATATTACAATATGAGATTCTATATTAAAGCGTATAGAATCAAAATGGAACAGAGTACAATTAAGGAAGTAGAAGAAAGTTATACTTTCCTTACAATACAATATGCAGCGGAAAAAAACAAGTAGTAAAACTACAAGTAACAAGATATAAGTCTTTTAACCCAAAGAGAAGGGTATCCAACAACCTTGGATAAAGGTCCCTTGATTTATAATTTCAAGAAAGTCTGTCTTACCCACACTAGGGTAAGCCCTCGATACGAAGATTGGAATCTCTGTCTTGTTATCCCTGCAAGCCCTCAACTTCAAGGTAGTTGGAACCTCTGTCTTCCTCAGCAAAGAAGCCCTCGAACTTCAAGGTAGTTGGCACCTCTATCTTCCTATCCCTAGAAGTCCTCGAATGTAATCACCAACATTCGGAGTTGCACGAAGCTTTGAGAGTTAATAAGATCCTCTCTCTCAAGAAATCACTTCAAGCATGAAATCACATGAACCAAAGATCAGTTTTTTGAGCTCCTTCAAATGAGCTCATATTAATAGGCTCGGTTGACCTCCTTTCCAATGGTTATATCTTCCTTAAAAATAGGAGGGACCTATACACGTGTCACTTAACCAACAATTAGTTTATAACGGAATAGACGACATCGTTTTGTAACAAAACAAGTATAACAGAAAGTACGACATCGTTTCAAGACTAACTCAAAAAGTTTGGAGTGAAGATTCGGAGTGAAGGTTTGGAGTGTAAGCAGAATATCAAAGAGTAGACAAATTATAAAAGTTTAAGCAAAATGGAAGTTTGTAGTCTAACCAAAAATAATATTCAGAGACTAAAATAAATTCGGAGGTATAAAGCAAAGATGATCAGATTCTGTTTAATAGGTGAATTCGGAATGAGAATTCGGTATGACAATTCGTCATCAGAATTCGTAATGAGAATTTGTAATCAAGATTCGTCATTAGATTTCAGTGTCAAACTTCATGAGGTTTCGTATCCAGAATTCAGAGTGGAACATCATTAGAGTTTGTATCCAGAATTCGGAGTGGAACTTCATTACAGTTCTCATCCAGAATTCGGAGACTAAAACAGAATGCTTCATATCAATGTTTTAAACGATTCCGAGAATATAGAAACCAATCTGATTCTTATACTTAAGAAAAATATTGATATAGATAATGAAAATATGATAAGAATAATTTTCCTTATAAAAGAGATTTTCCTTATAAAAGCGATTTTCCTTATAAAAGCAATTTTCCTTATAAAAGCAATTTTCCCTATAAAAGAAATTTTCCTTATAAAAGAAATTTTCCTTAAAGATAAGGTGTTTGTGATTTTCAAAACAAAAAGGAATGGAAAAGTCATATGTAAAACCTTATTGACTCAACAATCTCCCCCTTTTTGGAAAGCACAAACATCCTTAAGAAAAAGAAAGACTAAGTAGAAAGAAAGAAAAAAAATTAAAACATAAAATCTTATCTCCCTTTGGTTATGGATGTTGATGAATACGACTAACTCCCCCTTAGGATTAGAAACTCTAAGGATCGTATTATGGATTTCCGGAATGGAATTTCACTATGAATAAGAATGTCTTCTCTTAATGAAAAACACCCCCTTAGATAAACTCTATTAGATTTATTTTTCCTTCTCCCCCTTTGTTAAGATTCTTTTTCCTTTTCCCCTTTTTGTTAGGGTTCTTTTTCCTTCTCCCCCTTTGTGATTTTCAAAAAGAATTCGAGGGAATGGAAAATATAACAAAGTAACTAAAAATTTAGTAACAACAACAAAAGAAATGAGTAAGCAAGATTTTTATTAAGTTTGAAAGATCAAAAACAAGAAAGCCAAGATACAAAAAAAGATCGGATTTGTCTATTTTGGATCTTTTTCCTTCGAAATTAGACCCTTAAGAATAGTCTTTATCTTCTTCAAGTCTTTATGGTCTTCTTCGGCTTGCTTCTATAACACAATTATTCTTCTATTTTGAGCTTCAATCGTTTCTTTCTGGGCATCAAGCTTTTCTTCCTGAGCTTTCAAAACTTGTTCTTGCTTTAACAACTTCTCTTCAATCTCTTTCCGACGATCCCTTTAATTCTTCCGATTTTGAGCAACAGAATTCAGCTTCCCATTCAGATCTTTGACTTCTTGAATCCAGAAATTATTTTCAGCTGTCAACTTTTCTTCAAAAGAAGAAGTAAGATCATTTATCTTCCTGTTTTTTGTCTCAAAATCATCTTTAACATTATCTTGGAATTCATCCAAGAGCCTCATCTCTTCTACAGTTTTCCTCGACCAACTAGTCATTTTCTTACAAGACCTTTTGTGGGCTTCATAACCGACAAAAAAAGTTTTGAACTAAGCCTGGATCTCAACACATTTATCCATAACCATGGATACGAAGTCTATTTTCTGATTAGAAGTATGTTGGAGCATCTGGTATCTTGAATCAATACTTGAGAAAGTCGGAATAGAACCTACCAACTTCTTTAATGACTAAACAACAAAGTCATGTCCCAATGAAGATGACTCCGAATCAGAGACTTTTCCTGGAGAAATTTCTTCTTCAAAATGCTCATCCTTATTCTTAGAAGAATCACCAACTTCCCTTCTCTTTACAGCCACTGAGCTTTGGGTATCAACAACAAGTTGCTTTCCCTTGTACCTTTTCGGAATATATTGTTGTTCCGGAGTTTTCTGTTCACTATCAGACACATGAACAATATTGTCTTCATCATCAGAATCT
Organism: Viscum album; assembly: GCA_963277665.1. Classification (NCBI taxonomy): domain Eukaryota; kingdom Viridiplantae; phylum Streptophyta; class Magnoliopsida; order Santalales; family Viscaceae; genus Viscum; species Viscum album. Next base: position 507,892,012 of record OY728145.1, read on the forward strand.
TTTTGAGCACCTTTGTAGAGACCCGAAGCTTAACGTACATGGACATTACATTAAATTTTGCGGAATACAAAGTACATAACAAAAACACACACACAAGGACCGTAATAGTTTAGTGTCTTTGGAAACTTAGAATATAATCTTCTAATCATGGCGAAAGATCTTCAAAATCTCCCATAAAGATATTCCTTTTTTTACCTAAATCATTTATTTATATCCTGGGGAAAATAAAACATAAAAGGGTGGGCTCAAATGCTCAGTAAGGGTAAACAAAAGAAATATCAGTCACATAATATTCATAAGAACATAACTTTTTGGAAATCTTATCCTGAAAAAGAGATCATAATATCATAACATGGGATCAATCATAGTAGTGAAATGTAATCCCAATAATCATAACTTAAAACATGAAACTTTATGGAATACACACATAATCATATAGAATCATTTCTTATTAGTCAAGACTCATTTCCAAGACTCTCTTAGTGGAAAAAGTCCATTTCTGAACCGAGTTCACTCCTCATTTCAATCCTATTTCACTGAACCGGTTTAACCTGCCGTTCCAGCCATGTCTATCTCATGAGATATAAAATCTTTACCCAATGAATTGGAGGGAGATATAGGTCCCACCCATCTCATAATTATACCATTCTTATGTGTGCCACAAAATCATAAATCATACATCATTGTATAACCCATGTAATAAAAATGGGATTCTTAAACATCTTGACAGCATAAAATAATTAATATAAGATAAATAAATTCATAAAAATAATTCCATCACAACATAATCAAATAAATGTAAAAGTAGGGATAGAAACATAACCCTATATTATCTTAGATGGAAAATAATTTTGATAAAACACTTGAACTCTATTCCTGAGGAAAATATCCTTTCTACTTCAAAAACGTTTTCCTTTCTTAACATGTCATAAAATTTTAAACAAAAAGAAGTTGATTAAAAATAAACTTGAAAACTTGTAAAGGAAGCTTCTTGGAAATAATGTTTTAAAAATCCATTCATGTTGTATAAGTTAAAAAACATTCTTCTCATACTTTTGTCGGAAAAGTCAAAAAGTACCTCGTACGAAAAACGACAAAAGATTCCTTTCATATATTTTACTAAAAACTCACCGAAGGTTAAAATTGGATATAAACTATTGTATAAGGATATAAATATTACATACTGAGGAAATATGGATGTGGATGATAAATATTCCCCAGTAAATTCTGAAGTATAAACAATCTCGGATAAAAATTGAGATTGCGAGATTTTCCCTTACCTTAGGTCCGATTTGCTTCGTAAGTGTCTGAACCTCCTGTATAATGATTTAAATAATGTCACTGACTTAGTCCAGAATCATACTCATTGTTATGATATCATATATGGTTCACTTATGACTTTATATTACCCATTCTTTTGTAAATTCCATGTTAAAGAGTGTTTTGGGTAAAATCTTTTCATTTGTCATCCGTGTTTTGACTTGTAATTATTCATATGATTACATAGATCATGATTACTTAATTCCAGAATATAAAACATGATTTATATATAATATATATTCAGAATATACATATACATATAATATATCAGTAAATGGAAAGAAATACACCGTTCATGGAGACGGTAGGCCGTACGTACACATGAACGTTGTTTTCGTTTCCTTATTGAGATGAATGGAATTAAGTAGATGACATACATATAAATACACATAAATCCAGTATCATTATTATGTAATATATTTCATGATTACTTATTATATATACTTTATAATCATTCATGAATGGTTAACATGGAGAATGAATCTCATCGTGTCGTGGAGACGGTAGTCCGTATGTACGCACGAGCGATGATATAGTTCTCCTGATCATGGAATTGTATTAAAGTGTACGTATACTATTTCATAATCAATATAAATTTACAATAATCATATATAGTTATTATGTACACCAGTATACCCCTCCAAGTAAGGTGGTGGTGGAAAATAGATTACACCACGGCGTGGAGACGGTATTCCGTACGTATGCACATGCGGTGACTTCATTTTCCGTAGGATGGATAGATGGTGAATAGGGTTGTTTCATACATATAATAACATATCAGTATATGAGTGATACTGATGTTATTACTTCATAATGAAACAACCTAAGAAGAAGAAGTGGAAGAAGAAATAAAGTTGAAAGAATCGGTAACGGACATTACCTCTTCTTTGAAGTGCCTCTTTGATTCATCTTCTTAGGGCACTAAAATTGCTCTTTGAAGAAGACCAAGACATCTATGATGTTTCTAGGGAAGTGGAGAAGATAATTTTTCAGGGTTTGGACGAGCTTGAAGGATCAAACTGGTGGGAGGAAGGGAGGAAGGAGGTTCCCTTTTATAAGGGAGGAGAGGGGCTCCTTTGGAAAAACTAAAAATATTATTTTATTATAAAGCCATATTCGGTTTTAAATAGATCAAAATTGATTTATTTTGAAGCTAAGGTGGATATGGGTCCCAATCCTTTCATCAAATAGAATTTGGACAAGTTTAGTTTACTATTTTAACCTTATCATTTAGATTTAACTTTAAGATAGATAATTTTACTTTTACCGTGTCTTTTTATGTTCTTACACTATAAGGTTAATAAACTTACTATAAAAAACCAAACGAACCCCAAGTTTTTTATTATTAATATATATAACCTTATCTAAGTCATTTGGCCGAACCGTAGATTTTTAGGAATAAAATAACAATTAATAATATAATATTTGTTTTAAAAACTATTTTATGTCAATTTTGACACTATTTAGTAATTGATTTTTGTGAAAATCATAAAAGAATGATTAATTCAAAAAAAGTTAATTAAAGCATTACTAACATGTCATATTAACATAAATAATTATTGGAATTCATAGAAAGTCTCAAATTACATTTATTTGGGTATTTATAACATCAATTATGTCAATATTTCATTAATAAGATAATTACTGCATCACCTTTGTGCCATAAATAAATTAACGTATTTAAAGTCTAAAAATTACAAATAAAATATCATTATGTAGGAAAGCTTTTCATCTTTCTAATGAATATATATAGCCTAATTTATCTTATTTATAACCCTATATTAAAAATTATGTACTTATTAAACATTGATTTTAATTATTTTCACCCTTCTTTAAATAAATTGATAATAAATGTCCTAATCTAATCCAACTGTGCTTAAATGGTCATATTATATTCCTAAGGTTGTTTTTGGTCGAATTAAACTTATCCAATAGAATTAAGACATGTGTTAGGGTAATAATAATATCATTTTTACCTTTAACTACCCTATTTACTTTTAACAGTCGTAAAAAAAAGTAAAAAGTTATTATTCACCAAAACTTATTTTCATCTCATTGAACCACATTTTAGTCCTTGATATTAACCGTGTCTCTCGGATTTTCGAAATTCTACTCACAAAAGCGGTAAAATTATGTTTTATGAAAAATTCAGTTTTTTTAACTACCACTTAGTGGTTTCACTATTCATCAAAAAAATGAATGTTTCCAGAAAAATACCAAAAATTAGGACTAAGCTATATTTGATATTATGAATTCAAAAATGATGTTTATTTTACCAAATTAAAAACATATCAGTTACATTAACTAATTTAAAAATTAATTCTCGTCGTCAAAACAAATAGCATGTTTTTAAAAGATAATAACTATCAAAAGATTGACACTTGTTTATGTCAGGTTTAAATGTGAAATTACATCCAATGAACAAAATTGTATTAAATTGTAAAAATATATTCTAAATTTACTTTAAAACCACTCAAATTAATAATTTATCACTATTAATTATTTCGATTAAAAGGGTTGTTCTTAATTTAAATTTAGTAATTTTCACTATTCATCAGAAAATGAAAGTTATCCTAAAAGTACCAAAATTTTACCCTAAGATAATTTTGATATTACAAATCCAAAAATGAAGTCCATATTGAAAAATAAATTTACAAAATTTCATAAAGTTCTTATTACTATTCATAACGGCTAGTTTTAATAATATTCTAATAGCATATCATTGTTTAGTGAAACTCGGTATTACGTACGATGCAAGCTATTGAGGAAGGCCGTTGTTGAGTGTAAAGAAAGGCAAGTCAAGGATGCATTTTGTGCAAGCTCCTTTTGGTGTAGCGTACAACACAAGAAATTAATGAAATTAAAAAGAATATTTTTCATAAAATCTTGGGGTGTTAAATTCTACCACCCTTAAAATGAATTCCACCCTCGAAATTCGTCGGGGTTATAAATGGTTTACTACTCGAAAGTTTCTTTAATAGAAACCCACATCGTAAAAAGGAATACCAAAACCAAACTTTAAAAACAAAAGTATGAAATGTAACGGTTACCCAAATAAACTTATCACTGGGTTTCCACATAGGTGAAAATATGGATATGGAAGAGAAATCTAACCATCATGTTCTGATGGAGAGTGTTCGAGAACATGGCTATGGAAAATCCAACAATCGCAAAGCCATAGATTTGCGATGATCTAAGGTACCATATGATTCATCAGATATAAGGGCACTAGGACAACATTTTTGGTTTTCAATATCATTTTCCTAAAGTTGAAAATTTTGAATTAGTAGAAATACCTACTTTATTTCGACATAATCTCACTGTTGTTCGTGCCTTGAACAATTTCCACTTCATATCATAAAGAAATGAAGTTGAATTTTTCATTCATGAAGTGTTAGCAGATCATGTGATAGAATGATGGGTCATTCCGTCTACCTTAATCAAATGGTTAGCAATAGTTATATACATAAGTCCATCTATCATATATCGTTCCAAAATGGACATATACTTCATATATCATACCACTTAATAAAATAAAACTAGTTTATACTAACTATGGCCTTCCTGTAGGCCATTGGTAAGCGATAAAGGCATGTCGCACTTTGGTTGTGGGTTCGATTCCCACATCCTTGTCCGACGAGATGGGTTGTCGCTCATTCTACAAGTTGTCCTTTTTCTAAAACTACATTACTATAACATCCCGTCAATAATATCTAAAAAAGTTCTATCCTTAAACAATATTAACTTATGTCCAACATAATCCTTTCCAATCTTTAGGTTTATCGAAAATACTGTTGTCCAATCTCATATTATAGTGAAAACGATTACCAAAGAGTTCATATAACAAGCATGTTAATACCATCGTTGATCCCCATATATCATGAGATATGTCTTGTTGGTCACATTCCAAACATTCGAAGGCCTTAATCATGTATTGTCTTCAAAAATGAATACCCATTGAATCTTAGTGAAAACATGAGTGTTGTCAAAAGTTAACTCTTTTCACATACCAAAACCTCAAACCATGATATAACTATTTCCTTATAACAGTCATGATCTAATTAATACTGTCAAACATTTCATTTTCTCCTTATCCCTTTATTATGCGCACATCATCTTTTTTCCAAAAATATCTCAATCACTTTCCATGGTTATCGGTACCATAAAATTATTGAAAACCACAATAGACCATTACATAAATATTCCAATATTCCACGATACTATATAGAACAATATTTTGGAATCCCATTACATAAACACTTAATCATTCCACCACATCGTTGTCATATTCAACATTTCTAATAGTGATCGCATGTGACATCGCTTTGTCATTCTCCTTATGTGGTTTCTCATGTCGATCATCACTAACCCTTGGATTTGGGCATTTATTAGCATAATGCCCCATTTCCTTGCACTTGAAGCATTGAAGTGTTGGTGGTGCGTTCTCTGCAGTCTTTTCATTATTTACATCATTAGAACCCCTTTTTCCATTACTTCGACACTGAACTGCTCGACGACCTTCTTTTCCACACTTAAAACATTTTCTAGTCTCTTTAAGACAATCTCCACCATGCTTCTTTCCACACATTGAGCATAAGAAAACATTCATCTTCTTTTCACCATTATTCTGAGATTTCTCCTTGAACTCCATCTCTCATTTCATTTCAAAACTATGAGATGGATAAGTAACACCAACTTCCATTTCTACCTTGATAGCACAACGCACAATTTCTTCCAAGCTACTGAAGTCTCTTATATCTAATGCCCTTTGAAGATTTGTTTTTAAGCCACTGAAGAATCGATCAACTTTACTTTCAGGTTGGATGATAAAGCCAGATGCACACCTTGAAAGCCTTGTAAAATTTTCTTCGTATACACCAACAGATTCATCATCCATTTGTTTTAGTTCAAGAAACTCCTTCTCCATATTTGTTTGAATAATACGAGGTAATTACTTATTGAAAAATAAGTTCTTGAACTCGTCCCATTCCATGGTCTCAATTTCATCTCTTGGCCTCGTATTCTTGATAAGATTCCACCATTGATCAGCTTCACCTTCCAAATGATATACTGCTAAGATGAATTTATCATGTTCAGAACATTGATGAACTGAAAATATCATTTCAGTGGTATTGATCCATTGTTCAGCAATAGGTGGATCAGAAGACCCATTGAAAGAAGGTGAATGTTGCCTCATGAAGGACTCAATAGAATATTGTTCCCTTTTCTGCTCATTTGGAACTCCAGAATGATTCATAGCTTGTGTAAGTATAGAAATAAGATTTTTCACTCCATCTCCCATAACATTTTTTTGTTCAGGAGGACAATCATTGCATTGTCCATTGCATTGATCAACACGGTTCCTTCGGGTTCCAACCATCATCTAAAAGCCAAAAAGAATAGTGTGAGAGGCAAAAATCATGCTAGGGAAAACAACATAATAAAGGGGGAGTACCTTAAATATCTATCATCTTAGGTTTAACTCTAAGATAGTTACCGTAATATTAGGACTATAACCTATACTTATACTTAACCTTAGGGGTATCCCTATACATACCTTAGAAATATCTCTAGGGATCTCACTAAAGTTTTCACATCCTAGTTTCCAAAGGTTAACTAAACCATTCCTCTGATACCAACTGTAGATACCCGAAGCTTAACGTACATGGACATTACATTACTTTTGTGGAAGACTTAGTACATAACAAAAACACACACACAAGGACTGTAATAGTTTAGTGTCTTTGGAAACTCGGAATATAATATTCTAATCATGGCGAAAGATCTTCAACATCTCCCATAAAGATATTCCTTTTTTTACCTAAAACCTTTATTTATATCCTGGGGAAAAGAAAACATAAAATGGTGAGCTCAAATGCTCAATACGGTAAACAAAAGAAATATCAATCACATCATATTCATAAGAACATAACATTTTGGAAATCATAACCTGCAAAAGAGATCGTAATATCATAACATGGGATAAATCATAGTAGTGAAATGTAATCCCAATAATCATAAAATAAAACATGAAACTTTTTGGTATACACCCATAATCAAAGATAATCATTTCTTATTAGTCATGACTCGTTTCCAAGACTATCTTAGTGGACAAAGTCCATTTCTGAACCGAGTTCACTCCTCGTTTCAGTCCTGTTTCACTGAACCGGTTTAACCTTCCATTCCATCCATATCTATCTCATGAGATATATAATCATTACCCAATGCATTGGAGGGAGATATAGGTCCCACCCATCTCATAATGATACCATTCTTATGTGTGCCACAAAATCATAAATCATACATCATTGCATAACCTATGTAATAAAAATGGGATTCTTAAAAATCTTGACATCATAAAACAATTAATATAGGATAAATGAATTCATAAAAATAATTCCATCACAACATAATCAAATAAATGTAACAATAGGGATAGAAACATAACCCTATATTATATTATATGGAAAATAATTTTGATAAAACACTTGAACTCTATTCTTGAGGAAAATATTCTTTCTACTTCAAAAACATTTTCTTCTTAACATGTCATAAAATGTTAAACTAAAAGAATTTGATTAAAAATAAACTTGAAAACTTGTAAAGGAAGCTTCTTGGAAATAATGTTTTAAAAATCCATTCATGTCGTATAAGTTAAAAAAACATTCTTCTCATACTTTTGTCTGAAAAGTCAAAAAGTACCTCGTACAAAAAACGACAAAAGATTCCTTTCATATCTTTTACTAAAAACTCAACAAGCGTAAAATTGGATATAAACTCTTTTAGAAGGATATAAATATTACATATTGAGGAAAAATGGATTTGGATGATAAATATTCCCCAGTAAATTCTGAAGTATAAACAATCTCGGATAAAAATTGAGATTGCGAGATTTTCCCTTACCTTAGGTCTGATTTGCTTCGTAAGTGTCCGAAACTCCTGTATAATGATTTAAATAATGTCATTTACTTATTCCAGAATCATACTCATTGTTACGATATCATATATGGATCACTTATGACTTTATATTACCCGTTCTTTTGTAAATTCCATGTTAAAGAGCATTTTGGGTAAAATCGTTTCATTTGTCTTCCGTGTTTTGACTTGTAATTATTCATATGATTAATTAGGTCATGATTACTTAATTCCAGAATATAAAACATGATTTATATATAATATATATTCAGAATATACATATATATAATATATCATTAAATGGAAAGAAATACACCGTTCATGGAGACGGTAGGCCGTACATACGCATGAATGCTGTTTTCGTTTCCTTATTGAGTTGAATGGAATTAAGTATATGAAATACATATATATACAGATAAATACAGTATCATTATTATGTCATATATTTCATTATTACTTATTATATATACTTTATAATCATTCATGAATGGTTAACGTGGAGAATGAATCTCATCGCGTCGTGGAGACGGTAGTCCGTAGGTACGCACGAGTGATGATATCGTTCTAATGATCGTGGAATTGTATTGGAGTGTATGTATACTATTTCAGAATCAATATCACTTTACAATAATCATATATATTTATTATTTACACCATTATACCCATCCAAGTAAGGTGGTGGTGGAAAATAGATTACACCACGGCGTGGAGACGATATTCCCTACGTACGCACGCACGGTGATTTCGTTTTCCGTAGGATGGATAGATAGTGAAATATGGTTGTTTCATACTTATAATAAAATATCAGTATATGAGTGATACTGTTGTTATTACTTCATAATGAAACAACCTATGAAGAAGAAGTGGAAGAAGAAATAAAGTTGAAATAATCAGTAACGGACATTACCTCTTCTTTGAAGCGCCTCGTTGAGTCCTCTTCTTAGGGCACTAAAATTGGTCTTTGAAGAATACCAGGACTTCTAGTATGTTTCTAGGGAAGTGGAGAAGAGTATTTGGTAGTGTTTGGCCGAGCTTGTAGGCTCAATGTGGTGTGAGGAAGAGAGGGAGGAGGTGCCTTTTTATAAGGGAGGAGAGGGGCTCCTTTGGAAAAACTAAAAATATTATTTTATTATAAAGCCATATTCGGTTTTAAATAGCTCCAAATTAATTTATTTTGAATCTAAGGTGGATATGGGTCGAAATCCTCTCATCCAATAGAATTTGGACAAGTTAAGTTTACTATTTTAACCATATCATTTAGATTTAACTTTAAGTTAGATAATTTTTCTTTTACCGTGTCTTTTTGTGTTCTTACACTATAAGGTTAATAAACATACAATAACAAGCCAAACCAACCCCAATTTGTTTATTATTATTATATATAACATTATCTAAGTCATTTTGACGAACCATATATTTTTAGAAATAAAATAACAAATAATAATATAATATTTGTTTTAAAAACTATTTTATGTCAATTTTGACAGTATTTAGAAATTGATTTTTGTAAAAATCATAACAGAATGATTTATTCAAAAAGAGTTAATTAAATCAATAATAACATGTCATATTAACTTATAAAATTATTGTAATTCATAAAAAGTCTCAAATTATATTTATTTGGGTATTTATAACATCAATTATGTCAATATTTCATTAATAAGATAATTACTGCATCATCTTGGTGTCATAAATAAATTAACTTATTTAATGTCTAAAAATTACAAATAAAATATCATTATGTAGGAAATATTTTAGATTTCTAATGAATATTTATAGTCGAATTTATCTTATGTATAACACCATATTAAAAATTATCTACTTATTAAACATTGATTTTAACTATTTTAACCCTTCTTTAAATAAATTAATAATAAATGTCCTAATCTAATCCATGTGGGTATAAATGGTCATATTTTATTCCTAAGTTTTTTTTGGTCGAATTAAACTTATCCAACAGAATTAGGACATATGTTAGGGTAATAATAATATCATTTTTACCCTTAACTACCCTATTTACTTTTAACCGTGGTAAAAAAAGTAAAAAGTTACTATTCACCAAAAAATATTTTCAACTCATTGAACCACATTTTAGTCCTTGATATTAACTGTGTCTCTCGGATTTTCGAAATTCTACTCACAGAAGCTGTAAAATTATGTTTTATGAAAAATTCATTTTTTTAACTACCACTTAGTGGTTTCACTATTCATCAAAAAATGAAAATTTACAGAAAAATACCAAAAATTAGGCCTAAGCTATATTTGATATTATGAATTGAAAAATGATATTTATTTTACCAAATTCAAAACATATCAGTTACATTAACTAATTTAAAAATTAATTTCCGTCGTCAAAACAAATAGCGTGTTTTTAAAAGATAATAACTATCAAAAGTTTGACACTTGTTTATGTCTGGTTTAAATGTGAAATTACAACCAATGAAAAAAAATTGTATTAAATTGTAAAAATATATTCTAAATATACTTTAAAACCACTCAAATTAATAATTTATCACTATTAATTATTTCGATAAATTTTTTTTTAATTAAAAATTAGTAATTTTCACTATTCATCAGAAAATGAAAGTTATCCGAAGAGTACCAAAATTTCACCCTAAGCTAATTTCGATATTCTGAATCCAAAAATGAAGTCCATTTTGAAAAATAAAATCTACAAAATTTCAAAAAGTAGTTATTACTATTCATAACGGCTAGTTTTAATAATATTTTTATAGCATATCATTGTTTTGTGAAACTCGGTATTGCATACGATGCTAGCTATTGAGGAAGGCCGTGGTTGCGTGTAAAGCAAGGCATGTCAAGGATGCGTGTTGCGCAAGCTCCTTTTGGTGTAGCATACAACACAATAAATTAATGAAATTAAAAAGAATATTTTTCATAAAATCTCAGGGTGTTACAACCTTCCTTTACATTATCCATTTGAGCATATATCATTTAGAAGATGTTATTCCTCTGCATGATTAGCTACTTATTGTTCTCCTTTCTCCTCATCCTTCCCTGGAGAAAATAACTTAGAAGACTCAGCTTCTGAAGTTCATAGTGACAGATGTTCCGAATGTGACCCCTTATAATCTTCTACGTGCTTCAAAAGATCTCATGTCTCACCACTACCTTCCGCAACTGCTTCTTCCTCTTGCTCAAACAGCTCAACATCCTCAACATGCATAGCTTTTACCTTCTCCTGAGTGACATAGTTTCTTCCTGGAGTCTCAGGTAGAGATTCCAAAGAAAAAGATCTCGGAACTGAAATGTTTCCAGAGGCCATCTCATTAAACTTCAATAAAGTCTGAACAACCTCAGCTTCAGACATCTTCTTCATAAGCTTATTTTGTTTTTCTTATTTTTCTAATTCATCTGATGTCCATTCCTTCAAGGCCTTAGCCTCCGCAGGATCCAAGCCAAACTGAGGTTCCCCTTTCACTCTTTTCTGTTTGATTTCCCTCCACATAGAAACTACCTCCTAAGGGTAAGCTTTCTTCTTCTTCGGTTTTGGAGGTGCGGAATGAAGTTTTTTGGATTTGAGATTCTCTGCTTCAACATCAACTTATTTCAACTTTCTCTTCTTCACGAGCTTAGAAGATTCAGGTTCAACAACTTTCAGAACCGCTTCTTCTTGAACTGGCATATCAAATAACTCACCAGTCTTCTTGTCGAAAGAAACATTCATCCTTTTGAGGGTACCATCACTCACCAACATAATTTTTCAAACTCTTGGCTTAGAATTGCAAGCCTCCTTGAAAGACTCAAGGCACCAAACAATTAACTTCTAGATTATTGATAGATACATTATAATCTGGGCTCTCAGATTCCCTTTCTTAACATTCTCAATGGTAATAAGAATGTTTCTCATCAGATTAAACTTCCTTAGATTAATAAGAAAATCTAAGACAAAGATCTCACTCTTCTTCAAACTATCATTGTCACCTTTTCTTGGTACAATAAAGTCGTGTACCCATAATTCTAGAATCCGAAAATTCGTAGACAGACTAGAAATCTTCGGAGCCTTATCATCTGACAGTTTGAGAGTCTCCAAAGCCTTTCCCTTGTTGAAACTTCCTTTTGAATCTGGTAAAAAATTAGAGATGAACTCGGCTTCACCTTCATTGTTCAGCCCTACCAAGCTGGCTGCCTTGGCATAACAAATCTTATAAGTCTTTCCATAAGACTTAAACGACAATTTCTCCCTACCATCTTCCTTAAAGAAGGAAACTGTCTCATATAACTCTAATAGAAACTCCGAATATACTTCATCTTGATTCCCGGGCTTAGACACAACAATATCTTCTCATTTGTTAAGCTTTATGTTCTTGGATATAAGAGAATCATACTTGTTGAAGAAATCATGATGAACCAACCTTTCTCTATATACTAACCACTTGGAAATTGGCTTAGAGGAAGACATGTCTTGAGAAGCTGCTTCCATAGACATTAGGATCGGAAGACTTCTGATAAGTTCGGAACGGAGATTTCTGAAGATCGGAACGGCTTTAAAATGGATAGGCAGAGCTTCGGGACGCTGGAGCTTGGAAAACCGATATGGGATGACCATTTGGGGTCCCCTTTAAATAGGAAATGATATGACGGTTTATCTTCCTCGGTTGATCGAACGATTGTAAAATAATGAGATCAGATATGACAGTTGAAAACCAATTCTCAAGAAAACATGAAGCCGATCTTTTGAGGTTTTTATTAAAACAATGATTTAAGAAAACTAGAATTCGAAAACAAAATATAAGAAAACACCAGCAAGTAAAGTATGATTACAAAAACATGAGTATGAAAATAACACCTTTCGGATTGGCTTAGGAGGATTATTCTTAATGGGTAACATTCATTGTAAAAAAACTATGAAAAAAAATATTTACTATGAAATGACATAGTTCGCAAAACTAACTACGAAAAACAAACTCAGTACAGAAAACTCAATATGAAAAGAATAATAAAAAAACAAAAAATCATTATAAGGATTTCAGTACAAAAATGTCATTACAATAATTTCAGTATGCAAATATCCTTTTGAAACTCTCAATATGGAAATCTTACTACGAATGTCTCATTACGAAAATCTCATTCCGAACATTTTAGTACGAAAATTTTAAACTCATTTTAAAAAATAATGAAAATAACAAGCATATGTACTCCCTCTATGAAAAGGATTTTATTACTGTAAGGAAAATAGTTCAACAATAAGTTAATGAAGAATTATTACATTATAGTTATCATTCCTATATTTTTTTAATGTATTCAAATCTATCAGAAGGCAAATATTTTGTGAAATATCAGCAAGTTGATCTTCTGTTCCAATAAACTGAAGAATAATATCTCCTTTTAGTGTGTGATCCCTAAGAAACTGATGCCTAATATCTATGTGCTTTTCACGAGAGTGATGTGCAGGATTCTTACTTAGGGCAATGGCACTTGTGTTATCACACAAAATTTGAGTTTTAGAAAAACTCAAACCATAGTCCGTGAGTGTGCATTCCATCCACAACACTTGAGCACAACAACTTCCAGCTGCTACATATTCGTCTTCAGTAGTGGAGAGTGCTACAGAATGTTGCTTCTTGTAGGACCAAGAAACTAGTGAATCTCCTAAGAAATGACAAGTTCCATATGTACTTTTTCTATCCATTCTACATCCACCAAAGTCAGCATCATAAAAGCTTTTTAGAACAAAATCATTTCTAGAAGTATAAAATAATCCTAGATCCATGGTTCCCTTAAGGTAGCGAAAAATTATTTCTACTGCCTTTAAGTGAGATTCCTTAGTATTGGATTGATATCTTGCACATAAGCATACTGAGAACATTAAGTCTGGTCGACTAGCTGTTAAGTAAAGTAAACTTCCTATCATACCTCTAAAAGATGTTTGATCTACTGGTTTCCCAGCTTCATCAAGATCTAAAGAGTTTGAGGTACCAATGGGAGTACTTATACTCTTAGTGTTGTCATAACCATACTTTTTGAGAAGATCTTTAATATACTAATGTGGACATATATAGATTCCTTATGGTTTTTGAGAAATTTGAAAACCAAGGAAAAAAGTTAACTCACATATCATACTCATTTCAAACTCAGATTTAATTAGACTTGCAAAAGAGTCAGTTAAGGATTGATGAGTTGAACCAAATATGATGTCATCAACATAAATTTGAACAATCAAAATATTTTTCTTATCTTTCTTTATAAAAGGGTTGGATCTGCATTTCCCTTAACATAGTTATTTATAAGAAAAAATCATGTGATTCTATCATACCATGCTCGTGGGGCTTGTTTAAGACCATACATAGCTTTGGTAAGTCTAAAAATGATCAGGATGTTTTGTATCTTCAAAACCAGGAGGTTCCTCAACAAAAACTTCCTCTTGAACATAACCATTAAGAAAATCACATTTCACATCCATTTGAAAACGTTTAAAATTAAATAATTCTGCAAAGGCAAGTGGAATATGGATAGATTCATGTCTATCTACTGGAGCATAGGTTTCTTCATAGTCTACTCCTTCTTGCTGATTATAGCCTTTAGCAACAAGCCTAGATTTATATCTTACAATGACTCCATTTTCGTCACATTTATTCCTGAATAACCACTTTACTCAAATAATCGAAGTTTCCTTAGGTCTTTCAACCATGATCTAGACTTTGTTCCTTTCAAATTCATTTATTTCATCTTTCATAGCTTTGATCCAATCATCATCACCTAAAGCTTCATCAGTGATTTTTGGTTCTAATTTGGAACGAAATGCTAGATTTTATACTTCATTTCTTAAGGAACTTATAGTCCTTACAGGTTGATTTACATCACCAATGATACTATCACTGGGATGATTCTTAAGAAACACCTGATTTGGGTTTTGTAAAACCTGTTCATCAACATAGGGTAGAAAGTATTCTAGGGTAAATATTTCAAAAGTATCTTCTTGAACATTTTCCTTATCAGAAGGATCTTCTATAAAGGGTTGACAACCATTTTTTAAAAAAAACATCCGAGGATGTAGGTTGGGAAAGTTTAAAAACAAAAATGATTAGACTCATCAAATTTTACATGCACTATTTCTTCAACAGCACAAGCATTTTTATTAAAAACTCTATAAGCCTTAGAATTTTTAGAGTAACCTAAGAAAATTCCTTCATCAGATTTTGGTGCGAATTTATGTAAGTTATCTTTAGTATTCATAATTAATACCTTGCAAACAAAAACCTTGAAGTTGGATAGTCTTGGTTTTCTACCATTCCATATCTCATAAGGAGTTTTATTAAGAAAAGGTCTAATCAAAACTCGATGTATAGTATAACAAGAAGTACTTATAGCTTCAGCCCAGAAATGTTTAGCTATAGAATATTCACTCAACATGGTTCTAGTTATCTCTTGAAGAATTCTATTTCTTCTCTCAACTACACCATTTTGTTAAGGAGTTCTAGGTGTTGAAAAATTGTGAGTAATACCTTTCCTACTACAAGATGTTTCAAAATCAGAATTTTGAAATTCCCCTCCATGATCACTATGAATAGTTTTCAATGGAATGTTTTTATCATTTTTATCTTGAGCTATAAAACTTTTGAAATAAGAAAAAGCATCAGACTTCTTTTCTAGAAAATAAACCCAAGTAAATCTAGTGTATCATCAACTAGAACAAACACATAGTATTTGCCTCCAATACATCCAGTTTGTGTTGGAAAAAAAAGATCCATGTGCACTAACTGTAATGCACCAGTTGTTGAGACTTCACCGATTGAATTAAAACTAGATTTATGTTGCTTTCCATATTGAAAAGGATCACAAACTTTAGAAGAATCAATCTAAGCTCTGGTAGATCCTTAACTACTTTCTTCTTAGAGAGTTTACATATGTTCCTAAGGTTACAGTGTCCTAATCTTTTATGCCATAACCATGAATGATCTTCTATTTCACTTAGGAAAGGAAAATCTTGGCTCCCGAGGTCTTCTAAATTTAAGGTGTAAACATTCTCTTTCCTATTGGCTGAGAGAATAAATTCTTCATTGAAATTGTGAACTAAGCACTTATCATTCCTAGAATTCACAAGGTATCCATTATAACATAACTGACTTATGCTAATGAGGTTGTGCTTAAGACCCTTAACAAATAAAACATTAGAAATCAATGTTTTACCTAGGAGAACAATATTACTAATACCAGTAATCCCTCCCTTAGCATTATCTCCAAAAGTTACCTTTCCTACTTTCGTTTTGATAATCTTTTCAAAATACCTTTTGTTACTAGTCATGTTCCAGGAACATCCACTATCCATGTACCATGTGTTTCTGTTGGTACTCTCTTTATTTTCTTGAAATCAAGTAAAGAATTAGACTTTCGGAATCCAAAATTGTTGGATCCGAGATTTCCAGATAAAAAAATTGTAGGTACCCACATTTTCTTTGAGAAATAATCTTTATGAAATCCTAGAGATTGGGTTTTGTTTAAGGAACAATTCCTTGCCCAGTGACCACCACATTGACACTTGGTACAAAATGGGGCACTTTGAGGAACAAAGTAATTGTTAATAAAAGTTGGTTTTTCATGGGTATAACCAAATCTGGATTTATTTCTTAAAGGACATATTTGGGAATACATTTTATCAAAATTTTCCTTACCATGGGTAAAGTTTGACAAAAACTTCTTTAAGGAAAAAATTTCAAACATGAGTTTTATAACTATGTTTTTATCCTCAAAATAATTAGATTTAGAACTAGAGCTAGGCTCTAAAACACTTTTCTTAGAAATTACTCTTTCTAACTCTTTAGAAAGTTTGTTATTCTCAGAACTTACTTCCTCAAGGTTTTTTGAAATATTTTCAAAATAATCATTTTTCTTATCATGATATTTAGAAAGATGTGATATCACTTTTCTAAGAATATTATTCATAGAATTTTCCTTATCAAGTTTCTTATTGAGTTTGGAATTCTCAATTTCAAGAAGTTCAGCAAACCTAGAAAATTTTTCATAAGTAGGGAAAGTATTTTCTTCATCAGAAGAGGATTCTTCATCTGATGAGTTATAATACATACTATCATTAGAATTTAAAGATACATTAGTTAATGATTCAGTATTTCGTACCATAGCCATGAAAAAATGATTGTTAAAAGGTAATCTGGCTATAAGACCAAGATTCTTCTTCCTTAAAGATTCATAATCAGAATATTCATCTGAAGAGTCACCACCACTGGCACTCCAGGTGTCATTAGATTTCAGAACTTTCTTAGCTTTGGCATTATAATACTTCTTTCTATTCCTGTCTGAATGCCTTTCTTTACTTTTTTATTTTTTCAACAAAGGGAAATCTGGTCTAATATGTCCAACTCTCTTGAATTCATAACATGAGACTTCTCCATCTTTCCTATCTTTCCTTTCCTTTTTCTTATACTTGGATTGGAAATTTATCTGGCTGGCTATCTTGTTCATCGTTCGAGCAAGATTTTCTAACTCATTTTCAGAGATTTCACTCTGACTAGAATCTGATTGAATAACTACCTTCTTAGACTTGGATCTGGTTACTCTCTCTGGAGTCTTATCTTTAATTTGATTTGATGTTGTTGTAAAAGCAACAGTACCATTTCCATTTTTCTTCTTGATGTTGTCAGAATCTCTCTTCATTTTTGTTTCACATTGGGGAAGAGTTCCAAATAGCTCGTCAAGAGAAATTTGAGTGACCTTCCTGTTCTCATCTATGGTCGTTCTTTTTGATTCCCACTCATTGGGCATAATATCAATTATAATATACACAAGTGCTTCATCATATAACCCTTTCTCTCCCATAGATTGTAAACTGTTAACTATAGTCATAAATCTCTGTTGAAGTTTACAGATTGGTTCACCATAAGGAAAATTAATGCCATGGTATTCAGCTCTAATCATATCTCTCCTAGTCTCAATCACTTTAGAAGTTACAAAGTGTGTAACTTATAACTTCTTCCAGATATAATTAGCTACTTCATAAGAATAAATTTGTCTATATATATTTCTAGTCATTAAACATAGTAAAGTATTGCGTAACTTATAATTGAGTTGATACTCTTTCTTTTCTTGGTTAGTGCAAGTTCTAACATCCTTATCAGGAATTTTATAATCTCCAGTAATCATAACAAAGTTTTCCACTCCAGTATTGATAAAAAAACTCTTCATTAGATCTCTCTAGTATTCATAGTCATTACCATCAAAGATCGGTGGTCTTGTAGGATTTATATTATCAATGGAACCAACATTGACTCCTTCAATACTAAAACATCTTGGGAAACCAAACTTGTTAGTAGAAAAAGTTCATAACCACAAAGTTCGGAATGACAAAGTTTGGAATGAAAAAGTTCGGAATGACAAAGTGAGTAAGAAAAACATATATGTGAGTATGAGTATTTCAGAGACCTGCTCTGATTACCAATTGTAGGATCAAAATAATCATGTAGATGCTCAATATACAAGAGGGGGGGGTGAATTGTATACTTTAACAATTCCTATGGAACCTTTAAAGTTAGTTATGAAAAACTATGTTTTCCTTAGAGAAGGAAAATCTATGTTTAAACTAAGCAATTTCACAACACCTCTAACACCAATTGAGAACTTTATAAACTTCAATTTCTATGTACTTGCTTAAAACTGGAAAGAGATTCTGAAAGTAGGTTCTGGAAATATGGATCCGAAAATTGAAACATAACTAAAGATTACAATATGAGATTCTAACTTAAAGCATATAGAATATAAATGGAACAGAGTACATGTAAGGAAGTATAAGAAAGTTATACCTTCCTTACAATACAATATGAAGTGGAAACAAACAAGTAGTAAAAATACAAGTAACAAGATATAAGTATTTTAACCCAAAGAGAAGGGTATCCAACAACCTTGGATAAGGGTCCCTTGATTTATACTTTCAATAAAGTCTCTCTTACCCACACCAGGGTAAGCCCTTGATACAAAGATCGGAATCTCTGTCTTGATATCTCTGCACTCCCTCAACTTCAAGGTAGTTGAAACCTCTGTCATCCTAACCAAGGAAGCCCTTGGACTTCAAGGTAGTCGGAACCTCTGTCTTCCTATCCCCGTAAGTCCTCGAATTTAATCACCAACATTCGGAGTCATACGAAGATTTGAGAGTTAATAAGAGACTCTCTCTCTCTAGAAATCACTTCATGCATGAAGTCACATGAACCAAGGATCAGTTTTTTGAGATCTTTCAAATGAGCTCCTATTTATAGGCTCAGTCGACCTCCTTTCCAACTGTCATATCTTCCTTAAAAATTGGAGGGACCTGTACACGTGTCACTTAACCAATGATTATTTTATAACGGAATAGACGACACCGTTTTGTAACAAAAAAAGTATAACAGAAAGAACGACATCATTTCAAGACTAACTCAAAAATTTCGGAGTGAAGATTCAGAGTGAAGGTTCGGAGTGTATGAAGAATATCAAAGAGTAGACAAATTATAAAAGTGTAAGAAAAATGAAAGTTCGGAGTATAACCAAAAATAATATTTGGAGTCTAAAATAAATTCGGAGGTATAAAGCAAAGATGATCATATTCTGTTTAATAGGTGAATTCAGAATGAGAATTCGGTTTGACAATTCGTCATCAGAATTCATAATGAGAGTTTGTAAACCGGATTCGTCATTAGATTTCGGTGTCGAAATTCATGAGGGTTCGTATCCAGAATTCGGAGTGGAACTTCATTAGAGTTCATATCCAGAATTTAGAGTGGAACTTCATTACAGTTCTCATCCTGAATTTGGAGCCTAAAACAGAATGCTTCATATCGAAGTTTTAAATGATTCCGATAATATATAATTGAATCTGATTCTTATACTTATGAAAAATATGGATATAGATAATGAAAATATGATAAGAATAATTTTCCTTATAAAAGTGATTTTCCTTATAAAAGCAATTTTCATTATAAAAGAAATTTTCCTTATAAAAGCAATTTTCCTTATAAAAGCAATTTACCTTATAAAATCAATTTTCCTTATAGAAGAAATTTTCCTTATAAAAGCGATTTTCCTTAAAGATAAGGTGTTTGTGATTTTCAAAACAAAAAGGAATGGAAAAGTCATAAGGAAAACCTTATTGACTCAACAGGTATTGTATGGGAATATACCTAAGTAGAAGATATATGTTGAGATCTTCCTTGTGGTTGTCCTTCTTGGATTTATTGAGACCTTGAGGGTATCAGGGTCCCTACTAAGTATCGTTATACTCACCCCTTCATTGGCTATGCCCGCACCTCGTTGTGTTGGATGCCGACGACAGGCAGCGCAGACAGAGGCCGAGTGTTCAAGGACTGGACGGTACCCGGAGGTGGAACTCACGATGAGATAGTATCCGGTGGTGGACTTCACGATGAGATGACACTCGGAGGAGGTTGACGGGCGAGAGCATTGTGGAGACTATTTGTACCTACCCTTCAGGTAGGATCCGTGGTGGACAATCCAGGAGCTGCGCTATCTGTACCTACCCTTCAGGTAGGATCCTTGGTGGACAATCCAGGAGCTTCTTTTCACCCTCCGGCTGTTTTATCTTTTTCCTTGTACCTTACAGTTGGGCTTGTATTTCCAGCCCCTTTGCTTTCAGCACAGCTTGTTTCAATTTTACAGATTGTTTTACTTCCGCTTGTACTCTGTGGTGTTTGTTTCCTTTTATAAAGGCAATTCCTTCCCAGTTATCAGGAGTTACACCTTTGGTGCTAGTCGCCAGCCCCTGGCCTATGGAATGCGGGCTTGGGGTAGTCACGGAACGGGCCTCGAGGACAGGTCATGAAAAATTGGTATCAGAGGAGTCGGTTCTACCACAAAACTTATAACTCTGATATTCCCATTCTGTGAAGCAATAGTGTTAAGGGTAACAAGTGTGGTCTTCAGTTCAGGGAGTCCAGTGTTGGTGCAACGACCGACGTATCCGTACACCAGGACCCTGAATACTGATTTCCGACTTTGTGCATGAAAAACACTAATTGTGTGTGTGTTTCCAAGACTTTTAAAGTCAGCTCAAACCAGGTCAGCTCACGAGGTATAAATCGTTGACCGTGTTGCATCTGTTCAGGATGTCTCCATACAGACAGTCAGTTGGAGTTCTGAGATATTACACGATAAAGGCCCACCGAGTGCTGAGGCTCTAGTGCAGGGCCCTTTATACTATGTTGGCACCCTCAGGTGGTGTACCAGCAACACCACCACCTGTTGGGATGCAGATTCCACTATCTATACTGGCGAACTGTGCATGATGGAAGAGCGCATTGTATGAGTTCCAACAGGAGCGGCCTCCGAGGTTACGAGGCGAGGCAGATTCCCAGATAGTAGATCACTGGCTAGAGGCGATTGCTAGTGTTTTCTTCCAAGCTGAGACATCGGTAGAGTGGATGGTGGACTTGGCTACTACTGTTTTCCAGTGAATGACCATGAGGATGGTCCCCATAGTTATGAGGCTTCAGTACGTGGACTGCTGCCTGAGATAGTGCCTTCGGGTAGTGTGTCAGCTATATATCACTACATGTGGGTCTGCAGTTACAACCGGTGGTACCGGTAGGTGACACATTTAGGATTACTGCCTTACATGTGTTCCAACATCAGATACCCTCATGTTCCGAGGAGAACCTGACTCACAGGCGGTTGAGGACTAGCTTGAGAAGGTGGCCGAGAGTTTTCTAGAGTTTATATAGCTTCGGCAGGACGACATGTCGGTAGTTGAGAATTCATCGAGGCGTACCGAACATTCTGGGTACTCGATGAATACGATTCAATCAGTGCTATAGAGCTCGGACCTCTGAGCGTGGTGTGTTTAAGGATATTTGAGCCATCAATTTTTCTTCTATGCATTCCTACTCATGTTAGGGTGGTAGAGAGAACCTTGAGGTTGAATGTTGATAGGATGAACAAATACATCTAGAGAATGTAAGAAGTTAGAAAGCAGCGAGCTGGTGCCAGTCTCAGAGACTTGGGCGTGCGAATGTTTCAAAAAGAAGAAATGTTAAGGGCAGATAAATCTGCAGAGCAGCAGACGTGGAGGCAGATCTAGGAGAGCAGCATGAGGTGGTGTACATTTTAACATGATACAACCACCCGCCTTAGTTGTCTCTGCCAGGCTCAGGGAGCTGGAGGGTAGGGGAAGAGTGTGGCTGCATACGGTCAAGGAGTGTGACCCAATGGCTCTAGAAATGATTCAAGGGACCGTCTGTGTCTACTACTAGCTACCTTAGTAACAGACATTGATATGAATCATTCCTTCCTTCCACGAATCTTTTCCCAGACCTAGAGTTTCTGGTAAGCTGTAGACTTGACCCTCACGTCTGGAGATACCTTAGGAGGAGACTCGATAATCACACTTACGCCGATAGTGTGGTCTGACCCACGAGGTGAGAGTTTTAGATGGAATCTCTTGGTGGAAGCGTCGTGGCCTTATGACGTTGGTCTCGGTATGGATTGGATTCACAGTTCATGCTCAGATTGACTGTATTAGGAAAAATGGTTGTGGTTATCTACAACATTTGGATGGGGTTTTCCTTGGTCTACGAAAAGGGAAACCCAGGCAGCACAAGAAGGATTCATGCATAAGAGGGTGCATTCGATCACTCAGGAGATGGCCAAACTTAATTTTGTGCCAGAATTCTCCAGAGTTGCGGCACCACTTCCAGCAGAGCTTTCAGGAGTTGGGTTGACCGGTGCGCCCAACATGTGGTCGTTGGTTACATAGTTCATTGTGACGCATGGGGGAACAGACTCGGGTGTGTCCTGATGTAGGAGTGGGAAATGTTCACCTATGGGTCATGGCAGATGAGACTGCACAGATCGGACAGGAAGCCTCTAGAGTTCAAGGATGATGACCACGTCCTTATACGGGTCTCACCTCGATGAGGATTACGGACATGTGGCCAAGGCGGAATGTAATCTCCAAGGTTCAGCGGACCATATCAGGTCCTTAGATGGGTAGGCGAGGTGGTTTACCAATTGACCCATCCACCTCAGTTTCACGGAGTGCACGACGACTTCCACGTATCTCAACTGAGGAGATACATGCTTGACCCGACGCATGTCATCAACCATGGGGAACTGGACTTTGGCGATGGGGTGACATTTGCGGGGTTCTAGTAGTGGTTGAGGATCGACAAGAGCATATCCTACGAGGATGGTCGATTCCTTGGGTGCGCTTTCACTGGCAGTACGGGAACCTCTAGGTGAGCACATGGGAGCGGAAGGCTCAGGTGCGTGCTCAGTACCGCTTTTGTGTCCTTAGTTTGTGTTAAAGCTTTAAGAGGACGTAAATCCCAGAGGTGAGAGTATTGTAAAGACCCATGAAATTCAAGGGAAATTTTTTCTTAATTTTCTTTGGGATTTTACTAGAACTCAGTTTCTGACGGCACCTGATTCAGAGGCCTGGAGTGCTCGGAATCATTTTCTGAAGTTTGGCTCGGGTACGTTCAGTGAACGAATGAGCGGGTTTTCCTAACTTTTGAACCGGTGCTCGAAATCGAAATCCGAGGACACCGATGGAATCGCAGCGCCGGTAATTTCATTGGAAGACCTTTTCCAAATGTGTGTTTTCTCGGGAGGAGTTGTTTAAATTTTGAGGTTTAAGTGAATTATAAAATAAAATTGTATTCTAATTTTATTTCTAGCCTAGTTGGTTTTAACCTATGTGTGGAAGTTGGGGGAGAAATCCACTAGTTACTAACTACCAAAGTGAGGTTAAATGTGAGGTGGGGCCCACACAAACCCCACCCTTTCACATTCCTCTTAAACTACCTAACTCCCTCTTTAATTTTTTTTGTAAACTTATCATTAATTGAGTAACCTTCCACTTCCTATCTCTCCATCATTAACTCTAGCCAACACACACCTTAATTACTTTATTGAGTCTCCTCAATTAATTAATTAAGTGTTTGAGTTTTGAATTTTCAAATGGAATGTGATAATAAAATAATTGGTGAGCCGTTATTTTATTTTGGGAGACACTTTGTGTTGGAGAGTTTTAGAGAGAGTTCTTGTGAGAAGAAGGAGAAGAAGAGAATTCCTCTTCGTTGAAGAACAATGCCCTATCAATGAAGAAGAACGCTTCATAGCAAGAATGCAGACTCTACAAATAGCGGCGATGTACCCCTTTCTTCCTTCACTACGACAAGAAGGGAGGTGTCACATCTTAGGGTACACTTTGTCAATGTCGGGCCCTCAAAGACCTTCGACAAAGAATGCTTCCCGGATCTCCATCAAAGGAGGAGACATCGCCGTGGGAAAACCGAAAACAATGACGTCACCTTCCGACGTCAACGAACGACGCTACCTCTCCATGGATCCATCGAGGGATCACATCACGAGGTAGGGGTTTATTTTATTATTGTTTGTAATGTCATCTGTTGCCATTATTCGTTTCAAATTGGGCTGCCTGTTATCGCAAAAACGGGAGGAGGTCGGACCGCACGAACACGACCGACCCTCCTCCCCCCTTGTTTGTTTAAATTTGCTGCGGCACGTGAAAGGCGGCGCAGTGCCGTTTTGCCACGCGGAAACTATGAGAAAAGGGTGAAGAAGCACGGTGTAGTCGCGCCACACCGTTGAAGTCGAACAAGCCGCGGCGCCGTCGCGCCGTGCCGGAATACCACGAAGAGGTTGTGGTTGATTATTTGATCGTTGTGCACGGATTTATGGGCGATGACAAACAGGTCCACAAAGTCAATTTGAAGCCTCCGCAGTGAAGGTCGGGTCCGAGGAGGACCTTTGGCAAAAGCAGTGAGGAAAACGGACCACAGGAGCGTCTCCGATGGTCCGCGGAAGGCGGCGACGGCGGCACGCCGCCGGAACAGAACTGCCATAGCTGAGCCGCGGTGGCAGGCCAAACTGGAACGGCTTCTCCATTCCGGTATCTAAGCAGCGCGGCTTAAAGCCGAGCCGGTTTCATCGACTGCGGGGGGTCGTAACACCCCCGCAAGTGCTGGCCACGAGGGCACCGCGCCGTGCCAGCACCAGGCCGGGCTGCCCAGGCCGGGCCGGGCCGCGCACAGGCCAAGCCGGACCATGCCGGATGGGCCGGGCCATGCCCAATTAGCCAGACCCGGACCCGGGTCGGGCCGACCCGGGGGGGGTTATCGGGCCGGGTCGGACCGGGCCCCAACCCCCAATTTTCGGGCAATTTTCGTTCAAATGCCCATATCTTTGGCGAGGGACCTCCGATTGACACACCGTCAGTTGCGATTCGATACATGGATCGATATGGTCTTTTCCTTATATTACACTCAGGGTTTTAGAGAACTTTGGGTACGGCCGGGTTGGTTCGAACACGAAACCAACCGGGCCCTCGGAGCGGAAACGCTTATAACTTGAGCTCCGGACGTTCGATTGATGAGCCGTCGACTTTGTTGGATTCCACTTGATGAGACAAAACTATTGCATAATTCTCCTGAGGTTTGGACGTAGTTGGTTAGTGGCCATGTTGAATTGTAACCGAAATCCAATAGGGCCCCTGGAACGAAAAAGCTAATAACTTTCAGACCGAACGTCCGTTTGATGAACTGTCATCCGCGTTGGGGATCATGTGGAGATACAGTACCTATGAGTAAACCCTATGAGAGTTAGGGGTGCAATCGAGATACGGCCAGGTTGGATGGCACACGAAACCAACAGGGCCCCTGGGATGAAAAGCCTAGTGACTCACAGACCGAGCGTCCAACTGACGCACCGTCTATTGCGTTGAGACCCCTATGACGTGGCGGATCTCTGAGAGACTTCTTTCTGGGACTTTGTGACACTCGAAGTATCAACCAGTAGCTCGTGGAGCGGACCCTCCCGGTGACGAGCTAGTAGAGTGCAGAGACCTAGTAACTGGTAGAGACTTGACGGCTGCTGATCTATCGTCTCGGTGTGTTACGGATAGCCCAGTGTGGAGCGCTTGGTTGTAGCGGAAGACCCACGGCGTAGGAGTGCTTGTTTGTAGAGGCCGACCCGCGATACTCAACAGAAGGATTACCTCTGGAGGCTATGAGGGGAAGCGCTTGGTTGTAGCGGAAGACCCATGGCAGAGAAGCACTTGGTTGTAGCGGCAGACTCGTGGTACTCAACAAAAGGAGTACCTATGGAGCCTGTGAGGGGGAGCGTTTGGTTGTAGCGGCAGACCAATGGTGGGAAGTGCTTGGTTGTAGCGGCAGGCCCCTAGTACTTGACAGGTGGAGTACTTCAGTAGTCCAAGGTTAGTGGGACACACTTGGTTGTAGCGGCAGACCCACTATACTCGATAGAGGAGGAGTTCTACAGCAGTCTTAGTTTCGACATAGTGAATAAAATACTGGTTTGAGCAGAGTCTATAATCTTTGTGTTTCCTCATCATTTAGATGGTACACTTGATAAATTAGGTATATGTATGGGCATATACCTGGGTAGTGGTTATCCGTTGATTTCATAATCATTGTGTTTCCTCATGATTGAGATGGGTTACTTGATAACTTGGGTATATGTATGGGCATATACCTAAGTAGAAGATATCTGTTGAGATCTTCCTTGTGGTTTTCCTTGTTGGATTTAGTGAGACCTTGAGGGTCTTGGGGTCCCTACTGAGTATCGTTATACTCACCCTTGCACGGGTTATGCCCGCACCTCGTTGTGTTGGTTGCAGAAGACGGGCAGTGCAGACAGAGGTCGAGTGTTCGAGGACTGGACGGTACCCGGAGGTGGACCTCATGACGAGACAGTATCTGGTGGTGGACTTCACGATGAGACAAAACTTGGAGGAGGTTGACGGGAGAGAGCGTTGTGGAGGTTATCTGTACCTACCCTTCAGGTAGGATCTGTGGTGGACGATCCAGGAGTTGCGCTATATGTAACTACCCTTCAGGTAGGATCCTTGGTGGATGATCCAGGATCTGCTTGTCACCTTCCGGGTGTTTTATCTTTTTCCTTTTACTTTACAGTTGGGCTTGTATTTCCGGCCCCTTTACATTCAGCACAGCTTGTTTCAGTTTTACTTAGTGTTTTACTTCCTCTTGTACTCTATGGTTTTTGTTTCCTTTTATAAAGGCAATGCCTTCCCAGTTATCGGGATTTACGCCTTTGGTGCTAGTCGCCAGCCACTGGTCTATGGAAGGCGGGCTTGGGGTAGTCACGACATGGGCCCCGAGGATGGGTCCTGATAAGGGTCTTCTTAAAAGACTCTATCTGTGCACTGGTTGTTTCATGATAGTGATATGAATGGTTGGATTTGATATTGTGCTCATGATATAATTTTTTTACCTCAATAGAATAGAAAATGGTGCCATAATCCATCAATATGGAATGAGGGACACCAAATCTGGTAATGATATTGTCTTTGACAAAGCTAACAATGCTTTTGACCAAAACATCATTGAGAGGTATTACCTCAGCCCATTTGGAGATGAAATCAGTAACAGTAAGAATATACTTGATTTTATTATTCATAGCTGGATGATAAAGTCCCAGTATATTCATTCCCTATTTAAAAAAATTTCAGGAGTATTTATATGTATGTAAAAACTTTAGGGGTTGATGAATGATGTTGGAATCCACATGGTAGGAATAATATTTCTTGGTGAAATCTGTGCAATCCTACGTCATTGATGGCCCAAAGTACCGAAGCCTTTGGAATTGATCAGAAAGCCTATGCCTGGACTGGTGAGCACCACAATCTCCTACATGTACTTATTTCATGATATCTATAGTTTCTTCTCCATCAATACAAATGAAGAGGACCCCATTAAAGCCTAACTTTTAGAGGATCATCTGGTGACCTGAAATATCATAAAGAGTGAAATTGGGAACTTGTCGTTGGATCTGTTCTTTTTCAGCTCTATCTATTGGAAGTATTCCATTATGAATTTATCCAAAAATATGTGTAATTTATCCTTTAGCATGACCATTTGGCTCGTAAATAGGTCTGATTTTATTAATTTACTCCATTATAGTTTTAACAAAAGTATAAACTATGCGTTGATGGGAAATACTAGTGATTGTCACATCCTAATTTAGATCTTCTAGTGTTGTAGCTGCATTGGCCAATGCATCATCTTGGGAACTTGGTGATCGCAGGACATATGAAAATGTTGTCTCTAAGGGGAATTTAGTAATTAATCCCCTTACATAATCACACAAAGAAATTACATCTTCTTTTTCTAATAGCATAATCATCATTGATCTATTTGATTACCAATTCTAAATCACCTTTTACTTTTATGTGGTTTACTTATGCCTAGAGAACCAATTCCAGGCCAACAAAGAGTGCTTGATATTCCGCCTCATTGTTGGTACTTTCTTCTGAAAACAGAAATGAATATTGAAACACTTCCTTTTCTGGGGAGATAAGTACAAATCCTAAAACAACTTTATTGATTTTGGGGGTTTCCATTCTATTTCTAGTTGAACTTATGGAAGCACCATCAAATTATATTTCACATGTTTGGGGATTATATTGAATAAAGAATATTTATTCATCAAGAAGTTCAATATTCAATAATATATATATTACAAATGGGTGTTCAGTAAGGAAGTCTGCCAATGCTTGGCCTTTTATTGTTTTATGCGGCACAAACTGGATATCGAACTTTTGGAAAATAAATTCCCACCATGACAAATGTCCTATAAGCGTAAGACGAATGAGGATATATTTGAGAAGGTTATTGCGAGATACCAAGTGGACCTTTTGATGTTAAAGGTAGAGCCTCATCTTCTGAGATGGAAATCTTAATTCAAGGCTGCACTTCTTGATACTTGAATATCGAGTATCTGTTCTAATCATAGTTCGACTAAGATATTAAAGGATATTTTCATTACCACCATATTTATATTGTGTAAGGAAGGTACCCAGTGATCATTCAAATGATTTAAATTAAAGAATTAGTGGATTTCCTTCAACAGGTAAAATTAATATCAGTGGAATCAAGAGGTATTTCTTGAGGGTATCAAATGCCTCTTGGCATTCTTTGAGCCATTGATATGTAACTCCCTTATTAATTAATCTGGTGAAGGTTAAACACATGCCTGCCAAATTGTTGATAAAGCACCGCATATAAGCCATGTTTTCTTTAATTCATCTTTATTCCTTCAAATTTTTTGGAGGTGACATGCCAATGATTTCTTTTTTACTTCTTAGGATAAACTTTGATGCCATGATGGTGTACAATGAAGCAATGAAATTTTACTGAGGTAACCTCAAAAGCACATTTCAAGGGTTTCATCTTCAAATTATGTTGCTGAAGTTTATCTAATATGGTCTGAAGATCAGCCATGTGATCATAATGATGTCTTAATTTAACCACTAGATCATCTGCATTACAATTGAAAAATTTTCCTATAAAGTGTTTGAATATATGTAGTATGGAATATTGATACATTGCACCTGTATTATTTAAGCCAATGGGAATTACTTGATAGAAAAACACACCTTGAGGGGATATTAAGGCTCAATGATCCTCATCCTCTAGGTCCATTAAAATTTGATTATACCCAGAGTAGCCATCCATGAAGTAGAGAGATTTATAACTAGTTGTTGCATCGATCAAAATTTTTGTAATCAGAACTAAAAATTAATCTTCGGGACAATGCCCGATAATATCTCGAAAATCAATAAAAACTCTGATTTTCTGAAACTTGTTTTTCACTGGGACAATGTTGGCTAGGTATTTGGGATTTTTAACCCCTTTCAAAAAGTTATCTTTGATGAGCTCTTTGACTTCAGCTTCAATTTTAGAGTTTTTTTTGTTCTTTTTTCTACCTTCTTAAATCCATCATTCTCTTCTGAAAAACCCATATGATGGGTGGCCACATTGGGATAAAGGCCAATAATTTCTATATATTTCTAGAAAAAAAATATATCTCAATGTTGCTTTAGAAATGAATTATACATCTCTTGATTTTTAGAAGTCATGGCCACAATAATTAGAGTAGGTAGTGGAACTTCTTCAGTAACCATATTTATTTCTTTGAACTCATCCACAGTGGTAAATATGCCTTCCTATAATCTAGGAGAGGTGTCTTTAAGATCCTATTGTTCTTATTCCTCACATGTTACTTCTTCTATTTCTGCTTATAGAGTAGGTGATGAAGAAATAAGTTCAGAGCTATGGGAGGAGTTAGTGTTTGAACATCCTGAAGAAGAGGCAGCCATTTCTGACCCTACTGATAATGAAGGGTCTTCCAGGAGTATTGAATAAAATATTATGGTTTGGGAATCAACATATTTTTCTTGATTTATTAATGTGATAACTTATTCTAGAATTATTGATGAAGTAAAGACTTCCAGAAGTTTTATGGATGATATAAAGACGTCTACATTTGGGCTTTCACTATCAATAACTTCTCCCATGTTTTCAAACTCTATTGCCACAACTGAAATTATGAAATTCGTCAAATGAGTGATTGGATTTGGGTTTATCCTTTCAATTTTATTGATAGAAAAATGTAATCTATACTCAGTTGTTTGAATTGGTTAGCCAGGATCTTTTCCAAACAATTCAGAGCACTATTTATTTTTTACATCTTTTACCATGGACCTCAATCCCATTGTGTGATATAATTATACCTTAGTATACTATGATTTACACATTTTGAATAGAGCCTTGTCAACATAAAATTTCCCAATTTTACCATTGAAGCAATACTTGAGATATTAGTGATATGAAGAAGGAATGGATGAATGTTGATGTGGCCATGGACTTCCAAGAAGAATGTTTAAGTCATTGTCCTGATAGGAAATCATGAAATATAAATTAGAGACAAGATCCCCAAACTGAGTTCTGAGTGTAATCTCACCTAAAGGTTCTTGTTCATTCCTTTTATAACCTTGAAACACAAAAGTGGAAGGTGTGAAGTCATATTCATTGAGACTCAATCAACGAAGTGTAGGGATGTGAATGAGGTTAACTACTGATCCATTATAAACAAAGGCTCGTTAGATGTATATATAATTAATCCTGATAGATTGATACAAGGAACAAATTTTTCCATGTACAACATCATCCTCATCTTCATCCGTGAAAGATATGACCGCATGACATTCTATAGGATCACTCTCTATATTATAAAACACAGCAGTGTTAAATTCCATCTCAAACTCTTAAGGATTTGAAAAGGCCTTAATAAGTGATTCTCAGAGATATTTTCACATATTCATGGCATCCAAGATAGAAAATTTTGATGGTACTTGGGATTGATTTTTCAAAACATTATACTTTTGGTCCAATGGTCGGTGTTTTCTAGCATGGAGAAGTGGTTTTGTAGGTGCCTTGGAAGTTGATGCTCCAGATGTAGATGTACCATGTGACAATGTAGAAGATGGAAATACATACACTCTTGGTATATTAGACCGAATATGTCCATATATTTTTAGAGAGAATGATGGTGTAACCTCTAATAGGTCTTCAAAGAAAATCATGTGTTGGTTCATCTTGTCATGTGTGGGAGAATTTCCTTGTTCTTGTTGAGCCCACTGAAGGGATATTCCATGAGTATCTACCACATACACGGTTCGAGTAGCGGTAGAGATAAAATAGTTGTTTTTAGCATATCCAGGTCTTCCATTGTATCATATAAGATGAATTTTTCCTTTAGTTCCCTATTCAGGTACATGGAATTTCAATTCATCAAAACAAGAAGCAATATTTTCATATGGGTCCATTATGTGGACATTGTTAAATTAATCGAAGAATAATTATTCGTCGGATGACAATTCATCATGATAGGTCGGTCCGGGTTGTTCTGTTTGGTAGAGAGGTGCTTGTTATTTTGAGACTACTAACATGAAATGTTCCAAAGTCAATGAAAAATTTGTCCTTGACATGATATCATTTTCTTTTTACTACTCTATATTTTTTTATCATGTCTCCTCTTTGAGTATTGAACTTTAGAGAAATGATATTTTGATGAAAATAGAATTTTCTATAGTAGAAGTGGAAGAAGACAAAGTCGGTTGTTTCAATTGTGTTAATAGAATGACATGAGTTTAGTTGATCATTTTCTTGATCATCCAATCATCAAATATTTTTTAATTTTTTTCTTTTGACTTCCTTCCATTCACCTTCTTTCTCTGGATCAGTAGAAACACCACATGCTACATGGGGTAATGAAATTTTTAGTTTCACTTATCCAGATTCTACCAGTTTTTGCAGGAGGTCTTTGAAAACAAAACACTCTTAAATAAGATTCCCCAACATTTGATGAAAGGTAATACAATTTATAAGATCTTCATATCCTTTTTTATTTAGTTTCATTGGCCTTGGAAGTTGAGACAAATTGTTTTCCAAAGATAAAATGAAGAAACCAGGAACCAATTCATTCATAAAAGAATAAAATTTGTTCTTTAACACCTCAAACTATCTATGAATTTGATATTTTTTATCATCTTGATGAGGAGGTCATTGTTGTTGATGCTCGAGAGGTTGATATATTCGGTATGACGATGTTTTTAAAGTAAAACCAGGTATATTTTTGGGTATGAGAATGAATGTAGTAGCCTATGAGTTCCCTATTATCCTTCCCAGAGTTGATAATATTACCCGAGATTTATCTCTAGTTTCTAAAATGTAATATTCCACTTTTTGGGTGATTTAAGAAAGGTCTCAAAACCCTCCTATGTATTTCATAGGGATTAGTGGTGTGGGTAACTCATAAAACATATTTTCCACAAAAACTGGTAGAAATTCTTCTTAAGGGAGCGGTAGATTTTTAGAATATGTCAATACTTTCCATCAAGATGTGAAATATGAAACTATTTCATTGTACCTTTGTTTACAATTTGTAAGGTAATTTTTTCTCTTTGAAAGTGTTTATCTAAATCAGAAAAGAAATTTATGATGAAGATATTCCCATCTAGTAAATTGACCGAGACTACAAACTTCTATACCATACTAAGGTTGTCCTTTGCAATGATTGCACAATAAATCTGAGATTTACTTATTCTTATTGTTGAGGGGTCCCCATCCTGGGATCACAATGAGAAAAAAATGTGTTAAGTCCTGCTCTAGATGTCTCGGAACATTAAAGGTTGGAAATGTGATATTCACAATGTTTGGTGGTGGAGGGATTGAATCTACCCATTCGGGGTAAACCTTCTTTTCTGGTTGTACTGGTGCAAAATGTTCCTCCATAGATTTCAATCGAGTTTTCAATACCTCAATTTTATTCATAATAATTTTCGGAATATCTTGATGATCTAGGACATGTACATGTATAGTAGAAAGAGCATGAATCTGATCTATGACTGGAAAAACCACTGGTAGTGGTGCTGATTGTATTTTTCTTGGATAACCCAGGGGACATGCCTATAAAAATGTTCTTGATCCTGTCATGGCTGTCTACCCAATAGATGGAATTAATTATTCATATATATAGTCGGAAAAAACCCTCTTTTCTGAGGAGTTCATACATGGTGCGCATGTTGAAGATATTTTTGTGGAGAATGTCTTACAGAAATGCTGCTTCGAAGTAACTCCCCATTGAGGATTTTCAACTCCTTTATATCATCTTCTTGTTGTGAAAATAATTCTTCATCTGAAATTGATTGGCCTTCTCTAGTGGAAAAGTGAGAAATAATATGACTTCTATCTTGCTCGTTGCTAAATACCATTTTAAGGGGTGAGATTTAGTTACTTGAGGGAATACCTAAATTTTGGGCAAGCCTCTGATTTCAGGTATGAAACCCTCCTTCATTTGCATCAGTGTGTACCATGTTATAGATAAGAACATCATCTTCTGACTCCCCTAATATAGACTCAGTTTCTATAGGATCTTCCGTAATGGTATTAATGACATTTATAATGCATAATGCATTGACGACATTCCATCAATATCTTTACAAGTTCATATCTTTCTATGTCCCCCATGAGACTTTTTTCACATATATGATGATCTCACAAGAACTGTTTGATAGAAGTAACCTGAAGGGAATCCTTGGATTCCTCACTTGAGAATTCACTTTTTGGATTCTTCCCTAATTGGGGGAAAATTGATATCTATTGAGGAGGGGATTGTAGATGTGAAAAATCCCCCAGTCCTTTTGGCTAAGGCTATAATTGTAATTGTTCTTCAAACATTACAACTTTTTTTATTCAATTTGAAGGTTGTGTTAAAGAAGCCCCCACCCCTAGAGACTTGCATGGCACCTCAACTACTATGGATGGTATTAGTGTAGCTGATCTTCAGATATTACAAATTCAGGTCCGCACATTGGCTGGATGCATTATCCGACAACCACTTAAATCACCCGTTTAAGAAGATCATTGTGATATTTCTTACATTTACGCAATCTGATGGCTAAAATCCTCTAAGTAGGAGGCCTGCATAATGTTCTTAGATGATTGATGAAAAAGTATCTATACCGCTTTCTCTCTTTGGGTCTAACATTGATGAGACCAAGTCGAGGAATTTTATTTAGTGTATTATTGATTACACACAAATTTTTTTGATTGTATCCATACATAGACAATAACATTGCACGAGACCACTTTTGGTGGGCTTTGCTGATTTTGGAGCATAGTTAAATGAAACGCTCCATGTGCACCCCATCCTATGATAAAAAAACGAGATGGTGTATCAGTAATTAACTAGGGTATCCTTTTTAGTGAATCAAGTCATGCACACTAAATGGTTACCTTCTACTTTTCAACCTTTCAATGTTAGGAAATTGAGAGATATTCCAATTCATTTTGGAGTTTCAAACCATCTATTACCATTACATGACTTTGATATTCATCATATAGTAATAATTTGGATTTAATGTGGTGACATTACAACCTTTAGATCCCCATAACTAATTAATCCACTTCCTCAAGCCTTTAGGATTCAATGTATTTTTTCTTATGTGGGATAATTATCCATGTGAGAATCAAGAATCTACATTCTCAAGACACTTCTAACAAACATTTTGCAAGAGTCAACAAAGGCTAATGGATCAACATTGCATTTTTCGACCCTGAATGGGAAAAACCCTTCGAGGGATGTGGAATCACAAAAAACAAAGAGAAAAAATTGTGGTTAAAAGACCTAAAGGGATATCTTTCCTCGAAGTGCTCAAAGGCATTGATCTGTTCAAAGAAAACTCGATGAAATATTCACTATGCAAGAAACTTGAAGATGGATGTTACATAGTCGAAGCAGATTATGAGGACCTGCAACAATGATCACAAATGTGTAAGTATTCGATTATGGGTCGTATTTATTATATCAAAATAGATAAACCCTAGTAGTCTAAAGATCTTAAACCTAGGATTGCTCACATATGGGTTTTTTCTGACTGGAAGATAGTTCCGATTGACTGTGGGTATTTCCACATACTACTAAGCTCACAAGAAGAACTGGATCGATTCTAGAAACTAGGTAATGTTCATCTCAATCTCGACATTATTAGATTATCTAATTGGGACTATGAATTTAACCCACATACCTATATGAATACTATGGCACAAATCTGGGTGATATCATATGGACTAAATTGATTTTTTGGCATCCCATGATCTCAAAGGACATATTATCCTATATTTTGACACCCTTAAATTTTTTTCAAAGGACATTAAATGTGAATCTTAGGATATATTCTCATGTTATGGTTGAGGTCAATCTGGAAACCAAGCTTCTGGATGTTATTTTCTTCAATGTGAATGACTATAAAGCATAGGTGCAGATAGAATATGAGCACAAACATCCATTCTTTGAGCTTTTTTAAATCATTCGGAATTCCTTTATAAATTAAATAGTGGTGAAAAATCATGTGGATTAGACAAGGGATGATGGATATACTCAGGTTAGGAAGAAAAATAAAGAAAATCCCACTACACTGGCGAATCATAAAGAAACCAGGAAAGCTGGAAAATGGGTGAAGAAAGCATCTCTCCATGGAGAGACTTTGGGTGCTACCTAGACTAATATGGTTGAGAAAGAAGGAGATGCCTCATTTTATCATGAAATCTTAGAAGATCATGTGAATCTAGTTCTAGACACCTCTGAGCAGCATCAATATAAACCTGTTGAAGAGGATCTGGGAAAGCTCACCTATGAAGATGTTTGGAATCATGATTCACCAATTGTGGACTCGTGAAAAGGGTGTAATGCCCCCTATCCTACAAAACATGAGATCATTATTTTTTCTTCTAATAATCCAAGTTGTGTCTAATATAGACCTACTTAGAATAAAGTGGGTGGCATCTATGAGGTAAAAAAGACGAATTCGTGCCATCTCCCAGTGGTCCTAGTAGAAAATATGGGCAATAGCATGACTATTGATCCAGGACAGAAGGTCACAACAACAATGGTTGCTCAAAGAGGGAGTGAATCTACTCATACTGCAACTCCTGAGAGCCTTATAGTAGTCTTTAATCAACAACAGGTTGGTGGAAACTCTGAGATAATTAAATTGATAGCTGGAAAATCCCCTGGGAATATTGTAGCTATGGATCTTTTGAAACCTTCTATAGAAAATTCACAAACCAAGGTAACTAATTATAATGTTTTTTCAGTGGAAGTGGGCCACAATGATACACCTGCTACTATTTTTTCAAGGATAGTGGTACAACACAATGATACAACTGTTACTGATTCTAAAAGTTCTTTTATAACAAATGCTAAATTTACTTTTATGCCTCTAAAGGATAGTCCAACAGGAACACCTTTGGATGAAAATATACCTGAAATAAAACAAAGTGCTGATAATACAGGGACTTCTAATATATATGATTTTTCCTCTATGAGAAAACAAGGAAAGAAAGCTAGACCACCCTCTTCTCAATCCATCAGAAGATCAAGGAGGAATAAGGGCTCAGGTGGTTCAGAAAAAAAGCAGTACTAACTCCAAATACGTGTTCCAATGAATCTTTATTGGAATTGTCAGTGTTTCTCTAAGCCCGAGACATATATATTTATTAAATTATTTATTTTAACTCACAATCCAATTTTTTTTTCTGTTACTAATCCTAAAATTAAATTATCATCAAAATGCTTTCATATTTGCTCTTATGGTTAAAAATTCCTTGGTGCTTGCAAATATGGTCAATATAAGGCCCTAACCTTAAACCTTACTTAATCTTGAGTTATTAAAATATTACACATTGAGGATCTTTTTAGGTTTATAGTTTTATAGAATTAGATCACAAATAATGCATTACATTCCACATTTAAACAAGGTGGTTACATTAAAGACAATATTCACTTTTCCCATCAAAGTAAACATATTTAGAACAAAACATGGATTCCATCATGAAACTTCCTTAACACTATCATCACATCATGTACTTTTCCCTTGAACTTTGGAAAACATTTCCAAAACATGGGATGAGCATAAAAATCTCAGTAAGGGATATGAAGGTACGAAATGAAAACATTAGTCCATGTATACATATGAATTAATGAAATCAAACTTTACTCATAAAACATAAGCACTTTAACATACCTCATCAAGTCATGAATAAATCAGAGAAATCATAAGACTTAAAGGTAACTTGAGGCATTCATAACATTATTATGTAGGGAGTAACCCTCATGGTTACGTTTGGAATACCCATCACAGTATATTCCCTAAATCATTTTGGAGAAACCTTAATGTTTAACCCCTTCACGTTACCCAATGCATTGGAGAGCTATATCAGGCTCACCCACCCTTATTTTATCACGGAACCACCCATCTTCATAACAATGCCCAAGAACCATAACATTATCATATCACATAAACATGTATATAGGAAACATAATATTTCCACATTTCAATCACAAGATATCAATACGACACATTGATATAATAAAAACATTATGAAAACCATTTTCAATACCAAAATAAATGAAAAGTAAAATATGGTATTTTATTTTTCATTTAAAAGAGGTTATGGCTTGTAGAGGAAGCCGAAACTCAAATAATGGTCACGGCGGCAGAGAAGTAATTGTCGACGCATACGTACAATAACAAAAATTCCTTTTTTCATTTAGTAAAATGCTTCGTATAAAAAATATTCCTTTTGAATAGACATAAAAGTCAAAGGGGTTTATACACTGTATAAAAGAAAGTTGTGTATAAAACAAAATATGCCTCAATGAAAGGAGATTGAGACGAAGTCCCTTACCTCGTATCCGACATGATACGATCATTCTTTCATCTCCTGAATAATAAACTTGAGTTAATATATACATGATTAAGAAACATTTTCAAGTTCATTATTCCTTTTATATCACTTATTACCATGTTATGAACACTATGTAATTATTTACGTTAATAACAGTCATTTTTTTGATCTTTGGTACTTGAGCCAAAAATGGACTTCTTA
Organism: Viscum album; assembly: GCA_963277665.1. Taxonomy (NCBI): domain Eukaryota; kingdom Viridiplantae; phylum Streptophyta; class Magnoliopsida; order Santalales; family Viscaceae; genus Viscum; species Viscum album. The sequence goes on from OY728145.1 coordinate 507,930,504, forward strand.
TAATTACATGTTGTTCATGTGGTAAAATATCCATTATATCTAGAATTATATTCAGGATGTAGATATAATATATATCATATATATCCAGTATATACATGCATTTATAATATTACATAACATTTAGAGGTAAGAAATGAAATGTACCGTTCATGGATACGGTAAACCGTACGTACGCATGAACAGTACTTTCATTTCTATTTATTACTTAATGGAGTAAAATCATAATGATATAAAGGATTATTATAATTCTAGTATAATATCATATATAATATCATTAACTCCATCCCTTATACATCCCACATATGGCATTAACGAATCGAATCACTTTGAGGGGGCGGTAGTCCGTACTTCCTAAAATGAAGATATCACATTTACCCATAATGTAAACCATAAAGTTTGAAATAAATGAAAAATATAGAAGAATAAGGAAAACATAAAAATATTATATATCATATATAAATATAGTGACATAATAATGGCCACCCTTAAAGGTTTTAAAAGAATATTAAACCATCATCGTTTCGTGAGGCAGAAATTCACCATCCACAGAAACAGTATGTTATTTAACCATTAGATGTAGGTGTGTGTAAGTGTAGCTTGAATAATTTTTATAAAAACATCCTAGTATGTTGAAGATACTTTTTTTGTAACAAAATAAATGAATAAAAAGATTTTAGTGGGTTGGAAAATCAAAATAAAACAAAAGAACACAAGTGAAGACATTACCTTTGATTAGGGTAACTCCTCTTTGTTTGAACCAAAAGGGTTTCTTGAAAAGCTTCCTGCCTAATGTAAGGCTTCTAGGATGAATAGAGGAATGTGGAGAGATAAAATTAGCATATTTTGGCTGAGCCAATGGCTTGAGAGGTGTGGGTAAGGAGGTATAGGTGGGGGCCTTTTATAAGAGGGAGGAGGGGCACTCTTGGAAATTCAAGAAATGTTACTTTATTATATAATGAGTTTCAGATTTTAAAGGTCCCACATTCATATATTTCGAGTATAAGGTGATATGGGTTCGAAATATACTCCTATAATAGTTTTTTACAAGTGTAAGGCTTATATTTTACATTATCTTTTCATTTTATTTAAATCGTTTTTTAATGAGGTAATCGCTGCATCATCATGGTGTCATAAATAATTTAATTTATTTAATGTCTAAAAATTATAAAAAAATACTATTATGTAGGAAATATTTGTAGATTTCCAATTACTATTTATATTCCAAGATATCATTTATGTAGACAAAACTAAAATTGTTTTACTTGGGTGATACATACTTTGGTTATACATTCTTTTTAAAAAACATAAAATGATAAAGTGTCATATCACCCAAATGTGATTCCATGAGGTCCCTATGTTTGGAAAAAGGTATCCCATGGTCTGACATGACACAACCAGTAGAATTAAGACACATGTTGGGGTCATTTTATATTATTATGATATTATTTTATTTTCCGTAACTACCTGATTACTAATTAATCACGATAATTAAAGATAATTATCGTCGTTACTATTCATAATGTCCAAAAAACAAAAGAGTCTTAATTACATAATTTTGACCTTCTGATTCCAAGTATGGAATCCATTTTATCACATTCCAAATACATAAATTTCAATAATTAATTTAAGAATAATTCCCGTTGTCAAAACAAATAGCGGGTTTTTTTGAAACAATTTATATCCCAAGTTTGACAATTGATTATGTCCAATTTCAAAGTGAAATTAATACCAATGACCACCATTGTATTAAATGGTAAATATATATTATATTTAAACTTTAAAACTAATTAAAAATATAATCTATCTATATAATTAAATTAGATGAAAAAGCAGTTTTGAAGTAAAATGCTGTATTTTTCACTATTCATTAAAAAATGAACATTGTCAGAAAAATGCCAAAAATTTATCCAAAGTAAATTTCAGTGTCCCAATTGTAAATAATAAGTTTAATTTGACAAAAAAAATCTTATAAAATTGTCAAAATATTTATTTAACAATGTTTTTAAAACAATCTTTTAAAAATATTAGAGAATTTTATGCTAAGATTGGATTTATTCTCATTTTAAGCCTTTAAAACACTATCTAATTCATAAATAGACATATATGAGAAAATAGATTATTCATTACTTACTTGGGATATTACATTCTTACCCCATTTAGAAAATTGTATCCCCACAATTTATTTACTTATCGAATAAGTGGTGGTATTTATCCATCATTGCATTTTCAGATTCCCATATTGCCACTTCAATCATGTGGTTTTTTCACAAAAAACTTTACATGATGAATCACCTTATTCCGTAACAATTTATCCCTTTGGTCAAGAATCTAGATAGGTTGTTTCTCATAAGATAGGTTCTCTTCCATCTAAACTACCTCTGGACTCAAAATATGAGATGGATCTGGCATGTACTTCCTAAACATTGAAACATGAAAAACATTGTGTACCTAAGATAAACTCGAAGGTAAAGCCACTCGGTATGAAACTGATCTAACTCTCTCCAGAATTTCATATGGTTCAATGAACCTTGGACTCATCTTTCATTTCATACCAAATCACATCACACATTTCCATGGTGAAACTTTGAGGAAGACATGGTCACCTACCTAAAAAAAGAGATCCTTCCTCCTATTGTCCACATAACTCTTCTGCTTACTCTGAGCTGTTCTCATGTCCCTCTGTATCAGCTGAAATTTTTCTTCCAACTCTTCTACCAATTCTGGTCCCATCAACTTTCTTCCACCTACTTCATCCCAGAAAGCTAGAGTTCGACACCGCTTCCCATACAATGCCTCAAATGGTGCCATCTGTATACTGGAATGAAAACTATTATTATAAGAAAACTCAACCAAAGAAAGATGTTGGTTCCAGCTTCCCTGATAATCCATCAAACAAGCACGTAGCATATCCTCCAATGTCTGAATCATTTTTTCTAACTGCCCATCTGATTGAGGATGAAAAGTTGTACTAAAATTTAATTCTATACCCAATAACTTTTGAAGGCCTTTCCAAAAGTTAGAAGTAAATCTTGGATCACGATTAGATGCAATGGAAAGGGGAACTCAATGAAACCTGAATATCTCTTTAAGATACAAACGATAAATTTTATCTAGGGAAAAATTATCTCATATAGCAAGGAAATGAGAAGATTTAGTCAAGCGATCAACAATAACACAGATTGCATTATTACCTCGAGGTGTCTTCATCAATCCCACAACGAAGTCTATGGATATATTCTCCCATTTTCACTCTGGCACTGGTAAAGGATGAAGCATCCATTTTGGTAACTTCTAATCTTCTTTAACCTGTTGAAAAGTCAAAAACTTCACAGTAAAATCAGCAATATCTCTTTTTATTCTGCCCCACCAGTAATACTTCCGAAGATATCTATACATCTTAGTACTGCCTGGATGAACTGAAAACAGAGAACTATGAGCTTCACATAACAACTCTATCTTAAACTGTGAATCACACATCACACACAATCTATTCCCAAATCTCAAAACACAATCATTATCAATGTTGAATTCAGGAAACTTACATTTCTGAAGCAGCTCTACCCTTTTCTGTAACTCACTGTCTTGCTTATGGGCTTGCTAAATTCTTTCTGATAGAGAAGATTTCACTGATACCTGAAACAAAACAGAAGTGCACCCTGCACCAAAAACTTCTATTCCAAAGTTCATCAAATCCTTAACCAAAGGATCATGCTCCAAACGTAACATGGTTAATGAAGCATTACTTTTTCGCCTCAAAGCATCAGCCACTTTATTTTATTATCTTGGATGGTAATGAATTGTACAATAATAATCCTTGATTAATTTTAGCCATCTCATCTGTCTCATGTTCCATTCTTTCTGAGTGAAAATATACTTTAAAATTTTGTGATCAGTATATATTTCACACTTTACACCATAAAAATGATGCCTCCAAATTTTTAAAGTGAAAACAACAGCAGGTAATTCCAAATCATGTGTAGGTTATTTTACCTCATGAGTTTTCAAATAACGTGAAGCATAAGCAATTACCTGATCATTTTGTATTAGGACGCAACCAAGTCCTTTTAATGGATCATCACTGTAGATAACAAACTCACCATTCCTGGAAGGTATTGCCAAAACTAGAGCATTCACCAATCTTCTTTGCGACTCCGGAAAACAATCATTACATTATTTTGTCCAGATAAACATAACACCCTCCCGAGTTATCTTAGTCATTGGAATAGATAACCAGGAAAAATTTCTAACAAACCTTCGGTAATAGCCTTCCAAACCATGGAAACTAATAATCTCAGTTACATTTGTGGGTCTTGGCCATTTTTCAACAACCATTGTTTTTGTAGGATCAAACATTATTCCATCTTTAGAAACAATGTGTCCAGGGAAAGAAATTTGTTGCAACCAAAACTCACACTTTCTAAATTTCCCATACAATTTCTTTTCTTTTAAGGTTTTCAAAATAACCCTTAAATGTCATTCATGATCCTCTTTACTTTTAGAAAACACCAAAATATCATCAATGAAAACAACCACAAACATATCCAATAACTCATGGAAAATTATATTAATATGGTCCATAAATACAGCAGGTGCAATGGTCAACCCCAAAGGAATTACTAAAAATTCATAATGGCCGTATCTTGTACGAAATGCGGTCTTCGGAACATCTGCTTCCTTTACTTTCAACTGATGGTACCCCGATCTCAGGTCAATCTTTGAAAAATACTGAGCTCCCTGGAGCTAGTCAAAAAAATCATTGATATGAGGAAAATGATATTTGTTCTTAACAGTGATGTTGTAGAGACCCGTATCTTGACGTACATTGACATTACATTACATTTGCGGAATACTTAGTACATAACAAAAACACACACACAAGGATCGTAATAGTTTAGTGTCTTTGGAAACTCGGAACGTAATCTTCTAATCGTGGTGAAAGATCTTCAATATCTCCCATAAAGATCTTCCCCTTTTTTTTACCTAAAACCTTTCTTTATATCCTGGGGAAAAGAAAACATAAAAGGGTGAGCTCAAATGCTCAGTAGGGGTAAACAAAAGAAAAATCAATCACATCGTATTCATAAGAACATAACATTTTGGAAATCTTAACCTGCAAAAGAGAGTATAATTTCATAACATGGGATAAATCATAGTAGTGAAATGAAATCCCAATAATCATAACATAAAACATTAATCTTTGTGGAATACACACATAATCATAGAGAATCATTTCTTGTTAGTCAAGACTCATTGCCAAGACTATCTTAATGGACAAAGTCCCTTTCTGAATCGAGTAACCCTCGTTTCAGTCCTGTTTCACTGAACCGGTATAACCTACCGTTCCAGCCCTGTCTATCTCATGAGATATAAAATCATTACCCAATGCATTGGAGGGAGATATAGGTCCCACCCATCTTATAATGAATCCTTTCTTATGTGTGCCACATAATCATAAAACATACATCATCGCGAAACACATGTAACAAAAATGGGATTCTTGAAACATCATGACATCATAAATCAATTCATATAAGATAAAAGAATTCATAAAAATAATTCCATCACAGCATGATCAAATCAATGTAATAATAGGGATAAAAACAGAACCCTTTATTATCTTAGATGGAAAATAAATTTTGATAAAACACTTGAACTCCATTCTTGAGGAAAATATCCTTTCTTATTCAAAAACATTTTTCCTTTCATAACATGTCATACAACTTTAAAATAAAAGAAGTTGATTAAAAATAAACATGAAAACTTGTAAAGGAAGCTTCTTGGAAATAATTTTTTAAAAATCCATTCATGTCGTATAAGTTAAAAAAAACATTCTTCGTACTTTTGTCGGAAAAGTCAAAAAGTACCTCGTATGAAAAACGACAAAAGATTCCTTTCATACATATTACTAAAAACTCACCGAATGGTAAAAATGGATTTAAACAATTGTAGGTAGATGGAAATAATATTAAATATTTATGAAACATGGATGTGGATGATAAAATACACCCCAGTAAATACTTACGAATAAACAATCTCGGATAAAAATGAGATTGTGATATTTCCCTTACCTTAGGTCCGATTTGCTTCGTAAGTGTCCGAACCTCCTGTATAATGATTTAAATAATGTCATTTACTTATTACAGAATCATATTCATTGTTATGATATCATATATGGTTCACTTATGACATTATATTACCCGTTCTTTTGTAAATTCCACGTTAAAGAAGCGTTTTGGGTAAAATCGTTTCATTTATCGTAGGTGTTCTGACTTGTTGTTTTTGACATTATTATTACTTATATCATGATTTACTTACTTCAAGAATATAAAATATGATTTATATATCATATATATTCAGTATATATATATATATAATAGATAGATAAATGAAATGAAAAACACCGTTCATGGAGACGGTAGTCCGTACGTACGCATGAACGCTGTTTTCCTTTCCTTATTGTCTTGAATGGAAGTAAGTAGATGACATACATATATATACATAAATCCAGTAGCTTAATAATGTCATATATTTCATTATTATTTCTTATATATACTTTATAATCATTCTTTAATGGTTAACATGGAGAATGAATCTCATCGCGTCGTGGAGACGGTAGTCCGTACGTACGCACGAGCGATGATATCATTTCCATAATTATTGAATTGAATTGGAGTGGATTATACAATATATAAGAATCAATATGATGTTGTAATAACTATTTATAGTTATTCTTTACACCATTATACCCATCTTTGTAAGGTGGTGGTGGAAAATAGATTACACCACGGCGTGGAGACGGTATTCCGTACGTACGCACGCGCGGTGATTTCTTTTTCCGTAGGATGGATAGATGGTGAAATAGGGATGTTTCATACTTATAATAACATATCAGTATATGAGTGATAATTATGTTATTACTTCATAATGAAACAACCTAAGAAGAAGAAGTGGAAGAAGAAATAAAGATGAAAGAATTGGTAACGGTAATTACCTCTTCTTTGAAGCGCCTTTTGGAGACCTCCTCTTAGGGAACTAAAATTGGTCTTTGAGGAAGACCAGAACCTCTAGGATGTTTCTAGGGAAGTGAAGAAGAGATTTTGGTAGAGTTTGGCCGAGCTTGAGTGCTCAAATTGGTGTGAGGAGGAGGGGGAGGAGGTGTCCTTTTATAAGGGGGGAGAGGGGCACCTTAGGAATATCTCAAAATATTATTTTATATTAAAGTCAAAATCGGTTTATTATGGTTCCAAAGGGTCTTATTTCGAAGCTAAAGTGGGGATGGGTCGAAATCCTATCAACCAATAAGATTTAGACAAGTTTAGGGTATTATTGTAACCTTATCAATTATATTTAACTCTAAGTTAAATAATTTAACTTTTACCGTGTCTTTTTGTTTTCTTTCACTATATGGTTAATACACTTACTATAACATGCCAAACGAACCCCAAATTGTTTATTATTAATATATATATCCTTATCTAAGTCATTTGGCCCAACCTTAGATTTTTAGGAATACAATAACAATTAATAATATAATATTTGATTTAAAAACTATTTTGTGTCAATTTTGACACTATTTGATATATGATTTTTGTGAAAGTCATAACAGAATTATATGTTCGAACCAAGTTGATTAAATAAACATTAATATATCATAGTAACCTATAAAATTAGTGGAATTCATAAAAAGTCTCAAATTACATTCATTTGAGCATTTATAACATCAATTATGTTAATATTTCCTTAAAAGGGTAATTACTGCATCATCGTTGTGTCAAAAATAAATTAATTTATTTAAAGTATAAAAATTATAAATAAAATATCATTATGTAGGAAATATTTTTAGCTTTCTAATTAATATTTATAGTCGAATTTATCTTATGTATAACCCCATATTAAAAATGATTTACTTATTAAACATTGATTTTAACTATTTTAACCCTTCTTTAAATAAATTAATAATAAATGTCCTAATCTAATCCAAGTGGGCCTAAATGGTCATATTTTATTCCTAAGTTTGTTTTTGGTCGAATTACACTTGTCCAATAGAATTAGTACATGTGTTAGGGTAATATTAATATCATATTTACCCTTAGTTACCCTATTTACTATTAACCGCGGTAAAAATTGTAAAAAGTTACTATTCACCAAAAAAATTATTTTTATCTCATTGAACCACATTTTACTTACTGACATCAACCGTGTCTCTAGGATTTTTGAAATTCCATTCACAGAAGCGGTAAAATTATGTTTTATGAAAAATTCAGTTTTTTAACTACCACTTAGTAGTTTCACTATTCATCAAAAAATGACGGTTTTCAGAAAAATGCCAAAATTTCATCCTAAGCTATATTTCATATTCCGAATTCAAAAATGAAGTCTATTTTACCAAATTCATAACATAGAAGTTTCATTAATTAATTTTATAATTAAATCCCGCTGTTAAAACAAATAGCGTGTTTTTAAGAAACAATATCTATCAAAAGATTGACACTTGATTATGTCTGGTTTAAATGTGAAATTACATCCAATGACCAACATTGTATTAAATTGTAAAAATATATTCTAAATATACTTTAAAACCACTCAAATTAATAATTTATCAATATTAATTATTTCGATTAAAAAAGTTGTTTTTAATTAAAATTTAGTAATTTTCACTATTCATCAGAATATGAAAGTTATCCGAAATGTACCAAAATTTCACCTTAGGCTAAATTCGATATTCCGAATCCAAAAATGAAATCCATTTTGAAAAATTAAATTTACAAAATTTCAAAAAGTGGTTATTACCATTCATAACGGCTAGTTTTAATAACATTTTAATAGCATATCGCTATTTAGTGAAACTCGTTATTGCGTACTACACACGCTATCGAGGAAGGTCGCGATTGCGTGTAATGCAAGGCAAGTCAAGGATGCGTGTTGTGCAAGATCCTTTTCGTGTAGCGTACAACACAAGACATTAGTGAAATAAAAAGAATATTTTTCATAAAATCTCGGGCTGTTACATTCTACCCCCCTTAAAATGAATTTCGCCCTCGAAATTCGTCGGGGTTATAAATGGTTTACTATTCGAAAGTTTCTTTAATAGAATCCCACATCGTAAAAAGGAATACCAAAACCAATCTTTAAAAACAAAAGTATGAAACCTAACGGTTACCAAAATAAACTAATCACTCGGTTTCCACGTAGGTGAAAATATGGATATGGAAGAAAAATCTAACCATCATGTTCTGATGGAGAGTGGTAGAGAACATGGCTATGGAAAAGCCAGTAATCACAAAGCCATAAATTTGTGACGATCTAAGGTACCTTCTGATTCATCAGATATAAGATCACTAGGACAACATTTTTGGTTTTCAAGATCGTTTCCCTAAATTTAAAGAATTTGAATTAGAATAAATACTTACTTTATGTTGGTACAACCTCATTGTTGTTCGTTCCTTTAACAATTTCAACTTCATCTCTTAAATAAATGAAGTTGAATTTGTTATTTGTGAAGTGTTAGAAGATCATGTGATAGAATGACGGGTCATTCCATCTGTCTCAAACAAAAGGTTAGCAAAAATTATATACATAAGTCGATCTATAGTGAGATTAATCATATATTGTTCCTAAAATGGACTTATACTTCATATATCATACGGATTAATATAATAAAACTAGTTTCTACTAAACAGGGACTTCCTGTAGGCCAGTGGTAGGCGATAAAGGCCCGTCGCACTTCGGTTGTGGGTTCGATTCCTACGACCTTGTCCGACGCGATGGGCTGTCGCCCGTCCTGCAGGTTGTCCCTTTTTCTAAAACTATATTACTATAACATCCCATCAATAATATCGAAAAAACATCTATCCTTAAACAATACTAACTTATGTCCAACATAATCCATTCTAATCTTTAGGCTTATCCATAATACTGCAGTCCCCTCTCATAATATAGTGAAAACGATTAGCAGAGATTTAATACTATCGTTAATCCCCATATATATGTCTTGTTGGTCACATTCCAAACATTCAAAGGCCTTAATCATGTATTCTCTTGAATACCTTTGTGAAAACATGAATGCAGTTTAAAGTTAACACTTTCCACATACCAAAATCCTCAAAATTCTATATACTCAAACCATGATATCACTTAGTCCTTATATCAATCATGAGCTCATGAATACTATCAAACATATTAGATTCTATTTATCCCTTCATTATGCACATATCATCCAATTTCCAAAAAAATATCTGAATAACCATTCATTGTTACTCATACCATTCATCATAAACATTCAAAACTTAAGGAAAGACAACAGTGTAACAATCCTTAGATGTCTTTTTATTCTATAGTACAACATTACACTTGATAAACATGTAATCATTCCACTACCTTCTTAAACCATTGACCGAGCTTCAATAATTCTTTCATCTCACATATCATTTGTAGTCTCTTAATCATCATCAACATAAATACTTCCCATACGACCACACTGATTATCTTCATGAGACTTTCCCTTAGGGCATTGGTTTGCATAATGCCCGTACATTCCACATTTAAAACATTTAACCATTGTTAATGTCGTAGCAATACCATTATCCTCATCCATGGTGTTAACTGAACCTTTTCCTTTGCACTTACTTGCTTTGTGTCCTTCTTTTCCACACCCAAAGCATCTTCCAGTTCCTTTGAAACATTCTCCTTGATGCTTCTTCCCACATGATTTACATAGGGGAAATTGAACTTTCTTTCCTCTATGATCATCATAAAACTTCATCTTTCTCTTATTAGCCGAGTCAGGAAACTTACCAAATTTTACTTTATTGATCATATTATGAGATTGCTGATTCGGCATAATAATGATGTTTGGACTTCCAAATCCCATTTCACTATGAAGAATATCATTCCATTGTCCATCATATCCTCCATTATCGTGAATCATCTTGTTTCCAGCCATTTTCTAAAACCCAAAAAAGAATAGTGTGAGAGGCAAAAATCATGCTAGGGAAAACAACATAATAAAGGGGGAGTACCTTCAATATCTAACATCTTAGGTTTAATTCTATGATCGTTAGCGTAGTTCTAGTACTATAACCTATACGTATACTTAACCTTAGGGACATCCCTAGACATACCGTAGAAATATCTCTAGGGATCTCACTAACGTTTTCACATCCTAGTTTCCAAAGGTTGACCAAACCTTTCCTCTGATACCAACTGTAGAGACCCGTATCTTGACGTACATTGACATTACATTACATTTGCGGAATACTTAGTACATAACAAAAACACACACACAAGGATCGTAATAGTTTAGTGTCTTCGGAAACTCGGAACGTAATCTTCTAATCGTGGTGAAAGATCTTCAATATCTCCCAAAAATATCTTCCCCTTTTTTTACCTAAAACCTTTCTTTATATCCTGGGGAAAAGAAAACATAAAAGGGTGAGCTCAAATTCTCAGTAAGGGTAAACAAAAGAAAAATCAATCACATCGTATTCATAAGAACATAACATTTTGGAAATCTTAACCTGCAAAAGAGAGTATAATTTCATAACATGGGATAAATCATAGTAGTGAAATGAAATCCCAATAATCATAACATAAAACATTAATCTTTGTGGCATACACACATAATCATAGAGAATCATTTCTTTTTAGTCAAGACTCATTGCCAAGACTATCTTAGTGGACAAAGTCCCTTTCTGAATCGAGTAACCCTCGTTTCAGTCCTGTTTCACTGAACCGGTATAACCTACCGTTCCAGCCCTGTCTATCTCATGAGATATAAAATCATTACCCAATGCATTGGAGGGAGATATAGGTCCCACCCATCTTATAATTAATCCTTTCTTATGTGTGCCACATAATCATAAAACATACATCATCGCGTAACACATGTAACAAAAATGGGATTCTTGAAACATCATGACATCATAAATCAATTCATATAAGATAAAGGAATTCATAAAAATAATTCCATCACAGCATGATCAAATCAATGTAATAATAGGGATAAAAACATAACCCTTTATTATCTTAGATGGAAAATAAATTTTGATAAAACACTTGAACTCCATTCTTGAAGAAAATATCCTTTCTTATTCAAAAACATTTTTCCTTTCATAACATGTCATACAACTTTAAAATAAAAGAAGTTGATTAAAAATAAACTTGAAAACTTGTAAAGGAAGCTTCTTGGAAATAATTTTTTAAAAATCCATTCATGCTGTATAAGTTAAAAAAACATTCTTCGTACTTTTGTCGGAAAAGTCAAAAAGTACCTCGTATGAAAAACGACAAAAGATTCCTTTCATACATATTACTAAAAACTCACCGAAGGGTAAAAATGGATTTAAACAATTGTAGGTAGATGGAAATAATATTACATATTTATGAAACATGGATGCGGATGATAAAATACACCCCAGTAAATACTTACGAATAAAAAATCTCGGATAAAAATGAGATTGTGATATTTCCCTTACCTTAGGTCCGATTTGCTTCGTAAGTGTCCGAACCTCCTGTATAATGATTTAAATAATTTCATTTACTTATTACAGAATCATATTCATTGTTATGATATCATATATGGTTAACTTATGACATTATATTACCCGTTCTTTTGTAAATTCCACGTTAAAGAAGCGTTTTGGGTAAAATCGTTTCATTTATCGTAGGTGTTCTGACCTGTTGTTTTTGACATTATTATTACTTATATCATGATTTACTTACTTCCAGAATATAAAATATGATTTATATATCATATATATTCAGTATATATATATATATATATATAATATATAGATAAATGAAATGAAAAACACCGTTCATGGAGACGGTAGTCCGTACGTACGCATGAACGCTGTTTTCCTTTCCTTATTGTCTTGAATGGAAGTAAGTAGATGACATACATATATATATATAAATCCAGTAGCTTTATAATGTCATATATTTCATTATTATTTCTTATATATACTTTATAATCATTCTTTAATGGTTAACATGGAGAATGAATCTCATCGCGTCGTGGAGACGGTAGTCCGTACGTACGCACGAGCGATGATATCATTTCCATAAATATTGAATTGAATTGGAGTGGATTATACAATATATCAGAATCAATATGATGTTGTAATAACTATTTATAGTTATTCTTTACACCATTATACCCATCCATGTAAGGTGGTGGTGGAAAATAGATTACACCACGGCGTGGAGACGGTATTCCGTACGTACGCACGCGCGGTGATTTCTTTTTCCGTAGGATGGATAGATGGTGAAATAGGGTTGTTTCATACTTATAATAACATATCCGTATATGAGTGATACTGATGTTATTACTTCATAATGAAACAACCTAAGAAGAAGAAGTGGAAGAAGAAATAAAGATGAAAGAATTGGTAACGGTAATTACCTCTTCTTTGAAGCGCCTTTTGGAGACCTCCTCTTAGGGAACTAAAATTGGTCTTTGAGGAAGACCAGAACCTCTAGGATGTTTCTAGGGAAGTGAAGAAGAGATTTTGGCAGAGTTTGGCCGAGCTTGAGTGCTCAAATTGGTGTGAGGAGGAGGGGGAGGAGGTGTCCTTTTATAAGGGAGGAGAGGGGCACCTTAGGAATATCTCAAAATATTATTTTATATTAAAGTCAAAATCGGTTTATAATGGTTCCAAAGGGTCTTATTTCGAAGCTAAAGTGGGGATGGGTCGAAATCCTATCAACCAATAAGATTTAGACAAGTTTAGGGTATTATTGTAACCTTATCAATTAGATTTAACTCTAAGTTAAATAATTTAACTTTTACCGTGTCTTTTTGTTTTCTTTCACTATATGGTTAATACACTTACTATAACATGCCAAACGAACCCCAAATTGTTTATTATTAATATATATATCCTTATCTAAGTCATTTGGCAGAACCTTAGATTTTTAGGAATACAATAACAATTAATAATATTTTATTTTATTTAAAAACTATTTTGTGTCAATTTTGACACTATTTGATATATGATTTTTGTGAAAGTCATAACAGAATTATATGTTCGAACCAAGTTTATTAAATCAACATTAATATATCATAGTAACCTAGAAAATTAGTGGAATTCATAAAAAGTCTCAAATTACATTCATTTGAGCATTTATAACATCAATTATGTTAATATTTCCTTAAAAGGGTAATTACTGCATCATCGTTGTGTCATAAATAAATTAATTTATTTAAAGTCTAAAAATTATAAATAAAATATAATTATGTAGGAAATATTTTTAGATTTCTAATGAATATTTATAGTCGAATTTATCTTATGTATAACCCCATATTAAAAATGATTTACTTATTAAACATTGATTTTAACTATTTTAACCCTTCTTTAAATAAATTAATAATAAATGTCCTAATCTAATCCAAGTGGGCCTAAATGGTCATATTTTATTCCTAAGTTTGTTTTTGGTCGAATTACACTTGTCCAATAGAATTAGGACATGTGTTAGGGTAATATTAATATCATATTTACCCTTAGTTACCCTATTTACTATTAACCGCGGTAAAAATCGTAAAAAGTTACTATTCACCAAAAAAATTATTTTTATCTCATTGAACCACATTTTACTTACTGACATCAACCGTGTCTCTCGGATTTTTGAAATTCCATTCACAGAAGCGGTAAAATTAAGTTTTATGAAAAATTCAGTTTTTTAACTAGCACTTAGTAGTTTCACTATTCATCAAAAAATGAAGGTTTTCAGAAAAATGCCAAAATTTCATCCTAAGCTATATTTCATATTCCGAATTCAAAAATGAAGTCTATTTTACCAAATTCATAACATAGAAGTTGCATTAATTAATTTTATAATTAAATCCCGCTGTTAAAACAAATAGCGTGTTTTTAAGAAACAATATTTATCAAAAGATTGACACTTGATTATGTCTGGTTTAAATGTGAAATTACATCCAATGACCAACATTGTATTAAATTGTAAAAATATATTCTAAATATACTTTAAAACCACTCAAATTAATAATTTATCAATATTATTTATTTCGATTAAAAAAGTTGTTTTTAATTAAAATTTAGTAATTTCCACTATTCATCAGAATATGAAAGTTATCCGAAATGTACCAAAATTTCACCTTAGGCTAAATTCGATATTCCGAAGCCAAAAATGAAATCCATTTTGAAAAATAAAATTTAAAAAATTTCAAAAAGTGGTTATTACTATTCATAACGACTAGTTTTATTAACATTTTAATAGCATATCGTTGTTTAGTGAAACTCGTTATTGCGTACTACACACGCTATCGAGGAAGGTCGCGATTGCGTGTAATGAAAGGAAAGTCAAGGATGCGTGTTGTGAAAGATCTTTTTCGTGTAGCGTACAACACAAGACATTAGTGAAATAAAAAGAATATTTTTCATAAAATCTCGGGCTGTTACAGATGTTATTCAAGGATCTATAATCAATGAAAAGTCTCATTGAACCATCTTTCTTTTTAAAAAATAATACAGGAGCACCCCATGGAGATGTGCTAGGTCAAATAAAACCTTTCTCTAATAAAAATTTCAATTGGTCCTTCAACTCTAAAAGTTCAATTTGATCCATTCGATAAGGGGTTTTTGAAATTGGCTTAGCATCAGGAACTAAGTCAATGGTAAATTCAACCTCCTGATATGGTATTATTCCAGGAAACACATCAGGAAAAACATTAGGATACTCATTTACCACTGGCACATCATTAATCTAAACAGTTCCTTTGTTTTCAACAATATGTGCAAGGTAACATTCATTTCCATATTTTACAAGTTTCTCAGCCTCTTGATATGTTATAAACATTAAGGGTTCATTCTTGTACAGAAACTGAAAGTCTTTCTGAAAAGAAACTTTTTTAGATCTACAGTCAATCTTAGCATGGTAAATAGAGATCCAATCCATACCCAAGATAACATCAAACTCTACTAGAGGTAAAACAATAAGGTTTTCAAGTAGGTTATTTCCACAGATAAGGATAAGAATATTATTATAAATTCTTTTTTCCTCAACATTTCCCCCAGGTGTTTTTACCACATGTTCAGGAGTCATTTATTGACATGGTATTCCAATTTTACTAGAAACGTTTTCAGAGATGAAGGAATGTGTAGACCCTAAATCAAACAACACACTGGCATAATTTATAAAAAGAAACAATGTACTTGATACCACTTAATTTGATGGCCCAACATCTGCTAAAGTAGATGCAAAGGATTAAACCACTCCTTTTTTCTTGTAATCTGACTGCTTCGCATCACTTGAGCTCTTTTTCAGACACTCGTTTCAATAATGACCCATCTCATTACACTTGATACATTTCACTAACTGTAAATCAAATTTGGTCTTACCATCACCCTGATCTTTTTCAGTGTAATCACGAGCCTTATGTACCATCTTAACACATCAGTAGCACTTTCCAGAATTCAGAAGACATTCCCCAGCATGCCTTTTACCACATTTATCACAAACTTGAAACATAGTTTTCTTACCATCAGACCTTTTTGAAGAATTCTTCCCTTTCTCCTGCCAACTCGGTCTCTTCTTCTGTTGGTTGTTATAGAACGTTTGATCATCGCCAAACTCCATTTCCACCTTCTCAGCACATTGAAAAAGGTTTTCATAACTCTTGAACTCGTGAGAAGATAAAGCCCTTCTATATTTTGGCTTTAAACCTGAGTAAAATGATTGATTTTACTATCAAGGTCTTGGATAAAATTTGGAGCATACCACACCATTCGAGTGAACCATTCTTCATAAGAAGCCATTGAGTCATCCTATAGCCTCAATTCCAAGAATTGGTTTTCCATCCTAAGTCAAACAGACTTAGGAAAATACTTCTCAAGAAACATACCTTTGAATTCATCCAATATGAGAGCATCAATCTCAACAGCGTCCCTGATATTTTTAACCATCGACCACCACTGATATCCTTCACCCTCTAAATGGTAAATATCAAGACTAACCTTTTGATTGTCTAAACACCCCATGACATCAAAAATCTTCTCCAGTGCCTTATTCGACCATTTAGCTAGCACAGGCTCAAATGATCCTCTAAATGATGGGGGATGTTGCCTCATGAAATGTTCCACTACTGACATGTTCCTCTACGGTTGATCTGGCTGATCTCGTGCATGGATACCACCACCATTTATCGGTTGAGTCAAATGCACCATTACTACAAAAAACTATTCAGTTCCAATTCCGACCATCTCAGGATGCTGATTCGGAAGGTCATTTCCTTCGGTATGCCTTCCTAGCAGTGCTTCCATGTTTCCTCTTCTGAAAACCATTCTGAACAAACATGTCTTATATGAAGCAACATGGTAATCCTCAAAATCTATATCATTTAAATTTGAATATAAAAAAATTATTTTTAGATAATCATTTAATAGAATTCTAACTCCTAAAGTTATCTAAACCGACCTCTGATACCAACTATAAGGCCCTAGCCTTAAACCTTACTTAATCTTGAGTTATTACAAGATTACACATTGAGGATCTTTTCAGATTTAGAGTTTTATAGAAATATATCATAAATAATGCATTACATTCCACATTTAAACAAGGTGGTTACATTAAAGACAATATTCACTTTTCCCCTTAAAGGAAACATATTTAAAACAAAACATGGATTATTTCATGACACTTCCTTGTCACTAACATCACATCATGTACTTTTCCCTTTACCTGTGGAAAACATTTCAAAAACATGGGATGAGCATAAAAAGCTTAGTAAGGGATATGAAAGTATGAAATGAAAACATTATTCCATGTATACATAAGAGTTAATGAAATCATACATTACTCATAAAACATAAGCACTTTAACATACCTCATCAAATCATGAATAAATTATAGAAATCATAAGACATAAAGGTAACTTGCGGCATTCGTAACATTCTTACGTAGGGAGTAACCCTCATGTTTACGTTTAGAATACCTATCACAGTATATTCCCTAAATCTCTTTGGAGAAACCATAATGTTTAACCCCTTCGCGTTACCCAATGCATCAGAGAGTTATATCGGGCTCACCCTCCCTTAGTTTATCATGGAACAACCCATCTTCATAACAATTCCCATGAACCATAACATAATCGTATCACATAAACATGCATATAGGAAATATAACATTTCCACATTTCAATCAAAAGATATCAATGAGAAACATTGATATAATAAAAACATTATGAAAACCATTTTCAATACCAAAATAAAATAAAAGTAAAACATGGTATTTATTTTTCATTTAAAAAACGTTGTAGCTTGTAGAGGAATCTAAAACTAAAATAATGGTCATGGCGGCAGAGAAGTCATTATTGCTGCATACGTATGAAAAAAAACATTCCTTTTGTCATTTAGTAAAATTCTTCGTATAAAAAAGATTAATTTTGAATAGATTTAAAAGTAAAAGGGGTTTATACACCGTATAAAAGAAAGTTTTGTATAAAACAAAATATGCCTCAATGAAAGGATATTGAGACGAAGTCCCTTACCTCGTATCCAACTTGACTCGATCATTCTTTAATCTCTTGAATAATAAAATTGAGTTAATATCTACTTGATTAAGAACCTTTTTAAAGTTCATTATTCTTTTTATATCACTTATTACCATGTTATGAACACTATGTAATTATTTAAGTTAATAATGGTCATTTTGTCGATCTTTGGTACTTGAGCCAAAAATGGACTTCTTATAATTACATGTTGTTCATGTGGTAAAATATCAATTATATACAGAATTATATTCATGATTTAGATATCATATATATCATATATTTCCATTATATACATGTATTTATAATATTACATAACATTTAGAGGTAAGAAATGAAATGCACCGTTCATGGAGACGGTAAGCCGTACGTACGCATGAGCGCTACTTTCATTTCTATTTCTTACTTAATGGAGTGAAATCATAATGATATAAAGGAATATTATAATTATAGTATAATATCACATATAATATCATTAACTCTATCCCTTATACGTCCCACATATGGCATTAACGAATCAAATCACTTTGAGGGGGCGGTAGTCCGTACTACCAAAAATGAAGATATCGCGTTTACCCATAATGTAAACCATAAGGTATGACATAATTGAAAAATAAACAAGCATAAGGAAAACATAAACATATTACATATAATATATAAATATAGTGACATCATAATGGCCACCTTTAAAGGTGTTAAAAAAAGATTGAACAATCATCATTTCGTGAGGCAGAAATTCACCATCCACGGAAACAGTATGTTATTTAACCATTAGATGTAGGTGTGTGTAAGTGTAGATCGAATAATTTTCATAACAACATCCTAGTATGTTGAAGATACTGTTTTTGTAACAAAATAAATGAATAAAACGATTTTAGGGGGTTGGAGAAGCAAAATAAAACAAAAGAACACAAGTGAAGACATTACCTTTGATTTGGGTAACTCTTATTGGTTTGAACCAAAAGGGTTTCTTGAAGAGATTACTACCTAAGGTAAGGCTTCTAGGATGAAGAGAGGGATGTGTAGAGATATAATGAGCAGTGTTTGGCCGATCCAATTGCTTGAGAGGTGTGGGTAAGGAGGTATAGGTGGGGACCTTTTATAAGAGGGGGGGAGGGGCACTCTTGGAAATTCAAGAAATGTTACTTTATTATATAATGATTTTCGGATTTTAAAGGTCCCAAATTCATATATTTCAAGGATAAGGTGATAAGTGTTCTAAATATTCTCATACAATAGGTTTTTTACAAGTTTAAGGCTTATATTATACATTATCATTTCATTTTATTTAAATCGTTTATTAATGATGTAATTGCTGCATCATGATGGTGTCATAAATAATTTATTTTATTTAATGTCTAAAAATTATACAAAAATTCTATGATGTAGGAAATATTTTTAGCTTTCCAATTACTATTTATAGTCCATTATATAATTTATTTAGACAAAATTAAAATTGTTTTACTTGGGTGATACATACTTTGGTTATACATTCCTTTTAAAAAACATAAAATGATAAAGCGTCACTATCACCAAAAAGTGATTCCATGGGGTACCTAAGTTTGGCACAAGGTATCCCATGGTCGGCCATGACACAAACAGTTTCACTAGGACACATATTGGGGTTATTTATTATTATTATGATATTATTTTATTTTCCTTAACTACCCGATTACTAATTAATCATGATAATTAAAGATAATTACCATCATTACTATTCATAATGTCCAAAAACAAGAGTCTTAATTACATAATTTTGACCTTATGATTAAAAATATGGAATCCATTTTACCAAATTACAAACACATAAATTGCAATAATTTATTTAAAAATAATTCCCGTAGTCAAAACAAATAGCGGGTTTTTTTGAAACAATTTCTATCAAAAGTTTTACAATTGTTTATGTCCAATTTAAAAGTAAAATTAATACAAATGACCACCATTGTATTAAATGGTAAAAATATATTATATTTACACTTTAAAACCCATTTAAAATATAATCTATACAAAAAATTAAATTAGATGAAAAAGCAGTTTTGAAGTAAAATGCTGTATTTTTCACTATTCATTAAAAAAATTAACATTGTCAGAAAAAGACCAAAAATTTCTCCAAAGTAAATTTCACCATCCAAATCCTAAATAATAAGTTTATTTTGACCAATAGATCCTATTAAATTGTCAAAGGTTTGATTTAAAAATGGTTTTCCATCAAAAGGCGGTAAAACAATCTTTTAAAAATATTAGAGAATTCTATGCATAAGATTGAATTTATTCTCATTTTAAGCCTTTAAAACACTATCTAATTCATAAATAGACATAAATAAGAAAATATATTATTCATTACATACTTGGGATGTTAAAGTCAAACTAATTAATCCATTTGGATCTTTTATCATTCATCCTTATAGTATGTCAATGATTTCAATGTTTCTTTGTATATGTATACATGTGATTTTTACTCAGATGGTTTACAATATTTTTGAATTATGATATATTATAAGAATATATATCATGATAAAATTCATCTTAGTTAGTATCTTAAAATTCTCACCAGCAATATCAATAAACCTTGGTATGTGATTGGGTATTTTAATGAAATTCTTATGTCTAGTGAAAAAATTGGCTCACCCATTCTCCTAACCCTAAAGAGAATTGAAATATTCAATTTAGGATTGTAATATTATCAAAATAAATCTCACTGATTCTAAGTTCAATTGGTATAGAAGACACTACAATAGGGTAGTGTCTAGAAAACATGATAGGGCCTTCACTAATATTCTTATTCTTTATAAATAGGACTTCATATCGAGTATTACACTACCTAAGATCAACTCGGTTCTTCATCCCATTGTTGTCAGTTTTTTCACTAGGAGTTTCAAACCCACTATTCCTTTCAAATACAATAATTCTTGTACTTTATATCCCAAATGTACTAACATTTTCAAAAACTTTTGGGAAGGCATGGGGTATCACAACGATCCTTTTTCTTGAATCAATAAATTAAAACACATTAAACAAAGCCTAAAAGTTTGGTGTAATTCCAAATCTAAACATATTGACAAGGAAATTTCCTCTCTAGAAACTGAGCTTACTCAAATTCAGAACTCCAATACTTGCTCTGAATTCTATTCGGATCCTCAACTAGAAATCAATACCTCTCTGAAACTCAACTATCCTATGATTCTCAAAGATAATATGCAAAATAGAATCTTCAAAACGTAATGGCTTTTATATGGAGATATAAATACAAAGATCTTAAATTCTCTCTGAATAATTAGAAAAATTCTATAGACCTTAGTTATTCTTAGATTTGTTGACTCCCTACTTGAGACTAAGGAAGCTATTTTTAATCATTTTGTCTCTTATTTTCTAATTTTTTTCAATGGTACGACTATTAGAAAAGATATCCTCTCTGAAATCATTCCTAATATGGTGACTGGTGAAGACAACGACTATATTTTAAGCACCCCCTTGATCCCGAAATCAAAGACACTGTTTTTAGCCTTAATCTGGATAGTGCCTCATGTCCTGATGGTTTTAAAAATGTTTTTTCCACCAATTTCGGGATATTATTCAATTAGATGTTTGAAATCCTTTCAAATCATTCTTTTCTAGTGATATTCTTCCTCAAGGATTTAGTTCTCAATTCCTTACTCTTATTCCTAAAGTGGACAGTTATTCTATGATTCAGCTTTTTCGTCTTATTATGCTTATTAATACCATTTAAAAAATTTCCTCCAAACTCCTTTCTAATAGAATAAATTCCATTTTCAATAGAATTGTTTCTTGGAATCAATTTGGTTTTATCAAAGTTGGGTCTATTTAAGATTGAATCTCTCTTGCCACGCAATGCAATAACATCTTAAAAAATGTCACTAGAGGAGGTAGTGTTTCCATTAAACTTGACAGTAGGAAATATTTTAAAACCATGTATTGGAATTTCATTTTCAGTATTCTCAAAAGATTTGGTTTTAATGACCCTTTTACTATAATGATAAGCTCTTTATTCAATTTGGCCTCCATCTCTGTTCTTGTCAATGGTGTCCCTAAGGGATTTTTTTAAAAAAACAAAGGAGTTAGGCAAGGAGATCCTCTCTCTTCCATTATCTTTGCCATGGAGGAAGATTACTTAAGAAGATTGCTCACTCGACTTGTAGATCAAAACAAGATTAAACTTATTCAGGTTTCAAGAAACTTAAATGTTCACACACATCTTTTTTACGACGATGATATCTACCTATTCTTATAAGGTGATAAAAGGAATATAAAAAATATAAAAAATTACCTATCTCATTACGAAGAAATATTTGTTCAGTCTATAAGATGGAGCAAATACTTGGTGTATTTTGGATTTTTTTACCTCTATTTAAAACTTTAATATCATTAATTACCTAGGTATCAAGGAAGGTTATTTCCCCTTCACTTATCTTGGTGTTCCTATCTTTTGGGGAAGGCCTAAATCTTGTTACTTCTATAACATTGTTGATAAAATCACCAATCAACTTTTTTCTCTGAATGGTATGTTCCTATCTATGACTGGATGTATTTTCCATGTAAAATATACAATCGTTTCCAAAAATGGTATACTCGATGATGGTGTAAAAATAGCTTGTGGGTATCCTTAAAAAAATTAACGTTTTCATTAAAAAATTTGTTTGTATAGGAAGCACACTTGAAAGAAAGATTGTGACCATCCCCTGGGCTACTTCTTTTAAATCTTTAGACAAGGGTGGTCTTTGAATCAAAAATTTTAAACTATCTAATGATGCTCTCCAAGCTAGGTTGAACTAGAGGTTACTTCAAAATAGCTCTGATTGCACTGTTTTCTTTAATAAAAGATTCATTATTAAACAGAAGAATGAAAATTTTAACTGCATCAGTTTTTTCATAAAGCCATATGTTAGGAATTCTTTCACCAACATTATGAATACCTCTAGATTGATGGTTAGTACCAATTCCTCCATTAAATTTTGGTTTGACAATTAGATTGGTGCTCCTTTAATCTCCATGCTGCCTCCCATTTCACTTCCTGATAATACAAGATACATCATATGGGATGTCTTTAATTCTCACAACATTATCCTTCTTGATAACATCGGTCATGTTATTGACAGCTACCTCTTCTCCAACTCAGATGATATTTTAATATGGGAACCTTCTTATAATGGTGTTCCTGATTCCAAAATTTTTTACAATTACATTTTAAATAGCTCAAATTCTATCTTATCTTGGTTGAAATATTTTTGAAAACCTTGGATTAAGCCCTCAAGACTTACCAGTGTTTGGCATATTTCTCATAATAGGGACCCCACTAAGGATTGTCTGTAATATTTTGGTATCCAACTTTTCTATAAATTTTACTTGTGAAACAAACATAGAGAAGATACTAATCACTTGTTTATGTCTTGTGCTACTGCTAAAGCTCTTTGGAATTACAATCATGACATTTTTTATTGTAAATGGTTACTTGATGATTCTATTAGATCAGAATTGTAGCGTTGTGTAGATTTTTAATATTCTCAAAAAATAAAGAATCTTTTTTTGTCTTCTTTTGCTAAGATCCTCCATGAGAACGGGTATAATAAAAATATTATTCTTCATAATAATTTCTCATCATAGCTTAATGTATGTAGGACGCGGATTCTCGTTTCCATTCATGATGCTTCCTTGATTCAGAAAGCATATTGTAACAACACTGTTTGTGATTTTGAGATCCTTCACCAACTCAGGATTACTAGTTCTTACAAACATCCTTGACAAACCCTTGGGGTATTCTGACAAGCCCCACTTCCTTGATGGATCAAATTTAATGTTGATGGTGACTCTAAAGGCAACCTGGGTCCTGCCGGATGCAGTAATATTTTTAGGGACTATCTTGGCTACTGTCATAGATGCTTCTCTGGTGGGTGTGCTATGGCCTCGTCTTTGGAATCAGAAATAATGGGTTTGATCCATGCCATTGAATTTTTTTAAAAAAAGGGATGGAACAATATTTGGATTGAAAGTGATTCAACCACTATTGTCAAAGATATTTGGAAAGGGGTGGTGCACCTTGCATGGATGCTTACATCCCATTGGATTAATTTTCATTCTTAACTCATGGAAATAAACTACATTTCCACTCATGCCTTTCGTGAAGAAAACATGGTTGTTGATGGTCTTGCCGACAAGGGAGTCAACTAGGACATTACTTGGTTGGATGATTTACCTGGTGATTTTCTCCCTTTATAAGAAAATGATTGTAACAAAATCACATCATTCAAACTCATGTAATCTGTCTTCTATTTATTCAATAAATTGAGCCTTGGTCTTTGAATGAGGCACCACCTTTCAAAAACAAAATAATTTGGCATTCAGATAATGAATAATCGTCAATAAGTTGTGCCAGATATCATGAATGCAATCTTCTGCCATCAATTTTGGGATGTTGTATTGAGTGTTTTCCAAAGGCAAGAACATGAATTCTTTTTCACCGTCAGTCAACTGTTTTCTCATATTAAACACATCCTCATCATCTTTTTCTAGAGGTTTCTAAACTTCGTCCGACCAGAGTGGACACTTCTCAATTGTTTTATCCTAAAAAATAGGATCAGTTTCCTTTCCTTCTACTATATTAGAAGGAAAATGACACGAGGGAGGTTCAGATAATTACCGTCTCATTGGGATGTCATCTAGTTGAGAAATTACTTCACCTGTTAGTAATAAGTCATCAATCATGACTGGACTCATTTTAGAATGTGCCTCAATATAAGAGGGATTTATCATTATGACATTTTCAATAATAGAATTATCTTGAAAATGTGAAACACTACTATGGAGAGAACATTCATAGTGAATTCAATTATAAGGAGGGCCACAATGGTGGATTACAACAAGGGAGAAATCCCTTTTCTCCTTGATCTTCTGGCCACATGGAGGGTTTTCATGGATCTCATCTAGATATAGGCTCTTTAGAATATCCTAATTAGCATGAAGCAAGACTTCATGATGAAGTGTTCGATGGTGAACACCAGAATTACTAATACCACTCCCATGATTTTCTAATGGGAGAGTAGGATCTTGAGTTGCAATAGATAAATGTCTGAGGGATTCAAGAACTCCAGCATTAAGAGGATCTAGCTCACATATTGAATTTTGATTTTCCCACTATGTTTGGCAAGAATTCTACTTAGCTGCTCGTTTACACCTAGTTGGGGCCACTTGCTGGGAGAAGTGGTTATCATGGATGGGTGTATGTTCCTTCCTTGAAGTATTCATTAGAATGGTCAGATTTTCTTCAATTGGAATGGGTGTATGTTACCAATCAGGTTGTCCGTGTGATATGGGGGAGTATGCCCCATAACCATCTTGGACTGGAATAGAAGTATTTATCTGCTCTGGGATGGCATGCTGAAGAGTCATCCTAGGTGTGGGATATAATTATGTGTTTGTTCCCCTAGTACTATTGACATTTCCATTATGATATTTTGTCATGCTTCCAGACTATGGGGAAGAATTTGTTTCTACCCTTTCACCATTATTAAAATGTGTTTTGTTACCTCAGCAACCAAAACAAGAATATACATCCATTTTGTATCTGTAGTAGGCGTATGTGACTACTTCTATCATCCCTTTCCTATTATTAGTAATTAATTGTACTCATGTATGGAGGAAAAGAGTTGAGCCTACCCTAGGTTTGTCGTCGGATCTTTCCAACTAACATCTTCAGGTGCTACCAAATGAGACTGATGGTATGTGTATCTGCCTCCTAGATTTTTTACACCAAGAATGGTTGACAAAAAATTTTCAGAGCTGATATACAAGATTGTTGGCATGATTGGTGTGGGTAAAAAAGTATATGTTCCTTCTTACTAGTTGCCACCATATTTGATTGGAGGGATTCATTGAATGAAGTTAGACGATTCTGCTGACTGGTTGATACTTTATAAGAAGGATTATGTGTCTGATCATGGTACTCCACTGGGATTAAATGACAGGATTGGTTGGGCGCCACTAGACGAGTCTATTGGAAAACATAATTAGGGAGGGCGAGTGTATATGCATGTTCATTTTTTGCCACAAAGTTAGCTTGATGGAATTCTACAGAGGGGGAAAAGGTAAGAACATGCTCCATGCTGGATTAATTTTGCCCCTAGTGGTTCGTCTTGTGTGACCGGGTCTGAGGGACATGGGCTGAACAACCGAAGGCAACACCACCATCATGTTGTGGGTTCATTGCTGCATGATTTTGTTGGCATCGATTGTTGGTGGGAGCCCTTGGGAAAGACCCATGAATCTTTTAGTTGATGCCATGAGTGACCTCTTGATCCACCTACATATAGTATAGGGGTATTGGATATTGTGTTCTAGGGATAAGGACTCTAAATGGACGAATAAGGCGGTTGGAACTGTTGGCTTCTTGACCACTGATCATCGCTGACTTAACGATCGAAGGTTGTTTTTAATTTGGATTTCCAGTCGATGAGCCTCTAGGGTTGGGATAATACTATGTTGACAGTATTCCCATAACATTACATTTGAGGCCCAATTTTGAAGACACTGAGTTGGTGATGATGTCCTTCAGGGTGACAAGGATCCATCTTGAGCAGCAGTTTAGGCATTCATGGTTTCAAACATGAAGGAATTCATTTGGAGTGAAGGGAGTTCTAAGGAAACTTGAGAAATAATGAACTCCATTAAAGAGAAATCTTTTAGATGGAAACATTCATGATTTATTCGTTTATCTAGACTTCCTTTATAAATTTATAGGGCCTTGATAGATGGAAAATACTATTAACTTGGTTAAGGATTCATGCCAGGTTCACCATTTTTGTTTCATCTCCCTCGGAACATGTGTTCTTGTTAGTAATAACTACTTCCGGGCAGTTTCCATCAGATTTATTTATGGAACCATAAAAATTCAACGGTTCTTTATACAAAGGGACTTACTTTCCAAAGGTAGGCATTCGTTAGGTTTTGGCCTATGATACTTAAGAACATACATTGGTTGAGAGGATGAGAGGCCGGACTCATCACACCCTTTTAGGGGGAATTATTGCCTAATCCAGGACTCTCTTATATATTGAATATATTTCTTGTGAATCCTTATTTATTTATCAATTATAACATAGGTTTACCTTGATTTTTTCAATCAATTATTTTCATGTTTGAAATTTAGAATCATACATATATATTCTAGGTTCCTCATTAATAGAGATATATGTATGTATTTGAGGTTCTCCATAAATGGTATCATGTCATATAATATTTATTGATTATTTTAACGGTTGTTATGACAATAAATGTTTTTAAGACACTAAATGTGGTGCTCTATAATTTTTTAACGTCCTGGGAGATGAAAGATTGTTTTGATCTTGGGATCGTACCCATGAATGGGATACCTATGTATCCTTATTAAAGGAATCAGAACCCTCATAGTTTGGTACTACATAATGGGGCCAGATCATTCCATTTAAGGTCATGTGATAAGGGCTTATCCATACGGTTTAATTTCATGTGGTAAGGACATATAAGAAAAATATGCATAGTCAAAAATTAGTATGGGACTTCTTCCTAAGAAGACCAAGGAACCTGGAAAATATATGCGTTTTCAAGTTTGATTACACCCTATTGGGAATATGGAAGAAAAATAACAGGTTTGATTTGAAGTGTTGGGTTTGTACCTTAGGGATGCTTCCTACGTATCCCACTTTGATGGGAATCAAATCCCACGTAGTTCTATGAGTCTCATAGAAGAGTGTAGTCCATTGAGAGAAAACGAGTTAGGAATTACTTCATTAAAAGGATATCTTTTTATGGATGAAATGAGATAGATCTTGAGCATTATGAAGGCTTCCTATGTATCCTAGTTTTGATGTGAATCATATTTCTTGTAGTTCATTCAATAGGATGTTTGTACAAATGTTCTAATCATCAAAAAAATATAATACCACATGAGTCGGGCTTGGTGTGAGAAACAAGAGGATTTAAAAGATTCAAAAAAGTCACACAAACACTTTTCCTTATCCACTTGTGGAAGAGGACAATCTTAAATTGGAAAGGGTGGTTGAGGCCATGGAGACAAACCTTCCCTCTATTCACTTTACATTAGCAAATGTCCAATGTAAGGAATGATTGAAGGTGGAGGAACTAGAGAGGAGCGAGACTATAACATTATTTGTGAAAGGTTAGGGGCTTACACCAATATGGTTTCCCTAAAATTGGTCCTGGTAGTGGAGGGAAACTTCTCTTTTGTTCAAAAGAAAAATTAGGTGTGAACCGTACCTTTCCAACCAGAGACCAGAGGTTCCAGGTATTAGAGATGAGAAAGGGAGGGAATGACCCAAACCTTAATCCTCCAAACTGAGAACTCCCCAACACTATTCATGGGAGAAAGTTCTATGTGACTTTGGATATATAAACCCAAAGACACACCATGAATCCTAACCCCATTGCAGAAAAAATGTGGAAAACCTCTGACTGTGGATATACAAACCCAAATAGTAGACACACTGATGTGCCCTTACCTAAGGATTGATAAGTCAAGAGGTTTTTGTGGAGGATTAAACATAATCCCTTTTAGAAAAGATATCCAATGAAGAAGAAGACTTACCATGAATGACATTGATGAGGTATTGGTGAATGCCTTGTAAAGGACGAAGGGATAAGGTGAATAAAAGAAGGGTCCCAAGTAGGTATCTGGTGTGTAGGTATGGTAACACGTGTAGGATTACGCGACCTGATTTTCACTTACGTGATGAAAGTCCTGGATGTTAATACTTGGGAAAGACATGACAAAAAACTTCAAGAGTGTTAACATGTATTCCCGGAAGTGGGGCTCTCATGTTCTTTTGGGAGGAATAGTTGGATTGAAAGTGACTGTAATTTAGGGAGGTTGGGCACTTTAGGCGCGCAATTGTTTTGGATTTTAAACACTAATGGGACTTAATTCCTATGATCCTCCTTCATTTCCTCCACTATAGAAGTTAAAAAACCTCCTTGAATGTTTCAAAAGACTTGGGTGAAGGAATAGGGAAACCATAGCAACAATTGGGTTTTTGGTAAATTCATCTGTACAAATGAAGGCCCCAAGGGTCTATTTATAGGAAAATAAGTGTCACCGGGTGAATGGTGGTCAGGCGTGCAAGTGGCTTTCATGCCATAAATGTGGAGCGCATGTACCTTTCATGGCGACGGAGCCTCATCTTGACTAGGGCGATCCAATTTTCAAGCATTTTGTAACATTGATTTTGTTCATGTATTTCCTCCTCTTTTTTATAATGCATTTTACTTTGTCATTTTTTTAATAATGTGATGGAACAGAGTGTCAACATTTATGTAGATGATTAATACATTACTACTAAAGTGATAATGGGAAATACCAACAAGTTTGCCTCCTTTTTTCGGAATCTTTGATTTTCATAGAAAATAGTCCCTATGGATAGGGATCAATTCCTTTGATCTAGGTTACACTCCTTGAATTGTAGGAGCGGAAATCATTATAGTTTCCAATTCATATGATAAGAAATTTAGATAACCCTTTCCTCAGAAGTCTAGTCTGGATTTTGTGCAATTCATTATAGGAAAAGGCCTCATGGACATGGTATACACTAGGGATCGTTATCCATGGCACAATAATCAAAGAGGTTGTCATCGCTCCTAGAGTCGACTGTATAGATTCCTGGATAACATCCAGATGGTTTCTTCTTACCCCAATTCCACGGTAAACAACCTCATCAAGGGTATTTTGTACCATTATCCATTATTGGTTTCTTTGTATACAAGTTAATAGAACACATATTCATTAATATTCTCCCACTACTGGACCCACATTGATGGATATCATTATGTTCTCAATAGCTTGTGGAGGGTCCCATCTTAAGGAAATACTTGGATCAGGCTTCATAATAGGTTGATACGTCTCTGGTAGGATCTCTAGGTCTGGATCAAGAAGCACCCCCATGATAAGGATATTGATGGAACCATAAAGGATTTTGACCAGATGGAAGCAAGACTCAAGGTAGACTAGAGTAAAAAAGTGTTTGAGGACCTCTCTAGGAAGAAGGACAGTCTGGCAGAAATGATATTGAGGCATGAACATGTGGATTGGGAAAACTCAATGAAAAAATGGTAGTGCGAAGGGCATAGGAACACTACATACTTTCATGCCTGCATCATGGAGAAAATGAAACACATAAAACTCAATTTAAGGTTGGAATATGGCTCTTAATTAGGAAAACCAGATGTTGTTGTCGGGATGGACCATTCCTACCTTAAGGATATGCTTGCCAGTCCTAACCCTCGTATGCCTAAAGGTTGTCTGAGTATAGTCGCCTCTATTTTGGATGATATCCAAAACCCTATCTCTAGTCTGGAAAATTATATCGTCGGATCGGTCTTATATGAGAAGGAGATTCATGAGACCATTATGAGCCTTAATCCCGAGAGTTCATTGGGCCTAGATGGATTCCCAGGGTTTTTTTTCAGAGAGTCCTGGTCTATGGTTCAGAAATACATTGACATGGATATTCAAGATTTCGTTCATGGTGTATCCTTCCTCATGTAAGCAATGAAACTACACTAATTATATTTCCCAAGATCAATTACACATCCTCTCTTCAATACGTTATCCCTATAAGAATGTGAAATTTACCTTATACAATTCTCTCAAGTATCATGAAAAAGGAAATCCTCTCATATTCCTCACTAGATTTCCATAGATCATCATAGATTTGTGAAGGGTATATCTCTATAAGAGGCTATCAAGATATCTCAAGAGATGATTTTTGATATCAATATCAAGTCCCATGGATGAAAAATGGATTTAAAATTAGACATGAATAAGGCATATGAGAGGATTTTGTGGAGATTTATCAACAAGGTGCTCACATGTATGTGATTTTCCTCTCGGGTCACTGAAATCATCATTTGATGCATTAGAACCTATTAAATTGAAATATCTTTTATCAGAAGAACCCATTGATTCTTCAAGGCTACCCATGTCCTCAGAAAGGGGGAACTAATGTTCCAAACCATATTCATCCTTTCCTAAGACATTCTTGACACTGTATAATCAAGAGTATGATTCAATGTTATATTATTCCTTGTCAGAGAGGGTTGTTTACTTCTCCCATCTCTAACCTCAAGTTTGATAATGACATCATGATATTCTTGAATGGTTGAAAATGATTTGTTCATTGTATCAACCGAGTACTTGATGTGTATTTTCACTAGAGTGGTCATGAGATTAACCAACAAAAAATATTCTTTATATCTCTAACAGACTCATGGTGATACGAGATACCTCTTTATGCAACTATCTAGACATGAATAGAGGGATTTTCCCAATAGACTACTGGGGTGTGCCATTATCTTCATGCCAGATCCACATTCACAACTTTGGTCATATCATTACCAAGTTCATGGGTAGAGTATTCAATTAGAAAAATTGTTTCCTATCCTTTGGAGGAAGGATAACGCTTATTAATAGGGTTCTCTTGGATATACCTATTAATGTGATGGCATCCATTAAAATTTCTAAGGGAGTAATCACCACTATTTATAGGGTTCTGGTAGGATTTCATTGGGATTCCCTATCAAAAGAAAACCATCAATAGGATTCCTGGAATAGAATGGCCATGATGACCTAGGAAGGAGGTATCAATGTGAGGAAATTAGTTGACACCATTCAGTGCATGCATGCCAAGCTGGCACGATGGGATTTAGAGGGATGTACCATTTGGGGAAAAAGGAATTTCCACAAAATTCAGTGCATATAAAAAGATATTAAATGGTCATTACTCACCCCTTATGTCCATGATTTCTACTCACATTCCTACTCTTTAACATATCACACACTGGATTATTGTGAAAGGTGGGATCCTATTCTAGAAACATAATTTGGAAGGTTCAAGGATCATCTTTCCTAGATGACCGACTCCTAAAATTTTCTCCATGGAGGAAAGCATGTACCCATAATTTATCAGGGCTGTTCGAGATAAGGATCTACAGGAAAACTTTGACACCATTGAAATGAACATAGAGCCAGATTAGTGCATGTTCAAACACTTTATCAAAGGTGAATTTTCAACTAGGTATTTTCAAGGAGTGATAACCTCATATAATACTACATATTTATGAAACAAAACGATGTGGTGTAGTAATATTTCAAACAAGTTCAATCTCCTCACATGGAGAATCGGGAAACTTGTTGTGCTGAATGATTAAAATTTTAAAAAAACCGGCATGTCTTCTACGGCCAGGTGTACATTATGATATGATTATCAGAAGAAGTGTTCGAATCACTTATTTTCAGAAAGATACTAGGAACATGTTTTGTGGAGTTTCTTTTGATATTTCACTTCCTTCTCAAATCAGGTGCATTCTAGGGCTCCTTTCCTAGTGTGATGGTTCCATGGATCGCCTGAAATTGGTCCAGAGAATATTCCTCAGGATATGGTCTCGAATTCCATATGTTGGTGCATTTGATAATTTAGAAATAGAGTTAGTCATGAGGGGTTTCTTCCTATACGGTAGTCTATAATCATCAAAATGAGGATCTTTCTCATTGACGTTATTAGACTCCACAAAACTAGTGATATGCTCCTACACATAGACCTCTTCAAATGAGAAACTCCTCTACTAATGGACCTCAAAATGCCAACACAGACCATTGGATTCAATATCACCCACCCTCCACAGGCCTCAAGCTTAAAATAGATGGATCATTCATGATATGAATCATGTGGGGAAAAGGGGTGGTCTGAGACAACACATGTTGTTTCATCATGATGTTTACAACGTTTTTTTGTCATTGTCACTCTCTCTAGGATTAGGCCATGGCTATACTCATCATTCAGAGACATTTCCTCTAATGCGATATTGATCTCATAGAAGCAAAAACTAATTGCATGCTCTTATATAACTATCTTAAAGGCACAATTACTACCCCTCAATCAGTATCCTTTATTATTATAAAATGAAGAGGTCTACTAAACATCAATAAAAATGTTTCTCACACCTAGTGTAGGGGTAATAAAGTATGATATCATCTATATTATATTTCCATTAAAAGATCTATTTTATCCTACTTCACATGAAATAATATCCTTAAGGCAGATGGAGAGAACCTTGTTAGAGGGGATGGTCTGGGATTACCATATTTTAGACCCCATAGGTCCCGTTTTATCTTGTTTTGTTTCCTTGTTACCTTAAATCCATTTAATAAATGATGATGATGATGATGATGATGATGATGATGATAATGTGTATTGATCATTATAATTTATGATTTTCATTAATGTATATCATGCCACATATTATTTGATGTATTGATGAAAACTATTATGAAATATTATCACAGTTATGTAAGATATGTTGGGTTCATCTTGAGTGATATTGTATTAATGGATAATGTGAGAAATGATTTATCCCTTTTACCTCTTGATGAATTTTAATAACTAAAACCCTTTGGTGGAAATATAACAGCCTAAACAAATACATTGACATGATGTTCTACAGTCGAGTTCATTTCCAGAGATTTAATGATAGCGCCATTAATCTTATTGGTTGATGAAATCAACACGCATCTTTCATGGAGAAGGCTTACACGACCTGTTCAATAGGGGGTATCGATGTGAAGAGTATCTCTAAGACGCTGTAAGGGATTTGGGTGAAGTTGGAATGGGAGGTTATTGAGGGCCTCTTTTTGTGGGGTAAATTCATGGCCAAGAAAATCAGTGGTGGAAGTAGCGGAGCTAACGGTATTTGGGATTAATTATTTTTTGTGGTTTCCTCCCTCATTCAATCCATAAAACCCCATATTAAATGGATTGTGTGGGAAATATGATCTTTACTTTGGCATCAAATCTAGGATGGTTTTCTTCTAGTGTTTTTTAGTTGTCCGGCTACCAACACCAACTTCAAAAATGTTTGTAAGTTTTCAACTTTCGTTAATGTTGTGCTGAACAGGGATCGACATATGGTATTTGACTCTTTTGAGCTCACGAATGAACTAGATAGATGTGTTTTTACCGCATCATCCTCAGGTGCTTTCTTAGCCAGGGATTATCGAAGGGCGACCCGTACGGCGTCTCAACAGGGTACTTGGGTTTCAGTTCTATGGATCAAGGAGATTCCCGCTAAGCTTACTTTTCTGGTGTGGAATATCATGAATCATGCCCTCCCTAGGGATAATAACATTAAGAAGATTGGTGTGTCTCTGGTCTTGCGTTTCTTGTTGTATAGGGGCTAAAATGAAGAGAGCATGGAGCATCTGTTTTTCAGTAGTGGCCAGGCTCTCCAAGTCTGGCGATCCTTTGGGGATTTCACGAGATTCTCGGTTCCAGAATGAAGGGATTCTACATTCTTGGATCGCTAGTTCCACAGGATGGGTGATGTTGATCTAGAGAGGAAATCCCAAGCTGTCATCCTGGCGACCAGATGTTGGTGTATCTGGTTATCAAGGAACAAGGCTAGAAATGAAGGAATTCTATTCTCGGGTCAGGTGATGGTGGCATGGACGAAGTTCCTACTAGTTGATATGATCCGATCCTATATAAACCAGACTGATGCTCCTTCCCTCAGACCATTCTCTGTGGGGGCCATTGAAAAAAGTCCCCGGAATACTGGAAACTGTGTTAGATGGTTTCCACATCTTCACAACATCAAGCTTAAGATCGATGGATCATGCATCTTGAATGACATGAAAGGTGGTTCCGTGGTCAAGGACTCAGGAGACAGTGTTGTTCTGGCATTCACTGTTCACATTGGTAGAGGGAATTCTCTCATGGATGAGGCACTCACAATGTTGACCGGTCTAAAACTTTGAAGGCATAAGAGTATTGAACGGGCTGCGGTTGAAACTGATTCTCTCATTATTCATGACTCATTCCATGGGAACCACAAAACTCCCTGGTCTATCTCTTATATTATTAAAAGGTGTAGATCTCTTCTCAGTGCTATAACTGACATCTTTCACACTCGGAGGGAGGGTAACATGGTTGCAGATCATCTTGCCTCTATGGTGTCGTAGGGTCTCATCATCATTCTCCTAACAGACTTTCTTTCCTTCTCTAACGAAGGGAAGAACCTCATTAGAGGGGACTCTCTTGGGCTTTATCACTTCAGGCCTTCGTAGCCTCCCTTTTTCTACTTTCTTGTTTGGTGTATTGGATGTTTCTTCTCTTTCATAATAAAATAATGATGATGATGATGATTATATTACATGTTAAATTTTCATCAGAAATAATATTTCATTGACATTATATCTTCATTCTCTATAGATTTTGTGCATGTTTTTAGGAAATAATATTGGACTTTTGGTAGTTATGACTAATTCCACTGATTTGGAGGCCAATAGGGTTAGATTCTAAGTGTATCCACAATATCACTTAGATTCTAGTATTGAATTTAATAAGTTAGAATAAATAATTTTATACAGGTTTAGAAGATCACCATAATTAAATAACAAGTTATTCAAAATAATAAGTGATTTAAATAATAATAATAAATATTTATTTTCAAGTTTAGTTAATATAAAATTTATAATATATATTATAGAATAATTCAGTGACACTGATTAATTAAATAGTGATTGTTCGAGGATCGGTAAATATTGATGCTGTAATGTTGGTCGAATATTTATGGTCTAATTGTCAATTTTATAAATAAAATTTCAATATATTCTTTATGTGGTTCAAATTTCTAGTGTTTAACACCAATATTTATAATATTATTATTGTTTCAAATGGGGTCAACAAAAAAATGGAATTGGTAAACGGTTTAGTGTGATATATTTCAATACTAAACCTACAATAATAAATATCTAATTATATCTATTTCATAAGATTAAATTATTTTACACAAAATATAGAGTGATACTATCTCAATACCAAGATATAGATCAATAGATATATATTTCTCTCCACCTCTCCTCCCTCAAGATAATGAGATATGACCAAGAGTTCTTTCTCTCTTGAGAAGAATTTTTCTGCAATCAACCACAAATATCATAATAGATTTAGACTAGTCATGCAAACACCTGATGATTCTATGGTTCTGTTTAGAGATTGTTGTCAATTTTAGGTCACAAAAAACATGGATTCTTCACTTGAATCCTATATTAAAATTATGGTATGAAAATATATTGTTAACTATATCACCAAAAAAGTAGAATTATATTTTGAGGTAATTCATTATCTGGTTATAAATTAATTATAAATTAGATATGAGGATCCTTATCGTTTTTTCAATGTTTTACAATAGTTATGTAAAATAATATTTTTGTTGAACATGAAATTTTGATCATGTAAATAAACTATTACATATGATATAAAATTAAGATTGAAGATTGTTATAAAATCAAGGAAACTTTCACTACACCTTTAATATACAAGTGGTATCAGAGTAGACACACATTTAATATATAATTATATATTATTCATTGATTGATTTCCTATGTCTTGATTTTATTTAACATAAAAAGATTCTTTTTAATATCTGACATAATTGTGTATTTTCTTCCTTTATTATCGACAGTATAAATTGTAAATAGTTAATAATTGAAAATGAAAAAGAATTCAAATCACCAAATATAGAGGATAGATTGGTTATTCCTTAAAAAAATAGAATACAAGACATATAATTTCAGTATAGACAACGTGTAATTTTATTTTTCAACCTTATATTTCTCTATAGGGTTATATCCAAAAGATCATATATCATATATGAATTGTTCAAAATGGAATGTTTATCCAGATGACTTACCATGTGACATGAAGAACTACACAACATGTAACCACTATACATGATGTGTTGTCTCTTATATCTCACAGTCGAGTACATGGGGTTTCCCATGTGTATTGTGTATTAGATAAATGACATGAGGATAAACATGGTGTGCCAAATGAGGTGAGACACTATTTATTTTGGACTAGACACCATGAACCTCAAGGTTTTTCATGATATGAAACATGAACAGACTAATGGTATGTGTTGTGGATATGGATCGAAGACAAGTACACAATGTATACTTTTATACACATTGTTTAGTAATCTACCGTCAGTGATTTCAATTTTTAGGGATGAATAATTAAATTTATTACTAAAACCTACTAATTATGTGTTCTATGTGTCATTCATTCGATAGTACATACATTGTCATATGTTTAACAATTAAATATTTAATTAACTTTCTTGTTAAAATATTTCATAAATACCCATGGTTTCCTCAAAGTATACTTTTATAATAAACTAATTTTAAATGAAGTTAATTTTGATTAAACTTATATCTGATGGTGAGTTAAAGAATAATGGATAGAATTAAGATAAATTAAATTATTTGGTATAATTTATTATGAATAATTTTTATTAATGAACGAATCAAAGTAATTGACGACTTTATTTAAACTGAATGGTCATTTTTTGATGTTTGTATGATCATAATATTTTTCCAGCCCATGTATGTGA
Source organism: Viscum album (assembly GCA_963277665.1). NCBI lineage: Eukaryota > Viridiplantae > Streptophyta > Magnoliopsida > Santalales > Viscaceae > Viscum > Viscum album. The sequence continues at coordinate 507,968,455 of OY728145.1, forward strand.
TTGTTTTATTTTAATTTATGTTGGTTAAATTATTATTTATGGCCTAAAAGTCATACCCTTATACTTATTATATAACGGATTTTCTATCATGGTTTCTATTGTGTAAACCCCATTTATCCAATCTATTATATCCCCTCACCTACGTTTGAGTAAAATCTTACATATGGATTAAGCTCCCATGTAATAGGAGGTGGTCTGAGTGGAAAAGCATAGGTGAAACCAACCGAGGCGATACATATGAGATAAGGTGAAATACTGCAACATTATCTAATATTTGGTTCAAGGTTTTTTCTCATAGGGCTGAGGTTTATTTTATCATCTTGTAGATAATCATATCATTAGAGGATCTCAAAATCATGCCACTTATATTTTATTTCATTTAGTTGCATGGTTAATTATATATGTTTTTGAATATTGTGTGATCACCTAATAAATGAATTACCAAGCACAAAATATGGAATAAAATATAAATTTATTATGTGTAATTGTTTTATTAGATATGGTTAACTACTTAAGTAAAATAGAATTTATATTGACAAGGTTTTTAAAAGGATAAATTAGACCTTACACATAAGGATAAAAATAACTCAATTAAAATATTATTCTAGGTTATCCCTACACTACTTATGTTGGAATCAACATCATAGTTTAAAGTACATAACTAACACAACATTTTGATCATTTAATTATCCTATAAATTTTAGATTGATGTTATGGGTTCGATTTACTTAGTTTACATTAACGGTTAACTACCTAAGTAGGAATTAGTTTAACAAATAAAAAAATGTTGATGAAATATTAAAACATGATTAAAGAACTAGGGATTCCACTCAATAGATCAAGGAACTATGAGTTAATGTAGTTGGAAATTTATGTCTACCAGAACCCCTATAAATTGACTGTCAATACCATGTATGGTTTACGAGAAGGGAATATGGATATTTGCAATAAGAATATCTATGTTCCACGATATTACAATATTGATGGGGGATGGCTATTTGGTTTCAAAAAATAATGGGAGATTAATAATATTTTAATTAATTTTAGATTTATTAATCTGTTTTTTAATCAAAACAAGTACTAATTATCTACTCTCAATTTGATGAAAAAGGAAAATAAAATTACTTTGCCAATATCTCTACAATCCATACTAGAGAAGGATAATTTTTCACTGATTTAAATATAGAGGAATGATATAGGTGCTTTCTCCTTATACTATTAAATTTATGAAACTCATATATATTGAAATCCCACTTCTGATTCCCCTTTCCAAAGAGGTTTGTGAGGGGAAAGCATCTCTCTAGAAAAGCATGTGGAAAACACAATGTTTATCCAATGTTTTATGTTATCCTTCATTTGTAATGATATTTTAATTAAATATTAGGATATGGATGAATATTATGTAGTTTCTCACATTGAGTATCTCTATCAAGAGAAGGAAAGATCATATTGATATAAGATCTTCAATGAACTATTTATGTGAAAGAACGGATATTTAGTGCCAGTTAGGTAACATGTGGTCAAGATGATTGGATACATTGAGTGCCTAGGCATCTTAGGTTTTAAGATCCTTGATAGGCTGCACATAGATCTCATTATATTCACACTACCAAATAACATCTCTAGGTTTATTATGAATTTTAATATGATCAATATAGATAAGACATATCGAATCTTATTACCAATGTCTTCTATGTTGATAAAGACATGGAGCCTGAAAAACCTACTACCCATATAGAGAATAAGAAGAATAATAATAATGAAAAGGGGTAAAATATTTATTCAAAGTCTAAGGCTACATAGAGCCATACCTCTATGAAGATTTAGAAGATCAAGTGGTAAGTAAAGGAATGGGATGGAGTATGCATTACATGTTCCAATAATAGACACTATAAAAGTAATTTAACTTAAGAAAAGATTAAATGGGAATATTTGGGTGCATTCATTATTGAGTGAAATCTTTCCATATCTATAAGTAGGGTATTTGATATATACTGTGGTGCTCATATTTTATCCAAATATAATAACCAAGTTGATTTAATAAGATTAATAGTGATGTGGTGAATCAATGGGCCACCAATGAAGTGATGATGGATAGTCTAGACATTGGAGACTACCTCACACTGCAGACATTATTGATTTTGGTTTTAAATAACTGTTATTATGTGCCTTGGGTAACCAAAAACTATATTTTCATTTATTCATTAGATATGGATGGATTTTTTTTCAACTTTTAAAATAATTTTTTCTACTTTTATAAGGATAGAATATGTTAAGATATGACACAATTTAATAGAGGTCATTATGTATTAAATTATGAATCCAAATATTGGAAATAGATAATGAAACAATTATAACACCAAGCTATGGAATCACCATCTTAGTAATATAAATGAGAATTGAATGATAGAGCTCTATTAGTATTGTAACATAAATTATTTTGAGATTAAGCCACTTGAATGATGTCATGCCTAATTACAAGTTAGCATGACCAAACAAGCATTCTATTATCAACATAAAAGGGTTATAGATCATCAAGAATTGGTACACATTTTTGTTTATGTACCTTTTTAAATAGAAAATAAAGGTGGACTCATATACATTATAACTTGTACTAAAAACACGAGTAATTATAGTAATATCAAATTAATGAGGTATTATTATGAATACTTTTTGAAGTTCAAAGAGTTCAATAATGAGGTTGAAAATCATCTTGTTATGAAGATAAACAAACTATAACAAGATTTAGGAGGTGAATATCCTAACCAAGCCATTATCATCTTTTTACGGGAGTTTGATAATTTATCTAAACTCACTACACCTTATACACCACAGTCGAATAATGTTAGAGAATTGAAGAACCATACCTCATTGGATATGGAAATGTAAATTACGAATCACACAAGACATAGATTATCATTTTAGGGATATTCACTACTTATGATATTATACTTACTAAACTGATTACAAAATAAGGTGTAAATGGTATTACCATTTAGTAATAGAGTTGAAAAAACAATTTTTTTCACATGATCAGGAAAAGGGTAGTGATGAATTTGTTAATTCTTTCTTAACTAATAAACTAACACTCTAAAGAAAAAAAATGTATCTTAATAGGGAATAATAAGGAATCACGGGGATATAATCTATACAACCCTTCAAATAAGAATGTAAATGGTATAAGTAATGAAATTTTACATTAGAGGGAGCATAATCTCATGGGGGATAGTGGGAGAACAATTGAATTCAATGAAGTTGATGGTCATGACACTTGAGAGATAGTTCCTGAAACCATATCATAGGACCTGTTAGAATATTTATTTTCCCGAAACACAAGTATTGTGTGTGATTAGTACAGGGGTAAGATAACTAAGGAGATATTGTAGCACCCCAAACATTTCATGGTATGTTTTTATTAAATATCATCTATTCATCACTGTGTTCCTTCAAAACAACACTTGGTTATTTAGGATATAGTAAAAACCTGGCCATTAAATACAAATTTTCCACTTCTATGTTTTTGAATTTTGAAAAATGGTCATCTAGAGTTGTGATCAGTAAGTCATTTGGAGTCTGATAGAACAAACTTAATTTTTGGTAAATAGTAACATAACCTTATGAATAGTAATATGAACCTTATGAATAGTAAATAATAATATTAATTCATTTTCTTAAGGCAATAAGATAATGAGATCTTATTTAGTTTTTCAATGAGAAAAAAAACTTATAGCACTTTAAGATTTTTATTTTTCGAATTAACTATGACCTTATTTAAAAATTAAATTAATAATATTTAGAAAAATATTTTTGAAAAATGGATTTCTCTATTTAATTCTACACTTCTAAAAATGGTTATCTTGAATTTTGGGAATTTTTCCAAAATAATTGATTTTTCAGTGAATAGTAAACAATACAGTTTTTAGTTTCTGTGTGTTAATGACATCATTAATGATGTAATAATAATTTCATAAATCTGGTAGACTTGTGTATAGTTAAATAAGATGTGAGGTGTCCCAAGGGGATTATACCTTGGTAAAATACAATGGGAAAGCCATGGTTTTTCAAAAACCACTCATGAGGTGTCCCTTGAAAATTATTAAAATAATCCCTCATTTTCCTATAAATGCCAACTTTTCCTTTCATTGAATTCATTACCAATTCTCCATACATGAAGTTATCTCCTACTTACCTTCAGATTAGTCCTCCAATGGTTTCCTCAAGCCCTCATGGTCCCGACCTTCACGTTCTAAGGGTTACACTACAAGGTAAATAAATTCTCAATTTTTTTTCCGTTCATGTTCTCTTTTATGTGGTATATCTTTCATGTTTCTGTACCTTGTTCTTATTTTTATTCCAATTCTTGATATATTCTATATTATTATTAATTTCTGGATTGGTGACATTTTTCCCCTTTATTAAAAAAAATTCTAAAACCATGTTGCCTAGCCGTTAGGTTGCCGATTATTTGTAAGCGATTTCAAAATTATTCTTTTATTTTGAGTTCTTTATTTATTCTTTCTTAATCTCTTCATACCATAGAGGAATGAAATATAAATAATCTTGTATATTCTATATGTTCTCATGTTCATGATAAATTAATCATCATTCTTCTTTTTTTCCCACACTTATTCAAGGAATTAAAAACATTGTTCATGATGTATCGAATTACCGACATCGTGGATGAGGTAATCTCAATTTTCATTAATTCTTTCAAGTCTGGTAATGAAACCATTTATATGGTTGAACCAGGTAATAATATATGTGTTATTATTCACACATGGTTCTGGTATTATTTGGTACTCATGGTTATAATTTATAAAACAAAATTAGGTTGTTATTATCAAAGAACCACTAAAACGATCTAAACGAACATTATTAATGTTTTAGCTAATGAATCATCATCATTGTATATAACTCAAAATCATTAAAAGGACATTTATATCTCCATATTTTTTTAATAATATTTTTTAACAATTCTGTAAGTTTAACCATGTTTCAAATGAACTCCCATTCATGGAATCAAGTAACGAACCATGAAAATCAAGGGAGAAAATGCTTCCAAAACATGAAAATTGAACCAATTGAAACCATAAAAGGGCCATGAATGAACCTAATAAGGTAATAATAAATCAAGTACATGTATAAGCGGTTCTTTACATATTATCTAATGAAGCTATGTTTGATTATTCAGGTCATTTAAACAAACGAAGAACACACTCGAGCATATGGTAATGGGTTTCTCATCTCACTTTCATTTCTCTGATATTTCCATTGTTCACCAATTATTCCTTTTATTTGGTATATGTGTACTGACATTTGATATATAATAATATTATTCTATTTATAATCATGTTATTCAATTATTCAATTGATGGTTATTATGTTCTGGTCATACGGTTTGACCGATTACATTGTATGAAGGGACTTTGTCTCAGCTGCCGTTTTCGTTGTGACTATCTTTGTATTGTGCACCTAATAATCCTTATGTGGTGTACCTACTACCCATTTGAGATCAATTATCATTTTAAATTATATTTATATCAAATATCCAAAATCTCATGTCATGGATATGTTTTTTGTCTAAACCTTATACCATTTTACATACGGTGTTTATTTCGAATGTTATTTTAATTTTGGAAATATTCATGAATCTGTATACTCCAATATATACGGATATTGAAAGGGAATTTTGATATTTTTTTGAATCAATGTATAAATAATTATTTGGACATGCAGTGGTGGTTAGGGTCTTATATAGACCCTTGATCCATCGGTATGTCTCATGAGGCAAAACTGTTTGACGAAAAACCCTTCGAGTTTGTTTCCAAAAATCAGACGGGTGTCTACCCACAGAACTAAACCGTTTTTATGGTATTATGGTTTCATGTTCAAAATACATGATGTCTGATTAATAAGAATTATCTTTATTCATTATCAGTTATTATTATTATCCATGAGGTTTTCACTATGACAAAATCTATGGATGGAGTTTCATTTTCATTTTATTAATGGAATTAGTTGTTCATTTATTCACTATGAAATATTGATTATGTTAGATTGATTGTGATTCACTTATTAATATTATCAAGCTTCTGCTATTTGTAACCCTTACTGAGCAGTTGAGCTCACCCATTTCATTTTCTACCTTTGACAGGTGATGAAGAGAAGGTCTTCTTTTGAGTTCCTGTGGATGTAGTTTTGAGTTTTTTGTTATGTATTGTATTTTGTAACCTTTTACAATGTAATCTGAGTTACATATATGTATCTAGTTTCTTCAAGACTAATAAACTGATCATTCCTTTGGGATTTTCATTCCTTCCAACCATACCAATATCACAAGTAATGCACCAGCTCCAACCTAGAGGGGTCGGGGTGTTATAGTTGGTATCAGAGTAAGTTTAGTAGAAAACATGGAAAATAGAGTAGGAAATGTATAGTAGGGAACAAAGACCTAAGGTAGTATCTGATGATTAACATACAAGAACGTCCTGGTATTTTGGTAAGGAATAGATTATGTGGATATTTTAAGCAATATGTCCATGTCTGGATACGAGTAGGTAGAGGTGGATCTGGCCCAGATATATCTAGGGGTAAAACCTGAAAACACCACTTTGAGCTAGACTTGAGCGGGAACTGGTGCACGAAAACGGGCCTTTCTGCACTCTTGGTTATGAAACTCCTGGGGGATATGCTTATGATAATTCATATTTTATTTACAAGCCATTATGAAGGAGTTAATGTAAATTTTTCCTCAAAGGAACCTTGTTTATAAGATTAGTTATGCATAGAATTTAAACCTATGTTGAGTGATTTTCTATTTGAGATTCATAAACTAATCTAGTGTATCCCATTATTTAGAAATGGAGTCCAATGGGAGAAGAGGAATCAATACTCGTGGGAAAGGTAGGGATCTCCCTACTGAGCAAGTCAACACAGTCAACATTGGAGCAGATCAGATCATGTCCATATTGGGACAACATAATCAAGTTGTGACAAATAACGATTCAACACCTATATTGGATCGTTTCATGTGGAATAAGCCCCCATCATTCAGTAGGACTGCTAATACAGTGGTTGCTGAGCAATGGATCAAGTCCCTTGAAAAGATATTCATGGTGTTAAGATGCAATGGAAATGAAAAGGTAGTACTGGTAGTATATTGTCTCAAGGGAGACGCTTATCAATGGTGGTCCCTAATTCAAAATACCACAGAGGAAGAAGAGATAGAGGATATGGAATGGAGGACTTTTAAGGAAATTTTTTTCAAAATATATTTTCCTCATGAGCAATGAACTGAAATGAAGAGGAAATTCCTTAGCATGAAACAAAGGGAAGAAGACAGTGTTTCGGAGTATGAGGCCACCTTCACAAGGATAGCCAGGTATGTTGTGGATTATGTATGGGACTCGGTGGACAAGATTGATAATTTATTTGAAGGTCTTAAGCCATGTTGTCGAAGGGCACTGGCTTCTCAACCATTTTCATCATATGATTAAATTTTATCAAGTTCCATCAAAACAGAGAAGGAATTTTCTAGATCATGTTTTTTCAAAAGAAACCAAGATAAGAAGCGACATTCTGATAAAAAAGGAAAAGGGGAATCACCAAAGAAGAGAAATGGAATGAATAGTGTCACATTATGCGAGAACTGTGGAACGAATCATCCCGGGAAATGCTTGAAAGGCAAGGGAGTCTGCTATAACTGTGGAGAAAAGGGTCATCGATCTGATGAATGCAAGGGGAAGAAACAATTCAATGATGTTTAATGCTAAAACTGCAGAGAGATATGAAACTATTCAAATGAATGTCATAAGTTCCAAAGAAAACATTCCTTAGAAAAATCCAAGAGAGCAAGGGAGAGCCTATGCGATTAAAACTGCGGTGGTTGATGTTCATAGTGATGTGGTCGCAGGTACTTCAATTGTTTCCTAAAACATAGCCAACACTTTATTTGATTCTGGATCATCGCATTCATTTATATCCTCTCAGTTTTTCCACAAAATTAGATATGTCCAATTTGATTTAAGAAAGGAGTTGTCAGTCAAAACTCCCATGGGATGTATCGTTGCAACAAAGGCATGTCGACAAGTCCCCCTCCAAACACCAAAACGTGATTTAGTTTCTAGACTTATTATAATAACAATGACTGAATTTGATATAATTCTCGGTATGGATTGGATATCAAATTATGATGTGAGGATTTATTACCAGAAAAAGGAAGTTACAATTTTTGGAAATGGTGTAGAATCCCTTGTCTTTAGGGAAGAAACTTCCCCACCTGATTCTTATCTAGAACCACCCCTAGTAGTTATATTGAATTCAATACTTGGAGAGGAAGATAAACCAATATCTTTTGGAGAGGAATGAAATCTTCAAATTGAAGATGTGCACATAGTGAAAGGGTACATTGATGTATTTCTAGAGGACTTACTTGGAAATCCTCTAGAGTGGGAAATTTAGTTTTCTATTGACTTAATTCATGGTGCTAGACCTATATCAAAGACCCCATATAGAATGGCCACTGTGGAGCTATTGGAGCTGAAGAAACAAGTAGAAGAGTTGAGTGAGAAAGGATTTATTCGACCTAGTTTTTCTCCATGGGGATCCCTGGTCTTGTTTGTAAAGAAGAAATATGGATCCATGCGGCTATGCATTGATTACAGTGAAATAAATGATATTACAATCAGGAATAAGTATCTTATACCTCAGATTGATGATTTATTTAACCAACTTCATAGAGCTCAATAATTTTCAAAGATTGACCTACGATACAGTTATCATTAACTGAGTATGAGGAAGGAAGATATTCTGAAGACATCATTTTGAACTAGGTATGGGAATTATGATTTTTCAGTGATGCCTTTTGGAATGAAAAATGCACCCTCAGTTTTCATGGATTTAATTAATAGAGTTTTCAAGGAATATCTTGATAACTTTGTTGTGGTATTCATCGATGATATCCTGGTATACTCAAATATCTATGAATACCATGAGGATTATTTGAGAACTTTTTTGAAAAATCTTAGAAGAATCAATTGTATGGGAAGTTTAGCAAGTGAAAATTCTGGCTTCAGTCAATTTATTTTCTAGACCACATTGTCTCTAAGGATGGAATCATAGTTGATCATGTGAAGAAAAAGGCAATCCAAGATTGGACCACGCCAATAAACATAACTGAGGTACGCAGTTTTATTGTCTTAGTAGGTTACTATCGGTGTTTCGTTCATAATTTTACCCGACTAGCTATCCTTCTAACCAATATCACATGTAAGGGAGTTAAGTTTGTGTGGACAATAGATTGTACAAAATTAATCTAAGAATTGAAAAGAAGATTTTTCAATGCTCCAATTTTTATGCCACTATCTGGATGTGATGGATTTTTAATATACAGCGATGCATCAAAGTATGGACTGGGTTGCGTCCTTATGCAAAATGATAGAGTTATTTCTTATGCATCAAGACAGTTGAAGACTCATGAGAAAAATTATCCAACTCATGAACTTGAGTTAGCAGCCGTAATCTTTGCTCTGAAAATATGGAGGCATTATCTCTACGGAGAGAGATGTGAGATCTATACGGACCAGAAGAGTTTGAAATACATTTTCACACAAAAATAACTCATCATGAGGCGGAGAAGATGGCTCGAGTTACATAAAGGTTATGATTGTTCAATACACTACTACCCAGGAAAGGCGAATAAGGTGGAAGATGCATTAAGCAAGAACAATCATGGCCTTCTGACTCAAATGAGGACTGAAAGAGATTTTATGTTCTTGGATCTACTGTAGATGAAAATGGTAATTGTTAAGGAATAGGAAACATCACACCTCTTTCAAATGATTGCTAAACCATCTTTGATAGAGAAGATAAAAATTTCTCAATCTGATAATGAGAATCTGCACAAGAAAATTAATGCAGTTAAGAATGGTAGACTGGCTGAATTCGTGTACGAAGAAGGAGTTATGAAATTTGGGAAGAGGTTATGTGTTCCATCAGTACCTGAACTAAAAAGGGAAATATTAGACGATACTCATAGCTCAAATTTCTCTATACACCTGGGTTGCACCAATTTGTATAGAGATCTGAAGGAATAATTTTGGTGGGATAATATGAAGCGAGAAATTGCTGAATATGTGTAAAGGTTTCTAGTTTATCAACAAGTGAATGATGAGAGACAACATACCAAAGTAGGGATGCAACCCCGAACTATTCCTATATGGAAGTGGGATATAATTACAATGGATTTTTTCACCAGACTACCGAGGAAACCTAGAAGGAATGATGAAATATGGGTAATTGTTGATCGTCTCACGAAAACTGCACATTCCCTTCCAATAAGAGAGGATTTACCACTTGAGTTTCTGGAAAGACTTTATATTAATGAAGTTGTGAGACTTCATGGTGTAACTCTATCAATTGTCTCTGATCGAGATCCCTTGTTTACATCTAAATTCTAGAAAAGTCTCCAGAAGGATTTGAATATTGAGCTTCATATGAGTACCACATATCACCCCCAAACCAACGGACAGTCTGAAAGGAAGATTCAATCTCTAGAAGACATGTTGAGTTCATGATCTGTTCACTTCCATGGTATGTGGGATCAATACTTTCCTCTAGTGGAATTTTCATACAAAAATAGTTTCCATTCTAGTATTCAAATGGCTCCATATGAAGCATTATATGTTAATAGATGTCAAACTCCAACTTGTTGGGATGAAGTTGGTGAGAGTAAAATTATAGGCCCAGATCATATTTAAGAGACCACGATAGATGTGAAGAAAATAAAATCTCATATTAAAGTAACCCATAGTAGGCAAAAGAGTTATGCTGACAACTGGAGAAAGGACTTGGAATTTCAAGTGGGAGATCATGTATTTCTGAAAGTATCTCTATGGAAGGGAATCTTAAGGTTCGGTAAGAAAGGGAAATTGAGCCCCAGGTACATCAGACCATTTAAAATTTTGGGAAGAATAGCAGTTGTATCTTACCGTTTAGCGATGCCGCCAAATCTCTCCAGAGTTCATGATGTGTTGCATGTATCATTGTTAAAGAAGTACATGCCGGACCCAACACATGTACTCACATATGAAGAAATAGAACTGGAACCAAATTTTTCATAATGTGAAAAGCCTCTCAGGATTCATGACACAGGGGAAAAGATATTGAGAAATCAGACAACTTTTCTGGTAAAGGATCTTTGGAGAAACCAAAAATTGGAGGAAGAAACATGGGAACTTGAGGATTTCATGAAGAAGAACCACCCACATCTTTTTGGTTGGCTATGTACATAAAATTTCGAGGACGAAATTTCTAAAGGAGGGAATAATGTAGCACCCCAAAAATTTTATGGTATGTTTTTGTTAAATACATTATATTAATAACTGTGTTACTTCGAATCAACACTAGGTTATTTAGGATATAGTCAAAACCTTGCCATTAAATATAAATTTTCCACATCAATGTTTTGAATTTCCAAAAATGGTCATCTAGAGTTGTGATCAGTAAGTCATTTGGAGTCTGATAGAACAAACATAATTTTTTTTGAATAGTAACATACCCTTATGAATAGTAATATGAATAGTAATATGTCCCTTATTAATTGTAAATAATAATAATATTTTATTTTCTTAAGGAAACAAGATAATGAGATCTTATTTAGTTTTTCAATGAGAAATAAAACTAATTGCACTTTAAGATTGTTATTTTTCGAAATAACTATGACCTTATTTAAAAATTAAATTAATAATATTTAGAAAATTATTTTTTAAAAATGGATTTCACTTTTGAATTATACACGTCGAAAAATGGTTAAGGTGATTTTTTGGAATTTTTTTGAAACAGTTGATTTTTCAGTTAATAGTAAAAAATACAGTTTTTAGTTTCAGTGTGTTGATGACATGATTAATGATGTAATAATGATGTCATAAATCTGGTCGACTTGTGTATAGTTAAATATGATGTGATGTGTCCCATGTTTCTTATACCATGGGAAAATACCATGGGAAAGCCATGGTTTTGCAAAAACCACTCATGATGTGTCCCTCGAAAATTATTAAAATAATCCCTCACTTTTCCTATAAATACCAACTCTTACCTTCATTGAATTCATTCCCAATTCTCCCCCAACGAAGTTCTGGACTCCTTACCATCATATTAGTCCTCCAAAGTTTTCCTCAAGTCCTCAAGGTCCCAACCTTCATGTTTTAATGGTTACTCTACAAGGTAAGGAAATTCTCAAATTCATTCTTTTTCCGTTCAAGTTCACTTTTATGTGGTATATCTTTCAAGTTTCCATACCATGTTCTTATTTTTCTTCTTATTCTTGATCTAATCAACATTATGATTCATTTTTGGATAGGTGACCCTTTTACACTTTTTTTTTAAATTTTCTAACACCATGTTGCGTAGCCATTAGCCTGCCAAATATTTGTAAGTGATTTCAAAATTATTCTTTTATTTTGAGTTCTTTATTTATTCTTTCTTCATCTCTTCATACCCAATAAGAATGAAATCTCAAAAATCTTTTATATTTTGGATGTTCTCATGTTAATGAGAAATTCATCATCAATATTCTTCGTTTCCCCCACTTTTTCAAGGGATTAAAAACATTGTCCTTGATGTATCGAATTACCAACATTGTGGATGATTTAATCTCAATTTCAATTACTTTTTTCATGTCTTTTCATGAAACCATTTATATGGTTGAACCATGTTATAATATATGTGTTATGACTCACACATGGTTCTGAAATTCTTTGGTAATCATGGTTCTAATTTATAAAACAAAATGAGGTTGTTATTATCAAAGAACCACTAAAACGATCTAAATGAACATCATTAATGTTTTAACAAATGAATAATCATCATGGTATATAACCCAAAAACCATTATAATATCATTAATATCTCCATAATTTCGTTAATCAAATGTATTAACAATTCTGTATGTTTAACCATGTTTCAAATGAACTCCCATTCATGGAAACGAGTAACGAACCATGAAAATCAAGGGAGAAAATGCTTCCAAAACATGAAAATTGTACCAATTGAACCCATAGAAAGGTCCATAAATGAACCTAATAAGGTTATAATAAATAAATTACATGTATATGAGGTTCTTGACATATTAATTAATGAAGCTAAATTTGATTATTCCGGTCATTAAAACAAACTAAGAACACACTCGAGCATAAGGTAAGGGGTTTCTCATCTCACTTTCATTTCTGTGAGATTTCCATTGTTCGCCAATTATTACTTATATTTTGTATATGTGTACTTAAATTTGATATGTAATAACATGATTCTATTTATATTCATTTTATTTAATGATTCAATTGATGGTTATTAAGTTCTGGTCATATGGTTCGACCGATTACATTATGGTAAGGGACTTTGTCTCAGTTGCCGTTTTTGTTGTGACTATCTTTGTATTGTGCACCTAATAATCTTTATGTGGTGTACCTACTTCCCATTTGAGATCAATTTTCATTTGAAATTAAATTTATATTAAATAACTATAATCTCATGTCACAGATATGTTTGTTGTCTAAACCATATACCATTTTACATACGGTGTTTATTTGGAAAGTTATTTTAATTATGGAAATTTTGATGAATCCATATACTCTACTATATATGGATATTGAAAGGGAATATTGATCTTGACTTGAATAAATGTATAAAGAATTATTTGGACTTGCAGGGGAGATTGGGGCCCGCAATATCCCCTAAATGCATTGGTAGGTCTCATGAGACAAAATAGTTCGACGACAAACCCTTCGAGTTTGTTTCCAAAAATCAGACGGGTTTCTACCCACAGAACTAAACCGTTTTTACCGTATTATGGTTTCATGTACCAGATACATGAAATAAAATTAATAATAATTCTCTTTATTGATTATCAGTTATTATTATTATCCATGAGGTTTTTACAATAACAAAATCTATGGATGAAGTTTCATTTTTAGTTTATTAATGGCATTAGTTGTTCATTTATTCACTGTACCATATTGATTATGTCAGATTGATTGTGATTCAATTATTATTATACTAATTATTCTGCTATTTTTAACCCTTACTAAGCGTTTGAGCTCACCCCTTTCATTGTCTATCTTTTAAATGTGATGAAGATAAGGTCTTCTTTTGAGTTCTTGTGGATGCAGTTTTGAGTATTTTCTTATGTATTGTACTTTGTAAACTTTTCCAATGTAATTTGAGTTACATATATGTATCTAGTTTCTTCAAGAATACTAAACTGATCATTCATTTGTGATTTTCATTCCTTCTAACCATGCCAATATCACAAGTAATTCACCGGCTCCAGCCTAGAGGGGTCAGGGTGTTATAGATATGGTTTTCTAGTCATTGATTATAGTGACTTATTTTTGTTTAACAATGATGTTCCTCAATTCTGAAAGGAGGTGGTAAAGAGCTTAGATGATTCTTGGTGGAAGTAATCCATGAATTCTGAGAAGGATTATATGTATCAAACTAGGTTTGGGTTATGATTAATCCACTAGTTTATAAAAAACTATTGGGTATAAATGGGTTTAATAGATAAAGATAGACATAGATAGTAAAGTAAATACACACAAAGAATTTCTGTGGATAAAGGGTTTAGACAACATATAGGTATTGTATGTGATGATTTTTTTTTCTAGTATTCATGTTTTAATCAATTAAAATATTATTTTATGTAGAAACTTACAATGATTATGATATTTTCAAAATGGACATCAAAACAGTATTCTTTAACAAGAAACTTCAATTGGATGTGTATATAACACAACAAAATGGCATTGTGACCCTAGAAAACTAAAAAATGGTATACAAGTTGCAGCGGCCCATTTATGGATTAATGAAATAATCTATGTCATCATACATTCAATTTGATATAGCTATAAAAGAATTTAGTTTCATTAATAATGAATGTGATCCATTTGTTTAAAAGATGTTTTGTGGGAGTTAAATTGTTTTTATAGTGGTATATATTGATGACATATTACTAATTTAAAATGATATAATATCATTATAAGAGGTTATGGAATGTTTGTTTATGTACTTATCAAGGAACGAATAAGGTGAATAACCCTATATTCTAGTGATCAAGATCATGAATGATAGATCCAAAGGCATCATGAACTATGTAATGGTATATACAATGACCATATACTGAAGAGGTTCAGTAGGGAACAATCCAAGTGGGGATTTGTTCTAGTGTAACATGCTTTATGTCTTTCCAAGAAATTATTTCCTCACACACATGAGGAAAGAGTGACAATGAGTATATTACCCCTCACTATATGATAGGATCTATCATGTATTCCACATTATATATGAGTATTTATATTCCCTATGATTTTATCATGGTAGGTAGATATCATATAGATCTAGGTGAATATAAATAGACTACTGTTAAGGATATCTTTAAGAATCTATGGTTTATTAAGGATATATTCCTAATGTGTGGAGGAGATTAGGAAATAATTATACGGGGTTATATAAATAATATCTTTTAGATAGATAATACTTATTTTACGTCTCAATTTGGATATTTATTTTTTCTAATTGGTTGATTTGTAAGCTAGAAGATGTCAAAATAGCAAGTTTTCACCATCTCTATAGTGTAGTATGTGAATATTGTGTCATCTAATACAGCTATGAAATAATTTTGCATTCAATTTTTTTCCCAGATTGAGATGTGGCTCCTATTAATAATGATCATATAGAATTCTACTACGATAACAATACAATGGTGGATCTCACCAAATCACCAATGTAACACCAAAAGGCAAAGTACATACTTCATAAGATTCATCTCATGGTGTATTTTATCGATTAGGTGAAGTTGTAGGGAGTATATTATCCATTACAGAAAACATATAAGACCCCTTAAGAAAGACTTTATATATGTAGAAGCATGATTATCATGAGGGAGCTAATGGACTAAATGATATTTTCATTGGAACTAGTTCAAGTGGGAGTATGTGGTTTTCAGATCCCTAGAACCGACTTATTTAGTACTTGATTACATGTTTTTCTTAATAAATATTATTTTATCACATTATTATCATTCTTTTTCATAATATTTGTACGTTATAATGTCCTTATAATATATATATCACACTAAACGATCATAATAGTTCCCTACTTTGATGAGAAGCTAGAAGTTCTATGAGAATATTCATGAACCTTGTTCTATTTCTAGATGATATTGTCTAACATGACATAGATAATACAGGATATCAGAGGGTATTTGGATCATAAAACATTTTGGTACCATATCATGGTGTTATCCCTTGGTAATCTCTAATATTGGATGTTATGAGAATAGACTCATTAATAAAAAAATATACATTTTAATGTGTTGTTTGATTTTTCTATTTTTGGATGTGCATATTGATCCTTTTATTTTAATATTATCATTAATGGATATCATGAATTGCGTTCTTTTATGAATTGATTAAAATCATGATGATATATGCTCGAAATGATATAGGATATATTGGGAATGTAAAAAGTCATATTTTCATAATGGATTGTGTCAGAAAGACACTAGTACAAAACAACCCTATAACCATGGTTTTTCAAGAACCATGACTATATGTTTTTTTGGAAAAGTCTATAGACATGGTTTAACAAAACCAAGGCTATAAAAATGAGGTATAATCATGGTTTAAGAAAGCCATGGCTATAGAATTCAAGCACAAATGTGGGAAAATTATTTTTCCCAGGGAAATTCACATGAAGAGCTATGGAAGTAGTTTAATTTATATTTAGACTATTTCAATATATATATATATATATATTAAAAATATTCATATTAAAAGAAAAAAATTTAAAGTGTCATGGTAAAGCCTTTGGTGTCTGAAAGTATAGGTCTGGGGTTCAAATCTAGTTGTAAACATTTTAGGTGCATATAGTTGTGGGTTTAAGAGTTTTATCCACTATTGTGTACTATGGAAATTAACTTATATCTATATTTCTAAATTGTGTAAATAGGTCTATTTCCACACTTGAAAATGAATATGGCTATTTTCATAGTTCACGAACCATGGTAATAGGTCTATTTCCTTGGTGGAGATCTCATTGGTCTGTATACATACTTTTATAATCATGTTTATAGGTCTATTTTAATGGTGGAATACTACATTTATAGCCTTAAAAACAATTAATATATTTTCAAACCTATTCACACACCAATAGGATCCATGACCAGCTAGACCATTTTTATTATCTATAGACAAGGTTTTCACCACTATAGCCAATATTTTCTACTATTGTTATGAGTGAATTTTATAGTTATGAGTATTTATATCATTTATCTCATGATGAAAGTTAATATATCAGGACCTTTAATGGAAATGAAAACATCTGAATAAATTAATTTCTATGATGTTTGATGGGTGAGTTCATTTCTAGAATGAAAGAAAGAGACATGAAAAAAATAGGTTGATGGCACCGGCATGAAACATGCTTGATTAAAGATATCTTGATAAAGGGGATATATTACACACTAAATATTCATTGAAGGCTAGACATTGTTGTGGTATTAAATTATGTCTTCGTGTAAATTTTATCATATTTCTAGATGCTAACCTTTTAATTTAGGTGGTATGAAAAAATTGCACTTAGATGGAGGCCTGGATGGTCAAAAAATAATTTTATCTTTAATCTCAATTGGATTCTACTATTAAATATGACAATTTATAATTAATAGCATATATTTGAATTTGGTTTATTTCCCCAATTTAATCGCAATATATTCGAAAAAAATTGGGTTAAATAATATTAATGAATATTTATTTTCTTGTTTGATGAATATAACATTAATTATATCTATCATAAAATAATGTGGTGACATATATTTATTAAACAGTCATTAACTGAATATCAGTAAATATCAATGAGGTAAGGTGGGTCAATTTTAATTATTTGATTGGAAATTGTATGAATTATATTTATTTATATTATTAATTAATTTTACATTTTAATCATATGATAGTAATATTTATGTTATTATTATTAAAAAATGGGTCAACTAAGAATTGTGGAATTGGGAATGTTTTTTGTGTGAACATTTCCAACCGTAAAATTTCCATGATAAATATTTCATTATATATCATTACTAAACCAAAATTTGTTTGCCCAACAAATAGAATTAGACTCTATCAATTCCTTTAGAGATATCAAATTATTTAGACTTATATCCTCCCATCCTATCTCAAGCCGATGAGAGATAATCAAGAGTTCTTAATATATTTAGAATAATTATATTGTGATCAACCATGAACAAATAAATTGATCGTAATCATCTGTTCCAGCACACAGATATTCTATGATGTCCTTCAATTTTTTTGGTACAGAGGTGAGTCACCAATATATGGTTTATGACCTTAGATCCAATAGCACAATGATGGTATAATAATATATTTTTAACCAAATCATCAATGAAGAATGAATTTCAAGTTGAGGTAATTCTAAATATACACATAAATTAATTAAAAATTATATGTGATGATCCTTTGGTTTTGGTTCCAGAAATTTAATCTAGTCAAGTAATTTAATTTTTTCTTTGGACATGAAAGTTTTATATTGAAAAAAAAAATTAACATGCGATTTACAACTAAAACCTGAGATAGTCATTCCATCATAGTATGTTTCCGCTATCCCTAGAAGCTATAGTTTCCAAAATATGAAAACATTAAATTAGATGGAAGCGTCTCAATTGTAAAGATGGCTGGTCTCCAATTGAATATTTAAAGGGAATTGTTTACAGACTCATGTCGTTTGAAAATTTATTAAAATAGATCACTTGAAAGCTTTCTTCAACCATACAACCCTTCTCCTCATTTCCCTCAACTCCCCTTTTAGAATCTTATTCTATCAATTATTTAATAATATTTTTTTAAAAAAATTTCTCAGATTTATTATTCGCCAACTACTAAATTTCCCTCATGAAACAAAATATTAAATTACTTGTAGTTTCTTGATTTTATATAACACATTAACATTTTAATAAATATGATTATAATAATATTTTATAAATGAAAATAATGAATACAAGAAAATGTTAAAAAAATTTAGGAAATGAATGGTCGATGCATTGTCTGGAAAACTATTCAAATTAGCCAAAAGTATAGTGAATTTGGGGAATATAATAAAATGATGGTTAGTGCATCATTTTCGAATTCATATATGCCTCAATGTTGACATAAACTTTACTTCTCATGTCCCTTATTCTTTAGAAATTTCATAATTTACTTACTAAATACTGCATGATATAATTGAATAATTATCTTGGTTATATCATTTATAAATGCTGATTAAAAAATTATTTCAGTTTTATAAAATATTTATGTATGTTATATTATAAATATATTTATTAAATTAATTTTATAGATTATTTTTATAAAAATATTGTCCTTATAATTAAGAATATAGAGGTATAATAAGTTATAATAGATTGAATATATAAAAATATGGGTTATAATTTGTTATTGGTATAATACTTTTGTAGAAAAATATTTTGGTTTTATTATTAATATTATTATTTATTCATTTAACATATAGTTTTAAATACAACTTTTCTTCCCTTATTCATTGAATCCATGAACAAAAGGGGGAAGTCCCCTTCATTATTTAATTTTCTTGTTCCTTCATCGTATCTCCCTTTTAAGGGGGAACAAAGTAAGTATCCCAATGATTTATTCTCCCTATTGTCATCTCTTCTCAAAGCTCTTTTTTATCATGTTTTCCATCATACAAGGGTTCAAGTAATGTTTTTAGTTTTCTTTATCATTGGAATCCCCTTGATATTCATTGGGCTTATAGTGTTAAGAAGAATAACCTACATTTCATGAAGACATCTTCATTATTATTATTTTTATTAAGTGTCTATATATGATTCAATTTATTTTACATTGTATTGATGTTTTAGGTTTCAAAATAGATTTTATTTTCTAGGAAATAAATTCATAATTTATTTATAACAGTTTCTCTAATGGTTTGGACATTAACAAGATATGAAAAAAGAGTTTCTTTGGAATCCATATGTAAAATCTTACCCAAGTCATTTACTACCCCCAATTTGTTTGATATTTTTTTAGACTTTTGTTTCGTCAAATGAATTTATAATAGTTAGTTTCAATATTGTTTTATTTTTATACAAGAGATTTCTGTAGTACTCATGTATTAGTTTTGAAATCATCACATTATTCAAAAAAGGTGTTCAAAGAAATGGTTTTGAAACGTTTTGTTAATTTTAAAGGATTTAAATATTTATTTTAAGGCATGTTTATTTATTGTAAATATTTGTTATAGTTTTACAATATGTTATAGTTTATGAAGTCTTAGTTTTAATTATTCATATTGATATTGATTTCCCAATTCTTTCATTATTATACACCTTCAATATTTGTTCATATAATTATTGGGATTTATGATGTTAATTTTATAATTTGGACTTGATAAAGGGGATAGTTATTTGAGAGGGTTTAGTATACTTATTGTGAACTTTTTTATGTACAATTTTTAGTTTCCTTGGTTATTGGGACATGATTCGAATGAAGTGGGATCCTTGGGTAGTGTTCTGTAAAATCAGTATAAGTGTAACAAAAATTGAGATTATACACTATCTAGTGTCCCCAACTGTACTTTATACTCTAGATAATCGGTGCCTAGGTGATGAGACAAATGAGGGTATATCAGGATCTATGATTATTAGGATCACATCACATGTTCATAGGTGGTTCCACATTTAGAAAGGTCTTAGTTGTCTTAAAAGCTAGAGGTTATTGACACATATATTGAAATATTTCCTAATGTGATTAATTTTATTCCATGATTTATCATTTTTATCATATAATGTGAAAATATGGGTTATTGTTTTATTTATTTCCCAATCAGTTTTATTTTCAAATTAACATGGGTTTGGGAATAAAAATGAAATGTGATTTCTTTTCCTCATTATATAAAATAAAAAATTTCATTTTATAAATATATTCAAAACATGAATTTTGTGTTTGACTTAAAATATGAATTATATTGATTCTTGGTTTTATCCTACTAGGAAATAGCTCAACATATACATACACACCTTGGTGTGTATTAATCCTTATATTCTCATTATTTTTTTGAATTCATGATCGTTGATCCCATTAAGGAGTGGATCAATAATCATGTTTAGATAAATATAGGTGATTGTAGAAAAAATATTTTATGTCATATAGAGATATTTTTTGTCTTTATTTTATAATTTATTTTTATTTTATAATATACATGTAGTTTTAGTCTCTATATTTCAATATGTTTATCTGGTATATTATCTAAGTGGATGTTTATTCATCTATTTTGATCAAATTATTCTCATTTATTATTTATTATGTGAAAAGGATAAATCATTCCCATTTAAAATGTGTACACATAGAAAATATGGAATTCAATGGTCATTGTGAAATGAATTAGGTTTTTGGTATGGTAGTTTAGATGTAGTGTCTAGGTATTCAGGATGCTATGTTAAAAATAGAATCAAAGAATGAAAAAGAAGTTTGGGGGTAGGTGGTTGTCAGAATATCAAAAATTGAGGATTAATTCATGAATGGAGTTGATCATTGAATTTATTAGGGAGAACGAGTTTCTATAGGATGTTCAAGATTGAGTGTTGTCTATTGATCATTCAATGAGTTGTTTTTTATTTTATTTTAAAATGTTAATGTGTATTTAAATTAATTTATGAAGAAACAATTATTGATATTTTGATTTTTATGAGTCACAAATTATTTCAATTGGATTGGATTCCATTCTTAAGATTTTGGTGTTTTTACATGGTTATAGGTGGTCATCTAATTGATGAAAATATTTCATGATATATTTTAATTTTTTGTTCATTTTTATGATATGTATGGCATGGTTATTTATTTATTGAGTGATATTTGTATATAAAACCTTTTAGGACTTAAAATAGTTTTACGTATTAAAACCCTTTCTTATGATATAAAATAATCTCTTAGGATAATTTAACCCAATAAGACTTTTTTAAGTGAACATGAATTATTGGAGATTAAAATAGTAAAACTAAGGTTTACAACATATAAAATTCACCCCTAGAAGATTTAATCTTGTTTTTGTAAATCCATTAGTGTTTCACCTCACAACTATTCTCCTCCTACCCTATATCTCACACAATTTATTTTAGTTCATTCCACTCCATCTAGGTTCCTTTATTCGACACTCTATCTCTATGGTGGTCATCATAAATGTCTCCTAGTGAGTGTACTTTCATCTTCATCACTTCTATTGGTTGAAAGAGTAGTGTTGGGATACATTTAAAGGATCTGTTGATCACATGTTGATTCTTTTTTTTATTATTCACGAACCTTTGAGTGATTTCATTCAAACGCCAACAGTCACGTTGCTTGTGTAGAGGTGTGTGAGGATTTATTGGTATGTTTTATATAACCACTCCACTGACTCATTTCATTTATAGAACAAAATTCTAAGATACATGAATTTCTTTTAGGGCCTCTTTGTGTTATTATTCATTCCTTGTAGTGTTAATGTATCCCATTTGATGTTCCTAGGTTAGCATGGAATCACTGATAGGGGAGGGGGTTAATAAGTTATCCTTATAAATTTATTATTTTCAATTAAACTTCAATAGATGGTTAAATCCTCGATCCACACTTACTCTATCTCTCATTCGGACATCAAATGATTCGTTAAATTTAAAGGCACTAAACACAAGGATTTACAAGGTTTAGTTCAAAGACCTACTCCTTTCTCTGTTGGTTTTTCCTCCCAGCACAGATTTTCCATTATAATCTCATTATAAATTAAAATGGTCGATAAAGAGTCCCACGATATCTCTCTTAAGTCCCACATGAGGGTTTTTATACTACATCCCAAAGTGTTACTAGAGTTCACTGGCCTGCTCCAAAGTCCCACTAAGGACTTCTTCTCCTCCCTGAATCACATAGGATTCTTCTAACTCTCGAGTCACCCAAGAATCTTCCTTCTTAGAATTCTCATTGATTCACTATAAATTACTTGATGCTCTTTCCCCACAGGCATGCTGAATCACACATTTCCGTGTATCTCTTCATGAATCTTCAACAACCTTTGGTATGGTCTGTTGACCTTACTCAATATTTCTGATCATCATTGTTATCATTCCTCAGTGCAACATTGCTTGGGAAATTATTTCTGTTTCTAATAAAGACTCATCCTCACTTAATATGTGTGAAAATGGTGCACACAACCTCTTCAAGAATATTAATAGGAAAGAATGATATTTCACTCTGTAATTTTTTTTGTCTTATTGAATTACCAAACATTATCATATTAGATATTATATCTTCATTAATTATGCACAGATTTAGTCTCAATTAAACTACTCTTCATGCATGGATTGTATGGTATCCAAAATTCTTGTTTTGGGAATCTTAAAGACTTTTCACACATGCATGTGATTATGCATGATTTCATGCACATATAATATTTTTCCTATCATATGGAACACACACTTGTATCAATATTTTTAGGTTCAATGTGCATGGGTTATGAAATTACACAAGTACTATCCACTAAATTATTTCTTTCTCAATATGCACAAAATTCCTTCTTCTTTAGTTCTTCTTCACACACACACACTTGTTGTCATTAATTTTGGTTCAATGTATGTGTGTCATAAATGTTCATGGACTTTATTTTTGAGGCTTATCACTTTCCACTTTTCACTAATAATTTTGGATTATTCAAATCATGCATATACATGCATTTGCATATGACCCATCCTCAATCCTTATTTGAAATCTTTCATGCATGCATATTGTCCACACTTTAAAGGATGAACGTACATTCATGAAAACAATTTCTTCTCATCAACATGAAAACTCCTTATTCACGTGTGCACACAGTTGTGTATCCTCGGAAATCTCCTTCACAAAACACATCAAGGGTTTCAGATAAACTCTTGTGTGTACTTGATTCATCTTCACGTAGAGAGGGTATAGTCTTCCCATCTTCACAAGGATGGTTCGAGAGTGCATTTATCTTCTGGAACACCTATGGGTTCTCTTCTCCATCTCATAACAGAGCTGCACAGAACCACTAATCAGTTCTTTGTTTCTTTGTAGAAACGATATCATTCTTAATATCTTCAACAAAATACCCACGGTTGAGGGATCTCTATTTATAGGAAAGGATGAGAGACTTTTTAAATTTTCAAATCCCTCGTGATATTCCATGGGGTTCAAATATTTAAATTCCAAAGATCTTTATATTGAAATATTTCAAACGTGGGATAACAGATACAATGAATATTTCATTTAGTTTTTGTTCAATGTGGGATCTTGATATCACGTTGTAACCCTCGTCACATGAATGCATTAAGAATGCATGAAAAAATCAATCAAAAATGCCCAAGGTCTATGATGTGGCCTCACAACTGTGTTTGATTCAGTATTCATGGGTTCTTAATGTTTTATTGGCATGCATGCAAATGTAATTGCATGAATGTGTTCGGGACATCCAAATGATGCTCAAGAATTTAATTCGAGCATCAATGGGGGCCGGAAGCGAGATCTTAGAGATGTGGCTATGCCCATGTTGTATAGCTACGTCAGGTGGATCATCATGTAATCTGAGGATGCAAATGATGGTGTGGAATATCCATGTCCATTGGATCAACATGGACCTGTCATGGATGTAAGTGATTAGATCATGGGATGTGAGATTAGACATAAATCCAAGATATTGTGCGAGATCAAATGGATGAAGATTATTACTTCCACATTTTTAGAATATTCTCCCACAACAAAATGTGCCACACTATGATGATTCTTTATAATACAATATTCTTCTTCCAATTTCCAAAGTACTCTCTCCCACTTCTTGGTACCACCCCATAATGATTCTATGGGCGCACTCTGCACCCCACCCCTACACTCTTCCATTGGGCTACCCTACAAGGTAACACTCTCACAGGTTCTCCCATGCACCCTTATGGAAATGATTTTTTGTGAAAAGGCCTTGATCTTTTCTCTCTTAACACATCCCTTTAATTCTTGATGGCCTCCCTTATGTCACAAACCATCCTCAAGGCCCGTTACGTGACTACCCCAATCCCACCTTCTATAGGCCAGGGGATAGTGACTAGCACTAGAGGAGAATCCCTGATAAAAAGGGAAGGCATTGCCTTTAAACCTGTAACACACATAGTCTAAAAACAAGAAGTAGAAGCAACAAGTAATAATATAAAAAAGAAAGGTGTGCTAAATGTAAGTGGGCCAGTATACAAACCTAAATGAACAACAAGAATCAGAAGCCTTTCATCCCTAAGGTATGTCCCGTCTAGTCCACCTCCAAGAAGCCTCTCATCCATCACCCTCAGCCTCGATCACTACTAACCATCATCTGTATAGAACACAACAAGGTGCAGGAAAAGCCCATGCATGGGTGAGTATAACAATACTCAGTAGGGGACCTCGAGACCCCTAAAGGTCTCCCAGAATGCACTATGGATAAACCCTAGTAGTAAGATACAATCACGAAGTATCAGTCATCCCTACTTAGGTATATGCCCATACATATACCTAAGTTAACAATCACAGTCCGACTCCAAAACTCGAGCCCAAGAACAACCCATTCCACAAAGGAAGTAAAGTCAATCATCTCGATGATAACAACAAAAAGACAAGACTCATCTCACACAGTTATAGAACTCATGAAGAGAGGTAGAGATGATAAGATGTAGCCACTAAATCATCTCCTCTATCGAACCCATGTAGGATCCTGGAACAGTGTCTGCACTGTCGAACCCACGAAGGATTCCGGTACAGAAGTCATTGATTTCGAACCCACGGGGGAACCTGGTACAGAAGTCATCGTTGTCGAACCCATGGAGGATCCTGGTACAGTATCGTCGATGTCGAACACATGGAGGATCTTGGTATAGTAGTATGCCCAAGTAGGATCCTATCATCTCAGTCACAGCCAGCCATAAGGTTCTCGCACACAACACGCTCGATTCCGGGAGGGTCCACTCCTCAAGCCAAGTGTCGTTACATAAACTACCACACATGTCTCGTTTTGATGTATCTCGTAGTTCTGTCTCATCATAAGGAACCCAACACGAATGATGACTCGTCAATCGGACGCCTAGTCTGTGAGTTATTGGCATTTCCGTTCTAGGAGCCCAGTTGGTTTTTAGGTTCATACCAACCCTGCCGTACCCCAACTCCGTCCAAACCTCTAGTGGGGTATTCCAAAAGAACCGTCTCTCTCTAATATTTTCTTCACTGTAGATAGTTCTTTGATCGAACACCCATAGCCAAAAATATGGGCGGAAAGGTGAAAGTTGTCCATAGCGGGTCCGGGTCCAGACTGACCCAGTCGAAGCGACCCGACCTGACCCGGTTCGGACTGAAGTCCGACCCAGGATTTGGGTCCAACCCGGTCTGAGGGTCCGACCTGGTCTGAGGAAGCAGCCCGACCTGAGGGGGTGGCCCGACCTGATAGGGCGGCCTCGCCCGAGGGGGGCCCAGCCCTTGGGCAGCCCGGCCGTGGGCGGCCCGGCCAAAGGAGGCCGGGCTGAGATCGGCCCGACTGTCGGCAGCCCGGCCGAGGGCAGCCCTACCGAGGGTGGCCCGTCCGGGGGCGGTACAGGCGAAGGCATCCCGACGGCCTGCCCTAGCCGTGCCCAGGGGGGAGGCACGCACCCCTGGAACTTGAATGGTTGAACCGTTCAGGTGGAATCGAACAGGAACCAGGTGGTGCCAGTCCGGCACACGCGGGACCCGATGGGGTCCCGCTTTTCCCGGTTTTCCCAAGCGGCCAGCCACTCCACGTCCACGGCATAGCGCGACGGCGCCGCGTCCCTCCACCTTGTCCTGCCCTGGCGGTGGCTTCCCAGCTCTTTCGGCACGGTGCCATTGAGCCACACCCATCCTTCGCGGCCCGCCCTGGCGACGACCCTCTGTTGGCCTCCGTGCGGCGCGCCGAGGTTGCGTGCCTCTGCCTACTGTCGTGGCCCTCTTGGCCACGACCCCCTTCTTCTGGTGCAGTGCGATGGCACCACACCCCTCCAGCACCGCCACGACCCTATTTTCCAAGGTTCAATTCCCTACGTGGCACGACGGTGTCGCGCCCTTGTGGCGACCCAACGACCTTCCACCACCTGCTTTTTCACGGTCCGCCTCCATCGTCAACAACAAGAACAACCAAAGAGGGAGGGTCAGGCATGTTCATGCGGTCCGAGCCCTCCTTGTCATGGCAATAACATTCGGCATACCATAATCCAGTAATTTTAACAATGAAGAATGGAGGTTTATTTTTTATTTTTTTTAAGATGAGTTCTGTTCAAAAGACCAGAACCCTGCAATTTATTCAAAACAAAAGTAGCATACAAATTACATGAGACAATATTAGGGCAATTTTCTAGAGTCTCTAATAAAAAAATGAATCAGATACTGAGGGAGATCATTCCTCCAAGTGATCTCATGAGAGAATCCCATGTTGGAGAGACCATCGACGATCTTGTTCGCTTCATGGAAGGTGTGTGTTGCAATGAATTTGAGACTGTTGAGCGTGTTGAGGCAGTTAATCCATCGGGGGGGGGGTGAGAGACCATGATAGGTGAGTCACACCCTTCCAGATGGCTTGCACAATTGTAGAAGAGTGTCTCTCTATCTAGATGTTTCTCTGGTTGAAATGTTTTTCAAAAGAGATGGCATGGATGATACTCAACATTTCAGACTCCAGAGCAGAAGCAATGCCATCACTTCCATAGAAACACCCGATTATCTGATCAAGATGGTCTCTGAAAACACCTCCGCATCCCGAAGGTCCCAGGGTTCCTTTTCAGGCTCCATCAACATTGACTTTAATCTATCCAGGAGAAGGGGCCTGCCAGAAGACTTCAATAGTGTATTTCAGTTTTGGAAATATTCCACTCACTCCAATCCATCGGAGGGCTTCAAGATCAATGACAAAATTTTCAAAATGATCTTTTTGGATCATGGCAGCCTCTTTGATAGCAATAAGTATCCTCATTTTACCTGCATTTATTTTAAATGATATATTTTTGAAAATGAAATCATTTCTACCATACCTTATTAAATGCAGAAGCTCTACAATGACATCGGGAAAAAGGTTTCTAATTTGCGGTGTCCTCGGAAGCTCAATTGTCCTTTTCAACTGCGTGAAAATAATGTTATCCAAAAGCCATCTTCACCCAAAAAGATCAAATGTGTAATTCCAAATAGTGGTAGAGGTACCAAAAGATAAAAAGAGGTGGTTTATGTCCTCCCGATGTTGGTTGCACAAACAACATTTATAGTAACGATTAAAACCATAAGACTAAAGACACCCGTCGGTAGGAATTTTTTGGTGAGGAATTCTCCAAATGAGGGTAAGACGTGAGGGTTTTATCCTTACCTTATTGAAATTGGTTATCCAACTGATATTATCATCAACTTTAGAGAGATGGTGATTATTATATTTCTTTGACTCTAACAAGCCATTATTGGCTTGTTCCCAAACCAAAAAATCATCATGGAATGTGAAGTAATAATTTTCAATAATATCTTTAATAGGATTGAAAAGATGTGGGCCCTAATATTTGATCACATCTCTGATAGAGCAGTTAATGGGATCAAGAGTAAAAAAATTAGGCATTTCTGAAACAAGAGGGGAACCAGTCCAGTTATAAATAACTCAAATCCCCCTAACTCACTTGATGATAATCATTGACGAAGTCACGGGAAGACGATGTCGTTTCATCAATTTCGGAAGAGGAAGAGTTCGGAGAGGATGAGTCGAAGATGATGTCATTGGTGTTCTTCGTGGGCGATGGCTTCGTCCCTTGACCGAAGGTTCTTTGTTGATGGAGGAAGCGTTCTTCCATGTTCTTCCTCCTCTCCCCAAAAGTTCCACCAAAAGGGTTCCCAACCAAAATAATGTGTTAAGCAACCCATTATTTAATTGTTGGAAAAATAATTCAAATGATATTAAATTAATTAATTAATTCCATTATTTAATTTGTGGTTTGGCACACTTATGTGGGAAGGAGGAAAGATAACATTAAATGAAGAGAGGTTTGGCTTCATTAAATCAAGGGATGTTTAAGGGTTTCATCCCACATAAATGGGGGTTTAGGGGGTTTGAAGCTTGTGTGGGCCCCACCTAATAATATCCTCCCAAGGGAGGTTATGTGCGGATGGTCCCTCCCACTAACCTCCCCTTGGAGGTTTTAACTACCATGAAATAAAAATATGCTATCACTTATTTTTATTTAACTTGATTAAAAACCCGCAAAATCTATGTTCCACTCTCTTTAGAACGAAACTGTGGTAAAGGTCTCACTAAGAAATCAATGATTCTGTGAGTTCAACAGTTCCCTCAGATTTAAATTCCGAGAACCGTTTCAAAAGATATAAAATCCCACTCATATGTTTACTGAACGTACCCGAACTAAACTTCAGAAATTTATTTCGAGCACACCAGGCCTCAGAATCAAGCGCTGTTAGAAACTGAGGACTCGTAAAATACCCATGTATTTAAGAGAAAAAATTACCATAGAATTTTCAGGCTTTTACATTCTCCCCACCTCAGGGATTTACATCCCTGTAAGCTACAACTCACACTAAGGGAACAAATGGGGGTACTAAACACACTTCTGAGCCTTCCACTCCCATGTGCTCTCCTGGAGGTTCCCGTGCTGCCAGCGAACGCGCACTAGGGGTATTGACCATCCACAAAGGACCCACTCTTGTCGATCTTCAATCTCCACTGGAACCTCCGTGAATGTCACCCCTTCATCGATGTCTAGCTCCCCATGGTCGATGATGTGAGAAGGGTCATGCACGTATCTTCTCAGCTGAGATACATGGAAGACGTCTTGCACTCGGTGAAACTGAGGTGGAAGAGCCAAGCGGTAAGCCACCTTGCCTACTCTACTAAGTACCTGGAATGGTATGATGAATTGTGGAGATAACTTGCCACCTCGACCAAATATCTTTAGTCCTCATCGAGGTGAGAACCAAAGAAAGATGTGGTCACCGTCCTCGAACTCTAGTGGTGTACGTCTTCTATCAGCATATGGCTTCTGTCTGCTCTGTGAAAATATTCATCTTCTCCAAGATTATATGCACCTTCTCCGTCATAGCCTGCACCATCTCTGGTCCCACAAGTACTGACTCCCCTGGGTCAGTCTAGCACAGAGGTGATCTGCAAGGTCGGCCGTAAAGTGCCTCAAAAGTATCCATCCTGATGGTGGAGTGGAAGTAGTTGTTATACGCAAACACTTCCAAGGGTAAGTGATCCTCCTAGCTACGACTGAAGTCGAGAATGCTTGCACGGATCATGTCATCTTGAGTATGAATGGTTCTCTTAGTTTGACCATCCATTTGAAGATGGAAGGTGGTGCTCAAGCGAAGCTGCGTCCCGAAAGCATCCTGCAACCCCTTCCATAGTTGGGAATTGAAACAAGAATCTTGATCATAGATGATCGTTGATGGCACACCATGAAGCCGTACGATCTCTCGTATGTAGAGGCATCCCAGGCTCTCTACTGAACCATGTTCTCTGATAGGTAGGAAGTGGGAATACATGGTGTGTTGGTCAACGATCACGCATATAGAGTCGTGTCCTCAAGATGTACGTGGAAGTACCATCATGAAATCCATGGATATCTCATTCCACTTACACTATAAGAATTCTAAGGGCTGAACTAATCCTGCTAGAATGTGGTTCTCTGCTTTCACTTTCTGAAAAGTGAGGCATTGTGAGACAAAATTTGCTACTGGATTCTTCATACCTGGACACCAGTGTTGTCTTCAAAGGTCCTGATACATCTTTTCCACACCTTGATGTACCACTAGAGGAGATGTATTGAACTCCCCCCAATACTTCATCATTAAGTGCTACTGGTACCATAGAATGTACTCTAAAGAGAATGACGTGCTCTCCACCTACAGAAAATCAATCAGGTGCCTTCCCTGTGGATATATGTGCACTTCGAGACTCACAGTAAACATCCCCACACTGCTTCTCCCTGAATCTCTGAAGAAGTGGAGGAGTGACTCTAAGAGACTTTAGATAGGTTGGTCCATCTCTATTCAGAAAGGATATCTGCAATGCGTCCAGATACTCTGTCACCTCTCCTAGCAGTTGAATGCATGATCTCATACAGAGAGAATCTACTACATCATTCCCCTTACCAGGAGTACATATTATCTCATAGTCATAGTCCTAGAGGAACTCAAGCCATCGTTGTTATCTCAGCTTCAGGTCCTTCTGCGAGAAGATGTACATGAGACTATGGTGGTCAGAGTAGAATGTAAAATGTCCACCCATTAGATATTTCATCAACATATTCAAGGTGAATACCACTGATGCTAACTCTAGGTCATGGGAAGTGTAGTCCTGATCATGTTGTCTCATCTACCGAGAACCGTAAGCGATCACTGCTCACTCCTGCATCAGGACACACCGAAGTCTGGTCCCTGAAGCATCGCAGTAATCTACGTACCCCATGCCCTCCTCTAGAAGCCTCAGAATGGGGGTACTAGTCAACCTTTACCTCATCTCTTGAAAGCTCTGATGGCATCTTTATGACCATGCAAAGGGTTTCCCCATCTTCGTTAATTCTTAAACCAGTGCTGCAACTCTGGAGAACTCTGACACAAATCTTCGATAGTACCCAGCCAGTCCTAGAAAACTTCGTACCTCTGTCACACTCCTGGGTGGATCCCAAGAAATTTATGCCTCTATCTTTTCTAGATCCACTGAAACTCCAGCCTCTGAGATGAAGTATCCTAGAAAGTGTACCTATTGGATCTATAACTGGTACGTTGAGAGATTACAATAAATATGGTGCTCTCAGAGTGTGTCCAGTACGACCTGAAAATGGTTGGGGTGCTCCTCCACGGTAGCTGAGTATATCAGAATGCCATCGATGAATAATACAACAAAGCGATCAATGTTTGGCTGAATGATCCTGATCAGCAGTCCCATGAACACTGTTGGTGTATTGGTTATGCCGAATGGAATAACCAAGAACTCGTAGTGCCCATACCGGCATTTCAAGGTCGTCTTCTACAGATCCTCATCTCGTACTATGATATGGTGATAGTACGACCAAAGATATATCTTCAAGAACCAAAGTGCTCCCTTCAGCTAATCAAAGAGGTTGTCAATCCACGGGAGTGGGTACTTGTTCTTCACAATCACCTGGTTCAGGCGCCGATAAACAACACACATTTGCAAGCTCCCATACGCCTTCTTGGAAAAAAAATCAGGGTTGCCTAGGGTGAAACAGTGGGTCAGATAAATCCCTTCCCCTACAAGTCTTCCAGCTGTACCCACAACTCAAGAATCTCAGCAGGAGCCATATGATATGATAGAGTGGATATCAGTGTCATCCCTGGGTACAAGTCAATGTATATGTCAACCTCTCCATGAGGAGGTAGTCCTAGAACGTAATCAGGAAAGTTATCCACGTACCGATACATCACAACAGGAAAACTCAGAATACGCACATCAAATACTCTGAGAATGAGGCTAGCCAACTGATATGTGATCAGCCACCCCCTCCTCTGAGAAAGTACATCTGGCATTGAAAAGGCTCCCTTCTCTACAGTGAAGGTAAACCTAATCCCATCCTCATGGACACACCGCACTTTCCGCCTAATACAGTCAATCTGGGAATGAACTGTGGATAACCAGTCCATACCCAAGATGATTTCATAAGGCTTCGATGTCCCTACGAGGAGAACCCAGCCGAAGCTCTCGCCTCCTAGAGTAAGCTCACACTGCTGACACCAGTGTGTAATCGTCGAGTCTTCTCCCCTAGGATTCTCAAACCATAAGGATCAAGCCAACGGCTCCGTCCGAATCTCCGAGCTCCAAACTAGGGCAGCGACAATAAAAGAATGACTCACTCTTATGTCTATAAGTACAACAACAAGGGTGGAGTAGACATAGATAGTACCGTGAATCATCTCAGGTGCACCTTGGTCGTAGGCCTCGACTTCCTGGAGCTGATCTCATCCCTTTCTGTCAGCTCCCTTTGGTCCGGGTGGTCCTCCTGGTGGTGGTGGTGGTGGTAGGACATCGAAACGTCCTCCTCCACCTGCTTCTCAGCTAGCTCCTCTTCCACGTCCACCTGCTCCCTGCGGACCACCCTGGTTGAACCTCTGCCTCTTCCTAGGAGGTCCCTCTACTGTCTTCTAGTCATCTGCATGGAAAATCAGGCAGTCATGAGCCATGTGGTCCTACCCACCACATTCATAGCCCTACCTGCTCCTCGTATGGCTGGCGTTGTCTCGTGTGCCCCGCACAACCGAAACTGTATCCTAGGGTCTCCCACCTGATGGCCTGGCCCACATGGACCTCTATGACATCTGTCTACTGTCGGCAGAAAAAGACTCCGCTACGTGTCACCCTATGGTGGGTCTCGCTGCTGGTGATTGCTCAGCTAGAAAACTATCCACAAAAGGGCTCTCTCTAGCACCCCTGTCTGCGTCGGAGTGCTGAGGGGGATCATCGAAACCCTGATCTCATTCCTGAGCCCCAGCTCGAAGGTCTACGCCCTGAAGAATGTGTCCCGTACCAAATCCTTGGAGTAGTGTGAGAGGTCGGTGAACCTCACTGAGTACTGAGCTACCGTCATGCTACCCTGCTGTAGATGTAGAAACTCATGTATCCGCACTGCACGTAGGGTGGCTGGAACAAACTCTGACTGGAAAAGACTCTCAAAGTCTGCCCAGAGTAGTGATGCCTCATCATGCACATAGAGAATCAGGCTCCCCCATCTTCCTTCTACTGCATTTAGGAGACGCATGACAAGGATAACCATAAGGTCGGTTGGTGTCACTACCAATCTGAAAACTCTCACAATAGCCTCCAGCCAATCCTCAACTTCCTGTGGGTCAGTCTCTCCCCTGATACTAGGAAGCCTCTAGTGCTAGAACCCATGCAATGCACTCATATGGCGTGCACTCTCTACTGTAGGAGTCGGTGGTATCGGTGGCCCAGTGGGTAGTGTTACCGCTGGTACCTCCACTATGATGGGGCCATGCACCAAGGCCTCGTCGTTCAGTGGGATACTATCTCATACAAAACTCAGAACCTTGGCTGGCTACCTACAAAGGGCCATCCTAAAAATAAATAGGTGTTCCATGGTCAAAACAATATACCTGGTGACCTGACAGAAAGTAATCACAATAAAAACTTTTCAAAGGAATCACAGACGCAATCGGTGTTTTCGTGCACATAGTTAGAAATCAGAAGCCAGAGTCCTAGTGTATGGATACATCGGTCGCTGCACCGACATTGGTTTTTCTAAAATGATAAAAAAACCTTAAACACTTAACAGTATTTCCATTAAAAGAATCAGAGTCTATGTTCTGTGGTAGAACCAACCCCTTTGATACCAATGTTTCACAACTCATCCTCGGGGCCCATGTCGTGACTACCCCAAGCCCGATGTCCATAGTCCAGGGGCTAGCGACTAGCACCAAAGGTGAATCCATGATAAAAAGGGAAGAAATTTCCTTTAAACCTATAACAAAAACTGTCTGAGCACAAGAAACGGAAGTAACAACTACTAATATAGAAATGATGGGTGTGCTAAAAGTAAGTGGGCCAGTATACAAACCCACCTGAACGACAAGAATGAGTACAAGTAAAAAGGGAAACATATCCTAGATAGTTCACCGGGAAATCATACCTGAAGCGTAGGTACATATCTCAAACAACTCGTCCGTAATGTTCGTCCCATCTATTCTAGCTCTGAGCAGCCTCTCGTCCATCACCCTCAGCCTCAATCACTGCTGACTGTAGTCATACAGAACACAACAATGTGCGGGCGTAGCCTGTGTAGAGGTGAGTATAACAATACTCAGTTGGGGGCCCGAGACCCCTGATGGTCTCCTAGAATCCACTAAGGATAAACCGCAATAGTAATATACAATCATGATGTATCAATCACCCATAATTAGGTATATACCCATTCATATACCTATGTTACCAATCACAGTCTGGATCCAACACTCGATCCCATGCACAACCCATTCCTTGAAGGAAGTAAAGTTAATCATCTCAATGATAACAACTAAAAGAAAAGACTCAGCTCACATAGGTATACAATTCATGAAGAGAGGTACAAGTTATTAGATGTAGCCACTGAATCATATCCTCTGTCGAACCCACGTAGGATCTTGGAATAGTATCTGCGATGTCGATCCCACGGAGGATCCCGGTACAGAAGTAATCATTGTTGAACCCAAGAAGGATCCCGGTACAGAAGTCATCGATGTCAAACCCACGGGAATCCTGGTACAATATTGTCACTGTCGAACTCACGGAGGATCATGGTACAGTAGTAGGTCCACGTAGGATCCTATCATCTAAGTCGCAGCCAGCCATAAGGTTCCCTCACACAGTATGATCGATTCGAGGAGGGTCCGCTCCTCGAGCCAAGTGTCGATAAATCAAATAGCAAAACGTCTTGACTTGATGTATCCCGTAGTTCTGTCTCATCATAAGGAACCCAATGAGACATATGGCACGTCAATTGGACGCCCGATCTGTGAGTTATTGACATTTACATTCTAGGGGCCCGGTTGGTTTTTGGGTTCAAACCAACCCAGACATACCCAAAATGCATTCGATCCTCTAGTGGGGTATGCCAAAAGAACCACCTCGTTCTAAGCTTTCTGTCACCATATATGGTTCGTCGATCAGACACCCGTAACCAAAAATATGGGCAGAAAGGTGAAAAGTGGACATAATGGGTCTGGGTCCGGTCCGACCCAGTCAGAGCGACCCGGCCCGACCCGATCCGGACCGGGGTCCGACCTGGTCTGAGGGTCCGACCCGATTCGAGGAAGTGGCCCGGCCCGAGGGTGGCCTAGCCATGGCGGCCTGACCTAGGGAGGCCGGACAGAGGGCGGCCCGGCCGAGGGCGGTCCGGCAGCCTGCCCTTACTGTGCCCAGGGGGCACCCACCCACCTGGCACCCAAATGGTTGAATCATTCGGGTGGATCCAAACCAGTGCTAGGTGGCGCCGGTCCAGCACACACGGGACCTGATGGGGTCTCGCTTCTCCCAGCTGGCCAAAGTAGCCAGCCGCTCCACATCACCGGCACGGCGCGACGGCGCCGCGCCCCTCCACCACAGCCAGCCCTAGCCACAGCCCTCTGCGGGCCTCCGCACAGCTTGATGGTGTCGCATGCCTCTGCTAACCTCCACGACCCTCCTGGCCACGACACCCTTCTTTCGGTGTGGTGCGATGGCACCGCGCCCCTCCGGCACTGCTGCAGCCCGCCTGGCTGTGGCTCGGTTAACTGCACGGCATGGCGGTGCCATGACCTTGTGGCGACCCGGCGGCCTTGTGCCGCCAGCTTCTTCACAGCCCACCTCCGTTGTCAACAACAAGAACAACGAAATGGGGAGGGTCGGCCAGTGTTCATGCATTCCTAACCCTCCTCATCATAGTGATAACATTTGGCATACCATAATCCAAGAATTTGAACGATGAAGAACAATGGTTTGTACTCATATATAGAGAACTCAAATCCCCCTACCTCGCTTGAAAAAAATCATTGACGAAGTCACAGGAAGACGGAGTCGTCTTTTCAATGCCAGAAGAGGAAGAGTATGGAGAAAACGAGTCGATGATGATGTTATCAGCGTTCTTATTGGGAAACGGCTTCGTCCCTCAACCGAAGGTTCTTCGTTGACGGAGGAAGCGTTCTTCCAAGTTCTTCCTCCTCTCCCCAAAAGTTCCACCAAAAGTGTTCCCAAACAAAATAATGGGTTAATCAACCCATTATTTAATTGTTGGCAAAAGAATTCAAAGGATTTAAAATTAATTAATTAATTCCATTAATTAATTTTGGGTTTGGCACACTTATGTGGGAAGGAGGAAAGTTACCATTAAATGAAGTGGGGGTTGGCTTCATTAACTCAAGGGATTCTTAAGACTTTCATCCCACATAAATGGGGGTTTAGGGTGTTTGAAGCTTGTGTGGGACCACCTAAAAATATCCTCCCAAGGGAGGTTATGTGAGGATGGGCCCCACCACCATCCTTCCCTTGGAGGTTTTATCTACCAAGAAATAAAAATAAGCTATCTCATATTTTTATTTAACTTGTTTAAAAACCCCCCAAATCTAACTTCCACTCTCCTTAGAACGCAACTATTGTGACAGTCTCACTAATAAATCACTGACACTATGAGTTCAATGGCACCCTCAGATTTCAATTCCGAGAACCGCTTCAAATGATTTAAAATCCCACTTGTACGTTTACTGAACGTACCCAAACAAAAATTCAGAAATTGATTCCAGGAACACCGGGCCTCAGAATCAAGCACCATCAGAAACTAAGGACTCTTAAAATTCCCATGTATTTATGAAAAAAAGTCCCCATGGAATTTTTGGGTCTTTACACATTAGGTGTGGTGGACCCTGTCCCGTATGTTCCTAGGGTTGAGGCTATCTGCTGGTTGGTGGCAGGCCAAAGTCACATATTTTTTTATGAACCCAATATAAACACTTTATTAGAAATAAAATTATAAATATATGGAATTAAAAAATAAATACACCCTACTTATAATTCAAATCATCTTCATCCTTATAAATCACCCCTCTTCTTCTTCTTCTATTCTTTTTGGCACACCTCTTTGGAATTTAATATTAGCTCAATATTCTCAACCAATTCATCCACTTCGATACTAGTGGATGGATCACCGAAATGCATCATGGAATCAAGTATTGCACATACTTCTTCAAATGGTGTAACAAAGTGCCATTCATTGACACATGTAGTGGTACATAGGACCAGTTCAATCAATCATTTGATTTAACAACATGGATAATTTTTCAAGCATGGAATCTAATGCTATGAATCCAAAACAATTCTCCATGGATCTTTATCTTTGTAAAAAATTCATTTTATTGATAGTAATGATATCTTCCCATCTCATTGATCACTATTTCCAACAAAAAATTATTCATAGTACTTGTCAACTAATACAATTCATAATCTAAGTGGGTTTTTCACCGAGTTAATAACATTACATTAAGCACCACCACTTCAATCATCATCAACACTTCAATCATTACCTTTCCAAACACATATTGAAACATATTGAAAACAAATATAACACTATTCTAAATAATCCCCACCTTTGAATTTTGTTGTCAATATCACCTAAGAGCACTATGTAAGCGTCAATATGTGTGAAACTATTTTCTCTCCCTTATTATAAAACAGATGAAAAGGTTTAGTGGGGTCTGTCAAATAAAATATTCTCCTACCATTAAAGATTATATTCATCATTATTTCTGAGAGAGGGATGATGTCACATGGTTCACTTAGCAAAGAGCCTTTAGTTAATTAACTCTAAGTCTACTTGGGATAACCCGATGTAGAAAACAAGAGAGATATGTCCAAATATTTTAATTATTTCCATAAACAACCATACATGTGAAATCATGCTTAGAGTGTATCAATTATTTACCATGGGATTGGATATAGTAATATTTATCAATGAAATTCTAAATCCTACACATACTTTAACAAACATATTAAAATGTTCCAGTACAAAGATAAATCTTTCCCTTTCATCCCATATTGTCATCAATCAATAACTCTATCTTAATTGATATGAAAAATACAATTAAGAATAAGGGATGAAAGTTTGATTAGAATACCTCTCATTTCAACTTCTTGAGATGGTATGAATTTTAAGATTGGTCATGTCAAAATATTTGATATCATCTACATCGTATTTTCTCCCCCTCAAGGGGTGCAATTCCTTTGACTTACCCTGGTGGAAAATATAATCAAATAATATTCAAGATATTCATGTTCATAATCTTCTGCTATGGAACAATTCAATTAATTATAAAATCATGAATAATGTGTCCAACTTTTTGTTCTACACATTGTTTATTCAATTCTCATCATTAGAAAAACCTTAACCTTCAATTTCATGCAATTTAAGCACGCATATACAAAAAAATATATTAGGGAATAAGATAGAACACATGTGATATTCTTAATTGGAGAAACATAGATCATAATTTTCTCTCAACCCAAGAACTTCCTTCCTTATAGATATAATGTGTCTAGTTAAATTCATGATGTTCTCTCCTCCTCATTTGATACTTTTACCATTAATTTTCATCATGGACCCTTTACATACATTAACCTTTAACCTGTGTTGAGTTTTTGTTCTTACTACTTCCAATAGTGAAGTAGCTTCCCCTGGTGCATGTTTTTCAATTTTCATAATTCAATATCTCTACATGTCCGAGTACAATTGTTATACATTTTTTTCATTATGTCCTGACTACTTTCACCTTCCACATAATACTTGTGAGACACATGGGGTTTCATGTTCTTACAAACTATCATGAAATTCTAATTCATCATTATGTGGAATGATATGATTCCCCTTTTTCATTTCTTTATCTTGTAATTCATCTTCAACCTTTTGATTTTCTCTATTAATTTTCAATTGATTATGCCAGATGACTAAACACTCGTTAAAATATTCTATTTTGGTGCTTCCACATTAATTCTTAAATGTTTTCAAGTTACCTTTCTTAGTAAAATTATCAAAATTATCTTCAATAATGTCTTCAATCAATACCATCTTCTTCTAATTGATTCTCCTTCTAATTTCAGGTTACTGTCATTCATTTCAATGGATTATTTGAAATGATCTATGGTGTGAACTTTTATTCCAAATTAGAATCTTCTTTTCTTGGTTGGGATGACATTCTTTGAATCTAGATTAAAATTCTTCTTTTAAATAGTTTCTTTCACTTTTTTCCTGATGTCATTATTATTCATATTCCCAATAAAATATTTTACAACAATTGTTCCTTTCTTTTTCATTTGTTGTGTCCTTTTATTTTTATCAACATATGCATTCTGCATGGTTGGACTAAAGCAGAACTCATCATAACTATGACCACATCTATTGCAATTATCACCAACTTCTTCAATATATTCAAATATGTTCTTGATAGACAGAGTCTTCTCCATCTGTGTATTCTGCTTTAGCTTTATAGGATACATCATTTCTTCACATCTACTTTCCCTATATGTATGCCTTCTGTAATTTTCATATTCTGACATATTATGACGACAACCATTGGCATGATTCCCAAACTTGCATCAACAACAATAATATCAAATGAAGATTCTTATTTTTCTTGTAGTATCAGTCTTGATACATTTAGTGTTTTTTTTGTTTCTAGAGTTGTCTTTCTTTATTTGGAGCATCAATTTGGGAGTTGTTCTTATCAATAATTCCAGTATCCATCATTGAAAATTTCATGGATGTATCAACATTTTTACCGATCCACATGTTTCCAGATTTGAACATTGAACCTAGACTTGCAGATGAAATTGTATTAGAAAAAACAGAAATAACTGGGTTATGGGTTACATTCTTCTTGGAGGATGTTTCCATTGGATTATAATTTGATCTAATACTCCTTTTGGAATCATAGTTATCAATGAGAAATTTTGTGGAAACATCTCTTCTTCCATCTATTTGTAAAGTTCTATCTTGGAGTGATTGCTGATTCTTCAATTTCACCTTCATCTCTAGAAATTTCATGTTGAAAGAGTTATTCTCATCCTCAACTAACCACATCTTATTTTCCTAATTCTTCTTCATAATTATAATTTGTTCTTTATGAACATTACTTAATTCTAACAATGATATGTCAAGTTTCTTTACTAAGTTAGCTTTGTCTTCCAGTTGAGAAACATTGACAACCATAGAAACATTGTACAACTTTTCAAATGCATGGAAATATTTTATAAATACAATATCAAAGGATTATTTCTCACAACTAAATACTTTCATTTATTCAATAACTTGAAAATTCATTTCATTGAAAAGAGAAATTTCTTCTTCATTTTCCTTCACTAGTTTTGTGAGAGTGTTGGATATGTCAACCGTTTTAGCTAATGACTCTTCCATGGCATCAGAATCTTCTTCCACTTTTAAATTTTCAACTTGAAGAGAACTAATTATTAAAACAATATGTCTTTCCACTTCTCTAGGGATTTTCATCCGATGATCATTGAGTGAAAAATGAATATCACTAATTGATCAATCATTATCATGGATTGAATGCATTCCTCAAAATATGAATAATAAAAATACTTATCACATGTTGTACCTTTTAGATTAACTTTAGTAGAAGGTGTATCCCCATTAGCAGTATGGTTCTTCTTCAACTTCCTTGCATGTTTTTTATTTCTATTTTTTAGATTCTTGGAAAAAATCTCCATTTTAGGTTTCTCACTTATTTCCTGAAATCTTCACTTTATAAAGACTCTCTTGGATATTTTAGAGTAACCATTCCTATGATACCAATTAAAGTGCCCAGATCTGTGTGGAATCACTAAGAGGGGGAGACGGTAGATCAGTGATCCCTTTAAACTTTTTACAAAATGATTCTTTACAATTTAACCTCTAGGGTTGGTTAAATCCTTGATATGCTATTCGTTTTCATCTCATCCTTACATCGAATGATTCTATAAATGTAAAGTCACTGAACACATGGATTTACAAGTTTAGGTTCAAAGACCTACTCCTCATTGCATTGGTTATTCCACCCAACTAAGATTCTTCATAGTAATCATATTATCCCTTATAATGGTCGATAAAGAGTCCCAGTGCATCTATCCTAAGTCCCACATGAGGGGATTTATACTATATCACAAAGTGTTACCAAAGT
Organism: Viscum album; assembly: GCA_963277665.1. Classification (NCBI taxonomy): domain Eukaryota; kingdom Viridiplantae; phylum Streptophyta; class Magnoliopsida; order Santalales; family Viscaceae; genus Viscum; species Viscum album. The sequence goes on from OY728145.1 coordinate 508,010,228, forward strand.
CCACTGGCCTACTTCAAAGTCTCACCAATGACTTTTTCTCCACCCTAAATCACAAAGGGTTCTTCTAGCTCTCAAGTCACACATGTAGCTTCATTCTTTTAATTATTTTTGATTCACTATAGATGATCTGATGCTCCTTCCCCACTGGCTTTCTGATTCACACTTTCCCATGTATCTTTTCAATAATCTTCAACAAACTTTGGTAATGTCTGTTGGACTTGATAAATATTTTTGATCAACTTTGTGATCAGTCCTCAGTGAAATAATTCTTGGGAAACTCTTTCTTCTTATGGTGAAGACCTGACCTCACTTAAAATGTGTGTAATGGTGCACACAACCTATTTAAGAATATTAATAGGAATTAATGATCTTGAACTATGTCAACTTTGTATAAATTCTTGAATTATAAAACACTATCAACTCAGATATAAAATATTCTTTAATTCTGAAGGACTTTAGTCTCAATTCAACTCCTATTAATTCATGGATTGAATGGAGTAAAAAATTATTGTTTTGGGTATCTTAAAGACTATTCACATGTGTATGCGATTATTCATGATTGCATGCATGTTAAATATCATACTTTTCAACTCGAGCACACACTTGTATCAATATTTTTAGGTTCAATGTGTGTGGTTCATACAATTTCACATGTACTATCCACTAAATTCATTCTTTCTCAATATGCACAAAATTACTTATTATTTAGTTATTTTTTACACACACAATATTTCTCATTAATTTGGGTTCAATGAAAGTGTGTTACGCATGTGCATAAACATTTTTTTTATGCTTCTCACTTTCCACTTCGCACTAACAATTTGGGATTCTTCAAATAATGCTTATACATGAATATGAATAAGACCCATATTCATTTCTTTTTCATTGAAAGATTTCACGAATGCATATTATCCACTCTTAAAATGATGCACATATATGCATGAAACCAGGTTCTTCTCATAAACATGAAAATTCATTCTTCATGTGTTCACACACAATTCTTGGAGTGTGCTAGATGTTTGCTTCTCAATAGGAAGTGTGTGTACATTATCCCATTGATTTCTCAAATCCTCCGCACATATTCTCAAACCTGAGGGAGTTGTTCTTTTTTTCTGAACCTGAAGGTCTCATGACTCGTATTTTTCATGCATGTAATGCACATATCTTCTATGCATAGTATGTGAAGTTATTGTTCATATTACTAAATATTTTCAAGGTTTTTATCATCACATAGTACAGAAAGGGTGTGATTGCACCAATTGTGTATCTGTGGAAATTAAATTCATAAAAAAATAAGGGTTCGATAGAACCTATTGCGTTCATGAGATTATTCTTCACATAGAGTGAGCACGGTCTTAACTTCTTCAAAAGGAAGGTTAAAGACTGCATTTTACTTGTTTAATGCTTGTGTGATCTGTGCTTCTTCGTGTAGAAGAGATATATGGAACCTCTAATCAGTGCCCTAGTTATATAAATAAATGATAGCTCTCTCAATATATTCAACAAAAAAACCCTCGGTCGAGGGTTCTCTATTTATAGGGTTTTATAAGATCCTAATTATGTGTTCAAATACCTTTTGATATGTTGTGTGGTTCAAATCACTGAATTCATGAGATCTTCAGCTTCAAATATTTCAAATGTAGGATAAGAGATACACAAAATCTTCTGGTTTTATTCCTTTCAACACAGGATCCTGATATCACGGTGTAATCCTCATCATGTGCATGCATTATGAAAACATGAAACACTCAATCAAGAATTCCCAAGGACTATGATGTGGCCTGAAAGCTGCATTTTCTTCTGCCTTCATGGGTTCTTAGTGTTTCATTGTTATGCATGAAAATATAATTGCATGCATGTGTTCTTGAAATCCAGATGATTCTCATGCATTTAATTCGAGCATCAATGGTGGTCGGAAGTGAATCCTGGAGGTGTGGTTATCCTCCGGTTGTACATATGTGTCAGGTTGCTCTTCATGCATTTGGAGGTATAAGACGACAATGTGGATGATCCAAGGATATTGGATCAACTTATACCAGCCACAGAAAACATCAATTAGGTCACAAGAAGCTGGATTAGGCATGCGACCAAGGTTTTGCATGCGATCAAATGGATGGAAAGGATTTCTTCTTCATTTTTAAAATCTTTTCCCACCTCGAAACATGTCGTATTATTCAGAATATTTTTATTAAAAGATTCTTTATCCAATTTCCAAATTACTCTCCCCCCCTCCACGATACCACCCCATACCAGTTCTGTGGGCGCGCTCTGTGCCCAACCTATGCTCTCTTCCACCATGCCACCCCACATGGTAGAGCTCTGACAGGTTCTCTCATGCTTCCCTATGGGAACAATCCTATGTGCACGGGCCATGCCCTGTGCTCTCCTTCCGCTTCCCAACTGGACTTGATGGCCTCCCTTAGGCATAGTTTACCCTATCCCACATATTCCAATGGTTGGTGCTGCAGACTGGTTGGTGGCTAGCCAAAGTCCCATATTTGTTATATGAACCATGTTTAAAAAATTGGTAAGAAACCAATCTATACGTATAAGGATTTCAACATGAAATGCAATATACATAGAATTTGAATCATATTCTTCCTTATCCATCATCCCTCTTCTTATTCTTCTATTCTTTTTGGAACACATATTGAGAATTTACAATTAGACTAATCTTCTAAAACACGTAATCCACTTAGAAACCATAGGATGGATCAAACAAATGCATCATGCAATAAAGTATTACATGAACTTCTTCATGTTTTGTAACAAAGTGTCATTCATTGACACATGCATTGGTACTTAGGACCACTTCAATCAATCATCTGAATTTAAAACATTGATAATTAACCTAGTGTGGGATCTAACGCTATGAATCCATAATAAATCTCAAGGACTCAATCATTTTGTAATAACTTCATCAGATTTATTGCAATGATATATTCATATCTTCTTGATCACCATTTCCAACCAACAATTCTTGAAAGTACTTGTCAGCTAATAAAAATGATAATCAAAGGGGATTTTCCCTAAGTCAATAACATTAATTTGAGTATCACCACATCAATCATCATCAACACTTCAATCATAACCTTTCCGTACACATAGTGACATATATTGACAACAAATACAATACTAGGATAAACACCATTTTTGGGACATTTGTGACCTGAGTTTCATGTGGTTGGTTCCATCTCTAGGGTTTGTTATGTGAACCATTGATTTCACTTGTTTTTATATGGTTTTATGAAATATTATAATGATACTTGATTGACCAACTTGTGAATTTGAGATTAGTATTTATAGAAAATATGGGTTTCCATCATTTTGGTAAAAGAAATATGTTTCTCAAAGAATTGTGAAATAGATTCCAATATGGGTTTTCAAATCCGGTTTTGATGGAAAGGGGTGTTTAAAATTGTATAGGAAAATATATATTACATTTTTAATTATTTGATGTGATGAAAAAAGAAGACTTTATTACTACGGTTGGATGAGTAGTGTTGTGGATATTCATTTTATATTGTAATTATAATACACTTTCAAGGGTATTTTTCTGTTCATAAATTGAGATGCACTTTTCTTGGAATTGAGATGAAATTGTAAGAGGGTTCAGTTATGGGGTGTTATTATATTACCTATACCTTTATTAATGGGTTCTAAGGATTTTTAGTGCACACTATTCTTGAATAACATATGAGTGACCAGGATAACATGATCACAATTTATCCCAATCATATTTATCCTTTATGTATTTTCTTCATACATCATTGACTTTATATAACTGTTTTTAATGAAATGTAATTGGATTACTAGATTTATGGTTTAAATTTTTTACGAATATTTGTTTTGGAACTACAGAAATAGGAGAACTATTTAACATGATTTTGATAGGACACTAATTTACTAATTATCATTCAACATTTCATAAATTTACCATACAATGTAATAGTATATATACTTGATATGGAACACCTATAGGGATCATACCGATCATTTTTAGATCATAAACTCCACACCCATTAGTTGTTGTATAGAACTTGTATTTCCATTGACATAGTAAGGGTAAGGTACTGAAGGTAGGTAGCAAGGATTATATCATCTAGTTACTAGTAGGTGGTGTTGAGATGGTGGGACGTTGGCATATTATCAAATATAGTAGTTGATTTTTGTGTCCTTTGATGCTAGACATGTTCCTTTGGGTTGTTCAGTTGTTTTTAATTTGAATCACTAATTTTTTGGTAAATTACTGTTTTTAAATTACATCCACTATATCACTATTCTCTATATATATGTTCCATGAAGATTGTTTCAGGTTTGGAGAATCATTCCATATATTGTTGTTTGATTCCTGGTTCCTAGTCACTAGCCCGTGGGGATCAGGAATGCCATTTAGGAATGTGGGGGATAAATTAAGGTGCTAGTTTATAAGGGTAACTTGGGTTGTTTTGTTGCAAATTTTTATTAGATATCGGTTTTGTAGACTATAGATATAATTATTGGTACTTCAGAAGTAGGTTGTGGCGAGTTATTGGTTATCTATTATTGTGAAGAGACTCAAATTACCATGGGATGTTGGGATGTGTGTCCCCTATGTTGGGTTTTGACATCAATATCAGTTTATTATTTTTTAAATAGTTTAAAGAAAGGGTTTTTCCAATTGTACAATCATTTTATGATGTTTTTGATGTTGAGAAATATGACTCTATGAAATATTCTTCTAGTTCCTCATCAGGGTGCAGTGAGAAAAGATCCTAAGGGGAATCCACCTTTGGATCAGATTTATATAAATGCTATCGTGAATGTAGTTTGTGATTTTGACTAGAATTTTCCATTAGTTCCGAACCTAGTTTTTGAGGTATAACAAAAAGTTAAGAAAATTTAGACCAATCATGAGAATTCCTACATGAGAATTCGGCATACCTTATGGGTATGAATGATCCATAATATTCAGAGGACTGGATAGAAAAGATCAACCACGTCTTTGAATTACTGGATACACCTGAGGATATTAAGGTGAAGTGTATGAAATTCAGGAACAAGGGTCTCAACAAGTGGTGGTGGGATTCGAAGGTAAAGGAAACCCGACATGTGGATTTTGATTAGAAGGGTTTCAAGACCCTATTATTTCATCATTTCATCATTTCATCCTAGAATCAATGATTATAGGGAAGTCTCTAGAGTTTATCTCTTTCCAATAGGGATATTTTTTGGTTTTAGAGTAAACTAATTAGTTCATGGAGTTTGTATTTTTTTCAAAGAGGTAGTAATGAATGACCAATTGAATGATAAAAACACATATAGGGTCTATGGATAGACATTGTATCTCCATTATATATGATGAATCCTTCCAACTATACAGTTATGGTAGACAAGGAAATGATAGAAGTAATGGATATGACATGTAATATTGGTCATTTATATGATTTCTTACCATATAGTGGGCACTTTAGTGGCTCCTAAAAAAGAGGAAGTGGTATGATAATCATCGGGTTGGTGGTGGTAGTTCACATCAATAGGATTATTTTACACCATAATTAGTAGGAAGTAGTGTTCCATTAACTTTATATTAGTGTGGAACGTTAGGTCCCATTCGACATACATTTCATAAACCCACCATGATTTTAATTGATTGTGTGTACTGAGTCCTTCTATAAAGGTTATACTAGGCTATTCCATGGTTAGGGGTGTTTAGTTAAAAATTGTGTTGTAGTTGGGTTACATTAATTAAATCCTATAGGCCCCCTATTTAGGTATTACGAGTCAAGAACCATTACGTAGTTGATGTGTTTCTATCAGAGGTCGATGAAGGACCAACAATAGTGTGAGGTACCATTTTTATTGCATATTCTATAACAAATACTTTATTTCATACCATTGGTTTGCAACTATTTTTTCATCTCTTTTTATTGATGTAACAACTCTTTCAACATACATCATATCAATTTTTATGGAGTAAGAATAATCTCTTTGAAGGAGGAGGTGACATGGGTTTCATTTTCTATCTTATTCTCTATTGATAGTTGACACAAAGTTAATAAAAAAATTCCTCAATATTCATCTTGATTTGTTTGAAGTCATCATCAATATGGATTGTCTTGTCGATCATTAGAATGAGATTGATTATTATCATCAGTGAGTTTTGTTCTCTATTACCGTTGAGAGATCACTAGTGCTTCAGGGAGAGTGGGATATTAGGTCTAGTTGTGTAGGACCATCCAGCCTAGAACTCAATATTTTATTATCTATCATTTCTTTTGATCCCAATGATTCTTCATTTATTGTAGAAATTCATGTGGTTGTTAGGTACATTCCTTATGTATTCCTAGATTAATTTTCTTATGTTCCTATAGAGAGGGAGGTAGAGTGTTTGATTCACCTACTTCTAGACACATAAATGATCTTAATACCTTCTTATCATATCGAATTTGAAGAACTGAAAGTGCTAATTGTTTTGTTTGATGATGTGATATAGAAAGGTTTTACTATCCCTTATGTTTTCTCATGGGAAACCCCTAGGCTCTTTTCCCATAAGGTATATAGTTCATTATGTTTGTGTGTGGGATATATAAATCTATAACAAGTATCATTTATTAATAACTACCTATTTACACATGCGGGTGACTTGTTTGATCAGTTAAAGGGGGCCAAGTGTTTTATTAAGAATGATATTTGGTTGGGTTATAAATATCTTAGGGTTTGAGAGTCTAATATATTGAGGAAAACTTTTAGAAGAATGTATGGATATTATGAATACCTTATGATACCATTTGTTAAGAATAATGCTTATACTTTTATTATGGATTTACTAAATTTGATATTCCTTTAGTATCTTGAATACCTTTTCATTGTGTTTTTAGATGATATATTGGTTTATTTCAGATTAGAGAATGAGCACAAGAATCATCTGAATCGAGTTTTGGAAATCTTGAGAAACCACCATGTTTATTGATAGATTTTGAAATTAAATTTATAGATATAACAAGTAAAGTTATTAGGAAATGTAATTTATAAACATGGGCTATGGGTTGATCCTAAGAAGGTGGATGATATATTTTCTTGGGAAAATCTATGAAACATCTTTGTGAATTGGATTTTCTAAGGTCTTTCTGGATACTATAGGTTGTTTAATAAGTACATCAAGAAATTTGAATATCCTTTGATATCACTTACTATGAAAGGGGCGAAATTCATATAGGATGATAAGTGGAATAATAATTTTTATTATTTTAAATGACTTCTGATACTAGAACCTATTTTTATTTTACGTAAGCCTAATAAGTTGTATGTTGTATATTGTGATGCTTTGGTTGCTGGTCTGAGTTGTGAGATTATACAAGATGATCATGTGGCAGGCTATGAATTTAATTAGCTTGAACCACATGAGAATAATTTACTCACTCAAAATTGGGAGATTTCCTCGGTTATTCATGCACTTATGTGTTGGTGACATTATATTCTTGGAAATATGTTCACAGTCCTTTCTGGTAATAAGATTATGAGATAAATATTTTTGAAAAGTACACGAATCTAAAAGAGAGGCAATTGGTGGAGTACCTTCATATGTTGTATTTTTACAAGGCCTACACACTGGGGAGGGGGAATGTCATGTTTGATTCTCTTAAAAGGAATGTTCCATCACCAGATATCTTGAATCAAAGGACTAGTGAAACTTTATTGGTATATTTACTCTGTTGCATTTGTATTCATAGGAGGATTATTTTGGTATGGTTTTGAATAGTGTTCAGTTATCAACATGTATACATGAATCTATTCTATAGGGTTAGCAGCATGATAATGGGTTCAGTGGAATCAAGAAAACCCTTTATGGTAGGGAGTCTGTTTGTGATTGGTCTCTCACTGATGATATTATTATCCACTTTGTGGGTCAATTTTCATTCCAAAAAATAGAAGGAGTTTATATTTGATTAAATATCAAATATCATCATTATAAATTAATTCTAGTGCTGTAAAGTTGTATTATGATAGGAGACGATGTTTCTAGGGTCCAATTATAAAGTATATTTTTTTTTGATTTTGTGTCCCAATATTATACTTGATAATAGATAAAGGCAGAAAATCTGAAACCCTCTGTTTTTATCCAACCTCTTCCTATGGTAGTTAAGATTTAGGAAAAGGTGTCTTTGAGCATAATTATTGGATTATCATGGAATCACAGAGAAATGAATTCCATATAGGGGTCGATTAATCAATTGATGAAATTATACAATATTATTATGATCAGGGATACCTTTATGGTTGGTGTTCTTGGTAATCTATATATGTAGGAGATCATTAGGTTACATGGGGTTACCTTAGAAATCATTTCATATAGGGATTAGAGGTTTAACTCTAGATTCTGGAAGAGTCTCCAATAGACTCAGGTAAAGTTGAGTACGGTTTACCATCCATAGATAGATGGCCATAAAGAGTTTGATATTAAGATCATAAAGGATATTATCTTTTCTTATGTTATTTATTTTGGTGGATTTTGGTATATCCATCTAGAACTGATCAAGTTTTCTGATAAAAATAGTTAATAGTTGTCTATTGTAATGGTTCAATTTGATAATTTCTATGGTTTCCTATACATTTCACTTATTGGTTGGGTATAGGTGAAAACTTTTTCTCTTGTGGGTTAAATTCTAATTCAGGATATGTCGGTGATTATTAAGAACCTACATAGAAATCTTTTTATATCACAGAGTCAGCCGAAATTGTATGAAGATCATAAACAACATCCTTTGTATTTTTCTATTAGTGACCAGGACTTCTTTAAATTTTCTCCTCAGTTAAGTCACCATTGTCTAAGTAAAAAAGATAATATGGGTCTAAGACATGTTTGACCATTTTAGGTCACCGAAAATGTTAGGTAAGATACTTATTAATTGGAACTTCCATATCAATTGATGTGTATACATGATTATTTCCATATATCATAACTTTAGAAATATATTTCCAATCCCTCTCACATTCTGAGTTGGGAAGAGATCAAGTTGAAGCTAGTTATTTCAGTTGTAGAGAAGCTAGTGGGAATCATTGATTCTCAGGTGAAATAATTTTGCAATAATTGTATACCATTTATCCAAGAGGTATGGTGACATGGATTATATTATTATGAGACTTGGGAACATAAATTATCTATGGGGTAGTAGTGACCACACCTCTTTCCAGAGAATATTTCTTCAGCATACCATCCTAGAGATGAAAAGTCTAATTGTTTAAAGTTTATAACATTTTATATTTTAAGGTATTCATTTTTATTTTTTAAGAGTTTCCTTTTGGGTTATAGGGGAATATGAATTATTTTGGTGTTTTATACAAGGGTTTGTGCTTATTACTTCCTACAAGAGGCATGTATTCCATAAAAGTATGCCTTATGATGTAAATATATCACAATGTACGAGGCATGAAAATGAATCAGGTTGTATATCCTTATAGTCCTTAAAATTGTTTTACACTAGAAATCCCATTCTTATAAAATAAAATCATAAATCAGGATAATTTATCCCAAGAAGAATTTATTTTTTGCGTACATGAGTTATGGAAGAATATAAATGTAAAACTAAGTCTTATGATGTTAATGCTTTAAACCTTGTAGGTTTTATCTTTAATTTTCGTAACTGATTTTTTCTTTCATCTTAAATCCATTATCCTTTGACCCTAGAAATCATACTCATGATTTTGGGTGTTTTCACTACTTCCTGGTTCTGTTGTTCAGAACTCTATCTAAATGGTGGTTACTCTATATACCATTCAGTGAGAAAAAATTCCTCTTATTCATTTACATTGGTTGTGGTAGTAAATTTGGGCTGAGTTTATAGGATACATTGATTACTTCTAGATTCTTTTTTATTGTTCTCTATCCATTGGGAGTTCTTCATCCAAAGTATAGTCCTCATGTTGGTTGTGGTGCGAAGTGTGAGGTTCTCAAGGTATGTATGATCTAACCTAACTATTGAATATTTTCATTTATGGAATTTGATTATAATATTTTGTAATCAAATATTGGGCCTCTGTTTGTTGTTGTTAATGATTTTTGATGTTATTGGATCCCATTTTTGGGATGTTTGAGAACTAATTTTAATGTGGGTGTATCTATCTCTAGCCTATGTTATAAGAACCATTGATTGATTTTTTTAAAACAATGGTTTTATAAAATATTGGAATCATAATGGATTGATTTATGTTTGTTTGTATAATGTGTTTTTAATGAAAAGACTGGTTTACCCTTATATTTGTAAAATAAAGACGGTTTTCAAAGAATTATGAAATAGATTATTAAATGGGGTTTTAAGGAAGGGTTTGATTTAAAAATGGTTATTAAAATTTTATTGAGAAATTTTTAATCCCTATGAAGTGATTTGATATTCCATACATTGGAGACTTGGGTATTGAGGTTGGAGGTCCCATATTGGGGCACATCTTTGGATATTGTAAGGACTATTCACTTTCTCGGGTGATATTATATTCCTAGATTGATATGAATTTGGGTCTAGGACTTGAATTGAAATTGTAATATAGATCAATTTATGGGGCGTTCCTTTGTTCCCTAGACCTTTGATGCATGAGTTATAAGGACATCAAATGTAAATCAATCATGACTACTTTATAAGTGACCTATATAACCAGACCATGAGTTATTCCTATCATATTTATACCATATTTTATGGACATGTATTTTGTTGAGTTGATATACTTATTTTGATTAAATGTAAACGGTTTTCCAGATTTATACATTGAAAATATTTTACCTGGAATTAATTTTATAAATCTTGAAAAATGAGAACTGTTTACCTTGATTTTGATATAAATATTATTTAAATATTATCATTCCATGTTTTATAAATTTATTCGAATAATTTTTTATATAGTTTTGATATAGAAAATAAGGTTGGGATTATACAAAGCCTATTTATCTCACACCTTTCACACCCCTTTGGTGGTGTGCATACCATATATCATATTTTTATGCAGGAAAGGGCCAGGTGCCAAAGTGAGGTTGTGAGGTCTATGTTAGATAGGCATGAGAATCTTGTGGTGAGATGGTGGGAGGTTGGATACATTATCTCATGGAGTATATGGTTATTATTTTAGTTGTTATTTTATGTTGGATTTGTTACTTTGGGTTTTCAGGTTGTTTTTAGTTTCACTGATGTATTATTTGGTTATAGAATATAGAGATTTTATTTTACTTCTCTTGTATCATTTTTTTGTATATATGTGTCATGAATTTTGATTCATCTAGGGAAAAATATTTCCATACATTTTTTTTTCCACAAATTCTATTCATTATCCCTAGGGGATTTTAAATTTCGTTCAGGTACGTTGAAGATTGATTTGGGTTCCTGTTTTTTAGGGCAACTTTGGTCATTTTTTTAAAAACAACACGATCCAGTGAATTAGAGATTTATTTTAAAAATTAAATAGTTACAAATAGTTATATTCTGAAACAATTGGGTCTTTTGAAATATGAAAACTTTTAAAATTATTTTATAATATGTTTTTTCAAAATCATTGGGTATTCCACTAAAGTAATCAATTTTTTTGGAAATGTTTGGTAAATAGTTTTAATATCTGGGAGTAATGATTGATATTGGTATGAAGATAACATGGGAATATTTTATTGATATATTTTGTCATGAATGTCATAATTTATTTCATTAAAATTAATTCTAAAGGAAATTTGAACTAAAAAAAGTTCAATCAATTTCTTTGTAATAATTTCATGTGATTAAGAAAAAAATAACTTATGATCTTTATATATGTCCCTAAATGTTATAATTTCATATATGTTATTTTCTAAAAACTCAAATGTTTTGTAATTTTTTTTGTATTTTTTAACGAAAAAATTCAAAAAAAGAAATAAAATTATTAAAACAATTGTTTGAAGTTGATTATTGAATGGATTTATTATAATAACACTTCATAACCTGAAGTAATATAGTTTTTGTGTAAATTAAGTACCATTTTTAAATGTAAAACCTAAATAATTGTGTAATGTGTATCCCTAGCATGAATGTTTTATTTTGTTGAGTACAAACACTATATGGACTTAAGTGTATACCCCAATCACCATAGGATAGAAATTAAAAGTGAGGATCTAAAAGTATCACTTGAGTGAATATTTTACCTCTAATAGATAAATTTATAATCTTAATACATAATCAGATTAGTATTACATAATGGAAACATATACCAATAAATCTTGACAAGATATTTATGAATTACCAATTAATGCCTTAATTAAATACAACTGAACAAATTAATAATAATTTAAATATTTGAATAATAATAAATATAATAGATTATATAATAATATAATAAAATAGTGGATTTAATATACATTTACACCTCCTAAAACCTTCATAACTGTCTCAATGAGCCCAGTATTTAACTCTAGGCTATGCAGGAACCCTATTCATTCTGTTATTGAAACATATAATGTTATGTTCCTAAGAGATATGAATACATATGGTGTGAGAAATACTTCCTAGTATGATACCAATAGGATCCAAAACATAACATAGTTTACTAAAAACATATTTGTGTTTAGTGAGAATGAAAAACATAATTTAAATTAAGTTAATAACATACTATATAAAGAATTACATGCGTCTGGAAAAAAAATTATTTTAATTGCACATCTATATAACATCTCCAGTATAGACTCAATATATATCAAAACATGTCATATCCAAACTTATATCTCAAATTGTAACCCAAAAAAACACAAGGCATGATCCCCCTATTTACAAACTCAAGCATGTCCAATCACATGGAAAATTTAACCTATTTCTAAACTCATTACATCTCCAAACTCTATAATAATCTATATATGTTTGAATTCATGGATTATCTTAGTATACCCTACCACAAGGAATAACCTTACCATAACCAAATATCATGGTTACCCTTAACCTAACTAACGTCTTTATATTGTAAAAATATACAATAGATTTAAACATCAAAAAATATAATCACATCATACAATCATATATAATTCTCTCTAATCCATATATAATTCACATCATAACATTAAATAATTCATCATCACATTAAGCCGTCATAAAAAATACATTAATAATTAATATACCTATAATAACACTAGGAGTCACAAAAATTATATTATTATACAAATGCAATCCCCGTTGATTATTTCTCATTTCCATCATTAAAATAATAATTAACCCCCCAACCCCATAATTGTCACATAATACATTGTGTTAATTCCTCCAAATATTAAAATAATGGTAGTACTCCAAGTATATTGATTGAAAACTCAAAATATTCATCATAATAACCCATGTTTAACACCCCCATTTATTTTCATATTCAAACATATTCTCACTATTCTTTCTCAAGGGACATTGTTTATAAACCAAACAACCCAATTCCATACATTAGAAAAAAGATTCCCCAATAAATCATTATTTTTTACAAAACCTAAAAGCCTCGTTATCAGCACTCTTTTACATATCCATGATACACCTTAATATCATTAACCAACCTTATTTGAGAATAATAAATATGAATACCAATATTATAAAAACACATCATATCATAATCATCCCAATATATATTACAATTTTTAATCATTAAATTCAACGTGGATATTTATATAGAGAAATTGTCACACACAATAACTTCCCATGAAAATAAATTTTATCATAAAATAATTAAAATATTATAATCCAAACATTCTCCCATAATTTTACTTAACTTAATAGAAATTACATATTTATGTGTAATCAATTTTTCATGTCTTGTATCCTAGCACTCATATATACACTACTACAGGATTCAACACCTTGATTTTAGAATTTAATAATTTACACATCAATTTTATACCCCATAGAAGTCTCTTAACGTTTATTAATTCTTACCAACCACCTTCCCATTTATTTTTCCAATGAAAAAAGAAATATATTTTAACACGTAAGATACACTTATGTTCTTTTAAAATATTAAAACTAAATTAGAGTACAAAGTCCCCATATTCCAACACTAAGAAAAGAAAAAAATATCCACTTTGATTCCCACTATAAACCATACCTTAATCCCCTCAAATTGTATAGTTTTGTATATTTAGTTACAAAAATGTCTTCAGAACCTAAATTATTCATAATGAATAATTATTAACAATATTCCAGGAGCATAGACATGTTCAATAAACACTTAAAATATATATAATATGTAAAACATCATATATGTGCCTATAAAATCAAATAATAATTTTAAAAAACCTTTTATATATCAACAAAAGAAAAATATCACATAAAAAATAAATTTTATAAGAAAATTACAATGAAATAAATATTACATGAATATATAAATTATCTATTTATTACCTCTAATAACTCTAAATATGACTCATTAATTTAATCTATTAAATCACTTAGAATGATTATCAAAATTATAATAATCAGGTATTAAAATAAACGTTTTATCATACCAATTAATAACATATTATTCATTTCACATAAGAATAATTAATTAATCATAACTCTTATAAACCTCCAATACAAAATCATTTCTCATATCTTGAAAAATAAATAATATAGAACTATTTCACATTTAATTCACATTAACATTCTACACTAACCCAAGTTATTAATAACCTCTTGAATTTAAAATTAATTCAATTGGAACCAAATTAAAAAATTTGTAAATTCATGTATTTCATTGATCATGTACTCTTGAGTTGGACATTATAATGAACAGATGGTAATCACTACCTACATCAAGGAATATCAACAAATCACATAATTATTGTAAGCCAATTCCACCTCTAACCATATGATATCTAGAATCCATTAAGGTCTAGATGAAAATTTATAATTATAAAATATTTGAAACTAAACCTTGATGTACTCTAAAAATACCATAATGAAAACGATCTAATAACCAAATTAATTATAATATAATGTACAAATTTTTGATCAATTAACAAATGAATAAAAAATCATTAAAATAATATTGGGAGAGTTTAATAGTGATTAATGTGAGGGAAATTCATCCAAGTAACATTTTGAATGAAGTAAAATATATTTAAAATTAATTTCTATAAACATTAATTTAAAAACTACCCTTATTAAAAAAGACCTAAAAACACATTGGGTGCCAGGTACCACATCACCAAAAACCCAGTATTCAAAAAATGGGTATCTAGTTGATAGACCAAGGTAGCTCCCTTCTCAGACATACTCAACAAATATGTGATTTCTACATACTAGGTGAAAGTGGTGATTTTTACTAGTTTCCAATAAACACAACCACTTCCTTGTCCTGAAACTCACCTCCTTCCTCCAAAACCTTAAAATTTCCACCAAAACATAGCTATTTAAAATAAAAAACACCCAATTTAAAATTTATACTCACTCAAGAATATTTTAGTCATTACAAAATCTCAACTATAATTCTTATAAACCTTGATAGGCATGTTGATTTTTTCTAGTCAATAACTCTAGCACCAAGATATAAATCATATTACCTTTCTGAAACACGGATGAAAACATTTCCCCAGAAAACCAGAGATAAAAAACACACAAATCTCCCCAACATAATAATTTTCATAATAAAAATCTCAACAAAATTCACTTCCCAAAAACGTTGTTGAATAATATCACCCAAAGTACATACCCCTCATCCCAAAATACCACAAAAAAATATTGATCATGGAAGTTAAATTCACCAACAGACTCACAAAACCTAATCTATACCACCATCTGATAAGGTTTTAACCAATGATTCTCAAAACTGTCACCAATATAGATTAATGATGTCATTATCATCAACCATGTTACCCATCCCGCACTAATCCAAAAAACATACCACTGAAACATAACATCAAATAAAATTACTTAAAATCAACATTTGAACTTATTTAAATTTCCACCCAATGTTCACTAATTAGAATAAATTAACCCTTTTCCAAAAAAATCAATTTAAATCAAGGATTAATTTATAAAACATCAAAAAACAATATTAAAACTACTATAATTAATAAAATATTTTTTTCAAACTACAGAAATCATTTTATTAACCATGATTTCATAATAAAACTCCTCAATTCATCAAATTATTTACTAAAAATAAATCACATTTTGAGCAAATAAATAACCAAAAATCAAGCTCAAAAAACAATTCATTATTTATATTTCAGTATAACGATCATAAAGAGAAAAAAATTAAAAACAAGTTAGATTAATTTTCAATCATTTTATTCCTACATTCCCCTTACATAAATTAAGTAAATAAATCAACTCACCCTGTTAAATCAACAACATTACTCTAATATGATCTTTAACATGATTATCATATTATGGTAACCAATATTAATTAAACATATAGCCATAAAAACACAATCCAGGATAAAATATTTAAAGTCAAAATACTCACATGTTAGTTGTTAATAACATGATTTTACTCAATAAGAATAAAACACAACTCCTATTTTTTTTATCAAATCCATACATGAATTCCTTTTAACATCAAGATTAAAAATACCAAATATAAAAGACACAATTCAAATCATGATGACTTAAGAATTTATAAACATTATACCCAATAAATATTATATTATTCATAAATAAAACTTCATTATATTTACCAAATTTATATTTCAAAAATGTCTCAATAATTTAGTAATCACACCCACATTAAAACTGATAATTTAATATTATATTTAAAAAACACATTAAAAATATATAAAAATTCATTAATCCAAAAATACACCGTTTAAATATATGTTGACTATTAATTTTCATTATTTCACATTAATTTATACATTAGAAAACCCTTAAATATTTGAAACACATTCAAAATAAATCACAGAAACATAAGAGTAACCAATAAATACCACATTTAACAAAAATTATATCTTTCAAATTAAAAATGTTTTATATGTAACTCTATATATATTCATGTTATGTGTTATCTTGATTTTAGGGGTTCCTATTGATAAATATGTATTAGTAATATAGTAGATAACATATAGATATGTTAGAATAGTTTTGGTGAAATTTAGAGTCTTTATAACAAAACAATAGGCAAGTATGATTAGGAGAATGGTTAATCCTAACCATGCTGCTAACTAAAAATTTTATATTGCAGTTAAGCTTGGTTATATGAGTTTTTAGTAGCCTAACAATAATCCAATGATTTTTTAGTGCTTTTTAGGTAGGAAGTAAAGGAGGATTCATATCATGGTTAGTATAACCAAGTGCCTAACCGTTCACATCATGCAAGGAACTGAGAAATAAATTTTCATTTCCATTATTAACACCCTAATACCCCATTAACACTAGGATTTTTCATTGGATGAATATAGGGTTCCATAGAAGAATGTTTTGGCATCATACACCATTAAACAACATATATCTTGTATGTATAGGTCTAATAAATGTGACATCAATGAATAAGATTTGATGTTCTTATATCTTAATGAGTCTCTCTCTCGATCTCACTTTTTCTTGAATCCAAATACACTAATGATCAATTTTTGACTTCCTTAGACATGAAATTATGTGTTTTAATATTGATTAAATGAATCATGATTTTTTTTTCTTGTTAAGGTTTATAAAATTATATTAGTATAGATTATGTTGGATGTAATGTTTTTGGATCATTTTGTGTCATCTATTAATGTCCGTAGCTCTTATTTACACTATGTAGAATTATGATTCCTTATTATTTGATTAATGTGATTTTTTGTTTTTCTCTTATATTGTTAATTTTAAATAATTCATTAAATTTATTTGATAAGTTGGTTTATCAGGATATAAAAAAACAATGGATTTGAGGTCTTTAATTTAAATCGAGGGATTGGATTTTGAAATAGTGTATTATGAGAATAGTTTTTCATGTAGTATAAATTGGTTTTATTTAGGGTTTAGTCTTGACAGATTGGGTTGGGTAAACTATTTTAGGTAATTAGAACTATTTTGGATAATTGGATTCTATAACTATGATACCTAATCAGAAATTGTCAAGTGTATTATGAAGTATCAAGCTATTGATATGGACAATCAATTATTTCTTATTTTAAGTATGAACTAGGTGGGTTGTTAGATTCTTTGATCAGTCAGGTGGATGGAAATCTATAATGGGTGTATGTTATGATCATGGGAAGGGATTTATATTAATTTTTTTATCTATTACTAATTTCTCATTGGATTATATTGAATATTAAATGGTTGTATATTAGGATGGAAATGGGAATAATATTATTTTTTTATTAAAATAATTTGTTAAATTTTTCTCATATCATACTTGGGGGTTACCTGAATTTATGATAAATGGTTAGATTTTAATGTGTTAACATCTTCTCAATTGTGTAGGTTACATGATTGGAAATAGGTATGCGTGGGATTTCATAATAGTCTTAGAGAATAGTACTCGATATTCTTACTCACCCCTACTCAAACTTCTTCTTCTACATATAGATTTGATTTCTAATGATGTAGGTATGGGAAACTCTCTGATTTCTTGAAGCGATGGATCTTAGTATTTTTGTTTTTTGTATATGTAAATGTTTTTAGTCATGCATTATAGGTGGAGTTAGAACATACACATTTGATGGTTTTCATTTGTTGGCCATCATGTTATGATTGGATATGATGCATGGGTCTAGTTTTTTACTTCAATATATTAAATTTTCAATTTAATTAAATTATATTTTAAAAAATGTTTTTTAAAATTAAAATTAGGATCTTTTTTCTCTTATATATATTGGTTTTTAGGTGAAATAATTTCCCAATGAATATTTTTGTCTCTTGAAACTATTTCCCAGCCGTTAGTTATAAGGGAGTGCACCTGAGGCCTTATGGTTGTCCCGAATAGGCATCCATATTTGGGTTCCTAGGCTAGGGTCATTATAAAATGGAATCATATCCTATTGTTAAGAGTATTTTATTTGGAATTCAGTAGGCACAATGACTAGGATGGTCAAAACTCAAGAGGTGACACTAAAAATGAATAACACACATGTATATGGTGAGACATGAGTTATCAATGAATTATTCTATGAAATATGAATGGATGGATAACTTTAATATTGTTGTTATATTTATCAATATAGTTATATAAAACTATGGAATGGTGGAATGTGTAGTGTATCCATGCATTAATTATAGGCATGTACATGACTAATATGTATGTGCATGGGATTTCCAAAATTATTCTTTTCATAATGATATTTAAAAAATTATTTTTTCGAGTGTATTGGTTTTTTAAAATAATATGGATGAAATTCATTATTATTTTTTTCATGTGAGTTATTTCTAAAAAAAAATATCTACAGGGCAAATTATGACAACCTTACTCTTTATTATCCATTAATTCATCATTTATTACATAAAATTATACATAATACAACCTCTAAGTTCGAGAAGTCCAGTGTCATTGGGAATTTGGTAAATTACATACAAATTAAAATAGGGAATATATCATATTTATTTAAATATTCTTTAATATGATCATAATATTCCTTCATACATAACACTACATGGGATAACGTGGGGTTATAAATAAGAAATGGGAGAGCTATAAAGCCTAGTAATAGAATAAACATGTCATAACATGAAGAAAGTAATATATGTTAGTCAATAAGCATATAAATGGGGAATAAAAGGTGTGAGATTCATAAACATGAACAATAATACATGATATTTCATGATAACATAAAGGAAACATATGAAATGTTGAAACAACATAAAACACTGCATCATAAACATAGGTCAAGGATAAGTACCAGGACATAATGATGGAAATATTCCTATGTTAGATTTGTTTCACACCCTAATCCCTTTCATGATGTCTCATGAAACTAAAACATTACCAAATGCATTGGAGATCTATATAAATCTAGTTTTTCTTATCACTTTCATTTCTTTCTCATGCTTAAGAGTTCCATATAAATCATAAAGCATAGAATGAATTATCATCAAAATTTATTCCAATAACAAAGAGTGTAGAATGAAAAAAATTTAATTACCCAATAAAATAATTATAATTGAAAAGGTTAAAACCCTTTATATGAATTAGGTATGGGTATTCACTACACATTTGTTTGGAATAAAAAATCATAGTAAAATTATGGCGACATAACAGGGGAATATAAATATTCACGGAAGGGATAACTAAGAGTGTATGGGGTATATCATCATTTAAGAATAAAAAATGAAATAAGGGGCATATGTAAGAATATATACAAACATTATGAATTGGATAAAAATGGTTCAAGGTAATGAATATACTTGAATATACATGAGAAATAAAATAATCATTACTAAATTTTGTCATGGTAGTGGTTGTAAAGAATGGTTCATGAGAGGGAATAATGGGAGAGAAAGGGGTATATCATCATTTATACATAAAACAAAAACTAAGGTTGATATGTAAGAACATATCCCAACATAAAAAAATAAATTAAGAGGGATAAGATAAAACATGCACTTGAATAAAAGGAGAGAGAGGCATCCTTTAGTAAATATCATCCTGGTAACAGTTATTCTCAAAGATTTATGTGAATAATTACTAAGATAAAAATGGGTAATTCAATATTTATAAATAAAATGAAAATTAAAGGGGTTATAGGAATTCAAACTAAAACAACCACTAATTAAAACAATGAATCATAACTTGAATGTTGTGCTTAAATGTAAATGAGAAGAGATAAATATCTCACCAAATTTTAGTATTGTAACAATATATGAAAATGTCAAAATGTGAGAGGATGAATGATATATCTTTAAAATAACATCAAATTTACTGTTATGGAATGTCTATAAATGAATTAAAATATAAACAATTTAAATTAAACAGAAAAATTTCAAAGTATGTGATTGAATTGAAATAGGATAGGAAGGCCCCTTACCTTGAGAGGGTGATTCCAAAATCATGGGAGGATATTATTGAGAGATTGGTGGAACCTTTGGAGGAATCTAGAGAGGGTAAAAAATATGAAGGAAGTTTTCTAAGTATTTTTATTGATGAAAAATATGATATTGTGTGGGTTTATAAATGAAAAGAGTGGGGGATTATTTATTGTTTCCCCAATACAGGCTTTGGACTCGTTACAATAAAATAACCAAAACAAAAAACCTTACCATGGTTTTTTCACATGGTTTCTACCAAATAGAGGTGGGTTTCATTATTCCATTAGTACAAGGGCCTAAATTTTAAAAATATTAACCTTGGTGATGTGGAGGCGATTCTTACACTTAAATAATTGATTTTAAAACCTTAAAATATATTATTGGTTTTGGAGGATTCATAAAGGATATATAAAATTTCTAAAAAAAATAATATTATTTTAAAATTAAAAAATATATATGGTTGTTTATACCCTTTACAGTATTTATTACATCACTTTGGGGTCATTATGATTCCATAATACACACCATATGTCTATACTGTATTTAATTTTTACCTAAAAATTCGGTAGTCTTAGAAAATTACAAAAAAATAACCATTGGATAATTTTGATGCTCTGATTACATAAACTAATATTCATTTCATCTAAATAATTTTCTAAAATTTTCAATTTTATTTTTTAAAATAATAATCAACAATTATTGTGAAAGTATAGGTTTTTGGCGTTAATAGTTTTTGAACCATTATAGAAATTATGTTTGACATCATAAAAAATATATTTCAAATTAAATTTATCAATCATCATTTAATAATAATAATTTATTAAAATATTATTTATTTTAAAAATAAATCCATTCATTAAAAGGAATGTCTTAATTGAATTTCATATTAATTAAAAATACAATTTTTGTTTTATCGTATAAAAATATAATGTTTATAAAACTTATTACTAAATAATTAATAAATTTTAAAAAAAATAAATATAATAATAATTTCAATTATAATAAAACATAAATATTCATACTATTATGGTGACATTGTTCTTTTTCTTTTTTAAAATTATTTTTACACTTAATTAACCAATTTTCTTTTTACCGTGGTAATTAGTATCTACTACAATTTTTATTCATATTGTCCAAAAATTACATTAACATTATTACCTAATATTAATTATGATGATTATAAATATGGAATTAATTTTATTAAATTCAGTTCATGTAGGTGGGAGAATTTAATTTCACATAAAACATAAAAGCATGATGGAAATCAGTTTTCCAAAAAATACATTTTTAATAGAAATATGATCTTACCTTAACTCCATAACTAGTAATCATCCTTTTATAAATTTTAAGTCATAAATATAAAAATTTAATTTAAAATTTTCACTTTAACCATTTCTCATTAGTGGTTATTTTCATTTATTATAACGGAGAACAATTAGGCATTTAAAATTAGGTTTAAGGAAAATGCTTTTAGAGCCTACAAATCATATTATACTCAAATTTGGTATGAAGTTAATTTAAATGTACTTTATTGAATTAAATGTAAATAAATAATAAATATTTTTACATAAATTAATTCAAAATAATATTGCGCCTTTTATATTACATGATTTATCAAAAT
Source organism: Viscum album (assembly GCA_963277665.1). NCBI lineage: Eukaryota > Viridiplantae > Streptophyta > Magnoliopsida > Santalales > Viscaceae > Viscum > Viscum album. The sequence goes on from OY728145.1 coordinate 508,032,728, forward strand.
TAATGAAAACTTTACATAAAAACAGAAATTTTCAATATCCATTGAAAAATCAATATTTTTTTGATGAATACCCAATTTTATCTATATGTTAATTTTTATATGTTGATAAAAAATGGATTAAATTATATCAAATTAATTTTCTAAAGGTTCTATAAAATAATTATAATATTTGTTTAGAAAAAAAATGAAAATCAGTTTTGAAGAAAATGTTTTTTGATAAACAAAAAACATTACCAAAAATTGATTGATTATTTCCTAAGTAATTATCAATATATTTGGGACATATATATATATATATATATTTAATAAATTAGTTTATACCATTAATATCCAAAAATATAACAAATATGTAATAACAGTCATGTTTATGTAATCATGGTTTGTTTGGCCCAAATGTTACGTATCACATATTCCATTGAATCTAGTTTTAAATTTTAAAAACTCGGGACCTTAATTTATTCCTTATTAAAATAGTTATATCCTCACAATTTAATCTTTATCACATAATATATTTTTTTACACATGATAATATCTTTATGGAAAACCAACATCGAATAAATGGTTAATAAAACATATTCCAGAAAAGAGAGAAAATTATGTTTGAAGGGAATCACATAACTAGGTTTCCCATTAGGAGAACTCTAGTGCGAAGTGAAAATATAGACATGTAAAAGAAAAATTACACTAAATAACTAATTGAGTATGATAGAGAACATGGTCAAGAGAAAGTCAAAGACTAAAAAACCATAAATATGTGGATAAAATGATGATCAATTTATCATCAATTATTATAATATGAAAACAATTTTTATTCATGAATATTTTCTTAGAGTTAAGGGAATCCATTATAATATAGACTAGTAACATAAACAAATATACTTTATTGACTATCATAATTTCATAATTTAATCAATTTTGGTAAATATTATCGTTTTCTCCCAACGACGACAACTTGAGATGATTTTTTTGGTTCCTAAAGAACAAGAATTTGTTTCCAATGGATCAAAGAATCCACCATAGAATAAGAAACTATTACTCTTATTTCCAACTATTTATGAGAATTAAGGGGAAAAAGGGATGATTATTTTTAAACTATTAAACACATAAATTACTTTCCAATTACATTAATGTGTTATTTTATAAATGAGATTTATTTCCTTAAAATAAGGGTTTCAAGACCCCAATATAAGTAATCCATTATCTATTTCCTAAAATTGATTATTAGGGAATTCGTTTTCTTTTAACAATGGTTCATAATTAACTTTTGAATTTACCAAATTATATCACTTGGGAGTGGAAAACTAGTTGTGCAACAAGTCCTTTTTTATGCACCATTTCCCAATCATGTCCAGCTCAATAGAGTGTTTCCTAGTTTTACCCTAACGTACATCTATTCCAGAGCCACATCAACTTGTAGTATCTATATAGGGATGTATTTTTAGGGAACTTTTTAATCTATAAATTTTTAAAATTTTGTGATTTACTATTATGTTTAGTCTTATCCTTAATTATTTTTCTAGAGTTTTCAAATATTAATACCAAAAATAAATAAACATTAATGTTATACCAACTATTAAAACCCTTATTTTTATTACACATTAAATCAGGTTTTATTACCTAAAAGTACACAAAGTACAACCAGTAATATCGAGAAGTAGAGGGTATTTTGGAATTAGTTACATAACATAACAAATTAAAATAGGGAATACATCATCTGTATTGAATTGTTTTTAAAAATATCATAATTTTCCTTTAAACATAACACCACTTGGGATAACCTTGGGATATACATAAGAAATGGGTAATCTATAAATCTTAGTAAGAGAATAAACATGTAATAACATGAAAAAATTAATACATGATAGAAAATAAGAATATCAATGGGGGAATAAATGGAGTGAAAATCAAAAACATGAACAATAATACATGATATAGCATGATAACATAAAAAAATATGAGAATTGTGGCATAAAATAAACATACAACCTCATAAACATAGGTCAAGGCTAATTTCCAAGGCATCATGATTGAAAAAGTAAAGTGATGGATTAATTTCAATCCATAATACCATTCATGACATCTCATGAGAAAAAAACATTACCCAATGAATTGGAGTGATATATAATTATAGGCGCACCTAGAAATTTCATTTCATTCTCATGATTATGTGTTCCACATAGATCGTAATACATGGAATAATTTTTAATCATTTTTTTATTCCATGATCAATGAGGTTGAAATGAATACATATAAATCCAAAACCAAATTAGTATATGTTCATAATGGTGAACACCCCTAATAGGAATTTGGTAGGGATATTCAATACACATTTATTTTGGCATGAAAAATCGATGTGAAATTTCTACAGCATAACAAGGAGGTATAAATGTTCAGAGAAGGGATTAATGAGAGTGTAAGGATTCTATAATTATTTAAGAATCATAGGGTAAGTAAGGGGGATAAGGAATAACACATACCAAAATTAGTAATTGGAGAAAATATCATAAGATAATAAAGATACTTGAATAAAGGAGAGAAAGAAAAGAACCCTTGGTAAACATAGACATGCTAACAGGTGTACATAAAGGTTCATGATAGGGAATAATGAGAGTGAAACAGATATATAATTATTTATTCATAATATGGAAATTATGGGTGATATGGAAGAACATATCAAATCCTAAACAAAATTAAATTAATAGGCATAACATAAAAGGGGTTCTTGAATAAAAGGATAGTGGGAGATTCTTTAGTAAATTTCAGAATTTTAATATGTGTATATAAAGGTTCATGTGAGGGATTAATAAGAGTGAAAGGGATATTTAAAAATTTATAAATAAAATTTAATATAATAGTGTTATACTAAGACATACCCAAACAACCATAAATTGAATATAAGAATCATAATATAAAGGTAGCGATTGAATGGAAATGAGAAGAGAGAAATCCCTTACGAAGTTTCAGCATAGTAATGGTTTAGGTAAAGGTTAGAATGATAGAGGATAAATGATATATAATTAAAATAAAAAAACTGGATATTACAGTCTTGTTTATAAATGAATATAAATATTTACAATTGATATTAAAAAGAATAATTTCAAAGATTTGTCTTGAATAGAATGGAGGACTGGATGGTCCTTCACCTTAAGAGGGTGATTCCAAAAGCTTGGGGGGATCTTATTAAATGTTTAGGGGGATCTTGGGAAGAATATAAATAGGGGAGGTCATACTAAGGACAAGAACCAATGATTTATTTTGTGAAAAGAAATGAGGTCTTAGCTGGGTTTATATAGGAAAATAGCGGGGAATTATTTTTTTCCCAAACATAGGTTAGGAACTCTATATAATAAAAGAACCAGAACCAGAAAACATCCAATGGTTTTTAAACATGGTTTCTAAAAATAGGGGTGGTTTTAATTATTTTCTAAATACTGGGTCATAATGTATTTAAATATAATCCTTGGTCTTGTGGAGGTGAGTTATACTCTAAAAGAAATGATTTTAAAACCATAAAATATATTATAGGCACCGGAAGGTTCATAAAAGGATTACAAAATCAATAAAATAAATATAAAATCACATTATTTTAAATTGAAATCATATATTTGGAGATGGATACACTTTATAGTATTTATTAAATCACCTTTTTATCGTTTTTATGTTATAATACACACTGTATTTTGGTTTAATATTTACATTTTACCAGAAAATTCAGTTGTCTCAAAAAAACATAAAAATCGCCATTAGATAATATCGATGGTTTGATTCAAAAAATAATATTAATTTTATCTAAATATTTTGCAAAATATATTTTTTCTATCTTTTAAAATAATAATCTACATTTTTGAGAAATGATGGGGGGTTTGACATTGAATTTTTTCTAATCATTATAGTAATTAAATTTGACATCATAAAAAAATATTATAAATTATATTTATCAATCATAAATTAATAATAATAATTTTTTAAAATATAATTTATTTTAAAAATAAATTAATTCATTAAAATACAAGTCTTAATTAAAATTGCATATAACTTAAAAGAATAATTTAGGTTATTTTGTATCAGAATGTCATATTTTTCAAATTTATTACTTAGTCATATGTAAAGTAAAAAAATATAATAATAATTTCAATGAAAAGAAAATAGATATACTCATACTATTAGGATTAATTTTTTTTAGTATTTTTTAAAATTATTTTTACCCTTAATTAACATATTTTTGTTTTACTGTGGTAATTAATATTTACTACAATTAATATTAATATTATACTAAAATTAAGTTGAAATTATTTCATTATATTAATTTTTATATTAAAAAATATTGAATCCATTTTACCAAAACCAATTCACTAATGTGGAATGTCACACCCCAACTTTTTGGATTAATTTTCAATTCAACATATCTTAGTTTTGGGTTCTCGTGCCGAGGTTTGGGTTGAGTCCTGATTTAAATTTTTTTTGAACTTTAATGTTTTTAGCGAGTTTTGGGCCCGTGTGCGGTCACCGAATGGTAAGCGGTGGCCACACGAACTCCCCAGGGGCCTGTGAGAATTCCCAAGAAGTCTGAGTTGAGGCGCGCAACTTGTGCGTGGATTAGTAAGTTGTATGCTAAACGCGTGGTGATACAGTTTATAGAGTATGGTAAATAAACAGTTTATTTTTTTTTTAAAAAAAAAGAACGTTTGATAATAATTGTAATAGTTTTACATTGTTGTTTATATTATTATTAAGGTTATTACTAGGAGTATTAATTTTATTAATGAAATTGTTATTATTATTACTATTATTGTATTATTATTATTATTGTGTGATTATTATTATTACATAAAAAAAAATTATTTTGTCAAAACCCTAACCTACCAGCGCGACCCCCCCTCTTCATCTTGTCTGCTAGCCGCCACCCCATCTGCAAGCCCCCGCGCGGGCCCCTTCCTGCGTCGTCTCCTTGGAATGCAGCTGCCCGCAACACCCCTACCGCAGACCTCCCTCTCCCTTGCTGGCGCTCAACCACCGCTCCCCGTGTCACCTGCAGCGCCCAGCCCTCCCTCCGCCTCGCCTGGCCGCCCTGCCGTGCCCTGCCCTCCTCTCCGCCTCGCCCCGCTGCGCCCAAGCCTCCTCTCTCGGCTCCCCTTTCCTGCTTGGGCGAATCATCCACCCCAGCCGACTCCCATGCCCCTGCTCGCCCTCGGCCTCGCACCCCGCTGCCCTCAGCCACATCCACGAGCCTCCCTTTGATGCCCTGCCTAAAACGGCCAGCACACCTCCCTCTTACCAGTACCCTCCCGTCGGCCTCGCCGACCTCTGGGCGACCTCCCTGCACTGGCCACAACACCGACCGCCTCACCTTGTTCCTACAGCGCACCCCCTTGTCCAGCGCCTAACCCTTGTCCGGATTGTGCTCCATCCTCCTACCACCCACGACCCGCGATCCCATTTTTCCCACCGGCGCGCACGATCCCTATCCGGTTTCACATATCCAGAAACCCCCCTCTTTGGTATTCTTTTCCCCTCCTTCCTTTGATATAAGGTTATTTCTTGGTTAGGGTATGATTTTTGTGCGCATATCCTTAAATGGTGTAACCACCTTCACTGCGTCGGGTCAAATTTCAGATTCTTGGGGATGCGTTTGAGGTGCGCATGGGGTCTTGCTCTGTTTTTTCACACTTTCTTCATCGTTTGAGGTAATATCCTTCTGCCTTTCTCTTTAATTTTAGAACTGCGTTGACCTCTTATGGCTGATTATTTCTCGTGGATTAAATAGCTGACCATGACGTTATGTAAGAATTTTAGAATTCTGGTCATGCTTCTTGTTTTCATGCTGTGGGTTGGTTATGAGGTGCGAGTTGTGTCTAGTTAAATTTTTGACTTGTTTCTCATTCTCGAAATGCAATTAGTTAATGTTTTATAATGTTGTCCAATTTATTGGATTTGTTATAAATAAGTTTGAAGTGCTTTTCTCTGGTTAAATTTATGTGTACTTATGGAGTTTTTTTAGAATTTGGTATCTTATTTGACATAGTTATTGAATCTTTAACAAATTGTGTGTTTTTCTTATACAGACTGTATATGTGTTGTTTGGTCTGCTTATAAATTTTTTCTAGAAATTGGCTTGCTTGTTCATAAAAGTGTCTATATACTGGTTTAGTCTTGATGGAATTTTATTATGTTGTGTAAATTTTTATTTTAACTGTGGAGTTGGTGCGCATTCTATTTTGGCATGTTGTGAGTGCTCATGTAATTTTAAAATGATTTATTAAATAGTATCGATGATGTGGGCTATGTTTTGAAAGTTTGTCGAGGTGGTTTTTGTGCCGTATGTTCATCTGGTTTGTTTTTAGTCAGTGGTGGTGGGTTTTTAGTTGTTTTGCGTTTGTTTCAGCGCGTTGTTGGTGAGTAAAACCCGGGATATAGTAGTCATCGACTAGTGTGTGCTTGTGCGTCTATGCCGGGCATGACGCACCCTTATGTTTGGATAGCGATCCGAGGTAGGTCCCCCATTGCACTCACCCTTAAATTTAGAATTTATTAATTTCTTGATGTTTTGTTAATTTTAATGAATGATAAAATATATTAGATAATAAAATTTTAAATGATTATTCAGTGTGAAAAGAGCCGTTTATTTTATACCGAACACTTGGAACATTTTCCTAACAGGCGGACACCCAATTTTAAAAGAATTCATGTTTGGACTTTAAACATAATTCATAGAATTTCAAACGTACTTCTAGTTTAAAGATAAGTGATTTTTTCTGAACAAGTGTTTTAGGTTTTTTTTCGAGAAATGAGGTTTTGTTTTAAAATTTGTGAAGGCCCGTTTCGAACTTTAATAGAATAAATTATTTTGGAAAACCTATTCAGGGGTGATATTTTGTGTGTGTTGATTGCATGAGCTGTATGTGATGTTAGTGCATTGTGACTGCTTGATTTACATTGTGGACGCACCCCTCTTGTATTGCTTGTGTTGACATGGCAACCTGGCATATTGAGTGAATATTCTGAGAATGATTGCTGCACTAGTTTAGACCATGCACTGGCTAGTGGCCCCATAGAAGGAGGAACACTGAATTATTGCTGCTATGGGGATTGGGCCCCTCGGTTAGGCCATGCAGGGCTATTCCGGGTAGTATTATGGGCGTTATGACATCATCAAGTTATGGCATGCCTTCAGGATGAGTCACATGTATAGTATGTTCTGGATTGTTCACGATCTCCTAGGTTCGACCCATGTATCTTTTAGTGTTTATTTGTATGTGGCGAACGATTGAGAGGTTGAGTTCGGTTGCTGACCCTTGTGTGACACTCTTTCCATTTCCCTTAGTGTGTGTTGTGTGTTGTATGTGATTTTTCTTTTGGCTAAAAACTAAAATTTGGATTTCTTAAATTGTTCGCAAAACATTTTAAAATGAAATGCACTTGTCTCTTCCAACACTAAACTTATTCTAAACTAAAAAGGGCAATGGGCTGTTACTTATTTTAGAAATGAATGTGTGTGTAAAAACCCATATTTTGTACAATGTAGTTCAAACTTGAAATTAATTAATTATTTATTTAATGGTATGTGCATTGGGAATAGAATTAGTCAGGCCTACCTATTGAGTTTTAATACTCACGCCTATAGTGTTTTCTTGTTTTTAGTTTTGTTTCAGGTTCCAGTTTAGTTGTTCACCTTGAGCAACGTTGGTTGTGGTATTGGAGAGTGTCCAACGAGGTCACATGGAGTTTTGAGATTGGTCAGGTTAGTAGCGTTGTTGGTTACTTTTTCTTTATTAACTTTTTTTCATTTATTTTCCGCTGCTTAGATTATTTTCTTTTGGGCCAAATCATTCCCACTTTCTCACTGTTGATGCCCTGGCGCTTGTCGCCAGCCCGGGAGGATCGGGAACGCCTCTCAGGTCATGTCGTAGACCGGCTCGGGTGTGATCGGTTTAGGGTCGACCCGGGTTGGTTCGTGACATGGAATATTGTAATTTTAGGTAAAACCTGCATACTTGATAGAAATCAGTTTTCTAAAAAATATATTTTTAAAGAAAACATGCTCTTAATGTAACTCTATAATGACTAATCAACATTATATGAATGATAATTCATTAATATAAATATATAATCTGAAAATTTAATTTATATAATTTATCATTAGAGATTATATTAATTAATTATAATGGAGATTTATTTGGAATTTTAAATCGTTTTAAGGAAAATATGTTTTGTAGCCTAAAAATAAACTTATACTAAAATTTGGTATAAATATAATTTAATTGTAATAAATTGAATTAAATATTACTAAATAATATTTATATTATCTTTAAATAAAATTAAAATAATATTGGGACTTTTATATTACTTAGTTTATCAAAATAAATGACAATTTTACATGAAAATAGAATTTTTTACTATTCATTGAAAACTCATTTTTTCCAAAAAAAACCCAAAATTTAACCCCATGTTAATTTTTATATGATGATAAAAATTGATTTCATTTTATCAAAAATATATTCTAAATTTTCTAGAAAATAATATTATTATTATTTCTTAGTGAGAAATAAAAATTATTTTTTAAGGATAACGTAATTAAAACAATAAAATTACTAAATATTGATTGACTATTTAATAAGTATTTATCAATATATTTGGGATATATATATATATATTTTTAATAATGTGGTTAATAATAATCATACCGAAAAATATAAAGACTATGTTATAACGGTCACATTTAAATAATAATATTTTTTTGGGTTCAATGTAATGTATTGCATACACTATCGTACATAGATTTTTCATCTAAAAAATTTTGTCATTACATGAATAATGTATCTTAAACATATAAATGAGGTCATATATTTTGGATTTTTAGTTTGATTAGATATAATTCATGGATAGTGCCTTTAGTGATTTTCTCTTTATCTTATGGTTTTATATTGATTCCTCTATGTAGAAAGCTTCTGCATGAGGAAAAATCTAAGAAATTAGGAAGTGATCATGTTTTTGAGAAAGAATATATAAATATATAAAGTGTTAATTTATGATTAAAAACACCAGTTCAATTAATTTTATATCTTTGGAAATTGATTAATCTAGAGATATCTATGGATGTAAGTCATTCTTGAGAATTCTAGAATCAAATTCCTTATGTATTTAGAGGTGATGGTGGAGTGTAAGATGTTTTGGATTGGTTAGATTTGATCAATCAGATAATTTATTTTTTTCCTAACCCTATGAAATTAGATTTTGATTTAACTACCTATATACTTGATTAGTATCTTGTATGTGGTGGGAGATGGTCTTTGTATTGAGTATAGATGTAGATATTACAAGGTTTGGGTTTTAAATGATGTTTAGTTTGATGTTAATTTAAGAAATATTGATTTTAAGGAATGGTTAGATATTCCTAGAGATGGAGAAGAAGAACGTTAATGGTTTATAGTACACTTCACATTTTAAAAATTTACTTTATTTTTTATATAGACATGGTGTATTGTTCATTATTGTTTGACACTCCTTTTATAGAAATGGTTAAATAAGTATTTTGGTGTCCATATTATCCCTTGTTGATCTCTAATGTAATAATAATATATTATTTCTTTCTTTTGGATTTTAACACATTAAACAATATAATTGAGATAAACTAGATAGTGAATTTAAGTTCCCATATCGACTACTATGAGTGATAATTTTATTTTTCTTAACCTAACAGAAGTGTTCAAAAGCTTCACAGATATCAGAAAATTTCTTCCCATTTGGTTGGGTTGATTAATAAAGGCCTTATAGATTTGACACATCAATGATCTAATATGGTTTTTAATCAGTATAATACAAGTATTTTACTTAAATTTTGTGTTTTGGTGGAATATTATTTATATATGTTCCCAATGGACTTCTATGGACTTCCACTAAATAGGTAATTTGAGTTTAATGTTTATATATTTCTTAGAATGTGTCTAATATCATTTACTTCATATATTATAGTGCCTAAAGTGTTGTCATATTTGATGAATTTATTGGAAGATTTAAATATAACTGTATTTACATTACCAATTATTTCAACTTGTGTGGTGTCAGTTCTGTTTGTCTAGATGTATTATGATATATTATAATTGTTTATTTATTATAATAATCTGAATTATGTGATAATGATTAATAAATCCTCTTTTCCATGAATTAATGATCTATTTGATTAGTTTATGTGGGATAAGTTATTTTTAAGAGTTATTAACAATCTGAATATTAGTATTATAGGATGGAGAAGAAGGAAATTCTAAATACAGAACTGAGGAGCATTAAAAAAATTATATTTTCATTATAGTTTAATTTTGGGTTCACTAATGCTCTTATATTTTTCATGTATTTAATGATACATGACTTCAATAAATACATTAAATAAATTTTCATGGTTTTTATGACATCTTAAGTTATTTCAAATCCAAGGTGGGTCACGAGAAGCATTTGAAAATTTTTCTAGAGGTTTATTGAGAGGATATGTTAAATGTGAAGCTCTCTATGTACCATTTTAAGATATAAAAATTTTAATTCATAAAGAACCTGATTTATAAAAATTATGTCTTAGTGGTCCCAAATAAAGTGGATGAATTGATATATTGGAAGTGACCAATAAATAATTTTTAAATTTTGAGTTTCCATGGGTTGGATGATACCACTGATGTATAATTCAAGAATTATTGAACATAGAATCTGAAATGAAGAGTTTATTTTTGAAAGTTGTTAAATTTCATTAGACAAGAAGTGATATAGCTATTTTTAGGTTTTAGAGAGGATGAATACTTTTGTGTTAGTGCTGGTCTGACCCAAGAATAAAAAAGTGTTTTCAATGTACTATGATCTATCTGGATCCAAATAGGGACGTGTACCCAAGAAATTTTATAATATGTATGTGTTTAGATCAAGGTAGTTAAAAATGTTTATAAAAACTATTCTGTAGAAGATATAGAGTTTTTTGAAGCTGTTTATTACTTAAAGAGACGAACACATTAGTTTTTTGTGAATGATTGACAATGTACATAGATTATAAGAGCCTGTGGTATATATTCATTCTATGGGAATTGAACCTGATTAATGAAAGGTGGTGGAATATCTATAAAAATTTGATTTTTAGTTATCTTATATCACTATTGAATGTATTTTTAAGAGATTCCTTAATTTAGAAATCTCATGTTGTGATGGCATCAAAGGAGCAGTCTCGGTTAACAGGTTTCTTAGTGAGATTGCATATAGAACCTCATAAAACATGAAGTGGTATGATGTTACATCATATATATATATGTATATTATTCTATTTTTGATACTGTAAGGGAGGAAAAAAATACAAATGTAAAATTCTATAAGACTAGTGATGACTTAAATAATGGGGATATCATGGAAGGGTGGTTGATAGTATCAGAATTGACACTCCAAAAATTATGTAGAGAGTTTTTGTTCCTTTGAGTATGAGGAAGACTGTTGTTTCTATATTATATTTCTATGTAGTTCATCTTAGATTGAATAATATATATAATGTCATTAGTTGGTAGTTCTAGTGGGACGGGAAGAAAATGGATATGGCATATTATATCTCCTGGTGCCAGAATTCATAGTAAATAAAGGTAGACCATCACTAATCCACAATAATGTTTTAACCATTGTACATTAAAACTTAGAAAGGGACTGAAATTATGATTGATTTCATGATGTATTTCCTTAAATTATTATATAATTAGGATTTGATATTAATTTTTGTGGGCTAACTCACAAATTCTTCTCACATGTTTCCAATTCAACAGATATTCTCCATGGATGACCTAGTTATGTTGTACAATGAGTAAGTTATTTTTAATAAAATTGTTTATTTGTCTTCCATTTCATTTATAGATTCATGATTTACTTCATGATTTTGGATAGGTTATAGAAAGTAATAGGTAAAAAAAATAAATATTAGTACACCATATTTCCCTCAGAATGATGGGTATATGAAGTAGATTATTCATTATTAATAGGAAATACTATGATATGGTGTGATATATTTTTAGTGGTCAAATAGGATCATAAAGAGTTGGTATAGTTCTCTAATAGTAATTATTATCACACACAGATTTAGATAGATCAATTTGATACATTATATGAAATTCTATGTTAGACATTATTGTATTAGGTGGAATATAGTGAGAGATCTCTTTTAGGGCCTTTATGGTGTATGATATGATATATTAGATTTATATAATCTGTATGCAATTATTGATACATATTCTTGGAAGAATTATCATACTGTTTTTCATCAATAGTAAAGGTATTTTTTGTTGGGGATTCAATGTTATTATGAGTATCATTGTGGCATGGACTCATATGACTTAGGATTTTGGGGATGTTAACATCCTAGTATATGGGACTATTAATGGTTTTTTATTAGGTTAGATACATGTAAAATCTTTATGAGCTTAAAATGGAGTATTTTACAGTAAAAAATGTATTCTATATCTCATAGAAAGAGAATTACCAAGACAAATCATCTCATGTCTCTTTTTATGATGCGATGGATTTAATGACAGTTGTATCCTTTTTAGATAGGAAGATTAGGATTTTGGATAACCCAGAGAAGATATTTACATAGTATAGTATTCAAATGGTGAGAGTGTTATGGTTTCATGGTCTAATTTAAGAGGATTAATGGGGGATAGAGGGAGAGACGTGGTAGTAATGGTTAGATTTATTTATTTATAATGTGTTTATTCATCTTTTGGAGTATAAAAAGTCTTTTGGTGTGGAGATTTTAAATTATTAAAATTTACGCAATATGCACCATCTATAGATTTAGGGGTTCTATTAGTTTAATTTTTTCCAAGACTTTGGGTGATATTTTAATACTTTATAAACATTTTGGTGAAATTTATATTTTGAGAAAAAATAGAGGAGTAATGGTTAGTAGAATATTTTTTTTAACCATATTGATACGTTTGAAACAACTATTACTGAAAAACATGGTTAGATACTTGTTTTTTTAGATTAATATTCCATCCAAACTAGGATCAGTTATTTTTTGGGCCAATGGAGAGATATATTTAAGAGCATGGTTAGCAGAACTATGATTCTAACTATGAATATTATGAAAATTCTCATTAAAAATTTTTATTAATTCACATATTCAGAAGAAAAAACCAATTAATACCCTCATTCAAACTCAAATGACTCTAGAGTTCATTTTAATCAATTTTGGGGAACCTCCTACTGTAAAAAACGTATTATATATGAGAATTAATTAGACTGTTGGGAAATTGAATGTTAAGGTTCAATGTTCTTACAGTTTCTCAAACCCATATCTTAAGGTCTCTCTTGTTCTTGAATATTGATATATTCATAATGAATTTTCAAATTACATAGACATGAAATTATGGATTTTAATCATGATTTAATATTTTTATTTCTAGGGATTGTGTTGTTGGAATATGACAAAAAACATTAGATATATGGTTTCAAGATTATCATGTTTTATTGTTAAAAGTAGGTCGCTCAAATTTACCCCTAATATGATTATATCTCTTTATTATGTGATTAATTTATTTTTATTTCATTTTACTATACTGGTTATTTATTATATAATTTTTTAAATTAATTTCATATATTGGTGTTTTATGATATGAAAACCTCATTTTGGGAGGATTTTAATTAAAACAATGGTTTGTTTTTTCAAATTGCATATTGTGAAAATGAATTTTTCGGAATATTAAACTAGTAATATTTAATATTTTGTATTATGGTTCAGGTTGGGGAAGATATTTCTATTAAATAAATTCTTTTAAAATATTTTTTTATTATAAAAAATGACCATGAATTTTGGAGTATAGATGGATGGGATTGGTTATTGAGATGGGGGTGCTAGAGTTACCTCAAATGTGTTGTAAGGATAGAGTAGGATATGAAATTCAAGAACCACTGAGGTGCATGATGATCTAAATAATTAATATGGTAGAATTGTTTTTGTTAAGTGATTTATTTATTTCTCATGTCACCTTAGATTTTATTTATTTTGAATTGGATATATTTTGGGGTGTAAATGAGAACATTTTCCATAATTTGGGGAAATGATTGGTTGTATTATTTTCATTTGAAGGTTATTTTTTGTTAAGATTGTTGATTATCTATTTATTTTTTAATTTTCTAACCTATTTTTAATGGTTGTTTTTACATGGTTAAGATTTGATTTACACGGGATTACAAGATAGTCTTTGGGAATTCTATTTGTAATTATTACCCGCCTATACCCACAAATCCTTATATGTTTGTAGAAGTTGTAACTCCCTGAACTTAGATACCCAGATCCAATGCATTATGACATAACATTGACATGATCACAAGAGATCATGTCTCGAAACACGGATTAGTTTAGTACCCCTATAGGAACTAGACACATACATATATTTTACATTACATTATAAAATGAAAAAACTACAACATTGTGTCTCTTGGTAACACACTCATATCCCTTATCTTATTCCTGAAGTTAAATCATAATATACATACTCACATTCTTGTAAAAAAACATAAAAATGGGGTGAGTTCAGACGCTCAGTAAGGATGACAATATAGCGATAACTATCATAATAAAACATATACATTTAAGGCAATGTATGAGACTAAAACACAAGAATTTTAAACATAAGCTTCTGCATAATATGGAAAAGATAAATCAAATAATGCAATTTATGTATTCACATGGATATTGTACTAGTCAAAAAATCACATGTAATATCAATAGCTAATTTCATAATGATGGAATGCAGAATTTCGGACATCATAACCACAAAGTCAAGCCCTCGTGCAAAGATTACACATAATTATTTTGTCAAGGCCTTGTGCCCAGACACTATTTAGTCTCATGCAACCTACCGATGCATCGAGGAGCTATAGATGGCTCTAAATGTCACTAAATATTTCCAATGCTTTCCTTATATGAAAAGGCTGAGACATAATATAAACATTCATATTAAAACTAGCATATTATATATTAAAACATTAACTATAAACCATGAATGGTATAAAAATAGCACATCAACAGTAAAAATAACTAATTCAATACAATATAGATGATTTTATTATAACAAATCAACCTCAATCAAGAATAAAATACAATTTACAATATTTACATATATGAAAATAATCATTAAAACTATTTGAGAAAAATATCGTGTTTTCTTGAAAACATTTAAAAGTTGAATTATTTATCAAAGAATTCTTTTGAAAGATATTTTTGAATCAAAGTGTCCCAAAACAAATTGAAACTTTTGAATGTAAATTTAATTTAAAAAAATTCATTTAAATATAAAAAAATCCATAAAATCATTTTTAAAACATGGACATTAATGATAAATATTTAGAAGAATAAATCATTCAAACATTTAAAATGATATTTTAGTTAAAGAGTATCAAAACAAATGAAAAACTCTTAAATAAAAACAATAGAGATTATAAAAACTTTATAACATCATTAAAATAAAGAAATTCATGATATACTATGTCAATGTATAGTATATACACCATATAAAAGTGAATTGTTTCATAACAACAAAGAAGTATCAATAGAATGTAAATTGAGATAAAAACCCTTATAATGATTTTATCCTTAGGTTAAGGATAAATCAATGACATAATTATTTGTTAAAAATATAAATGCACTCAACATTATTGGATATTTTGTGTAAATAAATCAGAGGACATTCACAAAAATTCTTGTAATAACAACACCAATGACTTGGATGTTTAACTCAATGAATGAAAATTGAGTTAAGATTACTCTTATCAAGTTCACATCGATGTCTTGAGAATTTATCAATGGAGTGATTACATGTATCAAATGTATATCTACACATATTGGAGTGGAAATTACTAAATAAATAAATAAATAGTGATTTCACACATAATCCTAGAGTAAGATAATCAATGAAGTTTGCGTAAAACCCAATGAGTGGAAATCGAAATTAACCTTACTAATTTGGTAACTTATAAAACATACACCCCATGAAAGAAGGATCATAAAATGAATATTTAAATACCCATAAATTAATTTATATTACAAATATTATAGAATCATGGTCAGTAAATACATCACACAAAAGGAAATAGTGGCAATATAGCATGAATCTCACATGAATAAAAAGCACGATGAAAACCCCTTTGTAATTTTCCTTAGAAGAGGGTAGCTTAAAATTCTGAATAATGGTGAAATAATTTTTATTAAATTATATAATAACCACATACATAAATATGATATCATATATGATCTTATAATATTTCTTTGTTATTGATATTTCATTAGTATCATTATTTTGGGTGTTAACTGATTTGTTTTACATTATAGGTTTTGTTACGTAAGTTATATTTTTTATGGATAGTATTTATTTTATTCATATATAGACTGATATTATGTTCTGAAAACTTATTTTTAATCATCAAATGAAAATTATTCTTGAATGGTTACAATGAGGAACAAAATCTCATCGCGTTGTGGAGACAGTAAGCGATACGTACACATGAGCGACAATATCATTATATTAGTAGTGAAATTGTATGTAATTGGATGGTATATTATATATACATAATCATTAACATGTAATATTTATTATTTAAATTTGTTATACTCATTATTATACCCATCCAAATAATTAAGTGTTTAATAACAAACTACACCACGTCCTGGAGACGGTAAGCCATACGTACGTATGTATGGTGACTTTGTAATTTATAGGATGGATAGAATAATTAATATGATTTAACATATTTATAATAAAATCAATGTATGTATAATGTACTGGTCTAATTATTTTTGTATGGAAAAACAATGAAAGAGGAAGTGGAAGAATAAAATAACTTTGAAAGAGGTTATGAAATTATTACCTCTTCTTCGGGTGCTTCCTTTTGATTTGATCAAAAGGGATAATTAGGTTGGATTTTTGTAAACGTAAGGCCTATATGTTCATTTTAGAGTAGTTGGGATGATATATTATCCGGATTAACTAATCCAAATGGCTTTGGAGGTGTGATTTTGAGAGAAGGTAAAGTAACCTTTTATAAGAGAGGTGAGGATCACTTTTGGAAAAGCTTAAAATATTAATTTATTATACATTCATATTCAGTTTATAATGGCTCAAAAAGAATATATTTAGCGAATAAGATGGGACGGGGTTACAAAAACCTCAAGCAATAGGTTTTAAGCAGGATTAGGTCACCATATTTACCTTATTGTTTAGATTAAACTCTTAGTTAAATAGTTTATCTTTTACAATGTATTCTTGTATTATTATATTAAATGGTTAATAAAATTACTAAAAAAATAAAGTAGAACCCCAAGTGGTTCATTAGTGATATATATTTGTTTATCTATGTCTTTTGGATGATCCTTTTATTTTTAGTAATAATATATCATTTAATAATATAGTATTATTTTTAAAAACTCATTTATGTCAATTTTGACACTATTTAGTATTTGGTTTTTGTGAAAATCATAAAAACTTTATCTCTTAAAATAATATTTATTTAATCAACCATAACTCGTTATATTAACATATAAAATTTGTGGAATACATAAAAAGTCTCAATTTACAATTATATTAATATTTATAATATCAATTATTTTAATCTTTCAATAATAAGGTAATTACTGCATTATCATTATGTCATAAATAAATTTAATTATTTAATGTATAAATATTATAAATAATATACCATTATGTGGGAAAAAATTTTATATTTATAATTAATATTTATATTCATTTTTATATTATGTATAACCCAATATTAAAAATGGTTTAGTTACTAGACTTTGAATTTAATAGTTCTAACTCTTCTTAAAATAAAATAATAATAAATTTCCCAATCTAATCCAAGTGGATAAAAAGGATTATATTTTATTCATAAGGTTTCTTTTGGTATAAATAAACTTATCCAATAGAATTAGGAAATTTTTAGGGTAATTATAATATCATTTTACCTTTAATTACCCTATTTACTTTCAATCATGGTAAATAAAATTAAAAAGTTATTATTCACCAAAAATTTATTTCCATCCTATTAAACCACATTTTACATACTTATGTGAACCATGTCTCTTGGAGTTTTTAAATTCAATTCACAAAAGAAGTAAAATTATGTTTTATGCAAATTTTCAAATGTGCTAGAAGGTGGGTAAAAGACGTTAAAAAGATCAATAAATTTTATACATCTAATTTTATTATAAAATTACTCCAATAAATTACATTGAAATTATATTTGGTATTATGTATCTATTTTGGATTAAAATAAATTTAAATAAGAAAAATAATTATTTAAATAAAAAGTAGGTTTTAAACAATAACACAATGTTTTCACTATTCTTCAAAAATTGAATGTTTTCAGAAAAATACCAAAAATTCACCTGAAGCTAATTTTGATATTACAAATTCAAAAATTATGTCTATTTTAGAAAATTAAAATCATTGTAGTTATATTAATTAATTTAAAAAATATTCCCATTGTCAAAACAAGAAAATGGGTTTTCCGGGAGTAAAAACTATCAAAATATTGAAATTTTTTATGTCCAATTTAAATGTAAAATTACTTCCAATGACCAATATTGGATTAAATGGCAAAAAAATCTAATTATACTTCAAAACCATTCAAATTTATAATATAACACTATAAATTGTTTTTATTCAAAAAGTTGTTTTCAATTAAAATTTGGTATTTTTCAATATTCATCAAAATATGACAGTTATAGAAAAAGCAACGAAAATTTAGCCAAACTAAATTTTTATTTCCTGCTTCTAAAGAAGAAGTCTATTTTTTCAAATTTAATATTTAGAAGTGCCAAATATTGGTTTTAAAATGGGTTCTCCATTAAAAGGTGGTAAAATTACATTAAAATAAATACTTTTTTAATATAAAAAAATTAATTTGTTCTTATATTATGTATAAGAAACAGAAAATATGGATTTTAAAATAATATGTAGTATATATAATTGAAATTGAAATTAACACTATTAATAACCGATTTTTGAACGATTAGTTTGGTGTGTCATGGGGTGATCAAACTTGTTGTTGCGTGTAGCACAAGATATTGAATTATTTTAAAGATAATAACTTACTATGAAATCTTGGGGTGTAACATTATTAGCCACTTTTGGAAATTTCATACTTGAAAATTTAAAATTGGGCTTAGTAACTTCATTGAATGTCCTATATCAGAAAAAAGATTCAATAAAACTATCAGTTTAAAAGAAAGAAAGGGAACTATAATGGTTACCCGAGATAACCCATACTATGATTCCATTTAAGAAAATATGGTTATGGAAGATAAACAAAGTGTCATGTTCTGATGGATAGTGATATAAAACATGATTAGGAGAATGTTAAAAATAATAAAACTAAATAATTTTTATGGGTTAAATGGTTATTAGTATCCCATTAGGAAAAGTAAACAGACAATGTTTTTTTGTTTTATATTCCATTTCATAAATTTGAGGAATTTATTTATGCGATTGACTAAGAACATAAATAGATATACTTACATTCTAAGTAGAGTTTCAACCTTTAATAAATTTATACCACTAACTCATCTTTTCTCCAAACGATGAGTATTCTAGATGACTTGGTCATCCCTGAAGTGCTAGAATATACTTCTAGAGAATCACATAATCCAAAGAGGGTGAAATATATTTTTCCCTTGTCTATAGAGATTAACCAAAACCAAATAGGTAGTATAAGATCAGATGACCACTGTAATGGATAATCCTTTATAGAAATAAATAATAATCTTAATTTCCAAAATTAAACCAACAATACCCAAAGTTCAATAAATACCATTCAATAAACAATTGTCATTAAAATATTTCAATATAATCCAAACTAAGATTGAAACCCAAAACGTAGAATAATTTAATCACATAGTCATTCATAGTAAATCTTTAAATTTTTCTCCAAATAACATCAAATACTCTTAAAGTCTCATAAAGAAGTGTAATTATCCAAATCACATATTCTCTATGATAGGTTAAACATTTTTATTAATAACCTGATGATCTATAAAAAACATAGATTATTCCAAAATGAAAAAAATCCACCATTATTCCTCAAATGAAATCCCATAGTATTCTATTTTCCTTAGGCATATAGTGTTCACAATAGAGAAAAATTCTTCCAAAATAAAATATATCACCTAATCACCAAATCACTTTCCAATAATAAGGATATCCATTAAATAAAACATTAGATCCAAAATCAACTTATTATTGATCAATAAAATAATTTAACTAAAAATAATTAGTCACACTAACCAGGGACTTCACGTAGTCCAGTGGTAGGTGATATATCCCAGTTGCACTTTGGTTGTGGGTTCGATTCCCATAGGTTTGTTTGATGTGACGGGTTGTCATACGGTCTGTGTGTTGTCCTTTTTCAAAAGCTACATTTTATAACATTCAAAAAATGAGATAAATTCATCAAAATGTCCATAACATAATTTATCCAAAAATGTTATCTAATACCACACATTTTCATCCAAAAAATTAATAACTAGTAATTGCATCAAATTAAAGGATCATATAAACCCAAATGGTTACTTATAACTATATCAATAAAGAAAAGATAATTATTCCTCAAATAACATTTTCACATAACAAACTCTAGGGTTACACATAAAAGTTAAAATTAATCCAAAGAAATACCAGTAAAAAATAGAATTAATACTTTTAAACATTTATCTATCCATTTATTTCCGCATTGGTTCTTCCTGGACCTAGTGGTTATCCTATAGAATAGGGAATTGACTCAGGGAATTCCCAGGTCCCCTACAATTATGAAAATTGACTGTAAATTTTTTCTTAGGATCATTTTTATTTTCTTCCATAATACTCTTCATTTTCCCTATGCAATTTTTTAATTTATGTACTTATTTCCCACACATAATGCATTTATTTGTTCCATTGATACACATTATTGGGTGTCTCCTTCGAAATTTATGGTATAATGGAAATTGAGTTTTCTTTTCTCCAAGGTCTCCACTACTGGAGCACTTATCATTATCCACCTTTGTCTTCTCTGTTTAGTTTGATATTTGGTTAATATATATATTAATGATCATATTTTTGGGAACTTGTTTCGGCATTAACACGATATCTTTTACGCCTATCAAAATTCCATTTAGTTTCTTATTTCCATCATCATGCCCACCTTGTACATCATGTTCATTATTAATAATACTTATTTGGAATCCAACCATTGACTAAAACCAGATTGCTTAGTGTGAGTAAAAATAGTCATTAAATAATTTAGATAATATCATTCCATCTTATTTTCAGTCAAAACACCTTAGTATTAACTTAGGTTATTTATTCCCATCATTTATTATAATCCATAAAATGTGTTTTTAAAGAATGTGTGAATTATCCTAAGCATATCCCCTGGGAGTTTTGTAACCAAGAGTACAGAAAGGCCTAGTGTCATGCACCGGTTCCCGTTTGAGTCAAGCTCAAAGCAGTGTTTTTGGGGTTTTCCCCTAGGTACAGCTCTACCAGAGATGCCTCTATCAAATCATATCCAGAAAGGGTTTTATTGCATAGAAATCCCTTACAATACTTACATTACAAATTTTTTTGTATTTTCCTCTATACTAATCCTCAAATTCTATCTTAGGTTAGTTCTTTCTAATCATAGTTTTTCTAAATCTATCTTTCAAGGATTTTACTAAACCTCTTCTAATACCAACTGTAAACCCCCAACCTTAGTCACCCAGAGATGGTGCATTATTACAAAACATTGGAATGATCAGAAGAGATCAAATCTCGAAAGACTGATTATTTTAGTATCTCTGGAGGTACTATATACATACACTTGTTTTACATTACATTTTGAAATCGAAAAACTACAACATTGTGTGTCCTATGAAAACAATCATATACCTTAGCCTATTCCTTCAGGTCAAACATAATAAAATTTTTCACATCATTGGAAAAAACATAATGGGTGAGCCCAGATTCTCAGTAAAGATAATAATATAGTGGAAACTATGATAAACTAACATAAACAAATAAGGAAATGTATGAGACGAAAACACAATCCTTTTAAACTTATTCTTTAGCGTAATATGGAAAAGATAAATAAAATAATACCATTTACTTATTAATATAAATATTCTACTAGTTGGATAATCATATGTAATATTAATAGAAAATTTCAAAATGATGGAATGAAAAATGCCGACATCAAAACCATATAGTCACGACCTCATTACAAGACTACAAATAAATATTTTATGAAGGCCTTGTGTCGAGACCATAGTTTATCTCATGAGACCTATCGATGCATCGAGGATCTATAATGGTCTCCACTCATCAATTACTAAGTCCAACGCATTACTCGTATAAAAAGGTTGAAATATAACATAAACATTCGTATTAAAACTAGCATAATAGATGATAATACTTTAACCATAAACCTTCAATGGTATAAAAAGACCACATCCATAGTCAAAAATAACTCATTAAATACAATATGGATGAGTTTATTATAAAAAATCAACCTCAATCAATAATAAAATACTATGTAGTATATTTACATAGATGAAAATAATCATTAAAACCATTTGAGAGAGATATCTTTTTTTCTTGAAAACATTTAAAAGCCACACTATTTATCAATGAAGTCATTTAAAAGGGATTTTTGAATCAATGTGTCCCATCGCACCTTGATACTTTTGAATGTAATTTTAATTTCAAAACATTCTTGTCTATATAAATAAATCCATAAAATCATTTTTAAAATAGGGACATTAATGAGAAATATTTAGAAGAATAAATATTTTAAACATGTAAATCTATATTTTAGTTAAAGAGTTACTAAACAAATGAATGATTCTTAAAAACAAACAATTGAGGTAATAAAAACATTATAATATCTTGATAATAAAGGTATTCCTGATATACTATGTCAAAGTACAATATATACACCGTATAAAAGTTAATTGGTGGATAACAACAAAGAAGTCTAAATAGAATGTTAATTGAGATGAAATCCATTATAAAGGCTGTATCCTTAAGATAAGGATAATTCAAGGACATAATTATGTGTGAAAAATATAAATAAACTCAATATTATTGGATATTCAGTGTAAATCAATCATAAGACATTCACATATATTTTTGTAACAACAACACCAATGACTTGGATGTTTAACTCAATGATTGAAAATTGAGTTAAGATTACTCCTATCAGGTTCATATCGATGTATTGAGAATTTATTAATGGATTTATTATGTTTATAAAAGGTATATATACACAAAGGGGAGTTGAAATTACTTCATAAATAAATAAATAGAGATTTTTCACAAAATCAAGGAGTAAAATAATCAAGGAAGTTTGCGTAAAACCTAATGAGTGGAAATCGAAATTAGAAATTTCATTAAAAATTTGGTAACATACAAAACATACAAACCAAGAAAGAAGGATCATACAATGAATATTTAAATACCCATAAATGAATGTATATTACTAAAATAATACAATAATGGGATGTACATACACCACACAAAAGAAAATAATGCAATATAACTTGAATATCATGGGAATAAATAGTGAGATGAAAACCCATTACCTTGTACTTTTCCTTAGTATAAGGTAGGTTAAAATATTTTATAATTAAGAAATAATTGTTATTATATTATACAAGAACCACATACATAAATATGATATCATATATGATCTTCTAATATTTCTGTGTTAATGATATTTCACTAGTATCATTGTTTTGGTTGTTAAATGATTCGTTTTTCATTGTATGTTTTGTTGAGTATGTTATATGTTTTATTTATAGGATGTATTTTATTCATATCCATAATGATATGATGTAATTAAACATTATTTTTAATCATCAAATGATAATTATTCTTGAATGGTTACAATGGGGAATGAAATCTCATCACGTCATGGAGACGGTAAGTCGTACGTACGCACGAGCGAAAATATCATTCTATTAGTGGTGAAATCGTATGTAATTGGATGGTATATTATATATAATTAATCATTAAAATTCTATATTTATTATTTACATCAGTTATACTCATTATTATACCGATCTAAATAATGAAGTGTTGAATAACAAACAACACCATGATGTGGAGACGGTAAGCAGTACGTATGCACATATGGGGATTATGTCATTCCTATGATGGATAGAATAATGAATATGGTTGTAACATATTTATAATAACATCATATTATTTATAAGTTACTATATTTATTATTTTGAAATGGAAAAAACAATGAAAGTGGAAGTAGAAGAAGAAAAGAACTTTGAAAGAGGTTATGAAATTATTACCTCTTCTTTGGGTTCTTCCTTTTGATTTGATCAAAAGGGATATATAGGTTGGATTTATGGTCAATGTAAGGAATCTAGGTTCTAGTGAGGGTAGTTGGGATGATATTTTAGTTGGGTTTGGCTGAGAGAAATGGATTTGGATGTGTTGTTTTGAGAGAAGGGGAAGTACCTTTTTATAAGAGAGGTGAGGGTCACTTTAGGAAAAGCTTGAAATATTAATTTATTATACAATCATATTCGGTTTATAATGGATCCAATATGATTAATGTCGATTATAGGTGGGGTTGGGTGGAAAAACACACAACCAATAAGTTTTATAAAGGTTTAGGTCACCATATTTACCTTATGTTTTAGATTTAACTCTTAGTTAAATAGTTTAACTTTTACCGTGTTTTCTTGTATTATTATAAAAAATGGTTAATAAACATAATATAAATCCAAGAGAACCCAAAGTGTTTAATTATTGATATATATAACCTTATCTAAGTCATTTGGGCAATCCTTATATTTTTTGGAATATTATATCAACAAATAATATAGTATTTATTTTAAAAACTCAGTTGTGACAATTTTGAAACTATTTAGTATTTGGTTTCTGGGAAAGTCATAACAACTTTATCACTTCGAAATAAATTTATTTAATAAACCCTAACCTATCATATTAGACTATAAAATTCTTATAATACATCAAAAGTTTCAATTTACAAAAATATTATTATTTATAATATCAATAATTTAATCTTTCAATAATAGGAAATTTACTAAATTATCATTGTGTCATAAATAAATTTATTTATATAATGTCTAAAAATTAAAAATAAAATACCATTATTTTTTAAATCATTTTATATTTCTAATGAACATTTATAGTCGAATTCATCATCTGTATTACACTATATTAAAAATATTTTCGTTAATAAATTTTGAATTTATCACTTTTAACTATACTTTAAATAAAATAATAATAAATGTCCTAATATAATCCTAGTGGATACAAAGGATAAATATTTTTTCCTAAGGTTTATTTTGGTCTAAATACACTTATCTGAAAGAATTAGTACATGTGTTAGGGTAATTGTAATATCATTTTTACCTTTAATTACCCTATTTACTTTTAAACGCGGTAAATAAAATTTAAAAGTTATTATTCACAAATTATTATTTTAATCATATTTAACCAAATATTACTTACTATTGTCAACCGCGTCTCTTAGATTTTTGAAATTCAATTTACAGAAGTCGTAATGTTACATTTTATGCAAATTTGCAAATGTTTCTAGAAGGTGGGTAAAAGACGTAAAAAAGTTCAATAAAATTTTACACTTCTATTTTTATTATAAAATGAATCCAGTGAAATATATTGAACTTATATTGGTATTTTGTATATATTTTTACATAAAATAATTTAAATAAAAAATAATTATTTAACTAAATTTTTTTTTAAACAATAATGCAGTGTTTTCACTATTCATCAAAAATTGAATGTATTCCGAAAAATACAAAAAATTCACCCAAAAATAATTTTGAGAACACAAATTCTAAAATAATTTATATTTTAAAAAATTCAGAAAAAATTAGTTGTACTAATTAATTTAAAAAAATATTCCCATTTTCAAAACCAGAAAATGGGTTTTTGAGGAGTAAAAACTATCAAAAGATGGACATTTGTTTATGTTCAATTTAAATGTAAAATTACTTCCAATGACCAACATTAGATTAAATGATAAATATATAATCTAATTATTATTTAAAACCAATCAAATTTATTTTTTGACACTCTAAATTATTTTTATTAAAAAGGTGGGTTTAAATTAAAATTTAGTATTTTTGATTATTCATCAAATTATAAAAGTTATTAGAAAATCACTGAATATTTATCCAAAATAAATTTTTATGTACCGCTTCTAAATAAGAAGTTAATTTTTTCAAATTGAATATATAAAAGTGTCAAATATTGAATTTAAAAAGGGTTCTCCATTAAAAGGCGGTAAAATTGCATTTTTTTGAAAATACTTATTTTATTTGAAAAATTGAATTTGTTCAAATATTATGTCTATGAAACACATAATATGGATTATAAGATTATATGGAGTATATAAAATTCAAAATGAATTTAATACTATTTATAACCGTTTTTTGAATGGCTAGTTTGGTATGTCATTGTGCGGTAGAACTTGGGGTTGTGTGTAGCGCATGCTATTAAATTACTTTAAAGAAAATAAATTACTAGGAAATCTTGGTGTGTAATAAATGTTGTAAGATATGATGAAAGTAAGGGAAAGGCTATGAATTATAGGGTGATTGATCTTAATTGTGGTGTTCACTATGGATTTTGTGGTGTTTGGTTAATCATTTTGGGATTAAAATCTTCTTCATTGGTTGATATGTTTTACTTAACCATCACATCATGACATGAAATGACCCAAGAGTATATTTTATTTTATTTTTGGAACCTTGTATTTTTTAATTTTAATAAAATGGCAATTTATTATTTATTTTGGTTTTTAAATGAAAATATTTTATTTTATTCTCATCTATTTTTTTATTTATTTTGAAGTAATTTAATTCCCCAATGATTTTTTACTACATGACACTAGTTTCCACCCTGAGGTCATTAGGGAATGCAACTGAGGACATGCGGCGATCCTATCATAGCCTCATGATCGAGGATCCTTAGTCTAGATCTTTTCATTCAATGTTTTAATGTATTCAAAAAATCTTAATTAAAATATCATATTTATATATCACATAATTGTCATTCCAAAAAAAATTATATAAATAAATCAAAAAAATAATTCATATTAAATCCCACTTTATGTTTTTTAACTAGATAATCATTTCATCGCATTATTTATTTTCCCATTTCAATGCATAACTTTCCATTCTTGATATCCAACTCATATCATATTAGAATAAAATAATAAATAAACATAACAAATTATACTACATTATCAAATATGTCCTTTTGATTCTTGTTATGTAATTCATTATTAATAACCTATTTTGAAAAAAAACATTTATTAGTTTATTAATAATTAATTCAATTAACTAAAAAAATTTCAAATGATTTCATATATCTATCACAAATACTGGAGCATTCACATACATTTTAGGTGTCTATATACCAAAATAATGTATAATACCCCACTATAAACTCTCAATAAATTTAGAAACATATCTAAATATCTCTTAAATAAACTAAAAAAACACAGTATTCTAATTTCTACGATACTTGATCATATAAAATAATTTTATTGTCTATAAATACATAGATATCTTACATACCGATTCCAGAACTCCAAATATCTAGTATAAAAATTTCACTAATATAAATAACTTAAAATGAAAACACATTGATATCATTTTCTAACATCTCCCCCTAGTATAACCACGTTTCCATGAAAAAAATTTACATGGTCTTAATTTCACACCTTAATCACTAGAGGATAACAACTAACATAGTGTTTTTAAAAGTATCACTTGGGGAATGATTTACCATTTCTTGAATCATCTAAACAAATTGATATATATTTAGATTAAAATGAAACAATTGAAACTGATTCAAAAAATATTAAAAAAATACCTATGAATTTTACTAAAATTCCCAAATTCCATTTAAAAAAATTACTCAGTAAAAAACCCCAAAACAATACCAAAAAGAATTTAACTAATCATCTAAAATTATAATAAAAGAGGGAACCAATCCCCTCTAACATATCATAATATACACTATAATCATCTCATTGATCCAATTATCTAACATAAAGTTTCAAAAGATCCCTTTTCATTCCATCGTGGATATATATAAATGTGCACACCCACAAGATGTGAATATAAAAAGTGTTAGAAATAAATCCATGTAGTATTTGACTAATATCTCAATCATTTATTAATTTACAATGTACTAATTTGTGAATTGTATTAATTCCAATTTGAATTTAAATAAAGCAATAATATTACAGTATAATGAATAACATGATTTTATACAACATTGATGTAGAATATACCTGGTTTGGCCTTTGTTAGTCTAGAATTATATTATCTTTAAACATATCATAGCCAAACTCATGAATCAAATTGTGACCCAAATTTCTAAGCTCATGAAATAACCAAACATAATGAAATATTATTATGTTTTTTATCTCATGGAATATATCAATATAGCTTTTGGTATGTCTTAACATACATCAAAATCAAACTCATGGGTATCTCATATCCAAATTAATGGATTTATCGTAGAAAAAGTAAGTTATTAAATATATATATATCAAAGAATATAGACACACCATGTTATCCAAACCAATTAATTTTTGTCCCAAAAAAATGTGCATCACAATAGAAAATAATAAATCAGCACATTATTCTTGCATAATCATTCCATCAAAACTCAACAATCCTTTCATTTAACTTTGAATAAAAAAATTAATTTACTTGTACATAAACCCCTTTTACTCATTAATGTACATAATTATTATCTTAATTAACCCTCCCCCCTTAAACCATTATATAATGAATCTCATCCATTATAATATATATCAAACTCATGGAAAAATAGAGTTTTTAGTGAATCACAAAACTTATTCATCATAATAACCAAAGTCAAAAATCCCATTTTTCATATAAAATCACATTTTATGTTTTCATTCCCAAGGGACATTCATTATAAACATAACCACCAAAAGTTTTACTTCTATAAAATAGTTATATCATTTATATTACTTTACGTTTTACACCACACACCATTCCCATTATAAACTCTCTTTAACCCAATAACAATACAGGTAACCATCATTGACTCACCATATTCACGAATCACCAATATGAATACCAAAATATTTAATGAACATGAATAATATGTCTTGTAACACATATTAGTATGTTTAATCATTAAATTAAATATCAACATTAATACATAATATTTGACAGCACTCAACCACATCACATAAAAATAATGAATTCATTTAAAATCATTAAACATGATGTATCTAAATAAATCATACAGTTTCACTAATCCAAAATTAAATTATATATTTAAGTCCATCCAATTTATCATCCCTTAAATCTGAAAACCTAAAAACAAACCAGATTAGGATTCCTCTTTATGAGTATATTGATTAAACATTTACTTGTCAATTTTAAACCACACAGCCACCCCTATGCTTTTCTAATTCCAATAAAATAACATCTAATTTACATAAACAACTATAAATTCAACCCACCACACTACATAATATTCCATTACATGTTTTTAATATAAAAATAAAATTATATTACACAAATCCATAAATCACATAACATTACTTCGTTGGATTTACATATTAATTACCTTTCTAAAAATTTCATTAAAACCATCAAATGATTCAATTTCTTTAATAAGTCCCATATATTTTTAGACACATAAACCACACTTAAAAAACTACTATTAAGAAAATTACATTTTTTCCAACAAATTAATTAAACCCTAATAACAAAGGATGAAGCTTACAAAAAAATAATTTATGTTCCCACAAGAAAATATAACACTTCGGAAAACCAATTATATATAAGTAATAATTAAATATCACTCAAAAAAATCACAAGTTAATTAATAAAAAAGTAACATGAATTATTTAACTTAATTAAATATTTAATTCCTCCTTAAAATCTGAACATTATTCATATATTTATATCATTTAATCAACTATAATGACTATTGAACACATAATAGTCACGTATTCATAGTTGAATTTCAACATATCCATTCATCATTTCTTATTAACTTTAAATAAGAACAATAAAGTAGTAAAAATTCTCATTAATGGGAATTATAAAGTCAATATTCTCATTAGGTAAACACAATAAAATAAATTTAATTTGGTATTTAAGTCATAATAAAATTCCCCAATAACTCATGTTATTAATCTTATTAAGAATTGAAAATTAATTTCAAGTCATGCAATCAAAACATGATTGAATTCAAATATCAAAACAACCACATAAACATGATAAGTGAATTAAAAACTGATAGAAGGTTGATAAAAACTACCTCATGATATTTCTACCAAAGAATTGGATGAAAAATGTGTCATATTATTAATAAATATCTAGTATCATTTAATAACTTATAGAAAATTGAGAATAAAAAACATTGTATAAAATAAAACACAATTAATTATAATAAAACTATAGGGGAATTGATCTATTACCCATATAATTAGAATTAAATTAATAAATACTTAAAAAATCATGAAAAAATGAAAAAAAATCATTGAATGATGTTTGACATAGGTTGAGGGAGTTTAGAGTGAGTAAAATTCATCAAAATGACTGTTGGAGTGAACGGAAATTGAATTAGACTCAAATTCCATCAACATGAAGTTATGGAAAATTTCTTATTAAAAAATGATCTAATAACCCACTGAGTACCTTGTTCCTTACCATTTCTACCATTTTCACGCCAAATAGTTGGACCAGGGTTGTCCCCTCCCTTTACCTTACATAACCACTACTTGGAGGCAATATTTTAGGAACCTGATAGAGCCTTTTAGTAGTTTCTAGAAAATACCACATCTTCATCCTCATCTAACTCACATAATTCCCCCAAAACATCAATTTTCTAACCAAAAATATTTCATATAAAATCCCAAAACACTAAATTTAAAATTTAATCTCACTTGAGAAAATTAGGGTCATTAAAAACCTCTCACATAATGGTTTTCATCATTTGAAATAATCTGGTGGTTCTCTAATAAACCCCACTATCATCATGATTCAAATTTTCTTCACATTCCTAAACAATTATAAAAATAGTTACACAAATAGAATTTAATTAAAACCTCATAAATCTTATAACTATAATAATTCATTTTATATAATAAATTCTCTAATATATTCACTTCCCACACAAAGAAAAATGAATTGTTGTTCCCTATGAAAATAACTCTCATCCTAGAGAGTATAAACAAAACTAATCTGCACCCATTTTTTTCTATTTTTTTATCAATATTAATCCAAACTATTATAAATATAACCTCATGAATTCATCATCATGAATTATACCACCCATATTCCCTACTTATTTACAAAAAGAAGAAAAACCTATAAAATTTTAAAACCAAAAAAACAGACCTTTTATATTGGTTACATGATATCCAAATGATCTATAACTAAAACATATTCATATAAGTTCTATATTTTATAACTAAAATCAATTTTAAACTCCTAACATATAAAAAAAATTAAAACAATCAAAATCCTAAAATTTGGTTTTCTTTAACAAGTGAAATCATTTACTTATCCCTTATTTCACAATAAAACTTATTATTTTATCACCTAATTTACATAATATTAATTATATTATAATAAACTCCATAAACACACATCATTATCATCATTCAAGTAATTAAATTTATTTCATTGTTGACATCAAAATATTAAACCATAAATTAGCAATATGTTAAATTCCATTTATATCATTTCATTCCATAATACACTTTATTTGACTTAAATAGTTTAAAAAAACATTCATTTTTCAAATAAAAAAATTAATTTAATATTATATTTTAAAAAATATTATTATGGTAACCAATATTCATCAGTAGAAAACTCCCAAACAAGGCACATGCATCAATATAAGATTTAAAATCAATATACTAACATGTTAACTTGAAATTACCATATATTAACACTAAAAGTATAACATAAAAGTCCATTATATTTAAAAAACAAATAACTCATTCCATATATCATCATTCTTGAAAAATATTAACAATAACCACACAATTCATACCATCATGCTTTATCATTTTTTAAAAAATCTAAACCATTCAACAAAATATTCCATACAAAAAAAATTATTAGAATTATAATTTTTTTATGAATTTCCAAAACATTTATTAATAATATAAATATTAAATATAATCATTTAACATATTATTGAAAAAATATATAAAATGAATATAAAAAATATCATTCATCCCAAAATACACACATTAAATCTATATTGATTAAGCTCATTTTTTATTTCCCCAAAATGTATAATTTTCCACTCCTTAGTTATGTGAAAATATTTCAAAATAAATCATAGAAACATAAGATTAACCATTTAAGAAAACATTTAATAAATATTATATCTTTCCAATTTATAATTTTATTCATTTTCTTAAAATTTCACAAAATCTCAATAAAACTATCCTATATCTAAGTGTTTTAATTATTTATCCCTTGAATTCTAGAAAAACCAAAAAAATGAGCCACTTTTAATTCCACTATATCATGTGCAATAAAATCCTTATTTAATATCAATATTTATTTTTCCCAAATCAATACATATTATTTCAATTTTTATGAAGAACCCATATAACATTGGAATTAAATAATCAATCATTAAAAGAAATCAAACTACATTATCAAACCATTCATGTGTTTAATGTCATCAACCTCGTTCGCTTCTGTCATGATTGAACCTGGTCTAAACAGACCTCAAGAGTGTTTCTTCATAAATTGGTGGATTTTAACTAATGATGAAGATCTTCAAATAAAAATAGGAGATAATATAACCACAATAACTAAAAATCATAAACCTCACTGGGAGTTGTATTAAGAAATAATCATGAAGATATAACAACAACATAAGAATAGACATGAAATATATATCCACACTAAAAGTAATATCAACTACAATGCTATAAAAAATTTGTTACTTGATGGGTCATACGAGTATAAACATGATCTCACATTTGTAGATCATATAAAACGTGATAATTTCTATACCTAGGCCATAAAACATAATGTCTACATAGGTACCACATTTCCTGATCAGTGTTTGAGTAAAACAAAGCTGTCCATCACCAGTTGTATCCTTAGGAAGGTCCTATATATATAATTTTATTCTCAATATTTGATGCTAGAAATATTTTAAATAAATAAACCATCACCATATGGAATATTCAATAGCCAGACTATGGATGACCATACCTAATTTAGCTAGTGCCCAAATGGAATGATACACCTACAGTTTGAACACAATACACAAATGAATAATATATTACTTATCATATCCTCTTTAAGGCGAATGATAAGTCACTAAAAACTTTATTGGTGTCTGATTCATCACCATCACAACCCATCCAGGTGAACATCCCATCAAAATTCCCACTTTTAAGGTGAAAAAGACCTAACATGATGAACAAGACATCGCCAATAATAAGTGGAAGTTATACCAAATCTATGCATACTCACATGTATTATATACTGTAAAATAAAATACTAGTTGGATGATAAAACAGTAATATGACACTCCATGAGGAGATGAGGCACCACCCATATAAACTCTTTTATAGGAACTTTTAATACCTTTTACCATATATAGGTGGAAGATAAACCATCATGGAAACAATTAAAGTGAAAATTACTCCAACATTATATCCTGGGGTGGATTATTCAACACCAACATGCCAAGGGTGGATGGCGCACCCACAAAACTAAACCTTAGTGTATGAGGTACCACTGATACATAAAATACAAGGTGAAGGATGAATTACTAGCTTATCATGGGTAAATGATATACCAGAAATCCAACTCACAAGGTGGATTATATTCCACTAATTATACAAGGGTGGAGGTTAGACCACTAAAAATAATCATAGAAAGAAATTCGTGACTTTTAAGAAATCACATATTATTTTCAATCATTTAACACTTATAGGGTGGTACTCTCAAGCCACTAATCAACTCAAAATATCACAAAAAGCAATATGACACCATTCCTAATGAGTTCTCAGTAAATTCTATTTCCAATAATATCGTATGATACCACATGAGGATCTTAAAAGACAATATCAATCATAAACACTCACCCTGGTTTTGATGTTATGGTTTCACATTCCAACTCACATGGAAAATGGTAATCAGTGACCTAGGGAAATTTAAGGGTATAACAAACTCAATAAAAATCACAAAGAAAAAAACAAAAATCAATGTTTGAGGATATTTATACAAAATAAGAGTTCTTGAATTTCAAACAATTCATGCTAGGTAAATAAATTCGAATAGTAATTCAAGGGACCCACTACCTAGGTCTAGCAAGGTATTCTCTCTAAAAAGATATATTTATATTTAAATGGTATAAATTGATAAAATCTTGGAATGATACTAAAATTAATAATAGTCAATATACTATGATGAATTTGAGTATAGAAATAGTGAATTGATGGAAGATGATTCATGGACTTACTGCAAGAAACACCCCACGTCCAATGACACTTGAATCTATGAATTAAAAAAGGGAATTTAAGGTTTGAAAGGGAGAAATTAGTATGAGAGGGACAAGGGGGAGTGCATTGATGAATGAAAAAATTATGGGGATGGGATTAATTTTGTAAAAAAAAATTATTGAACTAATTAATTTAAAAGATTTGATAAAAAAAGCATCCACCCATAGAGTAATCAGCATCATACCATCAGGTAACCAATGGTTACTTGGTACCTTCTTGTAGGTCAATGAAAACCCAATTACCCACTTGAATATAGTTTTCCCTACACACCATCATCAGCTATCTAATGGAATATGTCAAAATAAAAATATCCCACCATCAAATCAATTCACTCGAAATGAATCCTCGAGCCCCCAGAAACACCTCTAATACTCCTGAAAACTATATTTCACGAGGTTTAAAATAATTAAAATGAATTTATATGTCATATGCATGTGGGTTTTAAGACCCCCTACCCACCACCACCACCATATAGTACCTTGTAATAGATATGCGCTCCTGAGTGTCGCTAAACATCACCGATCCGTATCGGTGAAAAGCTTTTGTTACTATGCTATCATATTAGACACCCACATCTAAGTCTCCACGTAGATAAAAACATTATACCACCTAAAATTTCCCATATTATTATTGTTCCACATAGATTAATCTATCTCCAATACAATAGATGAATTTTTCATTTTGGGAACCATGAGATCAATTCTATCTTTCCCTCATCAACGCTGATAACATTTAATGTGTCATGACGATGTATTTAAATATAAGATATATGAAATAAATAATGAATAACACTATATATATAAGGAATAATTAACCAATATGCCAGAATATAGATCCTCTCAATGAACTAAATTGATTCCATGAACTGAGGTTTTATCTTTCCTTGCCTCTGAATAAGCATATATCAGAACTGAGGAAACACTCATAAAAATACCAAGTTGTCCGAGCACTCCATACATAGAGGAAACTAATTTTGATTAGAATAATATATATTTCTAATATAATCATTACTAACCACAACCTATTCAAATATATATGCTCTAAAGTATATATTGTAATACTCAGTCAAAAAACCATTGAATCCCCAACTTCTTAGCACCACATTGGGGATTAACACAAAAAATGTACAAATCCTCAAAAGGGTGCATCTGAAATCTTATATGATAAAATATTTTATATGTTAATTCATTAAGGTAAACATTTATATCTCATAAACCACTGAAATGAGGTTCACATGATCGTACCATGTCCTTCAGCACTAAATGTTATGCTTAGACTATGTTTTCTAATAATGGTTAGCAGTTATCAAACATATTGGCATGTCAAGTTTCTTAGGTAGATCATGATAAAATAATAAAAAACCAGCATACCAATTAGAAATGATGCTTCCAGAGACCCTATAATGATGCACTATCACCATGATATATAACCACTATATTTAGTCAATGGAATAAGTCACTCATATTAGTAGGAAATTTGAGACCATCGTCAAATATTCTATTAGAGACCATACCACATATATTCCAGAAGAGGACCTTGAAAATATCATTATAAAATATATGATCATATCATCCAACTTCTATATAGTAATGTGGTGCGATTAGAGAATACATATGGGCTAGTGAGGTGAGGTATTCATCTAATAATAGTTAAAGCATTGTGAAATTTGAAACTATTTGTGAACTTCTTCTTAGCATACCCCCAAAAATATCTATCGATGTTA
This sequence comes from Viscum album, assembly GCA_963277665.1. Lineage (NCBI taxonomy): Eukaryota > Viridiplantae > Streptophyta > Magnoliopsida > Santalales > Viscaceae > Viscum > Viscum album. The sequence continues at coordinate 508,069,032 of OY728145.1, forward strand.
TAGTAAATATAGTTAACTCTAGATGAATATCTCATATCATGGTGTGTGAATCCTACATATTCTCCACAAACTTGATCAAAGATACAATGACTCATCCTAAATGAACTTATCAATATTAATGGACCATTATGGTGGTAGATCAGCACTATATATTTTTTCCCTTATCACCAATTAATGCAATTATAGTAATTAATTACCTTTTACCCTCACAAGGAGTGTGGATGTGATACCCAAGTATGTAATCATCTCTCTTACCTAATTCTCTTGAACATCAAGATTCAACTTAGTAATGAGGTCTGTAATATTAATTCACTTCTAGACCCTATACCATCGGTGCCTAAGTCTTATTACTTAGCATATTAACAAAAACATTTCAATTCTTTGGGAAATACACCTTATCTAAATAAAATTAATTTATCTTCTAGACCAACCTACACTAGTGAATTTATAAGTACCATAAATATAATACCATGTTTACACACTTATGGTCAGTATATAATTATAATGTCTTACCCAATATGTAGTAAAGGAAACTTCTCAGTGCATAAACAATCACTACTAACTCTAGATTACGTGTTGGGTAATTAAATTCATCGAAACATAGAAACCTTGAACCATATGTGAATAATCACCCAATATTAATTACATATTCCCCAATCCTAAATCTAGAATCATTATAATAAAATGTATTCATTATACAACCCTTAATTAAGTTCAGTATTGTCCTTAAATTCAACCTTCATTTTAGATAATGAAAGGTACTCTAACAAAAATCCTACTACATAATCTTCACCCCTTCTTTGTCAGTGATAAAAACAATTGAACATTTGTATAAATATAGGATAAAATTTCATTAGTAATATACCATTGATAATAAAATATGAATCTCGATGAATTTTATTTCGTATCTCCAAAGAAAAAACCCATGGTCTTCTTAGGGTCTTCTAATATACCTACCTTGAAATTACATACCCAAAGAAGAAGACCTCACAAATCTATAATTGAAACATTAAGATCATGAAATCCAGTCAATGACCCCTCAATGTATTTAAGACGAAATTTATCTAATTAAAATTATCGTCTCTATAATAAGAATAAAAAAATTACATCTATTAATATTACTATAAAATAATTTAAATATAGATGGAAGACCCTATTCATCAGGGAAATGAACACAATTGACATGTTTATAAAAAAAGACATCACAATAATCTCATATAATACATAAAATCTCTTAAAATAATTATGAGGAATATTAGAAGTTATCGCTTTGAACTGGTGAAAGAATGATCTCAAATAGGTCCAAGAGAGCCACATAGCTCCACTCAACCAATAAAAAATTCATTAATATGAGGAAAAGGATACCAATTATTAGTAATAACCTGATTCATGCATTCACAAATCCACAGGAAGTCTAAATGATTTTTCAACCATTATGGTAAAAACAATATTTGAAAACCAAGATGATGACCTTGGAAAAATAATCCCATTTTAATCTAGATCATCAAACTACTCATTTAAATCATTAATCTCTATAGGATCCTTCCTGTAAGGCATAGTGAATTTTATCTTTATACTAGTGCTAATCTCTATTATAAACTCAATCTTCTGTTGTAGTCAAAATTCCATGAAATATTCAACATATAACTCATATATCTATTCAATGATAGGAGGATACAATAATAATCATGAATCCTCATATCTCACATAAATTATATAAAATTGGGAAATGATATCTTGAATCCACAAAACATGAGGTCTTTAAAATATTTTCTATATATCTCCCTCACCAATGAATGTATAAAAATCACCATATTAGGATGTGAAGGATACCTTATAGTGGTTGAAACTGATGTTTAATTAATACCATGTTATCCAACTATCAAAAAAATCACACTCGATCTATTCATTTCAAATAATAAGAAATTAAAAATGAATCATACACTTAATAATAACTATATCACACTCTAGAAATCTCCAAATATCTTCCCATCATAACTTTAAGGTAATTTCAATTGGCATCGACCATTAGACATACTACACATCAATAACTATATACCCAACTAATTTAGGAGATATAAAAGTGTGTGATACACAAATATCAATTAAAATAGACTATTGGGTTGATTCCATAAGAATAATACCTTTAACTATTAATGGATATTTTCCTTTTCAAGGTTGGAGTCTACATGATTTCATGATGGTAGACTAAACATTGTAACTAATATTCCACCATTTTAATACTTATATTGAAATTTACCTAATGAAATAGATTTCCCTACACCTAGGAACCATGACCTCCTCCCTATCTTGAGTAACTAGATAATCCCATAATGATTTATTAACATTGTTCTCCTAGACCTAATTTTAACACCCAGGTGGGATAAAATCCATGCCAAAATTCCAATATTTTTGTGATACCATAAAACCTTTCTAGGTACCCCATATATTTATAGGATCATAACCCCTTAGGTTATCCATTAAAATAAGGTAAAATATTCCATTTATGACCACAATGATAACACTCAATTGATTTTTTTCCCAATAATAGGAAGCACATAACCCCTACTTCAACTGGTATGACTACATACCCACTATAATGATTCCTCAAAACTCTAATTCCTACAAACTAACAACCCACTCCTGACCTCAGTAGAAGAAGTATTATTCTTATATGATCTACCATCTATCTGTTTCTACTCTATTTTCAATGAAAAATTCAAAACCTCTAATAATTTTATTAAATGATAAATAATCACATATAACTGTATAGTGTAATACCCCATGAATTTATTATGTAGATAAATCATGTCTGTTTGATAACTTGTGATCCTGGCCTCACCGATCTAAAATGAACAATTCCATATTTCATTATGGTAGAATATTACACTAAAAATGAAATACATTACAATATAGCTAAATGAATTTTATTTAGTAAATTATTCAATGGAATGAAACCACAATTAAAGAAGTAATACTTGATTAAAATTATCTTAATAAATATCTTCCATGAAGATTTCACTTCCTATAAAAATATAAAGAGTATAACATTTTATAAATTTGATAATCATTTCAAAAAATATATTAGAGGCATGTTTGAAATAAGAGAAATATATAGAAAAATAATTATAGAATATAATAATTGAGTATATATATATGTGTGCGTGATATTATATACAAGAATGTATTATATTATTGGGTTATATAGTCATTTGACTTATAATCATCATATATATTGTTTTTGGATATACAGTCATTAGATATATGCATATATAATAAGAACAATAATGTTATTTCATTTTTAGTTAAAAATTAAACAAAATTTAATTAACATATAATAAATAAATCTCAAATTAAATAAATATATAATAATTAATTGAAATTATTTATTATAAAAATATGTATTTTTATGAGTTACATATTATTATTATTATTATTATCGAGGAAGGATTTCACGTGTATAAAAAATGTAGAGAAATATTCTAATACTAATGAATTGATAATATTTAATAATTATAACATAGATAATTAATTAAAATGGGATGCGATTAATATCATTTAATTTTAAAAAGGGATATATTTTAATGAATTGTTATCCTAAGTGCTCTATATTTTTATCTAAATAAGTAGAATTGAATAATTTTAAAAGAAAAATGTATACAAGTAAATATTTTAATTTTAAAAAATATTAACACAATTTAATTATTAATTGATATTAAAAATGATTAATTACACTTAATGTATAAACATTTAATTTTTCTATAAACAATTTTTTTGGAATATTTATATTTTTAAATTAAGAGTAATGGTTTTCATAATAGAAAATTAAATTAGATTAAATTTATTCCTTATTTAAAATCGGCACATTGAAATTAGTTAAGAGAGTCTACTTCATTTTTTATTGCAAAAAATAAGTTACCGATGTAAAAATTGAGTTACCACTATATAGGTAAAATGAATTAAATGAGTTAAATTAACGGGTAAAGGACTAAAATATATATAATGAATCCAAAAAATATGTGTATGAGGATATTTATGATCTTAACAATTATTTTTCTACTTTGGATCCACATTATATGTTAAATGAAAACTTTACAACATAAGGAATGAGTATTTTTTAAAATGTCACTCAAAAATCATGTATAAAAGAACCAATTCCATACCATTCCTATAAGAATATTTTACTTTTTTATCTATTGAATACCTTCCAAAACTACCTATATTAATCTATTTTTTAATTTTTGGTAACTACTGACTTCAAGAAATGGGCCTAAATCATTCATTATGAAGAAACCCATTTTGATATGGAGTGAATTAATCAATGTAAGTATATTATACTTCACTATTTTTTCAATTACCTTCTGATTTCAATTATTTATTAATATCATTCTATAATATAAGGATTATACATTTAAATCATTATTCTAATGTTAAAATGATATTAATATTATATAAATCTATACTCATACTCATTCATTAGAATAAAATGCTCTTATTTGTGTTGGTTTAGCCACCTACATGAACAATGTTTTGATGACATCATTATTTTCATCATTAATGATTACCATGAAATTAATAATAAACATACATATAATATCAATGATTGATTTAGGTGATGAATATTTTTTTATTTGTGACATAAAAATAAATTATTTTTATAGATTAACTCAATGTTGTTAGTAAATTTCCCAAAACATGTTCTTCATGAATTCAATTCTCATAAACTATACCCAAAACTTCTATAAAATAAACATGAGACTATAAAAATAATTCCAAAATAAATTTTCTGATACATTTAATAACTTTTTAATGAAATTTTTTATCAAATAAATATGATTTACATCTCCATTATGAATCTTATATGAAACATTCAAAATTATTGATATCTGTTAATTAAAATAAATAATATCTTACAAATATACGTATAATAACTAATTATAATTGATGATTATAAATGTTAATAGATATTAATAAGTATATTAATTAATTTATTACCATGGATATCCTTATTATACATGTGGTTAAATCCCTTTCATAGATATTATAATTAAATTTATTTTTTTCTAATCTCCTTTTGAAATAACAATTCTCAATGAAAAAATTTCTATTTTTAGAGATTTCAAGTGAATTATCTATAAAAACCATGTATCTTATTATAATATAATTATTTGAATGATTTAAATTTTTTCTTGACATTTATCTTACCATTGGATTATAATTCATTTGAAACAATACATGAATGTTTGAACGACCTTATCTATAGTTTTTAGTTAGGAATTGATTTCATATATATAATTTTTATTTTTTTATATCATTTTTTAGATGTAATTAAAAATTATTATATTATCTATTAAGGTCGTTTTTGTTTATATTATCTTTATTTTACAAAATTATAAATGTAATTATTTTAATATTTCCACATGATTATTTTCTCCAACCATTTTCTTTAATTTTCCATTTGAAGCTTCAATTACACGTTTTCATCATTCATTGATGTGATTTTTAATTATTTTCTCATTACATTTATAAAGCCATTGATTAACGAGTTATTTAGTTATACAATAAATGTTATTAAAATTTAAAATGTATTAATTTTTTTCTAACTAGTTTTATAATGTTTTCCAAAGCGTTTTTCATCAGTATTAAATCTTTTAATGTTTCTACTTCTATATGGATATAGTCTAATGATATCATCATATTTATTCACCTACATGGAATATGATCATTTATTATAGAAATTTTCTTTAAATATATTTATCTGTCATGTTTTAATTAATCTAATATGATGTTTTAATTTATTCATGTTAATGTGTTATACATATATATTGTGTTTTATTATGTGACTAGTGTCCCCGAAATTTACAACCCCTAATTCATTTCTTAAATATTAATAGCTCATTAGATGAAATATAAAGTAAAATGCAGTGAACCTAATCCATGGTGTTTAGGGGAATGTGGAGTGAATCCAATCCATTATGTTATGGGAGTATGTACACCATGTGATAATAGTTTTTGTAGTCAGCCTAGACATATTAGATGTTAATCTACACTTTTGTTTGTGCCACATTTATATTTTATTCCACACTCCATGAGTTTTGAATATAATATCAGGATTCAAAAATTATATGCCTCAATTTTAAGGTTATTTTGAATGCATTATTCCATGGTTCATGATTTATAATCATTGTTTTATTGAATATGATTTTTATGTTATATTCATGCACCATGATTTGGTTCTTATATAGACATGTTCATCTTATGTAAATTTGTGAACAATTAAAAAATATTTTAACACATAAATATACCAAGGAATTAATAACACTAAATTAATACCTTCATAAAGTAACATCCACTAACCTTTAGTGGTTATTTTGATATACTAATTATCGAGGAATAAATCAACACAACAAAAAAATATTTTTTATTCTCCAGTGCTTAGGGGATAGAAATTTAATTATATTATTTTATCATTTAGATGGTGAAGCTGACATTGGGTGAATATCATAAAAATATGAGTTAAGATAAATAAATAAACTCTTTAGAATTGTAGGAGTTTAAGAAGATATGTTTTTAATAATTTTTTTTTGTATTGATCTATTTGCAGAAAAAGAGATAAAATATGCTTAGAGATCCAGTAAAAGGAGGATGAATCCATTTACATCTAATGAAAACATCATGAAACAAGAAAGGAATTAATTTGGTGTTATCAATGAAAAAACAAGAAAAATTGATCATCTATTTAGTTCCATAAAACAATGTCTCTAAAAGGCGTTGGTTATAATGGACTTTAGAAGCTATAATGAAATTTATTGATGTTTTCTCAAAATATAAATTGAAATTAAGGACTACATTTGTTAAAATTAATTTTGGGAAAGTAAGTGAAAAATAACGTATCATGGAATATAAAATGATAAAATCATTGTAGAAAATACAATTCATATTAAGAAGGAAAAAATGAATTGCCACAAAATAATAGGAAAATTCTTCAAGTATGGAAACTATGATGATCAAGAAGATGAATTAGGAAGATATATGAAGTGAAAACCCAATGAAATTGATTAAGATAAATACCAACCTACTACACAATTCCAACATAAATTATTTAATTATAAGGACTATAAAAATTTCACCAACTAGTGAACTAATACATGGGTTTAGTGGCCTCAATATCCAAGAGATAAATGGAAAAAAATATTCCATCAAAACTACTAAATTTATTCATTAAAATATGTGGTGAAATATACACTCACCATACACTCAATAAAAAAAGTAATTTATTTGATTCTGTTTCAACCAATTTCATCATATCTAAAAGGTTTTATAAGAGAATTAATTCACCAATCAAAGATTTGATATTTTTTATTAGTAAAAAATCCTAGATCTATAATGATTTCATCCCAATTTCATAACTCTTCTTTTATTAAATATTATGAAAATATGATTATTAAATGTATTACTATTCTCCCTTTAGTAGGATTGGATTTTATTTTTGAATGGATTAAATCTATCTATATTGAGGCCTTAAGAAATGTCAGAATAGGGAAATCACATTCCGTATGCCAAATCAACACTTTATCTCCTATAGATTCATGGATAATTATGATCTTCATTCAAAGGTTACCTTCCTCATAAAAGTATAGTTTTATAATAATGAGAGATATTTATCTAAAATTTTTTGGTAAAAAAATATTGAATATATACCATTTTTTTGGGAATATATTGATTTATTTTTATGTTTTTCCTGGTCTTCACCTATAATTTTAAGTTTTTTTTCAATATAACACATGAATTATGTTATCCATATATCAGATGATCCATATAAAATTGAACTAATTTAATTAAAAGAATTAAATTATAAACTATTATATAATATGGATAAAGGGTTTCATTGACTCTATATATGATCACATGGTTCACCTATTCTCTTTGTTATGAAGAACTATGGATCAATGTGCCACTCAATTTATTATCATATAATTTCATGAAGAAGAATAATTGACATCTGTATCATATTAATAACTCATTCAATCAACATTGAGGTTACTTTTCAAATATTTTAATTCAACTTATATATCATTAATTGAGTTTGAAAACAATGTATATACATATGATATATTTCTATACATGATAAAGACTTAATAGATTCATATTGATACCTTTAATACTTACATAGTAACCTATAATATTCATATATTTGATTATTATAGTAATTAGATATTACCTTTGTAACAGCCCGAGATTTTATGAAAAATATTCTTTTTAATTTTATTAATGTCTTGTGTTGTACGGTACACCAAAAGGAGCTTGCACAACACGCATCATTGACTTGCCTTGCATTACACGCAATCGCAACCTTCCTCGATAGCATGTGTAGTACGCAATACTGAGTTTCATGAAACAACGATATGCTATTAAAATATTATTAAAACTAGCCGTTATGAATGGTAATAACCAATTTTTAAATTTTAGAAAATTTAGCTCTCAAAGTGGACTTCATTTTTGGATTCGGAGTATCGAATTTAGCCTAAGGTGAAATTTTGGTACTTTTCGGATAACTTTCATATTCTGATGAATAGTGAAAATTACAAAATTATAATTAAAAACAACTTTTTTAATCGAAATAATTAATAGTGATAAATTATTAATTTGAGTGGTTTTAAAGTATATTTAGAAAATATTTTTACAATTTAATACAATGTTGGTCATTGGTTGTAATTTCACATTTAAACCAGACATAATCAAGTGTCAATCTTTTGATAGATATTGTTTCTTAAAAACACGCTATTTGTTTTAACAGCGGGATTTAATTATAAAATTAATTAATGCAACTTCTATGTTATGAATTTTGAAAAATAGACTTCATTTTTGAATTTAGAATATGAAATATAGCTTAGGATAAAATTTTGGCATTGTTCTGAAAAACATCAATTTTTGATGAATAGTGAAACTACTAAGTGGTAGTTAAAAAACTGATTTTTTTATAAAACATAATTTTACCACTTCTGTGAATGGAATTTCAAAAATCCGAGAGACACGATTGATGTCCGTAAGTAAAATGTGGTTCAATGAGATGAAAATAATTTTTGGTGAATAGTAACTTTTTACTTTTATTTACCACAGTTAAAAGTAAATAGGGTAATTAAGGGTAACAATGATATTAATATTAACCTAACACATGTCCTAATTCTATTGGACAAGTGTATCTCGACCAGAAACAACCTTAAGTGTAAAATATTATCATTTAGGCCCACTTGGATTAGATTAGGACATTTATTATTATTTAATTCAAAGAAGAGTTAAAAGAGTTAAAATCAAAGTATATTTACTAAAACATTTTTAATATAGGTTTTTACATAAGATAAATTCGATTGTAAATATTAATTAGAAATCTAAAAAGATTTACTACATGATGGTAGTTTATTTGTAATTTTTAGACATCAAATAATTTAATTTATTTATGACACAATGATGATGCAGTAATTATCTTATTAATGAAATATTGACATAATTGATATTATAAATACCAAAATAAATTTAATTTAAGACTTTTTATGAATTACACTAATTTTCTAGGTTACTATGATATATTATTGTTGATTTAATAAGCTTGGTTCGAACATATAATTCTGTTATGACTTTCACAAAAATCATATATCAAATAGTGTCAAAATTGACACAAAATAGTTTTTAAATCAAATATTATATTATTAATTGTAATTTTATTCCTAAAAATCTAATGTTCGGCCAAATGACTTAGAAAAGGATATATTCATTAATAATATACAATTTTGGGTTCTTTTGGCATGTTATAGTAATTTTATTAACCATATAGTGAAAGAAAACAAAAAGACACGGTAAAAGTTAAATTATTTAACTTAGAGTTAAATCTAATTGATAAGGTTAAAATAATACCCTAAACTTGTCTAAATCCTATTGGATGATAGGGGTTGGACCCATTCCCACCTTATCCTCAAAATAAATCAATTTGGAGCTATTTAAAACCTAACTTGACTTTATAATAAAATAATATTTTGAGATATTCCTAAGGTGCCCCTCTCCTCCCTTATAAAAGGGCACCTCCTCCCCCTCCTCCTCACACCAATTTGAGCACTCAAGCTCGGACAACCCCAGCCATTTTCTCCTCTCCACTTCCCTAGAATAATCCTAGAGGTCCTGGTCTTCTTCAAAGACCAATCTTAGTTCCCTAAGTGGAGGATTCAAAGAGGCGTTCCAAAGAAGAGGTAATATCCATTACCGATCTTTTCAATTTCTTTCTTCTTCAACTTCTTCTTCTTTAGTTGTTTCATTATAAAGTAAAAACATAAGTATTAATTAAATACTGATATGTTATTATAAATATTAAACAACCCTAATTCACCTTCTATCCATCCTACGGAAAAATGAAATCACGGCGCGTGCGTACGTACGGAATACCGTCTCCATGTCGTGGTGTAATCTATTTTCCACCATCACCTTACAAGGATGGGTATAATGGTGTAATGCGTAACTATTTATGATTATTATAAAGTAATATTGATAATGAAATAATATATATATACTCCAATACAATTCCACGATCATAGGAACGATATCATCACTCATGCGTACGTACGGAATACCGTCTCCACGATGTGATGCGACTCGTTCTACATGATCATCATTACATAGTAATTATATAAATGAATTGAATGAATAAATATGATATATGTTACACTAATACCATTCTGGATATAAGTTATCTATAACCTTAAAAGAATAATAAGAATTTATTCGGAAAAACACGCATAAGAACAAAAGGAAATAAAGACCCGAGTAACAAGTAACAATGAAATATTACTAACAAGAAGCTAAGAATATGACCATATATGATATCATATAAATATGTATGATTCTGTAAAAAGTCAATAACATTATTTAAACCATTATACAGGAGCTTCTGACACGAACAAAGAAAATCGGACCTAAGGTAAGGGAAATATCACAATCTCATTTTTATCCGAGATTGTTTATACTTTAGTATTTACTGGGGTGTATTTTATCATCCACATCCATATTTCCACAATATTTAATATTATTTACATCTACCTACAATTTTATAAATCCAATTTTACCCTTCGGTGAGTTTTTAGTAAAAGATATGAAAGGAATCTTTTGTCGTTTTTCGTACGAGGTACTTTTTTGAGCTTTCCAACAAAAGTACGAGAAGAATGTTTTTTTAACTTATCCGGCATGAATGGATTTTTAAAACATTATTTCCAAGAAGCTTCCTTTACTAGTTTTCAAGTTTATTTTTAATCAACTTCTTTTTGTTTTAAATTGTAAGGCATGTTTAGAAAGGAAAATGTTTTTGAAGTAGAAAGGATATTTTCCTCTAGAATTGATTTCAAGTGTTTTATCAATATTATTTTCCATATAAGATAATAAAGGGTTATGTTTCTATCCCTATTATTACATGGATTTGATTATGTTGTGATGGAAATATTTTTATGAATTCCTTTATCTTATATGAATTGTTTTATGATGTCATGTTGTTTAAGAATCCCATTTTTATTACATGGGTTATGCAATGATGTATGATTTATGATTTTGTGGCACACATAAGAATGATATCATTATGAGATGGGTGGGACCTATATCTCCCTCCAATGCATTGGGTAAAGATTTTATATCTCATGAGATAGACATGGCTGGAATGGTAGGTTATACCGGTTCAGTGAAACAGGACTGAAACGAGGGTCACTCGATTCAGAAATGGACTTTGTGCACTAAGATAGTCTTGGCAATGTGTCTTGACTAACAAGAAATGATTCTCTATGATTATGTGTGTATGCCACAAATTTTAATGTTTTAAGTTATGATTATTGTGAATACATTTCACTACCATGAGTTATCCCAGGTTATGAAATTATGATCTCTTTTGCAGGTTAAGATTTCCAAAAGTTATGTTCTTATGTATATGATGTGATTTATATTTCTTTTGTTTACCCTAACTGAGCATTTGAGCTCACCATTTTATGTTTTCTTTTCCCCAGGATATAAAGAAAGGTTTTAGGTAAAAAAAAAGGGAAGATCTTTATGGGAGATGCTGAAGATCTTGCACCAGGATTAGAAGATTATATTCCGAGTTTCCAAAGACACTAAACTATTACGGTCCTTGTTTGTGTGTTTTTGTTATGTACTAAGTATTCCGCAAATGTAATGTAATGTCAATGTACGTCAAGCTTCGGGTCTCTACAGTTGGTATCAGAGGAAAGGTTTAGTCAACCTTTGGAAACTAGGACGCGAAAACGTTAGTGAGATCCCTAGAGATATTTCTAAGGTATGTCTAGGGATGTCCCTAAGGATAAGTATACATATAGGATATAGTCCTATAACTATGGTAACGATCATAGAATTTAACCAAAGATGTTAGATATTGAAGTTACTCCCCCTTTATTATGATTTTTTCATCTCACACTATTCTTTTTGGGTTTTAGAAAATGGCTGGAAACAAGATGATTCACGATAATGGAGGATATGATGGACAATGGAATGATATTTTTCATAAGCAATCAAATGAAATGGGATTTGGAAGTCCAAAAATCATTATTATGCCGAATCAGCAATCTCATAATATGATCAATAAAGTAAAATTTGGTAAGTTTCCTGACTCAGCTAATAAGAGGAAGATGAAGTTTCATGATGATCATTGAGGAAAGAAAGTTCAATTTCCCCTATGTAAATCATGTGGGAAGAGGCATCAAGGAGAATGTTTCAAAGGAACTGGAAGATGCTTTGGGTGTGGAAAAGAAGGAAACAAAGCCAGTAAGTGCAATGGAAAAGTTTCAGTTAACACCATGGATGAGGTTAATGGTATTGCTACGACATCAACAATGGTTAAATGTTTTAAATGTGGAATATACAGGCATTATGCAAACCAATTCCCTAAGGGAATGTCTCATGAAGATAATCGGTATGGTCGTATGGGTAGTATATTTGTTGATGATGATGAAGAGACTATAAATAATATGTGAGATTAAAGAATTGTTGAAGCTCAGTCAATGGTTTAAGAAGGTAGTGGAATGATTACATGTTTATCAAGTGTAATGTTGTACTATAGAATAAAAAGACATCTAAGGATTGTTACACTGTTGTCTTTCCTTAAGTTTTGAAAGTTTATGATGAATGGTATGAGTAACAATGAAAGGTTATTCAGATATTTTTTTGAAAGTGGATGATATGCGCATAATGAAGTGATAAAGAGAAAATGAAATTTTTGATAGTATTCATGAGCTCATGATTGATATAAGGACTAAGTGATATCATGGTTTGATTATAAAGAATTTTGAGGATTTTGGAAAGTGTTAACTTTTAACTGCATTCATGTTTTCACTAAGGTATTCAAGAGAATACATGATTAAGGACTTTGAATGTTTGGAATGTGACCAACAAAACATATCTTATGATATATGGGGATCGACGATGGTGTTAAATCTCTGGTAGTCGTTTTCACTATGTTATGAGAGTGGACTGCAGTATTATGGATAAGCCTAATGATTGTAATGGATTATGTTGGACATAAGTTAGTATTGTTTAAGGATAGTAGATTTCTCGATATTATTGATGGGATGTTATAGTAATATAGTTTTAGAAAAAGGACTACCTGCAGGATGGGCGACAGCCCATCGCGTCGGACAAGGCTGTGGAAATCAAACCCACAACCGAAGTGCGACTGGCCTTTATCGCCTACCACTGGCCTACAGGAAGTCCCTGTTTTGTAGAAACTAGTTTTATTATATTAAGCTGTATGACATATGATGTATAAGTCCATTTTAGGAACCATATATGATTAATCTCACTATAGATCGACTTATATATATAATTTTTGCTAACCTTTTGTTTGAGACAGATGGAATGACCCGTCATTCTATCACATGATCTGCTAACACTTCACGAATAACAAATTCAACTTCATTTATTTAAGAGATGAAGTGGAAATTGTTAAAGGAACGAACAACAGTGAGATTGTACCAAAATAAAATAAGTATTTATTCTAATTCAAATTCTTTAACTTTAAGGAAACGATCTTGAAAACCAAAAATGTTGTCCTAGTGATCTTATATCTGATGAATCAGATGGTACCTTAGATCGTCACAAATTTATGGCTTTGTGATTGCTAGCTTTTCCATAGCCATGTTCTCTACCACTCTCCATCAGAATATGATGGTCAGATTTCTCTTCCATATCCATATTTTCATCTATGTGGAAACCCAGTGATTAGTTTATTTGGGTAACCGTTACGTTTCATACTTTTGTTTTTAAATATTGGTTTGGATATTCCTTTTTACGATGTGGGTTTCTATTAAAGAAACTTTCAAATAGTAAACCATTTATAACCCCGACGAATTTCGAGGGCGAAATTCATTTTAAGGGGGGTAGAATGTAACAGCCCGAGATTTTATGAAAAATTTTATTTTTAATTTTATTAATGTCTTGTTTTGTATGCTACACCAAAAGGAGATTGCACAACACGCATCCTTGACTTGCCTTGCATTACACGCAATCGCAACCTTCCTCGATAGCGTGTGTAGTACGCTGCTGAAAATCACTTTTTTTGGATTTTTAAAAGCCGGTTTGAGGGTTATCCGGTTCCCGATGATAGCCGGTTTGTAAGGGTTGCCGGGACCCGTAAATTCAAAATTCAAACATAAACAGGATTCAACGCGCGCAGTCGCCTCGAGCCACGAGCCACGTGACCCGCCTCGTGCCACGATCCATCATCACGTGTCAGACTCCGCGCAGACGCCTCGAAACACGCCCCATCATGTCGCCGGTAGGTCACGCCAGACCGACCACCGTCGTTCACCGGCGACCGCCGACGTCTCCACCAGCCACCGTCATCGCCTACACTGGCGAGCTTCGCCGCAGTCAAATAAATCACCGTCGGGAAAACAACCCGACACCAGAGCACCAGCAACATCACTCGAATCACCGCGATAACAGAGAAGAGGCCTAAATCCTTCACCCCCATATCGCGGAACAGAAAAGATCGCAGAACCTTCGCGATAAAACAACAAAACACACAGAAATTCAAACTGAACAGGAAAACAGGAGAACGTCCCTGCCTCCATAGTAGCCTCAACGGCGGAACGCAACCAGCCGATTCACCTCCAAAACAGCAGCTCAAAGCCACCAAAAACCTAGATCCAGAACCAAAATCCATCGCCACCAACCAGGAGACCCGTGAAGACCGCGCCCGACCACCTATTGCTTGCAGACGATACCGAATGGTTCCCTCACCCGCGGAAACTGGGACTCGGTCTCTGGACGAATGCACCGCCATGAAAGGCTGAATCAAGCACACCGTGAGAGACGACCGAGACAAGAGAACCCCCGCCATGTACAACAAGCAAAGGGGGCGCCGACGGGGCCAGATCAGGGCGAAACCAGGAGGCGGCGACGGGAGAGAAAACCTCGCGAAGCTTCGCCCCTTACGGGCTCATTTTTTCCCTCACCGCGTGTGTAGTACGCAATACTGAGTTTCACGAAACAACGATATGCTATTAAAATATTATTAAAACTAGCCTTTATGAATGGTAATAACCAATTTTTAAATTTTAGAAAATTTAGCTCTCAAAATGGACTTCATTTTTGGATTCGGAGTATCGAATTTAGCCTAAGGAGAAATTTTGGTACTTTTCGGATAACTTTCATATTCTGATGAATAGTGAAAATTACTAAATTATAATTAAAAACAACTTTTTTAATCGAAATAATTAATAGTGATAAATTATTAATTTGAGCGGTTTTAAAGTATATTTAGAATATATTTTTACAATTTAATACAATGTTGGTCATTGGTTGTAATTTCACATTTAAACCAGACATAATCAAGTGTCAATCTTTTGATAGATATTGTTTCTTAAAAATACGCTATTTGTTTTAACAGCGGGATTTAATTATAAAATTAATTAATGAAACTTCCATGTTATGAATTTGGTAAAATAGACTTCATTTTTGAATTTAGAATATGAAATATAGCTTAGGATGAAATTTTGACATTGTTCTGAAAAACATCAATTTTTGATGAATAGTGAAACTACTAAGTGGTAGTTAAAAAACTGAATTTTTCATAAAACTTAATTTTACCACTTCTGTGAATGGAATTTCAAAAATCCTAGAGACACGGTTGATGTCAGTAAGTAAAATGTGGTTCAATGAGATGAAAATAATTTTTGGTGAATAGTAACTTTTTACTTTTATTTACCACAGTTAAAAGTAAATAGGGTAATTAAGGGTAAGAATGATATTAATATTAACCTAACACATTTCCTAATTCTATTGGACAAATGTATCTCGACCAAAAACAACCTTAAGTGTAAAATATTATCATTTAGGCCCACTTGGATTAGATTAGGACATTTATTATTATTTAATTCAAAGAAGAGTTAAAAGAGTTAAAATCAAAGTATATTTACTAAAACATTTGTAATATAGGGTTGTACATAAGATAAATTCGATTGTAAATATTCATTAGAAATCTAAAAAGATTTCATACATGATGGTATTTTATTTGTAATTTTTAGACATCAAATAAGTTAATTTATTTATGACACAAAGATGATGCAGTAATTATCTTATTAATTAAATATTGACATAATTGATATTATAAATACCAAAATAAATGTAATTTAAGACTTTTTATGAATTACACTAATTTTATAGGTTACTATGATATATTAGTGTTGATTTAATAAACTTGGTTCGAACATATAATTCTGTTATGACTTTCACAAAAATCATATGTCAAATAGTGTCAAAATTGACACAAAATAGTTTTTAAATCAAATATTATATTATTAATTGTTATTTTATTCCTAAAAATCTAAGGTTCGGCAAAATGACTTAGATAAGGATATATGTATTAATAATATACAATTTTGGGTTTATTTGGCATGTTATTGTAAGTGTATTAACCATATAGTGAACGAAAACAAAAAGACACGGTAAAAGTTAAATTATTTAACTTAGAGTTAAATCTAATTGATAAGGTTAAATAATACCCTAAACTTGTCTAAATCCTATTGTATGATAGGGGTTCGACCCATACCCACTTTATCGTCAAAATAAATCAATTTGGAGCTATTTAAAACCTAACTTGACTTTATAATAAAACAATATTTTGAGATATTCCTAAGGTGCCCCTCTCCTCCCTTATAAAAGGGCACCTCCTCCCCCTCCTCCTCACACCAATTTGAGCACTCAAGCTCAGCCAACCCCTGCCATTTTCTCCTCTCCACTTCCCTAGAATAATCCTAGAGGACCTGGTATTCTTCAAAGACCAATCTTAGTTCCCTAAGTGGAGGATTCAAAGAGGCGTTCCAAAGAAGAGGTAATATCCATTACCGATCTTTTCAATTTCTTTCTTTTTCAACTTCTTCTTCTTTAATTGTTTCATTATAAAGTAATAACATCAGTATTAATTAGATACTGATATGTTATTATAAATATGAAACAACCCTAATTCACCTTCTATCCATCCCACGGAAAAATGAAATCACCGCGCGTGCGTACGTACGGAATACCGTCTCCACGTCGTGGTGTAATCTATTTTCCACCTTCACCTTACAAGGATGGGTATAATGGTGTAATAAGTAACTATTTATGATTATTATAAACTAATATTGATAATGAAATAATATATATATACTCCAATACAATTCCACGATCATAGGAACGATATCATCACTCGTGCGTACGTACGGAATACCGTCTCCACGATGTGATGCGACTCGTTCTACATGATCATCATTACATAGTAATTATATAAATGAATTGAATGAATAAATATGATATATGTTACACTAATACCATTCTGGATATAAGTTATCTATAACCTTAAATGAAGAATAAGAATTTATTCGGCAAAACACGCATAAGAACAAAAGGCAATAAAGACCCGAGTAACAAGTAACAATGAAATATTACTAACAAGAAGCTAATAATATGACCATATATTATATCATATAAATATGTATGATTATGGAATAAGTCAATAACATTATTTAAACCATTATACAGGATCTTCGGACATGAACAAAGAAAATCAGACCTAAGGTAAGGGAAATATCACAATCTCATTTTTATCCGAGATTGTTTATACTTTAGTATTTACTGGGGTGTATTTTATCATCCACATCCATATTTCCTCAATATGTAATATTATTTCCATCCACCTACAATTGTTTAAATCCAATTTTACCCTTCGGTGAGTTTTTAGTAAAATACATGAATGAATCTTTTGTCATTTTTCGTACGAGGTACTTTTTTGACTTTTCCGACAAAAGTACGAGAAGAATGTTTTTTTTAACTTATACGACATGAATTGATTTTTAAAACATTATTTCCAAGAATCTTCCTTTACAAGTTTTCAAGTTTATTTTTAATCAACTTCTTTTAGTTTTAAATTTTAAGACATGTTAAGAAAGGAAAATGTTTTTGAAGTAGAAAGGATATTTTCCTCAAGAATGGATTTCAAGTGTTTTATCAAAATTATTTTCCATCTAAGATAATAAAGGGTTCTGTTTCTATCCATATTATTACATGGATTTGATTATGTTGTGATGGAAATATTTTTATGAATTCCTTTATCTTATATGAATTGTTTTATGATGTCATGTTGTTTAAGAATCCCATTTTTATTGCACGGGTTATGCAATGATGTATGATTTATGATTTTGTGGCACACATAAGAATGATATCATTATGAGATGGGTGGGACTTATATCTCCCACCAATGCATTCGGTAAAGATTTTATATCTCATGAGATAGACATGGCTTGAATGGTAGGTTATACCGGTTCAGTGAAACAGGACTGAAACGAGGGTCACTCGATTCAGAAATGGACTTTGTCCACTAAGATAGTCTTGGAAATGAGTCTTGACTAACGAGAAATGATTCTCTATGATTATGTGTGTATGCCACAAAGTTTAATGTTTTATGTTATGATTATTGTGAATACATTTCACTGCCATGAGTTATCCCAGGTTATGAAATTATGATCTCTTTTGCAGGTTAAGATTTCCAAAAGTTATGTTCTTATGTATATGATGTGATTTATATTTCTTTTGTTTACCCTTACTGATCCTTTGAGCTCACCCTTTTATGTTTTCTTTTCCCCAGGATATAAAGAAAGGTTTTAGGTAAAAAAAGGAAGATCTTTATGGGAGATATTGAAGATCTTTCACCAGGATTTGAAGATTATATAACGAGTTTCCAAACACACTAAACTATTACGGTCCTTGTGTGTGTGTTTTTGTTATGTACTAAGTATTCCGCAAATGTAATGTAATGTCAATGTACGTCAAGCTTTGGGTCTCTACAACCTTGATCAATTTGTGGTAGTATTTAAGATGATATTATTATAAATTCAAAGAGAGTGGAAGATAATGAAGATTATTTTTAATATTTCTAAAGAACTTGAGAAAGGAGAAATTATATTCCAAATTTAGAATATATGAATTCTAGGTAAAAATTAAAATTTTCGAAAGATGTAATCCTAATTGAGAGTATATCAGTGGATTATTCCAATATGAAGGCGATTGAATAATATTATAGATCAACCACTCTAATATTGATCCATAGATTTTATGGACAAGTGAGATATTATCGATGAATAATGAGAAATTTTATACTACTATCAAACCCACTAACTAAGTTAATTGGATATTGAGTCATGTTATACTATACAGATGAATGTGAAGTTAATTTCTAGGATCATAAGATTATGTTGGTCAGTTCACCAATATTCATAAAATCATATAGTACAGATTGGATTAGTATATACAATGTTGTATTAAAGTAGGGATTGAGAGGTGTTTTTTCAGAAAATGGTCTTGGTGGTAGATTTTGCCACATTTATATTAAAGGAACATGATAAAATTAATTGACACATGATCTGGGGCTAGTGATGGTAATATTTCATTTATATATATGGATGGATTTACCTTATCGATAAAATTGTGATATATATACTTATTATAATTGTTTAATGTATATATTCAAATATTAGGAGTTGAACATGTTCCAAATAAGATCGATGGATTTGATCAAAGACTATTATTATTAAATAAATTACCACACTATAAAGGAAAACAAGGTGGATCATGCATTTACCAAGAAGTATCATCTTATATAATCAATGATGTTGATTTAAAGAGACCTAATGCTCATAAATTTGAAAAATATATACCCAAGAACCATAATATAAGTGGGGAAATCATCTGTTTTCTAAGTGACTATTTAAACATTCATTTATGTAGAGATCAAGGATATGATGAAGGAGGATTTAATGCAATAAAATTTGGTATCTAGTATTTTAAAGGTAAAACTAGACATTAATAGATCTATAAAAATTGGGAAAAGAATATACATCCTTTAAATACAAAAATTTAAGGAGTTATTGGTTGATGCACAAATCACAACATTCATTATGTATCCAAGAAGAATAAATATGTATTGAGATATCAAGAATAATTTTTTGTTGGATAAAAATATTAGGGAGACTGTAGAGTATATATCTCAATAATTGGTATTCCAATATGTTAATGATGAACGTCAAAAGTATGTGGGGATGATGGAACCATTACTTAAACCCGTATGGAAATTAGATAACATCATCATGGATTATATTGTAGGTCTTTATAATAACTCTAATATTTGTACTACCATATTGGTTTTATTTAATAACCTTAACAATTCCACACATTTAAATTCAAATATATTTATTTCTATGCTAACATATATATATATATACATATGGGTTTTATTAATTGTACATGGATTACCACCCCCAACTTCATTTGATTGAGATTTGAGGTAGACCATGTTGTTTTTGAAAACTATTCACCCATAATTAGATATAGAGAAGAGATTTAGTATATATTTTCATCAAAACATTAATTGTAAATATGTAAGGACTATTAAAATACAAGAATATATGTTGATATCATGGTTGATGGATCTTAAAGGAAGTTGAGATCAACACCTTTCCCTAGTAGAATTATCATATAACAACAGTTTCAATTATATCATTAAAATTGAACCATGTGAGGATCTTTAAAGGAATATGTGATGATCTAAAACATTATGTGTAGAATTATAATATCATAAGATTATAGTACCATGCCTCTCTTAATAAATATTGTATAATATTCATACCATTCTGTGACAAATTATAATTTAAAAAATTTAACGACAGAGCTATGTTGTTAATAATATGTGATATTTAGATTTTGAATTTAGAGAGACTTTATTCCTTCAAATACCACCTTAGAAGAGTGTATTGAGATTTATTAAGAATATAAATTCAAGTTTTAGATACATTAGACCCTTTGAAATCATTGATTTTGTGCTGATGGACTCTAATCAGAATGTAATTCCATAGAAGCTATCAAACATGAATAATGTGTTCCACATAAAACATTTTAGGATATACCTGACCAATCACATGTTTTAAAAATAATTTTATTACAAATAGAACAATAATTAAATCATTTGTGTTCATGATCATTTGTTTCATGAAACAAAAAATAAAATGAAAAATTCCTTATTACATTATGGAATTATATTAAAATATGAAATGAAATATATTACAAGATAAATAAATGATATATAATGTGTAATAATACTAAATTAATAAACCAACAAGTAAATAAAAATACTACACAATTTAAATTCCCGTCATTAAAATCTTTAATAAAAATTATTCCACCAATAATAATTATTAAAAGAATAAAACATATTAGAAATATATTAGATGTATTTAGAAAGAAATTAGAGAATAAGATTAAAATTTTAGAGATATATGAAAGGCTATATATATGAAGTTAATATAATCATTGTTTATATGATTGTAGGACAAATGGTCATTGGATATACGGTCTTAGAATATATGGTTGTTGGATATACTTTAATACGACAGGTAAATTGTTGTTTTGTGAATTTTATTAATAAATTAAAAATATTACGATTCACATATAATAAATAATTATAAAATTATATTACAAGATAATAAATAATTAAATTCTTTGTTATAAAAATATTTTATTCGTTACGTATAATAATAATAACAATAATTATTATTATTAAAGATTGATTTGACATGTTCCAAAAATTTAATAAAAGATTTTAATATGAATAGAATAATAAACTATAATGATTGAAAAATAATAAATTAATTTTTATGAAATTTGATTAAAATAATATTAAATTTAATATATACATTTTTCAAATAATTTTTAATTTTACATATAGTGTATTTATAACTTAAAAAATTAAATTGAAGTAATTTAAAGGAATATTAAAATAAAATAAAATTTTTAACTGTATATAAAATATATTAACACTCATTAAATAAATATTTGATTTGAAATAATATTAAGAATACTTAATTTTTTTAAAAATCATTTTTTTAATAAATCAGGTTTTCATATATATTTCATGTAATCTTTTAAATGTAAAATTTATCTTTTTTGTAAATTTTAATATTTTAAATGGTGTAAAAAGTTGGTATTATCCACTAAAAATAATTAATAGACCCAATTGAATTTTTTGGAAAAAAATAATTTGATGACGTAAATCGTAATTGCGATTATTAAAGAAAAATGAGGTAAATTTGTTAAATTAAAGGATAAAGGCCTAATATATATATATATAATATAAAAAAATTGGATAAGGGTATTCAAGATCCATATCCACTATTTGTTTACTTTATATTCACTTTCAATGTAAAATGAGAATTGTACTCCTTAGGGAATAAATATTTGCGAAAATGCTTCTCAAAACTCACTAATAAAAGGAACCCTCATTAACCAATCCAATACCACTCATTTATAATATTTGAATCCTTAAAAATTTACATTAACTAAAACCTTATTTTTTTATCCTATAGCCCAAAAAAAGAATCACAAATCATTCTTTTTGGAATGAACTCATTTCTAGAAGGAGCTAATTCATTTATGTATCTCTTTACTCACCATATTTTCTAATTAAAAATTCACAGGAAATGTTTATGAATATCATTATATACTCTATTTATGTTTTATTAAAAAAATTATTCTTCTATGAAAAACATATTACCGTTATATAAATATATACTCCAACTCAATCGTTAGTATAACATGTTCTTGATTGGTTTGGTTCCATCAGCTATATGAATGATGTTATACTAACACCATAATTTTCACTATGGACGATTTTCAAGAAATTAATAATGTTAATAAATTCTATTTAACAGTAATTTATTAATGTAATATTCTTCTATAAGGGTGATTTAAATATGAATTTCTATTAAATTCTAACTCGTTTTTATTGGTAAATTATCTAAAACATGCTTATCACAAATTTCATTCTAATGAATTATACCCGTAGATTAAAAAAGAGGAATATGAGGCCACCTAAGTCATTTGAATATTATTATTCATATTCCATGAATAATCAAGTATTGATAAAATTTTTATTAAATAATTAGGATTTATATCTCCATTAAAATATATATACAATACTAGGAAAACACTAAAAGCAATATTTTTGGAATTATGTATTTATTTTTATAAATTTAAAATTGGTGGGTATCTTTCTTTATAAGAGTCCATGAAATTAAATGACACATAATACACTATTAACTTATTATTTTTAAATTTGATCATTATCATATAACCATTTATTAGTGGGTATGAATAGTACTAATGAATTTATAAAAAAACCTAAAAAAATGTTCCATAATGAAAAATGTATAGACTAATTTCTAAGAACTATTTACTCAATTTTAAATGTTAATAATAACCTCATTTTATGTTAAAGGTTCATTTTTTAAAAAGTATTCTATTTTTAAAAATATTATGTATCTTGATCACTAATGAACTATGATTTTTGTGAAATATATTGTTATTGAACATAAATAAATAAATATCATTCATAAATTTATTATTAGTTAGTAAGATGTGAAGATAAATTCATTTCAAGGGAAAATAGATATTTTTTAGAAAAGTGATCTTTATGGAATTTATTTTTTCATAATACATTGAATTATTATATATTAAATAATATACATAATTAAACATGTATATAATATATTTAATCAAGTATATTAACATTAATCTAATTTTTGTTCATTGGAATAAAATATGAGTGCAATCATTTTTATGATGAATATAAATTTTCTATAGAAATTGTATTTATGTGTTTTGTGTGGAATATTGGGGTTTATTTCCAAAAATTCACAGAATTTAATATTATAAATTGTATTCCATATTTGTAATCAGAAAAATTATTATTAGGTAATTATATAAGACCCTATTTTCAAATGAGTTTGAAAATTTTGAAAGAATTTAATTTTTCAATTACTCATTGGGTTAAATTTTGATTATTGGTTCGAAATGGATTTTAGAGAGATACAATGCCTAAAAGTTATATTATTATTTGATGAATGAGGGCCTAAATAAATATTTGGTGTATGTTTTATAATTTTTGAGATTATAGATTGGTTTTAGTAGATTCAGAGGTTTTTGTAAGGGGAACATGGTCTGGGGTGTATGATTTGGTGCAAAATATGTGGAACCCTAAAACACTATCCATTTTTATTTCGATTTTATAAGAGATTAGTTAGATTTAATTTTTAATTAATGACTAAGGTAAATCCATTTAATTTTGTAGAGGTAATCCATGTGGGGTTATAGAGGGGTTGTATAGAAACCAACACAGTTGATGTACACTTTGAGAAACATTGCAATTAAACTATGTTAGGTAAATGGATTGGTGGTACTTCCAACCACATAGTTAACAGAAATTATATAAACCATGTATTGAAACCATGTGGCTCATCAAATAGAGAAAATTACTCCTTTTCCCTAATATGTTATAAGGGGAATCCCCCTTTCATCTTCTTCTAATCATGGGTGTCATCATCCCTCCTTCCTATATGTTAATTCCTTCTTCCCCCTTGATTTAGGGCATATTTTTGGGTCATTTATTTGAATTTAACGATGATTCTCCAACTATTATATCATCATATTTCCTTCTCCTTACTTAATTGCTAATTTTAAATTCTCGGTAGAGGGGTTTTAGAATTATTCCACCAACACTTGATAAAAATGGAAATTTTTCATGAGTCATTCACTCTACCTAGGAAGAGGGTGACTCGGGATACCATCTACATGTGATGCCTCATTGTTTATAGGTATGTTTCAATATTTATTTTTTTTCTTTTTAAATTAAAAGTTAAATACAATTTCTATTTAATTGTAATCACCCATTAGGACAATTTCTCTACTCTTATAGGGGATTTATTGAGGTTGCATCTACCTATGGTCTCATGTTATTTTAATAGTGGTAATAAATTTTTTAATTTTATTAGGATTTTATCTTAAATTAAATTTATGTGGTACTTTTATTACTGTCATTAGTTAGTGATTTCTCCTACTGTATAGTTAAGAGTATTCCCTAAGTCATTAATGAATGGTGGGTTGTGGTTATGGTGAAATTAGGTTTAGAAGTGAAATTATATGAATTGTTTCCCATTGAAATTAAAATTTAATTTTGTTCAAAACATTTATTAGTAAATTAATTAATTATAAATTAATTTTAGTTATCTATTTCATTTTTTTTTTGTTTTGGGACAATATATTAAATGCCTTAAATGATTCCAGAAGAACGTGGATGATCCATGGCAGTTAACTGATTCTAAAATGGTAGGTGGTATACATATACCCTTGATATTGTGAATTTTTCTTATATTAGTAGTGTATGTGTGGACCCACAACATTAGGTGGTGATCCCATTTAATTTTTTTATTTTATTTGATAAAATTTGAATCCTATGATTTAATTCAAAACTTTTCAAGGGATGGATGGACACTTTTTTATTGGTTAGACATATCGTCCGACAATGGCCAGAAATATGAATTGAATTATGTGACTCATAATATATTGAAAAGGTTTTTTACATTATAAATACCATATATACTTCATTTTCATTGAGATTACCCTATAGAGAGTATTCCTCCCAATTATTATGTGACTACATGAGTGGTTAGACACTACTAGATAGGTAGACAGGTCAGGTGTTTAGGCCAACCTAGGATTCAATGGAAATGGGTTGGTACTAACGAAATATCCATATAATTAAAATTATTTGAGTCCAAGAATGACTCAATGAGACCCAAGGGGACCTATATAGGTTCCCTTGAAACTCGAAATTCAAGAGAGAAGGTAGACATGTAAAAATGTAGTGATGGTGTCGAGTATAACATTTAAAACTTTTCTAATGATATATATCAGAGGGGATGTTGAAGGTGGTGAGTGATTTAGTAATTACTCTTATGATTCCACTTATTTATTCTTTATGTGGATATATATTCCTATATGGGTTTCCTAGGTATCAGTATATGAAATTGACGAGTTGTATAAGTAATACTGGGGATTCCTAGATGTACTTCTCAGGATATGGATTTTGAGAATTATGTGAAACTGGTGTGAGATGGCTTGGACAATGAATTTTCTATGGATGCCCAGTGTTTCCATGGATATGATGGTTGATCCAGGTAAAAAATTCCTGGGATTCCAAGATTTGAACTCTGTTCTATATTCGATTCCATATGTGACTTAGGTCTTTATGTTTCTTAGTGTGACTAGGATCCACAAATGTTTGATTGGAGGGTTTTATTGTGATCAATTTTATTATGAAGTGATACGTAGCCCATCCCTAGTTTATGGATAGTATAACTTGATGATATTATGTTTTCTTGAATGGGATTCCTTAGATGCCTAGGATATGGTTGTTTGAATGGGGGATAGGGGTATGTTTTTATTCATTTATTTCCTTGGATGGTGGGAACTAGCCTTGAGCCACTATTTATACATAGAGTTTGGATAGATTCCTAGAAATCTTGGGATATGAATATAGATCCATTATTGATAAGGTATTTTCTAGTTAATATTGAATATGAGGGATTCCTTCATTACACCATAGGATTCAGTTTTAAGTTGGTAAGAATGATATTGAGGCATTCTATGAGACACCATGAAACTGGACAATGTAATTATGGTCGATTATAGTCACAAGACTGAGGATTGACACTTGTTTTTGGTACTAGGGTAGGACATTTTCCCCCTTAGTGGTTTTGTTTAGAAAAATTATTGTGACATTCTTAGAGAAATTGTAACACTTTACAAAGAAGAAAGTATGATGGTTAATTATTTTTCCACATTTGATTTATTTAATTTAGACAATATTATCACATGCATGTATACTATTTATACCAGTCATGTAGGGGATTATGTTGGTGTTTCCTTTTAGAAATATATTGTCACACCTACTTTTAGTGGCCATGACACATGGGGATACATGAACAGATCTGCAACTTATCGTAGGAAAGGGTCAGATGGAGGCCCATATAGGATTGTTCGCATGAACATCTACATAGAATTTGAGACTCAGACTATGTAAATTCTTAATGATATAGTTGATAGTCTTAATTTGTTTATACTTTTATTATGTCTTAATTTATATATGTAATTGGCTTGACCTTCCTTGTATGACTGTATTTATTATACATTGAATTTTAATTTTGTTTAGGTTTTTTTATTTATCCTCTATACAGTGATGTTTATTTATGATTTATAATACTTGTATACTTATCTTTTCACTTCAAAAGATATTGAAGTGGTATATTATACTAAAAATACTACCATAGAAACTTGTTGTTAGTCATTAGACTCTAGAATATGGAAAGGTGTTCATGAGGTCATGCTGTGAACTGGGTTGGGGCACTAACCGATTGGCCTCTAGATTAGGACATTACAAATACGGTCAACATAATGTTTGGCCATAATGAATAGTTACCATGGTAAAAATTATTTTACCATTGTAATGGTTGAATGGGTTAAAAAATTTATTAACTTAAGAGATAAGGTTTAAAGTGCCACAAAACACTTTCTTTAATTTTATTAGTTGATTAGATTTTAAGCTACTATTGTAATCATTGCAGATTTTTCAATTTAGATCCACTTGACTTGAATAAGACATATATTATATAAAAAATTCATGTAACTAAAATTTTTACACATAGCTCACTAATAAAAGGGATGCTACTCTTCTCACTCCACTACACCACTTAAGCACTTTAGATCGACCAATATATATGTAATTGACCCATATTGAACTTGTAATTTAATTTTTTAAACAAGAATTAATTTTAATATATTCCAAAATAACTTTTCATGTTTATATTTTTATATAATTAGGTCATAACTCTTACATAACAATATGAAGTATTAAAAACTATACACTTCAAAAAAATTTCACTTTTTAACAATACAAAACTTTTAATATGAAACACGTTTTTTATTCTTGAAAAATCATCATAATTTTTAGTATGAATTCATAATTATTCTGACTCATCCTAAAACATTGTGATTTTATTTTGAAAACATAGGATGAGAAAAAAATATTAGTAAGGGGAATATACAAAAATGAAAGGAAACTCATTAGCCAATTTAAAAACAAAGAGAACATATATGAGTCTTTTACTTTAACAAAATAAAAATTGGACTCAGATAATCATTTACGTACACAAATAATTATCTTTAATTCCCAATTTGTTTCATAAAAATCAATAAAAGACAACATAAACATAAAATCATATTCAAGAGGGTTACTCCATGAACCTGGTAAAATATAAACACATTTTAATAAAAAAATATACTGTTTACCCTTAAAGGGAATAGTCATTTCCTAAAAAAGATCATCAACTTAACCTATGAAATAAATAGATTTCATGCAATGTAATTTTCAATAATATAAACATCATGTATGTTCCTTGGGAAGTCATCATCGTATAACCCGTACAAGAACCCTTGTAATTGGAATAACCTACTCTATTAATTCCAACATAATTCTATGAGGAACTTAATCATTTCCCAATGAATTAGATATCTATATCAGGCTCAATTTTAATCATAAACAATTTCAAAGGACCATAAAATAAAATAAATGCATAAAATAGTTCATTTCCATCATCAAACACATAAAAATATAATTTTGAACCAATACGTAAAATATTTTCTAATATTGATATATCCTTTACTTGGAAACCTCATTTATAAAACTAAAATACATAGAATAAAGGGTGAAATAATTATTATTTGAATAAAACATATAATATTGTAATATAATACATGTATAAATAACATTTTTTGATATGGTAAATGTTACTTATTTCATTTACATTAAAAAAATTCCTTTTATACTTTGTTATGAAAGTCAAACATTCCATATGAAATACAAAAAATATATGACATTAAAACACAATTGTAAGGATGTAAAAGGAGAGGTAAAATTAACATATTAATTAATTTATTTAAATATTGACATATCCATAAAATAATATGGAAATGGATAATTAATATTCATAAGAAGTCTTCATGAAAATTTAAAACTGGTTTTTAAGATTGAATATCCCAGAACTCATGTTTAAATTGTTATGTGCATTCTTTATCATCCAAAAGTGTGATTTTAGGTTCATTATTTAATTCCCAAAAAATATTTTTAAATTTAATTAACTTTTTATTATCCTTTTAATTTTAATCATTACCATTCCATATTTAATAAAATAATTTTTTATATTTAGTTTGGACATTTTGTGGATATTGGGTTCTCAAGTCCAAAATGACTTTAGTAGTCTAAGTATGGTAAAATGGATTATGATAATATAAATTATAGATTATAAATCATGTTATAATTATCAATTTTATACATTAATTACACTCTTATAACAATTATTATAAGGTGGTCATGAATAAATGAATTACATTTCAATATTGAGAAGACAGACTCAATATACACATTGTTAACGTTTCAATTATCTGTTGATGATGAGGGAAATAAGTTAAAAATTATTTTATCATTACTAAATAATAATTATATCATAAATATCATATTTTTTCTTCAAATCCCTAAATACATACCTTCCATGGGTGGGAGTGGTGAAAAATGAAATATATTTTTTAACAAGGCCTTAATATGAACCTACGCATGAGTGATGTTTTTATTTTTTAATTAGATTTCAAATAAAGTATTTAAATATTTAGTTATCAATCCAGAATGGAATTAATATTCGATATTTCAGATCAACTAATTAGGATACATTATTTTAAACAATTATAATAGTCCGCAATGAAAAATGGAATACATCATATCGTGAGGCGGTAGTATGCATGTATACCTGTAAGATGTTTTAATTTATTAACATATGTATAAGTAGATTGTAAAAAAAATGATTTTACAGTCTTTTATTTTTTATTAAATTTTATTTCTTCAATAGCTTGGACTACATGAAAAATAGAGTTTTAATGAACCATAATATACTATTTATATTAATATTTAACAATGGAATTATGAACTGGACAATAAACATGGGGGTATTAATAATAATAATAAAACATCAAGTCTAATATTTTAATATAAATAAAAATTATTTGTAAAAAAATATTTAATTTTTTTTACGAAAATATAGGTTTTTAAAATACTATTGTTTTAAAAAATCATTTAATATTTTTTTTAGAAACAATAATAGAATTTTTTTGAAATTTTTTTACATAAAAAAATGATATTTGTTTTTAAATCAACAATCAAAACTTATAATAGGGTGAATTTTTT
Source organism: Viscum album (assembly GCA_963277665.1). Taxonomy (NCBI): domain Eukaryota; kingdom Viridiplantae; phylum Streptophyta; class Magnoliopsida; order Santalales; family Viscaceae; genus Viscum; species Viscum album. The sequence goes on from OY728145.1 coordinate 508,099,726, forward strand.
ATATTCTTCTTAAAATTTTATATTTTCAATGAATAATGAAGAATAATGGTTTTTATTGAAAACAACATTTTCATTTAAAGAATATTTTCGGTTACATTTTTTTAGAAATGGTTTTTAATGTAAAATTACTCTAATTTTATAATAATTAAACCAATATATTTTATTTTAGTAAATTTCATATTGAAATTTGATATAATAACTTTTTATACTATTAAAAATTTTCTCTTTTCAAAACCACTCTTTTATTTTTTATTGATTTAATTTTAAATTATCTATTCATACATCCATGAATTGTATTTAGATAAATAAAATACAAATTTTTAATAAGATTAATTAATGTTATCACACAATATAAATTTAATTCTTGACCATAATGAATAGTAAAAACAATAAAAATAAATTGTAGTTTTTAAGGTAAAGATAGGTTTACGAGGGGGTTAAAATAAAAAGGATAAGGTTTTAAAATGATTCAAAAACTTTATAAAAAATATTTTATATTAATAAGTATGCCTTATTGATTATATGGTTTTAAAATGTTCCATTTTATATAATTTTGTCATTAAAAAAATCTGGATGGGATTCTTTCTTTTCAAAAATTACAAGTGTGTCTAATCCCCCACTTATAAATTGTTACCCTCTCATCTTCCCAACACACTTAAAAAACCTAATGTTTATGAAATTAAGTGTAAAAATAACTTCCCTAATTCCATTTACTCATCCTATAATCTTTGGTTTGGTCAAATATCCAAACTAGGAATGATTTTGGGGAAAACGAAAAAAAATTGTCCAAAGAAGAGGTAACATCCTTAACCATTCATTTTATTTATTTATTCCTAAACCTCATTAAAATATTATTAAAACATGATTATACAATAGAATAATTATATTAAATGTAAAAATATTTTCTTGGTTACAGTAATGACCTACAACTATCTCATCACCACTCAAATGGGAAACAAAACTATTGATAGTGTGCACGATGGACTACAACCTCGCAAACCGATGAATTTTTTTGTCACCACTTATAATGGGTGGATATAATGATGTATGTAATTTTTATTTATTATATTTATAATATAATATTAATTTAAATTTATAATTTCATATATACCTTCTTACATTCTATTCCTTATTGAATACGATAACGTCATCCGTCTGTATGGGGGATTACCTCCTCACGAAGCGATGTGATTTATTTTTCACTAACGATTTTCATGGAAGTTAATAAGGGAAAATTAATAAATATATATCATATATATGACAATAAAATTATTCTATAAAGGTAACATATTATTTAACTTTCTTTCATCTCGGCTATAAATATATGGAAACAACATTTTTGCGTACGTATGACCTACCATCTCCATGAACAGTGTATTTCATTTTATATATTTAACTTCTATGGATTAGTATATATACATATATTCAATATATATGATATTTATATCATGTTTAACATTGTGGGTATTATGGTATCATAATCAAAGTAAAAGGATAACAAATTCTGAACTATAACATATATGACAAATGAAGTAGTTATTACCCAAAACAAAATTTTAAAAAGGAATTATTGATACAATTTTAACACAATTCATAGGTAAATCATAAGTTATATGATAAATATAAGTATATATATATGATATATTTACAGTAAAATTATATTTAGTATTAATGAGGTTTTAATGTTTATAATGGAATTTGAGACTTAAGATAAGGTATTTCTTTTCTCAAATTAACTTCTTTGGGACACAAGATATGTCATATACTTATCTTCCACTATAAGAGGTATATACTTCATTTGGAATGTTGTAAATTAGATATCCTTCATTTCATGGTATTCAATTTTTCAATTTATTTTAATCTTTAATGGTTCTAATAATTCAAATGATACCAAATTAATAAATATGTTTTTATTATAATCTCATAATTTATTATGGAATATTTATTATTATGTTTTTGATGATAAAACATTATAATACCACTCTTAATAATTTTTTGAATTTTATTATCCTATATTTAATTCATGAGAACACATGTTTTTAATTCATTTGATCTCATAATTTACTTAATATTTCAAAAGAAATGTTTTATAAAAAATAAGACTTATTTGTCACTTCGGTCAAAAATGTATTTTCATCAATAAAAATATTTCAAAAAATTGTTTCAAATATGTTTTTTAATTCCATACCATTATTAAAATTAATTTATAATAATCATTTAAATGTCATTGAACTTTTTAAAATCAATCATCTTCTAATTTCTTGAATGAGGTGATTTTAACTTTTTTTGAAAATTTTAAAGGAATATTTATTTTAAAGTGTATGATGTGAATGAAATTTTATTCCATCATGATCAATAAATGTTTTTATTATTCCACTACATGATTCAAATATTAATTTCACATAAAATTATTTCTTTTATATTTGGTGTGATTTTATATTATAATTTTTTTTTCAAAAGGGGGTGGGGGATATTTTCCTCAAGAATGATTTAAATATTTTATGGAATTTATATTCATCAATTACAAAAACTGTTAGTGTTTCTTATGATTTACTGGGGATATGATCCTTTTTATGAAAATTATTCTTTATTAGGATCTTTTATGATTATGTTAAAGATATATTTATGCCACCATTTCATTTCCATGGATTTTGTTATGATGAAATGTATATAAAACCTATTTATTTTCCATTGGTTATTTCATGATGTAATGCATATGAAGACTACTTATTTTCAGTGGTATTAATATGATGAATTTTGTATATTCTCTTGGAACAAATTTTTATGATTATTTTTATTTGATGGGTGGGATATATTTCTTAATAATATTCATTGGGTAAAGATTGAAATCTCATGATATAAAAAATATTGGAATGGGGAGTAAACCTAGTTTAGTAATGGAATTTTCCACTATAATAGTCATGAGTGTGATCCTTCACTACTATGATGGGTTATAGAGTGAATCAATTACACTATTATGGACTTTAAAATGATCTATCAAAACATTGGAAATGATTATTTATATTTATTTGTATATCAAAAATCCATATATTATGCCATTGTTAAGATTTCATGGATAATTTTCATTGATTTCCTTATGATTCATGTCTTAATAAATTAAAATATTTATTCCATGACCCATGATTATTGTCTTTGATATGTAGTATTTTATTTTGAAAGTCTATGATTAAGTTCTCATGCCCTTATGGTCATGTTATGTTTATGTATCTCCCTTGTTTACACTTGAATAGGATCTGAGCTCATCCCCTATTATGTTTGTTTTCACTCGGTTATGAGGAAAGGTATTATACATGATTTTAATAAGAAGATTTCTTATTATGAATAATTTAGTGGGAGATGATTCAGTTCACCAATGAACTAATTGTTTATGTATTGATCTTTCCAAAGGCACTATACCTTTACAATCCTCATGTGTGTTTCTAGGTAATATAATGAATGTTCTTAAAAAAGATGTAATAATACATGTTTTGAAATACTAGGTCTTTAAATTGGGGTCATAGGAAATGTTCAGTTAACCATAATAAAATATGATGAGAAAACATTAGTAAAATCCTTAGGATAAGCTTACATATTAGGTAACATCCTAAAGTGTTGGTTAGTAATAGATTATGTGGTTTACATAGAATTACATACCTCTCGAGATACAAAATGTGGACACAGTTTTGCAATAGATGTACCTAGGTGGAAAATCATTGAAAAAGGAGTAATGAGATTGACTTGAATGTCACATATTACATGACAACAGGCCTTACTGCACACCTGGTTTGAGACCCCTATGTGACATAATTTGGTTAATTTACATTTTATTTACATCCACCATAATGAATCTGAATAAATAATGGCCAACAATAACGCAGGTTAAACCTTAGGTGTTGTGGATTTAAAATAAGGTGTCTTCATTCAAACATCATATAAATTATTTTTCAGGTCTGTGTTTTCCCACAATGATTATTATTCCTCTCACAATGATTTTTAGTTTTATTTGATGGATATAACCACAAGGAATTATGTTAATATTGAATAAAATATAAAATGAAATGCTTTTCCTCCTGAGAAGCTGAATTTTTCATGGAAATGAAATACAACATATCATTGTTATGATAACACAAAAATAATAATATATGTATCATGATGAACTTCAAATCAAGAATAGGAGGGAAAAAATTCAGTTTAGTCTTTTATAAGGAAACACTTAATATCTTTTAGTGGTTCTTAAAATAAACTAGTTTTTGAGAATTTTATCAGTACACTTAAAGAGATGTTTTACATAATCCAATGTTAAAACATGAATATTTAGTTTCAGTTGTCTATAATTTATAAGGTGATGTAGATCAATGGTGGAATCTCATACAGAAAACTGCATAATCAGATGAAATTGCCTCCATGGAGTGGGATGAGTCTTAGAGATTATTTTTTGACATGTAATTCCCTTCAATTATTCATATGAAAATGAATAAATAATTATTTAGGATAAAGAAGAAGTATGATGAATTTGTTGGCTCCAACGGGAAATATTTTAGAGGACCAGTGGGGTATGGCTCAGAAATTACCATGCAACATTAAATTAAATTTTATCGATTATTTAGTAGATTAAATCCATGTATTAAAAGGGAATTAACTATAAGGTACATTATTTCCTAGGGATAAATTGTATGATATGATATCAAGGTGGAAATGGAGATTGGATTTACCCATCGATCACATGGTTCTGATATGAAAAGAATGTTGGAGTTGAAGGAAAGAATTAAGATCCATAGAGATAAGAAGATGAAAATTCATTTATGCTATAAGTATAACTTGAAATAGGGAGGAAAATACTTTTAGTATACTAATAATGTTTTTAAGTGTGGAAGGGAAGGTCATTGGGAAATTGAATTCTAAAGGGATGTGAATAAATTAAATAATTGTTTGAAAAAAATAAATCACCATAGAAATAACCACCCACACAACAATATTTCCTATTAAAAGTGTATAGACACTATTTTAACTAGTGAAAATTTATGATGTTTTATTATGATGATCAATTTTAATAACCTTTTTAGTTGTTGGATAAAGGAAAATATTTTCCAACATTATTTCTGATGATGGTTGCAATAAAAACATGGTGAAAGGTATACATACCATCCACTCTAGAACTAGTAATGTCATACATGATTCTATATCTACATATTTTTTATATTTGGAGACTTTTCTAATGGTATCAGGATTCCACCCATGTGTTCATATATAGAATAAGAAGTGAAAACACCTAATTGTATGATGATCACATCTCTATTATATGATTCCTCTCTAATTTTGGTTTTTTGGAATATGATTCCGACACATATTTTCATTCTTCCACATGATGAATATAATGTTATCATAGGGATGAATTGGATATATATACATATATCATGCATTAATTGTCAAGGAAGGGAAGTCACACTTTATATTCCAAACCAACCAATGAATGTCTATCAATGTGATGTTAAATATGAACATCCAATTGAAAAAAAATTCCATTGTATGAGATTTGATTCCTATTCAAAAGGGGAATTTAAATTATATGGTGAGGAAGAAACTCAGCTTTAATGATATGACTACTGTGTAAGAGTTTTTTTATGTCTTTCTAGAAGAGTTGGAAAATCATCAAATGAATGATGAATTTGAATTTTCAATAAAACCTAAACATAATTCCAAACCAATTTCAAATACTATCCATTTAATGGACCTAGTATATTTATAGGAATTTAATAAGAAACTCATGGAAAATATTAGTAATGGGTTTATTCAGCCAAGTGTGTCACCTTAGGGTGTAATCAATCTCTTTTTCAAAAGGAAAGATGGAATAATTTGACATTACATTGATTAACGGTAGTTGAACAAGATCACAATCCATAACAAGTATCATATACCCCGTATAAATGATTTTATGATCAATTATGTGGATTCCAATATTATTTTTAATATTAACCATAATTCTAGATATCATCAATTGAGTGTCAAGAAGAAAGATATACCAAAGAAAACATTTTTTACAAGGTATGGACACTCTGAGTATATAGTGAAGCAATTTGGTGTTACTAATTATCCCTCTATATTAATTAGTTTAATTAATAGAGTCTTTAGATATTACCTTGGTCTATTTATGGTAGTCATTATATATGGTAATCATATCTATTCAAATTGAAACGAAGAGCATGAGGATCGCATGAGAATTGTATAGAAGACCACGAGGAAGGGGAAGTTTTAGGGAAAAAATCCAAGTGTAAATTTTGGATGTAAAAGGTTTTAATTTTCAGTCATATAATCTCAAAAGAGGGTATATTAGTGGATTTATAAAAATCGGATTCTATTGAATGTTAGACCAGTCCAATGAATTAGATCAAAAGTTTTCTTGTTTTTTCTAAATATTAATGATGGTGTGTGGGGAATTTCTCAAATCTATCTAGTCCACTAATATTGTAAACATGGAATGGATCGATGTTCCTTTGGAAAGAAGAATATGGGGAAAAATCACCCAAATCATGATTTGGAGTTTTCTATGGTATTTTTTTCACTAAAAACCGAGTTTCATTATCTTTATATGGATAATTATGATGTAAATTTTGATCATAAAGGTGTAAATTATATATTCACAAATAAGGAGTTGAACATGCACCATAGAATATGGTTAGAGGTGTTTAATGATTATGAATTATCAATACTTTCCCACCATGGTAAAGTGAACAAGGTGACTAATTCTTTGAGTTGAAATGATTATACTAGATTGTCCACGATAAGGATTAGAAATGATCTAATATTTCTGGTTTTTAAAGGATGGATCTGGAAATACTGAAGGAAGGGGAAAAATCTTAACCTTTTTCAAATGAATTGTCAACCATTAATCCATGTGAAGATTATAGAGAAAAAAATAATGATATATAGCTTCAGAAAAAGGTGGGAAATGTTCCAAAGTTTAACCTAGATTTTGATTTCATGATAAAGATTAGAAAATATTTATGTGTTCCACCAATATAATATTTAATAAAGTATTTGTTAGAGGAGGGTAATAATAATTTTTTCCCTACTCATCCTGGATGTATGAAGACGTATGGTTATTTGAAATAATATTTATGGGGGGATAAAATGAAGAGTTATATTTTAGAGTTTATATCTCGATGCTTGGTATGGGAGAAATATAAGGTTGATAGAATTAAATATATGGGGATGTTATATCCACTACCCATACCAGCATGTAAATGGAGAAATATCACAATTGATTTTGACATTATACTCCCCAAACATTTAAAGAGAACATTGTTATTTGGGTTGTAGTCAATCACCATAAAAATTCAATACACTTCATCTTTAATAGATAATATTTCTATTTAGATCATCACGAAATGATATATACTAATTATGTTGTACCATTTATTAGAGTACCACATTCCATTGTGTTTGATAGAGATCTAAGGCTTACCTAGATGTTTTGGGAGAGTCATCTACATGCTCTTGATATAGATTTTAGTTTCAACACTTTATGTCATCCTCAGATTTATGGTCTTTCGGAAAGAATAATTCAAACCCTAGAGGATAGGGTGAGACTTTTTTCTATGGATTTCCATGTTTTCTGGGATCAATACCTTCTTATAGTTGATTATTCATATAGAAATATATCTCACATGAGAATTTAGATGGATCCTTATGAATCATTCTATGGAAATAATTATAGAGATCTATAGTTATAGATTGTATTTGGATGATCAAACTTATTGGGACTTGAGATAGGTGAAGAAATGGAAGAGAAGGTTAAAGAAATTCAAAAACACATAAGGGTTGAAAAAATTTGATAGAAATCTTAAAATGATAATATCTGGCAGGATATGTAATTTGAAATTGGTGGTAAGGAATTTCTAATAATTTATCTATAGATGAATTTTAATAGATTCGTGAAGAAAGGGAAACTAATACCCAGGTATATTAGTCCCTTTGAAATTATTTATTCTACTATGATGGTATCCTATCAGTTAGGGATTCCAAAAAACCTCTCCCAAGTCAAAAATGTGTTCCATTTATCTCTCCTAAGAATGTATGTAACGCCCCGACCCCAATTACCCAGAGTCGGTGCATTATTACATAACATTGGCATGATCACAAGAAAGATCAAATCTCGAAAGACCGATTGGTTTAGTAGCCTTGGAAACACTAGATATATTTATAAGTTTTACATTACATCATAAAATGAAAAACTACTACAACAACAAAATGTTTCCACAGTCCACACTATAAACCCCTCATAATATCCCTGCAGGTCATTCATAACTTACATCTTCACATCCTAGGAAAAATGAAACATAGAAAAGGGGTGAGCTCAAATGCCCAGTAAGGATAACAATATAGCGGAACATTCAAAAATAAGCATAAACATTTAAGGCAATGAATTACTAAAACAAAAGCCTTTTAAACTTGAACTTCAACATAGTATGGAAAAAGTAAAATGAAATAATGCCATTTACTTGTTCACATGGATATTCTACTAATCGAATAATCACATGCAATATCAATAACCACTTTCATAATGTTGGAATGCATAATGCCAGACTATCATAACCACATAGCCAAGGCCTCGTCCCCAGACTACAAATAAGATTTTGCCAAGGCCTTGTGCCAAGACAGTAGTTTGTCTCATGAGACCTACCGATGCATCGAGGAGCTATAGCGGGCTCCACCCATCACATATTAAGTCCAATGCATTCCCATATAAAAAGGTTTAAACATAACATAAACATTCGTATTAAAACTAGCATACGAAATGTCAATAATTTCACCATAAACAATGAATGGTATAAAAATAGCACATCCACAGTCAAACATATCACAAAACCTTCAATACAATATAGATGTTTTGTATCATAATAAATCAACTTCAAATAAGCATAAAATCTGTCAAAGGATGTTGACATAGATGAAATCAAAACACTTTTTAGAGAAATATCTCTTTCTATTTTTGAAATCATTTAAGAGACATATAAAATAAAACATTTTATTGAAAATATTCTTATAATCTTGTAAGGGAAGCTTTGACGATTTTATAACGGCGGAAAATAACTGAACCCGCCGTATAAGTTAAAAAAACATTCTTATCTTAATTATGTCGAAAAGGTTAAAAAGCACCTTGTTTGGAAAACGACGGAAAGATTCCCTTATAAACCTCTTATAAAAAGTCAAAAAATGGTATAAATGACTTTAACCCATATTCTTTTAAATATTAAAAATGTTTTTAAATAAATTTTGAAGAAACATGGACGTGGATGATAACGAGGTCCCAGTAGATAATTATGTATAAACAACCTCGGATAATGAAGAGATTGCGAAATAAACCCTTACCTTGTACTTTTCCTTTGTTGGGGTAGGTTAACCTCCTGTATAATGGTGAAATAATTGTTATTAAATTATACAAGAATCATATACATTAATATGATATCATATATGATCTTTTAACATTGCTTTATTAATAATATCTTAGTATTATCGTCGTTTCGGGTGATAATCGATTCGTTCTTCTTAAATGTTTGGTTACGTAAGACATGTTTGTAATGGATAGATTATATCTTATTCATAATCAGAATGATATTAACATTATTTTTAACCCTAAAATGAGAATAAGACTTGAATGGATACAATGGAGAATGAATCTCATCGCGTTCGTGGAGACGGTAGTCCGTACGTACGCACGAACGCTACTTCCGTTTAATTTTTATTTTAAAAGAATAGAATCCAAATGATACATAGGTATATTACTATTCCAGTATAATATAATATTTTATATATGTTACTTAAGTTCATTAACACAACCCTTTATACATTCCATGTGTGGTATGAACGAGGCATATCATTTTAAGGGGGCGGTAGTCCGCACTTCCTCAAATGAAATTATCGTATGTATATACAACAAGAAACGAATAATGATATGAAATAAAATGTAATTACAGAAGCTTATATATAAAATATATATCATTAATATCATATTTAATTATAGTTCCATCATAATGGCCACCATGAGAGGCGGTAATATGTATTTGAACAATCATCGTTTCGTGAGGCGTTAGTTTGCCATCCACAGAAACATTATGTTCATCATCCATTAGATGGTGTTGTGTGTATGTGTATTTTGAATACTTCTTATAACAACATCCTAGTATATTGTGGATACTGGTGTTGTTACAAAAGAAAGGAAATAAAAAGAGTTTGGGGGTTGGAGAAGCAAAATAAATGAAAATAATTTAAGAGAAATCGTTACCTTTAATTTAGGTAACTCACTTTGGTTGGAACCAAAGGACTTCTTGAAATTCTTTCTGCCTAAGAGGAAGCTTCAAGGAGGAGGAGAGGGATGTGGGGAGCGTATTTGGGCAGGGTTTGGACGTGCCAAGTGGCTTGAGAGGTGTGAGGAATGAGTAGAAGTGGTCTCCTTTTATAATGGAGAGGAGGGGCTCTTTTGGAAAGAGTGCAAGTATTACTTTATAATATAATTATATTCGGTTTATAATGGCCCAAAAATCATTGAGGTCGAAGATAAGATGACTCATTTTCTAAATAACATCAACCAATAAGAATTGGACAGGTTTTAGATAATATTTTAATCATTATAATCTTATTTATTTAAATGATTTATTAATGAGGTAAACATTGCATCATTATTGTGTCATTAATAATTTAACATATTTGTTGTCTAAAAATTATAAATAAAATATCATTATGTAGGAAATCTTTTTATATTTCTAATGAATATTTATAATCGAAAATCCAACATGTATAACCCTATGTAAAAATTGTTCTTCTAAAAGATGTAAGCTTATGCCATTTTTATTTTTATTTTAACTTTTTTAATATAATGTGTCCCTACCACATACAAGTGGCTCTAAGGGGTCCCCAAATCGACCCAAGGATGCCCATGGTCGGGTATGTGTCCACCAATAAGGTTAGGACACGTTTTAGGGTAATTTTGTATTATTATAATATTAATTTTTAACCCTTATTTACCGGATTTACCCTTTAACCGTGGTAAATAATATATTTACCGCAGTAATTATTCAAAATGTGTAAAAATAAAAGTTACCTATTTACATAATTTGGACATCCTGATTCCAAATATGTAATCCATTTTTCCAAATTCAAAACACATAAGTGGCAGAAATTAATTTAAAATTAATTCCCGTTGTTAAAATAAAAAGCGTGTTTTTAAGAGATAATAACTATCAAAAGATTGACACTTGTTTATGTCTGATTTAATTGTGAAATTATGTCCAATGACAAACATTAAATTAAATGGTAAAAATATATTCTAAATATACTTTAAAACCACTCAAATTCATAATTTATCAATATTAATTATTTTGATTAAAAAAGTTGTTTTTAATTAAAATTTAGTAATTTTCACTATTCATCAAAATATAAAAGTTATCCGAAAAGTACCAAAATTTCACCCTAGGCTAATTTCAATATTCCGAATCCAAAAATGAAGTCCATTTTGAAATATAAAATATATATGATTTCAAAAAGTAGGTATTACTATTCACAACGGCTAGTTTAATTAGTTGTGGTGTGTGTTAGAACTCGACGTTGCGTACAACACACGCTATCACATTATTCGAAGGGAAACGTATCGTGGAAGCTTGGGGTGTTACATTCTCCCCTCCTTCAAATAATTGCGTCCTTGCAATTTCTAGGGTATTACTGCATAAAAAGAGTCGGGTGGTTCTTCATCATAAGTTCCTCGGGTTCCCACGTTGCCTCTTCCATCTTATGGTTTCTCCACAAAACTTTTACCAGACGCATCGTCCGGTTTCTCAGTACTTGTTCTCTTGTATCAAGAATCCTGGCGGGCTCTTCGCAATAAGACAGATCGGGTTCCAGTTCTAATTCCTCATAGGTGAGTACATGTGTTGGGTCAGGCATGTATTTTCTCAATAGAGATACGTGGAACACATCGTGAACTTTGGAGAGACTTGGCGGCATTACCAATCGGTAAGCTACAACCCCAATTCGTTCTAGAATTTCGAAAGGTCCGATGTACCTGGGACTCAATTTACCTTTCTTACCAAAACGTATGACTCCCTTCCACGGCGATACCTTCAGAAAAACATGATCACCGACTTGAAATTCCAAATCCTTCCTTCGATTATCGGCATAGCTCTTCTGCCTACTTTGAGCTGCTTTGATGTGATTTTGGATTACTTTGACCTTTTCCACCGTTTCCTCCACCAGTTCTGGGCCTACAAGTTTTCTTTCACCAACCTCTTCCCAACAGGTTGGTGTACGACATCTCTTTCCGTATAACGCTTCATATGGTGCCATCTGAATACTCGAATGGAAGCTATTGTTATAGGAAAATTCTACAAGTGGTAAATATTGATCCCACATACCCTAAAAATCAAGTGAGAAAGATCTCAACAAGTCTTCTAAGGACTGAATAGTCCTTTCTGATTGTCCATCTTTCTGAGGGTGGTAAGCAGTGCACAAATGAAGTTCAGTATCCAGGGATTTCTGAAGACTTTTCCAAAATCTTGAAGTAAAACGGGGATCACGATCAGAAACCATCGATAAGGGTACTCCATGAAGTCTCACAACTTTATTAATATATAGTCTTGCTAGACGTTCCAGGGGTAGATCTTCTCTTATAGCAAGAAAATGTGCTGACTTGGTAAGAAGATCAACAATAACCCATATTGCATCGTTCCTTCTAGGAGTCTTTGGTAGCCCCATGACAAATTCCATCGTAATATTGTCCCATTTCCACTCCGGTATGGGAAGAGGTTGCATGAATCCTCCAGGCTGTTGCCTTCCAACTTTCACTTGTTGACAAACCATACATCTTGACACAAAATCAGAAATCTCCCTCTTCATGTTGTACCACCAAAAATGTTCCTTCAAATCTCTATACATTTTGGTGCTCTCAGGGTGTATAGAGAAATTTGAACTATGAGCATCATCCAGCAATTCCCTTTTCAGATCAGGTAAATCGGGAACACAAAGTCTCTTCCCGAATTTCAAAATTCCATCTTCATACACAAAGTCTCTCAATCTCCCATCATTTACAGCTTTAATCTTCTTCTGAAATTCTTCATCATCGGTCTGAGAACTCTTAATCCTTTCTAGTAAAGATGGTTTGGCAACCATTTGAAAAATCATTGATGTTTCACCTTCCCTGGTTATTCCCATGTCCATCTTCGCTAGATTCATGAAAATTGGATCCCTTTCAATTCTCATCATCTTCAAAACACCATGGTCTTTTCTGCTCAAAGCATCTTCCACCTTGTTTGCTTTCCCCGGGTGGTAGTGTATCGTGCAATCATAATCCTTGAGTAATTCAAGCCATCTCATTTGCCTCATGTTGAGTTATTTTTGTGAGAAAATATACTTCAAACTCTTGTGATCGGTATAAATCTCACATTTTTCACCATAGAGGTAGTGCCTCCATATCTTCAAAGCAAAGATCACAGCTGCTAACTCAAGATCATGAGTAGGATAGTTTTGTTCATGAATTTTCAACTGTCGTGATGCATAGGCAATAACTCTATCATTCTGCATAAAGACACAACCAAGTCCTTTCTTCGATGCATCACTATAAATAACGAACCCATCATTCCCCGATGGTAGAGTCAATATAGGAGCATTGACTAATCTTCTCTTCAGTTCTTCGAAACATTCTTCACACTCTTTTGTCCAAACAAATTTAACCCCTTTACGTGTGAGCTTCTTTAATGGGTTAGCCAATCGGGCAAAATTCTGGACGAAACGTCGATAATAACCTACCAAACCAATAAAACTACATACCTCAGTTATACTCGTAGGTGCTGGCCATTCTTGGATTGCCTTGGTCTTAGAAGGATCAACAGAGATTCCATCTTTAGAGACAGTATGGCCAAGAAAAGAAATATCCTGAAGCCAGGATTCACACTTGCTAAACTTCCCATATAATTCATGCCTCCTCAGAGTCTTCAAGATAATGCGCAAGTGATTTTCATGATCTTAGTAGGTTTTGGAGTATACCAAAATATCATCAATAAATACCACCACAAATTCATCGAGATACTCCTTGAAAACTCTATTCATCAGATCCATGAATACAGAGGGTGCATTAGTCAATCCAAACGGCATTACGGTAAACTCGTAATGCCCGTACATGGTTCGAAATGCTGTCTTCAGAATGTCTTCCTTCTTCACACACAACTGATGGTATTCAGATCGAAGGTCAATCTTTGAAAAGTATTGAGCTCCATGCAGTTGGTCAAATAAATAATCAATACGAGGTAGGGGATACTTGTTCTTTATCGTTATAGCATTGATCTCCCTGTAGTCGATACATAACCTCATAGATCCATCTTTCTTTTTAACAAAAAGAACAGGGGCTCCCCATGGAGAAACACTAGGGCAAATAAATCCATTATTACTCAATTCCTCTAGTTGTTTCTTTAGTTCGACTAATTCTACATTGGCCATTCTATAAGGGGTCTTCGATATAGGCCTTGATCCAGGAATCAAATCAATAGAAAACTCAACTTCTCGTTCTGGAGGATGTCCAGGTAAATCTTCCGGAAATACATCTACAAGTTCTTTTACAACAGGTACATCCTCTATTTGAACATTCCTTTCCTCACCGACAGTTATTTCATTCTCTTCCTCCCCAATAATTGAATTAAGTTTAGCTACTGGGGGTGGATCTAAATAAGAATTAGGTGGTGAAGATTCTGCTCTAAAAATAAGGTGTTCCTTATCATTATCATCAAGAATCGTAACCTCTTTCTTCTTACAATAAATCTTTGCATCATAGTCTGAAAGCCAGTCCATACCGAGGATTATATCAAACTCAATCATAGGTATGACGATGAGATCAGCAGATAGAGAAAATTTATGTGCTCTAATGGGGAATGATTCACAAAACATTGTTGCAACGATACTTCCCTTAGGAGTTTTAACTGAAAACTCCCTTATTAAATCAAATTGGAAATATATAATTTTCTTAGCAAACTGGGAAGATATGAAACAATGCGATGATCCAGAATCAAAAAATGCATTTGTTAAACATGAGTAAACCATTAAATTACCTGCCACCACGTCTTTCGGAGCTTCTACCTCAGCATTAGTGATAGCATAAGCCTGGCCTTGATCCCTTGGCCTTTTCTGAGATAAGTTCTCCTGACGCTTAGGACATTCATTTTCATAATGCCCCATCTCCCTGCAATTGTAGCACTGAACGTTGGTAGCTTCCTTCTTCCCCTTGCAATCACGAGCTTTGTGGCCTTTTTCACCACACTTGTAACAGACTCCCATTCCCTTCAAGCAAGTACCAGGATGTTTCTTCCCGCATTTACCACAAGATGGATATTCAACCTTTCCCTTCTTCCCCTTATTTCCATTCCCAGATTGATCAGCAGGTCTCTTCTTCTCTTGCTTTGCTTTAAAGTCATAATACTTAGAGAATTCCTTTTCGGTCTTGATAGCACATGGGACAATGTCTTCGTACGATGAAAAGGATTGTGAGACTAATGCTCGACGGAGAAATGGTTTTAACCCATCAAAGAAATGATCAATCTTACTTCTTTGGTTACGTATATAATCACCAGCGTACCTCGCTAACCTTTTAAAGTTAGCCTCATACTTTGCGACATTCTCATCCTCCTTCTGTCTCAGACTTAGAAATTGTCTTTCCATATCTGCTCGATGGTCGTGAGGGAAGTATTTTTCTAAAAATAGATCTTTGAACTCCCTCCATTCCATATTTGATACTTCATCATCTTCCTTCGTATTTTGAATCAATGACCACCATTGATCAGCATCTCCAGTGAGGCGGTAAACTTCCATGATAACTTTTTCCCTTTCACTGCTCCCCAAAGCCTGAAATATTTTCTCTAGGGAATTTATCCATTGCTCAGCTACTAAGGGATTTGTACTCCCATTGAACGTTGGTGGTTGTTGCCTCATGAATCGATCTAACATTGATCCTCCACGCTGCGGATCAGGGTGCTCCATACGGGTAAGGTTATTATTCATAACCTGAGTAAGTTGTCCTAGTATGGTGATTAGCTGATCGGCACCAGTTGCATCACCAGCCCCACTATAATTATCTTGAGCAGGAGGGCAATCCCTACATAGAGTGCATGCATTGATACGGTTTCCATTTCTTCCACTAGGCGCCATTTCTAAACAATGTCATAAACTAGATCAATTTATGAATCAAAATACATAATCCCATACTTATAAAACACTCAACATAAATTGAACTATTTATGGATATAATCCATAATCATAAAAATGTTTTCATTGAGAAATTATATACTCATAAACCCTTCATAATGATTTGTAAAGAAAATGAGAGTTATCCTAAGCATATCCCACGGGAGTGTCGTAACCAAGAGTGCAGCAAGGCTCGTTGTCGTGCACCAGTTCCCGTTCGAGTCTAGCTCAAAGCGGTGTTTTCAGGTTTTACCCCTAGGTACATCTGTGCCAGAGCCGCCTCTACCTGATCGTATCCAGACAGGGATGTATTGCTCGGAAAACTCACCAAATCTCTACAATACCAAAATTCTAGGAAGTTCTTTTATACTAATCCTCAAAGTTCATCTTAGGTCTACATGCTCTAATCAGAGTATATCTAAATCTAGCTTCCAAGGTTTGTACTAAACTTCCTCTGATACCAACTGTAACGCCCCGACCCCAGTTACCCAGAGTCGGTGCATTATTACATAACATTGGCATGATCACAAGAAAGATCAAATCTCGAAAGACCGATTGGTTTAGTAGCCTTGGAAACAATAGATATATTCATAAGTTTTACATTACATCATAAAATGAAAAACTACTACAACAACATAATGTTTCAACAGTCCACACTATAAACCCCTCATAATATCCCTGCAGGTCATTCATAACTTACATCTTCACATCCTGGGAAAAATAAAACATAGAAAAGGGGTGAGCTCAAATGCCCAGTAAGGATAACAATATAGCGTAACATTCAAAAATAAGCATAAACATTTAAGGAAATGAATTACTAAAACAAAAGCCTTTTAAACTTAAACTTCAACATAGTATGGCAAAAGTAAAATGAAATAATGCCATTTACATGTTCACATGGATATTCTACTAATCAAATAATCACATGCAATATCAATAACCACTTTCATAATGTTGGAATGCATAATGCCAGACAATCATAACCACATAGCCAAGGCCTTGTGCCAAGACTACAAATAAGATTTTGCCAAGGCCTTGTGCCAAGACACTAGTTTGTCTCATGAGACCTACCGATGCATCGAGGAGCTATAGCGGGCTCCACCCGTCACATATTAAGTCTAATGCATTCCCATATGAAAAGGTTTAAACATAACATAAACATTCGTATTAAAACTAGCATATGAAATGTCAATAATTTCACCATAAACTATGAATGGTATAAAAATAGAACATCCACAGTCAAACATATCACAAAACCTTCAATACAATATAAAAGTATTGTATCATAATAAATCAACTTCAAATAAGCGTAAAATCCGTCAAAGGATGTTGACATAGATGAAATCAAAACACTTTTTAGAGAAATATCTCTTTCTATTTTTGAAATCATTTAAGAGCCATATAAAAAAAAAAATTCTTGAAAATATTCTTATAAGCTTGTAAGGGAAGCTTTGACGATTTTATAACGGCAGAAAATAACCTCACCCACCATATAAGTTAAAAAAACATTCTTATCTTAATTCTGTCGAAAAGGTTAAAAAGCACCTTGGTTGGAAAACGACGGAAAGATTCCCTTATAAACCTCTTATAAAAAGTCAAACAAGGGTATAAATGACTTTAACCCGTATTATTTTAAATATTAAAAATGTTTTGAAATACATTTTGAAGAAACATGGACGTGGATGATAACGAGGTCCCAGAAGATAATTATGTATAAACAACCTCGGATAATGAAGAGATTGCGAAATAAACCCTTACCTTGTACTTTTCCTTTTTTGGGGTAGGTTAAACTCCTGTCTAATGGTGAAATAATTGTTATTAAATTATACAAGAATCATATACATTAATATGATATCATATATGATCTTTTAACATTGCTTTATTAATAATATCTTAGTATTATCGTCGTTTCGGGTGATAATCGATTTGTTCTTCTTAAATGTTTGGTTACGTAAGACATGTTTGTAATGGATAGATTATATCTTATTCATAATCATAATGATATTAACATTATTTTTAACCCTAAAATGAGAATAATAATTGAATGGATACGATGGAGAATGAATCTCATCGCGTTCGTGGAGACGGTAGTCCGTACGTACGCACGAACGCTACTTCCATTTAATTTTTATTTTAAAATAATCGAATCCAAATGATACATAGGTGTATTACTATTCCAGTATAATATAATATTTTATATATGTTACTTAATTTCATTAACACCATCATTTATACTTTCCATGTGTGGTATGAACGAGTCATATCATTTTAAGGGGGCGGTAGTCCGCACTTCCTCAAATGAAATTATCGTATGTATATACAACATGAAACGAATAATGATATGAAATAAAATGGAATTACAGAAGCTTATATATAAAATATATATCATTAATATCATATTTAATTACAGTTCCATCATAATGGCCACCATGAGAGGCGGTAAGATGTATTTGAACAATCATCGTTTCGTGAGGCGTTAGTTTGCCATCCACATAAACATTATGTTCATCATCCATTAGATGGAGTTGTGTGTATGTTTAGTTTGAATCCTTCTTATAACAACATCCTAGTATATTGTGGATACTGGTGTTGTTACAAAAGAAAAGAAATAAAAAGAGTTTGGGGGTTGGAGAAGCAAAATAAATGAAAATAATTTAAGAGAAATCGTTACCTTTAATTTAGGTAACTCACTTTGGTTGGAACCAAAGGACTTCTTGAAATGATTTCTGCCTAAGGGGAAGCTTCAAGGAGGAGGAGAGGGATGTGGGGAGCTTATTTGGGCAGGGTTTGGACGAGCCAAGTGGCTTGAGAGGTGTGAGGAATGAGTAGAAGTGGTCTCCTTTTATAAGGGAGAGGAGGGGCTCTTTAGGAAAGAGTGAAAGTATTACTTTATAATATAATTATATTCAGTTTATAATGGTCCAAAAATCATTGCGGTAGAAGATAAGATGACTCATTTTCTAAATAACATCAACCAATAAGAATTGGACAGGTTTTAGATAATATTTTAATCATTATAATCTTATTTATTTAAATGATTTATTAATGAGGTAAACATTGCATCATTATTGTGTCATTAATAATTTAACTTATTTGATGTCTAAAAATTATAAATAAAATAGAATTATGTAGGAAATCGTTTTAGATTTCTAATTAATATTTATAATAGAAAATCCAACATGTATAACCCAATGTAAAAATTTTTCTTCTAAAAGATGTAAGCTTATGCCATTTTTATTTTTATTTTAACTTTTTTAATATAATGTGTCCCTACCACATACAGGTGGCTCTAAGGGGTCCCCAAATCCACCCAAGGATGCCCATGGTCGGGTATGTGTCCAAAAATAAGGTTAGGACATGTTTTAGGGTAATTTTGTATTATTATAATATTATTTTTTAACCCTTATTTACCGGATTTACCCTTTAACCGTGGTAAATAAAATATTTACCGTAGTAATTATTCAAAATGTGTAAAAATAAAAGTTACCTATTTACATAATTTGGACATCCTGATTCCAAATATGTAATCCATTTTTCCAAATTCAAAACACATAATTGGCAGAAATTAATTTAAAATTAATTCCCGTTGTTAAAATAAAAAGCATGTTTTTAAGAGATAACAACTATCAAAAGATTGACACTTGTTTATGTCTGATTTAATTGTGAAATTATGTCCAATGACAAACATTAAATTAAATGGTAAAAATATATTCTAAATATACTTTAAAACCACTCAAATTCATAATTTATCAATATTAATTATTTTTATTAAAAAAGTTGTTTTTAATTAAAATTTAGTAATTTTCACTATTCATCAAAATATAAAAGTTATCCGAAAAGTACCAAAATTTCACCCTAGGCTAATTTCAATATTCCGAATCCAAAAATGAAGTCCATTTTGAAATATAAAATATATATGATTTCAAAAAGTAGGTATTACTATTCACAATGGCTAGTTTAATTAGTTGTGGTGTGTGTTAGAACTCGAGGATGCGTACAACACACGCTATCGCATTATTCGAAGGGAAACGTACCGTGGAAGCTTGGGGTGTTACAATGTACATATTGTCATGATCCAGGCTGGGATGCCATCCGACCTGACATCCGACTCGGTCTACGGCATGCCAAAAAGGGTGTTCTCGATCACTATGGGCTAGAATCTAGTTCTAGGGATCAATGAAATACAAGAGGGAACAATGTCAGCCCAATAAATCAGGATTTAATAAAAAATAAATGAATTAAGAATGCATAAATGACCAACAACTAAATCTCAAGTAAAGGAAAAAACAGATTCAGTCACAAGTTACAACTGTACAAACCATAAACTAAAAACAAAACTGAAAACGTAGCTAAAATAGAGTTGCACTACCTTGATCTCCCTATGACCTCAATTTCACCACTATCTGGAAGACTAAACAACTCCAAGAGCCAGCTCAAACCAGAAAAACCATAACTGGAAGGAGAAACAATAATACAGCTCAATTCTACTGACACTGAGTGGTACAAGTAGGGTGTGATCATGATAGCTTAGTAGAACACTACCATAAAATCAATGAAATTCCTTTCCCAAAAATATTCCATTAACACTAGTTTGAAATAAATTTATGAAAATAATATTGTCTTATTTTGGTAAACAACACCTCCTTTCCTTTTTAAAAAAATATACACTACATTTCTATCTTTAAAAGACGAGTTTACAACTTTAAAACAAAATTCTAAACAAAGGGTTACAATGCTATAATGAAAATAAATTATCAATGTAAATAGATAACAATGGGAATAAAATACAAACAAGTATACATAATAAGTAACCATGGGAAATCCTAAACATCCCTAGAGAGACCCCTTGACATACTTGGTTCGGTACCACCTTCCGAGATATGGTGAAGCCCCTGGGTCTAAAACCAGCTAGATGCCCTCAACTGAACAATCTAGTGGAATGACCCACCTAGCCTTTTAGTGATCATGGGGTACCAACCCATCTAATAAGGTCTGGAAAGATACCATCACTCGATCTTGTAAATGATTTTTGGAACCCATTGTATTTATACATATACAGTGTAAGTAGGAGTCCCTCACATGTTTAACTCACCTTACGTATCGTCACCGCACATTCCTACCCCAAACATGAACACCAATATTTGATAACTCATAATGTGAAATCCCACATATAGAGGTGTCCACTATATATATATATATATATATATATATCTCATTATCAATGGTGCTAACCGGGATGTCACATATGAACATTCTACTCTTTCTTCAAAAACATTATAATTGACAAAAAAGACTTTGACATTAAATCTCCAAATTCATTTTCCAAAAAAATTATACAAACTATTTCCAAAATAAAACCAAACACCACTTTTATATTTTCAATTTTAAATTTGCCCTTATGTTCCAAACACCCACCCAAATCACATCTCAATTACCAAATGGGTTATTACTCATTTCAATCTCTAACCAAAACATGTCTCAATGCCGAATGGGAGAAACATTAAGGAAACCATTTAATGATAAAATTTTAAATCAGTAGAAGTAATTCTTTCTTCATTAAGGAATAGATGGAATAATTTTATGAAAAATGGGGAGGAAGGAGAGAAGAGAATATTTTAAGGGAAATGTGTTTTAGAGTTATATCTTCATTAGAATACACACCCATGGATTTGGAAACATCAAAGGGAAATCCTAAAACAACTGTATAAATATACCAAGGTCATTTTCATTTAAAAAATTAGAAGATTATTTTAAAATAAAACCCAACCATTCGAATTAATTACAAAATTTTAAAAAAACATTTATAAATCTATAATGCCTTCCTGAAACAAGTTTCAAGACACAGTATAAAAATCCCCATGTCCACCTATAAATCCTTACACAAAATTTAACAATTTTAATAAAAAATTTCTAGGGGAAACATCACCAAAATCATTAAATTTTAATTTAAAAATTAAATTCACATATTATCAAACACACTAAGTGAATAACACATAGACAAAATCGAAGAACCCAACAGAAGATCAGCTTTAACAAATTCTACGAATTTTAAAACACAACAATAAGCTTGAAAAGGGAACCATAATGGTTAGAATCATGTTTATAAATTTATTTAAAGTGATCAAGAATCAATGGAATGTAGCGAAAAAAACATAGGTAGACATACCATGTCGATGAATGGATGCAATAAAACTCTTAGAGAAGGGATATCTAAGCCCTACATACCACTCACACAACCTAGAACCCAATACAAATATAGTTTAAAAAAATTAACTACTTGGTTTTTCAAAAAGGGGAACCCAACAAATAAGAATATAGGGATAGAGAGAAGAGAGGATAAAGAGAGGAGAAATGGAAACACCCCATAAATCATACGTTAGAATCTAAGTATAGGACTACAGAGAGGAGGTGGAAACAAGGAAGAGTGTTATTGGGAAGCATACTAAAATCTAAGTCAACCTAGAGGGAGGGAAAAGAATTCGGTTAAAACAGGCATGAGGGTAGACTAGGGATTTTAAAATTTAAAGATTCTGGGCAGCACACACAGTTTGGCCGTACAGTTTATCAAATTGTGTGACAACTGTGTGGGATCTGCTATCCGAGAAAGGAGCGAACACATGATTAAACTACATGGTTTGTGAGACCATGTAGAAACCATTTTGAATCATTAGTCTCAATCTATAAGTGGATACATGGGTACCTAGGATGACCCTCTCAGTATTCAATCACCGTGTGGTACCCATTCCCAGGCCAAATTCCACCCAAACTCCAAAATTTGATAATTTTCAAATGGTTCTCGACCTGAACCTCAACCAAAAAGACTCATGTTCAAAACACAAAGTAATAAAAGTTCTTCCACGTTTGGTGTGTGACACATACCAAAACCTAGAAATTAAAAAAGAGAAATGTGATACCGCTGGAGCATGATCATCATGTTTATGAAACAATGGAGGATATTTTGGATCACACAAAGAAAGTTCTATTACATAGGACCACTCAACTCATCAATGTTTTGTGGTGAAACCACTAGTTTGAGGATGATATGGGTGATCCTAAGGATGTAATTAAAAATAAGTATCCTCAATGATTTATACGAATTTGAAAAACTTTCTAGGGGAAATTTCATTTTAAGGGGGGTATGATGTGACATCTCAATATTTTATGAATTTTTTTATTTAATTTAATTTTTTTATATCTTGTGCTAAAGGTAACTACCAGTTCCAAAAAATTGAAAAAATTTATTTATATTACTATTTAACATGTTATTTATGAACTAAATATTAAACATAGAGAAAAAAATAGAATAACCACATTTTAAATATTACTTATAATTGTTTTATGTAAATAATATATATTGATAAATGAGAACATAATTTTTGGTAAACTCTTTATTTGTTTCGAAAATATTATTTTCAAAAAAATGCTTTTATTTTTTTTTTGTTAAGAAATAATAAAATTGAATTTTAAAAACTTTTAATTTTAAAATGTAAAGATCATTTTTGGAAAAAAAATTTCAAACTTATCTTAAAGTAATTTTTTTATTATTTCTAAAAATATTAATTTTTAGATAAATATTGAAATATACTTGTCTTTATTGAAAATTGCATTATCATTTAAAGAATTTATAATGACAGTTATTTTAAATTATCTTAAAAGTAAATTTAGATAAATTTTATTATAATGTGATAGCATATTTAATTGGAATCAATTAAGAAATGTGTTTTATATAAACACTTTTTCATAATCTAAAGGCATTACCATTAGAAAATTGATTTTTAATTATGTGTGCGGCTTTAGTTTTAAATTAAATGTTACCAGTATAGTGAGTTTAAATTCTAAAAATGAATACCATATCTGGAATCATTATAATTAATATCATCTAATAGGGTAAACATAATTTTTTACATTAATGAACAGTAAAAACAATAAAAAAAATTACCATGGTTAATGTAAAACAGTTTTACCAGGGGTTAAACTAAAATAGATGAGGTCTAAAAGTCCCAAAACATATATATTTACAATTTTATGGTAATATTCAGAACAAATCACGTATATGGTTTTAAAATTTTCTATTTTAATCCATTTTATATGAGAAAAACATGGGCGAAATTATTTATTTTCCAAAATTCCAATTGTGTTCTCTCTTGTACCTATTAAAGGCCACCCCTATCCCCTTTTTTACACCCATATAAGACTCATTAGGTTTTCTAATACATCCAAAAACCCCCAAATTTACTTTTAATTATCCAATCATCCTTTTTGGTCATAAATACAACCTAGGAATGTTTTTGGTGCAAACCAAAACAACTTTTCCAAAGTAGAGGAAACATCTTTAACCAAGTGTTTTATTTTACTTTTTCATAAAAATGAAGGAAATATTAATAAAAAATGATAATATAACAAAATTATTATCTTAAATATAATTATATTTTTTATGTTATGGTAATGACCAACAACTATCTCCTGCTCCCTCAAATGGGAAACGAAATTGTAGACTGTGTGTACGGCGGACTACGACCTCACGAATCGATGGAATTTTTTTCGATCACCAATTATAATGGAGAGATATTATAATGTATCTAATGTTTATATATTATATTTATGTTATAATAAATCATCTAGAAATAAATTATCATAATTATATACTAACGTTTATTTCCAAATAGAATACGATAACAACGTTTATGTGTACGGTAGACTACCGCCTTGTGAAGCGATGTGATTCGCTTTTCATTAATAATTTTCATAGAAGAAAATAAGAATTAAATTAATAAATATATGTGATATATATGAATGTAGAATAATTATGTAAAGGTAATATATTGTTTACATTTCTTTTTTTTCATCCTTTCAATGATGGAAACATTGTTCAAGCGTACATACGACCTAACGTCTCAATGGATGATGTATTTCATTTTATATATTTAAATTTCATTGATTATTTTAAATACATATATTACTAATATATATTTTAGATGTATAATTTTTAACATTATGTCTATTATTGATTTGTGATCATTGTGAAAGGATAGAAAATACCAAACAAAACATACATTTGAAACTTAGTAGTAATTACTCGAAATTCGATTTTAACATGGAATTATATATAAAAAGATAATAGAGAGTCATAAGTAAAGAATATATGTTATGATGCATATTATTATGTTTCTTTACTAATTTTATAGTAATTTTATATTTATTATATATAATTTCCAAATGAGTATGAATGAAGTAGAGACATATGGTATGCTATTTCTTCTCAAACTGCCTTCTATTGGAAATAAGATATGTTATAAATCTATATAATTTTATAAAGTGTATATACTTCCTTATACATGTTATAAAATGAATAGACTTATTTAATATAATTAAATGTTTTATTAATTTTAATATTTAATGGTTCATATGATTCAAAAGATACCAAAATGGTTACGATTTGTTTTATTACAATCCAATCGTTTATGAGGATAATTTATGATTATGTTTACAATAATGAACTATTTTGATCCAAATCTCAAGAAATTAATCAATATTATTATCCTATATTTATTTCAGTATAATACATTTTTTATTCTAATATTCCTTTATTTATGTACTCAATATTTCAAAAGAGTTTTTTTTGTGAAAAATAATCTTTATTTCTCTATTCAGTCGTAAATGATATTTATTCCATATCCATGTTATGAAAATATATATATAATTTTTTTTAAATCCCCTATGTCTTTTAAATTAATTTTTAACTTTTATTACTTTTCAAAAAATTATTTAAAAGGAATTTTCTTGTCATTTTAGGAATGATGTTCTTTTGAATTTTACTAAAAATGTTAAAGTGTTATTTATTTTAAAGTGTGCCACATGAATAGAATATTCTTCCATCATCAAATAAAAATGTTTTAAATGTTCCATTATAAGTTTCAAATATTATATTTGAATAAAATTTTACCTTTAATATTTGGGATGTTTTAATATTTTAAATAAGTGTTTTCAAACTAAAAAGGGTGTTTTCTTTAGGAATGTTTTAATGATTTTTATAGATTTTCAATTCATCAAGGACAAGAACTTTGGTGTTTATTTTTTGACTAGGGATGTGATATTTTTGTACCAAAAATATTATTATTATTATTTATTATAAATATTTTTATATTAAACCATTTATTTTCTATATGTTATGTGATGATGAATTGCATATGAGACTTATTTATCTTTCATGTGTTATGCTATGATGTAATGATTATGAAACCCACTTATTTTCCTGGGATATGATGTGAGATTTTGTTTTATGATATTATGGTACAAATTGGTATTATTGACACTATGTGAAGGGTGATAACTTTACATACCTCCAATTAATTGGGTAATAATTTAAATCTCATGAGACAAATAGGATTGTAATGGGGAGTGAACTAATTTTAGTAAGGGAATTTGTCAACCATGAATGTATTGAGATTTAATATTGACTACTTTGATGGTTTGGGAAGTTTATAGATTCAACTATTATATACTTGGAAATGATTATTTGAACATTATGAAAATTATTCTCTATACTTATGTGCATTCCATAATTCAATATATTATTCCATTCTTTTCTCTCATGGATCAAGTTCTTCTACACCTTTTGATTCATGTCTTATTAACTTCAAAACTTTATTCCATGAACAAATATTATGATATTTGATATATAGGGTAGGGCTTTAAAATATTAGGCTCATGTTCTCATACCCATATTCTCATGAAATATTTATATGTCTCTCTTATTTTCCCTTACTGAGCTTATGAGCTCACCCTCTCTTATGTTTCTTCTTTCCCAGGTTATGAAGAAATTTATTAGGTATGATTTCCCTAGTAGGGGTTTTAATTATAACTAAATTAGTTGGATATTATGTAGTTCACCTATGAACCATTTTTTTATATTTTTTGTTTCCATGGTACTATACCTTTATGATCTTCAGGCATGTGTTTGTGTAAGATAATTAATGTTCATAAAAAACATGTAATATCTATGTATAATAATACTAGTTTTGTATCTAGATGAAAAATGGTTATAACATAAATATAATAACATTTGATTATATTATAAATAATTATGTTATTATATCATAGTATTAAGGAGAGTTTTGAAGGTCGAAAAGAAGAAATGAAAACGAAAACACTAAGTTAGTAATTGTAACACTTCATTACAAAACATCATTCAGTTCTTATATAATGACTTATTCTGATGTTATTTTGATCAAAAAATGACATTGGGGACATGGGTAGGGATGTTAGAAAAGTATTTGTGTAGGTATTGGTTGAGAAAGGGTTCTCATGAAGTTTATATAAGAGATGGGAGGAGGTATCATCTTAAAAATTATTGAGAGGGAACACTAATAAGTTTTCAAAAGACAAAAATATAGTAATGTATTACTTATGAAAATTGGATCCAAAATGACAAATTATTAAATAATATATTATATAGGGTATAAGTATAGCTATAAAATAGGTTTTATATATATTTTTAGGTCATTTTAACCCTTATAGATGAATTTTTAACATGGTAAACCTATTTTAATTCTTACAGCATTAACTATCTTTTTTACTAATGTTACAATTCAAAATGATAAAAAATAACGTTGAAATATTTTTCCAATTTTAACCTCCTAATTCAAAATATGAAATTACTTTTTTATGAATAAATCTATAAAGGTGGAAAAATTAACTTTCAAAATAAAACACATAGTGCGAAGAAAAATGGTTTTCTGGGTAAATGTATTTTTAGGTGTAAAAGTTTTTTATACCAAATTCATGTTTAATTTTGATGAAAATTAAAATAATTAAATTAAATATAATTAAAAATAAATAATGGGATTTTGAAATAAAATTAAAATTAAAATGAGATTTCATAAATACTTGAAAAAATGTACTATTTTCTTAAGTTATGACATTTTCAACTATTCATCCATATAAAGAAACATTTTCCAATAATTTTAAACAAAAAAATCTAAGATATTTTTGAATTTATCATATCAAAAATGATATCCATTTTTCAATTTAAATTTATAAATTTATAAATTATAATTTTGAATTAGACCTTATAATGAATGATACATAGTTTAATTAGAATAAAAATATTTTCTTTTTAACTGAGAATTTTCAACATTTTCTTATAATAAATATGTATCAACGAAATAAAATTAATCAATATAAATAGGAAATAAAATTAATCTTTTATTAATATTAAAGGAATTTTTACATTCTCCCCCTTTTAAATTTCATTATCTAAATTTTTATTCACCTCTAAAACAAGTGGGGATATTTTTCTTTCATTGCATTTTCTTATTATAATTTTGCCTCTTCGATCATAACGTTTTTAGAAAACCCATAGCCTCGTGAATCACAGTATTCTATAACCTATTATCTTTATTATCAATATTATAAACTAGTTGTTCCTCATTTGAAATATTCTATTCCAACTATAATACTTTATGTCACAAAAAAGGAAACTCATATGGCACATATTTACTTAATAATGAAACATGAAACACATCATGTACTATGGATAAACATGGGACAAATATAATAAATCAATAAATGATCCAATCATCTCTATAATTCTATATGGACCAAAGAAATTTGTGCTTAATATTCCATTCTTACCAAAATTCATAACACTTTTCCATGGAAATTACATTAAAAAATAGGGCCTCCTAACTCAAATGAAAGAGATTTCCTATGATCATCTAATTAACTTTTCTTCCAACTCTATGATTCCCCCATATATTGCTAAATCACCTTAACATTCTAAACCATATCTTCTTCAAATTAAATTCCCAAAAACCTTCTTTCACCAATTTCATCCAAAATGAAATTGTTTTCCATACAATTATACAAAATGATTTATTTTTAAACTAGAATAAAACTATTATTTGAAGAACATTCAACTAGTGAAAGTTTTTTATCCAAACATACATAGTATACCAATAAACATGCACTAGGTATATCATAAAAAGTTTATATTATTTCATCTAACTTTGAATCATATTAAGGGTGAAAAGTTATACAAAAATATAATTTATTACCAAAAAACATATGAATGATTTTAAAAAATAGAGGTAAATATTGGATCACGATTACATACAACATAAATATAAAATCAATGCTATCTTATTATATCTTTAATAAAAATTATAGAAATATTATATAATTTAATAATATATCGAATAGGAATAAAATACATAAATTAAGTCATTTGATCAGTAATTACCCATACAAAATTATTTCATCAATATGTATTTGGTAATCCATACATGAAATCTGTGGGTATATTCTAACATTCACATTTTGGTAATCAATAAGTTTGAATCATACCTTTTGGTAATTGTTAATCCACATTAAAATATTGAAAAGTCAAACATTTCATAGTAAAGAAAACGATATCTCTTTTCATTCCATGCCACCATATATGTTCCCAAAGGTCTGTATACATATTATTTCACATCGGATTAACATAAAATTAAGATTTATCAGTTTCACTCATTGATTATTTAATCAATAGAAAATAATCATCCATGAATTGTATTTTTCAAGAATCTCAAAATCCATATTTATCAATGTTATATTTTTGAAACATACCATTCTGAACCAATTTTACCTTTTTTTATAAATCTCAATCCAACTTTTGAGATTTAATAATTTTGTATAACAATGAAGATTATAATAAAACCCAAATCAAAATAGAGGATGTTCTTGGATGCATACATTATTATCTAAACTTTATTAAATCATTAAAAATGGTAGGTTTCATTCATATTATAATTAGTGATTCACTATATTTCCAAGTTAATACCTCGGCTACTCTGATTACTTTTTCTGTATGGTAATGAATTCTATAGACATAATATTTAATCAATTCCATATAATATATCTTCTATTATTTAATTATTTTTTATAGATTATATTCTAAAATGTTTATGATCAATATATATTTCACATTTTACTCGATATAAATTATTCCCTTAGGTTTTTAAATAAAACAATACAACCTCTACTTCAAGGAAATATAGGTGATAACTTATCTCCTGTGGTTTCAATTGTAATGAAGTATACGAAATTACATGATCATTGATTGTCAAAATAAAACTAATTCCCCTAAAAAGATTCAATGTAGACAATAAAATCACTATTTATAGATGGAAATTAAAAAAATGGAGTATTCACTAATATTATTTTCAATACATGGAAGCATTTATGACATTCATTCATATAGAAGGATTTACATCCTTTTCCAATTAACTTTGTTAGTGGACTAGGTAACAGAGAAAATATTTCAACAAAACATCAGTAGTAACCCATTAATCTATAAATATAAAATTATATTTGAAATTTTAGGCCCTATTCACTCATAAATAACATTAGTTTTATCTAGTTAAATAGTTATTTAATTTTTATTTATAATATTTATGAGGAAAAAATATATCAAAATAGGAAATCACATTTACTAAATTATCCCATATAAATTATTTTTAATGTTTTTATAAGAACACTCAAACAATTATCTTGATCACCAAAAATTTTAGAATATATAAAGATTTCATCAATAAATATAAATAAAAATTTATCCCATAAATCATAGAGAAATATATTCATAAGATTTATAAATACAGCTAAATCATTTTTTAACTGAAAGGGAATAACTACATTTTCATTATTCCAATACCTACTTTGAAATTATATCTTTTGAATGCCATCCTTTTTCACCTTAAATTTATGAAACCAATACAAGATATCCACCATTTAAAATTATTAGGCTACATAGAGCCTATCAAACAAGTCATCTATATTAGAGAATGGATACTTATAATTAAAACTGATGTTATCCAATGATTAATAATCAATAAAAATACACACTGAATAATATTTCTTATAATTAACAAATAGTATAAATCCATAGTGATGTTATATTATGAATGAATCACTTATCAAAAAAAGCATTTAACTAATATTTCAACTCAAGAAGTTCTACATGGCCCATTAGATAAAGAGGTACTGATATTTGATTCACATTAAGAACTATGTAAACTGTAAATTCAATCTTATGATTGGGTATAATACAATAATATTCATCATAATATAGATATAGATATTCATTTAATGTAAGAACATGACCAATTTAATTACTTTATTTATAAACAAAAGGTGTAAAATAACATTCATTTCTATATTTAATGAATTTATCTCTATGATTTGTTGTCAAAGTCATGAATTCATTCTTATATGAAATCTGAAACTCATTCTAAAAAAACATATTTTTCTCTATAATCTATCATATCATGATAAATAGAAATCCAATAAATACCCAAAATAACATCAAAATATACAATGGTAAAGTAAATAATGTTTTTAGGTAAATCATTTCTTCAAACAACAACAAGAATATTTTTAAGAAATATTTTTTCTTTAATACTATCCCCTTGTGTTTTTACAAAAATTTATAGTTTTATTTGTTGAGGGAAAATTTACAAATTTTTAGAACATTTCTTTGAAATGAAACAATATATTGAACCTAGTTCAAAAAAGACAATGACATAATCTGAATAAACAAGTGGTGTAAATGAGACTATATTTCTAGATGGAAAAAATCATCTTAAGTAGTCACAAAAAATTTATCCACACCCTTCTACTTGTGATATTGATTAATTTCATTATTCATTTCTATATTTTGATAATTAATTTCATAATAACACATCTCATTGAAATTCCAACAACTTACTATTATTTTTTATTATTTTACTGATCATTATTGTGTTCTTTTTTATTTTAAATCAAGAGACATAAGTCCATACATACCACATCAGAAACACATCCCATAGTTTATAATACATTATACAGAGAAAGGTTTACCACACTTATATAATATATGGATATATGATTTTACTACTTTATTATTTCCCTGATGTATGCTTCCCCAATTCCCATAACATAGGCCTCTATTTCTACATGATTCTGTTGAAAACATGATAATAAAAAAAATTCAATTAGTCCGTCTTAGTGAATTGACCAATATTCTCATACCTATTAAATTCATGATAATCCAATCCCCTCTGATATCATGGATTAAATCTAATATAAAATTGATTAATTTTTCTATCAATATTCAAGATACAATTTGGTGTGGTTCTTACCAAATATGTGAATTTTTTGTTATATGTTTCCACTAAATCTTCTTCCACCTTCATCAACTCTAATTATTTTTTTACATTCTAAGTTGAACTACCTAAGGAAAATATTTCATGAGGAAATTGTTCATAAATGTTTCCCATTAAAAGCCATCAATATCTGTTCTTTCCCCTATATTATTTATTATTTACAACCATTGGTTGACTTAACCATCAAAATTATATAAAAATAGAAATACGTTTTTATTCTGCAAAAATTACATGAATTCTAATATATTTTCAAAATATTTAACCATTTCATAAACTCCCACCACTCAAGATGATCCATATAATTTTTTAAGGAATTTTTTTCATGAATTTATCTACTATTGATATGTATATCTATGGTGAATTTATTTTATATATAAAAAGGATTTCACCACAATTAATTAACTACTTCAACTTAGATATCATTGTAAAAAATATATCTGTACTAATTCCGACCATTTCAGGTTTATAATTTAGAAGGTTATTTCTTCTAGGTTCCTCCAATCAATTTTTTTTTCTTATTTATGATATGGAAAAACATTTTAAGTAGACATATATTAGACAAAATAACAATATAATCTTCAAAATTTATATCATGGTAAGCATAAGTTTGAATCTTATAAGGACACCTTCTTATATTATCTAAATGTATAACAATTTTAAACCATACTCTGACAGAAAATATAACGAAATAATCACTATTAAAAACAAAATTTAACTTTTAAACATGAATTCATTTTATTTCATTCCGGAATAATTTTATTCTTTTTGAATTTTTTATATTTGTTTCATAACCCATAAAAAATAAACCAATGCATTAATGTCTAGACACTTCCACTCAATGCCCTTCTTTCAGAAAATAGTAATTTCAATTTGAAACATGTTTTCTTTTCATGAAAAATCTTCATATTTTTAACTTTACTTAATCATTATTCATAATCATCCTTAAACCGTATGAAAAAAATTTCAAAATGTTTTATAAGCCCAAATTTATCATAAAGGGACATATACAATGAAGAAATGAAACATTTTTTCCATTTCCAATCTTTAAGAAAATATATGAGATTTTTCAAGTAAAATAATATAATTTTAGATAATATAATCATTTAATTACATATGGAATTACCATTACATCCCAAAGTTATTCATTAAACACATTAAATAAAAAAATAAAGAAACAAATTATCATAATGATGGTTTCTTATAAAACTAGATTACACATGATTTTTTTTATAAAATATACCTTTTAATGAGAAATCCCATAATCATTACCTAATTAAAGAACATTATATTATCCTAATAGATCAAAATATTTCCTTGAAAAGTAATTTTCCAGAAAAGAAATTTCATATGGGTGCTTTGGGACATCTACTTCATAGAACCCATAAAATTGGAGTAACTTACTCGGTTAATTAAAATATAATTATTTTTAGAACATAATCATTATACAATGAATTAGAGAACTATATCGGGATCAACCATCATCATAATAATTTTTCAAGGAAATAAAACATACATTAAACACATAAAATATTTCATTTCCATCATCAAACTTATAAAAATATACATTTGAACCCATAAGTAAAGAATTTCTATATATTGATATATCATCGCATTTAAAAAAATACACAGAAAAAAAAGAAGAATGTTTTTTATTTGAATAAAACATGAAATATTGTAACGAAATATGAATAAAAAATATCAGTTATAGTTTTATAATTTTTTTGATGTTGAATATGTTATAAACATTACTTTTATACTATGTGGAAAAGTCATATATTCTGTATAAAATATATAAAATATTTCTTTTGAAGAAGTTTGAAATAAATTTAAAGGATAAGTAAAAAATATATAATTAATTTATTTAAATATATACATATCCATAAACAAATATGGACATGAAGGAAAGATATTGGATAGAAATATATAAAAAGAATTAATACTGGGTTATAAGATAGAATATCCATTACCTTGAGTCCAACTTGTCATGTATGTTCTTTATCTTCTTGAATAATAATGTTGTGTTAATTATTTACACGATTAATAATCTTATTTAAGTTCATTATCTTTTAATTATACCTTATATTTCACAAATTACCTTATCATACTTAAATACATTATTGAATAAGTTTACATCTGACATTTTTTGGATGTTTGTTCATGAGTCCAAAATGACTTTGGTGGGTTGACTATCGTAAAGTGGTTCATGATTATATCCTTAAAAGGTCATTACTAATTTAATAAATATCAATTTTATACATTAAATATACTTTTTGAACCAAATATATATGGTTTTTATGAAAAATCATTTATGTTACAACATGGGGATGATGGTCCATACATACACATTAGTAATGTTTCCATTTTTCAACCCTCATAAGGGAAAACATGTAAATATTTTTTCAAAATTACTAAATATTAATTATATTATAAATATAAAATTATCAATATATATATATATATATTATCAATGTGATGTGGTGATGAAAAAAAATATATTGATTCGTGATGAAATAGTATTCACATACATGTGAGTGTTGTTTTTATTTTTAATAAGATTTTAAAGAATGAATTTAAATATTTATTTACCAATGAAAAATTACATGTTTATCCTAAATATAATATCACTTCCTTTTTATATATTATTATAACCACTCGTAAGATTCATTATTGAAGAATGGAATGCATTATCTCGTTAAGTGGTAGTCCCCACAAACACATGAAAGATGTTTTCAATTTCATTTAGATGGATAAGTAGATGAAAAAGAATATAATATAACACCCCAACCCCAGAATCCCAGATCTGGTGTATTATTTTAATATAGTGGCAGGATTATAATGAATCATGTCCCGATAGAACAACTAGTTTAGTAGTCTTGGAAAATATATTACATACATGAATGTTACATTACACATTAAAAAATAAAACACAACATAAATGATCCTTTGAGAATGCCATTAATCCCCTAGATTAACCCTTCTTATCAATAATAATACACTTCTTGGAATCATGGGAATATAAAACATAAGAAATTGGTGAGCTCAAATGCTCAGCAAGGGTAATAAATACAAAGAAAGATAACAAAAACATTAGGTATGGTGAATAATTTAAAACACATGCCTTTACAAATAATAAACATGAAAAGTTTATGGAAGGGATATGAGATGAATAAATAATTCCATAATAAAACATAGCCATGGGAATTCTTCTAGTCTAATAACCAGATGAACCATCAATAATATTTTCATAATGAGGGAAAGTATAATGCCATACATTCTGAAACATTTTTTCCAGGCCTCGGCTAGGATGTCTAAAAATGATTTAAGGGATCAGCCAAATCCTTATATAAAATTGGGAAAGGACTCAACCAATTCCACATAAAACTGTCTCATGAGACCTACCGACGCATTGAGCAGCTATAGCAGGATCCAACCATCACTTACTGTGTCCAATACATTCCTCATATGAAAAGATTGAAACATAACATAAACATTCTAATTAAAACTAGTATACGAAATGTCGATACTTTATCCATAAACCATGAATGTAATAAAAATAACAGAGCCATTCTCAAACATATAACAAAACCTTCAATACAATATGGAATATTTTTATCATAATAAATAAATTTCAAACAAGTTTAAAATTTATCAAAGGATGATGACATAGATGAAAATGATTTGTAAAACTCATTGAGAGAAATATACCTTTTCCCTAAAATCATTAAAAATCCACATTAATTAAAATTGAATCAATTTAAAAGATATTTTTTATTCAATGTGTCCCATACCAATTTGGAACTTTTGAAAGGAATTAACATTTCAAAACATTCATGTCTATATAAAAAATCCATAAAACAATTTTGAAAACATGGACATTAATGAGAAAGGATTTGAAGAATAAATATTTAAAACATTTAAAATGTTGTTTTAGTAAAAAAGTCCCTTAAAAATAATCCCTTTGAACACTCTTTTATGAAACATGTATATGGATAAATAATATGTCCCAGTAGATACTTATGTGAAAACAACCTCAGATAATAAAGTGATTGTGAAATTAACCCTTACCTTACACTTTCCTTTGGTCGAGGGTATGTTTAACCTCCTATATAATGACCATAGTATGTTATTAAATTATACCAGAACCATATTCATATTTTTTATATCATACATGATTCATTTATGACTTTATACTACCAATTTAATAACGATATCCATGTTAAATTAACATTTCACGTAATAATCGCTTTCTTTATCGTACATGATTTAACTTGTTATTTTTGATAGTATCATTGATATCCTGATTTAAATGATTCAAGAATATAAAATTTGATTTATATATCATATATATTTAGAATATAAATATTTATAATAGATAGATATATGAAATGGAAGGCACCGTATATGTATATGGTAGGTCGTATGTACGCATAAACATTATTTCTGTTTTCATATCTTATTGAACAAAAGTAAGTAAATAAGATAAAGGTATGTACATAAATATAAATATATATATATCTATACATCCAGTAGCATTATTATTTCATATATTACACACTTATTAATAACATATATTTTTATAATCATCATTGAATGTTGAACATAGGAATGTATCTCATCGCGTCGTGGAGACGGTAATCCGTTCGTACGCATAAGCGACAATATCATTATATTGATGGAGAAATAGTATGTAATTGGATGATATGTCATATTTAAATAATCATTAAAATTCTATATTTATTATTTAAATTAGTTATACTCATTATTATACCCATTCAAACAATGAAGTGTTTGAATAACAAACTACACCACGACGTGGAGAAGGTCAGACGTACGTACGCATGTATGGTGACTTTATCATTTAGAGGATGGAAAGAATAAAAAATATGGTTGTACCATATTTATAATAACATCATAGAATTTTTTAGGTGTGGGATATATTATTTTGGTATGGAAATAACAAAGAAAGACGAAGTGGAAGATGAAAAGAACCTGAAAGAGGGTGGTGAAATTACTACAACTTCTTCGGGTGCTTCCTTTTGTGTTGATGAAAAGGGATCCTTACGATGGATTTCTGATCAAATTAAGGACTCTAAGTTGATGGGAAGGATGTTGGGAGGATATTTGGGCAGGGGTTGGCCGAGAAAAATTGTTTTCAAGATGTGATGTTGAGAGAAGGGTAAGTACACTTTTATAAGATAGGTGAGGGTCACTTCATGAAAATCTTGAAATATTATTTTATAATAAAATAATGTTAGGTTTCCAATGGATCCAAAATGATATATTTCTAAGATAAGGTGTGGATGG
Source organism: Viscum album (assembly GCA_963277665.1). Lineage (NCBI taxonomy): Eukaryota > Viridiplantae > Streptophyta > Magnoliopsida > Santalales > Viscaceae > Viscum > Viscum album. The sequence continues at coordinate 508,137,426 of OY728145.1, forward strand.
GTCTAAAAACACTCAACTAAAAGGTTTTAGACATTCTTAGGGACCCTTATTAACCTTATCTTGTAGATTTAACACTTAGTTAAATATTTTTACTTTTACCATGTCTTCTTATATTCTTACACTATATGGTTAATAAACGTACTCCAAACTTCCAAGAGAACATCATATGGTTAATTAATGACATATATAATATTATTTAATCCCTTTTTCCTATCCTTAGATTTTGAGGAACATTATATCAACGAATAGTATACTATTTGTTTTAAAAATTAATTTATGTCAAATTTGACATTATTTGGTATTTGATTTTTGTGAAAGTGATAACAACATGATTACTTAGAAAAAGATACATTGAATCAACCCTAACATGTCATATTAACCTAAATAAATTTTTTGATGTCATCAAAACATTGAAATTATATTTATTTTAATATTTATAATTCCATTTGTTTGATTCTTTCATTAATAAGGTAATTATTGCATAATCATTATGTCATAAATAAATTAAATTAGTTAACGTAGAAAAATTATTAATAAAATACCATTATTTATGAAATGTTTTTATATTTCCAATGAATATTTATAGAAGAATTTATATTTTTTTGTAACTCTATATTAAACAAGGTCTGGTTATTAAACATTGAATTTAACACTTTTAACTCTTTTAAAAATAAAATAATAATAATTTTACTAATCTAATCCAAGTGGACCTAAATGATAATATTTTATTCCTAATATTTTTTGGTCTAAATAAACTTATAAAATAGAATTAAGTAATTTTTAGGGTAATTATAATATCATTTTTACTTTTAATTACCCAATTTAAATCTAATCGCATTAAATAAAAGTCAAAAGTTACTATTCAAAAAAAAATAATTTTCATCTTATTGAACCACATTTTACTTATTGATAACAACAGTATCTCTCAGTTTTTTTATATTCAACTCACAAAAGTTGTAAATTTATGTTTTATGCAAATTTGCAAATTCTTCTAGATGGTGGGTAAAAGAGGTTAAAAAGTTCAATAAAATTTTATACATATAATTTTATTATAAAATGAATCCAAAGCATTATATTGAACTTATATAGGTATTATATATCTATTTTGAATTAAAATAAATTTAAATAAAATAAATAATTATTTAAATAAAAGCGGATTTTAAATAATAATGTAATGTTTTTCACTATTCGTCAAAAATTGAATGTTTTTAGAAAAACATGAAATAATCACCCAAAGATAATTTTGATATTACTAATTCAAAAATGAACTCTATTTTACCAAATTCAAAACATAGAAGATGAATTTATTAATTTATAATTAATTCATGTTGTCAAAACCAAAAATCAGTTTTTAAAAAGTAAAAACTATCAAAAGATTGACAAGTGTTTAGGTCAAATTTAAATGTGAAATCACTTATAATGATATAAATTGTATTAAATGATACAAATATAATCTAATTATAATTCAAAACCTTCCAAATTCATAATTTAACACTATAAATTATTTCGATTAAAAAAGTAGTTTTCAATTAAAACATAGTATTTTCCACTATTCGTCAAAATATAAAAGTTATCATAAAAGTACAAAAAATTTATCCAAAATAAATTTTTATTTACCTCTTCTAAAAAAGAATTTAATTTAATTAAATTGAATATATAAAAGTTTCAAATATTGGTTTAAAAAATGGTTCTCCCTTAAAAGGTGGTAAATTTTCATTTTTGGAAAAATATTTATTTTATCTGAAAAATGTATTTATTCTTATATTATATCTAATAAACACATAATATGTATTATAAAATTATATGGAGTATATAAAATTCAAAATTCAGTTAATACTATTCATAAATGCTTTTGAACGGCTAGTTTAGTAAGTTGTGGTGTGCTCGAACTTGGTGTTGCGTGTAACACAAGTTATTGAATTAATTTTAAAAAATAACATAATATGAAATCATGGGGTGTAACATTATCCTATACAATAAATTTTTTCCTCGCAATTTGATATTGTTCTTTGAAAATAAATGGTTAATAATTGAAAAATACCTTGGTGGAAAACCAATATCAGCAATTGGGTTGACAAAATCTAGTCTTAATAAGAGGGAACGGGATACGAAAAAGTAACCACCAGATTATGATCTCAATTAAGAGAACACTGGTGGAAATTAGAGACCCATAAATGGAGTAAAAACATAAATATTTATATGTTGTGATTGAGGTCATCAATCAAAAACAAGTATAAAATTGAGTTCCTTAGATCCATGAATCTATGATGATTTAAAATATCGTCAGTTCAAAAAAACACAAGGTATTAGGATAACACATTTTTGTTATTAAGATCCCTTCCCTAATTTTTAAGAATTAATTTCTTCATAGAATAAGAGGAAAAAAATAATTGACATGTAGAGTATCATTTTTCAACTAATTCCCACCACAAACTCCTCTTTCACTTCCAAAGATAATAGATTTAAAAAATATTCTATTTATCCTAATAGTATTGGGTTAAAAACATGATTTTATAATTTATATGTCAAATCCTTTAAAAAAATACATTATAGAAACCAGGATATCATGTAATCAAGTGGTAGGTGATTCACCCTTGTCTCTCTTCAGTTGCGGGTTCAAGTCTCATGGCCTTGCCAGACGTGACGAGTTGTCGCCTGACCTCTGAGTTGTCCTTTTTATTAAAATACAAAAAATGCTTAATAAATTCTTTAACCTTAACAATATTATCCAATGTCAATATTAATCCACTCCAACCTTTATACTTATCCAAAATACTTTTTTCTAAACCCACGGTCCAAAATTTATAAGGAAGGTAAACACAATGAAGATCTTTTCTGCCACGTAAAAACATGTGAATACCTTCATCATTTATTCTTTTAAAAAATTATAACACCCTAAATTACCATATAACTATATTGATTACATTTATTCTTCCTTATATCTTATATAAAACTGGATATACTACTTATACCTAAAAATGTTTTAAAATCCAATAATAATGGAATAACCAAAACATTAATCAGTTCCAAGTATGTCCATAATATCCAATATAATTTTTCCAAATCAATCATCTCTTATTCCAAAATCAACACCTCAGTATCTGAACCATATTAAATTTTAATATTTCCTTCAACCATGTATTTTCAAAAAAAATTAACCTGCTATTAAGTCACTTTTCTTGGTACCACTAAATCACAAATCCATAATGAAATAGTCTTGCAGTACAATCCTTTTATACTCCATAATTATTATAACTAGTACATCTTTGATACAATACTGAAATGAAATAATTATTTAATATCAACATAAGAACACTATTAATTACTCTTCAAATGTGGTAATATCATAATTTGATTATTATCCAACAACATCATTTTTGGTATACTCTGATGATTTAGACATTGATTCACGTAGTGTCCAAACTCTTTCTAGATGAAGCAATGTACATTTGAAACCTTTTTTCTTACACTTGAAATCATTTAATTAGTGTCCTTTTTCTCCACTCCAATAATAAACTCTCGTTCCCATCAATCATTTACCAAGGTGAATCTTTACACTATTATCACATATGGGAAAATCCTTCTTTCCCCTCTCCCCTTTATCAATCTTTCTCTCTTCCATCCTTTTATTCTCTTGATTCCCTTTAATGCCATAAGAATCATAGAATTATTTACTTAACTTATTAACACATGATACTATTTATTCATATGATGAGGATACATGGGAGATTATTTCCCTTTTAAATGTTGTCTTAATAGTATGAATGATATGATCATTTTTAATCTTTCTATCATGAGTATTGCTGTAATTCTCATTCCTTCAACTAGGTGCCATTTCTAAACAATGGAATACACTAGGTAAGTTTATGAATCGCAATGCATAATTACAAACTTGTAAAATACCAAACGTAAATTGAAAATATTATGTATTTAATATATAATCATAAAATGTATTCTTTTTGGAAGAATTTACTCCTAAATCCTTTATAATGGAATGTAATGAAAATGTGAATTATCCTAAGAAAATACCTTGGAGTGTCGTAACCAAGAGTGCAGCAAGGCCAATTTTCATGTACCGGGATATGTCGTGTCCTGCTTGAAATTCCTTTTCAGAGTTTTCAATCCAAGGTACATCTATTCTAGAGCCACCACTACCTGCTCATATCAAGACAGGGATGTATTGCTTGGAAAATACACAAAATCACTGAATTACCGAAATTCTAGGATGTTCTTCAATACTAATCCTCAAAGTCTATCTTAGGGTAATGCTCTCTAATCAGAGTTTATCTAAATCTATTTCCAAGTTTGTTTCTAAACATCCTCTAATACAAACTTTAAGTCCATGACCCTTGAAGCGAGGAGAAAGTGAATTATTTTAATACATTGGCATGATTACAAGGAATCAAGTCCTAAAAGACCGTTCAGTTTAACTGTCTTTGAAAATATATTATATACATGAACGTTACATTACACATTAGAAAATAGAACATAACATAAATGATCCTTTGATAATTCCATTAATCCCTGAGCATAACCCTTCTTATCAATCATTATACACTTCTTGGAATCCTGGGAAAATAAAACATAAGAAATGGGTGAGCTGAAATGCTTCGTAAGGCTAATCAATACATCAGAAGGTTACATAAACATTAGCCATTGTGAATAATTTAAAACACATGACTTTACAAATAATAAACAAAAACACTTTTTGGAAGGGATATTAAATGAGTAAACAATTCCATAATAAAACATAGCCATGGGTATTCAACTAGTCGAATAACCACATGAACCATCAATAATATTTTCATTACGAGGGAATGTATAATTACAGACATTCTGAATGATTTTGTCAAGGCCTCGTCCAAGACTTCTAAAAATGATTAATGCCTTGTCTAAAGCTATATATGAAATTTGGAATTTCCTCGGCCAATTCCATGTGAAATTGTCTCAAGAGACCTACCAATGCATCGAGGAGCTATGGTGGGCTCTACTCATCACTTACTATGTCCAATACATTATGCATATGAAAATGTTGAAACATAACAAAAACATTTGTATTAAAACTACCATATGAAATATCAATACTTTATCCATTATCCAAGAATGGTATAAAAATAACACATCCACAGGCAAACATATCACAAAACCGTTAATACAATATGGAAAATTTGTATCATAATAACTTAACATCAAACAATTTTAAAATCCATCAAAGGATGTTGTCATAGATGAAAATGATTTCTAAAACTCTTTGAGAAAAATATCCCTTTTTCATGAAATAATTTAAAAGACCAATAATTTATAAAGGAAGTCATTTAAATGATAGTTTTGAATCAAAGTTTCCAATAACCCTTTTAAACTTTGGAAAATAATTAATATTTTAAATCATTCAAGTCCATATCAAAAAATCTATAAAAGAATTTTAAAAACACAGACATTAATGAGAAAGGATTATAAGAATAAATCTTTAAAAAAATTTAAATGATTTTTTAGTAAAAAAGAACCTTAAAAAATCCCTTTGAAGACACTTTTATGAAAAATGGAAATTGATAAATAATATGTCACATTAGATACTTACTTAAAAATAACCTCAGTTAATAAAGAAATTTGTGAAATTAACCATTACCTTGCACTTTCCTTTGGTCGAGAGAACGTTTATCCTTCTGTATAATTAACATATTATGTTATTAAATTATACCATAACCATATTCATATATATTATATTACACATGATTCATTTATGACTTTATAATACCCATTGAATAATGATTTCCTTGTTATATTAACATTTCAGGCAATAATCGCTTTCTTTATCATACATGTTTTAACTTGTTATTCTAGATCGTATCATTTAGATCATGATTTAAATACTTCCAGAATATAATCCTTGATTTATATATCATATATATTTAGAATATAAATATTTATAATAGATATATATATGAAATGGAAGGCACCATTTATGGAGACAGTAGGTCGTACGTACGCCTAAACATTGTTTCCATTTTCATATCGTATTGAACAGAAGTTAGTGAATAAGATATATGTAAGTACATAAATACATACATACATATATATTTCCCTAGTATCATTTTTATGTCATTTATTACATACTTATTAATAATATATATTTTTATAATCATCATTGAATGGTGAACATGGGAATTAATCTCATCGCATTGTGGAGACAGTAATCCGTACAAACGCATGAGCGACAATATAATTATATTGAAGGTGAAATCGTATGTAATTGGATGGAATATCACATATAAAAAATAATTAGAATTTTATATTTATAATTTATATCATTTATACTCATTATTATACTAATCCAAACAATAAAGTGTTTGAATAACAAACTACACAACGACGTGGAGACGGTAAGTCGTACATACGCACGTACTGTGACATTGTCATTCCGAGGATGGATATAATCACAAATGTGGTTGTACCATATTTATAATAACATCAAAGTATGTAGGAGTAACTGGAGTTATTAGTTTTGGTATGGAAACAACAAAGAAAGTGGAAGTGGAAGATGAAAAGAACTTGAAAGAGGGTGGTGAAATTATTACATCTTCTTCGGGTGTTTCCTTTTTAGTTGATCAAAAGGGCTTCTTATATTGGATTTATGATCAAATTATGGAATATAGGTCGATTTGAAGGAAGTTTTTAGGATATTTGGGTAGGGTTTGGCTGATCCAAATGGCTTTGGAGGTGTGATGTTGAGAGAAGGGGAAATACCCTTTTATAAGAGAGGTGAGGGTCACTTTAGGAAAATCTTGAAATATTATTTTATAATAAAATAATTTTCGGTTTCTAATTCATAGAAAATGATTTATTTCTAGGATAAGGTTTGTATGGGTCTAAAATCACTATACCAATAGGTTTTAGACTTGTTTAGGGCACCTTATTTACCTTATCATTTAGGAATAACTCTTAATTAAATATTTTATGTTTTACCATGTCTTCTTATATTCTTACACTATATGGTTAATAAACTTACACTAAACTTAAAAGAGAACCTCAAGTGGTTAATTAATGACATATATAATATTATTTATCCCATTGGATGAACCTCAGATTTTTAGGAATATTATATCAACCAATAATACAATATTTGTTTTTAAAATAATTTATGTCAATTTTTTCATTTTTGGGTATTTGATTTTTTTGAAGGTCATAACAACTTGATCAATTCGAAAATGATGCATTTAATAAACACTAATGTGTCAAATTCACCTATAAAAATCGTGTATGTCATAAAAATTTTGAAATTATATTTATCTTAATATTTATATTACCATTTTTTTGATTCTTTCATTAATAAGGTAATTACTACATCATCATTGTGTCATAAATAAATTAACTTATTTAATGTTTAAAAATTATAAATAAAATAAAAGTATGTATTAAATATTTTTATCTTTGTAATGAATATTTATAGTTGAATTTTTATAGTGTGTAACAATATATTAAAAATGGTTTAGTGATTAATCTTTAAATTTAAATTTATGACTCTTCTTAAAATAAAACAATAATAAATGTCCTAATATAATATAAGTGGACCTAAAGGATAATATTTTATTACTAAGGTTGTTTTTTGTCGAAATACAATTATCCAATAGAATTAGGACATGTGTTAGGTTAATTATAATATCATTTCTACCTTTAATTACCCTATTTACTTTTAACCGAGGTAAATAAAAGTCAAAAGTTACTATTTACCCAAACTTATTTACATCTTATTGAACCAAATTTTACTTACTGATATCAATCATGTCTCTTGGATTTATGAAATTCAACTCACAAAATCTATAAAATTATGTTTTAGGCAAATTTTCAAATTCTCCTAGAAGGTTGGTAAAAGAGGTTAAAAAGATCAATACTTTTATACATCTAATTTTATTATAAAATGACTCCAAATAATTAAATTGAACATAGATAGGTATTATATATCTATTTTTACTTAAAATAAATTTAAATAAAATAAATAATTATTTAAATAAAAAGTCTGTTTTAAATAATAACATAGCATTTTTCAGTATTCATCAAAAATTCAAAGTTTCCAGAAAAATACCAAAAATTCACCCAAAGATAATTTTGAAATTATAAATTCAAAAATGAAGTCTATTATACCAAATTAAAAACATATAAGTTTCATTTATTAATTCTAAATTAATTCCCGTTGTTGAAACTAAAAAGAGGGTTTTAAAAAAGTAAAAACTATTAAATGATTGACAAGTGTTTATGTAAAATTTAAATGTGAAATTACTTATAATGACCTCAATTGTATTAAATGATAAAAATTTAATCTAACTGAACTTAAAAACATTTAAAATTCATAATTTAACACTATAAATTATTTTGACTAAAAAACTGTTTTCAAATAAAACATAGTATTTTCCACTATTCGTCAAAATATGAAAGTTATCAAAAAAGTACCAAAATTTTATCAAAACTAAATTTATATTTACCACATCTAAAGAAGAATTTAATTTCATTAAAATAAATATATAAAAGTGTTAAATATTTTTTTTAGAAAGGGTTCTCTATTGAAATGCGGTAAAATTGATTTTTTTAAAAAAATAATCCTTTTATCTGAAAAATGAATTTTGTTATTATCTTATGTATAATAAACACATAATATAGATTATAAAATTATATGGAGTATTTAAAAATAAAAATTCAGATAATACTATTCATAACTACTTTTGAGTGGCTTGTTTGGTAAGTTGTGGGGCGCTTGAACTTGGTGTTGTGTGTAGCGCAAGTTATTGAATTACTTTATAGAAATAACATACTTTGAAATCTTGTGGTGTTACATTAACATTGACACAATTATATTTATTTATATGATCTATAATAATTTTATTATATCCTCATAGCGAGGAGATGTTTTAAGAATGTAAATGTAGAAATAAAACAGAAAACAACTGATTAAGAACAATACATCTTCTTTGGGAAACATCCTAAAGGTTATACCAAAAGCCTTGATTGGATGGTATTTTGATCAATAAAGGCAATACAAGATGTGGTTAGGGATGTTAGGTATGTATTATTATTAGACTTGAATGATATAAAATTCTCTTTAATAGTTGATAATAGTGGAGATGTGGTTTCCTTTTATAATTGAGGGATAAGACTCACCTATAATGTTACAAAATATTAAGACATATTAATGTATTACTCTATTAAAGTGGCTCAAAATGACTTATATTTGAATAAGAGATAGTATAATTACTACATATGACCAGAAAATATAAGTTATAAATGATTTAAGGTCATTTTAATGCTTATTATTTTATATTAAACCCTTTTAAATTGTTTAAACTCTTCACACAATAATTAGATTTTAACTAAAGATATTAACCGTAATGATAAAATAATGAGGCTAAAATATTTACATAATTGAAATATCATAATTACAAATATGAACTCCATTTTTAAAAATTAAATATATAATAGTTTTAAAAGTAAATTTTAAAATCAGAACAAATGATGTGACAGAAAATCATTTTCTAAATAATTTCCTTTTTAAGTATAAAGATGTGTTTATACCAAATTAACGTATAATATATATATTGACCATGCATTTTGATAAATATATGTCACATATAAGTAAAGTAATAATTTTTTAGATAACATAATGATCTATGAGTGAATCATATAGGTCTAGTGCTTTTGGAAACATGGACACAAAGACAACTAGTTTATAAAATTTTTACATCCTCTCACAATATGTTCATCATATATAGAACCCTTCTTAGACATATAATACTTCTTAAACTGAGTAGAAAAACACAATAAAGGGTGATCTCAAATTCTCAGTATGGATAAAAAAGGGTGATATCAATGATAACTTGAGTATTACATGGACATAATTGTTTGAGAACATGAGAATAAAATTTAAAAATCATACTGGGTATATCATAAATTACAATATTTAGTCATATCATAAATCTTGGTAGTTTTTAATACATGAATCAGAAATAAATCCCAGAACATAATCTATAGAATCATAAAATAGGAATAAGACATAGAATTTTTTCATTCAGAAAAGCTTGTAAAATCATTTCATTAGTAGTCGAGACTCACTTCATAGAATATCATAGTGGACTGTGTTAACTCCTCAAACTATTTTATTAGTTATGTTTCATTTCATATAATTTCATAATGGATAGAGTCCCTTAATGAACTGGGTTCACTCCCCATTCCAATAAAATTTATCTCATGAGATATCAATCTTTACCAAATTATTAGACAATGATATAGGTCACATCCTTAACATAATTAAAATATTATATATGTGTTCCAAAATATAATAAAAATTTCAACATATACTAACCCATGAAAATAACTTGGATTGCTAAAAATTTTATCATTTAATTACACATGTAAAATAAATAGGTTACATAAACATTTTTCCACCTCATCATAGTATAACCTATTGAAAATGAATGGGTTTCATAGGCATCAAACATCATTAACAAAAACCATCAAGAGAATGAATAAGCACAATATACTTAGATTATATTCCAGGTCAATCATAAGTGAAAATTGTTTTCAATTGATTAAAATAGTATTAAAATACCATTTAATCATTATTGAGGAAATTATCCATTCCATTTTGAAATAACTTCTTTCAAATATAAAAAATGTACAATAATTTATGGAAATAATTTATTTGAAATTATTATTGGAACATTTTAAAGGATTATTGAATGCATTGAGTAGTCATGAAGATGCAAAATTCTGTGGATGTCATATATGCTAAAAAACATTCATTCCATACTATTATAAAAATGTCAAAAAGTACCTCCTTAAGAAAATTTCAAGAAGATTGATCTCAAACTATTTTGTAAAAACTCAAAATATGGTAAACTTTTCATTAATATTTAATATTGATAATTTTAAAAACATTCTTGTGAATATTTTTAGAAAACATGGATTTTTAAAAATAACATTTTTTGAATAAAGAGAGAAATGAAGTTGATTTTCATTAAAAACAAATATTTGTGTCTGGTGTACTTAAGATGAGTAAAATATAAAGAGAACATGTATTATCAATAAATAAACATAGGATAATAAAATTAATGAGATTCATGAGACTTGGATCATAATATTTCATTATTAGAAACATAATAATAAACAATCCCAAAACACAATGATATTGTTACATAAAACTCATACCACTTTTCTAACTTTTGAATCATATAACCAATGATGGAAATAACCTTATATGTAAATTTATATCCAATAATTTTCATGATAATAGTAAAAAATACATTAATGGTCAAGATATACACCAAATAAAAGAAACTACTTGTTTATAAGGCATGTGTCCCATAAAAAGGACATGAGATGAAAATCCATTTCCCCAATATCTCGTTATTCAAAAAGAACACTAACCTAATTTATATTTAATTTATATTTATTATAAATATATAAAAGAATCATAAATAATTATAATATCATACATGAATCCATTATAATAATTCAACACTGCTTTTATTTATAATTGCATAAAATCATCATTTCTGAGTGTTAAGTGTTTCCTTTATCATGAGTATTTCAGTTTAGTAATTATGGTCCTTGTACTTTGATAATATTTCCAAAATATTAATGATATAAATATAATTATACTAATCATGTACATATTTATAGTTATCCTTTTATGTTATATATATAAATATGAATTACACCTTTCATAGAGATGGTAGGCTATACATATGTAAGAACGTTGTTTTCAATTTTTGATAGATAGAATGAAAGGAAGTTAAATTGTAAGAACCCGAACATTCTTTTCAGGAATATTTTTTCATTTTAGGGGGTTTTTGAGAAAATAGTAGTTTCTAGAAATTATTTAAGTACACTTGGTGTACATTATGAGTATATATTCTGTACTTTGTTGTTGTAGGAGGTTGTGTGGTGGCCGTGTCATGGCCACCCACATGGTCGTGTGGGGTGACGTGGAGGCCGCCTAAAGCGGAGTAAGAAAAGGGAAATTACACGCCGTGTAATCCAAAATTACATGTCGTGTATTTTATTTTTTTTATTAAAGGAACTGGGGTTGCGTCTGACGGACCGGACCATCTTCTTCCAGGCTTCCTTCATCCGAGAGAACCCACATGGCCGCTGATCTTCGACAAACTCCTGAGCCTCTGTTCGTCCTCCGAATTGAACTATGTCGGTTGGGTTCGAATCGCATCAGTGAGTTCTCTCTTATTCTAGAGCTTAATTTTCCAATTCCTCCTCTTTTCTATGTTATCATTGGTTAAACGTTTTATGCGTTTTCATAGATCTACGACGTTCTAAGGAGATTCAATCTTCGAAGTTCTTGTATATTGATCTCCTAACCCCGATGTAGGAGGTTTATGCCTTTATGTTGATTGTCTTTGAGTATTTTGTGCAAATTCCCCCAATACCCTTGAACGGGATATTACATGTTTACTGTTTTTCCCCTATTGTTTGTCGTTTTTCCTTGTATGCCTGAGTAGAGGTTATTGTTTGTGAATAGGGCAATTTGATGTGCTTTAGATGTATTTCCCATGCATGTTTTTCCTGTTTTGACCATTGGGTCTAGTTTTCCTATTAGGCTGTTGTTTTCTTTTCCATGCCTATTATTATAGGATGGTGTGACTGATTCTCTAATACGATGATATGCTGTATAATTCTAGCCAAGTATTTCTTAAGGTTTACATTGGCCATTACATGATGTTATGCTTGTTAACATACACTGGGCTATGAGAACCTAGTTTATAGACCATATGGAGAATTGACGTTGAGGGATTCTCCAGAGTGTCTTTATAATTATGATGAAAGACCACATGAGGGAATTGACATTGAGTGCTTCCCCACAGTGTCTATAGTTCCTCGTTGTGGGCCACAGGGGGAATTGATGTCGAGTCCTTTCCCAGAGCGACTTTAGTACGATACAAGACTATAGGGAGAATTGATGGTGAGTGCTTCCTTAGAGAGACTATAATTTAGATAAAACAGAGGGGTGAGACTATGTGTGCTACCCGGAGGGTTGCTTGTACTTGATAGGTAGGACTAGAGGGGATAGGTTGTGGGTAATTCCTAGAAGGTTACCTCTTTTGTTATCTGTTTTTCTGTTTCATGTTGTGTGGTGTTTTGAATGCTTAAACTATGGATTGTTTGCTGCTTAGTGATTCCTTGTTTACTGCTTTCTATACATTTACTTGTCATTTACTCACTGAATATTAGGTACAGATATTCGAGTGGTTTCCTACTAGGATTTAGTCTCACACAATGTTTGGTCCATTCTTTTGGGCCCAAACAGATTATATTGTTGCAGATATAGACCAGTGCAAGCACCCTTCGACTTCAGGTACTTGATTTCATTGGAGCTGGAGAGCATGGGACCTAGACAAGGCTTGCAATGCTGAGAAGTTACTCATATGTTTTCCTTTTATACTTTGGTTTAGTACTTTAATCAGCACTGTGACTTTTTTGACTGCTTTCATAAACATATATGTATTAAGAAAAATTTATATATATTTTTCTCCAATTGTTTGTTTATCAGTCTTTGTTGTTTACTATTGTTGGATATTTACTATTTCTGCTATTGTGTGTTGTTACTTATGTTGTGTACAATGCTAATGAGGGCATAGTTTCCCCACTATCACACCCAACGACCTCACTTCTATTCGGTAGCCTCTGGATTTTAGGGAAATGCTCTTGAGGCCATGTGACCAATCGGGTACGGGGCACCTCTAGGTGGATTCTGGAACCAGGATGTTACAAAGTGGTATATGAGGAGTTTCTTTTCTCTTTATTTACTATTTGGATCCTATAGAAAGGCATATGACAACATAGGTACTTGATAATAAGTTGTGCCCAGGAGTAGCTTACCCGTGTACAGGAAAAAGCCAATCTACCTCGTTAATTGCAATTTTCTAGTTTTTGAAATTGTTACTGTTGATTTTATTTTCACCATTGGGTGATTCACATGTTTTGTGTGGTTACTGTTGATGTTATTGAGGTTATATTTCTATCGCAACCCGATGAGATGAGTGTATTCCATATCAAGCATCATATAGGCACTTTCTAGAAATCACAATCCATGCATTCTTTCCATGAAATCTAGGATACATTGGCAATTTCATGCTGTTGTGATAGATGTTGTATAGAATATCCATGTTGTTGTGATATATGCATTCATAAAAATACCTGATGTCTGATATGGCATTGTTTTGTGTAAGGTTTTGTTTGGATTAACGCCAAAATTTGGTTCTTGAGGTGTTATGGGCCCTCATGGATTTGAATTTGGTTGATAATGGCACTATTTTCATGTCAATAACTTGTATAAGATTCTGAACTTTGAATCACGGGGAGTATGGGCCCTCACGGATCAGAACATGTCACTTTCAAAAAAAAATCAGAGTTTCCTGGGTTCCGAAGTATTTTCTGAGGCTTACTAACTTGAAAAACCCAGAATACACCCCGTGTAATGTTAAGTACACCCCATGTGTTCTTCTGTTTGGGAAGAGACAGTTTTTCTTGAGTACACGTCATGTATTTTATGTACACACCGTGTAGTATCTGACCGTGTCGTAGGCCATGTGGGCAGAGACATAGGATGGGAAAGTGTGGTGGACAGACGTTGTGTCCGCATTGAACATGTTGTGTAGTATAATCCTAGGAACTCGATCATGTAGCTAAAAACACGGGTCGGTGGAGTCTCTTCTTATACACGGTGTGTCCATCTTGAACACGCTGTGTAGTCTGACCCAGGTACCTGGCCATGTCACGAACAACACGGGTTGGTGTTATCCTTTCACGTACATGCCATTTCTGTCTGGAACACGCAGTGTATTTTGATCTATGTGTCTGACCGTGTCAATAACAATACGGGCCAAGTGAAGTTTTCCCAGTACCCATCGTGACTACCTTGAACACGCCATGTAGGTTTGTCTTAGGAGAGCAGTGTGTATTAACCATGTAGAAGGAATCGGGCAGGGGAAGAGGATTCAACTACACGCCATGTGTTTTGAGAACATGCAGTGTGTTTGGGGTGTTACATGACCAATTTAGGAAGAAGTGCATGCCCATGTGAATGACTTCAGGGAACAGACCATGTGGGTAATGTGCACGCCGTGTAGTTAGGTTTTATAAAACCTGAAAGTTCTCTTCTTCTTTTTATCTTTATACTCTCATTGTTTTTAATACTTTATAATTCTCACCTAAGGTATTCTCTTTAACTTGTAGGGTCATGCCATCAAGACATCCTCCAGTTATACGCCAGTTTCCAGGCGGTGATCATACACTTGACATGGGTGATTAGGGACCACCTTGAGATCCTCTTATTGTTCCATTCATGGCACCGGTAGTTATACCAGTAACCTGTATTGATGCACAGTTCAAGGAAGGCTTCCTGAGGATGATTCATTCCTTTTAGGTAGTGCCACCTCTTGCCTTGTCGATGGTTGATTTGACACGGGTCTTCCAGTAGTAGCATCCCCCACTTTCTCAAGGGAAGGAGGACCTCAAGTTGTAGAGTCATTGTTTGAAGCCATGTTGACAATCTTTGAGCATCTGCAGACACCCCCAGAGAGGAGATTCAATACCGCTAACTATATTCTATGTGATTCCAACAAGAGATGGTGGGATGTGATCTAACAGGTGGGTCATCAGCAGGTCATGGATTGAGAGGAGTTCTAGAGCATCTTCTATGACTACTCCTATCTAGAGACCCTGAGTGCCAGATGAGCCTGGGAATTTATGAGCCTTGAGTAGGGTACCCAATTGATTATGGAGTATTCCTCTAGTTTCACCGAGCTTTAGAGTTTCACAACCTTCTTTGGAAGAGATTGGTTATTCCTGGAAAGGAAGATTGTGGATGGCCTCAGACAGGACATCCACTCTCAGGTGAATATCATCAGGTTGACTTCCCCGACTTCTATCGTCAACCAGGCACTGATCACAGAGCAGAATCTAAGGGAATCTGAGGTTGTGATCTAGGGAAGCTTGACATCCAGAGTTAGTGCTTCACCAGCTAATAGCTAGAAGTTCCACAGGGAGACAACCTGGGGTGATCCAAGTAGGCGGGATGCATCTTCTGGTAGCCAGGTCGTGTGCTACCAGTGTGGTAGAAGTGGGAATACGAGGCCAAAGTGCCAGAGATACCCAGTGGAGTGCCGATCTTGTGGAAAGTTGGGACACCTTCAATGTTTCTGTTAGATCTTATCACTAGCCGCTAGTGACACGGGTTCATCTATGACTCCTCGTACAGGAGTAGGTTCGCCAGTTTCTCACTGGTCTTGGAACTGGAGTTCTTCCAGCCATACAGGTCGAGGTGGAGGTCGCGGCCACGATGGTCAGTCACCCGGCCACCAACAACAACAGGGTGGATCAACTAAGAGTATTCAGGCAGGTTCACAGGGCTGCGGAGATGGCTAGACTTTTACAGTGGAGAAGACCCATCAAGGGCAGGATCCCGACCCATATATGGTTCATGTTTCGATCCAAGTTGCCTCGGTTTTATCTTCATCTCTATTCGATATTGGGTCTAATCATAGCTTTATATTTGTCACTATTTTGGAGATCCTTGGGCTCTGTATATTTTCATCTGTCCATGTTTTGAAACTAGATAATTCATTGTGGACAAGAACATCTGGTGTACATCATTGCAAGGAGGGCCCTCTTGAGGTAGGTGGGTGTCACTTCCTTTAGGATCTTTATATCCTAGATATGATATGTTATGATTTAATTCTCTGAATGGACTGGATAGTTCCCTTCCAAGAAGTTGTCGACTGTTATCACCATAGGGTGAGTTTCATATCACCAATGGGTGGATCTTTTCATCATAAGGGCGAGTTGGATGTCAAGGCAAGTAGAGCGGGTCCAGAACATTATGGGTTGGGAGAAGTTATTGCCCAGATTTCTAGTCTTTATCTGGATGACCAGGGGACTTCACAGTTATACTTTCATCCAGTGGTGGATCGTTTTAGATATGTCTTTCTAGGGGACTTTTCAGGTTTGCCTCTGGAGCATGAGCTAGAATTTTCTATTGAGCTTGTGCCAGGGGTGGCACTAGCGTTCATTCATCCTTATAGGATGGCTACACCGGAGTTGCAAGATCTGAATAAGTAGTTGAAGGAGTTGCTGGCCAACGGTTTCATCTCACCCAGTACTTCTCCTTGGGGTTCACCTGTCCTGTTTGTGAAGAAGGCATACGACACTCTTTGTATTTGTGTGGATTATTGTAATTTAAACCAGTTGATGTTCAAGAACCAATATCCCTTTATTAGGATTGATGATCTCTTTGATCCTCTTTAAGGAGCCCGGGTGTTCTCAAAGATTTACTTGAGGTCCAGTAATCATCAGTTACACGTTAGACCATCTGATATACCTCTCACATCCTTCCAGAGAAGGTATGGTCTATAAGAGTATATGGTTATGTCATTTGGTCTCATGAATGCACCTACAGTTTACATGGCACTGATGAACCAGGTGTTCCATCCATACTTGGATTCCATCATGGTTATTTTCGCGGATGATATATTGGTGTACTCTCCCACTCGACATGACCATGCTACCCATCTTGAGATCATTTTGAGTACACTGAGGGAGAATCGGTTATATGTGACGCTCTCAAAATGCCACTTTTGGATGGACCAGATTTACTTCTTGGGTCCGGTTATCTCAGAGACAGGAGTGTCAGTAGACCCAGAGAAAGTGAGAGCGGTAGTTTCCTGGGAGCAGCTGAAGAATGTCTTTGAGGTGCAAAGTTTTCTAGGGATGGATGGATAGTACAAACGTTTCATACATGACTTTTCTGGCCTAGAATCACCACTGACAGGTCTGTCCAAGAAGGGTGTGAAGTTCTTATGGTCAGATTCTTGTGAGTCATCCTTTCAGGAGTTGAAAGGGAGGTTGACTTCAGCACCGATACTAGTGTTTCTAGAGATGGGGAAGAGCTATACCGTTTACTGCGATGCATCAGGTATCGGGCTGGGAGCTGTGCTTATTTAGGGAGATGGGGTCATTGCATATGGGTCTCGGAAATTGAGGCCACATAAGAGAAATTACCCGATGCATGATCTAGAGTTGGCCGCTATTGTGCATGCCCTACACTTCTGGAGACATTATCATCTGTGAGAGCACATTATGGTTTTCACCGACCACAAAAGTCTCAAGTACATATTCACTCAGCATGATCTAAATTTGAGACAGAGAAGGTGGGTTGAGTACCTTTAGTCTTTTGACTTTTAGATTTCCTATATGTCGGGGAAAGGCAACGCGGTGGCTAATGCATTGAGCAGGAGGACTCAAATACAGGCAGTTCAGGAGTCCAGCAGTGAGTGGCAGCTTACGGCTCTGTTCTCTTAGATGCATTTAGAGGTTCATGATAGACTGGGGAAGACATTTCTATCTTCTGTAGCTATTACCTCTACCCTTCTAGATCGAGTACGAATGAGGCAGCTATTAGATTCTGAAGGCCTAGTCCTACGGGAAAGTGTGGCTGGAGAGGACCCTATTCTTGGGTAGACCATAGGAGATGATGATATCTTGCATTTCCAAGGGCGTGTATGGGTTCCAGAAAATATAAATGAGGAGTTGATGAGTGACTTTCATTCCTCAGTTTGGGCAGTTCATCATGGCATCACCAAGATGTATCGTGATCTACACCATCAGTATTGGTGTCCAGGTATGAAGAGGGACGTTGCTGGTTTCTTCATCACGTGTTCCACTTGTCAGTAGGTGAAGGCGGAGCATCAGCGACCAGCATTGCTTTTACAGTAATTACCTATCCCTGGGTTGAAGTTGAATGATGTAGCGATGGACTTTGTGACTCTTTTACTGTGGTCGCCTTGTGGGAATGATGCAGTTTGTGCTGTCATTGATAGACTCACGAAGGTTTCTCACTTCTTACAGATCAAGGAGACCTTCGGTGTTGATGAGATGTGATGGTTGTACATATGAGAGATTGTACATCTACATGGAGTTCCACACTACATTATTTCGGACAGGGATGTCCATTTTACATCTTTGGTCTGGTAGGGGCTTTAGAAGGCTTTGAGGACACATGTACTTTTGAGTATGACTTACCATCCTAAGAAAGATGGAAAGTCTGAGCATACAATTCAGGTGCTTTAGGATATGCTCAAGGCATGAATTATTTATTTTGGAGGTTCTTGAGAGAAGAATGTACCTATTGTGGAGTTTTCCTACAACAATAGTTTTCAGGAAACTATTCAGATGGAAACTTATGAGGGTTTCTTAGGTAGGCCACGCCGATCACCCTTATGTTGGTTGGAGGCAGGAGAGGAAGCTTTGATGGGACCTTGTCTTATTCAGGAGGCCACATAGAATATAGAGTTGATTCAAAAAAGGATGGCTACTGCACAGTTTCGTCAGAAGTCTTATGCTGATTAACGGAGAAGACCTCTAGAGTTTGAGGTCGGGGACTAGTTTTTCCTATGTGTCACACCGTTGTTGGGACACAAGAGAATTAGGAGAGAGGGTAATCTTTCTCCAAGGTACGTCGTGTAGTTTCAGGTGTTGGAGAGAGTTGTACTGGTTTCCTATCTATTGCAGTTACCTCAGAGGTACCAAGATATGCATGACGTCTTCCATGTTTCTCAGCTTCAACATTACTTTTCAGACACGTCTCATGCCTTCCAACCTAAGGAAGTCGAGTTGGAGGTGGATGCATCTATCGAGGAGCATCCTATCCAGATTGTTGATCACAGTACGAAGGTTCTCTGTGGCCGGTCTGTTCCTCTGGTGTGAGTGCTATGGTAGCACGGGCGGGTGCAGGACGAGACTTGGGAGAGGGAGGCTGATGTACGAGGTCACTGGCAGGAACTGTTCAAGGTTTTATCTTCTACGTTGCGCTAGGGAAATTCGAGGATGAATTTATTTAAGGGCGGAAGTTTTTAAGAACCTGGACCTTCTTTTTAGGTATGTTATTCCTTTTTTTGGAGTTTTTGAGAAAAGATGAGTTTCTAGAAATTTGAGAAGTACATGTCATGTACTTTATGAGTATATACTGTGTACCTCATTACCGCAAGAAGCCCTATGCTGGTCGTGTCATGGACACACACACAGTCGTGTGGGGTGACGTGGAGGCCGCCTAAAGTGGAGTAAGGAAAGGGAAAGTACACACTGTGTGCTCCAAAAGTACACACGGTGTATTATGTTTTTTTTGTTCAATGCACATGGGTCATGTCTGATGGACAAACCCGACTTCTTCTATGCTTCCTTCTTCCGAGAGAACCCACACGACCATGGATATTCAACGAACATTCAAGCCTCCATCCGTCCACTGAATCGAACTCCTTTGATTGAGTTGGAATCACATCAGTGGGTTATCTCTACTTCTAGAGAATAATTTTTCAATTCTTCATCTTTTACAAGTTATCGTGGGTTGAACGTTTTATGTGTTTTCATAGATCTATGATGTTCTAAGGATATTAAATCTTTGAGGTTCATGTATATTGATCTCCTAACCTTGAGGTAGGTGGTTTGTGCATTTCTGTTGAAAGTCTATAAGTATTATGTGCAAATTATACCAATACCCTTGAATGGGGTATTGCGTGTTTACTGTTTTTCCTCTATTGTTTTCCTACTTTTCTTGTATGCCTAAGTAGAGGTTATTGTTTTGTGAATAGGGTAATTTTTGGGTACTTTGGATGTATTGCCCATGCATGTTTTTCCTATTTCTAACCTTTGGTTCTAGTTTGTCTATTAGGAGGATGTTTCCTTTTCCATGCCTAGTATTATAGGATGGTGTGACTGTTGCTCTGACATACTGCTATGCTGTAGAATGATAGAAAATTATTTCTTGAGGTTTAATTTAGTCGTTACGTGATGCTATACTTGTTAACGTACACAGGTCCGTGAGAACCTGGTGTATAGAGCATAGGAAGAATTAACATTGGAGGCTTCTTCAGAGTGTCTTTATAATTTCAATTCGAGACCACATGGGGAATTGACATTGAGTGCTTCCCCAGAGTGTCTATAGTTTCTCGACGTAGGCCACAGGGGGAATTGACATTGAGTGCTTTCCCAGAGTGCCTTTATTGTGATACGAGATTATAGGGGGAATTGACAGTGAGTGGTTACTCAGAGAGTCTATAATTTAACTGAACCAGAGGGGTGAGACTTTTTGTGCTGCACAGAGGGTTGCTTGTACATGATAGGTAGGACCATAGGGGATAGGATGTGGGTACTTCCTAGAGGGTTACCTATCATGTTATCTGTTTTGTTGTTTCATGCTATGTGGTGTTTTGAATGCTTAAACTATGAATTGTTTACTTCTTCGTGCTTCCTTGTTTACTACTTTATGTACTTTTACTTGTCGTATACTCACTGACTATTAGGAACAGATCTTTTGGTGGTAGCCTACTGGTATTTAGTCTCACACCCTGTTTGGGACATCTTTTTGGTCCCAAATAGATTATATTACTGCAGGTATAGACAAGGGAAAGCACCCTTCGACTTCAGGTACTTGATTGCATCTGAGTTGTAGAGCTTGGGAACAAGACGAGGCTTGAAATGGTGAGGATTTTCTCATCTTTTTTCCTTTTGTACATTGGTTTAGTACCATATTCCACATTGTGACTTGTTTGGTTACATTCCTAGACATATATGTATCATGCATCATTTATATATATATATATTTCTCTAGTTTTTTATATATTAGTCTTCCTTTGTTTCCTGTTGTTGGATATTTAATGTTTATGATATTGTGTGTTGTTACTTTTGCTATGTACTCTTCTAATGAGGTAATAGTTTTCCTACTATCACAATCAATGCCCTCACTACTAGTCATCAGCCTCTGGCGTTTGGGGAAATGCGCTTGAGGCCATGTGACCAACCGGGTACGGGGTTCCTATGTGTGGCTTCCAGAACCGGGACGTTACATAAATATTAATTCACCATTATAGAATCGTTATCATGTTATATATATACATATATCATATATATATATATTCCTTAAATCACTCCTTATTAACATTAATGTAAAATGGAAAAGAAAAACGGATCACATAGCTTTGTGAAGGTGGTAGTCAACATGTACACACAAGTTACATTATCATTTTTCAACGGATTGGATGGCAAGAAGATAGATATGAAATAATAATTATATAAGTGTAATTTTTTCATAAATATAATATATAAACATTAAAAGCATTATACCAATGATCTATACAATATGTAAATGAAAAATGAATAGTATTTCTATTTGGAGATGGTAAGTCATATGTATACACGAGTGACACCTTCGGATATCATTTAATGGTATAGAGTGAATAATAGTGGTTTAAGAATCATAATAATATTTAATTATATTTAGGATACCAAATTTTGTATTTTATGATGAATACCATATGTTTAGATGAGTTAAATAAGAACTATAAAAGAAAGTGATCATTAAAGCGATTAACTCTTCCTCAAAAGAACTTCTTTAGATCTCCTCCTAAAGACCGTGGAGACGATCTTTTGGGAATATCTACTCATATAGAATGAGGATATAGAAGTTTATAATGGATTTTTTTTCAAGGTATGGTTAAGATATAAAGCTCAATGTGGAAATGTTAGTGAGGGAGGAGGTGCCCTTAAATAATTTAGGTGAGGGGATTTTTTTTAGAATTTCTCAAAAGATTAAATTATAAAAAATTAATTATCAATAAACAGTCCTCCAAATGGGAATGGATTAGAATATAATATAAGATATTATTTTAATATCATAAACTAATATAATTTAGAAGAGTTTTTGTGTAATTATAAACCGTATATTTTGTATTGACCGTTGGGTTACCAATTTTAATATGAACTATTGTAAAATAAATTCAATATTAAAGGGTTTAAATTATTAATAAAAATTTAAATTGGACCATAAATATATAATGTATGACATTATGGACCCTATAATATCCACATTGTATTATTTTATCATTTTTATGATGTTTTAAAAATTTAGTGAAATATTATTTTTGATGAAATGTCATTATTATTAAATTTGAAGCTAATCATTTAATTTGACTTAAGAGACACAAAGAAAAAGTTTTAATTTTAATGTAACTCTTTAAAAGAACTAAAATATGTAATATTAATATATAAAATTCGTTAAACACTATAATTTACTAAAAATATATCATTTTTAATAATTATAGTTCCATTTATCTTATATTTCCATTAATTGAGGAAATATTATTTTATATGTTTCTAATGCATTAAAGATAATAATATAATACCTAAAATTTATATATATAATATTGTCATAAATATAATCTCATTATCCACAAAATTACTATTAATATTCTTCCATAACATGTTTCTTTCCCCATATGAATACTAAACGGATAACAAAAACTAAGAGAGTGACATTTTGTTACTTTCATTGATTTAAATAGTATATTAGTCCTTTTCGTGGACAAGTGTTCATTAAACCACCACATTTCGAGACTAATATGAAAATTATAGAATTGTATTCATCATATATGAATTTTAATGAAAACAATTGCGGCTTTATCACAAAATTTTAACCTATATTAAATCAATTTAACTTTTACCAAGTTGATAAATTTTACCATGATAACAATTCATATTGGTAAAAAATAAAAGTAGAATATTTGAAAAATTTAAATGTATGATTCCCAAATATGGAATCTTTTGTATCAGATTCAAATAACCATAATTTTAATCCATTAATTTTAAAATAAGTGTGAAAAATGTGGTGGAAACCTCTTTTCAAAGAAATAAAATTTTAACCATAAAACCAAATTTATTCTTACCATATAACAAGAAAAATATTAGGTGGCTGTTAAAACATTTTATTGATTATATAATATTTATATTCCATTAAAATCATACACTAATAGTAATAAATTTAAATTTTTACGTAAAAAAATGTGCGCATAAAAATGGTTTTTTGGGAAATTGCCTTTTATATTTAAAAAAATTAATATTAAATTGGAACATAAAAATGAATTAATAAAAAATTCAAAAATAAAAATGATTCTAAATGAAAAACTTTTTATTTAAAATATAGGAAAACTAATTTTTATTTTAACCTTTTTAAAATAAAGTAGAACTTTGTACATACAATTTTCAATAAAATCATTATTTTTTACTCTTTCTTGGAAAACCAAACATTTATCAAAAATTAAATAATCCATTATATGATAAATACAACATAATTATTTCAAAATTTATTTCTATTTTATAAAATATATCAATGTTCATAAATTTTGTCATAATATTTTCTCAGATAAAGAAATATATATTTTTAATCACAATGTCTTTTTGAAAAATTAAAATTAATATACTAATAATTATGATATTATTTACTAGAATTTTTTCAATAAATTTATATTTAGTAGGGAATATATATGTATTTTATAAATGAGTTAATCGTATATATATAAACTAATATAATAGCATGGTTATTACTGTCAAAAATAATAATATTTTAATAATCATGATTCTTTTAAACATTATGTTTCTGGTAATGCATGCTATCAAATAACATAATTTATTTAATTTTTTTTCAAAAATATTAGGGTGTTACATTATCCACCCTTCCTTTAATAAATTTCTTCCTCACAATTTGAAATTGTGTTCGTAAAACAATGGTTTTATATTTAAAACATTCATTATTTAAAGCCCACAATATAAAAAGGGTTAATAAAACATCCCCTTAAAAAGTGGGAAAGGTAAGTTTATAGGTAACCACAAAACAATGATTACATATATGATAACATAAATGGGAAGTGTAAATATTGAATTGGAAGATAAAACAAATTCCCAAGGACTAATAAACTGTAATAGATAATATTTTTGTAGAATGTTAATAACCAAAAAAACATGAATCAGTAGGGGTTAAAAGACCATCAATTCATCTGAATTGAAGGTTATAAGACAACATGTGTTTTATTAAGTTACTTTTTTTATAGTTAAATAATTCATTTACCATGTCGACTATGAACATAAGGAAATATATTTACTTGAAAAGTTTAATTTCACCCATTAATTAATTTCCACCATAATATAATATGTTGATTTAAATGATAATTATTCGAGTTGAATTTTTTCATTTTCCCAAAGCACTATTATAAACATATTTCAGATCAGAAAAGTATATCAAGATATTCCCCATATCTTTTAGAATTAACCAAAAAATCTTTTCATCACAATATAACTCTGAAATAAACTATACCCCTATATGGAGAAGTACAACATTAATGACCAAAATATTAATTACCTCAATAAAATCAACATTAATTAATGTTTTAATATTGAAGGCTATATATCATTCCCTTCATCTTACAACTTAAAAAATGTTTAATTCCATTTTTATGAAAAAATAAATCACGTTAAATCACTTGTCAAATCTAAGAATTACATTTATCACAACCTAAATAAAAATCTATAAAATAACACTAAGCATCATGATAAATTACTATAAAATCTAATAAATTAGTAAAATTTAACAAAAAATCATGAAACAATTTTAGATATTGATATGAATGGTAATCCTCAAATTGACCATAAATATCTCTAATAATATCAAAATTTCAAGGAATCACTCTTCAAACATCAATATTATCTAAATCTCACTACCATTTAGTCCATAATTAACATGTAATAAATTCATATATTAAACAAAAAGGGTATTAAAAACCCAATAGAGTATCAAAATCCCATTAATTTAATCATTAAAAAGGGGTGTTGATGAATTTGAACTTTCTATCAACCTTAATCCTATAAACTTATAAAGGTATCCATAATATTTAATTTAATGTCACATAGAATCATATATGTTTCCAAAATTACCTCAATAAATATTCATTAAATAAATTCACAACCATTTAATATTTTCCATAAATCTAATAAAAATAAACTTTAACAAAGATGGCATATATCATTTTTTTCAAATAAAAAACCGATTTCATAGTTACCAACACTATCAATATCAATATTCTCTTTATCAAAACTAAACAGTATTAACTCAATATTAGATAGATATTACGTTTTATCTTTTCCCTTAGTCATTTTTTCTTAAAAAATATCACCTTACAACTAGATTAGTTTTCTTAGTTATTAGTACAATTCAAAATATTTTTTCAAATTTATAAATAAAAACAATTCTGAAACATTTCTTATATTTTTCAGGATTTTCACAATCAAAAAATAACTAGTATAACACTTATAAAACATAATTATTGAATCCAAATACCTAAAAATAGTAATAATACCACATACATCTTTAGAAATTATATAGCCTTTATCATATTATTACCAAATACCTATTTCCTATAATATGAAATATAAATCATGAATTAATATTTATCAACATCAATTTAATCATTCTTTTTTCCTTTAATATATTAAATACAATTCTAATATCTCATACCCTTCCAAAATCATTCATAGTCTCTTTATCGTCATTGGTTAAACCATTTCTTATACAAACTTATTGATTTTCTTCTAAACATTTTCCCACCAGGAGATCAATATATATAAATCTAACACTTCACATATTTAAAACATTCAACCAACTGGTATATCTTAGGGACTCCATTATTTTCATCCATTTTTTAACCCATCTTTTTGGTTTTCATCCATTTTATTGTTTCCTTATTTTACACACTGAAAATATCTTCATGTTTCTCTGTAAAATTAACTTTAGTTCATCATCCCATATTCTTTGAATGTTTTGGGTTTAATATTATTTCCTCCATGGCCTTGTGAAAATCGATATTTCTCTTTATAGGTTTGTCTAGAAACTATCCATAGTATAGATTTTAAATCATATAACAAAGATAGATGATTAAAAAAAATCACATGGTTTAATATATTCCATATATTATATCAATTGGTTTTTTATGAGGAAAATCAATCAATTGACTGTAAAATGCATCATTAACCTGATTCCCTCATGTTCTATCTCTATAAAAAAATAGAAAACACATTTTGATTAATAATAGTATTATTAAGAAACCAAATAATTATGAAATAACATTTAAAATTTCTCTAAAACATGAAACCTTATTTAATGACACATGGAATAACCTAGTTCATTCGTAATCATTATTAAAAAATTAGGATATTATTCTATAATTAATCCTATCCCAAGGGTTATCACTAAATTTTTGTCATCCTATTTTCCAAATATTAACTAAACCATTCCCTAATACCAACTATAGTGACCCATAATTTTCATAAATAGATAACACATATTTTTAAATGATTATTCTTTACATAACATGATGATCCCTAATAGAATCATATGGGGTTAGCGCATTTGGATACATCGACACAAAAACAAATTTTTCAAAAAATATCGACATCACCTCCCACTAAATTCATCAGAAATATCACCCTTCTTATACATATCATACTTCAAAACACGGGGAAGAGAAATATATGAATGTGTGATCTTAAATTCCCATTAAGGGTAACTATGGGATATATCAATGATCAGTTGGGAATAACATGAACATAACGGTATGAGAACACGATTATATAATTTTATCATCACATCCTAACTATCTTAAATAATAATATTATGTCATGGAATAAATATTTTGGGCCCATGTCATGTTTAGGTTATATTTTTTATCAATCGATCTATATATTGAAGAAAGAACGTATAATGAGTAATGCTTTCAAATGGATCCAGAATATAAAATATGATAATTGTATTCAACATAGGATATATGACATATGGATGAATCAATACGATTTATCATATTGGGATATTAATATGAATTAATACACTGAGGGGAACTGAATTCACTATCGTAATCAGAAAGAAGTTTTTTAGTGGTCAGTTTTGTGGGTAAAGACGAAAGGAATAATATATACCTTTTTATTTTGTGAGAATTTGACTAGCCATTCTATTTATAAAATTGAACTCACATTGATTGAAAAGGCCATCATATTCAAAAGAAGTTGCCCCATCAGATTCACATTAAATCTAGAATGAATGGATCAATCATATTAACGGTGAATATTGCTGGAATTAAATTTCTTTAGATTCAACTGAATCTGGTATGGAATGTTTGATTGTAATGGGAAAATCTAAGTCTGCATGACTACAATAGAAGAAATTTCATGATGATTTTTGGATCTTCCAGTTATCTTAAATCACGAGTTTATGGTAAAACCTGTGATGGAATAATAATGAAATATAGGGGGAGTGAAATAGATATTAATCAATCATATTTAGAATGATCAGATCTAAATGGAATAGGAAAATCGGTTCTGAATATCATATTCCTTTAGATGGTAGTCAAGATAGGCGGGAAATAAGGATATAATTAAAAGAAAGACAAGAACTATTTCAACTGATCAACAATGTATTCAGAGTCATGGGTTTTAAAGAAGAAAATTTGTGAATCCGTCATAATGGGCACATCAAATTCATAATGGATGAGAATGTTTGTGAAAAATGTGTTTTTTCCTTCAATTTTGTCAAGAACCATTATAATCAATGGAATAATTTATTGAGATAGATGAATGAAATTAAAATAAAAGAAGATGGCCAAAAATGTAGTTAACCATTTAAAAGGGTTTAAATTCATTATTTGATTTTGTAGTGGGTAAAGAAATGTGAAGAAGAAGATGTTTTGTATTTCAATTGAATTAATAAAGAGATGAATAAAATACATATATATTTTGTTGATGGAGAGATTGAAATTAAAAGAGATTTTGTTCTCAATAATTGGTATAGATAAATCATATTGAAGAAATTTGATTGAGCCAATCAGAATTGAAAATTGATATCAAATTGAGAAATCTGGTCTGGTTGGTTGATTGAAAAAGAAAATCTGATGTAGAGATGAAGTTTAAATAAGATTTTAAAATATTCAAGAAGAGTTGAAGTACTCATAAATTCAAAGTAAATTTAGGGGAAATTAAAACATGGAAAATTTTCTTGAGCGATAAAGTTTTTGGCATTCCCCCTGAAACCTCTCGTGGGTATCGTATAAAATACAAATGTACTTAGTACTTTTTTTTATGGAGGTATTTTTCAATGGGAAATAGATAATATTATAATATCTAGTTAGAGAAAGAAGTTTTTCGTATTGGGATAAGATTAATAACTTTATATGGACTGGATTGAAAGGAGAAGAGGAAAGATCACAATGTTATTCAGATGATAGTCACATTCATTGGTCATCATATTCATATGACTATCATATTATTCTTTTCATCATATTTTACTGGTCATCAGATCGAGATGGATAATCAAAATTGTTTTTCTATATTGGGATTTACCGAATGAGGAAGAATGAATTATGAATTGTGTAAATCATATTATGGAAGATCTACATCAATTATATTGGGAAAAAATATATGAATATCAATGTGGGTAGATTAGATTGGGCAATCAGATCTGGAGAATCAGAGTGAGTATATCAGTCTAGAAAATCATATTTCAATTATATATAAAAGTCCTTAAAGTTCTTACCATCTTTTAGGTAAGAAAGTAAAGAATTATTTATGAAGAATACATTTTTTGAAAATTAAAAGAAGTACATATATCATGAGTTGTTACACAATAATGTTTTACCATATTTTTCTCAATAGGTTGGGTATGAACATTTGGATTGTCTATAATGTCCTACATGAGTGAAAGAGTATATCCTAATCATTGTATTCCATGGATTTATTTCTATATAATTGTGTTGTATTGGATAATTTCCAAGCCATTCCATGTACATAGACATTATTATTGAATAGTGAACCTTGTAAATACTTGTGATCATATAGATGCATGATTGAATTGTTTTTAACAAGTATTTAAATCTTTAACTAGAGGTAACAATTAATTCATTTGAAAGGGATTATAAAATAAAAAGTATCATTAATTCTCCCCTCCCCTCTCATTGGTATAATTTCGCTAACAAGGAACTTTATAGTGGTGTCATAGCGAAGGTTCCATTCAGTTATTTTTATCTAAATGTTTGAATATAAGTTGGTGGAATATCTGAATTATGTGAAAAATATAGGGATTTTAGTTTAAAATGATAGGAATTATCATATCTAGAAAGAAAGAATTCTATAATATATTATGTCTCCTGGGTTTTTTGTTTCAAGATCTGTTATATATGGTTTCCCTATTCATATTTAGAATGATCCTCTAACTAATGTTGACAATGTAAACCATTATAATGATGGAAGAGATATGAATTATTTTCTCACATCACTTTCAGAAAGTGAGTTTCTCAGAGTTAAATGTGTTTCCATTTCCAATGGAATCTAGTATAATCTGAAAAAAAAAATTATGAATTCAATACAAATGTGAATAAGAAAAAGTTACAAATATAGAGATTGGAGTATAAATACCTCAATATAAGTGAGAATGAATATATTGATTAATTATTTATTAGGTTATATGAAATTGAGAAAACTTTTAGATGACCTGGTGAAAAGATAAGAGATCCTACTATTGTAGAAAAGATCTTTAGAGTTCTTCATGACCAACTTGATGTAAAGGCTTCTTCATTAGAAGATAGATATCTATAAACATTATCACTGGATTATTTTCATATCACTTTCATTACATATGAAATTATAAGGTAGATATATATTAATAGTGAAAACAAAAGTTGATAGAGAAATGTATTTCAAGGAAACAAAGAAGGAAAAATCAAAAAAGATTCAGGAAGAACCAAAAGATAATGATTTCGATTCTTAAAATGAGGTATGTAAAAATATTTATGAAATTTTATCCTTGTTTTCTAAAAATGTGAAAATAGGTGTAGGAAGGTACAATTGAAAAATTACCATAAAATATTTTGGATAGGGAGTCATTGGAAATTTTATTTCCCATTGTCCTGGAATTGGTAATTAAGAATAATGGGATCAAGAAGAAAGTGAATGAGAAGAAAGAAGACAAAAAAGATCTTGGAAGATCAAGTATGATAACGAAAAATTATATTCCAGGACAAAAGATAATAAGTTATCTTAATCCAAAATGATAATCATTTTTCTATGTATTATGATAGTGAGGAAGTTACAAATGGTGTTTAAGAGAACACATTTGTTGTAATAATTAATGAGGAAAGTTCTTCTAGTAGTAAACTTAGTTGTTTTGAAGAGGAATATAGTGAAGATTAATAAAAAAACATATTGAGTATGTCGATGAAAATAATTTTATTTCAACAATTATGGATTAATAATCAAGAATCAACAGTTCTAATAAAGAAGAAACTCAACATGAAATGCATTTTAAAGAATATTTGATAGAATGTTTCAAAAAGATTATAATACATGAAAAGAAAAACAAGAAATATGAATGTTCCTCAACAATTCGAGAAATATTTTTAGAAGATAATAACAAGATGCAATTATTGATTGGTGATTTAATTAATTCTATTAGAGAATAAAATAATCATAATGAGCATCTAGAGTTAAAGTTGAAGGATAAAGAAGAAGAGTTAGAACTTGTCCAATAAAAACATTATAAAGAAAAAGTGAAAGGTACAAATTTCAAAAACATTATCTCTAAATATGTTTAATTTTCTCATATTGGGAATCTTGAGAAGTTTCATAAAAAAATTAACTTCTAAAGGTGTGAAGAAGGATGGAATTTTTTATGAAAAGATAAAATCTGGGAATGTAATGTATCTGGACAAAACCCATAATGTTGGGAAATTAGAAGTCTTAAAAAACCCTAAATCTAAAAATTTTAAATAATAAAACGTTTATAGAACTTTATATTACATTAATAATGAAAAAAATAAATATTCCTATTTCTATAAGAATTGTTGATTTCCTAGATAAAAAATAGAAGATGTTTTTTGAGAAACATATGTACAATTCCAGACATCATGGATCTTTTAGAGGCAAAAACTCTTTCTTTAGTTACTGCTGGTATTGTTGTTGATTTGGTCATACTGAAAATATGTGTTGTTTTAAAAACAATTAATATTAATATATAGGTTATGAAATACAATGTTTGATGGGGAATCAATTTTCTCAAAATAAGAAATCAAAAAAGACTGTACGAAAAATACCCGTAAGGTTGCTTTGAATGTTGAAAATAGGTTACAGTATTAGGAAACTATTTGTGAAATATGTGAGTAAGGTGGAAATAATTATAAAGGATGTCTTCTTTTTTTGCATAAAAAAGGTTTCTAAACGCATCTAAAAATTTGGATGTTTTTAAAGCTAATAGAAAATGGCCTGCTGACTTTGAAAAGAAAGAGTGCTTATTTATTTAGGCAGAACATGTTAACATGGCTAAGAAGTTATAGGATGCAAAAAAATAAGAAAAAAAAAATATGATGAAATATACTTCTAAATATATAATCAATGTTTATAAAAAGTTATAAACATATTGTGGATACGAGAAAGAGAGGCATGATTTCAAAATATGTTCAACTATTCTGTTAGACCAAAACACATGCCTGGATAGAATGTTACAAACTAATTCTAACAAAGATGTTAATAAATATGATAAAAATGTGACAACCATATCAGAACATTATATAGATAAGGAGAATGTGGTCACATTTCAGGATAAAGATTAACATAAGGAAGAAATCATGACCAATGAAAATTCCAAGAAAAAAATAATAATTCAAGACTAAGAGAGAACTCTCAATTTGAATGTTGTTTCTGAGGAACAATTTAGGTTCATCATTTTTCTCGAAATCTTTTTATACTTGTGATAACTTTCAGTGAATTGAGGGAGTTGAAATAAAGAACCTAAAATTGATGAGTGTTTTAATATTCATGCAAAACAAAGTAATGAGGTTTTGAAAAATATGAGTCTCTCAGCCCGATTTGTGTTTTTAATATTTTTTTGAGATGGGTGCATGTTACTTTTTTCTGAAAAGAATATTTTCAAGGATTTTCCAAATCATGAGAATGTTGGTAGAAATAAGAAAAGGAAAATATATGAAAGTAGTGTTTCAAAAAACATTGACACCTTGATTATACACTCATGATTTCGACACAAGGTTTTCCCACATAGACATAGAGTTTTTTAGTTAAAGGTTCTTTATTATGAAACTCATGAGATATCTATATTGAAGAAAATTTTCATGATTCAGAGACAAAAACTTATAACCTTGGATATGAGATCATTTGGGAGAAACTTGTCTTGATTTCCCCATGAAATTAGTTTTTCAATAAAGGGGGGTGTAGATAAGGTAAAGAGGGATAGATAAAATAAAAAGGGTGAGCAAGAAAGGAATAGTGAGAATAAAAACAATACCACTTATTTTTTTCAAGTGGTTGAAGTGGTTAAAGTGGGTATCAAAAAAAGTATAAATGGGGAGATTATTAGGCCCATGTTTTTTTTGTTGTAATTATAGTCAATTGATTAGTATGTTGAAGAAAGAAAGTATAATTCATTAAGTTGTATACAGGATCCAGAATCATAAGGATGACACTATAAGAAAATGAACATATCACGGAATTTGTATTTGTAAATGGAGGCAGATTAAAGAACCACAATATGATTCTGTGACTGTTTAATAAACTGCCATTAAAGTGTGTTTCGACATACAATACGTCATCGTTTCCTAGATTTAGCAGTGGTTATGGTAACTATCATAGTGTGTGTATTTAGCAGTGATTTTTATGGTTTTAGCAGCGGTTTCCATGGTGAATGTTCTTCTCATGTGGTTATAACCGCTACTAAAAGAAAAAAAATCACCAGAAAAATCCACTTCTAAAACCATGTTAACCACAGCAAAATAATAAATGATTATGAAATCTGTGTAGCGGGGGTTTTAACTACTGCTAAATGATTTTCTGGAATGGCAATTTTAACCACCAAAGATAGAAAAATATCGTACTTGTAGCGGCAGTTTTAACCGCTGCTAAATATATTATATTTATTTTTCGGCTGTTAAAGCCACCTCTAAAGCTAGATTAAAAAAAACCATCTAATATTGCAGACCCATTACCAATTCCCTAAAAAAACTCATTCCAATTGTTATAACATATATCATGAAGATGACACTGCGAGATTTGAGATGAGAGGATCTATATATGAATGTGAAATGATAAGTAAAATGATACCTAATGATATATAAATATGGTATTGTGAGATTTAATTCAAGGGAATAGAAAAAATAAGAGTTATAGGGTTTCATAGAAAGAAAAATTACATATCTCACCACATAACCAAAAAGATTCACAATTTCATCCACTATCATTTCCTCCTATTAATTCACTACATCGCATAAATAAGACATGCCCGCAAGCCACATTTCATATTTCATTTCAATCCAACAAATTTACAAGTTTTATAATTACCAACCAAATTCATTCAACAAGAAAATTCATTTAATGTTTAAATATGATCACATTAACCACACTTCTTACTTTAATTATTTGAGTTCAATAATCATTCCATCCCATTATACTTCATTACACATGTTAACATTATGATATTTTTCTATAGTTATTGAGAAACTACAAAACAAAACATGCAATAAACAATCCATCCATTCCAGAAAAACTCACTTCATAGCCACCCCACGTCACCTACACCACAAATCATGACCACAACACACCGCAACCACCCCACATCACAACCACCATATATAACCACCACCATCTCACATCATAACCACTAAAACTCACAATCGCCACACATAATTTAGTTTCAATAATGTTTTTTATTATAATTACTAAATTTTTATGAAGAGTATTCACAGAGAAATACAATATATCATGGGAAAAAATTTAATAGTTCTATATATATTCTTAGTCACTTTAATATGGGGTGAGGTTTTGCAAACATACATAGAAAGTTTTGTAAAAACCAAAACAATAAACTATCTAAAAATAAGCCATAATTGGAAAACCATGTAAGTGTGGCCCTATAAGAATAAGTAAATAGAATAAGTAAAAATCATGTAATTTCTCCCTTCCACTTAAAATTCAATTATGATTGTTCATTATCTTTATTAATATGATATGTACCATTTATCCAAAGAAATACAAAATCATTATATTTCCAAATGTACATATAAAGAAGGCGAGATGAAGGATCCCTAATATTGACTAAATCATTATGGAGAAATGAAAAATAACCAAGGGTAAACAACCCCTTATCTCATGTGAATCACTATTGAATCCAATGAATAATAAGACTCTATCAAAAACCCCCCAAAAAGAGGAGAATTACCACCATAATGAACTCTAGAATATAATAGAAAGATAATAAAGGAGTAATGGGGTAATAAAAGGCTACCATGAATAAAATAACTTTAATATAAATGATCCAATATGATCCAAGTGGTTTGGAACACCAAGGGAGGTTAATGGGGAAGGGAGGATGAGTAAGTGTCAACCATGAATTGTGGGGAATTCTACAATTCAAAACAAGGAGGTAATAAAACTCTTATTTACAGGTGAATTGCACTAGACACTACCAAAACAAGGTTAATATCCCAAACTCGTGTGGTGGGTTTGGTAAAAGTGTAATCTAGAACCCTCATTTTCATTTTATCTTTTTTCCCAATTTAAAATGGAATTTGATCTCCCACAAATAATAGAACATGGAGTAGTCTAAGCCATAGTAGTTCATCAATATTCTTCCATGTATAGAATTCATGACCTAGTTCCCATTTCCTAACTAGTTTACCCTCACCATGCCCAAGGATACAATGTGATGAGCTTGGGTTTCCTATTTCGGACAGGTGGTCATCCGAGATTCCATTCTCACCCAAGGTAATTTCATGATTCTCATGGTGCATATGAAAACCACTAGGAAAACACGAATAGCACCATTTAATCCCTAAGTCATGGTTTTATAACCCAAATTACACAAGAGAATTACCAATATAAAACTAACTCCTTTATATCCAAAAAAATTATTGCACAAGTCATGGTGTCCTTAAAAAGGTTTAAAAACCACCTAAAATTTAACGCCCCGACCCCAGTTACCCAGAGTCCGTGCATTATTACGTAACATTGGCATGATCACAAAAGATCAAGTCTCAAAAGGCCGATTATTTTAGTAGCCTTGTAAACACTAGATACATTCATAAATGTTATATTACATCATAAAGTGAAAAACTACAATAAAATAGTCTCAATTTTCCACACTCATATCCCCTTCAGACTATCCCTGTAGGTCATTCCTAAAATACTTCTTTACATCGTGGAAAAATTAAAACATTGAAAGGGGTGAGCTCAGATGCTCAGTAAGGATAACAATATAGCCGAAGCTTTCATAAATAAACATTAACATTTAAGGCAATGTATAAATAAAAAAAAGCCTTTTAAACTTGAACTTCAGCATAATATGGAAAAAATAAAATGAAATAATTCCATTTACTTATTCACATGGATATTCTACTAGTCAAATAATCACATGCAATATCAATAACCACTTTCATAATGATGCAATGCATAATTACAGACTATCATAACCACGTAGCCAAGGCCTCGTGCCAAGACTACAAATAAGATTTTGTCAAGGCCTCGTGCCAAGACACTAGTTTGTCTCATGAGACCTGCTCATGCATTGACAAGCTATAGCAGGCTCAACCCATCACTTATTAAATCCAATGCATTCCTCATATGAACAGGTTTAAACATATCATAAACCATAACATAATCGTATCACATAAAACATGCATAAAGGAAACATAAAATATCAACATTTTAATCCCAAGATATCAATTCAACACATTGAAATAATAAAACACTATCAAAACCATTTTCAATACCAATATAAATGAAAGTTAAAACTTGATTTTTATTTTTCAGTTAAAAAAAGTTGTGGCTTGTAGAGGAATCCGAAACACAAATAATGGTCACGGCGACTGAGAAGTCATTGTCTCCGCATTCGTACGACAAGGAAAACATTCCTTTTTTTTAGTAAAACGCTTCGTATAAAAATATTCCTTTTCAATAAACGTAAAAGTCAAATGGGTTTATACACCGTATAAAAGAAAGTTGTGTATAAAATAAAATATGTATCAATGAAAGGAGATTGAGACAAATTCCCTTACAAAGATCATTTTTTAAATAAAATATATTAACTATATATACACATAAATAAAGTATAAATACATGATAGTACATAATAATATCATGAAATAATTTGAAAATATTAGATTAGCCCAAAGAATAGAAATTGGGTTAAGAAATTCCCTTACCTCGTGTCCGACTTGACTCGATCATTATTTAACCTCCGAAATAATAAACTAGAGTTAATTTCTATTTTCTTAAGAACCTTTTTCATGTTCATTATTCCTTTTGTATCACTTATTACAATGTTATGAACATTATGTAATTATTTAAGTTAATAACGGTCATTTTGTCGATCTTTGGTACTTCAGTCAAAAATAAACTTCTTATAATTACAAGTTGTTCATGTGGTAAAATATCCATTATATCCAGAATTATATTCATGATTTAGATATCATATATATCATATATATCCAGTATATACATTCATTCATAATATTACGTAACATTTAGAGGTATGAAATTAATTGCACCGTTCATGGAGACGGTAAGTCGTACGTACGCATGAACGCTACTTTCATTTATATTGTGTATTTAATGAAATGAAATCATAATGATATAAAGGTATATTATAATTCCATTATAATATAATATATAATATCATTTACTCCATCCTTTATACATCCCACATATGTCATTAACGATTCAAATCACCTTGAGGGGGCGGTAGTCCACACTTCCTAAAATGAAGATATCACGTTTACCCATAATAGAAACCATAAATATATGAAATAAATGAAAAATACAGAATTTTAAGTAAAAAATAAAAATATTATATATCATATATAAATATAGTGACCTCTTAGTGGCCACCTTTGAAGGTGTTATATGAGTGTTGAAAGATCATCGTTTCGTGAGGCAGAAATTCTCCATCCACAGAAACAGTGTGTTATTTAACCATTAGATGTAGGTGTGTGTAAGTGTATCTTGAATCCTTATTATAACAAAATCCTAGTATATTGAGTATACTGGTGTTGTTACAAAAGAAATTAATCAAAAGAGTTTAGGGGGCTGGAGAAGCAAAAGATAACATAATAACATAAAAGAAAACACTTCTTTTAAAATGGGTAACTCTTTTTGATTTGAGCTCAAAGGCTTCCTTGGAAAGACTTCTGCCCCAAGTGAGGCTTCTATGTGTAAGAGTGGGATGTGGAGAGACAAAATGGGTAGGGGTTGGCCGAGCCAAAGGCTTGATATATGAGGGTAAGGTGGTAGAGGTGGGGGCCTTTTATAAGAGGAGAGGAGGGGCACTCTTGGAAAGTTATAAAAGGTTACTTTTTTATAATATTATTTTCGGATTTAAAAGGTCCCAAAATTATATATTTCGAGTATAAGGCGATAATAGTTAGAAATACATCCATCCAATAGGTTTTTGACATGATTAGGTCTTTGATTTTAAATTATTTTCTCATTTTATTTAAATCGTTAAATAATGAGGTAATCGCTGCATCATCATGGTGTCATAAATAATTTAATTTATATAATGTCTATAAATTATAAAACAAATATCATGATGTAGGAAATATTTGTATCTTTCTAATTAATATTTATATTCAAACATATGTCTTGTATATCATCATTTAAAAATTGTTTTAGTAAAACGACTCATGTTTGTGACATTTTTATTTTAGCATTAAATAAAAAGGTTTTAATGTCATTTTCCTACCAAAGTGGCTCCATGGGGTCCCCTAGTTGACCCATGGATTGTCTTGGTCGGAAATGACTCATCCAATAGGGGTATGACATGTTTCAAGGTCATTTAATATTATTATAACATTATCTTTACCTTAAATTACACTAATTACCTTTAATCACGATTAATAAAACTTAAAAGTTACTATTCACGAAAAAAAATATTTTAATCCCATTGAACAACATTTTACATCCTAATGACAACCATATATGTTGGATTTTTGAAATTAATTTCATAGAAGTGGTAAAGTTTCCTTTAAATGAAAAATCAGTTTTTTAACTACCACTTAGTGGTTTCACTATTCATCAAAAATTGGAAGTTCTCAAGAAAAATACCAAAAATTCAACATAGGATAATTTCGATATTCCAAATCCAAAAATGAAATAAATTTTGAAATATAAAAAATATATAATTAAAAAAATTGGGTATTACTATTCATAATGGCTATTTTGATTGGTCGCGGTGTGTTAGAATCTCGAACTTGCGTACAATGCAAGCGATTGAATTATTGAAAGAGAAGCGTATCGTGGAAGCTCGAGGTGTTACATTCTCCACTCCTTCAATAAATTGAGTCCTCACAATTTGAAATTTTTCTTTGAGAATAAAAGGTTGAAAGTAGAAAATAACTTTGTGGAAAAACCACATCGGAAATGAGGTTAATAACATTTAGCCTTAATAAGAGGGAAAGGGAAATGATAAAGTCACCACCAAATTATTATCTCGATAAGGAGAAAATTGGAGGAAATTAGAGACATATAATTGGAGGAAATACGTAAATATTTGTAGGGAGTGGTTGAGGTCATAAATCACAAACAAATGTAAAATTGAGGGCCTCAAAGCCTTCAGTCTATGTTGATATAAAATATTATCAGTTCAACAAGACATAAGGTATTAGGATAACACATTTTTTTGTTTTAATATCCTTTTACGAAAGTTTAAGAATTAATTTATTCATAGAATAAGAGATAAGAATATTTATATTTATGCTTGACAAGTAGAGTTTCAACATTCAACTA
This sequence comes from Viscum album, assembly GCA_963277665.1. Classification (NCBI taxonomy): domain Eukaryota; kingdom Viridiplantae; phylum Streptophyta; class Magnoliopsida; order Santalales; family Viscaceae; genus Viscum; species Viscum album. The sequence continues at coordinate 508,177,125 of OY728145.1, forward strand.
ATTTCTACCACAAACTCATCTTTCACTCAAAAAAAAATAGAACTCAAAAATATTCTATTTATCCTAACCGTATAGGGTTCAAAAAATAAATTTATAAATCAGCTATCATACCTAAAAAACTACATTATACACTCCAGGGACGTCACGTAGTCCAGTGGTAGGCAATAAATCCCAATCACACTATGGTTGTGGGTTCGATTCCCACAGCTTCTTCCGACGTGATGGGTTGTCACTCGGTCTGCGTGTTGTCGTTTTTATAAATATCCAAAAATAACCTTAATAATAGTATCCAATGTAAAATATAATCCATTTTAACCTTTATAGTTATCCAAAATACCTCTGTACAGACTTTCTCTAAAAGGTCTCTAAATTCCAAAATCAATTGTATCATCAGATTCCTCAAACAAGGTAAAGTTTCTCTTATTGTCACATACAAAAATATGATTACCTTCATCATATTAAAACCATAATGAAAACAACAATTACTATAGTAAAATCCTTATATATATCACATTATTCTTATAACCAGAATATAATCCTTGAGTCCAAACGTACCAATACATTAATTATTTCACTTCAACTGTAGTAACAACATAAGATAGTCCTTGATCCCTTGGCCTTTTCTGAGGTAAGTTTCCCTGACTCTTAGGACATTCATTTTCATAATGCCCCATTTCCCTACAATTATAGCATTCAACATTGATAGACTCTTTCTTTCCCTTGCAATCACGAGCCTGGTGACCTTTTTCTCCACATTTATAACAATCTCTCATTCCTTTTAGGCAAGTACCGGGGTGATTCTTCCCACAATTATCGTATAATAGAAAATCCTTCTTTACCTTTTTCCCTTTATCTGTATCTTGTTCCACCATTCTCTTCTTCTCTTTCTTTACTTTATTGTCTAAAGGTTTAGATAATTCCTTTTCTGTCTTGATAGTACACGAGATTATATCTTCGTATATTGAGAAATATTGTGATACTAATGATCGATGATGAAATGGTTTTAACCCTTCAAAGAAACGATCAATCTTACTTCTTGGGTTACGTATATAATCTACTATATGCCTTGCTAACCTTGTAAAGTTTGCCTCATACTTTGCGACCTTATCATCCTTTTTTTGTCTCGGACTCAGAAATTTCCTTTCCATATCTGCTCGATGGTCACGATGAAAGTATTTTTCTAAGAAAATCTCTTTGAACTCGCTCCATTCCATATTCGATACTTCATCATCTTCCTTTCTGTTTTGAATCAATGACCACCATTGATCAGCATCTCTAGTGAGGCGGTAAACTGCCATGATAACCTTTTCCCTTTCACTACTACCCAAGGCATGGAATATTTTCTCTAAGGAGTTTATCCATTGCTCAGCTACTAATGGATTTGTACCCCCATTAAATAATGGTGGTTGTTGCCTCATGATGTGATATAACATGGATCCTCCACATTGCGGATCAGGGTGCTCCATACGAGTAAGGTTATTATTAATAACTTGAGTGAGTTGTCCCAGTATGGTGATGAGTTGATCAGCACCAGTTGTATGTCCAGCTCCACAATAATTATCTTGAGCAGGAGGGAAATCCCTACATGGAGTGTGTGCATTGATACGGTCTCCATTCCTCCCACTAGGCGCCATTTCTAAACAATGTCATAAACTAGATTAGTTTATGAATCAAAATACATAATTCCATACATGTAAAACACTTAACATAAATGGAACTATAATCATAAAAATGTTTTCTTTATGGAAGTATATACTCATAAACCCTTCATAATGGGTTGTAAAGAAAATGAGAATTATCCTAAGCATATCCCCCGGGAGTGTCATAACCAAGAGTGCAGCAAGACCTGTTTTCATGCACCAGTTCCCGTTCGATTCTAGCTCAAAGCGGTGTTTTTGGGTTTTACCCTTAATTATATCTGTGCCAGAGCCACCTCTACCTGCTCGTATCCAGACATGGATATATTTCTTGGAAAACTCACAACATCTCTGTAATACCAAAATTCTATAAAGTCCTTCTATACTAATCCTCAAAGTCTATCTTAAGGCTATGTGATCTAATAAGAGTTTATCTAAATCTAGCTTCCAAGTTTATTACTAAACTACCTCTGATACCAACTGTAATGCCCCGACCCCAGTTACCCAGAGTCGGTGCATTATTACGTAACATTGGCATGATCACAAAAGATCAAGTCTCGAAGTACCGATTAGTTTAGTAGCCATGGAAACAATAGATAAATTAATAAATGTTACATTACATAATAAAGTGAAAAAATACAATAACATAGTATCCATTTTCCACACTCATATCCCCTTCAGACTATCCCTGCAGGTCATTTCTAAAATACTTCATCACATCCTGGAAAAATTAAAACATTAAAAGGGGTGAGCTCAGATGATCAGTAAGGATAACAATATAGCAGAAGCTTTCATAAATAAATATTAACATTTAAGGCAATGTATAACTAAAAAAAGCCTTTTAAACTTGAACTTCAGTATAATATGGCAAAAATAAAACGAAATAAGGCCATTTACTTATTCACATGGATATTCTACTAGTCGAATAATCAAATGCAATATCAATAACCACTTTCATAATGATGGAATGCATAATGCCAGACTATTATAACCACGTAGCCATGGCCTCGTCCCAAGACTAAAAATAAGATTTTGTCAAGGCCTCATGCCAAGACACTAGTTTGTCTCATTAGACCTGCTGATGCATCGAGGAGCTATAGCAGGCTCCACCCTTCACTTATTAAGTCCAATGCATTTCTCATATGAACATGTTTAAACATATCATAAACAATAAAATAATCGTATCACATAAAACATGCATAAAGGAAACATAACATTTAAACATTTCAATCACAAGATATCAATACAACACATTTATATAATAAAACATTATCAAAACCATTTTCAATACCAAAATAAATGAATGTTAAAACTTGGTTTTTATTTTTCATTTAAGAAAAGTTATGGCTTGTAGAGGAAGACGAAACTCAAATTATGGTCACGGAGGTGGAGAATTCATTATTAATGCATATGTACGACAAGTAAAACATTCCTTTTTGTCGTTTAGTAAAACACTTCATATAAAAAGATTCCTTTTCAATAAACGTAAAAGTCAAAGGGGTTTATACACCGTATAAAAGAAAGTTGTGTATAAAATAAAATATGTCTCAATGAAAGGAGATTGAGACGAAGTCCCTTACAAAGATAATTTTTTAAATAAAATAGATTCACTATATATACACATAAATAATTTATAAATACATGATAGGACATAATAATATCATGACATAATTTGAAAATAGGAGATTGACCCAAAGAATAGAAATTGGGTTAAGAAGTTCCCTTACCTCGTGTCCGACTTGACTCAATCGTTCTTTAACCTCATGATTAATAAACTAGAGTTAATTTATATTTTCTTAAGAACCTTTTTCATGTTCATTATTCTTTTTATATCACTTATTACCATGTTATGAACATTATGTAATTATTTAAGTTAATAACAGTCATTTTGTCGATCTTTGTTACTTGAGTCAAAAATAAACTTCTTATAATTACAAGTTGTTCATGTGGTGAAATATCCATTATATCCAGAATTATATTCATGATTTAGATATCATATATATCATATATATCCAGTATATACATTTATTTATAATATTACGTAACATTTAGAGGTAAGAAATGAAATGCATCATTCATGGAGACGGTAAGCCATACGTACGCATGAACGCTAATTTCATTTCTATTTCGTATGTAATGGAATGAAATCATAATGATATGAAGGTATATTATAATTTCAGTATAATATAATATATAATATCATTTACTCCATCCTTTATACATCCCACATAAGGCATTAATGATTCAAATCACTTTGAGGGGGCGGTAGTCCGCACTTCCTAAAATGAAGATATCGCGTTTACCCATAATGGAAACCATAAATGTATTACATAAATGAAGAATACAGAAGCTTAAGTCAAACATAATCATATTATATATCATATATAAATATAGTGACATCTTAATGTCCACTTTTAAAGGTGTTATATGAGTGTTGAACAATCATCGTTTCGTGAGGCAGAAATTCGTCATCCACAGAAACAATATGTTCTTTAACCATTAGATGTAGGTGTGTGTAAGTTTAGCTCGAATACTTCTTATAACAACATCCTAGTATATTGAGGATACTTGTTTTGTTACAAAATAAATTAATAAAAAGAGTTTAGGGGGTTGGAGAAGCAAAATAATACATAAGAACACAAGAGAAAACACTACCTTTAAAACGGGTAACTCTTTTTGATTTGAGCTTAAAGGCTTCCTTGGGAAGACTTCTGCCCAAAGTGAGGCTTCTAGGAGTAAGAGTATGATGTGGAGAGACGAAATGGGCAGGTTTTGGCTGAGAAAAAGGCTTGAGAGGTGTGGGTAAGGTGGTAGAGGTGGGGGCCTTTTATAAGAGGAGAGGAGGGGCACTCTTGGAAAGTTATAAAAGGTTGCTTTATTATAAAATGCTTTTCGGATTTAAAAGTTCCCAAAATTATATATTTCGCGGATAAGGTGATTAGAGTTAGAAATATACCCATCCAATATGTTTTTGACATGTGTAGGTCTTATATTTTAAATTAAATTTTCATTTTATTTAAATCATTAAATAATGAGGTAATTGCTGCATCATCATGGTGTCATAAATAATTTAATTTATTTAATGTATAAAAATTATAAAAAAAATATCATGATGTAGGAAATATTTTTATATTTCTAATGAATATTATTAGTCAAAAATATGCTTAGTATAACCCCATTTAAGAATTGTTTTAGTAAAACAACTCATGTTTGTGACATTTTTATTTTAACATTAAATAAAATGTTTTTAATGTCATTTTCCTACCAAAGCGGCTCCATAGGGTCCCCAAGTTGACCCATGGATTTTCATGGTCGTCCATGACTCATCCAATAGGGGTAATACATGATTCAAGGTCATTTAATATTATTATAACATTATCTTTACCTTAAATTACACTAATTACCATTAATCACGATTAATAAAACTTAAAAGTTACTATTCACCAAAAAATTATTTTAATCCCATTGAACCACATTTTACATCCGAATGACAACCATGTATGTTGGAATTTTGAAATTAAATTCATAGAAGTGGTAATTTTTCATTTAAACGAAAAATAAGTTTTTTAACTACCACTTAGTGGTTTCACTATTCATCAAAAATTGGAAGTTCTCAGAAAAATACCAAAAATTCAACATAGGCTAATTTCGATATTCAGAATCCAAAAATGAAATCCATTTTGAAATATAAAATATATATAATTTCAAAAGGTGGGTATTACTATTTATAATGTCTATTTTGATTGGTCGCGGTGTGTGAGAATCTTGAACTTGCGTACAATTCAAGCTATTGCATTATTGAAAGAGAAGAGTATCGTGGAAGCTCGAGGTGGTACATAAAACCCAAAAATCACCAAAAGAACTCTCCCTAAGAACCCCAATACTTGAAAATGCACCAACGTAAGTTCATAAATTTTATGTACCATTACACTCATTCTATTTATTTTGGTTTTCCTATTGTTTATCAATTCTAAGTCAAGGTGATCACATTTTCCCAAAAATTATAAGAACTATGTGTGGATTGATTCCTATTTTCATGTGATACAAAGTGATTACTAGTTCTCCTATCTCTGACCCAACCAAAAAACCGATATCAAATCCTCCACATTATCTTAGTGACTAGTTTTCTTCATTCGCATTGGTTTTCCACCCATAGGGTTCTAATCAAGACAAGTTAATTTCATTTTAAATAGAGTTTAAACCACATAAAAACTCATACAGTAAGGTATTTTTTATATAATCTTAAGAGATAGATTATTTTAGTCATTTTCACAAGATGTTAAACTATATGATGCATGGTCCATCTTGTAAGACGTGAAACTTCTTAGAGATGTCTACCTAGTTAGACCTTGCTTCCCCTACATATTATCCAAACTACATAAGAATCCTTAGCATGTGGTTCTATATCCATAACCCTATGTTATGAAAACATGACTCTTACACTAGGAAATATCCTAATATGCATAATGGTATTATATAAAAACCATATGTGGACCGATTCATGATGTTTCAATATATGTAATGATGGTGGGATCTCCAATAATAGGCCTTGGTGAAAATTATTATCACACTGGTTATACCCTAAAAGAGATATTTTTCCTCATTCACAACTATTTTTTTGTTTATTTCTCACATAATGGTTCTCATACATCTCATCCTTCTCCTCCCATACACGAGAAATTTTTTTATAGAGGACCTTTTCCAAGTACCTTGAATATATTGATTCTTATTACTATAGGATATGTTTTTGATCATTCATCCTGGGGTAAAAAACCTAATAAATTTTGGAAAAATGAATCATAAAAAATTGATTCTTGACAATAAATAATCGATATATATGGTGCATACCACACTCGGGAAATCAAGACACAAAAGAAAACATCAGAAATCAATAAAATACATAAAAAAACATGAGAAATCAAGAAAATGTTAGGTCATGTAAATGTTTGGTGGAGACTATGTTCCACACATGATACATATACAAAACAACAGTTACTATATTTGTCCAACATATAAAAATAGCAACTAATCATGGCCCAATGATGAACACCGCCCGTCACCCTCTCTACCTCCATATCTACTTACTGTTACCACCTAAAAGAACATTATATTGAAAATTAAATACTGTTGTATAATTATATTTAAACATAAAAAACAATAAAATTTTGAAAACTAAATTATTTTGAATTTTTGTGATTTACATGCTCTGTACTAGTCAATGAAATACCACCGGGGTAGATCTGATCATCTTCTAATATAAACCAATCAATGCTTTCTACAAAGCTAATATATGAGCCCCCTCGTCTTGAACTGTGTTTCGTAGAGAAACAATCTCTCTCTCAGTATCTTGGGGTATGGAATGACTACAACCCGGAGTAGATGAAGATGAAATCCCCAGTGGTCTTCCAAATAACTCATATGGTATGGGTCCTAAACCTATCTCGCGCAATCTACCAGGATGATCCTTCCCAAGGACTTTAGCAACCATTTCATCTCGGGAGACCGAGTAGGACTACGCAGGATTGGCATCCCACAGTTCTTTAATTTTTACCTATAAATCAAATATAAATAATATTAGAAGAAATATATAATAACATAGTAACAAATTATCATAAGTTATTATAATGAAAATTGAATTCACACACTAACTTCTTTGGTAGGCTCATTAACAAAACTTCTATGAGATTTGTTGTGAACATTCAACCAAAATTCTATTCGGGATGCTTCGTGCCCTAAACTCTATGACTGCATTAAAGAAAATCATCAATTTAATATATGAAACAAATAATATTTTCTTATAAATATTCAAACTAATGAAAATATTACCATAGTAGATAGGCTTCTAGAAAAACTCATTGACCCTACAGTGTGAGGGATGGCCTGCTTTTCCTGACTTCATGCATTATTTCTTGAAAGATCCTGAAATAAATAAAATTCAATTTAATAGTAATGTATTCAATGTCATATCCTCTTTATATACATGTATAAATTTAAAATCATATTATTAAAAAAAGTTCTCTGTTTTACGTGAGAAAGTACACTCCGCCCTTCATCCACAACATAATTCACATAATATACCATTTTTGATTTCAATGATAAGGTATATGGATCATGTAGTTCATGATCACCCACATCCATCAAGCGAGATAAGTTCACAGAAAAAAATTTGCAAGGAATATCTTTCAACACCTCTAATAATATCGACCCAATTGAATATGAATAATACAACTCAAAAATTCATGTGGTAGTTCAATTCAGTAATATAGGTCATCTTTCCATAGTATCCCACTTCCAAAAATATATATATACCACTATTTTGTGTTTTCAAACCCTCTTCTCGACCGACTATATGAAATCTATAGCCATTCATATTGTAAGTATCAAACTTTCTAACTTGTTTTATAGGACCTTGAGTAAGAAACATTAAATCTTATAACAACTCTACTCGATAATCAGTATTTGTGATGTAAAAAGAGAAATATACTTTATTAGAATTAAGAAATATATGTGTCAACCTAATATTTATATATATTGTAATATTTATGATCTTACACATCGTGAAAACCACTCTACAAGAATTATATTAACAACTTTCATTATAACTTTCTCATTTTATGTTCAAGCTCTCATTCATCTCTTTGTTTGTATCCTAAACTCTTTAATAAATGGATTTGAAATTTCCCTATTCAGTAGCACATATCTATGTGCCTGTAATAATTCCATTTCTGTTAGTATAACATATGATTCCTACCAAATGATCGGAAAATAGTAGGAAATATTTTTGATTTCCCATGTATTTGAGACTGATTCAAGGGGTCGTCATCACGTCCAACTTGATTAAATCTTGTCTCAATATAATCAATGTACCTAGAACAAAAGGTAAGACAATCATCTTCCAAATATCCTTCAGCAATAAATCCTTCCTATTGAGCTTTATTTATCACGTATGATTTCAAATTCCAAATATATCTATGAAGTAAAACAAACAAAAAAAATTATGAATTTAATTAAGTGAATTTTTTTTACATAACTGAAAAACCTATAAATAAAGTACCTCTCAGTTGGATTCATCCAATGATAATGAATGGGGACTTCTAATTTAGCGTCATCATCTAAATGTACAGTTAAATGCACCATGGGAGTAAAAATGGATGGAGGAAAGATCATCTCTGTTGCAAAAAGTGTCAGCACAAACCTCTCCTAAAGGTTTTAAATCTCAAATAGATGTAGATATTTCTCACACAGTTGTCTGAAAAATGTGAAAAAAATAGAGTACAACAATAGACACTTTTTTAGGTAATAATGTATGCAATGCAATGAAAGTAACTACTGTAACAAAATATGTTAATATAGAAGTTTCAAACTATGTAACTTATGATACATTATGTCAACACACATTGAGATGTTACTTTAATGCCCATAAGATACTTTCACATGCTTTAAAATTCAATGGAATGTATCTTCATCCATATTTTTTATTGCAAAAAAATTTTGAAGCATACTTTTCATTCTTATCTGTCCATATATCATGTTTTATGTTCATTACTTGTAATTCTTTTCGAGAATTGAGATGATCCTTATATTTTCCATGATCATTAAGGAATGTGAAGATCAAATTGTCCTTGATATTATCCTTAGTACACATCACATCAATATTATTCCACAATAAATTAAATTCCCAATATAGATGTTTGAAGAATATAATTTTTTTCTTCAATTTCTGTGTTCCAATTTCATTTGACGATGCACTTCTAACCTGTATCCCACTGTCATTCAAATGATAAACCTTCCAAAATTCAATTTCAACTTTTCTAAGTTGTGTCCATATTTTATAACCAATAAACAACTTTGGAGTTGGTCTACGATCAATAAAACCATTAAATATTGATCATTTCAGGCAGAATCTATGAGATGCATCGAGAAATATTAGATGGAACAAGAAGCACCATTTTCTAATGTCAGGAATCTGTATGGTCTCAAAATCAATGTTACAAATAGGAAATGACAAACTTGTGTAATAATTACAACCAGATACATTCCCAAGACCTCAGATGTCAATAATGGTCCACATTAAAGCATCATTCATTTTGAACATTATTTTAAAAGAAGAATATAATGTCTCAAAACTGTTGCTCTATAACTCTTATAATTATTCAATTAATGGCTGAAAGTATACATCAATATCATTTCCAGACATTTTTTTCCAATATTTATCATCAGAATGATAAAATATGTTTTTTGCATACACATCCACAGAGGCAAGATCGCAAGGGATCAAAAAAACTATCCATATGCTATAATTGGAACTCAAAGTCCCAAATGAGTTAAATATATCGACAACCAATCCCAATCTAATATTCCTAGAATCAACTAGGAAATCTAGATTTAATGAATCAAATGTCTTCCATGATTTTTAATCTCATGGATGTCGTAATAACCCATCATTGTTATTATATATAGAATGACACATTATGTGTTCGGTGGTTTTCAATGACACGAATAATCATTAAAGTCGAGGGTTTAAAGGAATGTATTGAAAAACCTTTGTAGGTGTGCTCCTTTTATTCTTATTCATGGTTTTATGTGGATTCATACTTACAATGTCACCCATTAACTGCCATATAGAAAAGAGATTTTTTTTTCAATCCTGTCTACTTGAATCCTATCACCAATAAAGAATACAATCAATTGGGCACACATGTATATTTTTCTAATTCAAACAAATCCGTATAACAACTTTTTTCATATCATAAAAAGTCTTGGGGACTTTTTCTTCAAGAAATACATCACGCAATATTTCTAATATCATTAACATTTCTTTATTTGTAATTCCACATAGACATTTTATATGGTATGACATCTACATAAAATAAAGTTTTGAATATTTCAAAAATCCACTATACAACTCTGGATTTCCATCATCAACTAAATCTTGAGACATAATTTCCTCAGTGAATTTTTGTCTTACATTAGTGTCGATATAATCAGGAGGAGGATCCACTAATATGTTACAATCTTCATCTAGTTGTCTTAAAGTCTCAAAAACATCACTTGTCACATTGCTCTATGTAGCACCCTCATCTGATGGTTCTAATATGTTATGATGTTGATGATGGTGTCTTGATGTGCCAAATTCATCATTTATGAGGTTTTTTATTTCATTTACCATTGTCAACAATTTTGGGAGCTCATTCTGTGGATTGACATCAGTGTTCAACCTTTATGTAATGTTTGATTCTCCGTGCCAAATTCAATACAAATATTGACCTGGGAATTTAGTCAATATTAAATTTTCATAAACATTATCTATCATTGACCATATTCTAAAATTACATTTAGGACATGGATATCTTATTATCCCTTCAACGGATCGATTAAACATTTAAAAATATAAACTCTCCTCCAAACCCTTAATATATTAAGGTGTGTTCCTTAGTAATGTGATCCAGCTTTTATCCGTGTATATCGAAATGTGACTACAGAATATTAAGAAAATTAAAATACAAAACTATTAATAAATTGGGAAATATATTCATATATACTAGTTGAAAAAATATATAAATATGTAAATGATTTGGAAAAAATCTAATATTGGATCAAACAAAAATCTTAAAAGACACTTTTTCCCAATATACAATGGTAAATTAAGGAACTATAAGGTGATATCTAGCAAATAAATTTCTCATAATATACCTATTAAGTCTCAAAAATACAATCTCATGTCTACCAAGACATCCAAAACAATATATAAATTTCAAAGAAGAGGAATGAATGTTGTTGACAACAATTTGTCAGAAACCAACCTAGATAACCAACCTAAGTGGCATATAATCCAATTTTGACATATCCCAGTGGGTGTTACCAATCCCCAAATCTTGGTGACTAGTGTCTATGAATAAAAACCAACCAGAGGGAATGATTTAACAATAAGTAACACTAATCAAGACAAATTAGAGAATATAAAATTAATAATAGTTGGTATTCCAAACACTCCATGATAGATAAAAGCACAAGTAAATAGATACAAGTCTATAAAATAGTGTGTTTCATTAATTCAACAATTAATATCACAACCTAGAAACTGTATGTAACAAGTGGATTTCACGTTCCACCAGTCACCACTAAATCTCTAAGTCACTCTAATTAATAACATCCACTACCTATGAGTGGCTCTTTCCATATTCTTGGACCATGAAAAAAATCTAAAAATTACTAAAGGAAAAGGTAGGGTGTGATAAAAATGCTCAGAAGGATATCACCAAGCATTTCATAATCAATCCATAACAAATAAACCCAATTTTTTCTTTTTTAAATAAAATTTAGCCGGGAATTTTTTTTTCAATTAGAATAAAATCAAGCTTGACAAAACATTTCAATGTCCAAGTTAAAATATGTTTCAAAGTGAATATCCATAAAATATGGGATACATAAGAATCTATGTCAAAATAAGAATGAATAAGAATTTATATCAAAATATACATGATTAAATAATTCCAATCAATAATTGGCATGTATAAATAATTTTACATCATTTTCAATGATACAACTATGGTGATAACATCTAGGGTTAGTACTAGTCACAAGGCCTCAGAAAATATCATTGAAATATGCCTCTAGGTGTATACACAAACATTTGATCCACATGCTTAGGGGGAATATGATAACATCCCAAAGAATGAAATAACTTCTCTCAAGTATTTTTGTTTCATTTTCATCATTAATTCGATTTAAGATATCAATTTACCTAGCATAAAAATTATTTCTCCTAACTACCTTTAATCCCTTGTGCTTCAAGGAAATAAGTCATAATTTGGGACATCATTCAATAAAATCAATATTTCAATCAATTAAAAAAATAGTACCCATGTTAATGTTTTGAAATGTTCCTTTCATTTTCAAAACCTATATCCAATGGTTTTTATCAAAAACGCATGCCTTTACATTAAAATCATTTCATTTCAAAACTTGGAACATTTTATGATTTTTTATCTCAATAAATCATGCTTCAAATAATTCATTTAAAATAAAGATCATATTATCTAAAATTTACACTTCATTTCATTACATTTCTAATCTTTTTTCAATATCTTTAACTCAATATTTAGAAATCTATTGGAAAACAAAATTGAATGAAAATTTATTAAAGGTTTCTACTAATAAAGATTACTTTATGAAACCATCTACTATAATAAAAATATATATCCACCGATATTAGATTTACTAATGGAGAGTCAGTGGATAAAACACTCAGGGAAGAATATTAAACTACACTGCCAACCTACGAGAATGTCGGTGAGGCGGCGAGGCAGCGAGGCGCGACGAGGCGGTGAGGCAGCGATGAACTACGGATTCGGGAGTTTTCGGGGGGGTCTCTTGGGGGATAGAGGGAGAAGGGGGTCTCATGGGGGTTGGGGGGATAAGTTTCACGATTGAAAAAAATTGTTTTGTGGTATTTTAATAAAAACCACAGCAAAATAATTTATAAACAAATTATCGGCAGTTTAGCTGCAAAAGACCATTAATGTTGTAGTGTGGTAATTTTATTAAACATTAGATCTAGTACATCTTAATGAGTCAATACGATATATAAAATTGGGATATTCTTATAAAGTCAAAAGAAGTTGGAAATTAAGTTCACCATCATAATCAATAAGATATTTGTTAGTGATTAATATTTATGGAAATGAAGAAAAAAATATGAATCACTTTGTATTTGGTGAAAATTGGAATAGATATCATATTCATTGAATCCGACGCACAATTCTTGTAAAGGAAATCGTATTTAAGAGAATCATTCTCATTATATTCACACTAAATCCATAATGAAAGGATCAATCTTATTGAGGAACAATATTGATGAAATTAAATGTTCATTAGATTCACACCGAATAAAGTATCGAATTTTTTATCATAATGGGAAAAGCATATTTTTCATGAATATAAAAGAAATGTGAAAATGAATTTTTGAACTTAGAGTTATCAAAAAACACGAGTTTTTGGTAAAACTTATGATGCATTCATGATGAAAGAAATGGGGAGTGAATGAGTTACTAATCAAGTGTATTCAAAATGATCAGATCTGGATGGAAGAGACAAAAGGGTGTTAGAGATAAAATTTAGCAGGATCGTATTTATGACAGGTTGTAAATAAGGATGTTTTTAAATGAAATACATAAACTATAGCATCTGATCATCAACATATTTAGAGGCATGAACTTTAAAAAAGAATGTTAATGAATCCACCTTAATTGGATCAAAATATTCATAACCTCTATAAAAGTTTGTGAAAAATATGTTTTTATTAAATTAGGTTAAGACCTATCATAATCATAGGAATAATTTATTAAGTCCCACGAATGAAAATAAATAAAACGAATATGATAAAAAAATGTATTTAACAATTTAAAAGGGGATTAATTTATGTCATTGATGTTCTAGTGGGTCGAGAAAATAGATGAAGAATTTTTTTTTATTTTATGAAAATTAAGGGAAGATATGAATAAAATAGATATATATGTTTTTGAGGGAGATATTGAAATTCAAAGAGAGTTTTTTCTCAATAAATGCTACAGATCAATTTTATTGAAGAAATCAGATTGATATAACCCATATCAAAAATTTAAATTGGATTTAGATATTAGATCCATACTGGTGATTGAAAATGAAATTCTAATGATGAGATTGTGATTGAAGAAGAATTGAGAATGTTCGAGAATGGTTGACAAATTCATAAATGTGATAAGATTCAAGGAAAATTGAGATTTGGGAGAATTTGTTTGAGTGGTAATGTTTTTATTATTCCTATAAAAAACACACATGGGTCGCCTATAAATGTGAAAATACATTGTACTATTTATAAAAGAGGTATTGTTCACTATATGAGAGGAATGATCTGACTTTATAGGTATAGAAATTAGTTTTCCAACTTTATAGTGGATTTATTTACTCCCAAACCATCATATTAATCAATTTTCATTCATATTACTATCATATTTGATATATTCCCTTACAGAACTTGGTTTACTCCCCATTCCAGTCCTATTTATCTCTTGAGATATCAATACATAACCAATAAATTGGAGATAGATATAGGTTTCAACCATTATATAAGTAAAATCATATATATGTGTCCCACAAGATCATTAAACATTGATCATATAACAACCAATGGAAATAAATTCTTTTCATAAACATTTAATCATTTCATAGCCCGTGGAAAATAAAAATGTTTCATAAAAATCTCATCATTTCAACAAAGTCTAAAATGTGGAAATGGAATGGGTTTCATAGAAATCTTATCATCGTATTTATAAATCATATATTGAAATAATATGGATAATATCCTTAGATAATATCCCAAATATATCATAATTTTAATCAACGATTTTTTCTTTGATAGAAATACCATTAAATGGCCATTAAAACATTCTTCAGAAAGATAAACATTCCATTTTTAAATAAGTTATTTAAAATATAAAAATATTCCATAATATTATATAAAACAATTCTTTGAAAATAACCATGGAATATTTTAAAGGATGCTTCAATATGTTGATAAATCAGGACAACAGGAAATTTCATTCATGTTTTATAAGTAAAAAACATTTCTTTAACACTATTATATAATGGTAAAAAAGAACGACATTCAAAAATGAAAAATATATTCTATTAAAAAATTTAAAAAATATAAACATGGGTAAAATTTTATTAATAAATCATTTAAATAATTTTGAAAATATTATTCAATACATTTATAAAAAACCTGAATATCGGAGAAAATGTTTTTTCAACCGAACAGAGAAATGATGTTGATTTTCGTTAAAAACACATTTTTTGTATCTTGAGTAAATAATATGAGGAAAATAAAAATAAAAATATATATTCTAAATAATTGATGATATGATAAGGAAATTAATGAGTTTCTTGATTGGTATATTATAATATTTTATCCTTAAGAACATAATCAACTGCTATCCTAACAAAAAAGTTGATTGTAAAATAAAAACCTTACAAATTTGGTAACTTTTTAATCATAAGTCCCATAAAATAGATACAGTTTTATTTGTTTATATATATATATCCTAAAATTATCATGAAAATAATCATAAATTATATTTTTCGGTACTATATACAGTTAGCAAAAGAAACGTGTGGTGTATAAGGCATGTGTCTCATAAAAATGGAAGTGAGACGAAAATCCATTAGCTCAAGTTACAATAGTTTTGAAAGCAATATAACTTCTTTTATAATAAATTTAACATTATTATAATTTTTTCATTGATCAGAAATGTACTTATAATATCTTATATTACCCCATTATAATATTTCAACACCCCATTCGGTCAATAATCCCTTAAAATCTTTATTTCAATGTTTCAAGTCTTCTGTTTATCAAGTGGCTTTCAGTTTGGTAGTTCTATTACTTTAAAAGAGATCATATTTACATATTATTCATGATATTAACACTGTTTATATTCATTATATATATATATTCATTTATAAATGTTATTGATAGAAAAGTTAATTACGCCATTCATGTGGATGGTATGTCATACGTACACATGAACACTATTTTCACATTTTGATAGATGAAATGAAATGACGGTAAACAATAATTCATTTTTTAAGAATAATTATCATGATATATATATCATATATATTCCATTAATATATCGTTATATCCATCCACGTAAAATAGAAATGAAAAATGAATCGCAACACTTTAGAGAGCTGGTAGCCCACACGCATGCACGAGCGATAATATCACTTTCCAACAGATTTGAAGGTAAGAAGGTATGTGTGATATAATAATTATATAAATATAATTATATCATAAATATAATATATATAAATTTAACCCATTATAAAACTAACCCATTAAATATGGCGATGAAAATTGAAAAGTATCTTTAAGTTGAGATGGTGTGTCCTTCGTAGGATCGTGTGATAATTTCACTTCTGATTTGATGGGAGAGTGGTTGAATAATGGTAGTTTCATAATCATAATAATATTTAAGTATATTGCAGATAATTATTATAATATTTTATGATAAATTACATAGATATATAAGAGGTAATTAATAAGTATAAAAGAAATTGATCAGTTAAGGAAATTATATCTTCTTTAAAATAAATTATTCATATATCCTATGAAGGACCATATAGTTTGTAATTTTAGAATAATATAAAATTTATAATTTTTTATGTACGTTGAGAAAGTATTTTTTAGGGTATGGTTGAGCTATAAGTCTAACAGTTGAGAGTTCCTATTCAGTTTATTGTATAACTGAGAGGGGGGAGGGGATGAATCAGTGATACTCTTTTTCTTTTATGTTTCTTTTCAAATGAAACAACCTCCTCCCCCTAATAAATATTCAATTCACTACTGAAAACAATTCAATCCATGCATATATAGGAAAACAAAGATTTATATGGTTCACTATTCAAAATAGAATAGTTACATCCTTGGTATGGTTTGGAAATGATCAAAGACCAGGAAATTCACTAGAAAACAATCATTGGATTACTACGAGTTTGATATACTCATTCACTCATGTAGAAATTTGAAAAAATTCCACTAGTGTGTGTACACCCTCTTAGAAAAAACATGACAATAAAATTGTTTTGTAACAACTCATGTTACCTACACATATTTTCAATTCAACAAATGTATTCAATTGATATAAAATTCATCAATTCCTTACCTAGAAGAAATGTAAGAACCTAATGGACATTGTTATAAAAAATGAGTCAAATTTTCCAAGGTTTGATTTTTGTAGTCCGATTCCATTGAGTACAATTCTTGAAAAATCATTATTAAATTCTGGTTTTTATAAGGAATATAGTAGAAATAAATCGGCACCACTTCAATTTAGAATACAATACTTCCTATGTTCAAGAAACCCAATATGAAAATCCTGAAGTTGATTAATCCAACTCGATATGATGATAACATGAATACAAAATTGTAAAATCGTATACGATGACCTGTTGAGTTTGACGAATTCTGAGTATGATGATCATCCGAATAAAATTTCATGATCTTGTCATCTTCCCCATCAAAATTTATGCAATAAAAAAATGACATCACATTCTCTCACTAAAAACATGTATATTTTCACTCTATTATGGTGAACAGTCCCACCGAGTCATAAAGTACAATGTACTTTTCCTTTTATAGGTGACCCTAGAATGGTTTGGGCAGGAATCCCAATAAAGGTTCCCACACACACAAATTCACCCACATTTAAATTCCCCCTAAAATTTAAAATGTATTTTGACTTCATCAACACTTCTATATTCTTATTGAAACTTCAAAAATCTTCACCGCTTATTCTCCACACTCTCATTTCATGTTTCAATACAATTACAATTGATGAGTAATGCCTGAGTACAATCATCTCATTCAAATTTTCTTAATCTGATTGTTGAATAATATTCTTAGAATCAATTTAAATCAAAATCCTATATTTGAAAGTTAAGCCCCCCATCAACAAATCATTCAAAAATATCTTTTCTTTATATAAATCATCCAATAAAATTAATTCAACCATTTTGAAATGGATGACTACATTTTTGATCATCCTATTCACTTTTTCTCTTGACCCATATGAAAACATCACTTTATTCAAAAACCCATGCTTGAATCATGAATTCCTTCATGACCTTGAATTCATTTGATGATCAACTATATCATCTTATGATTTGGATTGGAAAGTATCATAATATTCAATTCCTTATGAATTCATTATTTTATTCCCAACCTATATATGACATTTTCGGAATAGAATCAGGCAGGAAATAATCATCCAAGGTATAATCATTCTAGATCCAATTATCCTAGATATTATTTCCTAGAATACGATCTTTTCTGGGTATGATCATTCTGAAAAACAATGGACACCATCTCTTATGCTTTTATTAACACTGATTCTTTAATCAACATTTAATTTTCAATATGAACTGGATTTTCAATCGAGACAACTTATTCAATTGTTACCACATTTTCAATTTTTACCACCGTTTAAAATAGTATCATCTTTTAAAACTACACGATGGCATAAATAAAAAGCTTCTCAAAATTTTCATTCACCCAGAAATGATTTTTTTTTAAAAAAATCTATTACTTCTTTCTCTTTTCCACCTGGATATGATAACTCTGTATACAATTTCTTTGATCGACAACATCTCTTCCACTACCCCATTCCTCCATCAAGATTTCATCACATGTTCTCAATTCAGCTTATGATTTATATTAAATATAAATCGTTAAATCATATTCCCAATTAAATTATCATAGTCATAGTGACTCAAACTCTCCATAAAAATAACCACTTATTTTATACTGGACCCAAAGTGAATCTGATGAATTCCTCATTATAATCTTAACCAACAACAGACCCTCCGTATGATGGAATTTCACAGTGAGTATGATTCTTTTGAAAAAAATGTGTCTGATTATTTTTAAAAAATGGATCTGATTTTTTTGAAAATATGGATTATACTATATTGAAAAGAATCCTCATTAGGATTTTTTTCATAAACAGTGTTGAGATTTACGGATTTCCAAAAACATTCATTAACAACAAAAGACAAAACTTGATTGCATAACACCTTCATCATCAGCTTAGTCCCAACAATCCCTCCTGGGTATTTTTTTCAACCATGTTTCATAAATAACAGAATTTGTTTCCTTATGAAATGGATTGTATATCAAAAATTATACCCGTATGTGTGCTAAATCATTGTAGGAAATAAGAATAATTAACAGAAAAAACATGCTATCAAAAAATGTGATTATGAAAATATATTCATCTTTATTCCTCATATCTTATTCAACGTACCTTGAAAATAAAAAAAATCTTTCCTACAATCACTCTAATAAATAGTTAGAATAGTTTACTGAACAAATAATGAAGAATTCATAGCTTACCCATAACTCTCTCTTTTATGAAATATATTTATGAAACAATATGATTCTACCCATTGAAAATTCAATCCAATGTTGAGATTAGAAAGGGGAATGAAATACATACCTCATCCTTGAAGAGATAGAGGATGGAAATCCATGTTCAACCTCAATTTAGAAAATGATTCCTTTGTGAAAGGTGTTGTAAATATATCAGCAAAATTTTCTAATGTTGAAACAGATTCCATCATAAATCAATTATTCTCCACAGGATCTTTGATGAAATGATATTTGATATCAATATTTGTATGATAATGTTGAACTAGATTTCTAGTGAGATTGATTTTGCTTTGATTTTCACAACATAAGATCAAGGGTAACATCACATCAACAATTACATCATAAAATTGTGTTTTCATCCACATGTGTTGTTTAGTGGCATGAGTGTCCACAAAATACCTAGCTTTAGCCATATTGAGAGTTACAAAATTCTTTTTCTTTGAATGCCAAATAACACAATTCGTTCTCATAAAGATTAGTCTTCCATATGTGGATCTTCGATCATCCACATTTTCTTCCAAATCTATATCAATATACCAAAACATATCAATACTATTTGATTTTAAAAACATGATTCTGAATTATATTATGCCTTTGATATATCTGAGAATTATATTTCTAGTAATAATATGTTATTCTTCTGGAGAACTCTGGAATATTTCACAAAAGGTATCATTATAACCAATGTTGGGTCTTGAGGTAGTCAAATACAATAGACTTTCAATCACCTTCTGATTCCCTTTCTAATCTACTAATTTTCATTCTATAACTTTACTCAACTTGGTTCCCACCGAAATAGGCATTGAAAAAGGTTTTGAGTTTCCCTTGTAGAACCCCTTGAGATGTTCTTTAGAATACTTATCTTGGGAGAGAAATATATATTCTTTCTTTTTAAAAATTTGTATCCCCATAAATTATTTCATTTCCATCATCATAGACATTTCAAATACATTCCTCATCTCTTTAGAGAATATTTCAAAACTTATTTCATCTTTACAAGAAATAATAATTCCATCAACATAAAAAATCCAAATGAGGTAATACTCTTGATGTTCTCTAATATATAGATTTCTATCCACTCTTCCATTCATAAAATTCATCTTCCTTAAGAAATTATCCAATTTGAAATACCATGACCAAAGATGATATTTTCTATTATACAATTATTTCATCAATATTCACACATAACTCTCATCTTTCCCAATAAATAATCCACAAGGTTGTTCAATATAAACCTCTTATTCAAGATCATCATTCATAAATGTGTATTTATCATCCATTTGAAATATCATGTTTAATCGTTGTGAACTAATAGTAAGACAGAATATAATTATTTACAATATGGCCCCTAGAGAAAATGTTTCATCAATATCAATTCCTTCAATAAGTGAATACCCTTTTCAAGCCAATCTAGCTTTGTTTCGGATAACTTCAAATTATTCCTTCTGATTATTTATGAAAACTCATTTTGTGCCAATAGTGTTTTTATTTTTAGGATTGTGTATGAGTTTCCATATATTTTTCTTTTCAATCTGATGTAATTCTTCAATCATGGATTGAACCCATTCTAGATGCTCAAAATCTTATTTCACATCATTCGGTGCTACTTTTGAATACAGATAAGTATGTTTGATTTGTTTTTTTGTTCTTATCACTTGAATCTTATGATATTGATCACCAATTATATTATGGGCTTCCAATTCCTTATTTAGACAAGGATGATATTTTTCAGTGTATTCCTCATCATTGGAAATAGATGAGTTCGATTTTTCTTCTTGAGTTGGAATAAAATTATCTACATTTTTATTATAATTTTTTTCTACACCTTGATCAAATTCCTTGACTCCTTGATCATGTTTATCTTCCTCTACCATTTCAATTACATTCACATCATCTAAATAAACAAATCTTATTTGTTTCTTTGTTTAATCTCATGTATCCTTTTCCTTCTAGATCATATCCATGATTTATTCCATATTCCCTTTCTACTCACACTTTCCAAGGTTTCCACCTTTCTTCATTGTAATACAAAGACTCCCAAAAACCCTTAAGTGTTTCAAAATTGGACTTTTTCCATAAACAAATTCATATAGAGTCATGCCTGATTGAGTCCTCTAGAAAAAACTTCTCAAAATTTAAATAAAAATACTCATGGATTGCCTCCAAAAGCAATGAGAAAAGATATGGTCAAGTAACATGGTTCTTACCATTTCTAATAAGCTTATGTTCTCACTATTAAAAACCCCATTTTGTTGGGGAGTATATGGGGAAGTATACACATTCCAAATTCCATGCTTCTCATGATATTATTCAAACTATCCACTTTTATATTCACCACAATTGTCTATTCTAAACTTCTTAATTGAATACTCACATGCACTTTCTTCTTTCGATCGGAAACATTTAAAAAATTTCAGAGATTTTAATTTTTGTTTCATATACATAACACAAGTAATGAGAGTAAAATAATCAATGAAAGTAATGAATTACTTATCTATATTTGTGTATTTTTTTATCAATGTCCCACATATATTAGAATGAATCATCTCTAGGGGTTGTTTTGAAAAAATATCTTCTTTCTTATGCATAGAGTTTGCAATCATTCCTTTCTAAAAAATAGTGAAACACCAATATATTTTTCATGGAAAATCAAGAAATGTATAAAACAATATCTCTTTTGGATAAAATTCCCTTGTTTATCTGATATATATGTCCATGATTTTTGTTCCACAACTGATTCTCTTCCATCATGCTCCTGTAACAAGAGTTTTGGGAATCACTAACATGAAAACAATTTCCTTTCACACTTTGGACACTTGTGTAAATATTTCCAAATTATTCACTTTTCAATGAGAATCCATCTTTCATAAAGATAAAATACATACCCTCGCCACAAAATTTTGAAACACATAGAAGATTGTGTTTTAGCCCATAATCATTCAATGTTTTCTTAGATTTCATATTTTCTTTTCCAATGATGGATGACCAAACACCTTTGATTTTAAAAAATTTATCATTACCGGATGTCAATGGGCCTTCTATAAAATATTTCAAACCCTTAAATAATTTTAAGTCTACTATAATGTGAAAGAAACACCCATTTTCATGTATCCATGGTTATTATACTTTTGTGGCTTTCGTGCAGTTTCAACAAGAGAATTTTCTTCATTCTTTTCTCTCTTCACCTTCCACTACTTATAATTAAGAATATTTTTTGAGCTAATAGAAAAACTTGAAATCCATTTTCAAGGTTTCCTAGTTGTTCACATCTTTCAAAAATAGTTTCATGGGGCTGGAACCTATTTTAAATCATTACTCTAATCTTCTATGATTTCTTCATAACAAATATCTCAGTTTTCCTTCATCGAGGTGATTAACTCCCCCACAATATTTGAATTTCATAACTTGTGGGATATTAATAATGTTGTTTCGAACTAGCACATAATTTTTGTGTGTCTGAATCCCCCACAATACTAGCAATATCCATAGAATCAGTTTTTTCTTTGAAAAATATATATTGATTAGAATTGAGAATACATTTCTCAGAAAAATTTCTCATCTCTCTTTTTTAGGGAACTAACATAATTGTCATAAATTGGACACTTTTTCTTCTTTGCATCTTTTTTGGGTCCTGATTTTTTCAAAACGTTTTTGAATTCTGGTTTCTTTAAAGCTTTAGAATTACTTTCATTTTTGGTTTTTCCCATATACATGAAATTTTTATATTTCATGTTTTTAGAAATATTTACATATTTCTTATCACCCTTTGAAGGTATCTTTTGTTAAACCTTCTCTGGTTTCTCATTTTGATAACTTTCACCAACCATAGTGATAGTGTTTTTGAATCTTCTGTTTCTCAATTAACCTTATGAGAGTTTTTGTTGGACAACTTCCAACTTTTCTTCTTTTTCTTCATTTAGCTTAACCTCTAGATGCTCATTACGATTGTTTTCTTCTTCAATAGGTTTTTGCAGATCATAAATCTCTTTCACCAGCATTTCTTTCTCATCAGCAAGATATTTTTGGTTGTTTTAGTATTCATCTTCTAACTTTTTTTTAATTTATTTCATCAAATCATTCCCAGACATTCTTTGAACTCTTTTTTCAAACGGGAATCAAGTTTATTTTCTTCTTCTTTCGAACATCTTATTCAATATTCTTCATCATTCACAGTTTCAATGAAATTATTTTCAATACTATACTCAACATACTTTTTGAATTCAACATCAATTCCTTCTTCTTATTTATCTTTAAAAAAGATACTTATTCTTTTGGATTTGAAGAATTTATTTTCTTTACATATGGAATAAAACATTCCTTTATCACCCTATTTCATACATGATCTTCTTGTATTTCTTTCATATTCATCACAATCATCTTCATTCTTTCTTTGAGAATAGTTAGCCACAAAGTGACCAACTCCTCCACATTCAAAAAAATTAATGGGATATTTCCATTTGTATTTTCCCGTACCTATTTTCAGATTTTTAGAAAACAGGGATAAGATATCACTAAGAT
Organism: Viscum album; assembly: GCA_963277665.1. Classification (NCBI taxonomy): domain Eukaryota; kingdom Viridiplantae; phylum Streptophyta; class Magnoliopsida; order Santalales; family Viscaceae; genus Viscum; species Viscum album. The sequence continues at coordinate 508,201,248 of OY728145.1, forward strand.
TTTTATTTACCTCATATTCAGTGTCAGAATCACCATCATCTTCTTCAATAAGAATCTTCTTCGACTTTTATTTTTTCATAGCCTTGAAAGATATTTCTCTATCAATATGTTTTTTTCTCCTCATATCTTTCTCAATTCTCATTTCATAAGTGATAAGAGTTCTATGAAAATAATAAAGAGATAGTGTCTTTAGATATCTGTCTTCTAATGAAGAAAATATTTCATCGAATTCTTAATGTAAGATTCTAAAAATATTTTCAGAAACTATAGAGTGATAAATATTTTCAAAAATAAATCTTATAGTACTCATAATATCATTCACCTTGTTAAAGAAATCCCAACATATTTATGCTCACTAATCATCATGTCTTCATACATCAATCTTCACATTTGAAGTTTTGTCTTCTTGACATATATATTGTCTTCATATATGTTTTCCAATTTATCTTATATACCTTTGGATGTGGAAAAAACAGTCACTCTCAATAATTCACTTATAGAATGTGATGATAATAAAGCATTATTTTCTCTTCCATCATTCTTACGATTATTCTTATCAACAAGTTTAAGTGGATCCTTATCATCAATGGGTGGCAACTAAATTTTTTTAGGTTCAAGAACATCATAACTAATATACCTAATCTAAGGTATCATTATATACTTAGATAAATGATATTTATTTCCATAAAAAACTGAATACATTTACTTTTCTCACAGTTCAAATTCTTCACCAGTAAAGAATAGCGAAGGGAAACCCTCCGCTGAAATCACTTGAGAGTGCCTAGTCAGTGTATTGTATCACTGATAGGGGTAGGGGTGAATCAATGATACTCTTTTTTTTGTTTCCATTCAATTAAAACATCTTTAATCCTATTAAATATTCAATTACATATTGAAAATGATTTGATCCACACATCCATAATAACCTAAAGATCTACGTGGTTCATTATTCAATAAGAATAAATACATCCTTCATGTGGTTTTGAAATGATCCAATACCATAAAATCAACTATAAAAAAAATATATGGATAACAATGACTAGGATATACCCTTACACTCATATAAATCTATGAAACAATCCAACCAATTCATGTTCACCCTCTTAACACAAATAGGGTAATACAATTGTTATGTTATAACTCATGTTACCTATGCTCCTTTTGAACTCAAAGAATGTATCCAATTAAAATAAAAAATTTCAATTCCTTACCTAGAATAAACGTAAGAACCTTATAGAAATATTTATGAAAACTGAGTCTGATTTTCTTGGGTTTGATTTTCCTAGTCTTATTCCTTTGAGTATGATTCTGGAAACAAAATTCTTCACATCAGATTTTCAGATAGAATATAATAGAAATGGATCACCACCAGTTCAATTCAGAATACAATAATTCATCAGTTTAAGAAACCCAATATGGAAATCCCAAAGATGAATAATCTATCCCTATACGATGATCGGCCAAATGAAATTTTGAAAAATTTAATACGATGATCTGCTAAGTACAATGAATTCTTAGTATGAGGATCATCCAAATAAAACTTTATGGTATTATCTTATTCCCTATTAAAATGTCTTCAATACAAATAAATGATATCACTTTCTGTCACTAAAAACTCGAAGCTTCTCTTTCTACTATGTTGAATTGTACCACCCTCTCAGAAATTGAAAATTACTTATCCTTTTATAGGTGAACCTTGAATGGTTTGGGCAGGAATCCAAAAAACGTTTCCCTCTCACACATCTTTTCCTAAATTTCAATTTCACTTAAAATATAAAATTCATATTGACTTCTTCATTGCTTATCAATTCTTCTCTAAACATCTATAATCTATACCTCTTATTCTCTAGACTCCAATTTCAAATCATAGTACAATAATAATTGATGAGAAATACATGAGACCTGTCATCAGAGCCTGATTGTCTCAATCTAAATGCTGAATATGATTCTCATAATCAATTTGGATCAAATAATTATATTTGAATGATAAGATTCACCTCGAAAAATCATTCAACAATCACTTTTCTTCACATAAATCATCCAAAAAAAGTAACTCAACCATTTTAAAATGGTTTACTTCATCTTTGATCATCCTGTTCACTTCATCTCTTGACCAACATGAAAACTTAACTTTATTCAAAAACTTGTTCTGGAATCATAACTTCCTTCATGACTTTGAATTCATTTGAGGGTCAAATTTAGCATCGTCTAACATGGTTTGGAAAGTATGATAATTTTCCATTCATTCCATCTTCTTTCTTTTCATCACATCCCAAGAATGATCCTTTCTTATTAACATTGTTCTATAAATGATTATCCATGGTATGATCATTTTGGATTTAATTGTCCTAGATATGATTTTTTAGAATACAATCTTTTCTGCGTATAATCATTCTGAAAAATAATTGGCACCATCTTTTACTCTTCTATCGACACTACTTCTTTAATAGATACCGCCTCTTTAATTAGAACCACCTTTTCAATCACCACCACATTTTCAATTAGTACCACATTTTTAACAGGCACCACCTTTTCAATCAGTAGCAAATTTTCAAACTGCATCACCTTTTAAAAAACACCACCTCTTCAATCACTATCGTCTCTTACTTTTATTTCACCCTAATTTTATTTTTTTGAAAAACAATTGTTATACGTTCTTTCTCTCTGTTATCTACATATGATTAATCTGGATACAATCATTTTTAAATCGGTACTATATCTTTGACACCTCATCTCTTCCATCAAGATTATGTCACATGTTCTCAATTAAACTTATTATTTATATGAAATACAAAATGACAAATCAATATCATAATTAAAACATCGTAGTTATAGTGACTCAGATTCTCTATCAAAACAACCACCTGTTTCATTCCAGATCCAGAGTGAATCTAATTAATTCCTCATTATGATCTTAACCAATACTAGACCCTCATTATAAAGCAATTTAAAATTGATTACAATTCATTTGAAAACATGAGTCCAATTCTTTTGAAAGCATGTATCTCATTCATCTGAAAACCTATATCTAATTCTTTTTAAAACAATCCTTATTACGATTTATCCATAAACAAAGTGAGGTGGTTATTAAATTTCCAAAAAATATCCCTATCAAAAAAAGACAACACTTTAATACAAAACACCTTCATCATTAGCTTGGTCCAAACAAAAGTGTTATAACGAAGAGATTAAGGAGGTTCCATTTTATAATTGAGATGAGGGGAACATTTTTAATTTCTCAAATGATTAAATTATAATAAATTAATTATCACAAAAAATTACTCCAAATAGACATGGAATATAAGATAATATAGGAAAGGGTTATAATACCATCAACCAATATAATTTTTCAGAATTGTGGTGTCATTTTAAACCTTATCATTTTTATTGACCTTTAGTAAACCATTTTATAATTTTAACTATGGGAATAAATATTTCAATATTATGCGGTTATAATTTTTAATAATAAGGTGGAAATTTGATAATAAATATCTATGTTATGAAATTTTGACTATAAAATATCCAATTTTTTTCAAATAAATATTTTATGATTTATAAATAATTTAATAAAATAATATTTTGATAAAATATTATTATCAATTATGAAACTATTCATTTATTTTGTCTTTAATGGCGTAAGGATAAATATTTAATTTTAATATAAATTTTTAAAATAAAAATAATATGTCATATTCACCAATATTATTATATTAACACTATAAATTACTCTAAATGTATCACTTCTTATATTTTTAATATCATATTTTTATTTTACCATGAATTGAATAAATACTCTTTTAGAACTTTGTATGCATTTAAGGTAAATATATAATAGTTAAAAATTTACAATTAATTTCCTTAATGAATAAAAAATTTATTATGAACAAAATTAATTTTAATATTAATTCATAACAATATTTTTCTTTATGTAAACATGAAATGGATATTTAAAACTCAAAGAGTGATAATTTGTAACTATCATTTATTTAAATAATATATTTCATTTTTATAGAAAATTTTCAAATTAAGAAAATCAATTTCGAGCATAAAATTATAATGCTAAAACAAAATTCATCCAATAAGAATTAGGATGAAATTAATTATCGACATTTCACTAAATTTTAAATAGATTAACCTGAATTACACTTTATCATGGGGATAATTTTTACCACGATTACTATTCATATTGGTCAAAATTAAAAGATTAGTATTTACCAAATTTGAGCCAACTGATTATAAATATGGAATACATTTTATAAAATTCAATAATTATAATTTTTTTTTTTTCAAAATTACTCTGCAAAATCTGATGAAACATGCTTTTTAGAAAAATTCATTTTTAAGCCAAAACCTAGATTTATTATTATAACTTGCCAAAAAAATATTAGTTGAATGTTAAAATTTTTAATTGATTATATAATACCTAAATTTAATTATATTCATTTACTGATAGTTGTTAATTTAATTTATTGTGATTAAAACACATAGCGCATGTAGAAACAATTTTGTTTGGAAAATGCCTTTTTTCCTATAAAACATTTTATATACTAAATTCAAATATAAAAATGATTTTATACTAAATTAAAACATAAAATTGATTATAATAGAATTAATTAGATTATTTAAAATATAAGAAATTTTTTTTACGTTGATCCATTTGAAAATAAAATGAAACTATATACATTTAGTATTTAATAACATCATAACTTTTTTAATATTACCTAAGGATGATTAATGTAATTGATATGGAAAAGTAGGGAGGATGGAAAAAATCCTGTTTTAATGTGACTCTATGGTCCAAAGGAATTTAATAATGTATCCCAATGTAATATTACCAATAAAAATAGAAAAATATCCAAGCCACATTTTTAATATTTTCTGAAGCCACATTTCTGTTAAGTAGGAACAAAAAAACTGAAAGAAAAATCCAGAAACAACACAGTGCACCTAGATGGCGTAGATAACATCAAAAAATTGGAAAAAATAAAAATCCTTAAGAAACATACCTTATCTTCCCCCACTCATGATCAGACCCGGTATATACTAGTATTTAGAGGATAACACTTTCTTATCCAAGACAGGATGTTAGAGGGGAAAATTCTCATTAGACCTAAAAATAAAATTTGAAATCATTACCAAATCATCAAAAGTAAAATTCATACTATCAACATTTCAAAAAATCGCATCCAAATGGAATGAAATCCAAATAAATATGTCATTATTGAGGCCCTAAGGCTTCTTCATCCCCTTTACCTAGGCCATATCTTGTTAGGACCACTCGATGCTATAAAGCCTTTATGCACTAATTTCCTTCTCGAGAGCTTTACCAAAATTTTTATACAATAATCTAAATTTCTAAAAAATAAGAGAGGGTCTGAAATCCTCAAGAAAAAAACATTCCAGTGAACCTCTAATCAAATTTGGTGAAATTTATATCTGAGTTCTCCCTTATTATGAAATCCCTTTCTCCTTTAGAACAACATCCTTCCTAGAAGACCATGTCTTCAAAATTTTCATAAGAGAGGAGTTGTATTTCAGGAACCTCATTTTCCTCAACATGGAGGTGGGAGAGACCCCTTTGATATCCTTAGTAGTGGAAACGAGAAAGTCACCAAAGGAAATAGATTTTATTTTCCATTTCTCACTCTGATAACATACTAATAATCTAATTCAACCTCCATGTCTTATTCGTAATTAGATGATAATAAATACTATCATTTTGAAGAAAGGGTATCAGCACATTATGCTTCTCCAAGAAACTATTGTCTAACATTAAGGTAGGATATTGATCAAACTGGTTAGAAAATGAGGTGTTAGAAGAGGCTCCCTACATGGTTCTATGGATCATTCCAATACCTTTATAATTTTGAGATATTGGTATGTAGTTCGGTGTAACATCAGATTCTCCATTAGCATCTTCAAAAGAAATGGTCATTGTTTTACCTAGATCAGCATGCAGACCTGAAATGTTCTAAGTGACTAAATGTTTTAGGGGATTCTTAAATGAAGTATTGTCACCCCTATGAAATTTGAAGCCCTTATTGAAAATTTTAAAATCAGATAGAACCTTGATATCAAATTAAAAAGGATTTGTAATGGCCTTTAGACAACCAAAATGAGTTGCATCCCCATAATATGACATAGGACTATAATCCCATGCCATCACTAAAAAATAAAATTTCATCCCTTGTTGATGTATTATTAAAATCCATATTATTTACTAAAGGATGATTGTTCCTATCAAAATCCTAATAGCATTCATTCAAAGGATAACTCGTATCACACTTACGACAATCTATGTTGCAGTGCCCTTTCCTATGACATATAGAACAATGGTCCATCCATAATTATTAAATTAAATATTGAAAATATATTTGTTCCCCATTAATTAAAATCTAGAAAAATTTTGGAAGGGGACATGAGTGTTATATTTCAAGACAACTGTCCACCAAAATATTTTGTTTCGATGTAGAGGTCATATGACCAACACACAAGAAGTGATTTGGGGAATTACCTATGGATCGAAAGAGAGTGTAATCTTAAGAGGGAGGTATTATACCATGATGTTGAATCCAAATATCCATAGTGTAAGGGCCATAAATCATATGGACTAAGAATTACCATCAATGAAGATGAAAATAAAAACCATGAATAGATACGTCATACCTAGACTATGCCTACACCAGATCGTCCTTATTAGTGATTTAAATAAGGATCTATCAAGGACCAAGTATCCCAAAAATCATATGATAACATAAAACCCATTATTCATCAATGACCCTATCAAATAGATTAATATATGGATGATTCTAGACAAATATCACCACCAAAGAAGAATAAAGGAGAAAAGAATCCTCAAGGATCTCTTGAGGAGAAATCAAAACCTATGGTTGGCGATGATAAAACCTAGGGACCTTTTAAGAAATGTTGATTCTATGAATTTAAGTAAGATGTTCCACTAGGGATGAAAAGAGTGAAGGGCCAACTATCTATTGTGGTGTGAGAAGGGGGTGAGGCCACTCCCCTGCTGAAGGAGTAGGGGCCCGTGAAGCTGCCATCATTGCAAGGGAATAACTTGAAAGTAGGAACCAACAATGGTGGGTCCTAATTACGATACCCAAATATGTAAAATTATCAATTTTGATTTTAATGGAACTTGAAAATGTCATAAAATCCAGACAAAACATTTTAGGGTGAAAATTGAAAACTTTTATAATGTATGATGGTGATCGAATCACTAAGATGAATTGAATATTGAAATAAGTAGTCAACGTTTTTGCTATATTTGGATAAGAAACTATAAATAAAGATCATTATTTAAAATTTTTAAGATTCTAACCTTCTAAATGAAATACTATATCTATTTAATTTAGAAAATACACACCTATATCAGAAATGAAAATAAAGTAATTGATTGGAAATACAATGATATATATAGCATAAATGAAAGATGAAGCACAATAAGATGGGAGGATAAAAAAAGTTGAATACCTCCATTAATTTTATTTCAAAATAATAATAAGATAATCCATAATAGTATTCCATATTCTCCAATGATTCAGAATGGTTAGATTTAGGAGTAGAGCTGGCTCATCTAGTTAAAAGATTCAATAAAATTTATAAGAAGTATAATGTCTTCAAAAATTCCTTCAATGATATCAAGAAATATGGTTGAGGACATCAAGAAATAAGTATATATGAAATAAAATAAATACAACATATTATAAATGATCTACCAAAACTAAAAGAAGATAAATGAAAATTGGAAAAATAATGAAAAGATGTTTCATATGACAAGTGAGTTTGAGCACAAAGGTGTAACAGAAATGAAGTCAACGTGGAGTGTCTCTGAGAACTCAAGTTGTTCTTGTAAAATTGATTCTAAAAAACATCTAACCAATATGAAAGAGAGTATTTTCTTTTTGGATAATTATTAATAAAAGGTAGAGTCTTACTCTTTTTAAACTTCTGATTTTTAATGTTTTTATAACAATAAATTACTTTCATACTATTCAATGTTGGAAGAAAAATAAGGATCTATAAAAGGCATAAATCACTAAAAAAATATTCATAATGCTATTTTAATTGAAAAATATATCATTATAAAACAGTAGATATGATTAATATAAATTATAATAAAAACTACCATAAAATAAACAATTCATAAAAATAGAATTAAAGTGTTATGGGATGAAGTAGATTCATTTAACAGTTCTTACAGTATGTTGACAAAGAGAGAATAATCTATAAATCAAATTATTGAAAAAAAATGTTCATAAAAAGATGATATATGAAATAGAAAGAAATTGGGAAAATCAAAATTTACATATTAATTATTTTTTACACAGTCCTAAGAATAAAAACATATCAAGATTCACCTATTTTTATTGTAGAATAAAACTATATTATTATAATATTTTTTTGTAAAATTCCTAAATAAGTGAAATAAAAAATAGATATTGTTAATATAAATATTTCTAGAGTTATTCCCATAATGTTTTTAAAAAATTTAAAAAGGATTCGTTAACCAGATCATTCCATGCTGACACATATTGACCAAATAAAATTAAGTTACTGAAATAAGATATCATTTAAATTTCACATAATAAAACATTTATCGAAACAAAAATGTAGTATAATTTATAGATAGTGGTTTCTCAATAAAATGAGTTTACAATATTTCCTTTTTCATATATTAGAAAAATTATATGGAGGCCTAGTTACATTTATTTACAAATGAAAAAGTCAAAATAGTTTGAGTTGGATTGGTAGGATATTCAAAATCAATTTATATCAATAAAGTACTATATGTTAAAGGGATAAAGAAAAATCTGATAAGTATCCCTCAAAATAGTGATAATTGTTCTTATGTTAATTTTTCAAATAATTTTTTCACTATTTATAACGTTAAAATGCTTATGTTTAGGTAATGCATAAAATAAAATGTTTATAATTTGGATCATAATTCCTTGTGTGGGAAAAATGTGATTTTGTTAACTACAATAAAAAATGAGTCCTGGATTTTTCATAGGAGGCTTAGATGTTGTAATGTTATTACTTTGTATAAATTATCTAGGAAAAACATAGTTTCTGATTTTCCTAGTCTTAAATTTGATAATGATTTATTTTGAGATTCATTCCAAATAGGTAAGAAAACAAGGCATATGTCAAATATATTTAAAATATTTCTACATCCAAACCACTAGAACTTATCCACATGATTTTTTTATACAATCAAGATTAGTAATTTTAGCTGTAAAATATTCTATTATTTTAGTTGATGATTTTTCCATATTTACATGGGTTTATTTTATAAAAATTAGAAATTATGTTTTCTCTATTTTTGTAATATTTTATAAAAAAATTCAAAATTAAATATATATTAAATTTATTTCTTTAAGATATGATCACAGTGGATAATTTGAGAATATAGAATTTAATTCTATTTTCTTAGGCCAAATTACTAAACATAGAATATATACTCCAAAAATACCTCAATAATATGTAATTATAGAAAGAATATTTTTTTTGTAGAATCTATTAACACAACATTCAATATCAGGAATATAGTTTTAAGAAGAACTTTTCTCAAAAAGACACCCTTTGAATTATGGAATAACAGAAAACCAAAGGGTAGACACTTTAAACTGTCTATATGTATGGTGTATATGGTGAATACTAAAGAAAATATTTGTATATATTATTCAAATTGTGATGAAGGAATACTTATGGGGTATTTTATACTTATAAATCCTATATAGTGTATAATAAAATGTTAATGATAGTTGAAGAATATGTTCATGTTTTGTTTTATGAATGTAACTAGTCTGATCATTGCAAAAATGAAACAGATGAAGTTATTAATTCTTAAAACAGTGTATGAATTGAATCTTTTAAAGATTTTTTTAAAAATAAACTAGAATATGATGAATTTTATTCTAGTACTGAATAACATGAGTCTAGTGAACCCAAATGTGGCTTGCAATGAAACCCTAAACCTTATATAGTCATACATTGGACCATATAATAGGAAATCTAGATACACGAGTTATGATAATAAAGAGTGTGGAAAATATATTTGAATTTTCAACCGTACTATCTCAATTAGAACATAAAACTATTTTGGATGAGTTAAAATATTATAGTTGGATAATAGCTATACAATTAGAGCTTAAAATTTTTCGAGGAAACAAATTTTATTAATTAGTTGATATGACATCCTATAATCTAGTAATAATAACCAAATGAGTTTTCAAAAATAGATAGGTTGATCAAGGGATAATTATAAGAATCTAAGCAATATTAGTAGATAAAGGATATAATTAGGAAGAAGGAACTAATTATGATGAAACATTTTTATATATTGAAATATTATATGTTATTAGAATACTTCTATCTAATGCATCATATATAAAATTTAAGTTATTCTAAAGTGGAAGTAATTATGGCTTTTATAAATTGATAAATAATTGATGGTGTTTATATTTAAAAACCAACATGTTATGAAAATACTCATGTACCAAATTTCTTTTTAAACTTACTAAATATCCTTATGGTTATAAACAAGAAACAAGATCTTGATATTAAAGATTAAGTTCTTTTATACTAGAAAATATATTTTCTATAGGATTGTAAGATCCAAAAAAATTTACAAAAATGGTTTCTTATGATATTTTATTAGTAAAAATATATGTATTTGTTTTTAGATTTGGTTCAACAAATAAAAATAATTTCAATGATTTTTCAAAACACATGAAAAGAGAATTTGAAGTGATAATGATTGGAGAATTTATTTTCACTCATATTTTTCAAATATATCAAAAATATTATAGTAATGAAGTAAATAACATTAAATATGTTATTAATTTGTTAAATAATATTATACTATAAATTTTTAATACTAATACTGACTGACTGACTGAAAATTATTTTTTATTAATAAGACCACTTTGGGGAAGGAAGTGGGAAACCAAAAGTTCAGCAGACCCAAACAGCAACAAACAAAAACCAAAAATCACCTTATCCAAGAAAAAACAGCGCCTCTCACTCTAAGGGAGAACCACTCAACGACCCCATGCAAGCATGGTCCCTCCTGATGGCAAGCCATCCCTCCGATCAGCCACCTCCCAAGTGACCTGCAAAGAAGGAGCAGCGTGTTCTAACCCATCCGAGCCGATCTGGTCCTCCGACCTTCCACACACAACAAGAACAGCAACTTGACAACGCATTAGGAAGAGAGAATATAAACAGATTCATTGAAAACATTTCGAATTCCACCAGAGGCCGTGTCCCTAAATAGCTTCCAGGATAAGTCACAGACCTGCAATAGGGGTTCCCCCCTTATCAAGGCCTCAAAGGCAGTGGTCAATCTATTCCAATCCTGCATGTACTCCACGAGACTGATCAACCCCTTGTTGAAGCCTCCAACCAGGATCGTATCCTGCTTCTCAACCCAAACATACTTCTCTTCATTCAGCTCCACTTCAAGGTTCTGTCCCATCATTTTGGATGCATCCTCTTTCGATGCGTTAAGATATAACACCTATTCTGGCACCACATCCTCCGAGCTTAACACCAGTTTCGAGGATATTTCATACTGTCCAGGAGAGCTAAGATGCCACATGATCTCCCTGTCCAGCGCCTCGACCGTTGGTTTTTTAGTTGACTGGGTCCTCATAGGAGGAGGTAAGGAAGAGTAATCCTTCCTACCCCTCATCCTCTTCTTCCTCCTGTAACTACTTGACTCGGTTTCGTCTTTAGAAAAACTTCTACATATCCCATCAAGTCCTGCTTCCCCTCCACCATCAACACACTCCGGGAGAACATGCCCCCTTATCTGACCTTCCAACCCAAGGCCATCAGTGTTCCACATGTATTCTTTATCATCCACAACCAGAGAATAAGATTCTACTCTGGAATCCACCTCACCCAGTTCTGCAATTATGTTGCTCAAAACAACTGAAATCCGGGCTGGAGCTACACTCTCTGGCAGGATGCCAGAACCCGAACCCTCTGGATCTCCAATGTTGGTCTGAGCCTGTACCTCCTCCCCATTTCCATTCAGCTGACCAGGGGTGTTACCCAAGGAAGGACCAACCCCATTTCCCCCTTCCTTCTCCCTAACACAATCTTCCCCAATCCCAGACCCATCCTGTAAAGCTGGTTGCTCGAAACCCCTGCCCATATACTGAGTCTGAGGATTCTGAACCTCCCAACCCCTGCATTCACCTGGAGACAGAGATATCCTCGCCAAGGCCTCATCCGCATGAATGAGACACTCCTTCCCCATGCTACTGGCCATTTGGACTACACCTAAGTCCTTCCTGAGGCTATCAAACACAACCTTCACCTGAGGCTCTGAGTCCCTGGCAGTCTCCGTCAAGATAGAACCGGCAGATCTCGCCCTCCCCGAGCTAGAAGGATCCACCGTCGAATCGTTGGACACACAGTGCAACCCCACCCCCGGTTGACAAGGAGGCCCTTGCTCTTGATCCACCCGAAGAGTCTCGACAGACCTCAGGTTGCACACAGCAGGTTCAGAACTATGGCCGGAGCCTGACCCATCTCCTTCGACATGCACTGAGACACCCTTATCCACCGCAGAAGTATCAACCACCACAGCCGCAGCCCTTTTGCGGCATTCCTCCAGATGGTGGCCCTATCTATGGCAGAAAGAGAAAAACAAAGACCAAGATTCGTAAAACACACTTTTTACATACCTATATTTCCCCTTTATCACAATCCACACCTTGTCGGGTGGAGGACTGGAGAGCTCTACTTCCACACAGATTCTCTCAACAATCGGGTGCACCATTGCATCCATTTTCCAATCCGCACAGAGGAAGAGACCCAGGGAGTTACCTATTGAGCGGAGGAGGGCTGGATTCTGAAAGGGAAGCGGCAACCCTAGATGTTGAATCCAGATCGCTACAGAGAAAGAGTCCTGATTCATGTTCAAATCAAACGCCCAACGATTAAGATGGAACAGTAACCCTCTAAAGGACTTGCTAGCTCGAGACCAGGCCAGTGCCATGTCATATTCATCAGAAAGGAAAACAAGGATTTGTCGCGGCCCGAGAAGACTGACAACCGCACGACGACCTAAACCCCAATCCTTATTCACATACCTCTCGAAAACCTCCACCAGAGGCCTACAGTGGGTGAACATTGAAACCAAGACTGTGGAAAGAAGCGACGAAGCTTCTGAAAATTCCTTGGACGAGATAAAATAAATTCCATCAAGAGAAGATTGCTAACCTTGAGTGGATTTTTTAGATAAATCTTTGATAAATAAAGATATATACTTTCTTGTTTTATAATTTATATTCAATGGTGAAAATACTCAGTAAGTTTTCTATAGTTATGAAAAATAGTTTTATAAACATTCCCAATTTATTTTTAGTGACATAGAGGATTTTTTGTCCCCTAAAATAAATAAATATTGTGTTTTCATTGTTAATAGAAACAACCATGAATTTGTAGTTTCCTTGTGATAGGGGTTTTACAATTTAATCTCAGATCTAATAGAAATGTAAATCATAAATCTTTGGATATCATGGATTTTTTTTGGTACACCCCTACAAGGAAGATACTTGTAAAAGACACTGGGGTTGACCATAAGGTAAGGGTAAAATACATTCAATCTATAATAATTCTAAGTATTTCTGATTTATAGAAAATTATCTTTCTTCATATTTATATGATGATTTTTATGTTCAATGAAATATAGTTTAATATATCAATTTGTTTGAGGTATATGAATAATTTCTATCAAAAGGAGTATAAAAATTAAATTTAACCATATGGAAGCCTTATTTCTCTATTTTTTTAAAATATGTTTTATGATATTTAGATGGCCGTTATATGTCATCATAGTAATATTATTTCAGTTTCTGCCTTAAAAATTTAGGTTCCTTTTGGAGCATCTCAAAAGAAAATATGAAGTTTGTTGGTGTAGATGATCAACAAGTATCGGGTTCTCATGTTTAGGGGGAGTAAAATTTAGAATCCATTTAGCTTAATAAATTTTCCTGGTAAAAAAAGTTAGTGAATCAAAAAATAAAGGATGTTGTTGAGCAGAAAAGAAGAATAATTAGGCTTATGTCAGAGACCTAACTATTGTAAAAGATGGCAACCATTATCATGTAGAACACTTAGGATAATCCAATAGTGAAGCCCTTACTATAAGGATATGAAAAATATAAGATCATGTGGTTAAGAAATAATATAAAGATGATAAAATATTTTAACAAATAGATTTTATTGGTGAAACAAATAAATTTATAGAAAAACCTACTGAAAATATAGATGAGCATAGGGATCATGTAGATGATCTAGTTCAAAATAATTCTTAAGAGGGTGATTAGTTGAAAACATATATGGTTTAAACTACAAAAATTATTGGAAATTAGATAGTTTCTATTACTATAGAATCCATTAAAAGTGTTGTTACTAAATCTGGTGAGAAAAAATAACTTCTTGGAACATTGTTATGATCACACAGTGATAAGAATGAAGCTCAGTCCCTTTTTGTTGTTTAAGTATAATAACCATCACAGATACAAGAAGTATAATAGTTTTAATCTCGTAATTATAACATTTATATATTTTTTCAAATATAACCATATAAAATAAGTGAATAATACTTTGAAATGTGAGATGTAATTTCATAAAACATCTTTAAAAGATTTGAATACATTTACTATTCCAAAAGAAAAGTTATAATTAGTTTAAACTTGGCTACAAAATATAAGAGAAAATTATATTTCCAAAATATATTTTGGTGAATTTAAAAGAGAAATTTGTGAACAACATAGGAAATCAAGGAAGAATCAGTTTCAGTGTTATATTTTAGTGAATTAAGGAAATACCTAGAGATTCAATATGTGTTAATAAATAGTTTATCAAGTGAAGCATTGTATTCTACGTATAATAATCCAACTTCACTAGAATTAATAATAATTTTTGAATCTTTGACTATGATATATCTATAATAAATGATCATATTTATATTATTTAGTGTGATTATGTTATACTTCACATTTAGATGGAAAATCAGAATGATATTGTTGAGAGATTAATATATGATGAGCTTGGTATTAAAATTCTTCTCAATGAGTTATGTGAGATGATGATGATGTTTGTATAGTCTACAACGAAAATCCATGAGTTTTAAAAGGACAATTTAGTTGAAAAATGAAAATGGTGTAGGAATAAATGATTTTGATAAAATAGTGGGATGATATGTTTAATAAATATTTTAAAGGAATGATAGTTGAATTCATGGATTTTCATTATTCAATTAGATATTCCATAACATCTTATGCCATAACAGAACTAGAACTGTCTCCCTCATCCAATCCTACTTCATAACATTTCTAGAAAAAGATTTCTTATAATTAAAAATATTTTTAATTATTTTCTTCATTATATTATTTATGTATTCTTATCATTTCAACTCTCTTTACTATAAAAGAATCAATTTTTTCTTAGCTTGACAAAACATTCACTACTATTTTTTGTGAAATTAACTATGTTATAAATCATTTTGCATTAAATTATTTTTTAAATCACAAAACAGGGAGAAAATTGGTAAATAAAACATGATTATGACTATAATATAGTAAAAAATAACCATAATATAGTAAAAAATATAATATTATAAATTTATAAATTTAAATACATAAATAATTCTCTTTAGTTTTTTCATCATAAACTGTTTATAATATTATTTGTTTATCCATATTTTACATAACATTAAATGAGAATAATAATTTCTATTGTATTTATTTAAGAATATATTTTATTTATGTTCATTTTTTCTAATGTTTATATATTTTTTTTATATATGGGTTTCAGATCATCAAAAAGGGGGATATTTCTTAGCTTATTTTGTCTCAAAAATACCCTATGAAACATATTTTTTATGATTCTCATAAATAATACTTATTTTTCTTATAATTAAATTAATTTATGTTTATTTAAAAAATATGTTTCTTTATAAGTTTATCTTAATTAAGAGTTAATGTTTTTTTCAAAAGCATTTTGGATATGTTTTTTAGTATTCTTGAAACACTATTTATACCCGATGCATGAAAGTGGAATGTATTGTTTTCAAACCCTTTGTTTTGAGTAAATGTTTTCATTAGATATGCTACACTGTTCTAAAAGTATGGGAGATGAACCATAATTTTTTAAAGAACCCCATTATTTGTGAAACTAATGTATGTTTCAGCAACCCAATGTTTTTAAACTAACCGTACTTTCAATGTTAACCCTATGTTTGGAATTTTAATCAATGAAGGAAAAATTCATTTTATGTTCTTATTTTTTCGATGGTTTTGAATGTATTACTTTAGATCTTCTTAGAGATATATAAAGACT
The DNA here is from genome assembly GCA_963277665.1 of Viscum album. Lineage (NCBI taxonomy): Eukaryota > Viridiplantae > Streptophyta > Magnoliopsida > Santalales > Viscaceae > Viscum > Viscum album. The sequence goes on from OY728145.1 coordinate 508,217,631, forward strand.
AATTAAATGTATTGTATTCAACATATAAAAATGATCTTATTTCTAAAAGAAGATTCCACTTTCAATGAAAATTATAAATTAGAATACCATAAATAAGTTAAATGACATTTTTGGATTTATGTAACCAAAAAAATTAGTTTCTATTATTAAATACCAAGGGTTTTATCATTGAAAAAGAGGAACATTTTTTAAGAATGAACATATCTTTTATTCTGTAGAGCTACAGTTTGGAGATATACATATTTTGATCTTGTGTGGTTTAAATGTTGTTCTATAGTTTTTTTTTCTTGTTATTATTATTGTTAGGTTGTTTTATTTCTTAAAGATAATTTTCAACCAAAATCTCTTGAAATAAATTCTTTAATTAATCCTATTATCCATAATGAATAATTTACATTAATTGTTAATTGTTGTTGTAGCTGTGAGTTAAATATTTTCTCATGAAATCAAATATGCTTGATTACTTAGAGTATTAGCTTCTCGTAGTCAGTCATGTTGGATTTATATATTATTACACTAAAATATTTATTAATAGGTTTTTTAAGTCTAACATTTTTATTTTAAGGTTTCAACTACTTTCTCTTAGTTATAAAGGTCTAATGATAAGAGGACCTATTTAGTGAAAATCACCAAGATCGCCGAGAGAGTGTAGTGGAGTGTACCATGAAATTTATTTTCTCTAAAATATTATAAAAGAATAATTTTATTATTTTTTCTAATAATACATAACTTTCAAAAAGAATATAGTATTTTATATCTTCATAATATATGAAGAGGGGTAAAATTTGAATCCATTAGGATTTGATAAAGGATAAAATTTACCCCCTCATGTCTATATCTGTATTGGTATGATATAACAAGGGTAACTTATAAAAGATTATATAATGAAAAAATATGACATTTATTACTTTATTGAAAATCAATATATGTTAAGTCTATAACCAAGGTGAAAGGACTATAATTGTTGAAAAAAAGATTGCATGAAAAAAGGATAAGTTTCAACCAGAATAATGATTTTAATGGATAATTGTTAATAAATGGAAAACTAGAAATTGAATGGAAATGAATCATAGTATTGTATATATTATTATATTTATATAAAATATGAATAATAAATTAATTTTGTTTTTATATTATATTTTTAAAAGTATGTATATAGAAGGGATAGGAGGTAAGGGGTTATTTTACATTTTCATTTACTTTTAGGATTGTCTATGATAAATTTTAATTGAGGGAAATTATATGATCCTTATATTTTAAACCGAATATTTTTTTAATTTTTGGTTATTTATTATTCTTTCAAATTTTCAATCCTTTATACATAAAATTTTCGTTAGAATGTTTTTAAAAAATATTTCCTTATTTAATTCTTTTTTGGTCAGGAATCATTGTCTTCCATATCAATATTCATCATATTTTTATATATATGTGTTTAAATATGCTTGAGATTTTATAAATGTTTTATTTTCACTACCATTGAATTTATTTACAATGTTTTAAATGGAATATTTTTAAAAGATTTATGAACATTTCGTATTCGACTTTTTACCAAAGTTTTAAAATAATATTCTCTTTTAATGTATACGATATGGACAAATTTTCCTACCATCATTTCCTTCCTTTATCATAAATCTTCCTTTACATGATTCATTGTTTTTACAAAGAATATCCAGTTACCATTTTTTAGAATATTTTTCTTTTAAAATTTACCAAAATAAAAGGTATGTTTTCTCTTAATTTTCAAAGGATATATAAAATGATTTTGTAAGAGAGATTTTTCATCTATGTCATTAAACATTTAAGAAATTTATGCTTCACTCTCGATATTATCTTATGATATTATCCAATTAATTTTATGGATGGATTATAATAATAATGTTTTATGGGTGGTCCTATAAAAATTGATAATTTACATTGATTAATATTGTAATGATAAAATATATGTGAAAAGGTTTCTTTCTAATAGTTTAATAAAACTATTATTAAATGGTGATTTTTTTGATACTGTGGAACACTTATGAATTATTTTCATTATGTGATGGGTGGGACTGTAATTTTATATTTTTATAATTCATTGGTTTAGCATTGTTAACTCATGAGATGATAAATACTATAATGGGGAGTGAACATAGTCATTTAAGGGACATTATCCACTGATTATCCTAGCTATGAGACCAAACTCATGAAATTATTTGATTAGGGAGTAAACCCAATCCACTAGGTGATTTTTTATCTCTATGATATTAGGGGTATTTATCCATGATTATTGAAATGAATTTATACGATTATGTGAATTCCATAAACATTTGTCTTATTCTTATGGTATGTTCTCATGGATCTTGATTTATATTTGATGATTTACATCTCTTAATACTTATTCATTTATTATGTTAAAGCCTTAATACATGATTGTGATTAATGATATTTTACTAGTTTCATATGAATTTCATATTTTTAGATCATGTTATCATTCACTTATGCTTATATTTTGTTCACTTATGACAATTTATTGATATCTCATATGTTTACCCTAACATATCATTTTATCTCACCCTTTTTTAATCTTTTATTTTCCCAGGTTATGAAGAAAGCCTTTAAATACGGTATATTTAGAAGGGGTACTATGTGGGATGAACATTGTGGGATATATTTATGAACATTGATTAAATAATTATATTTTGTATCTAGTATCCAACTACACTAAACCATTATGGTTATATAGAATTTAATATTTTTTCTTGTATTGAATATTAATCTAAAGGTGGTAATATTTATTAATGAAATTCTTGGGCCTCCTAAAAATGACTAATATATGATAATGAAAATGAAAAATAACTAACATAAATTTGTGTAATAAATTATTATAATTGAAAATTATAAATGGTAATATATATTAATAATATTCTGAAGTAATTTATTATAAATATTATATTTATTAAACACGAGGTTCAAAAACATTAATTGAATTTGAGACTAAAAGTAAAGATTTCTTTTCTAATCGCACTTTGAAATTGAGATTTTATATGTTTGAATTTATATTGGGTATATTGTATGTAATTTTCAATAACACCTTATTTATTTTATCTTTATATTATGTTTTATTGGGTTTATATGTCTTCTTATTATTTCTCATCCCTACAGTTCTGAATTCAACCAAAAGGATTCTAGTAAGGGGGTCGACATTATATCCTTTTTTCGGTCGAAAATATTTTTAATCCATATCAATGTTTCTTATTATATTCTTTTATAAACATTCTTATACCTAATTATATGCTTTATTTAGGCCATTTTAAATTTAAATTCAATTTATGTTAAAAATTTATTAAAAGATTATTTTTTAACATCTTTCATAGAGTTACTTCCACCCAGTATTGACATTAGATTTCATTAGGAATCATCCATTCCATGTTTTCATGGATAATAAAAGTAATTTTAATTAATTTATCATTATCTTTCAAATACCATTTATTTATATGTTATTTCCTTTTCAAATAAATTTAATCAAAAATTTAATGAATTATTATTATTATTTTCTAAACTCATATCCAGTTCTCTTTCAATTTGTTTCATCAATGTAAATTCATTTAATGTTTGTTTATAAATTAGGGATATTCTTTATTTATACCATAAATATTAATTTCAAATATGTATTATAATCATTTCTGATATAAATTTTCATGTAACCTCTTTGTTTGTCATGAATTAATTAATTTGTGATGGAATTATAAATTATTTCATGTTTTTGTGGCACACATATGTAGGTTTTTTTATCAAATGGGTTGAACTGCAATTATAATTCCATACAGTGTGTTTTGGAAAATTTTTTATCTTAATATATTAAATTTATGGTTCTAGGGAGTGATCCCAATCAATATATTTTTGGGAATAATTAGTATACCCAATCAATTATATTATGGGACTCCATCCACAATGTGATGATGGTCCTGGTAGTGAGCCTTAGTTTTTGAATTCATTTTCTATGCTTGTGTTTGTGAAAAATTAATATATTATGATAAGTTCCTATGTTATGTTCCCATTTCTTATGATGGTTTTCACATTATTCGACAGTCATATGACCTATTTCATATGTTATACTAAAAAACGTATTTCATGATTCATGATTTATTAACTATGTTTTAATGGGTATGACTTTCTTAAGTTATATTCATTTACAATGTGTATGTTATCATACCAATAAGTTGATATTCCTCTAATTTATAATATATATATGATATATCTAATATTTAACACTTCTTAAGCCTCTAAGACCTCATATATTATGATTCTATTCTTCAAAAGATGATGAAGAGTATAATGTACGATATGTCTAAAAGGGTATCATGTGAAAAGATTATTTGTGAGATATATTAAATAATGTTTATAAAATATTTTAGTTATGTATCTAACCTCAAAAAAACTAAACCTATAGGCTTGGTAGTGTAATTTATTGTGAGTTGTAATGAATATTTATGAAAATGATGTAATATGTATGTATGTTATGATTTTAAAATCTCTTCTAGAATACCATTGGATATCCTCAAAGCACCTGACCCCAAAAACCTTATTATCCACCAAAAAAGGATAAAATAGTAATATGATTGTGATGTATGTGGTATAATCCACCACAGATTTGACTACTATGCAAGATGCATAAATTTTTTTCTCAGTCATCCCACATACTATCTATGAATAAATGATTAAAAAATAAAGTCTATAAATCCTTAAATGATATAACCATATATTGACCTTCTTAAACTTGATATCCTATTAATACTTAAATATTCCCAAAATAATGCAGTCAAAAATATTTTTCAACAACATCAATGGTTTCTCAAGATGATTGAAAACGGTTTACATAAACTAGATCCATAACTCAATAGCTTGTGTGAAACAATCACCCCCAAAGATATATAGATGTTATAGTTTGAACTCTCTAGTCAAATAATACATGGTTTTATGAATCATTATACCCCATTCCATATAAAATATAAAACCTAAATCAGACACTTCCTTATCTGTTGATTAGTAAGTGGAATGTGTGAAATCTATAGCAATACCTCTACAACCAGAGGGGTATAATATTCTACACCCTCTGGGTTCTCCACAAGAGGTTATCTTAGTGGAATTTCAGTACAATTATAGTCACATTACATTCATTTTAGTCCTATCATGTTTCTAAATATAAAAAATTATGGTAATTAGTAATAGTAGCACACCAACCTACCCTAACACACTAAACATATAATACAATGGTCTCTAACATTTGAGATCGATTTAATCATGACCTACCCATTCTTTGGTCCGATAATAACTCACATAAGATCATATTAGAACCTTAGTATATCAATACTAATAATAAGTAATCATGGGTTGATCATGTAAGTATAAAGTAAGGATTTATATAGTAAAACTCAATTTAAGTTATTGAAGATACTTTAAATGACTGAACCCTACATCATATCTTCAATATCAGTTATGAATATAAACCAAAATAAAGAATATGAATGTTATGTTATCATTTCATGATGAAAAATTTATATGATAAAACAATATCATACCTCCATGAAACAATAATAAAATATATAAATCATAAATCAGTTCTATAAGAAAAATTCGTAGAAAAATATCAAAATCATAACATTAGAAAACTAAGAACATTAGTATCATATCGAGTAACATGGACTTCCCTTGTTTGTTGGTTAGTTATATCCAATAATAATATCTATAACATGCCCCAAAAATATATTATCTCCTATATACTATATTCAAAAATGTTAATGAAAACGCAAACAACACTTTAATACAACTTTTTAATGTTTCTGATCTAATTTATCTCCACCAAAATTGAACTATTTTTCAATAAACCCCAATCACACCTCCTAATCTACCAGTGGGTACTAACTAGTGGAGAAGTATGATGTTTGAAAAGTGGAAAAAAATACCTACAATAATAGATCATCATATTACTCAGTTGAATAAATATAAATAAAATCCATGTTGGTATAACAATAGTATATGGATATAAATCACAACTTTGTTTTATCTAAAAGTAATATCAATTATAACTCTATAATAAAATGAGTTAATGTGTAGTTCATAAAATTAATATAGGAATAAACAATATATCATATGAGATGATCACATACAATTGAGTGAAATTTAGAAAAACATTTAATTAAACATCTATAAAATTGTTGTAGATTCTAGGTTTAATCATATCTCACAACATCAAATCTACATCTCCTCTAGACCATCTGATGAAACATTCCCATTTATCATACCTCAAATATAAAACATAATGTTTTATTTGGTTCCACGATAACTAATAAGGGTATCAGTAAAGCATAAAAGTACACCACTAATATTTTCCCAACACAGGCCTAGTAAATACAAGTGCATTCTCAATATGGAATGTTGGTAAAGAAATAAATAAATAAAATTTCACCTCAAGTAATTATCAACAGCTAGAACACTTATGACCATATCTTTCCCAACCAATGTTGAAATTATATTATATATCTATTTTATAAAATAACATTTAGGATGAATGATGTCTATCTCTTAATATCATAACCAAAATTGATGTTCAATCCTCAAAACATATATGAAGTGAACGATGAATCCCTATTATAACCACTCCGGTTTAAAAATCCCTATCCAATCCATTTTCATGGAAAATAAAACATCACTGAGTGAAAGAGGCGTCACCATTCCCAAGTGTATGCCATAAAACCACTTCACATTATATGGAAAATGATATACCACCAAAAAATATCCCATGTGGATGATAAACTACCAATACAACACATCGTCAGTAAATGAGGTACCACCCATATCAACACCTTGGGTGGAACATATACCATCTTGAACTAACTGTAACTAGATAATTGAGCACTATAGAAAATTGTTAGGTGGAATATGAACCACCAATATTTAATCATAATGTGGTTGAGGAACAAACAAATTACCAAGGGTGTAAAATTAATCCCCATAACTGACTCTTTGTGGATGAGGTATGACTGATATATAAACAAAAATAAGAATGATGGATCACTACATTGACTTGGGTGGATGAGACACCACTTACCCAACTCAAAAGGTGAATGAGATAACACCCACATGACATGGGAGGAAATGTCACCACTAGAAAATCATCATAATAAAGGATTCATCACATATAATCATTCACATAAAATTTATATCCATTAAAATCCAAAAGTTTTATTCTCTTAGTCAACTAAACCACTCAAAATCTCACACTAGTGGTATAACACCTCTATGGTAATGTGTTCTAAAGATATTCCTTATTGAGGAATATCCTAGTACAATATATGAGGCTTATAGAAGTCTTTCTCAATCAAAGGCACCCATATTAGTTTTAAATTCATTGTTTTATATTCCATGTCACATGGAAAATGGTCATCGGTGACTATGGTGTTGTTTCACACCACCTAAGGGACCTATCATGGGTTTAAAAAAAATTAATTCATATCATATGAAATGAAGAAGTTAGATTAAATTAATTAATTTAGAACCCAAAAAAATTTGGATATTTCTTCAATTCATACAACACATGTCACATGAGTTGATACCAATGTGGATGTAGGGGTCCATCGACTCAGGTCTAGAAGGTTACTACTCATTGAAAACCAAAAGTCGATTCAAATTTAAATGGTAAAAATTGTGAAATATGGAATAAGTTCAATCATAATGGAGAATTTATCATTGAGACAAAAACAATGTAATAAATAGTGAATATAAGGAAGAAGGGTTCTAGATTCAACATAACAATCCCACCTAGAATAGTAACAATTGAATTCATACAAGAATCAGTAAATATAAGGAATGGAATGTAGAAAAGAGAGGGATAGCTCCAAGGGGTCACGTGACATGGAATGGGAAAAATGAGGTGGAGAGGTTTAATTTAATAAAATTTTATAATTTATAAAATCAATTTAAAAAATAACTAGGAATCCATCATGTTCCCATCCACATACCATAATGTACCCAGTAGATACTATGTACCCATTATATGGCCACTAGTCACCAATTGGAACACCTAGTACTAATTCCCCAAACATGTGACCCAACAATGTACCTACTACTATTCCACTACATACCTAGAACTAATTCACTACATACTCGATGGCATCTTTCAAAAAATAGATGTTCCAATACATGGTATTTTCTCTTGAAACAGATCATTGAGAACCCATTAACCATTTACTCTCTATAATATCCACAATACAATATTTTTGGTGTAAATTTGATTGAATTTTTACCCCTTATATTTGTGGAGTTTTATAAATTTATTCTAGTTATGAAATTCATTAATAATAACATAATCAGAAAAATATTTATTAGTTTATTCATAATTAATAAATTTAACTAAACTAAAATTCTCAAATTAATTAACACATAAATTATAACCACATATAAATTCACATACATGTTAGGATCCTATGTTTTTAAATTATATATGAACATCCCACTACCCACTCTCAACTAAGATAAAACCATATCACGTGAATTTTTTTTATAAATTAAACAAGAAAAATACCAAACTTCCCATGAAACATAGGTTAGAAATATTGTTGATTTAGATTAGAACACAAGAATATAATTTATAACTCATCTTGAATCCTAATATATAGTCAATCAATTCCCAAAATATGAATTCCTCAAAAAAAAAATCTATTTGATGTCATTTTGATACACACCACCATAGCCTGACCATACTACTATGAAAAAAATGTCATATGGCCTCAAGTGTGTGCATTAATCACCAAATTTTAAAGCATATAATTGGGGTGTAAAAATATAACATTCCTAATGATTTAACCTTTAATGGATCATCACATAAAATTAATATAGAATTAGAGTAAAATGATACAAAAAACTATTACAAACAAATCTTGAAAAAACATCTACGAATTTCACACTAGTGCTCTCACATCATACTATAGAGGCCCAAATCTTGATGTACATGGACATTACATTACTTTTGCGGAATACTTGATACATAACAAAAATAGACACACAAGGACCGTAATAGTTCAGTGTCTTTAGAAACTCGGAAAATAATATTCTAATCATGGTGAAAGATCTTAAACATCGCCCATAAAGATCATCCCCTTTGGTTTTCTTACCTAAAACCTTTATTTATTTCCAAGGGAAAATAAAACATAAATAGGGTGAGCTCAAATTCTCATTAAGGGAAAACATAGAGAACATAAAACAATCCATAAACATTTGAAAGAAAAAACTTGAACATGAAATTTAAACATCAAAATCTTGAACAAAGACATAAATCGTGGAAGTACATAAGGCATATAATGGGAATAAAACATGTAATTGTGGAAACCATTCAGCACATGTTATGATTTCCATAGTAGCCAAGGCATTACTACCAAGACCATCTTATTGGACAAAGTCCCTTTCTAAATCGAGTTCACTCATCGTTCCAGTCCTGTATTACTGAACCAGATTAACTTACCGTTCCAGCCATGTATATCTCATGAGATATAAATCTTTACCCAATGCATTAGAGTGAGATATAGGTTTCACCCATATCAAAAGGAAATCATTATTTTTTGTGCCACAAAATCATAAATCACACATCATAGCATAACCCCTGTAATAGAATAGGATTTTAAACATCATGCCATCATAACATAATCCATTTAAAAAAATGGATATCATTTCATCATAAGAAAAATAAAACCTTGTAAAAAATGGATACATTATACTTAAAACATAAAGATTTTAAATAATGTCATTTTAGATGGAAAATAGTTTTGATAAAACACTTGAAATGAATTCTTGAGGAAAATATCCTTTCTTCTTCAAAATCATTTTCTTTTCACAAAGTTCCATGAAATTTTAAGATAAAAAGATTTTTTTGAAAATAATCATGCAATCTTGTAGAGGAAGCTTCAAGAAAATGAGGCATTAAGAAACCGTAAAAATATGTTCATACCGTATAATTTAAAAAAACCTTCTTCTCGTACTTTTGCCGAAAAAGTCAAAAAGTTCATCATAAAATATAGATTCCTTCCATACCTTGTGGTAAAAGTAAAAAAAGGGTAGAAATGACTTTAAACATACATGGAATAATAGTAAACATTTTATGAAAACATTTTGAGAAAACATGGACATGGATGACAAACATAACCCCAGTACATACTTACGAATAAACAATCAAGGATAAGAAATGAGATTGGAATAATTATCCTTTACCTTAGGTCCGATATGCTTCGTACGTATCCAAACCTCATGTATGATGATTTAAATAATTTCATTTACTTATTGAGGAATCATATTCATTGTTATGATATCATATATGGTTCACTTATACTTTATATTACCAGTTCTTTTGTAAATTTCATGTTAAAGTAGTGTTTTGGGTAAAACGTTTTATTTATCGTACGTGTTTGGACTTGTTGTTCTTGATATTATTACTTATATACTGATTTAATTAATTAAATAATGTAAAACATGATTTATATAAAATATATATTCAGCATATACATATATATATATATATGATAGATTGATAAATGGAATGAAATACACCGTTCATGGAGACGGTACGCCGTACGTACGCATGAACGCTATTTTCGTTTCCTTCTTGAATTGAATGGAATTAATTATATGATATACATATGTATGTACATAAACCCAGTATCATTATTATGTCATATATTTAATTTATAATCATTAGTGACTGGTTAACATGGAGAATGAATCTCATCGCGTCGTGGAGACGGTAGTTCGTACGTACGCACGAGCGATGATATCATTCTCATGATCATGGAATCATATTGAAGTGTATGTATAATATTTCAGAATCAATATCACTTTACAATAATCATATATAGTTATTTATTTACACCATTATACCCATCCAAGTAAGGTGGTGGTGGAAAATAGATTACACCATGGCTTGGAGACGGTATTCCATACGTACGCACGCACGGTGATTTCGTTTTCCATAGGATGGATAGATGGTGAAATAGGTTTGTTTCATACTTATAATAACATATTCGTATATGAGTGATACTAATTTTATTACTTAATAATGAAACAACCAAAGAAGAATAAGTAGAATAAGAAATAAAGTTGAAAGAATCGGTAACGGACATTACCCCTTCTTTGAAGCGCCTCTTCTTAACCTCCTCTTAGCGCACTAGAAATGGTCTTTGAAGAAGACCAGGACCTCTAGGATATTTCTAGGGAAGTGGATAAGTGAAATTTTCAGGGTTTGGAAGAGATTGAAGGCTCAAAGTGGTGTGCGGAAGAGAGGGAGGAGGTTCCCTTTTATAAGGGAGGAGTAGGAAAAACTAAAAATATTATTTTATTATAAAGTCATATTCGGTTTTTAATAGATAAAAATTGATTTATTTCTAAGCTAATGTGGGTATGGGTCGAAATACTCTCATCCAATAGAATTTAGACAAGTTTAGGTTTCTATTTTAACCTTATCATTTTGATTTAATTTTAAGTTAAATAATTTTACTTTTACCGTGTCTTCTTGTTTTCTTACACTATAAGGTTAATAAACTTACTATAACAAGCCAAACGAACCCCAAGTTGTTTATTATTAATATATATAACCTTATCTAATTCATTTTTCGGATCCTTAGATTTTTAAGAATAAAATAACAATTAATAATATAATATTTGTTTTAAAAACTATTTTATTTCAATTTTGACACTATTTGGTAATTGATTTTTTTAAAAATCAGAACAGCATGATTAGTTCGAAAACAGTTAATTAAATAAATAATAATATGTCATATTAACCTAGAAAATTATTGTATTTCATAAAAAGTCTCAAATTACATTTATTTGGGTATTTATAACATCAATTATGTCAATATTTCATTAATAAGATAATTATTGCATCATCATTGTGTAATAAATAAATTAAATAACATAATATCTAAAAATTATAAATAAATTACCATTATGTAGGAAATATTTTTATCTTTCTAATGAATATTTATATTCGAATTTATCTTACTTATAACCCTATATTAAAATTTTTTAGTTATTAAACTTTGATTTTAACTATTTTAACTATTTTTTAAATAAAATAATATTAAATGTCCTAATCTAATCCAAGTGGACCTAAATGGTCATATGTTATTCCTAAGGTTGTTTTTGGTCGAACTAAACTTATCCAATAGAATTAGGACATGTGTTAGGGTAATAATAATATCATTTTTATCCTTAATTACCGTATTTACTTTTAACCGTTGTAAAAAAAAGTAATAAGTTACTATTCACCAAAAATTATTTTCTCTCATTGAACCACATTTTAGTCCTTGATATTAACTATGTCTCTCGGATTTTTGAAATTACACTCCCAAAAGCAGTAAAATTATGTTTTATGTAAATTTTCAAATTCTCCTAAGAGGTGGGTAAAAGATGGTGAAAAGTTCAATAAAATTTGTATATGTCTAAAATTATTATAAAATTTCACCGATGAATTAAATTGAACTTATATAGGTATTATGTATCAATTTGTACCTAAAATAAATTTAAATAAAATATATAATTATTTATATAAAAATTCGGTTTTTAAATAGTAACCGAGTGTTTTCACTATTCATCAAAAATTGAATTTTTTCAGAAAAATACCAAAAAATCACCCAAGGATAATTTCGATATTCCGAATCAAAAAATGAATTCCATTTTGAAAAAAAAATTCAAAAAGTGTTTATTACTATTCATAATGGCTAGTTCATAATAATATTATAATAATATCTCTTTTAGTGAAACTCAGTATTGCGTACAACACACGCTGCCGTGAAAGGTCGCGATTGCGTGTAATGCAAGGCAAGTCAGGGATTCATGTAGTGAAAGATCCTTTGGGTGTATCGTACAACACAAGATATCAATAAAATTAAAAAGAATATTTTTCATAAAATCTTGTGGTGTTACATTCTACCACCCTTAAAATGAATTTCACCCTCAAAATTCACCGGGGTTATAAATGGTTTACTACTTGAATGTTTCTTTAATAGAACCCACATCATAAAAAAGGAATAACAAAACCAATATTTAAAAACTAAAGTATTAAACTTCATGGTTACCCAAATTAACTAATCACTAGGTTTCCATATAGGAGAACATAGGTGAAAATATGGATATGGAAGAGAAATCTAACCATCATGTTCTGATGGAGAGTGGTAGAGAACATGGCTATGAAAAAGCCAACAATCACAAAGCCATAGATTTGTGATGATCTAAGGTACCATATTATTCATCAGATATAAGGGCACTAGGACAAAATTTTTGGTTTTCAATATCATTTCCCTAAAGTTGAAGAAATTGGAATTAGTAGAAATACTTTCTTAATTTTGGTACAGTCTCACCGTTGTTCATTACTTGGACAATTTACACTTTATCTCTTAAAGAAATGAAGTTGAATTTGTCATTCATGAAGTGTTAGAAGATCATGTGATAGAATGATGGGTCATTCCATCTGTCTTAAACAAAAGGTTAGAAAAAGTTATCAAAAATACATAAGTCTATCTATAGTGAGATTAATCATACATGGTTCCTAAAATGGACTTATACTTCATGTATCATACTTTTTAATATAATAAAACTGGTTTTTCTACTAAATAGGGACTTCTGGTAGGCCATTGGAAGGCGATAAAGGCATGTCGCACTGTAGTTGTGGGTTCGATTCCCACAGCCTTATCCGATGCAACGGGTTGTCGCCCATCCTGCAGGTTGTCATTTTTCTAAAATTACATCATTATGACATTCCATCAATAATATAGAAAAACTTTATAGCCTTAAACTAACATATGTTCAACATATATCATTTCAAATCTTCAGTCTTATCCAAAATACTTTTGTCCAAGCTTATAGTATAAAGAAAACAATTACTAGAAATGTCATCTACCGAGTATGTGAATACCATCATTTATCCCCGATATATATTGATGATCACATTCCTATCATGTGAATACCTTAATCATGTATTCTCTTGAAAAAAATGAATACCCATTTAACCTTAGTGAAAACATTAATACGGTCAAAAGTTAACTCTTTCCACATACCAAAATCCACAAATTTCTATATACTCAAACCATGATATCACTTTGTCCTTATTTTAGTCATGAGCTCATGATTTCTATCATATTATTTTCTCCTAATCCCTTCATTATGCACATTTCATCTAATTTCCAAAAATATCTCAATCACATTTTCAAGGTTACCAGTACCATAGAATTATTGAAAACCGATACATTGATTTTCCAAAATTCCACACTACCATAAATGAGATTCCATGATACTATTTTGAAATCTCATTACATAAACACTTAATTATTACACAGCATCATTTTCATACTCAACATCACAAATAGTGATCGCATGAAACTTCCCTTTATCATTTTCCTTAATGGGCTTCTCACGTTGATCACCATTAACTCGTGGATTAGGGAATTTATTAGCATAATGCCCCATTTCCTTGCACTTGAAGCATTGAAGTGTTGGTGAAGAGTTCTCTGTAGTCATTTCTCTATTCACATCTTTAGAAACCTTTTTCCCATTAATTCGACAATAAACTACTCGATGTCCTTCGTTTCCACACTTAAAACATTTTCTAGTACCTTTTAGGCAATCTCCACCATGCTCCTTTCCACACTTCGAGCATAAAGAAACATTCATCTTCTTTTCACCATTTTTCTGAGATTTATCCTTGAACTCCATCTTTCCTTTCTTGTAAAAACCATGAGATGGATAAGTTACACCAACTTCCAGTTCTACCTTGATAGCACAATGAACAATTTCTTCATAGCTACTGAAGTATCTTATAGCTAATTCCCTTCAAAGACTTGATTTTATGCCACTGAAAAATCGATCAACTTTACTTTCAGGTTGGCTGATAAAGTCAAGTTCATACCTTGTAAGTCTTGTAAAATTCACTTCGTATATACCAACATATTCATCATACTTCTGCTTAAACTAAAGACACTCATTTTCCATCTTTGTTCGAAGAATACGAGGGAAGTACTTACTGAAAAACAAGTTCTTGAACTCGTCCCATTCCATAGACTCAATTTCATCTCTTTGCCTCGTATTCTTGATAAGATTTCACCATTGATCAGCATCACCTTCCAAACGATATACTCCTAAGATGGCTTTATCATGCTCAGAACATTGTAGAACTGAAAATATCTTTTCAGTGGTACTGATCCATTGTTCATCCACTAAGGGATCAAAAGACCCGTTGAATGAAGGTGGACGCTGCCTCATGAAGGATTCAACAGAATTTTTCTCCTTTATCTTCTCATTTTGAAGTCTAGAATGATTCATAGCTTGTGTAAGTATATAAATAATATGGTGCACTCCATCTCATATGACATTGGTTTGGTCAGGAGGAAAATCATTGCATTGTCCATTACATTGATCAACACGGTTCCTTCGAGTTCTAGCCATTGTCTAAAACCCAAAAATAATAGTGTGAGAGGAAAATACCATGCTAGGGAAAACAACATAATAAAGGGGGGGTACCATCAATCTCTAACATCATAGGTTTAATTCTAAGATTGTTAGTGCAATTCTAGGACTATAAACTATACATATCCTTAACCTTAGGGACATCCCTAGACATGCCTTAGAAATATCTCTAGGGATTTCACTAATGTTTTCCCATCCTAGATTCCAAAGGTTAGCTAAACCTTTCCTCTCATACCAACTGTATAGGCCCAAAGCTTGATGTATATGGATATTGAATTACTTTTGCGGAATACTTGATACATAATGAAAAAAGACACACAAGGACTGTAATAGTTTAGTGTCTTTGGAAACTCGGAAAATAATCTTCTAATAGTGGTGAAGGATCTTCAACATCTCCCATAAAGATCTTCCCCTTTTGTTTTCTTAACTAAAACCTTTCTTTTTTTCCTAGGGAAAATAAAACATAAAAATGGTGAGCTCAAATGCTCAGTAAGGGAAAACATAGAGAACATAAATCAATCCACAACCATTTGAAAGCAAAAACTTGAACATGAAATTTAAACATCAAAATATTGAGTAAAGAAATAAATCATGGAAGTACATAAGGCATATATCATAATGGAATATCAACCATGATAAAATATAATGGAAATAAAACATGTAATTGTGGAAACCATTCAGCACATGATATGATTTCCAAAGTAGCCAAGGCATTATTTCCAAGACCATCTTAGTGGAAAAAGTCCCTTTCTGAATCGAGTTCACTCCTCATTCCAGTCATGTATTACGGAACTGGATTAACTTACCCTTCCAGCCATGTATATCTCATGAGATATAAATATTTACCCAATGAATTGGAGGGATATATAGGTCCCACCCATCTCATAATGAAATCATTCTTTCCTGTTCCACAAAATCATAAATCATACATCATAGCATAACCCATGTAATAGTATGGGATTCTTAAACATCATGCCATCATAACAGAATACATACAAAAAAATGGATATCATTTCATCATAAGAAAAATCAAACCATGAAAATAATAGAGTCATTATACTTTAAACATAATGATTTTAAATAATGTCATTTTAGAGGGGAAATAGTTTTGATAAAACACTTGAAATGAATTTTTGAGGAAAATATCCTTTCTTCTTCAAAATCATTTTCCTTTCACCAAATTCCATGAAATTTTAAAAGAAAATTATTTTGTTGAAAATAATCATGCAATATTTTTGAGGAAGATTCATGAAAATGAGGCGTTAAGAAAACGTAAAAATCTGTTCATGTCATATAAGTGAAAAAACATTCTTCTCATACTTTTGCCGGAAAAGTCAAAAAGTACATCGTAAAAGAAAGATTCTTTCCGTAACCTGTGGTAAAAGTCAAAAAAGGGTACAAATGAATTTAAACATACATGGAAGAATAGTAAAATTTTTATGAAAACATTTTTAGAAAACATGGACGTGGATGATAAACATAACCCCAGTATATACTTACGAATAAACAATCTCGGATAAGAAATGAGATTGGAATAATTATACCTTACATTAGGTCCAATATGCTTCATACATATCCAAACCTTCTTTATAATGATTTAAATAATGTAATTTACTTATTAAAGAATCATATTCATTGTTATGATATCATATATGTTTCACTTATACTTTCTATTACCCGTTCTTTTGTAAATTTCATATTGAAGCTGCGTTTTGGGTAAAACGTTTTATTTATCTTACGTGTTTGGACTTGTTGTTCTTGATATTATTACTTATATCCTGATTTACTTAATTCCATAATGTAAAAAATGATTTATATATAATATATATTCAGCATATACATATATATATGATAGATAGATAAATGGAATGAAATACACCATTTACGGAGACGGTAGGCCGTACGTACGCATGAATGCTATTTTCGTTTACTTATTGAATTGAATGGAATTAAGTAGATGACATACATATATATATACATAAATCCAGTATAATTATCATGTCATATATTTCATTATTATTCATTATATATACTTTTTAATCATTCATTAATGGTTAACATGGAGAATGAATCTCATCGCGTCGTGGAGACGGTAGTCTGTACGTACGCCCGAGCGATGATATCATTACCATGATCATGGAATAATTTTTAGGCATAGGTATAATATTTAAGAATCATTATAACTTTAAAATAATCATATATCATTATTTATTTACACCATTATACCCATCCAGGTAAGGTGGTGGTGGAAAATATATTACACCATGGCGTGGAGACTGTATTCCATACGTACGCACGCACGGTGAATTTTATATTCTGTAGGATGGATAGATGGTGAAATAGGGTTGTTTAATACATATAATAACATATCATTATATGAGATATACTGATTTTATTACTTCATAATGAAACAACCAAAGAATAAGAAGTAGAAGAAGAAATAAAGTTGAAAGAATCGGTAACGGACATTACCTCTTATTTGAAGCGCCTCTTCTTAACCTCCTCTTAGGGCACTAAAAATGGTTTTTGAAGAAAACCAGGACCTCTAAAAATTCTCTAGGGAAGTGGAGAAGATAAATTGGCAGGTTCTGTCCGAGCTTGAAGGCTCAATGTGGTGTAAGGAAGAGAGGGAGGAGGTGCCCTTTTATAAGGGAGGAGAGGGGCACCTTAGGAAAAACAAAACAAATTATTTTATTATAAAGTCATATTCGGCTTTTAATAGATCAAAATTGATTTATTTATAATATAAGGTGGGTATGGGTCTAAAACCTCTCATACAATAGAATTTAGACAACTTTAGGTTTCTATTTTAACCTTATAATTTAGATTTAACTTTAAGTTAAATAATTTTACTTTTACCATGTCTTCATGTTTTTTTTACACTATAAGGTTAATAAACTTACTATAATAAGAAAAACTAACCCCAAGTTGTTTATTATTAATATATATAACCTTATATAAGTCATGTTTCCTAAACTATGATTTTTAAGAATAGAATAACCATTAATAATATAATATTTGTTTTAGAAACTATTTAATGTCAATTTTGACACTATTTGGTACTTGATTTTTGTGAAAATCATAACAGCATGATTAGTTCGAAAAAAGTTAATTAAATCAATACTAATATGTCATATTAACCTAGAAAATTATTTTAATTCATAAAAAGTCTTATGTTAAATTTATTTGGGTATTTATAACATCAATTATGTCAATATTTCATTATTAAGATAATTACTTCATCATCATTGTGTCATAAATAAATTAAATTATATAATGTCTAAAAATTATAAATAAAATTCCATTATGTAGGAAATATTTTTATCTTTCTAATGAATATTTACAGTCTAATTTATCTTACGTATATCCATATATTAGAAATGTTTTAGTTATTAAACATTGATTTTAACTATTTTAACTATTCTTTAAATAAAATAATATTATAAGTCCTAATCTAATCCAAGGGGGCCTAAATGGTCATATTGTTTTTCCTAAGGTTGTTTTTGGTCGAATTAAACTTATCCAATAGAATTAGGACATGTGTTAGGGTAATAATAATATCATTTGTACCCTTAATTAACATATTTACTTTTAACCATAGTAAAAATAAGGAAAAAGTTACTATTCACCAATAATTATTTTCATCTCATTGAACCACATTTTAGTCCTTTATATTAATCTTGTCTCTCGGATTTTCGAAATTCCACTCACAGAAGCAGTAAAATTATGTTTTATGTAAATTTTCAAATTCTCTTTGGAGGTGGGTAAAAGATGGTGAAAAGTTCAATAAATTTTTTATATTTCTAAAATTGTTATAAAATGACTCCAATGAATTAAATTGAACTTATATAGGTATTGTGTATCAATTTTGACCTAATATAAATTTAAATAAAATAAATAATTATTTATATAAAAAGTCAGTTTTTAAATAGTAACCCAGTGTTTTCACTATTCATCAAAAATTAAAAGTTTTCCAAAAATTACCAAAAATTCACCCTAGGCTAATTTCAATATTCCAAATCCAAAAATGAAGTCCATTTTGAAAAATAAAATTTCAAAAAGTGGGTATTACTATTCATAACAGCTAGTTCATAATAATATTATAATAATATCTCTTTTAGTGAAACTCGGTATTGCGTACAACACACGCTATCGTGGAAGGTCGTGATTGCGGGTAATGCAAGCCAAGTCAGGGATGTGGGTAGTGAAAGATCCTTTGGGTGTAGAGTACAACACAAGACATCAATAAAATTAAAAATAATATTTTTCTTAAAATCTCAGGGTGTTACACATACAACTAAACAACATAACAAATAAAAACCATTTAAGGAATAATAGAATTGTACAATATATCACTATAAAATAAAATAAAAGATTAAAACTATCCTACAACACCTAAAAGATTCCCCAAAATCATCCGATAGATTTTGTGAATTATTTCTAAGCTACACATAAACACTATTATTTATTACATTGAAACATATATAGTTTCATTCTAATGATATGTTATTTATTAAGGCATGATATATAATTTACTATAGGGTACCACCAATATCCAAAATTTATCTTAGTTTATAATATACTAATCTACATATTTTGAGAATGAATTTTTGAAATAATGTAAGATAGTAGATTACATTATAAAGCATCACATGATTTTATATATGATTGACTTTGAATAAACCTCATTATCCATTCCCTATATAGAATCATAATGTATATAAAAATATTATTTCCAAAATCATGAATAAAATAATGATGAAACCAAACATATGGAAAAAATTGCCATGTTTCCGAAATTTATTCCATGTTGAAATAGATTTTATAGTAATTTAGTTTCCAAACTAATGGAATGTCTAAATCCAGCCTATCACATGGATTATAACTCATCATAACCAAAATAATGGCCATCCAACAGCCTTATTCAAGACATTTCCAAACCAAAGCAAGTAAAAAAAATTACTTTTTTAAAACAACATAAATATATCTAATTATCACACATAGGTCTCATTTATTATAGAATAACACAAAGTGAAACATCATACATTTCATTATCACATTATGATAAAATTATAATCCAATCAATTTTCAACTTTCCTTTTATTCAACTATGAAGAAAAAATTAGTTTATTCACACAAAAAAAATTTACTCTTTAATTTTATTCACTTAAAAATTTATATATTATATTGACCTGCTTTCAACCATATCATAATACAAATCATTCATGTCTATAAATATCATAATAATGTTCTTACCCCCAAGTATATTATTGAATAATAATATATGTTCATAACCCTCACCAAATACAACTACCCCATTTATTTTCATGTTCAATCTTATTATTATATGTAATTCTCAATGGAAGGTTTTTATAAACATAACCACGCAATTCCAAAATTCAATAACAATATTATATCATATAATATATCTTATTTTTACACTAAAAAACAACCTCATAACCAACTCTCTTTTACCTAACTGTGATAAAAATTAATATTATTTATTAGGTGCTTGGGGTACAAGTATATTAAATACACACACACCACACACACAAGATAGAAAGGCAAGACATAGACCCCCTAACCATGATATAAATTAATTTTGTTATCAAACCTTATTAAATAATAAAAAATGTGTACCAAAATATTTATGTCACTTCACATCATATGTGTCCAAATAGATATTCCAATTTTAAATAATTATATTCAATATCAACATTTATATAATAATGGTCTTCTTTATCTTCAAATTAGTAGACATTTACCATTACAAATTTGTCCCATGGTTTCACTTAAAGTAATTAAATTTTTATAATTAGGTCCAACTATTTATCATTTCTTACACCATAACACTAATTAAGCCCCACTCTAGGAATTTACCCCATGACATCATCAACTAATCATTTACTCATAAATTTTAAACCACATGACCAGACCGTAACATTCATTAATTCAAACCAACCACTACTCTATTTAGGTTCCCAACCACACATGAAATCCATTATACCACTTAATATTTTCTTATGTTTTTAAAGATATGAGAATTAAATTAGATAGGAAAAATCTCTAAATTTTATCAATTAATATATGAGTAATTATCAAATCTATTCCCCGGATCAATATTCTATTAATCCCCTCAAATTATTCACTTTATTTAATTAGTAAAAACTATGTACTAAACACATACACCACCCTTAATAATAAAATATTCAAAAAATTACAAAAACAAAAAAACTGTGTAATAAACCTGAATAAAGCATTATAAAATATGTAAAACATCATTTAAATGTCCTAAAAATATTATAATTGTTTTTAAAAACATTTATAAATCAGTAATAATTAAATATATCTCAAATAAGAAAATTTGACAATGTAATTTCTACACATGTAACCTAATATAATTATATTAATTTTCTAAATAATACCTCCATGAACTCTAAAAATTATTTTTCAATTTATCATGTCTAATCACATGGAATTATTTAAAAAAATATAAGGATTTATTATTAAATGGGAAGACAAAGGTTAATCACATTGATGGTTTCACTCCCACTCATTCAAAGAGAAGTCCACAGAAGGACTAAATCAACACACCTCAGATTGTATCTACCAGATCCTCTTAAAAGTTGTCAAAATAGGCCAATGCATGAATCATGATGATCTTAAATATAGGTAAGTAACAATATGAATGGGAAACTACTGATTACTTTGATTATGGATATGAAATGTCATTTTAGGATCCCTAAATGTTGTATATGATGTATGAGGGAAAGTCTCGTTGTTTGACCCCACCACTTCCCATGTACTTTTTATCTCATTTTAATAAATAACCATATTTTTTCATCTAGAATGACTCGTTTTTAATTTCATGTCAAATAAATAATAAAATATGAAAATTAAATAATCAAGTCATCCATATACACTTGATAATTGAATGTGAAACCAATAAAAGGAAAAGATCACTAGATTTAAGGTATTTCAAAAATCTGTATAATGATATGAATACAAATTAAATCTCTAACAACTAGATATTTTGAACCCATAAAAATATAGAATAAAAATGATAAAAAAAGAAACTAAACCTCAATTCATCCTGATAAAACCATAGGGTAAATATTCTAATCACTATCCTAGTTCTAAAAAAATGAATGGATCTGAAAATCACATGAGAGAATAAATTATCACTTTGTGTTAGGTGAATTATTGGTTGACCAAAATAATTAATCTTAATAAATATATACCTATCGGTTGTTTTTATTTATATATATCTACATATATATATAACATGATGATATGATGATGGGAAAGAATGTAATAAATAAATCATAGAGTATAAGGTAGAATATAGGGTCCACTTATGCTTGTTAGGAAGTGTCTAATTCATTTTTTATAGTGGTTGTGATACCTATAACCACATTCAAATTTTATTGTAAATTATAATAAATAAGAGAGTATGAATATAACTATGGACTCCTAAGTACTATAATGAATGAAAAGAATCAACAATTGACTAGTCTCTTCTTCCATCTACCCAGAGTTCATATAGAACATTTTTCTTACAGTGTTATTAATATCTTAAAATCTCAGCCAAACATTTCTAGGAGAATTACCATAAATAATAATAGGATAACTCAGTATTTCATGATAATATATCAATTCCTGGCATGATTTTTACCCCTTCTATTTTTAGAGATGATAAAAAAATGCAGTGTGACCTCCTTCTTCATGGCATGATGGCTATATCTAATAGATATAGGAATTGAATCCCAAGTATCCTTGGGAACTACTATACAATGGGTCAATAAATAATTTAATGAATCCAATATTTATTTATATATATCTCAATATGTTTAATACATCATATAGTGTGATTATTGTTCTTCCAATTTGAGTACTATGAATCCTCATTCCATCTGGACATGAATATCTCACAATATATTATCAACAATTTAATCCATCCTATTGCGGCTTGAATGGTAGTATTTTATCATCACATCACATAGATCCAAAACTATTTTAACACTAATTATTCATTATCCATTTAACATGGAATAAATTTCTATATAAAATCCACCAGAGATATCCTTCATCATGGTAACAAAATCCATGCAGCATGATTTTATCTCACTACCCTCACTTCACCACATGTTGTCACATGAAATAATTTATTATGGTATGAAAATCAAAAATTTAATGTTAATTTTTTTTTACTCTTACATGAGATATTTTTGGAATTGTATTTCTCTTAATAACATATCCATTCATCTAGGAAACCAAATTTACTCTTATATAGACATTGTTTATTAATACACAATGTGATTCTATAATGTTTTACTCTTATATAGATTGATTTTTAATATCTCTAAAGAATATTTGTCACATAAAATGTACTATTCATTTCATTAAAAACTTTAAATTAGTATAACACTCTTTCTTTTCGTCACCACTGTAACACCCTACATTTTTATAAATTATTTTTTTGGGTAAATTAAAATTCTTTGATGGATTTCATTACATGCAACAACAAGTTAAGATTGCACTACATGAAATGTTGAGTTTATCTTGAGGTACAAGCAATGATAATTTTTTACCTTGTTATATGAAATACCATGTTTATAATTTTCTACACATAACAAGAAGCTTAGATTGTGTTGCATGTGACACTAATTTTATGCAAAACATGACACGTTATTAAAATATTATTATATTTATCACCACTCCATTGGATTAGAGGGAATAAAAGAGAATAAATAATTTATTAAAATATTTTTAGTCATTTTTATAAAATTAATTCTTTGGTAACCAAATAGTTATAACTAAAATTAATAATATTTTAAAAATAAAGAAACACTTTTTCTAGAAAACTATTTTACTATGCACAAGCACATTATAACTCAATAATTTAAAAAAACACTTTTGATTAATTATTTTAATGAAATTTACATATTATATATTCAATAAACTATTTAATATTCATCTTATGTGTTTTAGAGATACGTTATTAGAATAAATCCAATTTCAAGCATAAAAATATTTTTTTCTTAAAATGAATGTTTTGTACATTTTAATGGAAAACACGATTTCAAACAAAATTTTGAATATTTTCTAAATATATTTTTTAAAAATAAATATATTATTTTCTAAAGAGGAGTGTGACAATTATCTTAGGCTTAAATTTTGGTTTTTTCTGAGAAGTTATGTTTTTTGATGAATAGTGAAAACGACAGAATGTTAACTGAAAAATAAATTTTCATCTAAATAATTTATAATTTTAAATTATGTTTATCAATTTTTGAAGATACATGAGATAAATTAAATATATAATTATATAATTTAGGTCATTGTAATAATTTTTATGTTAGACTTGGTTATAAAACTTAGTAAAAGTTTGAAACTTTTCACTTTTGAAAATCCGCTTTCTCGATGCGTTTGTAGGGTTATATTTAAATTAAAAATTTTCACTTATGTGATTATAATATTGAAAAATGGATTAAATATTTTCAATAATCATAATTTCTAATTTAAAATAATAAAAAAATTATTTATAACCAAAATTATTAGTGAAAATAGTTAATATTAATCAAAGTGATTAAGTGAAAAACTTAGTTTACTAAGGGAACGAACATTTAATTTGAGGATAAATTTTCCAAGAAACTTCTCCAAAACCTATTGGAAGGAAATATTTGGACCATATCCTTATTTTAAATAATTTTTTTTTCATTGTAGAAACATGATGTAATGTTGACCACCTAATAGTGTTTTAATTTATTATTTACAAGAATGTCACTCCTCATCCACTATAAAATGGAATTCAATATCCCCACTTATTAAAAAATATCAAGAAAATTATCTTGGACAATAAATATCCAATTGTATTACCAAATTCCATCCTATAATCCTAAAATATTTTCATTTGGAATAAATCCTCCCAACAAAATACCTTGGTAAAAAAAGTATTTACCCAAAGAAGAGGTCATGTTCACCAACATACATTTTTGTTTTGCTTCCATACAAACCCCATTTTATTATTATTAAATATGGTTTATATAAAAATTCATGCATTATAAATATATTGTGATTTTTTAATGATATGGGTATAACCTAAAACTTCACATAGTTATATTAAATGGTATACACAATGGTTGTTCATGTGTCTGACATACTCCCACCTTATGAACCGAGGTCGTTCATTCATCCATTACCACATTTAAAGGTTGGTAATAATTAAGCATTTATAGTATATATATTATATATATGGTTTTTATAATGTGTTTATGCTTCAGGAATTTTTATATTACACATACCTTCATGATTTCCATTTTGTGGGAGTATGATAACATTGTTTATGAGTACAGCATGCTACCTCCTTGCGAAGTGATGTGATTTATTCATTATTTACGTGAAATTTATTAAGGATTTTTTAATATAATTATGTGCTATGTATATAACATAATAATTCTACAATAATGATAATATATATATATATATATTTATTTATATATATATATATATTCAATTTTCTTTTTTCAATTTGATAAGAAAATAGAAAGAGAGTCCATGTGTGTGTACAACCTACCGTCTCTATGAATGATGTATTTTATTACCAATTTTTTTCTTTTGAATATTATATAAGTGTAAAAATAATAATAAGTTAAAACATGTATGAAAAACGAATATGTTATTACCCGAAACATAACTTAAACATTAAATTGTTAATAAAAAGGTAATATAATGTCTTAAGTAATTTATATATGATTATATATGTATATAAATATTATTAAATTATATTTGTATAATAAAAATATAATTATAATATATGAGGTTTAATGAGTTTTCTGGAATTCAAGAATTAATGTAAGGGTATTTCTAGCCCCACATTTACTTTCACTGAGACTTATGCCTTATTCACCACTTCTTTCTTTTATGTGGTGTATGTACTACCCGATCACATGTATGATTTGAATTTCATTTATTTCATAATATTAAAAGTTTAAATTTATTTTATTCATACATTGATCTGATGATTCAAAATTTACTCGAGTAATACAGAATTAATGTCTCACTTTTTTGAGACACAAGTTATATTCACAAACTCTTTCTTCTATGTGGTCTACATACTACCCATTAATGTACTAAATGATTTTTATAAATAATTTTGTTTGTATTTACCCTTCCATTTGTGGATATATCTTTTATGGGATTACGATTTCAGTGGCACCAAAGCGATAAGGTAATTGTTTCTCAATTTTATTTATTTGAGACACATGTTATGTTATGCGCCTATAATCTTTTAAAAGGTGGATATAATTCCCATTTGAGATGTTATATCATGAATCAAAATAATTTATTAATATTTTACACTTCATGTAATGTTATTATTTAATGGGGATTTGGATTCAATGTTACCAAAGTGGTAAGAGTTTACTTCAATATTCTCATCATTTATTAAGATTGTTTATGATTATGATTCAATTGATGAAATATTATGATCAATGTCACTAGATTTATCACTGATTTTATTTTTATATATTTATTTATGATATTATCACATAATTTTACCATTTATTCATGTCTTGTAACATAATTAAATTAATGATTTTTAAAAAATTTCTTACTTTATTTCTCTCTTCGGTAAGAAATTTTTGTTCACTCGATATAATTATTTCCAAAAATGATTTAAAAATGATTTAAATTATATTTTAGGCTCATTTTAAGGGAAAACGATTTTTAAATTTTATAATTTTTTAAAACGTGTTTAAAATTGTTTTTAAAGATTCCTTTATATGTTTTAAATGTTATATTCAAAGAAATTGGTATTCAAAATGTTTTATGTTTTAAACAGTGTTTTTAAAAGCAGAGAGGATAATTTACTCTAAATATGTTTTAAATGATATTCCAAAATTAATTTCCATCTAAGATAGAATCCATTGGTGTTACTCAGGCTTAACCAGGCATATGATCAAAAGGTAATATTCATATTATTTCTCTAAATGGGTTTTATTTCGATAGTATGATGTTTATGAAAACCATTTATATTTTATGGGTTCTATGATTTTGAAACCCATTTATTTACATGGGTTTTTATGTGATAAAAAAATAATGAAACCTATCTCTTTTCCATATATTAATATTTGATGATATGTTTATGATTCCCATTTAATTTCATTCGTTATTATATGATGAAGGTTTTTGAGATTTTTTACACATATGTATGATTTCATTATGTGATATGTGGGACCTATATCTCCCTCCAATGCATTGGTTAAAGATTTATATCTCATAGGATAGAAATAGAAGTAATGGTAAAGTAACTCGTTTTATTATGGGAAATTAATCACTAAGACGGTCTTTAGACTGAAACGTAACTATTAAGATGGTTTAGGGAGTGAACTCATTCCACTATGATACCCTTATTAGTGATACTTGACTACCAAGATGGTCTTGGGAATGAACCTTAACTATTAATATGTTACTCATGGTCCTAATTTCATGTCCATAATGTGATTTGTGGGCTTTATTACATGTCTAAAAAGTATGTGTGAACCTAATTTCAGGTTCACAATGTTTCGTGTGGACTCTATTTCATGTCAATACATTTTTTGAAGGGACTGATTTCACATCCTTAACATAATTGGAGAACCTATTTCTATTTATACATGTTCCCAGTTTTATATTATGATATAAATGGCACACATATTTGTCTTATGAAAATTAAAATTTCTTATGACTCATGATCTTTGATTTACTTAGGATTCATGTCTTATGAACTGTCAATATGAATTCCATGAATCATGATTACGATCATGGATATGAAGGGTATGATCTTCAACTGTTATGATCATGTTCGCATACCCTTATGTTATTGCTATGCTTACATATCTCCTTTTTACCCTTAGTGAGAAACTAATTTCCACTTTTTATATGTTTCTTTTCTCATGGTTATGATGAAAGGATTTCAGTAGGAGTGATAAAGGGGAATATATTTATGGGATATTGTGGAGATCTTTTACCAAGAGAGAAGATTATGTTTCCATGTTTACAAAGGAACTAAACTATAACTATAATTGGGCATGTTTTGGATTAATTTGTTGAGTATTCATCTTAAAAGATGTAATATCCATCCATGTTAATCATGGGTCACTATAGTTGGTTTCAATGGAAAGGTTTAGTCAACATTTGAAAATGATGATGATAAATATTTACTGTGACCCCTTTAGATATTTATTAGGATATGTTTACAGATGTCTCTAAGGATAAGTCTAAGGATGGGTTAATGTATATTAAAGTGTCCTTGAATTTTAGTAAAGGATATAGTTAGTTATTACCTAGAAATACAAACCTATCTAGATACTACAAGATGATTTAGATTTATATAGGAGTAGTAAGGCCAAAAATAATTTACTAAGAAAGACTCGATTAGAAACAATTGCTCGAAAATGGGACATTATGTACACCTAGTTTGACACACCCTAGTGATATGCTATGGAAATTCTATTACTATTTATGAACGATAATGAAGTATTTAAATATAAGATTTATATTAATGAACTACTATAAACCTAAGATTTCATATATTAAAGAATGTGTCAAAATTTAGAGATCCTATAAGTGAATATTCATGATTATGACGTTTTATACTATGATAAGTGTTGCAGTCCCTATTATTTCTAAATTTAGTCAATGACATGAACCAAAATGAACTATGTTAACATTTAATGTGATGGAAAAAAAAATTATGAGTAGTAAAATGGGATGATCACTTGAGTGAATGATTTTGTGATCATGACTAATAAATTTTCACGGTACTTGATTAAAAAAATGTACATTAATCAACTCTGAGTCTGACCAGATAATAGAAGGATTGAGTTTCCTAAGAATTCAAGTAAAAGAGACCACAGAGTAAAGAATATTCAGTTTCATTTCCTTCAAGAATGGGGAATGAAACACCTGAGTTAAT
Organism: Viscum album; assembly: GCA_963277665.1. NCBI lineage: Eukaryota > Viridiplantae > Streptophyta > Magnoliopsida > Santalales > Viscaceae > Viscum > Viscum album. The sequence continues at coordinate 508,247,071 of OY728145.1, forward strand.
GTCTTAGAGTAACATGATGATGTTTCGACTGTGGAAAATAATAATAAAAACCAAGTAACTACAAAGGGAAAATGAAATGTACAGTTTACACAATGGATGATAATAATGGCATCCGCAAGATATCATTGAATTTTTTAATTCTTTAAAAGTGTAATGTATTATAATTATGGAAATTGACATTTAAAAGTTAAAGATTTTGAAGAAAATCAGTTTAGTTGTAAGACTTATAGTTATATTACAAAATGATGAAGAGACTGCCAATGAAATTTTTATGGATATAAGAGTTTCGGAATAAGATGATAAGGATATTTTAGTTATTTGAGAAGGAAGTGGGATTAATATATTATATATGTATTGTAATTCAAATATCGTTTTATCATAATTTTGAAAAATATGAGGACTATTCATTATAAATATTTCATTAAGGATTTGAAATAATATGTTGAATGGTACTAATGAACAAGAAATACCATTTAATTGAAATGTAATATTTTCTGAAAAATACAAGATTAATGGAAGGTATACCGTAATATGATCCTACTGTTGAGAAACAATGTTTAGTTTGGATAAAATTGGATAGTGTTGATAACATAAGTATTGATAAAGGATTTTGTGACAAAGTGATTTGTGTTATCATAGATGGAGTTTACATAATTTTTTGATTTATGGAGTTTATCCATTAATCTTTGTTCTATATAAGGAATTATGAATTATATACGTTTTTAATATGGTTTAATAGTAATTTAGGTAATTATCTTATTTTAATAGGATACATAATTGGGGTATTGACATATTTTGTAAGTGACAATCAAGAGCTAAATTATGATATATAGGGATCAATGTTATGCAAATATTTTGAGAAATTCAATGACCTTATTTATAAAGTTATGATTTTTTTCATTTTTTGAAGGGTTATAAGTTTAATAATTTATGTAATTGTTTAAGTTAAATTTTGGATGTGGTTTTATAGATTAAATTGTTTACCACATAAGGATTGCTTAATATTAGATAACCTATACTGATGGTTTCTTTTGTAATGTTAACTAAATATGGATAAAATGACCTATCATTCTATTTATATATCCCATGATCTATTTTTTCTTCATTATTAAAAAATTCACCATCATTTATTGATTTAATAGATGATGTGTAAATTAATAAAGGCATAACCAATGGGCGATATTGTGAAGATGAAATGGAATAAAATCAATTAAGAATATCTCTTTGAGAAAATTCATCAACATTATGAAACAGATCATGAAATAAAATGGTAATCATCATTTTTTATGATATCAATGACTTATTCATGATTAATTGGGTTATAGTTTTATGTAAACTAACCTTATCATGATCAAAATAATTATTATGATTATGGTTATCTATCACTCTCTAAAATTATTTATCTGTTTCTACCATGTCCAAGACTTCACTTTCCAACAATGTTATCCTATGTGGAATCCATGTTATAAGTTCCTTTGGGTAACATTTATATTTCAAAAACTCCTTTTTAAAGGTAATATTATTATAAAATTTTACAATGTTGTTTCCAATAAAACAACATTCATGTATTAAAACATTGATTTCTGAAATGAATTTAGAAGGATAAATCCATTTTTAAGGGGGTATAATATAACAACATATGTTTTTATGAAATATTATTTTTTGAATAAATTAAAATTCATTGCTGGAGAACGTTGTATGCTACATGAATTTAATATTACTTTATACACAACACCATGTTAAAATTTCACTAAATGAAACACTAAGTTTAGACTGAAATACATGAAAAACATTGTTCGGATTGTGTGACATGTAATAACATGTTTAGGTAGTGTTACCTGAAATATCGAGCTTAGCTTGTGGTATCTGCATTACTAAGATTAAAAAAATATTACATATTATTATATTATTCTTATAGTTATCATGTTTCCATTAGAATGGTGGGTATGAAATGGAATAAATAAATTATGAAAATAGTTTTTGTATGTTTATAAAATAAATTCCCTTCTAACAAATTAGTCAGAAATTAATGTAATAATTATATGAAAATAAAGGAATTTATTTTTTGAAAAACAATTTTTCTATGAAAAAAGTCATTTAGCCTCAGTAAAATAAAAAACACATATTATAAATTATATTAGTAAAATTTATATATTATATATTCAATAAACAATTTACGATTCATCTTATGTTTCTTTTATACAAGAGATTCGAATAAATAATGTTGAAGCATAAATTCTTTAATTTTATATAATGTAGTACTTTTTCCTTTTAAAGGAAGACTTGTATCAAAAAAAATCTATAAGATTTATAAATTGTTTTTGAAAAAATAAACTTATTTTTTGAAATCATAATGTCAAAATTATATTTGGCTGAAACATTGGTACTTTTGTGAGAAGATTCATTTTTGATGAATTATGAAAAATACTGATATTAATTGCAAACTGACTATTCATCTAAATAAATAATATTGAAATTTTTAAATTTTAATTGGTTTTAGATTTAAATTGGATCAATTATAAATCTATTAATCCATTTTATGTCATTAGAATTCTTTTTTTATTTAGTTTTTACATAAAGACCTAGTAATCTTTTGAACATTTTCACATTAAAAAAACCAACTTTCTCATTGCATCTGTAGGATTGGATTTAAATTAAATTATTCTACTTATGTGATTATAATTTTTCAAAATTGATTTCACATTTTAATCAGAATAATATGCATTTTATAAGAATCACAACCAAATTTTCATAAAAAAGTATTAATGATAACTGTCAAAAGTAATCACAATGATTAATAGAAAAATGAGTTTATGAAGAGACTAATCTTTAAAAATATGGGGGAAATGATATATATACTTGTAAATAAACCCATTTAATGATCAAATTTATACAATATCCACTCTTTTATATAATTTTTCTTATCATTGGGTCATATTATATAATAGATTCTTCTTAATAGTGTTTACCTTTTGGTATTTACAAGAATGTCACTCCTCATTCATTATAAAAGAAAATTCACTTTCCCTACATCATCAAAACTATAAATCCATTTTTATCATACAAGATATAACCCAATATCTTTCCAACATCCCTCCTATTAACCAATAATCTTCTCATTGAGAAAAAATACAACTAATTAATTCCTTGGGTGAAAACCGAAAATGAGTTACCCGAATAAGAGGTAATGTTCATCAATGTGCTTATTTTTTTTGTTTTCATATCCAACCCATTAAAGTATTATTATATTAATATTGACTAATAATTTTATTATAATAAATATTCTATTATTTTCTTATTTTATATGTATTACCTAAAAATTCACACACATCCATCAAATGGGTTACAAAATTATCGTTTGTAAGTATGATAGACCACCACCTCATGAACTGATGTTATCCATTCTTCTATTACAACCTTTAATGATCAGAAATAATGATGTATTTATAGTCTATATATGATATATATTATATTTATACTTATTTAGGCTTCTATAATTATTATATATCATAAACCATCCATCATTCCATTTTGTGGGAATACGATAACGTCGTTCGTGTGTACGAAGGACTAATGCCTCACGACGCGATGTGATTCGTTCATTCTTTACATGGAATTTATTGAGGAATATTTTAATAGAAATATGTGACATATATAACATTATAATTGTTCATGAAGGATAATATAAAATGATATCGTTTATTATTTTCCATTTTTCATTATGAAAATAAATTGGAAATAGCATTCATGCTTACGTATGACCTACCGTCTCCATAAACGGTGTATTTTATTTCATATTTGAATATTTTAGATATTATTATAAATATATATATATATATATAAATAAATATGATATTAATATAATTTTTTGACATTCTAGTAATGAGGAAATTGTGAAATAATTAAGAGGACTAAAAATAATATTTCAAAACATGTATGAAAACAAAGCGGTTATTACCAGAAACCAAACTTTGACAAGGAATTGTTAATAAAATGATAATATAAAGTCATAAGTAAATCATATATTATATTATATATATGAATATAGTTCTTTTATAGTTTTATAATAGTCTTATACTTATTATATAGGAGGTATGAATGAGTGTTATAATACAATATATATTGTAAGGGGATTTCTAGTCTCAATTTTATTTTTAATGAGAATAATTCCATATTCAATACTTATTTATTTTGTGTAGTGTATATTATTTCCAATGAAATTTTATATCATTAATTTATTTTTTTATGATATTAAATGTTTCAAATTATTTTATTCTTCCATCGATCTCATGATTTGAAAGTTACCCAAGAAGTATGGGATTTACATCTCACTTTTTTGAGAAACAAGCTATATTCACCACCTATTTCTTATATGTGGTGTATATACTCCCAATGAAAGTAATATATGATGCTTCTAATTAGTTTTTTGTTATTTAAAAATACATTTTGGGATATATATTTCATGGGGTTATAGTTTCAAACATACTAAAGAAGAAAGAGAATTTTGTCTTTATTTCCCATCTTTGAGACACATGTTGGGTTATGCACCTATATTCTTTTTCAAGGTGTATATACTTCTCATTTTACATGTTATATTATGAATAAAAATCCATTAATTTTATTTCCATCTTTATTTAATTTTATTATCTAATGGGTATTTGGATTAAAATTTACCAAAGTGGTAATAGTTTATTTCTACAATCTCATCTTTTATCGGGATTATTTATGATTATGCTTCCATTGATGAAATATTATGATCAATATCTCAATAATTCCCATTAATTTTATTCTACAATAGTTATTAATTTTATATTCCTATAATTATTCCATTTATCCACTATTTGGTTCTAAATATAGTTAGAAAATGTATTTAAGAAAATATAACTTTATTTATCTATTAAGTTGGAAATATTTGTTCTTTAAAAATAATGTTTTTTAAATTTTTTTAAATTTTTTAAATAATATATTAGGATCATTTTCATTGAAAACTATTTGGAATTTTTTTATTCATTCAATTTTTTTTTTAATTTATGTATAAATAATCCTTCATATGTTTCTAATATTATTTTCAGTGAAAATGGTTTTCAAAATGTTTTATGCTTCAAAAAGCAATTTTCAAAGTAAAAAATAAATTTTCCACTAGAAATGATTCAAATGATATATAAAAATTATATTCTATCTAAGATAATATCTATTGGTGTTAATCATTCAATAATGGGGATATCAACTACGGGTTACATTCATATTAATTCTCTAAATATTTTATATACTGATTGGGTTATGTTTATGAAACATGTGTCTCCCCCATGGGTTATATGATTTTGAAACCCACTTCTTTTCACAGGTTATGATACGATGAAATCATTATAAAACAATTCTCTTTTACGGAGACTAAGATATGATTAATTTATTATCATTCCAATTTAATTTCATGGTTTATGATATGATAAATTTTTATTATCTTGTGGCACACATATGCATGATTTCATTTATGTGATCGGTTTGACTTATATTTTCTTATAATTCATTGGGTAAAGATTTATATATATCATGTGAAAATTAATGCTAGAATATCATGTAATCCTTTTTAAATAAGGTAAATGTTCTACTAAGATAATTCATGGGTGTGAAACATGATTACTAAGACGGTTTGGGAAGTGAACTCATTCAACTAAGATATCCATGGTAGTGATCCATGACTACTATGATGGTCTTTAGAGTAAACCTTGAATACTAAGATGTTATAAATAGGTCTTATTTAATATACATAATGTGATTAATAGTCCTACTTAAATGTCCATAAAGTTATACATATTATTGTTTTCATATTCATAATGTTTTGCGTGGATCTGGTTACATGTCTCTAAGTTTATATGCGGCCTTATTTTAACATTGTGAATTTAAAAGTCCAAAATTTTAAATTTATAAAAGTTAAAAATGTTTTTAGATGATCTGTATTCCAAAAATATATATATTGTGTCCATTTTATAATCTCATGAATCATGTTATTTGATTTCTTTATGTTTCATAACTTATGAAATGCCAGTATTTATACCATGACTCATGATTATGATCTTCAATATCTAAGGAATGATACTTAAATGTTATTCCCATGTTCTCATAACTGTATGTTCATGTTATTCCTATGTAACTGCTTTTTTACCATTACTAATAATTTGAGATCCCCATTCTTATTTTTCTTTTTCACATGTTATGATGAAGTGATTTAAGTAGGAAATCTAAAGGGGAATATATTTATGATAGACAATGGATAACTTTCACCAAGTTAGAAGATTATATTTCCATGTTTACAAATGTACTAAACTATTATGGCCCTTGTGAAATTTTTTAATGTATTAATTATTCATATAAAAATAAGTAATATCCATTTATGTTAATCTTAGGTCGGTATAATCACATATCTTTAGTAGATCATCTAACTACTCCATGAGAATGATTTTAATAAATATAATGAGAAAACACCTCTAAATCTTATGAAATATTTTTCTCAATATCCTATTAATAGAATATATAACATTTTAATGTTATTTTCACACACAAACATTGGATATAATGTTTTTAATGATAGTAATTCATATCTCTATTAAAGAGAAAGTTCATTTTGACCATGTATTATTTGAGATAAATCATATATCCCCTGTATTAATTAACATCATAAAGGTATTCATTTAACACTATTAATCATAACCCCCCCCCCCAAGGCATCAAACACTCTTTAATGTAATAAGGATCCTTCAATACCCCACATTCAATTTTCTAGAAATAGGAAAACTAATGTAATTAAAGGGTTATAAATGTTTCCTTTAACTACCAAAAACACATGCCTTGACCTTAATCATCTCTATTAACAATAAACTAGACTCTCCACTATTTACAAGGAGATATAATTATTTATTATCCCCCCATTTCAAAAAACTTATAGAATGAAAGATTTAAAAAAACTAAGTACACTTATATTTAGGTAGTTAAAGAACTTATAAAACACTCTCATATTCTCGACTGTATCTCCTGATAGTGGATTCATCAAGATATCTACAACTTCATGCTCATTTGAAACATATGCCAATGAAATCTCACTATTCTATTAATTCTTCTTAATTATTCCATACTTGATATCAATATTATTATACAATGAATATTGCACCATATTCTTTGATAAATTTATTTCACTTTGGTTATCCCAACAAGTAATCAATTTGTATGATACAACCAAACTAATTTATTTAATATACAACTTAATCAACATAATTTATATTATATCTGTTAATCTCAAAACAAATTATAATTATAATGTGCTCAATGTTATACACTATTTCTTCTTAGACGTATATGAAAAAAACGCCATCTAATAATGAATGAACCTTAAAAGTGGACTTTTGATCTCCTACTTCTTCTATTCAATAAGCATTAGAATAACTATAAACTGAATTAATTTTTTTTTCATAAAAAAAATAAAATCAAGTGTTCCATTAATATATTATAAAATATATTTTACTAATTCAATATGTGACTCATTTGGATTGCTTTGGAATAATTTATAGAGTGTTTGAAATTACAATATCAGGTCTATACACTATCAAATAAATTATTATTCAGATAATTCTATTAAATAATGTTCAATCCACACTCTTTAAATATTCTTCTATGAAAAAATGGACCCATTTAGAGTAGGAGTAGTTCCCTCTCTCAATTACTCCTTGTAAAATTTCTACAATAACACATGTTTATACTTTTTTTTGTTATTGATAGATATAAAGTTCAATATTTTTAACTATAAAGATTAATAATAATTTCATCGCACTAATAAGTGAAATCCAAAAGTGTCGCCACATTTGGGATGAAATGTTTTGACACATTTTTACTTTTGTTGTAGTAAAACAAATTTCATCAAAATACACAATAACAATAAGAAAGATTGTGTCATCTACCCTGACATAGATATTAGAATACATAATCCATTTCCCAAATTGCATGCTCCTTATGCTACTATCTATTCTTGAATTCCATATTTGGGGAAATTTGATAATCACGTGTAATGATTTACTTAAATGAAAAGCTCAATAACTATCAATATTAAGGATAAACTGCACCAGATCCTCAACACAATTGGTGGGGACTCCTTAAGTTCATCTAGGAGACCCGATATCAAATCTAGGTTGAGGATAATTTCTAGCTACTGTAGTAGTACTGTAGCAGGAACTGTAGTAGGAAATATGCAGAACTGCAGCAGGAACAGTTTGGAAATATAACTGCTGGGAATATTTCCCCCGTTTGGTCCATTAGGCCACTGATTTGGTCTTTGAGTCCTTTTAGGCCTTTGTTCTACCCAAGCCTTCAGGTTAGTAAGGCCATCGGGCTACCTCAAGGCCTTCGAGCCAACTTAAGTGTAGATGCAGACCGGAAAACCTACAAGGAACAATCTTTAGAAGGAGGATGGGGAAAGAGCTTTCACCCTAGAAAAAGCTAAACAAATTGCAAGAATGAGAGGGTATGTCACTTTCCATTGGGAAAAGCCTGTGCATGCACGGGAAAGCCTAGCTGAAAAACCATGCGAAGGTGGATAGCTGATTTCACGATGAAGTTGTGGGGGAGGAGTAGTTCCAAGTAGTTAGTTAAGGTTGTATGTAATGTTTGAAGCCTATTGGCAATGAATTACTCTATGGCCTATGGTCCATGTAATACATACGCCTATCGGCCTTGTAAGGGTTCCACCTCACCCCTTGAAAGGTGCATTGTAAAAAACAATAGAAAATGAAGGCTTTTGGAATATTAGATGAAGGATAAACACTTATTTTTATTCAATATAGACTTCTTCCTAAATTTATCCATTTAAAAATATAGATTTTATGTCTATTTAGAAATATTTTGTAATTTCTTTCACCACATATCTCAATAAATATTCACATCATTTCATGTAACAACTTGAAATTTAAAATTATGGACATCATATTCAATAGGTTATATAAAACACAAAACCAATTTTAGAAGAGAATTTAGCACCAAAATACTTTCTGATAAATATATTTTCAAATAAAATTAATTTCTTTGATTTCTTATGTAACACACAACATAGTTTTTAAATTAAACATGGTACTCTATTAAAATAATATTATTTAGCGATGGCCATTATAACATATCCATTAAGTTAGTGGGTATGAATAATAATAATAAAATTAGAAAATTATTTGGTTTAAACATGTATAAAATTAATTAAATGCTTACATATTTATTATATATAAAATGAAAACCATTTGATATAAAAGGAAATATTTTTTGGAAAAATCGTATTTACTAAAAGGCACTCTAGTCGAGATTTGCGCACACAATTTAGAATTAAAATTTACAAATATTATAATTTTTTAGGAAAATTTGTTTCTTCTTTTAAATCATAAAGTCATTATTATATTTTGGTGAATTTGGGATAATTTTATGAGAAGGTTAATTTTTTTGATGATTAGTGAAAAATACTGTTTTTTATTTAATATTTTCCTTTATTTTAAATTATTTAAAAATAAAATTATATTTTGAATTGGGTTTAAAATAAAATTTGTTTAATTATATTAAAATTTTATAAATTTATTTCATTTAAATAAATTTAATATTGAATTTGTATATTAAAACACATTATACATATAAAAATTTTCTCTTTGGAGACCCACTCTTTCATCCCTTCTACGGTATAGTTTTAGATTATATTCTTCTACTTTTATCAATAGAATGTGTAGAACTAGTTTCCAAATTTTTAATGATAACTAATTATATTATCTAATAAGGTCAAATTATGTTTTTTTATCATAATTAATAGTCAAAAATTAATAATTAATTACTGTTGTTAAGGTACAAATAATTTCATTGGGGGTGGGGGTAAAACTAATAAGGCAAGGTTTAAAAAAGATACAAAAAATATCTAAAAAACCATTTTATAGAAATTTTTATAACATATATGGTTTGATCAATGCCCATTTTATAAGTTTTTTGAACGATAAAAACATGTTTATCACTTTATATTTTACAATCTTCCATGTGTGTCCTCTCCCCAACATAAAAAATCCACAATTATCCACCATTTTTGACACCTTCAAAACACAATAAATCATCCAATACCTACCCAAATAAATTCTTAAATTACCTCACCACATAATATAGGTCTTATTTTTATTTTTAATATCTCCTATGAAGTATTCAGGTATAAACCCAAATAGACTCTCCGTAGAGAAGAAAAAATTCTTAAACATATGTATTTATTTTATTTATTCATACATATCCTTTTAAACTTTATGAAATAAGATAATATAATAAAAAAATTGTATAATATAAACTAATATGTTATTATGTTAATTTAATATTCTAGATCTATCTTCACCAATGTCAAATTGGAAAGGAAACCATCGATCTTATGTACGTTGGACTACCTCCTCACGAACCAATGTAATTTTTTCCATCACCACCTTTTAAGGATATATATAATGATGGATTTAACATATTTATATGATATTTATGAAATTTTTATATTTATATAATTATTATACCAACATATACCTTATTAGATTCCCTTACATGGTGGATTTTATAATGTCACTCTTGTGCACGATAGACTACCGCATCGTGAAGCAATGTGATTCGTTTTTTATAAATTACATTTAAGGAATTAAGGTTGAAATTAATAAATATATGTAATATTTAATCCCCAAAAAGACATTGGTAAATATAATTTTACATAAAATTATTAGTTTCCAATCCATTGGAAAACAATAACATCGCTCATGTGTATGTGTAGACTATCACCTCCATGTAGCGTTGAAAAATATTTTTCATTTCATTTTTACATGGATGATAGTAAGATAAATTTTTTTAATATAAATTCTATATATAAAATAATTATTATTATATAATTGTAAGGTAATATTTATTTTACTTTTATTCTATCCATCTAGAAAAATAGAAACAATGTTCATGTGTACGCACAACCTACTGTCTCCACGAACAGTGTAATCCATTTTCTATCTCTAAATTTTATAGATTACAATAAATACATATATAATTAATATATATGATATTTATTTCTTGGGTAAAAATATGAATATTAAAGAACAATTATCAAATTAAAAGTACTGAAAATACCAAATAAAAAAACGTGAAAAAGGATGCAATTGTCACCTGAAATAGTAATTTTAACAAATAGTTATTAATAAACTGGTTATAAAAGAAAATAATTAAATATTTTATGGTATTAAATATTTTATAATTTGTATGTAATATATTTATAATAAACATATATTTTTTATTCATGAGATTTGTAATCATACTAACGAAGTTAAACAAGAGGTAAGGGTTTTCTTATCTCACATTTACTTCCATGAGACATATGACATATTCACCTCTTATTCATTTTTGTGGTGTATATAATTCCCATTTTTTATATGATATATCATGAATATATTTATGTTCATGTTAATTAATGTTTCATTTTAATTTATTTCTTTCATGGGGCTTTTTATTCAAACATTACCAAAGAGGTAAGAGTTTACTTCATTGTCTCAACATTATTGGGGAATAATTATATATATGTTTATCATGGGGGAATTATTGGATATTTATATGTCATACCTAATTAATTTTATTCTAATATATTTTTTCATGAAATTTTAATTTAATATTACTATTTTTTCTACAACATCGCTGAAAATGAACTCTCAAATATGGTGATGAAAACATAACCTTTATTTTTCAGTTTTGAAGTCAATAATTGTCACCAAATTTTTTTATTGAAACATTAAAACAAAAAGAGGAAAACTATACCATTTAAATTCTCGAGGAAATTTTTTTTGAGTCTAGAGAACTAGTAAAAACCCATACATAATAAATTCCATAGACTTTAAATGAGAATTTATCATATTTAACACATCTTTTATTTTTTTCACATTATGTTATCATCATCATCCATAATAATTTGATTATTGAAATTATTAACTCAAAATAATTATTTATAACCTGGTGAAAAGGAAATATAAGAAGACTGGGATCCAATTATTAATAACGGTAGTCATAAGAATTAACAATTGATTATCATCAATGATAATAAGAAGTGCAAAAGGGTATAATCAAATAATCAATTTACATTAGCGAATAAAAAAAAGTTTCATACCCATTAATGCCTCGATCATCAAATATGAAAACAAAATAAATGGTAGGTTAATTAGAATAAATAACCATGATCCATGAGATACAAATAATTATCATAAGAAACATTATAATACCATATCTATAATAAAAAACGTGTCAATATTTTCTTAATTTTTCCTCATAACTCATGTTAAAACCTTATCAAAAATAAATAGATCCCATTTAAATCCATAGGAGAACCCTGAATGTAGCTAACTATACAATTCATATGAATACGAGATACATTACCCAAAGTATTGAATTGATATCTGAGCACATCTATTGTATAATCTATAACATGCTCACCCAGTGTTATCTGGTCTGCACCAGCATATAAACTGTAACAGGCTCACCTGGCTCTATCTAGGATACCACATCACATAAGCTGTAATGATCTCACACATTGATATATCATTCTCCATGTCATATAAGTAATTTAAAATAACCAACACATGAATAAAGATTATATTTCATCATAAATACATAGAAATAATAGTTATTATTTCCAAAAACATGATTAGCATGTATAAAATCAATGTGTTCCATAATAATATCATTGAAACATAATTAAGTTTTGTATGAGAAATGGGTTCCATAAAAATAAAAATGAAGCGTGATTAACCTATAGAAAATTAATGGATTGCAGAAAAATCACTTTGAAACATGATTAAACCCTCGAATAAAAATGTATTCCATAATAATTTATTAGAAACATGATTATCCTATTGAAGACAAAAGAGTTTCGAAACAATCACTACGGAACAATATTATTTTATCTTGAAAAATAATGAATATTTTATTGATACAAAATATTCCCAGCGGATTATAAGTAACAAAAATTTATTTTTATGTTTATTAATGGAAATCCAATTAAAATATCAATAAAACCGTTCTTGAATAAAATTCCATTTTCTTTTTGAAAATAACCTATTAACACCTAAAACATTTTAAAAATATTTTTATTTGAAAATAAAATATTAAAACCATTATTAACAAAATTCTAAAAAAATCTATAAATATATACTTTTAAAAATATAATGAATCCTTCAATGAGATTACACTCATTTCAATGGGTAATTTTGTACAAGATATAAAGAACATTCATATTTCCTAGTAAACAGGTTAGAAGACTTACATGGTTAGAAAGTGATAAGAAGATTCATTTCAAAACATATAGTAAAGGAAAAAATTCTTACAATTTCCTTTAACAAATCATTTTGAAAAGGATGATAAAATTTTTGATCTTTTTTTAGAAATCATGTTTTCTAAATACAACAAATTTCAAATCAAAGAGGGAAATGAAGTATGATTTACTCATAGATATTCTATCTGTTATTTTAATTACCAAATAGTGTTAAAATGGTACCATTAATTTAAAAATTGTTTAATATACCAAGTATAAGAAAATTTAGTAGAATTACTGACATATGTATTATAAAATATTTTCATTGGAAGAATAGTCATAATGAATCCAGATAAACTATGAGATCATAACAAAAAACTGTAACAACTTTTATTACATTGAATCGTAATCCTTAGGAAATAATAATCATTAAATGATACTTATATTATCATGAAAATAAGTATACTCATGATATAATATTTCAAATGAGCAATATATTAATCTCATGTAATAATATTGGTGTATAATATAACATATGCCTCAAATAAGGAAAATTGAGGAAATAGTATCTTACCGCTTTGGTAACTTTGAAATGGTAAACTCCATGAAATGCAGAAAATCCCATTTATAAATAAATAAAAATATTGTTAAGTATAAGAATAATAAAATACATTCATGGTCATTATACACAACATGCACAAACATAAGTAGTAAATATGTCATATAACTCACCATAATAAAAGTAATGATAGGAAAACACTTACCTCACACTCCATTTTATATTGATCATAATTTAACATAATGTATAGTTTTTTTAAACATGTTATAAATTTATATCATAAAAATATTCATATTTATAATAAAATATATGATCATTTAATAATATATTATCGTACATTTGTTAATAATATTTCATCATTTACATTGTTTTGGGTGTTAATTGCCTTGTTTTCTCATTCAAGCGTTGTTATGAATGTTATGAATATTAGGAATAATATATTGTTAGAGAACATAGAGAATATTAATCATGAAATAATTATATATTTAAAATTAAATTTTAATTTTAATTCCAATCGTGAAAAATGGTTTTGATAAACGACATATGTTGCGATCATGGAGATGGTAGGCCCTACATATGCATGAGTAACGTTTTCATTTTTTAGTGATCATTAAGGAAAATAGGTAAGGAAAATATTTTATATTTAAATAATGATAATTAAAAACTATATAAAATATTATTTCATCAAATATACTCTATATATCATTCATGTGGTGTCTTGATGAAAATATATTCAAATCGATTCGTGATGGAGGCATTCCACATGTACATGAACGATGTTATAATATTTATATGGTAATAAAAATGTATATTATCTTTATAGAATTATAAAAATGACATGAATATAATAATTATTTAATTAATATCACACATATTCATTTTATTCACCATTTTTACCTTCTATATATCGTGATATTGAAAATTGAATCTCATCGCTTCATGAGGCGGTAGTTCATTGTACACACAAGAAACGATATTGAATCACCAAAAGAATAGAATTTAAAATGGTATATATGATATAATGAATAGATAGGTATAATTATGTTATAAATATCATTTACAGACTTTATATACATCATCATATCAAACTGTGGGAGGTGGTAATGGTAAAATGAATGACAACGGTTCACGAGGTGGTAGTATGCTGAACACGCGGACGGTGATTTCATAACACAATTGATGGATGTAGAGATGGTTGTAAGTCATTAAATTATTATAAAAAAATCCTATCCTATGTAAAATATTGATATTATTTTATGTTAATTATTTAATAATAATTTAGGGATGTGGATAACGAAATAAAATATAAATGCTCATTGAAGAACGCTACCTCTCTTTTGTATATCCTCCACACCAATAGCCTTCCTAGGTTGGATTTATGCCAAAAATAAGGCATGTGGTATGAGAGGATTGAGGTTAGGGAGTTATTTAGGATGTTATTTTCAAATAACAAATTATTTTAAAGTGTTATGGAGAGATTATAGTTATTAGACTTTTATAACGGAGTAGGAGTGCAATTTTTTTAATTACTCAAAATTATTCAATATTGGGTGGTCCCTATCATATAATGTGGATCAAAAATTGATTAAAAGTGGAGGGTAGTTTTTATTTTCTTTATAAACATCTCCAAAACACAAAAATAAACATATTTTATCATTTTATTCCTTATACATTAAGATTAATAAATTTTACACTTTTAGTTTTTACCATGTTAACTACTAAATTTTTATTTACCTGGGTAATTTATCCATTGAGATTAAAATTAGAATGGGATTTATTAAATAATTTATAAACAATTATTCTAAATATGAAAGCCAATTTATTAAATAAAAGTCATAGGTGTGTAAAATTAATTTTAACATAAGGTAATTTGATGTTCAAAGCCCCAGTTTAACTATAATCATGATAAATAATTTCTTACTATTTTCGATAATCATTATAGTAAAAAAATTGACATTATTAGACAATAAAAATTATTTTAATTCCAAATATAGAATCTTTGTTTCCAAATTCCATTCTCATAAGTTTAAATAAAATTGAAGATAAATCCTACAGACGTAGAGAGAAACCAGGTCATTAAGAAATGTATTTATCATGCAAAAGGTAATTGTATATTAACTATAAAACTAATAATAATCCTTATATTAATTTAAATTAATATTATTTAATATATAATCTATGAATTAAATTTTCAATATTCTACATTATGGGGTTATTTTAATTACTTATAATGGAGAAAAGTTATTAATTTTAAAACATTCTTTATAAAAAACATATTTTTAAACCCTAAAACAAACTTTTACTAAGAACCAATATAAAGTTAATTAAAAATTAATTTAATATACTAAATATAACTAATGAATACTTTTGTTAAATTGAATTTCACTTAAAACACAATGTGAATTTTAATATATTTAATTTTTTGAAAATAAATTATCGTTTTTATAAAAATCATTATTTTTCACTATTCACTAAAAAATAAATATTTTTTAAAAAAATCGATAATTTCACCAAAATTAAATTTTTATATTTTAATTTCAAAATTTTAATTTTGTTTTTTAAGTAAATTTTTTTATACTTCCAATAATTTATTATAAAAGTTTTTTAATAAAAATAAATAAAAATCATTTTTGAAGAAAACATATTTTTGATGAATAAAATTACATTAGTAAAAATTGATTGATTATTTCATAAAAAACATAAATAATTTATTTTGAGTTGGAAATTTATAAAAATATAAACATATATATATATATATATATTATAATGTATTTAATATTATTCAAACATGCCATTTTAACGTCTTGGTTATAATGATTACATATATCATGGGATGTTTCAGCTCAACGTTGCATATTGGATACACTATTGAGAATGAAACTAATGATTTTGCATGTACTACAAGCTATCGAAGAGATTGAATTTATTTTAAAATAAATATATCATAAAATATTGGGTAGTTATATCCTCATCTATGTTCAATGTTGTACGTCGGTTACACGATCGAACATTATTTTCTTCTTTTAAAATCATAAGGCGTTACATATCCCCCCCCCCCACCACCGTAAACAATTAAATCATCTAAAATTAAACATTATCTCAGAAATAAAATGACATACATTTGAATATATTTTTTCTATACTTCCATATTATAAAAATGGTCAATAAAAAATCCTCTTAATAAGTGATAAATTAAATCGCAATTGTCATATGGAATAAAAAAACTAGGTTTCAAAATAAGAGAATATAGTTATAATTAGTAGAAAAGAATAAATAATTGTAGAGAGTTATTTAGGTCCTTGATCAAAAGAAATTGAATGATTAAGTAAATATTAAGGTTCTCAAAACTATAATTCTGTGATAATAAAAAGGGCCATTGATTCAGAATTACTTAACGTATAGGGATGAATTTTTTTTTCAAGTTTATTTCTATGGAGTTGATAAATTCTATTTCCATATAGACTAAGAGAATATGGAAATTTACTTACTTTAAAACTATAAATTCATATTTTTATCAATTTCCACCCGAATCTCATTTATTCTCCAAATGATGTGTATTATAGATGAATTGTTCATGCTTAAAGAACTAAAATAAGCTTATAAAGGACCATAAAATCCCCAAAAACATAATAACATAGTTATCCAGTCTATAAAAATTAAACCAAACTAAAATGGTTAGCACATAGAAAGATAATTTCTAAAATAAACCTTTATATATGAATTTTAAAAAATTATTACCCAAAACTAAAATCAAATCATTCCTTAAGTAATTATTCTTAAAAAAAATTATAACATTTATAAATATGGTTGATGCCAAATGATTAGAAGGATTTGATTATATATTCCTCCAAGATAAATGAATTGTTATTCCTTAAATAAAATACCTTATATTTTTGAAATAAACATATTATTTACCTCTGAAATTTTTATACTAATCAGTACATCACATGTTCTAGTTGTAGGAAAGAAACCCATATAATCCTTTGGTTAGGGGTTCATGCCCCACCACATTTCCGAATGCAATAGTTGATCACCCATCATATGGGTTGTCATTGTTTTTTTAAACATGAACAATAATTCCTCCCAAAATAATACTTCATGTTGATTCTAGGGGTAACAAACACCTAAAACTAATAAAATGCCTAAACAATTTCATTAATAACAAAAATAACCAAAACATTAATAATGTAAATATTTGATCCTAAACAGATATAATTACACGTATTATTTCAATAACATTATTAACCCATGGAAAATAAACAGGTTCCATAGATATCTATTTGATTGATGATTAACACATGGTTGCGTAATGGGTTCCATAAAAATATCTTTGAAACATGATTAAACTATGGGAAGAAGAATTTCCCATAATAACTTCTTTAAAACAAGATTAACTCGTGTAAGGGAAATGGGTTCCATAATAATATCCTTGAAATGTGACTAACCCATGGAAAAGAAATGAGTTTTATAAAAATATCATTGGAACAATATTATTCCATCCTAAGAAAGAATGAGGATGGTATAAATACCAAATATCCCTAGTACTGGACAAGTAATGACAAGGGATTTTGACTTTGATTAATGGAAATAACATCAAAAGGTCATTAAATGAATTCTTAAAGAAAATATCACTTCTATTTTCAAATCACCTTTTAAAAAATAAATCATTTTTAAAATTCTTTTTGTAGAGAACAGTTTTTTAAAAACAGGAATTTATAAAATATAAAATTTTCATTTTTAATAAAAATTACCTTTTAATCTCGTGATGGAAGTTTTAATGAAATTACGGTCATATTGGTGGATAATTCCACAGAATATATAAATCGCATTCCTTTTGTAGGGTAATAAGGTTAGAAAAGTCCATTTTTCATTAAGAGATACAAATATTCCATTGAAGTCATTTGGTAGACATAAAAAACAAGTAAAATTTATTTAAAAATCAATTTGAAATGGTTAAAAACTTTTTTTGAAAGCTTTTTTTGGAAGAAAACAAATTCACAACTGAAGAGAGAAATGAAGTTGGATTTACATAGAAACAGTTTATCAATTATTTTAAGTACCAATCTAATAAAAATTGGTAAAATTACTTGAAAATTTCATGAATAAAATAAGGATAAAATAAGTCTGGAGAATTCTTGATAGATGAATCATAAGATCACATCATTGGATACATGACCATAAATAATACTGAAAAATGATTAGATTAAAACAAAAAACTCTTACCACTTTTTTAACATTTAATTATAATAATAATGAATGAATAATAATTTAAAAACAATTAATATCAATTAACTAAAGGGATTAATTATAAAATATGTTATATGAGTATTATATATACCCCAAAAAAATAACATCGGTATATAAGATAACATATGACTCAAAGAAGGACAACTGAGACAAAATCCCTTACTTCTTTGGTATGTTTGATAATGTAAACCCCATGAAAGAGAGATAATAAAATTTATATGTAAATAAAAATAAATTTATGTATTTGAATAATATATACACTCAGGGGATTTATATAAAAACACAACATAAATAATTGGTGAATATAACATATATCTCATAGGGATAAAGGTGAAGATGATAAAACCCTTACCTCATCATTATTTTTTGTTGATTTTCCTTTAAAATCTAATATAGTGGTTTTAAACATGTTATTAACTTATTATATAACAATATTAATATTTAAAAAATGATATACGATCCTTTTGAAACAACTTATCATCTGTTTTTTAACAACATTTCTTTATTTTCATTATTTTGGGTGTTAATTGCCTTATTTTATCATTCACGCTTTATTGTGAATGTTATAGTTATTATGAAAACTATATAGGGACACCATATACCAAATATTAATACTGAAATAATCATCATATTTATAAGTCAACTATACTTTTAATACAAATCAATAATGATGGTTTTAATAAATGAAGTGCATTACGATCAATGAGACGGTAAGTTGTGCGTACACTTGAGTAACATTTCCATTTTTAGGGGATCATTATATTATTGAGGTAAGAAATATTTTACCATTACATAATGATAATAATAAAATATAAAAAATATTTTTTATTTAAATATTTATATATATAGCATCCATGTAGTGTGTTGATGAATGGAGAGCACATAGCTTCCTGAAGATGGTAGTCCACACGTACAAAAATGATGGTATCATTTTTTTTGTTTACAAAAATAGTATATTATATTTTAATAAGGATAAATGTGTCATTAATATCTTAGTTATTTCATTTATATCACATATTTTGATAATAATTACCCTTATTACCTTCTATGTAACATGTTAGTGAAAATTGAATTTCATCGCTTCGTGAGGCTGCAGTCAATCGTACACACGAGCGACAATATTATACCACATACGGAATGGAATGTAAAATGGTATATATGATATAACAACTAAATAGGTATAATTATTTTTTAAATATCACAATTATATATATATTTATATATATATATACTTTACATACATCATCATATCTAGCAATGGGAGGAGGTAGTGGAAAAATGAACAACATCGGTTCACTAGGCAGTAGAATGTAGTACAAATGAATGATGGATTCCATAACCCATTGGATGGTAGTTGGGATGGTTTTAGGTAATGAAATTATTTTTAAATCTTCCTAGTATATGTAATACATTCATTTTATTGTGTGATATTTTTTATATAAAATGAAGGAGATGGAGATTGAAATAAATTAAAAATTATCATTAAAGAACACTGCCTATTGTTTTGGATATCTTCCCCACCAAAGGCCCTCCTATGTTGGATTTTATCCCAAAATAAGGCTTATAGGATTATAGTAGGGAATATGGTAAATTATTTGGGCATGTATTTTACAAAACTAATAGTATTTAAGGCATAAAGAATATAGGAGAGTTGCCGACCTTTTATAATTAAGATAGAGTGACCTTTTTGTAAATACTAAAAAGTATTAAATATTAGGCGGTCACTCTGACCTCATGTGGCACAAAAATTGATTGAACATGGAGGGGAAGGATTATTTATTTTTTTACAAAAACCTCCACCAAATAATAATAAACATATGTATTTAATGTTATTCCATAGTCATTAAGTTTACTCAATTATACCCTTTTCTATTTACCAGGGTAATGTGTAGAATTTTTTAACCTGGGTAATTTATCCTTTAAAAATAAAATTAAAATTAGATTAAAAATATAATTTAGACATAATTATTCTGAATATGAAATGAAATTTATTAAATAAAATCCATTGGTGTGTGTAAAAATAATTTTTATGTAAGCACATTTAACGTGAGAACCCCATTTTTAACTTTAATCATGGTAATTATATTTTACTATTTTCACTAAGAATTATTGTCAGGAAATAATTTTAACTTATTAGATAATACAAATTATTGTTATTACAAATATTTAGTCTATTTTCATAAATTATTATTTACATAAGTGGAAAAAATAATTGAAATTTAATCTTATAGACGTGGAGAGAAAAAAGGTTTTTAAGAAGTGTATTTTCATGAAAAAGAAAATTATATAACAAATTTATGACTGTTAAAAAATATTTTATAAATTTAAATTAATATTAATTTAAATATAATATCAATATTTTTTTGAAACAATCTCCATAACATATTATTTTATTTAATTTAAATGATGAAATATTATGCTTTGTAAAAAAATTTCAAAAAAAATTATCTTTAAACACAAAAACAAACTTATACTAAAATCAGTATAAATTTCATTACAAAGTAACTTAGTAGATTAAATATAAAATATAATACTTATGTTACATCAAATCAATTTGAAAAAATAATTTTTCTTTTAAATTACTTAATTTATTGAAAATAAATGATTTTTTTTTTAAAAAATGGTTATTTTTTACGATTCACTGAAAATCAATAATTTCAGAAAAATTACAAAATGTTAGAAAAATGAAATGTTCATAATTTGATTAAAAAATGATGAAATGTTTTGAAAAAAAATTTCCAATAATTTATTATAAAAACTTTTCAAAAACAAAATTAAAATCATTTTTGAAGAGAACTTATATTTGAAGAATAAAATCACTTTACTAAAAATTGATTTGTTATTTACTAATTATTTTTGAAATAATTTATTTTTAGAAGGAAATTAATATATATATATATATCATAAATTATATAATTTTATTCATACCATCCTATTTAACAACTAGGTTATAATTGTTATATATATCATGGGTTATTTAAGTTCAGGGTTTCTTGTTGAATACACAATAGAGCATAAAAATATTAGAGTTGCATATACTTAAAGATATTGAAAAGATTAAATTTGTTTAAGAGTAATATATCATAAATTAAATGATAGTTACATTCTCATCTATGTTCAGTGTTGTTTATCATTTACGCTATCAAACATAATTTTATTCTTTTAAAATATTAGGGTGTTATATCCTTATCACATTTAATAAATTGTATCCACGCAATTTGAACTTTATCATGGAAATCAAAGGATGGAAATTTGAAAATAAATTTACTATAATACCACATCATAAAAAGGGTCAATAAAACATCCTATTTATAAGAGAGAAATACAATTTAAAATGTATTATGGAATAACACATTACTAGGTTTCTAAATAAAAGAACATAGTTGATAATGGAAGAAAATAATAAATAATTGCAGATAGTTATTGTTGTCATTTATCCCATGAAAGTGAATATTAAATGGATAGATAAGAATCTCAAAACTATAAATATATCATGATAAAAAATAAAATTGGTTTATCAAAATTTATGGTACTAATATATCCTTTTTTTAAGTTCCTTTCCATAGATTTGAGTAATTCTATCACCATATAGACTAACTGAATTTTATAATATATTCAATTTTTGAGTATATTTTCATCATTTAATCAATTTATACCATAATATCATCTTTAGATCTATATGTTGTGTATTAAGGATGAATTTTTCATTATAAAAGCACTATATTAATCTTTTAAAGGACCACATAATCCCCAAAATAATAATTAGATAGTCCTCTTGACTTTAGACATTAACAAAAATCAAAATGATTAGCACATAGTAAGATAATTTACTAAATAATCCTTCATACATTAATTTCAAAAAATTAATACACAAAGTTCAAACCAAATCATTCTATAAGTAATTATCAAGAAAATCTTCAGACATTTCCTATCTATGTTTGATACCCAAAGATTAGATGGATTTTATCATATATTTTTTCTAGATAAATAAATCGCCATTCCTCAAATAAAATCCCATATGTTTCTAAAATAAACATAATCATTGAATATAAATATTTCAAACTATATAGTATATCATGGATTTCATTGGTAGGCATAAAATACTTATTATCCTTCTGTCATGGGTTCAAGCCACACCCCCTTTCCATATGCAATGGGTTATCACCTATCATATGACTTGTCCTATTTTTTTAAAACATGAAAAATAAGTCATCCGTAAATAACACTTCATTTTTATCCTAGGGTTTACATATAACTCATCCGAATAAAATTCCTCAAAATATGTCATTAATAAATCCCAAACTATTACTACTTAAAACCCTCAAATGAACAGTCTAAGACTTTGAACTTGTGATAAACCACAATATCCTAAACTTATGATGGTATCCATATATCATAATATAACCTCTCATGAAAAAAATACTAACCTCTAAACTTCTCTAAATTGACCAATGATAGAAACCCAAATATCCCTCAACCCGCGCTCTAGGATCTTGTGTTGAAAAAAATAATACATTTTGGGTTCTGGTATAGATAATTGTGACCCAATTTTTTCCATCTAAGCCTCATAACATCACGAGGAAAATTTGGATCGCTTAAATAACTGAGGAAAGATTAGTTTTAGTGTTTTATAGAAATATGAAAAACTCTTAAATAATCAATTCCCAAGACCCTAAAGGATCATTTATATAATTTAACCAAGGTTCTCTTATTTAAAATTAATTCATCATCATCATCTTCATGAAATAGCTTCTACATTTAATTTATTCAACCTAATTAATTATATACAAGGGAAGAGGAAAAATAATAAGGATGAACTAAAATTTTTTGTAATGGTAAACATAAGAATTAACAAGTGAATATCATGAATGAGAATAAAAAGTTGACATGGGTATAACAACATAATCTGAGTGCATGTGCGAATCATAAAATAACTCATACCCAGCATAAATTAGATCATAAAATATGAAATCCTAGAAAAGGAAAGATTCCCCAAAACCAATAATCAAGAACCATGTGAAATAAATCTTGATAATAAGAAACACTATAAACATATAGTAAGCATAACAAAAACATGTAGGTTTATTGTAACATTTTTATTCATAACTCATGTTTAACCCAGGTAAGAAATGATTGTTACCTAGTTAAATCCATACGAGAAACCCTCATGGAGAACTCTTCTACTTTCTTCTCAATACAAGGTACATTACCCAATGAAATGGAATGTTATATTTTTACATCCATCATATAATCAATAATGGACTCCAAAGATTATATATGATCTTCCCCATCATATAATATGTAATGAGCTTACCTAATGATATTTGGGTCACCCATCATATAAGTTGTAATTGGATCACCCAACACTATCTGGGCCTCCCCATCATATAAGTAATTTTGAAAAACAATAACATGAATAAAGCACATGTTTCATCCTAAACTATTACAAATAACCATTATTATTTCCAGAACATGATTAACCAATGGAGATGAATTGGGTTCCATAACAATATCATTGAAATGTGATAAAACTAAGCAAGAGAAATGGGTTCTATAACAATATCATCGAAATGTGATATTTTTTGGAAAAAATATCCCATAAAAATATCTTTGAATTATGATTCAACTTTATAAGAGAAAAGGGTCCCATAATAATCACTTTGAAACATGATTAACTTAGAGAAGATAATAAATTTTTATAACAATCTATTTAAAATAATATTATTCCATATATATAAATAATGAGGATTTATTCAATTCCAAATTTCCCCAATGGAGGATATGTAACAAAAATGGCTGTTAATGTTGATAATTGAAAATATGATAAAAATATCATTAAAAATATTCATGAAGAAAAAATCATTTTCATTTTGAATATCATTTTTTAAAATAAAAAATATTTAAAAATACTTTTCATTATTTTTTTTAAACCATGTATTTCAAGAATATTTAGAATAAAATTCATTAAAAGATAAACTTTTAAACTTTTAATGGAATATTCAATGAAATTATAGTCATGTTTTCCCGTAATTCTATACATGTCATAAAGAACATTATGTTTTCTTGGTAAAAAGGATAGAAAAGTGAATTTTTCATAATGTGATGAGAATTATAATTTGAAAACATATGTTAAAAGAACAAAATGGGTAAAAAATTATTTCATATTTTTTTTAATTACATAAAAGTATTTATGAAAACACTTTTACAAAACATGTTTTTGTAAGAAAATATATTTTTGACCGAAGAGAGAAATGAAGTATGATATTTTTTTAAAATATTTTTTCAATTATATTAATATACAAAGAGTACAAAAATGGTACCATTAAATTAAAATATCAGGAATAACATGGTGGTAATAAAATTTAGTATAATGTTTGATATATGGATTGTAAGATGTCATTATGGGAAGCTTAATCATAAACACTCCTCCTAAATGATTAGATTATAACGAATGACTCTTACCAATTTTTTAAATTTGAATAATAATATACATGGAAGAATAGCCATAAAATAAAAAATATAATATCATGAAAATAATGACATTCATGATATCAAATTCCAAATTATAATCATATAAGCAAAAAAGATTGGTGGAAAACATAACATATGTTTCAACAAAGGCAAATTTAGACAAAAATTCCTTAACACTTTGGTAAATTTGAAACTATAAACCCCATGAAATAGATATAAAAAAATGGAATTGTAAATACTCATAAAATTATGTTTAATAATCTTAATATACATTCATGGGAAGTAGATATACAACTTATAAAAAATAAATGGTGAATATGGTATATGTCTCACAGAATTAAAAGGGAGACCTGAAATCCCTTACCTATTTCTTCCATTTGGTAGATCACTATTTAAACACTTATAGTTATTTTAAACAAGTTATTAACTTATTTTAGAACCATATTAATATTTATAAAAACATATACGATTCTTTTATAACATCTTATCACCCATTCATTAATAATCATTCATTAGTTTCATTGTTTTGGGTGTTAATTTCCTGGTCTTCCCATTCACACTTTCTTGATGAAAGTTTTAGATATTATTCATATTTTATATATCGATTGTCTACAAAATTTTAATCATGACATAATTATCATATTTATAATTAAATTATACAATTAATATCAATTATTAAACATGGTTTTGATAAATGAAGTGCATTATGATCATGGAGATATTAAGTCATACGTATGCATGAGTAACACTACCATTTTTTAGTGATAACTATAGAAATTATGTAAGTAATATTTTATCATACCGTAATGATAATTTAAACAAATATACCTTATTATTTAATTAAATATACTTATATATATCATCCATGTGGTGTGGTGATGAAACAAGAGTGGTATCGCTTCGGGAAGGCGGTAGTCAACCCATACATGAACGATATTATTATATAATAGTAGTTTAAAAATGAAAAAATATATTTTAAAAATGATAAATATCTCATTAAAATCATAATTAGGTCATTTATGTAAAATATATTTACTATATTTACATTTATTACTTTTCTTATAATTCATTAGAGAAAAACGAATCACATTACTTTGTGAGGTGGTAGTCTACCGTACACACAAGTGACATTATCATATCACCTATGGAATGAAATATAAAAATTCATATATGAGATAATAATAAAATAGGTAAAATACAGGTTTTATTAATCATCATTTATAACTATGGGAGGTGGTAATTGAAAAATGAATGACGTCGGTTTATAAGATGGTAGTTTGTCGTACACATGAACGATGACTTTGTTACCCATTTGATGGAAGTGGAAAAGTTAGTAGGTCATGAGCGAATTATAAAAACATATCAATTAATGGAATATATTTTGGTTGTTATGTTATCATAGTTAAATAATATTTTAATGAGGTTGATAAATAAAAACAATTAATAAGCCCGTTGAAGTATGCAATCTCTTTTTTGGGTATCCTCATAAGGATTCCACCGAAGGAATTCCTATGTTGACTTTATCTGAAAACTATGGATTTTATTATGATATTATGAATGTTTTTGAAGTTATTTGGGAAGTTTTCGGCCAAACCCAAGAAGTTTTAATGTTTTAATAATAGAGGATTTTATGTGTACTTTTTTAATTTAGGATTGGCATGTTTGTTTATAATCAAAAGTATTCAATTATTAGAGGTCACTCCCACGTCATGTGACTCAAAAATTGATTAAAAATGGGGGGGGGGGGGTTTGATTTGGTGTAGAAACATCTCTTACACACAAAAAATAAACATATTTTTATTAGGTTATTCCTTATTCATTAAGTTTACTCAATTTTACCATTTTAGTATTTATCATTATAACTTGTATCTTTTTATAGTGTTAATAAATTTATCCATTAAAAAATAAAATTATTATTATTATATAATTTAGAGAATTTGATTTTAAATATTTTATAAAATTTATTAAATAAAATCTATTAAATAAAAAATCTTAGGTGTGTAAGAAATCAATTTTAAGATAACCGCATTTAACCCACAAAACCGAATTCAACCTTAATCATGATAATGAGTTTTTAACTATTTTCACTAATCATTATAGAAAATAATTAATTAGACCACATTATATATTATAAATTATTCATATTCCAAATATGTATTCCATTTTTCTATAAAAAAATCACATAAGTGGTGAAAAGTTAATTGAAAATTAATCCCACGAATGTGGTCAGAAAGTAGGGTTTTAAGAAATGTATTTTCCATAAAAAAATATAATTGTATATTAGACCAATGACTTATAATAATTATTATGTGAATTTAAATTAATATCAAATAATATATAATCAATACATTTATTTTAAGATATTCATAATTATTAATTAATTTAATTAATTAAAATGCAGAAACATTATTCCTTTTCAATCATTTTTTAGAAAATGTAGTTTTTAAACCCATAAAAAATATACTAATAACCAATATAAAGTTAATTCAAAATTAAATTAGTGTATTAATAGAAAATGAATAATATGTATTCTACATGAAATCACATTGTAAATATAATTTTACTTTTAAATTAATTAATTTATTGAAAATAAATGATAGTTTCACAAAAATCATCATTTTTCTCAATTCGCTAATAAAGCAATATTTTTATAAAAATTCAAAAAATTTACCCCATGTAAATTCTAATATTCAGAATCTAAAAAGAATTTAATTTTATCAAATAAATTTTATAAAATTTCAAAAAAAAATATTATAATATTTTATTAATGAAAATCAACAAATATCATTTTTGAAGAAAACATATTTTTTAAGAATAAAATAACATTACAAAAATTGATTGATTATTTTCTAAAAAATTATATATAACTTCTTTTCAATAGTATATATATATATATATTTATTTATTTATAATTCATAAATCAGTTAATACAATTCATACTATCCTATTTAACTGTTAGGTTGTAACAATTTTATATATTATGTCTTTTAAGCTTGGTGTTTCATGTTGAACATGCTATCTAGAAAACAAATCTCAGGGTTGCGTGTACCATAAGCTATTAATGAAGTTAAATTTATTTAAAAATAAATAGATTGTAATGTCTTAGGGATTTATATTCTAATATATGTTTAGTATTGAATGTCATTTTTTCTATCAAAAATAATTTTCTTATTCGAAAATCTTAGGGTGTTTCATTTTCAATCTTTTGTACCTAAAATGATCGAGAGAAATGTTTTTAAGAAAATATTAATTTATTTCACCCTTCTGTAAAAAATCATTTTTATCAAAATCCATATTTTATAGAGATTGTTTCAAAAATGTTTATATCTATTCCTAAATAATTTATTAAATCCATTTTTAACCATTATTTAATTTTTATAAAAATATTTGATGAAAATATTCATGTCATTTTCAAAACAAGTCGTGTATTAAATTTTCCAAAATTATGAAAATAGTGATTATTTTAACATGTATGACATGAAGGAAATATCCTATTGTCATGATAACTTAATGTCTTTAATTATTCCTTATATGTTACAATGGATATTTTAAAAATATTTTTTGAAAATATTTTTTTCCTTTTCGTTTAAAAAAATGATTTTCAAACTAAAAAGGTTATTTTACATCCAAATTATTTTAATGAAATTATTATTCTATTTTTATTCATTAACAAAATTAACTCTGAATTATACTTATGATCCACATGTGATATATTTTATTGATATCACCCTTATTATTTCATTGATTGGTTTTTGATCTATTTAATTAAGGATGTAAAATTTTATTACCATTTACCATATTACTTTGGATGGTTTATGATAATGTTTATTTTATTTGGGTAAGTATTGACACTATATACGTTATTTTTTCAACAAGAATAATCATGTTTATTATGTTCTATCAATATAATATGATTAATTAATTAGACTTACTAAGTGAAAACTGAAGCTATGTTATTGATAAACCCTCGATGCATCAACGAGTATCATGAGAAATTATAATTATATAAATTAGAAAGGTCATAATCCATAGATTTAAATGATATTACTGTAGGACCCCAGGACACCCAGAGAGGGGAGGGCTGAATCAGGGGGACAAATTTTTCTTTTAATGTGATGTATCTTGTTCCTACGTTAGTAGGAACTTGTTAAACCTGTAAGATGGATATGATCAGAAAGAAAACATTAAAATGTAGAGAGATGACACAAAACTTTTTACTTGGTTCACCACTAAGTGCTACATTTAAGGAGCATACGCTAACAAGTTGTCAGTCGTACCTTATTACACTAAACTTCACTAGCTGTGGATTACAGAGGTTCAGGCATAGTTACTATATCCCAGGCTCACGACATTTAAAAAAGTTCAGGGATATCTCACTGCATCCCCCAGGTCACTCCCGTTGACTCCCCCTAGAATAGTGAAATTAGTGATGTCCCACTTAGTTTATAGACGTGAAGGTTTCTTCATCATGGAAAATGAATACATCCTCTGTTGTATGTAGATGCTCTGTTGAAATCCAACTTACACCCATAGAAAAATCTCACTTTGCACCAAAGGAATCGGGAAAACATCCACCTTTCGCAAATCCCCAAAAAGACTGGCGTGCTTCAACAACACCTGGCACGCTTCTCCAAGCCGGCACGCAAGTTTTAAGTCGGCATGTAAGTTCACCTATACCACCTGCACGACACTTACTTTTTCAACCTCAAACTTGCGCGACTCACAATCATTTCTACCCAAACCAATTATGTCATGTAACTGTCAACTATCACACTTCTTTAAATCCTGGCATGCAAGTGTCACCAAACCACCTGCGTGAAACCTCCTTCACCAACTCCAAACTTGGGTGACTCACACCCTTTCTCCCCCAAACCACCTTTGACATGGAACAAACAACTGTCGCGCAACTTCTACTTGCGTGACGGGTGTTCTGAATTTCTCTAAGTCTTGAACTTCATGGGAAAAGAGGAGGGGTGGTCCTCTATTTATAGGCATTCTATACACCCTTCACGATAGCACGCAAGTCTCCTCATGGTGCGCAAGTCCGGCCGCCCTAGTCTCTATTGTGCCAGTCACTTGCACGACCAAACCCAAAACTTGGGTTCCCCTTCTTCCTTTTCCATATTTTGATGTTCTGATCTTGAAAAACATATAGCGTGTAAGTTTCGAAGCCTCCAAATAATCGGTGTGCAAATCCCTTTTCCAAAAAAAACTTTTCTCCGTTTGTCAATTGCGAGGTCCAGAAATTTGGCAAACACTGGAAAACGGTTCCACGTTCAATATTGTCCTCTGCTTGAACTGTAAGATCACTTTACTAGAACATATTCTAAAAATCCACTGATAATTGAAAACAAACACAAAACATGCTCCAGTTCATGAAAATACATCCATGGTTCCAACAATCTCCCCCTTTGGTTTTGTTGGTAATCAATAAATAAATTCAGTAGAGTACCAACCACCTAAAAACCAGAAATGAAAGAATTAACTCAGCCAACACTATAAGTCTACGTGACCAATGCTCAGTGAAGAAAAAAATAGGGGAAGCATGAATTGGGATCCCGTGTTTTGGAATTTCTCAATGATGCCCAGGATATTTTCTTAAATTTTCACAGAAGTGTTACATGTTCAACGAATTCCTTCTTGTCCTATCACCGAATTCTCATGGTGATACCAAACATGTCCTGAATTTATTCCTTGTCCCTCATTGGCAATAAAACCAATGATCAATGTTTTCTCATTAAACATCTCAAAACACCCCTTAGATAGTATCTACCCCACAAACCTATATCATATCTTCAAAAATATTAAAAACAGTTAACATAACTGGGAGGAGGGGTTTTTCATAACATCCTTATGCATTGGGAGGTGGATGAACACTGGGGTTCAAATGATGCTTCTCAAGCATAGCTGTTGACAGTTTCTTGTTCAGGATATCATCCACTTGCTCATCAGTTCCCACTTGATCCATTCTAATCATGCCTTGTTCAACATTCTCTTTGATAAAGTGATACCTAATTTCAGTATGATATGAATGAAAATGTTGAACCGAATTCTTCATAAGATCAATTGCTCTCTTGTTATCACAGTAAACCACCATTGGTTGCTTCGCCTCATCACCAATATCTGTTAATTGTTTTTTCATCCATAGTAGTTGAGTGCATGCCTTTGTGGCAGATATATAATCAGCTTCAGTGGTACTAAGAGAAGTAATTTCTTGTTTCTTTCTCAACCATCCGACACATTTATTCCCAATATAGAATGATCCACCACTGGTGGAATTCTTGTCCACTACATCTCCATCCCAATTAGCATCAGAAAATGCTGATAATTCATGGTCCCTTCCTATATCAAAGTATAAGCCACAATTGTGAGTACCTTGAATATACCTCATGAATCTTTTTACTTCTTCTATATGTTCTTCCTTTCAATTACTCTGAAAATGGTCCGCTAGACTTGTTGCAAAGACAATATCTAGCCATTTCGCTGTCAGGTACAGTAGGCTCCCAATTATCTTCATATACATGGTGGGGTCTACAAATGTCTCATCCTCATGCTATCCAAGTTTGGTCCCAACTGCAATTGGAGTTGACATTAGTTTGGAGTGTTTCATGTTAAACTTCTTTAGCATATCTCTTGCAAACTTTTCCTAAGAAATGAATGTTTAATCCTTCCTTTGAATCACCTACAGCCCTAAGAAATATGAGAGCTCCCTAATACTAGATATTTCAAATTATGATTTCATGTGATTAGAAAACTCATCCACAGATTTATGCATGCTTCCACCAAATATAATTTAATCAAAGTAGACTAGAACTATGAACTGATCTTTTGGGGAATTCTTCACATGTAGATTGTGATCTAGTCCTCCTTTTTTGAATTCCAGCTTCTTGAGGTAAGAATCCTATCAGGAGTACAATGCTTGTGGTGCCTGTTCCAAGCCATAAAGTGCTTTCTTTAGTTTGTAGACCTTTGTTTCATCAGTGCCAAGAAGAAAACCCACTGGTTGTTCAATGTAGACTTGTTCTTCGAGTACACCATTCAAGAATTCTATCATGACATCCATTTGATATACTTTATATCCTCTTTGGAGAGACAAGGAAAGAAAATTATTTATTGACTCCAGTCTAGCCACTGGAGAAAAGGTTTCTTCAACATCAACACCTTCAATATGGGAATATCCTTCACATACCAGTTGTGAATTGTTTCTAACAACACTTTTATGCTCATCAAACATATTCTTGAAGATCCATTTTGTACCAATCACATTGTGACCTTCGGGTCTCTGGACAAGATCCCATGTGTGATTCTTGTCAATCTGATCTAACTCTTTATTCATGGCTTCCACCCAAGATTCATCCTTTGTATCTTATTCCAATGATGATGGATCCATGGCTGACAGAAATGAATATTGTGTGTTATTCCTCATCTTCCTTGTTTGTGTGGGTGCACTCATATCCCCAATTATATTAGATGGATCAATCTCAGCTATTTTATTTCTCCTGTGAAGTTCAGTCCCATTCTCTCCACCCAAGATTTCCTTTTCAGATTCTTCTTCTAAGTAAACATCATGATGTGACCCCTGAGTGTTTCTTATACCTTCCTCTATTTCTATATTTGAATTTACTACATGTTAACATTCATCGTCATCTTCTATCTCCTCAGCATAGGAATTATTTGAATCATTTTGGGTTTTTCCTTCAATGATTTTAACATTATTGATTTCCATAATCCTCCCAAAGTGTTTACTAAACCACTTGTAGGCTTTTCTGTTCATTGGATACCCAAGAAATATTCCTTCATCAGCATTGTCGCCAAACTTCCCTTGATTTCCTTCTTCATTTTGAATGAAGCATTTTATTCCGAATACACGAAAATATTTCAATGAAGTCTTCCTTCTATGACACAATTCATATGGTATCTTCGTTTCTCCCATATAAGGCCCTATTCGATTCTGAATGTGCACTACAGCTTTAATAGCCTCTTTCCAGTAATGGCAAGAGATACAACTCTCAGTTAGCATAGTCCTAGACATATTGTTGACCTGTCAATTCTGGCGCTCAACAACCCCATTTTGTTGTTGAGTTCTCACAGCAGCTATATCATGTTGTATTCCTTGTTCTTCTAGCTCATTCTAAAACTCAATGGACTTTTATTCCCCTCAATTATAAGATCGCCTGAATTTTATTGTCCATACAGTATCATTCTCGGTAATTTGGCGATAATTGTTTATGAAATAAAGTACTTGTCACTTCTAGTGAATCACTATTACACTATCCATTATACTATAATCATCAATGAAAAAGACGAAGTACCTATCTTCATGAGTTCTGGAAACATTTATCGGGCCACTTATGTCTGTATGGATGAGATCGAGAAGGTGTGATGGAATTTTCATCTTTGGTCGATATGAATTACAGACTAGCTTCCCTCATATGCAAGAATCACAAGTCTTTTCCCGTTCACATTTCAGAATGGTTATATCCATGACAATCTTCAGCTTAGATATCTTTTCTATGTCTTATTGGTTAATGTGGCCTAGCCATCGATGCCAGAGGTTGTTTTCTTCTTTAACAGAAAAAAAGAATGAGTTTACATTACTGTCTACCTGATATAGGTTTCCATCTGTTATACAGCCTTTCATAATAGAATTCCCGGTTTTCCCTTTACAGTTCAGCCTTTTTTATTGAATGTTACTATGAGCCCTGAGTCACAGATTAGACTTACACTGAGGAGATTTTGGCATAGACCATCCACATAAAGAACTTCAGTCTTTATCAGCGCTCCATTGGAGAGATTAGTATTCCCACTGCCTTTAATAATTAAATCATCATCACTACCAAACCTTGTTGGTCCATCATCCTTATTTTCAAAGTTCTTCAAGAGGTCATCATTTCTTGTCATATATGAAGAGCATCCACTATCAATAATCCTGGTGTTGCTTCTTTTTGTATCTTTGTAGTGTACTTCTGTATGATTGGATTTCTCGATCTTCGTTTTTTCTTTCCATTAGGTATTGGATTGAGTATAAGATATTGACGACCTTCTAATTATTTCATCCACATAATTAGTTTCTCCATACCCATAATCTTCTTCTGGAGGAGAAAAACTGTTTGTGAGATCAACATAATAAGGAGGATGAATATTGACCAGTTTCTAAGAGTTGTATGAATCTCTTCTTTCAAATCTCTTTCTGTAATACATATCTTTATGGACAAAGTTAGAACAATGAAAACAGTATCCATAGAAACTATTACTTCTATAAGATGGAGGATATGAAGTCAGTCTCCTTTTTTGATGTCCCAGATCTTCACCATTCATGTAGCTCCTTGCCTCTTCACAATATGACATGGTATGGCCCAAATAGCTAGAAAACTAACACTTCATGAAAAGAAACTCCTACGCACTTGAATTTATCCTCATACCTTCTTCCTTGGGAGAATAATTAGACTTCCTATCATTTCTGAATTTTTGATGATAATTTTATGTTCTCTTTTTAGTTTGTATTGAGGTTTTTTTGTCAGCACTTCTGGAAACATTTCAACATGTCCAACTTTCATCTTGTCTTTCTTTTATCTCTCTTAACTTCCAGAAGTTGATGTCTAATCTTCACAACTAATTACACTCTTTCCCATGCTAGCGGGTCTTTGATCACTCAAGATTTTTCAAACCCCATTTGAACCACTCTTGTCTCTTACTAGTAATTCTGCATCTAAGTATCTTCCAAAATGCATTTTCTTTTTACCATCATTTGTGGTAGATTGAGAATCAATTATACTCCTAAGAGTAACAACTTCTTCCTAAAGACCCTCAATAGTCCTAGGACTTTTATTCCAGTCTGGTTGAAAGGTCATATATGACCATTGATTGTTCTTCAATTATAATCTTTAGTTCCACAACATCATCTGTTCTTTAAAGGATTGAAGACAGAACATTCACTAGTTCATATAGTCGTTCAATTTCAACTTCAAGCTCATAAACATAATCTGATGATTCTTCCACCATCTCCTTCCACTTATTGCATCTCTTGATTTTATTCCCAATCTTTGAAAGGGCATCCTTAATTTTAAACTTTGGATCACCATTTGCAGTAATCTGATTATCTTTTCCTTTGTTGATCGAGTGTTCTGACTTTTCAATGGTAGACATCATAGAAGCATGGTTTCCTGTTTTAAATTATGGTTCTTCTTCTTCACAAAATTCAATATCATCATCTTCCACTTCACAGAAAAAACTATTCCTCTATATTTTCTTTCCAGAAATGAAGTCTCCCTTTTTTGAAAAACCCTTTCCGAGGCTTCTCAATTTCTTCTGCTTCGCTTTCATCATCATCAAAATTTCATTGGCACTGATAGGCAATGTTCCCGACTCATACACAACGAAAACATGCCAGATGTAGCTTACCTTTAAATTTACCATTTCCATTCTTCTTCTTCATCTTGGTGATGACAGAAATAATTTCCTTTTCTTCTTCATCTTCACCACCACTATCCTTTGAAATTTTTAGTTTTTCCATGGCTTTGAATGCCATTTCCTTACTTACATGAGTCGTGGAATCTTCGGGTGTGACTCTCATCTCATATGCCACTATACTACTTAAAATATCATCCAGATATAGTTTATATAGATATTTTTATTCAAGGGGTGACACCTTTGCGTTGTACATAAGAGTAAGTCTTCTCAAGATTTTCTTTACAATATCAATGTCTTTTATTTCTTCTCCAAGACCTCTAATTTCTCCCACAACTTCAGTAATTCGATTGAATAATGAATCAGCATTCTAATTAGGATGCATCTTTAGATCATCAAACTTGTTGTGTAAGACATAAAGTTTCTCCTCCTTCAATTTTTTGTCTCATTCATAAATGTTTTCATGTTTATCCCACATATACTTTGTTGAGGTTCAACTCATCACCTGTAGATAGATTTGATCTGAGAGAGCCGCAGTGATAGCATTATGAGCTTTAGCATCTATGTCAAGAACATTCCTATCTATATCAGTCATAGCAAGCCATGTTGGATCAGTATCTTGTATTCCTTTCACACTAGAAAAGAGGACTTCCATTCCAAGGGATCTTAAATGATATTTCATTCTATTCTTCCAAATCTTAAAATTACTTCCATCGAAGAGTGGTATTCCCCTTGCATGGACTGCATTCTCCATAACGATAAAGAGCAGATCTAACACTAGAAACCTTGCTCTGATACCACTTGTAGGACCTCGAGACACCCTGAGAGGGGAGGGGTGAATCAGGGTGATAACGTTTTCTTTTAATGTGATGGATCTTGTTCCCACGTTGGTAGGAACTTGTTAAACCTGTAAGATAGATATGATCAGAAAGCAAACATTAACATGCAGAGAGATGACACAACACTTTTTACTTGGTTCACCACTAAAGGATAAGTTCAAGGAGCATACGCTGATAGGTTTTTGGTCGTACCTAATTCCACTAAACATCAATAGCTGTGGATTACAAAGGTTCGAGTACAGTCACTCTGTCCCAGGCTCACTGTCTTTACAAAAGTTCAGAGATAGCTCACTGCATCCCTTGGATCACTCCCATTGAATCCCCCTAGCACACTACCATTGGTAATGTCTCACTTAGTTTATAGACATGAAGGTCTATTCATCATCGCTAATGAATACATCCTTTTTTGTATGTAGATTCTCTGTTGAAGTCCAACTTCCACCCGTAGACGAATCTCAATTTGTACCAAAGGTATCGGGAAAACTTCCAGCTTTCGCGCAGCCCCAAAAAGACATGCATGATTCAACCACACCTAGAAAGCTTCTCCAATCTGACACGCAAGTTTTATGATAGCGCAGAAGTTAACCTCTACCAGTTTCGCAACACTTACTTTTTCAACCTCAAACTTGAGTGACTCACACTCTTTTCCGACCATATCGGTTTTTGTGCGCAAATGTCAACTGTTTCGCTTCTTCAAATACTGGTGCACAAGTTTCACCAAATCACCTTCATGGAACCTCCTTCGCCAGCTCCAAAATTGGGCGACTCACACCCTTTCTCACCCAAACCACCTTGGACGCGCAATAAACAACTATCACACAAATTCTACTTGCACGACCACACAACCACTTGAGCGACCACTACACCTACGTGACGGGTTCTCTGAATTTCTCTATGTCTTGAACTTTGTGGGAAAACAGGACGGATATTCCTCAATTTATAGGCATTCTGGACACCCTACGCAATGGCACACAAGTCTCCTCTCAACATTCAAGTCCAGCCGCCCTAGTCTCTGCAACCCTGGTCACTTGGGTGACCAAACCCAAAACTTGGGTTCCCCTTCTTCCTTTTCAATATTTTTATGTTCTGATCTAGAAAAAACATATGGAGTGCAAGTTTTGAAGCCTCCAATTAATAATTTCACAATTCCCTTTTCCAAAAACACTTTTCTCCATTTGACAATTTTGAGGTCCAAAAATTGGGCAAACACTGGAAAATGGTTTCACCTTCAATATTGCCATCTGCTTGAACTGTAAGATCACTTTTCTAGCACATATTCTGAACATCCAATGTGGATTGACAAAAAACACAAAACATACTACAATTCATGCAAAGGAAACCATGGTTCCAAAACTTATGAAAGGTTTTGATAATTTCAGATGCTTGTAATTATGTATTCCCTCATTATGAGATCATTTATTGATTTCCATGTGATAATTTGATAAGTTAGAATATACAAGGATATGATTCAATATTTTTTGACTATTTATAAGGATTTAGTTGATAATCATTAATTTTTTGAATATTATTATCAGTTTAATAATTAAGGTGAATTTTTTTCAATTATTTACCGTCACATATTAACAGTGCTTATTTATTATAGATACCTTTCACTATTTTTATTAGAGTTACCTTCCACTAAATTCTTAGCCTTACGAAGCATCTGAGATCACCACTTCCTTATGTTTTATTTTCCCTCTGATATCGGTATGTGGGTTTTGATAGATATGTAGGGATACACTATGATGAATAATGTAATTATCAAAGATATCCTATTTGTAATTTTATTTTTTTTTAATTTTAATATGAATTTCATTTATGTATATTGTATACCAAGACTACTAAAATATTCAGTCCTTCGATATGTAATTAATTATATCTTATGATAATGTTATAATGTGACCAATGGATCTGGGATTCTGTGTTCAAGACCATTATAGTTGGTATTTGAGGTAAAGGATGGAATCTAATTCGTAGGAACTCTCAAGTGTCAGTTTTGGAAGAAACATTGCTTTATGACCAAGGGATTCATGAGGAAAGGGATACCACAAGGGATAGTGGTGTGTCCCACCTAGTAGTTTTATCAACCCATGAAGTTCACTAATAGGTTTCAATTATATTCCACTGGAAATAATTCCAGAACATTATAGTTTCTATCAAAGGATTTTTAATGGAAATATTGGGAAGTAGATTTCTGAAAACAATGATTAGGGGGCATAAGCCAACGATAAAAATAGATGATAAGTATATAGTAACATCATAATGTTTTGGAAATATAGAGATTATGTTTGTTTTCCTAGAAATATGTCCATGTTTGGATACTACAAGTAGATGTGGTTTTGGAACAAATGTACCTGGGCGTAATAACTCTAAAAAATTTGTGGCGAGATTAACTTGATCATTACCTAGTAAAATACAATTAGACTTTCTATAAACCTAGACCAACACTCCCCAAGGATATGCTTTGGTTATTTATAGTTTTCTTAATGAACCATTATAATGATTTTAATAGACGATAACCCTAAATAACTTATGATTGAAATAATGTGTTATTTTTTGAAAATAATCTGTCATCATTAAGACATCATATGAACGAATTATTATTGTCTATTTGATTTACCACTATTATTAGTGTCGATAACACGATCCTTTTTTGTTTTTTTCAATAGAATGATCTATAAGGGACTAATTAATGTTGATTGTGATAATTAATGTGATGATGAGAAACCAATTGGGATGTTGATTGGGGTGAAGGTTATTGTTATTATTCCTAATCATTTATCATGATGTATGATTAAAAACATGCTCCTTAACCAACTCTTGGACTCATAAAAGAATCCATGGATGGATTCCACTAAAAGGATAAATGTTTAGCCCAATATAGGAAATAAGGTTAAATTTATATCATGTCATAAATTTAGAAAGAGACAATGAAGAGAGTTTCTCAAATGAATAAGAAACTTTTTCATTTTTGGAAAAGAAGGAAACAAAGAAAGTAATTTTTGAGGAGAAATAAAATGTTTGGATAATGGAATGTGTGATAATAATTGTATATATAATGTATAATCAAAGGATTAATGTTTTAAATGTAAAATGTATAGGCAATAAGAAAATTGAAATCCTAGTGGGAATGATCACGAAGAGAATCAACAATTTTTTTTGAGTAATGGTTTTATCATTGATGATAAAGAGATTTCCAATGACATATGAAAGGAAGTAGTTATTAAGGAGTGAGATCTTGGTTAATGGTTTAAGAATAAAGTTTAGTGATTAATGTTCTTGTTTTTTAATCAAGAATTATGTTATAAGAGTATTTATCAATGATATTTACATTAAAATAATCATAAAATGTATAAGGAATGTACTGCAATACAATTTAATAAAGGATCTAAAATAATATGATGAATAATACTGATAACTAAAAAAATAGATTATGTGAAAAGTTGATATTTTGGAATAAAAATTGTTGTGGGAATATAACCCTTAATATTTGGAATAAATTAAGATAAAAATGAAAAACATGTGTTTATGAGATAATATTGTTAACCTTTAAATAGGTAATTGATTTATGTTGTATTTGTTGGAGTTCACTGAATGTATAGATTTATGGAATATATTGGACAATATGAGATTTTATTTTTGGAAGCATGCATGTTTCCATTTTTTATGGTGATCAAGGTATTCACATATTGGGAATGGGACATTAAATCTACATTATAGTCTTTTTAAATATAGTGGTGATTTAGTGACATTCCATCTAATTTTTGGACTTTTTAATTTGGTCATACATATTTGGGATGATTCTCATGGTCAAATATTTATATAATGGATTAAGTTGAAATTTTTGTGTAATTGGAAATTTTTTTCTAACCATTTTGGTATTGGAAAATATCTTGAGATATTAGGAATGCCTTGTATTTATTTTATTGAGCCAATGTTAATTTTACTAAGTAATGCATCAATTAATTCTTATTGAATATTCATTTCATATTATAATATATGATGTAGGAATTAAAAAGGTATCAATAAAATGATGAAATTGGGAGTATATTTTATGGTGTTCTCTATCATATTGGTAACTGAGTCCCTCGACATTAGGAAAATATTCTTGAGAAAAAAAAAATTATTCTATTACCATCATATTCAATGAATTAATGGTATTTGAAGTCTTAAAAAATTTATGTTTTTGAGTTTTTTCACATTATCTTAATCATTAACTATATTGTAACCAATTACCTATATCAACCTACATCATTATCTAGGAATTACTCTTTTTTTCCATGCCCAAATATTCACTTAAAATATATGTTATCCTACTTAGAAACCTCTTTATTTAGCTATACTATATGAACTTTAAAATTTCATTCTTAAATTAGGAATAGGATTTTTTTATTAATTGTTCTCATGATCTGGGATTCCATGAAATTTATATTCAAATTTCAATCCCTAGATTATTGAGATCAAGATTTAATTTTGAGGATGTAATTTATCTAATGGGTAAAATGTAAGACATTGACATTTTAAAAGATTAATATCATATAAAATATCATATATAAAAGACGAAACTAATATTTTAAGATAACGTAACAACCAAATAATTTACAATATATTTATTTTTAAATAAATTCAATTTCATTGATAGGTTTTGTAACATGTTACACAAGGTTTAAAAAAAATGGGATACTCTTTTAAAATATTATTATTTAAACAATACCATTATAAACTAGTTGTTAAATTAGATAGTATAAATAATAATACAAAAACTTAATAAAATTATATTATTTAAAATGTTATAAAACAAATTCAATGTGTTAATATTTATTTGAAATAAAATAATAACCATTTGAAGGAAACTAGAATGCTTTCTGGAAAACTGTATTTTTTCTAAAATCCAGTCCACTTGATATTTTTGAACCTAATTTAAAATTAATATTTACTAATATTTGAAAATTTATATGAAAAAATAAATATCATTTTAGAAATATCTGTATCAAAATTATCTTAAAGCTGATTTAGGATACTTTTTTGAGAAGATTTATTTATTGATAAATGGTGAAAAATAACGATTTTTATTGAAAACAACATTTTTATTTAAATTATTTAAAGAAATAATTTATATTTTAAATTGGTTTTATAGTAACAGTGGTAAAATTATGATAAAATTATAATAATTTATGACATTTTGATCAATATTATATTGAATTTTATTTTAAAAAAAGGTTATACTTATGATAATTTTCTCTTTGAAAACCCCCTCTTTCATAGATTTGTAGTTTAATTTTAAATTAAATTATACCACATATATGAACTGAATTTTAAAAAATAGATTCGATAATTATAATCATAATAATATACATTTTATAATAATTTCAAAATATATTTTCACCATAATGAATAATAAAAACATCAATGATTTATGACCACAATTATGGTAAGATTGAGTTTACTAGGGGTAAAATAAGAAGATAAGGGTTAAAATGAAGTAAATATGGAAATATTTCGACCTTATAACCTATAAGGATAAATAATGATCCATTTTATAGTCCCTATTCATGAGAAAAATGTGGGTACCACTTTATCTTTTCAAAACATCCTAGCGTGTCCTCTCCCCCACTTATAAAAGACCTCCAACTGTCCTCCCCTATTCACAAATCTAAATCCATTTTTCTTGTCTAATAACTACAAAAATAAATTCCTTAATTACCACCCACATCCAATATAC
This sequence comes from Viscum album, assembly GCA_963277665.1. Taxonomy (NCBI): domain Eukaryota; kingdom Viridiplantae; phylum Streptophyta; class Magnoliopsida; order Santalales; family Viscaceae; genus Viscum; species Viscum album. Next base: position 508,289,622 of record OY728145.1, read on the forward strand.
CTTATTTTTATTAGTAATAACACGTAATAATGCATTAGTTTTAAACCTAAATTTTCTATTCGAAGAAGATGTAAAATTATTAAACATGTGTATTTATTTTATTTATTATTCCACCTAATTCAAACCATATTAAAATATGATAATATAATAACACAATTATCTCATATATATATATATATCATGATAATATAATCATCCATATCTATCTCTATTTTTAAAAAATGGGGAATGAAAATGTCGACCATGTGTATGACAGACTACTGCCTCACAAACTGGTGTAATTCATTTTCCATTACCACCATTCAAATTTTGATGTAATAGTGTATTTAAATTTTTTTATTTACAAAAATATAATACTTATATAATTATGAAGTCACATTCACCGACTTATATTCCATTTTTTGTGGGATATGAAAACGTCTCTTTTGTGAATGGTGGACTACCGCTCCACAAAATAGATCAGATTTTTTTTCTTACATTTTACATAGATGGAATTATTGTTGTAATTTAGGAATATAAGTGATATTTTTGACCTCCAAATAAATTTATAAATATAATATAACATCTATCATCTTAAACTCTAATTAGATGGAAAAAAATAATGTTTCTTGTTTGTACATGTGGACTACCACCTCCATGTAGTGATGTGAAATATTTTTCATTTTAGTTTTACATGGATTGTTATAAGGATTAATTTTATTAATATAAATTTTATATATAATATAATAATGATTCTTTAAATTTTATTTAATATTTATTTTCCTTTCATTCAATCCATCACGAAAAATGGAAAAAATGTTCATGTGTATATACGACCTACTGTCTCTATGAAAATTGTAATGAATTTTTTATATATAATATTTATATATTAATATAAATAAATATATAATGAATAATTATAATACATTTATAATTTTTACTATTATTTATATGATTTAATTGTGATCAATGTAAAAGGACAAAAAAATTTAAATCAAAACATACAAAAAAATGAAATAATTATTTCCAGAAGAAGTGATCTTAATAAATAATTTTTAATAAATGGGTTATAAAAGACTATAAGTGAATATTATATGGTAAAAATTATATGATTATGGATATTTAATAGATTTATATCACACCTAAATTTACAATTCAAGATTTTATGACACATACCAAAGAAGTCGTACTGGAGGAAAGGTTTTTCTTGTCTCACTTTTAATTCAGGGGGACATATGCCATATATAATAATTATTCCTTTGTTAGTGTATATAATATAAATTTTTATATGTCATATAAAGAATATAATTCTATTAAATTCATATAAATTTAAATTTTATTTTATTTTATTTATTGTGCAAATGATTGAAACATTTCCAACGTGGTAAGTGTTTATTTCAAAATCTCATCATTATTGGGAATTGTTTATGTTTAAGTGTCCCATATTGAAATTATTTAATTTTTCTATCTTAAAAATAATATATTTTATTCTATTATTGTTATTAATGAAATTGTAAATTAATAGTTCCATTTATAGAAAATTTGGTAGCTAAAATTATTGAGAAAATGTTTTTAATAAAATACACCTATATTTCTCACTTTAATTGAAAATCATTTTTCATAAAAATTCATGTTTTCTAAACATGATTTAAAAAATGGGTTTTTACATTTTTTAGATGATTGATTGAAGAAATTTTTACCAATTTTTTAAATTTTGCAAAATTACTTGATGGGAATCTTCAATCCATTTTTAGAAATGTACTCATATGGATTTTGATTGTTCTAAGGTTTACGACATGAGTTGAATTCTATGTTGTCAGGAACACATAGTTTTTACTATTAAATTATTAGTTTAATAGTTTATTTTGAAAATATTTTTTAACTTTTAGTTTTAGAAGAAAATATATTTTCAATGTGAAATGGTTATTTTCCTAAAAATATTTTTATTGAAATTTTTATGGTATTTCAATTCATTAACAAAGTAAACCCTTTATTATAATTATTATAAAATGGGAATTATTTGTCATGATATAATAATTATTATTTATTTTTATGGTTTATGATTTGTTTTACTAAGGATGTACAATTTTATTATCTTTAACTATATTACTATGGATGGTTGATGATTATGTTAGTTTTATTGGGGTATGTGTTAACATTATTTTGTTAGTTTTTCAAGAGAAATGTGATTTTTTGTGTTGCACCAAATTTAATGAAGAATGAAGTATACTTTTTAAGTGATAGGTGGGTCCAAATTATATATAGCCCCTTGAAGCATTGACATGTCTCAAGAGAAAAATAAATTGGCCACATTAGATGGGTTTATACCCAGATATTTAAACATTCTTATGAATGGTATTGAATGTTTTAGATTTATATAATTTTGCATTCCCTTATAATGATATCAGTTATTTATATCAGTTATATTTTTTACTAGGTATATTATCCATTTATATGTATAAATATTATGTGATTATTTATATATCATTATTTTATAATTATTAGTTTCTTCTATATTATGCTCATTTTATTTATTAAATGGTATATGTTTCGGTTATTTCCCTATCCATATTGATTATGCATGTTTTTTCAATATACCATCCACAATATTATTACACTTATTGAGAATATTTCTCACCCCTTTATTCTATTTTATTCTCCCATGGATACCAGTAAAGGATTTTTTATTGATATACATGGATACACTATGAGGAATAATGGAATTCTCAATGATTATTTTTTATTTTTTATTTTCAATTGTTATTTAAATTCCAAGTATGCATCCAATTTACCAATACTACTAAAACATTCCTTCATTTATGATATTATTACTTTTATCTTATGATAATGTAATAATGTAACAAATGACTCAAAGATACTAGTTTCATTGTCTTTACCATTAGCATCATCAGAATAAAAGGAAATTTGAACAATGATAACTCTCTCCTTTGAGCATTGGAAGAAGCATGGCTCTTCATCCGAGGGATTCATAAGGAAAGTATTACACTGGGGATGGTGGTGTATCCCACCCAAGATTTTTATCCTCCCGTGTAGTTCCAAGATAAGAATAAATATTACTCTACTATAAAAAATACCGTACAATTATATTTAATATTTGATGAAGTTTACTTGAACCATTGGGAATGAGATTTAGGAAAATATATATTATTGAACAAAACCCCATGATAGTAACTGATTATTAGTATATAAGATCATCTTCAAATTTTGGTAAGGTATATAGTATGATATCTTTCCTTTTAATACATCTCTGTATGAGTACTACAAGTAGATGCGGTTATGGAATAGATTTAATGAGAGTTAATATCATGGGAAAAATCATATTAGGTTTTACTTGATAGTTACCTATTACATAATAATGGGTCTCACTGTACACCTAGTTTTTCACTCCCTGGTGATAATCTGGGGTTAATTCAAAAAAATTTAATGACATGTCATAAAGGATTTGAATTGATTAAAACCAATAATATCCTTAGATAAAACTAAGGTGTAATATATTGAAATAAAGGTGTCTTGATTTAGACATCCTATGGAGTATTCTTTATGAATATGTGATTTACAAGTAGGATTAGTGTTTCAAACTGTGATTATTGGTTTTAGTAAATGAATGGATCCAGAATAAACTGGGTTAATGTATAATTTGATAGAAAATGTGATGATAAGAAACCAAATGGAATATTGTATGGGGTTAAGGATATTATTATTATTATTAATCGGTTATCATGATATATTATTAACAACTTGCACCTTAACTAACTCTCTGACTCACCAAATAAGAAAAGGATAGAGTCCATTATGATCTAGAATAGTGGAGACCATGGAAGAAAGATGTATAGATTTCATTCATCTTAGAAATATGGAAATAGACACCTTTGAGTGAGTCTCAATGGAATATGAGAATGTTTTATGAGTGGAAAATAAGGAAATTAATAAAAAAGTATGTAAGGGAAAACAATTTTTTAACATACTAAATGAGAATAATGGACCCCCTAAAATAATATCTATGGATGAATGTTTTAAATGTGAAAATTATGATTATTAAAAAAAATATGTTATAGGGTGAAATATTGTCAAGATAGTAAATAAGTGTAACAACCCAAGAGTTTATGGAATTTATATTTGAAATTTAACAACATCGATTGCTTTTGATACCTAGAACACTGAGCAGGAACACGGGATTGAATATTGTTATTTAATTATGATCATTATAACCTATCGATTAGAATTCAATGGATAAATGAGATTAAATAAACTATATATATTTAGTTTACACACGTTTATAAAATTAATTCCTTGGTTACTTGTTAATTATAAATTAATATAAAAACTAATTGAACATCAAAGATGTGTTTTAATAAAAAAAAATATTTTTATGCCCACAATGAAAATTTATCTTAATAAATTTAATTAATCACTATTATTGAAAAATATTAATTAAATTTATGTTTTATATATTTAATCACACGTTTTTAAATATATATAATAAGTTTCATAATATTATTATAAGAATAAATAAAATTTTATGTATAAAAAGAAATATTTTTCTAAAACCAGGTGTGCCACCTTTTAATGCCTCACTGGTTTAGTATATAATGTTTCAAACATTTATTAATTATATTTGACAAAATATGTTTTTAAATTTTAATTTAAAATTTATCTTAGGGTAAATTTTTGGATCTTTTCAGAAAATATTTATTTTCGAGTGAATACAAAAAATACCTATATTTATAAAATTATAATTTTCATTTTATTGAAAACAATTTAAGATTTTAATTTAATTTAAATGTATATTAACAACTCTTTAAATATAAATTATCTAAAAATTGTCATTTTAATCATCCTTATATGTTATTTTGGAATAAGTTGATTTTTGGGCTTAGAAATACATTTTTAAATAAAAATATTTTCCATTGCATTTTGTGGGATTTATATTAAATTAAATTATAAAATCTAGGGTGTTTGAATATTGAAAAATTGAAAGAAAATTTGGATTAATAATTTATAAATTTATAAAATACTATCATTTTACGTTTTACCAATATAAAGAGTTACCTATGAATTTTTTATTATCACGATAATGGGTAAATTTTATAATTTATCTTAATAATAATATGTAAATATTAGAAATTTACACTAATTTTACACAAATTTTATTGGATGATTAATATTTTACCATTAAAACATATGTGTCAAATTGTAATTCTTTAATGGAATCTTGTCCATGAAAATTACTATGATATTATTTAAATTAATGGAAATAAAGGAATGTCACTTTCTTTATATTAATCATCTATTTTCTTTCCACATGGTAAAAATGTAAGTTATAAATTAATATAAGTGACCATTTTGATCTTAATAAACATAATTCCATGATATAAATTTACTTACTATTTTTGGGGACCATTTGGATGACGTTATGATATTTATAATATTTTATTTAATAAAAAGATAATGATGTCACATTAATCATTTAATAACTATATTATTTTTAATATGTTGTTATTCAGATGATATATTCAACTACATATTTTGTTTTGAAATATAAAATACTTATCTGTATCATGGTATTAGTTTTATATATTTTTTGGGAAATAACTAGCTTAAAAAACTAAACAATTATGACGAAGTTATTATTTTTTTATAGAAGCTATCAAATTGATGACATTAAAATAAATAAAATTTGATTTATTTAAGGCTATCCATGAACATTATTAATATGTATGGCATATTATGTGTGAATTTAATTTCTGGGTTCAAATTTATCTTGTTTTTCTATTTTTCTTAAAGTCAAAGTAATCAATAGTGTCAAAATTGACACTAATTATTTTTTATAAGAAAAATATTTTTTTTTTACATTTCTTAAATTTAAAAAAAATATTGAAAACAAATTGTGATTTTTTTCTAAAATTTAATAAATGATTCATTTATATCCCAATTTTAATTTTATAAATAATAATTACAACTATCTAATATTAAATGGTTTTTTATTATAATTAAAATTCAAATAAGTTAAATAAGGTCAATAAAAATGATAATGTTCAAAAAAACACCAAAACACATATAATTTTTTTGATTATGAGATTACAACCTTATCTAATCTCTTATTTGATTAAATTTATATTTGGTTATAATAGGATATAGTATGACATTATTATAATTTAATATTATTAGGATTTCAAAAGGCTCCCCACACCTCAATTATAAAAGGGAACTACTTATTCGCGTATTTTAACCACTTTGAGCATTTGATATTGACCAAACCCTATTATTTTATCTTCTAAAATTCTATATACATGTTCTGGTGGTTTTGGGACCAAAACAATACCAACCCTATACCTAAGAGGAATCCAATGGAAGATTACATAAGAAAAGGTTATCATCATTGCACTCCCTTTCTAGTTAATTTCTTCTTCTACATATTATTCAGGTGTTATTTCCATGATAACGTAAATTCACCTATATCTTCTATATATAAAAATTTTATTATGATCGTAAAATAACCATATTTCACCTTTTATAAATCCTATAAAAATAAAAGGCACCACATATACGTACATATGAATTTCCATCTCCACACCATGGTATAATTTGTTTTCATCACTAATTCACTTGGACGGGTATAATGATGGAAATAAATGATATATATGATAATTATGAAATGATATTTATTATGAAAAATTTAATATACTATCAATTTCCTTTCCTTTTCACCATTATAGAAATGATGTTGTCGTTCGTGCGTGCGTATGGTTTATAATCCCCACGTTGAGATGTGATTCATTTTTTATATTCACTATTAAATAATGATTATAAAAATATATATAATGAATAAATATTTTATCTATTGCTTTAATATTATTCTGGACATGATGGAACTATTTCCACCACACAAGAGCTATGAATTAAAAAATAATACTTGCATAGGAAAGTGAACCAGTTAACAGAAGAAGCATGAGTAATGATGAAATATTATTAACAGATAGGTGATAAGATGATATAAGAGAATCATATATGATATCATAAATATTAATATGGTTCTATTATATATTAACAAAACGATTTATAATAATATACATTATTTTAAATCACATTAAACTAAACGAAAGCATAAGGTATATGACTTGACCTCAATTTTCACTTCATTGTAACTTACATGGAGTTGTTCCCATAATAATTTTTATATGGTGTATATAATACCAATTTTAGAAAATTTTTAAATTGAAATAATATTTATATTTAAAAAATTTATCATGGATATGATTATTTCCTAAATGGAAACCATTTTTACATATGGTGTTCACTTTGAATGTTATATAATTAACTGGGGAAATATTGATAAATCAATATCCTTTAATAAATATATGTAGTTTGATAAGAAATATTTTTCCTTAATTAAATCTATATATGATTAATTATTTGGAATTTTAGTGATGGGTGGGGCCCAACATTATATAGCCTCTCACTACATCGATATGTCTCATTTTAGAAAATAGTTGTCCAAATTAAAATAGTTTCTACCTTTAGTTTAAAACAATAATTTGAAACTTCTTAAAGGTGGTGGTATTATGTTCTTGATAGATGATGTTTAATAATTTAACATTTCCTTTATTCTGTATTCAGTTATTACTCTCCATGATATTTTCACTTAGAAGAAATATTCAATTCATTTTCATTCTATTTTATTAATGAAATGGAATATGGTTTTTAGGGATTTACCCTTCCATATTGATTATACCTTACTGAATATATTTCACTTATTATTGATTCATGTTTCCACTGTGTTTATCCCTTTCTAACCATTTTATCTCGCCCTTATTTTCTCTTCCATTCTACCGGTTAAGAAGAAGAAATATTTTAATGATTTCAAGGATGAAAATTATGTTCCTTTGTTTTTTCATTTATTTACCGATGTAATAATGGTAACATATATGTATCTTGTTCTTCAGTAATACTAAAATATTTATCCCTTTGGTATCTAAAACTTATATACAGAGCTAGTGTAATAAATTAAGGCACCCGAACCTGACTAATGTGGTCGGGGTCTTTATAGTTGGTATGAATGAACGTTTAGTAGAAACTATGGGAATTAGTTTTAGGAAAACATATATTAGAGTACGTAACCTCATGATAGAAATTGAGGATATGTATAGAAAAATGAATTAATGATTTGGGATTTCACATTTTGATATTATCTACGATAATGTATTCCTTTATTTGGAAATGGTGAATAATATAAAGAATGTGAACCACATCAATGCACATAATCCAAAGGTTTAGAATTATCATTTCCTAAATAGTTTTAGGACTATATTTTAATGGGAATTAGTATCCCAAACATTCTCTTTTTGTGTAAAAATAAAATTGTATATTTACAAGACACATAAATTTTTTTATAAGTATTATGGATTTAGAATGAAGAAAGGGAAAAAGAGTATTTCAGGTGAATATATAGATAAATATAATAAGGGAAAGGATAATTTTCCCATATGTGACAAATTTGGGAATAAACACCTTGATACTTGCTTAAAAAGAATGATATTTTACAATATGTTTGGAAAGAAAGGATTCTATGATTCTTAGTGAAAGGGTAAAAAATGTTCCCAATGTAAAATTCTTCAACTCTAAGGAGATATGGCACTACACAAATACATTTCTCAAGAATAAAATAAATATACATCCAGAAATCTATTGGATCATGGTCCAGAATACACTATTACTATAGATATAGAGGAATGATTAATATTCTTTTGTTTGTATTCAATAATTTTTTTGTAAAAACATATTATTAATGATATTATATTTATAATAATCATGAGATATATAAGGATGATATTTTAATTCATATTCTTTAACAATTTGAGAGAATATATTGAATGGTACCACTAAACAGTAAAAGTGATTTGGTGGAATGATGATCCATTGGAAAACACATGAGTTTGGGGAAGATAACCTTAATATGTTATAAATAAAAAAAAATTTATATTTTGATAAAGTGATTATCGATATGGACAGTTTCTAATGACAAAATGGTTTGATATATTTGAATAGATTCCAATAATTTTTGTTTATAAAACCTCAAAAACACAATGGTTCTATATCTGTGATGACTTAGGGACCTTCTTTCCAAGGGAAGGTTCTCTCTAGGAGGTTTTTCCAATGATACTTTGTAACCCACATTGGTCAAGAGGATGGGAGGTTGGGTTCAACACACTATTTTGGGGGTAATTATTTCCTAATACTTGAATCTATGATATATTTAAGATATATTCATTAATCCTTTATTATATCCCAATTATGATGTGGGTCACCCTAGAGTTAACAATCAATTATTCAGAGAGGTTCCACTACCCATCCCCTCTCTGACCCAATACCCAATGGCGAGAGAAGGAGTAAGAGTGAACCCTCCTTCTAGAAATGCTAGGGTCTTACTCTAGGTTGTTTGTTTTAAAATTGAACACATAGTGATTGAGGAGTATCTTGTTCCATGATGAATGGAAAATATAGATTAATCCTCACACTACCCACCAGAAACTATAGGCTCAGGGTCTTAGATATGAAAAGTGTATGAAATTATAACAACCCAACTCTTTATTACACACTTAAAAAATATTTATCACATAAACATGAAAATAATAAAACTTTGAGGATTGATAGGTGTAGTTTATTCTAAAATTAGGAAAATTTCATAACAACATAGAACATAAACCCCAATATCATTTTTGAAAACTTCTTTTACATGACCATAACATTCCTTCCTACATAGCATTGCATGAGATAACATGAGGATATACATAAGAAAAGGGTGAGATATAAAGCCCAGTAATGGAGTAAACAAGGATTAGCATGAAGAATATAGTACATTTTAGGAAATATGCATATCAATGTAGTACAAGAGACACATGAACATAAAGGCATGATATAGCATGATTATCATAACATAGAAATGTTGAAACAAAATTTAACATGATATTAGCATAAGACAAGGATCATTACATATGGAGCATGAGTAATAACTAATTAAAATTTAATTATCATAAGTAAACCCTCATTGAACTTCACATATCATGGTACTAATCATTACCTAATTCATTGGAGCGCTATCAGGGCGCATCCTTCTTAATCATTTCATTTCATGCAAACGTGTTCCACATAGATCATATAACATGGATTCATTATAAATAATAATTTATTCCACGAAAAAGAGATTTTGAATGCATAAATTTAAGTCCTCAATCAAAAAGTACATGTTCATAATGGTGAATACCCCTGATAGAGAAATGGGTATGGTATTCACTTACACGATGATTTTGCCTTGGAAATTTTGGTGTAACTTTTACAGCATAACAACGCCAAATAGAAATCAAAAATGGGTTGATGAGAGAGAAATGGATCTCTAATAATTTAAACATTAAATGGAAAGTAAGGGGGTCGTTGAACATAATATCCCAATATATGTAATGGATTTTTTATTCATAATATAAAAGATTTTCATGAATGTAAATGAGAAGATAAAAATTTCTTACGGAATTTCAGTATGGTAATAGCTGTACATGGGATTAATTAATGAGAGAAAAATATGTATCTCATCATTAGAACATAACTAGGAAATCATGGGTGTGTTTCTAAATCATTTTAAAAATCATTAATAGAAAATAAAAGAGTATAACGACCTAAATAATTGGAACAGAAATTTCAAAGGAAAAAATCCCTTAATTGGAACTATGATCGCAAAGGCTTGGGAGAGGATTGAGAGAGGATTCAAGAGAGATTAGGGTGCCTTTGGAGGATTATAGAGAGAATATGGAAGAGGTTGGTTGATCTTAAAAGGTTTTGAGTAAGGAGGAATGAGATATTGAGTGGGTTTATATAGGAAAGGAGAGGGGATTCTTTATTATTTAGTTTTTGGACACCACACACTTAACTAATCAAAACAAAAAACCATCCCATGGTTTTTTTACAAAAAGGATTGGAAAAAAAAATTTTACAATGCCAATTTCCGAACTTATAAAAATATTATGCTTTCTTATGTGGAGGTGAGTCACACTCTCAAAGAAATCATTTTAAAATGTTAAAATTTTATATATGTCTTAGAGGGTCCACTAAGGATTTTTTAATAAATAAAACAAACATAAAATCACAATATTTTAAATTTAAAACATATATTGGCTGAAAATACCATTTATAGTATTTTATAACTTCACTATTGGGTCATTATGGTGTCAGAAAACAAATTAGATATTTAAACGGTATTTAATTTTTACACAAAAATTCGATTGCATCATAAAATTAGGAAAAATTAAACATTGGATAATTTATACATCCTAATTCCAAAAAAAATTCATTTAATCTAATTAATTTTCTAAATATTTTCATTTTTAATTTTAAAATAAAAACCAACATTTATCGAAATTTCATGGGTTTTGACAAAAATATATTTCAAACCTTAATAAAAATTTAAATTGTATTCATAAAAATTATACAATCATTTTAATTTAATAAATAATAATTTATTAATAATAATTTATAAAAATATTATTTAATTTAAAAAATACATTAATTCAACAACAAAAAATTTCTTAATTAAATATTAACTAAAAATATTATCTGTGCTTTAAAAATATTTATAAAGTAACAATAATAAAATGAATGTATATTCATTATTATATAAAAAATAATGCACAAAATCAGAGTGCTTGGGCCTTATTAGATAACCCCTTATAACACCCGCATATGACCAATGGGTATGGTGTGCGATGGTGAAAGACTCTTGGGGTGTCTCGGATAACATCGCTCAGGTGGTGATCTCTATCAACTTCCACTTCTCTCGTAGGTGGTTCCATTCAAGATTAACGTGTTGAAGCTCGGATTGGTATTTGACAAGAGAGAAGCTTAGTGATGGCACCTCTTTTTTGAGCTCTGACTAATGGGCTTCGTATGGGGAAATTCTACTAGATGAGGCCATCACCTCCTTTTTCTGAGTAAGTTGGAGTTGTTAAAGCCATATATTTATACTAGTCATGTGATGAATGTTAAACGACTATATTAGCAATGGAAAAATCCATAATGGTATTTTAAAATCAAAAAACATAAAACCAAATACGTGAATTTGTTTCATATAACCTTTTTTACAAAATAATACATTTAATTAGATCAAGAGTAATTTTCATTAATAAAGTTTGGGTCGTCACAAAAATGGTCTTATCCCTCATATCCAATATTAGGAACTCCTTGATATTGTCCCTGGGGTAGGGGTCTGTGTGACCAAAGGGACCAAATCCACAGGAACCCCGATGACCATAACCATCCAGGGGGGGAAATGTGGGAAACCCCATACCGATGGAATACATGTCCAAATTCAATACATGTTGGTATGGCTTTCTCCACTGTCTTGCGAGTCCAGAGGTCTTAGTGGAGATTTCAACTTGGTTCCTTTCAATCAAGGGATTCATGGAAGTAATATTTCTAACATTTGTGTCATTGAAGAGGACTAAAATAGGATCTCACATAGGTCTTGGGTTATAGAGATGAAGTGCCTCACACAGGACCTTGGAGAAACTAGAAGCGATTTTCATGGGGGTATAGGGTTATGCGAGATGGGTATGCCTTTGGAAATGGACCACTGGGGAAATAAAACTTGGGTTAGGCATTATACTATGAACCTTGGGTCTCCTCTAGTGACCATGTAGAGGTCTCACGCATGTCCCTGGTTAGGGAGAGGGGCCTCATGCAAGTTGTAGTTAATTTAGGGATAATGGGTCATTGTGGATATGTCTTTTATTTGGGACACTAAAGGGGGTTTTATCTCACTTATCCCCCTTAATAACATATTCTCTTAGGTTTTAGAGAGATACCTATTACATTTTTGGAGACCTAGGTGAATGGTATGCCCAGATAGAGCTTGGGGATTCTTATTATATTTTTAGTTTTACAGAAGAGGGGCCCAAGGGACCTATTTATTTGAAAATATGGAACTCTTGGTGAGGAAGTTACACTAAATAGGTCCTTGTATTATTTCATTGGAGTAGGTCCTTGGCTTAGGTCCTTGTCCCATGTCCATGACTCAGGTTTTGGCGCAGGTACTTGGCTCAGGTCCTTGGATTAGATCCTTGGCTCGGGTCTTTTGTCCAGGTACTTGGCTCAGGTCATTGGCTCAGTTATATAGATTAGGTACATGTATTAGGTCCTAGAATCAGGTCCATTGAATACTTCCTTAGCTGGGGACATTTTCTGGGGACCTTGTCTCAGTTGAGGAAATTCCCTTTATAAAATCCATCTGTCTTCAAAGTGCCATAACATTTGATCCATAAGTTAGTTTGGCCATTGAGACTATCCAAATAAATTCTATTAGGGATATATGCACTTCTTTATATATTGAATACATAAAATTTTATAAAATTAAATGTGTAAATTTCATTTTAATACATCAACACCATTTTCTCCCCATTTTATTATTTCTAATGAAAATCCGGGTTTCAATATTCGAATGGTTCCCAATGGGTTTTGTTTGTGTAACTGGAAAAACTCAATCTTTATATATCTATGATAACTCAGGGAACTACTTTACAATGACAGGAACTTAGGTGGAGGTTTGTCTAATGATATATAAGAACTCACAGTGGCTCAGAGGATGGTAGTTTAGTCTCACAACACCCTTTAGCGGGGAATTATTTCATACCCCAGGACCCTCTTATAGATTTAATATTTTATTAAAAATACTATATTAAAACTCATGTATCATTTGGATTACCCAAAAGTATACAATCAATTATTAACATGTATGTAATTTAGAATCATCTGAATATTTCTGAGGTTCTTCATCAGTGGAGATATCAATATGTATCAGAGGTTCTTTATTAATGGTATCACCATATATAGTAATTACAAACTATTTAGTCATTATTGTGAAGATGTTGGTTTTCTAGATAGATAGTGTGGTGCTATGGAGAGTACTGTATTCTTGGAAGATGAGAGTTGTTTTAATGCTAGGATCAAACTCATGTGTTGGGGTTTCTATGTATCCTTGTGAGGTGAATCAGAACCCACATAGTTCGATGCCTCTTTGTCAGGAAGACCATTCTTTTTAATGTCATGTGATAAGTACCTAAAGATAATTTTTAAAATCATATGGAAGGTACATATATGATGAAGGTGGCTATTTAATTCTTGGTGTGGGACTTATATCGAAGAATCCTAGGGAACCTAGAAAGAGTATTTATTTTTAGGTGGAATTAGACCCTACTGGGAATGTGTCTGAGAGATAATATGCTACATATAGGGTGTTGGGTTCATACCTCAGGGAGGCTTCCAACATATCCCATTTTATGGGAAACAAATACCAAATAGTTCGACTGGACTCACATGGAAGTGTGGCCCAAGGAGGGGATTAAGTTGCAAAATACAACAGAAGATAATTCCTAAATTAATTGTTTTGAGACCATGATAAATGGCTTGACTCGTGGAGATTTTGATGTTTGGTTTGGGGATAACTCATGAAGAGGAACAGCTTAATTGGTTTGGTTTGGGTCTTAATCCAGATAAGGATTCCTTTGATAAGTTGTTGGGTCTTATACAAAGTAGGACTCCCATTGGTTTTGTTTGATTGTGGCTTACTCATAAATAGGAATACCATTAATGGGATGAGATCTTGTGGATTTCATGACCACCACCATCCTCTAAGACTATGTGAGTCATTTTTAGGTTAAGAATCAAGAGGAAATATAATATCTGAGATGCCACATAATTTTCTTTTCCCAATTGTTGGATACATGTCATGGAGGACTCACGCCAAGGGAGTACTCCAAAGAAAGTTGAGTTAAAGATTCCAAGGACGATTCTCTACTGAAAAATGCATCTAACTATGTGGACATGATGATAAACGATAGAAAATGTGACTATATGAGTTTGGATGAGTCATGCTTGAATGTGATGGAGAAGTGGAAGAATAATATCTATCAAGCCACACTTCTCCATCTCCATTGGTGGAAGTTGAAGTGGGTACAAGGGATATAGCTGAGTTTTGTATTTCCTATTCCCTATCTGACCTAGTATCCAAGGTGGGATGAGGGTTAGGAGTGAAACCTCCTATATCATAGTTTAGGGTATTACTCTAGGAGGGATTCCCTATGATTAGTAACATGGTAAGGGAGTAAGATCTCATTCCATGTTTAATGGAAAAGAAAGCATAATCTTAACCCTCCCCGCCCATAAATGGAGGTTCGAGGTCTTAGATATGATAAGGGAATGACATGATCCTAGAACTCATATATTATACCAGGAACCCCCTAATATTATCCATAGGTTAGGGTTCATCGTGATTGAAGTGATACAAATCCCCATGCACTCTAAGGACCCTTACTGTCTAGTAAGACAATTGAGGGAAACCTCTGACCAAAGGAAAAAAAATTAAAATGGGAGACATGATGTCGTGCCTTTCCGCCTCATATTATAAGTCTGGTGGTTGTAGTGTATGTTTCAACATGGTCTGTTTCAGGAAAGGGAACCAAGGGAAGAGGGATCTTGTCATTTTTGGTTTGGAAGATGACTGAATTAGGGGCTCACACTGGTCCTAAAATAGAGGGTATAGGTTCCTTATGGATGTTATGGGAGGAAATAGAAGTAGTTTTCATCAGGTGTATAAGTTTACATGAGTTGGGTATGACTTGTTCACTAGACCACCAAGTAAAAAACACATGGGTGGGGATTTATCCAAGTTACAATGGTTCTCCAATGGTGTCACAATAGGGGTCTCACAAAGGTCCCTTATAAATAGAGGGGCTTGTGCATGTGGTTTTTCTTTAGGGGAAAATGGGTCCTTATGCATGTGTCTTGTGATCAGGACCCTATAAAGACATTAATCCCACTTATCACCATTAATTACATCTTTTGTATTGTTTTATAGGAATACCTATAGAATATTTGGTGGCCTGGTTATAGGGGTTTCACATCTAGAGCATGGGGATTCTTATGTGTTTTACAGTTGTACATATGGGGTGCCAAGGTTCCTATTTATAAGAAAATATGTAACCTTGGGCGATGGAGTTAATCTATGTAGGTCCTTGGGTTGGGTATGTGGAAAAAGTTTTTTTTAGGTTCTTACATCTGGTCCTTGGATTAGTTCCTTAGCATAGGTACTTGTCCTAGGTCCCTGGCTCATGTTCTTGGCTCTGGTCCGTGGTGATGGTAATAAGATTAGGTCCTTGGATTTGGTCCATGTCTTAGGTATTTGGATAAGATCCTTGGATCAAGTCCTTGGATCAAGCCCTTGGATCGGGTCCTTGTATGAGGTGAACCAAATCCATTCATAAAATATGTCTGTCTTCCAAGTGCCATAAATTTTCATATGTTATCCCATTTAGGATCTGATACCGGTCAAATCAAACCATTCAGGGAGATATATTCTTCTTGATATAGTGATTAGACCAAATTTTCTTGAAATAAATGAATAAATTTCAATTTAATGCATCAACACCTTTTTTATCATCGATATTAAAAATCTAAGACCTACTTATGGATGGGGATTCATTACACTTATACATCATTATGGAGTAGTATTTTGGTGCATGGAAATCCTACCTATGTCTCCTTTTTGCAGTGAGACACACCACTACTCAAACTTGACATTCCTTATCTATGTGAGCTTCGCATCATGAATTCTTTGTTAAAGTGTATGAAATAATTTTTTGGTTTCAACATAGATAATGTAAAATGGATTGTACTTTATACCTTAGAGCTGATTAATTATTTTTTGAAAATTTATTTATGTTTCCATTGATGGAGTTAATTTTTTGGGAATTTTGGAAAATATTCAATAGTATATGTTTTAAATAAGGAAAAAAGAAGCATGCAGGTTTCCAATAAGGATTTATGGTAATTCATGTTCTTACCTTGTTTCAATAGAATATATAATGAAATTATTCACATGTTTCGTATGTAAAAACATAGATCTAATTCATGTTATTTAAAAGGAAATGGGAAATTAATTTTGGTAATTCTATAATCTTCTCTCTAATGTTTTGATTCTTGATCTTTTATAAGGTTCATATGGATCACCATTTATGAAGTTTTTTAAGATTAAATTTGGATGAAATTAAAAGATTAATGAGGTTTTGAATATTGGATAACTTGTGCCAACAACATTGGTTTTGAAAAATAGTTTTCACAGAAGGATTGAATTTTCGATCTTTATAGATCTTAAGATATATTAAAAGTCATTTTTAGGGCTTCAGGCATTAAAAAATTCATTTTTGGATAGTCAATTCTTAGTGTAAGGGATGACATTATTATGGAATTTATCACTGATTTTAAAAATACTCCAAGAATGAATAATGGAATATGAGAATGAAAAATAAAATGTGTGGGATAACCATTGAGGTTAAAAAATTTCTTTAATTTCCCATATTTTAAGGTTATTTTTTGGAATTTTTTAATGATTATAATAATAGATATTTTGAAAAAGGAAAACTCGCCACATACGGTATGGCTCGGAGGCATGAGCCCACAATCAAAGGGTGATAAGGGTGAAACACCTACCACTATATTAGATGATATAAAGGTTATTATAACATAGATTTATTTATTTAAATGTAATGACAGATAATATTTAAGTTTAGTTTAGGAATTCTATATGATTAAGATAGAAAGAATATTTTTTTATATTAATGTCTTTTGGAAAAAATGTTGAGTTTGTGGTGGAAATTTTTTAATAGATGAAAATCTGTTAGTGAAGTAAGTATATTTAACAATGTTCTTACATTAGTAAGTAAAAGGATTCTACAACTCTATGATAAGGAATTTTTAATGAAAACATTATTCATTTAATTTTCTTAACGATAAATTGTTTAATTTTTAAACCAATCACAAATTTACGGTTTTTTGATGGTAGACATTATAATGACCATGTTCTCTATCACATAAAATTAATTTTATACTATACACAAACCTAGTTTTTTGTGAACTTCACATTTTCTTTTCCCTCCTTTTAAGAATAAGTTTTATTAACCATTTTTTACAATGTGGGATTTCCACAAGGGTATCTTAAAATAGAAACTCCATGATTACTAATCAAAATTTTCAATTTTAAGGTATCAATTTATTTAAGTATGGAAGAAAGTGACACAATAGTATTTTAATATATTTTTATTATTAAATTGAAATTCTATGATAGGAAATGTTGCGTAGAACACTAAGCATAATCAAAGGATTACATATTATTATTTAATTATTATAACAATCTCCTAGCCATTGGAATGATTGGAATGAATGGGATTAACTAAATTATGAAAATATATTTTACATAAGTTTATAATATGAATTCATTGGTTACCTATTAATTAGAAATGAAAATAAAATCTAATAGAACATAAATGATGTGTTTTTATAAAAAACTATTTTAATGCCCACAATGACTTTTTATATTAATAAATTAAATTATTCAGTATTAGTGAAATATAGAAATAATATTTTTATTATATATATATATATATATTTTTAAAAATTATTCCAATAAGTTTGATAGGCTTATGATAAGAATAAATCCAATTTTACACATAAATAACTATTTTTTAAAGGAAGTTTTGTTGTATTATAATAGATCACTTGTTTTAATCTAAATTTTGACAATTTTAAAGATTATATTTTAAAATATAAACTTAATTTTTTAAAAAATAATTTCAAAATTCTCTTAGGTTGATTTTTTTTATTTTTCAGAAAAATATTTATTTTCGAATGTATAGTGAAAGATAGAGATTTTTATAAAATGGTCAATTTCATTATTTTAAAGCTACTTTACGATCTGAATTTGATCATAATGGGACTTAGGAAACCTTAAGTTAGAAATAATATAATTCATTTCATTTTAATCATATTTATAAATTATTTAGCTATAAATATATATTTGTCTTAAAAATACAATTTTGAATAAAACTTTTTTCATGGCATTTTTTGGGAATATATTTAAATTAATTTCTGGAACTTATGTATTCAAAATATTTAATAATGTATTCAATATTTTCAATCATAATTTCTAAATTTATTCAATTGGTACCTTTTAATTTTTACAAATATTAATAGTAACCTTTGTAATTTTTTGTTACCGTGGCACTACTGGAATTGAAGGTTATACCATCATTTAAAAACCATTTGTATAGCCTATAGAAATGGTTATCCAAATAGTTGGGTAGATCATTTTTTGGAAATTCATATAGCAATGGTTATTAGTGAACCGTTAGTATAGGGTAATCCAAAATTCATTTTAACCAACATTTCACAGCGAACTGTTAGTATAGAGGTATCCCAATGGTTTAGAACTACTGGTATAAACCTATATTAATGGTTCACTATGATACATTGGCTTAATGAAATACATATGATTATAAAACCATTGGTATATACCCCCCACCCCATTCCAAAGCCAACAACAACCCCACCATTCCCATAAAACTTAGAATGCAACCAATATGAAATCAAAGAACCACAAACCAATGCATGAAGTTCCTCCAAAAAAACTTTTGATGTAATAAATACACCCTCAACAAATAGAACCCACCAAAAATTAAAAAAAACATTCAAGAAATGAAGACATAGTCACTGAAAAAACAAAACATCTATTGAAACCAATAAGACACACTAAGATCCACAAACCAAAAAAATAATGTTAACAAATAAAATCAATTTATGAATTTAACCAATGATAAAAAAATAAAAATCATATCAATTATTCATTAAAAATGAATCATCAAACATAAAATGTCATAAATATCTGTCAAAATTTTAGAGGATCAATTTTTCCCTCATCACTGTCACTATTGTAACCGTCATCCTGGACCTCATCCTCATCCTTGTCCTCTTCCCCTCCATCTTCCTCACCATCATCCTCTCTATCATACTCACTCTCATCTACTACCTATTCCTTGTAGTCGTGCTTTCCATCTACATCACTAGGAACGTCATTATCCCATCCACCAATATTTATACTTACAGGTTAACTATATAACATTCACATCATTGAAATATATGAATCAAAAGTAGCATAGATCTGTAGTGGAAGTGATTGTTATAAAACATTAATATGTTTCATAAATTTAGTGGTTTCCCTTTGATTCGGTTCATTATCCTATGTGACCATTTTTTTCTTTTCTTTTTTATCCTCATCATGTGTGGCCCTTGCATTAGCTTTTTCGAACTCGGTGATACCAGATTTAGAAACTGAAGTGGTCAAATATATCATCGTGAAAATTCTAATCCTTTGTAGATAATGTACTCTTCCATGGTGCTCATCTCCCAAAACATGATGTAAGTGATCATTTGGAACAAAATTGTTAGGTTATTGGGAATCATGGGACTCCAAAGCACGCTATTATAAATATAAATAGACTATTAGGATACAAAATATATATTAAAATTTGAAATCATAAAAATAAAACCAATATTCTGTAGCTATATAGGTCTACTTACCATACTTCTATATTCTTTTATGTCTTCTAAAGAAATAAAATCTCAATGCATAAGCCCTTCAACATTCAGAACCACCATATACAGTGACCTTGAATGTAGGAAACCATAATTGAAAACAGGTTACTAATAATGAATTTCATTAATAAAATCTAACATATATAAATTCTAAATAAATATGAAATGAAAAATCTGTGGTCAATGAATTATAACTCATTATAAATTAATGGGTGATCAATATATATAAAATATATATTAGTGAACAGGTCACCTTAGTAATCAATAATAATATGGTTCTGTGATCACCATAATTAATGATAATATAAAATTGTATTACTATAACATAAAAGAATATGCCTGAATTAGTTAAGAACATTATAACCATTAATATAACACAAAATAATTATGTTTTGGTGTGATTTAATAATACCCATTGTATTCCCTAAATGATAATTTCGAGATTCTAAATGTGTTACATGAGTTGTTTTGAATTAATGATAATATATATATATATATATATTGTTTCTCCATCACATGAGGTCCAAGTGTTCTTTAGAACTACTTATTATATTATTGTGATCAAAATCCTGAATAATGAAATTATTTTTCATGTTTTTTTTTCTAATTGTGTCATTCTAAAGATCTGAAGGACAATAAAGATCATGTTTCTCCTAAAAAAAATAATTATAACAACATAAATAAGTTCTTCAGAATAATGTACTTAGGATGATATGTATAATGTTTTCCGGGGGTGGGATATATATATTTCTGATTCACAATATATCCTCTTTTAATGATTATTAGTTTGTGGGATGAGTGTTCCTATTCAATGGGAATTGTGTATTTAGGATTATTACCATGGGAAGTGATTTCTGGGTAGGGCATAATTATATATATCAAATATATAGAGTTCTATGTATATACTATTAAAAATGATCATACACTCAAGTGTTAATTTTTGAGCATTACAATATGATATAACCAATTCAGTGTTCCAATTGGTCTATACAATGTATATCATTGTTTTAACACCGTGAGATATCATGACGTGATTGTAACCTGTTAATACAGATAGAATTTTATTTCTAAATTTTAATTTCACTAATTTTTTTATCTTTATTAATTATAATTTTTATCATAAATCTAATGGTCGTTAAAAAATCATGTGATTGATTTACTATATCACTATTTTAGGTGTTCTCACTTTCCATTATGATATCTCTCTCTCTTCTGTAATTTTTTTTTGTTCTTATCTATTATATTATATGTTAGTATATTTTCATGAATTTTGTTTCATACCCTTTTGTATTGATAATTCTATCCCTAAAATTTTTAAAGAGAAGTGTCCCCAGTATTATTGTACCCTAACCTATAAAAATAATGGAAACCTAATAGAATTATCATTGGTTGTATAGGTTCATGACAAGGTAACCAAAAAAACAATACAAATCCTGAAATTTTACTACCCAATAAATACTTTCAAAAATAAAATAAAGAATATATTATAATTTATCAATCCCAATTAGAAATGGAATGAAATTTTGGGGAAACAATAATGAAAAATCCTTAAATAAAAATTATAAACGAGTGTTGTACCTTCTTCCTCTCATGTTATGACATCACTGTCTATGCCAAAGTGTGGAGTTATTTCATAGCATCCAATTTTTATTTCTTCGTAAAAATTCCTAAAAAATAATTTTTTATAATAAAAAATGAGATATTAATGACAATGATGGAAATTTTTATTTTAAAATATTAAATTTGATTAATACCTTGAACTTAGTACTACTCCAATGAAAAATCATTTCATGATAATATTATACTAAAAAATCATCCATGATATGTAACTCCCTGACCCCAGTTACCCAGAGTCGGTGCATTATTACACAACATTGGCATGATCACAAGAAAGATCAAATCTCGAAAGACGGGTTGGTTTAGTAGCCTTGGAAACACTAGATATATTCATAAAGTTTTACATTACATCATGAAGTGAAAAACTACTACAACAACATATTGTCTCCATAATCCACACTATTATCCCCTCATAATATCCCTGCAGGTCATTCATAATTTACTTCTTCACATCCTGGGAAAAATAAAACATAGAAAAGGGGTGAGCTCAAATGGCCAGTAAGGATAATAATATAGCGGAAACTTTCATAAATTAGAATAAACATTTAAGGCAATGTATAAATAAAACAAAAGCCTTTTAAATTTGAACTTCAACATAGTATGGAAAAAATAAAATTAAATAATTCCATTTACTTATTCACATTGATATTCTACTGATCAAATAATCACATGCAATATCAATAACCACTTTCATAATGATGGAATGCATAATGGCAGACTATCATAACCACATAGCCAAGGCCTCATGCCAAGACTACAAATAGGATTTTGTCAAGGCCTTGTTCCAAGACACTAGTTTGTCTCATGAGACCTACCGATGCATCGATGAGCTATAGCGGGCTCCACCCATCACATATTAAGACCAATTCATTCCCATATGAAAAGTATTAAACATAAAATAAACATTCGTATTAAAACTAGCATACGAAATGTCAATAATTTCACCATAAACCATGAATGGTAAAAAAATAGCACATTCACAGTCAAACATATCACAAAACCTTCAATACAATATAGATGTTTTTTATCATAATAAATCAACTTCAAATAAGCATAAAATCCATAAAAGGATGTTGACATAGATGAATTCAAAACTCTTTTTAGATAAATTTCTCTTTATATTTTGAAATCATTTAAGAGTCATATATTTATAAAATAAAACATTTTCCTTGAAAATATTCTTATAAGCTTGTAGGGGAAGCTTCAAAGATTTTATAACGGTGGAAAATAGCTGCACCCACTGTTTAAGTTAAAAAACATTCTTACCTTAATTATGTCGAAAAGGTTAAAAAGCACCTTGTTTGGAAAACGACGGAAAGATTCCTTTATAAAACTCTTATAAAAAGTCAAACAAGGGTATAAATGACTTTAACCCATATTCTTGTAAATAGTAAAAATGTTTTTAAATACATTTTTAAGAAACATGGATGTGGGTGATAAAGAGATCCCAGTAGACTATTACATATAAACAACCTCGGATAATGAAGAGATTGCAAAATAAACCCTTACCTTGTACTTTTCCTTGGTTGGGGTAGGTTAACCTCTTGTATAATGGTGAAATAATTGTTATTAAATTATTCAATAATCATATTCATTAATATGATATCATATATGATCTTTTAACATTGCTTTGTTAATAATATCTTAGAATTATCGTCCTTTCAGGTGTTAACTTACTCGTTTTCTTTTATATGTTTCGTTACATAAGACATGTTTGTAATGGATAGGTTGTATCTTAATCATATCCAGAATTATATCAAGTCCTTAGATACTATTATTAATCATCAAATGAGAATTATACTTGAATGGATACGATGGAGAATGAATCTCATCGTGTTCGTGGAGACGTTAGTCTGTACGTATGCACGAGCGACAATATCATTCTTTTGATATTAAAATAATATATAATTGGATGGTATATCATATATAAAGAATCATTATCATGTTATATTTATTATTTACATGAGTTACAAATCATTATTATACCCATCCAAATAATAATTTATCGAATAACAATTACACCACGACGTGGAGATGGTAAGCCGTACGTACGCATGTATGGTGACATGTTATTCAAAGGATGGATAGAATAGTGAATATTGTTGTACCATATTTATAATAAAATCGTATTATATATATGATACTGGAGTTTTTATTTTATAATGGTAACAACATAGGAAGAAGAAGTGGAAGAAGAAAAGAACTTGCAAAAGGGTGGTGAAATCATTACCTCTTCTTCGGGTTCTTCCTTTTGATTTGATCAAAATGGATCCTTAGGTTGGATTTCTGATCAAACTAAGTCCTATAGGATGTATTGAGGGAAGTTGGGAGATTATTTGGGCAGTTTTTGGCAGATCCAAAAGGCTTTGAAGGTGTGACTTAATGAGAAGGAGGAGTTCCCTTGTATAAGAGGGGTGAGGGGCACCTTTGGAACAGCTAGAAATATTATTTTATAATAAATTAATATTCGGTTTCTAATGGCTCCAAAGTGGATTATTTAAAGTTTAAGGTTGGGATAGGTCGAAAACCACTCAACAAATCGAATTTATACAGGTTTGGGTCATTATATTAACCTTATCTTTAAGTATTAACTCTTAGTTAATTAGTTTCACTTTTACAGTGTTTCTTTGTATTTTTATATTATATAGTTAATAAACATACTATATACATCCAAGAGACCACAAAGTGGTCCATTAATGATACACCTATTAGGGTATAAGTCTCTTGGAAGAAACATAGATTTTTAGTAATTTAATATCAATTAATAATATAATATTTGTTTTAAAAACTCTTTTATGTCAATTTTGACACTATTCAATAATTGATTTTTTTGAAACTCATATCAGAATTATTACTTCGAAAAAAGCCAATTAAATAAATCCTAATATGTCATATTAACCTAGAAAATAAGTTTAATTAATTAAAAGTCTCAAATTATATTTATTTTGGTATTTATAATATCAATTATTTGAATTTTTCACTATTATGGTAATTACTGCATCATCATTGTGTTATAAATAAATTAAATTATTTAATGTATAAAAATTATAAATAAAATACCATTATGTATTAAACATTATTATATTTATAATTAATATTTAAAGTCGAATTTATCTTATGTATAGCCCTATATTAAAAATGTTTTATTAAATAAACTTTGATTTTAACTCTTTTCACTCCTCTTTGAATTAAATAATAATAAATGTCCTAATCTAATCCAAGTGGACCTAAATGATAATATTTTATTCCTAAGGTTGTTTTTGGTCAAGATACACTTGTCCAATAGAATTAGTACATGTTTTAGAGTAATATTAATATCATTTTTACCCTTAATTAACCTATTTACTTTTAACCGTGGTAAATAAAAGTAAAAAGTTACTATTGACCAAAAATTATTTTCATCTCATTGAACCACATTTTACTTCTTGATATTAACCGTGTCTCTCGGATTTTCGAAATTCCATTCACAAAAGCGGTAAAATTATGCTTTATGAAAAATTCAGTTTTTTAACTACCACTTAGTAGTTTCATTATTCATCAAAAATTGAAGTTTTTCAGAACAATGCCAAAATTTCACCCTAAGCTATAATTGATATTCCGAATTCAAAAATGATGTCTATTTTACAAAATTCCAAACATATATGTTGCATTAATTAATTTTATAATTAATTCCCGCTGTCACAACAAATATCGTGTTTTTAAGAAACAATATATATCAAAACATTGACAATTGTTTAGGTCCAATTTCACAGTGAAATTAATTCTAATGAACACCATTGGATTAAATGGTAAAACAATATTATAATTATACTTTAAAACCACTCAATAATATAATTTATCACTATAAATTATTTTTATTAAAAAAGTTGTTTTTAAGTAATTTTCGCTATTCATAAAAATTGGAAGTTCTCAGAAAAATACCAAAAATTCATCTTAGGATAATTTCGATATTCCGAAACCAAAAATGAAGTCCATTTTGAAATATAAAATATATATAATTTCAAAAAGTAGGTATTACTATTCATAACGGCTAATTTGATTGGTTGTGGTGTGTTAGAACTCGATGTTGCGTACAACACACACTATCGCATTATTCTAAGAGAAGCGTACCGTAGAAGCTAGGGGTGTTACATTCTCCCCTCCTTCAAATAATTTTGTCCAAGAAATTTCTAGAATACTACCGCATGAAAAGGCTTGGGTGGTTCTTCTTCATAAGTTCCTCAGGTTCCCACGTGGCCTCTTCCGTTTTATGGTTTCTCCACAAGACTTTTACCTGACGCGTCGTCCGGTTTCTCAGCACTTGTTCTCTCGTATCAAGAAGTATGACGGGGTCTTCGTAATAAGACAGATCAGGTTCTAGTTCTAATTCCTCATAGGTGAGTACATGTGTTGTGTCAGGCATGTATTTCCTCAATAGAGATGCGTGGAACACATCGTGAACATTGGAGAGACTTGGCGGCATTGCCAATCGGTAAGCTACAGCCCCAATTCGTTTTAGAATTTCGAAAGGTCCGATTTACCTGGGAATCAATTTACCTTTCCTACCAAAACGTATGACTCCCTTCCATTGTAGATACCTTTAGGAAAACATGATCACCGACTTGAAATTCCAAATCCTTCCTTCGATTATCATCATAGCTCTTCTGCCTACTTTGAGCTCCTTTGATATGGTTTTGTATTACATTCACCTTTTCCATCGTTTCCTCCACCAGTTCTGGGCCTACAAGTTTTCTTTCACCAAAGTCATCCCAACAGGTTGGTGTGCGACATCTCTTTCAATATAACGCTTCATATGGTGCCATCTGAATACTCAAATGGAAGATATTGTTATAGGAAAATTCTACCAAAGGTAAATATTGATCCCACATACCCTGAAAGTCAAGTGAGCAAGATCTCAACATATCTTATAAGGTCTGAATAGTCCATTCTGATTGTCTGTCTGTCTGAGGGTGGTAGGAAGTGCTCAAATGAAGTTCAGTATCCAAGGCTTTCTGAAGAATTTTCCAGAATCTCGAAGTAAAACGTGTATCACGATCAGAAACAATCGATAGGGGTACTCCATGAAGTCTCGCGACTTCATTAATATATAGTCTTTCAAGATGTTCTAGTGGTAGATCTTCTCTTATAGCAAGAAAATGTGCTGACTTGGTAAGACGATCAACAATAACCCATATTGAATCAGTCCTTCTAGGAGTCTTTGGTAGCCCCATGACAAAGTCCATCGTTATATTTTCCCATTTCCACTCTGATATGGGAAGAGGTTGCATGACTCCTCCAGGACATTTCCTTCCAGCTTTCACTTGTTGACAAACCATACATCTTGAAACAAAATCAGCAATCTCCCTCTTCATGTTGTCCCACAAAAAATGTTCCTTCAAATCTCTATACATTTTGGTGCTCCCAGGGTGTACAGAGAAATTGGAACTATGAGCATCATCCAGCAATTCCATTTTTAGATCAGGTATATCAGGAACACAAAGTCTCTTCCCGAATTTGAAAATTCCATCTTCATACACAAAGTCTCTCAATCTCCCATAATTCAAAGCTTTAATCTTTTTTGAAGTTATTCATCATTGGTCTAAGAACTCCTAATTCTTTATAGTAAATATGGTTTGGAAACCATTTGAAAAATCATTGATGTTTCACCTTCCCTGGTTATTCCCATGTCCATCTTCACTAGATCCATGAAAATTGGATCCCATTCAATTCTCATCACGTTCAAAATTACATGGCCTTTTCTGCTCAAAGCATCTTCCACCTTATTTGCTTTCCCCGGGTGGTAGTGTATCGTACAATCATAATCCATGAGTAATTCAAGTCATCTCCTTTTCCTCATGTTGAGTTCTTTTTGTGAGAAAATATACTTCAAACTCTTGTGATCAGTATAAATCTCACATTTTTCACCATAGAGGTAGTGCCTCCATATCTTCAAAGAAAAGATCATAGCTGCTAACTCGAGATCATGAGTAGGGTAGTTTTGTTCATTAATTTTCAACTATCGTGATGCGTAGGCAATAACCCTATCATTCTGCATAAGGACACAACCAAGTCCTTTCTTCGATGCATCACTATAAATAACGAACCCATCATTCCCCGATGGTAGAGCCAATATAGGATCATTGACTAATATTCTCTTTAGTTCTTCAAAAAATTCTTCACACTCTTTTGTCCAAACAAATATAACCCCTTTACGTGTGAGCTTCGTTAATGTGTTAGCCAATTGGGCAAAATTCTGGACGAAACATCGATAGTAACCTACTAAGCCAATAAAACTACGTACCTCAGTTATATTTGTAGGTGATAGCCATTCTTGGATTGCCTTGGTCTTTGAAGGATCAATAGAGATTCCATCTTTAGAGACAATATGGACAAGAAAAGAAATCTCTTGAAGCCAGAATTCACACTTGATAAACTTCCCATATAATTCATGTCTTCTCAGAGTCTTTGGGATAATGCGCAAGTGATTTTCATGATCTTCGTAGCTTTTGGAGTATACCAAGATATCATCAATAAATACTACCACAAATTCATCAAGATATTCCTTGAAAACTCTATTCATCAGATCCATGAATACAGAGGGTGCATTAGTCAATCCAAAAGGCATTACTATAAACTCATAATGCCCGTACCTGGTTCGAAATGTTGTCTTCGGAATTTCTTCCTTCTTCACACACAACTGATGGTATCCAGATCGAAGGTCAATTTTTGAAAAGTATTGAGCTCCATGCAGTTGGTCAAATAAATCATGAATGTGAGGTAGGGGATACTTGTTCTTTATTGTTATGGAATTAATCTCCCTATTGTCGATACATAACCTCATAGATCCATCTTTCTTTTTAACAAAAAGAATAGGGGCTCCCCATGGAGAAACACTAGGGAGAATAACT
The DNA here is from genome assembly GCA_963277665.1 of Viscum album. NCBI lineage: Eukaryota > Viridiplantae > Streptophyta > Magnoliopsida > Santalales > Viscaceae > Viscum > Viscum album. Next base: position 508,318,589 of record OY728145.1, read on the forward strand.
CCCTTATTACTCAATTCCACTAGTTGTTTCTTTAGTTCGACTAATTCTACAATGGCTATTCTATAAGGGGTCTTCGATATAGGCCTTGATCTAGGAATTAAATCAATGGAAAACTCAACTTCTCATTCTGGAGGATGTCCAACTAAATCTTCCGGAAATACATCTACATATTCTTTCACAATAGGTACATCTTCTATTTAAACATTAATTTCCTCACCCATAGTCATTTCATTATCTTCCTCCCCAATAATTGAATTTAGTTGAGCTACTGGGGGTGGATCTAGAAAAGAATTAGGTGGTGACGATTCTGCTCTAAAGATAAGGTGTTCCTTATCATCATCATCAAAAATCGTAACCTCCATCTTCTTACAATAAATCTTTGCATCATAATCCGAAAGCCAATCCATACCGAGGATTATATCAATCTCAATCATAGGTATGACAATGAGATCAGCGGATAAAGAACATTTATGTGCTCTAATGGGAACTGATTCAGAAAACATTGTTGCAACGATACTTCCCATAGGAGTTTTAACTGACAACTCCCTTGTTAAATCAAATTGGAAATATCTAATTTTCCTAGCCAACTGGGAAGATATGAATGAATGTGATGATCCAGAATCATATAATTCATTTTCTAAACTTGATGAAACCATTAAATTACCTACCACCACGTCTTTCAGAGCATCTACCTCAGCAGTAGTGATAGCATAAGATTGGCCTTGATCCCTTGGCCTTTTCTAAGGTAAGTTCCCCTGACGATTAGAACATTCATTTGCACAATGTCCCATCTCCCTGCAATTGTAGCATTGAACATTGGTATCTTCCTTCTTCCATTTACATTCACGAGCTTGGTGGCCTTTTTCACCACACTTGTAAAAGACAGTCATTCCCTTCAAGAAAGTACCGGGGTGTTTCTTCCCACATTTACCACAGGATGGATATTCAACCATTCCCTTCTTTCCCTTATTTCCATTCCCAGATTGATCAGCATATCCCTTCTTCTCTTGCTTTTCTTTAAAGTCATAAGACATAGAGAATTCCTTTTTTGGTCTTGATAGCACATGAGACAATGTCTTCTTAAGACGAGAAGGATTGTGATACTAATGCTCGACGGAGAAATGGTTTTAACCCATCAAAGAAATGATCAATCTTACTTCTTGGGTTATGTATATAATCTCCATAATACCTTGCTAACCTTGTAAAGTTAGCCTCATACTTTACGGCATTCTCATTCTCCTTTTGTCTCAGACTCAGAAACTGCCTTTCCATATCTGCTCGATGGTCGCGAGGAAAATATTTTTCTAAAAACAGATCTTTGAACTCCCTCCATTCCATATTTGATACTTCATCATCTTCCTTCATGTTTTTAATCAATGACCACCATTTATCATCACCTCCAGTGAGGCGGTAAACTGCCATGATAACTTTTTCTCTTTCACTACTCCCCAAAGCCTGAAATATTTTTTCTAGGAAATTTATCCATTTCTCAGCTACTAAGGGATTTGTACTCCCATTGAACATTGGTGGTTGTTTCCTCATGATTCGATCTAACATTTATCCTCCACGCTATGGATCAGGGTGCTCCATACGGTTAAGGTTATTATTCATAACCTGAGTGAGTTGTCCCAGTATGGTGATTAGCTGATCGGCACCAGTCACATCACTAGCTCCACTATAATTATCTTGAGCAGGAGGGAAATCCCTACATGGAGTGCCTGCATTGATATGGTTTCCATTTCTTCCACTAGGTGCCATTTCTAAATAATGGCATAAACTAGATCAGTTTATGAATCAAAATACATAATTCCATACTTATAAAACACTTAACATAAATTGAACTATTTATGGATATAATCCATAATCGTAAAACTGTTTTCTTTGAAAAATTATATACTCATAAACCCTTCATAATGATTTGTAATGAAAATGAAAGTTATCCTAACCATATCCCCTGGGAGTGTCGTAACCAAGAGTGCAACAAGGCCCGTTTTCGTGCACCAGTTCTCGTTCGAGTCTTGCTCAAAGAGGTGTTTTTGGGTTTTACCCCTAGGTACATCTGTGCCAGAGCCGCCTCTACTTGCTCGTATCCAGACCGGGATGTATTGCTCGAAAAACTCACAAAATCTCTACAATTCCAAAATTATAGGAAGTTCTTCTATACTAATCACCAAAGTCCATCTTAGGTCTACGCGTTCTAATCAGAGTTTATCTAAATCTATCTTCCAAGGTTTGTACTAAACTTCCTCTGATACCAACTGTAACTCCCCGACCTCAGTTACCTAGAGTCGGTGCATTATTACATAACATTGGCATGATCACAAGAAAGATCAAATATTGAAATACTGATTGGTTTAGTAGCCTTGGAAACACTAGATATATTCATAAAGTTTTACATTACATCATGAAGTGAAAAACTACTACAACAACATATTGTCTCCATAATACACACTATTATCCCCTCATAATATCCCTGAAGGTCATTCATAATTTACTTCTTCACATCGTAGGAAAAATAAAACATAGAAAAGGGGTGACCTCAAATGCCCAGTAAGGATAACAATATAGCGGAAACTTTCATAAATAAGAATAAACATTTTAGTAAATGTATAACTAAAACAAAAGTCTTTTAAACTTTAACTTCAACATAGTATGGCAAAAATAAAATTAAATAATGCCATTTAATTATTCACATGGATATTCTACTAATCGAATAATCACATGCAATATCAATAACCACTTTCATAATGATGGAATGCATAATTTCATACTATCATAACCACATAGCCAAGGCCTCGTGCCAAGACTACAAATAATATTTTGTCAAGGCCTTGTGACAAGACACTATTTTGTCTCATGAGACCTACCGATGCATCGAGGTGCTATAAAGGGCTCCACCCGTCACATATTAATTCCAATGCATTCCCATATGAAAAGGTTTAAACATAACATAAACATTCGTATTGAAACTAGCATAAGAAATGTCAATACTTTCACCATAAACCATGAATGGTATAAAAATAGCACATCCACAGTCAAACATATCACAAAACATTCGATAAAATATAGAAGTTTTGTATCATAATAAATCAACTTCAAATAAGCATAAAATCCATCAAAGGATGTTGACATAGATGAAATCAAAACTCTTTTTAGAAAAAATATCTCTTTCTATTTTGAAATCATTTAAGAGTCATATATTTATAAAATAAAACATTTTCCTTGAAAATATTCTTATAAGCTAGTAAGGGAAGCTTCGAAGATTTTATAATGGCAGAAAATAGCCGCACCCACCATATAAGTTAAAAAAACATTCTTACCTTATTTCTGTCGAAAAAGTTAAAAAGCACCTTGTTTGGAAAACGACGGAAAGATTCATTTATAAAACTATTATAAAAAGTCAAACAATGGTATAAATGACATTAACCCATATTCATGTAAATAGTAAAAATGTTTTTAAATACATTTTTAAGAAACATGGATGTGGATGATAAAGAGATCCCAGTAGATTATTACGTATAAACAACCTCGGATAATGAAGAGATTGTGAAATAAACCCTTACCTTGTACTTTTTCTTGGTTGGGGTAGGTTAACCTCCTGTATAATGGTGAAATAATTGTTATTAAATTATTCAATAATCATATTCATTAATATGATATCATATATGATCTTTTAACATTGCCTTGTTAATAATATCTTATAATTATCGTCATTTCAGGTGTTAACTTACTCGTTTTCTTTTATATGTTTTGTTATGTAAGACATGTTTGTAATTGATAGGTTGTATATTAATCATATCCAAAATTATATCAAGTCCTTAGATACTATTATTAATCATCAAATTAGAATTATACTTGAATGGATACGATGGAGAATGAATCTCATCGCGTTCGTGGAGACGGTAGTCCGTATGTACGCATTAGCAACAATATCATTCTTTTGATATTCAAATAATATATAATTGGATGGTATATCAGATATACATAATCATTATCATGTTATATTTTTTTATTTACATGAGTTACACATCATTATTATACCCATCCAAATAATAATTTATTGAATAACAATTACACCACGACGTGGAGACGGTAAGTTGTACACACGCACGTATGGTGACCTGTTATTCAAAGGATGGATAGAATAGTGAATATGGTTGTACCATATTTATAATAACATCACATTATATATATGATACTGGAGTTATTATTTTGGAATGGTAACAACAAAGGAAGAAGAAGTGGAAGAAGAAAAGAACTTGAAAAAAGGTGGTGAAATCATTACCTCTTTTTCGGGTTCTTCCTTTTGATTTGATCAAATGGGCTCCATAGGTTGGCTTTATGATCAAAATAAGGCCTCTAGGTTGTATTGAGGGAAGTTGAGAGAGTATTTGGGAAGAGTTTGGCCGAACCAAAAAGCTTTTAAGGTGTGATTTAATGAGAAGGAGGAGTGCCCTTTTATAAGAGGGGTGAGGGGCACCTTTGGAAAAGCTAGAAATATTATTTTATAATAATTTCATATTCGGTTTCTAATGGCTCCAAAGTGGATTATTTAAAGATTAAGGTGGGTATAGGTCTAAAACCAATCAACCAATAGAATTTAGATAGGTTTGGGTCATTATATTAACCTTATTATTAAGTATTAACTCTTAGTTAATTAGTTTCACTTTTACAATGTCTCTTTGTATTTTTATATTATATAGTAAATAAACTTACTATATACATCTAAGATACCCCCAAGTGGTCCATTAATGATACACCTATAATGATAAAAGTCTCTTGGATGAACCTTATATTTTTAGTAATTTAATATCAATTAATAATATAATATGTGTTTTAAAAACTCTTTTATGTCAATTTTGACACTATTCAATAATTGATTTTTGTGAAATTCATATCAGAAAGATTACTTCGAAAAAATTCAATTACATAAATCCTAGTATGTCATATTAACCTATAAAATTACTTTAATTCATTAAAAGTCTCAAATTATATTTATTTGGGTATTTATAATATCAATTATTTTAATTTTTCAATATTATGGTAATTACTACATCATCATTGTATCATAAGTTAATTAAATTATTTCTTATCTAAAAATTATAAATAAAATACCATTATATATTAAATCTTATTAGATTTCTAATGAATATTTACAATCGAATTTATCTTATGTATAACCCTATATTAAAAATCTTTTAGTAAATAAACATTGATTTTAGCTCTTTTAACTCCTCTTCGAATTAAATAATAATAAATGACCTAATCTAATCCAAGTGGACCTAAATGATAATATTTTATTCCTAAGGTTGTTTTTGGTCGAGATACACTTGTCCAATAGAATTAGGACATGTGTTAGGGTATTATTAATATCATTTTTACCCTTAATTACCCTATTTACTTTTAACCGTGGTAAATAAAAGTAAAAAGTTACTATTCTCCAAAAATTATTTTCATCTCATTGAACCACATTTTACTTCTTCATATTAACCGTGTCTCTAGGATTTTCGAAATTCCATTCACAGAAGTGGTATGATTATGTTTTATGAAAAATTCAGTTTTTTAACTACCACTTAGTAGTTTCACTATTTATCAAAAATTGATGTTTTTCAGAACAATGCCAAAATTTCACCCTAAGCTATAATTGATATTCCGAATTCAAAAATGATGTCTATTTTACAAAATTCCAAACATATAAGTTTCATTAATTAATATTATAATTAATTCTCTCTTTCACAACAAATAGAGTGTTTTTAAGAAACAATATATATCAAAAGATGGACAATTGTTTTGGTCCAATTTCAAAGTGAAATTAATTCTAATGAACACAATTGGATAAAATGGTAAAAATATATTATAATTATAATTTAAAACCACTCAATAATATAATTTATCACTATAAATTATTTCGATTAAAAAAGTTGTTTTTAAGTATTTTTCACTATTCATAAAAATTGGAAGTTCTCAGAAAAATACCAAAAATTTATCTTAGGATAATTTCGATATTCCGAAACCAAAAATGAAGTCCATTTTGAAATATAAAATATATACAATTTCAAAAGGTAGATATTACTATTCATAATGGCTAGTTTGATTGGTTGTGGTGTGTTAGAACTCGATGTTGCGTACAACACACGCTATCTCATTATTCCAAGAGAAGCGTACCGTAGAAGCTTGGGGTGTTACATGGTAGGTGTTGCCTATAAATCCCTTCCAACTCTTTCACACCAGACACTATAAAACACTTTATTATATCCTCTCCACAACCCACATAATTCAACGAGTCGTGCTAGCCTTTTATCCCCACCATTGGGAAAATTAAAATGATTCTATCACCAAGATATTAATTCATCTAAATAAAAAAATAATATAACATTAAATAAAATGATTTTTAACCTGTATTTGTGATAAATCATTATCCTTTTCTTCATTTAGAAAGTGTCTTTAGAATAGTGGATTGATAGGAATGATGACGATTTATTTATCCAGCATCGCCAAAAAACATTTACATTCCCACCACATTATTCCAATCATTTGGTTGTCCTCCTTATACTCCACCATCATCTGTGTGTGGTGGTTTTTCACTGCATATATGTGTTTACACTCACACAACTTACCATAAGGTCTAACTATTAAATAATAATAAAATATATATTATATCAATACATCTTATACTGAAAAAAAATCATGTTAAAAAAATTATAAGGGTTCTACAAATATACCTGTTGTAGTTTGATTATTGGGTGTCACTGGATCCCCATGCACTAAAAAAAAGTGACCTGTATAAATGGATTGGGTCCCTGTGTATCCTCCATAGGCTCAGAATGTATCGAATCATGATTCAAAGAATAAGGAATTTAGAAGCACAAAAGGAAGAACGTATAAAGAAAATAATGTGGTATTTATGTTTTTGCAATTGTATAATATATATAAACAATAGGAACCATTATTGAATAAGTGAAAGATAGGATAGGAGTCTAAAATTCAAATAGTATTGAAAACATGGGAGGCCTAAATATCTTAAGTGTCACTAATGACAATGTGGGATCAAAAGGTGTGTTAGATGCTATGTTAGGGGGAGGGATGAGGTTTGATTATGTATGACAACATGATTTCCTAGATCTCATACAACACCCTTATATCATCATCCTAAGAACTAGATCCACTACTTTAGTCAGATAATACATGGAGCCTAACTTGGGGATCCTAATTAAAAGTAAAAAATCACATGAAATTATATGTTATTAATATATATTTTTAAAATAAAATAATACAAAAATGCACTAAAGGAGGGATACCCATCTCACACATTTTATGATTATTGTCTTGCATCCTTTTCTTCATATCCCATCAATGATTTTCATTTCCATAATTTGAAAAAACTATGTAATTAATTATAAATTCATTACTAATGTGTAAACCAAACAAGAAAGAATATAAGACATGACTTAATTAATGAATACCTCTTGTTAAACCAAATATATTATACATAGTTATAAAAAAAATATCTAGTGGGAAGAACATAAAAACATAATATATATCATAGAAAAAAATATGTTCAAATTAGCTAGTCCAGAATTGGCATGATATAGTTTTATTCTATTTTCAATTTTATCCATTTCAATTTTGTTTAGGTCATTTGGTTAATTCTACTTAATTGATTAGGGAATTTGTCCATTTTTATTTTTCTTAGGTCATTTTGTTTATTTTCTTCAATTGATTAGAAAAGTTATCTATATTTTATATAGAATATTTCATTTTGTTCAAATTTTTGTTTAGTTAATCGTTGAAGTTTTTTGTTATGAAATTATTTTTATTGTTTTTTATTTTAATATCAACTAGTTTAGTATATCCAATTCAATTCATATTTTTTTGTTATAATTTAATTATTTTAGTCTTGTTTGGTTTGTTATGTTTGAATATAGTTCAATTCAATATTATAAATTGTTACTGAAGGAAGAAAGAAACCAATAAATATTGAACATATACATGAAGGTCAAGTTAGATACAATTTTTTTTAATTAATAATAAATAAATTTGTATAGAACCAACCTCAAAAACCTAATACTAGTTAAAAATAATAATTGAGAACACAGATGGTTGATTCTATATATTTCCACCACAACATCAGGTTCACAATCAACTTTGAAAAGTGATTTATTGGACTAGTTATAAGAAATAAATGGATCGGGGCCAAAGGGAGTTTGGATGGTTTCATTTTGACCATCATAATTATAAAAAATATGTCTTGGAATTACTTCAATAATGAAAAAAAATGAAGATCAAATATAAAATTTCACATAAGAACCTTTATTTCCATTAATTCAATACATATGGTTCATCAAAAATAAGTGAGTTGGTTATGTAAATAACTCAGAATCCACAATAATCAATAAATGAGACATGCCTCCTCAAAAAATCAAACCATTGGAAATTCAATATTGTTACTTTACCATGACAGTAATAATCCAACATTTTTATTTTATCAATAACACCATAATAAGATATATTTTCAAATTGAGGTCTACTATTCGATGCACTGGCATAATAGGCTTTTTTGGTAGTTACCATTTCACCATAATGTTTTGTTCTCATATTTTTTTCTCGTTCAGTGATAATAAATATATACCCATTGATCATTATTTATTTTCATTCATGGATCACAAAATTATGACCAAAAGAAGAATGTCATATTTCTTTAGAGACATAGTCAACAAGAAAACTCAATACATGAAATATAAATGAATAATAAATATAAATAAATATATATTCTTTAATTTATTATAGTAATATTTCTACAATCAATTTCAACCAAGAAGAAAACACTTTGCTATAAAAAATGTCTTTATTTTTAAAGATATAGAATGATTCTTTATATATATCAATTATCTATGATTCATGCTAAAAAATAGAAATAGGTTAATAGATATATAAAATTACATTAGATGAAATAAGATATACTAGTTCAGTTTACTTAGTTGAAGTATTTATCAAAAAAAATATCATAGTTAATCAAGATAATGTAATGCGACATATCCTATTCTTCAAGGATTAATGTGGTTAGTGTATATGATTCAAGAATTACCCTAGTTTGGGTAAGTGATTGAAAACTTGGTTTAATTTTCTCATACTTTTCTTCTTTATTTATCGTTGGTCTTTTCAATCTTGTCATCATATCATACAATAACATTGAAAAGAAATCCATATATTCTCGATCCAAATAATCTATCACTGTATAATTTTCAGGATGATTTCATTTTTTGACATAATATTTCAATGTGAACATGTTTCTTTTAGTTTTATACATCAAAAAATTATTAGATAATTCATGAAGTATATTTTTTGAAGATGGATAGGTACATGTATCATGAATGTGAAAAATTATGGAGGATATATTTTCTCTAAATCACAAAAAATTAATGGTGCATTTTCCAAATTCATTTTTGGAAACAATTTGAAAAATAATTATTATAAATATGTCTAAATAAATAGAATAACTGAATAAAAAACATCCTTACATTATTGCATAGAAGAGTATATATTTTAATTTGAATAAACTCATGCAAAAGAATGTGATAATCAATAGTCTTTATGGATTTTAATTTCAAGTCTCTTCTATTGAACTATTTCAATATATTTCTTAAATCGCCATCTGGAACTTTAATAGAATCTAATACTTCTACAAAATTATTTTTTTCTATAGTTTTCTTCACATAAGAAGCACACCGAACATTCCATTTATCTTCAATGATACATACAAGATGTAATTCTGGACTAATACCCCAATTCAACCAGTCACACTGAGATTGTGTATCACCTTTTTTATTTCCCTTAACATATAGAGGAATTGAAAGTAACATTTCACATATAATATTTTAAACGTGCAATATGTTTGAGAAATGACATAAAAAATTGGTTGACTAATATGGAAACTAAAATAAGATACTTCTCTTCATCCAATTATAATAGGTTTCAGTCGAAACATTCTTCCTCTTTCTATATTGCATCTCACCCTTCCTGAATGAGATACTGAAATCATGAAATTCATTTATCACATCAATTTAATATATACACTAAAGTATCTTTTTGGAATCAATGGTATTATTAAATCATTTATGATTATTCATATATGGATAGTCAATAGGAAACAATCATCGATTTTCAATAAAACTGGAAATACAATGATATTTTATCCTTTTGGATCATGTATTATTCATAAAAACATGACATGATAGCTTTCCCTTCGTGATCCAAACAAACATCATTTCATAAGAAGGAAAATCATTTATTGTTCACACAATCATATCCCTCATCTGAAATGTGTCTTTAGAACATGGATCGTATGTGTGTACACCCGTATTCAAAAGATGTTTCAACACTTTTATTAACGGTTGAATGTATACATCTATATAATTTTCCAAATGAAAACTTATAGATATGAGTATACTTATGAATGTGAATTTTATTTCATACACATACATAGAGGAATTTTATAAATGCGTATGAAAATTTTCCATGTTCTATGAAAATTTAACATATTCCCAAACAGATTAAAAACATCACATGAATGACCTAACCTCACATTGCCCACATGAGCTGTGAAATCAGGATATAATTCATCAAATGTCATCAATGAAAACCAATATGAAGGGTGAACCAACTCATTAGTCTTCTTCTTTCTCTTAGTATCATGAAATCACATTTTTATTGATATTTCATTAAACATAAAAAGATTATATAGTATGGTGATTAATGGAATGTGCCGTAATAATTTTTGTAGAAAAAAATATAGTGTTCCATCGACTTTTGACTTCCATTGAGATGTTCCACATTTTATAAAATTATTCTTTTCAATAGTTTCCTACTAGAATATTCTGAAGTCTTTTGGGAAATCGTGATTTTTTTTTAACATCCAAGTTCCTCAACTAACTTCCATGCCATATAATGGTTTAAGGGAATATCCACATTATCTTGAAGAAATTCCTTCAAAATTGTAGGAATGTAATCCTTGTCAGTACTAGAAATAACGTACATTGATTTCCCAGGAAACCATTAGATTATAAATTCAATCTTATTTATTTTACCACATTGATAATATTTTGGATTCATGATATAATCATTCAATTTGTTCACCATTTCAACATCATCATTTTCATTCCATAAATCACGTGTACTCATATCAAAATCTTCTTATTTAAACATCCCTTCCTTCCCTGGATGAAGAATAAATGGAAATCAATCATCTAATAAATTCTCCAATCGATTCATTTCATTCGTATCATGAACCCTTTGATATTACATTTTCACCCATTATGATACCACCCATAGTAGTTTGTTTGAAAACCATATTTGGTTCTATGGTATCTAAATTCTTCATGAATCAACCAAGGTCTTCCAATACAAATATAAAATGGAAAGTATATATGAAAAACATATAAATAATTGTTAAAATAAAAATATAGAAACTCTCCAACTTGTTTTAAAAATCACTTGATATTCGATCAGTTTCACATTTCAAACTGATATCAATTCTATAAAAAATTATATTTCATTTCATAAAATTAATGAAATAATATTTAATCTAAATTAGAAATATATTTAAGGAAATGAGAATTATTCAATTTATATAATACCATAATTGAAACACCAGTCTAAATGAAAAACACAATATAAAATACAATAGTAAACATTATATATAAGAAAATATTATAAATTTAAAACCATGATATTAAATTCAATTATATCAATGAGTAAAATTTTTAAAAATCCATCAATGTTCAAGGATTTAATTATAAAAATGTTTCTTATGGAATATAAATACTTAGGGGTGTTATTTCAATAAGATGTAATTATGTGAATAAATTGATGAGGCATAAAGGACTATCATATAGCTCCCTTAGTGAATTTCACCTTTAATTTGATCCATTTAAGGTTCATTTTATTTTTTTAGGTTTTTTGTTTAATTAAATTTAATTAGGTTCAATTAAATTCGGTTTCATTTGTGTCTGGTTAGGTATGTTTTTATTTATTTTCTCTAGATTCATTTGACTGGTGTTGTGCATCTTTAGTTAAAGTTCTTATGGTTCTATTCAATTTCATTTGTTCAAATTTTTAATAGTTTAATTCAATGTGGGTTAGTTTTGTTCAAATCAGTTGTATTTTCTTTGGTTCAAATCAATTCTGTTTGGTATTGTGTGGTATTTATTGATATGGTTTTTTTAATCTTTGTACAACATGGTTCCATTCAACCTTGTTAATTCTGTTTTGTTTGTGATTAATAAAAATGTGGTAGATATTTATAATATAAGTACAATTGAGGATGTCACATTTGTATTGAGGGTAATGGATACATAATGTTTTAGAGTATTGAACCATGTAGAATAATTGATTCACATCTATCACATCTAACCTGGGGTTATGTTATCATTCAAAAACTCATTGAACAATATATATTGATAACAGGCTCACTAGAATACATATTTTCATTTAATCTACAAGGGCCAAATTCATAATGTTGGTATAAGAATTCATTCAATAAAATATTTAAATGACCTCAAGTAAAATCAGGTATCATTTCACTTGTATATAATTCACTAGGTGATACCATTATCTAATATCCTCTCAATAAATATTTTTAAAAGGATGTAGGTAATCATGGTAAATAAAGATCATAGAATGTTTCAACATTTATTATCATGCCATTTTGGTTGTTATGTAAGAATAAAATTTTGGATATGGAGGATTCAATTCACTATAAAAGTTTTTCCCACACTAAAATAAGTTATGAATTAGAAAAAAAATATTAGATAATAATAATAATCATATTCCATATATGATTACTTACAGATAGGCCCCATTATAAGATCATATTCCACCCTATATCCTTTTTATTGTATGAATAATATAAAGGTCTTGATTATTTGACACGCCATGAAGTAATAAAAAATGCTATTATAGGTGTCACATAATACTACGTAATGCTCTTTAAGAGTGAACCTCATTGCAACCTTTCATTGTTAATAATAAACTCAATGTATATTATATCAATATATTGTGTATCGCACCAAAATTATGTATATTTCACAATGAAGGGAAAGGTTCTGCTGTAGTGAGGATCTCATGATAAATTTGATTTGTTTTAGAATTTAAAGGTGGATTGGGTCACTCCACATTAAGAATCCCACACAACAGTTATGTGTGACCTTTAGAAGAGTAACAAAATGGTCACATTGTAAAATTATAGTCACATTGTGAGGATAAATTTTTTTAATAATTGATTTAAAACATAGTGGAATATGAAATATAATCCACAGTGAAACTAGAGGACCACACTACAATATGATCATATTTTAAAGAGATATGACAATACTTCACCCCAATCTTTATGGGATCTTAACATGATATTCTTCTAGATTTTTTAAATATGGAGTTTAATTGAGAATCACACCGTAAATAAGGACATCACACCACAATCTGGGTGAAGTTGAGGATGATCATTCAATAATGATACATATAATTCAATGATCTTTGTATCTGTTGAATAACATTAAAATTTGGTTAATATTCAAAAATGATAATATTTTTCTCAATATCCACAGAATTGAATACACTTGGAGTGGTATATTTTGAGAACTTTAACTGAGTGGGACACCTAGATTAATATTTCATGATTATTTTAAAGAATAACTATCTCAAAAATTGTATTAAGGGTCATAGTATTGAATAATTCTTTCAAAAATGAACAAAATAGTTTTGTAAATTGAGAGATAATGAAAAATAATTGAACATCCTCATTTAAGATAGAATGAATTCTTCAAAACTATATATTATTTTGAGAGAAGAAGAGTAAAAGTGATCCATAAAAGAAAATAATTCATTTTTACATGTTTTACATTTTGGTAAATAAGAAAAATAATAATAATATAATTGAAAATATGGTTTAGAGTATGAGAATGATATTCCGTGTTTTTGGAAGAGAAGTGGAAGAAGAAAGAGTTCCACTCTGATATTTAGAAGAATAAATAGTTGAATACAATACATAAAAATATAAAACAATTATGGAATTATATTTTTCTTGAAAAGTTATTATCACTATAGTGTTCACTTGGAAGATGAAAATCAATCCATACATCAATATTTCATTCTAGTATACAATTATCATTATATTTGTTTCATTTCATAGGCATCGATAATGTGTAGGTATCTTGATATGTATGTTTGGGATATGATAGATTCCTTCCTTTATAATAACATTTAAGATTTGGAGTATATTTTTGATTATATAAAGGGGTCACCAAGGTGGGTAAATTATAAAAATTAGAAATTCACAACAATAATGAATAAAATTACCCATTAAAGAAGACCAAATAATCAAATAAAGAAACATGTGAAATTACTTAATAAAATAAAAAATGGGAATTCAATGAGGGCCCATCATTCAAATAAAAAAATTTATGTCGCTTATCCCACACACACCCAAACTCTACTCATAAAATCTCACTAACAAAATTTATATTAGATTATATTAAAAAAAATACATTGTATGATAGTGGAAGTAAGACCCTTTCACAATGAATATTGGGAAATCATTTTTTCTTCACCACTCTACACATAACGATATATTTTTATAGAAACCCTAAATAAATGTGGTGAAAATTTAGAAGGCAAGTACTAAATAACATATCATGACACATTGATTTGATTTTGAATAAAAAACAGATGAAAAGATAGGCTTGAGTACTGGTTGTCGTGGTAGGGGAAGAATATGGAAGGGCTCTTAGGGACCATTTTGGGAGAAATCGGAATGTTGAATCATAATCAATTCCAAACTATTAAAAAAATTATACATTTTTTATGTGATTTTTTCATGATTTCATGTTTCAAGGGAATGTTACATATCTAATAATGATATAGTTGTATGAATTTAAAATAAAAATATAGAGATTGGATTAAACTAACTAGAACATAAATGAATCAGAACAAACAATAATCAACAAATCAATAATCAAACAAAAAAACAATTCTGAACCAAACTGGTCTGAACTAAGCCAAAAAGACATGAACTAAATATAAGAAACCCTAAATCAAACCACGTGATCCAAAGAAATTAAATTACCACAAAAAATAATATGTGGTAGTGGTTTAGACCTACAAATAAAAATATAATTGATGTTTGATAGAATTCATCGATGATTTGGATCCCACTGATTTAATATTGAAGAATAATGTAATTATATTAATAAGAGATATAATTTCTTGGCTAGATGGAAGGACAGTCAAATGAAGATGGTGTATAAACTCATGATTAGATATGGATGGCAGGATTGGAGGGTTACATTGCATTATATGATTGGGATTAAATCTAGATGTGAGATCTGCTAGGGCTTGAGAGAGGAGTGTTTCTTGGGCTTGGGATGGGAAGAAGGGTGCACTTAGGATTTGTTCTGGATGGGATGAGGGGAGGGTCACCCATGCTATAATATTTCGTAACACCTATTCTAATGATTTTTGACAAAGTATTGGTATAGCCTTCATTAAAATACCCTATAATAATAATTTGGGAACACAGTTTGGATAGGGTCGTGGGAATATCCCACATCTCCTGTAGTATGGTAAATTTTAAATTAGGTAATTTTGGGTCCAAATAATATGTTACGGATTATAAAATTGGTTAAAAACATTCTCATTTTTTGTACGATTAATATTGGACCATTAACACCTAAGGTCACAATTTGAGTTATTTAATGGAAAATTTTCCAACAAAATAACTTTGATATCATTTAAATTAAAGAAAATAACAAAATGTCACTTTATTAGTCTTAAGCAAATCTTATGTGTCCACGAGGGACCAAGTTAGGTTATGAAAGACTATAGGTATCTATTATGGTATTAGTAATGTTTTTTTCATGATAAAAATTTATTTATGACATTTTGGGACTATTTGGATGAAGTTGTGATATTACATATTTTATTAATATAAAATACAAATATGTCACATTCAAATTCTAATAACTATATTATTTTTATTATGTTATTATTTAGAAGATATATATGCAGCTATAGATATTATTTTTAAATCTAAAATATTTATCTACATCACTTTATATATTTTTTAATTACTACTGAAAAATAATTACCCTAAAAAATTATATAGGGATGATGGGGAAATTATTGTTTTAATGAAAAAATAAAATAAATGATATTGAAAATATAAAAATAAATATAATTTGAACACATTAATGTTCTCCATGAATTTTAAAGCTATTTATTTCATATTATGTGTGTATAAAATGTTTTTTTAATTTATCTTACTGTCTTTTTTTCATAAAGTCAATGTAATGAATAGTGTGAAAATCCAAACTAAGGATATTTTATCAAAAATAATATTTTATTAAATTATAAAAAATTCATAAAAATATTTAATAATAAAATGTTATTATTTAATATTCTAAACTTTCAAAAAATATTCATTTATTGTCCAATTGATATTTTATAAGTAACACTTACCACCATTTAATATTAAATAAATTATTATCATAATTAAAATTAAAATAAGTTAACTAAGGTCAATCAAAATGATATGGTTAAAAATAAAAAAACAACTGTGTAAGTTATATTGGATGATGATACTACAAAACAATAGCATCTAATATTAGAATCCTTGTCCATTTGTTAGTACTTTGATAGAAAATGAATTTATTATAATTTAATATTTTTGGGATTTCCAAGGGTTCCCCTCACAATAATTATAAAAGGGAACTCCTTCCATCACTTATTTTCACCATCTTGTGACTTATATCTCAAAAAAACCTACTCATTTATTTTTCATAAATCCATATACATGTTATAGAGGTTCATCCCACCTCAAAATACCAATTATTGTTTCTCTAAGAAGAGATCCAAATGAAGATTCTTTATGAGAATGTAATCATCCTTACTTACTATTTCATGTTTATTTCTTTTTCTATTTCATATTCATGTGTTGTTTACTTGATAATGTAAAACAAATATATTATCATATATATACTATGATTTTATTTACTTATGTAACAACCATATTACACCACTTATCAATCCTATTAAAATTTAAATAACCCCACATGCAGACTTACGACATGTTGTCTCCACACCATGGTGTAATTTTCTTTCATAACAACTTTTCTTGGAAGGGTATAATAATATAAATGATTTATATAAATCATAATTATGATATGATTTTTATTATGGAAAAAATATAATACCATTCACACCCTCGCCCTTTCACCATTAAGGAAATGATATAATCACTCGTGCGTACGTGCAATATACAGTCTTCATGATGTGATGTGATTCATTTTCCATATTAACCATTAAATTTTCATAATAAAAATATTTATAATGAATTAATATGATATATATGACCTTAATATCATTATGGAGATGACATTACTATATCCTATTCACAAGAACTGGTACTTACATAAGAAAATGCATAGGAAAATGAAGGAATTAACACTGGAAACAATGATAATGATGAAATATTATTAACAAAGGTATGATAAAATGATATAAAAGAATCATATAATATATCATAAATATTAATATGGTTATTTTATAAATTAATAACATGCTTCAAATAATTATACATGATCTTACATCATAGTCAAATAAAGAAAACGTAAGGTGAGGGACTTTGTCATAATTTTTTGTTTATTGATAATTAATTAATATTGTGAACCTCTTCATTTTTATGTAGTGTATCTAATACCCCTTTGATGTCATTTTTCATTTGAAATTATATTTCTAATAAATATCCATATAAGGGATGTGATTATTTCATCAACCCTATACCATTTTTACATATGGGTTTTTCTTTTAATGTTATTTGATTAACTAGGTAAATATTGATAAATCTATATCCTCTACCCAATACATATATTTTCATAAGAAATATTTTTCATGAATTTAATATATGCATGAATAGTACTTTGTATTTCTAGTGATGGGTGGATCTCGACATTATATAGCCCCTAGGCATTGAAAACTCTAATGAGAACAAACAATGGGCCAAATTAAAATGGTTTATACCAGTAGTTTTAAACTATATTGGGAAAGGTAATCACGGTAGTTGTATCATGTGCCAAATACATGACCTCTGATAATTAATAATCTCCTTCATTTAACATTCAGTAATTACTATCCATGAGATGTTCACTATGAAATAATATATGGATGTGTTTTTGTTCTTAGTTTATTGATTAAATGGAATATCTTTTTTAGTTATTTTCCTTTCTATACTGATTATTCTTTATTGAATATAATTCACTTATTACAGATTATTGTTTCACTATATTTAACCTTTACTATGAATTTTATCTCCCCATTATTTTTGTTCCTTTCTCTAGGTCATGAAGAATATATCTTTGACTGAGTTCGAAGATGGAAAATACATTCCTTTGTTTTTTTTCATTTCATTACCAATGTAATAAGGGTACCATGTATGTATCTGGTTCTTCAATGCTTCAAAAATATTTGGTCCTTTGGTATTTGAATCTTATCTCCAGTTCTAATTTAATAATGTGAGGTAGTGAAATTAGTCTACAATGGTCGGGGTCCTTGAAACAAGGTTGAACAAGTAATAGTTATATTTCTAATGATGAGGATACTACAAATAATATATGAAATGAAGGAGGTAAAAAGGAAGAGTATCCAAGTTAATGGTTTAACAATGAAGTCAAATGATTAATGTCATTGTGTTTAGATTCAAGAATTATGTTATAAGGGGTCCTTTTTTTATGATATTAATGTTATAAGATTCATAAAATAAATAATGATTGTTCCATAATACCTTTTCTTTAAGGATCCGAAAGAATATGATAAATAGTACCGATAACCAAGAAATGTGATTTTATGAAAAGTTCATATTTTTAGGAAAAAGAAAATTAAGTGAAGATAACCTTTAATATATTGTCGCTATTGAGATAATAATGATCAAGAGATGTTAATTGGTTAGTATTGGTAACCTTGAAATTGGTTAGTGATTTATGGGATCATTGTTATAGTTTACCTCATATTTATATTAACAGAAAATATTTCACAATTAGAGATTTTATTTTTTGGAAGCATGTATGTTTTCATTATAGTTTTATAGTGATCTAGGTATTCACATAATTGGAATGTGACATTAAAGGACATATTAATTTTTTTTGGGAATATAATATTGATTTACTAACCTTCCTTCTTAATTTTTGGACATTGAATTTGGCTAGAAATACATTGTATGAGTAATAGGGTAAAATATATATAGAACATATTAATTTTTTATTTGGGAGTTATTGGATAACTTATTCTAACCATTTTGGTCTTGGGAAATATCTAGAAATATAAGGAATGACTTTTCATTCATTTATTGAAGTAATAATTTTTTAAATCTTAATTTTAGTGTTATTGGCATAAATAGTTTCTATTTCATATTCATTTCATGGAGTAAAATGTAATATGGGAATAGATTAATGCATAAAAAAGGATGAAATTGTGAGTATATTTTATGATTTTATCTATCCTAATGGTAACAGAATACCTCACCCTTAGGAAAAAATATTGATAAAAATGATAACATATTACCATTATATATGATGAATAAATTTTATATTAACTTACACCATATTTTTGGTTTTTTGGTTGTATAAAATATCTTGATCATTCACTTTCATGTGATTAATGAACTCAATCATCTTCTGTCACTATTTGTGCATTGTTCATTTCTTCTATGTCCTTGTCTTCACTTACCACTTATGTTATCATATTTTTAAACCTAGTTATTTGATTATTATTAATGACCTTTGTACTTCCATTATTATATTATCATGAGGAATTATATTTAATCCATATGAAAATGTGGTATTTGAAGAAATATAATTTCAAATCTTAGAGCTTTGATTACTGATATCAAGAATAAATTGCGAGGAGAAAATTTATTTAAGAGGGTAGAATGTAATACCCTAAAATTTTAAAATAAGAAGATCATATTTCATAGAATATATTACACAGAAACATATTTAGAATAGAATGTAACACCCTAATACATTATAATATATTTATTTTTAAATAAATATAATTTCTCTGATAGCTTTTGTAACATGAAACATCGAGTTTAAACTAAAAGTGATACTCTTTTGAAATATTATTATTTAAACATGACCATTATAACCTAGCTGTTATGTTGTCTTTTATAAATAGTAGTAACTATATTTTGAAAATTATATGTTTTACATATACAAAAAAATAAATTCAATATTAATCTATTGATTATAAATAAAATAATATCCATTTTAAATAAAATGAAATGTTTTATGAAAAATAGTATTTTTCTAAAAGCCGACCTAGTCAAGCATTATACACATAATTTAAAATTAGTTTTTACCAATTTTAGATACTATAATTAAAAATATTACTAATTTATTAAATATACATTTCAAAATTATGTTTAAGTGAATATTTTAATCATTTTCTACAAAGGTTAATTTTTTGATTAATAGTGAAAAATGCCAATTTTTAAAAAAAAACCCTTTCATTTAAATTTTATATAGAGTTAAATTATATTTGAAATTTCTTTTTAAGGTACCATTTGTTAAATTATTGTAAAATCTAACTAATTTATCTCATCATAATAAATTATATAATGAATTTTTATAATAAAATATTATATATTACTGAGAATTTTTTCTTTGAAAGACAACTCTTTCGTCACTATTGTAGAATAATTTTAAGATGAATTCAGGTATTCTGTGAATTAAAAGTGGGAAAAAAATTTAATATTTAAAATAATCATAGTATATATTATATAATAATTTCAACTAATTTTTTTCATGATAATGAATTGTGAAAATTTTAAAAACTAATTACCATAGGTAAGGTAAAAATGGGTTTATGAGGGGTTATACTCAGAAAATAAGGGTTAAAATGACCTAATACTTTTCCAAAACCACTTTTATGGAACTATTTAGACATTTTAACATATTATGTTCGATAATGACCCATTTGAGAAGATAGTTCATGAGGAAAACGTGGGTATCACTTTATCATTTGAAGCATTACATGTGTGTCCTCTCCCCCAGTTATTAAATTCCACCCCCTCCTCTACTCTTCACACTTCCAAAACAATTTGGCTTAGAATATAACTACCCAAATCCCCTCTTTATTACATACCCACATTAATGAGGCCTTATTTTTATTATTAATTCCTCTTAATACTTATTTATGTATAAAACTAAATAGGATCTCTGTAGAGGCGGTAAACTTCTTAAATGTACATAATTGTTTGATTTCTTCTTCCACAACCTTAAAATGATATTATAATGTGATATAATATTAATAAAATATAAAATAGATAATTTTATGTTAATTATTAATTGAATAATCCTGACCCATCTCCACTTCCATCAAATGTGAAATGAATTTGTAGATCTTGTGTACGACGAACTACCGCCTCACAAACTAATGTAATTTTTTTTCCATCACAAACTGAAAAGGCTAAATATAATTATACATTTAACATATTTATATGATTTTTATGAAATTATTATACTTATTGCACTATTATATCACATATAACTTCTTACTTTCAATTTCTTGGGGGATTAAATGACGTCTCTCGTGTGTACTGCCGACTACCACCTCTCAAAATGATGTTATTCGTATTTTGGTTACGCATTATTTGGAAAGTATTCTGATAAATATTAATGAATATAGAATATATTTATGAACATAATAGAGTTATGTAAATATAATATCACATATAACTTTTTACCTTCTAATCTGTTGGAAAACAACAACACCGTTCATTCGTACGTGTGGACTACCACCTCCACGTGACAATGCCAAATGTTTTTCAATTCATTTTTAAATGGATGGTACTAAGGATATAATTTATTATAATAAATGATATATATAATATAAAAACTATTATTTTAGTTTTATTAAATACGTAATTTCATTTCATTACATCCAACAAGAAAAATGGAAAAATCAGTCATGCATACATACAGCCTACTATCAACATGAACAATGTAAAAAATATCAATATCTAAATTTTAAATATTAATTTAAGTAAAAGTATAATTAATATTTATAATAATTATATCATGGTTTACATTAAATACATTATGGATCCATTATCAATGTAAAATGACTGAAAATTTCAAATCAAAACATTTTTGAAAAACGATGTAATTATCACATGAAATGGTTATTTTAGTAAAAAAAAATTAATAAACAGGTCATTAAAGATCATAATTAAATATTATGATATAAAAAATATGAATATGATTATTTAATATATTTATAATGACACTATATTTATTATACAGTAGGTCCATATAACTATGATGTAAGTCAAACCTGAGGTAAGGGATTTCACGTTTCACTTACTTTCATGAGACATATTCCATATTCACTAATTATTATTTTATATGGTGTATATACTAGAAATTTTTATATGTTATTTCCTAAATATATTAAAATTCATAGTATTTGAAGATTCAATTGGATTTATTTATTACATGAGGATTATGGTTCAATCATTAACCTAGTGGTAAGTGATTACTTCACAATCTCATCATTATTCAGGATTATTTATGTTTATGTGTCCCTTGGGGAACTTATTTAACATTTATATCATAGAACTAATATATTTTATTATAAATGGGTTATTAGTGAAATTTAGAATTAATTGTATTATTTTCTACTATTTGGTACTTCAAATTGTTGAGATGTTTTTAAATAAAATATGAATTTTTCTCCCTTCGGTCGAAAATAATTTTTCATCCAAATCCATGTTTTATGAAAATGTTTTAAAATATGTTTTTAAACATATATAGATGATTTATTAAATAATTTTTTACCCATTTCTTTACCTTAATGTAACCATCGTGTTGTTCTCAGAATAAGTCATGTTTGGAATTTATTGAAAATTTTAATAAATTATTTGTTTTAATTTGTAAATGATGAACGGAACATTCTATTTTATGACCACTAAATGTTTTAAAGATAACATTATATATTTCGATGGTTATTTTAAAATAACGTTATATTCAAAATAAATTTTGGGAATATAATTTAAAAAATATATATTTTGAAAGTGAAAAGGTTATTTTCCTCATGATAAATTTAATGACATTCTTTTTGTATTTTTATTCATAAAAGACATTAACCCATTATTATATGTATGATCCAATGTGGATATGTTATATTGATATCATTTTTATTCATTATTTGGGTGTTTTATGATTAGTTTAAATGAGGATGTAAAATTTGATTACAATTCACCATGTTACACAAGATGGTTTATGATTATGTTTAATTTTATGGTAAATATTAATATTTCATATTTTAGTTTTTCAATATGAATTTTTATGTTGATTGAATTCCTCCCCATTAATATGGGTAATTAATTATAATTTGTAAGTGATGGGTGATTCAAGGCTGTATATTTCCCCTAGATGCATTGATATATCTCATTAGACAAATCAGTTGTCCAAATTAGATGGGTTTCTACCAACAAATTTTAACTTTCTTGTAAAAGGTCTTGAATATTTTAGTTGTACGCCATTATGAATTCCATAATTATGAGATAATTTCCTGCTTTCCACGTGATTATACAATTATTTAAAATATCCATAGATAATATTCACTAATATTTCTTATTTCAATGGATTTATATTATTTTAATTTGTTTGTACCAAATTTTAATTAGTTTATTAATTAAATGGGTTTTTTATTTATCTATTGTACTATATTGATTATGATTATTTATTCAAGATATATTATACTATATTCATACCCTTACTGATAATTTTAAATCACCCCTTTCTTATGTTTTATTCTTAAAATTATTCTAGGAATGTATTTTTATTGATATGATGGGATATTCTTTTAAGAATAATGCAATTTTTATAGAAAACAATATATGTTTTTTATGTTTTCATTTTTAATTTGAATTAAATATATTTATATATTTTACCAATACTACTAAAAAATTCAGTCTTTCTGGATGGTATTATTTATATCTTATGCCAATTTAATAATGTAACCACTTTCTCTAAGATATTGGGGTTAATGAATTTATATTTCAAGCCTTTTAAATGGAAAAAATGTATCATAAAAATGAATACCATCAATTTTATATTTTCCTTAAAAAATAATATCTTTCTTTCATGTTACATATCCATTCTTATTTAGTTTATACCTAAAATCTCACTTCATCCCAATCAAATTCCAGATTTTGGGATCGGACACAATTTCCCCAGGTTTTATTCTTATTAATTTATTTATAATACTCTTTAATTGATGATATCCATTAATTGTGATATAAATATTCTTCAACACTATTTGTATTAACCTGTGGAAGAATGACGGTATGATTGGAATTCCTCAAACTCGTCAAGGATTCGACTTCTTTAATACAATCTTCAAGGATGTTCTCAGATTCTATGTGCTACCTAAGTATTTTTAACAAATTTTTTTCTTACCCAAGGGATTCATTTCCATTAAATAATTAGGAATCATCAAGTCAGTTTTGGAAATATAATTTAATATGTTTAATAATATTATATTGTAATACATTTTCTAGAAGAGATCCATTGATTTCATTATAAATGTGAAGTTATATTTTTTCAGGTATTTTTTTTTTACAACATAACTGAATAAAAGATATAACTATTTATCCTTATATTCCTTCTTTTGTATTGGTAACACCTTCCAACAGGTGTATATCCTAGAAATATACATTCATCAACACTCTCATAAAAATTTTCAAAATGGTTTCAATTTCTCTTTTAAAAAACTAAAATATTGGAATCATTCAAATTTACCATGCATGGATACTTTCTAAAACATAACTCATAATGAATTTAGACTAAATATTGTTATGGTTTGAATTTATTATTGTTTTTTAAAACCACGACTATGTATTTCCTCTAAAATTATTTTTTGGTACAAAGATTCGAAATCACGGTTCTTACCAACTCCACCATACATTGGATTTCCCACTAAACTACTAATTTTTTTATGGGATAATGTAGTTCAATATTCATGATTTTTATCATGTTGCCCATTATATACCATAAAATATTTGATATTATATTCATATATATTTTCAAACTATAATATTTTGATATAATATCCAACTTCATTCTCAATACTACTATAAAAGTGTTTCAATCTCTCACGATCTTTCAACTGACTTGATATAAAATATATATAATTAATTTGTGTAAATTTATCAACCTAATTCATAAAATACTTATCTCTATGAGACACCTTCAAAATCATTTGGTTTATCACATATATGTGAACCATATCAATAGGTTTATTCCTTTTGATCTCCATAAGCATGAGGATTTTAGTCACTATTTTTCCTTTATGATATACATCAAAAGTATTGAACCTTTCAAGGTGTATGTTTTCTATATTACCCATAGAATAAATTTTTTGAGTTTATCAATATAATTTTTCCCCAAATGTATATGTATTATATACCGTAATTTATTCTCAACATTTCTACCCATGTAACATGTTTATATGTCATTGGAAATTTAAAATAGATTGTCCCTTGATTTTTGTGTCTTTATTAAGATTGTTTCCTCCTTAAATTTATTTATGACACATACATCTTTATAAAAAATAACCTCACTCACATTATTGAAAATATAAGAAACACTCAAGAGATTATATTTCATACCAACAATGAATTGAACATTCAACCCAATTTTGGTGAATCTAATTCATTTGATGTGAAGTGAACCATGCTGTGAAAAAGTAACATTTTCACCATCATAGATTTCTATATTTTTAAAGTGATTGTTATAGGTTTTCATATGTTATTATAAACTAACATTTAGTATAAAAGGTTATTATCCTTTTTTATTTGTAAGAATACTCAATCATCATTTATTTCTCTTGTTTATTCTTCCTCTTGATAGATTTAGAATTATCCTTTTTATTTAGCTACTCTTGTAGAAGTGTAAGGAAATTTTTATTGGTGTGTTTGGGTTTATCACACTAACCACAAGTTTATTCAATAAAATCAAATTTATTATGTAAATATAACTTCCTTTTTAGATGTTACCTTCATTGGAATCTGGGAATATCATTTCTAGTACCCCTGGATTCGGAGCCTCTCATTTATTAAGGGAGAAATAAATTAAACCAAAACACATAACATTTTTATTTAATTAATCTAAAATAGATATATATTCCATTAAATAAGAATAATATTTTATAATAAATAGATTCTTTTAAATCCCCTTGTTTAATTTCTCATCAAATTTACGTTTGTTTCTTGTTTTTAATCATATCATGATTGGGATATTTCCCCTTCAACTAAAATTTACATTTATTATTAGATTTGATATTATTATTTATTGGGGGTGATGAGGTATAATTTTTTAACACTATAAGATGTTCCTTTTTTAAATTGGTTTAGTATAACTTAAACATCTGGAAGAATCCTAGATTCAACTAGAATCATCCCCTATAACTTTGAGGACCAAAAATAAGAATTCCAAGAACCCTATACACAAAATCAAGTCATTATACACCACATTTTTCTGATAAACATATAATTATTCTTCCATCAAACATGTAATTGAATAAGAATACAATAAACAAACAAAAAATAACAAAGTAAAAAAATCACACAAGTATTACATGGATCAGACATTGTATCCTACATCCACATAATAATTAAAGTATAAATTTTTATTCCCTAAAAAATAGAGTGTATGTGTTAAAAGGATTATCAACTTCTGAAAATCCAACTCAAACCATTAGAAGAAGGGTCTCTAATTCCTCAGTGGTTTCTTCTTACAATGTTTATCTTCTAGGTATTTCATCTTCTTTATTCCATCCTCCAAAACCTCGATGCACTCAGGAGTGCTCTTTCTGAATCCACCTCAACCTCTGTTAGTCACCATTATCTACTATAGAAATTTTATATAATCTTTAGTTATACTTGAACAACTGGACCAACCACTAATACATATTTCTCCCATCTAGTCATATAGTCATCATTGGATTCCAATATTTTCATGTGAATTTCCATTTACATGTGTAAATTTTGATAAGTAGTAGATTTTGTTATGTCGAACACCAAATCTTGGTGAAAACATTTATGTCATATACACAACACTATAATTACTTTAATGAATAACCCATTAAAACATTCACTATTAAATACATTCATCTCCCTCCATTAGAGTTTATTATACTCATGAAATTATCCTATTAATTAACCTATATCAGACTATTGTTTGACTATAAGAAGCTACCTCTTCTGTTCACCTCACTACATCCTAATAAAATGACTAACTCCATGAGTTCATGAATTAAATGTTCCTTCTAATAATTTCAACACTTATAATCTACTATGATTTATCCTTAGAAGAATTTTTTATAGCTTTCATTATTTCTTTCAATGAACCTGAACCACCTAGTGTTCTTATGTTGATCCATAATTCTAACTCTCAGATAATAAATCTATTCAATTAACACTTCTACTTCCAATGAACTAACTTTAGATGCCTAAATTTAGACATCCCAAGGTGTTTTTTACAATCTTCGGTTTGGTTATTAAAAGTGATACTTCAAATGAATGAATTTATAAATCTCTAACCCATGACCAATAAAATAGTTCTAAAAAACCCAATAATTTCTCACTTGAGAATATTTTTCACAGGTTGAGTTAAAAAAATATCCCAATATAATAATATTATCATGCCTACATTAATATGTCCACTAGTAAATTTTTTTCACTCTAATTTTTGGTATTATATATTGTTGTCTACATTGTAAAGACCTGGATTTTCTATGTAATTTTTTAAATTATATGGAATTATTAAGAGTAGTCCAAAATTGACATCATTTGATTATGAGGCCTGATGTTCCTGGAATGAATTTTTAAAAAAATTAGGTACATTTAGTAAGCGCATGAGCAGTGTTTTATAACTTTTTAACTGGTTGTCAGATTAAAAATATGAAGGAAACATTGAATACGATACACCAAGATTAACTTAAAGGAAGCTTCACTTTGACTGCAGTAGGTCAGGAGAAAAAGATAATATTTGGACAATTAAAAAATAATAAAATAACAATGTAATTTTTTTTCTCTAGTGGGTGAGTGGAATTGGAGGGACCAATGACACGTCAATCCATTAAATTTATTGACTCCCCTTTATTCTTGTAAATGTACCATTGGAATTAGAAAGGTTCATGAATTAAATGAACCCCATTAATTCCATGCATGTTACTCACCCTCCCCCTCTCATATTTATATAGAGATCGGGGTAGTGTGTTGGCACGACTTCACCAAGTAATGAAGCCCTGGTAAAATACAAGGATTCCAATCACAGGGTGGATGGGATCGGTTCCAGCAAACAGTGACGAGCACCACCGAATCACGAATAGACGAACATCGACTCCTCCTCAAGCACGAATGTTCTTCAATTATATTGAGTTAGGGTTTTGTATTGTTTATTTTGAATACATTGTAGAATATGTATACTCTCCCTTGTTAAGACGCTAATGTGGAGGTCACGGGCCAAAAAAACAAGGACCATTCCCTCTAGCATCTATTTATCATTGCGTTCATTGTGAGTATGTTTCCAGGGTTGGACGGAACCCAAATCTGAGGGCCAAGAAGGGAAGGAGATGACCAGTGGGAGTCTGTTGGCATGGCATCAGTGCGACAGCACTAGCGACCCACGCCGTCAGGCAACGGCAGCGGCCGACACTAGTTGTCCACAATGAAGGTGGTGCACCATCATGCACCATAGGTGGAGGCTATGACACTAGCCACGACGATCAATAGAGCGGTTGGCACCGACTGGCCGCGAAGGTGGTGTGGTGCACCGTCGCACGCTGCTGGAGGTCAAGGTCGTGGCTTTTCACCCACGGCGGTCGAGCAGGACAGCCGGTACCGGCTAACCATGCAGTAGAAGCTGTAGGACGTCGTGGGTTTCTGGAGATGGTCATGGCTCGAAGTCGTGGTGGAATAGGTGGGACCTACTTCTGTGGGTCCTGCGGTGACCATGTGGCACCAAGTGGCACCTCTGCTTCAACCCTGAATGTCATAGCCATTCGGGAGAAAGGGGGAGAGTTACCCCCACCCACCGGCTAGGGTGGGCCCCAGCTAACGGGCTGGACCCTCTGTGGGCTGGGTCGCAAGATCCTAGCAGGCCACGCCCTCCGCTAGAGGGCCACGCGAGCTGAGAGGATTGTGCCCTCGACGGGCCGGGCCACTTGAGCCCAGCGGGCCGCGCCCCTCCATGGGCCGGTTCATGCCGCCCAGGTGGGCCAGGACAGTCCGCGGCCTAGCTGGTCGATCTCTCTATGGCCCAGCCCAGCTGAGTCAGACCCAGACTAGGTCGGGTCAACTCGAATGGGGTCGGGTCAGCCCAGACCAGGTTGGGTCTGGTCGGACCAGACCCGAACCCAACCAGGCCCAGTTTCTCTTAAAAGATCCATAACATGAAATAAAAACATCCGTTTGATGAACCTTGAATGTTGATAGGATCCTTGGAGAGAGAATGTCCTTTTGGTATACTCCACCTGTGTTTGGAGAATGTTGGAGAACATCTGGGTTTGATCGAACCCGAATCCAACAGGCCCCTCTATACTAAAAATATTATAACTCACAGGCTGATCATCTTATTGATGCACCTTATATCTCGTTGGAATCCTTATGACATGGAGGTGCATTAGTATACTTATTCATGGAACTTAGTGGTAGTTTAGGTACGATTGATGGATTGAGGAGCAGATCCTCCCAAAATCAATTGTGCTTAGTGTTGGAATTTTGTAGTTGGCTGTAATGTGAATATTGATCATCGATCCTATGTGGGTCACCATCTACCAATTCTATCTGGGTCAGTGTAACACCCCGCCCCAACCTCATTGTCTATAGGAGGCGGTCAGGGCTACTTGGCCTTAAGTGATGTTCCCAAGAAGCCAAAGGCTGGCAATGAATGCCGAGGGCTTCATGATCAAGTTGGGGAACAATTTTCCCTTAAGAAAAACCAACCAAAACATCCACTCATAGCCACTATATGATGATTTTCAATTCAATTACCCAGCCCTGAATTCCCAAAAGACAACCAAGTTGTTCCACAACACAACTCAAAACCAATACAACTAGACATGTCCACACAACATCAATGTACACTGTGAAAAATAAACAACTAAACACCGCAAGCCATGACACCACCACAATTCCATGCCAAGCTCCAAGCTCCAAGCTCCACCAAGGGATCACAATTCTCTTCTAAAGGAGGGTGATGCCTTACCTTTTCCCACATCACGGTACACGACATATGCAAAGACACCACAGTGCCAAAGCATGGGGTGAGTACTAAAACTTAGTAGGATTTGTGCAAATAACTTCCCTACATACGCCACTAGGATAAATCTTTTGGCACATTTAAATTGAACTGTTTATATAAATTAAATCACAAGTGCAACAATTTTCGTAAGACAAACAAGCACTTACCAAGCCATCACACCCAAACCAAGAAACCAAGGGAAAGCCAACCAAACATGCCACAAGCCATCTCATCATTAACATGTTATCACAACAACTTCCATCTTGAAAAGCAATGCACCACAAACAACCAAAATGGTGGGACTTCCACCCAACCAATTCACCCATTCACACAAAAACAATAAACATAGTGGAACTTCCGCCCAACCCGTCCACCCATTCACAATTAGATGTACATCCTGACCACTACTCATATGGTGGTTCTTCCGACCATTATCCATCCCCTTTTTATAGTGAGACTTCCTTCCCACTTCCATAAAACATTTCAATCAAACCAAACCAAGCATAAACCCACCAAAGTCACAACAACATGCAATCAACCAATTCCATTGCATATCAATCCACTTTAATAAATCACCCATTTATTGAAAACCATTTTCCATGCCAAAGAACATTTCACTAAAAAAACACTTCTTTTGAAAACCCTTTCCATCAATCATTTTCACAAATCAACCATATCATACCATTTTAAAATCTTCATTTTAAAATCTACAAGAAAAGCATTTCACCATCAAACACCCTTTTCCCAAAAATCCCTAAAACATCACCAAAAGGATTTCCAACAAATTTCGAATAACAATTCACAATTAATTTTCAGCACAATAGTTAATTGTAACAATGAACCACGAGTTCTAACCAAGTGGAGTCGAGAGAGAATCCACCTACCTTTAGGGTTCCCGAGAAATCGACCCACAAGCTGCCGCACCTCAAATTCAGAGAACACAGCATCGAAACCTCTCTAGATCCCATTTCACTAACATCCACAATCCTTAATATTAACATCCAAGGCAACCACAACCCTAGATCTACACACAACAAGTGTAGATCTAGAAAACCATGAAAGAGATGGATGTAGATCTAGAGGAAAACACAAGAGAAACAAGGTGAGAGACTTACCTGGGAGAAACCACCTTCAAACCACCTTGAAACCCATTTGAATCGCTTCCAAATCGAGTGGGAAAGTACCCTTAACCTCTGAGAACCCAAAATCCCGAGTGAGGCTCGAGTGGGAGGAAGATTGGAGTGAAATAGGTTAAGCCCAAGGGAGCCTGGAACTTATAACCCTATTTTTATGTGGCCTCATGGTTAGCCCCCACGGTTTGGAAAGCCGTGCGCTAACCGTGCGCATGCTACTTCCTTGGGAGAAAGGGTCGGCATAGTTTCCTCGCACGGTTTGGCAAATAGTGTGCTGGTTGTGTGAAGCCTATTGTCTCCCCTGCACAGTTTCCTGGATAACACGCATGGTTTCCACTAACCGTGCTCAAACCGTGCACCCCTTTAAAAGCCTCCAAACTCATCAAAAACCATTCCAAACTCTCCCAAACTCTTACCAAATCATCCCATGCACTTTAAAAACATAAAAATGCATAAAAAAGTCCACATACATATAACTGGGGGTACTACATTCTCCCCAACATGGGACATTCCATCCTCGGAAAGTAATGAACCCGCCCTTTGCTGAAAGAGCTCGGGTGTAACGCCCCGACCCCAGTTACCCAGAGTCGGAGCATTATTTTAATACATTGGCATGATTACAAGGAATCAAGACCCAGAGGACCGATTAGTTTTGCAGTCTTGGAAAATAGATTACATACATGAATGTTACATTACACTTTATAATAAACAAAACAACATAAATAATCCTTTATGAATGCCATTATTCCCTTGTCTTAACCCTTCTTATCAATCACAATATACTTCTTAGAATACTGGGAAAAATAAATCATAGAAAAGGGGTGAGATCAAACGCTCCGTAAGGGTAAGTAATAAAGCATAATATTTCATAAATAAGCATAAACATTTAAGGCAATGTATAACTAAAACAAAAGCCTTTTAAACTTGAACTTCAACATAGTATGAAAAAAATAAAAAGAAATAATGAAATTTACTTATTCACATGGATATTTTACTAATTGAATAATCACATGCAATATCAATAACCACTTTCATAATGATGGAATGCATAATGCCAGACTATCATAACCACATAGCTAAGGCCTCGTGCCAAGACTACAAATAAGATTTTGCCAAGGCCTTGTGCCAAGACACTAGTTTGTCTCATGAGACCTACCGATGCATCGAGGAGCTATAGCGGGCTCCAACCGTCACATATTAAGTCCAATGCATTCCCATATGAAAAGTTTTAAACATAACATAAACATTCGTATTAAAACTAGCATAAGAAATGTCAATACTTTCACCATAAACTATGAATGGTATAAAAATAGCACATCCACATTCAAAAATATCACAAAACCTTCAATACAATATAGAAGTTTTGTATCATAATAAATCAACTTCAAATAAGCGTAAAATCCATCAAAGGATGTTGACATAGGTGAAATCAAAACTATTTGAGAGAAATATCTCTTTTCTCGAAATCATTGAAAAGTCACACATTTATAAATAAAGTAATTTAAAGGAGATTTTTGAATCAAAGTGTACCATACCACTTTGAAACTTCTGAAAATAAATATCATTACAAAGACTTCATGTCCATATAAATAAATCCTTAAAATCATTTTGAAAACATGTACATTAATTAAAAAGATTTAGAAAGATAAATCTTTAAAACATTTAAAGTTATGATCTTGATAAACAGTACCTTTCACAAATTATAAAAATATTCATTTTGAAATCATTTAAAAGTGACATAATTATAAAATAAAACATTTACATTGAAAATATTATTATAAGCTTGTAAGGGAAGCTTTTACGATTTTATAATGTCGGTAAATAGCCACACCTGCCGTATAAGTTAAAAAAACATTCTTACCTTAAATTTGTCGAAAGGTTAAAAGTACCTTGTTTGAAAAACGACAGAAAGAATCCTTTAAAAACACATAAGGGTATAAATAACTTTAACCCATATTCTTTGTAAATAGTAAAAAAAATTGAAATACATTTCGAAGAAACATGGATGTGGATGATAAAGAAATCCCAGTAGATTATTACGTATAAACAACCTCGGATAATGAAGAGATTGCGAAATAGACCCTTACCTTGTACTTTTCCTTGGTTAGGGGTAGGTTAACCTCCTGTATAACGGTGATATAATATTTATTAAATTATTCAATAATAATATATATTAATATGATATCATATATGATCTTTTAACATTGTTTTGTTAATAATATCATAGAATTATCGTCGTTTCGGGTGTTAACTTACTCATTTTCTTTTATATGTTTTGTTATATAAGACATGTTCGTCATGGATAGGTTTTATATTATTCATATCCATAATGATATCAAGTCCTTAAACATTATTTTTAAATCATCAAATGATAATTATACTTGAATGGATACGATAGAGAATGAATCTCATCGCGTTCGTGGAGACGGTAGTCCGTACGTACGCACGAGCGACAATATCATTCTTTTGATATTAAAAAAATATATAATTGGATGGTATATCATATATACAGAATAATTATCATGTTATATTTATTATTTAAATGAATTACACATCATTATTATACCCATCCAAATAATAATTTATTGAATAACAATTACACCACGACGTGGAGACAGTAAGCCGTACGTACGCACGTATGGTGACATGTTATTCAAAGGGTGGATAGAATACTGAATATGGTTGTACCATATTTATAATAATATTATAGTATATAGTAGATACTGGATTCATTATTTTATAATGGTAAAAACATAGAAAGAAGAAGTTGAAGAAGAAATGAATTTGAAAAAGGGTGGTGAAAACATTATCTCTTCTTTGGGTCCTTCCTTTTGATTTGATCAAAAGGGCTCTTTAGGTTGGCTTTCTGATCAAACTAAGGCCTCTAGGTTGTATTTAGGGACGTTTAGAGAGTATTTGGGCAGGGTTTAGCTGAACCAAAATTCTATGAAGGTGTGAAGTAATGAGAAGGGGGAGTGCCCTTTTATAAGAGGGGTGAGGGGCACCTTTGGGAAAGCTAGAAATATTAATTTATAATATATTCATATTCGGTTTATAATGGCCCCAAAGTTGATTATTCAAAGGTCAAGGTGGGGATAGTTCTAAAAACATTCAACCAAAATAATTTAGACAGGTTTGGGTTACTATATTAACCTTATCTTTTAGTTTTAACTCTTAGTTAATTAGTTTGACATTTACCATGTCACTTTGTATTTTTATATTATATAGTTAATAAACTTACTATATACATCCAAGAGACACCCAAATGATCCATTAATGATACACCTATCATAATATAAGTATCTTGGCCGATCATTAGATTTTTAAGAATTTAATATCAATTAATAATATAATATTTGTTTTAAAAACTCTTTTATGTCAATTTTGACACTATTCAATAGTTGATTTTTGTGAAACTTATAACAGAATGATTACTTCGACAAAAGTTAATTAAATCAACCCTAACATGTCATATTAACCTAGAAAATTAGTTTAATTCATAAAAAGTCTCCAATTATATTTATTTGGGTATTTATAATATCAATTATCCCAATTTTTCATTAATTAGGTAATTACTGCATCATCATTGTGTCATAAATAAATTAAATTTTTTAATGTATAAAAATTATAAATAAAATATAATTATGTAGGAAATACTTTTATCTTTCTAATGAATATTTACAATCTAATTTATCTTATCTATAACCCTATATTAAGAATTTTTTAGTAAATAAACTTTGATTTTAACTCTTTTAACTCTTCTTTGAATTAAATAATAATAAATGTCCTAATCTAATCCAAGTGGACATAAATGATAATATTTTATTCCTAAGGTTGTTTTTGGTGAAGATAAACTTGTCCAATAAAATTAGGACATGTGTTAGGGTAATATTAATATCATTTTTACCCTTAATTACCCTATTTACTTTTAACCGTGGTAAATAAAAGTAAAAAGTTACTATTCACCAAAAATTATTTTCATCTCATTGAACCACATTTTACTTCTTGATATTAACCGTGTCTCTTGAATTTTCGAAATTCCATTCACAGAAGTGGTAAAATTATGTTTTATGAAATATTCAGTTTTTTTACCTACCACTTAGTAGTTTCACTATTCATCAAAAATTGACGTTTTTTAAAATAATGCCAAAATTTCACCCTAAGCTATAATTGATATTCCAAATTAAAAAATGATATCTATTTTACAAAATTCCAAAAAAATAATATACATTAATTAATTTTATAATTAATTCCTACTGTCACAACAAATAGCGTGTTTTTAAGAAACAATATATATCAAAAGATTGACAATTGTTTAGGTCCAATTTCGAAGTGAAATTAATTATAATGAAAACGATTGGATAAAATGAGAAAAATATATTCTAATTATACTTTAGACCCACTCAAATTCATAATTTATCACCATTAATTATTTTGATTAAAAAAGTTGTTTTTAATTAAAATTTAGTAATTTTCACTATTCATCAAAATATTAAAGTTATCCGAAAAGTACCAAAATTTCCCCCAAGGCTAATTTTGATATTCCTAATCCAATAATGAAGTCCATTTTGAGAGATATAATTTATAAAATTTAAAAAAGTAGGTTTTACTATTCATAATGGCTAGTTTGGTAAGTCATGGTGCGCTTTAACTCGGTGTTGCGTGTAGTGCAAGTTATTGAATTATTTTGAAGAAATCACACACTATGTAATCTTGGGGTGCTACATTCTCTCCTCCTTCAATAAATTGCGTCCTCACAATTTGAAATTGTTTTTTGAAAATAAAAGGTTGAAAATAAAAATATCTTTGTGGGAAAACCCACATCAGAAATTGGGTTACTAAAATTTAGTCTTAATATAAGGAAAAGAGAAATGAAGGGGTTACCACCAAATTATGATCTCGATTAGGAGAACATTGGTTGTAATTAGAGACATATAATTGGAGGGAAAACGTAAATATTTATAGGTAGTGATTGAGGTCATCAATCACAAACAAGTTTAAAATTGAGGTCCTTAAATTCATCAATCTATGATGATTTAAAATACCCTCGATTCAACAAAACATAAGGTATTAGGGTAACACATTTTTGATGTTTCAAAATATCTTAGTTGAAATCCCATATCGAAAAATGAATTAATGAGGCCTCTATTTAAAATAAAGAGTGGAAAGTATGAAGATTACCAAAAATAACACATACTAGGGTCCCATGTAGGAAAATATGGATATGGAAGAGAAATCTAACCATCAATTATCTGATGGAGAGTGGTATAGAACATGGCTATGAAAAGGCCAACAATCCCAAAGCCATAAATTAGTGATGATTTAAGGTACCATCTAGGACAACATTTTTGTTCTAATTTCCTTTTCTTAATGTTGAGGAATTTATTTATGAGATTGGCTAAGATCATAAGGAGATATACTTACTTTATAATTAGAGTTTTATCAATTAATAAATTTCTACCACAAACTCATCTTTCACTCTAAAAGATAATAGAACGAAAAAAAAAATCCTATTTATACTATTCGTACAGGGTTCCAAAATAAACAAATTTATAATTCATCTACCAGATATTTTAAAAAAACTACATTATTTAATCCATGACATCTTGTGGGCCAGTGGTAGGTGATACACCCTTATCGCCCTTCGGTTGCGGGTTCAAGTCTCGCGACATTGCCGGCTGCGACGGGTTGCCACCCGACCTCCGGGTTGTCCTTTTATGGAAATCCAAAATTAATCTCAAACTAGAATTTATCCAAAATACTTATGTCCAAACTCACAGTCCAACATTTATAAGGAAGGTAAACATAATGTAGATCCTTTTTACCCCGTAATAGCATATGAATACCTTCATCATTTATTCTTTTAAAACACTGAAACATCCTGAATTACCATAATCCTTATTGATTACATTCATGCTCCCTTATTCCATATATAATGCTGGATATACATCATCAATACAAAAATGTTTTAAACCCCAACAATGATGGAATATACAAATCATTAATCAGCTTCAAGATAGTCAAGAATATCCAATATAATTTATCCAAATCAATCATGTATTATTATAAAATCACTACCTCAATATCAGAACCATATTATGGTTTATCATTCTCTAAACCATATATTTTCCAAAAATTTAACCTGCTATTGAGTCACTTTTCTTTGTTCCACACAATCTCAAGTCCTTAATGAAATAGTATTGTAGTACAATCCATATATACTCCAAAATTATTATAACAAGTACATTGTTGATACAACACTCAAATGACATAATCAACATAAGAACTCTAATCATTCCTCTTCATCTATGGTAGTATCATAACTTGATTATTATCCAATAGCATCATTTGCGGCATAGTCTGATGACTGGGACATAGGTTCACGTAGTGTCCAAACTCCTTGCAAATGAAGCATTATACATTTGAAACCATTTTCTTACCCTTGTAGTCACGTACTTTGTGCCCTTTTCCTCCACACTTATAACAAACTCTCATTCCTTTCAAGAAAGTTCCAGGGTGTTTCTTCCCACAGTTATCACATATGGGAAAATTATTCTTTTCCCACTTCCCTTTATCCATCTTTCTCTCTTCCATCCTTTTCTTCTCTTGCTTCCCTTCAAAGCCATAGGACTCAATAAACTATTTACTTATCTTATCAACACATGATATTATTTATTCATATGATGATAATACATGGGAGACTATTTCCCTTTTAAATGATGTCTTTGTACCATGAAAGATACGATCCTTCTTACTCTTTGGATCATACGTATTACTGGAGTTCACATTCCTTCTACTGGGTGCCATTTCTATACAATAGCATAAAATAGGTCAGTTTATGAATTGCAATAAATAATTCCTAATGCAAATTGAACAGTTTATGGATATAATCCATAATCATAAAAATTGTTTTCTTTGAGTAACTATATACTCATGAGCCCTTTATAATGGTTTATAAATAAAATGAGAATTATCCTAATCATATCCCCCGGGAGTGTCGTAACCAAGAGTGCAGCAAGGCCCGTTGTCGTGCACCAGTTCCCGTTCGAGTCTAGCTCAAAGCGGTGTTTTCGGGTTTTACCCCTAGGTACATCTGTGCCAGAGCCACCTCTACCTGCTTGTATCCAGATAGGGATGTATTTCTCGGAAAACTCACAACATCTCTACAATACCAAAATTCTAGGAAGTTATTCTATACTAATCCTCAATGTCTATCTTAGGGATATGTGCTCTAATCAGAGTTCATCTAAATCTAGTTTCCAAGGTTATTTCTAGACTTCCTCTGATACCAACTGTAACGCCCCGACCCCAGTTACCCAGAGTCGGTGCATTATTTTAATACATTGTCATGATTACAAGGAATCAAGACCCAAAGGACCGATTAGTTTAGCAGTCTTGGAAAATATATTACATACATGAATGTTACATTACACTTCATAACATAAAAAACAACATAAATAATCCTTTATGAATGCCATTATTCCCTTGTCTTCACCCTTCTTACCAATCACAATATACTTCTTGGAATCCTGGGAAGAATAAAACATAGAAAAGGGGTGATCTCAAACGCTCCGTAAGGGTAAGCAATACAGCGGAATATTTCATAAATAAGCATAAACATTTAAGGAAATGTATAACTAAAACAAAAGCCTTTTAAACTTGAACTTCGACATAGTATGAAAAAAATAAAATGAAATAAATCCATTTACTTATTAACATGGATATTCTACTAATCGAATAATCACATGAAATATCAATAACCACTTTCATAATGATGGAATGCATAATGCCAGACTATCATAACCACATAGCCAAGGCCTCATGCCAAGACTACAAATATGATTTATCTAAGGCCTTGTTCCAAGACACTAGTTTGTCTCATGAGACCTACCGATGCATCGAGTAGCTATAGTGGGCTCCACCCATCACATATTAATTCCAATGCATTCCCATATGAAAAGGTTTAAACATAACATCAACATTCGTATTAAAACTAGCATAGGAAATGCCAATACTTTCACCATAAACTATGAATGGTATAAAAATATCACATCCATAGTCAAACATATCACAAAACCTTCAATACAATATAGAAGTTTTGTGTCATAATAAATCAACTTCAAATAAGCGTTAAATCCATCAAAGGATGTTGACATAGATGAAATCAAAACTATTTGAGAGAAATATCTATTTTCTTGAAATCATTGAAAAGTCACACATTTAAAAAGGAAGTAATTTAAAAGAGATTTTTGAATCAAAGTGTCCCATACAACTTTGAAACTTTTGAAAAGAAATATCATTTCAAAGACTTCATGTCCATAAAAATAAATCCTTAAAATCATTTTGAAAACATGGGCATTAATTAAAAATATTTAGAAAGATAAATCATTAAAACATTTAAAATTATGATCTTGATAAAGAGTACCTTTCACAAATTCTTAAAATCATCATTTTGAAATCATTTAAAAGTCACATAATTATAAAATAAAACATTTACATTGAAAATATTCTTATAATCTTGTAAGGGAAGCATTGACGATTTTATAACGGCGGTAAATATCCACATCCGCCGTATAAGTTAAAAAAAACATTCTTACCTTAAATTTATCGAAAGGTTAAAAGTGAATTGTTTGGAAAACGAAGGAATGATTCTTTTAAAAACACATAAGGGTATAAATGAATTTAACCCATATTCTTTGCAAATAGTAAAAAAAATTGAAATACATTTCGAAGAAACATGGATGTGGATGATAAAGAAATCACAGTAGATTATTACGTATAAATAATCTCGGATAATGAAGAGATTTCGAAATAAACCCATACCTTGTACTTTTACTTGGTTGGGGGTAGGTTAACCACATGTATAATGGTGAAATAATTGTTATTAAATTATTCAATAATCATATATATTAATATGATATCATATATGATCTTTTAACATTGCTTTGTTAATAATATCTTAGAATTATCGTCGTTTCGGGTGTTAAATTACTCGTTTTCTTTTATATGTTTTGTTATGTAAGCCATGTTTTTCATGGATAGGTTGTATATTATTCATATCCATAATTATATCAAGTCCTTAAACATTATTTTTAAATCATAAAATGATAATTATACTTTAATGTATACGATAGAGAATAAATCCCATCGTGTTCGTGGAGACGGTAGTCCGTACATACGCACGAGCGACAATATCATTCTTTTGATATTAAAATAATATATAATTGAATGGTATATCATATATACAGAATAATTATCATGTTATAGTTATTATTTACATGAATTACACATCATTATTATACCCATTCAAATAATAATTTATTGAATAACAATTACACCATGACGTGGAGACGGTAAGTTGTACGTACGCACGTATGGTGACATGTTATTCAAAGGGTGGATAGAATACTGAATATGGTTTTACCATATTTATAATAATATTACAGTATATAGGAGATACTGGATTCATTATTTTATAATGGTAAAAACAAAGAAAGAAGAAGTTGAAGAAGAAATGAATTTTAAAAAGGGTGGTGAAAACATTACCTCTTCTTCGGGTCCTTCCTTTTGATTTGATCAAAAGGGCTCCGTAGGTTGGATTTCTGATCAAACTAAGGCCTCTAGGTTGTAGTGAGGGATTTTTAGAGAGTATTTTGGAATGGTTTAGCCGAACAAAAAGGCTATTAAGGGGTTAAGTAATGAGAAGGGGGAGTTCCCTTTTATAAGAGGTGTGAGGGGCACCTTTGGGAAAGCTAGAAATATTAATTTATAATAAATTCATATTCGGTTTCTAATGGCTCCAAAGTTGACTATTCAAAGTTCAATATGGGTATAGGTCGAAAACCATTCAACCAATAGAATTTATACAGGTTTGGCTTACTATATTAACCTTATCGTTTAGTTTTAACTCTTAGTTAATTAGTTTGACATTTACCATGTCACTTTGTATTTTTATATTATATAGTTAATAAACTTACTATATTCATCCAAGAGACCCCCAAGTGGTCCATTAATGATACAAATATCATGATATAAGTCTATTGT
Organism: Viscum album; assembly: GCA_963277665.1. NCBI lineage: Eukaryota > Viridiplantae > Streptophyta > Magnoliopsida > Santalales > Viscaceae > Viscum > Viscum album. The sequence continues at coordinate 508,360,119 of OY728145.1, forward strand.
CCGAACCTTAGATTTTTAAGAATTTAATATCAATTAATAATATAATATTTGTTTTAAAAACTCTTTTATGTCAATTTTGACACTATTCAATAGTTGATTTTTGTGAAACTCATAACAGAATGATTACTTCGACAAAAGTTAATTAAATCAACCATAACATGTCATATTAACCTATAAAATTATTGTAATTCATAAAAAGTCTCAAATTATATTTATTTGGGTATTTATAATATCAATTATTCCAATTTTTCATTAATTATGTAATTACTGCATCATCATTGTGTCATAAATAAATTAAATGTTTTAATGTATAAAAATTATAAATAAAATATCATTATGTAGGAAATGTTTTTATCTTTACAATGAATATTTACAATCGAATTTATCTTATGTATAACCCTATATTAAAAATGTTTTAGTAAATAAACCTTGATTTTAACTCTTTTAACTCTTCTTTTAATTAAATAATAATAAATGTCCTAATCTAATCCAAGTGGACCTAAATGATAATATTTTATTCCTAAGGTTGTTTTTGTTCAAGTTAAACTTTTCCAATAGAATTAGGGCATGTGTTAGGGTAATATTAATATCATTTTTACCCTTAATTATCCTATTTACTTTTAACCGTGGTAAATAAAAGTAAAAAGTTACTATTCACCAAAAATTATTTTCATCTCATTGAACGAAATTTTACTTCTTTATATTGACTGTGTCTCTCGTATTTTCGAAATTCCATTCACAGAAGCGGTAAATTTAAGTTTTATGAAAAATTCAGTTTTTTTAACTACCACTTAGTAGTTTCACTATTCATCAAAAATTGAAGTTTTTCAGATTAATGCTAAAATTTCATCCTAAGCTATAATTGATATTCCAAATTAAAAAATGATATCTATTTTACAAAATTCCAAACATATATGTTTCATTAATTAATTTTATAATTAATTCCCACTGTCACAACAAATAGCGTGTTTTTAAGAAACAATATATATCAAAAGATTGACAATTGTTTAGGTCCAATTTCAAAGTGAAATTAATTCTAATTAACACCATTAGATAAAATGATAAAAATATATTCTAATTATACTTTAAAACCACTCAAATTAATAATTTATCACCATTAATTATTTTGATTAAAAAAGTTGTTTTTAATTAAAATTTAGTAATTTTCACTATTCATCAAAATATTAAAGTTATCTGAAAAGTACCAAAATTTCACCCTAGGCTAATTTTGATATTCCGAATCCAATAATAAAGTCCATTTTGAGAGATAGAATTTATAAAATTTTAAAAATTTGGATTACTATTCATAACGGCTAGTTTGGTAAGTCATGGTGCGCTTTAACTCGGTGTTGCGTGTGGTGCAAGTTATTTAATTATTTTGATGAAATAACGCACTATTTAATCTTGGGGTGTTACATCGGGCCACTGTTCAACCATCTCTTTCTCCCGCTCCCAAGACTCCTATTGAATCTGACCATGTTTCCACAAAACACGAACTAAATTGATGGTTTTACAATGCACTAATTTATCTTGCCTATCCACAGCCCGTACTGGAACGTGCACCAACGAAGCCTCCGGTTGTAGCTCAACATGATCCCATCGAATCACATGGTCACGATCCGGATGATACTTTTTCAACTGCGACACTTGAAACACATTGTGCACAGAACTGAACTTTGGTGGAAAAGCAAAATGATAAGACACCTCACCAACCCACTTAAGAATCTCAAAAGGCCCAATATACCTCGAGGATAAAATTCCCTACTTCCCAAACCAACGTTGTCCCAACTTAGGAGAGATCATCAAGAACACATGACCACTCACCTCGAACGACAATGGTTGTCGATGATGATCCGCATACAATTTCTGATGACTTTGAGCCATCTTCATTCTCATTCTGATCAACTTGATATTCTTCATGGTCTCCTAGACAAGGCTTGGTCCAACCATCAAGGACTCACCCGTTTCTACCCAACATAGTGGAGATCAACATGGATGCCCATACAATGCTTCAAATGGAGCCATCTGTATGGATGCCTGATAACTGTTATTGTACAAGAACTCAACCAAGGACAAGTGATCCTCCCACAATCCACCAAAATCCATGACACAAGCCCGCAACATATCATCCAGAGTTTGTATCGTCTTCTCAGATTGACCATCCGTTTGAGGGTGATACGCCGTACTCATCATCAACTGTGTCCCCATGGATTGCTTCACGGATTTCCAGAAACAAGATGTAAACCTCGGAACTCTAAATGATACAATCGAAACTGGAACACTATGCCTCTTTACCACCTCCTGGGTATAGATTTTGGAAAGATCCTCCACTGTATGAGATTCACGAATCGGTATGAAATGAGCCGACTTCATTAGCCGATCCACTATCACCCAAATGGCATCGTGCTTTCTAAACGTTCTTGGGAGACCTGTTACAAAATCCATCACTATCTTCTCCCACTTACAAATAGATATTGGTAAAGACTGCAGCATTCAAGCTAGCCTCTAATGATCTGCCTTGACCTACTAACAAGTCAAGCATCTCGAAACAAACTTACCCACACTTCCTTTCATGACATCCCACCAGAACTACGCTTTCAATGATTTAAACATTTTATGAATTCCAGGATGAACATCCCACCTAGAATGATGATACACCCTGGGAAGATCCTCCTGACAAGAAACTAGTATAACCATCTGATTCTGAAAACACAAAACTGAATTTCCATTCAGTTGCCAGCCCTCAATGGTCTCCCCACCATTGAGTCTCGACCCCATAGTCACACACTCAGGATCAGATATTTTTGCCTTTCTAACCAGGCCAACCAAGTCATAAATCAACAAAACTGGAAAGAAGATTGCTCTATTGCCCTTGTCCTCACATTCTAACCACATATAATCTATAACTGACATCAACTGCCACTGGTCTGATGCCTATTTCACCAGTCGAGCATATGATTTTCTACTTAATGCATCTGCCACCGAATTTTTCTTACCCAGTGTGTACATCAAGTCAAAATAAAAAATCTGGAGATATTCCATATATATCCTTTGCCTCAAGTTCAAATCCCTTTGTGAGAAAATGTGTTTCAATCTCTTATGATCTGTATATACCATGAATTTGTCACCGAAGAGATAATGATGCCATACTTTCAAAGAATGGACCACTGCTGCCAACTCCAAATCATGAGTTTGGTAGTTATTCTCATGAACCCTCAACTGTCATGAGACATACGCAACCACATGATTCTGTTGCATGAGAATGCACCCCAACCCTGATTCTGATGCATCATAATACACCACATACCCTTTTCCTGGTTTTGGAAAAACCAATATTGGTGCTGATGTAAGGCATCCCCTTAGCTCTTCGAAACACTGGTGAAACCATTCATTCCAGTATAATGGAACATTATTTCTTGACAAAGCCGTCATCAGTGAATTCAAATGTGAAAACTCACGAAAAAATGCCAATAATACCCAGCTAGACCAAGAAAACTCCATATCTCAAAAACATTCTTTGGAGGTTTCCACAAGATAATAGTCTCTATCTTTTCTGGATCCATTGAAATACCTCTTTCAGAAATCACATGGCCAAGAAAATGAACTTCTTGTATCCAAAATTCACACTTTGACAATTTTGCATACAACCGATGATCCCTAAAGATCCCTAAAATTGTCCCCAAGTGCTACTCATGCTCTACCCTTGTCTTTGAATACCTCAGAATATCATCTACAAACACTACTACAGATGAATCCAGATATCTCTAAAATATCTGATTCATCAATGACATAAACACCACTGGCCACGGAGATGTTCTAGGCCGGATAAACCCTGTGTTTTCTAACTCTTCCAACTAGATTTTCAATTCCCTCAATTCTGATGGTGCCATCTGATAATACGGAAGTGAGATAGTACTGGTCTCCAAAAATATATCAATCGTAAACTCCAATTTTTTTATGGTACGTAACCCAGAGAATTCTTCAGGAAAAACATCCATGAACTGACCCACCACTGCTGGAGGAACACTCGTCTCAAAACCCTCTACCGATTCCTATGATAAAACTACCAACTGTTACGATAACGTAGCCACTTCTAATGCCAACAAACTCATTGCACCCTACCTTTCATGCTTCTCTCCTCTAAAGAGATGTCTAACAGCATCATGTGTCATAAAATGCATTGTTTGTGCTTCACAATCAATGTGGGCCTTAAAATCCACCAGCCAATCCATTCCTCGGATTACATCATACCCATCCATCTCAAGCATTGAGAAATTCCACACTATATCTACCTCTCCCACAACGATACAACATTCTCTATGAAAGAAGGCTCGACACTCTCTTCAACCCAGAGGAGTTTGAAGTTTCAAAATCGAGGGCATAATTTCTACCCTTAAACCAAAAAAATCAACCACACGTACAACATTAAAAGAGTGTGAAGAACCCGTATAAAATAGCACTTCCATCAAGGTAGAATTTAAAAGAATAGTACCTCACACCGTGGGTGGTCCTGACTGATCATCCACCATAACTTGATCAGCTGCGAACACATGTTTGCTTGCCCCACTCTGCTCTTTATTGATCTGCTGAGGCAACGTGGTATTTCGATAATCACCATGACACACATTACTCTGCTGACGAGGGATGTGTTTCTATCCATGTCTCGTCGAGGCATACGACGTCTGCGATCCCTGAGGAGTGTCACATGCACCCGACCTTGGAGAATTACAAAAATAATGATGCAGATGCCCCATCTACATACAATTATGACATGATCGAGGTTGTGTCGTACAATCCGTCTTGATGTGGTTTGTAGAACCACACTGAAAACATCCCGACTTGCTCTGGGACTTCGGAGGAAGATTTACCGATCTTGTCGTCAGATTATATTCCATATTCCTGCCCTGGGAATAAGTGTCCCTCCTTTTCTTGAACCCAGAATTAGATTTCACACTATTCCTCATGGATACCACCATGCTTCCCCTGCCCGGAGCTCCCAACAAATCCTGCTCAGCCACTGATTCTCTATTTACCATCTCTGTATAATCATCTATACACAGTACTGCTATCTTTGAATGGATTTCTTTCCTTAATCCCACTTCAAAGATCCTTTCCTTCAATGATGTGTTACCCACCACCTTTGGTGAAAACCGCACTATGTTCATAAACATAGCTGCATACTCTGTCACAAACATAATCTCTTTCATTCAAACAAAAGAAATCAGTCGTACGCTGAATTATGAACATATGTGGGTAGAATTTTTCATTAAACAATTCCATAAATCCTTCCCACATCATACCCTGGTCCATCCCTGCTTGTACTACCAACTCCCACCACAGAAGGGAAAGATCTTCCAACATATATGTGGCCAACTTCACTTTTAACTCTACCGGGGTTCCCAAGAACTCGAAGATCTTGTTCATTCTATTCAACCATGCTTCTTCCCTCTCTGGCTCTAAATCACCCCTAAAGATGAGTGGATTATGCTTTTGAAACTGAACCACGTGATCCACATGCCTTGGTTCATCCACTTTTTTCCCACCTTCCATATCTTGGAAAGCTTTCACTATGCTTTCCACTAGCTGTAGGTTCACCTGAGGCTCAGGTGCTACCACATTCTCAGCTGCCTCCTCCGGTTGGTCTCAACGACTCCTACCCGGTGCCTTTTCAATAAATAGAAAACAAAAAACCATGAGTCTCACTTCCGTAGACATCACGAAATCCTATTTCAAATCACATTATACAACATTATCACAACAAGAGTTTCAACTAGTTCAAATTTTCCACATGTTCCATGTTTCACCATTTTGAAAACCAAACCATTTTCAAAATACCAATTTATTCACATTAAAATTTCACACTTTCGTATCACAGCATAAATCATTATACCTCAATGAAATATGAATTCTAGTGGGAAGTCGTTTCTATCATGCATTCCATGCTTATCTCATTGGCTACACCCATGACAATGAGATATCCAATGCCTATAAGTGTCTCCAAAACACTTACATACCCAATTCCCTGGTAACATGAATTTCATCATAAAAGGGTTAGCTACGTCCTTTTATGCAATACATTTCCAAGTTCCGGCAATCCTATGCCTTTCTACCATTCCGACTCAAGGAATGTAACAGAACGAATGTCAACACCAAATCTGATAATCAACTCCAAAGTATCGGGCAATCTGATACCACTTGTAATACCCCGCCCCTACCTCATTGGATTGAGGAGGATGTGAGGGATACTTGGCCTTAAGCGACGTTCCCAAGATGCCAAAGGCTGGAAATGAATGCCGAGGGCTTCAAGATCAAGTTGGGGAAAGATTTTCCTTTAAGACAAAACCAACCAAACCATCCACTAACAACCACTATATGAAGCATTTCAATTCAATTACCCAACCATGAATTCCCAAAATACAACCAAGTTCTTCCACAACAAAACTCAAAACTAATAAAACCAGACATGTCCACACAACATCAGAGTACACTCCAAAAACTAAACAACCAAACACCACAATCCATGACACCACCACAGCTCCATGCCAAGCTCCAATCTCCATGCTCCACCAAGGGATTACAATGCTCCATAAAAGGAGGGTGATGCATTACCTTTTTCCATGTCATGGAACACGACATATGAAAATACACCACAGTGCCAAAGAAGTGGGTGAGTACTAAAACTCAGTAGGATTTCCCAAAAGGGTTTCTCTACACATTCCACTAGGATAAAACCATTAACACATTTATATAGAACAATTTATATAAATTAAATCACAAGTGGAACCATTTTCATAATCCAAACATGCCCTTACCAAGCCAGCACACCCAAACCAAGCAACCAAGGGAAAGCCAACCAAACATGCCACAAGCCATCTCATCATTTCCACATTACCACAACAACATCCATATTGCAAAGAAATTATCCACAAACAACCAAAATGGTGGGACTTCCCCCCAACCCGTTCACCCATTCACACCAAAACAATCAAAACAATGGGACTTCCGCCCAACCTGTTCACCCATTCACAACTAGCGGTACTTCCCGACCACAACTTCTATAGTGGTTCTTCCGACCACTATCCATCCCCTTTTTGTAGTGAGACTTATCGCCCACTTCCATAAAATATTTCAATCAAACAAAACCAAGAATAAACCCAACAAAGTCACAACAACATGCAATCAACGAATTCCATTGCATATCAATCCACTTCAATAAATCACCCATTTATTCAAAACCATTTTCCATGCCAAACAACATTTCAATAAAACAACCCTTTTATTGAAAACCCTTTCTATCAATCATTTTCACAGATCAACCATATCATCCCATTTTAACATCTTCATTTTAAAATCCACAAGAAAATCATTTCACCATAAAACACCATTTTCCCAAAAATCCCCAAAACATCACCCAAGGGATTCCCAGCTAATTTCTCATAAAAATTCACAATTAATTTCCAGCACAAAACATAATTCTAATATGGAACCACTAGTTATAACCAAGTGGAGTCGATAGAGAATCCACCTACCATTAGGGTTCCCAAGAAATCAACCTAGAATCCACCGCACACCAAATCTGGAAAACACACCACCATAACCTCCCTAGATCCCCTTTCCCTAACATCCACAGGCCTTAATATTAACATCCAAGGAAATGAAAAACCTATATCTATACAAAAAAAGTGTAGATATAGAAAACCATGAAAGAGAGGGATGTAGATCTAGAGGAAAACACAATAGAAACAAGAGGAGAGACCTACAAGGGAGAAACCACTTTCAAACCTCCTTGAAACCCCTTCGAAACGCTTCCAAATCAAGTGACAGATCCCCCTTAACCCCTGAGAACCCTAAATCATGAGTGAGGCTCAAGTGGGAGGAATATTGGGGTGAAATAGGTTAATCCCAAGGGATGCCGGAAGTTGTAACCCTATTTTTAAGTGGCCACATGGTTAGCCCGCACCGTTTTCCAAACCGTGCGCTAACCGTGTGCACGCAACTACCACGGGAGAAAGGGTATGTACAGTTGCCTCGCATAGTTTGGAAAACTGTGTGTTGGCTGTGTGAGGCCTACTATCTCCCCTGCATGGTTTTCTAGTGAACCCACACGGTTTCCACTAACCGTGGTCAAACCATGCACCCCTTTAAAAGCCTCCAAACTCATCCAAACCCATTCCAAACTATTCCAACCTCTTCTGAAATCATCCCATGAACTGTAAACACATAAAAATACATAAAAAAGGCTACATACCTCAAACTGAGGGTACTATAGTTAGCTCATAGCGATCCGATGTGGGTCAGTATCTATAAGTCATATGTGGGTTAGCGCCTAAAAATATTATGTGGTTCAGCATCTATCGATCCTATGTGGGTCAGCAACAGAGCCTCTCGACAAAATAAGATGATCTAGATTTATAACTAATCATATGTACTTCTGTACTTGAGTTTTATACTTGGTTTGATCTAAGTCTTTGCCTTTGTGGAAATTTTACCTTTATGGTTTTACCTTCATGGTGTTACCTTTGTGGTACTATTAACTTCATAGTGTTACCTTCGTGGTGTTACCTTTGTGGTACTCTTACCATCATGGTGTTACCATTGTGGTATTATTCCCTCATGGATCAGTTGTCGTAAAGGCTTAAATATTGGAGCCTTATGTATCCTCATGTATGAGACGAGTATATCTTGATAACTTAGGTATTTTTATGGGAATATACCTAAGTAGAGTTGATGACTACTTCGTGATTTGTGATTGAGGTATTTCATTGTGGTTTATCCTTTGTGGAACTTTGGAATACCTTCAGAGGTCTCGAGGTCCCTACTGAGAATTGTTATACTCACCACTCCATGGGCTACGCTCACACCATGATGTGTCTTGTGTAGACGATGGACAATATTGAACGAGGTTAAGTGATCTAGGATTAGATGGTGCTCAGAGGTGGACCATTTGACGTGACGTGCTGTAGTGACTAATGATTTTGATATGTACCTACCCTTTAGGTATAATCCTCAAGAGATGTTCCAAGATCTATTTTTCTCTTTTAGTTGTTCTTGTACTTTCCAGTTGGGCTTGTATTCCAGCCCCTTGACTTTCAGTACACATTTTACTACAATATTTTACATCTCGGTTTCTTCATGTTGTGTTCTTGGATTCAGTGTTTGTAAAGGTTTAATTGTAAGGCATTCCCATTATAGGGATACACATTTCAGATGATATTCTCCATTCCTTGGCCTATGGAAGCTAGGCTTAGGGTAGTCACGACATAGGCCCCGGGGGACGGGTCGTGACAAAGTGGTACCAAAGGAGTCAGTTCTACCAAAGAAATAGAACTCTGATCTTTTCAATGTAGCAATAGTGTTAAGTGTTATGAGTGTGGTTTTCTATTTGGGGAATCCAGTATTGGTGCGGTGGCCGATGTATCCATACACGATGACCCTAAATTCTAACTTCTGACTCAGTGCATGAAAACACTGATTGTGTGTGTTTTGAAAAGTTTGTTTTTCTTATGATTTATTTGAGTCATCTCACCAGGTATAAATTATTGATCATGGTTCACCTATTATCTTTCATGATTCCACCACTTAGACAGCCATCCCGGATTCCCGAGAGAGTACACCATAATAGCCCACTGATCTATGAGGCCTTGGTGTGGGGACCTCTTATAGTGTTAGCACCTTTGGGTGGTGTACCAGCAACACCGCTACCTATTGGGAAGCCAATGCCAGCAGCCCCACCATCAATGGGTGCATACTTATTGAGAACATTTCATGAGTTTTAGCAGAAGAGGGCTCTGAGGTTCCATGGAGAGATAGATCTAGAGGTGGCTGAGGAATAGCTGGAGGTTGTGGTCAGAGTTTTTCACTTAGTTGGAACACCAGCTGATCTGGTGGTTATCCTAGATTCCAGTTTCTTCAAGGGTGAAGCTGGGAGATGGTAGAGTCTGAAACTCCACTTACACGATGAGGTTACCCTCACCTAGGTGAACTTTGAGGGCCATTTTAGGGAAGAGTTAATCCTAGAAACCCTATGCTCAGTGCATATATAGAAGCTACTACACTTACAGTAGGGAAACATTACTAAGGCCCAGTACTCGGTGAGATTCACTTATCTCTCCTAATACTCAACCGACATGGTACAAGTCCCTTTCTTCAGGTACCTAACCATTGATAAGAGTATTCTATGGGAGATCAGAGAATCAATAAAATTTCTCAGCATTCTAACATTGGATGGGGTGCTAGAGAGAGCGCTTTTGGTGGAGAGATTTCTAGATGAGCAGGCACTGACAGCGAGATCCCCCACCCGACGTCATGTACCCGATTCATCTACTGTATGGAGTAAACGGATGACGTAGGGGACCAAATGGGCTAGACCTTCTGGTGGATGAGCCCCGGATACATGATTGGTGGTGCGGAGCTCACGGGACAGAGGAGGACAGATGAGGACCAGGTAGTGCTACTCATGCGGTAGGAAAGGACACATGGATCGTGACTGCCTAACCTTCTGTACGAATGAACTACAGATGGTTGATGGATCGTCGATGCAGAATTAAAGGTTCAAGCAAGGAGGTCTATAAGGAGGCTGACATAGAAGAGGAGCTAGTCGTGTTACTGGCGGTGGGTGGCGATTCGAGGTTCTACTGCCACCACCACTAGGTGGTCTACTCCGACCATAGGGAGCAAGAGGACCAGGTTGAGTTCAGCTCTAGGAAGCTGAGGCCTATGACCAAGGCACTCTAGATATGATTTTTGTAAATTACACCCTTGTTTTAGTACTCGTAGAAAAAGGTTAGGGTCACTCTCTTATTTCCACAACACTTGTTCGGAGCTCCGAGATTCTAGTGGAGGCATTGTCTCAATCATTACTGCTAGAGACTCCTACGGTAGGGGATTAAATGATTACACAATAGTGCATGTAGTGTGAGCATACTCTAGAAGGCAAGATCATTAACGTGGATCTTCTAGTAGCGATTTTGAGACCTTACGACGTCATCTTGGGAATGGAGTGGTCATCAATATTCCATGCTTAGATTGACTGTATTAGGTGAAAAGTGTGGTGTGTCTATGAGAATGAGACTAGGATTTCCTTCACTGGAGAGAACGGAGCCTTTGTAGCATGGGATAGAATTTCCCGAAGGAGGGTGAAGCTGATCACATATCATTTTTCTAGCCTTACCCATAGATCAGTTAATGTTGAGAGTCCAAGCGATCCTGTACTGGTGGACTAGTATGTTGATGTCTTCCCTGATGATATCCCAGGACTACCTCTACCTAGAGAGGTTGAATTTTATATCGAACTATATAGGAAGACGACACTGATATCTACACCAGCATATCAGATTGTTCCTATGGATCTTCCTATGTAAAAGGTACAAGTAGAGGACTTGTAGAAGAAGGGGTCCATAAGGCCCAGTGTTTCTCTATGGGAAGCCCCGATTTTGTTCTCCGAGAAGGAAAATAAGAGTTTGGGACTCTGTGTGGACTATCAGTGCCTGAACTAGGTGAATATGAAGAACAAATATCCACTTCCAAGGATTGATGATCTTTTTGATCAATTTAATGGAACTAGTTGGCTTTCAAAGATAGACATCAGATCAAGCTATCATCGGTTGAGGGTACGATATGAGGACGCGATGAAGACAACCTTCAGATGTTGGTATGGCCACTATGAGCTCTAGTTTATGCCATTCGGTGTGACCAACACCCCAGCAGTGTTCATGGGATTCATGAAAAGGATCTTCCAACCATACCTCGATCGCTTCATGGTGGTCTTCATCAATGATGTCTTGATATACTCAGCGACGAAGCGAGAGAATTCCTATCATCTGCAGATAGTTCTGGATACACTCTGAGAGGACCATATTTATTGTAAGCTCCTGAAGTGCTAGTTCTGGATATGAGAGTTCCCCTTTCTAGGACACATTATCATGGAGTTTGGAGTTGCAATGGATCCGGAAAAAAGAGCGGTTGTTCTAGCTTTGGAGTCACCCAGTAGTGTGACCGAGCTGTGAAGTTTCCTAGGGTTTTCTAGGTACTACCATAGATTTGTACCCAACTTTTCTAGAGTTGTTTCACCATTGGAAGTGTTGACGAAGAACGGAAATCACTCTGTATGGACTGATAGATGCCAGTAGAACTTTTTAGAGCTAAGGAAAAGACTGATGAGTCCCCCATCTTGAGGCTACCAAAAGAGGGTGTTGGGTATGTAGTCTACTACGACACATTAGGGACCGTACATGGATGTGTCTTGGTGAAGGGGTGAGCAGTGATCTCTTATGGTTTATGACAGTAGAGACAACATGAGAATAACTACGCTACCCATGACCTAATGTTAGCAGCAGTGGTCTTTTCCTTGAAGATGAGACAACATTACGTGTTGGGGAAACATTTTATAGTTTACTCTGATCATAGGAGTCTCAAGTATATCATATCACATAAGGACCTGAACTTGAGACAACGATGTTGGCTAGAGTTCCTCCAGGAATCTGATTTTGAGATAGTCTACAGTCCTGGGAAGGGGAATGTAGAAGCAGACGCACTCAGCAGGAGTTTTGGTTTACAGTTGCCGAGTGAGGTGACATAGCAGCTAGTGGAATTGTAGATATCCTTTGTGGATAGATATTTAGCATATTTCCTCTAGTCTATGATTGTCACTACCCCAATTCATTAGAGAGATCAAGAGGCATAACTTGGGGACATTGATTGTGAGGCTCGACATGATCGGATATCCTCAGGAGAGGCACTTGATAGATTTTCTAATGGTGGGGAGCACATAATTTTCTTTAGAGGAGGCACAATGGTTCCAGTGGTGCTACAAGAGGAGGTGTTGAGGGAGTTCCATATGTCCCCTCTGGTGGTGCATCCCGGTGTGGCGAAGATGTCCCAGGTCCTTCGACGTTATCCCTGGTGGCCAGAGAAAAAGAAAGAAATGGTAGAGTGTGTTTCACTATGCCTCACTTGTTAGTAAGTGAAGGTCGAGCATCAGGTTCCAACAGGATTAGCGCAACCACTACAGGTGAAGGAGTGGAAGTGGGATGGTATCTCTATGGACATTGTGACATGGATTCCACGTACATCTAGGAGACGTGATTTCATCCGGGTGATCGTTGACCGACTCACCAAGTCGGCCCACTTCCTACCCATATGAGAGCACGAATTAGTAGAGAGCTTGTAACGCCTCTACATACATGAGATTTTATGATTTCATGGGGATACATTCACAATTTTCTCTGATTGTGACATGTGATTTACATCCTGATTATAGAAGGGATTACAAGAGGTGTTTGGGACTCAGCTGCATTTGATCACCGCCTTTCATCCTCAGACGAATGGGTAGACGGAGCGGACCATACAGACACTCGAGGACATGCTTAATTCTTTCATTGTAGATTTTGGTAGCAGTTGGGAGGATCACATTCCCTTTGTGGAGTTCTCATACGACAACATCTATGACTTAAACATTGGTATGGAACCAATTGAGGCCTTGTACAATCGACCATGTAGATCACCTCTATGATGGATAGACCCAGGGAGTCAACACTTATGGGTATAGAGTTGTTATGGGAAACCAATAAGAAGATGCAGATTATCTAGGAGTGGATGAAGACTACATAGAGCAGACTAAAGTCTTATACTAACAGGAGACAGAGACCTTTGGAGTTTGAGGAGGGAGACCATATCTTCTTACATGTCTCTCCTCATTGAGGTTTGCAGAGATTTGGCCAGGACGACAAGTTATCTCTGAAGTTCATAGAACCTTTTCAGGTTCTCAAAAGTGATGGTGAGGTGGCATATCACTTGTCTCATCCCCCACAGATGCACCTAGTGTTTAAAATTTTTCACCTGTCGTAGTTAAGAATGTATGTGCATGATCCATCACACGTCATCGATTGAGGTGAGCTAGAAATCGACAATGTGGCGATGTTTACGGAGGTTACAATGGAGATAGAGGATCGACAGAAGAGAGTCCTTCATGGATGATCGATCCCTCTATTGCACGTTCACTGGAAGCAAGAGAACCTCTAGGAAGGCACATGGGAGTGGGAGGCTTAGATTCACGCTCAGTACCCCCATCTGTTTCCATAGTTTATATTTTTGATTTCTTGGACAAAAATCTCTAAGGTGGGGAGAATGTAAAGACTCCAATTTTCAATGTAATTTTTTTAATTATATGAATTTATTATTAGTGTGCGATAATTGACGGCATGTGATTCTAAGGCCCGATGTGCCCAGAATGAATATCTGAAATTTTTTTAGATACGATCAGTAAACACACGAGTGGTGTTTTCTAACATTATAACCCGTATTTGGATTAAAAATATGATGCACCATTGAATCCATAGCACTGGGATTATCTTAAGGGATGCTTCACTTTGACTTTAGTAGGTCTAGAGAAAAAGATACATTTTTGGACGTTTAAAAGAAGAATAATGTAAAAATGTTATTATTTATTTTTTCTTCATTTCCTCCAATGAATGATCGACAATGGCGGGACCAATAGTACGTCAAGCCATTAAATGGATAGACTTTACTTTATTCCTGTAACTACATCATTGGAATTAAGATGGTTCATGAATTAAATGAACCCCATTAATTCCATGTGTGTTACTCACCCTCCCCCTCTCCTATTTATATGGAACTCGAGGTAGAGTGTTGGAATGACTTCACCAAGTGACGGAACTCTGGTAAAATACGGCAACACCAATCACATGGAGAATGGGACAGGTTCCAGTGAACGGTGAAAAGTGCCACCGAATCAAAAACCAACAAACATTGACTCATCCTCAAGAGCGGACGTTCTTCAATTATCTTGAGGTAGGGTTTTGTCTCGTTTGTTTTCATGATATTGTGGAATCTTATATCTTGTCCCTTGTAAAGACGCTAATGCAGTGGGGGCACAACATATGAAAAAGGCTCGATCCCTCCACCATCTGCTTATTTTGAATTCTTTGTGGGTAAATTTTTGGGTTGGAGAGAACCCAAATCTGCAGGTCTAGAAGTGAAGGAGACGACCCATGGGAGACCTCCAGTGCGGCACCGATGCGGCAGCACCGGCGATCCGTGCCGGCAGGCGATGGTGGTGGCCGACACTGACTGACTGGGATGGAGGTGGTGTACTGTCACACACTATAGGAGGAGGCCGCGCCACTAGGCCGCGTCGATCTGCAGAGCAGTCGGCACCGGCCGACCACGGAGGGGGTGTGGCACATCGTCGCGTGCCGATGGAGGCGAAGGCCCAACTTTTTAGTTGTGGCAGTCAACCAGGATGGCCAGCACCGGTAGGCCATAGAGGCGGGGTGATGCACCATCATGTGCCACTGGATATGGTTGCATCACAAAGTCATGACAGAGGAGGAGGGACCTGTCATTACGGGTCCCGTGGCAACCAGGCTATGCCACGTGACACCATCACTTCACCCCCCCCCCCCCCCTGAATGGATTAGTTGTTCGGGAGAAAGGGGCAAGTGTTACCCCCCGATCTAGCTAGGGCGGGCCCTAGCTCGCAGGCTGTGCGAGCCCAGCAGGAACCACCCTCCGTAGCCTGGGCCACGCGAGCCCAGTGGTCCACACCCTCTGATGGATGGGCTGCGCGAGCCCTACGAGCCTCGCCCCTCTATGGGTTGGGCTACGAAAGCTCTGCGGGACGAGACCACCGTGGCCTAGCCTAGCCGATCAGACCCGGATGGGGTCGAGTCAGCCCAAACTGGGTCGGGCTGGGTCGGACCAGACCCAGACCCAACTAGGCCTAGTTTCTCTTAAAAGAGTTATAACATGAAATACATATGGCCATTTGACAAACCATATATGGTGATGAGATCCTTGGAGTGAGTAGGCCCTTTTGGTATACTCTAATTGGGTTTTGGAGAATGTTAGAGTATGGTCGGGGGGGATCGAACCTGAATCCAACCAAGCCCTTGGTACTAAAACACTTATAAGGCACAGATCGGGCGTCTGAATGACGTGTCATCTGTCTCATTGGAACCATTACGACATGGCCATCCTTTTCTATACATCTTATTGGAACTTCGTGGGAGTTTAGGTATGACCGATGGCTTGAAGAGAATATCTACCTAGAATCAAGTGTGCTTTGTGTGGGAATCTTGTGGCTGTAAGTAACATGATGAAAGAACATCAATACTTTGTCGGTCAGCATCTATCGATCCTGTGTTGGTCAACACTTGGCAATCCATTGTGGGTTAGTATCTATCGATCCTGTGTGGGTCAGCACCTAGCGATCTTGTGTGGTTCGGCATATATCAATCCTGTGTGGGTCAACAGTAGAGCCTCTCAAAAAAATAAGAAAATATAGATTTATGACCAATCATATGTACTTATGTACTTGAGTTATATACCTAGTGTGAGTTGAGTCATTAAATTTGTGGTACGTTTTCCATCGTGGTGTTACCTTGGTGATACTTTAACCTTCGTGGTGTTAGATTATTGGTGTTACCTTTGTGGTACTTTTACCTGCGTGGTGTTACCTTCGTTGTGTTACCTTTGTGGAACACTTATCTTCATGGTGCTACCTTCGTGCTGTCACCTTTGAGGTATTCTCCCCTCGTGGATCAGGTGTGCTAAAGGTATAAAAGTGGGAGCCTTATGTTTTCTCTTGTATGAGACAAGTATGTCTTGATAACTTAGGTATATATATGGGCATATAACTAAGTAGAGTTGTTGACTACTTCATGCTTTGTGATTGATCTCTTTCTTAGTGGTTTATCCTCTGTGGAAATCTGAGAGACCTTAGGGGGACTCAAGGTCCCTACTATGTATTTTTATACTCACTCATGCATGGGCTATACCCATACCTTGTGGTGTCTTGTGCAGACAACATACATTGTTGACTGAGGCTAAGGGATCCTGGACTGGATGGTGCTCAGAGGTGGACCATTTGGCATGACGTGCTGCAGTGGCTACTGATCATGAGTTGTACTTACCCTTCTGGTAGTATCCTCAGTGGACGATCCAGAAGTTGTTTTTCTCTTTCAGTTGTACTTGTCTTTTCAAACGGGGCTTGTATTCAGGCCCCTTTACTTTCATGACACTTTTTACTATATTATGTTACTTTGTAGTTTCTTTTTGTTGTGTTCGTGGATTGTCTGTTTGTACATGTTTAAATGAAATGCCTTCCCGTTATTGGGATACACCTTTCCAGTGCTAGTCTCCAGCCCCTGGCTTATGGAAACCAGGCTTGGGGAAGTCACGGCATGGTCCCTGGGGGACGGGTCGTGACATACTTCATGCTTCTTCCAATTATCTTCGATCCCACTAAAAGATAACCCCCTTCAACCACATAACCATGATATTGCATTCCACTAAATCCATTTGACTTATTTGAATGCATTAATGGATGTAATTTAATGTAAATAGTAGTTTATTTTTTAACCTTTAACTATGTTTATTAAGAAACTATGTTGTGGATTAGGCCTATGGCCTTGCCCTAATAGACATCCATTATTACCAAAGACACTACCACTAAGATTGCAACCACATCTAATATCTTTTCAATATGTTGATATCTTGATAAATAATCAAAATTAAACTCCACACACAACTTCACATTCATGAAATTCTGATTTCATTAGTATGAGGAAATCCAAATAAACTAATTATCAAGGAATCGTAGGCTTTTGCGGTCCTCTTTGTTCACATATTCAGCCAATTTTTGACCGTTTAAGCATACATCCTCAATTATATAGGTCCTTATGATGTACAAATGAAATTATTATGATAATTTCAATTTATTCAAATCCATTACAATAAAACAAGTCTTAAAAATTTGTTATTTAATCTATTTGAATTCCAC
This sequence comes from Viscum album, assembly GCA_963277665.1. NCBI lineage: Eukaryota > Viridiplantae > Streptophyta > Magnoliopsida > Santalales > Viscaceae > Viscum > Viscum album. Next base: position 508,377,919 of record OY728145.1, read on the forward strand.
AGATACCAAGTATCCACATTTTTTATTATTCAATGATACAGGAGAAATACCTATCTTACTTCTTGATGTTTGGAGTATCCTTACAAAGATCCTATCCCAAATGAAAACTGAAAAACCCTGCCACATTTTCAGCTGCACAAAGACATCTTGTTCCAACATTTACTGAAACCGCCAGATGACTAAACCATTAGAAATACATTCTATACAATACTTCCCATGGATTTAAAACATTATTCATATATATGAACATATTCTTTGAGAAACCAATATCTAGTTTTCTAGGCCAGTATTCTTGACTTAGGAAAACATAGTAAATATTCTTTTGAAATATCCTCTTACTCAATAAACACTCATCTTCTGGACTAACTTTTATTCAACAATCATCATAAATATTCTTATTTTGAAAAGTTGCTTTATGTACAATGATAATTCTTTAAGAGAATGATTGAAAATATATTCCATGTTATTATTATTGTTAACACATTCTTCTAGAGCATGTACACTGACAACTATCACTGATGATTTAACATTCTTCAAATGAGTTCTAGTAAATCTTTTTACAAATTAGAATTATTCATCCTTCCCCTCTCTCACTTTTTGTACTTGTGGCAACCATGATGTGGACTGTATTTTCAAGCAATATAATATCTATAATACTGACACTCCTTCGACATCATTATACCCTATTCATATGTGCCATTTCTAGGAAGCCTCACATCTTGAATTTCTCATATCATTTCACAATTCCTTATTGTTAACAGGTGACCATATTCTAATGGATTGGGACTATGCCAACATCATTTTAAACCTTGTATGAATATAACCAGTAAATCCAATATATTCTTAGGAATATTACACCTTCTCCCACTAAATGGATATTTGTTGATAAAACCCCCATGATTCAATATCCTACCTCAACACATGGGTTCGATGATCACTTGGTAACAATTTGATTAACACCCATCCAACTATATCTTTGTAGAACCTCTAGAATATTTACCTTCTATGAATAGACCTTATAGTCACCAACTAAACATCCTTGATATGAACTGATGATTGAATACACATACTATAACTCATTATAGTAGCATGACTCATCATACACTCAACATCCACCTCTATGAACAATCCAGGTTCTTCTTATTTTAGCATTCTAGATCACTAACCTTAAATTGAGATAACTTATTTATGAATTGGTACATATAAACCCTCTACAAGTAGAATCACCATAATTATATGATGTCATCATCATCCACTGCTATATTATCAAGTTGATACACACTCATGTGGAACCATAATCTATCAAAATAGAACTCCAACTAAATATTAATGGCCTCATGGTAATCATATATCTACTAGAGATCTATAAAAGCCATACACTAAGTTATAAATTCTATATAATGATGGGAAAACATTTATTGAAACATTTGGATCAATTCTACTATCAATATTTCTAGTAACACCCCTAGTATAGCCACCATATTTTAGTCTAATTCTTTTGGTAAACTAATAGACCACTTAACCATGGGGAATCGTTTAATATCCAAAAACGCAAACATTCTCCTAGATAACTTGAACAAACCCAAAATCTTATTCAATTCATAGGGAAATTAGATATACTAAAATCCTATGGTTCTATCCTTTCTTCAGAGTGAATTTCTTTCTAGATTTGATAAACTACTCCACTAGAGACCTCAATAGTTGTTTTCTATCACCAATAACAACAAATAATATCTATGAAACCTATATTGGTTTAGAGGTCAAAAGTAACACTAGATCATATAACACAAATCAGAATTATAAATTAAAATGATAAATAACTCTAACACCATTTATTATAGACCAAGGAGTGAAATTTATTGTCATCAGATATCCCTTTTTCTAGTAACCCAAAACAATATTATTTAAACTACAATAATCATTTCAATATATGATCAAATCAACCCCAATGACATTGAATACTATAACTAGGAATTACAATAACCCAATCCAAAACATTGAATCATTATCCACCACTTATTTTAAACCAAAATATGGTCATTTTTATCCAACTAACAAGAGAACAATAATACCATAATCACAATTATTTGAAGAAAATATATTACCAATACACACATAGATTATGTGGTTTTGATATTATTTCATAAATAAATTAGATAATATTAGAAATAATATTCATTCCATTAAAAGTAGAGTACATGAGTTTCATGATTTTTCCACGTCGGATAACTGCACCCAACCCACTAAAATATATCTCACTAGCACCTCAGTAGTTTCATATTTTAGTAATTCTCATATTAGTATTATACATTAAAAAATTTAGCCTCAAAAAATTGGATGAATATCTATGAACTCCTTATAGAGCCTCCTACACCTCAATATGTCATGTTTATCCTTTGAATCACGTTTTGTTACTCTTTAATTCTTGAAAATGTGGGCCAACCCACATATATATTTTCGGCTTAACAAGTCATCCAATAAACACCACCATCCTATATTTTTCAAAGACTTTATATTATCATGATAAATATATGATATTTAATATCATTGGTTGTATAAAATTTCAACTCCCAATAAACAAGTTCACAATATCTCCACTTTACTCAAATGAATTTGGTGAATCTATCTTAACTAGTTTCTCTAGTAAGGACTTGAACATCATGCCAACAGAGTTCATAGAACTCATAGACTTTTACTCTTACTTCACATGATCCAGACATCCCATTTTCCATTGAATGATAACACTTCCATTCATCACACTCTATCCATCGGAACAAAACCAACTCTATGAGTACTTGTATTAGATGACCCTCTTCAGCATTTACTTTATCAAACTCTACTAGACTCTATCCACTAAACTTGGGCATCTAGTTTTTGTTATAGCTTATGATAGAATTATAACATCCAATATTCTTCCAATGATATTATATTTTGATCCACCAGTTCATTTTTTATTTAACTATTGAATTGATTCCATTGAATTGACTATAGCTGCCTAAATATAAACATCACATGGTTCTTGTTTACTATATATATTCGAGTTCTTTCATGTTTTTTTATTGTTAATGAGATTTTTGAAATATTAATCTTGATTAAAAAAAATTCTCACAAAAAACCTAGTATTATTATCCCATGAAAAATATATTTTTTAATTTTTATAACCATAATTCATTTTGGAAATAGGTAATTGTTTCATGTAAGATGATATAAAAAATTTTGTCTCCATTTTATCACAACAACCCCCATTTTTTTACAAAAATGGGTGTCAAAAAGATTTTTTTAATGTAAAATTAAGAAATTTAGATGATTATTCGTATAATTAGTAGCATTATCTTGTGATTTTTTTATCATTTATCAATTTGATTAAAAATTTAAAAACACACGATGAGTTCTTCTCAAGGAATATTTATCATCCATAAATTTTACCTCAAGTTATTTTAATTAATAATTAATTTTAATTATATTTTTCAAGTTAATGTCAAAAATAGTATCCCTAGAATCAAGGATTGGGTTGAGTGCTCCCATTTTTTCAGTTAATACTACTTTAATTACCTTTATGTATTTATATTTTGATTCATGAAGATATTTCCTCAATGAATAATTATCAAATTTAACTGATTTATTTTCTTTGTCATTTTTTTATTCTCCTTTAAATATACCAAGAACATATCCCATAATTTCAACCATTTAAGTGTTTATTCATTTAAACATTCTTTCAAAAAAAACCACCTTCTTCTTTTTCGTCAATTTAAATATATTTGGGATTATTTTATTTAGAAATTGAAGACATTGGTCCTTTATTCTATAAGTCCAATCTATCTATTATAATTTTATAATCAAAAGATGTGTCCTCATGAGTTGAGAAACAAATATTTTCATTTTTCATTTTGGTCATTCTTATGCCTTTAAAAAATATTACCCCACTTTGGTTTCATTAATCCATGTTTCTTCATGATAACAATTGACATTTTTCATCATCTTCAATATCTTGTTCTTTTTCAAATAAATTTTTAGAAAATTATACAATTTTCCCTTAATTGAAACACTTTAATGGATCCATACCCCTATATTTACCATTACATCATTGTATGCCTTTTGAGAATAAAGAAATGGTATCTCCTTTGGGATTCGATTCTTTCTCTTGATACTTATTCGGATCAAATTGTTCTATAAATTTTTTATATTTAAAATCTATATCTTTCTCATTTTATTATCTTCCCCTCAAGTCTAACACTACTCTCATATAATAAGAAATACAGAAACTGTTAAGTTTATTGATAGTCCAGTAAAAATTATTAATCTATTAAAAATATATATTTGAAGAAAATTTATTAGTGGATTACCAAAAAAGTCATCACCATGGTAGAATCATCACAAAATACTATATATTTAAATAGAGCTTAATATTTTTTTTACCCAAATGGATAATTTATCACAATTTTAATATTATCCCATTAATATATCCTTACATTGATCCTATAATTATTTTTAGTTTAAATATTTCATATTTTTATCTCCATCAAGGATATCATAGAGCTTCCTCTATTTTTTATTTTTTATTTTTATAACCATAACTCAAATCAACTCATCCTATAAAAAAGATTAAATTAACTCATTTCATAATCTTTAAATATATTTAATATTATTTTTTCAATTGTAGTGTCGATTATCCTAACTTCAATAATATTTTCTCCATTATCAGTGATATCAAGAGAATATAGGATGAGTGATATAATATATGGAATCATCCTCTATTTATGAAAATGGAATCTAGTAACATTGGAAAAAGTAACTCCTTTGTCATTGGGTTGTTCATTTAATCAATATAAATAATTAACAAAATAAATAATAGTAAAAAGTAAACTCATATATTTATGACATTACATGGTTCTTATATATTATAATATTTAATATCCACTACTCCAATAACCCAAAGATTGTGGTCACTTTATTACGTTATCATAGATACATTGGGTAAAATCCCAAAGGACAATTTAGTTTAGTATTCTTAAACCCATATTCAAACATGATACCAATTTTACATTGGGAAAAGAATATAAAACATAATGAAATAAAAGTATCAACATCCTAGAAACTCATTCAAAGGATTCATCTTCATTTCCTAGGGAAATGAAACAAGATAAGGGTGATCAAAAATACTCAGTAAGGGTTATGTATGCAAGAAGATATCATGAATAGATAATGAATAATTATTATAGAAAGTCAAATAACTAAACACACATTATATATAATAAATAAAATGACTACCATCATTAGATAAGTAATAATCTGTATGTACTTATAAATAAATGAACACACATGTATTTTAATCAATAACATGAAAATAGAATGAATCCAAGTACAAAATAAATATAATAATCTAATAGATAATAATAACAGAATTACCAATGAATGAAATTATTAATATTGGATTTCAATATCTCATTAATCATGATATATGTTTTAGGAAATAATCATATACATGATTAAAATAATTTGGATATTTAATAGAAATGTATTTTCTAAACAAATGATCAAATTAATGTGAATGTATCCTGAAAAAGTTAAAAATAAAAATATTAATCAAGAGAGTTGAGGTGAACAATGCTTCATCATTAATATAGGTTTTTCAAAAAAAATCATTGACATTGGAAGAATAAAGGTATTGGAAGTGAAATATTAAAATAGTATTTTATAAAATATTTTTCTTTTTAAAACCTTTTAAAAATTTTACAAGAATCTACAATTTAAAAAATGGATAAAGTGATAGGGATGTCTGTTATCACCATATAACTTAAAAAAAATATTCCTTTTAACTTTTTATCAACACCATTGATTCAAAATAATTGTAGGAATATAACATTAAAACTCTTTATAATGTCAAGGATAACATAAAATTTCTTTAATAAATAATTTTTGAAAATAAAAGTACATCTTTAATGTAATGTGTAAAAGTATGAGAATGGAAGTAAAATATATCAGATTTTAAGAGAAAGAAAATATATTTTTTCTTTAAACATTTCATTGCTTGATTGATGTAAAAAAGTGTGAAATTTGTTGAATAAAACAAGGATACCATTTACATATATAGTTTTTAAAAAAATTATTAGATCTTATGAAGTATAAATGATAACATTCCTTTAAAAAGAGAAAAACTTTTCTCAAATGAAATTGTGACTATAAAATAGCTTCTTACCTCTTCGGTAACATTTAAATGGTAACCAATTGAAATAAAAATAATGAATTTAAATTTAAAAAATAATTAATAAAAAGGTATTAATGTTAAATAAAACTAAGATCCATTATATACACCACATAAAATTGAATAGGTTCATATTAACAAATATACCTCAATGAAATTGAAATTGATGTGAAATCCATTACCACACATTTTTCATTAGTTGATCATTTTTTAAACTCACATATAATGGATTTAGTAATGTTATTAGTTTATTAAATAACCATATTAATTTAAATAATTTCATACAATTTTATTCTTATAAAATTTTACCACTGGTTCATTAATAATATTTTATTATTACAATTATTTTTAAAGTTAATTCCCTAGTTTTCCCATGTGTGTTCTTTCAATAAAGTTTCAGTTCTTGTATATGGGGTATATTTACTTTATATCTATAATTATATTAATGATATAAATATATTAATTTATAATTAAATTCATTTTTCTTTCAATTCATTAATTTGGGACAAGGAAAATGAATCACATACCTTCATGGAGATGGCAGGCAATATGTACGTACGAGTGACAAAGTTATTACCATAATGTGTGTAAGGGTAAGGAATTAGATTATATATTAATTTTTCATAATTAATATCCTTTAAAATTTATCATATATATTAATTACGTCCATAACTATTACTATGAATTTGAGTAAGTGACAGGAAACAATTTATATTAGTTTTTGTGGTTGTAGTCCTCCATAAACATGACTGATGGATTTGTTTCCCATTTTTGGAGAAAAAGATTGATAAACACAATTGAATCATAAAAATAACATATTAATATATGTTATATAAATTTTCCATTATATTTAAAATTTTAAGTTACACTTTAAGGTTGACAAATAATAAATGACAAATAAATTGCTTTGTTATGTTGACTACCTTCTATTAGAGAAACCTCATTTAGATATCTTCTTAAAGACCCTAGGGTTGGTCTTTTTGGATGAGAGAAATATCTTTAATGTGTATAAGGATGTTGGGGATGGATTATGGTATTTTTTTGGTGTTATAAACGGATTCATACTTTTTATTAATTTTTGTGAACGGAGTTCCTTTTTATAATTGAGGAGGAGTGGAATTTTTGTAAATATTCAAAAATATTAAATATTGGAAAGTCACTATCACGCCATGTGCATAAAAAATAGATAAATAATGTATTTAAGTGATTATAATGTTGATAAAAACCTCCATCACATAAAATGAATCTTTTTTAAACATGAAATTCCCTTTTTCTCTATGTTTATTAACTTTATCCATTTTTGTTTTCACCACGGTAAATAGTTTTTAGGCTAGTTAATTAATCTATTAATAACAAAATTAAATACAATATATTAGATAATTTTTACCCAATAATTATAAATATAAATGATACTGTTTAATATAAATATTCTATATTTATTCAACTTCTTTTTAATATAATCACATTATTTGTAAAAAACATCATGTTAGCCTTAGCTATGTTAATTATTTTTTATTGATTTTACTAATCATTGTGTTAAAGAACAAAGATAACCTTATTAACTTATATTAATTATTCTAATTCAAAATAATTAATCAATTTTTTAATTCAATTAATATAATTAAAATAATTATGTTTAAAAACAAACCTGCAAATCATATATCAAAATTGTTTTTCACGAAATGCATTTTCCAAGAATAAGATAATATTATCTTATTTATATGACTATAAATCACCATTAGATGGAATTAAACATTTATAGTCGTATATAATATAAATATTCCATTTAAATTATTCATCATTAAAAAAATTAATTATTTAAAATTGATTGACATTATTCCTTCTTAAACAAAACATAGTTTACTGAAAAAGACATATTTCTTAAAAATACTCATTTTTAAATACAAATTATATAATATAAATATATATAATATTTATTTTAACTAAATTATTAATTATAATAATTTTTCAAAATTACTATGTATAAAATGTGTAATAGTTAAATGCTACATTTTTAATTATTCATAAAAGTTCATTTATAAGGAAAACTTTAAAAAATATTATTCTTGGATTATTTTGACCCAGTAAGATAAATATTGATATTAATCCTATAAAATTATATATTTTTTTAAATGAAATTTTAAAATGTAAAATGTATTAATGTTTTATTTAAATATAATGTTCATTTATGATAATTAAGCCTCAGGTGTTACATTCTCCCCTCCTACAAAAATTTCATCCTTGAAATTTTCATGGATTATTTGCTCAAAATGAGGGTGGTTGTTATTTATAACATCATTTTGTTCCCATGTTGGTTCATCAATTTTATAATTTCTATAATGTTTCATTTTAAATAAATTCATCCAATTCATCAATAATTTCTCTCTAGTATCAATAATCTTGATAGGATCATTATAGTAAAATACATCAAGTTCCAATTCTATTTCAACAAAGGTGAGAACATGCATTGGGTCTGGAATGTACTTCTATAGCATTGATAGGTGCAACATATCATGCACATTATATGGTCTTAGTTAAATTTCCAAATGATAATGTTAAGATTAAATTCTTCCCAAAATTTGAAATGGTCAATGTACATGGGGATCAGTTTTCCATTCTTAACGTACCTTATGACACACATCCATGGAGATGATTTCAGGAAAACAAGCTCCCCCACTTAAAATTACAAATCATTATTATAATTATTTTCATAACTATAATGAATTCTATGAGAGTCTTTAATATGAAACTGAAAAATATTTACCTTTATCAATTTATCCTTAACAATTTGTTGCTCTACAGGTTTCCTTTTACAAGATTCATCCCAAAAAATTGTAATATCATATAACTTTTCATATAATGATTCATACAATTCCATTTTAATATATGAATGGAAACTATTATTAATTTAAAACTCTACTAAAGTTAAATATAAATCCCATGTACCTTAAATGTAAAGTGAGCATTACCTCAACAAGTCTTCAAATATTTGAATAGTCTGTTCTGATTTTCCATATGTCTGAGGTTGCTAGGTGTTGCTATAATGAACCACATATATCATGAGCCTTCAAAATACACTTCTAGAATTTTGTTGTTAAATGGGGATCATGATCAGACATAATTTAAAGTGGGGTTCCATGATGTATTATATCTTCATTAATATATATCATGTAGTGGTTGTTAATAGAAAAATATTCTCTTATAGAAAAGAAATGTGAAGATTTTGTTATAAGATTGACAACAACCCATATTGCATCATTCCTCACATGATACTTTAGTATTACTTTGAAAAAGTTTATAGTAATGTCATCCCATTTCCATATAGGAATAGAAAACAGTTTTATTAATCCTCTTGTATATTGTCTCTCAGCCTTTTCCTATTGGAAAACCAAGAATCTTGATGTTGATCAATAATTTCCCAATACATGTCATCCCACAAAAAAATGGTCCCACAAATCCCTATACATCTTAGATCTACCATGGTGTTTAGATAAATTCATGAAATTATTGTCATCGAATAATTACTTTGTTAGTCCAGGTAATGATATAATAGAAAATATCTTTAAAAAATTTTGGACAACATCCTCACAAAATAATTTTTCCCACTTCCAATAATTCACACCATAAATTTACTTTTGAACCTTTTCCTCATCAAATTGAGTAATTTTACCTTTTCCAATATAAATTTGATTTAAATCATTTAAAATGGGAGTGATGTATCCCTTAAAAATTATTATATTTATCTTTACTATAACTATTTACATATAAACCATATAAACCCTCATTTGGTTCAAAACTATATGATCCTTCCTACTCCATTCATCCTCCGCCTTGTTTGCCTCCCCTAGGTGGTAGTGTATTGAAAAATCATAATCCTTGGGTAGATTTAACCATTTAAATTTCCTCATTGTTGATATATTTTTATAAAAATTTTATTCATCTATTATATGGACATTTTATATCTCAGATCTTTCACAATATAGTTAATTTATCTATATCTTCAAAAAATTGTTATATCTTCCAACTCAAGATCATGGGTTTTGAATTTTTGTTCATTAGTATTATACTAACTTAATGAATATGAAATAACATTATTATTTTTTATAATTAAACAACTAATACCCTTCTTCAATGCATCACTACGTATCACCATCCCATCATGTCTTAACATTATATTCAGAGTTGGATTATAGACCAATATTCAGTTTCTTATAAAATATTCATATTCATTTTTCTAGAAAACATTAACCCCTTTACTTTTAATCTTGGTTTGTGAGTTAACCAATCAAGAAAAAATTCGTTACAAATCACCGATATATTCATGAAAAAACTTATGAAACTGTATACCTCAATTATGTTTTTTGGTGTAATCCATTCTTGGACTACCTTTATATTTATAAGATCAACTAATAATCTATCCTTAGAAAAAATATATCCAAGAAAATAAATTTACTAAATCCAAACATGAAAATTCATAAATTTACCATAAAAATATTTTCTTATAAAATATCATGCATCATTAAAAATTTATTCTCAAGAGCCTCATTGATTTTATAATACACTATTAAATCCTGAATGAATACCAAAATAAAATAATCCATATATGTCATGGATTCTTACTTCATTATATCCATAAAAATATATGGTGCATTAGTCAATACAAATGGAATTACTATAAACTCCTAATTCGTTTACCATATTCATAATATGAACTTTATAATTTTTAATTAACTCACAATTGATGATAGCCAGAAAAAAGTAAAATAATTGAATAATTTTAATCACTATGAAGTTGATCAAATAAGTCATCAATTTGATGTAGAGTATACATTTTATTTATCATAATATAATCAATTTCTCTATAATTAATAAACAAATTGATGGATCCATTATTATTCTTAACTAAGAGAATAAGTGATTCTCATGGTGAAACATTATGGTGAATAAATACCTTATCGCATAACTCTTCCGTTGTTTCCTCAACTCAACTAACTCAATAGTAGTCATTCAATAGCGATTCTTTATCATAGGACTTGTGGAATGGGTTAAATCAATCGAGAACTATAATTCACACTATGGTGGATATCCATGTAATTCCTTTGGAAATACATTAATATACTCAAGTAAAGTAGGTACATATTAAATTTGAATATTACATTTTCCATATGAATATTTTGTTTAATCTTTATCCCCAAGAAACCAATTCAGAAGATATTCTAGGGGTGGACTATAACATGTATCAGATGATGAAGTCACCACTCTAAAGATTAAGAATTCAATATCTTCATCATGACTCATAATTTGTATCCCCTTTTAATATATTTTTTAATAATGTTTTATAATCCAATCCATAACTAGGATTACATAAAAGTCCAACATTGGTTTAATAATCAAGTCCACATATTGGGAATGTCTTTGTGTCATAAATATATTTTCCAACATTTCCTTATTATAGTTATTCTACTACTAGAATCATTAACTGGATATCATTTCCTATAGTAGAATGTAGATATCTAAATTTCATAGAAAAAAATGAATATATAAAAGAGTTCAAAAATCTAGAATCAAATGAAGAATTGGACAGATTTCAGGATACGATTAAAATACCCGCGACCACATTATTAGGAAATTCCACCTCATCTATATTGATCAAATAAGCTTTGGATTATCCTCTCAGCCTCTTCTAGGGTATTTTCCATGATTTATGGGACATTTTCTTTAATAATGTATCATTTAATTAAAGTTTAAGGACTTTATAGAAAATTTATATTTATTTCCATTTATTTTCTTGAGAAAAATAACTTATATCACCACACTTATAACAGACTTCCATTCCCTTTATGTATTTTCACTATGTTACTTTGCATAATTTTCAAATGATGTAAATTTATTAACTTTTTTCTTTTTCATATATTTTTTCCATTTGTATTGGTGTTTAGATAACCACTTCTTCTTTTGATTTTATTTTTATATATCGAGTCTTATAAATTCCTTCTCTATTTTGATGAATCATAAATCTATTTCATTATATGGTGAAAAACATTGAGAAAAAATTTCCATTTAGATACTTATCTTATTAACTTCAATAAAATGGTCAATTTTTCACTATGTATTGCGTATGTAATCCATACCTTACCTAGAAAATCATGTAATGGTTTCCTCATACTCTACAACACATTATTAATAATTTTTCATTAATATAATGATCTCTCTCTTCATTTTAGTCTATTTCTCAGGAGGGGAATATTTTTTAAATATGGTTTATTTTTATGATTTCCAATACTTGTGTTCTATTTTATATACCTCCTTAGTATTTTGAACCATTTACCTCCATTGATCAGTATCAATATTAAATAAATATGCATCCAAGATAATATTTTCATTTTCATCACATTACAATTCCAGAAATATCTTTTCAATGTATCTAAAACATTTATCTACTACCATTGTATTAGTAGTCCCCCTATATTATGAGGGATTCTATTTCATAAATTGATCCATAATAGTAGAATCGTGTTATGGAATAATGCTTTGGGATGCACACGTAAGGGGATCTGCTTAGGGTTTCTTTCTCCTTGCCGCCGCCTTCCTCCCTTTCACAGTGGGCTGGTTGTGATCCTCTCGTCGATGCTTGGTGTGCTTGTGGCGGGTGGTGTCTCTTTCTATGGAGGCATCTCTTTGTGTGATAATTCATCTCGGCACATCTCACCGTCTGTCGTCCTTTTTCATGCCCTACCCTTCGATCTGGAGATGGATTCTCTTGGAGGCACGATGAGGATCCCATGTTCAACTTCCAGTTGCTGCAATGAAGGTGATGCTACGTGTCTGAGCTAGCTTTGGGTGCATTGGGCGGATCTGGTCGCCATGTGCGGTATCGAAGGAGGTGACGGGTTTTTCGGTTCAGGCTTGTGGATGTTGCGGCGAAGTTGTTGTGTTGACTCGAAGGTTTGTTTCGTCGGTTTTTGTAGCGTAGTCTTCGGATATAGTTCTTGGTTTTATGATTTCTATCATCTTCAATTGGGTTTTATCCTTGTTCATAGTTGGTTCTATTTCAGGTTGGGTTCTGTTCATTTCTTGCATATTTTGTGCTTAGACGACCTCTGTCAAGTGAAGTTTGGACAGCTTTGTGGTCTTTCGGTCAGTGATGGTCTAGCCAGTGTTTCATCCTGAACAACCCCGTTCTCCTCTGGATCTAGGATTCCATTGTTCTCTCCGAGGTGGAGTTGGGCAGTGCTGTCATGGCTCTTTGGGATGGAATCTGAGCAGGTAGTGTAGGGAGGGTGATGGTGACCACGTTCGATCGGCGACGGCGAGGTAGGGTAAGGCTCCGATGTTGATGATGATGGTTGTTGGAAGAGACGCGTTTGTCGGTGTAGCACGATACAGGAGGGCTTACAATTTGTGAACTCTTTTGAATTTTGAAATTTGGTATGAATTTGGCTACTGGAGGGGGGTTCAGTCTGTTATGAACGTTCTGGTGATTGTTCCCGATGATCTCTCCTGCGACCCGCATGGATGGTGATGTCCTGAAAGGATGGTGGGATCGAGGGGCAGCGCGTGGTGTATGGTGGATCGTGGTTGGATCGGATTTTAAATTTTGAATTTGGATGATTTTTGTATGTACTGAAATTTGGAATTTGGGGATTGTTTTTACGGGTACCGGGAAACCATAAATCGGCTTTGGAAAATGAGAAAACAATTATTTGTAGGCACGTTGTGGAATAATGGGTTTCTCTATTCAATAATGATTATTCATCCTAACCAAAGTAAGATACCCTAATATAGCCTTAATATGATCAGATCCAATACTATATATATTTTAGTACTTCATATAGAGATTTCAACATTGACCATGAGTGTTGATTCCATTCATTTTTCTATGTACCATTTCAATACAAATGGAACATACTGAATTAGTTCAAAAAAATTATGAATTTTTAATCATAATTTAAATTACATATATATTGTAGAACATAACATAAATAGAAAATTTAATCATTTTTAATCTTATAATAATACACAAGGTTAATTTTGGAACACCGTTATTATCAAATGATTTATAATTTTTTATAAAGAAAATTCGACTTATCCTAAGTATATCCTCTTGGAGTTTCAAACCAAGTGCACAGTAAGGCTCATTGTCCTATACCAGGTGATGATCTATTTGAAGCCTAATACTCCCCTTTAAAGTTATTACCTATAGATACTAATATTCTAAAACCATTTCCACTTGTAATATCTAGACTAGGATGTATTTTTAGGAAAAACACCATAATCTTTTTGATATGTGTATTTTAGGGATATATGTTATAGTCTTTTAATACATTAATTTTCATAATATAATCAATATTTTTGAAAATATTTTTACTATGTATCTTGTTCTATGATTTATGGAAGGGTAGAACCTATATTTTTATAAGGATAGATAATAAATAAAAATCATGAACTAAAAACACTTCGTGTCATGAGGTGAAGAAGAAAAATATGAAACCAGAGAAACGAAGTTGCATGAGAGCTGGAATTGCACAATTCAAATCATAAAAGAATACAATATGTTAACCCAAGATATAATTTGGAAACAATATATGAATATTTAAAATTCCTTGAACATTACATTTCAGGAAATACATACATGATGTTAATGTGTTGGGACGACATAAAAATAGCCAGATTTGACGTATTAGGTGACAAAGAACTATTTAATAACCCCAATACTATTTAGGGTAAATTATTGATTCCATTAAAAGATACATGGTACCAAGGAGAGTGTATAAATATATTTTTAGGTCACTTGTACTAAATTAAATCCAGATACAAAACCTTAGACTGAGAAGTTACATTTTCTGTATCCTCAGTAGTTCAATGTCTCCATATTTTCTTTGTGTTTTCTTTCACTAATTTCCATCCTTATAACTCTCCAATAATTAGAATAATGTGGTAATTACTACCTTGTTATAGGGTAATTCTGACAAATTAATATGGTTCAATTTGATTTATTTATTTTATTCAATTAATTCATTTAATTTTTCATAATTTCTTTATCCAATTCCAATCCCTTTATTTTTGTTTATTCAATATTGTTTCTTAGTAAATTGGAAAAGAAACATTTAATTTCATAACTAATTACCCTTAATATATGCGTGACCATTTTTCATTAAATTTATCCATTTTTGAAGGTATAATTTTTAAAATATTCATTCGGTGAAAGAAAAGAGAAAGAAAGTATGGTGATGTCGAACTGGTGAGGACCTTGAAAAGCACAACTTCTCACGCATAGATTTAGTATCCAGATATACATTTTAATAAATATCCAAAAATATATATTTATAAAATACCATAGGGATCATGTAGCATTTAATGGAATCAGTAAATCACCCCACGTGGTCATGGATTCCCAAAATTTGTTTTTTACACATGATACATAGAATTTGTATGTTTGGGGTCATCCCAACACTTTATTTCCATGTAAGTTATTCACAATGTGTGATGTTCAATATTGTTAAATATTCTTGTCTTGATTTAATGTTATATATTGGTTTCACATATTATAATGTTTTGTGATGAGAATTTGTTCAAAAAGTGAATTGTGAAATTAGAGCTCTACTGCAACTTCATTTTTCCAATATCGTAGTATGATGCTTCATGTTGAAGTGAGAATTTTTTTCAACTAATAATAATAATCACTTTTTTATCCAAATAATTTTTGTATCCTATGATAAAAAAAGAAGGTAGATATTAAAAATATCAACATGTATACTAATTATAATACATATATTAATGTATTAAACACCCTAAAGTGGAAGCTTGCAATTAACATGTCACTCTTCCTTACCAAAACATAATGATTTCATTCTATATTTATTTTAATAATCATACATAGGGTTATGTTCCCTAATATATGTTTTCCTTAATCTAGTTTTACTGATTTCATCAAAACTTCTTTTGATACCAACTATAACAACCATACATCTAGAAACCTGGATTTGGCGGCCACTTTATAATATTAGCATATATACCAGGGGTCAAATGCATAAGGAAAATTTAATTTAGTAGTTTTATAGAACCACATAAATACATGATACTGATTTTACATTGGGATAATGATATAAAATACAACAAAATTGAATGCTTAGAATCCTTGAGGAACATTTAAATGATTCATCTTTATATCCTGGGGAAGGGATACAAAATGAGGGTCAACTATAATCCACAATAAGGGTTAAAAATATTAGATGGAATCATAAAAAAATAAGGAATAATAAATATGGAATTAAATAATTTAACATAAATTACATTTAATAAATAAATTTACTATCATGATTATATATATTATAATCAATATGAAAAATTAAATAACTAAACTAATATTCAATTTAATCAATAACTTGAGAAAAAAGCATCCATGAATTATATAAGCATAATAATATCATGGATAAAAATAAATAAATCCTCATGTAAGAAAATTATTAATTTTTTATCACATGATCACAAACATCATTATATATATACTATCAAGACCTTTCTCTAAAACTTTTAATTGTTGTTGAAACCCCATTTAATTTGGCCAACTGATTTTTCTCGTGAGAACATTTGATACATTGAGGGGATTTATAATTTTGAGGCCCAACCATCTCCGTAATCCCAAAGAATTATTAATATGTTAAGTTATTAATTTAAATAATGAATGATATTTTGTATGACAAATATTTGAATTGATTCGGGATAAAAATTATTCAATATTTACATAGTTAATAAAGAAACTTTCATACTTATCATAGAATATAAAAATTGTATACACTTTTGGAAATAAAAATATACATGATATAAATAATATAAATATTTAATATAAATTTAATATCCATTGAAAAATGATCAAAATAAAGTTAATTCCTCAAGATAAAGAGGATAATCAAAAGATTAATTAAAACAAGTGAGGTGGTCAATTGATAATCAGAAATATAGGGGTTTTAAAAAAAATCATTCTTTTTTATGAATAATTAAAATGGAAGTGAAATATCCAAATAATATTTCATAAATTATTTTTATTTGTAAAACCATTGATAATTTATTGAAAAAGGTAAATTTTGTAAAATGGTTTCAGGAACATAGAAGTATGTTATCGTCATTTACGTTAAAAAACATTCCATTTGAATTTTTTTCCTGAAATTTACCCTTTCAAAAAAAAGTTGGATAATTAATTTAAAACCAATATTATAAATAATTAATAACATAAATTTTTAAAATAATTAATTTTAGAAACTTATTGAAATTTTATAAATCAATTTTTTAAAACATAGACATGGAAAAGATATATCTGATTTAAAGATAAATAAAATCATTCTTTCTTTTAAACATTTATTTTCATGATTCAATTATGAAAGGGAGTGAAAGATGGAATAAAATTTAGAAACATCTTTAATATCTAGTGTATTATAAAATAATTGGATATAATGAAGGATAAATGATAATATTCTTTCAACTAGAGTGATATAAATCCCAAAATAAAGTGAGATTGTAAAATATATTCTTACCTATTTGGTAAATTTTATATTTTATCCCAATGAAAGAATAAAAAAGGGTGAAACATTAAACACCATTAATATATATTTATTCATGTTAAATAAAATCAAGGGAAATTATATACACCACATAAAATTTAATAGGTTCATATTAACAAATATGCCTCAATGAAATTAAAATTAAAGGAAAATCACTTACATCACGTTTCCTTTCAGTTTGTTATGGTTTAAAATCTAGTGTAGGGGATTTAATAATTTTATTGGATAATAATAGAACCATATTAATATATATATATATAATATCTTATAGTATCCTCTTATAATATATTTCCACCAGTTCTTTGACAATATTTTATTATTGTTGTTGTTTCGAGTGCTAATTGCCTTGTTTTTTCATGCATGTTTTGTCATTGACGTTTCAATTATTTAAACTAGTTTGTAGTTCCTTCATATATAGAATAATATTAATTACCATAATATCATATTGAATAATTAAATTCATTTTTATATCCATTCATGAAATTTTCACAAGAAAAATGAATCACATCACTTCGTGGAGATGGTTGGTCATACGTACGCACGAGCAAAGATATCATTCCCTAAATTGGTGAAGGGGTTAGAAATTGGATTATATATTCATTTTAAATAATTAATATCAGGTCATATATGTCATATATATATACATATTAATTCCATTGTTTTACTATCCATGTGATTCGGTGTTGGAAAATAGATTATGTCGGTTCATGATGCGGTAGTCCACCATACAAACAAGTAATGGATCTATTTCCAAAATGATGGAGAAGGATATGGATAAATATTATGAAACTAACATAATAAAGTATCATTATACATTACATATTCATAAAATTATATTAATATTGTAAATACATCATTGAAGGTTGTAAAAGAAGAAAAATTAATGGTCTTTTTTAAGATGATTACATTCTCTTACAGAAACGACCATTGGATCTCTGCTTAATGTCCCTAAAGATGGTATTTTGGGAATAATAATAGATCTATAACATGGATAACTATTTTAGGGAGGGATTATTTTAGGGTCTTGTTGAGACAAATAGATTGAGAGGTTTGAATAAGTGAGGGTAGGGAGTTCCGTTTTATAATTTTCGAGGATTGAGACTTTAGTAAATTCCCAAACTACTCAATAAAGGGATGTCAATATCACACAAAGTGAATTTAAGATTGAAAAATAAAGGATTTTATAGATTATAAAATTGATCTACCCTTCAATTAAATAAAAAACAAACAAGTTTTAAACATCTCATTCCTTTATTAACAATGTTTACTTACTTTTACCATTTTATTTTTTATAACGGTAACTGGTTTTTAACCTAGGTAATTAACCCTTTTAGACTAAAATAACATGATACATATTATATAATTTGGACCCAGTGAACCTATATATGAAATCTAATTTATCAACTAAAAATTATAATAGTGTGAAAAATTAATAATAACACAAGTATATTTAACATGCAAAACCTCATTTTAATCTTAACTATGTAAATTAATGTTTACAGTTTTCTTCTAATAATTATGAATAAAATTGGTTTCCATTATTAATTATTATTAATTATTTTAATTTCAAATATAATATAAATTTTATTAAATTCAATTCAATTTAGTGTAAGAATTTATTTTGTAAACAAACCAAACAAATGTGTCGAAAAAATGGTTTTTCAAGAAATGCATTTTTCAAGTATAACATGAGCTTATATTGGCAATAAAACTAATAATAACCATTATTTTGGATTTAAATTATTATATTTATATATATAATCAGAAAATTTATTTTAAATATTTTCTCATTAAATGTTATTGTAATTAATTAAAATTGATTGACATTATCCCTTTTGAAGCAAAAAAAGCTTTTTGAAAAAAAAGATCTTTTCTAAAAAATAACCATTTCCCTCCAAATGATATTATATTTATTAATATTAAATTTATATATAATATATTGATTATTAAAATTATTATTACACATTATGATGAATATATTATGGAATATTTAAATACAATTTTTTTATTATTCAAAAAATATCATTTCTAAGGGAAATTTTAAAAACTCGTTCTAATAATATTTTGATCATGTAAGATTAGTATTTGTATTCATCCTATAAAATTAAAATTTTGTTCCATGAAATATTAAAATTTTAATTGTGTTATAGTTTTATTGAAATATAATTTTCACTTACTATAATTGAGTATTGGGTGTTACAAAAACCCACAAGAATTGGTTGTTACATTTCAAACATTATATAATTATATCATAACTTTTACAAAGTGAAAAGTATAAAATAACCAATAAGAATATTCATTCAGAATAGTGTACATTGATACCAACTAATTGTCAAGGGACGGGTTAAACCACTACTAATTGGGGGTGAATCAGTTGTTAACCTAAAAAACAAACTCTCAATTATTCTTCTCCATCACCAATTAGTGTATATGGATCTCAAAGATGATGTCACAATGACGAGAGAGAGTGTTTGTGTGTGTGAAAATGAATACAAAAAACACGAGGGAGAATATAAGGTCCACCTACTCTTGTTATTAGGTGTATAATACCAAATATTCAATGGTTTCAATCTCGCTACTAATGTTTTTTACATTAATGTAAATATGAAAAACAAAAGGAGTGTGGTGATGGACTTGGACTCCTAGGTATAAGAGAGAATAGAAGACATAAATAAATTGATAAATATGCGACTCATATTACCTCTAGTGGCTCTATAGTTTGGATCTCATGGGAAATTTTATTTTTCTGCCAAAATATTAGAAAACCCCTTATATAAATTATTAAAAAACTAATAATAGTAAAACTAAAAATTCATTCACAATCACTCCCTTTCGGGTTTTTATGTGAACCCCTTTAATATTTTGAGAAGATAAGCATTATGGTAGAACCTCCTTACTCATGGTATGAATGATTGTTTTGATAGATATGGAAGATGAATCATGAGTATCCTCAACCACCATCATGATATACCGTTCCTACTCATGACCTAAGTGTGATACCTCATTATATTTACTTTTATTAATGGAATATATCATTTGGTTTGCCTATAGTCTCATACCGGAAAACTATAGATCCTAATTACAATGGGACACTAAAATATCACATATTAGGCACTGTGGCGTGATCCGACACAATATGTAAAGAACAATTGTGTGGTAGTGTGAGACCACTTAGATCTAAAACCAATAAAGTACTATTTTCCATGGGATAAGTAACACATTGAGAAGTATTCCCGATAACACATTATATAAATCCTTCACAGTGTAACCATAATCCCTTTACTTTGATTCTATTTTACATTCCTTACTTCACCATTTAATATCGATTCATGGTACCTACTGTGACATATCACTCATTCTTTTACTCTTTCAAATATTTTGTTTACTTTTATGTGAGAACATTTTTTGCATGATATTTATCTTCATAGTGATTTTTTCCATCCAACACAATAGATTTTCTCTTACACAGACTTAGTTCAATAAAAAACAAGCATATTATGGTCAGGGTTACACTTATATATATATACACACGTTTAATACTATAAAAGTCCTATTTTGTATTGTTAAATACTATTAATATAATAATTCTCTTAAAGTCAACATAATTCAAAATATTTGTATCTTAAATAAACTCCAAAGATACTTTATCTCTTCTATGAGAAAATTTTCGTTAAAAATATCGTGAAAAAACACCAAAATACTCATGAATTATTTTCCTCGAGAATTTTTTAATTTAATTAATCAAATGTAATGGTTATCTACCCACAACACTATATGATAAAATGTTGTTACTGATATTTATCCAACGTTCATTGTAAGAGAAAATATATTTTGACTAAGTATCAATTGAGATAACTAGAAAACATACCTTTATCAATTCACATCAAGGGGTCTTTTTTGAACTCAATCACTCATCAACTCCACCAATAATCAATGACTCTTAAATATCCTAATGGTCTATTAAGGTCATATATTCATCATTAAATAAATAAAAATCATTGAAAAAAGTTTTTGAGAGGTTAGTAGTTGTAAGAGTGAGGGAAGTTCATCAAAACAACCCTCGAAATAAAGAAAAATTAGATTTTGACTCAAATCACATGAACGGGAATTTAATAATCTTCCAATGCTAAGAAAATTACTTGGAAACACACTTAGAACACAATTTGTAATGAAATATTTCATGAGAACTGGTACTATGCATGTGCTAATGCATGGGACTATTCAATTTTCTTTCAAATCTTATGGTTCTGTGTTATTCAAAATGAAATTATAATGTCATTGTACTCAATATAATGTTTAGAATAAATTGATTATAATGAATTAAATGGGGTACCCGTGACATAAGTAAATAAATTGGAGACTAATTTTGATTGAGATGGAACAAGATTGAATGGAAGAGTAGGAGATAAGAGACATAGATAAAACAGAAGGTGGAGGTGAAGGCGAAGTTGGAGGAAAGAGGAGAGATTGTGAAAATTTATTTTGAACATTGAGAAATCATGTACATGAAACAAAAAACATTTAAAATAATAACTAATAATTAATTAGGTATATTTCATTGAAAATGGAATCATAAAAGATATATTTTGAAATGAAGAAAAAAACTAAAAAAATGTTTTCCCTACAGTCATTATTTTTGAAATGAAAGTTGACTTATGTAACATACTGTATTTTTTAATAGAATTTGGTCACAGATTCTTTAGATATGTGGGTTGTTGATGTAATGAAACCCCTATCCTAGAAGTTTAGTTCACAATATTATGAATCCCTATAATATTTAGTATCAATGAGTAAAACAAATTGGGATAAGAGATTTATTTTAAAATAATATATCAGAAAACATTTAGTAGTCTTTATAGAATAAGAAATTATTTTGGGGATTTATGATAAAGAATACATTTACATTATTGAAAAAATAATTCAAATGAGTAATTGAGATTTTGATCATTATAATAAAAAAAACCCAACATTAGTGCGGGAAATAAGTGGAGCTAATTACAAATGATTTTTCACCCATTCTCCTCCCCAGGATTCCACAGCTATCATTACTTCATGGTCACACTAATGCGCACGTAGATTCCCATTACCAAAAATGGATGGTGCCCCTTTCCTATTGATTGTGCACCACCATGCCTACAGATGACCCATCCATAAGCCACCCCGACCAACAGTAGAAACAGTTAATTACCTTTCATTTATTTTACCAATCAATACATTCACTTAGTTGAATACTAAACTTTTTCCACTCCTATATATTGAGTAATCATGCTACTAAAATATTTATATAAACCTTTAACATAACATTTAATAATAAACAATAGTCAACACAAAAAAAATCATATCAATTTACCACAATAAAAATAATCCATATCACATTAGAAACAACCCAATAAAAATGGATTATATCCCACATATCCATCTTCTCCATTACCACAAATGGATGGTGCCAATTGACTATGGTTTGTGCACCTCCATGACTGAAAATGAACCAATCATAAGTCACACCGACCTGTAGTAGAAACTGTTAATTTCCTTCCAATGATTTTACCAATCAGCACATTCACTCAGTTGAAGGCTAAAATATTGATATACACAATAAAAACACCATTTAATAAAAAATAACAATCAATACAAAAATCAAATATGATTAACTTCACTCAATAATAATAATTTATATCATTGTATAAAAACAATAAAAATGATTATTTAGATATTTATATCAATTGTTACAAATGAAAACGAATTGTTTTTTATATAATTCCAAGAAAATTGAAATAAGAAATTAAAAAAAATGAAGAACATATAATGGAAAACATATGCTCATGATATCAAATAATAAAAAACTTAACTTGATTTTATACAAAGAAAACAAACATGCATGTACAAAACTATACTATGTTTTAACAAATATGCTTCCAAAATTAGGAATATAAACATACTTTGAATGAAAGACATGAAATGCTGGTGATCAGAAGATTTGATAGGAGTAGAAGATTTGATAGAATCGATTTTCCCTAGAATATTGCGAAGAATTGGTTGCATACTCACCCAAAAGTCTTATCAAAACTAGAGTACATGGATTCATTATTTATCATGTTGCTAATATGATGGTCTAGATAAATCCTAACTAAAAGATTTTTGTGCGTGAGAATATCCTTAACTGTTCCAATTTGAAGGGGACATTATAATTGATGACCCACTTTATTTTTCTACTCATTGCTGAGTCCATTGACAGGATAATGCACTTAATGTTCCTACAGACAAACCCACATTCTGTAAGCAGATCTATTGCAACAGATTGAACATGAATTCTTTATACTGATGGATTTGAAGTGATTAATAAGAGATATTCAGCTTCAGGAAGGGGATCTATAATATTTTGTAATCTGGGGAGGGATCACACCTGTATGATTAATGGAACAAAAAATAAGAAATAATTTTACCCAAATTATCACATCCTTTCATGTGAGTTTCTTGGAAGTTTCTATGTTTACTTTAGGTCTAGAATCAATTCGGGAGTGGTTTTTCTGAGGGTATCCACGAGAAGATAAAAATGACCACATGATGTTCATTTCAAACTCCCCTTGGTAGTGTCAGCAACAATGTGTTGGAGTTCAATGCAATTCAAAGAATGTGTAAGATAAGAGGTGCATGAATTATAATGATAGGTAGGAGATTTGGCCATAAAAAATTTAATTCAAATTAAAATAGTATTTTAGTATTTTCAAATAGCATAGTGTATCAGTTCTTATATAGAATAAAAGCATAAAAAATCTCTATATTAGATGATATCTGGAGGATTAATTCATACATGATTCAAGGAAATAATCTTATAATAATATAATTTTCAAGAAAATCAATTATTCATATAGAAAATAAGGCCACTAGGTCAAAAAACTGAAATTTATGATATAATATCATAAATTGAACTAAACTTTTGGGTTTTAAAAATTCAAATAGAGAACCCCTTTAATCTATATCTTACAAGTAAGTCAACCTCATCAACATCAATGAAAAACATACTGGTTACATGAAACATATGGTTCCCCTAACCTGAAAATAGAAATATAGTTTCATGTTTGAATTTTGATCATTACAAATTGAAATTGATAAAACTATGATATAATTTATTTGAAGAAATACTTCTGTAAAAAAATTGGAATGTGGCATGTTTCAAAAATATAATATACCATCAAGATCATCATTTTAGAGTTTAATAAATATGTATTTTTTCGGTAACAACTAGTATTTAACACCTTAAAACATTGATATATAACATTAACGTTGTTCTAATCTATGCTTCAATGTCATAAGGCAGGTCACAAACCTGAACCTCTGTTATACCATGAAAATTGAGCAGGGTAATATCAAGAACCTATAGTGAAAAAAAATCAAGTGGATATGATTCTATGGGGTACCTTTAGGTTTTCATTTATGTATTGAATATCATAAATACTTATAGAAATTATAATGATAGAGATAGGATCTAGACATAAAATGTTTAAATTAAATTAAAATAGTTTTTTATAATTTTAGAACAGCTTCGTGTATTAGATCGTAGATTTTTTAGAAGCATAAAAAATCCATATATGAGATGAATTATGGAGGCTGAAATTATTCATGATTCAATGACATCAACATTTAATATTAATATTGAAAACAATATAAAATAATATTTATTGTAAATAAAGCCTCCAAGTCAAACCAAAATGAAATTTTAGAGACAATATTAGAAGATGAACTAACCTTTTCTCATGTCGGATTGATGATATGTTTTGCAATGGAAATAGTGTGAAGACTGATTAAAAATATAGAGAGAACTACTAACCAACTCACCTTATATTAGTCCTTCCTCCTTCATAGATCACTTGTATTTCCTATAATTTCAAATCATTAAATTAAAAAACACTAGGATGTGACATGTGTTCAAAAATATAATATACCATCAAGATCAGCATTTCTTACCATCTGATGATCATTAGAGTTTGTTAAATCTGATTTTTTAGGTAAAAAATAGTATTTAACAACTTATAAACTTGATATATAACATAAAAATTATTCCAATCTTTGCTTCAATGTCACAAGATAGGTCACAAATCTGAACCTTTATTATACCAGGAAAATTGAGTAAGGTAATATCAAGGACCTATGGTAAAAAAAATTACGGGGGATATGCTTCTTTGGGGAATCGTTAGGTTAGTATTTATGTATTGAATATCATAAATACTTATAGGAATTATAATGATAGAGAGAGTATCTAGCCATAAAAATATTAAAACAATTTAAATTAGTATTTTATAATTTTAAAACCACTTAGTGGATTAGATCCTAGATTGAATATAAGCATACCACATCTATATATGAAATGAACTATGGAGGCTCACATCAGACATGATTCAATGAAATTAACTTCTAATATTAATATTGAAAACATCATAAAATAATATTTATCAGAAATAAGGCCTCCAAGACAAAGAAAATGAAATTTTTGAGATAATATGAGAACATGAACTAACCTTTTCTTGTGTCTGATTGTTGATGAGTTTTTTAAAAGAGATAGTGTGATGACTGATTGAAAATAGAGATATAACCAACTAAACTTATATTAGTCCTTCCCCCATCAGAGATCACTTGTATTTACTGTAATTTCAAATCATTAAACTAAACCAACAAAATATATATGAATTCATAGAAAATGGATGTTTTAGATTGTAGGATATGGAGAGAGAGAGAGAGATAATATTATCAAGTGTTATGTTTTTATCTCTCACTATCTCTTCCTGGTATGAACCCCCTTTGCATGCACTGAATTATAGAGAATCAGAAAAGAAACTAATTCAAAACCAAAAAAAATAAATTACAACAAAACTGCCCATGATAGTCTCAAAATCATACACAACATATAAATAAAGGTACCCATCCTATACTTCTATTCAATCATTATAAAGTTATCCAAAAAGTGTAATCATTCCATTGATATATTATTCATGTTGAAACATTAAATAAATTCAAAGTGATATAATCTTTATTTTTGTTGTAGCTACATAATCATATGTAGATTTCATTATTATTTTTCTTAATCAGATCATGAATCATAAAATTAAAAGATATAATCTTCAGTATTAATTCTAATATTTATCCTATTGAATAATCTTAAGCATAGAAAAATGAATGAAAAATTAAATGCATAAGATAGATTAATGGAATACCAAAAGAAATGGAGAAACAAGCCTTACAATTCTTGGAGAATGTTTCACTGAAAGTAGTGTAGTATTGTGAGGATGAAACTTTTACTGAACTGTAACATTACAACACCTAAAAAATGTTATTTGATGCAAACCCATCTCCCTAAATCAGAAGAATCCAAACAATGGAATCCTGACGAAGGATCAAATCCCATTAAGTTTACAAATGAGAACAAACAAATCAAAAAATCTATTATTCATTTAGAAAATAAAATAGAAACAAATAAAAGATAGGTTTCTACCAGATAAATGCTCAATGAATTAATTAATAGTGAATATTTAATGGTCATTCATATAATTAAATGACAGTCCCAGAAGAATCTCCATGTACCTGCTTCATATGATCAAATAGTTGGTCTAAAATCACATTAATTTCCAATCACAATACTATTTTATGTGATGTTTAAAAAACCAAATTCAAAACATAGTCTTGAAAAGGTAAGACCGGAACTAAAATAAAACACAATTGATGCAAGGGAAAGGGAGAAACCATGAATTCCTTGTCTTATTCCTAGCAGGCTATAAGAAAGAGACAAGCATAGTACTGATTCAAATGATAAGGCAATCAATAAATTTTTTCACATAAAGGAGCATCCCTCGGTGAGCTTAGCACACCCTCAAGTCATCTGGAATAACACCATCTAGCAATTGCTGCATACCATAACATTATAATAATGACTAAACATGGTCATGATGATGAAGAATCCCTGACACTTTAAATCCATGAAAAAATGAGTTTGGAGACAACATGAGGCGTTTCATCTTATGCTTACCCTTTT
Source organism: Viscum album (assembly GCA_963277665.1). Classification (NCBI taxonomy): domain Eukaryota; kingdom Viridiplantae; phylum Streptophyta; class Magnoliopsida; order Santalales; family Viscaceae; genus Viscum; species Viscum album. The sequence goes on from OY728145.1 coordinate 508,405,703, forward strand.
CAAATTCAGCGAGAGGGTTTTCAGATCGTTAACATTGGAAAGTGACATATTAGCAGTAGAAAGCATAGCCTGGAATTCCAAAGGATAGTATCTTCATGTGAACCAACACATTCTCATGAGAAAAAAACATATTCTATGGGAAAAAATCACCTGAAATAAATATAATCCATACATTAAAAACCATATAAAGTTAAAAATATGAGTAAGTTTACATCAAAGAACAATAAACTAAAAAAAATCAGTATGAATTTATAGATAATATCATGAATAGGTTGATGATTAAAAGACCAAGTGTTTGTAGAGATAGATATGTATTACAGGTTTCAACGTATCATTGACAGAAATTGGAATTTTATAGATACGGAAGGATGAGCGGCCATGAATGATAATGTAGGTAGAGAGCTAATGTGTAGTGAATGGAGGTAGGGAGGCAGGTGTGACAGAGGACGTAATGGTGAATGGAGATCCCAAGTGATGGGAAAGAGTGCTGGAGATGCGGAGTCGGATTGCTATGAATGGAGATTGAGATGACAAGACAAGGAGATGAGTACTACCGAAAACAGGGAGTAGGAGGAGTCTAAGATGAGGATCCAATAATGTCAGAGATGGGTAGCTGAAGGGTGGTGTCCGTAGATGGAGTGTCGACGGTGGGAGCAGAGACGAGGTAGAAAACCTAAGACATGGAGAGGGAAATAACAAGCTATATAAGATAGTTATGAGGGAATGAAAACGTATAGAGAGGGAGTAGGTATACAATGAGATGAGGAGTGCTGGAGATGGGCAGTCAGTGGAGTCAGAGATGAGGATCCAGGAGTGCTGGATACGGGGAGATGAAGGTTGGTGTCCATAGACGGAGCGCCTGAGGCAGGAGTAGAGATGAGGTGGACACCCTAGGATAGGGAGAGGAAAATTGCGAAATAGAGACGGTGAAGGTCATGGAAATAAATTAGGAGAAAGAGGGATTTTTTAAGAGATGAGCTGAGAAGGTGACACGTGGTGGAAAAAATCCTTCTTTAGTATATATATATAGATATAAGCGGAATTTGGTTAAACTATTCTTTAAATAAAGTATGGTTCATTTTTTATTTTGAGATTTGGATATGAAATTTTATATTTGGGAATGAAATTGCGAGTGGTTTTAAATGTTTTTGGATGTTGAGTGGGAGTATTAAAGGTTATAGATACATTTAGGAAGTATGTTGCATATACAAAATAGCGACATACATAAATATATTTGTGTTGGAGGTCACCTAAACTCTAGTTAGTTTGGGTAGAATTCCAAATTATCCAATTAGATGTTCATTGGACACCCACCAGTGTTCCGGTGGCCCCAGTTGAATATTTTAAAACATTAATTTAATTAATTAATTTAGTTTTTTATTTTAATCTAAATATTCTTCTCCACCAGTCTCATTTGGTCAATTCAATGAGGATCATAGGAAAATGAGCACCTATCTTCCCCTGACCTGTATCTATCATCCACTTCTTCCTTCAATGGTCTATTAATTGATCTATTTAAAGTAAAATATTATAAGTGTTGATTCTATTTTCATGTACCCAAATTCCTTTTTTTATATTTCATTATGCACCCTCATTCCCTAAAATGTGCATTTTGTTTTATTATTATAATGGCCTATAAATTAAGGGGTTTTTGTTTTGTGAGGATATTAGAATATGTTTTGGAGAATTGAATGTTATGTGATTTGGGTATCAAATTTTGAATTTGAGTGGTTGAACATCTCAAAAGGATGTTTTTATGATTATCGATGCTTTGGTGGGGATTTAGGTGGTACGATAAATTTTAGACAAGGGTTTTTGTTCCCATTACCCTTTTATAGTTTTATATTTCAATCCTTTCTCATGTTGTGACCCTCAGGATTCACTTTGATAGGGCTATAGTGAATTGTTTCTTACTAAGGGAGACCTATGTCTTACCATAATGGAAGGATCCTAAGGTGTTACTCCATGATGGTGGATAATTCGCACTACAATGTTTTCCCATGCATTGTTGATTGGCCTTGGTTTGTTTCATTACATGGTGAAGTATAGTGAGGGGGGTGTCCCCTATTCCCAAGTGGATATTGTTCTATGACCCACATGGTTATGTTGCATCTTATCACTAGGTTCCTTATTTGTGATCCTTTTGCAAATGTCATTGGGGATATTATTTGGATTACACATAGGGATCCTTCATTCAAAACACTAGAGGGGATGGGGATAGCCCATTATGGCTCTCCTATCTTCTCCTTTGGAGATCTATCAATCCATGTGGTTTGGGAGGGATTAATCACACTCATTGAAAGTAAGACTACTCCCTTTATCTTCGATGTTCTCCCCACTACATTAATATAATTTTTTGTTTTCTATATAGGGTTTCATAGTGATGATTTCAAAGGATATTATTAAAATATTCTTATATGATGTGGATATTCTGTGAAGCTCATATAATAGATTCTAAGAGTTGGTATTCAATTAATCATTTTTCATTTCCTATGAGGTTTGTTGTCAAATTAATTCATTTAGGGTTTAATGGTGATTTTCGGTGAAATGGGTCATATATTCACTTGTTTAACTTGGAGATTTGGGTGGATTAGGTCTGGGAGTATGATAGAATTTGATTACACCCTATTTTTTATTACATCAGTGATATGAGATAATATAGTGAGTTTTTAATTGGTTATACTAATTTGGGATTTTGGTCTCTAATGTTCGGTGTATTAATTTGATGGTGTCTATTGATTAGATAAGTAGTTATAGACTTGATATAGATAGCTATGATCATGATATAGATATATATATCTCTATTTTATGTATGATTCATTTACTTATCAAAATAAATTATTAATTTTTTGATTTTATATTCATATTCCATCATTATTGTAACTCCGCAAGTATTCGGAAATATTTTCATTTTTAAACTACATGTCATCAACTCATAAAAAAGCTATTCTTTTTATTCAAAAAATTAAACATGAGTTTAAAAAAATTAATAGAAGATATGATTCAAATGAAAATCACATTATTCAATCATAATAGAATTTTATAATAATATTGAAATAAAATAAATATATTATTCTACATATGGTTACATGTCATGGAAGATTACATCCATTAAAAGTGAATAACAAATCCGATAATAAACAAAAAATAATAATATATTTACAACTCAAAAACCACCAAGATAATATTCTCTCTAGAGGAACACCATTATTAGAAAAAAACCTATAATTAAAAGAAAAAACTCAAAGAAGAAATCATATTATTAAAACTAAAATAAATATTAAGGAAATGAGAAGTGAAATTTAATAGAAAAGAACGGAATACATTTATAGAGAATAATTTTGGTAATATTTCTATTATAAAGGGAAATATGATCATTGGGTGTACAAGTTTCAACTAGGTTTATTGAATTTCATTATATTTAATAAAAAAATTAAAACAATATAATATAAAAAAATAATGAATAAAGAATATAATAAATAATAAAAAAATTAATCCTAAAAATAGGTTTGTACATTAAATATTGTCATTATTAAAGTATTATATGATGTTATCCTAAAATTAAATGAATTATTTTTAAAAAATGGATTTGTAAAATTAAAAGGTTAGGAAATAAATAATAAACATTAATGATATATGGTCAAGATTAATTAAAAGTGACATTTTATAATGAATTATTTTTCATGTGTTGAATATCATTGTATTAATAAAATTAAATACTACTAACGAATGATTTTAAATGATATTTATTGATAATATATATTTAAAAATAAATTAATATTCATCTAATAATTATTATGAGGAAATTAATAAGGATGTATTTATTTTATTCATAAAATACATTTTTTAATGAAAAAATTGTTTTTATGCATTATACATGCCAAAATTAAAATAAATTTATCACATTAAGAAATTGTTTCAAATAAAATGGATTTAACAATTTTAAATAATCATATATAGTATTTTAATAAGTTAAATATCATTTTTCAATATTAAAATAATTTACCAAGATAAATATTTGTTACTAGGGTAAGCCAATAATTGTCAGGAAAATGAATTTGTATAACTATAGTATATTTATTAATATTTTTAAATTAAATTTATTGCTTTAAAATAATTAATATAATATATTATTTTTTGTAATAAAAAATATACTTAAACATATTCAATTTTTAATTGATAAAAAATAATATTTAGATCACTTAATATTTTATGAAGTAATTTTTCTTAAAAAATATCTTTTCTATATATTATATTTTTTAAACATAATATTTAATTTTCAGACATTATGAAATAGAATTTTTTTAAATTGATTCAAAATTTATATATTTCATGCAGAAATTTGATAACATTTTTAATCTTATTTTCTTAGTAAAAAATATTATTATATATTAAATATTTAATTGTGGTTAAAGGTTAAAAATAGGTAATCTACCATGGAATGAATTTCAATAAATCAACATGACACATCGATATTACAGAATAACTTTTTAGGTGTTAAATTAATTCCCACATTTCCCACCAACATTTCATAACATAACTAACATAACTCACATGTGATTCAATCTTTATCATTCAGCAAAAAATAGTTTTGAAGGTAATGTCTCTCTTTTTAACCTATAAAATGACCTCAATTATAGTCACATCAATCTAAACATATCTATAGAAATTCCATTTAAACTCAAACCATTTTACCTCACCCAGATCCCTCCCTTATGTTTAGTAATCCCATCTAACAATAACATATCCCTGTTCTTCTATTTACAATAGGCCTTTCAAAAGTTTATTGATGACTTCAACATGAGTACCATCCACTCCCTATAATTTTATTCTCTATATTTCTCATCCAAATATCATCCAAAACAATTAAAAATATAATAATATAATTATCATTATCATTATTATACCAAAATGTTATTATGTTTCTTAAATAACGATTATTTATCTCTCTTGCATCAATTGGGAAATGAAAACATCACTCGTGGTATGTGCGATCTACAACTTCCATGAAAGGAATATTTTGGTTTTCATCAATGAGATATATGGATGAATATAAGAATTTATTTAATGAATATAAATGATATTTTTCACATGACTAATATTATATAAGGATGAATTAATCATTCTATTATTAAGTAATCCATTATTAACATACCCATGGTTTTTATTAAAAAATTCATAACAAAATATGTTATTAATCATAAATCAAAGACAAAACTCTGAGGGAATAAAATTATAAAATTATAAATAATTCGGAAATATCTATTATATTAACATAAATAATCTTGGAATGTTAAACCTGGAATCAATGTAAAGGGATCGACATTGACATTATAAAACATATGTGAAGCAATAAAAATCACAAAGATATGAGAGTATAAATAAAGAGTAAGTATATATTAAATGTATATTTAATGATTTTAATTAATTATAATAATGGATAATAAATTTTATTAATTTTATGAAATATAATATTAATATTTTTATGTTTATCATTGATGATTTTTGATTACATATAATGAAGCAGGAATCTAAGGTCATAGTTTTTTCTGCTCTGCATCCTTTTCATTGAGTTTTAATTTTAATTTATTAACTATGTTATTCTCAGTTAATTATAATGTACAATTTATTTAGGTAATTTCCCTTTTCACTTGGAAAAATTAAATTCTTAATTTAATTATTTTTGTTTGAATGATTTCATAAATAATAAAATTAAATGTTCTGAACAGTAATTATCGCCCTCTTTAATAAGATCTTTCACATTTTAATATTATTTATTTACACAGATTATTTCCTTTCATATCGTGAAACCAAAATATATATTATCTCATTTGAGCGTGCTTTCTATCATTTACCCTTTAAAAAATTATTTTTTATTTTCCTATTTTTTATCTGTCTTTCAATAACGGTATTTTAAAACATTAAAATGGGTTTTTCATTCATTGTCCTATATTCTATAATCCACTCACAATTTCCTGTAGATATATTTTATATCCTTTTCAAGGACTCAAAATTTTATTTCATTATAAATAATATTTGAAAAATTCTTCTTGTTAACTTCTCAAAAAAAATAATCTATTTCAATGTTAGTTGTAACTCTTTCCATTTACCTAAATGTTCTGAAATGATTTCTAAAAAATAATTTTTTATTTTTCTTGCATATTTATCATTAAAAAAGTACTTAACTCATATAGAGTAATATTTTATGAATATGTAACTAAATAAACATATGAAATAATAATTTTTTTTTGTGTCTTGGTTTTAGTTGATTTAGTTGTTGAGGTTATTTTATGCAATACCATTTCTAATGTTGAAAACCCTATTTTTTTCTATTAGTTATTTATGATATGATATGTGATTTATTTCACATGGAACACATATATATGGATGTCGTGAGTGGGGTCCTATATATCCCTCCACTGCATTTGTTAAAATTTTATATCTCATGGTATAATAAATCATGGACATGATTTTGTTTTTTCAAATATTAAATGCTTTTCATGATTGGGTTTTCTCACAATATAAATAGTGGGAAATATTGGGATTTCTAATATTGTGATGATTTATTAAACAAATTTTTGTTCCATGGTTCATTTTTATGACACATTAACATGACATGCCACATTTTTATTCATTTATTATTCTTCATGGCTATTGTTTATTATCTCACATTTTCACACTGTTATATTATTGTATAGGTATGATCATTTGAGATTAGATGTTATTTCCTCATGGATTGCATAAAAATATTATTATTACATGTTATTTTATTCATATTTTTATCTCATGCTCTTTCATTCTCATATAGTTATATTCTAACCCTTTAGAACTAATTTATTATCTTTTTCATTACTATGAATTTGAGCATACATCTTCTTATGTTTCCCATTTCCCATGGAAATTATATGTAATATTATGTATAGAAATAAGTATTACATAGATATTTTTTAATATATATTGAATCAATTATGTGAAATAATATTTTTATAAAGATAATATCGAATGACTCTAAACCGTTGGGTTCTGGGATTGTGTGATAATGTTTTATAAGTAATTTTAAATAATGAAAATATATGAAATATATATGTGTTTATCTTGGATGATATTTCATGGTATCAATGTTTTTTATATGAAATATTTATTTTTAGCACAGGACCTGAGAGTGTGGGTCTAGGGAATCTTAATTTTTATTATTATCTACATATATCATGACTTATATGGTTCACCACATATATTGTTATAGGATAAAAATGTTCAATTATTTTGCATGTATTTCATATCTTGTGAAATTATTTGATGGTGGAACATTGGTCAGTGAGCATTAGTATCCCTCTTTATGGATTACTTAGTTGTTTTGTTATATTATAAATAACAAGATTTTTTCTTTTAAAAAAATTATTTTAGGAACATGATTGATTTAAATGTAATTTATAAAGAAAAGAGGTGATTTGAGAAATAATGTTGTGATGGTATTTAAAAACAAAAGTTGGGTTTTATAAATAACATTATAATGGAATTTTTCAAAGGTCCTAATGTGATAAATAGGGAATGTAATTAAATTCCAAAATGGTTTAAAAAGATATATTGACATAATTTTTAAGTGAAATATTCAAGGTATTTTTTTAAAAAAAAATTTGGCCTATTTTACCTTGGGAGGAAATGCCCATTTTTTCATGTATAATCGTCTTGAGGTTATCATTATTCTTGAATGAATTTGGATTATATTCACACAAGATTATTCCTTTAATATATATTATTCGGTGAACTTATCTTTCAGTACCAAGGCATTATGTTTTTTCAGATGGATTTGATAGACATGTTAAAGGGGTAATATGTGATTTGGGATGGGTTAGGGATGTGGGTAAAATATTTGAGTTATTATTAACATGGTGAGGATTATTTGAGTTCATGATATAGATCACATTTCTTATTATGGTTTCATGTCTATGTCAATTTTGTGATTTTTATTACTGAAATATTCCAATATAAATGATATGGATCATGAGGTTTTTCCAATACATTAATGTGAAGGTACCAACAAGACCACCATGGGTGATATGGGGTCATGGATGTTTTTGATGTCTTCCTAAACCTTGACTGATAAGGTGTGTCTTGATATGGGATGTTCAACCTCTATTTATTGGGAAGGAATGACCTGGGTACTTCTTGTTTTATATCCCTTGAGTAAGAATGGATTACCGGGATACTTAATGTGTAGCGTCCTTTAAATGATAAGGGATTTTGTAAGACTTTATGACACCATAACCTGCACCTTCAGGTAGTGGGAAGGACATTACATGACACGCTACCCTACATATTTGGGTATAGTTTCAGGTATATAATGATACCCTAATTTTTAATGTTGGTTATGGTTCTATCATGGTATATTACCCTACCAATTTTCCTCAGGTATAGTTTTGGTTACAGTATAAGGTTTCCCTCTCGTCATTTTGTAACTGAGCTGTAGTGTGTATAATAAATAGTTGTGGTGTCATGATTACTTAACAATATCTCAATGTTTGTTCCAGTATATGCATTTTTCATATTGTTTATAGGTGGGAGTGTTTCACTAGTGAGAATTGTAAACATTTTATTTAATACATACAAATCCACATGATACCATTAGAACATAGTAGTGTCTAAATATTGGGGATTCCTACATGGTTTTTAGACTAACCACTACCTATGTAAACTTCATAGTTTTTTATGTTGGTGGGTATACTTTCATGTTTTCTCTCAGGAAACAGGTATGTCATAGAGATAGAGAAATGGTTTAGATAGTAGTCTATAGAGGACAATCATTAAGTAGGATAAATTTTTGAGTGGGATTGGATTCCATTATAGTTAGTTTTTTTGTTTTTTGTTCAGTATGTGCACTAGATAATATTTTATTTATTTATTTCATTCATGTTATATATTTATAAACTACTACTCTATTGGGTATTGTCGCATCATGTAGATTTTTTCCACTTGTCACTCCAAAATATGGGGGGCCTATTGGATGCCTTCTTTACCTATAGGTATTTGTGGGGATATTTGATATATTGATATGCCATGCTGATTTTTTTAGATTTAATCATGACCCTTGGGAATTTTATTAAAGGTAAAATTTACCCCATAACAATTTTATGACCACTTTGCTAGTCTACAACCATTGGATTATGGGGATCCATGCTTTAAGTAATGTGAAATTCTCTTATTGGGCCAATTTTTGGTTATATGGTGTAAGAAATAACAAAAATAAAATTTTAGAATAATTGTTTATGGGATGGATTTATTAAATTATAGAGTTTTGTTTTTGGTAATCAGAAGGTAAATTGTACACATTCCTGAAAAGAATAAAATTGGTTTAAACCCAAGTTGTTAAGGGATATCAAGTGTTAGAACTATGAACTCTATGATACATGAGGTGGTTGATCAGTGTGAGAATTTTGATATGGAATAGATAAGACTTGGGATGATTTATAGGGATTATTTGGGTTTTAATGAGTTGTTCATGCCTCTTTATAGTGGAATTATTTGTCCATAATACATAATTCTAAAGATGTTGTTATTTAATATGTTTCCTCACAGAAATATAGTATTAATTCAATAAATATATAATAAAATCAATGTTTTATTCATTACATTGTATTGAAATGTTATATTAATATATATATTAGTGTATTGTTTGATTTATTATGATTTTTATTATTTATTTTATGTACGAAAATTATTTTTTTGGTTGTTGGTTTTGGATAAAACCCTTTTTTATAGGAAAACTCATATGGTGGTATAAAAAAATTAATGATATGTTTTTATAAGTCTCTTTTACATGAAATTTATCATGGAGTATATGATTTTGAATTGTATAGTATTTTTAGGTTTGAGAAAAAATTACAATAAATTATTTTTGAAATTGAATGTCAAAATTATTTTTGAGATCGACAATTTCTTTTGGAAAAAATAATGATTATGGTTTATATTTTGTTAAATGTTTTATTTAATGAAAACATTATATTCTAATATTAATTATATTATCTCAGGAGATTACTGGTGTGTATAAATTATTCATGTGGGTTTTAAAAAAAGTGACCAGTACCTATGTAAATTGGATTGCATGGAATTTATGATTCGGTTAGGAGTGACGCAGATTCCTGAAATACCTTTTTGCATTATATGTTCTATTTTTGTGACACACAAAATGATGATGGAGTGTGAAGACCCATTTTTGCAGATATTATGAAAATATAATTGATCTTATATAGACCAGGATTTCACGGTTTTCAATTGTAGAATAGGAGAGACCCGAGTGATAATATTCTATATCTATCAAGTATGACATGGTTTTTTATAGTGATCTTGGTGTTTAAGGAATTATACAAGGTTTTTTATTCATATTGAGTATTCGAATATGATTTTGAATCAGTTTCTGGGTTTGGATTGGTTGATTTGGTTTTGGTAGGTGAATCTTATGGAGGGAATAAATATTTGGATAGATCAACCTTTATGTGTAGAGTCCTGTAATGAGGAGAACCAGTCCTTGAGTTAATATGGGTGTTGAAATTTTAGTGTCTTATGATCAATGTGTTTCAATGATAACCATATTAGTGTTTTTTTTCATAATTTTTGTTGGTTCTTAGGTATGAGAAGTTATTCATATTAAGTCATTACATATCATAAAAGACGAGATATGGGTTATATATATTGGGTGTTTTCGTTATTTAGGGAATTATATTGATGGTGGGTAGAATCATATTTCTGACATATACATCCAAAAGGATGGTTATAGTCATATATTTGGTCCTATTTGAGTGTGAGTGGGATGCAATATGCAGCAATACTCATGGGTGGAGAGTGAATGTGGTGATTTTGGTTAGTCAAGGGTCTAACCATAGAATTACTTCGAGTATTAGGTTTGTAATTTGGTTTGGGTGTTTACATGATTTTATTATCACTCTAAGAGTTAAATAATCACGAAAAATTTATGTAGATACGTGTTAGTAGGTATTGAAAATTACATTAGGAATGTTGGACAAATGATGACAAACTACTATTGTTATAAAAGGTTGATGTGGAAAGGTAGGACCCATACAAGGATTTTACTTGATATCTTTGATGAAACAAAACCAGCTATGGGATGAAATCATTAATATAGATATATGAGTCCCCATTAGTGAATAGATCAGTTTTTGGTGGATAGTGCCCTTACTGGTTGGAATTTCATTATAGAAGCATGTTGTGAATTATGTAATGGAAAACAATAGTTCAAAGAGTAATTAATATTTTTGGTATGTCAGGGTTCATGGATGTTAGACTACCATAATCTGACACTGATGAAAAGTGTTTTGGTGAAGAGTTTTTAATGAAATGTATATTTATGAGTCATTATTTTGTGATAAATTTTGAATTTATACTCTTGATTAGGGGAGTTCCATGAATTGGGGTTCAAGTTAGTAATCAAAGCATAAGGAACATATTAGGATAATGTGTTTAGATGATTATTAAATCCTTTTTTTTATTTTGGTACTTAAAAGGGCATTATAGTTGGGTTACGGTGCCCAAAATACATTACTAGTTTTGAAATATGGGTCCAGGTCAAATCATGACTCTTAAGTCATGTCATAATAGGGTTTTTATTAAGGGTCATTATGGTGAGGGAACATGGTACCACTCTGTGATGGAATAAGAATAGGTAATCAACCCATGATGATGGAGAGGTCATGCTACGAATAGTTAGCTCTTTGATGGGTGGTCTGCCATAGGGTTTGTCTCACCAAAGTCAAAGGGGGTATTCCATGATCTGGTCTGGAATAATGGGTTATCCTCCGATCATGGTATCCATTCACACCGAAAATCATATGGTCACCATGTGACCTATAATTGGGTTTCTTTTTCTAAAATCCATTTTTGGTAAATTCATGGGGGCTCTTATTTTAAACCCCCTTTAGGCTAATTTATTTTAGAGGTGTGAGAGGAATGAGGTATCCTTATTTTAACTCCCATATCCTCTTATAGTTCTACTTTTCATATGAATTTTTTGAGTGGTTCATAAAAAATAATTTATTTAAGACTACCCCCTTTCTATTCCTTCCTATCCCACTTTTTTTCTTTAATATTTTTCAGTTAGTTTTTTGGAGTGATGATTTCATCAGAGCATGTTAAAATCATCATATTTAGAGGATATTTTATTTTTACCTAATAGAGGAGATTCCATGAGTAGGTATTGAAAATTTAATTCATTATTTTACTTAATATATTTTTCTCATTATTTTTTTTATAGTTTTCATTATTTTAGTGAAATTGGATATTGATTAGAGGGTTTAACATCGGGATTTTATATTGCATAGGTCTAGTGTGTGTCTAGACTGTAACACAACTCATTTTTCATATTTTTGGAATTATTAGGTTTTCTAAAGAGTTTATCACTAGTTATACAAATTTTGGATTTTGGTTTATAATTTTTTTATTAATTTGATGCTTATTATTGATGAGATAGTTACTCATGGACTAAGAGAGGGTTAATATATGATTGGGATGGATTTATGGATCACCCATTAAGGTAGGTGGCATTGATTTTATAAATAATATTGTTTTTTTCTATATTTTATCTATATATTACATCATTATTGTTTGTGAATTTATTTTTTATGTATTTTTTCGGTTCTCCCAAGAGATTACAATTTGATAGCATTAGCCTAATAGTCAACATGCATCACAATGTTATCTAAATAGTTCGATTGTGGCATATTAGTCAAATGACCATTGATTTCCATATTTATGGTTTGGGTAGTGGTGTTTTTTTTGTATTTTAAAAAATAATATGTTTCCTTTTTAAAATTTAATTTTCATTAATGGTTTTATTAAAATTAAATTTCTATGAAAAAGCGGGGATTTGATAAATTGGTTTTGAAATGGTATTTTAAAATAGAAGTGGGGTTTTCTGAATAACATTTTGATGAATTTTGGACAAGGGACTTTCCTGAGTAAGATGTTATGGAATGAATTTTAGAAATTACTAAAAAAGGAAGAGTTTGGCACCATTTTAATGGAAATATAGAATGGATTAGTTTGAAATTGTTTTAGTGTTTATAACCTTATATTGAAAATTCCTTATTTTCCCATGTGTGATTTCATTGATGTGATTTGTTTTTGTGACTACCAATGCTTTGTTTTCCTATATCTGGTTTCATGTTATTTTTATTTTCTCATGACTTTTTCTTTCAATATCAATGTTTTCTGTTGGTATGAATGGATGTGACAAACCTCTTAATAGGGTATGATTGGTGTTTGGAAGTGTTGGGGATGTGGGGATAGGTCTCATGTGAAAATCACCTTATCATTGAGTTTTTGAGATCATGGAATGGGTCATATACCCTATTGTTATTTCATTTTTGAATTTAATATGTTCTTGTGATTATAGACTAATTTTATTTTGGGAGATGAAGATACCAAGGATGGGCCTCGCATTAGGTGGGAAGGGATCGGTAGGTCTACCATGGGTGATGTGTGTTCCTTGATGTGTGTGCTGTTTTATTAAACCATGTGTGATAATGTGTGTCTTATGATGGGATGAAAAACCCCACTTGAGTGAGAATTTAAATTCATGTTGTAAGGGATGACTAGGATACTTGGTTTGTGACCTCCCTTGAGTGATAATGGATGGTTAGGGACATCAGGATGCCCTACAATGTACCTTTGTGTAGTCTCAGGTAATAAGCATGAAACCGAACCCTACGTCATCAGGTATGGGATAATGTGAAAAATGAAAGCCTACCCTATATCATTAAGTATCATATGGGATTATTATATCATGATACTTAGTGATTTTATGTATGGGTTTGATTTTTATATAAGTTAACCTTCTCTTCCTTTAATCATACAACCATATAAGGTTTGGTCAGGTTTCATAGTGGCATGGTTAGCACATGATACACTAATGGATACTCTTGTATTTTCATTTTTTGGTTTATTTATAGGTCTGTGTGTTTAACAATCATGAATAATACACCGTGTATGTATTTTATGCACATTCACTAGATTATAGTATCACTTATTAGTGTTCAATCATTGGGGGTTCCTAGTGGGTCATGGAATCACTCCTACCCATGTACATGGAACTAGTTTTGATGTATGTATAGAGACCATCTTGTTTTCTCTGAGGGGACCAGTGTCATTTAGATCTAGAAAATCTATTAAATTAACATGCTATAATGGACAAGGATTCAGTGTGATAATTATGTGAGTTTGGTCGAAGGCCATTATATTTTTTTTTAATTTTTGTTCAACATGTGTCCTAGAAAATGTGTTTTTTATTTATATAATGTATTCAATATGTCTATATACTTCAAATTTTATATTTATTATTGTTGATGTTTATAGTTCAGTTATTTCAATTATATACATTAAAGCCCCTCTTGGAACCATTTAATTTTTATTTTCATATTTTGAATATCTATTACATATAAGAGACGTTTTTTTTCAGGAATTGGAACATGATCCTCAGAGATTATTTTTGTGGGAATAGTATCCCTAATAATATTTTACGCCCTCATCATTTTTCATTAGACTCTAGCCTAAAAGAAGGTTCACATGAGGTCATGTTTTTTTCACCTTTAAATTGTTATTTAGGTGATCTAATATAGGGAATTATATTTATTTGTTTCTTAAATTTTAGTAATTTTATTACAATATAACCATAAAATAGGGTTTCCAAGATTTTAATAAATCGCCATGGGTATTCCCTATAATATTATTCTCTTTTTAGATGTTTTCATGTTTTCTAATGGAGTGATTGGGTATGTGGGATTGAATGGCCTTGGATTTGACCAATATGGTTTTGGGTATTTGGTTGAGGTTGTGTGAGCCACCATATCCCTATAAATAATACTCTATATGAGATATATTATGGGTTATAAAATTTTTCAATAGATACATGTATTTAGGGAATATTCTGAATAATAATTTTATCCCTTGATGTATTTTTGGTCTTGAATAGTAATTTCATTGGATTTTCAATGCCTGATGGAATGGTTCTTAGTGATTCGAATTTGATCCATAAATTTTATTTGTCTATTTTGATTGGTTGGGTTGTGTATATATAATTAACGTGAGTTTTTTTGGGGATTAAATTAATTCATAAATAAATATGGATGAAAATTTATAGTTCATGTACTTTTATCCCTTATTTTGAACCTTTAAAATATTGGTTTGGTTGAAATTTCCCAACATATAATTTTCTTAAGTGGATGGGTTATGATTAAAAGATAGATTAGTGGTTTATTCGTTGACACCATTGATGAGTTGATTTGAGAATAGTTATTTATATATATCATGCCTATGATAGATGATATGATGAAGTCATAATTTCCTTATTCTATTTCATAAATTGATATATGAGAAATCCATTTATTATTTCATAAAAAATGGGGGTTATTGTGATTTTTGATTGATGATATTTCAATAGGAAGTGATCATTTCTCTATTTAAGATTGCTCGCTAATATTTTCTATGGGTGTAACAACATATTATTGTTAAAATCAAACTATGGTAATTTACTAACCCATTAGAAATATGTTTTCTTAAAATATATTCACTTTATATAGATTAATATACTCATGGGTTTGAGTTTAATATTCCATTTTAGCATTCATGATTTTAATGCGCATATACATTCATTTTTATACAAGACGATCATGTTATTATTATTTATGGATTTCATGCTTTATAATTAAGGAATAGATATTCATATATTATGATTCATCAATTATTACCTTGTTAACAAGTTCTATTTAAATTTAAAAATGATTTTCCTTACATTTTTTACAATTAATTCATCATGGTTGAGATCTTTAATGGATATATTCACAGTTTCTCTCATATTGATAGTTGTTATGTTTAATTTTATATCTATTATTCAATATTAAATAAAACATTATATATAACTATATATTTTTCTATGTTATAAAGTATATAAATTTTAATTCATTTTTACTTATATTGGGACTGCATGATGAAATCTTTCAATACATCATTCTAATGAAAAACAATTCATTTTATATATTAATGGTTTGTGTATGACTATTTGATGTATCATATGTATGTTTTGTGATTTGATACCCATTTTTCGTTGGTATTATATCTTGATTTTAATTTGGTTTTTATTCTAAAAGGTTTCCTGTAGTGATATTTTCTATGTGTATATTTAGGTGTTCTATTTATTGCATATATAGGTGTTTGAGATACGTTTTTAGTTTCTATATTGGAATGTGTATACTAGTGAACATTGATATATATATATATATTTATATATGATGATTTCATCCTTATATGGAGATAAGACACATTATAGTAGGATTATGCTGAGGTATATGATTATAGATATGTATATCTAAATGTATGTATTACTTTCTATGATAATATGTGTGACCTACAAGGAGATGATTATATTAGATACATATATAAAGTTACTCCATTGGAGGAGCCTCCCAGGTGAGGAAAATTCATAATATTTTCCTATATGATAACATTAGAGGCCTCTATGGATTGACTGATTACATTTGTGTGTGTGTTTTTATTCTATGTGTACATGTGTGTGTGTGTGTGCGTAGCCACTTATAGAGGATGTGATCAGACAAACACCCATAAGGGAAATGTCATGTATGGTTTCCATATACCAGAACATGGATTTCATGAATGGATTTAAAAGGTTTGTCTTATTATTATTAGGATTTTACAATCATTATAGTATAATTAATATATATTTTTACGTTCTCGGTAGAAAATTTTGCTTAATTTTTTATTATATACATTATTTGATAAACTAATCAATAATGATTTTTATTTTACCTATTTTGTTCTACTATCACACATCATGTAACTTTACGCATAAAATTACATTTATAATGTATTTTTTACGTGTTGGAACCAATAAATGTTTTCCCAACATTTTTTCATAGAGGACATGATATGATCCTTTTCGAGGTGAAAAATGTTATGTATGGGAAGAAAAGTGTCTGTATACCAGGAGAAGAAGCAAATGATATATACATATGCCATGATAATTCTCACTCACTAAGTGATAGTGATTTATTAAAATATCATATTCTAATGATGTGATGTTGAGTACATCTCACATGGAGTAAGCTATGTATTTCTTATATTTCTAATGAAAATGGTTATCAGAACCATAAATCCATTTTTGAGAGTCATAAAATCATTTTTTGGCCTAGGAAAACAAATTCAATAAATAAATATATTATCATAGGGTGTATTTATCTTAGAAATATTATTTTTTAAAACATATAGATCTATAAGATACTTATGGGAATGATTTATAGTTTTTTGAAGTTGGGAATCATTTTAGAAGAAATAAAATCAAAAAAGGGGGTATTTCTCTGAAAAAGATCAATTGTTTCCTGAAAAATATTTTATGGACCCAAAAATACATTTTCAAATGAAGAGTTTTTTTAATATAGAATTCATTTTGGGTGGATAATAATTTATCCTTTTCAGCCACATAATACGATCATAGATGGATTTCGTTTACAACTTGATAGAAGACTACCTTTGTGGGCATATAATGTCTTAATGGTTAGTAGTCACCTGAAACATTGACATAGTGATTCGTTTCATCCCTTTAAAGTCTTTATAGATAGGAAAATACAATTTTTTATTAAAGTATGTCATCCTTTGGAATCACATATCTCAAATGGGTGGTTACCATGTGTTTCCTATAAATACCTAGGGTTAACTTTGAAAAGGGACCCTTTAATTGATCATAAGCACACACTTCAAAATAAGAATGACATCATTTTCAGTTACATAATTTTTATTTGAGCCTTTTAAGAAAACCTATGTAATTTCTAGAGTCCAATACTAAGAAATGGAGAGGTAGATACACCATGGAATATCCTTTTTATGGTTCCCACCTCACATATAAATCTCATAGATCCGTCTGTATAAGAACTTCACAAAGGTCTCCCATAAGGATCATTTGCAAAAGGAATCAAATTAATTCATGGGGGAATCCCAAAATATTACCCTTAATGAAGGACTACCCTAATGTACCCTTTGAAATGAAATCCCACAAAGGCCCCTTTATAATGGACTCCTATAACAGAACCCTTGATGAAGGACTCCCAAGAAGACTATTTCACAGATGAATCCCTTTATGCCCCTTCACAAGTTACTCCCATAATGTCCCTATGTGGATCAATCCTTATAGTCCCTTCCATAGATGAATCCTATAAATATCCTTAATAGGGTGGCGTTAACATATATTCCTTCACAAATATACATGATAAACCCACTTCAAAAAATATTATTATCTTCTATAATGCACCAATTTTAAATGAGAATTGGGGTTTTAAAGCATATATCAGCCCCTTCCGAATGGTCCCAGACCATGAAATATTTAAGCTACTTTGGGAAATGATTTAATGAAATACTTTTATGGGTATTTGAACCTATTTTATAAAATTTCTTACACCAAATTCATCAAACTATTTTGAATTGGACCAAATGTTCTCATTTTGATCCTTTCACTATGTTCAAATCCCAAAAGCACCCATAGTTATCTTGGGAATCCAATTCAGTGTAATCCCCTAAATGTTCCTATAATTGTGTTCATGTAAATGTCCCTAACCTCCAAGAAACATGTTTTGGAGCCCCATTTAGATCCCTCATACTCCAAATAAAGGATAACTCCTTCTACTTGGTGTAATCCTCATAACCAACCATCACCTGAGTCATTTTATAGATGAAAATATAAATGAAAACTCAGTATATATACTCTAATAAATTTCATTTTGTATTCCCTTTAAAAACAAAATAATCCATACCTCGTGAAATTATAATAAATGGGTTGATCCAAACATATTATATTAAATTATTCAACTCAAACTACATGTATTTTAACTTCTATTCTAAGAAGATACACATGATTTCTCATTGAGGTCAAATATGAACATTCAGATATCAGCATAATTGAACCACCCCCATGGGAGGTGGTTCTCCCCTTCGTGGTTACCTTCTTAGATAACCCAAAACATCCAAAAAATTATACAACTAAACATTAAAAATTTGCTTTCCCTTATTTGATGATTGTAAGTGGACAAACATTACTCATGTGACAATCAT
Organism: Viscum album; assembly: GCA_963277665.1. Classification (NCBI taxonomy): domain Eukaryota; kingdom Viridiplantae; phylum Streptophyta; class Magnoliopsida; order Santalales; family Viscaceae; genus Viscum; species Viscum album. Next base: position 508,424,822 of record OY728145.1, read on the forward strand.
GAGATCCCCCAAGTAATGATTCAGGGAAACTTTTGGTGATGAGACAAGAATGCCTAATATGATGAGCATGAAATTCCCTTTGTGATGATCATAGGATAACCAACTCTTTATTAGGTGATGATCATAATATTCCCTCATTTCCTGATGTGAGAAATATAAAACAACCACCTACATTTTGTAAGACCAAAAGTAACCTCTAATGTATAGTTATTAATAGAAATGATGAAACCAAAATGAATTATTCGTCATAATTCACATACCAACTATTTCTATGTTGTAACACCCCGACCCAAGTTACCCAGTTTCGGTTCATTATTACATAACATTGTCATGATACAAGGAACCATGTCCCAAAAGACCGATCAGTTTAGCAACCTTGGAAGTACTAGATACATTCCGAAGTTTTACATTACATCATGAAATAAAAACACCAAAAACATTTTGTCCCCTTTTGAACAAACTTATATCCTTAGCCAATCCCTATAGGTTAACCACAAAATACTTCTTCACACCCTGGAAAAAATAAAACATAGAAAGGGGTGAGCTCAGATGCTCTGTAAGGATAATAATATAGAGAAAACATTCATAAATAAGTATAAGCATTTAAGGCAATGTATAACACTGAAACAAAATCCTTTTAAACATAATGTTCATCATAATATGGAAAAGATAAAATAAAATAATTCCATTTACATATTCACTTGGATATTCTACTAGTCAAATAATCACATGCAATATCACTAGACACTTTCATAATAATGGAATGCATAATTCCAGGCCTCATAACCACATAGTCAAGGCCCTGTGCCAAGACAACAAATAATATTTTGTCAAGGCCTTATGCCAAGACTCTAGTCTATCTCAAGAGACCTACTGATGCATCGAGGAGCTATAGCGGGTTCCACCTGTCACTTACTATGTCCAATGGATTCCTCATATGAAAAGGTCTAAACATATCATAAAAATTCGTATTAAAGATAGAATAAAAAAATTCAATACTTATTCATAAACCATGAATGGTATAAAAATAAAACATCCATAGTAAAACATATCACAAAACCTTCAATACAATAAGGAGTATTTTTATCAACTTCAAAAAAGTATAAAATCCATCAAAGGATGTTGACATTGATGAAAATTATTGGTAAAACACTTTGAGAGAAATATCACTATTTCATGAAAGAATTTAAAAGTCACACAATTTAGAAAGGAAGACATTTAAAGTCATATTTGAATCAAAGTGTCCCATACCACTTTGAAACTTTTGAAATGAGTTAACATTTTAAAAACATTAATGTTCATATATATATAAATCCTTAAACCCCATTTTAAAAACATGTAAATTAATGAGAAAGTATTAGAATAATAAATAAATAAAACAATTAAAATTATGTTATATTAAAATATTCCATTTAAAATAATCCTTTTGAAAACACTATTATGAAACATTGACATGGATAATAAATATGTCCCAGTAGATACATACCTAAAAGAAACCTTAGATAATAACAAGATTGTGAAATTAACCCTTACCTTGTAGTTTTCCTTAGTCGATGGTATGTTAACCTACTATATAATAGATAAAACATTATTCTTAAATTATACAAGAATCATATACATAAATATGATATCATATATGACTTTATAATATTGCTTTGTTAATAATATATTAGTAGTATCATCATTTCGGGTGTTAAATGATTCTTTTTCATTTATATGATTTGTTACGTAAGCCATGTTTTTTATGGATAGGATGTATTTGATTAATATAAAGAATGATATTATCCTTATAAACATTATTTTTAATCATACAATGAAAATTATTCTTGAATGATTATGATGGAGAATTAATCTTATCGTGTTTGTGGAGACGGTAATCCGTACGTACGCACGAGCGACACTATCATACTTTGATGGTAAAATCAAATGTAATTGGATGGTATATCACATATACAGAATAATTAACATGATATATTTATTATTTATATCATTTATACTCATTATTATACCCATCCAAATAATGAATTGGCTGAACAACAAACTACACCACGATGTGGAGACGGCAAGCCGTACGTATGCACGTATGGTGACTTTTTCATTCATATGATTAATAGAATAATGAATATAGTTGTACCATTTTTATAATAACATCATAGTATATAGAAGTTACTGGATCTGTTATTTTATAATGGAAACAACAATGAAAGAGGAAGTGGAAGAAGAAAAGAACTTGAAATTGGTGACGAAATATTTACCTCTTCTTCAGGTTTTTCCTTTTGATTTGAAGAAAAGGGCTCTTTAGGATAAATTTATGACCAATGGAAGGCCTCTAGGATGAAGGTGGGAAATATGGGAGGTTATTTGGTTAGTGTTTGGCCGAGCCAAATGGATTTGCAGGTGTGAAATTAATAGAAGGGGAAGTACCCTTTTATAAGGGAGGTTAGGGTCACTTTAGGAAAAGCTTGAAATATTATATTACAATAAAATAATTTTCAGTTTATAATGGATCTAAAATTATTTATTTAGAGGATAATCTGGGTATGGGTTGAAAACTTCTCAACCAATAGGTTTTAGGCAGTTTTAGTTCACCATATCAACCTTATCATTTATATTTAACTCATAGTAAAATAGTTTGACATTTACCATGTCTCTTTGTATTTTTTTATTATATAGTTAATAAACATACTAGAAACTACCAAGAGAACCCCAAGTGGTTAATTATTATTATATATAACCTTATCTAAGTCCTTTTTTCAAACCTTAGATTTTTAGGAATATTATATCAATTTATAATATAGTATTTGTTTAAAAAACTCAATAATGTCAATTTTGCCACTATAGTATTTGATTTTTTTTGAATGCCATAAAAAATTTATGACATAGAATAAAATTTATTTAACTAACCATGACATTTCATATTAACCTAAAAAATTATTTTAATTAATCAGAAGTCTCAATTTACATTAATTTGGATATATATAATATTAATTATATTAATATTTCTTTAATAAGGTAATTACTGCATCATCAGTGTGTCATAAATAAATTAAAATATTCAATGAATAAAAATAATAAATAAAATAACATTATGTAGGAAATATTTTTTGGATTTCAAATCAATATTTATAGTCTAATTTATATAGTGTGTATCCCTATATTAGATATGGTTTAGTTATTAAATTTTTAATTTAACACTTTTAACTCTTCTTTAAATAAAATAATAATAAATATCCAAATCTGATCCTAGTGGACCAAATGTGGTCATATTTTGTTCTTAAGGTTTTTTTAGGTCAAATAAAACTTATCCAATATAATTAGGACATGTGTTAGGGTAATTATAATATCATTTTTATGCTTAATTACCCTATTTACTATAAATCGTGGTAAATAAAAGTCAAAAGTTACGATTCAAAAAAAATTATTTTCATCATATTGAACCCCATTTTACTTACTGATAACAATAGTGTTCTAATATTTTTAAATTCAACTCACATATGGGGTAAAATTATGTTTTATGCAAATTTGTAAATTCTCCTAGGAGGTGGGTAAAAGAATGTTTAAAGTTCAAAAAAATTATATATCTAAGCGTATTATTAAATGAATCCAATGAATAACATTGAACATATATATTTATTTTGTATCTATTTTGACTTAAAATAAATTTAAATTAAAAAAATGTTTAAATAATAAAATTTGGTTTTAACCCATAACGCTGTGTTTTCACTATTTATCAAAAATTGAATGTTTTCAGAAAAGTATCAAAATTTCACCCTAACCTAATTTTGATATTCCAAATAAAAAAATGAAGTCAGTTTTCAAAATTATTATTTATAAAATTTCAAAAGTTGGTATTACTATTCATAAAGGCTAGTCTGGTTGGTCGCGGTGTGTAAGAATCTCAAAGTTACGTACAATGAAAGAAATTTCATTATTCAAAGGAAAATGTACCATGAAAGCTTGGGGTGTTACATTCTCCCCTCCTTAAAAAAATTTCATCCTCAAAATTTCTAAAATATTTCTACATAAAAATATATGGGTGGTTCTTCATCATAAGTTTCTCGGGTTCCCACGCTGCCTCTTCCATCTTATGGTTTCTCCATAAAACTTTTACTAGACGAGTCATCCAATTTATCCACACTTCTTCTCTTGAATCAAGAATCTTGATAGGATCATCACAATAAGACAGATCAGGTTCCTATTCAATTTCCTCATAGGTGAGTACATGTGTTGGGTCAAGCATGTATTTTCTTAATAGTGATACATGGACCACATCATGAACTTTGGAGAGACTTGGCGGCATTTCCAAACAGTATGCTATAGCCCCAATTCATTCTAGAATATTGAAAGGGCCGATATACCTGGGACTTAATTTACCCTTCTTAACACATTGTATAAATCCCTTTCATGGAGTTTCCATAATGAAAACATGATCTCTTACATGAAATTCAAAATCCTTCCTTCGGTTATCAGTATAGCTCTTCTACCTAATTTGAGATGCTTTGGTGTGTGTTTGGATAACCATCACCTTTTCCATTGTTTCCTCAACAAGTTATGGGCCTACGAGTTTTCTTTCACCAACATCATCCCAATAAGTTGGTGTGCGACATCTATTTCTGTATAACGCTTCATATGGTGCCATCTGAATACTTGGATTGAAGCTATTATTATAGGAAAATTCTACCAAATATAAATATTGATCCCACATTCCTTTAATGTCTAGTGAGAAAAATCTCAACATGTCTTCTACAGTCTGAATAGTCTTTTCTGATTGTCTATCAGTTTGATGGTGGTAGGCAGTGCTCAAACAATGTTCAGTAACCAGGGCCTTCTGAAGACTTTTCCAGAATCTTGATGTAAAATGGGGATCAAGATCAGAAACAATTGATAGGGGTACTCCATGGAGTCTTACAAATTAAGTAATATATATTCTTTCTATACGTTCAAGTGGTAAATAATATCTTATAGAAAGAAAATGTGATGACTTAGTAAGATGATCAACAATTACCAATATTGCATCATTTCTTCTAGGAGTCTTTGGTAGTTCTATGACAAAGTCCATAGTAATATCATCCCATTTCCACTCAGGTATGGAAAGAGGTTTCATGACTCCTCTAGGATGTTTTCTTCAATCTTTCACTTGTTGGTAAACTATACGTCTCAACACAAAATCCACAATCTCTCTTTTCATGTTGTCCCACCAAAAATTTTCTTTCAAATCTCTATACGTTTTAGAGATCCCATGTTTTATTGATAAATTAGAGATATGATCATCATCCAACAATTCACTTCTTAGGTCAGTTATATCGGGAACAAAAATTCTCTTCCCAAATTTCAAAATTCCATCTTCATATATGATGTCGCTCAATCTCACATTATTCCTAGCTTTACACTTATTTTGAAACTCTTTATCATCAGTCTGAGAAATCTGTATCCTTTATAGTAAATAAGGTTTGGGAACCATTTGAAAAATTATTGATATTTCACCTTCCATGTTTATTCGCATATCCATCTTTACTACATACAAGAAAATAAGATCCTTTTCAACTCTCATCTCATTCAAAACTCCATTATCCTTCCTGCTCATAGCATCTTCCATATTATTTTCCTACCCCAGGTGGTAGTGTATAGTGAAATCATAATCCTTGAGTAGTTCAAGCCATCGCCTTTTCCTCATGTTGAGATCCTTCTATGAGAAGATATTCTATAAACTCTTGTGATCGGTATATATCTCTCATTTTTCACCATGGAGATAGTGTCTCCATATCTTCAAAAAAAATATTAGAGATGCTAACTCAATATCATCAGTAGGATAGTTTTGTTCATAGATTTTTAGCAGCTATGATGCATAGGAAATAACTCTATCATTCTACATAAGGTCACAACAAACTTCTTTTATTTGAACCATCACTATAAATAACAAACCCATCGTTCCCTGATGGTAGAGTCAAGATAGGATCACTGAATAATATTATCTTAAATTGTTCAAAACATTATTCACATTATTTTGTCCAAACAAATTTAACCCCTTCTAGTGAGATTGGTTAATGGGTTAGCCAACCGGGAAAAATTATGGGAGAAATGTTGATAATAACCTGCTAAACAAATAAAACTATGTACCTTAGTTATACTTGTTGGTGCTGGCCATTCATAGATTTCCTTGGTCTTTGAATGATCAACATAGATTCCATCCTTAGAGACAATATTGCCAAGAAAATAAATCTCTTGAAGCCCAAATTCACACTTGCTAAACTTACCATATAATTTATTTCTTCGGAGGGTTTTCAGAATAATGCACAAGTGATTTTTATGATCCTTGTAGATTTTGGGGTATACCAATATATCATCAATAAATACCACTAAAAATTCATCAAGATATTCCTTGAAAACTCTATTCAATAGATCCAGGAAGACATAAGGTGCATTAGTCAATCCAAAATGCATTAATGTAAACTCGTAATGCACGTACCTGGTTCGAAATTCAGTTTTCATAATTTCTTCCTTCTTCACATACAACCGATGATATCCAGATTGATAGTTGATTTTTGAAAAATATTGATCTCCATAAAGTTGGTCAAATAAATCATCAACGCAAGGTAGGGTATACTTGTTCTTTATTGTTATAGAATTGGTCAACCTATAGTTAATAAAAAACCACATAGATGCATATTTCTTTTTTTAAGGATTGGGGCTCCACATTGAGAATCACAAAGGAGAACAAATCCCTTGTTACCAAATTCCTCTAGTTCTTTCTATAGTTCCACTAAATTCTCAATGGCAATTTTTTAATGGGTCTTCGATATGGGCCTTTAACAAAGAATTAAATCAACAGAACACTTAATTTCTCGTTATGGGGGATTTCTAGGTAAATCCTCTAGAAACACATCAATATATTCTTGCACAATAGGTATTTCTTCTATTCGAGTATTATTTTCCTCACCCATAGTTATTTCATTCTATTCCCCCCCCCCAATAATTGAATTTAGTAAAGCTATTAAGGTTTGATCTAGATAAGAATCATGTGGTGATGTTTCTGCTCTAAGGATAAGTTTTACCTTATTATCATTGAGAATTGTAAACTCCTTATTAGAAAAAAATTTCACATCATGGTCTAAAAGACAATCCAAACCAAAGATTATAACAAATTCAATCATGGTTATGACAATGAGATCAACAGATAAAGAACATTTATATTTCCTAATGGGAACTGATTCAAAAAACGTTTTTGCGGTGATAATTCCCTTAGATGTTTTGACTGACAACTCCCTTATTAAGTCATATTGAAAATGTCAATTTTTTTTAGAAAAATTGGAAGATATAAACAATATAATGATCCAGAATCAAATAAATCATTGGCTAAACTTGAAGAAAACATTAAATTACATGCCACCACACCTTCCAGATCTTCATCCTCAGCAGTATTGATTGCATAAGATTGTTCTTTCTCCCTTGGACTTTTATGAGGTTAGTTACCTTGGTACTTAAGACATTAATTTTCATAAATCCCCTTTTCTCTATAATTGTGTCATTCAACATTGAAAACTTCTTTCTTTCCCTTGCAATTGCGAGCTTGGTGTCCTTTTTCACCACACATGTAATAGACTCTAATTACCTTTAGGAAAGTACAGGGGTGTTTCTTCCCACATTTACCAAAGGATGGATATTCAACCTTTACCTTCTTCCCATTATTTCCATTTCCATAGTGTTCAGTAGATCTCTTATTTTCTTGCATTTTTTTAAAGTAGTAAGACTTTGAGAATTCATTTTTTGTCTTGATAGCGCATGCCACAATATCTTAGTATGATGAGAAGGATTTTGAGACTAATTATTGATGGGGAAATGGTTTTAATCCATAAAATAATTGATCAATCTAACTCCTTGGGTTACGTATATAATCCGCTACATTCAATTCTAACCTTGTAATGTTAGCCTCGTACTTTGCGACATTCTCATCCTTTTTTTCCTTAAAGGAAGAAATTGTCTTTCCATATTATCCATATGGTCACAAGGAATGTAATTTTCTAAGAAAATATTTTTAATCTCCCTCAATTCCATGTATGATACTTCATAACCTTCCTTTGTGTTTTGGATTAATGACAACTATTGATCTGTATCTCTCGTGAGGTGATAAACTGCCATGACAACTTCTTACCTTTCACTACTCCCCAAAGAATGAAATATTTTCTCTAAGGAATTTATCCATTTCTCAGCTACCAATGGGTTTTTAATCCCACTGAATATTGGTGGTTGTTTCCTCCTAAATCGGTCTAACATTGATCAGCCGCGTTGTGGATCAGGGTGCTCTATATGGGTAAGGTTATTATTCATAACCTAAGTGAGTTTTCCCAGTATGGTGATAATCTGATCAGCACCAGTTTCATCACCGGCTCCACTATAATTATATTGAGTATGAGGGAGATACCTATATGGATTATCTGCATTGATATAGTTTCCATTCCTTCCACTAGGTTCCATTTCTAAACAATGGCATACACTAGATTAGTTTATGTATCGCAATACATAATTCCAAACATATAAAACACTTAACATAAATAGAACAGTTTATGTATATAATCCATAATAATAAAAATGTTTTCTTTGAGAAAGTATATACTCGTAAATCCTTTATAATGGTTTGTAAATAAAATGATAATTATCCTAAGCATATCCCCCATGAGTTTTGTAACCAAGTGTGCAGCAAGGCCCATTGTCGTTCACTAGTTCTCGTTTGAGTCTAACTCAAAGTGATGTTTTCATGTTTTACCCCTAGGTACATCTGTGATGGATCCACCTCAACCTACTCATATTCAGATAGGGATTTATTTCTTGGAAAACTCACAAAATTTCTATAGTACCAAAATTAAATGAAGTTCTTCTATACTAATCCTCGAAGTCTATCTTATGGAATTGATCTGCAATAAAAGTTTTTCTAAAGATAGATAAATAGGTCTATTCTAAACTTCCTATGATACCAACTATAACACCCCAACCCCAGTTACCCAGAGTCAGTGCATTATTTCATAACATTGGAATGATATAAGGAATAATGTCCCGAAAGACCGATCTATTTAGTATCCTTGGAAGTACTAATATATTCATAAGTTTTACGTCACATAATGATATAAAAACATCAACAACATTTTGTCATTTTTTGAACACACTTTTATCCTTATCCTATCCCTATAGGTCAACCATAAAATACCTCTTCACACCTTGGAAAAAATAAAACATAGAAAGGGGTGAGCTCATATGCTCAGTAAGGATAACAATATAGCGGAAACTTTCATAAATAAGCCCAAACCCTTACGGCAATGTATAAGTCCAAAACAAAAGCCTTTTCAACATAAACATCAGTATAATATGGCAAAGATAAAATCAAATAATTCCATTTACTTATTCACATGGATATTCTAAAAGCCTAATAATCAAAGGAAAAATCAATAGCCACTTTCATAATGATGGAATGCATAATGCCAAACTGTATAACCACATAGTCAAGGCCTTGTGCCAAGACTAAAAATAAGTTTTTTTCAAGGCCTTATTCCAAGGAACTAGTTTGTCTCATGAGACCTACCGATTCATCGAGGAGTTAGAACAGGCTCCACCCTTCACATACTAAGTCCAATGTATTCCTCATATTAAGTGGTTTAAAGATAACATAAACATTAATATTAAATATATCTTATGAAAAGTCAATACTTTATCCATAAACCATGAATGTTATAAAAATAACACATCCACACTCAAACATATCACAAAACATTCAATATAATAAGGAGGATTTGTATGAACTTCAAACAAGTTTAAAATTAATCAAAGGATGTTGACATAGATGAAAATGAGTTGTAAAACTCTTTGAGAGAAAAATCCATTTTTCCTGAAAACATTTAAAAGTCACACAATTTAGAAAGGAAGACATTTAAAGACATTTTTTAATCAAAGTTTCCCATGCCACTTTGAAACTATTGAATCGATTTAACATTTTAAAAACATTCAAGTCCATATAAATAAATCCTTAAAACCCATTTTAAAAACATGGACATTAATTAGAAAGGTTTATAATAATAAATAATTAAAAAAATAAAATGATGTTTTATTAAAAGAGTCCCTTAAAAATAATCCCTTTGAAAACAATTTTATGAAACATGGACTTAGATAATGAATATATCCCAGTAGATACTTACGTAAAAACAACCCCTGATAATAATGAGATTTTGAAATTAACCCTTACCTTTTACTTTTTATTAGTTGATGATCTGTTAACCTATGGTATAATAGTTTAAATTTTTTTATTAAATTATTAAATAATCATATACATAAATTATATGTCATATATGATCATATAATATTGCTTTGTTAATAATATTTTACTAGTATCATCGTTTTTTGTGTTAACATATTCATTTTCCTTTATATGATGGGTTACGTAATCCATGTTTGTTATGGATTGGATGTATTTTACTCATATACAGAATGATATTATTTTCTTTATCATTATTTTTAATCATAAAATAAATATTATTCTTGAATGATTATGATGGGGAATTAATCTCATCACGTTCGTGGAGAAGGTAATCTGTACGTACGCACGAGCGACAATATCATTATATTGATGGTGAAATTGTATATAATTGGATGGAATATCATATAAAAAGAATAATTAACCTGTTATATTTATTATTTACATAAGTTATACTCATTATTATACTCATCCAAATAATGAAGTGTTTGAACAACAAACTACACTATGACGTGGTGACGGTAATTCGTACTTACGCACGTATGGTGACGTTGTCATTCATATGATTGATAAAATAATGAATATAGTATTATCATTTTTATAATAAAATCATAGTATTTATAATATAATTGAGTTATTATTGTATAATGGAAACAACAAATAAAGAGGAAGTAGGAGAAGAAAATAACTTGAAATAGGTGATGAAATATTTACCTCTTCTTCGGGTTCTTCCTTTTGATTTGATCAAAAGGGAACCTTGGTTTGGATTTATGACAAAAGGAAGGCTTCTAGAATGATGGTATTAAAGTTAGGAGGATATTTAGATAGGTTTTGGATAAGCCAAATATCTTTGGAGGAGTGAAATTAAGAGAAGGTGAAGTACCCTTTTATAAGAGAGGTGAGGGTCACTTTATGAAAAGTTTGAAATATTATTTTATAATAAAATTGTTATAAATTTCTAATATCCCCAAAATAATTTTTTTCTAGGATATGGTGGGTATGGGTCGAAAAAATATAAACCAATAGGTTTTATAATGGTTTATGTCACCATATTAACCTTATATTTTAGATTTTACTCTTAGATAAATAGTATGACATTTACCATGTCTCTTTGTATTTTTCTATTATATGGTTAAGAAACATACTATAAACTTACAAGAGAACCCCAAGTCGTTAATTATTAATATATATAACCTTATCTTAGCCATTTGGTCGAACCTTAGATTTTTAAAAATATTATATCAATTAATAATATAGTATTTGTTTTAAAAACTCAATTATGTCAATTTTGACACTATTAAGTATTTGATTTTTTTGAGAGCCATAAATACTTTATCCCTACATATAAAATTTATTTAACCAACCCTAACATGTCATATTAAAATAAAATAAATTTTGGAATTCATCAGAAGTCTCAATATTCATTTATGTGGATATTTATAATATTAATTATTTTAATATTTCATTAATAATGTAATTACTACATCATCATTATGTCATAAATAAATTAAATTATTTAATTTCTAAAAATTATAAATAAAATAAAATTATGTAATAAATAGTTTTGGTTTTGTAATGAATATTTATAGTCTAATTTATATTGTGTTTAGCCCTCTATTAAAAATGGTTTAGTTATTAAATATTGAATTTATCTCTTTTAACTCTTCTATAAATAAAATAATAATAAGTGTCCTAATCTAATCCTAGTGGACCAAAGGGGATCATATTTTTTCCTAAGGTTGTTTTTGGTCGAATTACACTTATCCAATAGAATTAGATCATGTGTTAGGGTAATTGTAATATCATTTTTACTCTTAATTGTCCTATTTACTTTTAACAGTGGTAAATAAATGTCAAAAGTTACTATTCACCAAAATTACTTTCATATTATTGAACCACATTTTACTTACTGCTATCAAACATGTCCCTCAAATTTTTTAAATTCAACTCAAAAAATTGGTAAACCTATGTTTTATGCAAATTTGTAAATTCTCCTCGAAGGTGGGTAAAAGACGGTAAAAAGTTCAATAAAATTTTTATATATCGAAACTTATTATAAAATGACTCCAATGAATTGAATTTAACTTATATAAGTATAATGTATCTATTTTGACCTAAAATAAATTTAGATAAAATAAGTAATTATTTAAATAAAAAATTCGGTTTTAACCAATAATGCATTGTTTTTTACTATTCATCAAAAATAGAATGCTTTCAGAAAAATAAAAAAAATTCACCCTAAGATAATTTCGATATTCCGAATTAAAAAATGAAGTACATTTTGAAAAATAAAATTTATAAAATTTTAAAAAGTGGGTATTACTTTTCATAACGGCTAGTTTGATTGGTCACGATGTGTTAGAATCTCGAAGTTGCGTACAAAGTAAGCTATTGCATTATTCAATGGTAAACATACCATGGATGCTTGAGGTGTTACATATTCACCTTTCCCCTAATATTTATAGATTCCTGACTTAAAAATGCATAGCATATGGTGATTCAACATTATGTTAAATTTGTAAGAATAGATCCTGAATTCATGAACTTAAAAGAAACTTTACTTGGACATAGTTTCACAACCCTAAAAGTATCTACAATGGTATTTATCACATTACTTTTAATTATATGAAATATCTAGTTATGATGCCTAAATAATCATGGGTTTTGATTCCATTCATAGGAATACAAAGGATACATTAGTCATGGGACATATCCAACCTCTATAACATCTACCAACTCTCATGATAGTGATAAATTACATAACTCCCGGATGTACTTATTTAAATGATATCTTAATGAACCAAAAAACAAGATTTGGAGAAACTATAATATATATATATATATATATATATATACACATCGATTCATGGATTCCATCAATGACCATTATGGTGGTTACTAGTACCACACAAGGATTTGGGAATGATTCATGAATAATTATTTAATATTTAAGATATTATAGGATTAGTAATTAATTTCAACTCAAAAGGTTGATATGATATTAACATCATATCCTCTCGGCCAATGTGAAACCCAAATCACTTCTAGTAAATTTCTGGTGAACACATTTCTATGTAAATCAAGTCTGTTTTAACTTAAAATGAGTGTGGGTGAGATGATGTATCAAAAATAAAATGACGAAATTCACATTAATCATTTACCCATTATAGAAATATATGCATAATTATATTAGTTATAATGTTTCAATGATGAGTATCATGTTTCCACTATTCCATTAAAATACTTACAGGAAATTTAGATCTCCCATAAATCCAAATGGAATCCTATAATGAACGGTTGTATTCTAATTATATATGGAATAGATGGAAGTATATCTGGGGGATATCAGCCCACTATTCATAACTATATAACATGTCGGTAAATTGCATGACTTCTCTGGAGACAATGGTCTCATATACATAACATATTTTATCATTCACCTGGAACCCCCATATTCTATTGGTGAACATATTGGTTTAAGAATATCACTTTAATAGAGATATCCCAACATTGTAGATAGATCATAAAAGTATTTGGGTGGTGAGTTCATAGTGTCCATATTATCAATAAAGGACCTTAATGATTTGATTGGCCCATGTGGTCACATCCAACGATTTCTAGAGCTTGTCCCTAAATCTTAACAATGTTTACACTTTTTATCTTAGGGAGGTGGTGGAATACATCCAACATATCATGGAAATAACTAAGGAGAGACATTAGAGTGTTATTAAACATGTTTATTATTACCACTCTGTGACATAAATTCTATAAGAATTTGTAGAGGACGTTAATCTATTCTGAGGCATCAAGACTATGTAACCGAAGACAACATCCTTTTAGGGGAATCAAACCTACGCAACTTGAAAGGTGGTTCATTACCCTACTATTTCCAACACCCTTATGGTCAATAATTATATCCCAAAAGTGGACACAATAGTAGCACAAGGGAACCACCCATCCAAGTTTAGATGAATTCCATATAAATTTACAATGTAGGACTTGGTTATGGATTTGAGAAACCCCTCACCAATATGGTAGGGAATTAACCCATGTGACTGTCTTCATGGAGTTTTCCTTCATTCTCTAAATCATAAAAAAAATACTTGCATATAATGTTAGGAGGGTCCCATGTTCATCTATAGAATCCCAGGGAACACCACAGTTCACAAGGATGGGGGGATTTTTCACCCCCAAAATCATTCATAATATCATTTATTAGAAAACAATATACACCTATTATGGATATACCTTCTCCATGAGAATCCATTTTTCTAACATGGGTTTCTCATCATTAAATTTCATCATTATTGACCTATATGATGCTAAAAAATGATATTAAAAATTAATGATGATAATAATAGGCATGAATAAACACTTATACCAAACGTATCAACATTGATGAAAAGGGGAAAGTCATATCTATTTATATAGCACACTCACCACCAAACATTGGTATGTACATCTCAGTAGAAGAGAAAATAATATTATTCAAAAAAAGTAAAGGATATTGAGTGGGTAGATGCTTAGTTCATCTAGAGAAACATGCTCAATGATCATGATCTTTAGGGTAAAGCTATCACTACCCCTTCAGTTAACCCACTTCAATTTGAGGTGATTGGTCAACCCATAAGTGTAGAATTTGGATACCCTATCAACTTAGGATAACATCATCCAACCCATTTGAATATATCATCGATTGATTATCTTGTGTACATTATATATGGAAACATATATTTCTTGTCTCAAAAAGTAACCCTAGTAAAACGTCAGAATTACTAAATGATCATACCATTTAGATGGATGTTATGGAAGGTAAATGTTCACTAGTACAATTGGCGAGAAAACCTTATCCCAAGATATTATATTTGAATCCTCATCCACCTAAATTCAAGAATCCCAATTTCATAATATTCTATGGAATAAGATATATATAGTAGTAACTCATCTATTTTATTATACGTTTAAACCAATTTTGGGAAACTGAGTATAAAAATTGTAGTAAAACTCGTATTCTTTCTAAAAATTATATATGGTCACCCAATTTCATGGTACAATAACCTTACCACTAGGTATATTAAAATATAAAAAGATATATTTTAGGAATTACAATAATAATTTAACTCTATTATAATGAATAAAATAATTCAAGTACTCTACAATTTAAATGAATAAAATAATGATAGAGTCAAAAAAATTAATTTTATGATAGAAGGGTCTTAAATATTCTCTAAGAACATAGATTCATAGTGATAAATTATTGGAGATTTATATATATAACCAATGAGATGAGTTCTAAACTGTTATCCTCCCCATGAATTATATGGGTGTGTTTTGAGAGTTTGAAATAATAACACAATTTCAATAGGAGTAAATTAATATATCCATGGAGAGATATGATCAAGAACCAATAATATAGACAAATAATCTAGAGAAATAAAAAATAGATATTATCACCTAAATGAGAACAAGGCTGCAATGATTCAACTTTAGAATAAATATAAATAAGGTTTATTCCTTCCACAATGATTTGGTTCATATGTACTTCATCTCTACATTAGAGAATAAAATGATCCCATTACTAAATATCAAATATCCTGATAATTCAATGTATAATGATCACCAAAATTATTTCTATAGTGACCCATAAATTTTATACATAAATATTACGTTATTGTAGATTAATATTTATTAAATTTTACCAAAATACATTATTTATTAGTATAGAGGTTCAATGTCTTTAAATACATCGATATATAAAAAATTTCATATAAATTAACTACCTATTTCTCATATAGTTCATCAAAACTTGAACCCTCCTTAGACTTAACATACATAAAACATTTATCCACAACCTGGGGATGAGAAACATAATAAATAGTTATATTAGATTCTTATTAAGGGTAAAAATAGTATATATAAATAAATGATCATGAGTAATAATAAGATAAGAATGACTGTATGATAACATGATATAAATAATAGAAACTTATACACCAAAATTCATATATCAAAATCTTAACACATAGAGTATGTTTTTTCAATCATTTAATATAATACAAAAGAGTGTGGAAACATCAATAATTAATCAGGGGATAGGAAAAATATCTTTAGAATAAGATGTAAATATGTGGATTTCACATTAATATAGAAAATAATTTCCCTAGCCATGCCTCACTACTAAGACAATCATTTTGTATTGGGTTCACTCCCCATTCTATCATTTCCTTAGTTAATGTTTACTCCCAACAATCTCATTCTAAAAAGACTCTTACTAAATTTGGTAAACTAACTATACAATAGATTTCCTTATTTACCCAATGCATTAAATGGTTATTGAATTTGGGTCCCACCCACCAGATAATAAAAAGCATACATATATGAGCCATGATGTCACAAAACATTCACTGTATCATCAAATCACAACCCATGGAAAAGAAAATGGATTCATAAACATTTAATCATCATAATCAAACACCATAAAATGAATGAATAAATATTTTAGAATTTCATCATGTCCCCAATAAAGTATAAGAAACTTAAAATGAAATTTTCATAGATAAAATTACATTCAAAAGATCACTAGAACTTTTCTTTAGGAAAATACCCCTTCTTATTTTAAATAATTTGTTTTGGATAAAAAAATATAAAATATTAATGAAAAAATTGTCTTTTCAAAGAATAAAGGAAACTTAGGAAGTAATATTTAAATAATATAGTACTCATAATTGTGGATAAATTCATTCATGTGGCATCTCTTAAAAAACATTCTTTCACATTTTTGGAAAAAACTGAAAAATACCTTGTATGGAAATTGATATTATGGTTCCTTTTATAAATTTGTTAGTAAAGTAAAATATAAAAAAAAATGTATAATATATATATATATATAATAAAGAAAAAATTCTTTATATAATTTTTTTTTAAAATATGTACATGGATGAAATGATTCTCAACCGAACATTGAAAGAAGGTCAGTTTTCCTTAAAAACATTCTTTTGGTCTATCTAGTACATAAAAAGAGGAAACATAAATGAAAAAAATATATTATATAGAAATAAACATAGGATAATAAAATTTATAATATTATGTATTTATAAATTATATAATCTATTCATTGTAAACATAAGAATAGATAATGTCAGAAAAAAAAGATTATAATATAAAACCCTTACCTCAATTTCCTATTTAATTATAATGACTCTAATATTCTATACAATAAATTAAAATATATTATAATTCAATAATATAAATGTAATAATACCTATAATAAAACATATGGTTTATTTATAACATCTTATAAACCGTTCAATAATAATCTTTCATTATC
The DNA here is from genome assembly GCA_963277665.1 of Viscum album. Taxonomy (NCBI): domain Eukaryota; kingdom Viridiplantae; phylum Streptophyta; class Magnoliopsida; order Santalales; family Viscaceae; genus Viscum; species Viscum album. Next base: position 508,442,386 of record OY728145.1, read on the forward strand.
ATCATTATTTTTGCGAGATAATTGCTTCGTTTTTCATATATGTTTAGGTTCAGCAGTTGTAGTTGTGTCATGAAAATCCTAGTTCCATTATTTTAAATTTTTTAATAATTATTTAAATATAATATTTATTCATTATATTTACATTTATAACCTTTAATATAATGTGAGGATGAAAAATTAATTACATCCCTACATAGAGATGGTAGTATGTACGTTTGCATAAGTGACATTTCCATTTTTGAATAAATGGAAGAAAATGAAGGTATATATTAATAATAATTAAAAAATAATTATTATAACATAAAAATAATATATAATGATTAAATGTATCATAATAACCATCCCTGAATAATGTTGGTGGAAAATGAGTGGTATTGATTTCTGGAGATTGTAGTCCACGTGAACACAGAGGTAATACTTTTATCCCACATTAGATTGAGAAGAGGTGGTAAATTGTTTTTCTATAATAACAATAATAATTTATCAACATATTTAGGATAATAGATTAATATTGTTTCTATTTTTACAACAATTTTTATCAAGTATAAGAATAAATAAACTTTAAAGAGTTTGGTTTAGATCTATACCTCTTCTTTTAGAGACCTCCTTTGGCTTACTCCTTAATCTATGAGTCATTGGCTTTAAAATAATACCATAAGATATGGGAAAAAGGGAAGGATTATAGGCATATTTTTTAGGTATTTTCTATGATATAAGGATGGAATGGTGCGAATAGGGGAGGATAAATTGTTCCCTTTTATAATTTTCGAGAGGGACACACATGGAATTTAATAAATGATTTCGATTATTTAAGGTCGCTTTCTTGGTAAAGTGTCTCTAGATGGCTTGGTGTTTCAATTTAGGATAATATAAGGTTTCAATATCTTTAAAAAATAATAATTTTATAGGTTTGGGAGTAAATATTACCCATATCTCATGGTTTAACCCCTCAGTAAACCCATTTTATCCATAATTGTGGTCACACAATATTTGTATTTTTATTATTCACTATGAACAAAAATTTAGTTAATATTATTAAATTATATTATTTATTTTGATTAAAAATATGGAATCCATTTTACTGGATTTAATTTATCAAAATGTTTATATTTAATTTTAATTAATCTTGAAGACCACAACAAAAACCATTTCTCGTGAAAATGAATTTTTAAGTGTAAATGTTAATTTACTTCCATTCCATGCCTTGTAAAAACCATAAAATGATTGTTAAAATATTATATTGATTAATTGTTCTATAAATTTCATTATTAAAATTAATCAATATAGATTAAATTAATTAATTACAAAAAAAACACATTACACACATAATAATAGTTTACGTAGAAAAGTATATTTTAAGCCGAAAAATTAACACATATTGGAATCAAATATAACAATGATTACTAGGTAATTACTTATATAATTCCAAGTTAAAAGATAATTAGGATAATTTATGTTAAAATTATAAGCATAATGGTACATTTAATTGAAAATATATTATAGTTTTTACAAAAATCAATATTTTTAACTATTCAAAAAAAAAATATTTTTTGAAAACTTTTAAAATTTCACCTCAATAAATAATTTTTGTGATACTTTTAAAAATAATATTCATTTCATAAAATAAAATTTCTAAAACTTTTGGAAATTTATTTTAATTATAGAATGTAAACATATGATAAAAACATTTTTGAAGAAAACATATTTTTAAAGAATAAAATGAAATTACATAAAATTGACTAATTATTTATTATAAATTAATCAATACATTTTCATTAATACAAACATTTAAAAATAATTTCAATAAGGTGGTTATTACTAATCATACCTTCTAATTTTTTGGTTAGGTTATAATGGTTTAATATCCTGTAGTTCGTATTGACTTGGGATTGAATTTAAGGAAAGTTATTGAATATTTCATGTTTTATTTCAATTGAAATTGTCACAACCAATCCCAATATGGTCTGTTTTGTGACGACCCAAGCCATCCACCAATAGGCCATGGGCTAGTGACTAGTGTTGAGTATGTATATAACACAAATTACAAGACTTGACCTAAAGTACATATACACATACACACATCTCTAAGATCATACAATGATGAAAGATAAAACATTTGATAGCCAGACAAGTATATATCTAAAATCCCACCATTAGAGAATGAAAAAACAATTATAAGGTTAAAAGGGCTAAATAAAATTGCACGAAAATGAAACTGAAAACATATCCATGATATGAGAGATCGTCAATTTCTACCTCAACTCCTAGAAAGCCTGCTAGAACCTCTCCATCCACCTAAATGGTTTTCCATTTCAGGTCAAACCTTTTAAGGGTGATGATACCCTTGAGAAATATACTAAAAATCATCAATAGTTTCCTTCCGATCCATGGAAGTTAAAAACCTACATCTTTCTCTTGGGTGACTCCCAAGTTAACAATTCCTTGACAATCAATGGGTCCACTACTACACCATCTAATGAGATAACATGTCCCAGAAATTGGATATCCTAAATACAGAAATTTTACATTGAGAGAATCACATATAGAAGGTTTTATCCTTGTTTATCTAGAAAAATCTTAAAATTTCTCATGTTATCCTCCTCATATTTTGAGTGCAATAGGATATCATCTATGAAGAAAACCACAAACTGGTCTATGAAAGACTGAAAGACCTAGTTTATGAGTCCCATAAACATTGATGGGTAATTGGGCATGCCAAACATCATCACCAAGTACTCATAGTTACCATAACAACATATAAATACTATCTTCAGTATATAATCATCTCCTACTCACATCTGGTGATATCTTAATATGAGGCCAATCTTCCAGAAACAACGTGCCCCTCTCAATTGATCAAAGAGGTCATGGATCCTTGATAGTGGATACATGTTATTTATTATTACATGGTTTAAGAAATGGTAATCCACAATCAAAATTAATCCCTCATATGTGTTATTGGAAAACAAATTTGGGATTCCCATAGATAAACATTGGGATTTACTAAGCCCTTCCACTGTAAGTACTCTAACTACATCCCCATCTAGTGAAGATTTATGGGAACCATTCAATATTTAAGTATAGATATTAGGGTTTTCCTGGGGTATAAATCAATGTCAAATTATATCACTCAGAGTGGAGGTAATCCAGAAATATTCTAAGGAAAGACAACTTCTTACTCTTCCACCACTATAGAAACAATTAATCTCAGAGCTTCTTCTCCTCCGAGAGTTGTGCTAGCCAACTGATCAGTAATTTTATACACACTCCACTGCATCATCCTATCATACTCAACTAGGGCTTCCCTATTACCCATATAGGAGAACCTTATCCCATCACCATAGACACATCACATATCAACCTGAAACAATTTATCTAGAAATAGACTATGGATAACCATTCCATACCTATGATAACATCTTAAGGACTCATTGATGCTATAAGGAGATACCAAATGTAAATCTCACCACCAAGATCCATGTTACCCCATTGGTAGTAGTGTTTCTTATTTGATTCTCCTCTATAAGGGTCTCCATGAACCAAGGCTAGGAAAAATGCTCAACCAAAATCTCTATGTCTTGAACCAGAGTAGTGGAAAGAAAGGAAAGAATCACATATGTTTTCATAAACACTAAATATATGGTAGAAAAGAAATAAATCATAACTCATATCATCCTTTGAGCCTCTTAATTATAATAATTAACCATCTGCAGATTCCATCACCAATGTCCACTAGCTCCTTGGGCCTAGAAATGACCACCTTTGGGTGGTGTTCATGGAAATAAGTCATAATGTCTACCACCTCCAGTAACTCTCCAATATCCCCTACCACTTTTGAATCCCTGTGAACCTTCTTAATCCCTTCACCGACTCTTCCTATGCATACTATACAGCGTCTCTCTATTATCCACATGTCAGGTTTGAAAATCTAATGGATGATTTACCTAACCATTAAAAGATTACCATCACCTCTCTCTAGAATGACTATATAGATCATGGAATCCATGAACAACAGACCCTATATCATAGGATAACCACCTAAAACATATCAAATTTCCTGGTACCAATGTCTATATTTGGATCCCTATAGCCAAATTATAATCCCATGTGTTCCCACTGTCAAAACCAAATATATGTTTCATCTTATCCATGAAATTCTTGATTAACAAATCATGCTCCAACACCGCAGTATAAGTAGTAATTCAGAAAGGTGTCAAACTATCTAAAAGGAGTCTATGTATTACTCTCTTGAAGGTTCAAGCCTAAAATAACTGATCATGAACCATATCCATCAAGTATTGAGAGAGATTAATGACCCTTGATGAATATTCATCTACAATCATTCTACCCTACTAAAGCTGTAGAAGCTTCTCGATGAACACAGTCCCCAACATACATGGAGATAACTTTTATCTGAACTGGAACTCAAATTATAACCATAGAAGAGTTTCCTCATTGTGTGAATATGTCAATAATTCACACCATCATACTATATATCCATGGAGAAGGTTCTATACTAGGTGGACCATTTGTTTTGTATAATTCTTAACCAGAAAGAAGACATGCATCCCCACCTCAAGCTAGTATCCATCCAAATGTGGGTTGGGCCCACCTCAGAACCTGATGGGTCATTATCCCTGAAACTCATAAAGTATGCTTAGCTTGTACAACTTTTCTTATAGTACATCTAGTAACATATAATTCTCGATAGGTGGTGGTAATACCAGTTCACCACCTACAGGTAACACCTCCTGAACATCTCCCAATATCAAAGCCTTCTTTCTAATTGGATTTTCATTGTGATCCTGTAGCTAAATCCCAGATGGATATCATCATAGAGGAATCATGGAATAGAATATTTTTACAAATATCAATGAGTATATATATAGAGATAACTAAATATGGACATGAAAATCACATCCCATTCATAAATGATTCGTGAACCAATGTTATTTCCCACAAATAGTGTCTACATGTACAGAGTCAATAAGTAGTTTTTCTGAGTCCTGGTGAATGGATACATCAACCTCAACACCAAAATTTGAGTCCATATCCTGTGATGCAAACACTAAAAACGTAACATTATTTTCCCAAACTAGTATAATATACTATATCCCTAAGGTGGGACCTTCTTCTAATACCACTCTATCAAGATCAGTCTTAATGAAACCCATGTTGTGACTACCCCAAGACCAAATCCAGTAGGACATGTAATGGTGACCAACACCGAGTTGTCTTACCACAAACATTAGAGGCCTTGTCCTAATATATCTATACAAATTCACGCATCTCCTTGCTGATAAAATGATGAAATGTAAAGAAAATGATATACATGCATGTATTCATCTACATTACCACCATTAGAGTCTAGAAACAAGTAATATGAAGAAAAAAGGGCCAAATAAAATCCAACTATAAAGAAACAAAAAATGTCCAACCTATAAGGTGGGTGGGGACTATTTTTAATGTAACCTTATGAACACGCCTTAGTTTATTAATCTCACTAGTCATTGTTTGGTACAGGTCCCTCTAGGACTCTATCAAAAGTTTGATCTTCTGTATAAGACATGACATGTGTGGTAAAATCTCATGCATGGGTGAGTATAACAATACCCAGTAGGACACCCCACAATCATTAAGCATATGGAATTAGGAATAAAATTAAATGGAATATATATCAATAAAATCCATATATACTCATAGTAGGCAGACGTTATCAAGGTAGGGTCACAACCGTACTTCCACCCTAGGATTCCTGCTAATAAATTCCATATAACACTCATATGAGAGAACACACTCCATGATTAAGATAAAACTTATGGTTTCCATCAATTATGTTATTCTCGTTCATTCATTCCATAAAAAGTACACGCCGAAAGTTTGAAAATAGCGATACAAATATGGGGATCACACCTAAGTCCATGGCGTATACCAAAAACTAAATTTAGATTAACCTGCTAAGGATGGGATCAAATCCTACATAGTATTGGTCATGAAGATACTAGAAACCCCTCATAGGGATATGCTGATGATAAAGGGTCTCATTTCAGGGATCAATGAAGGATTTCAAAAACTCTATCCAATATTGGTATTCCCTAGATGGGATCACCATCCTATACATAGGACATGTCTATATAGTAAACCCTCATATAATGGATCAAGGGAGCATACCCTAATAAAAATTGTCAATAATGAACCGGAAGATGGCTCTAAGGCACTATTTAAAGAAAACATGACATGTAATGTAACTATATAGTGTATCCCTTAGGCATCTGGTCCTACTTGTATATCATGACCGATTCCCATGTCTATATACATATCTGAGTTTATAACTCTTCAAGTATAGACTAGGCCTATCCATGTCCTTGTTAGTGTAGATATAATTTACAAGCCCCTCCTAGATATTTCAATGTACCCTTTGAGATACACGCTGGGCCTCTAGGTAATATTCACATGCCCTGTTATAAATGTCGCATGACATGTGATGCTTTCCTTCTCCAAGGAAACCCTAATGCCACATAGTGAGACCCACATGGCTTGTGATTATATATGACATATCATTTAGCACTGCATTTTATAGAATCCTAGATCAATATCACATGTCATATTATGTTCCCCTGACCTATGATATGGCCCTCTATCACACCGATAAGAAAAAAATTGCTCTGACCGAACCTTACCATCGCCACTCAAAATAATTCGGCTACAAAATCATATTGGAAAACCCTCTATCTTATCTCTCAATATCCTCCTATAAAAACACTCATGATGAATTCTGATATAGTTCTAATTCATTATCATAGCTCACTCTCATCATCAATAAAATTTTGAATCTATGCTATCAATACATTGTACCAAGAAACTGGTGTATAATTATTTATTCTTTGTTAATTTTTTAAATAACCAGTGCAACAAATCATTAGTGATGATCTCATGTAGTAAAATGGGAGAAAACCAAGAAAATCAAAGAGGAATGATCCTTTATAATTTTTAGGTTAGCCTCAATCCATTTTCATTACAACAAAAAATAAATATTCAAATAACAACAATAAATAACACTCAAATTCCCTGAAAATAAACCCATATCATATATACAACCAATCCATGAATCAATCTACTAGTCAGTTGATTTGTGTTCATCAAAGAATTAGAAAACAAGGATATATGCACAGAAAACCAATGTCCTTCCTGATGTTCGTATCATCGATGATGAAGAATGATCTTTCATATTCATTTTTGTCATGATTAATAGTCTTCATTGGAAGAACGATCCTTGATATAGATTCAATATGATGTCATTATCCAGGATCTTTTCCAATGTTCCTCTCTAATGAATACTCTCAATTTGCAGGGTTTTATGGCTCACCCATTAAATTTTCAACAGGATTTTTTTATAAGGGAACACTTGGTTTATGATTTTAATCAATTAATTAAATAAATTAAATTAAATTTATTTAAATTCTCACTAATGAAGGATATCAAGACCGATACCCAATGTCGACCAAGATTATTCCACTCATATGGTAAATATAATTATTTAAACTCAATAAAGACCCCTAATTTATAATCTGATCCTCTATTCAATAGGTATTCCAAATTTTTTTAGTAAAATATGCTTCCATGATATTTAATATTTTTATTGTATTTCAAAAATTAATTCTTGGCTCATAGGGTCACATAATATCAAGTTACCTTAGTGCCTGGTCTTGAAAATAGTTCATGATATTTTTTAATACAATTTATTTGAAAAATATAGATGTTGGAGAAATAAATATTAAATCACGTTGTATTACATTACACTGTCAGAAAAATAAAATTCAATCTATAAATTTCATCACTCTCTAACTAAAAATTAGGATATCTCTATTTCATCACATCCTAGTTTTCCCATGTTGTTACCTAAAATTTATTATTCCTACAAAAAAATTTAACGAAGTGGTAGTCTTATTGACTAGAAATTTATCTATACAATCTAATATTTATACAAGTTTTTATTTATTCTAATGATCATGCTTCAGTTGTATTACTTCTAATTTAAGTACATGGGATGGGTTAGGTACATACTTCCTTTTGAGAGATACATGGAATACATAACGAACCTGAGAGAGGTTTGGTGGGAGTTCCATGATATAATCTATTATACCTCCTTGATAAATAATTTTAAAGGGACCAATATAACTTAGTCTCAACATTCATTTCTTTTTAAATATGATAACCTTATTTCATAGAGAAATTTACAGGAAAATATTCTAACCAATGTTGAATTCTATATCCTACCAAATATTGACATCATAAATATTTTTTCTACATTTATTTGTTTTAATGTTATAATAAATATAATAACCCTATCTATCATTTCATTGGCTAGCTCGGGTCCCAATACACTTCTTTCTCAAACTTCATCCTAGTATGTTAGAAAAATACATTTATTTCCATAGAACTTGTTGTTATGAGGCATTTGAATTATTGAATGAAATTTATTTTTGTATTAAAAGACAATGAGATGAAGGTTTTGATACCAAGAACCTTTTAAATCTCATGAACATGATCCCAACATACCATCCAAAGTATAATGGTCCACTCATATTGACAGTTTTCCCATGTATGATAAGAAGTAATTAAATAAAACTATGTATCTAGAGTTTTCTGAAGACTTATCCAAAAAATCAGGGTAAACTTTAGATCTAGATATAATGAAATAGAATGTGGTACCCCATGTAACCTTTCCAGTTTCTTAATATTTATCCTAGAAATATAATCAATAGGGAAATATTCTTTGATTATAATTATGTGAAATGACTTTATATGGAGATCAACAATTAACAAAATAAGATTGTGGCCTTTAGATGTTTTGGGATGTTCGGAAATGAAATCAATGGTGATATTTTCTGATTTCCATTCAGGTATGTATAATTAATATAACATCTTCATAGAATTTTATCTCTCAAAATTGTCTTATTGATATACCAAGAATAGATATACAGAATCTGGAATATACCTCTTCATTTGTTCCCACTAAAAATTCAATTTCTTATCTCTATAAATCATTTTACTTTAATGATTAATAGATAATAATGATTTGTGATCTTCATACAATTATTCCTTTTTCATGTTCGGTATTGAAAAAACAGCTACTCAGTTCTTAAAATATATAATTCCATAAAAATTAAGGTATAACTCTTGAACATTTCTCACCATCATATGTAGCTCCACATACTCCATTTTCACATATTTAATCATTACATGGATAGATGGTTGAACACTAATTTGAGAGAGATATGATTTCTATAAATCCGAAAATTTTTCATGGTACATCTTTTGAAAATCCATAAATATTTTATCTTTTATGATCCTCATCATTGATAAGATAGTATAATCTTTTTGACTCAAAGTATTAACCACCTTATTGACTTTCCCAGGGTAGTAGTGTATTGAACAGACATAATCTTTAATCAACTCCAACCATATTTTTTGGTATATATTCAAATGATTTTGGGTGAATATATATTGTATACATTTATGATTAGTATATATGTCTCACCATTATCTATAAATAAAATGTGTCCATATCATTAATAAACATATTACCATTTCTAACTCTAAATCATGAGTTGGGTAATTTTTCTCATTAACCATAAATTGTATTGAGGAATATTCTACGAAAATATCACTCTTCAGGAGAACACATCCAAGCCTTTTTTAATGAATCGCTATAAATCATGTAACAGTATCCACTATAAGGTTGTCAGAGCACAACTGTACTAAACATTCTTTTTTGTGTTCCTTGAAATTTTCCTCAAACTGGTTATTCTAAAGGAAAATAACTCCTCTCCAAGTTAACTAGGTTGGTGAATTAGATAGTAGTGATAAATAATTGAAAAATCATTTATAATAACCATTATATCCAATATAACAATGTATTTCTTTCACATTGAATAATCTATTCCAAGGATCAGTAACTTATGTCGTTTATGGATCCATTAATATACCCTCACTTATGATTATAGGTCCCAAAAATTACAATTTATTGAAAGAAACTTTACACTTGGTAATTTTTTTTTCAACTTATCCTTCATTATGGTTTTTAATAGAATCCTTAATTGATATTAATTCTCTTACTTTATCTTGAAATATATAGGAATAAAATCTATATAGACTTCCAAAAATTGATCAAGGTAATATCTAAATACTATATTCATTAAATCTATGAATATAGTATGGGAATTAGTAAGATCTAATGTAATCACTTTAAATTAATAGTTTCCATACATCAAAATGAAATGTGTATTGTTTATTTCTTCACTGTTGAAACTCTACTAATAGTATCCAAATCGAAGATTAATCTTTTTAAAATATCGGGTTACTCATTATTCATCAATGAAATCATTAATGTGGGTAATAGGATACTTATTATTAAAATTAATATTTTTATGTTATTGATAATCAATGAAAAGTTTCATCAATCAATCGTTCTTATTGAAAAATGTATACGTGCACCCAAAGGTGACACACTTGACAAGATGAATCTCATATTAAGATTATCCTAGATTTTCATCATCAATTCCTATAAATCAATCTGGCTATTCTCATATGGAGTATTTGAAATAAGTATTGTACTGGGTTTAAAATGTTTTGAAAATATAACTTCCTGTTTTAGAAAAATACTATGAAACTGCTTTAGAAATAAATTAATAAACTCTTGTAAAATAGACTTATAATCATTAATGATTTTTTACAAAACCATTAGGAAAAAATATCCACATTGAATAAGAATAATTAATAATTAAATAGATGTAATTACTATTAGAAATTCACATTTATCCACACACTGATAAAAAATCTTAGGTTGGTTTGAAATATAAAATGTGACATCCCTTGATTGTAATTTTATACACAATTTATATAAATAAATCCTTCCCTTTCCAAAAAACACAAAAAAATTAAACTAGATGATGAATAACAATATTTGAAGGAAGAAAATTCCTTGAAACTACAATTGTGGATGATTTAAAGACTTAATATGAAATCATTATACAATTAGTAGTTTTTATACTACTATTTCAACATCTAGTTGTTGAGGTGGTAATGTGATACCCTTAAAAAATTCCAATATAAAAGATGGGTTAGTTCTTGAATAAATTAATACATTAATAGTTTTAGATTGAATAATAAGTTTACCTTCTACCACTTCATTATTACACCTAACATTGGAAATAGTGATCGCATGAGACATCGCATTGTCTCTATGATTAAGAGGATCCTAATATTTATCACCTTCATAAACCCTTTAATTCTTTCACAAGTTATCATAATGTTTATACTCTTTTCAATTATTGCCTTAGATTGTGGGTGGTTCATGCCATATAGATTTATCTCAATTTTCATCATCAGCTAGGTTCTTCCTATTACATTAGTATTCAATTTCCTAATAACCTTATTTTCTACACGTAAAACATCTACTAGCTTCCCTATGAAAAATTACTTTATAATTCATTCCACATTTCTAAAATTAATGAAATATCATATTCTTCCCTTCATAGTTTTTATTGTAATTTCCATTGAATTATATCTTTATTTTATTATCGAAACCCTATGATTAATCAGTGACTCCAATATCTATTTTGACCTTGATAGCAACTAGAAAGATTTCTTCATAGTTATTTATGTATCTTATAGATAACTCCTTTTAGAGACATGATTTTAACACACTAAAGAATAAATCAATATTACTTTTTGTTTAAATAATAGTACAAAAATATTACCTCAAAATCCAAGTAAAAATTTCCTCTTATGTAGTAATGGATTTTTCATCCTTACGATTAATCTCATGGAGTGCCTTTTGAAACTTCATATGAAGAAGAAAGATAAAATACATATTGAAACATTATCACATAAACTCATCTCAATCCATGGATTCAATTTATTCTTGTTTCCAAATATTCTTGATATGAGTCCACCGTTGATCTATTTCATCATCCTAACAATAATCAGATAAGAGAATATATTCATGTTCTAATCACTGGATAATAGAAAATATAGTTATAATGGTATTATAAAATTTCTCAGTAATTAGTGGATTATCATACCCATAAAAAAGGTGTAAGTTGCTTTATAATGGACTCAACAGTACATTGTTCCTCATTTTATCATTTGGAATGTCAACATTATTAAAGTATTGATAATGTTTTATAATTATTGTAATATTATTTTCCATTCCATAAACCATAACATATAGTTGTTAAGTGTGAATGTAATTAAATAATCCATCGTATTTAGTTTTAACATGGTACTTTCTAGTTTCAACTATTTAATGAAACAAAAAACCATTTAATGAGATATAATAATCCTAGTGAGAATTGAATAATCCTGAAAATAATTTAATGTTTCCTAAATCATGACACCTTATTCCTAGTATATGAAACTATAATTTTAGTCGAGGTAATATATTGTAATTATCAAATAAAATCCTCTATAATTGATCATTATTAAAATGTTAAATAATATAAGTATATCCTATGAGAGGGTAAATTCATGTGTTTTGTATGGGCCCATTGAAATTCCACTACAATAATTGCCGAGATACACTTGGACAAGTATTTTTGGGGTTATTTCCCTTGATTCTACAATGGAAAAACCATCTCCACAAGTTGTATCTTCTCGGGGATGTATTTTATTAGGGAAAGCAAACTTCTTTCCTTATAAAAACATAGGATATTCTTTAATAATTATTCTTTTCTAAAATATTTTCACTAAAGTTCCGTCATACTAAAAGTTACAAAAACTTTCCATTAATACGAACTATTGTATCCCATAATATTTTTACATAAATATTACATCATGTTAGATGAATATCTAATAAATTTCATAGCAATACACACCTGAGAACCATAAAGATTTAGTGTCTTTAGAACGTTGGATATGTAAACAAATGTTACCTAAAATATCTATATCATTTCTCATTTAGTTCTTCATAACTCACACCCTTCTTAGACATTACTTACTTAAGACCTTTCTCCATAACCTAGGGAATGTAAACTTAAGAAAGGGTAAGCTCTATTTCTCAGTTAGAGTAAACATAATATATATTAATATATAGTAATAATTTATCATAATATAAACATAATTTAATGATAACATCTGATAAACAATAGAAAATCATACCTATCAATTCATATATCATAATATTGAAACATTGAATACTTTTTTAATTGACCACTATACATAATAAATAATATTAGGGAATCGCCAATAATTAATAATGATCATTGGAAACATATCATAATCATAATAAATAAGTTTTTCTCATGAAAAATTGTATATACAATCCTTTCCATAGTCATGGATCACTATCAATACTATCATATTAGATTGGGTTTACTCCTTATTCCATCATTTCCATTGTCAAGGTTCACTACCAAGTCTATATAATTGGAAAATTCTAGTATTAAACTGGGCTCACTCCCTATTTCATTCCTTATTACGTCATGAGATATCTTTATATGACCATTTAATTGTGGGGATATATAATTTTGGGCCCAATAATTATATAATAAAAACCATATATGTTTGTGCATTAATAACATAAAACATTCTACCAATCATCAAATCATAACCCATGGAAAAGATATCATTTTCATAAAAAATTCTTTATCTAAATAAAAAACAATTTAGTGAAATAATAAAGATGGTAAGATTTTGTTATATCCATAGAAAATCATAATAAACATCAAAAGATTTTCTTTATAGATAATAATCTTGTTAAAACATTTCAAGAGCATTTGTTAAAGAAAATACATCTTTTTATTTGAAATCACTTATTTTTATTCAAAAAAAATATATTATATTAATTAAATTATTTACCTTTCAATGAAAAAAGGATACATAAAAATTAAGCATTTAATATATGACTATTCCTAATGGCATTAAATTATTTCATGTTTTGTATTCTAGAACAAAAATTCATTTACCATATTCGGTAAAATTTAAAAATAATCACATATTGGAAATGATTGAAAGGTTCATTTTAAACCTTTTTAGAGAAAGTAAAATACAGTTATAAATTTCTTTAAAAATAAATGGATAATAGTAAAAACATTCTTGGAAACATTTTGATGAAAATATACACATGGAGGAATAGATTCCTGACTGAATGGAGAAACAAGGTCGATTTTCCTAAAAAATGCTATTTAGTCCCTAAAGTAAATAAAAAGAGAAAAATTAAATGAAAAAAATGAAATACCCATAAATAAATATTGGAGAATAAAATAAAAAATATTTATAGATATAGATCATATGATTTATTTATTTTAAATTTAATAATAAACATTCTCTATAAAAATGATATTGTAACACAAAACCCTTACCTCAAGTATATTTATCATCATAAGATATATAAACTACTATATAATTAATTTAAATTTAATATAAATATATTCCATAAATATAATAATAATAATAATAAAAATTATCTTTTACTTATAATATCTTATAATTCATTCATTAACAATCTTTCATTTTCATTATCATTTCAAGTGTTAACTGCTTCTTTTATCATTTATACTTTCATTTGGAGGTTATGGTCTGTGCACTTTGATCATGGTTAATTTATATGAATAATGTTAATAATATTATAAATATGATATTTATTTATTAAATTCTTATTTATAACCATTCATATAATGTAGTGATGATAAATGAATTATATCTCTATGTGGAGGTGATAGTCCATACTTACGCACAAGTGGAATTTCCATTTTTTAATGGATGGATGGAAATAATGGTAAATAGTAAATAATCTTTCCAGAATACTTATTGTAAAATAAATAACATATATGAACAAAAAATTATTGTAATAACCAAACATGAATGATGGTGGTGGAAAATGATTCATATTGCTACATGGAGGCGGTTGTCCACATGTATAGATGAGCGAGACTTTTATCTACCATTGGATTGATAAGATAAGGTAAATGATTTTTACATAATCATAATTACCTATAAGTATACTCATGATAATATAGTAATAATTCGTTTATTTATAAAAAATTTATAAAGGATGTATAATTAGAAATAAAATTGAAATAGTATGGTTAAGATCTATACCTCTTCTTTGAGAGACCTCTTATTAATTACTCGTTAAACATAGAAGGATTGGTCTTAAGAGAATAATATAATCATTATGATTAAGATGGGTATTTTTGGGTGGTTTTTAATGAGGCATATATTAATCTATAATTATAAATAGATGTGAATAATGGAGGATAATAGGTGCCCTTTTATAAGTGAGGGGAATGACACACGTGGAATTTTCATAAAGATTTCAATGATTTAAGATGACTTTCACGGGAAACTATCACCAAATAGACATATATATGAAGTTAATATAATATAATGATTAAATATATTCCTCAAAATATAATTTTATATGTGTTTTTTTAAATACTATAGTTATATCATGGTTTAACCCCTAAAAACCCATTGCAAACCTTTACACTAGTAACAAAATTTTAATGTTTTTACTATACTCTATGAATAAAGGTAAGTTAAAACAATTAAATTTTATTAATTTTTTTTATTAAAAATATTTAATCCATTTTACTATACTCAACTTCTTTAAGTGGAAGAATTTAATTTTAGTTAAACACCCAAACTGCAAAAAAAAAACTCATTTTTGAAATATGATTTTTTTAAAGTAAAGTTTAATTTTATTCCATTAAATACCATGTAAAAACCAAAACATGAATTATTAAATATTATATTGAATAAATAATAAGTCAGATTAATTAGAAAATTAATAAAAAATATTAAATTAATGTTATTAATATAAAAACAAATTGCATGCATCGAAATGGTTCTTTAGAAAAATTGGTTTTATGCCCAAAATGTAAAGTATATTTAAATAAATTATAATTATGATTCATATATAATTAATTATATTATTTATAATGAAATTAAACATAGGTTAATTTGAAAATATATATAAAATATAATGGCACATTTAATTGATAAGAAATGATAATGTTTACAAAAATTGGTATTTTTCACAATTTCTTAAAAATGATTTTTTAAAACTATCCTAAAAAGTCACCCTAAAATAATATTTAAATAATGATTCAATAAATTATATTAATTTCATAAAATAATATTTTTAAAAATTTAAGAAATTAATAATAATTTTTATGTGAAAAAAATCGATAAACCCCATTTTTGAAGAAGACGTGTTTTTAAGCATAAAATGAATTTATTTAAAATTGAGTACTTATATATTATTAATTAATAAATAACTTTTTATTAAGAAATAAGTTTATAAATATTTTTAAATTTTTTATTAATATTAAATCATTAGAATTTAATGGATATGTAATAATAATTTAATAAAACACAGTTTATATTGACTCAGGGTTGTGTGTAAGTAAATATGCCAAATACTTTATGTTTTTTTCAAAGGAAATAAAAAAAATCTTAGGGTGTTAAAATTCCCTTATGATAATTTATCAACGAAAATGATTGTATATTTTTTTATCTTCAAAGACACATCACATAGGACAATCAATGATGAACAATTACCGATGTATAGTCCCAAGCCACATGTGATATGTATATCATCCATTCTCCACAAGAATAAAAATGATAAAACTCACTGCATGGGGATATGTAAAATTTTGATGAATATATGATATAAATATTAGTGGTCCATGTGTATGTCATAATAATGTCACAACTAAATCAACCATTCGTGACCCTGATTCCATTTTTTATCTCTAACTGTAGAACATTCTACTTCATAGCCTTAGAAGATCAAATGTAATCATAAAAGGAGTACAAGGTTAAATAGAATCACTAGGAACTATAAACCCAGTCTATTATGAACCATAATTCATACCATCATTAGTGATACAATGGGAACCACCCCACAAAATGATATTATTGGAACCTTCACAAAAAATAAGATTCCATCTTGAGGAAGATAACAATTTCACCTTAGTCAATGTTTTTTATTTGATGAACATGCATGTTGATAAAGAAGTGTTTTCTAAAATGTGATAATATATTTTTATCAATATGGAGTCAACTAAGTTTTAGTAATTGTCTCATGTTTGAGGTGATTGCACTCTTTACATATATTATCACACACTTATACAATATTTTGAGGCTCAATATGTGTTCTAATTTTCTACCCATATAATGTTTTAGGGAGAGATTGATAATACCCCCCAAATCTATTGGAAGTGTTTCTACAACCATGATAATTTCTCATATTGAAATGTTGATATAGGATGTTCCAGGTATCAAAAAAGGATCTAGTAACTATGTTGTACATCAAGACTCAAATCACCAATCACCTATCCTGTTATTGGGAAAGTCGTATATATTGGTATAACTTCTAACTGTCATCCCCATAAGTCTATCAGGTATTCCTCTACTAAAACTAAAATCACAAAATGTAAATAATAAAATAAAACCCTTTATAATGTAATTAAAAAAATATTTTTAGGGACATTTTCCTTATGGTTAAATACGAGCTTCCTAGTATAGTGGTCCTCTTTGTAGTAATGTAACCAATCCCACTATGAGGTGAGAATGTTTTTCTTATCCCCCCCCCCCCTCGTAAGATATATTTTGGACATTATTCCACCTTATTTATAACCACATTTTCCATATGATAGTTCATTTTTTCTTATCTATTGATGACACCATTGATTTCATAGTCATATACAACTTTAAAATCAACCGCAAATTTGATATGGATCAATGAACTCCAACCCAGATAACATATTATATTTTTTAATTTTGTTGATATTTTTTGTAAATGGGATATTCTATTATCAAAATAATATGTGAATATGGAACAAGATATATTTATTTGAACTTAAGTTAATTTCTAGGTACATCACTATTTCATTAGAAAATAATTTGAATGAGCTCTATAAGTTAATGATCAAGATACCAAAGGAGGATAATTTGAGAAACCTTTATAATTAATACCCCTATCAATGATTATTTTGTGTATAAAATCAAGAAGATATTCATATTTGAGCATTTTATTCCGAATTATGTATGCGAAAATATAATAGATCCAGTAACACCCAAATTTCTACATTTCTCATCTGAAAACCCTGAGAAAATCATACAATTTTTAAAAAAGAATTAGGTCTATCCATATAAAAATAAAAAATAAAACAAGGTATATTCATTTAGTTTTGATCATGTTTCAAGAAAATTCACTTATTAATTATATAATAACTTATTTAAGCTAACAAATAACAATATAACTAAGGAATAAGTTATGTGAGATAAATTAAATAATTATCCCAACCACCAACTTCAGGTATTTATGTAAAAAATTCTTTGTCATTAAGGACTATATATGGAAGAAAATATATGAAGACCTAGTTGAGTTATATAATCCCTAGACACATGTAATTTGAACATGATTCATTCTCAATCTGATAGAAAAGAATTATTCCAGATTTACCACATGAGATGACATACTTTACTATTGAATTTATACAAAATGCACAAAATATGTTCTTTAACATAAGACCCTCAAATAAGTTGAGTCAGGTATGTACCACATGAAATTAAACTATGTGGCACACAGTTCATCCCACGTATCCTTATACTACTTAGAGTGTTTACTAATATGAAACCTTAAAATTACATTCCTCCTCCTCTTCATTGGGGACTATTCTTTACTAGAGACACCTATTTTAATAACCAACAACAATTATTACCCCAATTTAATATTGGTACCCCACATTATTTCTCTAGATATATCTTTTACCCTCATAATACATTATGATTCAGTACTTTCCCCAAATATCATATCATTTACAAGATGGTTTGACTTTATAGAATTATAGAATATTTTAGACTTATCCACTTCAACCTAACTTAATTTATAAATTTTTATTTTTAAGTAAACATAAAATACATTCCTTGAACAATGGTACCCATCTTAGTGTTCTAGAAACTTAGGGTGAATCCTATTAGAATTTCCTTTCATAAAAATTGGAATGTGTGTGATTAACTAATATTTTTTAGAATTTATGGTGACTAGTAGATTTTCATTTCCACTATTAGGTAACCCCAAGAGGATGTTATTGGTATTATAGGGATTTACCCCCTTAACCCCATACACTATATTATATTGGTGAATCAGTGTTTTTGAATTACGAATGATAAAACTCCTTCCACTAGAAAACATTTCATTATATTTTATTCCATCATTTCATGACTTGATTTACCTAATCTTCTTATCACATGTCCAAATGGAGTAGAAATATATCAATTTTCTAGGATGTGAAGAATTATAAAAAAATTTAAATAGGGTACAGTTCATAGAAGAGAAAACTATATGATAATTTGGATTAAAATATATGACCATAAATTACCAGCACCTCAAGTTATAATTTCATGACTATAAATTTCATAGAATCTTATTTTTTACATTGCATTGATCTTCATGACATATATTCTATCCTAGATGAAATTAATTATTTCATAGATTTCCAGAATACATAAACATAAACTACTTGATGTTTTATATTCCCTAAGACCTCAAATCATAAAATAACCCCATGTAAGATCTTAATATACCTAATAGTTTCCTTTCCTGTGGGATTTTGATGGTTATGGTTATGATGGTTGACATTAATTTCATGGTTCATATAACCTTTTATATAAAATTATACCATAAACTAAATTATATATAGATTTACTTATATTCTCATAGGATACACAGTGATACATTAATGTAATATATTTGTCCTGTCCAATGATTATATCTTCAAGCATTACCTCACCTTGGATAAAGTACATGAACTAGTACATCAAAATTATCCCCATGTTCATGCTTTCAAGTATGACCATTTTATGTTGCATTGGTGTTGAGATGAATTCCATTTCATGATTCATCCTTCCCCAAAACATGATATCCATAAATTTCATCACTATGTCTCCTAGGTTGAGAGTGTGGTCTTTTAAGAGACCATACATGAACTATATGTCGATTGATTTTTTCCCAACATGGATAAGTGGTGAAATTTTTGTAAATTATATTAGACTTATCCATAAAAATTAAATTCATTCCAAATACCCTCCAAACATAAGGTATAACATTAATGTAGTGTATTTATATATTAAAAATCTATTGTAGGATGACATATTTTCTACCATAAATATATTGGATTAATTCCTTTTTCCATATTATACATAATGATGTTGGGATCTCTTTTCCAAGGTAGGACTACAAATTTCTTTCCCATTTTTTTTCTTCAAATCATGACTTTAAAATGTGTGAATCTACCCATGAAGTTTTCAACATTATCTTTGGGATCCCAATTCACATTGATTCTACATTACCCTTGTATCAATTTATGTTGCATTAAATTTTTCAAAAAAAATTCATCATTAAAACATAATTTTTTTTTAGTCAAATCTATGTGAGCATAAAACCTTAATATATCATTTTTGAAGATGTTCTACCATAAACATCAGTTTCAATGGTATAACTTTCATGACATAAAAATAATGAAGGAAATATACATATTAATCCATATGATGGCAATCTTAAAAGGGAATTTTTGAAAAAAGTCGAGACACTTTTCCCTAGACCTGCTCCTTTCATAGCCTATGAAAAATTAAAGTGTTCAAAATAAATATCAAATGAATCATAGAGTCTTTTATGGATAAAACCCAATAAATATAATCCTGGAAAAATTTGAGTTACTTTTTTCAAGGGCTTCACATCATATATCCTAGGAAAATTAGGGAGTTCAAAATAATTATCCAAAGACACATAAAGGTTTAACACAAAAAACATATATAGGTTATACATGGAAAATATTTAAGTCTCTTTTCACTAGGAAAACACCTCACATAGATTTAGAAAATTTATATCATTCAAAATAATTATATAAAAATACACATGCATTTTTTGGATGAAAAATTATAGTGGGTGTCATGGGAAAAGTCTAGTATTTACTCATTAGTCCTCCAATTCACATAGCCTATGAGAAATTAATTGATTTCAAAGAAATGAAAGATAAAAGTTGAATTTTAGGGTTGAAACCCCTTGAAGGAAGGCCAAAGAAATTTCCATGATTACACATTAAGAATTCATCACACGGCTTACGAAACATTTAGTGCATCAACTAAAAAAGGAACAAATCTTTGAAAGACAATAATTTATCACCAGAAAAAGTCATTCTATGATTACTACACCCACTAGTCTATAGAAAAGTTAAATATAATCTTCTTTACCTCCACAAGTGATCTGAAATAGTGAAATTTAAATGTTTTCATTCATAGAAATACCACTTGTTCATATTGACAAGAACCTCCCTTTTGGAAGATTTTATATAGTTGAAACTTCATGTTATATAATTTCACATAAAAATTGTGTTCCATGAATATTTGCATAAAATTGTGGATGATTAAACCCTTCTTGAATAAAAATTTTCCCATTAAACTAATTTAAGACATTAATTTCTAAATAATCACAAAGAAAATTCTTTTAGTAGTGACACTCCACTAGAAAACCCAAAACATTGAGAAAATATTTGGGGTCCTTTATTTTATAATAATTAGAAATAGGTTTCTTAACGGATCAAAATACCCCCCAGAATATTGAATATTTATTTTTCCTTTGATCCACTATTTAACTCATGTGGTATGTTTTTTGGTTATGGAGAAAAGGTACCCCTTAATTCTATACACTATTTCAAAATTTTGTGAGGGTGGTCCTAGCATTAAAATTATTAACCTATTACCATATATATCAATTTCCCATTGACATAGACATTATGATGTTATGAATTTCCCTTTACATTACCCAATAATTCAAATTAATTAAAATACCTTTACTTATACACATTCCTCATAATCACTTTTAAATGAATATTATGATAGAGTATCTTTTTACACTTTCATGTGTGGGTATACAATTTTTGAAATGAAAAAAATTCTTCAAGATGGGAAAACATTATAAGTATCTCATATATTTGTGTGGAGACACTCATTATGGATAATTTATAATGCATAAATTTTCCCCAACACAACAACCTAAACCACATGACACAATGTTCCATGTTTTATGATCTTAAACTATATGCACTTATCTATGAGATCATTTATACTAGAATTGGGTAGTCGACTCATGGCATGATTATCTCATACTAGATATATAGCTTATCTTACCCCTTGGTAAGGGTTTTGTTACCATAATATCTAGCTTTAGCACCATAATATTTCAAAATAAAACTATGTTCGATTGCATATTCCATAAGAAACATTTATTTTAAATGAACTGTGACATATTATTAAAATATTATTATTTTCATATGATTGTTTAAATATAGATGTTAATTTGTTATTTATGAATATGATTAAATAATTTATGAAATGAATATAATGGTCATACTCAAAATAAATATTTTTTATAAATTCTAATAAACTAGTTACCCAATATTCAGAAAAGTCTATTTATTAATCGAAAATGTGTTTTCATCAAAAAATGATATTTACTTCTCTCTATGAGAAAATAATATAATTAAATTTTCCCACTTTTAAAAAATCTGTTTTAAATAATGGAGTCATAATTTCAAATAATCATATCAATAATAACTTAGTGTTAATTTTTTTGTTGTTTTATAAGAAATTAATTTTTCAAAGAATAGTGAAAAATACCGATTTTTATAAAATTTTAATTTATTTTTAATAATTATGTAATTATAAGGACCCATTACTATTTTCATTTAATTTTTAATTAAAATAAGTAGTATTTAGTTTTATTCAATCTAATTAACTACATTTTAATTAACTTTATCTTGTATTTTTGTAAATTTATTTTCTTAGGTTTAAAAACACATTTTTATGAAAACTATTTAAAACTGCATAAAGTTTATCCATTTTAAATAATTAATATAACCCCTAATGAGGAATCATTTAAATAAAATTCATATATTATATATATAAATATTAAATGAAATTAATTTAATTACTATTACTTTTCATACATTTCTAATAAGATCATATTATTCTTTGAATAATGTATTTTTTGAAAAAACATTTTTTCAATGCATTAGTAAGTTTAATTTTAAATTAAATCCAACCAATTATGTTAGTTTATTTTGGAAATATTGATTAAATGTTTTTAATCATAATAATATTTTTATCTAAAATTTAAAAATTGGTTTTTAACATATTGAATAGTAACAATAGTAAAAAATAATTATCGATCTAAACTTTAAATGGGATTATTGGGGTGTTGAACTAAAATCATAAGGGTTAAAAATACCCAAAACATTTCTAATTTCAATGTTATGGTCGTATTTAGTCCTTTTCAATTATATGGTTCTAAAATGGTCCATATTTTAGCCTTTTTTTGAGGAAAATGTTGGTGTAATTCTTTCTTTTCTACAATTCCAAGTGTGTCCTCTCCCCCACTTATAAAAATCCACCCCTCTATTATCCTATTTAAATATACAAACCCCATTTTCATAGAAAATAAATAACCATAAAACTTATTTTCTTCCAGTATATCATCCTATAAAAAAATTATCAAAAATTTAATAATATATTTCATTAGGTATAATCCTAAAGAGGTAACCTAAAAAGGATGTAATAGTCTTCACCGAGCTCCTTCTATTACTTATTTTATCCCTCCATAAATTATGTATTCACAATTACAATATAATGGAACTGGTATATAATATTTATTTATATTTTATTTTATTGATATAATGATATTCACTTATCTCCTCCTCTATAAAATGGGAAATTAAACCATTGTCTGTGTGCTTGGAGGACTACTGCCTCAACAACTGATGTAATTCATTTTTCATTATCACATATCATGGATGTTCATCATGGTGGATTTAATGTTTATATATTATATTCTAAAAAAGTTATTAAATTTGTAAAATTAATATATCATATGATTTCTTACATTAACATATATTGAAAATTGAAAATATTGTTCGTCTATATGGTGGACTGCCACCTCACGGAGCGATGTGATTTTTTTTTTATTATAGCTTCAAATGGGTGTAATATTTATGTGTATTTAATGAAATAATATGATATTTTTTATATAATTATTATTATAGAAATATAAAATAAAATGTACTTTTGTTCAATTATAATCTTTGAGAAATGAACATGTGACCGATGCGTACATACGTCCTATCATCTCTATTATTGTAACATAAATCATTTTTCAAAACCATATTTGATGGATGTTTTTAAAATTATAATTTATATATAATAATTATCTTTATTTCATTATTATCATTATATATATGATTAAATAATAATATCTTCAAGCTTTTTATCTTTCTAAAGTGATTTTTTACATATGAGTCATTTATCATCAAAACATTAAATGTGAAAATAATTTTGTACGAAATTGACCATGACATGGTGAAATATAAGATAAAATTAACAATAAAAATTAATAAGGTTCTTAATTAAGTAAATAATTATAATAATTTTATTATTCTAGTATATAAAGATAAAACCTGATGATTCAGACTTGAGGTAATGGTTTCATCACAAAACTCCCTAATTTAAGACGCATGTGATTTTATGAACCTTAATTATTTTATATACTGTATATATAATCCATTTACATATTATATCATGTTTCCTTCAAAATTCATATAATTGTAAATTAAAATCTATTTATTTCATTCATGTGACTTATTATTATATAAATTCCAATGTGTTAAGTGTTTATTTCCCAATCTGATTTTAATCAGGATTGTTTAAGCTTGAATTTTAGTTGAAGAAAATTATTTTATCATTGTATAATAAAATACATAATTTTATTATCATATTATTATTTAATAAATATTCAGTTAATAGATATATAATTTCTCTCTTTGGTGCTTAAATTTATTTAGAATATGTTTTTAAGGAAAAATATTCTTTATTTGTCTCTTCAGTCCAAAACCCTTTCTCTTCCTTGTCGATTTTTTTAGGTTTTTTTCAGGAATATTTTATTATATTATTACATTATTATTTAAATTCATGTTTACCCATGTTTACCTTTTTTAAAATGTTTTAAAATGAATATTCTATTAATTTTCTAAATTACATAATTTTTTACTTTTTTACCAAAGTAGGCAAGGAATGTTTTTTATCCTATATGGTATGTACAAAATTAGTCACTATCATGACCACTATTTTCAATGAATATTTCCCTATAAGTTTCCAAGTTCAATTTCAATGAAAAATTTGTATATATTTTTTTTTCAAAAGTTATTTTTCAGGGTAGAAAGGTTATTTTCTTCAATAACATTTTCAATCATTTTAGGGTTTCTTTATTCATCAACAACAACAAATTTTGATAATATATATTTCTTTTAATATATATATATATATATTTCTCATATATTTACCTACTTTATTCCAACATCCTTTGATGGGGTGATTAAATACCTATGTTCATTTATCAAATTCATTTATTACGATATTTATTTCGATCATGATACGATGGATGATTATGTAACCCATTTTATTTACATGAGTAATTATTATTTTTAAGAATTATAATTAATTTACTTTTCATGTAACACATAAATTATGATCATGTTTTGAGGGTGAACCTATATAGCACTCGAATAGATTAGTTAATGTTCATAGCCTCGTGAGGCATTATGGATGGGATAATTGAGTAAACCTAATAAGTTATGGGACTTTGTTAACTCTTTGACATTCTCTATATAGTTATCCTTGAATCATGTATATATATTGTTTTTTATTAATACCAAATTTTCCTTGATTCCATGCTCTTATGATACTGTGTTCTCTATTTTATTATTCCATGTTATTAGTCATGAGCATTCCATTTTATGATATCATGTTTTATCTTTGACTCTCATGTTTTGTTTCCTTGTCAGGTTTATTCCCTTACTAGGGTTTTTAACTCACCCTGTTCTTGTAATATTCTCCATGTTATCCTTCATATTTTTAAAAGCTCAAATTGATTTTGGAGCCCACTAAAGAAAAAGGGAAAAAATAAGGATTGCATAATTTAGTTTCCTTTGATGTATTATAAACAATGTCTTCTAGAGACACCTAGATCATGATCTTTGTGTTTTAATTATAGTATAATTAGGTTTAAAAATAATGTAATAACATATGTAAAATTATTAGGTCAATATAGTTGATTTGAGAGAAAAGGATTAGTCAAATACTGAAAAACCAGATTAGAAAACATGAGTAATAATCATAGGAATAAGTATATGGATATGTATAAAGATAACACTATATATACAAATATAAGAAGAAATATTAGTAAATTATAGAGAAAGTGGGTTCTGAGGAATTACATCCTTATCTAGATATTACAAGTCGATGTGGTTCTATAAATGATTCAGATAGGGAAAATAACATTAAAAAAAGTGTGTCGTACTTGACTCTAGAATTACCCAATACATGAAAATGGGCCCTACTTTGTACCCTCTTTGAATCTCCGATGAGATATGTTTTGGGAATTTTACAATTAATTATAATCCTCTTGAAGTAAGTGAATATATGAAAATTATGGATAACCCAAGATAAACCTAATGTATCTATGTTTATTAAGTATAAGGTTGATCATAAGTTCAAATACATGAATTCCCCCTTTTGAGTTTTAGGGTTATGGAAGTCAAATATGATTAAGAGTATTTTGGGAGGCATTTATGGTAGAATAACCCTTGGGTTTAGAATGGGTTTTAGTAAAAAAAATATTTGAGGAAGAATGACTTTTTAATTTTTGGACATAAGTTTTAAGGTATATCTAACATTTAGTGTTTATCTAATATTTCATGTTAAGGTAATAATATTTGATTAATATTATCTGATTTTTTAGGAAAGATAATATATATTGAAAACCATGGTGGTTACAAAATTATTTGAGGATTTTTAGGGTGTCCATCATATTTTTGAAAGTGATATAGGAACTATATTAATATAATTTTATAAAAAAGTAAAACCACATTTTGGATGATTACTCATTATATTCAGTAAGGTCATGAGGGATTGAACCCTACTACTAATGTTCAATAAGGGTACATCAACTAACACTGGACAAAATGATGTTTCAGTTAGTATAACATTATTTTATACTTAAACTATTTTTGGATAAATATTCTGTTGATTTTGAGAAAACTATTATAGGATCAAATCATTTTTAATTTTGAGTATTTTTGATGTGATTAATGATATTTTGTGAATCATTTTATTAGTAAAATATATATAACACCTATGTTTAATGTGAAGTATTATTTTTAAAGAATGTTATCATGTTTTTTAAATCTAAGTTGAAAGGGAATGACATGTCCTTTAATGTTAAAAAAATATTTCATTTTTAATATAACGAGGTTACATGGGATATAGGATTATTTAGTAAATTAATTATCTATTCTAAACATGTAAGTTCATTGCTGAATTTCGGAGAATAGTTTATTCATATTCATTTTAGGTATTATCTTAATTTGTGCTCAAGAATTTAGTTTTATTAAAGATATTATGAATATCATGATACTATTTTATTAATCTTATAATCTTTTAAAAGTGAATTTTACTTATTTACAAATTAGAAAATCATATTGGATATTATTTCCTTAGAGTAAGAAGTGAAGTTTAAAGTGATCAAAGCACAACCAAAGGACGAAATTGTGTTTATGAAATAAAAAGATATTTGGTAAGTATATTTTATGTTGTTATCTATCTTAATAGTAAAATTATCCCTCTACTCGAGGGAAAGAATCTTGAAACAAATGGTATCATATTACATTCATATCTGATGTATCAATAGTTTTTTACTTATTCATAGATTTATGGTATATGGGTGTTTAAATTTTCATGATCATTCACTTTATTGTGATAAATTATCTCAACCACTCTCTATAATTATTTACACTTTTATTCCATGTCCACGTATTCACTTTACCCTAATTTTCACTTATGTGGAAATCTATTAGTTTGATTACCTTAATATTTCAATTTCTCTCTTTTAATGAGAATGTTTTATTAATCCTTTTTTACTATGTGGGTTTTTTCACAAAGAAATTTTCAAATGTCAAACCAATGATTACTGACCACGAGCTTAAATTATGAGGATGAAATTTATTTTAGTGGTGAGAATTAAACACACAAATATTTTAAAATTATTGTACATTTGATAAAATATTCAACATATGACATTGTGTTTAAATAAATTGTGATATGTTATTAAAATATTAGAATTTAATTACGATCATTTTAACCTCATTATTTAATTATTGCGTATTAATAGGAATAAATACTTAATTAAATGTATATAAACTCCATAATAAATATAAATTTATTTATAAATTCTAATTAAATTGTCACTCAATTTTATGAAAAGTTAATTTATTCATTGAAAATCTATTTTCATCAAAAAAATATTTTTACTACTTTCTGTGAGAACAAAATATTTTTAATTTTTTTCAAATTTTATAAAATTGATTTTATAAAATGAAATTAAAATTTCAAACTATAATATATATATTAACTTAGGGTGTAATTTTTTTTATCTTTTAAAAAATATTAGTTTTTCAATGTAAAGTAGAAAATACCGATTTTTTAAAAGTATAAATTATTTTTAATAAATTATGTAATATTAAATTCACATTGTTCTTTTAATTTTATTTAAAATTAAAATAATTTTTTTAACTCATATAAAACTTAATTTATTAAATTGAAATCATCTTTATTTTATATTTTAGTATAATTATATTCTTAGACTTAAAATGAATTTTTTAAAAACTATTTTAAAGTGAAAAATGTTTCTCAAATTTAATTAATTAAAATAACCCATAATTAGAAATTATTTAAATTAAATTTATATATTATATATCTATAAATATTAATTTATATTAATTTAATTATTATTAAATTTCATATATTTATTATAAGAGGATCTTATGCTTGAAAAAATTCATTTCTTGAAAAAACATTCTTCGACACATCGTTGGGTTTAATTTAAAATTAAATTATTCCATTTATGATATTTTAATCTATAAAAATGGATCCCAAAATTTTAATAAGAATATTTTTTATTCTATTATGATCTCAACATCATTTTTCACAACTATGAATAGTAAAAATAATAATAATTAAATATCATAGTTGAGGTAAAAATAGTTTTATTATGACGGTTAAAATAAAAAATATTCGTTAAAATGAGAAAAAAATTTCTATTTACTCTTTTATTGTCATATTTAGACCTCATCACTTCTAAGTTTCTAAAATGATGCATTTTCTATCCTTTTTCATGTAAAAAATGAGGGTGTAATTCGTTTTTTTCAAAAAAAAATCCATGTGTGTCCTCTCCCCAACTTATAAAAAGAAACCTAATATTCTTTCTAATTCACACATAAAAAATCCATTTTCATGAAACAAAATACCCAAATTACATCTTTAATTCACTCCTATAATTATGGAGGCCTTGTTTTTACATGAAATCAAATCAATTAACGGTTTAGGAATAATCCTAAAGTACTGGTTTGAAAAAGATGTGACATTCCACGCCGAGCACCTTCATTTTATTATTCTTTTTCAACCATCTGATATAATATAAAAAATTCAATATAATAACACATTTATCTTCTATATACTTTGATTTGTTTTATTTTTTGTCCTAATATTCATTCATCTCTTCTTCCATCAAGTGGGAAATGAGACCATCGTCCACGTGTACGATGGACTAGCAACTTGTGTACTGATGTAATTCATTTCCCATAATATCCCCTCATGTATGTTCATAATTATTTATTTGATGTTTATATAGGATAAAAATTACAAATTAATAATTATTAATAATTAATATATTATATAATTTCATACCAAACAATCCATTTAAAAATGAGGAAAATGTTCCTGTGTTTGGGGGACTACCACCTCATGAAGCGATGTGATTCATTTTTCATTACTGCATCACGTGGATTGTATATATAAGTTTATTTAATTAAATAATATTATTTTTATGATATAATTATTTTTCCTATAAAAATAAAATAACAATTAATTTCTTTCCTTCATGATATTCAAAAATTGGAAACTTTTCTAATGTTTACACCCGACATACCGTCTCCATGATTTCAACGTATTGAATTTTTCATAACCGTATTTCATGAATATTTTTAAAAAGTAGAATTTTTATATATTAATGATATTTATTTTTTTATTACCATTTTTTATATGGTTGAATAGTATTCTATTTAAACTTAGTCAACTTTACAAAGTGATTTTGGGCATATTAGTAATTTATCTTCAAAACACTTGATGTGTAATTAATTTATTATGTAATTGAATATAAGAAGGTAAAAAATAAGATAAAATGATTAATAAACATGTAAATGGTTCTTTAGAATTCAAAAAATTTACATAAGTTTATTATTTTTTAATATAAGGATCAAATTTGATGATTCATACTTGAGGGAATGGTTTTATATAAAAAACTACATTCTTTGAGACTCATATTCCTTTATGCACCCTATTCAATTTATATGGAGTATATAATACCCCTTTAAATAGTATAACATGAATCCATTATAAATCATGGAATTTTATGTTATAATCCATTTAATACTTTCATGGGTGTTATGATTTATAATTACAAATTTGGTAATATTTTATTTCACAATCTCATATTAATCATCAATTATTATGATTAAATTTCCTTTTAAAGAAATTATTTTTTCATTGTATAATAATAACATTTCATCTTAATATCATATTTTTATTCATATAATTTTAAATTAATAATATAATATTTTTTCTCTTTGGTACTTGAAATTATTGAGGCCATATATTTATGGAAAATTTAATTTATTTCTCACTTCGATCAAAACCCATTTCTCTTCCAAGTATGTGTTTTAACTAAAGGATTTTAAAATATGTTTTATAGTATTAGTCTAGGAATTTTACAATTAATATTTATCAATGTGTAAAAATTTTAAAAATGGTTTAGACTTAATATTCTTTTTGCTTTTCGAATGAGGAATTTCATTAATTTTTTTCGAAGTTTGAAAGTAATTTTTTTCCAAAATGACATGTATGCAGTTACCTATACTAATGACCATTATTTTCTTCAAATATTACCTTATAATTTTCAACGAATATTTTCAAATAAAATTATTTGTAGATGATTTTGTAATTTTTTTTTTGTTTTTCCAAATCAGTTTTTCAAATTGGAAAAGTTATTTTTCTCAAGAATGATTTTTATATTTTTATGGTATTTTTATTCATCATCAACAACAAACATTGATATTATATATTTATTCTAAATTCATTATATATTTATCTCACATATACACGTAGATTACTATCTATTCCTTTTATGGGGAAATACATGCCTTATGATCATTTCTCAAATTCCTTTGTTTGGAAATTCCTTTTGATTATGATACAATGCAAGATTATGAAGCCAACATTATTTACACGAGTAATTCATATGTTAATGAATATATGATTAAATTCAGTTATTTGGACACATAAATCATGAAATTTTTATAATTTTTGTTCCCAGACATCATGTTAATGCATTGATTAATGTTTTGAGTTTCATGAGGCATAATGTATGGGATTATGGATTAAACCTAATCTATTAAGATAATTTGTCCACCATGTGATACCATCTTGTAATTTTTGTTGGTCTCATGTTTATCTCATGTTTTGGGTTTCTATCACATTTCCTATAATTCCATGATTATATGATACCTTGTTATTTATTTTATTATTCTTTATGATTACTCACGAGCCTTATCTTTTATGATATCATGTTATATCAGGGACTGACCTATTATATTTCTTAATCATTTTTATTCCCTTAATTGTATTTTTAGTTCTCCCATTTAATATATTTAATCCCTAGGTTGTCCAATATATTTTTAGGAGCTCAAATGGATATAGGATCTCCAAATAGGAAAAATTGAAATAAATAAGGATTCCATGTTTTAGTTTCCTTTTATTTATTGTGAACCTAGTAATCAAAATACCCTTGGACTCATGATATTTGGATTTTAATTGTTTGATATTTTAGTTCAAAACCCATGTAATAATATGTTTAAAATGATTTGGTCAATATAAATTCCACTTCTCAATCCATGTTGTGTGGCCTTCAAACCTGTTAATGTTTTTTTGATAAATGTGACCTTAAACTAATATCACTTACCTCCCATTATGTTATCAACATTAGGGGCATTGGGATTACATTCACAATATGTCATCCTTTCCCTTTTTTTACGGGGATACCTAATCCTTTCAAAAAATTACCATGCACACTAGCTTCACTAGTCTTTCTTTCAAAACCATAAACTACTCAAGGAAATAGATATAGTACTCTTCAAGTTCAAAACCCATAAATAGAATCTTGAAAAAATTCAATTATCGGCTTCATATGTCTGCACCTTGCATGGAATATGAACAATTATAAGCATTTAAAAGAGGGAGAAAGAATAAATATTTTCAAGTTGAAAATACACAAAGGGTGGCCTACAAAAAATCCTATAACATAAAATATAATCTTCCCCATAAATTGATAAAGAAAAATATACAGGGAACACTAAATGATATAAATATCATTTGGACTTCTGTTCAATTCTAGAAAAATTGATATATGATCTATAGGTTTATTACCCTTGGAAAAGGTTATATAACCCTTATATACCTCATATTTATTGATTATAATTATCCATCTAATGGTATATAGTCCTCGTTTTACAATAATAATCTTCATGAATAAATGGTACATATTCCAAAACATCAAAATAATTAGAATGATTAATTCTATATGACCCAATTCACTAATATATGATATAGATCTATATAATAGTTCCTAGTATACGGGTTTACTAGTTCACATTGAGTTTCCAAAAAAAACCATATACTATGGAAAACACATTTTATTATCTATTACACATGAGCCTAATTGACCCAGAGACTCACTATGAATTACTATGTGTGTATTCAGTCATATTCTCGCATGATACATTGTGAATTTTTGATTACTTATCCTGAAATCATCCACAAATTACCTTTATCAAAACACTCAGAGTGTAAAGTCTCCTTCTTCATGTACATTTTTTAATAACAACCATGTGTTAGGAAAATATATATAGAAACTCGTATATCTTGTTTCAGGTTTAACCATTGGTCTTCTTCTGGTTCTAATATAAAACCGTAATAAAAATAACCCTCTTAAGAAATATGTGCACCTCCATTCCTGTCGTCATTGAATAATTAGTGATTTCTAGATCTCGTATCACTTATCTACCCATAATTTCCCAAATATATTATTCCCATTGTAATCCTAGTCTTTGGTCAACCACTTCATGTGTATTTTTCCTCTATTATTCATATACTATGATACCAAAACTCTTTATTATATTATTCACCTTGAAAATAAAAAAACGGGAGATGATATTCTTCCCATTGTCTAAAAAATTCTTGATTTTAGATCCTCAAATTTCTTTATCAGGATATTTGATTTACCATACTATTTTTTAGGATTTATTCTTTATTCCAAAGTGATTTTTATTATACATGATGACACAACATAAGATTATTCATAACTTTTTTAATATTTTCCCCTTCTACACAACCTACTTCATTAAATTGTATGGATTAATCACCATAAAATACGTTCCTTGAGTTAAGATACTCATATTGGTATTGTAGGTTTTGTGTGTAGTGGAAGCATCCTTTAAAGCTATAACCAACTCACATTTTTGTATTAAATTATGTGTAATCTTCTCAACACATAATCAAGAGATCATGTCCCATACAAAATACTATACAAATAGAATACATTCATATACTATAACCATAATGAGAGGATCTTAAATATTAGTTTATAATTAGTTTATCAGAAAATATAGAGTTTCCACAACTTTTAATTTCTATTTAATTGATAATATAGTTGAAGAGAATTCATCACACTTTTGTTTCTCTAGAATATTGAAATGTAGAATCCATCTAGTAGTGATCCCCACACGCACCACAGTCTCTTTTCAATATCATATAATAATCAGGTTCTAGTATGACCAATCCTAATTGCTTTCATTTTTCATGGTTGATCACAGGAGTATTCTTTATAAATGATGAAGAACCTTTGGTGTTCTCTCAATATCTTGATAGAGGATGATGATATAGTACACTCTACGACTTGAGAAAAGATATCATTATCTATTATGTACACTAAAAATAAATTAGTAAGGTTATTTAAATATATATTTATTATATCTAGTTTAGGGTTGGAAAATCTCACACACTCTCTCAAACAACATTAATATTCTTAATTGACCCCATGTCCAGTAATAATAATAATATTATTATTAATCTCTTTACATGAGTAACATGTTTAGAATATTAATATTTATTAATTATATATAATTGGACCATTAAACACAATTGTGCTTCCTTTTTCAGCATTAACTAATCCATGAATAACATTCATTTAATTAAATAAATGTCACTTTAATATTCTATGATAAATTTAATAAATATAATATTCAAAAAACATGAAAAATAATATTAATTATTATTATTCAACTCACATTATTCTTCAAATAACCTGTGATTAAAATATAGTGATCAACAAAACCAAAATAATTATTGTTTCTTCTATGTTTTAAAATTCAGTAAATGAATTTTACTAAGATTACTTATAAACTTACTCTGTGACCCTCTAGGAATCATTCCCAGTGAAATTAGGCTTAACCACTTAAAGCCCATGTTTATCATATATGAACACTCCATGGTATCCATAAAGAAATAATTTAATTTCACAATGATTTCCATCCTCCTATGACCCATTAACATTTAATATAATTCCATTATAACAACGTCTCAACTCAAGTAGGTTTCTTGGTGATGTCATCAACTTATATGCTCAATGTATCATTATTTCATTTCTAGAAATGACATAACCCATCTAACACCATTGAAAATGATTTATTTAGGTTGTTCCTTTCTCATAAAAAGTCTTGATATATTGACCTTCCTCAAGATATGTAAGGGATGAATACTTTCTTTCATTATCCATTAATGTTATATCATCCTTCGAATAGACAATGTATCCTAATTTTCCAGGAAAACATGTCATCATAATTTTCAACAATACATCAAATTACATGATTGGTGATATCCATTAATGATAATATTAATTTCAATGTATTATTACATACATATACTAATAGGAATATACAATGACACATGGGAATGAGGATTTCCTTTTGACAGACCAATTCTTATAACCTCCTATCTTAGATATTAACATGGGAGAACACAACGATAATGTATCTCAATGTCTTCATATCCCATACCCATACAACATGTAACATCTATGTTCCATTAGATAATATCATCCATCCATAGAACAATATTCAAGAATAATGTCATAGAATCTCTATGTTCTCATTATTTTGGCGAACTTCTATAAACTTTTAATGAATTATATATTATTAGGAAATTATCACATATAAATGTCATGTAGAAGAAAAACAATATTGTGATAATAAAACTTCATTATTAATGAAGACATGTAATCAAGTATGAAACAAGTTGGTTATAGGGAACCAACTTCAAAATAATACCACTTATACAAGATCCAACTGGAAATAGCTTTCATTCCACTAGCTCTCACATGATACTCATGCTTCTACAAGGATAAATCATATTTGTATGTGACTTCTATGTTTTCCTATATAGATATTCCACAAAATATAACTTTACCATATTGTCTAAATCACTCAATAGATGAAAATAATAATGTCTGTTATTTTTCTAATGTTGTGACCTTTGATATTTGATGATATCCACCACTATAGTGTTATCAAAACAAACTGTAATAGGATCTTCATTGATAGGTTCTGAAAAAAGATCACAGACAATGTTTTGAATACAAACTCCTTATATTCCTGCATCGAAGGCCTCAATATACACATAATCTTTTTTATATTTGGGTAAAACAATCTAATTTGATATCTTCCATCTCAAATTCCTCCATTAAGACAAAATACATATCTATACATAAATTATAATCATTACGATCTATCTGAAAACTATCATTTGTATAACCCATGATGATTAGTTCTTTATACACTGAGAATATATCTTTAGTACACCTGATATACATAAGGAAAATATTAACATCAATGAACTTTTTTTCTACAAGAACTTCTTCATATCTACCAACCATTATTAAATAATAGTCAATATCAAGCCTCATATATAACATGGAATACATGATAAATCCTATCATAGAAGCATATGGGTTCTTACTCATTCCTTATATTTCTTCCTCTATTTGATGACACATTTTATTAGAAATATGTATACCATGTGACTCTGGAACCAATACCTTATTGGATTTTTCTATACATAATATCTTTAATATCAAGTCAGTGTATGAACCTTAACATAGGCCAAGAAGCATCTTGTATATTTCACGCATGATCTTAATCCCTAGAATGTGGGTTACTTAACTTAAGTCCATCATAGATAAGCACTTTCTCAACTATTCTTTAATCTCTTATAAGGCATATATATAATTTCCAATTAATAATACACCTTCAATATATACTTATATGAAATTAACTTTACTCCCACTAAACTACTTGTAAACACATGGATCACATTCATTCTTAATGAAAAAAATTGTTATTTGGATTCATTGAATTTAATGTTCCATGACTTGGATTTTTTATTTAATCAAAAAATGGATCTCTATAACTTTCATACCTTTTTTTCATCTCTTGTAATAACAAACCCTTCTGTTTATGTCATACGCACATACTCTGGATGGTTTATATTATGGAAAATAGTGTTTACATCCATTTACCGGATATCACAATCATTATAATATGTTCTAGAAATAAGGATTCAAATTTATTTAAACAAGGATTGTAGAGATAGGGTTTCATCATAGTAAATTCCTTGATGTTTTCTAAACCCTTTAGCTACTAGCCATGCTTTATTGGTATTCAAATTACCTTCTATATCCATATTTCTCTTAAAACCTAATTTATACACCATAGGTTTTACTTCAAATAGTGGATCAATTAAAACCCAAACATGGTTTTGATGAGAGGAATACATCTTAAAAATCATCGATTTATTCCATATTTTATCCTCTAGGATCTTTACTACCTTCTTATTGGAGAGAATATCATCATTATCAGCCAATAATGTGTGACCATCATCAGTTACCAAAAAACCATATCTCTCTAGTTCTGTTACCTATCTTTTCCTTATCCATAGTACCTATGATTTAGGAACACATTATTCTATGGGTATATATTGAATTATTTATTATACCAACTCTTATATATCTTGATAATCATCATCAGTGATGTTAATCTTGCACTCACTATCCTTATAACAATCTATCTATTTATTTCACATTTAAACATGTTTTATCACATAATATTACACTTAATACAACTCTAATGATCTATAAGTCTAGTTTCTTTGGGAATTATGTACATTAAATATCAATTTAAAATAGTAAAACATCATCTTGATTATAACATCCTTAACATGATTACACTTATAACTCCATGGGATAACCTGGAAAAAACATAAGAAAGTGGGGAGATACAAAGCCAATTAAGGGAATAAACATGTAATAACTAGAGGATAATAATACATGATAGAAAACCTAAATATAAAAAGGAGTATGAATCATAAACATGAAGAGGAAGACATTATTTAGCATAAAAATCGCGTGGGAAGTTTTGTAGCATCATGACATCACATCAAAATTCATAAACTGGGTTGATTAGAAATAAATGGGTATTTAATAATTTGGAAATAAAATGGTAATTAATAGGGACATGTAAAGACATAGCCCAACATAATCAATTGAAAATAGAAGGACTAAGAT
Organism: Viscum album; assembly: GCA_963277665.1. NCBI lineage: Eukaryota > Viridiplantae > Streptophyta > Magnoliopsida > Santalales > Viscaceae > Viscum > Viscum album. Next base: position 508,480,289 of record OY728145.1, read on the forward strand.
AATAGGGGAACATGAACAAAGTAGATAATGTGACAATCCCTTACTTCAGTGTGTGAGTCCAGATTCTTGAGAGGGGCTTCTTGAGAGGATGGTGGTGCCTTGGGAGGATGATAGAGAGTGGAGGAAAGAGTATGTACATTCTACATGGTGTTTTAGGGGATATAAATTGGATATTTGGAGGTTTTATATAGGAACTTATTGGAATTTCTTTATTATTTTGGATTTGAACTCTACATAATAATATAACTCAAACCATAAACCATACCCTGGTTTTTTCCCATGGATTCATCAAAATTGGATTTGTTTTAATTATTTTATAAGTAAAATGTAAAATTAAATTAAATAATCTCCTTTCTTATGTGGAGGTGAGTCACACTCCTAAAGAAAAAATTTGAAAACCTTAAAATATAATATATATTTGGGAGGATTCATAATGTCTGTATAAGATAAATAAAATAAAAATAAAACCAAATTATTTTAAACAAAAAATGTTTATTTGGTCTTGGATACCTTCTGTAAAATTTATTAAACCACATTTGGTTCATTATCATGTCATAATACATAAAGTATATTGATATTGTATTTAATTTTTGATTGAAAATTTGATAGTCTTAGTAAATTATGAAAAATTAACTATTGGATAATTTTGATGTTATGATTCGAGAAATAATATTCAATTTATCTAAATAATTTTCAAAATATATGAATTTTTAATTTTAAAATATAATTGATATTTATTAATAAATTATGGGGTTTTTTAACAGTAATAGTTTTCAAAACCATATTAGAATCACATTTGAATTCATAAAAATTATATGATCATTTATCTATAATAATAATTATTTAATAATAAAAAAAATTTAAATTATTATTTAATTAAAAAATCAATTAATTCATCAAAATTAGATCATTAATTGAATTTCAATATTACCCAAAAATACAATTTTTGGTCTTATGGTATAAAAATAATAATAATTTATAAAGTACAAATAATATAATGAAAATATATTAATTATTTCATAAAAAATAATGTACATACTCATATTTCTAGGGAATTTATACATATCCCTTTAATACACCATCAATCCCATTAGAGTAAGGTGTGTATGGTGAGATTTTCATGGGGTGGTTCAGCCAACATGGTTTTGGTCATGATCTCGATGTGCTTGAACTTATCCAAGAAATGGTTTCGCTCATGCATAATTTCTTTTTCATATTATATTTGTATTGGTCAAGGAAAATCCCGATGATTCTATATCCCTCAAAAGCACTGATTAATGGGATTCATTGGGTATGATCCTGCTATTTAAGGCCATAAGTTCTTTTGTTTGTGTCTATTGGATTTATTAAAACCTTATATTTATACTAATAATTTGATCACTATACAGTGATTATATTATCAACGATAATTATTATTAATGGTATTTAAAATCCGATAGAATAAATCCAAATAAGTGAATGTGATTTATATAACCATATTACATAGTAATAAATTTAATAAAACCACATGGATAATTTTATTTATAACTTTTCAGGTCGTTACAATCTTCCCCCTTAAGAAATTTCACCCTCGAAATATTCCTTTCGCACACTAAAACAGATGTGGGTAATATTGTTTCATCACCTCATCTAGTTCCCACATAACTTCTTCAAATTTTTGTCCCAAAAACTCTTTTACACAGAGCATTGTATTATTTTCTAGAATGTTGTCTCTACGTTCTAAGATCTTCACCGACTGATCCTCATATGATATGTAATTGTCCCACAATAACACCTATGGATAGAGTATATTTGAGGGGTATGGTATATAATTTATTAAGAGGGATACATGGAATACATCATGTACTTGAGATAGTTTAGGTGGGAGTGCAAGTCGGTATGTCACCGCTCAGATGAGATCACAGATCTCAAAGGGATCGATGTAACTTAGATGAATATTTCCCTTCTTCCAAAAACAAATCACATTATTACATGGAGATATGTGGAGGAAAATAACGTCTCCAACACCAATCTCTAGTTCTCATTGAAGATTTTCATTGTAGATCTTATATCGACACTGAACATCCTGGATGGGTTGTTGAATGATCTTATCATTTTCCACTATTTCACTGACCAATTCAAGACCCATTAGTTTTTCCCCAACTTCATCCCAACATATAGGTGTTCTACAACTCTTTCCATAAAGGGCTTCTTATGGATCGATTTGGATGATTGAGTGGAAACTTTTGTTTTAAGAGAACTTAGCCATAGATAGATTTTGGTCCCACCCCCTTTGAAGTCCATATAAAATAATCACAACCAGTCTTCCAATGAATGAATAGTCTTCTCAGATTTTCCATCAGTGTGAGGATGATAGGATTTATTTAATCTAAATAAATTGTTAGAGCGTGTTGAATAAATTTAAAAAACATGGAGGTGAATCTCGTATCTCTATTGGAAACAATCGGTTGTGGTACTCTATGAAGCCTTAACACTTCTCTGATGTATATCAATGCAATTTTATCAAGTGAGAAGTCCTCTCGAATTGTGATAAACTGAGTTGAATTTATAATTTAATCCACAATAACCCATATAGAATTTTTTTCCCTAGCATGACTTTGGAAGTCTATTGTAATATTCCATGGTGATATTTTCTCACATCTATGTTGGTATAGGTAATGGTTGCGTCATCTCCTTTGACTTCTACCTTTCATCCTTCATTTTCTAAATAACATGGTACTTTGAAGTATATTCAGTTATCTCCTTCTTCATATTTCCCTCTAATATTTATCTTGGAGATCTCAATATATCATTGTTCTTCCAAGGTTAATGGAGAAAGTCATACTATGTGTATCATCCAATAAAATCCTTCTTTTACACAGCATTTTATTGTACACATAGTCATGACCCAAATATCAAAACTCATTCCTCATTAACATTGAACTCCAAGTATTTCCCTTTTATTATAGTTTCTACTTTCTTCTGAATTCCCACATTATCCCTTTGATTATATTTAAATCTCTCTAGAAGGGACAATTCAGAAATAAATTATGAAAGGGTTGATGATGTTACCACCTTTATGATTCTAATGTTTATTCTTTCTAAATATATGATGATAATATCCCACTAAATTCTAATCAATGATATAATTGATTTATCCTCTATACTTAGAACATATTCCACATTATTCTATATCCTCAGATGATAGTGAGTATAGCATTTATAGTCTTTAATCAGCTTTATCCATCTTAATTGGAACAAATTAAGTTATTTTTGTGTGAATATATACATAAGTCTTTTGTGATCCTTATATATTTTACACTTCATTCCAAATATACAATGTTTCCTTTTTATCAAAGTGAATATCACTATAGCAAACTCCATATCATTCATCGTTTTGTTCTATTAGTTATCTTTCAATTTCATTGATGCATTGTCTATGACTTCTTCATTCTGCATTAACAAAAAACCAAAGCCATTCTTGAATTCATCCTTGAATATTATGAAATGTTATCCATTTGGGGGTAGTATGAGTTTAGGGGCTGTGAAAACCCTCCTTTTAAATTCCTTGAATCTCTCTTCACTTTCATCATTCCAATCAAAAATGACCCACTTATGAGTTATCTTGGTTGATGGTTTGCAAATCTTGAGGCATTTCTCACAAATCAAATAAAATAACTAGCTAACCAAATAAAACTAAAGATATATGTCATGTATGTTGGTCTTATACATCCTTCAATTTCATCTATTTATGAATGGTACATATATATCTCATTCCTTGTGATGATTTTCCCCAAGAATGTGACATCTTTAAATTAGAACTCACATTTTCTGTACTTTTTATAAATATTCTCTTTTTTTAATATCTTTATCATAGTGCTCAGATGTTCCTCATACTCCTCAATGGTTTTGGATAATATTAGAATATCAACCATAAATACTACAAAACATTTGTCAAGGTAATATATAAGAAAACTAATCAGCAAGTCTATGAAGATTTATAGAAAATTAATGAGTCTGAATTGAATTACTATGAACTTATAGTGCTTGTACCTTATACAAATAATAGTTTTGGGGATATCCTCCGTATTCACCGTAGCTTGGTAAAATCCCAATTGCAGATCCACCATGGAGAAGTATTGTGATCCACATAGCTGATCAAACTAGTCATCAATTTGTGGTATAAGATACTTGTTCTTTATCATGATCTTCCTGAGATCATGATAATCAATGAAAAGGTGCATTGTCCCATGCTTCTCCTTGATGAAGAGGACTGGTTTACACCACGGTTAAGCACATGGGTGTGTGAATCCTTTATCTATATTATCCTATAGTTTTTTCTTCATATTCTAAGGTTTCACAACCTCTAATCTATAGGGAGTCTTGGATAATGGAAACACCCCATGAATAATATTTATTGAAAATTAAACCTCTTATCTTGGAGGAAGACCATGAGATTCCTTAGGAAACACATCAGTGTATTCCCTCATTATAGGCATGTCTTTGAGGATAGATTTTTCCTTATACTAAATCATTCGATCTAGATAAACTTACTTGTAAGGAAATAATATTCATTCTTGGGATGTTGGTGCTAAACCAGATTCATCCTCCCCATTCCGATTTTATAGAATCAGGGGTTGATTTTGAAAAAAGATAATGATTTCCTTCTAGTGGAAATTTATGTTGGATCTATATAGGAAAATCCAATCCAAAAAAACTGCATCAAATTACAATAAAGTAAGTATGAAAAGGTTCCATGGGAAGTTCATACCACAAATTATGATAGGGGATGTGTTATATACTTGGGATTCAATAATTTCCTCATTTTCCATTTTCACCGACAAATCCCCTTCCATTCTTTTGTGGGGGTGCGGGAAAAGATATACTAAACATTCATGATATGAATTAATGCATTAGACAATAATTAAAATTCACATTAACTATTCTTTAATGAATAACATGCGTATATTTCACCACTTCATTTTTTGGATCCACCTCAATTGTTCTAATGAAAAAATATCACTCTTACTTCTTTGGAGGTTGTATTTTTTCCCTGAAAACCCTTATCCTAGGGCATTGATTTAAAAATTACCATGTTTCCTTGTAGTTGAAGCAGTGAAAAATCTGATGAGGGTTTACCTGATAATTTTTCTCCTCTACCACATTAGTGAATTTCCCTTTTCCGAAATTTTTAGCAAGGCTTCCTTCCTTCTCACAAATAAATCAATTCCTAATTCCCCTTAGTCAATTTCTAGGGTGCTTCTTTCTACAAATTTTAAGAGTGGGATGTCAAATTCTCTTTCCACTATTATATTTCTCCATAAAGCCTCTAGATATAAATTCCACTTTCCACTTCTTATCCATGTTATACCCTTGATATTTTCTAATCTCTATTTCTAATATGAGGGCACATCGAACAATTTCTTCAAAGCTATGAAATTCTCATATCACCATGTATTTGTGAAGATTAGGTTTTTTCCCACTAAAGAATCATTCAACCTTGAATCTAGGGGTAATAAAAATGATAGAGGAATATCTGGAAAGTCCTGTGAAGTTTTGATTGTACATCTCAATAGATTCATTGTCTTTATACTTGTGGGAAAGGAAATATTTTTCCACTTTAAGATGTATAATTCAAGGAAAATATTTATTAATAATATATTTCCAGAATGCCTTCCACCCCATCACTTCAATATCGTCCTCCAGTTTCTTATTCTTTATCAATATCAAGCACTGATCAGATTTCCCCTCCATATGATAAATAACCAGTAGAAAGTTCTTTTTTTAGAATATTGAGGGATGGAGAAGACCTTATTAGTTGATACATTATTTTAAGATTAAGGGGTCAGATGATCCATTTAAATTCAGAGGCCTTTTCCCAAAAATGAATCACTCACAACTCATTCTCTCTTAGGGGGGTTGTATGCTCCTCTTGATCTTGGTTTCTATTCAGTATCTGAGTTAGTTGAGAGAGTATCATCATGAAGTTGGAAATTCTTACTCCCATTGGGTTGGGTATCTCATTGGGACAGTCATCGTATTTCCCTTCAAATTTATTTTTTACCAGGTTACTCCCATTTCCATCCACTGGCTAGAATAAAATTAAAATTTGGGATGATTATTTTTTAAAACAATTAAACACATAAAAATGGGGACTCCAATGACATTAATGGGATAACTTATTAATTACATGTATGATATTAACTTGTAAATTTATAGGCATCATTATCTGTTATCCATGATCTATTTCCTAATATATAATCTTATTAGAGTTTTCTTATTCACTTAATAGTAGTTCATAATGATATTATGAATTTATAAAAGCATATCCCCAAGGATTTTCAATCTAGGTGTATAGTAAGACAAATTTTCATATACCAAGGTACACATAGTCAGGCCCGACACTCCTTTTTGAAGTTGTTAGACCAAGGTAAATATATGCTAGAACCATGTCCACATGTAGTATTCAGAAATGGATATATTTTCTAGACAAAATACTTAATCTATACTTACCAAAATTTAGGGATTTTTTCTTTTACTTAGACTTATCCCTATAGTTTTCACTAGAGAGTTATAATTATAATCCAAAAAATAAATAAAAAACTATTTAATAGATACAAATTATAACCTACATTCTCTTCATTTCAAATTAAAACACAATTTATTACTTATGATTATACTTAATAAAATCCATATGATTGATAGGTCTAGTGCAATTGTGAATTAGGTACAATACTTAACAATTAAAAATAGGAAAACATCATCTTTATTAAAACTTCCTTAACATGCATGCACATAAAACTATATGGGATAACCTTAGGACAAACATAAGAAAGGGGTGAGCTACAAATATCAGTAATATAATTAAGATAATAATACATATTAGATAACAAGAAACTTAAAATGAGTAAGAACCATAAATATCAACTAGAGATATTATATATATTATATTCAAAAAAGAAAAATTGGAAATTTGGAGAAACATTGAAACAAGGCATCATAAAAATTGTTCAATGATAACTAGAAATACATCATGATTGAAAAAGTCCCATAAAGGAATCAGGTTCACTACTTATCCCAGCATGATGTCTCCTAAGGCTAAACATTACACACTATATGTAGTGCTATATAATTCTCGACACACCCATCACTCTCATTTCATTCTCATGATTATGTGTTCCAAATATATCAGACGACATGGATTCACTCATCTTTATATTTTATTAAAAGATCAAGATTTTTTTAGTATACACGTCTATATACCTTTTCAAAAAGGTATACGTTTATAAATTTTAACACCCATAATAGGAAATGGGAATTGTATTTACTACTTAAATATTTTGGAATGGAAAATCATGGTAGAATTTTGGTAGAAAAACAATGTCACATAAAATACATAAAATGGGTTTCTGAGATGGAAATGGTTCTATTATAATTTGGATATAAAATTGGAAGTAATATGGACATGAAATGATGTATCTCAATAAAATTAATTGAAAATAAAACGCATCAGATTATAAGAAAACTAGAATAAAAAATAAATGTGAGGATCCCTTGTTTTAGTTTGTGACTCCAAATGCATAGAAGATAATTTTTGAGATCTTGGGGTGACTTGAAAGGATTATAGAGAGTGTAGGGAATATTATGGACATGATCAAAGTAGTTTGAGTGAAGAACAATGGTATACTTGGTGGGTTTATACAGAAAATGAGGTGGATTTCATTTTTATTTAGTTTTTGGACTCTACATAATAAAATAACCAAAAACACAAATCACCCCATTGTTTTCTCCCCTGGTTTCTTCTAAATAGATGTTTCTATTATTATTTTGTAAGTCCAAGGGCTCAACCTAGTAAAATAATTCCCTTTCTTATGTGTAGGTGAGTCACACTCTTAATGAAATGATTTAAAAACCATAAAATATATTGTATGTTTGAGAGGATAGATAATGGATTTATAAAATAAATCAAATTAACATAAAACTACATTATTTCAAATTTCAAACATATATTTGGTCTTGGATACCTTTTATAGTATTTATTACATCACATTTGGGTTATTATGTTCTCATAATACACAAAGTATATTTATACAGTTTTTAATTTTTACCTAAACATTTGACAATATCCTAAAATTGTGAAAAATGCACCATTGGAAAATTTTGATGTTATGATTCCAAAAATAATATTCATTTAATCAATATAATTTTTGAAATATTTTAATTTTCACAATTAAAATAAAAGTTTTATTTATTAATAAACATGGGGGTTTTGGACAAAAACTACTTTCAAACCCGTATAAAAATAAAATTTAATTTCAAAAAAGTTATATGACCATTTATATTTAATAAAAATTATTTAATAATAATATTTTATTAAAAATTTATTTATTTTAAAATACACTAATTCATAAAAATAATTTCCTAAATTGAATTGGAATATTACACAAAAGAATTATTTTTGTTTTTTTCTATGAAATTAAAAAACATTTATAAATTAACAATGGTAGGGTGAAAATATATTCATTATTATATACAAAATAATGTACATACTCATATTTCAAGGTTTGTGATACACATCCCTTTAATGCACTAGAAAACTCCCTAAGATTAAGGAGCATGATGGTTTGATTTTTATGGGGTTGTTCAGTGAACATGGTTTGGGTAGTGATATCAATGAGCTTGTACATCTCCTATAAACAGTTTTTCTCATTCATAAGTTATTGTATCTTGGTATAGGATTGGTAAATATAAAATCCAAGTAATTCTATATCCATCACAATTTCTAGTAAATGGGATTCATAGGGTACGATACTACTATTTGAGTATATAACATCCTTTTTATGTGTCAGTTGGATTTGTAAAAACCTTATATTTATAGTAATCATGTGATCACTAAACTATGGCTAAATTATAGTTGGTAATTATTTTTAGTGGTATATTTAATCTGATATAATAAATTCAAAAAATTTCATTTGTTTTCTATAACTATGTTACATAATAATACATTTAATTAAATAACAAGGGGAATTTTATTTATAACATTTCGGGTCATTACGATCCTCATTGTGAATGTGATCCCTCTCAAGGAAAAGATCATTTCTTGTAATTGTTACTTTCTGTTCTGAAGAGATTTATAGGTTTTCTACCCTTGTTTACTTAGTATATCATATCATGATAAAATTTGTGCCATGGGTTCAAGTTTGTTTCTTAAACAAGTCTTAACAATTACCTCGCAACACCGTGCTTGAACGTATGAAAAAACATGTTTCTTTATACACTATAACTCAATGGGAATACTTTTTCTACTTTAGTTGGTAATTATTTTAGTATGTATAATGATATCTATAATGAATATCCTTAAAATGACAATATACATCTTGAAAGACTCATCATCTACCTTACCATATCCAACAAGGTCTACTTCCTCCTTTCACTTACACCATTCCACTATGGTATATAACATGGAGTGAGTTGAGATAAAATCTTATACTTCCCTTGATTTTTAATAATATTTTGTTTAAGATATTTACCACCTTAATGTAATACATGTGTATTTATCTATTTATGAATCAAATTCTCAACCTCATTCTTGAACTCAATAAACAACTAAATGGTTTAAGACTTATAACTCATCAAGTAGATATAACCATACCAACTCAAATCAAAGATAAAAGTAATAAAATATGTGCACCCACCTATATCCTTTTCCTAAAAAGGTTTGTACACAACAGTGTGAACCCAACCCTGAATCTCAATTTCCCTTTCACCTTGACCACCTAATGGTGTCTTGTACATCTTATATTATAAAATTGGGTGACATAATTCATGTGGATTTAGATAAAAATAGTCTAAAAACAACCACGATAGAGCTTTTTCAAGTGATAATCATTTATATGACCAAGACGATGATTCCATAAGTAGGTGGCATATGAGTCTTTCATATTATATTCATTATCAATTTCCAATATATTTCTTTTATAATTGAATACATAAATACCATAAATTGGTTATACCATACCATATCATATTCAATATTTAAAAAATTAGAAACCATTATTTCCAAAGAAGAAAATAAATCCATTGATATCATATAAATAAATGAAAATAATGATAATTATAACACCAAGATCAAAATAATAGTTCTTTAAAACAATAATAAATCATGTTGGATACATGGAATGGTAGTCTCCAATGGATAGATAATCTTTCCTTGCTCTATTGGTAGAATGTATATCCACTTCAACTCTGTAATCTTCTAAAATTTACTTGATTCCTATAATAAGAAACAAATTTTAGCACCACATATCGTATCTAATTCATAAATTTTGTACATAAAAATATTACACTCAATTATAAATACACTGAAAACTTCTTCTTGGTTATTTGGTTAGGTGAAGTTTCTATTGTAGTGGATTTTCTTTCAAATTAAAACAGAACACCTCATGTTCCTTTCCTTGTCTCTGAATCTTATTCTTCTTAAAGGGATGGTGCTTTGATGCCATAGAATTAGAATGTGTCATAATCCCCTCTTCTATGATTTAATTTTTCTTATTCACCAAAAATATAGTGAGTTTGTCATTTCCCATGTATTTATCAACTTGGAAGGTAAGATTAATATGTTTTGATAGTGTCTTTTCCCTATTGCGCATATTATAATTCCTAATAAAAATAGACTTGTTTTTATGTAGTGAGGATAAAATGATATCGTTGCATAGATCATCTAGGATCTTGAAATCCATGATGTTCAGGAACTCAATATATCCAATAATCTTGACTAAATGTGACCCATCTAGCACCGAATCTATAATATTGAATGTGAATAGGGAATTGGAGATCTCATATATCTCTGATCTGGTCTTCTCTTGATAAATATACCAAATGTGAGAAACTTTGTTGTACCAATTCATATACATATATTTCATTAAAATATCATTATACACGTGGGATAACATAAAACATTCAAAATCTATTACATTGTCTCCATGATTCAGATAAAGAGATAACTCTTCCTCACTAGCCTCATTGGAAAGTGACTCAGGAAATGGGTTTTCCAACAAGTAAAATTTATGTTCATGGTAGAGTATAATGTGAAAGAACGTATACAATACCTAGAAATTGTCAACAATGAAAAGGTTATCCCTTTATGCTATGTATTACATATATATTTTCTATGTCATTTTATTTTCCATTTTTATAATCTTGGATCATATAATAATTACTTTCTCTGATTACAAAAATATATTAATAAATTTAAAATCAATTAAATTATAATTAATACCCTGAAAGTTTTCAAAACCTAATCAAACTCACCATAATATTCATAATACTTTTCCCCTTAAATATTCTATTTCCAAGGATCCATATTCCCCTTATCAAAACCAAGGCTTTTTCCTGATAATCTAATTAATGATTTTTCAGTTGGCAAAACTTTTCCACTATATTAACTTTTTGTTCCTTCATATGTTGAGTAGAGTCCCCAATCTTGAAATCGTGTTTTCATATTTCATAAACCTTTCCTTATTGATTAAAAAAATTCCTACATAGACAGTCAACCCTTGATGTAAACTATGTGACGTCAATACAAAACATCAATAAAATATTTCCTTGATAATTGAAAGCACCCCAACATGTGTTGGTTAAGAATTTTGAAATATGATGTCAATTATAATTTATTTAGTGGAAGGATAAGATGAATTAATATCTTAATTGACATATTTTTATACTTATGAATAAAACTATTTTATCCATTTACATGAATCTTTTATATCAAATGAATTTTACTAAATTGATTAACCTTGTCATATGAAAAATTTATACAAAATCTGCTTATATTTAAGTCCATATTTCATTATTGTTAATTAATTTATTAGGTGATCTTGGAGGATCAAAAAACATAAATAATTTTCCACGAACCTAGTAGAAATAAAATATAAGTGTAATGATCATGAGATTATATGTCGATTAGTTTATATGGAGGATAATAAACTAAGCCTCAACCCTTGGAGAAAAATCAACATGAACCAAAACCGGGTTTTTTGTTGTAGAATTCCACCTTTTCACTTATGTATCACCTTGATTAGTTTTACCTCATATCCTTGACTCAGACCATATCCTCTAAACTAGGATCTCCCTCTATATAAAAATATTTACTCACGTGAAGGTGAGTGGATCCAATGGATTGTATAATGTGGGTTTATATAAATGAAATTGTGAGCATGCATTCTCGTACATAATAATGGTAAGGGGATGAATCACAGACCATAAATTAAATTTCATCGTGATAAATTAATAATAAATCAATAACATACAAAATCTCTGGTCTATTCCCATGATCATCCACAAAAAACTTATAATGATAATATTTTTTGAATCTTGTTTATCAATTACATTTATCTATTGTTTAATTACTATAATGGTCAATGAATTAATAAATTTAATTTAATTTATCCTGATTTTAGCCAAATATATTGATCTTACCAACATATTTATTTAGAAAAATATTAATTTCATTTTAAATTAATGTCGTAAACACTTGTAGTTAGAGGCAATTTAATGTGTTCATTGAAAATTCTAACATGAAAATAAATTTGTAATATAAGTGTAAATACTACGAATTTTCATGTACTGTAGAATAAATTACACATGGAATCCATAGACAATTATTTTAACTATACATAAAATTATTTTCCCCTGAAAATTTGAAAAAAATTCCAAGAAGCAGACTACACGACATGTACAAAAGTACACAATGTGTACTTGTCTTCTACACATATCTGTGGCACACGCCTTATGTCTGGCCGTGTTACATTATACTGATGTGTTTGAATACATGGAATGTACTAAGAATTCAGAAAATATAACCTCAGATTTCATTTCATGATAGTCCCCATGTTGTGTGTCCAATAAACACATCAGTTGTGATACCCTCTGTGCTTGGGCATCAGACACAGGGTACTACATGTCACATATAGTGGTTACACGAAATATAGTTATTCAAGTCATGCTCCAACATATCTAGATCAACACAATAATCCTTTTTTTCAAACATTAGATACAATTTTATCATATCTATCCAAATTTATCTCTATATCTTGCATTTTTAAGAGAAACTACATAGTGTGTACTCATAAAGTACACGACGTGTACTTTGTCTTTCTCTATGTGGACCCGTTAGCACCTCTATATTGTATTCTCTAAATGATTCATCATTTTTAATGATTAAATAGATATTTTTTATGTTATTATGAATGAGTAAAAAAATATATTAAATTTTTTTGATATTAAAGAAAATTATTTTAATTAAAATAAAATAAGTACACATTAAATCGAGAAAAGATTAAAAAATAATTACAAATTAAATATGTGACCACTCTGATATCTCGTGTTGGTTATGAGTGTAGTGGAATAATATGTTGAGGCTACGACAAACATGGATTTTAGTCTTAAATCAAGTGTTATAATTTCTTTACATAACCAAGATATTGTGTCTAATTAAAAAACTATATTAATAAACAACATTAATACATTGGAACCACAGTGAGAGGATCACATGTAATTTATATTTAATTTATAGTAGATATAGAATTATATAAATATGTATTTATATTTTATTGGTGGTATTATGTAATATAATTCATCATATCATTATTTTAATGTAGGATTCATGTGTATAATCTCTCTATCGATGATCCCCACATGCACCAAAATCTACGATCAATGTCATAGAATCATCATGTTCAAGCACAGCCGATCCTAATTGTTTCCATTCTCCGTGGTTAATCATAGAAGTATTATTCAAGAAGAATGAATAACCCTTGGTGTTCTCTAGAAGTATTGAGAGACTATGAAGAGAGAGCACACTCTAGGAATTAAGTTAATCTCTTTTTATTTTTTGTGTGCACCATAAGTGAATTAGGAAAGACATATATTTATATATTTATTTAAATGATTATGGGTACGAAAATCATACAAAAACCCACAAAAATATTTAATATTATTAATTTTATTCACTTCAATTTATAATATTATTATTATCAATCACTTGACATGTGAAATGGATTAGGAATATGAAAAATTTATTATTATATATAATTTAGACCATTAATCTTAGTCTAATTTCTTTTTTCATCATTTAAAAATAATCAAAAATGATTATTTAATTAAATAAAGATCAATTAGTTATTCTATGATAAGTATAATAAGTATTATATTATCTAAACATGAAAACTAATATTTATTATTATTATTTAACTAACTTTATTCTTTTTAATAACATGTGATTTTATTATGGAAATCAAACAAACTTGAATAAATATTTTTTATTCTACCATTTTAAATTCAACAAAAAAAATTAACTCATATTACAGATACACCTAGATTGTAACCCTATAGGACTCTTTCTATGTAACTTTTATCATTACTCACAAAAGTATAAAGGTATCATCTAGAAACATAGAAAGGAATCTATGGAGAAATAAGTCAACATTGTAATGAAATCTAACTTCCAACAAACTTTTACCATATAATATAATCCCCTTATCACAATATCTATACAAAATCAGGTTCAATGTCATTTACATCAACTTATATGCCTGAGGTATCATTTTATTTACTTTCCATAAATAAGATTTCCCATTTAAATCCTTGCATATTGATTTATTCAAGAATTTTCATTCCCATCAAAGGGCCTAAATATTAACATTCATCTAGAGACAAAAGGAATAAATCCATTTTCTCATTACCTCGTAATTATGATCCCCCTTCCCCTAATAGCTTGTATCAACTATGTCCCATCATAAAATATCATCCAACCATAGAACAAGATTCAATAATAAAGTTGTGGCACCTCTATTTTATCATTATATAAAGGAACTAATATAACCTCATAGTTTGACATATATTATTTATAAATTAACACAATCCAATGTCATGAAGAAGAACAATAATAATGAAATAATAAAACTACATTAATAATAAAAACATGTAATCAATTACAAAACAATTTGTCTATAGGGAACTAACTCTAATAGGTATCCCAGGAACCTTGAGATAATCTTCTTGGTTTACACATTCAAAGAAATTTCTAATAGAGTGATTGATTAAAATGAATGGACACTACTTAGGAATAGAGAGTGACTCTCAAAGCTTTATAACCTTAAATTTCAAACATCACATGTCCTAGTTGCATGACTATAAATTTTATAGAACATATTCCTTAACAAATTATTTTAAAACACATGAAATATAGTTTTTTCTATGTGAATTTAGACAATTCAAAGTGGTCCACTATGAATAACATTAAACTATTACAAAATTTCTATTACCTGAGACAACAAATCGTAAAATTCTCCCCATGTAATAGCTCTATCAACATAAAAAATTTCTATCCTTGGGGATTTTTTATGGTTATACCAATATTGAATAACCAAAATTTATTACTTAACTTAACATATCATTGAAGATAATAATTTAACGAAACTATATATTGTTTGATTCCCATTATTAAAGGATACAGAGTGACCAATTGATCTATTATCTCAATCCCAGCCACAAATTCCATCTTCATTCCATACCTCACCTAATATATGAGACATAAACGAGTTCACATTGGGTATTCACATGGAAATGCATCTAGATGGTACCATTATAGGTTCTCTTGGAGTTATAATTTCACTAATGTTGGGTTTTTCCTCTTATCACACTAATATAACCATCCACTTCTTCACTAAGCCTCCCTACATATTAGTCAAATCTATTTGGATACCATAAAATAACTTCATAATGATTGATTAATATTATCAAAAGATATATAATACAATCCAAATTAGTTATCTCTGACCAATCCAAAAATATTAGTTTTATTAAAATTCCCCTCCCAGTTTATGGTATCCTCATCACATCAAGTCTCTAAATTACACTGTATGATGGAATAATGTATTTTCTTCCATAACCATATATGGATTTATTCCAATTACCACAATATATATAGTGAATTTAGGATCTAAAATCCTAGGCTCAACCTTAAATTTCCATCATATTTATTATTCCATGAATCTAGACCTTTAACATAATACACTAATCTCTGTGTCTATATTTATTATTATAGGGATCTCTATTCATATCCATTGTTCCTTAAAATTTTTCTATATAGACTACTTCAACATTTATTCAAATATGTGTGACCTTAAAATGTCATCAAAACTTAGTAAAATAAATTTAACCCTAAAATTTCTTTAGAACATAGTGAAAAATATTAAAACATAAACATCAACTTCATTGGCCCATCATTTAAGAACATAAACTATAAAGAAATGAAACATTGTACCACTATTAAAAAAAATTAAATGGAATCATGGGAAACATTTGAGTCTCTTCTTACTCTCCCACCACCTCATATAGCCTAGGAAAAATAAGAGCATAAAAATATTAATAAATACAAAAAGGCTTGTTTGGATGAAAAACTAAAAAGTTAATCCTTGGAAAAAGTAGAGTCATTGATTTCTTATCCTATACCTTAGATAGCCAATGTAAAATTAGAGTCATAAAAAAATTTCAAAAGAGACATAAAGGATTTTCAAAAGGAAACCCCATAAATTAAAGCCATTGAAAAAATAAATTCTCTACTCACTAGGCCTACACCTCATATGTACTAGTAAGAATCATAGCATTCAAATTAAATATCGAAATTTCTCAAATGACATTCAAGATGAAAACCCAAAAAGTTAATCTTAACCACAAGTGAAGTCTCCACTCACTATTCCATTACCTTTCATATCTTAGGTAAAAATAGAGCATGAAATTAAAAAATAACTATTTTAGGGATTAAATCATAGTCTTAGAAAAATTCACGCTATACACATTTGATTCCCTTGATATGAAAACGTTAGAGTTGAACATACTTACCCAATAAAAGTGAGCATAAATTTTGTAATAGTTACATTATACTTCATAGAATGCAAACTTATAAATATTGAGAATTCAACCATTTAAGATGAATATGTACTCAAAAAAATTAATTTTATATTCCTTAACGTAGAGAATATATTTATTATATTGTGGAATAACATTTTGGGTTCTAAAAACCTTATTCAATAACATTTTCTCTATAAAAATACTTCATACCTTTAATATTTTAATCATCACCAACCAATTCATTGATTTAATATACTCTTATTGGACACCCAGAGTCTTGATTAAATCCTCATCATTCCCATTTTCATAGAAATTTCTAAAATATTATTTTATTAATCCAAATATCCCCTCATAATGATGAAAAAAATAGTTGTTGTTAGACCACTAAGTAACCCCTTGGTGGTTTTTTTGGTCCCATAAGAAACATTTCCCTATACCTCATGTACTATTTCAACATTATGAGAGATTGGTCCCACCATTACTAATGGTCATCCTATTATAACCTAACTCCCTTTCCTATTGACATAGACAATATTATGTAATGATTTTACATTTAAAAAAATTATTCAAGTGGATTAAAATACCCTTGATGTTACACATTATAGAATCGTACACTCTTTTAATGAAATATTATGACATCTTATTCTTATAACTTTTCAGGTCTGGAATTGAATTTTCTTAAAAGAAAAAAATCATTAATTCTCTATACTCTTCTCAGATTGATAAATTATATTTATTAAACTCTCATCTAGAAAAATTTTTAATTGTATTCTTGGTCCATGCTGAATAACCCAAAACTGTGTGACACAATAGACCAAGAACTATAAACTTTAACTATGTTCAACTATTCTTGGAATCCTATATACTGGAATTGTATTATCCATTAACATTGAGTTTTCTTCACCATTTCTATATATACTCTCACCACCTTACTTAGGATTGTTTGACCCTAAGATATTTCCACTTCATTGCCTAATAAGTCCTACCTTTAAACCCTTGTAATTATTATTACAGAAAACATGAACTTAATTTATGTCCACTGCACCCCCATTATTTTTTATATATTATTGGAATTTTGATTCCATTTATGTTGGTTCAACTATTCCATTTCACATTTCTTGGATGACCACATATTTTTAGTCAAAACTATATGGCCTTAATATTTGTTCTTTTTTAGTCTAACCATAAAAATCATAAACACTTAAAGAAAGTGGAATCATACTCCCCAAGTCAAAAACCTATAATATGAATTTTTTTGAAAAGTAGAGTCTCTACTCATCATCAGTTTCCCTTGAATAACATATTCAGAATTTTAGTGTTTTTAAAAAAATGAACTGGCAAAAAACATGTCAACTTGAATACTCTTTAAGGGAATCCAAATTAAATATTAGTCTGTACCTTAAAAACATATCCATTAATATATTATAAAAAAAATAAGGGTGAAAATTAAAATTTATTCATCTCATGGGGTCCTCTATTAGACCCTATGAAATTTATCTTCTCACTCTAGGTCTGTAAACCATGGAAAACGTTAGAGTACTCTTTGATTTAGTGCACATATCGGTCCAAATATTCCTTCTAATGGTACATAGTCGTCATTTCAATAAAAAAACTACATAACTCAATGATCCATCCTCTAATAACCTTTAACTAATCAGATTATTATATTCTATATTACTAAATTCTCTTATATATGATCACGATCCACATAAGAGTCCATAATGATAAGGTTTACCAGTTCACATCACATCTTACTCAATAACATAACACTTGGATAGTGTAATTTCATTATCTCTAATCAATAATACTAATTTTCATATAGAGTTTCTTTTAAGAACTATTTATGTCTTGGTTATTATTCCCATGGGATACATAGTGACACTTGGATTATTTATCCTTTACCTAGCCACAAATTTCACTTTTATAAAAACACACCTTGTTTATGGTAACCATATTCTTATGAGGTTCCCTATATTAGTCTGACACTAGGGCATTATATACATACACCCAAATATAATATCCTAAGTATAACTATGGTAATTCTTCTAGTTCTAATCATATACCAGAATTGAAATTCACATTTCAAGAACTAGGTGTAGGTTGATTCATTATCTCATAGGATATATAGTGACATCCAAATATCCACTGTTAGATTTAGCTATAAATTACAATTACATTTCATTCTCCCCACAATATTAGGATTTGGGTCCAATAGTTGAGCTCAGATTTTTCTATATAAACCATGTTCAAGGATATAAAAATTCTTTGATTTGATCATTCCTCATAGAAAATAAAAAAAATTCAAGTTTTTTATTCAACTTGGTGACTGAAACACCTTCTATCATGGTACTCATCTTGGCTTCATAAATCTTTAATATGGGAAACATAATCTTATAAAACATTCCCTAATAATTGTTCACACTCTAGTAAAGTTCCTAATAACCAAGAAAAAAAGAATGTGCCTTAGGTTAGATTATAATTTCATTCATATCATTCTAAAATATTATAATTCTGAGGGTGGATTTTTGGGACACGAAATTTTTATCATTGAATGTAAATTAGGAATCTATATATATTCCTTAATCATATGAAACAATCCAATATCATGTAGAAAAATATTTTTATGCATAAATAAGATATAAATGGGATCTCTAAAAGCCACATGATTTCTCAATAACCAAGGGATGGAGATTCCTCATTAACTTTACACATTCTAGTAACATGGTGGTAAGAACATTATATAAGGATTAGGCCACATGTGTCATCAATTATTAGTGAAACATTTTGTTGAAACCATAAAACCCATTTTTATGGTCTTTTGGAAAAAATTACATCGTGATATAACAATTATGGGGGTACCCAATAGAATGGGTTTAAGTTCATTTCTTTATTCATATATTTTTATAATTGACCACCTAAAATATACTTAACTATATTTTTCACTTTGGGCCACATTTTAGTGTAATGAAATATTTTTTGGAAGAGGTATGCCAGTTTATGAGTCTTTGTTCACAGAAATACGATCCGTTTTTATGTTGGGTTGGAATTTATTTTCTACCATATATGTGTTTTGTTGCCTAGAAATCATCCATGAATCCAAAATTTAAATTATTCCTAACCATATTGCATTTTTATGAATAGGTATTGATTACGATGGTGTGGCATAATTACCTTATGGACCAATACATATTTCATGGTTGAATGCTTTTTCTGGATAGGTGACACATTTTTATGATATATTCATGTCCAACGACTTAATCTATATTCATCTCATGTGATTAAATTATGGTTATGTATCATTAATTGGCCGCACAACTCTTATTTGGATTCATGCCAAAAAAGGGTTCTTTCCAAGAATTACCAATAAATTCACAGTGCACACATAAAGAAGGGATCCCTTTATTGATTATAGGCATGAATTTTGAAATATTAATTGCATTATTTTTTATTCATTTAATTTATAGTCGTTTTAATTAATAATACACATATGATCCTTAACGTCCAAGCCCGGTAAAGAGTAAAGGAGAGATACTATGAAAGATCCTTTCTAATGGTTATCTCCTCATATATAAGTGTTTTTATGTTGTCCATATAAGTACTCTATGAAGTTATCATGTGAAGGTATACATTATAAAATATACTTATGAATCCCAATTTTTGATGGACTCCCATATTATACCCTTTAAAAAGGGATCCCATGACGTTAACTTCAATAAGGATTCCCAATAATCCATTTCAAAAATGACTCCTGCAACACCCACATCATGTAAGACTCCCATGAAATGTTGTTTTTTAGAGGAATCATGGAAATGATACTCCTTGAAAGAAACTCCTGAATATTACTTTGAAAAGTAATATTGGTAAGGATAATTCATGGATGACCTATGTGGCCCCATTATGGATGAATCTCAAAAAAATCCTTTATAGTAAACCGTTCACATAGAGGATTGTAAAAAAAATATTGAAACCCCTTCATTTATGATAAATATTATTTCATAAATGAAACAATTGTTATGTGAGAATCTTGGACCTGTAGTTTATATCACCCACTTATAAATGATCACATACTTTAAAATATTTAACCTAGTAGGATTTTGTCGAATGAGGGGAACCCTATTATGGGTAACAATACCTATTTCTTGTCATTTCTTCCACACAAGTTATCTATCATAATTAAATTAACCCAAATGTTTTTTTGAGCCTAATTTTACCAAGGTTATAGATTTTAAAATTTTCATAACCATATATGGGACTCATACTTGGTTTAAGACCTAATAATTTCCTTATCTGTTATTATATACCTTTCTTAACAAATTATCCATATATTTTTATGGTCATCTAATTCAATATAATCCACCAAAACTACATTAACCTATGTCATTCACTATATTGAACCAATATGGGACTTCGTGTGCTTATTATATGGTGTTATAAAAGATTTAAATTACATTCCTAATGCATCATAGTTTTGGACCAGGCTCATTTCACTTAAAGAGATTTTTCAGCATAATCACTTAATATTTCAGATTCACTTATTTTACTTTTGGTACTTTATATTAATGAAATTAATGAAATTTTTAGTTTTTGTTTCATAATATTCAATTCATGAAATTAATTATATAGATTCAATACAAACGTAATTAAATGTTGTTAAGAAATAAAATTCTACAAAAAGAATCACCCATAATGGACCCCCGTTAACTAAATTAAATTTCATATTTACTTAATCCAGACACTCCATCATATGTTTCAAAATCATCTACTACAATAGTTGTGAACATATAGTTTATCCAATCAACATTAATATCCATTAACCAATGCAATCGAGTGATAATAATGAAGAAGAAAATTCAAATAATTTTATATAAATTGAAAACAAGAAGGTTCCTTTCTCATTAATACCCCCCTCAACCTAACTCTACTAAAATATAAAACATTGGTCATGAATACGCAAGGATTGGGTTCAATACTGGATTACTCATCTTGGAAAATACTCTGGATAGTCACCCATGATCATGAGGGAAATATTTAATAGTGGTCAATGATAGTGAGATATACAAAGACTAATAAATGAACGAAATTTATTAAAATATGTCATTTAAATTATATGTGGGAAAATTTAAAAAAACCATATAAGAAAAATGAATCTATGTATAAGTATCCCGATATCATAGTGTGTTGGTTGATTCCTTCAATAATCAAATCCATATTATTTATGGGCATCAATCGTTACATATTATTTCTTAAAGACTTTTCTACTTCATTATTCTCTTTCAAATATCTCATGATCATCTCTTTATAATTCTAAATGGTTTCATTATTTCTTGCACTACATATCTCACTTGATATAGTCTTTAAAAAAATTTGTATCTTAAATTTTTACTTCATTGATTAGAATATTTTGAATTTAACTATACATTTTACTACTCTAAATAGATTCATTATTTTTAAAAATTTTCCCCAAAGTCTTGGATTGAAGTCCTAGTGAATCCACTGAAGTCTTCTCCAAATCTTCCATATACTGAATTTGGACAAAGGCATGAAGGATTGTAATAATGTAAAGAATTAAATTCCAATTTTGAAGTAAAATAATTTAGTCTTTTGATCAATCATGAATTCTTACAATAGTGAAAAATAGTATAACAAATATATACAAAATGCATTATGCCCGGGGGGAGAAGCCTTATTCTCAAACCTTTTTCAATATTAAAAGTCCTTTGTAAAAATTCAATATATACTTTTTATTTTTTAGGATCATGGTTTACCATCATACAAGCCTAAGTATTGGTTTATACTATTTTGAGAAATATTCATTTTTGAGTCCAATATCTTGTGTAAGCATTTTATACCAATCAGTGCACTAGTATGCGTTTTATTGAATGATAATTGAATCTAGTTTAAGATTGATGGATCTAACATAGTGTTGACTTGTGGGATCATTATCTTCATGAAAATAAAGACCCATCTTAGGCTCTAAAATAAAACATTTTTCACAACATATCTAAAATACTATCAAAAAATTTCAAATATAAATTTTAATAATTAGAAAAATAAAAATAGAAATACTAATATGAAGATAGAACGGAAAAACTAGAATTTCCATATAGTTTCAAAATTAATACTCAAATAAATAATTCCTATTAAATAATCACTTCAAAAATATGGTTTTACCAATTATATTAAATTAGGAATAAAAATATATTAAAATCCATAACAATTCAATTTTTTCAATTCAACCCTAATTATTATTTTAATCTGAATATGTGGAAATTTATAATAAATAAATAATTTTGGTAAGATTTTAAAAATGAAAATTTAAGTTCAAATATGAAATCAATTATTCTTCACATTCCCCCACACATAAAAATTAAACTCTATACAATCAAATTATACCATTTTCAACCTGATTTCTCAAGACATAAATGAAAACAATTTTTAATTCAAACAATCAAATAATTATCCTGCCTCATGAATGGATATAAATTATTTACTTCCACACTAATAGTAATATTTAATCCAACTGATTATTTTTATCATATGAATTTTTTTCCTTACAACCCCATATATGTATCTATCTTCATTCAAGGATGTTGAATTGGAGTTTTAATCAATTTCGACAGCATGAATGATTTCCATAGTCTTGGTTCCTTCCTAGAACACCCACTTAACATAATCATTAATATGTTTTAATCGTAAGGACTATACTTGGATTATTTTAAGGCAAAAGGATTGGGAGGATTTGAATGATCTAATTTTTAGTAGTAATGAGCCTGATTGGCTCTAAATTAAATTAAAATTTATAAAATAATTTAAACTCATTAATAAGACATCACTTATTCCCACTTCCACATATATTTCATCTAATACCCTAATTATTTTCTTGTCAAATCTATACCTCGGAATTTTTTTCATCAATGAATGGATTACTTATCTCATACCTCATTTTTCGAGAATTTTTTTAGTGTTTTAAGATCTATATTCCTATTTTGAATAAAATTTTAGAAGGAACGAGAGCCATATTTTTATCTTCATGGAGTTCTTAACTTCGGACCTAGATTTGATTTACATAATTGGTTATCCCTTAATATTTACAACATGATTATATTTCCTAAACAATATTTGTAGAAAGTGTACATTATATCCACAAAGAAGCATATTTTTTCATTTTCAAAATAGAATAATTTTCCCTCCCCTACGTTTTAATTCAAAGATATACATGAAATTAAATTCTATAAAAATATAGGAATGGATTTTGGATCATAAATTTGATACCTAATAAAGTAATTCATGCTTATAAGGGGATAAATAAAATGGTCAGATGTGCGGGATGGATGTAAAATAGAGTTCATTATAAAAACAAGGATTTCTGAATCAAGATTCAATCATATTTAACACATTTAATGAAATATAAAAACATTTAATAAGAGTAAACCAAAGAGTTATATATTCCATAGTATGCTTCAAGTCTCCAAAAAAATAGAATGATTCTATAAAAAAGTCTTTGAAACCTCTTAGTTTCAGGAAAAACTCATTGTGGAAAACATTTGTGAACATTGAGTTTCTAATTTAATGAAACTTCCTTCAATACTCATATTGAAAATCAAGATTAAAAATTCCATTTTATAAAAAAATTAAAACATTGAAAAATTAAAATCATGTAGTTTTGTAAAAAACAACCATATATTCTCATTTTTTTCAAGGATTTCATTAAAAATAAAAAGTCTATAACCTAAATATGGTACAAAAACAAAAATTGAAAGAAAAGATAAATGAAAAACCAGAAAATTGAAACTTACATCTCATTCAAATTTTGTTGGAATTTAAATCATTACTTTTATAAGTAAAATTGATATTCTTTCCGGAATATTTAATGATTATTTCATCTAAGGATGTGTATAATATATGGTGTAAATTAACAAAATGATCCCAGAAGAGTAAGATTTTTATTAAAAAAACACCTTTTGTGATTAAGGATGACCATGGGATACTTCTAGGGGTTGTAACTAATTAATATGGTAAAAAAGAGTTTAAAAAGAAGGAAAATGTCAAATTAAATAGTTAATTAGATTCAGGACATGAACAGAATACAAGACATTAAATAAATTTATAAAAACACTCAAAATAAGTAAAACCTTTGGAATTCAGGGTGTGACACATAATATATTCTTTAAATTGTCCATACATACCCAATGATGATTTTTTTGACATAAATTCAATGGTAAACATATATTTATGACTTAGAAAGTCCATTAAACATCATGGTTGAATCAAAATTGATTAAAGGTTGAATTAATGGAAAATAAAAGCCCACCCAAGCACTGATCTATTTCTATAAATTTTGTTATAGGGTTCCACTCCTTTCATTAATACATAAGGTAGTATAAATCAATGTTGGTTCTTCTTCTGAGATCAAAGGCTTCTAGTACTATGTATACGATAGAAATTTTATCTTCCAACCCCTTAATTATTAGTATGTGTGGTAGACTTTGTGAAAATTTATTTTAATGAAGGTGGATTGATTTTATTGAGGTTATTTTTTTTATTTCAATTCCTTTGGGTAATTTTCCAAATCCTAAAAATTAACAATTATTTTCTTTGATTTATCCAAGAAAGAATTTTATTTTATTAGGGAGTGATATAATTAAACACATTGACTAGTGGATAACTCTTACCATATACATTGGGTGGGTAATCATATATGTTAAAATGTAGTTATGAGTCCCCAAACCATTGAAATACTTGAACTAACATGAACATTTTTAAAAGGGTAATATGGTAATTTGTTGGTTTCTTATCATGACCATTGGATTCACCAATGATCAGTTCTGAATGGGCTTTTTTGTTGATTTATTATTTTATTCCCTAATTAATCATGAAACCCTATTTTCAATTTCCAAGAACAATTTCCATTTTAAAGAATTTCAAAACCATAATAAGTATCTTCTCAAATAACGACATTTATATTTATTTCTCCAAATAGTTTTGTCCTTATATTAAATAATTATTTTCTCTAACACTTTATCTATGGTTTCAACTATGGAAATTCATTTCCTATACTATAATATAGTATGAGATTTATATGATTCATGTTCATAAATAATTAAATTTGGTAATCCAGTTACAATTAATGATGCCCACAGATCTATCAAATTTTTTGGAATCATTTCAAATGATAGAATGAGAGATTATTTTAGTTAAATAATTCAGAAAAAGTAGTTTCTATTTTCTCCCTAATTTTAGTATAGGTTTTTTCATAGATTTTACACACTTATTTATTTTTTGGATGTGATGAAAGGGGTTCAATGTAAAGGCAAACCAACCATTATATTTAGGGATTTAATAAAATAATTTGAAGAACGTAAAATAATAAACAATCAAAAATAAAATATTCGACAACCATATCCAATGAAATAGGGTGAAAGACTCCATATCCTAGAACCAAATTTCAATGAGGCACATCATGAGCAAAGAAACATGGTCAAAAAAGTTGATGTATATTCTACTTCTGAAGATGATTTTAATACTATTAAAAAATCCATTAAAGTTTCATTTTCACTGGATTGAGAAGATAATTATCTTGCTCTAGGACATGATTGGGTCAACACAAAATTTAGTGAACTACTACAATAAAAAGATAAAGAACCAGAATAAGGGACCTTAGTTGATGATATATCACATTGATTTCCTATAAAATTTAAATCTAGGTTGACATAAATAAATTAAAAGGAGAGTGAAAATGGTTTTCACCTTCATAGTTGAATGCTGAGAAGATATAAGAGCACTCAAAGAAGAGTATGACCAACTACTGCAATCAATAATTACTATTTAGTAGAAAAATTAAAAGTTTCAATAGCATAAGAAAATCGGTAATTATTCACAAAACTGAAACTGATAATTGTTATATTAGAACACATGATACCAGAATTTAGAAAAGAATACTAATTTTTCAAAATTTGGATAGATACAAAATTTTTCCTTCTCACTTTAAGAAATATATATTTTGGTCACTTCCCCTACAATTCATATTGACTATATCAAGGAGAAGAAGGTTATATTGTTATGAAATTGAATGTAAGAGGATACAACAGATGTTTCATGACGTGAAAAGCAATAATGATGGGAGATGAAGAATCATGACGTAAAAGTAAATTCATTATGTGAATTGATATATCAAAAACCTTTTCAAGAAAGTTTTATGTATCAACAAAAGGGTATTAAGGGTTCAATTGTTTATTTTATTTTCCTATGTAATTTTATTTTGTTTAATATTAAAACTACCAATTTCATTCCCTTTATTGATTCTTTCTATAATCACTAGTCTGTGAGACTAAAACATTTTAGGATAAATACCATAAAAAACTTTTTCGAAATGACCCATGTTATAATATTATTTTATATATTCCTACCCTACTGTAAAATATTTTTCATGATTTTAAACAAATGATTATGGGGGAGATGGGGACATGTATAAGGGACTTGTGTATCTAAATGGATAAACTGTAAGGGTGTTTTCATGGTTTTTGGGAAAGGATCATGTTTTTAATTTGTTTCATTCCTCGAACACCCTCTAAAAATTTAATAATAACAATTATAATATTGTGTTGTTTCTTAGGAAATTCAAAAAATCACCATTGTTTTAATGGTGATATTATTATAACTATAAAAAATAATTTTTTGAGATGAACTTTTTCAGTAGGTTTGGGAATGTGTTGTCTATCTGAAGAACAAATTTGAAAAAAAAAAAAGAAATACAATATGGTACATTTTTCATTAAATTTCATTACACCATGAGTATTATTTGAGTTTTAGTAATGGGAGATTACTTTTCTGAACGGATAAATTTACCTACCTTCCCTAAACCTCAGAGTAATTTGATTCTAATAGTGAATCCCCCATGATTATTTATATTTTTTCCCTTTGGGGGTATAAATTAGATGCATTGCAAGCCTATGGGAAAGAGCATGTTTTGAGGTATGTGATAAACTTCATTTACAATTGTACTTTCATGATGAGTTGAAAAATTAAAATTGAGGTAAATTAAAAATATCAGGCATGTTCATAATTAATTGAAACATATAAATGAATGATTTAAAAGGTATTTATGTTTAAAAATAATAAAATTAAACTACTTTGTTGATTTTGTATTGCAAAATTAATGAGTTAATGAATATTTCCTATGTGATTTTTGAACTTATAATTTACCATTAAATAAATTTATTTTATTGAAATGGAATTTTAATCATCTTAGGGTGTGTCCTTTATAGCATATTGAGATTTCATTATTTAGTAAATTTTTTGAAATTATGTGTAGGGTGATTAGATACTTACATTTCATGCATATTTTTGTAATATTTACATGAATTACATTTATGATTTAAATTTTAATTATTTTTTAAATATCTAATTATTCTTTAATTTCTAGTAATAGATACCATTTAGTTTAAAATTAACCAAATGATCAAAGAAGATAAATTATATCATTAAAATAAGGCTTATCACAATGAAGGATGTCTATGTGATGCTTTGAGGGGTAAAAAATGAAGAAACAAGCTGAAACTAAGGAAAACCATTTGGAAAAGGTAAATTCATGACATTAATTGGATATTGGATTTGAAATAGAAACAATACATGAATAAAAACAATGAAAACCCCCAAAAGGGTGAGATACGAATTAATTCATGGCAAGAAACATATTTCATGTCCTAAAAGTGGCTACAAAGACCCAGTAACAGCATTTTTTATGTAAATTCAATAGGATACACATATTGATGACCCAAAATGACCATTACGCATTAAGGATCACTTGAAATTGATTGTTATATGATTTTTTGGCAAATTAAAGCATACCCTAACATAGATAAATTCCTATAAATTTAGGTTCAGGGGTCAGCTCTATTCAATATTCATCGTGATGTCTAGAATAATGAGAGTTGTTTTCATTAGAGTAGAAGGTTGAAACTATTATGAGTTGGATAAAACATTTATTATCCAACCACCTCATTATTAGCATTAGGGGGTAAATGTTTTCTTAATTGATTTCAATTGAAGAATATTGATTATATTAAGGTATTTTAATTTTGAATGAAATTCATTTGCATCTTTTCCCCAACCCAAAATTATTAGTTCTATTATTTACTTTCTTCATTCATGAACATTTTGTGATAAATGAGGGATTTAATCAATTAAACACATTTAATTTTTTTTAACATCCACCATAGACATTGGGTGGGTTTTTCGATATGTTTAAATATATTTCTATGTCAGTAAACCATCAAAATACCTAAAGTAACATGATCTACTTAAATAGTGTAATTCAGTGATATGGGGATTATTTACCAAAACCATTAGATTCTCCTAGACTCTGTTATGACAAAACATGTTTTATAATACATTATCTTATTCCCAAATTAATCATGATCCTATATTTTCAATTCGTTCAATTTTATTCAATTTAAAAACTATCTCCATTCACTTTTTAATTAAATTATTTTATATTTCATTCACCAAATAGTATTAGTATATTATTAAATCATTATTTTCTACAACCTTGTGTACATGGATTTGACCAAAAACATTCATTTTCAATGCTTCCTTGTATATCATGATTTATTTAATTATTGTTTTTAAATAATTAAATTTGTTAACCCAATAGGTATTAAAAAACCCAAAGGGATATTAAAAATGTTAAGCATGTTTTTAAAACTCCCAAACACATGTCATTTAACTACCTTCATTATAAAATAAAAAATACTTTCGGATATATTTATGTGGAATAGGATTATGTGGTAAAAATAATAGAGTAAATTGAGAAACATGACAAATTTTATTGGTTAGAAAAAATTCAATTTTGTCTCATAATTTCATCTCACTACAAACCTACAGGTTAAAGTAGATGAAATTTATATAAGTTAATATAAAAGGGAATGAAAAGAGAGTTATAAGTATTGGTATAACTACAAAGTGGGCCTAGGTTTCTGAATACCCCTAGAAGAGTAGTTTTAGTTTGTTATCTTAAATTAGATGGTGGGTGAAGTTAGGGTGAGATAAACCACCATATATTTGTCTTTCCTTTGTGCATCTAATTACACTTAATATTTAGTTCTCCATATATAGAGTCCATTTTCTTACCCCCTTAGTTATTATGTACAAATTTCACGGTTGGGTAGTATAAAGCACAGGTCCTATTCGTTTAGATTGGCTACTACTTGTTCATCCTATTTATATTCATCTAGTAATTTTCCAAAATGTATTGCAACAATATTTTTTTCAAATGGAACATCATAGAATTATCTAATTTTAATATAATTAAAACATGAATAATTAGAATAAATACATTACCATTCTTTGTCTATATGTTTAGATGTTGTTTCTTCTTCAAGAGCCCTGAGAATCTCTTCATATACTCTTTATAGTGTATATTCAATGGGTTTGGGGTGCTTTGTGTACAATAAATTAGGTTTATTTTATTTTTCAACTTAATTATTTTTGGAAAACAAAGTGTTTTAAAAATAAGAAAATAAATATTTCAATTGTAGTTAATCATCAATTTTTTAAAAAAATTAAACGAATTTGATTTTGAGAAAATATTGACCCTCTAAGATGGCTCTCAGTCAATTACTTCTCCACTAGAAAGTGCCTATTAATGTTCTTTTTCCATGGATAAATGTATGTAGTCAATCTATTGTATATTTTGATTAAATTTTACCACTCACATTGTTTCTACCTCAATGGTGAGAAGTAGTTTCAAAGGTTTTTCTTTCTCTTATGAAAATATGGTATGATAATTTTGTAAGGTTCATTCTAAAAAATGTTTGAAATATTATTTTAAAAAATATTAATCTCCCAAAACTAAATAAATATCATCTTTTCATTAATAATCTCCTTAAAAAAAGGATGAGTTTTGTATAATGTTAGTAATTCCTTCAATAACTCTTTCTCTGTGTCCACAGGTTCTTTCACATAAAAAATGATTAGTGAAGTCTCATATACCACTGTTTAAGGATATAGTTTAGGTTTATGATTATGTTGAGGTTTCACCTAATATTATATTGGATATGTGTGGATGAATTATTGAATTTAAATATTTAGGTTTCATATCTCAAATTTCATGTACTTATACTTTCTTTTTAATATATTCTTCTTTACCTTCTAATTTCACCTGATAGTATTCAATAAATGGATAATAATTGCAATTTGAATTCCTCATGGACAATAAGATTTATTTAATTTTGGGTTCTATTGTATTTTTTTGGAAAAAAATTATTTAAAAATGGTGAAAAGAAAATAATAATGGAATGAACTACTTTAATCCCCAATAATGGAACTATGTTTTTTATTCCTATTATAGGATGATAAAAAATCTATAATTTACTTTCGTAACTCATCTCAATGGCTGAATAGTTTCATCTCACTTGAGTAGATTCCTTAGTTCATTTAATTATTATTTAATAGTAACCTATTATATTTTTGGTATTTTCTATTTATGAAATCAATGAAAGTTTGTTTTTTAGATTTATGGAATGAAAAAAAAAGAAAAAACAATCTATATGTAATGAAAAAGAATGAAATGTTAGAAATAATGGGAATTATCTGAGTAGAATACCCTTTAGTGAAACATTATTGCCTAAATTTATATTCATATTTACTTAATCAATAAAATCCATCATATGTGTGGACATACTCTGCTTCCCAATTTGTAATTATATAGTTTACTCAATAGACTTCACATAGAATATTATAGAAGTAAAAGTTGTGACCCCTGGAGTCAAGTGAATACATGAAGACTCCTTCCCATTAAGATACACCTAAACCTAACTCTATGAAAATATCAATCAATGAGTTATAATGTCATATTATTGGGTTCACCACTTGATTACTCCCCTAATATGTTCCTTGGATTAGTCACTCATGATCCTGAGTGAAAGAGTTCATATTCGAAAATTTGATATAGAGAGTTTGTTTCTATGTGTGTGTGAGAGAGATATGAACCAATTGAATAATTTTATTTAAATATTTGAATTTATTTATAGAGTATATAGAATTAATAAAATAAACCGGCAAAACTAATCTATGCAGTAACTACCAGATTTTGCAGTGTGGTGGTTGATCCCTTAAACAATGGAAATATCCTCTCATTTCTATGTATTTACATTTCCTCTTTCTTTTTCATAGACTTTCCTTATTCTTAAATCTTGAAAAATCTCTTATGATCATATATTTTTAATTTTTGAAGGTTTAGTTTCCCTGCACTGTAAATCTAATTTAATAAAAACATCCTAAAATAGATATATTCGATCCTTAATTCATTGATTAGGATATTTAGAACTTATTTATATATTTTTTTTTACTCTAAATTTTCGAATAAGAATTGAATTGGTGGTACAAATTCTATGTTTAAAGTCTTAGTGAATCCCTCATTGTACTCTCTTGATATTCTATAGGCTAAATTTTGAGAAGGACCTCAAGTCTTACAATGAAGAAAAGACTTACATTCCACCTCAATCATGATGTATAATGATGGTTGAAGAAAATTATTTTGATGACTTTTTAAAATAATTATGATTG
This sequence comes from Viscum album, assembly GCA_963277665.1. Classification (NCBI taxonomy): domain Eukaryota; kingdom Viridiplantae; phylum Streptophyta; class Magnoliopsida; order Santalales; family Viscaceae; genus Viscum; species Viscum album. Next base: position 508,512,743 of record OY728145.1, read on the forward strand.
GGGGTAAATTTGTTCGCTCAACCACATTTCTATATTCTACTTCCCATGAAACAAATTCAATATTCCCTTCCCAATTTGTATGCCACCTACTAAACGTCATAAATAATAGCCTAGAGGTTCCTCTAATTGATTTAAATATTATTTTTTATTCCTTAATCATGTGTTATAATTTTATATCAATAAGTCCCCTAATGAGGATGTTATGGGTTGACCATTGAACTGATGTTAAGATTGATAACTGAAGTCCATGGTTAAATTAGTAAACCATTATATACATGAAAACGCATGATTAGTATCAAGATCCTAAAATCAAATGTTTTTTCCAACATGTATAAAATACCATCTCAAATATTTCACTAAAAATTTGGAACGTCAAATATTTTATAATAAAAATACTAAATTATTGTCGATTGGTAAAAAATGGAATTTACATTCATTTTACAAATTCATTCTCCAATCACAAATTAATATTAAATCATCACTTACAAGTTTTTTATTTACTTACTAATATCAAATTATAATAAAAATAAATTTAAATATTATTAACCAATTTTTTGAATTGAATCAGATTTATTATTTTTCTCCAAATATGTTATAATTACAAATAAAATAAATTTTATAATGGGGTTTTGAACATTAAAATTAAAGAGTAAAATATAAAAGTATTGATTATGTTTGGATTACTAATATTTTTAAGAACTATTAATTGTAATGACTCAGATTTTCCGGGTTCTATTTTTAGAAAATTCGTGAGGAAATTATGAGACCAGGCACTAAGATGTCGTGCGATTCTGAGGCCGTTGTGCCCAAAACAATCTGAAGAAAAATTTTGTCTTTTTGAAATAGAATGAATGAGTGGTTTTCCATAAAAAGTGTAATAATGCAAAAATGGGTACCTGGATTAGAAATATGAGGTCACTGTTACATCCAAAACAACAACTTTACATTTGGCAGGGCCAAACTTCAACCAGTGCGGGCCAGACGAAAAAGTTAAATTTTGGACATAACAGTCAATAAACTATTATAACTAAAAATAATTTTTATGCAATGTAAATTTTACGTTTAATGGAACCTTTGTCTAAATTTGAGGGTTTTTTCCATAACCCTAATATTCTCTGAGAAAAAGTAGAGAGACTCTCTCGACGACGAATGCCAATAGATTTGGCGAATCGAGATCGAAGCTTGGATCGGAAAAGTGGTAGATCTGAAAAATAAAACATTGAGAATTGATAAACGATGAAGACGCAAATATCTTCCTCAATAATCAATTTCAATACATCCAGGTAGGGTTTATTATTTAAATTCCATCATTTCCCCATATTTGAATTCCTTGGATGAACATGGATCGATTGACGAATGGATAGATTCACATATCATGCATACTATTGTGGTATGGGTTTCACCTAATGGGGTTTATTGGGGATTTATGATTTTTTGATTGATTTATGGTTTTTTATTCATTTTCCTAATCCTTATAATGATTCAGACCAAGTTCAGAACAAACAGATAGACAAGGTTTGATCCTATTGTTTTTTATTAGGATTTTCTACCTCATGTTCTTCACGTTCTTCATGGGTTGATGAACGATAGATTGTTGTGCAACTGTTCCTTGGTGAAACGATCCAATTTCTTATATATGGAATGGAAACGACACGACATAGGTGTGACGATGACGGTTCCAAATGGATTGAGGCAGCGTGGGATATACTGTTGCTTGAATGAAATTTCACCACGGTGGATCACAATGAGGATTTTACCCCAGGCAATGAATAACATAGCCCAAGGATTCTAGAACCTCTTCTGGATAAAAGAATGGACCACCAGAGAACATCCATTATCCTACAAGAAGGTCCCACCTGGGCGTTGGCACTCGCGGAAGCACGCGATAGCGGTCGCGTGCCTGTGCGGCGGAGGCAGAACACTCCAGAACTAAGCTGCGACAGGAAGCTCCGGACCCGCAACTCAAGTCGTAGGGTGCATGTAAAAAAAATGGCCGGCCGAGCCGACTGTGTGATCCGGAGGGATGTGGCAGGTTGTTGTGTCTAGGGCGAACAAACCAACCCAATTAGAGTGGACCGAGATGACATGCATGATTAGGACAGACACGGGATCAGTCAACGAACCCCAGGCAAAGTCAGGGACAGTCTGACCAGGGCAGATTTGACCCGGACCCAACTGACACTTTTTTACAATAAGATCCCTAACATTCAATCTGTAAGTCTGATTGATGAGCTATTTGTGGTTTTGGGACCCTCGTGACAAGGAGTTATTTGTTATATGTCTTGTTGGGTTTTTATAAAAGACCATTATAGGTGGGAAGTATCCAATGGGTTCATCCATCAAGGGTTCGGTATGGCATTACATGGTAATCCCCTCGAAAGATGAGTCACAAATAGAGTTTTAAATCCTACTTGGTACTGGAGTGATACTCCATCACCCCAAATGGAGTTCATTGGGTATTGACGCGACCTTTGAACATAGGGCATTAATCCTTAATCTAGTGGGTCATATCATTGGGTTCACGGTATTCTTTTGAATCCCCTACATTACAAGACTCATTGTAGGGTTTTCAATATTCTTCAGAATCCACTACGTTACGAGTCACATCATAGGATTTTTGGTATTCTCTAATAATCCTATATGGTGCAGGGTAATCTAGATTGGGCTCGAGGTATTCATTAGAATACTCTATCTTTATTGCATGACCTTTGACCAGCATTTTCTCTTTGGACGGGTCCTATGTTCTAATGGACCTCTTCTAAGAGACCCAAATTACCTCTAGGCTCGAGGAGTGGGACTCCTAGAATGAGCATGATTCGAGTAGAATCATGTGACTGGCGATTGGGTATGAATTAACTTCTCTTTAATTGTGGTTGGTTTTGAGTATATCTGGATATCCTTGGTGTATGTATGGGTGTATACCTTTATAGAGATGAATGTGAATAATTTTTTGATTTTTCATTGAGGTTTCGGGTGTCCTACTAAGTATTGTTTTACTCAACCCTGCATAAGCTTTTCATACATGTGTCGTGTCTTATGAAGATGCTTGAAGATTTGACAGAGTCCTAGGATGAGCAGTATCAGGACCAGGACCGGAAAATTCATTGTAATATCAGATAGGTGTAGGTGTTTTTGGTATCTTTCTACAACAGCTTAAGAAACCTTGTTTGCAGGATATACTTTTCTATTGTCTTTCTTTTGTAGACCTATATTCTAGACCAGTTTTAGTTTATTGATTTACCATCTTTCATACTCTATTCCTGATTTTTTGTAGAATTCATTCTTTTCTATATTGAGTTTCTTTGCATTCCATCTCCCTTTTCATAGAGTTGTGTGTGTGTACTGGTTCTTAGGAAAATGCCTCCCTTTTTGGGATATGCCTACTCGACACTAGTTGCTAGACCCTAGCCTATCGATGGTAATTTTAGGGTAGTCACAGCATGCGCCTCAGGGGACGTGTCATGAATGAGTGGTATCAGAGTGGTTTAGTTCCACATTGGGACTGAGAGTTTATGAGATTGGTTTGGGGTAATAGTGTTATATGTTTTAGGTTCAGATTTTAGGATCGGGACTCCAACATTGGTGTGGAAACCAACGTATCTATACTCCAGGAATCTGGACACCTTCTTTTTGACTCGGCACATGGAAAAAATGTTTTTAGGGAAATTAATTGTGTATTCATCATCATCGAGTATTTTTTTTAAAAGAGAGAGGCACACATTCCAAAAGAAACTAGAGATCACGGAGTCCTGAAGTAGTGAAAACTAATGGAATCACCTCGTATCAAATTTACCCTTTCAAGTTTCAAGGACACCACATTTTGGATAACAAGGGGTTTGGGGCCAACAACATCAAGCGAATCACGGTGATCTGTGACTTGATTTTCCTTTGACTAAGTTTTCATCACTTTGGTATTGTAATTTAGCATGCACATTCACTTTCTTGGGATGTATAAAGTAGACCATAGGGAGGAAAAAATGACAAGTAAGGCACTATATAGGATCTTAGAGTTAGTTTCAACCTTTTATGATGGAATTTACTGATACTCTGAATCAAAGCCTTGGCCTCTGCTCGGAGGGAAGATCCCCTAACATGAGGTGGTGACTGAGTTTTTCGCATAGTTAGGACACCAGAAAATCAGATGGTGGTCCTGGTATTGATCCTTTCAGGTGTCTCAGTAGAGTGATGATGGGTTTTGGTTAACTATATAGTTGATAAAGTGAATGTTCCATGGATAGAGTTTGAAAACATTTTTATAGAGGATTTTTCACCTTATGAGTTAAGGACCATGTGAGTCTGGAAGCTTCTACAGCTCCATTGGATGACTTGTCAGTATCTTGGTATTCATTGAGGCGTACCAACTATTCTGAGTACACAATGGATATGATACATGACCAATGATTTAGGTCTCAGACCTTTGGGCAAGGTTTGTGTAGAACCCATGAAATGTGTTCCATGAACATTTTTCAAAAATGTCCTCAACCAGGCTCGGAAAGTTTGTGGTGTGACTCTGAATTTTTAATGGGGGTCAGTGATGGTAGTGAAGGAATGGGGCCGAAAGGCCTAGGACCATACCCTAGCACTAAACCCATGCAGGGGTGTGGGGGTGCAGCCCCCGCAGTATGGAGAATTAAATTTGACTATGTCCCTAAAGTGGCACCCAAGGTAACTATATGCAAACACCTACGCGTCACCATGATAGAGTTGAATGAAAGTATTATTTTGGCTAAGTCCTCAAAGTAGAGCCCTAGTTAGGACAAATCACTGGTGGCACACAAGTATACTTGGGAACCACCCATCCGGTGGGCATCCACTTGTGTGCCACAAAGTTGGCACAAAACCCACTTGCATGACCAAACTCCTTTCGCTAAAGGTCCTATTTTTGCCTATAAATAGACCCTTGGGGCCTTTATTTGTAGGGAAGAAATTCCCTGAAGACCAATTGATGCTCTGGTCTCCCTGGTGCTTCATCCAAGTCCTCTGAAACATTCAAGGTAGTTATTTGACACCTAAAGTGGATGAATTGAAGGAGGATCATAAGACTTAAGTCCTTTTATTGTTTTAAATCCATAACAATTTTGCACCTAAAGAACCCAACCTCCATAAAGTTGGAAACACATGCACATCGCCTATTCCTTTTACATGAACTTGAGTGCCCCACATATGGGATCATTGATGAACACTCCTAAAGGCTTGATCTAGGTCTCTCCCAAGTATTACCATATAGGTTGTTTATCGATTAAGTGAATATCATGTCTCCCAATCCTACTTGTGTGCCCGTACATGCACGCCCTTACTTACATGGGCACCCCTCTTTGATTCACATACTCTCTTCAGTATACAAGCCATAAAGCCCTCTTCAAATCCTTCAATGGAAAGGTTTCTTCTTCATTGTCTCCCATGTTTGAAAGGGATACTGTTGAGACCTCCACCAAAACCTCCTAACTTATCAAACCTTTGGGAAAGGCACATCAGTGTTTCTTTTATTTGGGTTTGTATATCCACAGTCATAGGTTTCCAACATTTTTTTCACATTGGTGTAAGGATTCATGGAGTGTATGTAGGTTTGTATATCCATATTCATATGGACCTTTCTCCTAGGAATAGAGATGGGATGTTCTACGCTTTGAGGTTAAGGGTTTGGGTCCTAACCTCGCCCTTATCAAAAAGTCGGAACCTCAAATCTATAGTAGGTGTGGTAAGTTTCATGCTTGATTTTCCATTCAAGAGAATGAAAAGTCTCCCTCCCCTTCTAGGATCAATTTTAGTGTTTCCATCCTACTGTAATCCTCAGAACTTCATCCCTCATTCCTTTCATTTTACCCTTGTCTAATCTAAAGTGAATATAGGGATGGATCATTGCCTCGCCCTTGTCCACCCTGGCCGCTGTAGGTGCGCCCACTTCCACCGATAGAGGGGGGAAATTTTGGGTGCCTTTGTTGAATCATTAAAATCCTCTTGTCTCTCACACTGAGCATGACTCACGTGGGATTATAGATTTGTCATGATCACAACATTTACAAAATGAATGACCTATGAGAACTCATATTCCCACCATAATTGGTATACATATAAATCTTTCTCAGGGCTTGATCTCACTGGATATCCTCTTCAAGAATCCAACCATAATTCCCTTAATCTAGGAATCCTCCTTAAGAATAATCCCCAAATTAAACCCCCCAAATCATCAAGGAATCCTTTTCAGGAATAAATTCCAAACACATTTTTCTCAAAGGACTATATTCTCTTATGAGATTTAGAGAACTACAAGGGATTTTATTCCAATCCAAATTGGATACGTAGAAAGCCTCCATGAGGTTCAAACCCAACACTTCAAATCAACCATATTCTCCTTGGTCCATATTCCCAATAGGTTATAATATTACATGGAAACCCATATTCATTCAACGTTCCATGGTCTGATTAGGCAAATGTCCCACACCAAAGTTTTACTTTGTACCTTTGGCTTAGATGTCCATACCACATGACATTATACTTTATGGCTAGGTCCTTATCACATGACATTAAAAGGTATGATGTGTCCTATTAAGTGGCACCAATCTATGAGGGTTCAGATTCCTTTCACAAGGATATATAAGTAGCCCATTTCATGGGTATGATCCCAATATCAAAAAAAACTTCATCTCCCTGGATGACAATAAATTCTAGATTTCCCCACTAAGTGGAATAAAAACCAGTATCATCATAATGATGATTAAAAGAATCTCTAAGTAGTATATGAGAGGATATCTTCATTAGTGAAGTACCTCAAAGATAAATGGAGGATTCTAAATTTTACACATGTTAATAAGTGTTTGAAAATTATAAGGGAAAATTATGTAATACTTGGTGAATTAATAAGGATGTTTGAAAATATCTTAAATTTATAAAGAGAGTCCCGTATTAGACAATAATTCCCCCTAAAAGGTTGTGACAAGTCCAACCTCCCATCCTCTCAACCAATGCATGTTTCAAAGTATCATAAAGTTAAAACTTATGGAATGACGGCCTTTTGAATGAAGGTACCTTTTGGATAAAGAAATGTTGGGTGTCTCCTATTCCATGAATAAATCCAATGGAAACTGCCTAGAAGAATTGATTCTTAAAACTAGAACATGTGTTTCAAGGAACTACGAAACAAAAATGGTGAACCCAACGTGAATCCTTAACCAAGTTAATAATGTTACCTACATGTCAGGCCCCAGTCAATTAATAAATGAAGTACTGACAAAGGAATCAATCACGCATGTATCCATCTAAAATATGTTGCTTTAATTAATTTTATTGTTGATTACAAGTTTTTCTCAGAACTCCCGTCAGTCCAAAATGGATTTCTTCAAGATGACATTTGTGAACTTCATGATTGCTACTCAAGCTGGATCCTCATCCAAAGTAAGGATTCCATCACCCACCTGTTGTCTTCAATGATGGGTCTCCAATGTAATGGTAAGGGAGTACAGTCAGCATGGTACAATCCCACCCTTAGAGGCTGTCTGACGGGCACTCCAAGTCAATAATAATCCTCAATCATTCGGCCAACAATGATTGATTATCAAGAAGAAGAAGGTGCCTACCACAATTTTCAACTATTTCAGGTCCTTATCCCAAAAAAAACAAGTCTATCCTGTAATATAATGAGGTGGATCAAGAGGTCACTCCAGGCCTCAATTCGAGGATGCAGGGGTCCTTCTTGAGGACTCCCACAAACAATCACCTCTAGGAGAATCGTGCGGTAATGAATCCCCATCATGATGGGGGTGTTGCCTCTGGACGTTTAGCCAGGGTCTCTTAGACCCAGGAATGCAAGATGAATCGTCGAGGACAAAATCTGGTCAACAGGGAGTAGGTTCCCACTGATTACCCCTCCAGATAAGTCCATCATCCTAACTTTATGGCGACCAAATAGAGAACACATACATCAGTCTATCTTAATTCAGCTGCCCAGCAGACTCGTCTTGAAGAAACCCACCATGATCGCCAAAAAAATATGGTATAGTATCATAAACAGATACATACACATGTTTACAAATTATTATTCAGTCAGTTGACTCCTCTCACTATATTTATAGAAGCCCTCTAATCAAATGTGGTGGAAACTGGTAAACATGAACATACACCAGATTACAATCACCAATTATGCCACCAGTCTTTTCTGCCAGTATTGAAGGAAGACCATAAACCATACATAATGGGAAACAACCAACAGACACATATGCCTACTAGAATTCATCAATCTTGCCAACAGTGTTGTTTGGCAGTGCACAGAGAAGTCAGTCAGAAAGCTCTGAAGACAAATATGGGGTATACCCAACTCTCTTCCCCCATACATGAGTAATGTCAATACCCATTGACAAGAAAATGAGTTCAAGAGTAGGTATATACACCTACTCCTGATATTTAATGGACATATATTCCTGTTATGACCACTGAAGTCACCAAACATATCTTATCAATGGTGAAAGGGCAGACACAAATCCGTTCCCATACTCTAGAAGCATGCCAGAATATTATAACAACTACTTCAGTAGTACTAGGGGAACAAATACATAAATATGTCCCCACGCCTAGGAACACACATCGGTATGCCATCCCAGAGCAGATACATGCCTTTGTTCCAGTCCAAGAGGGTCATTTGTCATACTCCCCCAAATCATATTGGCAACTGGATCGGTAACATACACCATTTTCAATTGGAGGTAATCGGTCCATTCTAGTGACCACTCTAAAGAAGGAACATATACCTTCCCATAATAACCAATTATCCAATCAAGTGGAACCAAATAAGTGTAAGATAACATCCAAGAAGATGTATCACCAATCACGGTTGGAAAATCAATAGTCAAGCTAAAATCTGACTCCTCTTAATGATGTTGTTCTTGAATTCCTCAGACATTTATCTATTACAGCTCAAGATCGTACCCTTTTATTACCATATTATGGGAGTGGTAACAGTAATTCAATAGTTCTACATTGAACACTTCATCATGGAGGCTTTCATCAAGAAACTTTGGTCAATCTAGAGACCATATCTCTGGATGAGAGCCATGACAACCCTCCGTGTGTCCAGAAGACCAAGGAGAAAGAATATTTATCCCTTGCTATAATCCACCATGGTGGTCCTCCCCATGATGGAATTCACTATGAAATTTTTCATCGTAGTTGTATTTCACATTGTCACTATAATTCTATAATTGATAATGTAGCGATTAGAAAGGCCTCTTATCTCGAGGCACTTTCCATTACAAGGCCAGTCAAGTTTGATGCCTTTTCATTAACAGGTGAAATACTTTTTCAACCATAATACATCTTTAGGTAATGGGTGTTCTTCAAACCTCCTTGGTGTTATTTTTCTTCTAATACAGAGTTTCAACTTAGGTCGGACCTAGCGGAGAAACATCTAGTGAAAGATGATTAAGATATGCTAAACATGACTAAAAAAATTGATAAAGGAGAAATACCAATCATGTTCTAGCCTTTGGAAAATTATCAATATAACATTCCAGAATTGATGGAAAAAGATTTCATTCATGATATCAGCCTCAACTTATTGAAGAATATTCATCAACTGAAAACCAAAGTATTACCTTATGATGAATAACAAAATCAAGTAAAGTTAATAGAAGGGTTGAAACACCAAATTTATTTGGCCTCCCTCTCAGTTTCCCAACATCCAAAGGTCAAAAAGAAGCAGAGGACCCTTCATCATGCAAGCCTCAATTATTTAACGATGTTATGCCAATTAGTTTCTGATTCCACATCTGGTGTTCATATTAGAGGATGGGGTACACATGGAGAATTGTATTTCGCTGCACTCCATAATTAGAAAAGCCCATCAAAAGTGGTCTCATATAATGTTATTTCCCACAACCAGCTACAATCAACAGATTTTGTATGCAATCAAATGTACGCACAAGAATATGCCTCAACTAGCTCTCATCAGATTAAGGCCCCAAGAAAACTAGTTGTTGAGTTATTTTTACATCAAACATCTGAGAATATTGGGTAGGTCTCCCGCTTAGATGATGTCATCCATCAAATAACACAAATGTCTAAACTAGCACAGTGGTCTTCTGAATTAGGTGATTTTATTGGCTGTCTGATAATGCACCCAACTGATGTCCGAACCAAACTTTGAAAAATTAAAAGAGAAGCTGTGTAAATCTCAGCCATAGTAGTTCAAGATCCACCCCAGCATATAGGGTTGGGGGCTTGTTTAATTCTACCTTAAAATTCATTAATAAAAATGTTAAAAGGTTTGAAGAAGAATAATAGGAATAACACCAGCCTACAAGGCTAAAGGAGTTTTCACATCTAAAATCCCCTCCCCAATAGAAGTCAGGTTTCTCCCGATTAGGGAAGAAGCCCCAATGAGAGTTCACAACTGAACTATCTGAGGATTCCATTCCGGTTGTTGTCCATCAAATAGCTCTTGATAATTGATCATATAGGATAGCAGAGTCTCAAGGAAGATTCAATAAGATGTGATCTTACAAAGATACTAACAGAATTCCATAAATGCATTATTCCCTAGTAAATGTTATTAAAAACATTATAGAATATCCTCTAGAAAATGAGTCCAGTTTAGGGGAATCAGAAGATGAAGTTATTATTAATAATACGGTACACACTGAGGAAAACTAAGAATGTGTACGCACATGAAATTAGAGGCTTACCAAGAATCTAGGTATGCCTTCAAATAACCAAATCCCACCCTTATGAAAGGAATATAACAAGGTGAAACATAAAAGTTAGATTGCATCTCACTTTTCCACTAGAGAAGATAAATCTCTTTCACTCAAAGAAAACATTTCACAGTAAGAAGAGGAAATGAAAGAGTTAAAAAGAATCAATATGGAATTACTTAAAAGTAGAATTTCTGCTAGACATACTCCTCAGGAAAATCCCCAACTTGCACATCATGTAGGAGTACCTTAGAAAAGAGGATTTGTGGTAACTAAAGATGAGGATAATGAATTCCCTCATTTGAGTACACAGCCAAGATAGGATCAAACACATCCTTATAGGCATGTTACCATGATTTATCCATGGAAAATATCAACACCACCACCAGTGGGTTATCCATTCATTGCACCAGTTCGAGTTCCAACTACTATACGTATATAGGTCCCATCTCTTCAAGATATTCCCATGTGCGTATGAACATGATTGAGGAATTAACAACTTTATTGGAAGTTATGGAAGGATGGTCTGCACTATTTCAGCACGAAAAGAAAGCATACCCTGAGTGGGTGGACCAGATCCCTCCCCCGCCAAATTTTTTGAATACCACAATCCCAGTCTTTAATGTTTCAGGAGATCTAGAACCAAACATAATGCATTTCATTTCTTGTTTTGATCCTATGATGGGAACTCCGCAACAAAAAAATCAATAAATATGGGGTGTTCTGTGTAGTAATTACATGGACCAACTTTTGTATGGTATACAAGTTTCAAATATCGATCAATTACTGGATGGGAAGATCTCTATAAGAAAATCCATCTTCAATTCATCTCAATGTTGCTGAAGACGATGTTTTTTAATCTCAAAAATTGAAAACAAATGGAAAATGAAAGTGTTTCATATTTCATTGCTCGAGGGAAAGGATTAACATGTTCTTTAAATCTATCACTCCCTCAAGAAGAGTTGCTTCCAATTTGTGTCAAAAATCTCTGTGATGAGTTACACACACCACTAATCCTTGTGAAATCCACAGGAGGGTTTCGAGACCTTGCTTCAAATTCTCAACAGATTGATGAATCCATTATGAAAACTAAGGCTAAAACTCATATAATTCCATAAGATCTAGGAAGGAGAATAGGGAAAGCATATGATGCTACAGTTAAACATAAGAAAGAACCTATACCTTCATTAAATTCAAAACATAATCATATCAAAGGGATTCACCTTTCGTGCATCAGCAGCAATGACCGCCTCCTCAAGATGACCAAAGATATCAGAGGAGGAAACAATTTACGGAGTTAAAGAACAAATATTATTCTTTATAGAATGAAAAGGTTCCCGGTTACATCATCTCGACTCGGAAAATAATTTGGTTCAGTTGTCGAGGCTGAAAAAACTAAACAAAGAAATAGATGAAGATATTCCTAATTATTGTCCCCTTTAAAAAATGTTGGGGAATCCCATTCAATAATGTTTTGTTTTCAAAGACCTCCTACAAAAAATAGTAGACACTGGACATGTAAAACTGAAATGTTCTTCATCCCAAGTAGCATGTGTTACTGTTACTGATCTAGAGGAAGAAATGTAAATGACAGGAATTCAAAAGTAAAAATGTGAAGAAATATGATGATTGGATGATCAAGAAAATTTTCACCCAAACTTATTCCATTTAACGAACATAGTTGAATAAACTGATTTTGTCTTCTACTACTTCCACCACAACAAAACCACCTTCATCGAGAGGTCAATACTCAATGAAGAAAAGTGATCCAAAGGACAAAGAGCAGTCGTAAGAAGATGATCTCGTGTTAAGGAAAAATATGTCCTTGACCCTAGAAGATTTCATGCCATCTATTTCAAAATCATGGGTATCGCCCCACCAAATGGCACAACCAAAACCAACCTATTAGGAAAAATATTCACCAAATGAAGAATTGATCTTTGGTTTTGTCAATGTTATCCACTTAAAAAATCTATATGCTAATGGTGATTCCGGTTATAATGAGTTTGAGTTCCCTATATCAAACTAGGGAACCATAGGAAGAGTACAAGTTCAAGGATACATGGGAATACATTTGTATTCTATAATCCAATATTTTAAGTATACCCCATCTAGAACCGTATATGCAGTAGAAACTCTTGGGAGAGCCCTTCTGTGTGCTCAATAAGAACAATGAGATTATTCTATGCCTAAAAGGTTCGGTCCAGAAATGATTATTGTGTAGGACCTATTGGAGGTATCACTATCTTCCTCTCAGCAGATAGATAGGCCTAGTCAGTATAATCTGCCAAATCCAGGAGAATTCTTAATTTCTGTTACGACACACGATACATCTACTTCTGAAGTGTCAACTTCCACGGCACCAACAAAACCACACCTACATTATAGGAAGTGAAAACCTCTGGAAAAAATGGTATGATTCTTTATAAAAAATATGGGCCATGTACCAGCCAAGTTGTTGATTCTAGATTCCTTGGATCTATGAGAAGAGATTTCAGAAACACCTATCGAGGCTTGGTCAAGTCCTCAAGAGTTTGAAAATGAATTTACCGATGCTGAGGCTTACCGTATATAAAATGATCATGTGGAATTTCATGAATTCAAATATTTTATGGATGAAGATGAAGATGATATTGTACACTGACATATCAGGCCCTTGTATCTATCTGGTAGGGTCAATGACATACACACCAGATGAGCCTTCATTAATAATGGCTCATGAGTCAATCTCATTCCTATCTATAAACTTTTTTGATTAGGCCTCAATAAAAATAACTTATCTCCTTAAAATTTAATGTTGAAAAGATATGACTAGAATGGTCAGGAACCTTTGGGTGAGATTACACTCAGAACTTAGTTGGGGGATCTTGTGTCTAATTCAGATTTCATGGTTGTTTGTCAGGACACAACATTCAACATTCTATTTGGTGGTATTTGGCTACATAAACATGAATCCATAAATTCATCATAACATAAATGTCTAAAATATTGTTTCAATGGTCAAATAGGTACCTTTTATATTGACAAAGCTCCATTCAAAATGTGTGAATCACAATACATTGAGTCAAAATTTTATCACACAAAGGGAACTAGGTCCACGATAAATGAGGTAACCAGAATTAATGCTCTGAATGGATTGGAAATGATCCCACAAACCCATTCATACATTTTATTACATATTATGTGTTGCCTATCAATGAAATTTAAAAGGTAAACTCAAATCCAAGCAAACGTCATGTAACTTCCATAATGTCAATTGTGGCAATCAAGCCTGACAACATGGGAGAAATTATTGATTCGCCAAGTGGTGGTGAAATATTAAATGGATATGTATTCACTTAATCCATTGAATATTAGCAAGTCTCAATTTCATTAATCTAAATATAAGAAGTTTTAGCAATTCTATAGAAAGAAATGGATGTTGATCCCCAATCCATCATCACCTATTTGTTACCCCAGGAAGACCCTTTATCATTAGTAGGGTCAGAAATGGTGGCCTCTTCTTCAGGATGTTCAAATACTGACTCCTCTCCTAACACTGGAAGTTTAGTTTCATCATCTAATATACAAGTAGAAATAGAACAAGTGACACGTAACGAAGATGAAGAATAAGAGAAAGATTTATGGGTTTCTTCTCCAGCAATTGAGGAAGGCTCCTCTACAACTATGGATGAGTTCATAGAAATAAATCTAGGTATAGAAGAAGATCCATGCCCCACTCTAATTAGTGTGTACATGACTCCTAAAGAGAAAGAAGTGTATACTTCATTTCTAAAGCAACATCGAGGTATATTTTTATTGAATTATACCGAAATGCCAGGACTTAATCTCGATGTGGCTACTCATAATTTAAGGTTTTACAAAAGAACATCGACAATCCAAGCTGGCAGGAGGCTCAATATCCAAAATGGATAGCCAACATTGTCCTAGTATAGAATAAGAATTGGAAAATTAGGGTTTGAATTTCTTTTAGAGATCTCAACTAGTTTTTCCCTAAATATGACATTTTCATTCCTATCACTGAGTATTAAATTGATGCAACAGCTGACTATGAAGCCTTTTCCATCATGGATGGATACTCTGGGTATAATCAAATTTTTATGGCCCTAGAGGATGAAGAATATATAGACTTTAGATCCCCTAAAATTGTGTTTTTATATCAGGTAATTCCCTTTCGCTTAAATCATGCAGGTGAAATGTATAAACATGCCATGCACGATATCTTCAAACCCTTATTAACATAATTTGTTGAATGGTATGTGTATGATTTTGTGGTCAAATCCAGACAATGTTCTAATCACTTGGTTTATCTGAAACTGTATTCAATAAACTTCGGAAACACAATTTGATGATGAACCCCTTGAAATGTGCTTTGGGGTAACCTTAGGGAAGTTACTCATCTTTGTTGTACACCATCGTGGTATCTAAATTGATCCTGACAAAAAAATCAATCCTTTCCATGTCACCTCCACAAATTATGAAATAATTAAGAGGAATCTAATGACACATGGCATATATTCGATGCTTTATCACCAATTTGGCAGGAAAGTGTCTACCCTTCACCACATTAATGAAGAAGGGAGTCACCTATCAATGGACTAGAGACTAAAAAGAATCATTGCATACCCTCAACAAATATCTCTTGAGTCTATCAGTATTAATTCCACATGTTGAAGGAAGACCACTTATCCTCTATGTGATATCTTAAGAGCAATCATTGGGTGCCTTCCTTTCCCAAAAAACATTGTCGGGAATGAAAACATCATTTACTATCTCAGTTGAACTATGATTGATGTAGAAACTCTGTATTCAAGTATTAAAAATTGATTCATAGCATTAATATTTTTAGTTCTAAAATTGAGGCACTACCTGCAACATCACGAGGTCCAATTTGTGTCTTGCAATAACCCGCTCTAAATTATCCTCATTCGTCCTATGCTTACCATGAATTTGGCACTATGGGAAGTTATTTTGCAACAATTTGGTATCTAGTTTATGCCTCATAAGGAAATAAAGGGCAAATCTCTAGCCGACATCCTTGATGAACAACCATATGTGGAAGATACATCATTGAATAAAGAACTTCCTGATGAAGAGGTCTTCTCTGGTCAATATAATTCCCAAACATGGAAAATGTGCATTGATGGTACCTCTAGAAGTCCAACAGGGAATAGAACGGAAAACCCTAAACTCAAAAAATTTGGGTTATGAATTTTACTTATCTCTCCAAAAAATATAGTGTTTTTTTATTCCATCCTGTTGTAAGAAGGCAGTACCAACAATGAAGTTGAATATCACGCTCTCATCGCATACTTGGAATTAAAACTTCAGGTGCAAGTGGATCACTCGAAAGTGAAAGGTTATTCAGAATTGGTATTCAAACAAGTTAATGGGGATTATTCCATAAAAAATATGAGTAAATAACTTTGTGTGATTATGTCAGATGGTTAAAGGATGAATTTACCTCAGAGCTGACATTGTCTTATGTTCCGCGACCACAAAATGCCCAATCTGTTACACAGGCTAATGACACTACAGCCTTGGAAGATCCAAATTGGGATAATACAATCATCAGCATAGCCCATCATCATCTGGCCTCACCATTCTTTCAAACTAGAATGTAGGAAATTAATGAAATTATCCCTAATTCTAATCCATATAGACATACCACGGCATGGAAAACATCCATCATGGAATATCTTCAAAATGGATAACTTTTACTTGATAGAGGTGAAAAATAATAGATTCGATGATGAGCATCCAATTTTACACTTTATGTTAGTCCAGAACACTAGAAGATCCTATACAAATGAGGCTTTGATGGAATACTCTTCAGGTGTATTTATGGAGAAGAAACAAATGCTATCATGAAATAAGTACATTCATGATCTTGTGGTGATCACTTGTATGAGCATAGGATTTATGATCAAATATGAAGGCTTGTATACTTTTGGACTTCAATGAAGTGGGACTCCACCGATTTCTCCATGAAACTACATCCCTGGAAAGTACATTCCAACTTTATTCATCAATCCTTGGAGTGTCTACATAGAGCTAAATACTCCTGACCATTTTCCACATGGGGAGTAAATGTAGTGGGGCCTTATCCTCCAGCCACAGCTAAGCTGTTCAAGTATATGATTTCTACTACTGACTTCTTCACTAAATGGGATGAGTCAATACCTCTCAATGAATTCAGAGCCAAAATCATTGTTAGTTTTGTCAAAACTAACATCATCACCAGATTTTGTGTCCCCCATACTATATTGATTGAAAATGGAACCAATTTTTATTATGTTGAGGTAAAGAAGTTTTATCAGGATATTAATATCAAATACAACCATTCATCTCACTATCATGTAGTGGCCAATGGAAAGATAGAGGATTTCAATAAGACCTAGTCAAATATACTCCAGAAGATGGTGGATGAAGATAAGAAATATTGCCCTGATAAACGTTTTCATGCTCAATGGTCTAATCAGACTACTACCCATACTACCACCCAGGAAACCCCTTATTCCTTGGTGTAAGGAAAAAAATTAGTTTTTCAAGTTAAAACTCAATTTCCTTTACTCAGAGTTAAAATCTAAGATTAGTTGTGTATCTATGAGAGGTATCAGAAATGGTTTGATGAGCTGGAACAATTAGGTGAAAAAATATTGCATACATTACCTCATTTTGAAATCTATCAGAATAGAATAGCACGAGCCTTTAGAAAGAAAGTTCACCTCCATTTATTTCTTAAAGGAGAATTGTTATTGGTCATCAAGGCTCCAATGATACTAGTAAAGAGACATCCAATGGTTGATCCAATGTGGGAAAGAAATTATTTCATACATAAGGTCCACTAAAATAGATCTTATGCCTTAATCTCACTGGATGGAATGATTATTACAACTCGAAACAATGCGATATTCATGAAGAAATACTTTGTGTAATTTCACTCATCGTCCTCACTACAAGACTGAAAACTGCACAGCCAACATGTCCTCATTGTAAGACACTAAACTGCCCAGTACAAAGTCCAAGTTTCAAGACATTAAACTGCATAACAACCATAAGCATCCATCCTGCATGATGTTAAAATGTGTAGCATCTTTTCCCTTGGGACTTGATGTTAAACTGTATGACATCATTTTTCCTCATTACACGACATTAAATTGTATGGTTAACGTCTTATTTACTTGATGTTAGGAGATTTTATATGCAATCATCATTGATATCATTTATAATCCTTAGTGGAACATGATTCCTTTTCTTCTCTATATCTGAATCAGATCTACATAGGGACCTTATTTCACGAACTATGTGTGGCTTGATTCTCATCTATTTGAGATACGTAGAGACGCATGGATCTCCAATCATCGGCCCATCCGCAACCAGAAAATTTCTCTTTCCTTTTCTCATCCTATATATGAAATCATATCTATATAGATAATTCACTAAAGATACATGGTTTGATATTTATACCAGTTTGTGTCCTAAGGTTAACCATTCTTCCAGAACATGTCAAAATTTCACATCTCCCATATCAAACTCTATTGGTGTGGGAAATGATTTTTCAAGAACTATGTATGTCTTGATTCTAATCTATATGAGATATGTATATACACCTAGATATACAATATTTGGCCCAAACACGATAAAAAAACCCATTCTTATTCCTTATATAAGAATCAAAACCTGCATTGGGAATGTTTAAAGAACTACATATTACTTTATTCTTTACCCCAGAAAGACACGTAGAAACACCTAGGTTTTTTCCCTTATCCAAACTAAGATATGTCTTTATTTTCACATCGTTTCATCTTCATCCTTAAATCATGATGTTAAACTTCACAGAAACCCTGGAACTACATTTTGATTGATTCTTACTCCAACGAGATACGTAGTGAGCCTGGATCTCATACCTTGGCTCAACCGACACATAATCATAATACCCATATTCTTCACTTGTTTAACCTTTGTGTTACAGAAGTGGCATTTACCGCTCCTTTTTTCTCACACCGAGTGTATCACACATGAGATTATGAATTGCGTAAAAGGATTCTATGTTTAAATAAGGTGTCTCAATTTCTTATGGGGTTATCCACGTCTTTATTACATGACTTAAAACAGCACAGTACAATGTCCTCATTGCATGACTTAAAACTGCATAATATGATGTCCTCGCTGCATGGCTTTAAACTACATAGAAGAATATTGATTAAAAGAAAACAATGAAAGTCTCCATTTTTTAATACGTGGTAGATCTATGTAAAGGACATCAAAC
Organism: Viscum album; assembly: GCA_963277665.1. Classification (NCBI taxonomy): domain Eukaryota; kingdom Viridiplantae; phylum Streptophyta; class Magnoliopsida; order Santalales; family Viscaceae; genus Viscum; species Viscum album. The sequence goes on from OY728145.1 coordinate 508,531,697, forward strand.
TCATGGACAATATTGATTCAAATATTTCTCATCTGTATTGATCATTACCCTCTTCCATACTTTATACTCTTAATATTAAATATTTCCAGGTCTTCATAATCTTCCTTACAGTTTCTAGTAACATAGTTTCTAATATCTGAGAACTTTTTTCCCTGACTATGCAGTACATGCCGTTAGGTGGCCTTGCATAAATTTCCTATACAATAGGCCTATCAGTCAGAAGATTCCACTATTTGTCTATGAAACATATTCCCTATTTGGCCCTGCATAATACAACCTCCATAATGGGGTTTTCAAGTGATGAAAATTTCTTTCTTGGTTATAGTTTCATTGTCCCCTTAAAACATTGATGACAATATAAAAGAATCTGAATTATTAAAACAGTCATTCATGTATATTTTTTCCGTTATCTTTCTATCGATATGAATATATTCAAGACCATGGTTTACATATCTCTCTCTCCATGTGTTCAAAGAAATGTAAAATAACATTAGATCACATGACAACATATCATACACTGTTTCCATTTCTGGTCCTATTTCTATGACCATAAAACCACAAACACTATACTCCCTACGTTTGGGACATACCTTTATAGAAATTATATTCCTCTGATTATTTGGAAATAATGATTGGAAATAATCTCTCTATATTTAGGTACTTTTCTTCATAAACCAAACTCTTTACTTTGGAAATTCAGAATCTCCATAAAATTTCTTCAGCTTTTAGAAATAGAAATTCAAACATCTGAAAGCTATTTTTCCTGAAAATGGAGTACATTCCCTTAGGTTTCCATGTATAAAGGTTTCCTACATAAAAGGCTTTTCAGTCTAAAGATGAAACTATTTGTCTTTGCAGCATTGGCCTTAGTTGGGCCTGCATAATACATCCCCCAGAATGGGTTTTTCAAATAATGGTAACTTCATTCTTGGAAAAGACATCCTCCAATGCTCTTATCCCTTTTCCCATATAATTCTTCAGATCTAGAAATTTCAAAACAAATATTTAAAATTTTCCCTTCCATAACTAAATATGGTAGTATCTTTCAAACCAAAATATCAATAAATTGGGAGAGTTTCATACCTATGGTAAAATCTAAAGACCTTCAATTAAATCCACACAATGTCCACATTGCATGACTTAAAACTGTACAGTACAATGTCCTAACTGCATGACTTAAAAATTCACAATACAATGTCTTCACTGCATCACATTAAACTATAGTGTACAATTTCGTCACTGCATGACACAAAACTGCACAGTACAATGCTCTCACTGCATGACTTAAAACTACACAATATGATATCATAAATTCTTCTTTCTAAAAACTATTAACCATTCATTATAATCTAAATTTGTGTAGAAGTGATTTTATTATTCATGACATATGTTGGAATAAATATCTCTTTATTCACAAAATTCGTTTCCTTAGCAAAACCACCAACTCAGGTCTTGATTCACCCAAATCTTATTTTCCCTTGTTTATCAATAGTAAAATGTGAAATTCTTAAGAGCTCTTTTTTGTGACAATGCACTATGTTCCCTTAGGTGGGCTTGTATAAATATTTCCTACATAACGTGCCTATCAATAAAAATTTGCCACTCTTTTGCTATTAATCATATGCCCTAGTTGGTCCTTCATAACACAACTCCCGTAACGAGTTTGTCAAATAATGGAAACTTCATTCTTGTAGGAGACGCCCCCTATGTTGATATAAGTTTTAAATTTTGTTACTATGTAAATCATGGCTCAGGAATCACCTTGGAAATATTTAAAGAATATTAAATCAATTCTTAGCCACTGAGTATTGTTTGGGATGAAATTTCAAAATGTATGGTCAAATCTATTTGACCTTAATAATTATCTCATAATAGTCCATCATGCATTACTCTAAATTTCCAACAACAGGAGATGTGGTACTCACCATATTAAGAACCCACAAAGGGAACTCTGAAAAAAATTTGAGTCCCATATCACTAAACATATATTTTGTAAGATTTAGGTAATATTGGGAAATAAAAATTTAAAAGATACAAAGTTTTTGGGGTTGTCTATATAACCCTAGTAAAAATTAAACTACACTCGTTAGGTCCTGTGTCTTAGATAAAAAATAGAGAATCCTTCCAAACGTTACATAACTCAAAATAAAACCAAATGATGTTGGAATGAGTCAAAGTGACCTACTTTTTCTTTAGAACGTGATTCTTTTTGTTCTGGATGAATAAAATTCTAAAGGGGGGCTTTATTGACACCATGAAATGTGTTCCACGCAATTTTCCACAAAATTTCCTCAACTGGGCTTGGAAAGTTCATGTTGTGACTCTTTATTTTTCATGGGGGTCAGTGACGGTAGCGACGGCAGCGGCCTGAAGGGTCAGGACCACAGTCTGGCACTGATCCCAAGCAGGGGTGTGGGGGTGTAGCCTCCAGGGTATGGAGAAATAAATTTAGATAAGTCCCTAATGCGGGGCCCAAGGCACCTATGAGAAAACACCTATGTGCCAACATTATGGAGCTAAATGAAATTATTATATTGGCTAAGTCTTCAAAGAGGCGCCATAGTTAGGCCAAATCATCGGCGGTGCGGAAGTATACTTGGGCGCCACCCAACTGACGGGTATCCACATGTGCGCCAGAACGTTGGAACGCAACGTAATTTCACGACCAAACTTCTTTCTCCCAAGTTCATATTTTTTATTCTAAATAGACCCTTGGGGACTTCATTTGTAAGGAAGAATTTCCTTGAAGACCAATTGCTTCTCTCGTTTCCTTAGTGCTTCTCCCAAGTCCTTCGAAAGTTCTAAAGTAGCTCTTTAACACCTAAAGCATAGGAATTGAAGTAGGATCATTGGAATTAAGTCCTTTTAGTGTTTCTAGTCCTTAACATTTGTGCTCTTAAAGCACCCAACCTCCCAAAAGTTGGAAACACTTGCGTTCCACCTATTCATTTTAAAGGAACATGAGCTCCCCACTTCTGGGATCACCTGGGAATACTCCTGAAGGCTTGATCCAGGACTCTCTCTAGTATTACCATACTGTTTGTTCATCGCTTAAGTGAATATCAGGTTGCCCAATCCTACTTGGGTGTCCATACTTGTGCACCCTTACCTACTTGGGAGCCCCTCTTTTATTCACTTAATATATTTAGTCTACAAGCCATCAATCCCTATTCAAATCCATCCATGGCAGGGATTCTTCTTTATTGTATCCCTTGTTTGAATGGGATGCTATTGATACCACCAAAAAAACCTCATAACATATCAAACCTTTGGGAAAAGAACATCATCATGTCTCCTTTTTAGGTTTGAATAACCACAGTCAGAGGATTCCCCAATTTTTCACATTGGGGTTAGGATTCATGGAGATTCAGTGGGTTTGTATATCCACAGTCACATTGACATTACTCCCATGAACAGTGCTAGGATGTTCATGGTTTTGAGGATAAGGGTTTGGGTCATTACCTCTCCCTTCACAAATATCTGGAACCTTAGATCTCTATTAGGGAAGGTAAGGTTCACGATTTCTTTTCCATTTAAGGGAATGCAAAGTCTCCCTCCCCTACTAGGATCAATTTTAGGGCTGCCATCTGTTGTAATCCCCTAACCTTCATCCCTCATTCCTTTCATTGGACCCTTATCTAAGTAAAGTGATTAGATGGATAGCTCGTCGCCTCATCCTCATCCACCCTGGCCACTGTAGGTGTGCCCTATTCCACAAGTGGAGGTACAAAAGTGTGGGTGCCTTTGTTGAAGCTTTGACATCCTCTTGTTTCTCACACCGAGAATGAATCATGTGGGATTAGATATCTGTTATGATCACAACATTTTCACACTAAATGAATTAAAATAATTGTGATTCCACCACAATTGGGATATGTAAATGTCTTTCTTAGGGACCGCGCTCACTGGATATTCTCTTTAGGAATCCAACCCTAATCTTGTAAATTTGGGAATCCTCCTTAGGAATAAGCCCCAAATTAAACCCCACCAAATCATCAAGGCATCCTTTTCTGGAAGTAAGTCCAGACACATTTTTATAAAATGACTATATTCTCCTAAGAGACTTATCAAACTACATGGTCTTTGATTCCCATCCACATGGGATACGTAGGAAGGAAACTTGAGGTTCAAACCCAACACTTAAAATCAACCATGTTCTTCTTGGGTAATATTCCCTACAAGGTCTAATCTTACTTAGAAACCCATTTTATTTCCATGTTCCTTGGGATTATTAGGAAAAATTCCCACAATAAACATTGACTAAGTGCTTTTCTCTTAGATGTCTATACCACTTGACTTTAAACTGTACAACTAGGTTCTTGTAACATGAACATAAAAGGTATGATGTGTCCCATTAAGCAGCACTGAACTATGAGGGTTCTGATTTTTTTCACAAGGATACATAGGTATCTCATTTCATTAGTATGATCCCAATATCAAAATAGACATTCATCTCCATAGAAGATAATAAATTTAAGAGTTCCCCATTGAGTGGCTTAAAAACCAGTATCATTATAATGATTATTAAAATAATCTGTAAGTAGTATATGAGAGGATATCTCCCTTAGTGAAGAACCTCAAATACATATGGATGATTCTAAATTTTACACATGTTAATAAGTTATTGGAAATTATATGGGAAACTTCTGTTATACTTGGTGAATTTATAAGGATTCAGAATAATATCTTAAATTTTTAAGAGAGTCTTGGAGTAGACAATAATTCCCCCGAAAAGGGTGTGATGAGTCCGACCTCCCATCCTCTAGACCAATTCGCATTCCTAAGTATGATAATGTTCAAATATAATGAATATCTTCCTTTACAAAGAAGGTCCCTTTTTGGATAAATAATTATTGGTGGTTTTAGTTTCCAATAATAAATCAAATGGAAACTATAAAAAAGTAGTGATTATTAAAACTATAACACACATTTGAAGGAACTGTGAAATAGTGTGTTTTGGGTCATCCGAGCCAATCTTATCCCTTTGTGAATTCCTACTGATGATAGGCTTATATATAAAACTTTTTGGGGATAATAACTTGGCTGTGCAATTCAACAAGTAATAGTCAGCAATGGTCAAGATGGAGTATACATATATGCAGGGTGGAAGATGTGGCAGAGGATTTGGGACAGTAGTTAGAGATGGTAAAAATTTTGACATGTTACGACCACCACCCCGAGGTGGTCCATTCAAAACTCAGGGAGTTGGATAACTGGGGAGGGGACAGCTGCATGCGGTTGAGGCATACCGCCCAAGATCTCCAAGATTGATTTCAGGTACGGTTTGTGTTTGTTATATCTTGGCTTCCATATTGATAAAAATAGGTTCTAATTATTCCCTTCTTGACCCGGTCCTTGCATGGGGATCAGAGATTCGCGTTGTACCGTGGACTTAATCCTCACTCTTAGAGACACCAAATAGAGGAGAGCCAATGATCACACACTATTTTTGACAATGTGAACTGAATCTTAGAGGTGAGAGTTGCGGTTGCGATCTCTTGGTAATGATGTCAAGTCATTACAATGTCATTCTTAGCATGTACTAGTTATCCTAATTTTATGATCATATTGAATATTTTAGGAAAATAATGTGGTGTGTCCATAGTGTTTGAATGAGGTTTTCATCCATAGTGAAAAGGAAATCTAAGAAGAACAGAATGGGATCTCTCTTTAGAAGGTGCAGCTGATTTCTCAATAGCTGGCTAGCCTCACCCTCTTTGCATTGGACGAGAGAAGTCCACAGTTTTTAGAAGTGGTGGCGGAGTATGAGGGTGTATTTCCCAAAGAGGATCCCTGATTACCTCCCTATAAGGATGGTTACTTCAGCATTGAATCTATACCCTGGGAGGACACCGATATCAGCACCATCATATTGGATGGATCCCATGGATCTCCACGAGTTAAGTGTACATCAGGCGGATTAGCAGATAAATGGATTTGTGAGGACTAGTGTCTCACCCTAGGTGGCCACATTTTTTTCTAAGAAGAAAAATGGGGGAGTGAGACTGTGTGTGGATTACCGATACCTAAATCTGGTGAACGTAATGAGAAGGTATCCATTTTAGATAATTGAATACCCCCTTCGATCATATTAAGGGAGTGAAGTGGTTCTCGAAGATAAACATCAGTTATGGTTATCATCAGCTTCGTGTACGATATGAGGATGTACCAAAGATGGTCATCAAATGTTGGTATGGACACTATGAGTACTATGTGATGCATTTCAATGGGAATAATGCCCCATTAGTGTTCATGAGATTGATGAACGGAATCCACCAACCTTACCTTAACTGGATTATCATGGTCTTAATTAATGGAATTCTATTGTACTTGGAAAATGAGGAGGATCACAAAATGCACCTAAGGATGGTCCTGGATACATTCTGAGATCAGCAGATTTATAGGAAGCTCTTAAAGTGTTAGTTCTAGATTCAAGATGTCTACATTCGAGTACATTTCATTTCAGAGTCTAGAGTTGTAGTAGATACAACAAAGATTGAGGTGGTTCCTTCTTGGGAGCCACCAAGGAGTGTGACCGAGGTTAGGAGTTTCCTCGGCTTGGCTTTGTACCATCAGAGGTTTTTGCATGACTTTTCTAGGGTATCAGCACCCTTGTTGGATTTGACAAAGAAAAAACCCTTTGTGTGGATGGAGAAGTGTCAGTAGAGTTTCTAGGAGCTAATGAATAGGCTGATTATCACCTCCATCTTGAGATTTCTGGAGGAGGGTGTTGGGTATGTAGTGTTATGTGATATATCAGGGGCCATACTAGGATGTGTCTTGATGTGGGGACAAGTGGTGATGGACTATGGTCTGTGAGATCTGAGACATCGTGAGCAGAATTACACCACCCAGGATCTATAGTTAGTAGTAGTGGTATTCGCTCAGAAGATGTGGTGGCATTACATAGTGGGAGAGCAGTTTACCATCTACTCTGACCACAAAGTCTCAAGTACATCTTCTCTCAGAATGACATGACTATGAGATAGAGGTGGTGGGTAGAGTTCTTCCAAGTTTATGACTTTGTCATTGTCTATACTCCTAGGGAGGGGAACATGGTAGTAGACGATCCCAACAAGATATATTGCTGGCATTTGCTGAATGACGCATCAGAGTAGTTATCCTCGGTGTAAATATCCTTCATGTATGGGGTGGGAGAATCTTATCTCTAGTCATTGTTTGTAACCCATCCAATATTAAATGAGTTTGGTAGGCACAACTCATTGATACTGACTGAAAGCTTTATGTGCTCAGTTGTCCATAGGTAATACCCCTCATGGACATTAGAATGGTGGGGGGCACATCGATCTTTTCCGAAAGTGAACAGTTGTAGAAGTGACTCTTAGAGTGGTGAGATGCATTGGGGTATTAAAGTGGTTGTCAAGGCGGAAACTAGGGGTGACAGAATAGGTTGAAGTCGTGCTTACCAGTTGAGATGAATGTTTATGATTACATTAATCACTTTTGAAGGTTTCTTCTTCTTTTTTTGAGGGTACCAGGAATGAAATGGTAAGGGATATTGATGGACTTCGTGAAGTGTTTACCACGTACGTCCAGGAGACATGATACCATTTTGGTGATTGATGATTTAATCATCGAGTCTACCAAATTCCTAAATACTCAAGAGAATAGTATATGAGGGGGAATTGGATGCCACTATATACAACAGATAGTTCCACTCTATGGATTTTCAACGATTATTGAATCAGATCATGATGATCACATTATATCCCAATTGTGGAAGGGATTGTAGAAATCATTTTTATAGAATGTAAAGATCATCTATGAGTAGATATATTATGCAAAGGTTCGTTCGATGTTTTGTGATGGTAGATGGCGGAGACCTTTGGTGTTCGAGAAAAGAGACCATGTCTTTCTTTCGGTCTCAACACAACTAGGGTTTGAGAGATTTTTTCAGAGCTCAATGATAATTCAAATGTTAATAGACCCTCATTTTGGTGTTGCGTAGAGTTGTCAAGGTAGAATTATTCTTGAATATACACCATAGTGGGACCAGGTACACATTATCTTCCATGTGACTTAGCTGAGGAGATTTGTGCATAACCCATTTCACATCATAATCTACGATGACTTGGACATCAACATTTAAGAATATTGTGTTAAATACCCAATAAATGTTGAGGATATTTCATGGATGATCTTTTCCCTTAGTGTGTGTCCTGATGTAGCACTGATATCTTAGGAGTATTACATCGGAGTGGGAGGCTCAGATTTGTGCTCGGTACTCTCACCTTTTTCTTGAGTAGACCTTGTTTAGAATTTGAGGATGTAATGACTTAAAGGGGAAATAATGTAATGACTCAAATTTTACAGGTTCTATTTTTTGAAAATTATTGTAAAAATTATCAGACCAATCACTAAGACGACATGAAATTCCGAGCCCAGTTGTGCCGCAAATGATCTAATGAAAAGTGTTATCTTTTTAAATATCATGTGTGAGAAATTTTCTTAAAAATGTGGGATAACGCCTAAATTTGTGGCCAAATTATAAATATGATGGCATCGTTACATCCAAAACATTGACTATGCTTTAGGTAGGGCCTAACTTTGTCCAGTGCGGACCAGATGAAAATTTTTGTTTTTGGATGTAACAGTCAATAAAATATTTTAAATAAAAATATTTTGTAGGCAGCGTGAATATTTTTTTAGTGTGACCTTTTTTCATAATTTCAAGATTATTTTCGAAACCCTAGAAATTATCTAAGACAATGTGGAGAGACTCTCTCAATGATGAATGCCAATAGATTTGGCGAATCAATATTAGAGATTGGTTAGGAAGAGAAGTGGATCCGAAGAATCAATGACTGAGGAGTAACCAATAGAGACAATGAAAATCTCGTTGTCAATGATCAATAAAATGACCTACATGTTGGGGGGAGTTATTTAAATTACATGCTTTCCTCGTATTTTAATTCCAACAACGAACGTGAATCAATCGACGAGTGAATTGATTTATAGATCGTGCATATTGTTGTGGTATGGGTATCAACTTGTGGGGTTTATTAAGGATTTATGATCATTTGATTTATTTTTGGTTTGTTCATTGTTTTCTAGATCCTTCTAATGGATCAGATTGGGGGCGAAATGAAAAGACGACCAAGGTTCGATCCTTGGTTTTCTTATTGTTATTTTCTCCCCCACATTCTTCGCATTCTTTATGAGTTCACAAATGATCAATCATTGAGAAATCATTTGTTGGCGTAATGATCGGATGTCTTGGATCTAGAATGGACACGACACGATGAAGTTTTGATGAAGACGGTGGAGAACAAACCGAGGCGGTGTGGGAGATATCATCACTTGAACGACATTTCACCGTGGTGGATCACAATGAGGATTCAAACCCTAGGTGATGAATAACGCTACCTGAGGATCCTGAAACCTCTTCTAGATCAAAGAACGGACCATCAGAGCACATCTGGTGGACCACAGAAGGTCCCACTAGCATAGTGGATGAGGAACACCATGGAGGCAGTAGCAGCCATCGTGTGGAAGGAGTTGTGACTTCATACCACTATAGAAGGTGCTAGTCCTGTGGATAAGGCCACGGGGTGCATGTAGAAATAGCGGCCAGCCGAGCCAGCTACAGGAAACAGAGGGACATATAGGGTTTCCATATCTGGGGTAGAAAAACTGGCCTGCTCATAATGGACCAGGTAATGCCCAACAGAACAAGAAGTCCTATTGGATTTGGTAGGCGGACACAGGTCTGGTTGGTGGACCATGGGATGGGCTAGGTCTGGTCCTCCCACCTGAGTTGGGCCGGCCCAAAAACTAACCTTCCCCTTTTTACAAAAATTTCCATAACATTCAAACTGTAAGTTTGATTTATGAGTTATTTGTGGTGTTGGGACCCTCACGATGAGGCGGTCCTTTTGAGATGGCTTTTTTGGGTTGTTAGTAAGGACTAACATGGGTGATTAGTATCCCTTTGGTTATTCCCTCGAGGGTTTGGTACAAAATTTCAAGGAAATCTCCTCAAGAGACAAGTCCCAGATAGATTTGTTTATCCACTTTGGGACTGAAGTGATACTCTATCATCCTAGATGGAGTTTGTTGGGTATTAACCCAACCTCCAAGACCAAGGCATTAATCCTCCTTATAGTGGGCCGTATCGTAATGTTCATGGTATTCATCAGAATACCCTACATTACAAGCCACACCTTAGGGTTCTTATTATTATTCAGAATCTAATACCTTAAAACCATCATCGTAGGGTTCGTGGTATTCTCTGAGAGTCTCCTACGATGTGGGGTAATACAGATTGGGTTTGCAGTATTCTTCAGAATCACCTATCTGTCCTTCAAGACCTTCGAATAACATTTTCTCTTTGGTTGTGGTTCGTGTTTAGTGGGAACTCTTGTAAGAGTCTCGTATAACATCTAGTCTCGGGGAGTGGGACTCTCAGAATGAGCATTATTTGAATAGAATCCTATGACTGGAGATTGTCTATGAATTACCTTTTTTCGTTGTGGCTGGTTAGTAATATATATATGGATAACCATGGTGTATGTATGGGTGTATACTTATGTAGAGTTGATTATACATTCTATTGAAATTTTCCATTGTGGTTTCGGGGTGTCCTACTGATTATTATTTTACTCACACCCATATGGGATTTTCCCACATGTTCTGTGTCTTCTGCTATTGCCCGATGCTTTGAAGGAGTCCTAGGAGGAGTAGGATCAAGATTATGACCAAACGGTGCCTTGTGAGATCATATGGGTTGAGGTGTTTTTGGTGGCTTTCTACAGAAGCTTCATAAACCTTGTTTGCATGACAAACATTTCTTTTGTCTTTCTTTTGTGGGCATGTATTCTGGCCTGGTTGTAGTTTACTTATTTACCATCTGTCATAATGTGTTACTGATTTTTTGTAGTATATAGTATTTTATTTACATAGTGTCTTTTCTTTCCATCACCCTTGTCTTGGAATTGTGTGCGTGTGTACAGGTTCTTAAGAAAATGACTCCATTTTGTGGGATATTCTTACTCGGCGCTAGTCGCTAGCCCCTGACCTATCAGAGGTGGCTTTAGGGTAGTCACAACTTGGGCCCTGAGGGACGGTTCATGAAATCATATTCTCTCTTTTCATGTTACCAATGAAAAATATGAGACAAAAATGGTATCCTAATTCATAATCACTTCACAATACCTTTTTGTTTATCCTTTCATGACACATATTTCCTCATCACATGACATTAAAATATACAGACCGATCCAATCACACAACCTTAAATAATTAAAATTGAACTATGTTGACTTTAATTCCTATCAACATTGATATATAGGAAACCTCCATGAGGTCCAATAAAAATATCCCAACATCATCATTGCTCCACCTCCCCTTTAGTGAGTGGTCCATTGAATCTTTGTTACCTTCCTATATAGCCCAAAAGTTTCCAAAAAGTCCCCACTGGACAATAAAATATGGTCTTCAATATGTGAAGTGAAAATATAAACTTTTGTTTCTCATGTGAATAGAATGATATCCCCCTATAGTGATCATCTAGAGATGCCTTTGGTGAATATCCAAGGATTCATCTAGTGAAGAGGGGGGGATACCTCTTGTGATAGGTGTGAATATTCCTTGTGTGATGATCATGAGATGCCCTCAATGAAGAGAATGAGATAACCCTTTATACACTATGTGATGATCATAATTTGACGTCATAGCCTGATGTAAGAAATTAAAAAATGCCCCCTATATGGTTTAATACCCAAACACACCCACTTTTGTCTAGTTACTAACATTTAGCATAAACTAAAATGGGTCTCTCACAAATAAGTCTCACATGAAACCCCTATCAACTTTGGATCTTGATATCTCACCATATCCTGGTTCTCTAGAGTCATTCCAAATGGATTGTTTGATATAGATAAATTAATTTCTGGAGAGACAATTGGCTTGTCTTGGCGCTTGATTTTTATGTGTTTCTGACCTCATACATTACTTTTTCATAGTAAAGTAGGTTCAAGACCCTCATTTTCACCATTCTCAACCATCATCAACTAAATATATTCTATAGTATTGTAATAAAATCATATCCAGACAAACTTGTGTTCACAAGATCTGCTTCGGGGGAGTTCTCGACAGAAGACTACGACTCCATGTATTAATAGTAGGTTGTGTGAGATGAGTGGAATGTAATAACATGGTGTATCTATATCCCCACAATGTTTAAGTTCCTGGTCTATAAACTCAACAACTATTATTTTCCCAAGGATGTGGAGATAAAAATAAAAGGGGTCACGCTTTCTTCTCAATGTGGATGTTGCAAGGAACCCAAAGAAGAGTCTACAAATCATTGTTTCTTTAAGAGCAAATGGTTAGAAAAAGTTTGGTTTGATCTTGGTGGGATATGCGGACTAGATGAACATTTGTTCAACCATAATAATTTTTTCAATGAATGGTTTAAGGAGATAGGGAATAATAGGAAAGGATGTTGTGCTAGGGTGATTTTGGTCGTGGTAGGCTGCTGGAGAATCTGGAGTGCAAGGGTTAGTTGTCTTCATGAATACCCCAATGTTTCTCATCTGGGTTGGATTTTTGAAATGAAGATCCTAGTGGTTTATTTTTCTTCAATGCTTAAGATTACATATTTCACTTTATATTTAAGAATATTCAGAACATGAGAGAATTTATTTTCATCTCCATGGGCTCTTAGGTCATAGGGAAGATGGGTAAGATGAAATCCTAAAAACAATGGAAACAAACTAAATTTAGATGGATATTTCACTTCAGGCTTCCTGAGAGGTGGAGGAACCATTTGTGATCATCAAGGATCAGTACTCTAGGATTTCATTTAGGGATACAAACATGGGGACTCACTGCTAATAAAGGAATGTGCGATGGTACGGGGTATTGAGATTTTCAATGAGAATAAAATGCTTATAATGGGGGTGGAAATTTTCTCGATGATCATTTAGGGAGTATTGAAAGATAAAATTCATGTCCATTGGGCCATAACCTACCAAATTCGTAAAATCAAAATCCTACTGGACTGGTGGGTTAGCATTTTTCATATGTGATGGGAGGGGAAAAAGGTGGCAAAATACCAAGATTTTTGTTTAAATATTGAAGGTAAATGTCTTTTATTTTACAGTTTATGTTCGCTTCCATGGGAGTGTGGTAGCCTTGTTAGAGTGGATGCATTGGGTATTCACTATTTTAGACCGCCTTGAACTTGTTTCGTTTCGTGCCATGCCCTCCTCCCAATAAAAAATTTAATGTTGATGATGTTTGGTTGAAATAATAAATCACATCCTTATATCCCATCACAAATGGGTAATGTTAAAATGAATATAATCAACTTATTCCCATCCTCCAACAACACACATCCCTCCCTATGTATCAAAACCTCAATCACTTCATCATCACCTCATCATAATTTATTAAATCTAACTTCAAGATATTGTATATGATGCATCATAACATCATGAAATTATAAACAATTTTATATAACTCATTGAGATCAAGTAAGATGATTATTCAATAATCCATTCCCTCTACAAATTATATGTTATTGGAAACACTACGAATTCATGTACTGGTGTGGGTGTCAATTAGGCCACCAAACATTAAGTGGTGGTGCATACCAAATAATAAGAAAATATTACAATTATATTAGTCCCACAAAATCCTAACCCAATGGTTAAATTGAAACTTGTCACTTAATAGACTAACACATCTACCCATCCACCACGCCACAACAACTGCTACCACAATTATTAAACAACCATACTCAAACACAAAAAATAACTATAGTTTATAAAACAATATACCTTCTTATCACATCATTAATAAATTATATGTTTATCAATACTAGATAAATTACCTGAGGTGAGCCAATACTTATATATATATATAATCATTTAAGATGGATTTTCAAAACATATCATAAAACATGAATAAAAACTACTAAAGTTTAGAGTATTTAAGGACAAGATACATAAATCATAACATTTAATAAAATATCTACAACATATATCTAAAATATAATTCCAAATAGTACAATTATTATACATACCCTATTTAAAACCTCTATTCATAACCTATGGAAAGGAAACATAAGAAAGGGTGTGCTCAGATACTCATAAAGGGTAAAGATAAGAGATACTAATCTTTGATAATAAGTGAGAATACAATAAGAATAAGGGTATGGTATCTTAATGATAACATACAACAATCTTACCCAATCCTTAAAAGATAATTAATCATAAATCATGAATTAAGTATTTTTAATTACAAAATATATAAGTCATATGTGTATGGAATCATGAATAATCAACCATGGGCCATGGTATCATATTATAAGTATAAGATATATGTTTTTGGTATAAACATAATCATATAAAATCATTTCTTTAGTCAAGGATAAAAACCAATGTTATCATAATGGATTAAGTTCACTCTCCATTCAACCATTTCCATATCCAATGTTTACACTCTAGACTATTATAGTGGACATAGTCTTTTACTGGATTGGGTTCACTCACTATTCCAATCCTTGTTATCTCATTAGATATCCATATTTAAACAATGAATTAGAGGGATCTATAATTTATTTCCCATCTGTCACCTAATGAAAACCATACATATGTGTGACATAAAATCATGAAGTATTTATCAATATATCACTACCCGTTAAAAATAAACAAGTTTCCTAAAAATTTATTCATTTTATCATATTATAACCCATTTAAAAGTAATAGGTTTCATAAAGGTTTCATCATAATTTAATTAACCAATAGGAAAGAATCATGTTTTATAGACACATACTTAAATAATAATCATCATAATGATTCTAGATAAATTCTTATTATTGTATTGTAATATAATAACCTCAATTAAGCATAAAAATCCACAAATAATGCTTACATATATGAAAACTACCTTTAAAAGATCATTGGAACCTATTTTTTTAACATGAGAAAATATCATTTCCTTTTAATAATATTCTAATTAAAACTACCAAGAATATTTAGAAAATAATTTTATTTTGAAAATAACCAATGAAAACTGTAAATGAATAATCAATATAAACAATGGTCTAGAATGAAGGAAAATAGGTTCTTTTCATATAAGTTAAATGAAATCATTCCTTTCACGCCTTTGTAAAAAAAGAAAAAATAACTTATTATAGGAAACTGTCTCTTTAAATAGATTCATTTTTAAAATATTGTAAATAAATTAAAAGGTAGTAAAAATTAAATTTAAAAGAATAAATTTTCTATAATCAATTTTATAAAATAATTTAGAAGAGTATATACATGAAAGAAAAGTATTGTTAACCAATGAGGAGATAAGGTTGGATTTTCTTTAAATCCATTTTCTTGATTATTTTAAGTACCAAATAGAGGAGAAAGGTATTAATAAATATAAACTATAACATTAATAAAATGAAAAAACCTAGGGTATTTAAAGGGAAATTAAAATATTTTGTCCATTAATTAAAATTCAAGCATAAATAATCCCAATTAAAATGAGAATGAGACCTAAATCCCTTGAGAAAAGATCTTTTATTATTCATACGCATTCAAATATCCTTTATAATAAATATATTTTTATTATACATGTATTAAAAACCTATATTTATTCATTAATTTCTATGAATCATCCCTTTATAGTTTTCAATTATAATTTGTTTAAAAATTTATCCATTAAAATAAATATCTGAGTGAACACTGGTCTATTTTCTATACATATTTCGGTTTGATGGTTATGGTACTTGGATCTAGGTCATGGTTTTGAAATATATATAATATTAATTATGAAATAATTATAATATTTATATATAATATACAATTTTATAATTATTAATATATAGTGGTGATAAAAAATGAGTTGCATCGCTTCATGGAGGTGGTAGTCCATACCTATATGTGAGAAACGTTATCATTTTCCAAATAATATAAAGCTAAGAAGATAGATAATATATTTTATTTATATAAGAATAA
Organism: Viscum album; assembly: GCA_963277665.1. Lineage (NCBI taxonomy): Eukaryota > Viridiplantae > Streptophyta > Magnoliopsida > Santalales > Viscaceae > Viscum > Viscum album. The sequence continues at coordinate 508,547,677 of OY728145.1, forward strand.
AAATTCTATACATATCATATATAAATATTACACAAATAATAATAAACCATAAATTATGGTGATGTAAAATTATTCATATGACAACGTGGAGGTGGCAATCCACACGTATCCATGAGTAATATGTTTATTTCCCATTTGATGGAAAGGGGTGGAAAATGGTTGATTCATCATAATAATAAAAAATAATTATGTTTAATACACTTGGATTATTATTTTATAATGGTTACCATATATTTAGAAGAAGTATAAGTGGAAATGAAATTGAATGTATTAGTTAAGAGTTCTACTTATTCGTTGAGAAACCTTCTTTATGATACACATTATGCATTGAAAAGATGTCAATATTATCAAAAAAGTAAATTTAATATGTTGGGATGGATGATATGAATGGATTACTTCCCATATTAGATAATTGATAATTTTATGAAGTGATAGGAAGAGATAAGATGGGGTGTCCTTTTATAAGTGGGGGAGATGACACACTAAGAATTCATCAAAAGATTAAAATATAATAATATCTCATTCATGAAACAATCAATGACTTGGAAAATAATTTGAAGGTAGGATAATATTGGGTCCAAATATGGTCATAAAATAAAATTTATACAAATTTAGTTGGAAGTATTACACTTATATCTTGGTTTAACACCCCCAACAAACTCGTTCGAACCATAATCATGGTAAACAATTTTTATTATTATTATTATTCATTATAAAAAAAATTAAATTGGAGTCCTAATGAAATTTATAAATTCTTATTTGAGATATGTTATATGTTTTTTCACATTCAATTTCTATAATTGGAATAAATTAATTTTAAAATAATCCTAGAAAACAAGTTCAAAATGGTTGTCTGTAACAATACATTTGTAAGTATGCAAATATTTTTTGAAACAATTAATAATAATATATATTCTAATTATATTTAATGGATTATATTTAATAAAAAATAACTAATTATATTTTAAAATAAATTCATAATAAAATTATAGTTTTTAAATAATTTAATGGAAAAGATATTTTTCTATAAAAATGGCATTTTTTGACTATTTTGAAAAAATAAATCTTTTCTTAAAAACCCAAACTTTTACCTTAAGATATTTTTATATGATGATTTCAGGAATTGTAACCATATTATAAAAAATTTATACAAGTTTCATAAATAAAATTTTATATGTATGAACAAAATTCAAACAAAAATCATTTTCTATAAAAACAAATTTATAAATCATAAAATAACATTATTAAAAATTGATTGCTTATTAATGATGAATCAGACTACAAATTTTCAAAATATGAATAAATTATAAATGATTTTCATAGTGTGTTTAGTCTTATTCATACTGTTAATTTTACTATTAGGTTATAATGGTATATTATATCACAATTCATTTAGACTCAGTGTAACATTTAATAAATATATTAAAGTAATTAATTTTTTAAAAAAGAAATAAATATTAAAAACTCATGATGTTACATTATACCCCCATTATATGAATTTCACATTAGAAATTCCATCACAAAAAAATGATACTTCTTCTTCATCGCATCTTTGAGGTTCCATGTAGCATCCACAAATTTTTAGTTTCTCTAATAAACATTGACCACGTGAGATGTCTTATTCCCAAACACTTTTTATCTTCGATCTAAAATATACTCCAGCTGTTACTCATAATATAAATCATTATCCACTAGAATGAACATTGATTTTACTACATGATAAGGATTGGTTATGTATTTCCTTAGGAGAGATAAATGGAACACATAATGAACCTAAGAGATATTCTATGGATGTTCCAGGCGATAAGAAATCATCTTGTACAGATCATGAATTTTGAAGGGATGAATATATGTATCAATTAGTTTACCGTTCATTTCATATCTCTTAACCTTGTTCTATAGAGAAATTCATATGAATTCCTTCTCCCAAACATTAACTTCCAGATCTATCCAATAATTGTCAATATAACTTTTCTATAAACTCTAAACTTCTATGATGTGATTATCAATAGACATAAGAATATATACTATTTATTTAGCTTGATCATTTCCTAATAGATTTCATTTTCCAACATCATACATGATTTTTTGTGTTCTACACTTCCTAAAATATATGGCATTATAAGGATTTATATAAACACTTGAGTGGAATATATTTTTGTAATACAATTTGATCGTATAAATGTTTTGATCCTACACACCATTAAAATATATATAAAATGATCTCAACATATCTTCTAGGCTTTGAATGTTCCAAATATACTAACCACCTATCAGAGGATGAATTGAAGTTTTGAACCTCAACACTATGTCTAGATCATACTGAATACTTATCCATAACTTCAAGGAAAACCTAATATACCAATAAAATCAATTTTATATTGGTACTCCATGTATAATAACCACTTATTTAATGAATATACTTAAAAAATGATCAATATTTAGGTATTGTTTGATAACAATGAAATTTGTCGATTACATAAAGTGATGGAATACAACTCAAATAGAATTGCTCCATTTAGATGTTTTTGGTATTCCAATAATGAAATCCATGTAATTTATTCCCCATTTCATGGTTTTGTTAAGGTTTGTCAAATACATTTTTACTTCTATATATTAGCATTAACCTGCTAACATAGTAAGCATTAAGTTATTTACACTTCAATATACATTTTCATGTTATCCCACTATAAGTACCCTTTTATATATCTATACATATTCAAAATTATATGAAGAATAAAAACATATGAGTTTTAAGATTCATCCAAAAACTCATTCATCAAGACAAGTATTAATAAGACGCATATTAAGTTCATAAACCTTATCATTACACCAAAATCACGGTTTCTATTAGAAACAATTCCCACTTTCTTCTGTAGTTTCACATCTATCTTTTGTTCATCTTTTATCTTCCCATGGATGGATGGTTTAACATTAATCTAATAAAGATATTATTTCACCCTTTCCAACTGTTTTAAAGATATTTATTCTACAAATCTATAAATATTGGATCTATTTCAATCCTCGTTACAGACAAACTAGAATAGTATTTCTAAATTAGAGCATCAACAACCTTATTCTCCTTCCCATGGTGGTAGTGTATTGAGAAGTCATTGTTTTAATCAAATTAAACCATATACATTGGAGTATATTTAACTCTTTATTTTTGAATATATATTTCATGATTTTATGATAAATATATCACATTATAGACCATATATAAAATGACTCCATATTTTCTATGAAAAAATTACTTCTCCAAATTTCAACTCATGTGCTGGGTAGATTTTCTCATGAACTTTTAATTGGAATGAGGCATAAGATATCAAAATATAATTATACATGAGGAATAATCCTAATACCTCATACTATGAATCATTAATTATTTCAAACCCTTCTCTAATACAAGGATGTTTAAGTATGGTGAGCTGACCATCCTTCTTTTCAACTCATTGGAATTTTCATAACATTCATCTATCCAAAGTAATATGGATCCCTTCTAAATAGACTTGGTTATTGGATTAGAGGGTTTTGATAAATATATCATAGAATATTTCCAATATCCTACCAACACAATAAAACTATAGATCTTTATTACCTTGTGTTTTATATATTGTTGTTTAATAACTTATATCTTAAAATAAATCACTGATTTACCGTAAACTGAGATTATATGACAAAATAATGTGATTTTTTCAAGCCAAAAATTACACATTCCAAATTTATCAAATATTTTATTTTTCATCAGGGCCTCTAGAACAATCCTAAAATTATAAATATTCTATTTTTTTCTATTTTAAAATAATATAATATCATATATAAATACAACCATGTACATGTCAATGTAATTTCTAAAGATTAAATTAATTAGATTTATGATGATAAAAAGATAATTGGTAAGTCCAAATGGAATCACTATAAATTCATAATGATAATACCTCACATATAGGTCTTTCTTGGATGTGTCCTCCTTATTGATCATCAATTTATAATATCCATAATAAAGTTCAATCATTGAATAGTATTTATCTATTTCTAGTAGATGAAATAGGTCATAAATATGGGGTAGAGGACACTTGTTCTTGATGGTGATCTTGTTTTGTTCTTGATAATTAATGAAATGATTTGTTGACCAATTTATCTTATTAAAAAACAATAGCTTCATCCAATGGTTATAAACTAGGGTGTATAAATCCCTTATCAAGATTCTCCTTTATATTTTTCTTCAATTACTACAACTCATCTGGGCCATTCTATATGTAATGACTGATATAGATGTGGTACCATGTATTAGTTCTATTGAAAACTCCATATGATGATTCGTGGGTAGAATAAAAAAGTCAACAGAAAATACATCAACATAATTATGAACAATACAGATGTATTGAATTTTGAGTTTCTCCCCAAACATTTAAGAAAAATATCCATCATTAATAGGTAATAAAACCTATAAAATAAAAGTGACTTCCATTGTAATTTTATATTCATCCTCGCATCAAAATATTATCATAGGTTGATTTGGAATATAAAAAATAACATCCATTAAGCATAAATAGATATGTTCTATATATAGATAGAGTCAATCCCTTACCAAAATCATGTCAATTTGAACTAGAGGGAGAATCGCAAGATATTCAGGAATGCAATTTCAAAAACATTTATCAATGAAAATTTGAAGACATGAGGTTTGATCATCATAGCATTTAGAGTTTTCAATGGAAAATATATATCTAATCAATGAGGTGGTGATGAGATTTTTAATATATAAAATAGTTAGTATATACATAATCAGATAAGAAAATTCCATTTTATATTATATGGTAAGTATATATTTCTCCACATCATTCTTATGACCCACTTTAGCAGTTCTGATCACATAAGATTTACCTTTGTATTTGATCTTAAAAGGTTGCAGAGATATATTTTCATCATTAACCTTTAGATTCATGAAAATATAGGAATAGGTTTCATACTCATTATAAATATGTAATTATATCATGGTTGGAACATTAAATTTAATTTTTTAACCATTCCAGTCATTAACAATCCTCTTAACCCAACTTTTGTATTATTTTTTCTTATAGACTTATATTCCAAGGATACACATTTATCATAACCCTTAAGATAATTCTCTATGTGCTTCCTTCCATAATTATGACATGATGTAAAATTAAAATTATTTCCTCCATGATATTTATTAGTATAATTTCCTTGTAATTCCATAATACCCTTTTTCCCCAAAACCAAAAGAACACTAAGAGTATCCAATTTCCCATACTATCTTGTGATCCTATAAAATGATATCTTCATAGCTATCAAATTCTTCTATACACAATTATTTTTGGAGATTTAGTCTCAATATTGTAAATATTTGGTAAAATTTTCTTCTTTGAACAATTATTAAACAAGAAGCACAACTTTTTTATCTTGTAAATTTTTCTTCAAGGGTATTAATGGATTTACCATCATTATTTTTTTGTTCAAGAAATTTTCATTCCATTTTAATTAAATGATATTGGGGAATATAAATATTTAAAAACAACTTTTTAAACTCTTCCCATGTCATAGAGTCAATTTCCTCCACTTAACTCATATTTTAAAAAAAATCCACCATTGATTTTCTTCGCATTCTAAGCAATAATATATATAGAAAAATATTTTATGTTTTGATCTTTGGATAAAAAAAATATCTTTTTGGTCTTACTGATTTATTGATCAATAATTAGTTGATTTGAGGATCCACTGAATAATGGTGGATATTTCTACATAAAGGGCTCAATAGTTAGTTCTTCTTTCTTTTTTCCATTTGGAAGAGAAAAAATATTTATATTACTAATCATAGATTTAGAGTGTTTTGTTAGCATAGTTACAAGATTTTTCATCCCAACTCCCATTTCAATTAGTTTCTCAAAAGGATGGTCTTTGTTTTTCTCATTAGATTCAGTATAATCACTATTCCTCCTAGGTCCATCAATTTAGTAAAAATAAACTTTTTATTAAATATAATACAGTAAATCATACACGATATGCTCTAACTTAGGAGGTCCATAAATAATGATTCCTAAGGGAATCACCCTTAATAAAGAGTTTATATTCAATAGTTAAGGATCCCAAATAGGAATATAAAAGCAATCCATTTACTGGACTCCCTTTTCTAGCTAAATCATCAGGTGAAAAATTCACTTACCTATAGGTATAACCAGCATGGATACCAAGGATAACAATGATTCTATAGTTCCTAATTAATTAATAAATATCTCTTGGTTAATTCACCTCCTCTTGAAGTAACTAAACCAACACAACTGAATATTATTCCACTTTAGTAATCTGGATGTCGTAAAGTCTACACAGCATAAGACCAATCTCCATTTCTCTATCATATAGTCGAATAGAATTACATAGTCTATAAAAGGTGTTTAATCCCATAATCACCAATCCCCTATTTTTTTTCTTACCAGACATCCCCCTCTCATCACTCCAGAAATTCATGATCTAAAAATATTCAATTTTATACCCATTTTAGGAGGCTTAAAAATAACCCATCTACCATGATTTCCTCAACTAGATTACATATTAATGAACGTCCTTTGAATAATCATTCTTAGCATAACATAATACATCCCAAAAATAATAATACCCCCCATATCTTCAACTAGAACCTTCATTCGTACCTAAAAGAAGTTCAAGGAGTGACTTTTTTCTTCTCTTGGCATGTTCTTAGATTCCCAAAGGATCCAACACACAACCGTAAAATCTATGCCAACAACCTATTCCTTTATCCCTTACTGACCAGATCCTAGAAACAATTCATCAATAAAAAATTTCATTAAATCTTGACCAATATTAATTTTCATGGTCATTCCTATGAAATCATAGATCCCCTTCAACCATTCACCTTGAAAAAATAAGTTTCATACTAATTCTGGGAACATACTTGAACAACACATTATTTGTAATGATAAGACAAAACTCTTATTATAAACAGTCTCATACATTAGAATAACTTGATACCCCAATCTAAAAACTAGAATGTTCATCTTTTTTTGTATCAGCTTACATAGAAGTTTTGGTTCCCATTAATTCATCCTACTTCTTACATGAACCATATTTTTGATGTCCTTCCCACTGAAGCAACCTGAAGTAAATACTAAAAAAATGTATATATCTATTTAATCAACAAATAAAATGCTTTTATATGATTCTTTATGATCTTGATTAAGGATGTAATCAAGAAAGGCTAGGTACATGATCTCATCCTTGTATGAAATGTTTGAAACTGGGAACCCCAGAGAAAACAATTATTCCCCAGCCCAATTCATCTGTCATATGTTAATATCTGAACTACCCAGAACCCAATGTAAATTTCCCAATAGATCTTATATATTATACATCATGCATCAATAATGACTCAAAAGGCTAATTTCTTGTCCTGCCAAATCCCTCTAGTCCTTACCATAGTTGTCTCTTATAAATATCACCCATAAAGAATTTCCTTTGATGACGTCTCACACCAAACATTCCTGCATGGAATACTTGGTTTTCACTACACTAGGTATACTGATTCCACATTCTTCAGTCATCCCTTCCAGATGATTCTACGATTCCCAATAACAATTTCCAAGCTAATTTTCATCCCATAAAAAATATATCATGACATTCTCTACCTTTGTGACATTCCCCTTCGGTTTCTTGATGATTGATGACACTTCCATTGGTATAGAGTTTAGTACACTGTTATTTAATTTAATTTTTCCTCCAAATGATAGAAACTGTTCTTCCAGTTTAAAATCATTCTCATGTTTATGTTGATGATATCCTCGAATATGACCTTTTTTACCCTTCTATTTTGATATGGGTGATCCAGGAGAAATCATTAAGAGTTTATGCCTCTAAATTACCAATTTGTCTTATATTTCACATTTGTGACTTCTCGAGCATTTAATGGCTATGAAAAAATTCCTTTTCCTTTGGTTGACCCATTTTCTACTTATATTTTCATATGCTGTCATGATTTCAATGATTTATTTAATTGAACTTTTCTAGTCATTATCAAAAAATATCATATCATAGACAAACATTAAATGAGACAAAATTATACTATAAAATATATAATTCAATGGAAGAATACTCCCATAATTCAACATTTTATGTATATTCCTTGTAATTTACTCCTGGTATAAGATTATGGGGTTTGGAGACAAAGGGTCTCATTGACTTACATAATTCATAGTTTTGAAGAATCCAAATTCCATTCTAATTATATAGATAGTAATCCATGAGGATTTATATGTGAAAACTGGGTCCCGGTGACAGCACAGCCACCCCGCCTTAACATGGCCGTCGGGTCCTGACCCACCAGGTACCACCAGTTTCCCTGCAGACACGTGGGTCCCACCCCAGGGTCCACCCGCATACCCGAACGGGTCATCTGACTAATGATTTCCCCACAGGCCAACACATTTCCTTTCTAGTGTGCTTTGTCCTCACTCACACACATCCTGGGAAACTTCCCAGAAGGTCACCCATCCTGATCACTACTCCAGGCCAAGCACGCTTAACTGTGGAGTTCTAATCGGACAGGCTCCCGAAAAGGAAGGTGCACCTTGTCAACATGAGTCATATCATTTAGTCATTTAACCCTTTATCATTTTGGGATGTTACAATCACCCCCCCCCTTAGAGCACAACGCCCTCGTTGTGGGCCCTACATCTCAACCCAGGCAGTGCACCGCACTTAAGGTTGGGTTTCTCCTCTGATACCAAATGTGACAACTGGCTCCCGGTGACAGCACAGCCACCCCTCCTTAACATGGTAGTCGGGTCCTGACCCACCAGGTACCACCAGTTGCCCTGCAGACACGTGGGGCCCACCCCAGTGTCCACCCACATGCCCGAACGGGTCATCTGACTAATGATTTTCCCACATGCCAACACATGTCTTTTCCAGTGCGCTTTGTCCTCACTCACACACATCCTGAGAAACTTTTCATAAGGTCACCCATCCTGATCACTACTCTAGGCCAAGCACGCTTAACTGTGGAGTTCTAATCGGACAGGCTCCCGAAAAGGAAGGTGCACCTTGTCGACATAAGTCATATCATTTAGTCATTTAACCCTTTATCATTTTGGGATGTTACATTATAACACCTAAAAAACAAAAAACCATTATAGGAATCCAAATATCCTCATAACCTATTTAATGAAACCCCATTAAGGCATATCATAATCTTTTTCCATATCTACCTTGTTATCAGATTGGATCAAATTATCTTTTTATTTATATCCCCCACTATTTATTTAGAAATAAAATATTTCCCCCCATATACTTATCCCTTTCACAAAACCATGTTACCTTCTAATATTAATCTCGTAATAAAACTACTAAGTCTCATATTGATGATACTGGAAAGAATTTTTTAAGAAATGCTTCACAAAAAATTGTTCTATAATGGTTAAGAGTAGTCAGATATATTATCTTTGGAATAAGAACTACTCTAGAGGAACATACAGTCCTATTTAGTACACCACCTCTAAAGAAATAATGAACTACTTCCCCCACTTGATCACTTACAATATCCCAATAAGTAACATTAAAGGATCCTAAAAATCCATCTGGTCTAAGTTCACTATAATAATTCATGTTAAACATGGTTTTATTGTTTTCTTTCCCCTAGAATAGCTTCCATAACTTGATTTCCCTATATTCCAATATTCTAAAATAATTTCCATGAAAACCCCATCCCCACTAAGACAAGTTTTTCATTCTTCACTAGAGCTATTTAGTCACTCCAAAAAACCCTCAAAGTAATCCATTTCGATCTACCCATATTATTAGTTTGGGATACTATGCTATCATCATCCCATATATCCTAGAGACTCTCCTATAATATTTCAATTCATTCCTTTAATCCGTTCAAACTAATATCATCTCCAATTTTATTAGAAATCCACACATGTATGTCCCATTTTTTCCACTGAAGATGCCTTATAAGGCCAACCCATGCAGTTCCCCTCTCTAAATTCTCCCATGAATGATTTATCATCTATAAGAATCCATCCATCTTGTACTAGATTATAGAATAAAATAAATGTTTTTACCACCACCCCTACTTCATTAAAATAAAAATAAGTTATGTATGGTAAGACCCTGATCTGGTAAGGTGTGTATGTATGGTCTAAGCCTTAGATATTTGAAAAACTCTGGTTGAGCCAACTCTAAATTCTACTAGTTCTTTTAGAATTGTTACACCATATATAAATTATTTTAGGGAAACATATATCCATAAGGACATTATAATCCATGAACTCATTGAAGTATTTTATTTCATTGGTAGAGAATACAGTTCCTCTACTTTCCTCAAACTGAATAAATGAATGTTTCCTTTTTATAGATTTTCACACACATTTGAGGAAAAATTAAGAAAACTCACAAAGACTGTAATGACTCGACCCAAGTCGGGGATCGATCTGCAACAACCCCAAGCCTGCCATCATAGGAGAGGGGTAGAAGAATGTACTAAATGCATAACTAACTTGGGGATGCCTTTTCCAAAATACTTGTACAGACACAGTCATGTTGATGCAAAGTTGCATAGGTATAGAGTTAAATATGAAACAATATTATAAAGTAAAAAAGTAGGTATGAACCTCTAGATAGTACAGAATTACGGTATTATAAATTGAAAAATAGGGGTATAGAACATGACCAACCAAAAATGTGACCCAAATTAATAGAAAATTAGAAAAGTAAATAACAGAATGTGCTCATCTCATGAATACCTAGCTATGACCACCGTATACAGTCCAAGCACCTAGTATCCCTAAATTCATCTGTAGTCATGGTCATCACGTTTATAGTTTTAATAATACAAAATACATGTGGGAAAATACCATGCAGTTATGATTACAAACAAACACATTAGGATTTCCTAAAAGCATAAGGTGAAGTAGTAAGAGATACAATATAAAAGGAAGATAGAAGATAGAACAAGGTATAGTAAAAGAGTAGAGATCAACCTAAAAACGGGTAAAATTAATCTCATCTAAGCACAAGTTGTTAAAAATATTGAGTATATGAACTACTCATCAAGTCTTCCCCACCAATAGTAGGAGATTAGACTCATCCAACTATGAAAACTAGACACAAAAAGGAATTGCATGCTCCGTGAGTCTTCGCCTCTACTGTAAGTAAAGTATCTAGACCCAAGGAGTGGGGAAAGAAAAAATATATATATATATATATATATGCTTAGTAAATAATACCAAATTAGTGAGTAAGAGGATCTCCATATCACATCTCAGACCAAGAAGAAGAGTATCCAACAATTCCAAAATCCATCAATAATACCAATCATCTCACTCGTCTTCCCAGAAGAAGTCATATGGAAGACCGACACCCTGATGTGATAGGGGTGTACTAACTTCATTCAAATCAATAGAATGTAGGACATTCTCCCAAATATGACAAGAGAGTACCGTCTCTGTGATAAGAATTATAGAGGAACCTCACATCAATACAACTATGGAGCACTGTGTCCATGAGTAGAGGACAAGCACGTTATTACAACAGTGGAGTATCATCCCTATATTTTCATTCCATGTATGGAGTATATATTCAGTGATACAATAATCAAGTACAATCTCCAGGAATATAGGACCCTCTCACTAGTTCCACAGGGGAGTACAACCACTATCTAAACTCTAATGATCTTGTCTTATCACTATCATCATCATGTGCTTCCAAAATGATAGTCACACTTGGAACATATCTCATTTTATCTTGAAGGCCACTATTGAGGTCACTAAACTTGTTCAACGTGGAAGAAAAATCAGGGGAGATTATTCACTTTCCTAATTTAGATGATTGGTGAGAAATACATGTTTAACAGTGTAATGTATAAAATATTCTTCTTGGATCTCAGCCACAAGTCCAAATTAATTACCTAATATTGGTCTCGAAACATCCATCTCAAACTCATGGTCATGATTCCATTGAAGGTTCATCAAACTAATTTCGTATGGAGGATATAAGATAGATACCATATTCCAAATCAACAATAACAAAAACAAAAAAACAACAATAATAATAATATTATTTGGGATTTTGTGTACCGGATACATGAGCCCGAATTATGTATACAACATTATTCTTGAAATGACAGTCTCATGGTCAGGGTGATGCTGCCACAAACTATGCCTCAAACAAACGTTACATTAATAATTTATGAAAGAAAAATAGTTTCATTAATAAAAATAAAATTATTATTATTATTATTATAAATTTATTATAATCATAAATTAAAAGATTAATGGATGAGATAGGGACACCCCCATGTTTTCCACAAGCATGTAGCATCCCCACACCAATCTAATTTCATTCATTTTTATCACATTTCTTTTTATTTATTTTTTATTGTATCTTCTTCATCCTAGCTTCTATGATTCATATTCATGTTTAAAACCCTAATTGAAGCCACATCCCATTGCACGTGGTCAGAAATCATGTTTCGTCCACTAAAATAACTCTCTTCACCCATGAATCATGGATCTATGGTGACCTAGCCTTGCTGATGACTCTTTACCATCACCATGGACTGTTAGATACCAGCACACCGAATGTCTGAAATCTACTTCTTGGACTTCTGATCCGGTGTATTTCCTACACTCTTGGAAGATACTCAAACCAAACTACCATAATTTTCTTCTCACCACCACCGTGCTCGACACATCGACTTCTGCTCGATCCAAATCTAGCAGTTGATCCTTCCAGATATGTGTGTGAAATGCTACTTGATCATCGCACATCCACCTCGGCAAACCACTAATTGAACTCCCAATCCACCTATCGACCAGTTCGGATATCCTACCAAATTGTATCACATCCCAACTATGATTTTTTATCATGAATCTATATATGAAAAATCATTCTATTTCATCATGTATCAACTGTTCAATGATTTATTATCATGTAATTATAAAATCGTCAGTCAAATGAGTCATTGAAAAATAACACATTAAAAAAAATTGGAGGAAAAAACAAAACCATGATGTCAGTCTCGATAAATTCTATTTTCATTTTTTCATTGTCAATAGGGTATGATAAAGGGATGATTTATCAATTCAAAATAATTATTTCTAAATCCAATTCATATAAATAAAAAATCAGATAAATATCAATGATATTAACAATAACTCAAGAGGTAGGAGAACCCAAGGAATATAAAGTTATAACCCATGTTTGGCTTACTCTTTGATGAATAACCCTCTCACTAACCAAGAAGTAATATCTTTTTTTTTTCATCATGCTTCAATATTACTTGATCAAATTGTTCATTGTCATCTAATCTCGATTCACCAAAGGAAAGAGGAAGATAGCTCTCACCAAATATTATAGTATTATGAGGCTAATCCTTGTAAGGTTAGAATAATGAAATATTTATAATATTTAGTTTAGGTTACAATGGAATTAATAATTTTATTAATCCACTTAAATGTACCACCAATGAGGGAGAGGTCTGAATTCCCAACGCTAACTCGTTTTATGTCATGCATAAGGTAAAACCAGTATTAATAATTTAACTATGGTATCATATTTCAGATCTAAGAATATGTTCATCAAATTTCCAACTTTTTCAGGAAAACTGTGCACACATACAAAAAATATATTTAATATTATTATTAAATTAATTCTCTTCTCATCGGGCATTGAAATCATGCATCCTCTCAGCACCAGGCTCCAAAAATCTTCATAAAAATATTCCAAAGTCTTACAAGTAAAACTAGAGTTTCTAAATTATTCCCTTAATCAAATATTGTTGTCCCCAAAAAGAATAACCAAGAATAATGGTGGGGATACTGATCCTCGATGTGTAATTTTTAATCATCTTCCCTACATTGTAATGTACACCTGAAAGAGAAGTGTGAAACTCCCTCATAACCTCATCCCGTCACTTGATCAAAATGACCATTCATCCCTAAAAAGTAAAACATGATTATGTTCTTCAAAAAATATCTCTCATAAACTCCTAAGGATATATTGTCACACAAGACCTTATAGTTGATGTCCCATGAAGGTAGTGCCTCCACATCCTCAAGGGAAATACTAGCATTTTCAGCTCTAGGTAGTGATTCACGTAGTCTTGTTCATTAGGTCCCAACTACCTCAACCGGTATGTCATTACTCAATTCCTCTGCATTAAGGTTGACAATTAGAACACAAGGGTGAAATGAACAATTTAGGTGAGTAGACTCATCCAACCATGACAATATAAACATAGAATGTTGTTGGCATACCTCATCCATCTTCCCCTCTCTTGGAAGGAGAGTAACCCAAAAACATAAACTCTTCCACACTTACTAGTGGAATCCCAAGAAAAAAATGGTCAAGAAGAAAATCTCCAATGGAAATTCCAGGAACTGCTCTATCACTATATCTCACAACTTCTCCCTAAATGCACAAGTCTAAGAAAATCATTTACCATACCCTGACACTATCCTCTTTGGGTGGAACCGACTCTCCCACGTAGTTTAGGTTGCACTAAAAACATGTCTTGTTGTGGAAATAATCCCTCTTTTTCATGAGTCCAAAGCTAGTTCAAATTGTGTCACATCCTTTTCAAGCGTCTTTCTTACAGACTGAATTCAATATCCCAAGGGTCCTAACAAACAAAAATGGGTTTCCCAAATGCTCAACTGGGTATTACCGGGACCTATGATTTCAAAAAAACTCACATCACTTGACCTTGGACACACAAGTCCAAGGGACGCATCCACCACACCTTGATAATTTCCTCTTTGTGTGGAGTTTATTCAACATCACAATTTTCCTCGCATCTCAAAAAACTGTCTCTATGGGGGAAGAAACCATCTCCCTTATGTATTTGAAGCTACATGAAACAACACCAACATAGGGTTACACCAATACCTCGTGTCATTCTAGTTAAACCTTGATTAAGGATCAGAAAGAAAATTTACGTTACAATAGTGTATAAAAATTTCTAGTGCATAAGATAGAAAGGACACATAGAATACCTCTAATTAACTTGTATGTCATTGATTCATAACTCTCCAATGCCTGCATATTTCTATATCTATGACCGCTAGATGCCCAAGCTTTATTTGGGATACCATAGGGTGGTTTTGGTGGAAGGATCTCATAGAATCATCCACCACCCATAGCTCATCCTTCTCCTCAGTCAGCTCCACCTCCCTAGAGACCACCCTTCCCTCTCATATCAAATCAGTGATCCCAACATTTCCTATACTGTGGAGGTTCGTCTCTTATATATCTAGGCTCCTCAGAACATCTGGTTGAGTATAAAAATGTAATTTGACCTCACCCATCATAAGAAAAACATCGCCCCTCATTGGATTTCTCTGGTCCTCTTTGTTGTCCCTAAACCTCATGACTAGGTGCTTGTGTTTGTTCATGGGTACACCTCATGTAACTCCTCCCTTTAAATATTCCAGTCACTGTTGATGACTCATTCTTGGGATGCCTACTCTTGTATTCTGATATACTAAATACCTTAGATAGGAATTTTTCTATCACTAACACCCAATCTAACACTCCATCATATGTGGGCATGCTCTAGGGCACTACACTAGGATAGATCTCTCTACAAAGTCCCTTATCAAACTTAAGTGATCTGAATTAGACATAACAGATCATGGAAAGGGAGTATCCGGTAAGGTCGGTGATCCTTGTCATATATTCATACACGATCATCCCTCCCTACTACAGCTCCATTATCTCCTGAATTTTAATCAAGTGTAATCTAGAGGGGTATTAATCTTCATGAAAGAGCTACTCGAATTCATTCCATGACAGTGTCAACTCATCATAAATTTATGTAACAAGGATTTACCAGTGCCCGACTGCTCTAAAGAAAAGGCTATCTACAAGCGTAACCACGATATCTGATGGGGTTTAGAAAAGCCTAAAGATACAAACCACTAACTCCAGTCAATCCTCTTCTACCTAAGTATTTGGATCTCTGTGGAACCTCAGTGGCCTCTAACATTGGAACTTGTGTAGTGCACTAATCATGTACACATCCTCAGTAAACTTTGATTTTATAACCTATTTCTTTATAGGTTTGTGTGATGCTACCATCCCACCTAGAGGAAGGGGTCACAGGATGGACCCTGAACCGAGGTTTCTTTACTCATAGAATCTTTATCACAAACCAAAGTGGTTATCCTAGTCGGTTGTCATCGTGGAGTCATCCTGACAATTATCAAGGAGTAACGCGATCAGAAGAGAATATTTATAGAAAGAACAATAATGGGGAACTATCCCAAGAATGATAGTGAATGACTCAATCCTATATGTTGAATGTTCCATTTAAACATGTATCAAATGTTTCGTCATTCTGAGTTGACAATGAGGTATCCAGGGTCTTGGTGAGTGGATACGCTGACCACCTCCCCACCACTGGACTCCTTGGTCTAAAAGCCGCACTCAAGATACTTTGAAATTGTTTCCCAATACCTAGCCAAATCCACTTAAGGGGATATGTGTGATTAAAGTCCAAAGGAATGAACTTGCTCTGATACCAATATTTTATGACCCAACTGAATCATGGGATATATCTGCAACTACCCCAAGGTCGCCTCTGTAGGCTAGGGGTTGCAACAAGAACTGAAGTCATAACTAACTAGAGGATTCCTTTTCCTAAATACATTTACACATAGACACACAACCATCTCGATGAAAAAAATTATCGGGAAAGAGTAAAATCTGAAACACTGCAATAAAGTAAACTAAACATGCATGAACCGCTAGATATTAAAAAAAAGGTAGTATAAAATGACAAGAAAAGGGTAAAACTACATTCCCAATAAGAAATGTGTCCCAACCTAATAAAAAAATGGAAAATTAAATATTTAGGAGATCCCAACTCTTGAATCCCTAGATATGACCACCATATATGGTCTTAGAACCTAGTATCCCTAATATTTTCTATATTTATGGTCAACGTGTAAATAATATATATAACTCATTATATGTGCATGAAAATATCATGATGGTGTGAGTATAAACAAACCCATTAAGATTCCCCAAAATCTAAAGGGTGAGTATTAGGAGATACAATAGAAGATAAAGATAGAAAATAGAACAAGGTATAGTGAAAGAGTATAGTTCAACCCAACAAATAGTGAATTTAAGCTCATCTAAGTCCAAGGGAAAAAAAACAGTGTATAGTTGAACTACCCGTCAAGACTTCACCGCCTATAGAAAGAGAGTAGACAGGTCCAACCACGAGTAGCTAGACACGGAAAGAACATGGCATACCCCACACATCTTCACATCTCCTGAAAAGAGATTATCTGAACCCAAAGAGTTGGTATAGATGAAGGATATATATGTGTGTGTGTGTGTGTGTGTGTGTGTGTGTGCATGTGTATTCTCAGTAAGGAAGCCCAAACAAGAGAGTAAGGGGATATCCATCTCACAAATCATCCAAAGAGTAAGAGTATCCAATAGTTCCAAAACCGGTCAATGATGTATAGAATCTCACACGTCTACCTAGAAGAAGTCGTATGGAGGACCCACACCTTGATGCGACATGGGAGTATCATCTCCATAAGAATCACAATCATGGAGGACCCACTCTCTATTATAAAAGGGGAGTACAGTCTCCATGATAAGATGTGTGGAGGCGATGCACACTGATATGACAATGGAGTACCATCTCCATGAATATAGGAATTTCACATTGTTAAGACTGTGGAGTATTTTCACTATATATACATGCCATGTGTGGAGGACCTTCATACTGATATAACTATGGAGTACCAGCTCTATGAGTATGGGACTTGTACCCTCATGTCCTAAGGGATTACCACCCCTATCCAGACTATGAAGATCTTAGATTATTTTTTTCATCATCAATAACTTCCTAAAAGAGTGTCACACTCCGAACAACATTCATTGTATCTTTAAGGTCACTACGGAGGTCACCATCATGTTCTACGTAGAGAAACACATAAGATATTCTATTCACTTTCCTAATTAGGACACTTAGTGAGAAAGACAAGTCTCAATGTATAACATAAAAAAATGCATCATGGAACCCACCAATGAGTTCTAATTAAATACCAAATATTGGTCTCAAAACATCATTCTCAAAATCATGGTCATGAAGTCACTAATGGTTCGTCAAATGAATGTCATACAGAGTAGATATGTCAGATACCATATTCCACAACAACAACAACAGTATTATTATTATTATTATTATTATTATTATTATTCATTTTTTTCACCCAATCCATGAGCTTGAATTATGTATCCATATTTTTTCCCTTCTCAAGGTCTGGGTCATGCTTCCACAGATGGTACGTCAAAAGGACGTCATATAAAGGAGTTATGATAGAAATACCATTTTGTTAATAATAATAATATTATTATTATTATTAACATTATTATAAATTTATTTAAAAAAATTAAGACTAAATGAGGAATGAGGGCCACCCCCACCTATCCATGTGCATGTCGCATCCCCACCCCATTATGATTTGTTTCTTTTTTATATCATTTGTTTTTTTATTCATTTTATTTCTATGTTATTCAACCTCACTTCTACAATTCATATTCACACTGCTAACCCTAATTGTAGATTCCTCCCATCATACATGGACAGTAATCATGTCACCTATACTAAAAGCACCATCTACACCTATAGATCACATATTTATGGTGATTGAACCATGTCGTCGACTCCTCACAGTCACTCTAGATCATCGGATGCCGCAACCCCAGACTATCAAAAGCTACAACCTAGACTGCCAATGCTTCTACTCTCATCGACTACAGGAATACCATTAAACTAAACCACCAGAAGCTTATTCTCTCTTTTTTCATGCTCGACATGTTGTCTACTACTCTATTTGAAGCTAGTAGCTGATCCTAACTACTATGTGCGTGATACGCTACTTGAGGATCCCAACTATTATTTTTTATTCCAAATCAGTATCCGTGGAATCCCTTCGTTGCATCATTGGCCATTTTTCACTTATTTATTATCATCTATTTGTCCAATTGGTAGTCAAACAAGACACCAATGAATAACACATGATGAATTTGTGGAGGATGAACACATAACATGTTGTGTATCTTGATCGATGGCCATGTTCATTTTTCCTTCGTCGATGGGGTCATAAAGAGACCACATATCGAGTGAAAACAATTATTTCTAAATCCAATTCATAGAAAGAAAAAATTGTATAAACATCCAGGTTAGTCTAAATAACTCAAGAGGGAGGGAAAACCAAGGAATGACATTCCCTTCCTCATGATCATTTTTCTCTCTAATGAAGAATGCGGTCTCCAACCGAGAAGGAATATTTGTTTCATTCATCATGCTTCGATTCACCTTTCTCCAATTTTTCATTGTCATCCAATATTGATTCTCCAATGGAAGTAGGAAGAGAGATCTCATAGGTGATTTTAGGATCATGAGGCTAATCCTGGAGATTTCGGCATAATTATATATTAATTATATTTCATTTAGTTCAAAAAAGGAATTAATTAATTGATTTAATAAATTAATTATTCCACTTAAATTTACTGTCAATGATCGAGGGGAACATCCCAGGTCGACTCATTTTTTGTCGTACCTAGGATAAACACCACAGAATGAATTTATCCATGGTCTTAGATTTCAAATCTAAGACTCTTTTTATGAGATATTTATCTTTTTTTGGAAAATTGTGCATGTTTAATAAAAATATATTTAATTTTATTATAAAATTAATTATGATCACATCACGCTAGGAAATCACATGCCATCTTAGTGCCAGGCTCTGAAAATATTCCTAGAAATACTCCAAATTCTTAAATGGTAAAACTATAGTCTCTATAAGGACCAACCCCAAAAATATCATGCATCGTATGAGATATATGAACTATTAAATTATAATTTGGTCCTATTAGAGGCATTTTTCATATATAATTTCCATTGTAGAATAGTTTCCTTTGAATTGTGGTTTTCCCTAATCAGGTCTTCGAAGTAATAATCCATCTTGTCCCATGTTTGGATTAAATACTCCTTATTTATCTACCTTTTTTTGAATCCTTTTGTAAAAATAAGTTCTTTCTTATTGATCAAATCACATTAATATGTATTGGTGTCAACTAGAATCAATATATCAGACATCCTGCCAAAAACCTCTATGGAGGCCTTAATAAGAATGGTTTCATCCAATATTTCTTCCTTATAATTGTTGATAATATCCCTTGATTTCCCATTATTTTCAGCCTCTTTACCTACCTCTCTTTGTGGATCAGTTAGCCCAACATTCATTGTAACATTCATAATAGTGGTAACCTCACTAATGGGGTGATCCTCCACCATGTAGCCTTCCTGTATTAGGTTAAGGTATTCTATCATACCATTTTATTTCCCAGGATCCTTAGGACCCCCGCATACATGTTTTTTTCATTATAATTGAATATGAATTCCATATCCATGGTCTTTGACATCATTTCTACATTGGTTTGGGAATATAAGAGCAATCCTTATTCTATTTTCATTTCTTCCCCTTGACCAAAATACAAATCCCTAAATATTGGTTCCCCTTACATCCCTTATTCCTCATTTGGTTTTGAAGCCCTATTTTGTGGCCTCCCACAACATTATCTCTATTAAATTGGATAGAGACCTCGTCACTTTACTCTTCCCATTATAGTCCTCACCCTTCCTTGAAAACATAATCCCTTTAAGGTTCTTTATCATCCAGGTCTATCTCTATAGTTCCTAGAAATTCTAATAGGTTATCCATGTTTAAACTTGACATATTCTTGGACTAGACCCATTCCCTTCTTTTTCCAACCATTTGTAACTATTTTTGAGCTATCTAGAACCTTAATACCCATTTAACTTTCCTTTATTTCAATCTTTATCCCCAGTTCATGATTATTTTCATTTCTAGATTGCATGGCCCCTACATAGGAGGAAAATTTTGAAATGTTTAAGTTAGGTTCGAAAGAAACACCATCACCCACACCCTTGGTTCACAAAGACCCCAATTTAGTTTGCACTATTGACATGGGGTTGACCATATCCTTCCTAAAAAGGTAAAAAATGTCCAAAATCTTCAAATTAGCATTCTTGGGTCTTGGTTCTTTATGAATAGAAATTTTTTAGAACTGAACCACCATTACCCACCATGTCCACTATTAGGGAAGTGGGGTTATCTATTCCATTAAAATATTTTATCATCTAATCAAATACCTTGTGTCCCTCTTTATGGTATCAAAGACATGTTGAAGGAAGATAGAAAATACACTTTCAATATATATAGTAATCCATCTTGGATTCCAAAATGACAATTTTCTTCTTTAAAAATATTCCCCAACATTGATCCAACCCCACTTCACTGATGGATTGGATATAGAAACTTAAACTCATATGTGGGGTGAAAAAGGGTGAAAATCCATTTTTTTCTACTATCTAAACATAGAAGCTGACCAAAAACAATTCCAATAGAATGAATAGTAAAAATATTTTTTAATTGAAATGGGAGTTCATGGAAACATACCCACAAAGCTATATTTTGACAAAACCATTTCATATGGGATGCATAGGACCAACATAATAGATAAAAATAACTCCCATTACAGTTTTGTGAAGCTCTATACCAAGCCATAATAAATCCTCTGTCAAAGAAAAATGAATCATAATATTTTTTTATTAAGTAGACAAACAGTCAACCATTCCTAAAAACCCATGTATTCAGAGAACAAATTGCCAATGGTATCAAATAAAGGCCAATGAGACATAAATCAAGTCACTAGATTAAAATATAGAAGGCCTCAGGCCTCTGTGAATTCTATGGTTGAAACTGAGATCTCAGGTAAGCCATCGATGAGGCTTGGAACCTTAAAACTATTTGATATAAATAAAATATGCGGTGTAAAATTGGGATTTAAGTACAAAGTAAAGGGGAATAGCCAATCCTTAATATAATTAACTGGAATTCCCCCCTATTTTATCCTAAGTAGAAAAAAATTGTATTAAAATCACACCCAATAGACCACGATAGATTTTTATTCCGAAATTATTATAATTGATGCCATAGAATAATTATTTATTCAAAAAAATTACTATAGAATAAGAATAAATAGATTTTATTAACCCATATATGTATTTTAATAGTAATATGTAGTGGGGAATCTTCCAGGTACACTACTAATGTATGTTTTTTCAGAGAATCCAAATGTTCATATTTCATATACTAACATGCATAAAACAAAATACATACTCATAAAAAATACTGAGATTTGATACACCCCCTATTTAGGATCCAAAATAGAAATAATATAAGCATAGGGTCATCACTCCATATATTTATTGATAGAACTCTTCAGAAACACAAAAAACCATTATATTTCTTGATAAAAGGAGGAATGATTAAATGAATGGTAAAATGGCCTTATGGCCTAGTGTACCTAACATAGGTACTGATCTTGTAAAATATTCCCCTCTTTCCATGGATTGGATAATGAGTCTGCTATTAATAAAATTTCGAACTAATTTGTCACTTATTTTATCCTTCACATATGAATAATCATGCTCCTTAGTTGAAACTTATGGTTCCCCTAGCACTGAAAAGCAATTGAAAGATCGCTCCAATATAGACTGATTCATCAGTGGAACCCCCTCTAGGAACTGGGAGATAGTCAGACTGCTCTTCAACAAGTTCCAAGATTCCCACATCTGCTCCAAATCTCTATCTGAAACTGCCTTATTAGAAATAACATCCTTTATCATAATTGAGTTTCCGGAATCCAAGATTCTAACAGAGTAGAAATACCAATGATATCGTGTGAGGATTATTGGAAAAGCATGCAAGATTTTCATGGTCAAAATAATTATGATAATATGAAGCTGGAAATGTAGGTTCATAGGAGAGGATAGGAGCTGTAGATGTCTCAATGATTAAAAGGACTGGACTGGTGAATTCTGTGTGAGGTAAAATATCAAAATATGAAAAATCCACTAGGGACTCACCACCATTAACTACAAAGGAGACAATGGACACTAGAACTTCCTTTAGTAGATTCAAAAATTTATTCCTAATAACTTTCAATGAAGGAAAATATAAAGAAGGGATACCATGGAATAAAACAACCATATGGTAACAAACCTTGAAACCCATTTTTCTTTTCCTAAAAATTTCCACCGAACAACCTTGAAAACAGAACATTACAAAAAAATATTGGAAGAACTTAGTAAAACAAAAAATGCCACCAAGAAAAACTAACACTATCCCTGATTAGAATGAGATACGGAAACTTCACCACCAAATACATTTCAAGATAGATGTTGGGCCGTACTCAAACTAATCAAATTTTTGTATCCACATTTGAACAAAGAAAATTTTGCAAGGTGTTTTCAACTGATGGAAGAATATAGGGATTGTGGTGTAGTAAAGGAAGACCAGGTATTCTAAACCACACCACCACTATAAACGACTACATTCTAGATTGAGAATCCCAGGCCTATCTTGAAAGTGTGAAACTCCAACATCCATAGCACAAATCCTCCATAGGTCATACCTTCATAAAATCATCAATATTTGAAAATTGAATGGATAAAGAAAATATCAAGAGGTTCGAACCAAATATTGGTTATAGGATACCCCACGAGTTCAAAACTATCCTGAAAAAATATAAATAGGGGTTCTCATGAACAAATCGCACAACCAAAAATAGATTATGGTAAATGGATCCCTTATTGAGTTCCATCTCTGATATATCCATAGTAGGAAAACTATCAACACTACAGTAACACCTGGTCACAATTTGGATGGCTGAGATGATGGGTAATAATGTCTCGATGGACGGTACAAATGTACCGGTGAGAACCTCCTTGAAACATTTCTACAAGGATTCAGTTGACATCCATCATCACCTAGAAATCACCAAAAACGTTATTCACCACCTAGGAGAACCCAAAGGTGTCTGATGAGGATGCTTGAGAACCACATGGCATGTGCGGTGCATTCTTCAATTGTACTATCCTTGAGAGTTAGGTCTATCCATTTACTATGGCCAATAATAATATTATGAGAAACAATAATCATAGTGATTAATCATGTAATCAAGAAAAATAATTCTTAGGATATCATAATTATGATTCATTTTTTCAGTATACAACACCTTAGGTTTAAACAAGGGTATTTATGTTCATAGTCTATTTTAATCATTCATATTGTCTCACAAATAACATATGAATTAACCAAAGAATATCCTCTATGAGTGTCTATCTAGGTGTACAGACATAGGACCAATCATCATGAACCGATAATGACTGAGTTAATAACTAATCCACCCTTTCATATTTTTTACCCTAAGGAGCATCTATACTTCAACCATATCCTTGTTCCAATATCAATACTGTGATTTATTTTCTAGTAAAACCACATATTCTCTAATTAAAAAAATCATTAGGATGTTATTTGATATTTAAACATATCCTTGTGGTTTTAGAAAAACCCTATAATCCTAATATGAAAAATATTAACAAATAAATACTCTTATACAAACCATGGTGACCTAATCATTTCATACATGTATACTTCATCATTTTAGATGAATTTTCAATACATATCTTAATAAAACATAACATATAATTTTAATGGTTTAGTGTAATTAGACACTAGATATATAAAACATATTATTTCATGAAAGATCGTCAATATCTCCCAAACATATCTTTTCCCATAGTAAACATCTTATACATACCGTAATTAAAACCACTCATCATAACCTGGGGAAAGGAAACATAAGAAATGGTGAGCTCAAATTCACAATAAGGGTAAACATAAGATATATCAATCAATGATCATAAGTGGGCATAAGATAATAATAAGGTTATTAGAACATGATTATGACTTAAAATAATCAAACCCAATTAGAAAAATATCATTAATAATAAATCATGGTATAATGATTTTTCATAATAAAATACATAATTTATAAGGTCTTGGAATCTTATGTAATCAATCATGAGCCATGATATCATATCATAATCATAATACATAATTTTTTCGCATACAAATCAGTATTGGAAATCATTTCCTTATACATGGATCACATTGAAGGACGTCTTAGTGTCTTGGGTTAACCCCTCATTCCATTATTTGTTTAGTCAAGGTTCACTACCAGGACTATAATAGTGTATAGAGTCCCATATTAAACTACATTAACTCCCCATTATAGTCATTATTATCTCTTGAGATATCTATCTTTACTCAATGCATTTGAGGGATATATAATTCTAGACCCACCCATCACATAATTAAAAATATTTATGTGTGTTCCAGGAGATCACAAAACATCCATCATCATATCAAAATTGATGAAAACAAAATGGGTTGCATAAAAATTTTATCATTTCATCATATCATACCCCATGGAAAATAAATGGGTTTTAAAATGTTTCATCGTTTATTAATTAACTACTATAAACAAAATAGGTTTCATAGAAGCACCCATAAATCATTATCATCACAAGCTAACTAACTAAATAAATTTGATTTTATTATATTAATATATCCCCATAGAATAATAATAATCCTTAAAGGGTGTTAATATTGATGTAAAATACATTCAAAATATCATTGAATCATTTCATTGAAAAAGTTGATAAAATATCAATTTGTTTTGATAACATTTAAACTAAGAATTCAAATAAATATTTAGAAAATTATTTTCATTGAAAATAAACAAAGGAAAAATATAGAGGAATATTCAAAAAATATAACTATCATTGTAGTAGGAAAATAATTTCTTGTTGTATATGTTAAAAGAGATCATTGCATTTACACCTTTACAAAATGTCAAAAGCAACATGTTCGGGAAACGTTTCTTGAAAAGTATTCCATTTAAAAACAAAATCAAAGGTATTGAAATAGAAATTATAAAATATTTCAGTTATATTAATAACACTCATAAAAAATTAAAGTGTAAGGATGTGAAAGATAAATTATTTCAAACAAAGAGGAAATAAGGTCTTATTTTCTTTAAAAACATTTTATCGATCATTTTAAGTACCGAAGAGAGGAAAATGGTAATAACACATAAAAATATATATAAATATCCAAATGAGGGAAAAATAAATGGTGTTTAAAGGATATTATCTATATAATTTCCCTCATATAAAATTTAATCATAAACACCAGAAATGAAAATTACATTAAAACATGAATCCCTTATCTAAAGTTTCATTTTTCTTTGTATCGGTCCAAATAACATATATGATAAATATAATTGTAATATACATATATTATAGAATAATATTCATATATAACTTACTATTTATGATTATTTTATATTATTTAATTATTTTTTTATTGATAATTTTACTATTAGAATGAACATTCGAGTGAAAACTAGTTTGTTTTCCATGAATGTTTCAGTTAGATGGTTCGCGTACCTAATACTTGTTCATTGTGTCATCATATCAATAATATTAATACTAATATAATTATTTTATTTATTCATATTATACACTTTTATAATTATTCGTGTAATGTGGTGATTAAAAATGAGTCACATCATTGTGTGGAGGCGGTAGTCTACACGTACACACGAGCCAAGTTACCATTTTAAAATGAATATAATGTTAAGAAGGTATATATGATATAAAAATTATAGAAGTATAATTATTTCATAAATTTCATATATAAATAATAAAACTATAGTAATTAGAAAAAATTATTGATGATGATTGAAAATTAAACATATCGTTGTGTGGAGAAAGTAGTCCACACATACGCATAAGAGATACTTTAAATTTCTATTTGATGGAAAGGAGGTGGAAAAAGGTTGATACATCATCATAATAAATAATAACTATATTTAATATATTGAGTAAGTTATTTTTTAATGGAAACTATTGATTTATAAGAGGTTGTATAAGAAATAGAATAAAAAGTGATTAGTTTTGAGTTATTCCTCTCTATTGAAAAATCTCCTTTGACTTACAACTTAAGCATTGAAAGGAACGTATTTGGATTATACCAGGTACTATAAGATATGTGGAGAGATGATAGGAATGGATTTATTAAGGAATATTCCAAGATAGTAGGTTCATGAAGTGTGAGTAAGAGAGAAGAGGAGTGTCCATTTATAATTGTGGAGAGGACACACTTGAAATTTTTTAAAAGATATAAATATAATAATGTCTTCTTCAAGAAACATAATTCCAAATAGCCAATGATACAAATTTCATATAATATATGGTTTAAATATAGGAATTTAATTAGATTAGTAGTATTTAAATTGACAATATCTCCCTTATAAACTAGTTTAACTCCTAGAAAAACCCATTTTAACCTTTACTATGGTAACACATTTTTATTGTTTTTACTATTCAATAAGACAAAAAAAGGAAACATGAATTTTTACCAAATATGGAAATGATGATTATAAACATGGAAAAAAATTATTATATTTAATTATGATAATTTTTAGAAATTAAATTTAAAATAAACTCACAAAACTTGTTTAAAACGATTACTCAAAAAAATACATTTGTAAGTATAAAAATGTTTTTGTGCCAAATTTTAGCATAATTTAGATTACATTGAAATTTATTGGATTATTTTTAACAAAAATGTAATAATTAAATTTTAATATCAATTCAAAATATAATCTAACTTTTGAATACTTTAATAAAAGATGTATTTTTTACTATTTAATGAAAATTTAATCCTTTTAGAGAAATGCCAAAATTTCACCATAATATAAATTCGATGTGATAATTTTAAAAAATATATAATTTTTATAAAAATAAAATTTATGAAATTTGTATCAATTAATTTTAATATCTTCAAATAAAATGTAATTAAACCCATTTTAAAAAATATATTTTTTTAATGACATAATGAATTTACTGAAAATTAATTACTTCTCTATGATGAATTAATCTATACATTTTCATAATGTAAAACATTTATTAATATTTTTTACAATGTGGGTATTCTTATTCATACCACTAATTTAATAGTTACATTATGATAATATATTATTTCACTGTTTATTTAGACTTAGGGTTTACAAGTAAAACAAGCTATTGAATAAATAAAATATCTTAAAAAATAAATATAACAGAAAATAACATGGTGTTACATTACATTTCATTCATGTTTAATTTTAAACCATTCATTTTTCATTTACCATGTTATCCCAACCATTTTATTTTCATCCCCCAATTGTCTCTAATATTAAATATCCCACTAAGTACTTTCTTTCATCTAATTACCCATTCCACTTCCAGTTAATCATTCTTTAATTATTTAAATTTCAGCATAAACCTATGTTACCTAGAAACCACAAAACACCACATAAAACCAATCCAATAACCACAGTGTCTATCCACCTCATTCCTACATCATCCATACTCAACAATATACAATACCCACATATATTTATCCCCATCATCCCTTAATTTCCGCATCACATAAACACATTCAACTCAATCATTAATAACTCACTACCAAAGAATACTAATATTCTATGTATAACTCATGCATTCATGTAAATTCAGAATCATAATCATAAACAACATCACTAAAATATCTAGATTTACATTTCACTGGTTAATTTATATCTTTTTGTAATTATCTAATTATGAGTGTTGATTCTAACATATCAATAACATAAAATATAATCACCACAACTAAAAAATCAATTAAGATATAAAATTAGTAATCAATAACATGGAATCACATAAAACACATGAAATTTACCCTATCTTATTTGATTTCATTATTCTGAATATTTATCTAATTTTGGTTAATTCTAATGATCTACTTAATGAAAATAGTTGAATGTTAATTATATAATTATAGGTGAATAAAATATTTATTGAATACCCTACATAAACAAAAAAAATTAAATATAATAGAGATTTATAAATGAGAGGTAGCTGATCAGAAGGATAAGAATATATAATAAATCTTTAACATCCTATATAACAGCAACCTCCATAAATAACTTGGACTAAAATTTAATAAACAAATAAAACACTACTATCATATACTCCCAAAAAAATAAGAAGAATAGATAATAAAAAATAAGAGGGGATAGAATCATCTTAGAACTAAAGGAAATTAATCTCTTTAATGTAAGGGGTAAAAGATGCCAAGGCAAATTAAAGACCAAAAAATGATCCATAAAGTGCTAAGTATTTGAGAAATATTATGATATATAGAAGAATTAAAATGGCCTTTTAAATTTATAATTATTATGGAAAAATATAAAATTGTGGTGTGATAAGGATCTTCACACCCTGAAGAACCCCATGGATTTGTGACATTGGTTAAGAAAGTTTGAAGATACTATGTCTAATTAGAGAGCTTGAATTTTATATTATTTTAAAATCATCATCTAAAGTTCTCATTGGTTATAAAAATTCTTATGTATTTTTATGGAATATATATCAAGGAATAGGTATTCTATGATACTATAATGTTTTTTTATAAGTTTTATAATTTGAATGAATAGGTTTATCTTTTGTTAAAGTGATGTATAGGATTTTCCATATCCATCTATCCAAATCCATATAACCAAAATGTTGATATAGTAACAATATTCTAAATAATAAAATAAGTTCTTTCACCAATTCGAATGAGTCATGTAACTAAAATTATCACAAAAAGATCCAATGATATAGCTGAATTTACTATGTATACATGTGTATTTGAGTCATGTATAAAAATAACATAGGTGAATAAAATAGGTATGAATTTTGGATAGAGTTGTATAGTTGAAAATTCCACAGAGAAAACCCAATGATATAATGGATTGAAATATATGTGAATTGATTTGTGCATCTATTTGTTATGACATATCTGATTTGATCCCTAAAACTATTTATGTGATTCGTGTAAGAATTTGAGAACTATGTAAGGGATTGTATCCTTCTATAATGGGGGATATTTTTAGAATCTGAAATTCAAAAAAAAATGAAGTTTCATTTCATAGAGATTTGTGTATCCATGCACATGGAAATCATTGATGTTTTTAAAGAATATACTATTTAATAATTTACTATGAGATTTTAAATAATTATTTATGTCATGATATTTAATGATCATTATAATAAATAATCCTCATTCTTCATAGAATTTAACATAAAAATCAAATAGGAAATAAAATGTGACTAAATGAGGATATAATCCAGAATAATTAAATGATTTTAAAATAAAAAAATATAATTAATGAAACATGTTTTTAAAAAGTCAAGATATATTTTCTTATATGTGAGATTTGGAGAAGAATATGATTTTAAATCTGAGGTTGGATTTTTAAAATTCAAAATATAATGATTCTCAAGGTTTTGTGATATTTTGTTTGATTTTCAGATTATGTTTTCAATGAAATTCAAATCTGTAGGATGTAAAATTCTTTCTAAGAAATTCTATAGGATCTAAAATAAGATCTTTATCATTTGTTGCAAAAATAAAGCTTTTTTGTGATCTTCTCAATTTTTTATTTATCGTATTGACTAATATGATATCTTGTGATATTGGGTGTGACTACGGACATATTTGTTATGATTTAATAGGAATACATATAGTTGGAAGTCATTAGTGAATATATTGAAAAGAATATATGGTTAGGGGGAGAAACAAGTTACAGAAAGGAGTAGGATTCCACACTGGATCTGAACCTTATAAAAAATGTTGTTCCTTTTTCATTCATTTATTACATGATTGTGTAAGGCTATGATATTACTTTTTGGATTCGATCATAATTTGACATGTTGTAATGTTATATTTTTGTTTAAGTAATAAATTGGAACAATTCCCTTGACAGATCCACCCTCACCTCCCCCATCTCTATAAAAAAACTAATCCTTCAAGGAACTTCAATTAGTATCAAGGGATAAAGTTACCTTTATAGGATCTAATGAGTACTCTTTTCATATTGGATAATATTAAATCATCAATAAGTAGTTTTTTTCTACTATTCAATGGAAAAAATCTATCATAGTTATAATAATATAATGTTGGTATATATTTTATATCTTGGACTAGAAGTTCTTGATGCAATTAAAGTGGGATTTACACCCTTTTTAAATGATTCTTAGATGAAATTTTATGAAAATAGAAATATGGAATTGGATATAAAATCCAAAAAATGTTATTCTCAAGTCATTATCAAAGAAAGTATAATCTAATGTTGTGGGAAAAAAATCCATGTACATTTTTGGAAAAGAACAAGATCTGTTATGTTGGTAATGTGAACATCAAAGAGGAAGTTATTGATATATTGAGAATCATATTTCAAAACATAAAAATGGGAGAAGATGAGTGTGTTTATGATTTCATTACTCAGTTAAGTGAAATTGGGAGTGAAATTTGATGAATTGGTGAGAAACTTGATGAAATATTTTTGGATATATTTTATCCCAAATATTTTGTCTCTTAAATATAGATATGATATTTTACTTGATGAGTAACATAATATTATTATTCTTTATGAAATAATAAATCTTTTAGAATTCAAAAAGAAAGTGAAATATGAAATCTATTTTGAAGGCATGGAGAATATGAACATTTTTAATGATTAAGATTTTTAGATTCAAGTAATTTTGATGATGAATAATAATATAAAAGAGTTACATAATTTATTTCCAAAATATTTCGTAAATGAAAAATCAAGAACAAAGGTGTGTTCAATGGTAAATGTTATAATATTAATGAAGGTGGAAACTATAGATTCAATTGTCCTATGAATAAAGGATCATATTAAAAATGTGAAAATGATGCAAATACTCAAGGAAATATGTGGTGAAAAAATTATAAGGAAGCTACAAAGCCAGGTGGAAGAAAGAAGAGATTTTAAATAACCAAAAAATAAATTCAATTTGTAATGAACTGAAAAATAATCTTATCTCATGCATTGATTTTTAAAACATGATAAATTTATAAGTTTTCTGGATCATATTCATAAATCAATTGATTCATCAAGAGGTGATAAAGATAATTCAAATCCAATAGATTATTAATACAAGACCAAAAATGATCTTGAGGAATTTATTTATCAAAACTTTGTGCTAAAGAAATGGGATAAGAAGTTCACAATGGAGAACAAAAAACTTATATATGAAAAAAGTGATAAAATTAAAGGGGGAATCTTGTATAAGAAAATAGAAACCTCATGTTGAAATATATTTAATATAATAAGAAGACAAAAGATCTTGAAGAAAACATCACTCTCAAGGATAAATAATTATCAATGAAAAAATGAAAATTTCTTGAATCTAAGAAATAAATGATTAATATAATGATGTAAATTAAAATGTATACTTAATTCAAGGGAGAATCAACTAAAGATTATACTAAAAATTATGTAAAATCATTATCTAACAATGTTGTATCCAAAACTGTTGGCATTAACAACGAATGTTTAAATATTTATTATAGTAAAATATAGAGCAATTAATATATAGAGAATTTATTAAAAAGTTTCTTTTAAAAGGATAATCATTAATGACACTTATATTACAAATCAAAGATGAAATCAGACCCAAATAGTTCAGAGGATATGAAATTATCTATAGATATTTTTAGTATATAACTCTGATTTTTAAGAAAACATTGATTTTAGGGTCGTTGGTGGTTTTTTGTAATGGTCATACATTAATTGATTACATATTCTCATGATATATATTTAACTTGTAGAATTTAAGAATTTAGGGGTTACAGTTCCAATAAGAATGAATTATATTCTAGAAGAAATCATGTGGACATAGAAACTTGCTACAAGTCGACAACCCAAAAACATGTTTTATTGTCTTGAAGAGATATGTTTAAGTTATGATCAAAATGTACATAGAGTCAAGAATTAAAGGAAAATATTACCATGTTATTTCCCTATCAAAGATAAATTTTAATTTAGATCATGTTCATAATGAAGAAAAGTAATTCTTGATGTAAGTTTCTTTTAAATTTTGCAAGAAGATAAATGAATCGATGAAAGATAATGAGTGTTCACCCATGTGACTAGTAATGGTAAAATTATGAAAACCATTGAGAAATAATACATAGGTAAAGAATAATTTTTAAATAACTCTCCCTTTAAAATCATAGTTATTGGCTAAAATCAAATTGAGTGTGATAATTTCAAATTTTCTTTGATTCTTTATTTTAAAGGGTTAAAACAAAACAAATTGAGTTTTATACAACGTTTTGGTTATGGTAATGATGTAAAATATATGAAAAAACATGCACCATTAAAATCACAAGTGATGTTAGAATTTTTTCTCAATAAAACGTAAAAATGGAAATATATTCATGATTGGTGACCCTTACAATACATGTTATATGATCTCAAATGATGATAACAAGCTATGTCATAAAATTTATAGGCATCTTGGCCTAAGAATATTATGAAATATTATAATTTATGAACTGGTAAGAGAAATAACCTAACTAAAAAGAGATAAAAAAGGAATATGAGGAACATGTCAAAAAGGGTAAGATGACTCAAAAATCTCAGATGATGGTGGATATCAATTCTATAAGACCATTGGAATTAGTCGACATAGGTATTTCTGGGCCTGTGAGATAAAATATCAACTCGATGTGATCTTTATTTTATTACTTTAATAAATTAATATACTTTTATGTAAAATTTTATTTTCATCAAGCATAAGTCTGAGGATGTTAAGATGTTTAAAATGTAGAGAAGGAAGGTTCAAAAAGATTTTGGTTTGAGTATAAAAATATTGATATCTAATAATGAGATGGAATTGTAAATACCATAAACCTAGTATTATATATGATATTTTTACATTTTTACATTTGAACTAGATAAATACAATCAAATCTAAAATAATTAAATTGTTTATTAGTCTTGTTAAACTAGAAACATACTTGAATCTCATTTTACATATGAGAACATAAAATACAACATATAAATTTCTTTGAGAGTGTCATTTTTATCCCGATAATATCATTCCATATCAATAATAAAACATTTCTTAGAATCCTACGGAAAGGAAAAATAATGAATAATAGATCTTATGTTCTTAGTAAGGGAACACATACAACAGAAGCTAAATAAGGCATGCATAATATAGAAGAATAAATGATGATCAACTAATAATGCATAGATAATTACATGATACTAAAACTTATATATGGATAACATAACTATTAAAATAACAACATTACCATAAATAACTAATTTTATAATGATAAAATTCATATTTCTGGACAACATAAACTTACCATCGATGCCTCATGCGAAAACATCTAAAACATCCTATCAAATCCTTATTCCAAGATATCATACAAAAATGTGTAAGGCATACACCAAATACCCAAACCAAAATTTGTCTCATAATACATATCCATGACTTGATGTGATACATTGTTCAGATACCCACCCAATACATAATAAGTAAAATTCATTTATCAAATTAATAAACAATACAATTTAATCCATATGCCTTAATTATAAAAAAAATTATCTTTTTTGGGAGAACTAACATACTGTATGTCAATACATTTCATAGTCAAACTAATCATATAACATAAAGATAAATAATAAGGATGGTATAATTACAATATTTCATTAGGTTATAATATGTAAAATAAAGGATTTTTTCATTGATGAACAAAAATACCCTAAAAATATTATTAAAAACATTCATGAGGAAAACACCCTTTCCTCATTGAAAATCACTATTGAAAACAATAAATTTCACAAATATTAATAAAAATATTTTCATTGAAAAGAAACATGTAAAATTTAAATAAAACATCTAATAATTGTGTAGTAATGATGGAGGGAGATTTTTTTCATGTCGTGTATGGTAAAAAATGATTCCTTTCACATTTTTGGTAAAAATTCAAAAGTGCCTCATTTGGAAAACAACAACAATATTCCATTTAAATTTTTAAAAAAAAATTAAAATAGGGGTAAAAATGAATTTAAAAAATCATTGATTAATATTATAAATTATTCTTGAAAACATTTTCGAAATCAAGTATATGGAATAAAATAATATTTCTGTCCAAAATAAAAAAATATGGCCACATTTACCTAAAACCATTTTCTTAATAATTTTAAGTAGAAAAGAGAATAAAATGGTACTATTAATTAAGTATTTTATTAATAAAAATGAAAAATAAAATATATTGGGTTAAATATATAAATATAAATTATTCCACAAATAGATACTTAAATATATGTAATTTCAAATAAATGTGATATTTTAAAATAAACCCCTACAACTTTAGTAACATTCAGATCAAAACACCTTGGATGAAATAATTTTAATTATAAAATTGAAAACATAAATTCATAAGGATACATGATATAAAATTTCAAAATTATTAGTATATACACCACATAAACCTATATAGGTTCATAACATAATACGTATCTAAATGAAATGAAATTGAGACAAAGAACCCTTAACTCAGGAACGACTTCCATAGTATGTGTTTGAACCTCCTCTGTAATAAATATTAATTTATTATAAACATATTTGAGAACCATAATATTATATATCATATCATATATGATTTATTTATAACCTTATATCACCAATTTATTAATGATTCTTTATTAAAATCATCATTCCTGGTGAAAATTGCTTTGTTCTTCATGTATGTTTAGGTTCATTAGTTTTAGTCCTTCTTCATTGATCATGGTTTCATGGTCTCAAAATTTTTATTAATGAGATTAATATAATATATACTAATTATATATATATAATCATCTATAAAATATATACTTAGAGAAATGAATTACATCGTTCATAGAGATGATTGGTCATATGTACGCATGAACACTATTTTCACTTTTTGACTAATGGAATGAAATAATTGTAAATAATAATTATCCTTCTCATACTGATTTTAATATCATATATATTCATTAAATGTATTCATATTTCCATCCTTTCATATTGGAAATCAAAAAATGAATCACATCACTTCATGGAGGTTGTAGTCCACACATATGCATTAGCGATGTTATCATTTTCCAATGAATTGGAAGGTATAATTATATATATTATATAAGAGTCCTTATAATTTCATAATTTCAATGTATAAACATTAAACCTATAATAATACTTATCTATGAGAGGTGGGGATGGAAAATAAATTGTATCATTGTTTAGAGGTGGTAAAAAACATGTTCACACAAGCGATACTCTCATTTCCCATTTGATGGAAAAGAGGGCGGATAATAGTGGTTCCTTAAAAATAATAAAACATAATTATATTTAGGATACTAAGTTATTACCTTTTGATTAATATCATATATTTAGATAAGGTGGAATAAAAAATAAATTAAAAAATGTTGGATAATATGATTACCTATACTTCTGGTAACCTCTTTTAGATCCTTTTTTAAGGACACTTAGAATGGTAGTTCAAGAAACTAGAACCTATAATATATGGGTATGTAAGTTCATAATCTAATTGTATAGGTTTTTCTCAATATATATGGATCAAATTTTTATAAAGAAAATAGAGAAGGTATTTCCTTTTATAAGGATGGGAAAGTACACACTTCCAATTACCTAAAATATTAAAATATAATTTAGTCATTATCAAATTAAAATACATCCAAATTGATTGATATTTGAATAATAATAGGAAAGGTTTAAATATAATAATAAAATTAAATTTATTCAGGTTTTTGTGTCATTTTAAACCTTATCTTTTGGTTTAAACCCTTGGTTAACCGATTTTAATCATTACTGTGGTAAAAAATTATTTAATATTAAAGTGTTAAAATTTTTCATATAAGAGATTTTTGACTCATAAATTTAAATTTTATGACATATTTTACCATTTATCATCCTAATTTTACACTTCGAATATTTTACTATTTTTTAAAAAATTAATAAAATATCATTAATAACATTTTTGATACAATTAATTTAATTTGACTTTAATGAAAACATGATAATAAAGGAATTTGAATTTAAACATTTTACAAATTCCTTACATGTTTCATTTAACTATAAAATTTTTGGATTTTGATAATTCACCAAAAAATTGATATATTTAATATTCATAAAATAATTTATTTTATTTTCCCCTTAATTGATTAAATATTATGTTAGTGTTGCATAAGAATTTGAGTAAATTATTCAATAAAAAAAATAATTTAATACGATAATATAATTAATTCATATTTAAAAAAAAATTTATAACTGATCTTATACTTTTTATCCTCGTAATAGAAACTCTAGAGTTATTAAAGTCAAGAGAGTGACAATTTTTATTTTTCCTTTGATAAAAATAATATATGGTCATAATTTAATAAAAATGGAATATAGTGAAAATATATTTGGGGATGGATGAAAAGGTCTAAAATACACTAATAAAATATGATGAAGGAAATATTGGGTGTGTTTTGAGAGCTTATCTCATGGTTCTAAACCTATTTTACCGATTATACCTTTATAGAGGGGGAAAATATTTACCAAAGTTACTATTTATAAGGAAAAAACTAAAAGGGATATATTAACCAAATTTTAACCACAAAATTCAAAATATGGAATCTATTTTTCAATATTCAAACATAATAAGTTTCAGAAATTAACATTATATGCAAACACAAAATGAGAGGAAGACAAAAAAATTCATAAAATTCATTTCTATGTATAATAATGATTTTATGCAGAATTCATCCATAAAATTTATTCAAATTAAAATAATTAGATTATTCATAATATAAGATAACTAATTTTACTTTCAAATTGTTTTAAAACATATGGACTTTTGTGGATTCTTGAAAACAAATAATGTTTCGAATAAAAATCAGTATTTTCACTATTCTCTGTAAAATAAATATTTTCTAAAAAAAGTCAAAAAAAATCAACATAAATTAATTTTAAAATTATGATTTTAAAATTAATTTATTTTTATAAAATAAATTTTCTTTGATTTTAAAAATAATATATAATATTTTCCCAAAAAAAGAATTAAAACATGTTTTGGAAGGAAATGTTTATTAACCATAATATAACAATAATAAAAATTAAATTATTATTTCTTAAGAATTAATAAATACATTTTTATTGAGTAGGTGATTTATAAATATTTCATGATGTGTTTATTTATATTCATACCATTTAATTCAATAGTTTCTTTATAATTTTCATATTTAAAATAATAATATGCCATGGTTCGTTTAAGATTGATGTTTCGTGTTGAATATAGTATTGAACATAATTTTCTTATTTTAAACAATCTAGGTTTTTCATTACCCCCCACCGCCACCCCCACCCCCACCAAATAAATTTCATCATCACAATTTGAACATGTTCTCAAAAATCAATGTATTGATATTTGGAAATTATTTTTTTGAAAACCCACATCATAAAAAGGGTTAGTAACACATACTCTTGACAAGAGGGAAATGTAAATATAAAGTTCATATGGAATAAAAAATAACTAGGAATCCCAATAGAAGAATATTAGTTTAATGTGAATATATGTACATAGAGGAAAAATAATTTCTGAATAATGATAGGTGGTGACAGAGAACATTATTCATAACAATTTGAATGATCCTGGGAATGCTAATAAATACAAAACTATAAATCAATAAGGTGTAAAAAGGACATTGATTCATCAAAACATATTATAATAAGAAAAATTGTTTTTTCAAATATCCTTTTCCAAGACTTGAGAAATTCCTTTAACATTTTAACCGAAACATAAGAAAATATACTTACTGGAAAAGTATAATTTCAACCATTAATTGATTTCCACAATAAATTCATTTCTTTATACAAATGATGAGTATTTAAGATGAATATATCTTAGATAAAACACTAAAATAAACTTCATAATATAGGAAAGGATATTATATAATTCATCCTATCTTTAAATATTAAACAAAAATGAATATTTGTCACAAAGTAATAAAATATCCAAAGTGTATAAACCTTGTTTTTTAAATATAAAATATCCATAAGATCTATAGTGTTTCCAATAAGATATTTTCATAAAAAACTTTACATCCCAAATTACATCAATGAACTATACATGAAATAATTTTTTAACCATAAAGGTGATTTCATACCTTTTATTCTTTCATAATAAACATTCTTGTTAAATAAAATGTTAAACCTAAGGGTTACATATACCTCATCCCAATGAAATATTCTAAAAATATAATTAATCACCAAGATAAATCTTATAAAGTAGTGATCTTTAATAAAATATCATGAATCAAATTTAGATACTAACCTGAATTGCAATGCATATCTCAACAATAAATATAATTCAATATATTTCATTTTCAAATAATAAATATTCAACCATCAAGATTATCAATATCCCACAATCTAATAGGTTAAAATTAACCTAACATAAATTCATATACTAACCCAAAGGTTTATTTTAATCCCAATGGAGTATTGTTCCTAAAACCCAATAACAGTTTCAAATCACCTCAAATTCCAACCACATGAAACATTGAAAATGGGTACATATGATTTTAAACATAAAATAAATCATAAAATTATAAACTCATAATGGTATCCATAACTCTTATGTTATCCTGACATGAAAACATACCAGATTCAAATACAAAATAATTATTCCTTGAATAAAATCATAGATTGTTTTCGTAATCTAAATATGAAATAAAATTCCTCAAATATGACCTAAATCACTTTATCATCAAATAATTTACCAATTTAAAGTTATCCAATACTATTAAATTTACATCATCATTGTAAATAATGTCTTTATCCCAAATAAAAATTAGCACATTAATGATTAGTTACTTTTCTTGATTATTAGTACCTTTCAACATATGTTTTCCAATCCTTAAAAATAATCTACTAAGGAACAGTCTTTAGATACCTAATTATTATTAAATCTGAATATCATTTATATAACACTTCTAAAGTATAATTGTCAAATCCCAATAAATTAAAACTTCAATCCTTCAACTTTAATGATTGGAATATTATTGTTCCTTCATTGTTCTAGGAGTCAACCCATGGAGTTTTCCATTGGATTAGTTAATGACCATATTACCTATATATAATACAGTAAACTACAAATAGTACCTTAGGATAAAATTAATTTCCCCCCATAGAACTATTTACTTTTCTTCAGTAATTACTTTATATTTTCCCTTCATTTCACTATAAAAAACATTTTCCCATTCCTATGAGACACTCTCTCGAGTGCTCCTTCCCACCTTCTCAATATATTGGAAACTAAACATTATTCCAACTATGGTGTTTAAGAAACTTCGTTTTTTCTAAGTTATGTGTGTTAAAAAGCTCACCCAAGATGATATTGTTAATCATATAATAATATAATTGATTAATAAAAATATAAACGTATTTCTTTCATGCTCCTATTTCATTTGGTTATTTTTTAGGGAAATAGTTTCATTGACCATCATAATTTGGATTAACATGAATCCTCCTAATTCTATACATTAACAATATCCAAAAATTATAGTAGGAATAATCATAGTGGGAAACCACACAATCATGAAAAAACATTTATGGGGTGTCTAAATTAGGAAACCTTCTATTAAATAGATGACACTATAGGTTTAAACAAGGTCTTCCATGATCATCATCTATTAAAATACATTATTATGGTTTATAAATAAAATTTTAATTAACCAAAGAGTAACCACCATGATTTTCAAATGAGGTTCACAATATGGGCACACTCATCGTGACCATAATAATGGATGTGATATTCTTGACCAACGCATTTCAGTGTTATGACCCCCAGATATATCTTTTAAAAAATAGAATCTGTTTATAGTATCTTGGAAGGGTTTTACTTCTAGTAAAATCACATAATCACTTACTTAACAAAACTTAAGTATGTTATACTATAGATAGACTTATTCTCAAACACAGTTATAGGGTTATATTCCTTAATCTATGATTTCCTAAATCTAGTTCCCTATGTTTCTACTAAAATTTCTCTTATACCAATTACAAGGACTCCATCCCTTATAGCCTAGAGACAGTGGATACTTCATTATATTAGAACTAGAAATATATGATCACATACCAATGGAATAAATATTTTTGTAGTCTTGGTGAACCATATACATACTTGAATCACAAATTACATTTTAAAACATAAAAGAAAATTTATCATTTTTTTGAGAATCACCTTATTATCTATATAGTATCCATGTATATTAATCACAAAACATTTATTGGAATACTATTAAAGAGAAACATAATAAAGGGGAGATCTTATATTATTTGTAAGGTAATGCCTATAGATGAATCTAAATATGGAATGAATCGTATGGAAAAGATAAATGATGATCAACTAATACCACAAAAATAACCACATGAGCTTGAAAAATATCCACAGATATAATAACTATTAATATTATTACATTTAATAATGGATTTTATAATTATGTGATTCATAATTTCATTTATCCTTAATTTAACTTCGCGGCCTAATGCCAAGACATATTAAACATACCATCAAGGTCTCGTGTCGATACATCATACAAAAATTGGTAAGGCATACACGAAACACCAAAACTAGTGTTTCTCATGAGACCTACTGATGCCTTGAGGGACTATATAATATAATTTTCCAAACATCACTTAATAATACAAATGAATTAATAATATGAATAAATAATACAACTTAATCAATATTCTTTAATAATCAAAAACTTTTCATATATGAAAAACTAGCTTAGATAATGTCAACACTTTTCCTCATCAAACTAATCATAAACCATCTGGGTAAATAAAAAGGATGGTATCCTTACAAAATATTCTTAATATATCATAATTAAAATAAATGGTTTTTTATATATGAATAGATTTACCATAAAAAATATTAAAAATATTCTAAAAGAAAATACCACTTTCACTTTTAAAATAACTTTTGAATACCAAAAAATTCAAGAATACTAAAAAACATTACATTCAAAAGTATAAGTGAAACTTTGAATGTAATCTACACATCACTATCAAATCATGATGGTTGGATATTATATTCATTCCATGTATTTTAAAAAAATATTTCATTCACACTATTGGAAAAAAAGTAAAAAATACATCATTCGGAAAATGAAAAGAAGATTCCTTTTAAACCATTATGAAAAAAGTCAAAAATTGGTAAAAATGAATTTAAAAAATCATTAAAAAATATTTAAAAACATTCACGAAAACATTTTATAAAACATGGACATTTAATAATAAGGTTTCTTGACCAATAAGAGGATAAATAAAGTTTTCTTTTTAATAAATACACTTTCTTAACCAATTTAAGCGAAAAAAGAGAGGAAAATGTTTTAATTACCTAAAAATTTCATGAACAACTAGATGAGAAAAAAATATATTGGTCTTAATATGGAAATATAAAATAATTCCCCTAATGGATAATTTAACATAAATAATCCAAAATATTTATGAGATTGTGAAATAAACTCTTACAACTTTTGTAACTTTATGATCAAAACCCCTTGGATGAAATAATATCGATTATAAAATTTAAAAAACATAACTTAATAAGTAAAAATTATATAAAATTTCATTGTATTAGTTTATATTCCTCATAAACACAAATTTGTGCATAACATCAAACATCTCTCAATGAAACAAAATTGAGACAAAGAACATTTACCTCATGCATGAATTCCATCATCGTTGTTTAAACTCATTTATAATAAATTTATATTTATTATACATATATTAAGAAAATTTAATCATATATATCATTCCGTATATGATTTACTTATACCCTATTTCACCCATTTATTAGATTTTTTTTAAAAATTTTGTTCTATGTAATAAATGCTTAGTTTTTTAGTTATGTTTCAGTTCAGTAGTTTGGGTCCATGTACATTGATCATGGTTACATAATATATAGAATTTTAATCAAAATATAAATATAATTTATATTCATTAGGTATATTTAGAATCATCGATAAAAAATTAATATGGAGAAATTAATTACAAATTTTAGGGAAACGATATGTCGTACGTGTGCATAAATGTTTTTTTCACTTTTCAAAAGTTTGAATGAATGAAAGATAAATAATAATTAACCTTTTAAAAATAATAATTATAAAAAATTTATCATATTTATTCATTAAGTATATCGTTATTTCCCACTATATACATATGAAATGAAAAATAAATAACATTACTTTGTGGAGTTTGTAGTCCACATGTACGCCCTAGATACATTCTCATTCCCAAATAGGTTGGAAGGTAAAAGGGTAAATTTGGTATATTAGTATTAATAACATCATAAATATCATGTATAAACATTAAAATCATCATAATACCCATCCATTAATGTTAGTTTTGAATAATGAATTATATCATTATGTAGAGGTGGTAGTCCAGACGTACGAACTAGACATACTTTGACTTATCATTTAGAGGAAAAGATGACAGATAATGGTAGTGTCATAAACATAATATAATTTATGTATATTGATGATATTGAGTTTTTCAATGAATACTATATATTTAGAGAAGGTATAAGGAGAAATAAATCGAAATAGGTTGGGTATAATGATTACCACATCTTCATGAGACCACATTTAGATCCTTTGTTAAAGACCCATGGAATTGTCTTTTAAGAAGAAAATAATCTCTTATTTTTTATTGGGAATATTATAATATAATTTTATAGGTATTTGTCGAACTAAATGCCTCAATGTGGTGTACAAAAATAAGATAAGGGGTGTACTTTTGTAATGAAGTGAAAGTACACACTTGTAATTACAAAAAATATTATAGTATAATTAAATAATTATCAACAAAAATGATTACAAAGGGACATAAATTTAAAGAAAAAGATACTAAGGTTGAAATAGCATAATATTTTTGAGTCAATAAGGTTTTCCTTATGACTTTTCCATTCCTTCTTATTTGAAAATC
Organism: Viscum album; assembly: GCA_963277665.1. Classification (NCBI taxonomy): domain Eukaryota; kingdom Viridiplantae; phylum Streptophyta; class Magnoliopsida; order Santalales; family Viscaceae; genus Viscum; species Viscum album. The sequence goes on from OY728145.1 coordinate 508,591,592, forward strand.
ACAAACAAATAATACATAAGAAAATCTATTTTTACTTCTATAAGGAAAATTTCCTACCTTAAAGAAATTTACCCTAACCTAGATTTTTCTTATACATAGAAATATTTTTATTATGTAAAAACACCGGATTCATACCCAAAACCCTGGAATCATATAATGTCAATAATTGGAGTATTCTGTTTTTTAGGATCTGAATTCTGGATGTGAACTGTAATGATGTTCTACTCCTAATTCTGGATGTGAACTGTGATGAAGTTCCACTCCGAATTCTAGTTGTGAACTATAATATATTTCGACTCATAACTTTTATAATTTTGACTCCAAACTCTTATGAAGTTCGAATCCGAACTTTCATGAGTTCAAATATGAACTCTTATGAAGTTCGACTCTGAACTTCAATGATTTCGACTCCGAACTCTTATGAAGTTCGACACTGAACTTTCATGAGTTTGACTCCGAAATTTCATGAGTTTGACTCCTATCTTTCATGAGTTCGACTACGATCATTCATGAGTTCGACTCCGAACTCTTATGAAGTTCGAATCTGAACTTCTGCATGTTCAGATTCTGAACTCTGGTGAAACCAGACTCCGAATTTCTTTAGAAATTTAGACTCCGGACTTCTACAGATTTCAGGTTCCGAATTTCTTTAAAACAGAATCTAAACATTTTTTAACAGATTCCGAATTCCATTTTAGTTAGACTTCGAACTTTTATTTACTTACATTCTGAATTTTATTTTTGCTTATGCTTACACTTGTTTCATTGTAAAACGATGTCGTTCTTTCAGTTACACATGTTTTGTTATAAAATGATGTCATCCATTCTGTTTCTAATTAACTATTGGTTTAGTGACACATGTATAGGTCCCCCCGATATTCAAGGAAAATATGACCGTTGGAGGAGGTAGCCGATCCTTCCAACTGATCCTATAAATAGGAGCTCATTTGAAAGAGTTCAAAAATAAGTTGATCACTCTAGATACCACACACTGTTAAGGTGATTTCTAGAGAGATAATCTTTTCATGCTTTGTGCGTACTGAACCGCTCATTCAGATTTCTTCGTGCGACTCTGAATGTTAGTGATTACATTCAAGGGATTCCAAGGATAAGAAGACAGAGGTACCGACTACCTTGAAGTTTGAGGGCTTTCTTGCTGAGGAAGACAGAGGTTCCAACTACCATGAAGTTGAGGGCTTGTGGGGATAGCAAGATAGATACACTGATCTTTGTATCGAGGGATTACCCCGGTGTGGGTAATATAGACTTTCTTGAAATTATAAATCAAGGGAACTTTATCCAAGATTGTTGGATACCCTTCTCTTTGGTTTAAAAGATTTATATCTTATTACTTGTAGTTTTTACTACTTGTTTTTCACTTCATTTCGTATTGTATGGAAAGTATAATCTTCTTATATTTCCTTACACTTGTAATCTGATTTGTTTAGATTCTATATGCTTTAAGGTAGAATCTCAAATTGTAAACTTTGGTTAAGTTTTAAGTTCTGGATCCATATTTCCAGAACTAGTTTTTCGGAATCACTTTCCATATTTAAGCAAGTGCATAGAACTAGAAGTTTGTAACTTCATACTTTGTCCCAATATTGCATTGGTGTTAGATTTGTTGTGAATTTTCTTAAGTTTAACATTGTTAAGCTTATATATTTCCTTGTTTAAGGAAATTTTTTTAAGTGTACAATTCACCCCCCCTCTTATATATTGAGAATCTATATCAATATTTAGATCCTATAATTTGTATCAGAGGAGGTCTCTGAAATACTTATACTCACATATAAGTTTTTCTTGCTCACTTTTTCATTAATCTTAATCCTTGCTTAGAATTACTTTTTCATTCCGAACTTCTTCTTTCCGAACTTTTTCATTCCGAATTTTCATTCCGAATTGTTCATTCCGAACTTTGTGGTTATTAACTTTTCCTACTAACAAGTTTGGTTGCCAAAGTTTTTTTATCAAGAATGGAAGGAATCAATGTTGGTTCTATTGACAATATAAACCCTACAAGACCACCAATATTTGATGGTAATGACTATGAGTATTGGAGATATATAATGAAGACTTTCGTTATCAATACTGGAGTGGAAAATTTCGTTATACTTACTGGTGATTATAAAATTTCTGATAAGTAAGTTAGAACTTTCACTAACCAGGAAAACCAAGAATATCCACTACATTATAAGGTACACAATACTTTACTAAGTTCAATGAATAAAAATATATATAACCAAATTTCTTCTTGTGAAGCAGCTAATTGTATCTAGAAGAATTTAGAGGTTACACACTTTGGCACATCTAAAGAGATTGAAACTAGGAGAGCTATGCTTAGAGATGAATACCATGGATTCAATTTTCTGTATAGAGAACCAATCTGTACAGTTCAACAGAGATTTATGACTATAGTGAATAGTCTTCAGTCTATGGGAGAAAACGGGTTAGATGATGAAGCCCTTGTTGACAAGATTATTGATATTATGCCTAATGAGTGGGAATCAAAGAGAACAACAATGGATGAGAATGGGAAGGTCACTCAAATTTCGTTAGATGAGCTATTTGGAACTCTTCTTCAACATGAAACAAGAATGAAGAGAGATTTTGACAACATCAAAAAGAAGAATGGAAATGGTACTATTGCTTTTACAGTAACATCAAATCATATGAAAGCTAAGACTCCTGAGAGAGTAACTAGGTCCAAGTCTAAGAAGACTATTATTCAATCAGAATCCAGAGATAGTGAAGTCTCAGAGAATGAGTTAGCAAATATTGATCAAAGGATGAACAAGACAGCTGGCCAGAGAAATTTACAATATAAGTATAAGAAAAAGGAAAGGAAAGATAGGAAAGATGGAAAAGTTACCTGTTATGAATGCAAGAGAGTTGTACATATTAGACCAGATTGTCCTTTGTTAAAAAATAAAGAAAGGGAAGAGAGGCATTCTAAAAGGAACAGAAGGAAGTATTAAAAATCCAAAGCTAAGAAAGTTCAGAAAGTAAATGAGACCTACAGTGCCAGTGGTGGTGACTCTTCAGATGAATCTTCTAATTATGAATCTTCATGACAAAATAATCTTGGTCTTATAGCTAGATTACATATTAACAATCATTGCTTCATGGATAAGGTACACAATTCTGAATCATTGACCAATGTATCATTAAATTCAAATGATAGTAAATATTATAACACTTCAGATGAAGAATCCTCTTCTGATGAAGAAAATACTTCACCTACCTATGAAGAAGTTTCTAGGTTTGCTGAACTTCTTGAGATTGAGAATTCCAAACTCAATAAAAAACGAGATAAGGAAAACTCTAGGAATACTATTTTTACGAAATAAATATCATATCTCACTAAAGATCATGATAGAAAAATGCTGATTTTATAAGTATTTCAAAAAATCTTGAGGAAGTAAGCTCTGAGAAGAACAAACTTTCTAAAGAGTTAGAAAAAGTAATTTCTAAGAAAAGTGTTTTCAAGCCTAGATGTAATTCTAAATCTAACAATTTTGAAAATAAAAACTTGGTTATAAAAATCAAGTCCTAAATTTTTTCCTTAATGTAGTGTTTATCAAACTTTACCCATGGTAAAGAAAATTTTGATAAAATGTATTCACAAATATGACCTTTAAGAAACAAATCTGGATTTGGTTATACGCATGAAAAACCAACTTTTAGTAACAACTACTTTGTTCCACAAAGTGCCCCATTTTGTACCATGTGTCAATGTGGTGGTCACTGGGCAAAGAATGGATCTTTAAATAAAACCCAATCTTTAGGTTTTCATAAAGCTTACTTTTCTAAGAAGGTGCAGGTGCCTAAAATTTTGTTATCTGGAAATATCAGATCCAAACAAGTTTGGATTCCGAAAGTCTAGCTCATTTCTTGTTTTCAGGAAGATAAAGTAAGTACCAACAAAAATTCATGGTACATGGATAGTGGATATTCCCGGCACATGACTGGTAACAAAATCTATTTTGAAAATATTATCAAGACGAAATGAGGAAAGGTAAATTTCAGAGATAATGCTTGGGAAGAAATTGTTGGTATAGGTAATATTGTTCTTTTTGGTAAAACTTTGATTTCAAATGTTTTATTTGTTAAGGGTATTAAGCACAACCTCATTAGCATAATTCAGTTATGTAATGATGGATACCTTGTGAATTTTAGGAATGATAAATGCTTAGTTCACAATTCCAAGGAAGAATTTATTCTCTCAGCCAATAGGCAAGAGAATGGTTACACTTTGAACATAGAAGAACTCAGGAGCCAAGACCTACCATTCTTAAGTGCAATGGTAGATCATTCTTGGTTATGGAATAGAAGACTAGGTCACTGTAACCTTAGAAACTTATGTAAACTTTCTAAGAAGAAACTAGTTAAGGATCTACCGAATCTTAGATTCGATTCTTCTAAAGTTTGTGATCCTTGTCAATATGGTAAGAAAGATAAATCTAATTTTAAATCAATCGGTGAAGTCTCAAAAAACGATGCATTGTAGTTAGTACACATGGATCTTTTTGGTCCAACACAAACTGGATGCATTGGAGGCAAATACTATGTGTTTGTTCTAGTTGATGATTACACCAGATTTATATGGGTCTATTTTCTAGCAAAGAAGTCTGGAGATTTTTCTTATTTCAAAAGTTTTAGAGCCCATGTTAAAAATGAGAAAAATATTCCACTAAAAACTATTCATAATGATCTTGGAGAAGAATTTCAAAATTCTGATTTTGAACCTTTTTGTAGTAGAAAAGGTATTAGTCACAACTTTTCAGCACCTAGAACTCCTCAACAAAATAGTGTAGTTGAAAGAAGAAATAGAATTCTTCAAGAGATAACTAGAACCATGTTGAGTGAATATTCTATAGCTAGACATTTCTGGGCTAAAGTTGTAAGTACTGCATGTTATACTATAAACTGAGTTTGGATTAGACCTTTTCTTCATAAAACTCCTTATGAGTTATTGAATGGTAGAAAACCTAGACTTTCCTACTTCAATGTTTTTGGTTGCAACGTATTTATCCTGAATACTAAAGATAATATTCACAAATTTGAACCAAAATCTGATGAACGAATTTTCATAGGCTAATCCACAACTTCAAAGGCTTATAGAGTTTTCAATAAAAATACTTGTACTGTTGAAAAATGGTACATTTAAAATTTGATGAAACTGATACTTTTGTTTTTAAACCATCCCAACCTACATCCTCATATGTGTTTTCAAAAACAGATTATCAACCTTTCATAGAATATCCTTCTGATAATGAAAATTTTCCAAGAAGATACTTCTGAAACATTTACCCCAGAAGACATTCTACCCTATGTTGGTGAACAGGTTTTACAAAACCCAAACCAAGTATTCCTTAAGAATCATACCAGTGATAGTATCATTGGTGATGTAAATCAACCTGTAAGGACTAGAAGTTTCTTAAGAAATGAAGTAGAACAAATAGCATTCCTTTTCCAATTATAACCAAAAATCACTGACAAAGCTTTAGGTGATGATGATTGGATCAAAGCCATGCAAGATGAACTAAATGAATTTGAAAGGAATAAAGTTTGGACCTTAGTTGAAAGACCCAAGGAAACTTCTATTACTGGAGTAAAGTGGGTCTACAGAAACAAGTGTGATGAATATGGAGTCATTATAAGAAATAAAGTTAGACTAGTTGCTAAAGGCTATAATCAGCAAGAGGGAATAGACTATGAAGAAACCTATGCTCCAGTAGCTAGACTTGAATCTATCCATATTTTACTTGCCTTTGCAGCATTATTCAATTTTAAACTTTTTCAAATGGATGTGAAATGTGCTTTCCTTAATGGTTATGTTCAAGAGGAAGTTTTTTTTGAACAACCTCCTGGCTTTGAAGACACAAAACATTCTGATCATGTTTTTAGACTCTCCAAAGCTTTGTGTGGCCTTAAATAAGCCCCACGAGCCTGGTATGATAGACTTACATGCTTTTTGCTTCAAAATAACTATGTTAAGGGAAATTCAGATCCAACCCTTTTTATAAATAAAGATAAGAAAAATGTTTTGATTGTTCAAATTTATGTTGATGACATCATATTTGGTTCAACTCAGCAATATTTAACTGATTCTTTTGCAAGTCTAATGAAATATGAGTTTGAAATGAGTATGATGGGTGAGTTTACATTTTTCCTTGGTTTTCATATTTCTCAAAGTTCAGTAGAAACCTATATATCTAAACATAATTATATTAAAGATCTTCTTAAAAAGTATGGTCATGACAACACAAAGAGTATAAGTACTCACATCGGTACCTCAAACTCTTTAGATCTTGATGAAGCTGGGAAACCAGTAGATCAAACATCTTTTTGAGGTATGATAGGAAGTCCACTTTACTTAATAGCTAGTCGACTAGACTTAATGTTTTCAGTATTCTTATGTGAAAGATATCAATCCAATCATAAGGAATCTCACTTAAAGGCGGTAAAAAGAATTTTTCTTTACTTAAAGGGAACCATGGATCTCGGATTATTTTATACTTCTGAAAATGATTTTGTTTTAAAAATGATTTTCGGATTTTGAATTTTGTGGATATAGAATGGATAGAAAGAGTACATCCAGAACTTGTCATTTCTTAGGAGATTTGTTAGTTTCTTGGTCATGCAAGAAGCAACACTCAGTATCACTCTCCACTGCTGAAGCAGAATATGTAGCTGCTGGAAGTTGTTGTGCTCAAGAGTTGTGGATGAAACACACACTCATAGACTATGGCTTGAGTTTTACAAAGCCTCAAATTTTTTGTGATAACACAAGTGCCATTTCTTATAGTCAAAACACTTCACATCACTCTCGTTCAAAGCAAATAGATATTAGGCATAACTTTCTTAGGGATCACACACTTAAAGAAGGTATCATTTTTCAGTTTATCGGAACTCAAGATCAACTTGATGATATTTCCACAAAATCATTACCCTTAGATATATTTGAATACATTAAACAGAAGTTAGGAATGATAACTGTGAGGTAATCCTTCTTCATTAACTTCTTGTTGAACAATTCTCCTAACAGTAATAAACTCCTTCTCAAAGGGGGAGTTCATTTGCATGTTAGTCAATTTTATTTTCCCAGTGTCAGTTTTCTTTTCAAACTTATGTAACTTAAATATTTCTTTACAAAAAATTAAAAAAAAAATCTCGGAATGGAAATTCTCGGAATGCAAACTTTCAGAATGAACATTTTCAGAACTAAAATTTTCCTAATGGATTTTCGTACAAAAAATTTTAGTAATGAATTTTCCTTAATAAGAATTCTCCGTAATAAGATTTTTCATAATGATATTCTCATACTGGAAAATTTTCGTAATGGAATTTTCTTACTGAGATTTTCGTATTGAGAATTTTTTTAATGAGAATTTTTGTAATGAGACTTTCATCCTAGGATTTTTCGTAATGAGTTTTTTTAGAAGAATATTACCAATTACGAACAATATTTCTAGCCAATCCGAAAGGTATGATTTCCTTACTTAAATTTTTGTAATCATATTTTTCTTGCTGGTATTTTCCTGAGTTTTAAAATAATTTGGATCCTAGTTTTCCTTAAATCCGAATGTTTTTCTTAAAACCTCAAAAGATCGGAGTCAAGTTTTCCTTGCGAGATTTTTCTCAACTGTCAGATCAGATCAAAAAAATTTTCAACCATTAGATGGATTTTGGAAGACCAAAGTTCACAACCATCGCCTATATAAAGGGGACCCCAATACTTGTCCCACATCATTTTTTCAATGATTTCATGTCTCGAAGCCCTGGTTTTCTTCTTAAGACCGGTTCCAATATTTGCAAATCCGTTCTGAATCCTTCAGATCTCTCTGTTCCGAATGTTTGTTGAATCAACATCTCAAGATTTGTCAACTACAAAGCCAATATCAAAATGGTTAGTCTTCAGGGAAAGGTTGGCGCATCCGGATTTTTACAAGCATGATTCTATTATAACCAAGAATATTAGATTGAATAGTTGGGAAGATGTATGCTTGTACAAGTCAGAGAAACAGGATCCGGTTTACACTGATTTTCTGATCAAATTCTATGTGTATGTTTCCTTCTAGATGGAAGATGGCAGAGACTGGTTTTCATTCAAGTCTTATGGGAATACTTACAAGTTATCTTACACCAAGGCCGCAATCTTTGTTGGTTTATCCTATGAAGGGGAAGCTGAGTTTTGCTCACATAAGCTTCCATATGAGCAAGGAAGTTTCAACAAGGTGACAGATTTAACATGTCTAGGACTTATGGATTCTACGACTGCTAAGATTTCTCATCTCACTCCGAACAATAAGATTCTACAGCTCTGGGTACAAGGTTTTCTTTTACCAAGAATAGGTGACAATGATAAACTGAAGAAAACTAATATCTATGTCTTAGATTTCTTGGTAAATCTAAGAAAGATAAATTTGATGAGGCATGTCTTGATTACGATCAAGAACATAAAAAATGGAACTTGAGAGCTCAAATAATTATGTACCATGCCTTACTATCGAGGCTGATAATTCGATGTTTAGAATCCTTCAAGGTTTCTTGCAAATTAGAAGTCCAGAATTGTAAGCTTATGCTGGTAAGTGATGATACTTTGAAGAGGATGAAGATGGGTTTTTCTAGTGAATCCGGAGAATTCTACCATCTATCTATGGAAGATGTTGAAGAAGCTCAGAAAGATACACAGTCTCTGGAACCATCTAAAAAGGCAAGGAAGAAGAGAAATCTTAATGAAGTGGTTGATGATGAAGAAAATCCAAAGTCTAAGGAAACTCAGTCTGCTCCCCCCAAACCGAAGAAACAAAAATCTTATCCTGATGAAGTTGTTGCGAAGTGGAGGGAAGACATGGGGAAGAGGAAAGAAGGGGATCCACAGATCATATTGGACTCGGTAGAGGCTAAGGCCTTAAAAGAGAGAGTTGTGGATGTGTTAGAAAAGTAGGCAAAAGAAAGGAAGATGAAAAAGAAGTTATCTGAAGGTGAACTGGTGAAATATCTTTTGAGAGATACTAAAATATCTTCTGAGTAGAGTCCGGTTCCGGAAACTTTCCTAACAGAACCTTCTTTACCAGAAACTGCAGCTAAGAACTATGTCACTCTGGAAAAATCCAAGGGTAAAGAAGTAGTTGGAGAAGTTGAAAAAAAGCTGCTGAAGAAGTATAGAAAGAGGTTGAAGAAGAAGAAGAGGGAAGTGAAGATTTTGATTCCTTGATCAAGCAATTAGAGGATTATCAAGCTAAGGAAGAATCTGAAAAGTTAATTACTCCAGGAAAGGGAGTTGAGGAATATAGTAAGGATGTTGATAAGAAACAGCAACAAGAAGAAAATGTTTTGTATGATATGGAAGAATCCTATGAGAAAGAGTTTCTTGAGGGAGGACAAGAAAAGGAGAAACCAGATGAAGACCATATTATTCAAGTTTCTGAATACGAGGAAGTATCTCCTGATGAGGAACCCATTCCAAAGAATGATAAAGGGAAGAAAGTGTTATTGGAGACACCAATAAAAGACATTATAAGGAAGAAAGAAGTTGGTGGTACCTCTATAATATAGTTGGTGCAGGATGAAGAAGATCAATCTCTAAGCAAAGTTTCTAATTCGGAGTCATCATCACAAAGTCGTGATTTTATTGTTGAGTCTTTGAAAAATTGGTGGATGTCATTCCAATCTTTCCCACTATTGAAACTAGATGTCAAATGCTTCAGCTAAGACAAAACCAGAAATCAGAGTCACTATCCATGCTGATGGATAAGTGTGTGAAGATCAAAGATGAAAAAAAAGTTTCTTTATCGATTATGATGTGCATAAAAAGTCCTACAGTAAGGTAAACAAAGTTGTCTTGGAGATTTGGTGAAGACTTAGTGCAGTTTGAAAATTTTCAAACTAAAGTTAAAAATGATTTTGACATGGAGGATAAAATTTTTAATGATCTTCATGAAAAGCTGACCCAAGAGAAAAATTCTCGTAATCAACAGGTCAGGGACCTGAATGGGAAGCGTAACTCAGTAGCTCAAAATTGGAAAAGTGAAAGAGATTTCTGGATTGAGTTTAAGGAGAAGTTGGAAAAGCAAGATGATTTAATAAAGATGTAGAAAGAATCCATGGAGGCTCAGGCAGAAGCTTTGAAAGTTCAAGGGGAAAGGATCTCAGCTTTGGAGAGGCAAGCTGAGGAAGACCAAAGGGATTTGAAGAAACTAAAAAACCTTATTAAATAATTAGATCTTGAAGGAAAAGGAAGAAAAATAAACCCACTCCAATATTTTTTTGTATTTTTCTTTCCTTGTAAAATATTTGACAACTCTAATGAAATGTTGTTTGGTTGGTTGTATATTGTAGTGTTATTACTAATCTTTTAGGTACCATATTTTCCATTCCCATACATTATTTTTGAAAATCACAAAGGGGGAGAAGGAAAAAGAACTACTTAAAAGGGGAGAAATACCTAAAATGGAGAAGGAAAAATTTTCTAAGTGAAAATATCCTTAATTTAAGGGGTATTTTTTCATTAAGAAGTTTTTCATTCCCATGATAATGAAAAATACACTCCGGAAATTCAGAATACAATCTTTAGAGTTTCAATTCCTAAGGGGGAATTAGTTGTATTCACTATCATTCATGAACAAAGGGAGATAATTTTTTATTTCAAAGTCTAATGAAATTTTTCAAAGTTCTTATATTCTTTTTCATAAGGATGTTTGTACTTTCCAAAAAGGGGGAGATTGTTGAGTCAATAAGGTTTTCCTTATGACTTTTTCATTCCTTCTTGTTTTGAAAATCACAAACACCTTATACATAATCAAATCTATTTTTACTTCTATAAGGAAAATTTCCTACCTTAAAGAAATTTACCCTAACCTGGATTTTTCATATACGTAGAAATGTTTTTATTAAGTACAAAAACTGGATTCATACCCAAAACCCTAGAATCATATAATTTCAAGAATTGGAGTATTCTGTTTTTTAGGATCTGAATTCTGGATGTGAACTGTAATAAAGTTTCACTCCGAATTCTGGATGTGAACTGTAATGAAGTTCCACTCCGAATTCTGGATGTGAACTCTAATAAAGTTCCACTCTGAATTCTGGATATGATCTTTCATAAGTTCGACTCCAAACTCTTATGAAGTTCGACTCTGAACTTTCATGAGTTCGACTCCGAACTCTTATGAAGTTCAATTCTGAACTTACATGAGTTCTACTTCGAACTCTTATGAAGTTAAATTCCGAACTTTCATGAGTTCGACTCTGACCTTTCATGAGTTCGACTCCGAACATTCATGAGTTTGACTCCAAACATTCATGAGTTTGACTCCGAACTCTTATGAAGTTCGACTCTAAACTTCTACAAGTTCAGATTCTGAACTTTGGTGACATGAGACTACAAATTTCCTTAGAAATTCAGACTCCGGACTTCTATAGATTTTCGGTTCTGAATTCCTATAAAACAGAATCAGAACATTTTTTAACATAGACTCCGAATTCCATTTTGGTTAGACCCCAAACTTTTATTTACTTACATTCTGAATTCTAGTTTTGCTTATACTTACACTTGTTTCATTATAAAACGATGTCGTGCTTTCAGTTACACATGTTTTATTATAGAATGATGTCCTCCATTCTATTTCTAATTAACTGTTGGTTTAGTGACACGTGTACAGGTCCCTCCAATATTCATGGAAAATATGACCATTGGAGGAGGGAGATGATTGTTCCAACCGAGCCTATAAATAGGAGCTCATTTGAAAGAGCTCAGAAATAATTTGATCACTCTAGAGACCACACACTGTTAAGGAGATTTCTAGAGAGAGAAGATTTGCATGCTTTGTGTGTACTGAACCACTTGTTCAGATTGCTTCGTGCGACTCCGAATGTTGGTGATTACATTCGAGGGATTCCAAGGATAGGAAGACAGAGGTACCGACTACCATGAAGTTTGAGGGCTTCCTTGCTAAGGAAAATAGAGGTTCCAACTATCTTGAAGTTGAGGGCTTGCGGGGATAGCAAGACAGAGACACTGATCTTCATATCGAGGGCTTACCCTGGTGTTGGTAATACAGACTTGATTGAAAGTATAAATCAAGGTACATTTATCCAAGGTTGTTGGATAACTTTCGCATTGGGTTAAAATATTTATATCTTGTTACTTGTAGTTTTTACTACTTGTTTTCTGCTGCATTTTGTATTGTAAAGAAAGTATAATCTTTTTATATTTCCTTACAATTGTACTCTGATTAGTTTAAATTATATACTCTTTAAGGTAGCATCTCATATTGTAAACTTTGGTTATGTTTTAATTTCCGTATCCATATGTCCAGAACCAGTTTTTCAGAATCACTTTCCATATTTAAGCAAGTGCATAGAACTAGAAGTTTGTAACTTCATACTTTGTCCAAATCTTTCATTGTTGTTAGAGGTGTTGTGAATTTTCTTAGGTTTAACTTTGTTAAACTTAGATATTTCCTTATTTAAGGAAATTTTTTAAAGTGTACAATTCACCACCCTCTTGTATATTGAGCATCTACATCATTATTTTGATCCTATAAGTATAAGGAAATATTATCTAATTTTGTTTCATTTTTAAAATATATTTTATTTTAATCCCTTTGAAAACATATTTTAATCTTAATTTTGATAATAAATTTATTAATATTAAGGGTTTTAAATTTTTCTTACAAGGTATAAATTGGCTCATAAATGGAAAATGGATGAAATGTTAAAAATATCTCAACATATTTATCCTTTTTTAATTTTTTCATGTTTTTTTATTTAATCAAATATCATTTAACATAATTTATCATTAATTTTATTTTTATATTTTTATATGTTTAATTTGAATTTAAAGGAAACATTAATGTAATGGAATATGAATTTAAAATTTTAAAACAGTCCAAACATGTCCTTTAAATCTATACAATTCATGGAGAAAATTAATTCACCAAATTTTATTAATTTTAATGTTTTTAATATCATTTATTTTATTGTTCCATTTATTTATTATATATTATGTTGGTGTTGAATAATAATTTAGCGTAATTATCCAATTAATGAAAATTGGAAATTAATTACCATAATAAAAAATATTAATTTTTGTCAAATAAATATTTAAAACTGAACTTATCCTCTTTTTATCATTATAATTAATATTTAGAGTTATTAAAGTCAAGGGATTGAAATTTTGTGTTTAACCTTTTCTTAAAATAATTTAAATTTAATAATAAAATTAAAATGGAAAATGGTTTCCATATATTATATAATTATAATAACATGGATGATATAAACCCATAAAATAATATAAATTCATTATTTTGTTCGATTTTGAGAATTTAACCCATGGTTTTAACCCTATTCTACTCATTTAACCTGACTGAGGTGACAAATATTTATCGAGGTTACTATTGAAATTGAATAAAAATAATTGGGACCTATTTAACAAATTTGAACAAACTAATTCCATATATGGTATCTATTTTTTTGGATTCAATATCTATAGTTGGAATAAATAAATTTAATATAAAAAGGAAAAATTCAATGAAAATTTATTTTCCGGAAAAAATGACTTTTTAGTATAATAATTTTTTTACCAAATTCAACCATAAAATTATTTCTAATGAAAAAAGTTGGATTATTAATAATATAATATAAATAATTTTATTTAATACCCATTTTAAAATAACATTTAACTTTTTACATTATTGAGTCAAAAATATTGTTTTCAATAAACATCAATATTTTCACTATTCATTGGAAAATAAATATTTTTAAAAAATCCCAAAAAATAACCCTAAGTTAATTTTGATATTATGATTTAAAAAATAAATTTAATTATTTTACATTAATTTTAAAAAAGTCTCAAAAACTAAATATATTATTTTCTCACAAATGAAATAAAAATCATTTTTGATGAATTTTTTTTTAAATAATTAGATTACTTTTCTAAATTTGAATTATTATTTACTAATAATTGATCAATAAATTTGTATTAAGTAGGACCTTTATATATATTTCATAATGTGGTTACACCAATTCAAACTTTTTAATTCAATGGGTCAGTTTTAATTTTCATATTTATATACTAATATTTCATTATCTATTTAATTTTGGTGTTTCATGTCGTATGCACTATAGAATATAATGTCATTATTTTAAAATCATGTGTTTTTAAAGGAATACAAAACAGAATTTCTTATAAATATATCTTAGAAAACATATATAATTAAGAATCAATATAACATGTATTATACACCATAATAGAAAGTTGTTGTGGAGAGGAAGAATAGGGGCCTTATTGAAATGGGAAAAAAATGTTGGATAAGAACAATGATTCAAAATACCTTGAGAGAAAAGAGGTTTCTGAAATATTCCATATTAAAAATAAATATATTTTGGGACCTAAGATACATATTACACCATATGAGATGTGGTATAAAAAACCTACATTTGGAAGTCCTTATTATATTAAAATTAATAGAATATGGTTGGGAATGATTAAAGAAAAGGATAATAGTGGAATCCTTATAGGCTCTGGATCTAATGGGAATGGATACTAATGATGGAATAAGATATTGTATAAAATTATTTAGTCTTTCCTTGTGAAAATTGATGAAAATATGTTTAAATCATGTTAGTGGGTACCAGAATATTTTGAGTTTTCTATAGAAAATGGGAAACATTGAATTTTTAAAAAAAATAAGACGACAAATAGTTGATACTAATTTAGAATATTCTATAGATGTTTAAATTACATGTTGTGACAAAAATAAATTTCCAAGGCTAAATTATCATTTTGAATCTAATAATATCATCGGAAATTAGAATGCTCTAGTTCAGACCAGAAGGGGGATATGAGTTGAGAATCAAATAACTCGTGTATCACATGTTGAGAATGGAAAGGGGGTGAGGCTATTGAACATCATGAATGTGTGAAAGCTATGAATCAATAACTCAATAAAATTTGAAAGGCTCTTACCCCAATTCCCTGTATTATAAGGTTACTATAATATATAGTAACTAGATTTAAGGTATCTCATCTCGATGGATAAATAGTTTTGTAGTATTTGGAGAGTATATGCATACTCGAATCTCATATAACAATTGAAAACATAAAATAAAACATATGATTTTATTTGAGAAAACCATTATTACCTTTACAATATCCTTTCATATCAATCATAATACACTAATTCTCATCCTATGGAAGGGAAACGTAAGAAAGGGGTAACCTGAGATGCTTAGTCATGGTATCAGTACATCATATGTTGTCATATATACATAAGGATTAATTAATATGGAAAGGTAAATAACTATAAATAAATTTCATTTAATCAATAAATTGAGCGTGAAGAATTTTATGTAAAGAATAAATGATGATCAAATAATTCAGTATAAATAATCACCTAATTATGAAACATGTCTAGGGATTTTATAATTAATTGAATAATCACATGGAAATAAATAACTAATCACAAAATGAAGGAATGAATAATGTAGGAAATCATTACCTTAATATAAAGGCCTTATTCTAAGGCATCTTACATAAATGGGTATGGCCATTATTAAAAATCCAATCTAGTTTGTCTCATGATACCAACTGATGTATTGAGGGGTTATACCGAAACTCGACCATCACTTATTAAGTCCAATTCATTCCTAATATGAAATGATAGAACCATAATCAACATCAACATTCATATTTAATAATTATCATATGAAATTTTAAAAAATTTCCTAAAAATTCCTAGTAATTACAAACCATCCAATGTTATATAGTGAACGGTATAAAAATAGTACATCTATTGTCAAATTGATCATAAACTTTCTGGAAAAATAATATAGATCATATCATAACAAAATATCCCCAGTCAAACTGATTATATACCATACAAACAAATAATTAAGATAGTATCATTAAAATATATTATTAATATGAAATAAATTATTCCAAAATGTTTGGGTAAAGCCCCTTTATTAAAAAAAATAAAGTATGAGTCCCTTTTGAACTGGGTAAGGTAAGACCTAGTACAAGCCTGTAGGGCCATAGACACATATCCCTAAAATAAGGTGGCCCAAGAGCCCAGAGGGAAAATCCCAATCAGAGGAACATATCTAAATTCAAGTGGCTAAAAATTCCTATATAACAAAGTCCATAACAAGTGGGTAACATCAACAGAAAATAAAACACACAACCCAAGTCCCAACAGACCAAGTCCAAAACTCAAATCCCCACAACACTGCAACCCACATGTCTGGACGACTTTGGAACTACAGATTTCATACTGATGACTGGAAAGTTAATTAGATTTTCTATCGATCCAATCACTTTTTCTTTTCAACGCACCCCATCACTTCATTATCCACTGCCACCACTATCAACTCAACCATGCCTCACCCCATGTGTGCCCAGATATACCAACCTCCAAATGCAACATCGTGAAGCCACCAGCTGTCCAATCTATCCACACTATCACCATCTTAGAGTGACACCTCTATCCCCACCGCCCTCTGTATCCCTAAGAGAATCCATCATCTAGAAAACCCATTCCAATCAGATTTTTTCTGAAACCCGATCTGAAATTATCAAGGTCAATTGAGATAAGCCTATGCCACCAATGAGATCCCATTTCATCTACAGAACCACTGTCCAAATCAAGACCACGCCTTCGTCGCATCTTGAAGACCCACCTCATCCCCTCACCGCCAAAGAAGTCTGACCACGAGACACCACTAAAGAAGCCCAGGGGGGAATCGCTGTCGAGAAGTCGTTATGGGAGTCATTTTCAAAGATCATAAGGGACTGAAACCTATGGGAGAATGAGATCCCTTAGTTGAATCTGAGATCCCTTCTATTTGGTTTTATTAATATAGGATAATTTAAATAAAGTATTGTTTTCATTTATGCATTTAATTTCGATAAAATGATCATTACAATCATTCATGGGGAAAATAACATTTTCCCTTTGAAAATCGCATTTAAAAAAATTAATAATATTAGGAAAAATATTTTCCCTGAAAAGAGCCTTGGATACTTGTGATAGAAGATTTAATGTTTTGAGCAATCAAGATGGGGTGAAATTATTTTTATTTAATATATGATAAAAACATTCCTTTCACGCATTTATATGAAAATTCAAAAAGCATCTCTTTTGAAAAAAAAAATATAATTATTCCTTTTCATTTTTCTAAAACAATCCAATTATGGGTAAAAATAACATTAACCAATCTTATGATAATATTAATAAAAAATTGAAAATATTTTTAGAAATCATGGGAGTGGAATAAAAATCATTTTTGACTAAAGAGAGAAATAGAGTTTTCTTTTCATAAAATTATTTTCTCAACCATTTTTTGTACCAAAGAGTGAAACAGGGTACTATATGTTGGGACCATTGTTTTAATTTATTTAAATGATGTGTCAATATGTGTTTTCTGAGTTTTTATATTTTGGAGATGCTCAGAAAATTTCAAGTTTTCATATGATGACATTCGATGTCATGCTCGAGAAATTTTCCATATAAATTGTGACTATTGTGAAAATGATCTTCAATTCTTAATGACTTATTCTAAGAAGTGAAAATTTATTAAAAGAAGTTTCCATCCCTTATTTGGGTAAAGAGGGGATGAAAAATACCATAAAATACTAATATCATTTCATGAATAATTTTTGGAATAAGAATTTAAGAAGACAACATGAAAAAATATAATTGCACATTATATTTTTAATTAGTTATATTTGAAGATAAATTGTGATAAAGTATTGGAATTATTTAATATATACTTAGAATATATTCAAATAATTATTAATTATTTATAGGAAAAAATAGTTCCAACCAGGACTAGCCATACGGGCTAACCAATTGACTACATTAAAACGAGAATGTAATACCCACATGGGAGATCCATACCGAGGAATACCCAAGGCAGTAAAATATGGACAATGTGTAGGCCCAACAGAGAACACATAGCTCGCACATGGGTTGGTCCTAGTTTCTAGTGGATCAATTTGAGTGCAGAATTTCCCGTGAGGATTGAGGATCCTGTTTGTGTGGGTGTTGATCCCCCCACTACCATCATGAACTGATAAAAGAAAAGGTTTTAAACTATGACATCACCCAAACAAGCACATTTCTGATATAGAATTTTAACCCTATTAGACTATTCATATTCCCTTAAAAAGATATTTATATATCTTGGTTCATCAAATGATTTTGATCTCGTTCATCCAATTATCCAGAGCAGTTATCTTCTACCTCCTAATGTTGGAGGGATCCGGTACACCAAAGTATTCGATATAGCCTCCTCCATAAATAAACTTCTGCCTTCCATGATCATTTTGAGAGCAATAATTTTATAATATAAGGCCACAATTTCCATGAATTCATGATATTTTTTTCATGCATGTGATAACTAAAATAAAATATTTATTTTTAATGAAATATTTTTCTTCAAAAGCCCTTTCACATAATTGGATGAGATAGATCTTTAATAATGAAGAGGATCATGAAATTATCATCACACACACATGAGGAACCATCATGAAATCAGATAAGAGAAGGATGCATATTTTTAATTATAACCTATTTGAGATATACTGAAAGCATTATTAATTATGAAATTTATTACACAGTATTGTTCTTAGACATACGGCATGGAATAAATATCAGAGGAGAAGTGATGAAAGGCATAATAATCCACATCTATAAATTGAGATCTTATAGGGATGAGATTACTATTATTGTAAGGACATGAACTTAAACATTACATAATATTGAGTTTTATTAAAAAAATTACTTCCTTTCATATTAAGGATATTTTCATGTTTATAGTTTTAGATAATTAACTCATAATTCTCACATAACATCCATATTTCATACAAATTGGATATTACTAAAATATTATCTATTTCTCCCATAATAGTAAACTTTTAAAATAAAACATCATTTCTTTTTCATGAAAATTCTTCATAACTATCAATTGAATTCGTCCTTTCTATTACGCAACCTTATACATTATAATATAAATTTTAAAACATTGAATGAGCCCAAACAACATAGCAGGGGATATAAAAATAAAAGGGAGAAACTATTAGTCATGGAGTACTTAAAACCAATGAAATCATTTTCATAATGTTACACCTTTCACCCATAAAGCATAAGATCATTAGATTACATCATGAAATCTTAAGTTTCCTATGATACTACATAGAAATCATAAATCATAAAGGTAAATTGTGGCTTTATTTCTAAATAACTCTTAATGTTACTGAATATGTCGTGGATACATTGGGAGTAACCTTCATGGTTACATTTTTAATTCCCGCTGTAGTATAATCCCTTAATCTCTTAGGAAAATCCCAAGTGGTTAACTCTATCTCATTACCTAGTTCATTGGAGAGCTATAATAGGCTCACTTACCCTCATTTTATCATAGAACCACTCATACTAAAAAAATATTCCCAAGAACCATAATATAATTACAACACATTTATCATGCATAAAATAAAAATAACTTTTCCACTTTGAAATCACTTTTCATTTTTATAATGTCGTGCACACATAAATGAAAGAAAATTATTCAAAAATAAAATTTTAAAATTGTAAAGGAAAAATAAAAACATTAAAGTATCACAAATGTGGTAAATTACATTCATGTTGTATATGTTCAAAACATTCCTATTTTCTTTTGTGAAAATAATTGAGTAAATTTAAATGTGGTTTTTAAAAGAAAGTCTCATACATATATCATATCATTGAATTGAGAATTAGTGAAATGAATTGATTAGGTATACCCACTTTAAATCCACATAAAAAGTTTAAATATAGACTAATATATTCAAATGTCATTTCACTCTTAATATTATCATGAAACAATAAATAAGTATATACTTAAACAAAAGAATGGAAATTGGGTTATGAATTCACATACAACATTATAATCAGTCAAGTTGAATTCCACATGAAATATTAACATTTAATAAAACATTAAATATCATGATAATAAATAAATTCATGATATAAATTGTCAATTTAGAGTTATATACACCTCTAAAAATAATATAGGTTCATACCGAAAAAATATGCCTCAACGAAATAAAATTGAGATGAAGTCCCTAACGTAAAACCCAAAAAAGAACCCTTTTGAAAAAATATAATAGAAGTTAAAAGTTATATTTTAAAATATTCATTTAGATATAAATACAATCATAAATACAATTTTTAAAATATTTACATGAAATATAAATATTTTTAACAATAATTCTTTAAAACATTTATAATTATGTTTTAGTTAAAAAGTCCCTTAACTGGATTCTAAATCATCCAATAAAATATTTATCTTCATGAATAATAAACTGAGGTTAATTTTTTACTTTTTTATAACTTTTTTAGAGTTTATTATTAATTTTATATCCTTTATTATCCTTTTATTGAATTTACTTAATTATTATGGTTGATGTTAGATGTTTTAACGATATTTGGTACTTAACCAAAAATAAATTTGGTATGATTTCAATTGTCAAATGGGTCATTATTCCGTCATCTTCATAGTAATATTCATGAAATAACAGTCATATTTATACATAAATTATTATTTTAAAACCAATTATGGGTTATTTATATGAATAATGAACCAACATTATGATCATGGAGAAGATAAGTTGTACGTATGAATGAGTTACGTTTCCATTTTTTAATGATCATTATAGAAAGAAGGTAGGTATTATTTTATTGTTATAAAATGATGATAATATAATTAATATCATTTTAATATTTTAATTTTACTTTTATATATCATCATTGTGATTTTTTTAAACAAAATGAATCACATCGCTTCGTGGAGGTGATAGTTCACACATACGCATGAGTGACATTATCATTTTCATGTGCATGGAAAGGTAAGAACATAAACGAAATATTAATTTGTTATAATAAAAAATATTACATTAGTGTCATATATAAATATTAATTCCATAATTATAATCGATCATGAGATATGGTGATAGAAAATGAGTTTTATCTTTTCACGAGGTTGCAGTACGTCGTACACATGAACAATAAATTATTTTCCAATTTGATGGAAGTAGAGATGGATTAATGTGATGATATTATCATAATAATATCTCAGTATATTGAGTATCGTGTAGTTACTATTTCATCATGTTTGAAAAATATTTTAATGATGTGTAAGAAAAAATAATACAGAAATACTTGATTAAAACAATACCACTTCTTTAAACGATCTCCTTTTCTTAAAACCTTTAGACCACTAAGGGTGGTGTTATTCCTAAACTAAGATCTCTATAATGTGTATAGTGATGGAAGGAATTTATTTTTCTAGATCATGGATGAACAAAAAAGGTTTTTATGTTTGTGGAAATGATAAGAGGTGGTTTTCTTTTATAAGAGAGGGAATGGGAAATCTTGGAATTCTTCATAATATTAAATTAGTATAAATTATTTTTATAGTAAAAATGGAATAAAGTGATTTATATAGAAGATACGATGATTATGGTTCAAAATAAATCAATCTAATAATAATTATACAAGTTTTTATTTTATTTTCATAAACCCTATCATTTTGTTTTAAGTCTTATTTAACCCCTTTAACTCTTACAATGATATCTTGTAATTTACACTTTGAGGGTTAAAAACATTACTATAAAATTACATAAAACCAATAAATAAGTTATTGATGAAATTTTATGATTTATCCCATTTTTTGGAATAATTTATATTTAAATTAATTTTAGATCATTTAATAGAATTTTATTTATTTTAATATTTCAGTAAAGGCAATTTTGACACTATTCATGACGAGAGTTTTTAAACATATTATAACTACATGATATATTTGAAAAAACTCATTAAAAGTATCAATAAAAAGTAAAATATATCTATAAAATATATGTATGAACTTAATTATATCAAATTATATTTACTTTAATATTTTTAATAACATTTATTTTATATTTAAATTAATTAAACAATTACTAGATCATCATTTTGTAATACTTTATTTTAATTATTTATTCACTAATATTTAAAAATAAATTATCATTAGAAGATATATATTTTCTATTTAAAAATATTATTTCTATTCGAACATATCTTTTAAAAAACAAATATTAAAATAGTTATAGTTATTAAAACATAAGGATGACATCTTTGAAAAATCTATAAAATAAAATACTATAAATAGCTTAAAGTTATAAAAGTGGACAAAAGAGGCCATAAAATAAACCCAAGGATTATTTTGGTTGATAATAACTAATCCAAAGAAAATATTGGACCACAGTTAGGTTAATATTCTAATATTTATAATAATATTTTTACCCTTAATTAACTGATTTACCAGTAAGCATGGTAACATAAAATTACTAAAGTTACTCTTCATTATTTCCAAAAATAAAAGTTACCAATTTAATAAATTCATAACATTTAATTCCAAATATGGAATCCATTTTTTTAAATTCAAAATGCATAATTTTCTAAAATTAATCTAAACTTAATCTCGTTTACAAAATGAGAAAACTAGTTATTAAAGTGAAAACATTAAAATGTTTGAAATGTTTTAATATCAAATTCAATATAAAATTGATTCCAATATCCTAAATTGGATTAAGTGTGGTAAAATTTATATAATTATACTTTAAAACCAAAAAATATAATTTAACACTATTAATTGTTTAGATGAAAAAACATTTTCAAATAAAATACAGTATTTTTAACTATCCATCAAAATATGAAACTTATCAGAAAATAATAAAAATTCATCCAAATAAAATTTTTGATATTAAAATTTCAAATATTATTTATAAAATTGTCAAAAAATATATTTAAAACAAGTGATCTATCAAAATGTGACAAAACTATCCTTTTAGAAAAATATATCTTTTATTTGTAAAATTAGATTTTTTTTTCTTATATAATTTCTTAAAAAAACATAGGATGAATTTTAAAAATTATTTCTAAAATAATACATAATAATTTCAGTAATATAATCCCTCAAGGGTGATTTTTTTATTTATTGGTATAAAACACCCATGTTCACATTTAAATAGTTTTTTAAGAAAATATTTCCTTTTATTTTAAGAAGTGTTTTATTTTCATTTATAATTAATTTTTAAATAAATAATTAATTATATATACTTTGGTAAACCATATTTAAATAATTATATTAATCATTTTCATACCCACCATTCTAAAGGCTATGTAATAATTGTACCATTTAAATAAAAATATTTAGTTGTTTATTTAAGCTCGATGTGGTGTACCATGTATGCTATAGAACATAGTCATCCATTTTAAAAACATAGGCATGTAAAATTATCCCTCCTCCCCCCTCCCCCAATGAATAAATGGTTTCCTCTTGATTTGAACTCAAGATAAAAAACTTGGGGTTTGAGTTTTCAAAATTCCTTTGTTGAAATACCACATAAAAAAAGGATTATTGAAAATTACACATTAAAATAAATGGAAGTATGAAGTTCACCTATGATAACAAATACTAAGGTTTTGTATAAGAAAATAATGACATGGAATGGAAAACAAACAATCATGTTCTTATGGAGAGTGATAGAGTAATTGAAGATGAGAAAGTTAGCAATCACAAAACCATAAATATGTGATGGGTTAAAATGTCATTGATTTTGTAGAAAGAAAATTAAAGATTTTTTTTTATTTTAAGACCTTTTTCATAGAGTTTATTAATTATATCACTACCTAGACTAGGAACATAAGAAAATATACTTAACTAACGATTATAATTTCATCCATTAATAAAATTTTATTACGAACACATTTTTTCTCCAAACGAAGAGTATTTATGATGAATTTTTTCAGGCCTAAATCACAAGAATAAAATTTGAGAGAATAACATAATTCATTAAATATTAACTTTAAATGCATCCTATCTTGAAAAATTATGAAAAACCAAAATGGTTAGGATAAGATAAGAATTTTTTTGAAAAAACTAATTCAATCTTTAAAATTTAACAGTAATACCCAATGTTCAACATAGACCATTTGATAAGTAATTTCTCGTAAAATTACTAAAAATAATACAAAATAATATTGCAACCCAAAATAAAGAATAATTTTATCATGTCTTCTTCCAAGATTAATTTTAATTATTATATCTAAATGGATTCAATTACTCAAGAAGTCTTATACCAAAATGTAATCACCCTAATATTCTTCAAGATATGCTAACCATTTCCATTAATAACATAAATCTCCATAAGTCAAAAAAAATTATATAATATTAATAAATAAAATTTATCTTTTATTCCTCATAATATTCAATTTACTTTAATCTTATAGGATTTCCAAAATAAATAATGTCTTCTGAAATAAAATTAATCACGTAATCAACAAATCATTTTCCAATACAAAGATTATATATAAAAAATATTTTTCAAAATGACATTTACCTTTATCCCCCAGATATTTTAATTAGAGGAATATAATTTTATACAAAGTGGGACATCACATATACCAGGGGTATGTGATACACCCATGATGCCCTTTGGTTGTGGGTTCAATTCTTACAGCCTCATTTGGACGCGAAAGTTACTCACATTGTTCGTGGGCTATCCTTTTTCTGAAATAATATCATTATAATCATTATAAATGTTATATAAATAATAGAAAGTTATAAAAAAATAACAATAATATGTTTTACCCTCGTAGGTTTTTTCATATCTTTCATTTTCACCCAAAAATGTAATATCCTATAATTACATCAAAATCAAAGATTATATAAACCATAAAGGATATCCATACCTTTAAAATTATTTCTATGAAAGAAAATAAAATTCTAACACAAATAACATTTTCACATAACAAAATTAAGGGTTACATATAATCCAAACTAAAAAATTCTTCTAAATTACTCCAAACATAAAGAGAGTTTTAATACTTTTAAACATTTCATCACCCATATTTCTATCATGACTTTTTAATTCATTATTTTCAGACATCTTAATTATTTATAATTCTTCATAATCCCTTAATAATTATTTTCCACCTTATTCCTTACAATTTATTTCCTATAAACAAAAATTTTAATCACACCCTATGATTTAATAATGTTAAAACAAGAACCAATATATAATCTATACCTTTCATAAGTCATTTTTAGTATCCTCATATTTAATTATAATAGAATTTGGTATTCCTAAAATAAATTTTTATGATTCCCCTGATCCCACATATGAGAGTCCTTCCTAATACATATCCCCACATTTAAAACATTCAATTGATAACTCAAGAAGATCTTATTTTCCTTTCATGGAGTCAACTAAAAACTTCTTTTTTTCCTTGGAATATTATTGTTTTATGACCACCATTACAACATTTAAAATATCTTCTCATCCATCTAAGACATTTAACTAGGTATTCCTTTCCATATCCATGACACATATGTCATCGAATATATTTTCCTTTATGATCATTTTCAACTAAAATTCAACAAGAATTCATTTCTCTCATATATGGTGTATTAGAAAACTCACCAAGGTTCAATTGGTTAATCATTAATCACGATAGTTGGTTTAGAATAACCATACAAGTTATCATTGAGGCTCTCATTTAATTATGTTTCTTATTAAAATAACCACCTCATTTTCCTTCATGCCTATTGTTACTTTGGTGCATGCTAGATCCATCCATTTACTGAAACCAAAAAGGTTATTGAATGCAATAAAATCATAATATACCATCTTATAAAGATAATAAAGACTAAAATATCTTTATTTGTGTTGTCACCAACTCATTAAATTTATCTAAACTAACTATAACTCTTCCTATGATGATAACCATTGTATTTAAATATATAACTTTTAACTTATTCTTAAATAACATCATGGAATCTAAAGTTATATAAATCGTCATTTTAAACCAAATTTAAGTAACCATACATAAACATTCCATTGTATTGTGTTTTAGTCAATGATTTACTATATTTCACATTAAGGATCTTTTAATATTCATTATTTTATATGATTATTTTATAACTCATACATAATATTCCACTTTAATACAAAGATTATACTAATAAAAAAATATCCATTTCTTCTATAAGATAAAACATTTAAAATAAAACATGATTTATTTTTCATTAAAAACCTTCATAAATTTCAAATTTACTTAATCCTTCCTCTTACCCATCTTTATACCATTATAAAAATATTTTAAAATTTTAGATGAGAACAAAAAGATTAGTAAGGGACATAAAAATAAAAAAAAACTTTATTCCATGAATACTTATAAACCCATGACTTGTTTTTCACAAAGTTATAATTCTCACCCAAAATACATAATCTTTTTAGCTTAACTCCAGAAATCATGTGTTTCCTGCAAAACACTATATAAAACATAAATAATAATGGTAACTTGGGAAATCATTTACATATCACTCTTATATATACTGTAGTGCTCATGGATACATAGGGAGTAACATTTAGGGTTACATTTGGAATACCTACCACAATATATTCCCTTAGTCGCTTAGGAGAAACACTATTGGTTAACTCTGTTTCATTACCCAATGCATTGGAGTGATATAAATTGCTCACCCACCCATAGTTTATCAAAGAACCACCCATACTCATAAGTATATCCAAAGAACCATAACATAAGAATAATACATAAATCATTCATAAAGTAAAAAATAACTTTTACACTTTCAAATAACTTTTCATTTTTTGAAATTTGCACACTCATAAATGAAAACACTTTATTTGAAAATAATATTATAAAATTGTGAAAAAAGCATCAAAACATTAAAGTAACGGGAAATTGGTAAATTTAATTAATTCCATATATTTTATAAAAACCATTCTTCTATATTTTTGTAAAAATAATTGAATCAGTAACATTAAAAAATGTTTTTAAATGAAACTCCCTTATAAAGATCATATCATTGAAGTAATAGTTAATCAAATGAATAAATTATCTGTATCCACTATAAATCCACATAAAAAGTGTAAATACAATATATTATTTTGAAAATTCATTTTACACATATTCTAAGCATGACATAATCAATATGTTGAGTTTTAACCCAAAGAAGAGATATTGGATTAGGATTAACTTACTACTTTCTAATCAGTCATATTGTTTCACACATGAAAGAGTAACATTCAACAAAACATTAAATATCATGATAATAAATAAATTCATGCTCTAAAATTTCAATGGATATTTATACATGCCTCAATAAATAATATTGTTTCATAACATCAAAATATACCTCAAAGAAAGAAAACTGAGATGAATTCCCTTACAAAAAACCTAAAAAATCCTTTTTTGACAAAATATAAGAGAAATTACAAAATTAAATTTTGAAATATTCATTTCCATATAAATACATTCATAAAAAAAATTAAAAAAATTTACATGAAACATAATTATTTATAAGAATAAATATTTAAAACATTTCAAATGATGTTTTAATTAAGGAGTCCCAAACCTTGAGACTTGCTCATCATGCACAATATTGTTTTCCCTGAATAATATAATTATGTTATTTTTTTACATTATTTAAAAACTTTTTAAATTTATTATTCCTTTTATATCACTTACTATCATGTTGTGAAAATTATTAATTATTTATGTTCACATCAGATGATTTGAAAATATTCGGTACTTGAGTCCAAAATGAATTTGGTATGATGCAAATAGTTAATGCGGTCATTAGTCCATCATTTTCAGAATACTATTATGGATCTAGTCATCATATCTATACATAAATTATTATTTTAAAACTAGTGATGGATGATGGTTAAGATAAAATATCCAACATTACGATCATGGAGAAGGAAAGTCCTTCATCTGCATAAGTATCATTTCAATTTTTCAATGATCATTATGGAACAAAGGTAAGTATTATTTTATGTTTAAGAAATTATAATAATATAATAAATATCATACTCATCATTTAAATATACTTAATCATATCATCCATGTGATGTGCTAGTGAAAACAAATCGCATCGCTTGGTGGAGGTGATAGATCACATATATGCACGAATAACATTATCATTTTTATGTGTCTTGAAAGGTAAGAATATAAATGGTATATTATATTTTATAATGTTAAATATATCAGGAATATAATATATAAACATTAATTTTATAATTATAACTAGTCTTGACCGATGGTGATGGAAAATTAATTTTATCAGTTCGTGAGGTGGTATTCCTCCATACACCTGAACAATAACTTCTTTTCCCATTTGATAGAAGGGGAGATGAATTTAGGTGAATATGTTAAAATAATAAATGGTATATTAAGGATATAATATTTATTATTTTATCATGGTTGAGGAATATTTTAAGTATGTGAAATAATAAATAAAAAAGATATACTTGATTAAAACAATACCTCTTTTTTAGGGGATCTCCATTTCTCGCAACCTTAAGACCATTGAGGGTGGTATTATTCCTAAAATTAGTGATCTATGATGTGGAGAGGAATTATAAGAATTTATTTTTTCATATATTGATTAAAAAAAGCTTTTATATGTGAACAAATTATTAGAAGTGGATCACTTTTATAAGAGAGGGGAGGGGAAATCTTGGAATTCTTTCAAAATATTAAATTGATATAAATTAATTTATATTACAAAAGGATATAAAACGATTTATCAATAATATATGATAATTAAGGGTCAGAATAAGCTCATAAAATGAAAATTATACAACATTCTATTTTATTTTTTAATCCTTATCTTTTTGTTTTAACCCTTATGTAACCCCTTTAACTCTTACCATGATATATTTTAGTTCACACTTTGAGGGTTAATATAATTACAATAAAATTCCCAAATAAAAATAAATGAGTTATTTAAAATGTTTAAATCCTAATAAAACATTTTGGGTTGAACTGTAAATTTTTATAAATTTTATATTATTTAATAAAATATTATTTATTTTAAAATATCATTAATGTCATTTTTGGCATTATTCATTACCTGGATTTTTAAAAATATCATAACATAATATATTCTAAAACACTAATTTAAAATATCACTAACATTTAAAAAATATATATAATTTATGTATTACATTAATTATATAAAATTATATTTATTTTATTTTTTAATAACTATTGTTTGATATTTCCATTAATTATACAATTACTTCATCGTCAATATGTAATCCTTAAACATAATTATTTATTTCATAAATTTTACAAATAAATTATCATGATGAATGTAAATATATTTTATTTTAAAATTATATTTACACTTGAACATATCTTCTAAATAAACCAATATTAAAATTTTTATTGTTATTAAAACATAAGTATGACATCTTTGAATCTTCGTTAAAATAAAATACTATAAAATACATAAAGTCATAAAAGTGGCTCAAAGAGTTCCATAAATAATCCCAATGATTATTTTTTTCAACAATAACTCATCAGAAAATTATTACAAGTGTTAGGCTACTTTTATAATATTTTTATATGTTGTTTTACCCTTAATTACCCAATTTACCCTTAACCGTGGTAATAAAAATTATTAAAGTTTCTATTTATGTTATTTAAAAAAATATATTTAGTAAATTTTTAACTTCTGATTCAAAATATGGAATCATTTTTTTGAAATTAAAAATATATAATATGTTGAAATTATTTTAAAATTCATCCCTTTTATGAAATCAGAAAAATAATTATTAAGGTTAAAAAATTAAAAAGTTTGAACTAATTTTATATCCAAATTCGATTTACAATTGATTCTAAGGGACTAAATTGGATTAAATTATAAAATATTGATCTAAGTATACACTAAAACCAATAAAAATATATTTTAACACAATAAAATATTTATATGAAAATATGTTTTTCAATTAAAACACATTATATTTTTCTATTTATCAATACGTGAAACTTATCTAGAAAATACCAAAAATTCAACCATAGTAAATTTTTATATTCTGATTTGTAAGAAGAATTTTATTTTTATAAATAAAGTTTATAAAATTGTAAAAAATTATATTTATAACAAGTGTGTCATTAGAATTCTGAAGAACTACGTTTTTAGAAAAATACATCTTTTATGCATAAATTTGGATTTATTCTTTTGTTATTTAAAGAAACTGCATATGATGAATAAAGAACATTATATTAAACATATTATTTGAAACTTTAATTAATATAATCCTTTAATTGTGATTTTTTTATTTATTAGTATAAAATACATTTGTTCACATTTAAATAGTTTTTCAAAAAACAATTCCATTTATTTTAAAAAGGGTTTTATTTCCTTTTATAATTAATTAGTCACCAAAGAATTATTTATATATACATATTTAAATAATATTTTTTTAATTCAATTAATACTCTTCATACCCACCATTCTAACAGCTAGGTTATAATGGGAACATTTAAATAATAATATTTATTTTTTGTATAAGCTCGATGTGGTGTATCATGTACGCTATCAAACATAGTCTATCATTTTTAAAAACATGGTATGTTATAGTTGTGATATTTGTGAAGGCTCTTAATTTTATAGATTTAAAAATATCATGAAAAATATATTTTACTTGGTGAAATGGGATAACCATATATCTTTTTCTTATGTGAGGAAGATGGAATATACTATTATCATTTGACATGTTCCAATAACACTTGAATTATTTCTTGAAGAAAAATCAGACACTAATGAATTCAAACTTTTGTGTATGATACTCTTTTGAAAATTCATTCTGTTTTTTTATACTCTTATGCAAAGTGTTTGAAGATGTTGTGTACAATGATCATTCACTTACAAGAATAATACAAGAGGTGTTCTTATTCTATTTATATGATCAAGAAATATTCTGTTGTTGTAAGAATAATTGAGAACAGTATTTTCATGAAGCCCTAAGGTAATAGAATTTTTCATGAAATAGAGTTCAAGTATGCATCTATTCACACATGAAGATATAAACTCTTTCAAAATACACTTAAACCCATTTGTGTTAGTGTAAGGTGGTAGGGTTTTTCAAGGCCTCACATGTATGGTATTATCACTCACATTCCCATCCAGTGAGAACCTAGTTTGTTTTTTAAGAATAACATAAAATAATAGAGTCAGGTATTAAATTTTTTAGGGGTTTTTCAGATGTATATAACATATTACGGAATATAATATTTTCATTTTAATAGTAAATTCATGCATAAAGTTTTATAATTTTGTTCAAGATTCATTCTTGCATGAAATACCATCGAAAAAATTGTGTACTCCCCAATCGCACAAAATGTGCAGTTTATACTTCAGTTAGAGGAATAATTATAGCTCAAGAATTTCTTCCACTTAGGCAATTGATCTAGTACAAGTGATCAGAATGGATGGATCATGACCAAAAGACTTTAGTAGAGGTCATTAAAGATAATTGAATAGGTACACGAGCATTTATTGGTCAGAAATACCATGGAGGAAGATCATGAGATAATAATATAGTGGATCAAGTGTAACATATTGGTTCTAGAAGCCGCCCAGATGTGCCCTTAACCCGACTGGTCACATAGCCTCAAGTGTGTTTCCCAAAATTCCAGAGGCTTCCGACTAACAGTGAGGGACTTGGGTGTGATATTGTGGAAACAATGCCCTCATTGGCAGATTAACACAACATAAGTAAAACACAAAGCAATAACAGAAGTAGTAATATTACCATGAAAAAAAAAATATCAGAAGACTGAGGAAATAAACAACTAGAGCACATATATAATGTTGCATGATACATATGTCTAGGAAATCATCCAAAAAAATCACAATGCTAAAATATAGTACTAAACAAAAGTATAATAAAAATAGTAAATAGCTCCACAATAACGAAAGTCAATGCTTGGTTCCATGCTCTCCGGCTCCAAAGTAGACATGTACCTAAAGTAGAAGGGTGATTTCCATTATCTATACCTGCAACAATATAATCTGTTTGGGCCCTAAAGTATGTCCCAAACAGGGTGTGAGACTAAATTCTAGTAGGAAACCACCAAGATATCTGTGTCTAATAGTCAGTGAATATATATGATAGGCAATAAACAAAGAAGTAGTAAACAAGGAAGTACTCAACAGTAAACAATTCCCTAGTTTCAAAGAATTCAGTTTCACATAGCAAGTAAATAGATAATCAAAAACAGGTAACTATTTGGGATGTACTCACATCCTAATCCCCTTTGGTCCTACCAAGAAAACACAAACAATCCCCTAGGAAGTACACACAGTCTAACCCCTTTGGTTCAGCTTTAGTATAGACTCTCTGAGGAATCACTCACAGTCAATTCCCCCTATAGTCTCGTATCGGTAACTAAAATGCTCTCTTGAGAAGCACTTATGTCACATTCCCCCTATGGCACACGTCAAGGAACTATAGACACTCTAAGGAAGCACTTACATCAATTCCCCATATGGTGTCACATTGTAACTATAAAAACAGACACTTTGGAGAATCCCTTACATCAATTCTCCCAATGGTCTGCTACACCAGGTTCACACAGTCCTGTGTAAGTCAAACAAGCATTGCAATGCAAAGTGGCCAAAGTAAACCTCAAGAACTACTTTTCTAACTAGTCTACAGCATAACAACAATACAGATAAGAATCACCCCTTCCTACAATACTAGGCATGGAATGTAAACAGTATCCTAACAGGAAAAGCTAGACCAAACAGTCAAAACAAGGAAACATGCATGGGAAAACACTTCCAAAGCATAGAAATTAACCCTATTCACATTCAATGAACCTCTACTCAAGCATACAAGCATATCAGGAAATTAATAGGGCTAAAATAGTAAACACGCACTACCCCTTTCAAGGGTAATGGGAAATGTTTCACATATAAATCAAAGACATTCAACAGAAAGGAACAAACCACCTACCTCGGCATCGGGATATCAATATACTTGAGTCTCGGGCCTTGAATCACCTTATAACATTGAATATCTACAATAACGTCTAAAATTTTCAACCCACGATATCTCAAAATAGATAAGGAATTAGAAGAAGGTGTTCAAGAAGAAGAGAGAACTCACTGATGTGATTCTAATGCAACCGATAGAGTCTGATTTAGAGAATGGACGCTCAATCAAGGGCTCAGTGAAGATCTGTGTTGTACGGACTCTCTCGGGCGAACTAGTTCGAGAAGGATATGGTTCTATCTGTTAGACGTGACCTCGGTACGTTTAATGAAAAAAAATAAAGTACAAGGTGTATACTTTAGAAGTACACGGCGTGTACTCGCCTTCCTTAAACCCCGCATTAGGCAGTCTTCAGGTCCCCACACATGGCTGTGTGCATGGCCGTGACACGGCCAACACTGGACTACCTGTGGTAACTGAGTACACTACATGTACTTATAAAGTACACGGAGTGTACTTAAGAAATTTCAAGAAAACTCCTATTTTTCCTCAAAAACATCAGAAAAAGAAAAACATACATGAAAAGAAGATCCAGTTTCTTACAAACATCCCCCCTTAAAGAAATTTGTCCTCGAATTTCCCTAGCAAGGTGGTATAGAAGAAGAATCCTTGAAAAGATCGAGCCACTGTGATCGTACATCGGCATCCATCTCCCAGGTCTCATCCTGTACTCATTCATGCAGCCATAGCACTCGTACCAAAGGAACAGACCGTCCTAGGAGTACCTTCATACTATGATCAACAATCCTGAAAAGATTCTCCTCAAATGAGGTGTCCACCTTTAACTCAACCTCTTCAAGTTGAAGAACATGAGATGGGTCTGAGAGGTAACGTCAAATCTGGGAAATGTGGAAGACATTCTGTGTAGCCCGGTACCTCTGAGGTAACTACACCTGATAGGAAACCATCCCGACTCTCTCCAAATCCTCAAATGGACTGACTTACCTCGACAAAAGCATACCAAATCTCATAATCCCCATGTGTCCCATCCTCGATGTGACACACAAGAAAACCTGATCCCCAACCCCGAACTCCAGAGGTCCTCTCTGCTGATCATCATAAGACTTTTGTCGAGACTGTGCAGTAGTCATCCTCTTCCGAATCAACTCTATCTTCTATGTGGTCTCCTAGACAAGACGAGGTCCCAACATAGCTTCCTCTCCTACCTCCAGCCAACAGAATGGTCCTAGGCATGGCCTACCATACAAATCCTCATAAGGTGTCACCTAAATAGTTGCATGAAAACTATAATTGCAGGCAAACTCCAAAATGGGTATGTGCTTCTCCCAAGAAACTACAAAATTCAGGATGCATGCTCGAAGAATGTCCTCAAGCACTTGAACCATATGCTCAGACTGGCCATCTTTCTGGGGGTGGTAAGCTGTACTCAAAAGTAATTGTGTATCCAAATCCTTCTATAGCCCCCACCAGACTTGAGAAGTAAAATGTGCATCCCTATCTGAAACAATTGAGTGTGCAACCCCATTTAGACATAAAATCCCTTAAATGTATAACCTTCCCAACTCATCAACACTAAAGGTCTCCTTATTGGAAATAAGTGAGTAAACTTCGTGAGTCTGTCAATGAAAACCCATACAACATCACTCCCTTTAAGAGACCTCGGCAAACCTATCACGAAATCCATTGCGGCATCATTCCACTTCCACTCAGGAATATGCACATGCTGTAAAACCCATGCTGGTCACTGATGCTCCACCTTTACCTGTTGACAAGTGGAACACCTCATGAAAAACCCAACAACATCTTTCTTCATACCTAGGCACCAATACAGATGGTGTAGATCACGATACATCTTGGTGACACCAAGATGAACTTCCCAATCTGATGAATGAAAGTCCCCAATTAGCTCCTCGTGTTTTTCTACTGGCACCCATATGCACCCCTAAAATACTAGATCTTATCCTCACCTATGGTCCATCTAGGAATAGGGTCCTCTCCTAATATTCTCTCCCATAAGACTAGGCCTTCAGAATCTAGTAGATGCCTCATTCTTACTCAATCTAGTAGAGTAGAGGTAATAGCTACAGAAGAAAGAAAAGTCTACCACTTTCTATCATGCACCTGGAAATTAATATCAGAGAATAGAGACATAAGATGACACTCACTGATGACCTCCTGAACTGACTATATCTGATTCCTCCTGCTCAACGCATCAGTTACAGTGTTGCCTATTCTAGGCGTGTAGGCAATCTCAAAGTCCAAATACTAAAGGTACTCAACCCACCTTCATTGTCTCAATTTTAAGTCATGCAATGTGAATATATACTTGAGACTTTTGTGGTTGGTGAAAGTAACAAAATGCTCCCCCAAAAGATAATGCCTCCAACAGCTTAAAGCATGAAAAACTGTAACCAGCTCGATATTGTGCATCAGGTAATTCCTCTAATGTGGTATCAACTACCAAGACTCGTACGCAGTGATTCGTTTCACCAGCATAATCATAGCTCCAAGACTGATACCTGAAGCATCACAGTAAATACTATAGCTCTTGCCCGGTTCTAGCAATACTTGTATCGGTACTAAAGTCAACCTCTCTTACAACTTCTGAAAGGCTAACTCACAAGTGTCTGACCATAAGAACTTTGCACCCTTCTTAGTCTGACCAGCCAGTGGAACTTCTAAGCGTGAAAAGTCTTGTATGAAACATCTGTAGTATTCAACCATCCCTAGAAAACTTCGTACCTCAAATACGTTCTTCGGATGCTCCCAGGAAACTACTACTCTCACTTTCTCTAAGTCTACTGATCCTACTATCTCTGAGATAACATGACCCAAGAAGGGAATCTGGTCCATCCAAAAGTGGCATTTTAAGAGCTTAGCATATAACTGATTCTCTCTCAATTTACTCAAAATGATCTTAATATGGGTAGCATGGTCATGTTGATTGTGAGAGTACACCAAGATATCTTCCATGATGATTACCATGAAAGAATCTAAGTTTGGATGGAACACTCAGTTCATCAGTGCCATGAAAACTACCAGTGCATTCATGAGACCGAACAGTATAACCACATACTCGTATAGACCATACCTACTCTAAAAGTCTGTAAGTGGTATATCTGATGGTATAACTCACAACTGATGGTAATTGGACCTCAAGTAAATCTTCGAGAACATCCGGGATCCTCGAATATGATCAAATAGATTGTCAATCCTTGGTAAGGGATATCAGTTCTTGACTGTCAACAGGTTCAACTTCCAATAATCCACACAATGTTTGAGGGTACTGCCCACCTTATTTGCAAATAGGATAGGTGAACCCCAAGGAGAAGTATTGGGTCAGATGAAACCATTTGCCTGAAACTCCTCCAACTTCTTATTGAGCTCATGTAACTCTGGTGTATCCATCCTACAAGGAGTAATGGACACTGGTGTCGCCCCTCGCACAAGCTCAATAGAAAAGTCCACCTCTCGATCCGGAGGAAAACCTGAAAAGTCCTTTGGAAAGACATCCCTGAAATGATGCACCACTGGAGGAAATTCTAACTGTGAAGTCCCCTAGTCATCCAAATATAGTATAGAAATCTAGGTAGTAACTCCTCCAAACCCTTGATGCTCGGGTCCTACTCTGCTCTCCTGGACATCCCATTCTACCTTGTGAAGAGACTATCTTCCCACTGGTGACGTTAAACTCACCCTATGGTGATAGAAATTGACAATAGCCTAGAATGGAACTAACCAGTTCATTCCAAGAATGACATCATAGCCTTTAATATCTATGACATAAAGGTCCCATAAAGAGTGGAACCCACCAACCTCAAGAGGGAACTCCTTGCACTATCGTACACTAGTCGTTCTAGTCCCCAACGGTGTGTCTAGTGTCAATATTTTAGCAGTAGAAAAGATAAAGATCTCAAGGCTCTCCACAATAGCAAAAAATATAAAGCTATGGGAAGCCCCAGTATAGAAAAGAGAAGAAGATAAAATGGAGGAAACTAGAATCGTACCTCGAACTGTAGAGGGTCTGGGATCCTGCTTCTGCTGGGTCTGCTCCACTGCAAAAGTTTGGCCTGTACCGTGGCCCTGTGACCCTGCCTCACCACTCTGAGCTAATCCACCATGTTGTCACTGAAATCCTGGTCCCTGACTACCACGGTCGTGACCTCCACCTCTTCCTAAACAACCGGAAGAACTCCAGTTCCCAGACTGGTGAGAAAATGGGGGTGCTGCTCCTGAATGAGGAGTCATAGAAGACCCCCTGTCACCAGCTTCTAGTGAGAAGATCTGACATAAGTGCTGCAGATTCCCCATGTTTCCATAAGATCGACACTCCACTGGATCTCTCAGACAATGTGGCCTCAAATTCCCACTCTTCCTACATTGGTAGCACACCAATTGGATATTAGAAGAAGTGTCTCTCCTCCTTGGTTCACCATGTGAAGACCCCCTGTGGAGCTTACTACTATCAGTAGGAGGGATACTAACTCCAGATGTCAAGCCACCCTGGCTCACAACTCCATAATCCCTTAGATTGAAATCCGTGATCATCACCTGGATGATTATATAAGTGATGGAAGTCAGCCTGAAGATGTTCACCTACGATCGGATGTCATGACTGAGACCATCCTTGAACTTCCTTACCAGGAATAACTCATCACCTCCTGGAATAGGCATAAATCACTATAGCTCTGTGAAGCAAGAAGAATAATCCATAACAGAAAGAGTACCCTACTCCAGACTCAGGAACTCTTGGGCTCGATCGGCCCTCAAAGTCTCTGGTTAAAAGTAGTTGTAAAAGTCACGATGGAACTCATCCCAAGCCATAACCTGCTGGAGTCCTACCTGTGAGATCACATCCCACCATCTCTTGTCCGAATCTCGAAGCATGTACGTAGTGAGATTCACCCTCCTCTCTAGAGGAATCTCCAGATGCTCGATGATAGAAATCATGGCATCTAACCATGACTCTGCATCCTTAGGTACACCTTCCCCTATGATGGTGGGAGGATGCTGCTGTTGAAAAACTAGCATCATCTCTACCATAGATAGGGCATGATTCTGTACTCCGCGGAGGTTCTATGTAAACCTAATAAGTCCCTCTCGGAACTATGCATTAGCACCGGTGTCCAGAATGATGGCTGGTGCCAAGATCGGCACAACTAGATGATATATAGGTAGTCTCTAATCAGCCATGTCTGGTGTCTTGTTACTAACTTGCAATTGGCATACAACTGAAGGACATCTCAGTGGCATGACTCTGCAAGGTCAAGTGCACACCATAGAACAAGATTGTCAAGGACTGAAAACTAGAAGTGTAAGAAGGGGACAAGAGAAAGAAAGAATTTATGTTTTTCAAAACATGGATACACAGAGTGTATAATTCCTACACAGTGTGTTCCCTTAATCATTCACTTGGGCATGTACTTTAGCCAACCCAGGTCATGTAACACCCCATACACATGGAATGTTGTCCTATCACACGACGTGTACTTGAATCCTCTTCCCCTACCTGATTTCTCATACATGGCTAAGCCACAGGGCTCTCCTAGAACAAGACTACATGGTGTTTTTTTCCTGAACACAGCGTTTACTAGATGAAATTCACCAACCCGTGTTGTTAGTCACACGACTGGTTACACAGCTCACCCTACATAGTGTGTTCTAGATAGACACAGTGTGTACTGCTTAGGTTTCAACAGCCTGTGTTGTTAGTTACAGGGGTGACCACACGGCTGACTATACACGGAGTGTTTAGGACAAACAGGGCATGTACAAGAAGATTTGACCGACCTGTGTTGCTCGTTACATGGTCGGATACTCGGTTTACACTACATTGAGTGTTTCTGACAGACACTGCATGTATTAGAAAGACTCAACCGACCTGTTTTTTTAGTTACACAGTTGGTTATACGGCTCTACAAAATGGTGTGTACATCCGGTACACGACGTGTACTACCAAAGATTTCCAAACCCCGTGTCTATGCCCACACAATCTGAGACATGGATAGAGACTACACACCATGTACTTAATAAAAACAGTTTCTTCCCAAACAGAATAACACAAGGCATGTATTCAACATTATATGTCGTGTATTCTGGGTTTTTCTGGACAGTAAGCCTTCGAAAATACTCTGAAACCCATAAAAACACTAAAATGAACCCTTAAGTGTCAAATTCTGATCTGTGAGAGCCCATATTCCCCACAAATCAAAGCATGGTGATGTGGACTTAAAACCCCATGTTTTTTCACATCTTTTTAATTGATTTTTACCCATCTAATTAATTATTTTAGTATTTTTAATAAATAATGGTTCTTTTGTATTTTTTTATTATCATTAATAATTAATCAATTTTTATAATTAATTTTGTATTATAAGCCTTTAAAATATTTAATTTATTTCTTACTTTAATTTTATAGACTAATAACTATTTATTTAGGTTGTTGTTTTTGTCTGCATAGTTAATAATTTAATAATAATTATTAATTAAATAAGTCTGCATTTGCATATGATTAATGTAATCTTAATTTAATATTGCATGTATTAAATATTGATTATCATGTCTTTTGATAATTCAATAATTACTAATTAATGTTTTGAAACAAATTAAATTTTTTCATTTTTTATAATTTTAAGTCTATACTCAATTAAATTACTCTATAAGATTATAATTAGCTGTCTATGATAATTAATTTAGTTTGTTATAGCAGTAATAATTTAACGTTGTTTATTTAAATGTTTAATTTTAATTTAATCTTTAATAAGTTAGTTTCCTTTTAATTTTAGTTTTAATTTTATAGCAATGTAAATTTTACTAATTGATGTTAATAATAATTTTAACTTTAGTTTATTTGGTTTTATAAGTTTATTTAATTTTATGAGTACATATATCTTCATTTGTTCTAATTATTATTTTTAGTTTTACTTAATTATTTTGTTACGTTTTTTAAGTTCCAATTTAATTTATTTACTTTGCTCATATTTGCAGGTTCACGGTTTGATCAAGGTCAGGGTGTATCCTGTCACCGATTTTAGCATTTTGCTTCCTATTACCATGACACTGCTTCTGTTTCAATTTTATTGTCTCACCGTGGGACTTCCCACGGACGCAACGTGAAACACATTAACTTGTCTCACTGTAAACCTTCCACCAGTTTCGTTCTGCTGCGAGGATGTAGGAAGACTTTGCGCCACTGGAGAGAGTATGCCACGCTGGAGTTTATGAGCCGTCGCACGCCATGTCGCACTGCTGTCCGCTGCCGGGAGGAGGAAGACCGGATTCACTGCCCGCTGAGGTCACCGCTTCTGCTCAGATCGTTGCTGATGGCTGAGGATCGCCATGCCACTGTTGTCTGAAATGAAGGAGTAGCTGTCACACTTGAAGCATGCTGCACCACTGAAGCTGTGCGAGGAAGTTGAGGCTGACACTGCCGGATCCAAGACCGATGCGTCGCACTGCTGGGCTGTAACACCACCAAGGGAGAACATTGGACCATTTCTCTGTTAGAGGATGATGTTGCGTGGCCGTGGAAGCAGGGGAGGAGGCGCTGGTTTCTTGCGGAAGAAAACCTTCCCCCTGTAGCACCGAAATGAGGGGGGGGGGGGGGGGAGGAATAATTGATTTAAAAAAAAAAGAAGATACATAATATAAAATAAAACGAAATCAAAAAGTAAACTTTAACTTTAGAAAAAGTAATTATAAAAAATAAAGTTAAAGTTAACTTTAATTAAGCCAAATAAATAAAATAGAATTTGTTAAAATTATAATATAAAACAATTATAATATTAATAAATTAATAAATCATGAATTAAAAAATCAAACTAATTAATAATAAGTGTTAATAATAAATTAATATACTAATAATAGTATAATTATGTTATTAATAATAGTTATAAATACACTATTAAATATACTTGATAAATTAAAAATACTTAAAACTTAAGTAATAACTTTGATTACTAAATTAAAATTAACTAATTAATTAATTAATCTAACAATGTAATTTCTTAAATAATAATTAAAATAATATTAATAAATGTAGTAAATAAAAATAACTAATATAATCTAAGTTATTAATTTTTAATTACTTTTTTTGTTATATCGTATTTTTTAATAACTTAGTTAAAAATGATAAAATTAATAATTTAGTATTTAGTATTTAAATTTATTAATCTAATTAAATATTTTTTGTTTGATAAGTTTATAATAATATTATATAAAAGTAAATAATAATTATTAACTTAAATATTTATTAACTATCTTTAGTTAACTTTTGTCTTTGAGTTTTAACTGCTTTATTTCGTTAATATTTTGTGCAGGTTCATTCTGAAGGCAGAAACAAGTCTATGTGCACGCAACTAGCTCATCTAGAGTTAGTTATGTGAGGAAAACTCGTGTGACGGGCCGGTCGCGGATTAAACGCATGTGTGCGGTACGTTTGTGAAGGACATTTAAAGTCGGTGGAAGTGATCGGTGACAT
Organism: Viscum album; assembly: GCA_963277665.1. NCBI lineage: Eukaryota > Viridiplantae > Streptophyta > Magnoliopsida > Santalales > Viscaceae > Viscum > Viscum album. The sequence goes on from OY728145.1 coordinate 508,632,943, forward strand.
GCAGCAGATGACTGAGGATATAAAACAGAGCAGCAACTGAATTTTGGAGGACTCTCATTCTGATTCCATGAGCACATCTTTCGAGAGAGAATACTTGGAGATATACTCTCGGGAGACACAAAGAGCAGTTTGGAGTTGCAAGAGCCAGCAACGATTCATGAGTTTCATCTTTGAGGGAGAATCTTTCTTCCTCTGTTTTAATGTTTTAATTTGTATTTCTATTATTAAAGTGAATACGATAATTGGTTAACTTTTCTTGTTCGGGAATTTTGAATTCTACTGGTTTACTTTTTTCTTTTCTTTAATTTAAATTTCCTTCACTGAGAATTAGTTTCTATCATCGAGACTGAATCTGGTTCTCAATACTTTAATTGAATTTTCACCTTCACGTGTTTCAATTTCCCAATCCTTGATCTTTCGGCGAGATCGATTATGGATACAACTCATCAAAGATATAATTTAGAAACATCAGAAACTTTCGGTGAGATAGTTCTCTAATGATATTGTTTTAATAATTTTGTTAATTGGAGTTTTTCAAAGTGGTGAACTTCCTTAACTTCAATGTAGTGTGTTAATTCTTCTGGAGAGGGAGTATTAACCAATCATTTAAAGGTGAAAATTCAATAAAATGAAGAACATACTATTAACCAGTGGGTTTCAAATCTCTTGAGAAATATTTTTGATCAACACTCAACACTCCTGTTCCACTTTTGACACTGTTTTTTTAGCTTATCTTTCAGTTTATTCATATTTTGTTTAGAAAAACGTTAGTTTTTAAAATTAGTGTTGTCGTTTTCATTTCATCATAAAAAAATAATAAAAATTAAAAATTTGTATAACTCGTTGCTGACAACAGTGAGGTCCTTAGTTTTAAAACCATAGAATTTTGCTCATCTCCCTTCTCAGTGGTTCGACCCTACACCACTGTGCTTTTGTAGGTTAATAAATGTAATTTTGAGGGTCGTGACGACCTCTGGCCAGTCCAAAATTTGGCGCCGTTTCCGGGGAAGGCACGATCCATTGTTTAAAAAAAACTTTAAAAAAACACAAATATAAAAATCTTTAAAAAAATTAGAAAATTTCAAAACTGTACAAAAAAACTGTGCCTTTTCAATCTGAATTGTTACTATTGATACTGTTACTGCTGTTTTTATGAGCACAAGACATTCTGATATTAGATTAGAGCCCTTAAACATTGAACTAGATAAATATTTAGTTACTCTAAGAAAGAAGAACAAAATTGAAATGGAAAATAAAGATAATCGAGTTCCTGAGCATAATAATTTCCAAAACCATTCGGAACTCTTAGATGAACATGAATGGCCTAGGATGAGGGAGTTCCAACTCCCACAAGTATGAAACAATCCATAATCCATTAGACTATATCATAGGTCCAGAAATTATGAGCTGAAACAATCCCACATCTCTTTACTGCCTGCATTTAATGAGCTCTCTAATGAGGACACACTTTCCTTCATTAGAGATTTCTACAGCACTGTGCAACAACTTCCTTTACTAGGACTTACTGAAAATGAGCTAAGGATGAGAGTTTTTCCATTTTTCCCTTAAAGGGAATGCTTGGAATTGGTTTTTGAGCTTAGATGAGAACATTTTTGAGAATTGGGATCAAGTTTACAACTCATTTATTATGAAATTTTATCCCCAAAGATTAAAAGGTGATTTGATAACTAAGATTACTAGTTCTTACCAAGAGGATAGTGAAGCATTCCATTAAGCATGGGATAGATTTAGGGACCTACTTAGGCAGTGTCCCCATCATCAACTCCCATCTCATCTTCTTATGGACACCTTCAATGAAGGGCTTTCCTCCTCTGGTCAGAACATAGTGGATCGAGCTGCTGGGGGAAATTACAATGATAAGACTGATGAAGAACTTAGAAAAATCTTTAATAATCTGTCCCTTAATTATCAAAACAAAAATTCAAGAAGAAAGAGAGTGAACAGGAGTGCTAACACTGGTTCAATAAATGAAACTCAAGCTCATCTTGCTGAAATAACCAACCAACATCACTCATTAATGAACCATAATTCTAAACAAACAATTAATCAACTTGGATGTCAAAATACCAACCAATCTTTAAGGGAACAGTGTGTCCAGTGTGGTATGTTTGGGCATACTGAAAATTTTTGTCCTAACTTTGATATGCCATCCCAACAAAAAGAAAATTAAAACTTTGTTAACTATGGTCCTAGAATACCTCCTAAAGAAGATCCTTTTTTCAAACAATTACAACCAAGGCTATAGGAACCATCCAAATCTGTCCTGGAAAGATCAAGGCTTAATTAAACAATCCAATGCCCCTAATTTTTAGAATCAACCATGACCAAACTTCCAAAATCAACAAAGGGGTGAGTCTTCAAATACACAAGGAAACAATGATAGTCACATGTCTTCTAAGCTTGACCTAATATTGAATCATCTAACCAATAATCAAAATAAATATGAATCTGATAAAATGAAAACTGATGTGAGAATGCAGAATATGGAAACGCAGTTAGGACGACTTGCTAGAGATATTTCATCTAAGGAAAAAGTTAGACTTCCAAGTACAAAATAACTTAACCCTAGAGAGAATTTCATGGCTTTTTTCACTATAAGTGGCCTTAATACTCAAACTTTTTCTGAAAAACTCACTGAAAATTCTCAAAATGAAAATCGGGTTCTAGCTGGTAATAAAAATATGCTTTGTACATATGCTGAAAATTCATAGAGAAGTCTTGAAAATGATCTAAATATGATTTTGTCTCCTAGAACTCAAGATGAAATTTTTTCTAAAAATCAAAAAAATAAAGGAAAATAAAAAGTTATGGAAGAGGTGAGGGATATACCTACTGTCCTTAAAAATTTCTCCACACCCATCCCTTTCCCAAAGAAACTAAAACCTCAAAGCAATACCAATACAGAACTTCTTCAGTTCCTTAGTCTTCTTTATAAGCTACAAGTGAACATCCCTTTCATACAAGCCTTAATTCAAATCCCATATTATCTGAAGTATTTAAAGAAAATTGTTTCAAACAAAAAAACCCTTGAAGAATTTCCTACCTACAGCCTCACTGAAGAGTGTAGTGTTGTGCTTCAAAAGAAAATCCCACCTAAACTAAAAGACCCAGGTATCTTTTTCATCCCTTGAACTCTAGGAAATTCTAGTCAGCTTAACTGTTTGTGTGATCTAGGTGCTAGCATTAATCTTCTACCATACTCACTATTTCTACAGTTGAGGTTGGGTGATCTTCAACCCACCACAGTCATTCTCCAGTTAGCTGATTGGTCTTTCTCACATCCTGTGGGAAGGGTAGATGACTTACTAGTTGGGGTTGGGAAACTGTTTTTACGTACTGACTTTCTTGTTCTAGATATGGAGTGTGATCAAGAGGTACCTATCATCTTGGGATGGCCCTTCTTGGCCACAGGTGGTGCTGTCATTGATGTGTCAAAGGGTCAACTGATATTCAAAATTTGTGAAAAAGAAGAAGGGTTCAATGTTTTTAAAAATATTAAGGAACCAACATATTCTGAAAAATGTTCAAAAATTGAGTCTCTTGAAGCTGAATGTTCTTATAAGAATCAACTTGAACTTATTGAAATATCTGAAATTCAGTCCTCTGCTAAAGAAATTAATTGTGAAGTTGAAAATATTTGTGAATCTATTCTAGAGATTGAAAATTATGTTGTAACACCAAAACTGGAAAATCATCCAAATCTGGACAACTGTCCAGTTTCTGCTGTAGGAGTGTATTCTATTTCTGAACTTAGGAGATTTTTGAGTGAATTTGAGGGTGTTTTTGTTAACACCATTCCTTCTGAACACTTTGATGACACTGAGGGAGAACTTATAGGACAATTAGATGATTCTGCTTTGATAAACCTACTGAAATCTGATATGGAAAGTCTAGACAGTGAGATGTCCACCTTAGATAGTAGGACTGTTATCTCTGAATCTGAGCATGAAATTGAAAATCTTTCAACTTTCAATACTCCTTACATAAAATATGTTGAAGGTCTTGGACCTCCCATGCCTAAGAGTCTTCCTTCTAGGGTATAACCACCCACTCTTGAACTGAAACCCATCCCTGCCCAACATAAATATTCATTTTTGGGTGATAACTCCACTTTACCTGTAATAATTTCTACTGAACTGAATGAAAATCAAGAACAAAGACTGTTGAAAGTGTTGAAAAAATTTAAATCTTCCATAGGCTGTACAATAGCTTATATCAAGGGTATTAGTCCCTCATTTTGTATGCACAAGATACCTATGGAGCCTACTCATAAGCCTATGGTAGAGTGTCAAATAAGATTAAATCCAAACACTAAAGAAGTCATGAGAGAGGAAGTGATTAAATTGCTAGACACTGGAATGATATATCCCATTTCTGACAGTGCTTGGGTCATCCCTGTCTAGGTTTTCCCCAAGAAGGGAAGTTTCACTATAGTTAAAAATGAAAAGAATGAAGAAGTCCAAGTTATGAAATCCACAAAATGGATAGTCTTTATAGATTATAGGAAGCTTAATGCCGCGACTAGGAAGTACCATTTTCCAATGCCCTTCTTGGATCAAATGCTTCAGAGGCTTACTGGAAATGAATTTTTCTGTTTTCTAGATGGGTATTCTGGTTACAACCAGATACATGTTTCTCCAATGGATCAGGAAAAGACCACTTTCACATTCCCTTTTGGAACATTTTCTTATAAGCAGATGCCCTTTGGGTTGTGTGGAGCTCCAGCCACCTTTCAAAGGTGTATGATGGCTATCTTTTTAGATATGATTGAAAGAATTATTGAGGTTTTCATGGATGACTTTTCTATTGTGGGGAGTACTTTTGAAACTTGTTTAGGAAATCTTGAGCTAGTGTTGGAGAGGTGCCTTGAAACCAACCTTGTTCTTAATTGGTATAAATGTCAGTTCATTGTTATAGAAGTCATTGTTCTTGGTCATAAGGTATCCAAAAGAGGTCTAGAAGTTTATACTTCTAAGATAAAAGTTATTGAAAAACTGCCACCTCCTACTAATGTTAAAATTGTTAGAAGTTTTCTAGGGAATTCCGGTTTCTATCAGAGAACTAAGCCCTTGTGTTCTTTGCTGGTCAAGGACGAACCTTTCAATTTTGATTAAAACTGTTTGAAATCATTTAATATCTTTAAAGAGAAACTCACTTCATCACCCATCATCAATGCACCTGATTGGAAACTACCATTTGAGCTTATGAGTGATTCTAGTGACATGGCTATAGGTGCTGTCCTTGGAAAGAGGAAGGATAGGAAATTTCATGTGGTGTATTATGCTAGTAGACTGCTAGATGATGCCCAAAAGGATTATACCACCACTGAAAAAGAATTGTTAGCTATTGTGTTTTCTCTTGAGAAGTTTAGGCAGTTTCTGTTAGGTTCAAAAGGCATCATTTTCACTGATCATTCTACCATAAAATAGTTGCTGTTTAAGAAGGAAACAAAACCCAGAATGATTAGATGAATTCTGCTATTACAAGAGTTTGACTTAGAGATTAGGGATAAACAAGGAGCTGAGAATCTAGTTTCTGACCATTTGTCTAGTTTACCTCTTACCCATTCTTAAAATCCTAGGGAGATTAACTCTTCCTTTCCTGATGAGAAGCTTCTTACTGTGTCAGTCAGGCAATCTTCTTAGTTTTAAGATTTTTCCAACTTCCTGGCAGAAGGTTTTTTTCCCAAAAATATTTCTAATAACCAAAGAAATAAATTCATTTCTGAGCTTAAATATTATCTATGGGATGATCCCTTGCTGTTTAGGAGGTGTGCTGATGGTATTCTTAGGAGATGTATTCCTGAGGAAGAGATGTTGTCTGTTCTTGAATATTGTCACTCTTTACCTTGGGGAGGTCACCATGGGGGTGGGAGGACCGCTCAAAAAGTCCTACAATCTGGTTTTTATTTTCCTACACTCTTTAAGGATTCTAGGAGTTTTGTGGTTGGTTGTGATAGGTGTCAGAGGCTGGGAAATGTGGGTAGGAAGCAGGACTTACCCCAAAAGGGTATTTTGGAGGTAGAAATTTTTGATGTTTGGGGGTTAGATTTCATGGGTCCATTTTCATAATCTCATGGGAATGAGTACATTCTAGTTGTTGTTGACTACGTGTCAAAATGGGTTGAGGCAATAGCTCTGCCCAACAATCACACCAATTCTGTAATAAAATTTGTTAAAAAGAACATTTTTACAAGATTTGGAGTCCCAAGTGTTGGGCGGAGAAAGAAAGGAAGTGATGGCAAGAGGGGGGGTGAATTGCCTTTTAAAAAATTAATTAACAATTTAAAAACAATGTTAAAAGTGCAGCGGAAATAAAGAGGCAAGACACAAGAATTGATAACGGAGTTCGGCCTAAAACCCGGCCTACGTCTCCGCTCCCAACTCAACCGTTGAGAGATTTACTACCGCTTGCTTTTCAATGGTTGTAGCAAGAAACCCACTAGCCTTTTTACAGGTGAAGGCTAGCTCACCTATTACAGCTTGCTTTTTAATGGTTTGAGCAAGAAACCCACTAGCCTTTTTACGGGTGAAGGCTAGCTCACCTTTGACTCAAGCCTTTTAAAAGGAAAGGCTTGACTAACCTCTTCACACCTTAAAGGTGGTGTGAAAACCCAAATGAAGAGAGGAATGAAAGAGATGGGGGTTTGTAGGCACAAACCCAATTTGATGCTCAAAATGAATAAAACTAGAAAAACCGTAATTGGGGAGAAGCCTTGGGCGCCAATGGATGATTGGAGTTGAAGACGTGCACTCCCAAGCTTCTATGGTGGTGCTCCTTGGATGTGGAATTGGATTGGAGCAGTTGGATTTCCTTGGAAGAATCCGCCGGAGGTTCGCCAAATGATGGAAAATATGTCCCATGGGCTTCCGTACATGTGTCTGCAGTTTCGGGGCTTCAAGGTCCTTTATTTATAGAGGGGGAACCCTCATATGGCCGTTAGAGGCCTTTGGAGCCGTTGGAGAGGCTTTCGGAGCCGTTGGAGGCCAAGTGGACAGGCTGGTCAAAAGCCCAACGGCTAGTTTGACTGCCTCCACCGGCTGACCGATACAGGGCCACCGGTTGGCCGGTGCCTTGGAGATGGGTGGATGCTTCTGTCCAGGCTCCACCGGCTGACCGGTGAGGAGGCCACCAGTTGGCCGGTGCTGAGGCAGTAGCTATCACTGTTTGGTCTGGGTGCCACCGGCTGGCCGCTGGTGTGACACCGGTTGGCCGGTGGTCTGGACAGAAGGATGCCTTCTGTCCAGGCTCCATCGACTGGCCGGTGGTCTTCCACCGGTTGGCCGGTGGACTGAAATTCAGTCCACTTTTGGCTTCTTCTTGGCCTAATTCCTTGGCAACCTTTTGCCTATCAACACAAACACTTAAAACAAAATTAGATAAATAAGAGAGTGATTGTGATCATGAAAATTAAACCACGAGGGGTTCGAGAGGTACAACAATCTCCCCCTATTTTGATGATCACAATCACCAAAACAAACAATGTAAAAATGAAATGAAAGGCATGATTTAAAAGATAACTTGAAAAGAAGCAATGCATTAGAGAAAGATTTCTCCCCCAATCAACCAAGAATTTCTCCCCCTTTGTGATTATCAAAATAGCACGGGGCATAAAACTTGATTGAGGGAAAAAAAGATTTTAAACCAATTGAAATTTTTGAAATTTGAATTGAAAGTTTTGAATCAAAAATTTGAAATGAATGTTTTGAATGAAAAATTTAATAACAGTTTGAATTGAAAGTTTTAAAATGAAAATTGAATTGAATATTTTGAAATGAAAGTTTCGATACCAAGTGTTGAAAATGAAAGTTTGAATTGAAAGTAAAAAGACTAAAACGATCCTAACTCCCCCTAAATAAAAACAACAAATCACCGGGGAGAGGTTTTTGAAACCGAGACAAATTTTGGCCCGGAGAGACTCACTAAGAGGGATTTTTCAATCCATACTTGTCTAGTGGCGGGTCTTCTCCTATGAAATTCATCATTAAAGAAAATGGTTTTGGGCCTACCATACCGGGCATTTTTGAAATTGCACTCATAAATTAAGTGCCCGGGTTTTTTACAATAATTGCAAAATTTAAATTGAAAGCTCCCCCTTACAAAAATAGTGGGTGCATGGGAAGAGGAAGCTTGCTTGTAATAGCCAAGCCCTTGGGTGGTTCTAGATACACGTTGGGAACCTAGTAGTTTGGTCAGATTTTGTTCCCCTTGGGTGAACTTAGCTAGGGATTCCCTTAAATCTTTGATGGTTGATTCCATGGAATCAACATCGGGAATGTTTTGGATTTTGAGGGTCAGCTCTTCCTTCTCTTTGAGAAGTTGTTCTTTTTCGGAAGAGAGTTTTTTGAATTTTTTTTAAAGTGACAAATTTGGAAGAAAGTTCGTGAAAACCTTCCTCCAATTGATCTCTAGCATGTTGGAGATCCTCATAGGATAAATGATTAAAAGAGTTTGAAGAACTAGAGGAAGAGGAGTCGGAAGAGGATACCTCATGAAATGCCATTATGCATTTGTTACCGTTGTCACTTGAGGAGGAGGAGGAGTATGATGTGGAGCTATCACTCCACGTGGCCTTGAATGACTTTTTCTTCTCTTTTTGCTTGGCCTTTTTCTTTTGGAGTGGGAAATCGGGCTTGTAATGGCCTTTCTTGCCACACCCGTAACATTTTACCTCGGGCTCGGATTTTTCGTTGGGTTGAGCCTTGTGGGATTTCTTCTTTTTGTGCTTCTTCATGAATTTGTGCATCTTGCGGGCAAGGTTCTCCATTTCGGAATCGCCGCTTGATGAGGAAGACGAGGAGGAGGAGGAGCTTTCTTCTTGTTGAACTTTTAAGGCGATGTTCTTTGGTGTTTTGATCGGTTTGCCTTCCTTTTCAGCTTGCCTCCTCATGGTGATCTCATAAGTCATGAGGGATCCGATGAGCTCTTCGACCGGCATATTCTTTATGTCCTTTGCTTCTTGGATTGCCGTGACTTTCGGTGCCCATGAGCTTGGTAGGATCCAAAGGATCTTCTTAACCATCGTTTCTGTAGAAACATCATCACCAAGGGACTTTCTCCCATTGCAAACATCAGTAAAACGTGTAAACATTTCAGTAATAGATTCGGATGGATGCATAGTAAAAGACTCAAAATCTTGAAGGAACATATCCAATCGAGTATCCTTGACTTTGTTGGTCCCCTCATGGGTAACCTCCAAAAGTTTCCAGATTTCGTGTGAGGAGGTGCATGTGGAAACTCGATTGAACTCATTACGATCAAGGCCGCAATGTAGAGCGTTCATGGCTTTGCCATCAAGATCGAAATTTTTAATATCGGCTTGAGTCCATTTGGATTCATCGGGAGAGGAGAGAGAATAACCATGCATGACAATTTTATAAATGGGATAACCTATACTTCTAAGAAAAGTGGTCATGCGGGTTTTCCAATATGTGTAGTCGGTTCCATCAAAAAATGGAGCACGACCCAAAGAATAGCCTTCGGGGGCGAAAGAGGTTGAAGCCATCACAATGGATCTTAAATTTGAAACCGGTTAGGGTATTACTCAAATTTCCCCTCTGATACCAATTGTTGGGCGGAGAAAGAAAGGAAGTGATGGCAAGAGGGGGGGTGAATTGCCTTTTAAAAAATTAATTAACAATTTAAAAACAAAGTTAAAAGTGCAGCGGAAATAAAGAGGCAAGACACAAGAATTGATAACGGAGTTCGGCCTAAAACCCGGCCTACGTCTCCGCTCCCAACTCAACCATTGAGAGATTTACTACCGCTTGCTTTTCAATGGTTGTAGCAAGAAACCCACTAGCCTTTTTACAGGTGAAGGCTAGCTCACCTATTACAGCTTGCTTTTTAATGGTTTGAGCAAGAAACCCACTAGCCTTTTTACGGGTGAAAGCTAGCTCACCTTTGACTCAATCCTTTTAAAAGGAAAGGCTTGACTAACCTCTTCACACCTTAAAGGTGGTGTGAAAACCCAAATGAAGAGAGGAATGAAAGAGATGGGGGTTTGTAGGCAGAAACCCAATTTGATGCTCAAAATTAATAAAACTAGAAAAACCGTAATTGGGGAGAATCCTTGGGTGCCAATGGATGATTGGAGTTGAAGACGTGCACTCCCAAGCTTCTATGGTGGTGCTCCTTGGATGTGGAATTGGATTGGAGCAGTTGGAGTTCCTTGGAAGAATCCGCCGGAGGTTCGCCAAATGATGGAAAATATGTCTCGTGGGCTTCTGTACATGTGTCTGCAGTTTCGGGGCTTCAAGGTCCTTTATTTATAGAGGGGGAACCCTCATATGGCCGTTAGAGGCCTTTGGAGCCGTTGGAGAGGCTTTCGGAGCCGTTGGAGGCCAAGTGGACAGGCTGGTCAAAAGCCCAACGGCTAGTTTGACTGCCTCCACCGGCTGACCGGTACAGGGCCACCGGTTGGCCGGTGCCTTGGAGATGGGTGGATGCTTCTGTCCAGGCTCCACCGGCTGACCAGTGAGGAGGCCACCGGTTGGCCGGTGCTGAGGCAGTAGCTATCACTGTTTGGTCTGGGTGCCACCGGCTGGCCGCTGGTGTGACACCGGTTGGCCGGTGGTCTGGACAGAAGGATGCCTTCTGTCCAGGCTCCATCGGCTGGCCGGTGGTCTTCCACCGGTTGGCCGGTGGACTGAAATTCAGTCCACTTTTGGCTTCTTCTTGGCCTAATTCCTTGGCAACCTTTTTCCTATCAACACAAACACTTAAAACAATATTAGATAAATAAGAGAGTGATTGTGATCATGAAAATTAAACCACGAGGGGTTCGAGAGGTACAACACCAAGATCTTTTATCACGGATAATGAAACACACTTTGAGAATTAATAATTTAAATATTTGATGGAGAAATATGGCTGTGTTCACAAAACGGGTACTCCTTATCATCCAAAGTCCAATGGACAAGTGAAAATTTCTAATAGAGAATTGAAGAAAATACTTCAAAAAACTGTGTCAAACTCTAGGAAAGACTGGTCACTTAAATTGGATGAAGCTTTATATGCGTACAAAACTGCATTCAAGGCCCCAATAGGTGTGTGTTCTTACAGGATGTTGTTTGGGAAATGTTGTCGTTTACCTATGGAGTTGCAACATAAGTCATATTGGGCAGTTAAGGCTCTGAACATTGATTTTAAGAGTGCTGGTGAGAGGATATTACTTGAGCTGATTGAACTTGATGAGATTAGGAGAGAAAGCTATGATAATTCAATAATTTACAAAGAAAGGTCTAAAATCATTCATGATTCTGTCATTCAAACTAAAGAAATCAAACCTGGACAGAAGGTCCTCCTCTTTAACTCTAGACTCATACTCTTTCCAGCAAAACTTAAGTCCAAGTGGTCTGGACCTTTTACAATTGTGAGAGTACTGAAGAATAGAGCTGTTGAAATTGTTGGTGAAGAGAATAAACCCATGCTGGTCAATGGGCAATGATTGAAACTTTATTTTGAGGGACAGCCGAAGGGCTTGGCTGCCTTCACTGTTCTTGAATGATGTCTGGATGGAGACTATAAACCTAGCGCTGCATGGGAGGCAACCCATGTTTTTTTGTTAATTAATAAAATTTGTAATTAAATAAAGTCTAACTGAAGACTTTAAATTCAGTCCTTCTGGGGAGTCAACCCATACTCTTTCTTTATTTTCATTTTTGTACTACTTTTTGCTGAATAATGTGAGGCTTTGCTGCCTACTGTCTGCTCTACCTCTACTGGGTATTTATTCTTGGTTTACATATTTTGTGTTTCTAGGATGATGCTGTTGTGTCATTTAAGGAGTAGGATTCCCATACTAGAGGTGTAAAGGCATCATATAGTCAGGGAAGTATTTCATCTTTTTGCATCTATTTCATCTCTTGTTTATGCTAATAAAATTATGCTGCTTCTGTTGCTACTAAACTAAAATTTCTGCTTGTTTAAAAAAAATCGGCTACATCTGTATAGAAAATCTGCTACATATTTGCTGAAAATCAGCTGCATATTTTTCATATAAAAAACTTATGCTACATGTCACTATGTTTTAATTTAAAAAATCTTCACGTGCCTGTTGCTGTTAATTTAAATCCATAGATATGTTAAAACTTCTCACTACTTGAACATAAGTGTGGGGGGATACATACCGGCTGAAAAATATTGTTTTGAGTCTACTTGTATCTTTGAGGTGTTTAGCATGAATTTTTTCTATTGTATTGAACACATTATTGAACTTTTTGGTTAAAATGCTTACACCCAATTAACTGTGCACTTACACATCACGTGTAACTTTTGAACTTTATTGAAAATCTTTGTCACTGGAATTAAATGTTAGTGTTTTTACTTTTTAATGACCATGTTGATTATTTATTTATTGTGGAAAACAATCTTTTTGAATTTCATTGAGACCCTTTATACATGTCATTAGTCTACTTAATTGAAAATCTGTTTGGAACCATAATTGATTAATTGTTCTTTTCCATATTTAGAAGTCAACTTTGTGGAAAAAGTTGAGTTTTAAGTATGGGGAGGGGGTCAATTATTGACTGTTCTTAACTATGCATTAATGAGAGCCCATCAATTCCCACTGCAACTTCTAACTTTTTGAAAAAAATGGATAAAAGTTTTCAAAAAAAATTCATAATTTTAGGCTTTACACTTTTCTAAATTGGGTCTTGCCTTAGGATAATTTCCTTTCTAGTTGTTAAGAGCTACTTTGGGTCTGAAATTAATGAGTTTGGATGATTGTTGAGTGATCTTGCTTAGTGAATTGATAGAAATATTCTTTAGAGTATACTTTTGGAAGTGATTTGGGTTACATGTTTATGGAGTTATGGTCATACCCTTTGGAACTGGAAGTCTGATTCTGATTCTAGGGGCCTCATTAATTTTCTTTTAAATTATTAAAAGTAGTTACTTTAATGAGCCAATGTAAATGAATTTTATATAAATCTTTTGAAATTGGAGTAGTTTGGGAATCTGGGATCCAATGCTGAGTCTCTGAGACCCTAGATGCTTGGTTCATTTCTGTTAACTATAATCCCTTTGTACACTTTGAATAAGTGCATTGCACAGTTCTTAGCACATGATACATGGCTTGGGAAAAAAATAATGTGTCTAGGGTCAAAAATGAGCTCATTAAGGTGAGGGGAATGATGAAATCCAGATGAAGAATGGGTCAATTGATGTATATGGAAATCATTTAGGTTGTATCAATAAGGTGATTCACAAAAAAATTATATATTCTTGGACCCTAGATGAAAAAGTACAAGGTTCCTCTGGTTATGTTCTTAATTCCACATAAATTTTTCCACTTGTCACTCTTGGATTTTGGACTTGAGCTTGGATATAATTTAGTCACATAACAGTACTACATATGAGGCATGACATCCTCATTTCATGATGATTCATATTTTTCAAGACTACCTTTTAATATTTGTTCTAGGCAAGGTTCATATGAGGAAATTTTTCTCTAATAATGAAAGCCTTGAAGTCCTCTGCTGAAAGTTCTAGACATGTTACATCTTAAGAAATTCAATAAGAAAAATTTTTCTATTTCTTTCTGATAATAAAACATGGTATTGTTTGAGGACAAACAATGTTTAAGTGTGGGGGAATTTGATGTGGCCTTAAAAACACATTTTTTGCCACATCGTTTTAATTAATTTTTACCATTTTAATTACTTATTTTAGTATTTTTTAATAAATAATGGTCCTTTTGTATTTTTATTATCAACTTTAATAATTAATCAATTTTTATAATTAATTGTGTATTATAAGACTTTAAATAATTAATTTATTTCTTCCTTTAATTTTATAGACTAATAACTATTTATTTAGGTTGTTGTTTTTGTCTACATAGTTAATAATTTAACAATAATTAATTAATTAAATAAGTCTGCATTTTCATATGATTAATGTTATCTTAATTTAATATTTCATGTATTAAATATTGATTATCATGTCTTTTGATAATTCATTAATTACAAATTAATGTTTTGAAACAAATTAAATTTATTCATTTTTTATAATTTTAAGTCTGTACTCAATTAAATTATTATATAAGATGATAATTAACTGTCTATGTTAATTAATTTAGTTTTTTATAGCAGTAATAATTTAACGTTGTTTATTTAAATGTTTAATTTTACTTTAATTATTAATAAGTTAGTTTCCTTTTAATTTTAGTTTTAATTTTGTTGCAATGTAAATTTTACTAATTGATGTTAATAATAATTTTAACATAAGTTTATTTGGTTTTATAAGTTTATTTAATTTGATGAGTACATGTATCTTCATTTGTTCTAATTATTATTTTTAGTTTTACTTAATTATTTTGTTCAGTTTTTTAAGTTTCAATTTAATTTATTTACTTTGATTATATTTGCAGGTTCACGGTTTCATCAAGGTCACGGTGTATCATGTCACCGATTTTAGCGTTTCGCTTCCTTTTACCATGACATAGCTTTCGTTTCTATTTTACTGTCTCACCGTGACACTTCTCACGGACGCACCATGAAACCCTTCATCCTCTCTCACCGTAAACCCTCTTCCCATGTTCACGGTTCCACCGTAAACCTGCCACCGAGTTCGTTCTGTTGCGAGGAGGAGCCACATGCCGGAAGACATCACGCCGCTGGAAAGAGAATTCCACGCTGGAGATTATGATCCATCGCACGCCATGTCGCACTGCTGTCCGCTGCTGCGAGGAGGAAGACTAGATTCACTGCCCGTTGAGGTCACCACCTCTACTCAGACCGTTGCTGAAGGCTGAGGACCGTCGTGCCGCTGCTGTCTGAAATGAAGGAGTAGTCATCACGCTTTAAGCATGCCGCACCACTGAAGCTGTGTGAGGAAGTTGAGGCTAACACTACCGGATCGAAGACCGATGCACCGCACTGATGGGCTATATCACCACCAAGGGAGAACAGTGGACCATTTCATTGTTAGAGGATAATTTCACGCGGTCGTGGAAGCAGGTGAGGAGGCGCTGGTTTCTTGTGGAAGAAAAACTTCCCCCCTGTAGCGCCGAAATGCGGGGGGGGGGGGAGTGGAATAATTGATTTAAAAAATAAAAAAATGAATATACATAATATAAAATAAGAAGAAATAAGAAATTAAACTTTAACTTTAGGAAAAGTAATTATAAAAAATACAGTTAAAGTTAACTTTAATTAAGTCAAATAAATAAAATAGAATTTTTTAATATTATAATATAAAATAATTAGAATATTAATAAATTAATAAGTCATGAATTAAAATAAAAAACTAATTAATAATAAGTGTCAATAATAAATTAATATACTAATAATAGTATAATTATGTTATTAATAATAGTTATAAATAAACTAAAAAATAAACATGATAAATTAAAAATACTTAAAAATTAAGTAATAACTTGGATTACTAAATTAAAATTAACTAATTAATTAATTAATCTAAAAATTTAATTTCTTAAATATTAATTACAATAATATTAATTAATGTAGTAAATAAAAATAACTAATACAATTTAAGTTATTAATTTTTAATTACTTATTTTCTTATATAGTATTTTTTAATAACTTAGTTAAAAATGATAAAATTAATAATTTAGTATTTAGTACTTATATTTATTAATCTAATTAAATCTTTAAAGTTTGATAAGTTTATAATAATATTATATAAAATTAAATAATAATTATTAACTTAAATATTTATTAATTATCTTTACTTAACTTTTGTCTTTGAGTTTTAACTGCTTTATTTCATTAATATTTTGTTCAGGTTCATTCCAAAGTCGGAAACTCGTCTATGTCCACGCAACAAACTCATCCAGAGTCAGTTACGTGAGGAAAAATCATGTGACATGCCTGTTGTGGATTAAATGCACATGTGCGGTACATTTTTGAAGGACAATTAATGTCGGTGGAAGTTATTGGTGACATGCAGTAGATGAAGGAGTATATAAAACAGAGCAGCAGCAGAATTTTGGAGGACTCTCATTCTGATTCCACAAGCACATCTTTCGAGAGCGAAGACTTGGAGAGATACTCTCGAGAGACCCGAAGAGCGGTTTGGAGTTGCAGGAGCCAGCAACGATTCATGAGTTTCATCATTGAGGGATAATCTTTCTTCCTCTATTTTAATGTTTTACTTTTTATTTCTATTATTAAAGTGAATACGGTCATAGGTTAACTTTTCTTGTTCGGAAATTTGAATTCTACTGGTTTAATTTTCTTTTTTCCTTCATTTAAATTTCCTTCACTGAGAATTAGTTTCTATTGGCGAGACTGAATCTGGTTCTCAATCCTTTAATTGAATTTTCATCTTCATGTGTTTCAATATCCCAATCCTTGATCTTTCGGAAAATCGATTATTGATACAACTCATCAAAGATATAATTTAGAAACTTCAGAAACGTTCGGCGAGATAGTTCTCTGATGATATTGTTTTAATAAATTTGCTAGTTGGAGTTTTTCGAAGTGGTGAACTTCATAAACATAAATGTGGTGTGTTAATTATTCTAGAGAGGGAGTATTAACCAATCATTTAAAGGTGACAATTCAATAAAATGAATAACATACTGTTAAACCAGTGGGTTTCGAATCTCTTGAGCAATATTTTTTATCAACACTCAGCACTCCCGTTCCACTTTTGACACTATTTTTTTTGCTTATCTTTCAGTTGTTTCATATTCCGTTTAGGAAAAAGGCAGTTTTTAAAATTAGTGTTGTTGTTCTAATTTCATCATAAATAAAATAGTAAAAATTAAAAAAATTTATACCTCGTTGCTGACAACAGTGAGGTCTTTAGTTTTAAAACCTTAAAATTTTTCTCATCTGCCTTCTCTGTGGTTCGACCATGCACCACTATTCTAGTGTAGGTTAATAAATGTAATTTTGAGGGCCGTGATGACCTCCATCCAGTCCACATGGAATCTTATACATGTCATATGCAAGGAAAACAAGGCAATGATCTACCAAATTCTGGTCCATGAGGGCCCATAACACCTCAAGAACCAATGTTTGGCATTCATTCTAGGAAAGCCTTACGCAAAGGAATTACCTATCACAAACATGTATTCTATCAAATGATTTTTTACAATAGCATGCATTTCTTGCACAACATCTATTACAAAAACATGCAATTGCTAATGCACCCTAAATGGCTTGTTAAGAATGCATGACATGTGATTTATAGAAAGTTCCTATATGATGCATGAGATGGAATACCATCATCTAATCGGGTTTCAACTAAAATAGAACATCAATAATATCAATGATAATAGTACAAAACATGTGAATCACCCAATGATGAAAATAAAATCAACTATAAAATTTCAAAACCAGAAAAATTGTAGTAAACGAGGTAGATTGGCTTTTCGCTATACCTGGGTTAGCTACTCTTGGCAACAACTTATTAACAAGTAACTATTCTATCTTATCCCTAAATATAGGCTCCAAACAGTAAGTCAAGAAGAAGATAATACTATGATACCACTTTGTAATGTCCCAGTTCCGGAAGCCGCCCAGAGGCGCCCTGTACCCGGTTGGTCACATGGAATCAAGCACATTTTCCCAAACACCAGAGGCTACCGAAAAGCAGTGAGGTCCTTGGGTTTGATAGTGGGGAATCTATTACCTCATTGGCAGAGTAACATATTGGAAGTAAAACACAAAGCAATAATGGAAGCAATAATATTACCATGAAAAAAAGAAACAGCGGAAGACTGTGGAAATAAACAGCCGGAGCACATATAAAATGATTCATGATACATATGTCTAGGAAAGCAGCCAAAAAATAAAAATTCTGAAATACAGTACTAAAACAAAGTTCAAGAAAAATTGTAAACAACTCTACAAAATCGCAAGCCAAAGTATTGTCTCATGCTCTCCATCTCCAATGCAGTCAAGAACATGAAGTATAAGGGCGCTTTCCCTTATCTATACCTACGACAATATAATTTTTTTGGGCCCAAAACCATGGCCCAAACAGAGTGAGACTAAATCTCAGTAGGGAACCCCCAAGAGATCTATGCATAATAGTCAGTGAATATATATGGCAGGCAATAACAAAAGAAGCAGTAAATAAGGAAGTACTCAAGAGTAAACAATTCCATAGTTTCAAAGAATTCAGTTCCACATAGAATGTAAACAGATAATCATAGACAGGTTATCATCTGGGATGTACTCACAGCCTAATCCCATATGGTACTACCTATAAAACACCAGAAAACCCCTTGGATATACACACAGTCTAACCCCTCTAGTTTAGATTTAGTATAGACTCTCTGAGGAAGAACTCACCATCAATTCCCCCTATATTCTCATATCAGTAACTAAAAGGAGCTCTGGGGAAGAACATACATCTTATTCCCCCTATGGCCCATGTCAAGTAACTGCAAACACTCTGAGGAAGCACTTATGTCAATTTACTATATATTCTCGCATCATTACAGTAGAAACAGCTACTCTAGAGAAGCCCTTACATCCATTCTCCCTATGGTCTACTACAATAGGTTTTCATGGCCCTGTGTATGTTAAACAAGCATAGCAATGCAAAGAGGCCAAAGTAAACCACATGAACTACTTGGCTAACCAGTCTACATCATAACAGCAACATAGATAAGAATCACTCCATCCTACAATACTAGGAATGTAATGTAAACAGTATCCTAATAGGCAAAGGTAGACCAAATGGTTAAAATAAGAAAACATCCATGGGAAAACACTTCAAAATCATAGAAATTAACCCTATTCGCATTCAAATAACCTCTAATCAAGCATACAAGCATAACAGGAAATTAACAGGGCTAAAATAGTAAACACGCCATACCCCATTCAAGGGTATTGGAAAAAGATTCACATATAACTGAAATACTTTCTATAGAAAGGCACAAACCACCTACCTCGGCATAGAGAGATCAATATACTTGAGTCTTAAGCCATTAATCACCTTAGAATATCATAGATCTACAAAACGACTAAAACGTTCAACCCACAATATCTCATGAGAGAGAAGGAATCAGAATGAGTTGTTTAAGAAGAATAGAGAAATCACTGATGCGATTCCAACGCAACTGACGGAGTCTGATTCAGAGAAAGGACGCTCGGTTGAGGGATCAATGAATATCCGTGTCGTACAGATGCTATCGGATGAACTGGGTCAAGAAGGAGACAGTTCTGTCTATTAGATGCGACCCTAGTATGTTTAATGAAAAAAACGTACATAGCGTGTAATTTATAAGTACACAACGTGTACTTGCCTTCACCAGCACCCACATTAGGTGGCCTCCAGGTCACCACACACGACCTTGTACATGGTCGTGACACGGATAGCACCCGACTACCTACAATAACCGAGTACACAGCATGTACTTATAATGCACATGGTATGTACTTAAGAAAGTTCCAAAAAATGCCTTCTTTTCCAAAAAAACACCAGAAAAAGGAAAACATACCTGAAAAGAAGATCTGGGTTCTTACATAAATCATTGAACAAATATAAATTCTATAGGTTGGTGCTGGGAGCAGGAGAAGTCTTCTTGTTATTTTTGGAGTAGAAGGAGTCTCTTGGATGGATCTAGTATAAGGAGTATTTTGGATGGAGCCTTAAAAAAAGGAGTCTCTTGGATTAAGCTAGAGTATAAGTGTTTAATTTGGAGAAAAAACAAATTTTAATAGCTTATTCGATAGTGAAAAATATATAACCAAGGGAAATAACGGATTATAGCATTGATTAGGTTTTTTACTGAACCTTTTATATCTTTTATACTCCTCTCTCTATTATTACAACTAAACACAAGTTCAAATTATGGAATAATATTGATTGGACTGAGAAAATTAACAAGTTTGAGTCGTTGAATTCGAATGAAAATTAATTCATAAAAAACTGATGATTTACCACTCCCTTATTATAGTTCAATCTGGGATAGGCCCCTAAAGGTGGTATCATATAAAATGTTCCCTCTAATGATCGATGAATTATTCTGATAGATGGAGAATATTAATTCTATAAATATCGATTTTTTCCAACATTATATGGAAAGACTTATCACAGTTATAAGAATTTGATGCTACCATGTCACTTATCACTCATCCTTGAAGTGAAAGATACAACAATAGTGGGTTTTCTACCCATTATTGATGATGTATTGAAGACATAAGTTGATAATATAAATGTAGAGTTAGATGGAAAGGCTCAACAATCCATCTTGATTTTATTATAAGAATATGTCTTCACAAAGTATATAGTTCTCTAACATATCAAGGAAGTCTTGGAAAAGCTAAGTAATATCTATAAAGGTATTTCCAAATTAATTAAATCCAAACTACATGTTTTAGGAGTTATTTTTATGACATAAAAATGAATGATAAAGAAAATATTGAGGACTATTTTACTAGATTGAATGAGTTATTCAACAACATTAAATTATTTAGTGAGATGATCGATGACTCTATAAATGTCAAAAAATTGATCAAGAAATTTCGAGATGATTTTTATTCAAATATAAAATCTTTGGTATAAATATATGGTTTTTCTATTGATAAATTACAAAAAATTATCATATCTTATGAGATGATGGAAATTCCATTATTCAAGAAGAAAGAAAAAATTTAAAGAACATTAAATAAATAAGAAAATTGAAACATAAAAGAAAATAATTGTGAATATAGATAATCATATATTGATGAGGATGATGATGACTTTAATCAAACTATTTCTATTTCATCAAAAAGATTTTTTAAAGGGATGTCAAAATGGATAGTATAAGAATGTATCGAAATTCATTAACTTTGGTAACTTTGGTCATCTTTCTAAGGAGTGTCCAAAAAAGAAGTTTGATGAATTTGAATCAAAATCAGGATAAGAAGCAGATGATGAGACAAATCATAAACAAAAATGGGGTAAGAAGAAAAAGAATGCCTATAGTACTGATAATATTAATATTATGAGAAATAATATATAAGATTCATCATCAAGTTTTTCTTCGGATAATGAATTCAGTTTATTTTCTCATGAAAACAAATATCTGATGCTTCAAGAATTCATGATTATGAAGAAAAAAGAATATAACTTAGATGGATGTTGAAATAAAAATTATAACTTTTCATGTGATAGATTCATCATCTTAATAAATAAATGATAAATAATGATAAATAAAACTATAAATTAACTTCTGAAAGAATGAGGAAGAAATGGTTCTTATTAATAAAAAAATAAAAATATGATCAAGAAGGAAGTGCCATTTTTTAATGAGATATAGAAGAAAAAATTGAAAATTTATGAATACGATAAGATGATATGTGATCTTGAATTGAATTTAGATTCTAGAGAATAATATTGGTTTGAAACTCATGCCATATCTTTCATAGTTTGGTATAATTTTAATAAGGGCAAAGAACATTTCAATAAATCTATTAAGATCAATGTAGAATCCTCTAAATTTTGAGAGATGGAAGGTAAAATTGAACTGGATAATTATAATCTATTTATTATTTCTAATAATGAAGATGTAAAAAATAAAATGTTTGATATGTGGACAAAGAAAAATGAGATGAAATCTTCCACCTCATGGAATGGGAAGAATGTGCCAACAAGCCCACAAACCTATAGGTAAAAAAGGATCAGTTTTCAATATAACAAAAAAATTAGATATAGATTCATCTAGAACCAATATGGGAGAATAAATCTTCAAGGATTGTATTGGTGTTGTGGTAATCATGGTCATAAATCCTTTTCTTTCTAGTTTAAAATGTATTTAACCATAATGAAGTAATAATCCATGGTAAGTTTCAATGATCATATGAAGATAAAATATTATATAAAACAAAATTTTAATAGATCTAAACCATATATATCTATACAAAAAATATCTCATATTCTGAAGGATGTTTATGGTTTATCTAGTTTAGAAGGTCACATGGTTTAGATATGTAGGAATTATTGTAAATATAAGTTATCTAAGTTGTCAAAGGGAAGAAATTTCAAAAGAAAACCAATGGAAATTCATGTGAAGATTATGAGGAGATTTAAAATGTAAAAAATGATTGTCTAGTTGATTTTTTACATCAGTTTAAACTGGATAAAAAAATAGATTAAGATAATAGACTTGATAAATCTAAAGGAATGAAATTTGTCTTATAATATGAGGTGAAAGTTTATGATAAGATTCCCAAATGTGAAAAATCTAAGATCTAAAATACCGAGGTTTCAAATTTTATTCAAAAAAATAATAAGAAGGGAAAAAATATAATCAAATCAATGAGAATAAAAATGAAAATATAATTCCAAATAAATCTTCTCATAATAAGATCAAAAGAAAAGAATGGTTCAGGTTTAGAGGAAGCTCTTAGTTAGAATGTTACACCTAAAAAACCAAGTTTTCCCTCATTAATCTGTATTATTTTATGTCTTTTTAGATAACATATAGATAATTTAAGTAGATGTTTGAGGTTTTCACTTCTTGAAAGTATGAAGAGACTAAAATTAATGGAATCTACTGACTTCCATGAAATTGAAGAAAATAATTCATCCCTTTACAGGGAGAAACCATGATAAGAATATATCATTTTACTAAATTCTAGTAAATATAGAAATTCTATACATATTTCAAAATATAAGTTTTATGTATTCTAATCAAACTTTCATCGTTCATTATTAATTGTATTAATAATATACAATAAGGGGGGATTGTTGGTTGATGACAATACGAAACAAAGGGGGTGTTATTTCTTTACAATTAAACTTTATTATATATTTATTTAAGTGTGTGTAGTATTTTTCAATTAATTGGAAAATATGATAATTGGAACCAACATAAATGAGACTTCCTAATTTTTTAGAATGATTTCACATGCATGGTATTTTATTGAAAAATCATACATCCTTGGTTATATATCTCATATTTTATACACTAGGCTAGCCTATATAGACTTAGAGTTTATAAACAATGGGTTGTTTATTAAGAGGACAATGCAATATAATTCCTATCTCAGACCCATGTGAATCATTTGGAAACTCCTCGGTTATCATTTGAATTTTATTTTTAATGAAGGATAAGGTTTAGGCACAAATTTTGAATTTTTAATATCTAAAGAGATATTGAAAACAAAACACACAAGTGGATATTGTTGGTCCCATTATTTCATTTGTTGTAAATGATGTTTCAATATGTGTTTGGTAAGTTTGGATGAAGTGGTGGTGCTTCAAAAATTGTTATGGATTAAGTTGATAGCATTGGATTTCATGCTCAGAAAATTTCCCACATCAATTGAAATGATTGTTGAACTGATCTTCAATGCTTAATTGCTTGTGCTATGGAATTCAAAATGATTTAAAAAAATTTCCATCCCTTATTTGGGTGAAAAGGAATTGAAGAAGACCATGAAATATATATATTATTTGGGTGAAGGGGAGTCTGTTGAATTCCCTAAATGTAGGAGCAATGAAGGTTGTGTGAAATCGAATCCATATGAGTTCTGAAAAAATTTGTTGATAGTAGATCATGTTGGTTATAGTGATTTGTTTCATCATGACTCCTAGAATCCGAATGTGGAGGATTTGGCACTGGACAAGGTTGTAGGAAAGAAAAATAATTTTGTTTATTTGTTCAAATATTCTACTAACCCTTCATTCACTGAGTCTGATCTTCCTCCTCCTGGATAGATCATTCGTAAGGGGAGGACGACTCATGTCTCAGTGAACCAGAAGGTAGTTGAGAAAACGGTCAATTTGTGTAGGCACTGGATAATTATGAGGGTCCTGGATTTGAAAGGTGAGAGACCCTACAAATTCCATGATCATTGTGGTACGATTATTAATATTTGAAAATTTGGTAAATAGAAGATGACCTCAATGGGAAGTGGGAATTATCACATTCTCTTCTCTTTTGATGACCCTAAAAAATAGCTTGTAGTCTTGGGGAACTATCCTTGTATCCTAGTTTCCTAATAATTTAAGAGTGGGATAGGAATTTCAATCCAAAAAAGTTAAGAAATGCACATGTCCATGTTTGGATTCATATCTAAAAATTAAATTGTCTATATTTTCACCCACACATTTTATGGGACATTACCTTAACTTTGGGGATTCCTAATTGAATGGATAAATAGACTGATAAAATGAGGATCATGAATTATGTGAGAATGCTTATTGAAGTTGAAATGTCCAGCACGCTTGTGGAAGACGTAGTCTTAACTATGATGGATGCCATTATCAACTTTCTAATCCAATGCAAATGGAACCCAATGTTTTTCATTAATTGCATGTTATTTGGATATATTTATTCATAATGTAACAGGGAAAAGGAGTGTTCTTTCAGCAATATGAATAACCATGATGACCCTAAATGTCAAAGGATGAAGGGAATGGATATTCCATTCCTTGACTGGAAGATAAAGTAAATTACCAGTCCCTCAAATTTAGAAAATATAGAGGATATAACTATGGATGAAAAGAAAGAAAATGGGAATTATTCCTCTTTGGACACTTCTAGAGTGCCTCCAAGTGGTCCTACTAAATATGGGAACACCAACACTACCTCTTCGAGTGTAGTATTTCCTTCAGTAGGTTCACTCTAAGGTAATGGAATGAATATGGATATTGTATCCCTACCTGATAGGGATATGACGATATAAGGCCACACCCAATTTTAAGGTAACTTTTTTTCACCCTACTGATACATACAAATCTAAGGTGGAGGCCACCTTCCCCTTGTAGAAAATCCCAAAGGACACCACCATAGTTGAATAGTGTGGACAACACCTTAATGAGGATCATTTTCCAAATGTTGCAAGACCATGGGATGTTGTTGTATTTGATGCAGCATCATATGGAATTCCTTAAATGATCTTCTTACAATATAGTTCACGGAATGTATCTTATATTTCTCAGGAGGTGGAAATGAGAAAGGTCTATAGGTTATTGTACTGATGGTGACACATTCAGATGAAATCATAATGCATATGCCCACCATAGTTGACTAGGAAAAGGCCTCAAGGGAAACCTCACCTGGTTCCCTTGTTGCGAGTACACCAAATGCTAATAAAAAATAAATTTTGCAGATTCAGCCTACTAAAAATAGTTATCTAGCTAGGGGTTTCTCACAAGTGCCTACCTCTAATATTTCTAACAAGCAATTCTCCAGGGATTCACATTCTTAGCCTGGACAATTAGTGAATAAATTCACACCTCTAAGTGGTGTATTATTCTCTGATGAAGCTGAATACATACCAGTCTATGAGAAAGTTTTCATCACCTAAAATGAATTCAATGAGGATAAATCTCTACTAGCTAAATAAAAGAAGAATATAGGCATGTATAGTGATCTAATAGGGAATAAAATGAAAAGTAAAGGGAGGAAAGGCAAGGTTCAACTGATTATGGAAATGCAAGGAGGTCCCTAATAAAGGGGTAAAAATCAATGCCAATGAAGATACATTATTAGAACTTTCAAGGGCTAGGGAACCCCCTAATGGAAAATACCTTCAAAATTTCATTTTGGCCTAAAAAACCAAGTTTATTTCCACGGATGAACCAAAGCTCTTATTTTCTAATTAGAAAGCATTTACGTGGGATACATCTTTTTCTCCAAAATCTATCATGATTCTAATGGGGATCATCAATGGGTCATAAGGCATGAAACCATTCACATCAATATGGTCAAAAGAGAGTTGGAGATTGTTTTAGTCTCTTGAAACATATCAGGTTGTGATCTATCACTCTTGTTTTTGCATGCGTCCACATCCTATATTAGAAAAAGGGAGTTAGGGGGTGAACTTAGGGTAATTTCCGAAGGTATGAAAAAAAAGTGGAACTGGGATATTTTAGAGCTATTTTGAAGCCAACTAAAAAAATTATGGGCAATTTCAATCGTAATGACTCTTTTGAATTATCCACCAATATTCATCATTATAATTTTGTTGAGATCCCAATTGTGGTAGAATATTTCACATCAATTCGATAGACACAGAATGGTAGGTATGAAAGCAAGATTGATCTATGATTAGTCTATATGAATTATCAGAGTGTTGCCCACAGGGTTTTAGGATACACCCACCCATAACAACAATCTAATCACAATACTTTCATTGTGGGTTTCACTACAAAAATTTAAAGGTCGGAACCTATACCATTTCATTTTAAAAATGGGTGGATATTTACTCCTGGGTGCAGGTAACTTATTACGGAGTCTTGTAAAATTGATATTATTTTTAGTCCTTTCCGATGTCTAGCCAAGAAATTGAAAGACACAAAGGAATTCCAAAAAACATGGAGAAAAATTTTGTTTTAAAATCTTGATTTGAAAATAAAAGATTTTGATGATCACCATGAATTAAGACATATCTAGAATCAACACCAAATTACCCCATCTAGGGAGGAAATTGAATCTCATAATAGGTTGGATGGCCTCTTAATGACTAAATAAAGGGTGGATAAAAATATTCTGAATTTTATGTGGGTAAAATATGGATATAGGAACACAATGTTCATTCATAGGTTTCATAAATAGTATAGGGATGGTGTTGGAAATAAAGCAATCATCATAAATGGAAATCTTCACACTTCTAAAAATGGGATCTCTCAGGAAGTGGTAGAGCATTTCATGGGACTGTACTCTAATTATTGGCTGATACATACAAAAAATGGTTGTTAATATGAATCCTTTCATTAAAGAGCATCAGAATCAAACTCATATCAAGGCTCTGCTTAAAGTGGGAATTAAGGAGGCTTTATTCTCTCTCAAGATGGAGGGTGAACCTATCCCAATGGATTTTCTAACAAATTATTCATGTTTTTATTGGGATATCTAGAAGAATTCTATTACTCTGGAAATCAGGGAATTTGTTTATCATTCCTCTATGATGTATGGGACGAACTCATGCTTTATTTCCTTGATACCCAAGAAGTAAAATACACTTGATATTAAATACTTTAGTCTTGTGGCTCTTGGGAAATCAATCCCAAATACCATTAGTAATATTATATTGAATAAGATAGGGATAATGGTTCAGGATTTTATCACCCCAAATCAATTTGGATTTGTTCATGGGTGAAGTATTTAGAGTTTTCACTTCATAGCCTCAGAGTGCTTAAAGTTAATGAGGAAATCAAAGGAATGGAATTTTGATCACAAAATTGACATTTCCAAGGCCATTAATGTAGAGACCCGAAGCTTAACGTACATGGAAATTACATTACTTTTGCAGAATACTTAGTACATAACAAACACACACACACAAGGACCGTAATAGTTTAGTGTCTTTGGAAACATGGAATATAATCTTCTAATCATGGAGAAAGTTCTTCAACATCTCCCATAAAGATCATCCTTTTATTTAACCTAAAACTTTTCTTTATATCCTGGGGAAAAGAAAACATAAAAGGGTGAGCTCAATTTCTCAGTAAGGGTAAACAAAATAAATATCAATCACATCATATTCATAAGAAGATAACATTTTGGAAATTTTAACCTGCAAAAGAGATCATAATATCATAACATGGGATAAATCATAGTAGTGAAATGTAATCCCAATAATCATAACATAAAACATGAATCTTTGTGGCATACACACATAATCATAGAGAATCATTTCTTATTAGTCAGGACTCATTTCCAAGACTATCTTAGTGGACAAAGTCCATTTCTGAACCGAGTTCACTCCTCGTTTCAGTCCTGTTTCACTGAACCGGTTTAACCTGCCGTTCCAGCCATGTCTATCTCATGAGATATAAAATCTTTACCCAATGCATTGGAGGGATATATAGGTCCCACCCATCTCATAATGATATCATTCTTATATGTTCCACAAAATCATAAACCATACATCATAGCATAACCCATGTAATAAAAATGGGATTCTTAAACATCATGACATCATAAAAAATTCATATAAGATAAAGGAATTCATAAAAATAATTCCATCACAACATAATCAAATAAATGTAATAATAGGGATAGAAACATAACCCTATATTATATTATATGGAAAATAATTTTGATAAAATACTTGAACTCCATTCTTGAGGAAAAATATCCTTTCTACTTCAAAAACATTTTCCTTTCATAACATGTCATAAAATTTTAAACTAAAAGAATTTGATTAAAAATAAACTTTAAAACTTGTAAAGGAAGCTTCTTGGAAAAAATGTATTAAAAATGCATTCATGTCGTATAAGTTAAAAAAACATTCTTCTCATACTTTTGTCAGAAAAGTCAAAAGGTACCTCGTACGAAAAACGACAAAAGATTTCTTTCATATCTTTTACTAAAAACTCACCGAAGGGTAAAATTGGATTTAAAAAGTTATAGGTGGATGGAAACAATATTACATACTGAGGAAACATGGATGTGGATGATAAAATACACCCCAGTAAATACCAAAGTATAAACAATCTCGGATAAAATGAGATTGTGATATTTTCTCTTACCTTAGGTACGATTTGCTTCGTAAGTGTCCGAACCTCCTATATAATGATTCAAATAATGTCATTGACTTATTAAAGAATCATAATCATTGTTATGATATCATATATGGTTCACTTATGACTTTATATTACCCGTTCTTTTGAAAATTCAATGTTAAAGAGCATTTTGGGTAAAACCGTTTCATTTGTCGTCCGTGTTTTGACTTATAATTATTCATATGATTACTTAGATCATGATTACTTAATTCCAGAATATAAAACATTATTTATATATAATATATATTTAGAATATACATATATATAATAGATCAGTAAATGGAAAAAAAATACACCGTTCATGGAGACGGTAGGCCGTATGTACGCATGAACGCTGTTTTCGTTTCCTTATTGAGTTGAATGGAATTAAGTAGATGACATACATATATATACACATAAATCCAGTATCATTATTATGTCATATATTTCATTATTACTTATTATATATACTTTATAATCATTCATTAATGGTTAACGTGGAGAATGAATCTCATCGCGTCGTGGAGATGGTAGTCCGTACGTACGCACGAGCGATGATATCATTCTCATGATCGTGGAATTGTATTGGAGTGTATGTGTAATATTAAATAATCAATATCACTTTACCATAATCATATATATTCATTACTTTCACCATTATACCCATCCATGTAAGGTGGTGGTGGAAAATAGATTACACCACGGTGTGGAGACGGTATTTCGTACGTACGCACGCGTGGTGATTTCGTTTTCCGTTGGATGGATAGATGGTGAAATATGGTTGTTTAATACTTATAATAACATATCAGTATATTATTGATACTGATGTTATTTACTCATAATAAAACAACTAAAAAATAAGAAGTGGAAGAAGAAATAAAGTTGAAAGAATCGGTAATGGACATTAACTCTTCTTTGAAGCGCCTCTTTGAGACCTCCTCTTAGGGCACTAAAATTGGTCTTTGAAGAAAACCAGGACCTCTAGGATGTTTCTAGGGAAGTGGAGAAGAGAATACGGCAGGGTTTGGCCGAGCTTTAAGGCTCAAAGTGGTGTGAGGAAGAGAGGGAGGAGGTGCCCTTTTATAATGGATGAGAGGGGCACCTTTGGAAGAACTAAAAATATTATTTTATTATAAAGTCAAATTCGGTTTTTAATAGCTAAAAATTGATATATTTCGAAGCTAAGGTGGGGATGGGTCGAAAGCCTCTCATCAAATAGTATTTAGACAAGTTTAGGTCATTATATTAACCTTATCTTTTAGTTTTAACTCTTAGTTAATTAGATTGACATTTACCATGTCACTTTGTATTTTTATATTATATAGTTAATAAACTTACCATATACATCCAAGCGACCCCCAAGTGGTCCATTAGGGATAAACCTATCATGATATAAGTATCTTGGCTGGACCTTAGATTTTTAGGAATATAATAACAATTAATAATATAATATTTGTTTTAAAAACTATTTATGTCAATTTTGACACTATTTGGTAATTGATTTTTGTGAAAATCATAAAAAAATGATTAGTTCGAAAAAAATTAATTAAATAAATAATAACATGTCATATTAACATATAAATTTATAGGAATTCATAAAAAGTCTCAAATTACATTTTTTTGGGTATTTATAACATCAATTATGTCAATATTTCATTAATAGGATAATTACTGCATTATCATTGTATCATAAATAAATTAAATTATTTTAAGTCTAAAAATTACAAATAAAATACCATTATGTTGGAAATATTTTAGATTTATAATTAATATTTATAGTCTAATTTATCTTATGTATAACCCTATATTAAAAATGATTTAGTTATTAAACTTTGATTTTAACTATTTTAACCCTTCTTTAAATAAATTGATAATAAATGTCCTAATCTAATACAAGTGGGCCTAAATGGTCATATTTTATTCCTAAGGTTGTATTTGGTCGAATTACACTTATCCAATAGAATTAGGACATGTTTTAGGGTAATAATAATAACACTTTTACCCTTAATTACCCTATTTACTTTTAATCGTGGTAAAAAAAAGTAAAAAGTTACTATTCACCAAAAATTATTTTCATCTCATTGAACCACATTTTAGTCCTTGATATTAACCGTGTCTCTAGGTTTTTAGAAATTCCACTCACAGAAGCGGTAAAATTATGTTTTATAAAAAATTCAGTTTTTTTTAACTACCACTTAGTGGTTTCACTATTCATCAAAAAATGAAAGTTTCCAGAAAAATACCAAAAATTATGCCTAAGCTATATTTGATATTATGAATTCAAAAATGATGTTTATTTTACCAAATTCAAAACATATCAGTTACATTAACTAATTTAAAAATTAATTCCCGTCGTCAAAACAGATAGCGTGTTTTTAAAAGATAATAACTATCAAAAGATTGACACTTATTTATGTCTGGTTTAAATGTGAAATTACATCCAATGAACAACATTGTATTAAATTGTAAAAATTTATTCTAAATATACTATAACAACCACTAAAATTAATAATTTATCACTATTAATTATTTCGATTAAAAAAGTTGTTTTTAATTAAAATTTAGTAATTTTCACTATTCATCAGAATATGAAAGTTATCCGAAAAGTACCAAAATTTCACCCTAAGCTAATTTCGATATTCTGAATCCAAAAATGAAGTCCATATTGAAAAATAAAATTTACAAAATTTCAAAAAGTGGTTATTACTATTCATAAAAGTTAGTTTTAATAATATTTTAATAGCATATCGTTGTTTAGGAAAACTCAGTATTGCGTACTACACACGCTATCGAGGAAGGTTGCGATTGAGTGTAATGCAAGGAAATTCAAGGATGCGTGTTGTGAAAGCTCCTTTTGGTGTAGCGTACAACACAAGACATCAATAAAATTAAAAATAATATTTTTCATAAAATCTCGGGGTGTTACATTCTACCCCCCTTAAAATGAATTTCGTGCTCGAAATTCATCGAGGTTATAAATGGTTTACTACTCGAAAGTTTCTTTAATAGAAACACACATTGTTAAAAGGAATACCAAAACTTGGTTTTAAAAACTAATGTATGAAATGTAACGGTTACCCAAATTAACTAGTCACTGGGTTTCTACATAGGAGAACATAGGTAAAAATATGGATATGGAAGAGAAATCTAACCTTCATTTTCTGATGGAGAGTGGTAGAGAACATGGCTATGAAAAAGACAACAATCACAAAGCCATAAATTTGTGATGATCTAGGGTACCATCTGATTCATCGGATATAAGGGCACTAGGACAACATTTTTGGTTTTCAAGATCATTTCTCTAAAGTTGAAGAATGTGAATTAGAATAAATACTTACTTTATTTTGGTACAATCTCACTGTTTTTCATGCCTTGAACAACTTCCACTTCATCTATTAAAGAAATGACGTTGAATTTGTTATTCGTGAAGTGTTAGCAGATCATGTGATAGAATGACAGGTCATTCCATCTGTCTCAAACAAAAGGTTA
Source organism: Viscum album (assembly GCA_963277665.1). Lineage (NCBI taxonomy): Eukaryota > Viridiplantae > Streptophyta > Magnoliopsida > Santalales > Viscaceae > Viscum > Viscum album. The sequence continues at coordinate 508,664,863 of OY728145.1, forward strand.
GCAAATGTTATTAAATATACATAAGTCGATCTATAGTGAGATTAATCATATATGGTTCCTAAAATAGACTTATACTTCATATATCATACTTCTTAATATAATAAAACTAGTTTATACTAAACAAGGACTTCCTGTAGGCCAGTGGTAGGCGATAAAGGTCAGTCGCACTTCGGTTGTGGGTTCGATTCCCACAGCCTTGTCCGACGCGATGGGATGTCGCCCGTCCTGCAGGTTGTCCTTTTTCTAAAACTATATTACTATAAAATCCTATCAATAATATCGAAAAAAGTTCTATATTAAAACAATACTAACATATGTCCAACATAATACATTCCAATCATTAGGCTTTTCTAAAATACTTCGATCTAAGCTCATAGTATAAAGAAAAAGATTACATGAAATGTCATCAACCAAGCATGTGAATACCATAATTTATCCCCCATATATCTTGTTGGTCACATTCCAAAAATTCGAAGGCCTTAATTATGTATTCTCTTGAAAAAAATTAATACCCATTGAACCTTACTAAAAACATGAATGCTGTTAAAAGTTAACTCTTTCCACATACCAAAATCCTCAAAATTCTATATACTCAAACCATGATATCACTTAGTCCTTATATCAATCATGAGCTCATGAATACTATCAAACATTTCATTTTCTCATTTTCCCTTCATTATGTGCATATCATCTTTTTTTCCAAAAATATCTCAATCACTTTCCATGGTTACCGGTACCATTGAAAACCACAATAGACCAATACATAAATATTCCAATATTCCACGATACTATATACAACATTATTTTGAATCCCATTACAAAAATACTTAATCATTCCACCACCTCGTTTTCATATTCAACATCACCAATAGTGATCGCATGTGACTTCCCTTTGTCCTTTGCCTTAAGTGGTTGCTTATGTCGATCATCACTAACCCTTGGATTAGGGTATTTATTAGCATAATTCCACATTTCCTTGCACTTGAAGCATTGAAGTGTTGGTGGTCCGTTCTCTGCAGTCTTTTCTTTATTCACATCATTAGAAACCCTTTTTCCATTACTTCAACACTCATCTACTCGATGACCTTTTTTTCCACACTTAAAACATTTTCTAGTCCCTTTAAGAAAATCTCCACCATGCTTCTTTCCACACTTTGATCATAAGGAAACATTCATATTCTTTTCACCATTATTCTGATATTTCTCCCTGAACTCCATCTTTCATTTCTTGTCAAAACCATGAGATGGATATGTAACACCAACTTCCATTTCTACCTTGACAGCACAACGCACAATTTATTCATAGCTACTGAAGTCTCTTATAGATAATTCCCTTCAAAGACTTGGTTTTAAGACACTAAAGAATCGATCAAGTTTACTTTTAGGTTGGATGATAAAGCCAGATGCATACCTTGCAAGCCTTGTAAAATTCACTTCGTATATACCAACAGATTCATCATCCTTTTGCTTTAGTTCAAAAAACTCCTTCTCCATCTTTGTACGAAGAATACGAGGGAAGTACTTATTGAAAAATAAGTTCTTCAACTCATCCCATTCCATAGACTCAATTTCATCTCTTGGCCTCGTATTCTTGATAAGATTCCACCATTGATCAGCTTCACCTTCCAAACGATATGCTACTAAGATGACTTTATCATGTTCAGAACATTGAAGAACTGAAAATATCTTTTCAGTGGTACTGATCCATTGTTCAGCAACAAGTAGATCAGAAGACCCACTGAAAGTAGGTGGACATTGCCTCATGAAGGACTCAATAGAATTTTGTTCCCTTCTTTGCTCATTTGGAAGTCCAGAATGATTCATAGCTTGTGTAAGTATAGTAATAAGATTTTTCACTCCGTCTCCCATAACATTTGTTTGTTCAGGAGGACAATCATTGCATTGTCCATTGCATTGATCAACACGGTTCTTTCGGGTTCTAGCCATCATCTAAAACCCAAAAAGAATAGTGTGAGAGGAAAAAATCATGCTAGGAAAAACAATATAATAAAGGGGGAGTACCTTCAATACCTAACATCTAGGTTTAATTCTAATATTGTTAGCACCATTCTAGGACTATAAACTATACTTATACTTAACCTTAGAGACATCCCTAGACATACCTTAGAAATATCTCTAGGGATCTCACTAAAGTTCATGCATCCTTGTTTCCAAAGGTTGACTAAACCTCCCTCTGATACCAACTGTAGGGACCTGAAGCTTAACGTACATGGACATTACATTACTTTTTTGGAATACTTAGTACATAACAAAAACACACACACAAGGACCGTAATAGTTTAGTGTCTTTGGAAACTCAGAATATAATCTTCTAATCGTGGCGAAAGTTCTTCAACATCTCCCATAAAGATCTTCCTTTTTTTTAACCTAAAACCTTTCTTTATATCCTGTGGGAAAGAAAACATAAAAGGGTGAGCTCAAATGCTCAGTAAGGGTAAACAACAGAAATATAAATCACATCATATTCATAGGAACATAACATTTTGGAAATATTAACCTGAAAAAGAGATCATAATATCATAACATGGGATAAATCATAGTAGTGAAATGTAATCCCAATATTCATAACTTAAAACATGAAACTTTGTGGCATACACACATAATCATAGAGAACCATTTCTTATTAGTCAAGACTCATTTCCAAGACTATCTTAGTGGACAAAGTCCATTTCTGAACCGAGTTCACTCCTCGTTTCAGTCCTGTTTCACTGAACCGGTTTAACCTGCCCTTCTAGCCATGTCTATCTCATGATACATAAAATCTTTACCCAATTAATTGGAGGGAGATATAGGTCCCACCCATCTCATAATGATACCATTCTTATGTGTGCCACAAAATCATTAACCATACATCATAGCATAACCCATGTAATAAAAATGGGATTCTTAAACATCATGACATCATAAAACAATTCATATAAGATAAAGGAATTTATAAAAATAATTCCATCACAACATAATCAAATAAATGTAATAATAGGGATAGAAACAGAACCCTATATTATCTTAGATGGAAAATAATTTTGATAAAACACTTGAACTCCATTCTTGAGGAAAATATCCTTTCTACTTCAAAAACATTTTCCTTTCATAACATGTCATATAATTTTAAACTAAAAGAAGTTGATTAAAAATAAACTTGAAAACTTGTAAAGGAAGCTTCTTGGAAATAATTGTTTAAAAATCCATTCATGCCGTATAAGTTAAAAAAAAATTCTTCTCGTACTTTTTTCGGAAAAGTCAAAAGGTACCTCGTACGGAAAACGACAAGAGATTCCTTTCATATATTTTACTAAAAACTCACCGAAGGGTAAAATTGGATTTAAACAATTATAGGTGGATGTAAAAAATATTACATACTGAGGAAACATGGATGTGGATGATAAAATACACCCCAGTAAATACCAAAGTATAAACAATCTCGGATAAAATGAGATTGAGATATTTTCCCTTACCTTAGGTCCGATTTGCTTCGTAAGTGTCCGAACCTCATGTATAATGATTTAAATAATGTAATTGACTTATTCCAGAATCATACTAATTGTTATGATATCATATAGGTTTTACTTATGACTTTATATTACCCGTTCTTTTGTAAATTCCATGTTAAAGAGCGTTTTGGGTAAAATTGTTTCATTTTTCGTCCGTGTTTTGACTTGTAATTATTCATATGATTACTTAGATCATGATTACTTAATTCCAGAATATAAAACATGATTTATATATAATATATATTCAGAATATACATATATATAATAGATCATTAAATGGAAAGAAATACACCGTTCATGGAGACGGTATGCCGTACGTACGCATGAACGCTGTTTTTGTATCCTTATTGAGTTGAATGGAATTAAGTAGATGACATACATATATATACACATAAATACATTATCCTTATTATGTCATATATTTAATGATTACTTATTATATATACTTTATAATCATTCATGAATGGTTAACGTGGAGAATGAATCTCATCGCGTCGTGGAGACGGTAGTCCGTACGTACGCACGAGCGATGATATCATTCTCATGATCGTGGAACTATATTGGAGTGTATTTATACTATTAAAGAATCAATATAACTTTACAATAATCATATATATTCATTACTTTCACCATTATACCCATCCATGTAAGGTGGTGGTGGAAAATAGATTACACCACGGCGTGGAGACGGTATTCCGTACGTACGCACGCGCGGTGATTTTGTTTTCCGTTGGATGGATAGGTGGTGAAATATGGTTGTTTCATACTTATAATAACATATCAGTATATTATTGATACTTATGTTATTGCCTAATAATAAAACAACTAAAAAAGAAGAAGTGGAAGAAGAAATAAAGTTGAAAGAATCGGTAATGGACATTACCTCTTCTTTGAAGCGCCTCTTTGAGACCTCCTCTTAGGGCACTAAAATTGGTCTTTGAAGAAGACCAGGACCTCTAGGATGTTTATAAGGAAGTTTGGAAGAGAATTTGGAAGGGTTTGGTCGAGATTGAAGGCTCAATGTGGTGTGAGGAAGAGAGGGAGGAGGTGCCCTTTTATAAGGGAGGAGAGGGGCACCTTTGGACTAACTAAAAATATTATTTTATTTTAAAGTCAAATTCGGTTTTTAAAAGCTCCAAATTGATATATTTCAAATCTAAGGTGGGTAGGGGTAGAATTACTCTCATCCAATATAATTTTGACAAGTTTAGGTCATTATATTAACCTTATCTTTTAGTTTTAACTCTTAGTTAATTAGATTCACATTTACCATGTCACTTTGTATTTTTATATTATATAGTTAATAAACTTACCATACACATCCAAGAGACCCCCAAGTGGTCCATTAATGATACAAATATCATTATATAAGTATCTTGGCCGGAACTTAGATTTTTAGGAATATAATAACAATTAATAATATAATATTTGTTTTAAAAACTATTTTATGTCAATTTTGACACTATTTGGTAATTGATTTTTGTGAAAATCATCACAAAATGATTAGTTCGAAAACAATTAATTAAATAAATACTAACATGTCATATTAACATAGAAATATATTGTAATTCATAAAAAGTCTCAAATTACATTTATTTGGGTATTTATAATATCAATTATGTCAATATTTCATTAATAGGATAATTACTGCATCATCATTGTATCATAAATAAATTAAATTATTTTATGTATAAAAATTACAAATAAAATACCATTATTTTGGAAATCGTTTTATATTTCTAATGAATATTTATAGTCTAATTTATCTTATCTATAACCCTATATTAAAAATGATTTAGTTATTAAACTTTGATTTTAACTATTTTAACCCTTCTTTAAATAAATTGATAATAAATGTCCTAATCTAATCCAAGTGGGCCTAAATGGTAATATTTTATTCCTAAGGTTGTTTTTGGTCGAATTTCACTTATCCAATAGAATTAGGACATGTGTTAGGTCAATAATAATAACACTTTTACCCTTAATTACCCTATTTACTTTTAACCGTGGTAAAAAAAAGTAAAAAGTTATTATTCACCAAAAATTATTTTCATCTCATTGAACCACAGTTTAGTCCTTGATATTAATCGTGTGTCTCGGATTTTCAAAATTCCACTCACAGAAGCGGTAAAATTAAGTTTTATAAAAAATTCAGTTTTTTTTAACTACCACTTAGTGGTTTCAGTATTAATCAAAAAATGAAAGTTTCCAGAAAAATACCAAAACATAGGCCTAAGATATATTTGATATTATGAATTCAAAATTTATTTTTATTTTACCAAATTCAAAACATATCAGTTACATTAACTAATTTAAAAATTAATTCTCGTCGTCAAAACAGATAGCGTGTTTTTAAAAGATAATAACTATCAAAAGATTGACACTTGTTTATGTCTGGTGTAAATGTGAAATTACATCCAATGAACAACATTGTATTAAATTGTAAAAATATATTATAAATATAATTTAAAACCACCCAAATTAATAATTTATCACTATTAATTATTTCGATTAAAATAGTTGTTTTTAATTAAAATTTAGAAATTTTCACTATTCATCAGAATATGAAAGTTATCCGAAAAGTACCAAAATTTCACCCTAAGCTAATTTGAATATTCCAAATCCAAAAATGAAGTCCATTTTGAAAAATAAAATTTACAAAATTTCAAAAAGTAGTTATTACTATTCCTAATGGCTAGTTTTAATAATATTTTAATAGCATATCGTTGTTTAGTGAAACTCGGTATTGCGTACTACACACGCTATCGAGGAAGGTCGTGATTGTGTGTAATGAAAGGAAATTCAAGGATGGGTGTTGTGATAGCTCCTTTTGGTGTAGCTTACAACACAAGACATCAATAAAATTAAAAAGAATATTTTTCATAAAATCTCGGGGTGTTACAATTAAAATAGTTAAATGCAGCTTTCTTCATGAGTTTCCCAGAAGATTATGTTTTTTATAAAGATTAATTAAGCTTATGAGCATGATAATTATATCAAAAAGGCTATCCATTCTCATCAATGGGACACCTAGAGGCTTTTTCTACAAATCAAGGGGTATGAGTCAAGGTGATCTTCTCTCTGTATTTTTTGTTTTCCATTCCTGGGGATTACATGAGTAGATGCATCAATGAACTCACTCAGATTCTATTTTATAAGAAAATAATGGTTGGGAAGAATGACTTTGTTCCTCCACACTTTCTTTATGCTGATGAAATTTTATTACTTGGAAAAGCCTCAAAAAATACCATCTCCTCTATGAAGGTCCTTTTTCACATTATAAAGAAGTTTCTGGAAAAGCTATAAGTTGGGAAAAATTCTTCATGGTCTTTGATGAAGGTATTTTAGTTGATGGTAAAAATAGGACAACTCAATGACTTAGGGTGAAGAGGATATCTCTCCATTTCAACTATCTTGGTGTCCCCCTATTTTGGGGTAAGGTGAAGAGGTAGTTTTTAGAAGGAATATATATATTTTCATCGTTAATAAAATGTAAAAGTGGAAATGGAAAGCAGTGTCCTAGTCTGGAAGGGTTTTTCTTGTTAATTTTGTCATAACATATAATTTTGTGTATTCTTTCTCAATCTATAGATGGCACGTAGGTCTTATTAATGAGCTTCATAGATTGGTTAGTAACTTCATATGGACAAGATCAACATATAAAAAGAAGATGATTACTATTTCAAATATTTAATGAATTAAATTAGTGGAATTGGGAATCCATGGGATCAAATACCTTATAATTGTTAATATGGTCTCATTTAAAAATTCACCTGGAACATGATTTACAATGATATACCCAGTTACTTCCTTACAAGCTGTTTTGAAGGGATATTGTTGAATGGTTATAAATTTTATCTTGATTCATCTTTTAGGCCTTATATCCAGAATTCTATTAATAGGATCATGTGTGATACTAAATATATGGTAAGTAGGGTCTCCAATCTCAATTGTCGGACCACTGAATGGCTTGATCATTCACTGCAGAAAATCATGATCCCCCCACAAGTGCAATGAGCTATTAAAAGCTATACTTTCGTGGATTGTGATATACTTTTATGGAAACCATATAGGATGGGGCATTTCAACACTAATGATTACTATAAAATAGAATTTAGGGGCTCTACTCAACCCCCATCATGGTTAATGCAATTCAACGTTCAATTTATATTACCATCTAATTTCATGCTTCTCTAGAGGATATGGAAAACCTAATTTCCAACCCATGATAAACTCAAAAGGGTGAGTTTCAGATTTTCTTTTCATGTACACTCTTCATGAATGATGAACTAAGTACCCCACACATATTCCTACCCTATAGGTTTTTATAATAACTATAGTAATACATTGGCTCCTTTATTGGTTTGAAAATTGAATAAAACATGGAGTTGAATTCCTTTATAAATAGACAATGCACTTTTGATTGTAGTGTGTAGTTCCACAGACAAATTCTGGTGGGAGTTGAATCCATTTTTTATACTATCTTGAGGACTCAAAATGAAATCCTATTTGAAGTAATGCAGCACACTCCACAACAGGTCATGATCTCCATCCATAGTGAGGTGTATACAGTGGATACGTTTCAAACTGGAACAATGAATAATAGATTGATTGATTTAATTATATTTGAAATCCTAGGTGTGTCAGGACAGCCTTGAAATCCAATGATGATCAAGTAAATTTGATGGATACCTCCAATAAACCCATAGATTCAAGTGAATGTCGATGTGGGTCTTAAACAAATGTTGGCCCTCAGGTTGTGGATGTGTCTTCCAAACATACCAAGGATTTGTTAAAGGGTTATTATATTACTACACTGGATTTGGGGTATCTTATGAAGTTGAATTATGGGTGATGATATATATAGGTGGATATGATTTCTAGTATAAATAAAACTTTTTTGGGATAAATATGACTCTGAAATTGTGGTGTATACTTTATAAACCAAAAGAAGGAATGTGACTTGGATCATCCTACCTCATTGGGTTGAATGTATCAATAAGGAGACTCATCTCAACTTGGTTCTCTCACATGATTACAGGGTGGAAAATCAAGTTAGAAAATGTTTTATTGAAGAAAGCATTCCTGGATATGTCCATGATGTGGTCCTTTACGACCCTGGATTACTATTCTCCAATGTTGGAGGATGAAATCTGTAGTAAAGTTCCCTCTCGTATCTATAATAACCACTTGCAATGCTTGAATCATCCTTTAAATATATATATATATAACAAGTTTTACCTGGATCCTATAATTTCTTTTATATTTAAATATTAATCATAAGGAATGGTTGGAATTATATATTCAAAACCTAGAAAAAATTCTAATTATTATTAGTTTCTTATATGAAATTTGTTTTCCATCCATCACTAGCCACATGGGCTAGCCCATCAACATTACTATATGGAGAAAAAACATACCATGAGGGAAAACCAGCCTGAGTACCTACCATGGTACAAGAAAGTGGACCTTGTGTAGGCCCACAGGAGTGATCATAGTGTGTGAATTGGTTGGGCCTAGTTTCCGATTGCCCGGTGAGGTTGTGGCGCGGCCCATGTGGTGTGGGTGTATGTGTGTTTGGGTACTGATCCCCCACATCCATCTCAGACCAATAGAGTAATGAGTTATATTACAAGGAAGCACTCAAATGAGGATATTTTTTATATGGGATGTGAATCCCACTACACTATTCATCTATCTTTCAAAAGATGCAGATATATCATGGGATTTCAGATGAGTTCAATCTCAGTCATATGATTATCCCAAGAAGTTTTCATCTACACTAAGAAATCATAGATATCCAGTGTACTAGAGTATTCAGTGAAACATCTTTTAAAATTAAACCCAATCTTTCCATGATCATTTTGAGATTGAGAATTTGAGGAGATAATCCCACGTTCTCCATGCATGCATGCTATTCCTTTCATGCTTTTGATAACTCGAATATTTCATTTTTGCTGAATTAAAACTTTAGTTTTAGATTTTCATTTCGATAAGAGGAGTTCAATCTTTAATAATAAGGATGAAAATGTGATTATCATCGCAACTTGTGAAGATCTATTGTGAAATAGTGCAATAGAATGTTCCATATTTTCTAGAATAACATATTTGAGATATACTAACATATTTAGTGTTTATGAAATTTATGACATGGTATCTTTCTTGGAGGTACGACATGGAATACAAATTGGAAGAGACGTAGTGTAATTCACAAAGTTTCTTGTCTATAAAATGAGAGTTTCTATGGATGAGAGTGTTGTAGTGATATTTTATATGGCTCCCATTTTTCTATTGAAAATAATTTTCCCACGAACAACACTAATTTGGCGAAGTAGGTGAACCTTGTATATTATACATTCAAGAGGAAGAAGTAATATACCATGATTATTCAAATTTATCCAAGACCACATGACTTTTTTCATGAAGATCATGAGAAACTCATGAATCCAGATATTGTGTGTGACACTCTTACACGAATTCATTTTCATTTGTGTGATACCATTAATTTAAATGTGTTGAGACATTGCGCATATTGAGTATTCACTTGTTTGAAAAAGAAAGTAAGTGACTTTCCTCTATTTACATGATCAAAAACACTTTTTTCCAGGAAGAAGAATGGAGAACATTATTTTTGTGAATATTTAGTGAAGTTGGAATCCTTAAAAAGAGAGTGCATTTATAATTTTAATCATATGAAGAAATAATCTCTTACATAATACACTTACACACATTTTTTCTATTATAAGGTTCAAGGTTTGTGAAATCCAACACACATTTTATTATCACAAACATGCACATCCATTGAGAACCTGATTTTTTTTTTCGAAAAACATAAGATAATAAAAGTAAATGTATTACATGCTGTTGGGTTTTATTTAAGAATCACCGAAAATAGTAAGGATAATACTACTTTCGTGTTCCCATGCAATTCCTATATTAAGTGTTGTTGAGTTTTGAATTCTTCATTCCTATGTAAAATATCATTGAAGAAATTTTGTGAACATCTTTCCCACATCAAGTGGGATTTGAACATTATGAGAAGGAATAATTATTGACCAAGCATTTGTTTCATTGATGAAATTGATCATGTACATGTGATTATAATTCATTGATAAAGACAAACATTCTTGAACCAAAACAATTCAATATACATGAATAGGTACACAAGATAGTGTGATTCAACAAGATCATGGAGGATGATCAAGAGATCATCATATAGTGGATCAAGAATTGAACAAATGTGAAGACTTTTGTTTTGTGTTTGGAGTAGGTGAAAACTTATTGTTGGTGCTAGGATTAGGAGGATATTTTTATTGGATCTAGATAAAGAATTATTTTAGTTGGATTAAGAATCAAAATGGGTCACTTGGTCAGAGATGAATATGATTCTTTGAGTTTCAGATGAAATCAATTATAATCACTTGTTTCGTAGTGAAGAATATGTACCTATGGGAGTAACGGATTACACAAAAGGGTATTATTTATTCAGAAAATTATTAAAACATCACATGAGGTGATATGTTGAGATAATATTAATTGTATTAAAAACATTAATAAGTTCGAGAAGTTGAATTTGATAGAAAAGAATTCATAAAAAGAACCCACTCATTAAACCCTCCCATCATTGTGGTCAGTCTAGATTTTGTATCTACACTATAACATAAAAATTTCATTAATAACTAAATTAGAAGAAAATACATTAGGTTTCTGATTGAAATGTCAAAAAATCCCCCTAGTAGATTTTTAAATATAAACAATGCAAAATATTGATGAGATTGTTAAATAAACTATTACTAAATTAGTATATTTTTAATCATAACCCTCATTAAATAAATAATCTAAAATGAAACTAAAAATACCATTAAAATAAATATATTCTTGATATAACTTATCAAATGGGGTATTATAAACACCGTACAAAATAAATAAGTGGTGAATATGGCATATCACTCATGGAAGTAAAAGTCAGACGAGAAACCCTTACCTTAGGTTTGATTTCCTTTATACATGTTTGAAATTATAATATAATAAATATATATTTATTAAAAATATATATAATAATCATGATCATATATGTCATAACATATATTATTATTGTTGGACTCCTCTTGTTTTAATACTCACAAATCATGAAAATCATGTAAACGATGTTTAAATATTATAAATCATGTTTACTCATGTTATATTATGTTATATTATGATTATGATAAATCTTAATTCATTCTATGAGTATTATATCTTAAGACAGATTAAATATATTTGACTAAGTATTAGACACTGTTTCTTTTATCAAATGGCATCACCATTTATTTTGGAAATCAGCAAAGTCTATGACACCATTTCCCTAACACCATAATTGTGATATCGATTCAATATTTCTAAAAGGACCGGAAACCATAACCATTCTACCGATTCCATATTTCACCAAGGACCATACACTATAATCATGTTACCGGTTCAAGATTTCTCAAAGTACTCGACACTGTTTCCTTGAGACCGGTTTTGTGAAACTGTAACAAGACACCATTCCGAAGATTGAAAAAGGAAAAGACACCATTTATATGACACTACAATATGACATTGTAACAAGACACAATCCCAATTCACATCTTCTGTCTCATTGTGATTTTGGAACCATTCCTGACTCACCGTAACCATGATGTCGTTACTTGAAAAAATTTCAATCTTAATTAAATTTAAAAGTTGATTCTAACTATCATATTTGATTCATTTAATGACACTAACCAAATTGATGATTATTTTTAGACATAAAACCTAACAGTACAATGTACGATGTGAAGAGATCATGTCTACTATCACCCATAACCCATGCACCCAATATATAATATAGAAGATGGAGCTTAAGATGAAAAATATAGAGGAGTGCAGAAATTGAAAGAGACATTAGAGTGAAAATACATGCATGCAAGAACACATAAAAGAACACACAAATAAATCTCCTTTTCTGTGAGTTATATTGTTGTAGATCAAAACATAAAACTTCCTTACAGCAACAATAAAAGTAAGAGAAGAAAACAAACCTACTGGATTGAAAACAAGATCACAAAACTCATGACACTCTATTTCTGAGTCTGATTTTAGAATATGACTCGAACATCAAATCTTCTACATCATATAAGTCCAGAGCTTTATAAAACAATACTCAGAGCATTTTTAATCCCTTCTTCTTATTTGATTCTCTATTGTGTACTATTTCATTAATCTTTCAAGCAGTGTGTTCATATACTAAAAATACACATTGTCTCCTACATTGAACTGGAGGATACAATGTATCCTCTCACTACTACTCTTTGACCCCTTGTTTAACCAATGTATAATTGTTGAAGAGGTCATGTGTGACTTGGTTGTTATATTTCCCATTTAGAACTATGGTAGAGGTTATGTGACCTGGAAATTCCTAGGTAATTTTGTGTAAACCCCGATCTAGGGTATGGATCAAAACATTATATATATATATATATATATATATTTGTGTGTGTGTGTGGCAGGTGATCACCATGTAGAGTGGATTAGGTCTCCTCATGAGACATAACCAGTTGTTTTAATCCGCTGTGTTTTCAATTTTATTTTACTCTATTTTTAACTCATATTTTAGCAAACTAAGTTTCACTTTGATAGTTTGTCTTGGATAGAATTTATAACTATTTTGATTTAGAAGATTAGTTTCAAAAGTTATATCAATTTTTTATATTTTTATAATTGAGAAATAATTATTCTTCTGAGAAACTATTTGAATATATAGACTATTATAAATTCACTACTTTGATTAAATGGCCTATTTTGTTTTTATGTTGGGGGATCTCCAAATAATGTTTTTAAAGAAATTTTTATAGGAACTCAAATCACCCCAAATGAGTATCCTACTATAACCAACATTTGATATCAGATGTTTTTTGTAAACTTTTATTTTCAAAGGTTTCAAATCTTTTTCAAATCTTTTCAACTTTGATGTAGTGGTGTTTTGAAAATCTCAAAATTAATGTTTGTTATAAATTTACATCTTTTTAAAATCTAGCCTTAATTATTTGTTATGTATTATAGATATAAATTTTCTTCTACTAATAGACCTTCCTACTTTAATGGAAGAAATTATGGTTAGTGGAAAACTAAAATGAAAATTCACTTAGAAAGTATGGCCTTTGATATTTGGAAAATAATAGAAAGTAAATATGAAATACAAGAACTCCAAGAACTACCTTGATTGAAGCTACAAAATCTACTTACAATAATAATTTTAAAGTTGTGAATGTCTTTTTTTGTGATTTAGGGGATCAAGAATTTATCATAATCTCTACTTGAAAATATACTTATGATATTTGGTATACTTTAGATATCTCACATGAAGGAACTACTAATGCTAAATAGATGAGACTTAATACCTATACTATTAATTGTGATAACTTTAATATGAATCCTGATGAACCCATTTCTAATATGTATCTCGGGTTTAATGAAATATTTAATACAATAAACTCTCTTGGAAAGCCAGTGGGTTCTAAAGAACACATCATGCGGCTACTCAGATGTTTACCTAAAATATGGAGAGGAAGCTGAGTATCAATTATAAAATCTTGTGATATTTGTATGTTTCTAATCAAAGAGTTCATAGGTAAATTGATGATGTATGAGGAATAGTTAAAGGACAAAAAATAGGAAGAGGATTAACCAAAGAGAAAGTCCATGGTGTTCAAAACCACTTCTTCTAAAAATCAGAAAAAGGAAACAATACAGACTCATTATGATAGTAAAAGTTATGATGATTCACTATCAGATAGTGATGAGGAAATGGCTCAATTATCCAAAAGGTTTAAAATGTTTTATAGAAGGAAGAAATTCTTCAAGAAACCCATCTATAAATGAAATTCTGGTCAGAAGGGAAGTTGGAAGAAGCACTAGAAATGGAATGAGAAATCAAATGAAATTGTCTTATATAAATGTAAGAGAAAGGGAAATGGAAAAAAATATTGTCCCAAAATAATGTATAAATAAATAATGAGAACAAATATAGAAAGTAAAAAAAAGGAAATGAATGTAACATAGAGTGCCTATGAGGACAGATATAGTGAATGATAATCCTCACAAGATGAAAAGTTTGAAAAATACAATATGTCAATCATGAAAAACACATCATAGGTAATTCTTCAGTCTCTAGTAAAAAATTAATTTTGTTATGGAGATGAAAGTGATTCTAAAAATATGACCAGTGATGAAATTTTTGAATACTGTAAAATGCTTGAAGATACATGCAATTAATTAAAAGATAAATATAATTTTTTAAATAAATATCATGCTCTTACTTATACTGTTAAATCTGATCTTACCATAGAAAAGGAAATGAATTCTCAATTACTTAAATAAAACAATGAACTAAAATTATATAATGAGAAATTGAAAAAAGGACTTAGAAAAAATTACCCATAGAAAGAATACTCGAAAACGGATGTTTGGTAAACAAGTATCTCCTAATTATACTACTGGCATAAGATACCAACCAAGACAGAGAAACATAGCTAAAACTAATTTTATAATAAAATCTAGAAAATATGGAAATTTTTTTATCATATCTAGTACTAAAAATCATCGAGTTCTATCAATTAGAGGTCATTCACTACTTCAAATTTCTCAAGAACAAAAAAAGTTTACTTTTACAATTCTTTAAAAACATTTCATAGGAAACCCATGAAGCAAGTATGGGTTCCCAAATCTTTTATTACTAATGTTACTGGACCCAACCAAATATGGGTACCAAAATAATATCTTTCTTAATTCTTCTATATGAAAGATGTTTGAAGAGCTCCTGTAGAAGTCTATGGTACATGGACAGTGGATGTTCAAGGCACGTTATAAGAGATTAATCATGATTCAATAATATGATAAAGATTGATGGTGGACATGCCACTTTTTATGACAATACTAAAGGAAAACTAATTGGCCTTGGCCAGATTGGTAACTCTAACTCATTTTTAATTTCTAAAGTAATTTTTATTGATGGATTAAAATATAATTTTCTTAGTATTTCACAATTATGTGATGATGGTTTTCATGTTAAATTTTAAAATGATTCTTGCAATGTTTTTAATTCTAAAAATGAATTTGTATTTTCTCCATTTAGAAATGAAAATGTTTATGTTGTTAACATAGATTCTTTAGTTTCTCAAAAAAAAATTGAGTGTCTTTCATAAATAGCCTTGTATTTGGAATATAAGTCTAAGAAATTGCAACATAAACTTTCTTAGAACACTTAATAGAAAAGTCTTAGTCAAGGATCAACCCAAACATGAGTTTCCAAATGGGAAAGTCTTTAATCCTTATCAAATTGGTAAACAACACGAAATCTATTTCAAACAAAAGAAATATGTTTCAACTTCTCAACCTCTAGAGTTGGTTCACATGGACTTGTTTGGGCCATCTTGAGTTTCAAGTCTTAATGAGAATAACTATGTATATGTTCTTGTATATGACTAATCTATATATACTTGGACCTTTTTCTTAACTAACAAAAGTGAAGCATGTTGTCATTTCACCATGTATTCTTGAATAGTAGAAAACATAAGTGGTCGTAAAATTAAATCCTTAAGAAGTGACCATGGCGGTGAGTTTGAAAACTAAGAGTTTAAATCTTTTTGCTCATAAAATGTCTATAGTCCTAACTCTTATGCCCCTAGGACACCTCAACAAAATGTTATTTTATAGAGATCAAATATAACCTTATAAGAAATAGAAAGAACCATGCTTAATGAATATGACCTACCTATCTACATTTGGGATGAAGTTGTCAATACAAATTTATATATTATTAATAGAGACTTAATAAGACATATTCTTAAGAAACATTCTTATGAATCGTGGAACAATAGGAAACCAAATGTTAATTACTTTAAGGTTTTTTGTTGCAATATTTATACTCTCAATAGTACAAGAAATCTTGACAAATTTTCATCC
This sequence comes from Viscum album, assembly GCA_963277665.1. Lineage (NCBI taxonomy): Eukaryota > Viridiplantae > Streptophyta > Magnoliopsida > Santalales > Viscaceae > Viscum > Viscum album. The sequence continues at coordinate 508,681,338 of OY728145.1, forward strand.
AAAAGTGATGATGGAATCTTCCTAGGTTATTTAATATATATTAAAGCCTATATAGTTTTTAATAAAAGAACCAAATGTGTGGATGAATCTGTAAAGGTGAAATTTTGATGAAACAGATCCACATGAACCAAATAACTCCCTAAAAAACCATGAGGATAGTGTTTCAAATATATAAATAAATGAATATCCTTTGACCCTGCTATCAAGAAATTTTTAAAATATTTCAGTTCAAGAAATTCTATAGATTATAGTCATGATGAATCCAAACCTATTAAAGAACCTCAAATCACTAGCCCTTATTTCTCTAGATCTGTTAGAACCCTTAAAAACCATCCTTTATATTCTATAGTTGGATATTTAGATAATGAAACTCATGCTACAGATTCTATAATAAATCAGGTTGAACATCATACTTTTCTATCACATCTTGAACCTAAGAACATCAATAAAGAAATCAATGATAAAATTTGGGTAATATATATGAACGAAGAATTAAATCATTTTGAATGAAATAAAGTATAGAAACTAATGGATAAACCTAAAGAAACCTTAACAATAGGCACTAAATTGTTTTTTAGGAATAAAGTATATGAATCTTGTAATATAGTAAGAAACAAAGCTAGATTGGTTGCATAAAGTTATAGTTAAGAAGAAGGCATTGATTATGAAGAAACTGTTTCCCCGTTTTCAAGACTTTAATCCATTATAATATTATTTTCATAGGCCACACATCTAAATTTAAAACTATATCAAATGGGTGTAACAGTGCATTCCTAAATGGGTATATATTTGATGATGTTTTTGTTGAACAACACCTGGTTTTAAAGGCCCTCATTTTACAAATAATATTTTTAAATTAAAAAAATCTTTATATGGTTTAATGCATGAAACAAGAGCTTGGAATGATAGAATACGTTGTTATCTTATTTCTACAGTTTTTACAAAACATATAGCTGATCGTACTCTCTTTATAAAAATAATTTCTAAATATGTTATAGTTTTTCAAATCTATATTGATGATATTATTTCTGGCCCTTCAAAAAATCCCTTATCTATTGATTTTTCAATGATAAGGAATAATGAATTTGAAATGAGTTTGATGGGTGAAGTAAAATTCTTTCTTAATTTCAAATCATTCAAAATAATCAAGGTATTATTTTTAATGAAAGAAAATATACTAAATATCTTCTAAATTGTTTTGGTTTGGATAGTACTAAAAGTTGTTACACTCTAATGAGTACCACATGTATGTTGGATCTTGATGAGAATGGTAAATCTATTGATAAAAGCACTTATAGAGTAATTATTAGGAGTTTACTCTACTTAACTATTAGTATACCTAATATTATGTTTAGTGTTTGTACGTGTGCTCAATTTTAAGAAAATCCTAAAGATTCACATCATATTGTTGTTGAAAAGATTTTCAAATACCTCAAACACAATACCAAATTAGGAATCTTTTATCCTAGAGGTAAATCATTTATATTAGCTAGATATTCAGATGCTGATTTTGGTAGTTCCAAGTTAGATATAAAAACAACCCCTGGAACATGTAACTTTTGGTCCAATCACTAGTATCATGGTGTAGTAAAAATCAAAATTATGTTGCATTATCAACTTATGAATCTGAATACATAGATGCTGGTAGTTGTTCTTCGTATATTTTTTGGATGAAATATACTTTTCTAGATTATGGATATCAATTTAGAAATGTCACTATAAATTGTGATAACACAAGTGATATTAACATCACTAAGAATCCAATTTATCATTAAAGAACTAATCATATTGATGTGATACATCACTTTTTGAGAGATAATTATGAAAAGGGTGATATCACATTAGAATTCATTGACACTATACATTAGTTTTTTAAAATTTTCATTAAGCCATTAAATTCTGAAAGGATTAGTTAAATTATACATGAATTATGAATGATTATCCTTGAATGACATATCAGTTATCTCACAGTTACTATCTCTCATGTTTTTGGTCTCACAGCTACTATCTCTTAGTTGTTGGCTCATGTTTGTTGTCTCATGGTTACTGTCTCTCAATTTTTGTCTAATTTTTGTTATCTCACAGTTACTATCTCTCTATTTTTTCTCAGGTTTTTTGTCTTGCTAGTAACGGTCACACCATTTAGAGTACACTGTTATGCTGACACTGTGACTTACTATTATAGTCTCATTGTTATGACTCAGATATTTTTTGAAATATTTTTCCCATATTGTTTTATTGATTATTTTATTTATTTTATGCCACATTTTTATGTTTTGTGACATTTGACCTCCTTAAATGATAAAAACTTGCCTTTTCACTTATCACTTCACACATAATTTCTACTCTCGAAGATAACCTCCTTTCTCTTGAACTTTTCTTCTTTCTTTAGCCTGTATTGAATGACCAGGATGAAGCTTCCATCTTCATCGTATCCTAGAAAGCATCAATCTTCCAAGAAACATAGAAAGGATTCAATTACCATGCTTGAGAAACCACTAAACTCAGGTCTTGAGGACTGAACAGTCATTCCAGAGAAATAAGTTTTTGAAAATTGGATCCTATCAAGTAATTCACATGTTTTGAAAGTCTTGGAAGAACAAGGATGGTTATAGTGGTTTAAAAAAGTGAAAAGTCATGTTTATCTGAATCTTTTTTTCAAATTTTATCAGAATGTTTAGTTCCCTTTTAACTCTGAAGATAATTGTGTTGTTAGAAGTTGGATGAATGGACATAAATTCACCTTTTCTTCAAGGTTTTGGTATTCCTATATAGAAAACCCCCAAGATGGAATTTTTGAGGACTACCAAAGTGGTCCTCCTCCTCCAAGTGATATATTTAGTTTAGAAGAAACCTTGGGTGGTTTGATGAAAGAAAAATGAAATGAAGTCCTATAGATGCTGAACTAGATGGAGAGACTAGGATAGTGTTTAAGAACCTAATATGTCCAAGGAAAGGATAATTTTACACTCTCAAGTATCAAGATGTGTTTTTGATATATTTTATGAAGAATGATAATAAGATTAATCTATGAAATTACATTATCCTTCACATATGTGACATGATCAGGACAAAATCAAAGTAAAACTCTCTATTTTATTCAAGTTTTATGTATACAAGGCTAATATCCAAAGGTGTGGTTGGTAAGAATAAATAAGTTATTAAAGATTATGATTTTTTTATGTCTAAGGTTATATGCAGAAAAATGATGATCAGTCGGAATCCATGGAAGAGATCATGGGTTGAAGATAATGATGGACGATATGAGGATTTTAATCCTATTGAGAACCCTTCAAGACCTAAGAATGCCACTGACCCTAGTTTATCATTGTATGATCTTGTGGAATAATCAGATGAAGAAATATATGTAATCATAAATGAAGGAGACTAACATGCTGATGAAAGGGAAGAAATTATAGAAGAATATCACAAACCTCGGGATGTTTTCTCCAAAGAATATATTATCTCTAAAGGTGTTTAAGATGTTATCAAAGGTGTTGAAGCTGCTAATAAAATTAATTTTTTTGAAGAAAAACATGCTCATGTGGAAGAGAATGCTTCTACTGAGGAACAAACAGCTGAAGAACATATAGAAACAGAAGTGATTTTATTTTCTAAAGAAATGGAGAAAGAATTTCAATTAACTAAAGGTATGTATGAATATGATATAATAGAGGGTGTGTAAACTAGTAAATATATTGGGTTTATTAGTATTATAAGAGATGCGTCTATTTAGGGGGAGGAAAACCCCATCATGGAAAGTATCTATGTTCTAAATCCTCTTGAATCAAGTTCTGTTGATACCTGGTATTGGTTTCCAAGGTATTTAGATGTTTATGAGTCCCAAGGAATCTCTATTCAGGGATTAGATCTTTCAACTATGTTTAAGCTTAAACTAGTATCTTCTAGAGATGTTTTGTATGCTAAGGAACTAGAACCTATTTCTGTTCCTACTCTGGAACTTGCTTAAGAAACTCTTAATTATATTATTCAAGAAAATATGAATGTTTTTGGATAATCATTATTGTCTGGTCTTGAGAACCTCATAAAATCTCAACATGATCCTTTAACAAATCTAAATGAAATAGAAGCTATATTTCTTCTAGAGAAATTTATATGGAAGATCCAACCCAATATGATTCATGAAATTTTGGAATTCTGGATTGAGAACAGATAGTTTAGTAATGAGGTGAAAACTTTAAAATATATGGTTGAGGAAATGAGGAGATAATTGAAAGTTTCTCAAGCTCCTATTTCTCATCTTAGTGATTATGATGATTAAAATATCCCATATAATTTTTTATCTCTAATTCAACCTAACATGAATATTGTGTATGAAAAGGTGGTTTAGAATAACACTAAAGATGTGTGGGATTGTCTCTAGAATAAATACTCTAACAAATGAATATAAAGGATTTTTACAGACAGTTAGGAATCAGCTTCAGACTCTCACATCAGATGTTTCTACTGCATCTACTTCTTCATATCCATCTCTACATTTGGACAGTGAAATAATCTGATTAGTAGTTAATGAATAACATCAATCTATGTTGATTTTTACTAATAAGGAGAGTTTCTTTGTAATTGTTAAGAACAGTGACCATGTGCTTTATCGGGTAATAATTCACTCCAAAATTTCTATTTATTGTCATGAATAAATATCTAAGAAAGTGTATTACTACTTCTTGAGGATATATTCTAAGAATGAGTTGAACAATCATTTCAAGTTTCTTGTGGATAACTTAAAGTTTCCTCTTGTAACTCAGTCATTCAAGGATCAATTTTAGAAGATAAAGGAAGTCATACCTAATCTTGAGAAATTCATGAGAAATAATGATTAATTTGAAAAGTACTTTAATTATGATGGTTAAAGATTCCTAGATTTTATCAATCTATTAAAGAATTATCTACATGTTCAGAACACAGCCATCATGGCTCCTTCCATAGCTCCTTTGAGACCTTGTCTAATTCATTCTTCTAATACATATTCTTCCACTTATTTTACACCTATAAACATGGTTATCTCTCAACCTCTAGGCCATCTCCAGCCTGTTATTGTTGAACAACCTTTGCCTCAGTCTCCCACTAGACTAACTTTTGTCCCCTCTATAATAGAAGGAGTTCCCTTACCTTCCCTTACTACTGCTTCTAAAACCTCTAATTCTACACCTCCTACTTCTACACTTATAATATCTGACATGGATAAATATAAGGCTACAGAATGTGAAGAGAAGTGAATGATATGTTTTGATAGGGATTTGATGTATTCTCTTTTTATGGTTATACCAAAACTATGTTTGTATATTCAATGAAAAATTACATATCACTTTTATTCACTTGTTGGTTTCATTTGGTGTTTTTTCCTTTATCTTATTCTCTTTTTGATAATCCCAAAGGCAGAGAAGAGGTCTAATTTTTATTAATGTGGGATAAATAAGCGCTTTATTTTAGGTATTTATGGGAAAAGAACATTTATGGCAGAAGAAATACATTTCTGTTATTTGTTACATATATTCTCTAATACCTTAATATTATAAGAAATATTTTTATTCCTTTCTAATATTTATGGATTGTAAATTCCGTGATTTGTGGTCATCAAAAGGGGGGATAATGTTATACTCCTCTTGGTTTAATGCTCACAATTCATGAAAATCATGTAAATTATGTAAATCATGAAAATCATGTAAATCAAGTAAATAATTGAAATCATGAAAATCATGTAAATTATGTTTAATTATTATAAATAATGTTTAATCATGTTTTATTATGTTTTATTATGATTATGATTAACATTAATTAATTCTTTGAATATAACTTCCTGAGACCGATGGAAAATATTTGACTGAGTATGAGACACCATTTCTATGATCAAACGGTGTCACCATTTAGTTTGGAAATTAGAAAAGTGTGTGACACCATTTCCCTAACACCAAAATTGTTATACCAGTTCCAGATTTCACAAAGGACAAGACATTGTAACTATGCTACCTATTCCAGATTTCGCAAAAGACCCAACAATGTAACCAGGTTACCAGTTCTAGATTTCACAAGGGAATAGACATCATCTCCTTGACACTGGTTCTGTGACACCAAAACAAGACACATTTCTTAAGATTGATAAAAATACAAGACATAGTTTGTATAACACCATAACAAGACAGTGTAACAAAACACCGTAACAAGACACCATAACAATGCATAGTTCCAAGTCACTGCTTCTGACTCACCGTGATCGTAGCGTCATTCCTGACTCACCTCAACTTTGGAATCATTACTTAAAAAAATTTATTCCTTTCTCAATTAAATTTAAATGTTGATTCTAATGGTCATATTTGAGTCATTTAATGAAACTAAATTAATTAATGTTTTTTTAGACATGACACCAGAAAGTACGAGGTATTAGATCAAGGGATCATGTTTCCTATCATCCAAAAAACAAGCAGAAAAGATAATATACAAGGTGGAACTCGAGTTGAAAATATAGATAATTTTGGAAACTGAAATAAACGTTACAGTGAACATACATGCATGAAAAAACACACAGCAAGAACACACAAAGAACTATCTTTTTTTGAGTTGTGTTGTTGTTGATTAAAACATCGAACATCCTTACAGAAACAACAAAAGGAAGAGTAGAAGAGAAACTTGCTAGACTGAAAACCAAAAACAGAACTTGTGACATTTTGTTTCTGAGTATGCATTCTGAAGCGGAATCGAACATCAAATTTTCTTTATCCCAGAAGTATAGATATACATAGAAGAACACTTAGAGCATTTCCAATCCCTTCTTATTTTATCCTACTCTGTTGTGTAATGTTTCATTAATCATTCAAGCAGTGTGTGCATGTACTAAAAATACACATTGTCTCATGTAATGAACTAGAGGATATAATATATCATATCACTAATTCTGTTTTACACCTTATTTCACCCACATAAAATTGTGGAAGAGGTCTTGTGTGACCTGGTTGTTTCATTTCCCACGTAGAACTATGTTAATGGTCAGGTGACCTGGACAATCTTCTGTACTATTGTATAAACCCTGAACCATGGTTTGGATCAAAACATTATATATATATATATATATATATATATATATATTCTTAGTGGAATTTGATCACCAAATGGAGTGGATTATGTCTCATCTTGATACCAAATCAGTTTCCCTAATCCACTGTGTTTTCGAATTTTGTTTACTTTGTTTTTAACTCATATTCACAAAACTAAGTTTCACTTCGATAGTTATTCTTGGATAGAATTTTTAACAATTTTGATTTATTAGATTATTTTCAAAAGTTTTACCAATATTTTATATTGTTATAATTGAGAAATAATAAATCTTCTGATAAACTATTTGAACAATTATATTATTGTAAATTCACTACTTTGATTAACTGGCATATTTTTTTTAAATTGGGGGATCATCAAATAAATTTTTTAATAGATATTTTTATAGGAACTCAATTCACCAAAATCTTGTGTATCCTACTCCAACCAACAATTTTATTATAACTTTTTATCACCCATTTATTAAAAAAATCATTATTGAGATCATTGTTTCAATTATTAACTACATCGTTTTTCATGTATCTTTTGGTATGGTATTTTCATTCCCTATACATTGATCATGGTTCCATATTCTATTGATTTTTGGACATTAAATAATTTTCATATATTTTAATTATATAATTATTTAATATATTATATTAAATTTTTATATATAATAATGAGTTAAACTATTCATAGAGATAGTAGGCTGTAAGTACACATGAAGGCTATTTTCATTTTTATGGATAGAAAAGAAGAATGATAAATAATATTTCACCTTTAAATAAATTTAATTATATAATATATATCATATATATTCATTAAATATTGCATTATTACCATCCATGTCAAAATAAAATGAAAAAAAATTCACATCACTTTGTGGAGGCGGTAGTCCACATATACCCATGAGTGACATTATCGTTTTCAAATATATTGGAAGGAAAGAATATAGATATGGTATTATAATTCTAGAGCTATAATTATGTAATATATACACTATATATACATTAAATACATCATTATATCTAATCATGAGATGTGGTGATGGAAAATTAATTACATCGGTTCCTGAGGTGGTAGTTTGTTGTACACACAGTAGACCATTTTATTTCCCATTTGATGGAAGAGGAGATATATATATTTATTTCCATTAGAATAACAATAATTAAGTATGTGATATATAATGGTTTTATTATATTATCATAGTTTATAGATATTTTATGTTGTTAATGGAAGAAATAAAATCTAAATGTAGGGTTAAAAACAATACCTCTACTTCAGAAAATCCTCTTTAGGTTTATACTAAAAACCACCCTAGACTAGTTTTCTAACACAAAATAGGATAATGGGTAATGGGGATGGATGTAAGGAATGTATTGGGAATCACTTGTATGAACTGAAGTAATCTTTAATTGTTTATATGATAGGAGAGTAGGTTCCCTTTTATAAACGGTGGATGGGGCCTTCATGGAAATTACTTGGCAATTTCCCAAAAGAATAAAAAATGATAAATACATTCCCAAAAAAATTATTAAAAATTACCTTATAATCAAAGGAGATATATGATAAGGTTGAAATATGGCTAGTAAATATTATTTTTAAGTTTAATGGGAAAAAATACCATTATCTTTTGGTTTGACACCCCATAAACTCGTTTTAACCTTAACAATAGTAATTAATTTTTACTATTTTCACAATTAATTATGACCAAAAATTAATTTAAACTTATTATAAAATTTTAAATATTATTATTCTGAATATTGAATCCATTTTTCCAAATTCAAATCACAGAATTGGTAGAATTTAATTTAAAATTAAACATGAGGGCGCAACAACAAATAGGTTTTAAAAAAAACATTTCATAAGTACATAGATATTTTATTTAAAAATTGGAAATATAATTAATTTATATTACCTATAATGGATTATTAATAATATAATTTTACTAATTTTAGTTTCAAAAAAATAAACAAAATGTAACTTTGTAAATTATTTAAATAAAAATGCATTTTTCGATAAAGATCTGTATTTTTTCATTATTCATCAAAAATATAATATTTTAAAACAATTACCAAAAATTAATTATAAGATAATTTTAAAATTTATAATTTAGAAATATAATATAAAGTTTTTAACTAATTTTTCTTAAAGGGGTAAAAATTATTTTTAAAATAAGTATGTAGAATGTGATGATACCTCTTTAGAAAAAAATATTTTTTATACAGAAAACATGATTTATTTTTATCGCATGAATAATAAAAATATTAGATTAATGATAAAAAAATATTACTGAATATATTATATATAAATTTCATAAAAATATTTCACTAATTTTGACTAATTTAAATTATTATAGTAAAAACATATTGTGAACAAAACAAAGTTTTTGAGAAAAATATTTAGTTTACATTCAAATGATTTTTATTTTTATTTATAATAGATTGATAACTAATGAAGTTATTTTATACATGCGTAAAAAATATTATTTTTATAATTTAGTTCTATTCATAACCTTTGATTTAACTGTTATGTTATAATGGTAATATTTAAATAATACATTTTATGGGATGTTTAAACTCAATGTTGTGTGTCATATATGCTATCAAATATAATGTTTTTATTTTAAAATATTTTTGTGTCACATTATCCCAAAACTCAATAAATTTGATCCTCATAATTTTAACTTTCACTCATAAATCAAGGGATTGACATTTTAAAATACCTTTTTTGAAAATCCACATCGTAAAAATGGATAATAACACATCCTATTTATAAGTGAGAAAGGAATGTATAAAGGTCATTTAGAATGACACATAGCTAGGTTTCAAAGAAGGAAAACAATATTGGGAAGTGAAAATATAAATATAGAAGAATATAATAAATAATTATAGATTGTAATATAGATAATTGATCACAAGAAAGTTAATGGTCAATATAATGTTAACGACAATAAAACCATAGACCGATGAGGTGTGAAAAAGTGTAATTGATTCCTATGAAAACAGTAAATGTATATCATTTTTATTTAAAGATCCTTTTCCTAAAGTTGAAGGATTGTTTTAATATAAAGATATAGAAAACTATTTAATATAATTATATGGTATCTTTTAATTTCATTAGAAAAATTGCATCTTTTGGTTGTTCATCAATCAATTTCCACCTCATTTCTCACTCAAATAAATGAATATCCTTAAAGAAATTTTTTTTTGCATGAAGGGATGAAATTTGATTTTATCATATCATTATATCCATAAAATATTCTCATGTCCGTACATATGTATTTAAATATTTTACAAAACAAAAAATGGTAAGATCAAGTTATCTAATAAGTTACATTATTCTCCAAACCTCAATAGTAACACTCAAAGTGCAACATTATCTATTCTATAATTATTTATCACAAAAAACGTTGAGTTTACATCTTCAAAAAATAATATCATTCTTCCCAAATAATATTTATAATAAAGCTAATGGTTATATATACTTAAACCTAATAAAAAATCTCTAAAAATATCATTAATCACCTAAACAACAAAAATATTTTATCATATAATATATTTCCTAAAATCAACATAATATTTATCCAACAAACCTTTTGAGTAAATAAATGATATATTAACCATTACATCATATAGGCTAGTGGTAGAGATGCACCCTTATCTTTCAATGGCGGGGGTTTCAATCATCATCACCTTGACGAAGTCAATGGGCCATCGTCTAGCATGTGGGTTGTATTTTGTTTCCAAAACTATATTAATATAATTCAAATAATATTCCAAAAATATGATAATCATCCGAAAAAATTCATTAGTAATCAAATATATTTTCAACTACAAACATTTTATATATGTAACATTTTCCTAAAATTAAAACATATTAATTAACTAATATTACCTTAATGTTTATAATCATATTACCTCTGATGGTTATCAATAACATTAAAATTATGTCCATAAAATTTAAATTCATTCTTATTCAAATATGTTTTTTACTAAAACCCATACAAATACCAATATTAATATTACCATATATGTCTCCCAAATTACACTTAATAATCTTGGAAATCCACCACTTAAAACCTCAAAAAGGGTGTATAAAATTTTAAACATATGATCATCCTTAATCTTGTAAACCCATGATGGTATCCATAACTCCTAAGTTAATATTAAATTAATACATATAAAGTTACAAAAAATTAACAAAATAATATGATATTTCATTATTCTTATTACATAAATACCATCGGTAAAATTACATCAATAAAATAATTCTAGAATCCAAATACATAAACATATCAACACTTTTATTATTGGTATAACATAAGTATTTCATTTCTCTAAGAATCTACCGTTAAAATAGGTTATTGACTTGTATAATTCCCACATTCACCACATTTAATACATTGAACTATAAATGGACCACTATTAATAAATTGTTTTCTCTCCATTGAACACTTCACTTTTCCTCTGGAATTAGTTACTTTATTCCCTTCATTTCCACACATAATTTTTTTTTATTCTTACATTGATATATTCTCCTAGGTGTCACCTTCAAAGTTATTGAAATGAATTAAATTAATCCTTCATTCTTCTATGGTCTCTACTACTCAAGCTCTTTGTATACTCTATCTTTGTCTCCATTGGTGAGTCCTCTAGGTGGTTTAGGTATAAGTTATTAATCGTACATTAGTATAACTAATTATGAAATATCACAATATCTTTCACTCTAATCATTATCCATTTTTTTAAATTCCCAAAATTTTCCCTCACAATCAGTATTAAAATATTTAATCGTGATTCTAATAATTAACTAAAATAAGAAATCATGGTGTGAGACATAATAATCTTAATAATGAAAAAAAATAATTAATTGGATATCTAAATCCTGATAGATTTCATTCAATATAGTACACCTTAGTTTTAACCTAGGTCATTCATTATCATTTTCTATTCAAATCCTTTATAATAGTTCATATATAAAATTTTAATTACCCCTATCATATCCCCCCATAGTTTCAAACTAGGTGTGTAAAAAGGATCATTATTGTGCACCTGTTAATGATCAATTCAAAGACCAATGTGAACTTTTCATAGTTATTACCCTTAGATACAACTATTTCAGATCCAAATCCATTTGTATTATCCTGAAAGGTGTTTATTTATAAGATATATGCATAATATCTACCTTATAAAAACATTAGGATGTTGTCCCTTACATATACTTATCCTCAAATTCATTCATTGGGTTATGTTCTCTGATCAATGTTTTCCAAAATTTGGTTCCTGAGTTTTCTACTAAACTTCCTCTGATACCATGTATAAATACCCTAAACCAGGTGGCCCATATTAGGTGGTTACATTAATACATTAGAAATATATACAAGGTATCGTATCCTGAATGAATGAATAGTTTACTAGTTTATGTGGACTTGATACATAATTGAATCTCACATTATAATTGATAACATAAAAGAAAACATATTATTATATTGGAGAACACAATTATTCCCTTTATCATATTCCTACATATCAATCATAATACACCTCTTGGAATCATGGGTAAAAGAATCATAAAAAAGGGGTGTGCTAAGAATCTTAATAAGGTTATGTGTACAACGGAAGCTATCCTAGATACAGAAGGAATAATCAACATGTAAAGGTAGATGAATATAAACACATTCATTTTAATAAAACATATTCATTAATAATAATTTCAAAATAATAAATGATAAAACAATTATTCAATATAAATAATCACATTCGCTTGAAATCGATCCCTTGATATTTTAACTAATTGAATAATCACATGGACATCAATAAATAATATAAAAAATTAGAGAATGAATAATATTAGAAATTATATCCATAATATAATGGCCTTTTCAAAAGACATATTACATAACTGGGTAAGTCCTTGGAAAAAACCCCATTCTTATTTGTCTCATGATACATACCAATGCTTCATGGGGTTATAGCAGTCCCCACCCATCTCTTACTAAGTAAAATGAATTCATAATATTAAAGAAGAGAAACATAATCAATTTAAGCCATCATATTGAATAACTGTCAAATGAAATTTATACAATTTCTCTAATCCATAAATATAATCATAAACAATCCATATTAATATGGTGAATGGTATCAAAATAGTACATCCCTAGTCAAACTAATCATAAAACATCTAGAAAAATAATAAGGATGGTATCATTAGAAAATATCCCTAGTCAAACATATGATAAATCACATAGAAGAAAGAATTAGGATAATAAAATTAAAATATATCATCATTATAGAAAATGTAAAATAAATGGTCACTGTCATTGATGAATATAAATTTCATAAAAAGTTTATCAAAATAATTCTTTAATAAAATAACATGTTGAATTCAAAAATCACTTTTAAAAAATAAATAATTCCCAAATATTAAGAAAAAAATCATTGAAAATATATTTGGATAATTATGAAGGAATCTCAAAAATTTTGAGCATCCAATATGGAAGGAAATATCATTCATGTTGTATAAGTAAAAAACATTACTTTCACACTTCTATGTGAAAATTAAAAATGAACATTGTTCAAAAAAAATTATACGAATGTTATTTTTAAAACATTTAATTTAAATATAGTCATGGGTAAAAAATAATTTAAAAATTAGAGTATAATCTTAACAACTTTTTAAAACCCCTTTCTAGAAAACAAGGATATAGATGAAACCCAATTTTTGGTTGAAATTAGGAACAATATTAGCTTTTAATAAAATCATTTTATCAATTATTTTTAGTAACAAAGATTGAAAAATGGTTCAATAACTTGAAAATTTCATGAATAATAGATTTTAATAAAATATATTGGTTTTAAGATACAAATATCTAACAATTACAATATATAAAACTTCAACAAAAAAACTCCAAATGATGATGAGATTGTGAAATAAAACCTTTCCACTTTGGTAACTTATGAATCATATCCCCCATTAAATAAATAACTTCAAATGAAACATTACATACCATTAATATAAATATATTAATTATATAACTTATCTAATGGGTTATTATATACACCAAAAAAATGAAATTAGTGGTTCTTATGACATATGTCTCACAGAAGTAAAAGTGAGATGAGAAGCCATTACATCAGGTCTGATTTAATTTGTACATGTTTATAAATCCTATATAATAAATATACTCTTATTTTACATATATTAAATAACATTAATCATATATATAATACTATATATTATTTTATTATTACTTTTATTAACTTAATTTTTAACAATTCTTCTTTAAAATAACTATTTTGGGTAATAACTTCTTTGTTTTTCATATATGTGTTGGTTTGATAGTTTCATTCATTTTACTTTGATCATGGTTCTATCATATCAAAAAATTTAACAATGATATTATAGTAATATATTTTCATTATATAAGTATTTATAATAGTCTGTAAAATTTATAGATAGAAAATTGAGTCACATCGTTCATGAAGACGGTAGGCCATGCGTACGAATAGATGATATTTTCATTTTCTTAAGGATTTAACAACAGAAATGTAAATAATATTTCACCATTATAGAATAATTTGTATATCATTGATATCATATTTATTCATTAAATGTATCCTTATTACCATCACTATTAAAATATATTGAAAAACGTTTCATGTTGCTTTATGGAGGTGGTAGTCCACACGTACGCCTGGGTGATGTTATTATTTTCAAACATATTTCATGGTCAAAATATATATGTGATATTATAATTCCATACATTTGATTATGTCATAAATATAATAAATATATATTAAATTCAAAATTATATCCATCCATGAGAGGTGGAGTTGAAAATTAATTACATTGATTCATGAGGTAGTAACATTTTGTACATAGAATAGACGGGTTTGGTTCCCATTTGATGGAAGAGGATATGGATATAGGTCATTTAATTAACATAATAACATCTTAGAATATGGTATATACTATTGTTATTATTTTATCATATTTTGTGGATATTATTAAAATTTAAATGAAGAAATAAAATAGATACGTATTGTTAGGAACAATATATCTTATTTGGAAAACCTTATTAAGTTTATACCCAAATCCTAACTATATTTGTTTTTTGATCAAACTAGGGACTAAAGGTCATGTGGAGGGATTTATGGAAAGGATTTGTGTAATTATTGGTCGATATAAAGGGATCTTGATGTGTGCATAAGATATGGTAAGAGGATTCATTTTATAAGTGGGGGTACCTTATTGGGAATTACTTGGAAATATCCTAGTGGAATACAAAAATGATAGTCATTAATACGAAAAATAACTCCAAATGACCTTTTATTTTATGTTGGTATAGTATAATTTTAAATTTATCTATAAAATATTATTTTTACAAATTTAATCTCCAAAAAAACCCTTATCTTTTGGTTTAACCCCCCCTGATAAACTCGTTTTAACCTTAACTACAGTAATTAATTTTTAATTTTCCAATATTAATTATGAAAAAAATTAACTTTAAATTGTTAATAAATATTAATTATTTTTTTTCAAAATATTAAATCCATTTATTAAAATTCAAATACTAGTGGATAAATTAATTTGAAATTAAACTTCCAAACATGATGAGAAAACAAATTTCCAAAGAAATGGATTTAAATGTACAAAAATATTTAAATAAAAATTGAAAACATAATAGATTAAAATGATCTAAATTGTATTGATTTTAATATAATTTTACAAATTTAAATTTTAAGTCAATTTAAAAAAATTGGAACTTTGTAAATGCTTTAAAAGAAAGTTTAGTTTTCAATAAAATTATGTACTTTTCCACAACTCATTAAAAAAACAGTCATTTTCTAAAACTGTAAAACATTAATTATAAAAAAATTAACATGATCAGTTTAAAAATTAAGTTCATTTTTTAAAATAATTTTTCTTTAATTAGATAAAAAATATTTTAAAATTATTTCATAGGACTCGACAAACCCATTTTTGGAAAAATAATGTTTTTAAGCATAAAAAAGGTTTATTCTTATCACATGACTAAGAATAATATTTGATGGATTATAAAACATTTAGTTGAATATATAATATGTAAATTTCATCAAAATAATTCATAAATAGTGACTAATTTAAAATATTATTATAAAAACACATTGTGTGTATAAATATAGTTTTTCAAAAAAATCATTCACTTTAAAATGATTTTTTTATTTCTAATTAATTGAAAACTAATTAAATTGATTTTTAAATGTTTCGACCGTATAATTTTATAAATTTTGTTTTTAATATTTACACTCACTAATTTAACATCTAGTTTATTTTAGTCATATTGAAATAATATATTTTCTAGAACATTTAAGACCGGTATTTCATGTCGTATATTCTATAAAACATAATGTGTTTCTTTTAAAATATTTGGAATTTACACAAATTGAGTAGAAATATACATTCATAATTGTGACTAGTCTAAAAATGAAAAATGTTATTGGTATCAAATGGGTTTTCATGAACAAAATAAATGTGAAAGGTGACGTAACAGGTAACAAAGACAAACGTATTTGTGAAGGATATTATCGTATAAATGTCATAGAATTTAAAGATATGATATTATCTAGTGCATAGACTTGAGACAAAAATAATTATCTTCGTAGTGTAAGATTATAAGAAATACAGTGTATATCAAATGGATCTAAATTATGGATTTTTGAATGGTCACCCTAAAGAAGATGTCTTTATTGAATAGACACATGGTTTAATTCTTGGAAATGTTAGAAGAATAGTCTACAAATTGATGAAAGTGGTGGATTCATTGTCACTGGATCTGAAGGACTGGTACTGTAAACCTGATTACTATTTTAGAAAGATGGGTATTATTAAAGAAACTACTAATAGTAAATTTCACTTGATGAATGGTTTCTCATAGACAATAATGGCCATTTAATATGTTTTTGACTTGATTTTTTCCCCATAATAAAAGTTTATTATATAGGGAATTAACTATGATGATGAAAAATAATCATTATATTTCAATACTGGGTGAACTAAAATATTTTCTTAACTTCAAATTTTATCTTTATTCCATAAGAATTTTTGAGAAATTTTGGAATAGAATATTCAAAATCGGTCTCTATAGCTATATCTGTTCATAAAAATATGAGAAAAGATGAATAGGGAAACAATGTTACATAAAAGAAATTCAGAAGTATGAATGGAAGCTCTTTGTATCTCATAGAATCAATACTAGACATTTTCTATGTGGTGACTCTATGTTTAAGTTATAAAAGTGAGTCAAAGTAGCCATGGATGCTTAAAATTAATAGAATTATGAGATATGTTAGATGAACAATGAATTATGGATTTCTCTGTAGATGCAATATAGATCTAGAATTTCATGGTTATACTGATGTAAATTGGGAAGGTGATTATATAGATAATAGATCCACGTCACATTGTGTGCTATTTTTTAGTGATGGCTTTGTTGTCTTTTACAATAAGGAGAAGAGTTGAGTTATCCTAAGTATAGGTGCATCAGATCATGTAGTGGATAATCATATAGTTACACATGATTTATGAATGCAATTACAACTTTCAGATTTGTTGGTTGATTCGTAGAGACCGTTTATGGTCCTTTATTATATTCAAAGTTCTTTTGATATCTTCAGAAATCACTTTCCATTACCATGGTATAAAAATATTTACATTAGATATGATTTTATCAAAGTGAATATGTCTTTGGTAAAATATATGACTACTTATGTCTTTTATACACTTTATTTCATGATTTCTTACAAAAATTTACACATAATACAATTACAAAAGATTGAGAGGACTAGTTTCTTTGGTTAATAAGATACATATCATAATAACATGAAATAGTGATATAATAAAATTAGTTAAAACTCCATAATAGTACATTAGGTTCCATTGATCTTCTCACACTAGATGAGATAACCTGGGAACATATATAACAAAGGGTTGAGCTATAAAGACTAGTACAGTAAAAATAAAACCATTGAATAAATTAAATTATTACATGTTATTTTATGAGGCATAACATGATGAAATAGAAAGTTGATAATCATAATCATGAACAATGAAACATGATGTACTAATGATAATATTAGAGAGTTATAAGAATGTGGAAACAATATAAAACATGACATCATAAGAATAATTCAAGGGTAACCATTAAGATATCATAACATAGTGTTCTTAGGATAACATACCATAAACCAAAAATGTAATCTAATGAGTTAAATATATTACCCTGGGCATTGGAGGGCCATATAATTTTTTGCCCTCCCATTAAATTCATATTATGTACATTCATTTGTGTTCAACATAGATCACACAACATAAGAAAGAATTTCATCACTTTTAATCCCATTATTAAAGAGTGCGGTTTATATGCATGGAAGTCCAAAATAAATTAAGGAAAGGTATATCTAGGTCAATAACCACGAGAGGAAATAGGGATGGTCATTCACAGCACAAAATTTTGGCAAGGACATCATTGGATAATTTCGGTTTCATAATATGTGTACATAACTATTCATTGAAGGGGTTAATGATATTTAAAGGTGGTATATCATTATTTAGGAATAATAAGTGCAATAGATTTATGTGTAAAAAAAATTACAATATATAAATTGGTAACCAAAGAGTTTATTACAAATAATGTACTTGAATGAAAAGGAGTAAGAGAATCACTTACCTTGATAGGGTGCTTCTAAAATCATGGGAGGAGCTTCTTAAGATATTTTTAACACCTTAGAAGGTATTTGTAGTGGGATTTGGGGAGGGAATTAATAAATAATGTGTTTTTTTGAAGAGTAATGGGATTTTGTGTGGGTATTTATAAAAAAAGATAAATTATTTCATTATTAATTTCTAAAGATAGGTTTTGGACCTTATGGGCTAAAATAATAAAAAAAATATTCCCATAGTTTTTCCAGTGGATTCTAATCAAGTTTCATTTAAAAAATTTAAGGAGATATGAAGAAGAATAATTAAAATTATACCATTCATGGTGTGGAGTGGAGTCATGTTCATAATGAATTGTTTTTAAGACCATAAAAATATAATATAGGTTTTGGCGGGTTTATTATAGGTTTGTAAAATTAATAAAATAATTTTAAAAAACAACATGTTAAAAGAAAAATCTATTTTTTGTGTTGGATACCTTTTATATTATTTATTACATCTCTTTTGGGCTATTATGATGTCATTATATATATCATATATTTATATAATATTTAATTTTTTAAAAAAAACGTATCTCTAAGAAAATTATGAAAAATTAACAATTTCTTAATTTCAATATTATAATTTCAAAATTATTTTTTATTTTTTTAAAAAAAATCTAAATACATAAATTTACATTTTTAAATAAATATATTTTTTTTATTCAAAATTAAATGTTTTCAAGAAACAGACACCATTATGACCCTTATAAAAATTACATGTTATATTATCATTTATATTTAAGTAATTATTATTTAATAAGACTATTTCATGAAGATTAAATTTATTTAAAATATTCTTGGATTTATAAAAATGTGTTCTTTAATAGAAAATATATATTTTCCCAAACAAAAAATTTATTTTCATTGTATCAAAATCTAATGTTTATGAAACTCATTATATAATTATTTGTATATATAATGTAATAATTAAAATATGACCAAAATTCTATTAAAAAGTAATGTATAAAAATTCATACTAGTAGGGTCTAGATACATAGCCTCATATTACACTAGTGTACACTTTAAGGGTAAGGTAAGTAGTCGTGGAACTTTCTTTGGATGGTTTAGGGAACATGTCTTGAGAGGTGATCAATGTGAACTTGGTAATTTTCAATAAATGGTTTAGATCATGATTCTTTTTTCGAATCTCGATGTTTCCTTGGTAAAGGGAAAATCCCATCGATTCCATATCGCTCAAAAGCTCTACTAAATGGGTTTCATAGGGTACAATCCTACTGGTCAATGTCATCACTTATTATTTCTATGTCAATTTTATCTTATCATAACCCTTGATATATATTAATCTTAAAAGTGATTGTAGAATGGATATATTATTAATGGTCAATATGCTTAACTATCTTTTAATATTTTTAGAAAATTATGGATATATTTTATAACAATCCAAAATAATAAATGAAATAGTGTAGGTGTTTTCTATAATTAATTAATAAGGTATTTATTAATTCATAAGTAAATTTCATTTATAAATGATTAGGTAATTAAATTATTCCCCCCATTCAGAAATTTCACCCTAAAATTTTCATTTCATACACTAAAACATATGAGGTTACTTATGTTTCATTATCTATTCTGGTTCTCATGTTGCCTCCTCAAACTTGTCGCTCTGCCAAAATACATCGACCAGGTGATTTGTATTATTTTATAGAACTTTTTCTTTATGATATATGATATTCACCAGGTGATCCTCATATAAAATATCGTTCTCCAATTGTACCACCTTTAGATTCAATACATGTAAAAGGTATGGTATATAATTCCTTAAGAAGGAAACATTGAACACATCATGTACTTGAGATAGGTTAGGTGGGAGTTCTAATCAATAGGACAAAAATTTTATGTGATCCAATATTTCAAAGGGTTCAATGTATCTGGGAATAATACATCCCTTATTCCCAAACCTCGTGACTTTCTTACATGGTGATATATGAAGGGATACCTTATCTCTGATCTCAAACTCTAAGTCCCATTGATGATTATCTATGTATATTTTCTATAAATTTTTATGGATTTTATATGACATCATATTGTTTGAACCTTATAAATAATCCCTTGAATAAGATTGGGTCCCCTAAGTTTCTTCTCTTCAACCCCATCCAAGTATGTTGGAGTCTGGCACCTATTCCCAAACAGAGTCTAAAAAGGTTCCATTTGAATGCTATAATGGAAATAGTTGTTATATGAGATCTTCAATAGGGCAAAGTGATGATCCCAACATCCATGTACATTCATTTATCATGATATAAATATATCCTCTAGAGTATTAATGGTTCTATAAGACTGAGAATCTACCTGATGGTGATAAGAATTACTAAAACCTGGCTATGTATCCAATGCTTACTGAAGTCTTCTCCAAAACCATATTATAAACCACATATCTTGACCAAATGAAATTGAGATTTGTAATCCATGTAGTATTATCAATTCTATTATATATATATTTGGGTGTTTTTAAAGAGATAAATAATAATTAGTGGTAATAAAATGCACTAAATTTGTAAGGAAATCATCTACCACCCAAATGGGGTTATTTCCTTTATATTTCCTTGGGAGTCTTATAACGAAATCCATGGTTATGTTTTCGTATTTTCATACTGGTATGAGAAATGTTTGCATCA
This sequence comes from Viscum album, assembly GCA_963277665.1. Lineage (NCBI taxonomy): Eukaryota > Viridiplantae > Streptophyta > Magnoliopsida > Santalales > Viscaceae > Viscum > Viscum album. The sequence goes on from OY728145.1 coordinate 508,702,762, forward strand.
AACCTTAGGATTTGATCATTTATTCATGAATTATTATTATATCAAGTATCAAGATTTTTTTTTGAAATAAGTCTCTTCATGCTACCCCATAAGAAGTTTTTCGTCACTTGTATATAAATCTTAGTACTTCCTAGATGAATAGAAAATGAAGAATTATGCACATCATCCAAAAGTTATCTCTTTAATTATGGTTTTTAGGGGATACATATCAATGTTTAAACTCTTATAAATCCATTTTAGAAAATGTAAACTCTATAATATTCACTAACTTTATTTATAGCTCCATATTTTATTTGTGGGCCACCTTGATCATCTCAAGAATGGATATTTTATTAGTTATTTAATCAGGTTAAGATGAAGTAATTCTTATGATTCCTAAATTCTTCCTCTTCATGATCCAAATTATTGGATCCCTTTTAGTCCTCATCATTGATAGGGTTGTGGGATTCTTTTTACCTAGATCATCTGTCGCTTTTTTACCTTCACCGAATTGAAATTGATTGAACAGTTATATTTGTCAATCATATTTAACCAACATAATTAGTGCAGACTAATCTCAAATTATGTAAATATATACTTTTAGATTTTATGATTTGTATATGAGTCAAACTTCTCCCCATATAGACAAGGTTTCAAAATATTCAATGTGATGATAATTGAATCTGATTATATATCATGCATTGGGTAGTTATTATCATGTTACATTAATTTGATGGTGGCATTAGAAATCCGTTTTTCATTTTTAAAGAGTACACAAAACAATATATATTTGGATGCATCATTTTAATCATAAATTCTTCCCTATTTTTGGGTCATGTGAGAATAGTTTCATTGATTAGCCTCTTCTTCAACTATTTAAATATATCCACACATTCATCATCCCAGACAAACATCACTCCCTTATGAGTTATCTTTATTAGTGAGTTTTATAACCATGATAATACTCTAAAAAATATATTATAGTATCCATCTGATATAAGGAGACTATAGATATCTACCACAAATTCTAGTCTAGGTATCCTTAAATTGCCTCTATCTTGTAAATATCAATAGATATCCATTTTATAGTGATAACATTCATTGGTAATGTTTCATACTCCATCCAAAATAATCATTTAAAATACATCTAAAAAACGTTTCATTTTTCAATTTCCTTAGTACTGCATCCAAATGCTCCTCACATTCCTCCTTGATTTTTAAGTAGACAAGAATATTATCTATAAAAACATACACACGTTTATTGAGTTAATCAATAAATACTCTATTCATTGGGTTCATGAAGATATAAGGATCATTATTGATTACAAATGGAAATACTATGAGCTTTTAAGAGTCAAACATTGTATGAAAATTATTCTTGGGAATAACCTCTTTCTTCTCCATAAAATGATAATATCTTGAATGAAGAAATACCTTAAAGAAGTACTTGGATCATTGTATTTTGATAAAAAAAGTCATAAATATGTGGCATAAGATACCTTTTCTTCATCATGACCTTTTTGAGATCATGATAATCTAGGAAGAGGTGTATTGAACCATATTTCTTCTTGAACAAAAGGATTATTGCACCCCATAGTGAAGAAGTTGGTCATATAAACATTCATCTAGATTTTTTGTAGTTTCTTCTTCCGGTCTTCATGTTTATCAATTGTCATTTTATATGAAGTCCTAGATATCTAAAAAGATCTGGGTATATGTTTGATTGAGAACTCAACCTATGGTATTGGATGAAGATAGTATCAATTTTTAGGGAACATATTATCAAATTTTCTTATATTGTGCATTTCATCAAGGATGATATCTGTTTAGTCTTAATAATTTTATTTAGATAAACTTATTTATAAGGAAATAATACACATTCTTCATGTGATGATTCAAAAGGAGTTCCATAATTTTCCTTTCAGTTTTATTTAATCAGAGGGAAATTCATGATATGGGGGTTATCTATTTCTCCAAACAATTTATGTTTGGTCTATACCAGGAAATACAATCCTTATCCAAAAAAGCAACAAATTATACTAAATATAGTATCATAATGTTAACTAGGAAATTCATCAAAAAAATATTTATAGGGTATAAGTTATATACACGAGATGTAACAATTTATCCATTTTTCATTTTCATTGATAAATCAACTTCCATTTCTGAGGTGGTTTTTTTATATTTCTACTAAATTTGTGTGCAATGAAATATTTTGCAGAAACATAGTCACATATGAAATTTATAGTTCATGAATGAATGATAAGACAATATTTCACTATTTGATTATGATTCTAATAATTTAATTAATTAACCCTAGAAATAGGGATAATAATTTATGAAAAATATAAAAGGAAAACAATAGACATTTAATGGATAACTCATAAATGACATGTATTCTATAACCTATGATTTTCTAGGTTTCAACGTATTTTATCCATGATCTTTGAATTAACATTAAATTTCATATGCATTTTTGTTCCCTTTAATATATTTTTAAAAAATATTGTTAATTTAAAAATGCATGTCTCCTTGGAGTTTCAAACTAGGTATGTAGAAAAGCCTATTTTTCTTACACCAGATATAGGTTGAGTTAATACCCTGTGAGCCATTTCATGGTTATTACCTATGAGTTCATATATTCCAAATCCATATCCACATGAAGTATCTACATAGGGATTTTTTCTTACAAAGCAATATCAATATACTTAATAAAAATTAGGGTATGTTATCATATTTATAGTATTATCTTTATGGTTTTCACAAAGGTTTTTTAATCTTAATCCCCAAAAATAACTAGACCATTCTATCATATCAACTATGATAACCCATATATTTTACACACTCTATTTCATGGTTTGTTACATAAAGAAACACATAATAAAATCCCATAAGATCGAGAGGCACAATGTATTTGTGTAATTAGATATATGTACAAATAACATTAAACGTAGATATAATAAAATTATGTAAAACTCCATAACATGCCCTTAAATTCAACCGATCTTTTAATAATATTCGGGATAGCCTGGTGATATACAAAAGAAAGGGGTGAGATATAAAACCTAGTAAGAGAAAAATAAAAGCATAGTATAAAGTAAATGAGCACATGTGATTCAATAGTAATAAACTGTTGAAATATAATTGTGATAATCATAATTATGAAAATCAAAACACAGTTGTTGATGCTCCTTTCCATCACCGAGTCTAAACGACTGAAAAAGGGGAATAACATAGCATAAAGTGATTCTTCCTTTTAAGAAACATCAAAAATTGACAAAGTCATGAATAAGGATTTTTTTCAGCATGGGCCGCGCAGGTTCCAAGACGGTCGCACGGGGTACCTGTGCGCCACATATGGGCGTGCAGGTGTCCTACGCGCCATATTTGATTTTCACCTGGGGTCTTAAGAATCCTATAAATACACCTTGTTGGCCCCCCATTTCGGGATGGAAAAATTCCAAAAGCCAGATTTAATCTCCCGGTTCCCTAGTCTTTTCTGGAAGTCTTCCGAACACTTCTACGGTAATTTCTTACCTAGAATGGAAGCTCTAAAGAGGGGGGAAAAAGGCCTAAAGTATCGAAATTCACCAGCACCTACGTGCCTAGGTGTTTAACCCTTAAGGGAAATAGACACACCTGCACGCTGCCTTATCCCTTCACCAGAACTTGTGTGCCACTCTTTTTGGAAGCCCCTAGGGATAAAACTAAGGGCTTGAACCAAGTCTCGCCCAAGTACTACCCCATGAGTTAAATGTCGTGCAAGTACCCATATGTCTCATAGGTACACTTGCGCGACCATTACCTGCGCACCCATGTTGGACTTGTGTGCCTCTCTCTTTTTGGTGCCCCTCCTACATATTCACTTGATTTCTTAAATTCCACCTTTCCTCATCAAGATTTAGTCTTCAAGACACTCTTCAAACCCATTTATGGAATGTTTCCTTGATTGTATTCCTTATCTGAAAGGAATTCTGTGGAACATCTCTCAAAACCTAGTAATTTACATGTCTTCATGTCACTAAGGTGATAGATTTCATTCATTCAACCTCATCCATTAAAGATGAGGTGATCTTTAACCTGGGCCTCCTTCTTAGGAATAAGTCCCAATCCCAAATTCCCAAATATGGGCCTCCTTTTCAAGAGTAATCCCCAATACATGTTCTCTTAACGTGGGCATCCTCCTTATGACTAAGCCCTAAGTCCCCTATTCATGGGCCTCCTTCTCAAGAGTAAGTCCCAATCTCTAATCCCCTAACCTGGGCCTCCTTTTCAAGAGTAAGCCCCAGTCTTCCATTTTGAGCATCCTAATTAGGAGTAAGCCCCAAGTTCCCAAATATGGGAATCCTCCTTAGGAGTAAGCCCCAATTCCCTTAACCTGGGATTCCTTCTCATGAATGAGCCCCAGTTCTCAAGTCTCTTTAACCTGGGCCTCCTTCTTAGGAATAAGCCCCAGTTATCAAGTCCTTTAAGCCTTGGCCTCCTTCTTAGGAATAATCCCCAGTTATAATTTCTCTTAGATAGTCTTAATTTACTTTTGACTAGGAATTCCTTCTCAGGAATAAAACCCAATCATAAGTCCCCTCTAATTTGGGCATCCTTCTTAGGATTAAGTCCTAAGTTAAGTATCCAAATCTTCATAAAGTACATATACCTTTATGGACCTTGTTCCCGGGTTTCTTTTTTGAAGTAAATACCAATCCTCCTCTATCTTGGGAAGTCATACATATATAATCCCCACATTATTTCTTACGATTGCATCTTTCGTGGCTCAATTGTCAGGTTTTACCAATACCTCTTTTTTCTCAGACCAAGCATGACTCACGTGATCTAAGAGTGTAAAAGTAATTATGACATCTTTCTTTGAGCCATCAATCATACATAAACCTCATAATTACTTACTTGAACTACATGGTAGCTGATTCCTTTTCTAAAACAAAGGATATTTAGGTAGCCCATCTGTGGGTACGATCCCAACTCTAAAATAATCCATGTCCTTATGAACGACAATAAACTTCAAGTGCCCTGCTGAGTGGCTTTAAAACCAGTATGGTTATCATAATGACCATGAGATTTCTATATAATGTGTTGAAGGATACCATTGACTAAGAATCTCTAAACAAGTATAGATGATTATCTATCGATGAAGAATCTCGATTACATATAAAAGATTCTCTAAATATCCTACATACGAATCATTAATTTTCAGATCTAAAGGAAAGGTCATTTTCATACTTGGTAATTTAATAAGGATTCACAAACATAACTTAAATCTATAAAGAGAGTCCCTAAGTAGACAATAATTCCCCCAAAAAGGTGTGATGAGTCTGACCTCCCATCCTCTCGACCAATGAAAATTATTAAGCCCCATAGTTTTATAACTAATGAGCACCTACCTTTGGAATGTAGGTCCAAATGGATAAATAATCATTGGATGTTTCCGGTTCTACGAACAAACCTGTTAGAAAACGATTGGAATGTTTGAACCTTAAACAAATGAGGTCATCCCCATTTCCAGAGGAAAAAAAATGGTGACCCCGACGTGAATCCTTAACCAAGTTAAAGTGGTGTTTTACATATTTGTTATCCCCCTATTTAAACTCATTGAGAGGGCTAACAAAACAATAAATAACATATGTGCTCATCCAAAAGATGTAGTGGCCGAACTTATCTTGATTATGTCTATTATATCAAACAGGAACTCGTTTCCAATATCTTCTATGTTACAGAAATGGATTCTCCAAAGTTCACACCTGTGAATACCTCTTCTATGAATTCCTCTACTTCTACTATTGATGGATCATCATCCACTCTGAGGACGACATCACCTGCTGAGCATCTTCAACACTTGGTATCAAACTGTTTCAGGTTGTTATCACTAGAATGCCAACCACCGTCTCAAACCGTTTCAGGTTGTTATCACCGGAACGCAATCACCAGTCCCACCCATATTCTGGGGAGGTGAATGAGAAGGTCACTGAAGGACTTAATTCAAGGAGATAGGAGTCCTTACCGAGGGCTCCCATTAACAATCGCCGCCAGACTCGTGCGGCAGTGTGCCCTCAAAATGATGAGGGTGTCATCTCCAGGCGTTCGGCTCAGGTTCCTCGAACCCGAGAAGGCAAGACAAACCACCAGAGGAGATGACCGGTAAACAGTGAGCAGGTTCTTATCTCTGCCATTTTCAGAAAATTCCACCAACCTAACTTGGTGGAAAGAAACGAGCGGGCCCACACACCCATCCGTTTTAATTCTGATGTTCATCAGACACGTCTCGGAGCAACAAACCATTCCCGCCAGGAAATTCCGGCGGAGTACTATAGACAGGAACATACACCTGTTTATAAATCATCATCTAGTCAATAGGATCATCTGACTACATACGGTGAAGCCCGCCAACCCAATGTGTTGACAACTGGTAAACATGCACATACACTTGCTTACACTCATCAATCTTGCTAGTAGCCTCATCTTTCAGTATTGAATGAAGTTTATCAACCACGTTCGGCAGAGAGCAATCAGTAGGCACATACACCTTCTAGTATTAATCAAGCCTACCAACAGTCTCATTTGGTAGCACCAAGAGAAGTCAATTGGAAAGCCCCAATGATAATTCAGAGGCAGACTCAACTCTCTTCCCCCACACATGAGTACTGTCAGAATTCACTGACAAGAAAAGGATGACAGGAGAAGGAATACACACCTACTCCAAGCACAAAATGTATGCATATCCTCGTTCCGATAGCTGAAGTCACCAATCATATTCTGTTAATGGTGAAAGAGCAAAATCAAATCCCTACTCATATTCTGGATTCCTATCAGAATATTATAACAGCTTCAGCAGCATCACAGGGAAAGAAATGCAAATTTATCCGTACTAGTGGAGTGACATATAAACATATCACTCCGGAACAGACACACACCACTATTCCAATCCAAGAGGGTTGGGGTGCATACTCCCCTATATCATACAGACAACCAAGTCAGGCACATACACCTGATTTTAGTGGAGATAATCAGCCTAACCTGATTATTTCTCATGAGGAAGCACGTAAACTGGTCCATAATAACCACTCTCATCAACAAGTGGTTCCTAAAGTGAGTAAGAAGGCGTCTACGAAGAATACTTTCCCATCACAGTCAACAAATCAATAGATAATATGTAATAAGTCCTTGCTCGATACTGGAGTTCTTGAGGCCCTCAGACAATTATCTGTTGGAATTCAAGATTCTAATCCGTCATTTCCCAATAGTGGGAACATTAATTCCAAAGGTCTTCATCAGAAACTTCCTCATGAAGGCTTTCTTCACGACAGTTCAGTCGATCTCAAAGTTTCATTTTCAGGTGAGAGCCACAAGAACCCTCTATGTGGTCAAAAGACCAAGGAGAAAAATGTTTCATCTTTTGTTGTAACCCACCATCGTGGTCCTCCCCCTGGTGATGAATTTAGCTGTGAAAGTCCTCACCGCATTAGTAATTCACATTTCCTGGAAAATTCTCTAATAGACAATGTAGTGACGAGAAATCCCTCTTATCTTGAGGAACTTGAAAATGTGAAGCCAGTCATGTCTGATGCTTTTCCACTAGCAGGTGAAATACTTTCTCAATCAGAAGATAGACCAGGGTGTAAGTCTTTCTCCAAACCACCTCTGGGTTGTTCATCTTCTATTTTGATCAGCGAATTCTCTACCAATCTTGTTGAATCCGATGAAGCAACAAGGAAGTACCAGCTCTGGTCTAATCAGGTAGAAGAATCTTCGTTGAATGATAAAGAGGAAGTGATGAATATGAGAAAACAACTGGAAAAAGGTGAAGTGCCAGTCATGTTTTGGCCTCTGGCTGACTCTTAGTATGAAATTCCAGATATGTTGACGGAAGATGGAATTCATGATATTCATCTCAACATATGGAATACTCTTTGTCAGTTGAAAAAGAAAATATTGTCTTATGATGAATATGAAAATCATGTCAAGATAATAGAAGGGTTACAACTCCAAATTGACTTGGCATCTCTCTTAGTTTCTCGATATCCAAAGGCTGAAAAGCAGCAGAGATCCCTTCAGTGTTCATGCCTTGGTGCACTAAGAAGATTGCACCAGTTAATTTCCAATTACCCATCTGGTATTCATATCAGAGGATGGGGTGTTCATGGAGAACTACATTTCACTGTACTCTCTATTCAACGAAGCCCGCCAAAAATGGTCTCATGCAATGTTATTGCCCATGGCCAGCCACAGGCAATTGGCTTTTTTTGTAATCAAAGGTTCACTCAAGAATAGGCCTCAACTAGTTCTTCTCAAAGTCTGGCATACTGAGACCAAGTTGTTGAATTACTCCTTCATCAATCAAACGAGAATATTGAACAGGCTTCTTGTTTAGAGTGTGCACATCATCAAGTGACAGCAGTGTCAGAAATCATCCAACAGTCTTTTGAGCCAGGTGATTTGATTGGATGTAGGTTGATGCATCTATCCAATTTCAGGACTAAGGTATGCAAGATTAGGATAGATTTTAAGAAAGTCTCATATGTAGAATCTCAAGAACCACCCCAGCTTGACAGACTAGGGACTCTTTTAACCTAACCCTCAGAATCAACAAATAGGACTCGAGGAGTTAAGTAGAAATAGCAGGAACTGCCCTAGTCCACCGGACTGGGGACTTTTTCAAATCTTCAATCTCTTCCACTGTAGAGACACGAAGCTTGAAGTACATAGACATTACATTACTTTTGCGGAATACTTAGTACATAACAAAAAAAATACACACACAAGGATCGTAATAGTTTAGTGTCTTTGGAAACTCGGAACGTAATCTTCTAATTGTGGTGAAAGATCTCCAATATCTCCCATAAAGATCTTCCCTTTTTTTTTACCTAAAACCTTTCTTTATATCCTGGGGAAAAGAAAACATAAAAGGGTGAGCTCAAATGATCAGTAAGGGTAAACAAAAGAAAAATCAATCACATCATATTCATAAGAACATAACTTTTGGAAATCTTAACCTGCAAAAGAGAGCATAATTTCATAACATGGGATAAATCATAGTAGTGAAATGAAATCCCATTAAGCATAACATAAAACATGAAACTTTGTGGAATACACACATAATCATAGAGAATCATTTCTTGTTAGTCATGACTCATTGCCAAGACTATCTTAGTGGACAAAGTCCATTTCTGAATCGAGTCACCCTCGTTTCAGTCCTGTTTCACTGAACCGGTATAACCTACCATTCCAGCCATGTCTATCTCATGAGATATGAAATCTTTACCCAATGCATTGGAGGGAGATATAGGTCCCACCCATCTTATAATTAATCCTTTCTTATGTGTTCCACATAATCATAAATCATACATCATCGCATAACACATGTAACAAAAATGGGATTCTTGAAACATCATGACATCATAAAACAATTCATATAAGATAAATGAATTCATAAAAATAATTCCATCACAAAATAATCAAATCAATGTAATGATAGGGATAGAATCAGAACCCTATATTATCTTAGATGTAAAATAATTTTGATAAAACTCTTGAAATGAATTCTTGAGGAAAATATCCTTTCTTCTTCAAAATCAATTTCTTTTCACAAAAAATCATGAAATTTTAAAAGATAGATATTTTATTGAAAATAGTCATGAAACAATTTGAAGGAAGCTTCATGAAAATATGGCTTTATAAACCCGTAAAAATCCGTTCGTGCCGTATAAGTTAAAAAAACATTCTTCCCGTACTTTGGTCGGAAAAGTCAAAAAGTACCTCGTACGAAAAACGACAAAAGATTCCTTTCATATCTTTTAATAAAAACTTACCGAAGGGTAAAATTGGATTTAAACAATTGTAGGTGGATGGAAATAATATTACATATTGAGGAAACATGGATGTGGATGATAAAAGACACCCCAGTAAATGCCAAAGTATAAACAATCTCGGATAAAAATGAGATTGTGATATTTCCCTTACCTTAGGTCCGACTTGCTTTGTAAGTGTCCAAACCTACTTTATAATGATTTAAATAAAGTTATTGACTTATTCCAGAATCATATTCATTGTTATTATATCATATATGGTCCACTTATGACTTTATATTACCCGCTCTTTTGTAAATTCATGTTAAAGTAGCGTTTTGGGTAGAATCGTCTCATTTGTCGTTCGTGTTTTTAACTTGTAATTATTCATATGATTAGTTAGATCATGATTAATTAATTCCAGAATATAAAACATGATTTATATATATATTCAGAATATACATATATAATAAATCAGTAAATGGAAAGAAATACACCGTTCATGGAGACGGTAGTCCGTACGTACGCATGAACGCTATTTTCGTTTCTTTATTGAATTGAATGGAATTAAGTAGATGACATACATATAAATATAAATAATTCAAGTATCATTATCAGGTCATATATTTTATTAGTAATTATTATATATACTTTATAATCATTCATGAATGGTTAATCATTGAGAATGAATCTCATCGCGTCGTGGAGACGGTAGTCCGTACGTACGCACGAGCGATGATATCGTTCTCATGGTCGTGGAATTGTGTTGAAGTGTATACTATTTCAGTATCAATATCACTTTATAATAATCATATATAATTACTCATTACACCTTTATACCCATCCAATTAAGGTGGTGGCGGAAAATAGATTACACCACGGCGTGGAGACGCTATTCCGTACGTACGCACGCGCGGTGATTTCATTTTTCCGTAGGATGAATAGAAGGTGAATTAGGGTTATTTCATATTTATAATAACATATCAGTATGTAAGTAATACTGATGTTATTACTTTATAATGAAACAACTAAAGAAGAAGAAGTTGAAGAAGAAAGAAATTGAAAAGACCGGTAATGGATATTACCTCTTCTTTGGAACGCCTCTTTGAATCCTCCACTTAGGGAACTAAGATTGGTTTTTGAAGAAGACCAGGACCTCTAGGATTATTCTAGGGAAGTTGAGAGGAGAAAATTTCAGGGTTTGGCCGAGCTTGAGTGCTCAAATTGGTGTGAGGAAGAGAGGGAGGAGGTGCCCTTTTATAAGGGAGGAGAGGGGCACCTTAGGAATATCTCAAAATATTATTTTATATTAAAGTAAAAATCGGTTTATAATGGTTCAAAAGGGTCTTATTTCGAAGCTAAAGTGGGGATGGGTCGAAAGCCTATCAACCAATAAGATTTAGACAAGTTTAGGTTATTATTTTAACCTTAACAATTAGATTTAACCCTAAGTTAAATAATTTAACTTTTACCGTGTCTTTTTGTCTTCTTACACTATATGGTTAATACACTTACTATAACATGCCAAAAGAACCCCAAATTGTTTATTATTAATATATATATCCTTATCTAAGTCATTTGGCCGAACCTTAGATTTTTAGGAATAAAATAACAATTAATAATATAATATTTTATTTAAAAACTATTTTGTGTCAATTTTGACACTATTTGATATATGATTTTTGTGAAAGTCATAACAGAATTATATGTTCGAACCAAGTTGATTAAATCAACAATAATATATCATAGTAACCTAGAAAATTAGTGTAAGTCATAAAAATACTCAAATTACATTTATTTGGGCATTTATAACATCAATTCTGTCAATATTTCATTAATAAGACAATTACTGCATCATCTTTCTGTCATAATAAATGATAATTATTTAATCCCTAAAAATTATAAATAAATTCCTATAATGTAGATAATTGTATTAGATTTCTGGAGACTATTCATGTTCGAAGTTTCATGAAGTTTATCACTAGATTAAAATTATTATACTTATAACATTTAAGAAAGTGACATGTTGTCACATTCTTTGGTTTTAATAATAATTAAATTATTTTCATTGAAAAAATTTAATTAAATTAATATAATCCGACCCTTAGGTGATATGGGTCGTTTTTTAGTCATCCAATAGAATTTTGACATTTGTTAGGGTAATTTTAAAATATTATATTTACCCTTAATTACCCGATTTACCTTTAACTATGGTAAATAAAATTTACCGTAGTTACTATTCATAATTCCCAAAAATAATAAGTATCCTATTAACATAATTTGGTCCCACTGATTCCAAATATGGAATCCATTTTTTAAAATTCAAAACACAGAAGTTTCAGAAATTAAATTAAAATTAATCCCATTGTCGAATAAAAACGGGTTTTTGTTTAAAACATTGCAAAAGATTGAATTGATTTAACTTATGAATTCAAGGTAAAATCAATGCTAATGACATACATTATATTAAATGGTAAAAATATATTCTATTTATACTTTAAAACCATTCAAAATTATAATTTAACCACATAAGATATTATGATGAAAAAAGTTGTTTTTAATTAAAATATAGCGTGTTTTTACTATTCATTAAAATGTGAAAGTTACCAGAATAATATGAAAATTTTATCCAAAGTAAATTTTTATTTCTTGATTCCAAAGGAGAATTTTATTTTGTCAAATTGAACTTATAAACATGTCAAAAACCAGATTTAAAGTGGGTGCGCCATCCAAAGGCGGCAAAACTGCATTTTTTAAAAAATACTTATTTTACCCGAAAAATTTATTTTGTTCTTATACCATGTTCTAGAAATGTGTAAGATGAATAATAATGTTATAAAATTCAAAATTTAGTTAATACTATTCATAACGGCTAGTTCATGACAATATTATAATAATATAACATTATTTATTAAAACCCGGTATTGCGTACAACACACGCTATCGAGGAAGGTCGCGATTGCGTGTAATGCAAGCCAAGTCAGAGTTGCGTGTTGTGAAAGAATCCTTCGTTGTTTCGTATAATAGAATCCAACCATATTTCATTTATACATTTAATATATATATATATATATATACTCAATGTTGCGTAGAATAACTATTATCAAAATTGTGTGTAACACGGTCCAAGAATAGTGTTGCGTATACTGCAAGCTAATACGGTGTTGCGTATAGTGCATGGTAATCTTGGTGTAGAATGCAACAAAATACATTAATGAAATTAAAATAATATTTTTCATAAAATCTTGGGGTGTTACATTCTACCCCCCTTAAAATGAATTTCGCCCTCGAAATTCGTCGGGGTTATAAATGGTTTACTATTTGAAAGTTTCTTTGATAGAAACCCACATCGTAAAAAGGAATACCAAAACTTATCTTTAAAAACAAAAGTATGAAACGTAATGGTTACCCAAATAAACTAATCACTGGGTTTCCACATAGGTGAAAATATGGATATGGAAGAGAAATCTAACCATCATGTTCTGATGGAGAGTGGTAGAGAACATGGCTATGGAAAAGCTAGCAATCACAAAGCCATAAATTTGTTATGATCTAAGGTACCATCTGATTCATCAGATATAAGAGCACTAAGACAACATTTTTGGTTTTCAAGATCATTTCCCTAAAGTTGATGAAATTGGAATTAGAAGAAATACTTTTGTGATTTTGGTATAGTCTCACCATTTGTCGTTCTTTGGAAAATTTCCACTTCATCTCTTAAAGAAATGAAGTTCAATTTGTCATTCGTGATGTGTTAGCAGATCATGTGATAGAATGATGGGTCATTCCATCTGTCTCAAACAAAAGGTTAGAAAAGTTATCAAAAAATACATAAGTCCATCTATAGTGATATTAATCATATATGGTTCCTAAAATGAACTTATACTTCACATATAATACTGCTTAATATAATAAAACTAGTTTTCTACTAAACAGGGACTTCCTGTAGGTCAGTGGTAGGCGATAAAGGCCAGTCGCACTTCGGTTGTGGGTTCGATTCCCACAGCCTTGTCCGAAGCGATGGGCTGTCGCCCGTCCTGCAGGTTGTCCTTTTTCTAAAACTACATTACTATAACATCACATAAATAATATAAAAAAAAAGTTCTATACTTAAAAACAATACTAAATTATGGTTAACATAATCCATTACAATCTTTAGGCTTATCTAAAATACTTCGGTCCAAGCTCATAGTATAAAGAAAATGAATATTTGAAATGTCGCCAACCAAGCATGTGAATACCATCATTTATCCCCCATATATCTTGTTGGTCACATTCCAATCATGTGAATACTTTAATGATGTATTCTCTTGAAAAATATGAATACCCATTAAACCTTAGTGAAAACATGAATGCTGTCAAAAGTTAACTCTTTCCACATACCAAAATCCAAATATTCTATATACTCAAACCATGATATAACCTTCTCCTTATATCAGTCATGAGATCACGAATACTATCAAACATTTAATTTTCTCCTTATCCCTTCATTATGCGCATATCATCTACATTCCAAAAATATCTGAATAACCTTTCATGGATACTGGTAACATTAATCATACAACAATGTAACAATCCTTACATGTATCTTTATTCCATAGTACCATGAGATTACTTATACAACATTACACATGATAAACATGTAATCATTCCACTACATTCTTAAACCATTGACCGAGCTTCAACAATTCTTTCATCTCACATATCATTTGTAGTCTCTTCATCATCATCCACATAAATACTTCCCATACGACCATACTGATTATCTTCATGAGACTTTCCCTTAGGGCATTGGTTTGCATAATGCCCGTACATTCCACATTTAAAACATTTAACCATTGTTGATGTCGTAGCAATACCATTATCCTCATCTATGGTGTTAACTGAACCTTTTCCTTTGCACTTACTTACTTTGTGTCCTTCTTTTCCACACCCAAAGCATCTTTCAGTTCCTTTGAAACATTCTCCTTGATGCCTCTTCCCATATGATTTACATAGGGGAAATTGAACTTTCTTTCCTCTATGATCATCATGAAACTCCATCTTTCTCTTATTAGCCGAGTCAGGAAACTTACCAAATTTTACTTTATTGATCATATTATGAGATTTCTGATTCGGCATAATAATGATGTTTGTACTTCCAAATCCCATTTCATTATGAAGAATATCATTCCATTGTCCATCATATTCTCCATTATCGTGAATCATCTTGTTTCCAGCCATTTTCTAAAACCCAAAAAGAATAGTGTGAGAGGCAAAAATCATAATAAAGGGGGAGTAACTTCAATATCTAACATCTTAGGTTTAATTCTATGATCGTTAGCGTAATTCTAGTACTATAACCTATACGTATACTTAACCTTAGAGACATCCCTAGACATACCTTATAAATATCTCTAGGGATCTCACTAAAGTTCTCGCATCCTAGTTTCCAAAGGTTGACTAAACCTTTCCTCTGATACCAACTGTAGAGACCCGAAGCTTGATGTACATAGACATTACATTACTTTTGCGGAATACTTAGTACATAACAAAAAACACACACACAAGGATCGTAATAGTTTAGTGTCTTTGGAAACTCGGAACGTAATCTTCTAATTGTGGTGAAAGATCTCCAATATCTCCCATAAAGATCTTCCCTTTTTTTTACCTAAAACCTTTCTTTATATCCTGGGGAAAAGAAAACATAAAAGGGTGAGATCAAATGCTCAGTAAGGGTAAACAAAAGAAAAATCAATCACATCATATTCATAAGAACATAACTTTTGGAAATCTTAACCTGCAAAAGAGAGCATAATTTCATAACATGGGATAAATCATAGTAGTGAAATGAAATCCCATTAAGCATAACATAAAACATGAAAATTTGTGGCATACACACATAATCATAGAGAATCATTTCTGGTTAGTCATGACTCATTGCCAAGACTATCTTAGTGGACAAAGTCCATTTCTGAATCGAGTCACCCTCGTTTCAGTCCTGTTTCACTGAACCGGTATAACCTACCATTCCAGCCATGTCTATCTCATGAGATATGAAATCTTTACCCAATTCATTGGAGGGAGATATAGGTCCCACCCATCTTATAATTAATCCTTTCTTATGTGTGCCACATAATCATAAATCATACATCATCGCATAACACATGTAACAAAAATGGGATTCTTGAAACATCATGACATCATAAAACAATTCATATAAGATAAATGAATTCATAAAAATAATTCCATCACAACAAAATCAAATCAATGTAATGATAGGGATATAATCAGAACCCTATATTATCTTAGATGGAAAATAATTTTGATAAAACTCTTGAAATGAATTCTTGAGGAAAATATCCTTTCTTCTTCAAAATCAATTTCTTTTCACAAAACATCATGAAATTTTAAAAGAAAGATATTTTATTGAAAATAGACATGAAAAATTTTGGAGTAAGCTTCATGAAAATATGGCTTTATAAAACCGTAAAAATCCGTTCGTGCCGTATAAGTTAAAAAAACATTCTTCCCGTACTTTTTTCAGAAAAGTCAAAAAGTACCTCGTACGAAAAACGACAAAAGATTACTTTCATATCTTTTAATAAAAACTTACCGAAGGGTAAAATTGGATTTAAACAATTGTAGGTGGATAGAAATAATATTACATATTGAGGAAACATGGATGTGGATGATAAAATACACCCCAGTAAATGCCAAAGTATAAACAATCTCGGATAAAAATGAGATTGTGATATTTCCCTTACCTTAGATCCAAATTGCTTTGTAAGTGTCCGAACCTCATTTATAATGATTTAAATCAAGTTATTGACTTATTCCAGAATCATATTCATTGTTATTATATCATATATGGTCCACTTATGACTTTATATTACCCGTTCTTTTGTAAATTCATGTTAAAGTACCGTTTTGGGTAGAATCGTCTCATTTGTCGTTCGTGTTTTTAACTTGTAATTATTCATATGATTAGTTAGATCATGATTACTTAATTCCAGAATATAAAACATAATTTATATATATATATTCAGAATATACATATATAATAAATCAGTAAATGGAAAGAAATACACCGTTCATGGAGACGGTAGTCCGTACGTACGCATGAACGCTGTTTTCGTTTCCTTATTGAATTGAATGGAATTAAGTAGATGACATAAATATAAATATAAATAATTCCAGTATAATTATCAGGTCATATATTTTATTAGTACTTATTATATATACTTCATAATCATTCATGAATGGTTAATCATTGATAATGAATCTCATCGCGTCGTGGAGACGGTAGTCCGTACGTACGCACGAGCGATGATATCGTTCTCATGGTCGTGGAATTGTGTTGAAGTGTATAATATTTCAGTATCAATATCACTTTATAATAATCATATATAATTACACATTACACCTTTATACCCATCCAATTAAGGTGGTGGCGGAAAATAGATTACACCACGGCGTGGAGACGGTATTCCGTACGTACGCACGCGCGGTGATTTCATTTTTCCGTAGGATGGATAGAAGATGAATTAGGGTTATTTCATATTTATAATAACATATCAGTATGTAAGTAATACTGATGTTATTACTTTATAATGAAACAACTAAAGAAGAATAAGTTGAAAAAGAAAGAAATTGAAAAGACCGGTAATGGATATTACCTCTTCTTTGGAACGCCTCTTTGAATCCTCCACTTAGGGAACTAAGATTGGTCTTTGAAGAAGACCAGGACCTCTAGGATTATTCTAGGGAAGTGGAGAGGAGAAAATGGCAGGGGTTGGCCGAGCTTGAGTGCTCAAATTGGTGTGAGGAAGAGAGGGAGGAGGTGCCCTTTTATAAGGGAGGAGAGGGGCACCTTAGGAATATCTCAAAATATTATTTTATATTAAAGTCAAAATCGGTTTATAATGGTTCCAAAGGGTCTTATTTCGAAGCTAAAGTGGGGATGGGTCGAACTCCTATCAACCAATAAGATTTAGACAAGTTTAGGTTATTATTTTAACCTTAACAATTAGATTTAACCCTAAGTTAAATAATTTAACTTTTACCGTGTCTTTTTGTTTTCTTACACTATATGGTTAATACACTTACTATAACATGCCAAAAGAACCCCAAATTGTTTATTATTAATATATATATCCTTATCTAAGTCATTTGGCTGAACCTTAGATTTTTAGGAATAAAATAACAATTAATAATATAATATTTGATTTAAAACCTATTTTGTGTCAATTTTGACACTATTTGATATATGATTTTTGTGAAAGTCATAAAAGAATTATATGTTCGAACCAAGTTGATTAAATCAACAATAATATATCATAGTAACCTAGAAAATTAGTGTATGTCATAAAAAGTCTCAAATTACATTTATTTGGGCATTTATAACATCAATTCTGTCAATATTTCATTAATAAGACAATTACTGCATCATCTTTCTGTCATAATAAATGATAATTATTTAATCCCTAAAAATTCTAAATAAATTCATATGATGTAGATAATTGTATTAGATTTCTGGATACTATTCATGTTTGAAGTTTCATGAAGTTTATCACTAGATTAAAATTATTATACTTGTAACATTTAAGAAAGTGACATGTTGTCACATTCTTTGGTTTTAATAATAATTAAATTATTTTCATTGAAAAAATTTAATTAAATTAATCTAATCCGACCCTTAGGTGATATGGGTCGTTTTTTAGTCATCCATTAGGATTTTGACATTTGTTAGGGTAATTTTAAAATATTATATTTACCCTTAATTACCCGATTTACCTTTAACTATGGTAAATAAAATTTACTGTAGTTACTATTCATAATTCCCAAAAATGATAAGTATCCTATTAACATAATTTGGACCCACTGATTCCAAATATGGAATCCATTTTTTAAAATTCAATACACAGAAGTTGCAGAAATTAAATTAAAATTAATCCCGTTGTCGAATAAAAACGGGTTTTTGTTTAAAACATTGCAAAAGATTGAATTGATTTAACTTACGAATTCAAGGTAAAATCAATGCTAATGACATACATTATATTAAATGGTAAAAATATATTCTATTTATACTTTAAAACCATTCAATATTATAATTTAACCACATAAGATATTATGATGAAAAAAGTTGTTTTTAATTAAAATATAGCGTGTTTTTACTATTCATTAAAATGTGAAAGTTACTAGAATAATATGAAAATTTTATCCAAAGTAAATTTTTATTTCTTGATTCCAAAGAAGAATTTTATTTTGTCAAATTGAACTTATAAACATGTCAAAAACCAGATTTAAAGTGGGTGCGGCATCCAAAGGCGGCAAAACTGCATTTTTTGAAAAATACTTATTTTACCCGAAAAATTTATTTTGTTCTTATACCATGTTCTAGAAATGTGTAAGAGTAATAATAATGTTATAAAATTCAAAATTTAGTTAATACTATTCATAACGGCTAGTTCATGACAATATTATAATAATATAACATTGTTTATTAAAACCCGGTATTGCGTACAACACACGCTATCGAGGAAGGTCGCGATTGCGTGTAATGCAAGCCAAGTCAGGGTTGCGTGTTGTGAAAGAATCCTTCGTTGTTTCGTATAACAGAATCCAACCATATTTCATTTATACATTTAATATATATATATATATATATATATATATATATACTCAATGTTGCGTAGAATAACTATTATCAAAATTGTGTGTAACACGGTCCAAGAATAGTGTTGCGTATACTGCAAGCTAATACGGTGTTGCATATAGCGCAAGGTAATCTTGGTGTAGAATACAACGAAAGACATTAATGAAATTAAAATAATATTTTTCATAAAATCTCGGGGTGTTACATCCACAGAGAAAGTCAGTCTTCTATTGATTAGAGAAGAAGCCACAAGAGGAACGAAGAGCCAAATTATTAGGGTATTCCCTCCAAATTACTATTTGTGAAGAAGTTCCAGAAGGATCAAATCAATTAAAGGCAATGTCTCATCAGGGACATGGAAAAAGATAGTATCGCATAAATGCTGATAGAAGGGATGCAATGCATTATGCATCAATTAATGTCATCAATGCCATTGTTGCTGATCCTCCAAAACATGAGGCTCGTTCAGAGGGATCAGATGAAGAGGTTCATGCTCAATAATTTGTACGCACAGACACAAATGAAGAAGGTGTGCGTACACAAAATCAAAGGCTTACACAGAATATGGGTATTTCTTCAAAAACCAGCTTCTTCCTCTCCTAAAGTCATCCAACAAGGGGAAAGGAAAGAATCAGGTAACATACCCTTCCTCTATAGAATTCCAATCGCTCTCATTAGAGAAAAGGTTCGCACAATAGGAGGAAGAAATGAAGGAATTAAGGACGTTGAATTCAGAACTACTTCAAGGTAGTCTTCCTCCTAAGCATGATAGAGTTAGTCAGCCAAGGGAATTTGTTTCATTTACTAAGATGGATAAAAAATATCCTCTTTTATCAGTACACCCTCACAGGTCTAATCCTATGGGTTAGGTGAAACAACAAATAGTGGTATTATCATCATTTGTAGCACTAGCCACCACATCTGTCCATGCACCAGTTATTGCACTCACTCAGGTCCAAGTTCAACCAGATGTTTCTCAAAATTTAATAACTACTATTGAGTCATTAACAGCTCGGTTGGAAGCTATGGAGGGAAAACATGCTCAAATTCAACCAAAAAAGAGAGCTTACCCGGAATGGGTTGATGCAATTCCTCCCCCATCAAATTTTTCAAGTACCACATTCCCAATCGTTAACGGTTTGGGAGACCTAGAGAAACACTTAACACATTTTGTTTCTTGTTGTGATCCTATGATGTGAACCCATCAGCAACATGAAGCAATTATGCTCAGGTGTTTTGTACAGTCATTACAAGGGCCTGTTTTTGTTTGGTACACAAGCTTGCAATCCCGGTCAATTAACATGTGGGAAGATCTTCATCAATGATTCCTTCTTCAATTCAACTCACCTTTGACAAAGAAAACAATTTTTTATCTTACAAATTATAAGAAAAGGGAGAATGAAAAGGTTTCAAGATTCATTACTCACTGGAAGGGATTAACAAATTCCCTAAGCATAGCACTCCCTCAAGAGGAATTGTTGCAAATCTATGTGAAAAATATGTGTGATGAGTTATGCACGCCGTTGATCCTTGTGAAATACACAAGAGGATTTCAAGACCTTAATTTGATCGCTCAACAGATTGAAGAATCTCTTACAAAGAATAAGGATAAAACTCATGTAATTCCATCAGCTCCAGGAAGGAGAATGGGTAGAGCAGAGACTGCTACTTTTACGCTTAAACAAGCACATGTACGTGCTTCTACTTCAAAACCTTCATTTTTTCGAAGGGATCCACCTCCTTAGCGTCAAAAACAATGGTTGTTTTGTCAAAAAGATCCAAGAGATCAAAGACGGAAACAATTTTTGGGCCTGAAGATAAAAGTTTATTCTTTCCTAAGTGAACAAGTTCTATGTTACTTCATTGCAGCTCTGGAAAATAATTTGGTTCAATTGCCAAGGCCCAAAAGGCCAAACAAGGATTGAAATGATGACCATCCCAACTGTTTCCTATTTCATAAAATGTTAAGGAATCCTATTCAGGAGTGTTTTGCCTTCAAAAACCTCCTGAAAAAAATTGTGGACTCGAGACAAGTCAAATTGAAAGGTTCTTCAGCTTAGGTAGCATGTGTTACTACTACAAATCCAGAGGAAGAAGGCGAGTGGCAGGAATTCAAAAGCAAAAATGCATAGAAATATGATGATTGGATGGTCAGAAAAATGTTCAACCGAACTCATGCCATTTTGTGAACGCAATTGAAGAAACCAATTGTGTCTTCTGCTATGAATGCCACAGAAAATCCCCCTTCATCGGAGGGAAAATACTCAAATAAACGACATAATTCAAATAAAGAAGAGAAATCAGAGGAAGATGAGATCGTGTCAATGCCTAAGTTTTCTTCGACTCTGGAATATTTTATGACATCTACTTTGAAGCCACGGGCACCGCCCCACCAAACGGCACAGCCTAAACTGGGTAATCAGGCAGAGTCTTCATCAGAAGAAGAGTTGATCTTTGGTTCTATTAATATGATTCACTTAACAGATCCTTATGCCAATCACAGTTTTGATCTTGATGAGCATGAGTTCCCTGTATCAAACAAACGAATTAGAGGGAATTCCATAGGTCTGGGATATAGAGGAGGACGTTGATATACCAAAATCCACTATTCCAATTCTACCCCTGCTATAATTGTATATATAGCAGAAACTCGCGGCAGAGCCCTTCAGCGAGCTCAACAAGAACAAGAAAGTTCTTCCACACATAGAAGATTCATCCTAGGCACAATCATTCTGGAGGATCGGTTAGAGGTTACACCTTCTTCCTCTTAGTAGGTAAATAGACCCATTCGGTCTAATATTCCAAAGCCATGAGTATTTCCAACTCCTATCCTGATACAAGATGCATCTACTTCCAAACAATCAACTTCCAAGGTACCTGCTAAACCACATGTTGCTGTTGGGAGACGTAAACCTTTGGATCAAAAATATGATGTATTGAAACATTTGGACCATGTACCGGCCAAGTTATCAATTCTGGATGCCTTGAATCTATCAAAGGATCTTCAGGAGGCACTCATTGAGGCTTTTTCAAGTCCTTAAGAATTTGAAACAGAAATTGCAGCAACTGAAGTCTACCATTTAGAGAATAATCTGGTAGAATGCCATGCAGTGATATCTTTTACAGATGAAGATGAAGATGATGTCATGCATGGACATATTAGACCATTGTATTTATCTGGAAAGGTCAATGATGTAGACATCTGAAGAGATTTTATTGATAATGGTTCAGGAGTCAACCTCATCCCCATTCATACACTTCGTCGATTGGACCTCACCGAATCTGACTTATCTCCTTCTACTTTGATGTTGAAAGGACATGATAAAAATGAACAAGAACCTTTGGATGAGATCACACTCAGAACATAGTTTAAAGATCTTGTATCCAATTAATATTTCATGGTTTTTCATCATGACATAGCTTTCAACATTTTTCTTGGAAGACCTTGGCTACATCAACATGCATTTATTTCTTAATCATACCATCAATGTCTCAAATATTGTTTTAATGGTCAAATTGGGACATTGTATGGTGATAAATCCACATTCAAAACATGTGAATCTCAATACATTGAGGCGGAATTCTATCACATGGAGGGTAAGGAGAAATCCACAACAAGGGAGGTTACCAAAGTTAATGCTCCATTTGGTTTGGAAAAGATTCCAGTAAACCAATTTACACATGTGAGTACAAATTATGTGTTTCCTATCAGTCAAATTGACCAGATAGACCCAAATCAAAATACTCTTATGGAAACTTCCATGATGTCAATTATGGAAATCAGCCCAGACAGCATGGGATAAATTGGTAACTCACCTAGCAATGATGAAATTTCAAATAGAGATGTCTTCATTTCATCCGCTGAAATCCAGAAAGTCTATACTACGCCAACCGGGACAGAAGAAGTTATAGCAATGTCAGAGGTGAACGATGATGTCTATTCTAAATCCATCATCTCCTCTTTATTACTAAAGGAAGACCCTTCATCATCAATAGGGTCAGAAATGGAAGATTCTTCTTCAAGATTTTCAAATTTTAACATCTCTCTTGATCCTTGAAATCCTGCTTCATCATCTTCTTTGAAAGTAGAAACAGAAGAAATAACACATGTTTAAGAAGAAGAGGAAGATCTCAAGGATGCTCCTCTAGCATTTGAAGAGGGTATCACTACCACTGTGGATGAACTCAGAGAAAAATAAACATGGTTATAAAAGAAGATCCACGTCCCACTTTAATTAGTGCGGCCATGACTCTTGAAGAGTAGGAAATGTATATTTCATTTTTGAAGCAAAATTGAGATATATTTTCTTGGAACCATACAGAAATTCCAAACCTTGATCTTAATGTTACTACTCATCATTTGGGTTTGCCAGAAGAACATCGAGGATTCAAGCAAGCCGCAAGAAGAACACACCCAACTTATGCTTCCAAAATTGAAGGTGAAGTGGATGATATTATCAAAGATAATTTCATCAGAGAAGTT
The DNA here is from genome assembly GCA_963277665.1 of Viscum album. NCBI lineage: Eukaryota > Viridiplantae > Streptophyta > Magnoliopsida > Santalales > Viscaceae > Viscum > Viscum album. Next base: position 508,726,655 of record OY728145.1, read on the forward strand.
AAATATCCCAAATGGTTGGCTCATATTGTCCCTGTGAAAAAGAAGAACGGAAAAATTAGAGTTTGCATTGATTTCAGAGATCTTAATCAGCATTGTCTTAAAGATGATTTTCCAGTTCCTATCACAGAACTCTTAATTGATGCAACAGCTGGCTATGAAGCACTTTCCTTCATGTATGGGTATTCCGGGTATAATCAAATCTTAATGGCTCCAAAAGATGAATAAAATACAGTCTTTAGAGCCCCTCAGGGTGTGTTTTTCTATCGGGTAATGCCCTTTGGCCTAAAGAATGCAGGCGCAACATATCAGTGTGCCATGCACTGTATCTTCATAACCTTTTTAGGGAATTTTGTTGAATTTTATGTTGATGATTTGGTGGTTAAATCCAGGAAACGTTCTAATCACTTGGCCGATTTAGAAGTCATATTCCAAAAACTCCGACAACACAATTTGAAGATTATAACGACCCAAAGTTTCATTAATGGAAAATCCCTCTTGATCCAGTTAAATGTTTCTTTATGAAAAATGTTTTTATAAGATGTCAACTTCTTTAGTTTTACGTTAAGATTTGTGACCGTTACTTTTATAGTCGTTGAACAGTGATCATCTAAGTAGTATAAATATAAGGCTTTAACGAACCCATTTCTACTCAGACAAAGGAAGCGATGGCCTCATCCAGTAGAATTGGCCCTTACGAAGCCCATTTGTCAGAGCTCGGAAAAGTGGTGGAGTCTTTGGGCTTTTCCCTTGACCAAGCCCAAGCTGAGCTTCATCAAGTCAAACTCGAACGTGATCGTCTACGGGAAAAGTGGAAGTTGATTGAAATTACCACTCGAGCGATGTTATCCGAGCCGCCCCAAGAGTCTGTCACCATCGCACACCTTACCCTTAGGTCTTATGCAGCTATTTTAAGGGGTTATTTAACAAATAAGTAGTACCATGTTCATGCACATTACTTTTGTATATAATAATGAATATAATTTCTAGTCATTTTTGATACATTGTAATTAGTTTTTAAAGTACAAATGGTGTTTTTAGTTATTATTTAATTACGAATTATATTTTATTAAATTAAAGGATTTTTGAATTAAATAATATTTTAATAAAATATTATTATTAATATTACATTAATTTTTATTAAATATAAATGATCTTATAATTTTATGAATGCAATTAAAATTTTTATTAAGGTTTGAAAGCCATTTCTGTCAAAACCCGTGAATTTTTTTATAAATGTCAGTTTTTATTTTAAAAATGAAAATTCACATATTTAGAAAATTATTTAGATAAAATAAATATTATTTTTGGAATCAGGACGTCGAAATTATCCAATAGTGAATTTTTCATAATTTTCTGAGACAGTCAAATTTTTGGGTAAAAATTAAATACCATTTAAATATATAATGTGTTTTATGACATCATAATGACCCAATGGTGATGTAATAAAATACCATAATCCTTATTTTCGGCCAATATATGTTTTATCATTAAAATAATGAGGTTTTGGGTTTGTTTGACTCACTTTTCAAAACATTAATGGAGCCCTCAAGACTTATTCAACACTTTGCCTTTTTAAATTAATTTCCATGGGAGTGTGACTCACCTCCACATAAGAAACCCTAATTTTTTAATAAGTTCGGACCTTGGACTTGTAAAATATTGTTTTCCTCTTTCCTTTTCCAGAAACCATGGGCAAATACCATGGGATGGTTTGTGGTTTGGATTATTTTAATATAAGGGGTCCCAAACCTAAATAATAAAGAATTCCCTCACCTTTCCTATATAAACCCACCCAAGATCCCACTTCCTCCTCAATAAAATCCCTTAGAGTTCGTCCAACCTCTGCCCTACTCTATATATAATCCTCCCAAGGTGCCCCAAGCTCCCAATAATCCTCTCACAATCCTCTCTCTAGCCTTTGGAAGCACACTTCCAAGTAAGGGGTTTTCTTCCTTTCTCATTTTTTTGTCAATTTTTTTAAGTTGTATTGCCCTTTTTATTTCAATTATGAATGTTGGGGTATGGTTTTTCACCTCCCCCATACTGCCCTATTATTGTTTTAATGATGGGAGAACCCTTTCTCTCTCATTAAATGCCTCTCATGTACACCCGTTACTATGCCGAAATTCCGAAAGAAACTTCTCTCTCTTCTTTTACATTCAAGCAATACTTTTGTATCATGAATCTAAATTCCATTTATATTGTTGGGACATGTATATATATGATCTCCTTACTGTCCATTACATGTAAATATGATGAGTAACCCCTTTCTCTCTCATCAACCTTTTTTATGAATTCTTATGTCACGCCGTTACGCTGCCGAAATCGCACCGATTTTCTAAGCCAATGTCTTTGTGTAGTGAATACCATGCCCATTTCTCCATCAAGGGTATTCACCTTTATGCACATTTACATATTGATTATAAAGTTTCATGTATGAATTCCACATTCCTTTATCGTGGAAGAAATGATTATGTTTTATGAATCCATGTTTTATGATCCATGTGGCACACTTATGCATGAAATGAAATGTTTAAGAAGGGTGCGCCCTTTATAGCGCTCCAATGCATTGGGTAAAGTATAGTATCATGATACGTCATGTGCAATGAGTGTTTACTCATGCTAATTCAAGTGCAACGAGGGTTTACTCGTGCTTCAAGTGCAATGAGGGTTTACTCATGCTCCATGTGCAATGAGCCTTGGCTCATGCTAATTCAATGTTAAGTGTTGTTGCCACATTTCCATGTTATGATTATCATGCTTTATCATGCCTTTATGTTCATGTTTATATTATGATCTATTGATATGCCTATTTCATAACATGTATTTTAATCCTCATGTTATTCATTGTGTACTCCCTTACTGGGATTTATAGCTCACCCTTTTCTTATGCATGTTCTCAGGTTATCCCATGCAATGCTAAGTACGAAGGAATGTAGTGGTCATGTAAAGGAAGTTTTCAATAAAGATGTTGTATTTCAAGTTTAAAGTTTTTATGTAATGATCCTAAGCCCCAAAGACACTAAAACTCTCGATCTTCTTTGTTGTATCAAGTGAAGTTCTATGTAATAAAGCATGTTTAAGTTGTAATAAAAAGCAGGGTTGTCATAGTTGGTATCAGAGGATAGGTTTAGTTATTTTTGGGATTAGGAAACCCTAGTAAAGCCTTAGATACAAGAATAAGTATAATAAAAGCATCCCTAAGTTTTGTTAAATACTATGTAAGTGGTTTATCAAACAAATACATCCCTGTCTGGATACGAGCAGGTAGAGGCGGCTCTGGCACAGATGTATCCTAGGGGTAAAACCCGAAAACACCACTTTGAGCTAGACTCGAACGAGAATTGGTGCACGACAACGGGCCTTGCAGAACTATTGGTTACGACACTCCCGGGGGATATGTTTTGATAAATTCAGAATCTTAGTATGAACCCTTATTAAGGGAAAAATGCTCCTAAGAATATATGTTAGAAGGAAGATCATGAAAATCCTGGATTGAATCCTATAGAATCATGAGTTAAAGGGATTAAAGTTTATTTATAAGTCATCAAATTTTGTCTTTGGATTACCCTTTATGTGTTACCCCTAACTTTCCTTTTATTCCAGCCAATGGCCGGTAATAGGAGAACTCGGGCTAACAACCGTTGTGAAGATCAGTGTGATGATTGTACTTATGAGATGCCCAATCCAATGGGAGCGGGAATCACAAACTTTGTCATGCTTCTCTCTCAGCTAACTCAAGTTTTGAATAGAAACACTGGTCAAGAGGAACGTTCAACCCCTCCCTAAGAAAGAACAAGTCGCTATTGAAAGCTTCATGAGACAAAGGCCTCCTACTTTTAGTGGATCATCCGATCCCACGATCACTGAACAATGGATCAACTCCATTGAAAAGATATTCTCCATCCTCCAATGCTCTGAAAAAGAGAAGGTTCTCCTGGCGGATTATCGTATGGAGGGTGAAGCTGATCAATGGTGGACGTTGATAAAAAATACGAAGCCTGAGGAGGAGATCGAGGCTTTGGATGGAAGGAATTCCGGAAGATGTTTTTCGATAAATATTTTCCACGCACCCTCCGTCTTAAGATGGAAAGGGACTTCCTTTCCCTCAAACAGAAAGATGAAGAATCTGTGGGAGCGTACGAGGCAAACTTCACAAGGCTTGCACGATACGCTTCCGGCTTTGTCGTTGCCCCCGAATGCAAGGTTGACCGCTTCTTTGGTGGGATGAAGCCTAGCTTGCGGAAAGCATTAGCGATCCGTGACTTCGAAAACTATGAGGAAATTGTCCGATGTTCCCTCAAGGTTGAAATAGAGATCGGAGAATCACATGGGTATCATGGGGAAAAGAAGCATAAGGTGGACTTCAATGCTGGTGGTCCGATGGATAAATCCAACGGCGCTAAGAAATTCCAGCACCCCACTTGCCAAAAGTGTAGAAAGAAGCACCCTAGAAATTGCCTTAAGGGGACAAGAAAATGCTTCAAGTGTGGAAGAGAAGGGCACCTAGCTGTTAACTGCCAGCAAGAAGGACCCGCGGCTGCGACAGAGGAGAGGAACGCTCCGTTCGAACCTCAACGCGTTGTTTAATGCTTAAAATGCAAAGAACCAGGTCATTTTGCGAATCAGTGCCCTAATCCAAGGGTTATCGGAGGCAATCAACAACCTCCAAGACTGCAAGGAAGAACTTTTGCCATCACTTCTGCCGAAGTGAACCCCGACAAGGAAGTGGTGATAGGTACGCTAGTTATTCATTCAAGAATAGAGAACGTACTTTTTGATTCAGGTTCTACACATTCTTTTATATCTCAAAAGTTTAGTAGAACAATCCCTGCACCACCACAAATCAAGGAATTAAAGATGTCGGTGAGTACGGAAAATGGGGAAATCATTTCATCCCATGAGTATAAGTCCTCCCCTGTTATAATCTGTGGATTGAATTTCCTGGCGAACCTCTTCATACTCCCTTTGGTGGAATTTGATGCAATTCTTGGCAAGGATTGACTTTCCTTATATAGAGCCAACATAAATTGTCGGGAGAGGGAAATCACACTCCATATGGAGAATCGACCCCCAATTCTTTACAAGTGTCAGGAGGAAGATGAATCTCCTTTAGCTCCATCATATCAAGCATGGATATTACTGCCTTATGAGCATGCATATCTGGCTCAGATGATTGAGTCCAAGGAATAAACCACCCTTGAAGAAATACCTATTGTGAGGGAATTCGCTGAAGTATTTCCCGAGGAACTTCCTGGTCTTTCTCCAAGAAGAGATGTTGAGTTCTCAATTGAACTTATACCTAGGGCGCTACCAATGTCCAAGACTCCATATAAAATGGCTGTTGTTGAGATTGAAGAGCTGAAGAAACAACTACAGGAGAATCTGGATAAAGGGTTTATACGCCCAAGTGCATCACCATGGGGTGCAACAGTCCTCTTTATCAAGAAGAAGGATGGGTCAATGCGGCTTTGCATCGATTATCGTGAACTTAAAAAAATCACGATAAAGAACAAGTATCCTCTCCCAAGAATCGATGACTTGTTTGATCATCTGCGTGGAGCACAATACTTCTCCAAGGTCGACTTGCGGTCGGGATATTATCAAGTAAGGGTGAAGAAGGAAGATATCCCCAAGACTGCTTTTCGTACAAGGTACGTGCACTATGAAATCATAGTAATGCCTTTCGGACTCACCAATGCTCCAACAATATTCATGGACTTGATGAATAGAGTCTTTAGAGATTACCTAGACAAATTTGTGGTAGTTTTTATAGATGATATTCTAATATACTCCAAAACCAAGGAGGACCATGAGGATCATTTAAAAACTGTACTAGAGACTTTGCGCAAGGAGAAGCTCTATGAAAAGTACAGAAAGTGTGAGTTTTGGTTGAAGGAAGTATCATTCTTGGGCCATATCATCACAAGCAATGGAATATCTATGGACCCCTCCAAAACAGATGCAATTGAGGGAAGTCCGAGGCCAACATCGGTAACTGATATCCGTAGCTTCTTGGGGTTAGCTGGATATTATCGATGATTTGTGAGAAATTTCTCACGGTTTTACAACCCTCTTACCAAGCTAACTCGAAAGGGAGTAAAGTTTTCTTGGAGTGATGAATGCGAAGAAAGCTTCAAGGAGTTGAAAAGGAGGCTTATCACTGCACTCGTGCTCACTTTACCCACAAGTGGGGAGCTTTTTGTGGTATTCAGTGATGCTTCGAAGAAGGGCTTAGGATGTGTGCTGATGCAGAATGATAAAGTGATATCCTATGCCTCAAGGCAGTTGAAAATCCATGAGCGAAACTATCCAACGCATGATCTGGAGTTGGCAGCGATGATCTTTGCCTTGAAAATCTGGCGGCATTATCTCTATGGAGAGAAATGTGAGATATATACTGACCACAAGAGTCTTAAATATATATTCACACAGAAATAGCTTAATATGCGTCAGAGAAGATGGATAGAGCTCATCAAGGATTATGACTGTTCAATACATTACCACCCTGGGAAGGTGAACAAGGTGGCGGATGCCCTAAGTAGAAAGGATCCAGCGATTCTATCAATGATGAGAATTGAGAAGGATCCAATCTTCTTAGACTTGATGAAGATGGACGTGGGAATCATAAAGAAGGGAACATCATCAATCCTTTCACAAATGATTGCTCAACCATCTCTTTTGGAAAGGTTAAAGGATGCTCAAAAGGATGATGCGATAATCCAAGAAAAAGTGGAAGCTATCAAAAAGGGAAAATCCTCAGAGTTTAATGTTAATGAAGAAGGAATTGTGCGGTTTGGGAAAAGACTATGTGTTCCATCAAGTCTGGAGCTGAAGAAGGAAATTTTGGATGATGCACATAGTTCAAATTTCTCTATTCACCCAGGGAGCACAAAGATGTATCGATATCTCCGAGAAAACTTTTGGTGGGATAATATGAAGAAGGAGATCGCTGAATATACATCAAAGTGCTTGGTGTGTCAGCAAGTGAAGGCAGAGAGGAAGAAGTCTAAGGGGATGATGCAACCATTGCCCATACCATAATGGAAATGGGAGAACATCACCATGGACTTTGTCACCGGACTTCCAAGGACATCCAAAGGAAACAATGCAATCTGGGTTGTTGTGGATCATCTTACAAAGACGGTACACTTCATTGCTATTCAAGAGGATTTATCTTTGGATCAACTGGCACAAATATATATCAGGGATGTGGTACGGTTTCATGGAGTACCACTATCTATTGTGTCTGACCGAGATCCAATATTTACCTCTAAGTTTTGGAAGAGTCTTCAACATGCTCTGAATACTGAACTGAACTTCAGTACGTCCTATCATCCTCAAACTGATGGCCAATCCGAGCGGACTATCCAAACACTTGAGGATATGTTGAGAGCGTTCTCAATGGACTTTAAAAGAGGATGAGATCAATATCTTCCTCTAGTTGAGTTCTCTTATAATAATAGTTTCCACTCGAGCATCCAAATGGCACCATATGAAGCCCTGTATGGGAAAAGGTGTAGAACACCGACATGTTGGGATGAGGTCGGTGAACATAAGCTGCTTAGACCAGAAATGGTCGAAGAAATGGTGGAGAAGGTGAAAACCATTCAGCAGCATATCAAGGTAGCCCAAAGTCAACAGAAGAGTTATGCAGATAATCGTCGATGAGACCTTGAGTTTAAAGTCGGAGACATGGTGTTTTTACGCATATCTCCATGGAAGAAGGTCATGAGGTTTGGAAAGAAAGGGAAGTTAAGTCCAAGGTACATCGGCCCCTTCGAGGTTCTTGATCGTGTTGGGGCTGTGGCCTATCGACTAGCACTTCCACCTACTATGTCCAAGGTGCATGATGTCTTTCATGTATCCCTCTTAAGGAAGTACATACTGGACCCTTCACATGTACTCTCTTCTGAGGTGGTACAATTGGAAGATGATCTTTCTTATGAGGAGCAACCAGTGAAGATATTAGATCGTAGAGAAAAAGTTCTACGAAATAAGACAATGCCCCTCGTCAAGGTGTTGTGGAAAAACCACAAGTTTGAAGAAGCAACTTGGGAGTCGGAGGATATGATGAAGCTGAGTTACCCACATTTGTTTTAGTGTGTGAAAAGGAAAATTTCGAGGGAGAAATTTCTTAAGGGGGGAATATTGTAACGACCCAAAGTTTCATTAATGTAAAATCCCTCTTGATCCAGTTAAATGTTTCTTTATGAAAAATGTTTTTATAAGATGTCAACTTCTTTAGTTTTACGTTAAGATTTGTGACCGTTACTTTTATAGCCGTTGAACAGTGATCATCTAAGTAGTATAAATATAAGGCATTAACGAACCCATTTCTACTCAGACAAAGGAAGCGATGGCCTCATCCAGTAGAATTTCCCCTTACAAAGCCCATTTGTCAGAGCTCGGAAAATAGGTGGCGTCTTTGGGCTTTTCCCTTGACCAAGCCCAAGCTGAGCTTCATCAAGTCAAGCTCAAACGTGATCGTCTACGGGAAAAGTGTAAGTTGATTGAAATTACCACTCGAGCGATGTTATCCGAGCCGCCCCAAGAGTCTGTCACCATCGCACACCTTACCCTTAGGTCTTATGCGGCTATTTTAAGGGGTTATGTAACAAATAAGTAGTACCATGTTCATTCACATTACTTTTGTATATAATAATGAATATAATTTCTAGTCATTTTTGATACATTGTAATTAGTTTTTAAAGTACAAATGGTGTTTTTAGTTATTATTTAATTAAGAATTATATTTTATTAAATTAAAGGATTTTTTAATTAAATAATATTTTAATAAAATATTATTATTAATATTACATTAATTTTTATTAAATATAAATGATCTTATAATTTTATGAATGCAATTAAAATTTTTATTAAGGTTTGAAAGCCATTTCTGTCAAAACCCATGAATTTTTTTATAAATGTCGGTTTTTATTTTAAAAATGAAAATTCACATATTTAGAAAATTATTTAGATAAAATAAATATTATTTTTGGAATCAGGACGTCGAAATTATCCAACAGTGAATTTTTCACAATTTTCCGAGATAGTCAAATTTTTGGGTAAAAATTAAATACCATTTAAATATATAATGAGTTTTATGACATCATAATGACCCAATGGTGATGTAATAAAATACCATAATCCTTATTTTCGGCCAATATATGTTTTATCATTAAAATAATAAGGTTTTGGGTTTGTTTGACTCACTTTTCAAAGCATTAATGGAGCCCTCAAGACTTATTCAACACTTTGCCTTTTTAAATTAATTTCCATGGGAGTGTGACTCACCTCCACATAAGCAACCCTAATTTTTTAATAAGTTCGGACCTTGGCCTTGTAAAATATTGTTTTCCTATTTCCTTTTCCAGAAACCATGGGCAAATACCATGGGATGGTTTGTGGTTTGGATTATTTTAATATAAGGGGTCCCAAACCTAAATAATAAAGAATTCCCTCACCTTTTCTATATAAACCCACCCAAGATCCCACTTCCTTCTCACTAAAATCCCTTGGAGTTCGTCCAACCTCTTCCCTAATCTCTCTAGAATCCTCCCAAGGTGCCCCAAGCTCCCAATAATCCTCTCACAAGCCTCTCTCTAGCCTTTGGAAGCACACTTCCAAGTAAGGGGTTTTCTTCCTTTCTCATTTTTTTGTCAATTTTCTTTAAGTTGTATTGCCCTTTTTATTTCAATTATGAATGTTGGGGTATGGTTTTGCACCTCCCCCATACTGCCCTCTTATTGTTTGAATGATTGGAGAACCCTTTCTCTCTCATTAAATGCCTCCCATGTACACCCGTTACTATGCCGAAATTCCGAAAGGAACTTCTCTCTCTTCTTTTACATTCAAGCAATACTTTTGTATCATGAATCTAAATTCCATTTCTATTGTTGGGACATGTATATATATGATCTCCTTACTGTACATTACATGTAAATATGATGAGGAACCCCTTTCTCTCTCATCAACCTTTTTTATGAATTCTTATGTCACGCCGTTACGCTGCCGAAATCGCACCGATTTTCTAAGACAATGTCTTTGTGTAGTGAATACCATGCCCATTTCTCCATCAAGGGTATTCACCTTTATGCACATTTACATATTGATTATAAAGTTTCATGTATGAATTACACATTCCTTTATCGTGGAAGAAATGATTATGTTTTATGAATCCATGTTTTATGATCCATGTGACACACTTATGCATGAAATGAAATGTTTAAGAAGGGTGCGCCCTTTATAGTGCTCCAATGCATTGGGTAAAGTATAGTATCATGATACGTCATGTGCAATGAGTGTTTACTCATTCTAATTCAAGTGAAACGAGGGTTTACTCATGCTTCAAGTGCAATGGGGGTTTACTCATGCTCCATGTGCAATGAGCCTTGGCTCATGCTAATTCAATGTTAAGTGTTGTTGCCACATTTCCATGTTATGATTATCATGCTTTATCATGCCTTTATGTTCATGTTTCTCTTATGATCTATTGATATGCCTATTGCCTAACATGTATTTTACTCCTCATGTTATTCATTGTGTACTCCCTTACTGGGCTTTATAGCTCACCCTTTTCTTATGCATGTCCTCAGGTTATCCCATGCAATGCTAAGTACGAAGGAATGTAGTGGTCATGTAAAGGAAGTTTTCAATAAAGATGTTGTATTTCAAGTTTAAAGTTTTTATGTAATGATCCTAAGCCCCAAAGACACTAAACCTATCAATATTCTTTGTTGTATCAAGTGAAGTTTTATGTAATAAAGCATGTTTAAGTTGTAATAAAAAGTAGGGTTGTCATAAAGATGAACCCCTTAAAATGTGCTTTTGGGGTAACCTCAGGAAAATTTTTCGGCTTTGTTGTACGCCATCGTGGAATTTATGTCGATCCTGAGAAGAAAAATTCAATCCTTGGTATGTCACCTCCTCGAAATTTGAAGGAATTGAGAGGACTTCAAGGACACTTAGCCTTAATTTGGTGTTTCATCGCCAATTTAGACAGAAAAATTTTACCCTTCACCAAATTGATGAAGAAGGGAGTCCCTTACTAGTGGACTACAGAATTTCAAGAAGAATTAAATATTCTAAAGAAATATCTCTTGAGTCCACCGGTATTAATGCCACATGTTGAAAGAAGGCCACTTATCCTCTATGTGACAGCTTTAGAGCGATCATTGGGTGACTTTATTCCTCAGAAGAATGATGCTGGGAATGAAAACTATCTCTACTCTCTCAAACGGACTATGCTTGAAGCAGAAACCTGATATTCAAGTATTGAGAACTGCTTCCAAGCATTAATCTTTGCATTTCAGAAATTGATACACTACCTGCAACATCACGAGGTCAAATTGGTATCTCGCAATAACCCGCTCAAATTCATCCTTAGTCGTCCAATACTTACAGGACGTCTGGCAAGGTGGGTTGTTATTTTGCAGCAATTTGATATCCAGTATGTGTCTCAAAAGGCAATAAAGTGCCATATTTTGGCTGATTTCCTTACTGAACATCCTTCAGTAGAAGATACATCTTTATATATTGAACTTCCTAATGAATAATTATTTTCTATTCAAGATAATCGTCAACCATGAGAAATGTACTTTGATGGTGCCTCCAGAAGTCTAACAGGGAAGTAAATGGAAGATCCTAAATTCAACCATGTTGGGTTAGGAATTGTGCTCATTTCCCCAGAAAAGGTAGTTCTACCTTATTCCTTCTTATTGTGGGAAGGCGGTACAAACAATTAAGTAGAATACCAAGCTCTCATCACAAGATTGGAGTTAGCTCTTCAAGAACAAGTGAATCACTTAAAGGTGAAAGGTGATTCAGACCTGGTAATAAAACAAGTTAATGGGGATTATGCCATCAGAAAAGAAGAGTTAATCCCTTTATATGATTACGTCAGAGAGTTAATGGAATAATTTCCTTCGGAACTGACATTTTCTTATGTCCTGCGATCACAAAATGCCCAAGATGATGCACTGGGTAATATAGCCATAGCTCTGGCAGATCCAAATCGGGATGATACAATCATCATTATTGCCCACCGTCGTACAATTTCACCTTATGTTCAAACCAGAATAGACGAAATAAATAAAATTAGTCCCACTTCTGAACCATATGGTCATACTTCGGGATGGATGACACCTATCAGGGAATACCTTCAAAATGGAACACTTCCACCTGATAGAGCTAGGAAAGAACAAATCTGGTGACGTGTGGTCAATTTTACTCTTTATGACATCCCTGATCACCTAGAGAAAATTCTCTACAAAAGATGTTTTGATGGAATTCTCTTCAGATGCATTGATGGTGAAGAGACAATGGTTGTCATGAAAGAAGTACATGCAGAAGTCTATGGTGCCCACCAGTTTGGATATAGACTGTCTGATCAACTTCGAAGGCTTGGATACTTATGGCCTTCAATGATTCAAGATTGTGTTGATTTCACAAAGTAGTGTCATTCATTCCAAGTATGTGCCAACTTCATTCATCAACCTCCAGAGTTTCTTCATACAGCTAAATACTCGTGGCCATTTTCCACATGGGGAATGGATGTTGTGGGACCTTACCCTTCAGCTACAGAAAATAAGTTTAAGTATATTCTTACTGCTGGTGACTTCTTTTCCAAATGGTCATAAGCAATACCTCTCAAGGAAGTTAGTTCTAAAAGCATTGTTAGATTCATCAAGTCTAACATCATTACCATATTTGGTGTCCCTCATACCATATTGACGGAAAATGGCACCAAATTCTATTAATCTGAGGTAAAGAGGTTGTATCAAGAGTACAACATCAAACCCAACCATTCATCTCGATATCATACAACATCCAATGGCCAAATAGAAGCCTTCAACAAGACTCTTTCAAACATACTACAAAAGATGGTGGATAAAGATAAGAAGTCATGTCCTGATAAACTCTTTCATGCTTTATGGTATTATCTAACCACTACCTGCACTACAACGCGGTCAACTTCATATTCATTGGTATATGGAACAAAAGAAGTCTTGCCTATTGAAGTTCAACTACCTTCACTCAGAGTATCCATTTGTGATCAGTCATATACCGATGAACAATCTAAAAAGCGATTGGATTAATTAGAACGGTTAGATGAGAAAAGATTGTGCACCCTGCACCACTTGGAAGTCTATCATAATCAAATAGCGCAAGATTTCAATAAAAAAGTTTGTTTTCATTCATTCATTTAGGGAGAATTGGTATTGGTTCTCAGAACTCCAATGATACCAGGAAAGAAACCTCCCAAGCTTGATCCAAAACGGGAAGGACCTTACTCAATACATAAGGTCTACTATAATGGATCTTATTCTTTAATCTCAATGGATGGAGAACTCATCACGACTCCAACCAATGCCATATTTCTGAAGAAGTATTTTGTGTAACACAAATACCCTGTTGTCCAACATGATATTAAACCGTGTTTTCCTTGCTACAAGACTTTAAACTACATAGTCTCTTACATCCAGCAAGACATTAAACTGCATAACCACTGGTCTATGCATACGACCTTAAACTATTTTCACCATCGTCCAACATGACGTTAAACTATGACGTCCTTTCTACATGATGCTAAAATGTAAATAAGTCCCTTATATCCAGCAAGACGTTAAACTGTGTTGTCCTTACTACATGACATTAAACTGCATAGTCTCCAAAGTCCTTACTGCAAGAATTTAAATTGCATAATCTTCTCTTACGTCCTAGATACATGACATTAAACTGTACAACACCCCAACATTCGACATGACATTAAACTATACAGTCCCTCTTTTTGTCCTTAGTGCATGACATTAAACTGCATAGTCCCCCATTTTCCAACATGACGTTAAACTGTGCTCAGCCCCTTATATGTCCTACATGAAATTAAATTGTGCATCGTTAGGGTTGTTGCTACCTCTTTTTTCTCACACCGAGTATGACTCACGTGATCATAGAGTAAACTTCAACCATAACACCCTCTCGGGGCCGCTAACCATGCGTAAGTCCCAACACCATTTTTTAGGTCATTGTTCAAAAAAACAACTTGATCCCCAATTAATTCTTCACTTGAAATACGCAGACTTTGATCCTTGCCTTCTAGGCTAGGTACGTAGGAAACCTCCCAAGGTTCATGCCCAAAACTAATCTATTCACATCAGTTCACCTCCATCTCATATGATGTTAATTCGTGAAGCCACCCCCAGAATCAATATCTTCATATTTTTTCACCTCTTTCCTTACTATATGACGTTAAACTGTACAACACTTTTGTCCTGTATGACAATAAACAACAACATTCTTTGACACGCTCACCTGAGAGGGAATCATTATTTAAATTGATCTCCAATCATGTTATACTCTAAAGACTATGTGAATACATGGCAATTCCCAATCCTTTTATCTTCGGTCAAACCATCATTGCACTAAAGTCCCCTCTCACCCTTCACTTGTACGAACCAAATATGTATAGAGGGTATTTCAAGAACTACATGCAGCTTGATTCCCATCCTTATGGGATACGTAGGAATGTTCGAGCATCCCTCGAATCCAACCCCAAGTATTCGGGCATAACCCCAAATTTTACTTTCAATCCCTTGGCTAAAAAGTCCCCCTGTGAAAACATGAATGTGGTATGAAAACCCTGGTCTTCATTCACATCTAGTTTATAAAACACACTCTGTGTATCCCTTATTATGTGTGAGCTCTATGACCCTAAACTAATATCTATCATACTATCATCCCATATGACGTTAAACTGTATTTAAAGAACTACATTTGGCTTGATTATGATTCTAATGAGATATGTAGTGAAGTCCAACATCTCAATTCAGGACCCAACCACAACATTTATATGGTTAGAATTGGTCTGTGTATCTCTACATGAATTGAACAAATGCCCATTTTGATGTTTCATACTCCTAAACTTAAATAATTTCATATCTACATAACCCTTTTCCTGAATTCTGGTTACAAAATGTCCGATACCTGAGAGTTATTTTTCCTGACTATGGAGCGCGTTCCCTTAGGCGGCCTTGCATAAATAGTCTACATAACGGACATGTCAGCCAAAAGATACTATTATTTGACTATGCAGCCAATGCAGTTAGGTGGCCCTGCATAATTCAACCCCCTAATGGGTTTGTTAAATAATGGTAACTTCATTCTTGGGAAGAAAACCCCTTTTTTCCTTAGTTGTCTTAACGACAATATGTTGGGATCCGAAAAAAATAACCATCCTTAACATAGTTGTCCCATATTATTTTTCATGATCAGAAAGTATTCAAGTCTATGGTTTATATTTCCCTTCCCTAAATTTGGGTCAGACCTTCGTCGGAGTGACATTTATCTAGTTCTTAGACAATCTTGTTTGGAAATATCTTCTCCATATTCAAGTACCTCTCTCCATACAGCAAACTCTATGCTTTGGAAAATTTTAATCTCCATAAACATTCACTGTCTTTTTAGGAGTAGAAAGGTAAATTTTTTAGAGTTCTTTTTCCTGACTATGTAGCACGTTCCCTTAGGCGGCCTTGCATAAATAGTCTACATAACAGACCTGTCATCCAAAAGATGCTATTATTTAACTATGCAGCCAATGCCCTTAAGTGGACCTGCATAATTCAACCCCCCTAACGGGTTTGTTAAATAGTGGTAAATTCATTCTTGGGAAATACTTCTTTTCATGCCTTTTGGCCCTTTTTCGTATCATTCCTCAGGTTCAAAATTTCTTAAGTCATATTTTACATGTTTTCCCTCATACTTGAGTGTGGTAATATGTTTTTAGATAAATTATCAATCAATTGAGTCAATTTTAATTCATTTGGTCAAATCTATTTCGACCTTAAACATTAGCCTTTTTTATTTCGGACGTGCATGACATTAAACTTCCCAAAAAAGACAAGGTAACTCTGAATAAAATTCAAGTCTCAGCTCACTAAACATAAATTTTGTATGATTTAGGTAATATTGAGCAATTAAAAAGATTCAAGGTTTGTAGGGTTATTTTTATAATCCTAGTAAAAATCAAACTATGCTTACTATTCCCATTGGCTTAGGTAAAAATTTAAATCAGGTAGAAAAAGAAGGCATGCAAAAATGATTGAAGATGAAAGTATTATTCATTGATGCACAAGAGTTATAAGGACATCCATAGATTGGAGTCTCTTCACTTTTCCAAGAATTACAAAAGGCTATCAACATAAATCTTCATTTAATTTATGGCATCCCGAGCTTCATCAGTAGCCACTTGAAGCTCATCCACTCAACCAACTTCACTCTTTTCATCTTGATGGAGTGATTTCTTGGAATCTACAATGGCTTTCATACCATTCGTTTGAACTCCTTCCAGTGAATTGTTCAGTTGGTCAAGTTCCCCAGTAACATCATCTAACTGTTGTTGAATTTTCATCTACTGGACAACTTTCTCCATGATCTTATGCTTCATCTCCTTCAACTTGGAATCATTATCTTCCTTACTTGGGATACCGCAGCCTCAAATTCACTGATATTGGCTAAAATCCTTACTCTGGTCAAATATTGATGGTACTTCTCCTCCTGCTCCCTTCTTAAGATAACTTGTTTTACCACGGCATGGATCTTTTGATATCCAAAACCTCAAATTCCCAACATAACGAACATAGATGACAATCGAGGAATCTTTGATGACAGCTCTTCTAGAGACACTTTAGATATGATCTTCCATACGTTCTTCCATGCCTTGTGTCGTGAAAATTGGAGTGCCTTTTTATCTCAGGTTCTGACTCAGCATCACTGTCACAGGGGGGAATATAATCCAGGATTAATTCACATAGGGAAGTTCCCTGTTCTGCTTCACCCCCCTTGACCTGTGTTACTTCAATTTCTATTCCCGTTGGGGCAGAGGTTGAGGCTTCACCTCTCGATCTAGCCACTGAAATTGATGACCCTGCATAATCAATTGAAAGCTTTGGTTAGTTTCAAAGGATAAAAAAATTTTAGTGGATATCTTGAAAATTAAGTACAGTCGCAAATATTTTTATTCCTTACCCAATAGTTGATCAACAGCATGAGAAGTCTCCTCCCCATATTTCCCAGATTCAACAAGATTTGCAGGATGAATTTCAGAAAGCTATTCCGGGTTCAGCTCCACTTGACCTAGTGTCTCTGCAATAGTATGGTTGTCCATACCCCCTTTGGGCATTGGTAGTTCAACATCTTTCTCAGATGGAACTGCATACTTGAACCAATCATGGTCAGAGATGTAATAAGAAGTTATTTTAACAGGATGAAGGATAACTATGATGTCCAAAATCTTCTAAACTACATGGTAATTTAACTTGATCTAAAATATCTTCAAAATAGGCACCAAGTATCATCATTTCATCTAATGATATATCAGATTCTTAGTTAGTCTCACCAGTGAGAGCATTCGATGTATCTACTTGGAGACCCTCATTCTCCGGCCTCTGATCTCGAACAACTTCTTCAGATAAAATCGCGGCATCAGTTGCAATGGCCGCCAAAAGCTCTAGTGCAGGGTTTGAACCTAAAGTATCACAGAATGGAAGTCAGTTTATTTTTCATTCAACATTTTATGAAGCATTTTTAACTTACCAGAAGCAGGTTATTATCTTCTTGCAGTAGTAGTAGGAGTGATATTGGGAATATACGCTGGTTCCTCTTCAGGAGCAGCCAAGCCAGCATGAACATGTGATTGTTCACCAACACCCTCTGTTGTTCTTAGAGGAGGGTTAGTCCTCTCCCTCAAAGGGTAAATTTAAGAAGCCCCTAAAATCCCTGGAAGTATGAGAAAAATTTTCATGGGTTAAGACTCATGACTATCTGAAGGACTTACCACTACTGATGAAACATTTAGTTGTGGACTTCTTCCTTTGATGCCTTTTTTTCTTTGGGTTTTTGGGAGTGTTGACAGTATCCTCCCCAAATATAGGTATTGCAGAGTGAAAAGACCTTTCTAACTCCTCATCCATGGCTTGCCGGCCTGGAGATACCTCGCCCAGCTCATGAAGAGATTCATTAGCCCCGATGGCAGTACCACCAGGGCTATATTGTGGTGAAGGAACCTCAACAATTCCTTTCTTTGAAAGCTGCAGGATGAAGAAAATAATTTCCTTGAGTAACAAAGCTTTGACTAAAATCAAGTTGAAAAGTCAATAAGGAAAGAGACTTACATCTTCAGGAGCCATGTAATCATGACACTCCTCATCCCCAGAACCACCAGTCCCCTCAGTTGCACCACAATCTATCATTTCCTTCACCCGCTTGGTGACAGGAATGGAATTGTTGATAGCATATATGAGCATCTCCATCTCTCTGATGTTATCCCGCACTTCACAGGGATTATCCTCAAAACAGATATCAGTAGAAGCCCGAAGATTCCCTATTCCAGGGATGTGTGACCCTTCACATAAATCCTGCCAGGCGGTTCCGGTATCCTAATATAAACTCCACCATGTCTGGACAGCCTATGGTCATAAATATTCAGCATGTGTAACAGAAGGTGGCGAGGAGGGTACTACAATATTAGACTTCAGCTTCATCTCGACTCATGAAACTACATATAGAGAATAAGAAAATGAAACTTATTGCTCTATAAAGTAATGATGATTAAAGTGCCCCAATGAAGTAACTCACTGGGATTTGATGGAGTTGGTCTTCTGGTTCTGATAGGAGGATTATATCTGGCACAAGGCTACTTTGCTACATGTTGTGCCTCATCATCCCCATCTTGGGAATCTGGCGAGTCAGCCTTAGGTGAGGAACCTGGTGAATTAGATCCAGGTGGGGAAGCGTCACCTTCCCGATGAAGGGTTTCCTTCTCTACAGTTCCTTTCTTTTTCCCCACCTGATAAACTAGACGATTAAGTACCCCTCCAAGGTATGATGCTATCCAGTTCTCTTCATACCATGTAGTCAAGTTACTTGTCGCTTTATCAACTGGAAGATCAAACACTACCCCGGTATTCTCCATAGATGTCAGCAACCATAGTTGTCTCCCAACCATCAGATGCTGCTCTGACCTGACATGCACAGGAGGGGATATAGTGGTCTGCTGTAGGCACTTGAATTGGCATGAAAATTTGTATGGAGCATAGTCCTCACATATAATCTCTTCATCAATCCTGGTGGTCAGCACACCATCTCTGCAAGCCAGAATGTAGGACCTAAATTCTAGGCTAGCTGTTCCATCATCAACAAACCACCCGGTTGGCAGGTTTCCATAAGGAAAGAAATTGAATTCCTTGTACATGCTCAGCCTCACCTTCATATAATAGATGTTGAGAGCTAATGGAGAAACTCCAGAAAATTCCTGCACTGATGGCCTGAAGGAACTTCCAGGATCTCGTACTTTGTTCTGTACATTATATGTCCTAAAATAAGTGGTGATCCATCCCCAAAAAAGTTGGAATGGTCCCAATATTCTCAAAGGAGACTTACCCATAAAGACATGAAGTAAGATCCTGTGAATCTTCGCCAAAATGGGGGTGGCCAACCAAACCATTTTCTTCTCATCCCACTTGGATTCCACAACGAAGGTCCTTGGCTTGATGCCTCCCTTTGAATCCATGACTGGTAGAGGAAAAACCATGATCCACAAGGCTACAAATCCCTCTATGCGGGTCTTTTTTGGAATTATCTAATTCGCTTTGTACCCCCACTTCTCAAATTCCCCTGCTTCCAGGGTTGGCCAGAATGTGCCAAGAGAAACCCTCTTCTCTGTTCTGGGGCATGTAGTAGGATGAGTATAGGTGGGCCCCTTATCCTTCGAATCCTTATCCTCCTTCCTGGTAAGAAATATATCCATCCACTCCTAAGGATGAATATCCTTTCTAGAATGAGTTTTGGAGGTCTTAGAACTCTTGAGGTTGTGGAAAATTTTTAATAATTCCCAAGAAAAAACAGGAGTCTTCTCCGAATCATTCCAAGTCTCATTGGGAGGGATGAATTCATCATACATGTCACCCAGAATTGGATCCCCCGAGATCTTGTAGACATCCCACATACTGATTCCTACTTCTCCATGATTTAGATGGAAAGAATTGGTTTCTAGGCTCCAGCGGCTGATTAGCTCCGGCACAACATTATCATTCCTGTAGACATATTTCTTCCCAGCCCAGACGTCTCCATATATTGCAGATCCTTTAGAATCCTCGACAAACTCTGCATAGGTTTGTCACACCCTGTATGCCCACATCCAAGTTGGCTTCACACCTCTTCCAGGATGGAAGTCCCAACTCTTATTCGAGCCTTTGGATTGATCCATCTGATAATTTCAGAAGATTGAAGGATAATAATGTGGTTACAGCTTGGGCTTGTGAGGTTTCAGATCTAGAGCACAAGGACTATGATGCATCATATAGGCCTTATCCACTATTCTAGTATTTGAAAATGCTCCTCCACTTGAGATATTTGCTGAAGCAAAATTGGTGTAATTCTGAAACCAAGAATGTGGGAGATAGTTCTTTTCCTCTGGAATGTTGACATCTTTTAGATGACCATACCCATACAGAGGCAAGTAGATGATCTCTAGAAAGTTAAGATGATAATTCTTCAAGTACTTGGCCAAGTCTGGGAGAGTGATGTTGTAGCCAGTATAGTAATCATGGCCAACAACATTCATCATATCCTCAATCCGCTTGCTAGCCAGTTCATCATCCATTCCGATTCTTCTAGGATCCATTGAATCTGCACAAAGGTCAAATAATTAACTCATAAGTGGGTTAATGTTTTATAAAATTTGTGAAGAAATTTGAAAAAAAATGGATAAGGCATTAAGGTGCACAAGTATAATTTTGGCGGGCAGGTGTAACTGTTTCATGCATGTTTTTGGCATGCAGGTATCACCGCGATGGTTAAAATACCTCTGCAGCAACACGACACAGAAAAAAGCATTGAACTATGGAAAATCAGCCACCTGCGCGATGAAAGAAACCTGTGCGGCGAGAGCTGAAATGTTTGAGAGTCGGGTTCTTTACGTGAGAATGGCCGCATATTTATAGGCTAGGCTGCACCCCTGCACGCTGAAGCCTGAGCGCCTCTCACCTGCGTGCTAGTATCTACGTGCTCCGAATCTGCATGCCACCCTTCCTTGGTTTTCTTCTTTACCTCAGAGTCACATCCTCATTCCATTCAGATCCAACTCTGAGGGGGGACTTTTTTTTACGCTCATTTCCTTCATAGAGTCTAAACGACTAAAAAAGGGGAATAACTTAGCATAAAGTGATTCATCCTTTGAAAAAACATCAAAAATTGACAAAGGCATGAACAAGGATTTGCTTCAGCATGGGCCGTGCAGGTTCCAAGAGGGTCGCGCAGGGTACCTGTACGCCACATATAGGAACACAGGTGACTTGCGTTCCATATTTGATTTTCTCCTGGGGTCTTTAGCAGCCTATAAATACCCCTTGTGGGCCCCCCATTTTGGGAAATAAAAATTCCAAAAACTAGATTTAAGCTCCTCGCACCCTAGTCTCTTCTAGAAGACTTCTGAACACTTCTAAGGTAATTTATTACTTAGAATGGAAGCTCTAAAGAGGGGGAACAAGGCCTAAAGTGTTGAAATTCACCAACACCTGTGCGCCTAGGTGTTTAACCCTTAAGGGAAATGGACACACCTGTGCGCCACCTTATCCCTTCACCATAACCTGCGAACCACTCTTTTTGGAAGACCCTAGGGTTAATACTAAGGGCTTGAGTCAAGTCTCACCCAATTACTACCCCATGGGTTGACTGTCATGCATATACCCATGTGTCGCGCAGGTACACCTGTGCGACCAGTACCTGTGCGCCCACGCAGGGCTTGCACGCCTCTCTCTTTCTGGGTTCCCCTCGTGCCTATTCACTTGTTTTCTTCAAATCCACCTTTCCTCTTCAAGATTTAGTCTTCAAGACACTCTTCAAAGCAATTTATGGCATGTTTCCTTGATTGGATTCCTTATCTGAAAGGAATTGGGTGGAACATCTCTCAAAACCTAGTGATTTTCATATATCCATGTCACTAAGGTGAGAGATTTCATCCATTCAACCCCATCCTTTAAAGATGAGAGGATCTTTAACCTGGGCCTACATCTCAGGAATAGGTCCTAATCTCAAATTCCGAAATATGGGCCTTCTTTTCAGGAGTAAGCCCCAGTCCAAGTTCTCTTAACTTGGGAATCCTCCTTAGGAGTAATACCCAAGTCCCCTATTCATGGGCCTCCTTCTCAAAAGTAAGTCCCAATCTCAAATCCCCTAACCCGGGCCTCCTTTTCAGGAGTAAGCCCCGATATTCAATTTTGGGCATCCTCTTTAGGAGTAAGCCCCAAGATCCCAAATATGGGCATCCTCCTTAGGAGTAAGCACCAATTCCCTTCACCAGAGCTTCCTTCTCAATAATAAGACCCAGTTCTCAAGTCTCTTTAACATGGGCCTCCTTCTCAGGAATCTACACCAGTTATCAAGTCCTTTTAACCTGGGCCTCCTTCTCAGGAATAAGCTCCAGTTATAATTTCTCTTAACCAGTCTTAATTTACTTTTGACTGGGAATTCCTTCTCCGGAATAAAACCCAATCATAAGTCCCCTCTAATTTGGGCATCTTTCTTAGTATTAAGTCCTAAGTTAAGTATCCAAATCTTCATAAAGTACAAATACCTTTATGGACCTTGTTCCCGGGTTTATTCTCTGAAGTAAATCCCAATCCTCATCTATCTTGGGAATTCATATATATATAAGCCCCACATTATTTCTTATGATTGAATCTTTTGTGGCACAATTGTCAGGTTTTACCAATACCTCTTGTTTCTCACACTGATCATGACTCACATGAGATTAGAGCGTAAAAGTAATTATGACATCTTTCTTTGAGGCATCAATCATACATAAACTTCATACTTCTTTACTCAAACTACGTAGGTTCTGATTCCTTTTCTAAAACAAAGGATACGTAGGTAGCCCATCTGCAGGTACGATCCCAACTCTGAAATAATCCATGTCCTTCGGAATGAAAATAATCTTCAAGTGCCCCGTTGAGTTTCTTTAAAACCAGTATGGTTATCATAATGACCAATATATTTCTATATAATGTGTTGAAGGATACCATTGACTAAGAATCTCTAAACAAGTACAGATGATTCTCTATTGATGAAGAACCTCGAATACATATAAAAGATTCTCTAAATCTCCTACATACGAATCATTGACTGTCAGATCTAAAGGAAAGATCATTTTCATACTTGGTAATTTAATAAGGATTCATGAACATAACACAAATCTATAAATAGAGTCCCCGAGTAGACAATAATTCCCCCTAAAAAGGTGTGATGAGTCCGACCTTCCATCCCCTCGACCAATGCAAATTCTTAAGCCTCATCAGTTCACAACTAATGAGAACTTACCTTTGGAAAGTAGGTCCAAATGGATATAGAATCATTGGATGTTTCCGGTTCTACGAACAAACCCATTAGAAACCGATTGGAATGTTTGAACCTTAAAAAAACGAGTTCATCCCCATTTCCAGAGGAAACAATAGTATAATATGATAACATCAATCCATAATAGGAATGCAACAACAACGTAAACATGACATCATAAGAATAAGTCAATTAAAAGAATTGATAAATCATAACATAGTGTACTTAAAATAACTATATTTTCACTATATAGGTTAATTCCTGAAATGGAAACATTACCCAATGTGTTGGAGAGCTATATAAATTTGGGAACACCCATCACATTCATATTATGTACAACATTTTTGTCTGTCACATAGATCATAAAACATAATAACATATTTCATAACTTTTAATCATATAACTATGTAGTGCAGTTTAAATACATTGAATTACTGAATTAATTTAGAATAAGTACATATTTTTGAATAACATTGAGTGGAAATGGGAATGGGTATTCACAACACAAAAATATGGCATGGAAAATCACATAATAATTTCAACAACCTAATTGAAGTACATAAAGGTTCATGGAAGAGATTAATGAAAGTGAAAGGTAGTGTCTCATTAATTGGGAATAATAATGATAGTAAATAGATGTGAAAAGAATTATTACAACATGAACAATTGGAAATTATAAAGTCTTATTACACAGAATGTGCTTTAATAAAAATGAGGAAGAAGAAAATCTCATACATTGAGAGGGTATTTTAATAGAGTTGGAGGATGTTAAAAAGATCATAGGAATACATTTATAGGAATTTAGATAGGTATAATTAGTTAAAATTTATGCTAAATGGGTTTTTAATGAAGAGTAATGGGAGGATGGTTGTGTATTTGTAGAAAAATATAGGAAAATTCTTAATTAATTTCTAAAAATATGTTGTGGAATCTATGTGATCAAATAATCAAAATCACAAATTTCAAAGTGTCCTTTACCATGGTTTCCTCAAAATTATATTGGTTTTAAATATTATATTAGGATAAGAACATAACTCATTTAAATAATACTCTTAATTATGGTTAAGTGGGTCTTATTCATAAAAGAATATTTTTTTAAAACCATAAAATATAATACAGGTTTTAGAGGGTTCATTATAGCTTTGTAAAATTAATTAAATAACGTCAAAAACACATTATTTTTAAGGGGAAATATATTTTTTTTGTAATTTTTGTATTGTTTACTCTTTATGACATCACGTTTGGGCTATTGTGATTCAATAAAACATATCTTATATTTCTATCATATTTACTTTTTACCAAAAACCTCTAATCTCTTAAAAAATAATGAAAAATGTAGAATTTTATAATTTTGATGTACTAATTTCATAAATGATAATTAAATTAACAAAATAATTTTATAAATTTATGAATTTACAATTTCAAATAAAAAACATCATTTATTAAAATATACTAGTTTTCATGACATAAACAACATTATGACCTTTTTAAAAATTACCTAGGAATTCATTACTTTATATTATAATTTATATTTAAATAAAAATTATTTAATAAGAATATATCATGAAAATAATATTTATTTAAAAATTTAATGAATTTATTGAAAATAGTGCTTTAATTGAAACTATATATATCCCAAAAACAAAATTTTCCTTCCTTCGTATAAAAATATAATATTTATCAAACGAATTATATAATAAAGTGTATATAAAAAGTAATAATCGGATATAGTCATTATTTTAATGAAAATAAAAATATAAAAAATCATATTAATGGGTTCTAGATACATTACCCCTTATTACACCATCATGCACCTTAAGGGTAAGGTGTGTGTTGATGGTACTTTATTGGGGTGATTTGGTGAACATGTTCTGGGATGTTATCTCTATAATCTTGAAATTATCCCATAACTGGTTTTTATTATTTCTTATTTATTGAACATAAACTTTTTATTAGTCAGGGAAAAATCTTAGTGATTCCATATCCCTCAGAAGCTATGATAAATGGGCGCTATAAGGTATGATCCTACTATTCAAGGCCATCACATGTTCCTTTTTTTCAATAAAAGTTTATCATATCCCTTAATATATTCTAAGAATAATTATTACTATAGAATGACTATATTATAAATTTTTAATATTCTTAATGGTTTATTAAACCCATAAAACAATTATGGTTATATTTTATGAAGGTATAAAATAAAAACTCACATATAGTGCATGTGTTTTCTATAATTACTTAATAAATAACTTATTAATTTAGAAGGGAATTTAATTTTTAAAATATACAATAACTAAAAAATAAAACATTTATTTTCTCATAAAAATAGTATTTTGAAGATAGTTAACAAAATTTATGCCACATTATAGGTTTTTGGAGTTAAGGATGAAATTTCATCCTTAGACTTCCCCCACACACTTGAGATTTTATTACGTTGATACCCATATGGAATTTTGGATTTTGTTTCTAAATTTAGAGATAATTTATTGATGAAGGAAGAGTATAAGTTATAGGAGTTGGGGAAGTAGATTTTGATTCATTTTAATCACTCAGCCTAAAAATACTTATGATAAAGGCATTGAAATATCTCAAAAACACTACATTATCCTATAGTGTGGTGTTGGGATACATATAATTGATATCCTAATTGATTTTTATATTTGATATTTGAGATATGACTAGACAAGGGGTTTTATTTTTTTGTCAAAAAATCTAGAGGAAGAGATAAATGAACCCCATATATTTTTGGTGTTGATTGGGGATTTTTGAGGATCTCATGACATGTTTGTGTGTTTGAGTTACTATATTTTCTTCCAACCATCATGGGAGGTGCTCATTAGTTTTTATGATTCTTGTTCTAGTTTTTATGTAATATGTCTCATGTAAGATAGTTTCCATGATGCTAAAAAGTGTTTTTTGAGAATGAATGGATGTTTGAGGAAGATGTTATTCTTTTGTTTGAGTGAAGTCTATAATTTTCCGGATCTACATTATTTAAACCACATAGCCAAAATATTGAAATATATATATTTCTCTAAATTTTAAAATAAACTATCTCATGTATCAGAATGAATTACATGAATGAAATTCCAACTTAGGAGATCTATCAATGTAGGTAAATTGATGTAGCAAAATGTAATATGCATGTAAATGTATGTGAGTAACATATCCAAATCACATAGGTGAATCTTCTATGTAGAAATTATGGATTGATTCACATATACAAACATACCACATATCCAATCCAATAATGTAATGGATTGAAATGTATCTGAATTAGGAAACATATCCATTTATTTCAACATAGTTGATATGTTCCACACAACCACAAATGGGATTAATATAGTAATTTGATAACAATGTAAGGTATTGTTTCCTTATGTACTATGTGAAAGTATGATAATATTAAATTCTAAAAAATGACATTTCCAAGAGATAGGGATGCATGAGTCTATGAACATAAAATTGTTGTATGTTTTTAACAATAAAATCTTGGGAAATTTATAATGAGTTTTAAAATAATTTTAGAGATAATAATATTTAAATATTATGTGGAAGAATGAACCCTAAGTCTTAATGGGATTTAAAAGAGATTTTTCACTTCTAATTTAAATGTTACTAAATGGGGAGTTAATTATAAATCTATTAAATATCTTAAAAATAATAAAAATCAATTGATGCAACATGTTTCTAGAAAAAAAAGTGATATTTTATATTGGTCAAAATTTTGATTAGAATAATCATTTGAAGCCTATGTTGTATATTTAGGGATCAACAACTAATTATTATAATGATTTTAAGAGATCTTATTTCAGTACAAGGATATTTGTACAGTGTAATTCAGGTCTAAATGGTGGGAAATTTTTTCTTACTTAATATAGAGGATATAAAGTTATAAATTTATCTTTCTTTAGAGAAGAAATTTGGTTTATTTGGTGAAATTATTAATCTTGTATTTATCTTATTCTATGATAGTGTGAAGTTCTAATATTGGGTGTGAATCCTGACTTGTGTGGTGTAATTATATATCAGTTCTTGTAATTGGAACTCACTTGTGATTATAATGATTAAAATTAATAGTTGGGGAGATAAACTAGCTATGATAAAGAGTAGGATTACACATTTGATCTAAATCTTGTAAAAATTGTGTGTTCCTTGATATTTATTTTCTTTTAAGATCATGTAAAGCTAAGATATTTCCATTTTAGTGCATCACACTATAAAAATATAAAAATATTAGTATTTCAAAGAAATTGTAAAAAACATCCATCCACTAATTAACCCCCCCCCCCATGGAGGAAACTAATCCTTCAAAGAACCTCACAACACAATAAAAACTCAATCCAAAAATCATCACGTGATATCCTCCAAATTTTTGGGGTTGGAATGATTTAAAAAAATAAATTTAATAATTTAAATATAATAACCAAGTTTTACACTCTACAACACTAGAGTTATTAAGTTTCATGGAGTTATCATTGGTATTCTCCCCTTAAAGATAGTGCACCCTTAATAAAATAATGACAAAATTAAAGGCACCACATTACAATAGACCTTGTATGGGATGAGACAAGAAAATTTACCACTTATGGTTTCATATTGTAACAATAATAGTCATTATACCTTAACCTACATATAATATTATATCCAAAACACTCCACGTAATACAATAAAACACCACACCCTAAATACCACACATAAGAATAGCTTGAAGGTATTTATGTAGAAACTAAAAATATCATGATGCAATACATATCTCCCAACCAGATAAATAAACTCTTAAATATCATCGCCATAGTTCTATGTCATGGTTGGATCCTCACACCAAAACCCAACTACTCATGGTGAAAAACATAATACTAGTTTATCCTAATTCAAAAATCTAATTGACCACATGTTAATGTGTATTGGTTACAACATTGTCTAATCAGGAAACCAAAACTATCTCAAACATCTCCTTTCTCCCACCAAACCACCTTTTAGCCTATATCCACATCTCCAACACCTAAAAGATAAGAATTAAATATTATTTTAGGTTTTTAAACCCATTTTCTATCCTAAGTGGTTAGTATATTAGAAGAAAAAATTTGAGTGTCTAATTATTTGATGGCTCTATTGGGTATGGTTGAACAGTACTGACTGGGGTCCAAGGGTTAACTGAAATATGGCCAAAATTAATGAAAATTAGAAGCTACAATAAAATTATATGGTTGGATGATTCAAACTAAAGTCATATATGGATGTTGTGACCAAAATATGTAGCCTTAACTCATTTTAGAGGAAGTATGGAAAATTGAAATGTAAAATTTCTTAAGGGTCATCTTTCTAATGTTCTATATGATAGAATAGTTTATTTGATATAAGAGTTTAGGTGCTTGGAGGTATATAATGAATAGATAATTCTCTATAAATATTGTACCATGTGGACATCATCACATTAAGATATAATAGTTATGACTATTGAATCAATATCTAGGTCGTACTAAAAATAATATGGTAGATCACTTTTCATTAGAGTGATCAATAATTATAATCATCTTCCATTTACTTTAATAATATAGTTTTAGTGTTCCCCCAATGGATTAGGATTCAAGTATAAACTATGGAGAACTATGTACATCTTGTGTATTTATTTATTTTGATTATTTAATTTTAATATTTATTTTTTGTTTCTAATTTAGATGTTTTGTGTTTCTATATAGTGACTTGGGAGTACTGTGTCTTCCAATTTCAAAATGTTATAGTTAAAGTTTAAATTTTGATAATTTGTTTCTAACCAATATGTTTGAATGGATAAAATCCAATTCTCGAAGGTTTTATATGGACCTAGAAGTGGTATCATAGTGTAGTTGTATATTTATTAATGATTAGATGTTGGAAATGGTGTTTCAATGCTCGGATCAGAAGCAGCATACTTCCCCTATCTTTGTATGAGAATATCAATAAGAAGTTATGGGTATCTTTTTTTAATTAAATAAAATTTAATGGGAGTGCAAAATTTCTGTAATAATGGTGTTTAAAGAGGGAATTTTATTGGTGAAAAAATTACAAGGCCTAGATTTTGGGTTCAATATATTAAATATGGGGTATTTTGTTCTATATAAGGACCTTGAACTTTTATTGATGAGTATTATGACGTAATTGATGAATAATGATGAATAAGATAGATTAGAAAATAAATAATTGGAGTTGATTAGGATTTATTAAACCTAGAATGTGTCTGGTAACACCTGATAAGTGAATGAAATATAGGGACACATGAAAACCATTTTTAACATGTATGAGAATCCCATAATGATGAACAAATTTCTCTTACCAAAGAGACTGATCTGTATGTGGATTTCAGAATGGAATTATGATGCTGGTAGTATTAACATATTCAGTATAATAATATTTTGTTGGATTCAATGAATTTAAAATATATATATCCAGAATAGAACCTGTCGTTAATATCATTCATCCCTAAATATTTGGGTGGGATGTTCACTACTATGATTAACTCGATTTGGAAGAATAACATGGTGTCTACTTTTAGGAGGGATTTAATTTTGAATAGAGGAAATTCATCATAATAAGAGATAAATATCATCAAAAAAATGTATGTATTGTTGAAGGACTAGGATGATCCACAATATTTAAGGGTTATAAAAAGTTAAAGGAGGCAGAAGTAGAAGTAGGAGCATCTTAGTGGAAGGTGGTTCCATGTGCTGGCATAATGGAAAGAAAGGTTTCCTAAAAAAGGATTACACTGAACATAGAGTGAATTTTGGAAGATTCACTTTTGGAAGTTAATCTATGAATATTATGTCATAATATATAAATGGATTACATATAAGTTTTTCTATTTTTCTTGAGTCTTTTCTGATAGAGTCTAATGATTTGTTTCGCATAAAACATGAGAGATAAAGTATGAAGAAATATATTTTCAAAATATTTAGAAAGTAATATTTTGTGGGTGATTAATTTATAAATATATATGTTATGATATATATTTCCATTTAAATAATGAGTGCAATATTTATAAATTTCCATGGAGTGCATAACGTGTGGAGATTATGTACAAACATAATTTCTATTATATCATCAAAATAAATGGATTTTTATAAAACATTTTTTAGTGGAGAATAGAAGATTTCATAAAATTTCATGGTTGTAGAAAAAGAATTGGAAGATGAAATTATAAACCTAACTGGAGTATCAAAAGGTGTAATGTGCGATGGATAAGTAACATCCATGAACTTATATCATGACCATATGGGTCACCTTATGAGTAAGGGGATAAAATTCCGAAATACTAAATGGATGTTGATGGCCTAGAGCTTGGATTATGGATCTTTAGAGGAATAAATTATAGGGATGTAGTGGATGGTGTCTTTACAAATGGACGGAAATATTCCAAATAACTGGAAGTTAGAATTGGTTCATACAGACATATAGAGACTAACTCTGGTTCTTTTTCATTGAGGTCCACACTAAAATGTAACTTTTATTGATAACAAAACATGGAAAGTATTAGTGTTCTTTCTCCATAAAAAATATGAGGTATTTCTAATCTTTATCTGATGGACATCCATGGTGGAAAATGAGATATGATCAAAAGTTAAATTCCTAAGGTTTTATAAAATTGGAGAATATTGATGTTGGGAATTCTACATATTCTACTATAAGAAAGGCATACCATTTGAGAAGAACAACAAGGTAAATTCGAATATAATGGATTAAAGGAGAGAATATATTTCAAATTAATTGAAATGGAAATAAGTATGATAATTATGGTGGAATTCACCATGTTTTTAGGATGAAAATGTTGAATTTCATATTATACATAACCATTAGGTGTTCTTCTCCATTGGGGAAGGAACTTATATAAGTCTATTGGTCTGGATGGAAGGTTGATTTCACCCATATCAAATTCTTTGGTGTATCACCTATATCCACATTGATTGTAAAGAAAAAAGATATCATGTATGATACATATTAATCATGTTACCTTATTTGTTATGGTGATGAATAGTTTGGTTTCAACCTTGAGGATAACAATTATCAAAAAAAATTATAATCCAAAATTTGATCTTTAGTGAAGATATCTTATGGAAGTATCAAAATCAAATAGAGATTGAAAATTATATAAAAGTATCATTATAATTGGAGCTTTAAAAACTTGTTATCTAGACTTTGTGGATATTATAGATAATTTAGAAAGCATGTTAGTTCTATAAATTCAAAGAAATATACGGGATGTTTTTGAAGGTATTAAAAATATGATGGTGTTTCCAAGGCCTGAAGTACTAAATAGAACAAGGACTATGGAAGATGACGCAAAATATTTAAAAGATATAGTTCTAAAATTTATAGTGTCATAAGGTGCATATCCATATGAACAGGTGTAGAGATCTACTAGAGAGAGGAACACAATTTTGAGTTAAATAAGTGTCTTACAATAGTTTATATTACAAATGATATATATCTCAAAATATTGATTTATGTGAGATATTTCAAAATTACAAATCAGTTGGAGTTATCCATGTGGGATGAGGTTGATTCTCTCCGTCTTCCTAGAAAATTGGAGCTTATGAAGAGGCCTACTAATATGAAAGTCCTTTTAAATAAATAAGTGAATCAATTGAAGGAAGGATAGAATGATAGATCAATATAAAAGGATATTCTATTCATAATGGGGTTTTAAAAAATGAATGGTATGGATTTATCATATATATTTTCATTGGTAGTCAAATATATGATTATTAGAATAGTTGTTGAGTATGGTTTGAATACAAGGAATTAATCTGGAGTAGATACATGAGAAGACATGATTCATTCATAGGGACTTAGATGAGGTAATATATATGGACTAACTGGTTGGAATCATAGAAAATATAAAAAAATACCTTATATAAAAGATCAAAAAGAGACTTTATGTATTGAAAAAGGTTTCATTGAGTTGTAATAATAAATTTAATGACTCCGTGAATGAGGGAAATTTTATACAAAGTAATACTGACCATTACTAATATCAAAATACATTCGATGATGGGAGTTTCATTATCATAATTATCTTCATTGAGTATATTATTATCGTAGATCCGTTATAGGAAAAGGTCAATGAATGAAATGATGAATTCTATGGGAGATTAAAGATAATGTTTTTCATCTTTTATAAATAGATATTGAGGATATATATTATAAGGGGAATAGGTTCTAGTACTCTTTACCTGATATAGTACAACTATATCTAGAATGTGGTGGATAACTTCAGCATGGGAATGAAGAAATAGGTGACCACACCCCTGGACCAACATTACATGATATGAAAGGATAATAAACCATTAATATAAGATACTGATGATATCATGGTGAAGGTTCCACATGCATCACCTATCATAATCTTGATTCATGTCATGTTATTTAATATTCCAAACATTACCCTTGTAGTGGGAGTTTTTAGTATATTCCTGTTGAATCTGAAGAGATAACATTGGGTAGCTATGAAGTGAATTATATAGTATTTAAAAGTTTCTTGTGGATTTTCACCTTGAATTACAATAGATAATCTGTTACAATGGTTTATAGAATCCAATTTTATATGTTATGGATACACTTGGAAAAGCACTAATGGATACATGTTAACTTTTTGATAAATAGTAGTGTTCAGGCCATCAAATATTTAATAGGCAAATTCACAATCAATAAAATAAAAGAGCATATTTTATTAATGAAACATGAAAAGGAGAAATATTATCTAATTAGGATGATAGAATATCTAAAAAGAAGGTAAGATGATCAGACACAATTGTATAATTCATAATTTATAATTTACTTGTCTAAAAATCTGAATTTTGATTCTGAGACAAAGAAATTTCAACCAACGTGTCACATAATCCAGAAGTTGTTGGAGGATAGAGTTCTATATTTATAGAGTATGGTAGGGACATAGAATCTAAAAGATATGAAATAAAAGATATTAGTCTAGGATTTTTTTATGAATTTTTGTGTATCGTTTGGGCTAGGATTACTGGAATCTTTGAGGAGGAACCATGAGACTATAAAAGAAGACTCAATAATATAAGGGTATTTAATAGAAATTATTTTTGAATCCTAGAAAATGATTTTAATGTGGGATATTGTTATACATTATTGTAAAAAATATTTTCTATACAATTGGGTTAGTCTACTAGAGGTAGAAATGTCATGAATATAACTATTTCATGATTCATTTGGGGATGCTGGAATACAAATTACTAGTGTTCAAGAGTCTAGATAATGAAAAAACAGAATCTATGCTGATCGGATGATGTAATCAGATGACATAGTCAGACAAATGAAACCAAAATATATATCTATAAGGCATAACTAGAAGTTTCATCCTTGACTCAACTTGGTGTTAGTGTGAAAAAATGGAAAAGGAAACTTTCATGAGGGTTAACTTGAAAAAATTAAGCATAGAACTATTTACCAAATGGAGGAGTTAGGGTAGTGGGAACCCTTGATCAAATAGAATATTTTCTATGGAGATCAATCCATGTGAACTTCATCACATGAATGTAAAATTGTAGTGAGTAATGGAATAATTGGATGTGTCCTAACAAAAATAGTATTGTGGATCATTTGTGGTTAGAGTGATATGGAACTATAATCATCTTCCATTTAATTGAATAAAAGATCTTTAGTATTCTCCCTATGGATTAATACACATGTCTAAACCACATAGAACCTTTTTTTTTGTTTTTTAACTATTTATTTTGATTATTTCCTTCTCATGGTTTTTCTATATTATTCGTTTGGAAATTTTTGTGTTGTGGTGTGGTGAATTGGGTGGATTTTTTCCTCAATGCTCTGAAAATTCTAGAATGCGTTCATATTCCAATACTTTTTTCTACGAAATATGTTCTAGTGGATAACTTTCAAGTGTTTGAAGTCATCCAATAACCCAACATTAACATTCCATGAAAATTTGAGTTATTAGATTAGATACCTATCAAATTAATCACATGATCAAGAATCAAAATCATAACTAGAATGAATATAGTGACGATGAAACCCAAACATCTCGAAGACATACCAATAAAATAGGAATAACACCATCATTATAACATAATACAACACAAGGATAAGTAATCTCAATCAAACCATCATAAAACCAAATAAAAATGAGGCTTAAAATAGCATGGTTTTATGAGTTCACATATGAGACTCATGCATCCATGCACACTCCATGGAGAAAATATGACTTTTCAAGACACAAACAAAATGAAATGAAACTCCTGTGCAACACCTTATATTGATAATCCTTGATCTCGATCGACCACTCCATGAATAACACTTCATTAACAACATAAAAATCTTAAAAATAAATTACATGAGAGTCATCCTGAGGTTACTAATGAAGATATGACAAATATAAGACATCATGGATTTGATCCAACTTCAGAGTAAGCTCTTTCTATTATTCTATCTCATCGTCAAAACTAAACACCTCAAAATCCTAATGAATCAATTAAACAACTTAATCCCATGACCTAACCATTTCTACCAATTATAACTTGAAATATTTCAAAATACCTAATCTATAACTTTACACTCCATAAGTAATGTAATCTAATAATTCTAACACTTATAATAGTGGTAATATTCATTAATAAACTGAAAAATATTATAAGCCTTCTCATTATTTCTTTGAACCATATCTAGTCAAGGACCATTGACTCCCTAACCTCAATCCATCACAATGGAGTTATACAAGTTTTCCCATACAGTACCTTAGAAATATCCATAATAAATGAAGAGCAGTCCTCATTAATATAGGAAATCTATACCAATGGAAAATGATTCACCCAAGAACCATTAAAATATTAAATTCATACACATAACAGATCCTCCAATTTCTAAATGATCTATATGATATATTCAAATGTTTAAGGATGGTACAAGGTTCTATGAAATAACTAAGATCCAGAAACTCATTAATTACAATCCAACCTAATTTTCTAAAATAGATATTGATTAAATATAATATTCCATGGAACCCCGTGAGTTTATAATATCTTATGCACATACTACCACACCAAATCATCTTATTCACACGACTCCTTAATCATTAGTAATTGATCTTACTTTGTCGACTAATCAATGATAAACCAAATAGAATCACATACCCCTGATCTTTGAGAAAACCAATGAGTAAATCAATCATTATTTCCCCCCACATCCAATCAAGAAAATATAATGGATGCAATAAACCTGTGGGAATATGAATTTTTTCCTACACCTACTATTATACTGAGCACCATGAAACAGACTCCACAATAGGTTCGTTCATCCGTCACCACTGAAACTAACTCTTAAAGTCATGATACATAATGTATATATAAGGATATAAAAATAGTTTTGAGTTATGAATATCTTAAAGAATGAATTTCTACATCACTGATGGAAAAAAAAATTCCATTGAAATAAAATCTAAATTTGATCATCCTTTTACAATCCCTTAGGAGCATCATAATGTAAAACATGGTCTAAAAACACCTATTCCTATGTGGTTACCATTTAAAAATCTTTCACCTAATAAAAAAAATGAAAATTTAACTACCATGTTGTATAATAAACCTTTACTGTATGTATCATCCATAACAAGATGTATGACTATAAGCTCCATCATCACTATACAAGCACATCCAGTATCCTAAATAGTATCTCCCCACAACTTTTTACTAATCATATCTAGAAATAAATTCCTATTATTTAGAATATATGATATATTGAAGCCATAATATTATAATAACTTTATCCCACTCCACTAATGTTGATTCAGATTCTACTAAGACAATATATATCTCAATCTCTTGTGATTTCTGAAAACCACAAAGCACTCAATAGTGAGGTAATGTTTCCATATCTTCATAGAAAACAAAAATATTTTCAAATAAAGATCATGGTTGGGATATTTATAATCATGAGGGTGTAACTATCGATACTCGTATGAATATCACTTCCCTTTATTATATTTGGACATATCACAAACTGAATTAAGAAGCATCATAAAGAACCTCAAACTTGACTCCTGTAATGACCCTATCATTTATGAATAAAATTCCAATTATTTTATTGTATTATGGATATAGAAACCAAATAAAATCTTTTTTTTTATTATTGGGTTTGAAAGACCGTTAAGTATCATTATCGTTGATAATATAATCATTTAATAGTGATCACACAACTGATATAAATATAAGATTTTTTAAAAAATCTTTTCGACACAGACAAAGGATAGGATGGCTTCATCTAGTAGACTCAGGCCATACGAAGCTTATTTTTCAGATCCCAAAAAAAGGTAGCATCACTGGGCTTCGCTCTTGAACTATCCCAACTTGAGCTTCAATGCAATAATCTTGAACGGAATCTCTTACGAAAAAAGTTCATGTTAATAGAGACTACCAACCGTGCGAAGTTATTCGATCTGCACCAAGAGTATTTCACCATCTCACACCTTAACCTTAGGTATTATATGGTTTTTATAAGGGGTTATGTATTAGGGTATTATTTACTTATTGTGTAATAGTTTTTTATAAATAAAAGTCTTATTCCCTCAATTCCTTTATGAGAATAGTCTTTCCTAAAAAGGTGAATTTGATAAATTGATTCTTCTGGTAAAAATGATACTTTTGAGAAATATATACATTGTTATGTTAAAATAATTTTTTTATTAAAGATATAATTAAAAAATTATTATAAATTAGGATTATATAAGTTCCTTATCTATAAATTATTAGGTAATCAGTTTGATAAGAGTTATATTTTTTATATGATAAAACAGAAAGTGTATTTTTAAAGAATTTATTTTTAGGAATTAATGAATTTCTGAAATAATTAATATTTAAAAAAAATATTATTATCAAATTAATTTTATGAATAATAAATGAGTATTTAATTTTTTTGAAGTCAAATGTATTTTTTATTATAGACTGAATTTTTTTTCAGAACCCGTGAATTTTCAATAAATATCAGTTTTCATTTTAAAATAAAAAAATAATATATTAAAAAATTTTTTTGGATAAAATTAATATTATTTTTGGAATCAGGACATCATAATTATAAAATGGTTAGTTTTTTCCAATTTTTTGAGATAATCTATTTTTTGGGTAAAAATTAAATATCGTATTAATAAAACGTGTGTTTTCTGACATCATAATGACCCCAAAATGATGTCATAAGTTCTATAATGGGTATTCGTGGCCCAATATGTTTTTTCACAATTAGATAATGTGATTTTATATTTTTTACTTATTTTATAAATCCTTATTGAATCTGAAAAAATGTATAATATATTTAATGATTTAAAATTCATTTCTTTAATAATTTGACTAACCTACACATAAGCAAGGCTAATATTTTAATATGTTAGGAAGTTGGCCTTATAAAATAATTTATTACACTAATCCTTGGAAAACCCCATGGGAAAAACTATAATAAGTATTATGGTTTTGAATATTTAATTATATAGATTATAAAACCTATGTTTTTGAAAATATTAAAGAATTACCCTCTCATTTTCTATATAAACCCACCCAAGATCTCACGTATCTTCACTCAAAATCCTTGTAGCACATCCCTACTCTATATTACCCACTCTATAATCCTCCCAAGGTTCCCCAATATCTCAATAATCCCCTCTTCATGCTTTTGAAGTCACACACTCAAGTAAGGGATCCTCACTTTCCTTCCTTTCAAATTTATTTTATCCAAGTTCCCTTATATTGTTAGAACCTTTTATTTTCATTAAACAATGATTGGGAATGTTTTATAACCTCCCCATACTTTCCTTATTATTATTTTTTAGGATGGGATACCTCTTTTCCTCTCATTAATCCCTCCCTTGTACACCCGTTAGCATGCCACAATTTCATAAGAGTTATTCAATTTCTCCTCTTTCTTCAAGTTTCTTTATTATGTTATGCCTTCTATTTTCAAATTATTTGTGTTGTTAAATTTATCTATATTCCCCCCTTACTATATATTTCATTCATATATTATTATAGACCCATTTATCTCTCATAAACCATTTTTATTAATTTTTATTCCACATCGTTAGGCTACTGAAATAACACTGTGATTTTCCCAGCCAAAATCATCGTGTAGTGAATACCATAACCATTTATCTATCAAGGGTATTCACCTTTATAAACATATAATTATTTATTATAGACTTTCATGCTTTTATTAAACATCCATCTATCTTGGAATAAATTATTATGTTGAATGAATCCATGTTATATGATCTATGTGGCACACTTAAGCATGAGGTTAAAAGATTCAAAAAGGGTCCGCCCTAGTAGCACAACAATGTATTGGGTAATATTTAGTATCATGAGATGTCATGTTGGGAAAGGGGTTTACCTGATTCCTTTTAGGATATGTTTCCACTATGTTCAGACAGGGGTTTACTTTATTCTATTTCGTTAATGACGCAATGTTTTAAGTTGTTTCAACATTTCCATGTTATGATAATCATTCTATATCAAGCCTTTATGTTAAGGTTTATCTTATGCTATATTGATATGTATATTGCCAATAAAAATGTATATTATTATTTATTTTATGCCTTTTTAACTCTCTTACTGGGATTTATAGCTCATCCTTTTCTTATGTATGTCCTCAGTTTATCTCATGCAATTCTGAGTACGAAGGAATGTTGTGGTTATGTAAAAGAAGTTTTCAATAAAAAAGTTGTATTTTATGTCTTATGTTGAAATTTAATGTTCATAGTCCCAAAATACACAAGGCCTATCTATATTTTGGGTTGTATTATGTGAATTTTTCTGTAATAAATAATGTTTACTTTTTTAATAAAGAGAAGAGTTGTTATCGTTGGTATCAGAGGATAGGTTTTGTTATTTTTGGGATTATCGTTATAAAACTCTAGTTAAAGCCTTAGGATAAGACTATGAATAAGAAAAAAATCCATGAATATTGGTGATTATAGACTAGAATTTTTATAAAGAAAATAAATCCCCATTTTGATATGAAAAAGAAGAGGTGGCTCTGGAAAAGATGTATCTATGGGTAAACCCGAAAACACCACTTTGAGC
Source organism: Viscum album (assembly GCA_963277665.1). Lineage (NCBI taxonomy): Eukaryota > Viridiplantae > Streptophyta > Magnoliopsida > Santalales > Viscaceae > Viscum > Viscum album. The sequence continues at coordinate 508,766,125 of OY728145.1, forward strand.
TAGACTTGAACGAGAACTAGTGCACAACAACAGGCCTTGCTACACACTTGGTTCGACACTCCCACAGGATATTATTTGGTAAATACATAATCATAGTATGAACCATTATTAAGGGAATAAAAAATTCCCTATGCAAGTATGCTAGGAAATAGTTCATGGATAACTTAGATCGAAACATAGAAATTCATAAGTTAAGGAAATAAATTTAATTTTTAAGTTATTTCTTTTTGTAATTGAATCCCCCTTTATGTGGTTCATAGTATAAAATCCTTACCCCAAATTTTTCTTATTATTTTATCCAATGGTTGGTAATAATAGGAATCGGTATTACAACCGATGTGAAGATTAATGTGATGACTTTTATAATGAGATTCCATATCTGATGAGAGCGGGAATCCCAAAATTTGTCATTATAATCTCTTAGTAAACTCATGTTTTTAATAAAAACATGGTTTAGGAGGATTATCCAACCCCCCCACCAAATAAATAACAATTCTAAATTGATCTCTTCATGGGACAAAGGCCTCTTACATTCAATGAATCATTAGATCCCTGAATCACCGAACAATTGATCAACTCCATTGAGATGATCTTCTACATAATTAAATGTTCTGAACAATATAAGGTTCTTATGGTTACTTATCATATGAATGGTGAAGTTTATCAATGGTGTACATTGATCAAAAATACGAATCTTGGGAAAGAGATTGAGGTGTTGGAATAGAAGGATTTCTGGAAAATGTTTCTTGATAAATATTTTCCTCTCACCCTATGTCTTAAGATTTAAAGGGAATTCCTTTACCTCAAGAAAAAATTCCATGAATCCATTAGAGTGTATAGGGAAAATATAAAAAGGATTGCATGATATGCCTCTAGCTTTGTCACTACCTCTGAAGGTAAGGTTGACCTATTCTTTGTTGGGATAAAACCTAGAAAACGAAAATCCATAGAAATTCGTGACTTCGATAGCTATGAGGAAATTATCTGATGTGCCCTCAAAGTCAAAATAAAGATCATCGAATCTCAAGGGTATCATGGGGATAAGAAGCAGGAAGTGGACTTTAGTTCGGGTGGTCCGATGGATAAATCCAATGGAGCTAAGAAATTTTAGAACCACACTGTCTAATGGTGTCGAAATAATCACCCCAGAAATTGCTTAAAGGCGACGAGGAAGTGATTTAGCTGTGGAAGAGAGGGGAACCTATCCAATGCTTTCCGATAATAAAAACCCACTGTTGTGATAGAGGAGAGGAACACTCTATTCGACCATCAATGCATTTTTCATTACTACAACTGTAATGAACTAGTGAACTTTTCAAACGAATTCCCTAAGACAAGGGATTTTGGAGGCAACCAACAACCTCCAAGTCAGCAAGGGAGACCTTTTATCATCACTACCACCGAACCAAATATCGACAGTGAAGTGGTGACAGGTAGGCTAGTTATTCATTCCATAATAGTAAATTTAATTTTTGATTCTGGTTTTATGCATTCTTTTATATCGAAAAATAATACTAGAACAATCCAAACACCACCACAAATCATGGATGTATAGATGTCTATAAGAACAGCAAATGGGGAAATTATTGCATCCCAGTAATATAAGTCCTCCCCTATCATAATTTTTGTATTGAACTTCTCAGCGAACCTCATCATACTCCCTATGGTAGAATTTGAAACAATTTTTTTCATGGATTATATTTCTTTATGTAGAGCCAACTTAAATTTCCATGAGAGGGAAATCACTCTCAGTATGGTGAATCAACCCCCGATTCTATAAAATTGTAATGAGGAGGATGAATATTCTTTATCACCAACATCTGAAGCATGGATATTACTTTACTATGAGCATGCATATCTTTCTCATATGATTGAGTGTAAGGAAGGTACCCTTATCAAATACATTCTTACTGTGAGGGAATTCACTAATGTGTTTCTTGAGGAATTGTATGCTCTTCCTCTTAAAAGAGATATTGAATTCTTGATTGGTATTATACCTGGGAAATTTCAAATTTCAAAGACTTCAAATCGAATGGTTGTTTTGTAGCTTAAGGAACTAAAGAAACAGCTACATTTGAATTTGGATAAATGGTTTATATGCCCAAGTGCTCTACCATGGGGTGTATCAGTCCTCTTCATCAAGAATAAGGATGGGCCAATGCGCCTTTGCATTGAGTATCGTGAGCTCAAAAAAATCATGGTAAATAACTAGTATTTTTTCCATGAAATGATGACTTGTTTGATCAGCTGAGTGGAACACAATACTTCTCCAAGGTGGATCTTTAGCCAGGATATTACTATATAAGGGTGAATAAGGAGGATACCCCCAAGACATCTTTTTGTACAAATTACGGGCACTATGAATTCATATCAATTACTTTATAACTCACTAATTCTCCAGAAATATTCATGGACTTGAAGAATAGAGTATTTAGGGATTACCTTGACAAATTTTTGGTAGTCTTTATAGGAATTATTCTAATATAATCCAAAACCAAGGAGGATAATGAGGAACATCTAAGCACTGTACTATAGACCTTGCAAAAGGAGAGGCTCTATGAAATGTATTACAAGTATGATTTCTGGTTGTAGGATGTATCATTCAGGGGGAATATCATCACAATCAATGTGATATCTATGGATCCCTCCAAGACAAATGCAATTGAGGGATAGTCAAGGCCACCATATGTGACAGATATCCATAGCTTCCTTGGGTTAGCTGGATATTATCACCGGTTTTTTAGAAAATTAACATGATTTTAAAACCCTCTTACCAAACTAACTCACAAGGGAGTTCAGTATTCTTGGAATGATTAATGTGAAGATAGATTCATTGAGATGAAAAGGAGGCTTATCACTATGCCTGTTCTCACACCACCCATAAGTGGAGAACTTTTCATGGTATTTAGTGGTGCTTCAAAGAAGGGAATGGGATGTGTGTTGATGAAAAATGAAAAATTCACTACCGATTATTCAAGGCAATTGAAATTTCATGAGTAGAACTATCCAACCCTTGATCTGGAGTTGGCTGTAGTGATCTTTGCTTTGAAAATTTGGCTACATTACCTCTTTGGGGAAAGGTGTGAAATTTTTTAGGATCAAAAAAATTATCAACTATATATTCAAACATAAAGATTGGAATATGTTCCAACTAATTTGGTTATATATGATTAAAGAATGTGAATTCTCAATTCACTACCATCTGGGGAAAGTGAATAATGTGGCAGACGCTCCAAATAGATAGGATCCAATAACTCTTTCATTGATGAGAATTGAAAAGGATAAAATCTTCTTAGATTCTATGAAGATGGACATGGGAATCGTAAATAAGGGAAAAAAATCAATCCTTTCACAAATGATTACTCAACCATCTCTTCTGGAAATATTAAAGGATTCTCAAAAGGATGATGTGGGAATTCAGAAGAAAGTTAAAACTATCAGAAAAGGTAAATCCTCGAAGATAGATGTTAATGAAGAAGGAATTTTGAGATTTGTGTCAAGAATATGTGTTCCATAAAATCTATAGTTAAAGAATTAGCTTTTAAATGATGCACATAGTTCAAATTTCTCTATTAATCCTGGAAATAAAAAGATGTATCGAGATATCTGGGAGAATTATCAGTGGGATAACATGCAGAAGGAGATCACTGAGTATACATCAAAGTGTCTGGTATGTCAGTAGGTGAAGTCGGAGTGGAAGAAATCTATGGGGATGATGCAACCATTACCCATACCAACATGGAAATGGAAAGAAATCACCATTGACTTTGTCACCGGACATCTGAAGACACCCAAAGGAATCAATGTTAAATGGGATGTTGTGGATCTTCTTAAAAATATTGTACATTTCATTACAATTCAAGAGGATTTCTCATTGGATCAACTGGAAGGAATATAAAACATAGAAGTTGTAAGGTTTCATGGTGTACCACTATCAATTGTATCCGATTGAGATCCATGATTTTTTATATGTTCTGGAAGAGTCCCAAACATGCTCTGAATACTGAGCTAAATATCAATATAGTTTATCATACTCAAATTGATGGCCAATCTGATTAGACTATCCAAACACTTGAGGACATGTTGGGAACATGCTAAATGGACTTCAAAGGAGGATAGGAGAAATATATTCCTCTAGTTGAGTTCTCTTACAAAAATAGTTTCCGCTCAAGCATCCAAATGGCTCCTTTTGAATCCCTTTATCGTAAGAGGTGCATAACACCAGCATGTTGTGATGATGTTGGGGAGTAAAAATGTATATGTCTAAATGTGCTCAAAGAAATGGGGGATAAGTTTAAGACCATCTAGAAGAAAATTAAAGATGATCAATGTTGACAAAAGTGCTATATTGATAATCGTCTATGATACCAAGAGTTTGATGTAAGAGACATGGTATTCCTCCTCATATCACCATATAATAAAGTTATGAGATTTGGTATGAAGGGGAATATTAGTCCAAGGTACATCAACCCTTTTGAGCTCCTTGATTACATTGGACCAGTGACCTATAAACTAGTACTCCCACCGAACCTGTCTCAATTATATAATTTGTTCTATGTATCACTCTTGAGGAAGTACATACCTGATCGATCGCATTTACTCAATAAAGAGTTGGTACCATTGGAGAATGATCGGTCCTATGAAGAGAAGCAGGTGAATATATTAGATCGCAAAGAAAAAGTTCTATGAAATAAGCTAATTCCCCTCATCATGGTGTTGTGGTGAAACCAAAATTTTAAAGAAGCAACATGGGAACCGAAGAAAGTGATGAGGCAGAGTTTCCCTCATTAGTTTTACTGTGGGAAAGGAAATTTCTAGGGAGACATTTATTAATGGTGGAATGTTGTAATGACCTGATCATTTATGAATAAAATAACCTTTTTTAATGTCTTATGGATACGGAAAATACATGCACTCTTGTTTTGTTATTATTGGGTTTAAATTACCATTAGTTATAATTACCATTGATAATATAGTTTTTATTATTGATCACGTGACTAATATAAATATATGGTTTTTAAAAAATCCTTTCGACACAGACAAAGGATAGGATGGCCTCATCAAGTAGACTCAAGACCTACAAATCTCATTTGTTGGAGCATCAAAAGGAGGTGGAGTCAATGGGATGTGCTCTTGACCAAGCCCAAGCCTAGCTTCAACCCATTAATCTTGAATAGAATCTCTTATGGAAGAATTTCATGTTAATAGAGATTGCCACATGAGAGATGTTATCCGAGCCACCCCAAGAGTCTGTCACCATCGCACACCTTACCCTTAGGACTTATTTAGGTGTTATTAGGGGTATTTTAATAAGGCATTAGTTACTTATTATGTAATCATTTTTTATAAATAAAAGTCTAATTCTGTCGATTCTTTTATGAGAATAGTCTTTCTTAAAAAATGATGAATTTGATAAATTGATTCATTGGGTAAAAATAGTACATTTGAGAAATATATACGTTTTTATATGAAACTAAAGTTTTTATTAATAATATCTTAAAAACAATTCGTATAAATTATGATTATATCAGTTCCTTATCTATAAATTATTAGGTAATCAGTTTTATAAGAATTGTATTTTTATATGATAAAATAGAATGTGTGTTTTTAAATAATTTATATTATGTAATTAATGAATTTTTAGAATAATTAATATTTTATAAAAAAAATTATTAGTATCAAATTAATTTTATGAATAATAAATGAGTATCTAATTTTTATGAAGTCAAATGTAATTTTCATTAATGTTTGAAAACAATTTTGGTCAAAACCTGTGAATTTTCAATAAATGACAATTTTCATTTTAAAAGTGAAAATTCACCTATTTAGAAAAATCATTTAGATAAAATGAATAATATTTTTGGAATCTGGATGTGAAAATTTTCCAACAGTGATTTTTTAATAATTTTCTGAGACAGTCGATTTTTTGTGTAAAAATTAAATATCGTATAAATAAAATATGTGTTTTATGGCATCACAATGACCCCCAAAATGATGTAATAAATAATATAATGGGTATTCTAGGACTAATATTTTTTTTAAAATTAAAATAATCTGATTTTATATTTGTTTTAATTATTTTATAAAACCTTAGTGAATCATTCAAAATGTATAATATATTTTATGATTTTAAATTCATTTATTTAATATTGTGACTCACCTCCACATAAGAAAGGCTAATATTTTAATATGTTATGACATTGGACATATAAAATAATTTCTCCTGCTCTTATTTTGAGAAAAAACATGGGAAAAAACTTGGTAAGGTTTTTGGTTTTGAATATTTAATTATATAGATTCTAAAACCTAAGTCTGTGAAATATTAAAAAATTCCCCTATCATTTACTATATAAACCCACCCATGATCTAAGTTATCATCACTCAAAATAGTTGATGCATGTCCCTACTATTTACTCCTCTCTATAGAATCCTCTCAAGGATCCTTAAGCTCCTAATAATCCCCTCATCACACTTTTAAAGTCACACACTCAAGTAAGGGATCCTCACTTTCCTTCTTTTCTTATTTTTTGTTCACATTTCTTTATATGTTACACCATTTTACTTCCAATTAAATATGATGGTGTATGTTTTTTAACATTCCCCATACCTCCATTATTATGTTTTTATGATGTTATACCTCTTTCTCTCCCATTAATCCATCTCATGTACACCTGTTACCATGCCAAAATTTCGTAAGAGTTATTCCATTTCTCCTTTTTCATCAAGTTTATTTATTAAAGGTTGGGATCAAGTTTATTTATTATGATACACAATATATTTTAAAATTACATGTGTTGGGACATGTATCTATATTACCCCTTTACTTTTCATTTCATGTATTTATGATCAGAGATCCTTTCTCTCTCATAAACAATTTTTATGAGTTTTTATGTCACACTATTAGGCTGTCGAAATTGCACCGTGATTTTCCATGCCAAAATAATCATATAGTGAATACCATGACCATTTATCTATCAAGGGTATTATCCATTATGCACATATTCTTATTGATTATAAACATTAACTTATATATTCTACATTACATTATCATGGAATAAATTATTAATTTGAATGAATCCATGTTATGTGATCTATGTGGCACACTTAAGCATGATATTAAAATTTTCATGAAGGGTGAACCCTACTAGAGATCCAATGCATTGGGTAATTTTTAATACCCTGATATGTCATGTTGGTACTGGGGTTTCATAATTCCTTTTAGTAAATTTTCCCACCATGTTGGGATAGGGGTTTACCTGATTTCTTTATGTTAATGATGCAATGTTTTAATCAAGGATATAAAAGGGTGCATAATATAATATAAATCATAAAGGAAACTCTAGAAATAGTTGGAAATAATAAAATAAACTATAATATTTAATATCATTCATGGGTGCTACCCCAAACAAACTAGTTTAATATTCAAAAGATCGATCGTTACTACTTATTAAGACACTACATGAACAAGAAAATACACAAATCATGTCTATGAGTTTCAATTTTATAGCTTCAGATAATTATTTTTATACTGAAGAATTTTAATAATGATTCATATATTCTCATTATGATCCTCTTCTAATTTTATGTACATGAGTATATAAATAATGAACACTAGCATTAATTGATCTAAGAACTTGTGAAAAATAGGGTTCATGAGTTATATGAAAATATATAGGGAAGTTTTGACACCAAACTACATAACCATAAACTAAAATTTCATATAAGAAACCTAAAAGTAGGATGTGGGAAATCTTACACTTTAACCATAATCTGATGATATCCTAAATATAGATCAGTATATGAAAGTTAGTTGGTTCCTATTAACTAGTAAAACAAATATTCTATCCTTGTGAGGGGATAAAATTTATTAATTCTCAATTACTTCTACTGATAATAGATTATACAAAACCTTGTAATACCATATAACATCTTAGTGAATATCATTTGAGTACCCCCAACGTAGCACACTAGGAAAGATGAAGTTGTTTTCCATTAAATATTCATTCTAAATCCTTAACTCCCATAACTCATAAGGTTTCATCCAATATGGATTCATTAAAATTATAGATTCATTGGTTTGAAACTCTATACCAAACTGAATTTCATGTCAATGGTGTTGAATCATTACATCTTGAACAAAAAAATATTGGAACTCCTCAACAACACTCAAAAATATAATCACCAGGACTTCCATAAAACTCAACTTTAACTCTTCTAATAGAAAAAATAGTTTTTGTGCATCTTTGACCCATTTAATGGTCCCATAAACTAATAAACAATACATGTTGTCCTTTTATAACAAATATCATAAGTATCCTATATAAATAATTAATAACCACAAAAACATGGTATAAGTAATCCATGAAAAACAATTACATCATATGGTTGTATCTGTTATAATTAAAAAAGACCCCATAGATTGATGCTTCTAACTCACCATCTAATAAACACTACACACATCAAGTAAACTAGAATGACGTCCAACTCACATAGTTAACACTAAGGGAACTAGATTCCTATCTATATTTAGTCCCAAGGTGTGTACCAAGGTGGGTAAAATAAAATAAAATAATGTTCCTTAATAAATCCTTGAAAATACAAAGGTAACAAATTAATATTTTACATTATATAAACATTAGACTAAATGGAAATCGTAAATCCATTATATGTAACTGATCACACTTTTATCGTCTTCCTCTCTAGTCTTGTTTTTGACCACCTCTATGATCATGATTAGCCTTATGTATTAGTGGGAAAGTTGAAGCACATAGTTATCCTCAACCTAATCCATCTCTTCCCTATTTTCTGAAGACATATTGACTATGTTTCAAATAAGGCCTCAGTGGCTAACGTTATTGAGGCTATAAAAAATTTGACTTCCTTTGTCATGTTGACCACTAGGAATGGACCAGCACTAGAAATAAAAATTTCAATAACCCCCACAATAAAAGAACACCAGAACAAATCTCCCAATAGATTCATGAGAGCTACCAGCTCTACAGAATCATGATGATTATTTTGGAGTTCAACTCTTTTCTAATCCAAACCTTGAATATCCCAATATTTAGGATCCTTTATAACTAGATTTTCTTCTTGAGATATTTTGATGACTCTCCTGCTATCATGATCTAGTGCGAATGTGTATCTTTTAAATCACCGTAATGTTATAAAACACATAAAGAAACATCTTCAAGGTAAACATGGTAACCTAATGCTAAATTGTAGAATACAGTGCCTCCTCAAAATGTTGTTCCCATGCCTCCCCATCAAGAAGAAGATTTTGAGAATAATAGTGCAGGTACTAGAACCAGATCCCGCACTCTCATATGATCAAGATCCCATGATAATGTTTTATAAACTTCTTCTAATTCACCATATTCAACATAAATAAAAATGAAACACTCTATGAATATACTTTTAAAAATATTTCCATGAAATTATCAACTTATTTCACTCCCTAAGAACAAAAACCACCACTAATGTACATCTTCAATTAATAGAATAATAGAGAAAAAGAATCCAGTGATCCTTCTTATTATGGATTAAACTAAAAGTGATCTCAAGATCCTATAACCAATACTCCATCTCTTAATCATATACACTACTTCCATTATACATAGATATTTGGTGTTGAAACTCTCACAACATCTACCTCCAAGACTCATCCACCATAAAAGAAACTCCATCATATGCTGGTTAGCAGGTACATCATGGTGTACATTACCAACCAAAACCCCACATGAATAATAGAAAATTTCTATATACACACAAGATAAAAATATTCTATGATTGGAAACATGGAATATTATAAAAGAGGATTTAATTAAATTAATTTCATTTTACTAAAATCACCTCAATTCAATTAATATGTAGAAAATCATGGTGATTTTACCACTCTTAGTTCTCTAATAAGAATAATTTAACCAAGCATGTTATTTATGACCAACATTATTATGTTGGATCATAGGGGTCCTAAATTCCTATGTCCTAGTCAGTCTCCCTTGTTATTTAACCTTCTAATTTTGACCAATATTATTTCCTACCAAACCTATGTTTTCCTCCCTAGTTACTAACTCTTATATTCTATCATAGCACTAAAATATAACTTTAATACCACTTTTTCATGGATATCCACCATTTTTAACCCCTCTCTGGCCTACATTGAGGACCAATGTAACCCTTCAATCCCACCTCTAGTATTCCATGGCTCAATTACTAGCATTGAGGGTGTAATCCAAAATAAATGAAGGAATTACCCTCATAATCCCAAGAACATTAAATGAAACCCCCAAAAAACTCTATATAAAAAAACAAAATTCCTAATTCATGAAAATTTCATACACAAACAAAGGACTCCAAAATAAATACCAAAAAGTAACTCTTACAGAAGAAACTCATGAACACTATCCATTAACGTTGCAAGCTAGTATGATCAACCCCAATCACTGAATCTCTCCTATAAACTAATAAAAATATTTTTATATAGAAATGGGTGAGGATAAAAGTTTACTTAGTAGGATCCTCCCTAAAACCTCCCCTGAATGTATATAAGAGTCAATATAATGATTTAGTGAATAAGAAACAAAACTAAAATTCACATACACCCATACCTACAATAAAAATCCTCACCAAGGATCACTTGTCTAATACTGAAAAATATATAGTAACTTGATATACAAGAATATATCAAGAGTTAACCTTGAAACCACTTCTCAGTTGATGTTGTTACCCTAATGACCCAATGGAATATTTCATGCATCTTTCATCCCACTCATGACTATATTAAGAAAAAACCTCATAACCACTTCCCAAATATAATCACATATCCACAACCAATTACCATATACTAAAACCTCAACCACATACCAAATAACAGACAAAAGTACCACCACAGTATGGTAATGTCAATGTAAAGGGCATTAACCTCATCCCCACTTCCTACCATGCACTTCCCTCTCCATGTATCACAATATCTATAATATAATAATCACCTCATTATATTATTGTCACTCTAAATACAAGTCATTATACCCCATGAATAATAACCCAGACCTGTTATAGAATATTCTACTTCAAAAATAGGGAGAAATGAAGAGGGATTAGTTATACATTTATTCACTCAATAGCCAAATTGTTAGAGAAAATGCCTAGAACCCATGTCCTTGTATGGGGATTGGTTAGTTTACTTAACTAAGGTGGTAGTGTGCATAAAATAGTAATAACATATAATTATTATAGTAGTCACACACAAGCCCATCATAAGGTTAAACCCACAACTCATCACTTGTATGAAACTACCACATCAACCGAGCCACCACACAATAGAAAAATATACAAAAACTAATAAACCTACATGATTAATCACACAAAACAATCATACAATATCAAAAAACTTCAGAACTCAAAACAAAAATATTAAATTTCAGATTTACCATTACTACCCACATTATATTTCAATCATATTTAATTCCATATTATTCATTATTTATTTTCCATGATATCCCAATTATTATTTTTTCATCCCTAATCGTTATTTTAATGAATATCCCACTAATTACTAGATTCCATCCCATTACCCATTCCACTTTCAATTAGTTATTCCTTATATTAATTTCAAACATTAACCATGTTACTAGGAAACCATGATCCAATTTCACCATCCTCTCTAAATCAATAAATTAACCAAAACAAATATCCATAGAATCTGTCCACCTCTTTCCTTCCTATTCTATATTGAACCAACCACAACAACAACATATCGTTATCCCCATCTTACCAAAAAAAGTCACATCACATCAACACCTCCATTTCCAAATAAAAAACCCTCTACCATGACCACATGAACTATAGAAAAGGTATAAACACAAATAGATCAGAATGAAACACCAATTACCATAGTAGTTGGTACCAAAATTTCATTTTATATCATCCTTTAAATAAAATTATAAATTATAGACACAAACAACAATATTAAAATTTTCATATTTTTATGCCACTAGTAATTTACCATAATTATATGATTATATAAATTTGATAGGTGATTTTAATATATTAATATAAGTAAATAAGGTATCCATTTCATAAAATATAAATTGATATGGATTTACACATAATTAATAACATGGAACCATATAAAACATAAGTGAATCTCCTTTTTACCTTTGATTTATTTAGTCTATTTCGTTACCTTATTTAGGTTAATTATGACCATATATCCAATAAAATCATTTGAATGTTAATTCTAAAACTACACATGATTAAAAAAGGAGAGGATATGAATCCCTTACCTTAACTATGGATTTTAAGATCTCAATACAAGATTATGAATAAGAATATGATCACAAATCCAAGAACAAGCTCGAAAACCCTCAATAGCCTACAACACAAAAATTTATATTTATAATTCAACTCAACATCATCAATAACAAAAATAAAAATACTCCCATAGACTCCACAAGAATGAAAACATTGACAGAATCAATATTAAGTACAAGGCGGTCACTAGGGATATCAATGTGATTGATATTTTGAAGTTAAGGGATTAAAATCACAAAAATGTAGACTAGATTTGAAAATCATAGTGTTATATCCATTGTATCTTAGATAATAAAATAATTTAAATTGATAAATTTAATTATTCCCATGTAACAAACCCAATGAATTCAACATAAAACTCAAACTCACATGTATCATGGAATGATCTACTTCCTTATCCCTTCAAACATGATGCACCAAAAACTAAACCACAGTGCAACAAAAGGTAACACAATACAAAAGAACTCAAATAGGACGATATAATAAAGAAACCACCTAAGATATCATGGTGAAATGAGCATAATTATTCCATAGTATCCATCATATAATATTAACTCTAAAAAATCCCATAAATTATCCTCAAATTAATATAACACACTACTTCATAACATACAATACGTAAAATTAACTCATATACCTTTACACAGTAACTAAAACCATCTTAATGAAAAAAAAATATCCCAAATAGATGGAGAAACCCTTAAGTATCATTTAATCCACTCTATTCCATAAAATGATCATCACACTATAACTAAACAACTCATAGTGTGAAAGACAAGACTACATCATCCTAACTCCACTAACCAATTGACCATGTCATAATGTCTATTAGTCATGGCCTGATCTATGTTGACAGTAAAAAAATCATCTCAAAATACTATTTTCTCTCATTAAACATTCTCTAATACTCTTCCAAAACCCTCACCACCCAAGATATGAAAAGTAACAGTCTGATAAATTCCAATATCATATAGGGAGTCCAAATTTGAAAAACCATTCCTTGGTTTCTCACTAAATATATTTAGTATTATTAAATAATGATTGAAGGATGAAGAAAATGAGACACACCTCTTTATGGAATGTATATTTTCACGGGATTCATAGAGGTATGTTGGTATCATTTTTGGATAGTAACTATTTACTGACGTGCATATGGACAAAATCATGTTATCAATCAATTCATATGGACTGATTGTTCAAGTATGAAACGTATTATTCACATCCAATACCTCCCTATTTTCAACTATGTGGAAGGTAAGAAACACAATGGTTTTTGATAAATAGAAACCATCATTACATAAACCAAAAAATTCAATTCATGTGGATATTTTTTCTACTTCAAAGGTATAAGATATAGCAATGAAAAATAATATCTAAGACTTGAATATTCTGAGATATCTAGGCATGATGTGATGATCCATGAAAATAATTTTATTAAAAAAAAATTGGATTCCTCCTCTCGACATTTGGATTAATGTAAACTTTTATGGTGTAGAATTAAGTATTCATGGGCCATCTGGTTGTGGAGGTGTATTTCACACACACCATGGGATTGTCAATGGGCTATTTTCATCATTTTATTTCTATTGGATTTGCTTATGAATCTATATTGTGGGATATAATTTATGTTATTAATCATTCCAACTAGAATAACTAGAATTATTTATGGATAGAGTATGATTCTCAAATTGTAGTGAAGAAGCTAAAGTAAAGAAATATGGAAGTTCCTTATAAGATCATTCCTTATTGGAATCAATGGATGATATAGGTTAGTAATCTCACCTTGATTATCTCCCATGTCAATAGGGAATCCAATCACGTGGAAGATGAATTTTCAAAGAGGGATATCATAGAGACGAGAACCATTTGGTCTTTTATAATCCTATATTATTGTACAACTTTGGCGGAGGTAGATATACGTGGAGTGATGCATTATCATGTTTTTAAATACTCTTGTAACTCTTGACCCTGTTTTATTTTTATTTGTAATTTATGGGGACCATCTTTGGTTGGATCCTAATATTTCTTGGTAAATTATAATATTTTTATATTATTAAGTTAGGATTGTCATATGTTTTCTTAATGTACAGTTATGTGAAATTTTATTCATACATATATTGAGTTAATTATATTATTCTGCTTGAAAAAAATGACTATCTTATATGTAAATGTTCAAAATTATTATTATGAAATGTTTGAGGTATTGATGGGTTTATCCAGATTATTAGTTATATGTAAAATAGATTTTGAATACATCTAAAATATATTAAAACATTCTGGAATGATTTATTTATACCCTCGGTGATAGTCATCGTCCCTTGGTTACTTATTCTTAGCTTAATAGAAATATATTTTAGGTATTTTGTTGGTATTAAAATTGGTTCATTATTGGTGTTATCAGAGGTTATGGGGATAAGTAAATCATATCCTTGATGAGTTAGAAAAATACCATAGGTTACATTAAAGGGTTATGTGTTGAAAGTATTGAGAGTTTATATTTTTTGGAAGAAGGTAATTATTTAGTTAAATAATCAGAGAATTATTGAAATTAAAATTCTAGATTACCTAAATCAAAAAGAAGGTATTAGATTAGAATCTATCACATAAAGGGAATGTAAGTCATCGGGGAGCTCTTCTAGCCAAGTGATGTCCTGACTTACTCCTCTGTTTGCAAGACCATCCACAACAGCATTCGCTTCATGGTAGTTATGAGTGGTAATGTGATTGATATCATGGAGTGAAATAAGACACTCCATCCATATTGTAGTTATCGGCCAGGCCAGATGAACCACCCCACTCCAAAGTGCATGGAAAGTGGTAGTCGAGTCACTCTAAATCCATATATTTTTCCAAACTTGGTGTTTGGCATAGGATATGGCATGTATGATACTCACCATTTCATCTTTCTGAGAAGAGGTGATCCCACATGCTCCAAAAATACACTTGAGGATATGACCAAGATGATTCATGAAGATGGCCCCATAACCTACAAGTCCCTGATTGCCTTTAGAATCACCATCAACATTAACTTTTATCCAACCAGAAGGCGGGGGTTTCCAAAAAAACTCAAAGGTGCGTCGATATTGATAAAAAATTTCATCAACCTGAAGCTTTCTTATAATCATTAAATCCCTCACTGTGTTGTAGAAATTCCATTTTTGAATCAAGGAAGCTTCGCGAATAGCAATGAGAATCCGAATCTGACCAGTCTTGATGTTGAGTGAGTAATTATTGTAAAAAATAACATTTATATCATACTAGATCAGATGAAAAATCTCAGCGACGGTGGAATGGAAAATATTTTTGATTTTTTATAGCTATTAATATCGACACAATGCTTTAGCTAAGGGTTTATAGAGACAAGAATCATCCATCTCCAATCAAAGATTTCAAAAATATAATTCTAAAGAGCAGTGGTGGTGGTACATGAAAGAAAAATTTGATGGGTATCCTCTCTATTTTGATTACAAAGATGACATTTAGAACAATTGTGAATCCCAAAATATTGTAAACAAGATTAATTTCGGATCCTGTTATAGGAAACACCCCAAATAAGGGTAAATTGTTAGGGTTTTATCCAAGGCTTATCGAAATTCATGATCCAACTATGGTCATTATCATTATTATCGAAGTGATGTTTGTAAAAATTATTTGAATCTAGCATTCCATTATGAACAGGTTCCCATATTAGGAAATCAGTCATGTTTGATAATGTATAATTTGTCATTCACATGAATGACATTTGTGTGGAGACTATCAATTTGAGAGTCAATGACATCAGAAATGGTTATATTGATGTTACCATAGGTTTGATTAGGGTATAAAGTGGAAAGAGAGTCACCAATCTAGTTTTCTAACTAGAAACTCATTATGGAGTCCCAAGAGACCATCCATCTAGAATTGATCAAAATGCTAGAATAATTTTATTAATAAAATCCCATATGGAGGAGTTAACAAAACACATGTTGCTTTTTTCAATTTATCAGGTAACCTATTTTTGAGGAAATAAAAAACATGAGAATCACTATTTATTAGGTTCCAAGTAAGTCTGGATTGAAGTGAATCATTGAATAGGGTCAAATTTTTTTTATTCCAAGACCCCCCTTGAGAAGAGTTTTGCAACAGGTAGACCAAGGAACAGTCACAATCTTTCTTTTTCAAAGTACTACCAGACCAGACAGAGTTTTTAATGTAAATATTTATTTTTTTAAAGCCTAAAAGTTCATTTATAAACCATCATGAAATATACCATTTTAGAAAAAATAACTAACTTTAGAAGGTATATTTTTCCTTCCATAGAGAGAGTTATCCCCTTACAAGAGGAGATTTGATTTTTTTTGGTCTACTGTGCTAGTTAAATAGCTAGATTTGGGCCTACCCTAAAATATGGGGACACAAAAATAAGTGAAAGGAATTTATGCTTCTTTAATACCTAAATCATTTATAATGTTATTTTTCCTATTAGTTGTAATGTTTCATCCAAAGGAAACATATGACTTGTTCCAGCGGATGACCTGACCCGAGACCTCCTCATAGTGTGAAAGAGAATCTTTGAGAGTTTTTATATTTCTTTTCTCTCGTTGTAAGAAAATAATGATGTCCTCCACCAATAAAATATGTAAGGTGGAATTTACATTTCTTGAAGAAAGAATTAGAGTATGTATATTTTGATACAACAGTCGAGTGAGCATGCAACTTAAATAATCCTCTACAATAGAAAAAATAATGGCAAAGAGGGGATCAACATGTCTGACACCTTTAGTGCATTTGAAATAGCCTCTTGGAAAGCTATTGATTAATATAAAAATTGAGTCTAAGTGAAATAACATTTTAATTTTAGTTATGAAGAAGTTATTGAATCCAAAACCTTGAAGCACTTTAAATGAAAAATTATAGTCCATGGTATCAAAAGATTTCATAATTTAATGGTTAATGGATACGTTACCACCTATATTTTTGTTGTTTAATGTGTTAGTTGATTCTAAGTTAAGAAAAATACAATCTTATATGGATCTGTCCTTGACGAAACCCAATTGGTTCCTAGAAAAAAAAATTCAGTAAAATTGAAATTCTGTTGCCTAGCAATTTAGTAATGATTTTATAAATAGTGTTTATAAGAGATATGGGCCGAAAAAGATGAATCTCAGAGGCATTTTCAGCATTGGGAATCAAATTGAGGAATTTTTCATTTTACCCATGTGACAGAAAACTACCAGAAAAGAAATATCTCACTAGTTTTCATACATCAGGTTGAATGATATCTTAGTATTCTTGGAAGAAACCATTTTTAAAACCATCATGTCTTGAAGCACTATCAGGATTCAAGGAGAATACAATGTCTATAATTTTTTAATCAAGAGGAATGGATAGGGGAAAAGTGTTATCTTCCTTAGTAATAATTGTCTGAAAAATTTCATGAATAATATCCTTGTTGATTCTAGGTCCATTAAATAAGTATTCAAAATATGAAACAGTATGATTAGAAATGTTATTGTTCTTATCGAGGAGGTTGTCTCCATCCTTAAGAGAGGTTAAAGGTCTGCAGGATTTTCTAACTCTTTGGAGAGAGATATAAAATTTAGCATTTCTATCACCATCAGTTATCCATTTTATTTTAAAGGCGTGTTTATGTATGTTATCTTTAAAAGTAAGGAGATAGTTGAGTTTCATCAAGATATTAATCTCATGGGTCTAATCAGATGCAATTTCATAATTGGTATTGTTGTTTTGAAGTTGGTGAAGGTTGTTCTCAAGAAGTGAGATGTCATTGTCAATTTTTTTAGATTTTACACTGAACCAGCTTTAAATCTTTTTCTTGAGGAGTTTATGTTTGAGTGTACAAAAAAAGTATCATCGGAGTGAGCCATTGGGGACCAAAATCCTTTTATAAGATAGAAACATTCCATGTCCAAAGACCAGGGTTTTTGGAATCTGAATGGGAGAGGGAGTTTCACAGTTATTCAACAGTTATTGAAAACAATATAATGATGGTCAGACTATATTTTGGGTAGAGTGGTGCTGAAAATGGTGCCCCATTTGTCCAAATCTTTATTATTGACGAGAGCTCTATCGAATTTTCTAGAAACTACTCTATTATAGTGCCTTCTATACAATTTATATTTGGAACTAGTGAGATTGATTTTAATAAGGTTATTATTTTTAATAGAAGAATTAAATTATCTCATAGATATATTTGAGTGTTATGGATCTAGTTTTTCATAACTATCCAGGATAGCATTGAAATATCTAATGATGAACCATGGGTGATGTATGTTAGAATATAGATTGGATAGGTCAACCCATAGAGGCCTTTTATCTTGATAAATGTTATTTTCAAAAAAATGAATAGAAAAGATGTGTATTTTCTATCAAAAAAACAAGGGTGAAAATTTCATCATAGATGTGGAAGAAGTTTGTGTTGTACAAAGAAGAAAGAGAAAAAAACAGAGAGTTTCAGTTGTGTAATTGTTATGGTTTGCACCTATGAAGGAGTAACCAAAAAGATGAAACTGTAGTATCTTTGTTGAGAAGTTGATCTTAGGTTCATCAATAGAAAAAATAAGAGGATGTTTAGTATTAAAAATTATTTTTAAAATAGTAAAGGTTTCTATGTTAGGAATACACTAACAATTCCATAATAAGATCTTCATTTAAAATGGAATTTGGAGTTAGCACTACCTTTTTATTTCCCATATGAACCCTTATGTATATATGATCTTCGGGACTTTATAGACATGATTGGACATTAATTTTTGTCTTTATTTTCTTTAGGGGGTGTGAAGGGATCAAAGAACCTTTTGTATCATTCTTTTCTAAAGTGGTTGCAGTATTATAAAAAAATCTAACACTAGAATCTATGTGAGGGTTCATATTAACAGAGTTAAAAGTTAAAGCATTGGCATCAAGAGAACAATTACATTTTTCATCATGAATTTTACCATATAAAGTACTACTTTTACCTGCATGCTTCCTTCCGGGGTGTAATTGTTGTAAAAAGTCAAGTCATGCACCCTCTATAGTCACAACCTATTCAATTATTATGTTTGAGGAAATAATAGCATTGGTATCCAAACCTATGCTAACTGAGGAGGAGGGGTTCTGTCTTGAATTTCCTTCCATTTGGTTCCCTTCAGGGTGTACCTGCTGTAAAGTATCTATACCTTCACACTCCAAGGTCTCCACCTATACAATTTTCCATATGGGATCCATACCTATTCTAACTGAGGTGGACGAGTCCGGTCTAGAAATGATCACCGTTTAGCCTGAAATATGTGATTATTGACCATCTCTATCCATGTCTGAAGATTCAGTGAATGTGGTACTCCCTTCAGCAGAATCAATGTTGTTAATGATGTGAGATAATTAGGTTTCAAGCCTATATCAAAATGATTGTCTTTTTTAAAGGGACATACAACCTTAATTGGATGTTTTTATATGATGATTGACCCTTATTTTGTGTATAAATGGTTATTCCATGAATTATTTATTCCAACATTATGGGTTGTGATTTTATTCAATATTGAATTGTTATAATGGGAATACTAATATCATCTTTAAATATAATTGCGGTCCTAGAAGTTTCATGATTCCTTATAAATATTGTTATTGTACGGTGATTTATGTAGCTTGTAGAGGACCCAAAATAGGGAAAATATAGTAGAAACTCATATCATGTGAATTTACAATCTCTTACTATAATAAAGATTTATCTTTAAATAATACACTATGTAAATTTTAAACACTTATAATGCTTCTGTGGGATATGTGTTAACAATGAAACCTATATCCAATAGTTTTTTCTTTTCATAAAGATGAGATACATTTGAATAATAGGTCATTATACAGATTTTTATATTTATTGGAAATAGTTGTTAGGTAAAACACTCTAAATACTATTATCATAGAAAGAGTCTTGTGGAACATGTTTACTAGGTTTTATGATAATTTCATGTGACCATGTTTGCTTATGTATCAACAAGGAAAATATTTTTTTTGTTACATTATGAAAGGGAGATAAATTTAATCCTATAGTGGAGAGTACGTAATTAATTATCACTAAACTCAATATACCTCTTTAAAAATGTATAGTGAGCATCATAGAGGACATGTAGAGTGAATCCATGCATTTAGAAGTTGAGTTCTCATACATATATTCGAGTTATTCCTAGTGAGTGGCAGATGTCAAACTTGAGTTTAGATTAATAGAATTTACTGAGACTCAGAACAACTAGAAATAACCTGGAATAATTTTATGAATGGAAAAATGTTCCACTATATTTTTGGCAAAATTTCATGTTTATGAATGATTCCTTGAGATGATATTTATCCTTTAATTCTCAATGAAAGTTCGTTCATATAGTGTATGTTGGAATGTATTTAAGATTTCGTCCATTGTAGACCTTTGGACAAAAAATATTCTTTTAATTTGATAAATTCTGTTAGTAATATCCTTTAATTTATAGGTTTTCTAGTGAAATAATTATCAAATTAAGGATAAGAAGTGGGTTTTGATAGTCCATAGAAGTTTGGATATAGCTTCAATGAGATATGGTTTTCCTCAAACTGGAAATATAAACAAGGATTTGTTTAGTATTAGATTATATATGTATATATTTGAATTTAAATAATCATGGTGTATTCATGATGGAATCTATTGGTGTATATATAATAAGGTTTCTAGTGAACTTAGATTAAACCCCATTAGAAAAAGTATTGGGTGATTCATATCGCAAGTGTTCAAAATTAATGAGATGGGTTTTAAGTCCATAACTTTGTTTAAAATGTTATTTGAAACTATTTGGATGAAAAATGGTACTTTCTAGGAGTATTTTGTTTTTGAAACTAAGTGAGTGATAGATTTGTAATTATTAAAAATGGGGAGTTAGATGATATATTTAATTCAAATAAATGATTCAGTTATAACCAGTGGTAAATGATTCTTTTTAGGGATGATGTGTCATATAGTAAGGAAATTTTAATAACCTTTGTTCTGGTAATGTTAGTGTAATCTAGTTAAATTGGGATTCTAGTAATCTTGAGTAGGGTTGTTTATTATTTTCAATTTTAAACATGGAAATCAACAATCGAGGATGAAGTTTTTAGTGTTTCTATATAGTTTTTGAAGTTTAGTATGAGGTTTAAAAGTATGAGAGTTGGTATTGATGAATGTGGAATGGATTATAAGGTAATATAGGTCACTGTAGTTCAGATTGAATATCATTATAACTCTATTGAGAGTGGTTAGAGGACATTAATATTATGGAGCCTACTAAAATTATGTTGGATACCCACTGGAGTTCCCATAGCCCAAGTTTTTTTTTAATATTTTATTAATTAATTTGGATTTTTATTTTAATCTAAAGTTGCCTCTCCCTCGCTCATATTTGGTAGGACCACTGGGGATCCCAAGTGAATAATCCTATCTCTTCCCCTTCAATTTTCAATATTTCATATCCTATGTTAATGATTTATTCATTTATCCATCTAAAGTAGTGAACTGTAGGTTGTGAGTCTATCCTTTTAACATATATTATTCTCTTTTCTATTATTCTCTTAACTACCTTTGTTTAAATCCCGATTTTGTGAGGGTTATATCTAATTATTCTATTTATGGCATTAAAAGTTGAATTAAATGTTGATTTTAAGAAATCCTTCTTCTAATAAACCATTTTAGGTGGTATCAATAATTTCCCCCAAATTATATATTTTATCATCCTTGTCATTAAAATGGTCATGGGTAAAAATATTGTGTGAAAATAAAATTGGATCATTAGGTTCTGGGGTGTTCACATGAGTGTGAGAAATCATTCATTGCATCATGGAAAATTTTTAACATGTTAGGAATTAATGTTTAGGGTTTTCCACCAATTTTGATATGATCTGATGGGTTTCCTACAACTATAATTTGCATATTTAAATTATTTTTGGTCATTAGTTATATTTTCTATGGATTTTTAGGCCTATAAGAATATCTCTGAATGAATCCATTTTGATCCATGACTTATCTTTTCATAATGATAAAGGTTTGTTCGTGTATCTATAATTTAAATTATAGTTTTAGTGGATTAAGTTTCCAATTGGAGTAAAATATCTTGGAAGGGATGTTTATTACTTCATTATACTTATCTATGAAACTTAAATGGATAGGTTTGGTTAAAAGTCCCCAGTATAGAATTTCCCTACGTGATGGAGTTATGTTTAAAATTTATATGTGGGGTTTATTATTTGACACCATTAACATGGTGATTTGGGAATAGTAGTCAAGGTATTTCATGATTATATTTGAGAATAAAATTCATTCATACAGGTATCCTAACATTTCCTTATGTTCCTTATGAGGGAACCCTTCATTGTTTCCAAAACTCTTGTCATTCTTGATAGTAGTGAGTGATGAAACTTTTATAGTAAGTGATCCTTTCTCTCTTAATGATAGCATGATTGAGTTATTATGATTGTAGTGGTATCATATTATGAAAAAAATACTAAGTAAATTTATTTACCCAATAAACATTAGGTGGTTAAAAAATCTATTTATGTTTATTGATGTTCTCATGGATTTTACTTGATTTTAATATTTTTTCTTTAAATGTTTTGATTTTTATTTACATTAATATTTATAGAAGATAAGAATGTCATTATTATTTATGTCATGTGTGTATTATGATTATGGAACAATTATTACATTTTTATGATTAAATGATTTTTCCCATGTTTAATAATTGTTTATAAATTGTAATATGATCCACCTTGAATGTTTAGCATTGAATTAATTAGCATTTTTAGCTTCTATGGATGTATTCAATATTTTATTACTATTCACATTTATTTTGTGAAGTTTAATTCCTGTTATACCAGGTTATGGAATTTTATGTATGTAATATGATATTTTCTCATGTTAAATTCTCTAAAAATGTCCAATGATGTTTATTTACATGTTTTAGTATTAATTTCATTTCAAGTAAAGATTTATTTCCTTGTTTTGATGACAAAAAATCTATTTAATATATTAAATGTTTTCTACACCTCTTTAATGAATCTTGGGTATGTTTACAATTTGAAATCCATGTACTGATGTTATCATATTTTTATATTTATATGATTATTATACTTATATATTTCCTTTGGTAATAATTTCTTTGTATAAAAATGGTTTTCTATATATTGAATATGTAGGTGTTCAATCAATGTTATATAAGTTCTGTCTTTTTGCATCTATACTAGCTACATGTGGTCATAGATATGTATATATGATAACTTTCTCCCTATGAGTAGAGATGTAACACCCCTAGTGTGTGGTATTTTATTATTTTTTACTATTTATTTTTAAGATGAGGAATATTTTGGTTTTGTTTTAGGATGTTTTTGATGGTTTCTAGAGGATTTGGAAGGATTTAAGAAGATGTATGATTGGTATATTCTTATGGGAAACAGTGTAGAATCCCTAACTAACTATGTAAACTTAAAACTATTATTTTAGACAAGCACATAGTTGGTTCATGGTTAATATAAACTATGTGGAAACCATGTTACTTTGAAAATTTTCAAAGTTGGAACATAGTTTACCAAATTCTGAAACCAAACAGAGAAAACCTATCAAACCTTGGGTATCATACAGTAATATCCACATTTTTATCTCATGGATTACAAAATTTTGAGGTAAAATCATTAAAGTTATTTAAGGGTTATAAAAATAATATTTTGAACATTATTAAAACCCTAAAACCCTCATTATTCTCCTCTTGGATAGGAAACTTGAACCTTTTGGATTATTTGGATGATTTTATGATTTTATTTACTCTAGATATGAATCACATTGAGTCTTATATTAAATAAACTAGGAATAAAAGATATGATAATTATTTATCTTCTCTTTCTTCTTATTCTTGTCTTCTCATGGGAGTAACCCTAGACTGGGGATTGATTTCCTAGATCATTTTAGGGTTTGTTTTAAAGAGGTTTTCACATGGATTCATTATAGGAAAATATTAAGATACCAGGCCTATGAGATCATAATATGATTCTACAGGACATGCATGTTTGAGGTTAGTGGTTTCCCTCTGAATCTTCATCTACCTAGAACTAGAAGGATTTGGTTTCCAAATGTTTAATACTCATTTAATATTATAAATTCCTTGGTATCACTATGCTAGATTTATTTATATGTTTTTATTTCAAACAAGGGTTTTGGTTGGTTCCCACAATGTTTTTGAAAAAATACATAAATAGTGTTTTGGTTATATGAATGATTTGGGTGTGCAATCGGGGAATGGGAATGGGTGGTTTGTGTTCACAAGGTATATAAATATTGGGGAATTGTTAGTAAAAACTTGTTTTTATTTCTATATTTAGAGCACACAAGATTATACATCTAAGTGATGAATTGGTTTTAGAGGTATGAGTTTCCCTCAAAAGTATAGACTACTCAGTGGATATATTGGATGGTTAATGTATTGAGATTTGTTTAATAAATCCTATATGGGGGATTCCGTGTGTTTCTTGGGTGTGTGTGAATATGTTATGGAATTGAATCTAGGTGTTTGTTTTTTCACAACTTATTATTTTTATATTCTTTATTGTTGTTCATATATTGTTATTTTCCTATTATAAAAATTTTGGTTAAATTGTTCTCATTTTAGTGGTTTGTGTAGCAAGTCTATGGGTTTTTCTATTGTGTTTTATACACAATTCATACACGTGAACCTTGGTGCATGTAATGATATGGTTTATCATGACATAGGTAAAGGAAAGGTCTCATACCTTCCCAGTAGAGAACATTGATGTTGTACTTGTGTTCAATGGGAGGTAGAGCTTCATGATAGACTAGTTATAGAGTTGGACATTGTTCCTTATTAGTACCTTGGTCTCCTTTTGTATCTGTGTGTTTGATAGATGTTTGTGCATCAAGTTGATTTTTGGGACTCTAATTATGGTTTGTTATTTACATTGAGTTTGGTTGATTTTCTATCATGCACTATATTTATTTTTTTACTATTTTGGTTGATCTATTATAGATTTTATTGTCTATGAGGCTACAAATCTCCCAATTATTTCATATACCCTTTCCATTTGCTATCAAAATTTGGTGTCTGGGGATACACCTAAGGTTAGTGGTGTTACAGTCCAGCCAAGACAATGAGTATGGTTCATGATGTTACATATTATATCTATTTAGTAAGGCCCGCCAGTTTTGATGGTGAGTGTTGAGATTGGATGCATCAAAACATGAAATGTTGAGTATAAAATCCATTTTTAACCTCTTTATATTGAAATTAATGTTACCAAGGTAGTCTTGTTATGAAATGTGTTTTTAAAAAGTTCTAGGCATATTGTCATCTCATAATTGTGGGTTTAGATGATGATAGTTGACTATCATATATAAGTAAATAGAATTATTACTAGGAATTCATAATTCATATAATATTTTATGATATTTCTTATTATGATTTGGTATATGGTAAAAATATATGTAATTTAAGTATTGGTCTATTGTTATGTAGTATTTTTTCTATAACCATAGAAAACTTCACCAGGTCATGAGACCTATAAATAAGTAATAGGGTTCTACTAAGAATATGATTCCACCTAAACCCCAGGTGATTCAGATAGTTTTTAAAATCATCTTTGACGTGTTCTAGGCTATGGAAAAATGGAATTACACTAAGGAACCCTATTATGTGGACCACTCACTAAAATTGCAAAGGAAACCCCACTAATCTTCCAGGGTAACTTAGAACCTAGGTGGAATAAACATGTCTTATAATAATGAATAAGTTTTTTAACATAGATAGAACTATATATGATATTAATTGAATTCTATTATTAAAAATGACCGAGGATCTAGTATGAAAATGGTGGGATATAGTTGTTCATGCTAAGTCTAGACAAGGCTTTACATGGGAGGGATTTGAGGAATTATTTAACAAAAAATTATACTTTTATAAATTTTTAGTATTGAGAACTATGGGTTTACTTTATTATAATAAAGGGATACTCTTAGTGATTAAATATAGTGATTTCATTACATACCATTCTTTCTTTCCCAAGAAGTTTCTGCTAATGAATTTTTTAAAGAACAAATGTTTATTTTTTGTCTTTGACCTAAAATTTTATCAAGAGTGGTTATGTTATATATTGATAATTATATTTATTTTATGAGAAAGTAAATAGTGATAGAGAAATATATTATTTTAAATCTTAGTAAATGGAACAAATTTATCCACATAGACATGTGTGGAAACTCAAATGTTAGGCATAATAATGGATGGGATAGTTACTCCTTGGATAGTAGAGAACAATAGAATGAATCAATATGATTTAATTATTTTCTAACATGTCATAGTAACCTATTTGGATAGTTCCACTATATCCTATTAGAACACATAAATAGATAATGTACATCACCCTTATGGGAGTGTGACAATTATGCCTGAAAGGAAAATATTAAGAAATATTGTATAAATACTATAAATTCAACTGGTAGATTTGAGCTCAATATATCTCAATACTATCATGCTCAATTAGGATAATCTTATTAGAGTATTCCTCACTCTAAAAATCAATTTAGTCCAAGTGATTCTAGAAAATTACCAAAAACTCGGTAGGCACCACCTCAGTATGGGGGTAGGAATTTATTGAAATGAGTTAACCAATAATTTTTGTGATTTGAGTAGATTATTTAAAATAAAGAACCAAGACCCTCAATAGTGTGAGGTATTATTATTCATGACTCAATTATAATTCACATCTTGTATTACACTTACTCTTCCCATTCTTTTATTTCTTCTAGTATGATAAATCAAATGGGGTTTCATATAGAAATGGTTCAGTGTGTAATGAGCATCAAAAAACCTCTTGGGTAATATGATTGAAATGTATTTAATTGTCCATCATGTACAATCAATATTTATGTATCCTAGTTTTTTGGGGAATTTATCATCTTATAAATGAACATATTTTATTTAATCTTGATAATTTTATGTTTTATATCATTCCAAGCTCATATATATTCTTACACTCGATTAGTTACTTTCATATCTCTAGATAGAGTTATTCACATCTTTATGTGTGAGTGGTGCATGATTGATAGAAGAGAAAGACCTTTAGTGATATTGGTTGGAACCATCAATTATTAATTCGAGATGATCCCCTTCAAGACTATTGATGTCACTAGGAATAGAACAATTACTTCTATATTAGATAGATATCATGATGTATTTATATATAATTTCTTTTGATTACTACATAATAGGTATGTGTAATTGTACACATACATAATACTTAAAAAAATCAGATTACAATTCCCCTATATAGAATATCACTAATAGAATTACAATATTTGATGGTCCAACTAGAAGAATTAGAAAGAAAAGTATTTATAAGACCAAGTAAATCACCTTAGGCCACCCCAATTTTTTATTAAGAATAAATATGGTAATATGTAAATTTGTATCAACAATTTAAAAATGAATCAATTTGTGATCAGTAATCAATGTCATATTCCTTTATTTAAGTACATATTATTATACTCTCACACTGATGATGACCAAAAAAGACAATTGGAAGTCACATGGATCACGTTGTGAGACCACTATCCACACACAAAATTCAGTAAATGTTATTTATGAATTCAAGAAGTTCATTTTGTTAGGAATTTCATTTATGAAAAAATAATATTTTTCAATCCTGATGAAATTGGGTGTTGGGTATGTAGTGGAAAGTGGTTGTGTAGGTTATAAAATTCCTCACCTATCAATAAGTGAAGGTCAGACATCAATGTCCAAATAGTATGTTATAATATTTACACATATCTATATGAAAATGGGAACAAATTATTAGGGATGTTTCCATTAGTCTATCAGGATTTCTTAAAAAAAATGAGGCGATTTATATAAAAGTACCTTAACTAACCAATTCAACACCCTTCATCCCATTCTGAGAAACTTATAAAGTAGAAAAAATAAACAAAGCTCTATATATGAGAAGTGGTAAAATTGCATGGGGTACCAGTCTCTATTGTCTTTAATGAGAGCCCTCATTTTACTTTTAATTTTTTGAAATATTTCCAATAATCCCTTATAAATCAATTGACCATGTGCGTTTAATATCATCCTCAAATGGATTTATAATCTAAATGTACACTTTTGATGATAAAATACATTATCATAGCCCATGTCATGGACTTTGGTGGTTTATGGGAAGACTATTTTCATTTATATGATTCTTCTTATAATAATTGTTATTATTAACCAACACATGTTGATATATTTGAATCAATATATAGTCACCCTTTATAATCTCCACTTTGCTGGGTAGAAACTGGGTAAAATTCACTCATTAGACTAAGCCTCATGTAAGAGACAACAGATAAAAGAAATATGATGAAGAAAATGATGGAAATATCCAGGATTCCTTGTAAATTTTATATAGATCATCATCATCACCATTTATCTTTTGATATGAGAAATCATGTATTATTTTGATATTATTTGAGGTTAGGGTTTATTTATTTGGGTAAAAAAATGGATATTATCTCCTTGATACATTGGACCATTTGAGATTCTTGATAATATTGGTCAGGTTTATTTTTAGATAGCTTTACCACTAAGATTTAAATTAGTTTATTATCTTCATTTTTTCTCAACTATAGAAGTATCAACCCATTCTAGACCACGTGATTAGTTGGGATCATATTATTCATAAGTAATATTCCAAATTCATTCACACCCTAATTTGTATTCTAGATAAGAAAGATAAGATATTTCATGAAAGATATATATCTTTTGTGTGGAAATTATCCAAACATGGTCAGATTTATGAAGAAATGTTGGAGTGTGAGAAGTTTATTCTAGAGTTGTAGCCATGGCATTTCTAAGACTCCACTAACCTCCATATTTCCAAGGACTAAAATCCTAATGGTTGGGAGAATATAATACCATATTTTAAAGAATACTATTTTTTTCTATATTTTTAATTAAAGTAATATTATTGATTTATTTAGAGAGGTTATAGAATATTTTTTTGATGTTTTGGAAGGGTAATAAGGGTGAACATTAAGAGAAACTATGTAGAATCCCTAGGTAATTATACAGGCCTGAAAGGGGTATTTCGGGAAAGTGGTTTTTTTCTTTATCGTTATGTTAAAACATATGTAAACTATGTGGATTTGAAATTTTTTAGATAGTACATATTAATATGGTTGGAAAATTATTTACCAAACTATAAAACCAAAACAGGCAACCCTAGGTATCATATAGTATCGCCCTCATGGTTGGCACATGGTTTAGTAAAACATGTTCCCAAACCATTCAAGTCTTTAAAAGGTTATGAAAATTATATTTTAAACCTGATTCCCCACTAACCATCATTATTCTTATATTTTCTAGGGCTCTCAAAAATTAGGGATACTTTGGGTGATTTTAGATATTCTCCTCATTTCGAAATAATATTTATTCCAGTTTGGGTGCATTATACCAATGAATCATAGGTATAATCCTTATAACTTAATTTATTCCCTAGCCTTCATATATTATATTAGGATAAATCCTAAAAAATGGATATAATGGTTATATTTTTGTATTATAGAGTATCTTAGAGGTTTTTATTGAGGATTCATAATAGGAAGGTGGTATGATCCTGAATGTTTGAGATCACGATTTGATTTTTTAGGATTATCTCATTTGTGGTATGTGGATTCTATCTCACTTTAATTCGACCTTGAATATAAATTTTTGGTTTTATAAGGTTTAATAATCATTTAATTTTTTAAAAATCCTTAGAAAACTTATGCTAGAGTAATCTTTCTTTGTTGTTTTGGTTTGAAAAAAAATGTTTGTGTGTGGTTCCCACAATGTGTTTGATAAAATAATAAAATGTTTTTATTACAAGAATGATTTAGGGTTATAATATAAGATTGGTAAATGATAGTTCGTATTTATAATTCATATATATATATATATTGGGCCCTAACCTATTCATACATGGCCATCATGAATAATTTCTTGAACACTGGGTGATACTACTGAGTGATGACTTAGGTCGAGAGGGATGAGTTCTGTTCATGAATTTGGAATATTCAGTGTCCCTATTAGATTTGTAATTCATTGAGATAGATTTTATGTCTCTAGTATTAGAGTATTGGGTGTGTTACATAGGTGTGTGTGTGTGTGATATGGGTGTGTATCATTGTGTGTGTGTTTTTCATAGCTAATTACATTGTATATATTTTTTTGACATTCCTATCTCATTCATTTCTATTTCTAAAAATATGAGTTAATTTATTCTTGTTTTATTAGTGTGTGTGGGATGTCTTGGAGTTTTTCGATTTGGTTGTACACTCACACCTAGTATACACACCTTGGATCATATGCAGATGTTATTTATCATGATGAAGGTAAGGTAAATGTCTCGTACCATGCTATCATAGCACTTTGATATGATATTTGTGACTGATGAGAGGTGATTCTTGGAGATGGTCTAGTTATGGAGTTGGATAAAGTGACACATCTATAACTAGGTGTTCGTTTTTTACTTTATGTTTTGTAAACTTGTGGGAATTTAGTTGATTTTTTCAACTCTCATTATGGATTTGATATGTTCATTGAGGTTTTTAGGTTTCCTATCATTCGTCATTTTTATTTTATACCATTATGTTTTATCTTTTGAATATTTTATTGTGTATAAAGGTAAATATTCCCCCCAACAATTTGATATAACCATGTAGTTTATTTCCAACCTTTAGTGTCTAGAGGATGGACCTAAGGTTAGTGGAATTTCAGTCCACTAAAACCAATGGGTACAGATTAGGATGATACAAGAGAGGCCTTGTATAGAGGAATGTTGTTCATATGAATATGATTATAGATATTTATATATATATATATTCATTCCATAATATTATAATATGAGTGGTATTCTATTTGAGGATTATTTTAGATACATATATGCAGTTCCTCCATAGGAGGATATGAATGGTCTCTAAGGTGAGGATGGTTATTGAAACTCTTCCCTATGAGGAGATTAGTTTCTCCATATGAGTGGATACTTATATCTATGTGTGTGTGTGTGTGTTTGAAACCTCTTATAAGTATGGTATCTGATAGGGACCCCTAGAGGATTGGACTCTTATAGAGGTAATGTACTACCACATGGATTTCTAGTATGTCCTAAAGTAGTTGGATAATTAATATTTTTATTTTATAAGAATTAAATTATAAGTATTCTATTTGATATACATTATAGAAGTTCATTTTTAATTATGTATTCCTAACCTTTTATCATAAACTACTCTATATTTCTTTATTGTTTACAAATGTTGAGTTACAATCTCATATAATGTCATATCAAGTATTCACACATGTATATAAAGAATTATGTCATCTACATTATTTGTAAGGCCCTATTGAGTTATGTACAAACACCGTACATATTCATGTGGGTGTAGATATATCTTCTCTTACTAAATTTCTAGTATGAATAGGTAAATTGTTTAAATGACTACAAAGAAACTTAGGATGTTTTTTGTACATGGATGAATCTTGGTTGGTTAGGTCTCTATAGGGATTTAGAGTTTAGCAAGTACAACTTTATAAAGACTTGTCTTTAATTATCATCATATCTTCAAAGAGTTATTTGAGTCTAATTGTTGTTATGTTATTCAGTTTGGACTATTAAAAGTTATATTCTTGGAATACTATGTGACTTTTAATGAAAAAATATAGATGGTTATGTATATTATTGTAAACATACAATTTTTACTTCAAAGTGTAACAATTTAGCATTATTTTTGGAAAATTTCAAATGTATGGATAGGTCAATCTAGATTATAAAAAAGAATTTTCTATTGAAATGGAATATATCTAAAATATCATAAACAGTTTCCCAATGACTCCTTTAGACCCTCAAATCTCTTTTAAAGTCCCCAATAATCAGGTAATATTCTTTTGGTTTTTATGGTATAGTTGGGGTATTTTACTCATATTCAGGTTATGTCATTACATTATGACTCACCTCAATCCACATGGTGGTCACCATCCATATGGTACACTCCAAACAAGTACTTGGTGGTGGACCTATGTATCCCCTCTCTATACCTTACATAAAACGTTCTCAGTGGCTATATACCGTGTACATATTGGTTCTTTCTATTGGTTTCTAGAAAACATCACTTCTTTCTCCCCCTCAAATGCACCACCTTCCGATAAAAATTTAAATTTTACCCAAAAAATTATCCATTTAACTTTATAAAATAACTAATTAAAATTTTAATCTCACATGATAAAACATGGTTGAATACACATTTTTTGTATATCCATGTATGTAAATTCCATTCATGTGTTATCTAAAAAACATGATGTTTCTTCTTATTTTTTAGGATTTGTTTGATTGGTTTTTAAGGTTTTGTAAAACTAAACATCATTATCGTTTCAAGGTTTTGAAATCAAAATGATTTTTAGTTCTTATGGTCAAGGTTTTTTGTTTTTTTCAAAGTGTATTTGGAAATGGGTAATTAAGTGCTATTGAACCACTATAAATATAAGGTTAGGTTTGGGAAAATTATTTTTTCATAAATTATTTTTTATGGTTTAATGGTTTTATGTTCCAATATTTTTAACTATTACTTTCATTAGTGGAATTTTTTTTGATGAAAATGATATGTTAATAGTTTCAATTTTTATAATGATGTTTTATTTTGATATTATTTTCCATAGTATATAATTATGTTTTAAAGTTATAGTTTTTTTGGAATGTCGGGTTTAGATTAAGAGTGTTTACTTTAAATTTTTTAATGATATTTTAATGGCATTGAATGGTTTTACAATAATATGGATTCAAAATATGAAATTAAATATTGATCCATAAGTAATATTTCTAAATATTCCTCTTGTGAATTATTTTGGTTGATTTTGAATTTAAATTGTGAAAAATAATAATATTGAGTTATCGAATGACATTTAAATTTATGGAATTTTCGATATTTTCTAATGTTACAAGTGTTGTAATGGATCAAACTAATGGAAAATTATTTATAATAGCTAAAAATATCTATAATACATATGTTTTAGGGCCAAAGATATATTGGTAAACTTTTTCATTAAAATTATGAAAAATGAATGTCAAAAATCCATTTTAAGGGGTTAATGATTATTTTTAAAAAAATTGAATATGTTTTGGTAAATAAGTATAGTTCCAAGGTATACCCTCCATCATAGGATAGATCCAATTACATATCTTTTTAGTGTTTTGGAAAACCATACAATAAAATCATACATGCCTAAAAAATGTCCAGAAACTTTTTCATGGTTAGTGCGTGATTAGTTAATTGTGTGTGGTGTAAAATATTAAAAACAAATCTAACCCTTATTTATCCCAACTAAATATTTTATATTCGACTAAAAATTAATCATTTTATTGATTTTTAAATATCACAATACACTGAAAATAAAAAATACATTAAAGTGGTTTAAACTAATGGAATCCCATAGAATCACTGACAACAAATTTTATCCCCTCACTAGGAAAAGAACCCTTGTTAAAGAAGGAAAACATACTTCTATTTGAGGGTTACCTAGACTCCAAAAACCTAGCCCCCATATTTCACTCCCGCCATATGTGATAGATCTCTGTATGATTCCCCATGAGAAGTTTACATATCCTGATAGTATAGGCAATATTCCAGGGAAACATTCGTTGGTCGAGTAGTGCTTTGTACAGAATCATGGAGTCGGTATCCACCATCTTCAATGTGATCTGCCTTTGGGTGCATACTTATAGGCCTATAACAAAGTCATGATCCTCCTCTTGAAGGACATCGCCTCTTAAATAATAGGTTGTGAACGCTGCAGGCACAGACCCCTCCTGGTCTTGAATGACACCGCCCACGAGCATATCCCCCCCCCCTCGAGTATAGACTTGTTCGTATTGAGATTGAGCCCCTGGCTGGCAGGTCTCTAGTGGACCCATCGCCCCTTCCCCGAGTTTTCATTCTGGTTGTCGAAGGAGAGGTTTGGGATGAAAGAATTCACAGATGGTGCAGAGTGACATTCGTGACACAGCTTGATCAGATCTGAAAAAAATGTTTTTAATTTTTAGATAATACTGGCATGGGATCATGTGATGTTTTTGTGAAAAATATCATTTCTTTCCTTCTAAATGGTACAACATCCCGCTATTAAAATGACCGAACTGACTTTTCTCTCAGCCCCATGACTACCAGCGCTTCTAAACCATGAACTGAGGAAGTTAGCATGCACCCCATCATACCTTTCCCAACTGAAGAAAGCCTTGAAAGCATTCCACACCCCTATAGCCCATTATCTATCATAGAAGAGATTCCCCACTGATTTAGGGTTGGAAGACCTGCAGTACCGGTACCTAGAAGCCGTGTTTACTCCCATACATTGTAGGTTTTCATCAGTAGGAAGGGATTTATTCCTCACATGACACGACAAAAAATTAAATTTAGAGGGAATCTCCTTACACCACAGAGTCACCCCCACATGTCTTCATTCAACATGTCTCTCATCACACGAGTGAAATCCTTGATGGAGAAAACACCCGATGTAGAGTCCATGAAAATAACTCTATCCTGGTCATCACTAGTAACTATGTTGCTAAAAATAGAATGTGGTATCTCATTAAGAATGGCCTGGAGAAACCTAGGATAATGACTTTCCTCACTAAAATACAGATCTAGGAAGAGACATCCTAGGAACCACATCATGCCCACCCCCAATCCCGCTATCAAAAATTGATGTTACATCTTCCCATGAGTCATCGAGAGTGATAATGTAGGGTCTCCATGTATGGGTGAGTCGGGTTCCATATCCTTGAAGGTTAGGTTCTTTGATAACTCACATTTAGGCCATAAATATCCTGAATTGTTCTTCCCCAAAGGGACCATCCTTCAATAGCCTCCCACGCAAGATTATCATGAATCCCTTGCATGATTGAGGAGATACTTCTTAGGTTGATTCCCCCTTTGGGGAGAGGTCTTGCGATCCATTTCCCTGAAGACCAATGATATCTTCCTTCCATATGCCAATCCAATATGAAGGGAACCATAATTCTCTCTAGTTTTGAAATCACACTCTTAGGGACCTTTAGGGTAGAAATAATGTGCATGGTAATGGAAAATAGAACACCATTAACAAGAGATATGCGACCTCCAAAGGATATGAATCTATTTTTTCTTGTTGTATATGTGTCATGTGATTTTGCTTATGATATTTTCAAGATGATGAACCCTAAGGGAATAAGACCTAATTGGTTCCCCAAGATACTCCATGGGAACGGATCCTCTGCCAATACTCAAACCAGCCCCAAAATCCCACTCCCTCCTCTTTGAGATCTTCCTGGTTGTAATGAAAATACATTTCTCTTTGTTCACCACCTACCCATCCCACTTGCAATATTCCCCTAGGATCCCATTCAACCCATGCACTAACCCTCTACTACCATTGATAAATATAATTGTGCCATCCATGAACATCTAGTGTGTGATACCCCTGGTGGCATTCCTGTTATGATAAGGAAGGATTTTACCCATGTTTGGATATGTTATGTGTCCTAAGGAACATGAAAGTAATAGATTGGATTAAAAAACACAGACCATTTTATCCACAAGTCTGTTTTGTTTCTCTGAACTATAAAATCAAATCTTCTGAAGATAACTATGAAAATTATTATTTGAGGTACCCTTTAGCTAAATTTTCCATAGCTAAAAGTTGATAAGAAGACCCCAAAAATATGTTTTTATGTTGGGTTACTAAGTTTTATATATTTTATGGAAATTATAGAGTAGTTAAATATAACATTTTATTTTAGTTGGATGAATTTGTTTCTCAAAAAATATTTCGTTTTTATATAGTAATTAGGATTTATAGATAAAATAATATTTCTTTATGAAAATTATTTTATCAATAAATTTAATTTATTAAATTATATGTATATTTTTTAGAAAAAAAGTTTATCAAATTTTATAATATTATGGTCATTTAAATGAAAACTAAGCTGTATGGTGGATCCATTGAATTTAGTTAATTGATATAAAGTAATTTCATGTGATGGGGAGTACACACATAGAACTTGGATAGTGTAGGTTTTATTTTTTAATAAATTTATTTTTCAGAAAATAAAATATAATTATTTTATTTTGTAAATGTTTTCAAATTTTATACAATCTCTTTATTGAAATTGAATTATGACTTCAAAAAATCTTAAGGGGGTTTCTAGAAGTATAAGGAATAACGGTAGGTAGAATTAAGATACCCCACTCGTTTCATTTTCAATGAAGGATACTTTAATAATATTTTAGAAAATAAAATTTTTAAATTTTTAAATTTTTTGGAATTGAAATGTCGGTGCATGTTTTGAAAAACCATTCACCTAGACCATGTAATAATAGAAATTTTCAAACATTGGGAAAGTACCATTTATCTTCTTTATGTTTAGTATTTTCCTTACTTCAATTTTAACTAAAAAATCTATTTATCATGTTTTAAATTCTCGAGACCTTTAAGAATTGATATAAAAGATATAATAATAATTTTATTGAATAATTATCTTGGATGTATCAGTTATAAATTATTTTTTATATTACATTATGTTTTTATAAAAATATTGTTTTCATTGGATGTGTTCAATATTTTTATTTAATTATCATATAATATTATTATAAAATGATTATCACATGAATTAATATTATGGTGGTGTAATCAAGGATAATTTATAGGATATATATAAATATTGGTCATGATTTATTATTGGTATGGGAGGTTTCTCGTGTAATACTTCGGTATTTTTGTTCTTGTTGATGTTGTTTTTTGTGTGTTTTTTGGTTTTTTTTATTTTTTTATCATTTTTTTCCAACTCATTCCTGAGTGGTAAACTTTTATACTCCATATCCAGAAGTTTTATGATTAAATATTCAATTACACCATTCATGGGGGTATTTTTATGACAATATAGCACTATACCAATAGGTTCTATAAAATGTAATATAATAGAGGTAGGAACTATAGTAGGCAATATAATAGTGTAATTACTATAAAAGTGGCACTATATAAAAAAGTTTACTATGGAGAAACGATTCATGAAGGGGCCCCTTGTCTATATGGTCATTAAGCCTTCAAATATTTTGGCCTTTTGTCCATCCCAAATTTTAACAGGCTAGCTTGGATGTGGGTATATCCTTGGGTGGATGAAGTATGATCCATGTTGGCCAAGAGAGAGTGCATGTGTTTGTGTTTTTTAAATTTCTTTATAACCCCACTAATAGTTATTATTATTATATTATTATAATTATTTATTCATTTGGAATAAATGGGAGAAATTTTTTTTTATTCCCATTTTAGCCAAATCCATTCATTAAAGCGGGGATCTCCCTTCCTTTTTATGTCTTTCGGGTTTTTATTCTCCTCTATATTCTTAGGTGGATTAAAGTAAGTCTCCGCATTATTAATTCACTATTTTCTCTCATCTTATCCATTCACTTATTCTTCTCATTTTCTGTATCAATAGGGGTTCATTGAAATTGGGTTTTTCTATGTTAATGAAAAATCTTTGAATTTCATGGATCTTCTTGTGTTTAGAGGATGAAAATTGCATTTATATCCATGAATCAACTTTTTTATTTGTGAAGGAATCATTATTAAAATGATTTTAAGGTTTGTGTCTCTATGGGATTACAATTATTTGGAATTATCTTCATTCTTTAGTTTTCAAAATTGATTTCATTATTTTTAAAATACATCCATAATTTATTTGTAATCTTTGTTATAAAGTTTTTCATAATGTCTTGACCAAATTAGAATATATATAAAATGAGGTTTTATTGAATCCATGGGTAAAATTATATAGTTTTAATTTTATTCACTAAAGGTGTTTGATAAAATATTTTTGAGAATTATGTTTCTTCAAATGAATTTATAAAGAATGTTTTAAATGTAGTTTTATTTTTATAAATGGGATTTCAATGGTACTTAAGTATTTATTTTCAAATAGGAATACTTTATATACAAAAGGTGTTATAAAAAATGATATTGACACTTATTTTTATTTCATTGAATTTATTATAGTTTTATTAGAAAAACAATCTCTTATAGTTTATGGAGTATCATTTTTCATGATTGATATTGATATTGTTTTCTTGAAACTTTCTTTATTATTACCTTTTCTTGTTTTGTATGTATTATTATGACTAATGAGGTTTATTTTATTATGTAGAATAGGTAAAATGTTTGGTGATTTAAGAATTTTTGGGATATGTCTTGAAAACATGTGTGGATATATAATTTTTTGTTTCCTTTGGGATAGAAAAAGATAAAATTGATATAGGATCCTTGGGTAACTATTTGGAAAATATGTAAGAGTGATACATTAGTTAATATTTTCACCGACTAGTTCCCCTTTTTTAATTCATTCCCCAAATATATGGTTTCCACATAATAAAGGAAATAATGGTAAATCGTGGGACTTGACTACTATGATCGCATCATATTCCAGAAAATAAATCCACATTTAGTGAGGTTCAAGAATATCTAAATATGCTTGAGTTTATTATCCTATATTGTGATTTATTTTATAATTTTATTTAATTTATATCATGTTTTATTTTATGCCTTATATAATGTAACATCTTTGGTTACATGTTTATTTATTTCATGCACAGTTTTATATAAAACTAAGCATAATTTTTCGAATGAAAATGAAATGGGATTGATTTTATTCATTATATAATAGAAATATAAGTTAATTTCTAATTTTATTTCAAAATTAAATTTTTGGTTTTTCTTATATAAGGAATTATATAAATTCTTTGTGGTATTCAATTGGTTCTATATAACACACGACATACACATTGTGGTGTATATATAACCATATATTCTATTAATTTACTTTATTGGTATGATCATTGATCCCATTTAATATGGGATTATTTTTTAGGTTTGGTTTAATAAAGTTTATGATAAATGATGTGTTCTATGTCATATGGAGTTGGTTAGGTTTTTTATGTTATCATTATCTGGTATTTTATATTATTTATACAGTCTTGGTCCTTGTATTTTGAAATGTTTATCTTTCATTTTATCTATTTATATCATGATTCATTTATTTGGTTTGTATTAGTTTATTTTATTCTTTATTACGTAAAAAGGAACATATCACCCATTTCACAAGTAATAACCTTAGTACTATTCCAAAAATTGGTCAATCAAGAACTCTCCTTCAGTATGTCGTATGTCATCATTTATATGTGGATAGGAATTTGGCCTAATATATTACTTTAGTCCTATTTTTGTCACATAAATCAATTCTCCAAAATAGCTAAGAATTGATTACCTATAATGATAGGAATCACTATATCTATTTCTATTTCCAAAACAAAATATTTTATATGCAAGGTCAACTCTCTTATTCTCACTAAATCATTTTCAATGATTCTAGTACCATTTGTGATTGATCTATCTACCAATTAATGTTCTTCCAGGGTATTCCATGGTTCTTTAATCTCTTAGTACCTATAACTTTTGAGTGGAATGAGATTGATACTTCTCAAAAATAAATAATTAATTTTTATCCCTTTTCCCTTTAAATTCATGTATAATATTAAAACTTTCTAGTTCCTTCAACTTTTGAGAAAATTTATTTGGAATGAGTTTACGATATTCCTCAATAAGAAGTGAAATATCATGCTCTTCCATCATTTTATAGTTTTAGATTATTTTCATTTAATAATTTCAATTTAAATGAATTTTTAAATTGATTCATTAAATTGGATGGTGATCAAAATTTTAAAAAACAAAATTATTAATCTATTTAAATTATTATATTCATTTTTCACTATCTTTGGGTTTCTTGTCGTAAATTAAATATGTGGTGTATACATAACTAGGACCAAATTGGTGAAGGTCGCATATTTTATTTATATTTTATATTTATCCATTGAATTATTATTTTATAATTTATTCTCTATAATAGCTTAATAAATCATTTATTGATCCTTAACTTCATTAAAATTCCTTTAGTATTTTTCAATAAATTTTAATTTGTTTATTTCAATAAAATTTCCACTTTTATCATGATTTCCATAACATCTTCTCTAGTATTAACTTAAATGGTACTATGAAGCTTCCCATTATCCCATAAATTATTCTATTTTATCAATTCTTCAACTTTAGATTATATAATTCTGATACTATATTGCGTAATATGAGAAAATTTACAACTTTTTTTATTAATACTTAAAAATATGTATGGATTGCTTTGGATAAATCCTTCAACCTCATCTAAAATTTTCATGATAATCTATATCTTCTCAAAAATTATTTATATCCCCTTATCGTGTTTTATTGAACTTGATGTTTTTTTCAATAACATTCACATAGATTATAACCTTGGTATATAGGCACGTTTTTTCCTTGAAATTCATATGGTGTGACTTCTTTAAAGTTCCCTTGTTCCTTCAAATAAAACTTTATATGGTTTTTTTATCATGGGTTTTATATGATAGAAATTGGGTTCATTTTTAGTGGTTTATTTCCATTATAAATCCCCATGTATTTAAACATCTCAACTTGATAGTATGAAGAGATTATTGGAATACCAAATATTAATTAATGATTTTTATTATGACCAAACCTCTAAAAATAACAACTTTTTTACTTTTTACCATGTGGTTTTAAACCAAAGTTGGAAAATATTTTTAAATATCATAAATTTGATAGTTCATATCATCAATGAAACTATTTTCATTAACTATATATTTTATTCCCATAACTTCCTTCTATTATGTATTCATTACAATTAATTTGATTATGTGTTTCAATTTTTCAGATATTTTATCTCTAAAATTATAGTTACTAGTATAATTAGTTGATTTTTACCCCATAACATTCAATGATTTATAAAATAGTTATAAAAACAAATATAGTGGAAATTAGTGATTTAGAAATAGTAGATAATTGTCACTAAATTGTTCTATTGCATCGTTAGAAGTATATATATATAGTCCATATCCTAGTTCACCTAAATCAAGAAAGAACATGTTATCACAGACCTCAATAATACCTCCCCATACACCAAATTTTGATGACCATCAACAAGGTTCCATGTATGATGTTGGGAGACTATACCATCTCTGGAAAGATAACCATATGTAACATAGTAGAAGAAATATATATATAATCGTACAAAATAAAAATAGAGTAAAGGATGACAGCAAAGATATATTCTAATAACCTTAAATATTATAGTCCATTTTATAATAAAATATTAAACTATAACATCATATTGTCATATATATTTAATAGGATATCCTATAGTTTGATTATATACCATATATCCCAAAAGTATGAAACATATTGTATATAACTATAAAATTGGTTATAAATCCATGATCAGTCTTGTATATCAGGTCCAACCTTACTCCAAATAACATCCATCTACCACATGGACCTTTCCCCTATTTGGATCTCAAACCATAAATTTTTCTTGAGTACTAGGGGAATGATCATAATGTTAGTAAAAATCAGTTGGCCACCACTAACAGTGTCCTTAAAAATATAATAAATGTAAATCAGGTACATAATGATATACCATTATAATAAATAATAATAATAAACAAATAAATAATATTAATAATAATAATAATAAAAAATGACAGTCCATTGATTTCTCCGATAGCCACCTACTATGCAACCATACTTTCTTGGGTCAATTTTGGGGTGTCTCTAAGCATATCACAGTAAAATGTTAGGTTAATGGGGTAGTTTGTTCCCATGCCTATAAGGATCTCATCCCATAGGGAATCTTGACCACCATTTATAACAACATAAAGACCATGAAATAAGACTACCAAGTCTATATCGATATCCAATATCATAAATATATACCTTTTTTACAATGGTAAATGGTCAGGGGAAGATTTCCCCAACCTGAATGATCTCAATATGAGATAATACTAATGGAGAAATAGCCCATTGTTATAAAAATATCAACCCCATATTATCTAAATTAGGGAATAATAATATAAGATAAGGGTAAAGGAAATCCATGTCTAGATGGTCTCACCCCATGAGTTTATTAACCCCTTCGATATCCATATCGGGACAAAAGGGAGAAGTGGAATTTGTCTGTATAGTCTCACGACATGGGCATCTCATAACCTGATAAAAATAATAGTAAGACCAATGGGATATTGGCCTATGTCTATACTGATCTCATCCCTCAGGAATATTTATTTTAGATCGTATCAAATATAGGACAATAAGGAAATTTGTCCTCAATCCATATTGTTTATAGATTTATGGCATATTGGACCCTCTTATAATAGTATGAAGACCTTGGGAAAGGCATCTCAGACCTATATCGATCTCAAACTCTTGAGGATCTTGACCCATCATCACAATCCATAATGTTTTTCAAAATAAAAAGGATAATAAATTATTTTATTCGAGGTATAATATTCATACATCTATAATCCATACTAGGTTTTCCTCACACGGCAACCCATTTTTATAAAATGAACTTAATTTTTAATCCCCTTGAGACCACATGGTCTAAAGGGTTACGTAACATAACCATTATACCAATCTATAAAACAAATATTGTTATTGTATCCTAAAAACTCACTATAATCCTAACCTTACACTACCAAAATGAATTACACGCATCTATATATTCAGTAAAGGCTAAAGGCACCAAAAACAATTGATTCCAACACAACAAAAATTACATGGATACTCTATTTGGGTTCTAAAAATAAGGTAAAAAAACATTAAATTTTAACCCATGGGCATTAGTAGCCTTAACAATTAGGAATATATCCATAGGGTCAACCATGGGCTTAAACATTTGTACCATACTCATACAGGGTAAAGGAATTAAAATTAAATTAATTTTAGGTCAATCACACATGGGTTGTGAAACTGGAAATCACACATTACATTAGGCTATCAGGGTTCCATTACAACCCCAGTAAACACCACATGGTCAAGGTAGTATCTTCTACCATAAACACCAGATCTTTGATGGCCCCCACAATGATTCTACTTGGAAATATTGTCCTATATATATTTCCACCACTCTATTTCCCCTAAATATGATATTGATTCTCCTATGACCATATTAAAAAATAAAATAGTTAAAAACATATGGATTAAACGACACTAAATTGAATTAGTACATCAAAAACATGTTGGGTGTTACAACCTTCCCACTATATAGTGTCTCATCCATAAAAACTGCCATCGATCCAAGACAATGAACAAATCTAGATACTACACTCACATATCAACCACTCATTCCCATGTCTCATCCTAGATATGAATATAAAGCCACTACATGCATATAATAGGTATTTTTATCCCATGAAGTGTCTTTTCACTTTGATCCACTATATGAATGGGTCCTTCATTGAACAACCCACCACACACCATCTCAAAATCAATAACAATGATCACATGATAAGGATCAGGGAGTATAACCTGAATTGAGTTACGTGGAATACATCATGCATAGTATGGAATTTATAAGGAAGAACTATTCAATAATCCATGGTACCAATCCTCTTGAATATCTTGAAGGGTCTCATGTACTTATGTTCTTACTTCATCTACTTTTAAATATTATGGTGTACAAAATGATATGACACTTAATAAAACCCAATCTCCTGCCTTAATCTTCAGATGATAGGATCGTTGATCTACATATAATCATCTCCTACTATAGGAAGACTCTAACATCTTTTTAATCATTCAAATATGATCTAGTGTTTCCCAAATGAGACTCAATAAAATAATAAAACAATCCTTTAATTATAACCTACACAGAGGTGACTATTCTAGCCTTCCATACAAGGCCTCCAAATATTTTATTTGAATATATTCTAGATTAATATTTATTATGAGAACTCAACTATAATGTGATGAATCTCTCATGAACGGATAAAATATACGAAAAATGCCCATAGCATGTCCTATAACATCTTGAAAGTATATTCATACTACCCACTGGTCTGAGGATGGTATGTTATACTCAAATTAACTAGGGTATCAGCTGCTGTTTATAGTCTCTACCATAAGCGTTATGTGAATCAAGGATATGAATCTAAAATGACAATCCTAGGCACACCATGAAACAATAATATCACCCAAAAATATAGCCTACCCGGCTCAACGGTATACTTGGTCTCCTTCAGGAATAGGAAATGGGTTACCTTGTTTAACTAATTGACAATAACCCACCCTACATCACTACCTTAAGGTGACCTCAGATACTCCATCACAAAATCACTAATTACATCATCTCAT
Source organism: Viscum album (assembly GCA_963277665.1). NCBI lineage: Eukaryota > Viridiplantae > Streptophyta > Magnoliopsida > Santalales > Viscaceae > Viscum > Viscum album. Next base: position 508,810,746 of record OY728145.1, read on the forward strand.
TTATACATAAGAGTGGGTAAAGGATGAATAAGTATTATGGTTTTATGATGCTCATCCTTCACCTAAAAGTAGGCGTGGAAACATTAAATGAACCCCATAATATCCTTCTAATCTCATTCCAATAATACCGCATATACATGTCTTGGTACATCTTGTTAAACACTATGATAATAGCCCATCTCTAGGCATGTGAATCTTGCATCAAATCCATATGTATTCTCATAGAGACCAAAAAACAACCCCGAATATATATGATCCTATCATTATCTTGGGACGAATTATATATCGCTTCCCCACTATATATATTTCCTCTAATAACTCTACAATCAAATTCAAAAAAATATATACTCAATGACTCTCCCCAAGAGTGAATAGGAAATTTTGAAGGACATAATATTATCCTTAACTTGACACTTTTGAACATATATACATGTCTCAAAAAAGTATCTTGTCAACTTCCACTCACTAGTATCCTCACAAACTACTTAGTCCAAAGTCTATCTACCCAGAGTGTCTTCCATTACACTCCCCTTCCCAATGATATATTCCATATCCATGTTAAAATATTAAAGATACTCAACCCACCTTCTATTTTGAAGGTTTATTTCATGATAAAAAAAGATACACATATAAATTTTGTCCTCAGTATACAACACGTTCCACTCACCCAGTAAGTATTGATTTAAATACCTCTCCTAGTGCACTACTGCCTCCAAATCTAGATCATTAGGTAGATAATTATGCTCATTAGGCATTAACTATATAATTACATGGGAAAAACGTGTGTATCCTATATTATTATTTTTCCATTACCAATCCTTGATACATTATGTTACTGGGTATACTTCATACACAACTCAAGTAAGGTCAATATTGGAATATATGTCAACCTACCCTTCAGCTCTAGGAAGGATTTCTCACAAGTATTCGACCAATAAAACTCTACCCCATTATTTGTTAGTTACATCATCAATTATTCTAATCAAAATAAGTCCAAAATAAATATCCAATAGTATCCTAGAAAAACTGAGGGGATATAAATCTTGAAAAAATTCTTGAGAAATTACCATGAAATCACCGCTTCAACCTTCTCAGCATCCACTGATATACTATCCATTGATATCACATGCCCAATAAGAAAATATCTCATTATAAAAACTAACACATTTTGATATTGGAATATAGATGATACTTCTTAAGTGTTCTCAATTCAATCTATAAATTACAATATTGATCTTCCCATGAATGAGAGTACACCAAAATATCATCAGTAATGGTGACAATGGAGGAATAAAAATAGGGATAAAAGACAAAATTTATTATGGGAATAAACACTGACAATATTTTTTTCATACCAGTTTAAATTAAAATATACTCATCTAGTCCATACATACACCAAAAATTAGTATGAGGAATAATGGTAGGACTCACAATAAGTTATTTATAACTTGACCTAATGTTTATCTTGTATTACTACTAGGATCCCCAAACTAGTTAAAAATCATTGATATAAGTAAGAGTGTATTTTTTCTTGGTTTTCACATGGTTTAACCTTCGATAATCCACACACAATTGGAAATAACCATATATATATAATTATAAAATAACATAGGAGTTCTCCAAGGGAGCATACTTGGGAAACTAAATCCCTCCCAAGGTCCTCTAGTTGAACATTCCACTCTCTAAGATCTGAACGATCTAACCTATAATGAGGTATTGGGGTGGGATTCATTACTATATTAAAATATATCACAACCTTAATTTATCTATTTATTGAAAACCATAATAATTCACCATAAAATAAATCTTATAATTTTTCAAAAATTGGAGGGAACTCTGACTAATACATCTCTTCATCATCTAGAAAAATACTTTTTAACTATGTTAAAATCATCCATAGGTGCCAATGGTAAGGTCTTGAATGGACCTGAAGTAGATATCACTCTTCAGAAAGGGTATAACAGTCCCCATAAGTAGACATAAAAGATAAATGTTGGTCCAAAATGGCCTGAATGCCTTCATTTTTTATTCATTTTTGATAATCCCCCTTTTAATGGTTGAATGGGAACACTGACATTACATTTCCCTTAGGCTTCATGACAATAGGGGACCCGAATGTCTTAATGGAATACCTCCCAGAATATAACTACTTGATTATATGGGTTCAACTTCATAGCCTAGATATGGATTAAACTTATTCCTCTACTCCAGACTCTAAATCCATGCCTACCTTAAGTAACACCACTATAGTGTTTATGTAGAGTATGAGGATGAAAACCACATACATGCCCTGATCATCTAGAAGAACTCTATCTAACCCTCTATGATATAATAAAAAAATCCATACATTAATCCTTGATCTTGATGATAACCACATCCACATAATGGATGAAAAAAGAATGGAAAAAATTTATAGATGCACTGTCTTCCTATATGATCAAAACTATACATGAAATCTAGATAATAACATTCAGGTATGTCATAATCAACTGCATTAGTAATAAGTTTTCGGGTTCCTATAATTTTTTATTAATATGATCTATGGCCTCTGATATACTTCCTATCACCACTATGGTAAGAATCATCAAAATATCATTTCTAGCTAGCTAAAGATAAAATCCTAATTCCAACATAAGAATCAGACTATGTAAACAACATATAATCATATAGGTTTCTCTTTTTAATTAGATAATAGTCCATAAACTCTAAAAAATATGCAGGAAGGAAGTTTTTCACCATATATTAAATCTAATTCTATAGCCCATCCTCAAAATGATGAACCCTAGTGGTCTAATCTCTCACTAATAAGGGTGAAAAGTGAAGTAACTCTATAAAATAGGTCATATAGTACCTCAATAACATGCTTACATAAACTATATGTATAAAATTTTAAACCTCTCCATCTCTTAGAATCTAAGGAAATAAATTATCAAAAAACTAGATTGAAAGACCTTCTTATATTTCCACACATAATATTCTTCCTAGGAATGTACAATCCACCAATTATTCTCTAGTCTATGAAGTATATACACATAAATATTCTCCCACCTCTCAATAGTTTTCTCAAGATGGTTGAATATAGTCTACATAATCTTATCCAAATCATAACAAATTACAGTACACCCATTCCAGTAAATATCGGCGGATATGGTAATTAGAACTCCATATTTAGTTCTAACAAAGGTAGTACCAATCTAGGGGGTGGGGAAAATCTCATTGAATTAATAAAATATAGTATTATATATCAAAGTTACTAATCTATTTGAGTTATAGGTACAAATAATGACTCTAGATCAATATTATGTAGGGTATTCTCATCCTCGCCTTCTTCGAACTCAATAGGTGATCACTGTAGTGGCATGTGATTATAATTCCAAATTATTTACATGGAAATAATCTATTATAATTCTTGATATAAAATATTGGATAAGATAGGATAGTAAAAAAAACTCCTACTATGATATGAAAACACCATATCTTATTAGGGGTCTCACATAACAGAGGTGATGATTCTAGACCTAACTACCCACTCTCTTAGGTGTAGAAATTAAGGAACAGACAATACTAAAATTATTAATTAGTAACATCAAAAACCCAAAAAAAATCTTATCCCACGTAACCTAGAATTTTTTAATACATAGGTTGGATACTCCTAGAACTATGCTCTATATCTTATCCCAATTATAACTTATCTCATATTTACCATATCAATAAATGTAAAATAAAAGGAAAATGGTTTTGAATACCACATTGTAGCATCCCCAACCTGGTTCACCTCCTCTCTGAATGAATTGAGTGACACATACCACAAGAATTAATCCCCATATTCCATAGGTTATCAAACAACAGTGAGAGTCTATGAATTAGTTTGGGAGACTATACCCTCTCTATTATAGATATACATAAGTAAAAAAATAATAATAAATATATAAATAGTCACAAGATATAAAAACAGAATGAAGGTGAACATCACAGTGAAATTCTAATCATAGTAAACAATATAAATAAATGTATAATAGTAATTTCACCTTGTCATACATAATAAAAAATATCTATAAAGAGAAGAGTGTATACCACAAAGCCCAAAATTAATAAAAATGATAAATATATCTACAAATCTAGTTCTAATTTAATGCTCGGTCTTGTCTCCTAACTCCAACGATACTCTAGATCTCAAACATCAACCACATGGGGTCATTCCCTTACCTATACCACAAACCATAAATTTTCCTTTGATACCAGGGATCCTAAGTAGGGTGTGAGTACAACTCAATTGGGAACCACCAACAGTGTCCCTAAATAAATCATGTAAATAATGTTCTTTTACATGGTTATATATGAATATAATAAATAAATAATAACTATAATAATAAATGAAACATTCTCAATTTCTCAATTAGCCATCAATGGTGAAACCGTACCTACGTCATATAATGTTGGGGTATATTAGAGCATATCATAATAAATTGTATATCCAATGGGGTTACTATACTCACATTCCTATAAGGATCTCATAATGTAAGGTCTCTCAAAATCCTTGTATAAAGACTATGGTAGAGGTGACCAGAGTCTATATCAATCCCAACTCTCAGTAAAGGTTTAGGGAACAACAAAAGTGGTTGGGCTCATGTAAATCCACGGATCCACACTCCCACATCCGGTGCTATAAACATATACTTTACGTACTATATTCAATATTAACTATATATTCTTAGGAATAAATTTCACATTATTACAAGATGTAGAAAAAATATTACATAACATAAATTCTTAAGACCCCTTAGGTTTATATATTTAAATAAATTATAAAAATCATAAAATAAATAATATCCATGTATTTATCAACTAAAGGAATTTTTTATACTGTATAAGAAGCTTCTTAATACACAATAATTATTTAACATATCCCACAAATTCTTCACATATGATATCCTATTTGAAATATATTACGTAACACTTTTCATCATAACCTTGGGAAATAGATACATAAGAAGGTGTGAGATCAAAATTTTTGTGAGGGAAAAAATAAAATTGAGAAAATCATGGCATAAATATGGAATAAATATTATGTTAGGATTAGATGATCAAAATAATTCTATAATATAATGAATGAAAAATAATTATATATCTATGAATAATAATTTAAATAAATAGATCACATGTATATAAATAACTTGTCATTAGTGAGGAAATGAATAATTTCAAATAGGTAATTCCATTCCTTAAACAATGACGTTATTCTCTTATACTTATTTACCTTTCCATTATAGAAATATCTTGTTCTAGGTAGGAATGCACCAAAATATACAAGAATATTTGTCTTCCCTCTAGGTATGAAGGACACTCATCTTTCTATTAATCAGACCTTGATAATTTCTAAAAATATAGGAAATGGACTAGGGATCCTTTCCACTTTTCCTTCAAATAATCATGGAGGATTAGAGAGTCAATTTCCATCATATCCAAAACAATATTCTTTGATGATAGAGTCAGAGACCAGTGAGAAGATCCAAGCCCACCACTTGCTGAGAGTGACCCAGACTAAAGAAAGATATGAAAGCCAAGATGTGAGAACCCTAGTTCTCATGGACTGTACCCCCACCGCTTATCATGTCTGAGATGCAGGATACATCTGTGTTGTGTTTGAAACCCAAAGAATGGGGTTTCTAGAAAACATATTTACCCTGGAGTCTATTGCATAGAATAATTGAGGCAACAATATAAAGGGTCCTAAGTGTGGGTGAATCCCTCTAATCATTCTTGAGGTATAAAAATTACAGCATTAGATTTTTGGTGTGGGAAACCAAAGACACATCCCAGTTCCTAGCCTCCTTATAGTAGGTGGAATTATGAGCCTCCCAAATAATCCAACAACCTTCTAAAAGAACAATGAATATCACCTTTTTTTCTTGACCTGTATCACCCATGCCATGAAACTAGCACTCGAAGAAATTGAGACTTGAGGGTTCCTTAAGGTAGAAGCCCATGAATTCCCCAAATCATAACCATATTACATGGTCCTAGTAACTATCAATGAAACTATGATCATTTATATGCTCCTTGAACTGCTTATTTCATGACAGACAATAAGCCAACAGAATACCCATGCATTTGACATTTTCATCAGTAGTCAGTGCTCAATTCCTAATCCACCATAACAAAAAAATTGAACTTAGTTGGAATCACCAAATCATCTCCCACCATTCATCAAAATTACCACCTGTATACATCACATTACTATAATCTTTAGAATAGAAGAAATCTAGAGGAGAAGTTGTGAAGGTAAATTTATTATGTTCCCAATTAGTATTGATTGAGTCATACAACATCTGCTACTCTGTCAAAATAATTTAACTGATGAATCTAGGATTAAAACTAGTCTCTTTAAATTAATTTTTGGAGTAGGGTAGTTGGGGAATCTAATAATGGAACCAGCACCATTGTGGAACCATAAATAAATATTCCCCTTACCTATGATCCAACGTGAGTTCTCCCTGAGAACTTGTATGTGATTAAAAACCAAGGGAAAAATACTAGACATGTTCCCCCAATCATGTCCTAATTCACCACCATGTTTGTATTTTATGTGAGTCCCCACAACATCTTTTTCACAAAAACATAAAATGAATGTTTTTCAGGCATACAGCCCAAAGAATCCTTCAAATGTTTTGCGCCAACAACCCCTTCTCTAAATACTTTTTCCATTCTCTACTAGGATTCCTATTGATGTTCACCTTATGATTGGGAATCCCATAGAAATGAGACAAGAATCTAATCAATGTCAACGATAACTTGTTTGGGAAACAATCTAGTAAACAACACATGAACCGGAATAAAAGCCATCACAATATTGATGAGGGTAATCCTACCACCATAGGATAGGTACTTGTTTTTTCAATTCAAAATACCGGTATAAATTTGGATCATAATATAAAATTGTGAATTTGAAGACTCCTTAGAGATAAATGGGCACCCAAATAATACATGGTGAAATGCCTTGGTGTCAAGTTTAGAATATTGATAATAGAAGCAATAAGTGAGTTCATGAAACCACTAGATATGAAAATGATACTCTTTGTGTGGTTAACAAGTTTACCACTCCACTTACTGTATTCTTGACGAATTTTGATGATTCCCTTAGTCGACCTCTTGTTATCATTAGATAAAATGACCAAATCATCCGCAAACAATATATAAGATATGTTATGTGGAGCATCTGACAGCTGTAATGGAAAAATATATCTATATGGAGGCCCCGGTTAATAGGGTGTCTGAGAACATCCTATGAAAGAATGAAAATAATAAGAGAGAGAGGTTATCCTTTCCTAAGTCCACACACTGATTTAAAGAATTCTTCGATATTCCCCATAAAAAAGAATAAAAACTAAGAGGATTTGTGACAACTAAAGATAAAATCCACTGTCTAGTGAGATAAAACCATTCTTATAAGGACTTTAAAGATGTAGTTCCACTCAATTCTATCATAATCTTTGTCCACATACAAATTTATCACCATATTTGAACCATGATACTTATAGTTGATATCACTAATCATATTATGAGCCAATGTTATTTCCCATTGAATTGACCTACCCCTGATGAATCCATGTTACTCTAAACAGATCCATCACATGATATGGATTGATAGACGGGTATTAATAACACTTGTAAGAACGTTATAAGTGAAATTTCACAATCTAACATGCCTATAGTGGATAATGGGTGTGGGGTATTTCACTTTAGGTAATAAAACGAACAAAGTAGCACATTTCATGTGGAGTAGGATGCCTCCTCGAAAGAATTCATACACAAGTTTTATCATATCAAGACCAATCAAACTCTAGGACCTGTGAAATAATGACCCTAGAAACCCATCGGGCCCTGGGGAACTTTTAGGATTGATCCCCCTCATCACCTCAAACACTTCATGGACTTTTGGAAAATCTTTAGAAAATATATTTTTCTCTAATAGAAACAACATGGGGAATAGCCTCCAAGAGTTCATCAATACCTTCTTGATATTCTATGACCATGTGAGATTTTGACCTATGAGGAGCTCCCTAAAATGTGATAATGACATGGAACAAACATTCTTAGGATTATCTATGTAAGAACCATCATCACAGATAATTTCGGATAAAAAAAATATATACTTATCTTATAAAGAGGATTGGAATTATATTGTATTGCAGTCTCCCTGATAGAACCATCCCAATCTATCTTGCTTGTGAATCAAGCATTCATGGTTAAGAATAATTTTTTCCAAGATATTATTCTTGATTATCATATTACCAAAGACATGATCATCCTAATTTTCTTCCAAGGAGGATTCAATACAGTCAATATCTAATTTGATCTTGTCCATGTTCTGAAAGAATGGATTTTTGTGAATATATCTAGACCATGAGGACTTCCTTAAGCCACCATAGTTTATTATGAAGGATTATCCAAAACAACCCATGAATCAGTTTCTTACAAGATTCAACCACAACATGTTGATAACCTATAATATCATGCTAGAGGTGGGAGAACGAGACTCTCCCTTCTATAACCTAGTTGCATGTTAGAAAAACAATAATGGCATATTTATCTGAAATACTGTGATAAAGAAGTGTTACCTTCATGTTGGAGAAGATAGAGACTTCCTGCTCATTGGAGAAACATCTTTCAAGTCGGCACCATGTAAGCTGTTTTCCTTTCCTATTGTTACACCAAGTGAAATTTTATCTAGAAAAACCCACATGTATGAGGCCTTAAAAAGCTATAGAACTGAGGAAATATTAACTTAATATTGGAGGAAATGGACCACTTCCCTTCTTCTCTTGATTATCAACAACTATATTGAAGTTTCCCACCACAAACCATGAAAAATACCCCAGATTGAGGGCCTCTATATCATGCTATAAAGAAGTTCTTGTTGAAGACTCACAACTTCCATAAACAAATGAGAAAATGAATATATGAGAGTAGAGGTACACATTTATAGTGATGTGTCGGTCTGATGCAAGAATCATGTCCACTGAGATAGAATAATTCCAAAATAACCATTTGTGAAAGTTTCCTGGGTTATCATGTAGAAAGTCACACATCCACACCTTCCATGAAAACTCAGAGATCTTTCAGAACATATGATTGTGTTCTAACACTGCCATTAGAGAGATTTTGTGTTTTTAAACTTATGTAGATATATGTTCTTCCTTGACTCAAGACCCTAGGCCATGATAATTCCATGAGAGAATATTAATCATTGAAAAGGTTTTTCTTTGTTTTCTTCATAGAAGAAGTGTCCCTATTATACTTAAAAGGAGAAGGAGAATAGTCTTGGTAGATCATCAATATGTCCCTTGTGAAAACTCCATTGAGAGCTAGTGTATGATCTTTACGGGAGAGAGAGGTAGGACGGGGGATTTTCCCTAAATCCCTCTTCTAGTAGGAGACTTAGAAATGTGGACATCATGTGAATTCCTTAAAAGAAAAATAGTGTCTACCCCAAAATTGGAAGGAGAAGGAGGCTCCTCGTGCTAAAGAGGGGGCCTTCACGAACTCTAAACATCGATCCTCTTCCCAGTAGGGCTCTTCTTCTAGAAAATGAATGGCTTGCTGAGATATGAATATGTAGAAACCATCTAAGAAGTTGATGGTCCTGGGTCATAGGGTCAAAGTAAATTAGACTAACTGTTGATCAAGGGTTCTTTTCCACAATCCAACTAAATAGAGGCTACCTCACAATATAAGGATACCTTAGACCGATGCAAAAATTAAGTAGATAAGAGCACCATATCTAGGTAGAAAGAGACATCAGAAGCAGAAACAGGGGTAGAGGTTGCCTTCATCTGATGGGAGGGCGAGCCCTTAGGGGAATCTGAATGAGGACCATCTAGTGGTACACTTGCGTCCCATTGAGAGGAAGGTATCACAACTAGGGAGTCCAAAGATAGGTGTTCAAATTTACTGTGATGTTGCCTCATCATGCCTCTACACACCTTTTTCTGGTGTTTCCTAGACATAGGGATAGAGTTTCCTTGAAGAAGAATAAAGGAGAAGTATGTGGGAGAAGAAGGGAAAACAATGACTTGGCTACATGAGAAAGATTCTTGAACATTGAGGTTGATTTGATCTGGGATAGGATGAGAGATTTCTATCTCGACACAAATCCTAGACACCATTGACTCCTCCATCCAAAGGGTCTGATCATCTATGAATAGAAAGACCCCCATAAAATTTCTGATTTCCTAATGAATGGTTACATTGTGGAAGGTAATAGGAAGTCTCAAAAGTCTAATATACACCGTAGTAGAGGAATACTCCAGCCCTCGATGAACCACCATTGCCCACCAAGAAAGGCGGAAGCACCACTTTCTGAAGGAATGGGGAGAATTACACTAGGCTTTGACAAAATCCTCAATTGAATCCATCACCAAGAATAAGGACTTTTGATTTAAAGAAGAAAAACTGGCTGAGAACCTAAGACCCCGAGAGCCAACAAACCATCAGAAGGTCTGCAGTGGTGGCTTATCGACTCCAAACCATGCCACCAGATTCCAGTGAAGAAGATCCAACACTTCCTTGATCGTCGGTGACGGAATTTTGAGCACTAGAGAGTTACTATCTGAAGGGCCAACTATATTTTCTTAATATATTTTAGGAAGGAATAGATATGATCCCAAAGAAGATCTGGACAGAGAATCATTGATAAAATACTAGTTACCGAGCTGCTCGAAGCTATGACGCAACCAGGGAGGAGCTTCCACAGGAAGATCAAGACACATAGATGTTGGATGGAGCATTGTCGTAGGAAGAGAGGGATTTGAAGAAGAAATAGTCCACAAAATTTCAAAAATAGGCAGTGTGTGAGGCATGTTATCCAGAGAAAAAAAAACTGAATCCATTCCAATTTTCAATCCCAAACAATATGTATTCAAATATCCATTAATCATAGGTATTTTAATAACAACATACATAATTCCAAAAACTTTCCTAATTTCAAATAAAATGCATACCCCGATCATGAACAATCTGGAGTAATAAGGGGGATGGTTGAAAAATAATATAAACCTAGTTTAAAAAAACAAATTCCAAATGATGTTGAAAAATATGAAAAAAGTATTTGAAAAAGAATTTTTAAATAGTATCACAAAAAATAACTTCTCTAGAATAGAATGGTTTGATACCATGAGTTCAATGCCACAAATGATAAATATAAATATGGGGAAAAATTATAAAACATAAACTCTATTAGGTTAAATTATTTTTAAAATTAAAATTAAAATGGAGTTGAACACTTAAAATATATTTTAGAAAAAATGTTAACATTAATGTAAATTATGAAGTTATAGGTCACTTAAAAAAGTCATTTTCAAATGGCGGAGGAAAAATACTATGAAAACCATTAATTTTAAAAACAATATTATGTAATTGGTCCCCAAAAGGTCTTAAGGTTTATTTTGGAGAAATATGGAGAGGAAGAAGAAACATATGAAAGTGAAATGAAACCCATTTTATTATTTAAAAAATAATTTTTTTGAAAACTCACATTGTAAAAATTTTCAAAAAACAATACTTGGAATCAAAATATATTTTCCTCTGTATATATAGATAAATTACCATAAAATAAAATATTATTTTGGGTTATAACCCAGTAATGGAATAAATAATTTCATGGTGAAACAATATAACTCAAGAAAATGATACATGAGTTATCAATACCCCTTATGAGAAACCTACTCTTTGAAGTAAAAATCATTTAAAAATGGTGTATTGTATTGAAGTAATATAAATTAATAGAAATGAATAGAATGACATATAATATAATCAATTGATATAATTTTCCTAACTTTTATGTCTAAGAGGATTATTATAAATCAATGAATGAAAATTGACTTTCCAAAAAGATTTATAACTAGGGAAACAATTAAGTAAAATCCATTTTATGAAAATGGTCTAAAAATGTATTAGTATTTCATATGAATAAAAGAAAATATGATAAATATTCATCCATTGGTATTTAATACAATATTAAAGTGTAAAATGGTGCATAACGTATACATTCATTAATTAATTATAGTTTGAAACAAAAAATCTTGAGGCATGAACAACTTTTTAATCAAAACCCCTTGAATGGGTGGGATTGAAATTTAACATAAAATTAAATTATTGAAATAAAAGTCATGATGTCATATAAAAAATATTAATTATATACAACATGGAAATTAAATTAGGTTTATAATACAAAATATGTCTCAAAGAGAGGAATTTGGGATGAAAACTCTTTCCTTGTATTCTCGCTTACTCGACCATACTCTAACCACCTGTATAATGAAAAAAATACATTAATAACTTATCTCCGAACATAAATATAATCATTCGTTAATTTTTATAATTATTTTAAAAATATCTGTTAAAAATATATTAACTAGTTATAGTTTATTTTCATTATCGAGTGTTAGAGATTTTGGGTTTTCATTTTTTAAAAACATCATGAAGATGAAATTAATTCACACAAAGTTGTTTCAAGTTCACCATTCACATATCATTAAAATATAAAATAATAATTTTTATAAATGATTAATTATTTTCCATTTTTCATTCGATGAAAGACATGAGTATTACTTATTAAAATTAAAATCCCGATGAAATAGTTTTTGACATTTTAAATGATTAGAAGGAAACATATTAATAAATACTTTAAATATTTAAAAAATCATTAAAATAAATTAAAACATATCAAATTTATCATTATCAAATTTTATTACCATTACATAACAACACATAGTCATTTATTATATAATCGTTATAAGATCATTTAAATATGCGATTAAATTAACCCAAATAGTAACATATTATAATCTTTTATGGATGAAGGGGGTGTATTTAAATAATAAAAATTTCACAGATAAATAATCTTAAAAAAATAAATATATTTCATATATATTCATTGAAACCATTCTAGTAACCATCAAGTTTGTGGGTGGTGATGACAAATGAAATATGCTGCATGTACACACGATTAACGAACTGACTCAATGGTTGCACATGAAAAATGAAAAATTTATAATTTTATTAGTTAAATTAAAAAAATATTTACTCAAAAAATCCTTCCTTGATACCATCCTTTAGATTTGGTAATGAAAAAATGGACCATATCATATAGTGGAGGTGGTAGCCCACACGTACACATGGTCAAATTTTAGTCTCTCTTAGTGAATTGAAAGTAATGAAATATTCAAAGTTCAACTAATATAATGATATTTAATTATAATAATGATAATTATTTCATTAAATTAATAACGTTTAAGGTTATTTTGGAATAATTATAGTAAAAGGAAACATTAATTGAAAGTAATACTCACATTGGAAACATGAGTTTTCTCTGAGAATATTCATTAGAAATGAAGGCTTTAAGCTAACAAGGTTGACCAGAATCATATCGAAGTGGGAGAGGCTTATAGTAGTAGAAAATATTCATATTTTTAATGATAAATTAAAATTATTATTTAGTCTTGGATGTTTCGTAAGTGTTATATTTTTATAAGTGAATAAAAGAGTAGTTTTTGAAGTAATCATTACATGTTCAAAAATGTAACATTTCTATTCAAAGGTAAATGGCCCAAAAATAAAACAAAAAGTGTACAAGAAGTGTGTTTGGGTTGATATTATCCTCATACACTCATTTTTGGAGAAAACGTATAGTGTTTTCAGGATTTTCCTTTTATGTTTTTAACTTTTACCCAACTTTACTTTTACCTCGGTAATTAAATTTCAACCGTAGTAATTAATGTTATTGAAACAAAATTAATATTTATCATTTTAACTAATTTTAAAATTATGATTTTAATTTTTTAAATAATTATATCAAGAAATTTTCTATGGTTTTGAAAATCTAATTTTGTGATTATCCCAAATAATGCATAAAAATAAATTTTAGAAACATTTTGTTTTTAATCTTATAATTTCTGTGTTAAGTAATAGTTATTGAAACAAATAATTATAATTACATAAATTAGTTTATTATAAAAATTAAAAGGTATAATTATTTCGTAGAAATACAAAATTGAATCTCACCTTGAGAATACTTCATTCAAAGAGAAGACAGAAAAAAAGTTTTATTAAACAAACATTTTAATTGATTTATTAAAATGTTAGACATAAGATTTTAAAGACAAATATTTTTTCAAAATTCATAATTTTATTCGTTAAAAAAATAATTTATTACTTAAATGGGTTTTTAAATTTATAGGATATTTTTATGTAGTGCTAAAATCATAAAAAATTATAATTTTCTCAAAAACCATAATTTCGACAAAAAATCATATTTTTTGGAAAAAGATAAAAATTAATTCTTAAGATAATATTATTATTTTCAATTATATAATAATGATCATATACAGAAATTAAAATTATAAAATTTATAGATTTCTTTTTTCAGTAAAATCATAAAATATAATGAAAGGCCGTTTTTTATTGGAAAATGACATTTTCAGTTATTAACTATTATTATTTTTATTTCATATCATTTACCAACTAAGATGGTGCTAAAATTTTATTAATATAAAACTTAATTTATCATCATTTATCATATGTTTCATGAAAGGGAAATGCATATTTCATAAAATTTTTTTTTGAGAAATATATTTTTTAAAATAATAAATGATTACATTATCCATTTTAGGTAAACTAATTGAATTTAATTCATATTAAAAGTGAAATTTATTTTATTTATACATATATTTAATAAATAATTTATTCTTATTAATTCTTTCTAATTCAATGGCTATATTTGCATGTTTATATGAAAATATTTATATTTTATCTAAATATATCACAATTTCATTTAATATTTGTGTTGCGTGCAGAGAATGATATCAAACACATTGAATTATTTAAAGGTAATCATATATTAAAATCATGGGGTGTTACATTCTACCTCCCCCCCCAAATAAATTGTATCCTTTCAATTTTGATTATTACTCACTAATGAATGTATGTGAGGGTATCTTTAGCATATTCATCATTTGTGATGTAGGATCTAATGTGACATCTACCTTACTCTCTTAGGTTATTTAAAGTTACTTACCTTTCCTCCATCAACATTAACCCTTTATATAATCATATACCCAAGTATCTATATACCTTAATCATTTATTCTAAATATCATAACTTTATAAAAAAAAATTGAATCTCAAAGACCTTAAACCATAACAAGATTACATATTCCTTCAAAAAATATCTCTTCTCATCAAAAATTAGTTTATAATTTCATACACTAGTCTACATATATCACAATACCATAAAATTATATAAATAACATAAAAAATATAATTTCGTACTTTTTCTTTAAATCGATAATCAATTCCAAGTCTATCAACACTATCTAAGTCACTTTTCTCAAAAACAATCAACCCCAGATTAACTCAACATCAAAGATATATTAATCCTATAATTTATTCAAGCCTTAATCTCATTTTGTTCATTAATTATCCCCAAAATTATAAACTTTTAGTAAATTTATTTTTCATTGTTATTGATTCCATTTAATATATTATTCCATACCTTTAAAAAAAGTATTAATGATCAATCCTTAGATGTTACACATAATTCTCATAAATATTATAATATTCCAGAATATCATTGTAAAATATAACTTATGGATTAAAATATCTTCAATTTTTGAAGCTAATTTTTTATTAAAATATTATTCTCATTACCTTATGTAAGACTAGGATACTCACATTTTTTACATTATGGTAAGAATATAACATGATTCTAAAGATTTTATGTATGATCACTTATTTTTTTAGTACATAGAGGTTTCTAGGTACATACCTTTCTCATATTGATTTATATGGTCTTGTTTTAAACAAATACTAAAACCCAAAATTGTTATCAATAAAATCCGAGTAAATGATAATATGAATTTTAGAACTCAATCCTAAAATGTATTCTCCAATGAAACCTTGATTTCATCATTTGATACTTCTTGTTCAATCTAATTTGATTTAAGTTATTCTCTCTTGTACTTTATAACCTAATACCTTACAGTAAAGAAAAAATAAATCCTTTATAGTAGTTCATAAAGATAATATTATAAACAAAATCGTATCACCTAAGAGTTTCTATGTGGGTGAGCAGTCTTAAGCCCACTCATTATGTATCATATTGATGATTTATTCAATGATAAACTAACCCTTTCTAGGGTGATTAATCCTAGGTCCATATTTTCAACAGTAATATCCACTTTTGAGTATCCAGACATGGATTTATTTCTAGTAAGAAAATTTA
Organism: Viscum album; assembly: GCA_963277665.1. NCBI lineage: Eukaryota > Viridiplantae > Streptophyta > Magnoliopsida > Santalales > Viscaceae > Viscum > Viscum album. Next base: position 508,827,024 of record OY728145.1, read on the forward strand.
CTCAAGACATTAACAATATTTCTGGATATCATCATATACATAGACTCATATATAGGGTTTTAAGTAAGGTTATTTAACCCTAATCCCCTCAAAAAATTAAATTATAACTATAACATTAAATCATATACTTATCACAAAGGCTTATCTAAAAGTGAATGGCCTTACAATTTTAAATAATCTAGTATCTTAATCCAGAATTCACTTTTTTTTCATTTAAAAATATCTTTTAGGATTATAGTTTTATATAATTATGTCATAACACTTTCATGAAATACCCTTAAAATAAAAAAGTGGTAACTTCAAATCAGTATCTATTTACCCCACAATATAAAACTTTAAAGAAGAGAAACATTTTATTTTGTTGAAAAATTATTATAACTCTCAACATGACTTCTTATTTGTTTATACTTATCATTAACCACTTTGAAAAACATTTAAAAACCTGGGATGTTCATAGAACCCTTAATTAGGGACATCAATATGAGAAATTCATTTTCCAATGAAAAACATTAAAACCCATTAAATTTTTACCTTTTCACATTAGTCATCTTGAATATAACGAAATTCATATCTATTTGTGGAAAACCCTTTTTTCACAAAAATACCATAAAATACCATAGAAACAAATTGAAAATGTTATAGGAATATTATAGAATTATATTCATAACCCAAGTTCAGTCATGTTAGAAATAAATGAAGCCTAGTTAAATACATAGAATAAACATCCTTAGTTAACTCCATAATTACACCATTTTCATACAATGAAAAATACCCAATACATTGAAGATATATATTTGTCTCACTCATCATATAAGCTATATCAGGATCACATAAAATATAAGTTGTATTGGGATCACCCATTGAATAAGTTATAATGTTTTCAAACATTATCATATTTAATTATCAAGTACCGTATCATGAATAAATTTTTTTAATATTGAACATTTTCATTATAAAAACATTGAGTAACTCTTTTGAACTCATATGAAAATCACTTTTGGATATCAAAATACCCTTTCCTTTTATAAACCCATTTTCAAAAAAATAATACCCTGAAAAAAGGGGAATATGGTTTTTATTATAAAAAAGGAATATTGTAAATGAATAAAAAGATTTTATATTGTTTTTCGTGGTGGAAGAGTTTGACGATGCTGTATACGTTAAAATATAAATAAATATTTATTTTTTAAATAAAGCAAAAACATTCTATATAAAATACATAAAAATATTCCTTTTGAAAAAATGTGAAATAAATTAAAAGGAGTTAAAAAATATCCTTTATAAGTTATTTATTTAAAAATAAAAACATCCGTAAAAAAATTTATGTCCATTAACATGGAGGAAAATTATTTTCAAAATAATTCTATAAAATATCTAAAATGAGGTTCTAAGGTAATGTGTCAATTTCCTTGTGTTTGAACCATCATATATTTTATTTATCCTCCTGAATAATACAATTATGTTAGTTATTAAATTTTATAATAACATTTTTCATGATTATTATTCATTTTATATTATTTATTACCATGTTATATTTATTTTCATAATCAATTAATTTCACGTCATATGTCCCGATTATATTCGCCTTATATGTCCGAAATAACTTTGTTAGGTTAACTAAGATAAAAAAGATAACTCTTATATATTTTACATAATATTAATAAAGATATATTTTTAATTTTATTGAATTAATTATTCTTTTAAAACCAACCAAGAAAAATGGTTATCAAAAATGAATTACATTACAATCATATAGGCGGTCGGTCGAATGTACAAATGAGTAATATTTCCATTTTTTCAAAGAACATGATAAAAATAAGGTAAGTATTATTTTATCTCTAAAAATGATAAATATATCCTAAATATAATATTATTTACTTAAATAGACCTATATAACCATCTGTGTGAGGTTGTTATGGGAAATAAAATGCATCTTCTCACCAGGTGGTCGTTCGTAGTACACACAAGCGATGTTTTTATTTTTCATTTTTATTGTAAATAAATAAGAAAGATATTTATTTTACCAAAAAATAATTTAATTTGTATCATATATATCATACAATATCATTCAGATCAATCATTTTTATCATCCATATGAGTTAGTGGTGGGAAACAAATTACAACAATTTACGACACGGTATTCCGCTGTACACAAGAATGATGTTTTCATTTCATATTCGATAAATACTGAGATGTATAAAGGTTTATACCTCAAAATAATAAAATATAATTATATGGTAGATACTGAATTTTTTATACAATATTATTTATATTTTTTTTAAAGTAGGTATAAGAATAAATAAAACTAAAACATTTAGTTAAAAGTTACACCTATTCTTTAGACAACCTACTTTTCGTTAAGATATATACCTTATAAGGATGGTATTATATCAAAAATAATACCTCCATGAAATAGTGAGGGATTTTAATAAGGAAATTTTTATGTATTTTATGAAAAATGACTCTATAATTTCAAATAGAAGTGGAAAATTGGTGTCCTTTTATTGGTGAGGGAGAGGACACACTTGGTATTTTTGTAAATATTTAATTATTACTAAGTAATTTTAGTGAAAAATTTTCCCATAAACAATAAAATGTATATACTAATTTGATATGTGATGAAAAAAAATCTATACAATAAGAACTAAGATTAAAATTTGTGGCATTATCACTTAGTTATAATGGAGTTTGACATGATTTACCCTTTTACTGTAGTGACATATGTTTTGTCTAAGTTACTATTCATACTGAAAAAATAAGAAATTGAAATCATTAATAAATTTATATATTATTATTAAAAATATTTAATAAATTATATCAAATTCAATTCACATATGTTACAAAATTTATTTTAAAATTAAACCTGTAAAAAGTGAAAAAAACGGTTTTTTAAAAAAAATAACTTCCTAAGTATAATTGTTTTTAACAAAATCAAGAATTAATTTGATTATAAATGAAAGAATTGTATTTTTAATAACATAAATTAACTAATTTAAAATTTTAAACCATTTTAAAACAAAATTTATCATTGTAAATTCTTGGAAAAAAATAAATAGTTTTCAATAAAAATCATTATATTTCACTATTTATTTAGAAAAAACATACTTTCCAATAAATTATAAATAATTCACCATAATATAATTGTGATATTTTGAATAAAACAACTATATTATTTTATTAAATTAAAATTCAAAAATTAATAGATTCTATTTTTAAATAAAACCATATAATTCAGGAGAACTCAATTTGGTTAGAAATAATGATTTTTCCTATTGATGAAAAAATTACCTAATATTTTTATAATGAAAAGAAATCTATAAATATAATTGATTAATATTAATAAGGTATGAAATTTATTTAATGTTATCATTATTGGGTTCTTATCATCCCCTCCATTCTGGAAATTGCATCCTTTCAATTTTATTCACTATTAAAACAAGTGGTAATATTTTTCTTTCATATAATTTTATGATTCTCATGTTACTTATTCAATAAAATGGTTTTTCAAAAAAGCCTTAATCCATTAAATCACTTAATCATAAAAATATTGATCTCTATGGTTAATAATATTAAATGGGTGTTCCTTACAAGATAATTTTCTTCTAACTGAACTACTTTAGGGATCAAAACATGAGATACATCAGGAACATATTTTCTTAACAAAAAAATATGAAATGCATCAGGAACCTGAGATAAAATAAAGGTCAAGGCCACTCTATAGAAATATAATCCAACTTTATCATGTATTTTATATAGTTCAATAAACCTCACACATAAATTCCATTTTTTTAAAAACACATAACACTTACCCATGGAGATACTTTATGGATAACATGATCACCTACCATAAAAGATATATCTTTCCTCTAATCATATGTATAAATTTTATTTTTTTCTTTGATTCATTATCATATGATATTAAATCATATTCACCTTATCAACCATTCCTTATAATAATTCTTGTCCCAACAACTTCTTTTTTCTGACTTTATCCCAACAATCCAGTGTCTAACACCACTTTTCATATAATGCCTCCAAATATTCCATATTTATATTTGAATGAAAATTTTATTATAATAAAAGTAAAATAATGAAATATATTAATCCCAAATTACCTTTCAATCCATTTAACAAGTATAATCATTTCTTCCAAAGTCTATTTTTTTCAAATTCAATATCCATTAAATTGAGAAAGAAAATTTGTACTAAAATTTAATTCAGTACCCAATGACTTATGAAGGCCTTTCCAAGAATTAGGAGTAAACTAACAATCATGTTTAAATATAATGGAGAGATGAATTTCTTGTAACATAGATATCTCCTTGAGATATATTTAATAATGATTATCAAAATACATTATATCTCAAATAGGAAGAAAATTTGTAAATTTTGTCCATCAGTTAAAAATAACCCAAATTAAATTATTACCTCTATGCATCTTTGGTAATATAGCCACAAAATCCATAGATATATTTTCTCATTTCCAGTCCATAATTATAAAAGGTTGAGGCATTCCTTTCAGTAATTTTTATTTATCTTTATCATAATGACAAGTTAAAGATTTCATAGAAAACTTAGTAATATATTTATTCATTCCATCCCAACAGTAATAATGCCTATGGTATTTGTACATCATAGTACTGTCAGGATAAAAATAAAATGGATAAATATGAGCTTCAAAAAAATTCTATTTTCAACTGGGATATAGCTGGTACACACAACCTTCTTCCAAATATTAAAACACCTTACTTGTAAATGTTAAATTTAGGTAAATTTACTTTCTTAACCAATTCCACCTTTTCTTATAAAGTATGGTCTTACTTATAAGCTTCCTTAATTCTTCCTGTCATTGATGATTACATAGAAACTCGAAACAAGATAGAGTAATTTCATACATTCACAATTTTTAATGAAACATTCATTAAATCATTTACCAAATGATCATGTTCTAAATATATCATAGTTAATGATGCATTTTATTTTCAACTGAAATTATTGGATACATTCATTTCATTTCCTAAATTTTAATTAATAATGCAATAATAATCATTTATTTTTTCTATCCATCTTATTTTCCACATGTTAATCTCTTTCTGAGTGAATATATATTTCAAAACTTTGTCATTAGTATATATTTCACACTTTACTCCGTATAAATGATTCCTATAAGTTTTTTAACCAAGAACCATGGAATCTAGTTATAAATCATGTGTACGAAAAATTTTCCCATGACGATTCAATTGATGAGAAAAATAAGAAATTACTTGATCATTCTATATTATAACACAACTATATCTATTCAAACAAGAATCATTGAAGATGAAAAACTCACTATTTCTTGTAGGAAAATCTAAAAATAGATAATTCCCAAATATATTTTTTAGTTTGTGGAAATAATCATCACACTGTTTCATTGAGATAAATTTTACTCCTTTTAAGGTTAACTTAGTTATATGGATTGATAAAATATATAATTTTTCAATAAACCATTAGTAGTAAGCCATTAATTCAAGAAAAGTTTGAATCTTTGTAAAAAAAATTGGTCTTGGACATTCTTCGTTTAAAGACCCATAATTTTCCATGTAAATTTTTTCAAATTGTATATAAATATTATGAGTCTGGGAAAATTGATGGCACACAATTTCGAGGCTTGGTGTGCCCGAAATGAAATTCAGAACTTTTTTTCGGGTACATTCAGTAAACTCATAATCGACGTTTTGTAACTTTTGAACTGGTTCTTGAAATTGAAATATGAGGATAGCGTTGAACTTGCAGAACTAAAATTCGCTTAAGGGACCCTTCACCTCAACCACAGTAGGTCGAGGGTGGAAGTTGGTTTTTTGGTTCTTCATGGTAGAGTTAAAAATTATAATAAAATAAAATGAAAACTTTTATTTTATTTATTTAAATCCTATCATTTGAATTTTGGTGGTGGGGACCACCTGACCTTGAAACCTTTGTAACTCTTGGAATCCCTCAATTGATGTTCCAACATTAATTGTTCAATTTATTAATTCTTAAAATTAATTAAGTTGGCTCCTTACCTCCTATGGTTGGTGAATCATTGGCAAAAATGGATTTGGGAGAGCCTTTGGAGAAGGCTTGGTGGAAGAACATCCTCTAACGAAGAATGAACCTCCAAAACAAGAATGAGGAACCAACGCTCGAGCTCAGATCGGAAGCGTGTTGTGGGATCCACAAATATCAGAAACTTCATCTTCTTCCTCACACCATCTCCAACGATAAAATGAGGCAGGGATATTGTTATTATCGTTCTTCGTGATAAATTGATGTTTTAAATTTATGAACCACCTGTTATCGATCTAACAAGGAGAGTGCAAGCCAAACGAACATGGCACAAACCCGCTGCTAATTCATTGTTGACGTGTTCTTCGCAGGAAGATCATCAGGTTGAGTATAATCTGACCATGTTGCTGGTGACCGATGTCGACAATGTATAGGTGACGGTTGGCCCACCGACCAGCCGTGATGGTGGTGGCGGCGCAATCGTACCGACGAGCGAGGCTGCGGCCTGTTGGTCAGGGTGGAGGAGGGTGGCGGCTGGCATGCTGGCGACTAGCGTGGAGGCAGGGCAGTTTGTGTCTATTCTATAGGTAGCAGAGGAGGCCACGACCCGTTGATTACGGTGGAGAAAGGCAATGGCCGGCATGCCGGCCACTGCATGGTGGCAGGGCAGCGCGCGTCCGCGCCGCTGATAGAGAAGTAGGTCACGGCTGTCAAGCCACGACAGCGCACCAAGGTGGCCGGCAACCAGCTGGCCGACGAGGACAGCAGCACTGTTGCGCCACAAGAAGGGGAGCCGGCTAGATTTCCAGACATTTGCATCACACCCAGAAGGACCCACTCTGGTGGGTCCCACATGCCAGCAGGCAGTAACACATGGCGCTGCTAGGTTGGCCCAAGCCGAAAGTCCCATTGGACTGTTCGGACTTTCATGGGGAGCCTCCCCCACGGGTAGCAGCTAGGGCGGTCCCCGCCACAGTAGACTGCACCCATCCGCAAGCCAAACCCCACGGGCCTTGCCCCGCGGGCCGCTCCGAGTGGGTTGCGCCCAGTGGGCCGCAACCAGCGCGGGTCGGGCCGCCCCCTTTGCGGGACAGACCAAACTACAGCCCAACGTGCCAGGCCCACCACATCCTAGCCCATCCAAGTCAGACCTAGGTCGGTGTGGGATGACCTGAACTGAGTCGGGTCAGCGCAGGCGAAGTCGGGCCAGTTCGGTCTGGGTCGGTCCGACCAGGTCGGACCAGACCCAGGCCCCAAGATCTAGATACGCCTTCTTGGTCATATCATGGGAACCGGGCATCCGTTTGATGAGACATCTATGGAACTGGATATCTTGGATGAAGATTTTCCATTTGGTATACTCCACTTGCTTTTTGGGTAATGTTTGAGTATGGCTGGGTTTGATCGAAATCGAATCCAACCGGGACCTTGGAACAGAAATTCTAATAACTTACAGACCAGGCATCCGATTGAAGCGTCGTCTTTTGCATTGGGACCCTTATGATGTGGTGGTCCTATGAGATAATTCTTTGTGGGAATTTATGGAATTTTAAGTATCAAATGATGGCTTGAGGAGTGGATCCTCATGGAATCAAGTATGATTAGTACGAGAACCCAATGGCTGGATATACTTGAAGAATCTATAGATCTTGTGTGGGTCATCTTCATATCCTGTATGGGTCATCTTCAGATCCTATGTGGGACATATTCAGATCCTCTCTGGGTCAGCATCTTTTTATCCTATGTGGTTCATCTTTAGATCATGTATGGGTCATCTACGATCATGTGTGGGTCAACAGCAGAGCTTCTCGACGAAGTAAGATGATCTAGCGATATAGCTAATCATCTATACTTCCGTAGTTAAGTTATATCTGGAATGAGCTAAGTCTTTACCTTTTTGGTACACTTCAGTTTTGTGATACCTTTATGGTATTTTTATGTGTGGTGTTAACTTTTTGGTACATACCTTCGTGGTGTTACCTTCATTGTATTCTTTCCTTTGTGGAACAGTTGTGCTTTTGGCTAAAGAGTTGGGACTTGCGTTTCCTCTTGAAAGATATGGGTATACTTGATAACTTAGGTATATGTATGGTAATATACCTAAGAAGGGTTGACTATTGTTTTCGTGTTTTTTGGTTTATTCTTTGTGGATTATGAGAGACCTTCAGGGGTCTAGGGTTCCCTACTGAGTATTGTTATACTCACCCCTGTGTGGGCTATGCCAACACCTTATAGTGTCTTATACAGATGACGGATAGAATTGATCGAGTCTGAGGGTGCCAGGACTATAGGCTACTTGGAGGTAGACTATTAGACGAGCCGTACTACAGAGACAATCGTTCGAGAGTAGTATTTACCCTTTAGGTAGGATTCATGGCAGGTGTTTGCAGGAGCTATTTCCAGTTTTACTTGTACTTTCCAATTGGGCTTGTATTTAGGCCCCTTTACTTAATATTCTCACCCTATTTACTATATAGTTTACTTTGTGCTTGTATCTCGCTGGGTTCTTGGATTGTGAGAGTTGCAGGTTAAAAAGGAAATGTCTTCCCGATATTTGGGATATGCCTTTTTGGTGCTAGTCGCCATCCCCTAGCCTATGGAAGGGGGGCTTGGGGTAGTCATGGAACGGGCCCCAGGGGACGAGTCATGACAAATTGGTATTGGAGGAGTCGGTTCTACCGAAAACTATGACTCTGATATTTTCTATGTGGAAATAGGGTTATGTGTGATGAGTGTGGTTTTTAGTCTGGGGAATCTAGTTTTTGTGTAGTGGCTGATGTATCCATACCCCAGGACCCTCACTCCTGATTCCGACTTAGTGCATGAAAACACTGATTGTGTGTGTGTTTTTAAAAAGTTTTCTTTGTGATCCCTTTGAGTCGTCTCACCAGGTATAACTTATTGACTGTGGGGCACCAATTTCATTCCAGGATTTCTCCATGGAGATAGCCATCCAGGGTTCCAAGTATAGTACATGATGATATCCCACCGAGTGATGAGGCTTTCGTGCAGGGCCTCCTTTCCGTAGTTGGACTATCAGGTGCTGTACCAGCAGCAACACTACCTGTTGGGTATCCGATTCCACCAACCCCAGTAGTATAGGGTGCGTGCCTCTTGAGCGCATTGCATGAGTTTCATCATAAGAGGACACCGGGGTTTTAGGGAAAGATGGATCCACATGAGACTAAGGACTGGCTGCAGGCCATGGTTAGTGTTTTTCAACTGGTAGGGACACCAGCTGATCTCATGGTTATCCTTGCCACCAATCTTCTTCAGGAAGTAGTGGGAAGATGATGGAACTTGATACTCCTGGTTCATGATGAGGTGACTCTCATATGGGCGGACTTCAAGAGCCTTTTTAGGGAAGATTTTGTCCCAGCGACCTTATGCTCTATGTGTATATAAGAGTTTCTCCACTAACAGCAGGGCAGCATGATTGTGGCTCGGTATTCAGAAAGGCTAACTGACCACTTGCATGACTCCACAGACATGGTGTGGGGCCCTTTCATTAAGGCATGGACTTTCGAGCAGGGGCTCATATGGGAGATTAGAGCTTCAATGATTTCTCTCAGTATCTCGACCCAGTCTAGGGTGTTAGAGCGAGCACTCTTAGTGGAGAGCTTCCTTGCTGAGCAATCACTGGTAGCGAGACCCACCACCAGACGTCATGTAGTAGAGTCACCTATAGCTGGCTTCATAGAGATGACACAGAGGTCTAATAGGACCATACCTATAGGTGGACACTCGTAGGATATAGGGTCGGTTTTGTGGGGTTCTCGAGACAGAGAAAGACAAGAAAGAAGCAGACAGGTTTACTCATGTAGCGAGCAGGGTCACATGGATCGTGACTACCTGACCCGCCATACGGACGACTAACATATGGTCAAAGGACTTCCTGGATAGAGGCAAAGATTTGATCGAGGAGGCCTGTAGGCAGGAGGCAGACGTGGCAGAGGAGTTGGTCGTGTATCAGGCGGTGGGAAGCAATTCAAGGTTCTACCGCCACCACCTCCAGGTGGTCCACCCCGACCATAGGGAGTATGTGGACCAGGATGATCTGAGCTCTAGGAAGCTGAGACCTACGACCACGACGCTCTAGAGATGATTCTATGTAAGATCTGTGTCTAATCCACCTTAGCTTCAATACTTAAAGATACAGGTTCCAGTCACTCTTTTATTTCCACTACCCCCGTTCAGAGCTTGGAGATTCTGGTGGAGCTGTTTCTCGATCCGTACAGTTAGAGACTCTTATGGGAGAGGTTTCAACAATTATACACTAGTACCGGTAGTTTATGATTACTCTAATAGGTGAGAGATTCGGCTGGGATCTTCTAGTAGCAATGTAGAAGCCTTAAAACATAATTTTATGTATGGATTGATTATCTATAGTTCATGCTCAGATCAACTGTATTAGTCACAAAGTGTAGTGTGTCTTTGAGGATGGGACCATGTTTTCTTTTACTAGAAAATAAGGAACCTTTTCAGCACAGTATGGACTTACCTGGAAGAGGGTGTAGCCGATCACACATCAGTTGGCTAACCTTACCATTAGAGTAGTTGATGTTGAGAGTCTGAGCTATTCTATAGTGGTGGACATGTACACTGATGTTTTCCATGATGATGTTTTGGGACTACCTCCTCATAGAGAGGTGAAATTTTACATTTCCTTGTACCCTAGGATGGCACCTATATCTACACCATCATATTAGATGGATCCCTTGGAGATTTGAGAGCTACATGTACAGTTGGAGGACTTGCAGAGAAAGGGCTTTATTAGGCCCACTGTTTTTCCTTGGGCAACCCCGATTTTGTTTTCCAAGAAGGAGGATGGGAGTTCGAGACTCTGTGTGGAATATCGGTTCCTGAACCAGGTGACCATGAAGAAAAAGTTCCCAGTACCGAGGATTTATGTTCTTTTTGATCAGCTGAAGGGAGAATGGTGGTTTTCAAAGATAGACCTCAGATCAGCCTATCACCAGCTCAGGGTATGAGAAGAGGATGTGCAAAAGGCGGCCCTCAGATATTGGTATGTCCACTATGATTTCTTGGTTATGTCATTCAGTGTGACCAACGCCCCAACAGTGTTCATGTGACTCATGAATATGATCTTCCATCCATACCTCGACCGCTTTGTGGTTGTCTTCATCGACAACATCTTGATATACTCAGCTACAGAGAAGGAGAAATCCTATCATCTGTAGATAGTTCTGGACACACTCCAAGAGCACCCGTTTTATGGTAAGCTCTAGAAGTTACAGTTATGGATCTAAGAATTTTACTTTCTGGGATAGGTCATCTCAGAGGCTGGAGTTGCGGTGGATCCAGCAAAGATTGAGGTTGTGCTTGCTTTGGAGACTCCCTGGAGTGTGACACTGGTGTAGAGTTTCGAGGGTTTGGCCAGTTACTACCAGAGGTTTCTGCCTGACTTTTCCAAAGTTGAAGCACCCTTATAAGATTTGACGAAGAAGGGTAAACCCTTCAAGTGGTTGGAGAGATGCCATAGGATTTTGAAAGAGTTGAGGGAGAGACTGATGAGTGACGCCATCTTGAGGTTACCGGAGGAGGGCGTTGGGTACGTAGTCTACTGTGATGGATCAAGGACCAGGCTTGGATGTGTTCGGATACAGGAGTGAGCAGTGATCACGTATAGTTCTCGACAGTTGAGACAACATGAGTAGAAGTACGCTACCCATGACCTGGAGTTAGCTGTAGTGGTCTTCGCCTTGAATATGTGGCAACATTACTTGATGGGTGAACGTTTTATAGTTTACTCTAATCAAAAGATTCCCGGGTATATCTTCTCTGAGAAGGACCTGAACCAGAGATAGGGGAATTGTCTTGAGTTCCTCCTAGACTATGAATTCGAGATAGTCTATAATCTTGGTAAGGGGAATGTAGTAGCAGATTCACTCAGCAGGAGATCTGGTATATAGTTGCTGAGTGAGGCAAAGAAGTGGCTAGCCTCTTTGCGGATATCCTACATGGATTGAGATGGAGCATCTTATCTTCAGTCTCTGATAGTCACTCCCCCACTCCTTCAGTGAGTCAATGAGGTGCATCTTGGGGACACTGATAGTGATGCTCAAAATGCTCAGATATCCACAGGATAAGCAGCTAATGGATTTTCGGAAGGTGGGGAGCACGTCATCTTCTTTAGAGGATGTACTATTGTACCAGTGGGTCTACGAGAGGAAGTGTTAATAAATTTTCATACGTCTCCTCTAGTGATACATCTAGGAGTGGAGAAAATGAACCAGGACCTCCGATGTCAGAAATGGTGGTCAAGGATGAAGAGAGCAGTGACAGAGTTTATCTCACGGTGCCTTAGTTGTCAGAAATTGAAGGTAGAGAATCAGGTTCCAGCGGGCTTAGTTCAGCCACTAGAGGTTCCAGAGTGGAATTGGGATGAAATTTCCATAGAATTTGTGATAGGACTTTCACGAACATCCAATGTACATGATTCCATCTATTTGATCATTTACCAACTCACCAAGTTAGCACACTTCCTACCTATCAGAGAGAAGGGTTCAGTAGAGGGCTTGGGATGCATCTACGTGCAAGAGATTGTATGACTTCATATAGTTCCCTTGATGATTGTCTCCGATCGTGATGCATGATTTACTTCTCTGCTATGGAAGGGGTTGCATGGTGTGTTCGGGACTCAGCTTCGGTTGATCCACCGCCTTTAATCCTCAGACGGATGGTCAGATAGAACGGACCACTCAGACACATGAGGACATGTTGGGTGCTTGTGTCCTTGATTTTGGCCACAACTAGGAGGATCACATTCCCTTAGTGGAGTTTGTGTACAACAATATCTATCACTCCACCATCGGTATGGAACCATTAGAGGCATTGTATGGACAACCTTGCAGATCACATCTGTTCTAGACGAACCCAAGGGAGTCAACACTTATGGGACCAGATATGGTGCGAGCTACCATGGAGAAGGTGCAGGTCATCCAGGAGTGGATGAAGACAACAAAAATTAGGAAGAAGTCTTATGTTGAAAGGGGACAGAGACCTATCGAGTTTGAGGATGGTGACCATGTCTTCTCATGGGTCTCACCTTGATGAGGTTTGAAGAGATTTGGTTGGGGAAGAAAGTTATCTCTGAGGTTCATCGGACCCTTCCAGGTCCTCAGCAGAGTTGGAAAGGTGGCGTACCGCCTAGCCCTACCCCCTTAGTTGCACCGGGTACACGATTTTTTCCATGTATCCCAACTGAGGAGATACGTACATGATCCATCTCACATCATTGACAGGGGCGAGCTGGACATCAATGATGGGGAGACGTTTTTAGAGGTTCGAGTGGTGATTGAGGATCCGTATGAGAGGGTCCTTCGTGGGTGGTCGATACCTCTGGTGCATGTTCGTTGGCATCACGAGAAACTAAAGGAGAGAACATGTGAGTGGGAGGCTCAGATTTGTACTCAGTACCCCCACATTTTCCCCTAGTTTGTGTTCTGGCATTCGGGGATGCAAAGACCGAAGGTGGGGAGAAATTAAAGACCTATAATGTTCCATGCAATTTTTTTAATTACATGGAAGTATTATGAGTCTGCGAAAATTTACAGCACGTTATTCTGAGGCCCGGTGTGCTTAGAATGAAATTCTGAACTTTTTTTCAAGTACGTTCAGTAAAAGTGTGAGTGGAATTTTGTAACTTTTGAACCAGTTCACAAAATTAAAATTTGAGGTCATAATTGAACTCGCAATGCTAATATTTTCTTAAGAGAGCCTTGACCTCGACCGCAGTATGTCAAGGGTGGAAGTTGGTTTTTTGGTTCTTCATGGGAGAGTAAAAAAAATAACTTTTATTTTATTTATTTGAAACCTCTCATTTGAATATTGGTGGTGGGGAAAACCTAACCTTGAAGCCTTTTTAACTATTGGAATCCCCCAATTGATGTGACAACGTGAATTGCTCATATAATTAATTCTTGAACTTAATTAAGTTGGCTCCTCACCTCTTTTGGTTACAGAATCATTGGCAAAGATGGGATTTGGGAGAGCCTTTTGAGAATGCTTGGTAGAAGAACATCCTCCAATGAAGAATGAACCTCCAAAACAAGAATGAGGAACCAACGCTCGAGCTTGGTTCAAAAGCGTGTTGCAGGAGCAAAGAACGTCGGTGAATTCATCTTCTTCCTCACGCCATCTTGACGCACGATTATCGTATGGCGTGGAAAAAGCATATTTTAATGTTTTCCTAGTGCAGCATAGAGGCTGAACAGGGTCGTCTCACTTGAGGATATTTCTCAGTTCATTCACCTACTTAATCTATTTCACCTAAATTACTTTTTTTGTAGTTTTATATTAAATAAATGAAATTCCTAAATCAGACGAAACTAAAATTTAATTCTAAATTACCATGAAATTCTATACAGAATGTAATTAGAAATAAATTTTAGTTTTTTATGATTTAGGAATTTAATTTATTAAATATAAAACAACAAAAAGATTAATTTAGGTGAATTAGATTAAGTAGGTGAACAAACTGAGAAAGATCCTCAAGTGAGATGACCCTAGTCAGCCTCTATGCTGCACTATGAAAACATAGAAATACGCTTTTTCCATGCCCTACAACAGGCATGCGTCAAAACTGGCACTGTTTCTAGGAATGGCAACGGTGCCAGTTTGATGAAGCGTTGTCCTACGCGCTCTCAAAAATATTTATAACTAAGTATAGCATAGGGGATGACCTAGGTAATTCTCTTGAAGAGATTTTGTGGTCAATCAATCAGTACATATAATTAACTTTTTTTATTTTTTTATTATTTAGAAGACAAAACTAAATGAAATTTTGGTTTTAAAAATGAGAACACAAGATAAAGTTATGTAAACATGAAATGAATAATGCAGACAAAATGGTGTTAGATAGAAAAGAGATATTCCTGATAGAATCACCCAGATTGAACCTCCATCGTCTCATTAACAATGTCATATTTAATTAATAAACACACTCCATCATATGTGTTAATATACTATTTTATATGTGGTTGTGAATATACAGTGCTCTCAACGATCGCTGAGAGACTGCACATCCACCTCCTCGATCGAGGGAAAATATTATAAAAAGAAAGTTAAGCCTTGGGTGGAAAGTAGAGACACAAAGGTGCCTTACCCACTACGATCCCCCTTGACCTAACTCTAATAAAATAAGAAATAATAAGATTTAATATGCAATGACTTGGGTTCAACATTGTATTGATCCCTCTGGAAGTTCCATGAGTTACCTACTCATGATCACAAGTAGAAGAGATCGCGGTGGAGAAGAATATGGTGGGAGAACAAAAGATAAAAATTGATAATGAGATGAAGAAGAAAGGAAAAATATATTAAAAATACACAATACTATTATAGTGGAAGGAAACTAAAAAATAATGGAAAATGTCCACACAGAAGTTCCAATTCTTTGAGAAGAGGTGATGATACATATTTATAGGTAGAGGAGGTGAAAGAATTCTCTTCAAAATCATCCTCCAAACAATTCTGCATGTAATTCCCATTAAATGGACGAATTTGTAACACATTTCTTCATAAAATATGTTCCATAATTTCTCCTCCTTTCACCCTCCAAGTATGATATTTATTGGCCCTCGTATGTAGGAGTTATTTCTGATTCAATCCGAGATATTTAATCTGTCCATTTGACTAGACAAATTCAAATTCTTCAACTTCCCTGACCATTATGACCCTCAAAAATGTCAGTTCACACATTTTAATTTTAATAAAAGTTGTTCCAAACTTGATTTCTCGTCTCTACACGAAATATGGTTCATTTTGGATGACGTTTCACGATTCTATGAATTTATTACCCGATGGAACCATTTCTGCCTGGTGATACATTTCATCTTCCACATGTTTTTGAGCATTCCAATAATGCCTTAATGAAATTATTTTGACTTTTAATTCATCATGGACACCCCTTATTGAATCCTATTTCCTTTCCATATAAAATCAATGAATTTGGATGTGTGTACACCGAGTTATGCATCTGTTACGTCAGTGGGGCCCATTCTGTCCCCCCAGAAAAATCATCAACTTCATTGATTTTTTACGGCCTCTAGGTCATCGATTCAGCACCTGGCCCAATATAAAAATATAAAATAAATTCAATAAGGATTATAAAAAAATAATCTCAGAATTTGAACATATATTTTTTGATAAATGACAAAACTACCCCTGTAATAATAATTTGTTAAAATTGCAGATTTTAGGCCATTTTTTAATTTGAGCTCAAAATAACACTAAAACCTAAAAATGTGACAATTACCCATATGATAACACTATGGTGGGATTATAAACAATTATTTATAGTATAAAATATATTAAAATTTGATCTCTATCACTCTCCAACACTTAATCATTGCACTCCTAGGCAATCATCTTACATCCAAATTAAATTCCACACAATAATCAAAAATGAGAAAGTATCAATGATCTTATTAAAAATAGAAGCTCATCATGTATCATATATGAAAAAAAGACTCTCTAATTTTCATTTCAATCATTAAATTTTTTTCAACCTCATATATCAATCCATGGCCCAATCACAACCTACCTCACATTGAATTTTATGTCACTCTTCACTCAAGAGAAATTGAATCTATAGTTATACTCATACTTGAAAATCGCATGTATCACCATAAGTTTGTGAAAATTCTCATTTCTACACAATGTGAAACATGAAAATGAATTTAATCATGAGGTATTTAATTAATGGTTCAAATTATTTTGTGGGTTAGGGTTGGTGGGAAAATGATTGAAAATGTTTCAGGCTAGAAAGAGGAGGTTGGACTTTTAAGTACAATGCATGATTAAATCAAGGTAAAACACAAGTAATTCCTCTCTCAATCGCACTTGAAAATGTGAAAAACAAAACCACCCCATTTTATGACCTGGTACATGATCCAAGAAGTGATTATAATTAATGATATCATCTATGTTCTCCCCTTTTTTTCAAATCTCCAGAAAGGAACAACTTTATTTTTTTTCATGGAGGATGAGCTTAAAATTGAATACAATGAATGAATTACAATTCATACCATTTATTTTTGAGAGGGACATGAGTCAGAAAAAAATATACAATGAGGAATTCAAGCTCATATCCATTTTTTTCATTTTTTTGAAGGAGAATTTTATGAAATAAGTAAAGAACAATAAAATGACGGCACATGCCCAGCTCTCTTATTATCCACTATCCAAAGTATTAAACACTTTTTGGACCACCCATAAATGATACAAATCCCAATGAATGCATATGAAAGGCCCTTCCCCCACACTCAAACTTGAAATAACCATGCTAAAAATACTAAAAGTGCGTGTAGGTAAGGAAAATGTGGCTTGTAATTTGGATTAAACCTATAAGGAAATTCATGGAATCTAAGGGATTACAAAGGATAAATGTAAAGGTGGGTCTCAAGATAAAATGTGGCTAGACAAAGAGATGCCTCAATCTTTTCAAAATACATTCCATGAAATACAAATCTTCGAAAGATAATTATTCACAAATTCTGGTTCTCACACAAAATTCAAGTTTCCCTCAAGAAAGTGTGGGTATTAGAAATAATATGTATAAGTGGTTTAGAATAAATCACAAGATTGGAAAAATATTTTGAGTCAGTGTTTCATTGGAATGGATTTCAAAAATCTGTCAAACTCATTAAAATGATTGAAAATCCATTTCAAGGGAAAAGAATTCATATCAACAATCATTTAAAATCCATTATTTCAAAAATCATTTCAAATCTTTCAAAATAAATTGATGTGTGAAAAGTGATAAGAATATTCATTAAAGCGAAAAATATGTTTTAGACCAAAAAATGAAAGGAGTTTTAATGATAATCATAAAAAGTGATCTCCCTTTTTAAATATAGATTTGGTCCTCTTCCTCTAATTCTAGGGGCTTCCTTCTGACTTCATGATCTTATAAAAGAAAAATTACTCAATTAATCAGAAGGATCATTTCATTTAAGCTCAAAATAAAAATAGAGAGGGGGCCACATGCTAGACTAATTCTTAATACTGAATTTGAAATCTAAATTCTTAATATTGAAAGTTAAATTACAATAAAGAATGTAAAGGACAAATCTTGGTATGATCTCCCAAGTGGGCCCTGGCATATTTTACTGCCTCTAGAGGGCAGTACCATCTTTTATCCATAATCTTTTGGTGGATGAAGCTTCTTTGATTTAAACTACCAGATGTGGCTCTTCCCAGCTTGCAGTTCCTTGTCCTTACTGAGGAATACTCCATGGACAGAGTAAACTGGATCCACCCCTTCTTAATTTGGTACATCTTTCATGGCGGGGGGTCGATGAAGTTTGGAGCCTCCTCCTCATTTTTTGATACTTGTGCAACCATCTTGTCTTCCAGTGCTGGCTTCATGGGGGCTTCAGCCTCCTGTCTGATTTCCTCAGGCTCAGTAGCTTGTATCTCTTCATGACGGGGCTCCTCCAATAGCTGTTCAATGTCATTAGGGAGCTCCAAGAGTTCCTCAATAGGTGCATCATTTCCACATCATCCTACAAGTCATAATATGAGATGGATGAATCTGAAAATTCAAAACAATTAGGGGTGATACTCAAATTAGTTTCAATAAAATTAAAAGATTTTGAGTTTAAGATTGTATCATCTCCCTGAGTCAGTTCGACTTTAATCCTCTCTTCAATTGAAAGGGCTTCTTTGAGTTGATATTCACTATATGGATTTAGGTATTTAGGCTCCTCCATTTTGAGTTTGGCCTCAACTTCATGGATGTCTTCAATGAAATCTGGGAAGACCAGTGGAACTTTTTTCTTGGCCTCAAATCTTTTTACGTCAGCTTGGATTTCATCGACCATGGCCGTAAAATCCTATAGTGAGATCCATGTTGCTATGCATCTTTCTTTTTTCTTGACCATTATCATCAGTGCCTCAGCTCTTCGTTGGAGGGCCTCTTCAGTGTAGTTTATTTCTTGTTATTGCAACATTGAGTGATTGTCAGTCCATGTAGAATAATAATCATTTGAATTCATCATGGAAAGAATATTTTTTGGATTTTTTTTTTAAAAATAATAATAATTAAAACTATCTAAAGTTTGAAAATAGAAAAAGTAAAGTAAATAACCGATTAGCTCCCCAGTAATGACGCCAGTTTGATGAATTGTTGTCGTATGCGCTTTCAAAAATATTTATAACTAAGTGTAGCACAGGGGCTGACCCGGGTCGTTCTCTTGAGGATCTTTTGTGGTCAATCAATCACTACTCATAATTTACTTTTTTTATTTTTTTTATTTATAACACAAAACTAAATTAAATTTTGGTTTTTAAAATGAGAATACAGGATAAAGTAATGTCAACATGCAATGAATAATGTATAAAAATGATGTTATAAATAAAGGAAATATTCCCGATAGAATCGCCCAGATTGAACCTTCATCATCTCATTATCAGTTTTATATTTAATTAATAAACACACTCCATCATATGTGTGAATATACTATTTTATACGTGGTTGTGAATATACAGTTCTCTCAACGATCACTGATAGACTGCACATCCACCTCCTCGATCAAGGGAAAATATTATTAAAGAGAAAGGTAAGCCTCGGGTGGCAAGTATAGACACAAAGGAGCCTTACCCACTAGGATCCCCCTTGACCTAACTCTAATAAAATAAAAATAATAAACTTTAAAATGAAATGACATGGGTTCAACACTAGATTGATCCCCCAGGAAGTTCCACGAGTTAGCTACGCATGATCACAAGTAGAATAGATCACGATGGAGAAGAATGGGGTGGAAGAACAAAAGATAAAAAATGGGAATGAGATGAAGAATAAAATAAAAATATATTAAAAATTAACAATACTATTACAATGGAAGGAAACTAAAAAACAATGGAAAATGTCCACACAGAAGTTCTAATTCTTTGATAATAGGTGATGATATATATTTATAGGGGGAGGAGGTGAAATAATTCTCTTCAAAATCATCCTCCAAATGATTCCTCATTGATGTCCCATTAAATGGAAGAATTTGTAACAAATTTTTTCATAAACTATGTTCCATAATTTCTCTTACTTTCACCCTCCAAATATGAGAATTATTATCCCTGGTATTTAGGAGTTATTTCCAATTCAATCTTGGACATTTAATCAGTCTATTTGACTATGAAAATTCAAATTCTACAACTTCCCTAGCCATTATGACCCTCCAAAATGTCGATTCATGTGTGGGAACCTTAATAAAAGTTGTTCCATACTTTCTTTCACGTATCTCCACAAAATATTTTCCAATTTGGATTCATGTTCACGATGTTATGAATCTATTACCCGATGGAACCGTTTCTACCCAGTGAGACGTTTCATCTTTCACGTGTTTTGAGCATTATAGAAATGACTTAATGAGGGTATTTTGACTTCAAATTAATCACGGACTCGCCTTATTGAATCCTCATTCCTTTACAGCTCGAATCAATGCATTTGGAGGTGTGTGCACCGAGTTATGCATCTGTTGCGTTAGTGGGGACCATTCTGTCCTCCTAGAAAAATCATCAATTTCATTGATTTTGTATGGAAACTAGGTGATCGATTCAACCCTTGGTCCAGAATCCAAAAATGAAGGAAATTAAATAAATATTCTAAAAAAATTTTAATCTCATTATTTTTACATATATTTTATTATAAATGAAAAAAACACCCCTATGATAAAAATCTGTTAAAATTGAAGAATTAGGCCATTTTTTGCATTTAGGCTCAAAATAACACTAAAAACAAAAAACGTACCAATTACCCATAAAATAACACTATGGTGGGATTATAAAAAATTATTTATAGTATAAAATAAATGAAAATTTGAGCTCCATCACATCTCCAACAATCAAACGAGGTAGGGAGATTGTTCTTGTCATTCTTCATGATAAACTAATGTTTTCAGTTTATGAATTGCCTTCTATCGATCCAGCGTGGAGAGTGTGGGCCAAACGAACATGGCTCGAACCCTACGTCACTTTATTTTTGACCTGTTATTTTTACGTGGATCGTCTAGTTGATAAGAATCCAACCACGTCGCTGGCGACCGACGTCGGCATGGTATAGGCAGCGGCCGGCCCACCGGCCAGCCGCGATGGGGATGACGGCACAACCATGCTGCCCAAGGAGTTCGTGGACTGTCGGCCGTAGTGAAGAAGGGTGGAGACCAACACACCAGTCGGCCACATGGAGGCAGGTCAGTGTGCGTCTGTGCCGCTGGTAGGGGAGTAGGCCGTGGCCCGTCGGCCGCGGCGGAGTAGGGCGGTGACTGGCATGCCGGCCGACCGTGTGGAAGTGGGTCGATTCTCATTTTCAATGCCGATATAGGAGGAGGTCGCGACTGTCAACCCACAATAACACACCAGGGCGGCTGGCAACTAGCCGACCATAGAAGGACAGTGACGCCATCGTGCCGTTGGAAGGGGTGCCGGCTAGATTTCTGGTCGGCCATGTCACGCCAAACATGACCCGATCTGGTGGGTCCCGCATGCCTACAGGCGGTGCCACATGGAACTACCGGGTTGGTCCATGCCAAATGTTCTATTGGACCATTTAGAATTCTAGGGGGCGCCTCCCCCTAGAAGCAGCTAGGGCGGGCCCCGCCACGGCGGACTGCACCCCGACGCGGGCCGCGCCCGGTGAACCGCGCTCGGTGCAGCCCAGCTCATCTAGGTAAGACCAGGTCGATTCGACCTGAACCGGGTCATTCCGGGTCGATCCGGCTGGGTCGGACCGGACCGGGGCCCCTTTATCCAAATATTCCTTCTTCGTCATATCTTGAGAATTGGGCCTCCATTTGATGAACCGTCTACAACTCTGAATTCTTTGGATCGAGAAGGTCATTTGGGTTTACTGCACTTGAGTTTTGGATAAAGTTTAAGTACAGTCAGGTTGGATCGAACCTAAATCCAACCAGGCTCTCAGAATGGAAACTCTAATAACTTACAGACCGGGAATCCGATTAACAAAACACCTATTGTGTTGGGACCCCTATGATGTGGTTGTCCTTTGAGATACTTCTCTTCGGGACTTTTGTGGCAGTAAATGTATCAACCGATGGAATGAGGATCAGATCCTCTCAGAATCAACCACGCTTAGTGCGGGAACCCTGTGGCTGGCTGTACTTGAAGAATCTACAGGTCCAGTGTGGGTCATCTTTAGATCCAATGTGGGTCATCTTCAGATCTTGTGTGGGTCATATTCAGATCCTTTGTGGGTCAGCATCATCAAATCCTGTGTGGGTCAACTTCAGATCTCATGTGGGACATCTAAGATCTTGTGTGGGTCAACAGTAGAGAATCTCGACGAAGTAATATGATCTAGTGATACAATAAATCATCTATACATCTATACTTAAGTTATACCTGGTGTGAGCTGAGTCTTTACCTTTTTGGTACACTTGTATGTGGTGATACATTCGTGGTATTCTTCTTTGTGTCATTACCTTTATTGTATTTACCTTCTGGTGTTACCTTCATGGTATTCTTTCCTTCGTGGAAGAGTTGTGCTTTTGGATAAAGCTTTGGGCCTTGTGTTACCTCTTGAACGAGATGGGTATACTTGGTAACTTAGGTATATGTATGGGCATATACCTAAGAAGGGTTGACTGTTGTTTTTGTGCTTTCTGGTTTATCCTTTGTGGATTCTGAGAGACCTTCGGGGGTCTCAGGGTCACTACTGAGTAGTGTTATACTCACCCCTGTACAGGCTACACCTGCACCTTGTTGTGTCTTGTGCAGATTACGGGCAACATTGATTAAGGATGAGGGTGCCTGGACTATAGGCTTCTCAAAGGTGGACCATTAGATGATATGTACCGCAAAGACGACCGTTTGAGAGCTACACCTACCCTTTTGATAGGATCTGTAGTAGGTGTTAATAGGATTTGTTTCCAGTTTTACTTGTACTTTCCAATTGGGATTTTATTCTGGCCCCTCTACTTACTGTATTCACCCTATTTACTATATAGTTTACTTTGTGCTTGTATCTCATTGTGTTCTTTGATTGTGATAGTTGCAAGTTAAAAAGGCAATGTCTTCCCAGTATTAGGGACATGCTTTTCCAGTGATAGTCGCCAGCCCTTGGCCTATGGAAGGAAGGCTTGGGGTAGTCATGGCACGGGACCCGGAGGACAGGTCGTGACACATTGACTAATTTGGTTTTAGTAGGGTCAATAGTTATACCATATTTTGAAACAAAATTCATGATGAATGAAATCTACTTCAACCAAAATTCACATTTACAAAATTTCCCATTTAGATTCTTCTCCTTCAACGTTTTCAAAACAATCAATAGGTTTATTTCATGATACTTGAGACTTTTTGAATACACCAAAATTTCATAAAAACAATCACCAAAAAAATATCTAAATAGTCATAGAAAACTATATTCAAAAAATTTATAAAAAAAATTAGTGAATTAAGAAATCCCAAGGGCATAAAAAATTCATAATACTGATATCTAGTAAACAATTCCTTATTAAGAATGTATTTCTCCTTCACCTTCAACTGATGGTATCTTAACTTGAGATCAATCTAAAAATATATATATTTCACTACCTACAGTTGATCAGACAAATCATAGATATTAAGTAGTGGATACTTTTTCTTAACAATGATGTTATTCAAGGATCTATATTCAATGCAATTCCTCATTAAAGCATCATTATTTTTAATAAATAAAAGAGGATCAACTCATGGTGATGTGATAATATGAGAAAACCCATTATAAAGAAACAATTATAACTTATTTTTCAATTCCAAAACATCTACTTGAGCTATTCAATACGGGTTTTTGAAATTAAATTAGCATCAGAAACTAATTCAACAGTAAACTCAACCTCCCGATCAGTAATGGAACAAAAATATTATCAAAAAATATGTCCATATATTCATTCATAATTAGTACATCAATAACTTTAATAGTTTATTTATTTTCGACAACATAATCTAGGTAACTTTCACAAAAATATTTAATCAATTTTTCCTCTTCTTTTTATTTTTTCAATGGTAAAAAATCAGTGACCATAACATTCTTAGCTCTGAAACCTATCTGATCATGATAAACTAAAATTCAACCCATTTTAATAATAACATAAAACTATATTATGGTTAGTTTAATAATATTTTTTTGAAAACCCATCCCACTGATAGCACTATGATGATTCCTATAAATATTGGTTCCATTAATACTTACACCCGAAGTTTTTCCAAAAATTATATATTCTTTTAATGAGATGATATTCCCATTTTACATTAAAATTTCTAAAAAAATAGAACACTTTAAAGATCCAAAGTCAAATAGGGAATTGAAATTATTTGAATAAATAAGTAATTTACTTTTCAAAACATCAATAGATTGACCAATATCAACTATATTGGTAGAAAATTATTTTACAACACCTTTTTTCTTTTGATCATGGTTATTTCAACCTGATATAACTAAATTTGGACATAAATTATCACAATACATAAATTTATTTTACTTAAAACATATCAATATTGGTTGGATATATATTATGTCATTATTTTATTGATTATGAATCTTTTCTTTACATTTATAATCCATATAACTAAACTTATCATACCATTAAACCTTACATGTCATATCAATAATTCACTGAAATGTTTTTTACCACACTTTGAACATGTTGGGTGCTTACCTCTAGATTTATTAATTGAATGATTCTCTAATTATTTCCACCTTGAATTCTTATTACTCTTGTCACCTTAAGAAATATAAGTATTAGAAAGCTTTGTTTCAACTTTCCCATCCTAACAAAAAAATTCTCATGACTTTAAAATTACCGGGTTGTTAGTTTTCATCATAAAAATAGTTTTCATCTTGATTAAAATATATTAATATTACTATATTGTTCCTAAATAAAATTCAATGTGTACTTGAATATGAGGCTACTGAATCCTTTTCCTTTTTCCTTAATTCCAAGAATAGTTTCTCCATTTTTATTTTAAAATCCCTATGGAAATATTTATCTAATAAAATATTCTGAAATGTATCCCAATCCATTAAATCAAGATGATATATATATCTCTCTCAATTATTATAAACAAATTTATAATATTGTTCAACTTCACATTCAAAATGGTAAATAACCAGATTTACCATTTCATGGTCTGAACATCCCATGACTTAAAATATCATTTCTAGAGAACTGATCCATCATTCAGGTGCCAATTTATCTAATGATTCATAGATTATGTAGGGTGTTTCTTAATTAAATGACCTATAATGGACATGTTCCTCTGTGAAAAATTTGGATTCCCTCTAACTTGGATACAACCACAATTGAAAGTATATATATACAAATTCATCATTTGAAAAAACTACTTAGTTTAAATTCCAACCATTCCATGCTAATGATTTATAAGGCAATTATCCTCTTGATACATTCCTACTTTAGATTACATGATTTCTATTCATAAAAATATTCTAAACAGACCTATATTAGATGAATAAATGTGGTAATATTTAAATTCTATATCATTTGAATTTAACCATAATTTAGAATATCTCATGGGTATTCTATTAATATTTTAATAACCTCTAAATTTATCTATAACTTCACTCCAATACCAAATATAAGTACCCAACTATAAAAAATTACATAGTATAGTGTCTTTATACAAGTATTCGCATTATTTTCTTCCTAAAAATCTTTTAGGCTAATATTTTTAGATAATTTTTTTATAACTATTACCTAAAACAATTATGCGTTATAGAGTGTAAATTTCCACTCAATATCCATTTTACAACAAAATAAAACTTTTAAAATTGAAAATATTTTCTCATCATGAAAAATCTTCATGTCTTTCAACTTGACTTCTTTTTTGTTCTTACTCAACCTTAAACCTGATGAAAAACATTTAAAAATGTGGG
This sequence comes from Viscum album, assembly GCA_963277665.1. Taxonomy (NCBI): domain Eukaryota; kingdom Viridiplantae; phylum Streptophyta; class Magnoliopsida; order Santalales; family Viscaceae; genus Viscum; species Viscum album. Next base: position 508,852,966 of record OY728145.1, read on the forward strand.
ATGTGTACAAAAATATTAGTAAGGAACATAAAGTTGAGAAATCTACTAGTCCACTAAAAAACATAAAAACCCCTAAAATATTTACTTTTTCACATTAATATTATATCATATAAAATAAATCATATCCACATGTTGAAAAAAAAATTTACTCAAAGAATTCATTAAAACCCCATAGAAATAAATTTGAAACTCATGTAGGTATTTTAGATAATTATATAAATATCATATGTTCACTCCTATTAGAAATAAATGGATCTCAGTTAAATCCATAAGATAATTTTTTTATAAAACCCCCTACTTCATTTCATAAAACTGAAGGAACATTACCTAATGCATTGGAGAGATATATCTGGCTTATCTATCAAATAAACTATATCATGCTCACCCATCATATAAGTTGTATTGTGATCACCCATCATATAAGTTTTATTGGGACCACCAATCGTATAACTTGTATTGGGATCATCCATCATCATTTTTAATACCCAAGTACAATTTCATGAATAAAATGTTTTAATATTTCACCTTTTCATCTTGAAACCCATAAAAAATAATTTAAACCCATATGAAAAACACTTTCGGATATTGAAATATCCTTTCCTTTTAAAAAACCATTTTCAAAACATAAATACCCATAAAAGGGAAGAAGATTTTTTGTTTTAATAAAACATGGAAGATTGTAATGTAATCCAAACATAATGATTTTGTGGTAGCAGGAAAAAAATTTTATGTTGTACATGTTAAAATTTAACATTCTTTTTGCCTTGTGTAAATAAAGACCAAAATGCACCTTATAAAATATGTAAATAAGTTTCTTTTTAAAAACATTGAAATAAATTAAAAAGGAATATAAAATTTATTTTATAATCTATTTATTTAATAAGATATAAATCAACAAAATAATTTTAAAAACATGGATATGGAGGTAAAATATTTGGAAAATAAATCATTAAAGTAGTAAAAATGAGTTATTATGGTAAAGTGTACCATACATCAAGTCTAAATAATTATGTAAATTATTTATATTCCTTAATAATATAATTATTATAATTATTTAATTTCTTAATAACTTTTTCATTTTTATTATTACTTTTATTTCATTTATTTCAATGTTAAATTCAATTACTTAATCAATTAACTTCACATGAGATGTTTTAATGATATTCGGTTCATATGTCCAAAATGACTTTTGTTGGATAACTAAGCTAAAAGGAATCACGATTATATAATTTATAGAATATAAATATTGATATAATTATCATTTTTATAAATTAGATATTTTTTTTAATACAACCATTAAATATGGCTATGAAAAATTAATTATGTTACAATCATGGAGACGGTAGGTCATACGTACACATGAGTAATATTTCTATTTTTCAATGGAAGTGAGGGTAAGATAGTATGTTTTATTTTATATTTAAAAAAAGATAGTTATATCATAAATATAATATTATTTCATTATATATTCCTATATAACCAACCAAATTAGGTGGAGATTGAAAATAAAATACATCATCTCACAAGGTGATAGTCCACCATACACACCAGTAATGTTTTTATATTATATTTAGATTGTAAATAAAGAAGTAAAATATTTATTTTACCATAAAATAATTGAATTTATATAATATATATCATATTAAATCATTTAGATCCATAATTTATTAGATCCATAATATTTTTTTATGGAGAACAAATTACATCGGTTCACAAGGTTGTAGTCAGTTGTACATGCGAATGATGGTTTTGTTTCCAATTAGATAAAAATGGAGATAGATTAATGCTATAACCTAAACATATTAACATATAATTATATGTTATATGTTTATGTTATTATATCACAATGGTTATAATATATTTTTAGTAGGTAGAAGGATAAATAAAACTAAAACATTTTGATAGACATTATACCTCTTCTTCATACAACCTCCTTTTCTTTACTTCTTAATCCCTATAAGGTTGGTATTCTGAACAAAATAACACCTATAGGATGTAAGGAGTAATGTTAGTAATGTATTTTTTTATATTTCCTTAACCTAATGTCACTTATTGTTTTGGGAGGAGAGGATAGGAGGTGTCCTTTTATAGGTGAGAGAGATGGCCCACATGATATTTTTAAAAAGGTTTAAATATTTTTAATTCATTTTCAGCTAAAAGTAACCCATATGCAATTAAATTAAAATAACAAGGTGATACATTTCTAAATAAATCCATAAAATAATATTTAAGTTGAAATTTTGGGGCCTTATCACTTTGTTTTAACCTACGTTAACCTGATTTACCCTTTTACCATGGTGACACATTTTTTTACAAAAGCTATTATTCATAATAACCAAAAATTAAATTTATATCATTAATAAATTTGAAAATTAATTTTCCAAATATTTTATCAACTTTATCATATTCAATTTCTGTAAGTGTTATAATTTAATTTAATATAAATATATAAAAACACAATGAAAAGTGGTATTTCAAAAAAATGTATTCTAAGTATAAAAATTTCTTAAACCAAAATCAAGAATAGAATTGATTCCAAAGAAAAAAATTGGATTATTAATAATAAAAATGAAATAATTTTAACTTGAAACAATTTTAATAAAAATTTAACTTTTTAATAATTAAAATGAAAACACAGTTTTCAATAAAAATCATTATTTTTCACTATTCATTCAAAAAAATTAAACCTTTCATAAAATTCATAAACATTAACACTAAGATAATTTAGACATGATGAATTAAAAAATTATATACTTTTTTAATATTGAAATTATTAAATTTATCAATTATATTTTTAAATAAAACCGTCTAATTCATGAAAACACAGTTTAGTTAAAAACAAACCTTTTTTCTTTTTAACTGAAAAATTGCCAAATACTCATATAATGAAAATAAATTTATAAAATATAATTGATAAATATTATTAAGTCCTGAAATTTATATACTTTTATCATCACATGGGTTATTACATTATCTATAACTTTAAAATTAGGATCAACCTTAACTCATAAACCCATATATTATCCTCAACAAACATCATAGTCATCGTAGTTATCTAATCTCGGCCTGGATACAAAAAATGAAGCCCTATATCCACACTCACAGATCTATTTCCATAAACACAAAATTGTCATACTATCATTGAAACCAAATATTGATTATTAGAAAAATGTATCCCATAATTATATGACAATAATAAAATATTACATCATATACCTTACAAATATCTTTTTTGTTTCGAAATTTATAGAATTTGGAAAAATCATAAACTAAATAATATCATATCATTCTCAATTAAAGGAAATTTCTTATATTGTATAATAAACTGATTTATATATAATAATTCTTCAACATCGCTCACAAATTTTCCCACACATTTTATCCTATTATCCTTATCATATGTAATAATTTTTTTCATGGGTAAATTGAAACGTAAGAAGGGTTTATCTCAAACACTTAATAAGGTAAAATATACAAATGAGGAAATCAAGGTATTAACATGGAATAAAAATTGTGATAAGAATACATAATAAAAAATAATTCTATAGTTTAATGAATATTAAATTATAATATATCCATGGATAATAATGTAAATAAATAGATCACATGGATATAAATAGCAAGCTCTTTAGAAATGAAATAAATAATGGTAGGATGACAATTCCATGACATTAACTAGGAAATCATGATCTTATATGTCACTATATTACCATAAAGGAAATATATTATTATGGTAAGGAATACACCAAAATACTCAAGCATCATTATCTCATCAGACATGTTGATGCATCAAGGGGTTCTATAATTTTGACCCCTAAACATCACTTGTTTAAGTACAATGCATTCAAAATATGAGATATTGAGTATCAAATACATGGTTATATTTTTTCACAATAATATATATTAGAATAACAAAATATAGTAAACCAATATGTTTCCCCATGTTAATAAATGGGATAGCATGATCACAACCCATTTGTTGAAAGAAGGTGGATGGAAAAAATACATATTAAATATTACAATAATCATACATATTGGAATAGTAATATAGGTAATGATGATAACTTTTCCCATGTCAATAAACATGAACATTTCTCATTTGGATAAAAAAAGGTGCAGGGTCAATCAATATATATTAAACTTGCCAATAATCATCTATATTGGAATTACCACATACATTATGTGAATAATTTTCCCCATATCAATAACATGATCATAACTTATCTATGGAAAATTTTTGTATGGTCAAAAAATATATGTTCCACTTTCCAAAAATCATTCATATTTGAATAACAAAATTCAGAATGCCAATATTTTTCCCTATGTCAAATAAAAAAGGATAACATCATCATTACCCATACGGAGAAATAAGGGGGATGGGTAAAAAATAATATAAACCCAGTTTAAAAAATTAAATATAAAAGGATTATGAAAAAGTTCAAAAATATATTTTCAAAAGAATGATTTGAATGGTATCACAAAACATGGGATCCACAATGTAATTGTTCTATTCCATGAGTTCAATACCACAAATGATAAATATAAATAAGTGGATAAATCATAAAACATAAAATCTATTAGGGTATATTATTTTAAAAATGAAAATAAAAATAAAGGTGAAAACCTAAAATATCTTTTAGAAACATTTTATAATTGATATAAATTTTGAAATTATGGGTTACTTCCAAAATTTGTTCTCTAAAGGTGAAGGGAAAACTCTTTGAAACCCATTAATTTAAAAAAATTTATATTCAATAATAGGGAATTAAAATAATATTAGGTTTAACATGGAGAAATGTGGGGAGAAGACAAAATATATAAAAGTTAAATGAAAACCGTATTTTTTATTTTCAGAATATCATTGTTCAAAACTCACATAGTAGTAACAAAAAAACTTCTCCTGAATCAAAATAAATTGTTCCCCATAGAGGTAGATAAATTATCATATAAAAAAATATTATGCGGGGGATAACTCGATCATGGAAAAAAGAAGTGTTGGTCTCAATCACTCAGTAAGGGAAAACATGTTACACATGCAATCATGGCATAAACATGGAATTAATATTATGGAATGAATATATAATCAAATTAATGCTATAATATAATTAAATTTCAAGAATAATATATTGATGCATAAAAATGTAATTATATAAATCACATGGATATCAATAACTAGTTCCTTAGTGATGAAATGTATAATCTCATATAGTTTTTTATACCCTAAGCCAAGAAATCATTTTCATAAATATCATGATCCTACCGTAAATATAATATTTTATATTTTGTAGTTGTACACCAAAATATACAGACATATTTTTCTCATGAGACCTACTAATTCATGATGGGTGATATAATTTTGGGCCCCAACAGTCACTTATTAAAGTCTAATTCATTCATCATATGAGATATTGAGTGAACAATTCATAATAAAATTTTCAAATAACCATCTATATTTTAATAACAATATACAAATTACCAATAATTTTTCCCATTTTAATAAAAGGGATGAAATTACCATAAAACATATTGATAAGTTGAATGGATAGTAAATACATATTCAACATACTAATAATCATCAATATCATAATAACAACATACAGAATGCGAATACTTCTCCCCATGTCAACAAACATGATTCTAACTCATTTGGGGAAAGAAGGTAGATGTTAAAGAAATACATAACAAAATTTCCAAAAAACATCCATATTAGAAAGGCAGAATAAAAAACACCAATAATTTCTAAGCATGATCATAACCTATCTAGAGAATGAAGGTGAATGGTCAAACAATATATAGTCAGCTTTCCAATAATCATTTATATTTTAATAATAATATATGAAACCCCAATACTTTTCCCCATTTCAAATAAAATGGATAGTATGGACATGAACCATAAAAAGAAATTATTTTTATGGATTCAACAGAATATAACCCCAGTGTAACAAACTAAACGCATAATGATCTTTACATAGATGAAAACATCTTTACAAAATAATTTTGTGAATAGAATGATAAAACAAGGGATCAATAATTGAAATGTTTGACAGAATGACCTATATCACCCAAATGATAAATATAAATTTTCTGATAAATCATGAAACATAAACCCTATTAAGTTAAATACTTTTTAAAACACAAAGTAAAATGAATATGAAAACATAAATGATATTTTTAGAAAACATTTTTATCATTGATGTTAAAGAGGATGTTTTGGGTCACTTCCAAATGTATTTTTCAAAATGTAAAGTGAAAAATAAAAAAAACATTACATTTAGAATAATATTAAATAATAGTTTCTTGAAGTTATGAGAGGATTATCTTGTAGGCATTTATATAGGAATAAAAAACATATCAAAGTGAAATAAAAAACCCTTTTTATTATTTTTAAAATACATTTGTTCAAAACTCACATAATTAAGATAGTAAAAACATATTTTATTTTATCAATTTATATTTTTTACTATAGAGGTAGATAAAATAAAATAAAATGAAATATTTGGTTATTATAAACCAAGCATGGAAGAAAATGTTTTATAATGAAACAGTATAACTTAAGGAAAGGAGTCTTGAGTTATCAATATATCATAAAAGTGAGATAGTCCTTGAATTAATACATATTTAAAAAAGGTGTATTTTTTGATTGAAATTTAAATTCATAGAACAAAAAGAAATATAAAATAATATAACCAATAAGTATAAATTTTTTAACATTTATGTTCAAGAGGACAATCATAACTTAATGAATGAAAATTGAGTTACCAAAAATATTTACAACTAGGGTGCAATTTAGTAGAATACATTTGATAAAAAGGAACGTAATTGGAATATTATTTAACAATAATAAAAAAATTATGATAAATATAGAAAAAATGTTAGTTGACAAATAATTAGAATTAAATCATGCTGGATAAAATAAGTTTTTCTTATGGAATTAATGTTTCAGACCAAGAACCCTCGCATATAGAGTAACTTTTGAATCAAACCCCATTAAAAGAAAGTTATTGTAACTGAACATAAAATAACATGATTAAAATATAATTCATGATATCATATTTAAAAAATTTATTAAATAGACTATGAAAGTGAAATTGGGTGCATGTTACCAAACATGTCTTAAATAGTGGAAATTGAGTTTAAAATCCTTACCTTGTATTCACTCTTACTCAACCATGATCTAACTTCTTATATAAAGAAAATAAATATCTTAAAAACTTATATAAAAACCTTAATTTAATAATACTACCCTATTTAATATTATTTAAAACTATATATTACAAATATATTAACCAATTATAGTTTATTTTCATTATTAGATGTTAGAGGTTTTAGTTGTTTATTTCATTCAATCTTCATACTGATGGGACCGATTATCACTAAGTGGTTTTAATTTCAATGTTAAAAAATAATTAAATATAGAATAGTTATTTTTTTAAATTATTATTTAATTACATTTTTCATTGAGTGAGAGACATGAATACAACTTATGAAAATGAAATCACAATTATCTATTTTCTATGTTTTTAACAATCGAATTGTGATACGTTACTAAATATTTTAAATATTAACAAAACAATTATAGAATAATTAAAAACATTTACCATATAATTATTACATGATATTAACATTGAATTTAACCCTGTAATATTTAATGACATAATCTTTATAATATCATTTATGTAGGCAGTTAAATTAACCAAGATGGTAATGTGTTATAATGATTTAAGGAGTAAGGGGATGCATATATATAAGGATAATTTGAGATATAAAAATATTAAAAATTTAATAAAAATGATATATATTTATTAAATCCATTATAGGAACCATAAATTTTGGGTGGTGATGATAAATGAATTCGTTATTCATGGAGGTGGTAGTCTCCACGTACGCACGATTAACAAACCCATTTCTCGATGAATGAGAGGAATTATTCTATATGAAAAATGATGATTTAAAAAGTCTATTTGTCGCATATGTTTTTATAAAATACATCCTTTAAACTTTCCTTGGAAGTAGATAACGAAAAACAAACCACATCTTGTCATCGAGGTGGTAGTTTGTATGTGTACACAATTGATGTTTTCTTCTCTCTTAGTGTGTGGAAAGTAATGAAATATTTTTTCTTTAACTAATATAATGAAATTATAATAAAATAATGATAATTATTTTATTCTATTTATAATTAAAGAGAATATTTAAGATGTATTTTAGTAAAATAAAAGAGTAACTGAGAGTAATACTCAAATTAGAATCTTGAGTTTTCTCCTGGAAAACTCCTTGGAAATGAAGGCTTTCAGAAAACTAAAGGTGGGTATAAGCTTATAGATGTAAGACATAGCTCTATAGGGATAAATGCATTAGTTATTAAATGATAATTTTTTTAGATATGTGAATCTTAAAGTAGTGTAAATTTTACCTTTATATATGGGAGTGAAATAGTAGTTTTGGAAGTAACTGTTGCATTTTCAATAATGTATTGTTACTATTTAAAGGAAAATACAACCAAAATAGAACACAAGTGGAGGTAAAGTCTATATAAACCCATAATTTTCATACATAGATATCACATATTTTTTTTAAAGGTTGGGGCCAAAGCCTCATTTATTATTAAAGCACAGAAAATACCTCTTTAACTGGGTGGAGGGAGACCCATTACATAGCCCAAAAGCCCAGTGGGAAATTAGCCCATTACGTGGCTCGTAGGACCTTTTTTTGGCCCAAGGCCCATTCTATGAATAGTAATGCTACAGTAACCGCAGTGTTACAGTTCTGCACAGTACCCGCTGCTACTACAGTACCCTGTCGCCACTATAGTGGCATGTCGTTGCTACAGTGCTCGTCGTTGCTACAGTGCCGCCACTGCAACAGTATGTTATAGTACTGCTACAGTACCCTACGCCCAATGGGTTTTGAACCCCCATTTTTCATGTAGAATTAAGGGGTTCTTACCACTAAGCCAAACCCCAAATACATAGATATTACATATTAATATATGTATTTTCATCACATAACATAATTATCTATGCCAGAATTTTTTAGGACTACTGAATTTGGAAACTCTAATGCATAAAAAACTAGTTCCTAAGTTTGATATATCATCTCCCACAAAGTTATTGATAATTAGAAACCTTATTTTACTTATCATAAATAATAAATTTATTCTTAATAATTTAAAGGAACCATAAAAATATTATCTCAGAAACTCAATTATAGTAAATAAGAGAGATATCATCATATCATGAGCATAAGGGTATGTGAAAATTTGACAATCATACCCTTCATATCATAAAACATAAACTTGAGTCTTGGGATAAATCATGGAAGTTCATAAAACATGAATCAAAATTAAATTAAATAATATGATACATGAGGACATAAAAATGGAATAAGTCATTGAATTTTTTTCATACACATAACCGTATAAAATCATTTCATTTTTAGTTAAGTCTCATTTCCAAAACTATTATAGTGGAATGTCTTCACTCCCAAAACAATTATAGTAGTCAAGGATCACTCCCAAGACTATAATTGTAGAAAAAGTACCTTACCTAACTGGTTTCACTCCCCATTATAGTACTATTTATCTCATGATATATCAATATTTACCTAATTCATTGGAGGGAGATATAGTTACCACCTGTCACATAATGAAAATCATACATATTTGTTCCACAAGATCATCAAAAATCATCATATAAGAACCCATGAAAGGAAATTTAATTTAAATAAATATAATCATATAACAATCAATTGAAAATAAATAGGTATCATAATCATTTCATCATCTCTTTATAATATAACCCATGGAAAACAGAAGTGATTTTCATAAGAATTTTATCATAGTATAACACATGGAATAGAAACATGTTTCAGAAAAATATTGTCATCATAAACATAAACAATTTAGAGAAATAATAATATTGTTATAAATGGATCATATCCTAATTAAATATTATGTAACATCAATATATTACATCATAGTAGGAATGTTATTTTAAATTATCACTTGGAACATTTCATGATGAAAAAATCCTTTGCAATTTAGAAATCACTTTTCAAAAAAATTAAAAAAACTAAAAATAATTTTATTTGGAAATAACCATCAAAAATTATAGAGGAATATTTAAATCAGTAATTGATCATGATGAAAATAAATTATATTCCTATCACACATTTTTAAAAACCAAGACTACTTTCAAATATTTTTTAAACGTTAGATAAACCTCATTAAGAAAATAATAAGAATTTTCCTTTTAAACATTTTTTAAAAAATTCTATAAATGGTGAAAATGATTTTAAACAATCATTTCAAAGTACTAAAAACAACCATAAAAAATATAAAAATATGTATAGGGAATAAAATTGATTTTCGACCAAATAGAGAAATAAATTCGATTCTTTTTGGTTTCTTGAGTAAAAAGAGAGTAAAATTAAGGGAAACATGTATTCTCAATAAATTACCAGGGGAGAACAAAAGTAATTATTTTATTAAGAAATAAATAATAACATTTCATCATCAAAATAATATTCGTAAATAATCTGATAAACAATGAGATTGTAAAATCAAACCCTTACTACTTTGGTAACTTTTTAATCATAATCCCTGTGAAATAATTCCATTAAATGAACATAAAATATCATGAGAAAAAATAAATTCATGATATTACATATCAAAGGGTATGTATATATATCTCATAGAATAATATTGGTGCAAAATATAATACATGTCCCAATGAAAAAAAATTAAGATAAAAAACTCTTAACTTAAGTATTGAATTCCTTCATACACATTTAAACCTCTTATTCTTTGGAAACCCCTATTAGGTTTATACCTAAAGCCTTCATTGGAGGGTTTCTTAATAAAAATAAGGCCTCTATGATTTTCTGAGGGAATTAATGAATATATTTTGATATGTATCTTCTTAACCAAATGTATTTTGATGTTTGAAAAGTGGAGGAGATGAGATTTCCTTTTATAAGTGGGGAATGAAACCCACTAGAAAATATATTCAAATTTACCAAATAAATATAAAATGATAATGTCATTCCCAAGAAAAATAAAATGGATCTTTTAAGTTTTTTAAATGAAATTATTTTTTTTTAATTCATCGAAAAATTAGTCTAATATGAAAATTCAAAAAAATTCAATAAAAATATAACTTTGGAATATATATTTAAAAAATAAATTTTATATTTTCAAATAAATTTTCTACAAGTGCATAAAAATAATTATTTTTCCCTAAAAATAAATAAAAATATATGTTTAAGAAAATAGTATGTTCGAAACATATAAATAATTTAATAATGTAATTTTTATCAATATGTTTTATATATATTTGGACCATATAATAAATATTTAAAATTTGGTTATTCCTATTCATACCTCCAATTTTAATTAATAGGTTAAGAAGATTATGTTTAAATAATAATGTAAATAGTATATCATTGTTCATTAAAACTCGGTGTTGTGTGCAACGCAAACTATTAAAGAAATTAAATTTATTCAGAAAAAAATATTTTCCATAAAATATCAGGTTGTTAAAAACAAATTATGGGTCAATGATGTCCTCATAAACCCATTTTTTATACAACTTAGAGTTTTTAAGGATTTTTCTTTTTACTTTCAACTTTTACCCTAATACACTTTTACCTTAGTAATTAATTTTTGACCACAATAATTAATTTTGAAGATAAAAATTAATATTGAACCTTTTACCTAATTTAAACCTTATGATTTAAAATTTGGAAATATTTTTATAAACTATTAAATCTATGTATTTAAAAATTAAATTTTAAGATCATTATACTTAATGTGTAAAAATAGTTTTTAGGAAAAGTATGTTTTATGCTTAAAATTTATGTATAATACATAGTTATTAATATTATCAATTAACATGAACTAAATTATTTTATTATTAAAAAAGTATATTGTATAAGGATTTCAATGAAATATGAAATAAAATATCACCTTGAAAATACTTGATTCAAAGAAAAGTTCAAAAATAATTTTAATTAATCAATCATTTTAATTTAGTTATAAAAATATAAGACATGGGATTTATAAGTTCAAATAATATATTAAAAGTCAAAAATTTATTCCTCAAATACAGATGTTACTACTTATATGTTTTTCTCTACTTCTAGGATAAGCTTCTATAATGATAAAATCATAAAAAAATAATTTTCACAAAAATAGTATTTTTCACTTAAAATAAATATTTTTAGAAAAAATAAAATTTTAATCTTAAGATAATACTGTAATTATAAATAAAAAATATTATTTTAATCTAGTAAAATTAAAATTATAAAATTTTATGTTCAATATTTTCAAAAAAAAATCATAAAACATAATGGAAACCTATTTTTTATTAGAAAATGACATTTTAAATATTAAGTGTTATTATTTTTATTTAATATAATTTACCAATTAAAATGGTGTTAAATAATTATTAATATCAAATTTTATTTATCATCATTAATCATACGGTTCTTAGAATACAAATTCATAAGCATAAAAAATCAATTTTTAGAAAAATATCTTTCTTAATAGTAATTTTTCTTCTTAGTCATTTTAGAAAAATTAATTTGATTTAATTAAAATTAAAAGTTCCGTTTATTTTATTTATAAATATATTTCATAAATGAATTACTCATAATAATTCCAACTAATTTAAGGCTGGGTTTTAATGGATGTAATTTAATATTTATGTTTTATCTAAATATATCTTGATTTAATTTATATTAAATTTTGTGTGTAAATAAATCTATCAAACACATTGAAATATTTAAATTTAATCATATTTTAAAATCATTGGGTGTTACATCTCATTCCCAATCATGTTTTTTATTGGTTTATTTAGATACAATCCTCAAAACGAGATGTAGAAATCCATGATTCTTTATAAAGAGGGTATTTTGACATATAATTTACAAATAATTTATACAAGAATTACCTAATAATGATAATTATTTCTTAAATATATATTAATTCAATATTTTATCCCTTATTCACATCATTATAGTGAATAATATAAGGTATAATTCCTCTTATGGTATCCATATATGCTTAATAAATCTCGAAACATCATCGTTGGTATCCCAGGTTCTAGTATGAGGTTACCAAATACTATACATCATTCACCATGGATCACAACAAGAATTCTCTCAATATTAAATAATTTTTATCAAGTTATATTAGTCATAATAGTAAGTAGTAACTCTTATTCTTGATAGATTTATTAGTAAGTTATCTCTAGGTATTTGAGATTCTTCTCTATATAATCCTCTGTGCACATAATTCTATACATCTTATGAAATTATATAATTTGGATTTTATACATAGGGTTAAAATATAGTATTTATATAGAGGTTTATAACTAGTTTCTTTCTCAAAATAAACCCCATATGAAAAATAATGGTATAATTGTTAGCATATTCCCTGATCTATGATAACTCTTGGATAATAAAATATTAGTAATTAAATGAATAATTTATTATTTATTTAAATAATACTAACAAAAATATATCATTTTCATTGGGTCTATAACATTTCCCATCAATCCTCTTTCGAATTTATAAAACCTTGAATAATACATATTTATTTAAATATAAATATATTGTACTCACAAACTGGTGAATAAGTATTTTCAATATTCAACTCACATATATTCTAATTCATATAAATTGTGATTGAATTTATGTGATCAAACCAACTAGATTAATTATTAAACCAAAATTTGAGAATAATATTTATTTTGAATATTAAATTCAATTACAATTTAAGTGAGATCATGAATACACTTAGTGTGTGAGCCTTTAGGCCTATTTCTCGGTGACATTAGGTAAGTTGGCCTAAATTTAAAGAATAGAATCTATCTTCATGTTAAGTCACCCATAGAGGAAGAATTTAATGGCATAATGACTGAGGTCTCATCCACCCTACAAAAAACAAAATAGTAGAACACATGCATTCGATCCCTGATTTAATGATCCCATCATCTTAAAATCCTCCTAGGATAGTACTAAAATTAACAAATGACACACCACTATTGCCTAATTCGATTGGATTTCCTAGACCTTGATTCATCAAACCTAAAAGGATTCTTGGTACTAGTTTACCTTATTCAAGAAGATTTGGAATAGTGGTTTGTAGGTTCATCGAAGTTCAACAAATTCAGCACCTTCAATTATCTCAGATTCTTCCTTATACTTAAGTAGTTCTAGATCTCACTAGATTATTCCTCACTGGTAGATTTGATCATCTTAATATTTATTTAGCCCAGCATCGGTATCTTCTACGATCTCAGTCACAGCACCACCTTCCTAATTAGTCAGGCTTCTTTTGCAAAGCTTTATTCACATTCCTTGTCCATAATTCTTTGTTTTCCTTCATCTGAGTTTGAATAATTGGTTTTAATAATAAATTACTTCATATAAATTATCTTATGGGATTATCGGCCACCATTTATCTTATGTGAGAAATATAATTATACTCTATTAGATGATTTTATCATACATGGAGCCCCGGCAGAATCAATTATCTTTTGGAACTATCCATCCCAACCTCTTTTTCATAGAGAGAAAATAATATATTAAATGCATCCAATTCCACTTTTTGGTAGAAATTTATTATATTTTGTGTAAGATAATTTTGTTACACTGCTTACCAAACAGTATCACACTATACACCATGATAAATTAAAATTAATTGGGCGCTTAAAATTATTACACATGATAAAAATAAAACATAAAAAATTATCATTTTATTCAAAAGAATAAAACCAATTATTAAAAAAATAATATTGGGAAATTAAATTAAAAACTACAAAATTAAAAATTTTAATTTCTTAAAAAATTAATGAAATAAATATAATTAAATAAAATAAAACATTAAACACAAAGATTAAATTTTGAATCTTAAAACTAAAATTTTAATACAATTTTAGTTAATATAGAAATAATGTAATAAGATTAAAATATTGAAATAAATAAAAACATATATTTCACAACTATATTAAAAAATTTGAAGATTAATAATTTCAATATTAAAATATTAAAACTTCACTATTAACCAAATAAGAGAATAATTTCTAATTTCTAATAATAATTTAATAAAATTAAATCTTCATATCTAATTTTCCAAATAATTAAAAAAATATTATAAAAATACTTAACAATAAAAACATAGTAACTTACTATAATAGATGTGGAAAAAATGTATCAAACTACACCACATTAAATTCCTTTACACCATGACTTTTATTTTCCTCAAATAAACAACAATCCAAATTTAAAGGAATAAAATAAATATTATGTTTTAAATATTGGATGGCCACCGATAATTAGTCTTTCAAATAATTTCCCCCTTGTATTTTTATCAAGCATTGATTATATTTTCACTCAAGAAATTATGAATTTATAGTTCTAAACCAATTCATGATTTATAAATATAAGTTAAATTAAACTTTTTAAATCAGATTAAAAAAATCAATTTTCATTCAAATGAAATTCAAAACTTCTATTTTCCAGTAAAATAATAGACTCTCATAAAATAGAAAACAAATAAA
Organism: Viscum album; assembly: GCA_963277665.1. Classification (NCBI taxonomy): domain Eukaryota; kingdom Viridiplantae; phylum Streptophyta; class Magnoliopsida; order Santalales; family Viscaceae; genus Viscum; species Viscum album. The sequence continues at coordinate 508,868,529 of OY728145.1, forward strand.
TTAGACACATTGTTTTTATGGTAGAAATTAATTAATGAAAATGAGTATAAATAACTCATACAGCATTTAGAGAATAAATGTTTGAGTTTAATAGGTATTAGGATTTTCATTTCATAATTCATTTGAGTTCATATATTATGATTTTGAATAAAATTTTAATGATTCACAGGAAAATATAATTATATAACATTCACAAAATCATTTAATAAATTCAACTAAATTTTAAGGGGGAAATAAAAAATTAATAAACCAACTAAATCTAATGGGTTTTAAGTTAAACTCTATAAGGTGTCTATATAGAATTAAAACATATTCAAATTTTAAAATCCCTAAAAATGTTTTATTGAAACTTGAAAAATTATCAAATATAAAAAAATTTATGTGTTTTTAATGTGTTCACATTTTCATATAGTTCATCACATTAAATTACCCTTCCTCCACAATAAATCTCATCAGTTTTTCCAATGATTAAACAAATGTTAAGAAACATGTGAATTAAATTTTAATGTTCAAAATTCATTTCATAATTTAGCAGATAAGAACAATGTTTTAGGGTATTGAAGAAATATCAATGTGGTTTTTTCACACAATAAATAATTAAAATCAATTTATAACATGGATATAATTTCACTTATTAGTTAACACTTCAAGAATTCAGCTCCATAATATAATAAGTATATTATTTCATGTTCAAAGAAGTGTGTGTAAAAATTTCTAACAAATCATGAGATTATTTAGCATTAATACATGTTCTAAAATAATCCATTTTATGGAATAAACCAACATGTTCAGGAATATAATTCCACATGTAAAAATTATTTCATTGATTTTTTTTCATTAATTTAAGTTCAAAAGTTAGTAATAGGAATGTAAAATAAAATAATGAAATTGAAGAATAATTTTAAATAAGAATTCCACTAAAATATAAGTTTATTTCTTATTAGATCCACTAAAATTATCCCCAATATTTAATTTCATAAACTCCCTCTTTTGAACTCGAGAACTCCTAAAAATATGAAAAAATTCACATTAGATTAATGAAATTTCATCTAAAGTAAAATATAACCATAGTTTATAAAGTAAGGGGTCAAATCATGTTTCTTTATCTAGTATCTTCTACTTATAAATGAAGACTTTCGAAAATATTCTCTGACCAGAAGATAGAGTGAAGATCTACCCTAATTGGATTACTCCTGGTGAAAAATATGAAAAGATATTTGCATTAATATGACTTTATTTACTATAGAGAAAAACAATGAAGAAAAAAAATATTAACACAATAAATGGTTAGTATATTCCAACCAACATATTCTAAAAAAACATTAAGTAAGGGAGAAAAAAAAATATTTATTCAATGTTATATGAGTCAAACAAAAGTAAATCCTCTCCCATAGTTTACTAATTACTTTATTTAAAAAGTTTCAATCGATTTAAATTAACATTAATTAGAACATCCTTCTTAGGATCTCAAATATGTACATCACCAGAAGGAAACACCTGATTTACAATAAAAGGTTCATCCCACTTGGAATTAAATTTACCGAGGAAAATATTTATCTTAGAGTTATATAGTAGCACCTTATCTCAAATATGAAACTCTTTTTCATGATAATATTTTCATTCATAGCCATGGTTTTAACTTTAAAAATCCTTTCATTTTAATAAGAATTATTCTTTATTTACTCTAACACTATCAAACATATATTCCTCTTTTTCTAGCTTCAAACAGATTCAAATTTCATGACTGAATGTCCAAAAATATTTATTATCTACTTCCATAGTAAAATTACAATAAATTCTAAAAAATATACCATATGTTTATATCCCTATTTGAGTCTTATAGGATGTTTTATATTCCTATAGAGAATCCTCAAGGTTCAGCCTCCAATCCTTCCAATTCGAGTTAATAATTTTCTCAAGAATATTCTTAATATCTCTTTTTGAAAAATTATTCATCCTATTTTAATGAGGGTGATAGAGTATAGATACTTTATGAATAACCCCATATTTATTAAAAAATAATCCAAAGTTCTATTATAGAAATTAGTACCTCAATATGTTAAAATAATACTTGGCATCCCAAATATACAAAACATATTACTCATGAAAAACTAGGACACCACTCTAAAATCATTTTTTTAGTGTGAACATATTCAATTCATTTTGACACATAGTTAACTTCTAGAAATATGTACAAGTATCCAAATAAGTTACTATACTGACCCATAAATTCTATTCACCAAACATCAAAGACATCACAAAATAATGAAAGTTTGTTTGGAATCTCATTTCTTTAATAAATGTTTCCTTGTAATTGGACAACATTAAAATCCTAAAAAATTTCATGAGAATATTAAAAAATGGGGGGCTAATATAATCATTAATCTGGAAATTTTATAGCAATCCTCTATATCCCAATGTGACCACCAAAAACTCAGACAATCATAAATTTTCAAAATTAAAGAAATATATAAATTCATGATAGATCTCCAAAAAACATTGGTCACTTACAAAATGAAATATGTAAGTATCATCCATGAAATATTTATTTGACTAAAAATCATTTTATAAACTTGTTTCTTGGAAAAAATAGCGATGAACAATTTTAGTAGATAAATAATTCATAATGTTTGAAAACTATTTCCACTTGTTTACAACAACAGAATATAACTTCTCCCTAAGGAAAACTTATCTTATAGGTTCAACAAGTGATTTACCTTGAAACATTTTAGCAGGTATCTTATTCAAATGATCATCCATAGTGTTTTCAATTCCTTTCCTATATTAAATTATTATATAAAATTCCAAGAGAAATATAATCTATATAACTATCCATGGATTTTATTATTTATTTTTCATGAGATATCTAATAGATAAATGATCAATGATAACGACAAATTTTGATCCCAAAATATTATTTGAAAAATTGTCAAAGGAAAAAATGGCTAAAAACTCTTTCTCTATTATAATGTAATTAGCTTGAGAATAATCCAAAGCCTTTGATTCATAAGTAATGAAATATGATTTCCTTTCCACTATTTGCCTAAAAAATCCCCAAAAAGTAATTCTGAAGCATCTGTTACCAACTCAAAAGGAAGGCTCCAATTATGTGGTGGAACTATTGGTGGAAAAACTAGGTTCTGTTTGAGTTCTTTAAAGTCCTCTTTAAACTTCTCATAAAAGGAAAATGGGATCTCATTCTAATATATACTTGTCAAAGGTAATGCAGTTTGACTAAAATATTTTTTGAATATCCTATAAAATCCATCATGGAAAATAAAAGATCTAATATATTTTACAGTATTAGGAAAAGGTAGTGAATAGATATTGTTAACCTTGGACTTTTCCATCCAAATTCCATTATTGGACACTTTATGACCAATAATTATTCCACTATAAAACACAAAATCACTTTTTTCATAGTTCTTAACAAGGTTATTATTAATATAATCTCTAATTAAAAATCCTAAACTCTTCATAAATCTCTAAAAATATATACCATACACTTTAAAGCCTTCCATAAACACTTACATGCATTCCTTAAGAAACACAAAATAGATTCTATGAATGAATCTTTGGAAGGTTCCAGGGACATTAAATACTCCAAATGGAATTACTCAATAAGTAAAGGTACCGAAAAGACATGTAAAAATTAATTTATCCTAATTATATGGAGATATATGAATCTATAAGTATCCAAAAAAACATCTAGGAAGAAATAGTTGGATTGACTGACTAACCTTACAAAAAGGAAAGGGAAATTGGTTCTTTCTAGTCACAAAGTTCAACCTCTAATAATCGATGAAAACCCTCCACTTTTTGGGTAACATCGTAGACAATAACTATCCAAACTCATTTTTAACAATCGTAAATCCACCCTATTTAGGAATGATATGAATTGGGATTAACCATCCACTATAAAAAATGTGGTAATTAATACTCATAGCCAAAAATTTAGTAACCTTTTTCCTAATCCCTTGGGAGCCTCCCTAATAATGATGCTAATTTAATTGAGAATTATTTAGTAATTTTAAACCTAACTCAAATTTTAAAGCCTGAGGACTAAAATATCATAGTGACCAAGGTTTTCTCTTAGTGATACTTCCCTATATGAGTTATTTTGTCCTTATTAAATTAATTTTCAATTTTTTATTTTTTATTATTTATGAGGGGATGGAAAATACTATAAAATAAATCAATTGAATGTTTAAAAATAAATTAGAATTGAAAACATGAGTGAAACAAATGAAAACAAACCGAAAAACAAGAAGTAGTAAAATTGATAAGAAGTGGAATTTCAAACCTAACTAGTGATTCCTATGGATTAGTATGACTTCGTTATTTTTAATATATTTCACATCTATAACTCTCTCAATGTTAATACCAGAATATCTCATCTCACATCTTATTCAGTTTATTAATATTAGTCTACAACTGAGATATCAGAAGTAGAAATCCTTTATGAAGGATTATATCAATTATCTCAATGATCATTGAAAATCAATAAATGGAAAACACTAATAGTACTCCCAATCATCGATCGATAATATATAAATTTAATGTTCGATGATCATATTAAAACTCAAAATGAGCTTGAATTTGTGATATAAATTTAGAAATTATCACACTCTAATTAGAAAAGTGTTTTTTTAATTGATGAAAAATGATTAACAGAATGATAGAATAATAAAACATAAAATAGTTATCTCATTTGGAGTTCCAAAATTATGGATAAAATTACATTTAAGAAATTAAAGAAATTTAAACTCATAAAGAGATAACCATATAAATACACTATATTTATCTAATGAAAATTTATCCAGAAATCTCTAAGGAGATGAGGTGTGCTTTGATCTCCATCTTTATCAGCTTTCAGTATAACATTAGCTTCCTAGAATATATCCCAATTCTGCTCCCATTGTTCCTATTTTTAACATCTTTAAAAAATATTTGTAAGTGATTTTTGACATCTCTTAATGTGATTATCTAGAAAATACTTCTTCTCTCTACTCTTAAAATAATTTTTATTCTCCACTGAAGCCACTAACTACATTTTTTTATGTTATTCTTAGATTCATTTTTTTCTACCATTTTTTACCATTTTACTTCATCTACTGTCTCATAAGATTAACAAAAAATTGCAACAACTTTTTTCATCCTTTAATTTGCACTTTCACCTCCATTTTTAATGAACAAAATGATTCAAACATGAAGTGACATGCCTATGTGATACTACCACAACTTTGAATGACTTGTATCTCAATAACACCATATCTTGAATACAACAATCCATCCACAAGGGATAACTAAGTCCCCATCCATCCAACAACAAACAAAATAATAGTGTTCGTGGATTCGATCTCAAATTTGGTGATCCCATCATCTTCAAGTCCTAATAATATAGTACCAAATTAGATGAATGAAAAACGCCTTCATCCTTATTTTATTGGATTTTCTAGTCTGGGATTCATCAATCCTAAAAGGACTCCCAGTATTGGCTCCCCTTATTCATGAATATTTTGAATAGTGATGTCTGGATTTGTTGAACTTGAACAAATTTGTTGATTTTGACTATATTGAATCCATGTTCATTGAGAATAAGGTCTCGAACTCATTGGTGGATTCTTCAATGGTAACTTTTATCATCTCAAACATCTATGAGCACATCACTGGGGTCTTCAGAAATCTTAGTCATGGTATCATCCACCTAATTATTTAGGCTTCTTATAAAAAGCTTCATCCTGAGACCTCAGTATTCCTTCATGGTTTTCCTTCATCTGGTTTTAGATTATTGGTTTTCATCATACATTTCATAATATAAATTATCTTATATAATTATTGTACACCATTTATCTTATGCAAGTTATATAATTATACTCCATTAGAAGATTTTATCTTAAATAAAGTCCATGTGGGATCAATTATATTACATAAATATCCTTCTAAAATGATTTACCACATATATTAAATATCGTCTTACATGAATACAATTATAATTTTAAGGAGAAATATCTTATGGTGTGCATAATATAATTTGGTTACACATCTGGTCAAACAGTCTCACACTCTAAACCATGATAAATTAAAATTAAGTGTGTGATTAAAAATAAATAAATTAGAGAAGGATAAAATTAGAACATTTAAAATTAATATTTAATTCAAAAATAATAAATTTAAATATTTTCAAAATAGATAAGTGGGGAATTATAATAAAAACTAAAAAATTAATAATTTTAATTGTTTACAAAAATAAATGAAATGAATAAATATAACATAATTAAATAAAATAATAAGAATAAAGAATAAATTATGAATCCTAAAACTAAATGTTTTTAAAAAAATTATAGAATGAAACAAAAAAAAAGAAAAATATTATAAGATTCAAATATTAAAATAAAGAACATCTTATATTGAACACCTATATTTAATCAAATAATTTTAATTATAATAAATTCAATATTAAAATATGTAAAACTTTATAATTAACCAAACTAGATAATAAATTATCATTTTCAATGATAATTTAATAAAATTATAAATTCAACACTAATTTTTTAAATAATTAAAAATATTTATCTATAAAACGATATAACCATAAAAATACGTTAATTTACTATAATTGTTGTGGAAAAATGTATCAAATAAGACCACATCAGTGATGCCACAACTGGGTGTGACATAAGTTAGGTTAACTTTATTCCTTGAATATTTCCAATACTTAATTTTCATATTCGTGTATGTAAATACTGGTATTCAAATGTGTTATCCCATGATACATAATATCTTTTAAAAAGAGGAAACTTTTATTATAAAATTAAAATTAGAGCCATCTATGTATAAACTAGACATGGATATTAATTTTCTGGTTACATTGGGAATATAGTAACAATTATTTAAAACTAGAATCAATCCATTGGATAAGGAAACATCATAGTATCCAATAGCCAGTACACCAGTTTTGCTCTATTTTTTTGGATCAAAAAGACCCATCACAACTAGTGAAATTACTAAATATACCTAATTAATATATTTTGATACAAATTTGATCACTAAAAGATATATCTAATACCTAATTTTTAAAAATAGAGGATACATTTAAAAAAAATGGTACCCAAGGATTCCCCATTATTTCTTCACTTAGGTGTATTTATTATTCTAGTGGACTTTCTTTCAACATGAAAATTACATTACATCATACACCTCACCTACCCCTTGATTATAGAATTCATGATATAATGGTGTGAATATGCCTTTAACTTGGAATTAGTATTAGGTATTTTCACTATTTCATTCCTCTTTTTCATAGTAAGGATCAAATGTTTTTCATGATTTGTGTCATTATCCTACAAGTGAATCTGGGTTAGGAGATCTAGGAGAGACTTGTCAATATTTTTTACATTATGATTAAAAATAAAACTAGTGTCTCTCTTAGTAAGTGAGGTGATCATTAGGTGTTTTCAAAATTATTTGGGTAGTTTGAAACCCAAAATTTCAAAAATATCAATATAGACATTCAACTTGGCTGCATGAGGTCTAGATAACACAACTTCTCTAAAATTACACATAAATAGTACCTAGTTTATATCATACTTCTCTTACCTTGATTTATCCTAATAAAGATCATGGATATGAGAAAGCATGGTGTATGCATCTTTTATTTGTATTTGTGAAGTATCTTTAGTTTTTTAGAAAGATTTTTCCAAAAGTATTTTTTCTAAAAGTATCATTTTTTAAGCAATGTTTCTAACAACAGTTGTATACCTCATCAATTATGGGAGGAGTTTAGATAATGAATTTTTTATATGTTTTGATTGAAGTATATGAAAAATAGTTATAATACTTGATCAACATAAATGTTTACCAGTATTTAATAGTAAAATTGAAGGTGAAATCATGTATTGGAGGTTTCTTCAGTCAATGGAAGGACATACATGAATCTAGAAGGGTCATGGAATTATATTAGTGAATAAAATATTCTTTAAATATGAGGTGTTTCCATTTACTATGAATGTGTAAAAGGTAAAATATTTTCATACATTAGCTGTTGAATCTTTTGAATTAATAATGAGAGTGATTGTAATATCGTATACACTCATTTTATCATAGTGGTTATAGTGTTCTCTTGTGGATGTAAGACTATTATCTTAACCATATAATTTTTGTTTATTGTTTTGTATTTTCCATAAATCCATCAATTTTTTGTGAATGATTATTTCATGTTGATATTAGGTTATATATCTCTTACTTCTAGAACATGATGTCAAAGGGATGTTGAGGATAAATTAGAAGGAATGTATTATTTTGGGAGAATATGTTTTAAGAAATTTTTTATCATTCTGGGATTTATAAAGGGATGTTTCCTCACAAGGGGTATCAAAGGTATTTTTTCATTTTTTTCACACCTAAAATAATATATAATTATTTTAAATGTAGGATAGAACTATATTAATAAGTAAAATAGTAAAGAATTTGGTTTTAAGTATATGAATATATAAGATCTTCTTATAAAGAAAGATATAAATGCTCTATTTTCTAGAGAATGGCTATATAACGTGTAGAAATTATTTTTGTAGTGGTTGGATAGGAAAGATCTATCCTCATTAAGGAAATATATTTCTCTTAATGTAGATTTAAATATTCTAGAGAAAAATAATCACTATAGAAGTCATATTAGTGTTGGTTAACAAGTATGAGAAACTAATGGAACTCAAAAAAACATTAATATATAGTGATTATTTAGCTTTATATTATCCAAATTATGACCATTAGTTGAACTTGTGAATGAATTTAACATTAATTGAGTACAAAATGAATCAGTAAAGGTTACTTTCATGTTTCGGTGTGGGAATTTGTTCTTTATATTCACTTCCATAAAGTTGGGATTCCTTAGTGACAACAGTAACTAATTCAATTAGAAGATAGAACTTGTGGTTTATGACATTTAGAATCTAATTCTTAATGAATTGTTAAGGGGGAAATAATTGTAATTACCATCTATAAGTTTTCTTAATACATGGGTATGGGGATGATCACCTCAGTAGAATAATAATCAAAAGAAGTGATCAAAAGATAAGTCCCAAGGATAGAAGTTAGAGTATATAATCTATTCAAGGGACTACTTGTTGTCTTTTTATAAATAAGAAACATATCAGGAAGTGAAATATAAATTAAAATGAGTCTTAAAATAAGGCTTCAACTTTTAGAAGCAAAAAATATACCAGTATGATGAAATGATGTAACAATTTGTTATTGAGTATGACTATTTTATAAGAATAATGGTTTATTAACTCAGTTGAATCTTTCCAATCAACTAGTGGGTGAGGTTACATGGTATAATGTGTATCAAAAATCTTGGTAAGAGTATATATAGAAGATGATGAAGCTCTGGGGATAGTTGGAAAAGGAAATTTAAACATTTGGATGAAGAATGTAGGTGTCCTGAAGGTGAAATATGTTAGACATGTTAAAATTCTCCAAAATAACCATGTATTAGTTGGTGTAAGATCCCAAACGTTTATAGAGATTTATCATGATATTTTATAGGTATTATTTTTCCTTTTTTTAGTATATATTGTTTTGGTTTTACCATGGTGAGTTTTTTCAAGAAATTGAATGTTTTTTTAAGGAAGTGGGGCAGTGCACGGTTGGTGCCCATTTTGAAAAAACTATAAACAATGATAGAAAACCATGAAAACCCAAATAAAGGGGATTCTCATGTCTAGAGAATGTATTTTTAAACTGTGTTCCATTCTATTAGTAACCTTTTGACTCCCAAGGAGGATATGCATGATTAATCACATGATTCGGGAAAATCCTGCACCCTGAGTAGAAAATCGTGCACATGGATGTTTAAACCCATAAAAATTAAATTAAAAATTCATCAACCTCTTTCATATACCACTAAATACCTTTCTTTACCCTAAAATGATTTGTATTATTTTTGGAGGTTATCAAATGGATTACAAGGCCTTCCAAACCTAGTTCTTGATAATTCAAATCCTCAATTTAATATATGCACCTCTCCTGGGAATAAATTCTCATCTTGATTAGATTCCCCCATCCCTCTTGTATTTATATCATCTATTGAATGGTTTTTTCTTTGTAAATGGATCTAGATCTAGTTTTGGGTAGATCTAATATGTTTTACATCGGATCTTGGTTTTGGATCAAGATATCATTCTTACTCGTGATTTTGGTTGTTCCTCTTCAATTGGGGATTTTAGTTGGTCAGAGTTCATCAAAAAACATGAGGTAGGTGGTGTAAATTCAATTCCCATAGTCTTTATTCCAATTGTGTATATAGGTTGTCATATTTCAATTAGAACTTTTATGAATCAAATATTTAATTGGATAAATTAATTGATTAATTAATTTATGTAAACATGGAATTGTATTAATTGATGGGTGAATTAATAAATTTAATGTTGTGATTATGAATTTTTTAATTAGGCTAATTAGTTGATGAATTGGTTAATGGAATGTGTGATGGTGGAATTGATGAGAAATTGGATTTTTGTGGTTGGTGAATTAATTTTTTTATAAATTAATTGATAATAGGGATTAAGGGATATTTGGATAACCTTTAAGGGTAAATGGTATATGAATTATATGTTGATAAATGGTTTAACAGTGAATTATTCATATTGTCACATGTGATTAATGTATTGATCCATTATTTTTTTAAAGTTGAAATGGTGTATTGTGATGTGAAATTTGATACGAGGGTTAATATTGATTAACCTTGATTGATGTGATTTTTGTTAAATATGTGAAATTTTTTGATATATTAGTGTGGGGAATGGATTGAGGCTCCAAATAACCATATATAATAAATGAGTTTGAGATGGGGATAGAGGCTCCAAATACCCATATGAGATAGTGAGTTTGGATTAGTGACTAAGTCTCCAAAGACCCATATGAGATAGCAAGTATGGTACAGGGACTAAGGTTTCAAATACCCATATGAAATTGAAGTGTGGTACAAGGGTTAAGGATCTAAATACTTATGTGACCTTGAGGTGTGGGATAGCGACAAAATCTTTAAATACCCATGGGTTGTTAAACACAACGTTATACTCCCATGAGTTTTGAATTAGACCATGGTTCCAATTGGTTTTTGAAATAATTTTAAATGAAATGAAAAATGATTACTATGGTGTTATGATGTGGTTAAAACTCTGGCACAATCCAAAGCAAGTACCGAGGGTTTAGGTTTCCTCAAGAACCGGAAGGTTTATGTGGTTAATTAAAGAAAAATAAAATTTGATAACAATTTACTTTATGAATTGTAAAATATTATTTATACAAATGCAGAAATTATTATTGATTAGATATTGTTTTAGATGCTATTGGTGGTGGTCTATTGAGTTTTACTCACACCCTACTCGGGCTTTCTGATCGGTACCCAAATAGACTTCATGTTTGCGGGAGTGGATAAGGTAAATCATCCTATATTAGATGGATTAGTTGGGATGGAGCATGGATGAGGGAACCAGAATTGGTTTCGGCACCATCTTGTATTTTTTAGGTTTTATTTTATTTTATTTTTCAATAAAAACTTGGCACTTATGTTGGCACAACATATCTACTATTTTAGTTAGTAAGATGTATTTATCTTTGATTATCATGTGATACTGGTATTATTTTAGTTGTTGTTTATATTTACTACCATTTTTATGTTACTTTGGTAAAGATGGTATAGTATCCCCATGATCGATATTGGGTCGTCGCTGCTATTCGGAAGCCGATAGTATATGGGAAGGGGTGTTGGAAGTCATGTAGCCAACCGTCACAGAAAACTGATGTGTGGAACCCAACTCGGGACATCAGAAAGTGGTATCAGATTATTTTTCTTTTCTTTTCTTTGCTTTTTTATTACTATTTAAGAAAGTTATATAGGATAATATGTTGATTTAGTCCTTGTTTAAGAGATAATTAATAGGAGTAGATAACCCATATATGAGGGTAAAATCCATGTACCTTGGGTGGTCTATTGTTGTTGATGTTTTTGTTGTAGTTGGATGTTATTTCACCTCGAGTGATGCATCTATTGTGTGATGTGATTATTTTTTGTGATTTTTTGAGATTTAAATCATGGCCTGAAATGACATGAGAGTTGAGTATTCATGCATAATTCTCGGCACTCATGGTTAATATGTGACATATATCATCTTAGGCATGCACTGGAAAATGATTTTTGTACAAGTTATTGAAATTGAAATGTTTTTATTTTCTTGTGTGACATAAATTAAAATGTTTCTAACATGAAATTGAAATTTTTAAATGATTAAATATGTGAATAAATGATTTTATAATGATAAAATTTAATAATTATATTGATTTTACCCTTTATTAACCATGACCTATATATAGGATGGTTAAGGGTAGTGAAAACGCCTCAGTTTTGGAAATTTGGCATAGTTTGGGGGGATGAATTTTTATGACTTATTTTAAATCCCTCATACATAAATTTGTTAAAGTTGTGTTATGTATCCAAAGTTTTGTGTTTAGAATAGTCCTCCAAAATGAAATTTTTTTACAAAAGGAAATCAGGATATGCCTATAAATGAGCCTCTAGTAGTATAACCTGAGGCACTAATAATGTCTGGTGAAGGAGGTTGAGATAAATTTAAGGGGAACTTTTTACTTCATTCATTTTATAGAGAGAGACCTATAGTGGGTCGTGAAGTTTATGCATGACTTGACGTGAAAATTTCAATTACAACACTACATAACTTTCATTGGAGTGGTTGGACCAGAGGTATAAGAGTTATGGATTGATTCTATCCATAATATACATGACCCTTTGGAGACTCCTATTAAGAAGAGGGTCATGTTGGCTGATTAAATGTTATGAGGATTATTGAATCACTAGTGGTATTTTTAGGCTCACACCCATCAGGAAGAGCATATGGTATCGATGGACTTTTCATAGAAGTTACTGGAGAACATTTATCTAAAGACACTAAGATTGGATAACAAAGATGAGATCAAGTGGTTTACTTATGAGAGTATGTCTATGATGGACTATTCTAGTCACTTTACTGACTTGTAGTGATTTTCTCCAGAACTGGAATGGGATGAGACAGTTATGAAAAAGTGTTTCCATTATAGGATTAAATGTGGGATCAAGTCCCATGTTAATAACTTTTTGCCTGAAAAGTCTTAAAAATTAGTGGATTAGGATCCATATATCTAAGATGAACCTGAATGAAGCTTCTAGTGGATGGTAGGTGGTTTATTTTGGATGATTTGGAGGTATTTCTTTTGATGGTAGGAACCATCCTTATGATAATTTTGACTGGATCTTTGAAAGGAATAGTGGTTAGGGAGAGGATCAGTTACTCATGATCTTACCTAATTAATTTTCCACTAGTGTGGTAGGTCTAGTCACTTTAGTAATCATTATCCTCAATCACTGGTAGTGTGTTGATCTCGTGGTGGGATGGTACATCCTCAAAGGTTCTGTAAGAACCCATGACAAATGGGTAATAAATGAGCATCTAGATAGAATCAGAGTATGGGAAGGGGATATTCTACACCAAACAAATCTGGCAATTGAAGTTCTACTGTCTATAGCGGTAGAGGTAGTGGATGAGGTGTTTCTGGGAAAGAGAACCCTTATTAGTAGAGTGGTGCTATTCAGGGGACATAGATTGCATCATAGGGAAGAAGCATAGGAAAATTACATGATGTTCATCCTATAATGGTGGACAACGAGGTTGGACGATTGATAGGTAGAGGTACTATTCCTATATATTCTACACTTTTTAGCACCTTTTTTGATACTGGTCCCTTTTAATAATTTATTTATACACAACATATGAATGGTGTTATCCTGTAAGTGGAGTTCATGAGTGGGGTGATGAAAATAGATACACCTTCGGAAGTACGTTTGAGAAACATATTCTTCTTCAAGGGGTGTTCTCTCTAGGTTAGGGAGTATCATTTTCCTTATGATCTCTAAATTCTAGATATGTCATGATTTGACCTAAATATGGTTTTTGAATGGTTAGTATCATACTGATCTCCAATAGATTGGTACCGTAGGAGAGTGACATGTACATCTCTAGTGGGTGAAAAATATATTTACTTTGGAAAGTGGGATATAAAGCTGGGACATGTAGTTCCAGTACATAAGAAACTAGGGGATCTCATTTCCCAAGTATCTAGTATCTTATAGGATAATTGAGGTGTAAATCCGGATGTCTTTCCACCCATAGTGAACCGATTTCAGAATGTTTTCCTAAATACTTCTTAGGGTTTTTACCTGATCGAGACATGGAGTTTACAATTGATATCATTCTGGGGGATGATCCAGTTTCTATTACACCATAATAATGGAACTAACAGATCATATAGAGCTTAATACTAAACTAGAATATTTAATGGATATGGGTTTTATCTTTCTGATTATGTCTCATTGGGGTTCTGTGATCTTATTTTATAAGAAGGATTACTGACATCTATGCTTATTAGTTAATTACTAGAAGTTGAACTACATGACTGTGAAGAACTGGTATCCTCTTATGTGTATTGATGATCTATTTGACCAGTTGAGGGGATTTTTTTACTCCAAGATTTACTTAATGTAAGGGTATCATCAACTGAGAGTTCTACCTTTTGATATACTGACGACTACCTTTAGAAGTATGTATAGACTGTATGAGTTTTTTTTTATCTTACTCAGGCTAATGATTTAACTGTAAGTGTTTATGGACATGATGAACAATGTCTTTCATCTATACCTCAATAATTTTGTGGTAGTGTTTATGGATAAAATCTTTGGTTACTACAAGACTCATGATAATCATTCCCAACATCATGACAACATCATGAGTACACTGAGAGAAAATCATCTATGTGATAATCTATCTATGTTTCAGTTTTTTATTAATCAGGTACACTTCATGGGTCGCATAATCTTATTGAAAGGTGTGTCAGTGGACCCATAGAAGGTGGGGGCAGTTGTTTCCTAGGATTATTCCAAGGATGTTTTATATATCTGTAGGTTTTTTGAGCTAGAAGGATATTGACAGATGTTTATCCAAGAATTTTCCAATTCAAAAGCACCACTTTCAGGCTTGACCAAGAATGGGATAAAGCTTGAATGGACTAGAGCATGTGATAATTCTTTCTAATAGATAAAGAATCATTTGATAATGGAACAAGTTTTTATCCTACCCTAACCACATGAGGATTATATAGTGTTTTTTTTGTGCTTCTAGGATCGGTTTTAGAGTAGTTATGATGTAATGAGATCGAGTTGTGGTGTATGGGTATTTTAAGTTCAGTCCACATGAACAGAACTTCCCTATGCAAGACCTTTAATTAGTTATAGTGGATTATTCTTTGAAGTTTTGGAGGCATTATCCATTGGGTGATAATTTTATTATGTATATAGATCACAAGAGATTTTTGTATATATTTTCATAGTGATATTTGAATCTCCAAAAGTAGAGATGGGTTGATTATATACAGTAATTCTACTTTGATCTAGCGTATACGCCTAGGAAGTGGAACAATTTTCTGATACATTAAGTAGAAATACTTAGACTATGGGAGTTCAAGAGTCTATTGTGGAGTGGAATGTGATGACTATACTGGATAAGATACATGTTATAGTTCAGGAGGGTCAAGAGAAGATGACTATCATATCAATTTTAGTAGAGTCTACACTTTTGATCCAGATTATATATAGGAAGTATGATTATATGTACTGTTATCAATAAGGGAAATCCTTTAGGGTGGGGTGTCACATTCAGATTATACCATAGATAATGATGAGATCATCTATCTTAGTAATTATGTTTTAGTGCCTACAAGCATTCAAGAATATCTGATGTAGGAATTTCATGCCTCGAAGTGTTCAGTACATCTTGGTTTGACCAAAATGAACTATGACCAACATCAACAGTATTGATTTCCATGCAAGAAAAAAAAAGATAGCTGGGTTCATGACATGATGTTACACATGTCAACAAGTGACGACTTGACATCAATGACTTGGTATTTTGCTACATCCATTTTCCATTCTGGAATATAAGTGGGATTACGTTACTATGGATTTTGTGGTGGTCTTCTAAGTAAACCCTATAATAATGATTCTATTTGGGTGTTTGTGGATCGTTTGACGAAAGTATTGGATTTATTTCCAATTCAGGATACGTTCTCAATGAAGAAGTTGGGAGACTTGTACGTCTAAGAAATAGTCCATATACACCAAATGAGATAAAATATTGTTTCACACCCTGACTCACTCTTTACATCACACTTCTTTATGTTCTTATAGAATGGGATTGGTATAAATGTTTTAATAATCATGACATTCCACCCATAGATAGATGGGAAGCCAGAGTATACCATATAGGTACTTGAGGATATGTTGTTAGTGTGCATTTTAAACATTGGTAGGTCTTGGGAGAAGCACTAGAACATGTGGAGTTCACCTATAAATATTTTTATTAAGAAACCATTCATATGGAACCATGTGAGGCTATTTATGTTAGTCTATGCATATCACCTCTATGTTGGATGGATTTAGTTTAGTCAGAGATGTTGGGACTATGTTTTGTGTAGGATACATCGTAGCAAGTTCATTTGATTCAAAAGAATATAGATACAACTAAGGGTAGACATAAGTCATTTGATGATAGATGTTGATGAGACCTAAGTTTTATATAGGGTGATATTATGTTCTTGTGGGTGTCACCTAGAATGGTTTACCATAGGATTTGTAGATTGGGAAGGGTGGATACCATGTTTTTTGGAATATTTGAGGTTGTGGAGAGAATCATTCTAGTGGTTCACTGATTAGATATTACACAGAGGTATAGTTCTATACATGATATTTTTCATGTGTCACACCTTCGACAGTATCTCCCTAGCCCTTCTCATGTGTTTCATCATTGTGAGAAATTTTTGCCTCACATGTGTTTCATCACAGTGAGAAATTGTTGTCGTAAGAGACTGTGCTAATATTTGTGTGTTGTGGAAATAAGTATCTGGTTAGGAGGAAACATGGGAGAGATAAGAGGATATGTGGGCTCATTAAAATGATATTTGTACCTCGTAATCTTAGAGATACTTGGGCATAATGCTTAATGATAATCTATTATAAGGTGGGGAGATTTTAAGATCCTGACCTTTTCTAAATATGTATTGACCTCTTTTATAGGATTTATTTTTCCATGTTTTTTATTATATGATTTTTTTTACCTTAGAGATTTTGGGGGAGGGAATTGTATTTTTTAAGGAAGTGGGGAAGTGCATGGTTGGCACATGGTTTGGCAAAACCGTGTTCCCATGATAGAAAATTGAGCGAACTCAAACAGTGGGGATTAACACAACTGGTGCATAGTTTTTCAAACTATGTACTATTATAGTATAAATTGTGTTACTCTCTAAGAGGAGGAAAACATTTAGGCATGTGTTTTGGGAAAATTATGTGCCCTGAGTAGAAAACCATGCATGCAGTATTTTAAACCACTAGAAAATAGATTAAACATTTCCTAACCCCCGTATTATATCGATAAACACCCTATCTCGACCCTAAAATGATATGCCTTGTCTTTTGAGGTTCTCTAATAGATTCAAAGGCCTTTAACCTCTTTTATTGATGATCCAAAGCTTGGATTCAAGATTTAACCCTCTCCCGGTACGAGAATATCAATCTGATTAGTTCCTCATGTCTCCTATCTTTTTCGCAACCTTTGAATGGATTTTTTCCTACTTTGGAAATGGATCTAGATCTAAGTTCTAATATATCTAATTTTTTTTTATCTTAGATCTAGGTCTTGGACCTATATCTCATTATTTATCATAATTTTGGTCGTTCCTATTCAATTGGGAATTTCTGTTGGTGAGTATTTGTCACCAATCTTGAGGTAGTTGGTCTAAACCCAATTCTCATAGTCTTGATTCCAATTTCATGTATTCATTATTAGATTAAAATTGGCATGTTTGGAAATTTAATCTTGAATTGAATAAATTAATTGATTAATTAATTTATGGAAACATGGAATTGGGTTAAATTATTGGTAAATTGATTGATGGAATGTTTTAATTAATTAATTAAAGTAATGTATGATTGTAGAATAGATAAGAAAATGGGTTTGTGTAATAGTTCAATTAATGTGTTTACGAATTAATTGATAATGGGGATTAAGGTTTGTTTGGATAACCTTAAATGTTTGATGATTTATATGATGATTTATTAAATTATGGAACCATGATTTATTTTGATAGATGAAATGGTATACAATGATATTAACTGTGATATGTGGTTTTATATTGATTAACTTTGATTGATGTGATATATGTGAAATATGTATGATGGATGAATATGTGATAAAAAAATTTGGGTTAGGGACTGAGGATCAAAATACCCATATGAGATACTGAGTGTGAGATAGGGAATAAGGCTCCAAATACCCATATGAGGTATATAAAGTGTGGGATAGGGACTGATGCTGAAAATACCTATGTGACATTTATGTATTGTATAAGTACTAAGGCTTCAAAAACTGATGTGACATTAAGGTGTGGGATAGGGATAGAGTCTCCAAATCCCCATGGGGTGTTTGACACGACATCATATGCCCATGATTTTTTCATTCTACTACGGTTACAATTGGATGTGACATGATTTTATAAGAAATAATAAATGATAAGTATGTTATTGTTATTTGTTTCAGACTCCGGCACGATTTTGAATTAGGTATTTATGGTTCGGGTGTCCTTGGGAACCTAGGTGTTTATGTGGTTAGTTAAATAATAATGAAATTTTACTATTTTTTACATTATGCATTGTAATTTATTATTTATTCAACTTTATACACTATTATTAACTATATATTATTTTAAACTCCATTTATGGTGGCTTATTGAGTTTTACTCACACTCTACTTGGGATGCCTAATCGATATCTAAATAGACTTCATACTTGTAGTATAGGATAAGGTAAATAGTCCTATGTTAGATGGCTAAGTAGGGGTGGATCATGGATGAGGGAACCAGACATGGTGTCGGAGCCAACTTGGATTTGAAAGGGTGTATTTTATTTTGGTTTTTCATAAGACACTAGAAACATATTTTGGAATGAAATATCTATTATTTTACTTTGGATAATGTATTCATTTTTTATTATCATTTGATACTAGTATTATTTTTTCCTTTGTTAAAATTTAATTCCATTATTGTGCTATTTTAATAAAGAGGGTATAGTCTCCACATGATTTATATTGGACCGTCACTGTAAGTTAGAAGCCTCTAGTGTATAGGAAGGCACTCTTGAGGTCATGTGGCCAACCAGCTCAAGGCATTAGTGTACGACACCCGGGAAGAAAATTCATAGGTACAAAAATTGATGAAGTGGGTTTCAAAACCACTTTCCATGACATAGTTTATAACATAACCATATTATACATGGTGATTTATCATTGGGTGAAAAATGGAACCCTATAATTGAATGGAATAAAACATTAAGTTTCAATGATCAAAAGCACTTAATCAGAAGATCCGGGATACATAACTATAAATATGTACTCCTTAGTAAGAATAATATAAAATTTGTTATGGTAATGCAAATACATAAACTAAATAAAATATATTTGAAATTATGTGAGAGATGTATGTTTGGAAAACATAATATGGTGTCTTCAAATTTGGATGGATAGAATCCTAGGAATTGGAATCTATAACACGTTTATTCAGATGTTTGGATAAATTCCTGGTAAAATAATATTTTTTGGAATATTTTATTGATAATAAATGATATAATTTCATCACATTATGCTAGATATGTTCAATTGTGGAATATTTGGGATTAGATCATTCATTCGCAATTCTGATGAAAATTCCCGTTTTACCCTTTTAAATTTCCCTGTAGTATATCAGCCATAAATATTTTTCAGTAAATTATTTTAACTTAAAATTTTGTAACTGTGTTCCTGACTTAATGGGATACAAATTCTATTCAGTACTTGGGAGCTGGATCAGGCATATGGGTTGATTAAATGGGCCATGAAGACAAAGTTGGACTGAACTATCCAGATTGGACATCACTTCACCATTTGGGTCGTATCCTCTTTATCTGAGCTTGGATTGAGCCCAATTTTTTAGGAACACTCGGGGACATGATTTGACACAAATCATACTTCTATAAGTCTGGCCAATTCACGCGTTTGTGAGGAAAACTATGCAGTGAAACATGGAATAAAATATTTGGCCGAGTCTTCATTTCACACTTAAAAAGTTATGTAACCCTAGCCCTCACAAACTCAATTTAAAGGGGGTTTTCACTCTTTGGGAGGGCTTGAAGAGGATTTTGGAATTTGTGTCCTAAATGGTGTCTCTTGGGAGCCTCTCACAACTCTTGGAATAATTAAGGCTTCATGCAAATCTCTCTTCGAAAAAGGCTCTCCTCTCCCACCTCCTCTTTGTATTTCTTTTCTTTCGTGTTTGTATCTTGAAATTTTCTTTAGTTAATCTTCTATGATCTTCAATTTTATTCTTATATTAATCTTAATAATTGGTTTGGAATCAAGAGTGGATATGAGATTGAGTTCTACCCTTTTAATCCTTTGCTCATGCAAAACGTCTCAATGATGACCACACCGCCCATGGAAGAGTAATTTTCTTAGTGATCGATCTATATTCTACCCTCTTAATTTAATTATTTTTAATCATTGAGATAATTTAATTCACCTAATATGATCCATGAATTGTGTTTTTAAATTATAATAATCTAAGAAAGCAATTGAATAATTACCACAAAAACACGGGAAACCGAGATTTTGTATAAATTGTGAGAGCACGATCTTAATCGGTAATACAGTACAACACGAGATAAATTTGTAGAGTTAAAATATAATTACAAAACACAATTAATCCTCATTTATAGAATGTATATGTTCTCTAATTAACCACTTATCATAATCTATCCTTAGAACAACAATCAAAGTAGGTTGTTGTGATTGCGTGTTCTGAAGCAAGCCTAGAGTTTAAGTAAATTCATCTTTGTGGTTAAGTTAACTCTTGTAAGGTTCAAGGTTTAACAAATTATGGGATCATAATTAGGTGGATATTGATTTAAATGATAAAGATTAATAATTAAATTAATAGGTAGAGTTAGATCTATTACGCATTTTAAATATTTTCTAAAAAAACATCTTCTTATTGTGTCATTTTAATCAAACTTCATTTGAGGGCGCCCACGATAGAATTATTTCAAATTGGAACTATTGGAAGGGAGTCAAGTAATATATTCAACAAATTATAGGTATTTATTTTATTTTTCATTTAATTATTTTCTTCTCCTCTTTCTTTCTTCTTTCCCATTTCTCATGTTTTTTCTCTTACTCTCTTTTATTTTTATCGGACCAACTCAAACTTCTTTTCTTTTTATTATGGTCAACTTTTCTATATTTCCTTTTCATATTTCATTGATTTATGATAAAAACTAATCCCAAAGATCTCTTAGATCTTGACCCTGATATTTAATGTAGCCTTAGGGCACAAATCTGACATTATCAGTCTATGAGAAGTTTAAACATTCAACCAGATGTAGAATTACTCCAATATCAGAACATTGAAATTGGAAGCAATTAAAATTCAACCATAAATCAAGAACCAATGGCCAAAAATAATGGAAATAAACTTAATAGAACCATTCAATAATTGGTTTCACCCAATATTAATTATCAACCAAATTGCATTTCATATCCAAATCTCGAATCGGAATTTGAACTTACATCTGGATAAATTCACATACTTCCAAAATTTAATGGCCTCTCTGTTGAGGATCCCAATAAAAACCTTAAGGAATTTAATGTGGTTTGCTCAACCTTAAAACCAAGAAATGTTTCTGAAGATCAAATAAGACTAAGATCCTTCCCATTCTCACTTGATGGAGCTACGAAAGACTAGATGTATTATTTACAACCTGAAGATATAACTTGTTGGAATGATTTAAAATGTATTTTCTTGAAGATATTTTTTCCATCATCAAGGACCACTTCCATTCATAAGGAGATCTTTGGGATCAAGAAAGCACAAGGGGAGTCAATGTATGAGTATTGGGAGTGATTCAAGAAGTTGTGTGCAAGCTTCCCAAATCACCAAATCAGTGAGCAACTACTCATCTAGTACTTATATGAAGGACTCACACCTGTGGAGAGAAGCATGGTAGATGTTGCAGCTGGAGGAGCATTGGTGGAAAAGACACTAGTAGTTTCACGCATTTTGATCAACAAAATGGCCCAAAACTCCCAAAAATT
Organism: Viscum album; assembly: GCA_963277665.1. Lineage (NCBI taxonomy): Eukaryota > Viridiplantae > Streptophyta > Magnoliopsida > Santalales > Viscaceae > Viscum > Viscum album. The sequence goes on from OY728145.1 coordinate 508,890,806, forward strand.
TCAAGATCGAGGTACACCACATGTTAGGGCAGTACATCAGGTAAGTCCTTCTTCTCTTGAGAGTCATTTGACTGATACCATGTTAGAAGAATTGATAACTATGGTGAGATAGATTTCTTTGGCTCAAAATACATACCTACCCCCTCCTTCAAGGCCTTATGGAATTTTCATTGAGACAATCCACCCAACTAACTGTTGCCCACAACTACAAGAGACATAGGATTGATCAGAAGTATTCCCATGGAGACCATATCAGCAGAAAAAACAGACATACCCCCAAAAGAAGTCTGATTCATTTGCTCCAACAAACAACCAAGGGTGGAATGATCAATATGACATGTGGTATGGATCTAGACAATAACAAAGGCCACCCTTCAACAAAACTTCCAGTAGCCTCCACCTTACCAGCAGGGATTCCAATTACCCCAAAGAAGATTTGAATCCCAAACATCAACAAAACAAAAACAAGGGAATCCCCCACCAAAAGTAGATTATAATACTAATGATCTTTTGAAACAAATTGTTCTCAATCAACAGAATGTACTGAAGAGCCAAGGTTCGGAGCTCAGGGAGTTGAAGACTCAAATGAGCCAGATTTCCACTGCCCTCCATGAACTTGTAAGTACGAATTCTGGATATCTACCTTCCATGCCCACCCTAAATCCAAAGGGGAATGTCAGTGTCATCACATTGAGATGTGGGAAGAAAACAACTAATTCTTCTCCACCTAACATTCCAAAAGGATTCACCTAAACTCCAAAAATCCCAATTACACTTCAACTAATGAGAAACCCAAGGAGAAAGATAAAGGTAAGAAAAATATTAATGATGTTCCTCCTAAACCTTTTCTCTTTCCAAACAGGTTTGTTCAAACCAAGAAGATAGCTGAAGAAGCAATGCAAAATGAAGGTTTTGGACACATTCAAGCATGTGGAGATCAACATTGTTCTACTTGAATCCATTAAGAAAATTCCAAGGAATGTGTCAGTACTCATTACACCAACTCTAGCAATGCTGAAAAAGTACAAGGATCCAGGGACATTCACCATCCCATGAACCATAGTGGAGTTTCACTTTTCAGATGCACTTTGTGATTTGGGAGCTTCAATAAATGTGATTCCTCACTCTGTATTCTCTTCTTTAATGGTTGGTGAGATGAAACCGACGAGAGTAGTGGTGCAGTTGGAAAATAGAGCTACAACATATCCAGCGGGGGTCCTTGAGGATGTACTTTTTTGGGTAAGATACATGATCTTCCTAGAAGATTTTTATGTGCTTAACACGGAGGATGATCAAGTATGTTATCATGCTCCCATTATCTTAGGTAGACCATTCCTCAAAACAACAAAAACTATCATAAATGTCAATGAAGGTACACTTTCCATAGAATTTGGGGATGAAGTTGTCACATTTAATGTTATAGATTCCATGAAGTACCCCTCATAGGATCATTCTGCATTTTTTATCTCCCATTTTGAACCACCAAGTAAAAACCACATGGATTTTGATTGTCCTATGCTTAGAGAGATTATGAGTATTGGTTATAGTTTGATGTCTAAGAGTACTTCCAAACCTATTTCTAATACAAAATACTCTCTTAGATTTGATTTTTAAATGGAATCATATTTTGATTTTGATCATGTGAACTATAATTATGACATGGTTGTTGAGTTTGCTGATGGATTTGATGCTTTATTCTCTGATTTTGATGATGTAAATTCTGATATTGATGCTATTTGTGCACATATTTCAGTTCCTTTAGTGTCTCTATCCATACACCACCCCCTACATTGGAACTCAAGCCATTTCCACCAAATCTCAAATACTCATACTTTTTGAGTGGTGAGAAATTACCTGTTATCATTGCTAACAATCTCTCTTCTGAACATAAACAAAAACTTTTGAACATTTTGATGGAGAACATCAGGGAAATTGGGTGGACCTTGGCTGACATATCAGGTATTAGCCCCTCCATTTTCATGCATATGATTCTTTTGGAGGATGGGGCTAAACTGGTTAGTCATCCACAAGGGAGACTCAATCCAACACTTTTGGAGGTTGTTAAAAAAGAAGTTAAAAAATTACTTGAGGTAGGTATAATATGTCCCATTTCAGATTCTCAGTGGGTAAGTCCTATTCCAGTTGTGCCTAAGAAAAGTGGTGTTACTGTTGTTAAAAATGAGAAAAATGAGTTAGTTCCAATGAGGGTGCAAAACATTTGGCGTGTGTGTATTGATTATAGGAAGCTAAATCAATCTACTCGTAAGGACAATTTACCCCTCCCATTTATTGATCAGGTGCTTGGGAGAATTTCTGGGAAAACACATTATTGTTTCTTGGATGGATTTTCTAGATATTTTTAGGTTCCTATTGCTCTAGAGGATCTAGAGAAGACAACATCCACTTGTCCTTTTGGGGTGTTTTCCTATCGATTGATACCATTTGGACTTTGCAACACCCTCGGTACCTTCCAGTGATGCATGGTGAGTATTTTTTGTGATTTTATTGAGACCATCACTGAGGTATTCATGGATGATTTTATAGTGTATGGGTCTTCATTTGATGAATATCTAAGTAGTTTGGGAAAGGTGTTGAATCATTGTATTGAGAAGAATATGGTCCTGAACTTTGAAAAGTGTCATTTCATGGTAGAGGATGGCATTGTATTAGTTCATGTAGTGTCAAAACATGGGATAGAGGTTGATAGATCTAAGATAGACATTATTTCATCCTTACCCTATCCTTCATGTGTGCGTGATATTAGATCTTTCCTAGAGAATGCAGGATTTTATCGGTGCTAAATCAAAGATTTTAATAAGATTGCTCTTCCTATGTCATGATTACTTCCAATGGATTCTGATTTTTTGTTTGATGATTCTTGCAAGACTTCCTCTGATTGGCTAAAGAAGTGTCTGACCACTCCACCTATCACACAGCCCCCACAGTGGGAGATTCCTTTTGAGCTTATGTGTGATTCCTCCAACTTCACTGTTGGAGATGTCTTATCTCAGAGGGTGGAGGGACGTTCACATGTGATCGCCTATGCATCGAGGACACTAGATTCAGCCCACTCAAACTACAGAACCACGGAAAAGGTGTTTCTTGCTATCATATTTTCTTTAGATAAATTTTGTTCATATTTATTAGGCTCTAAAGTAGTTGTTTTTTCTGACCATGTATCTCTAAGGTACCTCTTGAAGAATCCATATGCAAAGCCCAGATAGATCTGATGGATGCTCCATCTTTAAGAATTTTATCTTGAGATAAAGGACAAGAAGTGGTTAGAAAACTTGGTGGCGGACCACATGAGTAGGCTTACTCACACACTAGAGGATTACACCTTGGACCAGGTACCACTTCGAGACACTTTCCCTGATGATCATCTTTATTCCATCTCAGGTATGCATCCTTGGTATGAGGATTTAGTTAGCTACCTTGTTGCCTCTAAAATCCCCACAAATTTTAAGAAACATCAAGTCCAAAAATTAAAAAATGAGTTTTTTTATTATGTTTGGGATGATCCATACCTTTGGCACATGTTTAGTGATCAAGTTATTAGGATGTGTGTTCCTGATCATGAGTTAGAGTCTGTTTTACATTTGTGTCATACACTTGCTTGTGGTGGACACTTTGGACCCCAAAGGACAGCTAGGAAAGTTTTGGACTCTAGATTATATTGGCCTAGCTTATTTCATGATTCCCGTGTCTTTTCTAAGTCATAATCTCTTTCCCAACACACTAGGAACATTTCTAAGAGACATGTGATTCCCCAACAACCCATACTATTCTGTGAGATTTTTGATGTTTGGGGCATCGATTTAATGGGTCCTTTTCTTAGTTCTTTTTTTTGTACATTTTGGTTTTTGTTGATTATGTGAGTAAATGGGTGGAGGATAAGGCCACCAGGACTTATGATTCTCATGTTGTTGTGGACTTTGTAAAAGCGCAAATTTTTTGAAGGTTTGGAGTACCGAAGGCCATCATTAGTGACCAAGGGACACACTTCTGCAATTAGAATCTTGCTTCTTTTATTCAAAAGTATTGGATGACACACAAAATATCAACACCATACCACCTCCAAACAAATGTCCAAGCTGAGGTTTCAAATCATGAGTTGAAACAAATTTTGGAGAAAAATGTGTAGCCAAATAAGAAGGATTGGATCAAGCGCTTGGATGATGCATTGTGCGATTATAGGAAAACATACAAGACACCCATTGGTATATCCCCATTTAGTACTGTTTTTGGGAAAGCATGTCATCTCCCCGTGGAGGTTGAGCATTGATATTTTTAGGCTATAAAGAAATGAAAATGGATTTGGCCCAAGCTGGAATCCAAAGGATGCTGCAAATTCAAGAGAATGAGGAGATTTGATTGTCTTCATATGAGAACTCAAGTCTATAAAAGGAAAAATCAAAATCATCTCATGATATAATGATCCAACAAAAGGAGTTTCATGTTTGAGAGAAAGTCCTTTTCTACAGTTCACGACTGAAGCTACTGCCTGGTAAGTTGCATTCCAGGTGGTTAGGTCCTTATGTTGTGACTAATGTTTTTACTTATGGTGCAGAGGAGATCACACAAGAGTGAATAGGAAGGAGCTTTATAGTCAATAGGAAATTTTTTAAGAGATACATTGAGGGACTTTCTACTAATGCAATTGATTTTATCACACTTCATGGCCCCATCATCACTTGAGCACATTAGGTTGTTCATAACCCTTTAACTTTGTTATTCTTTGTCATATTAAGAATTATACATGTCATGTGCATATATCATCTCATGGGTTCACATTGAGGACAATGAAATATTTTAAGTATGGGGGAGGGAACCTTTTAGTTTAGTAATTTCAATTGTTTTCCTATTTTTTAAAAACAATTGTGTGTTTTTTAAATTTTGTGTGTTTATTTTTCAATTTTCTAGGTGTTTTCACTACTAGAAAATCTAGTTTTGGAGGCGGGTCACCTATAGCGGCCTCCAAATGGCGACCGCTGCAATTTTTCCTAAAAAACCCCATATTTTCCCCTCCCTCCCCTCCCTCCCCGACCCCGCGACCCCCCCTTCCCCGACCCCACGACCCCGACCCAGACCCCCGGCGACCCTCCCCGACCCTGACCCCCAGCGACCCTCCCCGACCCCTAGAGACCCCTCCACGACCCCCGACGACCCTACCTGACCCCCAGTGACCCCTCCCCAACCCCCGGTGACCCTCCCCGACCCCCGGAGACCCCTCCCAAACCCCCGGCGACCCCGACCCCACCGACGACACCGACCCCCGTCGACCCCGACCCGCGACCCCCGACCTCCCGGCGACCCCGGCGACCCGACCCCCGGTGACCCGACCCCCAGCGACCCCGACCCCCGGCGATCCCCACCCCTTGCCTTCGTGCTGCGCCACCGGCAACCCCAGCAACCCCCACTGCCTTGCCTCCACGCTGCGCCCCCGTGACCCCGACAACCCCTGCCCACGCTGCACCCCGGCGACCCCCACCGCCTTGCCTTGGCGCTACGCCCCCGTGACCCTGACACCCCCGCGACCCGGCAACCCCCACCCATGCCCGCGCTACACCTTTGGATAGCCCCGCCGCCGTCGTCCCCTCACGGCCCTGTTGCATCCCTCCGGCAAGTCCTCCTACCTCCGTTGGACCCTTCCAGTCCATTGTGCCCCGCCGTGTAGAACCCTCCACGCTTCGTCCAACGGTTCCGCTCCTTTCGAGTCCGATCGTTGAACATCTGTCGTCAAGTCACTACGCCGTCATGGATCCGCAATCGAGTCAAACCCCGTTACCCGTGGTCTAGTCCTCCGCAGGTAATGTTTTTTATCCTAATTTGGTTTTTAAATTTTAATGATATGTGTTTTTTTAGAATTTAAATAAGATATTTCACTTTTGATTTCTATTAAATACAGATATGGATAAGAGTTAGATTGATATGCAAGATAGATTTTCAGCTGAATATTATGAGGGGATTAAGCGATTTGTGAATTTCACCAACAAATTTCCAAGCGATATGATTAGTTGTCCATGCAGATAATGTGCAAATAGATATCTCTTTAAATGAGATAGTGTTAGAGAACATTTGTTTTTGAATGGGTTTTTGAAAAACTATAAGACATGGACGCGTCATGGAGAAGATTCTGTTTCATGTCATCGCTCAGAAAATATTCATATGAATGTTGATTCGAGAACAGTCGATCCGATGAACATAATGATGAATGATATGATGCGTTAGTTTCAATCTGAAGACAGTAATGTCGTAAATGAAGACGTTGGATTGAGTAATCCTCGTTCTTCTGCAGATGGAGAATCATTGAAATTCTTTGAAATTCTTGACGATGCGCGTACTAAATTATATCCTGGATGCACTAAATTTAGTAAATTGTCGTTCATAGTTGAATTGTTACACCTGAAGGCCTTGAACCAGTGGTCAGACACATCATTCGACATGTTGTTGGTATTATTGATGAAGGTACTCCCTACTAGAGCTAAGATTCCTGAGTCATTCTATCAAGCTTACAAGTTAATCAATGATCTTGGTTTTACATATGATACAATTGATGCATGTTGCAATAATTGTATGTTTTTTAGAAAAGAGAATGTGCAATTAAATAATTGTACTCTTTTCTATACATCCAGGTGGAAGACCAATGAGATTAATCAAGGTAGTCAGATTCTTCATGGGAGAGTCTTGAATCAAGGGAAAAAATTTGCCGCTAAACAGATGCATTATTTCCCACCAAAATTGAGACTGAAGATATTCTTCTTGTCCACTAAAATTGCTAAATTGATGACTTCGCATTCAGAGAGAAAGAAAGAGGTTGATAAATTAACTCACCTGGTAGATTCTTTGGCATGGAAAGAGTTTGATCAGAGACACCCATACTTTTCCCGAGATGATCATAATATTCGACTGGGTTTGGCAGTAGATGGTTTTAACCCATTTAGGTCCATGGTTTGTGCGACACATAGTACATGGCTAGTGGTGTTGGTTCCATACAACATTCCCCCATGGGTATGTATGAAGAAACATTTTTTGTTACTGTCAATTCTAATTGATGGACCGAGAGGACCTGGTGATAAAATCGATGTTTATATGCAACCTTTGATTGATGAGCTACAAGAATTTTGGGCTGATGGTGTAATGACTTTTGACTCGGCAGCAAATGAAATGTTTAGACTTCGGGCCGCTTTGTTATGGACAATTAACGATTTCCCAGCGTATGCTAACTTATCAGGTTGGAGTAAAAAAGGAGAATTTTCTTTCCCTTGTTGTAATAAGAGTAAGAAATCTATATGGATTAAGCACTGTAGAAAGTGGGGATATCTTGGTCACAGATGCTTTCTTCCTCCATTGCACAGGTTCAGAAAAGACTGTGTATCGTTTGATAGGAATAGAGAGTTTGACCCATCACTACAAATACTGTCTGGGGTTGAAATTTGTGCACAACCTGATGAAGAAAACATCCGTACAATGTATGATTTTCAAGATTTATTAGTTCCTGCATTGCCTTCTATTCCTGCTGCAAATAGACAGCGAAGTCATAATTGGAAGAAACGAAGTATTTTTTTTGAATTGCCTTATTGGAAATATAATATTTTAAGGCATAATTTAGATGTGATGCACATTGAAAAAAATGTATGTGATAATATTTTGTGCGCCATTTTAGGTGTCAAGGGGAAATCAAAGGATAGTGCTAATGCTCGACGTGATTTGTAAGAAATAGGATTGAGAAAACCTTTACATTTATAGCTGGGTGAAGGTAATCGGGCATACATGCCTTCTGTACAGTACACAATGAGTAAAAAAGAGAAACAAACATTTCTATCAATTTTGAAGACTGTTAAGGTGCCAGATGGTTATTGCTCTAATATTTCGAAGCGCGTGAATATGACGAGCATGAAATTACAGGGTTTGAAAAGTCACGATAATCATATTCTGCTTCAACAGTTAATTCCTATAGCAATTCGTGACTGCTTACCTTCCCAGGTTGTTGAGCCGTTTATTGGAGTTTCTAATTTTTTCAGACAGCTCTGTTCTAGGAATCATCGCATGAGTGATTTAAAAAAGCTACAGGATAAGATTTTACTTGAACTATGTCACCTATAAAAACTCTTTCCGCCATCTTTATTTGATGTCATGGTTCACATGACCGTGCATTTAACTGGTGAAGTCATTGCTAGCGGTCATGTGCAATTCAGGTGGATGTATCCAATAGAGAGATACTTAAATACATTGAAACTCTATGTGCACAACAAAGCTCGTCCAAAAGCATCAATTTCCAAGGGATATTTAATGGATGAGTGTACTAATTTTTGTGCTTCATATATTGATGAGGTTGAAACAAAGATAGATAAACCGTCCTAGACTGGCGAGGGTCCAATTGGAGAAGGAATAACATTTGATATCCGGAACGATGAGTGGGTTCAAGCTCATCGATATGTGTTGTTCAACACTCCATCAGTTATTCCATTTATACAGTAAGTTTCATAGTTGATGTGTATTTTGTTTCTATATTTATTTTATTGCTTACCTTATATTGTGTTGTGATTTAGGATGCATATCACTGAGTTGAAATGTGAAAGGCCCCGTGCAACTGAGTATCAAATCCAAAAACATCATTTCAACACATTTCATGACTGGTTCAAGACTCATGTACATATAATTGATTTAATATTTTTATAGTGCAACTAAGTTGTATTTTCACAATCCTTTATCCATTAAACTATATATGTGAAATTTGCAGATTCAAAAGTTACGTGATTTAACCCAGCATGTGAGCGAATAACTCAACCAACTAGCTGATGGTCCATTTATTACATCTCGTCGCTACAAGTCTTTGGATACTAACAGATTCCGATTTCGTATTAGCGATGTTGACATGAACCGAGCCTCACAAAATAGTGGCGTTGGTTGTTCTTTTGTTGGGGCGGGTTATTATTATGGATTGTTGAGAGATATTATTGAGGTTATTTATGATCATGGCTTAAAACACATATTGTTAAGGTGTGATTGGGTTGATCCAGTTCGTGGAACGAAAGTTGTTAACTTCCAATTTACATTAGTAAACTTTAACAATATGCTATATAAAGATGACCGGGTTAGCAATGATCCCTTCATACTGACATCGCAGGCAGAACAATTTTACATTGTCATCATTGATTCTGATTGGAAAGTTGTGGTGAAAATGTCTAGAAGATGGGTTTTTCTGATTGACCAAGAGGAACCTAAAGTTGTCGCATTTTCTAATCAAACACTTGACCAAACAACAGTAGTTGTAAGAGATGAAGATATACAATGGACCAGAGAGATAGTTGATGGAGATACGATAGACTTGCATGATTAGTGGAAATTGTAATTATATTCCTAGTTATTATTTGTAAATATATTTATGAGTTATATATGTATAAAAATTTCTTGATTTAACTATAATTTATTTTAATGTAGGTATGTCACAGGTTGGTTACCGTGGTTCACCTGATGTTGTTGGTATGTATGTTTTCATTTTTCTTAATTAATTGATTGCAATTTTCTGTTTATATTTCCCTAACAGTTTCTAATCATTAATTTATATTGTAATTGAATTATGAATTTATGTTTATCAGGATCTACTGCTTCTTCCAGCAGAAGAAGGGGTCCTGGTAGAGGGGTTCGATCCTAGAACTCTAGAGCCCGATTGGATGTGTTATTTGACGACACATTTCATCCAGTTGGAGATGGTGCTACTGCATTGAGTCGTCAGTTTGTGCATATGATACGAGACTCACACAGATTCCCTCTGATGACTCGTGACTGGAGTTATTTCCCTCAGGATACGATGGACAGATTATGGAGGGAGGTTCAAGTAAATTCAATGTTTAATTTTTCATGATATTGTTATTATTATTGTCCCATTTACTGACAATATTTTTAACATGATAATTTGACATCTTGTCCAGAGGAGTTTCGGGCTGTTTGTATGTCCAAATGCCGAAAATTATGGAAGGATTACAAGTCAAGGGTGAAAAGAGATCACTGGACACCATTTGCGGGTGTGGAAGACATTCTATAGTGAGTCCCTCTGGGCATTCTTCCTGCGTAGTGGCAGGATTTTGTTGCGTTTTTGTCGAGTGAGGCAGTGATGGTAAGATTTATTACTTTTAATCTATAAATGACTAATTTTTCAAATGTCTATTAACTAAATACGTCGAATGTAGACCGAGTCTGCTCGTCATTCACATAATCGGGCGATGTAGGCCACGCCTTCCAGACTTGGCACTCGACATGTGTCATAGCTCAGACATGATGTAAGTTCAGAATTCACTATTTCATTCATATTTTAAAAATATTGTAGTATAACATGGTGAACCCTTTTATTATAGTTACACCAACACGGCGAGCCAATCGATCGGATGTCCATATGGATGAGGACTCGTAGGGCGGGTGATCTCGATGTTGCCGGTGTTATAGTAAGAAAATTATTTACTAATTAATAAATGTATTTTTTATTTTATATAAATTATTCATATTTGTTCATTGATTCATTATATGTTACATGCTCAGTTTGACGCTCAGTTATCAGATTTGATAGAGGAGAAACATCGTAGTATTGTGCGTAGAGATGAAATATTTCACCGTGTCGTGGGGCGTGATGGTCATGGTTATTTATTGACTTATGGTGGTGGTGTCCCACGATGTGCAGTTGTTAGAGCAGATGTGATGGGTGCATTCAGAGAGTCAGGGATGCGCACACAGGCTGAAATAGGTGCTTCCATGCAGGATATGCAGTGCAATTTTGATTCACAGTTTCAGCAGTTATGTGCAGAGTATGAGGAGAGGTTTTCACAGATGTCATCACGTATCGATGAAATGACGACGCAACAAGTGGCTCCACAGGTAAACAATAAAACAAACCATACTCAGATTGAATTTTATTGATATGTTTAAGAAACATAATATTGATATATATTGTAGGCTCCGAATACATCTGGTGGAAATCACAGTGATATTGGTGATCCAGATGAGAATGAACCCCATGCATGAGGTAATTTCATTTGTCTTGATGAATTATTTAGAATTTTTTATATCCTTGATGAATATAATTTTCCTTTTTTACCTAGATTAGTTTGTTTTAATATTTGTGAGTGACATCTTCATGCACTCCAAGAGTGATTATGATCATACCCAACATCTTGACATCATAAAGATTACACTTATTGACTATATGTCAAGTTATATATATGTCAGTTTTGTATTGATTATATAGGTATGGTTATTGGGTCAAATAATTTCAGATGAAGGTGTGTCAGTGGATGGAGAGAAACTCCAGACAGTTGTTTCTTGGGAGAAGCCCAAGAACTCTTTCAAGACTTGTATCTTTTTAGGGTGAGTGAATTGTGACATGCACGCGCAGACGGCACGTCAATCGGACGTGCGGTCTGCGCGGTAGGGCTCATTATGCGTTCTTTAAGTGCTTTACTCGCTTGATAAACGCGCCTGGGGGGGGGGGGTCCAAACGTGCCGAACGAAGTCCGAATGGACTGAAATCGGACGACATCAAAGGGTGAGTGAATTTTGATGTGTTCGAGCAGACGACACGTCAATCAGACGTGCTGTGTGCCCGCGGTAACCGGTAACACCGTTCTGGTGTCATAAACGGCCAAAACGGGCGTCTAACGGTCAAACTCATAGCGGACAATATCGGATTGACCTGAAATCATAGTACAACAGTCCAATTATTTTCCGCGACGTTCAAGCGCAGACGGCACGTCAATCGGACGTGCGGTCTGCGTGGTAGGGATCATTATGTGTTCTTTATGTGTTGTGTGCGCTTGATAAACGCGTGTGGGGGGGTCCCAATGGACCGAACGAAGTCCAAATGGCCTGAAATCGGACGACATCAAAGGGTGAGTGAATTGTGATGTGGTTGAGCAGACGACACGTTAATCGGACGTGCCGTGTGCCCGCAGTGACCGGGAACGCCGTTCTGGTGTCATAAACGGCCAAAACGAGCGTCTAATGGTCAAACTCATAGAGGACGACATCATATTGACCTCAAATCCCAGGAAAACAATCCAATTATTATTCTCTATGTTCACTCGGAGACGGAACGTCAATCAGACGTGCGGTTTGCGTGGTAGGGCTCATTATGCGTTCTTTAAGTGTTGTGCGCGCTTGATAAACACAAGTAGGGGTCCAAATAGGGAGAACGAAGTCCGAATGGCCTGAAATCGGATGAAATCAAAGGTTGAGTGAATTTTGATGTGGTCGAGCAGACGGAACATCAATCAGACGTGTAGTGTGCCCGCGGTGACCGGGAACGTCGTTCTAGTGTCATAAACGGCCAAAACGGGCGTCTAACGGTCAAACTCATAACGGACAACATCTGATTGAACTCAAATCATAGGAATACAATCCAATTATTATTCGCGACGTGCACGCGTAGACGACACGTCAATCGGACGTGCGGTCTGCGCGGTAGGACTCATTATGTGTTCTTTAAGTGTTGCGCGCGCTTGATAAACACGCGTGGGGGGTCCAAATGGGCCGAATGAATTCCGAATGGCCTGAAATCAGACTACATAAAATGGTGAGTTAATTGTGATGTGGTCGAGCAGACGTCATGTCAATCGGACGTGTCGTGTGCCCGCGGTGACCGGGAACGCCGTTCTGGTGTCATAAACGGCCAAAACGGGCGTCTAATGGTCAAACTCATAGCGGACGACATCAGATTGACATGAAATCCTAGGACAACAATCCAATCATTATTTTCGACGTGCACATGCAGATGACACGTCAATCGGACGTGCGGTCTGCGCGGTAGGGCTCATTATGCGTTCTTTTAAGTGTTGTGCGCGCTTGATAAACGCGCGTGGGGGGTCCAAACGGGCCGAACGAAGTCTGAATGGCCTGAAATCGGACGACGTAAAAGGGTCAGTGAATTGTGATGTGGTCGAGCAGACGGCATGTCAATCGGACGTGTCGTGTGCCCGTGGTGACCGGGAACGCCGTTCTGGTGTCATAAACGGCAAAAACGGGCGTCTAACGGTCAAACTCATAACGGACGACATCAGATTGACCTGAAATCCAAGGAAAACAATCCAATTATTATTCATGACGTGCACGCATAGATGGAACGTCAATTGGACGTGCGGTCTACATGGTAGGGCTCATTATGCGTTCTTTAATTGTTGTGCTGTAACACCCCAAGCTTCTACGGTACGCTTCTCTTTGAATAATGTGATAGTGTGTGTTGTACGCAACACTGAGTTCTAACACACCATAACCAATCAAACTAGCCGTTATGAATAGTAATACCTACTTTTTGAAATTATATATAATTTATATTTCAAAATGGACTTCATTTTTGGATTCGGAATATCGAATTTAGCCTAAGGTGAAATTTTGGTACACTTCGGATAACTTTCATATTTTGGTGAATAGTGAAAATTACTAAATTTTAATTAAAAACAACTTTTTAAATCAAAATAATTAATAGTGATAAATTATTAATTTGAGTGGTTTTAAAGTATATTTGGAATATATTTTTACCATTTAATATAATTTTGGTCATTGGACATAATTTTACAATTAAACCGAACATAAACAAGTGTCAATCTTTTGATAGTTATTATCTTTTAAAAACACACTTTTTGTTTTGACAGCGGGAATTAATTTTAAATTAATTTATGCCACTACTGTGTTTTGAATTTAGTAAAATGGATTCCATATTTGGAATCAGGATGTTCAAATTATGTAAATAGGTAACTTTTATTTTTAGACATTTTGAATAATTACTGCGGTAAATATTTTATTTACCATGGTTAAGGGTAAATCCGGTCAATAAGGGTTAAAAAATAATATTATAATAATACTAAATTACCCTAAAATGTGTCTTAACCATATTGGTTGATACATGGTCGACCATGGGCATCTTTGGGTCGATTTTGGGACCCCATGGATCCACTTGTAAGTGATAATGACACTTTATTTTAATTAAGTTAAAATGAATACAAAAATGACACAAGCATATATCGTTTAGCAAAACAATTGTTACATAGGGTTATATATGTTGGATTTTATATTATAAATATTCATTAGAAAGATAAAAATATTTTCTACATAATGATATTTTATTTATAATTTTTAGACATTAAATAATTTATTTTATTTATGACACAATGATGATGTAGTAATTACTATAATAGTGAAAAATTAAAATAATTGATATTATAAATACCCAAATAAATATAATATGAAACTTTTAATGAATTAAACTAATTTTCTAGGATAATATGATATATTAGTATTGATTTAATTGACTTTGTTTGAAGTAATCAATCTGTTATGAGTTTCACAAAAATCAACTATTGAATAGTGTCAAAATTGACATAAAAGAGTTCTTAAAACAAATATTATATTATTAATTGATATTAAATTCCTAAAAATCTAAGGTTCGGCCAAGAGACTTATATCATGATAGTTTCATCATTAATGGACCACTTGGGGGTCTCTTGGATGTATGTAGTAAGTTTATTAACCATATTATATAAACATACAAAGAGACATTGTGAAAGTGAAACTAATTAACTTAGAGTTAATACTTAAAGATAAGGTTAATATAAGTACCCAAACCTGTCTAAATTCTATTGGTTGAGTTGTTTTCGACCCATCCCCACCTTAACCTTTGAATAGTTAACTTTGGAGCCATTAGAAACCGAATATGAATTTATTATAAATTAATATTTCTAGCTTTTCCAAAGGTGCCCCTCACCCCTCTTATAAAAGGGAACTCCTCCTTCTCATTTCTTCACACCTTCAAAGCCTTTTGGTTCGGCCAAACTCTGCCCCAATACTCTCCCAACTTCCCTCACTACAACCTAGAGGCCTTATTTGGATCAGAAAGCCAACCTATGGAGCCCTTTTGATCAAATCAAAAGGAAGAACCCGAAGAAGAGGTAATGATTTCACCACCCTTCTCAAGTTCCTTTCTTCTTCCACTTCTTCTTTCTTTGTTCTTACCATTCTAAAATAATAACTCCATTATCTCACATATACTGTGATGTTATTAGAAATATGGTACAACCATATTCAGTATTCTATCCACCCTTTGAATAACATGTCACCATACGTGCGTACGTACGGCTTACCGTCTCCACGTCATGGTGTAATTGTTTTTCAATATATTATTATTTGGATGGGTTTAATAATGATGTGTAACTCATGTAAATAATAAATATAACATGTTAATGATTCTGTATATATAATATACCATACATTTATATATTATTTTAATATCAAAAGAATGATATTTTCGCTCGTGCGTACGTACGGACTACCGTCTCCACGAACGCGATGAGATTCATTCTCCATCGTATCCATTCAAGTATAATTATCATTTAATGATTTAAAAATGATGTTAAGGACTTGATATCATTCTGTATATGAATAATATAAAACCTATCCTTTACAAAAATGTCTTACGAAACAAAACATATAAAAGAAAACAAGTAAGTTAACACCCGAAACAACGATAATACTAAGATATTATTATAAATCGATATTAAAAGATCATATATGATATCATATTAATGTATATGATTCTTGTATAATTTAGTAACAATTATTTCACCATTATACAGGAGGTTAACCTACCCCAACCAAGGAAAAGTACAAGGTAAGGGTTATTTCACAATCTCTTCATTATCCGAGGTTGTTTATACGTAATAATCTACTGAGATCTCTTTATCATCCACATCCATGTTTCTTAAAAATGTATT
This sequence comes from Viscum album, assembly GCA_963277665.1. Classification (NCBI taxonomy): domain Eukaryota; kingdom Viridiplantae; phylum Streptophyta; class Magnoliopsida; order Santalales; family Viscaceae; genus Viscum; species Viscum album. The sequence continues at coordinate 508,906,561 of OY728145.1, forward strand.
TCAAAACATTTTTACTATTTACTAGAATATGAGTTAAAGTAATTTATACCCTTTTTGACTTTTATATGTGGTTTATAAAGGAATCTTTCGGTCGTTTTCAAAACAAGGTCCTTTTTAACCTTTTCGACAGAATTAAGGTAAGAATGTTTTTTTTAACTTATACGGCGGGTGCGGCTATTTTCCGCCGTTATAAAATCTTCAAAGATTCCCTTACAAGCTTATAAGATTATTTTCAAAGAAAATGTTTTATTTTATATGGATCTTAAATGATTTCAAAATAAAAGGAGATATTTCTTTAAAAAGAATTTTGATTTCATCTATGTCAACATCCTTTGATGGATTTTAAGATTATTTGAAGTTGATTTATTATGATACAAAACTTCTATATTGTATTGAAGGTTTTGTGATATGTTTGACTGTGGATGTGCTATTTTTATACCATTCATAGTTTATGGTGAAAGTATTGACATTTCGTATGCTAGTTTTAATACGAATGTTTATGTTATATTTAAACCTTTTCATATGGGAATGCATTGGACTTAATATGTGATGGGTGGAGCCCGCTATAGCTCCTCGATGCATCGGTAGGTCTCATGAGACAAACTAGTGTCTTGGCACAAGGCCTTGACAAATTCTTATTTGTAGTCTTGGCATTAGGCCTTGGCTATGTGGTTATGATAGTCTGGCATTATGCATTCCATCATTATGAAAGTGGTTATTGATATTGCATGTGATTATTCGATTAGTAGAATATCCATGTGAATAAGTAAATGGCATTATTTCATTTTACTTTTTCCATAATATGTTGAAGTTCAAGTTTAAAAGGATTTTGTTTTGGTTATACATTGCCTTAAAAGTTTATTCTTATTTATGAAAGTTTCCGCTATATTGTTATCCTTACTGGGCATTTGAGCTCACCCCTTTTCTATGTTTTATTTTTCCCAGGAAGTGAAGAAGTAAGTTATGAATGACCTGCAGGGATATTATGTGGGGATATGAGTGTGGATTATGGAGACAATATGTTGTTGTAGTATTTTTTTGTTTAATGATGTAATGTAAAACTTATGAATATATCTAGTGTTTCCAAGGCTACTAAACCAATCGGTCTTTCGAGATTTGATCTTTCTTGTGATCATGCCAATGTTATGTAATAATGCACCGACTCTGGGTAACTAGGGTCGGGGCGTTACAGTTGGTATCAGAGGAAGTTTAGTACAAACCTTGGAAGCTAGATTTAGATAAACTCTGATTAGAGTACGTAGACCTAAGATGAACTTTGAGGATTAGTATAGAAGAACTTCCTAGAATTTTGGTATTGTAGAGATTTTGTGAGTTTTCTGAGCAATACATCCCTGTCTAGATACGAGCAGGTAGAGGCGGCTCTGGCACATATGTACCTAGGGGTAAAACCCGAAAACACCGCTTTGAGCTAGACTCGAACGGGAACTGGTGCACGACAACGGGCCTTGCTGCACTCTTGGTTACGACTCTCCCGGGGGATATGCTTAGGATAACTCTCATTTTTCTTTACAAATAATTTTGAAGGGATTATGAGTATATAATTCCTCAAAGAAAACATTCTTATGATTATGGATTATATCCATAAATAGTTCAATTTATGTTAAGTGTTTTATAAGTATGGGATTATGTATTTTGATTCATAAACTGATCTAGTTTATGCCATTGTTTAGAAATGGCGCCTAGTGGAAGAAATGGAAACCGTATCAATGCACGCACTCCATGTAGGGATTTCCATCCTGCTCAAGATAATTATAGTGTGGCTGGTGACGCAACTGGTGCCGATCAGCTAATCACCATACTGGGACAACTTACTCAGGTTATGAATAATAACCTTACCCGTATGAAGCACCCTGATCCACAGCATGGAGGATCAATGTTAGATCGATTCATGAGGTAACAACCACCAACGTTCAATGGGAAAACAAATCCCTTAGTAGCCGAGCAGTGGATAAATTCCCTAGAGAAAATATTTCAGGCTTTGGGGAGCAGTGAAAGGGAAAAAGTTATCATGGCAGTTTACCGCCTCACTGGAGATGCTGATCAATGGTGGTCATTGATTCAAAACATGAAGGAAGATGATGAAGTATCAAATATGGAATAGAGGGAGTTCAAAGATCTGTTTTTAGAAAAATACTTTCCTCGCAACCATCGAGCAGATATGGAAAGGCAATTTCTGAGTCTGAGACAAAAGGAGGATGAGAATGTCACAAAGTATGAGGCTAACTTTATAAGGTTAGCAAGGTACGCTGGTGATTATATACATAACCAAAGAAGTAAGATTGATCATTTCTTTGATGGGTTCGTTATTTATAGTGATGCATCGAATAAAGTACTTGGTTGTGTCCTTATGCAGAATGATAGAGTTATTGCCTATGCATCACGACAGTTGAAAATTCATGAACAAAACTATCCTACTCATGATCTCGAGTTAGAAGCTGTGATCTTTGCTTTGAAGATATGGATGCACTACCTCTATGGTGAAAAATGTGAGATTTATACTGATCACAAGAGTTTGAAGTATATTTTCTCACAAAAAGAACTCAACATGAGGCAAAGGAGATGGCTTGAATTACTCAAGGATTATGATTGTACGATACACTACCACCCGGGGAAGGCAAACAAGGTGGCAGATGCTTTGAGTAGAAAAGACCATGGAGTTTTGAACAATATGAGAATTGCAAGGGATCCAATTTTCATGGATCTAGTAAAGATGGACATGGGAATAACCAGGGAAGGTGAAACATCAATGCTTTTTCAAATGGTTGCCAAACCATCTTTACTAGAAAAGATTAAGAGCTCTCAGACCGATGATGAAGAATTCCAAAAGAAGATTAAAGCTGTGAATGATGGGAGATTGAGAGACTTTGTATATGAAGATGGAATCTTGAAATTTGGGAAGAGACTTTGTGTTCCCGATTTACCTGATCTAAAAAGGGAATTGCTGGATGATGCTCATAGTTCCAATTTCTCTATACACCCTGGGAGCACAAAAATGTATAGAGATTTGAAGGAACATTTTTGGTGGGACAACATGAAGAGGGAGATTGCTGATTTTGTGTCAAGATGTATGGTTTGTCAACAGGTGAAAGCTGGAAGGCAACAGCCTGGAGGAGTCATGCAACCTCTTCCCATACCGGAGTGGAAATGGGACAATATTACGATGGACTTTGTCATGGGGCTACCAAAGACTCCTAGAAGGAATGATGCAATATGGGTTATTGTTGATCGTCTTACCAAGTCAGCACATTTTCTTGCTATAAGAGAAGATCTACCCCTAGAACGTCTAGCAAGACTATATATTAGTGAAGTTGTGAGACTTCATGGAGTACCCTTATCAATTGTTTCTGATCGTGATCCCCGTTTTACTTCAAGATTTTGGAAAAGTCTTCAGAAATCCCTGGATACTGAACTTCATTTGAGTACTGCTTACCACCCTCAGACAGATGGACAATCAGAACAGACTATTGAGACCTTAGAAGACATGTTGAGATCTTGCTCACTTGACTTTCAGGGTATGTGAGATCAATATTTACCACTGGTAGAATTTTCCTATAACAATAGTTTCCATTCGAGTATTCAGATGGCACCATATGAAGCGTTATACGGAAAGAGATGTCGTACACAAACCTGTTGGGATGACGTTGGTGAAAGAAAACTTGTAGGCCCAGAACTGGTGGAGGAAACAGTGGAAAAGGTGAAAGTAATCCAAAATCACATCAAAGCAGCTCAAAGTAAGCAGAAGAGCTATGCCGATAATCGAAGGAAGGATTTGGAATTTCAAGTCGGTGATCATGTTTTCCTGAAGGTATCTCCGTGGAAGGGAGTCATACATTTTGGTAAGAAAGGTAAATTGAGTCCCAGGTACATCAGACCTTTCGAAATTCTAGAACTAATAGGGGTTGTAGCTTACCGATTGGCAATGCCGCCAAGTCTCTCCAAAGTTCACGATGTGTTCCACGTATCTCTGTTGAGGAAATACATGCCTGATCCAACTCATGTACTCACCTATGAGGAATTAGAACTGGAACCCGATCTTTCCTATTGTGAAGAGCCCGCCAGGATTCTTGATACGAGAGAACAATTACTGAGAAACCGGACGACGCGTCTGGTAAAAGTTTTGTGGAGAAACCATAAGATGGAAGAGGAAACGTGGGAACCCGAGGAACTTATGATGAAGAACCACCCGAGTCTTTTCATGTGATAAGTATTCTAGAAATTTCGAGGATGAAATTATTTGAAGGAGGGGAGAATATAACACCCCAAGCTTCTACGGTACGCTTCTCTTTGAATAATGTGATAGCGTGTGTTGTACGCAACACCGAGTTCTAACACACCATAACCAATCAAACTAGCCGTTATGAATAGTAATACCTACTTTTTGAAATTATATATATTTTATATTTCAAAATGGAATTCATTTTTGGATTCGGAATATCGAATTTAGCCTAAGGTGAAATTTTGGTACACTTCGGATAACTTTCATATTTTGGTGAATAGTGAAAATTACTAAATTTTAATTAAAAACAAGTTTTTTAATCAAAATAATTAATAGTGATAAATTATGCATTTGAGTGGTTTTAAAGTATATTTAGAATATATTTTTACCATTTAATATAATTTTTGTCATTGGACATAATTTTACAATTAAACCGAACATAAACAAGTGTCAATCTTTTGATAGTTATTATCTCTTAAAAACACGCTTTTTGTTTTGACAGCGGGAATTAATTTTAAATTAATTTCTGCCACTTCTGTGTTTTACATTTAGGAAAATGGATTCCATATTTGGAATCTGGATTTTCAAATTGTGTAAATAGGTAACTTTTATTTTTATACATTTTGAATAATTACTGCGGTAAATATTTTATTTACCATGGTTAAGGGTAAATCTGGTAAATAAGGGTTAAAAAATAATATTATAATAATACTAAATTACCCTAAAACGTGTCTTAACCCTATTGGTTGATACATGGTCGACCATGGGCATCTTTGGGTCGATTTTGGGACCCCATGGATCCACTTGTAAGTGATAATGACACTTTATTTTAATTAAGTTAAAATGAATACAAAAATGACACAAGCATATATCTTTTAGAAAAACAATTGTTACATAGGGTTATATATGTTGGATTTTAGATTATAAATATTCATTAGAAAGATAAACGATTTCCTACATAATGATATTTTATTTATAATTTTTAGACATTAAATAATTTATTTTATTTATGACACAATGATGATGCAGTAATTACTATAATAGTGAAAAATTAAAATAATTGATATTATAAATACCCAAATAAATATAATATGAAACTTTTAATGAATTAAAATACTTTTCTAGGATAATATGATATATTAGGATTGATTTAATTGACTTTGTTCGAAGTAATCAATCTGTTATGAGTTTCACAAAAATCAACTATTGAATAGTGTCAAAATTGACATAAAAGAGTTCTTAAAATAAATATTATATTATTAATTGATATTAAATTCCTAAAAATCTAAGGTTCGGCCAAGAGACTTATATAATGATATTTTCATCATTAATGGACCACTTGGGGGTCGCTTGGATGTATGTAGTAAGTTTATTAACCATATTATATAAAAATACAAAGAGACATTGTAAAAGTGAAACTAATTAACTTAGAGTTAATACTTAAAGATAAGGTTAATATAAGTACCCAAACCTGTCTAAATTCTATTGGTTGAGTTGTTTTAGACCCATACCCACCTTAACCTTTGAATAGTCAACTTTGGAGCCATTAGAAACCGAATATGAATTTATTATAAATTAATATTTCTAGCTTTTCCAAAGGTGCCCCTCACACCTCTTATAAAAGGGCACTCCTCCTTCTCATTTCTTCACACCTTCAAAGCCTTTTGGTTCGGCCAAACTCTGCCCAAATACTCTCCCAACTTCCCTCACTAAAACCTAGAGGCCTTAGTTTGATCAGAAAGCCAACCTATGGGGCCCTTTTGATCAAATCAAAAGGAAGAACCCGAGGAAGAGGTAATGATTTCACCACCCTTCTCAAGTTCCTTTCTTCTTCCAATTCTTCTTTCTTTGTTCTTACCATTCTAAAATAATAACTCCAGTATCTCACATATACTGTGATGTTATTAGAAATATGGTACAACCATATTCAGTATTCTATCCACCCTTTGAATAACATGTCACCATACGTGCGTACGTACGGCTTACCGTCTCCACGTCATGGTGTAATTGTTTTTCAATATATTATTATTTGGATGAGTATAATAATGATGTGTAACTCATGTAAATAATAAATATAACATGTTAATTATTTTTTATATATAATATACCATCCATTTATATATTATTTTAATATCAAAAGAATGATATTGTCGCTCGTGCGTACGTACGGACTACCGTCTCCACGAACGCGATGAGATTCATTCTCCATCGTATCCATTCAAGTATAATTATCATTTGATGATTTAAAAATGATGTTAAGGACTTGATATCATTCTGGATATGAATAATATACAACCTATCCTTTACAAAAATGTCTTACATAACAAAACATATAAAAGAAAACAAGTAAGTTAACACCCGAAACAACGATAATACTAAAATATTATTATAAATCGATATTAAAAGATCATATATGATATCATATTAATGTATATGATTCTTGTATAATTTATTAACAATTATTTCACCATTATAAAGGAGGTTAACCTACCCCAACCAAGGAAAAGTACAAGGTAAGGGTTTACTTTACAACCTCTTCATTATCCAAGGTTGTTTATACGTAATAATCTACTGGGATCTCTTTATCATCCACATCCATGTTTCTTAAAAATGTATTTCAAAACATTTTTACTATTTACTAGAATATGAGTTTAAGTCATTTATACCCTTTTTGACTTTTATAAGTGGTTTATAAAGGAATCTTTCGGTCGTTTTCAAAACAAGGTCCTTTTTAACCTTTTCGACAGAATTAAGGTAAGAATGTTTTTTTTAACTTATACGGCTGGTGCGGCTATTTTCCGCCGTTATAAAATCTTCAAAGCTTCCCTTACAAGCTTATAAGATTATTTTCAAAGAAAATGTTTTATTTTATATGGATCTTAAATGATTTCAAAATAAAAGGAGATATTTCTTTAAAAAGAATTTTGATTTCATCTATGTCAACATCCTTTGATGGATTTTAAGATTATTTGAAGTTGATTTATTATGATACAAAACTTCTATATTGTATTGAAGGTTTTGTGATATGTTTGACTGTGGATGTGCTATTTTTATACCATTCATATTTTATGGTGAAAGTATTGACATTTCGTATGCTAGTTTTAATACGAATGTTTATGTTATATTTAAACCTTTTCATATGGGAATGCATTGGACTTAATATGTGACGGGTAGAGCCCGATATAGCTCCTCGATGCATCGGTAGGTCTCATGAGACAAACTAGTGTCTTGGCACAAGGCCTTGACAAAATCTTATTTGTAGTCTTGGCACGAGGCCTTGACTATGTGGTTATGATAGTCTGGCATTATGCATTCCAACATTATGAAAGTGGTTATTGATTTTTGCATGTGATTATTCGATTAGTAGAATATCCATGTGAATAAGTAAATGGAATTATTTCATTTTATTTATGCCATACCATGTTGAAAGTTCATTTTTGAAAGGATTTTGTTTTAGTTATACATTGCCTTAAAAGTTTATTCTTATTTATGAAAGTTTCCGCTATATTGTTATCCTTACTGGGCATTTGAGCTCACCCCTTTTCTATGTTTTATTTTTCCCAGGAAGTGAAGAAGTAAGTTATGAATGACCTGCAGGGATATTATGTGGGGATATGAGTGTGGATTATGGAGACAATATGTTGTTGTAGTAGTTTTTCATTTAATGATGTAATGTAAAACTTATGAATATATCTAGTGTTTCCAAGGCTACTAAACCAATCGGTCTTTCGAGATTTGATCTTTCTTGTGATCATGCCAATGTTATGTAATAATGCACCGACTCTGGGTAACTAGGGTCAAGGCGTTACATGTGCGCCCTTGATAAACGCGCGTGGGGGGTCCAAACGGGCCAAACGAAGTCCGAATGGACTGAAATCGGACTTCATCAAAGGGTGAGTGAATTGTGATGTGGTCGAGGAGACGACACGTCAACCGGATGTGTCGTGTGCCTGTGGTGACCGGGAACGCCTTTCTGGTGTCAAAAACGGCCAAAATGGGCGTCTAACGATCAAACTCATAGCGGAAGACATCATATTGAACTGAAATCCCTGGAAAACAATCCAATTATTATTCGCGACGTGTACGCGTAGACGGAATGTCAATCGGACGTGCGGTCTGCGCGGTAGGGCTCATTATGCGTTCTTTAAGTGTTGCGCGCCCTTGATAAATGCACGTGGGGGGTCCAAACGGTCCGAACGAAGTCCGAATGGCCTGAAATCGGACGACATCAAAGGGTGAGTGAATTGTGATGTGTTCAAGAAAACAACATGTCAATCGGACGTGCCGTGTGCCCGCGGTGACCGGGAACGCCGTTCTGGTGTCATAAACGGCCAAAACGGGCGTCTAACGGTCAAAATCATAGCGGACGACATAGGATTGACCTGAAATTCTAGGAAAACAATCCAATTATTATTCGCAATGTGCACGCGTAGATGGCACGTCAATCGGATGTGCAGTCAGTGCGGTAGGGCTCAATATGCGTTCTTTAAGTGTTGTGCGCGCTTGATAAACGCGCGTGGGGGGGTCCAAATGGGACGAACGAAGTCCGAATGTCCTGAAATCGGACGACATCAAAGGGTGATTGAATTGTGATGTGGTCGAGCAGACGACACATCAATCGGACGTTCTGTGTGCCTGTGGTGACCAGGAATGTCGTTCTGGTGTCATAAACGGCCAAAACGGGCATCTAACGGTCAAACTCATAGAGGACGACATCGGATTGACCTGAAATCAGAGGACAACAATCCAATTATTATTTGCGATGTGCACGTGTAGATGGCACGTCAATCAGACGTGCAGTCTGCACGGTAGGGCTCATTATGCGTTCTTTAATTGTTGCGCGCGCTTGATAAACGCGCGTGGGGGGGTCCATGTAACGCCCCGAGATTTTATGAAAATTATTCTTTTTAATTTCATTAATGTCTTGTTTTGTACTCTACACCAAAAGGATCTTGCACAACACTCATCCTTGACTTTCCTTGCACTACATGAAATCGCGACCTTCCTCGATAGCGTGTGTTGTACGCAATACCGAGTTTCACTAAACCACGATATGCTATTATAATATTATTAAAAATACCCGTTATGAATAGAAATAACCACTTTTTGAAATTTTGAAAATTTTTATTTTTCAAAATTGACTTCATTTTTGGATTCGGAATATCGAAATTAGCTTAGGGTGAAATTTTGGTACTTTTCGGATAACTTTCATATTCTGATGAATAGTGAAAATTACTAAATTTTAATTAAAAACAACTTTTTTAATCGAAATAATTAACATTGATAAATTATTAATTTGATAGGTTTTAAAGTATATTTATAATAAATTTTTACAATTTAATACAATGTTGTTTATTGGATGTAATTTCACATTTAAACCAGACATAAACAAGTGGCAATCTTTTGATAGTTATTATCTTTTAAAAACACGCTATTTGTTTTGAAGACGAGAATTAATTTTTAAATTAGTTAATGTAACTGATATGTTTTGAATTTGGTAAAATAAACATCATTTTTTAATTCATAATATCAAATATAGCTTAGGCTTAATTTTTTGTATTTTTCTGGAAACTTTCATTTTTTGATGAATAGTGAAACCACTAAGTGGTGGTTAAAAAAACTGAATTTTTCATAAGAATTAATTTTACCGCTTCTTGTGAGTATAATTTCAAAAATCCGAGAGACACGGTTAATATCAAGGACTAAAATGTGGTTCAATGAGATGAAAATAATTTTTGGTGAATAGTAACTTTTTACTTTTTTTACCACGGTTAAAAGTAAATAGGGTAGTTAAGGGTAAAAATGATATTATTATTACCCTAACACATGTTATAATTCTATTGGATAAGTGTAATTAGACCAAAAACAACCTTAGGAATAAAATATGACCATTTAGGCCCACTTGGATTAGATTAGGACATTTATTATCAATTTATTTAAAGAAGGGTTAAAATAGTTAAAATCAAAGTTTAATAACTAAATAATTTTTAATATAGGGTTATACATAAGATAAATTAGACTATAAATATTCATTAGAAAGATACAAATATTTCCTACATAATGGCATTTTATTTGTAATTTTTAGACATTAAATAATTTAATTTTTTTATGACACAACGATGATGCAGTAATTATCTTATTAATGAAATATTGACATAATTGATGTTATAAATACCCAAATAAATGTAATTTGAGGCTTTTTATGAATTATAATGATTTTCTAGGTTAATATGACATGTTAGTATTGATTTAATTAACTTTTTTCGAATTAATCATTCTGTTATGATTTTCACAAAAATCAATTACTAAATAGTGTCAAAATAGACATAAAATAGTTTTAAAACAAATATGATATTATTAATTGTTATTTTATTCTTAATTATCTAAGGTTCGGCCAAATTACTTAGATAAGGTTATATATATTAATAATAAACAACTTGGGGTTCGTTTGGCTTGTTATAGTAAGTTTATTAACCTTATAGTGTAAGAACACAAAAAGACACGGTAAAAGTAAAATTATCTAACTTAATGTTAAATCTAAATGATAAGGTTACAATAGGAACCTAAACTTGTCTAAATTCTATTGGATGAGAGTATTTCGACCCATCCCCACCTTAGCTTCTAAATAAATAAATTTAGAGCTATTTAAAACCGAATATGACTTTATAATAAAATAATATTTTTTGTTATTCCAAAGGTGCCCCTCTCCTCCCTTATATAAGGGCACCTCCTCCCCCTCTTCCTCACACCACTTTGAGCCTTCAATCTCGTCCAACACCTACCAATTTCTTCTCTCCACTTCCTTAGAGACATCCTAGAGGTCCTGGTCTTCTTCAAAGACCAATTTTAGTGTCTTAAAAGGAGGTCTCAAAGAAGTTCTTCAAAGAAGAGGTAATGTCTGTTACCGATTCTTTCATCTTTATTTCTTCTTCCACTTCTTCTTCTTAAGTTGTTTCATTATGAAGTAATAAAATCATTATCAATCATATACTGATATGTTATTATAAGTATGAAACAACCCTATTTAACCATCTATCCATCCTACGGAAAACAAAATCACCGTGCGTGTGTACGTACGGAATATCGTCTCCACACCGTGGTGTAATCTATTTTCCACCACCACCTTACTTGGATGGGTATAATGGTGTACATAATAACTATATATGATTATTTTAAATTGATATTGATTCATAAATAGTATACATAAACTCCAATACAATTCCGCGATCATGAGAACGATACCATCGCTCATGCGTACGTACGGACTACCGTCTCCACGACTCGATGAGATTCATTCTCCACGTTAACCAATCATGAATGATTATAAAGTATATATAATAAGTAATCATGAAATATATGAAATAATAATGATACTGGATTTATGTGTATATATATGTATGTCTTCTACTTAATTCCATTCAACTCAATAAGGAAACAAAAACAGCGTTCATGCATACGTACGGCCTACCGTCTCCATGAACGGTGTATTTCTTTCCATTTAATGATATATTATATATATGTATATTCTGAATATATATTATATATAAATCATTTTTTATATTCTGGAATTAAGTAATCATGATCTAAGTAATTATATGAATAATTACAAGTCAAAACACGGACGACAAATGAAACGATTTTACCCAAAACGCTCTTTAACATGGAATTTACAAAATAACGGGTAATATAAAGTCATAAGTGAACCATATATGATATCATAACAATGAGTATGATTCTAGAATAATTCAATGACATTATTTAAATCATTATACAGGAGTTTCAGACACTTATGAAGCAAATCAGACCTAAGTTAAGGGAAATGTCACAATCTCATTTTTATCCGAGATTGTTTATACTTTGGTATTTACTAGGGTGTATTTTATCATCCACATTAATGTTTCCTAAATATGTAATATTATTTACATCCACCTACAATTTTTTAAATCCATTTTTACCCTTTGGTGAGTTTATAGTAAAAGATATGAAAGGAATCTTTTGTCGTTTTTCGTACGAGGTACTTTTTGACTTTTCTGACAAAAGTATGAGAAGAATGTTTTTTAACTTATACGGCATGAATGGATTTTTAAAACATTATTTCCAAGAAGCTTACTTTACAGGTTTTAAAGTTTATTTTTAATCAACTTCTTTTAGTTTAAAATTGTATGACATGTTAATAAAGGAAAAAGTTTTTGAAGTATGAAGGATATTTTCCTCAAGAATGAAGTTCAAGTGTTTCATCAAAATTATTTTCCATCTAAGATAATATAGGGTTCGATTTCTATCCCTATTATTACATTGATTTGATTATGTTGTGATGGAATTATTTTTATGAATTCCTTTATCTTATATGAATTGTTTTATGATGTCATGTTGTTTAAGAATCCCATTTATATTACATGGGTTATGCAATGATGTATGATTTATAATTTTGTGGCACACATATGAATGGTATCATTATGAGATGGATGGGACCTATATCTCCCTCCAATTCATTGGGTAAATATTTTATATCTCATGAGATAGACATGGCCGGAACGGCAGGTTAAACCGGCTCAGTGAAACATGACTGAAACGAGGAATGAACTCGGTTCAGAAATGGACTTTGTCCACTAATATAGTCTTGTAAATGAGTCTTGACTAATTAGAAATGAGTATCTATGATTATGTGGGTATGCCACAAAGTGTCATGTTTTAAGTTATGATTATTGGGATTAAATTTCACTACTATGATTTATCCCATGTTATGATATTATGATCTCTTTTGCAGTATAGATTTACAAAATTTTATGTTCCTATGAATATGATGTGATTGATATTTATTTTGTTTACCCTTACTGAGCATTTGAGCTCACCCTTTTATTTTTTCTTTTCCCCAGGATATAAAGAAAGGTTTTAGGTAAAAAAAGAAATTTCTTTATTGGAGATGTTGAAGATCTTTCACCACGATTAGAATATTATATACCGAGTTTCCAAAGACACTAAACTATTGCGGTCCTTGTGTGTGTGTTTTTGTTATATACTAAGTATTCCGCAAAAGTAACGTAATGTCCATGTACGTTAAGCTTCGGGTCTCTACAGTTGGTATCGAAGGAAAGGTTTAGTCAACCTTTGGAAACTAGGATGCGAAAACTTTAGTGAGATCGCTAGAAATATTTATAAGGTATGTCTAGGGATGTCCCTAAGGTTAAGTATAAGTATAGGTTATGGTCCTAGAATTACGGTAATGATATTATAATTAAACCTAAGATGTTAGATATTGAAGGTACTCCCCCTTTATTATGTTGTTTCCCCTAGCATGATTTTTACCTCTCACACTATTATTTTTGGGTTTTAGATGATGGCTGGAACCCGAAGGAACCGTGTTGATCAATGCAATGGACAATGCAATGATTGTCCTCCTGAACAAACAAATGTTATGGGATATGGAGTGAAAAATCTTATTGCTATACTTACACAAGCTATGAATCATTCTGGACTTCCAAATGAGCAGAGAAGGGAACAATATTCTATTGAGTCCTTCATGAGGCAACTCCCACCTTCTTTCAGTGGGTCTTTCGATCCACTTGTTGCTGAACAATGGATCGGTACCACTGAAAAGATATTTTTAGTTCTTCAATGTTCTGAACATGATAAAGTCATCTTAGCAGAATATTGTTTGGAAGGTGATGCTGATCAATGGTGGAATATTATCAAGAATATGAGGCCAAGAGATTAAATTGAGTCCATGGAATGGGAAGAGTTCAAGAACTTATTTTTCAATAAGTACTTCCCTCGTATTCTTCGAACAAAGATAGAGAATGAGTTTCTCGAACTAAAGCAAAAGGATGATGAATCTGTTGGTATATACGATGCGAATTTTACAAGGCTTTCAAGGTATGCATCTGGCTTTATCATCCAACCTGAAAGTAAAGTTGACCGATTCTTCAGTTACTTAAAACCAAATCTTCGAAGGGCATTAGCTATAAGAGACTTCAGTAGCTATGAGGAAATTGTGCGATGTGCTATTAAGGTAGAAATGGATGTTGGTGTTACATATCCATCTCATGGTTTTGAAAAGAAACGAAAGATGGAGTTCAAGGAGAAATCTCAGAATAATGGTGAAACGAAGATGAATGTTTCCTTATGCTCAAAGTGTGGAAAGAAGCATGGTGGAGATTGTCTTAAAGGGACTAGAAAATGTTTTAAGTGTGGAAAAGAAGGTCATCGAGCAACTGAGTGTCAAAGTAATGGAAAAACGGTTGATAATGGTGTGAATAAAGAAAAGACTGCAGAGAACGCACCAACAACACTTCAATGCTACAAGTGCAATGAAATGAGGCATTATGTTAATCAATGCCCTTATCCAAGGGTTAATGATGATCGATATGAGCAACCACTTAAGGCAAAGGACAAAGGGAAGTCACATGCGATCACTATTGGAGATGTTAAATATGACAACGATGTGGTGGAATGATTAAGTGTTTATGTAATGGGATTCCAAAATAATGTTGTATATAGTATCGTGGAATATTGGAATATTTATGGGTCTATTGTGGTTTTCAATAATTTTATGGTACTGGTAACCATGGGAAGTGATTGAGATATTTTTGGTAAGCAGATGATATGCGCATAATGAAGGGATAAAAAGATAATGAGATGTTTGATTGTATTCATGAGCTCATGATTGATATAAGGACTAAGTGATATCATGGTTTGATTATATAGAATTTTGAGGATTTTGGTATGTGGAAAGTGTTAACTTTTAACTGCATTCATGTTTTCACTAAGGTTCAATGGGTATTCATTTTTCAAGAGAATGCATGATTAAGGCCTTCGAATGTTTGGAATGTGACCAACAAGACATATCTTATGATATATGGTGATCAACGATGGTATTAAATCTCTGGTAATCGTTTTCACTATATTATGAGAGTGGACTGCAGTATTTTGGATAAGCCTAAAGATTGGAATGGATTATGTTGGACATAAGTTAGTATTATTTAAGGATAGAAGTTTTTTTCGATATTATTGATGGGATGTTATAGTAATATAGTTTTAGAAAAAGGAAAACCTGCAGGACGAGCATCAACCCATCGCGTCGGACAAGGCTGTGGGAATCGAACCCACAACCGAAGTGCGACTGGCCTTTATCGCCTACCACTGGCCTACAAGTAGTCCCTGGTTACTAGAAACTAGTTTTATTTTATTAAGAGGTATGATATATGAAGTATAAGTTCATTTTTGAAACCATATATGATTAATCTAACCATAAGAAGGACTTATAACTTTTGCCAACCTTTTGTTTGAAACAGATGGAATGACCCATCATTATATCACATGATCTGCTAACACATCACGAATAACAAATTCAACTTCATTTATTTAAGGGATGAAGTAGAAATTGTTCAATTCATGAACAACAGTGAGACTGTACCAAAATCATATAGGTATTTCTTTTAATTCATCAACTTTAGGGAAATTATCTTGAAAACCAAAAATGTTGTCCGAGTGCTCTTATATCTGATGAATCAGATGGTACCTTAGATCGTCACAAATTTATGGCTTTGTGATTGATGGATTTTTCATAGCCATGTTCTCTACCACTCTCCATCAAAACTTGATGGTTAGATTTTTCTTCCATATCCATATTTTCACCTATGTTCTCCTACGGGGAAACCCAGTTAATTTGGGTAACCGTTCCATTTCATAATTTAGTTTTTAAAGCCAAGTTTTGGTATTACTTTTTACGATGTGGGTTTCTATTAAACAAACTTTCGAGTAGTAAACCATTTATAACCCCGACAAATTTCGAGGGCGAAATTCACTTTAAGGGGGGTAGAATGTAACACCCCGATATTTTATGAAAAATATTCTTTTTAATTTCCTTAATGTCTTGTGTTGTACGTTACACCAAATGGAGCTTGCACAACACACATCCTTGACTTTCCTTGCATTACACAAAATCGCGACCTTCCTTGATAGCGTGTGTAGTATGCAATACCAAGTTTCACTAAACTACGATATGCTATTAAAATATTATTAAAAGTAGCTGTTATGAATAGTAATAACCACTTTTGGAAATTTTTTAAATTTTATATTTTTCAAAATGGACTTCATTTTTGGATTCAGAATATCGAAATTAGCTTAGGGTGAAATTTTGGTACTTTTCGGATAACTTTCATATTCTGATGAATAGTGAAAATTACTAAATTTTAATTAAAAACAAATTTTTTAATCGAAATAATTAATATTGATAAATTATTAATTTGAGTGGTTTTAAAGTATATTTAGAATATATTTTTACAATTTAATACAATGTTGTTCATTGGATGTAATTTCACATTTAAACCAGACATAAACAAGTGTCAATCTTTTGATAGTTATTATCTTTTAAAAACACGCTATTTGTTTTGACGACGGGAATTGATTTTTAAATTAGTTAATGTAACTGATATGTTTTGAATTTGGTAAAATAAACATCAATTTTGAATTCATAATATCAAATATACCTTAGGCCTAATTTTTTGTATTTTTCTGGAAACTTTCATTTTTTGATGAATAGTGAAACCACTAAGTGGTGGTAAAAAAAAACTGAATTTTTTTTAAAACTTAATTTTACCGCTTCTGTGAGTATAATTTCAAAAATCCAAGAGACAAGGTTAATATTAAGGACTAAAATGTGGTTCAATGAGATGAAAATATTTTTTGGTGAATAGTAACTTTTTACTTTTTTACCACGGTTAAAAGTTAATAGGGTAGTTAAGGGTAAAAATGATATTATTATTACCCTAAAACATGTCCTAATTCTATTGGATAAGTGTAATTAGACGAAAAACAACCTTAGGAATAAAATATGACCATTTAGGCCCACTTGGATTAGATTAGGACATTTATTATTAATTTATTTAAAGAAGGGTTAAAATAGTTAAAATCAAAGATTAATAAGTACATAATTTTTAATATAGGGTTGTACATAAGATAAATTCAACTGTAAATATTCATTAGGAAGATAAAAAATATTTCCTACATAATGGAATTTTATTTGTAATTTTTAGACATTAAATAATTTAATTTATTTATGACACAATGATGATGCAGTAATTATCTTATTAATGAAATATTGACATAATTGATGTTATTAATTCCCAAATAAATGTAATTTGAGAAATTTTATGAATTCCACTAATTTTATAGGTTAATATGACATGTTATTATTTATTTAATTAACCTTTTTCGAATTAATCATTCTTTTATGATTTTCACAAAAATCAATTACTAAATAGTGTCAAAATAGACATAAAATAGTTTTGAAAACCAATATTATATTATTAATTGTTATTTTATTCCTAAAAATATAAGGTTCGACCAAATGACTTAGATAAGGTTATATATATTAATAATAAATAACTTGGGGTTCGTTTGGCTTGTTATAGTAAGTTTATTAACCTTATTGTGTAAGAACACAAAAAGACACGGTAAAAGTAAAATTATCTAACTTGATGTTAAATATAAATGATAAGGTTAAAATAGGAACCTAAACTTGTCTAAATTCTATTGGATGAGAGGAATCAGACCCCTCCCCACCTTATCTTTTAAATAAATCAATTTGGAGCTATTTAAAACCGAATATGACTTTATAATAAAATAATATTTTTTGTTATTCCAAAGGTGCCCCTCTCCTCCCTTATAAAAGGGCACCTCCTACCCCTCTTCCTCACACCACTTTGAGCCTTCAAGCTCTGCCAACCCCTGCCAATTTCTTCTATCCACTTCCCTAGATACATCCTAGAGGTCCTGGTCTTCTTCAAAGACCAATTTTAGTGTCCTAAAAGGAGGTCTCAAAGAAGCGCTTCAAAGAAGAGGCAATGTCCGTTACCGATTCTTTCATCTTTATTTCTTCTTCCACTTCTTCTTCTTAGGTTGTTTCATTATGAAGTAATAAAATCAGTATCACTCATATACTGATATGTTATTATAAGTATGAAACAACCATATTTCACCATCTATCCATCCTACGGAAAACGAAATCACCGCACGTGCGTACGTACGGAATACCGTCTCCACGACGTGGTGTAATCTATTTTCCACCACCACCTTACTTGGATGGGTATAATGGTGTAAATAATAACTATATATTATTATTGTAAAGTGATATTGATTCTGAAATAGTATACATACACTCCAATACATTTCCACAATCATGAGAACGATATCATCGCTCGTGCGTACGTACGGACTACCCTCTCCACGACGCGATGAGATTCATTCTCCATGTTAACCATTCATGAATGATTATAAAGTATATATAATAAGTAATCATGAAATAAATGAAATAATAATGATACTGGAGTTATGTGTATATATATGTATGTCATCTACTTAATTCCATTCAACTCAATAAGGAAACGAAAACAGCGTTCATGCGTACGTACGGCCTACCGTCTCCATGAACAGTGCATTTCTTTCCATTTACTGATCTATTATATATATGTATATTCTGAATATATATAATATATAAATAATTTTTTATATTCTGGAATTAATTAATCATGATCTAAGTAATCATATGAATAATTACAAGTCAAAACATGGATGACAAATGAAACGATTTTACCCAAAACGCTCTTTAACATGGAATTTACAAAAGAACGGGTAATATAAAGTCATAAGTGAACCGTATATGATATAATAACAATGAGTATGATTATGTAATAAGTAAATGACATTATTTAAATTGTTATACAGGAGGTTTGAACACTTACGAAGAAAATCGGACCTAAGGTAAGGGAAATGTCAAAATCTCATTTTTATCTGAGATTGTTTATACTTTGGTATTTACTGGGGTGTATTTTATCATCCACATCCATGTTTCCTCAATATGTAATATTATTTCCATCCACCTACAATTTTTTAAATCCATTTTTACCCTTTGGTGAGTTTATAGTAAAAGATATGAAAGGAATCTTTTGTCCTTTTTCATACGAGGTACTTTTTGACTTTTCCAACAAAAGTATGAGAAGAATGTTTTTTTAACTTATACGGCATGAATGGATTTTTAAAACATTATTTCCAAGAATCTTACTTTACATGTTTTGATGTTTATTTTTAATCAAATTCTTTTAGTTTAAAATTGTATGACATGTTAAGAAAGGAAAATGGTTTTGAAGTAGAAAGGATATTTTCCTCAAGAATTGAGTTCAAGTGTTTTATCAAAATTATTTTCCATCTAAGATAATATAGGGTTCTGTTTCTATCCCTATTATTACATTGATTTGATTATGTTGTGATGAAATTATTTTTATGAATTCCTTTATCTTATATGAATTGTTTTATGATGTCATGTTGTTTAAGAATCCCATTTTTATTACATGGGTTATGCAATGATGTATGATTTATGATTTTGTGGCACACATATGAATGGTATCATTATGAGATGGGTGGGACCTATATCTCCCTCCAATGCATTGGGTAAAGATTTTATATCTCATGAGATAGACATTTCTGGAATGGTAGGTTAAACCGGTTCAGTGAAACAGTACTGAAACGAGGAATGAACTCGGTTCAGAAATGGACTTCGTCCACTAAGATAGTCTTGGCAATGAGTCTTGACTAATAAGAAATGATTATCTATGATTATGTGTGTATGCCACAAAGTTTCATGTTTTAAGTTATGATTATTGGATTACATTTCATTACTATTATTTATCCCATGTTATGATATTATTATCTCTTTTCCAGGTTAAGATTTCCAAAATGTTATGTTCCTATGAATATGATGTGATTGATATTTCTTTTGTTTACCCTTACTGAGCATTTGAGCTCACCATTTTATGTTTTCATTTCCCCAGGATATAAAGAAAGGTTTTAGGTAAAAAAAAGTAAGATCTTTATGGGAGATGTTGAAGATATTTCACCACGATTAGAAGATTATATTCTAAGTTTCCAAAGACACTAAACTATTACAGTCCTTGAGTGTGTGTTTTTGTTATGTACTAAGTATTCCGCAAAAGTAATGTAATGTCCATGTACATTAAGCTTCGGGTCTCTACAGTCCAAACAGGCGAAACGAAGTCTGAATGGCCTGAAATCGGACGACATCAAAGGGTGAGTGAATTGTGATGTGGTGGAGTAGACGGCACGTCAATCGGACGTGCCGTGTGCCCGCGGTGACCGGGAACGCCGTTCTGGTGTCACAAACGGCCAAAACGGGCGTCTAACGGTCAAACTCATAGAGGACGACATAAAATTGACCTGAAATCATAGGACAACAATCAAATTATTATTCGTGACATGCAAGTGCAGACAGAACGTCAATCAGACATGCTGTCTATGTCGTAGGGCTCATTATGTGTTCTTTAAGTGTTGCGCGTGCTTGATAAACACGCGTGGGGGGTACAAATGGGCCGAACGAAGTACGAATGGCCTGAAATCGGACTACATCAAAGGGTGAGTGAATTGTGATGTGGTCGAGCAGACGACACGTCAATCGGACGTGCCGTGTGCCCGCGGTGACTGGGAATGCCGTTCTAGTGTCAAAAACGGCCAATACGGGCATCTAACGGTCAAACTCATAGCGGATGACGTCGGATTGACCTGAAATCCAAGGAAAACAATAAAAGTATTATTCTCGACGTTCATGTGCATACGGAACATCAATCATACGTGCGGTCTGCGCGGTAGTGCTCATTATGCGTTCTTTAAGTGTTGCACGCGCTTGATAAACGCACGTGGGGGGGGGGGGGGTCCAAACGGGCTGAACAAAGTCCGAATGGCCTGAAATCGGACGAAATTAAAGTGTGAGTGTATTGTGATGTGGTCGAGTAGACGGAACATCAATCGGACGTGCCGTGTGCCCGCAGTGACCGGGAACGCCGTCCTGGTGTCATAAACGGCCAAAACGGGCGTCTAACGGTCAAAATCATAGAGAACAACATCAGATTGACCTGAAATCCCAAGACAACAATCCAATTATTATTCCCGACGTGCACGGGCATACGGAATGTCAATCGGATGTGCGGTCTACACGGTAGGGATCATTATGCGTTCTTTAAGTGTTGTGCGCGCTTGATAAACGCCTGTGGGGGGTCCAAATGGGCCGAACGAAGTCTGAATGGCCTGAAATCGGACGAAATCAATGGGTGAGTGAATTGTGATGTGGTTGAGTAGACGGAATGTCAATCGGACGTGCTGTGTGCCCACGGTGTCTGGGAATGCCGTTCTGGTGTCATAAACGGCCAAAATGGGCATCTAACGGTCAAACTCATAGAGGACGACATTGGATTGACCTGAAATCCCAGGAAAACAATACAATTATTATCTATGACGTGCATGCGTAGATGGAACGTCAATCAGACCTGTGGTCTGTGTGGTAGGGCTCATTATGTGTTCTTTAAGTGTTGTGCGCCCTTGATAAACGCGCGTGGGGGGATCCAAACGGGCCGAATGAAGTCCGAATGGCCTGAAATCGGACGACATCAAAGGGAGAGTGAATTGTGATGTGGTCGAGTAGACGTCACATCAATCAGACATGTCGTGTGCCCACGGTGACCGGGAACGCCGTTCTGGTGTCATAAATGGCCAAAACGGGTGTCTAACAGTCAAACTCATAGCGGACGACATCAGATTGACCTGAAATCACAGGACAACAATAAAATTAGAACAATAGAATTAATGGTTTTAAATTTTTAAAACAGTAATCAAAATTATGAATATTATTTTGAAAATCAAATACTTTAGATCTGTTACAGTAAGTTTGAAGTTAAATATTTGTTTTCTAGGTTTTATTTGGTACTAAGTTTATTATTAAATTTTGTTATGCAGTTATATGTGATGATGGATGTGGAGCTTGGAAGATGACAGCTGGGATTTATTTGGGTATATTAATGTATAATTGAATTTTTTTAAAAAAAATTAAAATTTAATAGCGGCCGCCATTTCGCGGACGCTATAGGTCCAGGCTTTAGCAGCCTCCAATTGGCGGCCGCTAAAGCCCTTCTCGGCTTTCCTACAGCGTCCGCCAAATGGCGGTCACTGATAGTAACAGCGACGGGGAAAAAGAGGCCACCGTTTGGCGGCCGCTATTGGCCTTTAGCGACGGCTTTTGGCAGCCTCTAAAGGTCATTCTTGTACTAGTGTTTTGAAACTTTTGAGATGAAATGATTCTGAACAACCATTTTGAAATCCATATCAGTAAGTGAAACAATTTATCCCTCAAAACAAAGCTTAAATGAATGCTGAAATGACTTTGTTTCAAGTTCAAATATTTAGTAATTTCAGGAAAAGTACATTGAATTTTGAATCTCATGCCACATCTCACTGTCTTTATATTTTAAATCACTTTCCTGTGAAGCTTCCAAACCATTATTTTCATATTCTTTACATTCACCTAACTTTTTGAGAGAACCAAACCATGCTTGATTTAACATGAATTTGATTTATTCTTGTCAAAACTTGAGGGTTTGAGGTACTTATGTTTAAATGATTGTGGCATTTGTTTAGTATTAAAGCCCATATTTCAAAAAATTCTTTTTTATAATGGCCTACCTTGAACATTTAATCCTTGTGGCCATTAGAATCCATGAACATCCTGTTAGGTTAGCCACATTACAAGCCATTGTTTTCTATCCAACCAACTTTGGAAGTGAAATTACATAATCTATTTAGAGTTAAGTGTGGGGGAAGCTATCTTGTGTTTTGAAACCACATTCTATGATACTTTGGGTGGAAAATTAAATTCTGAAGAGATGTGTTTGCTGCTGAAGAAAATCATTATATTGAAAGTTGTGCTTTTGTGGAGCTTTCATGATAAGTGAAGTTGTTCCTTTTATGGAGCTTCTAATTGAGGTAGAAAGTTGTACCTATCTGGAGCTTTCAAGAAAATCATGTTTGAGAAGATTGAAATTTTAGTTGCTGAATGATGAATGGTTTAAAATTTCCTTGAATTTTCATGATTATGGAGCTGAATTGACACTATGGGGATTAATGAGGATACCATATTTAAGTGAAAAATAGATTAATGCAATTTTGTTTCAAAAAGAGTCAAGCCATCCTCATTCATCCTCAGAGTTTTTCACATCTAAATCCTACCAACCGAAATCCACAGAACAACCCTAAAAAGTCACCATGATAAACATATGTCCTTGACTCACATCGGGTGGCGATGTCGGAATTTATCAAGCCTATGGTGACTCTTTTATGAGTTTGGATGAGAAATACATTGAATTTTTTTTGATATTTGTGTGATAAGAGAAAATTCAAGAGCGGTAAGTGTTTTGTGCACGGGAGGATAAATGAAGTGGAAATATATTGAATGATATAAATAGAGAACTTGAAATAAGGTTTTTTATGAGGAATGATATCTTTTTTATTCTTGGTGTGGAATTGATGGATCTCAATGATATGTGTTTTAAAATTTGTTTTGATTTGATATTGATGTTTACTTGATATGAGGTTTTCCCCAATAGTGCAAAAGGGTAAGTGTGGGGGAGTTGATAAAACACCTTTTTTTGAATATTTTATTGATAATAAATGATATAACTTCCTCAAATTATGATAGATCTGTTCAATTATGGAATATTTGGGATTAGATCATTCATTTTCAAATTTGATGAAAATTCTAGTTTTACCCTTTTAACATTCACTGTAGTATTTCGGGCATAAATATTTTTCAGTAAATTATTTTCACTTAAATTTTTTTAAATGTGTTCCTAACTTAATTGGATACAAATTCTATTCAGGAATTGGGAGTTGTATCATGCATATGAGTGGATTTAATGGTCCATGAAGACAAAGCTGGACTGAACTATCCATATTGGACATCACTTCACCATTTGGGCCGTCCCTTCTTCACCCAGGACTGGATTGAGCACAAATTTTGAAGAAGGCTCGGGGAGATGATTTGGAAAAAATAGTCCTTCTAGAAGGCTGGCCAATTCACGCTTTTTTGAGGTCAACTATGCGGTGAAACGTGGAATAAATTATTTGGATGAGTTTTCATTTCACACTTAAAAAGTTATCTAACCCTAACCCTCACAAACTCTATTTAAAGGGGGTTTTCACTATTTAGGAGGGATGGTTGAGGATTTGGAATGGGTTTTCATAACGTTTTTCTCTTGGTAACCCCCAAAAACTCTTGGAATAAGTAAGGATTTGTGAAAACCTCTCTTCCAAAAAGGCTCTCCTCTCCCACCTCCTCTTTGTATTTCTTTTCATTCATGTTTTTATCTTGAATTTTTTTCAATTAATTTTCTGTGTTCTTCCCTTTTCTTATTATATTAATTTTTCCAATTGTTTTGGTATCAAGAGTGGAGACAATATTGTTTTATACCCTTTCAATCCTTTGCTCTTGCAAAACGTCTCCACGATGACCACACCGCCCATGGAAGAGTAATTTTCTTAGTGATCAATCTATCTTCTACCCTATTCATTTAATTATTTTGAATCATTGAGATACTGTAATTCACTTAATATGATTCATGAATTGTGTTTTTAAATGATAAGAAACTAAGAAATCAATTGAACAATTAACACAAAAACACACGAAGTCGAGATTTTGTGTAAATTGTGACATCGTGATCTTAATTGGTAATACAAGACCACACAGGATAAATTTGTAGAGTTCAAATATAATCCCAAAACACAATTCATCCTCATTTACAGAATGGATATGTGCTATAATTAACAACTGATCATAAGATACCCTTAGAACAACAATCAAAGTAGGGTGCTACGATTGCGTTTTCTGAAGCTAGCCTAGAGTTTAAATAAATTTATCTTTGTGGTTAAGTTAACTCTTGTAGGGTTAGAGGGTTAAAAAATTATGGGATCATAATTAAGTGGATATTGATTTAAATGATAATTATTAATAAGTAAATGAAGAGGTAGAGTTAGATCGATTGCACCTTTTAAATATTTTCTAAAAAAACATCTTCTTATTGTGTCATTTTAATCGAACTTCACTTAAAAACTAAAAACCAATACAATAAAATCTTCTTATAGAAAAATTCTTCTAGATTTATAAACTATGAAAAAACACCATCCTTTAAAGTAGTGTTTTTTCTATTTTATTTTTAGAATACCGTTAAGAAGTTGTTTTAATTTACATTCTCCTTTAAGAGATGACCTTGTTCAGCCACTCTGTTGCACCTAAGTACCCAAAAACCACTACTCATTTGAGGGTGCCCACAACAACATTATTTCACTACCCCTATAAATTCCAATGGAGGATTTCTACTCTTTGTGAATTTAATTTATTATTCCTATTTAAAGTTCAGGGTTAACTTCATAAAGAATAAATATGATTTTTTAGTTATCTATTATATATAATTCTTTTAGCTGAAAGGGAGTGTGATGAGAATTTAAAGTAATTAAGAATATAAAATATTAGAGAATACATCAGACAAAATGTTTGAAACTTTTTTTAAAATAAACGATTTAGGCATGAGATGACTATTATTGTAGATCCACAATAGAATGGAGTATATCAAATAATGGAAAGGCCTATATAAGAGAAGTTTTGGTGTATAAGACTTTATTTTGGAAGGACTAAGGTAATTTGGGAAGAATCTATCAACAAAAAAGCTTAATTTATCAATATAATTACTGTTTCGGTGCGGATGTGCGTCGGGTTACGCTGTTCCGCCAGGACGCGTTCGCGCGTGCACCCGTCAACCCGAGGGGATGGGCGCGCGGCTTGTGGTCCCGCAGTCCCGCTTTCCAAGGGCGGGCGGCATTCGTCCCTTATTCAGGGGCGTCTGCTCCTTGATCGAAACCGGGATGATGGGATGTCGGCCCCTCCTTCCTTGGACGTCTCCTCGGAACTCGTCGCCTAATCCGGGTCTCCCTCATAGACTTAAGAATGTTCGTGAATCTCGTTCCCGGCGCCATATCTTCATGGACACCGGTTAATTACACTGCTTCCGCCCGGACGTTCCAAGGAGTCCGGTCGGGGCAGCAACCTGCGGTGAGGAGGCCGGGTGGCTCTGGGTGCTGGGGGCGTGTCGTAACACTGCGGCTCTGCACATCTGTCTTCCGTCCCTAATAGGGCTTCTCGAAGGCATGATGGCCTGAGGCATCCCGTACTGGGTGCGGGGAACTGTGTCATCTGAGGTTTTCCTCAGCTTCCCATGTTTAACACGGGGTATGCCGCGAGTTTAACGTCCAGCGGGGACGACATCGGACCGATCAACACGAAAAGTGGATCAGATGACAGAACCCCTTGCGGGGAACCTCCGACGCTGGGGCCAGCACATGGGCGGCTTCCCAAGTAACGTGGAGTGGAGTGAAGTGGCATGACCCCACCGGGATGTGGCGGCCCGGGTAAGGATCAGGATGGATGATGGAGTGAAGAGCTTGGACCCCATAGGGGCTTCCTACGTACCCTGCGTTGGCACGGATCAAAGTCAACGTAGTTCGGGTATACAGTTTAACGTCATGCTGGACGTCGGCAAGCCGACTCACGAAGAGGTCGAGGCCGCCGGGCGGAGGATTGAACCGAACCACCCCGCACAGAGGGGGATGGAACGGCCGGGTGGATCACAGTTTCACGTCATGCTGGACGATAAAAGGAGAAAGGGGAAAAGGGGGCTGTGGGGAGGTACAGTGGAGATACACACGGGCAGTCTCCCACAGGGGCGGATTCATAGGTGAATCGACGCAAGCGTGAACCCTGGAGGGGTCCACTGATGGACGAACCGACGTAAGTACGACCGGGACGACCAGGTGGCGGGCTTGAACCTCAGGGAGGCTTCCTACGTACCCTGTTTAGAAGACAGGGATCAAAGTCCACGTAGTTCATTCTGTCAGGACTTACGCACTTGAGGCAGCCCGGATGCAGCAAAACTCAGTTGGAAGGGACTTGGACCGAAAGCAGAAGACACCTCGATCCCAGTCATACCCTCTACTGGCTTCGGCAGTGGGGAGGCGCAATGGAGATACACATTGCAGCCTCCCACGAGAAACTAGGGGTTTGTAATACCCTGCCCCCGTAGGGAAAAGCCGCTCCCATTAAATCGCCCCAAAAGCGGGACAATCCCGACATCCCTGCAGAGACGAGCGGGTGGGGGCCACATCCAAACCGGGGGAGACCCTGCGTGCGAGGCACGGGATCGAATGATGCGGACGGTTTAGCGTCTTGCCAGACGAAGTACAGTTTAACGTCGTGTGTTGAGGACGAAGCGGACGGTTTAACGTCTTGCCGGACGAAGCACAGTTTAACGTCGTGTGTTGAGGACGAAACACTTGGCAGTTTAACGTCTTTCAGCGCGGACGATGAGGGCTAGGCAGTTTAGCGTCGTGCAGCTTGGACGGATGTGCAGTTTAACGTCATGCTGGACGTATGGGCAGTTTAACGTCATGCGGGACGAATGCGCAGTTTAACGTCATGCTGGACCTATATGCAGTTTAACGTCATGCTGGACGATGTGCAGTTTAATGTCATACTGGACATATATGCAGTTTAACGTCATGCTGGACATATATGCAGTTTAACGTCATGCTGGACGAATGATTGCCGCCGATGGGTCTGCGTCACTTCGCACGAGCCTGGAGGGTCGCACGGGAAGACAACGCACGGTGCGGGCACCCAGGATGACGATCATCGGGCGCCACGCAGGCGGGTACCCTCAGGGGGTCAAGGGAGGCGACCCTGGCGGATTGCGCGCAAAAGAGGAGCTTTGCGCGCAAAACCGCGGGTCGGCGCGCAAAAATGGCGGGCTGGCGCGCAATTGGGCCAGCCCTTTGCGCGCGGATGGCTGGGATTGCGCGCACCGGGCTTCGGGTAGCACGCGGGGGCAACGGCTCATTCTCTAACGAATGGCCACTTTGAAAATAGGGGGTGCGCGCAATCGGGCTGGATTGCGCGCACCCGGAGGGCAATTGCGCGCAAGCGGCTTCTTTTGCGCGCAAAGGCCTTCGGGTTGAAATTTATTCAAAGGAAAGGAGCCAAGGGGATTGCGCGCGAAGGCGGACCCCAAGGCTCTATTGCGCGAAAGAAAGGAGGTTACCTGAAGATCGACATTGCGCGCGGAAGGGGTTGGATTGCGCGAACGAGCGACGCTTCGGATTCCGGCAACCTTCAAAACGTTGGGGGTCGCCTTATATTTATAGGCAACCCCGGGCGCGGAATCCGGTCTCGGGCGCGCAATTCGCTTCGCGGGCGCGGAATCCGGACCCGGCGCGCAAAGGAGCCGCGCAGGCCACGGGCGCGCAAAATAGCGCGCCGGCCCAGCGCATTGCGCGCATCCCGGGAGGATTGCGCGCCGCGACTCAACTTTGCGCGCGGAACTCTAAAATTTCGCGCAAGCCCTCCGGGCCCTCCGGAACGTGCCTCTGACTCCAAATATCACTTCGCTTTCCGCATCCGGAGCTTCGTTTGGGAACAACGGACTTTTCCGGCGTCTACAAAATCCCCCCCTCGGAATCTGATCGGCGAGAGGTCGCAACGATCGGGTTCCGAGGGAGACGCCGGAATGCCGAAGTCCTGGGCTGTGCGGGACTTAGGCGCGCAAAAAGGGGTGTCGGGCGCGAAATTCGCCGCTGCGGTCGCGCAAAGCGCTTTCCGCGCAGCGCGGACCCCGGCCTCGCCAATAAATAGGGGCCCTGGGTCCCGCGTTCCGTACTCAGGCCTTCCGCGCGATAAGCTCCAACGCTCTCGTGCGCGAAATTGCCTTTTCCGGTGCGAAATTCGCCCGATCGGCGCGCAAAACCGTCCGGATTTCGCCTGTCTTTGCGCGAAAACCCGGGACTTTGCGCGACAGTCTTCCCAATTGCGCGCCGTCCTCTTGGATTGCGCGCCGGCCTTCAAACTTCTCTACCAGCCTCGTCCGATCCCGCACGCTTCATCCCTTAACCCGCACGACTCCCGAAACTTCCGAGATGGCCACGCATAGAGGAAATGAGGGGGATGCCGCCACTCGCAGGGCTGAGATGGCGACGAACGAGGAGGTTTACGGAGCCAAGGAGATTGTTTCCAACAATCAATCCTTGTTCGACTTACTAACGCCGGCCCAGAAGACATATCCACTGTCGGACAACCTGCCGCTCTGGAACTTCGGCATCCTAGATGAGGTTCCGGTGCCAGGGTTCGAGATTGATGCGCCGCTGACCTGGGTGACCCGGGAGGACGAGCTTCTCCGCTATAACATCACCAACAATGGGCATCCTGCCAGGGAGACCAGGCACTTAGACGTCTACGTCCTGAACCCGAGGACGCGAACCATTGACGGGGGTGAGCCTACTGCGGAAATTCTCCAGCCCTCTACTCGAGCATATACCGCCAGAGTGTCACGGACGACACCAAGGGCTGGCTGAAGGACTGGGACTTGCGGTCTGGGGGCAACTTCACCAGTGAGTGGGCCTGGGCGTTCTGGGTACGCCACACTTGCGATCACTTCGCAGAGGAGCTGCGGTACATCGGCCTGTTTGAGGCGGTGTGGACGTCGCAGTTCCATTTCTACCAGCAGTCCGAGCTCGGGCCGGAGCTGTTCACCCGATGGTCTCCGGATACCAACACCTTCCATATTCATCATGGGGAGGTCGGCATCGGTCTCTGGGACATCCACTGCATCGGAGGTATCCCGCTGGAGGGCTACCAATACGATGAGTTCCTGCCACCGAAGAACACCTGGGAGGACAGGTCACGGACTCCCATCCTGACCTGGCATTTGCTTGACCTGGCTACGCAGCGGCTCGGGATCAAAGACTTCCAGAAGGACATAGCCTACAAGGAATGGTTCGGCCAGTTCTTGGAGCATGACCCGGCGGTCAAGATGCCAGGCAGGGGGAAGCGGTGCCCGACCGCAGCTCAGAGGAGCCGGAACGGGTCGTACTGGCGGGTCCTGGAGACGGGTGACTACCGCTCATGGGGGTACCGCGTCATCGAGGCCCGGGACCCAAATGTCCGGTACGCGGCGTTCCTGGCCGCCTTTCTGAGTGGGTGGCTCCTGCCAGTGCGGGACGCGAGAATGGGCGTTCGCCCGGCGACTCTGGCGATGGCGGGCGCTATGGCCGCCAACAAGAGATACAACCTCGGGGTCCCAGTGCTGGCGAGGCTGTATGCCATCCTGGGACGCATCTCACGAGGGGGGTCGCCACGAAGGATCTGTGGGCCCTTTCAGTTCTTCCACGGCTGGGTGGCTGCTCACCTCGGTGGGTACACGTTTCCGAACACCATCATTCCTCCGGGCAACGGCCTGCGACCCTCCCTGCTGAACATTGCGGGGGTCGCTCCGATGACCCTAAGTGAGGAGGGCGTGCGGATCCGGATTGGCAATCATGCCAACTTCAACTTCAGTCCGTTCCCCACTCCCGTTGGCCAAATGATCGACAACGGGCAAGGTCCGCTGGAGCAGCATGAATACTTCCTGAACATGCGGGGCGGGGTGCTCGTGGCTCAGATCGACGGGAAGGTGATCTGCGAGCCTTACGTGCCGACCCGGTTCGCCAGGCAGTTCGGGTGCCTTCAACGGATGCCGAAGAGGGTATTCACTGCTGTCCGGGAGGAGACGAACCCTGGCGTCCTTCGTCAGATGTGGCTCATGTTTGTCGCTTTCGGCTCTGGCGACGTCATCACTCTCCCTCCTACCGGAGTTGACGCAGGCTTGGCAACCGAGTACGCCGAACACTGGGCCATCGCGTACCCCGAGGGGCTCTTGCGGAAGCTAGTTCGGCGGCTCGAGGTTACCCGTGCGGAGACCGGGCGTCAAGGAAGGAGGCGAGGCGCCGCCACACGGGGGAGAACGGAGGCGCGCCAAGCAGCGGAGCCGGCGCGGGCAGGGACTTCGGCGGCGGGCACATCGCGAGCTGCCGCCACGACCTCAGCGCCCAGAGAGGGGGCACGTACGGTGGTCGACGAGCGGGCCCGGGAAGCAGGTGAG
Source organism: Viscum album (assembly GCA_963277665.1). NCBI lineage: Eukaryota > Viridiplantae > Streptophyta > Magnoliopsida > Santalales > Viscaceae > Viscum > Viscum album. The sequence continues at coordinate 508,937,650 of OY728145.1, forward strand.
ACGTCTGCTCGAACCCTCCCATGATGCGGTCTTCCCGGCGCTGTGGTCGGCCTGGATGACTCTGCGGCAGTCACTGGGGACCGACGCCATCTGGCGAAAGATACTCAGGGAAGGAATCTATCTGCCAGAGGTCGGGCGCCTCCAGATTGCCGACAGAGTGGACTTCAACCGGCAGTACGCATATCTGACGGCCATGGACGAGTACGCGCGCCAACGTGGTCAGCGCGCGGAGCCATCCCTTCTGGTGAAGGTGATGCTTGGTCTCGAGCCCGCTCCGGAACAGATGCCGCCGGAAGAAGATGACAGTAGCAGCGACTCCGAAGAAGAGGAGGAAATGGGGGAGGATGAAGGCTCCGAGGGAAGATCCCATCAGGGGATCCCACGGGAGAGCGGTGAGGTGGCCGGCTCTGACAACGTTGATGTCACTGAGCTCCTCGAGGTTCGCTTCTATCCCTACTCAATCTGCTTCATCCACTCTTATGCAGCTTCTAACCCATTTCTCCATCTTTCTCAGGAGCACACGGATGTCGGTCAGGCGTCCTCAGCGGGAGTAGGGGAGGCGCCAGCAGGACAAGGCGGGGGCCAGGCACCCATTATCGGACTGTCAAGCGCTAAGGGGTCCCCTGCTGCAACTGTTCCTGCGGCGACCGGGATAGCGGAAGATGACGCTCCGAACCCCCGTAAGTCTCCCTACTTTACTGCTGGTGCTTGCCGTTGACGATCCGTGACTAACCATGGCATGCCCTGCGCAGTGATCTCAACACTGGAGGCTCATCGGGTTGCCGAACCCGGGCCATCCACGAGTGGACCGGTGGCAGACATGCCGCCTGCTCCGAACAGACTTCCCAAACCGAGTCGGCCCCAACCAACTGCTGATCAAGGGGCTCCGGACGTCGGCGGTGCTGCCATCGGAGAGAGGTTGGGGGCTGACGAGGGGTGTCAGCGCCGCTGGGGAGAGAGAAGAAGGTCGCCCGGATGTTGGGGAACCTATCCCTCGTGAGGACCTCCCAGGGGCGGACCCTGGCAGCAGACCTGCTGGCTGCCTTCCCCTACCTACCGGCCTGCCGATCCCGAGGAGATGGACGACTCAGACACGGAGGCGGTCGAGGAGAGCCGGGATAACGCGCCGTAGGGGGTGGAAGTGCATCCAGCGCTTCCTCAAGCGAGACCCGTCGGAGTGGCTGGGGCGCATGGGATCACTTCAAACCTGGCTGCGCTTTCTGTGTGCCGGGGGAGCTGATGCTCAACGCCTCCATCTAACGGTCCGTGATTTCATGGCCGAAAAGATGCGCGAGAGCTGCCGGCGTGCCGACGTCACACAAAGTCGGGACATGTCGGAGAGCACGCGGGGCGCTCCTCGCGGCGGAGCAGGAAGTCCGGCGCCTCGAAGGGCAGGCGGCAGAGAAGGAGGCCTTCGTCGCAACGGTGTACCGATCTTGTGGAGCAACTAGCAGCCCAGCTGGTTGACGCCCAGGTACAGCTGACGGAGGCGGGCCAACAGATGGTCACAATTCAGGTCGAGCGGGAGCGTGCACAGGCCAGAATCGACGAACTGCGCGCTGCGACCGCTGACGAAGAGAGGGGACGCAGAGAGCGAGAAGCAGCTCTGGAGGCCACCAGCCAAAGGGTAGCGGCATTAGAAAGACTCATTCAGCACGCTAAATCCCTAAGGGCTTTGTTTTGCCATTCCCAAAACATTTGCTTCCACTACTTTGATCCATTTGTATGAATCAATATATTTATCTGCATCTTTTGGTTTAACATGCTCAACCACAATTCGTTGTCTTGCGGGAGTGTTAACCAAGCATCAGGCATCCATAATTGGGCCTGGATTTCTGGAGATAAAGAGGGAGGTCATTCCTAGGAAAGGAGACCTCAGACCTAATCAATGTATCATCCCCCCCAACTTGTTCCAACACACGAGCGGGACAATGCTAGGGGCGTTGAGATTTTATCCGAACATAGGGAAATGAGAAAGGGTGAATCGCGTGTCCCGAATCCGGACATCCACAACGGTCGGCCTTCCAGGAAATGCCCAAGACGGGTAGGCGGACAGTGGATCGACCATAACAACTGCAATAGACGGACCGAAAAAAGGCCATCATTCATATTGCAGGAGGCGGACCACATGTCATCATGAATACCGCTTTGGGGTTCCTTCAGACACAAGGGTGGAAAATCCAGATCAACAGGGCATGCGAAGCGTGGGGCGAAGTGACGATTTGTTCGGACAGAATCCAACGCTCTCAAAATTGGCGCCACCGTGGGGGAAAGCGTATTAGGCAGATGCACTAATCCGGCCAGTGAGTCACCTCAATTCTCAGACAGCACCTCTCTGACGAGGAAACCGTCGCTTCCCATCATTGCGATGGGGCATCCCGAGCTGAATCGGGGAGAATATCACAACTGCACCACTCTACCCGAAGTCAGGCCAGACGGCCGACGACGAGGAGGAGCGGGACTTAACGATCCCTGAGGCTGGACCCGAGTTGGAATACCCGGGCGTTCCTACGTACTCCATCAGGCTGGAGATCAAGCCACACGTAGTTCTGAGAGTGCAGTTTAACGTCATGCAGGACGTAGGACCCCATTTGGGGAGATCTTAGTTTAGGGTCGTAGGGCTCAGACCGTAAGGGCTAGATCTTAGTTTAAGGTCTTAGAGCTCGGACCATAAGGGGGGATCTTAGTTTAAGGTCTTAGAGCTCGGACCATAAGGGAGATCTTAGTTTAAGGTCTTAGAGCTCGGACCATAAGGAGAGATCTTAGTTTAAGGTCTTAGAGCTCGGACCATAAGGGAGATCTTAGTTTAAGGTCTTAGAGCTCGGACCATAAGGAGAGATCTTAGTTTAAGGTCTTAGAGCTCGGACCATAAGGGAGATCTTAGTTTAAGGTCTTAGAGCTCGGACCATAAGGAGAGATCTTAGTTTAAGGTCTTAGAGCTCGGACCATAAGGACTCAAAGCACGCCACATCGTGGTCATATCCCCTGGATATGCGAAGATGCACTGAGGGATAGTGTCAAGAGTGTCGAGGTTTCGCCTGGTCAGAATGGGAGGTGGAAAATGTGAATCATGCGGCCATTCACTCGAGGACTGGAAGCACCGGAGTAACGATATGGGAGTACTGCCGACCGTGGCGGAAAGGCAGCATCAATATCGCACTAACCGTTGGTGGAATGAGGCAGCAAACGAGCATCGACCGCTCAATCGCAGGATTCATATCGATTTGCTGCCCGAGGCCATTGGGGGTACCGGCCCGAGTCGGTGGGAGAGCACTGAGGCATTGTGTCCGAACCGTTCACGGGGGCTCCACCCAGGGCGTAGACGATGGGTCCGAATGAAAGGGAGCACGAAGCCTGAAAAGTGGAGGAAACCTGACCAAGCGGATCCTGACCCTCCTGGCAATAAACCAGAGTACTCTTGACACCGGTGGACCACGACAAGGGGTCGGGGAACACGCCTTGAGGGTGACCTGAAGGCGGCGGATTCCCCAGAGAAGGGGGAATCTCTAAGAGGTGGGGGGCTGGACCCGAAGTTTCAAACATCCGGGCGTTCCTACGTATCCCATAAGGATGGGAATCAAGCCGCACGTAGTTCTTGAAGCGCGGCACAACACAATCGGGCACCAGCGCGGGGAAGAGTGCGGGTCTGACCCTCGCACACAAAAGGAGCGGCATTTGATATTTCTTGTTTGTCCTTAAAGATGAATGGCTTTTCTTTGTGCGGCGACATGCCTGTGATTGAGAAATCTCTGGCGTCGCCACAATAATCAAGCCATGGAAGGCATTGATGAATGGCATGGTCATTAACCAGCGCCCAACATGAGTGTCCCCTGAGGAGGACATCACGATGCAGTGCCGTTTCTCGTCGGGCGGCCAAGACGATCACAGTTTACGGTCGTGTGGTAGGACCAGACAACACAGTTTAAGGTCGTGTGGTTCGGACCATGGGGGAATCCGCTTATTGCGGTACGGCGGACACGGCGGAGGTGGGAACATACCCAGCCCTGCGGTCACGCACGATTCCAGGAGAAGAGTCTTGGGATAGGGGTCTGCATATGTCCATCACCCGAGGGGCAGAGATGCTAGCCTCCAGATATACTGGGCCCAGAACGCGATTGTTCGGGCGACTCCTTACTCCTTATGGGGACGAGGGTCCAGCCACGCACGGCCCTTAGGGAGGAAATCCGCATATATCCTTGGTGCTCAGATCATGGGAGCCTCGAACGACATCATTACCCTGGTTGGTCTGCCTAACGTGTAGAGGCGTACTGGAGGTCAGTATGAAGAGAGTGTCGAGATTCCACTACAACGCATAAAGGCGGAGTGTGATGAGGACTGCGCAACCAATGTTCAGAGCCTGAAAGAGCCGACATGGCGATCAAGGATGTTGCTGACGCATTCGCAACACAACATCCGATCACGTCAGCCTAAGACGGGGCAAGCAAACGAGCATCAACCGCTCAATCGTAGGATTTATATCGATTTGCGGCCCAAGACCCGTCGGGAAATCGACCCGGAGCGGTGGGAGAGCACTGAGGCATCGTACCCAAACCGCTAGCGAGGATCCCTTTGAGTGAAGGCTCGAACAAGAGGAAGCGCGAGGCCTGACAAGCAACACAGGACTTGTCGGAATTGAATCCGACACTACGAGTCATAGACCGAAGCACCCAAAACATGTTAACAGATCTCCGGAAAGGGTCGGAGGACTCACCCTGAGAGAAACCGAAGGGGGGCAGATCCCCGTGATCAACCAAGAGACGGGGCTGGACCTGAAACACAAGCGTCCAGGCGGTCCTACGTATCCCATAAGGATGGGAATCAAGCCATACGTAGTTCTGGAGAGGCAGTTTAACGTCATGCAGGACGATGAGGGGTGTGAGGTAGTTCCACACACGGGGGAGGCGTACGGCGCGGCCAGTAGACCGACGTGAATGAGGACATAATCCCCCGCTTACGCGATACGCCTCGCACAAAAAGGAGGAGAACTTGGGCCAAAGGCCCAACGCAGGATAGAGATTCCCGGGAAATGGGGCTGGGCCTGAAACATGAATGTCCAGGCGGTCCTACGTATCCCATAAGGATGGGAATCAAGCCATACGTAGTTCTTGAAAGGCAGTTTTACGTCATGCAGGACGAATGCTGAACAGTTTAACGTCTTGTAGCTCGGACGTAGTGCAGTTTAGCGTCATGCAGGACGAAGCACTTGGCAGTTTAACGTCTTGCAGCGCGGACGAATGCTGAACAGTTTAACGTCTTGTAGCCTGGACGAATGAAGTTTAACGTCGTGCAGGACGTGGGCACACTCAGACAAAGTACTGCTTGAGGAACCTAGCGTTGGTGGGAGGAGTGACACGCTCACCATCCATAGTCGCTAGGGAGTACGCGCCATTGGGATAGACCTTGTGGACAACAAAAGGTCCCTCCCACTTGGGCTCCAACTTGGGCGGCTTCCTGCCGGGGATCATCGGCGCTCTTAGGGCTAGCACTAGATCACCCTGCAGGAAGGAGCGGAGGCGAACCTTCTTATTGAAAGCTCGAGCCATTCTGCTTTGATGCCTCTCCAAGTTGTGCAAAGCGCGAAGTCTATTCTCATCCAGTGCTTCCAACTCGACTAGACGGGCTTCAGCAACTCTGTCCGGCGCTTGCTGGTCGTAGACCGCAGTGCGCAAGGACGGCAACTGGATCTCGATGGGCAGGACGGCCTCAGCTCCATACACCAGGGAATAAGGGGTCATCTGGGTGGAATTGCGAGTCGTCGTCCGATAAGCCCAGAGGGCGTTGGGGAGCTTGTCCGGCCAACTCTTCTTGTTCTGACCAACCATCTTTTGCAGAATGTTAGAGAGGGTTTTGTTAAACGCCTCGATCTGTCCATTCGCCTGCGCATGATAGCGAGATGTATGGTTCGAGCGGATTTTATACTTGGCGTACAACTTCTTCAACTCGGCTGCTCGGAAATTGGTTCCGTTATCCGTGAGGATAGCGTGAGGCACTCCAAATCGATAGATGATGTTGGAGGTCACGAAGTCAGCGATCGAACAGGATTTGACCTCTCTGAGCGGAATCGCTTCTGCCCATTTGGAGAAGAAGTCCGTGGCGGTCAGAATGAACCGGCACTGGCGAGCTGTCGCCGGCGGGTAAGGTCCCACAACGTCCAGTCCCCAGACTGCAAAGGGCCAGGAATACCTTGTGGTATGGAGAGGCTCCGGCGGCCGATGCACAAAGTTCGCATGAACCTGGCACGCATGGCACCTCCTGGCGTACTCGATGCAGTCATGGATCATAGAGGGCCAGAAGTATCCCAACCTCCGAATCTGGTGGGACAGCTTCGGCCCAGTCTGGTGGGCGCCACATGAACCAGCATGAACCTCTTGCATGACTCGTGGGATCTCAACTCCCTGAAGGCAATGGAGGAGAACACCATCAAATCCGCGTTTGTAGAGGATCTGCTCCAGGTCGGGACTGCTCTGGAGGACGAACTGCGATGCGCGGCGTCGAACTCGCTCGCGCTCGGCCCGATCCGATGGAAGAATGCCATGTTGGAGGTACTCAACCAAAGGCGTCCTCCAATCAGGGGCTGATCCGACTGTCACATCTGGGGTACTCGGGGCTCCGGGCATAGGGGCAACCGTGGTGAGATTACCTACCAACGGGCCGCGATCTCCTTCCGGGATAACAGGAGCGATGAGCCTACGGCGCGTCACGCGGATGATCAGGTTGTCCTGTTCAGGCTCCGCAAGTGACGCAGCGAGGCTGGCCAAAGCATCTGCTCGACCGTTCTGCGACTGGGGAATATGGACAATTTCTGGCCGAGAAGGGAACCGGGCCATCAGCAGGAGGGTGCACTCCAGCAATGGCACAAGTTCCGGCTTCCTGACAACATAGTCGCCATTGATCTGCTTAACAACCAGCTCGGAGTCCCCTTTCACACACAGATGGGGCACGTCGATCTCGAGAGCTAACTCAAGGCCGGTGATGAGGGCATGGTATTCCGCCTCATTGTTGGTACAGCCCTCTGACAACAGGAACGAGTATGGCAGCACGGCTCGCTCCGGGGTAATGAAGACGATGCCCAAGCCCACTCTGTTGAGCTTAGGATTATCGAGTCTTCTACCGGTGGGGCTCCGGGAGGCACCGTCAAAGTGCATCTGCCAGCATGGATCGGCTCGATCAACCGAGAGAATGGTCTCATCAGGAAAGCCTAGATCCAGCGGCTGATCCGCGGAGGTCGGGTGAGCTGCCAGAAAGTCTGCCAATGCTTGCCCTTTGATGGACTTCTGAGACACATACCTGATGTCGAACTGCTGGATAATCACAGCCCACCGCGCTAGGCGGCCAGTCAACATAGGCCGGCTCAGGATATATTTCAACGGGTCTACCCGAGAAACCAATTGTACCTCATGGTGCTGCAAGTAGTGCCGTAATTTCTGTACGGAAAATACGAGCGCCAGGCAGCTCTTCTCGATGGGGGAATACCTAACTTCCGCATCGAGGAGCATGCGACTGAGGTAATAGAGGCTATTCTCCGTTCCCTCGTTGTTCTTCTGGGCGAGAAGGGCACCCAGGGACCGTTCCAGGGCGGTCACATAAAGGACCAGCGGCTTTCCGGATACGGGCGGCATCAGAACCGGAGGTTGAAGCAGGTACTGCTTGATTTCCTCGAAAGCGGTCTGACACTCTTTATCCCATACATAGGTGGCACCTTTCTTCATGAGCCGAGAAAAGGGCTTACACTTGCCGGCCAGATTCGCGATGAATCGGCGTATATAGGCTAAGTGGCCTTGGAACCCTTGCAGTTCCCGGACGGTACCTGGGGGAGGCATCTGGCTAATCGCCCTGATTTTCTCTGGGTCGATCTCAATACCCCGGTATCTTACCACAAATCCAAGGAACTTTCCGGAGGTGACCCCAAAGGAACACTTCAACGGGTTCATCTTCAGGCAACGAGACCGGAGGAAGCCGAACACTTTCTCAAGATCTTTGAGATGGTCCTGACGCCGACGCGATTTGACAACCAAGTCGTCGACGTAGCATTCCACCAGTGTGCCGAGGATTGGCTTGAATATGCGGTGCATCGCCCGTTGATAGGTGGCACCTGCATTCTTCAGGCCGAAGGGCATGACCCGGTAGCAAAAGGTACCTTGGGGGGCCCTGAAGGCAGTGAACTCCTCATCCTCAGGGGCCATCCGAATTTGGTTGTATCCGGAGTATCCATCCATGAAGGAGAGGGCTTGGAACCCTGCCGTGGCATCAATCAACAGCTCTGTCCCTGGAAGGGGAAAATCATCCTTCGGACAATGGCGGTTGAGATCGCGGAAGTCGATGTAGACTCTAATCTGCCTGTTCTTCTTCCTGACCGGCACAATGTTGGCCAGCCATTTGGGGTACTGAACTTCCCTCACGAAGTTGGCTTTGATAAGCTTGTCAACTTCGGCCTCAACCATGGCACCGTGGGATGGGTGCATCTTCCTGGGAGGCTGCTTGAACCCGCGATGGTTCGCCGGGAGACCAAGGCGGTGGACGGCTACCTGGGGATCTAGCCCCGGCATCTCATCATAGCCCCAAGCGAACACATCACGGTGCTGCCTGAGAAAGTCCACGTACTGCTGCCGCTCCTCAAAGGGCATGGCGGCACTAACCAATGTGGGTCTTGGATCGACCTCGGTTCCAAGTTTCACCTGTATTAACTCATCGACCGTGGCGGGGACGCCCTCCTCAAAGGCTGGGGGTGCGTCTTCCATATCCTCTCCACTCGGGGAGGGATCATCCACGGGAGAGACTGCGTTGGAAACTGCATTGGGGCTACCAGATCCTGCTGGGCCACTGGTGCTGGCGCGGGCGGTCGCGGCCGTCTCATCAGGAGACTCGCGGACCGTCAAGACCATGGCGACGTCCAACCGGTGAATCGGGAGGACGTAGGCGTCATCCAGACTTGCCCAGGGATCGCTTGCAACAGCGACATGCTCAACCTCACCTGCCAAGATCTGCTTATCCTTGTTCTTGTAATAGTCCGCGTCCAGATAGCGGGCTTCACATGAGGCAAAAGGAGAGGCATCTCCTTGAAGCACGCCTACTCGACCATTAAGGGAGTATTTGAGGCATTGGTGGTATGACGAGGGAACCGCCGCGTGAAGGTGAAGCCATGGCCTGCCCATCAATGCGTTATACGCAGTGTCCTGAGAGACTACCATGAATTCGGTGTTGGCAACCAAGTCACCGAACTGGGTCTTCAAACGTATCTTGCCGACCGGGGTTTGCTCGGTGCGGTCGTACCCCTGGATCCTGAGGTCGGAGGGAATCAAGTCATCCTCAGACAACCCCAATCTCCGGAGCGTCCGAGTTGGAATCAGGTTAATCCCGGACCCCGTGCCGACAAGACAGCGCCGGGCTTCAAGGCCATTGAACTGGCCAGTGACATACAGCGGACGAATGTGTCCCTGTATAGGAGGGTCTTCATCCTTACCAGAGAACGAGATAACTGCCTGTCATTCGGCGTCCTCGATCGTTTCGGCGTGAAAGGCCTCTGCAGCCGCAACCTCTGTCTCAAACTGGAGGGGGCTCTTCAGGGCTTCAGCGAGTGCCTCGCGCATCTCAGATGACATGCGCAGAGCCTCAAGGATGGAGAGCCTTGCTGGGATGTCGGCCAAGTGCTTCAGGACATCATACTTTTTGGCCAAGCGCGAGCCCCTGGTTGCAGGGGGTTGCTCTGCGGTTGGTGGCATGACGGGCCTTGCCGGTTGGATCGGCGGCCGACTGGTACTTGGCGCATCTCGCTGTTCACTAGTCGCAGTCCGGGAAATGGTCACCGTACTGGAGTCAGGAGGCCGGGATGGACTTGTGGCAGGGCGGAGCTGGTCGCGACGCGGCTGAGGCGGTTCTGCCTGGTCCCACACCACAAACAGTGGCGGAGGCGAATCCGTCATCCCCGGATGGGGGGCCTGCGCACGTTGAGCTCGATCTTGAGCCTGCTGCCTACTCTCAGTGGCGTGCACGGCCTGGCTGGAGGTACCGACGGCTGTGCCCCGGCGACTCCTGCTGCTGCGGTTCTTCCGACGGTGGCGACGACCGGGGACACTAGGGAGGTCCACCTGGTGTTCTTCAACGTCGGGAACCGAGAAGGGATTTACCAGCTCGACGGTATTAACCGAAGCGTACCCAATACCGTCATCGGATGAATCATCCATCACCGGGCGGATCCGAGGAGGGACCCCAATCTCCGGGGGCATGAAATCTCCGAGAGTACGGGATAGTGGCGGAACCGGCGAGGCGCGCTCTTCCTTCTTGCGCTGCCGCCGTTTGCTCCTTTTGGAAGAGGCAGGCTGGGACGACGATGCCGAAGCAGCACCCGCAGGTTCTGGGGGCTCAGGCTGATTCAAGCGTGCACGGATGATTCCATGGGCGCGAATGATCGTCTTGCGGGCCATCCAGTTTTTATACTTCTGGGACCCGCGGTCGGAGACCAGCTGCCATTCGTCCTCGTTGCCACTATCGTCATCTGATCCCACGAACACGCCCGCCACTTGTGCTGGAGCTGGGCCCAACCTGATTACATTGTTGTTAATCTGGTCTTGGAGCCAGTCCTTAAACACATAGCACCGCTGGATGGTGTGCCCCAGGGCTCGATGGTAGGGGCAGTAGCGGGGGTTATTCGTAAGATGTGCCTCCTCTGGCTTCCAACACTCAGGCAGTCGCACAATCCTCTGCTCCAGGGCGCTCCGGAAATAACCGGGGACCTGATCCTCGTGGAATGAGTAAGTCAGGTGTCGCGGGCCCCTGGGAGCATGGTCTTGACGAGGGGCTGGAGGGGCCGGCCGAGGGGGTGGGCCCTGATTATCTCGCCTGGGTTGCGGCGGTACATTACGCGGAGGGGCCGGCCGGTTCTAGGGCTGCTGCTGCTGGGCCGGGAACTGAGCCCGTGGAGGCGGATTCCTGTGAGGCTGTGGAGCTGGTCTCGCCGGCAGCAGCTCCAACGGCCTGGGAGCCTCTATCTGGGCCACAGCAGCGGGCTCAGCCCTACTGGCTCTCCTTGCAGGAATCATAGGAGGCAGTGGGTGTGCCTGGATGGCCTGTTGCAGAGCTTCCTCAAGACGTTGAGCTTTGTCCGAGAAGTCCCTGAACCCTCCGGGGTAATTCTGAGTGATCAGGGAAGGGACCAGCTCGGTCTTGACGTTCCCGACGCACATTGTCAGCAACTGCTCCTGAGTCAATGGCATGTCAAGGGAATACGTGAGACCCTTCCATCGGGCGACGAAGTCCGCGACTCGCTCATCAGGCCTCTGCTTGCACTTGAAGAGGTTTGCGATACTTGTCTTCCGGGTCGTGGAACTGAACTGGTAGAGGAACTGTCTACGGAGGTCCTCCCAGCTGGTTACCGACCCGACGGGGAGCTGGCTGTACCAGACAAATGCTGGCCCTTCCAGTGTCTGAACAAAGCAGCGAAGCTTAGCGGCCTCCTGCTGCGCCGGAGTCCCCAACATAGGCCCGCACCTCGAGTTGAAGTGGGCTAAATGCTGTGGCGGATCTTCAGTCCCGTTGAAGGGGGCGAAAGTGGGATTCCCGAATCCCGGAGGCGCCGGCATGTCATCCACCCATGCTGGGTAGGGCTTGCCGTCCGGTGGGATCGCCACCTGCTGAGTCTCCAAGGCTTCCAAGCGGGCAATGAGTGCCGCCATCGGATCGTCCGGACATGGGTTCCAGTCCTGGCGAGGATCTCTAACCACGAGCGCATTGCATGGCCCTTCAATCGGGTCGTCGACCGGGTCGTCGAACTCGGCAGCTCGTGGGATGGCGGGCGGAGCGGCCCTTGGGGCAGCGGGAGGAATCCGAGCGGGATCTCTCAAGTAGTCACGCCGCTCGGGAGGGTGTGGCGAAACATACCGCGCCCTCTTGCCATAGGCAATGGCCTCTCTCCTGTCGGCGAACACGGCGTAATTACGGTTGCCCGGGAGAGTCTCATCGAGGAGCGGTTGTTCCGGTCCCTGCTATCCTGGCCTGGGATCACCGTAGTCAGGCCGCCGTTCTGTAGCGCGCTCGGCGAGGAGCTGGTCAACCAGCTTCTTCTGTTCGGTGAGCTGCTGACGTAGCGTAGCCTTCTCGGGATCCTCCTCTGCCCTCTGCATGGAGGCAGATGGGTCGGCGGGCCTTATAGCCTCGCTGTGCTCTTTTCCTTTGCTGACGTTTCGGCTCAACGTCAGTGCTTCAGTGGGCGCGGGGAGCCCCAGGAGGTTCCTCTGATGACGAGTAACTCTCACCGATGGATCTGACGACGGCTTGTCTTCGGGGGGGAAGCCCCCGTCGAGAAGTTCCAAGTCGTTCCCCTCTCCCGACAGGTCAGCCATGTTGACCGTTCCTGTCCCTGGGGATATACCCTCAGGGCCACCCAGCGAATCGGGCTGTCGGCGGATCACACTGAAGCGTAGGGCAGCGTACTGCCCCCATCCACGGATATACACGTGGGGAGTGGCTTCCTCGATAACTTTGCGGAGTACTTGAAAACACTCAACGCATCATTGTTGGAGGGCCTCGTGGCGCTCAAATGACCCGGGGTGCCGAACCGCGGGGAGCATGGCCAGGTCAATTTGACGGCACTGCTCACCAATACCCTCCAGGTGCGCTTGACTCCCGGGGTATGGCATTTGTAGGCGGTGAAGACAGGAGCGAGTCTCCCGGAGAGTTCGGCGGAAGCATTCGAACTCATCCGGGGTGAGCGATTCGGGTGCATCAAAGCTCGGTCCTGCGACTGGCCAAAACTTCTCAGGGAAGTGGCCCTCTGCAAGGACGGCCCAGAAGCTCCACGACTCAGGCTCGGGACCCAGATCTCCTTGGTCCTCTTCCATGGCTGGGAACGGACGGGGAACTGGTAGTGGTGCCGAGGCGGGCCGCCGGGCCGACGGGCTGGCCGGCGGTGAATACGGCGAACAGGCCGATTGGCCTCCATATCCCGGGCCGCCCTCTGAGGGTGGCGGTGCCCTGGCTACCACATCACGATAGGACGGGCCGGCGAGCGAACATCCTGCCGTAGCATTGGTGCTCGCCGAGGGTGCACCAGATCGTGGTTCGACCGTCGGTCCCCAGAAAAAATCTCCGGCTTCTCCGATCGAGACGGAAGGCACTTCCGGAGGGGCCGGTACCAACCGCAAGCTTGATCCTTGGGGGTCTACCAGGCCCTCGTTACTCCGGATATACCTTCGGAGAGAAGCGGGGATCACATCGATCTCGCTCTCGGGGAGCACGAGGCTGACGTGCCGCATTCCTACCCCTGCCCTTGACTGGCGGGATTGGGGAAGGGGCTCTGTCGCCGAATCGTACTCCGCCTCTGAGTCAGAGAAGCAAACCGGTCGGATCTCTGTCCGGAATTCCGTAACATTCTTCCCTCGGCATCTACGCCTTGCCTTCCTGCCCCTGGGTGGTTCTTCGGGGCAGGGCTGATCTCTGTCCTGGCGTCCTCCGGTCGCACTGGTGCTGGGGCCAAGAGGACTGGAAACCAAGGTGCGAGGGGCACCGGGACAGATATCAAAGGGGACGCGGGGAGAGATGATTCCGGGCGGGCCTCCGGGCCGGGATCAGAAGGTGGGATGACCCATGCCTCCTGGATCGGCCACACGGAGTAGCCCCTGCCGGGGAATAGCACTACCGCGAGGTGGTCCGCGGTGGCTACTGCCAGCACCAGCAACCGGGAGAGTCGACCCAACCTGCCTTTGGGGCGGTCGGGGCCTCGATCCAGGTCGGGCATAGGAGTTCCCCTGCTCAGGATGCGCAGAGGCCTGTCGACTGGAGCCAGCAGTGGCTTGGGCCAATGCGGCCGCTGTTGCTAGAGCCCCAAGGTGGGCATCCTCTTCCGCTCGTGCTCGACGTTGGCGTCGGGACAGGCGAGTCGGAATGAGCGTCGCGGGCAGGTGGAGAGCCTGTTCCTCGACTTGAGGGGCCTGGCGGCGGTGTCGCCGTGGCCTGGCGGGAGCCCTTATCGTGGATCCCTGGAGCGGACCTCGGATAGGGTGATCCCGGGCAGCTCCCACCTCATCCGCATAAGGAAGGGAACTGTCAGAGCGCTCCGGGGATAAGCTCCCGAAGCGGTTGGACATTGAGGTAGGCAGCGGTGCCTCCTTACGCGGCCCTCGGGGGCGGCGGTGGTGGCGAGGTGCAGCCTCCTCAAGGTCTAGGCGAGCCATTTCCCTAGTGGGGATGACTCCCTCTTCCTCGTATCTCCGCACCAGGGTGTTGATCGCCCTTCTCTGGATGACCTCCGAGGGGGAGAGAGGGCGTGGTCGTCCCGCAATTGCGGCTGCTGGGACGACTGTGGAACGGGCGGGGCCACGCGGAGTAGCCGCGTCGGTGTTTCCCCTGTCTCTACGCCAGTGGGAGGGTGGCGATCGGGCACTGGATCGGGCGACCTGATTTCTGAAAGCAGGGAGAAGAACCCATTAACACTGACAGGAAAAAGGAATCGACAACCAACCATTAGCGCCACGACGCCTTCCGTGGGGGGAACCCAGGCCCTCGACGTTGCGAGACGGAGTGCCCGATTTCACTTCCCCAGCCCCTGGCGGGTAAGACTGAATGCTTGGCCGGGCAACATGCCGGTCTTCCAACACCTCTGAAAGCCATCGGTCTTCGTATCGAGGAGAAGAGATTCACGTCGGGTTCACCATTTTTCTGTTTCGGTGCGGATGTGCGTCGGGTTACGCTGTTCCGCCAGGACGCGTTCTCGCGTGCACCCGTCAACCCGAGGGGATGGGCGCGCGGCTTGTGGTCCCGCAGTCCCGCTTTCCAAGGGCGGGCGGCATTCGTCCCTTATTCAGGGGCGTCTTCTCCTTGATCGAAACCGGGATGATGGGATGTCGGCCCCTCCTTCCTTGGACGTCTCCTCGGAACTCGTCGCCTAATCCGGGTCTCCCTCATAGACTTAAGAATGTTCGTGAATCTCGTTCCCGGCGCCATATCTTCATGGACACCGGTTAATTACATTGCTTCCGCCCGGACGTTCCAAGGAGTCCGGTCGGGGCAGCAACCTGCGGTGAGGAGGCCGGGTGGCTCTGGGTGCTGGGGGCGTGTCGTAACACTGCGGCTCTGCACATCTGTCTTCCGTCCCTAATAGGGCTTCTCGAAGCCATGATGGCCTGAGGCATCCCGTACTGGGTGCGGGGAACTGTGTCATCTGAGGTTTTCCTCAGCTTCCCATGTTTAACACGGGGTATGCCGCGAGTTTAACGTCCAGCGGGGACGGCATCGGACCGATCAACACGAAAAGTGGATCAGATGACAGAACCCCTTGCAGGGAACCTCCGACGCTGGGGCCAGCACATGGGCAGCTTCCCAAGTAACGTGGAGTGGAGTGAAGTGGCATGACCCCACCGGGATGTGGCGGCCCGGGTAAGGATCAGGATGGATGATGGAGTGAAGAGCTTGGACCCCATAGGGGCTTCCTACGTATCGCGCGTTGGCATGGATCAAAGTCAACGTAGTTCGGGTATACAGTTTAACGTCATGCTGGACGTCGGCAAGCCGACTCACGAAGAGGTCGAGGCCGCCGGGCGGAGGATTGAACCGAACCACCCCGCACAGAGGGGGATGGAACGGCCGGGTGGATCACAGTTTCACGTCATGCTGGACGATAAAAGGAGAAAGGGGAAAAGGGGGCTGTGGGGAGGTACAGTGGAGATACACACGGGCAGTCTCCCACAGGGGCGGATTCATAGGTGAATCGACGCAAGAGTGAACCCTGGAGGGGTCCACTGATGGACGAACCGACGTAAGTACGACCGGGACGACCAGGTGGCGGGCTTGAACCTCAGGGAGGCTTCCTACGTACCCTGTTTAGAAGACAGGGATCAAAGTCCACGTAGTTCATTCTGTCAGGACTTACGCACTTGAGGCAGCCCGGATGCAGCAAAACTCAGTTGGAAGGGACTTGGACCGAAAGCAGAAGACACCTCGATCCCAATCATACCCTCTACTGGCTTCGGCAGTGGGGAGGCGCAATGGAGATACACATTGCAGCCTCCCACGAGAAACTAGGGGTTTGTAATACCCTGCCCCCGTAGGGAAAAGCCGCTCCCATTAAATCGCCCCAAAAGCGGGACAATCCCGACATCCCTGCAGAGACGAGCGGGTGGGGGCCACATCCAAACCGGGGGAGACCCTGCGTGCGAGGCACGGGATCGAATGATGCGGACGGTTTAGCGTCTTTCCAGACGAAGTACAGTTTAACGTCGTGTGTTGAGGACGAAGCGGACAGTTTAACGTCTTGCCGGACGAAGCACAGTTTAACGTCGTGTGTTGAGGACGAAACACTTGGCAGTTTAACATCTTGCAGCGCGGACGATGAGGGCTAGGCAGTTTAGCGTCGTGCAGCTTGGATGGATGTGCAGTTTAAAGTCATGCTGGACGTATGGGCAGTTTAACGTCATGCGGGACGAATGCGCAGTTTAACGTCATGCTGGACCTATATGCAGTTTAACGTCATGCTGGACGATGTGCAGTTTAATGTCATGCTGGACATATATGCAGTTGAACGTCATGCTGGACATATATGCAGTTTAACGTCATGCTGGATGAATGATTGCCGCCGATGGGTCCGCGTCACTTCGCACGAGCCTGGAGGGTCGCACGGGAAGACAACGCACGGTGCGGGCACCCAGGATGAGGATCATCGGGCGCCACGCAGGCGGGTACCCTCAGGGGGTCAAGGGAGGCGACCCTGGCGGATTGCGCGCAAAAGAGGAGCTTTGCGCGCAAAACCGCGGGTCGGCGCGCAAAAATGGCGGGCTGGCGCGCAATTGGGCCAGCCCTTTGCGCGCGGATGGCAGGGATTGCGCGCACCGGGCTTCGGGTAGCGCGCGGGGGCAACGGCTCATTCTCTAACGAATGGCCACTTTGAAAATAGGGGGTGCGCGCAATCGGGCTGGATTGCGCGCACCCGGAGGGCAATTGCGCGCAAGCGGCTTCTTTTGCGCGCAAAGGCCTTCGGGTTGAAATTTATTCAAAGGAAAGGAGCCAAGGGGATTGCACGCGAAGGCGGACCCCAAGGCTCTATTGCGCGAAAGAAAGGAGGTTACCTGAAGATCGGCATTGCGCGCGGAAGGGGTTGGATTGCGCGAACGAGCGACGCTTTGGATTCCAGCAACCTTCAAAACGTCGGGGGTCGCCTTATATTTATAGGCAACCCCGGGCGCGGAATCCGGTCTCGGGCGCGCAATTCGCTTCGCGGGCGCGGAATCCGGACCCGGCGCGCAAAGGAGCCGCGCAGGCCACGGGCGCGCAAAATAGCGCGCCGGCCCAGCGCATTGCGCGCATCCCGGGAGGATTGCGCGCCGCGACTCAACTTTGCGCGCGGAACTCTGAAATTTCGCGCAAGCCCTCCGGGCCCTCCGGAACGTGCCTCTGACTCCAAATATCACTTCGCTTTCCGCATCCGGAGCTTCGTTTGGGAACAACGGACTTTTCCGGCGTCTACAATTACATCTTTAGTTTTCAGACAACAAATTCTATAACAATTTGATGAGAAAATGCCCAGAATTGAACCATCTCAAAAATATATATGTGTGGAATATGTGCATGTTGATTCCATGGATAGATATAAGTATATGGACAAATATGAAGTGTGTTTTCATTCCAAATATAGTGATGAGAACTTTTTATATCATTTTGGGGACAATGAGATGAAGAAAATCATCTAAATCATAGATATTGTCTTCAAGTAGAAGCTTTAGAGGAATCAATGGAAATTGGTATAGAAATAATTTAATGAAAAATTAACCATTGAGGTTCATGTTCATAAAAATTAGGTTACCAAAATGATATTAATTTAAAACCACTTAGTAGGAAAATAAAAAAATTAAGGAGGTGTATGATATTAATAGAGAGATTCAGAAGTAAGAATTTCAATAAGAAGTTCTTAACCATTTTATTTAGAACATCCAATTTGGTTGGTAAGATAAAATATAATCATGGAACCATTTAATAGGTTTGGGGATGATATTAAATTTCTCCTTTTATCATATGTTGTTGATCTAGAAAGTATAAAAGAAGTAGTTATCCTTTCTAACACAAGGTAGTGGGAGTTTTCCATAAAGAAATAAATGAATTCCTTAAATCTAAAAAAAATGGGACCTTGTAGAACTTATGAAAAGATAGTGGGATCTATAAAACAAATGGTTTTCCATCTAAAGTAATAATTTTATGGAATTAATAAGTGAAGAGCATGGCTGGTGGTGAAAGGATTCCATGAAATGGAAGGAATTGGTTTCTGATAAATCTTCCCAATTGTTATCAAGAACACTTCTATCAGGTTTATTTTTCTTATTTTTAATTTTGATAATTTTTACATGGAGTATATAGGGGTAAAAATATAATTTATTAATATTGATTTAGATGAGTATATCTATATGTTACATCCCGTGGGTTATTAAAGAATACGAAACTTGTTTAGAAGTTGAATAAATCCTTAATGTGTTAAACCAATCCTCTCAAGAGTGGAATCAAATATTTTATAATTTCATGCCTGAAGAAAGATTCACTCTATGTGAGTTTGATCATTATTGTTATATGAAACAATGATATAATGTAATATTCATTATATTGCCTTTTAATGTGGATAATATGATTCTTATGGGACATGAAATTCAAAATATTAAAGATCTGAAGAGGAAATTTTCTGTAAGGTTTGAGATTAATAATCCTGGGTATGCTAATAAAATATCAGTGATAAGAATTGAGGGGGATAATAAATATAGAAATTTTTTGTTACCCAGAAGGAATATATTTATAAGTTCATTGAAATATTAATAATGAATGTATGTAAAATTTTAAGTAATCCCTTTTTTAGAAACAACAATCTTTTGAAGACGTATGAATCATATTTGGAAAAATAATTCCAAAATATAGAAAAATATGCTTTATGCTTAATCTATAGGAATTTTTATGTATACAATAATTTTCACATGGCCTAATATTTTAATTTTAGTGGGAATATTGAGTCATTTCATTTCAAATCCTGAAATGATGAATTGGGAGGATCGAAAATGGACAATCTAATAACTGAATTTTTTGGAAGATAAATCATTATGTTTGGGTGATAATGATCCATTTAAGGGTTTGTAGATGAAAATTTTTCTAGACACATGGATTCTTGGATGATTATGATAGATTATTTCTTAATTTCTAGAAGGATAGTGGTCAGATTGATATATTTAATATATTATATGGATAGACTATCAATAAAATAATAAGAATATATTGTTTTTATATAAGTAATAAATTAATTGTTTCTAGTTGATGTTATTGATAAAGGATCTCAGGAATGAATCAGAAGAAGGGATGTAGTTCAATGATAGTTAGAGTGATATTCACCTTACTAAGAATATTTATTTTCATGCAAAGAAAATATCGACTTTAAATTATACTTCATCTATAATTTTTTGGAAGATAGATATTTAGAACATTTTAATCTGTCTAGGAAGAATAAATATGTGGATATGTTAAAAATGGTGTTACTTAAAGAAATTTTGAGGTGTAGATACGCCTCATTTTTCCTTGGATGAATGTAAGGAGATAAATAAAATTGCATGCACTGAAAGAGAGAAAACTCTGATGAATACATAAAGATGTTGGAATACCAATTGCAGTCTTCAAGTTGGAGATTATTGGGATTTGTGAAGTCTCTTTAATTTTTCAAAAAGATTTTTTTAGTGATTTTCTAAAAGGATACTTTTCGGAATGATGTTTCTAAACATGAATGTGGACCTCAAATTATGTTAAAAGAGTCTAGTTGATGTATATTGTTATGATATTCTTATATAAGAACTAGAATAAAAGTTCGAATACTAGGAAATCCTATAAGTTCACTAGATTTTATTAGTGAAACTGAAGGTGAAACAGTGTATTAGATGTTACTTTGGTCAATGGAGATATAGTTATGAATCTCTTAGGGAAATGGAACTTACAAGATGAATACATCTTTAAATATTTTGTGTGACCAGCTAATATAAATATATAAAAGATATGATATTTTCATACATGAATTTTTTTATAGAATGATCTAAGAATGAGAGTTATTTTAATCCCTTTTAATCTCATTTTATCATAGTTTTTGTTGTATTCTCTTGTGGATGTATAAATTATTTTTAAACCACAGTGTTCTTATATGTTCTTCTATTTGATTCCTTTTATCATAAAATTTTTGTATGAATGGTTATTTCATGTAGTGATTTGGTTTTATATATACTAGTTTTGGAATATATAATCAAGGGGACTATGAGGAAAAATTGAAAAGAACATAGGATTATAGAAGAACATTCTTTAGGATATTTGTTATTATTTATGGATTTCAAAATAGATGTTTCTTAATATCCATGTCTTCTTTAAACTTATTGATCTTACTATTAATAGATGATTTCAGGAGTAACCGGGCATCTAATGTTTCATCTCCATGATTCCAAAACATAGAATACTCCATCACACTTTCCTCCATAAAAGTGTCATCGAGAACTAGGGACTATTACATAGAGAACATTCCCTCTTGGTATAGTACGATGTGCATGAACCTATACCACTCTTAGAAGTTAGTATTAGTCAGAAGATCATTTTTCTCTAGTATAGATCATAGGAAAAATGTTAAGGTTGTATGACTTGACATTTTCTATAACAAATAAAAACATATTTTAGTACTTTATCTTGATTACCAAATGTGATATAATAATAAAATTATAATTTTCCCATTATTTTATAAAATAAAAATGTCCCACACTATTGGATTTGGATTAAATCATTTCATGGAAATTTTAGTACCAAGTATCCATATTCCCTATTAAATAATATAGAAAAAATATTGAAATATTACTTGAAGCTATTTAGGTAGGTGGTCTTGGAAACTATATTAAATCATAGTTACTTGATCTGTTGAGTAGAATCCCCAATCCTATAATCCTATACTCATATTTCCTCAACACTTGAATCCATGTTACACCAAGTCATTCTTAGATAATAAACCCTTGATACTAAGTAGGTTAAGTAGACCAAATACTTTTTTAGAACTCCTCAATAAATGAAAGCACCTTGAGTTGTTCCATAAAAATACTGTGAATAATGTCTTCATTGTAACTCTAGTTATGAAAGGAGATGTTTGAATTTATATTTTATGATAAGATTGACTTTACCTTTAGGAATATATATTATTTATTTTTTTCCTTTAAATATTTTTTTATATTTTTTAAACTTTATATAATTAATTAATTTTTTATGATAAAATAATTAATGCATAATATTTTCATTTTATTTCATCTTATAGTCTTGTTAATTCATTTAATTTATTTAATTGAATATAAACATTAAATAAGTATTTCATAATATAAATAAATAAATATCCATGCACTGTATAATATAAAATAAACTTGTTGTATGATCATGGTATTTTAACTACTTGTTGGTTTATCGAGTAAAATGTAAACCAAGATTTTACCCTATGGGAATTACTCCATGATTTAATACCTTATTTTAAGTTTTATTAATCCTCCTTTAACTTGTGTATCTCATTGGTTGGTTTCACCATGACTTGATCGTGAACCAACCTTCAGCTTAGATATCCATTCTTTATATATTCTTAATCACTCATGGGTGATGGGAGCCAAAGGTTAGGGTTATATAAAATAAACCATAGACACACAGGTCCATACATAATATAGATGAAGGAATTATTCACATATCATCATATTTTATTTAATAATAAATTTATCAAAAAAATTAATGTGATAAAAAATTAAATTAAACAAAAACACAATATATAAATAGGTCGGTCACGTGCATGATCATCACCATATGTAATATCTATGTATTTAAAATAGATATAATTCATTTCAATTCATTATTTATTAAAAAATAATAAAATAATAATTAATTATCTTAATAATTATTTAATTCTTTTATTTTAATTATCTATCTAAAGAGTCCTTGAGATTCTCATCCTATGTAATTTAAAATAAATAAAATTAATTTTTTTAATTTAATGTTATTTAGTACACTACAAGTGCTAATAAGGAATATAGATTTTACGATTCTAGTTAGATTTTAGGTTCAATTGGGAATTTAATATACACTCCATTTACTAGAGGAAACATAGTGTATTCTCTTCTATATTTGAATAAATCCATTTCTAGAGTCTATAGTAACATGGAATTTACCATCACCTGGCCTAGAATATGATTAATGTTGTGTATTATCCTTATCATGTACTACATACTTACACGACATGTAATCTTATATGTCTTGTTAGGATATTAATGATATATTTCTTCTAATGATATTGTTTTAACTATGCTTTAGTTGATTGAATTTAATTTACTAGAAAGAGTTGTTACATAAGATTTTAAATTTGTTGAAGTACTGGTAGCAATGTTGTTACCTTTAGTATTTCTGAACTGAGGTCCGGAATGAGTATGGTTCAAAGGGGGGTTATTATAACTTTTTTCAACAAAATATGGTTTTATTCTAGAAGTCTGGTAGGTACTTCTATATGAAGAAAGTTTTTTAGTTTTATGTTGGGATGTTTCTGATTTATTGGTTGTGGCAGTCACACTAAGTATTATTGTTGGAGATCGGTAGTCGGAATAGTGGAATCAATATAATCTCACATTTCTCATAGGTTAGTGTAGATGAATTATTTACTAGAACTCACAATAAATAAGAGTTCAAAACCATCTTCACTAGTAAAAAAAATTAACTTAGATGAACTGTGTAATTTTTATTAATTTTTTTATTAATATGAGTGACTCATTATTCATGATTTTTAAAATATTTTTAAAATTAAATGACACATTATTTATTCCATGGACGTAGTACATTCATTCTGGAGCATGTAAAACAAACCTTTTATTTCTTACTTTTATTTACTTTTATTATTTAAATTTTTTAGGCATGTTTGAGTGAATAGGTTTAAAGTGGTTTCAAATATAGTGCAGTGATTTGGGTAAACACTTTTTTTTCATATTTCTCAAACCCTAAGGCTTAGAGTTTCCCTTCTATAATTTTTTTTTCTCAAAGTGATTTCTAATTGAGTACTTCTAGTGTTTTATCATAAGGGTGGTGCAGGGGGGATTTCTCATCAGTTTCATGGGTCAAGTCAGGTATCCTAAATTAGTGGTATAACTAATTGGTAAGCCTTGAATATATGATTAATATTTAGTTGGAAATTCCTAAAAATACCAAGGCATGTACGATGACTATACACATCATGTATTGAATAATTTCATGGAAAAAATATTAAAGGGTTTTATTTCACATGATTGTCCAAAATAACTAACCTTGTAATTCATAGGAAAATCCTATCATAATGTGTATACACAACTACGCATCATGTGGTTTGGGTTTTTATTTAGTTAATTAATTTTCTCCATATGTAGACTCACATGACATGACTATTCTACCATGTACCTTATATGCTTTGGAACCTGTAACATAGTGTGTATAGTTAGTTAGAAATTGTATAATCTCTTTCTGGTAGCCCTCATTATATTCCTAGGGACTTAATGAATTTTTAATATTGTATATTATATATTACATGGTGTGTACACCAGATACATACCATTTAATTACATTTTCTCCATCTTTCTTTTCAAGCATTCAATACGTCGAAAGTTTATTAATTACATGTCACTTACATTGATCACCTAACTTTTGTGATTTATGCAAGGACAAACCATGTGGGGTTACATGACGCATACAGTATTTAAACACAATATAACACTATATATTCTCATATTTTATGTAATTTAAGAAAAATAATGTAATTAAACATTCCATGTAACAATACCCACATGATGTTTTGTGGTTATTATAGACTACCCTTGTGTCGTTGAGCATGAATACATGGAATACACTTTTTAGTTACACATCATGTAACTATGTCATGTATTCATAATCTTTGACACCTTTTATGAGATATTTGAGAATTTTATATATATTCATAGAAAGTTATTGGTCATATGAAACTAAATTATCATGTTATCTCGATATTTGGAATAAATAATGAAAACTGGAAATGAATACGAAAAAATATATGTAATGTGATAAAAATAATAAATAATTATAAATTAATATGAGAATTATTTAGTATAACATGAAGAATTATTCTATTCTTAGTTTAATTTTAAGAAGAAGGAGGAGGATCATATCTAATTATTAAGAGAGTTATTGATAAATTATATCTTAGGCTTCAATGGAATTCTCTAAAAAACCCTATTGTGCATGTAGTTATTTTTATCCTGTTGAATGATATAATTTTGATTGTATACAAAGGGTTAGAAATTACTAATTAAAAAGAGTCCCTTAAATAATTACTTTAAATAAATCAACTTAATATTAAATAAAATTAATAAAATTATTATTATATTCCCTAACATGCTACAACTCAAATATATTTAAATATAATTTATTAAATAAATAAAGTAATATATATTTAAAAGGTATTAAATAAAATATAACATTTTCATCAGGATCTTAAAGTGATTCATCAATTCTCCTTGACATTTACCGAACCTTTCATAATAAATGTATATTTAAATAAATTAAGATATGGATATAATATTTTAATTTACATGTAAATACATAATATATTCACTAACTATAAGTTAAATATTTATTGAATATTCAAGTGTCATATATTCGAACTCAAATAAATGGTGAATAAATTTATGCGATCAATACAACTAGAATATTTATTAAACTAAAATCTAAGAATAATATTTATTCTTATTATCAAATTTGAATAGTATTTTCAAGAAACTATAGATATGCTTAATGTGTGATCCTCAATGCATCTTTCTTAGTGGCATTAGGCTAGCTAGTCTAAAGTCCAAGATTAGCATCTAGAAACATGTTAATAGAAACATAGAGAAATAATTTAATTTCAAAATGATAAAAACCTCATAGGAATGTTTACATTGAATTATAATCCCTTTGTCTTGATATTTAATCATGTGTGTTTCATACTTGTGTCACTAACCTATAAGATTGACATATCTTACTTTGACTACCTAAATTGAACTCGTTGAAAAACTACCATGTTCGTGAACTTAATCAGATAGTTATATTTCAAGAAAAACACCAAAGATATCAACTTACATTAACTCAAAATGGATAAATCCTTTATTGACTTATTCAAAAAATCTCACATCACTTATGATGCACCCAACAAATCCCAATTCTTCAGGAGCACATGTTGTCATGGTTTTCATCAATACATCAAAGTACACAATTCATGATATACATTAATAAAAATATCATGTCTAAGGAAAAAACTTACATCTATATATTATAATATCAATTGAAACATATAACATGTGTAAATCCTATTGAAATTATATCTTTATAACCTATTTTCTGGGATATTAGCAAGATAAAACTTTATGAGAATAATTTTTAATATATTATGATCCCCTAAAACCTAAAAATCAAACATCATTAGTGATATTTCATAAAACGTTAACTAGATCATAGAACATATGATAATAAATATTGTCATTGTACTTGAATGTTCTCATTATAAAAAGTAACTATTATAACATTTTAATTTAATAAATAATCTATGGATATTATCTTCTAAATAATTTTAAAATGAACACTCATCACGTGATAAGATAATTATTAATATTTAGGTCCTTAAATATATGAGAAATTGAAAGTACATAATAAGTTGGTTTTGGAGAACTAAATCTAACACTCAAGAATATCAACCCATGTACAATTGTATAAGGTAAAAGGATGGTTGCCCCTACTAGTATGATCTCAACATAAAATAATCTTGATGGGAAAGTGGCCCATGGTTTTAAAAAGTCAACACATTTTATCTTTTTCATGGTATAAAAATATATATTAAGGGTAAAGGTATCCTCTATCAATATGGTCTCACCCTATGAGGACCTCTACCATTGACATATCTATATTTATATTAGGGGGATAATTTAACCATGAAAATGTGGTTTCACCCTATGTGTATCTCGACCCCTAATCAAGAAAATAATAAGGGGAATGGTATAGAATCCCTTGTCTTTGTTGATATAGTCCCATATGTATCTTGATTATAAATTATATCAAATATAAGGAATTTTGGGAAGGATACCTCGGCCTATAGTGATCATAGATCGATGGAACCTTGATCATACTTATAACAATATAAATATCTGGGGAAAAGAAACCAAAATATAGATCAATCTCAACCGATCATGTATTTAAAACCCTTATCAAAACCCATTAACATTTTTAATATATCATGGATGATAAATTATTTAAATTTATGAATAACATCCATAACTCTACAATATATAATAATTCATCCCTCACACATAAACCTTGTTCCATAAAATAAACTTGGGTCTATTCCCTTAAGGACTACTTATTCTAAAGAAGTGGGTAACACTCCCCTTATAAAATTCAACAAGTCAAAATATGTCTAAAGTAACCCATATGCTCATTAGAAGCCTAACCTTAGAAATATTCTATGATATACAGTCATATCCATAATAAATTATGGTCAAAGAAGATAACAAGGTTTATTATAACATAAAATTACTCAGAGGGATACCCTAATTAGGCCTCAATAATGAGCAGAAGACACTTCTAGTTTGATCCCAAGGCTATTGGAAGTTGTAGAATCCCAATATTCATAGGGTCTATCATGTCCATATATACCCTAATCTACTCATATGAATAAAATAAAATAAAATTCATATTATTTTTTTGTTAATAACACTTGAGGAGTGAGACTTCAAATCACTCATCATGTGAAAACAAGAATAACCTGATGGTAATGGCTAGGGATCACCAAACTCGATACATAGGAATCCCACTCATTTATGATTATCAGAAAAAATAGATTCAATAAGTGGATTTCCATAAATATTTAAAAATACCTAATTTATGGAATAACTAGCGTAAACCATTGAAACGTTAAAATAAAGGAGGAGGATTCATATACTTTCACATCGAAATCTCATGGGACACATAATACTTCAATGGGTTAACTCAATTATATCAATGAGGATATGAGTGGGAAATTTCATACAGTATCTAAAATTTCATATAGTATATTAATTCAGTTACACTATTTTTATAGTTATAAACACCATATATTTATAAACATTCTCTCTCAATCCTACCAAGAACATTCTTTTGACACCATGAGTCCCCATGAGAATTTAAGTGATTATATAGAGTATTTATTGATTCATTTATTGATTATTATATTACCATTGAATTCTTTAGTAACCTTTTTCCCTATAAATTAAATTTTAAATTATTTCATTCATTTATTGGGCTTTTATTTTCACTTTATTAACCATACCCTTTGATCCATTAACTAGTGATTATTCAGTTAAGGAATTAAATATAAAAAAGTGAATAAGAAAAATTAAGAATAAAATTTCCAAAATAAAAAAACTAACTACATCAATTTAATCCATGTTATAGGACTTAGCTTCACTTATTAAAATTAAAGTTATGTAGTATCTAAATAAATTTTTCTCTAGTTTATTTGTTATTTCTCAAATCTCCCAGTGGAAACCTCCTATGAATGGTATCCCTTCTTATCTTGGAATCTGAATCACCAAAACCTAAAATTCATTCATTTTTTTCTACCACTTTTTTTGTATTCATCTAAAAATAATTGAGATATACCTTCATCTCTGATATGTCTAAGTGTTCCAAGTGCTCATGTATTCTTACCATGTGGACATTTTATCTTATATATCATTTTTGTTTAATTTTCCCTCTATATAGAATATATCTTTAATGATCCCAAATTATATCTTCTCTCCTCGGATTAGGTTCTATTTCTACAAGTTGTTAGGGGGTACTATATATGGTTAGATTGTATGTAAAAAACTATTCCCCTAGTGTGTGTCTTCATAACATCATATCATTAGAATGACATGGATTCATCAAAGGAAGGTGCATCTAGGGGCAGTTTTTCTATCTTAGGATATAATAATTTATATAAATATAAAAATTGGTGGGATAACATGATGGTGAATGTGTACATGTAAAATTTGTTTGAAACCAAATAGTGGAACTTATTACTTAATATTATGAATATATTTGGCTACTTTTATTGGGCTAGAGATCTGTCCTTTTGAAGTTACTCTTCCCTTTGGTTATATATCTCTCTCATGAGTCATATGAGTGGATACTTAAAATCTATTCAAGGGATCCACCAAGGTGATTCATTATCCCCTAATTTATTCTTACAATCTCTAAAGTTTCTTAGAACTAACTTCAACAAAAAGAATTTATATATGTTAGATTGTGAATTATAGTGGAAAAAGGATTAATTGGGGTGTCACATCTATTTTTTATTGATTAAATACTAATTTTTATTAATATAAAGTGAAAACATATTCTTGGTTTCAAAAAGTGCATAAAGGGTTATATAAAATGGAGTAATAAATTCATTAATATAAAGAAAAGTCTGTGTGTATCTTGAAATTTCAATCCAACTAATTCTAAATTGATATAGAAAAATCTAGGAATCAACTATTGATCCTTTTCTCTATAGTATTTAGGATCTCTCCTAGCTCTATGAAGGATCCATGTTCAATATTTCTAAGGGCTACTGAACAAAATCACCTCACAAGTCACAAATTGGAAAAAACAATATCCCTCTCTTTTAGTGGTAAAATCACTTTAGTTAATATTTTTCTCTTCTATGTCCTCATGAACATCCTCTCAATTATCAAAGATCCCAAAAATGTATAAAAAATTAAAAATTCTTGAATTTTTTCATCTAGAACTCTCATCAAGAAGTGATTCTCTATTGGAAAAGTTGTGTGTGGCTAGACTAGACTATCCAAGAAGGGGGAATTAAACTAAAAATGTGGAATAATAAATGAACACCTTATAGGATAATCTATCTTAGTAAATTATATAAAGAAAATATCTCTAGGGTAGAATAATAAAGGCTAAATAAGGGAGGCACACAAGATCACACTATGATATCAAAGTTCCCCCACAATGGAATAACATTCAAGGATCTATACCCCTCATAATTGATAATTAAAAATTGATATTAGGGGAATGTGACATCTATTTATAGGCTAAAACTATTCAGGATTCCATCATTAATTCATAGGATACCCACTTCCCAACATCTCCTTCTAGAATTCATATAAACATCACTCCTTCACATAAGTGGTATTAAATAATAACCAGAAGGAGTTTCTTGATTTATCCAACTTACTAAGGAAAAAATTATTTTATTTCTATATCTTCAACCTTAAGGGTATTTAAGACATATTACTTATAGAAAATATCTCACATGTAGAAAAATGAAATCACATGGGTTTAAATTTTATGGTGAGAAGTGATAGAAACTAAATAATGCTTTCATATTTGGGTAATCCCTAACCATTTAATTTCCATAGATGAGGAAGTGTGGAGGAAATACATTTTGTTGGATTCTAATTTTACCCAATGTTCCCTTTTGAAAGGATAGAACATTCGCCACATATTATTTAAGGAAGAGTCGGTGCACATCATTTGGAAATATCATGGTAACTTTATTAGAGCTAAATTCCACTCAACTATATAGATTATTTTCTATTTATAAGTTTTTAATACTTTGGAAACTCTTCTGTGGGAGTCCAGGTGTGAAATATGTTCATTTCCATGGAATTTTGTGCCATCTAGGAGGCTTGAAATGACATAAGGTTCAATGGAAATAGATACTCTCTCAACCAAATAACAGTGAAAGTATGATTTCTTATAATTGAAATAAGAATCATTTTAAAGAAGAAGGACCTATAACCTTATATTGATAAAATAACATTAGTAATACATAGGTAGAATGATAATATCCCTAATATTCAGTGGGTGAGATAGTTTTTCTGCCTCCGAGGTGGCGCGTGTTCAGGGCATGAAGAAATGGAATAACGAAGCTCATCACTAGTCCCATTTTCCATAGAGACAGGATCATGTCAAGTTTACCACTCCTTCATTTCTATCCATTCAGCATCATTATCCTTTAAATAATGTTGAGTTAACCCTGTGGGAACTGTTGGTCCCATGGGTTGATTGGATGGGGGTCAATCAATCATACAATCGGTCCTTCTAGGATATAAATGTCTTGGGTAGTCTCTAACAGGTTTATTTTTGGAGCAAAGAACGCCCAACGACCTTGGTATCCATGGTTCATAGACCTGCTTTCCAAAGGCAGGCGCTCGTTGGCTGACGATTTGTCCAACGAAACTTAAGGACTCCATTGTTTGAGAGGATGGGTGGTCAGACTCACCAAACCCTTCCAAGAGGGATTGTTTCTTGTTCTAGGACTCTCTTATAGATTTAATTCATGTTCATATGTTCATGAATCCTTGGTTAATTCCTAAAGAGTGTGTCCATGGGCTACCCTTGGTTTGTGAGATCGTTGTGAGCATGCACATTTTTAATGTAATGGAGGTGATGCTGACTTAGACATATTAGAAGGGGATCCTGAGTTTATCATAATCCAGGGGGATGGAAGGTGAAATGATATTGGGATCAGGCCCACAAAGAGGGCTTCCTCTGTATCTTCAAGAGAGGAATCAAAACACATGTAGTTCATAATGTGTGGGGCTTATGCATGGAAGCTGACCATTTGACACACATGATTGGGTGGACCCTTTTGGAATGGTCACCCTTTTGAGATCAAGCCTTCAGGTAGGCGTCCTATGTATCTTGATTTGGTTAGGAATCAGATTCCTCATAGTTCATATTGGGTGAGGATTACACGTGGAAGCTTCCCATTTGAAAAACATGATTGGGTGGAACTTTTTGGAATGGGAACCCTTTTGAGTTCAGGCCTTCTAGTAGGTGTCCTACGTATCTTGATTTGGTTTGGAATTAGAGTTCTCATAGTTTAAATTGTCTTCTGATGTTGTAATCCTCACAAACCTCTAAGCCCACATGAGTCATTCTCGGTGTGACAAATAAGAGGATTCTAAAGATTCCATAATGCTCATGTCTCCCCTCTATTGTTGGGGGAGGGAGATCCTGCCACGAAAAAGGTCGGGGTGACCATGGGCGAGGGTGCGGAGTAATGAACCTTTCCATGTGAAATGGAATTTAAGGTCAGGCAACCCTGCCTCGGAATACTGTGGAATTACCTTAGTGGGAGGGCCCCAGAATATCATATGTAGTATACTACAGTTTAAAGTCATATTTCTTGGATGATGTCATCACAGTTTAACATCATGTGTATAGGACTCTTTGGTGTCTTTCAATTTAGGTTCATGCAATGAGGACCACTTTCTATAGAAACCATTATTATCTAGATGAAAATCATGTTGGGAAATTCTGACGTATAAACCATTATTATGGAGGATCCCAGATCAGGAGAAATGATATGAGTCATGGAATCTATTGAGGTGTACAAAGGTAGAAAAGGATTCTACTGAGGATGAATTTTCCCTCGGTTGATGGTCGTCTTGTAGGAAACGTATGCAGAGCCACCAGGGCATGACGTTAATATTCAAACAATGGTGTATACAGGACACTATCCTTCCTTTTCTGGTGGCCATGGAGGTTTATGATTCTAAAGGATCTCAGATCAGGAAAAATGACATGAGGCATGGAATCCATTGAGGTGTACAGAGGTAGGAAAGAACTCTCCTAGGGACGAATTTTCCTTTGTATGACGGTCATCTTGTACGCAACATATTAAGAGCCACTAAGGCATAATGATCATAGTCAAAAAAAGTGTATGTAGGACACTGACCTTCATTTTATAATAACCATGGAGGTTTATGATTCTAGAGGATCTCGAATCAAGAGAAATTACATGAGTCGTGGAAGCCATTGAGGAGTACAGAGGTAGGAAACAGACTCTCCTTAGGAATAATTTTCCTTTGGATTATGGTTGTGTTTTAGGAAATATATGCAGAGTCACCAGGGAATGATGGGCATATTCAAACAAAGGTTTATGTAGGACACTAGCCCTTCGCTTCTGATGGCCATGGATGTTTATGATTCTAGAGGACCTCAGATCATGAGAAATGACATGAGGCATAGAATCCATTGATGAGTACATAGGTAGGAAAGGACTCTCTTGAGGGAGAATTTGTCTTTGGTTGATGGTCATCTAGTAGGAAACATATGCAGATCCACTGGGGAATGATGTACAAAGTCAAAAAAAGGTGTCTACAATACACTAGGCTTCCACTTCTGTTAGTCGTGGATGTTTATGATTCTGGAGGATCTCGGATCAGGAGAAATGATATGAGGCATGGAAGCCATTGAGTTGTATAGTGATTGGAAAGGACTATCCTGAGGATGAATTTCCCTTTGGTTGATGGCCTTCTTGTAGGTAACATATGCAGAGCCACCAGGGCATGATGTGCATTTTAAAACAAATATTTCTACAAGACACTATCCTTCCACTACTGATGGCAATGGATGTTTATGATTCTAGAGGATTATGGATCTGGAGAAATGAAATGAGTCATGAAATCCATTTAGGAGTATAGAGGTAGGAAAGGACTCTCCTGAGGAAAATTTTTCCTTCAGTTGATGGATTTCTTGTAGGAAACATATGTAGATCCAACACGACATATTGTGCATAGTTAAACAAAGGTGTCTATAGGACACTAGCCTTCTACTTATGATGGCCATGGATGTTTATGATTCTGGAGGATCTTGGATCAAGAGAAATGAAATGAGGCATGGAATCCATTGAAGCATCCAGAGGTAGGAAAGGACTTTCCTAAGGATGAATTTGCTTTTGGTTGACGGTCGTCTTGTAGGTAACATATGCAGAGCCACTAGGGCAAGATGTGCATAGTCAAACAATGGTGTTCACAGGACACTAGCCTTCTGCTTCTAGTGTCCATCAATGTTTATGAGGATCCGAAATCACTTGGTATACTACAGTTTAATGTCATATATCTTGGAGTAATACTGTACAGTTTAATGTCATGTGTTTAGGATGATAACTCACAGTTTAAGGTCATAGAGTTTGGACCATGGAGGGAAGGAGCAATTGTTAATTGAAGGATAATCAGGTTGGGATGTTCTGACACGCCTCGAACATGAGAGGGAAGGAATGTGTAAATTGTGACTTTATAGATTCTTAGATCGGGATAAATGATATGGGTCATGGAATCCATTGAGGCATACAGTGGTAGTAAAGGTCTCTCCAGAGGATGAATTTCCCTTTGATTTATGATCGTCTTGTAGGATTCATATATATATCCATCAGGGCAAGATGTGCATAGTCAAACAAAGGTGTCTGTATGACACTAGACTTCTGATTCTGATGGCCATGGAGGTTTATGAGGTCTCAGAATCACAAGAGATATAGATTTTGATGGATGAAAAAAATGTGTTCAGACATTTAATAAAACACTCAGGTTGTGATTGTCAATGGATTTCTGGGTTAAACTGGCATAGGAGGTAAGTGATAGGGATTTTCAGAAGGTGCATGAGGAATTTCTCTTCTCATGGTATTTAAGGGATGGATGTTAGGGCAGCATAAGGGAGGAATGGAAAATGCCGTCTACCCAAACTGAAAAGTTCATGGGGTGACTCTCCATTTTTCATGGGGTTCAGTGATGGAAGCGAAGGGACCAACCCTGAGGGCTTGGACCGTATCCCGATACTAATATGAAGTAAGGGTGCGGGGGGCAGAGCCCCAACGGTATGGAATAGTGTTGCGAACTATTTTTTGCATAAGGTTGTTCACATATGATCTGGTTGTGTAGGATAATCTGCATGGGAGCTGGCCTCGAACTCACTATTTGCGAAGGAGCTGGCCATGTAGGATGGTACATGGAAGAACTGGCCACCAAAGATAGTCTGCATACTGGCTCACACATATGGACATCCACGTACTATTTTCCCACTTATGGGCATCTATAAACTTTGTTCTTCATATTGACATCCACGAATTATTTTTTTTATATTTTTTATTGGTTCGCTGGTTGGCTGTGGAGAATCTTCCGAAAATGGTTCACATGAAGGACTTCTGCGAACTGCTTTCTCCATACAGTTCACAGGATGGATTCCGAAATTTTGTTGTTGTTCATATGATAGAATCTATGAACAACTTTAGTTGTGGGAGAAATTAATCCCACACCCTCTACATTCTTCTCCCACTTTTCACCCATCCAAGAGCCCTCTCCCTATTCTTCCCTCACCTCCTTATTTTATCAATTCTTCTGGTGGTACTTTTATAGAGTTCCAGAGAATCTTTATCTGTGGTACATGTTATACCTTCTCTGGAATCCCATGAAAGAAATCTGACTCATAGAAGAATTGGTCAATTTGTGGTTTGTAGATGTGCGGTATGCCATCTGCATCTCCTCATACGTGAACCACATCGTTTACGGGGATAGTATGAGGGGCACACTTCCTTGGGATTCTTGCCTCTGAAAACGGTCTGCAACAGCTTCAATTCACGGGCGAAAACTCATCATGAATAGTTTCATTCTTTGGCCAATTCCTCATAGGACATCACAACATAGACCTTCTACATACTGAATGGTTTTTAGTTTATGCCTTCCATGGACCATTCCTGATAATCAATATGTGGCCAAGCTGGATTCCTTTGCAAAATTTGATTTTTTCAAATTCTTCTCAAATTTTCAATCAAATTTTCCTTGCTGAACATGTGGGAGAATTTTTTTCCCCTTTACTGAATTTTCAGGACCCTATAATGGTGTACTCCAATATCATAGGTTAGATTTATTACATAAGGCTATTTTTATCAAAGAAACATGAATAGTGGTGGAATTATATGAGACTGAAGAGAATTTCTTGTCATGGACTTTAGTACCTACTAAGGGAAAGGTAATTCCCTCAAATTTGGAGATAAATTCATACTCAGTGGTTTATATATGTAAATACAACACAATATTATTCCTATTGTGGTGGAAATGGACTCTGTTGGTGACCAATATTTTTTATGGTACTTGTCCATCGCTTATGATATCAAAACATAAAGGTTTCTGATTAGGAAAGACATGGTTATCAAGCACACTTAGAGAGATCGAAGCATGAAATATAACACCCTTTACTAAAAATATAGGATGGATAATAATATCATCACATATGCTATTACAGGTTCACTCCCAATGGACTGCATAGACATCATCAAAAGAGACACCCTAGAGCTCCACTATTACAGACCATTATGCATGTTTCGTTTTTGTCTCATTCTCTCTATAACTATTGGGAATTATTTTAATAAACTTTTAATTTTATCCTAAACATTACATTATATATATTTCATAGATGTTAAAATCCCATTTTCCATATTTTATACATCGATATATACATATTTTAATGATCATTATTCATTTTTCTCATGTCATAAGTAGTGATATTCCATTATCATAAACAATGACACAACATCCTCCTAGATCATAGGTGATATTTAACTTTTAGCATAGTATAAATGTTCCATAAATATTAAAAAAATGGATATCATTGAATACAACATTCATTTTTTACTCCGTCAACTTTAATAAAGTGTTTTTTTATCCTAGTGATATAGATATATTAAAAGAAAATACTAATTATAGAGGAATACATCCCATATCATAGTCGCTAAAAACCCAGTTTCCTTTCGTAATTTTAATGAATAAAACTATATAAAAGAAAAATAATAACTTATCTTTTACTCCCTTACATATATGTATCAATACTATATTATAATATAATATTGTTCCTTCCACCCCCACCCCAAAAAAACAATAGATCAATTTGAACTAGTTATGATATCCTCTTATTTTAATCTGTGATGTAGTAGGTTGAAATGATATTATATTTCCTCTTTAGACTAGAATAAAACATATTAATTGTATATTTAACTAACTTTTATATATGGTTTCATCTTCCCTTCATAAAAATGACCCCTTTTATACGCAGTGACGAGTCCCCATCGCAACCATGTTATTCTACTTATTAGTGCATGTAGCTTGTCATCATGATGATATGGATTACCATATTATATGACCTACATGGTTTTCACAAATCATTCCTAGTAATATCGATGTCATGTATAATCATAATCAATTACCCCACTTTATTTTATGATTCATGGTCAATCCTGTCCTCCATTTTTTCAAAAATTACATTTTATAACCTTAATATTTTCCTTTGATAATAATTATAATACTTGCTTCCTCGACCTCTTAAACACTTATAGGTTTTAAAATAATAAAAATCAATGTTTTACTATTACATTTAAATTATAAATGATAAATATAATCAATCAACATCTATATAAGGGTGATTTGTGAAATATATCCAAAATTACCATAAAATATTGATGAATTAAAAATATTATAAACTAATAAAAAATTACTAAACATACAGGAATAAATTAATTAAAATATTATAGAAATTTAGGTATAAAACTTCAGTAATAACTATATGATCATACATTAGAAGTTAACCCATGTATCAATGTGTGATACATGGTAAAATTAAGGGGTTCTATTTGGGTAATCTAGCATACAGTTTTGGGAAGGATCGATGAGATGAGATGGGGTAGGAAGTTAAAGATTAGATACCTACTATTTTATGTAATTGGGAATTATTATTTATATTATATTAAAGTTTATTTAATTAGGAGATTATTGTAACCATTGGATAAATTAGGGTTCAATATTTCAGGTCGGTAAAAGTGTTGTGTTTATTGAAAATGGAATTTATTGGAGGTGTTATGGTGTTAATAAATTCATAGAAAATATTGGAGGTTATT
The DNA here is from genome assembly GCA_963277665.1 of Viscum album. Lineage (NCBI taxonomy): Eukaryota > Viridiplantae > Streptophyta > Magnoliopsida > Santalales > Viscaceae > Viscum > Viscum album. Next base: position 508,974,362 of record OY728145.1, read on the forward strand.
TAAAATTTTTGAAGGAGAATGTATCTTAAAGGGAATATTCATAATGTAATGATATTATTAATTCCATGAATGAGGCTATTTAAGAGTAAACTAAAGTGGTGGTGGTTAGTTACATCATAATAGAATGCTTCATGTCACATAGTAAGATCTCACTCTACAATGGAGACCCCATGATATTTGAGTGAAACTCAAGATAGTCAGTTTAAAGGTTTCAATCCATAAAAAGGGTGACCAAACTACAACTAAAGAGAGGTCTAGAAATGATAAATCTCTCATCACACTATCAAATGGTTTTTTTCAAAGAAATTGGTTTTAAATTGTAATGTTTTGGCCCCATTAATATTTGCTTTGACTTTGGTTGGTTGACATTGAATGAATTTAATCTTGATGGTGAGAATCCTGCCAAAATTGGTCTAAGATCAACAAATATTGAGAAGATAATTCCAATTTTTTAAGGAGTTTAAAATTATAATAAATCTGGATTTTGTAGATATATGATTGATAGAGAATCATATTATAAGTGAGTATGTCACATGATAATCTAGAAACGATGATGCATATCAAAACGCATACTATTTTTCATATTATGATGTGATAATTTCTAAACTATTTTCAAAATTTGAATAGTTTCTGAAATATGAGATATTATCCTTCACTTTGGAAATTTTGATTAGAAAATTATGGATAATTTTAGTAACTAATCATCAAGGGACATGTGTTTAATTCAAAGGGGGTAATTTTCAAATATATAATGAAGAGGGAAGATCAAGGGAGAAAATATATATTTTTAAAAAAGTAATTTAAATATATAGTATTGAGACAGGGCACGCTATTATGGAAGAATAATATTAAATATTAATATTTTATAGTTGATGCATAAGTATAAGAAGAAACTCGTTGTCGTTGGGTGTTAATGATTTATATAGAAGTTTTTATAAGTAATTATTTGGTTTATATTTGATGTATTTTTTCTCTCAAAATCATGAGTGGAGAGGTATGTAAAGGTAATGACCCTAATATTAATAATAATTCCTTCTTAAATATTTTAATCATAGAAATGGATAGTGATTTTGGTATATCAACACATCATTGATGTGTTCTCCTTGGATGTATTCCTTAGTGGTGTAAAAATTAAAAAAAAAACCTTTATGAAAATATATTTTTATAGTCATGTGCTCAAGATTGATAGTTTATTATAGATCTTTCCAATGAGATAAAATTCTCTAATAGAATATTGAAGTGGAAAATAATTTTCACTCTAACTCACACCTCACTTAGGGTGTGTTTGGGTTTTTTTAGCAACAATAAGTGGTATAATAGCTACTTATTCATGGTGGATCTATCAAAGGAATATCATTGATATTAATAAAATAGTAAATGTAAAATAATATAATTTTTTGATGGTTTTAACTATCAACTTTTTAAAAAAACTAATGATATCATTTATATGTGTTGGTCGGAATAGTTGGAAAGAGTAGGGTAAATTTCCCTTTTAAAAAAATTAAAGAAAACCCAAAAAAAAGTTTAATTAAAATCTAAATGATATTGAATTGATGAAACAATTATGTAATATAATTGATAAATAAATAATTTATAAATCCAATATGTATTAAAGGTTTAATATCAAATTATATTATGTATGGAAATGTGTTTATCGAACTTAAGGAATTTTTCATATCAATGTTAGAATGATGCAATGCATTCAAGTAAATGATAGAGAAAACACAATTGATAAGGATTTATTTAACATAAAAATGTGATCCCCTATATTTAAACCCCTTAACATGAGAGGTCAATATTATTAATCCATTTATCTTGTAAAGGATCAAAAAACCTTTCCCTCACAATTGTGGTCAGTGAGTTCCCTCTTGAACTTCGCTGGAAGCTAAGGAACTCATACCTCACTTTTTCAAAGTGATAACCAATTGGAGAAAGGTTATGAGAGGAGATAGTTTTCCATTATAAACCCAGTTTCAATGCCAAATAAAAATATCTTGGATGGATGATTAAAATTTTAGATGAGATATTTGAAATAAATTGTGAGAGATGTTGAGTGATTAATAAATTGGATTGGATCTTTAAAATGATTTTGAGAAATCTAGTACTTTATTATTAATTAGATTAGAGAACATCATTAGTAATAAATTTGTCACATTAATGGTTCAAAGTGAGTCTTTTTATTAGATTTAAGAGTACCGGTAACATTCAATAATTGTTTGTGTGTGAAAAAGGTGAAGAAGGCCACCATAATAATAATTTTGACCATAATTATTATAGAATCAAACAAGTAGCTTCGATACAACCAGATACATGGTATCCTCTATCGAGTAGATATTGGATAACCTATAAAATGGGACTAATATAATTATTCTACTAGCTTGTTGGTGCCCTCCATTAGATAGATGGTGTGATACTTCAATCTTGGGATGTTCTACTTTTACCGATGGTTGATCAGTTGGACTCTATCAGCTGGTTCGTGTGTCTTTTGTACACCAAGAGCTTCTTCCACATAGAACTGTCTAGTCAGTATAGGCTACTACTTCCCATCTCCAAATTTGTCCACCTCCACTTCCTTATAACATATTTTAAGGAACTTGAACCATGATTCCATGATCTTGAGACATTATATTTGTTGAGTCCTAGTATTCAACAAAATCATCATGTTATCTTTTAATTGACTTTAAAAAATACATTAATTCAATTAATTTCATAACTATAAATTAAATAAAAGATTCTAAAAAATATGAAAATATAAATTTCGGAAACACAGTTGAGTGTTTGTGAGCAAGAAAGAAACCATGATATAGATATGTACAATAATCTCCCCATTTTTGATGTTCAAAAACAAAAAATATAGAAAATAAATTAAGTGTAAATCAATAGTAAAATCTATAGAAATTTAATTCAAGATTTTTTATAGGATATCAAGTTACTGAACATGATTAAAGAGATTATGTAAATCAAACATCCCATGTTCAAAATAAATATATTTAACAAAAATTTTAAAAACTCCCCCTTTATAAATAAAACAATCTCCCATTTATATAATAGAAAGTTCTCAGTATTTATCCTTCTTTGAAGACCAATAAAAACTCTCCCACTTTTTGATTATCAAAAAGAAAACAAGGAGAGAAAATAGAGACTTTAAAAATTCAAGTGGTATTTTTTAAAACTAAGGGAATATTTTTTTTAAACCTATGGGAGATGTTTTATAACACCAAGGGAGATTTGAAAATAAATTTCAAGATGTAAAATATGTTGAAAATAAGAAAACATAAATATTTTAAAAATAATTCTTGACTACCAAACTCTCACTTAATAGGATAGAGAGAGGGTTAAGTTTTGAATATGGGTTTATTGAAAAAATAGAAAATATTGATTTAGAGGTGAGTAAAAAAAAGATTAAGAATAGAGAAATAAAATGAGAAAAATAAGAGTAAACGAAAAAAATAAAATTAATACATACTTTTTCAATGAGACTTATTCCATAAATAAATGGTTTCACATCCATATATTGAATGTCATTTAAAAAGTTACATTGAAAAATAAAACATATGTTGAAGGAATTATTTTTTATTTTTTCCTTGGATACATCTCAAGAACATTGGTTAGAGATTCAAAAAATTCCATCACTAATATTCCATTAAGAGAGATAAAACAAAGTTTTTTTTAAAAAAAAATATATAGATGAAATAAATAACTTCTCCTCTATTGAAGAAATTGTTTAAAATCAATTTAAAATAATAAAACATATAGAAGTGTGTTTAAATATTACAAATAAATTCATTATAAATACTTTAAATAGTAAAATTATGATAAATAGTACTTATTTTAGAATGTATGATTTTAAAGTTTGAAAATAAGAGAAAATAATTTTCACAAATATATATATATATATATATTTATATATCACTCTCAATAGAAAATTTATAATTATAAAAGATATAAGGCTCTACCCTAAATGAGTACACAATTATAAAATAGGATCATATCCATGAAAAAACAAATAAAATTAAATTAAAATAATTAAAAAATAAATAAATTTGTAAAAATACTCAGGTTAGAGGTGTTCAAATGAATAGAATCACAATTTAACTATTCTTAATTATCCTTTAATTAATTGAAAAAAATAAATGGCTATAGGTTTACTGAAAATATTAGTAATTTGATATTTCATCCAAAAATTACCAATATTATTTCACATTTTTTGGAAGTGATCTCTCAAGATGTTTATTCTAAGGAAAATTCATATGGTGAGAAAGTGTTGGGTATGATTTTTGGAATTATTGATAGCACAAGTGTTTTCTCACTTAGTAGGGATAAGATTAAATATAAGACTAAATTATAAGAGATTAAGATTCATTCAAAATATTTGGGCACAAAAACTCTTAATAGATATGTATCATACATTAGTTATAGAAAGAGAAATTGAGTTTTGGTTCTTAATACTTTATGATATGAGGGGTTTTTTGAGTAGGTGGAAAGAACAACTTGTAATTTTCCTATATAGTAGGCATCCTATAGAATCAGTTTCAGAAAAAATATTTAATAATAAATATGTTCCTTTTAGATAAAAAAATTTGATTCTTTAGTAACTTTTAAATAAAAAAACTTTTTAAAAATTTTGATATGGGATCCCTTTGGATTTGATAGAAAATGAACACAAAGAAAAACATTGAACGTGATGTTAGTTTGGGTTGTAATAAGATAAATTAGGCTACCAATCATACTTATATAAATATTTTTTTCAACCATGTTACGGGCTTCATACAAACAAAACTTTCAAGTTATACTCATGGGAATACTAATTTTCTTAGTGTTATCCATGTCAAAAAAATTAAATATTTCATTGGTTTGTTTTCCTTAGTTTTGGAAAAATCAATCATTTCTAATAAAATTTGAAATCTGAGAAAGAATTCGAGTTCACCCATAAATCTCATTTCAAATTCATTTTTCACAAAATCAAGAACTTCAATCCAAATAGATTTTTTATAGAGATAAAAACATACATTAATATAAATTTTAACAATTAACAAATCATTTGAGATCTGTTTTGGAAATAAATTTTAATCATATTTTCCCATTTTTAAACCATTTGATAAAATATAATTTGAAGGATGTTCAAACCAACCCTAAGTGTCTTGTCTAACACTACAAATAATTTAGTTACTTTGAATATAGAATTTTAAAAAATGAATTTTCAAAACTATGGGGTTTTTAAAAAAAAACATTTTCATTAACAAAACAATTTAAAACACACTTTTGACATCCTTTTAAAAGAGTTTTAAATTGAGATGAGTGGATAATTATAATAAGATTCAAATATATTTTAATCAATGAACGGGTAAAAAGGTTTCACCATAGATGATTCCTTACTCTTAGTTATGACCTTTATCAACTAAACATGTTGTTTTTCGAATTATATTACCATGGTCATAAAACTTATTCCTAAAAAATAATTTATATTGTATGGTGGGATAATAATTATGGATTTTCATGAGAGGACATACATCATTTAGAGTGAATTAATTTAGTTCCTATTTTATAAAAATAATCCAATTTTCATCATTAAGGGAATGATTAGGGTTTTGGGGTTATAAGTGGTGGATAAAGGTTGTCACGAACCAAGTTGGGACACCATCCTACCCAGTGCACGACCTGATCCTTGGAATGGATCGAGGGGCAGTCCTGATCCCCACCGGCTGGAAACAAGTGCTTGGGTATCAAAAATACATCTTGGGAATAATTTCCCCCATGCAAATAATCATAAATAACCAAAAGTAATAAATAAACCGAACTGAATAATCATAACCAAACATGGAATAATAATTCTCAGGTTCATGTTTACAATAGTAAACAAAAACTACAAACACTCCAATATAAGGGAGACACCAAAACAACCCAAAAAACCACCATGTGACAAGAGGAGTATCTCCCTCAACCCACCATCACCAAAAAACTTACAAGGGAAATACCACTAGAATCCTAAACCACCTTCTCCAAACATCTTTCCTTTACCTATGTCAAATATTACCAAGTCTACTTACAACCAAATGTGTAAGTAGGGTTTGATCTAATGCACAGTATAATCCCACCAAACAAAAGATTCCACACTTTAAAAATTAAAAGATAAATAAATATGCATGTTTTATGAAAGAAAGATAAGATCATTTTTATGGAAAAATTTTTGAAGGAAAACATACTTTATTTTGAAATAACCAACTAAATATACAGTATTCCAACAGTGAAAGAAATATCATGAAAGATCACTAAGTCCCAGCTAAACCCAATAGGAACTAGATAGAAATTGTATAATTAGGTACATTGTATCTTGGTGAAATGTGGTATAGGAACCATGACTAATAGTATTCTAGTGCATGACACATTTGGTTATAATTAGACTTGGTTATATTTTACATATGTAATGGAATGATGTTTAGAGAAGGTGGTTTAGGATTCTAGTGGTATTTCCCTTACAGGTTTTGTTGGTGATGGTGGGTTTGATCTAATGCACAGTATAATCCCACCAAACAAAAGATTCCACACTTTAAAAATTAAAAGATAAATAAATATACATGTTTTATGAAAGAAATATAAGATCATTTTTATGTAAAACTTTTTGAAGGAAAACATACTTTATTTTGAAATAACCAACTAAATATACCATATTCCAACGGTGAAATAAATATCATGAAAGATCACTAAGTCCCAGCTAAACCCAATAGGAACTAGATAGAAATGGTATAATTAGGTATATTGTATCTTGGTGAAATGTGGTATAGGAACCATGACTAATAGTATTCTAGTGCATGAGCCACTAGGAGGGGAAAACCCATGGGCCTAGTGGTATTCAATCATCACAATGTTTATTTAGTGTTGTAGCATCAATCCTAATAGAAGAAGTCGGGACGATCCACTTTCTAATCATCTAGCATACTAGTCCTAGTCTACCCACGTAGTTACCCAGGTTTCCCTTTATGCTCAATTATGTTCCACATTTCACATAACACATCATTTTCACATTACTCTAGCCAAACAATGCAACATAAAAATTATACCACAACTTTCATAACCAAAGTCCTATTTTGAAATCAAATTCACACCAAAACTATTTCGAAACGTGATTCACACCACTTTCACAATTTTGAAACTATCTTCCATAATATAAAAAACTTTTTCAAGAAGCACAATGAGTGTTTACATAAGAAATAAACCCATTTTCTTATATAAAACCGATTTTCAAGACATATTCATGTCAAATCCTATCAAAAACTCCTTTCTCCCCATAAAATTAAATCATAGAACACATCCAAATACTCAATCAAGCATAAAATATTTTTCAAATAATGTTTAAGCATAGAATCACCAACATTGAGTGTGGAAACTTCAGGAATCTAATACCAAACTTCAATTGCACCTCAAATGCACCTTAGGGAAGCAATATAAAACCTATAAAATCAAGATTAAACGCAAATAAATAATATTTAACACTAAAATAACCACCCTAACAGCTAGAAAAGAAAAAACCCCAAAAGAGGGAAGAAACCCTAGAATGGTAGAGGAAATCAAGATAGAAGGAGCCTTATGTGAAATATCATGATGAGTCCATGCCAAAACTTCTTGTAAATTGAACATTCAAGGGAGGAAGTGGTATGGGGGAACCTAGGGTGATGAATCTGAAAGGGGAAAAATTGAGGGTTTTGGGTTAAAAATTGAGGTGAGGGAAACTTAAAAATAACAATTTTAATGACGTAGATAGATTGCACAGTTTTCCCACATTTTTTTCCAAAACATGCAAAAAATGTGCACCCCTTACTATCTAAGTAGGAAATTATACATGGTTAGTCCACATGGTTTACATACCATGTGATAAGCCTCTGTCAAAAAACACCACTTGGTCATACGGTTACCTAGGAAAGGGTGCACTATTCAAAAAATTGTACGCCACCTATTGTTTACCCAATTTTTCCCATTTTTCTCCAAAAACTCAAAGTAAAACCAAGGGAAAAATTCATCACAAAAAATATATGGAAAAAATATTTCAAAAGGAATCATGAGTGTAAGAATTATATCCACCATAGAAACTTTTTGTCCCTAGAAAGTCAACTCAAAGCTTCATTGGAGAATAAAATAGGGATACTCTTTATTAACCCATGACTCCCACTCCCATGTATCATGTATATCCTTATTGTACTTAGGAATACCACAAACCAATGGAATAAACTTACCAATATGCACTTTCTCCAGAGAATCTATAATTTCCATTGGTCACTCAAACACTAAAAAATTAGGCTCTATTTCCAACTATTCTTAATTCAACACATGATACGGGTCTGGGTAGTACTTTTTCAACTAGAAAATAAATACACATCCTAAATCTATGTTAACTAAGAGGTAAAATCTAACTAGTATTCCACCTTTCCAACCCACTCAATTATCTCAATAGGTCCAACATACCTCAGTGTTAGATTCCCTTGCTTTCCAGAACGATAATGACCCAAACAATGTACCCCTTTCAGGAACACATGGTCATCCATAGAGAACTAAAGATCTTGGCATCTCAAATAATCATAAGATTTTTTGTGACTCTATGATTTCAATAACCACTAACTGATCAAATTTACTTCCTCAAACATCTCATTCACAATGCTCGTCCCCAACAGTGTGGTCTCACCCATCTCAGTACAACAAAATAGAGACCGAAATGGGAAACAATAGAGAACCTAAAAAGGATTAATTTTAATATAGGGATGGTAACTGTTATTATATGGAAATTTGACCAATCCCAAATGGCTATCCCATGATCCTATGAATTCTAAGACACACGCTCGAAGCATTTCTTCCATAATTTTATTTTTCTAATCCTTCTGACCATCCGTTTGATGATGGTATATCATACTCATATTGATTTGAAACCCTAATACCCTTTTAAGGCCTTCCCATAATTGAGAGGTAAAATGAGGGCCTCTATCAGAAATAATTGCGAAAATCACACCATGAAGACTTACCACCTCTTGAACATATAATCGAATAAGCTCATCAAATTTTTCTAAATATTTGATTGGAATGAAATGGGTTGATTTGGTCCAATGTTCCATCACCACCCAAATGGAATCCTTCCCCAAGGTGTATAAGGCAATACAATAATAAAATCTCTGGAAAACTTGACCCACTTCCATGTAGGAATGGGTAATCTCTGAAGCAAACCATAAGCCCATTGATGATCTGCTTTTACCTGCTAACATGTATATCACCTCGATACAAATTCAGTTATATCCCACCTCATACTTGGACACTATAACTATCTACTAACATAATAATACATCTCGGTAGCTCTAAGATGAACAGCCCACTGAGATTGGTGCCTATCCTATATCACCACCTTTTTCTAAGACAAGGAAACCACCAAATAGACCTTGAAACATAGAACTCCCTTGGGAGACAAATACCAATCACAAGATGACTCTCCAACATGAAGAACATGAATAAACTACTTGAATAAATCATCATTAGGTTTTTTTACTGGATCAACTCTATAAGGAAAGGATCAAATGTAACACTATCCAAGAATACACCTTCGTTGTGTTCCTTGGTCTCCAAGTGCATTTGGAAAAATAGCCCCATCAACATCCACTCATCCCTGGAATACTTAAATGATTTCACTAACACATTCCTACTCAAAGCATCCGCCAAATCATTACCATTACCTGGGGTATAGATGATATCAAATTTGAATCCCTGAAGGTACTCCACCCAATTAAGCTACCTTAATATTAGGTCATTCTTGTAGAAAATGTAGACAAAGATTTTATGATCACAGTAGAACACAAATTTATCCCCAAAAATATAGTGATGTCGCGTCTCCAGGCCATACATTACTACTGCTAATTCCAAATCATTGGTCGGGTAGTTCTTTTCATGTGGTCGGATTTCATGTGAGACATATGCCACAATAGGATCATCTTGCATAAGTACATATCCAAGGCCCACACCTGAAGCATCACAATAAACTAAATATCCATTCCCAGATTCTAGAAATATCAACACAGGTTTTGTAGTCTACTACCTATTCATCTACTCAAATGATGATTGACACTATATGATCCATTAAAACTTCACCCCTTTCCGGGTGAGCGCTGTCATGGAAGAAGCAAGATGAGAGAAGTCCCAAACAAACCACCTGTAATATACATCCATATCTAGAAAGATTCTAATCCCAAACACATTCCTTGGTTTCTCCCATGAAATAACTTCACTTATCTTCTCGGGGTCCACTGAAACCACTTGTTCTGAAATAAAATGGTCCATAAATTCCACTTCCCCGATCCAGAAAGTGAACATTGAAAACTTTTCATAAAGACAATGATCTTGAATAGTTCCCAACATTATCCACAAATGTCGCTCATGCTCTGGTTTAGATTCAGAATAAACTAGGATGTCGTCCATGAATACTAAAAAACATAAATATAGATACTTGTAGAGAACCCTATTCATAATCTCTATGAAGAACACTAGATAATTAATCATTTTCAAAGGCATTACCAAGTACTCAAAGTGGTCATACCTAGTTCGTAAATCTGTTTTTGGGATATCCACCTCTCTCACCCAGACTTGGTGGTAACCAGAACGCAATTCTATCTTGGAGAACCACCTTTCCCCTTTTATCTTATTAAAAGAGTCATCAATTTGAGGTAATGGACACTTGTTCTCGAGGGTTACCTTATTCAGGATTCAGTAATCTATACACAATCTGAGAGATTTGTTGGCCTTCTTTGCAAATAAGATTGGGACAATCCTAGGAGAGACACTCGGGCGAATGAGTCCTTGGGATTTCAAATCTTCCAGTTGTATCTTTAATTTCCTAAGATCATTGGGGCCATAAAATATAAGGTAAGATATATATGTTATTTTCTTGATGAAAAATCAATCGAGAACTCCAAGTCCCTCTCTGGAGGTAAACCTGAAAAATCAACCAGAAATAGCACTGGGAACTAATCCAATATAGGATTTAATCCACCCTAAGGATATCCATCATCATCTTCCAGCATGAGATACGATAATTGAAAAACAATACTACCCAATTCCAGGAGTTGTGTTCTAGTACAACCTGACCAAAGATCATATTCTCTAAGAAAAACTGGATATTCCCATCAAGTGCCCCGAAACTCACCCACCACATAGAGGGGTTTATATATTCCAGAAAGTGAACTATATAATCCATACCGAGGGTCAAATAAAAAAGATCCATATCTAACACTACAAAATCCCATTTCATCTCAAACCTTGATAGGGTGAGTGCACAACCTAGACACCAGAGACCCTTATTTTTCTACTTACTAATAGGCATTACTAACTCAATTGAAAGAGACATAATTTCAGTTGTAAAATCAAAAGATTCACAAGTTGGACAGAGATAAATTAAAAAAAGCACCATTGTCAAATAAAATAGTTTTTATAGAAGATTTAATCAAAATGGTACCTCAAACTATTAATGGTTCTACATTCAGTGTCACTGGTTGTTGGTCTACTTCACGAAGATTCTAGGCCTCTACATGAGTCTGAACAGAACTAATACCATATGTATATATAATGAAATAAATCTAACCATAATAGGATATTTTCCTTCTACTATGACTACTCAATCGAGGTCCCACCCTCCTAGATAGCTCTAACTGAGCTAACATCCCCTAGAGGCGACAGATCCCACACCACTCTGATATGGGTGCATCACCTTGCAAAAATGATGCAAGTTTCCTATATCTCCACATTGATGGAAAGGTTTTTAGGGTATTTACATGTGGGTTGTATGTTCCCTACCCTCCCACACTGGTGGAACACCACAGACTCTGGATCGGATGTTTCAGTTGAAGTTTGTCGGGAAGTGTGGCCTAAACTACCACCTTTTTTATTTCCCTAATCATCCCGCTTTCTCTTCTTCTCTATTGAAATACAAATTCCCATTTCTAACATCGCCCAAAGCAACCAAACCTAACCTTGAAGTCAATATCCACAATATAATCTTGATCAACTACTTCATCATAGATATTTAACTTGAATAGAAATACCTGAGGATAAATATATGTTCGCAATATCCTTTTAAACCTTTGATCCTTCATCTGCTCATTGGAAACTATTTCGGGTGCATACTGAATTAGGTTAGAAAAGAAGTTGGCATACTCCATTACTGAATGGTCCCCCTAAATGAGATCTATAAACTCCCATGATATGAAATAGTCCAAGACCCCAGCGAAATACTAGTCATTTAAGACATCTTTAAAGTCTTTACATCTTATCCCCACGTGCTTCCCCATTTAGATTATTGAGTCCCACCATCTTTGACTAGGACCTTCTAGCAAGAATGTGGTACATTTCACCCTGACTTCCTCATGAGTGTCAAATAATTCAAACATACACTATATCTTCTCAAGAAATTCCTATGATTCCTTAGTTTTTGTGCTATCTAGGAAATAAGGAGGTCTATTCTTTAGGAACTCATGGTCTTTTTCCCTCTTACGAATAATCTCATCTTCACTAATTAGAGCAGGACCAGGACCCTCTCCCTATCCCAAATCCTGAACATCTAGGACCACATCTTCCACTAACCTCTATTCAATCGGTGTGGGAGATCTCTCTCTAGTTTCTTCCCATGGATGCAAAACAATTCTATGAAGATTCATTTTTCTACAAAAAATCAATAATAAAAAGAAAAACCATGAATACAAAAAAAAATTAAAATTTTACGAAATAACAGAAAAAATAAAAATAAACCAAACTCATCACAATAATGTAACAATGAAACCACCTCACCCCCACCAAATTTCCATGTACAGTCTGCATCCTGTAAATTTCACCTAGAGGATAGGTCAAACATAAATCCCCAACATCTCATAGAGAATCAAGGTCTATCATGAGGTTTGCGGGCCAGACACCCAACTTGAAACCAGAATTTCAAGCCCCAAAAATCCTATCTCTAATATATCTATACTCATCCAAAATAACATGCCCTCAAAAAGAGAAAACCTTCTCTAATGACATTTTTCACTAACCAAGATGGGACACCATCTGACCTGGTGCCTAACCCAGTATATGGCATAGCCCGAGGGGCATTCCTCATCCCCACAAGCTGGAAACAAGTTCCTGGGTATCAACAACACATCATGGGAATGATTTCACCCATGTAAATAATCATAAACAGAAAATATAATAAATAAACAAAAATTAATAATAATAAAAAAACATGGAATAACAATTATTAGGTTTAAATTTACTACTTTAAACAAAAACCAGAAACACTAAAACAAAAGGGAGAAACAAAAACAACCCAAAACCCACTATGTGAAAAAGAGGAGTATCTCCCTTAATCCAAAATCACCAACAAAAACTTCAGGGGAATGTTCACTATAATCTTGAACCACCATCTCCAAGCATATTTCATTACCTATGTCTAACATAACCAAGTATACATACACCCAATGATGTAAGTAGCATGTGAAATAATTCCCAGTAGGATTCCACTAAAAAAAATATTCCATTTTATAAAAATTATAAGATAAATATATATATGAAATCATTATGAGATAAAGTTATGATCATTTTTTGTGGAAAACATTTTGAAGGAAAACATGCTTGCTTTTGAAATGGCCAACTAAGTACACCATATGCCGATAGCGAAAGTAATATCATGAAAGTGAACTAAGTAATGGGTAAACCCTATGGGAACTATATATAAATGGGACACTAGGTACATTATATCTTGGTGAAATGTGGTATCACTACCATGACTAAAAATGTTCTCATTCATGAGAAACTAGGAGGGGAAACCCCATGGTCCTAGTGGTCTCCAATCATCACTATGTTTAGTTGCTTTAGTAGATTCAATCGTACAAGAAAAAACTAGGACTAACCACTTCTGAAACATCTATAGTACTATTATTAGTCTTCCCACATAGTTATACAGTTTTCTCTTCAGGATCAATTATCTTACACATTTCACATAACACATCATTTAAAATTACTTAAGCCAAATAATGAAACCCACAAATTATACCACAACTTTCACAACCAAATTCCTATTTTGAAACAAAACACACGCCAAAATTATTTCAAAACATGATTTTCACCACTTTCACAATTTAACAACCATCTTTTATATTTTATAAAACATGTTCAAAAAGTGGGGGTTTATATAATAAATATGCCTAATTTCTTATAGAAAACACATTTTCAATCCATATTCCTTTCAAATACTATCAAAAACTCCTTTCACACGCTAAACATACATCATAAAACACGTCCAAATAATCAAGAAAGCATACGAAATTCTTAAAATAATTTTTGAGCACGGAATCACCAACCTTGGGTGTAGACACTTATGGAATCCCATGAAAAAACTTCAACTCCACCTAAAATACACCTTAGATAAGTAAGATAGAACTTATAACATCAAGAATACACCCTAAGAACCAATATCTACCCCTAAAATCGTCACTCTACATGCTGGAAAAGAGAAATCCCAAAAAAGAGGGAATAATCCCTAGAATAGAGGATGAAATTAAGAGAGAATGAGACTTACATTAATGATATTGAGGAATCTGATCCAAAACTTCCAATAAATTTAATATCCAATTGAGTAAGAGGGTTGGGGCACCTAGGGTGAATAATAAAAAAGGATAAAAAAATGAGGGTTTTGGAGTCAAATATCGGGGAGAGAGAAACTTAAAAATCAAATTTTTAAGGACCTAGACAGGCCACACAGTTTTCCTTCATGTTTTTAAAAATTATGTGCCAACCATGTTCTACCTGTTGTTTACCCAATTTATCTAATTTTTCTCCAAAAAACTCAAAGTAAAACCAAGGGGGAAATACTAGGAATAAAATAAATAAAAAAATACCTCAAATGGAAATCATGTGTGTGAAAAAGGTAAGGTTTTGAACATCATTTTGGATGGATATTCTGGTACAAGTTCCACTTATAGATCTCCAATTACATTTTAAATGGGATGGTATTTATATTTTTTTAAAATATTTGGGTAATGAATTTGAAGTATATTATTGTTCTTCGTTTTTTTAAAGTTTTATTTGATTCAAAATTTTCAAAAATATTTTCAGAAATAGATTTTCAAAAAATTTCCTAAAAAATAACATGAATTAATTTTTCCACTATTTTAGTCGTTTTTTTAAAGTCTAGGTATTCCTTGTTTTAGTTCAACACCAAAAAATGATATCTTCATCATATTTTCAATATAATTTTCCTTGATTACATTTGGTGGTTAAAATAAATAATTGCACCAAAAAACATTAAAAATACATAATTAGGTTTTTTATTTTTTCATAATTCATAAGATATATTTTTTCAAGAAAATTTCATAGTATAACTTCATTAATAATAAAGAAAACACTAATCACAACTTCATCCAAAATAAATTTGGTAAGTTAAATTTATTTAAAAGAGCACATTTTATTTCTTGTATGGTTCTATTTATCCACTCTACTACCCCATTTTTAGTGGTTTAAGGAGAAAAAATAATTATTAGAGCCATTAAAATAACATAAACCATTAAATTATTTATTGATGAATTATCCACCATGATCAATTTGAATTTAAATAATTTTAAAAACTTTTTCAATTTTAAAATTTTCATAAATCTAGTTGAATGATTTTCAATATTCAGTTTTATGAGTTAAGAAATAATCCCATATGAATTTGTAAAGTTCTCAATAATTTAAAAAGTATAGGATTTCCATACAAGACAATAAATTTGATAAGGAGTGAATAAATAGAGATAAACTAATTCAATATATTTTATGTAATAGCATCCTATTTTAGATTAAAAATAAGGTTTGTTTTTTTCACCATATTACCATTCTTCACAAACCTTGTCATCCTTGAAATTAAATTTGGGAAGATTTCATAATATTTTATAATGGTTAAGTTTTATAAGTGAGTTTGTGGTATAATGATCAAGAATACTATGACATATCCACCAATAACAAAATTATTCAATCAAATATTTAATTTTTGGGATAGAGAGAGATTTAAAATTAATTTTATAAACATTTTGAAAACAATATATTGTAAATAAATTTTTTCATTTAGAATTAAAAACTTTGAAAAAATGATTTTTGAAGGTAATTTTAAAATTTCTATCACACACTATTCTTATTCTTGATAAATTGTGTTTTGTTCCTTTGAATGATAAAACATTTTTAATAATATTTGAGTTAGAAAACCCAATGGTTCCATCCCAAATTATCATATAATTATAATTATCACTAAATGGGATGTGACTTCCTTCTATTTTATCTATTATATTGAATTTGGAGATGTAACCACATGTGTGTCTTGAGAAACCACTATCTTGGTACCACTATGCTCCTTGAATTTTACTTAGAAGATAGTTTTCTTATAAAATCAAAAAACTAAAGGTTTTGGTAACTAAAAAAAATGGGCCTATTAATAAAGATTTTGGAATCTATATTTTCTTAGCAATAGGTTCACTTTTAGAAAATTTATATGAAATATGAATTGATTTTTGTCTCTAATATCATGAATTATTACAATCGCATTCCTAGATTAAATTTTCAATTATTTGATAACAATTATAAAATTTATATTCTGAGAAACCTTTAAAAAAATAGTTTTCAAATGATTTCTCAAGGTTCCTACATGATTAGAGAAACCAATACCAACATGTTCGTTTTATTGTCTTTGAGTGGCCAAAATATTATTTATATTATTTTCACCTAGAGTGAATTTGTAAAAAAACATTTTTAGACATTAAAGGTATATTCAAGTTTATCATTACATTATTTATTCTTAATTATCATGGGTAATTATTCACTTTTTCATGAAGAGAATATCTATTTCTTTTTTAATATGGTATTTTTCATTAACTTATTTCTTCTATTTTTTTATCATGACATTTATATAATGAATCAATTTGATGAAAATAACTTTAGAGTTGATCTGTAACATACCAAGTAATTAATGAATAATATATATTCTTATCTATGTCTATTTATGAATTAGATAGTGTTTTATAGGCTTAAAATGAGAATAAATTCAATCTTAAGCATAGAATACACTAATATTTTTAAAAGATTGTTTTACTACCTTTTGATGGAAAACCATTTTTAAATCAAAATTTTGACAATATTATAAGATATATTTTTCAAAATAAAATTATTCTTTATGATTAAAACATTGAAATTTACATTGGATAATATTTTGGTATTTTTCTGACAATGTTCATTTTTTAATGAATAGTGAAAAATACTACATTTTACATCAAAACTGCTTTTTCATCTAATTTAATTATATGGTTAGATTATATTTTTAATTGGTATTAAAGTGTAATTAGAATATATTTTTACCATTTAATCCAATGGTGGTCATTATAATTAATTTCACTTTGGAATTGGGCATAAAAAAGTGCCAAAGTTTTCATAGATATTGTTTCAAAAAAACCCGCTATTTGTTTTGACAACAGGAATTGTTTTTAAATAAATTATTGCAATTTATATGTTTGTAATTTGGTAAAATGGATTCCATATTTGGAATCTGAAAGTCTTAATTATGTAATTAAGAATCTTTTGTTTTTTGACATTATTAATAGTAACGACGGTAATTATCTTTAATTATCTTGAATAATTAGTAATCGGGTAGTTAAGGAAAATAAAATAATATCATAATAATAAAAAATGCCCCCAAAATGTGTCATAATGCTACTGTTTGTGTCAAGGCTGACCATTGGATGCCTTGTACGAAACTTAGGGACCCCATGGAATCACTTTTGGGTGAAAGTGACACTTTATCATTTTATTTTTAAAGAAAGGAGAATATCATTAAAGAATGTATCACCCGAGTAAAACATTTTTATTTCTGAATCTATAAGTGATATCTTATACTATAAATAGTAATTCAAAATCTAAAAATATTTCCTACATAATATTAATTTTTTATAATTTTTATACATTAAATAAATTAAATTTTTTATGGCACCGTGATGATGCAACGATTACCTCATTAATAAACGATTTAAATAAAATGAAGAGATAATGTAAAATCTAAGCCTTACACTAGTAAAAAACCTATTTGAAGAGTATATTTCGAACCCTTATCACCTTATCCTCGAAATATATGAATGTGGGACCTTTAAAATCCGAAACTCATTATATAATAAAGTAACATTTCTTGAATTTCCAAGAGTGCCCATCCTCCCTCTTATAAAAGCCCCCCCCCCTCTACCTCCTTACCCACACTTCTCAAGCCATTGTCTCAGCCATTATCTGCTCATTTTATCTCTCCACATCCCTCTATTCATCCTATAATCCTTACCTTAGGCAGGAAGCTCTTCCAGAAACCCTTTTGGTTCAAACCAAGAGGAGTTACCCAAATCAAAGGTAATGTCTTCACTTGTCTTCTTTTGTTTTATATTGCTTCTCCAACCCCCTAAAATATTTCTATTACTTTATTTTGTAAAAAAAACAGTATATTAAATATACTAGAATGTTTTTATGTGAATTATTCGAGCTAAACTTACACACACCTTCATCTAATGGTTAAAGAACATACTATTTCTCTAGATGGTGAATTTCTACCTCACGAAACAATGATTGTTCAATATTATTTTAACACCTTTAAAGGTGACCATTATGATGTCACTATATTTATATATGATATATAATATGTTTATGTTTTCCTTAAGCTTCTGTATTTTTAATTTTATGACATACCTTTATGGTTTCCATTATGGGTAAACGCGATATCTTCATTTTAGGAAGTGCGGACTACCGCCCCCTCAAAGTGATTTGATCCGTTAATGACATATGTGGGATGTATAAGGGATGGAATTAATGATATTGTATATGATATTATACTGGAATTATAATATACCTTTATATCATTATGATTTCACTCCATTAAGTAATAAATAGAAATGAAAGTAGCGTCCATGCGTACGTACGGCTCACCGTCTCTATGAATGGTGCATTTCATTTCTTACCTCTAAATGTTATGTAATATTATAAATGAATGTATATAATGGATATATATGATATATATGATATCTAAATCATGAATATAATTCTGTATATAATGAACCTTTTACCACATGAACAACATGTAATTATAAGAAGTCCATTTTTGGCTCAAGTACCAAAGATCGACAAAACGACCATTATTAACTTAAATAATTACATAGTGTTCATAACATGGTGATAAGTGATATAAAAGGAATTATTAACTTGAAAAAGTTTCTTAATCAAGTAGAAATTAACCCAAGTTTATTATTCATGAGATTAAAGAACGATCGAGTCAAGTCGGATACGAGGTAAGGGACTTCGTCTCAATATCCTTTCATTGAGGCATATTTTGTTTTATACACAACTTTCTTTTATACGGTGTATAAACCCCTTTGAATTTTACGTCTATTCAAAAGGAATCTTTTTTATACGAATCGTTTTACTAAACGACAAAAGGAATGTTTTTTTGTCGTAAGTATGCGGCAACAATGACTTCTCCGCCGCCGTGACCATTATTTGAGTTTCGGCTTCCTCTACAAGCCATAACTATTTTAAATGAAAAATAAATACCATGTTTTACTTTTCTTTTAGTTCGGTATTGAAAATGGTTTGCATAATGTTTTTATTATATCAATGTGTCGTATTGATATCTTGTGATTGAAATGTTGAAATGTTATGTTTCCTATATGCATGTTTATGTGATTCAATTATGTTATGGTTCTTGGGAATTGTTATGAAGATGGGTGTTTATGTGATAAATTAAGTGCAGGTGAGCCCGATATATCTCTCCAATGCATTGGGTAACACGAAGGGGTTAAACATTAAGGTTTCTCCGAAGACATTTCGGGAATATACTATGATGGGTATTCCAAACGTAACCATGAGGGTTACTCCCTACATAAGAATGTTATGAATGCCTCAAGTTACCTTTATGTCATATGGTTTCTATAATTTATTCATGATTTTATGAGGTATGTTAAAGTGCTAATGTTTTATGAGTAAATTATGATTTCATTAATTCTTATGTTTACATGGAATAATGTTTTCATTTCATACAATCATATCCCTTACTGAGCTTTTTATGCTTATCCCATGTTTTTGAAATGTTTTCCATAGGTCAAGATAAAAGTACATGATGTGATGATAGTGTCAAGTAAGTGTCATGAAAGAATACATGTTTTTTTTTAAATATGTTTCCTTTGATGGGAAAAGTGAATATGTTCTTTAATGTAACCACCTTGTTTAAATGTCGAATGTAATGCATGATTTATGATCTAATTCTCTAAAACTATAAACCTGAAAATATCCTCAATGTGCAATATTGTAATAACTCACGATTAAGTAAGGTTTAAGGTTGGGGCCTTATAGTTGGTATCAGAGGTTGGTTTAGATAACTTTAGGAGTTAGAATTCTATTAAATGATTATCTAAAAATAATTTTTTTATGGTAAAATTGAAATGATATATCATTTGAAGATTACCATGTTTCTTCATCTAAGACATGTTTTTTCAGAATGGTTTTTTGCAGAGGAAACAGGGAATCAGTTCTAATAAGGCATACCGAAGGAAATGACCTTCCGAATCAGCATCTAGAGATGGTTGGAATTGGAACTGAACAGTTTTTTGCAGTAATGCAGCAGTTGACTCAAGCGATAAATAGTGGTGGTATCCATGCACGAGATCAGCCAGATCAACCATAGAGTAACATGTCAGTGGTGGAACATTTCATGAGGCAACATCCCCCATCATTCAGAGGATCATCTGACCATGTGCTAGATGAAGGGTGGATTAAAGAACTGGAGAAGATTTTCGATGTCATGGGGTGTTCAGATAATCAAAAGGTTAGTCTTTCTATTTACCGTTTAGAGGGTGAAGCAGATCAGTGGTGGTCGATGGTTAAAAATATCAGGGATGCTGATGAGATTCATGCTCTTGACTGGGATGAATTCAAAGGTATGTTTCTTGAGAAGTATTTTCCTAAGGCTGTTCGACTTAATATGGAAAAACAATTCTTGTAATTGAGGCAAGAGGATGACTCAATGGATACTTATGAAGAATGGTTCACTCGATTGGCAAGGTATGCTCCAAATTTTATCCGAGACCTTGATAGTAAAATCAATCGTTTTTACTCAGGATTAAAGCCAAAATGTTGAAGGGATTTAGCTTCTCATGAGTTCAAGAGTTATGAAAAGCTTGTTCGATGTGCTGAGAAGGTGGAAATGGAGTTTTTCGATGATCAAGTGTTCCATAACAACCAACATAAGAAGAGACCTAGGTGGAAAGAGAAAGGGAAGAATTCTTCAAAAAGGTCTGATGGTAAGAAAACTAAGTTTTTAGTTTGTGATAAATTTGGTAAAATTCATGCTGAGGAATGTCTTCTGAATTCTGGAAAGTTCTATCGATGTGGTAAAATGGGACATAAGGCTCGTGATTGCACTGAAAAAGATCAGGGTGATGGTAAGACCAAATTTGATTTACAGTTAGTGAAATGTTTCAAGTGTAATGAGATGGGTCGCTATGAAAACGAGTGTCTGAAAAAGAGCTCGAGTGATGGGAAGCAGTTAGACTATAAGAATAAAGGGGTGGTGAAATCCGTTGAAACTACTTCAGTAGATGTTGGGCCATCAAATGAAATGGTATTAAGTACTTTGTTTGTTTTTTCAGATTATGCCAGTGTGTTGTTTGATTCGGGGACTACACATTCCTTCATCTCTGAAAACATTTCTATTAAAATGGGAATACCATCTCAAGAAATGACTCCTAAACTTGTGGTAAAAACACCTGGGGGAGATTTTGAGGCAAAATGAATTTATAATAATCTTCATATCCTTATCCGTGGAAAGAACCTACTTGTAATCCTTATTTTTTTACCTATAGTAGAGTTTGATGTTATCCTGGGTATGGATTGGCTCTCTATTTACCATGCTAAGATTGATTGTAGAGCTAAAGAAGTTTTTTTCCGAAAGACTTTCAGTTTGTGTACAAGAATGAACCCTTAATGTTGATAACATATCAAGTGGCTGAGAAACTTGTAAAAGATGGAAATGAATGTTACCTTGCAGATATTGTTGAAAAAAAGGAACTGTTCAGATTAATGATGTGCCAGTGGTAAATGAGTATCCTGATGTTTTTCCTGATTATTTTCCTGGAATAATACCAGATCGAGAGGTTGAATTTATTGTTGACTGAGTTCCTGATGCTAATACAATTTCAAAAACCCCTTATCGAATGGTTCCAATTGAACTTTTAGAGTTGAAGGAGCAATTGCAAGATTTATTTGAAAAAGGTTTCATTCAACCTAGCACATCGCCATGGGGTGTTCCTGTCTTATTTGTTAAAAAGAAAGATGGTTCAATGAGACTTTTCATTGATTATAGAGCCATGAATAACGTCATTGTTAAGAACAAATATCCTTGACATCATATTGATGATTTGTTTGATCAGCTCCAGAGAGCTCAGTATTTTTCAAAGACTGACCTGAGATTGGGGTACCATCAGTTGAAGGTAAAGGAAGAAGATATTTCGAAGATCGTGTTTCGTACAAGATATGGCCATTATGAATTTGTAGTTATGCCTTTTGGACAAACCAATGCACCTGCTGTATTCATGGACCTTATGAATTGAATTTTCCATGATTTCTTGGATAAGTTTGTGGTTGTTTTCATTGATGATATTTTGGTGTTTTCTAAAAGTAAAGAGGAGCATGAAAGTCATTTAAGGGTTATTTTTCAAACCTTAAAAGAAAATAAATTGTATGGGAAATTCAGAAAGTGTGAGTTTTGGTTGCAACAAATTTCTTTCCTTTGTTACATTGTTTCTAAATATGGGATAACTATTGATCCTGCAAAAACAAAGGTTGTTGAAGAATGGCCAAGACCCACAAATGTAACCGAGATTCGTAGTTTCCTTGGTTTGGTAGGCTATTACCGAAGTTTTGTTAAAAAACTTTCCCTGTTATCTGGTCCAATGACTAAGATAACTCGGAAGGGTGTTAAGTTTATCTGGAAAAAAGAATGTGATGATTGTTTTCTGGAATTGAAAATAAGATTGGTGAATGATCTAGTTTTGGAACTACCTTCCAGGAATGGTGAGTTTGTTATCTATAGTGATGCTTTATTGAAAGGACTTGGTTGTTTCCTAATGCAGAATGATCAGGTAATTTCTTATGCTTCACGTCAGTTGAAAACTCATGAGGTAAATTACCCTACACATGATTTGGAATTAGCTGCTGTTGTTTCCGCTTTAAAAATTTGGATGCATCATTTGTATGGAGTAAAGTGTGAAATATATACCGATCACAAAAGTTCAAAGTATATATTCACTCAGAAATAATTGAACATGAGACAGAGGAGATGGCTAGAATTAATCAAGGATTATGATTGTACAATTCATTACCATACAGGATTAGCAAATAAAGTGGCTGATTCTTTGAGTCGAAAAAGTAATGCTTCATTAACAATGTTGCATTTGGAACATGATCATTTGGTTAAGGATTTGATGAAATTTGTCATAGAAGTTGTTGGATCAGGATGTCCTTCTGTTTTGTTTCATGTATCAGTGAAATCTTCTCTATCAGACAGAATTAAGCAAGCCCAGAAGCAAGATAGTGAGTTGCAGAAAAGGGTAGAGCTGGTTTAGAAAGGTAAGTTTCCTGAATTCAACATTGATAATGATTGTGTTTTGAGATTTGGGAAGAGATTGTGTGTGCCGTTTGATTCACAGTTGAAGAGAGAGTTGTTATGTGAATCTCATAGTTCTCCGTTTTCAGTTCATCCGGGCAGTACTAAGATGTATAGAGATCTTTGGGAGTATTACTGGTGGGAGGGAATGAAAAAAGATATTGCTGATTTTACTGTGAAGTGTTTGAATTATCAACAGGTTAAAGCAGAGTGGCAGTTACCGAAAGGGATGCTTCATCCTTTACCAGTGCTAGAGTGGAAGTGGGAGAATATATCTATGGACATCGTTGGGGGATTGCTGAAGACACCTTGGGGTAATAATGCAATCTGGGTTGTTATTGATCGCTTGACTAAATCTGCTGATTTCCTTGCTATACGAGATACTTTTTCCCTAGATCAACTTTCTCGTTTCTATCTTAAAGAGATAGTCAGGTTACATGGAGTTCCCCTCTCCATTATATCTGATCGTGATCCCAGGTTTACTTCTAACTTTTGGAAAGGCCTTCAGAAGCCATTGGGTACTGAATTAAATTTTAGTACAGCTTTTCATCATCAATCAGATGGGAAGTCAAAACGAACGATTGAGACTTTGGAGGATATGCTACGTGCTTGTTCAATGGATTATCAGGGAAGTTGGGACCAACAAATTTCTTTGGTTGAGTTTTCTTATAATAACAGTTTTCATTCCAGTATACAGATGGCACCATTTGAGGCCTTATATGGGAAGCAGTGTCAAACTCCAGCTTTTTGTGATGAAGTGGGTGAAAGGAAGTTGATGGGACCAAAATTGGTAGAAGAGTTGGCAGAAAAAGTTCAGCTGATACAGAGACACATGAGAACAGCTCAGAGCAGGCATAAGAGCTATGCGGACAATAGGAGGAAGGATCTCTCTTTTGAGGTAGGCGATCATGTTTTTCTCAAAGTATCACCATGGAAAAGTGTGATGCGATTTGGTAAGAAAGGAAAGTTGAGTCCAAGGTTCATTGGACCATATGAAATTCTGGAGAGAGTTGGATCAGTTGCATACCGAGTGGCTTTACATCCTATTTTATCTGTGGTACACAATGTTTTTCATGTTTCAATGTTAAGGAAGTACATGCCAGATCCATCTCATGTTTTGAGTCCAGAGGTAGTTCAGTTGAAAGAGAACCTATCTTATGAGGAACAACCTATCCAGATTCTTGACCATATGGAGCAAGTGTTACAGAATAAGGTGATTGATGTGGCTCTATTTTGATATAATTTTGCCACATCTTTTATTTAATTTTTATCAATTTAATTAATTATTTTTGACACTTTTTAATTAATATTGGCACTTTTGTAATTTTATCACTAAATATGTTAATTAATCATTTATTATAAATAATTATGCGTTTTTAGTCTTTAAATTAATAATTTTAATCTTACTAAACTATTCAACTTTAATTATGTCTTATTTAGTTTGGTTAATTTAAATCTGCTTAACTTTTTAATAGTTAATATTCAATATAAACAATTATTTAATCTATGTAATTCAATTTAATTAATTTAGACCTTATTTTAATATCTAATCTGTTAACTTAGTTACATTAGAATATATTATCTTTGTTAATTAATTTATTTAGTCATCCTGCCAACAATTTAATTAAATAATATTTGTTTTTAATTAAATTAAATTGTTCGCTGTTAATTTTATTAGTTCAAATAGTTAAATAATTAATTAATTAATAGTTTTTAAACATTAATTTTATTATTTTATATATGAAGATTGATTTTTTAATTCATTTTATAATTGTTTTGGTCTACCGGTGAGGTAGATAATAGCTTTCGGGGAAATAAAGAGTCATTGTTTCTTCTCTTTTTCACCTTCTACTACCTTCTAACTGTTCTTTAAGTAATTATAATTTAAGTATTTTATAATTGTAGTCTATTATTTAATTAGTTTTTAATTTAAGTGTAATCTAATTAATAACCTAATTTGTGTTTAAGTTTAAGTTAGAGTTTAATAAAATAATGCCAAGTTTCATTTTATCATCTAACTAATTAACTTTGTTGTTTAATAAGTTTAGTTAATCCTAATTATTTTAATTATATGTTTGTAGTTAATTAATTGTAGGTGTTCTGCATTTGTTTATACTTATTTTAAATTAATTTTAAATTTTATTTTCTTAGTTAATAATTAGTTGATTTTATTTTTAGTTTGCTAAATAATTTGGTTAGTTTTTAGTTACAGTCAATTAATTAGTCTTTAACAATTTAGTTAATTTGATTTTTAATTTAGTTAAATATGTTTTATTCATTCTAATATTTGTTGTAAATTAATTTTTGTTATCATTTTTAATTTTTAACTGTCGGTGAGTGTCGCACCGATGTTATGTTACACCGAAGTTTTTTTATAACTATCGGTGTGTCATGACACACAGATTTCTTCGAAACACCATCGGTCTCTCACGATGCACCATTGTTGTGATGCACCGATCCTTTGCATCGGTTTCGATCTCTTATAATTTCGATGTCTTATTTTATTTTCATCTATCGGTGAGTCAATGACTCACCGATATCCTAAATCATCATTGGTTTCACGTCATACCGATTACTCTATATTTTATCTATCAGTTTCGCATTTATTTTAAACTATCAGTGAGTCATCGATTCACTGATCCATTACATCATCATCAGTTTCACGTTGCACCAATTTCTTTTAATTTTATAATTGTTGGTGTTTTATTTTTTCGGTGAGTCGTCACTCACCGTTCTATGTATTTTATTTTGTTTCGCTACTACCGAATCTCTTTTTAACTATCGGTTTCACAATCTTTATTTTTCCCCATCGGTCTCTCATTTTTCCACTCACTCACTGTTATTTAACTTGTTTTGTTTCACCCACGACCACACACCGATAGTTTTATCACCTGCTACCGTTATTTGTTCCCTTTCCCTACTTCTTGCTACCGATCCAATTCTTCTATCGGTGAGTCATTGACTCACCGATGCAAAGCATTCATCGGTCTCACACCCTCACTGACACTGCTTTACTTTTTCTCCAGCTTTATCAGACACCGATCCTTTACAACCATGATTCCTTCCTGCTTGACGCTGCTGAAAATCCCCATCAGATTCACACCGACATCCCACCTTCAAACCTTGAAATCGATCCTCACTGTTTCAAGTCGTGACCCTATCTTATTCAACTACATTCACGCACGAGCACGAATCTATGCATTCAAATACAGATCCAACATTCATCTCAAATAAAAGTACATTTCGAACCAGTTTTTCACAAATCAGCTAAACCCTTCACAAGATTTGCAGGTTCGAGTCTGCTGGAGCCGCGCTAAAGGAGGAGAATGAACCGCTGGGATACGCGCCGCTGGTTGGAGTCCACCGCCGCTGGAAGTGCTCCGTGCTACAGCCTTCAAGAAGCCGCCCACCTGCTAGATCTGAGGTCCGTCTGGAGGGTTGGACTGCCACTGTGAGCAAAGTCGAAGAATACCTGGCCGCCGCTATCCGCCGCGTAAAGAGGAAGCCGCTGAAGCTGCTGCTGCTCGGATCGATGCTGAAGTCCCAGGATGAAGCCGTCGCGCTGGAGCCATGGTGGAGGCCGCTGGTTTTGGGAGGAAGAATAAACCCTCCCCCTGCTCTTCCCCGATTTGGGGGAGGGAGAAGATTAAAAAAAAGATTAAAAATTAAATTATATAAAGTGATATAAAGATAAAGTAAAAAATATAATAATAAATGTATAATTAAAGTAAAGTAAAAAGTGTAAAGAAGAAAAACAAATGTTAAAGTTAAAGTAACTTTTAATAAGTAAATTGAATAGAATAAAATTTATAAAATTAATAAACATAAACAATTATAATTTGACTTATTAAATAGATTGTGAATTAAATTACAAAGCCTAATTAAAAATGAGTGTTAAATAATAAGTTTATAATAATTAAATATTTTTCTCATAGTATTAATTATTTAACTAATAAAATTTTTAAATTATGAAACATACTTTTTAAATTAAAGTTACTTAAAATTTAGGTATTACTTTTGATTACATAATTAAAATTAACTAATTAATTAATTAATCTGATGATTAAGTTTCTTTTATTGTAATAATTAAATTATTAACTTAATTATTAATGCTCTTAATTTTTAATAACTTAGTTTAAAGTGTTAGAATTAATAACTTAGTAATGATATATATAAACCAAATTAAATTAATAACTTTTTAATAAATTTATGTGTCACCTTAGTATTATTACGTGAATAATTTAATAAAATATAAAAAATAATTATCAATCAATTTCTTTTAACTTTAACTCTTAACTTAAAATTTAACTAATTTTCTCCCTTTGCGCTCTCATTTATTTATCCTATTTATATGGAAGGTTCATTTAAGGGACTTAAACATGTCCAGGTTCATCCAACTAACTCATCCGGAGTTAGTTACGATGGAAAAGTTCACACGCCGTGCATGTCGCGAGTTAAACGCACGTGTGCAGTGCGCTCATGAAGGACATTCCAAGTAGGTGGAAGTTGTGGCGGTGACATGCAATGTATGACAGCAGGGTACTTAAAGCAGAGCAAGCAGCAAAATTGAAGAGGAGACTCTCATTCGACATTCCACGCCAGACAATTTGAGAGAAGAACTCCTGGGAGATGATAGGGTCAAACTGGAGACTAAGGAGCCCGAAGGCAGAGCGATATTTAGGGAGTCTTTCTTCCTCTTTTCTTAAAGTCTTGTACTCTGTTTTCGAATTGTTTTCAATGATATATTTCATTATGAACATGAGTTTATTTTCCATATTTGGAGCTTTAAGCTTTGTTGGTTTATCTATTTAATTTTTCACTTACTCTTCGATTGACATCAGAGTTAATCGGCGAGGTAAAATCTGATGTTAGGTCAAATTGTTCACACCTTACTGCATAAATTTCATAGCTTCATGTTCAATTGGTGAGATTGAACTTTATCATTTTTAAGTTGATGCATTAATGTCATTATAGTTGGAGTTTCACGGTGAGTTTAACTTCAACTATATTATTTTTCAAACTTTTAACAAATGATTATCTATAGAGTGGTGAACTCTAAAAGTCATTCCTCTGTTTGATGTATCTTCTGGAGAGGAAGATATATCAACCAATTTCTATGAAGTGATTCAATTAAATTTAGTGGAGAGTTATACTTTAAACCATCATGTTTGGAATTCCCAAGAAAATAGTTGTTCTTAGCTTCTTGTCTTTGCTGCTTAATGTTAGTTTGATATAATTCTTAGTTTAACAGTACTTAGTGTAATTTTAGCTCCTTTGTAGAAAATCTAGTTTCTTCATCCTGTTTCCATTTACAGCAATAAATATTAAAAAAATGTAAAAAAATGTATACCTCACTGCTGACAACTGTGACGTTTTTAGTTTAAAAACCTTAGAAATCACTCGTTTGCCTTCTCTGTGGTTCTACCCTGCACCACTATGCTAGTGTATGTTAATAAATGTAATTTTGAGGGCCGTGACGACCTTCGGCCGCTCCAAAATTTTGCACCGTTGCCGGGGAAGGCACGCAACGAGAGTCTAGGGTTTAAAAACACACAAAAAAACATAAAAAATCATTTAAAAAACTGATTTAAAAAAACTGCTTTGAACTATATCTGCTACTTTTGTTGTTTTGAAAAGAAAAATTTGCTTCACAGAGAACTGTTGTGTGTTTAAGCTCATTTAATTTTGAATTAAAATGGATGTTAATCAGAATTGGAATGAACCGGGACCTAACTGTGTTTGTTGTGGTGATTATGGACATACTGCTTGACAGTGTGTCTATAACCAGCCACAACAGGATGTTTTTACTGAAGAAAATGAAAATTTTGAATCTAATCCTGAATTCCTATCTAAACTAGAATTAATAGAAACCAAACTCGATGCTAGGGATAATAATTGGAACACTTGGTTAACTAAAACCTGTGAAATTAAACTTAGAGATTCTCAAGAGAAAGATCATAGAATGAAAAGATTGGAAACCATGCTCTTGGAATTACAACAAAGGGTTAGAAAACAAGAAGAATGTGAAGAAAAAGAAAAAGAAAATGTTCATAAAAGGTTTGAAAATCATGTTTAAGAGGAGAGTGACTGTGAAATTGGGCAACAAAACTTCCATTTTGAAAAATCTGACACTGTTGAACCTAATCTGGAAATAACCAGCTCACTGAATCAAGAGAATAATATTGAAAACCACAAAAAGTGCTTTAATGGTGTTGAGTTGGATGATTTTGAAACTAAATTAAAACAGATTGAAAAAGGTAACCCAGTTCTTTTCATAATTCCTACATTAGAGAAAAGTCACTATTTTAGGTGTTTTGAGACTGAGGTCACTCGGGTGGAATAAATACTTGAAACTAAAAATTTGAATGTTAAAAAATCTTCACCCAAATTTTCTGAAATTCTGAACATTGAGCCTGAACATGATATTGGGTACACTTTTGAAGAGAACCTTAAGCTGGAAATCACAGAATTTCAAATCTTTGAACCTAAATTGAAAACTTCTCTTTTATGTTTTGAAACTCCAAACCCAATAATTTCTGAACTATTGTTGGATGATGAGGATGAGGGAATGATTTTTGAAGAAAAACTAACTGATGAGTTTTCATTTACCAATTCTCATAGTGATCACTTTTATGAAACTTTGTGTACTGAAATGGAAAGTAGTGTAGTCATTTCTAGGGAAAACTGTTTGAATTTGAATAATCTTGAACATGACTTAATTGAAGCTGAATTGAACTTTTCTTCCCCTGAACTAAACCTTCTTGAACACACTACAAACATGGTTTTAGAAAGTGAGCCTTTTGAATTTTAACTTGGAAGAGAGGTTGAACACACACTGGAATTAGGCAGAGTTGTTTGTTAGAAGCAGTAGATGTTCAATGTGAGTTAACAGATGAGGATCTTTTGGAAGAGATTTATAACATTTTTAGAGCTGAACCACTTAGTGATAAAATAAATTCTCTTTCTTGTTTGTCACTTCCATCCTCACCTGTGAAGGGATCTAAGCTTTTTCATGATACTGATAGTAGTCAAGAGGGGGAATTAGACTTGAGTTACAATGCTCATGATTCTGTTCAGAACTACATTGAATCCCCTTTTGAGCCTACTATTCAGTATTCACCCACAAGAACCCTTGAATTTGAACCTATGAGTGTTGAAGTTGAGAGAGAAATCCATGAAAATAATGCCATACCCTTTGAAGAACCTGGTACTATGTTGTCCCTTTATGTGTACTCAACTTTTGATAAATCTGAAACAAAACTGGAAGTGGACAACACTATATCCATTACTGCTAAAGGGTGCTACTTAGGGGTTAATTCAGGCTTTGAGAATTCCATTTTTATCTGCTTATGTTTTGGTGCCCACAATCTTCACTATTCTGTTAAAAGCAATTGGGCCAAACACTTGTGGTGGTTCCTATTAAGGAAACCACATCCACCTAGTGACTACAGTTAGTTGCTTGGTGAGTCTGTATGGGGACTATAAACCTAGCGTTTCATGGGAGGCAACCCATGGTTTTTATTTTGTTAATAAATAAAAATTGTAATTAAATAAAGTCTAACTGAAGACTTAAAATTCAGTGCTTCATGGGATTCAACCCATGCTCTTTCTTTGTGTTTACTTTTGTTCTGTTCTTATTTTACTTTGAATAATGTGATGCTTTGCATGCTCATGTATGCTCATATATGCTCTGTGTTTTTAGGAATGCTGCTTCTGTCATCTAAAGAGTGGAATTCCCATGGTCATTTTTGGACAAGATCTTAGTCAGGGAAGTACTTCAACTTGTTTCACTTATTTTTTTGCTCCTATTTTTGTTAATAAAATTCTACTTGCATAAAATTTTCTGTTTGTTTTACAAAATTCTGCTGCATGTCACTGTATTAGAGGGAGGAAAAAATCTGCTTGTACCTCATTTTTAGAATCTGTAGCTCATTGATAAAATCTTTCCACTGTTTGAATTTAAGTGGGGGGGGGGTACATGCAAAGTGTAAATTTAGTTTCGTTGAAATTTTTTTGGCTGATGGGTGTGTAGCATGCATCATTCTGCCTTATTGAAAACCCATTTGAACCCAATCTGTTAACTTGCTACACCCTTGTCATTATTCACCCACAAAAGATACATGAAATTGTTTGAACTTCATTGAAAAGTTTTATTACTGGATTAAATTTTTATGCAAATATTTGGATTTGAACCTGCTGGTTATTTATTCATTGTGGAAAACAACATTTTTGAACATCACTGAGACCCTTTATACATGTCATAAATCTACTTAATTGAAAATCTATTTTGAACCTTAATTGATTAATTGTTCTTCTCCATATTTAGAATTCAACTTTGGGGACAAAGTTGGGTTTTAAGTGTGGGGGAGGGGGTCAATTCTTGACTGTGCTAAATTGTTCTTACCATCAATTTCCACTACAAATTCAAACTTTTTGTTAAAAGTGGTTAATTTTTTTTCAAAAAATTATTGCATAATTTTAGGCTTTACACTTTTCTCAATTGGGTCTTTCCTTGGGATAAGTTTCTTTCTGGTAGTTAAGAGTTTCTTTGAACCTGAAATTAATGAGTTTGGATGATTGTTGAGTGGTCTTACTTAGTGATTTGATGGAAATTCAGTTGAGGACTTACCTCTAGATTTGATATGGGTACCATGTTTATGGATTTATGGTCATAACCCTTGGAACTGGAAGTTTGATTCTGATTCTAGGGGCCTCATTCATCTTTAATTTATTAAAAGTAATTTCTTTAATGAGCCAATGCAAATGAATTTTATATAAATCTTTTGAAACTTGAGTAATTTGGGCATCTGGGATCCCACGGTGAGTCTCTAAGACCTTAGATGTTGGGTGCGTTTCTGTTAACTAAAATCCCTCTGTACACTTTGAATAAGTGCATTGTACAGTGCTCAGCACAATGATACAAGGATTGGAAAAAATAAATAAAGTGTCTTGGGTCAAAAATGAGCTCATTAAGGTGAGGTGAATGATGAACGCCAGATGAAGAAGGGATCAATTGGTTTATATGAGAGTCATTTATGTTGTATCATTGAGATGATTCACAAAAAAACTATTTATTTTTGGAACCTAGGTGAAAAATTCAAAGTACAAAGTTCCTTGGTTGAGGTCTTAATTCCATTGAAATTTTATCTCCTGTTATTTTTAGACTTAGAACCTAAGTCTGGATAAAAGTGAGTCACTAAGTTGTATCACATATGAGGCATGACATCTTCTTTGATGGATGGTCTTTGAGTTCTTAATTACCCTTGAGTATTTGTTTTAGGGAAAGATCTATTTGAGTTACTCATTTTCTTAAAGCCTACTATTATGTAGTGCCCTCTGTTTTGAGTACTGGACATGTTACATTTTGAGAAAAATCATAAACTCAATTTACTGCTTTTGAAAGAAAATAAAACATGGGATTGTTTGAGGACAAACATTTGATTAAGTGTGGGGGGATTTGATGTGGCTCTATTTTGACATAGTTTTGCCACATCTTTTATTTAATTTTTATCAATTTAATTAATTATTTTGACACTTTTTAATTAATATTGGCACTTTTGTAATTTTATCACTAAATATGTTAATTAATCATTTATTATAATTAATTATGCGGTTTTAGTCTTTAAATTAATAATTTTAATCTTACTAAACTATTCAACTTTAATTATGTCTTATTTAGTTTGGTTAATTTAAATCTGCTTAACTTTTTAATAGTTAATATTCATTATAAACAATTATTCAATCTATGTAATTCAATTTAATTAACTTAGACCTTATTTTAATATCTAATCTGTTAACTTAATTACATTAGAATAGATTAACTTTGTTAATTAATTATTTAGTCATACTGCCAACTATTTAATTAAATAATATTTGTTTTTAATTAAATTAAATTGTTCGCTGTTAATTTTATTAGTAAAAATAGTTAAATAATTAATTAATTAATAGTTTTTAAACATTAATTTTATTATTTTATGTATGAAGATTGATTTTTTAATTAATTTTATAATTGTTTTGGTCTACCGGTGAGGTAGATAATAGCTTTCGGAGAAATAAAGAGCCATTATTGCTTCTCTTTTTCACCTGCTGCTACCTTGTAACGGTTCTTTAAGTAATTATAATTAAAGTCTTTTATAATTGCAGTCTATTATTTAATTAGTTTTTAATTTAAGTGTTATCTAATTAATAACCTAAGTTGTGTTTAAGTTTAAGTTAGAGTTTAATAAAATAATGTCAAGTTTCATTTTATCATCTATCTAATTAAATTTGTTGTTTAATAAGTTTAGTTAATCCTAATTATTTTAATTATATGTTTGCAGTTAATTAATTTTAGGTGTTCTGCATTTTTTTATAGTTATTTTAAATTAATTTTAACTTTTATTTTCTTAGTTAATAATCAGTTGATTTTATTTTTAGTTTTCTAAATAATTTAGTTAGTTTTTAGTTACAGTCAATTAATTAGTCTTTAACAATTTAGTTAATTTGATTTTTAATTTAGTTAAATAATGTTTTATTCATTCTAATATTTGTTATAAATTAATTTTTGTTATCGTTTTTAATTTTTAACTGTCGGTGAGTGTCGCACCGATGTTATGTTACACCGAAGTTTTTTTATAACTATCGGTTTGTCATGACACACTGATTACTTCGAAACACCATCAGTCTCTCGCGATGCACCGTTGTTGTGATGTGTTGATCCTTTGCATCAGTTTCGATCTCTTATAATTTTGACGTCTTATTTTATTTTCATCTATCGGTGAGTCAATGACACGCCGATATCCTAAAGCATCATCGGTTTCATGTCATACCGATTACTCTATATTTTATCTATCAGTTTCTCATTTATTTTAAACTATCGATGAGTCATCAATTCACCGATCCATTACATCATCATCAGTTTCACGTTGCACCAATTTATTTTAATTTTATAATTGTTGGTGTTTTATTTTTTCGGTGAGTCGTCACTCACCGTTCTATTTATTTTATTTTGTTTCGCTGCTACCGAATCTCTTTTTAACTATCGGTTTCACAATATTTATTTTTCCCCATCGGTCTCTCATTTTTCCACCCACTCACCGTTATTTCACTTGTTTTTTTTTCACCGACGACCACACACCGATAGGTTTATCACCTGCTACCATTATTTGTTCTTTTTCCCTACTGCCTGCTACTGATCCAATTCTTCTATCGGTGAGTCACTGACTCACCAATGCAAAGCATTCATCGGTCTCACGCCCTCACTGACACTGCTTTAATTTTTCTCCAGCTTTATCAGACACCAATCCTTTACAACCATGATTCCTTCCAGCTTGACGCTGCTGAACATCCCCATCAGATTCACACTGAAATCCCACCTTCAAACCTTGCAATCGATCCTCACTGTTTCAAGTTGTGACCCTATCTTCTTCAACTGCATTCACTCACGAGCATGAATCTATGCATTCAAAGACAGATCCAACATTCATCTTAAATAACAGTACATTTCGAATCAGTTTTTCACAAATCAGCTAAACCCTTCACAAGATTTTCAGGTTCGAGTCTGCTAGAGCCGCGCTAAAGGAGGAGAATGAACCACTAGGATGTGCGCCGCTGGTTGGAGTCCACCGCCACTGGAAGTGCTCCGCACTACATCCTTCAGGAAGCCGCCCCACCTGCTAGATCTGAGGTCCGTCTGGAGGGCTGGACTGCCACTGTGAGCAAAGCCGAAGAAGACCTGGTTGCTGCTGTCCGTCGCGCAAAGAGGAATCCGCTGAAGCTGCTGCTGCTCGGATCGATGCTGAAGTCCGAGGATGAAGCCGTCGCGCTGGAGCCATGGTGGAGGCCGCTGGTTTTTGGAGGAAGAATAAACCCTCCCCCTACTGTGCGCCGATTTTGGGGAGGGGGAAGATTAAAAAAAAGATTAAAAATTAAATAATATAACGTGATATAAAGATAAAGTAAAAAATATAATAATAAAAGTATAATTAAAGTAAAGTTAAAAGTGTAAAGAAAAAAAAAGTTAAAGTTAAATTAACTTTTAATAAGTAAATTGAATAGAATAAAATTTATAAAATTAATAAACTTAAACAATTATAATTTGACTTATTAAATAGATTGTGAATTAAATTACATAGCTTAATTAAAAATGAGTGTTAAATAATAAGTTTATAATAATTAAATATTTTGCTCATAGTATTAATTATTTAACTAATAAAATTTATAAATTATGAAACATACTTTTTAAATTAATGTTACTTAAAATTTAGGTATTAGTTTTGATTACTTAATTAAAATTAACTAATTAATTAATCTGATGATTAAGTTTCTTTTATTGTAATAATTAAATTATTAATTTAAATTATTGACTTAATTATTTATGCTCTTAATTTTTAATAACTTAGTTTAAAGTGTTAAAATTAACAACTTAGTAATGATATCTATAAACCTAATTAAATTTATAACTTTTTAATAAATTTATGTGTCACCTTAGTATTATTACATGAATAATTTTATAAAATATAAAAAATAATTATCAATCAATTTCTTTTAACTTTAACTCTTAACTTAAAATTTAACTAATTTTCTCCCTTTGCGCTCTCATTTATTTATCCTATTTATATGGGAGGTTCATTTAAGGGACTTAAACACGTCCAGGTTCATCCAACTAACTCATCCGGAGTTAGTTATGAGGGAAAAGTTCATACGACGTGCCTGTCGCGGGTTAAACGCACATGTGTGGTGCGCTCATGAAGGACATTCCAAGTTGGTGGAAGTTGTGGCGGTGACATGCAATGTATGACAACAGGGTACTTAAAGCAGAGCAAGCAGCAAAATTGAAGAGGAGACTCTCATTCGACATTCCACGCTAGACAATTTGAGAGCAGAACTCCCAGGAGATGATAGAGTCAAACTGGAGACTAAGGAGCCCGAAGGAAGAGCGATATTTAGGGAGTCTTTCTTCCTCTTTTCTTAATGTCTTGTACTCTGTTTTTGGATTGTTTTCAATTATAGATTTTATTATGAACATGATTTGATTTTCCATCTCGGGAGCTTTAAGCTTTGTTGGTTTATCTATTTAATTTTTCACTTACTCTTCGATTGACATCAGATTTAATCGGTGAGGTCAACTCCGATGTTAGGTCAAATTGTTCACACCTTACTGAATAAATTTCATAGTTTCATGTTCAATTGGAGAGATTGAACTTGATCATTTTTAAGTTGATGCATTAATGTCATGATAGTTGAAGTTTCATGGCGAGTTTAACTTCAACTATATTCTTTTTCAAACTTTTAACAGATGATGATCTTTAGAGTGGCGAACTCTAAAAGTCATTCCTCTGTTTGATGTATCTTCTGGAGAGGAAGATATATCAACTAATTTCTAAGAAGTGATTCAATTAAATTTAGTGGAGAGTTATCCTTTAAACCATCATGTTTAGAATTCCCGAGAAAATAGTTGTTCTTAGCTTCTTGTCTTTGCGGCTTAATGTTAATTTGATATAATTCTTAGTTTAACAGTACTTCGTGTAATTTTAGCTCCTTTGTAGAAAATCTAGTTTCTTCATCCTGTTTCTATTTACAGTAATAAATATTAAAAAAATGTAAAAAAATGTTTACCTCACAGCTGACAACAGTGAGGTTTTTAGTTTAAAAACCTT
The DNA here is from genome assembly GCA_963277665.1 of Viscum album. NCBI lineage: Eukaryota > Viridiplantae > Streptophyta > Magnoliopsida > Santalales > Viscaceae > Viscum > Viscum album. Next base: position 509,011,700 of record OY728145.1, read on the forward strand.
AGAAATCACTCATTTGCCTTCTCTGTGGTTCGACCCTACACCACTATGCTAGTGTAGGTTAATAAATGTAATTTTGAGGGCTGTGACGACCTCTGACCGCTCCAGTGATTCATCAAGTAAAGATTTTGTGGAAATACTACATGAGTGAAGAGGCAACATGGGAATCTGAAAATGCAATGAGGGATAAATACCCCCACTTATTCGATAAGTAAATAAATTGCGGGGATGCAATTTTATAAAGGGGGGAAGGATGTAACATCCCAAGTAAGTAATGAATAATATATATTCTTATTTATGTCTATTTATAAATTATATAGTTTTTTAGAGGCTTAAAATGAGAATAAATCCAATCTTAAGCATGTAATACACTAATATTTTTAAAAGATTGTTTTACTACCTTTTGATGGAAAACCATTTTTAAATAAAACTTTTAACAATTTTATGAGCTCTATTTTTCAAAATAAACTTATTATTTATGATTGGGACATTGAAATTTACATTGGATAAATTTTTGGTATTTTTCTGACAATGTTCATTTTTTAATGAATAGTGAAAAATACTGCATTTTACATCAAAACTGCTTTTTCATCTAATTTAATTATATTGTTATATTATCTTTTTAATTGGTATTAAAGTTTAATTAGAATATATTTTTACCATTTAATCCAATGGTGGTCATTATAATTAATTTTACTTTGGAATTGGGCATAAAAAATTGAAAAACTTTTCATAGATATTATTTCAAAAAAACCCGCTATTTGTTTTGATAACAGGAATTATTTTTAAATTAATTATTGCAATTTCTATATTTAAAATTTTGTAAAATGGATTCCATATTTGGAATCATAAGGTCCAAATTATGTAATTAATACTCTTTTGTTTTTGGACATTATGAATAGTAACGACGGTAATTATCTTTAGTTATCTTGATTAATTAGTAATCGAGTAGTTAAGGAAAATAAAATAATAAAATAATAATAAAAAATGACCCCAACATGTGTTCTAATGATACTGGTTGTGTTAATTCTGACCATGGGATGCCTCGTGCCAAACTTAGGGACCCCATGGAATCACTTTTGGGTTAAAGTGACACTTTATCATTTTATTTTTAAAGAAAGGAGAATATCACTAAAGAATGTATCGCCTGAGAAAAACATTTTTTATTTTTGTCTGTATAAGTGATCTATTAGACTATAAATAGTAATTGGAAAGCTAAAAATATTTCCTACATCATAGTATCTTTTTTATAATTTTTAGACATTAAATAAATTAAATTTTTTATGGCACTATGATGATGCAGCGATTAGCTCATTAATAAACGATTTAAATAAAATGAAAACATAATGTCAAATATTAGCCTTACACTTGTCAAAAACCTATTGTATTAGTATATTTATAAGACTTATCGCATTATCCTCAAAATATATGAATGTGGGACCTTTAAAATCCAAAAATCATTATATAATAAAGTAACATTTCTTGAATTTCAAAGAGTGCCCCTCCTCCCTCTTATAAAAGGCCGCCACCTCTACCTCATTACCCACACTTCTCAAGCCATTGGATCGGCAAATATCTGATAATTTTATCTCTCCACATCCGTTTATTCATCCTAGAAGCCTTACCTTAGGCAGGAATCTCTTCAAGAAACCCTTTTGGTTCAAACCAAGAGGAGTTACCCAAATCAAAGGTAATGTCTTCACTTGTGTTCTTTTATTTTATTTTGCTTCTTCAACACCATAAACTCTCTTTATTCATTTATTTTGTACCAACACCAGTATATTAAATATACTAGGATGTTTTTATGTGAATTATTCTAGCTACACTTACACACACCTTCATCTAATGGTTAAAGAACATACTGTTTCTGTGGATGGCGAATTTTTGCCTCATGAAACGATGATTGTTCAATATTCGTTTAACACCATTAAAGGTGGCCATTATGATGTCACTATATTTATATATGATATATAATATGTTTATGTTTTACTTAAGCTTCTGTATTTTTCATTTATGACATACCTTTGTGGTTTCCATTATTGGTAAACGCGATATCTTCATTTTAGGAAGTGCGGACTACTGCCCCCTCAAAGTGATTTGATTCGTTAATGCCATATGTGGGACATATAAGGGATGGAGTTAATGATATTATATATTATATCATACAGTAATTATAATATACCTTTATATCATTATTATTTCACTCCAATAAGTAATAAATAGAAATGAAAGTAGTGTTCATGCGTACGTACAACTTACTGTCTCCATGAATGGTGCATTTTATTTCTTAACTATATGTGTTATGTAATATTATAAATGCATGTATATAATGGATATATATGATATCTACATCATGAATATAATTATAGATATAATTAATCTTTTACCACATGAACAACATGTAATTATAAGAAGTCCATTTTTGGATCAAGTACCAAAGATCGACAAAACGATCGTTATTAACTTAAATAATTACATAGTGTTTATAACAAGGTAATAAGGGATATAAAATGAATGATGAACTTGAAAAGGTTCTTAATAATGTACAAATTAACTCAAGTTTATTATTCAGGAGATTAAATAATGATCGAGTCAAGTCGGATACGAAGTAAGGTACTTCATCTCAATCTCTTTTCATTGAGGCATATTTTGTTTTATACACAACTTTCTTTTATACTATGTATAAACCTCTTTGACTCTTACGTCTATTCAAAAGGAATCTTTTTTATATGAATCATTTTACTAAATGAAAAAAGGAATGTTTTTTTGTCGTACGTATGCGGCGACAACGACTTCCCCGCCGCCGTGACCATTATTTGAGTTTCGGCTTCCTCTACAAGCCATAACTTTTTTTAAAAATGAAAAATAAATACCATGTTTTACTTTTCTTTTATTTTGTTATTGAAAATGGTTTTCATAATGTTTTTATTATATCAATGTGTTGTATTTATATCTTGTGATTGAAATGTGGAAATGTTATGTTTTCTATATGCATGTTTATGTGATATGATTATGTTATGGTTCTTGGGCATTGTTATGAAGATGGGTGCTTAGGTGATAAACTAAGGGCGGGTGAGCCCGATATAGCTCTCCAATGCATTGGGTAACATTAAGGGGTTAAACATTAAGGTTTCTTTGAAGATATTTAGGGAATATACTGTGATGGGTATTCCAAACGTAACCATGAGGGTTAATCCCTACGTAAGAATGTTATGAATGCCTCAAGTTACCTTTATGTCGTATGATTTCTATGATTTATTCATGATTTGATGAGGTATGTTAAAGTTCTTATGTTTTATGAGTAAAGTATGATTTCATTAATTCTTATGTATACATGGACTAATGTTTTCATTTCGTACTTTCATATCCCTTACTAAGCTTTTTATGCTCATCCAAAGTTTTTGAAATGTTTTCCATGGGTGAAGGGAAAAGTACATGATGTGATGATAGTTTTAATGAAGTGTCATAAAAGAATCCATGTTTTGTTTTAAATATGTTTCCTTTGATTGGAAAAGTGAATATTGTCTTTAATGTAACGACCTTGTTTAAATGTGGAATGTAACGCATGATTTATGGTCTAATTCTCTAAAACTCTAAACCTAAAAAGATCCTCAATGTTTAATCTTGTAATAACTCAAGATTAAGTAAGGTTTAAGGCTGGGGCCTTATATGATCAAAATATTATTTTAGGTCTTTATAATTAAGGTGATGTTTCCCTCAGAATCAGCAGATGACCGCCTTGATGGGAGGTTCAAACGTTCTGATCAGTTTCTAATGGGTTTGTTCATAGAACCGGAAACATACAATGATTCCACATCCATTCGGACCTACTTTCCAAAGGTATGTGCTCAATAGTTTGTGGACTGGTGAGGATTAGGAATTTTCATTGGTCGAGAGGATGGGAGGTCGGACTCATCACACCTTTTTGAGGGGAATTATTGTCTACTCTGGGACTCTCTTTATAGATTTAAATTATGTTCGTGAATCCTTATTACATTACCAAGTATAAAATGAGATTTCCTTCTGATCTGACAATCAATGATCAAATATGTAGGAAATTTAGATAATCTTTTTTATGTATTCAAGGTTCTTCATCGATAGAGAATCATCTGTATTTATTAGAGATTCTTTGTCAATGGTACCCTTCGACACATTTATATAGTAGTCTCTTGGTCATTATGATGACCATGCTGGTTTTAAAGCCACTCAGTGGGTCACTTGATGTTTATTGTCATTTAGAAGGACATGGATTATTTTAGAGTTGGGATCGAACCCATAGACGGGCTACCTACGTATCCTTTGTTTAGAAAAGGAATCAGAACCCACGTAGTTCAAGTAAGGGAGTATGATGTTTATGATTGATGGCTCAAAGAAGGATGTCACAATTACTTTTACACTCTAATCTCACGTGAGTCATGCTCGGTGAGAGAAACAAGAGGTATTGGTAAAAATTAGACAATTGTTCCATGAAAGATGCAATCATAAGAAATAATGTGGGGCTTATGTATGTATGACTGCCTGGATAAATGAAGGTTAGGATTTACTTTAGGGAAAAAATCCAGGAACAGGGTCCATAAAGGTATATCTTCTTCATGGAGATTTTGAATACTCTAACTTGGGGATTACTCCTAAAAAGGAGGCCCAAATTAGGAGAAGACTTATGATTGGGTTTTACTCCTGAAAAGGAATCCCAGATCAAAGGTAAATTAGGACTGGTTAAGAGAAATTAAGACTGGGGCTTACTCCTGATAAGGAGGCCTAGGTCAAGGATTAAGGTTTGGGGCATACTCTTGAGGAGGATGCCCAAATTAGGGGATTGGGGCTTACTCCTAAGGAGGATTCCCAGATTAGGGGACTGGGGCTTACTCCTAAGGAGGATGCCCAGATTTGGGAACTTTAAGAATTGGGGCTTACTCCTAAGGAAGATGCCCAAGTTAAGAATTATGACTGGGGTTTACTCCTAAAAAGGAGGCCCAGGTTTGGGAACATTAAGAATTGGGGCTTACTCCTAAGGAAGATGCCCAAGTTAAGAATTATGACTTGGGCTTACTCCTAAAAAAGAAGGCCCAAGTTAGGGGATCTGGGGCTTAATCCTAAGAGGATGCCCAAATTAGAGGACTTATGACTGGGGATTATTCCTGAAAAGGAGACCCAGGTTAAGGATTCTCTCATCTTAAAGGATGAGGTTAAATTAATGAAATCTCAATATTTAGTGACATAAAGATGTGTAAATCACTAGGTTTTGAGAGATATTCCACATAATTCCTTTCAGATAAGGAAGTCAAATCAAGAAATCATGCCATAAATGGCTTTGAAGAGTGCCTTGAAGACTGAATCATGAATAGGAAAGGTGTAATGGCTTAAGAGGGGTGAAATGGGAAAGAAAGGAACCCAAAAAGGCAGGGTCGCGCAAGTCCTGGTAGGCGCGCAGGTACTACATGGGCGCGCATGTCCTGGTCGCATAGGTATGCCTGCGCGACACATGGTGTACTTTCGCGACGGTTAACCAGCATGGTAATACTTGAGCGACTCTCATTAATGCCTTTAGAATCCTCTTGAGGTTCTTCTAGAAGAGGGGCACACAAGATCTATTGAAGGATTAAGGTGCCGTGCAAGTGTGTCCCTTTTCCCTTAAGGGCTGGCCACTCAGGTGCGCAAGTGTTGATGAGTTTCGACACGTAGGCCTTCCTCCCCCTCTTTAGATCTTCCGTTCTAGGTAAGAAATTACCTTAGAAGTGTTTCGGAATCTTTGAGAAGAGACTAGGGCATCGGGATCTCAAATTTGAGTTTCTGGAAAAAAATACACCTCGAATGGGGGGCCCACAGGGTCTATTTATAGGCAGGTGAAGACCTCGGGCGGTTATTACTTAGGTGTCTCAAGTCACTTGCGCGACCACTAGATGGCGCGCAAGTGGACTTGCGCGACCTTGATAGAACTTGTGTGGCACCTGTGCTTTTGATCCCTTGTTCATGCCTTTGTCGATTTTTGATATTTTCTTCAAAGGATGGATCAATTTGTTCTAAGATATTCCCCTTTTCTGATCTTTAGATTCTGTGACGAAAGGAGCGTCAACAAAAGTCCCCCCTCAGAGTTGGATCCAGAGAGAATAGAGGATTTGACTCTGAGGAAATCGAGAATCACAAGGGAATTGGAGCGCGCAAGGTAGGGCGCGCAAATGAGCTTTGGGTGCACAAGTTCTGATGCGCAGGGATACGGCCCTTGATCGCGCAGGGTATGGCGCACAGGGTCCTGGCCGCGTCTATAAATAGAGGGCCTTACTTCCATACAAGCATATGGATTTGCGGATTTCAAACCTTTGAGCTCTCGCCGCGCAGGTCACCTTAGCCGCACAGGTTTCTCTATTTTACGTTGTTTCTTTGCTGTCGTGCTGCTGTATAGGTATTTGTACTTGCATGGTTTATACTTGCGCGTCAAAAACTAGCGCAACACACGAACACTTGCGTGTCAAGTTTATACTTGCGCACCTTAATGCCTTAGCCTTTTTTTTTGAATTCTTTCACAAATTTTATGAAAAAATAAAACCATTTAAGACTTAGTTTATTTAACTTTCGTGCAGATTCAATGGCTCCCAAGGGAATTGGAACGGCTGATGAATTGGCTAGCAAGCAGATTGATGACATGATTAACATCATTGGCCATGATTATTATGATATCTGCGACAACACTCTCCCAGATTTGGCTAAGTACTTGAAGAAATATCATCTTAATTTCCCACAAAGCATCTACCTGCCTCTATATGGTCATGGTCATCTGCAAGGAGTCAATGTTCCAGATGCAAAGAACTATACGCCTGAAATGAAGCGGCACTGCTACTCCTCTATTTCGGTTATGTAGTGCATTAAGAACAACAACAATGGTGTGAACTTTCAAATTCACCTTCCATGCCATTTCCTTGCAGATATGAAAATGGAAAACCCATGGGCTGAAATGTTTTCCGTTGCTGATTGGTGGAGAGAAGACAAACATGGCATTAGAGCAATATCTGAAAAGAGTACTCTCTCCAAATGACTCTTTACTTCCAATGCTTCATTCTCAAATCCATGTATCCATCTTCCATGTCTCTTGGACAGAAACATAGTCACTGTTTGATCAGTAGAAAAATTTCTCAAACCGCACTCAAGAACATCCTTTTACAATTGTTCCAAGAAGAGATGGTATCATTGCATCTCTTATTGTATCCAGTTAAATGAATGAATTCCAGGTGGTTGCTGATGAAGCTTGGGATGCTGTAAATCAAATGAAGAGTTATGTTGAAAGCCTCTTGTAATTCTTGAAAAAGAGAAGAGACTCCAGTCTGTGGATGTCTTTCTATCTCCAATGTATCAATGAAAAACACTTTCATCTTCAATCATTTAGACCTGCATTCTCTTTTGCTACAGGCATTAGATTTTACCTAATCCAATGGGCCTAGTAAGCATAGTTTGATTTTTACTAGGATTAATGTAAATAACCCTACAAACTTCAAACCTTTTAATTGCTCAATGTTACCTAAATCATACAAAATGTATGTTTAGTGAGCTGGGAACTTGACTTTTATTCAGAGTTCCCTTGTCTTTTTTGGGTAGTTTAAAGTCATGCACGTCTGACATAAAAAAGGCTAATGTTTAAGGTCGAAATAGTTTTGACCAAAATGGATTAGAATTGACTCAATTCCTTGAAAATTCATCTGAAAACAGATTACCATACTCAATTATGAGGGAAAATATGTAAGCTATGACTTAAGAATATTTGAATCTGAGGAATGATATGAAAAAGAGATAAAAGGCATTAGAATAAGTAGTTTCCAAGAATGAAGTTACCATTATTTAACAAACCCGTTAGGGGGTTGAATTATGTAGGGCCACCTAAGGGCATTTGCTGCATAGTTAACTAAAATAGTATCTTTTGGCTAACAAGTCTGTTATGTAGATTGTTTATGCAAGGCCACCTATGGGCACGTGCTTCATATTCAGGCAAAAGAACTCTCAGAAATTTACTTTCCTAGTGCTAAAAGCTATTGAAAGTTTATGGAGTTTCAAATCTTCCAAAGTATAGAGTTTTCTGTATGGAAATAGGTACTTGAATATGGAGAAGATATCTCCGAACAAGATTATCAAAGAACTGGATGAATATCACTCCTACGAAGGTCTGACCCAAACGTAGGGAAGGAGAATATAAACCACAAACTTGAATACTTTCAGATCATGAAAAAGGATATGGGACAAATATGTTAAGGATGGATATTTTTTTGCGGATCCCTACATACTATTGTTTAAGACAAATAAGAAAAAAAGAGGCATTCTTTCCAAGAATGAAGTTACCACTATCTGAAAAACCCATTAGGGGGTTGAATTATGTAGGGCCACCTAAGGGAATTGGCTGCATAGTCAAATAATAGTATCTTTTGGCTAACAAGTCTGTTATATAGACTGTTTGTGCAAGGCCGCCTATGGGCACGTGCTACATAGTCAGACAAAAGAACTCTCAGAAGTTTAACATTTTTGTGACTAGAAGTCATGAAAAGGGTTATGAGGATCTAAAAATATTTAAGGTTAGGATTATGACACATAAATATGGGTATTATTCAATTTATACAGAGATACATAGATCAATGCTAACCATAATCATGTTGTGGGTGGGTCCTGAATTGAAATGTTGGACTTCACTACGTATCCCATAAGGATGAGAATCAAGCCATACGTAGTTCTTAAACTATAGTTTAACGTCATGTGGGACAAAAGGATTAGAGATCTTAGTTTAGGTTCATAGATCTTGGACCATTGTAAGAAATACACAGTGTGTGTTTTCATGGGGACTTTTCAGCCAAGGGACTGAAAATGGAATTTGGGGTTAGGCCCAAAGACTTGGGGCTGGATTTGAGGGACACTCGAATATTCCTACATATCCCATAAGGATGTGAATCAAGCCCACGTAGTTCTAGAAATACCCTCTATACTAATTTGGTTCATACATGTGAAGGGTGAAAGGGGACTTTAGTTCAATGATGGTTTAACCCAAGATAAAAGGTTCGGGCATTGCCATGTATGCACGTAGTCTTTGAAATGAAACATGATTGAAAAATCAATGAAAATAATGGTTCCCTCTCAGGTGAGTGTATCAAAGAAATTTGTAGTTTATTGTCATATTGGACAAAAGTGTTGTATAGTTTGACGTCGTATAACAAGGAAGAAAGCGAACCAATGTAAAGATATTGATTTTAAGGGCGGTTTCACGAATTATCATCGTATGAGATGGGGATGAACCGATGTGAAGAGATTGGTTTTGGGCTTGAACCTTGGGAGGTTGCCTACATACCCAGCCTAGAAGGCAAGGATCAAAGTCTGTGTAGTTCAATTAAATAATGAATTCATGATTAAGTTGTTCTTGGGGACAACGACCTATAAAATGATGTTGGGACTTACACATGGTTAGCGGCCCAGAGAGAGTGTTATGGTTGAGGTTTGCTCTAAGCTCACGTGAGTCATACTCGGTGTGAGAAACAAGAGGTAACAAAAAACTTAACGATGCATAGTTTAATGTCATGTAGGACATATAAAGGGACTATGCAGTTTAAAGTCTTGCAGTTAGGACTATTGGTGCTGCATAGTTTAGTGTCATGTAGCAGGGACAAAATACAGTTTAATGTCATGTAGGATGTATCACGTACTTTCTCTACAGTTTAGCGTCTTGTAGTTAGGACTATGGGGACAATAGAGATTAACGTCATGTTGGACGAAAGGGGGACTATGAAGTTTAATGTCATGCAGGGAGGACAAAATGGTACACCATTAAACGTCATGTTGGATGCATTAGGGACTTTTTCACAGTTTAACGTCGTGTTGGACGAAAAAGGGACGATACAGTTTAGCGTCATGTTGGATGAAAATGCGAATAGTTTAAGTTTATATGCATGGACCGTGGATAGTTCAGTTTAATGTCAAGCTGGACGGTGGTGTAGTTTAAGGTCATATAAGACCTTTGATGATTTTATAGTTTAACGTCTTTCCAGACGTAAGGGACTTTTATACAGTTTAGCGTCATGTAGTTAGGACGTCATAGTTTAACGTCTTGCTGGACGTAAGGGACTTGCAAATAGTTTAGGGTCATATGCATGGACCATTGATGATGTAGTTTAAGGTCATACAGGAGCTAGTTGCAGTTTAAGGTCATAATGGACCATTTAGGGAACTTTTTCACAGTTTAGCGTCATGTGGGACGAAAGTACAAATAGTTTAAGGTCATATGTATGGACTGTTGCTGTATAGTTTAACGTCATATAGCAAGCATGAAGTAGAGTTTAATGTCATATAGGACGTATTAAAGGACTTTTGTATAGTTTAACGTCATATAGAAAGGACGAAATAGGTACTTTGAAGTTTATACAAAATACTTCTTCAAAAATTTGGCATTGGTTGGGTAGTGATGAGTTCTCCATCCATTGAGATTAATTAATAAGCTCCATTGGAGTATACACTATGTATTGAATAAGGTCCTTCCCATTTTGGCTCAAGCATGGGAGGTTTCTTTCCTGGTATCATTGGAGTTATAAGAACTAATACCAATTCTCCCTAAGTGAATGAACGAAGACGAACTTTTTTGTTAAAAGCTCGTGCTATTCGATTCTGATAGACTTCCAAGTGGTGCAAAGTGCACAATCTTTTCTCATATAACCATTCCAATTCATTCAATCGCTTTTGAGATTGTTCATCTGTAGATGATTGATCACAAATGGCAACTCTGAGTGAGGGTAGCTGAACTTCAATGGGCAAGATGGCTTCCGTTCCATATACCAATGAATATGGAGTTGACCGAGTTGGAGTGTGGGTGGTAGTCCGATAATCACATAAAGCATGAAAGAGTTTATTAGGCCATGACCTCTTATCTTTATCCACCATTTTTTTAGAATATTTGAAAGATTCTTGTTAAAGGCTTCTATCTGGCCGTTGGCCGCTGCATGATACCGAGATGAATGGTTGGATTTGATGTTGTATTCTTGATACAACTTCTTCATCTCAGATGAACAGAAATTGGTACCATTGTCCGTCAATATGGTATGAGGGACACCAAATCTGGTAATGATGTTAGACTTGATGAAGCTAACAATGCATTTAGAACTGACTTCCTTGAGAGTTATTGCCTCTGCCCATTTGGAAAAGAAGTCATTAGCAGTAAGAATACACTTAAACTGTCTGGCCGTAGCAGAAGGGTAAGGTCCCACCACATCCATTCCCCATGTGGCAAATGACCATGAGTATTTAGCTATATGAAGCAACTCTAGAGGCTAATGAATGAAGTTGGCATGTACTTGGCATGAATGACACTTCTTTGTAAAATCTACACAATCTCGTATCATTGAAGGCCAAAAGTATCCAAGCCTTAGAATCTGATCAGACAGTCTATGTCCAGACTGGTGGGCACCACAGACTCCTGCATGCACTTCTTTCATGACAGCCATTGTCTCTTCACCATCAATGCATCTGAAGAGAACCCCATCAAAACCACATTTGTAGAGAATTTTCTCTAGGTGATCTGGGCTATCATAAAGATTAAAATTAACCACACGTCGCCGGATTTGTTCTTTCTCAGCTCTATCAGGTGGAAGTGTTCCATTTTGAATTTATTCCCTGATAAGTGACATCCATCCTGCAGTATGACCATACGGTTCAGGGATGGGAAAAATTTCATTAATTTCCTCTATTCTGATTCGAACATAAGGTGAAATTGCACTATGGTGGGCAATACTGATGGCTGTCTCGTCCCGATTTGGATCTGCCAGAGTTGTGGCTATATTATCCAATGCATCAGCTTGAGAATTTTGTGATCTTGGGACATGAGAAAATGACAGTTCCAAAGGGAATTCCACCATTAACTCTCTGACGTAATCATACAAAGGTATTAGTTCTTCTTTTCTGATGGCATAATCCCCATTGACTTGTTTGATTACCAGGTCTGAATCACCTTTCACCTTTAAGTGATTCACTTGTGCTTGAAGTGCTAATTCCAAACCTATGATGAGATCTTGGTATTATGCTTCATTATTGGTACCACCTGCCCACAATAAGAAGGAATAAGGTAACACTGACTTTTCTGGTGAAATGAGCACAATTCCTAATCCAACTTTGTTGAATTTAGGATTTTCCATTTTCCTTCCCGTTGGACTTCTGGAAGCACCATCAAAATACATTTCCCATACCTGAGGACTTTATTGAATAGAGAAGACTTCCCCATCAGGGAGTTCAATATCTGAATATGTGTCTTCCACTGAAGGGTGTTCAGCTAGGAAATCACCCATATCTTGTCCCTTTATCACCTTTTGAGACACATACTGAATGTCGAATTGCTGCAAAATAACTTCCCACCTTTCCAGACGTCCTGTAAGCATTGGACGACTTAGGATAAATTTGAGTGGGTTATTGAGAGATACCAATTGGACCTCGTGATGTTGTAGGTAGTCTCTCAACTTCTGAACTACAAAGATTAATGCCAGACACCACTTCTCAATACTTGAATACCGGGTTTCTGCTTCAAGCATGGTTCGACTGAGATAGTAGAGACTGTTTTCATTCCAATCATCATTCTTTTGAGAAAGAAAGGCACCCAATGATTGCTCTAGAGCTGTCACGTAGAGGATAAGTGGTCTTCCTTCAATAGGTGGCATGAGTACCGGTGGACTCAATAGGTATTTCTTGAGAATAACGAATGCTTCTTGACATTATTCAGTCCACTGGTAAGTGACTCCCTTCTTCATCAATTTGGTGAAGGGTAAACTTTTTCCTGCTAAATTGGCGATGAAACGCCGAATATAAGCTAAGTATCCTTGAAGTCCTCTTAATTCTTTCAAATTTTGAGGAGGTGACATACCAAGGACTGACTTGGTCTTCTCAGGATCGACTTCAATACCATGATGGCATACAACAAAGCCGAGAAATTTTCCTGAGGTTACCCCAAAAGCACATTTTAAGGGGTTCATCTTCAAATTATGTTGTCGAATCTTGGAGAATATGACTTCCAAATCAGCCAAGTGATTAGAATGTTGTTTGGATTTAACTAACAAATCGTCTACATAGCATTCAACAAACTTCCCTAAAAAGGGTTTGAAGATACGATGCATGGAACGCTGATAAGTTGCACCTACATTCTTTAATCCAAAGGGCATTACCCGATAGCAAAACACACCCTGAGGGGCTCTAAAGGCTGTAGATTCCTCGTCTTCTGGGGCCATTCGGATATGATTATATTCGGAATATCCATCCATGAAGGAAAGTGCTTCATAGCCAGCTATTGCATCAATTAGAAGTTCTGTAATCGGAACTGGGAAATCATCCTTAGGACAATGCCGATTAAGATCTCTGAAATTGATGAAATCTCTAATTTGTCCATTATTTTTCTTTACAGGGACAATATTAGCCAACCATTTGGGATATTGAACTTCTCTGAAGAAGTTATATTTGATAATCTTATCCACTTCAGCTTCAATTTTGGAATCATAAGTTGGGTGTGTTCTTCTCACGGCTTTCTTAAATCCTCGATGTTCTTCTGGTAAACCCAAATGATGAGTAGCAACATCAGGATCAAGCCCGGGAATTTCTGTATAGTTCCAAGCAAATATATCCTTATTTTTATTTAGAAAAGAAATATACATCTATTTCTCTTCAAGAGTCATGGCCGCACTTATTAAAGTGGGGCGTGGATCTCATTTTGTACCCAGATTTATTTCTCTGAGTTCATCCACAGTGGTAGAGATACCCTCTTCAAATGCTGGAGAAGCATCTCTAAGATCTTCCTCTTATTCTTCATCATGTGTTATTTCTTCCTTCTCTACTTGAATAGTAGATGATAAAGTATAATTCTCACGATCCGAAGAGATGTCGAAATTTGCATATCTTGAAGAAGAAGCTTCCATTTCCGACCCGATTGATGATGAAGGGTCTTCTTTGGGTAATAAAGAGGAGATGATGGATTGAGAATCGACATCATTGTTCACCTCCGATGTTGCTATAACTTCTTTTGGCCTAATTGGAAAAGCATAGACTTGTTGGATTTCAGTAGATTAAATGAAGACGTCACCATTTGTGATTTCATCACTGCTTGGTAGATTACGAATTTCTCCCATGTTGTCTAGATCGATTGCCGTAATTGACATTATGGATCTTTCCATAAGAGTATTTTGATTTGGATCTATCTTGTCAATTTGACTGATAGGCAACACATAATCTGTACTCACATGTGTAAATGGATTTACTAGAATTTTTTCCAACCCATATGGAGCATTAACTTTGGTAATCTCCTTTGTTATGGATTTCTCCCTTTTCTTCATGTGATAGAATTCCACCTCAATGTATTGAGACTCACATGTCTTGAACGAGGCATTATCACCATACAATGTACCAACTTGACCATCGAAACAATATTTTAGACATTGATGGTATGATGAAGGGATAACCGCATGCTGATGTAGCCAGGGTCTTCCAAGCAAGATGTTGAAAGCTGAGTCTTGATCAACAATCATGAAATATGAATTAGATACAATATCTCCAAACTCAGTTCTGAGTGTAACTTCACCCAGTGGTTCTTGTTCATTTTTATCATATCCTTGTAACATCATGGTAAAAGGAGATATAAATCAGATTCTGTGAGGCCCAATCGACGAAGTGTATGAATGGGCATGAGGTTGACTCCTGAACCATTGTCAATGAAAGATCTTCGTACGTCTACACCATTGACCTTTACAGATAAATACAAAGGTCTGATATAACCACGCACAACATCATCTTCATCTTTATCAGTAAAATATATTATTGCATGGCATTCTATAGGATTATTCTTTATGTGATAGACTTCAGCTGCAGCAATTTCAGTTTCAAACTCTTGAGGACTTGACAAAGCCTCGATGAGTGCTTCCCGAAGATCTTTTGATAGATTCAAAGCATCCAGAATTGATAACTTGGCTGGTACTTGGGCCAAGTGTTTCAATATATCATACTTTTGATCCAGAGGTCTGCGTTTCCCAACAGGAATATGTGGTTTAGCAGGTACTTTGGAAGCAGATGATTTGGAAGTTGATGCATCTTGTATTGGGATAGGAGTTGGAAACATCCTTGGTTTTTGAAGATTAGACTGATTAGATCCATTTACTTGCTGAGAGGAAGAAGATGGAACCTTCAATCTATCTTCCAAAATAAATGTGCCAGGACTGAATTTGCTATTGATAGAAGAACTTGCTTGTTCTTGCTGAGCTCGCTGAAGGGCTCTACCACGAGTTTCTACTGCATACACAGTTCTAGTAGGGGTAGAATTGGAATAGTATCTTCTGAAAGATCCACTTCTTCCCATGTATCCTAATCCCCTGGAACTTCCTCTGATTCCTCTGTTTGATACAGGGAATTCAGGCTCATTGAAATCGAATCTACGACTGGCATATGGATCTGTTAATTGAATCATATTAACAGAACCAAATATTAACTCTTAGTCTGATGAAGACTCTGCCTAATTAGCCTGTTCAGGCTGTGCCGTTTGGTGGGGCGGTGCCTGTGGCTTTGAAGTATATGGAATGAAGTCTTCCAAAGTCAAAGACAACTTAGGCTTTGACACATACTCATCTTGTTTTGATTCTTTTTCTTTCTTTGAATCATTCTGTTTCTTTGAGTACTTTCCCTCTAACGAAGAGGGTTTTTCCGCAACATTCATGGCAGAAGACACAATTGGTTTCCTTAATTGTGTTCGAAAAAAAGAATGAGTTCGATTGATTGTCTTTCTGACCATCCAATCATCATACTTTTGTGCATTTTTTCTTTTGAATTCCTGCCATTGATCTTCCTCCTCTGGAACTGTAGCAGTGACACATGCTACCTGGGCTGAGGAGCCTTTCAATGTGACCTGTCCTGAGTCGAACATCTTTTGAAGGAGGTCTTTGAAGACAAAACACTCATGGATGGGATGCCCCAACATTTGATGAAAAGGGAAATAATTAGTACGGTCTTCATCTCCTTTATTTTCTGGCCTCTTGGGTATTGGAAATTGAACCAAATTGTTTTCCAGAGCCGAAATGAAATAACCAGGAACTTGTTCATTTCAGAAAGAGTATGTTTTTCTCTTCAGATCCTCAAATTTTTTTTGTCTTTGATCTTTTTGATCATCTGGAAGAAAAGGCCTTTGTTGTTGGCGCTCAGAAGGTAGAGCCCTTCGAGAAGATGAAGGTTTTGAGGTAGAAACAGGTACATGTGCTTGTTTGAGCATAACGATAGCAGTTTCTGCTTTACCCATTCTCCTTCCTGGAGCTGATGGAATTGCACGAGATTTAGCCTTAGCCTGTATAAGGGAATCTTCAATCTACTGATCGATTGAAGTAAGGTCTCGAAACCCTCCTGTGTATTTCACAGGGATTAACGGCGTGCGTAATTCATCACGTAGATTTGCCACATAGATTGGCAACAATTATTCTTGAGGGAGTGCTAAACTCAAGGAATATGTTAATCCCTTCCATTGAGAAATTAAATCAGAGACCCTTTCATTCTCCATTTGCCTACAGTTTGTAAGATCGAAAACTGTTGTCTTTGGCAAAGTTGAGCTGAACTGAAGGAGGAATTTTTGGCGAAGATCCTCCAATCCGGTAATTGACCGGGATTGCAAGCTTGTATACCAAACAAAATCTGGTCCTTACCAGGTTCGCACGAAGCATATGAGTTTCACTGCTTCTTGCTGCTCCGGAGTTCCCATCATAGGATCGCAACAAGACACGTAATGCGTCAAATGTTGTTCTGGATCGCATGATCCATTGAAAATAGGGAATACAGGGTTCCCAAAACTGGATGGAGGATAAATTGAATCTACCCATTCAGGGTAAACTTTATTTTCTGGTTGAATTTGCGCATGCTTCCCTTACATAGTTTCTAACCGATCTATTAATGACTCAATAGTAGTTATTAACTTTTGAGAAACATCCGGTTGAACTTGGACTTGGGTAGGTGCAATGAATGGAACTTGGACAGATGTGGCGATTAGCACTGCAACTGATGGTAGAACTACCAACTGTTTTTGCACTTGACCTGTAGGATTAGACCTGTGAGGGTGTACTGATAGAGGAGGATATTCTTGATCCATCTCAGTAGCTGGAAAAAATTGTTTTGGCTGACTGACTCCAGCATGCTTAAGAATAAGACTACTCTGAAGTAGTTCTGCATTCAACCTTCTTAATTCCTTCATTTCTTCCTCCTGTTGTGAAAACCTATGCTCTAGTGAGAGCGATTGACCTTCTCCAGTGGAAGGATATGTAACCTGGTTCTTTCCCTTCCCTTCGTTGGATCCTTTTCGGAGAGGGGGAAGTGGGTTACTCGAAGGATTACTTAAGTTCTGAGTAATCCTTTGACTTCGTGTATGCACACCTTCTTCATCTGTGTTGGTGCGTACATCTTCTTGAGCAGGAACCTCTTCATCTGAGTCCCCTGAGTGAGTCTCATCTAGTGGATCAGCAAAAACGGCATTGATGACATTAATCGATGCATAACTCATCGCATCTCTTCTATCAGTGTTTCTGTGATATTGTCTTCTTCCATGTCTTTGATGAGACATTGCCTTTTGTTGATTCGATCCCTCGGGAACTTCTTGATGAACCGTAATTTGGAGGGAATCTCTTGATAATTTGGCTCTTCATTCCTCTTGAGGTTTCTTCCCCAATCGAGAAAAGATAGACTTTCTTTGAGGAGGGGATTGATGATTTGAAAAAGTCCCCAGTCCAGTGGACTGGGGTTCTTCCTACTGTTCTCTTTCAACTCCTCGGATCCTTTTTGTTGATTCCGAGGGTTGGTTTAAAAGATTCCCCAGTCTGGCGAGATGGGGTGGTTCTTGACATTCTATGTCTAAGAAGTTCTTGAAAGTCCTCC
The DNA here is from genome assembly GCA_963277665.1 of Viscum album. Taxonomy (NCBI): domain Eukaryota; kingdom Viridiplantae; phylum Streptophyta; class Magnoliopsida; order Santalales; family Viscaceae; genus Viscum; species Viscum album. The sequence continues at coordinate 509,029,577 of OY728145.1, forward strand.
TGATCTTGCGAACCTTAGTTCGTAAATTAGCTGGATGCATTAATCTGTATCCGCTTTTATCACCTGGTTCAAAAGACCGTTGGATGATTTCCGACACTTATGTCACTTGGTGACGTGATTGCTCCAAACGAGAGGCCTGTTAAATATTCTCATTTTCTTGATGCAAGATTAATTCGACAACTTGTTCTCTGTATTCTTGATTTTGAGAGGAACTAGTTGAAGCCTGTTCTTGGGAAAGCTTTTGATTACAAACAAAGCCCATTGACTGTGGCCGGCCATGGGCAACAACATTGCATGATACCATTTTCGGCGGGCTTTGCTGACTGGAGAGCACTGTGAAATGCAGTGCTCCATTAACACCCCATCCTATGACGCGAATACCAGATGGGGAATTGGAAATTAACTGACGCAATCTTATTAGTGCGCCAAGGCATGAACGTTGAAGGGCTCTCTGCTGCTTTTCAGCCTTCAGATATCGAGAGACTGATAGAGACACCAAATCAATATAACATTGTAACCCTTCTATTATCTTAAGATGATTTTCATATTCATCATAAGATAATACTTTCTTTTTCAACTGACATAAAGTTTTCCATATGTTGAGACGAATATCATGAATTTCATCTTCCGTCAACATTTCTAAAATATTATACTGAGAGTCAGCCAGAGGCCAAAACATGAATGGCACTTCACCTTTCTCTAGTTGTTTTCTCATATTCAACATTTCCTCTTTATCATTTGATGAAGATTATTCTACCTGATTTGACCAAAGTTGGTGTTTCCTTGTTGCTTTATTGGATTCAACAGGATTGGTAGAGAAATCATTGATCAAACTAGAAGATGCATGACTTAGGGGTGGTTCGGAGAATGACCTAAACCCTGGGCTATCTTTTGATTGAGAAATTATTTCACCTAATAGTGATGAAGCTTCAGACATTACTGGTTGCATATTTGCAAGTGCCTCAAGATAAGAGGTCTTTCTCGGCACTACATTGTCCACTGGAGCATTTTCCGGGCAATGTGCATCACTACTGCGGAGAGGACTTTCGCAGCAAAATTCATCATCATGGGGAGGACCACTATAATGGGTTACAACAAAAGATGATATCTCTTGCTCCTTGGTCTTCTGACCACACAGAGGGTTCCTTTGGCACTCATCTGAAGATGAAAATTCAAGATCGACCGAATTGTCATGAAGCAAGCCTTCATGAGGAAGTGTCTCTTGAAGACCTTCAGAATTAATGTTCCCACTATTGGGAACTGAGGGAGTAGAATCTTGAATTCCAACAGATAATTGTCTGAGGGCTTCAAGAACTCCAGCATCGATCAAGGCTTTGTTACAGATTGGCTCTTTATCTCCTGACTGTGTTGGGCGGGTCTTTTTCTTATACGCCTTCTTACTCACCTTGGAAACCACTTGTTGATGAAAGTGGCTGCTCTGAGAAGGTGTATGTGCCTGATCAGGAAAGAAGGACAGGTTAGGCTGACGATATCCTCTCAAATTAGGTGTATGTACCTAACTTGGTCGTCCGTATGATATGGCGGAGTATGCCCCATAACCCTCTTGGACTGGAACAGATGTGTGTGTCTGTTTCGGAGTGAATTGTTGATGTATCACTCCACTGGTAGGGATAGATTTATGTGTCTTTCCCTAAGATTCCACTAAAGTTGTTATAATATCCTGGCAGGCATCCAGAATATGAGCAGGGATTTGCTTCTTCTCTTTCACCATTGATAGAATATGCTTGGTGACTTCAACAGCCAGAACGGGAATATACGTCCATTCCGGGCTTGGAGCAGGTGTATGTGCCTGCTCCTGTCCTCCTTTTCTTGTCAGTGAATCCTGACAGTACTCAAGTGTGGGGGCAGAGAGTTGAGTCTTCCTCCTATTTGTTGTCGGGGCTTTCCGACTAACTTCTCTGAATGTACCCAGAGAGACTGTTGGTAGGCTTGATTAATACTAGCAGGTGTATGTGCCGGCTGATTGCACTTCGCCAAACGTGGTTGATGAGATCCATCATATGTAGTCAGACGATCCTGCTAACTAGCTGATGATGTATAAACAGGTGTATGTTCCTACCTATAGTACTCTTCCGGAATTGCCAGGAGGGATTGGTGTGATGCTGCCAGATGAGTCTGCTGGACAGCGGGTTTAAAACGGGCAGGTGTATGTGCCTGCTCGTTGCTTGCCACCAAGTTAGGTTGGTGTACTTATCCGGAGATGGAAGAGATGAGAACCTACTAACTGTTGAACAGATTCCTCCTCTGGTGGTTCGTCTTTCTTGCTCGGGTTCAAGGAACCTGAGCCGAATGCCTGGAGTTGGTACCCTCATCATATTGAGGGCGCACTGCCACACGATTCTGGCGGCGATTGTTGGTGGGAGACCTCAGGAAGGACTCATGTCTGTTTGAATTAAGGTCCTGAGGGACCTGCTCATTCACCTCCCCAGAATAAGGGAGAGAATGGTGATTACATTCCGGGGATAACGACCCAAAACGGTTGGAGATGGTAGTCAGCACCGCCTGCTACTTGATCACTGGTCGTCGTTGTCCGGACGACCGATGTGAGTTGTTTACTTGGAGGGCTTGTCGGGCAGCCTCCGGAGTTGGGATGGTACCGTGTTGACGGTACTCCATAACTAGTGCGTTTGATACCTAGCGTTGAAGACGCTGAGTAGGTAATATCGTCCTAAGAGCATATGACGATCCAGCAGGAGTAGCAGCAGTGGCATTTGTAGCAGCAGTATTCACAGGTGTAAACTTGAGAGCAGCCATTCTAGAAATGCAGAAGATCTTGGGAAAATAGTGCATGTTTGATATAACAGACGTAATCAAGATAAATTTAGCCACTACATATTTTGGATGAGCACATATGTCAATGTTTTTTTGTTGGACCTCTCATTGAGTTTTAAAAAGGGGCCTAACAAATAGTTAAAACATCATTTTAACTTGGTTAAGGATTCACGTCGGGTTCACCATTTTTGTTTCCCTCGGAATCCGGGGATGACCGACTAGATGGGAGGTTCAAACGTTCCGATCGGTTTCTAACGGGTTTGTTCGTAGAACCGGAAACATCCAATGATTCCACATCCATTTGGACCTACTTTCCAAAGGTAGGTCCTCATTAGTTTGTGGACTGAGGAGGCTTAGAAATTTGCATTTGTTGAGAGGATGGGAGGTCGGACTCATGACACCTTTTTTAGGGGAATTATTGTCTACTCCAGGACTCTCTTTATAGATTTAAGTTATGTTCGTGAATCCTTATTACATTACCAAGTATAAAATGAGCTTTCCTTCATATCTGACAATCAATGATCAAATATGTAGGAAATTTAGAGAATATTTATATGTATTAGAGGTTCTTCATTGATAGAGAATCATCTGTATTTATTAGATATTCTTGGTCAATGGTACCCTCGACACATTTATATAGAAGTCTCTTGGACATTATGATGACCATGCTGGTTTTAAAGCCACTCAGTGGGGCACTTGAAGTTTATTGTCATTCATAAGGACATGGATTTTTTTAGAGTTCGGATCGAACCCGTAGATGGGCTACCTACGTATCCTTTGTTTAGAAAAGGAATCATAACCCATGTAGTTCGAGTAAGGTAGTATGATGTTTATGATTGATGGCTCAAAGAAAGATGTCACAATTACTTTTACACTCTAAGCTCGCGTGAGTCATGCTCGATGTGAGAAACCAGAGGTATTGGTAAAAATTATACAATTGTGCCATGAAAGATGCAATCATAAGAAATAATGTGGGGCTTATGTATGTATGACTGCCCAGATAAATGAAGGTTAGGATTTACTTTAGGGAAAAAATCCAGGAACAGGGTCCATAAAGGTATATCTGTTTCATTGAGATTTTGAATACTCTAACTTGGGGCTTACTCCTGAAAAGGAGGCCCAAATTAGGAAAGACATATGATTGGGTTTTACTCCTGAAAAGGAATCCCAGATCAAAGGTAAATTAGGACTGGTTAAGAGAAATTAAGACTGGGGATTACTCCTGAAAAGGAGGCCCAGGTCAAGGATTAAGGTTTTGGGCTTACTCCTGATGAGGATGCCCAAATTAGGGTACCAGGGCTTACTCCTAAAGAGGATGCCCAGATTAGGGGACTGGGGCTTACTCCTAAAGAGGATGCCCAGATTTGGGAACTTTAAGAATTGGAGCTTAATCCTAATGAAGATGCCCAAGTTAAGAATTATGACTGGGGATTACTCCTAAAAAGGTGGCCCAGGTTTGGGAACATTAAGAATTGGGGCTTACTCCTAAGGAAGATTCCCAAGTTAAGAATTATGACTGGGGCTTAATCTTAAAAAAGGAGGCCCAGGTTAGGGGATCTGGGGCTTACTCCTAAGAGGATGCCCAAATTAGAGGACTTATGACTAGGGAATATTCCTAAAAAGGAGACCCATGTTAAGGATTCTCTCATCTTAAATGATGAGCTTAACTGAATTAAATCTCAATCTTTAGTGACATAAATATGTGTAAATCACTAGGTTTTGAGAGATATTCCACATAATTCCTTTCAGATAAGGAAGTTAAATCATGAAATCATGCCATAAATGGCTTTGAAGAGTGTCTTGAAGACTTAATCTTGAATAGGAAAGGAGTAATGGCTTAAGAGGGGTGAAATGGGCAAGAAAGGAACCCAAAAAGGTAGGGGCGTGCAAGTCCTGGTAGGCGCGCAGGTACTGTGTGGGCACGCAAGTCCTAGTCGCGCAGGTATGTCTGCGCGACACATGGTGTACTTGCACGACGGTTAACCAGCTGGGTAATACTTGAGAGACTCTTCATTAAAGCCTTTAGAATCCTCTTGAGGTTCTTCCAGAAGAGGGGCGCACAAGATCTATTGAAGGAGTAAGGCGGCGCGCAAGTGTGGCCCTTTTCCCTTAAGGGCTGGCCACTCAGGCGCACAAGTGTTGATGAGTTTCAACACTTAGGCCTTCCTCCCCCTCTTTAGATCTTCCGTTCTAGGTAAGAAATTATCTTAGAAGTGTTTCAGAATCCTTGAGAAGAGACTAGGGCGCCGAGAGCTCAAATCTGAGTTTCTGGAAAAAATCCTCCTCAAATGGGGGGCCCACAGGGTCTATTTATAGGCCGGAGAAGACCCCGGGCGGTTATTACTTAGGTCGCGCAAGTCACTTGTGCGACCACTAGACGGCGCGCAAGTGGACTTGCGTGATCGTGATAGAACTTGCACGACACATGTGCTTTTGATCCCTTGTTCATGCCTTTGTCAATTTTTGATATTTTCTTCAAAGGATGGATCATTTTGTGATAAGATATTCCCCTTTTTTGATCTTTAGATTCCATGACAAAAGGAGCGTCAACAGGTGACTTGAGGAGATAGAAGAAGAATATGGGAAAGAAGAATTAGGAGAAGAAGCTGAAGATGATAAAATTAGAAGATGGGTATTAACCTCTTCATCTTCATTAACATGTGATTTGAGGAACTTGGGAATTGAGTCACTTGAATAAGTTGGAGGTGTTCAGTCTATTGATTAATCACTTTCACTCCACATTATGACTTTAAAATCCTTCTTAACCTTTTTCTTTTCTTTTATTTTTTTTTGGATAGGGAACCTCAGATTGATGTGACCTTTCTTTTTAAATTCATATCATGTCAATTATGGTTCTTCATTTTGAATTACCTTTTTATATCAGTTGATTTTTTTAATAAATTGATCATGTTTCTATTGAGTTGAGTGATGTCTTGAACATCACCTCCTAATGAATTGTCTTTTTTGGAATTGAAGGTGATTTTGTTCCTTAATTTTTTACTCTATTAGCCTCTTTTTATACTTTTCATTTTTATTTCATATGTCATTAGGGGTTCTATGAGTTCTTAGACCACCAGTTTCTTGACATCTTTTGTTTTTTTAATGGTTATGACTTTGGGATCCCAATAGATATGTGAAACCCATTGGATTTTCTCCATGTCTGTATATGTAGATAATTATTCCTTGAGGTACTTTCTACCATCAAAAAAGTAATAAACCTCATAAACATTTTAGTAATAGATACATTTTTATGTATATATAATCTTTAAAAAACTGGAGGATACATATATAATGTAGAGAATTTTTCTCTATATGTTCCTTTTTGTGTGACTTCTAATAACATCTATATTTCTTAATCCATTTTTCATATAGATGCATGATTAAACTCATTATTATTAAGACCAAAATATAAGTAAATCGTAGATTTTATATTATGTTTGAATTTCTTAACATTATAAGGAGTCCACATTTCTTCAGATTTTTTATTTTGAAAATATTTATACATTACCATTTTCCAAATAGGGTAAATAATACTACCTTGAAAATTTGACATATGGTTTTTCAAATATGAATAATTTATTCCATAAAAGATACGAGCATGCGAATAAGAATTATATTCCATAATAAAATCGATCGTTAAAATCGATTAAGACTTAAAAACAAATTTTATGAAAATAAACACAACTTTGAAAATAAGAAAATTGTTGATAAAGACCAAAACCAGTCCTTTGATACTAATAGTCAGTCAGAGTAGATGGAAAGAGGGTTTCTAATTTCCCTTTTAAAAATTTTATGAAAATTATAAAGATAAATAAAATTTCTAATCTAAAAATACTTAATTGATAAAATGATTTAAAAATAAATAAATGATAAATCAAATATGTAATAAATAGTTATTATAAAAGTAAATTAAGAACAAAAAAATATCTACAAAAAACTTAGGAAATTATTCATATCGATGTTAATATGATACAATGTGTTAAAGTAAAAGAGATAGAGACCCCAAATGATAAGGACTTAGATAATAGCTTCAGGTGAGCCCCTATATATCTATCCCTCGACTAGATAAGTCATTATTATGAATACCTTAATCATCATAGGGTTTAATAAACACATCCCCCGTGATTTTTGTTGCATGAACCTTCTTGATCTTCACTGGTAGTAATGTAACTTTTCCCATGATTTTTTAGTGTTAGAACCCATTGGAAAATATTGATGTGAGGAAATATGTTATCTTGAGTATACCTATTACAATGTTGCACAAAAATATATTGAATGTTTTATTACAAGTTAGGATGATAAATTTGATAGAAATGGTGATATCCTTCGAGTGATTAAGAAATGGAACTATCTCTTTTAGAGGATTTTGATAAATCTATCACTTTATCATCGATTTGATTATAAATCATTCGTTATAAGAAAGGTTTTTATTATAAGGTGGAAAGTTATTCATTTTATAGGCTCAAAGAGTACCAGGAACACTTTGGATTTCATTTAGTGTAATGAATTCCAATAAGACCATCATAATGTCGATTTTTACCATAATCATTACAGCCTTGGAATATAAACTTTGAAGCAACTAGATACCCAGTAGACTCCATTGAGTAGCTGATGCACTACATAGAACTTGAGGATACTATAAGTCCATTACTAGCTAGTTGGTTCACCTTCATTGGGTATTCGGGGGACTGATTCTAGCTAGGGGATAATTTTCCTTCACCATATATAGTCTAGTGGTATTCCACCGACTAGCTGGTTGGTGTTTTTGTAAACTATTATCTTCTTACTCATGGTGCCAGCTAGTTGGTGCAGCTAGCTACTGACAGTCTCCAAAAGTGACCTCCTCCACTTGTTTTTGAAGAAAGCGGTGCTTTTTCCAAATGACCAAATCACAATTTATTATATAAAAATTGAGCTTACATGAGTCTAAAATATAGGATCATATTACAATCTTTGACATTAAGGGGGAGTAAATCATCATGGAGATTCTCCATACAAGTAATATCCAGACCTACTCCTATATTGGAATGTCCATCCGCAACCATATTCTCTTCACGATTGGTATGAGTGATAATATGGTTGATGTTTTGGAGTGAATGGAGAAAATCCATCCATCGTCTAGTAATAGACTAGTCCAGATGAATCGCACCATTCCAAATCACTTTCAATCCATATGTTGTTCCAACTCTAGTGCTTGGGGAAAGAAAGAGCCTGAATCACACTCATCATTTTAAATTCTAGAGATGAGGCAATACCACAGCTTCCAAATATGAACCAGAGGGTCTAACCAAGATGACTCTTGAAGATGGTGCCACATTTTTCGTGGCCTGGATTCCAATTATAAGTGTCATCCACATTAATTTTAATCCAACTAGAGAGCGATGGTTTCTAGAAAACATCAAATGTGTGCCGCGATTGGAGAAAAATTCCATACTAATTTTCAATGTTGATTAAAAGGAACAAAAAACTTTTTATAAATCATCATCAATTGAAATATATATGAAGGTGTTGAGTTTCAATTTTTACAAATAAATATGGGATATTTTATCCAACATTTATGAAAGTGATAATATAGAAAAGTAATAAAAATTATAGGTTTTTTGAAATATTTTTGGTGATTTTAGGATGGTTTCAAGTGAAAACATTGATGGTTTTTTAAATATTTCATAATGTTTGTTGGGTCTATTCATGTAATCGATGATAAGTTAAAGGATGTTGATATCATGATGTAAATTTTGAAAAGGTTCCCACCATTTTATAATTAAAATGTGTTCAGTTTATAATAATGCAATTTTACTGAGTTATCTATTGATAAAATATATGAAAATCTAGAATCATATGAGATACGTGTAAAGATGAAAGAAACAAAAAATAATTTAGATAAGGAGATTCCATTTATGCCCATAGAGATTCTTGATATTTTTTAAACTAAATATGGAGACAAAGGTATTGGTGGTGATTTTTTATCACTGGTAGTAATAAAATTCAATTGAGGCCAATGAAGTTTTGAGGGAACGTTATCATGGTATTGCTTCAGATGTGTAAAATTAATACATATCACATCAAGATATTAAATGAGTCACTACAAAAAAACCTCAATTTAGCTGCAGTTTTTTAGAGGGGGTTATGCATATCCACCTATAAATTCATTTTAGAGGGGGTTATTCACAATCCCCTCACATAATCGAATTTAGAGTGGGTTCAAAACCCCCTCTAAATTTTTTAGCATTAAATTTTTAATATTTGATTGGATTTTAGATATGGTAATTTCAAAACACGCTAATTTAATAATTAGTAGTGCAATATTTTTAGTTGTATTTTAGAGTTACAATATATATATATATAATATTCACTTGGATATTAGAGGATATATATATAACATGGATTTTTTTTAAGAAATAGTGGGATTTCCCAACCCCCTATAATATTTTAAATTAGAGGGGGTTTTGAACCCCCTCTAAGTTAAGAAATTATGTAAGGTTCATGAACTGCAACTAATCCCTTATATTAGAGGGGGTTTTGAGCCCCTTCAATTTTGATAAATTAAAGGGGGTCATGAACTGCCAAAAATTCCTTTTATTATCGGGGTTTTTTAACCCCCTCTAAATTTTTATCTATTTTTTATAATAAATCTCATATAAATTCAAATTTTATAATATATGTGCATGTGTGTGCTTGTGTGTATATATATAAATATACATTACTTAAACACATTATATAAAAGTATTTAAATTCTTTACATATGTATCTAAAGACATTATATAAATACTTTAAATAATTACTTATACATATAAACAAAAATCTGTACATATATAAATGTTGGTATACATAATATAAATGTAATTATAAATATATTTATTTCAAAAAATTATATATGGTTTTATAAATACTATAAATTTATATTATGATTCATACTATGCATATTTAATTTAAAAAACATATTTATTTTATATTTATGTATAAATACATTAATATTATATTACGTATGTAGATAAATATAATATATATATAATTAAATATAAATATAAATATATGTATTATATATTCATATTATATATATTATATTATAAATATTTTAATAAATATAAATTTATAAATATTAAATAATTATTATATATATATATATATTAGTGTACCATATTATATATATTTGGTTCTTGGGGGTACAGTTACATTCAAACATTCACACTCCACATACATATGTTGGAAAGGCATACCATACCCCTAGGGGATAGCCCATCCATAAAACCTTATTTGTTTAGTACATCCCAAGGGAATGAAGACCCCATAATATCTGACCCAGTGGTCCTAACCTGTAGGTTATTGAATCCCAAAGGCTTGGCCCGTAGGCCCATTCTGAGCACCTACAACCACCCACCAATCTTTTTTCTCCCTGTGCCAATCACAGAGGTGCCACCTGTGACATCATTCTCTATTCAACCTAGGATTATCGCCCACCAAAAATCATTCACCCACCCAGCATTATCCTCACCGGACCATAGCCTGTCGACCTCCGACCACAAGATGGTCTCTGCCTTCATGCCAACGGTGATCAAACCATCCACAAACCATGTCACCATCTTCTGCCTAGGATTTTTCCCACAGACAATATCCACCCAACATTAGTCTTTTCAGACACCTTCATGCAAAATTCACTTGAACTTTCAGCAAACTATATCATTATCAGCCGATGGCCAACCCTCAAAACCCCACCCAACGTAAATCCATTGTGGCCAGGAGTTGAACCTTGATTGCCTGATTTTGTGGAAGGCTCGAAAACCACTCAAATGCTACTCTGGATTCATGATATACCATATTAATTATAAATTAATATAGTATATATATATATATATATATAATTTTATAATATTATATATCTTTAATTATATGAATGTATTTAATATTGTGTGTATATATATCTGTATTCAATATATAATATAAATGTATTTAATATAATATATGCATAATATAAATTATACAATATATAAAATTATAGTATTTATAAAACCAACATATTATTTTTATAGTTTAATAAATATTTTTCATAATAATAATAATAATAATTAATAATATTACTGTTACACACACACATATAAGTATATAAAAATAAATATATAAATACATAAATATAAACCCACACACAAATATAAATGTATTAATAAATATATGTACAAATATGTATTTATATATAATATAATTATTTATATATATTATATACACACAAATATAATATATTTATATATATATTATACTCAAATATATATTATATATAAATATTATACACAAATATATTACATATTATAAACAAATATATTAAATATAGAAAAATATATTATATTATTAATATTTATATAGAAATATATATATATATATATACTATCTAATATTTCTGTATGTAAATAAATATAATTTATTATACATATTATATTAATGATCATTTTTCAAAGCAGTTGAGGCATGCAGATCCCTTCATTCAATCCCGCATTTGAATCCAAACATGGTATTGTTTCAGCTTCAATCAGTGATTGGCGCACGCATGAGGGGGTTTCAGGGCCCACAGAAGAAATGTGTTGGTACTAGAGGGTTATCTGGAGTGATGGGGGTTTCACGGCCCATGGATGTAGTGTTTTGGGCCTGTGGGGTTTTATACGATGTCGGGATGGTCGGGTTGCCTGTGGGGTTGTCTGGGGGGGTGCTCGGGTGTGTGTTCGAGAGTATCTGTGGCATTCCTCGATCGTTTTCTTGGGGATGTTGGGGTGTGTGTCTGGGGTTGTTCAGGGTTCTTGAGTGGTGTGTACTAGGGGTGCCTGGGTGGTGTGTCAGGGGGTGTTCAGGGGTTGTATAAGGTACATGTTGGATTGTCTGGGGGTGTTGGGGTGTGTGATGGGGGCACCTAAGTGGTATATCTGGGGGTGTTGGGTCTATGTCTTGGGTGCCTAAGTGGGTAAAATGTTTAAAAAAGGTAGTTTAGGGTAGGTTATTGTATAATTACACCTATATTTTAACTTTAAAAGACAATTTGGGGTGGTTATAATCACCCATAATTTGATATTTGAATTAGAGTGGTTTTAAATCCCAATAATTCACTTGTTTATTATGAATTTAGGGCCAAATTGGAGGGGTGTTTAACCACCACTAAATACTGACCCATTTTACCTATGCTTACCCACAACTGCCCTTAATCAGATTAGATGACCAATTTAGTAGTTGTTACCCATAACTTCCACTAAAGTGTTTATAGGGGATTATATGCACCTATAAATGAAAAAACAACCCCTTATAATTGCCCAGTTTTTTTGTAGTGAGGCAAGATGGTGAAGAAATTAAAGGTGAATACACATAAAAATAGTGAAGGAAATTTCCCCTAAGGGGAAACTTTAAATATAAAAACACATCTAGAAATAGGTTTCAAATGAAGAGTAAAAAAATAATGAAATGAAGATGAATGCAGTTTTGAAACCAAATTCACATCAAATTTGGAGGATTTAATGATCACAATAGTCAATAAATATCAAAATGAAGTTGAGAATGAGACTTGAATCACCCTAAACTTATAGTGCAAAATTTTATTTAAATGATATTATAGATGGTATTAAATGAAAAATAAAACAAAAAATTAAATTTCTATATTTCATTAAGGTATAAATTACAATAAAAAATTAAATACATTTCAATATAACTAATTAAAAAAATTGAAAAATTATAAAATTAATAAAAAAATAAGTAAATAAAAATATGGAAATATTAAAATATTCCTCATCTTGATCTTCCTTGAGTATCCTACCAATGACAATAACTATTGAAAGAATAAATAATGTTAGAAATGTGATAAAAACTTTTAAAATGAAAAATAGAATGAGATGAGTGTTTTTTATGAATTGTGTAAGGTTATAAATAGGAAGGTAATATGGTCATTGGGCTTATATATCTGTTGAAATTATGTTTTGATTCGTCTTATGTAGTTATTAATACCATAATTGTGTATAGGAATGATTAAGGATTAGTATTTTATTAAAATGTTACCATTATAGTATATCCACTGGATTGATGGGTATAAATAAAAGTAACTTCATTATGAAATCTATGTAGAAATGAGAATTAATGGAATCAAGTAGTAGAATTCTTCCTTATGAGGCTCATTGTTTTGACATTTTTAAATAGGTTACACCACAAGGGATTTACCTAGAAAAAGTCCAAGTTGAACATCATCATGTTTGACTTTATTTAAGTCATCAATAGGAGAAGTTCAAGCTCATGGAAATCACTCTGAGATCTATGATAGATAAATCACCACTTGTGACTCCCATCGTCGTTTATCTCACCCTTATGTATTATTCAGTGATATTGGGGAGGGTTTTAAGTCAATGTTTTTATAAAATAAATATGTGATTATTAATTTAATAAATGATATATATATATATATATATATATATATTTGTTTAGTTATTTTTTTAGTTATTATGTGTATCTTTATACATTTGAAATTTTTATAAATTTTAATTATAAAGAATGAATTTAATAAAATAATAAAGGTTGTTTGTAATAATAATTCATTGATAAAATTAAATTAATATTTAATAAATAAATAACTAATTTAAAAAATAATTAAGAATAAAATCATTTAATGATAAAAAAAGGGATTTTATAAATAATTTTATTTTTTATATGTAACATATTGTTTAAAAATTAATTAAATTAATCACAAATAAAAAATTATTATAATTAAATATATTTATAATATATATATATATTAACATTCATCTAAATATTTTTACTTTACAATTAATAGGAATTAATTCATTTTTATGCTTAAAAAATTTATTTTTCTAAAAATTTTTTTTATGATTTCTGCGCTTTTATATTAAAATTAATTTTTATAATATTTAGAAATGGAATACAATAAAATGGATTTCATATTTATAATTTGTATATTAAAATTATTTAATAATTTTAATTACATTTTTATGCACAAAAATAAGTTACAAAGGTAAAAATTGAGTTACCACTATTAACGAAAAAATAGGTTAAATGGTTAAATTAAGGGGTAAAGTTATAAAATAGCACTGAGAATTATCTCAAAATGTATGGATGAGGGAATTATCTTCACAACCATATCTCTTATTCATTATTTTTCAACTTTTGATCTACTTTCCATAAGAAATTACATTCTTCATTCATTAAGGAATTAGTATTTGTGAAAATTTCAATCAAGCATACCAATAAAAGGATCCCTCGACTACCCACCTCAAAGTAAGCCTTTCCTTAAATTTACCACTTAATCCCAACCCAAAATCTTTCACTAAATATAAACTCTCATGTTTGGTAACCACTTGTCATAAGGAGTCCCAAATCCTTTATTTCCACCAGTCACTTTAAGAGAAGATTCAAGTCATAAATAAGAATAACATGCATCCAACCAAGCAAGCATCCAAGATAAGGGTTTTTGTTGACTAAATTTTAATTTCATTTTTATAATATTTTTTACTTGGACATGTAATTATATGATTTTTATTCTTCAATTTCTCTATTTTATATGTTATTCTCTCCCTCTTTCTAAAAAAATTATATTTTCATGTCAAAATCATCTTCTTTGATGGACATCTTTCTTCAAAAAAATATTATGTTGTTAGAATAATTATCATCCTCCCTATTATCTATTTATACTCAAATTTTATATTCATTATTACCAAAAATGTTTTATTTTATTATTTTTAAATATAAATATGTATTATTTTATTAATCCTCATATTTTTCTCTTTTTCGAAGGAAATTTTATAACTCTTTCAACAAAGTGGGATTTCTCTAAAACTATCTAAAAATATTAAAAATGAATTTATTTTCACTTTTATATTTTTTATCTTACACTTGAGATTAATTTTCAATTAAGGTCATTTTTTTCAATATTACATTATTTGGAATTATATTAAAGTTTTAAATTTCTTTTTAACACCCATTTTGGGGAAAATATTTTTAAAAGTGAATTAAAAAAGTTGTTTTCACATCAATGTTATCGAATCATTAATAAAATTTATTTTATGATTTATATTCCATTTTTCTATATATCTTTAAATGATATATCTATTTTGGAGTTATGTTTCATGTATCACCCTCTAAATGATTTTATTATGTATTTATTTTTATCTTATTTTATTTTGGGTATCTTCTAATCTAATTCCTCATTGTTTCATATATGATACTTCATGAAAATGTCAAGTAACTCAATTTCATTTCTTGTATTTTTCATGATATTTAAGGATTTGGGAATAGTGGAAGCATAATATAGGCATGTACCCAACTTTTCAAGTTAGCATAATCGATGATTAATTCGGGATCAGTACAATGATAAACACCAGTATATACATAATTAAATCAATGATAAAATAAAAAGGAGAGAACCCATAACCAAGAAGAGAGGATCAACATATTTTTATTATAATTAATTTAATTTAATTATCGAATTACCTCCAAGGTGATTATTTCTTTATTGATGTTTCTGACCATAGGTCTAAGGTGCAGCTTTGTTGTGATGTAGAATCCAAGGCTAGGAATCCTCTAGTGGTGATCCACATGTGCTCCACATATATCCAGACATCGCCGAAGGAGTCTCCCAGTGCTATCATGGAAGATCCCTACGCTTGAAATGTCCGCCTTTGATCGCCTTGAGAATCTCTTCCAAAGAGTTCTCCATGATCTAGTGGAGGAGGATCTCTGTTTTTCTTGAAAGAGTTCTTGGACAGGGAAGAGTTCTCTAGGCTAGAGAGCTTTTTTCCATGTATGTTATACACACAACGATTGGTTAGCCAATATAATAACCTCTTGGATTATATAGGGAATAATAACATAATGGGGAATTTAATTCATCACGTAATAATAAATAATTGGCATAGTTGTCGTTACTTAATTTATTATTCTATGTGAAACTCCATGTCAATTTATAATAGAAATTCTATTATTTCCCTGAAATGTTCTCAACTTGTAGATTATGTTTAAATACTATTTAACCAAATAATATTCAATATTATTTCTCGCCAGACCCATAACATGGCCTTCCAATCCTCCCCAATATTTATCAAGAATTGAATAATGAATATTTATTTATTAAATAAGTATAATTTTATTATTCACTGATCAATAAATATTTCTTCCACAATATATTCTCTCGAATAACTAGTGATGAAATAAATGAGATTAGAAATACTTGAATAAATTTTAAATCACAACCAAAAATATTATTTATTCAAATTGTTAAATAAATAAATTACTTAACTATGATACTATTTACACATATTGTGTGACCCTCTAGGCCTCTTTCTCATTGGAATTAGGTAGGTAGGCCTAAAATATAAGATTAATATCTAACAATGGGTTAAGGAACCAAAGACAAATAAGTTCATGTCGCAATTACATGTCACTTCATATGAATTATTAAAGTGGGTTTCATTCAAGTTAAATCAACCCATTTTCTCGATTTCTCATTCATTGACTTCCCAAAATTGAATTTTCCAAGAGAACACCCTAGCCATGGATTTAGTTAGGCTATATAATTTCCATCAAAGGGCATGATATATTGGTTTTTTTGTTTCATCGAATGTATGTTATCGGTTTCCCAAATTGAAATTACCCACTCTTAACTAGTATATCGTAAGTGCAGGGTCGATCCATAGGGAACAGATGGGCATGTGAATTAAATTGCATTTGAATTAACTTAGTGAAGGATGCTGAATTTAGAGTGGGATTTTTTTTATTATGACAACCATTTTGATTACTGAAGTAAATATTAACGTTTAAAGGTAAATAAAACAAATTTGTTTTTTATTTTGGTTGATAGAAAAAGGATCATGTTGGGGATATGGTGATTATGGAGGTTATACAAACTTATTTATTAGGTTGTGTTGTTCATAATAACCCAACACTCTAGGTTTCAATTGTGACAAGGTTCCCTTGGTCGGGTAAACTATGTCTAGAACTGAAGAAACTGACTCCTTGGTCCGGTAGTCAGTGTTTCACAATTATTTATTTAGATCAGAACATTTTTGAGTCGATTAATAATTACAATGATCATGAGGTATTCATCGTTATTCTTCCATTGAGTCCCCAAAATTCTTCCCTTGGTCTGGCTTAGAATTTTCTGTGATTAAAAGAAATTATTGAATAATAATAAGAAGAATTAAATAGAAAAAAACACAAATAGAAAAATTAATCCAAAGTATAGCACCCTTTCATCATCCACATCCAAAACACATGGGGTGTTTAGTTACAAATAGAAGAAAAGATGGCATAGAACCCATTATACCAGATTTGGTCATTGCAGAAATTTTTAGGGGAGGTGAATTCTTTGGTAGAATGGTGGAATGGAAGAGTAGCAGAACAATGGTAGCACGACAGTAGGGCATCAGAACTTCCCTACTTCGAATATTGAATGTTAACCCCCCCCCCCCACTTCTGAAAACTGGAGGCCAAGTCCTCTATATATAGAATACAAAAGTACATGACTTGAATAAAAGGTACACTCCGTGTAGTTTCGTCAACATGATTTTGTTGAATTTTTTCTCCAGTAGGTGGCCAGTTGTGCCTCCCTTGACTTCCAAGGTATCTAAACCTAGTTAGTGGAGGGTACACGGCGTGTGGCGCTACCTCACATGGCGTGTATTCTCTGGAAAATTCCACCAACTACATCTAGAAGCATTTACATGGCATGTGAGTATGACACACATGTTGTATCCTCTCTGTTCTGGAAACTTGGGCATGTACTCATCTGGTCTATCGTGTCTGCGTCTGAATGTACAAGGCATGTAGGTATGTACATGCCGTGTAGTTGGGAATTTTGCTTATAGTTCTCCCGATTTGTGTGTTTGGCCATAAAACTATTGAAAATCAACAAGATCACCAAAATCAAAGTATTTGTGCACTAAATAGTAGGTATTTTCTAAAGAAATGTTCTTATTTTCAATAATATATGTGGAAATGTATACAAAAATCGGTTGTATCAAACCCCCCCACACTTAGTCATTTTATTCCCCTCAAGCAAATCGCAACATCTAATTAAAAGAGTATATATTTTAAAAGGAAGGTATTAAATTAATCATAAGTGTAAATGACACAGTCAGAGGAGAAGATTCTAAAAAGGTAAAAATAGATTCAATTCATAATATAGTCTAATCATGCCTCATTTATAATTAAATTAACAACTTTCATCCAATTTTAAACACATTTTAAACCTTTCAAAAATAAGCATGCCACTTGATGATATATCTCACCAATAAATAACACACCCAACACTCAAGATATTTTAAATCAAAGTTATGCTCCATCTAAGGTATATAAAATATCCATAGGTTTTCAAGAAATCTATTTCACTACTTCAGAAAATTGAATTACAAAAATCATGAGGACTTTTCAATAAGGTTTATATGTCTCTGTGGATAACAACTGGTAGGTAAAGATGTGAAAATAAACTGTAAGGCATGAAAAGGGAGGATAAATTCTTTAAATAACATTTCATTATATTTAACATAAAGCTGAGCATAAAAGAAACTTCAACAAGCTCTACCAAATGCTCTCATCACCACTATCTCCCCTAGTCAAGTAGGGTTCACAAACCATCAAGTGAGTATAAGTTCCCCTTGTCTTTATCATTTTTTTATTTAGGGGAACAGTTAGGAATTCCATGAATAGGGGTTTGGAACCCTTTTTGCCCCAAATAAACAGGAGGCACTCCCCCAAACTTAATTTCATGACTATTTAAAAAATGTTCCATGTACTACCAATTCCTTCTCTAATGATCAAGTGAATAATCATGAAAAGTTAAAAGGAATTATGGTAGGAAGGGAATAGGCTTGTAATGTGGCTTCCTATCAAGGTTGTTCATGGTTTCTAGGGGCTTTACGAAGATTAGATGTAGGGTAGGTATAGCGACCCAGCCTTTTCTTACATTAATATTAAATCATTTTAAAGATAAAAACCATAATATTATTACACATAGAGGATCTGAAGGTTTCGTTTCTTGGGAAAACTATGACCATACATAACAATTACAACATCAAGCATAAACATTATTTGATTCCTTCTTATCTAGAATCTTATTGGCACTTGGCCTATCCTCAGTACATGTAGTCACCTAAGGATATACATCAAAATGGGTGAGCTAAAATCCCATTAAGAGGATATATAAGAACAATATAACAATGGGTGAGCATAACCAAAACATGATCAAAGGATCATGAACATGAGAGGAAGCATTAATAAGAGACTTGAAATGTGGAAATGTATAAAAATGAAACATCATGTATTAGTGGTTAACTACCACACATAATTGGGAACAAATATATCATCTTTTTCACACATCATTTCGCATTAACTCATGAGATTTATCACTTTACCCAATGCATTAGAGAACTGTATAATTCATGGAGCACCCGTCACATCATAACATTATCATTTATCATGCATGCCACAATGAACATATATAAAAAATGAACATAACTAACCCCTGAAAAGGAATGGGTTTCACCTCATAATAACACATTAATTAACATTCATTTCCCAAAATAAAGAGGGAATAACATACATGTTACAAGAACTGTCAACCTCGAATGAGAAGTAAAAGGTGTGTTCTCAAAAGAAGAGTTCTTTTGGAAAACATTTTGTTGGACATAAACAATAGTAAAAAACATGTATATCCCAAAAAAGGAAATAAGATGATGAAAAAATTATTTTTAAGGGTTAACCATATCAAAAAAGGTGTGAAAGAGGGAGAACCTGAAGGATGAAAGTTGGGTTCGAGAATTTCCCCTTACCTTATATCTGAATGCTTTCCTCATTTTAATGTCCTATATAACAACATTAGATTCATTAATTAACTATTATAGAACCTTTTGTACATAAATATGGTTCATTATGGTTTCATTAAGTAATTTTATGTGCCTTTGGATGAGTTATATAGTTTAAAATCATTGTTCGAGAATGTTTGTTTTTATGGTTTTTCTTTAGCGTTTCACTTGTACTCATAAACTGAAGTTTAGGTAGAACATGGGTAAAAATATAGAACTGATACAACATGTTATTAATTATATTCCAGGAGTTTAAATTATCTCATAATTTATTTTATTATATACCATGTGAATGAATCATTAGATAATAATTAAATGATGAATGTTTGGGTTAATTTGGATGGTTTTTTGACCACAAGATCTTGTTTTGTTTAATCAATTAGTAATATGTACATAATTTAGTTTTGAAACTTCAAATAGGAAATAATAAATATATAATATTCTATTTCAAACATAAAAATGGTGTCATGTCTAGATCTTAAGGTATAAATGGAAAAGGAAAACATGTCGTTCTTGAAGGTGATAGATTAACACCTTATGAACAACATTTTCTTTTATAAAATAAAAGGAAGAGGAGAAGGGGGTGGGATGGTACAATATCCCATTAGTATCATAACATTACAGTATATGTATGATACTGGAGTAAACATACCATGTTTATTAAGATAGTTGGGGATAGAATAAGGAAAGAACTTGAAATTGAAAGAAAATTAATGGAAAGAGGAAGAGAAATTACCTTTTGAATCCTCCTCTTGAGATCCTCCTTAAGGGACATAGGATTGGTCTTTTGATGAGACCAGAAGATCTTGGACATGAGAGAGGGGCTAGGGAATATTATTTGGTAGATTTTGGATAAGGCTTGAAGCTTGATAGGTGTGACGAAATGAGGGTGTGAAGGGTGGTATTTATGGTGGAGGGGAGAGGGTTTTCTGTAATATTTAATTCATTAGTTTATTAATTTCCCCTAAGACAAAGAATATTGAGTATTCCATAACCAATAATAGTAAATAAGTAAAGTGAGTTTGAGATTTGGGTGCTTATATCACTTGTGATGTCAGAAATAGTGGGTTTAAATTATAATGTATTTATACGGTAAATTAATGTATTTTACTATTCACCAAAAATTCAAGTATTTCAGAAAAATCCAAAAAAGTCACCCTTACTATTTTTCAATGTTTAGAATCCAAAAATGAAGTCCATTTTTCAAAAATAATTTTCTAAATGTTATTATTTTAATATTTAATTAAAATCATAATTTTTTATAAAAACCCAATTTTAAAATAGTCATTTACTTATTCTAATTTATAGGTATATCATTCATTCAACATGAATATTGTTTATATATTTTCATAGGTAAGGTTACTATTTATTATGGTATATCACTATTTATAAGGGTATGTTTCTATTCATAAGGGTAGGTTACTATTCATCAAAAATTAAGTTTTTCTTTTTGGACTCCAAATAACTTACTGATTGCAACCGTGTATATCAGATTTTCAAAATTCCAAACACAGAAGTGACAAACTTCTATTTAAAGGTAACTTAGCAATTAATAGTTCATTATGTTTTGTTTTCGTGTGATTTTATGGCATATTTATAAGAAGGAAATTTCTGTTTAAAACATTGGATTGTTACATTCTTCCCCCCTTATGAAATTTCACACTCGAAATTTTACTTTACACAAGAAGGTGAGGGTACTTCTCCATCAACGCCTCCTCTAGTTCCCATGTAGCTTCTTTAAACATATGGTTCCTCCACAAAACTTTAACAAGTTCAGTTGTTTTGTTGCGTAGAACCTTATCTCTCGGGTCCAAAATCTCTACTGGATCCTCTCATAGGAGAGATCATCTTCCAGTGGTACCATCTCTGAGTTCAATACATGTGATTGATCAGGTATGTACATCCTTAGAAGTGATACATAAAACACATCATGAACTTGATCAATATTCTGTGTAAGTTCAAGCCGGTAGTCCATAGCTTCTATGCGGTCAAGGATCTCAAATAGGCCAATGTACCTTGGGATTATCTTCCCTTTCTTTCCAAACTGCATGACTCTTTTCCATGGTGATATTAGAAAGAGGACTTTATCTTCAACGTTGAAATCCAATTCCCTATGATGGTTTTCAGCGTAGCTCTTTGGCTGAATCTGAGCAGTTTTTATGTGTTTCTAGATGACTTGAACCTTCTCTGCCATCTCTTTCACAAGATCGGGTCCAAGTAGCTTTCTTTCTCCAACTTCATCCCAATAGGTTGGAGTTCGACATGGATTTCCATACAGAGCTTTATATGGATCCATCTGAATACTTGGGTGGAAGATATTATTCTATGAGAATTCAATCAATGGGAGATGTTGATCCCATCCACCTTTGAATTCTAGAGAGTAAGCTTTTAGCATATCTTTAAGCATCTGAATAGTACTTTCAGATTGGCTATCAGTTTGGGGGTGATTGGTCATGCTAAAATTTAATTCAGTACTCAAACCATGTTTAATGAACCTCCAGAATTTAGATGTGAACATTGGATCATGATTAGAGATAATCGAGAGTGGAATGCCACGCAATCTCACCACTTCCTTCACATATATCTTTTCAGGTTGTTCAAGCAAGAGGTATTCCCGAATAGAGATAAAATGGGCAGTCTTGGTGAGTTGGTCAACCACAACCCATATCATAGTATTTCACTTTGACGTCTTCGGGAGACTTGTGACAAAGACCATAGAAACATTCTCCCATTTCCACATGGGTGTAGGAAATGGATGCATCAACCCTTTGGTCTTTTGTCTATCTTCTTTAACTTCCAGAAATACCTAGCACCTTGAGATATAATTTGTGATCTCCTTTTTCATTTTATCCCACCATAAGGGTTCTTAGAGATCACGGTACATCTTGGTGCTCCTAAGATAGATAGAAAATGTTGAGCTATTCTCATTTTACAATAGCTCCTTCTTTATCCCAGGTGATGAAGGCTCCCAAATCTGTGTTCCAAACCAAATCACACCATTATTGTCGATATGGAACTCTTGTAGCTTCCCTTCCTTTATTGAATTCACCCTATTTTTTATCTCCAAATCATCCCTTTTTAATTTCTTAATCTTCTCTTAGATGGATGGTTGTGAAATCATTTGGGCAAGGTAGTATGTATCCCCCACCCTTATGAATTTGAAATCCATCCTATGCATATCCATGGAGGTAGGTTCTTTATCAATCTATAACAGGGATAGAGTAGTAGGTTCTTTTCTTCTTAGAGAATCAGTTACCTTGTACGCTTTTCCAGGATGATTGTGAATAGAGAAATTGTAATTCTTTATCAGCTCTAATCATCTCCTATGATGCATGTTGATCTCCTTTTGTGTGAATATATACTTTAGGCTCTTGTGGTCGGTGTATATATCACACTTCTCGCCATAAAGGTAGTGCTTCTAGATTTTCAATGTAAAAATCACGACTACAAGCTCTTGATCTTGTGTCAAGTAGTTCTTCTCATGGATCTTCAACTGTCATTAAGGTTTTAGCTATCACATTATCATTTTTCATGAGTACACAACCCATGCGTTTCGTTGAAGCATCACTTTGTATCACAAAACTTTCTCCACATTTTAGTACTGTGAGTAATGGTGTTGTGATCAACCTTCTCCTTACCTCCTGGAAGTATCCCTCGCATTCTTCCATCCATACATACTTTACCCCTTTCTTTATTAACTTAGTTAGTGGGCTTAACAATCATGATAAAGTTCTCACAAAACATCGGTAGTACCCAACAAATCCAAGAAAACTATGGATTTCTATGACACTAGATGGCCTCGACCATTCCTCAATCGCCTTTGTTTTTGAAGAGTCCACAGAAATTCCCTCATTTGTGATCACATGTCCCAAGAAGGTGACTTGCTTCATCCAAAAGTCACACTTGATGAACTTGGCATACAAATTCCCCTTTCACAATGTTTCCAACACAAGTCTTAGATATTCTTCATGTTCCTCCTTTCTCTTGGAGTATATGATAATATCATCAATAAACACTACCAAAAAATTTTCCTGGTAATTTCTAGAGACTCTATTCATCTAATCTATGAAGATTTCAGGGGCATTAGTAATTCCAAAGGGAATCACCAGAAACTCATAGTGCACATACCTTGTACGAAAGGTAGTCTTTTGAATATATTCCTTCTTCACTATTAACTAATGATATCTAGAATGAAGATCCAAATTTGAAAAAGTATTGAGCTCCTCTTAACTGATCAAACATGTCATCAATCCTCAGAAGAGGATACTAGTTCTTTATGGTGATCTTTTTGAGTTACCGATAATCAATACACATCCACATTGTTCCATCCTTCTTCTTCACAAAGAGCACTGGCGCACCCCAAGGTGATTCACTAGGGCATATGAACCCTTTGTATAGATGCTCTTACAGCTACTTATTTAACTCCTCCAGTTCAATAGGAGCCTTCTTATAGGGACACTTTGAGATACGAGTAGTTGCAGGTATGAGTTCTATTGATAACTCTACCTCAGAATCTGGGGGAAGTCCGGGTAACTCTTCGGGAAAAACATCACTGTATTCCCTCACGATGGTAATTTCCTCAGGGTTGGCACTTTACTTCGACCCAACCATTTGGGAGAAGGATGATTCTTCAAAGGGAATCAACACCCACATAGTTGAAGGATTTTTCAAAGGAGATTAATGTTCTTCCATGCATTTTTAGAGGAGCATGGTATGGTTTGGAATATGAAAAGATATTTCTTTTTCTCGACATTTGTTATGTGCTCTATATAACTAGATCCAATCCATTCCAATTATAGCATTGAATTCCACCAAGGGAAGTATTACAAGATTCGCTGGAAGAATATTCCCACATACTCCAATTGGAGAAGATTCAAACATTAGGGTTTCAATGATTACACCACTTGTTTTTTTACAGATATCTCTACTTCAAGGTTTCTGGGATTCAATTCTATAGTTCGAGAAAACTTTCAAGATATAAAGGAATGCGTAGGACCAGAATAAAATAATAATTTTTCCATTATTGAGTGAATAAGAAGTGTACCTTGTAAAACTTCATTATCATTCTCCACTTTCATAGCAGTGATGGCATAATCCCTCCCTTGTTCCTCTGGATTTGGTGGCTTCTAACACTGATTACCCTCGAGAACTCGAGGTTTAGTTCATTGGCTTTCATAGTTCCCTAGATCCCTACTGTTGTAGCATTGAACCATGGGTGGTTCTCTCCATTATTCGGCTACATTCTCCTTCCTTTTCATGTCTTTTCTACACTCTTGAGCATGGTGTCCTTCTTTCCCACACTTTAATCACTTACCCATCCCTTTGAGGAAGTTCCCGTGGTGCAACATCCCACATTTTTGGCATGTGGGTCATTGATTTTTCTTCCCACTATTGTCATTAGATCCACTTGCTTGATACTACATCTTTCATTTCATATCACCATAGCCATGGGACCATTCACCAAACTCCATCTCCACATTAATAGCATATCTAAAAACATCTTCATAACTCCCAAAGTCTCAACTTGAAAGACCCTTTCTAAGGTGTGGTTTTAATCCACTAAAATATCTATCAATTTTGCTTCGAGTTTTTTTGATAACAAAACCCAAAGCATAACTTGGAAGCCTTGTGAAATTTTCTTCATATGTTGTGAAAGATTATCTTTCTTTTTTCTTGAGATCTATGAATTATCTCTCCATCTTCATGTGAAGAGTTCTTCGGAAATACCTATTAAGAAACATTATCTTAAATTCTTCTCATTCCATCTCTTCAATTTCCTCCCTTTGATTGGTGTTCTAAATAAAAACCCACTATTTATCAGCCTATCTATCTAGACCATAAACAGCTAGAGTCACCTTCTCCATCTCAAAATAGTGAAGCACAGAAAAGATCTTCTCTATATAGTTTACCCACTACTCTGTAACTATTTGATCGGAATATCCACTAAACGTCGGTGGTCGTTGCCTCATAAAACATTTGATAGCCAGTTACTCCCACTTTGGCGAAGGAGGATGTTCCCCATTATTATGGTTATTATTCATAATTTGAGATAGTCAGGTAAGAATCTCCATGAAGTTATGAACTCCACCTCCCAAATCATTGAGGATATCATTTGGGCAATTGTTGCATTAGCCCTCGCACAAGTTGTTGGCCTGGTTTCTTCTGGTTCCTACCATTTTCTAAAATATAAAATTTTAGAACAAAACATAAGTCAACAAATCATGAATAACTTATTCATTCGATCAATATATACTAAAATCATAACATATGGGATCCCTATGTAAATATTCTTGTGTGCATATTTAAAATTAGTCTCATTCTAGAGGTTTTCTCTAGGGTTTACTAATCCTAATTCCCAAATTAACTAAACATTTCATCTGATACCATCTATATCGAACTAACCTTTTCATACATTACTATTATATCAATTTAAATATAAAAAATATAATTGTATTACACATAGAGGATCCAAAGGTTTAGTTTCTTGGGAAAACTAGGACCATACATAACCATTACAACATCAAGAATAAACATTTATTTAATTTCTTCTTCTCTAGATTCTTATTGGAACTTGACCTCTCCTTAGTATATGTAGTCACCTGAGGATATACATCAAAAGGGGTGAGGTAAAATCTGATTAAGAGGATATATAAGAACAATATAATAATGGGTGAGCATAACCATAACATATCCAAAGGATCATGAACATGATAGGAAGCATTAATAAGAGACTTAAAATGTGGAAATGCATAAAAATGAAACATCATGTCTTGGTGGTTGACTACCACACATAATTGTGAACAAATCTAGAATCTTTTTCACATATCATTTCACATTAACTCATAATATTCATTACTTTACCCAATGCATTAGAGTGATGTATAATTCCGGGCGCACCCGTCACATCATAACATTATTATTTATCATGTATGCCACAATGAACATATATAAAAAATGAACATAACTATCCCATGAAATGGAATGGGTTTCACCTCATAAGAACATATTCATTAACAATGGTTTCCCAAAATAAATAGGGAATAACATACATGTTACAAGAACCTTCAACCTTGAATGAGAAGAAAAAGGTGTGTACTTGAAAGAAGAGTTCTTTTGGAAAACAAATTGTTTGACATAAACACCAGTGAAAACATGTATATCCAAGAAAATTAAAAACAATGATGAAAAAATGATTCTTAAGGAGTAAAAATATAAAAAAAAAGTTAAAGAGGGAGAACCCGAAGGATGAATGTTGGGTTCAAGAATTTCCTATTACCTTATATCTGAGCACTTCCCTCGCTTTAATGTCTTATATAAAAACAGTAGATTCATTAATTAAAAATTCCAAAACCTTGTGTCATTAATATGGTTCATTATGGTTTCATTAAGTTATTTTATATGCCTTTGGATGAGTTATAGAGTTTAAAAATGTTGTTCGGGAATGTTTGTTTTCACAGTTTTTCTTGAGCGATTCACTTGTATTCATAAATTGAATGTAGAGACCCAAAGCTTGACTTACATGGACATTACATTACTTTTGTGGAATACTTAGTACATTACAAAAACACACACACAAGGACCGTAATAGTTTAGTGTCTTTGGAAACTCGGAATATAATCCTCTAATCATGGAGAAAGATCTTCAACATCTCCCATAAAGAACTTACTTGTTTTACCTAAAACCATGAAAGGACCGTATAGGTATAGAGTCTTTAGAAACAGAGAAACATAAACAACTGGTTCATAAAGCGTCTACACTGTCTCCCATTTATTTCATCATATCTATAGTCCCTTTTGGAATATCTTACTTAATAACCTTCTTCTTGACCTGGGGAAAAAACATACAAAAGGGTGAGCTCAAATGCTCAGTAAGGGTAAACAAAAGAAATATCAATCACATCATATTCATAAGAACATATCTTTTGGAAATCTTAACCTGCAAAAGAGATCATAATTTCATAACATGGGATAAATCATAGTAGTGAAATGTAATCACAAAAATCATAACTTAAAACATGAAACTTTGTGGCATACACACATAATCATAGATAATCATTTCTTATTAGTCAAGACTCATTGCCAAGACTATCTTAGTGGAAAAAGTCCATTTCTGAACCGAGTTCATTCCTCGTTTCAGTCCTGTTTCACTGAACCAGTTTAACCTTCCGTTCAATCCATGTCTATCTCATGAGATATAAAATCTTTACCCAATGCATTGGATGGAGATATAGGTCCCACCCATCTCATAATGATACCATTCATATTTGTGCCACAAAATCATAAATCATACATCATTGCATAACCCATGTAATAAAAATGGGATTCTTAAACAACATGACATCATAAAACAATTCATATAAGATAAATGAATTCATAAAAATAATTCCATCACAACATTATCAAATCAATGTAATAATAGGGATAGAAACAGAACCCTTTATTATCTTAGATGGAAAATAATTTTGATAAAACACTTGAACTCCATTCTTGAGGAAAATATCATTTCTACTTCAAAAACACTTTTCATTTCTTAACATATCATACAATTATAAACTAAAAGAAGTTGATTAAAAATAAACTTGAAAACTTGTGAGAGAAGCTTCTTGGAAATAATTTTTTAAAAATCCATTCATGCTGTATAAGTTAAAAAAAATATTCTTCTCGGACTTTTGTCGGAAAAGTCAAAAAGTACCTCGTACGAAAAATGACAAAAGATTCCTTTTATATCTTTTACTATAAACTCTACAAAGGGTAAAAATAGATTTAAACAATTGTAGGTGTATGGAAAAAATATTACATATTGAGGAAACATGGATGTGGATGATAAAATACACCCCATTAAATACCAAAGTATAAACAATCTCAGATAAAATTGAGATTGTGATATTTCCCTTACCTTAGGTCCGATTTGCTTCGTAAGTGTCCGAACCTCCTATATAATAATTTAAATAATGTCATTGACTTATTCCAGAATCATACTCATTGTTATGATATCATATATAGTTCACTTATGACTTTATATGACCCGTTCTTTTATAAATTCCATGTTAAAGAGCGTTTTGGGTAAAATCGTTTCATTTGCCGTCCGTGTTTTGACTTGTAATTATTCATATGATTACTTAGATCATGATTACTTAATTCCAGAATATAAAACATGATTTATATATAAGATATATTCCTAATATAAATATATATAATATATCAATAAATGGAAAGAAATACACCGTTCATGGAGACGGTAGGTCGTACGTACACATGAACGCTGTTTTCGTTTCCTTATTGAGTTGAATGGAATTAAGTAGATGACATACATATATATACACATAAATGCAGTATCACTATTATGTCATATATTTCATGATTAATTATTATATATACTTTATAATCATTCATCAATGGTTAACATGGTGAATGAATCTCATCGCGTCGTGGATACGGTAGTCCGTACGTACGCACGAGCGATGATATCGTTCCCATGATCGTGGAATTTTATTGGAGTGTATGTATACTATTACAGAATCAATATCACTTTACAATAATCATATATAGTTATTATTTACACCATTATACCCATCCAAGTAAGGTGGTGTTGGAAAATAGATTACACCACGGCGTGGAGACGGTATTCCGTACGTACGCACGCATGGTGATTTCATTTTCCATAGGATGAATAGATGGTGAAATAGGGTTGTTTCATACTTATAATAACATATCAGTATATGATTGATACTGATGTTATTAATTAATAATGAAATAACCTAAGAAGACTAAGTGTAAGAATAAATAAAGTTGAAAGAATCGGTAACAGACATTACCTCTTCTTTGAAGCGCCTCTTTGAGTCCTCCTCTTAGGGCACTAAAATTGGTCTTTGAAGAATACCAGGACCTCTAGGATGTTTCTAGGGAAGTGGAGAAG
The DNA here is from genome assembly GCA_963277665.1 of Viscum album. Classification (NCBI taxonomy): domain Eukaryota; kingdom Viridiplantae; phylum Streptophyta; class Magnoliopsida; order Santalales; family Viscaceae; genus Viscum; species Viscum album. The sequence continues at coordinate 509,059,114 of OY728145.1, forward strand.
AGCATTTAGCAGGGTTTGGCCGAGATTGAAGGCTCAAAGTGGTGTGAGGAATGGATGGATGAGGTGCCCTTTTATAAGGGAGGAGAGAGGCACCTTTGGAAAAACTAAAAATATTAAATTATTATAAAGCCATATTCTGTTTTAAATAGCTCAAAATTGATTTATTTCTAAGCTAAGGTGGGTATGGGTCGAAATCCTCTCATCCAATAGAATTTGGACAAGTTTAGTTTACTATTTTAACCTTATCATTTAGTTTTAACTTTAAGTTAGATAATTTTACTTTTACCGTGTCTTTTTGTGTTCTTACACTATAAGGTTAATAAACTTACTATAACAAGACAAACGAACCCCAAGTTGTTTATTATTAATATATATAACCTTATCTAAGTAATTTGGCCGAACCAGAGATTTTTAGGAATAAAATAACAATTAATAATATAATATTTGTTTTAAAAACTATTTTATGTCATTTTTGACACTATTTCGTAATTGATTTTTTTGAAAATCATAACAGAATGATTAGTTCGCAAAACGTTACTTAAATCAATACTAACATGTCATATTAACCTAGAAAAGTATTTTAATTCATAAAAAGTCTCAGATTACATTTATTTTGGTATTTATAACATCAATTATGTCAATATTTCATTAATAAGATAATTACTGCATCATCATTGTGTCATAAATAAATTAAATTATTTAATGTCTAAAAATTACAAATAAAATACCATTATGTATTAAATCTTTTTAGATTTCTAATGAATATTTATAGTCGAATTTATCTTATGTATAACCCTATATTAAAAATTATCTACTTATTAAAATTTGATTTTATCTATTTTAACCCTTCTTTAAATAAATTAAGAATAAATGTCCTAATCTAATCCAAGTGGGCCTAAATGGTCATATTTTATTCCTAAGTTTGTTTTTGGTCGAATTACACTTATACAATAGAATTAGGACATGTTTTAAGGTAATAATAATATCATTTTTACCCTTAACTACCCTATTTACTTTTAACAGTGGTAAAAAAAACTAAAAAGTTACTATTCACAAAAAATATTTTCATCTCATTGAACCACATTTTAGTCCTTGATATTAACCGTGTCTCTCGGATTTTTGAAATTCTACTCACAGAAGTGTTAAAATTATGTTTTATGAAAAATTCAGTTTTTTTAACTACCACTTAGTGGTTTCACTATTCATCAAAAAATGAAAGTTTCTAGAAAAATACCAAAAGTTAGGCCTAAGATATATTTGATATTATGAATTCAAAAATTATGTTTATTTTACCAAATTAAAAACATATCAGTTACATTAACTAATTTAAAAATTAATTCCCGTCGTCAAAACAAATAACGTGTTTTTAAAAGATAATAACTATAAAAAGATTGACACTTCTTTATGTCTGGTTTAAATGTGAAATTACATCCAATGAACAACATTGTATTAAATTGTAAAAATATATTCTAAATATACTTTAAAACCACTCAAATTAATAATTTATCACTTTTAATTATTTTGATTAAAAAAGTTGTTTTTAATTAAAATTTAGTAATTTTCACTATTCATCAGAATATGAAAGTTATTCGAAAAGTACCAAAATTTCACCCTAAGCTAATTTCGATATTCCGAATCCAAAAATGAAGTCCATTTTGAAAAATAAAATTTACTAAATTTTAAAAAGTGGTTATTACTATTCATAACGGCTAGTTTTAATAATATTTTAATAGCATATCGTTGTTTAGAGAAACTCGGTATTGCGTACTACACACGCTATCGAGGAAGGTCGCGATTTTCATGTAATGCAAGGCTAGTCAAGGATGTGTGTTGTGAAGTCTCCTTTTGGTGTAGAGTACAAAAAAAGACATTAATGAAATTAAAAATAATATTTTTCATAAAATCTCGGGGTGTTACATTCTACCCCCTTAAAAAGAATTTCGCCCTTGAAATTCGTCGGGGTTATAAATGGTTTACTACTAGAAAGTTTCTTTAATAGAAACCCACATTGTAAAAAGGAATAGTAAAACTTAATTTTAAAAACTAAAGTATGAAATGTAACGATTACCCAAAGAAACTCATCACTGGGTTTCCATATAGGATAACATAGGTGAAAATATGGATGTGGAAGAAAAATCTAACCATCAAGTTATGATGGAGAGTGGTAGAGAACATGGCTTTGAAAAAGACATCAATCACAAAGCCATATATTTGTGATGATCTAAGGTACCATCTGATTCATCGGATATAAGGGCACTTGGACAACATTTTTGGTTTTCAAGATCATTTCCCTAAAGTTGATGAAATTGGAATTAGAAGAAATACTTTCGTGATTTTGGTGCAGTCTCACCGTTGGTTGTTCTTTGGAAAATTTCCAATTCATCTATTAAAGAAATGAAGATGAATTTTTCATTCGTGATGTGTTAGCAGATCATGTGATAGAATGATGGGTCATTCCATCTATTTCAAACAAAAGGTTAGAAAAAGTTATCAAATATACATAAGTCTATCTATGATGAGGTTAATCGTATACGATTCCAAAAATGAACTTATTCTTTATATATCATACCACATAATAAAATAAAACTAGTTTATACTAACCAGGGACTTCCTGTAGGCCAGTGGTAGGCGATAAAGGCCAGTCGCACTTCGGTTGTGGGTTCGATTCCCATAGCTTTGTCCGACGCGACGGGCTGTCGCCCATCCTGCAGGTTGTCCTTTTTCTAAAACTATATTACTATAACATCTCATCAATAATATCGAAAAAAGTTATATCCTTAAACAATACTATCTTATGTCCAATATAATCCATTCAAATCATTATCTAAAATACTTCGGTCCAAGCTCATAGTATAAAGAAAACGATTACTTGAAATTTCATCAACCCACAATCATTTATCCCCCATTATCTTGTTGGTCACATTCCAATCTTGTGAATACCTTAATCATGTATTCTCTTGAAAAATCAATACCCATTAAACCTTAGTGAAAACATGAATGTTGTCAAAAGTTAACTCTTTCCACATACCAAAATCCAAAAGTTCTATATACTCAAACCATGATATAACCTTCTCCTTATATCAGTCCTGAGATCATGAATACTATCAAACATTTAATTTTCTCCTTATCCCTTCATTATGCGCATATCATCTACTTTCCAAAAATATCTGAATAACCTTTCATGGTTACTGGTACCATTCATCATACACATTCAAAACTTAAGGAAAGACAACAGTGTAACAATCCTTAGATGTCTCTTTATTCCATAGTACCTTGAGATTACTTATACAACATTACACTTGATAAACATGTAATCATTCCACTACCTTCTTAAACCATTGACCTTGCTTCAACAATTCTTTCATCCCACATATCATTTGTAGTCTCTTCATCATCATCAACATAAATACTACCCATACGACCATACATATTCTCTTCATGAGACCGTCCCTTAGGGAATTGGTTTGCATAATTCTCGTACATTCCACATTTAAAACATTTAACCATTGTTGATGTCGTAGAAATACCATTATCCTCATCCATGGTGTTAACTGAACCTTTTCCTTTGCACTTACTGGCTTTATGTCCTTGTTTTCCACACCCAAAGCATCTTCTAGTTCCTTTGAAACATTTTCCTTGATGCCTCTTCCCACATGATTTACATAGGGGAAATTGAACTTTCTTTCCTCTATTATCATCATGAAACTCCATCTTTCTCTTATTAGCCGAGTTAGAAAATTTACCAAATTTGAGTTTATTGATCATATTATGAGATTGTTGATTAGGGATAATAATGATGTTTGTTCTTCCAAATCCCATTTCGTGAAGAATATCATTCCATTGTCCATCATATCCTCCATTATTGTGAATCATCTTGTTTCCATCCATTTTCTAATACCCAAAAAGAATAGTGTGAGAGGGAAAAATCATAATAGAGGGGGAGTAACTTCAATATCTAACATCTTAGGTTTAATCTAATATCGTTACCATAATTCTAGGACTATAACCTATACTTATACTTAACCTTAGGGACATCCCTAGACATACCTTATAAATATCTCTATGGATCTCACTAAAGATATCGCATCCTAGTTTCCAAAGGTTGACTAAACCTTTCCTCTGATACCAACTGTAGAGACCCGAAGCTTTACATACATGGACATTACATTACTTTTGCGTAATACTTAGTATATAACAAAAACACACACACAAGGACCGTAATAGTTTTGTGTCTTTGGAAACTCAGAATATAATCTTCTAATCGTGGAGAAAGATCTTCAACATCTCCCATAAAGATCTTCTTTTTTTACCTAAAACCATGAAAGGACCGTATAGGTATAGTGTCTTTAGAAATAGGGAAACATAAACAACTAGTTCATAAAGCATCTACACTATCTCCCATTTATTTCATCATATCTATAGTCCCTTTTGGAATATCTTACTTAATAACCTTCTTCTTGACCTGGGGAAATGACATACAAAAGGGTGATCTCAAATGCTCAGTAAGGGTAAACAAAAGAAATATCAATCACATCATATTCATAAGAACATATCTTTTGGAAATATTAACCTGCAAAAGAGATCATAATTTCATAACATGGGATAAATCATAGTACTGAAATGTAATCTCAATAATCATAACATAAAACATGAAACTTTGTGGCATACACACATAATCATAAATAATCATTTCTTATTAGTCAAAACTCATTTCCAAGACTATCTTAGTGGACAAAGTCCATTTCTGAACCGAGTTCATTCCTCATTTCAGTCATGTTTCACTGAACCGGTTTAACCTTCCGTTCCGGCCATGTCTATCTCATGAGATATAAAATCTTTACCCAATGCATTGGAGGGAGATATAGGTCCCACCCATCTCATAATGATACCATTCATATGTGTTCCACAAAATCATAAATCATACATCATTGCATAAACCATGTAATAAAAATGGGATTCTTAAACCACATGACATCATAAAACAATTCATATAAGTTAAAGGAATTCATAAAAATAATTCCATCACAACATAATCAAATCAATGTAATAATAGGGATAGAAACAGAACCCTTTATTATCTTATATGGAAAATAATTTTGATAAAACACTTGAACTCCATTCTTGAGGAAAATATCCTTTCTACTTCAAAAACACTTTTCCTTTATTAACATGTCATACAATTATAAACTAAAAGAAGTTGATTAAAAATAAACTTGAAAACTTGTGAGGGAAGCTCCTTGTAAATAATGTTTTAAAAATACATTCATTCTGTATAAGTTAAAAAAAATATTCTTCTCGTACTTTTGTCGGAAAAGTCAAAAAGTACCTCGTACGAAAAACGACAAAAGATTCCTTTCATATCTTTTACTATAAACTCACCAAAGGGTAAAAATGTATTTAAAAAATTGTTGGTGGATGGAAATAATATTACATATTGAGGAAACATGGATGTGGATGATAAAATACACACCATTAAATACCAAAGTATAAACAATCTCGGATAAAAATGAGATTGTGATATTTCCCTTACCTTAGGTCTGATTTGCTTTGTAAGTGTCCAAACCACCTGTATAATGATTTAAATAATGTCATTGACTTATTCCAGAATCTTATGCATTGTTATGATATCATATATGGTTCACTTATGACTTTATATTACCTGTTCTTTTGTAAATTTCATGGTAAAGAGCGTTTTGGGTAAAATCGTTTCATTTGTCATCCGTGTTTTGACTTGTAATTATTCATATGATTACTTAGATCATGATTACTTAATTCCAGAATATAAAACATGATTTATATATAAGATATATTTAGAATATAAATATATATAATAGATCAGAAAATGGAAAGAAATACACCGTTCATGGAGATGTTAGGTCGTACGTACGCATTAACGCTATTTTCGTTTCCTTATTGAGTTGAATGGAATTAAGTAGATGAAATACATATATATACACATAAATCCAGTGTCACTATTATGTCATATATTTCATGATTACTTATTATATATACTTTATAATCATTCATGAATGGTTAACATGGTGAATGAATCTCATCGCGTCGTGGAGACGGTAGTCCGTACGTACGCACGAGCGATGATTTCGTTCCCATGATCGTGGAATTTTATTGGATTGTATGTATACTATTACAGAATCAATATCAATTTACAATAATCATATATAGTTATTATTTACACCATTATACCCATCCAAGTAAGGTGGTGGTGGAAAATAGATTACACCACGGCGTGGAGACAATATTTCGTACGTACGCATGCGTGGTGATTTCATTTTCCATAGGATGGATAGATGGTGAAATAGGGTTGTTTCATACTTATAATAGAATATCATTATATGAGTGATACTGATGTTATTAATTAATAATGAAACAACCTAATAATAAGAAGTGGAAGAAGAAATAAAGTTGAAAGAATTGGTAACGGACATTACATCTTCTTTGAAGCGCCTCTTTGAGTCCTCGACTTAGGACACTAAAATTGGTCTTTGAAAAAGACCAGGACCTCTAGGATGTTTCTAGGTAAGTGGAGAAGAGAATTTGGCAGGGTTTGGCCGAGCTTGAAGGCACAAAGTGGTGTGAGGAAGGGAGGGAGGAGGTTCCCTTTTATAAGGGATGAGAGGGGCACCTTTGGAAAAACTAAAAATATTAATTTATTATAAAGACATATTCGGTTTTAAATAGCTCCAAATTAATTTATTTCTAAGATAAGGTGGGGATGGGTCTAAATACTCTCATAAAATAGAATTTGGACAAGTTTAGTTTACTATTTTAACCTTATCATTAATTTTAACTTTAAGTTAGATAATTTTACTTTTATAATGTATTTTTGTGTTCTTACACTATAAGGTTAATAAACATACTATAACAAGAAAAACGAACCCCAAGTTTTTTATTATTAATATATATAAAATTATCTAAGTCATTTGGCCGAACCTTAGTTTTTTAGGAATAAAATAACAATTAATAATATAATATTTGTTTTAAAAACTATTTTATGTCAATTTTGACACTATCTAGTAATTGATTTTTGTGAAAATTATAACAGAATGGTTAGTTCGAAAAAAGTTACTTAAATCAATACTAACATGTCATATTAACCTATAAAATTAGTGTAATTCATAAAAAGTCTCAAATTAAATTTATTTGTGTATTTATAACATCAATTATGTCAATATTTCATTAATAAGATAATTACTGCATCATCGTTGTGTCATAAATAAATTAAATTATTTAATGTCTAAAAATTACAAATATTATACCATTATGTAGGAAATATTTTTGTCTTTATAATGAATATTTATAGTAGAATTTATCTTATGTATAACCCTATATTAAAAATTATCTACTTATTAAACTTTGATTTTAACTATTTTTACCCTTCTTTAAATAAATTAATAATAAATGTCCTAATCTAATCCAAGTGGGCCTAAATGGTCATATTTTATTCCTAAGGTTGTATTTGGTCTAATTAAACTTATCCAATAGAATTAGGACATGTGTTAGGGTAATAATAATATCATTTTTACCTTTAACTACCCTATTTACTTTTAACCGTGGTAAAAAAAAGTAAAAAGTTACTATTCACCAAAAATTATTTTCATCTCATTGAACCACATTTTAGTCCTTGATATTAACCGTGTCTCTCGGATTTTCGAAATTCTACTCACAGAAGCGGTAAAATTAAGTTTTATTGTAACACCCCAAGCTTCTACGGTACGCTTCTCTTTGAATAATGTGATAGCGTGTGTTGTACGCAACACCGAGTTCTAACACACCATAACCGATCAAACTAGCCGTTATGAATAGTAATACATACTTTTTGAAATTATATATATTTTATATTTCAAAATGGACATCATTTTTGGATTCGGAATATCGAATTTAGCCTAAGGTGAAATTTTGGTACATTTCGGATAACTTTCATATTTTGATGAATAGTGAAAATTACTAAATTTTAATTTAAAACAACTTTTTTAATCAAAATAATTAATAGTGATAAATTATTAATTTGAGTGGTTTTAAAGTATATTTAGAATATATTATTACCATTTAATATAATTTTGGTCATTGGACATAATTTTACAATTAAACCGAACATAAACAAGTGTCAATCTTTTGATAGTTATTATCTCTTAAAAACACGCTTTTTGTTTTGACAGCGGGAATTAATTTTAAATTAATTTCTGCCACTTATGTGTTTTGAATTTAGGAAAATGGATTCCATATTTGGAATCAGGATGTTCAAAATGTGTAAATAGGTAACTTTTATTTTTAGACATTTTGAATAATTACTGCGGTAAATATTTTATTTACCATGGTTAAGGGTAAATCCGGTAAATAAGGGTTACAAAATAATATTATAATAATACTAAATTACCATAAAACGTGTCTTAACCCTATTTGTTGATACATGGTCGACCCTGGGCATCTTTGGGTCTATTCTGGGACCCCATGGATTCACTTGTAAGTGATAATGACACTTTATTTTAATTAAGTTAAAATGAATACAAAACTTACACAAGCATATATCTTTTAGAAAAACAATTGTTACATAGGGTTATATATGTTGGATTTTAGATTATAAATATTCATTAGAAAGATAAAAAGATTTCCTACATAATGATATTTTATTTAGAATTTTTAGACATTAAATAAGTTATTTTATTTATGACACAATGATGATGCAGTAATTAATATAATAGTGAAAACTTAAAATAATTGATATTATAAATACCCAAATAAATATAATATGAAACTTTTAATGAATTAAACTAATTTTCTAGTATAATATGATATATTAGTATTTAATATATTGACTTTTTTCGAAGTAATCAACCTGTTATGAGTTTCACAAAAATCAACTATTGAATAGTGTCAAAATTGACATAAAAGAGTTCTTAAAACAAATATTATATTATTAATTGATATTAAATTCCTAAAAATATAAGGTTCGGCCAATAGACTTATATCATGATAGGTTCATCATTAATGGACCACTTGGGGGTCGCTTGGATGTATATAGTAAGTTTATTAACAATATTATATAAAAATACAAAGAGACATTGTAAAAGTGAAACTAATTAACTTAGAGTTAATACTTAAAGATAAGGTTAATATAAGTACCCAAACCTGTCTAAATTCTATTGGTTGAGTTGTTTTCGACCCATCCCCACCTTAACCTATGAATAGTCAACTTTGGAGCCATTGTAAACCGAATATGAATTTATTATAAACTAATATCTCTAGCTTTTCCAAAGGTGCCCCTCACCCCTCTTATAAAAGGGCACTCCTCCTTCCCATTTCTTCACACCTTCAAAGCCTTTTGGTTCGGCCAAAATCTGCCCAAATACTCTCCCAACTTCCCTCACTACAACCTAGGGGCCTTAGTTTGATCAGAAAGCCAACCTAAGGACCCCTTTTGATCAAATCAAAAGGAAGAACCCGAAGAAGAGGTAATGATTTCACCACCCTTTTCAAGTTCCTTTCTTCTTCCACTTCTTCTTTCTTTGTTCTTACCATTCTAAAATAATAACTCCAGTATCTCACATATACTGTGATGTTATTAGAAATATGGTACAACCATATTCAGTATTCTATCCACCCTTTAAATAACATGTCACCATACGTGCGTACGTACGGCTTACCGTCTCCACGTCGTGGTGTAATTGTTATTCAATATATTATTATTTGGATGGGTATAATAATGATATGTAACTCATGTAAATAATAAATAAAACATGATAATGATTCTGTATATATGATATAACAACCATTTATATATTATTTTAATATCGAAAGAATGATATTGTCGCTCGTGCGTACGTACGGACTACCGTCTCCACGAACGCAATGAGATTCATTCTCCATCGTATCCATTCAAGTATAATTATCATTTGATGATTTAAAAATGATGTTTAAGGACTTGATATCATTCTGGATATGAATAATATACATCCTATCCTTTACAAAAATGTCTTACGTAACAAAACATATAAAAGAAAACAAGTAAGTTAACACCCGAAACAACGATAATACTAAGATATTATTATAAATCGATATTAAAAGATCATATATGATATCATATTAATGTATATGATTCTTGTATAATTTAGTAACAATTATTTCACCATTATACAGGAGGTTAACCTACCCCAACCAAGGAAAAGTACAAGGTAAGGGTTATTTCACAATCTCTTCATTATCTGAGGTTGTTTATACGTAATAATCTACTGGGATCTCTTTATCATCCACATCCATGTTTCTTAAAAATGTATTTCAAAACATTTTTACTATTTACTAGAATATGAGTTAAAGTCATTTATACCCTTTTTGACTTTTATAAGTGGTTTATAAAGGAATCTTTCGGTCGTTTTCAAAACAAGGTCCTTTTTAACCTTTTCGACAGAATTAAGGTAAGAATGTTTTTTTAACTTATACGGCGGGTGCGGCTATTTTCCGCCGTTATAAAATCTTCAAAGCTTCCCTTACAAGATTATAAGAATATTTCAAAGAAAATGTTTTATTTTATATGGATCATGAATTATTTCAAAATAAAAGGAGATATTTCTTTTAAAAGAATTTTGATTTCATCTATGTCAACATCCTTTGATGGATTTTAAGATTATTTGAAGTTGATTTATTATGATACAAAACTTCTATATTGTATTGAAGGTTTTTTGATATTTTTGACTGTGGATGTGCTATTTTTATACCATTCATAGTTTATGGTGAAAGTATTGACATTTCGTATGCTAGTTTTAATACGAATGTTTATGTTATGTTTAAACCTTTTCATATGGGAATGCATTGGACTTAATATGTGACGGGTGGAGCCCGCTATAGCTCCTCGATGCATCGGTAGGTCTCATGAGACAAACTAGTGTCTTGGCACAAGGCCTTGACAAAATCTTATTTGTAGTCTTGGCACGAGGCCTTGACTATGTGGTTATGATAGTCTGGCATTATGCATTCCATCATTATGAAAGTGGTTATTGATTTTTGCATGTGATTATTCGATTAGTAGAATATCCATGTGAATAAGTAAATGGCATTATTTCATTTTATTTATGCCATACCATGTTTAAAGTTCATGTTTGAAAGGCTTTTGTTTTAGTTATACATTTCCTTAAAAGTTTATTCTTATTTATGAAAGTTTCCGCTATATTGTTATCCTTACTGGGCATTTGAGCTCACCCCTTTTCTTTGTTTTATTTTTCCCAGGAAGTGAAGAAGTAAGTTATGAATGACCTGCAGGGATATTATGTGGGGATATGAGTGTGGATTATGGAGACAATATGTTGTTGTAGTAGTTTTTTGTTTAATGATGTAATGTAAAACTTATGAATATATCTAGTGTTTCCAAGGCTACTAAACCAAACGGTCTTTCGAGATTTGATCTTTCTTGTGATCATGCCAATGTTATGTAATAATGCACCGACTCTGGGTAACTAGGGTCGGGGCATTACAGTTGGTATCAGAGGAAGTTTAGTACAAACCTTGGAAGCTAGATTTAGATAAACTCTGATTAGAGCACGTAGACCTAAGATGAACTTTGAGGATTAGTATAGAAGAACTTCCTAGAATTTTGGTATTGTAGAGATTTTGTGAGTTTTCCGATCAATACATCCCTGTCTGGATACGAGCAGGTAGAGGCTGCTCTGGCACATATGTACCTAGGGGTAAAACCCGAAAACACCGCTTTGATCTAGACTCGAACGGGAACTGGTGCACGACAATGGGCCTTGCTGCACTCTTGGTTACGACACTCCCGGGGGATATGCTTATGATAACTCTCATTTTTCTTTACAAATCATTTTGAAGGGATTATGAGTATATACTTCCTCAAAGAAAACATTCTTATGATTATGGATTATATCCATAAATAGTTCAATTTATGTTAAGTGTTTTATAAGTATGGGATTATGTATTTTGATTCATAAACTGATCTAGTTTATGCCATTGTTTAGAAATGGCACCTAGTGGAAGAAATGGAAACTGTATCAATGCATGCAATCCATGTAGGGATTGCCCTCCTGCTCAAGATAATTATAGTGGGGTTGGTGATGCAACTTGTGCCGATCAGCTAATCACCATACTGGGAAAACTTACTCAGGTTATGAAAAATAACCTTACCCGTATGGAGCACCCTGATCCGCAGCGTGGAGGATCAATGTTAGATCGATTCATGAGGCAATAACCACCAACGTTCAATGGGAATACAAATCCCTTAGTAGCTGAGCAATGGATATTTTCCCTAGAGAAAATATTTCAGGCTTTGGGGAGCAGTGAAAGGGAAAACGTTATCATGGAAGTTTACCGCCTCACTGGAGATGCTGATCAATGGTGGTCATTGATTCAAAACGTGAAGGAAGATGATGAAGTATCAAATATGGAATGGAGGGAGTTCAAAGATCTGTTTTTAGAAAAATACTTTCCTCGCGACCATCGAGCAGATATGGAAAGACAATTTATGAATCTGAGACAAAAGGAGGATGAGAATGTCACAAAGTATGAGGCTAACTTTACAAGGTTAGCAAGGTATGCTGGAGATTATATTCGCAACCCAAGAAGTAAGATTGATCATTTATTTGATGGGTTAAAACCATTTCTCCGCCGAGCATTAGTCTCACAATCCTTTTCATCGTACGAAGACATTGTCTCATGTGCTATCAAGACCGAAAAGGAATTCTCTAAGTCTTATGACTTTAAAGAAAAGCAAGAGAAGAAGAGACCTGCTGATCAATCTGGGAATGGAAATAAGGGGAAGAAGGGAAAGGTTGAATATCCATCTTGTGGTAAATGCGGGAAGAAACATCCTGGTACTTGCTTAAAGGGAATGGGAGTCTGTTACAAGTGTGGTGAAAAAGGCCACCAAGCTCATGATTGCAAGGGGAAGAAGGAAGCTACCAATGTTCAGTGCTACAATTGCAGGGAGATGGGGCATTATGAAAATGCATGTCCTAAGCGTCAGGAGAACTTACCTCAGAAAAGGCCAAGGGATCAAGGCCAAGCTTATGCTATCACTACTGCAGAGGTAGAAGCTCCAAAAGATGTGGTGGCAGGTAATTTAATGGTTTCCTCAAGTTTAGCAAATGCATTATTTGACTCTGGATCGTCGCATTGTTTCATATCTTCCCAGTTTGCTAAGAAAATTAGATATTTCCAATTTGATTTAATAAGGGAGTTGTCAGTTAAAACTCCTAAGGGAAGTATCATTGCAACAAAGTTTTTTGAATCAGTCCCCATTAGAGCACATAAATTTTCTTTATCTGCTGATCTCATCGTCATACCTATGATTGAGTTTGATATAATCCTCGGTATGGATTGGCTTTCGGACTATGATGCGAATATTTATTGTAAGAAGAAAGAGGTTACGATTCTTGATGATAATGATAAGGAACATCTTATCTTTAGATCAGAATCGTCACCACCTAATTCTTATTTAGATCCACCCCCAGTAGCTCAACTTAATTCAATTATTGGGGAGGAAGAGAATGAAATAACTGTCGGGGAGGAAAGGAATGTTCAAATAGAGGATGTACCTGTTGTGAAAGAATTTGTAGATGTATTTCCGGAAGATTTACCTGGACATCCTCCAGAACGAGAAGTTGAGTTTTCTATTGATTTGATTCCTGGATCAAGGCCTATATCGAAGACCCCTTATAGAATAACCACTGTAGAATTAGTCGAACTAAAGAAAAAACTAGAGGAATTGAGTAATAAGGGATTTATTCGCCCTAGTGTTTCTCCATGGGGAGCCCCTGTTCTTTTTGTTAAAAAGAAAGATGGATCTATGAGGTTATGTATCGACTACAGGGAGATCAATGCTATAACGATAAAGAACAAGTATCCCCTACCTCGTATTGATGATTTATTTGACCAACTTCATGGAGCTCAATACTTTTCAAAGATTGACGTTCGATCTGGATACCATAAGTTGTGTGTGAAGAAGGAAGACATTCCGAAGACAGCATTTTGAACCAGGTATGGGCATTATGAGTTTACTGTAATGCCTTTTGGATTGACTAATGCACCCTCTGTATTCATGGATCTGATGAATAGAGTTTTCAAGGAGTATCTCGATGAATTTGTGGTGGTATTTATTGATGATATCTTGGTATACTCCAAAAACTACGAAGATCATGAAAATCACTTGCGCATTATCTTGAAGACTCTGAGGAGGCATGAATTATATGGGAAGTTTAGCAAGTGTGAATTCTGGCTTCAGGAGATTTCTTTTCTTGGCCATATTGTCTCTAAAGATGGAATCTCTGTTGATCCTTCTAATACCAAGGCAATCCAAGAATGGCCAGCACCTACGAGTATAACTGAGGTACGCAGTTTTATTGGTTTGACAGGTTATTATCGACGTTTCGTCCAGAATTTTGCCCGATTGGCTAACCCATTAACGAAGCTCACACGTAAAGGGGTTAAATTTGTTTGGACAAAAGAGTGTGAAGAATGTTTTGAAGAACTGAAGAAAATATTAGTCAATGCTCCTATATTTACTCTACCATCGGGGAATGATGGGTTCGTTATTTATAGTGATGCATCGAAGAAAGGACTTGGTTGTGTCCTTATGCAGAATGATAGAGTTATTGCCTATGCATCACGACAGTTGAAAATTCATGAACAAAACTATCCTACTCATGATCTTGAGTTAGCAGCTGTGATCTTTGCTTTGAAGATATGTAGGCACTACCTCTATGGTGAAAAATGTGAGATTTATACTGATCACAAGAGTTTGAAGTATATTTTCTCACAAAAAGAACTCAACATGAGGCAAAGGAGATGGCTTGAATTACTCAAGGATTATGATTGTACGATACACTACCACCCAGGGAAGGCAAACAAGGTGGCAGATGCTTTGAGTAGAAAAGACCATGGAGTTTTGAACAATATGAGAATTTCAAGGGATCCAATTTTCATGGATCTAGTGAAGATGGACATGGGAATAACCAGGGAAGGTGAAACATCAATGCTTTTTCAAATGGTTGCCAAACCATCTTTACTAGAAAAGATTAAGAGCTCTCAGACCGATGATGAAGAATTCCAAAAGAAGATTAAAGCTGCGAATGATGGGAGATTGAGAGACATTGAGTATGAAGATGGAATTTTGAAATTCGGGAAGAGACTTTGTGTTCCCGATTTACCTGATCTAAAAAGGGAATTGCTAGATGATGCTCATAGTTCCAATTTCTCTATACACCCTGGGAGCACCAAAATGTATAGAGATTTGAAGGAACATTTTTGGTGGGACAACATGAAGAGGGAGATTGCTGATTTTGTGTCAAGATGTATGGTTTGTCAACAAGTGAAAGCTGGAAGGCAACAGCCTGGAGGAGTCATGCAACCTCTTCCCATACCGGAGTGGAAATGGGACAATATTACGATGGAATTTGTCATGGGGCTACCAAAGACTCCTAGAAGGAATGATGAAATATGGGTTATTGTTGATCGTCTTACCAAGTCATCACATTTTCTTGCTATAAGAGAAGATCTACCCCTAGAACGTCTAGCAAGACTATATATTAATGAAGTTGTGAGACTTCATGGAGTACCCTTATCAATTGTTTCTGATCGTGATCCCCGTTTTACTTCAAGATTTTGGAAAAGTCTTCAGAAATACCTGGATACTGAACTTCATTTGAGTACTGCTTACCACCCTCAGACAGATGGACAATCAGAACGGACTATTCAGACCTTAGAAGACATGTTGAGATCTTGCTCACTTGACTTTCAGGGTATGTGGGATCAATATTTACCACTGGTAGAATTTTCCTATAACAATAGTTTCCATTCGAGTATTCAGATGGCACCATATGAAGCGTTATACGGAAAGAGATGTCGTACACCAACCTGTTGGGATGACGTTGGTGAAAGAAAACTTGTAGGCCCAGAACTGGTGGAGGAAACGGTGGAAAAGGTGAAAGTAATCCAAAATCACATCAAAGCAACTCAAAGTAGGCAGAAGAGCTATGCCGATAATCGAAGGAGGGATTTGGAATTTCAAGTCGGTGATCATGTTTTCCTGAAGGTATCTCCGTGGAAGGGAGTCATACGTTTTGGTAAGAAAGGTAAATTGAGTCCCAGGTACATCGGACCTTTCGAAATTCTAGAACGAATTGGGGTTGTAGCTTACCGATTGGCAATGCCGCCAAGTCTCTCCAAAGTTCACGATGTGTTCCACGTATCTCTGTTGAGGAAATACATGCCTGATCCAACGCATGTACTCACCTATGAGGAATTAGAACTGGAACCCGATCTTTCCTATTGTGAAGAGCCCGTCAGGATTCTTGATACGAGAGAAAAAGTACTGAGAAACCGGACGACGCGTCTGGTAAAAGTTTTGTGGAGAAACCATAAGATGGAAGAGGCAACGTGGGAACCCGAGGAACTTATGATGAAGAACCACCTGAGTCTTTTCACGTGATAAGTATTCTAGAAATTTTGAGGACGAAATTATTTGAAGGAGGGGAGAATGTAACACCCCAAGCTTCTACGGTACGCTTCTCTTTGAATAATGTGACAGCGTGTGTTGTACGCAACACCGAGTTCTAACACACCATAACCAATCAAACTAGCCGTTATGAATAGTAATACCTACATTTTGAAATTATATATATTTTATATTTCAAAATGGACATCATTTTTGGATTCGTAATATCGAATTTAGCCTAAGGTGAAATTTTGGTACATTTCGGATAACTTTCATATTTTGATGAATAGTGAAAATTACTAAATTTTAATTAAAAACAACTTTTTTAATCAAAATAATTAATAGTGATAAATTATGAATTTGAGTGGTTTTAAAGTATATTTAGAATATATTTTTACCATTTAATATAATTTTGGTCATTGGACATAATTTTACAATTAAACCGAACATAAACAAGTGTCAATCTTTTGATAGTTATTATCTCTTAAAAACACGCTTTTTGTTTTGACAGCGGGAATTAATTTTAAATTAATTTCTGCCACTTCTGTGTTTTGAATTTAGGAAAATGGATTCCATATTTGGAATCTGGATGTTCAAATTGTTTAAATAGTTAACTTTTATTTTTAGACATTTTGAATAATTACTGCGGTAAATATTTTATTTACCATGGTTAAGGGTAAATCCGGTAAATAAGGGTTAAAAAATAATATTATAATAATACTAAATTACCATAAAACGTGTCTTAACCCTATTGGTTGATACATGGTCGACCATGGGCATATTTGGGTCTATTTTGGGACCCCATGGATCCACTTGTAAGTGATAATGACACTTTATTTTAATTAAGTTAAAATGAATACAAAAATGACACAAGCATATATCTTTTAGCAAAACAATTGTTACATAGGGTTATATATGTTGGATTTTAGATTATAAATATTCATTAGAAAGATAAAAAGATTTCCTACATAATTATAGTTTATTTATAATTTTTAGACCTTAAATAATTTATTTTATTTATGACACAATGATGATGCAGTAATTAATATAATAGTGAAAAATTAAAATAATTGATATTATAAATACCCAAATAAATATAATATGAAACTTTTAATGAATTAAACTAATTTTCTAGTATAATATGATATATTAGGATTGATTGGATTGACTTTGTTCGAAGTAATCAACCTGTTATGAGTTTCACAAAAATCAACTATTGAATAGTGTCAAAATTGACATAAAAGAGTTCTTAAAACAAATATTATATTATTAATTGATATTAAATTCCTAAAAATCTAAGGTTCGGCCAAGAGACTTATATCATGATAGTTTCATCATTAATGGACCACTTGGGGGTCGCTTGGATGTATATAGTAATTTTATTAACAATATTATATAAAAATACAAAGAGACATTGTAAAAGTGAAACTAATTAACTTAGAGTTAATACTTAAAGATAAGGTTAATATAAGTACCCAAACCTGTATAAATTCTATTGGTTGATTTGTTTTCGACCCATCCCCACCTTAACCTTTTAATAGTCAACTTTGGAGCCATTGTAAACCGAATATGAATTTATTATAAACTAATATCTCTAGCTTTTCCAAAGATGCCCCTCACCCCTTCTATAAAAGGGCACTCCTCCTTCCCATTTCTTCACACCTTCAAAGCCTTTTGTTTCGGCCAAACTCTGCCCAAATACTCTCCCAACTTCCCTCACTACAACCTAGGGGCCTTAGTTTGATCATAAAGCCAACCTAAGGAGCCCTTTTGATCAAATCAAAAGGAAGAACCCGAAGAAGAGGTAATGATTTCACCACCCTTTTCAAGTTCCTTTCTTCTTCCACTTCTTCTTTCTTTGTTCTTACCATTCTAAAATAATAACTCCAGTATCTCACATATACTGTGATGTTATTAGAAATATGGTACAACCATATTCAGTATTCTATCCACCCTTTGAATAACATGTCACCATATGTGCGTACGTACGGCTTACCGTCTCCACGTCGTGGTGTAATTGTTATTCAATATATTATTATTTGGATGGGTATAATAATGATATGTAACTCATGTAAATAATAAATAAAACATGATAATGATTATGTATATATGATATAACAACAATTTATATATTATTTTAATATCGAAAGAATGATATTGTCGCTCGTGCGTATGTACGGACTACCGTCTCCACGAACGCGATGAGATTCATTCTCCATCGTATCCATTCAAGTGTAATTATCATTTGATGATTTAAAAATGATGTTTAAGGACTTGATATCATTCTGGATATGAATAATATACAACCTATCCTTTACAAAAATGTCTTACGTAACAAAACATATAAAAGAAAACAAGTAAGTTAACACCCGAAACAACGATAATACTAAGATATTATTATAAATCGATATTAAAAGATCATATATGATATCATATTAATGTATATGATTCTTGTATAATTTAGTAACAATTATTTCACCATTATACAGGAGGTTAATCTACCCCAACCAAGGAAAAGTACAAGGTAAGGGTTATTTCACAATCTCTTCATTATCCGAGGTTGTTTATACGTAATAATCTACTGGGATCTCTTTATCATCCACATCCATGTTTCTTAAAAATGTATTTCAAAACATTTTTACTATTTACTAGAATATGAGTTAAAGTCATTTATACCCTTTTTGACTCTTATATGTGGTTTATAAAGGAATCTTTCGGTCGTTTTCAAAACAAGGTCCTTTTTAACCTTTTCGACAGAATTAAGGTAAGAATGTTTTTTTTAACTTATACGGCGGGTGCGGCTATTTTCCGCCGTTATAAAATCTTCAAAGCTTACCTTACAAGATTATAACAATATTTCAAAGAAAATGTTTTATTTTATATGGATCATGAATGATTTCAAAATAAAAGGAGATATTTCTTTTAAAAGAATTTTGATTTCATCTATGTCAACATCCTTTGATGGATTTTAAGATTATTTGAAGTTGATTTATTATGATACAAAACTTCTATATTGTATTGAAGGTTTTGTGATATGTTTGACTGTGGATGTGCTATTTTTATACCATTCATAGTTTATGGTGAAAGTATTGACATTTCGTATGCTAGTTTTAATACGAATGTTTATGTTATGTTTAAACCTTTTCATATGGGAATGCATTGGACTTAATATGTGACGGGTGGAGCCCGCTATAGCTCCTCGATGCATCGGTAGGTCTCATGAGACAAACTAGTGTCTTGGCACAAGGCCTTGACAAAATCTTATTTGTAGTCTTGGCACGAGGCCTTGACTATGTGGTTATGATAGTCTGGCATTATGCATTCCAACATTATGAAAGTGGTTATTGATTTTTGCATGTGATTATTCGATTAGTAGAATATCCATGTGAATAAGTAAATGGAATTATTTCATTTTATTTATTCCATACCATGTTTAAAGTTCATGTTTGAAAGGCTTTTGTTTTAGTTATACATTGCCTTAAAAGTTTATTCTTATTTATGAAATTTTTCGCTATATTGTTATCCTTACTGGGCATTTGAGCTCACCCCTTTTCTTTGTTATATTTTTCCCAGGAAGTGAAGAAGTAAGTTATGAATGACC
Source organism: Viscum album (assembly GCA_963277665.1). Lineage (NCBI taxonomy): Eukaryota > Viridiplantae > Streptophyta > Magnoliopsida > Santalales > Viscaceae > Viscum > Viscum album. The sequence goes on from OY728145.1 coordinate 509,079,171, forward strand.
TGTAGGGATATTATGTGGGGATATGAGTGTGGATTATGGAGACAATATGTTGTTGTAGTAGTTTTTCGTTTAATGATGTAATATAAAACTTATGAATATATCTTGTGTTTCCAAGGCTACTAAACCAAACGGTCTTTCGAGATTTGATCTTTCTTGTGATCATGCCAATGTTATGTAATAATGCACCGAATCTGGGTAACTAGGGTCGGGGCGTTACATTTATGAAAAATTCAGTTTTTTTAACTACCACTTAGTGATTTCACTATTCATCATAAAATGAAAGTTTCCAGAAAAATACCAAAAATTAGGCCTAAGCTAAATTTGATATTATGAATTCAAAAATGATGTTTATTTTACCAAATTCAAAACATATCAGTTACATTAACTAATTTAAAAATTAATTCTCGTCGTCAAAACAAATAGCGTGTTTTAAAAGATAATAACTATCAAAAGATTGACACTCGTTTATGTCTGGTTTAAATGTGAAATTACATCCAATGAACAAAATTGTATTAAATTGTAAAAATATATTCTAAATATACTTTAAAACCACTCAAATTAATAATTTATCACTTTTAATTATTTTGATCAAAAAAGTTGTTTTTAATTAAAATTTAGTAATTTTCACTATTCATCAGAATATGAAAGTTATCCGAAAAGTACCAAAATTTCACCCTAAGCTAATTTCGGTATTCCAAATGCAAAAATGAAGCCCATTTTGAAAAATAAAAATTTACAGAATTTCAAAAAGTGGTTATTACTATTCATATCGGCTAGTTTTAATAATATTTTAATAGCATATTGTTGTTTAGTGAAACTCGGTATTGCATACTACATATGCTATCGATGAAGGTCGTGATTTGCGTGTAATGCAATGAAAGTCAAGGATGTGTGTTGTGCAAGATCCTTTTGGTGTATCTTACAACACAAGACATTAATGAAATTAAAAAGAATATTTTTCATAAAATCTCGGGGTGTTACATTCTACCCCCCTTAAAATGAATTTCGCCCTCGAAATTCGTCGGGGTTATAAATGGTTTACTACTCGAAAGTTTCTCTAATAGAAACCCACATCGTAAAAGGGCATACTAGAACTTAATTTTAAAAACTAAAGTATGAAATGTAACGATTACCCAAAGAAACTCATCACTGGGTTTCCATATAAGAGAACATAGGTGAAAATATGGATATGAAAGAAAAATCTAACCATCAAGTTATGATGGAGAGTGGTATAGAACATGGATATAAAAAAGACATCAATCAAAAAGCCATATATTTGTGATGATCTAAGGTACCATCTGATTCATCGGATATAAGGGCATTAGAACAACATTTTTGGTTTTCAAGATCATTTCCCTAAAGTTGATGAAATTGGAATTAGAAGAAATACTTTCGTGATTTTGGTACAGTCTCATCGTTGGTTGTTCTTTGGACAATTTCCAATTCATCTCTTAAAGAAATGAAGATGAATTTGTCATTCGTGATGTGTTAGCAGATCATGTGATAGAATGATGGTTCATTCCATCTATTTCAAACAAAAGGTTAGAAAAAGTTATCAAATATACATAAGTATATCTATGATGAGGTTAATCGTATACGATTCCAAAAATGAACTTATACTTCATATATCATACCACGTAATAAAATAAAACTAGTTTCTACTAACCAGGGACTTCCTGTAGGCCATTGGTAGGCGATAAAGGCCAGTCGCACTTCGGTTGTGGGTTTGATTCTCATAGCTTTGTCCGACGCGACAGGCTGTCGCCCGTCCTACATGTTGTCCTTTTTCTAAAACTATATTACTATAACATCCCATCAATAATATCAAAAAAAGTTCTATCCTTAAACAATACTATCTTATGTCCAATATAATCCATTCAAATCTTTATCTAAAATACTTTGGTCCAAGCTCATAGTATAAAGAAAATGATTACTTGAAATGTCATCAACCCACCATCATTTATCCCCCATTATCTTGTTGGTCACTTTCCAATCATGTGAATACCATAATCATGTATTCTCTTGAAAAATGAATATCCATTAAACCTTAGTGAAAACATGAATACTGTCAAAAGTTAACTCTTTCCACATACCAAAATCCAAAAATTCTATATACTCAAACCATGATATAACATTCTCCTTATATCAGTCATGAGCTCATGAATACTATCAAACATTTAATTTTATCCTTATCCCTTCATTATGTGCATATCATCTACTTTCCAAAAATATCTGAATAACCTTTCATGGTTACTGGTACCATTCATCATACACATTCAAAACTTAAGGAAAGACAACAATGTAACAATCCTTAGATGTATCTTTATTCCCTAGTACCATGAGATTACTTATACAACATTACACTTGATAAACATGTAATCATTCCACTACCTTCTTAATCCATTGCCCGAGATTCAACAATTATTTCATCTCACATATCATTTGTAGTCTCTTCATCATCATCAACATAAATACAACCCATACGACCATACATATTCTCTTCATGAGACTTTCCCTTAGGGCATTGGTTTTCATAATGACCATACATTCCACATTTAAAACATTTAACCATTGTTGATGTCGTAGCAATACCATTATCCTCATACATGGTGTTAACTGAACCTTTTCCTTTGCACTTACTGGATTTATGTCCTTCTTTTCCACACCCAAAGCATCTTATAGTTCCTTTGAAACATTCTCCTTGATGCCTCTTCCCACATGATTTACATAGGAGAAATTAAACTTTCTTTCCTCTATGATCATCACGAGACTCCATCTTTCTCTTATTAGCCGAGTCAGAAAACTTACCAAATTTGAGTTTATTTATCATATTATGAGATTTCTGATTCGGCATAATAATGATATTTGGTCTTCCAAATCCCATTTCATGAAGAATATCATTCCATTTTCCATCATATCCTCCATTATTGTGAATCATCTTGTTTCCATCCATTTTCTAATACCCAAAAAGAATAGTGTGAGAGGGAAAAATCATAATATAGGGGGAGTACCTTCAATATCTAACATCACATCCCTAGACATACCTTAGAAATATCTCTAGGGATCTCACTAGAGTCATCGCATCCTAGTTTCCAAAGGTTGACTAAACCTTTCCTCTGATACCAACTGTAGAGACCTGAAGCTTGACATACATGGACATTACATTAATTTTGCGGAATACTTAGTACATAACAAAAACAAACACACAAGGACCGTAATAGTTTAGTGTCTTTGGAAACTCGGAATATAATCTTCTAATCGTGGCAAAAGATCTTCAACATATCCCATAAAGATCTTCCTTTTTTTACCTAAAACCATGAAAGGACCGTATAGGTATAGTGTCTTTAGAAACAGGGAAACATAAACAACTGGTTCATAATGCTTCTACACTGTCTCCCATTTATTTCATCATATCTATAGTTCCTTTTGGCATATCTTAATTAATAACCTTCTTCTTGACCTGGGAAAAAACATACAAAAGGGTGAGCTCAAATACTCAGTAAGGGTAAACAAAAGAAATATGAACCACATCATATTCATAAGAACATATCTTTTGGAAATCTTAACCTGCAAAAGAGATCATAATTTCATAACATGGGTTAAATCATAGTAGTGAAATGTAATCCCAATAATCATAACTTAAAACATGAAACTTTGTTTCATACACACATAATCATAGATAATCATTTCTTATTATTCAAGACTCGTTGCCAAGACTGTCTTAGTGGACAATGTCCATTTATGAACTGAGTTCATTCCTCGTTTCAGTCCGGTTTCACTGAACCGGTTTAACCTGTCGTTCCAGCCATGTCTATCTCATGAGTTATAAAATCTTTAACCAATGAATTGGAGGGAGATATAGGTCCCACCCACCTCATATTGATACCATTCATATGTGTTCCACAAAATCATAAATGATACATGATTGCATAACCCATGTAATAAAAATGGGATTCTTAAACAACATAACATCACAAAACAATTCATATAAGATAAAGGAATTCAATAAAATAATTCCATCACAACATAATCAAATCAATGTAATAATAGGGATAGAAACATAACCCTTTATTATCTTATATGGAAAATAATTTTGATAAAACACTTGAACACCATTCTTGAGGAAAATATCCTTTCTACTTCAAAAACACTTTTCCTTTCTTAACATGTCATACAATTATAAACTAAAAGAAGTTGATTAAAAATAAAATTGAAAACTTGTGAGGGAAGCTTCTTGGAAATAATGTTTTAAAAATCCATTCATTCCGTATAAGTTAAAAAAACACTCTTCTCATACTTTTGTCGGAAAAGTCAAAAAGTAGCTCATACGAAAAATGACAAAAGATTCCTTTCATATATTTTAATATAAACTCACCAAAGGGTAAAAATGGATTTAAAAAATTTTAGGTGGATGGAAATAATATTACATATTTAGGAAACATGGATTTGGATGATAAAATACACCCCATTAAATACCAAAGTATAAACAATCTCGGATAAAAATGAGATTGTGATATTTCCCTTACCTTAGGTCTGATTTGCTTCGTAAGTGTCCGAACCTCCTGTATAATGATTTAAATAATGTCATTGACTTATTACAGAATCATAATCATTGTTATGATATCATATATGGTTCACTTATGACTTTATATTACCCGTTCTTTTGTAAATTCCATGTTAAAGAGCGTTTTGGGTAAAATCATTTCATTTGTCGTCGGTGTTTTGACTTGTAATTATTTATATGATTACTTAGATGATGATTACTTAATTGCATAATATAAAACATGATTTATATATAAGATATATTCATAATATAAATGTATATAATAGATCAGTAAATGGAAAGAAATACACCATTCATGGAGACGGTAGGCCGTACGTACGCATGAACGTTGTTTTCGTTTCCTTATTGAGTTGAATGGAATTAAGTAGATGACATACATATATATACACATAAATCTAGTATCACTATTATGTCATATATTTCATGATTACTTATTATATATACTTTATAATCATTCATGAATGGTTAACATGGTGAATGAATCTCATCGCGTCGTGGAGACGGTAGTCCGTACGTACGCACGAGCGATGAAATCGTTCCCATGATCGTGGAATTTTATTGGAGTGTATGTATACTATTATAGAATCAATATCAATTTACAATAATCATATATTGTTATTATTTACACCATTATACCCATCCATGTAATGTGGTGGTGGAAAATAGATTACACCACGGCGTGGAGATGGTATTTCGTACGTACGCACGCGTGGTGATTTCATTTTCCATAGGATGTATAGATGGTGAAATAGGGTTGTTTCATACTTATAATAACATATAAGTATATGAGTGATACTGATGTTATTAATTAATAATGAAACAACCTAAGAAGAATAAGTGGAAGAAGAAATAAAGTTGAAAGAATCGGTAACGGACATTACCTCTTCTTTGAAGCGCCTCTTTGAGTCCTCCTCTTAGGGCACTAAAATTGGTCTTTGAAGAAAAACAGGACCTATAGGATGTTTCTAGGGAAGTGTATAAGAGAATTTGGAAGGTTTTGGCCGAGCTGGAAGGCTCAAAGTGGTGTGAGGAAGGGAGGGAGGAGGTGCCCTTTTATAAGGGAGGAGAGGGGCACCTTTGGAAAAACAAAAAATATTAATTTATTATAAAGCCATATTCGGTTTTAAATTGATCCAAATTAATTTATTTCTAAGATAAGGTGGGGATGGGTCGAAATAATCTCATCCAATAGAATTTGGACAAGTTAGGTTACAATTTTAACCTTATAATTTAGTTTTAACTTTAAGTTAGATAATTTTACTTTTACCGTGTCTTTTTGTGTTCTTACACTATAAGGTTAATAAACTTACTATAACAAGCTAAACGAACCCCAAGTTGTTTATTATTAATATATATAACCTTATCTAAGTCATTTGTATGAACCTTATATTTTTAGGAACAAAATAACAATTAATAATATAATATTTGTTTTAAAAACTATTTTATGTCAATTTTGACACTATTTAGTAATTGCTTTTTGTGAAAATCATAACAGAATGATTAGTTCGAAAAAAGTTACATAAATAAATACTAACATGTCATATTAACCTATAAAATTAGTTTAATTCATAAAAAGTCTAAAAAGTTCATTTATTTGGGTATTTATAACATCAATTATGTCAATATTTCATTAATAAGATAATTACTGCATCATCGTTTTGTCATAAATAAATTAAATTATTTAATGTTTAAAAATTACAAATAAAATACCATTATGTAGGAAATATTTTTAGCTTTATAAGGAATATTTAAAGTCGAATTTATATTTTGTATAACCCTATATTAAAAATTATCTACTTATTAAAATTTGATTTTAACTATTTTAACCCTTCTTTAAATAAATTAATAATAAATGTCCTAATCTAATCCAAGTGGGCCTAAATGGTCATATTTTATTCCTATGGTTGTTTTCGGTCGAATTACACTTATCCAATATAATTATGACATGTGTTAGGGTAATAATAATATCATTTGTACCCTTAACTACCCTATTTACTTTTAACCGTGGTAAAAAAAAGTAAAAAGTTACTATTCACCAAAAATTATTTTCATCTCATTGAACCACATTTTAGTCCTTGATATTAAACATGTCTCTCTGATTTTTGTAATTCTACTCAAAGAAGTGGTAAAATTAAGTTTTATGAAAAATTCGGTTTTTTTAACTACCACTTAGTGGTTTCACTATTCATCAAAAAATGAAAGTTTCCAGAAAAATACCAAAAATTAGGCCTAAGATATATTTGATTTTATGAATTCAAAAATGATTTTTATTTTACCAAATTCAAAACATATCAGTTACATTATCTAATTTAAAAATTAATTCCCATCGTCAAAACAAATAGCGTGTTTTTAAAAGATAATAACTATCAAAAGATTGACACTTGTTTATGTCTGGTTTAAATGTGAAATTACATCCAATGAACAAAATTGTATTAAATTGTAAAAATTTATTCTAAATATACTTTAAAACCACTCAAATTAATAATTTATCACTTTTAATTATTTCGATTAAAAAAGTTGTTTTTAATTAAAATTTAGTAATTTTCACTATTCATCATAATATGAAAGTTATCCGAAAAGTACCAAAATTTCTTCCTAATCTAATTTCGATATTCCGAATCCAAAAATGAAGTCCATTTTGAAAAATAAAATTTACAAAATTTCAAAAAATGGTTATTACAATTCATAACGGCTAGTTTTAATAATATCTTAATAGCATATCGTTGTTTAGTGAAACTCGGTATTGTGTACTACACACACTATCGAGGAATGTCGCAATTTGCGTGTAATGCAATGCAAGTCAAGGATGCGTGTTGTGCAAGCTCCTTTTGATGTAGCGTACAACACAAGACATTAATGAAATTAAAAAGAATATTTTTCATAAAATCTCGGGGTGTTACATTGAAGTTCAGGTAAAACATGGGTAAACATCTAGAACTGATATTATATGTTATTAATGATATTACAAAAATTTAAATTATCTTATAATTGATTATATTATATACCATGTGGATGAATCATTAGATAATAATTAAATGATTATTGTTTGGGTTAATTTGGGTGGTTTTTCAACCACAACAATCATGTTTTGTTTAATCATTTAGTAATATGTACATAAGTTAGGTACAGAAATTCAAATAGATGATAATACATATATAATATTATGTTTCAACCATAAAAATGGTTTCATGACCAGATCTGAAAGTATAATAGGAAAAAGAAAACATGTCGTTCTTGAAGGTGATATATTAACACCTTACGAACAACATTTTCCTTTATAAAATAAAAGGAGGAGGAGAAGGGGTTTGGATGGTAAAATATCCCACAGTATCATAAAATTACATTATATGTATGGTAATGGAGTTACAATACCATGTGAATGAAGATAGGTGGGAGAGAATAAGAAAAGAACTTCAAATTGAAAGGAAATTAAAGGAAAGAGGAAGAGAAATTACCTCTTGAATCCTCCTCTTGAGATCCTCCTTAAGGGACCTAGGATGGGTCTTTTGATGAGACCAAAAGCTCTTGAATGTGGGGTATGGGATAGGGAAGATTCTTGGGTAGATTTTAGACAATTATTGAATCTTGAGAGGTGTTAGGAAATGAGGGTGTGAAGGGTGGTATTTATAGTGGGGGGAGAGGGTTTTCCTTAATATTTAATTAATCAGTTTATTAATTTCCCCTAAGACAAGGAATGGTGAGTATTCCATGACCAATAATAGTAAAAAGGGAATGTGAGTTCTATATTTGGGTGCTTACATCACTTGTGATGTCAGGAATAGTGGGTTAAAATTATAATGTATTTATACGATAAATTAATGTATTTTACTATTCACCAAAATTTCATGTATTTCAGAAAAATCCCAAAAATTCACCCTAACCATTTTTCGACATTTAGAATCCCAAAATGAATTCCATTTTTCAAAAATAAATTTTGTAAATATTATTATTTTAATATTTAATTAAAATCATAATTTATTATCAAAACCCAATTTTAAAACAGTCATTTACTTATTCTAAGTTATAGGTATATCATACTTTCAAATTGAATATTATTTACATATTATCATAGTTAAGGTTACAATTCATTAGGTTATATCACTATTCATAATGGTATGTTACTATTCATAAGGGTAGGTTACTATTCACCAAAAATTAAGTTTTTCTTATTGGACTCCAAATAACATACTGATTGTAACCGTGTATACCAGATTTGCAAAATTCCAAACAAATAAGTGACAAACTTATATTTAAAGGTAACGTATAACTTAGTAGTTCATTATTTTGTGTTTTAATGTGATTTTATGACATTTTTATAATATGGTAATTTCCGTTGAAAAACATTGGGTCGTTACAGTAGGTCTCAAGATAAAAGGGGTTGAAACAATCTAATGCCTCAATCATTTTAATGTAATTCAAAAATTATCCTAGTTTCAAAAAAAAACATTCAAATTATGTTAGTCATGTATATCCTAATAATCCTTCAAGAAAGAGGGTATTATAAAGAATACTATAAAGGGTTTAGAATAGAATACCTTGCAAAAGTGGGAAAAACAAATAAAGAGACACTAAGGTCGTGACATGCATATAAATTATTGGCCTAATAAATGTAATTAGGCAAGGATCATAAGTTGCAATTTAAACTATATCAGCAATAATTTTAAAATACTTAAGAACCAAAATAAGTATGAAACCTATAAAAATTTTCTATTTATAGATTTATTATTTACAATATGGATAACCAAAATTTATTCACATTTTCAAATATATCTTCTAATAACAATGTCTCCTAGATGAAGGTAAGGGAAAAGACTAAGGTGTAGAGAGACTCTACCCAACACTTAATACTGCACATGGCCCACCAAGTGCACTACTAAGGGGAAAAGGGATGGAGACACGAAAATTCATGGGAGAGGGGAGGAATGATAAGAGAAAAAAACTATGAAAACCAAAAGAATTATCCCCTCGTGCCAAAAATAAGTGGTAAGAATTCAAGACATCCAAAAGTCACTCCAGTGTACCTATGACTGTCGATGGAAAAGAAAACTACAAGCAAGAACATCTTCACAACACAGAAATTTTCAATAGATATATATAGAAGAAAATTCAAATGTCACAGTCACGCTTTAGCCTCAGGGGAGGAAGTGTCTAGTATAGGCGAGGTGGAATCAGCAGATGTAGTAATGGGAGGAATAGAACCCTTGGCCTATGGTATTGATATTTTTGAAGGAGTTCTTATGATAGAGAGCTCTGCAAGAGGAGGTATTATGTACCTATTGGAAAGATGAGTATAGAGTCTATGGCCCCGACAACATCAGAAGGGGGTACGGTAGAAGCTGGAGGTGAAAAAGTAGAGGTAGCCGCCAGTGGAATGGGAATCCCCTGATGTTGTAGTAATAGCTCCACCATTCACTCAATGTGGTCCATGCACTGAGTAGATGTAGTTTGTCACTGAAGGACAGAATCCTGCTGATACTCTAGATGATCCAGGCGGTGGTCTATTGTGGTTAGGCGAATGGTGATGGGGAGGTTAGTCGAGGGTGAGGAAAGGGAGGGGGTAGGGGAAGGTCTAAGAGAGGGAATGATAAAGGAATTAAGGAAGGATGAGGAAGATGGAAGGGGTGGGGAAGGAGGTGAAAGTGCATCCACGGGGGCAATGGGGTTGGCAGGGGGTTGTGGTGGGGCCTGGTCAAGGACGTAAGCTCCCCCCGGCTTCCAGACCAATCTCATGCGAATAAGCATGAGAAAGTCCATCCGCTGGGGGGAACCTAATCGGTCATGGGGAAGGTAAGCCTCAAAAATGACGACATGGTGGGTGAGGTGGGTGGCATAGAACCCATCATTCAGGTTTCCCTGGCATCCGGTGAACATAGTGTGGAAGTAAGAGACAACAAGGTAGGGTAGGTCTAGGTAGTCCTTCCAGATGACATAGATGAAGAGCTCCATGTCATGGTCGGTCACAACCCCCATATCCTCATAGTGTGAAAACAGGATGGTGCTAAAGCACTGGTTGGTGAAGTGAAAGATATGGTCAATGATGAGGGTACTCTTCTGGGAAGTGGGAGTGTAGCAGTGGATTGGCCCAGCAATATCCCGCCACATGGTGATGAGCTCAGTATGCTCAGGGTGGGTCAGGGTGGAGACAAGGGGTGCGGTGACTATGTGGGGATAGAAACCACACCCTCAGCCAAAATTGGGCAAGGTAAGGGAAAAAGGTCGACCACCCAACTGAAATTGGATCACAAGGACCGTTTCATTAGGTGTTTCCTAGTACCCGGGCCCGTCAAACTCAAAGTATGCAATGAACTCCAATAATAAATCTCTAAAAATAGGAGTGATAACCTAAAATATCGTGAGAAATGGCATGTGCCTGAGGAGATTCTCCAACTCCCCCCTAGATACTAAGCTGTTGAGGCACGCTGCTATCAAGATAACGACTGCTCAACTAGATCGTATGGTGAGAGAAGTGACAGACTCAGTCATGTACCATTTCTGTAACTGGAAACACCAGTCAAGGATAAGGGGCATCGAAAGGGGTCGTCTAAGGTGGGGTAGAAATTAGGGTTGGATCTGGTGGCGGAGCGGCCTCAGTAGCCAAAGGTCTTCCTGATGTGGTGGTCGGTGAGTGATTAAATTCTACTGAGGAGAGATCAGGAGGTGTGGTAGCTGGTGGTGAAGAAATGGTGGTGATTGGAGTCTTCGTGCAGGGTGGTGGAGGTGTGGCACTAGTATTATCCTCTGTCGGGGTGGTGAGTGGTGGCAAGATGGCCAGCTGGGGAATATGGTACTCTGGGAAGTTTGGGGCTAGTTTCATCTTGGGCTGGAGTCATATCTAGTGAAAAGTGGTCATCTCTCCCTCAGTAGTAGAGGCGGGCCGCTTCCCATGCGAAGGGTCTCTGTCTTCCATAACCAAGAAAACAAAAGAAAAGAAAAGGAAAAGAAAAGAAAAAAGAAAAAAAAGTAAATGTGAAAAAACTGGAAAAGTAGTATAACACGGCATGTAGATCCAGGGTACATGATGTGTAATAGTAGTTGTGTAAGACCTCGTGTACCAGTATAGACACGTTGTGACGTCATGTGTTTCGCAAATAAGAGAACATGGCATGTATCAAAGTGCACACTCAATGTACCTTAACATGGTATGATGCCCGTGTAAGGATCCAGACACGGATCGACCTATATAGGGGAAAAAGGAATATACATATTATATGTATGTGCTACATTCCATGTAAGAGAACATGGTGTGTGAGGCGTGTAGGAAACCACACGGCGTCCTCCTAGGGGTTGGAGGACATAGCGTGTCCCGAACAGACACATCCTGTAGAGGTATATGGGAAGGGGGTCGTGTCTCGAACAAAGACGGCCAGGGTCAGAAGGCCAGGGAAGGCATGATACATAGCATGTACCAAACATTCATGCCATGTATTATCCAAATGGAGAAAATCAGTCGTGTGTGGTCATGTATAGAAAGTACACGATGTGTGTTCTTCACGCAAGTCGTGCGCTGCACGGGGAGCCAAAATGTTGGACGATCATAAAATCTACCTAAACTCCTGTAAAATGATGAAATGATGAGAATAAAATGGTGTTCCTGAACCAAGTATATCAATATAGAAAAAATTGGATCTAAAAATGCACAAAATCAGTGGTTTTGAAAATGGTGAGGCTGACGGGTGTACGGGAGAAGAAAACGGGAAGAGGGGGGTCATGCGACACGGAATTAGGCTAGGTGGGGCGTGGCCTTTATAGTTGCGATACACAGTGTGTACTAGGGCCCACATGTCGTGTTTTACTATGCTTTTTTAATAAGGATGAAATGAATAATAAATATATATAATATAATTATTATAGTAAACTATATAATAATTAATATTAATAATAAAAATAAAAATAAAAATATACATGTAATGTATCGGGAAATACACGACGTGTGTTCTAAAATTCGAAAAAGAGAAGTAAAACCTTTGGTCCAGTGCTCGGGGAGAGGTTTGAACTGGCGATCAACTGATCCAAATGCAAGCCCTCAACTAATGGATAAAAGGTTTTTCTACTGCTCATGTTTATTAATTTATATATATTTAATGTATAGGTCCAATACCACATGGGAAGAAGTAAAGGCACAACGTGTGGTTTTTAATTAGAATAAAAGGGATGAAGAATGAAGATTAGCTGAGTTCAAACCTAGGTATTTTGGATCTAGCGTCAAGAATCTTCCAACCTTCTATCTTTACCCACATAAATGTTAGTATTTCAAAAACTATTTAAATTATTGAAAACCTGGAACACATTATGTATATCAAAATTCACTCCATGTGGTTTTATTAATATGAAAAATGATAGAAATCACCCGGTTGTCAGGATTCGAACCCAGGTCTTTTGGAAATTGGTATTCGACCATGGCCAGCTGGTCTATCCCCATCATGATTTTTCCTTTATTATACAAAATTTATATATTATTTTGAAAAACACCACACATGTCGTGTAATTACACACAAGTATCAAAAGGATGAAACACATGCCGAAGTTAGGGATGGAGGGATTCAAACCGGTGATGGCTCGGATAAACTCCGATGAATTAACCATCGACACTGGGATCATCCATATTTAGCGAATAAATGAATATATAATCATATCATTGGTTTTATTAACACACACTTAAAAAGTTCACACTGTGTATACCAGTAGTACACGGCGTGTAGTATTCTAGGTTTCCTCCCAGACAACGCCTTTGTTTTAGGTCATTGGATCGACCGAGTTACCTCTTCTTACCTAAGATGCATGGAGGACGGAATTCCCACCGTGTCTTCCATGTGATGGTAAGTCTTCAGTCATTGTCCATCCACCTTGAATAGTTGACCATCCTCCCCATAAATTTCCACCACTCCATGGTGGAATACTAATATGACTCAGAATGGTCCCAACCATCATGACTTTAGATTTCCTAGAAATAATCTAAGAAAGGAGTTAAAAAGGAGTTCCTGATAACTGGGTTGGAATGATTTTTGTGAAATCATCCAGTAGTGAATTTCTCTCATCTTCTCCTTGTACATCTTGGTGTTCTCATAAACCTCCCATTGGATTTCATCAAGTTCTGACAATTGGAACTTAAGCTCCTCTTCAACTGCCTTCAAATCAAAATTCAGGGCCTTGAAGGCCTAGTAAGCTTTGTGCTCCAACTCTACTGGAAGATGTAATGACTTTCCATAGATGAGGAAGAACAGGGACATCCATAGGGGTGTCTTGAAGGCAGTATGATATGCCCACAAATCATCATCTAGATTCTTAGACCAGTCTCTCTTTGAAGTGTTCACTATTTTCTCCAGAATCTTCTTGAGCTCATAGTTGGAGAGCTCCACTTTTCCACTGGACTGGGGATGATATGGCGTCCCCATATGATGCTTCATGTCATACTTCTATAGTACTCCTTTCTTCAATGTGTTGTCGAAGTGGGTCCCTCTTTCACTGATCAGTACACAGGGAACACCGAACCTTATAAAAAATTATTTCTTTAAAAAGGCCATGACCACCTTGGTTGTGTCGTGTGTTGTAGCAGTGGATTCCACCCACTTGGAGACATAGTCGACACAGACCAGGATTTAAGTGTTCCCAGAAGATGGGGGAATGTCCCCATGAGGTCTATACCCTAGACATCGAATATTGTGACCTTTAGGATGGGGTGCTGAGGAATCTCATATTTTCACCCCACATTACCTATTATTTGGCATCGATCACAATGGGAAACAAAAGCTCAGGATTCTATATGCATGGTGGGCCAGAAAAACCTAGACTATATTATCTATATTATAGTACGGTCTGGGCCATGATATACCCCAACTGGTGAGCTATGACCGAATTCCCAGACTCCATGAACTTCAGTTTCTGGGATGAAATGTAGGATCACCCCATCTCCACATGATCTTAACAGTAGAGGTTCTTCCCAAAAGTGCCTCTTGACATCAGAGAGAAACATCTTTGACTACAGGAAGGAGAGGTCGGGGTGGATGGAACCTATAACCAAATAATTAGAAAAATCTTCATACCAGGGCTAAGGTGATTCTTTGACTGAGAAAAGTTTCTCATTAGATAAATACTCCTTGATCTATCAATCTTCCTCCTTCTCTAAATGTGGAAGCTCCAGGAGGGAGAGATGATCAGTTTCAACGATATCACTCCCCTTTTAGTCTCAGATATCCTGATCAAATTCTTATAGTATGAGTACCCATTAGACTAGTCATGGCTTCACACCCTTCTTGTTCAGCATGTACTTGAGTGTTTCCTGGTCAGTATAAACAATAACTTTAGATAGAACTAAATAAGAAAGGAACCTGTCAAAAGAGAACACCACTTCTAGAATCCCATTTTCAGTGGTAGTATAGTTCATCTATGCCTTGTTGAGCATCCTTCTGGCATAATAGATGGGTTTGAAAATTTGATCACATCGTTGGCCTAGGATTTCTCCCACTGTGTAGTTGCTGGAATCACAATCACTTCAAATTGATCCTCCCATTTGGGAGCATTCATCACTAGATATTCCACAGGTGCTGCTTCAGGTGATTAAAAGCTATAGTTCATGCCTCATCGACCTCAAAAATGGAATCCTTGGTCAGAAGGTTGGTGAGGGACTGAGCTATCTTTGAGAAGTCATAGAAAAACCGCCTGTAGAAATATCCATTTCACAGGAAGCTGTGAATGGATCTGACATAAGTCGAAATGGGAATTCATAAAATGACTTCTATATTTTTCGAGCCCACCTCTATTCCCTTCATCGAGATTCTGTGGCCAAGGACGATGCCACTATGCACCATTAAATGACACTTTTCCCAGTTCAAAACTAGGTTAGTGTTCTCACATCATTCTAGTACTAGCTCCAGGTGCTGTAAACAAGTGGTGAATGATTTTCCGTAATCGGAAAAATCATCCATAAAAACCTCCAGGATCTATTCCACCATGTCATGGAAGATAGCTAGCATGCATCGTTGGAAGTTAGAGGAAGTGTTGCACATGCCAAAGGACATCCTTTGGTAAGAAAATATACCATAGGTGAAAGAAAATTTTCTCTTCTCTTGATCCTCTAGGGCAATGGAAATCTGATTGTTTCCAGAATATACATTGATAAAGCAGTATAAATCATGCCCGTCTAGTCTCTTTATCGTCTAATCCATAAAGGGAAGGGGGAAATGATTCTTCTTCATGGCATCATTCAGATTTTTTTAGTCCACACATACTCTTCATCCCATTATAGTGTGTGTGGGGATGAATTTGTTCCCGTCATTTGAAATCATAGTGATACCCCCCCTTTTTGTTTACCACTTGCAGGGGACTCACCCATGGATTATCTGAGATGGGGTATATGATGCCTTCAACCACCAACTTCATTACCTCTTTCTTCATAACTTCCCTCGTGGGGGGTTCAAGCATCATTGAGGTTGTTGAGATGGATTCACTCCTTCTTTGAGAACCACCTTGTCGGTGAAAATGGTTGGGATAATTCCCTTCAAGTATGCAACTTTCCACCCAATATCCTACTTCCACAGCTTCAAAACCTACTGAAGTGAATTCTCCTGCTCCTATGATAGTGTTGTTCTGAGTATGACAGGCAATGTTTGATGGTCTCCAGATTTCCCATAATTCATAGAAGATAGGAGAGACTTCAATTATAGTGTAGGAACCTTTAGAATCGAAGGTACAAGTGGTTGAAAATCTTCCCACTCTAGAATGTTGGTAATAACAGCACGCTGCCAGCAGTGGCTGCCCTGGTCTTTAAGGAATTGCAGGTCCTCTCGTGCTTCATCAACTGGAATGTCTGGAAAAACTATGTAATCTGAGGCATAAGAACATACCATATCATCTCCTTTTATTCTCAAGTGATCATCCACGATGGTCACTGCATAGAAACCATCATGCTCTGTTAATGATGCTTACTTGACAGCTTTGAGGACATTGTAAGAGACTCTTTGGTCTCTTACTCTGAAAATAATCTCCCCTGGTGTACATCGATCAATACTTTCCCAGTGGCCAAGAAAGGCCATCCTATAATGATATGTGCCTCTTGTTCTTCCTCCATGTCTAGGATGATGAAATATATGGGCATAATTAGCCTACCCACATTTACCAGCACATCCTCCAGTAGCCCCTTCGGATATTTTATGGATCGGTTGGCAAGATGAAGGGCTACTCGGGTAGGCTTCAGGTCGTTGAGCCCTAGCTTCTTAAAAATCCAAAGGGCATGAGGTTGATGTTGACCCCTAAGTCTCAAATGGCCTTCCCAAACTCACATGGTCCAATAGTTCATGGAATAGTGAAGCTACCTGGATCCTAGATCACGGGAGGAATTGAATGTTGTATGATCACTGAGCATTCCTTCGTCAGTGAAATGGTGCCCATATCCTCCATATTCCTTTTTTTGGAGAGGATATCCTTCCTGGATTCCGCATACATGAGAATATGTATTAGTGCCTCTGCAAATAGAATGTTAATGTGAAGCTTTCTGAACATTTCCATGAACATTCCAAATTGGTGGTCCAGCTTTCTCTGCTTCATCCTCTCTAGGAAGGGTAAGGTAGGTTCAAAGGGTTTAAAAAAATCCTTTCCTTTTCCCAGTGGGGCCTCTTTTGGTGGTCCTTTGGATGAGGAGGGGTCTGTAACTATACATTCTTTGTCATCAGGGGGTGTAGGTGCACCTGGTTGTTTCGGTTCCTGTTGTTGTAGCTCATTTTGCACTCTTTAGTGTGACGACATGGGCCTCCTCTCTCGGGTTCTTCTCATTGTTACTCGATAGTGTATCGGGCTACCTCGCTGAGAGCTGGTTTTCCAACTAGCCAATTTGGTTCTCCAAGATTCAAATGGAAGCCTCCTGATTCTAGAATCTGGTCTGGCCAGTAAATATAAACTTGTTCATGAGATCCTATAACCTTTTGGTGTTCTCATGTTGAGGTGTTTGTGTAGCTGGTGTAGGCGGTGGAGGCAGTGGATGCCTTAGCTACTACGGGCGAGGGTTTTGATACCCTTGATGCTAGTAAGAGTCCTACTAATGTTGTTGTTTCCTTGAGTATGAGCTCTGATATTGGGGATGACCATAGTTGGGAGGTCGCTAGGGCGGAGGATTCTGCAGTTGTGGGCCCTAGATTGTGTTCTGGTGATCATGACATATTGGGTTCGGGTTCTGATGGTACTGGTTCAGCCCTCAGTTTTGATCAAAATTGCTCACATCTCTCATCGAAGGGCCGACTATAGGTCCCAGGCACTCTCCCATGATGTGGTTGTCACCACCTTCACTGCACATTGGATGGTTTTCTGCATGTACTTAGGATGCGCTCTTCAGATTCAGTGCATTGATCTTTTTGGACACAAAGTCCAACTAAGCAGAAATCATAGTAGTGGCATCGATATTGTGTATACCTCATTTTTGTGTTCCCTACTTGGAATTCCACTAGATGTTTTAGTAGTCATGTCTTATAGAAGATTTAAAAGTTCTTCAGGAGACTTCCTCAAAACCATACCTCCAGTAGTAGCATCCACCATAGACTTTTTATTCATTGTCAGTCCTCCGTAGAAGGTTTGGACCTACATCCAGAGTGGGAGTCTATGTTGTGAGAATTTCTGCAACATATCATTGAAACATTCCCACAACTCGTACAGAGACTCCAAGTCGTGCTGCTGGAAGTTGTGTATTTCATTCCGCAAGGTCACCATCTTCGAGGGTGGGAAATATTTTGACAGAAACTCCTGGGATAGCTCTTCCCAGGTGAGGATATATCATTGAAGCAAACCTTTTATCCAGTTTTTCGCCTTATCCCTTAGAGAGAAGGGGAAGAGTCAAAGATGAATGGCATCCTCAGGCACTCCGTGGAAGCAAAATGTGTCGCAGATCTATAAAATTTTTGAAAGATGGGTGTTTGGGTCCTCAATGGGCAGGTCACCGAACTAAACTGTGTTTTGGATCAGCTACATGATAGCAGGCTTGATCTTGAAAGGATGGGCCTGCACTAGTGGACTGACGTTTCTTGTGTCAGCTCTATGAATAGACAGAAAGATGTACTCCATGAGAGTACGGTGTGGAGGTGGATAATGAGGGAGTGGAGCCAACATATATTGATGCTCCTGAGGGGTGAAGTACGACTGCTGAATGATCCGTTACGGTTATTGGGGCTGGCTGTACTCCAGAGGGGGTTATTGTGGCGGCCTCTGGTGGTTCGTCGGGAGGAACACCATAAAGGCTCTTTGTGGGTCCTGCTCTTGAATTCCAGTAGCAGGAGGCAGCGGGTCTTGGTACAAGTGTCCCGCTGTAGCTTCATTGGTCTGCTCTCCCTCCTCCTTGTTTTCCTTGGGTGGTGGGTTATGGATGTGCTCTTCCACCAGTTCACATTGACATCTTAACAACATCCATTCAATTTCTGGGTCAATCGAAAGATTTTCCGATGACTCATCGCTTCTGGATTGTGTGCGGCGTCTTCTCATGCACCTAGGATCCTGCACACACACACAAAAAAAACCAAGAATAAATTGGAAAAATAAAGATGAATATAAATGGGATTAGAAAAGATATTTTTTCAAATTTTTAATTTTTATTTCCATTAAATTAAATAAAATGCAACTAAATTCAACACTCAAACCAAATTTCTCCAGTAACGGTGCAAAAATTTTGTTTGTCGTTTCACCGAAGGTATGTTATCGTTGTCCCAAATTCAAATTACCCACTCTTAATCTAGTATACCATAAGTGCAGGGTTGATCCACAGGGAATAGATGAGGGCATTAATTCGATTGCGTTTGGAATTAACTTAGTGAAGAATGCTGAATTTAAAGTGGGATTTTGTTTTTTATTATGACAACCATTTTGATTACTAAAGTAAATATTGATGTTTAAAGGTAAAGAAAACAAAATTGGTTTTTAATGTGGTTGATAGAAAAAGGAGCGTGTTGGGGATATTTTGAATATGGAGGTTATAAGAACTTCTTTATTAGGTTGTGTTGTTTATAATAACCCAACACTCTAGGTTTCAATTGTGACATGGTTCCCTTGGTCCAGTAAACTTTCTCTGGAACTGAAGAGACTGACTCCTTTGTCCGGTAGTCAGTTTTTCACAATTAATTATTTAGATCAGTTCATTTTTGAGTCGATGAATACTTTCAATGATCATGAAGTTATTCATAGTTATTATTCCTTTGAGTCCCTGAAAATTCTACCCTTGGTCAGACTCTAAATTTTCAATGATAAAAAGAAATTATTTAAGAAGAATAAGAATAATTAAAAAGAACAAACACAAATATAACAATTAATCCAAATTACAACCTTCATTCATCATCCACAGCCCCAACACATGAGATGTTTAGTTACACATGGAAGAAAAGATGGCAATAGAACCCTCGATACATGATGTGGTCATTGCAGAAACTTTGAGGGGAGGTGAATTATTTGGTAGAATAGTGGAGTGGCAGAGTAGCGGAACAATGGTAGCACTGTAGTAGGGCAGCGGAACCTCCCTATTTGAATATTTAATATTGACCCCCCACCTTTTGAAAACTGGAGGCCAAGTCCTATATTTATAAGGAAAAAAAGTACAGGGTGTGTATAAAAGGTACACATTGTGTAGTTTCATAAATGCACTTTTTTCACATTTTTTCTTCAGTAGGTGGCTATTTGTGCTGCCCTTGACTTCCGTGGCATCAAAATCCAGTTGGTGGAGGGTACACGGCATGTGGAATCGCATCACACAGCATGTAGTCTCTATAAAACGCCACCAGTCACATCTAGAAGCTTGTACACGGCATCTAGGTATGACCCACACGGCGTATCATCTTTATTCTAGCGACTTGGGCATGTACTTATCTGGTCGATCTGTATCTAAGTCTGAATGTACAAGGTGTGTAGGTATGTACATGTCGTGTAGTTGGGAATTTTTCTCAGAGTTCTCTTGGTTTGTGTTTTTGGACATAAAACACCAAAAAATAAACAAGATCACCAAAATCAAAGTATTTGTCCTTTAAGCCATAGGTATTTACTGAAAACATGTTCTTATTTTCAATAATATATGTGGAAATGTATACACAGATCTGGTGTATCATATATCTACTTCTGTAGAAGTTTCAAATCCTTTCTCTCATTATTCATTAATGTTGTATTACTTGTGACACACCCAACATATCCAACCTCATTTTGAACATCTTTAGTCACATTTTTCTTCAATACATCTATGTGCACATGTCATAATACCCATTTATAATAATCTTATATTCTAAGGACAAATACACACGTCCTTAGATAGGAACATCCAATGGAACTTATGAATATAGATTTCCTACTGGAGGGTCTTGTCCTCATAATATTATCATTGAAATTACCAAGGGCTCACACCATGAGAAGGTGCCTCGAAGTTTCTTGAGTCCCCGCCCCTGATATCCTGTATCATTTTTCCCCTTTAAATGATATAATCCGGTCAAAGAACATATATTCAAGAATAGTATCATGAAACTTCCGGGTTCTCATCATAGTAGGGATTATCTATGATATTTTAATGCAACATCTATTCCTAAGACATTATCACATACTATGTCACGTAGAATGACAATAATGATGTGATAATTAGTTCATTAATATTCATCCAATGAATAAACATTTATCATAAAGTACAAAGAAGTTGGTTTCTAGGGAACCAACTCCAACAGATATGTTGAATGATTGATTTCATGTGGCACAAATATGTAGGGTTTATCATTATGTGATGGGTGGGTAATATATTATAATATCCCAACTTCTAAGTATGAATTTTTTCTTATGTTAAATGTTTTATTCCTTATATTGAATAGAATTAAATTAGGAAATTATTTATATAATTCATGATTCAATTTAATAATAATTTATTCATTCATAATGAACCATTTAAAAATTCTATAAAACCATATATTATATATCATGGATTATCACATACCATGTATGATTACATCCATTAAAAGTGCATAAATGAAAATGGGATAATAAATAGAAAAGAATAATAATTTAACAACTAGGAAATATCATGGTTTATATTCACCCTTAAAAATCACTATTAGAATAAAAAAACCTAAAATGAAAAAAAAAATAACGAAATTAGAATTAATTTTGTGAATTTATAAATGAAAACTATATAAATAATAATTTTTCTCATTAAAGTTATAATGGAATGAATTTATAGGATGTAATGTGCATAATAGAGTTGTTATATGATTGTTATTAACAGGTATATAATTATTGGTTACAATACCAGTTAGCATCTTACAAGTTTAGAATCACTGGTATCTAGGTGATATAAATAATTTTTGTTTAGATGTTACAAATATTTATTATAATTAACTTAATGGAAATAAAAAATGAGATTAAAATATAATTGATATATATTAATTCAGTTTAGAAAATAACATTGATTCTAAAGGAAATGTTTTTATGAAATTGCAAATTTTTGTTAAATTTATAACTTTTAAATAATAATATCAATAAAATGTATCGATAAAATTAAAGTAATTTTAAGTAAAATAAATTTATAATATCCAAAAAAGATAATTTTGTAACTATAAGTAATACTAATTTAATTATTAATGGCTACCCACAAATGTTTTCTTTTGAAACATTCATTTTACTATATATTATATGTTTTTATTTTCATATTTATATTAAAATATTTAATTAAATTTATAGCTTATATATATAAATAAATTAATAACATTCATAAATTTATTATTAATTGGTTAAAACTAAGAATAAAATCATTTAATGTTTAAAAAGATATCTTCCAGAAAAATATATGTCGTTCATTTCTATTTTAACAAAATATATTATCATTAAATGGTTATTTTAGTAAAATATAATGTTTTTAGATATAAAAATATATATTTACACTTATGTAATGATGGGTAATTGATATGAAATAAGAATAATAAAACATTGTTCTTAAAATCTTATTCTTCTGTAGAAATATTTTTCCCCTTATGTTATATTTTTTCATTTAAAAGTTATGTTTCACTTATTGATATTTTCACTTAACACTCATGTTATTTCATTATTACCCTTCACGCAACTTAAGTTTCCAAAGAAATATCCCTCATTATCCTCTATAAAAGGATTTATCTTAAAGACACAAAAAATCAATTAAATTATTTTGTTTTTTTAATACTTACCAAAATTCACCCTCCTAAATTCCCCTCCAAAATCTTATGTCTTTTTGGACACAATAATGAATCCTATGTCCATCATTCAATATGTTAAGTTTGTGAAAAAAAGTGATTATATTAAAGTAAAAGGTTCTTATTTATTAATTTAATTTAATTTCTTAAATCCACCCTTCATAAATATCATTATAAAAAATAATAATGTAATTTTAACATCATTATTATTTTATAAAAAATTATATTATCATAATATAGCTCTATTTTGTTACTCATTCATTAGTTGTAACATCTTCATGTTTGGATCAGTTTTACAACCTATATGAGTGATGGTTTAACATTACTGTCATGCATGATTAAGATAACTAAAATTATAATAACATAAAATAACAATGATTAATTTAATATTTTTTTCACATTTATATAATGGTAATATATATATTTATAGTCTTTAATAAAATAAATTCTTTTTATTGAATTGGAATTTCTAAAATAAGGGATTTTATCCTCTCATAATAAACCATCACCATAACTTCAATAAAATAAAAATTTAGCTTCAAAACTATATGAAACACACCTATATAATCTCTCTGTCCATTATAGATGTAATAAATACCCGATCAATGAACATGTACCAAAACCTCCCTAAAAAATCTTGCATAGAACAAACGGGATGATTAAGAGTCGAATATTAATTTTTAAGAAGAATGATTTATAAATTTATAATAAGAAATTATAAATGAATGTTATAAAGTAAGATTAATATAAATATAGTTTTTGATATAGATAATTAATAAACCTATATTTATTATACATGATGTTAGATAGCTTCTGGACTAGTGGGTATCCCAGGTAATGGTTCCTCATCACAATTCTTTTCATATAAATATTCTCTAAATTCACCATCTATTTTATTTTATGTATTGAATATAATTAACCATGTATTTATTTTATAATATTATTCATTAAATTAAAGTTAAACCAAAAACCAACTCAGGTTCTCTCATTCGAGGGATTTTGATTCGAATGTTTCTAAAGTCATAAAGGTTTCTTTTCTGATCTCATTTTTAAATCAAGATTACTTATTACTAAATTTCGATATTGATAAATTTTATGTCATTCCTATCTAATACCCTATTTATTTTTAATCACCTATAGTTATTTATAAGGTTTAAATTTCTATTTACCAATTCACCTAACTTTGGTTCACAATTCAATAAAATCGATGCTTGGATGTGGATCTAACCTTGTCTCTTATTTTTAGTCAGGAATCTATCTCCTATATTTACATGTTTTTCATATACTTTTATATATTCCATTATCCATAATTATATGATTACCTAAGTTAATTTTCTAATGACTTTTATTTCATTAAAAAAATTTAAATTCATCTTTTTTAATGTTTACCTCACAATTACTTTCTCTCACTATTTTCTTTAGTTTTCCTTATGAATCTTCATTTTTAGGTTTTCATGGTTTTCCATGTAAATTTTATTCATTTTATCATTATTTTCAAAAATTACTATTTAAAAAAATATTTTAAAATAAAATTATCAAATTATAAAGTATATTTCTTTTTATTTGTCAATGAAATCTTTTAATTATATTAGGAAATTTTTCATCAATGTCAACATCATTTAATGTTTTGAATGCTTTATTGTGGATATTCTCTAATAATACCATACAACTTATTTATCTAGATGTATTGTGATCAATTATTTTGTAAATATACATTAAGTCCATTTCTTTATCATATTTTAATTAATCTATTATGTAATTATAATTTTTTTTCATATTCATGTGGCATACCTATATATAGTTTTTCATTATTTGAGATTTTAACCATGAATTGTATATCCCTCCAATGCATTGGGTAAATATTTATATATCATGAGATGATATGTAATAGAGAGTTAACCAAAACTCCTATGGAACTCTATCCACTATGTTAATGTAATGGAATGTAAACCCAGTCCACTATGTGATATGTGGACCTAGAATTATATATCCCTCTAATGAATTGAGTAAATATTTCTATTTTATGATATGAAATGAAATGAGGATAGAAAATATACCCATAAGGGACTCGTCGCACTATGTTTATAGAATGTGGAGTGAAATCAATACATTGTGGGACACTATCCACTATGTATTTATGGTCCTAAAAGTGATCCAAGATTTAAGAAATGATTTTGTATTCTTATTTATATGATTTATTCTTATTCTATAACTCTATGTTTTGAAACCTTTATATATTTTGTTTTTATAACTCATTACTATTGACATGCGTTTATACACTCATATAACGTTTGTATTATGTTATGCCAAAATTATTATGTCATGACTCAATATTTATAATCAATGTATTATTACATATTATATTTTTAGATTTTGTTCACGCATCTTGATTATGTACCCATACCCACATTTTAATTTTATGATCACTTATTATCTTTAATTTTTATCTCTTATGCTTACCCTTACTAAGCCTCTAAGATCACTCTTCTTATTTTTATTTTACATGGAAAATGAAGTGGGGTATTATGTGTGATATTTATATAAGGGTATCATGCATGAATAATTTTATAGGAAATATTGATAAATTATTTTAAAATAACAAGATCCTATTTATTATCTCTAATTATAGAAAATCTATAGGATTTAGGGTGTGATTTATTGTGAGATTTGATGAATATTTATAAAAAATAATTTAATATGTATATATGTTAAGTTTAGGTAATATTAATTGGTACCAAGGTAGGTTATATTTATTTTTTGAAATTAGGTTATGAAGAATAAGAAGATGGAAATTAAAAACCATATTTTGAACCACATGTGATTTAGCATGAACTTAAAATAGAATTTATTGAAATGAAGGTGTCATAGGTTATGAAATCATGGGACTTTTTTTCATTACCATATGATTTATTACTCTAGTTATTACTATTAATAATCTTTATAACCATTTTGGTTTTAGTAAGTTATAGATGAAAGAATCATAAAATTTGGGTGGTTATTGGTATGCTCAATATTGATAACACTATATTTGAGCCTAGTCCTATGAATTCTGTCATATCTTTAAAGGTATCTAAGACTATTAATTTATATCCCCAAAGGATGGATATCTAATTATTGAGGAAAATTATGGGGGGTACAATGATTGCATCCCATCTATACAACTCATATATAAAACAATCATTGGTCTTTTATTCCTAAAAAATTATTATTCACCCTTTATTTGAATTTGATGTGACTTTAAGCATTGAATTGATCTCTATATATAGAGAACGCAATAATTAATAGGACAAGGAAATCAAATTTCATATCAAAATAAACCTATCATTTTTTCTGTATAAGGATGACTATGAACTCCCAATACGAATTTCATACCATATATGGGTCTTAATACCTAATCATAATTTGTATTTTTCTAAAATGGATAGGGAGAAAATAAATATTGAGGATATGCTGATTTTGAATGAATAAATTTATTTTTTAATAGTTATTTTCCTAGTATTCACCCAAATTATTAGGTTGTTACTTTTATAGACCTCATACCTAGTATTATACCTATATCAAAGATTCCTTATACAATAGACTAGGTTGAATTGTAGGGATTAAAGAAGCAACTATAAGAGAAATTGGATAAAGGTTTAATATTCCTAAGTGCTTCATCATGGGGTTCACCAGTCCTGTTTGTTAGGGATAAAATTGGATCAATGCATCTCTATATTGGTTATCATGAACATAAAAAATAATCATCAATAATAAGTATCATATAATACATATTGATGAATGATTATATCAACTATAAGGGGTTCAATACTTATCAAATATTGACCTTTGATTTGGATATCATAAATTAAGGCTTAAATGAGAGGAAGTACAAAATACAACCTTTAATACAAGATATGGACAATATAAATTAATAGTGATTTCATTTAGATTTACAAATTCTCTACATAAATTCAAAGATATAATGAATTTAGTATTTAGATATTACCTTAATAAATTTATGGTGGTCTTTATAGATGATATTCTCATATATTACAAGAGAAAGGAAGAGCAAGGATATAATTTGATGCTTGTTTTAATTTCCTTGAGAAATGAGAAACTATATACAAAAGTTATCAAGTGTGAATTCTAGATATATAAATTATCATCTATAGATAAAGTTATCATAATGGAGTATATATATGGATCCTAAAAATATATATATTTTTGAAGAATATATTAGAAAACCTATTTTAATTATTGTAACATAAGATACCTTGATAGGGGGTGAATCAGGGTGTACATAAAATTTGAACTTTTTATTTCTATTTATCTTTATTTAGGATCTTATTTCAGCCTTAGTAGAAACTATGTTAAACCTATCACTTAATTATTTATTCACTCCACCTCACTAAATCTAAAGTAGATAAAAATAAATATAAATCATGCACAATGACATGGGTAGTTTACATGGTTAACCACAATGTGATAATCAAAGGATCATATACTAACATTGTGTTGATGTATTGGAGAGGCAATACTATTTGCTAAAATTATTATAATTGTTTAAGAAATTTACACTTGTAATCCTAGTGAAAATACCTATTATTATATATGTTCACCGTTTTAGTATAGGTTTTTTACTTTTATGTGATACAATAGGAAAATATTTATAGTTCCCCATGCTAAATAAACACATTTATACCATTATTTTACATAAATAAGAATTCCATATCATAAATTTTCACACAAAACATAGGATCGAAGGTTTCATGTCCAGGAGGATTGGATATATAAAAAACTTGTTTTAAAATGTTTTTGATCATTATTTCTTAAGTGAACTATACTAGACTATATTCTAATCATATCATTAGTAAAAATCATTCTAATAACTTGGGGAACAAAACCATAAGAAAGGGGTGAGCTAAACGCTCGATAATTTATGAATAAAAATTTCATCTGTGATGAGTTCATAAGCATAAAAAACATGATCATAATATAAATATCATACCATCAAGAGTGATAATTCTAAAACATAAGTTATCTTCAATGAAAATTTCATAAGAACTTAAATCCACAAAAGATCAGTAAGAAAATCTAATATCCATAACATGGATTAGAAACAATTAACATGAACCTTTAATCCTGAGAGTATAAGATAATAATGAATAACATCTTTTAACTATGTCACAAACATTATGATAGGTAAACATTACATTAAAAAGGTGCACCAACAGTGCACATGATTATGAGCAACTAAAATGTACTTGTGAATATTTTTCTCATGAGACATAAACCTTTAACTAGTGAATTGCAGGGTGATATAGGACCCCACCAATAATTCATTCATACTTATGTGTTCCAAACAAAAATATTTCATTTCTCACATCATAAATAAACTGTTAAAGTAAAATGGGTTTTATAAAACATTTAATTGAGAATCATTCACCTTTTACAAAGAAACCAAAGATAAAAAGGGTTTCCATAAAACATAAAAATTAAAATAATTCACCATTAATAGCATAAATAACTCAAGTAAAAAAATATTGGTTTTATTAAATTTACAAAAAATAACACCATGAATTAAATTGATTAACACCAAAAATTTGATCCCCCAAAATAATCACAAAATAAAAGAAAAATGGAGGGGAAAACTAGAAACATAAATCTATTTGAGATAGATATTTTTGAATATATATAGAAAAATGAAAATGGAATCACAAAATATCATTATTGAAAAAAAAATTGTATTAATAAATGTAAAATTCATAGTTTCAAGTCTCCTTTCAAAAATTATCCTTTTTTTCTTAAAACAAGTGAAAAAAAAATTTGTATAATTCAATTTGATTTGGAAAATAATTTTTACTTATAGATATAAGAGATAATAAATTCTAAAATGGAATATGTAGTGAACATAGAATAAATAAGTTAAATAATAAATTTTATGACTCAGAGGTAGAAGTTTGAGATATTAAATCTCTAATGACATTCAAAATTTTCATATTAAAACCCCTTAAAGCATATGATTTGAAGAAAAAAACTAAATATATTGAAGAATGATAGGTTTGTGATGAAAAATATTATAGGATAAGTAGATACATCATTAAAAATAAAAAATGGTGTCTAAAAAGAAATATGTATCAAGGGGTGAAACTTTGGGATAAGAGACCCTTACCTTTGTTATTGATGTAACATCCAGGCTTGGGTGCCACTAAGTCTAGTGTCCTGATCTGGTTCACCACATTACCTCAAACATGCATCCCTACATTCTAGAGGATACTAACTATTAGTGAGGGTCTAATGGATCTTTTGGGGAGACTATACCTTCTTTAATAGAGTAAAACAATAGTGTAAAACAAAATAAACATCAAAATGAAATGATAATAAATACCACAAACATCACTTACCACATTCCCATACTAAGGAAGTAACCACAAACCAATATAGTAAAATATACCATATAACTAGTGTCAAGTTTCATAAGAAATTCAAAATAATCCATGCTGAAAAATATCCAAAATGGGGCCTAACACCAAGTCTGATTCCCTCATCCATACTTCATCTCAAACCCAAAATCAACCATCTAGAAAAGGTATTTTCCCCTTTATTAACCTGAAATCTAGAAGTCTACTCAGGTACCCAACGACGGCCTAAGTAGGTTATTAGTACAACTTAGTATTCCACAACCAATGGTTTCTAAAATAATATACATTCTAATACATTGTATATAGAAGTACAGTAAATAATTTTGATAGTAAAATAAGCCATGTTCCATAATTTAATAGTATTTAAAAAATAACTTTTATTCTTAGTTCCATGATTTACCCATATTTATTGAACCTTATTCATCCATTATGGTCATTTTAACCATGATTTAAATGATTCATAGGTTGGAAAACAATGAGCATCATTCCAAGTATCCAAATGGGATTCAAAATTCCATCTCTGACCATCCCAACCATAATATGGAATTCCATGTTCATACACATGGAGTTAGGATAATCGATCCTTTCTCCAAAAACCTTTATGCATAGGGGATCCTAGAGGATCAGTATGGACTTCCCAAGGGATAGGAGAAACATTACAACATCACACAAACTTTTAGTCACAATTTATAGAGGTCAACATTAGTGACCATTTTCATTAACAAATATAACATTTGTTCACATTTTCATTTATCACATTTCCATGGTTAATTACACTCAACATGTTCTTATCTTACATAGTTATCCCACATCATAATTCAATAATATTAAAATAAATTTTCACCCTTTTCATTTAATTTAACCACAAGGCTAGTCCTTTTCAACCATTCATTAGATTTACCCATTTACAAGCCATAAATCATATAGATTTTTCAAGTTAATCCAAATACCCTTTTTATTTTATTTCAATATACTGACATCATT
Source organism: Viscum album (assembly GCA_963277665.1). Lineage (NCBI taxonomy): Eukaryota > Viridiplantae > Streptophyta > Magnoliopsida > Santalales > Viscaceae > Viscum > Viscum album. Next base: position 509,109,275 of record OY728145.1, read on the forward strand.
TCAAATATTTTAATCCTATAAAATCTTCATTTCATCATTTAACAATTAAATTCTATTATTAAAGGGAGTGTCTCACCCCATGGGGGACCATAAGTCTAGTCTAATCATCCTTAAAAGATCCAATGAGGATCGGGATGGGTCCATCATATCATTTAGACAACCAGTTTAACATTTATTACCAAATATGCAAATTCATAGTATAAAGGCACAAAAGAACAACCACATACACCTAAATTAAGGCTTTAGGAATATAGGATATACTTATATACCACCTACTTCAAGTTCTTAGATGAACATTTTCTTAACCTTAGCCCTTGATTTGAACTTAAACAACCCTCAAAGTCAAAAATTAGGATCTATTGGAAAATAATAGTTTAGAGGATTTGTAAGGATAAGTAAAATAATACCAGGCCTATTCCAGAACATAGGAGAACGAGGAGTGATATACTCTCCCATAGCTTCTATTTCCACCCAATTTTAATTAAAAAACTCAAAATCAAGGGAGAACTGTCCTTCGAAGAGGTGAAAGGTCCAAGTTCATCACTCAAGATATTAGAGATGGAGAGGGGAAGAAAATAGGGTAACAACCCTAAATGACCATGGGAGGAAATGGGAAATTACCTCTTTTAATGAGGTACATGTTTTTCCTACACTGTTTTCAAATCCATGTTCCACCCTCTATCCAATAGGGGGACTAGGTTGAATAGTCTCCTTGGGATCCCACAAGGCTTGTCAAATTGTGTGAAGGTCGTGTATTTGGCTCGGTCCAAAACTACAATGTTTCCAGGATTCCCCTACACTACTAGTTAACTGTACACCCTCCCCCCTATATACATCATGGTTAAGGGGAAAATTTAGTTATAACCATGTTCCATCCATGAACCCTAAAAATAATAGACTATTTGCTTCTTTTTCATGTCCCAAAACCCTATGGAACCCCTCAAGTCCCAATATATTCTTAGGAATAATTTCATTAACCAATATAAAGTGAGTTAAATCAATATTTAAACATGGAATAAACTCTATTAAATGTAAGGATCTTACAAATTTCCCACCTTATATAGGCTCATCCTCAAGATTTTCTCCATAGAATTTCTAAGCCACCAAGGTAAAAAAGTATGGTCCATTGGGACCATATATCCACCCCCTCTCCCATGTTTCCTCTTGTATAGTACCATGATTCCATAATACTCAGACCAATGGCATAGTCCTACCCCCACAAAAATTCATCACTATAATCTAAAATAAAAATCAAATTCACCATAAAGGATGCATAAATATAAATATCCACATAATAAACCTCGATCACATGAGAAGGGTTGAGGTGTAACTTCCAAAGATGTGACACAAAAAAATTAACATTCATACCACTATACCATTATAGAAGATCCAATTGTTATGCCACTGGTCCAATCCTCTTCACAATCTCAAACAGCCCCACATACATGTTAGCTAACCTAGTTAGTTTTTGAATCTGATAGTAACCCAATCATGGAGACAGCTAAAGGTACACATAGTCACCTACTATAAACAAAAGACATTGACGACATCAATCAGCATAAGACTTATGTATACTGTATTCCATAACCATACACATCAAAATCAACTAAACCTACCTGATGTCTCATATATGACCCTCAGTCCCAAAAACTCTAATTCCCCTACTTCAATCCAACATAATGGAAATCTGCATAGCCTACCATAGAGTGCCTCGTATGATGTCATCTAAATAGTTACTTGATAATTGTTGTTATAGATGAACTCAACAAGTGCAATGTTTTTCTCCCAAGATCCACTAAAGTGTAGAACGCAAGCCCTCACCATGTCCTCTAGCACCTTAATAATATGTTCTGATTGTCCATCTATCTATGGCTGAAAATATGTACGCATAAATACTTGAATACCCAGTGCCTTTTGTATCCCTTACCAGAAGTATGAAGTAAAAGGAGGATCACAATATAAAACAATAGTTTAAGTTAGCCCATTAAAATCTACTACCTCTCAAACATATAAGTCACCTAGCTGGTATACAGTGAATGTCTCTCAAATCAGCAAGAAATTAACTACCTTAGTCAACTCATTTGTAATCACCCAAATTGTGTTATTCCTTCAAGATGTCATTAGGAGACCTACCATAAAATCCAAAGTAACATCATCCCCCTTTCATTCTTGGATGGAAAAAAACTATAATAAACAATTAGGACACTAATTTATGGTCTTCACTTACTGAAAGGTCTAGCATCATGTCATGAAAACTACAATATAATTTTTAATTCTTGGTTACCAATATCATTTATGAAGATAACGATACATTTTTGTAAACCCATGGTGCACTGCTCACTTCAAATCATAAAAATCACACATCATATCTTCATGTATACAAGTAGTCACAAAAATATGACCATGAACATGAATATCTCATCCTCATAAATAGTCTGATCGAATGGTGGATACCCACCTTAAAAATAGTCTCTTAAAACTACTCATTTTGAATCCTCATATTGTCTCCTCTTAATACGGTTCAGAAGAGATGACTCGATAGACAAAGATGTGATTTTCATCATATCATGCTCCTTCTAAACACCTAAATGTATCTCTACAAACCAAACCATAATCCTCCACATTGAACTAGACTCCCAAACTACTTGAGTCTGTTCCATTCTTATCAAGGAATCTTCCACACTATTTCTTTTCACCTCATATAAGCTAACTCAAAGTCAAAATGATTCATGTACTCAACCCATATCCTATATCGAAGGTTCAAATCATGCTAGTAAAATATTTCACTGAGTATGTTTTTAATTGGTATAAACAACAAACATCTCACCCAAAATATAAAGCTACCAAAACTTCAAGGAATAAACCATTGTGGCCAATTAAATATCATATGTAGGATAAAACTATTCATGTGGAATCAACTAACATGATCCATACACAATTACTTGATCTCCCTACATCAAAACATCCTCAATTTCAACCCCATATGCATCAAAAAACAAAATATAATCCTTACTATGATTGTGTAATAACATGATCGGTGTAGTGGTCAATCATTTATTCAGATCCTAAAAATAATTCTCACATGCTTCAAATGACTCGAATCTTATACCCTTCTTCATCGATCATGAAAATGAAACTTCTAATGATAAAATTATTTGATGAACCTTTTATAATAATGTGATAAACCCAAAAATATATGGATATCAAAAACATTCTTGGGATGCTCCCAAGATTGAAGTGCTTGAACCTTCTCTGGGTCCAATAACACACCCTCCTCCGAAATAATGTGACCTAAGAAATATAATTTTTCAATCAGGAAATGAAACTTAGATATCTTGGTGTATAGCTAATGATATCTTATTATACTCAAGATGATGTTAAGATGTGTGGAATGATCATCATTATTCTAGGATTATACATAGATTTATTCTATAAAAAATCAAAAAATGATCTAGGTATTGGTGAAATATTTAATTCATCAAGTCCATAAACACTAAAGTAGTGTTCACCTACCCGAACTGCATTATAATGAAGTCATACAAACCATCCCTTCCCCCAAAAACTAGTCTATGGTAAATCAGAAGGAATAAACGTAAGTTAATGATACCCTGACATCAGATAAATTTTAGAAAACACATAATAATTTTTTATCTAGTCAAAAAGGGAATTAATGAATAAAAGAGGATATCTATTATAAACCATCATATGACTCAACTTTCAACAGTAGACACACAACCTTAATGTTTTTTCAACCATATTATAAGATAATACTAGAGATCCCCATGGTGAAAAACTCAGATGAATAAACCCTTTATTCTCAAATTTCTACAACTAAGTTTTATGTTCTTGAATCTCTTTTGGTGTTATCTTCTATATATAAATATAAATTATATTACCTCTAGGCATTAGATCAATTGAGAACTCAATATCTCTCTCATGGTTGGCCCTAAGAAGACCTTAGGAAACACATCCTAAAACTAATGCGCTAAAGGTGGAAATAAATTATACTCAACTACTTCATAATCTAGAAAAATACTCACAACCTAGGATGTGATCTCACCTAGTTGAGGAAGAACTAGCCCTGCATGGCCTGCTAAAATATTATATCCCCCATGATGGGAATAAGTGTCACCTTCAAGAGACTTGAAACTCACTCTCTAAGATAAAAATCAATGTGGTACGTGACCAACCATTCCATCCCTAGTATTAAGTCAAAATCATAAATCTCAATCTCATACATGTATCAAAGGAGATGGTATTCACCAACCTCGAGGGAACACTTCTTACATAGATGGATACTTTATACTTGTACTCCTAACGGTATTCTAGTCGATATAACCCCACACATATATTCCATCTTTATACCCTAAACACTCAAAAACTAAGTATATGTAAAAGAATGTGAGGCCCCTGTAAAAAATAAAGAATTATAAAGTATAGACATTATAAGAATCACACCTCAAATAGTCGTTTATCCAACCTCACCACTACCAGGTGCAGGATGAACTGTATGAGGCCGACATACCACTCTACCTTGGGCTCCAGTCTAAGATCAAAATGTTACACTAACCTACTAATATGAACTCTCATTTCCCAAAGTACCATTTTCCCCACCCCTACTAGTATGGTTGGTGAGACTCAAACTTCCTGAATGATACTGGGTAAAAGACCCCATGTTGGTGCACTGTACCAGTCTAGATCGCCCACCATTTCCTGACTATTATAGGTTCCTATAGAACCACTATATATAAATCATCCTTCTATATTCTTGTCATTCTACTAGTGGTTGTGGAGACTGACCTTGCATGTGACCCTTCCTAACATACTAATAGAAGAATATTGAACTACCTCTAGGAGAGACACTTCCTCTTACCTAGATACTTTTTCCATCACTTCTCTACTGAAATTTATCATAATGGTGCTTTCTACCATTGTAATACATACCAAAAGATATCCCAGGTAAAATTATCTATCCACCACTATAATTATCCTTCAAGTTCCCTTTAGATATGATTTATTGATCCACTAACTCAGCAAACCTCTTTAGATGAAACATATTCACCTTGGACTTGATCTCACATTGAATTACATCCTGAAAACTCCTATTCATAGTGGCCTCATATCCTATAAATGTTGAAGAAAACACTACCAATATATGATGATTCCAGAATAGTCTATCACAATCATACTTACCTGAGTTAAGATCATAAACTCTACAACTTTTCTGTACCTCAAGGTATAAAGGTAAAAGTTCTCTAGGGACTTCTTGTAGAATTCATTTCATGACATGCCCTCTATATGCTCATCTTTATCCCATATATCCTACCAGAGCTATGCTGGTCCTTGTAACATGTATGTTTATAGCATAAATATTTTCTTAAGTGGTGTATTTAAGTGATCTAGAAACATCTGGATGGATTCAATCGAGAACTCATCTACCTCAGGTATACCTTCTATACAAAACATTAGGGGTGATAGAGCTGAAACTCTCTAGTAAAGTCAAACATACTCAATGCAACCCACCCCGAGTCTCACTCCATAAACAACATAAAATGAGAAAAAAATTTAGGGAACTGTTCTTCCCCACTATTTTCTAGAACCAATATGGTATCTTTCCCCACTACTAGTGGATCATTTTCAGGGATGTCCACCTATCGACCAACTGATAGGCATTATCATGGGGTCATATCTCTATAATTACAAACACATATCTCAAAATTCATAACATAGGTCTTACATATATTCCAAACAATTAAAGCACATACACTATCCCGAAATGTGAATATTTCTCATTTAGGGACCATTTTCATCATTCCAATTCAACAATTCATAATTAAAACCTTTTACAAATCTTTATAAAGAAATATTACTTAGACATTTTCATTTTAAAACCCTTCAAATTTAATCACTTGAAACATATTAATTAGAAACCAATTATTTAAATCTTCAATAGTGACTAAATGTTTTTTTAAATCCCATAACCCAACCAAAACCATTATTCAATGTGTGAATAACATTATGTATTTCACATTTATCCCCAAGTTCCTAAAATGATGCATTCATGTATAAACATCATTCCATGTTGGTCCAAAAGTAATGTTTTAGAAAATAATAATAGAAAACTACTTATGGATCACCCAAGGTGAAATAACATACAACTATAACAAGAAAACAACAAGAAAAATAATCCCACCTTGGGTACTTGGGTTTCCCCCCACACATGGGTTAGCTACTCCCAAGAAAAATATCATTAACAAGTCCTGAAACATCTTAATATGCCATGTATTGTTACCAAATAAAAAAGAAATAAAAAAATTCCCCTCAAATACCACTTTGTAACATCCCAGCCCGAGTACCACTATGTCTGGTCCCCCAAGCATGTTCATCAAATAACCTCAAAGGTTCCTCCCCCTATTCTAGAGGATTCTGGCCAGTTGTGAGTGTCTAATGGATACTGTGTAGAGATTGTACACTCTTTACCAGAGTCAACCAACACCATAAATTAAAATAATCATTAACATGAAATGATAATAAATACCACAAAAAAACATACCACATCTCCATAATCAGGAAGTACAAATAAATTAATATAGTAACATATTTCGGGTCACTAGTGTTAATTTCCATAAAAACCCAAAAATAAGACATTATGAAAATCCCTAAAATTGGTATCAATTCCATGTTTGGTTAACTCATCCATGCTCCATCATGATCCCAAAATCAACCATCATGAAAAGGACCTATTCCCTTATCCTGGACTATAATCATGATTTCTACTAGCGTACCCAACTGTGTCCTAAAATGGTCATGAGTAAAACTCAATAGGCCACTACTAATAGTGTCTAGAAGAATATCTAGTCTAATAAAGTGTATGCCGAAATATTAATCAAACCAACTTTAACCTAAGTCGGTTGTATGAACCATGTTTCCAAGGGACCACTGGTTGTAAAAAATGATCATCATTCAAAGTATCCAACCAGGATTCAAAACACTATGTTTAATCATCCCAACCATGATATGGAACACCATGTCCATTCCCTTGGAATCAGGAGTATCAAACCTTTCTCCAAAAACTACTATGAAAATGGGTGAATGGAGTATCTGTCTATCCCACCTAAGGTAGAGGATAATTATTCCAACATCCCACCAACTGTTAGTCACATTTTTTAGAGGTCAACATCAGTGAACCTTTTCATTAAAAAAATATATCATAGGTTAACCTTTCCATTTATTGAATTTCTATAGTTCATTACACTAAACATCTTCTCAGTTTCCCTAGTTATCCCATTTCATCATTCAAGAACATTAAAATCAATTTTAACCCTTTCCATTCATTTAACCACAAGTCCAAGACTTTTTAACCATTCATCACATTTAACCCTTTACAATCCATAACTCATTTAACTCATTCAAGTTAATCCAAATACCATTTTTATACCATTTCAACACGCAAACAATATTTCAATTGGTTTAATCTCATAAACCCTTCATTTCATTATTTAATAATTCAATTATCTTACTCAGGGTAGTGGCTCATCCAATGGGTGATCATAATTCTAGTCTAATAATTCTAAATTTATCCAATGGGGATTGCGAGGGGTCCATAATATCATTTAGATACCCAATTTTACAATTTTTACCAGTGATACAAATGCGCAGTTGTAAGAACCTGTGTTTTTTTGGACTGTCGTTTTGAGCAGAAATTTGAATTTTTGTTATTAGATACTTGTGAGGTTTAAAATGGTCATTTTCACCTACCTACTAATAGAGGATAATTTTCTTGACAACTATTTTGGTTTAGTAATAGGCATTTTACCCTAGGACAGGAGTTTGAAGGAAATCTGAGCTATTTGATTTTTGTCGGAATATTTAATATTTAATATTATTAAATTAAATATTAAATTTTCATGAAGGTTCGTTTGGAAATAAATTTTAAATGGATCATCTTATTTATATTTCATCTATGTAGTTGAGTTTGGAATGGGGAGTTTATCCTATGGAAGGCATAAACCCATGTCGGGCACTGGGGCCGGCCGAGGCCCCTTTTTCTTCCTTTTCCTTTATTCTTTCCTTTTCTTTTATTCTCTCTTCCTTCCTCCTCCTTCTTGAGCATTCTCCATATGCACTCATACTTGGCCATTTATTTTTGGGTGGGTTTGGATATTCATAAATAGAGAGAGTTGGGAGGCAATAGGGGTACTGATTCGAAGCTCTCGACGCGCTCAGTCGACGTGCGGCAACCGAGAGCCGTGAAATCAACTGAAGCTTCAGCGGTTTCCTCCCGAAGTTAGGGCCATTTATGTTTTTTCCATAGATCCTATTTGAAAATTTTGTATTAAGTCTTTAAAGCCTTATATTTCTTGCTTGTGTCCTCTTAAGGATGGATCTATTGTTTCAGGGGAGAAAACGGGCGATTCTGGCGTTTTGAGGGATTTCTCGTCGGAAAACCCAGAATACACAGTGTGTGTTTCAGGGGTACACGCTATGTGTTCTTCTTGTTCAGGGAAGAAGAAGTTTTCTTAATTACATGGTGTGTACTTTGACTACACGTTGTGTAGTGGGTGGCCGTGTGACTGGCCGTGTGAAATAGAACATGGAATAGTGGTTTTTTTGGAGTACACGCTGTGTACTATAAGTACACGCCGTGTAGTGGTACTTGGGCATGTGTTTTAGTGAAAAAAACATGGAGTGACTTTTTTTGAATATTACACACCATGTACATTAAAGTACATACCATTTACTATTACATAGGCAGACCCAATGTGTTCTAGCCATGTGCTTTGGCCATATACAACTTCATTTTAGTAGTTTTGGGGATATCTTGGGCTCTGGAAGTCAGAATTGGGCCTGTGAGTAGTCAATTATGAGCATGTTTCTGCATAGATCGCAATGGTGGAATAATTTTGACATTTAGAGATCATATAAATGGGGTTTGGGGTTTATATCTAAATGGAGGGGTTCTTCCTCTAGTTATCAATTTTAGCTGACACCTAAGAGTGAGACTTTGCGTGGATGATAGGTTGGGTGTTCGGACCAAATTAGTTGAGAAATTCAATAGGAGATGAGCTATGATCTATCTCCCATAACCGATGTTTTATAGGACATTCCCATTGTGAGACGTTCCCTTATGGCCTATGAGTCTATGAGATCGGATACTTCTAAGGATTCATGAGGGATGCTTTTACTTGTGTACTGACCTTGGGAGTTCCTTGTAGGATCCCACTACTATTTTTACTTTGATAGGACCCATGTTATGGAATGACTATATTGTACTTCATTTGAGGATCCTGTGTAGGATTCCTCCCTTAATCTTCGCTAAGGATCCCACGTAGGATGCCTTCACTCGTGTTTACCTAGAGGATCCCGAGTATGATGCCTCCTCTGTGTTTGACTTGTGGGACCCAGTGGGTGCCCGTTGTTTGACTGACCCTGAGTTGTTAGGTTGGGTTTAGGTATAGATGGTGATCGGGTGTCACCTAGAACCCGTGCCAAACTGGTAAATCCATGGTGCTATGCATGTATTGTTGGGTTGGGCTTTCGGGCCACCCTCCCAGTTTATATATATCTGGCTTGGTTTACTGATGCTATAGTGTTTACCAGAGATGCTTCCTGGTTGGTGGCTGTTGATCCAGACGTGATCTATCTTCCTTGTTGGTCGGGATGCCTATTATTCCTTGTGTGTCTGAGTAGAGGTGGATTGATTGTAAACAGTGTATTTTACCTTGTTGTGGATGTGTTTTCCTATGTTTCTTGATTTTGACCGTTTGGTCTAGCTTTGCCTATTCGGATGCCTTGTTTCCATGCCTTGTATTGTTAGTATGGAGTGGTTGTATTTATCACATGTTGTTATGTTGTAGACTATTAGCCAAGTAGTTCTTGAGGTTTACATTGGTCGATACGCTTTGCTGTACTTGTTGACTCACATAGGGTCATGAGAACTTAGTGTAGTAGACCATATGGAGAATGGATGTTGAGCGCTTCTCTAGAGTATCTTTATAATTATATGATGCGAGACCATAGGGGGAATTGGAATTGAGTGCTTCCCCAGAGTGTCTGTAGTTCTTCAATGTGGGCCATAGAGGGAATTGACGTTGAGTGCTTCCCCAGAGCACCTTTAGTTTGATACGAGACTATAGGGGGAATTGATGGTGGTTGCTTCCCTAGAGAGTCTATGATTTAGCTAAACCATAGGTGTGAGACTGTGTGTGATGCCTAGAGGGTTTCCTGTGTTTCTAGGTAGGACCAGAGGGGATAGGCTATGAGTACATCTCAGAGGGTTACCTTTTGTGTTATCTGATTTCTTGTGTTTGATTGGTTGAACCATAGGGGACAGGCTATGAGTACTTCCCATAGGGTTACTTGTTTTTTTAGCTTGTTCAGAGACATAATTCCTATGTCGGCCGAATCAGGTACATGTTGATGGGATTATGGACCCAGAGACCAACTTAATGATACACGACTTGAGTGGCACGACATCCAGCTCAATTCCCTTGCACAGGATGTCCAGGAGATCGGGCCTATGGTCCCAAGGATTGACTGTTGATGTGGTTTCTTATTGTTTAATTCACCTAATAATGAATATTCATATTTATGTATATGTGTATAGTTATGGGAATATACATGTCTACGTATATAGATATGAACATCCATGGTGGAACTTGCCCAGTTGATGAGGACTACATACCCTGAGCTCGACAGTGTTTGCACGTTCAGTTTAATTCCTTTTGTTGTGTTCTAGCTAGGCCGAGCACATTATTGTTGCATACAATTTTAGCAGCACAGTAATAGGTTGCTTGTTGGGGTGCCCTATTGAGATTATTTCTCACCCTTGCACATGCACCTCAGTGTAAGTGTAGACCTTATATCTTATTTTCAGGTTGAGCATGATTTTCATGGTGGATAGGGCTGACGCCCAGTGTTGCATGATCGAGCAGAGCTGCTCGAGTTGTTCTACTGATCGGTCCGATGCAGTTCGACAGTGTCTGGAGATCGGGTATGTGAATTGGCTCGGAGTTATTAGCAGAGCCTTGTACTATTAATTTTAGTTTTTTTAGTACTTGTATCTGTATGGTCGGCCTAGTGGGTGACTAGTGTTGTATTGTATTTCATATTTGTTTGGGATTTTACCGCATTTTCCTATTACAGCTTGTTCTATTTCAGTTGTTTATTTCTTCCGCACTCTGTTTAATTTCCGCTGTGTTTGATACATTTTCATTTCCATTGTTTTCTTACTCTGGTATGAGTGAATAGTCTCCCCACTATCACACCCTAGGCCCTCGCTGCTAGTCGAAAACCTCTAGCATACGGGGAGGAACGCTTGAGGCCTTGTGGAGAACCGGCTCAGAGAACCGGTTGAGTGGCTTCCGGGTCTGGTCGTTACAAAGTGGTATCAGAGTAGTTTTCTTTCTTGGATATTACTATTTGGGATATGGTAAATAGTAGTATTAGGAATGTGTCAGAACCTGTGATGGATATCGAGATGGTGTGTTGAGAATACTTGTTTCGGTAAGAATTCTTGGTTTCCAGGGTTTGGGATTGTTGTTCTGATTTTTTGTTGTTACAGTTGTATATTATTGTTTCCATGAGCGACACACATATTGTGTGGTGTACTGATTTACTATGGATCTTTGGATCTTGGACATTGGTAAGATGCTATGGATGGATTTTGAATCTTGGCTAGCAAAGGCAAGAGGCGTCTCATGCATCATACTAGGCACATAGGATTCACAGCATATAGGCATGCTAGTTTGTGTTTTTACTGACAACTGAGACCTTTGGGTCTGCTTACACATACTTTTTACTTTGATGGTAGGTTATGTGGATCTATGTTGAGGTGTTTGTGTGAGGATGATGACTCATTCCTTGTGCATAGGTGTTGTAGTGACCCCAGTTGGCCGATATGGCATGTGATTCCATTCTGTTTAACCCTAATTGGGTATTGTTTCCCGGGTTTGTGGTTATCTAGTCAGATCGATGAGAACGATTTCAATAGATGCCAAGGATTTTCTTGTGAATTGGACCTCCTTATGGTATTGTTGTATACAGATACCCAATGAGTGTTAGTTCAGCTTATCTCTTCTATTTGTTTTTGTGATCTCCAAGGAGTCGTTCCTTCTGAGGATGCTCAGAGAGGATCGGGGCCCTTGTAAGTTGTGTTTTGGTTTTTACTTTCTTGGGTCGTTGTGATCTTTTCCATCTTCTGAGTGGTTTTGGATCTTTTGGGATAGGTAGTTAGACCTTGTGACCTAGTTGTGAGGCTTTTTCTATAGGGATTGGTGGAATACCTAGAGACCCTGAGATTTGACTCTAACCCGTATAGATCGATGTATGTTTCGTTCTAGGGAAACCTGTGTGAGAAGGTTGGCCAGCATTTGCCAATGCCTTTTGGCGGTGTTTCTTTTTCACGAGTGGTTTCGACAAGTAGGCATGTTTGGGTTCTTGTCCTTGTTGACCAGTGTTTCGGATGTTACTTTTGTAGGTGGCATTGTTAGAATCTAGATCAGTGAGTGGCCAGGTGCGAGCCGAGGACCGATGTTTCAAGACTTTCTGTGGACTCGGATCCCGGTAGTTGTGTTGAAATTTTCTGATTTTGTAGAGATGACTTTGTGAAATTTTGGGTTACCATGAAATGGTTGACCCGTGCTTGAATCATGGTCGGGTTTTGGGGGGATGTTAGTGTGCCTCAGAGGGATCTAGACATGCCTTTGGTGAAATCTTTGTGTACTCTTGTAAGATACGATCAAGTGCTATCTTGATTCATCTTGAGTATGTTGAGAGATCTTCAACCCTACATCGAGCTCCTTTTTCTTTCTTAATGTTCATCCATGATGATGATGGAACCTATTCTAGTTTTTCCCTCAGATTAGTGCAAGAAAATACATATGGTGGGGAGTGCACTATTAAACTTTTGAGGGTGGTTTTCCTTGTTTAGGTTAAACTACATTGTTTCCCAATGTGATTTTTGGGCTAAGAGTTTCTTTTAATACGGCGACAAGGGTATTCCTATGGTGGGGAGTACCAATTTGGTCATAGTTGAATATATTCTATGTAGAAGGTTGTGGTTAATTCTATAAGGTTGGTCGTTGGACAGTCTAGATAGATTGGTTGAGTAGATTATTAGGTTATGATCATGGTTTCTAGTTCTTTCACATGGATTCTCGGGGATGAGAAGGTTTATGGTGGGGAGTTTATAAGAACCCGTTTTTTCTGGACTATCGTTTTGAGCAGAAATTGGAATTTTTACTATTGAATGATTATGAGGGGTAAAATGGTTATTTTCACCTACCATATAATCTCGGATAATTTTTATGACAACTCTGTTGGTCCTAGAATAGGGAGTTTACCCTAGGACAAGATTTTGGAGGAAATCTGAGTTGTTTGATTTTTCGTGGAATATTTAATATTTAATATTATGAAATTAAATATTAAATTATTCACGCAGGTTTGTTTGGTAATAACTTTTAAACAGAGCATCAGATTGATATTCTGTCTACGATGTTGAGTTCAAAATAGGAATTTTAGCCTAGGGAAGGCATACACTGATGTCTGGTGTTGGGGCCATCTCAGATCCCTTTTTCTTCCTTTTCCTTTCTTCTTTCCTTTTATTTTATTATCTCTTCCTTCCTCCTCTATCTTGAGCATGCTCCATATGTGATCCTCCTTGGTCGTGTCTTTTGGGGGGATTTTGAGAATGATAAAGAGAGAGAGTTTGGAGGCAAGAGGGGTACCGATTCGAAGCTCTCAACGCGCTCAGTCGGCATGCGGCAACCGGGAACCATGAAATCAACCGAAGCTTTGGAAGTTTCCGCCCGAAGGTAGGGTCATTTATGTTTTCACCATAGATCCTATTTAAACATGTTTTTTTAATTCTTTAAAGTTTTTTATTTTTTTCTTGTGGCCTCTTAAGGCCGGATCTATTGTTTCAGGGGTGAAAATGGGCGATTCGGGTGTTTTGAGGGATTTCCCATCAGAAAACCCAGAACACACGGCGTGTGTTCCAGGGGTACACACTGTGTGATATCCCCGTTTAGGTAAGAAGAAGTTTTCTTAAGTGCACGTCGTGTAGTGGGTATCTGTGTGACTGGCCGTGTGAAATAGAACACGGAATAGTTGTTTTTTTGGAGTACAGTTCGTGTACTATAAGTACACACTGTGTAGTGGTACTTGGGCATGTGTTTTAGTGAAAAAAACACAGGGTGACTTTTTTTGAATATTAAATTAAAGTACATGCTATGTACTATTAGGCAGGCTGGTCCAATGTGTTCTGGCCATGTGCTCTGGCCATGTACTACTTTAGTTTAGTAGTTTTGGGGATATCTTGGGCTCTAGAAGTCAGAATTGGGTGTTTGAGTAGTCGATTCTGAGCATTGTTTCTCGTAGATCGCAATGGTGGAATATTTTTGAAATTTATAGGAAATATAAATGGGGTTTTTTGGGTTTCTATCTAAATTGAGGGGCTCTTCCTCAAGTTGTCATGTTTAGTTGACACCTAAGAGTGAGACTTGGCGTGGATGATAGGTTGAGTGTTCGGACCAACTTAGTTGAGACCTTTAATAGAAGATGAGCAATGAGCTATCTCTTGTAACCTATGCTTTATAGGATATTCCCCTTGTGAGATGTTCCCTTCTTGCCTATGATTCTGTGAGACTGGATACTTCTAAGGATTCCTAAGGGATGCCTTTACTTGTGTACTGACCTTGGGAGTTACTTATAGGATCCCTCTCCTGTTTTTCCTTTGATAGGAACCATGTTATAGAATGACCATATTGTACTTAATTTGAGGATCTCGTGTAGGACTTGTCCCTTACACTTCGCTAAGGATCCCGCATAGGATTCCTTTAGTCGTGTTTACCTGGAGGATCCTGAGTATGATGCCTCCTCTGTGTTTGACTTGAGGGACCCAACGGGTGCCCGTTGTTTGACCGACCCTGAGTTGTTACATCAGGTTTACATAAATATGGTGATTGGTTATCACCTAGAACTCATGAAAAACTGGTAAATCCATGGGGCTATGGATATATTGTTGGGTTGGGCATTCGGGCCACCCTCACTGTTTTTTTATATCTGACTTGGTTTGTTGATGTTGTAGTGTTTACCAGAGGTGCTTCGTGGTTGGTGGATGCTAATCCTGACGCTATGTGTCTTCCTTGTTTTTCGGGATGCCTATTATTCCTTGTGTTCCTGAGTAGAGGTGGTTTGATTGTAAATAGTGTATTTTACCTTACTTTTGATGTGTTTGGCCATGTTTCTTGATTTTGACAGTTTAGTCTAGCTTTGCCTATTAGGCTTCCTTGTTTCCATGTCTAGTATTGTTAGGATGGAGTGGTTGTATTTATGACATGATGTTATGTTGTATACTGTTATCCAAGTCATTCTTGAGGTTTACTTTGGTCAATATGCTTTATTGTACTTGTTGACTTACACAGGGCCGTGAGAACCTGGTGTAGTAGACCATAGGGAGAATGGTCATTGAGGGCTTCTCCAGAGTGTCTTTATAATTATACGATGCGATACCATAGGGGGAATTGACGTTGAGTGCTTCCCCAGAGTGTCTGTATTTCCTCGATGTGGGACACAGGGGGAATTGACGTTGATTACTTCCCCAGAGCACCTTTAGTACGATATGAGACTATAGGGGGAATTGACGATGAGTGCTTCCCCAGAGAGTCTATGATTTAACTAAACCAGAGGGGTGAGACTATGTGTGATTCCCAGAGGGTTGATTGTGTTGCTTGGTAGGACCAGAGGGGATAGTCTATGAGTACTTCCTAGAGGGTTACCTGTTGTGTTATCTGCTTGATTGTGTTTCATTAATAGAACCAGAGAGGACAGGTTGTGAGTACTTCCCAGAGGGTTACCTGTTTTTTTTAGCCTGTTTAGAGACATAATTCCAGCATTGGCCGAAGCAGGTACATGTCTATGGGATTACGGACCCAGATAGCAACTTAATGATACATGGCTTGAGTGGCAAAACGTCCAACTCAATGCCCTTGCATAGTATGTACATGATATCATGCCTATAGTCCCAAGGATCGACTATTGATGTGATTTCTTATTATTTAATTCACCTAATCATGAATATTCTTATTTATGTATATGTGTATAGGTATCGGACTATAAATGTGTACATATATAGATATTAACATACATGGTGTCACTTTCCAAGTTGATGGGGATTACATACCCTAAGTTCGACTACGTTTGCATGTTGGGTTTAATTACTTCTGTTGTGTTCCAGCTAGGATGAGCACATTGTTGTTGCATACACTTTTAGCATCACGGTTATAGGTTGTTGGTCGGGGTGCCCTACTGAGATTATTTCTCACCCCTGCACATGCACCTCAGTTGACATGTAGACCTTATGTTTCTTTTCAGGTTGAGCACGAGTTTCATGGTAGATAGGGTTGAGGCCCAGTGTTGCATGATCGAGCGGAGCTGCTCGAGTCGTTCTACTGATCGGGATGATTCAGTTCGACAGTGTCTGGAGATCAGGTACGTGGATTGGCTCAGAGTTAGTAGTAGATCCATGCACTTTTACTTTTAGTTTCTTCCGTACTTGTATCTGTATGGTTGGCCATGTGGGTGACTAGTGTTTTATTGTATTTCATAGTTGTTTGGGCTTTTACCACATTTTACTATTATAGCTTGTTCTATTTCAATTGTTTATTGCTTCTACACTCTATTTACTTTCCATTGTGTTTGATACTTAGTTATTTCTGTTGTTTTCTTACTCTAGTATGAGTGAATAGTTTCCCCACTATCACACCCTAGGCCCTCGCTACTAGTCGGCATCCTCTGGTGTACGGAGAGGCGCACTTGAGTCCTTGTGGTGAACCGGCTCGGAGCATCGGTTCAGTGGCTTCTAGGTCGGGTCGTTATAGCAGTGATAACCTAAAATTATATATATATATATATATATATATTTGGATACACTTATTTAATAATTATTAATGATTTATTTAATAGTACAGGGTTTCTTAGTTTTTTCACTAGAATTGGGAATTTTGGACTCAAAGGATGAAATGATGAAAAATGTAAAAACTGATATTACACACCGGGTATCACATACAAGATGTACAGATCTCATTCACTGCATGGCTACAAACCATAGACCATCTCATGAAGCACTTAAATATTGTGAATCAGATAAATGATATGTACATTCATTAAATTATGTCCATATTCCAAATATCATAGTCCCATCAAAAGTTAATCACATACACAATATGTAGAGGTTTCACAATGTGCGAGGATCGAAGGATCACCTGGTCAAAGACGCAAACCAATTCTTAGATAAGAAATGTGGATCTGAAATACATGACGTGCATCTAGCTTACATGATGTGTAGATGTCAGTATAGAATTCACTTAAGCCAGTACACAATGTTCATAACTTAAAAATCATATACTTCTCAGGCCTATTAATATTTTGATCACCCTTTGTGTATAGAATGTTAAAACACTTTATTTTTATCATCTTTTCTTCAATTTTTTATCCTTTTTTCATTTTTTTCATTCCAACATCAATTTAAATCAATTATTTTTCCTTTTTAGAAAATATTTATGAGTTGTTAATCATTATACACCTATTCTACGCCTGTTATAATTTTTCTTTTGACATCTATTTTCATCGTTGTTTTTCATTCTTCATCAATACCTATAAAGTTATTCATTGTTTCTTCATAAATAGTGATTTTTTATTAGATTTAGATTGTTTTAAATTTTTTAATCTTTATTATTAATGATTCTAATCAAATATTTCTTCTCTTTCAAATGTTTCATGATTATTCATAGCATTTTTATAGTTTCCCTTCTTTTGATCAAAAATTCCATGTGTTACATATCTACATAGGGTTAAAGGTCAGGAGTAGGCGTATTTATAAGCGTAATGAATCTATATATTGAACCTTGGTAACCCTATGAATTGTAATTAGGTTAATAATAATTTTTCACCACATTATTTTTCACAACCATGAACTTGGGAAGTGAAAATGAATGAACCTAACCTAACTAAAGTTGAATAGGACAATAAACATTAGTCTATGAAACATTTTTCATAGAAGCTAAGAATAATGAACCTAGGATTTCATTTATACCCTGAATATGGGATAGTTTTAGCATGAGTAGATCCAATTGGTTGGATGAAAAACAATTGGTGAATCTTTCACTATTTCACAACCTAATCCAAAAGTCTATCCCAAGATAAATCTAGGATTATCTTCTCTCAAGAGCCCTAAAATTGAACTTTTTCCCATCCTCTATCTTAACTAAATCCAAACTACCTATCATTAGAAAAAACCAAACCTAAATATTGAAAGTGAGGAATCCTTCAAAAGGGTTTTGTTCAATTGGTTTTTTACGTGATAGTGATCCTTGTGGGTCTGATATTATAACATCTCAATTTTTATATATGAATTTATTCCGAAGTTAAGTTTTTTATTCATTATAAATAATATAATAAAAAGTATTCAATAATTCATATAAGTCATGATTAAAATTAACAACAATTTATTCATTCAGAATGAAACATTGAAAAAAGAAGTATTTAAAACAATATATTATATATCATGGATTAAAACATACCATAGATGATTACATACATTAAAAGTGAAAAAAGTAAAATGAGATAATAAATAAAAAATAATAATAATTTTACAACTAGGAAATCTCTTGGATCATCTTCACCCTTTAAAATCATTATTATAAGAACAAAACCTAAAATGACAAAAAAATAATGAATGTAGATGTAATTTCTTGAAATCATAAATGAAAATAATAGAAATAACAATTTTTCACTGTGAATTTATAATGGAATTAATTTATATAATTTAATGTGTGTAATATAGTTGTTATATGATTATTATTGAAGGGTATATAGTCATTGGGTGTAATTCCAGTTTACTTCTTACCAATTTTGAATTATCGATAAATATATTATATAAATAATGTTTATTTAGATAATAAAAGTATTTATTATAATTAATTTAATGGAAATAAAATAAATGATATTGAAATACTATTATAATATATTAATACACCTGGGAAAATAGTGTTGATTCTAAATGAAATTGTTTTAGGAATTTCATATTTTTGTTAAATTTATTACTTTTAAAGAATGATATTAATAAAATATATCAATAAAATTAAAGGAATATTTAGTAAATTAAATTAATAATTTCCAAAAAATATCAACTAACTAAATAATACTAAATTAATTATTTATGGCTAACCAAAATTTTTTTATTTAAAAAAGTTAGTTTTACTATATATTATAGGTTTTTATTTTTAATATTTAGATTTTAAAATTTAATAAAATTTATAGTTTATTTATATAAATAAATTAATAAAATTAACACCTTTATTATTAATTGGTTGTAAAAATAAAAAATCATTTAATATTTACAAATATATCTTCTAAAAAAATTTATGCCATAAATTTTTATTTTCACAAAATATATTATGGTTAGATGACTATTTTAGTAAAATATAATGTTTTTATGTATAAAAAATATATTAATACTTATTTTATTATTAGTAATTAATATGAAATAAAAAAAATAAAACGCGATGTTTAAAATATTATTCTTCCAAATAATTTGTTTTTCCCTTATATTATACTTTTTCATTTAAAAGTTAAATTTCAATTATTGGGAATTTTTTTATTAAAAAGGAGTCAATATTTGGAATCGTCATATATAAATTTTCTAATATGATCCGTCTTATATTTTTAATAAAAGAACAATTATTGTGGTAAATAATTAAACAAGGTAAAAAGATGTAAAAAAGTGGTAAAAAGATGTAAATTAAAATGAAAAAAATTATAATTAAATTAATATTTATACATTATATAAGTCCTTAATTTTTCTTTATTTTCAATACTGCATTTATCACAACCATTTACTTACCTAAATCACTTAACACTCATGTTATTTCATCCTTACCATTCACCTAACTTAATTTTCCCAAGAAATGTCCCCCATTGTCCACTATTAAAGGAGTTCACTTAAAGCCACTACAAATCAATTAAGTAATTTGGTTTTATATTTAATACATACCTAAATTAACTCTAATAAATTCAACTCCCTCTTTTGGTATATTTTTTCCATAATAATGAAGCCTAATTCCTTCATTGTGTAGGTTAATGTTGCAAAAAAAATGATTATGTAAAAGTAACAGGTTCTTATTCATTACTTTAATTTACTCTCTTATCTCCATCCTTAATAAATAACATTTTAAAATATAATAATTTAATTTTAACATCATTATTTTTTATAGAAATTATATTATCAGAATATAACTCTATGATATTACTCATTCATTAATTATAACATGTTTTTGTTAGGATTAGTTTTACCACCTACATGACTGATATTATAACGTTACTATCCTTAATAATTATGATAACTAAAAAAATTGTAATATGAAATAACGGTTATTAATTTAATATTTTTTCATAATTATGTAATGTTAATATTTATATATATATATATATGAAAATTTATTAATAAAATAAATAATTTTAATTTAATCAAAAAATTTAAATTAGGAGATTTTGAAACCTCATTATAAACCATCACTATAACTTCAATACAATAAACATTTCACTTCAGAACTATATCAAATACACTTGTATAATATCTATGATGATTATAGATGTAATAAATACATGATCAAAGAAAATTTACCAAAACCTCCAAACCAAATCTAGCCTAGAACAAATGGAATGATTAACATTCAAATATTAATTTTAAAAATATAATGATTTATAATTGTTTAATAAGAAATTATAAATTAATGTTATGAAGTAAAATAAATATAAATATTATTTTTATATAGATAAATAATAAACATAAATTTATTATACATGATGTTATATAGCATCTGGCCTAGTGGATATCCAAGGTAATGGTTCCTCATCTCAATTCTTTTCATTGTGTATGCTCTACATTCACCACCTGTTTTATTATATGTAGTGAATATAATTAACCATGGATTTATTTTATAATATTATTCATTAAATTCAAGTTATAATAATGGACATATTAGGTTCTCTCATTCAAGGTATTTTGATTCAAAAGGTTCTAATTTAATAAGGGTTTCTTTTCTAATCTCATTTTGAAATCAATAATACTTATTAGTAAATTTTAATCATGGGAAATTTTGTGTCATTTCTATCTAAAACTTTATCTATTTCAATTACCAATAGTTATTTATAGGGTTTAAATTTATCCTTAAAAATTCACCTACATTTGGTTCATAATTCAATCAATGAAACGAATGTGTGTGGATATAATCATGCCTCTTATTTTTAGTTAGGATCTATCTCTTCTATTTACAAGTTTTTCATATGATTTTATATATTACATTATCCCTAATTATATTATTACTTGAGAAAATTTTCTATTAACTTTTATTTTAAAAAAAATTAAAGTGATGTTTTTTAAAAAATTTCTCACGATTACTTTCTCTCACTATTTTCTTAGGTTTTCTTTATGAAGCTTTATTTTTTAGTTTTCGTGGTTTTCCATATAAATTTTATTAAAATTCTCATTATTTTTCAAAAATTACTATTTTAAAAATTATCTTCATTTAAAAAATTTTATCAAATTATAAATGATATTTCTTCTTATTTTTCAATGAAATTTTCTAATTCTCTTATAAATTTTTTTCATCAATGTCAACATCCTTAAATGTTTTTATGCATCATTGAGTATATGCTCTAATAATACCATAAATATTATTTCTTTATATGAATTATGATCAAGTCTCGTGTAAATATTCATCAAATAATTTTCTTTGTCATATTTTAATTAATCGATGATATAATTATAAATGTTTTCATATTCATGTGGCATACATATATATGGTTTTACATTATGTTACACATTAACCTTTAATTATATAACCCTCCAATACATTAGGTAAATTTTTATATCTGATGAGATGATAGGTAATAGGGAGTGAACTGAAACCCCTAAGGGACTCTATCCACTGTGTTTATGTAATGGAAAGTAAACCCAATTTACTATGTGATATTTGGACCTATAAATATATACCCCTCTTGGGAATTGATTAAAAAATTTTGTTTCGTGATATGGAAGGGAATAGGGACTAAAAATAGACCCATAAGGGAATCATCACACATTTTTTATAAAATATATAGTGAAATCAATCCACTATATGACTCTATACACTATGTGATTATAGTCTTGTAAGTGATCCCAGATATAAGAAATTATTTTTTATACTTATTTATATGCCACATATGACAACCCTAATCTTTTATTACACAATTAAACATAATTTATTACATAAAATTCACTAGATACAATATAGAATATTTATAGGTCTAGTGTATTTGGGGCTTAGGATCATTACATAGAAACTTAAAACATGAAATACAACATATTTATTGAAAAATCACTTTACATGACCACTAAATTCCCTCAGACTTAGTATTTCATGGGATAACCTGAGGACATGCATAAGAAAAGGGTGAGCTATAAAGCCCTATAAGGAAATAATCATGGAATAACATGAGGAATACAATACATGTTATAAAATAGGCATATCAATAGACCACAAGAGAATAATAAACATCAAGGAATGATAAATCATGATAATTATAACATGGAACTATGGCAACAACACTTAACATGGAATTAGCATGAGCCATGACTCATTGCACATAGAGAATGAGTAAATCCTCATTGAACATGAAGCACGAGTAAAACCTCATTTCACTCAAATTATCATGATTAAATACCTATTGAACATGACATATCATGATACTATACTTTACCCAATGCATTGGAGCACTATAAGGGCGCACCCTTCTTAAACATTTCATTTCATGCATAAGTGTGCCACATAGATCGTATAACATGGATTCATAAAATATAATCATTTATTACATGGTAAATTAATGTGGAATTCATACATGAAACTTTATAATCAATAAGTAAATGTGTATAAAGTTGAATACCCTTGATAGAGAAATGGGCATTCTATTCACTACACAATGACATTGGCTTGGAAAATCAGTGCAATTTCGGCAGTGTAACGGCGTGACGTAAGAACTCATAAAAATGGTTGATGAGAGAGAAAGGGGTTTATAATCATATTTACATGAAATGGAAATTAATGGGGTCATATAGATACATTTACCAACAATTGTAATGGAATTTAGAGTCATGATACAAAAGAATTTCTTGAATGTAAAAAAGGAGAGAGAAATTCCTTTCAGAATTTTGGCATAGTAACGGGTGTACATGGGAGGCATTTAATGATAGATAAAGGGGTATACCATCATTAAAACATAAATAGGGAGGTATGGTAGAGGTTTGAAACCATACCCTAACATTTATAATTGAAATTATAAGGGCATAACAATTTAAAGAATTTTGGACAAAAATGAGAAAGGAAGAAAAATCCATACTTGGAAGTGGCTTCCAAAGGCTTGAGAGAGGATTTAGAGAGGCTTCTTGTGAGCTTGGGGCACCTTGGGATGATTGTAGATAGAGTAAGTCAGAGTTTTTATGAACTCCAAATGCTTTTAGTGAGGAGGAAGTGGGATCTTGGGTGGTTTTATATAGGCAAGGTGAGGGAATTATTTATTCTTTAGGTTTGGGACACCTCACATTAAACTAATCCAAACCAAAAACCAGCTCATGGTTTTTGCCCATGGTTTTTGGAAAATGGAAGTGGAAAAAAAATATTTTATAATTCCAAATCTCGAACTTCTTAAAATAATGGGGTTGCTTATGTGGAGGTGAGTCACACTCCCAATGAAATAAATTTAAAAAGAAAAGATGTTTAATAAGCCTTGAAGGGTCCTTTAATGATTTTTCAAATAAGTAAAACAAACCCAAAATCACATTATTTTAATGGTAAAACATATATTTTCCAAACATAAGGCTTATAGTATTTTACGACATCACTATTGGGTCATTATGATGTCATAAAACACATTATATATTTAAACGGTATTTAATTTTTACCCAAAAATTTGACTGTCTCAAAAAATTATACAAAATTCACCATTGGATAATTTCGATGTCCTAATTCTAGAAATAATATTTATTTTATCTAAATAATTTTCTCAATTTTTTAATTTTCACTTTTAAAATAAAAATCGACATTTATCGAAAATTCATGGGTTTTGATAAAAATGGATTTCAAACCTTATTAAAAATTATGATTGCATTCATAAAATTATACAATCATTTATAAAAATTAATTTAATAATAATAATAATATTTTATTAAAATATTATTTAATTCAAAAATCCATTAATTCATCAAAATATATTTCATTGTTGAATATTAACTAAAAATACAATTTGTGCTTTAAAAACATCTACAAGGTAACAATAATAAAATGAAGGTATATTCATTATTATATAGAAAAATAATGTACATAACCATAGTGTTAATTTCTTATTACATAACCCCTTATAACACCCGCATAAGACCGAAGGGTAAGGTGTGTGATGGTGACCGACTCTTGGGTGGCTTGGATAACATTTCTCGGGTGGTAATCTCTATAAACATCCACTTCTCTCGTAGACGGTTCTGCTCGAGCTTAACATATTCAAGCTCTGATTGGGCTTGGTCAAGAGAAAAGCCCAAATACACAACCTCATTTCTGAGCTCTGAAAAATGGACTTCGTATGGGGCATGTCTACTGGATGAGGTCATCGCTTCCTTTGTCCGAGTAAATTGGATTTGTTAAAGCCCTATATTTATACTAATCATGTGATCACTGTTCAATGTCTATATTAACAACGGTCCCAATTATTAACATTATTTTAAAATCCAAAAACATAAAACCAAAGAAGTTGACATTTTATATAAACAATTTACATAAAGAGACATTTAATTAGATCAAGAGGGATTTCCATTAATGAAATTTTGGGTCATTACAATATTCCCCCCTTAAAAATTTTCGCCCTCAAAATTTTATTTTCCCATAATAAAATAGATGTGGGTAACTCTGCCTCATCATTTCCTTAGATTCCAATGTTGCTTCTTCAAACTTGTGGTTTCTCCACAATACCTTGACGTGGGGAATTGTCTTATTTCATAAATTTTTTCTCTATGATCTAAGATCTTCACTGGTTGCTCCTCATAAGAATGATCATCCTCTAACTATACCATCTCTGAAGAGAGTACATGTGAAGGGTCTGGTATGTACTTACTTAATAAGGATACATGAAATACATAATGTACATTGGATATAGTAGGTGGAAGTGCTAGTCGATAGGCCACAACCCTGACACAATAAAGAATCTCGAAGGGGCCAATGTACATTGGACTTAACTTCCCTTTATTTCCAAATATCATGAACTTATTCCATGGAGATATGAATAGAAATAACATGTCTCAAACTTTAAACACAAGGTCCCGTCAATGGTTATCTGCATAACTCTTCTGTTGACTCTGGGCTGCCTTGATATGTTGTTGAATGGTTTTCACCTTATCTACCATTTCTTTGACCATTTTTTGTCCAAGAAGCTTATGCTCACCGACCTCATCCCAGCATGCTGGTGTTCTTCACCTTTTCCCATAAAGGGCTTCATATGGTGCCATTTGGATGCTTGAATGGAAACTATTATTATAATAGAACTCAACAGGAGGAATATGTTGATCTCGTTCTCCTTTAAAGTCCATTGAGCACGCTCTCAACATGTCCTCAAGTGTTTGGATAGTCTTCTTGGATTGGCCATCAGTTTGAGGATGATAGGCCATACTGAAGTTCAGTTTAGTATTCAGAGCATGTCAAAGACTCTTCCAAAACATAGAGGTGAATCTTGGATCTCGATCAGACATAATAAATAGTGGTACTCCATGCATCCTTACCACTTCCCTGATATATATCTATGATAGTTGATCCAATGATAAATCCTCCCGAATATCAATGAAGTGTGCAGCCTTTGTAAGATAATCCACAACAACCTAGATTGCATTGTTGCCTTTGGATATCTTTGGAAGTCTGGTGACAAAGTCCATGGTGATGTTCTCCCATTTCCATTCTGATATAGGAAATGGTTGCATCATACCCTTAGACTTCTGCCTCTATGTCTTCACTTTCTGACACACCAGGAACTTTGATGTATATTCAGAGATCTCCTTTTTTCATATTATCCCACTAATAATGCTCTTGGGGATCTCGATACATATTTGTTTTTCCTCGGTGAATAGAGAAATTCGAACTATGTGCATCATCCAAAAGTTCCTTCTTCAGCTCCAGACTTGTTGGAACACGTAGTCTTTTCCCAAATCTCATAATTCCTTCTTTATTAACATTAAACTCCAAGGATTTCCCTTTTCTGATAGCTTCCACTTTTTCATGAATTCCCACATCATCCTTTTGAGTATCCTTTAACCATTCCAAAAGTGATGGTTGAGCAATCATTTGTGAAAGGATTTATTATGTTCCCTTATTTATGATTCCCATGTCCATCTTCATCAAATATAAGAATATTGGATCCTTTTCAATTCTCATCAATGATAGAATCATTAGGTCCTTTATACTTAGGGAATCCTCTACCTTGTTCGCTTTCCCAAGGTGGTAATAGATTGGGCAGTCATAGTCTTTGATCAGCTCTAACCATCTTCGTTGGCGCATGTTCAACACTCTCTGTGTGAATATATACTTGAGGCTTTTTTGGTATGTATATATTTCACACTTCTCCCCAAAAAGATAATGCCACCAAATTTTCAAAGTGAAGATCACTACATCCAACTCGAGGTCATGTGTTGAATAGTTCTGTTCATGTACTTTCAATTGCCTTAAAGCATAGGCAATGACTTTTTCATTTTTCATCAACACACACCCCATGACCTTCTTTGAAGCATCACTGAATACCACAAAAAGTTCTCCACTTGTTGGTAAAGTGAGAACAGGTGTAGTGATAAGCCTTCTTTTCAACTCCCTGAAGATTTCTTCTCATTCATCACTCCAAGAAAACTTTACTCCCTTCTGATTTATCTTGTTAAGAGGGTTGGACAATCATGAGAAATTTCTTACAAATCATAGATAATATCTAGATAACCCCAAGAAGCTATGGATATCCATTACCGATGTTGGCCTCGGTCATCCATCAATTACATCTTTTTTGGAGGGATCCACAGATATTCCATTGTTTGTGATGATATGGCCCAAGAATGAAACCACCTTCAACTAGAACTCACACTTGTTGTACTTTTCATAGAGCTTCTCCTTCCACAAGGTCTCCAGTACATTTCTTAGATGCTCATCATGATCCTCCTTGGTTTTGGAGTATATCATAATATCATCTATAAAGACTACCACAAATTTGTCGAGTTAATCTCTAAAGACACTATTCATCAAGTCCATGAATATTTCTAGAGCATTAGTGAGTCCGAAAGGCATTACTATGAATTCATAGTGCCCGTATCTTGTACAAAAAAGCAGTCTTGGGGATATCTTCTTTCTTCAACCTTACTTGATAATATCTCGACCACAAATCCACCTTGGAGAAGTTTTGTGCTCTACGTAGCTGATCGAAAAAGTCATCAATTCATGGGAGAGGATACTTGTTCTTTATCTTGATTTTGTTAAGCTCATGAAAATTGATGCAAAGGTGCATTGAACCATCCTTATTCTTGACGAAGAGGACTGGTTCACCCCATGGTGAAGCACTTGGGCATATAAACCCTTTATCCAGATTCTCCTGTAGTTGTTTCTTCAGCTCTTCAAGCTCCAAAACAGCCATTCTATATGGATATTTGGATATTGTAAATTCCCCAGGTATAAGATCAATTGAGAATTCAACATCTCTTCTAGGAGGAAGACCAGGCAATTCCTCGGGAAACACTTCAGTGAATTCCCTCACAATAGGCATGTCCTCTAGGATGGTTTCCTCCTTGGACTCAATCATCTGAGCCAGATATGCGTGCTCATAGGGCAGTAATATCCATGATTGATATGATGGAGCTAAAGAAGGTTCATCTTCCTCCTTGCACTTGTAATGAATCGGGGGTCGATTCTAAACATGGATAGTGATTTCCCTCTCATGGAAATTTATGTTGTCTCTATATAATGAAATTTAATCCATGCCAAGAATTGAATTAAATTCCACCAAAGGTAGTATGACGAGGTTCTCCAGGAATTTTAATCCACATATTATGATAGGGGAGGTGTTATATTCATGGGATGAAATAATTGACCCATTTTCCGTACTCACTGACATCTTCACTTCCATGAATTGTTGTGGTGCTGGGATTGTACTACTAAACTTTCAAGATATAAAATAATGCATAGAACCTGAATCAAAAAAGTACATTCTCTATTCTTGAATGAATAACTAGCGTACCTGTCACCACTTCGTTTTTGGGGTTCACTTTAGTAGTAGTAATGGTAAAAGTTCTCCCTTTCTACCTTGGAGGTTTTTGGTTGCCTCCGAAAACCCTTGTCTTAGGGCACTGATTTGAAATATGCCATGGTTCATTGCATTTGTAGTAATGAACCACGTGTTGAGAGTCGACCGGAGCGTTCCTCTCTTATGTCGCAACCGCGGGTCTTTCTTCCCAATAGTTAATAGCTAGGTTCCCTTCTCTTCCACTCCTAAAGAATTTTCTTGTCCCCTTCAGGAAATTTCTAGGGTGCTTCTTTCTGCACCTTTGGCAAGTGGGGTGCTGGATCTTCTTAGAACCATTGGATTTATCCATCGTACCACTAGCATTGAAGTAAACCTTGCGCTTCTTATCCCCATGATACCCCTGGGATTATAAGATCTTCATTTCGACCTTGAGGTCACATCAGACAGTTTACTCATAGCCGTCGAAGTCATGGATCTCTAGCAGGCTGGGTTTTAGCCCACAAAAAAGCATTTGACCTTGCATTCAGGGGTAACGACAAAGCTGGAAGCGTATCGTACAAGCCTTGTGATGTTTTTCTCGTACGCTCCAACAGATTCGTCTTCTTTTTGCTTGAGTTCAAGGAAGTCCCTTTCCATCTTAAGCCGGAGTGTGTACGGAAAATATTTATCTAAAAACATCTTATGGAAATCTTTCCATTCCAATTCCTAGATATCCTCCTTAGGCTTCGTATTTTTTTATCAACGTCCAACAATGATCAGCTTCACCCTCCATATGATAAGCATCCAGGATAACCTTCTCTTGTTCAGAACATTGAAGGATGGAGAAGTTCTTTTCAATGGAGTTGAGCCATTGTTCAGCGATTTAGGGATCATATGATCCATTAAAAGTAGGAGGCCTTTGTCTCATCAAGCTCTCGATAGCAACTTGTTCTTTCTTAGTGGGGGTCGAACATTTCTCTTGACCCATGTTTCTATTCAAATCTTGAGTTAGCTGAGATAGAAGCGTGAAAGATTCCATGATTCCTACTCCCATTGGATTGGGAATCTCATTACTACAGTCATCACATTGATCTTCACATCGGTCGTTAGCCCGAGTCCTCCTATTACCGGTCATTGGCTGGAATAAAAGGAAAGTTATGGGTAACACATAAAGGGTAATCTAAGGACAAAACTAACGACTTATAAATAAATTTTATTTTCTTAACATATGAATCTATTAGCTTCAGTCTATGTTATCCATGATCTACTTTCTAACATATATTCTTAGTGAATTTTCTTTTGTCCCTTAACAATGGTTTATACTAAGCTTTTGAATTTACCAAAGCATATCCCCCAGGAGTATCGTAACCAAGAGTACAATAAGGCCCATTTTTGTGCACCAGTTCTCGTTCGATTCTAGCTCAACGCGGTGATTTTGGGTATTACCCCTAGGATACATTTGTGCCAGATCTTCCTCTACCTACTCGTATCCAGACAGGGATGTATTTTCTTGATAAACCGCTTACTTAATACTCCCCAAAACATAGGGATGTTTTTATTACACTCAGTCTTGTCTCTAAGGCTTCACTAGGGTTTTCTAATCCTAATACCAAAAATAACTAAACCTATCCTTTGATACCAACTATGACAATCCTAATCTTTTATTACACAATTAAACATAATTTATTACATAAACATCACTTAATACAATATAGAAGATAGAGAGGTATAGTGTCTTTGGGGATTAGGATCATTACATAACAACTTAAAACATGAAATACAACATCTTTATTGAAAACTTCCTTTACATGACCACTACATTCACTCGTACTTAACATTGCATGGGATAACCTGAGGACATGCATAAGAAAAGTGTGAGCTATAAAGCCTAGTAAGGGAATAATCATGGAATAACATGAGGAATATAATACATGTTAGACAATAGGAAAATCAATATAGCACAAGAGAGGCATAAACATAAATTCATGATAAATCATGATAATTATAACATGGAAATGTGGAAACAACACTTAACATGGAATTAGCATGAGCCAAGGCACATTGAACATGGAGCATGAGTAAATCCTCATTTCACATGAACCATAATTAAAACCTTATTGAAATTGAATTAGCATGATTCAATACCCATTGCACATGATGTATCATGATACTATACTTTACCCAATGCATTGGAGCGCTATAAGGGCACACCCTTCTTAAACATTTCATTTCATGCATAAGTGTGCCACATGGATCATATAACATGGATTTATAAAACATAATCATTTATTCCACGATAAAGGAATGTGGGATTCATACATAAAACTTTATAATAAAAAAGTAAATGTGAATAAATGTGAATACCCTTGATAGAGTAATGGGCATGGTATTCACTACACAATGACATTGGCTTGAAAAATCAGTGCAATTTCTGTAGCGTAACGGCGTGACGTAAGAATTCATAAAAATGTTTGATGATAGATAAAAGGGTTTCTCATCATATGTACATGAAATGAATAGTAAGGTGGTCATATAGATACACTTCCCAACAACTGTAATGGAATTTAGAGTCATGATACAAAATAATTTCTTGAATGTAAAAGAGGAGAGAGAAATTCCTTTCTGAATTTCTGCATAGTAATGGGTGTACATGGGAGGCATTTAATGAGAGATAAAAAGGTCTAAAATTATTCAAAAATAAAGAGGTAATTATGGGTGAGGTTAAAAACCATACCCCAACATTTATAACTGAAATTAAAATGGCATAACAATTTAAATAATATTGTAAAAAATTGAGAAAGGAAGAAACCCCCTTATTTGGAAGTGGCTTCCAAAGGCTTGAGAGAGGATTGAGAGAGGCTTCTTGGGAGCTTGGGACACCCTGGGAGGATTATAGATTGAGTAGGGAAGAGGTTGGACGAACTCCAAAGGCTTTGAGTGAGAAGGAAGTGGGATCTTGGGTGGGTTTATATAGGAAAGGTGAGGGAATTCTTTATTATTTAGGTTGGGGACACCTCACATTAAACTAATCCAAACCACAAACCAGCCCATGGTTTTTTCCCATGGTTTTTGGAAAGGGGAAGTGGAAAAAAAATATTTTATAAGGCCAAATTCCTATGTTATTTATATAATGGGTTTTCTTATGTGGAGGTTAGTCACACTCCCAAGGAAATCAATTTAAAAAGACAATATGTTTAATAAGCCTTGATGGGTCCATTAATGCTTTAGAAAATAAGTCAAACAAACCCAAAATCATATTTTTTTAATGGTAAAACATATATTGGATAAACATAAGGATTGGCGTAGTTTATAACATCAATATTTGTTCATTATGATGTCATAAAACACATTATATATTTAAACGGTATTTAATTTTTACCCAAAAATTTGACTGTCTCAGAAAATTATGAAAAATTTACCATTGGATATTTTCAATGTCCTGATTCCAGAAATAATATTTATTTTATCTAAATAATTTTCTAAATATGTTTATTTTTACTTTTAAAATAAAAATTGACATTTAACGAAAATTCACAGGTTTTGACAAAAATGGATTTCAATCCTTAATAAAAATTACGATTGCATTCAAAAAATTATTCAATCATTTATAAAAATTAATTTAATAATAAAAATAATAATAGTTCATTAAAATATTATTTAATTCAAAAATCCATTAATTCATCAAAATATATTTCTTAGTTGAATATTAACTAAAAATACTATTTGTGCTTTAAAACTCATCTACAAGGTAACAATAATAAAATGAAGGTATATTCATTATTATATACAAAAATAATGTAAATGATCATAGTTATAATGTCTTGTTACATAACCCCTTATAACACCCACAGAAGACCGAAGGGTATTGTGTACGATGGTGACTAACTCATGGGGTGGCTCGGATAACATTTCTCAAGTGGTAATCTTTATCGACTTCCACTTCTCTTGTAGGCGGTTCCGCTCGAACTTAACATATACAAGCTGAGCTTGGGCTTGGTCAAGAGAAAATCCCAAAGACGCAACCTACTTTTCGAGCTCTGAAAAATGGGCTTCATATGGGGCATGTCTACAGGATGAGGCCATCACTTCCTTTGTCTGAATAAATTGGATTTGTTAAAGCCCTATATTTATACTAATCTTGTGATCACTGTTCAACGAATATATTAACAACGGTCAAAATTCTTAATAGTATTTTAAAATCCAAAAACACAAAGCCAAAGAAGTTGACATTTTATATAAACATTTTACATAAAGAGACATTTAATTAGATCAAGATGGATTTCCATTAATGAAATTTTGGTTCGTTACACCACATTCTTATTTCACCCCACCATGTTATGAGACCTTTCTATGTTTTGTTTTATAGCTCATTATTATTGATGTGTGTTTCCACACTCCTATAACCCATGTATTATGTTATGCCCAAATTCTTATGTCATGAATCAAGATTTATAATCAATTTATTATTGAATATATTTTTTTTAGGTTATATTAATGCAACTTTAT
Source organism: Viscum album (assembly GCA_963277665.1). Taxonomy (NCBI): domain Eukaryota; kingdom Viridiplantae; phylum Streptophyta; class Magnoliopsida; order Santalales; family Viscaceae; genus Viscum; species Viscum album. The sequence continues at coordinate 509,142,104 of OY728145.1, forward strand.
TATTTTCCCATACCCAAATTTTCATTTTATGATCACTTATTATCTTTGATTTTTATCTCTTATGCTTACACTTACTGAGCCTCTAAGATCACTCTTTCATAATGTTTCCATTACAGTGGAAATGAAGGGGGTATTATGTGTGATATTTCTTGAAGGATATCAGTCATGGATAATTTTATAGGAAATATTGATAAATCATTTTAAAATAATAAGATCATATTGGTTATCTCTAAAGACACAAAACCTATAGGTTCTAGATTGTGATTTATTGTGATATTTAATGAATATTTATTAAAAATGATGTAAAATGTATATATGTTAAGTTTAGGTCATATTTTATGGTATCAAACTTGGGTTTAGTTATTTTTGAAGTTTAGGTTATGAATAATAAGTTGATAGAACTTAAAACCCTATTTTTGACAACAAGTGATGTAGGATGAACTTAAAATGGAATTATTTGAAATGAAGGTATCATAGGTTATGAAATCATGGGATTTATTTTCATTACCATATGATTTATTACTCTATTTATTATTGATAATACTCTTTATAACCATTTTTTCAGTAAGTGACAGAAGAAAGAATCATGAAATTTGTGTGGTTGTAGGTATGCTCAATATTTAAAAACATCCTTTGATCATAGTCCTATGAATTACATTATATCTTCAAAAGAATCTAAGACAATTAATTTGTATCCAAAAAGGATGGATATTGAATTATTGAGGAAAATGTTTAGGGTTATATTGATTGTATCCCAAGTCTACAACTACTCTATAGAAAACTATGGGAATTTTCTTCCAAAAAATCCTATTATTCACCCTTTGGTCGAATTTCATGTGATTTTAATCATGGATTAGCTCTCTATATATAGATATTGTATTAATTATTGGGATAGTGAAATCACATTTCATATCCAAATAAACCTATGATTATTTATTGGTATAAGGATGAATATAAACTCTATATAAGAATTTATTAACTTATATAGGAATTAATACCTAGTAATGAGGGGTATTTTTCTCAAACAGATGCAGATAAACTAAATATTTAGGATATGTTGACTATGAATGAATTCATTTATTTTTTTCTAAATAATTTTCTGGTATTCCCATAAATTATGAGGTAGATACTTGCATATAACTCATACCTAGTATTATAACTATATAAAATATTCCTTATATATTAGACTTGGTTGAATTGGAGTAATTAAAGAAGAAACTCTAAGATAAATTTGGTTAAGGTTTTATATTCACATGTGCTTCATCATGTGGTTTACCGGTCCTATTTATTTGGAGAAAAGTTTGATCTATGCATCTCAATGTTGGTTATCATGAACTTAACAAAATAATGATCAAGAATAAGTATCATATACACCATATTTATGAAAAATTCAATCAACTATGAGGGGGTAAATATTATTCAAAGATTGACCTTTTTTTTAATATCATCAATCAATGGTGAAAAGTGAGGACATACCAAATATGGCCTTTCATTAAAGATATGGACAATATGAATTCATATTTATTCCATTTACATTTACAAATTATCCTCATAATATCATTTATCTAATGAATATAGTATTTATAAATTACCTTAATAAATTTATGGTTGTCTTTATAGATGATATTCTAATAGATTCTAAGAGAAAGGAAGAGTTTGGAGATTATTTGAGGATTGTTTTGAAAGCCTTGAGAAAGGTGGAACTATATACCAAATTTATCAAGTGTGAATTATATATATATAAAGTATCATCTATAGTTAAATTAATCATAATGGGTTATATCTATGGATCCTTCAAATATATAGATAATTAAAGAATATATCAGACCAACTGTTGTAACTATTATAACCTGAGATGCCTTGAGAGGGGGTGAATCAGGGTGTACATGAATTTGAACTTTTTATTTTTATTTTTATTTCTTTAGTATCTTATTCCCATATTAGAAAATTTATGTTGAACCTGCCACTTAATTCATCTTTCACCCCACCCCAATAAACCTAAAGTATATAAACAATAAATATAAGGCATGCATAGTGACATGGGGACTTTACACGGTTCACCACAATTGGATAATACAAGGAGCATATATTGAAATTGTTTCGATGTAATATAGAGGTAATACTACTTACTAAAATTATTATAAATATTTAAGAAAGTCACACTAGTAATCCTAGGGACACTCCATCTGTTTTATATATGTTCACTACTTTAGTGAAGCTATCCTCTTCCCTCTTTTCACTGTTATGAGAAAATATTTATAGGTACCCATGCTAAATAAACACATTTATACCATTCTTTTACATAAATAATAATTACATATCTCAAATTTTCTCACAAACTGCAGGATCTATGGTTTAATGTATTGGTGGACTAGATACACAAACAACTTGTTTTACAACATATGTGAATATTTATTCTAAATTGAACTATAATAAACCATATTCTAATCAAATAAGTAGAAAAAATCATCCTCATAACTTGGGAAAAAAAATAATTAGAATGGTGTGATATAAATAACTCAAAAATTTATGAATAAATATTTCATCAGTGTTGAGTTCTTAAGCATAAAAAACATGAGCATAATATAAATACCATGTCATCATGAGTGATAATCATAAAACATTAGTGATCTTCAATGAACATTTCATAACAACTTAAATCCCCAAAATATCAACAAGGAAATATAATATACATAACATGGATTAGAAACATTTAACATAAATCTTTAATCATGAGAGTATATGATTAGAATACATAACATATTTTAATTGTGTCATAAACATTATTATAGAGAAACATTAAATTCAAAATCCACACCATCAGTGCACATGATTATGAGAAACTAAAATGTATTATGAATATTTTCCCCATGAGACATCAACTTTTTATCAATGCATTTTAGGGTGATATAGGACCCCACCAATCATTCTTCCATAATTTTGTGTTCCTCTTAAACTTCATCCATTTATTACATCATAAAGAACCCATAGAAATGAAATGTTTTTCCTATAACATTTAAATGAGAATAATTAACCTTTTATAAAGAACCCATAAATAAAAATGGGTTCCATAAAACATAAAAGTGAAAATAATTCACCTTTCACAACATAAATAAATCATGTAAAAATATAGGTTTTATGACATTTCCAAAAAATAAGACCATGAATTAAATATATTGACAACAAAAAATTGATCTTTGAAAATAATAACATAATAAAAGTTAAATGGAGGATAAAACATGAAACATAAATCTATTTTAGATAGATATTTTTGAATATTTGGAGGAAAATTAAAACTGAATCATAAATGATATTTATTGAAAAAATATGTAATAATAAATGTAAAATTTATAGTTATAAGACTATTTTAAATAATTATCCTTTATTTTCTTAAAAACAATGGAAAAGAAAACAATCAATAAAAGTCAATTTGAATTAAAAAAATATTTTTAACTAGATATATAAGTGATAACATCTTTTAAAATGAAGATGTTGTGAACAAAGAATAAATAAATTCAATATTAAATTATATGACTCACAGGTAGAAGTTTGAGATGCCTAATCCCTTACAAAATTAAAAAATTTCAAATAAAACTCTTTTAAAGTATATTATTTCAAGAAAAAAATTAAGTACAATGAATAACGATAGGTTCATGATACAAAATATTATAGGACAAGTAGATACTCAATACAAATAAAACGTCTGTATAATAATAAATATGTATCAAGGGGAAAAATTTTGGGATAAGAAACCCTTACCTTTATTATTGATGTAACATCCTGGCTCAAGTTCCTCTATGTCTAGTTTCTTGAGCCATTTTTTCATATGGCCAAAAATGTTAATCCTTGTATTCTATAAGTTGTTAACTATCCATGAGGGTCTAATGGATCTTGTGGGTAGAATATACACTCTTTAATAGAGTAAAAAAATAGTGGAAAAATAAACATCAACATGAAATGATAATAAGTACCACAAACATCACATATCACATTCCCAAAATAAAGAAGTACCCATAGACTAATACATTAAAATACACCATGTCACTAGTGCCATGTTCCATAAGAAATCCAAAATAAGGCATGCCTAAAAATCCCTAAAATAGTTTCTAACACCCAGTTTGATTCCCTCATTCATACTGCATCTCGAACCCAAAATCAACCATGTATAAAATGGATTTTCCCCTATCCTAACCTGAAATCAAGAGTTCTTATCGGGTACCCAACGACGGCCCGAGAAGGGTGTGAGTACAACTTATTATTCCATAACTTATGGTGAAAACAAAAATATTCATTATAATATAGTGTATTCAAGAATATAGTAAATAATTTTGATAGTAAAGTTAACCAGGTTCCATCAATTAATATTATTTAAAACAATCACTTATATTCTTAATTCTATATTTTACCCATATTAATCAAACCTTCTTCATCCCATTATGGTAATTTGATCCATGATTCAAAGGGGTAATATTTTGGAAAACATGGTGCATCATTCCATGTATTAAAATGGGATTTATATTTCCATGTCTGACTATCCCAACCATTATATGAAATTTCATGTCCATACCCTTGGAATATGTAGAATTAGCCCTTTCTCCAAAACATTCTATTCATAGGGGCTCTTGAAGCATCGATATGAACTACCCAATGGATAGAAGCATCTATCCAACATCACACCAACCATTAATCACATTTTCTGGAGGTCAATATTGGGTTCCCTTTTCATTAACAAATATAACATAGGTTCACATTTTCATTTATCACATTTCCATGGTTAATTACAGTCAATATGTTCTTTGTTTACATAGTTTTCCGACTTCATAATTCAATAAAATTAAAATCAGTTGCTACCCCTTTCTTGTCATTTAACCACAAGGACAATCCTTATTAACCATTCATCAAATTTACCCCTTTATAATACATCACTCATTTAACTTGTTTAAGTTAACCCAAATACCCTTTTTATACTATTTCAATATACAAACATCATTTCAATCGGTTTAATCCTCTAAACCCTTTATTTCATCATTTAATAATACAATTATCTTATTTAGGGGAGTGGATCACCCCATGGGTGACCATATGTTCAGTCTAATCATCCTCAATAGATCCAATGGGGATCGGGATGGGTCTTTCATATCATTTAGACACCCAATTTAACATTTATTTCCAAATATAAAATGTGCATCATAATGACACAAAAGAACAACCACATACACATAAAATATGGCTTTAAGAATATGGGATATACTTACAGACCACATAACTCAATTTTATAGATGAACATTAATTTAACCTTGTCCATTTATTCATACTCAAACAACCTTCAACACCCAAAATTAGAAACTGATAGAAAAAAATGGTTTAGAGACTTTGTAAGAATAATTACAATTATACAAGTCATATTCAAGATAATATAGGAAAAAGGGGAAAATTACTCTCCCATATATTTGATTCCTACACAATGGAACTTTAAACAACTAAAAAACAAGGTAGAACAATCCTTGGAGGAGGTAAAATCTCCTAGTTCATCACTCAAAATACTGGAGATGGAGAGGGGAAGAAAATACGGTCATAACCCTTATATCCCAATAGGGGGAAATGGGACATTTACACTTTTAATGAGGTGAACGGTTTTCCAAACTGTGTGTCACCCTCTGTCCAAGAGGGGGAATGGGTTGCATTGTCTCCTAGGGATCCTTCAAGTCCTTTCAAACCATGTGAAGGTTGTGTGTTTGGATCTACCCAAAATCGCACTATTTCTATAATTCCCATGCACTTTTTTTCAACTGTAAATCTTCCTGCCTATATGTTTCATGGATAAGGGGAAATGTTAGTACCAATTATGATCAAACCATGAAACCTACACAAATGGAATCTTTTATTCCTTTTTCATGTACCAAATCCTTAATACACCCCTGACTCCCCACCTATTCTTAGAAAACATTTCATTAGGAAATATAAATGGATTTAACTCAAAATTTTAACAAGTAAATTCCTCCTTGAATGGCCAGGACCTTACAACATCCCTTCCTTATAGTGGCTCGTCCTTGAGAAAAACATCTTATAATTTATAATCCTCCAAGGTAAAAATCATGGGGCAGTAATATGAATTTGATGCTCATACCAATGGCATAGTTCTACCCCACAAAACTTTATCACTAGGATCTATAATATGTATCGGAGTCTCTGCAAAGGATGAATCAATCTCAAGATCCACATAATCAACATCGATCATGTGAGAAGGGTTTGTGTGATACTACCAAAGATATGACATGTGAAGAATATCATGCATTCCATTATACCATTGGGGAAGATCCAGTCAGTATTCCTCTGGTTCAATCCTCCCCACAATCTGAAACAGCCCTATATACAGGGATGCTAACTTTCCTTGTTTCTGAATATGACTGTAACCTAATCTTGGAGAAACCTGAATAGATACACAGTCACCCACTATAAACTAAATAGGATTACTACATCAATCATCATAAGACTTATGTCTACTCTGTTCCATAAACATACACTTCCAAATCAACTGAACCTACCTAATGTCACGTATATGAGACTCACTCCTAATAACTCTGATTCCCCTACTTCCATCCAACATAATAAATATCTACATAGCCTAATATAGAGCGTATGATATGGTTCCATATGAATAGTCACTTGATAACTATTTTTATGGGTGAACTCAACAAGTGTTATGTGTTTCTCCCAAGATCCAAAAAATTCCAGAACACGGTCTCTCAACATGTCCCCTAGAACCTTAATAATATGTTTGGATTGTCCATCTGTCTATGGGTGAAAATATATACTAAAAAATACTTGAATACCCAATGAATTCTATATCCCTTAAAAAGCATCAAGTAAAATTAGGATCAAAATATAAACTATAGTTTGTGGTGCCCTGTGAAAATGTACAACCTCTCAAATATATAATTCACCCATCTAGTCTATAATGAAAGTATCTAAATTCGGTAAGAAATTATCTACCTTAGTCAACTGATCCTTAATAACCCAAATTGTGTCATTACTTTGAGATTTACTTGCGATACCTACCATAAAATCCATAGTAACATCATCCCACTTGAAATCTAGGATGGGAAGTGATTGTAATAAACCACCAAGATGCTAATTCTTGGTATTTACTTATTGAAAGGTGTAGCATCGTGTCATGAAACCTACAATATCATTTTTCATTTCTAGCCACCAATATCTTCTATAGATATCATGATAAATTTTCATCAAACTAGGGTGCATGTACCAATTCAAAACATAATATTCATGCATCAACTCTTATGATACACAAGTAGGCACAAAAACATGACCACAAACATGAATAATATCATCCTCATAAATAGTTTAATCGAACAGCTGATACCCACCTTCAAAACAGCCTCTCAAAGCTATACATTTTGAATTCTCATATTTCCTTCTATTAATACGTTTCAGAATATATGACTTGATAAAAAAAGACATGATTTTAATAATCTTATGAATCTCTTGAACACCTATAAGAATCTCAGCAAACAAATCTATCATCATCCACTCAGAACTAGACTCCCAAACTACTTGAGTTTTCACCATTTGGCTCAAGGCATCTCCCACACTGTTTCTTTCCCACATAATATAATCTATCAAAAAGGAAAAAATATTACATGTAATCAACCTATATTAACTACATAATTTTCAAATCATGATGTTAAAATATTTACTTTATGATTTTATAGTTGGTATAAACAAAAAACTTCACACCCAAAAGACGATTCCATGAACAATTTAAGGAGTTAACAACTGCTGTCAATTTTATATCATGTATAGGATAGTTCGATTCTTGTAGGATCAACTACCATGATCCATATTCCATGTCATGATATCCTTTCATCGACACTACCCCAAGTCCAAACCAAGATGCATCAAAAAAACCAAAATATACTACTTACCCAAATCAAGTAAGAACAAGATTAGTGCAGTGGTCAAGCAATTATTTGGATCCTGAAAATCATTGTCACATGCTTCAAATGACTAAAATCGTATACCCTTATTGGTAGATATTTAAAGTGGAAATTCCTAGAGAGAAAATTATTTCATGAACCTTCAATAATAACTCGCTAAACCCATAATGTAAGGACCCAACCCCAGTTTCCCAGAGTCGGTGCCTTGTTTGATTTCGTTGGAATACATACAAGGAATATGAATCCCGAAGGACCAATTAGTTTAGTATTATTGGAAATGATATACATACATAAGTTCAACTTTACAAATGGAAAGGAAAAAAACGACACTAAATTATTCTACTAGAAACATCATGTCTCCTAGATTATGCTTGCATTTAATTCATAATTTACTTCTTCAAGTGCTGAGAAAAATAAAACATAAAGAAGTGGTGAGCTCAAATGCTCAGTAAGAGTAAGAAATACAGGGGAAGATAATATGAATATTATACATGGTGAATAATTGAAAGCACATGCCTTTAATAATAAACTTGAACACATTATTGTAAAAATATGAGCATAATAAAACATAATCATGGGTATTATACTAGTCAAATAACCACATGATCTTCAAATACTAGCATCATAATGAGAGAAGTGCATATGTCGGACATCATAACCATACTGTCCAAGTCTCGTGCTAGGACCATAAAATAATCATTTTGTCGAGGCCTCGTGCCAAGACCATAGTTTGTCTCATGAGACCTACCGATGCATCGAGGGGATCTAGCGGGCCCCACCCATCACATAATAAGTCCAATGCATTCCTCATATGAGTGGGGATAAACATAAACAACACATACATTCATATTGAAACTATCATATGAAATGTAACTAACTTTCCTCAATCATGAAACATAAAACACTAACCATTCGGAATAATATGGTGAATCGTTTTAAGATAGATCATCCCTAATAGATTTAGTCATAAACCATTAAATAAAATATGGTCGATGAATTAATAAATTATTAAATACAATAATACCATGGAATAAACAAGATTATTGAATTAGATGAAAAGACTTATAAAATCATTAAGTAATTCTAGAGATAAATACTCTTTTGTTTTGAAAAGAAGAGTTAGTTTGGAAAAAACACTGTATAAAACCAGAAGTGAAGTAAGATAGTATTTTAATAATAAAATGAGTGATTTTATAAATATAATTGTTTCCAAAAACATATTATATAGTGCCCTTGAAAATAGGTAAGAATTTGAGAAATTCCCTTGAATCGGGCTTGTATTTTTTAAACAATTTTGAAATGTTCCTTTTAGAACGTGTAACTATCCATAAAATAAGGAAGGATTCTGGATTTTAAACATATATATGATACTCAAACAGAATATATGAGGAGTAGATAACAATACATAATAATTTCATTGAGGTATTTAGACAATGAAAGTATCTCGAATGAAAATGGAAGTTCGGGTAGAAAAACACTTACCACTTTTTAATCAAATGATTCGTATGCCCCAAAAATTAATAATATAAAAATTATAGATTTAAAACCATGAAGATAAAGATATTAATAATATTTGAAATCAATGGTCAGTATACATACACAATACAAAAGTATTAGTAGTGAATATGGAAAATCTCACGAAAATGGAAGTGAGATGAAGAAACCCTTACCACTTGGTAATCAAACGATTCGTATGCCCCAAAAATTAATAATATAAAAACTATATATTTAATACCATTAATATAAATATATTCATGATATTTTAAATAAATGGTCAGTATACATAAACCATACAAAAGTATTAGTAGTGAATATGGAAAATCTCACGAAAATGGAAGTGAGATGAAAAAACCCTTACCTTAACTCCAAACGTGTTTCGATCTTGTACTTAAGCTCCTGGAATATGAAATTATACATGTTAATAAATTATTGCAGAACCTATTATACATGTATTTAGTTTACCAAAATTCTTGTTAGTTCATTTATTTCTTTATTGACAAGTTATTGTATTGAATTTCGTCGTTCTGGAGTGTTTGTTTCCTTTATTTTTATATTCGGTTCACTTGTTTTTAAGTAATGGAGTTCATGTGGAAAGGTTATAAATCTCCAGGATTGGAATTATATATTATTTGTGAACATAAATAATTGGTAATGTTCATTTCTATCATTTGGTTACATGGAATGAGGAAGAATCCATAGATGACAACCACTTCAATTATTCGGCGGTATTTGGATTATTATGGACTAGTTTCCTCATATAATTTAATTATATGTACATATTCTGCTTCCTGAATATTAATTATGTTATAATAAATATGTTATAGTATGTTTCAACCATAAATATGGTTTCATGACCAGTAATGAAGAAGAAATTGAAGAACGAAACTTTGTCATCCATGAAGGCTATAAATTGGAACCTCATGGACGTTGATTTCGTTTATAAAAAATAAAAGGGAGGGAGTAAGAATATTTATGATGTTTCTTCCATTAAAATGATAAAATTTCAGTATATATATGATACTATAGTTATCGTGATCATTTGGACAGAGGAGGTGAGGAGAGAAAAATAAAATAGATGAACTTGAAAATAAAAGAAAAGTTAAGAGATCCCTTATGAAAATTCTGCAGCCTAATGGCGTCACTTAAAATTTCATAAAATCAAATGATGAGAACAAAATGGTATCTCGTCATATTTAAATAAAAGGACAGTAATAAGAATGAGTAAAATCAAACCCCAACATATGAGAAAGTAATTTCAAATAGATAACATAAAAGAACTGTCGACTTAAAGAAGAGAATGAAGGATTCCCTTACCTTGTAGAATAACTCCTAGATCATGAAGGATGTGACATTGGGGGCTTACGAACACCTTGGGAGGACTACTAGAGAGGTAAAACCACCAGATCTTCTAGGATGAGGGATTTGGAATGAAGGAAAACTAATGGATGAGTGGGTATTTATAGAAAAAGAGAGGTAATTTTTTAATAATTTCAAAGGGACACCTTATTAGTGGTTTTTTCCAAACCATGGGCTTACCCATGGTATTTTCCCATGGTTTTAGCCACTTGGAACACCTCATGTCATAAGTTAATATACAAAAGTCGAAGATACTTTTATATTTAATTATTACATCATTATGATGTCATTAAACTACCAAAAACTCAAAACTGTATTTTTACTATTCAGGAAAAATTCATGTAATTTAGAAAAATCCCAAAACTTCACCCCAACCATTTTTCTACATGTAGAATTAAAAAAGTGAAATAAATTTCTGAAAAATAATTTTCTAAATATTATTAATTTAATTTTTAAATAAGGCCATAGTTAATTCGAAAAATAACAATCTTAAAGTGCAATTAGTTTTATTTATCATTGAAAAACTAATTAAAATCTCATTATCTTCTTGCATTAAGAAAATAAAATAATATTATTATTTTATATTCATAATGGTCATATTACTATTCATATTACTATTCATAAGGGTATGTTACTATTCACCAAAAATCAAGTTTTTTCTATCAGACTCCAAATGACTTACTCAACACAACTCTGGATGACCATTTTACGAAATTCAAAACATAGAAGAGGCAAAGTTGTGTTTAATGGATTGATTATAAAATTGCTTTCTATGTTTATTTTCAAAACCTTGGGGTGTTACATTCTCCCCTCCTTATAAAAATTTCATCCTAAAAATTCACAAAATATTACCTAAAAAGATTCAGGTATGTCTTTACCATAAGATCCTCAGGCTCCTAGGTTGATTACTCCATCTTATGGTTCCTCCATAGAACCTTTACCAGACGAGTCGTCTGATTTCTGAATACATGTTCTCTAGTATCAAGAATCTTGATAGGCTCTTCACAATAAGATAGATCTGGCTCAAGTTCTACTTCTTCATAACTAAGTACATGTGTTTGGTCTGGCATGTACTATCTTAACATTGACATGTGGAACACGTTGTGAACCTTGGAGAGACTTGGCGGCATTGCCAAATGGTAAGCTACGACCCCAATTCGCTCCAGAATTTCAAAAGGTCTGATGTACCTGGGACTTAATTTTCCCGTCTTACCAAATCATATAATACCCTTCCATGGAGATACCTTTAAGAAAACATGATCACCTTCTTGAAACTCCAAATCCTTTCTTCAGTTATCTACATAGCCCTATTTCCTACTTTGAGCTATTTTGATATGGTTCTGGATAATCTTTACCTTTTCTATTGTTTCTTCAAAAAGTTTTGGACCCACTAGCTTTCTTTCACCAAATTCATCCCAACAAGTTGGTGTACGACATCTCCTCCCATATAATGCTTCATAGGGTGGCATCTGAATACTGGAATAGAAGCTATTGTTGTAGGAAAATTCCACGAGAGGTAAATACTGATCCCACATGCCTTGAAAATCAAGTGAACAAGACCTAAACATGTATTTAAATGTTTGAATAGTCCATTCTTATTGTCCATCAGTTTGTGGGTGGTAGGAAGTGCTCAAACGAAGATCAGTATCTAGGGCCTTCTGAAAACTTTTCAAGAATCTTGATGTAAAATGTGGATCATGATCAGAAAAAATAGAGGGGCGTACTCCATGAAGTCTCACAACTTTATTAATATATAGACTTGCTAGACGTTCAAGTGGTGGATCTTCTCTTATAGCAAGAAAATGTGCCGACTTTGTAAGACGGTCAACAATGACCCATATTTCATCGTTCCATCTAGGATTCTTTGGTAGTCCCTTGACAACGTCCACCATGATATTATCCCATTTCCACTTAGGTATGGGAAGATGTTGCAATACTCCTCTAGGCTATTGCCTTCCAGCTTTCACTTGTTTACAAACTATACATCTTGACACAAAATCAGCAATCTCCCTCTTCATGTTGTCCCACCAAAAATGTTCCTTCAAATATCTATACATCTTAGTGCTACCAGGGTGTATAGTGAAATTGGAAGTATGAGCATCATCCAACAATTCCCTTTTTAGATCAATTATATCAGGAACACAAAGTCTCTTCCCAAATTTCAAAATTCCATCTTCATATACGAAGTCACTCAATCTCCCATCATTCACAGCTTTAATCTTCTTTTGAAACTCCTCATCATCAGCCTGAGAACTTTTTATCCTTTCTAGTAAAGATGGTTTGGCAACCATTTGAAAATGAATTTATGTTTCACATTCCATGGTTATTCCCATATCCATCATTACTAGATCCATGAAAATAGGATCCCTTTAAACTCTCATCTTGTTCAAAACTCCATGATCCTTTCTGCTCAAAGCATCTGCCAACTTATTTGCCTTCCCCGGGTGTTAGTGTATTGTGCAATCATAATCCTTGAGTAGTTCAAGACATATCCTTTTCCTCATGTTGAGTTATTTCTATGAGAAAATATACTTCAAACTCTTGTGATCAGTATAAATCTCACATTTTTCACCATAGAGATAATTTCTCCATATCTTCAAAGAAAATATTACAGCATTGAACTCAATATCATGAGTAGGATAGTTTTGTTTGTGAATTTTTAGCTGCCGTGATGCATAAGTAATAACCCTATCATTTTGCATAAGGACACAACCAAGTCCTTTCTTTGAATCATCACTATAAATAGCAAACCCGTCATTCCCCGATGGTAGATTAAATATATGAGCATTGACTAATCTTATCTCTTTCATTACATCCCAAAGTGAAAAATATCTTCTCAAGGGAACATATCCACTGCTCTTCTATAAACGGTTTTGTAGTCCTGTTGAATGATGGAGGTTGTTGTTGCATAAAGAGATCTAGCATGGCTCCTCCACGTGGTTGATCCGGATGCTCCATACGGGTAAGGTTATTATTCATAACCTAATTAAGTTGTCCCAGTAGAGTTATGAGTTGCTCAGCACTAGTCACAGCACCAAAGCCAATATCATTATCTTGTGTTGGAGGAAAATCCCTACAGGGGAAACGTGCATTCGTGCGATTTCCATTCCGTCCACTAGGCACCATATCTAGATAATGGAATACACTATATCAGGTTATGAATCATAATGTATAATCTTAACTTAAAAATACTCAGAAAAATTGAGATCCTACACATGGCTAATCCCATGTTCACAAAAATGGTTTCTTTGAGAAATATTTAACATTTCAATCCTTTATAATGGTTTGTAATGAAAATGTGAAGTATCCTAAGCATATCCCTTGAGAGTGTCATAACCAAGAGTGCAGTAAAACTCATTGTCGTGCACCAGATCCTGTTCGAGTCTAGCTCAAAGAGGTGTTTTCTGGTTTTACCCCTAGATACATCTATGACAGAGCCGCCTCTACCATCTCATATCCAGACAGAGATGTATTTATTGAAATATCCACATAATCTATTCCTTACCAAAATACCATGACTTTCTTGTATGTTTATCCTCAAAGACAATCTTAGGGAATCTTCCCTAATCTACGTTTTCTAAATCTAGTTTCCAAATTTTCTACTAAACTTGCTCTGATACCAAATGTAAGGACCTGACCCTAGTTTCCTGGAGTCGGTGCCTTATTTGATTTCATTGGCAGACATACAAGGAATGTTAATCCCGAAGGACCAAGTAGTTTAGTATTATTAGAAACAAGATACATACATAAGTTCAACTTTACATATGGAATGTAAAAAACGACACTAAATTATTCCACTAGCAACATCATGTCTCCTAGATTATGCTTGCATGTCATTCATAATTTAATTCTTCATGTCCTGAGAAAAATAAAACATACAGAAGAGGTGAGCTCAAATTATCAGTAAGAGTAAGAAATATAGTGGAATATGATATAAATATTAGACATGGTGAATAATTTAAAGAACGTTCCTTTAATAATAAACTTGAACACATTATGGTAGGCATATGAGCATAATAAAACATAATCATGGGTATTCTACTAGTCTAATAACTGCATGATCTTAAAATACTAGCATCATAATGAGGGAAGTGCATATTACAGACATCATAACTGTAGATACCCAAATCTTGATGTACATAAACATTAAATTGCTTTTGTGGAATATCTAATACATAACAAAAACAGACACCAAAGGACCGTAATAGTTTAGTGTCTTTGGAAACTGGGAATATAATCTTCTAATCTTGGGGAAAGATCTTCAATATCTCCCATAAAGATCTTCATTTTTTTTCTTACCTAAAAACTTTATTTATGTCATGGGGAAAAGAAAACATAAAAAGGGTGAGCTCAAATTCTCAGTAAGGGTAAACATTGAGAACATAAAACAATCCATAAAAAATTGATTTAAAAAACATGATCATAAAATCTAAACATCAAAATCTTGAGCAATGACATAAATCTTGACAATACATAAGGCATAGATCATAAAGAAACATTAATCATGATAAAATAGCATGGGAATAAAACATGTAATTTTTGAAACCATTAAGCACATGATATGATTTCCATAGTAGCCAAGGCATTGCTGCCAAGACCATCTTAGTGGATGAAGTCCCTTACTGAACCGGGTTTACTTGCCATTCCAACCCTGCATTACTGAACTGGATTTACTTTCCGTTACATCCATGTCTATCTCATGAGATACAAATCTTTACCCAATGTATTTGAGGGAGATATAGGTCCCACCCATCTCATAATGAAACCATTCTTATGTGTGCCACAAAATCATAAACCATATATCATAGCGTAACCCATGTAATAAATATGGGATTCATAAACATCATCCCATCATAACATAATCCATAAAATGACTTCATAAGAATAATTCCATCATAACATAATTAAATAAATGTAATAATAGCGATATAAACAGAATCCTATATTATCATAGATGTAAAATAATTTTGATAAAACAATTGAACTCCATTCTTGAGGAAACTATCCTTTCTTCTTCCAAAACATTTTTCCTTTCTCAACATGTCATACAATTTTAAACTAAAAGAAGTAAATTGAAAATAAATATGAAAACATGTAAAGGAAGCATTATGGAAATAATGTTTTATGAAATCATAAAAATCCATTCACTTCGTATAAGTTAAAAAAACATTCTTCTCATACTTTTGCTAGAAAAGTCAAAAAGTACCTCATTTTGGAAACGACAAAAGATTCCTTTCATATATTTTACTAAAAACTCAAAAACAGGTAAAATTGGATTTAAAATATTGTATAAGGATAGAAATAATATTACATATTGAGGAAACATTGATGTGGATGATAAATATGACCCCAGTAAATATTTAAGAATAAACAATCTCGAATAGAATGAGATTGGAAGAGTTATCCCTTACCTTAGGTCTGATATGCTTCATACGTATCTGAAAATCCTATATAATTATTTAAATAATGTCATTGACTTATTACAGAATCATATTCATTGTTATGATATCATATATGATCCACTTATGACTTTATATTACCCGTTCTTTTGTAAATTTCATGTTAAAGCAGCGTTTGGGTAAAATTGTTTTATTTATCGTACGTGTTTGGACTTGTTGTTATTGATATTATTATTACTTATATCATGATTTAATTACTTCCAGAATGTAAATAAAGATATATATATCATATAAATTTAGTATATATATATAATAGATAGATAAATGAAATGAAATACACCGTTCATGGAGACGGTAGGTCGTACGTATGCATGAATGCTGTTTTCTTTTCCTTATTGACTTGAATGGAAGTAAGTAGATGAAATATATATATATATATATATATATATAAATAAATCCAGTAGAATTATAATTTCATATATTTCATTATTATTCATTATATATACATTATAATAATTATTGAGTGGTTGACATGGAGAATGAATCTCATCGCGTCGTGGAGACGGTAATTCGTACATACGCACGAGCGATGATATCGTTCCCATAATTATTAAATTGAATTGGAGTGGATGATATAATTTTTGAGAATCATTATGATGTTATAATAACTATATATAGTTATTCTTTGCACCATTATACCCATCCAAGTAAGGTGGTGGTGGAAAAACAGATTACACCACGGCGTGGAGACGGTATTCCGTACGTACGCACGCGCGGTGATTTCGTTTTTCGTAGGATGGATAGAAGGTGAAATAGGGTTGTTTTATATTTATAATAACATATCAGTATATGTAGGATACTTATTTTGTTGCTTCATAATGAAACCACTAAAGAAGAAGAAGTCGAATAAGAAAGAAACTTGAAAGAATCGGTAGAAGGTATTACCTCTTCCTCGAAGTGCCTCCTTTGAACTTCCTTTTAGGGTACTAGAGTTGGTCTTTTGTGAAGACCAGTACCTCTATAAGGTTTTTGTGGAAGTGGGGAAGTGAAATGGGCAGAGTTTTTCTGAGATTCAAGGCTCAAAATGGTGTGAGGAGGATAGGGAAGAGGTTCCCTTTTATAAGGGAGGAGAGGGGCACCTTTGGAATTATAAGAAATATTAATTTATAATAAATTCCAACCCCACATAAAAACTTCCAAAAATGACTCAATTAGAAGATTAGATGATATAGGGTTTTAATCTAATCAACCAATAAAATTTATACATGTTGTGAATTTATTTTAAACCTTATCAAATTGATTTATCCTTATTTAATCTATTTCATTTTATTTGTGGTAATAATATTTTAAATTTTAAATTGATATACATAATTACTTATGTGCTGTTAATTATCCATAATTATATACTTTATGACATTTTAGACCATATAAATATAAATTTATACTTTTTAAATATTTTTGTGATTTTTAAACAATTTTATAATATTATATTTTTATAAAATAACAATAGCGTCAATTTTGACACTATTCATTTATTTGAATTTAAATAAAATCTAAATAGAAGATATATTAGAAATAAAAGATTTAATAGATTAATAAAATATCATATTTATCTATAAAATTAGTGGAGAACATTAAATAGTTCATATAATATTTATTTTAATGTTTTTAAAACCATTTATTTGATATTTCAATCAATAAAATAATTTCAAAATCCCAATTGCGTCACCTTTAATAATAATTATTTAATCCTTAAAAATTCTAAATAAATTCCAATGATGTAGATAATTTTATTATATTTCTTGAGACTATTCATTTTCGAAGTTTCATGAAGCTTATAATAAAATTAAAGTTATTATACTTATAAGATTTAAGAGAGTGACATGTTGTCACTTTCTTTGGTTTTAATAATAATTAAATTATTTTAATTGTAAAAATTCCATAAAATGAATTTATTCCGACCCTTAGGCGATAATGGTCAACTGTTAGTCATCCAATCGAATTTTTTCAGGTGTTAGGGTAATTTTATAATCTTATTTTTACCCTTAATAACCCAATTTACCTTTAACTGCAGTAAATAAACATTACCGTGGTTACTATTCATAATATCAAAAAAATAAAAGTAACATATTAACATAATTTGTACCCAATGAATTCAAATATGGAATCCATTTTTCAAAATTCAAAACACATAAGTTGCAGTAATTAATTTAAAATTAATCTCATTGTTAAGAAAACAGGTTTTAAAAGTTAAAACATTGCCAAAGATTGAAATGTTTTTACCTATGAATTCAATGTAAAATTAATGGTAATGAAATAAATTATATTAAATGGTAAAAATATATTCTATTTATACTTTTAAAACATTAAATATTATTATTTAACCATATAAATTATTGCGATGAAAAAAGTTGTTTTTAATTAAAATATAGCGTGTTTTTACTATTCATTAAAATTTGAACGTTATCAGAAAAATGTCAAAACTTTTTCAAATGTAAATTTTTATATCCTGATTCAAAATAAGAAGTTTATTTTGTAAAATTTAACTTATAAACATGTCAAAAACTAGATTTAATGTGGGTGCGCCATCAAAAGGCGACAAAACTACATTTTTTTAAAAATACTTATTTTACCCGAAAAAATTAATGTGTTCTCATACCATGTTATAGAAAATGTGTAAGATGAATAATAATGTTATAAAATTTAAAATTTAGTTAATACTATTCATAACGGCTAGTTCATAATAATATTATAACAATATATCGTCGTTTAGTGAAATCCAGTATTGCGTACAACACACACAATCGAGGAAGGTCGTGATTGCTTGTAATGCAAGCCAAGTCAGGGTTGTGTGTAGTGCAAGACTACTTTGTTGTTGCGTATAACAAAATCCAACCATATTTCATTTATACATTGAATATATATATATATATACACTCAATGTTGCATAGAATAACTACTATCAAACAAACTTGAAATTGTGTGTAACACGATCCAAGATTACTGTTGCCTATACTGCAAGCTAATACGGTGTTGCGTATATTGAAAGATAATATTCTTGTAGCGTACAAAAGAAGATATGAAATAATTTAAAAAGAATATATCTTATAAAATCTCGGGGTGTTACATTCTACCCCCCTTAAAATGAACTTCGCCCTTGAAATTCGTCAGGGTTATAAATGGTTTATTACATGAGAGTTTCTTTCATAGAAACCCACATCGTAAAAAGGAATACCAAAACTTAACTTTAAAAACTAAATTATGAAACATAACGGTTACCTAGATGAACTAATCATTGGGTTTACACATAGGAGAACATAGGTGAAAATATGGATATGGAAGACAAAT
Organism: Viscum album; assembly: GCA_963277665.1. Lineage (NCBI taxonomy): Eukaryota > Viridiplantae > Streptophyta > Magnoliopsida > Santalales > Viscaceae > Viscum > Viscum album. The sequence continues at coordinate 509,161,662 of OY728145.1, forward strand.
CTATCCATTAAGATCTCATGGAGTGTGGTAGAGAACATGGCTATGAAAAAACCAACTATCACAGAGCCATAAATTAGTGATGATTTAAGGTACCATATAATTAATCAGATATTATAGCACTAGGACAACATTTTTGGTTTTCAAAATCATTTCCCAAATGTTGAAGAATTTTTTTGAATTAAAATAAATACTTACTTGATTTTTGTACAATCTCACCGTTGCTCATGCCTTGAACAATTTCCACTTCATCTCTTAAAGAAATGAAGTGTAATTTCTCTTTTTTGAAGTATTAGCAGATCATGCTATAGAATGATAGGTCATTCCATCTGTCTCAAACATAAGGTTAGAAAAAGTTATATACATAATTCTATATATGGTGAGATTAATCGTATATGGTTCCTAAAATGGACGTATACTTTGTATATCATACCACATAATATATTGAAACTAATTTATATTAACCACAGGATTCTTGTAGGCCAGTGGTAGGCAATAAAGGCATGTCGCACTTCGGTTGTGGGTTCGATTCCCGCATCCTTGTCCGACGTGAGGGGTTTTCGCCCATCCTACAGGTTTTCCTTTTTCTAAAACTACACTATTATAACATTACAAAAATAATATCGAAATTTTTTTAGCATTAAACAATACTAACTTATGTCAAACATAATCCATTCCAATCTTTAGGCTTATCTAAAATACTTATGTCCAAGATCATAGTATAAAGAAAATAATTACTAGAAATTTTATTTACTGAGCATGTGAATACCATCATTTATCCCACATATATCATACGATATATCTTGTTGGTCACATTCCAAACATGTGAATACCTTAGTAATGTATTCTCTTGAAAAATGAATACCCATTGAACCTTAGTGAAAACATTAATGTTGTCAAAAGATAACTCTTTCCACATACTAAAATCCCAAAAATTATATATACTCAAACCATGATATCACTTAGTCCTTATATCAATCTTGATCTCATGAATACTAACAAACATATTATTTTCTCCTTATCCCTTCAGTAGGTGCATAACATCGGCTTTCCAAATATATTTCAATCACTTTTTATGGTTACCAGTACCATATTCTTATGGAAAACCACAATTGACCAATACATAGATATTCCAATATACCATAAAATTACCTCAACAACATTATTCTTGAATTCCAATACATAAACCCTTCAATCCATCCACTTCAATGATTGTCATGGAATAAGTCCTTCCTTGATTTAGAAGTAACCTCTTAGGTCATGGCATTGAGTTGGGTAATGCTCATGTTCTCCACAGATAAGACATTGAACTCCATAACAATCTGTCACTCTATGACCCTTTTCTCCACACAGATAACATCTTCCCCTCCATTTGAGGTATTCCTCAAGGTTCTTCTTCCCTTCTTTAGACATCTCAATCTTACTTTCTATATGATCCTCACCAAGCGAACATGCATAAAAGTCTATCTTCCTCTTATTTGATGAATTAGGAAAACAGCTAAAGTTTACCTTGTTAATCATATATCATGATGACTGATTCGGCATAGTCACAATATCTTTCTCTCTAGTCATTGCACAATTTCATTGCTCATAGTCACCAATTTTTCCATTGGATTCAATGTTAACCGAATTCCTTCTGGTTCCCTCCATTGACTAAAACACAAAAAGAATTCTGTGAGAGGAAAAAATCATACAAGGAAAATAACATAATCAAGGGGGATTACGTTTGATATCTAACATCTTAGGTTTAATTCTAAGATCATTACCAAAATTCTAAGACTATAACCTATAATTATACTGAACCTTAGGGACATCCCTAGACATACCTTAGAAATATCTCCAGGGATCTCACTAAAGTTTTCGCATCCTAGTTTCCAAAGGTTGACTAAACCTTTCATCTGATGCCAACTGTAGAGACCCAAAGATTTATGTACATAGACATTAAATTACTTTTGTGGAATATCTAATACATAACAAAAGAAGACACCAAAGGACCATAATATATTAGTGTCTTTGGAAACTCAGAATATAATCTTCTAATCATGGTGAAAGATCTTCAACATCTCCCATAAAGATCTTCCTTTTTTTTATTACCTAAAACCAATATTTATATCCTAGGGAAAAGAAAACATAAAAAGGGTGAGCTAAAATGCTCAGTAAGGGTAAACATTGAGAACATAAAACAATCCATAAACATTTGATTTCAAAAACTTGAACATAAAATCTAAACATCAAAATCTTAAGCGATGACATAAATCTTGACAATACATAAGGCATAGATCATAAAGAAACATTAATCATGATAAAATAGCATGGGAATAAAACATTTAATTGTGGAAACCATTAAGCACATGTTATTATTTCCATAGTAGCCAAGGCATTGCTGCCAAGACCAACTTAGTGGACAAAGTCCCTTACTGAATCGGGTTTACTTGCCGTTACAGCCCTGTATTACTGAACCGGATTTACTTGTCGTTCCATCCATGTCTATCTCATGAGATATAAATATTTACCCAATTAATTGGAGGTAGATATAGGTCCCACCCATCTCATAATTAAATCATTCCTATGTGTTCCACAAAATCATAAACCATACATCATAGCATAACCCATGTAATAAATATGGAATTCATAAACATCATGTCATCATAACATAATCCATAAAAGGACTTAATAAGAATAATTCAATCATAACATAATAAAATCAATGTAATAATAGGTATATAAACATAACCCTATATTATATTAGATGGAAAATAATTTTGATAAAACAATTTAACTCCATTCTTGAGGAAAATATCCTTTCTTCTTCAAAAACATTTTTCCTTTCTCAACATGTCATACAATTTTAAACTAAAAGATGTTAATTGAAAATAAACTTGAAAACTTGTAAAGTAAGATTTATGGAAATAATGTTCTATGAAATCATAAAAATAAATTCACTTCGTATAAGTTAAAAAAACATTCTTCTCATACTTTTTCCAGAAAAGTCAAAAAGTACCTCATTTTGGAAACGACAAAAGATTCCTTTCATATCTTTTACTAAAAACTCACCAATAGGTAAAATTGGATTTTAACTATTGTAAAATGATAGAAATAATATTACATATTGAAGAAACATTGATGTGGTTGATAAATATGACCTCAGTAAATACTTACGGATAAACAATCTCGGATAGAATGAGATTGGAAGAGTTATCCCTTACCTTAGGTCTGATATGCTTCGTACGTATCCGAACCTCCTGTATAATTATTTAAATAATGTCATTGAATTATTAATGAATCATATTCATTGTTATGATATCATATATGGTTCACTTATGATTTTATATTACCCTTTCTTTTGTAAATTTCATGTTAAAGCATGGTTTTGGGTAAAATTGTTTTATTTATCGTACGTGTTTGGACTTGTTGTTCTTGATATTATTATTACTTATATCATGATTTAATTACTTAAAGAATGTAAATAATGATTTATATATCATATATATTCATTATATATATATATAATGGATAGATAAATGAAATTAAATACACCGTTCATGGAGACGGTAGGTCGTACGTACGCATGAACGCTGTTTTCTTTTCCTTATTGAATTGAATGGAAGTAAGTAGATGAAATATATATATACATAAATCCAGTAGCTTTATCAGGTCATATATTTCATTATTATTCATTATATATACATTATAATCATTCTTGAGTGGTTAACATGGAGAATGAATCTCATCGCGTCGTGGAGATGGTAATCCGTACATATGCACGAGCAATGATATCGTTCCCATAATTATTGAATTGAATTGGAGTGGAAGATATAATATCTAATAATCATTAGGATGTTATAATAACTATATATAGTTATACTTTACACCATTATACCAACCCAAGTAAGGTGGGGGTGGAAAACAGATTACACCACGGCGTGGAGACGGTATTCCGTACGTACGCATGCGCGGTGATTTCATTTTCCGTAGGATGGATAGAAGGTGAAATAGGATTGTTTAATATTTATAATAAAATATCAGTATATTATGGATACTGATGTTATTACTTAATAATGAAACCACTAAATAAGAAGAATTAGAAGAAGAAAGAAACTTGAAAGAATCGGTAGAAGGTATTACCTCTTCCTCAAAGTGCCTCCTTTGAACTTCCTCTTAGGGCACTAGAGTTGGTCTTTTGAGAAGACCAGTACCTCTATAATGTTTCTTTTAAAGTTGGGAAGTGAAATGGGCTGAGGTTTTCAGGGCTTCAAGGCTCAAAATGGTGTGAGGAGGAGAGGGAGGAGGTGCCCTTTTATAAGGGAGGAGAGGGGCACCTTTGGAATTATAAGAAATATTAATTTATAATAAATTCCAAACCCACTTAAAAACTTCCAAAAATGACTCAATTCTAAGATTTAATGAGAAAAGGTTGTAATCTCATCAACCAATAAAATTTATACATGTTGTGAATTTATTTTAAACCTTATCAAATTGATTTGTCCTTATTTAATCTATTGAATTTTATTTGTGGTAATAATATTATAAATTTTAAATTGATATACATGATTAATTATGTGCTACTAATTATCCATAATTAGATAAGTTAAGACATTTTAGACCATATAAAATTAAATTTGTAATTTTTAAATATTTTTGTGATTTTTAAACAATTTTATAATATGTTGTTTTTATAAAATAACAATAGCGTCAATTTTGACACTATTCATTTATTTGAATTTAAATAAAATCCAAATAGAGGATATATTCGAACTAAAAACATTAATAGATTAATAACATGTCATTTTTATCTATAAAATTAGTGTAGAACATTAAATAGATCAAATAATATTTATTTTAATGTTTTTAAAACCATTTATTTGATATTTCAATCAATAAAATAATTTCAAAATCACTATTGTGTCACCTTTAATAATAATTATTTAATACATAAAAATTCTAAATAAATTCCAATGATGTAGATAATTTTATTATATTTCTGGAGACTATTAAGTTTCTAAGTTTCATGAAGTTTATCATAAAATTAAAATTATTATACTTATAATATTTCAGAGAGTGACATGTTGTCACTTTCTTTTGTTTGAATAATAATAAAATTATTATAATGGTACAAATTCCATAAAATGAATTTATTCTGACCCTTATGTGATTAGAGTCGACTTTTAGTCATCCAATATAATTTTGGCATGTGTTAGGGTAATTTTATAATCTTATTTTTACCCTTAAAAATCTGATTTACATTTAACTGCAGTAAATAAAAATTACCGTAGTTACTATTCCTAATATCAAAAAAATACAATTAACCTATTAACATAATTTGGTCCCTCTGAATTCAAATATGGAATCCATTTTTTAAAATTAAAAACACATAAGTTTCAGTAATTAATTTAAAATTAATCTCGTTCTTAAGAATACGGATTTTAAAAGTTAAAACATTGCCAAAGATTGAAATTTTTTTACCTATGAATTCAATGTAAAATTAATGGTAATTACATACATTATATTAAATTGTAAAAATATATTATATTTATACTTTTAAACCATTAAATATTATAATTTAACCATATAAATTATTGCGATGAAAAAAGTTTGTTTTAATTAAAATATAGCGTGTTTTTACTATTCATTAAAATATGAAAGTTATCAAAAAAATATCAAAACTTTATCCAATGTAAATTTTTATATCATGATTAAAAATAAGAAGTTTATTTTGTAAAATTGAACTTATAAACATGTCAAAAACTATATTTAATGTGGGTGCGCCATCAAAAGCCGACAAAACTGCATTTTTTGAAAAATACTTATTTTACCCGAAAAAATTATTTTGTACTCATACCATGTTCTAGAAAATATTTAAGATGAATAATAATGTTATAAAATTCAAACTTTTGTTAATAATATTCATAATATCTAGTTAAAAATAATATTATAACAATATATCGTTGTTTAGTGAAACTCGGTATTGCATACAACACACGCAATCGAGGAAGGTCGCGATTGCGTGTAATGTAAGACAAGTCAGGGTTTCATGTAGTGAAAGACTCCTTTGTTGTTGAATATAACAAAATCCAACCATATTTAATTTATACATTGAATATATATATATACACTCAATTTTGAGCAGAATAACTACTATCAAACAAACTTGAAATTCTGTGTAACACGATCTAAGATTTGTGTTGCGTATACTTCAAGCTAATATGGTGTTGCGTATAGAACAAGATAATCTTGTTGTAGCGTAAAAAATACGATATGAAATAATTTAAAAATAATATATCTTATAAAATCATGGGGTTTTACAATAACAATTCTATCCAAGTCTCGTGCTAGGACCATAAAATAATCATTTTGTCAAGGCCTCGTTCCAAGACCATAGTTTGTCTCATGAGACCTACTGATGCATATAGGGGACATAGAAGGCCCCAACCATCACATAATAAGTCCAATGCATTCCTCATATGATTGGGGATTAACATAAACAACATATACATTCATATTGAAACAATCATATGAAATGTAACTAACTTTCCCCAATCATGAAACATAAAACACTAACCATTCAGAATAATATGGTGAATTGTTTTAGGATAGATCATCCACAATAGAGTTATTCATAAACCATTAAATAAAATATGTTATATGAATTCTTAGATGATTAAACCCATTAATACCATGGAATCAACAAGAGTGTTGAATTAGATGAAAACACTCTTATAAAATCATTAAGCAATTATGGAGATAAATACTCTTTTGTTAAGAAGAGTTCTTTTGGAAAAATCATTGTATAAAACCAGAAGTAAAGTAAGATAGTATTTTCATAATAAAATGAGTTCTTTTATAAAGATAACGGTTTCCAAAAATAGATTATAGAGTTCCCTTGAAAATAGGTAAGAATTTGAGAAATTCCCTTGAACCGGGCTTGTATTTTTGAAACAATTTTGAATGTTCCTTTTAAAATGTGTAAATATACATAAAATAAGGAAGTATTATGGTTTTTAAACATATATATGATACTCACACAGAATATATGATGAGTACATAACCATACATAATAATTTCAATGAGGTATTTAGACAATGAAAGTATCCCAAATGAAAATGGAAGTTTGGGTGGAAAAACCCTTACCACTTTGTAATCAAACGATTCGTTTTCCCCAAAAATTAATAATATAAAAATTATAGATTTAATAACATGAAGGTAAATATATTCATGATATGTGAAATCAATGGTCAGTATACATACACCATACAAAAGTATTAGTAGTGAATATGGAAAATCTCACGAAAATGGAAGTGAGATAAAGAAACCCTTACCACTTTGTAATCAAACGATTCGTATGCCCCAAAAATTAATAATATAAAAATTATAGATTTAATAACATTAATATAAAAATATTCATGATATGTGAAATCAATGGTCAGTATACATACACCATACAAAATTATTAGTAGTGAATATGGAAAATCTCACGAAAATGGAAGTGAGATGAAGAAACCCTTACCTTAACTCCAAACGTGTTCCGCTCTTGTAATTAAGCTCCTGGAATATGTAATTATATTTGTTAATAAATTATTTCAGAACCTATTATACATGTATTTAGTTTACCATAATTCTGGTTAGTTCATTTATGTCTTTATTGACAAGTTATTGTATTAAATTTCGTCGTTCTAGAGTGTTCGTTTCCTTTATTTTCATATTCGGTTCACTAGTTTTTAAGTAATGGAGTTCATGTGGAAAGGTTATAAATCTCCAAGATTGGAATTATATATTATTTATGAACATAAATAATTTTTAATGGTCATTTATATCATTTGGTTACATGGAATGAGGAAGAATCCTTAGATGACAACCACTTCGATTATTCAGCGGTATTTGGATTATTATGAACTAGTTTTGTCATATAACTTAATTATATGTACATATTCTGGTTTATGAATATTAATTATGTTATAATACATATGTTATATTCTTTTTCAACTGTAAATATGGTTTCATGACTAGTAATGAAGAATAAATTGAATAATGAAACTTTGTTGTCCACGAAGGCTATACATTGGAACCTCATGGACATTGATTTCGTTTATAAAAAATAAAAGGGAGGGAGTAAGAATATTTATGATGGTTATTCCATTCACATGATATAATTCCAGTATATAGATGATATTGTAGTTATAATGATCATTTGTATTGAGGAGGTGAGGAGAGAAAAATAAAAAAGATGAACTTGAAAATAAAAGAAAAGTTAAGAGATCCCTTATGAAAATTCGGCAGCCTAACGACGTCACTTAAAATTTCATAAAATCATTGATGAGAACAAAAGGTTTTCTCATAATATTGAAATCAAAAGGGCAGTAATAAGAATGAATTTAATCAAACCCCAACATATGAGAAAGGAATTTTAAATAGATAACATAAAAGAACTGTTGACTTAAAGAAGAGAATGAAGGATTCCCTTACCTTGTAGAATAACTCCTAGATCTTGAAGCATGTGACCTTGGGGTATTAGGGACACATTGGGAGGAATCCTAGAGAGGTAAAACCACCATATCATTGAGCATGATGGATTTTTAATGAAATAAAACTAATGGATGAGTGGGTGTTTATAGAAAAAGAGAGGTAATTGTTTATTAATTTCAGAGGGACACCTCATTAGTGGTTTTTGCCAAACCATGGGATTACCCATGGTATTTACCCATGGTTTTAGCCACTTGGGAGACCTCATGTCATACGTTACTATAAACAAGTCTACCATACTTTTATATTTAATTATTACATCATTATGATGTCATTAAACTACCGAAAACTCAAAACTGTATTTTTACTATTCATGACAAATTCATGTATTAGAAAAATACCAAAAATTAACCCCTACCATTTTTCAACATGTAGAATTCAAAAGTGAAATCCATTTTTCAAAAATAATTTTCTAAATATTATTTATTTAATTTTTAAATAAGGTCATAGTTAATTTGAAAAATAACAATCTTAAAGTGCGATTAGTTTTATTTCTCATTGAAAAACTAATTAAGATCTCATTATCTTATTGGCTTCAGAAAATAAAATATTATTATTATTTACTATTCATAATGGTCATATTACTATTAATATTACTATTCATAAGGGTATGTTACTATTCACCAAAAATAAATTTTGTTCTATCAGACTCCAAATGACTTACTGAACACAACTCTAGATGACCATTTTACGAAATTCAAAACATAGAAGTGGCAAAGTTTTGTTTAATGGATAGATTATAAAATTTCATTCTATATTTATTTTCAAAACCTTGGGGTTTTACACATAAATATTTGGATATTAGAAAAAATATTGGTATTATCCCAAGATTAAACTTCTTGAAGTTTCGCTATGTTTAATGACACACCCTACTCTGAGAAGATGTGACTCAAGATATATACTTTTTTGATGAAGAAATAACACTTAGATAGGTTGGTGTGTAGATAATGCTCTCTTATTTTACTCGAGAAGATGTTAAGATGTGTGGAATGATCCTCATGATTCTAGGAGTACACCAATATTTCATCAACAAAAAACCCACAAATTGATCTAGGTATTGGTGAAATATTTGGTTCATCAAGGCCACAAAACTGAAGAATTTTTCATCAACCCAAACAGAATTATAATGAACTCATACAAACCACACCTTCTCATAAAGGTATTCCATGGTAAATTAGATGGTATCAACATTAATTGATGATACCCTAACCTCTGATAAATTTTGTAAAAAACACAAGCATACTTCATCTATTCAAAAAGTTCATTGATGTATAAAAGAGGATATATATTCTAAACCTTCATCTGATTCAACTTATGATAATTGAAACACAACCACAAAATTCTATCATCTATCTTGAAAAAAATACTGGAGATCTCCATGGTGACATACTTCAATGAATAAACCATTTATCCTCCAATCCCTCTCACTAATATTTAAGTTATTTAATCCCTTCTAGTATTATTTTATGTGGATAAATAGAAATTGGCTCATCTGTAGTAATCAGCTCAATCGAGAACTCAATCTCTCTATCATGTGGTGGCCTTGAGAAGAACTCAAAAAAAATATAACAAAACAAATCCAACAAAGGAAGAAATAAATTATACTCAACTCCTTCATCATCTAGAAAATGACTCACAACCCAGGATGTGAGCTCGCCCAGTTGAGGAATAACTAACCTGACACGACCTGCTAAAATATTACTTTCCCCATGATGGACATAAGTGTCACCTTCAAGAGATGACAAAATCACTATCTAAGGTCACAATAAATGTGATCCTATTATGTAACCAACCAATACATCCCTAGTATCATGTCAAAACCATAAATATCAAAAATTTACAAGTACCAAAATATATGGTATCCACCAACCTCGAGGGAACCCTCTTTACATTGATGGATACTTTATACTCGTACTCCTAATGATGTGTCAATCGATATAGCCCCACACATATATTATACCTCTATACCCAAAACATTCAAAAATTTCTTATACATAAAAGAATGTTTGGACCATGTATTAAATAAATAACTAGAAAGTGTAGATGCTACAAGAATCATACATCGAATAGTCGATGGTCTAACCTCACCACCACTAGGTGCAGGCGGAACTATATGAATCTGACCTACCCCTATACCTTGGGCTCCAATATATGTTCCTAAAGTTGCACTACCCTAATGATATGAACTCTGTTGTACTGAAGTACCACTTCCCCCACCACGACTAGTATGGTTGGTGAAACTCCAACTTCATGAATGATATAGGGTAGCAGTCCCCATGTCGATACTTTGTACTGGGATAGACCTCCCACCATTTTCTGCCTATTATAGGTTCCTACATAACCTATATATATGACCCATCCTTCTATATTCTCATAATTTCGATGTTGGTTGAATACACTAACCTCATTAGTGACCTAGTCTTCCATACTGATAGCATATGACTAAACTACCTCCCAGAGAGATAGTTCAACTTCCTTAGCTACTTTTCCCACCACCTATCTACTGAAAATTATGATAATGGTGCTTCTTGCTTTTGGGATACATACCACAAGATATCTCAATTGAAATGATTTATCCAGCACTAGAATAATCCTTCAGGTTCCCTTTATATATGATTTTCTGATCTATTAACTCAACAAACCTATTCAAAAGAAACATATTAACCTAGGAATCCATCTCACATTGATGTCCATTCTGAAAACACCTAGTCATCGATGCCTCACCTCCTGTCAATTGTAACGTCCCGTGTAACAGCCCAAGATTTTATGAAAAATATTCTTTTTAATTTCACTAATGTCTTGTGTTGTACGCAACACAAAAAGGAGCTTGCACAACACGCATCCTTGACTTTCCTCGCATTACACGCAATCGCAACCTTCCTCGATAGCGTGTGTAGTACGTAATACTGAGTTTCACGAAACAACGATATGCTATTAAAATATTATTAAAACTAGCCGTTATGAATAGTAATAACCACTTTTTAAATTTTAGAAATTTTAGCTCTCAAAATGGACTTCATTTTTGGATTCGGAGTATCGAATTTAGCCTAAGGTGAAATTTTGGTACTTTTCGGATAACTTTCATATTCTGATGAATAGTGAAAATTACTAAATTTTAATTAAAAACAACTTTTTTAATCGAAATAATTAATAGTGATAAATCATTAATTTGAGTGGTTTTAAAGTATATTTAGAATATATTTTTACAATTTAATACAATGTTGGTCATTGGATGTAATTTGACATTTAAACCAGACATAATCAAGTGTCAATCTTTTGATAGATATTGTTTCTTAAAAACACGCTATTTGTTTTAACAGCGGGATTTAATTATAAAATTAATTAATGCAATTTCTATGTTATGAATTTGGTAAAATATACTTCATTTTTGAATTCGGAATATGAAATATAGCTTAGGATGAAATTTTGGCATTTTTCTGAAAACTTTCAATTTTTGATGAATAGTGAAACCACTAAGTGGTAGGTTAAAAACTGAATTTTGCATAAAACTTAATTTTACCGCTTCTGTGAATGGAATTTCGAAAATCCGACAGACACATTTAATATCAAGGACTAAAATGTGGTTCAATGAGATGAAAATAATTTTTGGTGAATAGTAACTTTTTACTTTTTTTTACCACGGTTAATAGTAAATAGGGTAACTAAGGGTAAATATGATATTACTATTACCCTAACACATGTCCTAATTCTATTGGATAAGTGTAATTCGACCAAAAACAACCTTATGAATATAATATGACCATTTAGGTCCACTTGGATTAGATTATGACATTTAATATTATTTTATTTCATGAATAGTTAAAATAGTTAAAATCAAAGTTTAAAAACTAAAACATTTTTAATATGGGGTTATACATAAGATAAATTCGACTATAAATATTCATTATAAATCTAAAAAGATTTCCTACATAATTATATTTTATTTATAATTTTTAGACTTTAAATAAATTAATTTATTTATGACACAACGATGATGCAGTAATTACCCTTTTTAAGGAAATATTAACATAATTGATGTTATAAATGCTCAAATGAATGTAATTTGAGACTTTTTATGAATTACACTAATTTTCTAGGTTACTATGATATATTAGTGTTGATTTAATCAACTTGGTTCGAACATATAATTTTATTATGACTTTCACAAAAATCATATATCAAATAGTGTCAAAATTGACACAAAATAGTTTTTAAATAAAATATTATATTATTAATTGTTATTTTATTCCTAAAAATCTAAGGTTAGGCCAAATGACTTAGATAAGGATATATATATTAATAATAAACAATTTGGGGTTCGTTTGGCATGTTATAGTAATTGTATTAACCATATAGTGAAAGAAAACAAAAAGACACGGTAAAAGTTAAATTATTTAACTTAGAGTTAAATCTAATAGATAAGGTTAAAATAATACCCTAAACTTGTCTAAATCCTATTGGTTGATAGGATTTCGACCCATCCCCACTTTAGATTCGAAATAAGACCCTTTGGAACCATTATAAACCTATTTTGACATTAATATAAAAAATATTTTGAGGTATTCCTAAGGTGCCCCTCTCCTCCCTTATAAAAGGACACCTCCTCCCCCTCCTCCTCACACCAATTTGAGCACTCTAGCTCGGCCAACCCCTGCCAAAATCTCTTCTCCACTTCCCTAGAAACATCCTAGAGGTTATGGTCTTCCTAAAAGACCAATTTTAGTGCCCTAAGAGGAGGTCTCAAAGAGGCGCTTCAAAGAAGAGGTAATTACCGTTACCAATTCTTTCATCTTTATTTCTTCTTCCACTTCTTCTTCTTAGGTTTTTTAATTATGAAGTAATAACATCAGTATAACTCATATACTGATATGTTATTATAAGTATGAAACAACCCTATTTCACCATCTATCCATCCTACGGAAAAAGAAATCACCGCGTGTGCGTACGTACGGAATACCGTCTCCACGCCGTGGTGTAATCTATTTTCCACCACCACCTTACATGGATAGGTATAATGGTGTAAAGAATAACTATACATAGTTATTAAAACATCATATTGATTCTGATATATTGTATAATACACTCCAATTCAATTCAATATTTATGGAAATGATATCATCGCTCGTGCGTACGTACGGACTACCGTCTCCACGACGCGATGAGATTCATTCTCCATGTTAACCATTTAAGAATGATTATAAAGTATATATAAGAAATAATAATGAAATATATGAAATTATAAATCTACTGGATTTATGTATATATATATATATGTATTTCATCTACTTACTTCCATTCAAGACAATAAGGAAAGGAAAACAGCGTTCATGCATACGTACGGACTACCATCTCCATGAACGGTGTTTTTCATTTCATTTATCTATCTATTATATATATATATATATATAATGAATATATATGATATATAAATCATATTTTATATTCTGGAAGTAAGTAAATCATGATATAAGTAATAATAATGTCAAGAACAATAAGTCAAAACACCTACGATAAATGAAACGATTTTACCCAAAACGCTTCTTTAACATGGAATTTACAAAAGAACGGGTAATATAATGTCATAAGTGAACCATATATGATATCATAACAATGAATATGATTCTGTAATAAGTCAATGACATTATTTAAATCATTATACAGGAGGTTCGGACACATACGAAGCAAATCGGACCTAAGGTAAGGGAAATATCACAATCTCATTTTTATCTGAGATTGTTTATACTTTAGCATTTACTGGGGTGTATTTTATCATCCACGTCCATGTTTCCTCAATATGTAATATTATTTCCATCCACCTACAATTTTTTAAATCCAATTTTACCCTTTGGTGAGTTTTTAGTAAAGGATATGAAATGAATCTTTTGTCGTTTTTCGTACGAGGTACTTTTTGACTTTTCCGACAAAAGTACGAAGAATGTTTTTTTTAACTTATACGGCATGAATGGATTTTTAAAACATTATTTCCAAGAAACTTCCTTTACAAGTTTTAAAGTTTATTTTTAATCAACTTCTTTTATTTTAAAGTCGTATGACATGTTAAGAAAGGAAAACTGTTTTTAAAGTAGAAAGGATATTTTCCTCGAGAATGGAGTTCAAGTATTTTATCAAAATTATTTTCCATCTAAGATAATAAAAGGGTTCTGTTTTTATCCCTATTATTAAATTGGTTTGATTATGTTGTGATGGAAATATTTTTATGAATTCCTTTATCTTATATGAATTGTTTTATGATGTCATGTTGTTTAAGAATCCCATTTTTATTACATGGGTTACGCTATGATGTATGGTTTATGATTATGTGGCACACATAAGAAAGGATTCATTATGAGATGGGTGGGACCTATATCTCCCTCCAATGAATTGGGTAAAGATTTTATATCTCATGAGATAGACAGGGCTGGAATGGTAGGTTATACCGGTTCAGTGAAACTGGACTGAAACGAGGGTTACTCGATTCAGAAAGGGACTTTGTCCACTAAGATAGTCTTGGCAATGAGTCTTGACTAACAAGAAATGATTCTCTATGATTATGTGTGAATGCAACAAAGTTTCATGTTTTAAGTTATGATTATTGTGATTACATTTCACTACCATGATTTATCCCATGTTATGAAATTATGCTCTCTTTTGCAGGTTATGATTTCCAAAATGTTATGTTCTTATGAATATGATGTGGTTGATATTTCTTTTGTTTACCCTTACTGAGCATTTGAGCTCACCCTTTTATGTTTTCTTTTCCCCAGGATATAAAGAAAGGTTTTAGGTAAAAAAAGGAAGATCTTTATGGGAGATGTTGAAGATATTTCACCACGATTAGAAGATTTTATTCCGAGTTTCCAAAGACACTAAACTATTACGATCCTTGTGTGTGTGTTTTTTTTATGTACTAAGTATTCCGCAAAAGTAATGTAATGTTCATGTACGTCAAGCTTCGGGTCTCTACAGTTGGTATTAGAGGAAAGGTTTTGTCAACCTTTGGAAACTAGGATGCCATAACTTTAGTGAGATCCCTAGAGATATTTATAAGGTATGTCTAGGGATGTCCCTAGGGATAAGTATACGTATAGGATACAGTCCTAGAACTACGGTAACGATCATAGAATTTAACCTAAGATGTTAGATATTGAGGATACTCCACCTTTATTATGTTGTTTTCCCTAGCATGATTTTTTCCTCTCACACTATTCTTTTTGGGTTTTAGACGATGGATGGAACCCGAAGGAACCGTGTTGATCAATGCAATGGACAATGCAATGATTGTCCTCCTGAACAAACAAATGTTATGGGAGATGGAGTGCAAAATCTTATTGCTATACTTACACAAGCTATGAATCATTCTGGACTTCCAAATGAGCAGAGAAGGGAACAATATTCTATTGAGTCCTTCATGAGGCAACGTCCACCTTCTTTCAGTGGGTCTTCTGATCCACTTGTTGCTAAACAATGGATCAGTACCACTGAAAATATATTTTCAGTTCTTCAATTTTCTGAACATGATAAAGTCATCTTAGCAGTATATCGTTTGGAAGGTGAAGCTGATCAATGGTGGAATCTTATCAAGAATACAAGGCAAAGAGATGAAATTGAGTCCATGGAATGGGACGAGTTCAAGAACTTATTTTTCAATAAGTACTTCCCTCGTATTCTTCGAACAAAGATGGAGAAGGAGTTTCTTGAACTAAAGCAAAAGGATGATGAATATGTTGGTATATACGAAGCGAATTTTACAAGACTTGCAAGGTATCCATCTGGAATTATCATCCAAACTGAAAGTAAAGTTGGTCAATTTTTCAGTGGCTTAAAACCAAGTCTTCGAAGGGCATTAGCTATAAGAGACTTCAGTAGCTATGAAGAAATTGTGCGTTGTGATATCAAGGTAGAAATGGAAGTTGGTGTTACATATCCATCTCATGGTTTTGACAAGAAACGAAAGATGGAGTTCAAGGAGAAATCTCAGAATAATGGTGAAAAGAAGATGAATGTTTCCTTATGCACAAAGTGTGGAAAAAAGCATGGTGGAGATAGTCTTAAAGGGACTAGAAAATGTTTTAAGTGTGGAAAAGAAGATCATCGAGCAGCTGAGTGTCGAAGTAATGGAAAAAGGGTTTCTAATGATGTGAATAAAGCAAACACTGCAGAGAACGCACCACCAACACTTCAATTCTTCAAGTGCAAGGAAATGGGGAATTATGCTAATAAATGCCCTAATCCAAGGGTTAGTGATGATCAACATGAGCAACCACTGAAGGAAAAGGACAAAGGGAAGTCACATGCGATCACTATTGGCAATATTGAATATGACAACGATGTGGTGGAATGATTAAGTGTTTATGTAATGGGATTCCAAAATAATGTTGTATCATTGAGTATTGCAATATTTATTGATGTGGTATTCAAAGTGATTGAGATATTTTTTGGAAATAAGATGATATGCACATAATGAAGGGAAAACTAGAAAATGAAATGTTTAATAGTATTCAGGAGCTCATGATTGATATAAGGACTAAGTGATATCATTGTTTGAGAATATAGAATTTTGAGGATTTTGGTATGTGGAAAGTGTTAACTTTTTACTGCATTCATGTTTTCACTAAGGTATTCAAGAGAATACACGATTAAGGACTTTGAATGTTTGGAATGTGACCAACAAAACATATCTTATGATATATGAGGATCGACGATGGTGTTAAATCTCTGGTAATCGTTTTTAATATGTTATGAGAGTGGACTGCAGTATTATGGATAAGCCTAAAGATTGAAATGGATTATGTTGGACATAAGTGAGTATTGTTTAAGGATAGAAGTTTTTTTTTTGATATTATTGATGGGATGTTATAGTAATGTAGTTTTAGAAAAAGGACAACCTGCAGGACGGGCGACAGCCCATCACGTCGGACAAGGATATGGGAATCGAACCCACAACCGAAGTGCGACTGGCCTTTATCGCCTACCACTGGCCTACAGGAAGTCCTTGTTTAGTAGAAACTAGTTTTATTATATTAAGCAGTATGATATATGAAGTATAAGTCCATTTTAGGAACCATATGTGATTAATCTCACTATAGATCGACTTATGTATATAATTTTTGCTAACCTTTTGTTTGAGACAGATGGAATGACCCGTCATTCTATCACATGATCTGCTAACACTTCACGAATAACAAATTCAACTTCATTTATTTAAGAGATGAAGTGGAAATTGTTCAAGGCATGAACAACAGTGAGATTGTACCAAAATAAAGAAAGTATTTATTCTAATTCAAATTTTCAACTTTAGGGAAATGATCTTGAAAACCAAAAATGTTGTCCTAGTGATCTTATACCTGATGAATCGGATGGTACCTTAGATCGTCACAAATTTATGGATTTGTGATTGTTGGATTTTCCATATCCATGTTCTCTACCACTCTCCATCAGAACATGATGGTTAGATTTTTCTTCCATATCCATATTTTCACCTATGTGGAAACCCAGTGATTAGTTTATTTGGGTAACCGTTAAGTTTCATACTTTTGTTTTAAAATATTGGTTTTGGTATTCCTTTTTATGATGTGGGTTTCTATTAAAGAAACTTTCGAATAGTAAACCATTTATAACCTCGACGAATTTCGAGGGCGAAATTCATTTTAAGGGGGGTAGAATGTAACAGCCCAAGATTTTATGAAAAATATTCTTTTTAATTTCACTAATGTCTTGTGTTGTACGCAACACAAAAAGGAGCTTGCATAACACGCATCCTTGACTTGCCTTGCATTACACGCAATCGCAACCTTCCTCGATAGCGTGTGTAGTACGTAATACTGAGTTTCACGAAACAACGATATGCTATTAAAATATTATTAAAACTAGCCGTTATGAATAGTAATAACCACTTTTTAAATTTTAGAAATTTTAGCTCTCAAAATGGACTTCATTTTTGGATTCGGAGTATCGAATTTATCCTAAGGTGAAATTTTGGTACTTTTCGGATAACTTTCATATTCTGATGAATAGTGAAAATTACTAAATTTTAATTAAAAAAAACTTTTTTAATCGAAATAATTAATAGTGATAAATCATTAATTTGAGTGGTTTTAAAGTATATTTATAATATATTTTTAAAATTTAATACAATGTTGGTCATTGGATGTAATTTCACATTTAAACCAGACATAATCAAGTGTCAATCTTTTGATAGATATTGTTTCTTAAAAACACGCTATTTGTTTTAACAGCGGGATTTAATTATAAAATTAATTAATACAATTTCTATGTTATGAATTTGGTAAAATAGACTTCATTTTTGAATTCGGAATATGAAATATAGCTTAGGATGAAATTTTGGCATTTTTCTGAAAACTTTCAATTTTTGATGAATAGTGAAACCACTAAGTGGTAGGTTAAAAACTAAATTTTGCATAAAACATAATTTTACCGCTTCTGTGAATGGAATTTCGAAAATCCGACAGACACGGTTAATATCAAGGACTAAAATGTGGTTCAATAAGATGAAAATAATTTTTGGTGAATAGTAACTTTTTACTTTTTTACCACGGTTAATAGTAAATAGGGTAACTAAGGGTAAATATGATATTACTATTACCCTAAAACATGTCCTAATTCTATTGGATAAGTGTAATTCGACCAAAAACAACTTTATGAATATAATATGACCATTTAGGTCCACTTGGATTAGATTATGACATTTAATATTATTTTATTTAATGAATAGTTAAACTAGTTAAAATCAAGGTTTAACAACTAAAACATTTTTAATATGGGGTTATACATAAGATAAATTCGACTATAAATATTAATTAGAAATCTAAAAAGCTTTCCTACATAATGATATTTTATTTATAATTTTTAGACTTTAAATAAATTAATTTATTTATGACACAACGATGATGCAGTAATTACCCTTTTTAAGAAAATATTAACATAATTGATGTTATAAATGCTCAAATGAATGTAATTTGAGACTTTTTATGAATTACACTAATTTTATAGGTTACTATGATATATTAGTGTTGATTTAATCAACTTGGTTCGAACATATAATTCTGTTATGACTTTCACAAAAATCATATATCAAATAGTGTCAAAATTGACACAAAATAGTTTTTAAATAAAATATTATATTATTAATTGTTATTTTATTTATAAAAATCCAAGTTTCGGCCACATGACTTAGATAAGGATATATATATATTAATAATAAACAATTTGGGGTTCGTTTGGCATGTTATACTAAGTGTATTAACCATATAGTGAAAGAAAACAAAAAGACACGGTAAAAGTTAAATTATTTAACTTAGAGTTAAATCTAATTGATAAGGTTACAATAATACCCTAAACTTGTCTAAATCCTATTGGTTGATAGGATTTCAACCCATCCCCACTTTAGCTTCGAAATAAGACCCTTTGGAACCATTATAAACCGATTTTGACATTAATATAAAATAATATTTTGAGGTATTCCTAAGGTGCCCCTCTCCTCCCTTATAAAAGGACACCTCCTCCCCCTCCTCCTCACACCAATTTGAGCACTCAAGCTCGGACAACCCCTGCCAAAATCTCTTCTCCACTTCCCTAGAAACATCCTAGAGGTTCTAGTCTTCCTCAAAGACCAATTTTAGTGCCCTAAGAGGAGGTCTCAAAGAGGCGCTTTAAAGAAGAGGTAATTACCGTTACCAATTCTTTCATCTTTATTTCTTCTTCCACTTATTCTTCTTAGGTTGTTTCATTATGAAGTAATAACATAATTATCACTAATATACTGATATGTTATTATAAGTATGAAACAACCCTATTTCACCATCTATCCGTCCTACGGAAAAAGAAATCACCGCGCGTGCGTACGTACGAAATACCGTCTCCACGCCGTGGTGTAATCTATTTTCCACCACCACCTTACATGGATGGGTATAATGGTGTAAAGAATAACTATACATAGTTATTACAACATCATATTGATTCTGATATATTGTATAATCCACTCCAATTCAATTCAATATTTATGTAAATGATATCATCGCTCGTGCGTACGTACGGACTACCGTCTCCACGACGCGATGAGATTCATTTTCCATGTTAACCATTTAAGAATGATTATAAAGTATATATAAGAAATAATAATGAAATATATGACATTATAAAGCTACTGTATTTATGTATATATATATATATATGTTATCTACTTACTTCCATTCAAGACAATAAGGAAAGGAAAACAGCGTTCATGCGTACGTACGGACTACCGTCTCCATGAACGGTGTTTTTCATTTCATTTATCTATCTATTATATATATATATATACTGAATATATATGATATATAAATCATATTTTATATTCTGGAAGTAAGTAAATCATGATATAAGTAATAATAATGTCAAGAACAACAAGTCAAAACACCTACGATAAATGAAACGATTTTACCCAAAACGCTTCTTTGACATGGAATTTACAAAAGAACGGGTAATATAAGGTCATAAGTGAACCATATATGATATCATAACAATGAATATGATTCTGTAATAAGTCAATGACATTATTTAAATCATTATACAGGAGGTTCGGACACATACGAAGCAAATCGGACCTAAGGTAAGGGAAATATCACAATCTCATTTTTATCCGAGATTGTTTATACTTTAGCATTTACTGGGGTGTATTTTATCATCCACGTCCATGTTTCCTCAATATGTAATATTATTTCCATCCACCAACAATTGTTTAAATCCAATTTTACCCTTTGGTGAGTTTTTAGTAAAGGATATGAAATAAATCTTTTGTCGTTTTTCGTACGAGGTACTTTTTGACTTTTCCGACAAAAGTACGAAGAATGTTTTTTTTAACTTATACGGCATGAATGGATTTTTAAAAAATTATTTCCAAGAAACTTCCTTTACAAGTTTTCAAGTTTATTTTTAATCAACTTCTTTTATTTTAAAGTCGTATGACATGTTAAGAAAGGAAAAGTTTTTTTCAAGTAGAAAGGATATTTTCCTCAAGAATGGAGTTCAAGTATTTTATCAAAATTATTTTCCATCTAAGATAATAAAAGGGTTCTGTTTTTATCCCTATTATTACATTGGTTTGATTATGTTATGATGGAAATATTTTTATGAATTCCTTTATCTTATATGAATTGTTTTATGATGTCATGTTGTTCAAGAATCCCATTTTTATTACATGGGTTACGCTATGATGTATGGTTTATGATTATGTGGCACACATAAGAAAGGATTCATTATGGGATGGGTGGGACCTATATCTCCCTCCAATGCATTGGGTAAAGATTTTATATCTCATGAGATAGACAGGGCTGGAACGGTAGGTTATACCGGTTCAGTGAAACATGACTGAAACGAGGGTTACTCGATTCAGAAAGGGACTTTGTCCACTAAGATAGTCTTGGCAATGAGTCTTGACTAACAAGAAATGATTCTCTATGATTATGTGTGAATGCCACAAGGTTTCATGTTTTAAGTTATGATTATTGTGATTACATTTCACTACCATGATTTATCCCATGTTATGAAATTATGCTCTCTTTTGCAGGTTATGATTTCCAAAATGTTATGTTCTTATGAATACGATGTGATTGATATTTCTTTTGTTTACCCTTACTGAGCATTTGAGCTCACCCTTTTATGTTTTCTTTTCCCTAGGATATAAAGAAAGGTTTTAGGTAAAAAAAAGGAAGATCTTTATGGGAGATGCTGAAGATCTTTCACCATGATTAGAAGATTTTATTCCGAGTTTCCAAAGACACAAAACTATTACGATCCTTGTGTGTGTGTTTTTGTTATGTACTAAGTATTCCGCAAAAGTAATGTAATGTTCATGTACGTCAAGCTTCGGGTCTCTACATCCCGGTCCCCAGGTTCCACTCAACGGGTCCCCCGAAGCCGGTTCGCCACAAGACCTCAAGCGCATTTCCCTAAATGCCAGAGGCTGACGACTAGCATTGAGGGCCCAGGTCTGATAGTGGGGAAACTATGCCCTCATTTGTCAAAGTGTAGCACAGCGGAATACAAAATAAACATACAATGACAGCGGAAGCAGTAAACATACACAACTGAAATAAAATATAGCAGTGGATGTAACCAACAATATATAAGTGATGATGCTACATGTTTCAAGTTCAAAGAAAACAGCCAGAACATGTTATACATCAATACAGTACAACAAAATACTGCGTACAACAAAACAAGCAAAATAGCTGGCAGCGGCATCGCGAGCCTAGGCTCGGTCCCATTACCTCTTACTCCTCAGCAACTGTCAAGTACCTGTATAGGGACTCTTGCCCCTATCTATAACTGTAGAAACATAATCTGTTTGGGCCGAAAAGCGTGACCTAAATAGGGTGTGAAAAATATATCTCAGTAAGCACCCACCAAAGGCTCGTGCCCAACTGCGTGTAAGCATGCAACAATAGTGTGCAGTAATAAAATTTAATAAAGTAGTACTCAAAAGTAACAACTACCAGTTATATTGCCATTTTAAATATTCATTTAATCCATTTAATATAAGAAATCACCACAGTGCATTTCTAAGTAACCAACTACTGTCCTCAGACATGTAAACTCCTACCCTCGAGTAACGAGTATCCAACACAGAATCTGCCCTCAGGAATAACAGAGTTTTTTCCTCAGGCATAGGTAGTGTATCCCTCAAGCATAGAGTCTATTTCCCTCAGGCACGAAAGGAGTTTCCCTCAGGCCGAAAATATCTACAGCCCTCAGGTAAAATAGTGCAGTGCCCACAGGCTAATCACAACAATGTCCTCAAGATAAACAAGTAACCAGGTCATGCCCAACATATAAAAATGCAGTAAACAAGTAATTCCTCTCAAGGAAATTCTAAAATTACTACATTTAAGTCATACCCTCGGGTATCCTGGCCAAACGGCTAAACAGTGAAACACACCCCAGGGGTGGTTCCGGATCCAAGCAACGATACCAAGCAGCATTTTATTATCACAATTTAATCACCTTTTCAATTCTAGGAATTAAATATAGCAAAGGCCTCAGCCACACGACACCCCAACATGGGTTCTTGGTATGAAAACGCACAAAACGCACGATAGTTGGAAAAATTAACACAAATCCACCTACCTTATACGCCAATGAACTTTATACCCAAACGCCGACTCCAGAAACGCCCAAGAACGGCGTAGATATGATGAAGAACAGAACCCATTCAAACGTAAATAACTTCCTCTTGGGAAGTAATTGGTAAGAATGGTACTAGGAGAGGAGAGGGCTTACCCGTGCGGTTCCAACGGGATCATCCGAGGCGAAAACTAATTCCAGACGAACCCCCGGCGGATCTTCAAAGGTCCGACCATCCTCCTTGGCTCCAAAATGGATCAAATGCCTCCTCTGACAAATGAGGAGGCTACCGCCTATTTTAAGCTGAAAAAACAAAGTACATGGTGTGTACATCTAAGTACAAGGTGTGTACTTCTTTCATTTAACTGTTCATTTGGCAGCACTTCCACATTGTTCATCCGTCGACATGAGTACACTGCATGTACTCCCAAGTACACGACGTTTACTGTCGCCCAGCTGACGGTGACTCCACCACCTTACTATTTAAGCCTGCCGACTGACTACACGGTGTGTAAGGTACCACTACACGGCATGTAGTCGGTTCCTACACCCCTCGTCACCGACAAGGCTACACTCCCTGTGTACTCATTCCAACACGGCCAAAAGTACACGGCGTGTGGGAAAGTACACGGCGTGTAGTTCCAAAATTTAGGATTTTTCCTCATTTTCCATATTTTCTCAAAAACACTTAAGGAAAAGGAAAAGAAGAAGCTCGTACCTCAAAAATAAGAACCAGGTTCTTACAAACTTCCCCCCTTATAGCAATTTGTCCCCGAATTTCCCTTCCAAGGGTGGCGAAGATAAAGCTCAGAACAGCTCTGGCCACTAAGCACGTATGTCGGTCTCCCGCTCCCAGGTCTCGTCCTGCACTCGGCCATGCTGCCATAGCACCCGTACGAGAGGAACTGACTGGTCTCAGAGAACTTTCGTTCTCCTGTCAATGATACGGATCGGATGATCTTCAAGGGATGCATCATGCTGAAGCTCAACCTCCTCTGGATGAAAGGTGTGAGACGGGTCTGAATGGAAGCGACGCAACTGAGACACGTGGAAGACGCCGTGCATGGCTCGGTACCATTGCGGTAACTACAACCAATAGGCAACCATCCTGACTCTCTCTAGAATCCCGAATGGCCCCACATACCTCGGTGAAAGCTTACTCTATCTCCTAATCTGCTTGTGTCCCAGCCTCGGAGAAACACGTAGAAAAACCTGATCCCCGACCACGAACTCCAAAGGTCGTCTACGGTGATCAGCATAAGAGTTTTGAAGAGACTGCACGGTAGCCATCCGCTTCCAAATCAACTGGACCTACTCAGATGTCTCCTGCACGAGCTATGGCCCTAGTAAAGCTGCCTCACCTTCCACTAACTAGCACAAAGGTGATCGGCATGGCCTACCATATAAAGCCTCGTATAGTACCATATAAATAGTTTCCTAAAAACTATTGTTATAGGAAAACTCGACTAAGGGTATATGATTCTCCCAAGATCCGCCAAAGTCTAGGACGCATGCGCGCAGCATGTCCTCTAGCACCTGTATCGTCTGCTCTGACAGGCCATCTGTCTGAGGGTGGTATGCTGTGCTCAGAAGCACCTGTGTACCCAGTGCCCTCTGAAAACTCTTCCCAAAATGAGATGTAAAGAGGGAGTCCCTATCTAAAACGATAGAATGAGGGACCCCATGAAGACGTATGATCTCTCGGATATACAGCCTTATGATCTCGTCCACACCGAAGGTCTCCTTGATCGGAAAGAAGTGAGCTACCTTCGTGAGTCTGTCCACAACAACCCACACAGCGTCATTTCCTCGAGGTGACCCGAGCAATCCGGTCACGAAATCCATTGCGACATCATATCATTTCCACTCTGGAATGGGAAACTGTTGTAACAACCTAGCTGGCCTCTAGTGCTCTGCCTTCACCTACTGACAGGTGGAACACCTCGTAACAAAACCAACTATCTCTCTCTTCATACCCAGCCACCAGTACTAACGTCTCAATTCTCGGTATATCTTGGTAACCCTGGGATGAACTGTCCAAGCTGAAGCATGAAACTCCCACATCAGCTCCTCGATTATATCCCCTAGAACCGATACTCATCCATGGGAACACAAAACCTCACCATCGCATATCGTCCAACCAGGAGGAGGGTCCTCACTTGCCAACGACTCTCGTAGAACTAGGACTTCAGAATCCGATAGTTGTCTCATCCCCACTCTGTTCAGGAGGGTAGACGTCACAGCTAAAGAAGAAAGATAAGTTTTTCCTTGACTATCATGCACCTCCAGATGCATCTCAGAGAACAAGGCCATAAACTCCCACTCACCACTGGCCTCCTGCACTGCTTGTATCTGAGTCTTCCTGCTCAGTGCATTAGCTTCTGCATTACCTTTACCAGGTGTATAGAAAATCTCAAAATCGAAGGACTGTAGGTACTCGACCCAAATTCTCTGCCTCAGATTCAGGTCACGCTGAGTAAAGATATACATGAGGATTTTGTGGTCGGTGAAAACCAAAAAATTCTCTCCCAATAGATAGTGTCTCAAAAAACGCAACGCATGAACAACTACATCCAACTCGAGATCATGCGTCGGGTAATTCCTCTCATGTGGCCCCAACCTCTGAGACTCGTACGCAACAACTCGGTCGCCCTGCATCAAAACGGCTCCCAGCCCAATCCCTGATGCATCACAGTAAACTGTATAGCTCTTCCCCTGCTCCGGGAGTATCAGGATCGGTGCTGATGTAAATCTTCCCTTCAGGTCCTGAAAAGTTGTCTCGCAAGCTTCTGACCAAACGAACTTCACACCCTGCTTAGTTAGACCCATCAACGGTGCTGCTAAGTGGGAGAAGTCCTATATGAAGCGTCTGTAGTAACCTTCCAGCCCTAAGAAACTCTGTATCTCAAACATGTTCTTAGGCTGCTCCCAGGAAACGGCTGATCTCACCTTCTCTAGGTCTACTACAACTCCTGCCTCCGAGATAATGTGACCCAGGAAGTGAATCTGGTCCATCCAAAAGTGGCACTTTGAGAGCTTAGCATATAGATGATTCTCTCTCTCAGTGTGCTCAATACGATCTCAAGATGGCTGGCATGGTCGTGTCGAGTGTGAGAGTACACCGAGATGTCTTCCACGAATACTACCACAAAAGAATCAAGATACGGATGAAACACACGATTCATCAGATCCATGAAAACTTCTGGCGCGTTCGTCAGTCCGAATGGCATAACTGTATACTCATATAGACCATACCTACTCCTGAAAGCTGTGAGAGGTATATCAGATGGTCTAGTGCACAACTGATGATATCTGGATCTCAGGTCAATCTTCGAGAACACTCGTTCTCCACGAAGCTGATCAAATAGATCATATATCCTCGGCAAGGGATATCAGTTCTTAACCATCAACTGGTTCAGCTTCCGATAATCCACGCAAATTCTGAGGGTACCGTCCGCCTTTTTCAAAAAAAAGGGACCAGAGAACCCCAAGGAGAAGTACTGGGTCAGATAAAACCCTTCGCCTGTAGCTCCTCTAACTGCCTCTTGAGCTCCTGCAACTCAGGTATGGCCATCCTATCAGGAGGAATGGACACCGGTACTGCTCCTGGCACAAGCTTGATAGAGAAATCCACCTCATGCACCAGAGGTAAACCTGAAAAGTCATCCGGGAAGACATCCCTGAAACGATCGACAACTGGAGGGAAATCCGTCTGACAAGTCCCTTGATCATCCAAATATAAGATCGCAATCTGGGATGTGACTCCACCTCGCCCATGATGCTCTGGTCCAGCTCGACTCTCCTGAATATCCCACTCTCCCTTGTATAGAAACTCTCCACCCTCTGGTGATGTGAAACTCACCCTGCGATGATAGAAGTCTATAAAGGCTCAAAAGGGAACCAACCAGTCCATCCCAAGAATGACATCATAGCTCGTCATCTCCAAGAAATGGAGGTCCCAAAGGAAGTGACACCCACCAACCTCAAGGGGGCACTCCTTACACTGACGCACACTAGTCGTCCTAGTCCCCAACAGAGTGTCTAGCATCAAGATATCGGAATAAGTAGAAACACAGAGCCCAAGGCTCTCCACAAAGGGTACAGATATGAAAAAATGTGTAGCACCCGTATCGAAAAGTACTGAAGATAAGACAGAAGCTACTAGAATAGTACCTCTGACTATAGAAGGTCTGGGATCCTTCTCCTGGTGGGTATATTTCATTGCATATGCCTGCCCAGTGTCGCGGCCCTGCGACACAGCTTGGCTACCCTAAGCTATCCCACCCTGCTGCCTCTGCGATCTTGGTGTCTGGCTACCACGGCCATGACCACCATCTCTGCCTGTACACCCTGACATATTCCAGTTTCCTGACTGGTAAGAATCCACTGGTCCTGCTCCTGCATGCGGAGTCTGTACAGAACCCCTCTCACTAGCTGGTGGAAACACCCTGCAAAAGCGCTGCAGATGGACCATCTTGCCGCAAGCTCGGCACTCCACTGGGTCTCGTGGACACTACGTTCTCTTATTCCCATCTCTACCACACTGGTAGCACATAACCTGGCCACCTGAAGCATTCTTCTGACTGGTACTGCCGCCCTGAGAGAAGTCCATCTGTCTCTTCCTCTTGCCAGAAGAAATATTACTAATAACTGGTGCTGAACCGCCCTGGCCCACACTACTCTATTCCCGCAGGTTCCTCTCTGTAATAAACGTCTGGTTCACAATCGCGTGTACAGTAGGCAACCTGAAAACATTCACCAGTGCTCGGACGTCATAACGAAGACCATCCTCAAAATATCTGGCTCTCAACGTCTCATCACCCACCAGCACGGGTGCAAAACACTAAATCTCTGTAAAATGAGAAGAATAGTCAATCACCGACATAGTGCCCTGCTGTAGATTCATGAACTCTCTAGCACTATCTTCCCTCAGCGTCTCGGGAAAGAAGATGTCATAGAATATTGCCTAAAAATCTTCCCACGCCATGTCCCTGTGATGCTCTGACTGGGTGGTAACATCCCACCACCTCTTGGCGAAATCACGCAACATGTAAGTCGCGAGCTTGACCCTCCGCCCTGGAGGCGTCTCAAGATGCTCGAAAATAGTCTTCATCGACCCCAACCAAGACTCCACGGCCTGCGGTCCACCATTCCCTGAAAACGTAGGCGGATGCTGCTGTTGAAAGATACGTGTCAGATTGTCCATAGATGTGGCAGCCTGCGGTGCTCCCTGAAAGGTCTCCATGAACCGCATAAAGCCTTCACGGAACTGTGCCTCCGCGCCTGTGTCTGATATAGCAGCTGGCGCCGCATCTGGCTCTGCTGGTGGATCAACTAGTAGCCAATGCCCTACCATCTCCGGAGTATAATCGTCGCCGCTTTCCTGGTGAACAACTCGCGGTCGTCTTGGAGGCATAACACTACAGGGTCAAAAGCACACCTTATATTCAAGATTATTAAGGATGAAAGTGAAGAAACCACAAAGGAACTAGAGAAAGAAGGTATTTCAGAATTTGAAAAACAAGACTACACGACATGTACAATGACTACACGACGTGTACTTGACTTTCCTTCCCCTGCCCGGGTACTTCTACACGGCTAAGCAACACGGATTCCGTTCAACAAAACTACACGGCATGTATAATATCTACACGGCGTGTACAATGTTATTTCTCAATTTCCCGTTTCGTCTGTGACACGGCTGACTACTCGGCTCGACACTACGTGGCGTGTTACACCCGTACACGGCGTGTACACCACCCTATTTCCCAGCCACACAGCTAACTCCACACGGTCTGTCCTCAGACAAGCCTACACGGTGTGTCTCATAGGTACACAACGTGTTCAGGGAGAGGTGACGCTGGCCTGTGTTGTTAGTTACATGGTCGAGTCCCCAGGTCACACTACACGGCATGTCTATAATTGACACGACGTGTTCTGTCAAGGATTTCACTAACCCGTGTTGTTAGTTACACGGCCGGACTCCGGGTCAACACTACATGGCGTACACAAAAACTACACGGCGTGTTTTACCCAAGCCCTTCCCTACCATGTGTCGCCGCCCCCACGGTTTGTGACACGGGAAGAGACTACACGGCGTGTACTCATGGTACACAGCGTGTACTCAACAAGTTCATTTTTCTTTTCGAACAGAAGAACACACAAGGCGTGTATGAGGTCCTACACAGCGTGTATTCTGGGTTTTCCAGATAGTATGCCTCAAAAACTTCCCTGGAACCCAGAAAATACCGAAAAAGAACACCTTAGTGTCAAATTCCAACCTGTGGCTGCCCATACTCCCCACGAATAAAATTTTGACATCTCGTATGTGTTATAACCAATAAACAGTCAATGATCCACCAAATTCTGGTCAATGGGGTCCCATACTCCCCAAAAACAAAAGTTTGGCATCTATTCTATAAACAAGCTCAAACAAAAACAAAATATCACAAGGCAGGTATTTATGAAGCAGCTATCACAACATCATGCTTTTCTAGCACAACAACTATCACAACAACATGAAAATTTCTAATGCACCTACATGGAATGGAAACTATGCATGGCATGTGATTTCTAGCATGTACCTATATGATGCATGAGACGGCATACCCTCATCTCATCGGTTTGCAACTAAAGAGAACCCACAGATAAATTATAACCAACACAATCTCAAAGTGTGTCACCCAACAGTGATAACATATCAACCGTAAAATTGAAATACGATGTAATTTATCTTTTCCCTATACACGGGTTAGCTACGCTCAGGCACAACTTATTACCAACTACCATTCGTCCTATCCCTGACTACGGCTCCAAATAGTAAGACAAAGAAAAGAAATGCCCTCTAAAACCACTTTGTAACGTCCCGGTCCCCAGGTGCCACTCAACGGGTGCCCTAAAGTCGGTTCACCACAAGACCTCAAATGAATTTCCCCAAACACCAGAGGCTGCCGACTAGCAAAGAGGGCCCAGGTCTGATAGTGGGGAAACTATGCCCTCATTTGTCAAAGTGTAGCGCAGCAGAATACAAAATAAACATACAATGACAGTGGAAGCAGTAAACATATACAAATGAAATAAACTACAGCAGTGGATATAACCAACAGTATATAAGTGATGATTCTACATGTTTCAAGTTCTAATAAAATATCCAGATCATGTTATACATCAATACAGTATAACAAAATACAGAGTATAGCAAAACAAGGAAAACAGCTAGCAGTGGCATCGCGAGCCTAGGCTTGGTCTCATGCTCTCCTACTCCTCAGCAACAGTCAAGTACCTGTATAGGGACTCTTGCCCCTATCTATACCTGCAGAAATGTAATCTTTTTGGGCCGAAAAGCATGACCCAAACAGGGTATGGGAAATATATCTCAGTAGGCACCCACCAAAGGCCCGTACCCAACTGCATGTAAGCATGCAACAATAGTGTGCAGTAATAAAATGCAATAAAGTAAGCAGTACTAAAAAGTAAAAACTACCAGTTATATTTCCATTTTTAATATTCATTTAATCCATTTAATACAAGAAATCACCGCAATGTATTTCTAAGAAACCAACTAGTGTCCTCAGACACGTAAACTCCTACCCTCGGGTAACGAGTATCCAACACAGAATCTGCCCTCAGGCATAACATGTTTTGGCCCTCAGGAATAGGTAGTGTTTCCCTTAGGCACAGAGTCTATTTCCCTTAGGCACGGAAGAAGTTTCCCTCAGGCTGAAAATATCTACAACCCTCGGGCTAAATAGTGCAGTGCCCACAGGCTAATCACAACAACTCCCTCAGGCTAAACAGGTAACCGATACATGCCCAACATATCAAAATGCAGTAAACAAGCAATTCCTCTCAAGGCAATTCTACAATTACTACATTTAAGGCATACCCTCGAGTATCCTGGCCAAACGGCTAAACAGTGAAACACACCCCCGGGGTGGTTTTGGATTCAAGCAACGATCCCAACCAGCATTTTATTATCACAATTTAATCACCTATGCAATTCTAGGCATTAAATATAGAAACATCTTCAGCCACACGACACCCTAACATGGGTTCGTGGTACAAAAATGCACAAAACGCACGACAGTTGGAAAAATTAACACAAAGCCACCTACCTTATACGCTAACGAACGTTATACCCGAACGCCAACTCTAGAAATGCCCAAGAACGGCGTAGATATGACAAAGAACAGAACCCATTCAAACGTAAATAACTTCCCCTTGGGAAAGAATTGGTAAGAATGGTACCAGGAGAGGAGAGGGATTACCCGTGCGGTTCCAACGGGATCGTCCGAGGCGGAAACCGATTCCAGACGAACCCCCAGCAGATATTCAAAGGTCTGGCTGTCCTCCTTGGATCCAAAATGGCTCAAACACCTCCTCTGCCAAATGTGGAGGCTACCGCCTGTTTTAAGCCGAAAAAACAAAGTACACAGTGTGTACTTCTGAGTACACGGTGTGTACTTCTTTCATTTAACTGTTCATTTGGCGGAACCGCCACACTGTTCATCCGTCGACATGAGTACACAGAATATACTCCCAAGTACATGGCGTGTACTGTCACCCAGCTGGCGGCGACTCCACCGCCTTACTGTTTAAGCATGCCGACTGACTACACGGCATGTATGGTACCACTACACGCCGTGTAGTCGCTTCCTACACCCCTCGTCGCCGACAAGGCTACACGCCCCGTGTACTCATTCCAACTCGGCCAAAAGTACACGGTGTGTGGAAAAGTACACGGCATGTAGTTCCATAATTTAGGATTTTTTCCCCATTTTCCATATTTTTTCAAAAAAACTTAAAGAAAAAGAAAAGAAGAAGCTCGTACCTCAAAAATAAGAACCGGGTTCTTACATCAATGTTGGATAAAAACACTACCAATATCTGAAGATTCTAGAATTTTATATCACCGTCATACATCCCTGAGTCAAGCTCATAAACTATTCATATTTTGTTTTCCTTAAGGTCTCAGGGTAAAAGTTCTATTGGAAATTATATGGGAAGTCCTTCCATTCAATTCCATTTATCTGCTCATCCCGATCCCGTATATCCTACTTGTGCTTCACTGGTCCTCATAACATGAAGTTTTATAGCTTTAATATTTTATCAGGAGGTGCCTTTAAGTGATCCAGCATCATCTGGATGGATTCAATTGAGAACTCAGCAACCTCAGGTATACCTTGTCTGGAAAAGAACCAGGGGTGATATAGCGGAAACTCTCTAGTAAGTTCAAACATACTCAATACAACCAGACCTGGGTCTTATTCCATAAACTACATAAAATGAGAAAATTTGTCTTGGAACTTCTCTTCCACTCTATTATCGAGGACCAACAGGGGCTCTTTCCCTACTACTGTAGAAAATTTTTTAGGGATGTCCACTTGTCTCCCAACCAGTAGGCATCACCAGGGTGTCATATCTCTACAATGACAAACACACACCATAAAATTCACAACATAGGGATTACATCTTGACAAAAAATACACCATATACACTATCACAGTAGGTAATAATACCACAACCTTACAATCCTCAACCACCCATATTATAGTCCATAGTCAACATAGGTTAAACCAAGATTATATAATCATGAAGCTGTCATTAGACACCCTTTTAAAAATTTCACTTCCAAAAAAGTAAAAATTTCTCATTTAGGGACCATTTTCATCATTCCAATTCAACACATCACAATTAAAACCATTTAAAACTATTTATACGAAACTATTATTTATCCATATCTATTTTAACACCTTTAAAATTTAAACACTTGAACCATATTCACTTGAAACCAATTCTTTAGAACCCCAATAGTGACCCAATGTGTTTTTAAATCCAATAATCCAAACACAACAATATTTCCATGTGTGTCTAACATGATGTATGTCACATTTATCCATTAGTGCCTAAAATGATGCATGTATGCACAAACCTCATTCCATGTTGGTCCATAAGTAAAGTCTCAGAAAATGATAACATCAAACTACTTATGGATCACCCAAGGTGAAATAATGTACAATTGTAATAAGAAAAAATTAGAAACAGTAATCCCACCCTAGGTACTTGGGTTTTTACCCACACATGGGTTAGCTACTCCCAAGAACAAGCTCATTTCCAATGCCGGACACATCCTAATATCCCATGTACCATTACCAAATAATAAATCCATAGAAAATTGAAGGCCCTCAAATAACAATTCGTAACATCCAAACTCGGATGCCACTATGTATGTTTCCCCAATCCGGTTCATCACATAGCCTCAAGAGTGACTCCCTATACACTAGAGGCTTCTGACTATAAGTGAGGGTCTAATGTATCTTGTGAAGAGATTGTACCCTATTTACCAGAGAAAACCAACACCGTTAATTAAAATAATCATCGATATTCAATGATTGTAAATACCATAAAAAACACATACCACATCCCAAATAGAAGAAGTACCCATAAAATAATAAAATAAAATATTCCATGTCACTAGTGAAAAGTGTCATAAAAACCCAAAATAATACATTCCTAAAATCCCAAAAATGGGTCTTGACACCATGTTTGGTTCCCTCATTTATGATTCATCCTAAGCCAAAAAACAACCACCTAGAAAAGGGAATTTTCCCTTTTCATGACCTATAATCCTGAAGTCTACTCAGTTGACCAATGTTGGACTGAGAATGGTGTGAGTGCAACTTAGTAGGAAACCAATAATAGTGTTTACAATGATATCTAGTCTATTACAGTGTATACAGAAATATTCATCGTACCTACTTCATCCCGTGTTAGTCATCTGAACCAAGTGTTAAAGGGCCCATAGGTCATAAAAAAGGGAGCATTATTCTAAGTATCCAACCATGATTTAGAACACCATATTTGACCATCCCAACTATGACATAGAATCCCATGTCCATTACCTTGGAGTCAGGAGTATCAGACCTTTCTCCAAAAACTACTATGGATAGGGGTGCATGGATTATTATTCTAGCCCACCAAACGGAGATGAGAATTAGACCAATATCCCACCAACTGTTATTCATATTTTTTAGTGGTCAACATCGGGGAACCTCTTCACTGAAAAATATAACATAAGTTTACATTTTCATTTATCAAATTTCCATGGTTCATTACTCTTAAAATGTTCTTAGTTTCCATAGATAGCCCATTTCATCATTCAAGCACATTACAATCAATTTTAACCCTTTCTTGTCATTTCACCACACGTCCAAGCCTTTTTAACCATTCATCAAATTGACCCCTTTACAAGACATAACTCATTTAACTCATTCAAGTTATTCTAAATACCCTTTTTATACCATTTCAACATACTAACATCATTTCAATTTTTTTAATCTCATAAACCATTCATTTAATTATTTAATAATTCAATTCTCTTGCTCAAGGGAAAGGATCACCCCATGTGTAACCATAATTCAGGTCTAATCAACCTTAATGTATCCAATGGGAATCGTGAAGGGTCCATAATATTATTTAGACACCCGATATAACATTTTCTAACCAAAGATACAAATGCACAGTGATAACCTGATATTATATATATATTAGATACACTTGTATAATAATTATTCATTATTTATACAACAATACGGGGTGGTATAGTTTGTTTTCATAGGAATTAAGAATTTTGGACTCAATGTAATAAATGTTGAAAATTTGGAAAAACAAACTTTACATGTCGTGTATCAAATACACAACTTGTAGACCTCATTAACACAATGCCTGCAAGACAACATACCATCTCGTGAAGCACTTACATGATGTGAATCTAGTACATGACGTGTAAATTCATTATATGAAGTCCATATTTCAAATAGTAGAGTCTTGCCAAAATTT
Source organism: Viscum album (assembly GCA_963277665.1). Classification (NCBI taxonomy): domain Eukaryota; kingdom Viridiplantae; phylum Streptophyta; class Magnoliopsida; order Santalales; family Viscaceae; genus Viscum; species Viscum album. The sequence continues at coordinate 509,197,134 of OY728145.1, forward strand.
AATCACATACACACCATGTTGAGGTTTCACAATGTTATTGGTTTGAAGGCTCGCCAGGTTAAAGATATGAACTTATTTTTCAATGGTAAATGTGTATCTCAAATATAAAACATGAAGCCAACTTACATGATGTATATATTTCGGTACAAAAGTCATTTAATCTTGTACACGGTATGAATGACTTACAAATGACATACTTCTCATGCCTATTAATATTTTGAGCACCATCCGCACATAGAACATTATGCCACTATATTTGTCTCTCATTTTATCTTAGTTTTTTATCCTGTTTTCATATTTTTATTCCAACTTAGATTTAAATCATTTATTTTTCCTTTCTTGTAAACCCTTTTTTATTTTCAATCATTCTACACCAATTCTATGCCCATTTCAATTTTGATTTGGACGTCTGTTTTTATCACTGTTTTATGTTCTTCATTTTTGCCTCCAAATTTTTCATTGTTTATTAATGCATAGTGAGTTTTTATTGTATTTAGATTGTTTTAAATTGTTTGATATTTATTCTTAATTTTTTTAAATACAGGATTTATTCTTTTCCAACTGTTTCATGATTATACATATCATTTTTATTATCTCCTTTCTTTTGATCAACAATTCCATGTGCGACATATTGACCTAGGGTTAGCGTTCGATAGTAGGGGTGTCTCTAAGACTAATGGATCTATATATTGAACCTTGGTAACCCTATGGATGGTAATTAGGTTAATAATAATTGTTCATCACATTCTTTTTCACAACCTTGACCATGGGAATTGAAATTGAACTAACCTAACCTAATTAGAGTTCAGTAGGGCATTGACCATTAGTCTGTGATGATTTCTACAGATAATATATGCATAAAGAACCTAGGTTTTCATTTATACCCTTCCTATGGGATAGTTTTAGCATGGGTGGATTAAATTGGTTTGTCAAAAACCAGTTAGTGAATCTTGCACTGTTTCACATCCTAAGTCCTAGGACTATCCCAAGATTAATCTAGGATTATCTTCTTTCAAGATCCCTAAAATTGACCTTTATCCCTTACTCTATCTAAATTAAATCCAAACTACCTAGCATTAGTAAAAACCGAACTTGAAGATTGAAAGTATTGAATCCCTCAAAAGGGTTTTGTTTGATTGGTTCCTAACCTGCTCGTGATACTTGTGGGTTTGACCATGCACTACGACTTTACTACACCCTATTAGTAAGTGTAGTTTTGGGACTAAAAATTTATAATCATCTCGCCACTCATATGAATTCAATGATGCATGAAGGCATGTCAAATTTTGTAACTATTTACAGGATTATTGTTGTTCAGGAATAGTGACCTTTGGATCAAACCCCATATTATCTCACCCTATCCCCCTTTAATATTTTTCCTTCTCCTTTTTTTTAATTTTTCTCCTTTGAGCGCACATGCGTCCTCTCTCTCTCTCTTCTTACTAGCTAGTGCATGCTTTAGGAATCCTTGAATCACTCAAGAATTCAGGATGCACAAGAACAACTTATTTTTTATCCCGATATCAATAGAAGAATCTCTACACACTGATGCTTTACAATGGTTAAGAGTAAAAATCTTACACCATCACAACTTTAAGACCCCCAATATGCACCGACAAACAATCAGGGAGAGAGACCAACGATATAGGATCATACCATAATGGACTACAATTTTCTATCTATTAGTGGTGTTTCACCCAGTATTTTGTGCCAAAAAATTTAGGTTCACACTTTTGAGATCAAATCTAGACTTATCTATATGATCCAGAACATGGGGCAAGTGTTCTTCAAATAAAAGACCCCTAAGAGCACATTTCAAAAAATAATAGAGGTTTATGATACCTTTCACAACTAGTGAATTCCATTAGATATAATAAGGCTCTATTTCTTCTAGTATGACTTGCGTGACCAAGCCAAGGATAGGATAAAAAAGGAAAACTATTGAGTCAAGCATGACTTGGGATAAAATAGATAAAAAATTCTTGGATAAATAATTTCCACCCATCTGAACATGGGAGCTCGGGACAGACATTCAAAACTTCTCCCAAGAGGATAGAGAATCAACCTAGGGTGCGTGGGACATATTTTAGGATCTAACCCGCAGGTTATCACATGATGGACTTGATGTGTGGCTATAATTACAGACAATATACTAGGGATTTCAATCAGCTACATGAACTATAGTAGGAGCTACTATGGATGGATGAATTATTCTTAAGACAATCGAAGTGGGTTGATCCATTCTTGATAAAGTCTCCTACAATTATAGTATTTGGAAAAGTGATAGAGGATCAGCTCAACATGGAATCCATCAGTTGGAAGAGACCAACCATATGGAAATAAAAGTATAGGCTCTTCCTAAGAAGATGGAGTCATTTCAATTACCCACTACACCACCAACCCCTCCTACTCCTGTAATAGAGATTCAATCATCTGAGATGTATAGAGGTCTGAACCCATACCAAGACTATAGGATAGTATTATAGGTACCCCCATTCTGATATTGTAATTATGTTAATTACAATCAAAAAAATCAGTAGTTATAGCTTCCCCAACAACCTCAATAGAAATAAAACTATCAGTAAAGACCATCTCAACAATAGTAGTAACAAACCCAAGGTCAAATTCAATAGAGGAGTGGATAGATTCCACCAAGGAATCATGGAACACCAAGGTACCCACCACAAGGTACAGATCCTTAACCACAACAATAATTCCAACTACCTTTTCCTATAGCTTAGTGGTTTCTACCATCTCCACAGCAGCAATTCCAACAAGTTCCACTAACACCACAATAGTAATCCCAACATATCTAGACCAATATTTAAAACCTTAGCACTATATTTATGTAGAAATAAAATAAAAGGATGAAAACTCAAGATATAGAGATGAAAAACCAAAGATAATCCATGAAAATTTTCAAGCAACAAATGAGTAAAATTTCAAGAACATAATCAAACGAAATATCAGGTACATTGATTGGTATCATTAAAATGAACCTCAGAGAAGACGAAAATTCATCAGTTCTTAGGAGTGGGAAAATATTAGAATTTTAATAACTATGAAAATAGGAGGAAGATAATCTTTAGGAACCTAAAAAATAGGAAGATGTCATCAGTGAAGAGAAAAATAATCGCATAAAGGAAGATATTAAAGGAACAAGCCTAGGCTCAAAATAAACTCTATAAGATTCAATAAAAGGGAATCCCAAAAAGGAAGAAGTTTATGATGAACCACCAACATTAAAATACCCTCTTATATTCCCAAAAATAATGTGGTAAAGAATGAAAAAAAAATAAAAATAAGAAGCGTCTATCAATTTTCAAACAATTACATGTCAATATTCCTTTAACTGAGGCCATCACTCAGATTCCTAGATATGCCAAATTATAAAAATAAATTATTTTTGAAAAAAGTAATATGGAATACATGGGTTTCATTTCCATTAACAAATAATTATCTATTGTCATTAATCATAAGCTTCCCCCTAATATGATAGACCCTAACAAATTTTTGATTCCATGCACTATAGGGGAATGAAACTTAGGAAGATCATTATGTGATCTAAGTGAGAGAATAAACCTCATTCATATGAGTTTATTCAAGAATATAAGGCTTGAATAATGGAAACCAATAATAGTGTAACTTCAACTATCTGACCAATCGGTCAAATATCCTTGAGGAAATCTCAAGGATATCTTAGTTAAAGTTTGAAAGATTATTTTTCCTATATATTTCTTCATTTTAAACATGGTAGAAAAATGAGACATTACAATAAATACAGGATGACCATTTTTATCCATTGGAAAGTATTTAATAGACTTTAACCAAGGGATAATGACATTTCGAGTTATAGATGAATTTTTTTTGTTTAACTTAGAAAAGGCTTCCAAGAAAGGAAATGATTCATTTGAATATCATGCCATCCTTCTTACTGATTAAAGAGTTGAATTTATTACCATTGAGGGTGATAGGAAGACCTTATCCCCTGATTAATATGAAGAAATTTATTATGGGAATGAAAACTACTTTGAACTGCTGACAAAGGACATTATCCCACCATCCAAATGCTCTATCATTAATCAACACCCATTAGATCTAAAAACCTTTCCAAGAACACTCAAGTACTCATTCCTTGAGACTACGTAAATGATTCCACTTATTATCAACATAGATATAACTCAAAAACAATAGGAAAAGTTGATTTAAGTCCTAAAAATACACAAAAACTCAATAGACTTGGGACTCGATGATCTTAATGGGATCATCCCCACAATATGCACCCACAAAATTTCATTGTAAGTACTTGATAAACCAAAACACCAACCCCAGAGTTGAATCACCCCATGAATGAAAGTGGTGGTTAAGAAATAATTTCTCAAACATCTAGATGATAGAATAATATTTTCAATATATTAAAGAAAATGGGAGAGTCTGCTATAAGCTGTCCCAAATAAGGGTGGCCTTACTTTTGTGAAAAAATGACGAAGATGAGATCATCTCTACTTGAACCATCACTGGATAGTGAGTGTCAATAGATTATAGGAACCTAAATATGGTAACTTAAAAAGATAATTTTTCAGTACCCTTTATGGATCAAATTCTATAAATACTATAAGATCATGAATTCTATTATTTCCTGGATGGATATTTAGGATATAATAAATTTATAGTCAATCCAGCTAACCACACAAAAACTATTTTCACTTTTACCTTAGGAAACTTCACCTATTAATGTATTTCATTTAGTATATGTAATGCACCATCAGCTTTTCAATGGTTCATGAAACATATATTACATGATATATATAGAAAATTAATTCTTGTAAATTTTCATGGATGAATTTTTAGTAAATGGAACATCCTTTAAGGTGTTCCTATGAAATTTCGATCTATTCTTGGAATGATTTGAAGAAAAATTCCTAGTATTAAACTGGTAAAAGTGTCACATCATGGTCCTAGGAGGCATAGTCCCCAGACATAAAATCTTAACACAATGCATGTTTATGGATCTAGTTAAAATCCAAGTGATAAAAGGATTACCTGATCCTACGATAGTTAAAGGGATAAAGAAAATATTTGGGCCATATGGGGTTATAATTTCGCTTTATTTAAAACTTTTTATAAGTATACCTCCCCTTGACATACTTATTAGAGTTCACCAAATATTGTTGAATAGCATTGAATACCCAAGAAAATATTCTACTATACACTCCTATCATAATTTCATCAGATTGGGATAAGGACTTTGAGATGATGTGTGATGAAAGAGACTTTTCTATTAGCACTATTTTGGGATAGTGAGTTAGAAATACATTTGGTCTTATTAACTATGCCAGTCACACACTTAATGATACTTAGTTAAATTTTAAGACAACTGAAAAGGAACCTCTGTCAGTTGTCTTTTCATTTGAAAACTTTCCTCTAATATCATGTACTATCTAAAGTAGTGGTCTACACAGATCGTGAAACACTTAAATATCTACTAAAAAAAGATACCAAACCACATTTGATATGATATATTCTTTTGCTACAAGGATTATACATCATAACCAGGGACACCAAAAGAACATAAAATGTTATTACGAACCATATATCTAGATCACCACTTCCCAACATCAACGATGGTGATAATATTGAAATAAAGGATGAATTCCCAGATGAGACCTTTTTAATGATAAACAACCATTATCAACCATGGTTTTCTAATATTAAAAATTATCTCACTAGGGAATCACTATAACATGACCTAAATTATCAACATGGTAAGAGTTTTTTAGCCAAAGCCTCACATTACTATTGGTATGAGCTACTACTTCTTAAGTATTGTGATGATAGAGAGTTGTAGAATTGTATCCTAAAAGATGAAAAACAAAGTGTTCTTGACAAGTTTCATATGTCACCAGTATGAGGGAATCATGGAATAGAATGTACTATGGATATAATATATTAATGTAGGGTATTTTAGCCCATGCTTCATCAATATGAAAGAATTTTTTTTCAAACCCGTGATCAATGCTAGAGGACAAGGACTATAGTAAAAAGAAATGAAATGACCCAAAATCCCATCCTATAAGTTGAAATATTTTATGTTTGGGGGATTAATTTCATGGGACCATTTCTTAATTATCATGGTATGTTTTACATCCAAATCGGGGTTGACTACATCTCAAAATGTGATTAATCGAGAGCCACTAATCATGATACCTCAAAATTTGTAATGAACTTTTTAAAGAATTTTTTTTCATATTCATATTTCCCTGATTACTCATTAGTGATCAGGGAAATCACTTATCTAATAATTTTGTGAAAACCTTTCTTGAAAATTATGACATTCAGTATAACACTGGTACTCCCTACCACTAGCAAACAAGTGGGCAAGTTGAAGTGAGAAATAGGGAAATTAATCAAATCCTAGAGAATATGGTAAAAAGTATTAGAAAATATTGGAGTGTCAAACATGATGACGCGCTTTGGTTGTATCACACAACCTTTAAAAACCCATTGACACTACTCTATTTTGACTGGTGTATGGAAACCCATTCCATCTACCAGTGAAGTTAGAGTACCGATCTTTTTCAGAAATACAAAAGTTGAAAATGGATGCTCATAAAGCCATAAAATTAAGAATGAACCATCTTTATAAGCTAGAATAAATTTGGAAGGATTCCTATAAGAATTAAAAAAAAAAATTAAAGATAAAACAAAGATGTGTTATAACCAAATAATCACACGTTGAGTCATCACTGCCATGTAAAAAAGTTCTATTATTCAATTCTCGATTAAAATTATTCCTCAGAAAGCTAAAATTATGATGGACAGGTCCTTACCAAGTCATTTAGGTTTTCCCTTATGTATCTATCAATATTTATAAAGTTAAATAACCACCATTCATGTTTAATGGGAAAAGGTTAAAAACTACCTATACCATTACAAAAAGGGTGATTCATCACTCTCAAATTCTCTTGAGCAAAAATCCATCTAACTGACAATGTCATTATAAAATCTTAATGGGAGTCAACCCAAATTTTTTTTATTTACAATATTTTTAGTCATATTATTAGGATCATTGTTTTCCTTTTAGTACCATTCATATTCATTTGTTGTTCATGAACATCATTGTACTGTCCTGTTTTCATTTATATGATATCGTTTTTGTTACTGCTCATTTTTTACACTTGATCATTTTACTAATTTCATCCTATTTAAACCCTATGGAAAAATGTTTTATCTATTGAAGGTTTTTTCTTCCTAACAAATTTTTTCAGTTCACACAAGCTCCACTTAAAATGAAACAAGTTTCACCATGTCCAAACATTCATCATATGGCGATCTCAATTCCCTAAATTCAAATTCTAAATTACAATTTCATTTTTTTCTATAATGTTATTGATATATCTCTTGCGATTCTTTCTATTGAAAAGTAGACAGTATATTATTTTAAGTGTGGGGGTGTATTTCTTGAGATTTATTGTTAATAGAATAGGATTTTTTTCTTATTTTCATTTATCTCAAAGGAATTTTTCACTAAAATCATTCTTTAAAAATAAAAAATAATTACACTAATTTAAATAAAATGGAAATTTAGGTTGGATATTGTTAAAATCCATGTTGTACTCAATTTTATATTTTTAGCATGGTTAATAAGATTGGTAATTTAATTATAATTCAAAATTTCTGAAATTTCTTTTAATTAACTTATTACTGGGTTTTATACCCTGAGGTATTTCTAATTATTTTTTGTTTAATATCATTTCTAAGAGGATTCTAGACCCTATATTTCATATTATTTTATGAGAATATTTATTATGAGAAACCTTGGGCATGTAAACCTATCATATTTTTCATTTAGATATTTTTTAGGCTATTAATGAACAAATACACTTTCGATGTCATTAAGGAAATACTTTTTGAGCCCATTTTTTCTAAGACTCTCCTCAAATTTTTCCTTATTTAGCCTATGGTATCCATGAATATCCATTTTGGGATGGATCCATTCAAGAATATTGTCCATTCCGAACCTTAACTTTGTATTATGCATAATTATCCATTAAATAAGTATGGGATAATTTTCACTATAGATGGAAATGGGATTTTCTTATTGAGGGGATGTATTGTGGCACTTTAACCAAACTGATATAAAGTGTTCCGTTATTACATTTGTAATTTTCTACACATAATTTATTCCTTTGAACAATATATCAGAAATAAAAATAAAAAAAATATGGTTGCGCATTAAGAAGGTCAAAAATAACCTTTCTTAAACTGATGAATCCTCTGATTGATAATTTGTGGTTAGAATATGGATGTGAGATCTAGCCTAAACATGATATTTGAATAAAAAAATAAAAAGAAAAAGAAAGGAACATGGTACGTTTTTTATGCTTACTTGATATATTCATGGATTCAATTTGAGATATTAGGAGCATGAACACCATTTAATCATGGGGAAGTCACTTAATTTCAATTTTTACATTTATCATGAATTAAACTAAAGAGATTAACCTCTTTTTGTTTCTTGATTTTTACTTTCCACCCACATTCCCTCAGCCTCAGAGTCATTTGAACCATTTTTGTTGAAATCCATCCTAATTGATTTTGTATATGTCTTTACAAAGTGTAGATGATATAACCCATGAAGACCTATGGTTAGGAACATATATTTGGGGTATGAGAATTACTCCAGTTACATTTTACCATGATTGATTATAGAAAATTTATTATGAGTTAAATTGAAAAATGGGTATAAAATTTAAAGAATGGTTGTGTAATTGTAATTTAAAGAATAAATAAACTAGATAAACAAACGAACTATGATTCATAACTGATTTTATCTATAGTATTGATTCTATAGTACTTACATTTTCTTCTTAAAATTAGTTTTATTTTCTTGGTTGTAATGGATGTTTCTTATTTTTTAAAAATTGTTTCTTTTGGAATCCATGTTGAGATGCTTTTTTCATAAGGATAAGAAATTATTCAAGAATGGTGGAATTTGATAAAATGAAATTATATATACATATTTGATAAATTTATTTAATTATTATTCATGATTTATTAAATAATTAACATGGTTATGGTTTTTTTGATAGGAATTAGAAATTTTGGACTTAAAGGAAGAAATCCTAAAAATGGGAAAAACAGGCTTTACACATTGTGTATCACAAAAATGACATGTAGAAATCATTCACAACATTCCCACAAGACCAAAAACTATCCCATTAATCACTTACATGTCATGAAGCTAGTACATGTCATTTAAAATCATTACACTATGTGCATATTTTAAATATCAAAATCCCCCCAAAATTTAATCAAAAACACGACTTGTAAATGTTGCACAACATGAAAGGTTCAAAGGCTTACCTAGTCAAAGATATGAACCAATTATTCAGTGAAAAATATGGATCTCAAATACATGATGTGAATATTTTGGGATAAAAGTAACTTAACTCATTATAATACATTCATGACTCATATGTCATATACTTATTGGGCCTATTAATATTTTGATCTCCCTATACAGACAGAATGTTCAGACACTTCATTTTTCTATCATTTTTTAAAAATGTTATTTACCTATTTTTATTTTTTTTTATTCTAAATTAATTTTAAATTGTTTTTTTCATTTTAGAAAATATTTTTGAGATTTTAATTATTCTATACCCATTATATGCCCATCATAATTATTATTTCATTTTCGGAATCTTTTTTCACCACTACTATTCATTCTTCATCAATTCCTGCAATGTTCTTAGTTGTTTCTTTGTAAAGAGGGGGTTTTTTTATTGTATTTATATTTTTTAAAAAAAAAATAATCTTGATTTGTTTTAATCCTAGATTTCTTCTTTTTGAACTATTCCATTATTATGTATAGCATGTTTAGTATTTCCCAACTTTTGATCAACACAACTCTGTACGGATAATCCACATAGGGTTAGGGGTCCAGAGTATGGGTGTTTATAATCCTGATGAATCTATAGATTAAACTTTGGTCTCCCTATGTATTCTAATTAGGTGAAAAATAATTTTCCTTAACATTCTTTTTCACAACCATGACCATGGAAATTTCAATTGAACGAACCTAACCTAACTGGAGTTGAGAAAGACTATGAAAATTACCCTATAATTATTTCTTTGTAGAAACTAAGTGTAAGGAACCTATGTTTCTGGATATAACCAGACCATGGGATAGTTTCATCATGGGTAGATCCAATTAGTTTGACCTAAACCAATTGGTGAATATTACACCTCTTCGCAGCTTAAGCCATAGGATCATCCCAAGCTAAATCTAAGATTGTCTTCTCTCAAGAGCCTTGAAATTTACCATGATCCCTTAATTATTATATTTATTAAATACAAACTACATAGCTTTAGTAAAAAATAAAACCTGAAGAGTGAAAGTTATAATCCTTCAAAAGGGTTTTGTTCTATTGGTCGCTGACCTTCCAGTGATCCTAGGGGGTTCGATCCTGCACAGACACTTTACTGCTCTCTAGTGATAAGTGTAGTTTGGGACTATAAATTTCTAATATAATTGCAACCTTCATGAATTCAACGATGTGTGTGGGTTCATCACACAGCATAAAGAGACCAAAGTAAAACCACACACAAATAAATTAATGCATCAATACTATGGGATATACTTATAGACAACCTACCTCAAGTTTGTAGACAAACGTTCACTTAACCTTAGCCATTGATTCAAAATCAAACAACCACTAAATCTCAAAAATAGAATCTATTGGAAAAAAATATATGTTAGAGTCTTTAAAATAATAAGAACAATTATAAAATGCATGTCATAAAAAATAGATGAAAGAAGAGTGATAGACTCACCTAGAGCCTCGATTTACACCCAATGATGATTTAAATGACTCAAAATCATAGGAGAATGAAACTTGGAAGAGGGGAAAGCTCCTAGTTAATCACTCAAGTTTCTATAGATGAATTGAAGAAGAAAATTAGGTAAGAACCCTTAAATACCTATAGGTAAAATGTAAAATTATCTCTTTTAATGAGGTGCATGGTTTGGTCACATATTTTACCAAACTCTACACCAACCAAGCACTTCCCTCTATCCAAGATGGGCGGTCTTGGTTGAAAAGTATCCTGGGGAGCTCACATAGTTTTACAAATCATATGTAGGTCATGTGTTTGGATATTTCCAAAACCAAATGGTTTCTAGGATCTCCTTGTAATTTTTTTAACTGAGCACCCTCCCCCCTACATGTTGCATGGTTAAAGTGCACAGTTAGTACTAACCATGCACAAACTATGCACCCTACACAGAATATCCTATTTTCATTATTTTTCATTTACCAAACCCCTAATACAACCATATTACCATATTATTCTTATTAAAAAAAATCATTAACCAATTTAAATAGAGTAAATTCAAAATTTAAACAAGGATGTACCTCCTCGAAAGGTTGGGATCTTATACTCAACCTCCACAATAGAAATTTTACCTCCTGTATCATGAGGATAAACTAATTTATTACTTATTTTAGAACCTTATTCATGTATATAAGTTTTTATAAGTTTAATTTATAATTATTATCTACATGTATATTATTTAGTACTTATCTATTTTCAAAATCGGGTTTGAGTAATCTTAATCATTTTGAACTAGTTTCATAACTATAGAGTTGTTATTCATTATTCTCAAAAATTCCATAATTACCATATCATAAAAGGTACTATAATTTATTATTTATAATTATTTATAATGTTATAATTTCATTATATGGGATTTTTGTTTATGTTCCATAATTATAAATTCAGCGATGAGCATGTTTTGATGAATTTTTGCAAACAAAGGTTGTTTTCTTCAATATTGAGTCAAATTTTTATATTAAAATTACAAAACCAAAAAACTATTATTTAATTATTTATATCATATATTAAAATAAATTAAATTCCCACGGTCATTCATGATATAAATTTAAAAAATTGTTTAAGTAGGTGGTTAAACCAACCCAAAAAAGAACACACAATAATTAATTGACGATTATGAAGTGATTTAGTTGTAATTTAATTATACTATAAGAATAATGATCCTATTTAGTGTTTTTAGTGTTATATTTGATAATTATATAAAATTATAAGAATAATATGTTCTATGAAAATTTATTTCATAATGAGAATAAATCATTTTCTCTTAGTACGCTCATTTTGGATTGTTGAGTTTACAACAGTTGTTTATTGATCATGTTGGTAATTGGTTGTCCAATTTGAATTAACAAGAAATTAATAATTTCATAAAAATATTATTTATACCTTAAACCCAGTCTTATAACCATCTATGAAATGGATTAATTAAAATAGAATACATCGTTCCATAGAAAGAGTAGTTTGCACGTACACATGGATGATGATTTCATTTTTCATGGAGAAATAAATATGTTTAATATAGTTTATTATATAAGAACCTAAAACATGTTATAAATATATTACTTATATATTAAATTTAAAATTATTACTACCCTTGTAGGGTGGTTCAGGAAAACGAAACATGTTGTGTCGTGGAGATGGTAGTCTGCATATACAAATAATTGGTATCTTTGTTTTTCATGAGGGAAAAGAGGAAAGGGTATATAATGTATATCAAATAAACATAAAAATTTCCTTATATATTTAATACTAACTTTATCATGTCATAATGGTTAATATAAGTCTAAATAATATGGATAGATAAGGAAAATATATTAGATAGTGAGAAGTTCTTAATTTGAGATTTTGAATTTTCTCTTCAAGTACTTCTTGGATATGGGGGAATTTGAAACTTTTCATTTGACTAGAAGATTAAGGGGGTGAATTATAGTGTTATTATATGGAAATAGAGTATAGTTCCAATAGGAAATAAAATTTTTAGAGTGTTCTTCAAGTGGTTGTGATAGGTCCTTTTTCAGTGGTGAGAATATATTTTTTTAATAATAAATAATTAATATAAAGGGAACACATGTTAAGCATGTAAAGTGACTAAAAAAAATAAAAATAAACTAGATAAGGGTTATTTAAGATCTAAAATATCTCAAAAATTCAATTATAAATATTTTTTTAACCTTTTCAAATCCATTTATCCCTAATTTTTTTACTTTTACAATTTTAGATTTTGTCATCAAAATTAGTACTTACATAAATAATTTATCCTTTGTGAATATAAAAATATACCATAATACATAAAATGGAAATAATAATTCCAAATATTATATATAGTTTATCATATTAAATTTCTATGTGTAATAAAAATAAATTTTAATATTAGTGCTTGTAACACATAAAAATACATTTTTAGAAAAAATGTATTTTCAATATTAAAATCTGTGTGTAGGGTAAAATTTTACATGAATTTTATTTTCATGATATGAATTTATTAATAATAAATAAAATTTATGTTTCTTTAAAATAAATACAAAATATAATTTTTCCAAAATAATATTTAATTAAAAGAAATGAAAAAAAAATTATTGGAAATAATACTTAAGTTCATAAAATGTTAATCATAGGTTATATAAATTAAAAATAATATTTAAAACTTCATAATTTTTATTCCTTAAATAAATATGAAACGTTTTTTAAATTTATAAATCAATACTATCTTATGATAATTCCATAAAAATTAAAATTTTAGTGAAAATAGTATTTTCAGTATTCACCTTTAAAAAATATTTAAAAAACCGAAGAATTTATCTTAATCTAAAATTGATGTACTAAATAAAAATATGAACTTAATATTTTTTTTGAAATTCAGCTTCTATATTTTAGTAATTTATCTTTTAAAATGGAAAACAAAATTTAATTGAAACTGTTTTTAATAGGAAAATTAATTTTCATATATCAACTATTCTTATTGTTATTTCCAATCAATTAATAAGTAAATTAGTGATAATATATTATTCATATACATAATACATTTTACCCACATTATATTTAGTTTCTTTAAATAAATCACATAAAAATACAATTTTATGAAAAAAATATCGGTGGATTAGTAAATAATCATTATTTTTTATTATAAGTGAAACTAAAAAATATGTAAAATGGATGTGAAAAATAGATTATTAAATTAAACATTACATGTTTATAAAATCATAATTTATAGTTACATGTCATATCAATATATCTTTTTAATATTTAAGCATAATTTATACTTTGGTGGTTGTCGAGGGTGGTGATTCTACTAGCATATATCTCTAAGAAATTTTGACAAGCTTAAATTTATCAACCATATGCTTTCAATGATGTCATAATTGATCATGTTCAACTAGATATTGTTCTAGGGAACACCCTAGTGAAGTTACTACTTTACCAATATCATAAAAATTATCTTCATAAGGAAGTCTTATATAACCCAATTCAATTTTATTATTTTTTTCTTATATTCCATAATATGATTACTTCCTTTTATACTTGTTAATTTAACAGTTATATTATAAAAGAAAAATTTTATTTTAACATATCTCGGTTTTGTTATAGTTTTTTTTAGAATAATCTATTAAAAAAATATTTATTTTAGAAAAATATATAGTAAAATTTTGGTTCATTACATTCCCCTCCCTCGTTAAATAAATTCAAACTTCTCCATTTAAATTATTCCTAACTAATGAAATATTTAAGGGTATTCATAAGATATACAAGAATTATGATTTAATTTCTAGTCAGTTTTCATCTTCATTATCCTATTTATGACTAGTAAACTCCTTTTTTACCTCATAATAGTAATATAACTAATTTTTAGTTTTTCATTAATCATTTGAGCTAAATAGCCCAATATAATGGGTTTAGTTTTTCACAAGGAGTTTATAGTCAGCCTTTTATTAATAGGTGGTCATGGGTTGATTTTTATATGTGATTCTCTTATCTTGTAAATAATCATGGAATTTATTTCAAGATAAACAATACATTCCTAATATCACATCAAATTTGACTAAAGTAATATTAATAGGATTTTATAGGAAGCACATTCCTATAAAAACTAAGATAGGAGTTATATACTTGGGATATAAAAACTTTACCACTGGAATTTTTTATTAACAATTTAACACTTGGTAATCAAGATGATTATTTAATTTTATTATAAAAAAACTAGGTACAAAGGATTGGTTTGAACAAGACACAAATACAACACTCACAGTCCTTGAGTGGATGATCGATGTTCATTACTCTACATCATTCTCAGAACTTACTTTAGTGGTTATGGTTTCATAGTCTTTCTCTTTGTTCCCTTGGTCTTGGATATTTACTATGTATATCATCCTTATTATCCATTTTTTTATGGAATTTATTTTTCTAATTCCCATGTTCCCCAAATTTAAGAAATTGAATTATTATTGGTACCTCCAAATGAACTCTATTTCCTTTCACTATATCAACTGAGATGTTTTCTTTTCCTTGGAAATTAGATTCTATATGAACTCCTTTTTTCACACATAAAACATCTTTTGGTTCCTTTAATACATTCCCCATGGATATTATTACCACATTTTTAACATGAATGAAATTTAATATTCTTTCCTTTAACATCTTTATCAATAAAACCACTATGAGAATCTATCCTTATATTTTTAGGTGTGTTTTGGATTCAAACTATGTTCACAAAATTAATTATAATTTATGATAACTGGTTTTTTATATTAACAATATTTCTCACTCCATGTATTCTATTGGGTTTCTCTATGGGTCAATCCCAACATTTTCCATGGAACCCATCATTAACGTGATTCATTCCATATTTATCCATTATTAAAACCAAATATTTAACATTAATGGTGAATATTATAAGATAATTATCATAAATAATCATAGGAAAATTTAACCTCAATATGTATCACTTTATAACACTATCATTTTATCATATAGTTCTTCCATTTCAACTTGTATCAGACTGGGTTCATACTAAATCACTCTTAGTTTAATCTATTTTATTCTTGGTTCATCCATGGTTTCTTTTAGTTGGTTTCTCTTATAATTTTTAACCTAATCCTCAAAAAAAATGTCCCAAATTACCCTGAAATTTCTTAAAATATTCTAAACCCAAAAATCATTTAAATATATTCTATCATAATACAAATTACTATTTATCCAATAAATCACAAATCAATTAATATGTACATTAACTTATGAATCTCTATGTTTCAATATAAGGTATCCATAGTCAATTTTCTATTAGTTTACATAGCCTAAATATATTCAAATACCACATTATGATTTATAAAGAGAATGTAAATTAGCAATAGAATATCCCTCATAAGTGTTAAACCATGTATGTAATTAGGACTACCTTTCGTACACTAGGAGATGATTGAGTTAAAACCCAATGAGGCCCTTTTTAATGTTGTTACCACGAGGTACATCTGTTCTAAATCTTTCATCCAATTTTAGTCTCTATATTGAGATTTTATTTCTAGTAGAACCACACAATTTCTAATTCACCAAAACATTGAGATGTTATGCAATACTTAGACTTATCCCTTAAACTGATCCCTATGGTTTTCACTGAGGTTATTTAAACTAATCAAAAAAATAATTAATCCCTCCTATGATACCAACTAAGGTGACCCAAGGAAATTAAACTCATTTAAACCATTATTTTACATGAATAAAAATTATATCCCATAAATGGTCACATAAACTGAAGGATTGAAGGACTAGTATCTTATAGGATTATCTATATAAACAAAATAATTTATAATGATTGTGATCATTTATACTTAAGTTTATGACACAAGACCATCTTCTAAATGTATCATTAGTAAAGCTCATCTTAATAACCTAGGGAATAAAAATATAATAACTTAAATCCAAAAAAAATATCAGCATGAAAACATAATAACCATAACATGGCTTATAAACATTTAACATAAACATTGAATCATGAGATTATAAGATCAAAATGCATAACATCATTTAATTTTGTTAAAAAAACATTAACATAGGGAGGCATTACATTCATGAGCCACACAATTCAGGAACATGATTATAAGTAACTAAAACATACTCAAGAATACTTTTCTCATAAGATATAAACTTCTAATCAAAGCATTGGATGGGGATATAGGACCCCACCCATCATTCATACATACTTACATGTTATTCTTGAGAATACTTCACTTATATCATGTAAGGGCTCAAAACATTCTAGTATATTTCTTTTCATGTTTTTGAGGTTCCTAGTTCTTAAAGGAATCCTAGAGTAGGATTGGTGGAGTTTGGGAGTAGGGATTTATAACCAAGAGAAGTGTATGATGTGAACTCTAGTTCATGATGTGAGATTTTAGTTTGCGCCTTTAATATGAATTCTTATCCCGTGAATAGAAGTAAAAGGGTGTGATTCATAATGTGTATTTTTGGTTCACAATGTGAAAGGGTGTAGGATTGTTTATGATGAAAATATAAATAAAATATCATGATGTGAACATGACGTGACTAACATGAATTGATCCCAGGTTTTTTGGATTAGTGCGATGTATTTTTTAGTAGTTTATAAACTCAGGACATTCACAATATGAATGACCCATTCACACCATGAAATTATATCTAGAATAACTCCCATGTAGCCTCATCCTCCCTTAAAATTTATCAAACCCTCAAATTCTATTCCAACCCTAGGCGTGTAGATTTTCTCAATCAGGTTTTTCAATCCCCTTTGATAGGGATTGATACCCATCTTTCTGTGTTCCATTTGTGGTGATATGAGATGGGTTTCCCCTCTTTCACTTATAGTTCCTTATTCTATTAGTCTTGTTTCCTCCTATTATTTATTTCCATTCTAGAGTAGTTTATATTATTTGTTATTAGGTATTTTTTTATGTTTTTTGATGTGGTTGTAGTGTAGAATTCTTTGAGGTATTTAGTTTCTTTATAGGTGAGGTGATCACATTCCTATGATTATTGTTCCAACAACATTAGATAATGTTGAAAACCTTTAGGTAGGAGATTCATTGTTTATCCTATTATTTTATATGCAATCATAAATTAATCATGATTTATCTCTTTAGGTGATAGTGTAATTAACCATAATAAATAATAAATGATATTAACAAATAAATGGTTTGTGGTTATGTTAATCACATGTGTTTCCACCATGATAATGGTTTGCCTCTTTTTTTACTAAATTGTGTGATATCTATGTTTATGATTTGTTAGAATGTTTCTTATTATTGGGTTTAGCATGTTAATTTGATGAAAATATTTAATAATATAAAGCCAATAATGTTGGTTGGATAAATAATTAAAGAGGAATGTTTATTAGAATCATTTCTTATAATTTGATGGATATCAAATTGATTCTAGTATCATGTTTAATTAATTTGTTCTTCCGTATATAAATTTAATTGGATAAAGAACATTAATATGGAAAAACTTGTTGTTAGAAATAATAAATAAGTATTTTAATGGATTTATTCTTCCTTAAAGTTTTCAGAAACTTGAGGTTATCCTTGAATTAATTTATAAATATTTTATAGTTTTTAATACATGATTCCTTAGGTTTTTTATGGTTGTTGAAGGTTCTGGTCATAGTGGAATCATGTGATGGGGCATGCCCAAATTTTCTTCTTTTTCATGACTGATGATCAATCCAAGATTTACACAACGATAAAAATCGTGATCTATAGAATTGAATTAAATAATATATACAAGGGATAGAATGTTGGAACCAGAGAGAGGATCATCACATATTATTTATAATCAATTTAATTAATTAAAGAATTTCCTTATTTGAATTATTTCTTCATTGGTGGATCTGAAAATAGATATGTGTTGTACCATCATTGTGTTATAGGATCAATAGTAGATTCCCTCTATCGATGATCCACACTTGTTCCACAAATCTCTAAACGTCGCCATAGGAATATTTAGGTACTATCACATATGATCCTCTCACTTGCATCGTTCTCCTTTGAACACCGTGAGAACCACTTCCAAATTATTCTCCTTGATCTCTCATGACTTGAGATTCAAAGGTGGAGGAATATTGATCTCCCTTATTAGGAGAATTCTTAGGGAATGGAGCTCCATGAGGCTTGAGAAGATTCTGAAAATCCATTGTGCACAACCAAGCAAATGAATTGGCTCTCCTATAAAAAATATAATTGGGTTTATATACTTCTAGGGTTAAAATAAAATAATTTCATAAGTTCCCTTTATTATTTATTTAATCCCTACAGAACCCCATGACAAATAACAATATTATTATTATTAATTTTCTACATATTCTTAACTTGTGAATTAAATTAAATATTATTTAATAAAACAATTTTCAATATTTATTATTTCTCATCGAACCATTAAACTCAATCTTCCATTCCGCAACAATATTTATCAAGACTTGAATATTGAATATTTATTTATTAAATAAATATCACGGAATTATTCACCTATAAATAAAGAAATAATATATTCACAAAATAAAAAAATAATAAATATTCTACACACATTATATTCTCCCGAATCACTGGTGAGGAAATAAAAATGATCAATTAACCATGACTGATTATTAAACCATGTGTGAGAATAATATTTATTCAACTTGTTAAATGGTAAATATTATTATTATTATTGAACTAAGATTCCGGATACACTTATTGTGTAACCCTCTAAGTCTCTTTCTCAGTGTAATTTGGTGAAGCAATATAAAATCCTAGGTTAATGTCTAGAAACACACCAAGAAACCCATAGAAAAATAATTTTATTTCTCAATGACATAATACCTCATACAGATTCTTACTATGTAATATTATCCCTTTATCATGATATCTCTAATTATGAAGGTTTCATGTTGGTTCGATCAACCTATGTGCTCAAAATCACATTCTTTGACTTCTCAAAAAATGATCTTGCCTATAGAATACTATGGTCATGGATTTGTTTAGGCTATATCATTTCCATCAATGGGATTGAGATATCAACTTCTATTGAAGAACTAAAGGGAAAATCCTTTCTCTCATTATTCATTAATACAATATTACTTGTAATGCAACCAATGTATCCTACCTCACCATGAATATATGTCATCATGATTTTTGTCAATACATTAAAGTACGTGACTTATAATACTCATTAATAATAATATTAAATTCTATGGAACAATATGCACATCCATAGATAGGAACATCCAATAACACATATAAATGTGGATTTCCTACTGGAAGTTATTCTTCTCATAATATCCTACTTTGGATATTACCAAGGGTGTACACCATGAGAATGTGCCTCAAATTCCTATGAGTCTCCACCCTTGATATCCTTTATCACTTGAATCCCTAAATTGATATCATCCAGATATAGAAAATATATTTAAGAATAGTTTTGAATCACTTTCAGGTTCTCATCATAGTGGGGAACTATTATGACCTTTTAGCACATCATAGGATATTATCACATACTATATTACATAGAATACCAATAATGATGTGATAAGTAGTGTATTAATATTAAAAACTATGAATATAGTTCAACATAAATTACATATAAGTTGGTTCTAGGGAACCAACTCCAACAGACACCTACTTAGACTAGATCCAAAAGCTAACAGTCTTCAGTCTGATAGCTCTCACATGATACTCAAATTCACCCCTATGATAAAAATTAAAATAAATTGATACTTATTTAGTATATAATTTATCTATTAGTGTGACCTTGGCTCTTTTTCAAGATTCATTGCTTCAATATTATCACAATATATTGTGATAGGGTCTTTACTGCTAGTTACCACATCATGTTCTTGTAAAAAGTTCTATATCCAAATGGATTACTTGTATTCATCAAGAGACCTTATATACTTAGACTCCGCTATAAAATTAGGGAAAATTGGATTCTTTGAAGTCTTCCAAATCACAGTTACTCCATTGAGACAATTAACATATCCAAACTACATATTCAGATCACTATGATCTATCTGAAAACTAAAATCAGTATATACACTTATGACCATATCCTCATCTCCCCCATACACCAAGAACATATCCTTAGATCTTATTAAATACTTAAGGATATCCTTAATAGAAGACCAAAAAAATTCTCCAAGACCTACTAGATATCTTCCTACCATGATCAATTCATAGTCAATATCAAGTCTAGTACAAAACATGGCATCCAGGATAGATCTTATCGCTGAATCATGTCAGATATTACTCATTTTATCTTTCTCTTGTTGTGTCCGAGGACACATTTTTTAGAAAATGTAAACCATGTGACCCTGGAACCAATCCCCGCATAAATTGTTCAATACTAAATATATTTATTTTCTAGCCAATATATATACTTTGACTTAGTCTAAGAAGCCTCTTGGATATATCATGAATGATCTTGATCCCTAGAATATAGGTTTATTCACCTAAGTTCTATAGGGATAAACACTTGTTTAGCCAATCCATAAAAGATGGTAAGACTGGTATGTTATTTCCAATAAGTAATATGTCATCAACATATACAACTATGATAATGAATGCAATTCCACTAATCCCATTATAAACACATGTCTTACATTATTTCTTAATGAAACCAAATTATTTTATTTCTTCATATAATTTATTGTTCCATGACCTAGATGATTTATACAAACCATAAATGGATCTCTACAAGTTTCAAATCATTTTGGCATCACATAGAGTCACAAAACCTTCTATTTGTGTCATATAGACATCTTCTTAAAGGTTCCAATTATGGAATTCAGTTTTGAAATCCATATTCCAAATCTCATAGTGATGGTAAGCTACTATAACAAGTAGAATTATGATGGTTTTAAATAGGTAAACTAATGAAAATGTTTCTTTATAGTCATTTCCTTAATGTTGTTTAAAACATTTATCCGCAAGCATTGATTTATAGGTATTTAATTTACCTTCCATGTCTAATTTTCTCTGGAATACCTATTTTCACTCAACATGCTTTACATCCAGTAGTGCATCCACTAAAACCTAATCGTGGTTCTGATATATGGTATCAATTTAAGAATTCATGGATTCTTAAATCTTGTAGCTTATGATCTATATACTGTCTCTTTCTAGGATAGAGGTTCATCATTTTCAGCCAATAATTAGTCACCATCTTCAATGAAAATAAAACCATATCTCTCTAGTTCTCTTACCTCTCTTTTTCTCCTATATAGTACTTATGTTTTAGGAACTACTTCTTCCATGGGGACCTGTGGAACTTGTTCTTGTACCAAATCTTTTTTATATTAATCATCAACTTCATAAAAGTTATTCTTTCATCCACTATCCCTTTTTAGTATGTTATCCCTCTCAATAAATACGGATTGTCTAGTGATAGTCACTTTCTTGTATGAGAGGTTTTATAGGTAGTATCCCTTTGTTTACTTAGGATACCCAATAAAGATACACTTTGTGTCGTAGGGTGATAGTATGTTTTCTAAGAAGTCCTTAACAAACACCTAATATCCCCATACACATGTATGTGAAAAAAAACAGGTTTCTTTCCACTCTATAACTTAAAGAGACTTCCATTTTCCACTTTATTTTGTACTTGGTTTAATGTGTGTACCATAGTTTTTAATGCATATCCCCAAAAGGATAATGGAAGATCTGTATGACTCATTATCAACCTTACCATGTATAATAAGGAATGGTTCTTTAATTAATGAACACCATTCCACAATGGTGTATAAAATGGAGTGAGTTGAGATAAAATCTCAAACTCCCATAGGAAGTCGATAATATCTTGGTTAAGATATTCATCACCTCGATCCGATCTAAGATTCTTTATCTTCTTAGCAAGATGATTCTCTACTTCATTCTTGAATTACATGAATTTCTCGAAGTACTTGAACTTATACCTTATAAAGTAGACATAGCCATATTTACTCAAGTCATCAACAAAAGTTATAAATAAAGAATATCCACCTCTAGCTTCTACTGGAAATGGTGCAGACACATCAATGTGTACCAATCCTAGAAGAACAATGGACCTTTAACCTTGTCCACCAAATAGTGGTTTGGTCATTTTTCTTGTAAACAAACATGACATATTTCAAGTGTTTTTCTCTTAGAATAGTCTAAATAATCATCTTGATAGTGATTTATCAAATTCTTCTTGTTTACATGACTAAGACGGTGATGTCATAACGGGGTGTTAAATGAGTCATGTGAACATGATTCATTATCAATTTTAAATACATGGTTTTCATAGTTTAATAAATTAATAAACTTACTTAAATGTTCCATACCATAACATATGTTGTCTCAATAAAAGAAACAACTTTTATTTCCATACTTGAAAATAAATTCATCTGCATCTAGGCATGATAAAAAAATTATGTTATTGGTAAATGTAGGTACATAATAACAATATTTTAAAACCAAAATCATTCCCATTATAAATTAAAGGTAGTAGTGACCAATGGCTAGAGAATCATTCCCAACACCATTAGTATCTCATAGATCCACCTCTCCTCTATCAATATTTTAGAATCTTATAGGTTCTTTCATTTATATACAGATGTGATAACCAAAAGTTGTGTCTAATACCCAATGTGTATATATTGAAATATTACAATTGATAATGAACATACCTTTATCATCCCCTTAATTTTGGGTGTAGTTCCTATTCCAGTTTCATGGCTTGCCACATGAAAAATACCGCCTCCTTTTCCTTAACATGCCTCTATATCTTCTTCTTCTTGGAAGGATAGTTCTCAAGAACTTTAAACTTTTTATGAGTCTTGGGACCATTTTCCTTTTTCTTCCTTTCCTTTTTCACCATAAGGATCATAGTTTTATCATGAACCATGTCCTTATCCACTTTAATAATCAACGTAAGATGTTATGAAAGACTCTTCTCATTATTTCGCATATTGTAATTAATAATAAAACTAGAGAAGGTATTGGGAATTGATGAAAGTATGATATTTGTATGCAACTCATCCAAAAATTTAATCCCTAAGATTTATAAATGTTCAATATATCCAATAATCTTGAATATATGAGGTCTATCTGTCATAGACTCTCTTATATTATTTTATAACAAAGAATTTCATATCTTGTACCTCTCATGTCACTCCTTCTCTTGATAGAGATCATAAAGGTTAGATATCATGCTATACACATCCATGTCCTCATGTTGCTTCAAAATCTCATTGGACATGGATGATAGAATGAAACATTGAACATATATGGAATCATTAAAATGTTTCTCATAGAGTGATAACTCTTTATCACTTTCATCATTATTAGGAACATCAGTAATAGGTTCTTCTATAATATACAATTTCTTTTCATGGTAAAGAATAAGGAATAAGTTCCTTTTCTACTCTTGGAAATTTCATCCAGTGAGAAGGTTATCTTTCTCAAATATGGGTTGTAGTGATATGTTTGAATTAATTATAATTTTATTTCTAAAAAATAATATGAGCATCAATTTTTTAATAAAATTTAGAGTAATAAATAAATATTATATTTATTAATCTTTCACTATTTTATTGAAACCCAATATCCCTCGCCATTGGCTTCGAAATAACGTATTTCTTGGACATTATAGTGGCAAGGATCCATATTCCCCTTCTCATTACCCAAATTTGGTTGGTCAAGCACCTTAAATGGATTTATATAGGCATTCCAAATTCCAACTACATTAACTCACAATTCCTTAATCTATTGACTGGACTCCGCAATCCTTAAATCTTTAAATTGGATTTCCTCAACCCTTACCTCTCAGTTACACCAAGTCCTACTTTGACAGTCATCCCTTCATGTGAACTAAACTAAGTAAAATAAAAACATAAAGTAATAATTCCCTAATAATCAAAAGCACCCCAACTTTTTCTGGTCAAGCACTATGAACTATGCTTCAATTTTAACTCACGTAGTGGAAGGATATAGCGATTTAATATATATATAATTGAGAGATTTTATCCTTTTATGTGTAAATTTATAATTATAATATTGTTACATTCTTTTTAATATTATGTTTATTTACTTAAGTGATTAACCATGTATTATATAATATTTAAGCATTAGATAATTTATTTTAGTTATATATTTCATGATCATTAATTTTGTTAATTCATGTGATTATGAAAAAAATCTATAATGAAATAACCATGAAACTTTATAGAAATATAATAATAATGTGGAATAATCATGAGCGTTTACTAATGGGTACTTTGTCCAGGGGTTGATAAACTAAAACATTGTCCTAGAGGAAAAACGCCTTAAACTAATCAAGGTTCATGTTACAGCTTTTCACCTATCCACATATGTATCTCTCATGGATTGGTTTCACCTCATCTCCAAACTTGAACCATCTCCACTAGCTTGGGAGCTTCATCCATTACATATTCTTCTCCTCACAATCAAGTGGGAAAAAAATGGGTTTACATAAAATAACCCATGGGTACATAGACCATTATATAATAAGAGGATATAAGGAATGCAAGCCAATAATTTAATTTAATAATAAACTAAATTAAACCAATCTCATAAAAAGGTATGGTCTATTCTCATGATCATCCCCATACATGAAATGAATTATGCATTTAATAAAACTAGAATTCAATTCTTTATCATTCTTATTTAAGATAAATCTTGTTCGAACCAATTAATTATCTTCTTTAATTAATTATTTATTTTATCTTAATTATCATCTCAATTTCCTTGATATTCCCATCAATCATAATTTTAGAAAAATTAAATAAATTTATTTAAAATTAACTGTGTATATAAATGTACCTAAGAGGAAAAAAGGGTAATACCTATCCAAATCTACCCAATATGTATTATACTCATATATTGTTTACTCTTGTGACATATGGAATACATGACATAACACGTACTTTTATGATGTGTACTTTCAAATAAATGATTACAAAAATTAAATGATTTTTCGATCATGTGTTATGCTTCAATGCATATATAGTAACAACTATAATAAGAATCCTACATGATATGAAAATCTGAATATTATTTAGATATTAATTAAAATTTTATATTTATATATATATTAAAACCTATGACATGGCATGTTTTATTAAGTTAATGACCACATGAAATAATGTTTTGGTAAGGTTTACATGGTATAATAAATAAATTTTAAATTTATGTAATTTGGTATAAGTACACAACATGTACATAGAGCTACATGGTGTTTACAACTCTCATCATTTATCCAAGAAATGTTCCTAGGGACTCGGCATGTAAACTGTTCCTCGAAAAATTAGAGTACATGGTTTTTATAAGCAACTATACAACATTTGATCTCTGAGTTACATAGTCACTAGTCGGGTAGGTCGTTTATGGTAATACATGTCTTATATATGACTCAATGGGACTACACACCTGTATGTAGGCTACACATCATGTACTCTGGTTGATTGTGTGCTAGGATGGCCCTATCAACATGTGGTGCATAAAATAAATTCACTACATTTCATCAACACACATGGTTTGAATTAATTTCTGGATTAATTCTTGGTGCATTGAACACAAGTACACTATGTGTAATTCTTGTTACACAACATGTACTATTGTGTTATCTGGCCATAATCCTCATCACATCTTGACGAGATCTTCAATTTTATTTCATTCATAAAATTACTCATTTTTATTAGATCTAGGAGAAATGGGGAAAGAATCAGATCTCGTAATTAAGATTAAAATAATGATTAAATCTGAATTTAAAACTAAATAAATAATTCATAAATCATCAATGATATTTAAATAATTATAAATAATCATGTGGTCGCTCTGATACCACTTGAAGGTTTCGGGCATAGCGAAAGCATTCGATGGGTCATTCCTAACTTTTCTTTTTTCATGATCAATGATTAATATACAAGATTTACACACCGAGAAACATTGGGATCTACAGAATTAAATCAAAGAATATAGAAAAGAGATATAACAACATAACTACATAGCGGATCATCACATATTATTTATAATCAATTTAATTATATAAAGAATTGACTTGTTCGAATTCTTTCTTTGTTGAGGGATTTGAAAACTGAGCTATGTTGTAATACCATTAATTTATAATAATGAAGAGAATATTTCCTCAAGTGGTGATCCACATGTGTTCCAAAAATCTCTGAATATCCTCATAGGAATATTTGGGTGTTATCATGGAAGATCCTATCCCTTATATTATCCACCTTTGATCGCCTCGAGAACCACTTCCAATATTTTCTCTTTGATCTCTCTTGACTTGAGAGTGGGAGGTGGAGGAAGATCACTCTCCATTCTTGGGGGTGTTCTTAGAGAAGGGATCTCTCTAGGGCTTGATAGGATTCTCCAAACCCATTTTGCAAAACAAAAAAAATGAATTGGCTCTCATAGAAAATAATATAATTGGGTTTATATACTTTTGGGGTTAAAATAAAATAATTTCACAAGTTCCCTTTATTATTTATTTAATACCTATAGAAACCCATGTCAAATAATAATATTATTGTCATTATTATTTCTCGACATGTGATTAACATAAGAATTAAATTAAAGATTATTTAATAAAATAATATTCAATATTTATTATTTCTCATCGAATCATTAAACTTAGTCTGTCATTCCTCCACAATATTTATCAGACCATTAATAATGACTATTTATTTATTTAATAAATATCAATACATTATTCTTCAATAAAAAATTAAATATTATACTCACTAAATAGAAAATAAATATTTATTAAATATTTTGCACATATTATATTCTCTTGAATAACTGTTGATGGAATATTTACAATCACCTAAACATGAATAATTATTAAACCATATGTGGGAATGATATTTATTCAACCTGTTAAATAATAAATAATATTGTTATTATTTAAATGAGATTTTTGATACACTTAGTGTGTGACCCTCTTGGAATCTTTCTTAGTGGAATTAGGCGTAGCAGCCTAAAGTCCAAGGTTAGAATCTAAAAACATTCTAGGGAACCCATAAAGAAATAATTTAATTCTACAATGAAATAATAACCTATACAGACTCTTACTGTGTGATATAATACTTTTATCACAATATCTCTAATCAAGAAGGTTTCATGTTAGTTCCATCAATATTTATGCCCAATGTCTCTTTCTTTGACATTTTGAAACACAAACTTTCTTATAGAACACAATGTATATGGATTTATTTAGGTTGTATGATTTCCATAAAAATTCCTGAGATATCAACTTTCATTAAAGAAAAAGAATGGAAAATATTTTCTCACATTATTCATTAATGTAACAATACTTGTGATGTACTCAATGTATCTTAACTCATCGTGAACATATGTAGTCCTGGTTTTCATCAATACAACAAAGAAAACAACTCATAATACTCCTTAATAATAATCTTAATGTATAGGGATCAATACAGATGTCCATAGATAGGAACATCCAGTGACACATATAAGGATTTCCTACTGGAAGATCTTGTTCTCATAATATCCTACACTGGATATTATCAAGGTCGTATACCCTGAGAAGGTGCCTCGATGTTCTATAAGTCCCCACCCCTGATATCTTATATCACTTGTTTACCTCAAATGATAGCATTCGTCTATAGAACATATATTTAAGAATAGTGTCATATCACTTCCGGGTTCTCATCATTGCGGAGAACTACTATGACATTTTAGTGTCATAGCTACTCTTTGGACATTATCACATATTATGTTATAGAAAATAATATTCATGATGTGATAATTAGTTTATTAATATTCAAAAAATATCAATGCAGGTTATCCTAAAGTACATAGAAGTTCCTTCTAGGGCACCACCTCTAATAGTTGTAACCTGTGATAAATGAATCTGTTAATCCAAGATGGTAATAAAATTAGTTGTTTGATAAAGATAATTGTTTCGGGATTGGAAAACCTATTTTTTTAAGGCTATATTCCTTGGTTTTTAAGGCTTAGATACCCTATTGACTCTATTTTTTGTTCATTTCCTTATGTTTTTTCTCTGGATGTGAACCTTGGAAGGTGAAGTGATGCTAGCCTGGGATGGTTGGTGGTTAACGAGACATGGGTTGGGAGTACCAATTTTGTGGCAGTAATTGAAATATGTGATGGGGGATGGATTCATGGTGATATGAATGGTGATTTTAATGATGGGACCAAGATAGATGGAATAGGTTGAATTTTGGAATTACTGTTTTTATGCTAAAAGATGAATTCTTTATTGTTAATGTTCTTCTTAAAAGTTCACACTACTGGAAAAATGATCTATACCCATGGTTCAAAACCATGGGTATAGCCCCCAAAACTGTGGTTATAGGCTATACCCATGGTTTTTGGAACCATGGGCTGGAATGGCGTTGGGATAGGGGTCTTGACCTATACCCACGGTTTAGTGGAACCATGGGTATAGGTGTGTCACACACCAACACCATGTTGTACAATGTGGTAGGGCACTTACCCCACGGTTTTCAAACCATGGGGAATTTAAGTTTCAAAAATCGCGGGCAGAGTGTTTCGAACCCGCGCCACACGCAGGGACTCAGCACCACAACCAACCGAGCTAGGATTTTAATTTGTTATATATTCATCTATCTGCATATATATATATTAATATTGCGTATTTAAATTCAAAAAAAGAGCTGATAGGGTTTCGATCCCAGGGCTCGTGGCAAGCATCGCGACCGCGCCACCAACCGAGCTATGATTTTTATCTGCTATATATTCATCTATCTACGTATATATATTAATATTGAATATTTAAATTCAAAAAAAGCCATCGTGGGGATTCGATCCCGGGACTCACGCCAAGCATCATGACCAGACCACCAACAGAGTTGGGCCTTTTATCTTTTGTATTGTCATATATCTTTTTATATATATTAATATTTAGTATTCAAATTCAAAAAAATCACCCTCTGGTTTTGAAACCTCGACAAGTGATGATTCTTGTGGCCGAGCCCCAACCAACAGACCAACCGATCTGGAATTTTAATATATTAAATATACATATATCTACATATATGTATTAATATGTGAAAAAATGTCTACCCGCCAAATTTTTTCGTGTCCCGCCTAATTTTTTTTCCCGCTATAATGCGGGAAAGCTATACCCACGGTTTTGGAGAACCGTGGGTATAGGTCTTCAAAAAAAACTGCAATACCTACAGTTTTCAAGAACCGTTGGTATAGGTCTTCAGAAAATACCATATACCCACAGTTTTCTCCAAAACCGTGGGTATAGGTCTTAAAAGAAAACTATACTAATGGTTTTTGGCACAACTGTGGGTATAGGTGTCCTAAACTTACGGTTTTGGAAAACCGTGGGTATAGGATTACCCTATACCTACTTTTTTTCCAAAACCGTGGGTATAGACCTATTTTCCAGTAGTGTCAGATGGTTGGGTTACTTTCTTTGAATCCCCTACCCCACTATGATTAGTTATGAATCTCTTTTATGGTACATTAGGAGGTTTCCTAGAGTACCTATAATTATTTAATGATAATGATTAATAAATGTTTTATTCTATGGGGTTAGTGCTTGAATGGAATTCAAATGTCAATAATCATGGGAAACTATGGAATCAGTTGGATTATGCCTAGACGGAATGGAAATCACTTGGTTTTTAGTGAAATATGAAATAGAATAATGTTAATTAATGGTTAATGAATTGATTAGGATAAAGTGAAATGTTAAACAAATAAATAATTAAATTAAATTCTTCTTGAATTCCTAGGTGCTTATGCGATATCTAGTTCTTAGCGAGGATAGTTGGGTGTCTGAGAGACAACAGCTGCAGTTGAGCCTCAGAATAATTCAATGCCCCTACTATGGTTTTGAGATATATTGTATAATTTATATTACATGTTTTCATACACTACCCCACCCATGTTGTTAGAGTGTCTAATACCTAGTGGACTCTAGGAGGGTGTTTTCCCCAACATCCAGGTTGGCAAGGAACGAATGGCTAAATAACCCATATGACCCTAATCTCTTCTCATAGTAGTATTATATGCTAGTATTCATGGTTTTTACCTTTCACATATATGTGTGTAGATTTTTGTATTGAATTCTTGTTATTTTATGCATATATATCTCCAGATATAGTATCCTTTGGATTGTTATAGGTATGACATATATGGGATGTGATTGATTGAGGTATAATACATGAAATATGGGTTTTAGTGACTCTTGAAAACTACTTAGTTATTATTTGGCGACGTATAGTGGGATGATGATATGTTGTGATGCACGAGGTTCATGGTATGTGATGATATTATATGATTCATAGGGTGCATGGTATGATACTTTAACCCAGTTTTCTTTGGGATGCCTTTCTTTTGGAGAGAGATGTCTTAGTATGTATTATGTTGGGGAAGAGTAGAAAACTAGTGGGGAATTGGTAGTGAGGTATCCTATTTTGATATTATATTATATAATCTCTTGTATGTGATATATGGTGAGAGATAATCATGGTGAGTACAAGAATAAAATATACTATCTTAGGTGATAAGTTAGTTTCATTTTTTTCATTGGGCTTTAGTATGCCTCCTTTAACTTTTTCATGATAGGATTTGGGGAGGATCGTACTGAATAAACATTTTACACTCACCCTATTTAAATATAAACTATTTTTTAGGTCCACAAGATAAGGTTTGTGATTAAGATATACATAACTAGATCATGTGTTATTCTATTTGGTATTTCATGGTCACTATAGAGGATTATCTTTTGGTACTTATAGATATTTTATTATAGTTGTTTCATTTGTATGAGATTACATGCGTGTATTTGGGATTATTACTTTTATCCTGAGTAGTATTTGTTTGGTGGTTTTTATCTTATCTTCCTTGTTTCTCGTATCTTAGAGGGTAATGTCTCCCATATTTTTGTATGTTACACACACATTTCTTGTCTCAAAACCCTGGCCTGTTAGAATCAATCTTTAGGTATGATTATCTCTCTTATATAATTCCTAACTTAGAAGGTGTATATTTGGTGGGATGGGTCATGATAGAGTGGTATCAAAGGTTCAGTTTGAGGGATCAGATAGAGTCCAGAGGTAGGAATCAGTGAGGAATGTATGTGTTGGTAGGGAAACAGTGTCATCTTTGTTTAGTAAGAAATGTGAACAAGTGAGACTTGTTGAAACATGATTGTTTAGGGCCACCTATGATCTGATGCAAAAAACGTACATTTTATTGAACTTACTAAGAAAATTTATACTATTTATGGGTTAGATACCTAATAAAGGATCATGAATCATTCTTATTTTAATTATATTTGAAATGGGTAGACCATGGTATTAAGTTTAAACTTAAATAAATAATTAAATAAATATTAGATATTATATATTCCAAGTTTAGGAGCCCCTAATAGTTTATTATTTTTCAAGTGGGGCTCCAAGTTAACTTCCTTTCCAGGTTCTCACTAAGTATTTTCCAAATGATGTTTCAGTAGATTGATGTGGAGTAGACGTTGAAAATGATAAAAATTGAAAGAGTTAAACTTAATAGTTTTAGTGCCTAATCCTATAGAATTACGAGGGATCTATTTCAAACTCAGTGAAAGAGGATTGGTAGGAGGAGGTGGAGATAGCATTTATTTTAATCCATGCTCGGAATGAGCATCAGGTTTTTTTGGAGATGATGATGACGCATGGAGTAGTGAAGTAGTTGTGGTTCTTGTTCATTGGGGATCATGAGGATTTATTAGTCTCATGAGAGAAGTTCTAAGACAAGTTCTGAGTAAAGTTTCTTTCCTTGACTACAAAGGTGGCTAGTCTCCTATATATGATTTCCATTCAATAGGGGAGTTACAAAAAATGGGATTTAAGTATTTTTTTCATACCATTATCTCATAGGATTAAGACCAATTTCTAGATCAGGAGTCTAGAAAAATTCATTTCTAGGAGGATTTACATCTAAATATTTAGTACCATGACACCCAGTTTATGTTTTTTATGTATCTTGAGGTGTTGGTGAGAGTATAGGTCATTCAGATAGCGTTGGCTAGGATGATAGGGGAGTCTTCAGGATTCCTCAAATAACATATTTCTGGTTTGGGGTTCCAAATTTCTTAGATATAAGATATTTTAGAAAGATATGGGTAATTCCTAGTCCTTATCATATCATTTATCCAAGGTTGGAGGCTCTTAGGCCAATTATAAGGGATCATATTCATTTTTTTGTAGAGGACGAGTT
This sequence comes from Viscum album, assembly GCA_963277665.1. Taxonomy (NCBI): domain Eukaryota; kingdom Viridiplantae; phylum Streptophyta; class Magnoliopsida; order Santalales; family Viscaceae; genus Viscum; species Viscum album. The sequence continues at coordinate 509,230,241 of OY728145.1, forward strand.
CATCACTGATGATAGTGTCTAGCCTTTATATTCAAGTATCATGTAGAATTTTATCTCCGTTGAGGAAGTATCAACTAAGGTAGTATCAATAGTAGAAACAGATTGCTCTAGATTTATATTGGAAAATAGAAGACTTGGTAGGCATAAGACAGCCATGGGATGCTCCACATTCTTTGAGAGTAGAGTGCGGCCATGGAGGTTATGTCATTAAGGTCATAGGGGACATAGAGTAGGTTTTTTTTAGTCATATTATTTTTATTTTTCAGTGCCAGGTAATATATATGTTATTATAGGTACTCTTTTATTATTTTATACTTGGTTTCATTCTTTTTTGACATAGGAGATGTGCGCCCCTTTATATCACCTACCCTAGTCCATTATTTTGGACTTGAGCTAGAGGGGCTTCTAGTTTCTTTAGTATTGACTATTATATTTGGAGGTCAATATTACCGATATTAAGTTTTTAGAGACTATGATCTAGTTTTGTAGTAGCGTTGCTCTTGGGGAGACTTTATTTGTTTATGGATATAGCCATACGACATCATACTTATCCTGGACTATCTATATTCAGTGAATTATATTATGGATTAAATTAGGAGAAAATTCATTTTCAAAGATGATGATGGAGATACTATAGTGTTCTTTATGGATAAATACCCCCTTATAGGTTGGAAGGATGTTTTGTCTTTATCATCTTTGATGGCTGAGATGATGTTGAGTTCATCGGTGGTGTTTTCCAGAGCTATGTAAGAGTACCCTGATTTCTTTTCCAAGAAGGATGAAGCATTACCCCCTTGATAGGAGATCAATTTTGGGATAAATATGAATCCATTTTCTTATCCAATATTGATTTGTCCTTATAGGATGATACATTCTGAGTTGTGGGAGTTTTGGGTACAGATTGATGATCTTTTGTAGAGAGATTTTGTTTGGCTGATCATGTCACCTTTGGGTGTTCCAATTCTATTTGTAAATAATTTTGATGGTATTATGTGTATCTATATCCATTATCATCACTTGAAATAGGTGCTAGTAAATAACCATTTTCCTATTTCATAGATTTATGGTTTATTCAATAAGATAAAAGGATCTAGTTTGTTCTTGATGATCGATATACGGTCGAGATATCATTAGATGTGAATAAAATATGAGGATATTTTAAACACTATTTTCGATTTCATAATGGGAATTATGATTTATTTATGATGTCATTCTATATTATGAGTGCTTCATCAGTGTCCATGATTTTAATGAAAATAGTTTTGTGATATTTCCTAGATCAGTTCATGGTGGTTTTCATCAATGACATCCTAGTATACATCGTGTAGGAGGAGGAGAACCCAGAGAATATGTGTGCCATTTTGGGAGTCCTTAGACATTATAATCTATTTGGGATTTTATAAATGTTTGAATTATAGGTTTTTGAATATTTTTATTGGTACATGTCATTTCACAACATGGTTTATTTGTGCATCCTTTTAATATTGAGCTGTTCATTTCTTGGGTAGACCCCATGACAGTTGTAGGGGTGTGGAGTTTCCTTAATCATATAGGAAATTATGGGTGGTTCATAGATAATTTCTATCAGGTTTGGAATCCTCTAAAAAACTTGAAAATAAAAGATATGGTGTTATTATGAATTAATTAGTTTTAGAAAGCTTTCAAGTACCTGAAGGTGAAGTTGGTTAGCACTCCAGATCATCATTTTCCAGAACAGGAAGTTCGGTTCAAGGTTTTCTATGATTATTCTCATCTTATTTTGGGATATACTCTAATTCATAATATATTAGTTGTTTATTATGGGTCTAATAAATTAAATCTTCATTAAAATAACTATTCCTCCTATGATCATGAGTTTGTATAAGTCGTGTTTTTCATTAAAGTTTTGGTGACATTACCTCATCATTAATCATTCTGTGGTTTTTACCGATCGTAAGAACCTTATGTATGTGTCCTCCCAGCATGACCTGAACTTGAAACAATTATATTTGATATAATTCTTGAAATATTATAACTTAAATATTTTATATACACTGATAAAGGCTAATTTTGTAGCTAAAGAACTGAGTAAGAAGTCAAATAGTGATGTCATGTGTGAATCTGAAGATTCATAGAGAGTAATGAAAGAGCTATCAACAATAAATATTTATATGGGATTGATTTTTTATATATTTTTATTTTATATATATGATATTTCATTCATATTTATTGGAGAAAGTAGAGGATTCCCATTTGGGGGATTATGAGGTGTGGGTTTAGAGAGGCAGAGTTGTGTTTGGTGGTACCCATAATGCTTGTTCTGAGTATGAGCAACATCAGGTGATGTTCCAAGGGAGGTTTTCTGTCCCTTTTGTGATGATTTTGGTAGTTATATGTTAGTTATATAGCTCAAACTTGGTGGTACATCCTATCATGAAAAATATGTATCGAGATCTGAGAGGTTAGTTTTGGTGGCCTGGGTTGAAGTATTCAGTTACTGAGTTTGTGTCTCGATGTTTTGTCTTCTTAAAGGTGAAGGTAAAGAACCATGTTATTAGTAGTTTTCTTCATCCATTTAATGTTCTCCATTGAAAATGGGAGTACATATCAATTCACAAAACCTCTATTTTACCTCAAGATCGGGGGATATGATTCTATATGTAAGATAGTGTACAATTTGAACATTTTGACACACTTTATAATGATCAAGGAGTTGAGATCGGTAGAGTTTTTATAGAGGGAATTCTTAGAGGAGGTGGTGAGAATCCACAGAGTTCAATGAATGGTCATATTTGAATATGATCCTCATTTTACCTTAAGGTTTCGAAGAGGTATCCAATATGCTTTTGGATCTCAGTTATTCCATAGCACTACTTTCCATCTGTGGATGGATTGTTAGATAGATTAGACTATCCAAACTCTTGAAGACATTTTTTTAAAATTGAATATTATATTTTTTTGGTTCATGGATGAGGCACATACCTTTTATAGAGCTTACTTACAATAATATCTTTCACTACACCATTGGTATGGAACTATATGAAGCTTTGTACGACCAACCATGTTGTTCTCCATTATGCTGGATTGGGGCCAGCGAGTCAGTAATTCTCAAGCCATAATTGGTGTAGAGAACAATAGAGATGATTCAATTGATTCATGAGAGGATGAAGGTAGTTTAGGATCATCATAAGTCTTATTCCTCTCATAGGAAGATACCTATGGAGTTATATGTTGGATATCATATGTTCTTGAAGGTGACTACTCATCATGGGTAGAAAAGGTTTTCATATGGGAGCAATATTTCTCCATAATTTTTATTCCTTTTTAGGTATTATCTCATATTAGAGCCATTACATATCATATTTTACTTCCCTGGTAGATAATATGGATACATTGTGCCTTCCATGTGTCGTAGCTTCATTGTTATCTTCATAATTACTTTAAAATCATTGATTGGGATGAGATCGGTTTTGAAGATGATGCATCCTTTTAGGAGTAGCCTATGGAGATCTAAGAACACTTGGAGAAGGTATTTTATGGGTATGATATTCCCTTGGTTCATGTCTTGTGGTAACATAGTTTCATGGGGGAGCGCATCTAGGACCATGAGTCATAAATTCATACTTAGTCACCCAAGTTGTTTTATTCTTATCTCTTATCTTGTATCAATTCTCATTTTATGGTTTTTGACCATTATCTAGTCTTTAATATGGTTTTATCTTACTTGATTCCTCATTTCGGCCTTACATGTGTTTGATAGGTATCTTCCCCTAGAGAGTTTTTTGGATCTAGTTGTTGGTGTTTCATTGTTTTACAGCATGTTCCTATAAGTGTGGTGGTTGATATCTTGTGATGGAAATATTCTTAAGAGGTGTATCATGGGGTGGTTGTTCAAAATAGATATTTTATTTTTCTTCTCTTTAATATTAGTTTTAAATTCATGAGGATGAGAATTATTTGATATGCATCTAATGTAAGATCCCATAACCTTCTAGCTCATTCCTTTTCATGTTTTTTAGGTCTGAGGTGCTTGGAGGAATAATAGAGAGAGATCGGTGGAGCTTGGGATCTGGAATATGCAACCAGGAGAAGTTAAAGATTTGAAATGTATTTCATGACATTAGAGTTTGGTTTACATCCTGAATATGAATTCATGTCCAGAGAATATAAGTTCTTAGGGTGTGATTCACAACTTTTACTATCGGTTCACAACATGAAACAGTGAAGGATCAACTTAGATGAACATATCCATAAAAACTCATTATGTGAACATAAATTTCGTGAAATGAATTGATCCTAATTTTGTTTTATCAAAGAAATACATTTTTTGGTAGGTATTAAACTCAATAAATTCATGATGGGAATAAAAAATTCATCTTATGAAAATCTATCTTGAATAATGGATATAAATCCTCTTGTAACCTTGAAATTTTTCAAAACCACTTATTCTCTCCTAACCTCATGCAGCCAAAGGTGCTTCATCTGGGTGTTTTGAATCCCTTTTAAAATTGATTCATCCACAGATTCCCATGTTTTATATATGGTGATCCAAGGTGGGTTTTTCATATTTCTATTATGTTTTGTTCTTTGATCAGTCTTGTATCCTCCCATTCTTTCTTTCCATGATATATAAGTTTTTCTTATTTGTTCTTATAGATTTATTTTTATGTTTATTAGTGTAGTTGTGGAATAGTATTCTTGGATGGTTGTAGTTTTCTTATAGGAGAGGTGATCGGAGTTTTACTCTTGTATTTCAAATCTCTTTAATAAAAAATAAACTAGATTAATGAAAAGAAATGGTTTATGGTTATAATGATCAAATTTATTTTGACCATGATAACAGTTTTCCTCTTGTTTTACTAAAAAGTTTTTTATCTACATTAATTCTTTGTTAGTATGTTTTTTATCCTTTTATTTTTCATGTTGATTTGAAAAAAATGGTTAATAACATAAATATGATAATGTTGGTTGACTAAATAATTTAAGAGGTGTGTTTATTAAAAAAAATATTTCACTTTTATAGATATTAAATTGTTTCTAGTTACAGGCGTAATTAATTTATTCTTCCATATATTAATATAATTGGTTTTATGATATGAATATGGAAATTTTTTTATTGGAAATAATAAATAGGTATGTAATTGAATCATTCTTCATTAAAGTTTTCTAAAACTGGATATTTTTAATGAAATAATGTTTAAATAATTTATATATTTTAATAGTTAATGCCTTAGGTTGCCTATAGTTGTAACTTGTGATGAATGAATGGATTAATTGAATATGGCAATAAAAATAGTTGTTTGATAAAGGTAAATGTTTATTGATGATCATCCATGTTTGTCTATAAAGGCTAGATGCCTTTTTTGGTTCCTGGATGCCTTATTGACTTTGTTTTTTGTTTATTTCCTTCTTTATTTTATATGGATGTGCGATATTGGAATTGAGAGGGAAACCATTGGGGATGTGGTAATGGGGTAAAATATTTTGATATTATATTATATGATCTCTTGTATGTGATACTTAGTGATATATATTCATGGTAGGGATAGGAATATAGTATACTTTCTTAGGGGATGAGTTAGTTCACTTATTATTCATTGGCCTTTAGTATGATTTATTTATCATTTGTAGGAGAGTCTCCAAGGATGATCCTATTGAATATACAACTTATGATCACCCTACATATATATAAGATGTTATCTAGGTCTATGAGAACGGGTTGGTGGTCGGGCTAGACATTACAAGCTCATGGGTTTTTAAAGAGTTATTTGGGATTTTATGGTCACTGAAAAAGATTATCTTTTGGTACTTGTAGTTCTTTTTTTAGTTTATTTAGTTGTATGAAATTACATTTATGTATTTTAGATATTTTAGTTTTATCTTCAGCATGATTGTTTTGGTGGTTTCTATCCTCTCTCTAATTTCTGTTATCTTAGAGGGGTTATGAATTTCATATGTGTGTATGTTATACCCTCAATACATGTCACCAACCCATGTCTTATTGGAGGTGGTATCTAAGATTCATTATCCCCCTTCTCTTATTTTCAGGTCATGAGAGGTACCTTTTTTAGGATAAGTCATGATATCACATCATAAATAACCTGTGGAAATAAAATAGGTTTTATAAAATGTTTAAATGAAAATAATTCACTTTTCATAAAGAACTTGTGGAAATAAAAAATGTTTTCATAAATATTGAAAGTGAAAATCATTAAACATAAATAAAATAAATATCCCATGGAAACAAAAATTGGTTTTATAACCTTTTAAAAAAATAACAATATGAATTAAATTGACTGACATCAAAAATCTAATCACCCAAAATAATCATATATTAAAAGAAAAATTTAGGTGAAACATGAAACATAACACAACTGGAGATATATATTTTTCAATATATATGGGAAAATGAAAACAAAAAAATATTATTTTTCAAAACATTTTGTAATCATCAATGTAAAAGTCATAGCTACTAGTATCCTTTCAAAAAGTCTTCTTTGTTTTCTTAAAAACAAATGAAATAAAAAAATAATGGAAGTGGATTGAATTAAATCTTATTTTTACCCAAATATATAATATAGTACATATTTTAAAATTCAATATGTAGTGAACATAGGTGAAATAAATTCATGAAGAAATCATATAACTCAAAGGAAGAAGTTTGAGTTACCTAATCCCTTACAACATTAGAAATATTCAAATAAAAACCCCTTAAAGGATATAACTTCAAATGAATCATTTAATACCAATAGTAATGAAAGGATCATGATTAATAATATTATAGGGGAATTATATAAACCATTCTAAATAAAACATGGTTTATAATAAGAAATTTTTCTCAATGGGTGAAAAATTGAGACAAGAAACCCTTACCTTTATTCTCAACTTCCACGACAGTGCTTTAACAACCTGTATAATAAATAAAAACATTTTAATTACATGTTTTAAAACTTTTTATATATATATAACCTTATATTAACTTAAATTATAAGAATTTTGTACATGTATATTAGTTAGTTCTTATCCATTTCCAATATAAAGAGTGACTAATCATGATTGATTTGAACTAGTTTCGTAATTGCGATGATTTTATTCATTCTTCCCCAAAAAAATTATCATTCCAAGATCATAAAATTTACTATAACTTATTCTTTATAATTATTTATAATTTTATCATTTCATTTTATGGTATTTTCAGATATGATCCTTAATGATAAATTCAACGATGACCATGTTTTAATGATTCATAGCAAATGATGGGTGTTTTTATAAATAATTATTTAAATTTTTATATTACCATTAAAGTACCAAAAACAACATATTTCTTACTTATTTATATCATATATTACTAAAAATAAAATTATCATAGACATTCATGATATAAATTTAAATTATTGTCCAAGTATGTGATTAAACAAACCCAAACAAGAACATATCATCATTAATGGATGATTATGATGTGATTTGGTTGTAATATAATGTAACATCCTGGCCCGAGTTCCACACACCGATACCCCAATCCGATTAGTTACATGACTGCAGGACCACCTCCATATAATCTATAGGATTTCGACTGGTAGCGAGACATTAATAACGATCATGAGGAGACTACACCCTCTTTATTAATGTAGAAAAATATCATAATTAAATAAGACTAACTAAATGATATAACCAATAACCAAACAAAACTAGTATCACATGATGAAAAAAATAGGAAATACAATATCCAAAACTAAATAATAGATATGGCGTGTTAAATACATTTCAAGAGTCAATATGAAAAAAAAAACCAAATTAAATAGGTACACTGATAAATCCTAAGTGGGTCTCGACGCCACGTCTGGTTCCCTCATCCATGCTCTATCCCGACTCAGCCATCAAATGTAAGACTCTTTCCATTATCATGTTCTATAAACATGGAATCTTTTCAAGTACCAATTAGTAATCCAATGTATGGTATGAGTAAAACTTAGTAGGCCACCACTAGTAGCATTCAAAACAATATCTAGTCAATAATAGTGTATATATTTATATAATGAATAAATTGAAATGCATAAGTAAACAATTATCATATTTTCAATTATCCTTTAATTAACCACATAAACCACTAGGTTCCTGAGGACACCCAAACCACAATACCCACTTCGGCCCATGTCGGAGTCAGAACCATATCATAATAAAATGGTTGTAAATTGTCATTTCATTTCAATTTATAGTATGGAATATTGGAACTGTAGTACAATGCCAACATTTTAATCCTATATTACTATTCTTAGGACCCTGTGGGTATTTGAAGTAGCATTTTATAACCCCAAACTCGTTTATCAAACAATCACGCAAGTGGGTTTTTTGAAGTAGTAGTTTTTGTCCCTCACTCATTTATTAAACAATCACACATGTGGGATTTTGAAGTAGGATTCTGTGTCCCACATTCATTTATCACTATGGGCTTTTCAAGTAGCAGTCCATGTCCTACACACATATAAAATTTTTCCACTACGAATTTTGAAGCATAAGTACATGTCCCACACACGTTCATCAATCAATCACACAATTCAAATTTATCAAATCAATCATGATTAATCAATATTATCCTTTTTCCAACAATTCACATCATGATACCATCACAATTTATCATAACAAACATGGGCCTTCAATTTAATCAAAATAAATAATATGTTAAATTCACCATTAACCATTTTTCAATATTTAATCCATGTAACCCATTATGGTTTTAAGGTCAAGAAAACAATATCATGATCCCCAATTGTCAATTAATTCATATCACACTAATTAAACAAATACACAATCCCAATTTCCAATCAATTCCATAACCATGATATCCAATTAATTAATTCACTAATTAATTAGTCCAATTCCAAAATCCCAATATCCCACTAATTAATTCATTAATTAATTAATATAATTCCACACTCCCAATTTATAATCAATTCCACTATCTCAAGATCCCATTAATTAATTCAAAAAATATCAGTCCAATCCCACAATCCCAATTTCCATTTATTATTTCACGATTCTCTAAATTTATTTATTTATTTATTTATTCAATTTAAGATTCCATTTTCAATAATGAAAATTGAAATTTCACAACACATACACACAATTGGAATTCTTATACTATAGGAATTGAATTTAGACCACCTAACTCAAAATTGATGACAAACACTCACTGATGGAAATCCCTAATTAAAGCATAATGTCCAATTACACATTGATGAATGAGATCTAGATCCAAAAACTAGATCCAATATCAAACGGATTATATATACCAAAACTATAACTAGATTCATCACAAACAGGATAAAACATCCCTTCAAAAGATAGTAGAAAGATGATAGATTGGGAGGAAACCATATGGGATGAGAATCTCTTATCGATAGATGTGTGTATCTTCAATTTGGGCTTTGATTTTCCAAGAACGAAGGTAAAAAATCCTTCGAATATGTTTAGTAGCCTCCAAAAATGAGATAAATCATTTAAGTATGAGTTAGGGTTGATTTTGAGTGAATTCTGGGGGTTTGGGTATTTTTAATATAATTTTTGGGGTTTAAAACACCACATGCATAGTTACCTATATATGGTGCATGGTTTCCCAAAAATGTGCACACTAAATTTAAGCCTCACCTAGGTGTGTCGCATGGTTACTCCTAAGAGAGCACATAGTTTGGAAAATAGTGTGTGAGTCATGAAAATCCCCTCTTCTTGGATTTTCATGGATTACTGGGATGGGTGCACAGTTTGGGAAAACTACCACTTGTGAACATCCACACTTCCTTTCAAACTCCCCCAATTTTTACCCAAATTCATAGAATATAAAACCCAAAAAATCTCAAAAAAAAGGAAAAATAGTACCTATAAACGATGTTGATAAATCTCCAAAAAATTTCAGGATCTTATAATCTACCCACCTTATAATTGCTCATCCTTGAGTTGTACTTCCACATATCTATATGATTATGAGCCAAAAATATCAGACCACTGAACCTTCATATCTTCTTTTCTCTTCCAAGTTTCCTCCTGATAACAGCCATGTTTCCACAATACACTAACTAATGACATGGTATTTCCCTATAACACTTTCTTATTGTGATCTAATACACATATCAGATGCTCCTCAAAGAAAGAATCTATCTCAAACACGAAATCATCCACATCGATCACATTAGATAGTTCAAGGTGATACCACTAAATTTATGACACATGAAAAACATCACACTTAGAACTATACCTCTATAGAATATCCAATCGGTATTCCACTGGTCTTACTCTTTCCACTGCCTCAAACAGTCCAAAAAACATGGGCACCAAATTCCCATGTCTTTGAATCCGATGGTGACCTAATCTAGGAGACACCCAAAGGAATAGACTATCACCCCCCATAAACTCTAGGGGTCATTTATGTCTATCCCCATATGACCTTGTTCTACTCTATGTTATATCCATACATTTCTAAATCATCTGAACCTGTTCCGACATCTTCTATATGATACTCTGTCCCAACAACTCAAACTCACCTGCCTCCATCCAAAATAGATGTGATTTTCATGTCCTACCATAAAGAGACTCATATTCTAACATCTAAATAGTTTCCTGATTACTATTTTTATAGGAAAACTACCATACTTCTATGTATTTATCCCAGGACCCACCAAATTCTAGGACACACGATTTCACCATACCCTTAGGAACATCTTTATTACTCCCCAAATGTCTATCTGTTTGTGGATGGAGTGTTATATTCAATAATACTTATGTACCAGTGAACTTTTGTAATCCCTTCCATAAACATTAAGTAAAACATGATTCATGGTCAAAAAAAATTATGTGGAACCCTGTGTTGAAGGAATATCTCTCGAATGTACAAATCCAGCAATTTCTCCACCGATAATGTCTTCCATATAGGCAAGAAACATGCTACTTTCATTAGTTAGTCTATAACCACCCAAATAGTGTCATTCTTATGGGGTTTCCTCAGAATACCCACCATAAAATCCATAGTAACTTTGTCTCAATTCCATTCCGGAATAGTAAATGGCTGTAATAAACCACCAAGTCATTGGTTCTCGAACTTCACTTATTGAAAGGTGTAGCATTGTGTCATGAACCTTGATATCTTCTTTTTCATGTATGTACACCAAAATTATCTACATTAGGTCATGGTATATTTTGGTCACACCTAGATGTACTACCCACATCTAGTCGTGATATTCATATATCATCACCTACCATATGGTTTTATGCACAACAACCCAATTTATGGCATAACTGATCTCATCCTCATCTACAATCTAGTCTGAATTTTTCTCCCCACCTTCAAGGTTTTCCCTCAAGGCCAAACATTCTAGATCCTCATACTATCTATATCTAATTTGTGTCAAAAGTGTGTACTCTATTGAAATGGATATGAGAGTGATCTTTTTTAGGATCTCCTAAACCACAATATGAATCTCATCCAGTAAAGTCATCATTTTCTACTCAACACTATACTCATGAACTACCTAAGTATTAGTTTTCCTACTTAAATAGTTAGAAACATTATTTCCCTTCCCAGGAATATATTCTAGATCAATGTCAAATTAATTCATTTAATCAACCTATATCCACTACTGGATATTCAAGTCTCACTACAAAAAGATATAATTTAATCTCTTTTTATTAGTATACATAGTAAACTTTTTTCTGAAAAAATAATACCACAAACACTTAAAGGTATAAACCACTACAGCTAATTTGAATTCATTCTTAGGTTAGTTCCATTCATGTGGTCTCAACTAATGAGACTCATACACTACAAATAAATCTCCCTACACTAACACTTCTCAAAGACTGATCCTATAAGGGTCACAAAACACCATTTACTCACCACCTGGATTGGGTAGGATCAATATTGGGGACATATTAAAACTCTTCTTCAACTCTTTGAATGTGTGCTCACTTTCTTACAACCATAAAAACTTTATCCCCTTCTTTTTCAAGACCTAAATGGGTTACTCCAATTGGAATTAGTACTAAATGAACCTCTATTAATATCCTACTAACAAAAAAAGCTATAGATATTGAAAAAATTATTGGGATACTCCCAAGATACAACTGTCTAAACCTTCTCTAGGTTCATTGAAACACATTCCTCTAAGATGATGTGACCCAAGAAGTGTACATGATCAATCCAAAACTGAAACTTAGATAGATTGTAGTATAGTCTATTCTCTCTCAATGTACTAAGGACAATGTGAAGATTTTTGGAATGATCATCATGAGTCTTGGAGTACACCAAGATGTGATCCACAAATGAAACCACAATCTAATCTATGTAAGGGTGGAAGATTTGATTCATCAAGTCCATAAAAACTACTAATGCGTTTATTAATCCGAATAGAATCGTGATAAGCTCATATAGGTCATACCTGCTTATAAAATTAGTCTTAGATATGTCATTAGGTTGAACTCTCAATATATGATACCCTAATCTCAAGTATATCTTGTAGAAATCACAAGCTCCAATCAATTTGTTAAAAATTTAATTGATACATGGAAGAGGATACCAGTTCTTTGTTTTCATCCAGTTCAACTTCCAGTAATCTGTTGGGAACAAGGTGATCTTTTCTAAAAAAGGACTATGGTTTGTGTTTGTCTTTAATCCTCTCATGGATGATTGGGGAGACTACAAGGAAATGGATAATACAGTTCAATATGTCAGTAGTTTTGATGGTGATGTTGTTTCCTAGTGTTTTCCAAATTTTTGGGGTCCAAAATTTGGGGAATGACAACATTGTGAAAAGTTTTTTTCCTTGAATATCTCAAGAAAATATGGAAAAGGCAAGAGTTTTGTAGAGATGGACTTCATGAAATTTTTTTCGTGTAGAAATGAAAATTGTGATGGTGTGCTATGCGATTACGAGACTGGATTTGTGAGTAGTACTTTGTGATGGTGTTAAGGGTTTTGATAGAGAGATATGAGGTTACGATGATCATTGAAAAGGGGATATTTATGTGGAGCTTTTCAAAGAGATAGATGCACCATAAAGACATTTTTGGAAGATCCAGATTTCTTTCCTGAAGAAAAGGAGCTCCGCGCTCGACCGTGCCTATATATAAGAGTCCAGCCCTCTTTATTTCACACGATTTTTAAAGAGAAAATCTAGGACCACTTTGACTTTAAAAAGCAAGGGGTGCTCTGCAAAGAATATTGTTCTTTGATAAAATGATCATCAAGAAGAGACTTTTAAAGTCTAGAATGGTACTAATGCTTCAAATTCATGTGAGATTCACAAAGATGGGGTATTCTGTGTCGATTCAGTGAGCTTTTTGAAGTAGGGTGCTTTGTGAGGTAGTGAGATCCGCGAAGGTTTGTGGTCTATGAGGTAGTGAGCTCCATGAAGGGTTGTGTTATGTGAGGTGGTGCGCTCTATGAAGGGTTGATCTTTGAGAAGGGGATTTGTGAAGGGGATATGTGAAAGGATGTTTTGAGTATCAGTGTTGAGTGGTCAGGGATTTCAGTGAGCATCTACTCAGGTATTTGATGCAAGAAATGTCTCGTGCTGACTTCAATGCCAATCCATTGAAGAGACCTTTATGTCAAGAAACTGAGTTAGACTTTTTTTCACAACAGTGAGCTAGGGAGAGTTTACGAAAGTGTCTAGAGGGAAGATGTGAGCCATCCCTAAACTTTTATAAGGGTATTATGCCTGGCACATAGTGACTATGACAAAACTCTCGTACTCCACAACTAGTGAAAATTAGTGGATTTAGGTACGAATGACACTATCAGTGTATGCTCCTTGGAATTATCCATTTATGGTTAACCAAGTAAAATTGTTGTGTCATATTCTTGCTTTCATTTGAATGATATATTTAACAGGTTCCTACCAACATGGGCACAACATCCAAAACTTTAAAAAGAAAATTTTGACACCCAGATTCACCCCTCCCCTCTCAGGGTATTTTGGGATCCTTCATAATCGACACATAATCATAGAGTCCCATCATCCTTCTTAGAAAACTAAGCTGGATAACCCCAAGGTGGAAAAATCACATGGATAAAACCCTTATCCATAAAATCTTCATGCTGAATCTCAGTCTCTTAAAGCAATGTTGGTGTCATTATATATGGTGGAATGGAAACTAGCTCAATTCCCATCATGAGATTAATTGTAAATTCTACATCTATCTCGGGTTAAAAGCTTATTAATTATTGAGGAAACAAATCCTGAAACTGGTCCACTATGGTTGGAAATACATATTCATTTACCCCTCTATCATCCAGAAAAATACTAGAAACCTTGGGGTAATCTCCCCAACTGCTGATGAATTGGACCCGCTCGGCCTTCCTAGATATCCCACTCTCTAAAGTGAATATATTTTTAACACTCATGATATGTAAACACCACTCTCCTATAGTAAAAATATATTTTGTTGTGATATGATAATAACCATTCCATGCCCATAATTTGGTCAAATTCTGACATGTCATTGATGTAAAGATCCCAACTAAAATGATACTCCCCAACCTTGAGAGAATGCCCCTTTCACAAATAGATATCTCTCAACCATACTCCCAAGGGTGTATCTATCATATTGACCATACTAATGAACATTTCCACCAGGATCAAACCATCCCCAAGTTGTGCATATATAAAAGAATGAGAGGAACCAATATCAAATAAGGCACTATCTAATGTAGAATCTATAAGAATAGTACATCCAACTATCAAGGGTTTGGCCTCGTTATCCATAAGTTTTGGATTAACTACATGAAAATGTCTAGCCCCTATTCCTTTTGATGTAGTATAAATACCCTGATCTATACCACTCTGTTGATAAAGGAGCTCTTACTCATAATCTCCATGTCCACTACCTTTAACACCATGGCCAGTATAACTCCAACAGACAGGCTGATACTGTGTATAAGAACACCTTCCCACAATTTGATTCTACATAACTTCTCCATCATTACCCATATGTAGTGGGTTATTATAGAACCTATATATATTTACCATCATTCTAAAATATTTAAACTCTACTATTTGTTAGGGTCAATGCCTAAAAAAGTGACCTGACTTGTCGCATTGGTGATAAATCACTCAGGTAAGATCCTATGTAAATGATCCTCCCCCTATCCAATATTCTTTCCACTGATCTAGACAATGTTTTCATAATGAAACTGTTATCTCTCAAAAATTGTAGCTCCTAAATTTCTAGTTGAAACCACATTTTCCCCACCAAAATCCTCCTTCAGGTTCCCCCCAAAAATGAGAGCATGATTCATCACTTCTGGAAACTTTTATAGCCTAAATATATTTACCTAGGAATTAATTTCACATTTAACCCCATCCTTAAATCTTTTTTCCATAGTCTACTCATCTCCTACCAACACTAGAATAGAGTGATTCAAGTCAGTAAAGCATCTAGTATAGTCCATCAAAGACATGCTCCCCTGATTCAACCTTATAAACTTATCTTCTCTCTCCTATCTGATAATCTTCATGTAAAAGTGATCTAGGAACTTTTCCTAAAATTACTTCCACTCCATATTCTCTATCTTTATATCCTGAGTTTGGATTTCCAACCAACACTTTTCCTATCCACATAACATATAGGTATCCAATTTGACTCTCTTATTAGCAGGAGTTTCCAAATAGTCAAGTATATTCTAGATAGATTGATCCCAGAACTCAACTGTCTCAAGACCACCCTCTCCCATGAAAGTTAGAGGGTTTTTTAACTAAAAATCCCATGTCAGGTCAAAAATATTCTTCAATACCCACTATGGGTCTCTCTCCAACTACTACATGAAGTGAGAAAAGTTATCTCAGAACTTCTCTCTGGATCCCTCACCTGACACTATCGGTGCCTAAGGTCTCACTGTTGGTGGATCATTTTCAACCGTAACCTTCAGTCATCCTATAAAAAAACATCAATATAGAGGAATATCACTACTATGTAAAACACATGTATCAAGACACATAACACATAATTAACACATTTAACAATAGGGTTTCACAAAATCCATAATAAGTTATTCCCCCTTTCCCACTACACGGTCAAAACTGAGGTGTTATCACTACCCTTAATCATCCTACTTCTAGGTCAAGGTTAACAAAGGTAGACTCATTATCATTATTCAAGTTTCCCATTAGAAACCCATTTATTCACAAATTTCATCATTTATAATTTTCAATTTCATATTTGGCACCTTTTTTAGTTAAGTCACATAAGAAAGGGAAAACATTTCAATTTCAAAAACTTACCCAAAACCTGTTTTCCTGTGTGTTATGAAAATGATGCTAGTCACATAATAATCATGAGGTCCCAAAATGATACATGCATACTCAAATATCTTTACATTTCAAGAAAGAATTAAAATATTATAAAAATAATGAAATGGTAATAACATCACACAAAAAGTACCTCACTCGAGGTGAAATAGAATCAACTGTAACAATACACATCATTAAACACAACCCCACCCTGGGTACATGGATTTTACCCTCATATATGGGTTAACTACTCCCATGAAAAAGATCTAAAAAAACCGACTCATCATATTCTCATTCTTACCTTTCCTAAATATTAATACAAAATAAAAATAAAATAAAACCCCTTTGATACCACTTTGTAACTTCACAACCCAGGTGACACACACCGGTGCCCTGAGTCGGAAGGTTACTTGAACTCAAGTGCACCTCCTTGTATTCTAGAGGCTACCAAATAGTAGTGAGGGTCTAATATCTATCATGGAGAGACTATACCCTCATTATAAAATTATCACAATAATGGAAATAAATAAGAACAACCAAATTATATAACTAATAACCAAACCAAACCAAAATCATTTAATGACCAAAACAGGAAATAAACATCCCAAACTAAACAGTAGATATTTAATTCCAAATACATTTCAAGATTCAATAGGAAAATCCTAAAATAAATAAAGACATTGATAACTCCCAAGTGGGTCCCAACACCATGTCTGGTTCCCTTATCAATGTTCTATCTCGACTTATCCATCTAACATAGGACTTTTTCCCTTATCTTGTCCAGCAAACATGAAATCTATTCAGGTACTGATCAGGC
The DNA here is from genome assembly GCA_963277665.1 of Viscum album. Lineage (NCBI taxonomy): Eukaryota > Viridiplantae > Streptophyta > Magnoliopsida > Santalales > Viscaceae > Viscum > Viscum album. Next base: position 509,247,314 of record OY728145.1, read on the forward strand.
AGCCTGAGTAGGGCATGATTACATGTTAGTAGGCCACCACCAACAGTGACTAAAATAATATCCAGTTAATAATAGTATATGCTGTTGTATAAATAATAAAGTATAATGCATAAGTAAACAGTTGATATATTTTTAATTATCCTTTAATTAACCACATAAACCCCAAGGTTCCCAAGGACACCCAAACCACAATACCTTCTTCAGCCTATGTCGGAGTCTTAACCATATCACAATAAAATGGTTATCAATTATAATTTAATTTTAATTTATATTATGGGTAATTGGAACCAAAGTATAATGCCAACATTTTGGGCCAAGATCACCATGCCTAGGACCCTATGGGTATTTGAAGCACCAATCCACAAATCACAAATCATTTGTCAAACAATCACACAAGTGGGATTTTGAAGCAGTAATCTGTGCCCCACACTCATTTATCAAATAATCACATAAATTTTATTTTGAAGTAGAATCTTGTGTCCCACACTCATTTATAACTACAGGATTTTGAAGAAGCAGTCCATGTCCCACACACATTCATCAATCAATCACACAATTCATGTATATCACATCAATAAATATTAATCAAAATTATTCATTCTTCCAAACATTCACATCGTGGTACCACCACAATTTATGACATCAAACTTGGACCTTCAAATTAATCACATGAAAAAATATGTTTAATTCACCATTAACCATTTTTCAATATTTAATTCATATAACACATTAAGGTTTTAAGTTCAAGTCAACAATCTCATGATCCCAAATTTTCAATTAATTCATATCACATAGATTAACCAATTACACAATCACAATTTCCAATCAATTACAAAGTCAAAATATCCCATTAATTAATTCACCAATTAATTAATCCAATTCCAAAAATCCCAATATCCCATTAATTAATTCATTAATTAATTAATCCAATTCCATAATCCCAATTTTCAATAAATTCCATAATCAAAATATCCCACTAAATAATTCACCAATTAATTAGTCCAATTTTATAATACCAATTTCCATTAATTAATTCAAAATTCCATAAATTAATTTATTCAATTCAAGATTAAATTGTTGATCATGCCAATTGAAATTTCACAACACATATGTGCAATTATAATTTCAAGACTATAGAAATTGAATTTATACCACTTACCTCAAACTTTATGAAAACATATCGCCAATAGAAATACCTAATTGATGTGGAACATTCAATTTCACAATGATGAATGAGATCTAGATCCAATATCAAAAAGATTATATCTACCAAACATAGATCTAGATCCATGAAAATAGGGGGAAACATCCCTTTAAATGATGAGTGAAAGACGAGAGTGGGGGCATAAACCATATGGGAAGATAATCTTCTACTGAGATAGGTGCATATCTTTAATACATGATTTAATTTAGAAAGAATGAAGGTCTGAAGGCCTTGGAATCTGTCTGGGGCCCTCAAAAATGAGGTAAATTATTTAGGTCCAAGTTAGGGTTGATTTTGGGTGAATTTTAAAGGGTTTTGTATTTTAAATCTAATTTTAGAGGGTTTAAAATACTAAACACGTGGTTTTATGTATGGATTGAACAATTTACCCTAACCATGCACCTCACCTATGGGTGTCGCACGGTTACTCCTAAGAGGGCGCAAGGTTTGGAAATCCATGAACCAACTGTGTGAGTCCCCTCTGTCTGGGTTTGCACGTTTTTCTGGGTCAGGTGCATAGTTTTTTGGGTTGGGAGCATGGTTTAGTAAAACCATACTACAACCATGAACTACCCCTTTTCCTTATTAAATCCCCAAATTTTCACCAAATTTCCCATAAGATAAAAACCAAACAATGTTCTCAAGACAAGGAAATAGAGTGCATATAAATGAGCTCGGTACATCTCCAGAAAAGGTTGGGATCGTTTATATCATTATAAAAAAAGTATAATTTTATTATTTAGTATTTATTTGTTTAATAAATAATAATTTCAGATAATTATAATAATAATATAAATAAAAATTTATTACATAATATGAATAACTTGTAATTTTCTCTTAGTTTGTTCTTTTTGGTCAGTTGAATTTATGAATATTGTTTATTAACCATATTATTAATAGGTTTCCCAATTTAAATTAATAGAAAATTAATCATTTAATAAAAATCATATTTATCCCTCAAAATAAATCTTGGAACTATCCATGAAAGGTGGTAATGAAATACAGAATACACCATTCCCTAGAGGTGGTAGTCCATACATGTGCATGGAAAATGATTTCATTTTCTATAGAGCTGGAGAAATTGATTATAAGTTTTATTATTTAAAAACATAAAACATGCTATAAATATCATAATTATATATTAAATTACTCATTATTACCCTATGTCTGGGGATGTTAAGGAAAACAAACATGTTTCATCATGAAGGTAGTAGTCTACATATACACATGAATGATGTTTTTTCTTTTCTAAAGGGTAGATGGGGAAGGGTTGATAAATTATATCAAGTAAAAATAAAAATAAAGTTTATTTATATAGTTAATAATTATTTTATCATTTCATAATGGGTAATATATGTTTAAAATAAAAAATTTAGATAATGAAAAAAAATTATAGAGTGAGAAGTAATTACTTTGAGATTTTGAACCTCCTCGTGAAGTACTTCTTCAAAATAGTGGACTTTGGATAATATATATTAATCATAATATTATTTGAGTGAAAGAAGATTCTTAGGGAAGTAAATAGATTATAATTTGAAGATAAAACCTAATTTTTATATTGGTCTTGATGGGGTGGTGAGAGGCCCCTTTTATAAGTGATGAGAATGCAATTTTTGTGATTAAAACCATTTAATATAAATGGAGGACATGTTAAAAATCATAAGTGGTTAAAAATTAGAAAATAAAGGATAGTATAATGATATAAGGTCACTAATATCTCAAATACTTATATGAAACCATTTTTTTAACATGATTCAAGCTCCTTTCCTCTAGATTTATTACTTTTACTATTTTAGATTTTACCACAGTAACTAGTTTTTTCCTAAATAATTTATCCTTTGAGCCTAAAAATAAAATTTATTTTATTAAATAATTTATACCTAATTATTAAAAATATTAAATCAATTTTACTAGATAAAAATTCTATTGTTAACAAAAAAAATAATATTATCACTCATAATGTGTAACAACCCTTTTTTGAAAAAGTGTATTTTCAAGAATAAAACTTCAGTGTACGGTAAAATTATCCTTGTATTTTATTTTCATAATATAAATTTATTTATTATAAAAAAATAAAAAATATTTTTCTTAAAAATAAATCAAAAAACAAATTTTATCAAAATAATATTTAATTAAAGGGAAAGGCCAAAAAAATTATTGGAAAATATTAATTAAGTTTCTAAAATGATAAAAATAGTTTTTATAAATTCATAAAAATATTTTATAATTAATAATTTGTATTACTTAAATATAAATTAAATGTTTTATTAATTTCAATGTCAATATTATCTTATGAAAATGTCATAAAACTATCAGTTTTGGTGAAAACAGTATTTTTCACTATTCACCTTTAAAAAAACTATTTTAGAAAATTCCCAAAAAAAATATCTAAAGGTGATATTGATATTATAAATAAAAAAATTAGATCATCCTTTTAATTATAATTCTATAGTTTAGTAGATTAACTTTTATATGGAAAAATAAAATAAAATGGAAACTGTTTTTCGTAGGAAAATAGATTTTCATATATTAACCATTATTATTATTAATTACTATAAATTAAAAATTAAATTAGTTTTAATATATAATTCATAAACATATTAGATTTTATCAATTATATATTCATTTTCTTAAAATAAATTTCATAAATATCTATTTTTTTTAAATAAATATCAATGGATTAGTAAATAATCTTTCTTTTTCTTTAAAAGTTAGACGGAAAAATGTGTAAAATAAATGTGACAAATAACATATTAAATTAATAATTATATTTTTATATAATAATTATTTCTTGTTATATTTTATATCAATATCTCCATGTAGTATCTAAATATAATGTATGCTCTGGTGGTATTCGATAGTGTTCATTCTGTTAGCATAGATCTCATGGAAATTTCTACAAGCTTTAATTTCTCTCACATATGATTTATTTAATACCATAATTTATTGATTTTGGCTTGGTATGGGTCTAGGTAAATTGCTAGTAAAGATACCTATTTATAAATATTGGATAAAATGACCATAATAAGGGATAATTTCACTACTTGATGCCATTTCTTTCTGTTTTGTTCCTAGAGTTCTTGACACAGTTACTTCATATTATACCTTCTTATTTAATAAATATATTATAACGGTAAAATTTTATTTTAACATATCAAAAATTTATTTTAGATTGTTGTTGTGTATATAATAAGATATTAATATAATATTTTTTTAAGGAAAATATATGGTGAAATTTCAATTCATTACAATCATCTAAATTTTATGGACTTGTCGGTCTCTCCATGATTGGAGTGTAAGTATACTTGCATCATTTCTCTAGATTTGAGTATTATTTGAACTCCATTTATGCTAATTTTATCTTCTTCACATCATATGAGATTATCCTCTCAATATAAGAGATTAATCTACGTATTTTTCCAATCATAGCATCGTCAACACTGCCTCCTAATGTGGAGAATTCTTCACTAGAATTATCTTATTGTTCTTTTCTTCAACTTACATATGTAACAGTGGTATTCCACCTTCCTTCAAGATTTATTTATTCATTATTATATAATATAGTCAATGGAATCCTTATATTATTCATATCCTTTTTTTATTTTTAAATTAATCTTAAATTTTCCCTAGACTCTTCTCTCTCTCTCTCTCTGTTTTGATGTACAAATTTATCAAAAAATAGCATCAATTTCAATCCTATTTATTTATCTTATTCTTATTTTTTTTTACAAATTCATAGAAGAATCATGTGTAATATCTTTTAATTTTTGAAAATGTAAATCCTCCGCCAATATTGTTTATGGTATCTCTCTCATTCAATTTCCCATGATTATTAGTCCAATGTATTCTCTTCATTATTTCATGAGATATTTTCCATAATGAAAACACTAATAAATACTTATCATTACAGTATCCATAATCCTCACAATTTTCCTCAAAAATTGATATCTTCACTTATCCACAAAATCTATACATTTCCTTCTTCTTATTTGATAGAATTATTAATTATAATATATGATTGATAATTTTTCGATGCATGCTAACACATGGCGTGAAGACATTGAATCACGACATGATTTCAATTAATAGATAAATCGAAATATTCAAAAAAAAACCAATAATATCATAGCATAATAATCCTTTAATCTTGATATAATATTATCCATAATGGCATGATCATTGAAATCATGATCTGTAATAGTCCAAACACACAAGGAGTAATTCATCCACAATTTCTTTGAACTGAGTTTTATACACCACAAAGTACCACAACACTTTTCCATATTTCAAAAACTATTAACACTTATGAAACTTTTATTTAAAGTTTTTTCCTTTTTCAAGAATGTGATGACCCTTACACACTTCCCTGATAAGTCTATTTATATCCTAATAAATTCTTACAAGAAACCAAAAAAAAAGTACTATGAATTTTGTAAAAGTATTACGATATCCACAAGAATCCTTACAAAATTTCAAAATCCATATGAACTTCATAAATTATTATAAAAATAAATGTAATAAAACCAATTAAAATCCTTAAAAATCACTAATAATTCTTATGCAGTCCATATTAAAGTATAATTCATATAGGTAAACCTATAAACATTGTAAAAAAATAAATCCTACCCAAATTATCATGAGATGAAGTAAGTCTTATGATTTTAAGGAGAGGTCAATACTTATCCAATTTACAAAATCTTATCAAAAACATATTTCTACATGAATATTCTGTATTTACTATAAAACTCGTGAATTAATTCCAAAATATATCTCACGCTCCAAAATATCTTACAAACTTCCAAATTTCAATAATACCCCTAACTTCCATGCCATAACATCCAATTCTTTCAAAAAATCACCTTCCAGGTATACCAACCTTCCTCAAATATACTAATTTAAAAATTGGATATTCTTTCACACTCCAACTATCTACATGTAATAGCCTTGATATTTATTAATATCAAGATGATTATTCTTCCACTATATGTCCTTCTCCAAAAACATTCATGTAAAAAAATTCAATTATTCAATTATTCAATTATTCACCTCCCATGATAACTTTGATATCAGTGTCACTTAAAAATTCCTAATTACCAGGAAACCAAAACTTCAATCCATGTGATTCATCAATCACCTCATGCATTTATCTATAACTTTAAAATTTAATTTCAATCTATAAACATGAATTTTTATTCATCTTCACCTATCAAAAATCCATTTAAGTAATTATTATGCACTCAACCACTTCAATATATATTGTTAAGAAATTTGTCATACATTGAAACATTATCCACCTTTTATTTTATTAAAAATATTATTTAAAATACATATAACATGTTGATATGTGATTAATCTATCCCCCTTTTTCATTCAATACAATATCCTCTATATTTCTAGATTTTATGGACTTACCACCCCCCCCCACCTTGTCAATAAAATACAAAGGGTCTTAAAACATCCATATTTATATTTTAATCTTATACCCCTATATATTTGAACTACATAGAGGGACCCACTCAGAATTTCTCCCAATTTATCGTAGAAATGTATGGGGTTATCCCCTCATCATTTCTCCCCCTTTGTTAATACATGTCTACTTCATATTATCATTAACCATTACAAAGGTGTTCTCAAGGATAGTTGAATATCCTCAACCCTATATTTAGAGAGTTTTCTCTACCCATGTATCATGTTAATATTATATAACCCATTTTAAAGGAGGGGGGTCTTCAAGCTCATTTTAAAAAAAATGTATACTCTTCATGGTCATCTTAACACCTCTCTACAAAGAGCTTCAACTCATGAACTCTTGTCACTTTTTATAACCAATTGATATGATATTATTTCTCAACCACCTATTAATAGGTCCTTTTATTATATTCACATATTTTATACCATTTTTTATATACCACTAGATGAATACTCGCCATTCTAGAAGTTTTAATTCAGCCTCCAAACCACCTATCATCCCAAGGTAACTCAAAATATTTCATACTTCAAGATTCAACCCTTTCCTTCCAAACAGGGTTAGAATTTCCTTTAAATCATTTTAGTTGGTGAATTTATAGATTTTAATTTGAGTAATTAACAAATCCTTTAATCCTAAAAATTATATATTGGTGTAAGAAACAACATTTTAAGTCAATAATCTCAAAGTTATACATGTAACTCACTTAATCCCATAAGCACATACAACTTGAGTTTTTACCAACATCAACTCATCCTATGATTTAAGACATACACACAGAAAAACCATCAAAATATAATTAATTCAATTAAAGGTGTGTGAGATATACCGCTAGTTATCTAAACTGATACAAATTTTTAATGATAAACTAGTTGTGCCAATTTTTTCTTGTGTTCCAACTTTTTTATAGGGTTGTATCTTTTCCATATGAGTATTAATATAATATGAGTTTATATCACCAATTTCCCCTAAATTTATTTATATTTATTGAATAATATATGATATAATATTGATTTTGGGGACACCAATAGTCAGTTATACTCATTTATTTTTAACATACTTTAGTATGATATAAAATAAAATAGTTGATATCAATTATTAGTATAATAACAAATAAACATGAAAACCAGGCATGTTGTTGTTCATTCTATTCAAGATATCTTATACTCCTTATTAGTATGAAATCTCTAAATATATATCCTGATCTTAATTATTGATCAACATATTTTTATTGATACTACTAGTTATATAAAATGAGTTTTCACATTATGTCATAAAGTCAGGCTATTATTCATGAAATTCTAAATTTAGTAAGGAAATTCACCATAGCATGAGACTTTAACATTGGAATCTAATATGATTGATTTTCCACACTTTTTGAGTCAGATTTCAGAGCCTTGATAAAATTTTAGAATTTTGATCATACATGATACCAATTAAGAGCTTCAATCAGTCTGCCAGTTGTTGTATTTATCTTCATTCAATACAATTACAAATCTTCTTTCATCCATAAATTGTATATACCGCTTAAGTCTACACCACTTCAAATAATATTATAAATAATTTAAAAAAATGTCAAGATGGATACCTCTAGTATCCTCAAGATGAGGATTGTGGTTGGTATTTATGGATCAACCCTTTGTTTCAAGTTTTCTTCCCAACCTGTATAGTAGTGTTCAGTTATGTGACACCACTTGTACAAAATTCAATTTGGATATTGGATTTATAATTTTCCATTTTCTTTTTTTTGGTTCATGAATTTATTGTGGGATTAAACTGAATAGTACATGTTTTCTCTAATGATAATGTTTTTTTGCATCCTTGATCATTCTTCCCCTATTATAAAAGGGCTTTTTAACCAAACATCATCTATTGACTTATAGTGTGAATTTTTAAACCATTAAGGAATACTTAAATGTTTTTATTCTTATATTCCATATGAATCACCTCGTACTTATTTTTCCTTGATGAATATCTCTTCAATTGTACACCATTATTTCTATTACCTAGAACAACTTCCTCCTCTTTCTTCATCTTACTAATTTTGTTCCTTTCTTTCCAAGAGGAAAGTTGTGAGTGTATCATTATAGGTTCTTGATGTTCCCTTCATTTATATCTATGTTATTTTTTAATAGTAAATCTATTTTCTAACTTAAAAAATTTTCTTCTAATGTTAATCTACTCTATATATGTCAATTGAATGGAGGAATCCCTTATCAAACCATCAGTTTCTCTCTTATTGTAATCTCTATCCAAGTTTCCATGGTTAGAACATATAAAATATCTCTCATAGAAATCATATGTTACTTATTACTTAATATTTTGAAATTATCATACATCATTTTTATTTTATATTTTGAGACCTTAGGCTTCTATACACACACTCATGGCATGCCCTAGTCTTCCATAAAAGTATCATTTTACGGTTACTTTCCTATGGGAGTCCTCAATTATAGTTTTATCATATATCTTTATCGTACTATCATATTCTATATTTTTAACATTTATAAATCCCCTTGATGAGCTGGTTAAGGATTAAATATCTAACTTCTATTTTTAATTTTAGGGATTGATCTTTAATGCAATCTTCTTTATCTTCTTATCTTTCTCTTCTAATTTGGAAGAAATCTCTCTAAACCATGATCCAGCATCATAGCAATTTTTTATCATATCTTCAAGTTGATTTTAGAGTTATAATACATTATTTAAACTCCTTTTCAAATGTCATTTTATTTTCTATTTATTTTGAAGTTTATTCAAGTGAATTACCTCACTAGAGATAATTATATTGATAATTATTTGTGTATTTTCATTATAAAATCATTAACTAAGCTTCTTTAAGTTAGAAACACGTTGTAAATATTCAACAATATCTTCACAAAAAATATTAGAAAAAATATATCTATTTTTTTGCCATTAAATTCAATCCCATTAAATAATGGTGGATTCATCATAGAATCTAAGAGTACAGTAAATAAAAAAATAGATATTAATATTTAACACTAAATAAAAACAATTTATATATAATACTACTTGTTACAATGTTGGACGTCTTGATAGGGGTTAGAATCAATATGTTCACTATATATCAACTATTTTATTCACCTATTTATATTAAATTAATATTTTTTCTCCGAATTTGAAGGAACTATGTTCACCCTATCACTTCATTCTTTTTTCACTAATCTTCTCTGAATTTCATGTTTATAAACAAAATTATAAAGAATACATACTAAATTGTTAATTTTACTTGTTTAAACACTTAAAGATAATCTAAGGAGAATACATCAATAGTATATCGATATGCCAAAGTGGTAATACTACTCACTTTAGTTACTATAATTCTTTAGGAAAGGTAAATTGTTGATCCTAGGGGAGTTCCTTCTTCTTACTCTCTTATCACTATTTTTTTAAGGTATCATCTTACCTTTACCACTACTAAAAGAATATATTTAATAGTTTATAGAGTTTTGGGTCTATTCATAATTATTGTGTAAGTTTGATTGCATCATTTCTCCAGATTCGATGCACCTTTGAAGTCTATAAATAATTCTCTTCTCCTTTTTAAATCTGATTAGAATATCATATTATTGTGATGGATTAAAAAATATCTTACTAAAATTAAATTATAAGTAACACCTCCTATAGATAAGGATAATTCCATATTAGAATTATCTTTTTTCACTCTTCTTCAATGCTTAGATACAATAGTGGTTCTCTACCTTCTTTTGGCTCATATTACATTAATAGTTCTGAATATGGTTGATGAAATATTATTATTCCTCATCACCTTATTCTTATTTTTCTATAGAACTGGATCCTTAATATTTCTCATCCTCTTCTCCCCCTCTTTATTTGATGTATAGATTTATCAAAAAATTATAGAAGTGTTGATCCCACATCTTTCTATTATTCTTATTTTCTTCTAAAATATTCAAAAAGTAATCAGGTGTGATATATTTTTATATTTTCTATATCAAAATACTCTTCCAATATCAATCATGAGGTCACTCTCAAACAGGATCCCACAATTCTCAATCCAATATTTTCCCTTCATTGTTTCATTATATATTTTTAATAATGAAAACACTAATAAATAATTATCTTCCAATTCTTAAAAATCCTCATGACCATCCTCATAAATTGTGGACCTAACTTCTTTAAAAATCCAATAATTTTATTCTTATTTATTGAATGAAATATCAATCATAATATATGATAAATGATATTATCATGCATGTTGACATGCATCTTGAAGACATGGAGTCACTATGTGATTTTAGTTAAGAACTAAATATATATAATCACTAAAATTTATATCATAAACAATATAATAGAATAATCATCCCTTAATTTTAATAAAATATTATCCATAATTCAGGATCACTGGGATACTAATTTGTAATAGTTCAAACTCATATGGAGAAACTCTTCTCCACTTTCTTTAAACCGGTCCTTACACACCACAGAGTACCTAAAAACGTTTCCATATTTCACAAGGTTATCACTCTTATAAAATTTTCATTTACCATTTTCAATTTTTCTGAGCACTAGTGAACTCTTAAGATATTTCATGGTAATTCTTAAAAAACTAGACAAAGTGTTACAAGAAATCATAAATTATTACAAACTCTAGCCAATTTATTAAATATTTTTACAAATGGATTTATCCCTTATTAATATATATTTATTCAAAACCATTAAATTAACTCTTATATTTACCTCAAATTCCAAAATTCCTTTTAGAATTACAATTTTGAATAATTCCCCTAACTTATTGGCCATATATTATAGTTTTTTCAACAAATCACTATCTGAATATATCAATCCTTCCTCAAATCTACTTCTTCCAAAATAAGATATTCTTTCACACTCCAGTGCTCTAAGTTTAATATCTTTGATATTTAGTAATATTAATATCTGTTTTACTACTCTACGTTTTCTTCTTTCAAAACATTCATGGATAACTTCTGAATATTCAATCATTCCCCTCCCATGATAACTTCTAGGTTAGTGTAAATTTTATACCCCTAATTTTCAGTAAACCATAACTTCAATAAATGTGATTCCCAAATCACCCTATGAACTTGTCCATAACTCATAAATGTGAGTTACATCTTTCAACTGGAATTTTATTCATGTTTACATGTCAGTAACACCATATAAGTAACTATGATTCACTTAACCACTGTAACCCATTTTTTCAAAAAATTCAACATGAAAACTTGTGGTTGTAACCCTAATAGAGATCCATAGTTTTCTTAGATTGTATGGATACCATCAACTCTTTGTGAGAAATTTATCAAAACTATAAAATACACTAACCAAGTTAACTCGAAAGGGATTCAAGATTCTCTGTACCTATGAATATAAAGAAGGTTGGTCATAGTACCTATACTCAAAGCACCTTATAGTGGATAATGTTTTATAATATAAAGTGATGTATCAAAGTAGGGATTAAGATGTTTCCTCATGAAAAATGACATAGTAGTAAATTATAATTCATGTCAATTAAATTATTATGATAAAAATTACCTAACACGTGATATAGAGTTAGTAGTGGTGATATTTTCATTAATGATGGATAGGAAAATTTAGTAAGAATGGTTTTGTAAAATGAAGATCTAAATATATGCCTCTTATAAGGGAAAATAATAGTTTCTTAGTCTTAACATAGAAACTAAGGCATATATCTCATTAGAAATTTTATTTTTAGTCATTTCTACTTTAAGAATACCTTCATTTATTTTTATCATTATGAGAAATTAAAATTGTGATAAAGGGATCTATTTAAGAGGGGAGAATATAACATCCCAAATTTAAGTATGCATTATATTTTCCTAATTTAACTAATTTATTATTTATAATGAATCACAACACAAATAGGAAATAAATCATATAATAAATGAATCAAATTAACTATATTGTATTCAATAATAATGGAACATTACAAAAAAAGTACATAAAACCATATGTTACACACCATGGATTATTTTAAATCATGGATTATTATATCCCTTAAATTGAATAAATTAAAATGGTTTAATAAATATGAAGTAATAGTATTTAAATAAATATAAAATCTCTTAAATCATCTTCATCCTTGAAATTAACCATTAATATAACTAACCCTACAATAACAAAAAAACATCATCACAAATAAAATAATTTTACAAAATATTAAATGAAAACTATAAAAATGAGAAGAATGGTTGGTGAATATAGAATGGAATGAATTTTTAGTATATAGAGGGGGGGAATATATTAATTCTATAACTGTTATTAAGGGGTATATAGTCGTTGGGTATAATACCAGCAAACATCTGACCAGTTGGGAATTATTGCTATAAAATTGATATAAATGTAGTTTATTTAAATTTTAATGATATTTAATATAATTAATATAATATAAATAAAATAAATTATTTTAGAATATAATTAATTGTTACTAATTCACTTGGAAAAATACAATTGATTCTAATGAAATAATTTTTTGAAATTAGGTATTTTTATTAAAGTTATTACATTTAAAGAATGGTTTTAATAAAATGTATCGATAAAATTAAATTAATGATAAATAAAATAAATTAATATCATATAATAAACAATTAAGGAACTATAATGAATATTAATATAATTATTCATGGATTAACAAAAATATTTTATTTAAAAATGTTGTTTCTATTATAGATTATAATATTTTATATTTTAAAATTAGGATATTAAATTCAATGAAATGTATGGTTTATATATAAAAATTTTAATAAACATTTATACATTGATTATTAATTAGTTATAAATAAAATATAGTTTTCTAAAAAAATCTTTTTTGAAGTGTTGGGCATTTTTATTTTAAAAAACTAAACATATTTATGGTTAAATGATGATTTTAGTAAAATCTAATGTTTATTTGTATAAAAAATAGATTAATAGTCATGAAATTATTATTAATTGATATGAAAAAAGAATAATTAAAACATGATTTTTTAAATTTTATTTTTCTACAAAAATATTTTATACCTTATATAAAATGCTTTCATTTAAAAGTAAAATATCACTTTTTAGGATATAAAATTGACTAAATAGATTCCAAATTTGGAATCATCATTTCAAAATTAGTCAATATTTTTTTATTACTAGTTTAGAAAAAAAATAATTACCATGTTAAATAATTAAACATAGTAAAAAGTGGTAAGAGGGGGTAAAATGAGGTAAATTAAAATAGATCAAATTTAGTGTAATTAACTTTATATTTAGACATTTTATAAGTTATTTTTTAGGTGTCTAAGTAAATAAAACATGTTACAACAACTTATTTTTACCTAACTCTCCTAAATCCCATGTGATTCAATCATTAACCTTCACCTAACTTAAGTTTCTAAAGAAATTTATCCCATTTCAACATATTAAAGTAGATATATTCCAACCACTTCAAATCACTTATATCCTATAGTTTTATATTGAATCCCTAATAAAATTATATATCTTATATTTCCTGACCATTTTTATTTTTCTTTGGACACAATAAAGAGTCCTAAGTCTTTCATTCTGTAGGAGGATGTTGTGAGAAAGAGTGATTTTTTTTAAAGTAACTAGTTCTTATTCATTTATTTAATTTTATTTATTATATACACCCTTAATAAATATCATTCTTCAATATATTTATGTAAATTTAACAACATTATTTTTTTAAAGATATCATCATAATATAACTCTATGTTCTTACTCATTCATTTTTTATATCATGTTCTTGTGTGGATCAGTTTTACCACCTACATGATCAGTGTTATAATGATACCATCATGAATTATTAAGATAAATTAAGTAATTTTAATATGACATAATAAAGATTAATTTAATTTTTTAATAACTATTTGACGGTAATATATATAATTATATTCATTAATAAAATAAATTCTTTTTATTGAATCAAAATTCACAAAAAAATTGATTTTAACTATTCTTTTCAAACCACCACAATTACCTCCAAAAAATAAAAATTGTAATTAAAAAAATATATAAAACATAAATATATATTATTCATGACCATTATTTATGTAATTGACACAAGATCACGGAGCATGGATAGAATGTGTCGTGCAAAAGGTAATATAGAACAATTGAGACAATTAACCGATGAATATTAATTTTAACAAATAATAATTAATAAAAGAGTAATAAGAAATTATAAAATAATTTTATCAAGTAAAATAAATATTAATAAGGTTCTAATATATATGAATAATAAACCTAAATTTATTATAAAGTATGTTAGAGTCAATCCAACCAATTGGTAATTCAAGGTAGGGGTTCCCCATCTAAATTTCTCTTCATTGAGATATGACTCAAATTCATCCCTTTTTTCTTTTATGTGGGCCATATATTTCCCCATGTATATATTTTATAATAACATTAATTAAATTAAATGGATTTAAAATCCATTTTTAGTTCACTATTTTAAGGTATTTTGATTCAAATGTTTCAAAAATCATAAAGTTTTCTTTTCCAATCTCACTCAAAATTTGAAAATACTTATGAATAAATTTAAATCAAGTGAAATTTTATGTAATTTTTATATAAACCATTGTCTATTTTGTTCTCCTATAGTTATTTTTGGGTTTTAAATGTATTTTTACCATCTCAGCTACATTTGGTTCACAATACAATCAAAATATTCCTGGTAAGTTGATCTGGCCTTATCTATTCTTTTTTGAGAATATTTCTCCTCAATATCCATATTTTTCATATTCTTTTATTTATTTACTTATCCCTACTTCTATTATAGTTTTATTTCATTTATACTTAATTTTACTTTCATTATAAAAGTGTAAAATGAATATTTTTTAATGTTTTCCACACAATTGCTTTCTCACGCTATTATCTTTGTTTTTCTTTATGAATCTTACTTTATAAGTTTTCATGGATTTACATAGTAATTATTATTCAATTTCTCATTATTATTCTAAAAGTTTTATTTATAAAATTTGTTACTTTTAAAATTAAATTTATTAAAAAATAAATGACATTCATTCTTATTTTTCAAATAAATTTTTTAATTACCCTATAAAGTGTTTTTAATCTCTGTGATATTTTAAAGGTTCTTAAGCTTCATTGGGGATATACTCTAATAAAACCATCCAATTGATATATGTATATTGATTATGATCATGAATTATGGAAATATTCATAAAACTCATTTCTTTCTAAATGGTTAATTAAGTTATGAATTAATTATAAATGTTTTCATGTTCATGTGTCACATACACACACAAACACACACACAGAAATATATATATATGTGTGTGTGTGTGTGTGTGTGTGTGTGTGTGTGTGTGGTTTTATATTATGTAATGGGGGGATTATAATCGTATATCCCTCCAATGCATTGGGTAATGTTCTATGTATTATAAGGTGATAGATAATGGGGAGTTAGACTTAACCCCTAGGGGTGATTTCTTCTATATTTATGGAATATGGAGTGAACCCAATACATTGTTTTATGGGTGGGATTATAATTATATATCCCTTTAATGAATAGGTTAATGCTTTATGTCTCATGATATGACAAGTAAGGTGGAATGAACCCAAACCCCTAAGAGACTTTGTCGACTATGTTTATGGAATTTTGAGTGAACACAGTCTACTATGGAACTATATCCATTATGTGATGATGTTTTTAGTAGTGATCCTTGACATAAAAAAATTATTTTATATTATTATGAATATACCACATTTTTATGACACAACTCTAGGTTATAATACCTTTTTGTGTTATGTTTTTATGAATCATGATCACTGAATCATGTTTCCACACTCATATGACTCATGTCTTATGTTATGCCAAAATCCCTACATCAAGAAACATGATTTATTATCAATATTTTATTAGGTATTAGTTTTCTTATGTTATTTTGATGTACTGTAATTATATTTCCATACCAAAATGTTCATATTATACTCCCTTATGATCTTCTATTATTATCTCTTATAGTAACCCTTATTTAGCATCTCATTCACCCTTTTATTATGTTTCCATTACCTAAAAAATAATAGGGGTATTCTGTGTGATATGTCTAGAAGGAAATAATGTGTGGATGATTTTCTAGAAAATTTTAAAGGGTTGTTTTAAAATAATAAGATCATGCAGCTAATATCTAAATTCATTGTGACTATAGATTTTGGGGGGTGATTTATTATGATATGTAATGAATATTCATGTAAAATAATATAATATATATTTATGTTAAAGGTAGTCTATCTTGGATATATTTCTCTAATACATTGCATAAATTTTAATATCTCATGAGATAATGATGTTGGGTGTCGACGTGATTGTTGTTATCTATGTTCACAAATCTATTTGTGGACATGATTGTGGTCAACTATCATCACTACTTTGTGTATGGAAATGATTATGGTTATCTATGTTCAAAAATATATGTAAATATATGATTTTGATTATATATGTTCACAAACTTGTTTTTGGACTTGATTATGGATATCTATGTTCACAAATTTATGGTTTGTATATGATTTCATTTGAGCCACATTCCTATGTTATTCCCCATGGATCATGTTTATAGTCCCATGTTTCCATGTTATTATGTAATGGTATATGTTATGCTTTCATGATAAACCTTTTTAAATTATATATCCTTCTATAATGCCTTATGGAAAACTCTTATGATTCTATCTTTTTTTAATCAAGTATTTCTACTCTATTCATGTTATCTCACCTACGTATGGTATAATTCTCTATGACTCATTGATATGTTTTTACCTTACTGATAGTATTATCTCACTCCTTATGTTTCTTATTTCCCCTAGAAACTGCATACAATAATACATCTAATAGGAACTCATTTGTAAATAAGTTCTTAGGATATGTTAAAGTAATAATGTGAAATTATACATTTATATAGCTAATCACCAAAGGAACTAAACCATTGGTTTTTTAGATTGTGTATTTATTTGAGATATATAATTTTTAAATTATATAAATGATGTAAAATATTTTCAAATTACGCTTGAGTTATATTAATTGAAATCAAATAGGGGTTTAGTTATTTTTGGGTATTAGGTTAATAAGTATAAGATAACCCAACTTAAATCATCCTAAGTTGAACCAAAATAATCCCAGGATAAAATAAAGTTTTTATAGAACAATAAATAATGATGGTAACTTTAAATATTGATATTTACACTAATTATATTAAGATTTTGTTTTGTATTACTCATATTAAACCTTTTTGTTTTAGTAAATGGTTGGAACTAAGATGAATATAGTTAAAAATAGGTAAGAAATAAAATTTAATGATTTTACTAATGAGAAAATGAAGGGGATAAAATATGGAGTGAAAAAATATATGGTAATTATATCTCATGTTATGATTAATAACCTAAACAATATTGAAATCCTAAACTAATCAAATAATTGGAAACAAGATATTCAGTCATTCATGTGTCAAATACCATTGTCATTTAGTGGATCTTTATATCTTCTAATTGTATCGTAATTGATTGAAAAGATAGAAAATATATTTTTTTATTATTCAATTCCCAAATTATAAAAAATGGGTTTTAGTTTCTTATCAGCGGGAAAGTGAAGCAGACCAACAGTGGACTTTGATAAATAACATAAGGGAAAAAGAATAAGTTGTCTCTATATAATGAGAGGATTTTAAGAAAATATTTTTCATAAAATATTTTCCTTGAACTCTTCACCTTAAAATATAGTGATGATTCTTTGAGTTAAAGAAAAATGAGTATGGAGCAATTGGTTCATATGAATAAAACTTCACAAGAACCTCAATGTATGGTTTCGATTTATTATTAACATTGAAACCAATATCAATCATGTTTATGGTGGCATACAACCATGTATAAAAAATGCATTGGATGTAAGGGACTTTGGAAGATATGAAGAAATTTTATGATGTCTAATTAAGGTCAAAATGTAAATTATAGACTCTTATTATTGTCATATATTTAAAGATAATAAAAAATGGAGTTTTATAAAAACTTGAATGATAATATAGTGCACCGAACGGAGAGACACATTAAAATTATTCTTAGGGATGGAGGGACAAGAGGCCCTAGGAATGCCTCCCTATATTCCAAAGGTTTTTGACTAAAAATGAGCGTGTAAAGAGGTGATAGTGGGGGGACTATACCCTCTAGTGCTAATAATAATAATGGTATATATATATACAATAGTGTAAGAATACCATAAATCAACATAAGAAATAAAATTAAATATTGGACACATAATTAAGTAGAGGTAGGAATAATAAATAACATGACCAAACATACCATTTGTAGACTCTTACAACAAAACAAAGTAGGTCATACAAGTAATAAATAGAAGGTTATCCCATGGCTGACTATATCAGTATATACAAATAAGGCATGTTGAAAAAAATAAAATGAATGTAATTCAAACTAATTACAGAACCTCTAAGTTTCAATGACATACATCCCATGATAAGTAGTACTACATGATCACTAAGGTCCATCTCCTGAGCTCAGTCCCTTACCTAATCATAGAATCATAAATTTTACACACTTTTCAAAGAGCCCATATAGTGTGTGAGAATAAATCTTAGTAGGTCACCACCAATGTGTTCTGATCTTACATCCCTAATACTATAAGTGTTTACAAAATATAAATATAAAAGGAAGCATATGCATGATAAATAAATACCTACTTCCCTTGCGCTCAACAGCCACAAAGGAAGCATTCACCTTCTTCATCCAACACAGGTATACAATAGGCCCCTAGTTATATATATATCATATATTACATGTCTTCATATGTGTAAAGGTATTGGTGAGGATTTTTAAAATAAATCTTAAGGAATTACCTGATGAGTAACAATATGGAGAGCCCTTAAGAACCTCTAGTAAAATTATCACCAGAACCTCATGCCAACTGACACCTCGTGTTATCAATCATGTCAAAAGAATCCAAAATGGAATGGTCAAATTACAAGTATATGGTCCCTCAGACTCTTGATCAAAATATCTCATCCGCTCAAAGCTCGAAATCCTGATGAATAGTAATGTATATCCTCCCAATGACTTGGCTCAATGGCCTCAAGTAGTATAGTAAGCCTCAACCCCAACCGATGGTATCATCACTATCAACTAATGGTCTATCACTATCTATGTGGATTTCTACAACAATCACCTCCAACCTCATTGATGGTCAACATCATCCTAAGCTGCAACTAAAGGAGGCCTCCACCCACATGAGTGGTCAATGCTACCTCAATATGTGTCCTATCTGTATGTACATGACCCCAATAGCATGTCATCTAATAACGATGAGAAGAAATCACCCAATAATACCTAATCCACATCATCTCAAAACCTCATTACCATGTGACCATGTCTCTCATCCTAATGGTCAACACCATCCTATATCACATAGGTCTTTCCCTAATCTCGATGATTACATCACCTCAAACTGATGACTAATTCATCCAACCTATGATCAACATCACCCATATATATATATATATATATATATATATATATTCTGGGATTTTCCCAAATCTAATAATTACATCATCTCCGTCCAAGTGATCAACATCACCTTAATCCTCATGTTATTCCCAACACAGTTCCATAGAACTAATAAATTCAATAATGCAATTCAATTTAATTAAAACATACACCAAGACTAAACTTCTCAAGATAGTCTAAGAACCTCACCTAGATCGACTGGTTTTAGTTGTACAATGGAATTCCCTAAGACATCCCATTACATAATTTAATCAATTTAAACATAGGAATTTATTTATTTAGGGTCTCTTTCCAAAAACCTAATGGATCATTTAATATACCACCCCTAAGACAACAAAAAATCATATTGAAATATTAGAAACACCTACCATGTACATTTAGATATACACTCCTATGATATTGGCCTCTAACTCAAGTCGAATCAAAATAAATTGGAATTTTAGATGAACGCCCTAAAAAATAGGGTAAAACTGATCACACGGATTTAGTGAACCATATATAGATAGGAAAGGAGAAATGAGGATAGAACATTGAAGTTATTACTGAGATGAATTAGTATCCACCAATGGACTAAAAATAGTATCACTGATAGAGAACTGAGGCCAAATCCTATAAGAGGAGGAAGAATGGATCCACGGCTTCCTGGAGAAGTATCTTGCATTGGAGAAAGAAAATAGGGAAACCCCTCTTAAGGAGAATAGGGGAAATTGTCGTTTTCCCTCTTTAAAGAGGCTACATGATTACCACACGGTTTGGAAAACTATTTGAAAATCATGTGGTACCCATTATCCAAGAACTATGATTTCACTTCCTAAGCATACATTTACCAAATCAGGCATAGCCAATGTAGATACCGCTATCTAAGGCCACACACGTCAAACAGTCAGGTGCATAGTTTCTCCAACCATGTGCAAACTATGTAAATGCCCTCTATTAAAAATTGTATACATATCACATGTCCATGGTCCCCCTCCAGAAATGTTTGAAAAACCATGTCCATTGAATTAGGAGGGCCACACAGTTTCTACTAGGAGGCCACATGGTTTATCCAAACCATGTTCCTCTATCTGTACACCTAGTAAAGTTGGGTTTTTGGTCTCTAAAACACCCAAACCCCACTCAAAATCTTGTGGTACTTTTAGAGATTTAAAAATCATATGAAAATAAGGAATTGGGTCAACCAAACTCTAAGAATTAGGTTTTGAAGATAAAAAAAAGAAATATGGCACGCTCACCATACTCAAAAATTCAAACAGGTTGAGGATTTCAACCTACTCTAAAACCAAGGTCGTTACAGTATCCCCACCTAAAAATATCTCTCCGTGAGCTATAAATCATTACCCAAAGATGGTACCAAACATACCTATCTATTTAAAATAATCTCATTCTATCACAGTCATAATTTACAGGTCAACTCCGTCAAGGAACTCCCCACCTTAAGAGTTACCTACCCCAGTCACGTTGCGACCCAAACCTCAAAATTTTTATGGTCCATCAATCATCCCTTAACACAACATTATTCTCGTGTTGCATCTCCACTAATGTGCCTCATCAAGTGAAAAATCATGACCATTTCATACCTCACACCCATCAAGTACCGCACCTCAGTATATTCCAACCTCATTCCCATGTCACACATTGCACATGCGAGGTCTCACTTCTCATAAAATGCCTAAAAGTACCCATACCACAATTTTCACCCATAAATTTTGCATCTCATCAGATGCCCACAATCAGTCTAAGTGCCACGCACCTCTAATGAAACCTACATCACATCAATACCAAGATTCCAACACACCTCAAATATATATATATATATATATATATCACGTATCTGATCTAATTCCAACCTACTAACCAGAACCGTTTTAGTTAAAAATCATACACTTCCACCTCATGCATCAAAATTGTCCAAGGACCAACAAAAAGGAAAACCTGGTTATGTCCATCATCGCAGAATACCTATAACCATTATTGGATCCCCAACCTGGTCTACACCTAGAAGCTCCATTGCATGCATCTGGCCTGAAGCCTGACTACCTAAGGCATGGCCTCCCTATGGAGTCGCACCGGCTACTTTCCACTGACCCCACTATTGGGTCCCACTGTCTCCACTAAAACCTCCCCATGTAGCTAAATCTTGTCTACCAACTCCTAGTACCAATCCCTATCTGAACTTAAATCCTATAGTCAACCCTGGCCCTTGGCTACCGGCTATCCCAAACATCATTCTACAGAACCTCTTGATATTCCCAACCTCGTTTCATGCTCATCACTCCTTTGGTGCTCAATCACATTGCATCTGGACATGTCCTGGCTACCCACAATGGAGGCACGCTATTGAAGACACACTCCTTGATGGTTTTCTTGAGTCTCTATACTGAATGACCTACTAATACTCCTTGTGGAATTACCTTATTCTATCTAAAACATCACCACTTATATCACATGATGTTGTCACCCAGCTTGAGTATGATCATTGTGTCTGATTCCCCTCAGCTATTAACACCTAGTTCATTGCCTTTGAGAATGAGGATTACCTGAATATGTTTTCCTGAACCCTAATGGTATTCCAAAAACCATCCTTGAAATTTCTCACCCTCTAATAGTTATTACCCACTATAATGGGTGTGAAACAAGAAACTTATGTGAAAGTGGTTGTATAGTCCATGATAAACATGTATCCATACTAAAGGTTTAAGAACTCCATAGTTCTCCCAGTCCTTAGTGTCTTTGGAAAGAAATTCTCAAATAACCTAGACTCAAAGTCCTTCCAAGTTAGTCTTTCATGTCTACCCACATATAATTATATATCCCATCAGTGTTTTTCTGTTCCTCTAAGAATGCACATTGCCAGCTACTCCCTTCATCCTGGGGGTGTCTCAAGCTATTTGAAGATGGTCTAGATCGACTCAATCCAGTTCTCTACTACCTATGGTCCACCTTCACCCTAAAATAGTGGTGGGTGTTACAAATGGAACACATGAGTCAAGTACTCCATAGATGGATAAGCTCCCTAATCTCCCCTCTTGATGCCCTATATGACACGTAACAGCCTCACCATGAGCTTCTCATCAAGCCACAACCAAAAAGATTCCATATCCTACAGTTTTCTCACCTGTACTGGAGCTTATACCTGAGCTTATACCTAAATATCATGATATTACTGACCCCCTAGGGCCTCATCTCAACCCTTAGGGGTCTCATCATGTGCACTCTCATGAGGCACCAAATCGCTGCCCTCCTGACACTCCACCAAAGCCCGTTTTGGTGGAATCCCACTGAATACCAAAACCATGGTCATACAGCCATATCATTGTCTATATATATATCATAGATAGGGAAATATACAATAGGCATCACAATGTCACCACACTTACACTCCCCTAATGCATCCTATCATGTGTTATCTGGACTCAAGTCCCCTCACCTACCCATATCAAAGTGAAGTTTCAAGTATCATCGGTCCTCGTGTCCCCTCGCCTTCCTAAAGCTCAGGAGTCACATATAATCTGAGGTATCTGAGTATAATTCCACCAAATAATCTATACACAAAAAAAATTAACTTATTTTTGGTAAATTAAACCTCTCACCCCCTATCATCATCCCTTCCTAAGCATACCATAGTCAGGCCAATATATCACATGTATATAGTCACATCACATCACATACAATTCTCATTGGAAAAACATGCTTGGGATGGCAGAGTATAATTCCACCAAAGAGGGGATAAGTAGAAAACATTGTTTATCTTCCTTTTTTGACACTTTAAAAAAACCAATCCCCTTTTAGTGCAATTTAGGTTCCCAATAATGACCACAAGAAAAAACACATCTTATGTTCCTAAAAACCAATAAAAAATAATAATTACACATCCCTTGACTTATTGGGACAAGGTCCAAAATCCATATAATAATAACTATCACACCCAATTTTTCCACTCAAGGTGGAAATAAAATCAATTATAAGAATGAAACTAGAGAACATAAATTTCCCACCCCATACAACTTGTTTTCCCCATGCATGGGTCTGCAGGCACCCAAACATGAGTTTTGTACCCAGTTCTAAAAATATCCTAGTCTCCGCCCTACCATAACCCAAATAGTAAGACAAAAGAAATAAAATAAAATCATTTGATACCATTAGTATCCAACTGAATGTTTCTTTTTATTCCTAGTCATAAAATGCTATGATACCATTTATAGCATCCTGACCTGGGAACCACTTTAAAATCATTCTCCAGTATGAAGTTTCGTGAGGCCTTATGACTTCCTCCCCTAGTGAAAAATGATTCCAACTATCATTAAGGGTCTAAATAGGTGGTAGTGGGGATGGGGGTTATACCCTCTGGTAGTGATAATAATAATGGTCTACGTATATACAACAATTGAAGAAGACCACAAAATAATGAAAGAAATAACATGTAATAAAAAATCATAATTAAACAGGGATGGTAATAATAATAAAAATGAACAAAAATTTCACTTTTAGACTCTTATAACAAAACATGGAAGGTCATAGAAGAAATAAAAAAAGGGTCACCCATGTCCGACCATATCATTATATATATAAGGCATATTGAATAAAAGGATAACAAAATTAAACTCCAATTGATTCCAAAACCTCTAAGGTCCAATGTCATCCATCCCATGAAATCGGTACTACATGATCACTAAGGTCCATCTCTTGAGCTCAATCCCTTACCTGGTCACAAAAACATAAATTCTACACACATCTTAAAGGTCCCATGTAGGGAGTGAGAATAAATCTTAGTAGGCCACCACTAATGTGCACCTATATTAAATCCCTGATACTGTAGGTGTTTACAAAATATAAATAAATAGGAAGAACATGATTAATAAATAAATACTCACTTCCCTTGTGCTCAATGGACACAAGGAAGCATTCACCTACTTTGATCAATGTCGGTATACCACATGCCCTTAGTTATACATATTTCATAGAACATGTTTGTTCATATGTATAACTGTAGTGGTGAGGATCCTTAGCATAAAACCCAAGGCATCCTCTGGTGAGTAATATACTATAGAGACCTCATGCACCTCCTGTAAAATTATAAATTTAAACTCATTCCAACTAACACATCATGTCATCAATCATGTCACTAGTTGCCAAAATTTTATGCCCAAATTATAAGTACTTGGTTCCTCGAACCCCTGCTCAAAATCTCCAATCAGATCAAAGCCCCATTTCCTAAGGCACATTGATGTCTTTCCTCCTAAGAACCTGGCCTAACGACCACAAGTAGTATGTGAGCACCATACCCCAACTAATGGTATCTTCACCATAAATCAATGGTATATAACCATCTACATTCCTTTCTATGGTAATTTCCTAAAACCTCATTGATGTTAAACACCATTCTAATTTTAAACTAATTGAGGCTTATACCTACACAAGTGGTCAACCCACCTCCATCTGAGTCCTATCTATGCACACATTAATCCAACAGTACTTTTCCCAGTCACAGTGAGAAATAATCACTGAGATAATACCTAAGCCACATCATCCTAGTACCTCATTCTCCTTTAACCATGTCGCTCATCCTGATGTTCAATACTATCTAATATCACATTGGTCTTTCCCTCATCTCGATGATTAAATCACCTCAAACAAATGACCAAGTCCTCCAACCTATGATCAACATCTCCCATATATATATATATATATATATATATATATATATATCATGAGCCTCACCCAACCCGAAAAATTACGTTGCCTTAGTCCAAGTGATTGAAATAACCTAAATCCTCAGGCCACGCCTGGCATAGTTCCACAAAACCATGCAATTCCATGAAATAATTCAAATTAATTAAAGCATACACCTGGGCTAAACTACAAAATATAGTCCAATACCCTCACCCATATTGAACATTTTTAGTTGGAATAGGGAATTACCAATGGAATCCCATGTCATAATTTAATTAATTTATATGTAGTTATTAATTTATTTAGTGTCTATATTGGACAACCCAATGGCGCATTTAAAAGTGCACCCCCAAAAAAACTAAAAAAATCATGGAGAAAGATAATTTTTTCCTACCTTGTACTAGTAAATTCTCACTCATATGATATTGGCCTCTAACTCAATCTGAATTGGAATAAACCAGTTTTTTATACTAACTCCCTAAAAAATAGGATAAAATGAATTTCACAGATTTAGTGCACTATATTGCAAGAGAAAAGGGGAAATGAGGATATTGAATTGAAGGTATTATCAAGATGAATATATAGACACTAGAGGATCAAATATCAGAGAGTGGACATAAAAATGAGGTCAAATACTAGAAGAGGAGGAACAAGGGATCCCTGGATTCCTCTCATTGTATCTTGTGTGGGAGAAAGAAAAGTGGGAAAATCCTCTTATGAAAAATATGGAAAAATGGTCATTTTTTCTATTTAAAGATACTGCTTGGTTACCAAACGATTTTTTAAACCATGAGAAAACCATATTGTGATCACTATCCAATCACCAAGCTCTCATGAACTAAGCATGTCATTTATCAAATCATGCATAGCTCGTGGGGCTACCACTGTCCAAGACCACACATATTACACGGTCAGCTATATGCTTTCCCCAACTGTGTGTAGATTGTGTGATTCCCCTATGTTAAGAATTAGAGAGGTGTTTCCTATACATGAACCCCCTTCTTCATGGCTTTAAAAAACCTTGTCCAATGAAGAATTGGGGCCACACGGTTTCTACTAAGAGGGCACACAATTTATCCAAACCATTAACCTTGGTCTGTACAGCCAGAAAAGTTAAGTTTATAACTTATGATGCACTCAAAACCCACTCAAAACCCTAAGGAAATGTTCGAGATTTAAAAAATATCTAAAAATGTCCTTGGGTTAATAATACTCTCATAATTAGGTTCCAAATATCAAAAAGAAATATGGAATGCTCACCAAACTCAAAAAATCAAATCTGTTGAGTATTTTGACCCCTCCAAAAACTTGGTCATTACACATAAATTACATAGAGGAAAGAAAATGCAACCACCAACTTGCTAAAAATGAGGGTGGAAGAAATTGGTAAATTACATAAAATGTATAGGAAAATTTTTCAAGTTTGGAAATTTTATCCATCAAACTCATGGTTTCCTAAGAAGGATGAAGAGTTCAAGAAATTTGATAGAAAATAAGAAAATCAGAAATAATGCACCACCCACACCTCAATGCATAAAATTAAAGGAGTTTGGGAATTATGAAAATAAATACCTCAACACAAGGTTTATTTAGATGTGAATATAAATTTTAGTGCACCAAAATTTCATGCACAAGTTTTACATTCTCCATAATTTCAATCAGTGATAGGTGGTAGATCTCCGTGTGCTGATAGTGGAAGTTCACCTTTCTAGTGAAAGCAGTACCATCAAAAGAACTAATATTTTGATGGAGTCTCTAAGGTATATAATTTTAGTGAAATCTATAGAAGTAAGTCACTAAAATGAATACTCTATATTTTTTTCTGATGGAAGAAGTTTAGGTCAATAGTGTTACCGAGAATAAACATTAACATTCCCTATAGAGTCTCTCCATGAATGTGGAATAGTAGTGTGACTGATATGATTGGTTGAGTTTCCTATAAAAGTTAGTGGATACTAAAGGCAAAAGAGTTTGTAATGGTGAATCTTGATCATGAACAGTGCATTTGAAAAGTACATGATTAAACAGATAATTAAAATGTGTTAATCGCTCTATAATGAATTATTACGTATCTGTTTGTCTATTTTGAGTAATCTTTTAAATTTTTTTAATAAAATAAAATCACATTGTTTCCTAACCTACATATAAAAAAATTATCCTTAATCATGTTAATATCTTGTGTTTGTTAATTAGTTTATATAATTCAATTTTATATTTTATCATTTCTTGAAATTTATGATTGTTTGTATTCTAGTAATTTTATGATAAGTTGTGTGAAATGGTGACTTTTGTGGTGGATAATCTTCCTTGACTTCCTAATTTCTGTACATTTATTTAGGGGGTGAACTTTTAGAGGTTTAGTTTTTCCACTAAATTAATATTGTGCATGAACATATGGTTAATTGATGAGATAAAGTTCTTATTGTTTGATCAGTAGATCATCTGATCGAAGTTTATCAAGGATCCCTAACAAGTGGTATGAGAGTATCATTGAACACACCACTAGTATCACATATATTTATTCATATTAAGGTAATATTTAGATCGATAAATTTTATGGTACGAATTTTTTCTTTTAGAGGATACATATAGAATCTTATCTCATCCATAAAGATTTGGATGTATCATTGAAACGTGTTAAGAATAAAACAATGGATAAGTGATAATGGTAAAAGATATATAGAAAGGATTTGTAACTATAAATAATATATCTAGAAAGAAATATTAATTTCAATATTTTAGATATGAAAACTACATCGAATAAATTGAAGGCCTTATAGGAAATATATAAAAATATAATGGCACATAACAAAGTTTTTATATTGATATGGTTTTTGGATTAAGTCTTTAGGAAGGAAGATCAGTGGTAGATCATGTGGATGATTTAATATGATCTATGGGTAACGTCAATCAATAAAGGAAAAAACATTAATGATGTATGGCCGTTTAGATTTCTATATTCACTTCCATAAAAATAGGATCTTATGGTTACTACAATTAGTAACTCCAGTACAAAAATCAATTTGGTATTTAATAATATCTATAATTTGTTCTTGAATGAATACATTGGGTAGAGGGAAGTTTAAAAATCATCTTAAGGTTCCCTTAATACTAATGAAAGAGGAATTTTATACCATTTTAAATTCAAGAACAAACTAATAGAAGAAAAATCTTGTGAAACAATTTGTTGAAAATAATATTTTCATAGCCTTATATGATGAAAATTTTTAAAGAAAGAAAATATAAAGAAGAATTTTAAAACTAATAGGGATAATATCATGAAAAACATCAACAGATTATGGTTCAAATTTTTACAGCTTAACGGAAGAAACTAAGAAATATTTATTGAGTGTTAATACTCTAGTGGAGGATTGGTTTATTAACTTTATATAATATTATCATTCAACTAGTGATCAATTATTCTTAGTAAACTATTTATCAATAGATTTTGTAAAATTATATCTATTAAATGGTGAATCCTTGAAAGTTTTTGGAAAATGAGAGGTCGGAATTGGATGAAGAATTAGGGATTTTTGAAGAAAATAGAAGTATGTCACATCCCTGGTTTATAGAAAAATATCACTTCCACTAAACTGATTGTTGAAGAAAGCTTTGGAACTAAAGTTTTCAATTTGTTGTGGAAGGTTATCCAAATATTCATGGTGATTTAAAGAGTTGTAAAGTATGGGACTCTTTACTTGAAAAAAAATTCATATGGGAGTAGAGTTTCAAGATGTATAACTTCTAAGGACCCAAAAGATTAAAATTGTTGGTTTTGTCACCTCAGTGAGATGAATATGAATGTGTTAAGGTATAAATTAATACTAAATATTGATCACATATAAATTAGAAATTTTGAAATTTTTATGATAATAAATAAGATATGGGTGTCCTTAAACATGGAGAGACGGAAGCCTTGGAACTGGAAGATGGAATTTGTACACTCAGATGTTTGGGGACCTACCTCTATTTAATCCTATAGTGGTTTCCTCAACTTAATTAAATTCATTGATCATTAAACTAGAAACTTATGGATTTAATTTTTGAATCGTAACCCTGATGTATGTCAGGTTTTTATTGAATGGAATGCTTTGGTAGAAACGTAAAGTTTTTGGAAGGTTAAGTGCCTATAAAAAGACAACTATGGTGAGTAAACTAGATAAAAATTTTGGAAATCCTTCCAAAAGGTAGGAATAAAGAATTATAAAACTATTTATAGAACTATATAGCATAATGGAATAGTTGAATTTTTGAAGAGACACTCGACACTGTGGTATATATCATCAATAGAATTCTAATACCGGTAGTTGGGAGAGAATTTTAAGAGTTGTGGTTTGGAAAATGAACAAAAGTAAAACATCTTAGATTATTTAGTATTTTATCATATATACATGAAAATTATAAGGATATAGAAAACTTGGATCAAAATAAAAAAAATCTTGCATGGTTATAGGCATGAAAATTTTAGATATTGTTTGTGGGATGATAAAAGAAAAAAAATCACCAGGAGCAGGTATATTATCTTAAATAAAAAGATTCTTTGGAAAGATCATAACTTAGATAAGAAATAATTTAAATTAAAATTAACCATTTAATTATAGGTTGATCAAAGTGAAGTTATCAAAAGATCATAACTTTTATAAAACTCAAATTTAAGTGCTTAAATCACTGAAATTCTTGGAGTAATACCAACAAAAATACCGTAAAGTTCAAATGTGGTTAAAGCATGAATGGGAGAACCAAAAGTATGGGATCTGGAATACATGGTACTAGTATTTAAGGTACCAAAATAAGAAGAAGATTCAAGTATTTTTGTGCAACAAACTTAGTTAATAAGATCAACCATAGTTAGAAATATAGTTCATAATATTGGGGATAATATGAATTTTCAACCCCAAAAAAATATATGAGAAAAAAAAATAGAAGGAAGGACTTTATGTATCAAAAATATTTTCACCACTAGTTAATCATTCTACCATCCAAAAATTTCTAATTATTGTGGAATTAGAATATCTGTTTCTTGAAGAATTATATGTCAAAATAGTTTTTATTCATAGTGAGTTGGAGGGACATTCCTAAAAAATAGCCAATAGGTATAAAAAAATTTGGGAACTGTAATTTATTCAATATATTGAAGAAAATATTGTATGGTGTGAAAAAATCATCGCTATAGTTGAATCTCAAGTTCAATTTATTTATGTTGAAGGAAGAATTTGAGATTTATAATGTTTTTTCCTATTGTTATTTGAATTAATGGGGTGATGGGACTTTCATTATATTGATTTTTTATGTTAAGGGTATATTTTTGGTTGGAACAAATGATATGAAAATTTGTAAATTGAATAATATGTTGTCTATAAGTTTAAAGATAAATGATCTTGATCAATCCAAGAAGATATTGGGAATGAGGATTGAGTATGATGGTAAAGAAAAATTTTATTTTTATCTCAAAAAGAGTATATCTATAAAATAATTTAAATGTTTGGGATGATCAAATGTAATAAAGTCTCTAATACAATTTTCATACACATTAATATATCCAAATCACAATCACCTATAATGGAATAATATCATTGTTAGATAGATTATGTGACTTATTTCGGAACTTTTATAAGTCTAATGTATGTTATGGTTTATACTCCATTGGATATAGAATTTTTAGTGGGGATTTTGAAAATATTTAGGTACAACTATGAAAAGGAACATTGGGAATATGTGATGTTGATACTTTGGTATTTGAAAGGACTAGAAGATATGGATCTATACTTTGGAGTGTAAAATATATTAAAAAGATTTATCAAATCAGACTTTGCAAAAGATTCTGTCCACAAGAAAAACATAATAAAATCTTTATTTACCTATAGAGTACTATTATTTGGTTGGATTTTAGGACTACATTAGTTTATTACCTTAAGTATAATGGAATATGAGTATTTTTTTCAACAAAAATGGTTTGTTTAAAGAAATTACTAAAGGAATTATAAGAATTGTGAAAGGAGGTATTATTTTCTAAGATATTAAAATTACAATCCACTTGAATAAAAATGTAGTTTTCCATGAAAGAATAAAACACATCAATTTAAGGTACTACATTATCCAAAACATACTATAGGAAAATGTGTTAGATCTTTGGAAGATTATCAGAGGTAAAAATTCATAATATATGTTCACTAAATCATTGGTTCAAGAAATAATAAGTTAGAAGCATCCCTTAGTGGAGATTAGCTGAATAGAATAAGGTAGAGGAACACTCAATACTATAGAAGAAGAATGTGAATCCAAGTTTCAGTATACTAAAATCTTACGCTATGGTTTTGTGTTCACTAAAATTCCAATAAGTGGTAGATGGTGGGGCCTAGTTTAAGAATAGGATGGTTCATCTTCTTATTAGTATAAGTACCATTAGAAGTTGATATCTTTCAATAGAGTCTTTATGGTCCAAAATATTGGTGAAATCTCTAGAATAATGTCTCTAGAATGAAGAATTTATAAGTATTTATCATATGAAGAAAACGAGGTCAACAGTGTTACCATATATCAACAGTAAAATTCCATATGGAGTCTCTCCATAGATGTGACATGGTAGTGTAGTTGATACAACTAAAAACAAGAAAGAACTATAGGTGTGAGTATTAAAACTATTAGGTAAGCACGAATAAATATATTCCCAATGCATTTACTTTAAATAAAGAAACATCAAAATTATGTTTGAAATATATTATATAAATCTTGGTTTTACACAATTTTCATTTTGAATAAAACAAATCACAATCTATTGCCCCCATAATTTAAAATAAACTTTCTTTTATAGAGGATAGTTAAGTTCCTAGGGAAAAGGGGAAAGGGAACAAAATGGGAAATGTTCATATTTAATTCAATGGATAAGGGAAAACATTTATACTTTCAAAACATGTTTCTTGAAACAATTTTAATAAAAACCACACATTATCTTTTCAAAAGTGAAACACCATAATCCATGAAGAATGACTAAGATCACACAATGAGAGAAATGGGATAACGGTGATTAGGAAACCATACCAGGAGAGAAATCTAAATCTTCCACTTAAGATAATCTAGTTCCATAGATAAGACACGAATACTGAGGAACTTAGAGGAAAATCCAGAACATACTATACATGTGAATCATCTCATAGGTATGCCTTACCCAATGACATCATAACTCCCAAACTCTTGATCACATCCTACATGTCTTGACTGAGGGGCCCAGTCCCATAACAATAATAAAAAAATATCCCCATTCTATGGGCCACTAACTAGTGCATAATATAACTATTTAAGAAATCATTATTATAAGTCCTTGTAGTTATGATAGGTTCCCTTTTCTTGTTCACAAAGGGGTTCTCCAAACAAATTCAAGAAAAAAACCATACATATATGCCATCATAGAAGTCACACAAACTGAAACCACCTCAACCACCCAGGGAGTGGTCCCTTTACTTTAAACAATCATCACACAAGGGAAGTCCCAAAATGAGGAAACTCTTATCAATTTTCCAACCAACAAGGAAATTGACTCATTCCAGGAAGGGTTTTCCAATTAAATCGTTTAAAAAGTTCCAATCGGGCCTCATATAATTTTCACATATCAAATATTTTCTTAAAGAACCAAACACATGCCTCTTTAAAAAAATTAACATTTGGAAACCCATTTATGAAATGAAAACCCTCACATAAAATCTAAAACATATTTATATGATCCAGTAAGGCATTTAGTCAAGCACTTGGTGTGCAAAACCCAATACAAATGTTTCAAAGAATTAAAATAAAGTGTAAATAACCTCATTTCACATCAAACATTAATTTTAAAAAACATCCATAACTATTTGATATCCATGTAAGGTGAAAAAATCAATCAATAAATGAAATCTTGAATTTCAAGGAGAAGTGAAAATGGATCCTACCTCAAATCGCTTCCACTTCAATAATTCACAACCAAAAAGACTTCACAAAGGTTCTGGGAAGCAAGAACATCCCCAAGGAATCCTAAGAAGAAAAAAACCACAATTTATCACAACCCTAGGTATGAAAATAATCCAAACATGGACACTAAGGTTAGAGGAGAAGGGTAAAGTGGATGAAAAGAAAAGGAGAATGATAAGGGTACCCTAACATTTTGATCCAAGTGAAGAATCACCAAGAAATCACTTTGAATCCCAGTTGGAGGGGCTTAAAGGGGCCAAAAAATCCCATGGACGGTGTCTAGGTTGGGGGAGTTAAAATGAGGGTATAAGGGAAGAAAATTCAATTAAAATGAAGGAAAATACCCTAAAATACCCTTTCCTAGGTGGGTTGCATGGTTAGATCACATGGTTTAACAAACCATGTGAAAACTATGTCATTTCCCACAGTCTAGAGTTTCATGGGATGCACACATAAGCTGAAAGGTTAGTTAAACCATTAACCAACCATGATACCCCCTTCACACTTACCTTAATGGTTAAACTAATTGTGTGCCTTAATTGTGAAACCTAGAAAACTCCCCCAAAATACCCCTTTTCACCCCAAAACTCATCTAACTCAAGGGTATAAACCATCGAACAAACATATCCCATAAAAAGGTGCCACTAAGAGTGTTAAAATTCATTTTCCAAGCTTCCACCTCCTCATTCCATCCCACTAATAATGTAAAAGTCCAAATACCACCCAAAACTTTCAAGACTAAAACTTTAAGTCAAGAACACCCAAAACGTAAAATTTAAAATAGGAACACCTGAAACTAAATATAAAAACTAAGAACTAAAATATAATTTGAAACAAATGATGGAAATGAAAATCTGGGTGTTACGGTAGTAATCCGTTAATTTTTTAATAGGTAGTGGTCACACCATTAATAATATTTCATAGGGTTCTATTAGGCCATGAATGAGGTGGTCAGATATAATCTTTCTTCCCATGAAAATTCATATCATAAACCAATGGTTTATGTCATAAAAGTGTCGAGCTAAGGTGGATCCCTCGACTTGGAAGGTGATTCATAGAGTAAACCCCCAATTCACATCACAAACCTATGTTGGGTGGTTTTTGTTTAAATAGGGGAAAATACATTTTTTTATTTTGGTTTTCTTTGGGCTTTAGGAGTTTGGATAATCAGGTAGAGTATATTCAGTTGGCTCTCCCCTTCCCATGCTTCCCCTTTGATCCCTCTTAATAGGGGATGGATTTGGGGCGTTTCTATAGTGGACCTAAGTTATAAACTTCATCTTTCCATCTATTATTCTTACTTGTCAATTATCATTGATTTTTATTTGGTTTTAGATAGTATTTGGAGATGGTTTCCATTAGATCATTCAGTAAATTGTTTGATAATGATAGGGATTTTGTATGGAATATCTAGAGGATGTCCCAATATAGAATCTATATACAATAGCATGTTTTTTATTTTGAGGTATGTTTATATATGTTTTTTATATAAATTTAGATTAAATTGGATGAAATTTCCTCCTAAATTGATACCTGCTATTTGGGATTTTGAGTAGGAATGTGTTGAAAGCATACCATGGGACATTAGCATGTGGTTGGTTGTAGTTTTGATGTGGTAGGAGCACCAGGTATGTTTTTAGACAAGTATACCTATTTGAACTAAATGGTTAATTGATTAAAGTTTTCCAAAATAAGTAATAATATTTATTTATAGTTAATTAATGGGTGTTATGAATTAATATAGGGCCTCATGATGATAGAATATTTGTATTTATGTGTTTTCATTATGGTATTATGTATTTTTTATATGGAATGAGATATGTACGGTCTCTCCACTTCAAGTGTTTTACCTTCCTAAAACAAGTAAATTATTTAATTAAAATTCAATTCCAACAAATGGATTTAATAAAGCATCAAGGGACATTAAGGACCCTTGTACACTGGATTGATTCCTCGGTTGACATAAACTGAGGCCTTGAATATATTTTTATACCTTGATATATAATGACCCTGAAAAGTGATGACTTAAATGAACCTAGGTATTCTATTAAACCTTAGAATAAGTGTCCTAGATGCCTCCTAGTATATGTGAATATTGGACTAATAATGTTTACCCTAGTAGGTCATGTGTGAACCTTGATATGCCTTAGATTCATTAGGCTAGTTAAGATTATCTTGGGGTTATTGATCCTCATCCTTTGAGATGTAAGTACCGTAGTGGGTATCCCCTAGGTATATTTATGGATGGGTTGGGTCTGAGAACTAAATCAGTGCGGTATGGGTATTGATAGTGTATTTATGCCATCTCTCTAGTGTAACACCAAAGAGGATTATCAAATGATGTCATTGAGTTTATCTAATGATTATGATGAGTCAAAGGATATGATTCTCTCTGATTGATGGGTATTTACATAAGATATGAGACTGATATTGAGGTTCATATGAGAGTTTTTTTTATTATTATGATACCTAGGGGACCCTAGTGGGTTCTCTGGTGAAACACTGGCCTCTAAGATGCTACGTATGGGAAATGGTTAGTGATGAAAGGTCATTCACTTGATTGGTTGACCTTTTTTATGTTAGATGTATTTAGATAGATTGAATAAATTGATGAGATGATTTATATGAGATATTTTGAGATATATATACTATCCCCTCTGAGTTTTATGTGTGTGTGTTGGGGATTCCTAGGATTCCAAGGATATGGATTGTATTTTGGAAGTTGTATGGATTTCCTAGGGTGAACCATTTGGAATTTCGATTATTGACTCATACTTATGGATGCCTTGGACATTTTCCTTAGATATGGAATTTATTCCTACTACTATGATTTCCTAGGGTCTCCCTTTAGAAATTAGCAGTTGATACCTCACACTTATGGATTCCTTTAACACACTCCTTAGATATAATGATGATTTATGATAAATATAAAACACCCAAGATAGTGATATTTATTCTTTATCTCTGCATGGTTTCTTGGTATTATCTCTAAGGGTTTGTCTTAAAACCTTGTGCCTATTAGATTTACTGGGTTCATCCCCCTAGGAATCAATGATGAAACCAGATGATTATGTATTTCCTAGGACCATCCCTATAGGAATCAGTGTAGATGCCTGATGATTATGGTATCACCTTGGATTACCTCTTAGGGGTTGATGATGCCACCTAATGACTATTGATTTCCTAGGATCATCTACTTGGAATTGATGATGGTTCCTGATGATAGTTTATTTCTTAGGATTACCTCCTAGGGTTCAGCTTAAATATTTCTACTACGGGATTCCTTGGACATGATCTCAATTGAAAAAAAAATCCATGTCATCTCTTAGAGTATCCAGGAAGAAATGATAAAAAATTTGTGAATATAATTATTTTTAGGGTATCCTCTCATTCTAGTATTCTTGGAAAAGAATGTCCCACTAGTTCTTTATTGGTCCTCAAATCATTCAAGAAGAAAGATTCTCCTACCACTTTGTGTATGTTTCGAGGTGATCAAATATAGCTTACATAGAATTTATCTAGAACTAGGTATCCTATGTTCCACCCCTTCCCAAAATTAGTGATGGTTTTGATAGTGGTAACTCATGAGTTAAATCAGATATGGTTCTCCAAGTACTCATCATCCCATTTCCAAAAGACTATAAGATAAGAATTAAACTTTCTCATAGTTGTTGATCAATTGGAGGAGTAGGTGAAACAGGTGGATCTGGATCCACTGATATTGGGCCATGCTAATCGTTGACCTCCTCAATATTAACTTGAGATCACCACTATACCACCTTGATATTTTAGTAAATATTTTTCTTTAAAAAAATTAATTTCTTCGATAACTTACTCTATATGAAACACCGAGTTTAAACACCATGTGATATACTTTTAAAATATTATGTGATTGTCATAACCTATCCATTAAAATTGGTGGATATGAATAGTATTTACTATATTATAAAATACATATAATTTTCTTACTCAAAAAAATTATTAATTAATTCTTAGGAAATAAGTAGTCAGTTTTTATTAAATCCATTTTAGTTTTCAAAAAACACATTTTCTTCAAAAACAATCTTTTTTAATTTTTATGAGAAATATATTATAAATATTTTTATAACTTAAAGTAATTATATTTGATAAAAATTATATAATTTTTAAATTCCATATGTCAAAATTATTTTAGAATAATTTTTTGATGATTTTCTAAAAAGTGTGATTTTTCAATGAATAATAAAAATTACTAATTTTCATTCAAACTGTATTTTCATTTCAAGCATGTACGAAGTTCCATGTTATTATAAAATGATTTTAAATTAAACAAAATTCTCTTAAAATTTTAAAAAAATAATTAATTACATTGGATTCAATTTTATGTATAAATTTTTTCTAAAAACATTTTTATAAGTAAAAAAATGCATTTTCTTAAAAAAAACAATTGTTCACGCAATGTATTTTTATCATAATAAATTAAATTAATAACTATTGGTAAATGGTTTTAACTAAATTTAAATATAATATATTCAATTAAATTTTTTAACATTCATCTATATTTTTTACAATTCACGGGATAAGAATAAATCTTGTTTTCTACTTAAAAATGTATTTTTTCTAAAAAATAGTTTTTGCGGCAATTTTCACACTTACCTAAAAATTAATTTCAATAATTTATATGTATTTAATTATATCAAATTAATTAGATATTTATAATAATGATTTTTAAATTTATTAATTATTTCTATTCTATTTTTTATCAATATGAATTGTTACCATAGTAAACATTTTCACCACATTGAAGGGTAAATCAGGTTAATCTAGGTCAGAAATAGGTTGTAAGGATGTAATTTTTCATCCTAATTCTTATTAAAAGAAGTTAATTATACATTTATCAACTTAGGATCATTTTTATGTTAATGGTCACTTTTTAATGAAAATGATTTATATATTATTTAAAATCAAATAAAGTTACAAAATGTTACTCTCTTAGTTTTAAAAATACTTTATGTGTTCAAATAGGAACAAAAAGTAGTTATGAATAGATATTTATTGTAATTTTTTATATAATAAAATTTTATTTATTATTGTAATTTATTTATAATTTTTAGGTATTATATAATTACCTTAAATGCATTCACAACGCCAAAACAATATTTATTCAA
Source organism: Viscum album (assembly GCA_963277665.1). Taxonomy (NCBI): domain Eukaryota; kingdom Viridiplantae; phylum Streptophyta; class Magnoliopsida; order Santalales; family Viscaceae; genus Viscum; species Viscum album. Next base: position 509,286,273 of record OY728145.1, read on the forward strand.
TTAATCTAAAAAATGATTTTCAAAATATTAAAAGTAATATAAATTTTATGATTTATAGTAATACAATAATTTTATAGGTTAATATTAAATATTAGTGTTTTTGTAAATGTTATATTCTAATTCCATATTTTTATTTATGTCTTTTAAGTCAAGTTTAATAGATAGTTTCAAAATATATAATAATTATATTTTATCAAAATATTATGTTATTAATTTATTTAAAAAACATAAAAATATTTAAATAAGACAATTTGGATGATATATGGTGTAAAATTTCATACTTTTCCATTTATGTGACGATTTTCACCCTATAATTAAAAATTACAACCCTTTAATATTGAAAAGGTTATTACCATAGTGTAAATTAAAATTGGTTAACTAAGGGTTAATCAAAATGATATGTTATAAAATAACACCAAAAATATTAAAAATTCTATTGGTGTATGAGATTAAAACTCTATACTACCTTAGTTTATAATCCCTTTCTATTTGGAGGAATTTGGCTTTAGAATAAATTTATTATAATTTAATATTTTGAGAAATTTACAAAGTGCCCCTCACCACAAGTACAAAAGGGAACCTCTTCCATCACTAATTTAAATCAAATTTTTCTTTATAGATTATAAAACCTCTTAAAATTTACCTTATAAACTTACCTAGCTGCATTCTAGGGGTTTTATACCAACCCTATATCACTTTATATGATATCTAAAGGATTCACTTCAAAGAAGAGGTAATCACCTTAACTGATCACTTTCTTTTCTACTATTCTTTAACTCCAATAAATCAATGTTATTTATCATAAAATAATAAATAAATTATCCTAAAGTTTCTCAAATTTTATTATTATTATAAGAAACACCATTATACACTGTATTTCCCATCAAATGATAAGTGAAAGTATCACTCGTGCGTACGTACGGCTTACTATCTCCATGTAGAGATACAATTCATTTTTCACCACCATATATTATGGATTATTATTATGATGGTTTTAATATTTATATATGATATTTATGACATAATTATACTTATTTAATGATAATATCATGTCTACCTTCTTACCATCCAATCCTTTGTGAGATGATAATGTCACTCATGCATATGTGTGGACTACTGCATCAATAAAGCGATGTGATTTTTTTAATCTATATTTTAATTTGATGATAATTATAATGAATTTGATGAATATATATGATATATATGATAAAATTATGATTCTTTAATGGTGGATTATTATTTACCTTTATTTCATTCTCTCAGTCAAAAAATAGAAACATTGTTCATACATACGTACGGCCAACCGTCACCATGAATGGTGTAATTCATTTTTATATCTATATTTTTTCGAATTATTATAAATATGTATATAATTAATATATATTAATTTCATACCATTATAAAAATTATATAAATGATGTAACCATGATCAAATTATAAGAACTAGGACCGTCAAACCTAAAAATGCTTGGAAAACGAAGCAGTTATCACCTAAAACAGTAATTTTAATAACAAATTATTAATAAAAAGGTGATAATATGTCATAAATAAAACATAAATGGTATGATATATATAAATATATTTATGGAACACATGTACAATAAATCCATATATATTATATAGTATGTTTGAATGTGAATGATTAAAGGTGATACTTGAGGTAAGGGATTTATGTTTCAATCCTATTTTAATAGGTGTTGTTTATGCTTAAATTTTAATTGAAAAACGTTATGTGATACATATCCAAAAATTAATTTAATTTTATTATCATCTATATATTTCTTTATAATATATTGTTTCCTTTCATTTTCCCCGCTTTAATTCTTTAAGAGATCAAAATAAATATGGAAAATCGACTTTATTTGTAACACCCCAGGTAAATAAAGAATATGACATTTCATATTTATCTATATTTGTGAATAAAATATTGAAATGACTTTAAAGGGGAAGCTATGCTCGATGGCGTACCCAACATGCAACAACGAGTTTCTTGGGAATCTTACGTTGCACTCTAATAATAAAATAATATTATTTTAAATGGTAGTTAATATGTAGCCGTTGTATTGGCGGGAATGGATAGAAATAACTAAAATATGATTATATATGTTCTTAAATATTTTTACATTTATACAATAAAAGATAAAGGCTTAAAATACGGAAAGAATTCAATTTTTGGCGTATATGCCCTAGTTTTCACTAAAGGTTCACTTATCACCTTTTGATAGAGAATCGTCATTAAATATAGTTTTGTTCACTCTTAAACATTCTTTTGGACCAAATAAAACTCTTATTAAGAATCGGGACATCAAAATTTACTTTGTGTAAATTTTTGGTATCTTTCTGATAAAGTTCATTTTTTTAATGAATAGTGTAAAATGTTGTATTTTAATTCAAAACCACTTTTTAATCTAATTTTTTTATATGATTAGATTATATTTTGAATTGTTTTTAAAGTGAAATTAGAAAATATTTTTACCATTAAATCCAATAGTGGTCGTTGGAATCAATTTCACTTTGAAATCAGACTTAAACTAGTGTCAATCTTTTGATACTTATTGTTTCATAAAACACACTATTTGTCATGACAGCGGGAATTAATTATTAAATTAATTAATGTGACTTATATGTTTTGAATTTTGTAAAAAGGACTTAATTTTTGAATTTAGAATATCAAATATAGCTTAGGGTGAATTTTTGGTAATTTTCTGAAAAACTTCAATTTTTGATGAATAGTGAAACCACTAAGTGGTAATCAAGCAAACTGATTTTTCAGTTAAATGAAATTTTACCACTAATGTGTATTGAATTTTAAAAATCCGACATACATGGTTGTCATTAAGAAGTAAAATGTGGTTCAATGAGATTAAAATAATTTTTTGGTGAATAGTAACTTATTAAGTTTTTAATCACGATTAGTGGTAATTAGTGTAGTTTAAGGTATAAATAATGCTTTAATGATATGAAATGACCTAGACACATGTCACAACCTTATTGGTTGTGTCATGGCCGACCAAGACAAGCCATGGGTCAACTTGGGGACCCCATGGATCCACTTTGGTTGGGAAATGACATAAATAACATTTTATTTAATGTAAAAGTAAAATTGACACAAACATGATATGTTTTACAAAAACAAATTTTAAGTGGGGTTATACAAGTCATATTTTTGATTATAAATATTCATTGGAAATATAAAAATATTTCCTACATAATAGTATTTTTTTTATAATTTTTAGACATTAAATAAATTAAATTATTTATGACATAATAATGATGCAGCGATGATATCATTATTTGACGATTTAAATAAAATGGAAAGATAATGTAAAATCTATGAACTACACATGTAAAAAACTTATTGGATGAGTGGATTTAGAATAATTATCACCTTATCCACGAATTATATCAATGTGGGACCTTTTAAAACCGAAACACATTTTCAAATAAAGTAATATTTCTTTACTTTCCAAAAGTACCCCTCCTCTCCTCTTATAAAAGGCCCCCACCTCTACCTCATTTAACACACTCCTCAAGCCTTTGGCTCGGCCAACACCTGCCCATTTACTCTATCCACATCCCTCTCCTCATCCTAGAGGACTCCCTTTGGGCAGAATCCTTTCAAAGGAAGCCTTTAGGCTTAAATCAAAAGGAGTTACACTTTTAAAAGTAATTCATTCTCTCATGTTCATTTGTTTTATTTTGCTTCTCCAACCCCCTAAACTCTTTTTATTTACTTCTTTTGTAACAACACCAGTATCTTAAATATATTAGGATGTTTTTATAAGATTTATTTGAGCTACACCCTCACACAACTACATCAAATGGTTAAAGAACATACGGTTTCCGTGGATGGTGAAATTCTGCCTCCCGAAACGATGATTGTTCAATACTCATTTAACACCTTCAAAGGTGGCCATTATGATGTCACTATTTTTATATATGATATATAATATGTTTATGTTTTATTTATGCTTCTGTATTTTTCATTTTTGTCTTACCTTTATGGCTTCCATTATGGGTATACGCGATATCTTCATTTTAAGGAAGTGCGGACTACCGCCCCCTCAAAGTGATTTTATTCGTTATATACCATATGTGGGACGTATAAAGGATGGAACTATGATATTATATATGATATTATACTAGAATTATAATATACCTTTATATCAGTATTATTCCATTCTATAAAATATGAAATAGAAATGGAAGTAGCGTTCATGCGTACGTACGGCTTACCGTCTCCATGAACGGTGCATTTCATTTCTTACCTCTAAATGATTATGTAATGTTATAAATGCATGCATGTACTGGATATATATGAAATATATGATATATAAATAATGAATACAATTCTGGATATAATAAACATTTGGCCACATGAACAACATGTAATTGTAAGAAGACCACTTTCGACTTAAGAACCAAATATCGGCAAAACAAATATTATTAACTTAAATGATTACATAATGTTTGTGACATGGTAATAAGTGGTATAAAAGTAATAATGAACTTGAAAAAGGGTTCTTAATGAATTATAAATTAACTCAAGTTTATTATTCAGGAGATTAAATAACGATCGAGTCAAGTCGGACCTGAGGTAAGGGATCCTACTCCTCTCTTTCTTTTTAAGTATACACTTTTATGTCATTCCTTTTAAAGCTCATCTTTCTTGTTATTGGGATGATCTTTTATATTACATTTACTGTAATTTTTATGTTCATGTGATGAGAGACCCTATTCTCTCTCATCAATCCATTTTGGGAGTTTTGAGTGGCGCCGTTAGGCTGCCGAACTTTCGTAAGAGATCTAACCTCTCTCTTTCTTTTTAAGTACTCTCCTTTGTGTCACATCTTCTAAGCTCCTATTTGTTATGTTGGGGGATTTTCTTTTATATTCCTCTTTCTGTAAATTCTATTGTAATATGATGGGATACTCTATTTTATCTCATCAATCCATTTTGGAAGTTTTAAGTGGCGTCGTTAGACTGCTGAGTTTTCGTAAGGGATTTTTCATCTCACTTTTATTCTCGTGAGATTTATGCTACATTTGCCACAAATTCCATTGAGTGGTATATTTACTGCCCATTATTATACTATTTGTGTAATATAAATTCATTTATGAGTATTTACATCAATGATCTATTGTCCTTCTTTCATGGGGTGTATGTTTTGAAAGATACCCAAGTCGGTAAGGGAACCTTTCACCCCCCCTCTTTTTTAAAAGACTTCTTTTGTTGGGTCTTTTAATTTAAATATTGTTATGTTGGGATATGTTCTCATATATCCTTATTGATGTAAATTTTATGTCCAAGTGATGAGATGCACTTTTTATCTCTCATCAACTCATTTTGATGTGATGTCGTTAGGCTGTCAAGGGAACTTTTTAACCCAATTTCGATTTCTTTGGGTTCAACATGTAGTCATTGAATATGTCATCCATTGAATATGTGTGAATTACCTTTTATTATTTTACACTTAATATACACTTATATTTGGTGTATTTATATTTGTCACACATATTTTGAGATTGATTTGTCCTTAATTTAAGGATACCTTCTTTATAAGGGATTTCATCACATTTGACATTTCTACTGAGGGTTTATTGTTGTTATGCACCAATTCACTCTTATATGGTCTATATACTGTCCTCTGGAGTATTATATCATGAATCCTTTTATTCTCATGATATTATAAAGTTCTGACTAAATGTTATTCCTCGATTATGGTACTCAAGTGTCTCTAATTTTGGTAAAACCCCTTTAACCAAAATATCGTTTTAAATGTTTTAATTATTTGTTCTTATTAATATCCATGTCTTCAAAATGGTTTTAAGGATTTATTTATATGGATATTAATGGTTTAAAATGTTAAAAGCTTCAAGGTGGTATGGGACACTTTGATTCAAAAATCTCTTTATTAAATGTTTTAAATGGTTTTGGAAATGGTTTCTTTTTGAATGGATTCATTATTTCAATATCCTAAAATGTTATATTGTGATTGAAATGTGGGAATGTTATGTTTCCTTTATTCATGTTTTATGTGATACAATTATGTTATGGATCTTGGGCATTGTTATGAAGAACGGGTGGTTCCGTGATAAACTAAGGGCGGGTGAGCCCGATATAGCTCTCCAATGCATGGGGTAACGCGAAGGAGTGAAACGTTAAGGTTTCTCCGAAGAGATTTAGGGAATATACTATGATGGGTATTCCAAACGTAACCAAGAGGGTTACTCCCTACGTAAGAATGTTATGAATGCCACAAGTTACCTTTATGTCTTATTATTTCTATTATTTATTCATGGTTTGATGAGGTATGTTAGAGTGCCTTTGTTTTATGGGTAAAGTATGATTTCATTCTTATGTATATATGAACTCATGTTTCCTTTCCATATTTTTATAACTCTTACTGAGCTTTTTATGCTCATCCCAAGTTTTTGAAATGTTTTTCACGGGTCAAGGGAAAGGTACATGATGTGATGATAGTGTCAAGGATGTGTCAAGAAAGAATCTGTGTTATATTTTAAATATGTTCCCGTTGATGGGAAGAATGAATACTATCTTTTATGTAACCACTTTGTTTAAATGTGGAATGTAATGCAAGTTTCATGATCTAATTCTCTAAAACTCTAAACCTGAAAAGATCCTCAATGTGTAATCTTGTAATAACTCAAGATTAAGTAAGGTTTAAGGCTGGGGCCTTATAGTTGGTATCAGAGGTCGGTTTAGATAACTTTAGAGGTTAGGGTATTCTTTAAGCATGAGTGACATTACCATAATGGTTAGGATTTAAGAAAGAGTCCTAGTTTTAGGTAAAGTGAATGAGTAAGTATATCTTAGTGTTTACCTTCCTCATTAGTACATGATGGTTTTGTTGATATACTCACACTGACCTTTTTGGTTTTAGTAAATGGCTAGATATAGCAGGCACCAAAGTGACAATGGGTTTGAAGGAAACTGTGGTGGTTCTCTGATTAAGATACTGGATGAGATGGGGGATTCAATGAGGAATATCATAGTTGTTCTAAACCAACTATCAAGGAGTCATGATCAACCACTTAAACCTTGGTGAGTTCTCTAATGCATCATGTACGAGATGGCCAACTCGATGTGGAAATTCAGGTAATAATTATTAAGGTAACCATTAGGGTTTATATGATCCTTACTTTTGAGGTAATTATGGGTTATTATATGATATGATGGAAAATGAAAGGAATGAGATAAACTTGAGGTTAAAATATGTTATGATTATTCTTGAAGATTTTATCTCATTTTGGGGAATGTTTTAAGAATTATATAGTTTTGGAAAAAGGACAACACGCAGACCGTGTGACATCTCGTCGTGTCGGACAAAGCTGCGGGAATCGAACCCACAACCAAAGTGTGACTGGTATTTATCGCCTACCACTGGACTACGTGAAGTCCCTGGTTAGTTTGACTGATTCTTTTTAGTTATATGATTTTATGAATTAAGAGTAAGTTGATTTTGGGTTATGATTAACCTATCATGGAGGATATGTGATTAGGTTAATTACTTTTCAATACGAGACTTTAGGAGCAACTGATATTGTTTGGAGATAAATGTTACGATTTATCTTGGAAGACTATGCGACTAAATCCTTCAAATATTTGGGTTTCAATCTTATATTGGTTTACTTTGAAAAATTTTATGGACAAATTGATTATAGAATGGTCCTCGTTGAACTTTGGGTTTTGTTGGACAAATTTTGGAGATTAAGAATAGATTTTCTTTTTATAAAGGGTTATCCTTTTCTGGATTATCTGATCTTGTACTAGCCTTTTTGGTTTTGGATTTGGTTAAAGTCTAAATACATGGGAAGTATATAGTTCTATCTTGTGGATTAGGTGATTCTCTAGAAGTTGATTATAGTACTCTTAATGTGAACAAGTCTTCCTAAATACTCATCTTTTGGAGAAAATATGAGTTTGTGTAAGGAATCTAATAAAGTTTGAAAGTCAATATGATAAGTGATTATATTTCCTTATGAATAAATTCCTCAATAAAAAGTAACTTAAAACAAAAATTTTGTCTATTAACTTTTCCTACTGGGGAATCGAAGACCGTTTAACCCATCACAAGTTTGTGATTTTCTCGTGGTTAACTTTCTCATAAACATGTTTTCTATCACTCTCCATCAGAACATGACCCTTTGTTTTTTTCCTCCATGTCCATATTTTCATACTTGGAATCCTAGTATGGGTTAACTCGGGTGACCTTTGTACTTATCTTTCTTTATTTTAAAGTGTTTGTTTTACCGACTTTTGTTCCGATGTGGGACTTTCAAGGAAGTTTCCAAGCGCAATTTTAAAATTGCGAGGACGCAATTCCCAAAAGGGGGGAAGGATGTAACACCCCAGGTAAATAAAGAATATGACATTTCATATTTATCTATATTTGTGAATAAAATATTGAAATGACTTTAAAGGGGAAGCTATGCTCGATGGCGTACCCAATACGCAACAATGAGTTTCTTGGGAATCTTACGTTGCACTCTAATAATAAAATAATATTATTTTAAATGGTAGTTAATATGTAGCCATTGTATTGGCAGGAATGGATAGAAATAACTAAAATATGATTATATATGTTCTTAAATATTTTTACATTTATACAATAAAAGATAAAGGCTTAAAATACGGAAAGAATTCAATTTTTGGCGTATATGCCCTAGTTTTCACTAAAGGTTCACTTATCACCTTTTGATGGAGAACCGTCATTAAATATAGTTTTGTTCACTCTTAAACATTCTTTTGGACCAAATAAAACTCTTATTAAGAATCGGGATATCAAAATTTACTTTGTGTAAATTTTTGGTATCTTTCTGATAAAGTTCATTTTTTTAATGAATAGTATAAAATGTGGTATTTTAATTCAAAACCACTTTTTAATCTAAGTTTTTTATATGATTAGATTATATTTTTAATTGGTTTTAAAGTGAAATTAGAAAATATTTTTACCATTAAATCCAATAGTGGTCGTTGGAATCAATTTCACTTTGAAATCAGACTTAAACTAGTGTCAATCTTTTGACACTTATTGTTTCATAAAACACGCTATTTGTCATGACAGCGGAAATTAATTATTAAATTAATTAATGTGACTTATATGTTTTGAATTTTGTAAAAAGGACTTCATTTTTTAATTCAGAATATCAAATATAGCTTAGGGTGAATTTTTGGTAATTTTCTGAAAAACTTCAATTTTTGATGAATAGTGAAACCACTAAGTGGTAATCAAGAAAACTGATTTTTCAGTTAAATGAAAGTTTACCACTAATGTGTATTTAATTTTGAAAATCTGACATACATGGTTGTCATTAAGAAGTAAAATGTGGTTCAATGAGATTAAAATAATTTTTTGGTGAATAGTAACTTATTAAGTTTTTAATCGCGATTAGTGGTAATTAGTGTAGTTTAAGGTATAAATAATTCTTTAATGATATGAAATGACCTAGACACGTGTCCCAACCTTATTGGTTGTGTCATGGCCGACCAAGACAAGCCATGGGTCAACTTGGGGACCCCATGGATCCACTTTGGTTGGGAAATGACATAAATAACATTTTATTTAATGTAAAAGTAAAATTGACACAAACATGATATGTTTTACTAAAACAATTTTTAAGTGGGGTTATACAAGTCATATTTTTTATTATAAATATTCATTAGAAATATAAAAAGCTTTCCTACATAATAGTATTTTTTTATAATTTTTAGACATTAAATAAATTAAATTATTTATGACATAATAATGATGCAGCGATGATATCATTATTTGATGATTTAAATAAAATGGAAAGATAATGTAAAATCTATGAACTAAACATGTAAAAAACTTATTGGATGAGTGTATTTCGAAGCCTTATCACCTTATCCACGAATTCTATCAATGTGGGACCTTTTAAAACCGAAACACATTTTCAAATAAAGTAATATTTCTTTACTTTCCAAAAGTACCCCTCCTCTCCTCTTATAAAAGGCCCCCACCTCTACCTCATTTAACACACTCCTCAAGCCTTTGGCTCGGCCAACCCCTGACCATTTACTCTCTCCACATCCCTCTCCTCATCCTAGAGGACTCCCTTTTGGCAGAATCCTTTCAAAGGAAGCCTTTAGGCTTAAATCAAAAGGAGTTACGCTTTTAAAGGTAATTCATTCTCTCATGTTCATTTGTTTTATTTTGCTTCTCCAACCCCATAAACTCTTTTTATTTACTTCTTTTGTAACAACACCAGTATATTCAATATACTAGGATGTTGTTATAAGATTTATTTGAGCTACACCCTCACACAACTACATCAAATGGTTAAAGAACATACGGTTTCCGTGGATGGTGAAATTCTGCCTCCCGAAACGATGATTGTTCAATACTCATTTAACACCCTAAAAGGTGGCCATTATGATGTCACTATTTTTATATATGATATATAATATGTTTATGTTTTATTTATGCTTCTGTATTTTTCATTTTTGTCTTACCTTTATGGCTTCCATTATGGGTATACGTGATATCTTCATTTTAAGGAAGTGCGGACTACCGCCCCCTCAAAGTGATTTGATTCGTTATATACCATATGTGGGACGTATAAAGGATGGAACTATGATATTATATATGATATTATACTGGAATTATAATATACCTTTATGTCAGTATTATTCCATTCTATAAAATATGAAATAGAAATGGAAGTAGCGTTCATGCGTACGTACGGCTTACCGTCTCCATGAACGGTGCATTTCATTTCTTACCTATAAATAATTATGTAATGTTATAAATGAATGAATGTACTGGATATATATGACATATATGATATCTAAATAATGAATACAATTCTGGATATAATAAACATTTTTCCACATGAACAACATGTAATTGTAAGAAGACCACTTTCGACTTAAGAACCAAATATCGGCAAAACAAATATTATTAACTTAAATGATTACATAATGTTTGTGACATGGTAATAAGTGGTATAAGAGTAATAATGAACTTGAAAAAGGGTTATTAAGGAATTCTAAATTAACTCAAGTTTATTATTCAGGAGATTAAAGAACGATCGAGTCAAGTCGGACCCGAGGTAAGGGATCCTACTCCTCTCTTTCTTTTTAAGTATACACTTTTATGTCATTCCTTTTAAAGCTCATCTTTCTTGTTATTGGGATGATCTTTTATATTAAATTTACTTTAATTTTTATGTTCATGTGATGAGAGACCCTATTCTCTCTCATCAATCCATTTTGGGAGTTTTGAGTGGTGCCGTTAGGCTGCCGAACTTTCGTAAGAGATCTAACCTCTCTCTTTCTTTTTAAGTACTCTCCTTTGTGTCACATCTTCTAAGCTCCTATTTGTTATGTTGGGGGATTTTCTTTTATATTACTCTTGCTGTAAATTCTATTGTAATATGATGGGATACTATATTTGATCTCATCAATCCATTTTGGAAGTTTTAAGTGGCGCCGTTAGGCTGCTGAGTTTTCGTAAGGGATTTTTCATCTCACTTTTATTCTCATGAGATTTACGCTACATTTGCCACAAATTTTATTGAGTGGTGTATGTACTGCCCATTATTATACTCTTTATGTAATATACATTCATTTATGAGTATTTACATCAATGATCTATTGTCCTTCTTTCATGGGGTGTATGTTTTGAAAGATACCCAAGTCGGTAAGGGAACCTTTCACCCCCCTCTTTTTTAAAAGACTTCTTTTGTTGGGTCTTTTAATTTAAATATTGTTATGTTGGGATATGTTCTCATATATCCTTATTGATGTAAATTTTATGTCCAAGTGATGAGATACACTTTTTATCTCTCATCAACTCATTTTGATGTGATGCCGTTAGGCTGTCAAGGGAACTTTTTAACCCAATTTCGATTTCTTTGGGTTCAACATGTAGTCATTGAATATGTCATCCATTGAATATGTGTGAATGAACTTTTATTGTTTTACACATAATATACACTTATATTGGGTGTATTTATATTTGTCACACATATTTTGAGATTGATTTGTCCTTAATTTAAGGATACCTTCTTTATAAGGGATTTCATCACATTTGACATTTCTACTGAGGGTTTATTGTTGTTATGCACCAATTCACTCTTATATGGTCTATATACTGTCCTCTGGAGTATTATATCATGAATCCTTTTATTCTCATGATATTATAAAGTTCTGACTAAATGTTATTCCTCGATTATGGTATTCAAGTGTCTCTAATTTTGGTAAAACCCCTTTAACCAAAATATCGTTTTAAATGTTTTAATTATTTGTTCTTATTAATATCCATGTTTTCAAAATGGTTTTAAGGATTTATTTATATGGATATTAATGGTTTAAAATGTTAAAAGCTTCAATGTGGTATGGGACACTTTGATTAAAAAATCTCTTTATTAAATGTTTTAAATGGTTTTGGAAATGGTTTCTTTTTGAATGGATTCATTATTTCAATATCCTAAAATGTTATATTGTGATTGAAATGTGGGAATGTTATGTTTCCTTTATTCATGTTTTATGTGATACAATTATGTTATGGTTCTTGGGTATTTTTATGAAGAACGGGTGGTTCTGTGATAAACTAAGGGCGGGTGAGCCCGATATAGCTCTCCAATGCATTGGGTAACGCGAAGGAGTGAAACGTTAAGGTTTATCCGAAGAGATTTAGGGAATATACTGTGATGGGTATTCCAAACGTAACCAAGAGGGTTACTCCCTACGTAAGAATGTTATGAATGCCACAAGTTACCTTTATGTCTTATGATTTCTATGATTTATTCATGGTTTGATGAGGTATGTTAGAGTGCCTTTGTTTTATGGGTAAAGTATGATTTCATTCTTATGTATATATGAACTCATGTTTCCTTTCCATATTTTTATAACTCTTACTGAGCTTTTTATGCTCATCCCAAGTTTTTGAAATGTTTTTCACAGGTCAAGGGAAAGGTACATGATGTGATGATAGTGTCAAGGATGTGTCAAGAAAGAATCTGTGTTATATTTTAAATATGTTCCCGTTGATGGGAAGAATGAATGTTGTCTTTTATGTAACCACTTTGTTTAAATGTGGAATGTAATTCAAGTTTCATGATCTAATTCTCTAAAACTCTAAACCTGAAAAGATCCTCAATGTGTAATCTTGTAATAACTCAAGATTAAGTAAGGTTTAAGGCTGGGGCCTTATATTATTTCTCTCTTCGATCTAAACACTTTTTTCTTCCATACTAATATTTTATAAAAATGTTTTAAAGAATTATTTTAATATATTTATATTACTTTTTAAATACATTTTTACCCTTGGTTTAATTTTAAAAAAAAATTACAAGGAATCTTCTTATCTTTTTCTGAACGAGGAACTTTTTAATTTTTTACAAAAAAATGTAAAAGGAATGGTTTTTAACTTATATTACATGAATGTAATTTAATTCCATAATGATGAATAAATACTTTGAATATTCAATTATAATTTTGCAATGTTATTTTAAAATAAAATAGTTTCTTTTTACATGTGCATATTTTATATTTTGAAAAGTTATTTTTAAATTTGAAATGATGTCTTCCTCAATAAGGTTTTAATGATAATTTAATGGTTTCTATATTAATAAAAGATAAAATCCTTTGATTATAATTATTATTTACTAGTTTTATGATTCAATGATACTACACTTATTATTTCTTTAGATAGATTCTTATTAAGATGAAAAAAATTTATTAAACTATTTTCCATAGCTTATGCTATGATGAAATGTTTATGAAGTCCATTTATTTTCATGGGTTTTGATATGATAAATCTTTTATAATATTATGGAACACATATGTATGGTTTTAATTATGTGAAGGGTGGTAACTATATATACCTCCAATGAATTAGGTAAATTATTATATCTCATTAGATAATTATGGGATACAATTATATTTTCTTAATTAATTATCATATTCAAGTCAAAGTGCTTGACCCGTTATGAAAAATAAGTATATGTTCTTGATATACTATGGGAAATATGTTTTTATGCCTAATATGATGGTATTTGTAGTTAAACATGACATATGAAATGGTTTCTATACTTTGAATATGTCAGATACATTTATTATGTGAGCATATAGTTCATGATTGAGTTATGATGACTTCTAATTATTATGATTCATGTGTTTTGAAGTGATAATGTTTTATTCTATAAACCATGTTTATGATATTTTTCATATTGAGTGTAAAAATTTTAAAGTATGGTCATTATATTATACCATTTTTTATTATATTATTTTTTTATATGATCATTGATTAATATCTATCATGCTTACCCTTACTGAGCATCAGATCTCACCCTTTCTTATGTTTTATTTCCCTAGTTTATAAAGAAAATTTTTAGTAGGGTATTCTTATGAAGAGTAATGTGGGGGAATATCATTATGGTAAATTTCGAAGATCTTTCATGAAATAATAATATTGTATATCTAGTCTCTAAATACTCTAAAATTTTATAGTTCTGGAATGGATCGTATTGTTATATATTGAATATTCATCTTAATTGATGTAATATTTATGTGTGAAAATCTAGGGATGCTATAGTTGTTATAATAATAGGGAATAGTCGATCCTTGGAGATTGTGGTTATAAAAGGTTTATGAAAACCTTGGGGATAGGTCTAATTATAGGATAAAATCATAAAGTTTTGGTAATGATCATTAATAACCTAGGTTAAAGCTAAGGTTTCATAAAATAATTTGTAATTATTTAGATTTCCTTTAAATGTTTTTTTCATGATTATATAGTTTCCCACTATGATTATTATTTCTCACACTATTCTTTTTGGGTTTTTTCAATGTATGGAACCCAAAGGAATCATGTTACTGTTGAATGTGATGGCCAATGGAATGATTGTTCTCATGAGAAACCAATTAAAGTAATATGTTCAATGTGAAACCCTTTTATTACTCTTAATAATATTTCTCATTATATGATTAACAATATAAACTTTAGTGAGTTTCCTAACATTACTAATAAGAGAAATGTGTAGTTTCACAAATACCATGGAGGAAAGAAGATTCGGCATCCAACATGTATAGAATGTGGGTAGAAGCACTAAAATGAATGTCTCTGGGGAATATGAAGATATTTTGAGTGTGTAAAAAAGATATTACAGGCAATTAATTTCCTAGGAAAAATGAAAAGAAAAATTATCATAATATATTATAATAATGGTCTCTCTAATTTATCCTTGAATGTTGGATGTTCTAAATGTGTAAAGTATAACAATTATGAAAATCAATGTCCTAGAGGAAATCTTGAGAAGATAATTAGCAAGGTTGTTTGAGTAATGGTTTTACCAATGATGATAAAGAGAGTAAAAATGATGTATGGAAGGTAGGGGTTGTTTTAATAATATTTCTTATATACAAATTAATAAGAATGATTAAATTAAAGTTAATTAATCTTAATACATTATTCATATTTCATATTGTAGGAGAGAATTATTGGTTTATAAGATGAGGAAGGTAGTTAATGGTTTAAGAATAAAGTAGAGTGATTGAATTGTTTATGTATTTAGAATCAATAATTTTGTTGTATATGTATTACACTAGTTATAAAATCATGAAACATCTAAGGATAAATCTATAATAGTTTTACTTCTAGGATTTGTAAACATATTTTGAATAGTAAAAATAACCAATAAAAGTGATTTAGTAGTAAGGTGATAATTTTATAGAATACATGATTAAGGGAATGATAAACCATAATATGTTTCTATGGTTGAGTTAATAATTTTTAGTTGGGGTAAAGATTTTATTGGTGGTGATAGTATTGGTGACCTTGGAATTAATTAGTTGATGACAAAGTGGTTTAGGCCATATTTTATTATGTTTATTGCATTTTTGGATTTATGGAATATATTCAACAGTTTGGGAACTTATTTAAGAAATAAGTGTTGTGTTAATTTTTTTAAGCATAAATGTTTCATGTAAGGTTAACTTAAATGTTATAGATACTATCATGGGTTTATAAGTTTAAGGTTGATCGTAATTTAAAAGGCATCAATTGTCCCTTTTATGTTTTAAGTGATGGGATCATGATACTATATTAAGTTTTGAATACCCTTCAAATTTGGTATTTTTCAAACAAGGTGAGGTGTGAAGTTCCATTTATTAAAAAGGAAAATAAAAAAAATAGGAATATAGAGGTAGATGTGAGAAAATACAGGTGAAATAAAGACACCATACATAAGGTAAACAAGATTAGCCAAACAAGACAAATAAAAAACCTCTATGAAGTCATAGAATAGAACAAAAATGATTAAGAAAAATCTGAAAACTCGATCACCCCCAATAGTGAGCACAACCAGGTATATCTTTACCAAAAAAACAACCCAAAATTTTTCTAACAAAGTATATTATTTAGCATGTGATCGAGTTCCCATATTATGGGATATAGATAATCTTGATGGTTGTAAAGTTATTAATTGATAAGGTAATATTTTCAAGTATATTTATATTCAAGTTAATGATTAACTTTCAAGTTAGTATCAAACTTTTATTCATGATATTTTTGTTAAGTTTAATATGTTTCAAGATTATGTAATAATTTATCATAGTGATTAATGATATTTGGAAGATGCTTATTTGGGTTGCGGTATATTTAACCCTTAGGTTTAACAAGTGGTTTAACATGAATGATTATTTGGGAAGAATGAAATTCAAATTTTTTGAAGATTTAACCTAAATTTTATAATATAACCGTTTAGTTTAAAACATTATTTAATGTTGAGGTTATTTAGGAAATTATGGCTTTGGATATTAATTTTGTATTCCTTCATATGATGGTTTATTAATTTTGAGAATTATATTACATTGTTTTAGCCATTTTTGGTTTTCGTTAGTGACATAAGATGTAAGGAATATCTTGATATACTTTTTTTAATCCATCAAAAGTTTATTTTAGTGCATTAGGAATTAAAAAATTCATCTCTAATACTCATTGTTTGGAGAAATAGATTAGATTATGATGGAAATTTATTAAATGATGAAATTCTACTTTTCAAGAAAGTATATTTCGTTATTCTATTATTATATATGGTATAATAATTCATCAACTATAGGAAAAAGATATTAATAAAAATCATTTGTCTTGTAACCTTCGATTCTGATGAATTTATAGTCTTTTGACCCCTCACAGATTCATGGTTTTATAGTTGTTAACTTTCACCTTGCACTTTTCTCTATCACTCATTATTAGTCCTTGGGCAGTAGTTTTCTCTCCCATGTCCATATTTTCACTTCTCAATTATTTTAACCTATTTGGAAACCTATTTTTATAGCGACCTTCATACTTCCCTTTCACTCTTTTAGGGAGGAGTTTTATAAACACTTTTTATGATATAGGTTTTCAACAAATGACTTTTCAAATATAAAACGTTTGATTATTGAGCACAAGTTAAAATTGTGAGGATGAAATTTATTAAAAGGGGGGAATATGACAACCCAATATTTTAGATAATATTTATCTTTAAATAATAGTATTTCTTCAATATCATGTGCTACATGCAACACCGAGTTTAAACAACCTGCGATATACAACTAAAATATTATGTGACTATTATAGATTATTCATTAAAATCGGTGGATATAAATAGGATTAACTAATTTATGAAATATATATAAATTTACTACTAAATATAAATTTATTTATTCATTCATAATAAATAATCATTCAATATTTATTAAATCCATTTTATTATTTAAAAAAACAAGTTTTCTTCAAAAATGGTTTTTAATAATTTTTTGGAGAAAAATTTTATAATTAATTTTTATAACTTTATAAATTATATCTGATAAAAAATATTTATCATTTAAGAATATAAATTTTCAAAATTATCTTAGGATTAATTTTTTATAATTTTTTGAAAAGTAAGATTTTTAAATGAATAGTAAAAATACATATTTTTATTGAAAACTATATTTTCATTTCAAGAATGTAAAAATTTACCTATTGTTATAATATGGTTTCAATGTAACATTATTTCTATTAAATTTAAAAATACAATTAATTTCATTGGAAAAAATTTTATGTTTTGATTTGGTATAAAATATTTTTATAAGTAAAAAAAGGCATTTTACTAAAAATATATTTTTATGTATGCAATGTATTTTTATCATAATATAATAAATTAATAATTATTGGTGAATCATTTTAATGAAATACATATTTTATATATTCAATTAAATATTTTAACATCCACCTAATGTTTTTATAATGCATGGGATAAGAATAAATCTAACTTAATGCTTAAAAATGTATTTTTTTATAAAAACAGTTTTCATTACATTTTGTGCACTTAATTTAAAATTAATTTCTTCAATTTATATTTATTTAAATAGATAAAATTAATTAAATATTTATAATTAATAGTTTTAAATTTTTTAATTTGGCCTCTTTTATTATTTTAGTCAATATGAAGAGTAATCGTGGTAAATATTTGCACCTTAGTAAAGGGTAAATCAGGTTAATCTAGATTAAAAATAAGTTGTAATGACATAAGTTTTAATCATAATTATTCTTTAATGAAGTTAATTTGACCCTTATCACCTTATTCTAAAAAATTATTATTTTAATGGACACTTTTCTATGAAAATGATTTATATATTATTTATATCAAAGAAAGTTACAAAATGTCACTCTCTTAGTTTTAAATATACTTTATGTCTACACATAGGAAAGAAACTAGTTATGGATGAATATTAATAGTAATTTTGTGAATAATTAAATTAAATTTATTTTTAAAATTTAACTCTAATTTTTAGTTATTATATAATTACCTTAAATGATTGCACAATGCTAAAATAGTATTTATTCATTTAATGGAAAAATAAAATAAATGATTTTTAAAATATTAAAAGTTATATAATTTGAGAAATTTATAGGGTTACATGAATTTTATAGGTGAATATGACATATTAGTGTTGTATAAAAAGATTATATTATAATTAAAACTTTTTCATTAAGTATTTTAAGTCAAATTAAATGAATAATGTCAAAATTGACAATAATGATATTTTATAAAAATAATATTTTATTAAATTGTTTAAAAACATAAAAATATTTATATAATTCAATATGTATAATATATGGTCGAAAACTTTATAACTTGGAAATTCATTGGCCAATTTTCACCTTAAAAGTAAAAAATTAAAACCTTTTAATATTGAAATATTTGTTACCATAGTTAAAATTAAGTTGTTAGCTAAGGGTTAATCCAAATGATAAGGTTTAAAATGAAACCAAAAATTATATAAATTCTATTTTTCAATTGTATTAAAAACCTATACTACCTTATATTCAAATCCTTGACCATTTTTAGGAATTTCCCTTGATAATGAATTTATTCTAACTTAATCTTTAGAGAAATTCCAAAAGTGCCCCTCACCTTAATTATAAAAGGGCACCTCCTCCCTCACTTATTTACATCAAATTTAGGGTTATATATTAACAAAACTCTACCAATTTCCCTTATAAATTTCTATAAAAACATTCTATATATTCTAAACTAACCTCATATCCCTTTAGAGGAGATCTAAAGGAGTCATTTCAAATAAGAGTTAATCACCTTAACCAATCACTTTCTTTTTTACTCTTCTTTAAATACTATAAATATATGTTATTTATAATCAAATAAGAACTTACTTATCCTAAATATGATGAAATTTTATTATTAATATTAAAAAACCCATTATACACCCTCTTTCCCATCAAACTAGAAGTGAAAGTATCGCTCGTGTGTATGTACAGATTACCAATTCCACAAAGCGAGACAATTCATTTTTCATCATCATATTTTATGGATGGGTATTATGATGGTTTTAATGCTTATATATGATATTTATGAAATAATTATACTTATATAGTGACAATGTAATTTATTACTCCTTACCATCCAATCCTTTGAGAAATGATAACGTTGCTCGTGTGTACGTGTGGACTACTACATCCACAAAGCGATGTGATTCATTTTTATATATTTTTTAATTGGATGGTAATGAGAATAAATTTTATAAATTTATATGATATATATTATATATATGATATAATAATTATTCTTTAATTATGAATTATTATTTACCTTCCTTTCATTCTATTAGTCAAAAAATGGAAACAACAATTAATGTGTACGTACGACCTACCTTCTCCATGAACGATGTAATTCATTTTTCTATCTATAATTTTTATGAATGATTATAAATATGTATATAATTAATATTTATTATTTTTATACTATGATTAATATTTTTTAAATTATGTAACCATGATAAAAGTATAAGTATCAGGACTACCAAACTGAAACATGCTTGGAAAACGAAGTAGTTATCACTTATAAAAATGTTTTGAATAAAATATTATTAATAAAAGGTGATAATATTTCATAAATAAACCAAAAATTTATGATATATATTAATATTTTAATTTAATACTTTTTTAATAAATCCATATTTATTATACAATATTTTTTAATGTGAATGAGTGAAGGCAATACCTGAGGTAAAGGATTTATGTTTCAATCCTATTTTAATATGGATGGTTTATGATTGAATTTATATTGAGGAAATTATATTTTAATTATCTAATAAGTTAAATTAACTTTATTCCCCTCTAATTATTTCTTTATAATATATGTTTTCCTTTCATTTTCCATACTTTAATTTTTTAAGAGATCAAAAGGGTGTTTTAAGGAAAACCAACTGTATTTCTCTCTATGATCTAAATACTTATTCTTTCATATTCATATTTTATAAAAATATTTTCAATAATTATTTTATGATTATAATATGATTTTTTAAAGGCATTTTTTCCATTATTTGACATTTTAAAAAATATTTTACAAGCAATCTTCTTGTTATTTTTTAAATGAGGTACTTTTTGACTTTTTAAAAAAAATGCGAAAGAATTTTTTTTAAAATTTATACTGTATGAATAGAATTTCCCAATAACAGGATGCCTCAATGATTTAAATATTCCATTACATGTTTATATGGTTCTATTAAAAAACATTTTCTTTTTTATGTGCGTATCTTTTAAATTTTTAAAAGTCATTTTTAAATTTTAAAGGGTATTTTCCTTAAAAAAATAATGGTATTTTAATGGTATCTTTATTATTCAACAACAAAAACCGTTGATTTTAATTATTATTTATTAGTATTATGATGCAAGGATACCATACTTATTCTTTTTTTATATGTATTATGATTATGATGACAATTTATTATAAAAACTGTTTCCCTGGGTTATGCTATGATGAAATGTTTATAAAGCCCATTTCTTTTATTGGGTTTTGATACGATGAATGTTTTGTGACTTTTTCTCATGAATATATATGGTTTTGATTATGTAATTCTTGTAAACTATATCTCCCTCTAATCCGTTGGTTAATTTATTATATCTCATGATTTTGTTATGTGAAACAAGTCGATGTGCTTGATCTGATTTGGGAAACAAGTCGAAGTGCTTAATTTGGTATGGGACAAGTACTTATTCTTAATCCACTATGGGAAATAGGTTTTGATTCCTAATCTAATGGTTCTGGTAGTTAAAGTTAACATATGAAATATTTTCTATACTTATAATTATGCCACACACATTTATTACATGGACTTATGGTTCATGATAGAATTATGATGAGTTATCGTACTTATTATTCATGTATTTTGAAGTGTTAATGCTTTATACCATAACTCATTTTTATGATCTTTGTCATATTGGGAATAAAATATTTAAGTTTTGTTCATGATATTATACCCTAACTTTTATCTTATTCTTTCATATGATCATTTATTTATATCTCTCTAAATTACCCTTACTAGGCATCAGAGCTCACCCTTTATTATATTTCCTTTACATAGGTTATGAAGAAACGTTTTAGTAGGGTGTGCCTATAGAGTAATATGAGGGGAGATATTTATGGGGAATGTTGAATATATTTCATTAAATAAGATGATTATTAATCTAGTCTCCAAAGACTCTAAACCTTTATGGTTCTAGCATGGATCATATTGTTATGTATTGAATATTCAACTAAATAGATATAATATTTATGTATGAAAATATAGGTCCGCTATAATCATAGTGTAATATCTCTACACTATTAAGTGCAAAATTTTGAATATTTTTATATCATAGATATAAATAGAATAGTTTATAGTAAGAAATAACAGACACATACTACCCAACCTTAAAATCAAACCTTATGATACAAGGGTTCCACAAACCCAGACTAGAGTCTATCCTAACTTACACACTCTCGATTCAAGTAAAATCTCACCATGGATCATATAATAATCATAATTTATAATAATAAAAATCAATAATCAAGGTTTTATCGTATAGAGTTCCACCAAGAAGTAATATATAAAAATACTACATAAGTTATTTTTGAAAATTTAAATAACCCAACCTGATATCATAACCTGAATACCAATTATAGATAAATATATGAATGTCATGAGAGAACTAAAAATTAAAAATAATTAATTAATACATACCTAGTGAGGGGATGAAATTTATTGTTAATGATGTTATGGGCTTGCATTACTTTAGACCACCATGATGTATTTTTTGGTATCCTATGTATTGTGATTTATTCAAAATCAATAAAAATTGTTAATTTTCAGTCAGTTATAAATCATAATCAATATAAAAATTTCATCATATTTAGAAAAGTAATCCAACCATAAAAGTAAAAAACTATAGTAATAGTTTTATCCCTAGTTACTTAGACTTCTCACATATGTGCGTTAGATAATCCTAGAAATAAGATCCATATTAAGCCTCAAAAATTTAATATCTCCTTTATATTATATCAAAATTAATTAGGAAAAATAAAAACAAGGCTATGATAACACATTTTAATGTCCCAAATATGGTTCGAATCTACAGTGGCCGAACTCAGTCACTACATGCCTCATACACACCTACCTATATTACAAAGGTTTCAGAATAGTGATAATGATTGATATATAACCAATGAGGAAACTATACTCATAGATACAAATATCCATAAAGTAAAGTATAAGTGACAAAAATAACAATCATCATAACAACAACAGAATATAAAGAAAAATAATGAATCTAAATGTCATCCAACATTAGGTATCAACAACATGTTGTATCTAAAACTATAGAATATGTTGCACATGTTATACAAACATAATCTGGATCTCCCATGGGTATATCATATACAATTCATTCCAAAAGTAAAAAAATATAAAGGATACATCCACAATAGGTCCCATGTCCTGGAACAGTCTAATATCTTAATTTTGATCAAGGTGTACCATCCCATTCATCCATAGTAGTAGGGCCCCTACACTTACTTGGTTCACAGAACATGAAGTATTCTTGTATACTAAGGTTCTTGGATAGGGTGTGAGTATAAATCAGTATTCCACCATCAACAACATCCCTAACAATTATAGTAAATAAATATGCATTCATGATATAAAGTTATAATAAATAAATAAATAGATAACATGTTTCCCCATAGAGTGATCCCACCAAACCACATGTAATCATACCTACTTTAATGAGTGTCAGAATGGGATAATTTATCCATGGTATAAACAAGCATCAAGGATAAATGATGTATCACTCCATGTGTAATAATATGGGTGATATAACTATCAACATAATATATTCTATGTGAATGATGAAAAAATATAACTTCTCATCCAGGTGAATGATCCATCATCAATACAATACTAATAGCGAATGAGATATCTCTTTGTGAATGAGTAATCACTAACTGCATCTAGATGATTCACTTCCACTATCCAAGATCTGGTGTATGATACACCATAGTTTCACAACTTTATTGGATGAAAAAACACTATAATAACTCAACTAGGTGGAATATATACCACTAATATCACTCTCGAGGTGGATGGAATACCAATGTCACAGGCGTCTATGTGGATGATTCACCATTGAGACAATATTTATAAGTGGATGATGCACCACCAATTACAAAATTTAAGTGAACTCTATACCACCATTATCACATCATAAGTGGTTAATAAAACATTGAAATCAAATCTTGGGTGGATGGTATACCATAAAAACAAGTCCCCAAGTGGAAAATTCACCACTTCAACAGATCTCAAAAGCATACAATGCTCCACCAATATTAAACCTAAAGTGGATCACTACTGGAAAGATGATCTTTCCCAACACTTTTATACCAATGGTTTGTAAAAACCGTTGGTATATCTACCATTTCCCAACGGTTCACCAAAACCGTTGGGAAATCCATAGATTTCCCCACCTTTCCCAACGGTTTGGAAAACCGTTGGGAAAGGGTCACTCTTTCCCAACAGTTTAGCACAAACCGTTGGGAAAGGGTGTGTTTTGAGCCTCTTTCCCAACGGTTCACCAAAACCGTTGGGAAAGAGTGACCTTTCCCAACGGTTCACCAAAACCGTTGGGAAAAACCACCCAAAATTTCAACCTTCGGCCTAAATAGATTCAACCCACCCTAACCTATCCCAACGGTTTTGAAAACCGTTGGGAAAGGCCTATCCCAACGGTTTTGAAAACCGTTGGGATAGGTTCTTTAATTTTTATCCAGATCTACTAACCGAGAACATTATATAAATCAAAATTTTAAATAATTATGATAATACATATATATATTTATGAAATTATGTTTACAAAAGTGATGTTAGCTTAGTGGTTAAGTCGTTCGATTATAAACGAGGGGTCCTGGGATCAAATCCCAGCGGATGTTTTATTTTTGGAATTTATATACCAACGGTTCCATTACCGTTGGTATAGATTTCATATTACCTATACCAACGGTTTCCAAAACCATTGGTATAGGTCTATACCAACGGTTTTTGTAAAACCGTTGGTATATACCTATCCCAATGGCTTACTTGGCTACGGTTCTCCAAACCATTGGTATAGGCTATACCAACGGTTTGGAGGCCTATACCAACGGTTCCAAACCGTTGGTAAAGGTTAGTTTTACAGTAGTGGATGATATACCAATAACATGACATCCTAAAGTAGATATGGTTCCACCATTTCCTTATCCACATGATTGATAATGGATCACTAGACCTATTTTTGTTGATGAGATTCCACAACATCTTAAGGGTGGAAGAGGCACTACAACATACCAATCAAAGATCAAATTTAATGATTTATCATCTAAAATAAATATAAATAATTTATAATTATCAAATATATCAATGGATATACTCTTAAGTCATCATAAAATCTCAAATTATCATACATGTTCCCACACACCCCTAGCCTAGAACATTCTTATGACAATTCCAACCAAAGAAAACACCAGAGCTTTACACCAGACCCTAGGGTCAGTTGTCAATCATATCAACCCATCATGGGTCTAAAGTCTCAACTTGATATTCTAATTAATATGAATAATAGTCATTAGTGACCATTGATGTCAACACAAACCTCTCATGGGTCACTCGTGGCCTTTCAGGTTCTAATCACACTATGGTATCTTTAAGAAACCTAATTTAATTTTATGTTATATGAAAAAAAAATTAGTGTTTCTTGAATTTCATGTGATGTATTCCATGCATGTAAAAACTTATGAAAAATAAAGAGACCACTAACCTTGGACTATCAAGGTCCTACTCATCAAAAATCCTTAACAGATTCAACATAAAATGAAATGAATTAGTGAATTAGTAAAAATATCCAAATTAGGGATATTCCAATATTCATAGTGAAGTGGTAAGAGAAAATCAGTCGAGAGGGAATGGATTAGTAGCCTAACCGGTGAAAACTTCCTATAGTATATGGGGTCTAAAACTGATGATGAATGGAAATGATCTGGCTACGAAGAAGATGAAATGAAGAAGTGAGGGGGTGTATAACTACTATGTGAGGAGAATGAGAGAAATTATAAATTTAAATAAAATTTTCTAAATTAATTATTTAATTTAAAAATATATAAGAAAAAACCAAACACGTTCCCACTTTCCAAACACCGAGAACCCGATAGACATCAAGTATTCTCCCTCGGGTCACCAGGCACTTAGAGGTACCACATCCCCTGCCTCATTCAATGGGTACTTTCTACCAATATTTTAGGCACCCAATGGAATCTATCAAAGGACATATGTCTTAGTACCTATACTATTTTCCTAAAATAATACCCAAGACCCTGCTAAAACATCATTCACTCAATAATACCTAAACTATGCACAGTTTGGTTAAATTTTGATCAAAATCATACATAGTATATATGATTGGTGTTATAAATATTTCATTTTTATCATTGTACAAGGAAACAAAACATATAATTCTTGAGTTGGTTCATATATATGTATAGTGGAAATACTAATTGTATCTAATAATGTCACATTGTACTATGTTAACTTCATTGATGATTACTCACTGAAGAAGTGGGTATTATTCATTAAACAAAAGCCTATAGTGTTTTAGATATTTTATTGTATGGAGATCCATGGTGGAAGATGAGACTGAAATGAAGCTAAAATGTATTTGGTATTGTAATGGTGGTGAGTATGGATGAAAATAGTTATAGACATTCTTTTGGATAAGTGAAATTAGAGTGGAGAATATTGTTATTATAACACCTGATATAAATGTTGTTGTGGGATATATGAATCATATTTTGAATGGGAGAGATATGATAATGAGGTTGAGTTCTAGGTTTATAAAGGATTTTTTTGAAAAAAATAGTTAACTGTATGAATTATCTTATGAATCAAAGTATATCTAAACTGATGGAGAAGCCACTTCTGAAGGAACTTTATACTAAAATATTGATTGATTTGACTCACCTAGAAGTTTTCAGATCAATCATGTATACTCATGTCAAGGATAAGGGATGGAATAATTCGGAAGCTAAGTTGGGGAAAAGTGTATTTATTAGATATGATGATAAAGACTTTAGATTTTGGATATGGGATAACAATCAGTGGAAAGTTATAAAAGTTCGTAATACCCTCCTAAATGAGTTGATCCTATGGAAGGATAGAAATTTATCTGAATATGTGGTTGTGAACAAATAACCAACACATGTTGAGGTTGATCTGAATAGTGGTTAAGAAGTTCTATATCTTTTTAACATCATATAATTTTAAGAGGTATAACTCAGTTCTGGAATGGAAGACATTGATCAAGTTCTAGAAGTACCAGGGTCTAATATACTAGAATTATCAAGTATTGTAGAAGCTTGAAGAAGAGTTTTAGAAATTTAGGGTCTGGAAGTTTATTAACCTTAGATATTGAGGTAGTCTACCAGAGTTAGATGACCAATGAAAAGGTTAGATTCTGGAATTCATAGTCTACTACTTATAGATTGTAGAGATCTCAAAATCCTAAATAAGATAACAAGTCTAACTAACTTATTATAGTGGGAGTTATTGATAAAATAATATTTATATTTATTTAATGTTTCTAATACATAGAAGGTAATATTTTTTCTCTTAGGTAGTAGGGAACTATAAAAAATGGTTTTATCATCTGAATGAGGAAATAGGTGGTGGGAAATGATACAAGTTGTAGACAGTTAGGAAGGGATTTCAATAATCAAAAGGAGTGTAGTTCGATTATATTTTTCTCTTATGTTTTAAAGTATAAAATTATTTGGATTTTTTATAGCTTGGTTTCAATGTAAGGTTTATTTCTTTAATAACTTGATGTAAATACTACATTCCTTCATGGAAATTTAGAATAATGGATTTATATTGATAAACTAAAAATTTTTTTACTAAATGGAATATAAAGTCAGGTTTGAAATATAAAATATTGTTTTTATGGACTTAAGAAGGAACCAATATAGTGTAATCATAATTTTGATGCCTTTTTGGAAGAATAAATGTTCATCTAGTTTCATTTGGATCATTACTACTATCAGAAGGTGTATAACGATGAGACTCTCCTTATTATTCTTCTCTATGCGGATGAAATGGTCTTAACTGTACATAAGAAGGAAAGGGTGCAAGAGTTGAAGTTTAATTTTTTTGAATGATTCTAGATGAAGGATCATTGTCAGAAAAAGTGGAAATTGGGGATGATTATTGGAAGGTAATTAAAGTTTAAAACTTTTTTCTTAACTCAATCATAGTAAATCCATAAGGTGTTGGATAAATTCAGAATGAGTGATTCAAAACCTATAGGCACCCCCATATTCAGACACTTCAAGATTTATAAGGATAAGACACTAAATATGGATGGGTAGGTTACATACATGGGGAATGTTTACATAAACTATGGGAAGTCTTGTGTATTCCATGGTTTTTATAAGGCCTGATATCGCACAAGTGGTTAGTGTAGTTAGAAAATTCATTGAAAACTAAATGATAGGAAATAATAATCCATTAAGTATATTATTTGGTATCTCAAAGTTTTTATATATCTAAAAATATAATTTGGAATTATAATCCATTGTAAAGGTTTATTAATGATTAATTTATAATATATGCAGACATAAGGACGAGTACCACCAGTTTTTTGTTTGCTTTTGGAGGCACTGTCATGAGTTGGATGTCGAGACTTTAACTTGTAGTATAATTTTCAACCAAAAAAGTTGAGCACATTGCAATTATAGAATCAAAAAAATATTTATCATGGATGGAGGTTATGTTGGATGAAATAAAATGACATAAATAAATCGACACATTGTTATAGGATATCCAAATTGCAATTACCTTGTCCAAAAATCCAATGTTTCACTTCTAGAAGAAACACATTTAGCTAAAGTACCACTTTATCTGAAATCTTATAAAGAACAAAATTATATAACTATGGAAGGTGGGTGGGAGTCAATATATAGAATACATACTAAATAAAGTCATAGTCCATGAAATATTAGAGAGGTGTTGTGATTTAGTATAGCTAGGACAACTTGGTGGTTGTGAGATCATGGAATCAATAGTAGAATAAAAGAGTTAATTTGAATATGTGATGTTTTAAAACATGGTGAATTTTGACCTAGAGTAATTTATAGTGAATCCTTGGAAAGTAGTCTTCAAGTGGGATATTTTTAGGATTATGAAAACTATTTTTTAGTTTTTTGGTCCGATAATTCAAAAGGTGTGTTTTTGGATTCAGTATTTTGTAATTAGATAGAGGAAAATGGTGATGTATTTTTAATGACAGATTAACACTTAATAATGGGAGAAGAAAAAAATCAAGAAACCCAAACCCAAGAATAATCATGAAACTCTAAAACATGTGAAAACTATAAAATGAATAACTCATATACCCTTCATCATATCTAGACATTGTTTCATGTTCATCATCAAATATACTTGAAAAAGACCACCAAAGAGGAAATCAAATGAAATTTAAATTCCATGGTTTATTCAAAGGCTAAAAGAATCATTTGAATAGTTTCGGAAAAGATATCCTTCCATTATGGAATGTTAGTGCCTCTCATGGTAATGAAGGAAGAAGATAGATATAGGAGAGATGGAGTTAGCCAAGGATTTGGAAAGATTTCATAAACCATCATATGGAAGTAGGATCCTACTAAATCCACTCAATATAGTCATGGGTGATACATATATTAACTTAGATTTTATATAATTTATCATTTATGCATGTAGTTAAAAACTATTTATAACCATATAACCAAACCATCTCCCATGTGTTTCATAACAAGACACTTCATTAATGATATTATATATGAGGTAGATTATAATTTTAAATATTTTAATGATCAACTACTAAGAAAAGGTTGTGGATATGATATCAATAAATCATAGCCAATGATATTCCTAAATTGAAGCCTATGATTTGGTCAAAACTCATAATATGAGTTTAAAGATTTGGGGAATATTTTCTTCAATCTACTGCTTATACTAAAGCCTTTTAGTCTTTTTTATATTTCACATTATATTTTATTATATGAAATAACTTTTTAAATAATATCCAAAACCAAATTTTTATATCCTTCAAAAATATTTTGTAAATTTATCATTAACTTCACCTTCTATCACACCATATGTAATGCCTTGTGAATACCCATACAAAACTCCTTTGGATTAAATCTAAAACACTTTTAAAGAATCCATCTAAGTCAAACCCAATACCCATTTAATCAACCACAATGTATAACCCCATAGGTCTTTGTAGCATTGAAAAAAAATATGAATCACTAAATCTATAAATATAAAAAAAATACAAGCCTCAAGAAAATCAATAATGTTACTTAGGTTATAAATGGATATGGAATGATCTCTATCAAGCACATGTATCATTATACATGTTTCCACTAACTACATTAAATTAAGTAATAATTCTCATATGATCCCTTTTTATATGATATTTGGTACACATGAGATATGGATTATTTCAATCCCATATAATCTACTCATTTATTATGGATTCTTCATGTATAGACTGATGAAGTAAATGAATACATCACATGTAATTCACCTTTATATATGAGCATGTTGTATTACCCTCACATGAATAGATAATAAATTAATATCTACTATCTAGTTATGATCAAACACTTCCTCAGTCTATATCAATTGAGGGCCTAGATGTCATACTCATCATATGATAAGACAAATCTTATCTTGTTTAAGCTCCAACTGATGACGTGATCCGAAACATACCCAATCACCCCTTGATTATCAAATACTCAAGGATTGCATAAGAAAGGTATCAAAGTATGAAGGTTATCATGTTAGGTATTTTCCAAATTTGGGTAGCAGGGACACTAAATATGATCCATTCACTCCCAGTGTACCAATTAAATAGTGTATGACACTCCATGTCATATACTTCATGGTCCATCTAGTTCAAAAAAACCCTTGTATCTCAATAAAATAAGTTTACTTGTGTTAAACTTATAATTTTTCCATAACCTATAATACTATATGATGATTATCTATTAGTTATAACTCAAAGTAATACTTTTAGAGGTCAATTATCACTTCACATAAAGAAATGTATATCAATATATACATATATGTAGACAATGTGAAGGAATAGTAAAGTGTAATTTTCCTTTTTTATAACATGATATATTTTATATCCTAAAACTCTATTAATAATAATTAAAAAACCATACATATTCACCTATCTAACACATCATGTATGATAGACTTCCAGATTAGCCTTATATTTGTTTCACTTTCTAGGTTTTTTCTAAAATCATTATATCTCTATACAATTCCTAACATATCTATATGTGACCACCTAATAAAACAATCTCACTAAAATATTTAGTGAGTAAAATCTATGA
This sequence comes from Viscum album, assembly GCA_963277665.1. Taxonomy (NCBI): domain Eukaryota; kingdom Viridiplantae; phylum Streptophyta; class Magnoliopsida; order Santalales; family Viscaceae; genus Viscum; species Viscum album. The sequence continues at coordinate 509,317,533 of OY728145.1, forward strand.
AGAAATAAAATTTGAATAATGCAAATATTTATGAATTATATTCTAAATGTTCAACTCATTGAACATATTCTAACATCATAACTCTATAACATATAATGTTGTAATGGTAATAACTATTATTGTCTACTTACAACCCATTCTAAGCTCATCATATTCATCTTATTTTGGTACCAACATAAAAGTTTTTCATTTAAATATAATGTAACTATTTACATTTTATCTTAAACATCTTTAGGAAATAAAGTAACATCAACTTTATACTTTTATTAGAATAATCATTTATTTATTAATTTTTAACTTCTCTAAGTCCAAACATACCCCCAATATCCTCTTAAATGTTATATTCTCCTCGAAATATCATGATAAGTTACACATAGCCCTTTTTTAAGAAATAATACTTATTTTCTCTCTGTGTAAATTTTTAATGAATAAACTATTATACCCAATTATTATGGTATTTTATGAATTTATTATAGTTTTAAAAAGAATATTTTATTATTTTAAATATGTCACTAATGGTGGTGGAATCTCAATTCCTCGTATTATAACAAAGATCTAGATAAATAATTTTATCCTAGAAAAAATATTTTTATCCTTATCTTCTTCTAAAAATATGTTAAATAATACAATGATTCATGAACCTTTCATAACATAACATATTGTTCACAATAAAAAAAACCCCTTTTATCACATAAGTGAAATGAAAAAAAATTACCTATATTTTACTTATATCCATCTGAGACTTCTATAAATTCCTTAATAGTCAAATGTTTAATTTGGAAACCCTTTTCTTCATCATTTGAATACAAAATATCAGCTCTTTCAATTCTTTCATTGATTCTAAACTCCTATATATTTAAAACTTTTATAAAGTATACATTTGGTATCAAATACCCTTCAAAATGAAGAATTAATTTATATAACACTAGTCTCTAACATGGGAATTATATGGAATTTTACAAACCCCTTTAGGTATTTCAAACAATTACTTCCTATAGAATCATATCCCCACCTTCCTGATAACACTAGGTTTCAATTACCTTGACTAGATATGAGAAGAAATATTAATGGACATTCCAACTAACTTTTATTCTTCAGGATTTCACTTTTACCCACTTATACTATCAGAACAATACCAATACTTAGACATCATATGCCTAGTATCTATCTGTAATAATTTGATAAAATCAGGTAAACATTTCCTGAACTTATTCACATTTTCAAAAAAATTCCAGTTGAATGAGTTCCATAACCAAAAAAACATTAAGGAACCCTTTGGTCTCACCAAGACATTTACATACTCAATCTTATTGAATATATGAGTGGAGATTGAAATTAGATTGGTAATATAGCATCTAATTCTTATAAAACCTTATATGAATCATTTTATACTCTTTTAAGAAACTATATTTATTTTTTAAAATACTTAAATAGTTATTCACTTAAGAATTATTTTATCTTAACACATATAATTTCTCTTACATAAGAACTTTTCTTATGTTACCGGTCATGGGGGTTGCATACATGATGTACCTAAAGTGTGAACAAATTTTTCATCTTTTTTTCATGTAAAAAAGTTTCATATATTATATAATTTGTGTTTTATCATGTTCAAATGTTTCATTTAGGTTTATTTTTATTACATGGAAGTTACTAAGTAATAAATCACATTTTAGAGGTGTTTTAGAGCAAACATAAGTCACTTTTTGTTAAGGATGGTTTTGAAACTGTATTCCCAACACAAGAAACTATGTAGGAGGATAAATGTGAGGTATAAGGGCTTTCATACTTCAAGTAATATTTAAAAAAACTGTGTTTAAACTATATTTAATGAATAAAATACTTCTATAAGTGATCATGTGGATTCTTCATTCTTTACAAACCGTACCACTTACTTGTGTATCACTTACCCTCCACCTCCCACAAACCACCATTTTAATTTGGTTTTTGACTCATTTTGAGGGGGTATTTGGACTATAACTCATTGGTGATGCTGGAGGTGCCTGAATAGAGGTCAAACTAGGTTCTCAACCAAACTCTAACCCTATAGGATCATCCAAGTAAGGATTATAAGGTAGATTGGAGTGTCTTTCAAGCGAGGATCATTCTAAACCATGGGACATTGTCATATATTTATTAAACAAGGGTTTTGATTCTATATTTAGATGTATTAACTATCCAAATCCCTAGATCTATATTGTATGTATTCTTCCTTTCTTGGTCCTTTGTGTATGTTTGATGTATTATATTATTTGGACATGATTTTGATCAATTAACTGATTTTTTATTTAGTAATTGTGTTTAGGTTGTGTTGTGTCTGAAATTACATTTATTTCTTACTATCAATTACCATAAAATTAAGTTGATAATGAGATAAACCCAATAAAATCAAGATAATTGGATACCATGGCCATTGGATTTTATATCCTTTTCATATAGGGATTGACCATTATAAAATTCTAGTTAAATTGGATACTAAACCAAAATCCTGATTTAACTATCATTATTGTGTGAATGTCAGACTAAGTACTCACTCATTAAGTTGAATCTTGTAGTGACCATTATTAAAATGAAACCATTTTATTGACTACGATCCCAATACACCACAAAAATTAGAGTGAACCATGAATTTCAATCCAACCTTATAACTTTACCTCTCATAGCACTAACATAGGGTGGTATGTGTTTATTGTCCATTTTTCACTCACATTTGTGTATCCTAGATAATTTTTCAAATCTATAGACCCAAGTACCACCCTTTTTTTCTTTGGGACCAACCCCTACTTCTAATAGATAAATTTTTTGTTGGTTTAGTGCATATTTTGAATATCTAATTTGGAACATAACGCGATGGGTGTCCAAGTTTTTGAACCATTTCTAGAGAGTAATGGTGTATACTTGGGACTCACCTAGATCAATTAATTTTAAAATTTATTTATTTTTTTGTTATTCTTTGTTTGATAAAAAATTAAAAAGTGGTGTATCTAGTTTACTAATGAATCATGAAAGATCTAATAGGTGACATGGATTTTTAGAATTTGAGGTATGAAATTGGAGAGACAACCACCATTAGTGATCACATTAATGGTTCATATACATTAAATAACCAATGGTGTAAGGATTCCTCCCCATACTATTTTACTGAACCACCTTAAATTCATGATTCATTTTAAAATTATTGGGGTCAACAACATTTTTCACAACAAGGGTACAATGAAATTGGATGAAATGATTATAATGACATGAACTCATTTCCACCATCATACAACCATCAAATTTATAGAAATTAAGTGAGAATATAAATATTGAAATTTTATTATTTATGATCGGGGTATTCACTAAAAATAGTTAGATTAATCTAATTGGTTAGAAATATTGAGTGATTTGTTTGGGAAATTATTCAAGATAATAAATAATAAGGAAAACATGATTTATATAGAGAGGAAGGTGTGTTTGAGTGGGTAAATGAGGAATATATATTTACACAGACACAATTTTAAGAACTGGAGATTTCACAAAAAATACACTTCCAAAAATAAGTTCACTGAAATATTTCTTTTTCAAAATGGGTGTGAGAATGAATTCAATATTGAAATTGAATCTCCAATTATATTATAAACTAAGGGATTATGGAGTGGTTTGGAACCAACTATTAGTAAATTTAATTTTTTTTATACTAAATCACCATGTGATGAAATTGAAAATGGAGATGTAGCATACCATGATTGTGCCAAATTTGAACAACCATTTATTTTGGATAACACAAATGACATTTCACCTATTCCAAAAAGGTGTTTTTGATAAATTTAAGGTTTGTGGAATTGAAAATCATAAAAAACCCAAGGAGAAACCATATATATTTTATCTATTTCCTATGAATCACAATTCAATTACCCTATATATTCAATAAGATTTAGACAACACAAATAGCATGAAATAAACTTAAATCCACCATCGATTCCTTTTGTCCATGGAGCAAGTTTGTTGAAATTTACAACTAACCCTCCTAAAGATTGTTACTTTTTAGTAAGGGGGAAATGAACCAAGCACATGTGATTCTTTTATAAGTGGAATCCCCACCCTCTAGGTGACTATGGATGAGGGTTGGGTATATTCATTAAGCCAATGACCACAAAAAAGCACTCATTTGGAGGAAACATAATAAATAAAAATGTGATGTAATTTTTTTGTATTATCTTTTCATTTTATTTTCATTTTATTCTAATAAAAAAATAAATTTCACACCATTTTTTCTCAAATTTCAACCATATGATCCTATATTTTTATTAAAATGGGGTATCACATGAATATATATTGTGAATCAAATAGAGATCATGCATTGTGAATATCATAGAAGAATAGTGTTTTGTATTTATGTTTTACTAAGATTTTGTAGGGCCTATGTTAGATAATATAAGGAATATGAGGACTTACACTGATATGGTTTTTGGGAAGTGACATGAGTAACCAAGAGGGAGTTATTGTTATCCTAATTCTTTGTGTTATTTCTTTTATGTCTGGATTGAATTTAATGACACAACACATGTTTGATATGCATCCTTGCCTTGAAATTAGACATTAGAAATAGTGTTTATTTTTAAGTGTGGAGTAGGTCATATGTACCACACCCTGAAGAATTCTTATCTCATTTCCAAGGATGAAATTATTTTATTATAGGCCATTTAAGTTCATCTCCTAAATACCAAACCTGAATATTAGTTGATGATAAAAGATATTGGGTGAATCTTCCTGATGTTTTTCATATACTTGGATTGATAAAATTCTCTTATTAGTGAGTTGTATTAGAAAAACTCAAGTAAAATCTTCTGAATTTAAACCTTAAAACATTTTATTTATGTGTGTAATTTTTATGGACTTGTTTAATTTAAAGAAACTATTAAAATTGATGTATTGATTATATATTTTGGGTATGATTGGAATGTGTTGATATCAGGCACATGGTTATTATGTGGTTTTAATTTCATGATCACTTGATGAGATTTTACAATTAATACAGGGGTAATTAGAAACATATGTGTACCAAAATTCCAATTATATTGTCCTGCTTCGATTAAAAATTCAAGATATCAAAAATTATACCAAATATTATGATGACCTAAATCATGCTTTATATTTTAAGTAAATGAGATTTTATGGACTATAAAAGTGGTGACCAACCATTTGATGTTGAAAAACTATTTTTTTATCTTACTGAGGTGTATGAGAAAATATATATGAATTCGTAGAATTTATTTCAAATGAAGAATGAATATTTTACAATTAAAAAAACTATTTAAGATGATTATTTAAAAAATGATATTGACACAACTTTTATTACTTAAATTAGATATTAGAGAGTCATGAAATGTGGATGTAAAAATTTCAATGGTTTTTCAATCAAATTCATGTTTATTTATTTGAAATGAATTATGATGTTTATTCTTGATTCTTCTGTGGTCCCTTTGGAATGATTGTCTAGGTTTTCTTGATAGAAAGAAAGGTTTGAGTGTGGCGGAGTTTAATGTACCCAAATTTTTCACAACTTTTTCATTTATTATTTATTTAAAAATGGTTTATATACTCTCTAATTTGTGTTTTATCATGTATAAATGTTTCATTTAGATTTATTTGGTATAAATAGAAGTTTACAAGGAAGAAATCATATTTTTGAGGTATTTAAAGAAAAAATAAGCCACTTTTTAGTGAAACATTATGACACCCTCGGTTTTTATGAAAAATAAATAAATTCAATTTATTTGATATCTTGAATTATATACAACTTCTAGTTTTAAAGAACCATGATATAAAATTAATATTATTATTTGAACATGGTCGTTACAACTTTGCTATTAAACATGGAATAATTAATAGTAATAACCAAATTTTAAAATATTATTTTAATTTTTTTATATAAATAATTCATACTGATAAAAATGTACTTAATTTTTAGTAAAGTCTTTATATGTTTTTAAAATACTATTTTCTCAAAATTAAAATTATTTCATTTTTTGAAAAAATAATAAAAGTAATTTTCCACTTTAAAAAAATTATTAGAAAAAAAAATCATTTGTGAAATAAAAATTTCAAAATTATCTTTGCGTTATTTTTTTATAATTTTCTACAAAGATTAATTTTTAGATGAATAGTAAAAAATATTAATTTTTATTAAAAGCTTCTTTTTTGTTTAATGTATTTAGAAAACACATTTCATTTTAAAATGGTTTTAAAAGTAAAATTAGTTCAATTATATAATTATTAATACAATTTAGTTCATCATAATCAATTTAATATTGAAGTTTTATATTAAAACTTTCTATTCTTACAAAAAAAATCTTTTTAAGAAGAAGATTTTTCATCTTATCTGTACGTTAAATTTTAAATTAAAATTTTTCACTTCCATGAATGGAATTTGGAAAAAAATAGATTCCATATTTTTAATTAGAATAATTAATATTATGTAATAATGTTAACTTAATTTTTGGTCAAAATTAATAGTAAAAATAGTAAAAATGTATTACTGTGGTTAAGGTTAAAACAAGTTTATTGGGGGATTTAACAAAAAAAGAAAAGGGGAAATGACTTTAAAACTTATCCAACTCCTATTGTATGTAATTATTTTAACCTTATCACATATAAGGTTCGATAATGACACTACTACAAAAACAGCCTATATCAGCACTCAAAACGGGCTTTAATAGTGCTAAAAAAGTGCTGTAAAGCTCAGCACTAATATAGGGGGTCCCATTTATCAGTGCTCTGAAAAACACTGATAAAGGTCCCTTTTATCAACACTAAAAAAAGCGCTGATAAAAGAACCCTTTATTAGTGCTTTTTTTAGCGTTGAAAAAAGGGACCTTTATCAGCGCTTTTAAAAAGGTCTAATAAAAGTCAAAAAATAAATAAAAAAAAATTAAAAAGAATTAAATAATGTGGGGAGATTTTAACAGCGCTTAACCCCCCCCCCCCCCTTTATCAGTGCTAGGAGGTCTCCCGCGCGCTGCCCTTCCCACGCACCCTCACGTACGCGCACCCCTTTGCTTCCACCCAAACTCGAATCCGCAACCTCCCCCTTTCATGGCTACACCTTTACCACTAAGTTATTTCGTTTTTTTTCTATATTTAATGATATATCTATTTATATATATATAGTTATATTTTTTCATATATTGATATAGATTCATTTTAATATAAATATATTTATTCATATATTAGTATATATATATATATTCATTCATATATTAATATATATTTTATTTATTTATTTATATATATATATATTTAGTTATAACTTTTTATCCTTATATTTATTTGTATATTAATATATACTTATAAGATTAGTTTTACATACATTTATGAAATATGTTTTTTATGTGTGTTTATAATTAAATAAATACATACATACATACATATATACAACACACGCACACATACACATATATATTTAAGAATAAATACATATATATATGTGTGTGTGTGTGTATTTGAAAAGCCCTAGAATGTTAAAAAGACCATAACATATAATCCAGAAGCTTGTTTCAACTTAATAACTAGTTAAATCGAATAAAATGAAACAATATTAGATATGATATGTGGTATAGGCCTAACAAACATCCAGATCAGAAGTTATACTTGTTTAAATGTTAACAAATCGGGGTATCCCGACTAAAAACTCAGTTTTAGAGGTCTTCTGGGCCTTTTTTTAGCCTTGAAAAATGTGATAGAAGCTTCGTTTGGGTCATTGGCGTATAGAGCTCGCCGCAGGCTTTGATTGGATATACTGTAGAGTTCAAACGGACACCTAGATCAAAATTTATGGTCATTTGAAGTTTGAGTTACATTTTCAACTTATTTTAGATCTTTTATTAATTGTTTTGATTTTTTGTGTCTTTAAATTGTTATTAAATTATTTTTAATTGATAATAATTAGCAAATTATTAATTAATAATATTTTTTAAAATATTTTAAATCTATTTTCACTAAATTTCTTATATATTTAATTTAATAGTCTATTTATACGTATCTAAAACATATTTAAAAAATATATATTATATTTATGTCAGTATAAATATACTTATATAACAATAATTTATTTTTCATGATATTTTTTGAAACAAAATATTTTTCACCGGTAGGAAAAAGTGCTGATAATCACCCCTTTATCAGTGCTACTAAAAAAATCACTTATAAAGGGGTCCCCTTTATCAATGCTTTTTTTAGCACTGATAAAGGGCCCCTTTACTATGACTTTTTTTAGCACTGATAAAGGGGTAGTGCTTACCTCGCTCGTTTTTGTAGTAGTGTGATCGATTTTGGAGCCTTTTGTAATGTTTAAAATGTGGTTTCACCTTTTTATTTTCAAAAATCTAAATTGTGCCCCCCCCCCCCACTTATAAAAAGGCACCCCCATCTCATATCCTCTACACACTTCCAAAACCCTTTGGTTCATCCAAGACCTTCCAAATATATTATTTAATTTTCTTAACACATCCTAGAGGCATTATTTTTATTATAAAACCCAACAAATAATGATTTAGTGTAAATTGAATGAATTCCTCTGAAGAAGAGAAGGCTTGAATGTGTACAAAGGAAGTCAAGACATAAGGAAAGTGATTTTTCATCTCACTTTTATTTTTGTGTGATACATTCCATATTTTTTCATATCACATGCCATATTCACCACTTGTTTCTTTTGTGTGGTGTATATAGTGCTCATGAATGTCTTTTATTATTTGTATCATGATAATTATGGAATATATATATCCATCTAAGTTTCATTTATTCATGGGAATCATAATTTAAAAGTTACCAAAGTGGTAAAAGTTTTATTTTACAATCTCGTTATTTATGGGGATTTTTTTATTATTCTTCTAATGATTATATCTTATGATATATCTCCCAATAAAATAATGAATTTTATTCTCCTCAGATTATTTATTTAAATTACATGTTTTTCTTTCATTTTCCTCTATTTATATACTCAATATTACCAAATAATGTTTTTAAGGAAAAACTAAATTTATTTATCTCTTTGGTCAAAACCCCATTTTCTTCCATGTCTATATTTTTTAAAAATGTTTTAATTAAAGTTTCTAATATTATCCAATGATTTTTTAACGGAATTTTTACCCATATTTTAAATTTTAAAAAATGGTTTAAAAGTAATCTTCATCTCATTTTCTGAATGTCTCTCTTGACTTTTTACCAAAAAATGTGAAAGGAATATTCATTTTAACATGTATAGAATGAATGATATTTTATTCCATAATGTCAACTCAATGATTTAAATCATCCTTTAAAATTTTCTATGGTTATTTTTAAATAAAAAAATTCTTTAATGTTTGAGAAACTTTTAGATCTTAAAGAAGTGTTTTCAAAATGGAAAGAATGTTTTCCTCAATAATGTTTTAATGATATTTTTATGTAATTTATACACATAAATGAAAGAAAAATTTGGTGATGCTTATGTTTATTGGTGGTATGATCAAATTTTATCGTTATTATTCTTTCTTTAGATGGTTTATGATTATTATGAAGATATGTTTATGAAACACATTCCTTTTCCATGGGTTTTTCTATGATGAATTTATGACATAATTATGAAACCCATTTTATTTATATGGGTTATGCTATGATGAAATTTTTATGAAACCCATTTCCTTTGTATGGTTTATGATATGATAAAATATTTATGAAACTATTTTCCTTTATATGGGTTATGATATTATGAATGTTTTATGATCATATGGAACATAAATGTATAGATTATGTTATAGGTGGGGCCTATATCTCCCTCAAATGCATTGGTTAATGATTGATGTTCTATGAGATAAGAGGAAATATGGGGGGTTATCCCAATACCAAAAAATAGGGTACATGGGGGTTATCCAAAGCTCAAAAAATAGGGTACATAGAATGTTATCCCAAGCCCAAATCTGGTACTTGGGTGGTTTTCCCAAGCCTAACATGTTATGAATTTCTTGGTAGGTAGCCCTGACATAAGGCTTTATATTCTTATATTTATTCCAAAAAAATCTATTTCTTATGCCAATTTTATGATATCATGGATTATGTTATTTTATTCCTTTGTGATACATTTCTTATGAACTGCCAATATTTATTCCATGACTCAAGTTTATGATCTATAATATACAGGGTATGATTTCAAATTATTATTCAGATGTTCTCATACCCTTATTCTCATTTTATTTTGGTGTCTCCCTTGTTTACCCTTATAGATAATATGATCTCACCCTTATGTTTCATTTCCTTAGGTAATGATGAAATGTATTATGTATGATATGTCTAAGAAGTAATCTAGTTATGAAGAACTTAGTGGGAGGTGGCATAGCTCACTTCTAGACTAGTTGTTTATGTGCCCAAGTTTCCAAAGGCACTAGACCTAAATGATTTCGGCATGTATCGTTATGTTATGTAATGAATATTCATCTATTAATATGTAATAATTATTTATGAGAAGTGTTATAACACCTTGAGATTTTAAAATATAAAAATAATATTATATATCATGTATGACATGAAACAACAATAGTATAAGGGAATATAAAATACTGAGACTTTATGATATGTTTATTTTTAAATAAATTCAATCTCTTCGGTGGATTTCAATGCACGCAACATCAATTTTGAATGAAAAGTGATACTCTATTAAAATATTATTATTTAAACATAACCAATATAACCTAGTCATTAAATTGGTGGGTATGAATAATACTAAATAAATAATTAAAATTATATATTTTAAACATGTATAAATTAAATAAAATGGTTATATATTCATTAGAGATAAAATTAGAACCATTTTAATGAAAATTAATGTCTTCTGAAAAACTATATTTTTCTAAAAGGTGGTTTAGTCGTGCTTTGAGAACATAATTTATAATTAATTTTTACCAATTTTAGAAAATTTATTTGAAAAAAATAAACTTCATTTTAAAATTTTGTGTAAGAAAATTATATTAGGGTGAATTTTTGGGTTTTTTCTAATAAGATTCATTTTTTGATGAATAGTGAAAAATACAAAATTTTAATTGAAGGTTCCTTTTCGTTTAAATTATTTATAATGTTAAATTATATTTTTAATTGATTTAAAAGTAAAATCAATTAAATAATATATCAATTAATAAAATTTAATTCATTTAAAACATTTTCATATTTAATTTTGATATAAAAACATTGTAAATGTTTGAACATTTTCTATTTAAAAATATGTTTTCTTATCGCATTTGCAGGATTAATTTTAAATTTAAATTTCCCAATTATGTGAATGGAATTTGGAAAATGGATTACATATTTTTAATAATAATAATTTATATTATATAATAATCTCAACTTAATTTTTTACCATAATTAATAGTAAAAAGGGTAAAAAAATATTTATTGTGGTTAAGGTCAAAATGGGTTTATGAGGGGTTAAACTAAAAATATAAGGGTTGAAATGACCTAAAAAATTATAAAATATATTTATTGTCCATATTTAGACAATATAATGTCTAATTATCTATAATACTCCATTTTTTATCCTTTTTTTATGTGAAAAATTTGGGTACACCTTTTTCTTTTCAAAAATTACAAGTCTTCCACTCACCTCAATTATAAAAGGCCACCCCCTCTTATCTCTTATTCATGTCTTAAAACCATTTTGGTTCATCAAATACAGACCCAAATCAATTACCAACTTGAATCCTCTCATACTAGAAGACTTATTTTTTGTATAAGTGAATGTAGGAAGGATTTTGGTTCAAAACTAAAGAGGTTATCCAAAGAAGAGATAATATTCTTCAACGGGCATTTTTATTTTATTTCCTCTTCCACCTCCTTGAATTATAATTAAACGATTATGATATAATAAACTTAGTATATTTCATATACTAAGATTTTTTTATGTTAATTTCATGACTTAAAACCATCCCCACTTTTATCAAATGTATTATGAAATCATCATTCATGTGTGTGACGAACTGTCACCTCGTGAATCGATGTCATATGCTTTTCCATTACCACCTCTCACGGTTGGGTATGGTGATGGATAAAAAGTATATATATGATATTTATAACATAATTATACCTCTAGAGTCATTATATATTATATAAATTTTTAATTTCCATTCTGTGGGGGATACAATAACACTGCTCATGTGTACGGTGGACTACCGTCTCACGAAGCGATGTGATTCATTTTTCACTAACGCTTTACATAGAAAGTAATAAGGATACATTTAATGATTATATGTGATTTATATGAAATAATTATGATATTAATGGAATATTTATCATTCTTAAATGATAATATATCATTTTATTTCTTAACTTTTCACTCACATAAAGATGATAACATTGTTCGTGTACATGTGGACTATCACCTTCACAAAGTGATGTGACTCTCTTTTCATCGCCACACCACATGGATGATATATATAAGTATATTTGGATAAATAATATGTTATTTATGGTATTTCTTATATTATTATATTTATGTAAAGATAAAATATTACTTACCTTCTTTCCATAATGATCGTTCAAAAATGGAATCATTAAACATGTGTACATATGGCCTACCATCTCAATGATCGTAATGCACTTCATTTTTCATAACCATATTTCATGATTATTTTTAAAATTATAATTTATGTATAAATATGATAATTATTTATTTATTATTATTCTTTATGTGTTTAAATAATGACCTCTTTGACCGTATTCAACCTACCAAAGTCATTTTTGACACATAATCCAAATATCGACGAAACATCTGATATAAAATTAATTGATTAAGTTGTAATATATAACATAGTAATAAGTGAAATAAAAGTATTTAATAAATTTAAGAAATTTTCTTAAGAAATTAAATAATTAACACAATTTTATTATTCAGGAAGATAAATAGTGTATGTGATGAGTTGGTCTCAAGGTAAGGGTATCTCATCTCACTTTTACTTCTGTGATACATACTCCATATTCACCACTTATTTATTTTGTGTGGTGTACATACTAAACTTTATTTATGTTATATCATGAATTAATTTAACTTCATGTTTTTTAAATTTTTATTTAATTTTATTTCTTTCATAGGGTTTATGATTCAAAAGTTACCAAACTAGTAAGGGTTTATTTCACAATCACCTCATCATTCGGGATTGTTTTTGTTTAAGTCTCCCTTGTGGGGATTATTTTATACTTATATACTAAAAATATATATTTTTTATTATACCATGGTTATTAATTGACATTTTCATATAATAGTACCATTTTTTCCCTCTTTGGTACTTAAAATTATAAAAAAATGTCTTTAAGAAAATCTGATTTTATTTCTCTCTTTGATCAGAAATCATTTTTCATCAAAACCCATGTTTTCTAAAAAAAATATCCTTCTCAAAATGATTAATTAAATACATTTTACCCATTTTTACTTTTTACAAAAAAAACTGAAGGGAATCTTCATGTCATTTTCAAAACAGTACTTGTTTGGCTTTTACTGAAAATGTGTATAGAATCTTCATTTTAATGTGTGTGGTATGAACATAAGTTTCCACCATCATGACCAATAAATGTTTTAAATATTATTTTAAAAATTTTAAAATTTTATTTTCAAATAAAATGTTTTTTAAAATATTTTTTAAAATTTTAGTTTTAAAAAATATCTTCAAAGTTAAAAGGTTATTTTTCTGAAAAATATTTTTATAGATATATTTATGGTATTTATACTCATCAATGGAATCATCCCATTATTGAACTTATGATATACTAGGGATATTATATATTTATATCATCCTAATTCATTCTTTGTATGGTTTATAGTTAGTTTTAATGAGGATGTATAATTTTATTACCATTCATCATATTACTCGAGATAGTTTATGATTATGTTTATTGGTTAGGGAAAGTATTAACGTTTTGTATGATATTTTTTCAATATGAATATTTATGTTGATTTATTTTCACCCCTTTCATGTGAGGAATTCATTAAAAATTTTAAATTAGGGGTGAGTACCTCTATATCCCCTCAATGCATTAGTAGGTATCATGGGACAAACTATTTTGGGTTTTGGAAAAAGCCTTACCCATTTATATATATTTCTTGGTACAAGGCCTTTATGGTATTATATTTCTTGTCACAAGGCCTCAAAATTATGTTTTAGAAGTCTAGAATTATTCATTACATAATTATTAATTCATTTATTGATATTCCATATCATTATTTGATTATTTATAATATCCATGGTTACATTTCATGCTCATGTGATTAATTATATGTAATTTTTTAAACAATATTTATTCCTACCATATTTTGATCAATATACTAATTAAATGTAATGTGTCTCAGTTATTTACCATTCAATATTTTTTACACCTTATTTATTTATAGATTTCAATGTATGCTTACCCTTACTAAGAATTTGAGCTCACCAATTTCTTATGTTTTATTTTCCCTTAAATATGAGGAAGTGTTTTGTGGTTGATATGCTAGGATAAACTAAGGGGAATAATGGAATTATCAAAGAAAATTATTTTTTTATTTTATGTTTTAAAATGTAATGTGAATTTAAAGAATGTATCTAGTTTACTAAGACTATGAAACTGTTCAGTCCTTCGGGATATGATTCCTTGTATCCTATGCTAATATAATAAACTAGACACCAGCTCCATGTTATTGGGTTCAAGGTCACCACAGTTAGTATTAGAGGAAGTTTATTAGAAACCTTGGGAACTATATTTATGAATACATAGATTATGGAACATGGCCCTATGATAGACTTTGAGGATATATATATATAATAACATTATAATGTTTTGTTAATTAAGATATTATGTGATTTTCCTAGAGAATACATCCATGTCTGGATAGTATAAGTGGATGTGGTTCTTTCATAGATTTACCTAGGGGTAATAAATACGAAAAGGGTATATTTTTCTTGACCTTATTGTTGGTGCACAACAAATGGACATAATGTTCACCTGTTTTGACACTCTCTGGGGATATACTTAAGATAAATCACATTTTCTTTATAAAACATTATGAAGGAGTAGAAAATATGGATATCCCCAAATAAAACATGTATATTATTATGAGATTAGATACACATAAATTTTTCAGTTTATTTTAATTATTTATAGTGACCCTAGACTTTTACACATATCATTACATGATTTTAAGTATAATAAAACATCATATTAAAAGCCAAGGATCATGAAGTCTAGTGTCTTGGAAGATAGGTAAATAAAACTGAAAACATGGGACTAAATAAAACATTTATTTATTTATTATTAATAAAAATATCCTAACTCCCATTTTGGTCATACATATTTATAGAATAACCTAGGGATACAGGAACAAAGGGATGATCTAAAAGCCCAGTGAGGGAATAAACATAAGAATAAATCTTTAGCACATGGGTTAGAAGGCATGACATAATGATATAAAACGGAATGGAACATATGGAATCATAACATATAAACATGGATTAATATTAATGCATCAACAACATAAAACAAGAATTTATCATGATTTAAGGCTCGTTACACATAGAGGATCACAAGTCAAGGTTAACCGCCAAGACTGTTGCACATGGTGGCACGAGTTAAGGCTAACTGCCAAGACCATTTCACATAACGTCTCATGAGACTCAAATTTACCCAATGAATTGGAAATCTATTTGGTATCACCCATCATAACATGTTAATGAATATTCTTTCCACATATATAATCATACATAATCAATCATACATAAACATAAGGGTACCCATGGAAAAAATGAGTATCATAATCACGCCATAAAGCATAATAGATGGGAATATAATACAAGTGTTCATAAAATAAAGGAATTAAAACATAAATTTACATTGATATGATAAAATATTAATATAGCATGGTAAGTTATTTAAAACATAAGTGACAACATGTAAGAAGAGTATTTAGGAAATTTTAGAATTAAAACATTTTAGTGCGGTTTTAAGGAAAATACTAAAGAGCCTTTAAAATAGAAAAGGAAATAATCTTTTATATAAAACCATAATTGAACCAATAAGGTTTTCATAATAAAAATAATGATTTTATAAAAATAATGGTGTCTTCAAACAAATGATATATTTTACTTGAAATTGGGTTAGAATTTGGAAAGTTCCCTTAAAACGGGTTTTCTTATCAGGAAGTATTGAGGAGGGAACCACTTAAAAACATGTATATCCCCAAAATAGAATAATTAATGGATCTTGATACATTATTTTTGAGAATTTACACAGAATTTAGAATATATACACAAAAAAACCGATAACTTAATTTGGGTAAAAATAAAAATTGAGCAACCCAAAGGAATAATGGAGGTTCAGGTAAAATCCCCTACCTTAAGTATGATGGTGTCCTTCACTTGATCTTAATGTCCTGGATAACCAAATTACATTCATTAATTAATATTTCCAGAACCCATTCTTCATAAAATTGATTTATTTTATCCTTATTAAGTTCATTCGTGATCTTTTTTTATGGGTTAAGAGGTTCAATTTCATTGTTTGGGAGCGTTTGTTTCCTTGGTTTTCATGATTGGTTTACTTATATACATGTACGGATAAATGTGTAAGATGATAATGGTTGTCTAGAATTGAAGTTTAATGTTATTAGAGAACATTCAGAAGATTACATGGTCATAAAATTCATTTGGTTGTTTGGAGTGAAGATGAATCATTATATAAAACCTTAATGATAACTCTTTTGGTTAAATGGTGGTTTTTGATCACATTGAACACATTTTTCTTTATAAATTAATATTATGTGTACAAAAGATTCTATAACAATAAATTAGATATAATACACATATTATATTCTGTTTATACCATCAATATGTTTTCATGACTAGAATTGATGATAGTAATAGAAATTGAAAACCTATCATCCTTTAATGTGATAATTTAACACATCCCATATGGTGTTTTCATTTCTAGTATAAAAGGAGGGGAAATAAGAGATGATGATGAATTATTCAATTATCATAAAAAAATACCATTACATGTAAGGTATTGGATTTATCATAACAACTGGATGAAAGGTGGTGAGGAAAGAATAATAAAGAAAGGAACTTGAAAGAAAATACAAGAAATGAAAAGAGGAGTTTACCTCTTGAATAAAATCCCGTTAAGAACCTATTTAGGGGAGAGTATTTGGTCTGTTTAAGAGACCAAGGTCTGACGTACATGGAATTGTGTCTCAAGTAGATATTTTAGATGAATTTATACATGGTAAAAGGCTTGATAGGAGTGAATAGAAGAGGTAACGAGGGGTGGTATTTATAGTGGAGGAGAGGGGGCTTTCCCATTATTTTAATCATTAGTTTAATTTTTTTGCTCAAGACTATGAATAGTATTGATTATTGTGAACTAAAATAGTAATAAGTAAATTTTAGTTTGAACCAATTTCCATTTATATCATCCATTACTCAAGCATGATACAAAAATTTAGGTTTTAGCACTTATCGTAAATTATCGTATTTTATTATTCATCCAAAATTCAAGTATTTCAAAAAAATCCCAAAAAATTACCTTAATTTTTTTTTGATGTGTAGAATCAAAAAATAAACTCCATTTTATGAAAATTATTTTCTAAATTTGGGAAATTTAATTTTTAAATAAAGTCATCATTTACTTGAAAATATATATATTTTAAAATTATAACTAATTTTATAATATTTTGGAAAATTAACTAAGGTCACATTAAATTATCATATAATCGTAAGAAATAAAAAAATTATTAATATATTTTAGGAAAATAAATTTTATTTTTTAATTATTAAATTATTGATAAATACTTAATTAAATATTTATGACTTATAAAAATACCAACACTATCATATTGTCACTTATAAGATGGATAAATTTTATTTATTCATTCAACAATGAGGTTACTATTATTTTGGACAATTTACTATTCATAAGGGTCATATCACTATTCATAAGGGTATTTTATTATTCACCAAAAATTAAGTGTTTCCCATCAGACCCCAAAAAACACCCGGAACGCAACCGTGTATGTCAGATTTTCAAATTTTAAATTACAGAAGTGATGATATTATGTTTATAGGCCACATAGTACTCAGTAGTTCATTATGTTGTGATTTCATGATTATAATATATTAAAATATTATAATAAGGGAATTCCTTTGGTAAAACCTTAGGTCATTATATTTTTACCCTCTTATAAAATTTCACCCTCAAAATTTCATTTTACATAATAAGGTGAAAACATGTGAGGGTTTGAATACTTAGCTAATAATAATATAAAAGAAAACTTCGAACATAAAAGGATAAACTTGTAAAGTAAGATTATATCCTAACTTGTGATTCCCTAGGTTTTAATCTAGGTTTTGCTTTATTTGTTTCTTAACTTATATTCTTATGAGATTTTTTTATTCCCTTAATAATGGTCGTTAATGGGCTTATGAATTTACCAAATCATATCCCACAGGAGTGTCAAACCAGGAGTGCAACAAGGAACATTTTCATGCTCCAGTTCCAATTTGATTCTAGCTCAGAGTGGTGTTTTTGAGTTTTACCCCTAGATAAATTTGTGCTAGATCCACATCCACTTGTTCGTATCCAGATAGGGATTTATTTTCTTGATAAACCACTTAAACTATACTTACCAAATTTTAGGGATGTTTTCATATACTTAGTCTCATCCTTAAGTTTATTACTAAAGTTTTATATTCCTAGTCTCTAAAAATAACTAAACCATCATATGATGCCAACTATAGAAATACTAGCCTTTTACACATATCATTGCATGATTTTAAGCATAATAAAACATCATATTACAATCCAAGGATCGTGAAGTCTAGTGTATTGGAAGACTAGGTACATAAAACAGAAAACATTGAACTAAATAAAAATTTATTTATTTATTCTTCATAAAAATATCCTAACTCCCATTGTTCTCATACATCTTCATAGGATAATCTAGGTATAACATGAACAAAGGGATGAGCCCAATAAGGGAATAAACATAATAATAAAGCTTTAGCACATGAGTTAGAAGGCATGACATAATGATATAAAAAATGCATAGATCATATAGAATCATAACATATACACATTGAGTAATAGTAATGTGGAAACAATATAAAACATGACTTTATCATGATTCAAGGCTCATTGCACATAGAGGAGTACAAGTTAAGGTTAACCACCAAGACTGTTGCACATAGTAGCACGAGTCAAGGCTAACCGTCAAGACCGTTGCACATAATATCTCATGAGACTCAACATTACCCAATTAATTAGATTGATATCTAGTCTCACCCATCATGAAATTTTCATGAATATGCTTTCCATATATAGAATCATACATAATCAATCATACATAAACATAAGGGTACCCATAAAAAGAAATGGGTATCATAATCATGTCATAAAACATAATAGATGGGAGTATAATACAAGTTTCCATGAAAGAAATGAATTAAAACATACATGAACTTTGATATGGGAAAATATGAATATATCATGGTAAGTGATGTAAAATAGAAGTGAAAACATGTAAGAAAAGTATTTAAGGAATTTTACAATTAAAACATTTTAGTTTGGTTTTAAGGAAAATACTAAAGAGGCTTTAAAATAGAAATGGGAATAATATTTTATATAAAACATTAAGTAAACCAATCATGTTTTCAAAATAAAAACAATTATTTTATAAAAAAATTGTGTATTAAAACAAATGATAGAGTGCACTTGAAATTGGGTAAGAATTCGGGAAGTTCCCTTAAAATGGGTTTTCTTATCGGACAGCTCCCCGAGTCTAGATGGTTTTGGGAATATTTTCTTTCATACATATTGGGAAGTCATTCATGATGATGTTTGCAGGTTGGTTACTCATTTTTTTAAAGGTGGTTCTCTTACTCAGGGCCTGAATTCTCAATTCCTTGCCCTCATTCCAAAGACAGAGAATGCTAATGAGATTCATTTGTTTAGACTAGTTGCCATGATCAATACAATTTTTAAAATTATTTTCAAAATCTTGACTATGAGGTTGTCCTCCATTGCTAGTAAGATTGTTTCTCCTAATTAGTTTGGATTTATAAAGGGTATCTCTATTCAAGATTGTCGTATTACTGCCTCGGAATGTGCTAACCTTCTTAATAAATCCACAAGTGATGGTAATATTGCTCTCAAGTTGGACATCAGGAAAGATTTTGAAACTATAAATTGGAATTTCATTTATAAGGCTCTTTGTTTTTTTGGTTTTGATGATTTTTTCATTAATTGGGTTAAAATCGTTTTTGGGTCAGCTCATATCTCTTTCCTTGTTAATGGCTCCCCTGATGGCTTCTTTGCTTGTTCTAGAGGTGTTAGACAAGGTGACCCTCTTTCGGCCATTATTTTTTCCATTTTAGAGGATTATCTTAGTAGATTACTTTCTATTATGTTTGTAAATGGTAAACTGAAGTCTATTTGTGCTAGTAGAGGTTTTGTTTCTCCCACTCACTTGTTGTATAATGATGATATTATTCTTTTCACTAAAGGGGATAAGATAAATATTAAAAATATTTAGTGTGCCCTTTTGCATTCTGAAAAAGTCTCTGGACAAGAGATTAGTTGGAATAATTCCTTTTTTTATTTTGTTATGAATTTTCCTATTTCTAGGAAGACGGGCATTATCAGGAATTTGGGTATTCATGAAGGTGTTTTTTCCTTTACATATTTGGGTGTTCTATGTTTTGGTGGAGGCCTAAAGCTTGTTATTTTTCTGATATTATTTGTAAAATCAGACGTCATCTTGCTACATGGAAGGGTAAGTCCCTTTCCCTAGCGGGTTGGGTTTGCTTGGTTAGGGTTGTGATCATTTCTAAGTTTGTTTATTATTTTATAGTCTATAAGTGGCCAATCTCTCTTATCAAGAGCATTAATGTTTCTATTAAAAAATTTATTTAGAGAGGTAATATTTTGGAGAGAAAATTAGTTATGGTCTCTTGGAATAATTGTTGTAAACCATATGATGTTGGGGGGTATTTATATTAAAAATCTTGAGGTAATTAATGATTCTTTACAGGATTCGTTCATTTGGAGACTTGTCAATAGTAATTCTGAGTCTTTGGAATTTCTCTGTAATAAATACAGGGATAGGCTCAGGAATGGGGTTTTTAATCATCTAGATTCTTCTGTTTGGCCTGATTTTAAATCCATTTTTTCTTCCATTGACTTTCATGCCATATGGTTTGTTTCAAGGAACTCGTCTTTATCCTTTTGGAAGGACAATTGGACTGGATTTCCTTTAGTTGATTTCTTGAGGAATGATGATTTTAATGTTTATCTGGATGCTACGATTAAAGATCTGCTTGATAATATGGGGGTCTCCCTAATCATATTGTTACTATTATCAATAGTTACTATTTCTCTAATAAAGAGGATTTTTGGGCTTGGGAACCTGCTATAAATGGCCTGCTGACTTCTAAAAATTTTTATAGTCATTTTTTTCTTGCAATATAGGGTGTAAATGGATGAGGGGTCTTCATATGAACTTTATTAGGCCCTCTCGAACAACTTTTTTCCTAGTGACTAGCTCATGGGAAGCTTCCTACTGATTGTTTCCTTCAAAAATGTGGCATCTCTCTCTGCTCTTCATGTGTGTTTTGTCATCAACATAGGGAAGATATTGATCATTTTTTTCTTAGTTGTGTTAATGCCTCTTCAATGTGGAAGTCTTGATATTTTTGAAATCCCTATGCCTAATATGTCTTCAATTCATCATTTCCTTAAAGGATGACATTCTATTTCACTTTCTCCTCAATTGATAGATCTTTTTAGAGTCGTTGTTACTGAACTTCTTAATTTTATTCAGTTTTCTCGGAATAAGATGATTCACGATAGATTTATCTTCTCAGTAAGTGGTGTTTTATCAGCTATTCTTGGTGTTATGTGTAATATTGATATTCCAAGGAAGCATTTTTGCTTCAACTCGGTTCATGATTTGTCCGTTCTGAACCGGATAGGTTTTAAGGGTAATTTCAGGCCTCCGTGTGGTACTTTAGAAGTTATCTAGAAGTAACCTATTTTTGGTTGGTTAAAAGTTAATTAGGATGGTGCTTCTAGGGGTAATCCGGGGCTTTCTGGTTATGGTGTTGTTTTCAGAAATCATAAAGGGTTTGTCCTTGGTTGTTTTCATGGTTCTTGTGGCTTTGCCTCTTCACTTGTGGCTGAAATTCTTGGAATTTTCGTTGTTGTGGATCAAGTTATGAAGCGTGGTTGGGATAATTTATGGATTGAGAGTGATTCTTCTGTTGTTGTTTCTTCCATAAGGATGGGTCTTTATCACTTGTACTGGAATCTTACTAATTGTTGGATTAATTGTTTGGAGACTCTATTTTCCTTGAATCATATTGTCACTCACATTTATAGGGAATCCAATTCTTTTGTTGATAGCCTGGTAAATAAAGGTGTTAATGAAGTTGATTTTGTTTAGTATGATCAAGTTCTTAATGATCTCCTTCCTTTTCTTAAAAAGGACTGTGAGAAGTCTCCCATTTTTAGACTTTTGTAAGCTGTCTCTTATCTATGATTGTGGCTATTTGGTAAGTATTTTTTCATCCTTCTGTCCTGCCTTTCAATTTGGGTTCTGTTTGCTTTAGTTTTATTATTTTTTCTTCTTTGGAGAGGCTTTTTTCTATTTCTACAGGTTGGAAGTAGAACCTGCAGAGCTGCATTCAGTTGCAGTGGGCTTCCTGAAAACTGGTGAGCCAACCATAATACCCCCAGTCCTCCACGTGAAGGAATTTTTTCTGGCCTGGGCTACTGGAGCTTCTTTATCTGTGGCGAAATCAGATAAGATCTAGCCACCTCAACCACCACTGGTGTTGTTGCATCCTATCAAATCAATGGGACTGATGAGAAAATATTGGAATCAGTATAAACCTCAACGGCGGTAATGGCGGCCGGAGAGGCAGGGGATGAGCGTCACTAGGTTCATTCTCGGCGGCCAGTTTTTTTTCTTCTACTTTTAATCTAGAGCTCACCCTATTTTAATGGGTGTTTCTTGTCTTCTTTGGTTTTTTTCTTTTTTACCTTAACCATACTTTATGGTTTTGGTGTTTCTTGTTTGTATTTTTCTTGTACTGTTTTATTTTTTCTTTGATAAATTCCATTATATCATACCTTAAGTTTGATGGTTTCCTTCACTTGATCTTAGTGTCTTGGATAACCAAATTAAATTCATTAATTAATATTTCCATAACCTATTATTCATTAAGTTGATTTATTATATCTTTATTAAGTTCATTCGTGACCTTTTTTGATGGGTTAAGAGGTTCAATTTCATTGTTTGGGAGCGTTTGTTTCCTTGATTTTCATGATTGGTTTACTTATATACATGTAAGGATAAACATGTATGATGAGAATGGTTGTCCAGAATTGAAGTTATATGTTATTAGTGAAAATACATATTATTACATGGTCATAAAATTCATTTGGTTTTTTGAGTGAAGATGAATCATTATATGAAACTTTAATGATAACTGTTTTGGTTAAATGGCGGTTTTTTATCACATCGAACAAATTTTTCTTTATAAATTAATAAAATTTGTAAAAATGACTAAATAACCTTAAATTAGAAATAATAAACATATTATATTATGGTTCTACCATAAAAATGTTTTCATTACCATAATTGAAGATGGTAATAGAAATTGAAAACTCGTAGTCCTTGAATGTGATAATTTAACACATCTCATATGGTGTTTACATTTCTAGTATAAAAGGAGGGGAAAGGAGAGATGATGATGAATTATTAAATTATCATAAAAAAACTCCATTACATTTAAGTTACTGTATTTTTTAAAAAATTTGGATGAAATTAGGTGAGGAAATAAAATGAAAGAAAGGAACTTGAAAGAAAATAAAATAAATGAAAAGAGGAGTTTACCTCTTGAATATAACTTCCTTGAGAACCTCTTTAGGGGGTATTATTTGGTATTTTGAAGATACCAAGGGATGATGTAAGTCATATAGGGTCTTAGGGAGATATGTTTTTGAAAATTTAGACAAGGAAAACAACTTTATGGTATTGAAGATAATAGGTAAAGAGGGGTGGTATTTATAGTGGAGGGGGGATTCCCATTATTTTAATCATTAGTTTTATATTTTTTTATCAATACTATGAATAGTCTTGATTATTGTGACCAAATATAGTAATCATTTCATGTGATTTCTAACCAATGTCCATTTACATCATCTATGACTCAAGCATGATGTAGAAATTCAAGTTTCAGCACTTATCGTAAATTATCGTATTTTACTATTCATCAAAAAAATTCTAGTATTTCATTAAAATCCCAAATACTTACCCTAACAATTTTTTGATGTGAAAAATATAAAAATAAAATCTATTTTAGGAAAATAATTTTCTAAATATGGGAAATTTAATTTTTAGATAAAATCATCATTTACTTGAAAAATACATATTTTACAATTATAACTGATTTTATAATACTTTGAAAAATTAAATAAGGTCTCATAAAATTATATTATAATCATAATACATTAAAATAATAATTTATGAATAAATTTTATGAAAATACATTTTCTTATTTAATTATTAAATTATTCATAAATTTTTAATTAAATATTTATGACTTATAAAAATACGAACACTATCATATTGTCACTTATAAGATGGATATATTATATTTATACAATAAACGGTGAGGTTACTATTATTTTGGATGATTTAGAATTCATAATGGTCATATTACTATTCATAAGGGTAGGTTACTATTCACGAAAAATTAAGTTTGTTCCGTCAGACCCCAAAAAACACTCTAAACGCAACCGTGTATGTGAAATTTTTAAAATTAAAATCACAGAAGTGACAATATTATGTTTAAAGGTCACATAGTACTTATCAGTTCATTGTGTTTTGATTTCATGGGGTTATACTATATGAAAATATTATAATAAGTGAATTCCATTGGAAAAACCTTGGGTTGTTACATTATTTCACTAGTTTTGGGATTATATATTATGTTTTATAATGATATGATCTAATCTAGTGTATTCCATCATTTAGAAATAGTGCCTAGCAGAAGGAATGGGAACTGCATCAATGCATGTTATCCAAATAGTAATAATGGTCATTTCTTTGATGGGATTAAGCCAATATTTTGAAGGTAACTAGTCTCCCAAACATTATCATAATATGAGTGCATAGTATCATGCGCTAACAAGATAGATAAGAAATTCTCAAAGTATTATGGCTTCTAAGGGAAGCAAGGGAAGAAGGGAATGATAGAGGAAAAACATGGGTAAATGGAATATGGTAAAGAAGTATTTTCCTATAAGTGATAATTTTGGAAAGAAACACCCTAGTACTTGGTTAAAGAGAATGGTAGTTTTCTAAAAGTCTGGAGATAAATTCCACCATGCTCGTGATTTTAAGGGGAATAAAAAGTTTTCCAATATTAAATACTTCAACTATAATGATATGGGGCACTACACAAATGAATTCACCAAGAATCAAAGGAATATGCCTCAAAAGTATCTAATGGGTCATGGTAATTCTTATGGTATTAGCATAAACCAAGTGGAATGATCAATGTAATTATATTTATATTCAATAATTATGTCATTTTATCAATGATATACTGGTTATAAGAATTATTAAATGTATAAGGATTGTTCTTTAGTATAATTTCTTAAATGATTTGAGAGAATATGTTGAATGGCATCGATGACCAAGAAATGTGATTTAGTGACAAGTTAAACTTCTTAGAAAACACATGATTGAGGGAAATATAACCCTTAATATCTTCCTGGTGTTGAGATAATGATTTTGGGATAAAGATATGGTTGATATGGATAAAGTAAATTGAATAGTAATGACTACCTTGGAACGGATTAATGATTTGTTAAAAAAGTGTTTTATGCTATCATTGATGGAGTTAACAATATTTTTTAATTTAAGTAATAAATCCAATAATTTGGGTTTTATTTATGTAATAAGGAAGCATGCATGTTTTCAATAGCTTTTTATGTTAATTTAGTTTATTACCATGTTTCAAGAGAACCCGTGATGAAGGTATTCACAAGTTTGTTATGTGAAGATTAAGAGCTACATCATTTTGTTTGGGGACTTAATTATAAGTTCATTTTGAAAATTTAGTGACCTTTTTTCTAAAGTTTTGAATTTTAATATTTTGGAAGGGACATAAGGTTAACCATTAATGAGATGTTTTAAGTTGAACTTTTGATGAGGATTGAGAGATTAATATATCACTTCACCATATGAATATTTAGGAATATTAGATAACCTATGATAACCATTTTTTATAATGAAAACTATAGATTAAAGGAATGACTTATCATTATATTATAGATCTTATGATCTATTAATGTTTCAGATATAAAAAATCATCTATATTTCTTAAAGTAAGATGTGAATTCTAAATTAATCAAGTCACAATTAAAGAATGATATTGTACATATGAAATGGAATGAAATAAAGTAAGTGTATCTTCTCATAAAAATTCATCAACTCTTGGAAAAGGATCTAGGAATAAAATGTTTTCTTATTACCATCATTTCTGATGACATCAATGGCCTTTTAATAGCTATTTGGTTTATGGTATTTTGGTTATTTATTTTCATAAGATTATTCACTTTCTTGTGATCAATGATCTCTATAACCCTTTATTAATCCTTAGTTATTAATGTTCTATTCCATGTCCATGTGTTCACTTCTCACCTATGTTCTCCTAATTAGAAACTTTGTTATGTTTTATTCCATATAACCTTTTTACTTCCCTTATCTCTTATCAAGAGGATATTTTCTTAACCCTTCTCATGATTTGGGATTTCAAGAAGGGTATTTTCAAATTAAAAACCCTTGATTACTGATATCAAGATTAAATTTTAAGGATACAATTTATTTAAGTGGGTGGAATATAAAACCCAGATATTTTAAAAATATGAACATCATATTGGATAACATGTTTGAAATATAGAACCAATAGTATAAGGGAATATAACATCCTGATACTTTATGATATATTTATTTTTAAAGAAATTCAATCTCTTCAAAGTCTTTTAATACATGCAATATCATGTTTGAATGAAACACGGTACTCAATTAAAATATTATTATTTAAGCATTACCATTATAACCTGGACGTTAAATTGGGGGGTATGAATAGTACTAAATAAATTATGAAAATTATATGTCTTAAATATATATAAAATAAATAAAATGGATATATATTTATTAGAGATAAAATTTTAACCATTTGAAATAAAAAAGAAATGTTTTCTGAAAAACATTATTTTTCAAAAAGGAAGTTTAGTCATGTTTTTGGCACTTAATTTATAATTAATTTTTACCAATTTTACAAAATTTATTTGAAAAAATAGACTTAATTTTTTTAAATCATTGTATCAAAATTATATTAGGGTTATGTTTTGGTATTTTTTTTGAAAAGATTCATTTTTTGATGAATAATTAAAAATAGTAAATTTTAATTGAAAACTACATATTCATTTAAATTATTTATAGTGTTAAATTATATTTTTAATTAGTTTTAAAAAAATAGTTCAATTATATAAAAATTAATCCAATTTAGTTCATTGGAATAATTTTCATATTAAATTTTTACATAAAAACTTTGTAAACTTTTGAACATTTTCTCTTTGAAACCCTACTTTCTTATCCCATATTCAGGATTAAATTTAAATTAAAATTTTCCAATTATATGAATGGAATTTTGAAATTTGATTCTATATTTTTATTCATAGTAATTTATATTATATAATAAGTAAAAATTACTTTTTTACAATAATTAATAGTGAAAACAGTAAAAATTATTTTCCGCGGTTAAGGTAAAATGGGTTTACTGGGGGGTTAAACTGAAGAGATAAGGGTGAAAATGACCTAAATATTTATCTAAATATATTTTATGGAACTATTTTTACCATATAATTTCTAATTGTCTATAATAATTCATTTTTTATTCTTTTTTTTATGTGAAAAACATGGGTACACTTTTTTTCAAAAAGTACAAGTGTGTCACTCACCTCACTTATAAAAGGCCACCAACTCTCCTCTACTTTTCACCCCTTAAAACCCTTTTGGTTTGTCCAATATCTGATCAAATCACTTCCCAATTTCCTTAATATCATCCTAGAACCATTATTTTCGGAATAAAGTCAACCTAGTAAGGCTTTTGGTGCAAATATAAGTAAATTACCCGAAGAAGAGGTAATGTTCTTCAATGACCATTTTTATTTTATTTCTTCTTACACCTCATTCATTTATTTTTAAAAAAAAATCATATAATACACCCAGTATATTTCATATAATAATATGTTTTATTTAAATTAAATTACCTACAACTATCCCCATTTCCATCAAATGGGTTTCGAAATCATTATTTGTGTGTACGATAGACTATGCCTTGCAAATGGATGTCATTCATTTTTTCATTACCACATCTCATGGTTGGGTATTATGATATATATAAATTATATATATGATATTTATAACATAATTATACCTCTTATGTTATTATATAATATATAACTTTTTAATTTTCATTCCTTGGGGGATACAATAATGTAGCTTGTGTGTATGGTGGACGACCGCCTCACGAAGAAATGTAATTCATTTTTCACTAAATATTTACATGGAAGGTAATAAGGATAAATTTAATGATTATATGAGATATATATGACATAATTATAATATTAATGATTTATTTATAATTATGAAAATATAATATATCATTTTCTTTCTTAACTTTTCTCTCACTTAAAGATGATAACATCATTCGTGTATGTGTGGACTACGGCCTTCACGAAGAGATGTGACTCTCTTTTCATCATCACACCACATGTATAATATATATAAGTATATTTAAAGAAATAATATGTTATTTATGATATTATTATATTTTTATAAAGATAAAATACTACTTACCTCATTTCTATAATGATTGTTGAAAAATGGAAATGTTACTCATGCGTATGTACATCCTACCATCCTCATGATCGTAATTTACTTAATTTTTCATAAACATATTTAATGATTGATTTTAAAAGTATAATTTATGTATTAATATTACAATTATTGTTTTATTATTATTCTTTATATGTTTAAATAATAACCTCTTTGACCATATTCAACCTGCTAAATTCATTTTTTTACACCTAAGACAAATAACATCGAAACATATGACGTAAACTTAATTGATTAAGTAATAATATATAACATGGTAATAAGTAAAATAAATTTAATAATAAACTTTAAAAATGTTCTTAATCATTTAAATAATTAACATTAGATTATTATTTATCAAGATAATAAACGTATTTGATGATTTTGACTTAAGGTAAGGGTTTCGCATCTCACTTTTACTTTTGTGATACATACACCATATTCACCACTTATTTATTTTGTGGGGTGTATATAATTAACTTTTTGTATCTTATATCATTAATTAATTTATCTTAATGTTATTTAAAGTTTCTATTAAAGTTATTTATTTCATGGTGTTTGTGATTTAAAAGTTACCAAAGTGGTAAGGGTTTATTTTACAATCTCATCATTATTCAGGATTCTTTTTTATTAAGTCTCCCTTGGGGGAATTATTTGTTATTTATATAATAAAATAAATATATTTTCTTATCCAATGGTTATTCATTAATATATTCATATAATAGTACTATGCTTCCTCTATTTTTTACTTAAAATTATTAAGAAAATATTTTTAATAAAATATGATTTTATTTCTCTCCTCGGTCAGAAATCCTTTTTTATAAAAACCCATGTTTTCTAAAAATTTTTTCAAAAATTTTTTTAACCTTTTAAAATTGATTTATTAAAGATATATTTACCCATTTTTACTTTTTATATAATTTTTTTAAAGGAATCTCCATGTCATTTTCAAAACAATTCTCGTTTGTCTTTTACCGAAAATGTGAATGGCAACTTTGTTTTAACGTGTGCAGCATGAACATAATTTTCCACCATCATAAACAATAAATGTTTTAAATTTTATTTTATAGGTTTTAAAGGGTTATTTTCAAATAAAAGTGTTTTAAAAATATTTTTTTAACTTTTAGTTTTAAAAATATTTTCAAAGTGAAATGTTTATCTTCCTAAAAAATGTTTTTAAAGATATTTTTATGTTATTTATACTCATAAACAACATCAACCAGTTATTGAACATGTGATATGATGGGGATATATTGTATTGATATAATCATTATTATTTATTTTTCTATTTAATATTTATTTTTAATGAGCATGTACAATTTTATTATCATTCACCATATTACTCTAGATGGTTTATAATTACGTTTACTAATTGGGGAAAGTATTAACATTTCATAGGCTAGTTTTTTAATATAACTGTTTATGTTGATTTTTTCTCACCTATTTTATATAAGGAATGTATTAAACTTTTTATGTTATGGGTGGGACTCTCTGTATCCCATCAATACATCATTAGGTCTCATGAGAGAAACTATATTGGGTTTTGGCTGAGGCCTTACCCATTCATTTAGATGCCTTTTCACAATACCTCGATGGTATTAGATACCTTTGAACAAGGCCTTGATTATATCTTTTAGATTTATAGAATTATACATTCCATCATTTTTAATTCATATATTGATATTCTATGTGATTATTCAATTAATTAGAATATCTATGGTTAAATTTCATTCTCGTGAAATTATTTATATAGAATTATTTAATCACCATTTTTTACTATATATTATGATCAAGATATTGATTAAATGGAATTTATTTTAGGTATTTACCTTTCTATATTGAGTATTTCTTATTTATTTATATATTTCACTATACTATTACCCTTATTAAGCATCTTAGCTCACCCCTTTCTTATGTTTTATTTTCCTCAGGATATGAGGAAGTGTTTTTGATTAACATGTGGGATACACTAAGGGGAATAATGGAATTATCAAAGAAAATTATTTTTCTATTTTATGTTTTAAAATTTTATGTGAGTTTCAAGAATGTATCTATTTTACCAAGACTACTAAACCATTAATTCTTTTGGTATATTATTCCTTTTATCTTATGCCTATGTAAAAAATTAGACACTAGCTCTATTATACTAGGTTTGAGATCACTACAAGTGTGGGTCTTTATAGTTGGTATCAAAGAAAGGTTTATTCAGTCATTGGAAACTATGATTAGAAAAATTTAGTGATATACATAAGTATATATATAAGTATAATTATAAGTATAATTCAAAGTATTGGAAAAATTTTTGGAATTTTTTAGAAGGATAGAGTGAGTGGTTTCCAATAAACTGCATCTATATCTAGATACTAAAACTAGATGTGGATGTGGAAAAATTGAACCTAGTGGTAATAACTCTAAAAAGGGTGCATTGAGAGGAACTCGATCATCACCTAATGTAAAATAGTAGGCCTTTCTCCATACCTAGTTTGAATCTCTCAAGGTATATTCTTTAGAAATTCACAAACTCTCTACGAACCAACATGAAGGATTTGAGTAATGACCATGAATTTTCAAGGTTAAGCCTAAGTTTTCCTATAAGTTTTCATGATTTAGAAATACTATAAGGGATTTTTCATGATTATGTTGTTCCCCAATATGATTATTGTTTCTTATACTATGGTTTCTAGTTTTATTCAATGAATGAAGCCTGAAGGAATTGTGTTAATGTTGAATGCAATGGAAAATGAAATGATTTTCTTCCTGAGTAACCAAATGTTATGGGAGATGGAATGAGAAATATTACTTCTATGAACATACAAATTTCTAAGTATATGAATCATTTATAACTTCCAAATGATAAAATTAGGGAACAACATTCTGGTGAGTCCTTCATGAGGTAATTTCCACCTTCTTTTAGTGGTTTTGATGATCCGGTGGTTTCTGAGCAATAAATCAGTACCAATAAAAAGATATTTTCTATTATCCAGTGTTTAAAAGATAAAAAGTTAATTTCTTATATCTATAATTTATAAGGTAAAGAGGATAAATAGTGGAATCTTATTAATAATATGATGTAAAATGAATAAATTAACTCCATAGAGTGGAATGGGTTTAAGATCTCATTTTTTAATAAGTAATTTAATCATATTACTCTTACAAAAATATTTAAGGAATTCCTTGAGATAAAATAGAAGGATAGTGAATCTATTGGTGACTATGAGGAAAATTTTACAAGATATTTGTGAAGTATACTTCTTGTATTATCATCAAACATAAAATTAAGGTTGATAAATTATTTATTTACTTAAAACCAATTCTCTAAATGGTGTTATCCATAAGAGAGTTTAATAGCTATGAAGAAATCATTTGATGTGCTATTAAGGTGGAAATGGAAATTGAAGTTACCCATAAATCTCATGGTTTTTATATAAAAATAAATATTAAATTCAAAGGAAACTATAGAAACCATGGAGAGAAGAATATGAGATTTCCTTCATCCTCAAATTTTAGAAGGAAACATGGATAAAATTTTCTTAAGGGGACTGCTAAATGTTTTAAGCATGGAGAGGAAGGTCATCGAGTGGCTGAATATTGAAGTGATAGTAAGAAGTTATTTAATTATATGAATAAATAAAAATCACTAAATAAGTCACCTATTGCACTTAATTTATTCAAATGTATAGAGTTTGGGAATTATGGTAACAAGTTTTAAAATATGAATGTTAAGGAAGATGATCAACATCGATAATGTCTTAAGCTAAGAGACAAGG
Organism: Viscum album; assembly: GCA_963277665.1. NCBI lineage: Eukaryota > Viridiplantae > Streptophyta > Magnoliopsida > Santalales > Viscaceae > Viscum > Viscum album. The sequence goes on from OY728145.1 coordinate 509,350,272, forward strand.
GGAAATATTATGTGATCACTATTTCTAACGATTGGTATGTTATTGATGTGGTGTATGGTACCCTTATTATCTACCCTAGAACTTCTAATGTCTTATTTGACTCTATATACTAATTATTTTATATATAAAGAATTTTATAGGGGTATAAATATTCCACCCAAATTATTAGATGTTTAATTAGTAGTGGAAACCCATAAGGGTACGATGGTCATATATTTAGTCTATTATTCTTCTCTAGTTGAAGTTTGTGGGAATGTGATTCTTAATAATCTTATCATTCTTCCTCTAGTTGAATTTGAAATTATCTTAGGCATCAATTTGATTTATCTATATAAATCCCAAATTAATTTCCAAAGAAGAGAAGTCACAATGGATATTCCAAACCAAACTATGATCTTATACCAATTCAATGATAAATATAAAATCCCAATGTAAATTTCACCCATTGTATTGGTCTTCATTCCTATTAAAAAGGGGTGTTTTTCTTAGATGGTTGGGGAGAAACTCAACATTAATGATATGACTATTATGTGGGATATTTTTTATGTCATTTCGATGGTATTTTTATGTCATTATGAAGTATTTTCCTAGTCTTACAACAAATCATGAAGTTTATTTCTCAGTAGAATGCATACCTAGTTCCACAACTATTCTAAATATTTCCTATAAAATGGCCACTATTGAGTTTCAACAATTAAAGAATAAAATTCAAGAGAATTTGACAAAGGATTTATTTATAAAAGTGTGTCGCCTCGGGGTGAACTTATCCTTTTTGTTAAGAAAAAATATAGATAGATGCAATTATGCATTGATTATCAAGAATTTAACAATATCACAATTGATAAAAAGTATCCACTACTACATATTGATGATTTATTTAACCAACTATTTGAAGATAAATACTTTTCCAAGATTTAACTTTCTTTTGAATATCATCAATTGAGGTACAAGAAGGAGGATATACCCAAGACAAAAAAAAATTATAAGGTATGGACACTATGAATATATAGTTATTTTGTTTGGTATTATTAATTCCCCCTATATATTCATGGATTTAATGAATAGAGACTTTAGATATTACCTTGATCAGTTTTTGATGGTATTTATAGATTATATTCTTATCTATTCAGAGAGAAAGGAAGAGAATGATGATAATTTGAGGATTGTGTTGAAGATCCTAATAAAAGAGAAGTAATATGAAAATTTTACCAAGTGTGAATTTTGGAACCACAAGATTTCATTTTTAGTTCATATAATCTCAAGTAAGGGTATATTAGTGGATTCATAAAATTTAGAGACTAATGAAAGTGATCCCAAACCAGCCATAGTAACAAAGATCAATGGTTTTCTTGGTTTGGCTAGATATTATTGATGGTTTGTGGAAAATTTCTCACATATTTCCAATTCAATCATCAAGTTAACTTATAAGGGAGATAAGTTCCTCTAAAAAGATGAATGTGAGAAAAATTTTAAGGAGCTAAAGAGAATATTAGTCAGTGAACCTGTGCTTACATTACCTTGAAGTGGATATGGGTATGTAATCTATAGTTATTCATCAAATAATGGATTGGGATGTGTTCTTAAGCATAATGATATGGTGAAGGATTATTCCTCATAACAATTTAAGGTTCATGAGAAAAATTACCCAACTCATGATTTAGAGTTAGATGTAGTAATTTTTCATTAAAAATATGGAGGCATTATATTTATAAGGAAAAGTGTGATATATATTCTGATAATTAAAGTTTAAAGTATATATTTAGATATAAATAGTTAAACAAGTACCAGATAAGATGGTTGGAACTTATTAAATATTATAACTGCTAAATACATTACCACCCTATGAAAACGAACAAGGTGAATGAAGTTTTGAGTCAAAAGGATCATTCTAGTTTATCTATGATGAGGATCACAAAAGATCCAATATTTATGGATTTAAAAATGATGGATCTTAAAATATTTAATGGTGGGGATAAATATTGTCTATCTCAAATGAGTGTTCAACAATATTTCCATGTAAATAATAAATAGGCATAGAAGGAAGGTGTATATTTGTAGAAGAAGGTAAGAAATGTTTCTGAGTTTAACCTTGATTATGATGGAATGATACGGTTTTAGAACCATGTATGTGTTATGTACATACCATATTTGAATAAATATTTGTTAGAGGAATCCCATAGTTCTTCATTATCTAATCATCCTAGAAGTACAAATATATATAAAGCTCTGAAAGAGTATTTCTGGTGGGATGGAATGAAGATAGGTATTGAAAAATGTGTATCTCTGTGCTTGGTATGTCAAGAATTTAAGGCTTAGAGATAAAAGTCTTATGTGATGTTACAACAAGTACCCATAATAGAATAGAAATGGGACAAATTCACAATGGATTTTGTTGTTGGCCTCCCCATCTAAAGTGAATAATGATATATGGTTTGTAGTTGATCGCCTTATAAAGTCAGCATACATCATCACCATCAGAGAATATTTCTCACTAGATTAACTTGTCGGGATATACATTAAGGAAGTATAAAAGATTCATGGTGGTCCACATTCTATTGTATCTGATCGAGATTTGAAGTTTACCTTGAAGTTTTGGAAAAGCCTTCAATAGACCCGAGATACATATCTAGGTTTCATCATTGTATATCATCCTTAGATAGATGGTCAGTCTAAGAGAATAATTCAACCCCTATAGGATATTCTTAGATCTTGTTATATGTATTTAGAAGTTGGTTGGGATTGACACATTCCTCTAGTTGAGTTTTCATAAAAAAATAGTCTTCAATTGAGTATTCAGATGGAAACTTATGAATCCATCTATAGAAAGAAGTGTATAATTCTAGTGTACTAGGATGATGTTAGAGAAAGAAATCTATTGGGACCTGAGATAAATGAAGTAATGGAAGAGAAGGTTAGATCAATTCAGCAGCATATCAAGGCCACTCGGAGTTTAGAGAAAATTTATACTAAAAATAATTGGTGTGATATGGAATTTGAAATTAGTGATAAGTTTTCCCTATGGATTTATCCATAGAAGAGGTTAATGAGATTTTAAAAGAAGTGAAAACTAAACCTTAGGTATATTAGTCCCTTTTAAATTCTTGATAATATCGAGATGGTAGATTATTTATTGGTTCTTCCACTAAAACTCTATCAAGTCCATGATGTGTTCAAGGTATATATCCTAAGTAAGTACATACATGATCATTCACATGTATAGAACGCAAATTTTGTACTGTTAGAACATGATATTTTCTATAAAGAACAACCGGTGGAGATTGTGGATCATAGAGAGAGAGTTTTATGAAACAATTTCACTCACCTTGTCAAGGTTTTGTGGTGAAACCACCAATTTTTAGAATCTACATAGGAAGATAAGGATATTATGATGTAGAATTATTCTCATTTGTTTATATCAATGTAAGAAAAATTGAGGGAGAAATTCATTTTAAGGGGGTAGAATGTAACACCCTAAGGTTTTATGAAAAAAAAATTGAATAAATTAAATTTATTTGATATATTTCATTACAAAAAACACTAAGTTTTAACTAACCATGAAATACAATTAATATTATTATTCAATAATGACTATTATAACCTAGTCATTAAACTTGGAACCATGAATAGGAATAACCCTAGTTTTTTGTGACCCTATCCCACTAAAATACCATAATGAAGGGATAGAGATAATGACACAAAATTCATGCCTTTAGTAGGCCCTATTTTGGTGACTAGTACCAAGGATATAGAGATATCATAAAATAGGAGGAATTACCCTCTATAATAATATAATATTGGGAGATAGGATAAATCAGCCACAAGAAACTCCATGAGATGATATAAAAAGAAACTAAAACCATCCTACAATTAATGTATAAAAAAGATATAGATAAAGATATAAAAATTAAATACCCAAAAGGAAACTATGGTAGTGATATGGTTATAGCACAAGGGTCTGAGCTTGTAATATCCTGCATAGTCCATGTAATCCTCCTAGAAACCTAAAAATCAGTTTTATATCATTATAGTGATAATATAAGTATACTCAATAGGAAAACCAAAATCTATCCTGAACATGTGAAAGAATCATATTAATGCACCCATGATAAAATAGAAGAACCAAAAACACCTAAAACATTTCAACTATCCATCCCAAGCCACACCAAGACATTCTCACCAAATAACACAATCCAATTATAATAACATAATAACAAGTATATCGATAAAGTGAACCCCACACCACTTTCCCTCTAATTTTACACTCTCACACCCCAATTTTGTATATTACGGCACTCCCATGTCTTCCACATAACATATACCACTTCCCCACAACATTTTCACATCACAACATGCCTACTGACACTTGGGCCACTGGGCCACAGCACGATCACATTTCATCTCACCCAAACACACTTGGTCTATCACATCACAACCATATCCAGAGTAGTAGGGTATCATTAAAATGAAGGGAATAAGCCTTGTGACCATATATTACCATGAACAACCCCCACCATAAGTTACCCCATAGCACAGTCACATAACATCTTTCCCAAAGACGCATGGGCCATCACCCCCACAGAAAATTCTCATCACATCTCACCCAAAGACACCTGGTCCACTGCTCCATAGCACAATATCATCACATCTCACCTAAAGAAACTTGGACCATCACTTAGTTCACTATCAGACCTCCATCCATTGTATATTTTTCATATACACTCACCTAAAAGAGATAGTATGAAAGAACGGGTAGCCAACCATCCATCATTATCATCACCAAGATGTTAGAAAAAACACCCACATATAAATATATGGGTATCGTCACATGGTTCTCGACACGTGTGGGTGAGTATATAAAATCACAATGAACATAAAAATATATATATAATCTGTACACAATACCAGCCTATAGATTCTGAATAAATCACATACCAACTCACAATACTGCCACTTTCACTTCCACCACTAAATTCATAACACCGCACAATCCACAAGCCACATTTCTCATTTCTAACCAATTCCATTATCCAACCTATTCATTTAATTATTAATCATTAACCAAATTTAACCACACTTTTCACTATTAATTCATTCATTAACCAATTTCTTCCTATTGAGTAAACCATCCTAATCCATTTAAAACATTATTAACCAATCATTCCATCACTACCTGGTCATCTAGAACAACACAACCATTCCCATATCATCTACCATGTAACACAACCACTCATCACCACCCCATAACACGGCCTCATACCAACCACACATAACCCCATATTTCATCGTAACCACACATCGCTACCCTATAGCATGCATCATATTATATCACCCCTCACCACCCTATAACATGGCTAAATAAACCCATTATCCCCTCATTCCACAACCACACATCTCCCAGACATCACTATCCTACGTCACCACACTCGCCACCCCACAGGAAATCCTCACAACCTCATCACATCACCACCCCACAATAAGGCCTCAAAAAACCATCACATTGTTACCCCACATCACAGCCTCACAAACCCATTACATCACTACCCCAAAACATGGCCTCATAAACCCATCACATTGCCACCCCAGAGCACAGCCTCACAAATCCATCATTCCCACATGCCACAACCACACATTGCAACACATCACAAAAAATATTACATATTTAAAAAAGGGTCCTTTTGATCAATTTAACTTCTTTATTTTTCGGTAATTCTCCCATAATCCATAATATAGGGGAATCCATTGTATTATCCAAATATAAGTGGTTGGCCAATTTCCATTTTTGGGTGACATCACAATAACATGCAATAATGTTTCCATAATAACAAAAAATAGTGTGAAAACAAATCCCCCAAAGACCACAATTTTTAGTCGTGTATTTATCTCGTACAATCAAAATACCACAATAATATCAAATATGTAAAAAATCATGAAAATCATTTCTTTTCCCCATCAATTTCAATTAAACTAGTTCATTATCTTTATTAGGAACATCTTACCATAGATAAACAAGAGTAAAACCCTCCCAAATTATACAAAAAAGTGATAAATGAGGGATCCCCTACGAAAATAGATATTTTCAATCTCGTTTTTCACCACAAGGTGAAGAAATAAGTACTTGTAAACCACAACCACATAAAAAATCCATGGATCAACTTAAACCACATCAAGGTTCCATCAAAAATGCATCCTAAACACACCCCAAAGAAAACCACAACACCATAGGGGATCTCGGAAGAAGAACAGAAGGAAAACCATGGGAAAGAGAGGAAAACACACAATGAATTTGTAGATATCATGTTTTCACTTTAATAATTGGAAATATATCATGTAATATTTGTGGATCTAGACACTAAGATGGTGCATGATTCAGAGGCCTAGTGTTCCCAGAATTAATTTTATAAAAATATTAAATATATTTTATATCACGAACACTATGGTTTTCTATACATACTATAATATATATTAAATGGAGTCTTGAAATGGAAATATGAGTCCATTTTTGAATTTAGAGTGTAGAATTTACCCCAGGTGTGACATAAATTTGAACATTTTAGGGTGTTCAGATAAAGCGGTCGTTGGCAGGTGCGTTCAGTGTATTAATTAATTATTTATTTAACTAATTTATTAAATGACATAAAACAAGTTACATCTAAAAATTCATCATTATAAGGGATTTCCATGTTTAGCCACATAACCTTGGGATAGTTGGGAGGATAATTTCACCACCCATCATTGGAGAATTGGGATTAGCTAATGATGAGCTTCCAAATCCAAGCGAATCGAGGTGCAGCGAGCACAATGAATCTTCCCCATCATTAGTCATTGTGTTATTTTCCAAAAAATGATAAAATATTAAGGTAGGACTCGTCATTTTGTGGTTTTCACACCTATGATTAAATGATTGAGCCTGATCATACTATTATTTTTTTTATCTGTATTCAAATCTATCCTTTTCATTATACTATACATCGGGTTAAATTTTTTACTCTCATTGTGCTATATTTTATCACCTCGATTATCCCTAATCTGATCTGTTGGCCAAGAAATCTTATAAAAATATCATCACATCCTTATTATTATTCTTTTTCCCTAATCACTCTTTGTGTTCTTCTTTGTTGGCCTACGGGGTCACTATTTGACATTGTTGGGCACGTTCAAGCATGATCTAACCCTCAGATTCACAGTGGATTCGCATACAATGAGTGGATTGAAAATTTAGAGATGAATTCTGATAGATTGTAGGATCTGAGTGATTATAATGTGGATCAACATTTCAATGAGTCAATATAATATTTTTTGAGATGAAATAATGCGTGCGGGTATAAAATAGAGGATCGAAACTCTAATTTCTGGGCATCAGAGGTCCAGAAACGATGGTTGGAGGTGGTTAGAACTTACTACGAGTAGTCAAACAATGTGATTTGTGATTGAAAATATAGATCTAAGATAAAATGAGTAGATATGAGATTCTATAGAAATATCAACTACACAGTGCATACTGGGATGAACACACATCATGTAGTAACCCAGATGTGACTGCTACAGTTTATGGGTGAGTTAGGTATCACATGCTATGTGAGAAACCCAAACACAATGTGAAACTGTGTTGGAAACCTATTGTGTACTCTAGGAAGTATAAAAACATAGGAACATCCAAACACATAGCTAGTGTACATGGGCATAGCCAGATGAACAAGAGAACGATTAGGAGAACACGGCATGACCTTAGGTGGCTGAGACATGCCATGTAGTCCCCTCATAATCCATGTAGTCCTACATGGGTAGAAAGTTGTGTACTGGTGAGAAAATGGCTAGGTAGAAAAGTGGAACCACACATTTTATGGATTCTTTACATGTCTTGTATCACTTTTTGAGTAAATTTCTACCTATCATATCTTCTTCGTTTAGACTTGGATTTTGGTCCATGAGTAGCCTGTCCTAAGAGTTTTTTCATGTAGAACATGATAGTGACCTTTGTAGTGGATTTTTATATATGATACAAGATATTCCATGTGTCATGCTTCTTTGGATGATGCTTGACCATAGTGGTGATTGGGTAGGATCATCAAACAGATTAGAGTGACACCCTCATGTTGTATTAGGGCATAGGTCCTCTATTGGCCATCAGAGTGGCACCCTCCTGTGGTTTCAAGGAATGGGTACTCTTCTATTAGAGTGGAACCCTCCTAATGGGACAGGTCGTAGATCCTCTATCTACCATTGGATTGGAACCCTCCTACTAGGATAGGGCATGGGTCCTCTATCTACCATTATATTTGTACCATCTTACTGGGATAGGGAACGAGTCCTCTATCTACCATTATAGTGTCACCCTCCTGAAGTGTTATAGTATGGGTCCTCTATTCATCAGAGTGAAACCCTCTTGTGTTGTTAGGGCATGGGACCTCTATCCATTATAGGGGAACCCTCCTATGGTGTTAGGTCATTGGTCCTCTATTCATAGAGTGGAATACTTCTGTTGTACCAGGTCATGGGTCCTCTACCTAGATATTAGGTCCCCTAGAATTTGTGTCACAGTGGTGAGGTGTATATTGACATGGATACTTCTTAAGATAGATATGTGAGATGTTAGGCATCATTGATGGGCCTTTTGGAACTAATGGTGGGATCTTTTCTTGGGTTGGGTTGTGAGATAGATATCTCATTTCTATCTCTTCTAGGTTTCTTTTCTAATCATATATATTTGCATCCTTATTATTGTATTTTATTTTTCTCTTTTGTATGGGATGATATGTATACCTCTATTGTGTCTTCTATCTCTCCCACTTTAGTTTTTTGGCTTCCTACTAGGTATTTATATACTCACCCCTGCACGGGATTTTTCTACACAAGTCGTATTATATGAAAATGAAGGAAAAGTTGATGATGATTACAGAGGAACATAGGGGTAACCCGGTGCATTTAACTATGTATGGTGGTCAGGTTTTGGAGATTTTAATTTGAGAGATCTCCGCATTTACTTTTCTAGATTTTTTTAGGTTGGGATATCTTTATGCTTGGGAATGAATTTTTCCCCTTTTTCTTTTTAGATTATTCTATCGTACTCTTTTATTCCCTAGAGGTTGTTACATGCATGGTTGTTACTCTATATGTTACTGACTTTTATTTTATTCCACTACGCTTATATATAGAGAAGTTTGTGTGTGTTTGTAAAGGTTTTTAGGAAAAGTCCTACCATATTATTTATGACTTCTAGCGCTTGTTTCCAACCCTTATCATATAGTGGCGGACTTGGGGTATTTATGGATCAGGCCCTGTTGGTTTGGGTCATGACAGATTATTATTAGAGTAGTTAATTCCTTATAATGATTTTTAGAGTTATCCCCTTATGAGGATTTGGTTGGGACTTAGGGAAATGGTGTTAAAGTGTTTCAAGTGTTTCTTTCAGGCTAGGAAAACTAGTGTTGGTGTAGTGGTCGACATATCCATACATCAGGTCTTTATCCACCATCTTTTCAACTTTTCATACCAAGACATGGGTTGTAGAGAATTTTGGTACATGTATCACATATGATTTAGTCTTTAAAATTTACTTCTTGAGTTATCTTCCTATATATATATGATCATCTTACCATAGTACATCTTTATTAAATTTTTAGGAAGCCTCCATGAAGACATCCAATCAGGTTACTAATTCAGGATCGTGATGATGATTCGATGAGTGATGAGGCCTCAGTTCAGGGGCCATCTTGTGAGATAATTCGTCCAGGTGGAAAGGTAGCGGCACCCCCACCTATTGAGAAGCATATTATACTAGTAGATTAGGATGATGATGCACACAGGCTTAGTGAACTTCATAAGTTTCAGCACTAGAAGCTGCTAACAATCTTCAGTGATCTATATCCCCATGCAGCAAAGGATTGGATGAGTTGGTGATCCGAGTTTTTAGGATTATCCGAGCACCATCTAATTTGGCGGTTTCACTGAAATCTAGTATTTTTATGGATCATTTGGACACTAGTTGAGCCTAGTTGCACAGATTCATGAGGAGTCAACACACTCAAGCTCTGACTTCCAATAGCTATTTCGTGAAGAGTATTACCCCTTATACTTGCACTCGGTTTGGATTTAGGAGATTATAGAGCTAAATTAGGGAGGTATGATAGTTTCTGACTATAATGCAAGGTTCACTAACCTTATGAGGTACTCCCTTGACATGACTCTGGATGGATTCTTCCAAGCATGAAAGTTTGAGAAGGGTCTCTGTGGAGACATATTTTCCAGTGTGTTATCCCTATTTATTCCCACTTATGTCAGAGTTTTGGAGTTAATGATGGTGATAGATAGATTCATGTCAGAGGTATACCAAAAAATTGGAGCTAGTAGTGGGAATTATAGGGTTGCGTCATTAATAGTAGTTGTAAGATCAAGTTGGAAAGATCTTGGTGTAAGAGATCTTCACATGATTAGACTTGAACACATGGTCTTGTAAAACGGGGATCATGTAGGGGACTAAAGAAGACCATAGAGGGTTGGTTCTATGCATGTGATGGGTGAGGTCACATGGAATGTGATTTCCTGACCCGACATGATGAGGATGGTAGGTAGATAGTGGATAGACTGCCATAGTAGAGACAGAATTATAAAAATAGATCTCCCATGTAAGGTTAGGTTGGACCCATATCAGAGCTATAAGAGTAGTAAGTGGGGATCCAAGATTAGAAGCTATGGGTTATGGTTTACATTATGAGATACTCCCACCATGCCTACCAGGATTTCCACATTAGGCTTAGGGAGATGGTTGTTGGGGCCATGGGCAGTTGCAGTCTATGGCGTCTTATGACCCGGTAGCTCATGAGATTTTTAGAGTTATGATATGTGTTTATTCTACTCTTTATTTATTACTAGTATACATATGTGTGAGTAATTTCTTCATCTCTTTACTTCTTTTTCAAGAGTCGGGTCTCCTAGTTGAGGCTTTAACCCATTATCTTTTTTTGAAGTTCCTATAGGGAATGCTTCTTAGATATCTTTTATCTAGTGGTGGTGTGAGTTATCACTTGGCTAAGAGAGTTTCCTATGGGACCTTTTGTTCATCATGATAAGATCTTATGAAATAATATTGAGTATAGAATAGTTTTCCATGGTCTAAGCCCAGATTGACTTTCACTACAGATGAGTCAGATGCCTTCATACTGATTGAATAAGATTATCCTTTATGGGAGGGAGAGAGATCTCAAGATAGGATGAGTGGGTTTTATGATTAGGAAGCTACAATCTATCACCAATAAGTTTTAGATTTTATCCCTTGGTGTAGTGGGATCTTTGTGAATCTGGATTCCTTCAATTGTGGAAGATTATATGGGCACCTTTCTTGAGGATGTTCTGGGACTAACTTTGAGGAAGGAGATGTATTTTTTCATCGAATGTCACCCCATTACAATTCTAATATTTTTTATGGCATATTGGATATCCCCTACCAAGATTTGGGAGTAACAGTTGTAGTTAGAGGACCTTTGAGATAAGGGTTTCATCTGACCCAGTGTGTCCCTCTGGGCAGTTCCAGTGTTGTTTTTGAAAAACATGGATGGGAGTTTGTGGATTTGTGTTGATTATCCTCACCTGAACTAGGTCATGATAAATAAAAATTACCCCTTTCCAAGTACCAATAACCTCTTTGATTAATTGTGATGTGTGAGATGGTTCTTGAAGATCAGTCTCAGGTTCAACTACCATAATTTGAGAGCTCTCAAGACTAATATTCTAAATCTATCATTCTGATGTTGCTATGGACACTATGAGTTCCTAGTGATTCATTTAGGTATAATTAATTCCTACACTATTTTTATGGATTTGATGAACCAGATCTTCTAGACATACTCAGATTGGTTTTTTGTTTTCTTCATTAATGACATACTAATATACTATGCATCTAAGGAGGAGAATTTAGAAAACATGAGGATGGTCCTAGATTTCATTGGGAGCACTCTCTTTATATTAAGCTCTTGAAGTTCTAGTTTTGGATCCAAAAGGTTCCATTTATGGGGAATTTGATTTTTGATCATAGATTAGATGTGGACCTGGAGAAGATCTATGTAGTGATTTATTAGGATCCACCTAAGATCATGTTAGAGGTGTGAGTTTTTCTTGGATTTTATGGGTACTATAAGAGGTTTGTAGCAGATTATCTAATATTGCAACCCCTTTGACAACCCTGATGCAGAAAGGGAATAATTTTTCCTAAAATAATTAATTCTAGACAGAATTTGATGATTTGAGGTTGTGGATGATGAGTGATCATATTTTGAGACTACTGGAGGAGGGCGTGGATTATGTAGTTTCTTATAATGCCTCTTAATCTAGGCTTGGTTTCATGTTGATGTAGAGGTAGGAAGCAATCACATATGGTTTGAGGTAGTTGATACTCCATGAGAAGAACTACACAAATCATGAACTAGATTTGGTAGTAATAGTATTTACTCCAAGGATGTGGAGGTACTATCTTCTAGGAGAGTGCTTTTTTGTTTACTCAGACATAAAATTCTCAAGTATGTCTTCACACAGAAATACATGAACCTAAGATAGAGGTTTTGGTTAGAGTTTTTATAGGACTATGACTTTGGTATATTCTATACTCTAGGGAATGTCAATGTGGTGGCAGATTCCCTTAGTATGAAGTCTCAGGGTTTCTTGGTGCAAGAGGAGTCTTAGAAGTTGGATTCCTTGCAAATAACCCTAGTTTAGTAGGAGGTTGTAGCTTTTATTTAATCTATGGTGTTTACTCCTCCACTCCTCCAACATGTGAGAGGGTCCTAGTTGGGAAACAATTATTTTTAAGGTCCTACATGACCACATATCCTCAATAGATTCACTAGATGGATTTTATGAAGAAAGTAATCACATCATACTTTTTTAGGGAAGGATGGTTATCCTAATCATAATGTGTAAGGAAGTGATGAGAGAGTTTCGAACATATCCTTTATTTGTACATATTAGTGCATGGAATATGTAAACAGACCTTTAGTGGCAGTTTTGGTAAGCTTTCATAAGGCATATCATAGTTTCATTTGTCTCTCACTGCCTCACACATCAGCACGTGAAGGATGAGCACCAGGTTCCAATAGGTTTTTTATAGCCTCTTAATATCACAAAGTGGAAATGGTGTGGCATACCCAAGTACTTCATGATAGGGATTCCATGGAAATAAAGATGCCATGATTCCATATGGGTGATATTTGAATTACTTATTAATTTGGATCACTTTCTTACTATTAGGGAGCATATTTTGGTGGCAAATTTGGGGCAGATGTACATGCAGGGGATCATATGCCTTCATGGGGTATCCTCAGCTATTGTCTTCGACTATGATTCATGGTTTACAAAATGGTTGTGGAGAGTCCTTTAGGTGGAATTTGGGACCCAGATTAGGATTATTATATCCTTTCACCACTAGATAGATGGGTAGACCAAGGGAACTATCCAGGTGCTTGAGGATATAATGAGGTATTTCACGTTAGACTTTGGCCTGAGCTGGTAGGATTATTTTTCTTTGATAGATTTTTCTTAATATAATAGATACAACTCAACTATTATTATCTAAAATTTCATGTCCATGTATGGGAGGCCTTGTAGGTTACCCTTATGTTGGACTGAGATTGGTGAGGCATCTCTTGTTGAGATAGAGATAGTGAAGGCGATGATAGAGAAGGTCCAAGTGATCTATGAGTGGATGAGAAAAACTAATAATAGTTAGAAATATTATGTAGATTAATTTCATAGGACCTTGGAGTTTGAATAGGAACATCATGTTTTCTTAAGAGTCTCTCTATGTTGAGGATTGTATAGATTTTACTAAGGTGTCAAGCTATCCCTAAGGTTCATCGTTCCATTTGAGATATTTCAAAGGGTTGGAGAGGTTTCCTACCACCTCACCTTACCCCCACAATTGGAATGGGTTCATGATTTATTCAATGTGTCATAGATGAAGAGAAATTTGTATGATCTCACACACATTATTGACTAGGAAAAGTTGGACATTGAGGATGGATCCACTTTCACGGAGAACCTGGTGGCGATTGAGGATTGTCAGGAGAGGATTCTGCATGGATGGACCATTCCCTTGGTTCATGAGCTATGGAATCATGGGAGCATGTAGGAATTCTCCTAGAAGCAAGAGAGCTAGATGCGGGCTTAGTATCCTCAGATTTTTGTTTAGTTTTTTCACTTTGAGGATGAAAATATTGAAAGATGGAATAATTTAAAGAATCTGTTTTTTCCTTGTAAGACTTTGAAGTATATAAATGAATATTTTCGGATCCAGGAACTGATAAAGCAAGAAATTATGAGGCCCAGTGTTCCCAAAATTAATTTAATAAAAATATTAAATATATTTTATATCTTGCATGCTAAAAATTTTCAGAAATAATGGAATATCCCTTAAACGGTGTCTCAAAATAGAGATATAAGACTAAATTTAAATAAGAAGCATGGAATTTAACATAGGTGTGACCTAAAGTTGGTCTGTTCAGGGATTTTGGATAAAGTAGCCATTGAGAGGTGTGTACATTGGATTAATTATTTAATTATTTAATTAATCCATTAAATGTCCTATAACCAAATTCCCTCTATAAATTCATCATTATGGTGGATCTCCAGGGTTATCCACATAACCCTAGGAATATTGAGAGGATAATGTCACCACCCATCATTGGGGAATTTTGGATCAGATGACGATGAGCATCCATATCCAAGTGAGTCAAGATGTAGTGTGTAATAATCTTCCCCATTATTGGCAGCTACGTTTTCACCAATGAATAATCCAATCTCTAGGTAGGAATCATCATTTTTGGTTTATTCCCTTATTATTAATTTTTTGATCTTGATCATATTTTTATTTGTTGATCTGTATTCAAATTCATCATTTTCATGAGCCTACACATCAAATTAAATTGTTTTCTCTCATTTTGTTGTATTTTCTCACCCTTGTTATCCCAAATCTAATTAGTTGTCCAAGAATTCTTGGACAACGATTGTTTCACCCTTGTTATTTTTCTTCGCCCCAAATAATTATTCACATTCTTTATTATTAGCCTATGGAGCCATAGTTCGACATTACCGGGCAGGTTCGATGGTGATCAAATCCCCAGATTCACAGCAAATTCACATGTGATGGGAAGATTAAAATATCAAGGATGGAGTTTGATAGATTGTGGTATGTGGTTGATTCCACTATGGATTAAGAATCCTATTATTCAATGGGATATGTCCAGAGACATGAAACCTCATGCAAGTATCAAATGGAGGATCAAAACTATGGTTTATGGCCACTTGAGGGATAGAAATGATGGCTGAAGTTGATTACCTCTAACTATGAGCAGTAAAACGGAGGGATTTGTGGTGGAGAAGCTAGATAGTGGAGATAAACTGAGATTCTATGAAAATCCCGACTACATGGTGTACTGGGATGAACACATGTCGTGTAGTGACCCAAATTCAATGTTTAGGGTTTCCAGGTGAGTTAAATATCACACATTGGGTGGGACTCACATACACCTTGTGACCCATTGTTGGTGACATGTTGTGTACTCTGGAAAGTACACAAACATGGGAAAAACCAAGAACACAACCATTTTATGTGGACATGTCCCAAAGGACACATGCACATAGCTAGTGTACACAAACACAACCCAAAGGACATGGGAATGGCCAAGCACATGGCCAGTGTACATGGAAACAACCTAAAGAAAATGGGCATGGCTAGGAGAAAATGGATAATCTCTGAGAGTTTGAGACATGATTTGTAGTCCCCTCACATGTTGTATAGTCCTACATGGATTGTGATCCATGTATTGGTGAAGACATGGACAGGTAGTAGAGTGGAGCCACACACTGTATTGGTCCCCTACACATCATATATCACTTTTTGAGTAAATTTATACCTCTATGTATACTTTTTTTGGACTTGGATTTTGGACCATGAGTAGCCTATCTGGAGTTTTTTTGTGTAGAAAGTGATGGTAGAATTAATGTTCTTTTTTGAGATACAATAAAAGATGTTCTAGGAATGAATCTTATTTAGGTGATTCTTGATGACGACAATGATCAGGCAGGATCATCAAAGAGATTAGAGTGTCACCCTCCTCTTATGTCAAGGCATGGGTCCTCTATCGACCATCAGATTAGAACCCTCTTGTGGTTTAAGGGCATGATTCCTCTACCATTAAAGTGTAACCCTACCACTAGTTTAGGGCATGGGTCCTCTATCTTGCATTAGAGTGTCACACTCATACTAGGATGGGGCATGTGTAACACCCCAAGCTTTCATGGTACGATTCTCTTTGAATAATACAGTAGCGTGTGTTGTACGCAACTTCAGGATTCTAACACACTACGACCAATCAAATTAGCCATTATGAATAGTAATACCAAATTTTTGAAATTTTATAAATTTTATCTCTCAAAATGGACGTCATTTTTGGATTTGGAATATCGAAATTTTCCTAGGATGAAATTTTGGTACTTTTCGGACAACTTTTATATTTTGATGAATAGTGAAAAATACTAAATTTTTATTAAAAACAATTTTTTTAATCGAAATAATTAATAGTGATAAATTATGAATTTTAGTGGTTTTAAAGTATATTTAGAATATATTTTTACAATTTAATACAATGTTGGTCATTGAACATAATTTCACATTTAAACTAGACATAAACAAGTGTCAATCTTTTGATAGTTATTATCTCTTAAAAACACGCTTTTTGTTTTGACAGTGGGAATTAATTTTAAATTAATTTCTTCCACTTTTTTGTTTTGAATTTGGAAAAATGGACTCAATATTTGGAATAAGGATGTCCAAATTTTTTATATAGGTAACTTTTATTTTTATACATTTTGAATAATTACTTCGGTAAATATTTTATTTACCATGGTTAAAGGGTAAATCCGGTAAATAAGGGTTACAAAATAATATTATAATAATAATAATTTACCCTAAAACGTATCTTAACCCTATTGGTTGATATATGTCCGACAATGTCCATATTTGGGTCGATTTTGGGACTCCATGGATCCACTTGTAAGTGATAATGACACTTTATATTAATTAAGTTAAAGTAAATACAAAAATGATATAAGAATATATCTTTTAGAAAAACAATTTTTACATAGGGTTATATATGTTATATTTTTGACTATAAATATTAATTATAAAGATAAAAAGATTTCATACATAATTTTATTTTATTTATAATTTTTATACATTAACTAATTTAATTTATTTATGACACAATGATGATGCAGTAATTACCTTATTGGTGAAATATTAAAATAATTGATATTATAAATACCCAAATAAATATAATTTGAGACTTTTAATGAATTCCACGAATTTTATAGGTACATATGACATGTTAGTATTGATTTAGTTTATTTTTTTAGAATTAATCATGTTGTTATGATTTTAACAAAAATAAAATACCAAATAGTGTCAAAATTGACATAAAAGAGTTTTTAAAACAAATATTATATTATTAATTGATATTAAATTTCTAAAAATATATGGTTCGGCCAAAGGACTTGTATCATTATAGGTGTATAATTAATGGACCACTTGGGTGTCTCTTGGATTTATATAGTAAGTTTATTAACTATATAAGATAAAAATACAAAGTGACATGGTAAGTGTCAAACTAAGTAACTAAGAGTTAAAACTAAAAGATAAGGTTAATATAATGACCCAAACCAGTATAAAATCTATTGGTTGAAAGTATTTCGACCCATACCCACCTTATACTTTGAATAATCCACTTTTTATCCATTATAAACCGAATATAAATTTATTATAAAATAATACTTTAAGTTTTTTCTAAAGAGCCCCTCCTCCCCCTTATAAAAGGACACCACTTCTAACCAATTCTTCACACCTTCAAAGCCTTTTGGATCGGCCAAACTCTGCCCAAATATCCTCCCAACTTCCCTAAATTCAACCTATAGGCCATAGTTTGATCATAAAGCCAACCAAAGATCCCTTTTGATCAAATCAAAAGGAAGAACCCGAAGAAGAGGTAGCGTCTTCACCACCCTCTTTAAAGTTCCTTTCTTCTTCAACTTCTTCTTTCCTTGTTATTTCCATTATAAAATAATAAATCCAGTATATTATATATAATTTGATGTTATTATAATTATGGAAAAAATAAGTTCATTATTCTATCCCTCCCTTGGATGACATGTCACCATACATGCGTAAGTACGGCCTACCGTCTCCACATTGTGGTGTAATTGTTATTCAATATATTATTATTTAGATGAGTATAATAATAATATATAATTCATGTAAATAATAAATATAACATGATAAAGGTTCTGTATATATTATATACGATCCAATTATATATTATATTAATATCAAAGGAATGATATTTTCGCTCGTGCGTACGTGTGGATTACCGTCTCCACGACGCGATGAGATTCATTTCTAAGTTCACCATTCATCGACGATTATAAAAAATATATATTACTAATAAGTAAGTAATATATGAAATAATAATGCTACTGGAGATATATATATTCATATATATAAGTATTTATTTACATACATATATCTTATTCACTTACTTCCGTTCAATACTATATGAAAACAGAAACAGCGTTTATGCGTACGTACGGACTACCGTCTCCATAAACGGTGTTTTCCATTTCATATATATGTCTATTATAAGTTTTTATATTCTAAATATATATGATAAATAAATAATTTTTTATATTCTGGAAGTATTTAAATCATGATCTAAGTGATACAATCAAGATTAACAAGTTAAAACCCGTAGAATAAAGAAAGCGATTATTACCCGAATTATTAATATAACATGGAAATTATTATTAAATGGGTAGTATAAAATCATAAATGAATAATATATGATATCATAAATATTAATATGGTTATGGTATAATTTAATAACATACTATAGTCTTCATACAGGAGGCTAAACATACCCCCGACTAAAGGAAAGTGCATGGTAAGGGGTTTTCATCTCACTCCTTATTTCCGTGAGATTCGTACCATATTGCCACTATTACATTTTTTGTGGTGTATGTACTTCCCATAATTGTATTCTTTGTATAATACAATTTAATTCATGTGTATTTACATATTCATTGTATGATACCTCTTTCATGGGGTGTATGTTTCGTAAGTTACAAAATTGGTAAGGGTTAATTTCATAATCTCTTTATTATCCGAGGTTGTTTTTACGTAAGTATCTGCTGGGACATATTTATTATCCATGTCTATGTTTCATAATATAGTTTTAAAAGGGATTATTTTTAAGGGAATTTTTACTAAAACTTTATTTCAAATTTTTTAAATATTTATTCTTCTAAATCATTCTCATTAATAACCATGTCTTCAAAATGGTTTTTAAGGATTTATTTATATGGACATGAATGTTTTTAAAATGTTAATTACTTTCAAAAGTTTCAAAGTGGTATGGGACACTTTGATTCAAAAATGTATTTAAATGAATTCTTTTCCAAATTTTGTGACTTTTAAATGTTTTCATGAAAAATGAGTATTTCTCTCAAAGAGTTTTACAAATCATTTTCATCAAGGTCAAAATCCTTTAATGGATTTTAAACTTGTTTTGAAGTTGATTTATCATGATACAAATCTTCCATATTGTGTTGAAGGTTTTGTGATATGTTTTACAGTGGATGTGTTATTTTTATACCATTCATGGTTTATGGGTAAAGTATTGACATTTCGAATGTTAGTTTTAATAGGAATGTTTATGTTATGTTTAGACCTTTTCATATGAGGAATGCATTGGACTTAGTAAGTGACTGGTGGAGCCCGATATAGCTCTTCGATGCATCGGTAGGTCTCATGAGACAAACTAGTGTCTTGGCATGAGGCCTTGACAAAATATTATTTGTAGTCTTGGTACGAGGCCTTGGCTACGTGGTTATGATAGTCTGGCATTATGAATTCCATCGTTATGAAAGTGGTTATTGATATTGCATGTGATTATTCAACTAGTAGATTATCCATGTGAATAAGTAAATGGAATTATTTCATTTTATCTTTTCCATATTATTCTAAAGTTCAAGTTTAAAAGGATTTTGTTTTATTTATACATTTCCTTAAATGTTTATGCTTATTTTTGAAATTTTCTGCTATATTATTATCCTTACTGAGCATCTGAGGTCACCCCTTTCTATGTTTTATTTTCCCAGGATTCCAAGAAGTGTATTGTGATTGATATACAGGGTTAAGACAAGGGAATAATGGCGTTCATAAAGGATTATTTATGTTGTTTTGTATGTTATGAAGTGTAATGTAACATTCATGTATGTAATCTATTTTCCAATACTACTAAACTGATCGGTCCTTCAGGACTTGATTCCTTGTAATCATGCCAATGTATTAAAATAATGCATCGACTCTGGGTAACTGGGGTCGGGGCGTTATAGTTGGTATCAGAGGATGTTTAGCAATAACCTTGGAAACTAGATTTAGATAAACTCTGATTGGAGCACATTACCCTAAGATAGACTTTG
Organism: Viscum album; assembly: GCA_963277665.1. Lineage (NCBI taxonomy): Eukaryota > Viridiplantae > Streptophyta > Magnoliopsida > Santalales > Viscaceae > Viscum > Viscum album. The sequence goes on from OY728145.1 coordinate 509,370,789, forward strand.
AGTATTAGTATAGAAGAACTTCCTAGAATTTTGGTAATGTATATATTTTGTGAGTTTTCCAAGAAATACATCCCTGTCTGGATACGAGCAGGTAGAGGTGGCTCTGGCACAGATGTACCAAGGGGTAAAACCCAAAAACACCACTTTGAGCTAGACTCGAACGGGAACTGGTGCATGACAACTGGCCTTGCTGCACTCTTGGTTACGACACTCGGGGGGATATGCTTAGGATAATTCTCATTTTCTTTACAAACAAATATGAAGGACGTATGAGTATATACTTACTAAAAGAAAACATTTTTATGATTATGGATTATATCCATAAACTGTTTAATATATGTTAAGTGTTTTACAAGTTTGGGATTAGGTATTTCTATTCCTAAACTAATCTAGTGTATGCCATTGTTTAGAAATGGCGCCCAGTAGAAGGAATGAGAACTCCAGTAGTACACATTATCCAAAGAGTAAGAAGGATCATATCTTTCATGGTCCTAAGCCAGAATTTAGAAGGGAAATAGTCTCTCACGTATTATCATCATATGAAGAAATAGTATCATGTGTTGATAAGATAAGTAAAGAATTCTCAAATTCCTATGGCTTTGAAGGGAAGCCTGAGAAGAAAAGGATGGTAGAGAGAAGGACAGATAACGGGAAGAAGGTAAAGAAGGATTTTCCCTTATGTGATAACTATGGAAAGAATCACCTTGGAAAATTCTTTAAGGGAATGGGAGTATGTTATAAGTATGTAGAAAAAGGACACCAAGTACGTGACTGCAATTGTAAGAAAAATGTTTCAAATGTACAATGCTTCATTTGCAAGGAGTTTGGACACTACACGAACCAATGTCCCAGTCATCAGACTATGCCACAAATGATGCTATTGGATAATAATCAAGTTATGATACTAACAAAAATGAAGAGGAATGACTGGTGTTCTTATGTTTTTATTTTGGAATTATTTCATTTAAGTGTTGTATCAATGATGTTCTGTAAATAAATAAGTATTGTACTGTAGTACTATTTCATTGAGGATTTGAGATTTTATGGTACTAAGAAAAGTGAATCTACAACGAGTTAAATTTTTGGAAATTACATGGTTTAATGAAAGATAAACCTTAATATGGTCCTAATATTGAGGTACTGATTTTGGAATAAGACGTGGTTGATTTGGGTAAATTATATTGGATATTATTGAATACCTTGAAACTGATTAATGATTTTTCATCGTTGGAGTTTACAACATTTTTGATAAAAGGAGTATATCCAGTATTCTATAAAGAATAAGGGAGCATGAATGTAATCAATAAGGTTTTATGGTAATTCAGGATGTTACCATGTTTTAAAATAATACATGGTGAAGGTGTTCACATGTTATTACATGGAAAAAGGATCTTCATTGTGTTTAACTTCCTTATAAATTTTGGACTGTGAGTTTGGATAGTAGTATTTTGGATAAGTATAAAGGTTAGAATGGATTAAGTTTGAAAGGTTATTTTTGGATTTTTATAAAAGGACAACACACAGACCGTGTGACAACTCGTCGCGTCGGAAAAAGCTGCGAGAATCGAACCCACAACCATAGTGCGATTGGGATTTATCACTTACCACTGGACTACGTGATGTTCCTGGATGGTATAATGTAGTTTCTTTTTTAAAGGGTCTGATATGTGAATTATAAATTCATTATATTTGGAACCCTATACGATTAGGATAAATAGAGTATTTTTGAGTTGTATTATGTTTTGGGGTGAAAGATGAGTTTGTGGTAGAAATTTATTAATGGATAAAACTATAATTATAAAATAAGTATATCTCCTTATGATCTTATCCAATCTCATAAATAAATTAATCAACATTAAGAAAAGGAACTTAGAACAAAAATGTTGTCCTAGATGGTACCTTAGATCATCACAAAATTATGGCTTAGGGATTATTGGCATTTTCATAGCATGTTCTCTACCACTCTCCATCAGATATTGATGGTTATATTTCCCTTCCATATCCATATTTTCCTACATGGAACCCTAGTATGTGTTATTTTCGGTAACCTTCATACTTACCACTCTTTATTTTAAATAGAGGCCTCATTAATCCATTTTTCGATGTGGGATTTCAACTAAGATATTTTGAAATGTCAACCCCAAGTTTCCAATACCAAGCATAAATTGTGAGGACACAATTTATTGAAGGAGGGGAGAATGTAACACCTCATGCTTCTATGGTACTATTCTCTTTGAATAATACAGTAGCGTGTGTTGTACGCAACTGCGAGATTCTAACACACCGCGACCAATCAAAGTAGCCATTATGAATAGTAAGACCCACTTTTTGAAATTTTATAAAATTTATCTCTCAAAATGGACTTCATTTTTTGATTTGGAATATCGAAATTATCCTAGGATGAAATTCTGGTACTTTTTGGATAACTTTTATATTTTGATGAAGAGTGAAAATTACTACATTTTTATTAAAAAAAATTTAATCGAAATAATAAATGGTGATAAATTATGAATTTTAGTGGTTTTAAAGTATATTTAGAATATATTTTTACAATTTAATACAATTTTGGTCATTGAACATAATTTCACATTTAAACCAGACATAAACAAGTGTCAATCTCTTTATAGTTATTATCTCTTAAAAACACGCTTTTTGTTTTGACAACGGGAATTAATTTCTGCCACTTTTGTGTTTTGAATTTGGAAAAATGGACTCCATATTTGGAATCAGGATTTCCAAATTGTGTATATAGGTAACTTTTATTTTTAGACATTTTGAATGATTACTTCGGTAAATATTTTATTTACCATGGTTAAAGGGTAAATCTGGTAAATAAGGGTAACAAAATAATATTATAATAATATAAATTACCTAAAACGTGTCTTAAACCTATTGGTTGATACATGTCCGACCATGGCCATATTTTGGTCGATTTTGGGACCCCATGGATCCACTTTTAAGTGATAATGACACTTTATATTAATTAAGTTAAAGTAAATACAAAAATGATATAAGCATATATCTTTTCAAAAAACAATTTTTACATAGGGTTATATATGTTATATTTTAGACTATAAATATTCATTATAAATATAAAGAGATTTACTACATAATTTGATTTAATTTATAATTTTTAGATATTAAATAATTTAATTTATTTATGACACAATGATGATGCAGTAATTACCTTATTAGTGAAATATTAAAATAATTGATATTATAAATACCCAAATAAATATAATTTGAGACTTTTAATGAATTAAATGAATTTTATAGGTTCATATGACATGTTACTATTTATTTAGTTAACTTTTTTAGAAGTAATAATTCTGTTATGATTTTCACAAAAATCAAATACCAAATAGTGTCAAAATTGACATAAAAGAGTTTTTAAAACAAATATTATATTATTAATTGATATTAAATTCCTAAAAATCTATGGTTTGGCCAAAGTATGTGTATCATGATAGTTATATCAGTAATGGACCTCTTGGGGGTCTCTTGTATGTATATATTAAGTTTATTAACTATATAATATAAAAATACAAAGTGACATGGTAAGTGTCAAACTAAGTAACTAAGAGTTAAAACTAAACGATAAGGTTAATACAATGACCCAAACTTGTCTAAAATATATTGGTTGAAAGTATTTAGACCCATACCCACATTATACTTTGAATAATACACTTTTGAGCCATTATAAACTGAATATAAATTTATTATAAAATAATAATTTAAGTTTTTTCTAAAGAGCCCCTCCTCCCCCTTATAAAAGGACACCACTTATAACCAATTATTCACACCTTCAAAGCCTTTTGTCTCATCCAAACACTCCCCAAATATCCTTTAAACTTCTCTCAATTAAATATATAGGCCTTAGTTTGATCATAAATCCAAACGAAGGATCCCTTTTGATCAAATCAAAAGGAAGAACCCGAAGAAGAGGTAACGTCTTCACCACCCTCTTTAAAGTTCCTTTCTTCTTCAAATTCTTCTTTCCTTGTTATTTCCATTCTAAAATAATAACTCCACTATATTCTATATATTGTTATGTTATTATAATTATGGAACAAAAAATTTCATTATTCTATCCATCCCTTGAATGACATGTCACCATACGTGCGTACGTACGGCCTACCGTCTCCACGTTGTGGTGTAATTGTTATTCAATATATTATTATTTAGATGGGTATAATAATGTTGCATAATTCATGTAAATAATAAATATAACATGATAAAGGTTCTGTATATATTATATACCATCCATTTATATATTATATTAATATCAAAATAATGATATTTTCGCTCGTGCATACGTACAGATTACCGTCTCCACGACGCGATGAGATTCATTTCTAAGTTCACCATTCATCGACGATTATAAAAAATATATATTACTAATAAGTAAGTAATATATGAAATAATAATGCTACTGGAGATATATATATTCATATATATAAGTATTTATTTACATACATATATCTTATTCACTTACTTCCGTTCAATACTATATGAAAACAGAAACAGCGTTTATGCGTACGTACGGACTACCGTCTCCATAAACGGTGTTTTCCATTTCATATATATGTCTATTATAAGTTTTTATATTCTAAATATATATGATAAATAAATAATGTTTTATATTCTGGAAGTATTTAAATCATTATCTAAGTGATACAATCAAGAGTAACAAGTTAAAACACGTACGATAAAGAAAGCGATTATTACCCAAATTATTAATATAACATGGAAATTATTATAAAATGGGTAGTATAAAGTCATAAATGAATAATATATGATATAATAAAAATTAATGTGGTAATAGTATAATTTAATAACATACTATAGTCTTCATACAGGAGGCTAAACGTACCCTCGACTAAAGGAAAGTGCAAGGTAAGGGGTTTTCATCTCACTCCTTATTTCCATGAGATTCATACCATATTGCCACTATTACCTTTTTTGTGGTGTATGTACTTCCCATAATTGTATTCTTTGTGTAATACACTTTAATTCATGGGTATTTACATATTCATTGTATGATACCTCTTTCATGGGGTGTATGTTTCGTAAGTTACGAAATTGGTAAGGGTTATTTTCACAATCTCTTTATTATCCGAGGTTGTTTTTACGTAAGTATCTATTGAGAAATATTTATTATCCATGTCCATGTTTCATAATATAGTTTTAAATGGGATTATTTTTAAGGAACGTTTTACTAAAACATCATTTCAAATGTTTTAAATATTTATTATTCTAAATCTTTCTCATTAATGTCCATGTCTTCAAAATGGGTTTTAAGGATTTATTTATATAGACATGAATGTTTTTAAAATGTTAATTCCTTTCAAAAGTTTCAAAGTGGTATGGGACACTTTGATTCAAAAATGTCTTTAAATGAATTCTTTTCCAAATTGTATGACTTTTAAATGTTTTCATGAAAAAGGGGTATTTCTCTCAAAGAGTTTTACAAATCATGTTCATCAACGTCAAAATCATTTAATGGATTTTAAACTTGTTTTGAAGTTGATTTATCATGATACAAATCTTCCATATTGTGTTGAAGGTTTTGTGATATGTTTTACAGTGGATGTTTTATTTTTATACCATTCATGGTTTATTGGTAAAGTATTGACATTTCGTATGCTAGTTTTAATATGAATTTTTATGTTATGTTTAGACCTTTTCATATGAGGAATGCATTGGACTTAGTAAGTGACTGGTGGAGCCCGCTATAGCTCCTCGATGCATCGGTAGGTCTCATGAGACAAACTAGTGTCTTGGCACGAGGCCTTGACAAAATCTTATTTGTAGTCTTGGCACGAGGCCTTGGCTACGTGGTTATGATAGTCTGGCATTATGCATTCCATCGTTATGAAAGTGGTTATTGATATTACATGTGATTATTCGACTAGTAGAATATCCATGTGAATAAGTAAATGGAATTATTTCATTTTATCTTTGCCATATTATGCTGAAATTGAAGTTTAAAAGGCTTTTGTTTTAGTTATACATTGCCTTAAATGTTTATGCTTATTTTTGAATGTTTCCGCTATATTATTATCCTTACTGAGCATCTGAGCTCACCCCTTTCTATGTTTTATTTTTCCTAGGATTCCAAGAAGTGTATTGTGATTCATATGAAGGGTTAAGAAAAAGAATAATGGCATTCATAAAGGATTATTTATGTTGTTTTGTATGTTATGAAGTGTAACGTAACATTCATGTATGTAATCTATTTCCCAAGACTGTTAAACCACTCGGTCCTTCGAGACTTGATTCCTTGTAATCATGCCAATGTATTAAAATAATGCACCGACTCTAGGTAACTGGGGTCGGGGAATTACAGCATTGGTCCTCAATCTACCATTAGAGTGTCACCCTCCCGATGAGAAAGGATATGGGTCATATATATACCATTAGAGTGGCACCCTCTTGTGGTGACAGGGAATGGTTCCTCTATCCATTTGAGTGGAACCCTCTTATGGTGTTAGGGAATAGGACCTCTATCCATTAGAGTGGAAGCCTCCTACGATTTCAGAGAATGGTTCCTCTATCCATAGAGTGTCACCCTCCTGTTTTACTAGTGAAAGGGTTATATACCTAGAGATTATTTCCCCTTGAATATGTGGAATAATGGTGAGGTGTTTATCAACATGGATTCTTCTTTTTACAGACACATGAGATGCTATGAATCATTGATGAACCTCTTGGAACTGATGGTAGACTCTTTTCATGGGTTGAGCTATGAGATGGAGATCCCCTTTATCTCTCATATGAGTTTCTTTTCTGAGAATATATATTTTTATCCATGTTTTGAATTCTGTTTCTCTCTTACTATAGGCTGAGTTTTTTACTTATATCATTTATTCTATAGTTCCCTCTTCATTTTTTAGGGCTTCCTACAGGGTATGTACATACTCACCCCTGTATGGTATTTTCCCACACATGTTGTGTCTTATGAAGATGAAGGATAGGTCTTTGGTGATTAAAGAGGATCATAGGGATACCCTAGTGTATTTGACCTTGTACGATGGTCAAGTCTTGGAGATCTGGAGTTGGGCTCTCTTAGTATCTAATTTTCCAATATTTTTTATGTTGGTACATATTTCTGGTTGGTCATGTATTTTTCCTCTTTTTATTTTTATATTACACTACCTTACTCTTTTATTACCTAAAGGTTGTTACATTCAATTTTGTTACTCTATATGTTACTGTATTTTCTTTTATTCCTTTATAATTATTCATGGATACGGTTTTGTGTGTGTATAGTTTTTTAGGAAAAGGCCTCCCATATTAGTTATGCCTTTTAGTACTTGTTTCTAACCCATGGTCTATAGAGTTGGGTTTGGGGAAGATGTGCATCAAGCCCCGTTCGGTCAGGTGGTGATAGGATCACCAACAGGCATCGATTGGAACCTATAGATCAAAGATATAGGAGGATTGAAAATCCTTCCAATGTGTCTAGGGATTTTCTAAAATGAGATAAAGATAGGGTGGGTAAATAAAAAATAATCAGTTGAACAAAAAAGGATTTAAAATCTAGATCCTACCAATTTCACATTATGAACTCAATTCACAATATGAATTCCACAAGAATCCACCAAAATTCTAACTTCCCTTGAATTTCACATCACCTGGGCTCAAATTAATTACACATCCTAAATCACTTTCATAAAGTGAATTCATTTCATAGACTCCCACTTATCCTGCATACAATCCATAAATCCATACCTCTATATAATCCATGAAACATTAATTCCCATTGTGAACCCATTTTACATCATGAACCCCCACTTGTATCACTACTAAAGCTCCATACCTATTGATCCCAATACACCTCCATAGAATTCCTCTAACTACCCAAACAGAAAAGTAATGGTCTGAGAAAACATGGGTAATTACATCAGATACCTCTAAAATGATTCTCATCCAAGAGAATCAAAACCAAAACCCCATGAAATAAGAGGGGTTTGAACAACCACCCTATTAGATACTTATCAAGGATCTCATCATACCTCAAATGATAATACTATCCAAACACACTAACCAAAACACCCACAAACTTACCATGCAACTGCATCACCATACAAAAACACTACTACTTCTCACCAGGAACAAAACCACAATATTTAGTACAATCCACAAACCACATCCTTTCACACAAATAAATGGCCATCTATACAACCATGTTAACATACACACAGTCTAACCAACAACCGCTATAACTAAAAAATCACACTACCCTAAATATATAAATTAGGGAATGTCATCATCCATGTCATGATATTATCTATTTTGGGTGGTGCTGACTCACCCTCATGGGTTTAATCATATCTCAGTATAATGAATCTTTATTTGGAATCAGTTCCTCCCCTTTTCATATGTCAAAAATTTATCACAAATCACATAATAAGAAAACAAAAAATCAAAGGAACTGCACCTCTTATCTAAAACATCCACTGCACCCAACTCCTTGATCACTTGGAAGTGGGGTGATTTTTTCAATTGATCTATGATTACCCAGATAGCATCATAGACTCTCTGAACTCTGGTAACCCTATGAAAAAATCCATTAATATTTTTTCCCATTTCCATTACATAATATCTAAATGCTACAATAAAAAACTGAGATCATGATGCTCATCATTTACCTTCTAGAAAACCAAGCACCAAGCCACAAACTTCACCATTGTCCATTTCATGCTAGGCCACAAAAAAATGTGTCATAAAGCCAGGGTATATCATAGATAATTATAGGTGTACTTACAAAGTTGATCTAATAAACTCAAAAAGGACTCCCTTGTGTATTAATACTAGAAAAAATAGCCTCCACTAAAACAACATCTGGTTATGACCATCCCTCTAGAGAATTACCATGGCCAACACGATCATCCATCACCTCTTCCTCTGATTCTCCCCCTGATACTCCTCCATCTTCTATATCATAGAATACTGAACCATTATCTGAAACAAGAAACCTCCACTATAAACCACTCTTGAATCTAACTTCAAGGCTTCCAGCTCCTCCATTTCTCTGCAAGCATCTCCAGACTCTTGAAAAATATCCCTTTGTGACCTCCTACTCAAATTATTAGCCATGGTATTCCCCTTTCCTGAGGTGTAAGAGATATCAAAATCATAATCCTAGAGAAACTTCATCCACCTTCATTTCCACATATTTAGATTATAATGAGAAAAGATATACCTCAAGATCTTGTGATTAGTAAAGAACACAAAATGCTCCACAATGTGGTAATATTTCCAAAACTTTAGTAAAAAGAAAACCAATGCTAGATCCAGATAATGGGTTTCATAGTTACACTTGTGATGATATAACTTTCTAGACCCATATGAGATCACTACTCTCTAATGTATTAATATGTATCCCAAACCTAGCTGGGAATTGTCACAAAACACCTAAAATGACATACCCTTCTCAAGAAACTAAATCACTAGAGCACTAACAAACTTATACTTCAGGTAACTAAATTCTTTCTAGAACTGATCAGTCCATAAAAAACCTATACCTTCCTGGTAAATGATGTTAACAGGGCTACAACTTCAAATAAATTGGGCAAAAATATTTTATAATATCCCACAATACCAAGTAAATAGTGAACCTATGATACATTATTGGGTGTTTCCCATGAAACAACTAACTTGACCTTCAATGGGTCTACTTCCATGCCCTTCTCAGACACCACATTTTCAAATAAATGAACCTCTAATATCCAAAACATATAGTTGGAAAACTTTCCATAGATCAGGTGGTGTTGAATAACCTATAATACATCTCTAGAATGATTGACATGATCCTACTGTAACCTCTATTAGATTAATATTTCATCGATGAACACAACAATGAAATGGTATATGAATTCATGAAATATGGATTTCATGATCCCCATGAACATAGCCATGGAATTCATGACACTTAATGGCATAACTAAAAACTTGAAGTTCCTATACCTTCATCTGAAGGTATTCCTCAGGATATCACCCTCCTTTACCCTCAACTAGTGATATTAAGACTACAGATCAATCTTAAAAAACCAATTGGACCCTATCAACTAGTAAAAAAGACCATAAATCCTCAAAATAGGGTAACAGTTCTGGACCATCACCTGATTCAACCTTAGGTAGTCTATAATCAACCTCAAACTACCATCTTCCTTATTCGCAAACAACATTGGAGCACCCTAAGGCAACACACTGGGCTAAATAAAACTTTTATTAATTAGATAATCTATCTGAATCTTAAACTCTTTAAACTCTAAAGGTTTCATCCAATAAGTATCATTGAAATATAAGAATCACCATTTTTCAATTATATCATAAATCCAACATCATTTTGAGGGGTTAGAATCACAACTACCTTAGGAAAAACATCAAAAAACTCCCCAATGATCCTAAGAACCTCCACCATTCTAGAATCTTTCAATTCCATAGATAACTCATCCATTAGATAAATAAGGGGCTCAACATATCTAATCACCACCTAAAAACCTCAATATCTAATAAAAAACACACTTTGGACATCCACATCTGAGAACACAACTCTCCTCTAAAAGAATCCAATAACATCACGCACAAAATAAAACCATTTGATGTCAAGGGTGACATCATACTACTAATTATAAAGTAAAAAAAAGATCCCCATGATACTTAAGTGGCCCCATAATCTTTCTACACTCCCAAAACACATCAAACAAACTATTATTGCCTTTAAATGATATATTCAACACCAAGGACATAGTAAGACTCTCTACGTCTAGTCTCAGAACACAAACTAGAGTAGTTGCAACAAAGGAGTGTGAATTTCCTAAATCAAACAAAGAAAAAAAGAGTATAAAATAATATTTTTGTACCTTGAATTATCTATGGCCCCTCTAGCACTACTTCCCCCAATGTATATAATAGAACACACCCAAATCCTTTACCTCTTTGATATAGCCCTATAATAACCCATCTCTTTATTTAACATTTAATAATGACTTATTACATAAAATTTTACTTAATAAAACTCATAAGATAGATAGTTATAGTGTCTTTGGGGTTTATTAACATTACATAACAACTTCAAACATGAAATACAACATCTTTATTGAAAACTTATTTGATATGACCAAAACATTCCTTCGTACTTAACACTGCATGGGATAACCTAAGGACAAATATAAGAAAGGGGAGAGATATAAAGCCCAGTAAGGGGATAAACATGGAATAACATGAAGATAATAATACATGTTATATAAGGAATATCAATGATTCATAAATTAACAAGAATAATAATGTAGGATATAGCATGATAATCGTAACATGGAAATGTGGCAACAACTCAAAACACTACATCACAAACCTAAGTCAATGATAAACATACAAGACTTAATTGTGGAAAAAATTTCTATAAATTAATTAGGTAAACCACTATCCCAACATGATTCATCATGATACAAAACTTTACCCAATGCATTGGAGCTCTATTTGGGTTCATGCTTCATAAACATTTCAATCTCATGCTTAAGGGTGCCACATATATCATATAACATAAGTTCATTCAAAATCATAATTTATTCCACAATTGAGGGATGTGGAATGCATATATGGAATTCATCAATAAATAATTATATTTTCATAAAGTTTAGTACCCATGATAGAGAAAAGGGTATGGAATTCACTACACAATTATTTTGGCATGGTAAATTGTGGTCCGATTTCGACAGCATAACAACATCTTATATAAATTAATAAAATGGATTGATGAGAGAGAAAAAGGTATCTCATAATTTAGATATGAAATTTGTCTTAATATATACATGTAAGTACATTACCTATTATAATTAATTTGAAATAGAATATGTAACATGATAAATATTCTTGAAGTAAGATGAGAAAGTAAAAGAACCCTTATGAAATTTGGGCATGGCAACGAGTGCACATAAAGGATCATAGGGGGTCTTAATTAGATTTAAATAAATATATAATCATTTATAATTCAAATATAATGTAATGGAATAATGAAACATAATATCCCAACATATAAAAATTGAATTTAAGAAGCATAATATAAAAGAAGTTCTTGAATAGAAATGAGAAGAGAGAAATCCCTTGCAGAATTTCAGCACAGTAACATGTTAGGTAAGGGTCCAAATGAGGGGGGATAAATGATAACTCATAAAAATAACATCCATTAGATAATAATTTAATGATTAAAAGTTAATTTAAATATAATAAATTGAAATTAAAATAACTATTCTCAAAGAAGGTGCTTGGATTCAAAGGAGAGAGGATAGAAATCCCTTACTTGGATGTGTGACTCCAAAGGATTGGGAGAGGCTTCTTGAGAGCTTGGGGCAACTTTTGAGGACTCTATGTAGTATATTTAAGATTTTATATGATCTTAAAGTAGTTTTAGTGAAGGGAAGTTGGAGCTTGGGTGGGTTTATATAGGAAAGGAGGGGGATTTCTTTATTATTTTGGTTTTGGACACTACATAATAAAATATTCAAAACCACAAACCATTCTATGATTTTTCCCATGGTTTCTAGAATAGGGGATTGGTATAAATTATTTTATGAGGAAAAGGGTAGAATATAATAAAATATTTCCCTTTCTTATGTGGAGGTTAGTTTCACTTTCAAAGAAATTATTTTAAAATCTTAAAATATATTATAAGTCTTGGAGGATTCACTCTAGCTTTATAAAATAAATAAAATAAACATAAAATCACATTATATTAAATTAAAAAAACATATATTTAGATGAATATACCTTTTAAAATATTTATTACATAATTATTGTTCCATTATGATGTTATAAAACACACCGTATATTTATATGGTATTTAATTTTTACCCAAAAATTTGATTGTCTCAAAAAATAATGAAAAATTCACCATTGGATAATTTTGACATCTTGATTCCAAAAATAATATTCCTTTTATATAAATATTTTTCTAAATAATTTAATTTTCAAAAATAAAAATGGTCATTTATTAAAAATTAATGGGTTTTCTGACAATAAGAGTTTTCGAACCCAAATAAAAATTACATTTGACTTCCTAAAATTTATATGATTGTTTACATTTTAAAAAGTAATTTAATGATAATATTTTATTAAAATATTATTTATTTCAAAAAATTCATTAATTCATCAAAATTTATTTCTTAATTGAATTTGAATATTAACCAAAAATAATGTTTGATCTTTAAAAATCATTTATAGAGTAACAATAATATGAAGAAAAATATATTCATTATTCTATAAAAAATAATGTACTTAATCTTATTTCTAAGGTCTTGATACATATCCCTTTATTATATAATCATATTCCCTTAGAGTAAGGTGCATGATAGTGGAGATTATATGGGGTCATTCGGTGAACATGGTTTGGTTCATGATCTTAATGAGCTTGAACTTTTCCCGTAAATAGTTTCTCTCATGCTAAAGTTGTTCGATCTCAGCTTGGTCTTGGTCTATGGAAAATCCCAAAAATGTTATCTCCACTGGAATCTCTGATAAATGGGATTCATAGAGTCCAATCCAGCTAGATGAGACTATCATTCCTTTGTTTGTGTCAAAAGGATTTATTAAAACCCTATATTTATACTATTCATGTGATCATTGTTCAATGATTATATTATCAATGGTAATGATACTTAACTATCATTTACGTCCAATTTGATAAAAAAATAAGTGAATGTGTTTTCTATTACCATTTTATTTAACAAGACCTTTAATTTAATCAAAAGATAAGTTTTATTCATAATATTTTGGGTCATTGTAATCTTCTACCCTTATGAAATTTCACCCTCGAAATTTATTTTTACATATTAGGTATAAAGAAAGTGAGGGTACTTCTCCTTCATTGCTTCAATGAGGTCTTCATTCCTTCCTATTAGCATTGCCTTCAAGGATAAAGAGTTCATGTGTCATGATGGTACCTCATGATATTTTTAAAATCATCAACATCCTTTATCCAAAAACACCTCAAGTGTCTTGGATTATACCAATGGAATCATCAATAAGTCATTAAAAAGGTATTTCTTATATATAATTTTTAAATATCTTACTGGAATAATTTTTTATAAAACAGTATTACTGATTTATATTTAAATATTTCAAAATATGGTTTTGGTAAATAAGTTTTTGTATTTTTCAAAAGACATAAATATATAATTTGATACATATAGGCTACTTGGAGGTCTCCCTCTTCTTTATCATATAGAAAATCATTTAGTGTTTCATGTGTTTGAAATAAAGAGAAGATTTAAAAAGACCCTAATGGTACTTCCCATGCTTTTCATGGTAATAAAGTTGAGAGAGGAAGATTATCCAATAGACGATACTTGATCCTTGAAAAAATAGGGTGATGGTGGAGGTATTGGATGCCTAATAAAGGTTTTTGCATGTAACTTGTATATTGGAAAATGTTTTGAAGTCATCTGAGCATGACTTCAGGACAATATTTACAAGTAGTTCTTCAAGAACAGAGAGAAGAGTTTTCTTTGATCTTCCTCCTTCCATAATTTAACTAAGAAAAGAAAATAAAATTAGTGGGATTGAATACTTATCTAATAGTCATAATAAAAAGAAACTTTGACCATATAATGGTAAATTTTTAAAGGAAAATTATATCTGAACTTGTGATTCCTAGGTTTCAATCTAGGTTATCCGTGGCCTATTTCTTAGTATATAAATATTATGGGCATTTTTTCCCTTAATAATTATTCGTAATGAGCTTATGAATTTACCAAAAAAACATATCCCCTAGGAGTGTCAAACTAGGTGCATAGTAAGGCCCATTTTCATGTACCAAGTTATCCTGAGTCAAGCCCAGAACACCTTGTCAGAGTTATTACTCATAGGTAAATCTATTCCAAAACCACGTCCACTTGTACTATCCAGATAGGGATGTATTTTCTTGAAAAAACACTTGATATATAAACAAAAAAATTAGGTTTGTTCTCTTACACTTATTCTTATCCCTAATGGTTTTTACTAGGGTTTTCTAATCCTAATCCCAAAAATAAATAAACCTATCCTCTGATACTAACTATAAAACCATGCTCTTTATTTCACATTTAAGAATGATTTATTACATAAAATTTCACTTAATACAACTCATAAGACCAATATTTATAGTGTATTTGGTGTTTAGTAACATTAAATGACAACTCAAAACATGAAATGAAACATCTTTGTTGAAAAAATCTTTGATATGACCAAAACATTCCTTCATACTTAACACTGCAAGGGATAACTAGGGGACATATATAAGAAAGGGGTGAGCAATGAGGCCCAGTAAGGGAATAAAAATAGAATAACATGAGGATAATAATACATGTTGTATAAGGCATATCAATGAGGAATAAAGGAACATGAATAATAAGGCATGATATAGCATGATAATCATAACATGGAAATGTGGAAACCACTTAAAACACTACATCATAAACCTAAGTCAAAGATAAATTGACATGACTTCATGGGGGAAAAAGTATCATAAATTAATCAGGTAAACCCATATCCCAACATTAAGTATCATTATACTAAAAATTACCTAATTCCTTGGAGCGCTATCAGGGTGCACCCATCATAAACATTTCAATCTCATGCTTAAGTGTGCAACATAGATCATATAACATGGGTTCATTCAACATCATAATTTATTTCATGATTTATGGATGTGAATAAATACATGGAAGTACTCAATAAATAATTATATGTGTATAAAGGTGAATATAATTAATATAGAAAAGGGTATGGTATTCACTACACAATTATTTTGGCATGGTAAATCATGGTGTGATTCTGGCAGCATAACAACATCAAATAGAAATTCATAAAATGGGTTTATGAGAGAGAAAGGTGTCTCTCATCATTTAGACATGAAATTTACTGTAATAAGTACATGTAATTACATTCCCCAACATATTTAATTGGAAATATAATATGTAACATAATAAATATTCTTGGAGTAAGAGGAGAAAACAAAAGAACCCCTACGAAATTGCATCATGGTAACTGGTGTACATAAAGGATCATAGGGGGGATTAATGAGAGTGAAATGAATCTATAATTTATAAATCAAATGGATAGTAATAGAATCGTGGAACATTATATCAAAATATATGAAAATGTAATTTAAGAATCATAATATAAAAGAAGTGCTTGAATGGAAATGAGAAGAGAGAAATCCCTTATGGAATTTCGGCATAGTAACAGATTAGGTAAGGGTCTAAATGAGGGGGGGGAAATGATCCCTCATAAAAATACTACACATTAGATATTAAGGTAATTATTACAAATTAATGGAAATAAAATCAATTAAAATTAAAAGAAATAAACTCAAATAAGGTTCTTGAATTCAAATGAGAGGAGAGAAATCCATTACATGGATGTGTGACTCAAAAGGATTGGGAGAGGATTATTGGGAGCTTATAGGAACCTTGGGAAGACTATAGGGAGTACAGAGAAGAGTGTAGATGAGATTCAAGGAGTTTTAGTGAATATAAATGGGAGCATGGGTGGGTTTATATAGGAAATGAGGGAGATTTCTTTATTATTTTGGTTTTGGACACTACATAGTAAAATATTCAAACCCACAAACCATCCCATGGTTTTTGGGAATGGTTTATAGAAAAGGGGAGTAGTATATAATATTTTATGAGTTAAATGGAAAAGGATAATAAAATATTTCAATTTATTATGTGTAGGTGAGTCACACTTTCAAAGAAATGATTTTAAAATATTAAAATATATTATAAGTCTTGGAGGATTCACTCTAGCTTTATAAAATAAATCAAATAAACATAAAATCACGTTATTTTAAATTAAAAAACATATATTTTTTTAATATACCTTTTATAGTATTTATTATATCATTATTGTGTCATTATGATGTCATAAAACACACAGTATATTTATACGATATTTAATTTTTACCCAAAAATTTGATTGTCTCAGAAGATTATGGAAAAGTATCCACTGGATAATTTTGACATCATAATTACAAAAAAAATTCATTTTATCTAAATAATTTTTTGAATATGTGAATTTTCAAAAATAATAATGGACATTTATTGAAAATTGACGGGTTTTTTGACAATATGATTTTTCAAACCCTAATTAAAATTACATTTCACTTCATAAAATTTATATGATCATTTAAAATTTAAAAAGTAATTTAATAATAATATTTTATTAAAATATTATTTATTTCAAAAAATTAATTAATTTTTCAAAATAGATTTCTTAATTGAATTTGAATATTAACCAAAAATACTATTTGTGCTTTAAAAATAATTTACAGAGTAACAATAATAGGAAGAAAAATATATTCGTTATTATATGAAAAATAATATACATAATATTATTGTTAGGGCCTTAATACATATCTTTTTATTACACCAGCATATTCCCTAAGAGTAAGGTGTGCGACGGTGGGGCTTTCATAGGGTCGTTTGGTGAACATGGTTTGGGTCATGATCTCAATGAGCTTGAACTTCTCCCATAAATAGTTTCACTAATACTTAAGTTATTGGATATCATATTAGGATTGGTCTAGGGAAAATCCTATAAATGCTATCTCCCTTGAAATCCCTGATAAATGGGCTTTATAGGGTACAATTCTACTGGATAAGGCCATCAATTCCTTTTTCTATGTTAGAAGGATTTATTAAAACCCTATATTTATACTAGTCATATGATCACTGTTCAATAGCTATATTATAAAAGGTAATGATACTTAATGTTCATTTAAATCCAATTGGATAAAATAAAATAAGTGAATGTGTTTTCTATTACCATTTTATTTAATAAGACCTTTAATTGAATCAAAAGAGGAGTTTTATTCATAATATTTTTGGTCGTTACACGGCCACCTCCACAACCATGCTCAGGTCAAGGTCCCTGAACTTGAGAAACATCTTGAAGTATACCTCTACCTTCTCCATCTCCCCTTTCAGAGCATAATTCTATTTCCCATGCTACTAAAATGACTTTTCTATCAATAACTATTAAGGATGGCACTGAACATAGACGCCTCCACAAAACTGATCTTAAAGAACCATTGGGAACTGGATATGGTGATAGACACGAACCCCATAGACAAAACACACTGGCCTAAATTCACCAAGAAAATAATGAAAACCACTACCCCTAAAAGGTAGTAAAGGATAATATTGAGGTAAAATCCCTTCTTGTTGAAACCTCAAAGGTCTTGGCACCTAAGACCTACCACTGACAACTCTACTCATTGAGGAACCCTGTTCGATCCACTATTATAGTAAACCTACTCGTGAGTGTATCCAATCAATTACTTATGCCTTCTTCTAAACCACCATAAATTTTGACAATATAAAGGGAGTAACTACATACTAGAAAGAAGGAAGGAGTGCCTCCTCAATATGTCACACATGAGACTCCTCATCTAGAAAAAAGATATGGGGTAAAAGACAGAAGTTCTTTAAACTTGATCCCCAACTCTCACATTGATATACTCTAATTTTGAAGATAAATAAGATCCTACCTCTTTAATACCATCATGGTGGATGAAAGAAACTATACCCGGATCTATTTCTAAAATTTGACCCATGAAATATCCACATCATTCTATTATCCTAGATACAGTGTCCACCACTGATGTCCATCTCCCCACATCTAACTAACTACCAAAGGGACCCAATACTCTTTTGGGGCCCTGGTCAAACTAAAAGTGATCATAATATCCTACAAAAAACTCTCTACATTCATATTAGAAACACTGACCTCATACTTTCCTAAATCATGATGCCAAAATTCATGAAACATCATATACCACTAATCATTCTTCTTAACTAGATAAACCCTCTGGTGATCAACTAGATCATATTGTTGAACCTCTACTACCTAAACCACTCACAAATTATTCCCAGGATCCATAGATGAAAGGGAAATAGAGATTTACTATGCTTATAAGTATAAAATTTATTAATATTTATTCAATTAATTTAAATTATATTTTAACTTCTCAAAACCAAAAACCACATAATTTAAACAAGAAAAAAAATCATCGTGATGCGTGTACCTCCCATAGTTATTTACATTAGAAAAGGTCTGCCTCACTTGGTTGTTCAATAAAATCATAGTCCATGCACCTGATCACGAGGGGGACCTAAAATCATGTGTCATAGTTGTTCTCCCTGGCCTATGTCACATACCAATTTCAACTGGAATTGTTTCCCTACCAACCCATGAAAACCTCATAGTGTATAACTCCAAACTCCATCTATACCTCAACCATCAACATTGATAACACTCTACCATGACCCCATCGCACCAAAGATACTATAATGAAGGGAGAGAGATAATGACCCCCAAGTCTAGCCTCCAGTAGTCCTTGGGTTGGAAACTAGCACCGGGGTATAAAT
The DNA here is from genome assembly GCA_963277665.1 of Viscum album. Classification (NCBI taxonomy): domain Eukaryota; kingdom Viridiplantae; phylum Streptophyta; class Magnoliopsida; order Santalales; family Viscaceae; genus Viscum; species Viscum album. The sequence goes on from OY728145.1 coordinate 509,390,204, forward strand.
ATATCATGAAATGGGAGGTATTACCATCTATAATAATATAAGATCAAGATATATGATGATTCAACCGCAAGCAACTATATAATAAGGTATAAAATGAAACCAAAACCATCCCACAATGCATGTATAAATAAAACTAATACAAATAAAAGTATCCAAAGTAAATATCCAAAAGGAAACTAATGTAGAGACACAACAACAATCTAAGGGTTTGAGATATTATTGTCCTACATAGTCCATGTAATCCTCTTGGAAACCTGAAGATAAATTTTAAATATATAGGGTGATCATACAAGCATACTCAGTATGAAAACAAAAGTTTCTCATGTACATGTGAAATAAGAATACTAATTCACCAATGAGTAAATAACAGAACCAACAACACCTAAAACAAGTCAACTATCCAACACAAACCTCACTAAGTCATTCTCACCAAGAACCATAAGCTAAGTATAATAATATAATAAGAATCATATCAATAAAGGGTACCTCACACTACTTTACCACTAATTTTTCACTCTCACACCCCAACATCATACATTATGGAGCTCCCATATCTTCTATATAACATATAAAATCACCCCATAGCATGGTAACATTATATAATGCTCATAGACACATGGTCCACTATCCCACAACATGGATACATCTCATCTCTCCTGAAGAAACTTGGGTCACCACATCACAACCATAACCAGAGTAGTATGGTATTGGGAACATAAAGGACATACACCGCATACCCAACTACTACCATGAATGACCCCCACTATAATCCACCCCAAAACACTGTCACATCACATCTCGCTTAAAGACACCTGGAACACCACCCCATAATGTGATCTCAACACATCTCGCTCGAATAAGCTTGGGCCACCACCCCACAACACAGTGTCATCATATCTCACCTGAAGATACTTATTCCATAACCTAGTGCACTATCTGACCTCCAACTATCATAGAATATGCAAATCTACACACCTAGAAGAGAGAGTGGGAAAGAGCAGGTAGCCATCCATCCATCCTCATCATCAAGATGTTGGGAAAAACACCCCCATATAAGTATCTAGGTGTCGGAACATGGTGCTTGATGCAGGTGTGGTACGTATAGAAAATCACAAGAAACATACAAATATATATATAAGACATGAACAATCACAACCTATGTATTCACAACAAATCACTAACCAACTCACAACACTACCACTTTCACTGCCACCACTAAATTCATAACACCACATAAGGCACAAGCCACATTTCACATTTCCAACCAATTCCATTATCTAGATCGTTCGTTTCATTATTAAGAATAAACCACATTTAACCATAATTACCATTATTAATTAATTCTTTAACCATTTCCCACCCATTAACCAAACCAACCCAATCCATTTAAAGAATTATTAACCAGTTATTTCATTACTACCCTGGAATCTAGCATAACATAACCATTATTGTCTCATCCTCCACATAACATAACCACACATCACCACCCCATATCATGGACTCATATTAACCACACATCACCCCATACCACATCTCAAACACACATCATCACCACACAGCATGGCCTCATATCACATCATACCTCACCACCCCATAGCATATCCAAACAAACCCATCAAACCCACATTCCACAACTGCACATCACCCAGACATCACCATATTGTATCACCACACAGCGTTGCCCTACAGAATAACCTAAAAAACACATCACATCACCACCTCACAACTTGGACAAACAAAACTATCACATCTCCACCCCACGGCACGTCCTCACAAACCCATCACATCACCACCCCACAGCACAGCCTTAGAAAGCCATGATATTATCACCCAACGGCATGGACTCACAAACCTATCATCCCCACATGCCACAACCACACATTGTAACACATCACAAAAAAAATTATAGATTTATAAAGGGTACTTTTGATCAATTTCACTTATTTATTTTAGGTTCATTCTCACACAATACATAATCCAGGGGTAACCATTTTATTATCCAAATATAATTGTTTAGCTAATTTACATTTTTTTGTGTTATCATAATAATACAAAACAAGGTTTCTATAATAGAAACAAAAACTAAGAAAAAAATCCCTCAACATCCATGCGTTTTATCAGGGAATTTAGCTTATAAAATCTCAATACCACAACAATATCGAAGCTATAAAAATCATGTGAATCGTTCCTCTTCCCTATAAATTTTTATTAAACCCATTAATTATCTTTATTAGGATAGTGAAAACCATCTTACTATTGATTAAAAATAGTAAAACCCTCCCACATGATATGAAAATGTGATAAATTAGGGATTACCTACCTCAAAATATCTTTCTGGTCGCACTACACACTATAGGATGAAGGAAGAAGTGTCTGCAAACCACAACCACACACAAAACCCACTGATCAACCTACACTGCATCAAGGGCCCATAAAAACACATACCACACACACCCAAAACTAAACAAAACCACCATATGGGATCTCCAAATAAGGATGGGAGGAAAACTATGGTTAATAGAGATAACTCACCATGCATCACCAATAGGCATCCACTGAAACCAATGGATCAAAGAGAGGGAATGAGGGATAGAAAATCTTCCCAAGGTGGCTAGGAATATACCAAAAATGATAGGAATAGAGTTTGGTTGAATGAAAATTTTAATCTAAACAAAAAGGATTTAAAACCTAGATCCCACCACTTTCATGTCGTGAACTGAATTCATAATGTGAATTCCACGGGAATTCACCAAAATTTCAAATTCCACTGAATTTCACATCACCTCAGATCAAATTAATTAAACATCATGAATAACTTTCATGATCTAAATTAATTTCCAGCACTTCCCCTTATATTTCATATAATTAAATAATTTAGTTAGCTATAAAATGCATGAAACATTAATTCTGGACATGAACCCAGTTCACATTATGAACCACCACATGTAGCAATCCTACATCTCCAGCCCCTTTGAGCATTCTAAACTTCCTATGAACACCTAAAACCACCCAAATATAAAATTAATAGGCTAAGAATACATGGAAAAATATATGTTTTATATAAATAAATCACATTGATAAAAAAAGTACTTGATTTTTATTAAAGTCTTTATATGTTTCGAAAATACTATTTTCTCAAAAAAATATTTTTATTTCTTTTTGTGAACAAATAATAAGAGTAATTTTTGTCAATTTTAGAAAATTTATTTGATAAAATAAAGTTAATTTTTTAAATATTCATGTCAAAATTATATTTGATTTAATTTTTTATAATATTATGTAAATATTAATTTTTCAATAAATAGTAAATAAATACTGATTTTATTAAAAATTTCCATTTAGATAAAATAATTTACAAGTTAAATTTTATTTTAATATGGTTTAAAAGGTAAAAATAGTTTAATTATATATTTATTAATCTAATTTATTTTTTTGGAATCAATTTTATATTGAATTTTGATATTAAAACTTTCTATACTTATGAATTATTTCTCTTTAAAAAAATTCTTTTTCATCACGTGTGCGGGTTTCATTTTAAATTAAATTTATCCAATTTTATAAAAGTAATTTCGAATAGATTAATTATTAGGAATAATATTAATTAATATTATATAATAAATTCAACTAAATTGTTGTCCAAAATTAATATTAAAAATAGTAAAAATTAATTATCGCGATTAAGGTTAAAACGGGTTTATTAGGGGTTGAACTAAAAAAGATAATGGGTAAAATTACCTAAAAACATGTCCAACTCCAATTGGATGGAAATAGTTATACCTTATATCATCTAAGGTTCTAGAATGAGCCATTTTGGAGTCTTTTGGAATGTTTAAAATGTGGGTACACGTTTTTCTTTTCAAAAATTCTAAGTGTGCCCCCCCCCCCCCCACTTATAAAAGGGTACCCCCTCTCCTCTTCTCTGTACACATTAAAAACCCTTTGGTTCTGCCAAGACCAGTAAAAATTCATTATTTACCTCCCTTAACAAATTTTATAAGCCTTATTTTGATTAGTTAAAACTCTTACCTAAAGTATTTCTCTAAATAAGAGGAGCTTCGAACATGTATAAAGGAAGTCAAGACTTAAGGTAATGGATTTTCCATCTCACATTTATTTCTTTGGGACACATGCGATATTCACCACTTTTTTGTTTTTTGGGGTGTATATACTTCCCTTTAATATTTTATGATTTTTATCATGATAATTATGGTATATACATATCCATATAAGGATGTTTTTTTCATGGGGATTACAATCCAAAATTTACTAGTGGTAAAATTTTTATGTTATGAGCTCACTGTTTATCGATATTGTTTATGATTATGCTTACAATGATGAGATATTATGATATACCTCTCAATAAACTCCTGATTTTTCTTATTCTATAGTTATTTATTGAAATTTCATTTTTTTTTCTTTCATTTTCCTCACTTTATGTACTCAATATTCTGAAATAATGTTTTTAAGGAAAAAACAAATTTATTTCTATCTTTGGTCAAAAACAATTTTTTTCCATGTCCATGTTTTCTAAAAATATTTTAAAGAAATTTCTCAGTATTATATAATGATGGTTTAATGATATTTTTACCCATGTTTTAGTTTTTACAAAATGATTCAAAAGGAATCTTCTTGTTGTTTTTTAAATAATCCTATCTTGAATTTTTACCAAATATTATGAAAGGAGTGTTCATTTTAACATGTATGGTATGAATGGTATTTTCTGCTCTCATGACCACTCAATGATTTAAAGATTCATTTAAAAGTTCCCAAGGTAATTTTCAAAGAAAATTATTTCTTTAATATTTGATAAATCTTTATATTTTAAAAAAATGTTTTCAAAATAGAAAGGACATTTTCTTTAAGAATGTTTACTCATATTTTTATAGAATTTATATTCATCAACAATAACAGCCTTTTTTATTTCTTATGTTTTTTTGGGTGATGATATGATTGTACCATCATTATTCATTTTCATTATGTTTTATGATTATGATGAATATATTCTTTCGAAACATGTTCCTTTTCCGTGAGTTTTTCTATGAATAATTGATGGGATGATTATGAAACCCATTTCCTTTATATGGGTTATATTATGATGAAATATGTATGAAACCAATTTCCTTTCAATGGGTTATGATATGATGAAATGTTTATGAAACTCATTTCCTTTCTATGGGTTATGATATTATGAATGATTTTTTATCTTGTGGAAAATAAATGTATGTAATATGTGATGGGTGGGACCTATATCTCCCTCCAATACATTGGGTAATGATTGGTGTTCTGTGATATCATAGGGTACACAGGAGGTTATACCAAGACCAAAAAATAGAGTACATAGGGGGTTATTCCAAGCCCAATAATTGGTTACATAGGAGGTTATCTCAATACTGTAGCAGGTACATAGGTGGTTATCCCAAGCCAAACATGCTATGAAAGTATTGGTTGGTATCCCTGACATAAGGTTTTATATGCTTATATATATGCCACAAATCTATGTCTTGTGCCAATTTTATGATATCATGGATCATATTATTTGATTACTTTATGATTCATGTCTTATGAACTACCATGTTTTATGCCATAACTCAATTTTATAATCTATGATATGAAAGTTATGGTTATCAAATGTTATTTTCATGTTCTCATACTCTTATACTCGTGTTATATTGATATATCCCTTGTGTACCCTTACTGAGAATCTGATATCACCCTTTCTTATGTTTCCATTCCCAATTTACGAATAAAGGTATTATGTATGATATTTATAAGAAGGGTTCTAATTATAAATAACTTGGTGGGAGATGATGTATCTCACTTATAGGACAGTTTTTTATCTATGCAAGTTTATAAAAGAACTAGAACTAAATGATTATGGCATGTATTTTTATTTTATATAATGAATATTCATCTATTAATATGTAATATTTATATATGATAAGTGTGGGTTTTTAAAAACATGGTTTGAAACTATTTTCCCAACCCAAGAAACCATGTAAGGGCTAAATTTGAGACAGAAGGGCTTGCACGCATTGAGAATTGTTAACCAAACCCATGCTGAAATCATGAATCATGAAAAACCACTTCCAAAAATGACCATACAGGTCTTGAATGGTTTAAAAACCATTCCACTTACTATACATCACTTACCTAGCCCCCGAATACTATTTTAACTCATTTTATGGTTCGTTTTGAGGGGGTATTTGACCTGAAACTCATTGGAGATGCTATAGGTGACAATAAAGAGATTGTAGAAGGTTCCTAACCCAACTCTAACCCTAGAGGATCATTAAATGAAGGATTATAAAGTTTATTGGAGTGTCTTAAAAGATAGGATCATCCCAGAACAAGGAATGATGTCAGATCAATATCGAACAAGGGGTTTGATTATCTATTTTTATATATTTATTGTCCAAATCACTAGATATATGTTTTATGACTTCTTTCTTGATTGATTAGTTGTTTAAATTCAATGTATTATGTTATTTGGACATTATTATTATCACTTTATTGAGTTTTCATTTATGGATTATTTTTGGGTTGTATTGTGACTAAAATTCCATTTATTTCTTGGATTCAATTACCAGAACAAGGATTTGATAGTGTGATAACACCAATAAAATAAATATAATTGGATAAAATAACCATTATATTAATTTTTATTTTCATATAGGTATTTCATGTCATGAAATTCTAGTTAAATTGAATATCAGACCAATGATTTTATTTAACTAGTGTTATTGTGTGAGTGTTAGATTAAGGAATCACTCGTTTCATTAAATGTCACAAAAACCATTCTGTAATTGAAACCATTTGAGTTATTAGGATCCTAACTCACCACTAAAATTATACTGAACCTTACATTTCAATCCAACCTTAGAACTTTACCTCTTGTAGCACTGACATAGGATAGGTTGTTTTTTTTCATTTTCCACTCAAATTTGTGTCTCTTAGATAATTGTTCAAATACATTGACCCAAGTACCACCCATGTTCTCTATGGGATTGAACCCTACTTCCACTATCAAAATTTTTATTTGGTTTAGGCCACTTTTTTAATCTTTAATTTGGAAAATCTCATGAAGATCATGTTAATATATTAAGATTATTTATTCATGGTTTTATCTCGATGATTGGTTGTATAATAATGATATCATTTATCTATAATAGAATATTTTATCAAATTAGTATCATGTTTTAAAACATCTAATAAGTAATTTTATTAAATGTGTTCTCACTAAAATTTTCATGCCCATAATGGTCTTTAGTGAGAGATACCCTGACATGGGGTGAATCAGGGTATGAAATTCATTCCAACTTAATCATTTCTTCCTCAAACTCTCACCACCTTAATTGATATTGAACTTATATATAATTTGGTAACAATTTAGTTATACTTTAAATGATTATGTGATTGTTATATATTATATTTTTATCCGTAAATTATATTTTATAAATTATTTATTAATAGTTAATCATTAATTATGTCTTAAGAAATATAAGTAAAGCTTGTACACAAGACACAAGTATTTTACTTGGTTCACCTGTACTAGGATAATCTAATGATAATACAATTGAAATTTTTTGATATAAAACAATCCACTAAACTCATTCTTTGGTAATGGGTTTAGGTTATGGGTCCCATAATCTTGGGGTCACTACCCTTACAATGTTTAGGTATAGATCACTACCTCCTAAGGGTTACTCCTTTAACTCATCTCCTTTTTCTCGCTACTCCGAAAAAGAAAAAATATTTGGCACGAAAGGGAATATAAAATTGTATCATTTTTTCATTGATTCATCAAGTATATATTTTTAGTCTTTAATATCCATTTGATCCTCCTTCACATGCAAATTTTGAACATCACCATGAATAAAAATTCACTTTCCATGAGTCATTATGGAAACTACACCTTCCTCTTTGAAAAGATATTTAAGGAGTTTCAATTCTTTCTTTAATGTTCCCTCCCTTATTCTTTTTTTAATTTTTATTTCTCATGGTATTGGATATATCAATGTTTATCTATGTGTATTTACCTATACCTTCACACAATAATAAACTCCATTATTTTTGGAGATAGATATCTCCAAAATCATTACTTTTAGAATTTCAATTTCTCTATTCCTAGATAAATTCTACATGTTTTTCCTCATAAAATATATCCAATTATTCTTGAGTGTGATGGAAAATCAATCTAATAATATCCTTTAAATCTAAGTTAAATCCAATTATTGAATTCCTAAATTTATATCCTAAAAGATATGATATTTTAAATGTGTAAACTCTTTGACTAATCTTCTCTATGATATGAGAACTATCATTACAACATGATGCTTTTATCTTTATAAAACCATGAAGCTAAAATTCTACCTCTATAGACACCTCCACTATGTTACACTTTCCTCTTAATCTTGGTTCTTAATAAATAATAAGATCCATGGAATCTACAAAATATCTTATATTTAACTCATTTGAATATCACAAAATGATTATCTAAGTATTCATTAATCTTCAATCCTATCATATAATGATCTTATTTTTCATAATGTGTGTACTTAAAAATAGTTTGAACCATCAAAATTTACCTAATCCTCTTCATAGTGTGACCATATTTTATGACTAGCCACATTATCATCCATATCCTATGATATATTATATATCATAAACTATGGGTGTTCACTTTATCAATTATATTTTATGATTAATAACAACCATTACATATTAAATTTTTATCCAATTACTCTTACATATTCTCCCCTATGGTAAATATTCCATTTATCTATTAGGAAAATCTTTACGTAATGTCTTGATTACCTTTACATATCACTATGAGTGTTCGATACTTAATCATTTTCTATGTCTAGACAACTCTTATATATTCCAGAATTAATATCACATATCACTGTGAGTGTTTTTCATTTTTTTAATTTCAGTATACTAAAGTTACTCTTAAGTTTAAAAGAAATTTTCTATGACTTTTTCATTTTTCTCCATCTAAATTACTTTTATGTATTAGGTTTATAGTCCTTACATATCACTATGAGTATCCCCAATAAATTATTAATTTCTTACAAGTACCTTAATTTATCATCTTTATTACTTTTATGTATCAGTTTTGTGAACCTTATGTATCAAAATAAGGATTCTCCGTAACTTTTCTACATTTTAGCATTGATTACCCTTATGTATTAGAGTAAATGAATCTAAAACATTGAAATTTACCATTTCTTAATCTTCTCAAGACCATAGTAACCCCAATTTATCCATAGGATGAACTTATATATAGATGGATACTTCGTGACTTTTTCATTTTTAATACCATGATTACCCTTATTTATTGAAGTAATGACCCTTACATATTCAGGGAACATCATTCCTTTGTTATATTTCAAATCCATGTTAACTTCCAAATTTCTATACTTTTAGAATAAATCAACCTCCAGAAAAACTTATGGAACAACTTTCTTCTCATTTAGAATGACCTGTAACTTTTAATTTTCTTATAAATCATCCACTTCCATAGAAACTTCAAGATGATTGCTTAAAATATAACATTGCCTAATCCCAACTTTATTACTTTAGTTTCCAACTTTGGTTTCCAATAAATCCAACACTTCACAAATCAAAATTGGAATAATAACAATACCCCCCTATATATTTGTTAGTAAAATGATCATGAATACAACACCAATCTAATATAATAACACTAATCATATCCATTATTCATTATTCCCCCCTTAGTGTTGACTCTTCGTATCCATAATTATCTCTTCTCTAATAAATTATTTTTATATAGATTCATGATGATTTTCTTCTCCCGCTTTGACATCAAATAAAAATCATAACCTTCCACCAAAGGTAACTATTGGGTTATAAATACTTCTCAAGTTCTAGATCCAAACAATGGGGTGGAGAAAAATTGAATTTTATCTTGGTCTTGATGTTCTAGGTAGTGGTAGCGGGATCTCCAATGGATGATAGGATGATCAGATAATTATATTATCTAATGGGAATATGCAGTGGTCAGTTTCAATAGAAAATGATCAATAAAAGTTACAAGTTTATTCATTATGGTTTTATGATTAAGGGTTGGGTAACCTTTCATTTTTCATCACTTTAGTGGTTGGGTGATGATTACAATATAATATCAATAGTCACCATGTTTAATGGTGGTTCATCCATGAATCTTGAGTGAAACTGCAACCAAATGACTAGTTATAACTTACTATAAGTATGTGGGACCACCAATATGCATGTATTAATGCAATGAAGTATGTTATTGATAGATTACTTGAAATTGGTGATATAATTTTCTAAATTGGAAAAATTAATTATAATTATTGTATCTTTCAATTATAATAGAAATGTATCAGTGTTTCTCACATGGATGTAGTACTCATAGTTTAACCATGTAAACCAAAGTGTACTTTTACTTTCTATTTTTCACTTGATTTTTTGTGATTCATAAGTTATGGTTGAGTGTCTATGGGGTTTACTTGGTGTGATGAGTAGGGTGATTTTTCATTTTATCTTCTAGTATACCATTTTTAAGGGATTCCTTCTAAAGGATATATTTATATTACATTAATCATTTATGGATAACGTCTGGTAATTGGATATTGATGGATTTACAACAAGTGTTATTAGAGCTTATGGTTTTTCTGGATCACTCATCAACATACTCAGGTAATGATAACTCTCCTGCATTGATATTATTTTGATATGGTGGGAGTTTAATAGCATCGAAAATAATAGTATCGAAATAAGGTAAGGTAAAAATAAACAAGTTTTATGGAATGGATTTCAGGTTATATAAAATAAAAATATAGTACTTTCTCATTAAAAGGGATTTCAAATTTTCACTAGATATAGTCAAACCAGAGAATGTGGGCCATGCAGAATGGGAAAAAATAGATAGGAAATATGATGGGTTGGTGAGGATTTCATTATAATGTAACATGGCCTTTAACATTTGGGAGTTTAAAACCATAGTTTATTTTATGAAGTCCCTATAATACATGTATAGGAATCTAAAGAAACTTAATAAAAACTTTTTTATTTACAATTCATGCAAGGAAATAAAATTGAGCAAGGGACTCAAACCTGCGACTACCGCCCCAAACCCCCTACACCACAGCCGCCTGGGTGGGGCGCCGAAGGCACTCAATAAAGTGTTGTAAAGGTTATTCCTCATGATTTTATCAGAAAGTATACCTGTGGAATTTCATTTGAATGATTTCAACATGATTTAAGGGAAAATCATATACCAACCTAAAAAGGTTAAATGGTTAAAAGAATAAATATTACTACCCATGTTAACAAAGTGAACCTATATTTTCAATAAACTTCATGATTAAAACTCAACAATTAAGAGATCTTGGCCAAGATTAGTGTTAACATGGGTGACCTACTGGGAATTTTCCAAGGGTGTGTGTGAGTGAGGAAAAAGCACAATGAAAGAACATGTGTTAGCCTATGGAGATACTCATTAACTCGATGAACCATTTTGGAATGTGGGTGGTCCCTAGGGAGGGGAAAACATGAGTTTGTGGGGAAACTAGTGGCACCTAGGTGTCCAAGACACGATGGCCATATTAAGAATGTGGGGTTCATGTGTTGTTTGTGGGGCCCATTTATTGTAGTGGTGTCATAGAAATACCCTTCTATGAGTGTAGTGACACTACCAGGGTTGAATTTTAGGGTCTACAATGGGGATTGTTTTCTATAAAGTTATGTGGGGGAATATAACACCCCAAAAATTTAAATTTTTAAAAGGATAAATGTTATTACCCATGTCAACAAGGATCACCTTTATTTTTGGAAGCCTTTCTAACTAGATTTCCACAGTTAAGTGAGCTTGTACTACAATAGTGATAGGGTGGGTGACCACCTACGAAGTTTCCTAGGGTGTATGTGAGTTATGAAAAATAACATTAAAGGACATGTGTTGTCCTGTGGGGATAGTCATTAGTCTAATTATCCTTTCAGGCATGTGGATGGGCTCTAGGAAGGGTAAAACACATATATTTGGGGAAACTGGTGGTACTTATAAAGATATAACCTGATAACTATATTAATAAGATGGTGTTCTTATGTTGTCAATAGGGCCCAGTTGTTAGAGTGGTATCAGAGTAGTACCCCGCTTTAAGTGAAGTTTCATTGGTTATGTTGAATTTTATGTTCTAAAATGGGAACATTGTTCTCAAAAGTGGGGGATGTAACACCCTAAAAAGTTAAATGGTTAAAATTAAAAATATCACTACCCATGTCAACAAGATGAAACATTATTTTCAGGAGGCTACCTAATTAGAACTCCGTATTTAAATAATATTGTCTGGGAGTAGTGTTAGTATGGGTGACCTCATAGAAAATTTCCTAGGGTGTGATTGAGTGTGGAAAATTCACACTGAATGAATATGTGTTGGACTATGGGGATAGTTATTAGTCTAATGACCCATTCAGACATATTGGTTGGCCCTGGGGAGGAAAAAATACATGTCTATGGGGTAACGGGTGGAACCTAGAGGGCCAGGTTTTAACAACCATATTAAGAAGGTGGGGCTATTATTCTATATATGGGTCCCATTTTCTTTAGCTTTAAACATTAAAATAAATTTTTATGGATGATTTTTTTGGTGCTTCTAGTTTTTTCATCACTTCTGAAGTTATGGGATGAAATGGTAATAGTATTTATCAATTACTATAGAAAAACTAATTTGGTGATTGAGGATGTCAATAACTTAATCCTAAATGAAGAACTCTGATATAGGGAGATTCAAGAGCCTTCTATAACCATGGTAAATGTTTAAGGAATAGTAAACACACCTTAATAAATGAATCTATAAATATCATAATATAAATCTAGAGATATTAGTTGAGGTAAATCAGTTGTTCTTTTCCCTACATGTTAGCAATATGGGAAGAGAGGGAATCTCAAGAAGGATTCTAGAAATCACAAGTAAATCACTAGAAGGATTGTTTTAAGAAGCTCAAAATCCATGAATATAGCTAAGGGTAGTAATAGATTTAAACTGAGTGTCAATTTTCTGGTGGAGTCATGGGTGATTGACTCAAGAAAATTGTTTCACTCAATGATAGAGAAAGGGTTAATGATTAATTATATATAAGTTTCAAAAAGTATATTTGATAGGATATGAGGCTCTAAAATTAATGGGTAAAGTGTATTTCAACTTCTAGATGAAGAATGAAATATTTTTTCAGTTAAAAGAAATCAAACACATCTCAAGGCTATAAAAGAACCTAATTTTCATAGGTAAAATTAATGAGGTAGGATATAGTACTAGCTTCACCAATAGAGTTTGGAAGGTTACTTGAGGATCCATGGTAGTGACATGAAGATAAAAGTATGGGACTCTATATCTTATTGGAAGATAAAATGGAATGTTAATTTTCAAAGAAACAACATTTAATAGTATAGAATTGTGGAATTATTGACTTTGAAACCATAGTGAAATGAATGTAAAATTTTTAATGGAAAAAATAAATGTTAAAGCTTGATTACACTGAGTTTTGAATTTATCAGAGTTAAGTTCTTGGAAAACATGAGAGGTAATTGTTCATATTGAGTGGATGGAATCCCATATACTGAATGTTATAGAAGGTTTACTCAAGTGTTTAGGGTCCTTCCCAAGTTCAATATTATGATGGTCACATTACTTTGTGGATTTAATTAATGATATGCGGAGGAAATTATTGGTTTAATTTTTGAATCATAAGTATGATTTATTTATAAAATTAAATCTATGGAAGTATATGGAGGAGAGGGAAACTAGTCATAGGCCAAAATTCCTAAGATCCAAAAATATTGGTGAGTAAAATGGAAAGAACTTACAAAACCTATTTTGTAATAGGGGGGCCATGAAAGAGAATAATTTTCCTAATACATCATATTATAATAGTATAGAAGAGTTGATAAACTATACATTAATGGAAAAGTAATAAATTATGTGAGTAATCATAGGAATTCCCAAGGCAATTTGGGTGGAAGTAGTGAACTCAGTGGTGTACTTAGTTAACAGAAGATTATCTACTCCATTGGGATATAAAATTTCAAAGTATCTATGGTCTGGTAAAAATCATAATTTATCCACCTAAATGTTTTTGAGATTATTCCTTATGTTCATGTGGATGATAAGGATTGAAACAAACATGATAAAAATTATAAGATATTTTTATTTACTATATATGGAGATGAAAACATTAAATTTAAACTATGGGATGATAATAAGAAACAATTAATTAGGAGTAAATATGTTCTATTTAATTTTAAAAACCTATTAAAGGTTCAATAATTGGATGAGTCATAAGTTTAGATTAAGGGATCAACTAAATAAGTCTAGTTTAATTTGAGTGTGGATACCGAAAAGGAAAAAGTTCTTGATAGTTAAGATGATGGTACTAGAAGTATAGAACTAAGACCAGTAGAAGATGTTACAAAATTATCTTGTATTGAAAAATATTTAAGGAGAGATTCAAAATTTGGGACTCTAGAGAATAGAGCACTGAATGTTATAGTACCAGAAAGAGTACAACCATAAGTTTAATTTTGAATATCTTCCAGATTCACATGACCATTCTAAAGGTTTGGTGTAGCTACCATAACCCCATAAGCCTAGAACCAGCTCCAACTACCATTAAATTATCATAGATACAATGAAATCATGTCTCAAAGGAATAAATAGTTTTTTAATCTTATTAAACTAGATACATACATGAGTTTTACATTACATATGAATACAAAAATTACAACATAACTTTTTTTAAAGAATAACTTTATTCCATATAGAAAAATCCTACATATCAGTCATAGTAAACTTCACGGATTCTTGAGAAAAGGAAAAAAATAAGGGTGATCTCAAATTCTAATTAAGGGTTATGTATAGTGGAATAAATAATGGATTGATGAGTAAAATAAATATGTAAAGGTAAATAACTGAACACACATGTAATTTAATCAATAAATCGAGAAGGAAGTTTGAAAATGATATGGAAAGGTAAATAATTGAACACACATTCCATTTAAATAACTTGACTATTGTGATAAGATAAGGTAGAATCAGTGTGGAAAAGAAAATAACTGAAACACAATAAATTTAATCAATAAATTTAGAATGAAGTGAATCCATATATTTTATCTTTGTGAAAATATCATAGATGATAATGATACCTAAAATGAAGGAAATGACTAATTATCAGATGTTTTACCTCTAGCACATGAAACCCTCTACTATCAAGATATATCCTCTAGAAAATTTAAGACTATTGGTAGAAACCCATTTAATTTGGCTAGCTGATTTGTCACATGAGACATGTCGATGCATTGAGGGGATATATAAAGTTTGGGGCCCTCCATTCACTGCATGTCCAAACCATTCCTCATATATTGAATAATTGATTTAATTAATGAACAATATTCCTTATCATCAAATATCCATATTGAGTAAAAGATACAGATTTATCAATATTTTCCCAATTAGTCAAATAATTGTTAAATTAAAAATCATATGTCAAAATGGTATACGGTTTATGCAATAATCATATCCAAGATAAATAATGTGAATATTTAGGGGAAATTAAATTTGTAATGGTAATTGGAAACTGAATAAATCAAGGGGAAGTTAATGACTAAAAATGATTCAAGTAAGGGAATTTCAATACTTTCCTTGGTCAAAATAATCATAAATTATCCAAAGTAATAATAAGGATTATATCAATAAGATTTATACCCATTTGAGTAAGAATAAGGGTTGCGTTCATTGATGAATATAAATACAATAAAAATATCTTTAAAAAAATTCTTGAGGAAAATACCATTTTAATTTTGAAAAACATTTTGAAACCTCTTTTTCTTTTAAAATAACTTTTAAAAACATTTTCTTTAAAAATGACTTCTTAAAATTTCAATTTAAGCTTCAAAGAAATGATGGTGGGAAATTCAGTACAAGGTAAAAATAGCATTCCTTTTGCATTGTAAAAAGGTTTGAAAATTGACTTGTTCACAAATAAATAAGAAGATTCATTTGAAAAAAAAATTATAAAAATAAAAAATGGGTAAAAATTTATTTTAATAAATCATTTTGAAAATTTTAAACAAAACATTTTTAGAAAACATGGTTTGTAAGAAAACATATTTCTAACCGAAGAGAGAAATGAAGTTATATTTTCTTTAAAAAATCTAAAAAAATTAAGTACAAAAGAGTGGAAAAAATGGTAATATTACTTAAAAATATCATGAATAACTAGAGTATAATAAAATTAAAGGGTTTATTAAACAATGATAAAATAATTTCCTTTAATGTAAATCCAAGTGTGAACAATCTCGAATAAAAGGAGATTGTGAAGTAAACCCTTGCAAAGATCATAACTTTGAAGTGAGAATCATAAAATGAATATATTATGTGTGTCAACTATAAATAAAAATAAAATAAGTTTAAATACAACAAAATATTGTCAAAAGTAATTACACACATAATCCTATAATATTAATGGCAATGAGAAAGTAATATAACCCAATGAAAATAAATTGACTTATCAAATTATTTACTCTTTATTAAAATATAATTAGATAAAATAATTCAAATTAAAACTTAAAATACCATAAATAATGAATTATTCGTTATATTAAATCTCAAGAGAAATTATATACACTATATAAGATAAACTTGGTTCATAACATTATAATATGCCTCAATGAAATGAAATCCCTTACCTCGCATATTCCATTTGGTCATACTTTATTTAACATACTTCATAGTGGTTTTAAACATGTTATTAACTTATTCTAGAACCATTTTAATATTTATTATATCATATATGATCTTTTTATAACATATTTTTACCCTTTCATTAATAACCATTCATTATTTTCATCATTTCATGTAATAACTTGCTTTGTTTTTCGAGTATGTTTTGACTTTTGGTTTTTTTTCCTATTAATTTGATAATTATTTAATCAAATCCATAATTTAAACCATTATTTAAATATAATATATATTAATTATATATGTATTAATATTAATCCATAAAATTTAGTGATAGAAATGAAATACACCTTTCATGGAGACGGTAGGTCGTACGTACACATGAACGTTGTTTCTATTTTCTTGTTGTATTAAAAAAAACAAATTAAATGATATATAAATATATTATCATTATATTATTATATATATTTCATATATATAATATATTTTTATTAAAATCATCCTTAATACATTCCATGTAAAGCGTGAATGAATCACATCTCTTCATGGAGCGGTAGTCCACCGTACACACGAGCAACGTTATCGTATTCCTAAAAAGTGGAAAGCATGAAGGTATGTGTTATATAATAATTTAGTGATAATAAATACATAATAAATATCATAAATATAATATATAAATATTATTTCCATCATTATTCCCAACTTTGATAGGTGGTAATGGAAAAATGAATGATATCGGTTCGTGAGGCAGTAGTTCGCCATACACACGAATAATGATTTCATAACCCATTTCATGGAAGTGTGTGAAGTTATAGGTAGAAAAATTAACATAAAAACATATCATTGTATTTAATATACTGAGGTTATTGTATAATTATGATATAGAAATAATTTAATGAGGTGGATAAGGGAATAAAATAAAAACGCTTTAAGAAAAACATTACCTCTTCTTCGGGTATCCTCTTTAGGATTGCACTAATTCCTTCATAAGTTTTATTTATGTCCAATATAAGTCATATAGTATGTGTTAAGGTAATTTGGGGATTTATTTTGGTATTTATTGGCCGATCCAAATGGATCTATATATGCGAAGAGAGGATGAGAGGGGGGCTTTTATCAGTGGGGTGAGTGGAAACTTGTAACTTTTTGAAAGAGGGAATTCCACCCACATTTTTTCCATGTAAAGCAACTCCAATAATAAAAAAACTAGATAATAAAATTAATAAGGTCTAAATATAATTATTAAATGTGTTTTCTAAAAGTTTCTAGGTCATTTCCCCCTTATGTTTAAAGTTTAGTCCCTTGGTAAACTCATTTTTCTCTTAATTGATGTAATTAATTTTAACAATTTTCACTAATAAATTTGCTGAAAAATTAAGTTAGAATTATTAGAAATTATAAATTATGATAATTCTAAATATCTAATTCATTTTTCTAAATTAAATTCATATAATTCAAAAAAATAATAATTTAAAATTAATTTTACGGATGGGGTGAAAAAGCGGGTTCTTAGAGTGAAAATTCTCAAAAGTTTATTACGTTTTTATATATAAATTAAATATAAAAATTATTCAAATTACCTAAATTGTATTAATATATGTATAATTGATCAAATTTTACTTTAAAACCAATTAAAAATATAATTTAATATTATAAATTATTTAGAAGAAAAGTCAGTTTTCAATTAAAATTCAGTATTTTTACTATTCATCAAAAAATGAATTTTGTCAAAAAAATACAAGAAATTAACACTAAGATAATTTTGAAATTATAATTTAAAAAATGAAGTTTATTTTTTAAAATAAAATTTATAAAATTATCAAAATTTATTTTTAAACCATGTGCTCTATTAAAAGGCAGCAAAAATGCCTTTAGAAAAAATACAACTTTTTATACATAAAATTGGATTTTTTCCTATATTATGCCAATAAAATATATTAGATGAATGTAAAAAAAAATTATTGAATATATAATATTTAAATTTAATTAATATCATTCACTAAAATTAATTAATTTAATTTTTTAGGATAAAATTCATTTGGATGCATAAAAATAGTTTTTTTTAAAACATTTCCTTTATATTTAATTGGTTTTTATATTAATTTATAATTAATTGGTAAAAAATAAAATCATCCATATATTTTAATAAGTTAATTAATTAATAACCTCTAATTTAATGGCTAGAAGATAATTTTTATTTTAAATAATAATATTAAGAGTATTCAATAAAACTTGGTCATCTATGTAACAGAAGCCAACGAAGAGAGTCATTATGTAATGAAAGTTAAACTCATTATTTCATGCATTGAAATATATAGAATATATTGAATTTATTTAAAATATAAAATATACCATAATTTCTTAGGATGTTATATTCTTTTCTATTCTTGGTGTTGTGTGTCATACACACTACTGGATATAATGTTAATATTTTAAACTTTCAGAGTGTTACATTCTCCCCACCTTAAATAAATTATGTCCTCGCAATTTAAACTTGATATTGGTAATAAAATTTTGATATTTGAAAATTCCTTTATTGAAAAATTCACATCATAAAAGGGTTAATAAAATAACGTCTTGATAATATAGAAAGTGAAGTGCAATGATCATATAGAATAACATATAATTGGGTTTCTACATAGGAGAACATCAGTGGAAAGTGAAGAAATGGACATGGAGTAAAATCATAAATATTTAAAGAGAGTGATTGAGTTCATTGATAACAAACAATTTAATGATCAATGAAAAGTTTAGGGCCTCAAATCCATAGATCTGTGATGATTTAAAGGACCATTTGATTCATCATATATGAATGTAATATGATAACATTTTTATTTCAGTATCATTTTCCTAATGTTGAATAATTATTTTACAACATAAGAATATAAGGAAATATACTTACATGATATATTTCTATTTCATAAACACAATTTTATCCTTTTTTGTGCTTTGATTAATTTACCATTTACCCCTTTACACTAATAAATGAAAACCCAAAAATGAATTTTTTTTATTCTTAAAGCACTAAAAATTCACTTTTAATAGATCGTAAGATCTATAAAAGAGTGAATTATTTTATTATAACTATTTTACAAAAATAATATAGTTAATAAATTTATCTCTAAACCAAAAATTTAATACTACCAGTTTATCATTAATATTTATTTGTTGAATTTTTTAACTAAAAACAATACCATTTTAACAAGGACATTATGTTGGTCAGTGGTTGGTGTTAAACCATTATCATCCTTCGATTGTGAGTTAAAACCCTATGGCCTTTCTGAATATTATAGGTTGTCACCAAGTATAAAGGTTTTCGTTTTTATAAAACTATATTAATATAATTATTATAGAATTCCCCAAAAAAATATGATGGACATCCTTGAAATTAAATTAATCATTAAATATCCTTTTCGCTAATGTTTTCAATACAACTTATTTTTTTCTACAAAATATAATAATATTATTTGACTATTATTACAATTTCATTAATGATCATGTCAACCATAATAGTTATAAATACCTTTAAAATTATTTGTATAAAATATAAAGTCATTATTCCTCAAATAATTTTTCCACTAAAACATATACAAACCATAAATTTCTACCTGTATATCCTTAATCTGGTGACATTCCTACTACATAAAAAACTAAAAATAGGTCTTTAAGAATTTTAACTTATGATAAATCTTAAACTCATTAACCCATGATTTTATCCATAACTCTTATGTTAATTAATACACAGTTGCTTCTAAAATTTAACAGAATCTTTAAATGTTTCATGATTCTTGTAACCAAAATACTATTGGTAAAATACTTCAATAATTTATTTCTTGAATCACAATAAATAAGTAATTGATCAATTTTATTTCTACTTATGTACTTGCATGGTCAAGGGGTTACCCTTTAAAATGTGTAATTAACTTGTATAATGAACAATTTCTCCACATTTAAAGTAACAAACTATAAATGGGTCATCTAGATGACATTTATTTTTTGATATCATACTCTTTATTTTTCCTTAGAAATTATTTTCTTGATTACCTTCTTTCCACACGTAAACTATTTCCTTATTCCATTGAGAAGCTTTCCAAAGTGTATCCTTACACATTTCTTACATGATGGAAATTGATCCTTCTTTTCTCCATGATCCCCACTACTCGAGATCTTATCAAACTCCATCCTCATCTTCTATGGTGAGTCTGGGAGTTGGTTAAGGTATATATTGTTAATCATATTTTGGGAAATCTAAGTAGTCATAAACAAAATATCTTTCACTCCTATCAATATCTCATTTTGTTTCTCATTTTCACCACTTTTTCCATCATAATCAATGTTAACAAGATTTTGTTGGGTTCTAGCCATTGACTAAAACCAAAAAACATAGTGTGAGTGACAATAATCATAGTGGGAAAACTATATAATCATTTTTAGGATGTCTAAATCATGACATGTTATTTTTAATATAATATACCTTAGGTTTAACCTAGGTCATTCATTTTCATCATCTATTAAAATCCTTCATAATGGTCTGTAAATAAATGTGAATTATCCTGATCATATTCCTCGGGAGTGTCAAACTTGGTGCAAATTAACGCATGTTGTCATGTACTAGTTTACACTCAAGCCAAGCCCAATGTACCCTTTTCAGAGTTATTACCCCTAGGTACATTTTTTCCAGAACCACGTCCACTTGTAGTATCTAGATAGAGATATATTTCTAGGGAGACCCACATAATATCTACCTTACCAAAACTTTAGTATGTTCTATACTTATCCTAAAATTATATCATAGGTTTATGTTATCTAATCTATGTTTTTATAAATATAGTTTTCAAGTTTTCTACTAAACTTTCTTTGATACCAAATACAATGATCTCAAACCCGGAAGCCTGAAGTCAGTGCCTACCACCATTACATTAGAATAGATATAAGGTAATCACATACCAAAGGTGTAAATGGTTTAATAGTCTTGGTAAACTAGATACATACATGAGTTTTACATTAAATTTTAATACATAAATTACAACATAATTCTTTTCTAGAATAACTTCATTCAATCTAGCATAACCCTTCATATCATTCATAGTAAACTTCATTGATTTGTGAGAAAGGAAAAAAACAAGGGTGAGCTTAAATGCTCAATAAGGGTTACGTATAGAAGAAGAAATAATGGAACAATGATCATAATAAATATACAAAGGTAAATAACTAAACACACATTCCATGTAATCAATAAACTAATAAGTAAGTGCATAAATTATATGTAAAGGTAAATAAATTAACACACGTTCCATTTAAATAACATTACTATATTGATAAGATAATCTAGAATCAATATGACAAGGTATATAACTAAAACACATGTCATTTAATCAACAAACTGAGAAATAAGTGCATTTATATATTTTATTATAGTGAAATTATCATGGATAATAATGATAACTACAATTAATTTAATGCTTAATTAACGAAAGTCATGTCTTGGGCACATTAAAACCTCTACTATCAAGATCTATCATCCAGATAGTTTAAAACTAGAGGTAGAAACCCATTTAATTTTTCCAACTAGTTTGTCTCATGAGACTTATCAATGCATGGAGGAGATTTATAAATTCTAGGCCCCACCATCAATCCATGTCCAAATTATTCCTCATATATTGAATAATAGATTTCATTAGTGAACAATGTGTCTTATCATCAAATATCCATATTGAGTAAAAGATACGGATTTATCAATATTTTCCCAATTAATCAGATAACTATAAAAGTAAAAACTTCATATAAAATGGTATATGGTTTAGTAAATAATTATATCCATGATAAATAATGTGGATATTTAGGGGAAATTTAATGTTAATGGTCACTGGAAAGTGAATAACTCAAGGGGTAGTTAATGACTACAAAAATGATTCAAGGAAGTGAATGTAAATACTATACTTGGTCAAAATAATCCTAAACTATCTATATGAATAATAAGGATTCTATTAATAAAACATATACCCATTAAAGTAAGAATAAATTTTGTTGTCTTTGATGAATAAAAATACACTAAAAAATATTTAAAAAAATATTGAGTAAAATATCCTTTTAATTTTGAAAAACAATTTTAAAAATCATTTTCTTTGAAAATCACTTTTAAAAACATTTTCTTGAAAAAATATCTTATTAAAATTTCAAATCAAGCTTCATATAAATGATGGTGGGTAATTCTGTAAATGGTAAATAGAATATTCCTTTTGCATTATAAAAATGCTAGAAAAGTGTCTTGTTCGGAATGTGATAAGAAGATTACTTTGAAAAAAAAATTAAAAAGAAAAAATGGGTAAAATTTCTTTTAATAAATCATTTTTAAAAGGTTAAATAAAATATTTTTGAAAACATTTTTAGAAAACATCGTTTTGGAAGAAAACATATTTTAGACCAAAGATAGAAATGAATTCATATTTTCTTAAAAACATTTTCAAAAACATTTTAAGTACCAAAGAGTGAAAAAAAAGGTAATATTATGTGAAAAGGATAATAAATAACCAAATTATATTAATATTAATGGTTTTATTAAATAATGAATAAATAATTTTCTTTAAAGTAAATCTAAGTGTAAACAATCCTGAATAAAATGAGATTGTGAATTAAACCCTTAAAAGATCATAATATTGAAGTGAGAATAATATAATGAATAAATTATGTGTGTTAACTATAAATACACATTAAATAACTATAAATACAATAATATATATTTAAAACTCATTACACGCATAATCTTATAATTTTAACGATAACGAGGAAGTAATATAACCCAATGAAAATAAATTGAGTTATGAAATTCTTTACTCTTAATTCAAATCTCATTAGATGAAATAACTCAAATTAAAACATAAAATACCATTAATAATTAATTATTAATAATATTACATTTCAAGGGGAATTATATACACTATATAAAATAAACTACATGCATAACATTACAATATTCCTCAATGAAATGAAATTGAGACGAAATACCTTACCTCACTCTTTCCATTTGTTCATACTTGATTTGACCTCAAGTATAGTGGTTTTAAACATGTTATTAAATTATTTCATAACGATATTAATATTTATTATATCATATATTATTCTTTTATAACATATTATTACCCATTCGTTAATAATCTTTCATTATTTTCATCATTTAGGGTAATAACTTGCTTTTTTTCGAGTATGTTTTGACTTGTTATTTTTTATTCATATTACTTAGATCATGATTTAATCATATAAGTAATTTAAACCATTATTTTAATATAATATATATTCATTATATATGTATTTATATTAATCCATAAAATTTAGTGATATAAATAAAATACACCATTCATAGAGATGGTTGGTCGTACATACGCATGAACGTTGTTTCTATTTTATTATTGTGTTTAAATAATAAAATTAAATACTTTAAATATATCTATATATATTATCATTATAGTTTCATATTTATTTCATATATATTTCATGTGTTTACTAAATCCATCCTTAATACATTTCATGTAAAGCGTGAATAAATCACATCATTTCGTGAGGCGGTAGTCCGTCGTACACATGAGCAACATTATCTTATTCCCGAAAAATATAAATCATGAAGGTATGTGTTATAAACAAAATAAGTGTAAATACATCATAAATATCAAATATAAACATTATTTCCATCATTATTCTCATCCTTGAAAGGTAGTCATGGAAACCCGAACAACATCGTTTCGGGAGGTGGTAGTCCATTATACACACGAGTGATGATTTCATAACCCATTTTTTGTAAGTATGTAAAGTTGTTGGTCATAAAATTAAGATAAAAATATTAATATATTTAGAATAATTATTTCATTATATAATAATTATATAAAAATAATTTAATGTGATGGTGAAGGGAATAAAATAAAATGCTTTTAGAAAAACCTTACCTCTTATTCGGGTATCCTTCATAGGTTTGCACTAATTCCTTCCTAAGTTGGTTTTCTGCAAAATATAAGTATTGTTTTATGAGGGTATGTAATTTTTGGAGTTATTTGGGCAGTTATTTTCTGATAAAAATGGCTTGAGAAGTGTGAAGATAGGAGAAGAGGGGGAGGCCTTTTATAAGTGGGGTGAGTGGCAAAACTTGTAAATTTTTGAAAAAGGGAATTCCACCCATGTTTCTTCCATATCAATTTGCTCCAATAATGAAAAAAATATATCCTAGTCAATATAAGGTATAAATATATTCATAAAATTGTTTTTTACATGTTTCTAGGTTATTTTTTTACTTAAGTTTAAATTTTAGTCCCTTGGTAAACTCATTTTTCTCTTAATCGTTGTAATTAATTTTAATTGTTTTACCTAATCACTTTGCTAAAAAATTAAGTTGTAATTTTTATAAATTATAAATTATTCTAATTAAAAATATGGAATCCATTTTTACAAATTCAATTCATATATGTGGAAAAAAATAATTTAATATTAATCCCACAAACGGGACGAGAAAGTGTGTTTTTAAAGTGAAAATGTTCAAAAGTTTACTGATTTTTATATATATATTCAATATAAAAATGATTTAAATGACCTAAATTGGATTAATAGACATATAATTTATCAAATTTTACTTTAAACCCAATTATAAATATAATTTAACATTATAAATTGTATATGAAAAAAGTCGATTTTCAACTAAAATCTAGTATTTCTCACTATTCGTTAAAAAATGAAACTTCTCATAAAAATATAAAAAAGTCACCCTGATATAATTTTTAAATTACACTTTCAAAAATAAATTTTATTTTATCAAATAAAATTTATAAAATTTTCAAAATTTAGTTTTAAAACAAGTGTGTCGTTAATAGGTGTCAAAACTACCTTCAGAAAAAATTCAACTTTTTATGCGTAAAATTGGATTTGTTCCTATATTATTACTATAAAATATATTTAATTAATGCCAAAAAATATTAAATTTATAGTATATAAATTTTATTAAGTTCATTCACTAATATTTATTAATTTAATTTATAGGATAAAATGCCTTTGGGTGCATAAAAATAGTTTTTTTATAAAAACATTTCCTTTATATTCAATTGGTTTTTTATAATAATTTATAATTAATTTATAACCATTGAATTAAATCATATATTTTCTTATATTATTTTATTCATAACCACCAATTTAATATCTTGGAGATGATTTTCATTTTAAATAATAATATTAATAGTATTTGGTAAAACATGTTCCTGTGTGTAACGTAAGCCATCAAAGAAAGTCATTGTGTAATATAAGATAAACTCAGTGTTGCATGAATTGAAAGCTATAAAATGTATTTAATTTATTTAAAATAGAAAATATATCATAATTTTTCAGGATGTTATATTGTTTTCTACGATTGGGGTTTCATGTCATACACACTGTCGAATATGATGTTCATATTTTAAACTTTTAAGGTATTACGTTTGGGGCTAATATGAACTTTATTATTCTAATAGATGATGGAGAAACTCACAGTCTAGAAGAGGTAATAATTATAAATGAATTAAAAAAGTATGGTTCAATAATTAATTAATAAATTTCTTTATTGGAATCTAATAAAATGTGGGAGTTAACTGGTGTACCATAGGGGAAAATATCACTTGAGAACAAGTGGGTGTTATATTTGAAAGAGGAAGTTAATGAAAGGAAGAGGTATAAGTAATTACTGGTGGTAAATGGATTCTAATAGAAGGATTTAATTGACTTATCTTAAATCTTCTCAATGGTATTTAAGCATTCTATCATCCAAATTATGCTAAGTCCAATTGCTTATGATAATTTTCACTTAGTGCATGTGGATGTAAAGAAAACCTCTCTTTATAGTGACTTGGATTAATAGATTTACATGAAGCATCTATTGGGTTGAAGAGACTATTGGAATAGGTATTTGGTTTGAAAACTAACCAGGATCCTTTATAGTTTAAATCAGGAACCAAAGCAAAGCATTCAAAAATTTGATGCCTTCATTGCGGAAGAAAGTTTCACTCATTGCAATGTAAATCATTGTTGCAACCAGAAGGCATGTAATGATGGAAGTTTTTTCATAATTATTTTATATATAGATGAAATTTTATTTTATGGTCCATAAATTAAAAGGATTTATAGGATGGGGTGTTAATTTTCAATAATATTTGAGATGAAAGATATTGGTTTGGGCCAAAAGATTTTGGGAATAAAGATTTAGAGAGATGGGGAAGCTATGAATTTGGTTACATTTCAAAGGTACTGCATCCATAAGGTCATAAAAAGGTTGGGATGACTAGATATTATCCATTCTCAGCACCATTGGGTAGACACTTTGGATTTTATAAGGATAATACACCTAAAATATAAGATGAGGTCTATTACAAATCCAAATTCCCATTTGTATCAATGATAATTAGTCTGATGTATGGAATGATATTTACTCAACCAAACATTTTATTTTTAGTGGGAGTGGTGATACATTTCATGTCAATTCTAGGAATGGAATTTTGGAAGGTTGTTAAGTGAATTATCTAGTACTTGAAGAGATTAGAAAATTCATATTTGTGCTTTATGATAGATGATTCATTACAAAGTTACATCAACATAGACATTACTAGGGATTAAGACACCTGAAAGAGCACCATAGGCACATAAGCCTCATCCCAATTGGTGAGGTATCCTTAAGTGCATCCAAGAGACCCAGGTTTGAAACTAGGAAAGAGTCATATTTCTAGGGGTATTGTAGCAGACTGTAGCAGTACTGTAGTAGGCACTATAGCAGGGACTATGTGGTACTGTAGTAGTAATGTAGCAAGTATTGTTCGGTACTGTAGTAGCCGGAACTATTCACCTCGGGCCACCGGTTTGGACTTCGAGTCCTTAAGGCCTTCAGGCCTCCCAGGCCTTCGGGCCACCTCAAGGCCTTCAAGCCACATGCAGTTGCCCTAAACAGACTCTACAAAAAGAAGAATCCCTATAGGAGGATTCAGAGCAGGCGCACTCACCAGAGAAGAACCAATGGATTTTGATGAATGAGAGCATATGGATACACCATTGGGACCAGCCTGTGCTTTCATGGGAATTTTATCCATATGTTCATGTGAATGTGGAGAGATATTATCACAATGTAGATGCTTTAGAGGGTTAGTTCCTTGTAGTTATAGTCTGGTTGAATTCCCTAAGACCTTCGGGTCATGTAATGTATCTTAGCCTTGGGCCATGTAATCTATAAGCCTACGGTCCTTGTAAGGGTTCCCCTTTATCCCTTGAAAATGAGGCTATCAAAAATCAATAAAAAATGAAGGCCTTTGGTCCATTTGGGTTAAAAATCACCATGGGGTTTGTGTTTACATAAGTAGGGAAAAATCATATGGAATTCATAGTTAAAAGTAGTTTTTACTTTTTATATAACATAATTTGAGTATGTGGAAACAATAAAAGCAGTTAAATAATTGGTATGGTTGATACACTTATTTAAAAAGATCCTAAGGAGAAGGAATTTGATCCATTTGGATTATAATCCGATGTTTCACTCAAAAATGAAACATATTGACCTAAAATACCATTTTATATGGAACATCCTAGAGGAAAATGTGGTGGAGTTACGAAAGATGTATTTGAAGGATAATCTATCTAAAATGTTCAAAAAGGTGTTAATACATGAAATTTTGAGGAAACATTGCACCTCGGTGGGACTTGGGTAATTGGAACGTGAAGGAGAATAGTAACCTCTATTGTTATAAAAGTAGAGGAGATTTTTGTGCCAAAGTGTTGGAGAGCTTACAATAGTTCCTTAAAGTGGTCTTCAAGTTTGAGATTTTTGGTTTGTAAAGACTATTCAAGTACTAGAGTCAAACAATAAGATTGAGAAGAATAAAAAATCAGCTCAATCTTGATAGTCTTGGTTGAGGTAGTGGGATCTCCAGCAGATGGTAGCATGGTTATATAAAAGTATCATCTGATGGTCATGTGTAGTGTTTATTTCAAGTGGAATATGATTAGTATAAATTACAAGGTTAGTTTACACGGTTTTGTGGTCAAGGGATAGGTAATCATCCACATTTCACTATATTTAGTGATTAGGTGCCTATTATAATGGTAAATCTAGATTCACTAGGTTAAATGGTGGGTTATCCATGAATCTTAGCTAGTAGTTCAACTAAATGAATAGCTGGAACTTACTATAAGTAAGTGTTACCATTAGTATAAATTTATTAATATAATAAATAATGTGATTAATAGATTACTTATAATTAGTTATCTAATTTTATAACTTATAAAAATGAATTATAATTTATATATATTCTAATTATAATGGAAAGGCATCAATATTTTCCAGGTGGGTGTAGGGATCGTATCCAAACCATGTAAACCAAAATGTTCTTGTCCTTTATATTTTTTTCTTAATTTTTTTTTATTCATGAATTCTATTTTAGTGTTCTCATGGTTAACTTAGTGTGGTGAGTAGGTTTCTTTGAATTTCTATCTTTCACCACACTTACATCGAGGGAGTCCTTATAGAGTATTTGCTTCCACTATGTGAATCATCAAAAATATAACATCTGGTAATCAAACATTAGAATATTCCCTATAGTAATTATGTATAATATTCAAAAAACCATATACCTTAGGAGACAAGAGTTTCACATTTAGATCTATTATCACTCTCTCATTGTCTTCTTGATGTCAAAAAATAGAATATTTTCTCCTTTTATTATGATTATAAGTTTATTGGGGGAAAACTTAATACGACTAGTTTGTATGCTGAAGGAATCACATTATAGCACTTGAAAATTATTCCAAAAGTTCTTGAAAAAGATTAATTCCATTATCTTTATAAAATTCCTCTTATTTATCTCTGAATATAATGGGTGTTTATTCAATACATTTTCTCCCCCTTTATCAGTAGTAAAGAACGCTCCCTACCATATTATAAATCTTACATCAAATTAAAAGCGACTAGGATGCCCTTTTACAATACACATCAAGGATCCTATACTTTTCATCTCAATATTCACTAGTTAATTTATTATTAACCATAATTATATATTTTACTTTAAATATCTAGAAACTACTTCAATTGTGTCTATATTCTCAAATTTTTTCAGTGAGTGATTTTGCCACTTATCATTCATCCACTAACAAAACCTCTGATCCACTTATGATCAGCCATAACATTAAGTTTTTACCAAGGAACTCCACATATGATCTCAATAAAAATATTACAAACCCATTATTGTATTATCTATGAATCGCAAAGTTTTTAATTCATAATATATTTATTCTTTAAAAATTTAACTTAGACACCAACTTCATAAAATTAATTTTTCCATTCCTCCAATAGGTGTCTTTCCTTGGTTAATGGGGATACCAAATTTTGTATCTTCAAATAAAAAACTCACTCTAACTCTCTTAGATTCATATTTGAAAAATATATTTGATGATTAGTATGATATTCACCTATCTATAGCATCTTTTGATATCTTGAGAAAAAATAGATGATATCACATGTTAAATTAAAATAAATAAATCATGAAAAATAATTTTGGTACTACTTTTCCATCATGGTATCATCTTCCATCTTTAAGATTGGATGCCAAAGGATAATATTTTCTCTTAACACAAACACATTGATTGTACCTTGATACCAATTTTGATAGAAATTTTTATTACTTTGATGATTTGGGTTATGTTCATGTTCTTTCAATTCCAGATTCAATAATATATCACACATACTACTCCAATCATCAATTTTTTACTTCAGAAGATATACCAACATCACTTTCATTTTTCACTGAAAAATCCCCATGGATTGTATCTCTCATAAAATGTGAAACACTAAGAAATATATCAATCAATCTATTAAACTCCCTCCCATATAAATGGGTATACGGTAAATTCCAATTTCCTTAAGTTTAGAAATATGGTTGGTCACTATTGATTCATGTCAAATGAGCATCATAAAATCTACAAGGGGATAAATACCTGATGCATGGGTATTATTTTCTCTATAGATCAAAGGAAGAGTATGTGGACAAGATACACGGATCATGTAACCTTCAAAAGAATATATGATCACATGCCCTGTGTAAGTTCATGAAAATGGGTCATGTGTAGTGCATGATCTGCTTGAGATAACATGGAGGCCCTTTGAAAAGCCTCTCTACTCTTCCAAAGGCATCCAAGACACTCATTGATCATCTGGAGGTTTCCATATGAGTTCCTCTAAATCACACGACTTGTAAATCTAAATTCATCTAACAATCATCCAAAACCCTTGTAAATTAATGTATGAAAATATACAAAAAGGTGGAGACCTTATGCAGTCATTGATATTCATGTGACATGCTCATAAAGTTTGAAAAGACATCATAGATCCCTTACGGTATGTCCAAATTTTCGTGTAAGATCATGTTGGCATGCCACCTTTATCATGTGAAGGGTCTCATACATGTCTATTTGATTATGTTCTTCCCCTATTACTCTATAAGTCAAGAATAGTAGTTATCCATGATAATGCTCACATGTTGGTGCAATATCCAACATTGATTGTGAAATGCCCCATGGATGAGCAGAGTGACCAACTATGACAAGGTTCACATACCATTGCAGGATCCGAAATTGATCATGTGTCACCCTCATGTGAAACTAATGGGAAATTATCAAAAAAAAACCTTGTAAAATAAAGGATAAAAATATGAAAAATATAGAATCCTTTTTCATTCATTGATATTAATGCGGTTCGCAAGACACCGTGAATCCCTAGTGATATGTATACCTTATCATACAAGAGAATATTGGTATGTCACCTTTATCATGTGAGGGGTATCAGATATGTCCATTTGATTCTATGCTGCCCCTTCAAATCCATATACAAGTAGAGGGGTTTTCCATGACAATGCACATGCATCACCATAAGACCCATTATTGGTCATGCGATACATCATAGGTAAGCAGAGTGGTTTTATTAACACTCATAGAACTTTATGATATTCCAAAACCTTATAAAATAAAGAAGGAAATAAAAGGAAAAAATGTGGAAGCTTCTTATAGAGTGAGGATATTCTGTCCTTCACACAAAAGGGGTTGTATGCTCTATGTGATCACTATTGATCACATGAGGCCCCATAGAAAATCCATTATGATCTTGTAAAGGCCCTTATATTTGTCAGCCTAATCTAGCGAATTCCACATGGTAATCTACCATTGTCTCACATAATAACCCATACAAGTTGTCTTCAATCACACGAATTCCTTCCCATGGGTATCTTAATCTCATGAAGAACCCTAGA
Source organism: Viscum album (assembly GCA_963277665.1). NCBI lineage: Eukaryota > Viridiplantae > Streptophyta > Magnoliopsida > Santalales > Viscaceae > Viscum > Viscum album. Next base: position 509,422,209 of record OY728145.1, read on the forward strand.
TATATCGGCCAAATATTATTAAAACTCCATGAAAAATACACATGGTCAGGAGAAATACCTTTTATTAGACTAGTTCCAATATAAATGGAAAAGGTGTAACATTATCATGGTCACTACATGTCATGTGATTCCATGGATGATCTGTGATAGGTTCATGCGAAGATCGTGAAACAAAATCCCTCCAATGAATCCATCCCAAATATGTGAGATATGCACCACATAAATTGATGTATAATCGGGGAAGTGAGGCCTATAAATCCATCCTCCTCAACATAAAAAATGGATTCAAGACCAATAGATCAAAGATCAATTGCAGATGGGGGCACAGGAGCAAAATATGATAACTCTGATTCTTTCCATAAATAGGATATATAGGATACCTTGTCAAGTGGATATATAAGGGCAACATCAGTTTGTAATCTCTGATCAAATTGAAATATGATAACTCTGATTCTTTCCATAAATAGGATATATAGGATACCTTACTAAGGGTTGGGCTCAAATGGGAATCCACCTTAGTGTAATTTCCCCCATGTCTTCAACATTCCAACTATCGAGACCCAATATTTCCCATAGTTTTATATTTCTTCCTCATCCACTAGTGGATAGAGAAGAAAAATAAACTATGATAACTCTGATTCCTACCATAAATAGGATATGTAGGACGTCTTCCTAAGAGTAGAGAACCATATTAAACATCCAAAGTGTTTTCCCATCACATAAGTGCCATATCCATATGTAGTGAGACTGATAACTTATTATCCTATGTTTCCCACACTGAGCAAGGATCACATGGGATTATGGATTTGAAACGATCATATAATTTGCATCATGATTATCCAACATCCAGGTAAACCTTAGTGTGTAATCCCCGATTAGTGGAATGATATGACTTCCCCCATACAAGGGCATCCACCTCAGGGTAAGTCCCAAGGGAATAATCGGATTATGATTAATCTAATTCCTGCCATAACTAGGATACGTATGATGCCTTCCTAAGGCTCAAGATCAAATACCCAATTCCTAATTTACCCCATATATATCTTTTCCATTTGAAGTTAAATTGAATGGGTTTAAAAAACTATGTGGGTTTTGATTCTTCCTATAAACAGGATATGTATGATGCCTCATAAAGGTTCAATCTCATCCTCAAAATATTAATCACCTCCTTGGATGACAGTAAACTCCAAAGTATATAGTTACATGGATTTAAATTATATCCAGATACCCATTAACGGTAAATGAATGGAGAACCTCAGATACATACAGAGAGACTAATTAATAGACCCCCCCCCACACACACACACACACATGAAAGGATTCAACCCATAATTTTTTTATTAGGGTAAACAGCCATGTATTGGGATTAGGAAGAGATTCTCAAAAATATCTAAAATCTATAAGAGAGTCCTAGAGTAGGAAAAAATTCCCCCCAAAAGGGATTAATGAGTCTGACCTCGCATCCTCTTGACCAATGTGATTTCTTAAGCATCATTGGTTCTAAACACCAATTTATCCCCTACCTTTGGAAACTAGGTCCACAATCAGTTATGGATGTGGGAACCGTTGGAAGTTTATATGAGAGATAAAAATAGTGAACCCAACATAAAGGATTTTCAAACACATTAAACCCCCCACAATCAATCACAAGGATAACCTAAAGTGTCTTTACAAAAAATAAAAAATGTGAAACCAATGTGAAACATTTAACTTCAACATCTCCTTCATAGTTTAAAGAGGAAGACTACCCAATTCTCATTAAACCATTTTGTTCCTACCAAGGAATGTGAGATCCTTTAATGAAACAAAAATGGTGAACTCAATTTGAATCTCTCAATTGAAAAAAATGATTTGTTGACCAAATGTTACTGGGGTTCTCATGAAATAATTCAATCCTCATTCTGAAAAGTTCACACAAGAAGAATGACTGAACCATGAATAATAAAGGACAATTTTGTACCCATTCATGTATTATTGAGCACGTTTCATGCCTATGATGATGCACTAATTGGTGACCTTGTTCCTTGTTGTATTTTTGACACTGGATACTGCTATCATAAACAACACCCAACTCGAGATCATGTCTTCATCTAGTGATCATTCTAGAAAATCATTTATGGCTACAACACCTACAAGTTGTAGAATGGCCTCACATGCCCAAAACCTTTAGCATCAGGTGGAGAATGAAATGGTCTAGGAGTATCATCTACATGGTACAATATTGACCCTTGAGTCTACACATTAGGGTCTCCAAATGATTAAATGGATGAGTCTCCATTTTCCAAATAATGATGCATCAAATCCAGTGGCACTCGTTTCCCTTACCAACCACTTTGGAGGCTTATCCTCAAAGTGTGAAAATCACCACCTTCGGTATCTAATGAAGGTGAAACAATGAGACAAATATGGATATCTACTAGTTTAGGGGCCACCAAGAAGGGAACCTTTCAACCTTCATCACCAGTTCCATCATGTAGATGTCCCTCAATCACCTACTAAGAGAACCATATGACACACTACCACCCCTGACACCCATGCATAGGAAACAAGGAAGAAAAATTGGGCGTGGAAAGTTTTGGATAACTGGTAGTGGGATCATATCCTAACTTATGGTGATGAATCTAGTTGGAATATTTTGATGGTATCCAATGAGCAGACTCATATCCATACTTGTTGAAGTAAGTTTTCAGGCATATTCCTATAGCAGGCATAGGGGAGATACATATACATACCCCCACACATGAATTCCATTTGCATATTCCAAAGGAACAAGGAGAACAAAACTAGGTTCATATCCCCACTTCAATTAAAGTGTCACTACATCTTAGAAAAAACTGAACAAATCCATCAATATATTCCAGAAATGGTATAGGTATAGGGATATGATCATATTCTTATCCCTAATACTAGGGCAGCACAACTCTCTGATTATCATGAAAAAGTGGTTTCTCTAGAACAATACCACATTATTACACCTAACTATGGGGATTATCATCATATTTTAGTAAAGGATGAGGCACCATAATAGAATCATATTCTTGTTCTAACTAGGGATAACTAAGTGAGAGTGGAACATGCATCAGGATAGGGGCACATTTCTATTGAAAAAGACCGGCAGCATACTCAAAAGGATTGGGATCAAGATCATATCCCCATTCTGACTGAGGATCGCCAAGTGAGAGTGGCACATTCCATGGGATAGGATCATAATCCTATTGAAAAATACCAGTGGCATACTTCAAAGGCTCAGGATCGGTCTCATATCCCTATTTTGAATGAGGCTCGCCAAGTGGGAGTGGAACATGCCTCGGGATAGGCTCATATTCCTATCTGTGAATCTACTTGGAATATTCCAACAGCTCAAAGAATCCAGGATCATATACATACTTCAACTGATGAACGATTGCATTATCATCCTTTAGAGGCTATAAAAGAGGAGGTTCATGTTTATTCTCCCATTCTAGAGTTCCAATGGCATATTTTGATGGGGAATTCATATTTGGATCATGATCATGTCCCTATTTTATCCATGTTTGATCAAAAAATTCCGGCAACCACCCACGAGCAGGCTCATATTCCTTCCAATAATACAGAATCTCATTGGTATACTCTAATAGTTTCTCAGTGATGGTCTCATATTCTTATAGCACCATGTGGTTATCAATATTTTCCATTAACCATCATACATTAGGTTCATATCCCCCACACAACTTCAAAATTCATTTTGTCATATTATGGATATGATGCAGGATAAGGCTTATATTCTTAACCTTATCAATTCTAGTTTCCTTGGGGTTGTTTGAGATGAATTCTAAACACCCCAAGGTTTCATTGACTCTTTTATTGAAATATAAGGAGATCATTACTATGATATTTCTCCTAGTGGTAGTGTGGAGATGGATCATAGGGACTCTACTCCTAACATCCTCTGTGGTTAAACTCCCCAAAGTGATATCTCCCACAAACAAAGAAATCCTCCCCTTTCTCAAACACCTCCATATAAATAGGTTCTCAAAAATCAGATGCCTTTTTATAGAGAGGTGATTGAAACACCAAGGTCAACCATAAATAGTTCCCCATCAAATACTAGCAACACTTCACCCCAGTCAGCAGGCGACCCCAAGAAGCAACTTCAATGGTCTGACCAGGTGGAGTCATATAATTCTAATGAAGAGGAAGATGACATTGATATATATAGAGATTTAGCTAGAAACAATCTCCCCACCATGTTCTGGCCCCTTTCCACTTCTGACTATGAGATCCCAGATGAGCTGGAGAAGGAGTTCAGCCTTACCTAAGCCAAAATATGTGGGCATCTCATCAGTGACTAAAGTCTAGACAACTCCTTTATCCAGGATATGAGGGTCACATTTATATTATCAAGATACTCTATTTTTAGATAGACTTGGATGCTATATCTATGGACCAGGACCCAAAATCATAAAATCATAGTTTGAATCTACAAAATTATTTCTTCCATTGCATCACAACTATTTGGAAACTTATTGATGAATCCATGTCATGTATTTGTATTCAAGGATGGAGAAAGTATGGAGTATTTCACTTCATCATTATCCTAGGACAACAGATCTCTCCAAATATGGTGTCATGTAATCTCATAGCCTTCAGAGATATCAGGGGGTTAGGTAATGTATGAGCTAGTTGGTCACTACAATAGAATTACCTCACTTTAATGATGCCAAGACATCATGAACGAAGGAAGAGGATAGCCAACAGATCTTTGAACTGGTCCCCTCAAAATAGCAGGAACACATTTCAGACATAGATTCGGAAGTTTTGATCAACCCAAAAATGTCTTGTGAATAATTAATCCCATCATGGAATACCATTTCACACATATAATACATGATCACAAATACACAAAATCAAACAGATCATAATAGCAGCTACCATAATAGCAATCCAATAGAAAATCGAGCCCACTATGCTAGAGGAATATCTACCAATGAATCTACCTCTCAGATGATCAATCCCTAAGTGGATTCAAGAAATATTTAAAATAGCTTCAAATCAACTCCATCCCATTAGGTGGGGAATTTTTATCTCAATCGTCATCACCAAGTTCATCACACCCCAAGAGGGTACTAGAGAAATCAGCAGAAGTTCCAGATCAACCCTAGACTGAAGGGATGGGGGAATTTATATCTCAATTTTCATCCCATGATTCATCAAATACTTGACTGTAATCATTGAGTCCTCAAAAATTGGATCAATAAATACAAATTATTTCCCCGAGTAGTACCCAGCAAATAGAGCTGGGGTTATTTTTATCATCATCATCATCATATATGGGATCAATTTTCTCTGGGTTGGGAGGTAAATATCGAAATTTAGCATCTCATCTATTTATCATACCATGAGACGAACCCCTAGTATTCAGGGACCATTCAGAAAACAAGACCAAAAACTCCCTCAAGGTCATTGTTTACAGATAAAGATAGGAGGAACATATGGTGAAGGAAATCAAACCCCATAGGGTTCATAATCCAAAAAGGCCCAATATGGACAAGGGTTCAAGAGACAACCCTAATGTTGGTAATGAAAAATTACCCTATTACATTTAGAGTAATGAGACAGCTACCATTGCCTAATATACCTCTATGAATGTCATCACCTTCAATAGAACAGATAATGTGGATCAAGACGCAATTATGAATGGTCGTAATATGGAAAATATACCCTAAGAGGAGGATATGGATGCACCCACTAAGAATTCATGTATGTGAAATCAAAGGAGAATCCTGAACCTAAAACCTATAAATATTGAGAAACCACCTCTATAGTGTAACACTTCTAAGGATAAATGGAAAGGTTTGGATACATACTAATCACCACCTAGAAGAGCCAAATTCTCTTCCATGAAAGAATTAATGGAATAATATGAGAATTAGATTCAAAATTTAATACAACTCAACAAGAATCTAATAGGGGGGAACATTTCCACTAGGTATCATCTTCAGGATAAGATGAATATCCTTCCTCTCGTACATCTAGAAAGAGCCAATCTTCCTACAAGAGTAGCATTTGAGCAACAGACCAGCTCTAGATCTAGGTAGTCGGTCTACAAAAATGAGGAATTTAAATATGATCATGACTTCCCCCCATTACGAAGATAGCCTCTCCCCTTCCAGGGTGATCAGGTAATCTTAGGATGGATCGAGAATCAACGAGAGATGAAAATGGGGCCACCTCATCAAGACCCACCCACTAACTATAGACAAGAGGTAGCTCAGAATGTAGTACCTCTAGAAATTATTAATGCCATTGAGTCTCTGGCTACATGAATGGAATCCTTTTAAGGGAGATATGAACTTGTGAACCCTAAGAAGAATCTATATCCCAAATGGGTGGATGACACTTTTCCCCTAACCAATTTCATCAATCCTACCTTCTCCAACTTTGATTACGTGTGAGACCCTAAATAGCATCTCACACACTTTGTATCCTAATGTGATTCAATGATGGGCCCTTGAGATCAGTATGAGGAAACTAAGATGAGGTTTTTAGTACATAATCTAATAGTTCTAGCTTTTTTTGGTACAATAGCCTTCCATTGGGATCCATTTCGATATGGGAAGACCTTTGTCATTAATTCCTTCATCGGTTCAGCTCCATGTTAAGGAAATTGACTATTATCGACCTAAAGAACCGCAAGCAGCATGAAAATGAGATAGTTTATGAATTTATAAAAATATGTAAAGGTTTAAACTATACACTTAGTATCCCTCTCTCATAGGAAAAATTGTAGAAACTCTTTTGAAAATATTCAGGATAAGCTACCAACATCTATGATCCCGATGAAGTATCCAGGTGAGTTTTGTGAGTTTGAAAGAATGGAAAAACATTTGAAAGATTCCATTTAGTGGGCCTAATAAAAATCTCATATCATTCCTTCAACATAATAGAAAAAGCCTCAGCAAGTTAGAAACTACTAATGTTACTCTCAAACCAGTAGAAGTGCCCATTTAAGCACCTAGGAAGGTCCTGAATCACCCATCACCTCCTATCGATCAGAAGTAACAACAAAATTTTCCTTGGATAGAAGTGCAAAAGTGATCAGGGTCACCCAAGATTTTAGGAACAGATGAATAAAGTATAATCCTTCCAAAATGAGAAATTCCTCACTTATTTTCTTGCATACATGGAAACTGACCTACTCAAGCTACCATAACCTAGGAAACCTAATGATTTCAACCTCACTGATCATCCTCACTACTTACCTTTCCATAGAAGGTTGGGTTACAAAATATAGTATTATTTCATCTTCAAATATGTTCTCTAAAGAATGGTTTATTCTGAATAGGTAAACTACATAACAATTTCCCAGTCATAAGAAGAATGTGATTGGAAAAAAGTTTCAGCCAAGCGTGGGCAGAAGTTTGATAATTAGACGTCTCGAAAAATAGTTGATCGATACCATGCCATCCTAAGATAACATATCAGAAAGCCCATAACTTTTCCATCACCTAGGGATGTTACATCAAATACACCTCCCAAATGAGGATACAACCATCATATATAGAAATAGATAAAAGAAGAAGAGTTGTATTTAGCTTTGACATTGGCTCTGACTCTTACTGATTTCTTTCCTAAAATATCTAGATAATGGGAACCTTCCCACCAAATGGAACCCTCATCATATGAAGAGCTCATATTTGGTTCTATTAATGTGATACACTTAGTATACCCCTTATCTAATCACAAATATGCCTCTGAGTATGATTTCTTTAAACATTACTAGGGAACTATAGGTCAAAGGTGTAGGAACCAAGGATATAGGGGACATCACGAGTGTTGTCAAACTCAATATATTGGTCACATAACCATAGATTATATATATGATATTGATACCCATGGGAAATCACTCTAGTGATCTTAACATAAATACAAAGGTTCCTTAGATCCCTCTAGTGGTCACCCTAGCCCAGTCATCTTACACGACCGCCTGGAAGGGATTCAATTATCTGATCAACCCAGGAAATGGAGGAGGTCGGTGAAACCTACACCAATGGTAGTAGATTATCCCTTCACCTTTGTTCAAGCACCAATACCATCCACTAAAAATGCCTCAGCTCCTGAGTTACATAATAAGAAGCAACCCCACCTTGGGAAGCACCAACCTATATCAAAAAAGTACAAAATTTTGAAATAGTATGTAGTTTTCTCATCCAAACTCTCAATCCTGGATGTGCTCCATCTTTCAAAAGAACTCAGGGAGTTGCTCGTTGAAACCCTATATATCCCATAAGATTTTTATATAGAATCCACTAGAGCCAAGGTCTATTAAGTGGAGACTATTCCCTCAGAATACCATGTCACCATCTCGTTTATAAATTAGGATCAGGTTGAGGCCATCAAAGGAAACATCAGACCCCTATATGTTTTAGGAAAACTCAAAAATGTCTATAATCGAAGGTCTCTAATTGAAAATGGTTTTAGGATCAACCACATCCCGATTCAGACCCTTTAATGTTTAGGATATATTTAAGGGGACTTATCTCCCACAAAGATAACCATTCAAGGGTATGATAAGAACAAGAAAAACCTCTTGATAAGATCAATCTCAAAACTTAGTTTGAGGATCTCACATCTAACACTGAGTTTATGGTTATCCAATAAGAAACTTCATATAATTTCCTACTTGGAATACCTTGGCTTCATATCCCTGTGGAGGTACCTTAAACATTTTATCAATGTTTTAAATACCCCACTGATGGGAAGGTTGGCATACCCTATGGTGATAGTTCCCCCTTTGAGTATTGTGAAGCCACATATGTTGAAGAAAGTTTTTATAAAAGGGAAGGAAAATAACCAATGGTAAATGAAAATATGTATATTCAATCCCCCAATGTCTTGGGTACTTCCCCTAAGAATCCCTGGAGTAAGATTAGTAGTGATTATGTGCTACCCATAAACCTGGTTGCAGCAATAAACTTAATCCAAGATTTCAAAGATCCTTCTTCTCCTAGTGAAAGTTTAAAATAAAATAAACTCTGGGATTTCTCTATAATGAATCTAGAAGTAGGGGATGAAAATTCCTCTTCCCGTAGCCTCTATCACCCCAATAGTGATAGGGATTCCATAATATTTCATACTTCATCTGAAAATTCCTTCATAGACTCATAGGTGGATAAAGAATAGGATGACCTCAGGAACTCCATTCCTTCATTTGAGGAAGGCTTCTAAACTACCATCGATGAGCTCATGAAGGTAATTTGGGAATAGAAGAAGACTTTTGGACTACATTGATTAGTGTCACCATACCTCCAAAGTAGTAAGAGATGTATATTTAATTTATAAAGAAACATCAATATGTTTTTCTTTCAATTATATATAAAATATAGGAATGAATCCAGATGTGGCTACGCACCATCTCAACCTACCTGATGACCAAAAGGGTTTCTAGTAGGTAGCTAGAAGAATGAACCCCTCTCATTCTACTAATATAGAATTTTTAGATGAAAAATATATCAAAGAAAAAAAAATTGGGATTTGAAATACTCAAGATGGATTACCAACATCATCCCTATCAAGAAAAATAATGGGAAGATTAGGGTCAGTATTGATTTTAGAGACCTTAATAAACACTACCTAGAGGAATACTTCCCATTTTCGATCACGGAACTCATGGTCGATGAAACTTCTAGATTCCAAGACCTTTCCTTCATGGATGGGTACTCAGGGTACGTACAATCATATTAATATAGCCTCTAAATATGAGGAATCCAATGCCTTTAGATCACCCTAAGGGATATTTTTCTATCTGGTCTTTCCATTTGGATTAAATAAATCTTGTGATACTTATCAATGCATAATGATTAATATCTTGAATCCATTCATAGTATTAATAGAACAATGTTATGTCAATGAACCAGTGGTAAAATCCTGGTAGTGATGCGATCACTCCACACACATTCAAATGGTCTTTAACAAGTTGTGACAGTACAGTCTGAAGATGAATTCTCTAAAATGTGCTTCTAAGGTAATTTCAGGAAAATTCCTTTGGTTTGTAATATGAAACCATGAAATTGAGGTTAACTCCAAAATGACTAGTGAAATTATGATAATTTTTCACACTTAGAATCTCAAAGAACTGAAGGGGATCTAAGGAAACCTCACCTACATTTGGAGTTTTATATCCAACCTGGATGGAAAATCTCTCTCCTTCACTGATCTAATGAAGAAGGGAATCTCATATCGATGGGATGAGTACTAACAAAAATACTTAGATAATATCAAGTAGTACCTACTTTACCCACTGGTCATAATGACTTCGATGTAAGTAAATTCACTCTTCTTATATGTGGACACCATGGAATGATCACTTAGCACTATCCTCACATGAAAAAAATGATATAGGGAATGAGAACAGTCTTTATTTCCATAGTCGAATGATTCTAGGTACAAGGACCAGATATTCTGATGTCTAGAAGAACTACCCCGCACTCATCTTTGCAGTGAAAAATATTAGGTATTACATGCATCACCATGAATTCCACCTGGTCTCTCATATTGATCCACTCAAGTACATCCTTTTTCATCCCATTCTAACTAGTAGTTTAGCCCAATGGGTGATTATTCTACAATAGTATAACATCCAATTCATGTCACAAAATTTAATGAAATGTAAGGCCCTAAATGATTTCTTCACAACGCATCCCACTCTGTAAAGTATGCTAGTGAACACCAAAATTCTAGATGAGGAGGTTTTATACACCCATGACACTCCTTGAACATGGGATATGTATTTTGTTGGTGGATAACAAAGTCCTATTGGCAAGAAATTAGAAAACCTAAAACTCAATTAGGTTGGCTTAGTAATTGTATTTGTTTCTATAGACAAATTAATTTTTCCCTACTCTTTCATACTATACGAAGGCTACATAAATAATGAGGCCTAATACCAATCCCAAATCACTATCTTGGAACTATCCCTACAACTAAAAATAGTCAACCTGGACATCAAAGGGGATTCATAGCTAGTGATAAAGTAGATCAATGGCCAATATTCCATCAAAAAGTAAGAATAATCCCCTCTCACTGGCCATGTAAGATGATTAATAGTGGAGTTACCTTTTCATCCTATGCTACATCATGTCACCTGATTATAGAATGATTTTGATGATGTATTGGCTAATGTAGCCACAATCTTGGCTGAACCTGATTAGGATGAATAAATCTTCTACCTCGTGAATCTAAGGATGGTCTCATCGATCATAATCTATGACATATAATAAATTAATCAAGTCAACACTACTCAAGAGAGTGATGAATCAATTTCCACCCATAGATGGATGGAACCCATAATTGGTTATCTTTAAAATGGGACTCTCTCGACAGACCGAGCCAGAAGGGAAAAAATTCAGTGTCGCACAGCGAAATTTAACCTATAAGATGGGCTAGGTGAGAAAAAATCTATCTCAAAGTGTGTTTTTGATGGAATTATCCTCAGATTCATAGAAGAAATAGATATTAATTCCATCATGAAAGAATTCCATGTAGGCTTGTGCGATGGTCATCAGTCTGGACCAGGCTCTCCCATCAAATTACGAGGCTTAGTAACTACTGGAAAACAATTATATAGGATTGTGTAGAGTTAACCCTGAAATGTCATGCATTTCAAGTTCATGAAAACTTCACCCATAAACCCCCATAATTGCTACATACAACCAAATATTCCAATCCATTTTATATATAGGGGATGGATATTGTGGGGTCATATCCCCCAGACACAACCAAGAAGTTTAAGTACATTCTTACTACTACCAACTTATTTTCTAAATAGGATGAGACAATGCCCCTCAAGGAAGTCAAGATGAAGAATAACATCACCTTTGTGAAGTCCCATATCATCACTATGTTTGGATTCCCACGCACAATATTGATGGACAACAGCACCAAATTATATTCTACAGAGTTGAAGAAATTGTACCATGAGTACAACATCAAGTCCAATCACTAATCCCTCTATCATGTAGTGGAAAATGGAAAAATAGAGGCCTTCAATAAGTCTCTATCAAATATACTCCATAAAATAGTGAATAAGGACAACAATTCTTGGTTTGACATTCTCCTATATGCATTACGGTCCTTCTGTACCACCATGTATACTAAAACATAAGAAACTCCATATTTATTGGTGTATATAACCAAGTTAGTGTTTCCCATAGAAGTCTAGTTTCCCTCGCTATAAATAGATATTTGTGAAAAACTCTAGGATGATGAGAATTTGCAAAAGTGGTTGTATGAATTAGATTGTCTCAATGAGAAGATGTTGTGTACATCACACAATTTTGAAGTATATCAAAATATGATTGCACGATCCTTCAATAAAAAGGTTCAACTATGTTCATTCCTTTAGGAATAATTGATATTGGCTCTCAGGACCCCAATGATATTGGGGAAGAAACCTCTGAAATTATAACTTAAATGGGAAGGGCCTTATATCATACATAAGGTCTATCAAAGTGGAGCCTATTCACTAGCCATGATGGATGGGGAAAGTGTCACCCCCCAACCACCACCACCACCAACAACACACACCAATGAAAGGTTTTTTCATAGCTTCCTTCAATAATCTATCATCCTGGTCGCATAAAATTAAACTACACAAACACATCCTATCCATATGATGTTAAACTACAAGGAATACATCCTGAACACATGACATTAAACTATATGAAATACATCATGGTCTCACAACATTAATTGCACAATGTGTCCTCACCACATGATACAAAACTACACGGATCCCCAAAATTTTTATTCTTTCAAATCAAGTCACCTTTATCATTACCGCATGATGTTAAACTACACAACTGATGTCCTCTCCACACAACACTAAACTTCATGGTTTTTCAGAACTATGCATGACTTTATTTTCATTCTAATGATATGTGTAGGGATAACTTGATCCTATATCTTGTCCCAGCCACCACATGATACAAAATTCCCTTTTCCTTCATTTAATTACATTTTCATGGTGAGAGGAACCTTTTCTGTTCCTTATTTATCAAACTAAGAATAGATCACTTGATCTTAGGAATTTTGGTAAGGAATTCCATGCATGACCAAGACATATCATTTCATGACAGGGTTATCATGGTCTTGGATGAAAGACCTTAAAAGGCACACCATAAGTCCTTACCGCATGACATTAAAATGCATGGTTGATGTCTCTTTCATGACATAAAACTATGCATTATCATAGGCCTTGCCTAAGAGGACCACTAACATTGGTGTTGGTCTCCCACCAAAACTCCATTAAATAACTACTTGTGGCTTGATTCCTATCATCATAGGATACATATTGACACTCGGATCTTTGATCCCAGGTCTAGTTGGAACAATTAATGGGAACAATGCCCCCCTCTATGTACAGTTTAGAATTGTATAGAGAGTTTCCCATTCAAGAACTACATGTGGAAAGATTTTTGTCATTAAATGATACATATTAACTCTCATATCTCCAATCTGGGGTCCACCTAAAACAATCAAAAGGAACAATTCCCCCCTCTGCGTATTGTTCAGACCTATGTAGAGATTTTCCCATTCAAGAACTACATGTGTATTGATTCTTATTACTGTAGGATACATAGTAATACCCAGATATCTAATCCTTGTGTCCAACCATGATAAAAAGTAAATATCCCTCCATCCCTACATATGGGTCAAACCTACACAAGGAACTTTCACGAGAACTATGTATGGCTTGATTCCTGAAATCATAGGATATGTAGTGACACTCATATCCCCAATCCTAGGTTTATCCACAATATATAAAATGATAAAATTTCACCCCTAATTGTATATGGGTAAGACCTATGCAGTGAACATCCTTCGCACATGATATAAAACTATAGGAAATACATCCTTAGCACATGATGGTAAACTTCATGGAAAATAATATCCCCACTACATGACATTAAAAGTTTTAGGTCATCGCCCATTTTTATTCCTTATCAAAGGACCAAAATATCTTGACCCCAGTCAACTAGAAAATGGGGTGTGTCCATCAACTTTTTAAGCCCCTCATCCCATAAATCACACTTAATGTCTTGAGTGACTCAGGTTGACACAAACCTTTCTTAAACCTTGGAAAGAAAAATATATATCTCTATTTGAACTTTCTATCAATGCATAAGGGATTTTAACTTCCAACCAAATACATATTGGCCCTATAGGAAGGTCTTTCTGATCTTTATGTTCCATACATCACCATAGTAGAACTCTGGACCTTAGGGTGTTCTAATTCATCCCCAACATGATTCTATCATATCATTAATCATCACCTAAGAACCTCAATCCATGATTTATAACATTTTCATATCCCACTCAAAAAGATGTTGGATTACTCTTTACCCTAGGTATCCAAATTAGGATCTTCTGTAACATTCCCATTATATCAGGTTCATGTGCATCACAACATTAAACTAAATGCACTTTGGCCAAATCTATACAACCTTAAATTTTATCCTTTGACAGTCTAGATAGAAAGACCTTAAACTGCTAGTGAAAGAGACACGACTTTTTAGGTTGAAAACCCACAAAGGGAAGCCTGAGAAAAAGTCAAGTCTCTTCTAGCTAAAATCTTTATCTTCATAGTTTAGGAAAAAATAAGATCATAAATTAATAAGTCATAAAGCTCATAGTTCCCACTTTGTATCCCAAGTAAGAGACAAGCCATGCTCGCTGGACCCCCTGGTCTTGGAAAAAGTTAGAGTAATAAATTTTTTACTTCTCCTCACTGTGAAAATATGTTCACTAGGTATTGACACAGATTTTAGGTCACTCAAACCCTTATTCAATATTACATTCTCCATAAATCACACTTCATTATTTTAGCACCTTGGATCACTGTAAAACATCCATATCCCTTAGAACAAATATCTAGAATCAAGAGACACGTTTTTTGACTATGCATGTATGCTTATGGATCCTACATATGCACCTATGGTCATCAACCAAATGCATCATAACTTGCAACAAAGTATTTCTAACCCTTTTGATCCCTTACATCACTGTGGTGGAACTCATCACCTTAGGGTGTTTTCAGTCACCCCAACATGATTCTCCCATATCATCCTCATGACCAGAGAACTTTGGATCATGATTTAAAATACCTATAATTAGACTATTAAAGTGGATTTGAAATCATAAACATTACATCAACATGTTTTTTAACCTTTCTTAAAGAAGGAATGTGACGCTCTATTATCAAACCTTTTTATGGAATGCACCACATAATTCTAAATCACATGGTGTAGGAACCAAGCCTCCCCATACAAAGCTAAACTTCTCTAGGGTTCTATAAATCTTCATGGATATCTTTTGATCCATATCCAACTTCATCACCCAAACTTTTGAGTCTTCAAAAATCTCTTATGGCCCTTGTAAAAGAGTGGGGATCGTCTTTATTTAACCATGTATGTAATCCTTGTGGGCTCGTTGTAACACCCTGAGATTTTGTGATTTTTTTTTTGAATTAATTTATCTTTTTTATATTTTTCATTTCACATGAAAATGGAAATATTTATATATATATATATATGTATATGTATATATATATTAAAACATTAATTCAAACATTACTTTCACATAGAAAAAACTTGGTTTTTTCTACACACAATACCGACTTGGCATATGTTACACACACCACCGAGTTTCTACGAAGCATCATTTTATTATTATTTTTTAAATGATATAATTTTAAAATAGTCATTAAAAGTAGTAATATGAATATTAATAAATAATATTATAAATTTTTATAAATTTTTTTTATAGAAATAAAACATATTGATAATGAAAGATAAATTTTTTGGAAAAGTCCTTATATGTTTAAAAATACTATGAACTACACTTCATGTCCTTCTATGAAAAATAATAAAATTAATTTTAGAAATATCTAGAAATATAATTTTTTAAAATAAAATTTATTTTTTAATTTGAAATTTATAAATTATCTTAGATTTAATTTTTTAGATTTTTCTGAGAAACTTCATTTTTTTATGAATCGTGAAAAATATTGTTTTTTGGTTAAAAATGTCTTTTCGTTTAAATAATTGTTAAGGATAAATTATATTTTAAATTTTTTTTAATGTAACATTAGATAAATTATAAATCTATTAATACAATTTATTTAATTATAATAAATTTCACTTTGAAATTGAATATAAAAACTTAATAAATTTTTGAACTTCTTTCTACTTTAAAAACACGTAATTTCGTCCTGTCTGCGGGATTAGCATTAATCTTATTTTTACCGATGATGTGAATTAAATTTATAAAAAAACATACACCATTTTAATTGGTATAATATTTATATTATAATAATATAAACTTAATTTTTGACCAAAAATATTAGTAAAAGTGATTAAAATTAAGCACAGCTTTTAAGGTCAAATTAAGCTTAATTAGGGACTAAACCTTAATCTTAGGGGTCCAAATGACCAATAAACTTGTAAAAACCCTTTTTATGGAGATATTTAGGCCATATAACTTACATTATTCATTTAGGTTTGTTTTTTATGACATTCTTAGGTAATATCATGTGTACACCTAACTTGTTTTCAAAAATTCCAAGTGAGTCTTTTTCCTTCCCTATAAAAGTCCACCACAAATCCTACATCTTCACACCTCTCAACACTATTAGGTTCCAAAAATATATGAACAATACACTTCAAAAAATACCTTCCTTACTCCAAGAAAACTTCCCTTGGGTAGAAAGAAATCCAAGGAAGCCTTTTGGAACAAACCAAAAGGAGTTACCCGATTAAGAGGTAAAGTCATCTCTCAAGTCCTTTATTTTATTTTCCTTATCCACCCCTTCGCTATATCTATTATATGATTATATAAAAAAGTATTATAAATATACTATGATTTTTTTATAATAATTTTTTGACCTACACTTACACACACCTCCATCTAATGGGTAACGAACATACTATTTATGTGTATGGAAAACTACCACCTCACTAAATGATGATTGTTTAATTTTCCTTATCGACTCTCTTGGTGGACATTATGATAGAAAATATGTTTATATATGTTATATATTATATTTATTATTTATCTAAGCTTTTTTATTCCTTTTAAAAAACATATCTTTTTACTTTCCATTTGGGGTTAATACGATAATTTTGTTTGAGAAAGTGTGGACTACCACCCCCTTAATGCAATATGATTCGTTCATACACTACATGGATTATATTGAGGATGCTTTTAGTGAATATATAAGATATATATGATATCATAAATATACTTTAATAACATATATATATATATATACATGTATTTCTTTTACTTTCCTTCTTTCAACGTGACAATTAACCAAAAATAGCATTCATTCGTGCGTACGGCATACCGTCTCCCTGAATAGTGTATTTTGTTTCATACTTATATATTCTATATATTATTATAACAAAAATATAATATATATAAATGATATTTATATCATGGTTTAAATTATTTAATCATGATATAATTATAAGGACCAACAATATAACAAATTAAGATACATACGAATAAGAAAGTGAATATTACCCGAAATGAAAACTTAACATAGGATGGTTAACAAACGGGTAACATAAGGTCATAATAAAACCATATATGGTATAATATATACTAATATTGTTCTTAAAAATATTTATGATAAATTTATATTTATTATACAGGTGGTTTAAATGAGTACGACTAGAGTCAAGACATAGGGTAAGGGGATTTCATCTCACTTTTAGTTCCCTGAGATACATGATTTATTTACCACTCATACATTTTTTGTGGTGTGTATAATTATCATGGATGTATTAAATGGTTATTATAATTAAATTTATAAATATTTACATATCAATTCTATTATATTTATTTCATGGGGTTTAATTTTCAAAAGTTACCAAATCGATATAATAGTTTTGTCTCGATTTTCCTTCTTTGAGACTTGTATTTTGTTATTAACCTAAATTATTTTTCGAGGTGTATATACTTCCATTTTACATATTATATCATGAAATTAAAATTTTCATGATATTTTAAGCTTAATTTAATTTTATTTTCTTACATTTATAGTATAATCCCAAGTTACCAAGTTATAAGAGTTGATTGAGATAATCTCAACGCTTTTCGAGATTGTTTATGTTTATGCTTCCTTTGATTAAATATTATGATCCATCTCTCAAGAAAATTCATGAAATTTATTATAATCTGGTTATTTATGATATATTCATGTATTGGTACCATATTTATACTCTTAATTACATAACATAGTTAAGAAATTACTTTTAAGAAATTTAGAGTTTACCCTCTCTTCAGTCAGGAAATATGTGTTCATTTAAAACCATGTTTTCTAAAAAAGGTTCCAATAATATTGTTCCATTATCCTATAATATTTAAAAGAAATTTTTACACTTTTTTTATTTTACCAATATATTCAAAGAAATATTCTTTTCATTTTCTAAAAGAAAATCATTTTTCTAAAAATTTTACCGTGAAAAAAGGAATGTTCTTTTTACCTCAAACGGCATGTACAGATTTACCCATAATCATTTCTTTGAAGCATCCTTTGCATTTTTAAAAGGTTAATTTTTAAGAAAATGTTTTTTAAGTCATTTTTAAGGAAAATGGTTTCCAAAAAATTTTCAATATTTCTTTATAATTTTTTAAAGTATTTTTAAAGAAATGGTTTTCAAAACATTTTCAATATTTCTGTATAAGTTTTAAAAGTATTTTCAATGAAATGGTTTTCAAAACGTCTTCAATATTTATTTTAAGTTTTCAAAGTGTTTTAAAAGAAATATGTTTTTAAAATTTTTTTAATCTTATTTTATAAGTTTTCAAGGAAAATGGTTTTCAAAAGGATTGCAATTATTCCTTATAAGTTTTCAAGGTATTTTCTAAGAAAATGATTTTCAAATGGTTTTATGTATTAAAAAGTATTTTTAAAAGAATAAAGGATATTTTTCTCAAGAAACGTTTTTGAAAGATATTTTAAAATTATTTTCCATATAATATGACATCCATTGATGTTACTCATGCCCTTCTAGGAAATGATCTAAAGGTTCCATTTTTATTCATTTTATGAATGGGTTATGATTAATATCATGATGTTTATGAAACCCATTTATATTTCATGGGTTATAGGTTTATGAAATCTTTTTCTCTTTCACAGGTTATGATTTTGATGAAATTATTATGAAACCTATTTATTTTTTCACCGGTTATGATATTTTTATATGTTTATGATACCCATTTCATTAAATATGTTATGATATGATTGTTTATGATTTTTTGGCACATTTATGTATGATTTCATTATGAGATGGTTGGAACCTATATATCCCTCAAACTCATTGGGTAAATATTTATATCTCCTTATATCGACATGGCTGGAATGAGAAATGAACTTGGTTTAGTATTACAAGGATGGAATAAGAAATGAACTTTGTTCGGTATTATAGGGTTGGAATGAGAAATGAACTCGGTTCAGTATTATAGGGATGGAATGAGAAATGAACTTGGTTCAGTGATACACGGTTAGAACGGGGTTTAAACCTTATTCAATAAAGGACTTTGTCCACTAATATGGTCTCGACAGCAATGCCTTGACTACTATGGAAATCATTATATATTCTTATGTGTATGCCACAATTCTATGTCTTATTCATATGTTATTATTTCATGGATTATGTTCTTTATTTACTTATGATTCATTTATTATGAAATTATAATATTTATTATGATATATGATATTTAGGTTATGATCTTTAAATGTTATGATCAAGTTTCATACCTTTTTTTTCATGTTATTCTTATACATTTCCTTTACCCTTACTGAGCATATGAGATCACCCCTTTCTGATGTTTCCTTTCCCTAGGTTATGATGAAATTTTTTAGGTAGAAGTACTAAATGTGGGGATATTTAACGGATATTTTTAAGATATTTGACCAGGGTAGAATATTTTGTTTCCATGTTTCCAAAGATACTAAACTATTACAGTCCTCGGGCATGTATTTTTGTAATGTACTGAATATTCATCCAAAATGATGTAATATCCATGTATGTTAAGCCTGGGTCACTATAGTTGCTATAAAAGAAAAGTTTTAGTCAACCTTTGGAAACTAGAATGAGAAAAATTTAGAGATATCCCTATGTATATTTCTAAGTATATGTCTAGGGATGTCTCTAAGGATAATTATGGGGATGAGTTAACATTTAGGAAAATGTCTAGGAATTTTCGTAAAGTATTAAGTGAGTGGTTTCATAGAAATAAATCTTTATCTGGATACTACAAGTGGATGTGGCTCCAACACATATGTACCTAGGGGTAACTACTCCGAGAAGATGTTTCGGGCTTGACTCTGGGTAATCTAGTATACAACAACAGGCCTTACTACACACCTAGTTTGACACTCCAAGGGGATATGCTTTGGGAATTCAAAAACTCTTCACGAACCATCATAAAGGATTTAAAAATAAGTTGGATACTAATAACCTAACATGAACCTAGGGTTTCATAGATTAAGGAAGGTTTCATGATTTATATATCCTATAAGTAATTCTTTTCATGACTATGTGGATTTATACTATGATAAGTAATTATCACACAAAAAATTTTCTTTTAGTCAATGGTGGGAACCAGAAGGAATTGGATTAATGTTGAATGTGATGGATTATTTAATGATGATAATTAAAGTGGGATGATCACTGGAGTGAAAGATGTTGTGATCATGTCTAATCATTTTTCATGGAACATGATTAACAATGTGTACCTTAACCAAATCTCAAGCTCAACAAGGAAGATAAAGAAGGAGTTCACTGAGAGTTTGAGTAATGGAGACCATGGAGGAAAGAATATTCAATTTCCTTTGTGTCAATAATTTGTAAATAATCACCTAAATTAATGTATTAGAGTAACAAGAAGATGCTTTTACTGTGGAAAAGGACACAAAGAAAGTGAGTGCAAGGTAAAAATTAAGAGTTTGGTTAATGAAATGGATGAGAATGTTGTCCTCCCTAATATATCGTATAAGGCTATGTGTTTTAAGTGTAGAGTAAATGGTCATTATTCAACTCAATGTCCCAAGATGAAAGATCTTGAAGGGAAATAGTAGGGTGGTGTGAGTAATGGTTACATTGTTGATGATGAAGAGACTAAAGATGAAATATGAAAGGAAAGAAGTATTATGTAATAGGATGAGGTAGCATTTTTAATGGTATAAGGATGAAGTTGAATAATCAAAGTTTGTATGTATCAAAAATTATTTTATATGAATGATGAAATATACAAGGATTGTTCAAATTATATTTTTCACTCAGTATTTACAAGTTTATATTGAATGTTCCTGATGGATTCATGAAGTGATTTAATGATAAGGTGATATTTTGACTAAGGGAAGGTAACCCTTAATATGTTATTTATGTTAAGATAATGTTTTTATGAATAAGTAAATTGGACGGTACTTATTACCTTCTAAATAAGTAAGTACTTGTTGAAAGGTGGGTTATGCTATCATTGATGAAGTTTATATAATTGTTTTGGATTTATGGAATAGATCCAATATAGTTTGGAATGATAAAGCAAGAATGTTTTCCAAAATTATTTATGGTAATTTAGGTTGTCACCATGTTCTAATAGAATTAATCATGAGTTTATTCACATGTTTGGAATATGACAATAAAGATATATTTTGTGATATATGGGGGATCAATGTTAAGTTGATTTCGTGAATTTATTTCTAAGGTTTTGGATTTTCATCTTCTATAAGGGTTATAAGGTTATCCATTCAAGAAAATTTTAAGTTCAACTTTGGAGTAAGTATTTATGTTTTGATATTTTATTTAAAAACATGGTTAAAAGGCTATTTAGGGATTAACATTATTTCAAGGATTTACATCATATTTCAGAAATTATATTAGTGTTTTTTATAAAAGCACATCATGTGTATTTGGTGACAACCAATCAATTGTAGTAAGGTCGTGGGTCTTGAACCCATAACCAAAGTACGATGAGGGTTTCATGCCTACCACTTCCCCATGCGATGTCCTGGTTATGTATAATTATGTTTTATGAATAATTATTTATGATGAAATATTAGTGTTAATTTTTATGTTTAGAGATTAATAATATTGATATTTAGTTATACTTTCCATTCTTTTATGGGCCATAATATCTGCTAAAAGTGTATTTTAGTGCTTCAGACATCAAAGTTAATTTCTGGACATCCATTTCTTGAATTAATGGATGAATTAGGAATAGTTAAAAGCATAAAAAAGGTGTTAAATTTTGTTTATATAAATATATAAAGTAAGTATATTTATTTATATTCTTGGTCAATAAAATAATTACTCAAATATAGGATAATGTTCAAAAAAATTGTCATAATACCTTAATTTTTGTTTAACTAAAAGCCTTTTAAATCATCATAGATTTATAACTTTGAGACCCTCAACTTTTATTTTATCATTCACTCTTTTTTTGATCGAGTACCTCAATCACTCCCTATAAATATTTTTTCTTTTCCTCTATGTCCAATATTCACTCCCAACCTATGTGCTCCTATGTGGAAACCTAGTTATATGTTACTTCGGGTAATCATTATGGTTCCAACTTTCCCTTTTTAAAGGAATTTCTAGTATTAATTTTTATGATGTGGGTTTATATTAATTAAAAATTAAAGTATTAAACCTTTGATAACTCGAATGAATTTTGAGGGTGAAATTCATTTTAAAGGGGGTAGAATGTAACACCCTGAGATTTTGTGAATTATTATTATTTTAATTAATTTTTCTTTTTGATATTTTTCATTTCACATAAAACTATAAATAGTTATTTATATATATATATAAATATATATATATATATTAAAACACTAAGTCAAAAATTCCTTTCACATGGCACTGACTTGGTTTGCACTTCACATAATACTGACTTGGTGTACGTTACACGCAACACCGAGTTTTTGTAAAAATCATTTTGTTATAATTTTTTAAATGATATAATTATAATATAATCATTAAAATTAGTGATATAAATATTAAAACTACTTTTAAAATAATTTTTATAATGGTTTTATATAAATAAAACATATTGATAATGAAATATGTAATTTTTGGTAAAGTCCTTATATGTTTAAAAATACTATGAACTATACTCCATGTCCTTCTATGAAAAAATATATATTTAATTTTAGACGCATATAGAAATTAAATTTAATAAAATTAAATTAAATTTATAATTTATAATTCTAAAATTATCTTAGGGTGAATTTTTGGGATTTTTCTGAGAAACTTCATTTTTTGATGAATAGTGAAAATACTACTTTTTAGTTAAAAATTATCTTTTCGTTTAAATAATTATTAATGTTAAATTATATTTTAATTTTTTTAATGTAAAATTAGATCAATTATACATATATTAATATAATTTAGGTAATTATAATAAATTTTACTTTTAAATTGAATATAAAAACTTATTAAACTTTTGAACTTCTTTCTACTTTAAAACCCCATAATTTCATCCTGTCTGTGGGATTAGCATTAATCTTATTTTTGTCACTTATGTGAATTGAATTTTGAAAAACCTAAATAAAACAATATAATAAGTATAATATTTATAGTCTAACAAGATCAAATTAATCTTTGACCAAAAATATTAGTAAAGGTGATTAAAATTAATCACAGCGATTAAGGTCAAATTAAGCTTCCTTAGGGACTAAACTTTAATCTTAGGGAACCAAATGACCTATAAAGTTGTCCAAAACCCATTTTATGGACATATTTTGTACCTACACATTCCATTATTTATTTTATTTTGTTTTTTATGACTTGTTTTAGGTAATATCATGTGTACGCCTAACTTGTTTTCAAAAATTCCAAGTGAATCCTTTTCCTTCCCTATGAATGGCCACCACCTCTCCCACATCCTCACACCTATAAAACCTCTTAGTTTTAGAAAAAATATGACCAATAAACTATATAAAATCCCTTTATTCCTTCTATAAGCCTTCTATTTCACGTAAGTCAATCCAAGGATGACTTTTGGAACAAACCAAAAGGAGTTACCAGATTAATAGGTAATGTCTTCTCTCAAGTCCTTTCTTTTATTTTCCTTCTCCACCCCCTATACTCTCTTTATTCCATGATTGTATAAAAAATCAGTATCCTAAATATACTAGGATTTTTTTATGATAATGGTTTGACCTAAACTTATACACACCTCCATCTAATGGGTAAAGAACATACTATTTATGTGTACGGCAAGCTACCACCTCACTAAATTATGATTCTTCAATTTTCCTTACCACCTCTCATGGTAGAAATTATGATGGAAAATCTGTTTATATATGTTATATATTATATTTATTATTTATTTAATATTATTTATTTCTTTTACAACACATATCTTTTTACTTTACATTTGGTGTTAATATAATAATTTCATTTGAGGAAGTTTGGACTGTCGCCCCCTCAAAGCGATATGATTCGTTCATACACTACATGGATTGTATTAAGGATGTTTTTAGTGAATATATAAGATATATATGATATCATAAATATAATTTAATAATTATATATATATACATATATTAATTTTACTTTTTTTCTTTTAACGCAACAATTAAACAGAAATAGAGTCCATGCGTATGTACGGCCTACCGTCTCCATGAATAGTGTATTATGTTTCATACTTATATATTCTATAGATTATTATAATACACATATAATAAATATAAATGATATTTATATCATTTTTTACAATTTTTAATCATGATATAAGTATAATTACCAACAATATAACAAATTAAGACACATACAAAGAACAAAGTGAATATTACCTGAAGTGAAACCATAACATAGGATGGTTAACAAATGGGTAATATAAGGTCGTAATATAATCATATATGGTATTATATATAATAATATGGTCCTGTAAAATATTTATGATAAATTTATATTTATTATATAGGTGTTTTTAATGAGTACGACGAGAGTCAAGACACAAGGTAAGGGGATTTCATCTCACTTTTTATTTCCGTGAGATGCATACTTTTTTTACCACCCATACCTTTTTTGTGGTGTGTATACTACCCATGGATGTATTAAATTATTATTATACTTAAATTTATGGATATTTAAATATCCATTATATGATATTTATTTCATGGGGGTTAAGTTTCAAAAGTTACCAAATTGGTAAAATAGTTTTGTCTCAATTTTCCTTCTTTGAGACTCATGTTTTGTTATGCACCTAAATTATTTTTTGAGGTATATATACTTCCATTTTACATGTTATATCATTAAATTAATTATTTTAATGATATTTTAAGCTTCATTTAATTTCATTTTCTTACATGTATAGTATTATCCTAAATTACCAAGTTATAAGAGTTGATTGATACAATCTCATCGCTTCAAGATTGTTTATGTTTATGCTTCCTTTGATTAAATCTTATGATCCATCCCTCAAGAACATTCATGAAATTTCTTTTACTCTGGTTATTCATGATATATTCATGAATCATTACCATATTTCTACTCTTTGGTACATAATATAATTGAGAAATTATTTTTAAGAAAGTTCAACTTTACCCTCTCTTTGGTCCAGAAATCTGGGATCATTTAAAACCATGTTATCTAAAAAGGGTTACAAGAATATTGTACCATTATAATTTAATATTTAAAATAAATTTTACCCTTTTTTCTTTTACAAATATCTTCAAAGGAATATTCTTATCACTTTATGAACAAATCATTTTTCTAAACTTTTTATCATGCAAAAGGAATGTTCTATTTACCTCGTACGGCATGTACATATTTACCCACTATCATTTCTTTGAAGCATAATTTTAATTTTTAAAAGGTTAATTTTTAAGAAAATGTTTTTTTAAGTAATTTTCAAGTAAAATGGATTTCAAAATATTTTCAATATTTATTTATAAGTTTCAAATTAATTTCAAAGAAATGGTTTTCAAAACGTTTTCAAGATTTATTTTAAGTTTTCAATGTGTTTTCAAAGAAAAATGTTTTTAAAATGTTTTGAATATTTTTTTATAAGTTTTCAAGGAAAAAGGTTTTCAAAAGGATTTAATGTATTTCTTGTAATTTTTCAATGTATTTTCTAAGAAAATGATTTTCAAATGGTTTTATATATTAAAAAGTCTTTTTCAAAGAAGAAAGGATATTTTTCTCAAGAAACGTTTTTAAAATATATTTCAAAATTATTTTCCATATAAGATGACATATATTGATGTTACTCATTCCCTTCTAGAAAATTATATAAAGGTTCCATTCATATTCATTCTATGAATGGGTTTTGATTAATGTTGTGGTCTTTTTGAAACTCATTTCTCTTTCATGGGTTATTGGTTTATGAAATCTGATTCTCTTTCACAGGTTATGATTTTGATGAAATGATTACGAAACCTATATCTTTTCTCAAAGGTTATGATATGTTTATATGTTTATGATACCCATTTAATTTCATGGGTTATGATATGATTGTTTATGATTTTATAGAATATGTATGTATGATTTCATTATGATATGTTTGGGACCTATATCTCCCTCCAATGAATTGGGTAAAGATTTATATCTCCTGAGATAAACATGGTTGGAATAAGAAATGAAATTAGTTCAGTATTACAGGGTTGGAATGAGAAATGAACTCGGTTAAGTATTATAGTGCTAGAATGATAAATGAACTTGGTTCAGTATTACAGGGTTGAAATGAGAAATGAACTTAGTTTAGTAATACAGGGCAGGAACGGGGTGTGAACCTGATTCAATAAATAAATTTTTCCACTAATATGTTCTTGGATGAAATTTCTTAACTACTATGTAAATAATTATATACGCTTATGTGTATTCTACAATTACATGTCTTATTCCAATGTTATGATTTCATGGATTATGTTCTTTATTTCCTTATGATTCATGTCTTATGAACTGTCAATCTTTATTATGATAGGCATACTTACCTTATGAAATTATATTTACGCCATTACCACATAACATTAAAACTAAATGGTAGGAATACTTACCTTATGAAATTATATTATATGAATAATTCTACATCACAAATGGTATATAACCAAAAATAAAAGTTATGAGCTAAAAGACCCTAAACTACAGAAATAGAAGGTCTGAGTTAGCATACCATAATCTAAAGCATAACAATGATTAAGTTTTCAAGACTAAAAAAATGCACAAAACCTATCAGTCTAAAAACCCATAAGAGGATGACCTGAGAAAAAGTTGAGTCCAAGCCAACTAAGCCTTACCTTATATGAATCTTAGGAAAAAATCGGGGCAATATGAATAAAAAGATAAAAATCTTGTAATGCCCATCATGTGGACTTAGAAAAAATAAATATATCACTAAGTCCACTAAACTCATCCAAAGATAGATAATTATCCCTCAATGACATATATTCTAGGAAAATTATCCTTTTTTGAATCGGGTAATCTCAAGATAACTGGAACAACTACATCAATAAGGAATATCTTGTTGGTGGGAATTAATGAGAATTTCTAGAGAAAATATATTATGGTTTAAACATTCAAATTCAAGAATTAATTTTTAATAGATATTATTCTAAGGATGGGTATCGTTTATAATTTATTTAATATCATATCAACGAAATGACATTCACGTCATGAATGAAGGAAAACCGAGAAACGACATCTAAAGTTTGGAAGATCTATTCATTAATATCATGAAAAAGGAAGGATATATACATTTAATAGCCTCTATGAGGATTAAATAAAGACTAAAAAATATATATTTACAATAAAACTATAATAATATTAGATCAAATAAGCTAGCTAAATCGGAAAGATTCTAAAGAGAAGCGTCGAAGGAGTTCTGAAGTGTTTCCAGGCCAGTTTTTTCTACTGCTACTCAAGGGTGAAGAGTATTGATAAGAGTAAATATCTCCTTAACTATTTTCTGATTAGTTTTTAATAAGGATGATGATGTTGAAGGTATATACTTTGAGCGAGTTATGATTTCCTCATGTCTCGCTCTCTGTGCGGCCAAAACATTCATTTAGGAATGTAGCTCAGAAATAATCTGATGACTCTATTCTAAAACCTCTTAAGCCTATATCATTTTCTCATCCAAGGGAGTCCCATCATTGAAATAATTAAATCCCCTCACTCTAGTATCCAACTACTTCTGATTTAAATCAATCTATCACATGGTGTCATACAGTGTCTGATGATCAAAGTCGCCCACCCCAAAATCATGAAGAGAGGGTGAAGATGTTCTTCTTGGTCCTAAAATGTTTCCAGGGGAGTCTCAATGATCAAGGTGTGAATATTCCACTATATTATCCTATTCCATGTCTAATACTCTACAATTTCTGGGGAAGGTACGTCAAAAGGGGTAAGGGTCGGCTGAGTTAATGAAGAAGTAATAGAGGAATCCACAAATACTCTTCTCTCAAAAGATGCATCATATATTTATCATATCGAAGGTATGTATTAATTAAAAAAATTATGCCCCTCCAATGTGATGGTCATCACTAGGTTAAGGATTCTTCCTCAAATACTCACCTAAATCTTGAATCATCTCAATTATTTCTATGGGAAAAGGGGTTGGTGAAGCACATGGTCTATCCACTTGAGGGACTAGTCTATTAAACACACCACTCATGTAGAATTCCACCCAATCCTAGGCAGAATCATAAGCTAGGAAGGTAGAGGTTCAAACATATGGAAGGATGATCTTGGAATTGGTATCTTCACCTTCCATTATAAGACAATATTGGTGAATAACCTTGGGATGTCGTTCTCCCTGCATTCCATTTAAGGGGAGGGAAGAAATCCTTTACATGCATCTGAATTGGAGAGTGAACCAATAAGGATTATATGGTTCACAAATAACAATCTCATCCATACGATCTGTAAGAACCCCATCCTAAAAGGAGAGTTTATATAATAGTTCATCGAGAGAACCACTATCATTGTCAATAATTATCTCAAACGATGTAGGATGAGGTATAAAGTTGAAATGATCATCAAATAAATATGAATTCACCCTCATCAGATCCAAATGGCATTACCTCAACCCTAAAAATGTTTAGAATACTAGGGTGGAATAATACACCATGTATCCTAATAGTGATGTGGTACTTGTAATAGTAGAAGTTCCCCCTTATCTGTCCAAATAAAAACTACAAAGGGTCATCGATCCTGTAGGGAATTTTTCCTTCATGGATATGGCCTAGAAGCTGGTATAGGTGAGAAAGGGTTGGTATATCCAGATTAATAGGCTTCCCCTCTATTAATCAAGCTTCCATCACCATCATGATAACTTGGATTCCTGAGCGTGCATCCATGATCGAGAAAAGCTGCATGTTCAAGAACATAGCCAAGAAACCCACTATCCTGAGACTCGAGGATATTTTTCGTCTCACTTAATAACCTCATATTTCATATTCCCCATCCTAGAGGATTTCCTAATAGAATCATGCACTATCACGAACCTATCGAGAAGGGTGTTGGTGAGGGTGTATAGTGGTCGGTTGAGCACCATTACGGCAAAGAAATAGGTTGATCCAATACTTAATGGAAATAAGAAAATGTATATTCAACTCTTTCCTTAACCTCTCATTTACAAAGTTGAGTGTGTCCCTTTCCAAAACTAGAGTCTGTGTAGGATCATCCTAGACATCTATGGAAAGAAGGAACTCATCATACATTTCCCTAAGGAGGGATATCCTACCCAATCGTTTGATATCCCAAAGGATGATTCCTACTTCACCATGGGAAAAATGGAAGGAGATAGTGTCTTGGCACTAGCAGCTAATCAGATATTTGAGTATATTTGATTTGTGATATATGGAAAACTAAGAAATCCACACTACTTTATAAAGGTGGATAGAGTATATCTAATCTATAAATTCTAAGAAGATTTTCCTAATCTAGAATGGTTATTCCCATTCATCGAAGAAATTTCTATATGGTCGTAAGTCAAATTTCAAGCTCCAAAAACTTTTACAATTATTTAGGGAAGAGATAAATATTTTTGAATAGCTCTTGGAAATCAGTTTGTGGGAAAATTCATAACCATATGGACCATGAGAGGAGTTCTTTAGTACATAAGATGGACCCTCAAATCGTGACACAACCAGTTGACTATCCTTAGATATCATCATCTGAATAAAATCAAGTGAAGATGATAACCAGTAAGATGGAAGATTGTAGTTAGGAAAGGTAATGGAATCATTATCCAGCAACCTGAATCCATACAGGGGAATCCAATGTGATAAAGGATAAATATGAAGTTCATACTATATAATCTTCTTCATAACCACATTTTTAGAGAACACGATATACTGGGGAGGTCATCATTTCAATTTCGAACAATCATGGACCTCTAGTTAGCCATGTTGGAATCTTCCTAAGAGCTGGAATCCATTTGTATAAAAACAGAAAGCATAGGTTATACAAATGAAAACAAAATCTCATTAACGTATATGAATATCTATCGAATCATCATGTGAATTTCATGAACCATAATTGGATTCATGTTTGCATGACCTAGTCCAAGTCTCACAAAACACATGACCCATAGAGATCTTGAAGACTACTTAACCCATAGAATATCTCTCAACCACATGAATCGTCATAAGATTCATGATCACGTGAGTCTAACATGGTCACATGATCCGCATAATGATCAGTAAACCATGAGACTGAACCATAAGATCATTAAAAACCCAAAAGGCGGTTATATGACTAGGGACTTAGGCCAAGGATCAAGTGATCACCAATATTTTATTTTCTATTGGTTCAACTAAGTGATGGGATAAAAAAGATCTTTCAAAATGGTTCTCATAGTGCAGTCTGGTGAAATAGATCCTACGAACAGTTCTCACAAAGCAGTCTCATAAAGCAGATCTTATGATCAGTCTTTCATATAGGTATCACGATCTATTATTGTGGAAATTGTTATAAAGGGATCATGTGAGGATTAGGATCATAAGAGCTTTGAAGAGTTTAATTAGCCAATGAAATTATCTACCTTATGATCCCCTATTTATAGATTACTCTATGGAATACCAATGGTCTCCCGAGTGACCAAGAGTTTCCCAATAAACCAATTGATGACATCCCCAAAGGCTCGTGTGGGCATTTAATTTCCTCAGAACCATGATCTTGTCCCCATAGACATTTATCCTGTGGGGGTCATTTTTTAATGTATACCAAATGATCATCATAAAATCTATAAGGTAAGAAATACCTAATGCATGGGTATTATTTTCTCTATAGAGAAAAGGAAGATAAGGTGGTCAAGACCCTCAGGTCGCATAACCTTAAAAAGAACACATGATCACATAACCTTTAGAAGTTCATGAAAACATGTCATACAAAGTGCATGATTGGCTTGAGATCATGTGAATCCCCATTAAAAAGCCTCCCTATTCTTGAGAAGGAATCCAAGACACTCACTGATCATGAAGAGGTTACTAGATGAGTTCCTCCAAGTCATGCGACTTGTCAACCGGTGGGAACCTAACAATCATCCAAAACCCTTGTAAAATAAAGGAGGAAAATATGAAAAATGTGGAGTCCTTATGGGTTCATTTATATTCATGAGATGTGCTCATATGGTTCATAAATACACTAAATATCCCTAGCATCATGTCCACCTTGTCACACAAGAACATGTTTGCATGCCACCTTCATCATGGAAAGGGTCTTAGACGTGTCCATTCAATTATGTGTTGCCCCTATGGATCCATAAGACAAGCATAGGATTTTTCCATGACAATTGTCACACACCAGTGAAAGATCCAACATTAATCACATGATGCACCACAGATGAGTATAGTGACTAACCAAGATAAGGTGTGCCTTCTATCACAAGATCCCATATTGATCATGTGGTGCACTCATGGAAAACCAATGGTAAAGGGTTGGAAAACCTTGTCAAATTAAGAATGAAAATTTGAAAATGGTGATATCCTTTTATGGTCATCAATATTCATACGGCACACTCATGTGGTTTTCGAGACATCATGGAGACTTGGTGACATGTCTACCTAGTCACGCATGAGCATATTGGCATGCCACCTTCATTATATGAGGGGTCTCGGACATGTACATTCGATTTTTTGCTACCCCTTCAACTCTATAGACAAGAAGAGGGGTTTTCTATGATAATTCTCGTGTATCACCACAAGAACTATTATTGGTCACATGATGCATCATAGGCAATGAGAGTGATTATATTAGACAACACTTTCATAGCTTCATGAGATCCCTATCCCTTGTAAAATAAAGAAGGAAATAAAATGGAAAATGGAGGAAGCTTCTTGTGGAGTGACGATATGATGTACTTAACACAAAAGAGGTCATATGCTCCAGGAAATTATTATTGATCATGTGGGGATCTGAGTAAAAATACAACATGATCTCACAAAGTCCCTTAGAGTTGTTAGCCTAATCTCATGAAATTCCCTTGGCAAGCCACCTTTGTCTCGTGGAAGACCCCAGACAAGTCAGGTTCAATCAGATGAAGGCCTTCCCACATGCATCCTAATCTCATGAAGACCCCTTGACATATTTTCTTAGATTTATGAAAACTCTTTGGCATGACCACATGGTCAAGAGAAATCCCTTTGATCATCCTAGGTCTAATAAAAATGGAAAATGGGGAATATTCTCATGGTCACAAAATATCACTTGATTCCATAGATGACCCACGGCATGATCATGTGAAGTGCATGACACCAAATCCCTCCACTGAACCCAATCCAAATATACAAGATACACACCACATAAGGAAGTGTATAACTAGGGTGGAAAGTCCTATAAATACCCCCCCAGTATAAAAAAGGAATCCAAGTCCGATTTAAGAGCTTGGATCTTCTTTTCAGGTATGTTTTTCCTTTTTCTAGAGTTTTTGAGAAAAGAGGAGTTTATAGAAAATTTTGAAGTACACATCGTGTACTTTATGAGTACACGTCGTGTACTTTGTTGCCGCAGGAGGCCGTGTGTTGGTCATGTCATGGTCACACACATGGTTTTATGGGGTGATGTGAAGGCCGCCTAAAGCGGAGTATGGAAAAGGCGAGTACATGTCGTGTACTCCAAAAGTACATGCCGTGTATTTTGTTTTTTTCATTAAACTTATCGGGGTCACGTATAATAGATAGAACTATCTTATTCTAGGATTTCTTCATTCGAGAGAACCCGCATGAACGTGGATCTTCAATGAACCCTTCAACCTCCATCCGTCCTCCGAATCGAACTCCGTCGGTTGTGTTGGAATCACATCGGTGATTTCTCTCTTCTTCTAGAGCATCGTTTTCCAATTCCTATTCTTTTCCAAGTTATTGTGGGTTGAACATTTTATGTTTCTTCATATATCTACAATGTTATAAGGATATTAAAGATTTTAGGTTCAAGTATATTGATCTCCTAACCCCCGAGGTGGGTGGTTTGTGCCTTTCTATAGAAAGTCTTTGGGTTTTATATGAAAATTTTTCCCAATACCCTTGAATGGGGTATTGTGCGTTTACTATTTTTCCCCTATTGTTTGCCTTCTTTGCTTGTATTCCTGATTAGAGGTTTTTGTTTATGAATAGGTTAATTAGATGTGCTTTGGATGTATTCCCCATGCATTTTTTTCCTGTTTTGACCATTGGGTCTTGTTTTCCTGTTAGGCTGTTGTTTTCTTTCCCATGCCTAGTATTGTAGGATGGAGTGACTTTTGTTCTGACATGTTTTTATGTTGTAGACTACTTTCCAAGTAGTTCTTGAGGTTTACTTTTGCCATTATGCGATGTTATGCTTGCTTGACTTACACAGTGTCGTGACAACCTAGTGTATAGACCATAGAGAGAATTGACGTTGAGGGATTCTCCGGAGTGTCTTTATAATTATACGATGCGAGACCACAGGGGGAATTGACGTTGAGTGCTTCCCCAAAGTGTCTATAGTTCCTCAATATGGGCCACATGGTGAATTGACGTTGATTGATTCCCCAGAATGCCTTTAGTACGATACGAGACTATAGGGGGAATTGACGGTGACTGCTTCCCTAGAGAGTCGATACTTTAGCTGAACCAGATGGGTGAGACTGTGTGTTCCTCCTAGAGGGTTGCATGTTCTTGATTGGTAGAACTAGAGGGGATAGGCTATGGGTACTTCCCAGAGGGTTAACTATTGTGTTATCTATTTTTTTGTTGCATTCTGTGTGGATTGTTTACTGCTTAGAGCTTCCCTATTTACTGCTTTCTGTACTTTTACCTATCATATACTCACTAACTGTTAGGCATAGATCTTCAGGTGGTTGCCTACTGGGATTTAGTCTCACACCCTATTTTGGCCATGATTTTGGGCCCAAACGGATTATATTGCTACAGGTATAGACAAGGGAAAGCACCCTTTGACTCCAGGTACTTGATTGCATTGGAGCTGGAGAGCATGGGACCAAGCCGAGGCTTGTGATGCTGAGGAGTTTCTCATCTGTTTTTATTTTGTACTTGGTTTTAGTACTATATTCAGCATTGTGACTTGTTTGGCTATTTTCCTAGACATATATGTATCATGCATCATTTATGTATATTTATTCTCTAGTTGTTTCTTTATCAGTCTTCCGGTGTTTACTATTGTTGGATATTTACTACTTTTTCTATTATGTGATGTTTACTTCTGTTGTGTACTCTTCCAATGAGGGCATAGTTTTCCCACCATCACACCAAAGGCCCTCACTGCTAGTCGGTAGCCTCTGGAATTTGGGGAAATGTGCTTGATTCCATGTGACCAATCGGGTATGGGGCGCCTCTGGGTGGCTTCCAGAACCAGGACATTACAAAGTGGTATCAGAGGAATTATTTTCTCTTGAATTATTGTTTGGAGCCTATAGTCAGGGATAGGATGGAATGGGTACTTGGTAATAAGTTGTGCCCAGGAGTAGTTAACCCGTGTACAGGGAAAAGCCAATCTACCTCTTGATTGCAATTTTTCTGGTTTGCAATTTTACAGTTGATTTGATTTCACTGTTGGGTGATTCACATGTTTTGTGTGGTTACTGTTGATGTTATTGAGGTTCTATTTCTATCGAAACCCGGTGAGATTAGGGTATTCCATCTCATGCATCATATAGGCACTTGTTAGAAATCACATGCCATGCATTCTTTCCATGTCATCTAGGATGCATTAGCGATTGTATGTTGTTGTGATAGATGTTGTGTAGAATATGCATGTTATTGTGATAGATGCCTTGATAGAGATACCTGTTGTTTGATAGGGAATTGTGTGTAAGTTTTTGTTTGAATGAACGTCAAACTTTGGTTATTGAGGTGTTATGGGCCCTCATAGATCATAATTTGGTGGATCATTGTAATGTATTCTTTTTTATAACTTGTATAGGGTGCCAAACATTAATTCACAGGGAGTATGGGCCCTCACAGATCAGAATTTGGAACTTTCAATGCTTATTTCAGTATTTTTTGGGTTCCGGAGTAGTTTCTGAGGCTTATTGTCTGGGAAAACCCAGAATAAACACCATGTAATATTAAGTACACACCATGTGTTCTTATATTCAGGAAGAAATAGTTTTTCTTGAGTACATTCTGTGTACTTTATGTACATGTCGTGTAGTATCTGGTAGTGTTGTAGGTCTTGTGGGCAGAGACACGGGATGGGAAAAGTCTGGTGGCAACATGTCGTGTTTGCATTGAACACGCCGTGTGGTATAATCCTAGTAACCTGGCCGTGTAGCTAACAACATGGGTCGGTGGAGTCTCTTCTTATACATGCAATGTACACCTTGAACATGTCGTGTAGTCTGACCCAGGTACCCGGACGTGCCACGAACAACACGGTTTGGTGTTATCCTTTCACATACACACCATGTCTGTCAGGAACACATTGTGCAGTTTGAGCCGTGTTTCTGACTGTGTCACTAACAACATGGGCCAGGAAAAGCTTGTCCATTAAACGTCATGTCTACCTTGAACATGCCATGTAGTCTTGTCTTAGGAGATCCATGTGGCTTAACCGTGTATAAGGACCTAGGAAGGGGAATAGGATTTAAGTACACTCTATGTGTTTTGAGAATACGTCATGTGTTTGTGGTGTTACAAGACCAGTTTAGGCAAAAGTACATGCCCATGTGAATGACTTAAGGGATCACACCGTTTAGGTAGTGTACACGTTGTGTAGTCATGTTTTTTAAAAACTTGAATGTTTGTCTTCCTCTTTTTATCTTCTTACACTCTTTGTTTTCGGTCCTTGATAATTATGATCTAAGGTGTGCACTTGACCTTGCAGAGTCATGCCACTGAGACGTCCTCCAGCTGTACGTCAGTTGCTAGGCGGTGATCAGATACCAGACCTAGCTGATTAGGGACCACCTGTAGATCCTATTGTTGTGCCAGTCTTGGCACCAGCAGTTATACCTGTTACCGGTGCTGATGCATAGTTCAGGGAAGGCTTCATGAGGATGATGCAGACTTTTCAGGGAGCACCGCCTCCTGCCCCGTCGATGGTAGATTTGACGCGGGTCTTCCAGCAGCAACATCCTCCCACTTTCTCAAGGGAAGGAGGACCTCAGGCTGCAGAGTCATGGATTGAAGCCATGATGATGATCTTTGATCATCTGGATATGCCTCCATAGAGGAGAGTCAAGCTCACTACCTATATGCTACAAGATTTTGTCAAGAGATGGTGGGATGTGATCTCATAGGTGGTTCATCGGCAGGTTATGGCTTGGGAGGAGTTCCAGCGCATCTTCTATGACTAATTCTATCCGGAGACCCTGAGGGCCAACTGATCCGGGGAGTTTATGAGCCTTGAGCAGGGTACCCTATCGGTTATAGAGTACTCCTCTTGTTTCACCAAGCTTCAGCTTATCACACCCTTCCTGGGAGGAGATGGGTTATTCCTGGCAAGGAAGTTTGAGGATGGCCTCAGACAGGACATCCGCTCACAGGTGAATATCTTCAGGTTGACTTCCATCGCTTCCATCATCAACTAGGCACTAATCACAGAGCGAAATATGAGGGAATCCGGAGTTGTGAGCAAGGGAGGCTCGACATCCAGAGTTAGTGCTCCTTCATCTGATAGCCGGAAGCGCCGCATGGAGAATACATGGGGAGATCCAAGTAGGTGGGATGCATCTTATGGTAGCTGGGTGGTGTGCTACCAGTACAGAAGAAATGGGAATATGAGGCCGCAGTGCCAGAGTGACCCGATGCAGTGCTGATCTTGCGGCAAGTTGGGCCACCTTCAGCGTTTCTGTCAGATCTTTTCACCAGCAGCTAGTGATAGGGGTTCATCTATGACTCCTCATATAGGAGAAGCTCCACTAGTTTCTCAACGGTCTGGAAACTGGAGTTCTTTCGGTCGTTCAGGCCGAGGTGGCGGTTGCGGCCACGGTGGTCAGTCACCAAGCCACCAGTGACAGCAGGGTGGATCAACTCAGAGTAATCAGGTAGGGTCATAGGGCCACAGAGTTGGCCAGACTTTTACAGTGGAGTAGAACCATCAGGAGCAGAATCCCAGCCCCTCTACAATTCGAGGCACAATCCTAGTTTCCTTAGTTTTATCTTTAACTCTTTTTGATACTTGTGCTACGCGTAGCTTTATATTTTTCACCGTTGTGGAAAGCCTTGGGCTCTGTATCTTTTCTTCTGCCAATTTTTTGACACTAGACACTCTATTGAGGACAAGAATATCTAGTGTACGTTAGTTCAAGGAGTTCCCTCTTGAGGTTGGTGGGTGTCACTTCCTTTGGGATATTTATGTTATAGAGATGATAGGCTATGATGTAATTCTCGGAATGGACTGGCTAGTTCCCTTCCAGGCATTTGTTGACTATTATCATCGCAGGGTGAGTTTCATATCACTAGAGGGTGGTTCTTTTCTTCATAAGGGCGAGTGGGATGTTCAGGCAAGCAAAGCGGGTCCAGAGCATCATGGGTTGGGAAACGTTACATCCCAGATTACTAGTTTTTATCTAGATAACAAGGGGACTTCAGAGTTAGACTTTACTTCAGTGGTGGATCATTTCAAATATGTCTTTCCAGAGGACTTTTCAGGTTTTCCTCTAGAGGGTGAGGTAGATTTTCTATTGAGCTTGTGTCAGGGGCGGCACCGGTGTCCATTCATCCTTATAGGATGGCTACACCAGAGTTGCAGGAGCTCAAGAAACAGTTAGAGGAGTTGCATACCAAGGGTTTCATCTGACCTAGTACTTCTCCTTGGGGTTCACCTGTCCTTTTTGTGAAGAAGGCAGATGGTACTCTTAGGCTGTGTGTGGATTATCGAAATTTGAACCAGTTGACGGTCAAGAACCGATATCCCTTGCCGAGGATTGATGACCTATTTTATCAGCTTCGAGGATCCCAGGTGTTCTCGAAGATCAATTTGAGGTATGGTTATCATCATTTGCACGTTATACCATATGATATACCTCTTACAGCCTTCCAGAGCAGGTATGGTCTATACGAGTATATGGTTATGTCGTTCTGTCTCACGAACGCGCCTGCAGTTTTCATGGCACTGATGAACCAAGTGTTCCATCCATACATGGATTCCTTCGTGGTAGTTTTCATGGATGATATCTTGGTGTACTCTCACACTCTACACAACCATGCTACCCATCTTGAGATCATTTTGAGTACACTGAGGGAGCATCAGTTATATTTTTAGCTCTCAAAATACCACTTTTGGATGGACCAGATTCACTTCTTAGGTCATGTTATCTCAGAGACAGGAGTGTCAGTAGACCCAGAGAAAGTGAGGGCAGCAGTTTCCTGGGAGCATCTGAAGAATGTATTTGAGGTGTCGAGTTTCCTAGGGCTGGCTGGATACTACAGACATTTCATACAGGACTTTTCACTCTTAACAGCACCGCTGACAGGTCTGACCAAGAAGGGTGAGAAGTTCTTATGGTCAGATTCTTGTGAGTCAGCATTTCAGGAGCTTAAAGGGAGGTTGACTTCAGCACCGATACTAGTCTTTCCAGAGCCAGGAAAGAGATATATTGTTTACTACGATGCATCAGGTATCGGGCTAGGAGCTGTGCTTATGCAGGGGGATGGGGTTATTGCATACGAGTCTTAGCAGTTGAGGCCGCATGAGGTGAATTACCCGACGCACGATCTGGAGTTGGCAGCTGTTGTTCATGCCCTACGCTGCTAGAGACGTTATCTTCTAGGAGAGCACTTTATGGTTTTCACCGACCACAAGAGTCTCAAGTACATCTTCACTCAGCGTGATCTGAATTTTATATAGTAAAGGTGGGTTGAGTACCTTCAGTATTTTGACTTTGAGCTTGCCTACATGTCGGGGAAAGGCAATGTAGTGGCTAATGCATTGAGAAGGAGGACTCAGATATAGGCATTTTGGGAGGCCAGTAGTGAGTGGAAGCTTATGGCTCTATTCTCTGAGATGCATTTGGAGGTGCACGACAGATAGGGGTAGACTTTTCTATCTTCTGTAGTTGTTACCTCTACCTTTCTTGATCGAGTATGAATGAGGCATCTATCAGATTCTGAAGGCCTAGTCCTACGGGAAAGTGTGTTAGGAGAAGACCCTATTCCTAGGTGGACCATAGGTGAGGATAAGATCCTGTGATTCTAGGGACGCGTATGGGTGCCAGCAGATATACACGAGGAGCTGATGCAGGACTTTCATACCTCAGTTTGGGCAATTCATCCTGGTGTCACCAAGATGTATCGTGATCTACACCATCAGTATTGGTGGCCAGGTATGAAGAGGGACGTTGATGGTTTTGTCATGATGTGTTCCACTTGTTAGCAGGTGAAGGCGGAGCATCAGTGACTAGTAGGGCTTTTGCAGTAGTTACCCATTCCCAATTTGAAGTGGAATGACGTCGCGATGGAATTCTTGACTGGTTTTCCAAGGTCGCCTCGAGGGAATGACGCAGTTTGGGTTGTCATTTATAGACTCATGAAGGTTTCACACTTCTTGCTGATCAAGGAGACCTTCATTGTTGATGAGATGGGGCGGTTGTACATCCAGGAGATTGTACATCTTCATGGAGTTCCACACTCCATTGTTTCAGACAGGGATGCTCGTTTTACTTCTCGGGTATGGCAGGGGCTTCAGAAGGATTTGGTCACACAGGTAATTTTGAGTACAGCTTACCATCCCCAGACAGAAGGCCAGTCCGAGCATACAATTCAGGTTCTTGATGATATGCTCCAAGCATGAATTCTGGATTTTGGAGGTTCTTGGGAGAAGCATATACCTCTTGTGGAGTTTTCCTACAACAATAGTTTTCTAGCAACTATTCAGATGGCACCTTATGAGGATTTGTATGGTAGGCCATACCGATCACCCTTATGTTGGCTGGAAGTAGGAGAGGCAGCTTGGCTGGGACCTCATCTTGTTCAGGAGACCTCAAAGCAGATAGAGTTGATTCGGAAGAGGGTGTCTACTACACAGTCTCATCAGAAGTCTTATGCTGATTAGCGGAGACAACCTCTGGAGTTCGAGGTCGGGGATCAGGTTTCTCTGTGTTTCACACTGAGGTTGGGACACAATAGGATTAGAAGATAGGGTAAGATTTCACCGAGGTACATCGTGCCGTTTGAGGTGTTGGAGAGAGTTGGGTCGGTTGCCTATCAGTTACAGTTACCTCAGAAGTACTGAGCTATGCACGAAGTCTTCCACGTTTCTCATCTCTGGTGTTACTTTTTAGACTCGTCTCATGCTTTAAACACCCGTAGAAGTCGAGTTGGAGATGGATGCATCTTTCGAGGAGCATCATATCCGGATTTTTGATCACAGTACGAAGGTTCTTCGTGGCCAATTTGTTCCTCTGGTATGGGTGTTATGGCAGCACGGGCGAGTACAGGATGAGACTTGGGAGAGGGAGGCCAATGTACGATCGTAGTGGCTGGAGTTGTTCGAGGTTTCTTCTTCTACACCGCACTAGGGAAATTTGGGAATGAATTTATTTAAGGGGGCAAGTTTGTAAGAACCCAGATCTTCTTTTCAGTTATGTTTTTCCTTTTTCTGGAGTTTTTGAGAAAAGAGGAGTTTCTGGAAATTTTTGAACTACACGCCGTGTACTTTATGAGAACATGTCGTGTACTTCATTTCTGCAGGAGGTTGTGTGCTGGCCGTGTAATGGCCACACACACGGTCGTGTGGGGTGATGTGGAGGCCACCTAAAGCAGAGTATGGAAAAGGCGAGTACACGTCGTGTACTCAAAAAGTTCACACTGTGTTTTTTTTCATTAAACGAATCGGGGTCACGTCTAATGGATAGAACCATCTTCTTCTAGGATTTCTTCATCCGAGAGAACCCGCACGACCACGGATCTTTGATGAACCCCCAAGCCTCTGTCTGTCCTCCAAATCGAACTCCGTCGGTTGCATTGGAATCGCATTGGTGAGTTCTCTCTTCTTCTAGAGCATCATTTTCCAATTCCTCCTCTTTTCCAAGTTATCGTGGGTTGAACATTTTATGCGTTTTCATAGATCTATGATGTTATAAGGATATTCAAGCTTCGAGTTCAAGTATATTGATCTCCTAACCCCGACATAGGTGGTTTGTGTCTTTCTGTATAAATTCTTTGTGTTTTATGTGAAAATTTTTCCCA
Organism: Viscum album; assembly: GCA_963277665.1. Classification (NCBI taxonomy): domain Eukaryota; kingdom Viridiplantae; phylum Streptophyta; class Magnoliopsida; order Santalales; family Viscaceae; genus Viscum; species Viscum album. Next base: position 509,463,820 of record OY728145.1, read on the forward strand.
ATACCCTTGAACGGGGTATTGCACGTTTACTGTTTTTCCCCTGTTGTTTGAATGCTTTTCTTGTATGCCTGAGTAGAGGTTATTGTTTGTGAATAGGGTAATTAGTTGTGCTTTGGATTTATTACCCATGCATGTTTTTCCTGTTTTGACCTTTGGGTCTTGTTTTCCTATTAGGTTGTTGTTTTCTTTCCCATGCCTAGTATTGTAGGATGGAGTGACTTTTGTTCTAACATGCTGTTATGATGTAGACTACTAGCCAAGTAGTTCTTGAGGTTTACTTTGTCCGTTACGTGATTCTATACTTTCTTGAATTACACAATGCTGTGAGAACCTGGTGTATAGACCATAGGGAGAATTGACATTGAGGGCTTCTCCAGAGTGTCTTTATAATTATACAATGCAAGACCACAGAGGGAATTGACGTTGAGTGCTTCCCTAGAGTGTCTTTAGTTCCTCGACATGGGCCACAGAGGGAATTTATGTTGAGTGCTTCCCCAGAGCACCTTTAGTGCGATACGAGACTATAGGGGGAATTGATGGTGAGTGCTTCCCCAGAGAGTCTATACTTTAGCTGAACTAGAGGGTTGAGACTGTGTGTGCCGCCTAGAGGGTTGCTTGTTCTTGATAGGTAGAACCAGAGGGGATAGGTTGTGGGTACTTCCCAGAGGGTTACCTATTGTGTTATCTGTTTTTCTATTGTGTTCTGTGTGGATTGTTTACTGCTTAGTGCTTCCTTGTTTACTGCTTTTTGTACTTTTAACTGTCATATACTCACTGATTGTTAGGCACAGATCTTCGAGTGGTTTCCTACTGGGATTTAGTCTCACACCCTGTTTGGGCCATGCTTTTGGGCCCAAACATATTATATTTCTGTAGGTATAGACAAGGGAAAGCGCCTTTCAACTTCAGGTACTTGATTGCATTGGAGTTGGAGAGCATGGGACCGAGCCGTGGCTTGCGATGCTGAGGAGTTTCTCATCTTTTTTTATTTTGTACTTGGGTTTAGTACTGTATTCAGCATTGTAAATTGTTTGTCTATTTTCCTAGACATATATGTATCATGCATCATTTATATATATTTATGCTCCAGTTGTTCCTTTATCAGTCTTATGTTGTTTACTGTTGTTGGATATTTACTGCTTCCACTATTGTGTGTTGTTTACTTTTGTTGTGTACTCTGCCAATGAGGGAATAGTTTCCCCACCATCTCACCCAAGGCCCTCGCTGCTAGTAGGTAGCCTCTGGAATTCGGGGAAATGCACTTGAGAACATGTGACCAACCGGGTACGGGGCGCCTCTGGGTGGCTTCTGGAACCGGGACGTTATAACCGAGATATCAAAGATCGATCACAGATAAGAGTGCAGGAGTAGGCTTCTCAGAGTGTCCAGTCATGTGATCGCAAAGATCTTCCTTGAGGTAAAATCTGGTGAATGACATAAGGGATCATGCAGCATGCATAGGCAATTCATGTGATCACTCTATAGATCACATGAAGGACTTCTGGTGTATCATCTGGATTATGAAAAGGAGGCCCCGCATGTCGGATGGATCACACAAAACTTAAAATAAGCTAACACTAAACAAACCTAAGAAATATGAAATAAAAACTATAATAAAAACCAAAAATATGGGAGACTTATGTGAAGAATGATTCAATTATTTTCATACGCTTCGCATGACCTATCCAGATCATGTGGCGGCACCAGTTTATGTTGCCCAAATCATGAAATGCTCCCTTGACATGCTATTTGGATCATGCAATGTCCCTTGGACATGTCAAGAAATTCGTACGACTCCCTCTGAGTATGGCATCCAATTCTTACAAAGACCTATAGGCTTGAAAGTATTGATCATGTGATGTCCTCCAGACATGTCGCCCATGACATGTGGACACACTAGAACATGTCATCTAAATCTTGTGATGTCACCAGGACATGTCATCCTGGATCATGCGATTATCCTCAGGCATGTCTACTGGACACCAAGATATGTCTAGATATCCTTGAATAGGTCTTTCAAGACCATCCAAACATGTCAGCCTGGTCTTTTGACACCCTCCAGACATGTTAGCCTTGATCACACAATGGTATCCAGACATTCCATTCAAATTATGTGATGTCCTTGGGATAAGCCAACTGGATCATCTAATTGTCTTTAGGCATGTCCACTAGACAACCAGGACATGTCCATGCATCCTCAAACATGTCACACAAACATCCACATACATATCAGGTAGATAATCAAAACATGTCAGGCAGACAATCAGGCCATGTCAAGTAGACGTCCTAGGACATGATAACCTTTCCTAGTGAATATATAAGGGAAACCTTGGTGTGTAAGCCCTGATAAAACTGAACTATGATAAATCTAATTCCTTCTATAACCAGGATATGTAAAACTCTTTCATAAGGACCGAGCTCAAATGGGCATCCACCTCGGTGTAAGTTTCCCCATATCTCCAACCTTCCAACCATCGAGAGCCAATATTTCCCATGGTTTTATCTGTCTTTCTCATCCACCAGTGGATAGAGAAGGAAACTGAACTACAAGAACTATGATTCCTTCCATAACCAGGATATATAGAATGCCTTCCTATAGCTCGATCTCTATATCAAATATCCAAAGGGATTTCCCAGCACATAAGTCTCACATCCATATATAGTGAGATTGATTACTTGTTATCCCTTGTTTCCCACACAAAGCATGGATCATATGGGATTAGGGATTCGAAATGATCATATTATTTTCATCACGAATCTACACCATCCAAGGAAACCTCAGTGTGTAATCCTTAACCAGTGGTAAGATATGACTACCCCCATACAAGGGTATCCACCTCAGGGTAAGTCCCAAGGGTGTGATTGAAATACGATGACTCTAATTATTTATATAACCAGGATACGTAGGATTCCTTCTTTATGATCGAGCTCAAATACCTAGTGCCAAAGTGCCCCCATATATTTCCTTTCTATATAACATTAAACTACACGAGTTTAACAAACTATGTGGGTTTGGATTCCTGCTATAAACAAAATGCGTAGGAAGCCTCATAAAGGTTCAATCTCATCCTTAAAATATTAATCACCTCCCTGGATGGTAGTAAACTCTAGAGTTACTAGCTGCATGGCTTTAAAATATAAGCATATACCCATTAATGGTAAATAGATGAAGAACCTTGGATACATACAGATGGAATCATTAATAGACCCCCCTACATATGATTCAACCCATAATCATTTCATTAGGGTAATCGGTCCCATATCATGTCACACCCGGGTTTGATTTCTGTCTTGGTTCCGGATCGGGGTCGGGGTTTGGGGGAGTCCTTGTTTAAATTTATGAATTTTTATTTAAAGATGAGTGTTTCAAGCTTAGTAGCACCGGATGCATGGGCAGAGCACAATTCGGAGATAGTGCAGCCTGCCCAATTTTCAAAATAAATTAAAAGTTAAAAAAATTAAATGATGTTAAAATGGGTGTTAAAAATAAAATAGAACAATTGAGTATTTTAATCATAATAATAAAATTATTATTATTAAATTTGTTTTGTTATAAATCTTTATTGTTATTATCGAGTGTCACTAATATTATCAAAATCATTATAATGTTATTAATATTATTATTATTATTATTAAAATAAAATAAAATAAAAAGAAATGTGGAAATCGCATTAAAATAAGGTGAGGAAAATGTGTTAACCATTATAATAATAATATTTTGGTTAAGGATTATAATATTATTATTTTCAAGGATTCTTTTTCTACTACTATCATTACTATTAAAGTTATTAATATCATTTTTTTATTTTTAAAATATTTTAATTAGCATTATAATTATTAAAAAGGAAATAAAGGTTATTATTAATTTTAACGTTATGTTAATTATTATATGAAGGATATTATTAACTATAATATTACTCTTATTTTTATTATTATTATTATTTTGTTATTGTTGTTGTTATTATTATTATTACTATTATTAAGTTTAATATTGTTATTAATTTTTTTAAGGATTTTAATGTAAATGAAAAGAAAAAAAGGGGGAGGAGAAAAACCTATTGATGCACCCCCCCCGGCGCGACCCCTTGTTGTGCGGCCCTTCCACCCGGCACTGCCTCCTCCTACCGACCAGCTCCGGTGACCTACGACTCCTCCTCCTACTGTCCATCACCGGCTACCTATGACCCCTCTTCCCGTCAGACAACCATACCAGCGATGCACCCTCTTTGAACACCCCCTACTATCGGCGTCGCCTCCTCCTTTCCGAAAACTCTCTGTCCAGCCTTCTTCTCCTTCACGGTGTGACCTGAACCACCCCCCTTGCTTCCCTATTCCATCACGCACCCATATCCCACAATCCACCTAGTCTGCGCACCCCTTCCGATGAACCCCTTAACCGGTGCACCCCCTCATTGGTGCGGATCCATCTCCAGCAGTCGTGACCTCTCCGGTTCCCTTATCTTCCTATGGTGAATCCCTATCCAGTAGTTATTTTCACCTTCATATCCATTTGATGTTATTCTGAGGATAAGGTTTCAATTTTTAGGGTCAATTTCTTCAAATTGTGCATTCAATTTTGTTGTGTTAGGTCAATGTTAGCTTTCTGTCGATGCGTTTGAGATGCATTTGGGTTTTGGCACTGATTTCTGGATGTTTCTCCGTCATTTGTGGTAGGAACCTTTTCACATAGTCTTTAAATTAAATAATTTTTGACTTCTTGACTTTTACAGCTTCATTGATAGTTGATTAATGGTCTAAGATGTTTAGAAAAATTTGTTTCATGTGAATTATGGTGTTTTGTCTGGTTATTCTGAATCTGCGGTATATGTTTACTGAAATTGTGCGCAGTATTTATTTTATAAATATCCCAGTTGGCTTTTCGGGTGGTTTTTAATTTTCAGAACCATGTTTTAGTCTTAAAAATTTATTTGGGATGTTTAAAATGGTGATTGATTTTTCCCAAATGGATTTCCAAAGTATTTTATAGGTAAAATCATATGTAATTATTTGAAATGATTTAATAATTGGTTTAAAAAATTTATTAAAAATATTTTTGTTATGTGGATTATAATAGGGAGTGTTTTGAGGCATGTGGGATTTCAAAATGAATTTTTGGAATGTGGTGTATTTTTGTTAATTTGTGCATACTAAGTATTTGTAAACTACTCGGTTGGCTCTTATAGATGTATTCTAAATATAAATTGGTGATTGGTTTTCCTTAAATGTGTTTCATGGTTTGAGAAAATGGTGTGAAATGTGTTTCTTCAAGTGACTTTGGTGTGTGTAAACTGGAAAGTGGTTTGTTATAAAAATGGTGATTTTCTAGTATGTTTATAATCTTTGTCTAGAGGATTTGGAAATTGGTTTGTATGATGGAAAAAGGGTGTCTTTCTTTAATTGTTTGGTGTTGGTCTGGGAAATTGGGGTTTTATGTGGCTTGTTGTCTGGATTTCTTGTTGCACCCCTTTTTGTAAACTTAGCATGGGAACCTGGCATAACTATGAGGTTTACTAAGAATGATTACAGTAAGAGTCTAGGTTTTTTGCACTAGCTAGTGACCAATAGCAGGGGTTATCATATTATTATTTCTATTGGATTGGTCCACTTGGTCAGGCTAGGTAGGGAAACTATTTGGAGTTAGGGTGTTATGACGTCATTGGGTAGGGCATGCCTTCATATTGAGTCACATGTATTAGTATGTTCTGGTTTTCTTCTGAGTTCCTATAATTTCCCGTGTTCCTTTAACACTAGTATAGTTATTACCATTTCCCTCTATATATGAAGTTATATCCCTCATACTTAGTTTTGGTGTTTTCTTGTAAAATTGTAAATGTGTGGTTTGCAAAAGATCTTTTCAAGAAAAATGTTTTAAATGAACAATCACTCTTTCCTTTGACACTTTTATGAAAAATGAATGATTCCTTTTTTGTCTCCTTTTATTTCCCCCTCCACTTTAACCTTATTTTAAACTTGAGGGCAATGGATTATGATTGTGATTTGTTTACCTTAGAATGAAAAGTGTATAAAATTATATATTTATAGAATGTATTTCAAACCTGAAATCAATGTTCTTTTTATTTGAATAATGTGCACTGGGAATAGAATTAGTTAGGCATACCTAATGAGTTTTAATACTCATGTCTATAGTGTTTTCCTATTTTTAGTTTTTGTTTCAGGTTCGACTCGAGTTTTTTCGTCATGGTAGAGAGTTGGTTGTGGTTTGGGGAGTGACTCTTGGGGTCACGAGGAGTTTTGGTCATGGTTAGGTTAGTGTGTTGTTGTTGGTTGTTCTTTTTTTATTCACTTTGAATTGTTCTACCTCTTCTGCTACTTTATTTATTTTAATTGGGTGAAATCATTACCTTTTGTTCTATATTGATTCCCTGATGCTTGTCTTCAGCCTGGGAGGATTGGGAACGCCTCTCGGGCCTTTCCATCAATCGAATCGAGTGACCAGTTTAGGGTTGATCCAGGTTGGTTCATGAAAAAATGGTATCAGAGGAAGTTATCACCTTAGTGGACCTTCCTTTTTAGAAAACCCATCGTTATTTGGGGTTTTTGTGGTAAAAGGAGTAGAATTTTCTGGACTCAAAGCGTCGGGATGGGAAGGACGTCATGAACCTTTGCTCGTTCTGAACCTCAGGTTACCATGGGATGTCCGGGTTGTTGGTGTCTTTTTAGTTCCTTTGGATTGTTTTAATTGGTAAATGAAAAGGGAGTTGGAAAAGTGGTCTTTGTGATCTCTCAAGGCCTGGAAAGCCATGTGGAGTTGGAGACATTACCCTAGAATGCTCTCTGTGATGGTATCATGAATGGTGTATGGTCTCCAACTATATGTCTGGGTCACCCATGAGCTCTAGTTTCCCCTAGTGAATTGCTTTAGTCTTCCTTAATTTCAAAAAAAAAATCTAAAGTTTTATTTTTGAAATTGTGAAAAGTTGAATTTAAAATGGAAATGATCATGTTTTGACCCAGCTCTTTGTTTCCTTGCTTCTTAGTGTTCGCCCCCACGAAGGTTCGATGGATGCTCAAGGTGCAGCTTTGGGTGGTGCATCCTTATAAAATCCTCCAATTTATCAGCCCATAGACTACATCCTCGAGTTTCGAAAGTTGAACCCTCCCCTCTTTTATGGTCAGGAAGATCCTCTTGAGGTAGAGAAGTGGTTGTGGAAGATTGAGAGGAACTTATATTTTCTCATGCTGTCTGATTAATTAAAGGTGAGGTTGGATACCTTTATGCTTGAAGGTCCAACCTGGAAATGGTGGAAGTTTGTGTCTCAAATAAAGCCTCAAGAAGATCTAACATGGGAGTTCTTCAAGTCTTCGTTTATCTAAAAATGCTTCTCTGAGTTGAAAAAATTGAGGAAGAAGATGGAGTTGTGTTGTCTTCAGCAGGGTGTTGGATTGGTATTAGAATTCTATCGATTCTTCTTAGACCTAGTTCCATATGACCAATGGTTTGTTGTAAATGAACCCAAAAAGGCTCAGAAATTTGAGTTTGGGCTCCGACCTGAACTGTAGTTGAAAGTGGAAGATCTCAACCTAACCACCTTCTCGGATGTTGTGAGACAGTCCTTTCATGATGAAGCTGAGTTAGCATAAGAACTTGGGATAGATAATCCTCTTATGGACTTGGGAATCAGTGCAGAAGATAGTGATAGGAATAATAGGAAGCGACTGGATGTTGGTGGATCTTATAGAGGAATCAAGAGGCCTTCAGACCTTCATTCATATTCTTCACAGTGCAATATCATGATCTGTCACAAGTGTGGTAAGCAGGGTCACAAGAAGTCGACGTACTCAAGTGCTCTGAGACCTTCCACACCTATGGGCATCTGGGTCACTTGTAGCTACCGAAGTGTTTCCAAGAAGCACGTTGAACCGAGACCTAGCTCATCGAAGGTCACCTCAGCCCGTCAAAAGGAGTAGGAAAATGTTTTGGGATCAGTTTGGGGTTTTCTCTTTGTAGTGTTCCCTGGATGTAGTGGGCATCTTTTGTAGAATTTTTTTTATTTACCTTCAGTTGTAATAATGGTCAATGTCAAACCCTCTTTGAAACTTCTATTTTAAATGGGAGTGTGTTTTTGAAATTTTGATATGTACTTTCTGTTCGGGAGTTTCAAAAGCCTGACTGCGAGGCGGAAGATTCTTCAATCATCAGATCCCTAGCCTTAGGCCTCGGAGTGAAGTTGGTGCGTAGTTAGGAGAACCCCAACAGTGTGGAAGGGTTTAGGTCTAGGTTTTGTTCTTGGTGTGGGAAGTGGACTTAGTTTAAGCCTCCTGCATATTTTTCTTGTTTTCAATTGTTCTGTTTGGTGAATATTGGTAGGGGAACCTTTTTTACACATTGTGAACCATCTTGGTGTGAAATATTCCTCCTTAGTTATAGGGAGTCTTATTCATATCATTTTCTTAAGATCTTAGTGGTTGTGTTCGATTGAATGTGGGCCTCCTTTTTATGACCCCTGCATCCTACTTGTGCTAGTTAAGTTGGTGTGTTGGTGGTTATCATGTTGATGTATGTCTGTTCTGGTTTTGATGCCCCATTATTTGAGCCCTTCCCTCCCATTCACTTGTGGCGGGGGGTTTTGGTTCCATGTAAAAAAATGATTCTATTTAACTTCTTTAGTTCTTATGGTGGGGATACCCATCACAGGTCTCACTGAATTCAATGTTGGCATGTTTCTTATGGTGGGGAGCCTGTTTTTGAGTTTCATTTGATGAGGTTTAATGTGTGCGTATGTTAAAGGTGGGTTTAGAATCATTGAAGTTCTATATCCTTTAGACTGATCGACTGGGGGTGTTTAAGCTTTTGGGGGTGGGTGGCACTTAGTGGGGAGTCTGTTTCGGTCTCCCGAGTTCATCTTGTTATCCTTTCACTCATTGGTGGTTTTTTTGTGACATCTTTGTTTATTGTTATTTGAGAACCTACTTGAACTTTAAAGGAGTATCAGTTCCTATTTTGGGGTTTGTCCTTATTATGGATTTCCAGAGCTGCAAAGCGTTATGGTGGGGAAAATTGTCACACCCAGGTTTGATTTCTGCCTTGGTTCCGGCTCGGGTCGGGGTTTGGGGGAGTCCTTATTTAAATTTCTAAATTTTTATTTAAAGATGAGTGTTTCGGGTTTAGTGGCACCAGACACATGGGTAGGGCACATTTTGGAGACCATGAAACCTACCTAGTTTTCAAAATAAATTAAAATTAAAAAAATGAAATGATGATAAAATGAGTGTTAAAAATAAAATAAAATAATTGAGTGTTTTAATCATAATAATAAAATTATTATTATTAATTTTTTTTGTTATTAATCTTTATTTTTATTATTAAGTATCACTAATATTATAAAAATCATTAAAATGTTGTTGTTATTATTATTATTATTAATGAAATAAAATAAAATGAAACAAAATATGGAAAGCGCATTAAAATAAGGCGAAATAAATGTTTTTTAACTGTTATAATAATTTTATTTTGGTTGAGGATAATAATATTATTATTTTCAAGGATTGTTTTTCTATTACTATCATTACTATTAAATTTATTAATATCATTTTTTTATTGTTAAAATATTTTCATTAACATTATAATTATTAAAAAGAAAATAAAGGTTATTATTAATTTTAATGTCATGTTAATTATTAGATGAAGGATATTATTAGTTATAATATTACTCTTTTTTTTTATTTTTTTATTATGTTATTATTATTATTATTAAGTTTACTATTTTTATTAATTATTTTAAGGATCTTAAAGGAAATGAAAAGAAAAAAAGGGTAGGAGAAAACCATATTGATGAGTCGCACCCCTCCCCCCCCCCTCTTCCTCCCGTAGAACACCCCTACCCCCCCCCCCCCCATGGTGTGACCCCTTGGTGTGTGGCCCTTCCACCCAGTGTCGCCTCCTCCTACCAGCCAACTCTAGGGATGTGTGACGCCTCCTCCTACTGTCTAACACCGACGACTCGTGACCCCTCTTCCCATCAGACAACCAGACCTGCGGCGCACCCTGTTTGTGAACCCCTACTGTCAGTGGCGCCTCCCCCTTACCGAAAACTCTCTATCCGACCTCCTTATCCTCTGTGGTGCGACCCAAACCACCCCCTTTATTCCCCATTCCATCACACACCCACATACCATGCTCCACCTGGTCCGCGCGCCCCTTCCGAAGAACCCCTTCACTGGTGCACCCCCTCGCTAGTACGGCTCCATCTCTGGCAGTCGTGACCTCATCGGTGCCCTTATCTTCTAATGGTGAATCCCCATTAAATAATTATTCTCTCCTTCCTCTCTGTTTGATGTTATTATGCAGCTAAGGTTTAAATTTTTAGGGTCAATTTCTTCAAATTGTGTGTTCAATTTTGTTAAGTTATGTCAGTGTTAGCTTTTTGTTGGTGCGTTTGAGCTACATTTCAGTTTTGGTAGTGATTCCTAGATGTTTCTCCATCATGTGAGGTATGAACCTTTTCAAATAGTCTTTAAATTAAATAATTTTTTATTTATTACCTTTTGCAGCTTCATTGATAGTTGATTAATGGTCTAAGATGTTTATAAAATTTTGTTTCACGTGAATTATGGTGCTTTGTTTGGTTATTATGAATCTGCGGTGTATGTTTACTGAAATTATGCACACTATTTATTTGATAAATAGCCCGGTTGGATTTTAGGGTGGTTTGTAATTTTCAGAATCATGTTTTGGTCATGAAAATGTTTTTTGGGATGTTTAAAATAGTGATTGAGTTTTTCTCAAATGGATTTGCAAAGTATTTTAGGGGTAAAATCTTATGGCATTATTTAAAATGATTTAATAATTGGTTTAAATGATTTATTAAAAATATTTTTATTATGTGGATTATAATACAGAGTGTTTTGAGGTGCGCAGTATTTTAAAATGATTTTTTAGCATGTGGTGTATTTTTGTTAAATTGTGCATATGAAGTATCTGTAAACTGCTCGGTTGGCTCTTATAGATGTATTCTGAATTTAAAGTGGTGGTTGGTTTTCCTTAAATGTGTTTCATGGTTTAATAAAATGGTGTGAAATGTGTTTCTTCAAGTGAATTTAGTGTGTGTAAAATGGAAAGTGGTTTGTTATAAAAAGTGGTGATTTCCCAGTATGTTTATAATGTTTGGCCAGCAGATTTAGAAATTGGTTTGTATAATGGAAAGAGGGTGTATTTATATAATTATTTGGTGTTGTTTTGGGAAATTGGGGTTTTATGTGGCTTGTTGTCTGGCTTGCTTGTTGTACCCCTTTTTGTGAACTTAACACGGGAACTTAGCATAGCTACGAGGTTTACTAAGAACGATTTCTGCATTACACTAGTTAGTATCCCCTAGGAGGGGGTTATCATATTATTATTACTATGGGATTGGGCCCCTCGGTCAGGCCAGGTTGGGTAATGATCGGGTGTTAGGGCATGATTTCATCAGGTAGGGCATTCCTTCAGGATAAGTCACATGTATTAGTATGTTCTAGTTTTCCTCTGAGTTTCTAGGATTTCCTGTGTTCCTTTGAAACTAATACAGTTAGTACCTTTTCCCTATCTATATGAAGTGATATCCCTCATACTTAGTTTTGGTGTTTTCTTGTAATATTGTAAATATGTGGTTTGCTAAAGATATTTTTAAGAAAAATGTTTTAAACGAACAATCACTCTTTTCTTTGGCACTTTTATAAAAAATGAATGATTCCTTTTTAGTCTCCTTTTCTTTCCTCCTCCTCTTGAACCTTAATTTAAACTTGAGGGAAATGGATTATGATTTTGATTTTTTTACCTTAAAATGAAAAGTGTAGAAAATTCTATATTTATAGAATGTATTTCAAACCCAAAATCAATGTTCTTTTTATTTGAAGAATGTGAAGTGGGAATAGAATTAGTCAAGCATACCTACTGAGTTTTAATACCCATGCCTATAGTGTTTTCCTGTTTTTAGTTTTTATTGTAGGTTTGACTCGAGTTTGTTCATCATGGGAAAAAGTTGGTTTTGGTTTGGGGAGTGACTCTCAAGGTCACGAGGAGTTTTGGTCGTGGTCAGGTTAGTGTGTTGTTGTTGGTTTTTCTTTATTTTTTTATGTCATTTATTTACTTTGAGTCGTTCTTCCTATTATGCTTATTTATTTATTTTCATTGGGATAAATCATTCCCTTTTGTTCTCTGTTGATGTCGTAGCACTTTTCTCTAGCCCGGGAGGATTGGGAATGCCTCTCGGGCCTTACTGCGAATCAACTCAGGTGACCAGTTCAGGGTTGACCCGGGTTGGTTTGTGACATATCAGGATTTGGAAGAGATTATTGAACATATCTTAAATCTATAATAGATTCCTAGAGTACGAATTAATTCCCCAAAAAGGGTGTGATGAGACCAATCTCTCATCCTCTCGACTGATGTTAGTTCCTAAGCATCATTGGGTATAAAACCCTAATTGATCTCCTACATTTAGAAAGTGGTTTAATACTCAATTATGGATTTGGGAACCATTGGTAGTTTCTATGAGAGATAAAAATGGTGAACCCAACATAAAAGATTGTGAACACATTCAATCCCCCGCAATAAATCACTAAGCTAACCTAAAGTTTCTTTCCATAAAACAAAAAAGGTGAACCTGACGTGAAACACTTAACTACAGCATCTCCTTTATAGGTTAAAGAGGATAAACTGCCCAATTCTTGTTGGGCCATTTTTTTCCTACCAAGGCATGTGAGATATTTTGATGAAATAGTCACCATATAACACTAATTTTCTATTTTTTATCCATGTATTTAACTTCACACCCAGTTATAATTTATATATTTGTTCCTCCCCTGAATATAATGGACCAAATTTATCTTGTAAGGTTATAAATTTATTTTCATTTTCATCTTTCTTGATGACTCCTTGAGCTATTGTGTATGACCACTTTGGATCTTCAATGGAACATTCCTCCATAGTGTTGATGAGAAATACTTGTCCATATAACTATATCCACCTCCCAAAAAATAGTGTCTAGAAAAATCATACCTACAATGTGTAATTCTTATTGACTTCCTTTGTTTCACTTCTGCCTTCTAGTTACTTTTTTCTATGGAACACATAGTTTGAGTGTGCTTCATCTTTCCAAAATAATGACACTAAAATCAATATTTACCTTTAGAGAGGGTGTTTTTGAATTTTTATAAACCACCACTACCTTTTTTTATAAATATTACTTATACCATATTTTTTATTCTGATGTGTCCTTTGATTCTATATACAATCCTCTAATTGTCTCATTGTACCTCCATGCTTCTTCTTCACCTTTTTTGTAGTCAGTTTGATCTGATTTACCAATTTCATATTGGGAGTCAATAGTATCACTTAATCCTCTATATTTTATCATATACTGATAAATTATTACTCAAGATCTTTAATATTTTTTACTTAATATTTCACTGTGTTAGTCAAAAAATCGATAATCTAGGTCTTTTATTTGACATTGATTCTTTACTCAACTATGATCTCTAAGTTTTCTATCTTTTTAGATTTATGGTTTTCATTTTACACCTCCAACTCAGATTTACCTTCTTCCCACTATTTCATACAAGGTTTATTTTCATAAACCACTCCATTGGATTTTTTGTTTTAGATCTTTAAACTTTTGTCTAATCTAGTGTATCCATTTAATCTACTCTATGATCAATTATCTCTTCTAAATATCCTTCCCTATCATCATTTTCTTGTGAATCATCTAAAAAATCCATAAGAATATCTTCTTTTTGGTTTGTTTGGTCCTTAATTTCTTCTTATTCTATTTATTTTGAGTTATTATCCTCTCCTTAAAGTAATTTCTTCTTTTTGAATAAGTTTTATTTAGTACTCCTCATTCCATTCATTATCCTCATTTTCATCTTGAAATATCATGGGACACTTTTCTATGATATTTCCAAAATTTCCACACTAAAATATGGTGAGTGGAATTTTCCCTTCGAAATTTCTTTTCTATTTCTCAAATTTGAGAAATGGAATAACATAAATTCATCAAATTCTTCTTCCTAGTTTCTTTCTAGAGTAAGCTTCTTAAATACCCTAAATTTCACTTCCTAAGAATTTTCTTTTCTAATTGTCTCATTATCATTATTATTTATCTCATAAGCAACATGAGTACTGTAAAGACCATCCAACATCATATCCTTTCAATCCTTCTCCTAGAGCACTGGGACTTTTGAATTAAATTGTGGTGTAAATATTATCAAGATTTTCTTGATGATTTTCACATCATTAAGGACTTCTTTGAGCCCATGCATGTCATTTATAACCACATTTACCCTATCAAGGAATATATCAATAGACTCATTCGGGTGCATCCTCAAGTCCTCGTACGTGTTCCCTGGAATAATTAATTTAGCTTCTTGTACATTTAAGTCACCTTTATAGATATTAATTGGACTTACCCACATGGTTTTTAAAATTTTACATGACATCACTTTCATATATATTGTGTTGTGCAAGGATCCCTTAATGCATTGATCCCATTAGTGTTTACATTTAACTATTTTTTATCTCTCTCTGATAAGTCTCCACTATCCATACTGACTGAGATCCTATGAATCGAAGTTGTGTAAACAACCATGCTTAAAGACTAAAAGTGGTTCTGCATTTGATTCTACCATAATTGAAAATTTATTTCCATTTAAGATCAAAATCACTTTATTATTTACTACTTCCATGAATTCAAAATAATTTAAGAGTAGAATAAAATATAACTCCTAGAAACAATCAGATCTGTTAAACACAAAATAAATCCAAAAAATGGAACTTATGCTCTGATACCACTTGTTAGGACCAGAAGGGGCTTTAGTGAGAGATACCCTAAGAGGTAGGGTTGAATTAGGGTATGAAATTCATTCCAAATTAATCACTTGTTTCTCAAAATCTCACCACCCTAACTGATCTTGATCACATAGTTGGTAGGGTTACACATTAGTTCTTCTTCCAATGATAATATAGTTGTTATCTCTCCTGTATTTATCACTTAATCAGATTTGATCGACGATTTCTTAACCCTTACTCACCAATTATGACTTGAAAAATATAAGTAAATCATGGACACAAGACATAAGTATTTTAATTAATTCAGTTTCACTAAATTAATCCAAGGAGAATAAAAAATCAATGTGTTGATATACCAAAGTCCACTAAACTCACTGTTTAGTTGTGGTTTTAGGATAGGTAACTCCTAATCCTAGGTTTACTCTCCTTACAATGTTTTGGGATAGTGCACTACCTCCCAAGGGTCACTCCCTTCACTATTATCATTTTTCTTATTACTCTGAGAAGTAAAATATCTTTAGAACACGTGCCAATATAAAACAGTATCACCATTTTTTATGCACTAAGTGCATATAAGTTATCCTTGATATCTATGTGATTCTCTATCAAAAACCTACTATAAACATCACTATGAAGACAATTTCACTTTCTATGAGTCAACATAGAACTCCACCTTCTCCTTTAGAAATATATTCAAGGATTTCCAATGATTTCTTCAATATTCTCTCCCTTATTATTTCTAAAATTCTTCTTTATCATAGTATCAAATATATCAATGTTACACTTTGTGTATTTCTCTCTATATTTACACAATAGGAGAATCCATTATTTATAGAGATATATATCTCCATAATTCACTCTTCCAGAATTTATTTTTCTATATTCCTAGAGAAATTCTCCACTTTCTCCTCATTAAATATCTCTAACGCTATGATTATGGTGATAAAATTCATCCAATACTCTCCTAAAAATATTAGTTATATTCGCTTGTTGAATTCCAAAATTTCCCACATAAAATATAAGATATTTGAAATATGGAAACCTAATGACTCATATTCTTTGCGATGTAAGATCTATTATCATATAGTGATTCTTGAATCATTTTGAAATCATAAAACTAATCTTCTACATCCATAGGCACATACACTATGTGACACTTTCCATTAAGTGTGTCTCTTATTCAATAACAATATCCACAAAATCCACATTATATATTATATTTAACTTCTTTGAATATCACGGTATGGTTATATAATTATTCCTTGATCTTCAAAATGGTCATGTTGTGATCTTCATCTTCATAATGTGGGTACATACAAATTGGAAGAACCCTAAAAATCTATCTAATCATCTTCATCGCATAACCATATTTCATGATTGGTTTCATTATCAGTTGTATCCTATGATATTTTATATACCGTAAACTATGATCAATCACTTTACCAATCAAATTTTACAATTGATAATAACCCTTACGTATCAGCTTCTCCATCCATTTACTGTTATGTATGCTCCCCTATGTAGAATTTTCTATTTCTCTATCATGAAAACCCTTATATATTATCTATATTACCTTTACGTATCACTATGGTGTTTGAAACTTTTCCATTTTCCCAATCTAGAAAACTCTTACATATTCTAGAATGACTCTTATATATCACTGTGATTGTTCTTCCTTTATTGTATTTTAGTATACTAAAATTAATCTTACATATACATGAAAATTTCTAGGACTTTTTCATTTTTCTCCATCTAAATTAATTTTACATATTGGGTTGATAACCCTTGTGTATCATAGTGAGGCTCCTCCAAGACTTTTCCATTTCTTGAAACTACCTTTATGTATTATCCTAATTACTTATACATATCGAGTGAATGACCCTTACATGTCACAATGAGGATTCTCTTATGCCTTATCATATTTCAGCACTAGTTACCCATATCTATCTGAGTAAATTATTATTGCATACATGGATTTACCCTTTTTCTGAAATCTTCTCAACACCATGGTAACCCTCACATATCTGAAGGATTACCCTAATGTATATAGGGATATATCATGAATTTTTCATTTTTATCACCATGGTTATTTTTACATATTCAGCTGATAGACATTATGTTTTTAAGGAACTTCATTAATTTTTAAAATTTCAAGTCTAGATCAACTTTTAGACTTCTCAACTTCCAGAACAACTCAACCTTGAGTATAAATTTTGGAGAAATTGATTTCTCATTCAGAATGGATTCCAACTTCCAATTTTCTTCTTGAGCAACCACTTCCATAGTAACTTCTAGGATATAATTTCAAATACAAAACTATATAATCCCAACTTTATTACTTTACTTTCTAATAAATCCAACACTTTACAACTTCATAATTAGAATGCTAATAAAAATGATAACCCTTTTTGAACTCATCCTACCCATTAGGGGACAAAGATCCACATTTCACTAAAAAATGAGCCCTCTTTGGAATTTATCTCACCACTTAGTTATTTATTCATGAAATCATCCAAATTTTATCATATATTACTCTTATATAGTTGAGTAGATGAATTTTTAATCAATCCATCATGCAGAGAAAATTAACTTTATTCTTTTAGTAATCTAACCAAAACATGGTCTCTTAACTAAGTGTAACCCAAATAAAATTACAATAATGGGAACTTAATACTATTAGGGTCATCCATTACTTACTTACCTTACATAAGATAATATAGGGCACCCATATTTGTCATGACCTAACTAATTGGATGATTGAGGCCTTGGAGAGTGATGCTTTTGAAAGAATATGGAATTTATTATATTTTAAAATGGATTTAATCTCATTATAATATCTCATATTATGCCATTTACATGTATTAATTCTTCTAATGATTCATTTTGGAATCATTATTCCTTCCACCAAATCAATATGTTTAAACCATATTGAAGTGTAACTATTTTTAAAACTCATAGCATGTGTTACTAACCCAAATTAAAAGTTAATTATATTTGTACACGTCCAAATACATCTCATGCATAAGGTATATGAAACCCTTTAATATAAAAGTTTAGAATTTAATGAAAGCAATAATCCCTACATGATTAAACTGGGATTCATAGATATCCAACACTCACTTTTTTAGATAAAGCATAATCCTCCAAGCCATTGAGAATTCTAACCCAAATTCTCTTTAGGATTTACTCAAGAGAGATCTCAATTACATCATAATTCTAACAAATAATATGTATAAATCATAATTAAATACTTAATTCAAGATCATATCTCAATGCAATCCAAATTCAATGTATAAGAAAACTAAATCCATTATCATACCTAACATGTAACTCCTTATATGCATGTATGATAATCTATATAAACAGTTTAAAAACTTTAAACTAAACCATACACATAACAATTAAAAATATAAAAATTATATATATGAATAAAACAAGTGCATAAAATAAATTAATGAATAATTCAAGTATTTAAACATGATATAAACATTTATGAACAATTCATAAATAGAGATAAAAATAAACATTTTATAATTTATTTTTTCATTATCAACATTCCATAATTCGTAATATAAACACATTATATTCATTTCCAATAATAACTCATTCATATCATCATTATATGTCATTTTATTTAAAATATATGTTATTTAAATGAAATATAAACATTTTACATTTCAATTCTGTTATGAAAAAATTTTACATTATCTAAATAGAACATATTAATTATCATTTAAACATTGATCATATCAATCATCAAAACTCATTTTCATTTGGTTTAAATAATTTTCTAAATAAATCCTTTAATCTGAATAATTCAAATTAATTAATTATGAACAATTCATAATTAGATGTAAACTCTTTTAACTTTGAATAAATTTTTTAATTTACAAACATTTTATAAATTTCACTTATAATTCCAATATAAACAATTTATATTTAAAGTATAATCTGTGCCATATAATTTTAAAAAAAGTTGTTTTGATATTAATAATTAATATTATGCATATTAATTTATTAAATTCTTTGTTAACATTTAGTTATTTAATTATAAAAATTTATAATTAAATAATTTCTAAACACCTTTATAAATCAATAAACACCCCAAAATACCTTTTATTATGATTTATAAACATTTCATAAATTATATAAATTAATTATTAATTGGAATTTATGGGAAAAAATTTTCTACTAATTTTTATTTTACAACTTGGCCCTAATTTACGTCAAATAAAAATGACACTGCAGAGGGGGAGCTAGTGCAGTTGGGCTTACAATATGCCTATCACATAGGAATAACCCCACATTGTATGGAAATAACTCAATCACAAAACATATTGCACATAATATTAAATGACATACACATAGGGTTGTGTGATATTAAATAACACTACATAGGAATAAAAATATCACACTTGGCCATCATATCTTACATTGTGGTTTTAACATAACGTCATGATAACCATTATAAGGTGAGAGTATACACACGTTTTATAATATAGGGATAGAATGAGAGGAACCATTTAGTACCTAGTATGTCATACCCTATAATATCCTCATATCATACCCTATGAAATGTTGAAATTTGAGGGATTTTTCTATGTCACAACCTATGATATCAGATATTATATGTTGCGACCCCAATGTAGATTATATTACTGAATAATGTATGTTGCAATGCTAACCATAGGTTATGTTATCACGTAACATATGTTTTGATTCCAACCACAAACAAAATTGTCATATAACATAATCTATAACCTAAACCATAAACTATGTTATCATTTAATGTAATGTCGTTTGTGGTTCAAAATCTCAGTCATTTTTTATGGAATGCACCTAATCGTATAAAATGATACGGTGCTTTATTTTTCACAATAGAATTGAAAAAAATTATTTCAACCATAATTACAAGAATAAAATGGCATAGTAAGGCTCTGATACCATTGATGGGTTTTTAATGATAGATTGACACTTAATCATAATAGTGGAAATGAATCAAGAAACCAAACCCCTAAAATACGTGTGAAACTCTAAAACATGTGTAAGCTATAAAATGAAAAACTCTATAGATTTCACCATATATAGCCACTATTTTATATTCTTCATCTAATATGATTGATAAAGATCACTAAATAGGCAGTCAAATAAAATTCCTCTTATGTGATGTATCCTTAGTCTGAAAGAATCAATTGAAAAACTCAGGCAAGACTCTTATTCTATCATAACATGCTAGTGAATCTTAAGTAAAATAAGGAAGAAGAAGATATATATGGGAGGGATTGGGTTATTTGATACTTGTTAAATCTTTCATACACTATCGTATAGCAGTAAGATCCACTTATATCCTCTCAAGAAAGTCTGGAGTGATAGATACATTAATTCACATGTTATAAAATGTGTAAGTTATGATGCAGTTACAAACTATTTATAACCCCATGGTTGAAGAAACTCCCATGTGTTTCATCATGAAACAATTAATTAATGATATCTGATATGAGGGAGATTCAAATGTTAAACCTTTTAATTATCTACTTCCATGAAAAGGAAATGGAATAAATATCAATATATCTTATCCAATAATATACCTAAATTGTACCCTATGATTGGTTAAAAACTCATCATATGAGTTTAAAGATCTTTTACCTATATTATTTAAATGGGACCATAGTACAAAACTAATAGTAGAATCTTTTGGAAGTGTGTATGTGGATAATGACCTCTAAATCATGCATTGTTCATTGAATGTTTCATTTTATTTCATGGTGTTCAACGATCTACTGGTGGTGGTCATGATTAAGTGAAGGATGTCCATGATGATTAGATAGTAGTGGGACCAATGAAACTGGTTGGTCTAGTCTATAGACAAATTTATGGGGTTATTTATATAGTACATCATAGTCATTTTCAAGTATTATTTATATAAATCTCATTTATCTTGATTAGTGAACCGATCTTTGGGAACTTGTAACTTAGTTGAGTGTTTGTAATTCTATTGCTTTATTTCTATTGAAGTTTCTTGTTTCTCATAGAGTATGACTTTTACAAGCCATGTAAATCCCTATGTTCTGGGTTTATTTTTTTACTTCAATTTTCTTGGTTTTATTTTTGGTTTTTTTTCCTATGAGTGTTTAGCATCTAGATGGATTTTTAGAGAGTGTGTGTTTGGGGTGTGAGTATCCTCAAGTTTAGATACATTGATCTATAGTTTTGTGTATTTTAGACCTTCTAAATATATTTTTTCCTTTATGATTCAAAGGTTGGTTCATTTTGGATCACTGGTTCTAGCATAGCATCATGATCAATATGATTTATTGCGAGTTTTTTTTTCTTCTATTTATTGTTTCAGTGTGGTCTTAGTACCTCTATTTTTATGAGAGTATTATAAAGGCACTAATATTTTTGTGTTGTAATTGTTTTCATTCTGATATTTTTTGGTCGAATAAGTCATGAGGTATGGGATTTCTATTATTAATCACTAATCAAAGAAAATTTTGGGATAAGAGAATGTAATTCTAATCTTCTGATCAAAGATTTTTTGTCTCAGAACCTATTTATTCCATATCAGGTTTTAATCCCCCATATATTTTGGGTTAAAAATAAATAATTTTTGGAGATAGGAACTTGGATACCCTTTCCTTAATAGAGTTTATGGAATTTTTGGATTATTTATCTGAAACCTACTTTCATTCCTTTATGTTTTATATCTTAATACTTTGTACTGTTTTATTTGTTATATTTATATATGTTTTAATTCAGAGCATGTGTATCTTTCAAAAAATTTCATTAATCCACTGAATAACTATGTTTTTCATGTTTTGTTCAATATGAAACATGTTTAGCTTCTATATTGTTTAATTTTTTTATATTTATATTTTATAAAGTTTGAAGTGACTTCATTTTTTTATTCTAAAATATACTATTTTAAGAGGGAATTGTTTTTATAAGATTTTAAAATACTCAATTCGCCCAATCTTGAAGCTGCCTATTCAAGATAATAGGGACCTCATCGCTAGTCAACAACCTCTATCATATAGAGAGGCATTCTTGAGGTCATGAGGCAACCTAACTTGGTAACAATTTGAGTAAATTGGGTTGAGGACATTACATCGGTGGTTCCCTCTATTAATATCATCATTTATAGACTTGTGTGGATTCCAATGAACACATCTAAGGTTGGTGGCCCATATTCTTTCCTCTATTGATTATGATTCTGTAACTTTGAAATTAAATTTAATAAATAATTGAGTGAAATTGATATGATAAAATTATAGTTTATTTATATTTTCAATAAATGTTAAATTTGGTATTTTTTATGAAAAACATTATTTTTTGAATTTGAAAAATACATGATTTGATTTGAATTGAATAATTTGTGAAAATAAGATATTTACATTAAATTTTATTTGAATTTAATATTTTTTGAATTTATATAGAAAAAAATTGAAGGAAAATGTATTAAATGGAATATATAAATCTCATAAATGAGTAGTAACGCAAAACAGGCAGGACGGGGCAAGGTGGGCCAAGCCTACACGAGTTTGTGCACAAAATCCCACATATAATGAGAACAAACAATTTCAAGCCTTCTCCAGCCCATGTAATCCCTCATATAGACCATGTGCATGCTTGAATTTTAAAAAAAATATAAAATTATTAATTTTACGCATTTAAATATATTGTTTTGCTTATTCTCAACAGCAGTTGTGGGAAGAAGCGTGGATCATCCATAACATGCATTTTAGGGGATGGGGTGGAGTTTTATTTGATGGTTTTATTATGGAATATGAATATGTTTATGTGGTAGTGAAATGTTTTAAATTAGAGTATATGATTGGTTGGTGAGGGACTATGAACGATAATATTGGTGGTATTGTGATGTGAACGGTTGGACCTATGAACAAATGATGACTCTCTAGTTGGGGAAAAGATTCTAAGAAAGTGATTGGGGTTCCTATGAAGAATATGGTCCTTTATTATTTTTTAATAATAAAATAAAATAAAATAATAAAAATAATAAATCAACTCAAAAAAAATATTATGATTATAATAACTATTTTAGCATTAAAACCATGTATAAGGGAGATAGGTTATATTTTTCAAGATGTGGTATGACACACCATGTGAATATGATTATTAATTATTATATAATTATTATAATATCATATTAAAATAATAAATATATACCTATTTAAAATTTACACGTGAATGGATGGTGAATTAATATGGTCGTTACGGTGAAAAATCATATTTCATGGTTTAATTGTGATTTTTTAGTTAAAAAACTAACATGTTAAAGAAGAATATATTATAAAAAATGATTTTTTTTAATCATCGCCATGGATAATCCCACAATCACATGGTCTTATCTGCATTGGTCTTCATCTACACAGACACCACTCTTGTAATTCTATGCTCTTAATGGTCAAAATTTGTAATCCCACCTCGCACTGCATCTTCCCTATATCCATGAAGACTATGAGTCGTGATCTTGTTTTGCATCTATAAATACAATCAATGACTATGAATATTTGTAAATTGGGTATAAATTCTAGGTATAGATAAATATTGACATGAATGGTACATTTTAGGAATTGTAATAAGAATAGGGGAGGGTTGTTAATTGGGAAACACATAGATAAATAATAGTCTATGGGAGGTTATGTTATAATCATATACAAGTATTTTTTTAGAATGTCAAAAACTATTTCTCTTGATTCCAATAATTGATATGACTAATGGATAATTGTGTTTTAAGGGTAAACTAATAAGGTTTTCTATTAAATTAGGAAATTTTTTGTGTAAGTTGTTCATATGATAATATGACTTTATGAGAAACTATTTTATGAATTGTCATTTTACAAAGTGTTTTATTATTATTTTAATTATGTTAGTTACATGGTTTGAAATAAATTATGCATGATAATGTATGAGAGTGATTCAAGTAAATCCTATTGAGTAAAGTGTTACTCACCTTTAATCGCATATATCTATGTGTGTGTGTGTAAATATTGTTTGTCTTGATATGAGTAAAATTAAATCTACATTGTTCAACAGAAATGGATCATGAGAGGTGTATTCATAGAGGTACGTTTTGGTGTTCGGTTAAGTGTTATCTGAGGAGTTTTACAATCTAGGATAGATTGATGGAGGTCATGTACTTATTGATTATGTTGTGACTTAGATTGGTCATTTTGTTTTTGCCACATTATTGGAAATTTATGATCTTTTAAAGTTGTATTTAGAAGGTGGTTTTGGTTTTTTTCTTGAAATTGTATTTTAATTTTCATAGAGTTATTTATTTTATTTGTGATCAAATCATTCCCCAATGATTTTTTTGTACCTCTCAGCACTAACGGTCATGCCCTTATGATCTAGGAATGTGCTTGAGGTTATGTGTGTTGGAGTCGGTTCCTTATAACCAACTAACCTTTTACTTTTGATTTCCAGAATATTGATGAATATATTATCACACGATGATTTTTCTTCCACATAACATTAATGTAATAATGTATTTAGAGAATCTGCCTCATTATGAGTTCCTCACTATAATGAGAATATTGAAATACTATGAAAATATTCTTAAACATATGTCATATGGTCTATATAACATCTATCTAATGGGACAAAAATTATGTTTGACTATTTGGTTCTCGATGCTTTTAAGCTGGTGAGACTTCTTCTCAAGGATTTTTCACTTAATATTTAAGAGAGGAGGTTATAGGAGAAATTTTATATGTTATATGTATCATTAAATATTTTTATCCACAAATGTGTGTATTGGTCCTTATACTTGATATTATTATTAATGTATATCATGGATTGTATACTTTTATGTATTAAAAAAACTATGATGAAATATAATCATGGAAAGGTAGTGTATGTTTTGTACACCTTAAGTGATATGACATTAATGGATTAATTCAAGAAATGATTTTCCACCTTATGAGTTGATAGAAGATAATATCTTAGGACATTTCATTGGAAGTGAACTATCTAATTACATCCATGACCATGGTAATTCATTGACATGTTAATTTTAGGGGTTAAAAGAAAGATAAATCAAACACATAGGATGATGACACAAAGTATTCATCCTACTTTATGAGATGTAGAGAAAAGGGATTATATTACACAATATGAATTTGTATGATTTTATTGTCATTATAATATTAGCTTCATTATTTATTTAATTCTTGACAAGTTACTAGACACTAATCTTGGACTTTGGGAAAGTTCTCCTAATGTCACTGAGAAAGTGACCATGAGGGTCACACACTAAGTGTATCCAGAATCTTAGCTAAGTTATGTTTGAATTTAATAGTTAGAATAAATATTAATCCTAACTTGTGGTTTAATAATTATTCAGGAATTTTTTATCACAAAAATTCAATCACCACATATATTTGAGTTTAGAATATATATGTCTGTGTGTCTGTGTGTGTGAGTTTAATATTAAATATATATTATTTGTGAGTTAGTAAATATAATATTTACTTATCTATTATTTATTATTCACATGGTAATAAATAAATAAATATTTATTCACCAGTTTAGTTAATAGATTAATATAAATATTAATTTAGTTACATGAATATTAAAAATAAATATTTATTCATAAGTTAAGTGAATATAATATTTACTTAGTGAAAAAATAATAAAATATTATTTATTTATTTAAATAAATATTTATTGTACAATGTTTGATAAATGATAAGGATTGATGGGGTTGGTGTAGGGCCTCATAAAAATGATATATTTTATTTAATATCATTTAAATAAACATTGATTTATTTATTTAACAAATGATATTTATATATCGATAAGTTTAGAATGTGTCATGAAATATAATAATAATAATAATAATAATAATAATAACAGACATCAGTCTTAGTTTAGATAATAAATTAGAAAAGGGATTCTGCACAATTACTAATTTCACAACCCTAAGCATATAATCCAGTTTATATCATTTTTAGATGTGGTGGTTCTGAAAAAAGTATTCTTAGGAGAAAATTATCTTAAGCCTAAGAGAGAACCTCTCAAGAACTCTATCGAGAACATAGAAATAAAATATTTCCCCTCCCACTCAAGACCAAGAGAATTAGTGGCTCCATGTATAGCAGAAGCACTTATCGGGGTTGATCCTGACTCAGTAAATGTTGGATTCTAAAGATCATTTTCATATTGTACAATACATAAAATCCAGGACTAATGAAATTTTCCTAATCAAATATTGACAGGAAAGGACACCATAACCAAGAGAAGATATTTTTCACCTGAGGTTTATAATTAATTTAATTAATTTAGAATAAATATTTCATCATTCTTGAGAAATTTATTCATAGTATATGTTGAACATCTGAAACCCTTTTTGGTAATCCATCATTGCGCTTGTAAGATATAAGTGTAGAATCCCTATAGTATTGAACCACACATGCTCCTATGATATCCGAATGATATTGATGAATCATCAAGTGCTAGCACAGTCGATACCATCTTGCATTGTTCATCTTGATCACTTCACATTTCTTAGTTCTTGAAGAAATTCTCTTAATATTTTCATTCTTGTGAGGATGTGAGAAGGAAGAGGAGGATTCTATAGATAAATCTATTGTGCATAAAAATTCTTGATTAACTACTATTAAAATGTATTAGTGGTCTATTTATAGACCTAGGGTTAGGTTTTGTAATGTAATTAATTACACAATTGACCTTTATAAAATGTTAAACCCATGTCTGACCACATGTCATGTATTAAAATAATATTATTATTTTTATTCCACAACGTGCATTAAGTGGTACAATGATACATATTATTTCACTAGATTATAAATTAATATTTATAATCAGACTCAATCTTGGTTCACTATTCATCCTCAGCATCTACTGAATACTTGAATAAATTATATATTTATTCGTTCAATAAATAAATAAATAAATATTATATATCCATGTAATTTAACAATTACCTTGTGAATAAATATTTATTTAATTTATGTGATTATTAATCCTCAATAAAATTATTCCTTGGTCTTGAGAATTATATTTATTCCATTAATTAAATTCAAATAGTATTTAATTGAGATCAATGGAAACACCTAGTGTTTGACCCTCTAGGATTCTTTCTCATTGTCCTTAGGTTGACTTACCTAAAGTCCAAGATTACTATCTAGAAACAAGTCAAGGAACCCAATATAAATAATTTAATTTCACAACATTGACGACCAAATATGATTGATCGTTGTGTAATATAACCCCTTTGTCGCAATATTTTATCAAGTAGGTTGCACACCTGTGTCATAAAAATATATGTATGATACATCTTTATTTAACTATCTAAAATAAACTCATAGTTACACCATGGACATGGAATTTAATGTGATGGTTTTATTTCAATCAAAGGGCCTATATATTAACCTCCATTAATATTTAAGTTATAAATCCTTCCTCGACTTATTCATTAATAACACACCATTCATGATTCATCCAACGAACTCAACTTCACCATGACCTATTATTATCATGGTTCACAAAAATACATCTAAGTGTGAAATTCATGTCATGGATTAATAATAATCTTAAATTCTAAGTATCATTACACATGATCACATATATGAATATCCAATGACATATAAACATGTGAAATTTACACTAGAATTTATGTTCTCATAATCTCTCATCTTGGAGATTAACAAGTGTAAACTTCATGAGAAGAAGTCTCATCTTCTTAGGAGTACTTTAACTTGAAAATAAACATGTTATGTGATTATCATAGAATTTTATCCAACCATATAATTGGGTTTAAGAATATTTTCATGGAATTTCAAGTTTATCATCATAGTAGGGAACCGTTATTCCCTTTTAATGTGATGGATACCCTAGGAAATTATTAAATTAAATTCATGAAGAACTATGAATAATATGTAATAATATATTTAAATTATATTCACTAATTTGAATATACATGTAATCCAAATTATAAATAGTTGGTTTTAGAACACCAAATCCAACAGACTCCCACTTGGACTGGATCCAACTACTAATGAATTTTTTTCTACTAGATCTCACATAAAGATCATGTTTCTACTGAGTTAAGTATTTAGTCATGGGGTCTCCCACATTATTTTCCATGGATAATCTACTCACTATGACTTCACCTCTATAATAAAAATCTATAAATATGTGATACTTCTAAAGTATGTGGTTTATCTACTGATGTGACTTTGGATCCTTTGTAAGAGACACCACTGTAGTATTATCACAATAGAGTGTAATAGGGTCATTACTTCTAGGTACCACATTAAGCTCTTGGATGAAGTTGTGTATCCAAACTGATTCTTTATCCACCTCATAAGTTGAAATATACTCATAATTTTCTATAGAATCTATGACCATGGATTTCTTTGAGCTCTTATAGATCACAGAACCTCCATTGAGGGTGAAGATGTATCTGAACTATGATTTCAAATCATTTTGATCTATTTGGAAACTAGCATGTGCATATCCTCCAATGACTAGTTTCTCATCTCCTCTATATACCAAGAACATATCCTTAGTTCATCTCAAATACTTAGGGATAATTTTGATCATCATCCAATGTTGGTCACCAGGGTCATCTTGATATATTCCTACCACATTTAAGGTATACGAGACATCTAGACTAGTATATAGCATAGCATACATGACTAAGCCAATTGATAAAGCATATATAATACTTTCCATCCTATACATTTCCTCTTGTTCTTAAAGTCACATATTCTTAGAATGATGAATTCCATGTGACACAGGTAACAATCCCCTCTTGGATTATTCCATACTAAATCTCTTCATTATCTTGACAATATACGTACTTTAACTTAGACCAAGCAGTCTATTAGATTTATCACAATGGATCTTGATCCCAAGAATATATGATACTTCACCTAAGTCCTTCATAGATAAGCATGTATTTAACCCAGATTTAATATACTATAAGACTGGTATTTCATTTCCAATAAGTAATACATCATTGATATAAACTATTAAGAAAATGATTTTACTCCCACTAAACTGTTTGTAGTCACAAGGATTGTGTTCATTATTTATGAAACCAAATTTCATTATGGATTCATTAAAATGAATATTAAATGACCTAAATGATTACTTAAATCCATAAATGGATCTTTGTAACTTTCATACCTTTTTTTCATCCTTTGGAGTCACAAAACCTTTAGATTATGTCATATAGATATCTTCTAGAAGGTTTTCATAAGGAAGGAGGTTTTGAAATCCATTTTCTAAATATCATAGTCATAGAAAGATAATATTACAAGTAGAATTCTGATAGATTTTAGTATAACAACTGGTAAAAAATCCTCATAGTAGTCAATTCATTAATGGTATTTGAACCATTTTGCAATTATTCATGCCTTATAAGTATTGAATTATATATCCATGTATATTTTCTTCTTGAATACCCATTTACAACCAATGGTCTTTGAATTTACTGGAGGATCTATAAAAATCCAAACATGGTTTTGGCATATGGAATTTATTTCAATATTTATAGCTTCTTTCCATTTAGTAATATGTGTGCCACTTACTACTTCCTTATAGGTTATAGGATCATTATTATCAACTAATAATGAGTCATTATCCTTGGTTACAAGAAAAATATATCTTTTAGGTTCTCTAACCTCACTTTTACTCCTACATAGTACTTGTGTCTCTGAAATGTTCTCTTCTATGGGGATTTTTGAAATCTATTCTTATGACAACTCTTATATATCTTGATCCTAGAATTCATCAAATTCTATCTCACTACCACTATCTATTTTAGAGATATGATCCTTATTAAGTAATATGGGACATTTGTCAACCAAAACCTTTTTAATATTGGTATTATCTCTTTGTTTACTTAGGATATCCTTTAAAGATGCACTTAGTGCCTAGAGGTACAAGTTTGTTTCCATATATAGCCTTAAAAAATGTTTCACATCCCCACACTCATGCATGAAACAACATGGGTTTATTTCCATACCAAATTTCATATGGAATATCATTTTTCTCTTCAGTTGTCACTCAGTTTAGAATGTGTTTTGTTTTCTATAATGTGTGTCCCTAAAAGGATAATCAAAGAATCACATGACTCATCATTGATCTCATCATGTCTAATAGGATGTGGTTCCTCCTTCCATGTTCATTGTTCCATTGTGGTGTATAAAGAGGAGTTAGTTGGGATAGAATCACAAAATTCTATAAATAATCAATGAAGATTTGATTAAGATATTATCCTCCATGGTTAGAGCATAGTTTCTTAATCTTTTTACCAAGAAGGTTCTCAACTTCATTCTTATATTCCTTGAATATCCTAAATGAATCTAACTTATACATAATTAAGTAGAAATATCCATATCTACTAAAATCATCAATAAAAGTTATGAAGTATGAGTACCCACCCCTTACTTCAACTTGAAATGTGCCACACACATCGGTATGAACCAACTCAAGAATCTTAGTGGTCCTTTCACCTTTTTCACTAAATGGAGTTTTGATCTCTTTTTCTTGAAAATATTAATGACATACACCAAGTGGTTTTAGTTCAATGGAATTTAAATATCCATCTTGGTGTAATATAGTTAAACATTTTTTGTTTGCATGAACTAGTCAATGATGCCATAGTTGGGTGTGGTATGAATCATGTGAAATATTCTTATTATCAATTACCATTATTGGGTTTGTGTAATCTAACATGTAAAGATATTTATTTAAATATTCCTTACTATAACAAATTCTTTCTTTATAAAATAAGCAACACTTATTCCCAAATTTGAAAATAAAACCATATACATAAAGTATAGATACATATATAATTTTTTTGGTAACTGGTGGAACACAATAAAAATATTTGAAAACTAAGATCATTATCATCAGCAACAGGAGGTGGTAGTCCCTAATATCCACAATAATAAGTCTGGCTCTATTGGCAGGTTATAGATCTACCTCCCCTGGTGAAATTTTCTATACTTGGTTACTTATTTTAAAATATATATGAGTACCACATCTTGTATCTAATACCCAGTTAGTTGAAATCAATAAATTGAAATCAGTAATGAATGCACCTAAAGCTTCTCCTCACTTCTTTGTCAGGGTGCATTTTTTATTCCAGTGGCCCTTATTACCATATGAGAAACATATAACAGCATGTTCCTTTACTTTCCCCTTAATATTTCTCTTATTGGAAGGGTGTTGTAAAGAATATTTGGACTTAGATATCTTCTTTTGGACTTTCATTTTATTCACCATAAGGATAAAAGGATTTGTGTGCTTTATATCCTTGTCAACTTGTTAAATTAGTGTTAGAAGATATGGGAGAGACTTATCAATATTGTTCATATTTAAATTAACAGCAAATATAGAGAAACTCTGAAGGAGTGATGAAATAATGAGATTGATGCATAATTCATCAGGTAGTTTAAACCCTAGAAACTATAGAAACTCAATGTATCCAATTAGTTTGACTACATGAGGCCCAAATGGAACAAATTCTACAAGTTTTCTTTAAAATATCACCTTGGATATCTCAAACCATTCCTACCTAGCTCTCTCATAATATTTACCCTAAAGATGTTGGAGCATTCTATAAGAATCCATGTATTCTATAACTTCATGAGTTCATTAGGTATTGATAAAAGAATTAATCATTGAACATAGACCATGTCGCTTAGGTGTTTATCAGTGATAGTGAACTCCTCATCACTCGCCTCCTTGGTAGATGGATCAGGTAGTGAGGATTATAGCATATAATATTTTTATTTATGGTACTACATCACCAGTAGGCATCTAAACCATTCTTGGAAGTTACTTCCAGTAAGGATATGGTATTTCTCCAAAATTTATCATGGGGATAATTTGGTTGATAAAACTTCCATTATTCTATAATTATACAAGATTATATTATTATTACTTCACTTTATTACAATTTATGTGACACTATAATAATTTTAACTCTATTAAGTTTTCCACTATTATATCAAGTCTCGACGTCCCTCACCATTGATCTTGGAATTAATCTTCACTATTGAAATTCTAGCATCAAGGATCTATATTTACATTATTATAATCCAGAAAGAGGATGTAAAAATTATAAGAAAGTTTTTAGGTAGAAGGTCTTGCCAACTACAAATTGGTAGCTCCTTGAATTGTTGAGTGGACTCCCCAATCCAAAACTCCTGACTCAGATTTCTTCAATACTTACCTCTAAATTTGTATTGGATAGACAGAGGCTATTAAACTCAATAATTGTTTGGTTAAGTCATCCCACTATCTTATTTAAGACTTACTGATAATTAAAAGTGCCCCCAATGGAGGCTGAACTGATGTATTAACTATGATTTCATCTTAATTCAGAGAATCGAAGGGTTAATGACTTAATATTGACTTAAGGGATTTTTTATTATGCATAAATTTTCTTATTTTATCTTTAACATGTCTTTTTAATATAAAGTGGATTTTAATTTAGGGATTAACCATGTTCAAAAAAACATTTACACATAATCCATTTATTTTAATTTCATATTTTCATATTAGTTCATTTATTTATGTAATTATGGTTTTGAATCCATAAATAAATCATGAATAGGATAGAAATAAAATAAATAAATAAATAACACAATCATGAGCTTATAAAATGGTTGATTTATTGATCATATAATAAATCAACCCATGACCCTAGGGAAAAACTCCTTATATTGGCCTTGGAACAAGTATTAGTATTCCTCATGTGCACCTATGTATCTCTTGTATTGGTTTTATCTTGGTTTCTTCTTGAACCACCTCTACCCCATCTCTACCTTGAAATGACTACATACACCTTTGGAAACTCTTTTTATTACATATTTTTTATAACTAACGCATAGGTGAGGGGTACCAGGTATTTTTTAAGGGGGGTTTCATTGTAGAGACCTGGTTTTTGTCTTGTAAGAATTTGAAATATTTTTACATATAATTCCAAATCCAAGAACTGTGACGGCGTGCGATTCTGAGGCCTGGTGTTCCTAGAATTAATTTTATAAAAATATTAAATATATTTTATATCACATTCATGTTGTTTCTTAAATAAAATAGAATAACTCTTAAAAATAATCTCGGATCAGAAATATGAGACCACAGTTTAGTCCAAACCATGATTTTTACCCTAGGAATGATCTAAAATAGGTCAGCGTGGGGAGTTCAGATGTCTCACTCATTGGAAGTACGTTCAGTGGATTAATTAATTAATTAAATTCATTTATTCATTCATTTAACCTAAAATATTTGCCTATAAATATATTTTTATGGTCAATCACCCAATTTTATCCTCATAATCTTGGGTTCTTCAGGTGCTTCTTCCTCCTCTCCTTCCATTGGAAAATTACATGAGATGATGATGAAACTCTATATCGGAGCAGATAGAGATGCAATGACTTCCTTAAATCATTAGTGGGAACATTATTCAATGACTAATGATCTGATATCTAGGTATGAATCGTAAATTTTTATATTATTCCCATTTTTATTAAATTGATTGAGTAGATAAATCTCCTTCTTTGATTTGTTCCAATTTTGTCCTGACCATGCACCCGTGTATTGAAATTTTATTTGGTTATTCATTTTTTATAACCCAAATATCCCTTTTCTTGATCATTGGATAATAACACTTGTCCAATGATGGTTAAAATTCTGTTCTTATTCATTTCCTCCTCAATTTCTTCACTTTCTTCACCATTTGGACCCCACGGTCCAGGTTCGACATTATTGGGCGATACCAAGCCTGATCAGACTCCCGGAATCATGACAAAATCACGTGTGAGGGATAGATCAATGAAATAGAGATAGATCTGGGTTTTTTCAGGTTATGGGATATCATTTCAATGATCAGTATCTGAATCATCAATAGAGTAAGGAATATATGTGTGTGGGACATACAACAAAACCCCACGGGTCGACAGAATTGGATTTTCAGTCACCGAATGGCCGGAAATGACAAACGATAACTAGATCCACCAATTTCTAGTGAATAAGAAGTTGGATCTAAAGGTGGAAGACCAGATCTAGTACATGGAGAACTACATTCCATTTAGTTTAAATGACACACAGTGTGTCGGGCCCTATGTTGCGGCGGCTAGGGTTTTGGAAATTATAAGGACGGAATAATGTGTATCCCTCCTACACACCATGTACCGCATCCCTAGGTGGATGATCTTCGTGGCAGAGCACACAGGCAATACCCCATGTGGGAGTACATGACCAGACACACAATCGTGTACTGAAGTACATAGGCATAAGCTAAAGTACATAAACACGAGATAGATACACGGACAGAGCCAACCACACGGGAGAGACCCCGAGTAGAATGGGCACACCATGTAGTTACTCTATAAGTTGTGTATACCTACATGGTCAGTGATCCATATACCTCTAGGGACACGCCTAGTAAAAGGAGTGCGACCACACACCATGTGGGTCCCATACATGACATATACCCCTTGGTTCCTTTTTAGGAAACTTTAATCTCTCATATCTCCTTCATTTGAACTCAGATTTGGGTCCGCAAGTAGCCTATCCATATTTTTTTCATTTAAAACATGATTTTTCCTTCGATGGTGGATTTTGGGATATGATGTGAGATGTTTCTGAGTATGGAACTTGTTTAGGTGATGTACTATGATGGTAGTAATCGTGCAAGATCACCATAGGCATTCCAAGTGGAACCCTTCAGCTAGGTTGGGCATGGTTCCTCAATAATTAGAGTGGAACCCTCCTTCTGGGTAGGGAATGCTTCATCTACCTATCGAGTGGAACCCCCTATTAGATAGGGCATGGTTCCTTAATGACCAAAGTGGAACCCCACTATTTCACCAGGGTGTGGTTCCTTGACCTATATAGTGGAACCCCCTACCAGCTTGGGCGTGGATCCTCTACCTATGGAATGGACCCCCCTATTGGATAGGTTACGGGTCCTCATTACACTAGAGTGACCCCCCCCCCAATCATAATGGTCATGGATCCAATATGAATACATATAGAGTGTAACCCCCCCCCCCATCAACATGTGTATGGGTCCTCTACGGATACTTATAGAGCGGAACCCCCCATCAGCATGGGCATGAGTCCTCTACAGATACTTAAAGAGTGAAACCCCCTAACACACTTGGGAATGGGTCCTCTACTTATAGTTTTTTTCCCCTCAGCTATGCGGCATAGTGAGGAGGCATGGGCCTTCACACGGTTACTTCTTAGCAAACACGTGAGATGTTGGGTATCATTGATGGACTTGTGGAACTGTTGGAAAATATTTTCCTAGGATGAGCTATGAGATGGATATCCCCTTTCTCTATAATTTGGTATTATTTTACTAAGAATATATATATATATATATATATATATATATATTTATCCATACCTTTGGATTTGGTTACTCTCTAGGCATGGTTTGTAAAGACGTGTGGGGTATTACACATGCTTTTCATGTTTAGCTTATCATGGTTGGATGAGTTTACTCTCCTGATATATGTGGAAAATACTCAGCATGTAGTTAATCTAAACACCATGTTGATCCCTTTTTATTTGGATGAGGTTACTATATCTCTATCTCTCTCTTTATTTGGGTTGATATGCATCGTATTTTTTGTCTACTATCTTTCTATTCCTATTGTATCTCTTAATTATCCTCCTTCAGCTTTTGGGGTGTACTACTGGGTATGTATATACTCACCCCTGCAAGGGATTTTCCTGCACATTTCATGTCTTATGTAGATGATAGACATGTTAGTGGTGACTTTAGAGGATATTAGGAATACTTTGTGCTTTGGATAGTGTGCGGTGGTCATATCTTAGAGATCAAGAGTTGGGCTCTCTCAGTAGTTTACTTTCCAGATTTTTCAAGTTGGGACAAATTTCCGGTTGGGTGTTTATTTTTTCCCTTTACTTTTTAGTTTACATTATCATAATCTTATACACCCTATAGGTTTGTCATGTTTGTTTTTCTTTATAGATATTACATCTTTTCACTATTATTCCTTTGTACTTCTGCATTGAGATTGTTGGGTGTGTGAATGTAGGTACATTAGAAAATGGTCTCCCATTTAGGATATGCATTTCGGCAATTTTCACACCCCTTGGCCTATGGATGTGTAAATGGGGTAGTTATGAATCAATCCTCGGTTAGGGTTGATTCATGATAGATTAGTATTATAGTAGTTCATTCCTTAGGATGATGTTTTTAGTAGTACTCTTACGAGGATTTGGCTAGTATTAGAGAAACAGTGTCAACGTGTTTTGAGTGCGGTTCTTAGACCAAGGAATCCAGTGATGGTATGGGAGACTAATGTATCCATTCAACAGGACCTTAACTACCTTCTTATTGACTCGGCATACCGAGACATTGGTTTCAGGGATCAATGGTACATGCATCATATAGGATTTAGTCTTTTACTTTCCTTCTTGATTCAACTCCCTATTGATATATATATATATATATATATATATATATATATCTGTGTGTGTGTGTGTGATCATTTGAACATGGTACGTCTCAATCACTTTTGAGATGGCTCCATGAAGACATACATATAGGTTATCAATTTTTGGATTGTGATGATGATATGATGAGTGATGAGGCCTCAATTCAGGATCCTCCCCATGATATCTTTTCCTATGGTCGGGTAGGTAGTAGAACCCATGCCTGTCGAGCAGTAGTTGGTACTAGCATAGCATGATGAGGATGTGTGTAGGATTATCACACCCCATGAGTTCCAATACTATATTACTCTAAGGTTCTATGATGATCCAATTCCTTAGGTAGTGGAGGTTTTTCTTGAGTCGGTGATCTGAGTTTTTAGACTTGTGTATATCACGACCAATCAGATGGTTTCACTTGCAACTAGTTCTCTTCATAGATCAGTAATTGGTTCTGATAGTACCAACAGATGATGCACTTGTTCTGAGTGTGCATTAGAGGTTCCATAAATATAAATCTCCCATGTATTATGTCGATACAGACTCCCTTCACAGATGGTTTAGGTCAAGCTCGGTCATGTGGCTTGGATATGCCGCTCAGATAGGACCCCTTTTGATGGTGGTACTCATGGTGAGACCTCTCCAAGATAATTTTGGTCATCTGTAGAGTCATGTGATGGATATTTTTAGCATGTAACTATACATTCAAGGAATATTTACACTTTCTCCACTAAGATGTATTCTTGTGATGCGATCTAAAACTGTGAGGGCGAGTCAGTGCTACATAAATCGGATAGTTTCAAAGTTTTGTGGAAGAGTCCCTTTGACTTGTGTGTTTGGGATGTGAAGATGTGATTGGTTTTAAAATAAGTCCCTAGCTGAAGAGAGTACTAAGGGAGGGGGGAGGATGGTTTCTTAGCAAATGAGACTTCTGGCCAAGAGGTATGAGTGTGGTTTGGGGTATGACCAATGTCACTACAAATCCATCTAAGTTTGTTAGAAAAAAAAATCAGAAGCCACATTTCCCTATTCATAGCCCCTATTTGAGACCTAGAAATACCAAAGGAGGCCCTCTTATTCGGCCCTTTTGTTGGAAAACTTGTAGAGAGTATTCGTGGTCACACATTCCTGCTGATGGGACAACATTACTTTATGAGGGGATAGTGCCTCACACTAAATATTTCCATAGTGGCAGTGATAGCCTGTAATTTTTTCCTTAGTATGGATTGGTCGTTGACCATTCATGATCAAATGATTGTTACCAGCAATTTTGTGAGTTCTTTTAGGATATGTGATGGAGTTATCCCCCTTGAGGAGGATTGATCCTTGGATATATCTGGATGATCTCGTTCATTAGAGTTTGCATATAATTTATTAGTTTTCAAAAATTACCCTTAGAATGCTGGATATTACGAGCTATCATATCCCTCTAATAATGGTGGGGTGTGATGACGTATCAGACTTACCTCCCCACCGTAAGATGGAACTTTGTATAGATTTACACTAGGGATGGCCCGATGTTTGTGTTAGCACATCAGATGACCTCATGGGGATTCGAGAGCCAGTGGTGCGGTTAGAGGGTCTACACAGGTAGGGCTTTATAAGAACCAATGTGTTCATCTGGGTATCCCTATTTTTTATGAAAATGGAAATGAAATCTTACTAATTTTCATGGATTATCATCACCTAAACCAGGCCACAATAAAGCTCAAGTACCCCTTACTAAGGATTGAAAACCTCTTTTATCAGTTTCGAGCTGCGAGATAGTTCATAAATATTGATCTTCAGTTCAGCTACCACAATTTGATGGTTCTCAATACTAATATTAGAAAGCGGGTATTCTGATGTTTCTATAGACACTATGATTTCCTAGTGATTCCCTTTGGTGTGACAAATTCCCCCACCATGTTTATGGATTTGATGAACCGGGTCATCCAATCGTACTTGTACTAGTTTTTGGTTGTCTTCATTGATGACATACTTATATACTCTGAATTAGAGGAGGATCATGAAGAGAACTTGAGGATGGTTCTAAATTTACTTCAAGAGCACCAGTTTTATGGAAATCTCTCGAAGTTCCAGTTCTGGATTCAAGAGGTTCACTTTCTGGGGCATGTCATCTCTAATCAAGGTTTATGCATATACCTAGTGAAGATCTATGCAGTTCTTTCTTGGGATCCACCTAATAGTGTTTCAGAGGTGCGTTTCTTTCTTGGTTTGTTAGGGTACTATAGAGGGTTTGTAGAAAACTTATCCATGATTGTAGCCTCTTTGACTACCCTGACACAGAAAGGGCAGTCGTTTACCTATACTGAGTAGTACTAGAGGGCCTTTGAGGAGTTCCGGATAAAGTTGATGAGTTCTCTTATGTTGAGACTACCAAAGGATGGTGTGAAGTATATAGTGTTTTGTGATTCCAAAGGAGCTGGCCTTGGCTGTGTATTGATATAGAGGTAGGTAGTTATCACATAAAAGTCGAGGAAGTTGAGACCCCATGAGCAAAAATACATGACTCACGACCTATAGTTGGAAAAGGCAGTATTCACCCTAAGGATGTAGAGGCACTACCTTTTGGGGGAGCACTTTTTGGTTTACTCAGACCATCAGATTCTCAGGTACGTCATTATATAGAGATACTTGAACCTAAGAAGGTGGTGATGGTTAGATTTCATTAATGAATATGACTTCAAGATAGTCTATACTCTGAGGAAGGATGGTGTGGTAACAGATTCCCTTAGCAAGAAGTCCTAGGATTTCTTGGTGTAGGAGGATTCGGAGCATTTGGCTTCCTTGCAGCTGACCCTCATGGGGAAGGAGGGTACATCTTTTCATTCGTAAATGGTATTGAATCCTTTGCTTCTTGAGCATGTGAGATATTCCAAGCTAGGATACATCGATAGTGAGGTCTTACATGACCATATATCTATGTGGGAATCACCAGATGGATATTCTTAAGGATGGAATCATGTCATCTTTTTCTAGGGATGGATGGTGGTTCCAGTCACGATGTGGGAGGAGGTGATGAAATATTTTCACACTTCTCCTTGAGTTATACATCTTTGTGTGGGGAAGCTGTACAAAGACCTTCAATGGTAGTTTTGGTGGTCCAACATGAGATGAAGTTTTGTCGAGTTCAGCTCTTGGTGCCTCACCTATCAGCAAGTGAAGGTTGAGTACCAGGTTCTGACAGGTTTGTTCCAGCCCCTTGAGATCCTAGAGTAGAAGTGGTATAGCATATCCATGGACTTTGTTACAGGTATTTTGCAGATAGTGAAGGGTCATAATTCCATCTAGGTGATAGTTGACTGACTCACAAAGTTGGCGCACTTCCTTGTGATCAGGGAGTAGAGTTTGGTAGAGATTTTGGGGAAGTTGTACGTATGAGAGATTGTTCGCCTCCATAGGGTTCCCTCAATTATTTCATCTTATCATGATGCACATTTTATGTCATGATTTTGGAGATGCCTACAGGAGGCATTTGGGAACCAGATGAGGATTAGTAAAACCTTTCACCCCCATACGAATGGGAAGATTAAGATAACTATCTATGTGTTAGAGGATATGTTGAGGGATTGCATGTTAGACATTGGGTGAAGCTGGGAGGAACACTTAACCTTGGTATAGTTTTCATAAAACAACATCTACCAATATACTATCATCATGGAAATTTTTGAGGATCCGTACGGGAGACACTTCAGGTCACCCTTATGCTGGAAAGTGATCAGTGAGACATCTTTGTGGGTTTAGAGATAGTGAAGGTCATGAAAAACAAGATCTAGGTCATCCATAAGCAAAGATGATGAACCAGGGTAGGAAGAAATCTTATAAAAATCACTGTCATAGGCCCTTTTAGTATGAGCGAGGAGACCACATCTTCCTGAAAGTCTCCCCATGAAGAAGATTATGGAGGTTCATCTAGAGAGGTAAGTTATCCCTAAGGTTCATCAGGTCATTAAATATCATACATAGGGTTGGTGAGGTTACTTACCACCTCACCCTATCCCCATAGTTGGAGAGGGTGCACAACATCTTCTATGTGTTGCGGCTCAGGAGATACGTGCATGACCCTACGCACATTATTGACTGGGGTGAGATGGACATAAATGATGGATCCACATTTACAGATCACCCAATGGTGATCGAGTATTAATTGGATAGGACCCTATGTGGATAGACCATCCCCTTGGTTCACATGTTGTGGAAGCATGAGAACATGTAGGATAGATCCTGGGAGTGGTAGATCTAGTTGTGGACTCAGTATCCCAAGTTGTTAGTTTGACCTGAAAATTAAATTTTTTATTTAAAAATCACTTTTAAGGAAAAGTGGGAAACCACACATGTTTAATATCTAGAATCAATGAGTGAAGTAAGAATTCACAAAATCATTGAAAACAAGGATAAGATTATTGGATTCACTTACCCGGTATAGCTCCCACTGAAGTGTCTTAACCTTCGTATGAGGATCCTTCTTGATTAAATCTTCAAAATGGTCAACTATTCTGTCCCAAGTCTGGATATACTCCTCTGTGTCTATCCTCCCTTAATTGAAGCCTCAAGAAAAAATTCAATCTTGTTGGTCAACCCAGGACTTTTGTTCCTTATTGACATATTTTTGAACCTCTCTTTCTAAAATTCTAATCAAATCCTCCTCTGAAGCATTGATCTGAAAAATCCCTTCTAGAACCCCTATCTTAGAATGGAGAATAAGTTCAAGGTATGTATTTTTACCCCCATCGTCCTTGCCCAACATATCACCCATCCCTTGTTCCTCATAGGGTCCACACCTTGCCTTACACTTGCCATTGTTTAGGACCAATCTATTCTTTTGATTTTGGTCTTGAACTATAGATACACTTTCCATCTCCTTAGACCTTTTTGCGGATCTTGTTTCCATCAACTTAGGAATCTGGGAATAGTCTTTTCGAACTTTTTCCTTCTTCCCTTTAATTCACAATTCAATCCCCTGCATCATGGATCCCCTTTCATTCTTTCTTCTTCCTTGGACTGTGAAGTCCTCTAACTTGCATTCCCTCCACACTGCCCATAGAGAATTCACTAGAAAGCTCGTTATCATCCTCTTGTAATGGTGTTTCAAAACCCAGTTCATCAGGTTCCAGAGCCAGGCATGAAGCCTCCAGGTCTCCAAAGCAGTTGGACAAGGTAATGGGTGGCGAAGAACTCTTTGTAGACACCCTTACCGACACATTAACCCAACCCTCATGATAACCGTTGGCCCTGATAGCTAAATAACCTCCCTCTTCCTGGGGATCCACATTAAGTCCTTCTCTAATACCCATATGAAAAACCCCTTCAAACCTCTTAGGTTCATACTGAACCTCCAGAATCCAGTTCACAATATTCTCATTTTTCTAGTTGTCAGCCCTTTGTTCAACCACTTGCTCTATTGGCTCAATGGGGGGAGATCGGAAACCTGAAGCCACTTGTTTTCCACACCCCCCAGCCATCACAATTTTAAAGAAGGAGGGTGTATTATGAGCCACCCCCTCCCTTGGAACTGATTGTTGATCACCAAGAAAACCATAGCTAGGAGGAACCTCATCCATCGAAGCAGGATGATACGAACCTACCTCCAATCGAGGAGACTCAGCACAGAGTGCTTGAACTAGAAGAACTCGAGAACAGATCTCATTTGGGATCGAGCTATGATATGTACAAAAATCCATATTCAGATTTCCAAGATGATGACAAGACAAAAAAAGTCAAACCAGTTCTCAAAAGCCACAGATTAGAGGCAACGCAATTCATCACTAACCTCAATCCTGACAGCATCAACCGGAGGCTTCGAGATGTCCACTTCCACGCATATATGGGTAGAAATTGGATGGAATAATGATCTTGAATGATCATAAAAGGCTAGGAATCTCCTTACAAGATTACCTAACATCCTGAGAATGGCAGGGTTTTGGAATAGAAGGGGTAGGCCTGGGAAACTTACCCAAATCTCCACAACTGGAAGATCACGTTTCCAGTGAAACTCATAGCTCCATCATAGAAGGAAAAAATGGGAACCATCACAAGATCAACTCCATTTGGACCATGCTGTAGCAAGATCTTAATCACAAGAAAAGTTCAAGAGAAAGTGGTGCGGATTGAGAAGATCGATGATGAATCGTTCCTGCAGGGGCCAGATGTGGTTAACAAACCTATCGAAATTATCGAGCGATGGTCATCGATGACTAAAACGAGAAACCAGGGATAATCCGTGGAGATATGAAGCCTTTTTGAAATCCTGTAAAGAAATCAGAAGAGAAAGAACCCCTCGGTGGAATGCGGGGACTTTAGGGAAAAGGCGAATAGGGGTAAAGTCTGGAAGGGAAGGTGGATTTGTGAATTGGGAGAAGGCTAGATGCGAGGAGAAAGATGGGTCAGGTGGGTCGGCCATTGTTGTCGCCCGAATGGGGTGCTGTGGTGGCTAGGGTTCCATGGGGGGGGAGTCACACTCCATTCTGAAAAGTTGTTTGTTTAGTTTTTCTTTTCATGAATGAAAATATTGAAGGAGGAAATGATGTAGAGACCTGTTTTTTTCATGTAAGTCTTTGAAATATTTCTACATATATTTCTAGATCCAGTCATTGAGACGGTGTATGATTTTGAGGCCCAGTGTGCTCAGAATTAATTTTATAAAAATATTAAATATATTTTATATCACGTGCATGCAATTTCTTAAATAAAATTGGATAACTCTTAAAATGAAGCTTGGATTAGAAATATG
Organism: Viscum album; assembly: GCA_963277665.1. NCBI lineage: Eukaryota > Viridiplantae > Streptophyta > Magnoliopsida > Santalales > Viscaceae > Viscum > Viscum album. The sequence goes on from OY728145.1 coordinate 509,506,818, forward strand.
ATACCACAATTGAGTCTAGAATGTTATGTTTACCCTAGGCACAGCCTAAAATAGGTCGTTGTGGGGCATTCCGATATCTTTCCCATTGGCGGTACGTTCAATGGATTAATTAATTAATTAAATTAGTTAATTAATTAATTTTACCAAATTGATTTTCCTATAAATATATTGTTATAAATAATCTCCTAGGGTTAGTCTCATAATCTTGGGATCATTGATATCTTCTTCCTCCTCTCCTTCTGTTGTAAAATCGCATTTGACGACGATGAAACTCTATATCAGAGCAGATCGGGATGCAAAAAACACAACAACTTCCTTTAATCGTTGGTGGGAATTTTCTTTGACAGTGAACGATCCTATATCTAGGTAGGACTCATCAATTTTTATATTACACATATTTTGATTAAAATGATTGAGCGGATCAATCCCCTTCTTTGATCTGCAGTAATTATGGCTGAACCTATGCCCGTGTATTGGAATTTTAATTGGTTATTCTTGTTTTCTAACCCAGATATCCCCATTATTGATTTTTGGCCAATAAAGTTTGACCAATGATGGTTAAAAAAATTATAATGTATTTCCCTCTCAATTTATTCACATTATTCTTTGATTGGACCTTGTGGTCCCGGTTCGATGTTGTCGGGCAGTACCAAGCCTAATCAGAATCCTGAAATCCTGAAGAAATCATGTGAAAGGGGTGGATCGATGAATTAGAGATAGATATGGGTTTTTTTTAGGTTATAGGAGATATTTTCAATTATCAATATCTTAATCATAAATGGTGGAAGGAATGGAGGCATGCGGGGAATACAAAGAAACCCCACGAGTCGATGGGATCGGATTTCTAGCCACCAGATGGATGAAAATGACAAACAATGACTAGATTCACCAATTTCGGGAGAATAAGAAGTCATATATGAAGAAAGAAGACCAGATATGGTGCACAAAGAACAAAAAGTTGTGTAGTTTTAATAACACACGATGTGTTGGGCCCTATGTTGTAGAGTCTAGGGTGTTATAAATTATAAGGATGGCATGATGTGTATCCCTACTACACGCCATGTACTGTGTCCCCAGGTGCATGATCCATATGGAAGAGAACACGGGAAAGACCCCATATGGTAGTACACATCTAGGCACATAGTTGTGTACTAAAGTACATGGACATGGAGTAAAGTAAAAAACACATGATGGATACATGGACATGGACAATCACGCAGGTGGGACCCTAATTAGAATGGGCACATTGTGTAGTTCCCCTACATGTCGTGTATACCTACACAGTCAGTGAGCCATGTACCTCAAGGGATAACATAATCATAACTCAACGAGAGAAATAATATGTATGGTTAAACAATACATAATCAACTTTCTTGAGTAATCAATAAACATCCATAGCATAATAACAAATATATAGATTTTCAATAGTTCTCCTAATCATAAATGGAATAGCTTTATAATCATCCCTCAAGATAAAACCATATAGATTATTGGTATAATTTTAATTTGGTAATTTCTCTGATTAATTGATGTATGTAATCTAGGTGAACACCCTTCAATAAAAGTAATGGAAAATAGGGTATTCACAAAGCAAAGTCATTAGAATAAAAGTTATACCTATTCATGGTGGATGGTTAGGAAAGACAAAGGTAGTGATGGATCATATCTTTGATAAAAATGAACATTAAATAATTCATCCAAAAAAATAATATATATGGTTTAAAAATAACATATACCTAGTGAAATAGAGTAAACTCCGAAGGATTTTTACATAGATGAAAAAAATCCTTACAAAATAATGCTTTGAATGGTATCACATAAGAAGGGATCAAGAATTCAATTGTTTGATACCTCGAGTTCAGTCCCACAAATTATAAATATATATTTTATTATAGAATAAATCATGTAACATTAATCTCGTTAATGTAAATCCTTTGTAATATTAAAATGAAAATAAAAATGGAGGTGAAAACTTATAAGATCTTTTAGAAAACATTTTTAATATTGATGTAAAATACAAACTTAAATGTCACCTTAAAATCTGAATTTTGAAAAGGTAAATTGAAATATTTTGAAAATTTTCACTTTTAAAAAGAATCTCCAACAATGGAACCTTGAAAATGACATAAAATTTTCTATAGTAAATTTGGATCTAAATATAAAACATTTGATAATGAAGGGAAAGTAACCCTTTTTAATACTTTAAAATTCCTTTGTTGAAAACCCACATTGTAAAAAGGAGTAATAAAACCTTATTTGTATTAAAACTTTATTTTCCAAAATAGGATTATAAGATAACATATAATAAAATATTAGGGTGGTAGAACCTAAGCATTGAAGAAAAATGTTCAAGATAAAACTTTATAACTCAAAGAAAGGATATTTTAGTTATCAACATCACTTACAAGAAACATACTCCATAAGGTAAGAAATATTAGACAAGGATTTATGTGGGATGAATGTAAATACATAGAAAAAAATTAGATAACACCATATAATACAATAAATGGTATAATATACCCAACTTATATGAAATACATTCAAGATAATGATCATAACTCAATGAACTGAAGTTGAGTTACCAAAAATCCTAACTATTGGGGTAACAATTGAATCAATATCCATTTGATAAAGGGAATATGATTTGGGTTATTATATCCATTGAAATAAAAAAAAACTATAAAAATACATCCATGGGTAGTAAATACACCATACAAGGAAAACATGGTGCACAAGATGTATTGTCTCAAAGAATCATAATTGAGACCAAGAAAACACTTACAACCTTAAAAACATTCAAGTAAAAACCCATTGAAGGATATAATTTCAAATAAAACATTAAATACCATGAATAATCAGATAATCATGATAAAAATATTAAAGGAAGAGTAGATACACCATTACAAATAAATATGGTGTATAATAAAAATTATGCCTTGAGAAATTGAAAATTAAGACGAGAAACCCTTATAAGTGACATAATATTTGAGGTAAGAAATATTTAATAATGAGTTTATAAGGAAGATTTAAAAAAAAATAATGAGGAAATATGATACAAATTATTCTTTTTTTATAATAAATCAAACTTGGAATAGTAAGTTTCAATATGAAAGTTTGTAACTCAATGGAAGAAAAATGAGGTAGCAAAAACTCTTACCTTATTCCAAGTTTGTTGTGTGCATGTGACTAACTTCATAAATAATAAAATTAATTTAATTAGATACCTTATTAGGAATATTATTAATCTATGTTTCATTTAATATATACCATTTATTTTCATTTTCAATTTATTTATTATATCAGTTTTTATTATGTTTGTGTGAAAATTGAATTGGTGTCGGCTTATTTTGGTAATTTTATAAATCAAAGATGATATTTTAATAATAAGTTAAATAATTAATATAACCATTCCAGAACCAAAAAAATAATTGTTTAATTATTTAATTATAATAACATCAGTCTTTATGTTCTCATATACATCCATGACAGAGTTTTATTACATTGTTCAAGTAAGTGGTTAAACCAACCCAAACATGAACATGATATATCTTGATGGGAAAGTATGGTTAAGGATGTGTATAATATCATTATAATAGAATAATAATGATATTATTTATATTTTTCTAACTTTATGAATCATGTTTTAAGTTTTTTGTATAAATAAATAAAATCAATATGAGAAATGAAAAATGTTACTTCGTATTGGTCGTAGTCCGCACAACACGTGATTAACATTCCTTTGTTTTTTTAAGTGGATAGAAAGGAATAAAATTTTTTTTTTAAATTAATATAATAATAATTAATTATAATAATTATACTTATTTCATTATGAAAATATTGTTAGGATGGTTTTTGAAGAGAAATATTAAGAAGAAATTTTAAGGGGTGAGTAATACTCACTTTGGTACCTTGGACTTTCTCTTGAAAGTATCCTTGGAAATGAAGGGATTAAGAAAACTTATGGTGACCAGGAGCTTATTAACATTATATAAGTTTATATTAGGATAAAAAATTTCATATTTTAAGTAATAAATTTGAAGGAATGGGCTTGAAATCAAGGGGTGGAAGTGTCCCCTTTTATAAGTGAAGAAAATAGCAGTTTTATGAATACCCTTTACTTTTTAATGATATAATTACACTATTTAAGGTTAAATGAATCCAAAAGTAAAAAATAATGTATTTTTCGGTGTCCTTATCTATATCATAGCTCAAAAAAATCAAAAAAAAATGTTTTAAACATTTTTTTAGTTATTTACCATAAGTGTTTTTTTACATTTTACCAATTTGGTTTTTACCTTGGTAACAAGTTTTTAACAGTAATTTATGTTTTACTAAAAATATAAAATAACCCCTCTTAAAAAAATTGATTTTATGATCCTAAATTTAATATCCATTTAATCTAATTAAATTTTAAATTAAACCATTTTCTATATAGAAAAATAATTTTTTGTAGAAAAATAGTATTTTAAACATTATGTCTTCTTAATATTATTTAGCATTGGTTACCAATTTAATGTGTGTCAATATAATTATATGTGATTTTAAATATTATATTATATTAGTCAATTAAAATATATTAATTCAATTTATTATATAAAAATTATACAATATTAATAAAACATTATTTTAAAATAACAGCTCTACCATTATCATGGTTATTAACTTTAATCTTAGTAATGATACCTTTGTGCACAAAAAAAATTACCTTATTAAATAATGTGATAATTTTTATCTAAAATATTAAATCCATTTTTATATATTTATTTTCTATAATTGATTAAAATTGATTGTCAATATAAGCAAATAAAAATAGTTTTTAGAGTAAAATATTACTTAGGTTTCTAAAATGTTACACATGGGTTTAATAAATTAAACATAGTATTTTTAAATGGTTTTTTTACTTTATAAATATATATTTTATATAATAAAATTTTAAAAAACTTTTAAGTCATTAATTTATTATGATAATGTCATAAAAGTGACGGTTTTAGCAATATTAGTATTTTTTCACTATTTACCTAAAAATCAACTATTTAAAAAATCCCAAAATTTCATACTAAGATAATTTTGATATTATAAATAAAAAATTAAATTATTTTTTTATAATTCAGATTATAAAATCAATATATTTAGTTATTAAATACACAATATAAATAAAAACTATTTTTATCAAAAAATAAGCTTTCTTCTTTTTTTATTTCAAAGTTAAAATGTGAAATGTGTATAATACATGTGATAAATAACTTATTGAATTAATGAATACATGATTATATCATAATAATTTCTAGTTATATAGACCCTAAATATCTCTATATAAGATCAAAGCATAAGGTATGCTTTGGAGGCAATCAAGGGTAGTGATTCCACTATTATAGGTCTCATGGTAATTTATATGAGATTAAATTTATATCATATATGATAACACCGATACTAAAATTACTCGATTTAGTATTGGTCTTGATCAATAGAAAATCCTATCAATGATACCACATTACTAAGCTTGTATAAATGAGTTTCAAAAGGAATATTTTCTCTACTTGATGCCATTTCTTTCCTTTTTATTCATAGATTTTGTAATATGGTTACTTCCTTATATACCACTAATTTAAGGGACATGTTATAATGGAAAAATTTTATTTTATAATATCATAGTTTCATTTTAGTTTTATTTTTCATGTATAATAAGTTATTAACGTAATATTTACTTAAAGAAAATATATAGTAAAGTCTCTGGTTGTTATATCCCCCTTAAATAAATTTTTTCCTTACAATTTTAATTATTTCTAACTAATGAAAAAGTTAAGGGTGTTCGTAAGATAAACATAACTACATATTTAAATTATAATGAGGTTTCATCTTTGTTATCCTTGTTATTATTAGTGAACTCATCCTTTCGTTCATATCGGAATATAACTAACATTGATTGATATACCCAAATATAATGAGAGTAATTTTTCATAAAGGGTTTATTGTCAACCTTTTATTAATATGTGATCATGGGTTGATTTTTAGATGTGATATTCCTATATTGAAACTTATCATGGTATATATTCCAATAGTTCCAATCCATTACTAATATTTCATAAAATTTGACTAAATGAAGGATAATATGATTTTGTAGGAAACACACTCATATAAACATATATTAGATAGGAGTTATATAATTATGATAAAATAATCATACCACTAAAGGTTTTTATTAATAATTCAACATCTAGTAATTGGGGTGATGATTTTATGTTCTTAGAAAACATACTAAGAACAAAAAAGTAGTTTGGACAAGATATGAATACAATAATAATAGTTCATGAGTGGGTGATCTGTGTTTATCACTCCATATTATCATTGGAACTCACTTCCATAGTTGTTGTTGTATAGTAATTTCCTTGTATTGAATTTTTTTGTGCCAATCATCCTCATTATCTCTTGGATCATGGAATTAACTTGGATAATGTCTAAGTTCCCCACATTTAAGATAGTGAATTATCATTGGTGATTTAGGATGAACACTTTTTACTTTCACCATGTCCACTGATCCCTTAACTTTTCCTCATAAAATTATTACTCTATTCCCTCCTTTACCATAGATAAAACATATTATAGTTACTTTGAGACATTTTCCTTTCTGATTCTTCACACATTTTTAACAAGAATGAAATTGAATCTTCTTTCTTTCATCATCATCATCACCTGAAATTTCATGAGACTCCATACTTATATTATTTGTTTTGTTTGGAAACTCAACTAAGTTCACATCATTAATCATAATTCTTGATAGATTTTTTGGTATAATCACAAGTTTTATAACTCCAGATCTTATACCATTAGGTTTCTTGTTGGGGAAATATTCGTGTTACATATTTCATCCATTGTTAACTTGGTTCCTTTGGGATTCATCCATTACTAAAACCAAAAGGAGTTAATGTGAGTGATGAACCATAAGAGAATTATTATAAGATAATAAATTCAACCTTATAATGACTGACTATTTGAAATTAGCTTTATGTTCTACCTAAATCACTCTTGGTTCAATCTAGGTTTATTTAGGTTGGGTTCTCTTTTACTTGTTATCTTAATTCCTTAACATAAAAATCATTAATAATGGTTTTTAAAGAGAATGTGATTAACCAAATAATATCCCATGGGAGTTTCAAACCTTATGTGTAGTAAGGTATATTCTTCATGCACCAGGTGATGATCTAGTTAATACTCAATCCTCCCTTTTGGGGGTTATAACCCCTACGTTCATCTGTGTCAGAGCCCGTATCTACTTTTTAGTATCTAGATAGGGATGTAATTTCTAGGATAACCACAAAATATCTACTTTAAAAAAATATTGGGATTTTATCCTATACTTAAAATTTTCTCTTAGACTTATAGCTAGGGTTTTCAATAATGTTCTATTATCCTTAATCCAAAATAAAATGTGCATTATTACCTTAACATTAAATCATATATTATCCCAAAGTGTTATCTATACCTTTAAAATTGTGATCAACCCTAACTTTTCAACCCTTAAATTATCCTCAAAAAACATCTTAATCTCCAAAGTTATCTAAACTTTTCTCAGATATCAACTATAGCACCAAGGACCCACACTCCCAGATCTGGTTCTAATAACACATTCTTTACATATTTTCTTTGATACTAACTTTATATTATCATACAAAACTATCCCATAATTACCCGACATAAAATAAATATTTCATTATATATATCCCCAAGATATTTTAGGTTTATAAATTTATAGAATTAATACAAATCATAAAATAATAAATCTCATGCATTTCTCAACTAATGGACATTTTTTCACTATATAAAAACCAATTTAATTCATGGTAAGTTGTCAATATCTCCCAAAAATTCTCCAGACAGGCTATCTTGTTAGACATATCATGTGTGATACTTTTCTTCATAACCTGGGAAAATGAAAACATAAGAAGGTGTGATCTCAAATGCTTAGTAAGAGAAAACATAAAACTAAGGCAATCATAGCATAAAAATGTCATAAATATTATAGAAGGAATAAGTAATCATAATAATGTCATAAACAACTAAAAATTAGAGCATAATATATCCATGGATAGAAATGTATAATAACTAGATTTGTGGTGATGAAATACATATAATAATAGACATCTTAATATTAATATCAAGGATTCAACCAAGACATCATTCTTTCCGTCAATGTCATAGCCAAGACATCATTCTTATCATCAAGACCACGGTCAAGACATCTTGTTGAATTGGGAAGGTATGCACCAAATACTCAAACATGTTTGTCTCCTAAGACCCATCGATGCATTGAGGGTCTATATAATGTTGGGTCCCACCTGTAACTTAAGTCCAATACATTCATCATATGAGATAATGAGTAAAAAACTACATAATCAACTTTTCCAATAATCATCTGTATTGGAATAAAAACATAAATAATGTCAATACTTATCCCCATGTAAATAAAAAGGATAGTATGATCATAACCCATCTAGAGAAAGAAGTTGGATGGTTAAATAATATATAGTCAAATTTCTTGGGTAATCAATAAAAATTTGTTTCAAAATAACAAATATATGTATTTTAAATAGTTCTCCAATCAATAAATGTAATAAATTTTTATGTAAGAACCCATCAAGCTAAAAAATATAGAGTTATAGTGTATGGTTAAGTTATTTATTTTATAAATAAATCAATTTATAACATCTAGGTGAACACCCTTCAATAAAAGGAATGTAAAATAAGGTATTCACAAATCAAATACATTAGAATAAAAATTATTCCTATTAATAGTGGATAGTTAGGAAAGAAAAAGGAAATAGTGGATCATGTATTTGATAAAAAGAACATTAAATAATACATATGAAGTAATAATGTGGATGGTTGAAAAATAACATATCCCCATTGTAACAAAGGAAACTCATAAGGTTGTTGATATATATGAAAAATATCCTTACAAAATAATGTTTCAAATAGTATCACACAAGAAGGGATCAAGAATCGAATTGTTTGATACCGCAAGTTCAATCCCCCAAATTATAAATATATATATTTATTAGATAATAAATCATGTAACATAAATATAATGAGTGTAAATATTTTGGAATATTAAAATAAAAATTGAGGTGAAAACTTAAGAGTTTTTAGAAAACAATTTTAACATTTATGTAAAATACAAACTTACATGACACTTTCAAAAGTAACCTTTAAAAAGGTGAAGTGAAAGATTTAAAAAAATTACTTTTAAAAAGATTCTAAAATAATAAATCCTTGAAAATTAGATAAATTTTTCTATAGGAAAAGTGGGTCCATAGATAAAATAATTGATAATTAAAAGGAAAGGAACTCTTTTTAATACTTTGAAAATGCATTTGTTGAAAACAACATTGTAAAGATAATAATAAACCCTTATTTGTATTAAAATTTTATTTCCTTGAATAGTATTATGAAATTACATATAATAAAATATTAGGGTGGGATAACCCAAGTATGGAATAACAATGTTCAAGATAAAACTTTATAACTCAGATAAAGGAGATTTGAGCTATCAACATCCCTTATGGGAAACATACTCCATAAGGTAAGAATTGTTCGATAAAGATTTATGTGGTAAGAATATAAATACATAGAAAACAATGATATATTACCACATAATATAATCACAGGTAGAATGTACCAAACTTATATGAAATAAGTTCAAGAGAATGGTCATAACGAAATGAATAAAAGTTGATTTACCAAAAATTCTTACTAATGGGTAATAATTAAATCGGTAGTCATTTGAAGAATGGGATATGATTTAGATTAGTATATCCAATTAAATAAAAAAATATGATAAAAATACATCCATGGGTAGTAAATATTCCATATAAGGAATCCATGGTGCACAAAATGTATTATTCCTCAAAGAATCATAATTGAGACCGAGAAAACTCTTACAAACTTATAAACTTTTGAGTCAATTCCCCTTAAAGGATATGATTTCAAATAAAACATTAAATACCATGAAAATAAAAGGAATATGATATAAAATAATAAAGGGGTATTAGATACATCATTTCAAAGAAAACATGGTGTATAATAAGAAGTATGTCTCAAGGAATTGAAAATTGAGACAAGAAACCCTTACAAGTGACTTAATATTTGAGGTAAGAATCGTTTGAGAATGAGTTTATAAGAAATAATTTTAAAACCCTGGAAAATAATGTGGAAATATAATATAAATTATTCATTAGGTAGAATAAATAAGATTTCTAACAATATGGTTCAATCACTAGTGGGAAAGGGGCCTTTAGCAACCACCAAAAGTCATCTCTAAATACTTATAGTTACCTCCCAATGACTACAAAATGGTGGATGTTTTTGGCCCATTTATATTTACTATAGAGTCCACCAATAAATGGTCACTATATTCTATACCAGGGAACCCTATTGGGATCTCCATTTGGAATCTTCTAAAGGGTGATGTAATAAAAACCACCAATTTGTGGTCGCTAAAGGGCAGTTAGACCTCAACAATAGTCACCACCATATGGCGATCACTATTACACACCCAACCTAACATATAGAGACCGTCATATGGTAACTTCTAAGGCTTTTAATTTTAAAAAAAATACACCATAATTTAAAATACCACAAAAAATTATGATAATTCAAAAATTCAATTTATATCTCCATGATATATAAAATCACAAGCTCATAAATATATTTGTCCAATCATCTTCCAAGCTCCTGGCCATCTTTGAATAAAACTGAATAAAAAATAATAATAAAATAATTATTGTAGTGAAAATTCATAAAAAACAAACAATTTAAATGCAATAGAATATTTCAATTAAAACTTAGTACAATAGTCTGAGGTTATTTGATTTTGAATATATTAATAGTTTCTTTTCATTTTTTTAATTTAAAACTATTTATTAAGTCCTTTCATGAATTATGTGCATTTGATTGATGTGTAGTTTACTCATACATGTCAAAAATAATAATAACATAGTTTTCTTATGATTTAACATCATTCCAAGGTCGTTTCCTATGGATCATACCATTAAACGCATGTTTTGGTGTTTTAAAATAGTAAAAGTATGTTTTGGATCATCTCAGACAAACAAAACATCCGATTGATGGTCCATCTACTTGAACATTTCACATTTCACAGTATACTTTTTTTTCTAATTTCATAGCATCTATAGGTCGTTCAGTTGGTTTTGACCCCCTGATGCTCATTTTTAAAGGCCATCAAACCCTTAAAACCCATATATTTGGTCATCCAAGGTAGATCATGCATCTGATTGATGTTACATCTATTATTATTGATCAAAAATAATAATAACATAGTTTTCCTATGATTTCATGTCATTCTGAGGTTGTTTGATAAGAATATGACCATTAAACGCACATTTTGGCATTTTAAAACAACAAAAGTGTGTTTCGGGTCATCCCAGTCAAATGACACCTCTGATTGACGTTTTATCTACTCTTTTATTTAAAATTTCATTTTACAGCTATTTTCATATTATTTCACAACATTTAAAGGTTATTTAGTTGGTTTTGACCCCCCGAACACACGTTTTTAAAGGCCATCAAACCCTTAAAAACCACATATTTGGTCTTTCTAGGAATAATGCATGTCTGGTTAATGTTTTTTCTACTCTTTCATGTTAAAAATAATAATAACATGATTTTAATATGATTTCAGGTCATTATTATGTTGTTTTCTATGGATTTGACCATTAAATGTGCTTTTTGGCATTTTAAAACAACATAAATGTGTTTCGGGTCATCTCAGATAAATTGCACCTCGGATTAATGTTACGTTAGCTCAAACATCTCAAAATTCACCATAAAATTGTTATTGTCTGATTTTATGACATTCTAAGGTCGTTTGGTTGGTTTTGACCTCCCAATGTACGTTTTTAGAGGGCTTCAAACTCTTAAAAACCACATATTTGATCATTTTGGGTAGAATGCACGTATGATTGACATTTTTATACTCCTGCACATAAAAAATAATAAAAACATAGTTTTCCAATGATTTAACAACATTTTTATGTCATTTTTTGTGGATATGACTGTTAAACGCACGTTTTGGCGTTTTAAAACAACAAAAGTACATTTTAGGTCACCATGAGAAAACAACACCACATATTGAAATTTTTTCTAGTATAACATATCAAAATTCACTGTATGGTTTTTTAAATCTTATTTCATGGAATTTTTAGGTTTTTTAGTTAGTCTTGACCCCTTGATGCATGTTTCTAAAGGGCATCAAACCTTTGAAAATTGCATATTCTATCATTCTGGGTAGATTGGGCATTTGATTGATGTTTTTTCTGCTCTTACACATAAAAATAATACCATAATGTTTTTACTATGATTTCATGTCATTATGAGATATTTTTTATATGGATTTGATCATTATATGCATGTTTTGGTGTTTTAAAACAACAAAAGTGTATTTTGGGTCAACCCGAGCAAACAACACCTCAGATTGATGTTAATTATACTCCACCATGTCAAAATTCATTGTACGGTTGTTTTAGTTTGATTCAAAAACATTTATATAATTTTTGGTTGGTTTGGACCCCATGAAGCATGATTCTAAATGGCATTAAACCTTTAAAAATCGCATATTCTATAAGATCCTATATTTTTCTAGGTATGTCCCTCCTTAAGTTTTTCATTGGACCTTGGTGTATGAGTCTTATTCGGAGATGTAGAGCCTTTTTTAGAGAAAATTACCTAATGTTTAGCAATTTATATTTATTTTAATTAATGTATTTTGAGTATAAACATGTTAAATGGGATTATGAGGGTTTTTTGTGAGTATAGAAGGCTTTGGAGGTGGTTCAGGCTCTTTTACAAAAGCTGGGATGGAAACTGTTCATTGGAAGATTATACACTGTGTATATCTCACACAACATGTAACTTCCACTAAACACTGGTCGTGAATTGGTTCATGTTGTGAAGTGGTTACATGTTATGAACCTAATTCACATCGGGTAAATATTTACCAGGATAAATATTAACCCAAGGTGATGGGTTTTTTGACATAACTCAAAAATGAGGAATACAAGACATGAAAGGATTACACACCATGTATTCCTTAGTCCCAATGGATTTATTAGGGAAACACATATGATTTTCATTATTCATTTGGTTCAACCTCTACCTCTTGGACTTAGGACGATTTCTAGGTGATTTTGGAGCCTCCTCTTCTATTTCAGATGTCCTGATTACATATTTGATCCTTGGTGAGTTTTTATGCTTGGGTTTTCCCCTATATTCCACTATTCCTTGATGTTTCGGTGTAAATATCTTGGTCAAGGGTTTTTTGGAGTTTTTTTATCTTGACTTGGGTTGATCTAGGTTCTTCTTGTGATCTTTTTCACCTTTATCCTTGTTGGCGATTCCTATTAGGAGTGTTTCTAAATAACCAGTTAAAGGTAGGGGGTCTAAACCTAACCCTGTGTTCTGTTTAATTATGAAGTATATGCAATATTTTGATTTCACCAATGTAATGTGTGCTCTAATTAACTTATTCATTGATTAATGGTAAATCATAGTGTGTGATAATGATTGGATCCCTTTGGATTTAATGGTTGATGTAACCTGGCTTATCCCATTGGGTAAGAAAAACTTTGAATAATAATAATTTAGAAAATGGTTTAAAGTGTGTTTAGCATGATATGAGACCTTAGGTGATTTCTTGATATATAATCCCTAGGTGATGAATTACTGCCTACTGATAGGATTTTTTTATCATTTTTGATATAAAAGAACATGTAATTGAAAGAAAAATGGCAATTTACATAATTAACCATTTAGGATTATGATGTGATATTGTGATATCCTTGTTCTTTTGACTTGTTATTTTGAAATTTTTTTAATGCTTATATTGAGAAGGCTCGGCCTAGTCCCATGTTGTAATTCTTATATTGAGCAAGATCGGCCCAGTTCCATGTTGTAATTCTTATATTAAGCAGGTTTAGTCCAGCCCCATGTTGTAATGCTTATATTGAGTGGGATCGGACCAATCCCATGTTGTAATACTTATATTGGGTGGTCTCATCCCATTCCCATGTTTTAATTCTTATATTGAGTTGTCTCCTCCCAGTATCATGTTGTCATTCTTATATTAAGTAGGCTCTACCCAGTCCCATGTTGTAATGCTTATATTGAGTGGCTCTACTCAGTCCCATGATGAAATTCTTATATAGAGGTCTTAGCCCAAATTTTTATGATTTTTACATGGATATATGGTTATTATTTGGAATGGTTGTACTACATGCTCAGAGACATTCTGTCATGGTGAGGAAGTAGGTTATTTGTTATATTATATTAATTAGTTAATTAATACATTTGTTTATCACATTATTGCTAGCACTTAAAATCAGACTGGTCTTGTTTAGACATGAGGGTTTCGACCTACTGAGTTTTACTCACACTCTATTCAGGTCATCATTTGGTACTTAATCAGAAAACATAGATATAGATTTGGATAAAGGTAAGGTACCTTATTTCTAATTTTTGATTGTTTTATGGGCTAGAATTTAGAGACGGGGTCGACCTGGGGTTCGAGACCAGGGTCTTTTGAGTTATTTGCATCATTTGATTCTTTTATTTGTATTTCTTTCAGTTTAACATTTATATACATCCCATCTTGTCATTACATGATTCCTTATTATTGGATTATTGTTTAATCCTTGTATTTCCTAGTTGTATTACATATGGTTTTTATTTTACTCTGATATTATTATTTATTTATTTATTTACACTTTAATTTACTCTATACCAGGGGGTATAGTATCCACATTATACATATCACACGCCACTACTAGTCAACAGTCTCTGGAGTATGAGGAGGCGCACTTGAAATATTGTAACCAACCTTTTTTGGCCACGTGAGAGAGTTCTAGATCGAGGGATGTCACAAAGTGGTATCAAAGCATCAGGTTTTTCTTTTTTGTTGCTTTATTATTTGGAAAAGGTGGAAATGATACTAGGATGTATCAAGAATTGGTAATGATCTTATGCATGGGAGTAATTAACCCATGTATGGAGGAAATTTTGAGTACCTAGGGATGGGATTACTCTTCATGATGTTCACTTGTCACGGTTGATGTTATTTCACCTTGGGTGATTCACATGTTGTGTGATGTTATTATTTCTTGAGATTTATACTTTTGGCCTGGTATGGTGGGATATGAGTATGAATGCATCATGATAGGAACATAGGGATATATATTAACATGTATTGTTTGTGATAGGGACATATTTATTTCATGTGATATGTATTTTCCTTGATAAACTATAATATGATATGCTTGTTATGTATGATAAATGAAATGAAATAACAGATATTTTATGCTAAAACACTTTTAATCCATGTTTAGAGAAAATGAATACTCTTTATATTTTAGGTGAGCATCAGGAGAGTGGAAATCAGTACACTCCTAACACAACTAAATTGGATCTTTCTATGGCTCTTGAGGATCATATGGATGATCGGTTTCATGAAAGCTTCCTGAGGTTCATGTAATCCATGGAAAGGGAGACTATTTGTACCGTTCATTCAATGTCTGAGCTAATGAGAGTGTTCCAGGTGTAGCATATTCCTACGTTTAATGTAGAGGGAGGCCCCTAGGAATCCATGTTTTTTATTGAGTCATTCCAGATGATATTTAAGTATCTTGAGACACCCGTAGATAGAAAGCTGAATCTTGATTCGTATATGCTTTGTGGACCTTCCAAGCATTAGTGGGATATTCTAGAGTAGACTAGGTAGAAATAGGAGTTATCTTGGAAGGAATTAGAAGTGAATTTATTGATCCATTTATATCCATAGACATTGAGAGATAATAAGTCTCACGATTTCATGTGTCTCACAAAGGAGGGCGTGTCATTGATGGACTATGGTGAAAGTTTCACAAACCTGCAGTGTTTTGCACTATCTTTAGTTGTCGATGTGATCTCTAGGGAAAGAAATTTTCAGGATGGAATTCACTATGATATTAGATCATAGGTTAATATTTCTTTTCTAAGTAAAATTTCAGATGTGATGAATTAGACACTCATCATGGAAGGGAATCTGAGAGAGACCCCAGCCAATAGTTGGGCTATTTTAGCAGGGAAAATTGGGAGCTCTTCTTTTGGTGGTAAGAAGTGCTGCTATGATAGTTTTTTCCAAGCCAAAATTAGTCAGAGCAGTTAGGGTAGTGGGAATGTAACAACCCAACCTAGACCACTGGCTCTGAGCTGGAATGCCATGTAACCTCATGCGCGCCTCCCCGTACACAAGAGGTTGTTAACTAGAATATAGGGTATGAGTCTGCCTATGGGGACACTACAACCTTGTTATCATGTCATAGGGTCAATAATCAACAATAATAAATATAATCAATGATCATAGTAAACATGTGTAAAGCTAAAGGTGGCATACAATTCATACAAATTAAGAATATCCCAAAGTGGCATGTAAAACTAGTGTAAATAAGGAAGATAAACAAAAAAAATGATAAACTATAAGTCCCACTGGTTTTTATATTATCCCACCACTAACTCCACACTTCTAAACTTATCATTATTCAATAGGACCCTTTCCCTTTATTGGATCCCTCATGAAATCTACAAGTACACCAAAATTCCCAAGTAAGGTGTGAGTAAAAGACTCGGTAGGACACCACCAATGTGTCCTTAACCTGGTGTACTCAATATACAAGTGTATTCCATAAGAATAATAAATTTTTAACAAGCATAGTAACACACAATCCAAAATCAAGCAGTCTGGCACTAAAAAAGTCGCCAAAAACCCCCGGTTGTACCTACTTAGGCTCTATGATAGAAGGATAATCAAGGTGTTGGAAGAATCTAGGATTATCCCCAAGGATAATGAATCATGCTACTCAGCGTCATGTGATCATGAAACTTGACATCACTGGGCATCAAGGAAGTGATGTTCTCAGAATTATCTGGGCATAGAGAGTGACTCGACATCTCTTAGGCATTGAGAACATACCCCTTAGAATCCCCTAATCATTGAGTTCATCATACGGAATCCCTGAGGCATCGTCGTATCCCTACCCTATGCATAATTCCTCTATCATCATCATCGCAAATCATGTGCACTCCCCCTCTAGGGGATAAAAATGTAACGATGGTCCACCTGCCTAGATCTAAGAATAATACCACAAAATCACACATAACATGGTAGGATACATGATCAAACACAGCATGTCATCATAAGTAAGGTAACATAAAAATACATGTGATAAACATCAAACATGAATAATAAGCTACAAAATTACTCATGTCAACAAGTTTCACATAAGGTTCTCAGGGCAACACACACACACACATGCAATCATAATCTTCCATAGTCATAAAATATGTCTATGCCTAAATCATAATAAGAAAACATGTGTAATAAATCCCAAAAAGGTAAGTAACTTACTACCTCAAATTCATCGATGTCAAGGAAAGGATAAACCACCCTCTATGGTTCGATAGGTGGATTTGAATACTCAATAGTCAAGAACACCTCTTTATATTCTTATCACTATAAATGTCAACATTTCAATGCTCAAGGTTCATCAAGGGTTACTTGAACCAAAACCAGTTATTTTACTATAAACGGTGCAAACCATGGATTTAAATCCCATGGCCTCAGAAAATTTATTAATAAAATAAAAAGAAAAGGCAAAGAAAAGGAGGTTTGCAATGAAAAAGTGGCCCAAGTAACACCACCAAATTATAATCACATTCAACAATCATCTTCTTTTATGTCGGATGCCCCTTCCATGGGATCCACCTCAACCTATTGGGTGTCTACGTCTCTTCCACTGATTCAGATCCTACTGAGATTCATTCTAATCATCCATGTCTGATGAGTCTTCTTCCTCATCATGTGGCTTAGTGTCTTGAACTCCAATAGAGCCATTTTTTTATCAAAATAAGAGCATCATGACTCTTAAGATCATAGTAACTCTTTTCTTGTACATACTTGATGTCCAAGGATTTTCCATCAACTCGATTAGATCTATGATCAGTTCCAAATTCCTCATGGAAAACTTCCCTACTTTGAGATCTATTTAGAATTTCAAGCATATTGAGAGAATTATCCCTTCCCTTCAGTTGATCTTAGGTCAAGAAAGACTTTCCCTTCGCATCTAACGCATCCACTTAAATTCTAATTCTGTATTTAGGAGAAAGATGATCTGACCCCACCTGCAAGTTTTTTCCAAGGGCATATACTCATAGATGGTGGGTCATAAGCTTCCATTTTGGATATAGCCACAACCTCACCTTATTGAACCCCTTGCATTCCACCTGTCATCATAACCTCGTTAGAAAGAACTGAATCTGGAAACACCTGAATAGGGGTGGGAAAGGTTTCATCACCCTTTTGATTTTTTTCATCTACATAGTCACCCCAGTAGCTCCCTTTTTACCCTTGTTTCCACCATCATTAAATTAGGCATACTAAAGCAATTTAGATACATCCTCATGCTCATATGAGGACTTCCTATAAGGTGAAACATCCGTATGGGAATCCTATACAGCCTCCTATTGGTTCTTCTCCAAGGAAACACCACTTGCAGCATGGTCTGGGCCTTCATTGTAAGTAAGTGTTCCCCCATCATAGGACTTATCTTTGTTTAAGAAGTCCCATTTAGGATATAGCATGTTCCCTATAAGATGCCTCAACTCATCATCAACAATTCCTACCCATGATCCAGTATAATCCTGCTAAAGAGAAGAATACTATAGTCTGGTATATACAATAGGACACAATCCCTCACCTTGGTCATCAGATGGAGGATTCACCCCCTACACTAGAGATCTTCCTTTGTAAAAAGTAGTATTATCCCCTTGAATAGAATCCATAGTATCAGAACCATCAGCCAAAATTACAATAAAGGAGGGATACTATAATCCTAACACTGTAAATCCCAAATTCCTAACCAGCTCCAATAGGGGAACCCAAATCTATAACTTCCAAATCAGGTTGCCTATCCTTTAAATAATTGTTCACTTATTTGAGTTTTTCCTTGAATTTTCAATGGTTAATTGAGTGACCCATCCTCTTGAATTTTTGAATTTCAATTTCTTGAAACAATTGCCAATGAGATACCTGATGTTTTCTCACCTAGAGGAAAAGTCATAAAACTTCTTTGGAGAGATTTATATTCTAATTATAAACTCACTAGCTACTAAAATAATTGTTTTAGTGAGAGGAGAAAGAATATCAACCTCAATAAGGACCCTGGAAAAGTGACCAAACCTTTATTTCTTGGTATCTTTGTTGAACTTGATGGGGATACCCACTATTGAGGCAATGTTCCAAATAAGCTTTGGGTTCCAAAAGAACTAACTTAATCTCTTGATCTAGAAGTAAACTTGTGTGATTGTGTTCTTAATTTTTGAGGGATTAAACAATGGATCCTAGACCTAGATCCTAAGTGTTTCAGGCCTGAGAGACACCATTCTAAACCCCCATGCCCTTGATTTTAAATTATTTTAATGGAAGATGATGTGAAATAATCCCTTATATATTAAGGTCAAGATCCAGTCTTTGAAACCCTGAATTTGTGAGAGACAACTGTGAAATCCCACAATCTTCCATGGCCTGTCAAGAAAAAAAGGAGTAACCTGAGTAATGATTGAGTGTTGACATGCCCTTATCCAATCTTGTAGGATCACATGGTTGGATTCAATGAATGTGAGGCTCCCATTAATGGTAACTTTACTAGAAGAGTTCTTGACATCAAAGAATAATTGGCCTTTCTCAGATTTTTCATGCATGGTGGTTTGGGCATTCTCCCTTGGATGAGTGACTTTAATATCAAGGTTCCCATCCTTATTTTAAGCAATTGATTCCTATTTCTACTTTGGATTGTGACAAAACTTTCTCTCTCTTGGATAATTTCTGAATTAGCATTCTAGTCCAGCGTATGCACTCACAATATTCTCCTTAAGAATAATTATCTTTTGATAATTTCTCATAAATTATACAATTATAATTATCTCTTAATAATTTATCATAAATTATCCTTTTATAAATATATATTATAATTTATCCTAAATTAACCTTTTATAATTATCTTATGATAATTTCTTACAAAATATCCTTTTATAATTATCTTTTGATGATTTATCACCAATTATCCTTTTATAGTTATTTCTTGATAATTTCTCACAAATTATCCTTTTATAATAATCCTTTGAATTTTTTTTAAAAATTATCCTTTGATAATTTATTACAAATTATCCTTTTATAATTATCTCTTGATAATTTACCATGGATTATCCTTTATAATTATCTTTTGATAATTTATCCTAAATTATCATTTTATAATTATCTTTTGATAATTTCTTATAAATTATCCTTTTATAATTATCTCTTGACAATTTACCATAAATTAAACATTTGTAATTATCTCTTGAAATTTTATCAGAATTTATCCTTTTATAATTATCGCTTGATAATTTATCACAAATTACACATGATAATTTAGTTTAATTATCATTTGATATTTATTTATAATTATCCTTTGGTAATTTCACAAAAATTATCTTTTAATAATTTCTTTATATAAATTACCCTTTATAATTTAATGTAATTATCGTTTGATAATTCTTTAAAATTATCATTTTTAATTTTTGAAAAAAATGTCGATTGATAATTATCTTATAATAATATTTATAAATTATACTTAAATAATTTTATAATATTATCTTTGATAATCGGTCACAATTTTCATTTGATAATTCATTGGAATTATCATTTGACAATTCCTGACAATTATCTTTTGTTAAAATTACGCAATTTTCATTTGATAATTTTTCATATTTATCTTTATTTAAAATTATGCAATTATAATTTGAGAATTTTTTCATAATTATCTTTGTTAAAATTTTATAATAATATTTGATAATTTTTATAAATTATCCTTTAATAATTCATTGAAATTATCCCCCGATAATTCTGGGTTTATTATCCTTTATTCTAAACAATATTTTTTCAATAATTTTAGATTTAATAAATAAAAGGAATGGATTAAATAAAATAAAATAACAAAATAAAAAATACAGTGAGTTGCTTATTTCTTATTCACAGCACACCACTGAGGGGAGGATGAGTAGCCGAAGCACATTTGTATTGATCATAGGGTTTACCAAACCTATGTAGGGGAGTTTTAAGATCATTCGGACTTAACAAAATTGACCAACATTGAACCCAAAATGATTCATCTATTTTAAAATCCCCAAAATCAAATGAATTTAAACCCTAATTTTAAACACCCACTTTAATCTTCTATTTTACCCAAATTTGATGGTGGATTAATTAGTTTATCCCATTAATGCATTTCTAATTTTTAAACGGTCAAAATTGGTGATAAATTGAAGGTTTTAAAACCTTCAAGCATTATAAATGGTAAAGGGGTGTCAAAATGGGGAAGATGTATGGTGTTTCCAGTTTAAATATTTAAATTAATGATAATAATATAATAAAAATATTAAATAACTTAACTTAACCGAGTGATCTGACCAAATATCTAACGCGTATAAAAAATATACCCCATCTAAGGTAAACTTCATGTCCCGGACCTAACATTGTTCTCAGATTTCTCATATGATGTACCGTTTAGAATATATTTAATTATTTTTTATAAAAAAAATAACAAAAATATTAGATATGTTATCCTTGTATGTGATCTTACCATACGCTCAATGTGCATAAAAGTTATGTCTCATCTAGGGTAAACCTCACATCCTAGACCTAACGGTGGTCTCATATTTTTCATTTGACACACCATTTGGGAGATATTCAATTATTTTGTATAAATTATTCATATAATATAATATTTTTAATATTTTTATTTCCTCTTCTCCAAGGCTCTACGGGCCTTGGAATCTCATACTAACTCAATGCCTAACTCTAAAATTATTCCATAGAATATTTTAAGGTGTTAAGTGGGATTTTAATATTACGCAAAACCTTTAAAACATTTATTAAGTGTTTTTTATTGAAAAATTACCTTTTCACATAAAAATACTTATAAATTATCAACAATAGGGTTTCATTATATTTAAAAAATTAGGATATTACAATTCTCCCCCTCTATCAACTTTTCATCCTTGAGAGGTATCCCTAATGACATTGATTGATCAACTAAGGACACTGAGCTCGAACATCAGACTCACATTCCCACATTTCCTCTTGGATATTTCTATGCTACCAATGAATCCAAACTAGTAGTACCATATTTCCTCGCAACACCTTCTTACTTAGATCTATGGTCGGCATCAGATGTTCCTCATAATATGTATTTCACTTCATCTCAGCATCCTCGTAGTCAATAACATGTGCATGGTCAGGTATTTACCCATAAAGATATGACACATGGAACACATCGTGCATACCTCAATAGCAAGAAGGGAGATTCATGTGATATGTCACTACCCCTATCTACTCGGTTATCTAAAAGGGTCCAACAAAATGATGTGCTATCTTGCTTTACTTTCTTATACCTATATACCCTAATCGAGGAGTCACTCTCAATAAAACATGATCTCCCATAGGGAACTTAAAGGTTCTACTCCTATGGTTGGTATATAATCTTTTTCTATTCTGAGCGATGATCAACCACATCTCAATGCACTCTCTCAGAGGCCTCCTGAACCAAATTGGGCCAACAACCACTATCTTACCTAGCTCATACTAATAAGAGGTGATTGGTATTATCTCTTATAAAGATCCTTGTAAGCTCAAAGAATATCCTCCAAAATATTTATAGTTTGTTTAGATTGTTTGTCGATCTGAGGATGGTACACCGAGCTTAATTTCAGCTAAGTCCCTAGGGAATTCTACAATACCTTCCAAAATCATGAACTAAAATGTGCATCTCTATCTGAAATGATGCTCATGGGAACTCCATGTAGTATTACGATCTATCAAACATAAATCTTTCCTATCTCCTTCTTATCCTACATCTTAAAGTTAAGAGTATATAAAACAACATTACCCTTTCCAGTTGCATACATCATATCAAGGTCGAATGTCCATAGATACTCAACCCAGTGTCTCTATCTCAAATTTAGATCCCCTTGTGTGAAGATATAGTGAAGGCTCTTCTAATCCGTATAAACAATATCTCTATCACTAAAGAGATAGTGTCTCCAACACTTAAAATCATAAAACACAACTGCCATATCCATGTTAGGTGTAGGGTATTTATTCTCATGAATTCATCATTGAAAAGACCCATTGGCTACTACATGCTCTCTTTGTATCGGCACTACTCCCAAACTAACACCTGATACATCATAGTACACTGCATAACCAATATCATTCTTAGGGAGTATTGGTACTATATCATCCAAAGTGGCATCACCAAGTACTCATAAAATCTATACCTTCTTTGAAATTTCATCTTCAGAATGTCCTCATCTAGAACTCACAATTAGTAATGATCTTGTGCATGGTAGTAGTTAACCCACGTACGGGTGGAAATATGAGTGTCCATGGATGGGATTACTATCCAAGATTTTCAATTTTTACGGTTGATATTATTTCACCTTGGGTGATTCACATGTTGTGTGATGTTATTATTTCTTGAGATTTATACTTGTGGCCAGGTATGGCATGAGATGAGTATGCATGAATCATGATAGGCACATAGGGATATATATTGACATACATTTTTCATGATAGGGACATATTTATTACATGTGATATGTATTTTCCTTGATAAACTATGATATGAGATACCTTTTATCTATGATAAATGAAATGAAAGAACATATATATTATTCTTAAACACTTGTAATCTATGTTTAAAGGGGTCAAAAGCAGTGGTTCTATGTTGTTGTCACTTTTTGAGGTTAACCTTATTGTTATAGATAGTATACTAAGGTGTGAATTTTTTTTAGAGAGAATGACTCCTCCTTATCTTTGAGTTGAGAATTAGGAGAGTGTAAATCATCACACTCCTAAAACAACTAAACTAAATCTTCCTATGGATCTTGAGGATCAAATTGGTGTTTAGATTCATGAAAGATTCTTGAGGGTTAAGTAATCCATGGAAAGGGAGACTATTTGTACCATTCATTCGATGTATGAGTTGATGAGAGAGTTCCAACTATAGCATATTCCTACATTCACTAGGGAGGGAGGCCTCCGAGAATTTGAGTTTTGGATTGAGTCATTCCATATGATCTTTAAGAATCTTGAGACACCCATAGATAGGAAGGTGAAGCTTTCTGCGTATATGATCCGTGGACCTGCCAAGTATTGGTGGGATGTTCTAGAGCATGCTAGGTGGTAAGAGGAGTTATCTTAGAAGGACTTCTTGGAAAAGTTCTTGAGAAATTTCTATCCATAAAAATTTATAGATAAAAAGGCTCGTGATTTCATGCATCTGATATAGGAGGGCATGAAATTGATGGAATGAGATGAATGTTTCAC
Source organism: Viscum album (assembly GCA_963277665.1). Lineage (NCBI taxonomy): Eukaryota > Viridiplantae > Streptophyta > Magnoliopsida > Santalales > Viscaceae > Viscum > Viscum album. The sequence goes on from OY728145.1 coordinate 509,531,284, forward strand.
CAACCTATAGTGTTTTGCACCATCTTTAGAAGATAATGAGATCTCTAGGGAAAGAAATTTTCAGGACATACTTCTCTATGATATTAGATTGTAGGTGAATATTTTTCATCTGAGTATATTTTTAGATGTGATGAATTAGCCACTCATCACGGAAATGAATCTGAGAGAGGCCCCAACCAACATCTAGGTTGTTTCAGTAGGGTGAACTGTGAGCTCTTCTTTTGGTGGTAAGAAGTGCTTCTATGACAGTTTTCTATAAGGAAACAATGGTTAGAGCATTCAGGGAAGTGGGCATGTAACAACCCAACCCAAAACATTGGGTATGATTTGGAATGCCACATGACCTCATGTGTGCCTCTACGTACACAAGAGGTTATTGACTATTAGTGAGGGTCTAAGTCCGTTTATGGGGAGACTATATCCTCAGTATCATGTCATAGGGTCAATAATCAACAATAATAAATATAATCAATGATAAGAGTAAACATGTGGAAAGATAAATGTGGCATACATGTCATAAAATTAAGAAGATCCAAAAGTGGCATGCAAAATCAATATAAATAAAGTAGATAAACAAACAAATGATAAATTGAAGGTCCTATTGGTGTTCATCCTCTCCCATCACTAGCTTCACACTCTTCGGCTCATCAGCCTACTATAGGTCCCTTTCCATTCATTGTATCCTTCATGAAATCTATAAGCACACCGAAATTCTTGAGTAAGGTGTGAGTACAAGACTCAGTACGACACCACTAATGCATCATTAACCTGATGTGCTCAGTATATAAGTGTATTCCATAATAATAATAAATTTGTAACAATTATTGTAACACACAATCCAAAACCGAGCGATCGTGCACTAACCAAGACTCAACAAACCCCTGGCTATACCTTATTAGCTCTATACTAGAAGGATAATCAAGGTTTCAGAATAATCCAGGATTATACACAAGGCTAATGAATCATGATACTTGGCATTATGTGATCGTGCATCTCAGCATCACTGGGAATCAAGGAAGTAATGTTCTTGACATTATCTAGGCATCGATAATGACTCGATATCTTCTAAGAATCGATAATATACCCCTTAGAATCTCCTAGTCATTAAGTGCATCACGCGGCATCCCTGAGGCATCGTCGTATCCCTACCCTATGCATAGTTCCTTCATCGCCATCATCACAAATCATGCACACTCCCCCTCTGGGGGATAAACATGTCATAATGGGACACCTACCTAGACCCAAGAATAATACCACAAAATCACACATATCATGGTAGGATACATAAGAAAGCATAGTACATCATTATAAGTAAGGTAACATAAAAATACATGTGATAAATACCAAACATGAATAATAAACTACAAAATTACTCATGGAAACAAGTTTCACATAAGGTTCTCAGAGCTACACACACAACCACATGTGATCATAATCTAGCACGGTCATCAAATATGTCTTCACATAAATCATAATAAGGAAACTTGTGTAATAAATTCCAAAAAGTTAATGAACTTCCCACCTCAAATTCATTGATGTCAAGGAAAGGATAAACCACCCTATGTAGTTCGATAGAAAGAGTGGAATCCTTAGCAGTCAATAACACCACTTCATATTCTTATAATTATAAATGTCAACATTTCAATGTTCAAGGTTCTTCAAGGGTTACTTGAATCAAAACTAGTTACTTTACTATAAATGGTGTGAACCATGGATTTAAAACTCATGGCCTCAAAAAAATATTAATAAAATAAAAAATACAATCAAATAAAAGGAGGGGTTGTGATGAAAAGGTGGCACAAGTAACACCACCAAATTACAATCTCATTCAACAATCTTCTTATTTTATGTCAGACACCCCTTCTATGGGATCCACCCCAACCTCTTGGGTGTCTACCTCTCTTCTATTGTTTCAGATCCTACCAAGATTTATTCTGATTATCCATGTATGGAGATTCATCATCCTCGTCATGAGGCTCAATGTATTGACCTCTAATAGAGTCATTTTTTATATCAAAATAGGCCCATCATAACTCTTAAGATCATATTAACTCATTTCTTGGTCATCCTTAATGTCTAAGGATTTTCCATCATCTCGATTAGATTTATGAGTAGTTCCAAATTCCTCATAGAAAACTTACCTACTTTGAGATCTATTTACTATGTCAAGCATACTGAGATAATGTGCCCTTCCTTTTGGTTGATCCTGGGTCAAGGAAGACTTTCCCTTCACATCTAAGGAATAGACTTCAATTCTAATTCCGACTTGAGGAGAAAGATGACCCGCCCCACCTGAAAGTTCCATCCTGGGGCCTATACTCTCAGATGGTGGGTTATAAGATTCCATTTTGGATGCATCCACAGCCTCACCTGATTTGACCCCTTATATTCTACCTATCATCACAGCATCATTAGAAGTAAATGAATCTGGAAACACCTGAATAGGTGTGGTAAAGGTTCCATCACCCTTTTAAAAAAAATTATCTACAGATTCACCCTAGTAGCTCCCTTTCTACCCTTGTTTCCACCCTCATTAAAGTAGGAAAAATCAAGCAAGCCAACTATATCCTCAGTCTCATATGAGGACTACCTATAAGTTAAAACATTCACATGGAAATCCTTCATTTTAGCCTACTATAGGCTTTTCTCCAAGGAAACACCACTTTAATCATGGATCAGGAGTTCATTTCAAGTGAGTGTTCCCCTAGCATTGGACTTATCTTTATTTAAGAAGTCCGATTTAGGTTGTAGCATGTTCCTTTCAAGCTACCTCAGCTTATCATTAACAATTTTGTCCCATGAGACAGCATAATACTTTTGAAGAGGAGAATCCTATAGGTCGGTATATGCAGTAGAACACAAGCCCTCACCCTGGTCATCAGAGGGAGGATGCACCCCCTACACTGGAGACCTACCTTTGTACACAGCAGTATTATCCCCTTGAATAATAGCCATAGTATCAAAACCACCAGCCACAATAGCAGCAAAGGAGGGGGTCCTTGTATCCCAACACTATGAATCCCAACTTCCTGACTAGCTCCAACAGGAGAACCTAGATCTATAACTTCTAAGTTAGGTTTCCCAGCCTTTAAATAATTTTCCACTTCTTTGAGTGGTTCCTTGAATTTTAAATGGTCAATCGAGTGACCCATCCTTTTGCAATTTGTGTAATTAAAGTTCCTACAACAATTTTCAACAATATGCTCGATTTTTTTTCACCTGGAGTAGAAGTCGTGAAGCTTCTTCAGAGAGAATGATATTTCATTCTAAACTCACCAGCTACCAAAATAACCATTTTAGTGAGGATAGAATGAATATAAACCTCAACAAGGGCCCTGGAAAAGTGACCAAACCTTTCTTTCTCAGTATCTTTGTAGAACTTTATGGGAAACCCACTGTCAAGGTAATGTCCTAGAGAATCATTGGATGCCAGAATAACCAACTTAAGCTCTTGACCTGGAACCAGACTTACGTGATTGTGTTCTTGATTTTTGAGGGATTAAAGAAAAGATACTAGTCCTGGATCTTGAGTTTTCCAGGCCTGAGAGACACCATTTCTAGTCCCCGTGCCCTTGATTTTAAATTAGTACAAGGGAATATGATATGAAAAAATCCCTTACCTATTGAAGTAAAGCGCCAATCTTTAAAACCCCAAATTTTCAAGAGACAAATGTGAAGTCCCTCAATCTTCCATGGCCTTGTAGGTAAAAAAGAAGTTACTCAAGTGATGATTGAGTGTTGACATGCCCTTATCCAATCTTGCAGGATTACATGTTCAGCCTCAACGAATGAAAGGGTCCCATTTTTTATAACTTTGCTGGAAGAGTTCTTGACACCGAATAAGAATCAACCTTTATCGTATTTTTCAGGCATGGTGGTTTGGGCATCCTCCCTTGGATGAATGACTTTCAGACCAAGTTCCCATCCTTGTTTAAAGTAATTGATTCATATTTCTGCTTTTGATTGCCATGATACTTTCTCGCTCCTAGATAATTTCTGAATTATTGTTCTAGGCCAGTGCATGCACTTGTAATATTCTCCTTAAGAATAATTATCTTTTGATGATTTCTAATAAATTATCCAATTATAATTATCTCTTAGTAATTTATTATAAATTATACTTTTATAGTTATATCTGATAATTTATCCTAAATTAACCTTTTATAATTATCTTATGATAATTTCTTACAAATTATCCTTTTATAATTATCTTTTTATAATTTATCACTAGTTATCATTTTATAGTTATTTCTTGATAATTTATTATAAATTATCCTTTAATAATTATCCTTTGACAATTTTTTATAAATTATCCTTTTATAATTTATTATAAAATATCCTTTTATAATTTATTATAAATTATCCTTTTATAATTACCTATTAATAATTTACCATAAATTATCCTTTATAATTATCTTTTGATAATTTATCCTAAATTGTCCTTTTATAATTATCTTTTGATAATTTCTTATAAATTATCCTTCTATAATTATATCTTGATAATTTACCATAAATTAACCATTTGTAATGATATCTTGATAATTTATCACAATTTATCCTTTTATAATTATATCTTGATAATTTATCACAAATTACCCATGATAATTCGGTTTAATTATCATTTGATAATTATTTATAATTATCCATTGTTAATTTCACAAAAATTATCTTTTGATAATTTTTTTATATAAATTACCCTTGAAAAAATAATGCAATTATCTTTTGATGATTCTTTAAAATTATCATTTGTAATTTCACAAAAATGTTGATTGATAATTATCTTATGATAATATTTATAAATTATCCTTTAATAATTGTATAATATTATCTTTGATAATCTATCACAATTTTCATTTGATAATTCCTTCACTATCACATATTCGGGCAAGGTATGTGTCGGATTTTATCAGCTCTAAGAAAAAAGCGCTAATAAAAGGGGGTATTTATCAGCACTTGCTAAAAGCATTGATAAATCTACCTTTCATCAGTACTAAAAAAACAATGATAAAGGTGTACCCTTTATCAGAACTTTTTTTAACACTAATAAATGGTAGATTTATCAGTACAATTATTAGCACTGATAAAAGTTTTTAATAAAAAATATTATTAATTTATATAAAATTATTATATTTATATTCAAAAATAATGTTTATTTGTATACATTAAATAAAAAACGCATGTTTATTATTAAAATATATTTTTTAATAATTCAAATATATATAATGTTTAAAAAAAGTGTATATAAGATTATAATTAAATAAATATATATTTAAATAATTATAAGATTATAATAAATTTCATTAAATAATAAATATATTTATTATATTTGTTATATTTATACTTGTATATTTATAATTATATATTTATAATTATATATAAATACTTTTAAAATATATATATTTAAATAAATATATATTTCAAATGAATTTGGTTAATAAATATATTGATGCGTGAATATAATTGATGTTCATGTGTTATGTATCATGAATGTTCATTTATACATTACACCATCATTTACTATTCATCTTGTCCATATTGATGACTTTTTTTTATGATCTATACTTTACTAGGTATATGATTCATTCATGTTACATATATTTAAATAATTTTAAAATTTCAATAATTTTTTTAAATGATAAATATATTTATTACATTTATAATTATATATAAACAATTTTTAAATATATTTATTTATAATTATAATTATAAATAAATATATATATATTTAAATAAATATATTTCCTTAATAAATATATATATATATATATATATCATTAGATAATAAATTAATTATCGTTATTTGTGTTTATATATTGATGCATGAGTATAATTGATCCTATATGATCATAAAGTTTATTTGGGGATGTGATTGTGACTTATGTTCTAAATGTTAAGATTACCTATATTATGATAATGCGCACATGCATATATTATGTATTCATAATTATGAATGTTAATTTATAAACTGACACTCGTATGATTCATTCATGTTATACCCATGAACTTATGACGTTCTCATAAATACTTATAAAATTACAATAAATATATTTAAATAATAAATTTATTGATTAAATTTTTAATTATAATTTTTTAATTATATAAAAATACTTTTTAAATTTATTTATTTATAATTATTATTATAACTATATTTATATATCTGTGTGTGTGTATTTAAATAATTAGAAAATTACAATAAATACATTTATTATAATTTTATAAATATATATATTTATATATTAATATACATATGCATTTATTTATAATTATATAAAAATATTTATAAATATATTTATTCAGCACCGATAAAGGAATGTTTTATCAGTGCTTTTTTAGCACTGATAAAGGAAGGTCTATTTTGTCAGTGCTTTATATTTTAATGCTAATAAAAACATCCCCTATCAGTGTTTTCCAAAAAGCATTGATAAAATCCTATCGTGTTTTTATAAATGGAACCCTAACAGATCCACTTGCCACTCGGCCCTCAAGATTTTGTGAAAGTTGATCTATGCCATCGCCACCTCCTCCACCCCCACCTCTACTTCCCCTGTCTCCGCCGCCCCTGCCTCTACCTCCGCCTCTGATGCCCCTATCTCCACCGCTGGTGCCCCCTTCTCTGTTGCCCCAGCCTTCGTTGTCCCCATCGTTACCACCACCTCTACCTCCACCCCTGACTCTACGTTTGTTGTCCCCTTCTATGCTACCCCCACCTTCGTTGCCCCTACCTCTAACTTTGCCTCTGCTATCCCTACTGCCTCTGCCCCCATCACCGCCACCACCGCTGCTACCTCTGCTACCGCCTCCACTTCCCCCGTTGTCCCTACCGCCAAATTGTAAGTTCCAAATGGTCTAAATAGATGTTTGATATTATTTGTGCATATGTAGTCTAGATTTTCTATATGTTCTCTAGTGATAGATGCCTCTTGAGATTTCATAGAGAGCCTAATCCTTTGACGATAGAGGATTTGTTGAAGTTTGAGATTTATGGTACCTGTTTAATTTGAAGATCCATATACCAAATACCAATTGTTTCATTATACTAAATTTTCATGATGTAGTGAACCATTGGTTGATGTTTATCTAAACCCATGACAATACTATCCTAATGTGATTAGGGTTTGAGCTTATACTCAGATTTGTGGATAGAGAACTTACTGTTCCCCATTAGAAATTGATTCTTATAAGCTTGGAATTTTGAGAAGGGCCTACAATATTAGATTTTATATTTGGGTTTTACCTATCCTATTACCCTTAACTATATTACAGATACAATATTTTATTTTAATAGTTTATACTTTTCTCATTGTAATGCACCTCAATTTTCAGAATAAGACTGTTGGCACCAAAATGGGAGAAGAAGATGAAGAAACAGAAAGCCTCAAGGGGCTGTCATGTGAAGACCATTCATAGAGCCCCAATCGCACCGCGCCCGTTGTGGAGCAAGGAGGCAGGCCGCTCCGCAAACAGATTTGACGTTCGTGAGGCCACCACGGAGCAAGGAGGCGATAATGCTCTACGAGCTCCATTGACGTTCGCAAGCCTGCCGCGGAGCAAGGAGGTGGTAATGCTCCGCGAGCACCCTTGACGTTCGCGATCCCACTACAGAGCAAGGAGGCGGGACGCTCCACAGCCGTATTTGACGTTCGCGAGCCCACCGCGGAGCAAGGAGGCGGGACACTCCACGACCGTATTTGACGTTCGTGAGCCCGCCGCGGAGCAAGCTCCGTCTTCGCACCAAGCAAGATTTGCTTTGCGGTGCCTCTCCCTTATAAATATAAGCCTCCCCCCAAGTCCCGGGGGCAGATCATCCGACCTTTCAACTTCCTATCTCCCAAATCACAAATCTCCTTCTGCTCTGCGAACCATGAGCTGTGTGAGGTACTTATACTCAGCGAAGTGCCTCCCCTTTTCCTTGTTTTAACCCCCTATTTTGAGAGGGATGCCTTTCGCGGAGCCTAAGGGTCTCCGCAAAGGAAGGGGATCCCCAAGGGGACCTGGGTTGTCACGGAGCATTTATGCTTCGCGAAACACCCTTCATGTACATGTGATCCACATGCCAAGGCATGGTCACTGTACTTCACGAAACACATTACTTCACGATACCTTGCTTCGCAAGGCACCTTTGCTCCGCAAGGTAGTGCTCTGCGAATGCCTTTCCACTTCGCGAAGCACCTCCTATATACACCACTTTCCTATGCTTAGGCTGAGGCGCCCAACTTCGTGAAGCACACCCCTTTGCAAGTACCCTCCTCCACACGAAGCAGCAGATTTTCACAAGGCCCCTGCCTATGAACCCCTATGATTTTCAATTTCTTTTCCCGTGCGACCCTCCAGGTTTGCACGATGTGATTTCAAAATCCTTTGGATGGTACTGCATGTTGTGTTGCTTCGCCTCATGCTTCTTCGCATAGGCACGCTAACGGCTATTGCTTCTTTGCATATCCATGCTAACATGGACCCCCACCCCCACCCCCCCAATGGTTCTCTCCATAACACCCCCTAGACATGGCATTTTATGTCCCTTATCTTCACCAAGGAGCAGAGGGTACCGGTTATGTAAGTCCTAGGGGTGCTGAGAAAACCCACCTCATTCAAGCTACAAGACGTTAAACTACCAAGCACCATCGTCCTCAGCACATGATGTTAAACTGTATCCTTGCCCCGTGCCTCACACACGGGGTTCCCCCACCTTGAACATTCTTCACACCCACTGGTCTCCACGAGGATGAGATCTTCCCTCATAGGGGAGGATGTCCTCCTTATCAGAGTGGCATTTTTCCGTAGGGAAAGGGAGATCATCTTGGTGTAATCCCCTAGCTTTTCTTGCAGGAGGCAGCGTCCCTGCTCCTCCTTTCTTCTTCGGTCCCAAGGACCAAGGGGGAGGGGGAAATGGACATCGGACCCCTCCTTTCTTCGAAACCAAGTCCCTCTCCCGCTGGGCTTTGTCACCATCAGGCCTCCATCCTGGAGTAAGTCCCAACCTCTTCGGGCTGCTAACCACGCATAAGCCCTTGTTTCCTCTTTGGGCTGCGATCACATGTAAGCCCCGCTTCACTTCTCACGGACACACCTTTTGCGACGTGATTGTCAGGTCTCTACTGCCTCTTGTTTCTCACATCAATCATGACTCACATGGGCTTAGAGTAAGCACCAACCACAACATCCTCCTTGGGTATCCTAGAGTGTAAGCCCCACACTGCCACCTAAACTACGAGGTATTTGATCCTTGCTAAGGCAAGGTATGTAGAAAGCCTCCACGAGGTTCAAGCCCACCACCCATGGGACCCAAGGTCCTCCTTCAAGTCAGTTCACAGACCCACCTGAACTACGAGGTCTCTGATCCTTGCTAAGGCAAGGTACGTAGGAAGCCTCCATAAGGTTCAAGTCCACCACCCATGGGACCCCAGGTCCTCCTTCACGTCGGTTCACTGACCTACCTGAACTACAAGGTCTTTGATCCCTGCTAAGGAAAGGTATGTAGGAAGCCTCCACGAGGTTCAAGCCCACCACCCATGGGACCCCAGGTCCTCTTTCACGTCGGTTCACCGACCCACCTGAACTACGTGGTCTTTGATCCTTGCTAAGGCAAGGTATGTAGGAAGCCTCCATGAGGTTTAAGCCCACCATCCATTGGTCTTCCCAACCCCCTTCACGTCGGTTTACTAACACCTTGGGCCGCCTCAGAGCGTAAGCCCCAAATTCCACCATCTTAACTATGAGGTATTTGATCCTTGATAAGGCAAGGTACGTAGGAAGCCTCCCTGAGGTTCAAGCCCAACATTCGGTTTCTCCGACCATCTTCACGTCGGTTCTCCCCCGTCATACATGACGTTGAACTGTGGACCTATTTCAGCGGTAAACCATGGTCACTCCATTCAGCAGTAAGCCATTGTCACTCTATTCAGCAGTAAGTTGTTGTCACTCCATTCAGTAGTAGTCCCTTGTCACTCCATTCAGCGGTAAGTCGTTGTCACTCCATTTAGCGGTAATCCATTGTCACTCCATTTAGAGATAAGCCATTTTCACTCCATTAAGTGGTAAGCCGTTGTAATCCCAATCAGCAGTAAGTCATTGTCACTCCATTCAGTGGTAAGAAATTGGAACCCCAATCGGCGGTAAGCTGTCTTCAGATGAACTACGTAGACTTTGATTCCCTACCATGGGGATATGTAGGAATCTTCTTCGAGGCTCAAGCCTAAAACTATCGTCATCCTCATGGCGGTTCCATCCCATTCACCATCCACTTCATCCAACTGCTCCATCATCCATCCTGGTTCTTACCTGAGCCGCCACATCCCAGTGGGATCATACCGCCTCATACCCCATTCTCCTTGACAGTAACCGGGAGATCAACCACGCATTGTCCCCAACATCAGTGTTCCCTCTGGGGGTTGCACTCATTTGATCCACTCTAATCAGTGTTCTGATTAGTCTGATCCATTTCCGCTGGACATTAAACTTGCGGCATACCCTGTGTTAAACATGGGAAGCTGAGGAAAACCTCAGATACATGCCCATGTCATTTGATTCCCCACATTCAATGTGGGATGCCTCGGGCTTCCATGCCCTCGAGAAGCCCTATAATAAGGGACAAAAGACAGACGCGCTAGTGTCCCAGCGCCCAGACACGCCAGTGATGCCCAACGTGACTACTCCCCTGACTGAAGATTGTTGCCCTGACCAGACCCCTTGGAATGTCCCGACATAAGTAATGTAATTAAGTGGTGTCCATGAAGATATAGTGCTAGGAAGAGTTTCACGAACAACATATTAAGTCTATAAGGGAGACCCATACTAGGTGACGAGTTCCAAGGAGGAATCCACAGAAGGAAGAACCGACATCCCATAATCCTGTTTCGATAAAGGATCAAATGTACCTAAATAATTGATGGATGCTTCCCGCCTTTGGAAAGCAGGAATGTGGGGCAACAGAAAGCGTACCTTCCGTCCTCAAAAGAGATGGACGCGCGCACCCCGATGAAAGCATTGGAAACAGAAATGGTGAACCTGACGTGAAATTCTTCTCCTCAACATAGAGACTAGTAGCATTTGAGTCATCAATGGATTGACATGTCACCGGATCCAGTTATCTGGCACCAGGTCCTGCCAAGCAAATAGCGGGCCTGGCATGGAACTCACCAGAAGTTGGGGCAGTAGAATGTTGGACATCCCATTCTGCGATGTTGTCAACGTGGATCCCTCTTACTGTCCATGGAAGACGATATGGTGTTGGGGAATTAGTCATCAATTCCTTTTTCTTTGATCACTGACGAGTTAATCTCCCTGCTCTCATTGCTTCAGGGATGCGATCAACGCCTGCCCATCAACGCAGGGGCAGGGGCAGCGCCAACACGTCCGTTCCACGTGGCTTCACCTCTCCCATGATGGCCTCTATATCTATGACCATGGGGAACCCACGCCGCCTCTCCCCATCCGAGGTCATTCAACAAAGGGTAATCAACGACCTCGTGTTCCGTTACGAGGAGGAGGGAATAATCACAGCCCAAGATATGGCCTGCCTGGATCTGGAGGCGTCTACACCTCGTCGCCAACTCTACCCCTGAGGGCCACGTAGGGATCCATTTCTCCCCACCCAGACATACAACCATTTCAGGAGCCTGTCCCCAGAATGCTTTGATGACTCCCTGCCTTATGCTGACGAGGTAGGTTGCGTCCGGCCCATCTCGGTCATATTCCCATTTCAGGGGCTCCCAATGAGGGCTCCCACCCAGCTGTATCAATGCCACTGCCCAGTCTTGCTGGAAGAGGAGTAGGTAAGCTATGTACCTTAACCACCGGCCCTAGTTCATCTAACCCGACGCCAGCGTCAGGCGCAAGCTGAGGAGGACGCTCGCCAAGGGGCATCAACATCGGCAGCTACTATGTCCTGAGCCACCTCCAACACATATCCTCAGTTCCCTACATACACAGAGTAGGGGCACTTATATGCCCAACTAGGATCGAGGCCCCAACCACCACACGGGCAGGCTGGGTCGACTCTGTTGGTCGTCGGCACAAGCAGTGGCCGCTGTGAACCAACCCGCAGTGATGCCACCCAGTACGAAGGTCCTCCCCGTACCACTACCATGGAAATCATGGGCCTTCCCCGATTCGAGGCTCGGCATGGAGGTATGCCACATGCCACACCAAATATGAATGAAGGCCTTCCCTACGACAGTGATACTCAGCACGGAATCCTCTCTCATGCCCATTACACTAGGTATGGAGTCATTCCTCCTACCCCCAACCACTGGGGTAGGTAAATTTCCCATCTGGTATCTCTTAAATGTGGGGATCCTCCCCATGTCCTCTCAGCAGCTGGTGAAGATCCTCCTCACCTCGGTAACCAGAGGGGTGAGGGCTAGCCTCGCTTCACCCGCACCCAGCATAGAGGTCCTACCCATGTTCAGCTAGACTGGTACAAGGACCATCCTCGTACTGAGGTCGCCAAGGAAAACAAGAATGGAGGTCCTTCCCATGCTTCTTCCAGTTCTATCGGAGGTCTTTCCTGCTCCAGTGCTACCCATGGAGGTCCTCCCCATGTCCCCTTTGACATATGTCCTCGTGCTCCTCGCACCCCATCTTTCTCAGGTGAAGACCCTCTCCGCCCCAGCACTAGTGCGGTCGAAGGACCCTGTGTCAGAAATATGCCTTGTCCTAAGGAGCCACCCTGGGACAGGAAGGTAGGTCATCGCCACCATAGGAAGAATTCTGGGAAGGTCCGGATAGAGATCAGACCAGTCCACTTCTCAGACTCCGAGGTGGAATACGACTCAGCATGGGAACCCTCCTCTCGCTCATCTGAGTCAAGGGTCAGGGTAGGGACGAGGTGCATCAGCCTGGTTCTCCCAGAATGTGAGGTCCATCGGATTCATACCTCCCTCCATAGGTATATCCAGGAGGATGAAAATTTGGTGACCCCACTGGTTACAGTCATGCAATCACCGTCATCGTCACCAGAAGCACTTTCTACCTACACAAGAGATCACGGAGAGCTATTCTGGGGACCATTGGTAGGCGAGAAGCATCGTGACCTATCACCAGCAGCCCTAGCCCCTGAAATAGTAATTGTGGCCATTATCCTGTATTATCATGATGTGACGGCTAGGTCACTACACGCTTTGGAGGACAGCCTGAGATTCGGCGGCCAGTCAGCCCGTTCATCATACTCTCCACCAGCCAGCCAGCCTTCCTAGAAGTCTGCCTCAATACCGATGTCAGTTCCTCAGCCACCCCCAGTTGATGAGTGGGGAAATCAAGGGCTAGACCCTAAATCTGAGCTAAGGTGCTTCTGGAACATCCTAGCAGCGGACCACTTCTCCGAGAAGTTCTGGCCCGTGGCAGCACCGAATTTCTGCATACTAGAATCCCTCACCCCAGAGGAAGTTGAATTTTTCCGCAAAAACCTATGGGCAACGCACTTTCATCTTCGTCGTTGATGAGTGGTTTATCCCAGGAGCCAAGGGCACCTTGAATAAATTAGCAAAAAATGTCGTCTGGTTGATCTAGTTGTGCTCCCTGTGGCCCAGCGCCCCGAGTCACCAAGTCGCTATAAGGCCCTCCAACAACAATGCGTTCAGAGTTTCAAGGTACTCTGCAAAATTATCAAGGAGGCTACCCCCCACGTGAAAATACTTTGCTGGGGGTAGTATGTTTCCCTCCTCTTCAGTCCTATCTGGCGGCATCCCAAATCGCTTGGCGATATCGAGGACATGCCCCCAGGAAGGGTCACGGTCAACATGGCCGACATAGTGGATGAGGAGAATGATTTGGATCTTCTCGATGGAGACTTGCCCCCCGAGGGTGTTCCATCACTATTGGACTCATCGGGAAGGATTACTTGTCAGTAGAGAAACCTACTTGGTCTCCTTGCACCCACCGAGGCACTGGTACTCATCCAAAATTCCGGTAAGGGTAAAGAGAATGTCGGAGCTGCCAAACACTCTGACCCGTCCACCTCAGTGCAGAAGATGGAGGAGGACCCTAAGAAGGCCATGTTGTGCCAACAACTTGCTGAGCAGAAGAGGTTGGTCGACGAACTCTTGGTTGAACGTGTTGCAGAGCGACGGCCCGACTACAGAAATCCCAGGCTAGTACAGCATGGGCAGGAACAACTTCCACTTAGTGAGCTACCCCCAGGCAACCTTGATCATGCTGCTCCCGTAGACAGGGTTGAAGTCGGAGCTCACGACAAGAGGGCACGGTATGTCTCGCCAAACCCTCCTGAACAGCATGGCAATCCAAGGAATCTAGCTCGGGTTCCCCCAACTGCCCCGTAAGTCGCTCCACCAGCCGCTCCATGAGCCACTGAGCCTATTTACCATGTTTAAGAACTCGCCAATGCGCTCATAGTTAGGTATCCCTGTCAAGACAGGGACCCCTGATCGTACCACGATTCACTGTGTCATTTTCACCCTTACACCATTGTATTAAACTGAATTTTTATTGTAAATTACAAAAATAATATCAAATTGAATTACATGTTATAATCCTTTATTTTTTGTTTATTGATATTAAAAATTCCAATGTTACTTGTCTTGAAAATTTCATTGAAGGTAAAGGTGATTTGAAGGGCCCGTGATGATGTCCAAGAAAAATGGGCCAAACTGCACAGGATCCAAGCACACCAGTGGGTTAATCCGCACACTTCTACTAGACCGTGAATAAAATTGGGAATAAATTTTGTGGGATGGTCCTAAACTTATTGGGATACATTTCATATGAAGAAACCCAAGACTCATTCGGCCATCTGATGGCCTTGCCGACCTGATCTGTCCAGCACACCAAATCTGCGCGGATTCAAAAGTGGTGTGTTGTGATCTATCCATATCTCGGGCTATAGGTGTCCAAAGTGAGCCAAACTTTCGGCAAAGATAACCAAGAGGTGTTGATACAACTTTGTTATTTTATACAAATATAGATAATTCTTTATGGAGGTCGAAACACCTGTGACAAGTGGTTTTAATAATTTTGTGTGCTCAAAACCACCTTCCCATTTTCCTATAAAGTGGAACCTTGGGCTCCTCATTTGCAAGTTCAACCAGGAGGCAAAGCTCTTGTATTTTGGCGACCCAAAGGAGTTATCTCCTCATAATTGAAGTTCTGGAGGCCCCTATCATCATAGGGGAATCAAGGATGAAGATGGAGTTCCACCTGAGCCTTCTCCTCCTCTCGATGGCGAGTTAAACGGTGGACGATCATTTCGAGGGAGCTACACATACTTGGGAGGGAGTTCCGGCACTTGATACTCTACTGGTTTTGTGTGATTTTTGTGTGGATTATTTTACTTATGTTTTATCTAATCATGCTTCTCCTCTGAGTTCATTTATTTGGTTTAATTTAGTGAACCGATTTTCATTTCAACACCGATTGGGTTGAAATTTCAAGTGGGAAACTTGAGTTGTTCCGATTGGGCAACACAAGGATCCTATTTCTCTCACACATACAAAAGATATTAGTATGATTTGGTATCCTTTAATATGTTCTTGAAGTCCAAACCTTGACAACACGATTGTTGTGTTAATGTTTGGTACTTTGCGCAATGTTTAGAGAGGCAAGAGGGGAATCAAGATCTTGACAACCCTCAAGAAAAGAATTAAAAAAAACCCATGTGAAATTTTCAGAACAATGAACTATCCAAGATGTGTATTTAACTTGAAGTGATCTCCTTATCACATAATTATTAATCCTCCACCTTATTCTATCAACTATTAAACTCTTTAAGTTAAGTTATTTTCTTAAAATTGTTGTCAAAATCACCCCCCTCTTTTAGTAATCTTTATTAAAAATACACACTATAAGCCACCAACGCTCCTTGAGATATGACCTAGGATCTTCCCTAAACTATAAATCAATATTAAAAACATAATCAATTTGACATTTCATGACAACGCATTCAAATTTTGGTGCCGTTTCCGGGGAGCATTTTGGTTTTAGTGCGGTTTTTTATAAGTTTTTTTTGTAATTTTTGTGAATATTTATTTGTTTTATTTTATACCTCATCCTATATTTTTGTATTATGGTCCATTTGGTGTGTAGGTTTAGTGCATGACACGTTCTACTCTGGGAGACTTACAACCTTTTAAACCCGAACTGGAGAGGACCCTACGTCAACAACACCGAGACACACAAGACAACACTGTGAAGGAGGACGCACAAAACATCAACACTCATCTTGATCCTTCTTCTTCTTCTTTAAGAACCCACATAAAAACTGAAATTAACATGAATAAAATGGATGAAAACAATCGAACACTAAAATAACTAACCTCACCTGATGTTGATATTCAGCCCACATACATTCAATTACAAGGAGAGGCACCCAATTTTGAACTAAAATTTGGCTTAATTCATCTATTACCAAGATTCAATGGACTTCCTGGAGAGGATCTGCACAAGCACTTAAAATAATTTCATACTATTTTTCCAAAATTAAAACCTGCTAATGTGGATGAGGAACAAGTAAAGCTTAGAGCATTCCCACTTTCTTTGTAAGACACTGCGAAAGATTGGTTATATTATGTTAATTCCCCAATAAGAGGTTGGGCGGACATGAAACACCTTTTTCTTGAAAAATACTTCCCAGCCTATTGAACTGCAACAATAAGGAAAGAAATTTGTGGGATAATACAATCTCAAGGGGAAACATTACATGAATATTGGGAATGCTTTAAAATATTATGTTCAAGTTGCCCACACCACCAAATAGGTGACCAACTTTTAATACAATATTTTTATGAAGGTTTAATCCCTATTGATAGAAATATGATTGATGATGTTGCAGGTGGTGCACTGGTAGATAAGACCCTAATTGCTGCAAGGACCTTAATCGAGAACATGGCACAAAATACTCAACAATTCGGTACAAGGTATAGCATACCCATTCAAGGTGTTCATGAGGTACAAAGTACTGAATTTGAGAAGAAGGTGGACACAAAGTTTGAAGAGGTAAGTACCCTTCTTTGAAAACTTTCTCTTTCCCAAGGGAAGTCCCAATCTCCTCCTCCTATCCATTGTGGTATATGTTCTTCTGACACCCACTACTCTGACCAATGTCCTCAATTGAGGGAAACATCTGAGAGTGGTGAGGCAATATTTCTAGGCCGCCCCTATAACCAACCCTTTAGGCAAGAACCTTACTATCCATCCAACCCTGGGTGGAAAGAGAACCAAGCCTATAGGCAAGGGGCTATTCAAACCAACCTCAAAAACAATGGAACCAACTGGGGCAGAGTAGTCATCAACCACTACCATCTAGAAACCCTCAACCACCCAAAAGGCCTTTCCAACAAACCCCACCAAAACTTGAACCTAGCTTAGAAGATATGATGAAACAAATGGCTGCCAACAATATCCAATTCCAACAAACTACTCAGGTAGCCATACAAGAGCTCAAAACCCAAATAGGCCAACTAGCTAACTCAGTGGGTGAAATTCAAAGTCATGGGTCAGGTAAACTTCCCTCTCAACCAATAGTTAACCCTAGGGATAAAGTAAATGTTAGTTACATCACCCTTAGGAGTGGAAAAAAACTAGAAAGTAAAATGAATCCTCCATTAGAGGCATCCCCTATGAAGTAAACCTCCATCCCAACCATTAAAAATGTTCCAAATGTTGATGAACCTTGTCTTGAGAGAAGCCCTTCCAAAGGAAAGAGTGTGTACATTGATGAGTCACCTAGCCCAACCATTCCTCTTCCATTTCCTCAAAGGTCCACCCAACCAAGAAAACCAAAGGAAAATAATCTTTATAAGGAAATATTGGATATTTTCAAGAAAGTGCAGGTTAACATCCCATTGATTGATGATGTGAAGCAAATTCCACGGTACGCCAAGTTTCTAAAGGAGATGTGTACACACCGAAGGCGACTTCGTGGAGATAAGAAGGTGAGTTTGGGGAGGAATGTTTCAGCATTTATAGAGCCATCACTTCCAACCAAGTACAATGATCCTGGAACATTCTCAATTCCATGTACCATAGGGGAGTATTATTTTTCTAATGCTATGCTTGATTTAGGTGCCTCTATTAATGTGATGCCTCACTCAATTTACTCTACATTGCAGGTCGGGGAACTAAAGACCACTGGAATTATTGTTCAACAAGCTAACCGGAGTACTGCACACCCCTCTAGTGTGTTAGAGGATGTTCTTGTGAGGGTCCAAAATTTAATTTTTCCTGCTGCCTTTTATGTGCTTAAAATGGAGGATGATAGGATGAATGGACATGCCCCGATTATATTGGGGAGACCTTTCTTGAAAACCGCTAAAACCATAATTAATGTCCACAATAGTACATTATCTATGGAATTTTGTGGTGATATAGTCCATTTCAACATCCTTGATTCCATGAATCACCCCTCAGAAGAACATTCCTATCTCTCTGTTAATTCAATTGATGTACTCCCTACCCCTGAAAAAACAACATTTCCTTCCCCTGATCCCCTTTCTGAGTTTTCTTTACTGATAGAAATTCTAGGAAATAATTCATCCATTGATTGTTGTAGTGGTCTAGAAAAGTGTCATGCATGTTTGTTTATTGATGATTTCTTGAACACTGATGATCCACTGACAATCGATGATACTGCTAAGCTTGTAAAAGCTCATTCCTCATTCGAGGTTGATATCATTGAGTAGTTAGATAAGATCAGTGACCTCTCACACACACTCCCATCAATCCAAAATCCACATGAATTGGAACTAAAACAACTGCCTCAAGATTTAAAATATTCACATCTTGATAATGGAAACAAGTTTCCCGTCATCATTGCTAGTTCACTCCCTCCTGAGCATGAATTGCGACTGCTTGAACTTTTGAGGGAGTATAAACAAGATTTGGGGTGGACACTTGCTGACATTTCTGGTATTAGCCCATCAATTTGTACAAATCATATTTTGTTAAATGATGATGCTAAACCAGTGAGGCAGCCACAATGTCAAATGAACCCCAACCTCCTAGAAGTTGAGAAAAATGAGGTAACAAAATTATTGGCTGCTGGAATCATTTACCCCATATCTGACAGCCAATGAGTCAGTCCCGTTCAAGTGGTTCCTAAAAAGACTAGCCTTACAGTAATTAAAAATGAAAACAATGAATTGGTTCCAACTCGTGTGCAAAATAGTTGGTGTGTCTATATAGACTATCGCCGACTAAACCAACACACGAGGAAGGACCATTTCCCTTTGCCATTCATTGACCAAATGCTAGAGAGGCTAGCGGGTAAGTCCTACTACTATTTCCTTGATGGGTATTCTGGATAATTTCAAATCCATATTTCCCCTGAGGATCAGGAAAAGACAACCTTCACTTGCCCCTTTAGCACATTTGCCTATAGAAGGATTCCATTTGGTCTGTGCAATGCTCCGGGTACTTTCCAACGATGCATGGTTGGTATTTTTTCGGATTACCTAGAGAATTGCATGGAAGTATTCAGGGATGATTTCAATGTTTATGGATCTTCTTTTGATGAATGTTTGAGTAGTCTTGGTTCAGTCCTACGTCACTATATTGAAAATAATCTTATATTAAATTATGAGAAATGCCATTTCATGGTGCGATGAGGTATAGTTTTGGGGCATGTCATTTCTGGGGATGGTATCCAAGTAGATAAATCAAAAGTTAATGTCATTTATTCCCTTTTATTCCCCAAAAATATATGGTATATGAGATATTTCCTAGGTCATGCTGGATTTTACCATCGTTTCATTTGTGACTTTAGTAAAAATGCACTCCCCCTCTCCCGATTACTCCAAAAAGAAAAAGAATTTGTTTTTGATAAAGAATGTGAGGATGATTTTAATAAGTTAAAATGGAGTCTCACCTCACCCCCAGTAATCTAACCACCTCGGTGGGATTTACCATTTGATCTCATGTGTGATGCCTCTAACTATGCAGTTGGGGCAGTTTTGTCACAAAGGGTCGACCGAGCTCCACATGTCATAGCCTATGCCTCGCGTACTTTGGACCCTGCCCAAGAAAACTACACCACAACTGAAAAGGAATTACTTTCCATTGTGTTTTCCTTGGACAAATTCAGGTCATACCTTTTGGGGTCTAAATTCATTGTGTTCTCAAACCATGCATCCCTCCGGTACCTCCTTAAGAAACCGAAAGCCAAACCACGTCTCATTCGTTGGATGCTCCTCATTCAAGAATTCAATCTAGAAATTAGAGATAAAAAAGGAGTAGAGAATGTGGTGGTTGACCATATCAGTAGGATTCAACCATCCTCAGACATTGACTTATACCCCTTTATTCCCATAAATGAAAAGTTTCCTGATGAGCAACTGTACCGAGTACAAGATGCTATTCCTTGGTATGCTGAAATTGTAAATTATTTGGTAGAATCTTGCATTCCTACTGATTTCAACAAAAACCAAGCCAGTCATCCAAAACATGAGTCCTGTTGGTATATTTGGGATGACCCCTACCTTTGGCGCACCTGTAGTGATCAAGTCCTTAGGCGTTGGGTTCTCGATAGTGAGTTTCAGTCCATCCTTTGATTCTGCCACACTCTTGCTTATAGGGGCCACTTTGGTCCCCAACGGACTGCTCGCAAGGTCCTTGATTCTGGTCTCTTTTGGCCAACACTTTTTCGAGATGCCCATTATTTTTGAAAATCTTGTACTCGTTGTCAAAGAATGGGGAATGTCTCTAAAAGAAATGAAATGCCACAATAACCGTTGCTCTTTCATGACATTTTTTATGTTTGGGGTATTGAATTTATGGGGCCATTTCCAAATTCCTTTGGAAACTTTTACATTCTTCTAGCAGTTGACTATGTATCTAAATGGGTAGAGGCACGAGCTACAAGGACTGATGATTCTAAGGTAGTTGTAGAATTTTTGAGAACCAAAATCTTCTGTAGGTTTGGCTTACCTAGGTTCATCATCAGTGACCAAGGTTCTCATTTCTGAAACTGAACAATGCAATCACTTTTGCGTAGGTATGGGGTCGGTCATCGAGTTTCTACTGCATATCATCCACAAACCAATGGTCAAGTAGAGGTGTCAAATAGAGAGGTAAAACAAATTCTTGAAAAAACGGTTCAACCCAATAGAAAATATTGGAGTATTAGAATTGATGATTCATTATGGGCCTATTGTACTACTTTCAAAACTCCTATTGGAATGTCACCCTATCGTCTTGTGTTTGGAAAGAGTTGTTACCTCCCTGTTGAGATGGAGCACCGGGCCTACTGGGCCATCAAACAATGCAATTATAATCATTCTGGTGCAGGTTCTCAAAGGAAGTTGTAGATTCAGGAGTTGGAGGAAATGAGAAGAGATGCATATGAAAACTCCAGGATTTATAAAGAGCGAACCAAGGATTCCCATGACCGTCTTATACTTCATCGTCAGTTCCACATTGGGCAGAAGGTCCTCCTTTATAATGCAAGGCTGAATTTGCATCCAGGTAAGCTTCATTCCCAATGGTTTGGATCATACATTGTTACTAACATCTCTCCATTTGGTGTTGTCCAGGTTCAAAATGAAGAAACCAAGAAAACATTCACTGTCAATGGGCAGCGGTTGAAGCACTTCCATGAATCCATTCCGAAGTCCCCGAGGGAGGAACTCCATGTTCAAGAAGAAATCTATCAATGAAACTCACCAGTTTTTATCCTTCCTTTCCACATCCTCTTTTCTTACATTGAGGACACTACACATTCTAGGTGTGGAGGGGATGGGTACATTCCTGGGTTAGATAGGAATTTTCATCGTTTTCTCTTTTCTTCTCTTTTCAGCCTTTTTTATGGTATTTTCATTTTTTCCCCATTCACAATTTCGAAGTTCGATGATTTGGTGACCATAAAGGGGGGGAAGTAAAAATACCATAACAAAGGCTAAAAATAATTTTTGTATTAATTTAACATTAGGGAGTGATTTTTAGTGAATTGGTTTTCTATCAATGATATAAATGGTTGTATCACTATAAAACATTTGAGATGATTGATGCCCCTTGTGTGAGTAGTTTTGGGAAAACTATGTCACTATTATCCCCATACATTTTTGCACCAAACCACGAATTATGAATATTTATTACTTAATATAAGGTAAATATATGTTAGGTTAATATTTTTTATCTTTAAATGATATTTTCATTCGTTCGTTCCTTATCTGATCTTTTTTATTACTGTACCAGATTGACCTATGCGTGTGTACCTAATGTCCGACTGTTGTACGCCCCCAAAAAAATTGTGTCTTGGGCAGGTCAAAAACCACTCCTCATCAACCTTTGATCTTGTTATAACTATTGAAATTAGTGTCGTGAGGAGATCAAAAAAGGGTTGAGAGATGAGTGTGAGATTTGTTCCAAATGCAACTTCAAAAAAAATATAATAAATGAGGGGAGTGATGAAATGTGAAAAATATGGGGATATCTAGCTCAGGAGCTTATGGTTTGAATTTTGGGAATGATTAAGTGAGTGGTTCTTGAAATATGATTGCAAAGGATGTAGGACGGGTTTGGTGAAAAATAATTTAAAGTAGAATAATGTTAAAATAACTTATATTTATTTGATAGAAAGTGGAAAGAATATCATGGAATGGTTTTCACACACACACATGGAGATTTATTGGAATGGTTGACTTTTAAATTCCTTGATCATGTTGGTGTCATGAATCTCTTTGAATTTTATTTTGATATGATTTATGAGACATATTTTTCTATTTTCACTAGGAAAAACTCCTTGGTGTGGTTCATGCATTGATCACATTACTTTAGTGAATTTAAATTTCCTCAAATGTTAAATTTTCATTATGTTGGAAATATATATATATATATATATATATGTGCATCATATTATTTGGATATGTGACTTTTCCCAGGATTGCAAATGTTTAGGTGTGGGGGTGTGATCGTACCACGATTCACTGTGTCATTTTCACCCTTACACCATTGTATTAAACTGAATTTGTATTGTAAACTACAAAAATAATAGAAAATTTAATTACATATTTTAATCATTTATTTTGTTTTTATTGATATTAAAAAGTCCAATGTTACTTGTATTGAAAATTTCATTGAAGGTGAAGGTGATTTGGAGGGCCCATGATGATGTCCAAGAAAAATGGGCCAAACTGCGCAGGATCCAAGCACATCAGTGGGTTAATCCGCACACTTCTACTAGAATGTGAATCCAATTGGGATGAAATTTTATGTTCTGGTCCTAAAATTATTGGGATATATTTCATATGAAGCAACCCAAGACTCATTCGTCCATATGATGGCCTTTCCGACCTGATCTGTCCAGCACACCAAATCTGCACAGATTCAAAAGTGGTATGATGTGATCTGTCCATATCTCAGGCTATAGGTGTCCAAAGTGAGAAAAACTTTCGGTGGAGACAGCCAAGATGTGGGGATACAACTTTTTTATTTTATATAAATTGAGATAATGTTGTCTGGAGGTCGAAACACCTGTGACAAGTGGCTTTAATAATTTTGTGTTCTCAAAACCACATTCACATTTTCCTATAAAATAGAACCTTGGGATCCTCATTTGCAAGTTTGACCAGGAGGAAAATCTCTTATATTTTGGCGACCCAAAGTTTTTCTCTCCTCATACTTGAAGTTCTGGAGGCCCCTATCCTCATAGGGGAATCAAGGATGAAGAGGGAGTTCCACCCGAGCCTTCTCCTCCTCTCGATGGCAAGCTAAACGGTGGACGATCATTTCGAGGGAGCTACACATACTTGGGAGGGAGTTTCGGTACTTGATACTCTACTAGTTTTGTGTGATTTGTGTGTGGATTATTTCACTTATGTTTTATCTAATCATGATTCTCCTCTGAGTTCATTTCTTGGGTTTAATTTAGTGAACCGCTTTTCATTTCAACACCAATTGGGTTGAAATTTCGAGTGGGAAACTTGAGTTGTTCCGATTGGGAAACACAAGGATCCTCTTTCTATCACACATACAAAAGGTAATAGTATGCTTTGGTATCCTTTAATCTGTTCTTGAAGTCCAAATATTGACAACACTATTGTTTTGTTAAGGGTTGGTACTTTGCGCAACGTTTAGAGAGGCAAGAGGGGAATCAAGATCTTGACAACCCTCAACCAAAGAATTAAACAAAACCATGTGAAATTTTCAAAACAATGAACTATCCAAGGTGTGTAGTGAACTTGAAGTGATTTCCTTATCTCATAATTCTTAATCCTCCACCTTATTCTATAAACTATTAAACTCTTTAAGTTAAGTTGTTTTCTTAAAATTGTTTTCAAAATCACCCCCCTCTTTTAGTAATCTTTATTAAAAATACACACTATAAGCCACCAACGCTCCTTGAGATACAACCTAAGGTCTTCCCTAAACTATAAATCAACCTTAAAAACATAATCAATTTGACGTGTCATGACAACGCGTTCAACCCCCATCCATATGATCATATGGCGGCGATCATAGGCCACCTTGAGGCATTGGAAACATGACAGGTGTCAATCCCACCTGATGGTAAGCCATATCCAGCGTGGGTGGACGATATTTCGGTGCCTCCGGGTTTCGGGAATCCCACCTTCTCCCCTTTTAACGGGACGGGGGACCCTCCGCAGCACCTGGCCCACTTTAACTCAAGGTGTGGGCCTATGTTAGGGACTCCAGCGCAGCAAGAGGCTTCCAAGATCTTCTGTTTTGTTCATACATTAGAGGGTCCAACATTCATCTGGTACAGCCATCTCCTCGTCAGATCAGTAACCAGCTAGGAGGACCTTCACAGGAAATTCCTCTACCATTTCAGCTCTAAACCCTGGAAAATGAGCATCATAGACCTCTTCAAGTGCAAATAAAGTCCTGATGAGAAAGTCGTGGACTTTATCACCTGGTGGAAGGGGATCGCATACTCCCTTGACATGCCACTGACTCAGGATCAATTGCTAACGATGTGTGTAGGGAACATCAAGATGGAACTGGTTCCTTCTCTGATCACCCAGAACTACCCTGGAGGATTCCAAGACTTCTCCGATAAGGCCCAGCACCTGGAGGAAGCCCTACAACAGGCCAGCCAGGCACGTCTGTTGCCCCCTATAATTCCAGCAAGGAGGGCTTCCAGAGCTGATCCCACTGTGGTGGCCCAAATAGAAGCCCCCATGAAACTAGAATTTCTACCAGTGGCACCATCCCCACAGCCTCGCAGAGGCCCTCCACCTCAGGCGCAGCCTCCGACTCAGCAGCGTCCACCTCAGAATTGGAAGGTGCCCCCACGGAATGTACCGCCACCACCCAGGCAGGACAACCAGGCTCCGCCTCCTTGACAGGCCCCTCCAGCTCCTCTTCAGGTCCAGCCTCTAAGGGACCCCTTTCCATACAGAAGAAACTGGACCTACTCATTCAATGAGAATCAAGTCCTCGGCTATTTCAGAAGTGCCTTGGAACAAGGGATCATGCGTTTTCCTGAGTGCAGAAGGCCAGAAGAGGAGAACCTCACTGATCGCCCCAACTACTACCCCTATCATCGGATCCTGGGGCACACCCTCAAGCAGTGCTATTTGTTTAAAGACTGGCTTTAAGACCAGGTCGATAACAATATAGTCAAACTGGGGCCGGCCCCAGCACAAGTGGCGGGTGTCTTTGTAAGGCCAGACAGCAGTAGCGACAGCGAAGGTGAGTGGTAGTAGGTTTCTAACCGCATGTCCCAGAAGTATGATGACTGGATGGCTCTAAAAATGGTTTCTCATACCCATGGTATCATTCGTGCACGCCTAAATCAGTCAGATCCTTCAGAAGCTGCGGCCACCACTTCTACATCATCATCTCAGATGGCCTCTTCCCAGAAGAGCCATCAGCGGCGCAAGGGAAAGTAACGTGCCCCACCAATGCCATCTTCGTCCCACACTCTCGATGAATTCATTCCCCCTGATATGGGGATTCCCCCTAGAATACTCCCAATGATGGATGAATCTTCAATTGATAGTCAATGGTATGCTTCAGTTAATACTATGGAGTTGGTAAACCCCTATATGACTCCTGACAATGGGGAGTGCCAGGTGAACCTCCCCAACGTCCCCAGTCGACGCCAACATCGGCAGAGCCACGACCATATGGGTTGTCAAGTCACATCAGTTGGCACCTCCAACTAGGTCGTGCATGCCACTGAGACCAGACAATAGGCCCAACGCAGAGCTCAACATGCGCAGCCTTTTCATCAGGTGTCTTTAGGACCACCTCCACCACCGTTTTTGCTACTAGATCAGGCAGAGCTACCTCGACCATGCCGTGATCAGCCTCTTCCTACTACAGTACAATATCAATTGTCTAGTCCTCATCTGGTAGCTACTCTTCAGGCTTCAACTAGCGAGAAGCAGGATATACCCATCCCCAGTCAGTCGTCGGCCTAGCTGGCAGGGCCCTCCATGCCTCCTATCATAGAGAGGCTTCCTGTAAGCAGAAGTTCATGCCTGGCATGGAAATATGATGTCCTCAATCACCTTTCTGGCATCCCATCGAGTCTTTCCATCCTCAAGGCTCTTCACTTGTCTTCAAATATGCGTGAGGCCCTCGCTGAGGCTTTAAGAAGCCCCCTCCAGTTTGAGACAGAGGTAGCAGCTGCAGAATCTTTTCATGCAGAAGCGTTTGAAAATGATAAATTCCAGGCCATCATTTCGTTCTCTGGAGAGGATGAAGGCTCTCCCATACAGGGACACATCCGCCCCTTGCACATCACCTACCAATTTAACAGCGTGGAGTTCCATCACTGTCTTGTTGACACCGGCTCCAAGATTAACCTTATCCCGACGCAAACACTGCGGAAGATGGGGTTATCCGAAGATGACCTGACTCCCACTGACTTGAGGATCTAGGGATACAACAGGACAGAGCAGACCCCAGTCAGTAAGATCCACTTGAATACCTAGTTCGGTGGCTTAGTTTCCAGCACCGATTTTATGCTTGTCTCCCAGGACACCGCGTACAATGCATTGATGGGCAGACCATGGCTCCACCTGCATGTGGCGGTCCCCTCTTCGTATCACCAGTGCCTCAAGTAATCCCTTAATGGTCGAGTAGGAATACTCCAAGGTGATTCATCTCCTTTCGCCTCTTGTGAATCCCACTACCTGGATGACGACTATTACAAGATCAAGGAAAAATAGATTCAGGCAAGTGAGGTTGAGCCCACCACAGTTGCAACTGACCCCTGGGTAGTTCTGGATGACGTCTACATCTTCCCAATCCATCAGTTGGAGGCTGCAACCCCCGACATGGGGAAATGTTTTTTTGTCTCTGGTATAAGAGGGAAGCATATTCCCAAGTCCAAGCGACAGCAGGAAATCACCACGTACTCCTACACAAATCAGGATCAGGTGATCTCGGAACCTCCTACCCCCGTATGGTATCGGGATGTCCGCCCCATGGCAATGGTAGTACATCATACGTGTCTGTTTTTCTAGGTTGGGATTAACCAGCTCAGGCCGACGTGCCACAATTACTTTGATATCATCAAACGTAGCCCCTTGGGCTGAAGACCAGATGGGATCGGATCGACTGCTTTCATTGCTATGGTTTCAGCAGCATGTGAATCTCCTGATATGTTGTCCGCTGCTGCCCAAGCTGGTACCAGCCTCCCGTCGGGATCTGCTAACCCAGAGTAAGATTCCCCTACTAGGGATCCCTACTCCTCAAGCGAAGAAGAGGATTTGGAGGATTCTCCCCCCGCCTTCGAAGAAGGAGTTTCCAACACGGTCGATGAACTGGTACAGGTGAACCCTGGTAGCATGGAAAATCCAAGACCCACATTGATCAGTGTCACCATGTCCCTCGAAGAGCAGCAGCGGTATGTGGACTTCCTTAAACATCACCATGATGTATTCTCCTAAAGATATGACCAGATGCTAGGACTAGATCCTCAGGTAGCCGTGCACTGCCTCGGTCTCCCTGTAAATCATCACAGGTTCAAGCAGCCCCCCAGAAAGATGTACCCCTCTCACGGTGCCATGGTTGAGGCTAAATTTGACAATATTATCATAGAAAAATTTGTCAAGGAGGTCCAATACCCTAAGTGGATATCCAAAATTGTGCCAGTCAGGAAGAAGAACAGACAGATCAGAGGCTACATCGACTTCTGAGATCTCAACCGTCACTGTCTGAAGGATGATTTTCCCCTTCCTATGACGGAATTGCTGATTGATGAAACGGTTGGGTTTTAGGCCCTCTCCTTCATGGACGGGTACTCTAGATATAATCAGATCTGGATGGCCCCTGAGGATGAAGATTCCACAGCTTTTAGGGCACCCCAAGGTACTTTCTATTACCAGGTCATGCCCTTCGGCCTGAAGAATGCAGGTGCCACCTATCAGCGGGTCATGCACTGCATATTCAATCCAATCCTCAGGACATTGTTGGAATGTTATGTAGAAGATCTGGTGGTCAAATCTCACCAGCGTCAGGACCATATCAAGGACCTTGAGAAAGTATTCAGCTTCCTCTGTTCCCACCACCGAAAGATGAACCCGTTGAAGTGTGCCTTTGGGGTCACCACTGGGAAGTTTCTTGGATTTATTGTTAGGTATTAGGGCATCGAGATTGACCCAGAGAAGATCAAGTCCATTAGTCAAATGCCTCCCCCGAGCAATATTCGGGAGCTTCGAGGTCTCTAAGGCCACTTAGTCTACATACGCTAATTCATTGTGAATATGGCTGGAAAGTGTAAGCCCTTTTACCGACTCATGAAGAAAGGCTCCACCTACAAATGGGATGAAGAGTGCCAGACCACATTTGAGGAAATCAAGCATTATCTACTCTAGCCTCCAGTCTTGATGCCACCCATCTCCGGAAAACTGTTGATCCTATACGTGACTGCCCTGGAATGCTATCTTGGCGCCCTTATCACCTGGAAGAACAATGAGGGGATAGAATAAAACCTCTTCTATCTCAGTCGTATGCTCATCGATACAAAGACCAGATACTCCCTCATCGAAAAGAGATGTCTTGCACTGGTATTCGCAGTACAGAAGTTGTGACATTACCTGCATCACCATGAGGTACAACTAGTGTCTCGATTATATGCACTGAAGTACATTCTGAACCGCCCCATATTGACCGGCCATCTAGCATGGTGGGCGGTAGTCCTCCAGTAGTTTGACATCAAGTTTGTCCCTCAAAAATCTATCAAGGGACAAGAATTGATAGACTTCCTTACTGACCATCTAACCCCCCGTGGACCAGTCCCTGGACCTGTATTTTCCCAAAGAGGAAATCCTCTTAGTAGATCATGTCATCCCATGTTGGCAGATGCACTTTGATGGTGCCTCCCGAAGCCCCACCGGCAGGAGGCTCAATGATCCCAGACGCAAGCCATTCTGTCGTACTCATTCCTATTGTCAGAAGGCTGCACCAACAACGAAGTAGAGTATCAGGCCCTCATTACTGGCCTCGAGCTGGCCCTTGAGATCAATGTGCCCCATTTTCATGTGAAAGAGGATTCTGAACTAGTCATCAAGCAGATCAAAGGTGACTATGTCATCAGGAAACCATAGCTTGTACCATTTTTTGAGTTCACCCTCCAGCTAATGGCCCAGTTTCTATCTTGGTCGGAAGTTACTCATATTCCTCGATCTCAGAACAGTAGAGCCGATGCCCTGGCCAGCCTGGCTGCATCACTTGCAGAACCCAAGTAGGATGATCTGATTATACATGTGGAAAATTGGAGAGGCATTGCTCCTGTCACCCTAGATGATGACGATGGCCTACGAGTAAGCCATCTTACCACCGGAGCCTCCACGTCGGGACCCCCAGGTTCCTCAGATGCAGTGGTTGAAGCGACCCCTGACTAGAGATCCCCCTTTGTCGAGTATCTCCAAAATGGTTACCTCCTGGCTGATCGGGCCGAGCGTGAGCGAATCTGATGCCACGCATTGTAGTTTACCCTCTAGAGTGGTCCCAATCTTGAGCAGATCCTCTACAATCACGGGTTCAATGGTGTTCTCCTTCGTTGCATCCAAGGATTCAAGATTTCTTAGGTCATGCAGGAGGTTCATGCCAGTTTCTACGGTTCCCACCAGACTGGGCCAACGTAGTCCCATCATATCCAAAGACCGGGGTACTTATGGCCCTCCATGATCCATGATTGCATCAAGTTCGCCAAGAGATGCCATGCGTGCCAAATTCATGCTAACTTCATGCATCGGCCACCAGAACCTCTCCACTCCACCAAGTACTCTTGTCCATTTACGGTGTGGGGACTCGATGTCGTGGGACCATATCCACCGGTGATATCTCGCCAGTGCAGGTTCATCCTAACCACCACAGATTTCTTTTCTAAGTGGGAAGAATCAGTTCCACTCAAGGAGGTCAAGGCCCATTCTATCATTGACTCTATGAGCTCCAACATCATCTACCGGTTTGGGGTCCCTCATGCTGTCCTCACCGATAACGGCACCAACTTCCGTGCAGCTGAGTTGAAGAAGTTGTACGCCAAGTACAACATCCGTTCTAACCATACCTCATGCTACCATGCGCAAGCAAATGGGAAGATCATGGATTTTAACAATACCCTCTCTAACATCTTGTATAAAATGGTTGGTCAGAACAAGAAGAGTTGGCCGGACAAGCTCCCCAATTCCCTATGTGCTTATCAGATGACGACTCATAATTCCACCCAGGTGACCCCATATTCCCTGGTGTATGGAGCTGAGGCCATCCTGCCCATCAAGATCCAGCTACCTTGGTTACGCACGGCGTTCTATGACCAACAGGCACCAGATAAGGTAGCTGAAATTCGTCTGGCTGAATTGGAAGCACATGACAAGAATAGGCTCTGTGCCCTGCACAATCTGGAAAGGCATCAGAATAAGATAGCTAGAGCCTTCAACAAGAAGGTCTGCCTCCGCTCTTTCCTTCAAGGTGACTTGGTATTGGCCCTCCGGACACCAATGATCCCTGGCAGTAAACCACCCAAGTTGGAGTCCAAATGGGAAGGACCTTACATAATCCATAGGGTTTACCCCAATGGAGCATACTCCCTGGTGACCATAGATGGTGAGCGTATAACTTCTCCCACCAATGCTAAGCTTCTTAAGCGATACTTTGCCTAAGACAGCTAGTCTAGTATGACCTTAAACTATCCAGTCCTACATGAATTTAAATTTTGTGTCGTCCTGAACGATGTTAAACTGTGTTTTCAAGAACTACATGTGGCTTGATTCCCATCCTCATGGGATACATAGGAATGCTCAAGAGTTTCTTCTTGAGACCAGCCCCCAAACTCTTCTCTTTGACTATCCCCCCTGGGTATAGTTCTCTTGGAGGATCCTTGCATGATATGGTGTAGGCTTCCTTATCCCCACTCATGCTAGGATTATAATGGTCGCACCATGTGCCCGCTCCCCATTCTTCTATCCTCCCACGTCCTCACCGCATGACGTTAAACTGCATGGCCTTCAATAACTACGTACAGCTTGATTTCCATCCTTATGGGATACATAGGAATGCCCAGAAATTTCGTTTGTTGGCCCAGCACAAACACCAGAACCTCCCCTTAGTTCAAGACATATGGCGTGGTGTAGGTTTTTACCTCAATACACGTCGAGTTCATCTCAATTCTTCCGTATGTCCCACTCCCCAAAGGTGTCCGACTCTTTCACCACCCTGTTTGACTTTAAAATGTATGGGTACAGCTATGCATCACCCACTCCTTTTATTGGGACTCCATCATCATTCCCATCCAAAAGGGCCCCTGGATAATAGGGATGCTAGGCCCAAGGGCTCTCGTACCACTTCGGGGCAACGCCCTTGAGGATGTTGAGAACAAACTGATACAAGTCCCGCGTTGCGAATATTGTCAGCGGTCGATGCTCATTTTTTGTTCCCATTCCAGGTCACTATAAGGACGTTGTGTTTCGAACATAGTCAACAGCTATATTTTGTCGTCAGGATCACCCCAAGATGTCCCAAACATTGAGTGCAGTGGTTCATTATTCCCCATTATATATCCAAGCGACGAACTCCCATCGGGCGATGCCAGCCACTAGACTCCTATATGGCAGGGAGAGCCGAATCTGGGTCCTTGTTTCCCACATCGAGAACTGCTCACATGGGCTTAGGATCTGTGATGAGGTGGTAATCGCACAAGAGTTCGTATGGCAACCATTATTCGAGATGCCCGGCCTCAGGCCCCTTGGCCTTTTCCGGCCCCTTGGCCCTTTCTGGCCCCTGGCCCAAGTTCTTATTTAGGGTTGTGTGGTGTGGAGTGGACTTATGTCCTCATTCGTGTCGGGCTATTTCGCCATTCCACACATATCCCCTTGATACATCCTTCCCTTCATTTATCGTCCATACCATGAGCACAGGCCCTATCGTTCTTTGCGTGCCCAGTTTTGGGCCCCTGGCCTAGGCTCTCTCTTATGAGATTGTATGGTGTGGTATGGGATTATGTCCCCATTCATGTCAGGTTATTCGCCGCGTCGTACACCTCCCTTGTTTTGGGTATCTTACCCCTCTCTTCATCCTCACTACAAGATGTTAAATTGTGAATTGAACAGGTCTTCCCATTAGAGGCCCAGCCTCAGGCCCCTTGTCCTTTTCAAGCCCCCAGCCCAGGCTCCCTACTTAGGGTGGTATGGTGTGGTATGGGATTATGTCCTCTTTCACGTTGGGTTACTCATCGTGTCGTACACCCCCCTCGTTAGGGTATCTTACCCCTATGTGCGAGTCCAGAACTATGTATGTATTGATTCCCATCCTCATGGGATACGTAGGACCGCCCGAGCATCTCGTCTTAGGGTCCAGTCCCATCTTGGCCCCTTGTCCCACATTCCCCCAGAGAGAGGAATATATGTTGTGGTATGGGATTATGATCTCACTCACGTCGGGTGTTGTAAAGACCATGCCATTTACCTCCTCCTCCTGAGAGTTTTCCATCCCCTTTTGGTATCCTCATCTTTTCAAATCGTCCGCTCTCAAGATGATCCCCTCGGCCCTCTTCAGTGATTCACCCATGTGCCTAAGGGTACTCTGGTTTAGTACCTGGAATGTCGAACTCTACTCGGACATGCTTTTGCCCATTTTTCAGGCTTCATGTTCCCCTTCATTTGGGATTCCATAATCTTCCACACCCAAAGGGACCCCCAAATGGCATGGATTCTAGGCCTAAGGGCTCTCCTACAATTATGGGCCGACGTCCTCCAGGGTTCTGGACAAAAAAATGATACGAGTCCCGCATTGAGAATATGGTCAGTGGTTGACGCTCATTTGTTTGTCCCCATTTCAGGCTAATGCGATATGGATACTGTGTTTCGAACACTATCAACATTTATCCTCCGTCATCATGCCAACCCCATTAAGCCCAAAATGTCGGTTACATGATTCACATCCTTCTCCATCTTATCATGTCCAAGTAGAACTTAGAAATTCTTGGTACTATTCCTCAGTGCGCATCTGCACGTTAGGAGGAAAAAGTCGTGATAAGGAAATAATTCGAGGCTCTACTGATTTCCTTTTGCATATATTTCACATATTGCAAATACCTTATCTACCCTTGTTTCCTACACCGAGTTCGACTGACGTAGGCTTAGGGATTGGGCTAAGGTTTGCCTTTACTTGGGATAGTCCTGCTTCTCCATGGTCCAAGTTCTAAGACCTTAAACTAAGATCTTTTCATATTTCCCATTCGTAGAACTACATGTGGCTTGATTCCCATCCTCATGGGATATGTAGGACCGCCCGAATGTCTAGAATTCGGGTCTAGCCCCATCTCTTAGAAATATCCCTTTCACCTTGGACCCTTGGCCTACCCTTTCCGAGGGAGAGGAGTATATGGTGTGGTATGGGACTATTTTCTCATTCATGTCGGGTTTGTAATGACCACTCCATGTACGTCTCCCTCATGGGAGTTCTCTATCCATATATTCTATACTCATCCCTTAAAATTGGTTACTCTCAAGTTGAGAACCCTCCTCGACCCTCGTTAGCGATTCACCAATCTGTCTAAGAGTACTCTGGTTCAGCGTTTGGAGTGTCGGATTTTATGTGGACATGCTTTCACCCATTTTTCAGGCTTCATGTTCCCCTTCATTTAGGCTTCCATAAACTTCCACACCCTAAGGGACACCCAAATGGCATGGATTCTAGGACTAAGGTCTCTCCTACCATCATGGGCCAACATCCTCGAGGGTTTCAGACAACAAATCGATACAAGTCCTGCGTTGCAAATATGGTCAGCGGCCGACGCTCACTTTTTTATCCTCATTACAGGCTAACACGATATGGGTGTTGTGTTTCGAACATGGTCACCAGTCATCCTCCATTGTCACGCCAACCCCTTTAAGCCTTGAATGTTGGTTACATGATTCACATCATTGTCCACCCCATCATGTCTAAGTGGAATTTTGACACTTCTAACACTATCCCTTAGTGAGAATTTGCATGTTAGGAGGACAAAGCCATGGTAAAGGCGTCATTCGAGGCTCCGCACCGACTTCCCTTCTCCATGGTCCGAGATCTAAGACCATAAACTAATATCTCTTTTAGAACTACGTGTGGCTTGATTTCCATCCTCATGAGATATGTAGGAATACCCAGACGTCTTGTTTTTGGGTCCAACTCAATTGGGTGCTAGTTTCTCCTACCCCTTGCCCTCTTACCTCTGTTTTGGCCCCTTGGCCCGAGGTTTCTTTCACGGAATCATGTATGGTGTGGTATGGGATTATGCCCTCATTCACATCAGGTATGTTTTATTGCACCATGAATATTCCCCTTTAGCCTCATATCTACTAAGTCTGTGCCGCATGATGTTAAAATGCACACCTGGTCCCATAACATGACCCTAAACTGTGACATTATCGTCCTGGCCGCATGACGAAAAACAACACTGCATAGTGATGTCCTCACTCAAGGGGACACCATGTTTGGTATCGGTTACACGCCATACCATTTTCAACACCTGCATACGGATTGATTCTTGTGGTGATGTCGGGACTTGTTATCCTAAGCCTGTCACTTCACAAAAAAAACCCATTCACCTTAAAGGAAAAACAAGATACATCAAATACCTCTTCTTTTGGTGCGAGGTCCACACCTGCACACCCCTTTTATCCCTGGCACTACTACCTTACCATGCCACCCCTTAGAACCATGTACGTCTTGATTCTCATTCTCATGAGATACGTAGGAACGCCTGAGCACTTCCCTATGGGCCCAGCCTAACTTTCATGTCCGGACCCTTGACCTAAACACTTCCCCAAGGAACACATGGTAATATGGACTTCGGTTCCTCATTCATGTAGAGTTTTATAATTACCCCACCAGGTGTCTCCTGCGTTTCCTACCACCCTTGGTCCGAGCTCTATGACCATAAACTAAGACCACTCTGCGTCCTTGATGCAAGATGTTAAACTGCACAACATCTTCCAAAACTATGTATGGCTTGATTCCCATCCTTATGGGATACATAGAGACACCCAGGAATTTCTCCTTGGGTCCATCCCCAAGAATCATAAATCCTATTCCTTCTCATTTTCGGACTCCTGGCCTGACCCCTTGTAGGGAACCATGTAACTGCAGCTTTTCCCTGAACAAGTTCGGGATGCCCCAT
This sequence comes from Viscum album, assembly GCA_963277665.1. Classification (NCBI taxonomy): domain Eukaryota; kingdom Viridiplantae; phylum Streptophyta; class Magnoliopsida; order Santalales; family Viscaceae; genus Viscum; species Viscum album. The sequence continues at coordinate 509,566,802 of OY728145.1, forward strand.
GATGACATTGGGAAGCGACAGCTCCCTCTCCAGAGAGGTCCTGTCTAAAAGAAGGAATGGTCCATGATCAAACTGATGTGCCCATCTAATGTGCTTCCACCACGGTGGCATAATTTCAAGAGCGTTGGATTCTGTTAGAACAAACCATCGCTCCACATTCTATGCTTTGCGTTCCCCTTATTCGGACCCTCGTCCTCTTTCATGTCTAAGGGAACCCCCTAATAGTATGGATTCTCGGCCTATGCCCTACCTATTTTCCTGGGCCAATGTTTTGGAAGACTAATGGATGACATTTTGAGTCAGGCCCCGTGTTTCGAACGTGGTTAGTGGTCGGCCCTCATTTTTTATCCCCATTCCAGGATAACGCAATAAGGATACTGTGTTTCGAATGCGGTCAATAGTTATTCTTTATTGTCATGCCACCCCCACAGTGTTCCGAATCCTGGGTATCGTGATTCACATCTTCCCATCTGTTCGTATTAATTCCATCACCCTTGGAATTACCCCGTTCGTGAACAAGAGCACACTAGGAAAATGGTAATTTGGATATTCTGAGTGCTTCATTCCCCAGTCAGGTCTCTCCCATTTCCTCCCTGAAATCCAGGTTGTTCAAACCCCCGATGCCCGAATCTTGGTTTGCACTCCTACATTTGGATGGGGGTGATAAGGTGGTCATCCCTTATTTCTCAGATCGGGATTGACCCATGTGAGCTTAGGGAATGATCATTGGACGCTCCAAAAATATCACAAGAATGGAATAAACCAATACAAATAATGGAACTCATACAGGTTATGGAATCAAATGATCAAAGCATGAAAGTAAATTTGAGGGTTAGTAATCATTACAGTACCTGAGGGTCATTTCCCCCCATGGATGGGTTAACCTCGTCAAAAGAGCATAGCAGCTCCGCCACCCTCTAGCCGATGGAGTCCAGGAGTTACTGTCGCATGTTCAGATGTCGCTCCTCCTCGGCAGTGATGGGGTTCAATTCATCAACCATAATCTGGGCCCTCTCTACGTCAGTCTAAATGACGGTCATCTCCTCAGAGGCTCACTTCATGCCCTCTTCATCCTCCTCCAGCTGGGCTTTCAGCTGCGATACGAGCTCTGATTGTGCGTCAAGGGAAGCAGAATGCTCATCTGCCTGGGCCTGTAGCTGTTGAACCTCATCTTTATCCTCCTGGAGCCTCTTAATGTTTACCAATTTCCTCCACTACCATCCCACACTGAGGCCAAGATCATACTCCTGAATCTTTTCCTCCATAAGATCTCAGACGAGCATGTGGGGACGCTAGGCATCCACTCCCCCAGCACACAGTTCGCGCAGTCGTGAGTGAAGTCTATCCATCTCATCCAACCATAGTTCTTGGGGGTGTCATCAATGAATCACTTGATCAGCTTCCACGATCGGCGACAGACTGCCTTGCTATCCTCTTCGTCAAAGGCCATCTCATCCCAGTCGGCACGATTGACAGGCTCATATGTGGGAAACGCCCCCAGGAACTCTTCAGTAAGGTCAACGTCTGGTGTTTGATCGGGCATGGTGGGACCTGGACTATCTGATCGATCCTCATCATCGGATCCTACCTCAATAATCTCAGGTTCAACCTCTTTGATAGTCCCACCAGTGATTGGGAGCTCCGCCGCTTAGTCGGTTTAGTGCTCCGCCTCCACGATCATCGACATTCCCCTGGGAAGGACACCGCAATAAGCCCCGAACAACCTCACCAAGGAAACCCACACCATTTGAAGAACTGTACATGCTAGAAAAGGACATGGACATCAGTAAACATGGTTAGGGGATGACAGTCATAAAATTGGTAGAGGGGACTTACAGAGATCGAATTCCTGGTCTCATCCTTGGGTTGATATCATCGAGACCCCGAAGCATGGCCCCTCGTATATGGTCGGAAGGTCTGAAAACTACGGAGGGGTTTCCTCAAGTATTCTATCCCCACTGGACGTAGTAATAGATGTGGCGGCAGGCATAGATCCCGAAGGTCCCGCATCTGTATCCACTGAGGGAAGAGAACGAGTTCTGTATATAAGACTCTCCTGCATGGTTCATATGTTAACAAGGAGTCCAAAATGACCTCAAAGAGAGTCTCGGAGAAGGGGGTTTCATATTTTTTTACCTCAAGGGCTTCTGTGAACTCTTCAAGATCCGAGTCTTGATCTCCAACTTTTCCCTCCTCTAACGGGCTCCCTCTCCCGGCCTCATCTCCCCAGGAGGACTCTTCTGATTCTTCCAGTAGAGGTAAGCGATCTCTTAAATCAGTAGCCGACAACTGTGGGGGAGTAGTGAGGTCCAATGACACCTTGACACAGTCCGTCATTGGACGAGGGGAACCCCAGGAATACACAAAGTCCTCTAACTCTGCCAAGTACCACTCCGCCTCCACCTGGGGCACCGCAAAGCTGGGCTGGATAGGGCCTATCCCAAGTAAATCCATCCCGAGACGGTTCAGGTGTTTCCACAACTCGGCGGGGCTGAGGAATTGCATGTTGACTTCCCAGATGTCCCAGGCCTCTGGGAAGACAGAATTCTCTGGCATGTCAATATGGCATAGCTGCTTCCCCGGAGCTTGGGTGGGTATCCTGTGGAATCCTCTTGGTGGCCTCCCCTCTAGAGGTATCTTTTCTTTTGGAACCTTCGGGTCTGCTACTACTGCTGGATATATGGCTGCTGCCTCACCCTCAACTGGTGCGGGCTTCACCGCCATGACAGCCCCGCCACCGCAGGATGCCCTTACTACCTTCTAGCCCCGACCCTGAGGTTGGGGAGGTTCTCCATCACCGACCCAAACGGTTGGTTGCTTCAGTATCTCCCCTGGATAAGCTACCTCCTAGCTTATGACATACTCTTTCACCATCCCAAAGAAGGCGGCAGGAGGAGTCAGTTTTTTATGCATCTTCCTATCTTCCTGTATGAACATGAGCTACATCTGCCTCATCACACATGGGTGTTCCTCATGGCGCACCTCCAAATAGACCTGCAGGGTCAGTCGCTGCATGCACCGTAATTGACTTGCAAACCGGTGTGGGGTGTACGGCTCGCAGAGGGACTCACGGTCCACCCTTTCCACCAAGACTCTACCTCTAAAGGCCAGAAGATATGCTCGGTGCTCTTTTGTTACCTAGCCATCATCAGTGAATACCCCCATCGGTAATGGAAACTGGTGAAAATTGAACTCTTCCGCCTTCCACACCCAGTTCAATATAAACGATGTGGTCAACTTGGCCGGAAATCTCCCCGCGGTGTTCAGGATTGATGGGAGGAAGTTCGAGCCCGGAGGAGAGATAGGGTTTGGGTATTCGTATACCCCCCTGATATGTGTCTCTATCCACCCATACAGGTGGTGGAATGGCCCACATACCCTCTATGGCCTCTTCCCCTCACTGATATGCCACAACATCTTATGCAGTTTGGCCAGCATCGGTATTCCTAGGTTGACCTGTCCTCTTGTCGCCAACGTGGATGCCATGATAAATGTGCTTCGGCATACTCCCATGTTGGTATCCCTCATCGGCAGGACCCAACCATAGATAAGAGTCGTGATAAATGTTTCCAGCATAACTATTGGCTGCTGCTCAATGCTGACGCTAAACCCCTAGGTCTTCCACTAGCTGTCCTCTAAGAGTCACCAGTACGAGTGCTTCTTGCCCCGTTGAGCCCCCTTTGGGCAATACTGAGGCCTGTCTGGAAACTGTCAGTCTACCGGGAACTTCATGAACTACTTGAACCACCACTTAAAGTGGACATCTCTCACTGCTACTTTTTCCTCTCCCAGCACCAGCTCCATCAATGTCATTTCCAGCCGCGGCATCTGCTCTGGATCCTCCCACGCACTCATGACAGGGAGGAATTCATCGTACATAGCCCCCAGTATTGGAACCCCTAAAATATGGTGGATATCCCACAAGTTAATACCAACCTCCCCATGGTGTAAGTGGAAGGTATTGGTCCTCGATGACCATCTTCTCAACAACTCCGGCATTATATTTTTTTGTTGATAGATGTGGAATTGGGAGGCCCAAACCACCTCATACAAACCCACTCTCCTCAACTCAGCCCCAAACTCTTCACACAAGGCTCCTACCCAGTAGGCCCAGGCCCAATAGTCTATGAAGTTTCCACCCTGGTGCAGGTCCCACTCATTAGACCACCCTTTCCTCGGGTTCCTCAAAGTTTCCTTCAGCATCGTATGGTACAAAGGAGGAGAAATCTCTGGCTGCAACGCCTTCCTGTCGATGTTATTTAGGTGGTTATATAGGCAGTCAGCAACGATGGGTGTGAAGTCTTCCTGTGCATGGCCGTCAGCCACCCTGAACCATTGGCGTTGGCACGGTGTACTCCTGAACCAGTAGGCTGGTTCATCCCTACTTGCTTTAGGGATGAATACGTCATCCCTCAGCCCGAAGCCATACAAAGGTAGCCTCTTACATAGTTGGTAGTTCTTTTGGATCTCCAAAAGCATCGCCACCAACGAATCATGGTCAGAGTGGCTTCGAACTAACTCCCATAGACCCAGACTATTTTCCATCTCATCCCTCCGGGCAGCATCCGCAAGAACCCCCTCTAAAGCTTCTTGATGAGCCATTCAGTTTTAGAACTTGAACGATTTTCGAGTTGGTTCATGAAGATCATTCGCGGAGAGAATTTGTGAAGTCTTTTCATGGATTCCTGCTTATTCCTTCAACCGCAGGATCGTGAAGCGCTATTGTGGAGTCAAAAACTCGCTATGCACCGCAAAGCGAAGACCCGATTCGCGGAGAGCAATCACGGAGTATGCGGAGCTTCGATAATAGAGAGCGCAAAAAGACAATTTTTTGGAGAGGGGAAAGGAAAAGAGAGAGGTCATCTCCCCTTTATATAGGCGATGACCTTCGGAGCCTCACGGCACGTCCATTTCGCGCTGAGCTTCACGGTACGCTCAGCCTGCGTGTCGCCTATCCACCTCGTGAGCCCTCTTCGTGATACAGTTTCGCGAATGACCGAGGATTTTGGAGATTCGCCCTCAGACTTAGACCCTCAATTTCTCTACAGATCCAAGTCTAAGGGGGGGAATTTTTTGGCACCAAAATGGGAGAAGAAGATGAATAAACAGAAATCCTTAAGGGGATTCCACGTGAAGACCATTTGTAGATCCCCAATCACACCGTGCCCGCCGCAGAGTAAGGAGGCGGGCCGCTCCACGAACGGGTTTGACGTTCGCGAGGCCTTCGCGGAGCAAGGAGACGGTAATGCTCCATGAGTGTCGTTGATGTTCGCAAGCCCTCCATGGAGGAAGGAGGCAGTAACGCTCTGCGAGCACCCTTGATGTTCGCGAGCCCGCCACGGAGCAAGCTCCGTCTTCACACCGAGAGAGCTCTGCTTCGCGGTGCCTCTCCCTTATAAATATCGACCTCCCCCCAAGTCCTGAGGGAAGATCATCTGACCTTTCAACTTCCTAGATCTTGAATTGCGAAGTGTCTTTTGCTCTGCGAACCATGAGCTATGCGAGGTACTTCTTCTCTGTGAAGTGCCTACCCTTTTCCTTGTTTTAACCCCCTCTTCCGAGAGGGATTCCTTTCGCGGAGCCTAAGGGCCTCTGCGAAGGTAGGGGGTCCCCAAGGGGACCTGGGTCATCATGGAGCATTTATGATTCACGAAACACCCTTCATGTACACGTGATCCACATGCCAAGGTAGGGTCACTATACTTCACGAAGCACATTGCTTCACGATACCTTGCTTCGCGAGGCACCTTTTCTCTGCAAGGCAGTGCTCCGCGAATGTCTTTCCACTTCGTGAAGCACCTCCTATATGCACTATTACCCTATGCTTAGGCCGAGGTTCCCCACTCCGTGAAGCACACCCCTTCGCAAGTACCCTCTTCCACGCGGAGCAGCAGAGTTTCACAAGGCCCCTGCCTATGAACCCCTCTGCTTTGCAATTCCTTTTCCCGTGTGACCCTCCAGGTTTTCACAATGTGATTTCAAATTCCCTTGGACGATACTTCTCGTTGCATTTTTTCACCTCATGCTTCTTCACATAGGCATGATAACGGCTATTCCTTCTTCGCATAGCCACGCTAACGTGGACCCCCAAATGGTTCTCTCCATAACACCCCCTAGCCATGGCATTTCCTATCCCTTCTCTTTCCCAAGGAGTAGAGGGTAGTGGTTATGTAATTCCTAGGGGTTCGGAGAAAACCCACCTCATCCGAGCTGCAGGATGTTAAACTTCCAAGCACCATCGTCCTCATCACATGATGTTAAACTGTGGCCTCGCCCCATGCCTCGCACGCGGGGTGCCCCCACCTTGGACATTCTCCATGCCCAATGGTCTCCACGAGGATGAGATCTTCCCTCATAGGGGGTGATATCCTCCTTATCGGAGTGGCATTTTTCCACGGGGAAAGGGTGAACATCTCGATGTAAGCCCCTATATTTTCTTGTAGGAGGTAGCGTCTCTGCTCCTCCTTTCTTATTCGGTCCCAAGGACTAGGGGGAGGGGGAAATGGACATTGGACCCCTCCTTTCTTCGGTACCAAGTCCCTCTCCCACTGGGCTTTGTCACCATCAAGCCTCCATCCTGGAGTAAGTCCCAACCTCTTCAGGCTGCTAACCATGCATAAGCCCCTGTTTCCTCTTTGGGTTGTGATCACGTGTAAGCCCCACTTCACTTCTCACGAGCGCACCTTTCATGATGTGATCACCAGGTCTCTACTGCCACTTGTTTCTCACACCGAGCATGACTCACGTGGGATTAGAGTAAGCACTGACCATGACATTCTCCTTGGGCATCAGAGAGTGTAAGACCCACACCACCACCTAAACTATGAGGACTTTGATTATTGCTAAGGTAAGGTACATAGGAAGCCTCCACGAGGTTCAATCCCACCACCCATGGGACCTCAGGTCCTCCTTCACGTCAGTTCACCGACCCACCTGAACTATGAGGTTTTTGATCCTTGCTCAGGCAAGGTACATAGGAAGCCTCCATGAGGTTCAAGACCACCACCCATGGGACCCCGTGTCCTCCTTCACGTCGGTTTGCCGACCCACCTAAACTATGAGGTATTTGATCCTTGCTAAGGCAAGGTATATAGGAAGCCTCCATGAGGTTCAAGTCCACCACCCATGGGACCCTAGGTCCTCCTTCATGTCGGTTCACTGACCCACCTGAACTACATGGTCTTTGATCCTTGCTAAGGCAAGGTACATAGGAAGCATTCATGAGGTTCAATCCCACCATCCATTGGTTATCCCGACCCCCTTCATGTCAGTTTACCAACACCTTGGGCCGCCTCAGAGCGTAAGCCCCAAATGCCACCATCTGAACTACAATGTCTTTGATCCTTGCCAAGGCAAGGTACGTAGGAAGTCTCCCTGAGGTTCAATCCCAACATTTGGTCGCTCTGAACATCTTCACATTGGTTCTCCCCCATCCCGCATGACGTTAAACTGTGGAGCTCTTTCAGTGGTAAGTCGTTGTCACTCCATTCAGCGGTAATCCATTGTTACTCCATTCAGTGGTATGTCGCTGTCACTCCATTCAGCGGTAATCCATTGTCACTCCATTCAATGGTAAGTCATTGTCATTCCATTCAGTGGTAATCTGTTGTCACTCTATTTAGCGATAATCCATTGTCACTCCATTCAATGGTAAGATGTTGGAATCCCAATCGGCAATAATCCGTTGTCACTCCATTCAGTGGTAAGCAATTGGAACCCCAATCGGTGGTAAGTTGTCGTCAGATGAACTACGTAGACTTTGATTACCTGCCATGGGGATACATAGGAAGCATCTTTGAGGATCAAGCCCAAAACTATCATCATCCTCATGGAGGTTCCATCCCATTCACCATCCACTGCATCCAACCGCTCCATCATCCATCCTGGTTCTTACCCAAGCCTCCACATCTCGGTGGGATCATGCTGCCCCATACCCCATTCCCCTTGACAGTAACCAGAAGATCAACCACGCATTGGCCCCAACATCAGTGTTCCCTCTGGGGGATGCACTCATTTGATCCACTCTAATCAGTGTTCTGATCAGTTTGATCCATTTTCGATGGACATTAAACTTGCGGCATACCCTGTGTTAAACATGGGAAGCTAAGGAAAACCTCAGCTACATGCCCATGGCATATGATTCCCTACGTTCAATGTGGGATTCCTCGGGCTTTCGCGCCCTCAAGAAGCCCTATAATAAGGGACAGAAGACAGACGCGCCAGTGTCCCAGCGCCCAGACACGCCAGTGAAGCCCAACGTGACTACTCCCCTGACTGAAGGTTGCTACCCTAATCGGACCCCTTGGAATGTCCCGACATAAGTAATGTAATTAACTGGTGTCAATGAAGATATAGCACTAGGAAGAGTTTCACGAACAACATATTAAGTCTATAAGGGAGACTTGGACTAGGTGACGAGTTCCAAGGAGGAATCCACAGAAGGAAGAACCGACATCCCATCATCCTATTTTGATCAAGGAGAAAACGTCTCTGAATAAGTAACGGATGCCACCCACCTTTGGAAAGCGGGAATACGGGGCAACAGAAATTGCACCTTTCGTCCTCAAAAGAGACGGACGTGCGCGCCCCAACGAAAGCGTCAGAAACAAAGACTATTTTCCATTGAACAACCTATGTGATGTTGTGAATGGATATCTATGGTGAGAGTAGATTTGATATTAGGTACTTCCATATAGAAGGCTCTAAAATCTTTCTATGAGGAAGTGCTAGTAGTGATTTGGTATTATAAAAATAACTAGAGATGGATCACTCTTTCGACTATCTCAATCTATAACCTTCAAGTAATCCTTATCAGACCCAGAGTGTTGAAAATACACATCTGGATGTTTTTTTATGACAGGTGACTAAGAAAAAATGATGAATGACAAGCTTGTATTCATGATTCATGTTATCTTCATAGATAATCATTCTCATAAATATAAACTTGAGGCATCTTTTACCCTTCTGGTTTTTTCATTTGAGGGGTTAATAGTTCTAGTTTAGCTCCTAGAAATACCCTTATGGATAGAGACTCCTACTGATATTGGTCATCCTTTGTTCATGAATACTAAAAGTGTGAATTTTACATCTAGTGAGGAAGAGATTTATCAGGATTTCTACTAATCCTTCATTATTTAGTGATATTATCCTTATGTAATATATAATGGGGTAGTTGCCTAAGTGGTGGTTAAACACAATAATGTTATCTTGGATTATATCCCAGGGTTACCATCATTGAGTATTGGGTTTCTATATCAGTATAATTTATATAATATATCAATATTTCTTATTAGTTATTAGATAACCTAGCCTAGATTAGGGAAATAATGTGTAATTGTAAGAACTATTCGAGGAAGTTTTTTGTTGGGACCTTTATGACCTTCCTATCTTGTTGTTTTTGAAGTTTGAGCTTATGTGTAACACCTAATATTTAACTATAGTAAGTAAATATGTCATTGATTGTGTTTAATATTATTGAAATTTGTTGAAAAATAATTGACGATGACTGATTTTATTGGATACTGAATTATTTATGCGAATATATCTGTTCATTGAAATAGGATTCATGTCAATGACAATGTTTCCCATAGGTTTCTATATTTTTTTGTCTAGATTTGGTTTTTTAAAGAGTTGGAGTGGTTTTAGAATGATTTGGAGATTTATAAGAAGCATAATAGGCATCTCCATATCATGGTGGATTTAAATGCCCTATATAACTCCCAATGAAGTGTGATTGCCTATGTGTTCAGATCATCCTTGATAAGATCTTAGAAATAATTGGTCATCCTATAAACTCGAACTATTATATTCCCCTTATGTTTGATCCCAGTCTATGTATGTGTTCCATTTCTTAGAACTATATGTGGCCATATTCATGTTCCTATAGGATATATATTGATTCCTTGATTTCATATCTTTGTCCTGACCTCAAATTTTACTTTTATACTATTTTCCCTGACGAAGTAAACTTTAATAGTGCATTATATACCAATTCATGTAAGTTTTTCTATAATATCCTATTTTAGAACTTAAAATATTGTTTTGTGTTTGGAAAATAATATTTTTGAATAGAAAATGATATTTTATTGAGTGAGTTGATTGTAAAAAAATTGTGAGGGAATGAAAAATATTTTAATGGTTATGAAATGTTTCAAATATGGTTTCTCTTCTCTTTTCATTTTTACATGGAATTTTTAGTATTGAAATTAAAATAGGGTTTTGAGAAATGCATTAATTTTTGAAACCATGTGTGAAGATTTACATGTAAGAAGGAGTTTTTTTAATTTGGAATGTTTGAGATGTGGTTGATTTAATTGTAAAAAATTAGAGAACATTTTTGGAATTTTTTGAAATAATTTAACATGAAAAAGTTGGATTTAATTTTTAATATTTTGGATTGTGTTCAAAGTGTGCATGTATTTTTTAAAGAGTGTTTGTAATTGATTGGTTTATTTTAAAAAGGGTGTGTTATTTTAAATAGGAATTTGTGTAAATGGTTGGTTTTTTTAATGGAATTTCAAGTGTGATTTTATAAATTGTTTTCAAAGGAAATATAAAATATAGTTTTTCCATAATTTTTTAAGTTTAAATTTTTATAAAATTATGAAAACCATTACATTATATAGAGAATACAAGTAGATTAATAATATCACAATGTAAAGGGAATTTCACTAACTCTATCTAACCCATAGGATATCTATCATGACCTCACTCCCATAAAAAGTTAATTAATGTTTAACCCCATTGCAACTCTTGAACCTAATTTGAATCTAACATCACCTGCATGGTTTAAATTAGGGGGGTCCTCTATAATTACATATTCTTTCTGGTTTCGTGTTAGCTTCTAAGGGATGAGTCTCAGACAAAAAGTGCAATAATAAATATCATTAAAATGTTGAGTTTCCCTTATTTGAAAGGCCATTTTGTGTGTTTATTTTGTTAAATATTAATATTATTAAATCAAATAGGATGGATATGAATAAATAATGGATTGATGTTAATCGTATGACAAAAGAGTATAAATATGGAGTGAAAGAGTTTATAAAGTTTGCAAAAGATCATGAATATGAACCTTCTCAAATCCTTTGTCCATGTTTACATTGTTGTTATTAAATACAAATTAGTCCAGAGGAGTTAGAAGAACACTTTATCTGTCATAGAATAGATCAAAGTTATAAATGTTGTAATAAACATGAATAAAAAGTTAATGTAGCTAGTAGCTGGGATAACACTACATTTTATGGATCGTCTAATATGATTACAAGTGTGGACAATAAAGAAGATGGTATCAAGTATGTGATTATAGATGTGAATGGTTATGAAGATCATATTGAGGAAATGACAAGGATAGTTGAAGATGAACTTTGTGATTTCCCAAAATTGTTTGAGAAGTTAAAGAGTTATGCAAAGGTGTCATTGTATGCTGGTTTCACTAAATATGCAGCACTGTCATCTGTACTGAAACTGTATAATTTGAAAGTAGGAAATGGATGGAGTGATGCCAGTTTTACGAAATTACTTTCCCTCTTGAATGAAATTCTCCCAAAAGATAATGATCTCTTGATCCGAACATACGATGGAAAATGAATGCTACGCTCGATGGGTGTGATCTCTAAAAGAATACATGTATGCCTGAATAATTGTACACTATTTTTTAAGGACCACAAATCACTTAAAGAATACCCAAAGTGTGGTACTTATCAATAAAATAAATATGAATCTAGTCTTACAAAATTTTTATGGTACTTTACAATCATTACAAGGTTTAGGTGCCTATTTGGAAGTGAGGAGACTGCAGGACAATTGATGTGGCATGTTGATACAAGAATTAAAGATGGGAAACTACATCACCCGAAAGAATCTCCTCAGTGGAAGAGAATTGATCATGAGTATCCTAAATTTGTAAATGAGCCTAGAAACCTTCGTCTTTCATTATCGATAGATGGAGTGAATCCTTTTGGTTTTCAAAGAAACACTCATAGTACATGGCTGGTTATATTGGTAAATTATAACTTTTCACCATGGTTATGAATGAAACAAAAAATAAATCATGTTATCTATGCTTATATTAGGACCAAAACAACCAAGTAATGATATTGATATTTATTTGGCTCCATTCATCAAGGATTTTAAATTATTATGGGATTCAAGTGTTACATTGTATAATGATTACAGGAATGAAGATTTCTCATCAAGAGTCATGTTGTACAGGATGATAAATGAATTTCCTGGTTATGAAAATTTGTTTGGATATAACATTAAAGGAACTCAAGGGTGTCCCATTTTTGAACAAGGTATATAGACAATTATGTTGAAACATTCATCGAAAACTGTGTTTCTAGAATATTATATATTTATACCCTAACATCAAAAGTACTAATCTTGGACAACATCATTCGATTAAAGTTCAGAAGAACATACATCACTATCTCCACTAACAGGTGATCAACTATTTAATAAAGTAAAAGATGTGGATACTTATTTTAGTAAACCATTTTTTAAAAACCTTATGAAAACCAGTTGGAAAAGGATATTAGTTTTTTTTAATTACCATACTAGAATTTTCTGTACATCAAACATTTTATTGATGTTATGCATGTTGATAAAAATGTATGTGATAGATGGAATTAAGGATAGGTTGGACATGGTTAACATGGGAATATGAGAATATTTTTCACCAGTAAAGGGTGAAAATGAACTTTTCTTCCTCCAGCTGCTTACACTCTTTCCAGACAAGAGAGATATCAGTTTTGAAATTTCTTGAATGACGTAAAGGTTCCATAGGGGTATTCATAGAATATCAAGAACATCATTTCAATGGAGGATTTAAAGTTAAAGGATCTAAAATCACACGAATGTCATGTTTTGATGAAATATCTAATTCCTATATATTTACATTGAAGTTTTTCCAAGAATTTCCATTATACATTAACTAAGATTTTTTTCTTCTTCAAAGATATATGCAGAAAAGTTATGAACCCGACAAAATTGATGACTATGGAAAGAGAAATTATCATCATATTATATGAATTGGAAATGTTATTCCCACCAACATTATTTGATATGATGATTCATTTTATGGTTCACTTGGTGAGAGAGATTAGACTATGTGATCTTGTACATTATAGATGGATGTACCCCATTGAATGGTATATGAATATTTTAAAAGAGAATGTCAAAAATAGAATTCGGTCAAGGGGTTGTATTACAGAGTTATATATTATTGAGGAAGCTATTGAATTCTATACTAAATACCTATCTGATGTGGAAATAATTGTTCTACAAAAATCTCATCACACTGGACGGCTTGCAGGTGAAGGAATTTATAGAGTAGTTATTGTCACATTAAATATTACATATCAGGAGCAGACTCACCTTTATGTTTTTCATAACTGTTTAGAGGTTTCCACATATGTTGAAACCCACAAAGAAATTCTTATGAATTTGAATCCATAAAGGGTTGAATGATGGATATCAAATACACATAATCAACAGTTTATAGGATGGTTTCGGTACCATGTTTTTAAGGAGTCAGATGAAAATATGGATTTGATTTCAGAACAACTTTGATGGATATCCATAGGACCAAGTGTGTATGTATTATATTATAATAGTTATGTAATTAATAGTTATATGTTCTATACAAATGAACATGATAAAGACAGTACCATGAAAAAAAGTGGAGTTATTGAAGCGATGCATATTTCTGGTACTAAAGACAAAAATCCAATTTATGTGAATATGTCATACTTTGGCATCATCAAAAAAATATGGGAGTTGTATTATCATTACAAGTGCCGATTTTTTAATTCAAGTGGGTTGATAATAGAAGTGTTGTTAAAATAGATTAATTGGGATTCATGAAAGTTGATTTTAGTAAGGTTACAAATATAAACCATTTATAATGGCATCACTGGTAGTATAGGTATTTTATGTTCTAGATCCCACAAACCGAAAGTGTTTGATTTTTCTGTTATTGACCAAAACCACTAAAGGGTCAAAGGAAAATTCAACTGAGGATGGCCCTTTCATTGGGACGTCATAATCATTTCACAGCAGTCCCAATATAGAAGGTGTTTTCTATGTCAGATGAGACCACACTTAATGGATTTGGATAGTTGATAGAGGGTTCAAATCCCTTCATTATTTTTAAAAAAGAGATTTCAATAAATAGGTTATATTTTTTTGTAATATACATCATGTTACCTCATGTTATTATCTGTTCGTTGCTAAATTTATGTACTCTATATTTAATTTTAAACCACTTCTATAGATAATGACTTATGCACGTGCCGATGCTCCCAATACCAAGGCACAATATGTCTCTCAATATTCTATTGATTGTAGTACAGAGGAACACCGACCTTCTGCACATGCTAGTGCTCATAATCCCGAGGCACAACAAGTCTCTCAACCTGCTACTAATCACAGTGTAGAGGAACGCTGACCTTATGCATGTGATGGTGCTCCCAATCCCAAGAAACAATAGGTATCTCAACCTGTTGTTGATCGTAGTGCATAGGAACATCGACCTTCTGCACATGCTGCTACTCCCAATCCCAAGGCACAACATGTAACAGCCCAAGATATTATAAAAAAATATTCTTTTTAATTTTATTAAAGTCTTGTGTTGTACGCTACACCAAAAGGAGCTTGCACAACACGCATCCTTGACTTGCCTTGCATTACACGCAATCACGACCTTCCTCGATAGCGTGTGTAATACGCAATACCGAGTTTCACTAAACAATGATATGCTATTAAAACTAGCCGTTATGAATAGTAATAATCACTTTTTGAAATTTTATAAATTTTATTTTTCAAAATGGACTTCATTTTTGGACTCAGAATATCGAAATTAGCCTAGGGTGAAATTTTGGTATTTTTCTGAAAACTTTCAATTTTTGATGAATAGTGAAACCACTAAGTGGTAGGTTAAAAACTGAATTTTGCATAAAACTTAATTTTACCGCTTCTGTGAATGGAATTTCGAAAATCCGAGAGACACGGTTAATATCAAGGACTAAAATGTGGTTCAATGAGATGAAAATAATTTTTTGGTGAATAGTAACTTTTTACTTTTTTTACCGCGGTTAATAGTAAATTGGGTAACTAAGGGTAAATATGATATTAATATTACCCTAACACATGTCCTAATTCTATTGGACAAGTGTAATTCGACCAAAAAACAAACTTAGGAATAAAATATGACCATTTAGGTCCACTTGGATTAGATTAGGACATTTATTATTAATTTATTTAAAGAAGGGTTAAAATAGTTAAAATCAAAGTTTAATAAGTAAATCATTTATAATATGGGGTTATACATAAGATAAATTCGATTGTAAATATTCATTAGAAAGCTAAAAAGATTTCCTACATGATGGTATTTTATTTGTAATTTTTAGACATCAAATAATTTAATTTATTTATGACACAAAGATGATGCAGTAATTATCTTATTAATGAAATATTGACATAATTGATAATATAAATACCAAAATAAATGTAATTTAAGACTTTTTATGAATTACACTAATTTTCTAGGTTACTATGATATATTAATGTTGATTTAATCAACTTGGTTCGAACATATAATTCTGTTATGACTTTCACAAAAATCATATATCAAATAGTGTCAAAATTGACACAAAATAGTTTTTAAATCAAATATTATATTATTAATTGTTATTTTATTCCTAAAAATCTAAGGTTCGGCCAAATGACTTAGATAAAGATATATATATTAATAATAAACAATTTGGGGTTCTTTTGGCATGTTATAGTAAGTTTATTAACCATATAGTGAAAGAAAACAAAAAGACATGGTAAAAGTTAAATTATTTAACTTAGAGTTAAATCTAATTGATAAGGTTAAAATAATACCCTAAACTTGTCTAAATCCTATTGGTTGATAGGATTTCGGCTCATCCCCACCTTATCTTCGAAATAAGACCCTTTGGAACCATTATAAACCGATTTTGACTTTAATATAAAATAATATTTTGAGATATTCCTAAGGTGCCCCTCTCCTCCCTTATAAAAGGACACCTCCTCCCCCTCCTCCTCACACCAATTTGAACACTCAAGCTCGGTCAACCCCTGCCAAAATCTCTTCTCCACTTCCCTAGAAACATCCTAGAGGTTCTGGTCTTCCTCAAAGACCAATTTTAGTGCTCTAAGAGGAGGTCTCAAAGAGGCGCTTCAAAGAAGAGGTAATTACCGTTACCAATTCTTTCATCTTTATTTCTTCTTCCACTTCTTCTTCTTAGGTTGTTTCATTATTAAGTAATAACATCATTATCACTCATATACTGATATGTTATTATAAGTATGAAACAACCCTATTTCACCATCTATCCATCCTACGGAAAAAGAAATCACTGCGCGTGCGTACGTACGGAATACCGTCTTCACGCCGTGGTGTAATCTATTTTCCACCACCACCTTACATGGATGGGTATAATGGTGTAAAGAATAACTATACATAGTTATTACAACATCATATTGATTCTGATATATTGTATAATCCACTCCTATTCAATTCAATATTTATGAAAATGATATCATCGCTCGTGCGTACGTACGGACTACCGTCTCCACGACGCGATGAGATTCATTCTCCATGTTAACCATTTAAGAATGATTATAAAGTATATATAAGAAATAATAATGAAATATATGACATTATAAAGCTACTGGATTATGTATATATATATATATGTATGTCATCTACTTACTTCCATTTCAAGACAATAAGGAATGGAAAACAGCGTTCATGCGTACGTACGGACTACCGTCTCCATGAACGGTGTTTTTCATTTTATTTATCTATCTATTATATATATATATATATACTGAATATATATGATATATAAATCAAATTTTATATTCTGGAAGTAAGTAAATCATGATATAAGTAATAATAATGTCAAGAACAACTAGTCAAAACACCTACGATAAATGAAACGATTTTACCCAAAACGCTTCTTTAACATGGAATTTACAAAAGAACGGGTAATATAATGTCATAAGTGAACCATATATGATATCATAACAATGAATATGATTCTATAATAAGTCAATGAAATTATTTAAATCATTATACAGGAGGTTCGGACACATACGAAGCAAATCGGACCTAAGGTAAGGGAAAATATCACAATCTCATTTTTATCCGAGATTGTTTATACTTTGGTATTTACTGGGGTGTATTTTATCATCCACATCCATGTTTCCTCAATATTTAATATTATTTCCATCCACCTAAAATTGTTTAAATCCAATTTTACCCTTCGGTGAGTTTTTAGTAAAAGATATGAAAGGAATCTTTAGCCGTTTTTCGTACGAGGTACTTTTTGACTTTTCCGACAAAAGTACAAGAAGAATGTTTTTTTTAACTTATACGGCATGAATGGATTTTTAAAACATTATTTCCAAGAAGCTTCCTTTACATGTTTTCATGTTTATTTTTAATCAACTTCTTTTATTTTAAAATTGTATGACATGTTAAGAAAGGAAAAGTGTTTTTGAAGTAGAAAGGATATTTTCCTCAAGAATGAAGTTCAAGTGTTTTATCAAAATTATTTTCCATCTAAGATAATAAAGGGTTCTGTTTATATCCATATTTTTACATTGATTTAACTATGTTGTGATGGAATTATGTTTATGAATTCCATTATCTTATATGAATGGTTTTATGATTTCATGTTGTTTAAGAATCCCATTTTTATTACATGGGTTATGTAATGATGTATGATTTATGATTTTGTGGCACACATAAGAAAGGATTCATTATAAGATGGGTGGGACCTATATCTCCCTCCAATGCATTGGGTAAAGATTTTATATCTCATGAGATAGACATGGCTGGAATGGTAGGTTATACCGGTTCAGTGAAACAGGACTGAAACGAGGGTTACTCGATTCAGAAAGGGACTTTGTCCACTAAGATAGTCTTGGCAATGAGTCTTGACTAATAAGAAATGATTCTCTATGATTATGTGTGAATGCCACAAAGTTTCATGTTTTATGTTATGATTATTGTGATTACATTTCACTGCCATGATTTACCCCATGTTATGAAATTATGATCTCTTTTGCAGGTTAAGATTTCCAAAAGTTATGTGCTTATATTTGATATTTCTTTTGTTTACCCTTACTGAGCATTTGAGCTCACCCTTTTATGTTTTCTTTTCCCCAGGATATAAAGAAAGGTTTTAGGTATAAAAAAAAGAAGATCTTTATGGGAGATGTTGAAGATCTTTCACCACGATTAGAAGATTATATTCCGAGTTTCCAAAGACACTAAACTATTACGGTCCTTGTGTGTGTGTTTTTGTTATGTACTAAGTATTCCGCAAATGTAATGTAATGTCCATGTACGTCAAGATACGGGTCTCTACAGTTGGTATCAGAGGAAAGGTTTAGTCAACCTTTGGAAACTAGGATGCAAAAACATTAGTGAGATCCCTAGAGATATTTCTAAGGTATGTCTAGGGATGTCCCTAAGGATACGTATACGTATAGGATATAATCCTAGAACTACGATACCGATCTTAGAATTTAACCTAAGATGTTAGATATTAAGGGTACTCCCCCTTTACTATGTTGTTTTCCCTAGCATTATTTTGCCTCTCACACTATTCTTTTTGGGTTTTAGAAAATGGCTGGAAACAAGATGATTCATGATAATGGAGGATATGATGGACAATGGAATGATATTCTTCATGAGAAACCAAATGAAATGGGATTTGGAAGTCCAAAAATCATTATTATGCCGAATCAGCAATCTCATAATATGATCAATAAAGTAAAATTTGGTAAGTTTCCTGACTCAGCTAATAAGAGAAAGATGGAGTTTCATGATGACCATAGAGGAAAGAAAGTTCAATTTCCCTCATGTAAATCATGTGGGAAGAGGCATCAAGGAGAATGTTTCAAGGGAACTGGAAGATGATTTGGGTGTGGAAAAGAAGGACACAAAGCAAGTAAGTGCAAAGGAAAAGGGTCGGTTAACACCATGGATGAGGATAATGGTATTGCTACGACATCAAAAATGGTTAAGTGTTTTAAATGTGGAATGTATGGGCATTATGCAAACAAATGCCCTAAGGGAAAGACTCATGAAGAGAATCAGTATGGTCATATGGGTAGTATTTATGTGGATGATGATGAAGAGACTACAAATGATATGTGAGACGAAATTTTTTTTGAAGCTCGGTCAATGGTTTGAGAATGTAGTGGAATGATTACATGTTTATCATGTGTAATTTTGTATAAGTAATCTCATGCTACTATGGAATAAAGAGACATCTATGGATTGTTACACTGTTGTCTTTCCTTGTGTTTTGAAAGTGTATGATTAATGTTACCAGTATCCATGAAAGGTTATTCAGATATTTTTGGAATGTAGATGATATGCGCATAATGAAGGGATAAGGAGAAAATTAAATGTTTGATAGTATTCATGAGCTCATGATTGATATAAGGACTAAGTGATATCATGGTTTGAGTATATAGAATTTTGAGGATTTCGGTATGTGAAAAGTGTTAACTTTTAACTGCATTCATGTTTTCACTAAGGTATTCAATAGAATACACGATTAAGGACTTTGAATGTTTGGAATGTGACCAACAAAACATATCTTATGATATATGGGGATCGATGATGGTGTTAAATCTTTGGTAATCATTTTCACTATATTATGAAAGTCGACTGCAGTATTATGGATAAGCCTAAAAGATTGGAATGGATTATGTTGGACATAAGTTAGTATTGTTTGTTTTTTCGATATTATTGATGGGATGTTATATAGTTTTGGAAAAAGGACAACCTGCAGGACGGGCGACAGCCCATCGCTTCGGACAAGGCTGTGGGAATCGAACCCACAACCGAAGTGCGACTGGCCTTTATCGCCTACCACTGACCTACAGGAAGTCCCTGTTTAGAAGAAACTAGTTTTATTATATTAAGCAGTATGATATATGAAGTATAAGTCCATTTTAGGAACCATATATGATTAATCTCACTATAGATCGACTTATGCATATAATTTTTGCTAACCTTCTGTTTGAGACAGATGGAATGACCCGTCATTATATCACATGATCTGCTAACACTTCATGAATAACAAATTCAACTTCATTTATTTAAGAGATGAAGTGGAAATTGTTCAAGGCACGAACAACAGTGAGATTGTACCAAAATAAAGTAAGTATTTATTCTAATTCAAATTTTCAACTTTAGGGAAATGATCTTAAAAACCAAAAATGTTGTCCTAGTGATCTTATACCTGATGAATCAGATGGTACCTTATATCATCACAAATCTATGGATTTGTGATTACTGGCTTTTCCATAGCCATGTTCTCTACCACTCTCCATCAGAACATGATGGTTAGATTTCTCTTCCATATCCATATTTTCACCTATGTGGAAACCCAATGATTAGTTTATTTGGGTAACCGTTACGTTTCATACTTTTGTTTTTAAAGATTGGTTTTGATATTCCTTTTTACGATGTGGGTTTCTATTAAAGAAACTTTCGAATAGTAAACCATTTATAACCCCGACGAATTTCGAGGGCGAAATTCATTTTATGGGGGGTAGAATGTAACAGCCCAAGATATTATAAAAAAATATTCTTTTTAATTTTATTAAAGTCTTGTGTTGTACGCTACACCAAAAGGATCTTGCACAACACGCATCCTTGACTTGCCTTGCATTACACGCAATCACGACCTTCCTCAATAGCGTGTGTAATACGCAATACCGAGTTTCACTAAACAATGATATGCTATTAAAACTAGCCGTTATGAATAGTAATAATCACTTTTTGAAATTTTATAAATTTTATTTTTCAAAATGGACTTCATTTTTGGACTCAGAATATCGAAATTAGCCTAGGGTGAAATTTTGGTATTTTTCTGAAAACTTTCAATTTTTGATGAATAGTGAAACCACTAAGTGGTAGGTTAAAAACTGAATTTTGCATAAAACTTAATTTTACCGCTTCTGTGAATGGAATTTCGAAAATCCGAGAGACACGGTTAATATCAAGGACTAAAATGTGGTTCAATGAGATGAAAATAATTTTTTGGTGAATAGTAACTTTTTACTTTTTTTACCGCGGTTAATAGTAAATTGGGTAACTAAGGGTAAATATGATATTAATATTACCCTAACACATGTCCTAATTCTATTGGACAAGTGTAATTCGACCAAAAAACAAACTTAGGAATAAAATATGACCATTTAGGTCCACTTGGATTAGATTAGGACATTTATTATTAATTTATTTAAAGAAGGGTTAAAATAGTTAAAATCAAAGTTTAATAAGTAACTCATTTATAATATGGGGTTATACATAAGATAAATTCGATTGTAAATATTAATTAGAAAGCTAAAAAAATTTCCTACATGATGGTATTTTATTTGTAATTTTTAGACATCAAATAATTTAATTTATTTATGACACAAAGATGATGCAGTAATTATCTTATTAATGAAATATTGACATAATTGATAATATAAATACCAAAATAAATGTAATTTAAGACTTTTTATGAATTCCACTAATTTTCTAGGTTACTATGATATATTAATGTTGATTTAATCAACTTGGTTCGAACATATAATTCTGTTATGACTTTCACAAAAATCATATATCAAATAGTGTCAAAATTGACACAAAATAGTTTTTAAATCAAATATTATATTATTAATTATTATTTTATTCCTAAAAATCTAAGGTTCGGCCAAATGACTTAGATAAGGATATATATATTAATAATAAACAATTTGGGGTTCTTTTGGCATGTTATAGTAAGTTTATTAACCATATAGTGAAAGAAAACAAAAAGACATGGTAAAAGTTAAATTATTTAACTTAGAGTTAAATCTAATTGATAAGGTTAAAATAATACCCTAAACTTGTCTAAATCCTATTGGTTGACAGGATTTCGGCCCATCCCCACCTTATCTTCGAAATAAGACCCTTTGGAACCATTATAAACCGATTTTGACTTTAATATAAAATAATATTTTGAGATATTCCTAAGGTGCCCCTCTCCTCCCTTATAAAAGGACACCTCCTCCCCCTCCTCCTCACACCAATTTGAACACTCAAGCTCGGCCAACCCCTGCCAAAATCTCTTCTCCACTTCCATAGAAACATCCTAGAGGTTCTGGTCTTCCTCAAAGACCAATTTTAGTGCCCTAAGAGGAGGTCTCAAAGAGGCGCTTCAAAGAAGAGGTAATTACCGTTACCAATTCTTTCATCTTTATTTCTTCTTCCACTTCTTCTTCTTAGTTTGTTTCATTATGAAGTAATAACATCAATATCACTCATATACTGATATGTTATTATAAGTATGAAACAACCCTATTTCACCATCTATCCATCCTACGGAAAAAGAAATCACTGCGCGTGCGTACGTACGGAATACCGTCTCCACGCTGTGGTGTAATCTATTTTCCACCACCACCTTACATGGATGGGTATAATGGTGTAAAGAATAACTATACATAGTTATTACAACATCATATTGATTCTGATATATTGTATAATCCACTCCTATTCAATTCAATATTTATGAAAATGATATCATCGCTCGTGCGTACGTACGGACTACCGTCTCCACGACGCGATGAGATTCATTCTCCATGTTAACCATTTAAGAATGATTATAAAGTATATATAAGAAATAATAATGAAATATATGACATTATAAAGCTACTGGATTATGTATATATATATATATGTATGTCATCTACTTACTTCCATTTCAAGACAATAAGGAATGGAAAACAGCGTTCATGCGTACGTACGGACTACCGTCTCCATGAACGGTGTTTTTCATTTTATTTATCTATCTATTATATATATATATATATACTGAATATATATGATATATAAATCAAATTTTATATTCTGGAAGTAAGTAAATCATGATATAAGTAATAATAATGTCAAGAACAACTAGTCAAAACACCTACGATAAATGAAACGATTTTACCCAAAACGCTTCTTTAACATGGAATTTACAAAAGAACGGGTAATATAATGTCATAAGTGAACCATATATGATATCATAACAATGAATATGATTCTATAATAAGTCAATGACATTATTTAAATCATTATACAGGAGGTTCGGACACATACGAAGCAAATCGGACCTAAGGTAAGGGAAAATATCACAATCTCATTTTTATCCGAGATTGTTTATACTTTGGTATTTACTGGGGTGTATTTTATCATCCACATCCATGTTTCCTCAATATTTAATATTATTTCCATCCACCTACAATTGTTTAAATCCAATTTTACCCTTCGGTGAGTTTTTAGTAAAAGATATGAAAGGAATCTTTAGCCGTTTTTCGTACGAGGTACTTTTTGACTTTTCCGACAAAAGTACAAGAAGAATGTTTTTTTTAACTTATACGGCATGAATGGATTTTTAAAAAATTATTTCCAAGAAGCTTCCTTTACATGTTTTCATGTTTATTTTTAATCAACTTCTTTTATTTTAAAATTGTATGACATGTTAAGAAAGGAAAAGTGTTTTTGAAGTAGAAAGGATATTTTCCTCAAGAATGAAGTTCAAGTGTTTTATCAAAATTATTTTCCATCTAAGATAATAAAGGGTTCTGTTTATATCCATATTTTTACATTGATTTAACTATGTTGTGATGGAATTATGTTTATGAATTCCATTATCTTATATGAATGGTTTTATGATGTCATGTTGTTTAAGAATCCCATTTTTATTACATGGGTTATGTAATGATGTATGATTTATGATTTTGTGGCACACATAAGAAAGGATTCATTATAAGATGGGTGGGACCTATATCTCCCTCCAATGCATTGGGTAAAGATTTTATATCTCATGAGATAGACATGGCTGGAATGGTAGGTTATACCGGTTCAGTGAAACAGGACTGAAACGAGGGTTACTCGATTCAGAAAGGGACTTTGTCCACTAAGATAGTCTTGGAAATGAGTCTTGACTAACAAGAAATGATTCTCTATGATTATGTGTGAATGCCACAAAGTTTCATGTTTTATGTTATGATTATTGTGATTACATTTCACTGCCATGATTTACCCCATGTTATGAAATTATGATCTCTTTTGCAGGTTAAGATTTCCAAAAGTTATGTGCTTATATTTGATATTTCTTTTGTTTACCCTTACTGAGCATTTGAGCTCACCCTTTTATGTTTTCTTTTACCCAGGATATAAAGAAAGGTTTTAGGTATAAAAAAAAGAAGATCTTTATGGGAGATGTTGAAGATCTTTCACCACGATTAGAAGATTATATTCCGAGTTTCCAAAGACACTAAACTATTACGGTCCTTGTGTGTGTGTTTTTGTTATGTACTAAGTATTCCGCAAATGTAATGTAATGTCCATGTACGTCAAGATACGGGTCTCTACACAACAGGACTCTCAAACTGTTGTTGCTCATAGTGCAGAGGAACACTGACCTTCTGAACGTTCTTCTACTCCCAGTGCATAGGTATAATGACCATATGCACATGTCGATGTTACCGCTCCAGAGGAACTTATTGATGATGTTGAATCTAAGGAAATGGTAGGTGATGAAGGACCAGCAATGTAAACAAAATAGGAGCATTGTAGTTTGATGGTGTTAGAAAAACACATTAAGGAAAAAAATCAAAGGCATCAAATATGAGGTCGAATGGAATGCGCGGGGCCAGCATGTTAACCCCAACAAGGCTATGTTCAGTAGTAACATTGGAATAATCACTCGGCAATGCATGATGATTAATGTAGATTCGTGGAACCATGTTGTGCCCACGCTTAAGAAACTAATGTGGGAAGATATTACGATAACATTATGATGTCATTTATTTATTTTACTATAAAATAAAATAATTAAACATTGTCTTACTCTTCATCAACCCTTGCAGAGTACATTTATAGTAGATGAATCCCATAATAAATATATATTAATGATTTCTAAAAGGATTCACATAGGCTTTTGCACAATTCTAATGAGGCATCATCTTAAAGATGCGAAAGGGGAAATAAACCTGCACCCACCACTTATCTATACACACCTTATAACCCAAGAAGCATGGGATTTGTTTATTGGTTGTTGTGTAGATGTGAATTTTTAAGTACATTGTGACTAGTAATACATTTTTTGATGATACATGTATTCATCACTTTGATTGAAAATTTTTTATTTATGAAACAAAAAATGAGTGTTGAAAATAAGGGAAGGGCAGCAAAACCAATATAACCCTACCGTAAATCATGGATGGGGTACGCTTTACTTGAAAAAAAAATTGGTACATATTTTAAATCTATCATAATACTTTTATGTGAAATGAAACAATAACATAATTATGTTCCTCTATTTATATATAAATTGATGAATCCAAAGCCACTTCCATCTCACTTCATGTGCTATGGAAGGAGGCACATGTAAATAAAGATAGGATACTAATAGATTAAAACTCACAAAAAGTGTGGGAAACATGTGTAAGTATGACATAATAAAAATTTGTTTTACTTTAAATCGCTATTACATAACAATGATCACTTATTTTCCTATATTTTCTATCTGATGTAGTCATAAGAATTAGCAACACCTGTATCAGATGACCACCTGCTATCAGTGGCCTTTAAGTGGCCAGAACAGTATGGCCATGTCAGAGGTTCAGGTTTTGGGGTGACACCCCAAACATATTTTGAGAAAAAAACAAGAGGAGGATCAAAGTGAAGAAATAAAATAGATGAGATAAAGAATAGATACCCCTAAATAATAATTCCAATAGAATAGAGAGTTTATAGAAACTTTTATAGGGGTATAAAAGAGAAGAAACAACTCAAGAACAATCATCACATGAAGATCCCGCCCCACCCCCCACCAGCTTTGAGACGACCCATTCCCATAAAAGAGCTATCTTAGTCAAGGTAATCAATGGTCTAATAATTGTTTTTGTGAAATGTGAATCATACAAACGTTGATACCTTTCTTGTACTAATATTATACATGGTGATAATGACTATGATTTAAATATATCATCACCCACCCATCACCTTGTAGTGAGGGATACGATGTTTAATGTCAAAGAAGATACAACAGACCACTTCCAACAGGTCATGTGAGAGTTTCGATTAGCATATCCCATGAGCTGAGTGTTGAGCTACCTATTCCAATTGATGAGGAATATATTCATAAGGTCTAATAAGTTGTTGGAACATTCATCGTATGACTATCACATCTTGTAAGAAAACATGTTGAAAAGGAGGTATTCATTTCCAATTTGTTTTTTAAGAAAAACCTTTAACAATTAATGAAAAAAGGTTTGAACCGATGAATTTTATTACAAATGAACAAAGGGAAGGGGTGAAATGAAAGACTGGCTCAAAACCATCTAAAGGATCGACCAACTGATTGAAAAGATCTACCTAAATCACCTTTACCCCGCCCGTTCTATATTCGTATTTATTATCATTGAAGGTTCATGTGGATACAAAGTTAAAAAATGGTTGTACTCACATAGCTGATTTTGAGGAAAAAGTGTATGGATAGGAAGTTCAAGACTTCATTGGTGTTGAGAATGTAATTGAATTCCTTGACTATGATTGGCTAGGTGGATCATTTGTAAATGTATATATGAGGTATGTTTTCATGATTTGATTTTCCAAAAGTTGATATACTATGATAATTATAACTAAATACATTTAATATTTTAGTTAGGCATATATATCAAAAACAATTGAATGGATTTCCCCATGAATTTTTTTTGATCTCGTTAGTCCTCACATCTCCTCTATAGAAGAACCAAAAATAGATTCCAAAAAAATAATGAAATAATGGAAGGCCTAGTCAAATCGTTTGAAATAAAACTTACGGATGATAGACTCTTCATAATACCAATGATGCATGGGTAAAAATTTAAAATTTAATTATATAAAATATATTTTAATTTCTTTTATTACTTATTCCTTTTTTGTGTTTTTAGGCAGTATTGGATGCTCATTGCGGTCAATTTGGATACTCCAAATTTTTATTTCCTAGATTCAATGCATGGATATCCGACAAACTGACCACACATGATGGTGTTTGTAAATTTGTAATACACTCTATCTGATGTTTATAACTAAACATCAAGTTATATAATTTATATTATCTTTTAATGAGGATTCTGTTATGATAGGGAAGTGCATCAATATTGTGAAAAACGAGGAATGGGTCCAAGGGCTAAGCATAAGGACCAAGAAAATTTCTATGACTAGACAAGTATCGGGGTATATAAAATAATATTTCACTATCCAAACACATATCAAAATAGGTTACATATTATTCTCAATGTTTCTGCAGTTTTCGAAACAAACCAATAGAAAAGATTGTGGTTATTATGTTTGTAAATTTATGATAGATATTATATTCCATGAACAAACTAGCATCCCTAAAGAGGTATTTTTAAAGATAATTACTATTTAATTTAAAATATTTATTAATCATTTGTCTATTTATATTTGTATAGTACTGTTATGACTGTCGAAAAAAAATCATATTCACAGGATGATATATATGTGCTCAAAAATGAATGGGAAGCATACCTGATAGAAGAATTTACACAAATAGTATGAATATGTGAATTCCATATAAGTAGTGGATAGTTTCATATTTATGTTTAATTTAATTCTTTTTAGTATTACTCACATAAGAATTGTTTTCTTATACAAGTATATTTGTTTGTTCAGGTCGGGGTGGTTTGTTTGAAGATGCTCGTGCTCGTGAGAGATAGGGTTTCAAGGTTGAAACTCAGAATTCGATGAGAAGGTAAAGTTTTTTTAAATATACTATGTTTTTCCTCATAATATTATATGTTCTCTACTACATTAAAATAATCTAAATTAAATGTTTGACTACTTAATTTAAAAATTTTTACTCACTGAAAACTGATAAAATGTGCTTAGATTGTCTTGATAATTTAGGAAAGTGATTCAAAAGTCATTTGTGACATGTATAAAGTATTCTCACGTCAAACTGACACACGATGTGACTGATATGACTCAAAATGCATGTTTCCAATTTGAAATGACATTTTAATAAAAAAACACAACTAGCATACTAAAAACTGAGAAAAAGAATTCTTATTATTTTGATACTTTAGTAAAACAATCTATAAGTCGTTTGTGATGTGTAGGAATTAACCACACCTCAATATGATGCACGGTGTGGTTGGTATAACTCAAAGTTTCTATTTGAAATTGAAATTAATTTTAGTAAAAATAACAAGTGCATACTAAAAACTAAGAAAATGAATTCGAATTGTTTTTATATTTTAGTAAAATGATCCATGAGTCATTTGTGACTTGTAGGATTCAATAACATCTCAATACGATGCATAGTGTGACCGATATGACTCCAAGTGTGTCTTTTTATTTAAAATTGGCATTAATTTAAGTAAAAATAACAAGTGACATACTGAAAACTGAGTAAACACATTCAAATTGTTTTGATACTTTAGGAAAATGATCCATGAGTCATTTTTGATATGTAGGAATCAACCACACCACAATCTAATACATGGTGTGACTGATATGACTCAAAGTGTCTGTTATCAGTTTAAAATTGACATTTTAGTTCAAAATGTGTCACTCACTAAAAACCAAGGAAATGTGATCTGGTTATATTAATAATTTAGTACAATGATTCATAAGTCATTTTTGACATGTATGAATCATTCTCACATAAAACTGATGCACGATCCGACCAGTATGACTCAAAATGTATGTTTCTAGTTTGAAATGACATTTTAATAAAAAACACAAGTGCATACTGAAAACAAAGAAAACACATTCGGATTGTTTTTATATTTTATTAAAATGATCCATGATTCATTTTTTACTTTTATAAGTCAACCTCACCTCAATATGATGCATAGTGTGATCAGTATGACTCCAAGTATGTCTTTTTATTTAAAGTTGACATTAATTTAAGTAAAAAGAACCAGTAACATACTAAAAACAAATAAAACACATTAATATTATTTTTATACTTAAGTAAAATGATCCATGAGTAATTTTTGACATGTAGGAATCAACCAAACCTCAATTCGATGCATGGTGTGACCATTATGACTCAAAGTGTCTGTTATTAGTTTAAAATTGACATTTTAGTTCAAAACGTGTCCCTCATTGAAAACCAAGAAAACATGCTAGGATTGTCTTGATAATTTAGTATAGTGATTCATAAGGAATTTTTTATATGTATGAAGTAGTATCACATCAAACTTATGAAATATGTGATCGGTATGACTCAAATGTGTGTTTCTAGTTTGAAATGACATTTTAGTAAAAAACACAACTAGCATACTGAAAACTGGGAAAAAAAATTGGATTGTTTTGATACTTTAGGAAAATTATCTATAAGTCATTTTTAACATTTAAGAATCATACATACCTCAATATGATGCATGGTGTGGCTAGTATAACTCAAAGTTTCTATTTAAAATTGACATTAATTTTAGTAAAAAGAACAATTGACATATTGAAAACTAAGAAAACACATTCGATTTTTTTTATAGTTTAGGAAATTGTCCATGAGTATTTTTTTACTTTTAGGAGTCAAACACACCTCAATACGATGCACGATGTGAATGGTATGACTCCAAGTGTGTATTTTTATTTAAAATTGACATTAATTTAAGTAAAAAAGAACATGTGACATACTGAAAACTAAGCAAACGCATTTGGATTGTTTTGATACTTTATTAAAACTATCCATGAGTCATTTATGACATGTATAAATCAAACAAACCTCAATATTATGCACAATGTGGCTAGCATGACAAAAAGTGTCTACTATCAGTTTAAAATTCACATTTTAGTTCAAAACATGTCACTCACTGAAAAACAAGAAAACGTGATATGATTCTCTTGATAATTTAGTAAAAAAAATCATAATTCATTTTTGATGTGTATGAAGTAGTATCACATCAAACTGACACACAATGTAACTGGTATGACTCATAATTCTTGTTTCAAATTTGAAATGACATTTTAGTAAAAAACACAACTATCATACTGAAAACTGAGCAAACGCATTTGGGTTATTTTGATACTTTAGGAAAATGATTCATCAGTAATTTGTGATAGGTAGAAATTAGTCACACCTCAATCCGATGCATGGTGTGACTGGTATAACTCCAAATGTGTCATTATTTAAAATTGAAATTAATTTTAGTAAAATAAAAAGCGACATACTCAAAACTAAGAAAACACATTCAGATTGTTATTGATATTTTAGGACAATGGTCTGTCACTCATTTGTGATGTGTAGGAATCAACTTCACCTAAATATGACGCACAGTGTGGTGGGTTAACTCCAAATGTGTCTTTTTTATTAAATATTGACATTTTATTAATTTATTCTTTCATATTAATGTTTAATTTATTTATTTATAGTATTACTAACATAATGTTTGTTTTCTTATATAGGTGGCATCTTTTTCTTAGTTTGAGATGATTTGTTCAGAAACTGATACCATGAGTGGACATTTTTGAGAGGGGATCACGGGTGTCAAAAGATGAAATATTAATTTTTTTAAATGGTTTGTGTATAATTGTTAATGTAATTATATAAAACATTGTTTGAAATGCATATAGCAGTGTTTTTCTCATATATCATGGGCTGACATTTTTGTATTCATGATTTTAATTAAATGTATATATCATTGTTTGAAATTAATGGTTTTATAATACTGTTTGAAATTACAGGTTTTTTCTGGGTGTGTTGTTATATTAATAGCAGATTATAGCTAGATAGGCCTTTATCAGTGCTAAAATAGCGCTGATAAAGGGGGTCATTTATTAGTGTTTTCTAGCATGGATAAAGGATACACTTTATCATAACTTTTTTAGCACTGATAAAGGGGACCCCCTATCATTGATGCGATTAATAGCACTTTTTAGAGTTGTTAAAATCCTATTTGTGTGTTGTTAAAGGAAATATGTTTAGTAGTGGTTGAAATTATCATTTGATAATTCTTGAAAATTATATTTTATTAAAATTATGCAACTGTCATTTGATAATTTTCCACAATTGTTTTTATTTAAAATTGTGCAATTATTATTTGATAATTTTTTCATAATTGTCTTTATTAAAATTGTGAAATTACATTTGATAATTTGCATAAATTATCCTTTGATAATTCATTGAAATTATCCCTTGATAATTCTAGGTTTATCACCCTTTATTCTAATCAATATTCTTTCAATAATTTTATATTTAAGAAATAAAAGGAATGGATTAAGTAAAAGTAAATGAAAAAATGAAAAAAAAAACAGAGTGAGTTATCTATTTATTATTTGTAGTGAACCACCAAGGGGAGGAGGAGTAGCCCAGGAATGTTCAGATTGATCGGAGGGTTTACCAAACCCATGCAAGGGAGTTTCTAGATCACCTGGACTCAACAAAATCGACCAACATTGAACCCGAAATGATTTGGCTATTTTAAAAGACCCAAAATCGCATGAATTAAAACCCTAATTTTAAACACCCACTTTAATCTTCTATTTCACACAAATTTGATGGAGGAGTCATTAGTTTATCTGAATAATACATTTATAATTTTTAAATGGTCAAAACGGGTGATAAATTAAAGGTTTAAAAACCTTCGGGTGTTACAAATGGTAAAGGGGGCATCAAAATGGGGAAGATGTATAGTGTTTCTAGTTTAAATATTTAAATTAATAATATAATAATAATAATAATAAATTAACTTAATCAAGTGATCTGAATAAACGTCTTATGTGCATAAAATTTATTCCCTGACTAAGGTAAAATCCATGTCTCAGAGCTAACGATGGTCTCATACTTCTCATACGACACACTATTTGGGATATATTAAATTATTTTTGAGAAAAAAATGATAAAAATATTAAATATGTTATCTTTTCATGCAAGCTTACCAAACACACGATTTGCATAAAATTTATGTCTTTTCTAGGGTGAACCTCATGTCTTGGACCTAATGGTGGTCTCAGATTTTTCATATGACACACCATTTGGGAGATATTCAATTATTTTGGATAAATTGTGCACATAATATAATATATTTAATATTTTTATTCCACATGCGTCAAGGTTCTACAGGCCTTGGAATTTCATACTAACTCAATGCCTAACTCTAAAATTAATCCATAGAATATTTTAACATGCTAATTTAGCTTTTACTTTTACAAAAAACCTTTAAAAAATTTATTAAGTAATTTTTATTGAAAATCACATTTTCACATAAAATACTTATAAATTATCAACAAGCTGGTTTTTATTATCTTTTAAAAAATTGAGATATTACAATTCTCCCCCTCTATCGACTTTTCATCCTTGAGAAGTATCTCTAATGGTCTTACTTGAACAACTCGGGCCACTGAGCTCGAACATCATACTCGTGTTCCCACATTTAATCTTGGATCTATCCATGCTAACAATGAATCCAGACTAGTGGTTTCATCTTTTCTTATAACACTTTCTCGCTTCAATATATGATCCACATCGAACACTCCTCATAAGATGCATCGCTATCCGGCTCAACCTCCTCACAATCAATAACATGTTCATGGTCGGGTATGTACCTATAAAGTTGTGAAATATGGAACATGTCGTGCATACCTCAATAGTAAGAAGGGAGGTTCAGGTGATATATCACTACCCCTATCCGCTCAGTGATCTAAAAGGGTCAAACAAAACAAGGTGCTAGCTTGATATTCTTCCTTATACTTTTGTACCCTAACCAAGGAGTCACTCTCATGAAAACCTAATATCCCATAGTGAAATCAAAGGGTCTCCTTCTATGGATGACATATAATATTTTTATACTCTGAGTGGTGATCAACCACTTCTCAATGCACTCTCTCATAGGCCTCCTGAACCAAATCAGGCCCACAACCGTTGCCTCACCTGCCTCATACCAATAAGAGGTGATTGTTATTATCTCTTGTAAATAGCCTCATAAGGTGTCATCTAAATCTAAGACTAATAATTTTTATTGAATATGAACCCAATAAAGGATAGGTGATCGTCTCCCACTCCACTAAAGTCTAGCACGCAATCTCAAAGTATATCCTCTAGAATGCGTATAGTCCATTTAGACTATTTGTCAATCTAAGGATGGTATGTTGAGCTCAATTTTAGCTGAGTCCCTATGGATTTCTACAAGCCCTACCAAAATCATTATGTAAAATTTTCATCTCAATCTAAAAATATGCTTATGGTAACTCCATTAAAACATATGATCTCTTAGAAATAAATCTTTCACAATACCTAATTAGCCTATGTATTAAGTCTAAGGGTATTTGAAACCATGTTACCTTTTTTAGGTGCATACATCATCTCAAGGTAAAATGTCCATAGATACCCAACCCAGCGTCTCTATCTCAAATTTAGGTCCCCTTGTGTGAATATATAGCAAAGTCTCTTATGGTCCATATAAACAATAAATTTATCACCAAAGATATAATGTCTCCCACACTTCAAAACATAAACCAAATTTTTAAGCTCCATGTCATGTGTAGGGTATTTCTTATAATGGTTTCATAGTTGAAGAGACCCATTGGATAATACCTTCTCTATTTACATTAGCACCACTCTTAGACTGATGCTTGATACATCACAATACATTGTATAACCAATCCCATGCTCAAGGAGTATCGGTACTGGAGATGTCATCAACCTTATATTTAGCATAAGGAAAGTCTCTTCACACTGGTCTGACCACTGGAATTTCACTCCATTCTTTGTCAGCACTATCATGGGTTTTGATAGTTGGGAGAAGTCCTGAATAACCCATTTTTAATATCCTATTAAACCCAAAAATATCTTCATCTCAAACACATTATTAGGAAATTTCCAAGACATGATTGTCTCAACCTTCTTTAGGTCTATAGATATAGATGTCACAGACACCACATGTCCTAGTAAATTAACCTCTTGAATCTAGAAGTCACATTTCGACAACTTAGTGTAAAGTCTATGTGCTCAAAGCATACTTAAGACTATCACTAGGTTTATATCTTGTTTCTCTAGTTTTGATGAGTAGATAAGGATATTTTTAAATAATGCTATGATGAATGAGTACAAATATATATGGAAGGTCTTATTATTGAGGACCATAAACACTTGTAGTGTGTTTGTCAGCCTGAGCAGCATCACCAAGTACTCATAAAATCCATACCTTCTCCAAAATGTCATCTTCATAATGCCTTCCTCTCAAAATCACAACTGATGATAGCCCGATTGAAGATCAATCTTGGAGAACCACCTGGCTCCTCTTAGCTGATCAAAAAGATCATCAATCTTGGGAAATAGATATTGGTTCTTCATGGTCACCTGGTTTGGCTTCCGGTTATCAACACATAACTGAACACTATCATCTTCCTTCTTAGAAAAAAAATAGGTGTACCCCATAGTGAAGTACTAGGTATGATAAAACATTTCCTCTCCAAGTCATCTAGTTATACCTTGAGATCATTTAACTCAGTTGGATATATATGATACAGGGGTATTAAAATGGGTTGTGCACCTGGTATGAGCTCTAACTCAAAGTAAAATCCTCTATAAGGAATTAGTCCTATGAATTCATCTAGAAAGATGTCTCGATAAAGATCCATGACTAGTGAAAATGTTTAGGGAGCTTCTACTGATCCTACTGAAAGATCCAAGACTACCATTTGTGTTGTAACCACCCCAAGATGACTCGCTTTTGGTCCAACTTTTCCTTCTCCCAGTTCCCACTCTCCATTCATCATGAACTTATCTCATTCTGTTGAGGTAAAAGATATCTATCTATGATAGAAATCAATGTGAGCTCGAAATCTAGTCAGTCAATCCATTACTATAATCACATCAAAAGTATCCATCTCTAGAATTATGAATTCCCACATATTTCCATAGCTAGCAACGACTAGTGGACACTCTAGGTATCAATAAAGATGGTCCATCCCCCATTCCCAATGGTGTATGAAGGGAGACTAACTATGAGTATAAAT
Source organism: Viscum album (assembly GCA_963277665.1). Lineage (NCBI taxonomy): Eukaryota > Viridiplantae > Streptophyta > Magnoliopsida > Santalales > Viscaceae > Viscum > Viscum album. The sequence goes on from OY728145.1 coordinate 509,601,849, forward strand.
TGAATGGTAATCCAAGTTCAGTAACTACTTGTTCAAATATAAAAGAATGGAAAGCACCCGTTTCAAATAATGCAATAGATAAATTATAGGTGATCAAGAATGTACCTCGAATGGTAGATGATCTCTCTCCACCATCTGTTGGAGTCTAGACCACAATGTACATGTGACCTGCCTCAAATCCTCTTCCTTATCCCTGGGGTTCATGACTAGTGTGATTATACTGCTGAGAACCTCGACTGGATCTTCGTGTCTGAACCTTACCTTTACGAAAACCTAACCTCACATTTCAGGAGAAAAACTACTGAATATGACCCTTCTTTACACACTACTAACACGTTCTCTGAGGTTCCGTATTGAACCTACAATAATTTCTATCCTTCCCACAGTTGAAATATTATGAAACTCCTCTTAATGGGACTGATCAATCTATACTATGTTCCACCTACATGCTGGTGTGTTATTACAAGTCTCTTATCTTCCTCCTCCTATACCCATAAGAGACTCTAGTAGTAGTGAGAGGTTTCTATATCACTAGACCATTATGGGCTGGGAGTAAGCTTATTGTCTTGTCCTCCTCTTGTCCCTTCTCAAAGGCTTGGTCCTTTCAAAATACCTATGTATACTTCATTAAGTCAAATCCCCTAACATGACATCTGAGCTCCAATCAAAGGTTTATCTCAAACTTTCGAGCCTTCTATGCCTCATTCTCATCTAACAAGGGAGAAAAGCAAAGTAACTCTATAAATTGGGAATAATATGCAAAGAAATTCATGGAACCCTATTGTAATTCCATGAAATCCAGGGCACGGTACAAATTCATCATGTTGGGAAAATACTGTTCGAGAAACAGCTCCTTGAAGGTCTCCCAAGTAAGACCTTCTCATCTCCCAAACTGAATCATGGCAGTCCACCATATCCTAGAGGGTCCCTAAAACATGAATGTCGCTAGGATCACACGCCCCTCCTCATGAGTCTAGAACAACTCAAAGATGGTCTCAATAAAGTCCATCCAATCCTCTGCATCTTGCAGACTACCGGTACCCTAGAATGTCGGAGGGTGATGGAGTTAGAAATCATGAGTATAATCGATCATGGTCTTGTGTGTGTACCTTCCTTGTCCAGGTATTAACTAAAATAGCCTCAGCTGAATAGGATCTATAGCCTAAATAACCTGTTCCGGCATAGGTGCAAGCTAGGGTATATCCCCCTATACCACAAGTGGTGGCATGGGAGTATCCTGGGCTACTATAGCTTATGGTACCATCAAATATCTCGGAGGAAGCATCATTGAAACAATAAAAACATTAAGAACATAAAAAATACCCTATCCAATCTATTGGATCACAAAGGTTTGCCTAAGAGTCTACTCTTAACCCAAGGTATACCCCTCCTAACACTAACCCATGTATCTATCCCTGACGTTAGTCACGGTAATCATATATATACTAACACAACAATGTTCGTAGTTCAACTAATCAATGCCAATAAATATATATGATAATAACATAAAATGTAGATATATCACAAAAAAGAAAAATAAAAACTATCTCGAACAGATAGCACAAATCAAGGCATTTAATTAATGAACTATTGTGCAACACAACATCAAGTGTATATATATGGAATGAGAACCTACGTGACTAGTAATGATGTATGAACGCACCCAAAATCTTATGAATCACATATCAACATAATGTGCATCGCCCTAGGTTAATATAATTGATAGTAACAGCAAAACATAAATTCCACGATTTATGGAAACTCAGAGGTCCACTATACAGTGTTGTCCAGGAACTATCATAGTTCCCTTGCCCGAGTCTCAAATTGTAAAGACCTGTAAAATTCAAGGGAAATTTTTTCTTAATTTTCTTTAGAATTTTACAAGAGCACGGTTTCTGACGGCACCTGATTCCGAGGCCCGGAGTGCCCGGAATCAATTTCCGAAGTTTGGCTCGGGTACGTTAAGTGAACGAACGAGCGGGAATCTCTAACTTTTGATCCGGTGCTCGGAATTGAAATCTGAGGGCACTGATGAACTCGCAGCGCCGATATTCGCTTAAGGAGACCTTTTCCGAGGTTGCGTTTATTTCGGGTTGAGAGTTAGTTTTTGGGAGTTTAGAATAAGTTAAATAAAAATTTTGGATTACAAATTTTTATTTAAACTTGTTGGTTAACTTCTCTCGAAGGAAGTTAGGGGTGGGACCCACACCCACTTAACCTCCCTTGAGAGGATTAAGTGTGGTGGGGCCCACACGAACCATAAACTTTTCCTCTTCTCCCTAACTCCCCTCTCTCCCTCTTAAAGGCTTGTCAACTTAACATTTATTTAATTATACAACTCATGTATAATAAATAAGTGAGTTTAATTTTGAGTTTTTGAAATTCAAACTCTTGAATTTCAAAGGTTGGGTTGTGTTAATAAATTAAGAGTAAGCTTAATTTATTTTTGGGTTAGTTCCTTTGTTACTTGAGAGGATTGGGAGAATCGTTGAGTGACTTGAAGATCTTCTTCGTCTTCGACGAAGAACGTGAAGAACGGTTCTTCTCCGTCAAGGAACATCAATCCCACGACCTTCGAGACTCGGCGTCCCGGATTCTTCCGTCTTCAGCTTCCTCCTCGACAAGGGAGAAGTCGCCGACCGTGGTGATCATCGCCGACGACAACGTACCTCTCTTCTTCGTCTTAGCGACAAGTGAAGAGACGTCGTTTCCTCCTCGGACGCACCCCGACGTCCACAGAATCTGCGTCCGACGCCGCGACGCCTTTCTCCGCGATAACCGACGTGCGACGTCAATTTTCAAGGTAGGGGATGTTGTTATTGTTTGTTTATTTATCCTTGATCGTGGTTCTAGCATGTCTAATGTGCGGATTCTTAAATATGTGATATTGTTTAACGTGAGGGGGCCGGACCGCATGAACACGGCCGACTCCCCTCCTTCATTCTTGATGTTTTATATTGCGGATGAAACAAGGTGGCGTGGTGCCGTCACACCACGTGGTTATTCGCCCGATTATATTTCACGGCGTCGTCGCGCCGCGCCGTGGAAGGATCATCAAGAACGCGACGTCGTCGCGCCACATCGAAGGGAAACAAAGGCGCGGCGGAGGGGCGCGGTGCCGTCGCACCGCGCCGGACGACGAACACCGCGGCCAGTTCCGAGCCGCGGCGGGACGAGAAGACCGGTGGCCGGGCCACCGGCGTCGGGAGCCAGAATGGGGACCGGTTTTCCGGTCCCGTTGGAGAAAAACCGGCCGGCCAGCTGGCCGGCCGGATGGACAAAAATCCGGGGGAATTTAATTCCCCCGGCAGCTCAAAAGCCCCCCCTCATTTATGAGGGGGGCGGTTTCCTTGAGGGGGCAGGCGGCCCCCCGGTTCGTTTCATTGCAGGCCCCCCACAAGGGGGGGGGGGCGGTTTCCTTGAGGGGGGCAGGCGGCCCCCCGGTTCGTTTCATTGTAGGCCCCCCACGAGGGGGGGGCGGTTTCCTTGAAGGGGGCAGGCGGCCCCCCGGTTTTTCCACGAAGCAGGCCCCCATGAGGGGGGCTGTTGTTGACAAAGGGGCGCGGCTGATTGTCGCGCCGCCACTCCAAGAAGCGGGGGGCTTTGCCCCCCCCCCCCCCCCCCCCCGCGCGCTGCCTCCGTGCGGCGCCAGGCCGCCGCGCCGCCGGCCGTCCGGGCCGGGTCGGACCCGGGGGGGTCGGGCCGGGTCGGCCCGGACCCGGACCCCCCCGTTTCGAATCAGTTTCGGTCGTTTGTCCATAACTTGAGACACGGACCTCCGATCGACGAACCGTCTGCGGCAACGCGATCCTTGGACCGAGACGGTCGTTTCGGTATATCGCACTCAGGGTTTCGGAATACTTTGAGTTCGGCCGGGTTGGTTCGTTCACGAAACCAACCGGGCCCTCGGAGCGGAAACGCTCATATCTTGAGCTACGGACGTCCGATTTACGTGCCTTCAGCTTTGTTGTGTTCCTCTTAGTGAGACAGTTCTTTTGGCATACTCCGCCCGAGGTTTGGATGTAGGTGGAGTACGGTCGGGTTGGTTTTGCCTTAAAAACCAACCGGGCCCCGGGAACGAAAATGCCAATAACTCTCAGACCGGGCGTCCGATCGACGCGCCGTCTGTTGCATTGAGTTCCTGTTGACGATACAGAACTTTTGGATACATCAACTATAGACTTTGTGACAGTTGATGTATCAGCCTCTCGGCTCGTGGAGCGGACCCTCCGAACGAGCTTGCTGTGTGCGGGAACCCTAGTGCTGGCTGCGACTGTTACTGTGACTACTACTGCTACTACTGCTACTGTGACTGCGACGACGACAGTACAGAGATCCTGTGTGGATTCGACGACGACGACTTCAGCACTCAGCGATCCTACGTGGATCAGTGCTACAGGTCCTGTGTGGGCTCGATCCTGTGTGGGTCCGATCCTGTGTGGGTCTTTGCGCTCAGCGGTCCTGTGTGAACCAGCGCCTACAGGTCCTGTGTGGGCCCGATCCTGTGTGGGTCTTTTGCGGGGGTTAGTTACCTATCGATCCTTCGTGGGTCCGACGACTTAGATGGATCAGAGATCATCTTTATCGTCTTTCGAAGAAGTATACATGTGTGAGCTGAATCCTGTTGCTTTCCTGTGTGGATTGTGTTGTGCTATCCTGTGTGGATTACGTTTTGCTTTCCTGTGTGGAATACGTTTACTTTCCTGTGTGGACTGAGTTGTACTTGGGCTCGGAGGTTGGAGCGTATTTGAATTTGATGACTTAGGTATATGTATGGGCATATACCTAAGCAGTGTCGGTTGTTACTTCGTGATTATACCTTTCTTCGTGGTTTATCCTTTGTGGATTTGAGAGACCTTCAGGGGTCTCGGGGTCCCTACTGAGTAGCTTATACTCACCCCTGCACGGGCTTTGCCCGCACTACATTGTGTTGGTTGCAGACGACGGACAGCGTTGATCTTAGCTGAGGCTAGCAGAGCAGGACGGTACCTGGAGGTGGACCATTGGGCGGGACGTGCTCGGAGCGGACGGCGGGACCCGTGGAGCAGTGGAGCTATCTGTACCCACCCTTCAGGTGGGATTTCCAGTGGACAGTTCGGTGTAGCGGCTTTTACTTTTCAGTTGCTGTTTTCCCTTTCGAGTTGTACTTTACTTTCAGTTTGGGTTTGTATACTGGCCCATTTACTTTTCCGCACTTTCAGTTGTACTCTGTTTTTACTTAGTATTTACTTTCCGCTTGCTTACTATGTGGTGTTTGTTTACTTTATAAGGGCAATGCCTTCCCTTTTTACCGGGATTTACGCCTTGGTGCTAGTCGCCAGCCCCTGGCCTATGTAAGGCGGGCTTGGGGTAGTCACGGCACGGACCCCGAGGGCGGTTCGTGACAAATTGGTATCAGAGGAGTTCGGTTCTACCGCGAACTCTGATCTTTTCTATGTGAAGCAATAATGTTTAGCGTACTGAGTGTGGTTATCAGTCCAGGGAGTCCAGTGTTGGTGCGGCGGCCGACGTATCCGTACACCAGGACCCTGACTTCTGATTTCCGACTTAATGCACGAAAACATTGATTGCGTGTGTGTTTCAAAGTTTTCTTTGTGATTACTTTATATCAGCTCACCAGGTATACTGTTTGACCGTGGCGCACCTGTTTCCTATTCAGGATGGCCCCACGACGGCAACCAGCTAGGGTTCCGAGAGTCGAATGTGATGACAGCCCACCGAGTGACGAGGTCTCGGTGCAGGGCCCTTTGTCAGCAGTGGCACCGGCGGTAGCACTACCCGCCGAGCCCCCGATGCTTCCAGCGCCAGCCGCTGACGATGCACGTCGCCTCAGCGCACTGCATGAGTTTCAGCGCCAGCGACCGCCCAGGTTTCTCGGGGAGATGGATCCCCAGGCAGCAGAGGACTGGCTGGAGGCAGTGGTACGAGTGTTTAGGCTAGTGAGGACACCAGCAGACCTCATGGTGATCCTCGCTGCGAGCCTACTACACGCAGTAGCAGAACGATGGTGGAGCTTGATGCTCCAGGTGCATGATGAGGCATCTCTACTTTGGACGGACTTTGAGAGCCTCTTCCGCTCGGAGTTCGTCCCAGCCACCCTTCGTGCGGTGCGTATCCAGGAGCTTCTTCAGCTGCAGCAGGGCAGCATGACGGTCGCTCAGTACTCGGCGAGATTTACCGATCTCTCGCGCTACTCGACCGACATGGTACGGGACCCATTCTTTCGGGCCCGGACCTTCGAGCAGGGTTTGAGACACGAGATCAGGGCATCGCTGATCTCCCTCAGCATACCGACTCAGACAGGAGTACTGGAGCGGGCCCTTCTGATCGAGAGCTTCCTTGCTAAGTCTACACCAGCGCAGCGACCCACCGCAGGGCGGCACGTGGCAGAGTCATCTGCAGCAGGCAGTCGACGGATGACTCAGGGGTCCAGGCAGACCAGACCTTCGGGCAGACGACCTCAGGGCACTGGCTCAGCAGTGCAGGGCACACAACGCGGAGCCAGTCTTTCGAGTGGAAGACAGTGTTATGCATGCGGCGGGCAAGGCCACATGGCTCGTGACTGCCCGACCCGCCATGCAGAGGAGCAGCAGACGGTTGAGGAACCACCTAGGCAGAGGCAGAGGTTTGACCGTGGCGGTCCGCAGGGAGGAGGCGGACGAGGCAGAGGAGCTGGCCGAGTAGCAGGTGGTGGGCGACGCTTTGAGGCTCTACCACCACCACCACCAGGAGGTCCACCCCGACCTCAGGGGAGAGCACAGCTTCAGGCAGCTGAAGCTTACGATCATGGAGCTCCGGAAGCGGGTGGACTAGTGCGGGACTAGCTCCAGTCATATAGGCCTTTGCCCATAATGCCTCTAGCTTCGTAGTTTGTGTTGCTTTGTGTCCTTGTACTTTAAGTTGAAGTAATAAAAGACACTTGCCTTGGTGACTTTTGTTATCTTGTCTCTTGTTTGTTTTTACTAAGAGGTGCCGGTTAAAAACTGTTGACTTGACCCTCACTAGCGAGATTCGTACTGGAGGAAACCCAGTGACCACACACTGATGCCGACAGTGTGACTCAACCCTTGGAGGCGAGAGTAACGGTTGGATCTCTTGGTAGCAGCGTCGAGGCCTTACGACGTCATCCATGCCATGAATTAACTAATCACGACGGGATTGACTGTATTAGGCAAGGAACGTGGTTCATCCAGGGGATGAGACCGGATTTCACTTTTTGGAAAAGGATAAATCTTTGCAGCTATCCTCTTTGCAGATATCCTTCGTAGATAGAGATGGAGCAGCCTTCCTCCAGTCTCTCACAGTCACCCCTCCACTACTGCAGCGAGTCAGGGAGGCACAGCGTGGGAATGCTGACTGTGAGACACGGCGTGCTCAGATATCCTCGGGACAGGCACCTGATGGTTTCACCCTTGGAGCAGAGCACGACATCCTTTTCAGAGGACGTACCATGGTACCAGTCTCTTTGCGAGAGGAAGTGCTGAGAGAGTTTCACACTTCTCCTTTGGCGGTACATCCTGGAGTGGCGAAGATGTACCAGGACCTCAGACGACAGCACTGGTGGCCGGGCATGAAGAAGGCAGTAGCAGAGTTCATTTCTCGATGCCTCACCTGCCAGCAGGTGAAGGCAGAGCATCAGGTACCAGCAGGCTTAGTACAGCCCTTGGAGGTTCCGGAGTGGAAGTGGGATGGCATATCTATGGACTTCGTGACTGGAATTCCATGCACTTCCAGAGGTCACGACTCCATCTGGGTGATTGTTGACCGACTCACCAAGTCGGCACTTTTCTTACCCATCAGAGAGCAGGGCTCAGTGGAGAGCTTGGGACGTCTCTATGTTCAGGAGATTGTGCGGCTCCACGGCATGCCATCATCTATCGTCTCCGATCGAGATGTCCGCTTTACTTCCCGGCTTTGGAAGGGGTTACAGGAGGCGTTCGGAACGCAGCTACGTCTGAGCACAGCCTTTCACCCTCAGACGGATGGTCAGATGGAGAGGACCATTCAGACTCTCGAGGACATGCTCCGCGCATGTATCCTCGACTTTGGTCGTAGCTGGGAGGACCACCTACCCTTGGTGGAGTTTGCGTACAACAACAGCTACCACTCCACCATCGGAATGGCACCGTACGAGGCGTTGTACGGCCGACCTGGTAGATCTCCTTTGTGCTGGACAGACCTTGGGGAGTCAGCACTTGTGGGAACGGAGATGGTCCAGGCCACGACAGAGAAGGTCCAGGTCATCCAGGAGCGGATGAGGACAGCACAGAGCCGGCAGAAGTCATACGCTGACAGGAGGAGGAGGCCACTGGAGTTCGAGGATGGCGACCACGTCTTCTTGCGGGTCTCACCTCGACGTGGTATTCGGAGATTTGGCCGAGGCGGCAAGTTATCTCTGCGCTTCATCGGACCCTTCCAGGTCCTCAGTAAGATTGGTGAGGTGGCTTATCGCCTGGCTCTACCACCTCAGTTGCACCGGGTGCACGACGTCTTCCACGTGTCTCAGCTGAGGTGATACGTGCACGACCCGACGCACATCATTGACCATGGGGAGCTTGACGTTGACGATGGGGCGACTTTTACGGAGGTCCCGGTGGAGATAGAGGATCGACAGGAGCGGGTCCTGCGTGGGCGATCGATTCCTCTTGTGCGCATCAGATGGAAGCACGGGAATCTCCAGGAGAGCACATGGGAGCGGGAGGCTCAGATACGTGCTCAGTACCCTCATTTGTTTCCCTAGTTTTTGATGTATCTTTACGGGGACGTAAAGCCCTGAGGTGGGAGTAATGTAAAGACCCGTAAAATTCAAGGGAAATTTTTTCTTAATTTTCTTTAGAATTTTACAAGAGCGCGGTTTCTGACGACACCTGATTCCGAGGCCCGGAGTGCCCGGAATCAATTTCCGAAGTTTGGCTCGGGTACGTTCAGTGAACGAACGAGCGGGAATCTCTAACTTTTGATCCGGTGCTCGGAATTGAAATCCGAGGGCACCGATGAACTCGCAGCGCCGATATTCGCTTAAGGAGACCTTTTCTGAGGTTGCGTTTATTTCGGGTTGAGAGTTAGTTTTTGGGAGTTTAGAATAAGTTAAATAAAAATTTTGGATTACAAATTTTTATTTAAACTTGTTGGTTAACTTCTCTCGAAGGAAGTTAGGGGTGGGACCCACACCCACTTAACCTCCCTTGAGAGGATTAAGTGTGGTGGTGCCCACACGAACCCTAAACTTTTCCTCTTCTCCCTAACTCCCCTCTCTCCCTCTTAAAGGCTTGTCAACTTAACATTTATTTAATTATACAACTCATGTATAATAAATAAGTGAGTTTAATTTTGAGTTTTTGAAATTCAAACTCTTGAATTTCAAAGGTTGGGTTGTGTTAATAAATTAAGAGTAAGCTTAATTTATTTTTGGGTTAGTTCCTTTGTTACTTGAGAGGATTGGGAGAATCGTTGAGAGACTTGAAGATCTTCTTCGTCTTCGACGAAGAACGTGAAGAACGGTTCTTCTCCGTCAAGGAACATCGATCCCACGACCTTCGAGACTCGGCGTCCCGGATTCTTCCGTCTTCATCTTCCTCCTCGACAAGGGAGAAGTCGCCGACCGTGGTGATCATCGCCGACGACAACGTACCTCTCTTCTTCGTCTTAGCGACAAGTGAAGAGACGTCGTTTCCTCCTCGGACGCACCCCGACATCCACGGAATCTGCGTCCGACGCCGCGACGCCTTTCTCCACGATAACCGACGTGCGACATCAATTTTCAAGGTAGGGGATGTTGTTATTGTTTGTTTATTTATCCTTGATCGTGGTTCTAGCATGTCTAATGTGCGGATTCTTAAATATGTGATATTGTTTAACGTGAGGGGGGTGGACCGCATGAACACGGCCGACTCCCCTCCTTCGTTCTTGATGTTTTATATTGCGGATGAAACAAGGTGGCGTGGTGCCGTCGCACCACACGGTTATTCACCCGATTATATTGCGCGGCGCCGTCGCGCCGCGCCGTGGAAGGATCATCAAGAACGCGACGCCGTCGCGCCGCGTCGAAGGGAAACAAAGGCGCAGCGGAGGGGCACGGTGCCGTCGCACCGCGCCGGACGACGAACACCGCGGCCGGTTCCGGGCCGCGGCGGGACGAGAAGACCGGCGGCCGGGCCACCGGCGTCGGGAGCTGGAATGGGGACCGGTTTTCCGGTCCCGTTGGAGAAAAACCGGTCGGCCAGCTGGCCGGCCAGATGGACAAAAATCCGGGGGAATTTAATTCCCCCGGCAGCTCAAAAGCCCCCCCTCATTTATGAGGGGGGCGGTTTCCTTGAGGGGGGCAGGCGGCCCCCCGGTTCGTTTCATTGCAGGCCCCCCACGAGGGGGGGGCGGTTTCCTTGAGGGGGGCAGGCGGCCCCTCGGTTTTTCCACGAAGCAGGCCCCCAGGAGGGGGGCCGTTGTTGACAAAGGGGTGCGGCTGATTGCCGCGCCGCCACTCCAAGAAGCGGGGGGCTTTGCCCCCCCCCCCCCCCCCCCTCGCGCGCCGCCTCTGTGCGGCGCCAGGCCGCTGCGCCGCCAGGCTGCCGCGCCGCCAGGCCGCCGGGTCGGGTCGACCCGGTTCGGGTTGACCCGGTTCGGGCCGACCCAGGGGGGGTCGGGCCGGGTCGGCCCGGACCCGGACCCCCCCGTTTCGAATCAGTTTCGGTCTTTTGGCCATAACTTGAGCCACGGACCTCCGATCGACGAACCGTCTGCGGAAACGCGATCCTTGGATCGAGACGGTCATTTCGGTATATCGCACTCAGGGTTTCGGAATACTTTGAGTTCGGCCGGGTTGGTTCGTTCACGAAACCAACCGGGCCCTCGGAGCGGAAACGCTCATATCATGAGCTACGGACGTCCGATTTACGTGCCATCAGCTTTGTTGTGTTCCTCTTAGTGAGACGGTTCTTTTGGCATACTCCGCCCGAGGTTTGGACGCAGGTGGAGTACGGTCGGGTTGGTTTTGCCTTAAAAACCAACCGGGCCCCGGGAACGAAAATGCCAATAACTCTCAGACCGGGCGTCCGATCGACGCGCCGTCTGTTGCGTTGAGTTCCTTTTGACGATACGGAACTTTTGGATACATCAACTATAGACTTTGTGACAGTTGATGTATCAGCCTCTCGGCTCGTGGAGCGGACCCTCCGAACGAGCTTGCTGTGTGTGGGAACCCTAGTGCTGGCTGCGACTGTTACTGTGACTACTACTACTACTACTGCTACTGTGACTGCGACGACGACAATACAGAGATCCTGTGTGGATTCGACGACGACGACTTCAGCACTCAGCGATCCTACGTGGATCAGTGCTACAGGTCCTGTGTGGGCCCGATCCTGTGTGGGTTCGATCCTGTGTGGGTCTTTGCGCTCAGCGGTCCAGTGTGAACCAGCGCCTACAGGTCCTGCGTGGGCCCGATCCTGTGTGGGTCTTTTGCGGGGGTTAGTTACCTATCGATCTTTCGTGGGTCCGACGACTTAGATGGATCAGAGATCATCTTTATCGTCTTTCGAAGAAGTATACCTGTGTGAACTGAATCCTGTTGCTTTCCTGTGTGGATTGTGTTGTGCTATCCTGTGTGGATTACGTTTTTCTTTCCTGTGTGGAATACGTTTACTTTCCTGTGTGGACTGAGTTGTACTTGGGCTCGGAGGTTGGAGCGTATTTGAATTTGATGACTTAGGTATATGTATGGGCATATACCTAAGCAGTGTCGATTGTTACTTCGTGATTGTACCTTTCTTCGTGGTTTATCCTTTGTGGATTTGAGAGACCTTTAGGGGTCTCGGGGTCCCTACTGAGTAGCTTATACTCACCCCTTCACGGGCTTTGCCCGCACTACATTGTTTTGGTTGCAGACGACGGACAGCGTTGATCTTAGCTGAGGCTAGCAGAGGAGGACGGTACCTGGAGGTGGACCACTGGGCGGGACGTGCTCGGAGCGGACGGCGGGACCCGTGGAGCAGTGGAGCTATCTGTACCCACCCTTCAGGTGGGATTTCCAGTGGACAGTTCGGTGTAGCGGCTTTTACTTTTCAGTTTCTGTTTTCCCTTTCGAGTTGTACTTTACTTTCAGTTTGGGTTTGTATACTGGCCCATTTACTTTTCCGCACTTTCAGTTGTACTCTGTTTTTACTTAGTGTTTACTTTCCGCTTGCTTACTCTGTGGTGTTTGTTTACTTTACAAGGGCAATGTCTTCCCTTTTTACCGGGATTTACGCCTTGGTGCTAGTCGTCAGCCCCTGGCCTATGGAAGGCGGGCTTGGGGTAGTCACGGCACGGACCCCGAGGGCGGGTCGTGACACAAATATCCTATATTCTATCTATATTGTCCCATTCCAAAAAAATAGAAGAAAAATTTAGTGAATCATGAGCTCCGATACCATTTTGTATCATCCTGACTCGAAACACTGAGTCCGAGATGGAATGCCACGTGACCTCATGTATGCCTCCCCAAACACAAGAGGATTCCAACTAGAAATGAGAGTCTGAGTCTACCTATGGGGAGACTATACCTTTAGTATCATGTCATAGGATCAATAATCAACAATAATCAATATTGTCAATGATTAGAGTAATCATGAAAAAAGTTAAATAAGACACACATGTCATAAAAATTAAGTGACTCCAAAAGTGGCATGAAAACCGGTGTAAATAAAGTGGATAAACAAATAAATGATAAACAGTAGGTCCCACTATTATCTGTCCTAGCCCATGAAAAACTCCACACTCCTTAACTCAATAGTCTACTATAGGGCCCTTTCCCTTCACTGGACCCCTCGTGAAATCTACAAGCACACCAAAATGCTTGAGTATGGTGTGAGTACAAGACTCATTAGGACACCACTAATGAATCCTTAACTTGATGTGCTCAAGTATAAAATTTTATGACCTAATAGTAATAAATGTGTAACAATAATAGTAACACACAATCCAAAACTGAGTGTTTGTGCACTAACCAAGCTTCCACAAACCCTCGGTTATACCTGCTTCAGTTCTATGCTAGAAGGGTAATCTAGGTGTCGGAAGAATTCATGATTAAATATGAGGCTAATGAATCATACTACTTGACATCATGTGATAGTATAACTCGACATCACTAGGCATCAAGGAAGTCATGATCTCGACATTCTCTAGGCATCAAGAATAACTCGGCATGCACTAGGCATCGAGAACGTACCCCTTGGAATCCCCTAGTCATCGAGTGCATCACATGGAATCCTTGAGGCATCATTGTATCCCTACCTTATTCATAAGTCCCTTTTCATCATCATCACAAATCGTGTGCACTCCCCCTCAAAGGGATAAACATGTCACGACGGTCTACCTTCCTTGGATCCAAGAATAATACCACAAAAGCACACATAACATGATAGGATACACGAGCAATCATAGCACATCATCATAAGTAAGGTAGCACAAAAATACATCTGATTAACATCGAACATGAATAATAATCTACAAAATTACTTATGAAAACAAGTGTCACATAAGGTTCTCAGGGCTAAACACACCCACATGTGATCATAATCTAGCATGGTCATCAAATATGTCTACGCATAAATCATATAAAGGCAACATGTGTAACAAATCCCAAAAAGGTAAGGAAATTTCTACTTCAAAGTCATCGATGTCAAGAAAAGGATAAACCACCCTATGTGGTTTGATGGCTATATTGGAATCCTAAATAGTCAAGAACACCTCTTTGTGGCCTTATCATTATAAACATCAACACGTCAATGCCCAGGGTTCTTCAAGGCTTCTTAGAATCAAAACCATTTATTTTATTTTAAAAAGAAATAAATTATTTTGTGCGATGATACTTTCTATCTCCTGGATAATTTATGAATTAATGTTCTAGGCTAATGCATGCACTTTCAATATTCTCCTTAAGAATAATTACCTTTTGATAATTTCTTAAAAATTATCTCTTAAAAATTTGTCATAAATTATCCTTTTACAATTATCTCTGATAATTTATCCTAAATTATTCTTTTATAATTATCTTATCATAATTTCTTAGAAATTGTCCTTTTATAATTATCTTTTGATAATTTATCACCAATTATCCTTTTATAATTATTTCTTGATAATTTATCATAAATTATACTATGATGATTTCTTATAAATTATCCTTTTATAATTATCTCTTGATAATTTACCATAAATTATCTTTTATAATTATGCGTTGATAATTTATTCTAAATTATCCTTTTGTAATTATCTTTTGATAATTTCTCATAAATTATTCTTTTATAATTATCTTTTGATAATTTACCATAATTTAACCTTTTGTAATTATATCTTGATAATTTATCACAATTTATCCTTTTATAGTTATCTCTTGATAATTTATCACAAATTACCCATGATAATTCAGTTTAATTATCATTTGATAATTATTTATAATTATCCTTTAGTAATTTCACAAAAAACATCTTTTAATAATTTTTTTATAAAAATTACCCTTGATAATTTAATTTAATTATCATTTGATAATTATTTAAAATTATCATTTGTAATTTCATATAAATTATCTATTTATAATTATCTTATGATAATATTTATAAATTATCCTTTAATAATTGTGTAATATTATCTTCGATAATCTATCCCAATTATCCTTTGATAATTTTTTTGAATTAACATTTGATAATTCTTGACAATTATCTTTTGTTAAAATTATGCAATTTTCATTTGATAATTTTCCACAATTATCTTTGTTTAAGATTTCACAATTATCTTTTGATAATTTTTTCACAATTATCTTTGTTAAAATTGCACAATAATGTTTGATAATTTGTATAAATTATCCTTTGATAATTAGTTGTAATTATCGCTCGATAACTCTAGGTTTATTATCTTTTATTCTAATCAATTTTCTTCCATAATTCTAGATTTAAAAAATAAAATTAATAGATTAAATAAAAGTAAATAACAAAATAAAATAAAAACAAAGAGTTACATGTTTCTTATGCATAGCGCACCACTAAGGGGAGGAGGAGTAGCCCGCATGCATTCGGATTGATCGACAAGTTTACCAAACCCATGCAAGGGAGTTTTAGTATCACCCAAACTAAACAGAATTGACTAACATTGAACCCAAAATTATTTGGCTATTTTAAAATCCACAAAATCTTGGTAATTGAAACCTCAATTTTAAACACACACTTTAATCTTTCATTTCACCCGAATTTGATGATGGGGTCATTAGTTTATCCCATTAATGCATTTCTAATTTTTAAATGGTCAAAATGGGTGATAAATCAAAGGTTTGAAATCCTTGGTACTACATCAAAATGGGGAATATGTACAATTTTTCTAGTTTTAATATTTAAATTAATAATAATAATATAATAAAAATATTTAATAACTTAACTTAATCGAGCGATCTAACCAAACACCCGATGCGTATAAAATTTATGCCCCTCCTAGGGTAAACCCAATGTCTCATACCTAATGGTGGTCTTACATTTCTCATACGATGCACTATTTGGGATATATTAAATTATTTTTGAAAAAATATATAATGAATATATTAAATAAGTTATCCTTGCATGTGATCCTATCAAACGTCTAACGTGCATAAAAGTTATGCCCCACCTAGGGTAAACCCCATGTTTAGTACCTGATGGTGGTCTCTAATTTCTCATAAGACATTCATTTTGGAAGATATTCAATTATTTTGGATAAATCATGCATGTGTAATATAATATATTTAATATTCTTATTTCATCTGTGCTCAGACATTACAGGCCTCGGAATCTCATACTAACTCAGTTCCTAACTTTGAATTTATTTCATAGAATATTTCATGATACTAATTGGGATTTTTACCCTTATATAAATCATTTAAAACATTTATTAAGTGTTTTTTATTGAAAAATTACATTTTCACATAAAAATACTCATAAATTATCAACAAGAGGGTTTTATTATCTTTAAAAAATCAGGATATTATAGGGCATCCATCTCAGGAATGTGTTTTGTTGTAGTGTTTTATATGTTGAAAGTTATGAAACAAGCGACCTCTGTGTTCGTACCCCACTTTGAAGTGTCGTTCTTGTGATAGGATAGGCCACTTACAGAGGTTTTATAGGGGCATGCAGTAGTAGAGAAGTGGTAGGGAATTAGGATAGGTACCAGAGTCTGGGAAGGACTCAGCTACTTCTTAGTAGACAGGTAGCTGGAGGACATTCTAGTTGAGGTAGGGGATGTGGCACCCCAGTGCAGGAACAAAAGTAATATGCAGAGGGAATAGATCAAGATATTCAGGATGGATCCCAGGGTAGAGGGTAAAGTTAGCTGCACACTATGTAGATTACTCTACCTATTGTGGATGTGAGAATATCTACAGTCATAGGTACGATTATTGTATCATCTACCCTTAATTTTGTTTATTTATATAGGAGCATCACATTCCTTTTTATTTTATCTTTTGCAAAAATTTTGGGCTTGGATGTGAAAATATTAGATGGTGTTTTAACCATCGACACACCCTTGGGGGTGTGGTCAAGAATTGTAAAATGTTGAAAGTTGTGTTCTCTAGATATTGGTGGTTACCATTTTTTACGGGATCATTTTTTTTTTAGAAATGATAGGTTTCAATTTGATTCTTTGTATAGATTGGTTAGTCCTATACCAGGATCATATTGACTATTAGTGGAGAAGAGTTACTTTTCTATCTCTAGAAGGAGGTAGCTATTCACACCAGGGTGAGTGGGATCTTCAGGTTGGTCAAGCAAGACCAATGTAGTGCAGGTTGGATTGTCTCATGACTCATATAGTTGGTCTTTCTCTAGATGATGGTATAATTAATTAGGATTCTTTTCCTACAGTGGTAGACCGATTTCATGATGTTTTTCTAGATAAGTTCTATGGATTACCGCCTAAGTGTGAGATCAAGTACATGATTGAGTTGGTGTTAGGAGTATAGCCATTTTCTATCATGTAATATAGAATAGAACCAGCAGAGCTTTAGGAGTTGAAAGTTCAGTTGTAAGATCTAAAAGATAAAGTTTTCATACGGCCTAGTACATCTCCATGGGGTTATCTGATTATTTTCTCTAAGAATGCTGATGGTACCTTGAACTTATGTGTGGGTTATCAGAGATTGAACTAGATGACAGTTAAGAATTGGTATCCCTTTCTGTGTATTGATGATCACTTCGACCAGTTGAGAGGTGTTAATATCTTATACAAGATCGATTTGTGATCTGGATACCACTAGTTGTGGGTGAGACCATCATACATACTTTAGACTCCTTTTAGGAGCATTTATGGCTTGTATGAGTTCATAGTGATGTCACTTGGTTTGAGAAATACACCATCAATATTTATGACCTTGATGAATCAGACATTTCATCCTATTCTAAACAAGTTTTTGGTGGTTTTTTTCGATGACATCTTGGTATAATCTCAGTCAGCATATAATCATGTCAAACATTTTTAGATTGTTCTAAGTACATTGAGATATCATCATTTTTACACTAAGATAACCAAATTTAGTTTCTGTATTGATAAAGTGCACTTCTTGGGCCATGTCATCTCAGAGGTTGAAGTTTCAGTAGACCTAGAGAAAGTTGCAACCATGGTATCCTAGGATAATCCCAACAATTTCTTCAAGATTTAGAGTCTTCTAGGTTTAGCTTGTTATTATTGGTGCTTTATCCAATACTTTTCCCGTTTGGAAGCACCGATATCTAGGCTGACCAAGAAAGGGATGAAATTTGTTTGGTCAGATGCTTGCAAGAGAGATTTTTAGGATCTAAAAATTAGGTCGACCTGATCACCTATCCTCACATTACCTGTGTTGGGTAAAGCATATACCATGTGTTGTGATGCATTTGGATTGGACTCAGAGGAGTTCTGATGTAGGAGGATCGAGTGGTTTCTTATGGCTCCAGATAGATGAGACTGCACGATAGGAATTATCCTACTCACAATATAGAGTTAAATGCAGTGGTACATGCCCTGATATAATGGAGAAACTATCTTATGGTCGAGAGGTTTGTGGTGTGCACAGACCACAAGATCCTCAGGTACATTTTTTCTCAACAGGGCTTGAACCTTCGGCAGAGGAGGTGGGTCGAGTATCTATAGTCTTTCGACTTCGAGTTGGCTTATACACCAGGAAAGGGAAATGTCGTTGTCGAGACATTGAGATAAAAGATGCAAATAGAGGTAGTAATAGAGCCTTGTAATGAGTGGAATATGATGTCACTCTTTGCAGACATGCATCTAGATGTTCAAGAGTCTTAAGGATGAGTAGCTCTTACTTTGAAATCTATTATACCCATTCTTTTGGAATGGATCAAGATAGAGTAGTTATCTGATCCAAATGGATTAGTTCTGAGAGATAGATTATGTGGTATAGATACACCATCAATATGGTCTATTGGTAGTGGTAATTCTCTTCTTTTTTGTGGCCGATTATGGGTTCTTATGGGCTTGTGTGAGGGGCTAATAAGAGAGTTTCATGCTTCTAGATTAGTGGTACAACCTGGTTTGACAAAAATGTGTTGTGGTATCTATAGACAATACTAGTGGTTAGGAATGAAGAAGTAGGTAATGGTATTTGTGGTGTGTTGTCTAATCTAATAGTAGGTGAAAGTCGAGCATTAAAGGCAAGATGGACTTTTGAAACCTTTTCCCATTCTTGAGTGGAAATGGGATGATGTCACTATATAATTTTTGATAGGATTACCCAGGAAACCCCATAAGAATGATGAATTATGGTTGATCATGGATCGACTGACGAAGGTAGAAAACTTCATTCCTATTAGGTATACCTTCACTGTTGATGGTCTAGGTATTTTATACATGTGTGAGATAGTTCGGTTACACAGTGCTCTGAGGAGTATCATTTCTAACAAAGATCCTTATTTCACATCATGGTTCTGGAAGGGTCTTCATAAGGATCTAGGATCATAGGTTCTTTTGAACAAAACCTATCATCCTTAGACTAATAGTCAATCTGAGTGGACTATTTAGGTTCGGGAGGATATGTTACGAGCTTGTGTTATGGATTTTGGTGGGTCATGGAAGAAACATATGACACTCATCGAGTTTTCATATAATAAAAGCATCCAAGAATCAATCCAGATGGAACCTTATGAGCCTTTATATAGTATGTTATGTCATTCACCTCTTTGTTGGTTGGAGGAAGGTTAGTAGGTGTATGTTGGACCTAGTATCATATAGGATACGTCTGAGCAGGTTTAGTTCATCAAGAGGTGGTTGGTGACTATTTATAGCAAGAATAAATCATACACTAACCATCAAAAATGAAATCTGGAGTTTGAGGTTGGTCATCATGTTTTCCTTCGGGTGTCACCTAGGTTGGGGAAATACCGTATTAGGAAATAGGGAAAGTCAGAGCCCAGGTTTGTTGGACCATTTGAGATAGTGGATAGGGTCGGTCTAGTGACGTACCGATTAGCCCTTCCACAGTGCCACAGTTCCATGCATGCCATGTTTCATGTGTCGCAGCTTTGGAGATATTATTTTGACCCTTCTAATGTGGTAGGTGTCCAGGACATCGAGCTCTGTGTTGATGTATCATTTGAAGAGCATATGATACGGATTGTGGATCGTAGTGAGAAGTATCTCTGAGGTGGGACTATACCTCTAGTTTGAGTGTTGTGGCAGCATGGGCATGTTCAAGAGGAGACCTAGGAGAGGGAGTCTCATATGTAAGAATAATGTCTAGACTTGTTCGCCGAGACCCCATAGTGATGCTTGGAGTAGCTCAAGGATGAGCTATTATATGGTGAAGAGGTTGTAAGATATCATATTCTTCCAGGTACTTCCCTCCTTGAGTTTTTCATTAGACCTTGGTGGTTGAATCTTGTTTGGAGATAGAGATCCTTTATTGGGGAAAATGACCTAATTTTTAGGGATGTATGTTTATTTGAATTAATGGAGTCTGGGTATAAATGTGTTAAATTGGATTACGAGGGTTTATCATGAGTTTGGAAGGGTTCGGAGGTGGTTCATTCTCTTTCACAAAAACTGGGCTAGAAACTATTTTTTGGGCGATTACACATCATGTATATGTTACACAACATGTAATTTCCTCTAGAAACAGGTTGTGAACTGGTTCATGACTTGAAGTGGTTACACTTCATAAACCTAATTCATGTCATGTAAATGTTTATCAGGATAAATTTAACCCGAGGTGATGGGTTTTTTCAACATAAATCAAAAATGAGGAAATACACTATGTGAAAGGATTGCATGCCATGTATTCCTTAGGCCCAGTGGTTTTAAGTAGGGAAACACATATGATTTTCATTATTCAATTAGTGTCACCTCTCCCTCTCAGACCTTGGATGATTTCTAGGAATTTTTTGAGTCTCATATTCCATTCTGAATGTCCTGATTACACATCTGATCCCTGGTGAGTTTTTCTACTTAGGTATTCCCCTATCTTCTTTTATTCCTTGGAATTGTGATGTAAATATATTGACCATGGGTTTGTTTTGTGGTTTTTATCTTGACCTAGGTTGATCTGGGTTCTTATTGTAATTTTTTGTGCCTTCTTCCTTGTTGGTGATTCCTATTGGAAGTGTTTCTAAATCATTAGTTAAAGGTAGGGTTCTAAACCTAACTATTTGGTATGTTTAATTGTGAAGTATATGCAATACTATGATTGCACCGATGTAACTATGGTCTAATTAATTTATTCATTGATTAATGGTAAATCATGGATTGGAATAATGATTGGATCCCTTTGGATTCAATGGTTGATGTGACTGGGTTTATTTCTACCAGTTGGGTTAGAAAACCTTTGAATAATAAGAATTTGGATAATGTTTAAAGTGTGTTTAGAATAACATGTGACCTTAGGTGATTACTTGATATAGAATCCCTGGGTAATGGATTACTTCCTATTTATATGAATGTTAATAATTTGGAATATAAAAGAAAGTGTAATGGAAAGAAAAATGGTAATTTTCATAATTAACCATTGAGTCTTATGATGTGATATTGTGATATACTTTATGTTATGACTTATTATGTTGAAATGTTGTAATGATTATTGAGTGGTGTTGAAATGTTGTAATACTTATATTGAGTGGGCTCTAACCAATCCCTACTATAATTCTTATATTGAGTGGGCTCTACCTAGTCCCATGTTATAATTCTTATATTAAGTGGCTCCAATCCCATGATAAAATGATTATATAGTAGGCTTGACCTGGATTTGTGTGATTTTACCATGGATATATGGTTATTAGTTGGCATGGTTATGCTACTTACTCAGAGACATTTTGGCATGGTACTAAAGTAGGTTGTTTGTTATATTGTATTAATTGGTTAATTAATATGCCAATTTATTGCATTATTGTATGAATTTATTATTATACTAGTATTTTTTAGACATGGTGGTGTTGACCTACTGAATTTTACTCACACCCTATTTGGGTCGTGTAATGACCCGGACCCATCCAGCCACCCGAAAAGTGCCGAACGGGTCGGGTGTCACTACCTTAGGCGCACCTCCCCTAAACGCTAAAGGTTGCCGACTAGTAGCAAGGGTATGTTAGGTATAGTGGGGAGGCTATACCCTCTCGGAGGATCATAATAAGGGTATTGGTACAAGTATAACAGTAAAGATGTAGCGGAAATAAAGACTCAGCAGACTCAAACTAGACCCACAGAGCGGAAGCATAATCAATATAGATAAACAGCAGAAGTAGTAAATATAACAACAGCAGTGTAAATAAACACAACAGCATGCTAACAACATGTAACTACTACTGAACAGTAAAACATGCATCCAAAGCAGGTCATACACAACTGAATATAAAAAGGGCGCCAATGGCTAACCAACAGTAGCTACAACAAGTAAGCATGCCATTACAGAAAAGAAAACAAAACAAAGTAAACCCCATCTAGGCATGACCTCAAGGTCCATACCATCTCCATGCAACAACTAACGTAGCCCAGCTCCTAAAGCTGGCCTCTTTCCTGCACGTAAATCCATAAGGTATGCACGCGTCCCGAAGGGCCCGTGCAAGGTGTGAGACAAATATCAGTAGGATACCACCCAACGGTGCATACCAAATATATGTGTTTAAGCAGTCATGCATTTCTAAGGAAAGCAGTAAACATTAAAATGCACAAATAAACACAAACTCCATTGGTGCTCAACAGCCACCATGGAGCGTCACCTGCTTCGGCCAACGTCGGAATCTCTGTCGTGTAACCTGGCACCACGTGCCACCTGACACCTCATGTCTCAAGTACCGACGTCCCAAAGGCATGCCCAAGAAGTAACAACCCAACACCATGTACCTCCTGACACCTCATGCCTCAAGTACCAACGTCCCGAAGGCACTTCCAAGAATAGTAACAACCCGGCACCATGTGCCTCCTAAAACCTCGTGCCTCAAGTACCGACGTCCCGAAGGCATGCCCGAGAAGTAACAACTCGGCACCATGTGCCTCCTGACACCTCATGCCTCGAGTACCGATGTCCCTAAGGCACGCCCAAGAATAGTAACCCGGAGGAACAGTGATATCTGTCCTCAAATCACGACGAGCCTCAGCCCCCAACCTGATAGTCTCAATGTTATCCCCTGAAGCCTCCCCACCTCCCATGTGGCTTTCTACGTCAAGCACCCCCAACAAAAATACCTAACCGCAACTACTGGGGCCTCTACCCACACGAGTGTTCAAAACCACCTCATCATGGAGTATCTCTGTGTATACACTACTCAAAGTCTCGGGTGAGTGGTAATCACCAAAATAATCCTAAGCCACCAACACATCTGACACCTCGTGTCCCTGCGACCATGTCGATCAAGTCTGATGGCCTCGCCATCCAAGTAACTCGGGCCATGCCCAACCTGACAGTCGTATTGCCTCAATCTGACGTCCATGATGCCCAATCCCATGGTCAAAATCACCCAAAGTAACCCAGGCCAAGTCCAACCTATGATCCGCATCACTCAAGAATATCTGGGCCATGCCCAACACCACCCAAAGGGTCCAGCGGATGCAATTCAGCAATTGCATATATAACATGTTTAAACAGAAAACATAAACTGGAAAAACAAACTAAACAGTTGAATTGCACTATGAAAGGTGTTGTCCCATACCAGCACGGAGGTCATAAATGCCTCTAAAAATTTATAACTGGCTTTAATAAATTAAACTAAACAGTTTAACACATGAATATTTCAATTAAAACCATTTTGGCCTTTCCCGGCCAAAATGCCCCAATGAGACACGACCCCTCACCTGGCCCGCTCACGCAAACTAGTAACAGGGCATACCCAAAGGCATCCCATAGGTCCAACATGCAATTTAATATTAAATAGAAGATAAAACGGGTCCCGCTCAAAATACCCAAAAACGCGCTGAAGGCCGCATCACCCAAACAACCACAAAAACACAAAATGAGGTATGCACCACCTACCTGAGACTCGTACGATGCTACTCCTCCAGTAACAGCCACCAATTCGATCTAAAATGCGGTAAATATACAAAAGATTCAATACCATTCAAACTCCTATAACTTGTTCTAGAACGAAAATCAATCAAAACGGCCAAAAAGGAATCGAGGCTTTACCGAGGGGGTTCCAACGCATTAATCAGAGTTCGAAACGGGTCTCGAACGGACGATCGGGAGAAGGAAATAGGTTCGGCCAGCTTGGTTCGTGAAACCTGGAGAAAGAATTGTGTTCTGCCTCAAAAATGAGGATACTTCCTATTTTAGCACAAAAAAAGAAACTACACGGCGTGTACTTCATGACTACATGCCGTATAGGTCATTTAACTGTTCATAAGACGGCTGGATTCCGCCGCCTTACTTTCTAGACTTGTCAACCTGATTACACGGCGTGTACCTATGGGTACATGGCGTGTACTGGGTTTCTCTTCTCTTCCTCGCCGACTTACCCACACAACATGTACATCCCTCATACACGGCTAGACTACACGGCGTATCCAAGGGGAACAAGGTGTGTACCTAGTTCTACCCGGCCAACAGACCTACACGCCATGTATAGACACCACACGGTCGGGGTTACACAGCGTGTTTGAAACTACATGTCGTGTAGTAAGAAAATTCTACATTGTCATCACACGACATGTACTTGGCGAACACACGACTGACACTCGCTTAACATATACATGGCGTGTACTTAAAAGTACACAGCGTGTAGTCTGGAAATTTCCAGAAACTTCCCGTTTTCTCCAGTTTCCTCAGAAACCAGTCAAAAATTCAAACAGGGTCGGGATTTTGACCCATTCCAAAAACCTAGGTTCTTACAGGTCTCCATTTGGTACCCTATAATACTGCATGGATGCAGGTTTGGACAAGGGCAAGGGACCTTGGTGCTGATTGTTAATTACTGGATGGGATGGAGTTTGGAGACGGGACCAACCTAGGGTTCAGGACCGAGTTCTTTTGAGATATTTATGTCAACTAATTCTTTTATTTTTATTACTTTCAGTTTGACATTTACATACATCTCAATCTATCATTATATGATTCCTTATTATTGGATTATTGGTTTATCCTCTTATTTCCCAATTGTATTATATATGGTTTCCACTTTACTCTAATATTATTATTATTTTATTATTTCTATTGAAATGTAATTTATTCTAAGGGGTATATTCTCTATACTATACATATCACACCCCCACTACTATTTGGTAGCCTATGGTGTATAGGGAGATGTGCTTGAGGTCTCATAACCAACCCGTTTTGGCCACGTGAGAGAGTTCCAGATCAGGGGACATTACATATTTGATTGTTCTCGGAAGATCGTGCATCTGATTGATGTGGTGTCTACTCCTACACATCAAAAATAATAATATCATGGTTTTATTATGATTTCACATCATTCTGATGTCTTTTTTTATGTATCTGGTCGTTAAACACACATTTTTTCATTTTAAAACAATAAAACTATGTTTCGAGTCATCTAGAGTAAACGACACCATAGATTAATGTTTTTTCTACTCTACCATCTCACAATTCACTATATGGTTATTATCTTCTAATTTCAGATCATTTGGAGGTCGTTCGGTTGGTTTTGACCCCCAACACATGTTTCTAAAGGGTGTCAAACCTTTAAAAACTACATATTCAGTCGTTCTAGGAATATTGTACATTAGATTGATGTTTTGTCTACTCCTGTACATCAAAAATAATAATATAATGTTTTTACTTTGATTTCACATCATTATGATGTTTTTTTCTATGGATCTTATGGTTAAATGCACGTTTTTGCGTTTTAAAACAACAAAATTGTGTTTCGGGTCATCTCGGGAAAATAACACATTGGGTTGAAATTTTTTCTGCTTGAACATGTCCCAATTAACTTTATGGTTGTTTTTATTTGATTTCACAAAATTTAGAGGCCGCTCGGTTGGTTTTAACCCCATGACGCACATTTTTAAAAGGCATCAAACCTTAAAAAATTGCATATTCAGTCTTTTTGGGTAGACTGCATGTTCGATTTATGTGTTATCTACTCGTATATGTTAAAAATAATTATAAAATGGTTAACCAGTGATTTTACATCATTCTGAGGTTTTTTTCTATGAATCTAGATGTTAAATGTACATTTTGACGTTTTAAAACAACAAAACTGTGTTTTGGGTCATCCTGGGAAAATGACACCTCAGATTGATGTTTTATCTACTAAACTATCTAAAAATTCACTTTATAGTTGTTTTTATCTGATTTCATGGAATTCTAAGCTTGTTCGGTTTATTTTTTACCCCATAACACATATTTTTAAAGGGCATCAAACCTTAAAAACTACATATTCAATTGTTCTAGGCATACTGCATGTATGATTAATATTTCATCTACTCATACATTTCATAAATAATTATAACATTATTTTTCTATGATTTCACATCATACTGAGGTCATTTGTTATGGATCATATTGTTAAACGTGAGTTTTTGTGTTTTAAAACAATAAAACTATGTTTCAGATCATCCCAAGAAAAAAGAACCTTATATTGATGTTAGCCTACTCAACCATCTCAAAATTCATTATACGGTTATTTTTTTCTGATTTCATGATATTTGGAGGTTGATCAGTCAATTTTGACCCCCGGGAGCACATTTTTAAAGGGTGTCAAACCTTTAAAAAATGCATATCTAGTCATTCTGGGCATACCAAACATCCAATTTTCATGTTTCCTACTCATACATGTCAAAAATAATAATAATACAATTTTCCTTTTATCCCACATAATTTTGAGGCCGTTTTTTATAGATATGACCGTTAAACGCACGTTTTGATGTTTTAAAATAACAAAATTGTGTTTCGAGTCGTCCTAGGAAAATCACTCCTCAGGTTGATGTTCTTTTTACTTCATTATCTCACAATTAATTGTACAATTATTTTCATCTAATTTCATGGCATTCATAGGTTATTTGTTCGGTTTTCACCCTTCAATGCACATTTTTAAAGGGTGTCAAACCTTTCAAAACTACTTATTTGGTTGTTTCGGGAATACTGCATGTCTGATTGGTGTTTTTTCTATGCGTACATGTCAAAAATAATACTAATATAGTTTTCTTATTATTTCATGTCATTATAAGGTCTTTTACTATGAATGTGATCGTTAAACGCGCGTTTTGTTGTTTTAAAACTATAAAAGTGTTTTTTTAGTCATCTTGGGAAAATGGTGCCTCAAATTGATATTTCATCTACTTGAACATTTCAAAAATCACTATACGGTAATTTTTGTCTGATTTCAAATCATTTTAAGGTCTTTCGTTTGGTTTTGACCCCCTGACACACGTTTTGAAGGGCCTCGAACCTTTAAAAACTACTAACTGAGTCATTTCAGGCATACCACATGTCCAATTGACGTGTATTATGATCGTACACATAAAAAACAATACTAATACGGTTTCCTATGATTTCACATCATTCCAATGGCATATTGTATGGATCTTATGGTCATACACACGTTTTAGTGATTTTAAAACACTAAAAGTGTGTTTTTGGTCATCCTGAGAAAACGACATGTCTGATTGATGTGTCTTCTACTCCAAAATTTCAAAAATGTCTCTTTGTTTGTTTTTTTATTTCACAATAGTTTAGGATCATCTATTGAGTTTTGACTATGACACTATAATGTAAGGCACATTTTTTCTTCATTATAACAATTTAGAAATATAAAACAAATTTGAATTATTCATCTAAAATGAAATAGTAACATAAAATAACTCATGCATCAGGTTTATCCTCATATGTATCACCCAAGAACTTGTGATGATGTCATCAAAGTCACTTCCAAGAAAACAAATATGTTAAACTTGGCTTAAAAAATAGATCTCAATCTCTATATCATATGTAAAATGCACTTGAGATCTACCCAAAATGAAGTTTTATGTAGTTTAGGAACTATGAGAGTGGAATTCAAGTTCCTTGAAATTGAAACCATGTGACATATATTTTCAAAAAAGAAAATATAGAAAATTAATCAATAAATTCATATAGTAACACAATAATAGAAGGGAGGAGAATCTATAAAAATTAGTGAGTAATGGTAGCCACTTACAACTGTTTACATTTGATTCAAATTTTATTACATGAAACCATAAGATAGTCAATGTTCTTGTAAATTGTTGGAAAATTACATGATTAAGTTTACTATATTCAGGATATAACAATTGTAAAAATAAGGTACTTTCATCTCCGCATCAGAATAAAAATATACAAGAATATTTTTACCTAAATATCATTAGAAGAATTCATTGAAGAGAGCATCAAACTATGTATTGGATAATACTGATATCCATCCTTCGTCATTTTAGAGTGACCTCAACATTAATACTATCAATTAGTTAAAATAGATAAATCAGGAGAGCATACATCATGTCTATTAAAGAATATTAAAAGATAAAAGGTTTAAAGATTACTAATTGAATAATCAATAAAAAATATAAATTCATCGATAACATCTAATAAATTCACTAATGACTGAATTTATTCATGGTAATCTACCTCTATAACACACCTTGATATGATATCCCCAATATCAGACATATACCTAAAACCAAATGGAATGAGGTAAGAATATATTTTTTAATTATAGAAAAGGTAAAAGGTCATATAAGTCACATAAAGAAAAAATTCTTAATTAAATAAAAGCAATAGCCTAGATTATGATGATTGGTAAATAGATTTTTATAGTGGAATGAAAAATTTATTTTCTAAATGATATAAATAAATATAATACATATTCAATAATAGATGAAAAAATAGTTTAAAATAGTGGTTCTGAAAAAAAAATAAAGTAATAATTAATACACTTTTAACTGAAAAACTAAAGACCTAGTACCTGAATAGAAATTGAACTTGATAATTCCTAGAATGAATTTTAATAACTGATTCATAATCAATTTACAACATTAATTTATCAAGAGGGAATATAAATGGAGAGGTTTTCATGTCACTTATAAGAGCCTAATAGAAAGGGATTTAAAAATCAATGATGAAAATTTTAATCAAAACAAAAAATAAGGTGAGGCCACTGCCTCAACTCATTGAAGAAGGTGAGGTTCATCTCACCATAGTACTTCAAGAAATAATGAGTTCTCAATGTGTCTTATACCAATTAAGAGTGAGAATAATAAGATATTTCTTGGATCAAATATCTGTTGAAGTGCCCTGGAACAAAAAAACTATTAATTTTTCATTAAACAAATCCACAAATATAACTTCACACCCACAAACATCAATTCAAAAACCCACACCTACCGACATCATTTTACCCACTCTTACTTTGCTACTTAAGACAAGTTAGGCTTCTCAGGATCTGGAATTTCTTGAACATGTTTATTATAGCTAAATTATGTGTAAAAGATGGCATAGCTTCTCCCCTGTGTATTGAATATGGATGAAGGTTTGTTTGATCTATATGTGGCATATAATATATAACATATTGCTATGAATTATTATATGGCATACAAAACCTAACCTTCCTAAAGAAACAAAGGTTTATGAAATATAGATCATAGGTATAACCTAGAAATGAATGAAGTGGAAATTTATACCAGTCTTCTCTAATATTTGGGCAATTATGGGAATATATTCAATTTAATTAACCTAGTAGGTTTGAAGTATAAATTCATAAAAGTTATGCAATTAATTAATAAATAAAACAAATATATTTAGAAACCTAAATTTATGTTAGGAAATGCATGCATTTCATATCAAAATATGAATAATATGTATGAATATAACATGTAAAAAGCATATTTTCATGTGGAATTTTTTTTATTCTATAGATTTGGTAAAAAGAAGATAATAATATATCCAAATTGGTATATTTTATTTCTTTAACCATCTTGAAATTACCTGTAATTGTTTCCTCTAATAGGAATCGAAGTTAGAATATGACTCATTGAATAATTTATTAACACACCTAGATGCACATAGAACTAAGAAGACAGTATATGAAAACCTATTTGTATTAGCAAATGAAATAGTGGTTCTGAAAAATTGAAGTAATAATTGTTACACTTCTAACTAAAAAACCGAAGACCCGGTACCTGAATAGAAATTGAAGGAAATAATGCCTAGCTTGAATTTCAATAACATATAGAGAATCAGTTTACAACATTGATTTACAGGGAGGGAATATATATATATATGGTGTGATTCAGCTAGCCATTGTGATTAAATCAATAGTGAGTTCTTGGTGTAAACTATACCAATTTAGAGTTAAAATAGTAATATCTTACTTGGTGGGGGCTGGATAGGGGGCACAGGGGGGGCTCAATAGCGGAGGATCGAGGCTTGGTGGCACAGAGGTGAAGATAGGGCTTAAGGAGATCAGCAGTGTAAGGGGGAGAAGGTAGGAGAGGGGGATAGACCAAAATGGGATGTGATAGGATGGATGGATGGTGGGGGAGGGGCTGGATCAGGGCATAAGGGATTAACAGTGGGGGACAGGGGCTCGATGACGCAAGGGGGTGATGGCGGGGGAGGGGGCTTCATAGGAAATGACAGGGTGGGATGGGGTCTTGATAGCACGGAAGGGGGGCTTGACAGAAGGGGGAGGTGGGGGTGCTCGATAGTGGGCAAGGACGGTGGGGGTTGGGGGTGGGTGTCTTGACATGGGATGGGGGAAATAATGGGGACGCGGTAGGGGAAGGGGGGATACATGAGGGGAAAAGAGGGAAAATTTTCAACGCCCACCATTTGGTGGTCGCTAATACCATCAGTATAAACCACCAAATGGTAGTCATGTGAATCTTCCCTCTATGAATACTCATATTTTTACCAATGAATGATAATTTTTTTAACTCAATGGAAGAAAATTTAGTAAGTAAAAACTCTTACCTTGTTATTGATTCATTATGTGCATGCGCCTAACTTCCTGAATAATCAAATTAAGTTTATTATATACCTTCCTAGGAACCTTTTTCATATATATTTAATTTAATTTATACCATTTATTATCAAATTCTATTTATTTATTATATAATTTTTGTTTATAATTACATAAAAAATGAATCTGTGCCAGCTTATTTCAATAATTTTAGCGATCAAAGATGAGATTCTAATAATAAGTTAATTACTTAATATAACCATTATAGTACAAAAAACCAATAATTATTTTCTTATTAACTTATAATAACATTAGTATTTAAGTTCTCATATTCATCCATGATAGAGTTTTATAAAATTATTCAAGTAGGTGGTTAGACCAACCCAAACACAAACACGCTATATCTCGATGAGTGAGTATAGTTAAAAAAGTGTATAATATCATTATGATAGAAGAATAATTATATTATATAAATGTTTTTACTTTATCAAATCATATTTTAAGTTGTTTTTATAAACAAATAAAATCAATATGACAAACAAAATGTTACTTCGTGGAGGTGGCAGTCCTCACAATGCACAATTAAAGTTCTTTTGTTTTTCTGAGTGCATGGAAAGGAAAATATAATGATTGTTTCATTAAAATGATAAAAATTCAGTATAATAATTATAATAAGTTCATTATATAACTATTTTTATCATATTTTTGTAATGTAAATATTAAGAATAAATAGTAAGGAGTATGTAATACTCACTTTGGCACCATGAACTTTTTCTTGAAAGACTCCTTAGAGATGAAGGACTTAAGATAACTTATGGTGATCAGGGGATTATGAAAATAAGATAGGTTTCTAGAAGGAGAAAAATCACAGAGTTTTAATAATAAATTTGATGGAATGGGTGTGACATGAAGGGATGGAAGTGTCCTCTTTTATATGTGAAGAAAAAGGCATTTTTGTGAATACTCTACTTTTCAATGATATCATTACACTATTCAAGGGTCAATGACTCCAAATGTTTGAAATAATAGAGTGCGGTGTGTTATTGGATTGATCATGCCTCAAAAAAATCACACGTGTTTTAAACATGTTTTTAGTTATTTATCATTAGTTTTTTTACATTTTACCATTTTGGTTTTTACATTGGTAACAAGTTTTTAACAAAGTAATTTGTGTTTAACTAAAAATATAAAATAACAAATCTTACCAAATTTGGGTGTGATTAACCTAAATTTAATATATATTTAATCTAATTCAATAGAAAATTAAATTTTAAATTAAAACATTTTATATATAGAAAGACATTTTTTTGTTGAAAAACAGTGTTTTAACCATTTTGTGTTCTTAATTATATTTAACATTGGTTAAAAATTAAATGTGTGTCAATATAATTACATATGTGATTAAAAATCATATTAGAGTCATTATTTAAAATATATTAATTTAATTTTTTAGATAAAAATTACACTGTATTAATAAAACAATTCTTTGAAAATAGTTTTCTTACCAATATTATGGTCATTAGCTTTACTCTTAGTAATCATATTTTTATGCCCAGAAATGAAATTGACATTATTACATAATATGATCATTTTTATCTAAAATATTAAATCTATTTTTATAGAATTAATTTTGACATGTGATTAAAAGTAATTTTTAATATAAGCAGATAAAAATGGTTTTTAGAGTAAAATATTATTTAAGTTTTCAAAACGTTACACATGGGTTTAATGAATTCGGCATAGTATTTTTAAATGATTTATTTTACTTTATAAATATATATTTTGATATAGAAATTTTTTTAAGAACTTTTAATTCATTCTTTTATTATGATAATGTCATAAAAGTGGTAGCTTTAACAATATAAGTATTTTTTCACTATTCACCTACAAATCAACTATTTCAGAAAAATATAAAAAATTCATGCTAAACTAATTTTGATATTCTAAACCCAAAAATCAAATTAGTTTTATTTTTATAATTCAGATTCTAAAATTTATAAATTTATTTTTTAAATATAAAATATAAATAAACGCTATTTTTATATAAAAATAAACTTTTTATTTTTTTCTTTAAAAGAAAAAAAATGTGAGATGTGTAAAATACATGTGATAAACAACTTATTGAATTAATAAATACCTTATTATATCTTTCTAATTTTTAGTTACATAGTCCCTTAAGATCTCTATGTAAGATTTAAGCATAAGGCACACTCTGGTGGCAATCGAGAGTTTTGATTCTGCTAGCATAGATCCTATGACAATTTCCATGAGTTTGAATTTATCTCGCATATGATTTCACTTATACTAAAAATTTTCGAGTTCAGATTGGGCTTGATCTAGATAAAACCCTAACAAAGCTAAATTGGTTGATGTAAAGATACCTACAATAGGATTGAAAATGAGATTTCCTCTCTTGAATCCAATCTCAATCAGATGCTAGATGATTCTACCAATTCTGGTTTATTTTAGATCTTCAATGGGAAATTGAGCTCACGGCCAAGTTGAACTCTCTTCTTTCCATACAGGATAAACTTCAAAATGAGACTTTCAAAGTCAAGTGGCTCAAGGATGGTGATATAAATAAAAATTTTATGATTCTCTTCAAAGTGCCAGGAAAACTTATAGACCCCTCACTTTCCTCAAGGATGGAGACAATGTCATTGATAATGAGGAATTTCTAGCTGATCACATTGTCTCTTACTTTACCAACCTATTCAATGAGTCTGATATTAATAAATATTTATACTCTGATATCATTCCTTTCATTGTTTTTTTAAAGGTTGGGGCTGAAGTCTCGTTTATTATTTAAAACAAAGACCTCTTTCTAACTGGGTAGAGGGAGACCCATTACATAGCCCAAAGACCCAAGACCAAGCAGGAGACTTTACCACTTGGGTACAAGCTCGCTAGCTCATTCCTTTCATTGTTATCAATGAATATAATAATAATAATACCTATAGTGACCCTAGCCTTTTTCATATAACATTACATGTTTTTAAGCATAATTATACATCAGAGTACAATCCAAGGATCGTTAAGTCTAGTGTCTTAGAAGACTAGGTACATAAAATATAAAACATGGGGATAAAAAACACTTCTTTATTTATTCTCCATAAAGATATCATAACTTCCTTTGAGATCTTACATCTGTATAGGGAACCCTAGGGAACACATGAACAAAGGGATGAGCTAAAAAGCCCAGTAAGGGAATGAACATAAGAATACAACTTAAGCACATGAGTTATGAGGCATGACATAATGATATAAAAAGCATGAAACATATGAAATCATATCATATAAACATGAGATTATATAAATATGGAATCATATAAATGTGGCAGAATCATAAAACACATCTTTAGTATGGGTCAAGTCTAGCCGCCAATCTCGTTTCCCATTTTAGTACGGGTCAAGGCTAACTGCCAATCTCGTTTGACATTACATCTCATGAGACTTAACTTTACCCAATTCATTGGAGCACTATCTGGGCGCACCCATATCAACATTTTCATGAATATTCTTACCACATAAATAATCGTACATAATCAACCGTACATAAACATAAGGGTACCCATAAAAAGAATTGGGTACCACAATCATGATATAAAACATAACCAATGGGCGTATCATGAAAGTGTCCATGAAAGAAATGATTAGAACATACATGGACATTCATAAGGTAAAATATTCATATATCATGGCAATTGAATTCAAACAAAAGTGACAACATTTAGGAAATGTATTTGAGAAATTTTAGCATTAAAACATTTTTGTGCGATTTTAAGAAAAACGCTATAGAGATTTTAAAATAGAAAAGAGGAAAATCTTTTATATAAACCCATAATTTAACCAAAAATGTTTTCATGATAAAAAGACTGATTTTATAAAGATAATGGTTTCTTAAAATAGAGGATATAGTGCACTTGAAATTGGGTAAAAATTCAGGAAGTTTCCTTAAAACAGGTTTGCTTATTGGAAAGTTCTAAGGAGGAAATATTTTAAAAACATGTATATCCCCAAAAGATAGTGATGAAAGGGTCGTCATAAATGAATTCTTTAAAACTAAACAGAATTTATAATATGTAAATAAACATATAAGATAACTCCATTTTGATATAAAGAAAGATAAGGCAACCCGAAAGAATGAAGGAGGTTCAGGTAGAATTCGTTACGCATTATCGACATGGTATCGAGTGTACATAAGAGGGATTGATGAGAGAAAAAAAGGGGTTTCTCATCACTTATACATCATGAGGGAATTATGGGGAAGGTGCGAAATCATACCCCATCATTTGGGATTACACATAAAAAGGCATAGCATAGAGGACAATCTTGATTAAGAGTGAAATGGAGAGGGTCCCTTACCTTAAGTCTGATGGTGATCTTTGCTTGAACTTAATGACCTGAATAAAAAAATTAGGTATATTAATTAATAATTCCGGAACCTCATCTACATGTAATTTATTTAGTATAACCTCTTTAAGTTCATTCTTGGCCTTTTTGATGGGTTAAGATGTTCAATTTTATTGTTCGGGTCCGTTTGTTTCCTTAACTTTCATTACTGGTTTACTTATGAACGGATAATCTTGTAAGATGAGGATGGTTTCCAGAGTTGAAGTTTTGTGTTATTATTGAACATACATGATATTACATGGTTATAATAATTCATTTGGTTATTGGGAGGGAATATGAGTTATTATATAAAACCTTAGTGATAACCGTTTTGATTGATCGGCGGGTTTGATTACAATGAACATGTTTTTCTTTATAACATAATACCATTTGTACAAAAAGGATTACAGAACCTTAACTAGGATATATTACATATATAATAATCTGGTTTAACCATAACAAAAATGGTTTCATGACTAGAATTAAATATGATAACAGAAATTGATAAACTGTTGTCCTTGAATGTGCTAAATTAACACATCTCAAACAGTGTTTTTCATCTCTTTCAAATAAAAGATGGGGAA
Organism: Viscum album; assembly: GCA_963277665.1. Taxonomy (NCBI): domain Eukaryota; kingdom Viridiplantae; phylum Streptophyta; class Magnoliopsida; order Santalales; family Viscaceae; genus Viscum; species Viscum album. The sequence continues at coordinate 509,637,175 of OY728145.1, forward strand.
AGGAGAGAAGATAATGAAATATCCCGTTAGTATAAAAACATTCTAGTATATGTATGTTACTGAAGTTATCATACCATTTGGTTGAAGGGAGATGAGGAAAGAAACAAGAAAAGAAAAGAACTTAAAATAAATAAAAGAATTGGAAAGGGGAATTTACCTCTTGAGTCTAACTCCTTTGAGAACCTCTTAAGGGGAGAGGTTTTGGTATTTTGAAGAGGATAGGGGCCTTTGGACATGGGGGAGGGAGCTTGGGGAGAGATTTGGGTAGAATATTAGCAAGGAACAAGGCTTGAGAGGAATGAAGAGAAGAGGGTGAGGGGGGTATAGTGGAGGAGAAGAGGGTTTTCATAATTTTTTTAATCATTTGTTTATTAATTTCCCTCAAGACCAGAAATAGTGATGATTACATGACAAAAAATAGTAATAAATGAATGTGAGTTCGAACCAATGGCCATTTATATCATTCATGACTCAAGCATGATGCAGAAATTCAGGTTTTAGCATTTATTGTGAATTATCGGATTATTATTCATCAAAAATTCAAGTATTTTAGAAAAATCCCAAAAATTAACCCTAACCATTTTTCGACGTGTAGAATCCAAAAATGAAATCCATTTTTCAAAAATAATTTTCTAAATATGATTATTTTAATATTTAATTAAAATCATAATTTATTATTAAAAAACGAGTTTTAAAATATTTATTTACTTATTCTAAAATATAGGTACATCATACTTTCACTTGAATATTTTTTTATACTATAATAGGTAAGGTTAATATTCATTAGGGTATATCACTATTCATACGGGTATGTTACTATTTATAAGGGTAGGTTATTATTCACTAAAAATTAAGTTTTTCTTATCAGACTCAAAATAACTTACTGATCACAACCGTGTATGTCAGATTTTTGAAATTTCAAACACAGAAGTGACAAACTTAAGTTTAAAGGTCACATGGCACTTAGTAGTTCATTATGTTGTGATTTCATGTGATTTTATGATATATTCATAATAAAGGAATTTCTATTTATAAAACATTGGGTCATTACATTACTAGTGTTCCTCTTGACTTTGAAATCAAAGAAGCAGTTTTTTGTTTGAAGCTTGATAGTGCCCTGAGCCCTGATGGTTTTACCAACTCTTTTTTTTTCAGAACTATTGGGATATTATCCAACTGGACATGTGCATAATGGTTAAAATTTCTTTTCCAATGACACTATTCCACGTGGTCTTAATATCCAATTTTTCACCTTGATTCCCAAAGTTGAAAATGCCTATAAGATACATATTTTTAGACCTATCTCCCTCATCAACACAGCCTACAAGATTATCACCAAACATCTTTCCAATGGAATTTCCACAATTGCTAATAAAGTTATCTCTTGGAATCAGTTTGGTTTTGTGAAATGCGAAACCATTCAAGGTTGCATTTGTTTGGCATCCGGGTGCATTGACCTCTTAAGAAAATCAAATATAGGTGGTAACATTGCTCTAAAACTCGATATCAGAAAGGCCTTTGATACTATGGATTGGAACTTCATCTACAAGGTGCTTCAAAGATTTGGCTTCAATGAAAATTTTGTTAACCAGGTTAAATCTCTCTTTGGTCCTTCTCATATCTCAGTTTTCATTAATGGCTCTCCTAAGGGCTCCTTTAAGTGCTCGAAAGGGGTTAGATAAGGAGATCCCCTCTTTGGCATTCTCTTCTCTATTGCTGGAGATTATTTAAGCAAACTCCTCACTCATTTGGCGGGCCAAGGTAAACTCAAGCCCATATTTGCTTCAAGAAATCTTGTTGTCCCCTCTCATCCCCTTCATGCGGATGACATTATTCATTTCTTGCAAGAGGAAAAAGAAATATTCAGAATCGCAAGATGGTCCTTTTTCACTATGAAGATGTTTTAGTTCAGGCTATAAATTGGAATAAATATTTCATATACTTTGGGAAAAGGTTTCTGGTTGCAAGAAAAACTCACATCGTGAATGGTCTGGCCATCAAAGAAGGGTGTTTCCCCATCGCCTACCTTGGTGTCCTGTTATTTTGGGGGATACCTAAAATCAACTATTTTCCCAAGATTGTTGATTAGATTAAGAACCACCTCTCATCTTGGAAAGGGAAGTCCATCTCCATAGCTGGAAGGATATGTCTTGCCAAATCCACCATTGTTTCCAAACTTGTCTTTTCTTTCATGGTCTATAAATGGCTTCTTGAGCTTCTTAAAAACCCTCAATGCTTGCATTAAAAATTTTGTTTGGAGTGGTAGCATTCTTGAAAAAAAAATAGGCATCATTTCATTGGGTTAAATGTTGCAAACCTCTTGCTAATAGAGGTATGGGAATAAAAAACATCAAGCTTTTTAACGACGCTCTACATGCCATGTTTACTTGGAACCTTCTAAACAATGATTTCATGGTCCTTAGCTTTCTTAGAGCTAGATTTCTTGATAAACTGAGGAGGGGAAATTTTCACCATATCGGCTCTTTTATTTGGCTGACCATCAGGTCCTTATTCTCCAACATCATGTCTCATTCCAGATGGATTTCAAAAAGGGAGTCCTCTCTTAAATTTTGGCTTGACAATTGGACTGGTACTCCTCTAATTTCTCTTGTGAACCCTCAACATCTTCCTATTGACACTCACATATTTATTAATGATTTTTTTTACTACACCCAACCCGGATCTCCATAAAACATTACCAGTCTGATCAACAGCTACTCTTTTGCTCCCGCTGATGACATTTTGGCATGGGAACCTGCTCGAAATAGTATTTTGGACTCTAAACTTTATTATCGTGACAATTTCATGGGTTCCAACCATAAAATCACATAGCTGAAAGGATTCGATTGCCTTGGATTAGGCCATCACGTTTTACAATTGTCTTGAGGCTTGCCCGTAACAGAATTCCGAATGATGATTGCTTACAATCCTTTGGTACCCTTCTTTGCTTCAAGTGTTGTCTTTGTAACAAATATAGAGAGGATGTCGATCACCTTTTCCTCTATTGCGCTATTGTTGCTGCTTTATGGAAGGCAAATTATGATCTCTTTGAAATCAATCTATCGGAGGCTACCTCCATTTGCTCCCAGCTCCAGTCCTATGCAGATGTTTCTTTATCCCCCCAACTCAACACCCATTTCATTATTGCAGCGGTTGAGCTTTTGCACGCCCTTTGGTGTGACCGTGACTCATTTATTCATAACCATAAAGCTTTCAATCTTCATGCATCGTTGGTGAGAATCATTATTGTGATAAAGGAGTCCAACACATTGTAGTGTGACCACTGCCACAACTCTATACTCGACTTCACTATAATGCATCGGTCGGGCATTGCTGGTAATTTCAAGCCGCTAGTGGGCACCTTTGAAGTATTATGGCAAGCTTCACTTTTGGGTTGGATTAAAGTTAATGTTGACAGTGCTTCAAAGGGTAATCCAGACATTTCAGGCAACGAGGTTGTCTACCGTGATCACAGTGGACAGATTCTCAGATGCTTCTATGACACATGTGACATACACCATCTCTCTAGACTAAAATATTTACTATCATCAATGTAGTTTCTTTTGCAAGACAAAGATGATGGAATAATCTTTGGTTTGAAACAGACTCCACCACTATTGTTCAAGGTTTTCTAGAGTCCAACCCCGTGGGTGATGAGCTTGCCAATAAATGAGTCAACACCGACATCATATGGTTTGATGACTGTTCTTTTGATTTTTTTTTTAAAGATTATAATAAAATTCCAACTTTTTAACATTTTATTTATTTAATAAAGGAGTCTTACCTTTTTTGGCATCACCACCCCCTAAAAAAAAAAAAAAAAATTGTCACCCACACATATTTTCCATCACATTGATGTTCGAACCTGTCCGGTGCGGATGGCGGACCTTCGGGCCCCGCAGGGAAGACGTTTCTTTCTCTCCGGTTTGGATATTTCCAAAGACAATGCTCTGCCCACCAAGCTCGCTCGACTGGGAGTATCAAAATCGCCGGCTTCCATGTCTGCGGCTAGTGCTTTTCTCACGAGAAGCAAGGAACTGGTTACGGGGGTGTTGGCAATCAGTAGTGGTGACCCTGTGGCTGAATGCGATTGCCGGACCCACATACAGAAACAAGTTAAAATGGCTGAAATCCAATAGACGTGCGTGTGTCCGCCTTCTCCTTTTGTCGCCCTCCTACTGGTGGGCTTTGATGAAAGGTAGACGATCAAATTCCAGAACCTTTCGTTCTCTATTAAAAATATCCCCCTTTATGCCCTGGCCTATGTAAGCGTAAGATCGGAGCACACTGTCGTTCTTATTATATCCCTCTTTTTCTTTTCCCTATTCGTAGGGCTCTGTTGGCCCAAATTGACGAGAGTTACAGGGGCTGAATCCGCTGTTTCATCCTCTACCTCCTATTCTGCATACTATGCGTTTCAGCCCATTACCATCTCTAGCTTAAAATAAGCGTCCTGGAAGACTCTTATATCGTCGAGCCTTGCTATCGACACATGAATCTATGACAGTTGCCTAGGAACTTAGGATCACCAGTACTGTCCAATTAGAAATTTTTATGGACTCGTATTATTTAGTTAGTCCTGTATTTTAATATTCAGAGCGCAGGTCGCTTCAAATGCTCGAATCCATTAGATTTGGCTAACACGCGGCCTACTTCTCTTGGAATCTGTGAGTTGCTGTTGTCAGGGTTTTCCTGGACATGCTTAATGGTAGCTGTGGTTTTTCTTTCGTTGTCTGTTTAACCTGGATAGATGAAAATTTCTTATACTTGCTTCCCCTTTCCATTTATTTTTTATTTTCTTAGTTTTCTCTCTCCAATATGAGCTGTTTTCCAATGCGCCCGGACTCTGATTATTAAGCAGGCCATCCAGTGGATTGATACCATTGTAAGATTAAATCGATTATTTCAGTAGTTTTACAGGAAACTTTTTCCAATGAGCTCTTTTTTTTGTTGTCATTTCCTTTTCATTTGTTCAATTTAGGTATGGCATTTCCTAGATCGACACTGTCTGTGCAGGTAAATATTTCATAGCCAGAAGTGGACTAATTTTCACATAATGAGTTGGTTTAAAAAGATCTTTAAAGCTTCTTCCCAGAGAATATCCGAAGGACAACATCATGGGAAATACAAAGATGATGGATTTTGGGAGGAACCTTCCATTGAGGTCATAACTAACTTAGCTAGCTGGTTTTTACCCCTAATTTTGCTATGCTCTCTTCTTTTATGCTCCTCTGCATCACAGTTTGGTAGCATTTTCTTTAGGTTTCTTTGTTTTAGCTTAACCTTACACATTTCACATTTACTTTTATGGGTGGAGGCATACCTTCTTGCTTTGTGTTCTTTGTATACTGACTGTATTGTTGAGGAACTTGAATCTAGGCTGCATGGTCAGATACTGAAAATGAAGATCTTTCCCTGGCAATTGCTAAATCACTAGCAGATGAAGACCATAATGAGAAAAAGATTGATGGTAAGTCCTAAGGTGTTGAACCCCAACATTGAAAATTGTCCTTTTTAAATGGCTTGTTGTTCCAATGGTGAATTCAGGGTTGGCTGATTGTTCTGTAAATTCTTGTTGAACTGGTTTCTGATTTATTGATGTTATAAGTGACACATAAAAGAGACACATTGCACGGTCTTCTGTTGAATTGGTTTCTGATTTATTGATGTTATAAGCCACGCATAAAAGGGATACATTGCATGGTCTTCTATATGAATTTGTAAGGCTTCACCCACCATTACTATTAAGGTAAATTGTGGCACTGAATCCTATTAATTTGCAATGTACTTTTCAGAAAGCGTATCTCAGTTGGAGGAAGATGAGCAACTTGCCAAAGCTATTCAGGAGAGTATGAACATGGAATCTTCTCCTCGGCATGATAATGGACCTTTGACCAATCCGTTTCCATTCTTTTTCCCATCCGGATTCAGGTATACATGTTTTTTACTCAATGCATTTTAATAATCTAATAGCTTTCAACATGCAAAGTTCTCTGACCTGAAGTCATGGAATCTGAAGCCTAGGAATCTTTACTGGATTTGAAATAACATTTTTGCAGGACTTGTAGTGGCTGCAACCAAGAGATCGGCCATGGACGTTTTTTGAGTTGCATGGGTGGTGTTTGGCACCCTGAATGCTTTCGTTGCCATGCTTGCAATCTCCCTATCTCTGATTATGAGGTGAACTGTTGAATGATCATCTAGATTGTCTTACGTCTCTTGTTTCTAAGAGTTTCTATGGAGATGGTTCATCTTAGTCATCACTTGCTGTGTTAGTTTTCTGTATCAGGGAATCACCCCTATCACAAATCCTGCTATAAGGAGCACCATCACCCCAAATGCGACGTTTGCAAGAACTTTGTAAGTTTTATTATGCTTGGCTATCATCATTGTTAATAATAATACTAATTGTATCTTATACCTATATTCCTCTTCTAGGCGATCTAACAGGTTGATTTTTCTAGGTTTTCTAGTTCTTTGTTTTCCTTTGGTCTGATCTGGTGAACATGTAAGTGCATAGATAAATATACTGTTCCCAGTCTACAATGTAAGAAAAAGCAGTGCATTTAAATCTATTTTTTTCACAAATGATCTTCATAAGAATATAATGTAAATGTTGAAGTAAGTGTATTGTTGAGAATACATTACAGTTTGCGGCAGATTGAATATGTCCAATCATTTTTAACTGATTTCCCTAATTCTCGTGAAACTGCTATTTTTTGTTGTACCGTGGACCAGAAGAAGTAACATTTTTGTAGAAACTTCTTTTAGTCTTGAGCTATGCATCGACATCCTTACCCCATGTCTTGTTTCATCTCATGATTCAATTCGTAAAATAGCAGGCATGGAGAATGAAGGTTTTTCCCTCTCATATGTTTTTTTGACATTTTCTTGTTCTTCCTACCTGATTGTATGCAGATTCCGTCAAATAGATCCGGGCTTATTGAGTACAGAGCTCACCCTTTCTGGCCTCAGAAGTACTGCCCTTCGCATGAGTTTGATGGTACAGCACGCTGTTGTAGCTGTGAAAGAATGGAGGTTAGCCCCATCACTCTATTCAGGCATTTGTTTGACGACACTTGTTGTAAACTGCTTATAGCACTTATTACTTATGATAATCAGTTTGAAAAATTAAATGATTTTTGTTCTGTTTCAGAAAAAAACACTTCCATTTAAATTTCTGAAGAAAACAAGATGTGGCAATTCAGGTTCACGGGCCGGGCTTGTGCTGGGTTGGTCATCCTGTAAACCCATTTAAGCTCAACCTTATTCCGATCCATTTAATTAAACGGGTTGACCTGACCCAATCAATTTATGAAGAGCTCAACCCTAACCCAACTCGCCAACCTGTTTAACATTAAATATATAACATAGATTGTATCATGACATGTCCAACCGGTTAATATTACATAAACTCAATGATCTATCTAAATTGAATCATCCCATTTAGACTAATTTTAACCTAATCAATATGAAACATATGTTATTCATCCTGCAACTTGATCCTTTTAGACCATTAAAAATGAATTATGTGTTATAAACATGTTGAATTATTTCAAATTAAGTTGATTATAAGAATAAAATATATTATAAAATCAATTATTTGTATCCTGAACCCATTTGTGCTTGACCCAATCCCGTTTAACCCATCTCGTGTCTTGTCTGGTTCAAAATTGCCACCTCTAAAGAACACTACTCAAATTAGTGGCAACACACCTTTTCAATACGCTATATGAAGATGATTATCATAAGTGATACGTGCTATAAACAGTTCCCACAAGTGTTGTCCAATGGAGTCTTACCAGACATACGCATTTACAAAAGCCCCCCCCCCCCCCCCACACACACAGGCACTCCTCTGCCTTTAGAACACGCGGCACGTGCAGCATTATCTGCTCCTGTTATAGCATCCCAGGGATACTCGATATTTGTCATATGATGATGGGCAGAAACTGTGCTTGGAGTGCTTGGGTTCTGCAATTATGGACAATCTCGATTGCGACAACACTTGTGGAAAACTCGCCAACCCGTTTAACTTTAAATATATAACATATATTGTATCATGACATGTCCAACCAGTTAATATCACATAAACTCAATGGTCTATCTAAATTGAATCATCCCATTTAGACTAATTTTAACCTAATCAATATGAAACATATGTTATCCATCTTGCAACTTGATCCTTTTAGACCATTAAAAATGAATTATGTGTTATAAACATGTTGAATTATTTCAAATTAAGTGGATTATAAGAATAAAATATATTATAAAATCAATTATTTATAGCCCGAACCCATTTGTGCTTGACCCAATCCCATTTAACCCATCTCGTGTCTTGTCTGGTTCAAAATTGCCACCTCTAAAGAACACTACTCAAATTAGTAGCAACACACCTTTTCAATATGCTATATGAAAATGATTATCATAAGTGATATGTGTTATAAACAGTTTTCCACAAGTGTTGTCCAATGGAGTCTTACCTGATGTACACATTTACAAAAGCCCCCCCCCCCCCCCCCACACACACACAGGCGCTCCTCTGCCTTTAGAACACATGACATGTGCAGCATTATCTGCTCCTTTTATAGCAGCCCAGGGATACTCGATATTTGTCACATGAGGATGGGCGGAAACTGTGCTTGGAGTGCTTGGGTTCTGCAATTATGGACAATCTCGATTGCGACCCTCTTTACCTTGAGGTACAAGGATTCTATGAAGGTTTAAATATGAAAGTGGATCAGCAAATCCCATTGCTCCTTGTTGAGAGGCAAGCTCTCAATGAGGCCATGGAAGGTGAAAAGAATGTGAGCACTCAATACTCAAAAAAGAATGGACCCTCTGGTTTCTTGTTTGTTGGTTTAATTTGATTTTGAATGTTTCTTTCCCTGTTGGCAGGGCAATCACCACATGCCTGAGACCAGAGGGCTCTGCCTGTCTGAAGAGCAAACCATTAGTACTGTATGAATTTTGTCGACACTTTTACCATTTTATGAGATGATAGCATTTGTTGCTAATTTCTTGTGACATTATCAGATCATGAGGAGGCCCAGAATTGGGGATGGCTTCCGGTTGGTTGACATGATCACGGCTCCTTATAGGGTGATCCGGGAATGTGAAGTTACTGCGATTCTTGTTTTGTATGGACTCCCCAGGTATTAAACTTTTTTCTTGCTCCAAATCCCCCCATGGTTGTAACCTTTTATCAAATTTTATTAAGAAACCCATCTGTACTGCAGGCTATTGACAGGGTCGATCCTGGTTCATGAGATGATGCATGCATGGCTGCGGCTCAAAGGTGTTTTGACTTTTATCCCATGATCAATAATTTCCTGCATATTACTTAGGGTTGGGCAACCGGCTTTGGCCCGGCATGGCCCGACTCGGTTTGAACTGGGGTTTGGCTAGGGATGACAATGGGTCGGGTACCTACTGAATTTGGGATATTGGAGCCCTGACCTGTTTAATTTTTCAAAAACCGGATTCTGTTTATAACCTGTTTAATTTTGAAACTCATTATACTAACTCTACGCCATTATATTTTGTAGTACCTGTTTAACGACTACAACTCATTTAAATATCCCTTTGTAATTTCAACATTTTAAAATTCATTTATAAATCTAAAATGAATGCATCTCTAATTAAATATATATTTTTTATAATTTTATTATCATTTAAAAATAGATTTATTGAATTAATAGAAATTAATTTAATTGAGTTCAGATTTAGAATTAATTTATAAATCTAATTTGAACTGCATTCAAAATAAATAAATAAATTTTATATTTTTACTATTATTTGAAATTATAATCGATTAATAATGATTAATTTAATCGTGTTCAGGTATAGGATATCCTAATACCACTACCCTCACTCTATCCGAATATTCATCGGTTTTTGAATTCACTACGTGGATCCTATAAAAACCCTACACTACCCTAACCTTAATTGGGTCGGGTAATGTCGGGTTCCCAATTAATCCGTATCCATTGTCATCCCTAGGCTTGACCGAATTCTTTTTTTTAATCAAAAAATAATGTTGAATATTTTTTAATTTTTAAAGAAAATAAAAATCTGGGCTGCTTGAAGCCTGTTCTGGCCTGGCTCCTCTGGGCTTTACCTGGGCCCTTCGGACCAGGGTGGCTGGCCCCCCTGCCTTGCCTTGCCTTGCTTGATATTACGTGGCTTGTGTTTGGAATTTTTTATTAAAAAATTAATTATAATTACCACTTTTATCTTTTGGGCTCTGTTTTGAATGCTGCTCATAGCACATTACTTACGATTAATAGTTTGAAAAAATAAATGGTATTTGTGTTTTTGAAAAAACACTTGCATGTAAGTTCCATAAAAAATCCATATAAATAAGCTGTAGAAAAACACTTTCTTCAATAAACATTCTAGAAACACTTGAACATTAGTTATAAGCAGTTTTCAGTAAGTCTTACTAAACAAAGTCTTAAGTGATGTTTCTAAACTACCTATTGAAAAAACGTTTTCCTGTCATTTATGTAAATGAATTTCTTTGAAAATTGAATTTCATGAATGAAACCAACTTCATTTATTCTTTTCAAGGCGATTATAAAAAATGATTAGTGCAATCAGGCTCCGCCTTCGGCCCTGTTTGACAGCACTTATTGAAAACTGCATATAACACTTATCACTCAAGTCTTGTTTGTTCTGTTTTTGAAAAAATGCTTCCACATGTATTCTGGAAGAAAGCCGCTTAAATAAGTGGCAGGAAAACATTTTTTCATTAAGCAATTTGGAAACACATGCAGAAGCACTTACCATGAGTGATAAGTGCAATAAGCGGTTTTCAACAAGTGCTGTCAAATGGAGATGTAAACAATAAGTGGTAGAAAAACACTTTCTATAAGCAATCAGGACACACCTGCACAGAAGCGCTTTTCCTAAGTAATAAGAGTCAAATTGGTTAATAGTCCTTAACACTTATGGTGTTTGTTCTGTTTTTGAGAAAGCAAGCAGTTTTCATCAAGTGTTGTCAGATGGAGTCTAGGTTCTGTAAATGGACTTATCACATTTTGTAAGTAACAAGAGCCCATTTAACAACACTGATTCTAAAATTACTTAAAGCCTTAATCACTTACGACAAGCAGTTACAAAAAACAAGTGTTTGTTCTGTTTCTGAAAAAACACTTAAGAGTTGTTAACCTATGATAAACAGTTGGAAAAGACTCGTGTTTCCGAAAAGTTACTTAGAAACTTGTATTGGATCACTGGTTGTTGCAGGTTACCGGAATCTGGTCCCGGAAGTGGAAGAAGGGATATGCCAGGTGCTAGCACACATGTGGTTGGATGCCGAGACCCTTTCCGGGTCAGGAAGTGATATTGCGTCAACATCTGAAGCTTCTTCATCATCGGCTCCCCCCTCAACGGCATCATCAAAAAAAGGAAAACGATCGGAGTTTGAGAATAAACTGGGCGAGTTCTTCAAACACCAGATAGAGTCGGACAGTTCGCCGGCTTACGGGGAGGGATTCAGGCGCGGTAATCGGGCGGTGCTCAAGTTTGGGCTGAGGTCCACCCTGGAGCATATAAGGTTGACAGGGTGCTTTCCTCTTTAGGCTAATGGGAGGAGGGTGGGATACAATAGTATACAAGCACAGGGTTGCATGATGTTCACCATTCTCAGTGAAGATGGTGTCCCAAGACAGGCATAAAACATAATTGATGATATGTTATTCACCATATGTAAACTTGCATATTCACGTGCTTAAAGCTGTCTCATAGAAAACAAGATTGATACAAAAATGTATGTTCGGTTTGGTTGTTCTGTTCAAGACGGTTCCGTTTAGTTTAGTTTGATTCATGAGTCATTGATAGTTGTCTACCAATATGAGATATATTATGTTTGGTACAACTGTACCTCAGGAACACTGCAAAATGAATTTTTTAAGCATGTAATATGGGAGTTTTTTTTAACGTTTTCCGAAAAAAATATTTTTTTAAACAAGTCTAGGTTAAATTTTTTTTGAAAAACATTTGAGATGCTGTCTTTCTAAAAAGAAAAACATAAAAAAAAAACAAAATTACCAATTTTAAATATTTGTGTTTATGTACTCAATTTTCTTATTATTTTGTTTTGTTTATATATATATATATAAACAAAACAAAAAATTTCTGCAGATTTTATTTACTTAATATTCAGCATTACTATTAATTAATCAACTAATTGTTGCTAATTAATATTAATTACTAATAAATATTAATTACTAATAAATATTAATTAAATAATATGATTTAGTATTTAATAATATTGATTTCTAAAAAATATTAATTACTAATTAATATTAATTACTAAAAAATATTTAAAATTATTATATAATAAATAATTATTAAAAAAATAATTTAATTATTAGTTATTAATTAATTAGCAAATATACAATATTTAATTTGTTGTTAATAATATTAAGTAAATTAACTATTTATTAATTAATAATTATTATTAATAATTATTATACAATTAATAATAAATATTTAAATATATTATTTAGTTACTAAATATTATTAACAAAGATTAAATTATTAAAATACTAATGATTAATTAATTATTATTTAATTAAATAATTATTGATAGTTAATACTATTTACCAATAAATATTTTTTAGTTACTATTTTTTAATGATTATAATTATAATTATATATTTATTATTATAATTATATAATTATTATTTATTATTTAGTCATTATTAATATTATTTATTATTAATTATATACTATTTAATTACTAATTAATTTAAACCTGTTAATGATGGATGAGGGGAGCAGAGCTCCTGGCAGCGATTCTGCGAGGGTTTCACCTCGATCTTGCAAGCCACCGGCGTTGCACGGGCTGATCGTCCGATTGTTGGTGATCACACACAAGCTTTGGGTGGCCGTTTGTCTGTCGAAGTCCCTGCGCTGTGATCTGGGAGTCCTGACAATCGCGCACATGCTTCGGGTGGCCGTTTGTTCGTCGAAGTCCCTGCGCTGTGATCTAGGAGTCCTAGCGATCGCGCACAGGCTTCGGGTGGTCGTTTGTCCGTCGAAGTCCCTGCGCTGCGATCTGGGAGTCCTGGCGACCGTGCACATGCTTCGGGTGGCCCTTCGTCCGTCGAAGTCCCTGCGTTGCAAGCTGGGAGTTCGGGCGATCACGCTTCTAGTGGCCGGTCTGTTGTCCCTACGCTGCGATCTGGGAGTCCTGGCAACCGCGGGGCTTCAGATCTGAGTCGACAAGATCCGACTCAGGTTTCTGGAGGTCCATATCTAACGGTGTTGATCCGGCTCAGGTTCCGGGCAGTCCAGATCTGAACGCTGTGTCAGCAAGGGTTATTTCGACTCAGGTTTTGGGTGGTCTTGGGTATTTATAAGAGTTGGTGTCCTAGAACCAACTGGTTTTACTTTGATTACATGAATATTTAATGTATTATTACATATTGTTCATTGTTCTGCATGATTATGATGTAATAATATCTTAGAGTATTTGTTTCATTGATAAGGTAATGGTAGTTCCCCACTATGATGAGAACCTTGAAATGCTATAACAATATTCTTAAATATAGTTCTGCAGTTGGATGACATGCTATGATAGGACACATAACATGCAGACCGTCAGGTGCAAGTACTCGTAAGCAGATGAGACTTCTTCTCATGAAGTTCGCACTTGATAATCTCTAAGATAAGAGATTATGAGAACATACCTACTAGTAGGAATTCCGCATGTTTTGGTGTTATTGGATATTTCTATCTGCAAGCGTGTGTAATGATCCTTAGACTTTAAGATTATCATTAATACGTGTCACGACTTACGCACTTTGATTTACTGACGAAAACTGCCACACAGACAGTTGGCGGGAAGTAGGGTACGTTGGGTGCGTCACGAGTGACATGTTATTAATGGATAAGTCGATGAAGGATTTGTCCCTTCCATTTATGGAAGTTGATATCTCGGCCCTTTGATTGAAATAGAACTGTCACGCGAAATTCCATGGCCATAGTGTAACAACGAGTTTATTTCAGGTAGTCAAAGAAAGACGTATCAAGCATAAAAGTTGATGACACATTCATGAAACCTGCTTGATGAGATATTGCAACAAAAGGATTATATTACACAGTGAGTTTTCGTATGTGGATGTCGTTGTTGCGACTTTACGCTCTTTCTCTTGGTGCCTTGATCCGTTGCTAGACAGTACTCTTGGACTTTAGGTAAACCCGCCTAATGCCAACAAGAAAGAATCCTAGAGGGTCACACACTAAGTGTTTTTGGTGGTCTCGGTTAAATTCTATTTGAATTTAATTAATGAAATAAATATTATTCTCAAGATCGTGGAAATTTTTTATTCAAGTTAAAATGATTGCATAAATTAAATTAAATATATTTATTTATTTTATCGAACATTTAATAAATATTTATTTACTAGTTTGTAAATAAAATATTTATTTAAGAGAATAAATTATTTATTTATTTATCCGGGTGTTCAATAAATGGAAGAGAAGTTCGAGCAGACCAAGGTCGGTCCGGTAGTAAAATAATTATTTGCAAGACAGTAAATAATTATTTAACTAGTTGACACAAATTAAAATAACGCTACTATTATTTTGTGACCCGAAATTTTATTTATAATTCCGTTTTGTGCAAGTTGGCGCACCATAAATAATGATGCAGTATTATTATTAAATGTATGAGTTTTCTCTAAGTTCATGAGTGTATTTAATTGTTGCTATGCAATTAAATATTGTAATTGAAATTCCATGTATATAAATAGGCAAGTACGCCTATTGTGTCATGCACCACACCATACGCCCGGTGAATTGAGAATTGTTGAGCCAAGCAATTTCTCTCTCGAATCCTCTTCTCTCCCCTCTCAAGAACGAGAGACGTTCTTCAAGGCCGAAGAACATACGATCAAGAACAACCGACACAAGACACTCAATTCGCCGCCCTAGCACCCGGAGAACGAGCGGTGTCGATCGGAGGCCATCAGAGCATGTGTAGATCACCGCTAGAGAGATTCTAGTTTGGATCCTTACAAGCGCAACGAGATAATCCGGAAGGGTCATTTCGAACGATCAACATCATCAACGAAGAAAAATACCAAAGATCCAGGTATTTTTTTATGAAATTATTTAAATTAATTATAAACATGATGTGCAAGATCCTCTCTAAAGGTTATATGCCTCTTTCTTCTTTATCTAAATCTTTGATTATATTCCGTGGAGACTGACGTTCATCGTCGTATTGATCTCGGAATAATCATTGATCATGGTAAAAATCAAATTGGGTCCCGTCCCAACCACGCTTCCGCTATGCTCGGAACCTTCAAGCGGTATCAGAGGGGTTACATCATAGTTTATAATTATTTAAATATTTCATTGATGAATTACGCATTTAATAATTTAGTTGTTTCAATTCAAGTTAATCATTCTGCAAATTTGAATCTCGAGATCTATTCTTCCTCTTTCGTTTCTTGTTCACCTTATAGAAACGATCTTTTCTTTTAATTTTGATTAAAATAAAATAGAGGATCTCATCCGGAGGTGCCAAATCTTCTTGGCCATACAACACTAGAACACACGACATGTATTCGACAGTACATGCCATGTAGTCAAAATTCAATGCATCAGACCGGTCCGCCAAACCAAGCTGTGTGTTGGAGTCTTTCTAAGTCTTAAATGACTCCATGTGTTGACCAGGAACAGGTGGCACGTGGTTTCCAGATTACACGCTGTGTGGCCCAATAGACACGGCGTATAGTCCATTCAGGTTAGGGTTGGACAGTGTACCCCGTACACGGCTTGCCTGACTGGAGACCATGTAACGAGGAACTACACAACGTGTGGCCCACTGGACACGCCGCGTACTCCAAAGATTTCTGAAGTATACTCACATGCCTTTTCCTCAGGTGTGTACTTCGGATAAACGGTATGCCGTGTAGTTGGAACTACACGTCGTGTACTCATCCAAATTATGCAGATTTAATAAAATTTATTATTATATTATACAAACCCTTGTGACGTGTACCATTGTGTGGGCATAAAGTTAAGGCACAACACCTGATAGGTGTTATATATATGTGTTTAATTTAACATCTGCATAATGTTCATTTATACTCATTGGGTAGTTATGAATAGGAATTCATCGGGTTACCTTCAAGGTACAAGTTACAAGTTACGTACAAAGATAATTTTAAATGAATTTATTTGTTTAAAATTACGATGGATGAGAATCTCAAGGAAATTCAGAAAAGGGTTTAAGATAAAGGGATTGATTAATTAAAGATGACAATTAATTGATTCGAGCGTGATTTATCTTAAACAAGAACGTTTAAAGAATTGATTGCTAGTTTTATTTATGCGTAAATATCATTGCATGTATGGATGATTATGAGCTAGACCAAGACCTTTGTATGTGGATGATTTCTTTCAATTTATTTATTTGAATTAAATTTGTTGGTCTGCGAGCCTTCTCCTCATTAATATGTAGGGCATGCGTGCCCAATGTTTCTTTTATGTAAAACCCCCTTTTACCCCTCACCTACATGTGAGTTAAAAAAAGGCATATGTAATGGATGGAACTCCCAAGCTAGTGGAGGCGGTTCAAGCTGGAGTTGAGATGAAACCAATCCCAGGAGATACAGAGGTGGACAGGTGGAAGCTGTAAACACGAACCCAAAAGGTTCAAGGTGTTTCTCCCCTAGGCCAGAGTTAGTTTATCAACCATTAGATAAACTAACCATTAGAAAAGATCATGATCACGCCATTTACTTTATTTTATTTCTATCAGTTGCATGGTTTATCATTATGGACGTGTTGTCACGATCACATAATTAATGAATTAAACAAGCATGCAAGATAGAACTAAAATAAACTAGACTTATGCGTAAATATTATCAAGACATGGTTAATCACTTAAGTAAGTTCCACTTAATATTAACAAGCGTGTGATCATGATAATAAGCAATTCACGCATAAGAGATAAAAAATCCCTCAAATAAAATATTAAGTCAGAACAAGCCTTCCGTTACTTGATTAAGGGAAAAACTCAATAAAACTACGTGTTTGACCAACCCTTGTTGGGACACTTGCTTTTATACAGGAATCCCTTATGAAAGGTTTCAGGTTGATTTAACCATATTACATTAAGAGGAGTAGCCCTTGCTAGACTTGGTGTAATATTGGAGGCAAGAGTTGAGGAAATCCAAATTCACGATTTCAGGATTTGGGAGTCCACTCAACATATCAAGGAGCTGGAAGCCTGCAGTTGGCAAAGACCTACCTACCTAAATACCTTATAATATCTTGACTAACCATTTTTGAGGTTATGCGAAGGGGAATATGGATCCTTGCCACTAGAATGTCATGGAAACTGGACATTCCGAGTTCAATAGTGAGAGCTATTAGGACTTGATAAAATAGTGGGAGACTTAAAAAAATTTATTATTTCTTATAAAATGTAATCAAGAAATTACTCATGATCTGCTCTTTTAATTGTAGAATAAAAATGACAAACTCATAAACCACACTATCCCTACTATCAATTCTGGATAAAGACAACATCCTCATTGGCAGTAACTTTCAGGAATGGTTTAGATGCCTTCGGGTTATCCTATGCCATGAACGAAAGCCTTACGTGCTAGAGTCAGCATCACCTGATCCACCTGCCAAAGAGGTGAGTGATGAGGATTTCCTGGTCTATGAGAAACATATAAACGATGCGATCGACGTTCAATGTTTGATGCTATCATCAATGTCTAGTGAGCTCATGAAGTCTCATGAAAACATGAATGCTTATAGCATGCTCGAGCACCTCCGTGGTCTTTACCAGGAGAGAGAAAGATAGGAAAGGTTTGAGATCTCTAAGGTACTCTTTCATAGTAAGCTTGGAGAAGGTGCCCTAGCTGGGCCTCATGTAGTCAAGCTCATTGGTTATATTGAGCGCCTGAAGGTTCTAGGATTTAAACTCCCCGAAGAACTGTGCACCGATCTCATTCTCGCATCACTCTCTCAGAGTTTCTCTAACTTTGTTGTCAATTTCAATATAAACAACATTGAGAAGTCTCTATCTGATCTTCTTATCCTCATTCTCCAAGTGGACAAAGATATGAAGTGCAAAAAGCCTTCTATCCTTATGGTGAATAAGAGGAAAGGGAAGGCAAAGAGCTTTAAGCCTAAAGCTTCTTCACAGACTTCCAAGAAAAGGAAGATCAAAGGGCAGGCAAGGGAACAAGAGGCTATTTTTTTTGCATGTGGCAAGAAGGGCCACTGGAAGAAGAACTGAACCCAACCTAAGAAGCAAGGGGAATCTTCAAGTGCGTTTATTATCGAATACAATCTATCTATTTATAAAAATTGGGTATTAGATATAGCTTGTGGTGATCACATATGTATCCAAATATAGGAACCAAATAGATTCAGGAAGATTGATCGAGGGGAGGTAGATCTACGAGTAGCCAATAGAGCCAGACTTGCTGCTGTAACTGTCGGGGACTACCACCTCACATTGCCAACTGGGATGATCTTGGTATTAAAGGGTTTTTATTATGTGCCTTCTGTTACTAAAAACATTATTTCTATATCCAGATTAGA
This sequence comes from Viscum album, assembly GCA_963277665.1. Classification (NCBI taxonomy): domain Eukaryota; kingdom Viridiplantae; phylum Streptophyta; class Magnoliopsida; order Santalales; family Viscaceae; genus Viscum; species Viscum album. The sequence continues at coordinate 509,655,760 of OY728145.1, forward strand.
TATAGATGGATTTGTTTTCAAGTTTGGAAATGAATGTTGCTTCTTTTACAAAGATATCATATGACAACCCTGCTTTTAATACAAACTTAAACATGATTTATTACATAAACTATTCACTTGATACAACATGGAATATCGAGAGGTCTAGTGTCTTTGGGGCATAGGATCATTACATAAAAACTTAAAACATGAAATATAACATCTTTATTGAAAACTTCCTTTACATGACTACTATATTCCCTCGTACTTAGCATTGCATGGGATAACCTGAGGACATGCATAAGAAAAGGGGTGAGCTATAAATCCCAGTAAGGTAATAAACATGGAATACATGAGGAGTACAATACATGTTAGACAATAGGCATATCAATAGAGCACAAGAGAAACATGAACATAAAGGCATGATAAAGCATGATAATCATAACATGGAAATGTGGCAACAACACTTAACATGGAATTAGCATGAGCTAAGGCCCATTGCACATGAAGCATGAGTAAATTCTCATTGCACATGAATCATGAGTAAACCCTCGTTGCACTTGAATTAGCATGAGTCAACACTCATTGCACATGACGTATCATGATATTATACTTTACCCAATGCATTGGAGCACTATAAGGGCGCACCCTTCTTTAAACATTTCATTTCATGCATAAGTGTGCCACATGGATCATAAAACATGGATTCATAAAACATAATCATTTATTCCACGATAAAGGAATGTGGAAATTCATACATGAAACTTTATAATCAATAAGTAAATGTGCATAAAGGTGAATACCCTTGATGGAGAAATGAGCATGGTATTCACTACACAATGGCATTGGCTTAGAAAATCGGTGCGATTTTGGCAGCGTAACGACGTGACATAAGAATTCATAAAAACGGTTGATGAGAGAGAAAGGGCTTCCTCATAATATTTACATGTAATGGAAAGTAAGGAGGTCATATAGATAGATTTCCCAACAATTGTAATGAAATTTAGATACATGATACAAAAGTATTGCTTGAATGTAAATGAGGAGAGAGAAGTTCCTTTCAGAATTTCGGCATAGTAACGGGTGTACATGGGAGGCATTTAATGAGAGAGAAAGGGTTTACCATCATTCAAACATAAAGAGGGCAGTATGAGGGAGGTGTGAAACCATACCCCAACATTCATAATTGAAATTAAAAGGGCAAAACAACTTAAAGAAAATTGGACAAAAATGAGAAAGGAAGAAAAAACCCTTACTTGGAAGTGTGCTTCCAAAGGCTTGAGAGAGGCTTGAGAGAGGATTCTTGGGAGCTTGGGTCACCTTGAGAGGATTCTAGAGAGAGTAGGGTAGAGTTTGGACGAACTACAAAGGCTTTGAGCGAGGAGGAAGTGGGAGCTTGGGTGGGTTTATATAGGAAAGGTGAGTGAATTCTTTATTATTTAGGTTTGGGACCCCTTACATTAAACTAATCCAAACCACAAATCAGATCATGGTTTTTGCCCATGGTTTTTTGAAAATGGGAGAGGAAAAAAATATTTTATAAGTCCAAAGTCCTAACTTCTTAAAATAATGGGGTTACTTATGTGGAGGTGAGTCACACTCCCATGGAAAATAATTTAAAAAGACAAGATGTTTAATAAGTCTTGATGGGTCCATTAATGATTTGTAAAATAAGTCAAACAAACCCAAAATCACATTATTTTAATGGTAAAACATCTATTGGCCGAACATAAAGCTTATAGTATTTTATTACATCACTATTGGGTCATTATGATGTCATAAAACACATTATATATTTAAACGGTATTTAATTTTTACCCAAAAGTTTGACTGTCTCAGAAAATTATGAAAAATTCACCGTTGGATAATTTCGGCGTCCTAATTCCAGAAATAACATTTATTTTATCTAAATAATTTTCTAAATATGTTTATTTCACTTTTAAAATAAAAACTGACATTTATAAAAAATTCACGGGTTTTGACAAAAATGGATTTCAAACCCTAATAAAAATTACAATTGCATTCATAAGATTATAAGATTATTTATTTTTAATAAAAATTAATTTAATAATAATAATAATATTTTATTAAAATATTATTTAATTAAAAAATCCCTTAATTTAATAAAATAGAATTCTTAATTAAATAATAACCAAAAAAACTATTTGTACTTTAAAAACTATTTACAATGTATCAATAATGACAAGAAAGTATATTCATTATTATATACAAAAATAATGTACATGAACATAGTACTAGCGATTTGTTACATAACCCCTTAAAACGGCCGCATAAGACCTAAGGGTAAGGTGTGCGATGGTGACAGACTCTTGGGGTGGCTCAGATAACATCGCTCGAGTGGTAATCTCTATCAACTTCCACTTTTCCCATAGACGGTCTCGTTCGAGCTTGACATGGTGAAGCTCAGCTTGGGCTTGGTCAAGAGCGAAGCCCAAAGACGCCGCCTCTTTTCCAAGCTCCGACAAATGGGCTTCATATGGAGCGATTCTACTGGATGAGGCCATCACTTCTTTTGTATGAGTAAATTGGGTCCGTTAAAGCCTTATATTTATACTAATCATGTGATCACTTTTCAATGACTATAAAAGTAACAGTCACAATTCTTAACATAAAACCAAAGAAGTTGACATTTTATATAAACGTTTTACATAAAGATACATTTAACTAGATCAAGAGGAATTTCCATTAATGGAACTTTGGGTCGTTACAATATTCCTTCCTTAAGAAATTTCGCCCTCGAAATTTCCTTTTCTCACACTAAAACAGATGTGGGTAACTCAGCTTCATCATTTCCTCCGATTCCCAAGTTTCTTCTTCAAACTTGTGGTTTCACCACAACACCTTAACGAGGGGCATTATCTTATTTCGTAGAACTTTTTCTCTACAATATAAGATCTTCACTGGTTGCTCCTCATAAGAAAGATCATCCTCCAACTGTACCACCTTAGAAGAGAGTACATGTGAAGGGTCCGGTATGTACTTCTTTAAGAGGGATACATGAAAGACATCATGTACTTTGGCCATTGTAGGTGGAAGTGCTAGTCGATAGGCCACAGCCCCGACACGATCAAGAATCTTGAAGGGGCCGATGTACCTTGGACTTAACTTCCCTTTCTTTCCAAACCTCATGACCTTATTCTACGGAGATATGCATAGAAAAACCATGTCTCCAAATTTAAACTCAAGGTCTCGTTGACGATTATTTGCATAACTCTTCTGTCAACTCTGGGATTCCTTGATATGATACTGAATGGTTTTCACCTTCTTCACCATTTCCTCGACCATTTCTGGTCCAAGAAGCTTACGTTCACCGACCTCATCCCAACATGCTGGTGTTCTGCACCTTTTCCCATACAGGTCTTCATAAGGTTCCATTTGGATGCTTGAGTGGAAACTGTTATTATAAGAGAACTCAACCAGAGGAAGATGTTGATCCCATCCTCCTTTAAAGTCCATTGAGAACGCTCTCAACATGTCCTCAAGTGTTTGGATAGTTCGCTCGGATTGGCCATCCGTTTGAGGATGATAGGCCGTACTGAAGTTCAGTTCAGTATTCAGAGCATGTTGAAGACTCTTCCAAAACTTAGAGGTGAATCTTGGATCTTGGTCAGACACAATAGATAGTGGTACTCCATGCAGCCTTACCACTTCCCTGATATATATCCATGCCAGTTGATCCAATGAGAAATCCTTTCGAATAGCAATGAAGTGTGCAGTCTTTATAATATGATCCACCACAACCCAGATTGCATTGTTGCCTTTGGTTGTCCTCGGAAGTCCGGTGACAAAGTCCATGGTGATGTTCTCCTATTTCTATTCTGGTATAGGCAATGGTTGCATCATCCCCTTTGACTTCTGCCTCTCTTCCTTCACTTACTGGAACACCAGACACTTTGATGTATATTCAGCGATATCCTTCTTCATATTATCCCACCAAAAATTTTCTCAGAGATCTCGATACATCTTTGTGATCCCTGGGTGAATAGAGAAATTTGAACTATGTGCATCATCCAAAAGTTCCTTCTTCAGCTCCGGACTTGATGAAACACATAGTCTTTTCCCAAATCGCACAATTCCTTCTTCATTAACATTAAACTCTGAGGATTTCCCTTTTTTGATAGCTTCCACTTTTTCCTGAATTCCCACATCATCCTTTTGAGCATCCTTTAACCTTTCCAAAAGAGATGGTTGAGAAATAATTTGTGAAAGGATTGATGATGTTCCCTTATTTATGATTCCCGTGTCCATCTTCATCAAGTCTAAGAAGATTGGATCCTTCTCAATTCTCATCATTGATAGAATCGCTGGGTTATTTCTACTTAGGGCATCTTCCACCTTGTTCGCTTTCCCAGGGTGGTAATGTATTGAACAGTCATAATCCTTGATGAGCTCTATCCATCTTCTCTAGTGCATATTAATCTCTTTATGTGTGAATATATAGTTAAGACTCTCGTGGTCAGTATATATCTCAAATTTCTCCCCATAGAGATAATGCCGCTAGATTTTCAAGGCAAAGATCACCGCCGCCAACTCCAGATCATGCGTTGGATAGTTTCACTCATGTATTTTCAACTGCCTTGAGGCATAGTATATCACTTTATCATTCTACATCAGCACATAGCCTAATCCCTTCTTCGAAGCATCACTGAATACCACAAAATTTTTCCCACTTGTGGGTAAAGTGAGCACGGGCGCAGTGATAAGCCTCCTTTTTAACTCCTTGAAGCTTTCTTCGCATTCATCACTCCAAGAAAATTTTACTTCCTTTAGAGTTATCTTGGTAAGAGGGTTGGACAATCGTGAGAAATTTCTCACAAATCGTCGATAATATCCAGCTAACCCCAAGAAGCTACGGATATCAGTTACCGATGTTGGCCTCGGCCATCCCTCAATTGCATCTGTTTTGGAGGGATCCAAAATTATCCCATTTCTTGTGATGATATGGCCCAAGAATGAGACCTCCTTCAACCAGAACTCACACTTGCTGTACTTTGCATAGAGCTTCTCCTTGCGTAAAGTCTCTAGTACAGTTCTTAAATTCTCCTCATGATCCTCCTTGGTTTTGGAGTATATTAGAATATCATCTATAAATACTACCAAAAATTTGTCAAGGTAATCTATAAAGACTCTATTCATCAAGTCCATGAATATTTCTGGAGAATTAGTGAGTCTGAAAGGAATTACTATGAATTCATAGTGCCCGTATCTTGTACGAAAAGCAGTCTTGAGGACATCTTCCTTCTTCACCCTTACTTGATAATATCCCGACTGCAAATCTACATTGGAGAAGTATTGTGCTCCGCGCAGCTGATCGAGCAAGTCATTGATCCGTGGTAGAGGATACTTGTTCTTTATCGTGATTTTTTTAAGTTCACAATAATCGATGCAAAGCCGCATTGAACCATCATTCTTCTTGACGAAGAGGACTGGTGCACCCCATGGTGAAGCACTTGGGCGTATAAACCCTTTATCCTGATTCTCCTGTAGTTGTTTCTTCAGCTCTTCAAGCTCCATGAAAACCATTGTATATGGAGTCTTGGATATTGGTAGAGCCCCTGGTATAAGTTCAATTGAGAATTCAACGTTTCTTTTAGGAGGAAGACTAGGCAGTTCCTCGGGAAACACTTCAGCAAATTCTCTCACAATAGGCATTTCCTCAAGGGTGGTTTCTTCCTTGGACTCAATCATCTGAGCCAGATACACATGCTCATAGGGCAGTAATATCCATGCTTGAGATGATGGATCTAAAGGAGATTCATCTTCCTCCTTACACTTGTAAAGAATTGGGGGTCAATTCTCCATATGGAGTGTGATTTCCCTCTCCCGAAAATTTATGTTGGCTCTATATAAGGAAAGCCAATATATGCCAAGAATTACATCAAATTCCACCAGAGGGAGTATGACGAGGTTCACCGAGAAATTAAATCCACAAATTATAACATGGGAGGACTTATATTCATGGGATGCAATGATTTCCCCATTTGCCGTACTCACCGACATCTTAACTTCCATGATTTTTGGTGCTGCTGGGATTATTCTACTAAACTTTCGAGATATAAAAGAATGCGTAGAACCTGAATCAAAAAGTACGTTCTCTATTATTGAATGACTAACTAGCGTACCTGTCACCACTTCATTGTCGGGGTTCACTTTGGCAGAAGTGATGGAAAAATATCTTCCTTGCTGCCTTGGAGGTTGTTGGTTGCCTCCGAAAACCCTTGGATTAGGGCACTGATTTGCAAAATGCCCCAGTTCTTTGCAGTTGTAGAAATGAAAAATGCGTTGAGGTTCGAACGGAACGTTCCTCTCCTCTGTCGCAGCCGCAGGTCTTTCTTGCCGACAGTTAATAGATAGGTGCCCTTATCTTCCACACCTAAAGCATTTCCTCGTCCCCTTGAGGCAATTTCTAGGGTGCTTCTTTCTGTAATTTTGGAAAGTGAAGTGCTGGATCTTCTTAGCACCGTTGTATTTATCCATCGGACTGCCAGCATTGAAGTCTACCTTACGCTTCTTGTCTCCATGATACCCCTTTGATTCCCCGATCTCCATTTCAACCTTGAGGGCACATCAGACAATTTCCTCATAGCTGTCGAAGTCACGGATCGTTAATGCTTTCCGCAGGCTAGGCTTCAGCCCACCAAAAAAGCGGTCAACCTTGCATTCGGGGGTAACGACAAAGCTGGAAGCGTATCGTGCAAGCCTTGTGAATTTTTCCTCGTACGCTCCAATAGATTCTTCATCTTTTTTCTTGAGGGAAAGGAAGTCCCTTTCCATCTTAAGCCAGAGGGTGCGTGGAAAATGATTATCGAAAAACATATTATGGAAATCCTTCCATTCCAACGCCTCGATCTCCTCCTCATGCTTCGTATTTTTGATCAACGTCCACCATTGATCAGCTTCACCCTCCATACAATAAACTTCCAGGAGAACCTTCTCTTGTTCAGAACATTGAAGGATGGAGAAGATCTTTTCAATGGAGTTGATCCATTGTTCAGCGATTGTGGGATTGGATGATCCACTAAAAGTAGGAGGCCTTTATCTCATGAAGATCTCAATAGCAACTTGTTCCTTCTTAGGGGGGTTTGGACGTTCCTCTTGACCCATGTTTCTATTCAATGCTTGAGTTAGCTGAGAGAGAAGCATGACAAAGTTTGCGATTCCCGCTCCCATTGGATTGGGCATCTCATTAGTATAGTCATCACGCCGATCTTCACATCGGTTGTTAGCCCGAGTCCTCCTATTACCGACCATTGGCTGGAATAAAAGGAAAGTTAGGGGGTAACACATAAAGGGTAATCCAAAAACAAAATTTTATGACTTACAAATAAAATTTTATTTCCTTAATTCATGAGTCTATAGGCTTCAATCTAGGCTTTTCATGATCTACTTTCTAACATATATTCTTAGGGGATTTTTTTAATTCCCTTAATAAGGGTTCATACCAAGCTTGTGTATTTATCAAAACATATCCCCCGGGAGTGTCGTAACCAAGAGTGCAGCAAGGCCCGTTGTCGTGCACCAATTCCCGTTCGAGTCTAGCTCAAAGCGGTGTTTTCAGGTTTTACCCCTAGGACACATCTGTGCTAGAGCCGCCTCTACCTACTCGTATCCAGAAAGGGATGTATTTGTTTGATAAACCACTAACTCAGTACTTACCAAAACTTAGGGATGTTCTTATTATACTTAGTCGCGTATCTAAGGATTTACTAGGGTTTTCTAATCCTAATCCCAAAAATAACTAAACCTATCCTTTGATACCAACTATGACAACCCTGCTTTTAATACAAACTTAAACATGATTTATTACATAAACTATTCACTTGATACAACATGGAAGATCGAGAGGTCTAGTGTCTTTGGGGCATAGGATCATTACATAACAATTTAAAACATGAAATACAACATCTTTATTGAAAACTTCCTTTACATGACTACTACATTCCATCATACTTAGCATTGCATGGGATAACCTGAGGACATGCATAAGAAAATGGGTGAGCTATAAAGCCCAGTAAGGGAATAAACATGGAATACATGAGGAGTACAATACATGTTAGAGAATAGGCATATCAATAAATAACAATAGAAACATGAACATAAAGTCATGACAAAGCATGATAATCATAACATGGAAATGTGGCAACAACACTTAACATGGAATTAGCATGAGCCAAGGCTCATTGCACATAGAGCATGAGTAAATTCTCATTGCACATGAAGCATGAGTAAACCCTAGTTGCACTTGAATTATCATGAGTCAACACTCATTGCACATGACGTATCATGATACTATACTTTACCCAATGCATTGGAGCTCTATAAGGGCACACCCTTCTTTAAACATTTCATTTCATGCATAAGTGTGCCACATGGATCATAAAACATGGATTCATAAAACATAATCATTTATTCCACGATAAAGGAATGTGGAAATTCATATATTAAACTTTATAATCAATAAGTAAATGTGCATAAAGGTGAATACCTTTGATGGAGAAATGGGCATGGTATTCACTACACAATGGCATTGGCTTAGAAAATCGGTGCGATTTCAGCATCGTAATGGCGTGACATAAGAATTCATAAAAACGATTGATGAGAGAGAAAGTGGTTCCTCATCATATTTAAATGTAATTTAAAGTAAGTAGGTCATATATATACATGTACCAACAATTTTAATGGAATTTAGATTCATGATACAAAATTATTGCTTGAATATAAATGAGGAGAGAGAAGTTCCTTTCGGAATTTCGGCATAGTAATGGGTGTACATGGGAGGCATTTAATGAGAGAGAAAGGGTCTCCCATCATTCAAAAATAAAGAGGGAAGTATGGAGGAGGTGCGAAACCATACCCAAACATTCATAATTGAAATTAAAATGGCAAAACAACTTAAAGAAAATTGGACAAAAATGAGAAAGGAAGAAAAAACCCTTACTTGGAAGTGTACTTCCAAAGGCTTGAGAGAGGATTATTGGGAGCTTGGGGCACCTTGGGAGGATTCTAGAGAGAGTAGGGAAGAGGTTGGATGAACTAAAAAGGCTTTGAGTGAGGAGGAAGTGGGAGCTTGGGTGGGTTTATATATGAAAGGTGAGTGAATTCTTTATTATTTAGGTTTGGGACCCCTTACGTTAAACTAATCCAAACCACAAATCAGATCATGGTTTTTGCCCATGGTTTTTGGAAAATGGGAGAGGAAAATAATATTTTATAAGGCCAAAGTCCTAAATTCTTAAAATAATGGGGTTTCTTATGTGGAGGTGAGTCACACTCCCATGGAAAATAATTTAAAAAGATAAGATTTTTAATAAGTCTTGAGGGGTCCATTAATGCTTTGTAAAATAAGTCAAACAAACCCAAAATCACATTATTTTAATGGTAAAACATCTATTGGCCGAACATAAAGCTTATAGTATTTTATTACATCACTATTGGGTCATTATGATGTCATAAAACACATTATATATTTAAACGGTATTTAATTTTTACCCAAAAGTTTGACTGTCTCAGAAAATTATGAAAAATTCACCGTTGGATAATTTCAACATCCTGATTTCAGAAATAACATTTATTTTATCTAAATAATTTTCTAAATATGTTTATTTTCACTTTTAAAATAAAAACCGACATTTATCGAAAATTCACGTGTTTTGACAAAAATGGATTTCAAACCTTAATAAAAATTACAATTGCATTCATAAGATTATAAGATTATTTATTTTTAATAAAAATTAATTTAATAATAATAATAATAATTTATTAAAATATTATTTAATTAAAAAATCCCTTAATTTAATAAAACAGAATTCTTAATTAAATAATAACTAAAAAAAATATTTGTACTTTAAAAACTATTTACAATGTATCAATAATGACAAGAAATTATATTCATTATTATATACAAAAATAATTTACATGAACATAGTACTAGCGATTTGTTACATAACCCCTTAAAACAGCCACATAAGACCTAAGGGTATGGTGTGCGATGGTGAAAGACTCTTGGGGTGGCTCGGATAACATCGATCGAGTGGTAATCTCTATCAACTTCCACTTTTCCCATAGACGGTCTCGTTCGAGCTTGACATGGTGAAGCTCATCTTGGAATTGGTCAAGGGTGAATCCCAAAGACACCACCTCTTTTCCGAGCTCCGACAAATGGGCTTCGTATGGAGAAATTCTAATGGATGAGGCCATTGCTTCTTTTGTATGAGTAAATTGGGTTCGTTAAAGCCTTATATTTATACTAATCATGTGATCACTGTTCAACGACTATAAAAGTAACGGTCACAATTCTTAACATAAAACCAAAGAAGTTGACATTTTATATAAACGTTTTACATAAAGAGACATTTAACTAGATCAAGAGGATTTTCCATTAATGAAACTTTGGTTCGTTACATATCATTTGTTATGGTAGGGAACATTTTTACAACGGAATTTATGTGTTGGATTACACAAACCAAGTAATGGAAATCGATAACAAAGATACTTCACATGAATCATACCACACCCAACTTTGGCATCACTGGCTAGGTCATGTAAATGAGAAACGCTTGACAAAGTTACATCAAGATATGTATTTATATTCTTTCAAACTAAAACCACTTGGCGTATGTCATGCATGTTTACAAGGAAAAATGACCAAATCCCCATTTAGTGGGAAAGGTGAAAGGGCTAAAAAATTATTGAATTGGTTCATACCGATGTGTGTGGACCATTTCTAGTTAAAGAGAAGGGAGGGTACTCATAGTTCATAACTTTTACTAATGATTTTAGTAGATATGGATATATCTACTTAATGAGGTATAAGTTGGATTCTTTTGATAAGTTCAAAAATACAAGAATGAAGTTGAGAACCAGCTTGGTAAGAAGATTAAGAAACTCTTCTCAGACAGAGGTGGAGAATATCTTAATCAAGACTTCATTGATTATTTACGGGAGTTTGGGATCCTATCCCAACTCACTCCTCCAAACATGCCCCAGTGGAATGGTGTGAGCGAAAGGAGAAACCCCACCCTGTTGGACATGGTGAGATCAATGATGAGTCATGCGAGTCTTCCATTATACTTTTGGGGATTTGTGTTACAAACAACGACACACATACTAAACCAAGTACCAACTAAATCGATATATGGTATTCCATAAGAGTTCTGGAGTGGAAGAAAATCCATGTTATCGAATTTACATGTGTGGGGTAGCGAAGCGTTTGTTAAGTCCTCTTCAGGTAACAAACTTGCACCCTGAGGCACAAAGTGTACCTTTATAGGATACCCCAAGGAAATAAGGGGATATTACCTATACAACCCCTTGTAAAAAAAGGTTATAGTGGAAAGACATGCCATATTCCTTTAGAGGGAGAACATCTACACAAGAGATAGTGGGAGTGAGATAGACTTCGATGAAGTCGAGCCTCAAGGTATACAAGAGTTGGTACGAGAATAGATTCTATAAATCCCCATGGAAGAAGAATCTGTTCTAGAGACACAAGTACTGCGTAGGAGTACAAGAGAGGTTAGAGAACCAGAACGGTATATTTTTCTAGTTAACGAGGATGCTGACTCCTTATTATTTGATAATAATGATCCTCTAACCTACAAGTAAGTAGTATGTGGTACAGACATTGCCAAGTGGAAAGAAGCCATGAATTCTGAAATGGATTCCATGTACCAAAACCAAGTCTGGATTTTGGTAGATCCTCCAGTTGATGTAAAGCATATTGGTTGAAAATGAGTATTCAAGAAGAAACTGGACATAGAAGGACAAGTCAGTACCTATAAGGCACGACTGGTTGCAAAAGGTTTTAAATAACGTTAAGAAATTGACTACGATGAAACCTTCTCACCAGTTAAAATGCTGAAATCCATCAGAATTCTACTTTCCATTATGTCTTACCCTGACTATGAAATTTGAAAAATGGATTTCAAAAAATAATTCCTTAACGGGAACCTTCAAGAATATGTCTACATGACACAACCTGAAGGGTTTGTGACTCCAAATGATTCCAATAAGGTATGCAAGTTGTAGAAATACATTTATGGATTAAAGCAAGCATCCAGGTCATGGAACATTCATTTTGATGAATCCATAAAAGAATTTGTTTTTATCAAGAATGAATGTGAGCCTTGTGTCTACAAACGGTTTAGTGGGAGTGTAGTCGTTTTCCTAGTAGTATATGTTGATGACATATTATTTATTGGAAACGAGATACCAGTCTTACAGTCTGTTAAGCCATGGTTGAATCAATTCTTATCCTTGAAAGACTTGGGTGAGGTAACATATATTCTTGGGATCAAGATATATCGTGATAGATCCAAGATATTGCTGGGCCTAAGTCAAAGTACATACATTGATAAGATACTAAAGAGATTCAGTATGAAAAAATCCAAGAGTGGATTGTTGACAACTTCATATGGCATTCATCTTTCCAAGAAAATGTGTCCTCAAACACATGAGGAAATAAAGATAATGGAAAGGACTCCATACACATCAGAAATTGGGTCAGTCATGTATTCCATGCTATGTATTAGGCTAGATGTCACCTACACATTGAGTGTGGTAGGAAGATACCAAGATGACCCAGGTGACCACCATTGGATGACAGTCAAGACTATCCTAAAGTATCTGAGGCATACTAAGGATATGTTCCTAGTTTATGGAGGAGATGAGGAACTAGTCATCAGAGGATATGCAGATGCTAGTTTCCAGACTAATCAAGATGACATGAAGTCACAAATGAGATACATCTTCACTTTTAATGGCGGTGCAGTGAGATGGAAGAGCTCAAAGCAGAGTGTGGTCGCAAATTCTACAGTAGAGTTCGAGTATATCCCATCTTCTGAGGTAGCTAAAGAAGTAGTTTGGATGTGAAGCTTAGTCCAAGAGATAGATGTGATACCTAGCAGTAAATATCCCATTACACTGTACTGTGATAATACTGCAGCAGTGACTCTCGCAAAAGAGCCAAGGTCATATCAGTGGATAAAGCACATACTTCAGAAGTATCATCTCTTGAGGGATTTTTCTCAGATAGGTGAAGTTACATTGAGAAGTATTTCCACGGAAGACAATGTGGTGGACCCCTTGACTAAAGCCTTGACTCATCAGAAACATGATCATCATGTGAGGTCTAACAGACTGAAATTCGTAGGTAGTTGGATCTAGTCCAAGTGGAAGTTTGTAAGAGTTGGTGTCCTAGAACCAACTAGTTTTAATTTGATTACATGGATATTTAATGTATTATTACATATTGTTCATTGTTCTACATGATTATGATGTAATAATGTCCTAGAGTATTTGTTGAATTGATAAGGTCATGACAGTTCCCCGCTATGATGAGAACCTTGAAATGCTATAACAATATTCTTAAATATAGTTCTGGATTTGGATGACATGCTATGATGGGACACATATCATGCAGACTGTCAGGTGAGAGTACTCGTAAGCAGATGAGACTTCCTCTCATGAAGTTCTCACTTGGTAATCTCTAAGATAAGAGATTATGAGAATAGACCCGCTAGTAGGAATTTCGCATGTTTTGGTGTCATCAGATATTTCTATCTACGAGCATGTGTAATGATCCTTAGACTTTAAGATTATCATTAATATGTGTCACGACTTACACACTTTGATTTACTGACAAAAACCATCACACAGATAGTTGGCGGGAAGTGGGGTACGTTGGGTGCGTCACAAGTGGCATGTTATTAATGGATAAGACAAGGATTTGTCCCTTCCATTTATGGAAGTTGATATCTTGGACCTTTGATTGAAATAGAACCATCACGCAAAATTCCATGTACATGGTGTAACGATGAGTTTATTTCAGGTAGTCAAAGAACAACATATCAAGCATAAAAGTTGATGACATGGTAATGAAACCTGCTTGATGAGATATTGCGACAAAGGTATTATATTACAAAGTGAGCGTTCGTATGTGGATTTCATTGTTGCGACTTTACATTCTTTCTCTTGGGTTCCTTGACCTGTTGCTAGACAGTACTCTTGAACTTTAGGCAAGCCCACCTAATGCCAACGAGAAAGAATCCTAGAGGGTCACACACTAAGTGTTTTTGGCGGTCTCAGTAAAATTCTATTTGAATTTAATTAATGAAATAAATATTATTCTCAAGACCATGGAAATTTTTTATTCAAGTTAAAATGATCGCATAAATTAAATAAAATATATTTATTTATTTTATTGAACATTTAATAAATATTTATTTACTAGTTTGTAAATAAAATATTTATTTAAGAGAATAATTTATTTATTTATTTATTCGGGTGTTCAATAAATGGAAGTGGAGTTCGAGCGGACCAAGGTTGGTCCAGTAGTAAAATAATTATTTGTAAGACCTTAACTAATTATTTAACAAGTTGACACAAATTAAAATAATGCTGCTATTATTTTGTTATGTGGAATTTTATTCATAATTCCATTTTGTGCAAGTTGGCACACCATAAATAATGACGCGGTATTATTATTAAATGCATGATTTTTCTCTAAGTTCTTGAATGTATTTAATTGTTTCCATGCAATTAAATATTGTAACTAAAATTCCATGTATATAAATAGGCAAGTACGCCTATTGTGCCATACACCACACCACACGCCTGGTGAATTGAGAATTGTTGAGCCAAACAATTTCTCTCTCGAATCTTCTTCTCTCCCCTCTCAAGAACGAGAGACGTTCTTCAAGGCCAAAGAACATACAATCAAGAATGACCGACACAAGACACTCGATTCGCCGCGCTAGCACCCGGAGAACGAGTGGTGTCGATCGGAGGCCATCAAAGTATGTGTGGATCACCGCTAGAGGGATTCTAGTTTGGATCCTTATAAGTGCAATGATATAATCTAGAAGGGTCATTCCAGATGATCAACATCATCAACGAAGAAAAATACCAAATATCTAGGTATTATTTTTCTTTATGAAATTAATTAAATTAATTATAAACATGATGTGCAAGATCCTCTCTAAAGGTTTCAGGACTCTTTCTTATTTATATAAATCTTTTATTATATTATATGGAGACTAGCATTCATCATCATATTGATCCTAAAATAATCATTGATCATAGTAAAAATCAAAATTGGGTCCCGTCCCAACCACGCTTCCACTGCGCCAGAAACCTTCAGCATTTCCTTTGCTGATGCTCTTAATTGCTTGAATCTTCAAACGACTATAGGTTCTCATACAGTTGATTTCATCCCTCGTGAGTTTGTTTCTAGATCCAATAATGGATCCTTTTACAGTTGTTGCAAATCCTAACACTTTTAAGGAACAATTGGATGCATGTAAGTCTTCTCTAATTGGGTGACTAATTCTTTCTAAGAGTGACAAACCAATGAACACTGAGGAGGTTAAATTAATCCTCTACCGGATTTGGGGAATCTCCAATTGGTGAGTTATCCCCATTGATATAGGATATTTTCATTTAATTTTTTATAATGCGCATGATCAGGATTGTGTTGGGAGATCAAGTTTCTATGCGCTTAATCCAGGGGTTTTTCGCATATCTTCTTGGCATCTAAGTTTCAACCCGCGTTCTCAAAAACATACAATTGCACAAATTTGGATCATAATTCATGGTCTCAATTGGGTTTTTTTGGCATACTATTATTCTTAATGACCTTGTCTCTTGTATTTCCGCACCAATTAAAATGGATGAAAATACTATCGAAGGGAAATTTGGATACTTTTTTAGAGTTCTTGTGGATGTTGACATGCTTAACCTTTTGCCTGATTCTACCACCATAGTGGAAAATAGTGATAAAATTGATGTTCATTTTGAATATGAGCTCATCCCATCCTTCTGTAAATTTTGCAAGGTTGTAGGGCATGAGGTCTCTAACTGCAGGAATGTCTGAAACATCCAAGTCAAACAAGCATGTACTTTGCAGCCTTATGGTAAGAAATTTATGAGAAAAGATGCTACGAATGATCACATCACTGCTGATATTGGAAATAATATAGATGCTGACTTGAAGGGGAATGCATTCCCTTCAGTGGATGAGGGACCTCCTAATGATGATGCAAAAGGGATGAATACAGTCAAGAAATTGAAGGTGGAAGTGTTTCTTTCAAAGATGTCCTTATTGGTTCCAAATCAGGACCCAAGATTACTGTTGAACTAATGTCTGATCTTGTTGACCTTAGTCAGACTGACTTTGAAAGGGATGTGCAGAAAGAAGTGGATGAGGAACTGGTGCATAAACGTTCCTTATCCAATAAAGGAAATAATGAGATTGAGATTGATGCCTCCCTAGTTCTGAAGGATGTCTCCCATAGGGAATCTCCTCAGGGAAAGAATGACCTTCTTTTGGAGAGAGAAGAACTAAAAGGGGATTGACAACAAACTAAGACATAAAAATGGGGTCGTAAACTAAAAGCTCATGGACAAGGACGTGGCGAGCGTAGTCGTGGTCGGTCGTCTTCTTCTAAGGAGCTCACTCTGGAGTAGGTTAAACTTAGAGAAAAGTATTCTATACCTTTCAACCAGAAGAATTCACAGTCAGAATGGGAATCAGCCGATGACTTCTCTGATCATGGAGATGGTCCTGATTTTACTCATTCATAATTTTCTTCTTTGGATGAGGGCTTGTCCTTTTTTTTCCCCTCCCATTCTCTTTTCTATCTTCCCACCTTTTATTTTTTAATAAATTTTGGTAGGAGTAGGTTCACCTGACTCCTGTACCTTTTTGGTAAAATATATTAATTATTAATTAATTAGTTTATTATTATTATTATTACTAATTAGTAATTAATTAGTTATTAATTAATATTTTTTAAAATATTATTAATATCAATTAGCTAACTATTAATATTTAATAGAAATGTTAATATTTTATTATTATTATTATTATTATTATTTATTAGTAATTAATATTTATTATTAATTAATTACTAATTATTAATAATAATATATTATTTATTCTTTGTAGGAAAGGGATGACCTAAATCCCAAATCAGAAATCCAGAAGGATTTTCTGGGAAAGCCCCCTTATAAAAGGAAGTCTTGTGAGATGGTTTCTGTCAAAATTCCAGACTACTTTAATTGCAGTAATGATGAATATTAAATAGAAAATAAATTCTGCTGATTTTTTTATTATATATATATATATAAACAAAACAAAACAAAACAAAACAAAACAAAACAAAACAAAACAAAACAAAACAAAACAAAACAAAACAAAACAAAACAAAACAAAACAAAACAAAACAAAACAAAACAAAACAAAACAAAACAAAACAAAACAAAACAAAACAAAACAAAACAAAACAAAACAAAACAAAACAAAACAAAACAAAACAAAACAAAACTTTGAAATATAAAACATGTATATTTAAAATTATTATTATTTTGGTTGGGGAAAAGGCGGAAAGACCCCCAACTCCTTTGGCCCAAAGTAGAAAAGGCCAAAGGTGGAAGGGCATCTTCCACCTTTATGGATTATTTTTCAATTTTTTTGACCTAGACACATTTATGTAATTTTAAAAAAAACCAAATATAAAAAACCCTATCATATGACCTGATTTGTTTTTTATATTATAATATGAGTATATCTACATGGGAAACACAAAGAATACAAACATATACGTGTTTCACTTAATAAATTCTACATCCATGATGATCGTATCTCCTTATAAGATCTTCACTCAAAACGAAACATTGCTCAAATGTAAGGGATTCAACAATACTAGTAAGGATAAATCAAGAATAACTATCCATTTTATGAAATTTGGTGACCAATGAAACTTTATTATGACTATAATCATTCTTCTTAATATCAATATATGGTAACCCATTTATATAATACAACCTAAAACAAAGTAGAACTCTCTCAATGTGTGTGTTGGTGGGTGGGTGGGGTGGTGATGCCCAATTTTTTTCTCCTCTTGTTTACGTTGTTCAGATAAACTTTACATTCTTTTTTATCTATATCATGTGTGAGATGATCTACACCTTTACTTACATGGTCCACCCAAATTTAATTCATTATCATTCTCCCATATGAAATAAGAATTTCCAAGAATTTCTCTATAATGCTTTGTTGAATGGTTGGTGCATCATACATGTCTAATGACATGAATTGATAAGAAAAGTTCTTTATGAGCATGTAAATGTTGTAAGAGGTGTTAGAGACACAAATACTTATGTTTCTTGGATGGATACATATCCTATAATCATATTTTAATGGATCTCAAGGACCCGATCAAAGACAATGTTTACATGTCCATATGGAACATTATCTTATCACACGTCTTTTGGGTTGCACAATGCACTCATAAAATTTCAAAGTTGTAAGATTCATGTATTATATGGTATAAAGAGTTTATAGAGATTTTTATAAATGACCTTTCAATATATAGATTCTCCTCTATTGTGTGTTTGAAGTGTTGGAGTTAGTGACTTAGAGCCATATACTTGTAATTTTGATTACTTGTATATTCAAAGTTTTGAATATTAATAAATATCATCTCACACGATGAATATTATTCTATGTAACATTAATATGAAAATGTCTTAAAAGTGTCGGTTACATTGAAATTCCATTGCAGTTCCCCGCTATGATGATATCCATTAAGTGCTATGATGATATTCTTAAATATATGTTCTATGACTGGATGAAATCTATTTGATGAGACACAAATGATATAGGCTATAAGATGTTGGAGGCTCATAAGACTTTGAGAATTCCCATGAAGTTCACAGTCGATAATCTTTAATAGAGAAGGTTATGAGAATAGAATTTCCCGTAGGGATTCCACATGTTACGTGTCATTGGATATTTTTATATGCGAATGTGTGTATTGATCCTTAGACTTGAAATTATTATTAATTCACATCATGAGTCACATACTTAGATGTGTTGTCGAAAATTGTGTTGAAATGTACTCTTTATGAGGTAGGATATGTTGGGTGTGTTATGAGTGATGTGACATTAATGAATATGTTAAGAAAGGATTTTCTCCTTTAAAGTTCATGGAGGTAAATATCACAGACCCTTTGATTGGAATAAAACCATCTAATCAAGTCCATGACCATGAACATTTTATCGACGAGTTCATTTTAGTAAAGTCAAATAATTATATATCAATCATATAGGTTGATGACACTAGTAATGCAACATATTTGATGAGATATCGCAACAAACAGTTTTTATTACACAATGAGTGTTTGTAGGAGGTTCTTATTGGTTCAATATTAATGTATTTTTATATGGGTGTCTTGACATGTTTCTACACACTGATCTTGGACTTTAGTCAAGTTAGCCTAATTCCAGTGAGAAAAAAAGTCTAGAGGGCCACAAAATAAGTGCATAAAAAAGCATAGTTAAATTCTTTATGAATTTAATAGTAGAATAAATATTATTCTCAAGTTTCTAGGAATAATAATTATTCAGATTATGTTGATCACATAAATATTTATTGAACGGATAATAAAATGATATTTATTTATTTAAATAAATAGGTATTATTCAAGGTTTGATGAAGTTTAAGAATCGATGGACCAAGTTAAAGGTTTGAATGAAATGATATTTAAGTCTGTGAGTTTACTACACGTCAATGAAATAATAATAATGATAATAATAATAATAATAATAATAATAATAATAATATTATTATTATTATTATTCAACATGTGGTTTACTTAGAATTAAGAGATTGGTTAAGGAACCATGTGTAATAACTTATTTTCCGACCAAAGTAAATAAATTTATTTATGTCATTTCTAGGATGAAGGATTTGTTGTTCCCAACATCTCTCCCTTGAGAATTCTCTCAAGCCATCAAGAACAAAGAGAATTGATCATCCTCCTCCCTCTCAATACCTTGATAAAATTATATAGAATCCTTTGCGTTTAGAAGAGATTATTGTTACATTCAATGGAGAACGATACAAGTGATTTAGTTCTTTCATGCCAACACTCAAAGATCTGATGGTGATGTTCCAAGGTCCATAAAACACATATGGATACCACTAGAGGGATTCTACACGTGACACCCACCATGTCACCGTGTTTTTGATTTTGTATTATTTTATATTATCTTAAGTCGTTTTGAGTTACGATAGGTTTTGGGATGAAATTTCAAGTTTTGGGAGGCTTTTTGGGAGAATCACGGTTATCCCGCATGGTTAGGAGTAACTATGCGGATGGAACTATCATGGCGACATAACCGTTTTTCACGACTTCCGCATGGTTTTTCAAAATGGGTAGAGCTACCCAGAGACTGTGACTGTTTTGGCCTAAGTAGAGGTTGACACACAATTGACACACAATTTGAAAAACCATGCAGGTAAATCGTGCAAGTGCTCTTATCTTGGTAGTGGCTCGCACATGGTTGTCACATGGTTTGACAAACCATGATGCCAAACTATGCAGCTTTCCTAAGTGTTCAAATTTTGAGGGAATTCTTAAAATACCCTCTTTTAATTAAGAGGGGTTTCAGCCCTCTTCTCTTCCATTTTCATTGGCCAACCCTTGGGAGCCCAAGGAGGATATCCAAATATCTTCTCTCTTGATTCTTGGCTTATATTTAGTGATTTTCAAGAGGTTTTGAGGCGATTATTCCTCTTTCTCTTCTTTACTTACCTATCTATTTCCTCTTGGGTTTGTCTTCTCCCATGAACCGTAGAACCCTTATGGTTGATTTTAGGGTTATGGGTGGATCTAATGTTGGCGGTTTTAGGTGTCTAGGGTATATAGATGTTGTTTTTATTCACGTTGGTGTGCTCTCCATTGAAGGCGACACATTTCAGCTTGGTTCCTGCTTCTTCTAAGTAGGTGTTTCTATGTAGTTGTTTCATTTTGGAATTCAAAGTGTGATTGTGCTTTCCAAATTTCCTTTTTATGAAAGTACGAATACATGTGATACCTTTGTGATTATTTAAAACCATTTCATCATGTTTTGAGCTTGGCATAAAGGGTTTCTCTTTTCAATTCCACACTTCCATGTTTGAAATTGAATTCTTTCACGTGATAAGTTTTTGTAAAATTCCCAAGGGGATTTTTAAAATAGTTTCCATGTTATATGTTGGATTTTGATCCAGTTTTAGTTTTCAATGAGTGGAAAATATGTTTTAAAGAGAGTTTTGTTTTAAAGTGTGGTATTGACCTCAAAATACTTTATAAAGGGGTTCTTTATTGGATTTCAAATTGTGATTTGAAATGTGTGCATGGGTTCACCCCTTGATATAATTCCTTAATGGATCTTTTAAAATGTGTTTGATGGAAAAGAAGGTATTTGGCCTTGTTTTTTTTATTTCAAATAAGAATACCCATGTTTTAAGAGCGGATTTTAAATGTTTTTGAATGTGTGGGTGATTTCCATTTTTTTGAAATAAATTCCTAAAGTGGTGTTTTAAGAAATGTGAAAGGGATTGGAATCCTGATCCTATTTTGGTGATAAAGGCTCGATTGACACTTTGGTTTTAAAATGGTAGATGTGAAAGACACCCCTCGATCTCCCCTTGATTTTTTTACCCTTTGTGAGGGTTTTTGATCTCTATGAGATGCTTTTTGTTCCAATTGTGTGGGAATGTGATTGTTTATGCCATGGGTGCATGTGATTTTTGGGGTTATTCATTGTTTGGGTGTTGGGGGTGAGGGTTTTCCATTGCTTGTGCCTCACGTGTTGGTTTTGGATTACATGTCCTTTCACCTCACTTCTCTTTTGGTTATGGGAACCCAAGTACTAAGTGGTTTATCTAAGTATATTATGATGGTTGGTTCACACACCACTAGTGTCCCTCCAATTTTTCTAGGCATAAGGGCTAAGAAGGGGTGTTATCAAAATGAGGCTTGTGTGGGCTAGTTGGATGACTTGTGGTTTGGACTTTAACATATTCCGGTAGCTGGTTCATGAGTTGGAATACTCTTATATGGTTAGTTTCTTCACACATTAGGGATCTAGGGTAGATCCCATGACACATTTTATTGTTTGATTAGTTGTTGATATATGGGAGTTTTATTCAGTGCTTGTTTGTATCATTTATAATGATTTCATTATCCTGGCACCATTTCTTGCTTATATTGTTATATGCCTTGTGATATATGATGCATGAATTTTTGTTCTTGACCTGTGATATTTTATACCTGTTTTGTTTTTTAGGTCATTTCCTTTGGAAAAAGAGTTTTCAAAGGTGTTGGAAAACTTGTTTTGAAATTAAAGAATCTTGTATGGGTTTTTGAAGTGGATTTCAAAATGGGTGTTTTGGTTTAAATATGTCTTTGGTTGGTGAATTTTTTTGAAGTTACCATTCTCATTTTAGATAAAACAAATGAGTTGTTTTTGAGAAATTATAATGGGTGTGTGGTTTTTCAATGACATGGGCTGGTGGAAAATGTTTTCAAAGCTTGTTTTCAGTTTAGGAAAACAAGAGAAATGTTTTGAAAAATTATTATGGAATTATTTTGGTTTATAATTGAAAAGTTTACTTTTTAGTTTATTTTCAAAATAAAATTTATGAATTTCATTACAAAACAAATTTCATAGTTTCAGTGGGTTGTGGTGACCTAATAGGATTTTTATCTCATGCCTATATATTTTAGGTTATAGGTTCTCAAATAGATTCAGGTTTTGTTCTTGAGGACAACGTGGGGTGAGTTGTGTGGTGATGAGAAACCGGATATTACATAGTGTTGGTTTCAAGATCTACTTGAGTTATGTAACACCCCAATATTTCATAGTAAGTTATTTTCTTTAAAGTAATTCAATATCTTGCGCTACATGCGACACCAAGTTTGAGCGCACCACGACTTACCAAAGTAGCCGTTCAAAAAGCGGTTATGAATAGTATTAACTGAATTTTAAATTTTATATACTCCATATAATTTTAAAATCCATATTATGTGTTTTCTTAGACATAATATAAGAACAAATTCAATTTTTCAGATAAAAGAAGTATTTTTCAAAAAATGCAATTTTATCGCCTTTTAATGGCAAACCCTTTTTAAATACAATATTTGACACTTTTTTTATATATATTCAATTTGAAAAAATAAACTTATTCTTTAGAATTGGGACATAAAAATTTAGTTTGGATAAAATTTTGGTGTTTTTCTGATAACTTTCATATTTTGATGAATAGTAAAAAATACTAAATTTTAATTGAAAAAAACTTTTTTAATTAAAATAATTTATAGTGTTAAATTATACATTTGAATGGTTTTGAAGTATAATTAGATTATATTTTTACCATTTAATCTAATTTTGGTCATTGGAAGTAATTTTACTTTGAAATTGGACACAAACAAGTGCCAATCTTTTGATAGTTATTATTTCTTAAAAACACGCTCTTTGTTTTGACAACGAGAATTAATTTTAAATTAATTTCTGCCACTTATGTGTTTTAAATTTAGAAAAATGGATTATATATTTTTAATCAGGAGGTCCAAATTGTGTAAATAGGTAACTTTTATTTTTAGACATTATGAATATTGACTTCAGTAAATATTTTATTTACCATGGTTAAAGGTGTAAATCCGGTAAATAAGGGTAAAAAAATAATATTATAATAATATTAAATTACCCTAAAATGTGTCCTATTCCTATTGGTTGATACATATCCGAACATGGACATCCTTGGGTTGATTTTGGGACCCCATGGAGCCACTTGATAGTGATAATGACACTTTATATTAATTATTTTAAAGTAAAGACAAAAATGACATAACCATATATCTTTTAGTAAAACAATTTTTACATGGGGTTATATAAGTTATCTTTTAGAATATAAATATTAATTTTAAATCTAAAAAGATTTACTACATCATGGTATTTTTTTTATAATTTTTAAATATCAAATAAATAAAATTATTTATGACACAATAATGATGCAGTGTTTACCTCATTAATGAATGATTTAAATAAATAAGAATATAAAAAATAAAACAATATCCAAAACCCATAAAATTCTCATTGGATGATTTTATTTCGAAAATGATTCATCTGATATTATACTTTAATGAGTTTTGTACCTTTAGAAACCGAAAATCATTATATAATAAAATAATATTTTCAAACATTCCTAAAGAGCCCATCCCCCCTTATAAAAAGCCCTAACTTCTAACCCATATCTCACACCTATCAATCCCCTTGTCTCATCCAAACTCTGCAAAAATAAGATCCTTACATCCCACTCTTCCTCTTATAATCCTTACCTTAGGAATAAGGCACTTCAAGGAATCCTTTTGATTCAAACCAAAGGGAGTTACCTGATTTAAAGGTAACATATCCTCTTAAATTATTTTCTTTTATTTTACTTCTCCAACCCCCTAAAATATCTTTATTCCTTTATTTTATAAAAAAAGTATCCTAAATATACTAGGTTGTTTTTATAATAATTATTTTAACTACACTTACACACACCTCCATCTAATGGGTATAGAGCATAATGTTTCTGTGGATGGCGAACTACTGCCTCACGAAACGATGATTGTTCAATCTTCTACTACCACCTCTTATGGTGGACATTATGATAGAACTGTAATTATATATAATATTTATGATATTTATTTTATCTATAATCTTCTGTGATTATCTTTTATAGCATACCATTATTCTTTTCATGTTGTATATATACGATAATTTTATTTGAGGAAGTGCGGACTACCGCCCCCTCAAAGTGATATGACTTGTTCATACCATACATGGAATGTATAAAGGGTGGTGTTAATGAACTTAAGTAACACATATAAAATATTATATTATACTGTAATAATAAAATACCTATGTATCATTTGGTTTTATTTCCTTTTAAAATAAACAAATGGAAGTAAAGTTCGCGCGTACGTACGGATTACCGTCTCCACGAATGCGATGAGATTCATTCTCCATTGCAACCATTCAAGAATAATTTTCATTTTATTATTAAAAATAATAATTAATAACATAATATATTTATTTATATGAATAAAATACATCCTATACATAACAAACATGACTTACGTAACAAAACATATAAATGAAAATGAATCAATTAACACCCGAAACAATGATACTACTAAAATATTATTAACAAACAAATATTAGAAGATCATATATGATATCATATTTATGTATGTAGTTATTTTATAATTTAATAATAATTATTTAACTATTATACATGAGGTTAACTTACCCTCAACCAAGGAAAAGTACAAGGTAAGAGTTTTCTTATCTCACTTTTAATTCTGTGAGATTTCCATTGTTCACCACTTATTTATTGAATGTGGTGTATTGTGTACTTTAATTTGATATATATTATCATGATTATATTTATATTCATGGTATTCTGTGATTAATTTTGTGGTTATTAACTTTTGGTCATATGACTTGATTGATTACAACGTGGTAAGGGGTTTTCATCTCACTTCTTATTCCCGTGAGATTCATGCTATATTGCCACTATTTACTTTTGTGTGGTGTATGTACTGCCCATAATTTTATTCTTTGTGTAATATAATTTAATTTATGGGTATTTACATCTTAATTTTATGATACTTATTTCATGGGGTGTATGTTTCGTAAGTTACCAAATTGATAAGAGAATTTCAAATTTCAATTTCCACTCATTGGGCTTTACACATACTTCATTGATTATTTTACTCCAAGATTATGTGTGGAATCACTATTTATTATTTATGTAGTAATTTAAACTCCCCTTTCTATGGATATAACTTTAATACACATAATCACTCCATTGATAAATTCACATTCCATTGATATGAACTTGTTAAGGGTAATCTTAACTCAATTTCCATTCATCGAGTTAAACATCCAAGTCATTGGTTTTGTTTTTTACAAGAATATGTGTGAATGTAATATGATTGATTTACACTAAATATCCAATTATATTGAGTGTATTTATATTTTTCACACATAATTATTTCATTGATTTATCCTTAATCTAAGGATACAGTCTTTATAAGGTATTTCGTCTCAATTTACATTCCTTTGAGACCTCTTTATCGTTATGCACCAATTCACTTTTATATGTTGTATATACCATCCTTTGGAATATTATATCATGAATCCCTTTATTCTCATGATATTATAATGTTTTGATTAATGTTATTCCTCAATTACTTGTATTCAAGCGTCTTTTATTTGGTTGGGAACTTTTTAACTAAATTATTATTTTAAATGTTTTAAATATTTATTCTTCTAAATCTTTCTCATTAATGTACATGTTTTAAAAATGGTTTTAAGTATTTATTTATATGGACATGAATGTTTTGAAATTAAAATTCCTTTTAAATGTTTCATAGCGGTATGGGACACTTTGATTCAAAAATCTATTTTAAACGAATTCTTTGATAAATAGTGCGACATTTAAATGTTTTTAAGAAAAAGGGGATATTTATCTCAAATAGTTTTAATGACTATTTCCATATATGTAAATATCCTTCAGTGTATTTTATTCTTGATTGAGGTTGATTTATCATAATATAATCATCCATATTGTATTAAATGATTTATGTTTGACTGTGGATGTGCTATTTTTATTCCATTCATGGTTTATAGTTAAAATATTGAAATTTCGTATGCTAGTTTTAATATGAATGTTTAGAGTATGTTTCACCCTTTTATATGAGGAATGTATTGGACTTAGTAAGTGACAGGTAGAGCCTGCTATAGATCCTCAATGCATCGGTAGGTCTCATGAGACAATTAGATGTGGAATTGGACGAGGCCTTTCCCAATTTGATATATGGTTTTGGATAAGGCCTTAATCATTTTTAGATGTCTTGGAAAAGGCCTTGAAAAAATGTTTCAGAATGTCTGACATTATACATTCCCTCATTATAAAAATAATATTGATGAATCATATAGTTATTCGACTAGTAGAATACCCATGACTATGTTTTATTATGACATTATTTACTCAGCTCATATTCTTGCCATAAATTATTCACGTTTATTATTTGTAAAGGCATGCATTTTCAATTATTCACCATGCATAATGTTTATGTTATCTTCCACTATATTTATTACTATTACTGAGTGTTTGATCTCACCCCTTTCTTATGTTTCATTTTCCCAGGACATGGAGAAGTTAGTTATGAGTAACTTGCAGGCATATCTAGGAGGCTTGGATGTTTCTAATGGAATAAATTAGTGTTGTATTTATTTTCAAGTTGTAATGTTGAACTTATGTATGTATCTTGTTTCCAAGAATACTAAACTGATTGGTCCTTCGGAACTTGATTCCTTATAATCATGGAAATGTATTAAAATAATGCACCGGCTCCGGGTTTCTGGGGTTGGGGCGTTACAAGTTAGTTTGTAGTTTTTTTATTTTTGGTTAGTGTTTTATCTGCTTATGCGTTGATGTATCCTTTTTTTATGGTGGATGTTTATACTTGTGCACATGGGTTGGATTAGTGTGGCTGGTTATGGTCTGTTTGGCGTGTTAATTTATTTTGGATTCTTATATAATATTGTTCCACTATATTTTGTCTTTGATATGGGAAAAATAATTCCCAAATGTATTATTGTGATGTATTGGCACTATTTTCCAACCCATGGGGATTGGGAATGCCCTTTGGGCCATGTGGAAGTCCGAGTCAGGTGTCAGGTTCAATGGCAGCCCAAGATGGTTCATTAGAAAATGGTATCAGAGGTTAGGGCTACTCAAGAAGACCCTATTATTTGTGGATTTCCTGGTGGAAAGGAGACTAAGGTTGTCATAGTTTGAGAGATAGGGGAAGGGAGAGTCTTTCTAGATCTTTCTCATCCAAATATTCAATCTATCAGGAGAATTCAGGTTTTGAATTGTGGATTCAAGTTTATTTTTAGTTGTTTCTGGTGGATTTTGATGTGAACAAATGTTTATTTGACCCCCTTTGAGTATGTAAGTGATATTTTATGTCACCCCTTGGGTTTAGGGTGAAAATGTAGGAGAAATTAACCTACACAGTTAGATATCACAACTTGGGAAATGATGCAGTGCTCATGCGGTTGAGTCTGCCTCTTTTACAGAGTGTGTTTCATGATTGGTGCACGGTTTCCCAACCCATGATGTAACATCCTGACCCAAACCACCGAGTCTGATCCAGAATTCCACATGAGCTCATGTATTCCTCCCTATACATAAGAAGTTTCCAACTAGCGGTGAGGGTCTCAAGTAGAACCATGGGGAGACTATTCCCTCTGTCATAATGCATAGGAGAAATAAATAATCAAATTATAAAAATAAACAATATAATAAACATAATTAGTGTACATGCGTAAAGTGAAATAAACTTGGAATAAAAATAAATGGATTCCAAAGTGACAAGCCTGTCCAATTTACAAAGCTAAAAATAAAATAAATAAACAAACAGCAGGTCCTCCAGAGTCCATCCCGGTCCGCTACTAGCTCTGTGATCCTATGCCCAACCGTCCACCATGTGGCCCTTTCCCTTCATCAAATTCCTCATAAAATCTATAGGCGCACTAAAATTCTTGAGTAGGGTGTGAGTATAAGACTCCGTAGGACACCACCAATGCATCCTTAACCAAGTGTGCTCAAGTATACAAGTGAATTCCATAATAATCATAAATGCATAACAAGAAAATAAACAAACAATTCAAAAATTAATGGTTGTGTGCTAACCAAGTTGCCACAAACCCCCGAACATACCTGATTTGGATCCACGATAGAAGGATAACAAAAGATTTCATAAGTAACTAAACTAGCCACCAAGATAATATATTTGTTTCTTGAAAACCTCATAGCATCATGTGTATATGTGACTCGGTTCACCCTAGAACTCAAGTACGTCATACTGATCGACATCTAGGCATCAAGCGTTCCACTCAAAAATCAACTAGGTATCAAGCATACTGCTCAAAGATCAACCAAGAATCAAGTGTACTTCTCAAAAATCAAATAGATATCGAGAAACCCAATACTTGGCTTCCAATTCCCTGAGTGCATCCTCAACATGGCTCAATGGTATCATCTGTCAGAACCCCCTCCCTCTAAAGATACCACAATGAGGGGAGAGAGATAATGACTCCTGAGTCCTACCTCCAACTGGACCTAGGTTGGCGACTAGAACCAAGGGTATAAAAATCTCATGAAATGGGAGGCATTACCCCCTATAATAATGTGGGATTGGGAAATAAGATGAATCATCGAAAAAAAACTACAAGACATAATATAAAAATAAACCAAAACTATCCCACATGCATGTATAAATAAAACTAATACAAATAAAAGTCACCAAAAGTAAATACCCAAAATAAAATCTAAAGTAGCAACACAACAACCATCCAAGGTATGAGCTAGTAATGTTCAGCACGATCCACATAGTTCTCCTGAAATCCTGACAACAGTTTTATATACATATGGTGATCATACAAGTATACTTAGTAGGAAAACCAATGTCTCTCATGCACATGTGAAAATATCATACTAATGCACCCATGAGAAAACAACAGAACAAAATAGAACCTATACATGTATACTAACCAAAACCAACCTCACTAAGTCACACTCATCAAATAACACAAGCCAAGTAATATAATATAACAAGAAGCATATTGATATAGGGTACCTCACACTGCTTTCCCACTGGTATTCCACTCTCAAATCCCAACGTCATATGTCCTAGCGCTCACATATCTTCTGTATACCACACCTCCCCACAATAATGTTCACAAAACATCTCACCTGCATACACCTGGGCTCTCCGACCCACAAGCACAACCACATCATGTCCTACCTGAAAAAACCTTGTCCACAACACAACCATTTACATAGCTAGAGTATTAGGGTGTTGTGAACATGTAGGAAATCAACCTTATTCCCTCTCCTACCATGTATAACCCCCACTAGAAGCTTCCTCACAAGCATGATCATACCACATCTCACTTGAAGGCACCTGAGATATCACATCTCACCTGAAAACACATGGGATATAACAAACAACATCTAATGCACTAACATACCTCCAACCAACACAACCTATGAAATACCTACCTCTCATTGAAGAGAGAGTGGGAAAGAGTGAGTACCCAACCATACATCCTCTTCACTGAATATCAGGGAAAACACCCTCCACACGACTATGTGGGTGTTGGCACATAGTACTTGATGTGGACAGAGTGGGTATAGAAATCATAAGAATATAAAAGGTATATATATATATATATATATATATAGCCACACATAACCCCAAACTATGGGTTCACAACCAAACACTAACCAACTCACAAAATTTCAACTTTTTATACCACCTTTAAATGCATAACATCAAACAATAAGCCACAAGCCCCATATCACATTTCCAACCAATTCCCATTATCTATCCAAATAATTTTATTATTAAGAATCTTCCACATTTAACCAAACTACCAATCATTTATTTATTAATTATCTATTTCCATCCCATTAACCAAACTAAAAACCATCCATTTCAAAAATTATTAGACAAGTTATTTATTCCATCACTACCTGGGCATCTAGTACAAAGAAATTGCAACCTCATCGCCCCAAAAGCATGGCCAAACAAACCACCTTTACACCCCAAAATCATATCCAACCAAACCACCTGACTACTCCAAAATAATGACAAACCAAACCACCTCACCTCATTGCTCCAAAAGAATGACCCAACCACACATCAACCACACATCACCACTCCACAAGCATGAACATATGTCACAACATATCAACCAACACATATCAACCAATGTAAACAAATCCCCCAATGACCAAAATTTTCAGCAGGGCATTAAGCCCGTACAATCCACAATATCACAATCATATAAAATCCATAAAATCATGAGAAACATTCCCATTTCACCTTTTAAATTTAATTTAACCAATTATTTATCGTTTATTAAGTCTAGAAAACTATATCCCACAGATAGAAAAAAGTAAACTCATCCTGCATGACACACAATAAGGAGAAATGAGGGATTCCCTACCTCAAAGAAGCTTTACCGACTCACTGTGCACCATAAGGTGAAGAAAAACGTCTACAAACCACAACCACACCATGAGAAACTAAAGATCAACCTACACCACACCTAAAGATAATCAAAACACAACCCAATACACACCCCAAACCAAAACTGTACCACCACAATGGTTTCTTGAAAGAAGAACTAGAGAAAACTCACCAAGAAAAGGGATAATGACTTACCAAAGATCACCAACAAGCAACCACTGCAATCGATAAATCGAAGAAAGGGAGAAGGGGGATAGAAGGTCTCCTTGAGGTACCTAGGGTTCCACCAAAATGGGAGAGGGAGTGGCTGAATGAAAGAAAATTCAGCCAAGAAAAGGATTTAAAACTTGGAATTTGGGAATTTTTATGTCGTGTAATACTTAAACAATGTGTAAGTCACGAGTTTCCAAAAAATTATATATTTCTCCAAAAAACAAATCAACTTTTTATTATTTAACCCCAAAAATCTACATATTGTGTAACACCTTGTAAATATGCCTTCACAAGCTATGAACCACACTTATACAGTGTGTAAGATTTACACGTCATGTATTCACCTTGCTTCTAGCATTTAACATCCAAACTCATCCAGGCCCGCACTAGGCCTTATCCAAGAACCTAAAACACCAAAACCTGGAAAATTAATGGGAAATGAAGGTACATACCATTAAATTAGATACCTATCAAATGATTCTATCCCTTAAGAATAAAAAACCAAGCCTAGAAGTAAACGAGGTCTAAAAAACCATCCCATGAGATACCTCTTAAGGATCTCGTCATACCTCAAATTCTATCACCATCCAAACATGCCAAACCAAACGACCACAAAATGCCTCGAACAAACTCATCACCAAAAACACAAACCATCTCCTCCCAAATAACTACATTGACTCAAAAAAACCATACAACCAATGAACCACACTAACCTAAGCACACAAATCAAGGAATTCCTTCCTCCATGTCAAGATACTATCCGCTCGGGCGGTACTGAATCACCCACACAGGTTTAATTGCATCGCAGTTAATGAATCTAGATTAGGAATCAAGTCCTACTCTTTTCATATGTTGAAACTTTATCAAGAATCATACATAAAAAACCAAGGAAAACATATCGTCTCATAACATAACAAGTTCTAAATATCACATCACAAAGAAAAATAGAACCAAGAAAAACTCAAAACAACACCAGGAACTGGGCACACATCTTCATATATTGCTCTAAAGAACTCTCCTCTAGGAAACCATGATTCCTAAACACACAAACCAAAGGAATGGTCCATCTATGAAGTGCCTTATCTTGGTGATCCTAGATCTCTACTGTTCACTTCATGAACATCACATCATCCTCAATATCCAACTCTCCCTAGTCAATGACATGGGAGTCATCGTAAAGACACCAAAGAAACTAAGAGACATTGAAGAATTAATGGATCCTATCCATCTGTGGTGGAAACAACAAATGATATGCCACCTTTTCAACTAAACCCAACACCTTAAAGGGCCCAAAAAACCTAGAAGAACGCCTACTCCCCTACCAAACCTCCACTTCCCACGTCAAGGGGAAACCTTTAAGAACACATGGTCCACAACCTTAAACTCCAAGGGGATCCTCCTACATTGACATAAGGCTTATGCCAGTCCTGTGATACTTTTAGCATCTCACAAACAAGTTTAACCTTCCCTATAATGATCTGTACCACATCGGGACCAAGAACTGCTGCCTCCCTAACATCCATCCAGCATAATAAAGAATAAAATGGCCTCCCATACAAATACTAAAATGGAGCCATGAAAATGGATGTGTGATAGATATTATTATAATAAAACTCAACCAATGGAAGGTGTAATACCCAATATCCACTAAAGTCTATGAAACATGACCACAATATATCATCCAGTGTATGGATGGTACATTCCATCTGCCTATCTGTCTGAGGGTGGAAAGCTGTTTTGAGGCATAACTAAGTGCCAAAATCATTCTATAATACCCTATAGACTCACAATTTAAAGTTTGATTCTTGATATGATACAATGGAACCTAAAAATCCATGAAAATTCACCAACTCATCAACATAACTCTTAGCAAAAGCATCCACTCTACCTAACTCCTTGATCGCTAAGAAGTGGGCCAATTTACCCTCCTTGCGCTATGGGTAACCCTGTGATGAAATCCATCAAGATGCAATCCCATTTCCAATTAGGAAAATCCAAGGCTACAAAAAACCCCAGGAACACAATGCTTGACCTTTACTTGTTGGAAAGCTAGGCACTTTTCCAAAAACTCTACCATCATCCATTTCACCCCAAGACACCAAAATAGCATTATAAAGACACAATACATCTTGGAAAATCCTAGGTATACCACCAAAGGTGATATATGAAACTCTCAAAGGACTCCCCTGCACATTAATACTAGAAAAAACAACCTCCCATGAAACAAAACTTGGTCTTGACCATTCTTCAGACACCCCTTTAGAGCATCACCATGGAAAAAATGATTGTGCATCACATCTACCTATGAGTCTCCCCACTGAGACTTCTCCACTCACTACATTAGAGAAGAATTCACCATCACCTGAAAAAAATAGCCTCTACCACCATCCACCCTTGAATCTAAGTGTAGTGATGTCAAATTCTCCATTGCTCTCCAAGAATCCATAGACTCTTGAACAACACCCTTCCACGAATTCCTACTCAAATCATTGGCCACAACATTCCCCTTTCCCGAGGTGTGTGAGATATCAAAATCATAATTATGAATAAAATTCATTCACCTCTACTACTGAAAGTTTATATAATGATGATATAATATATACCACAAACTCTTGTGATCCATGAAGACCACAAAATTCCCCCCAATAAGGTAATTCCACCACAAATTTAGTGAAAACAAAATCGCTTCCAACTCTAGATTATGGGTGGAATAGTTATGCTCATGGGGATGTAACTTCCTATAACCATAATAGATCATCACTCTCTACTGCATCAACAGTCATCCTAATCTAAGATGTGAAGTGTCACAAACACCTAAAACATCACACCCTCTTTAAGAAACTAAAGCACTGGATCACTGACCAACTTCCCCTTTAGGTAACCAAACAATTCCTGGAAATAATCAGTGTACACAAAATCTTGGTCATTCCTAGTCAAAGATATAAATAGGGATGGAACTTGAGATAAATTGGGTGAAAACCTTTGATAATAGTCTATAAGACCAAGAAAATCACAAACCATTTCCACGTTCTTGGGTGCCTCCCAAGAAACAACTACCTCGACTTTAAATAGGTCCACTGCCACACCTCACTAAGACACCACATGCTCGAGTAAATGCACCTCTAATGTCCAAATATTACACTTGGACAACCTTAAATAGAGCTATTGGTGCTGAAGAACCTATAATATAGTTCTAATATGGTCGGTATGCTCCTCCTCTGACTTCGAGTAGATCAAGAAATCATCGATGAGTTTGAAAACAAACCAATCTAGAAAATCATGGAACATAGAGTTCATAATCCCCATGAATATGGCTGGTGTATTCGTAACACCAAATGGAATGACCAAAAACTCAAAGTTCCCATACTTAAATATGAAGGTAGTCTTTGGGATATCTCTATCCTTAAACTTCAACTGGTTATATCCATACCATAGACCGATCTTATAAAATAAACTCACCCATCTTAACTGGTCGAAAATATAATCTATCCTCAGAAGAGGGTAATGGTTCTTGAACATTACCTGATTCAACCTCCAGTAGTCTATACAAAACCTTCGACTACCATATACCTTCTTGGAGAAAAACACTGGAGCACCCCATGGAGACACACTAGGCCATATATAACCTTTCTATATCAGATCATCTATTTGAATCCTCAACTCCCACAACTCATAAGGTTTCATCTGATAAGGATCCATCAAAATTGGAGAAGCACCGGGCTTCAAGTCTATCCTGAACTCAACATCACATCAAGGGGGTAGCGTTAAAAACTACTTAGGGAAAAAATATAGGAACTCCCCATTGAGCAGGGGACATCCACTATTCTATCCTCTACTGATTCCACTGAAAACATAGCAAATAAGGAAAGAAGGGGATCCACACACCAATATCCCACCTGAAAACCCATCTCACCAATGAAAACCACATGTTGGCCATACACATCTGAGAATATGACTCTCCTATGGAAGAATTTGATAAAAAAACATATGTAATACAACCAGTAGATTCCAATGATAACATCGTATGTATTCATCTGTAGCAAAAAAATATCCCCACAGGACTGATACGACTACATCATCGGTCTATACTCCCAACACACATGAAATAATATAGTATGGCCTCCGAATGACATAGTCAACACTAGGGGCATGAGAAGACTCTCTATGTCTAGTCCCAGAGCATGGAATATATTTGGCGAAACAAAGGAGTGCGAATCTCCTGAATCAAACAAGGAACTAACAAGAGTACTAAAAAAATGATCGTACTTATGAAGATCTCTAGACCCTATGAAATTAGTGCCTCCACTGTGTGAAACTAACCATGACCAACTCCTATACCTCTATGATGATGACCACCTACATAAAAATGCTCAGGTTGAGGTCCCTGAGCATGAAGAATATCCTAAGTTCAGCCTCTACTTTCTCCATCTCCCCTCAGTAGAGCGAAATCCTGCTGCCCCTACTGCTGAAATGGTCTCACTGAAAATTGCTACTAAGGCTGGCACTGAACCTATACACCTCCACCAAACTGATCTTAGGGGATCACTGGGCACTAGTTTTGGTGATATAAATGAACCCCAAAACCAAAACACACTAAAAAAATATCCCAATAAAATTACAAAAACCACTGGCCTTAGAAGGCTGGAAAGGAAGCTACTGTGGTCAACTCCCCATTTTTCAAAACATAGAAGGTCCTAATGCCTGAGACCTACCATTTACAACTATTCTCCTCAAGGAACCCAATTAGTTACCCTCTCATAGTAAACCTCCTTGTAAGTACATCCACTTGATCACCTCCAACTTCTTCTGCACTTTTGGATATGTTGGCAATGTAAAAGGAGTAACGACATACTAGATAAAGGGATGAAGTGCCTCCTCAGGATGTCTCACACAAGACTTGTCATCTGGAAAAAGATCTAGGGAAAAGTGTATAAGGTCCTTGAACTCGATTCCCAACTCCCACACTAACATGTACCCTTTATAAAGATAGAGAAGCTCTTTCCTATTCATTACCTTCATGGTCGATGAAAGGAACTCTGTCTCGGACTCCTTATAGAAGTAAAGCCACAAAACATCTACCTCATTCCTCTCTCCTAGATACAACATCCACCACTAATGCATAACTCCCCACACCTGTCTAACTACCAAAGGGACCTAATACTCCATCGAGGCCTAGGTTAAACTGAAATAAATCTCGAGCTACTCTAGCCATCTCTCTGTCTCCACATTTGAAACACTTCCCTTGTACTTTACCAAAGCTTATCACTGGAAAGAATACAACACCCTCTATAAAACCTCATCCTCCTATGTCGGTTCAACCCTATAATGATCAATCATATCTTCCCACTGAACCTCAACTTCCTGAGCCATATGCACATGATGAACAAGAGCCATAACTGAAAGAAGGAACAATGATTTTCTAAGACTAGGTAGTATGGAATTTTATTCATATTCATTTTAATACATTTTATTTATTTTAAAATTCCCAAAAAACCCAAATTCAAACAAGAACACAAGTCATATTGATGAATATACCTCTCTTAGCTCTCTACCCTGCAAGCAGGTCCACCTCACTTGGACATTAAATAAGCTCAGAGTTCATGCAATGGGTCACAGAGGGCCCTAAAATACTGTCTCCTAGATGGTCTCCTTAGCCTATGTCATCACCAAGGTTAAATTAAACTTTTCAATACCAACCCATGAATTCCTCACTATGCCTAACTCCAAACTCCATCATATATCTCAACCACTACTTGGATACCACTTTGTCATGACCCCTCCCTCTAAAGATAACACAATGAGGGGAGAGAGATAATGAACCCTGAGTACCACCTCTAGTAGGCCCTGAGTTGGCGATGAGAACCAAAGGTATAAAAATATCATGAAATGGGAGGAATTACCCTATATAATAATTTAGGATCTGGATATAAGATGAATCATCCAAAAACAACTCCAAGACATATTATAAAAAGAAACCAAAACCATCCCATATGTATGTATAAATAAAAATTATACAAATAAAAGTCTCCAAAATTAAATACCCAAAAGAAAATATAAAGCAACGACGCAACAATTATCCAAGGTCCAAGCTAGTAATGACCAGCACGGTTCATGTAATACTCTTGGAAACCTAAAAATAGTTTTATATATGTAGGGTGAGAATATAAGTATACTCAGTAGCAAAACCAAATTCATGCATATGTGAAAAGTGAATACTAATGCACCCATGAGAAAACAACAAAACTAAACAACACCTATACAATTATACTAAATAAACCCAACCTCAACAAGGCATGCTCACTAAATAATGCAATTCAATTAATACAATATAACAAGAAGCACATCGATATAGGGTACCCCACATCACTTTCCTGTTGGTATGCCGCTCTCACACCCAAACATCATATGTCCTAGAGATCCCATATCTTCCATATACCACACTGCCTTACAAGAATGGTCACAACACATCTTGCTCACAAACACTTGGGATCACATCCCTACAAGCATGACCACATCATGTCTCACCCAAAAACACATGGGCCACAAAACAACCACCGCTATAACCAGAGTGGTAGGGTATCATGAACATGTAGGAAGTCAACCTCATGCCCTCCTCCTACCATGCATGACCCCACTAGAAGCCACCCCACAAGCATGGTAATATCATATCTCACCCGAAGACACCCTGGATATCATATCTCACCCAAAAACACCTGAGATATTACAACCACATCTAATGCATTAATAGAACTCCGACCATCACAACATGTGCAATACCGATCTTTTCTAGAAGAGATATTGGGAAAGAGTGGGTACTTATCCATCCATCCTCCTCACTAGATGTCAGGGAAAACATCCCCTGCGTGACTATGTGGGTGTCGACACATAGTCCTTGATGTGGGTGGGTTGCATATAGCACTACTAGAAATTTAGCTATTTGCGATGGGAAATTCCCCCATCACAAATACTTTCACCGAGTTTTTAAAAAATCATGTTGCGACGGAACAGTCACAAATAATAGTTGCAACGAGCCCATCGCAAATAGTAGTTGCGATGGGCATGTCACAAATAGTTTTTTATGACGGGAAAATATACCTGTCATAAAAACTTAAAAAATAGAATTTTTTAATAATAATAAAATAATATTTATAGAAAAATATAAATAAAATAATAATAATAACAAAAAAATAATATTAATATAATAATAATATTAATAATAATAAAATTAATAATAATAATAATAATAAAATAATAATAAAATAATAAGAACCTCAATATTTGTAAAAAAATAATAATTTTATTTAAAATAATAAATAAATAAATAAATAATAAAAATAACTAATAAAGTAATACAATATTAAAAAATTAAATAAATAATAAAATAATAAAAAACACAATATTCACAATAATATAAAAAATGCACTAAACCATGAGTCAGACGTCGAATGTACATCATCGTCTACTAGTGTTGTTGCTCGAGTAATCGACACATCTTCTCATCCTCCTACTGTTGCTGTTGCTGTTATCAACACATCACATTCTTCCTATCCCAGTATATACCGGTAATAACGTTTGAAGTGTGGTTGATTATCACATGTCCCAAAGTCTCAAAACAATCCTAACTGCCTATGTAACCATGCTTCTATTGTCATTCGATGTCGAACTTCCAACACTACATATTGACTTAATTTTCTTAGCCAATTTTTTTCCCATTGTTGAAAGTCATAAGAGAAGAATAAGATCATGTGCCCATTATATCATGAGAAGTCACCACAATGGGAACGTAAGCTTCCTTTACTCTCTTATGCTTCAAAAAATGAGAAAGTTTTTTCAGTTAACAACATCGAATCTATATACATCATTGGCAGTTCGACAAAGAAATACAATGAATTTGGAAAATGTGGTTACATTGGTAGAAAGAATCATTTTATCTATTTTGTGACTTTTTGTAGGTAGTTGAAAACAAAACATGACTTCCCAAAAGATTTGTGAAAAAAGTAATTATTTATTAGATAAAAATGATAAGAAAATTAACTTACAAATAATAGATAAAATGATGATAAAATTAATTCTAATTATTACTATTTATTACTAATTATTACTAATTTAGCCTAATTAATCCTAATTATTACTAATTAATCCTAATTATTACTAATTATTACTAATTTATTGCCAATTATTTCTAATTTTTCCTAATTATTACTAATTAATTACATTTATTACTAATTATTACTGATTATTACTATTTATTACTGATTATTGCTAATTATTTCTAATTATTTCTAATTATTGCAAATTATTGCTAGTTATTGTTAATAATTGCTAATAATTGCTGATTATTGATAATTAATCCTAAATAATCCTAAATAATCCTAATTAATCCTAATTATTTATAATTATTACTAATTAATTCTAATTATTACTATTTATTACTAATTACTACTAATTATTACTAATTAATCTTAATTATAATAAATTAATCCTAATTACTAATTATTACTAATTTATTACTAATTATTCATATTTATTACTAATTATGACTAATTATTCCTAATTATTACTAATTAATCACATTTATTACTAATTATTACTAATTATTCCTAATTATTACTAATTAATACCAATTATTTCTAATTATTCCTATTTTTTAATAATTATTACAAATTATTCCTAATTATTAATAATTATTACTAATTATTCCTAATTATTACTAATTAATCATATTTATTAGTAATTATTACTAATTATACATATTTATTACTAATTATTATTAATATTTACTAATTATTATTATTTATTACTATTTTTTTCTTCTAATTATTACTATTTATTTCCAATTATTACTAATTATTACCAATTATTACTAATTAATGATATTTATTACTAATTATTACAAATTATTACTAATTATTACTATTTATTACTAATTAATCATATTTATTACTAATTATTACAATTTATTACTATTTATATATATTTATTTCAATTTACTACTTATTAACGCCAATTTTTACTAATTATCACTAATTCTCACTAATTATTACTAATTATGACTAATTATTAATAATTAATAATAATTATTCTAATTAATACCAATGAC
Source organism: Viscum album (assembly GCA_963277665.1). Classification (NCBI taxonomy): domain Eukaryota; kingdom Viridiplantae; phylum Streptophyta; class Magnoliopsida; order Santalales; family Viscaceae; genus Viscum; species Viscum album. Next base: position 509,696,003 of record OY728145.1, read on the forward strand.
AACCAATTAATAATAATTAATATAACTGTTAACCAATACTAATTAATACTAATCATACGTAATTATTTGTAAAAAAAATAATGCAAAATAAAATGATTTAATTCTAATTTAATTTAATTGCAACTAATAAACAATAAATATAACTAATATAAAATAAAAAGGATTAACAAAAAAATAAAAGAAAAAGATAAATACCCTAAAACTGAATCTTTTGGAGGATATAAACCGCATATATTGCTCCAATTTAGAACTTTAAATTTTGAAATTTTTTGAAAAAAAATTTAAGTAGAGAGGGAGAGAGGGGTGGAGAAAGGAGTGGAATGAGAGAAAAAATGGATGAGGGTATATATAGGTTAGATTATTTGCGATGGGTGTTTTTATGACAAGATCCGTCGCAAATACGTGGCGGTTAAAAGGGTATTTGCAATGGGACCCGTCGCAAATACCCACCTGCCGACATAGTATTTGTGACAAGCTGGATTTCCTGTCCCAAATACTAAAAAACACCACAAGGTATTTGCGATGGGTATAAAAATCATTCACAAATACCCTTCTTGTGGTTTGGTGTGCAACCCGTGCCAGACCTTTTACAACGAGGAACATCTCCCCATCACAAATAACTGCTTATTTGCGACGGGGATCATTTCCCATCGCAAATAGTCCCTTTCAATGGTCTATTTGTGATGATACCCCTCCCCGTCACAAATAGCCAGTTGCAAATACCTATTTTTCCCATAGTACAGAAATCAGAAGAATATACAAGGTATATATATATATATATATATCCACACACAACCCCAACCCATGGGTCCACAACCAAACACTAACCAACTCAAAACATCACCACTTTTGCTGCAACCTCTAAATGAATAACACCAAACAAAAAGCCCCATTTTACATTTCCAACCAATTCCCATTATCCAGCCAAATCATTTCATTATTAAGCATCATCCACATTTAACCACATGAAAAAAAATTTATTTATTCATTAGTTATTTCTATCCCATTAACCAAACCAAACTCCATCCATTTTAAATGTTATTATACAAGTTATTTATTCCATCACTGCTTGGAAATCTAGAACAAAGCAACCACAACCTTTCCACCCCAAAATCATGACCAAACAAACCACCTCGCCACCCCAAAAGCATGACCAACCAAACCACCTCGCCACCCCAAAAGCATGACCAACCAAACCACCTCACCACCCAAAAGAACGGACAACCAAACCATAAACCCCATATGCCCCAACCACACATCAACCACACATTTCCACCCCACAAGCATGACTACACGTCACAACACATCAAGATCATTTTATAGTTTTAACAATGGGGTTTTATCACATTCCACTTTATTTTAAGGGCGTTATCACACAATCCATAATCCTGAGGCAACCACTTCATTAGAAAAATATAAGTGGTTAACCAATTTCCATTTTAGGGTGATATCACAAAAATCATAACAGTCATATCAGTCACAACACATATCAACCAACACAAACAAATCCCCCATGGCCACAATTTTTAGTGTGGCATCAAGCCCATACAATCCACAATATCACAATCATATAAAAGCCATAAAATCATGAGAAACATCCCCCTTTACCCTTTTTAATTTCAATTTAACCAATTATTTATCTTTGATTAAGTTAGCACAACTATCTCCCATAGATAAAAAAAGTAAACCCATCCTGCATGATACACAATAAGGATAAACGAGGGATTCCCTACCTTAAAGAATCTTTTTCGATTTTCTATGCACTGCAGGGTGAAGAAGAACACCCGAAAAAAACAACCACACCATGAGAAACTGTAGATCAACCTACAAAATACCTAAATATCATCAAAATGAAACCCAACACACACCCCAATCCAAAAATTCACCACCGTAGTGGTTTCCCAAAAGAAGAACAACAGAAAAACCACTAAGAAATGGGAGAAGGACTTACCATGGATCACCAACGGACAACCACCAGAACCAATATATTGAAGCAAGGGAGAAGGGAGATAGAAGGGCTCCTCAGGATGCCTAGGGTTCCACCAAAACGAGAGAGGGAAGGGGTGACCGAATAAAAGAAAATTCATCCGAGAAAAGGATATAAATCCTAGAATTAGGGAATTTTCACATCATGTAATACTTACATGATGTGTAAGTCACAGGTTTCTAAAAATTACATCTTTACCTAGAAAAAGAGTCACCTTTTATTATTTAACCCAAAAAATACACATGCTGTATAACACCCCGTGAACCTACCTTCACAAGTTGTGAAACACACTTACATGACATGTAAGATTTACACATCGTGTATTCACACTGCTTCCATCATTTACCAATAAAACTCCTCCAGGTCTGCTTTAGGCCTCATTCAAGCACCTCCAACACCAAAACCTAATGAATTAATAGGCCCATAAGGCACATACCGTTACATCATCATATCTCCACCCTGTACTTAGTTCATCATCACTATCATCGCAAGTCAAGCACACTCCCCCTCTAAGGGATAAACATGTCATGAAAGGTCCACCTATTTTGAGTGCCATGAACGATACATCCAAATCAAGGTAACATACATATAAGGTAGAGTATAAATAACAAGAATATCATAATATATCATCATGATAAATAAAACAGAAAACATAACATCATGAGATAACAATCAAACATGGAAAAGGCTATACTAATATCAGTCATAGAATCACAACGGGTCTCATGGGCTACACACACACCCACACCCACATGCGATCATAATCAAACATGAATAAAAATTATGTCAATACATAAAATATAACATGGATATATATATATATATATATATCATTTAATTTCTTAATTATTCCACAAATTTAATTCTCAATCAATTTGATTATTCTCTTTCCTCATAAGCCATGATCCTCACAAAAAACCCCTTACACGTTTTTCTTTAAATTTTTCTTTTAAACATATTTAAGTTATTAATTAAATATAACTTACAATTCATCCCATATATATATATTTAACCTATATATATACACATTACACACACACACACACCAGTATATACATATACACACTCGCATACAAACACACATACATATATATACATAGATACATAGATAGATAGATACATACATATATATATTTAGCACACACACACACACATATACAAATTATATATACATATATGCACTCATACATATTTATATACATATATATTTAACAAACATATATATGTATACATATTTTAGTTTTATAACATAAAAATCACCAAAATTACTAATAATAATAATGAAAAAAATTATTTTTTTATTGTTAATTATCTCCAATCATTGTCACCATTAACAGTTCAAAAAAAAAACCTCCATTAAAAATTATTATCTAACCTCTCAATAATTCACTCATGGAGAAAAATCAATCATAAATTAAGAGAATTAAAAATTATTTAATTATAGATGTAATTTATATTTTTTTTCAACAACAACAACAATAATAATATAATTATTATTACCCTTACATTCAATTTAACCAAACACCCAACACACACGAAGGTTATGCTGTGTCTAGGGAAAAATCTATATTCCAAACCTAATGGCATCCTTAGATTTCTCATATGATACACTGTTTGGGAGATAATTCATTTTTTTTATAAAAAATTATAATAAAAATATTAAATAATATACCTTCGTATGCAATGTCACCAAACACTAGACATAAACAAATGTTATATTGCACTCAGAGAAAAGTCTATATTCCTGATCTCACAGTGGTCTTAGATTTTCCATATGAGACATAGTTCATGAGATATTTCATTATTTTGGAAAATAACATGCACACAATATAATATATCTAATATTTTTATTCTATTAGCGCCAAAGTTCTATGGCCCCCAGAATCCCGCGTGAACTCTGTTCCTAAATTTGAAAATATTCTATAGAATATTCAATGGTGTTAACTTGGAGTTTACCCTTACGTAAATTCTTTAAATTATTTATTAAGTGTTTTAAAAAAAAATCACATCTTCACATAAAAATAATCATAATTTATTAATAAAGGGTTTTTTTATTATCATAAAAAATCGAGGATATTATAATTCTTCCCCTCTAATAACTTCTAATCCCCAAGAAGTAACTCTAGTAGTCTTGTTCGAATATCCCAGACCACTAAGATCGAACATCGTACTCCCACTCTCATGTCTCCATAACAGGAGGAACATTAGGAACATAAATAGATCCCATACAGTCCATGGGATCAGAAAATGTCTTCCTAAGAGTCTGTCTACCTTTAACCCAAGGTATACCCCTCCTATCACTAACCATGGTCTCTGTCCCTGCATGATAGTCAGAATCATCATATATATACTAACAAAACAATATGCTCAATTCAATTAATAAATTCCAATAAATATATACCATAAAAACATAACATATAATAGGATAGAGAAACTATCCCAATCAGATAACACAAATCAAGGAATTTAATTAAAGAACTACTAAGCAGCTCATCAACAAGTATATGTATGGCATGTGAAACAACATGCCTATTCATGATGTAGGAACACACCTAAAATTTTATTAATCATATATCAACATAATTTTCATGACCCAAGGTGAATTTAATCCACAGTAAAAACAAAACATAAAGAGAATGAGATCCTCCTTAGCAGATTATATGGTAATGATCATACTGATAGAGCTCAGAGTGAATCTGTCCAAATTCTAAAGGCAAGTCCTGAGGAAAAAACTGAACCATGTAACACCACAGGAAGAGGCATGATGATTTTAGCAGTTCCTAAGGGGACTAAATTCCTTTTTGTTGAAGAACTAATTGCTAATATGCCTGAGAGGTATTCCATCTGGATGAAATGATCAAGGTACTTGACTTCCTCCTCTATTTAAATTGGACTTAATGTGAGGGTTAACACTAACCCATAAAAGTGGATTATCCCTAAAATAAAAATAATTACTAGTAAAAAAAATAACAAAACATAATTTCCTCCATTTTATGGAAACTTGGAGGTTCACTATATAGTACTGTCTAGACATTGTCATAGTTCCCTTGCTTGATTCTCAACCATCCTATCTCCTGTCTACCATCTCCCAAATCTTTTCAAAGAGAAGAAACAAGTTAGTGAGTCCTGATATCTAATACCATTTTGTAACGTACTGACCTGAACTACTGAGTTCTATCTAGAATTCCAAAAGACCCCATACACACCTCCCTATATAAAAGAGGTTGCTGATTAGTAGTAAGGGTATCAAGTGGAACCACGGGGAGACTATACCACCTGTCAGAGTGAAAAAGAGAAATAAATAGCCAAATTATAACAATAAAAAAATATAATAAACAAAATCAGAGTACACGAGGAAATGAAAAAAACACGATATAAAAATAAATGGCTTCTAAAGTGGCAAGCCTCTCCAGTGCACAAAGAAATAGATAAAATAAATAAATAAATAGCAGCTCCTCTAGAGTCCATCCTAGTCTGCTACTAGATCCGTGATCCTATGCTCCTCTGTCCACCATGGGGCCCTTGAACTTCATCAGATCCCTTATGAAATCTACAAGCACATCAAAATTCCTGATTAGGGTGTGAGTATAATACTCAGTAGGACACTAACAATACATCCTTAACTAAGTGTGCTCAAGTATACAAGTTAATTCCATAATAATCATAAATTTATAACAAGAAAATAAATATACAATTCAAAACTGAGAGATCATGCGTTAACCAAGCCGCCACACACCCTCGACCATTCCATGCTAGAAAGATAACAAAATATATCAAAAGTAACCAAATTAGACATTGGGCTAATGCATCTATTTCTTGAAAACCTCATAGCACCATGTGTATATGCAACTCAGTTAACCCTAGGCCTCAAGTCTGTTCAGAGTCTAGGCATCAAGTGTGCCACTTGAAAATCAACTAGGAATCAAGAATACTTCTTGCAGATCAACTAGGAATCAAATGCACTACTCATAAATAAACTATATGTCTAACAACTTGATACTTGGATTCCAATTCCCTAAACGCATCCTCATCATGGCTCCACAGTGTGATTGTATCTCCACCCTGTTCTTAGGTCCATCATTTCCATTGTCATGTATCAAGCGAACTCCCCCTCTAAGGGATAAACATATCACGATGAACCACCTATTATTAACACCAAGAATGGTACCTCCAAAGAAAGGTAACATACAAACAAGGTAGAGCATACAATGACAAGAATATCATAATATATCATCATGAAAAATAAAACAAAAAATATAACATCATGCGATAATAATCAAACATGGAAATGGCTACACTAATATAACTCATGGAATCACAACAGGTCTCAGGGGCCATACACACACCCAGATGTGATCATAATCAACCACGAATATCCATTATTCCAACACATAAAATATAACATGGAAACATGTGTAAACAATATCCCAAGAGGTAATGAACCTCCTACCTTAAGTACAATGATGCTTTGATGATAAGGGTTGCTAATTGAGTCCAATTGCATCACTGAATCCTAGAACCATTCTTGTTTTAACATGATTTAGAATTATCATCATCACTATTATTTAAAAAGTGAAAAAATAATGATTAAATTAAAACTGTGTGAAATACCTCACTACCTTTGATTTTTTAAGATGATTAAATTTCTAATCATTGAGACGAACCCAATGACATCAATGGCACATCAATATGATCAATATCACAGAAGATATTGAATAGAGAAGTTTGAAAGAATATATAAGATAATAATAATAATAATAATAATAATAAATAAATAAATAAATAAATAAAATAGAGAGAGATAGAGGGAGGGATAGATAATGGCGTGAGAGCTAGAATAAAATCCCATGTACGCTGAACACCTTACATCTTCCTCTTCGGAACCTCCCCATCAACCTTCAATATATATATATATATATATATACTCATTTAATTTCATTAATTGTTCCACTAATTTAATTATCAATTAATTTGATTCTTCTCTTTCCTCATAAGCCATGCTCTATAAAGAAAACTCCTTACAAGTTTTTTTTTAATTTTTATTTTAAACATATTTGAATCATTAATTAAATATAACTTAAAAGTCACCCCATATATATATATATATATATATTTAACCCATATATATATGCATTACACACACACACACACATATACATATATACACCCACATATATACATACAATACATACATACATACATATATATATATATATATATATATTTAACACACATACACATACACATTATATATATATAAACTCTCACACACACACACATACATATATATTTAACCAACATATATATATACATATATATTTAACCAACATATATATGTATACATATTTTATTTCTCACACAAAAATTATTTTCCCAATATAATAATAATAATAATGAAAAAAATTATTATTTTTATTATTAATTAGCTCCAATCATTACCACCATTAACATTTCAAAAAAATAAACTCCATTAAATACCGAGTAGTAAATAAATTTATATTAACCACACAATTACATTTATGTGGAATAAGTAATAATATCACTATTATTATCTAAACTCCCAATAATTCACCTATGATGAAACACCGCTCATCAATTAAGAGAATTCAAAATTATTTAATTAGAGATGTAATTTCTATTTTTAAGCACAAATAATAATAATAATAATATAATAATTATTACCCTTACATGTAACTTATCCAAACACACAATGCGCACAAAGGTTATATTGCGTCCAAGGAAAAACCCATATTTTGGACCTAATGACAGTCTCAAATTTATTATACGATACACCGTTCGAGTGATACTTCATTTTTTTTGTAAAAAAATATAATAAAAATATTAAATAAATTAACCTCATGTGAAATGTAACTAAACAGTTGATGCACAAATGTTATGCTGCACTTAGGAAAAAATCTATATCCTGGACCTAATGGTGGTATCAGATTTCTCATTTGAGATACAGTTTGGAAACTATTCTATTATTTTGGAAAAATAACACTTGCCTGATATAATATATTTAATATTCTTATTCTATCATCTCTAAGGCTCTACGAGCCTCAGAATCCCATGCTAACTCAATGGATAACTCTGAAAATATTCCATATAACATTCCAAGGTGTTAACTAGGATTTTACCCTTATGTAAATTATTTAAATTATTTATCAACTAATATTTATTGAAAAATTACATTTTCACATAAAAATACTCATAATTTATTAACAAAGTGGGCTTTTATTATCATAAAAAATTGAGGATATTACACATGTGGATAAAGTATGCCCAATGTTGTTTCTTACCTGGTTAGCCTGTTATGACTCCTCTTGATTCCAAATTTCTCATGAAATGATTCCCACTTATTTTATGTGGATTAGGGAGTGCTTTATTGCCCTTTTTGAATGTGGTTCCCATAAACCATGTTTGAAGCTTGTGCAGTGTAACACCCTGCGATTTTAAAAGAATAAAATTATATTTGATATAATAAAGGAAAAAAACACTATGTTCATCTTGTATTATATGCAACACTCAGTTTATCTTGTGTTACATTCAATCCTAATATTTTTATGTTCGATAGCATATTCAACACACAACATAAAACTTAAACGACCCATGATATATATTACCGTTATAACATAGCCACTAGAATGACAGATATGAATAAGATTAACTGAATTATGAAATTATGATTTATATATATTATTTGGTGACCAATTTATTAGAAATAGAAATAAAACCCTTTTGAAAATAAAAGGATTTTTGGAAAAACTATTTTAATATGCACAAGTATGTTTTATACCAATAAATTAAAAAAATCACTCTTGTTGGATTATATTAATTAAATTTATATATATTATATATTAAATCTAATGTTTCAAATTCATCCTATGTGTTTTATATACATGAGATAAAAATTAAATACAATTTTACGCTTAAAACCATATTTTTTTCAAAAGATAGTTTTGTTATTTTTATATAGCACACTTATCTTAAAAATAAATTTTGGAAATTTTATAAAATTTATTTTATAAAATTTATTTTTTTAAATATCAATATCAAAATTTACTTTGGGTTAATTTTTTTTATTTTTTAGAAAATATTGATTTTTTAGTGAATAGTGAAAAATACCGTTTTTTGTAAAAATTAATTTTTTTAATAAATTAAGTAATTTAAACATATAAATATGTTTTGAATATGATTTAAAGTAACTTAAGTATTATTTTGTTATATTTAATTCAATTAATTACTTTTGAATCAACTTTATATTGGTTTTTGATATAAGTTGGTTTTTGGGTTTAAAAACATGTTTTTTTAAAAACTATTTTAAAATGCATAATGTCTCTCCTTTTAAATTAATTAAAATAAACCATAATTGGGAATGTTTTAAATGAAATAAATATATTATATATCATTAAATATTAATTTAGTTTCATATAATTATTATTATTAGCCATAGAGTTAATATAGAATCATCTTTTTTGTAAAAACAACACCCTTCTTAAAAACCTGTTGTCTCGCCGCATCTGTGTGATTAATATTAAATTAAAATTTACCACTTATGTGAATTGAATTCAGAAAATGGATTCCATATTTGTAATAATAATAATTTATAATATATAATAATTTAACTTAATTTTTGACCAATGTAATTAGTGAAAATAATTAAAATTAATTACATCGATTAAGGTAAAAACAAGTTTACTTAGCGGTTAAACTTAGAATATAAGGTGTAAACATGATAAAAAACTTGTCCAAAACCAATTTTATGACCATATTTAAACCTTATATCTTATATTATATAGTTTATTATAGTTTTTGTGCCCTGTGGTAGGTAAAAACGTGGGTTTACCTAACTTTTTTTAAAAAATTTACAAGTGTGCCACTCACCTCACTTATAAAAGGCCACCCCTCCCCCCCTCTCTTCACATATTAAAAACCAACTGGTTAGGCCAATTGATAACCAAATTACTTACCTGTTTCCATAATATCATCTTATAAGCCTTAATTTGGGTAGAAATCCAACCAATAAAGGTCTTTGGTGCAAACCAAAAGAAGTTACCCAAAGAAGAGGTAACGTTCATCAATGAGCATTTTTGTTTTATTTATTTATCCATCCCTTAAATTATTCTTATACCATGTTGATATAATAACCTAAATATATTAAATATACTAATATGTTTTTATGTAAAGGTTATGACCTAAAAACACACATACTTCCATCAAATGGGTTATGAAATCACCATTCGTGTGTACGGAGGACTACCAGCTCACGAAATGATGTCGTTCATTTTTTCATTACCATCTCTTATAGTTAGGTATAATGATTGATATAAAGTTTATATATTATATTTATAATATAATTATACATATTTATTCATTATAACATATATACCCTTTTTATATTCCATTCCTTAATGGATATGATAACGTCGCTCGTGTGTATGACAAACTACTCCCTCACAAAGCGATGCGATTCATTTTCAATAACAAATTACATGGAAGGTAATAAGGGAAAATATAATTAATATATGTGATATAAATGAAATAATTATGATATTAATAAAATATTTATCATTATTTAAATATAATATATTATTTTCTTTTTACCTTTTCACTAACTGGAAAAAATGATAATGTCATTCGTGGACTTATAGACTACCACCCCCTTGAAGCGATGCGATTATTTTTTTCACCACCATATCACAAGAATGATATATATAAGTATATATGATTAAATAATATGGTATTTATTATATAATTATAATTCTATAAAGATAAATTTTTACTTACCATCTTTCCATAATGATCATTGAAAAATGGAAACGTTACTCATGCATACGTATGATCTACTGTCTCCATGATTATAACGTTAGTTCATTTTTCATAACAACATTTAATTATTGGTATTAAAATTATAATTTTTGAATAAATATTATAATTATTTAATTATTATTATTCTGGATATGTTTAAAAAACAACCTATTTGACTATAGTTGACCCACCAAATCCATTCTAGACACATAAAATGAATATGGAAAAAACATATGAATTAAACTTAATTGATTAATTAATAGTATATAACTTGTTAATAATTAAAATAAATGTAAAAATAAACTTTAAAAAGGTTCTCAAGCAAGTAAATAATTAACATAATTTTATTATTCAGAAAGATAAAGACGCACATGACAAGTCAGACTCAAGGTATGAGTTTTCTCGTCTCACTTTTATTTTCGTGAGATATATACCATACTCACCAATTATTTTTGTTTTGTGGTGTATATAATTTACATAAATGTATTTTATGATTCTTATACTTAAATTTAGGGGGATTAAAATATAAATTTTAGGATCTCTCTTTCATGGACTTTACGATTTAAAAGTTACCAAAACGGTAATGAATTTTTTCTCAAATTGCCTTCTTTGAGATGTATGTTATGTTATACACCAATATTATTTTATGAGGTGTATATAATTACCCTTTGAAATGTTATATCATGAATATAATTATTTTATTAATATTATATGTTTCATTTAATTTTATTATTTCATGGGTATTATGATTCAAAGTTACAAAATTGGTAAGTGTCTTTTGTTACAATCTCATCATTTATTGGGATTGTGTATGATTAGGTATCCAATTTTGACATCATATAATTCTCATGAATTATATTATAATATATTTATTTGTTATATTTTAAATTAATAGTACCATTTTTACACTCTTTGGTACTTAAAATGTTTGATAAAGTATTTTTAAGAAAATCTGACTCCATTTATTTCTTTGGTCAGAAATCTATTTTATTTACAAAACAATGTTTCCTAAAAATGTTTAATTTTTTTATAAATAAAATATTTTTAATAATATTTTTAAAATTATTATTTTTTAAAATTTGGTTTCAAATAAAATTATTTTCAAAATTTTTTATAAAAAAAATTCATTTTCAAGCGGAAAGGATATTTTCCTCAAGAAATGTTTTAAATGACTTTTAAATCTTAATTTATATGATTATAAGGTTGTTTTCAAAGAAAATAATTTTTTAAATATTTTATGAATTTTTATGTTTTTTTAAAAGTGATTTTCAAATGAAAATTTTATTTTCTTCAATTTTTTATGATCTTTTAATGGTATTTACATTCATCAACGCCAATAAACATTTTTGTTACTTATGCTCCATTGGGGATATTTTATAATGATACTATCCTCATTATTTCTCTGTATGGATTAATATTTTTTCAAAGATATTATTATGGAACTTGTTTATTTTACATAGGTTAATTATGTTTCAAAGAGATTGTTATGGAACCCAATTCTTTTCCATGGGTTAATCATGTTTCAAAAAGATTGTCATGGAACCGGTTTATTTTACATGGGTTAATCATATTACAAAGAGATTGAAATGAAAATCATTTCTTTTCCATGGTTTAATCAGGTTATAGAAGAATAATTATTTTTTATATGAGTTTTAGGATGAAATATCTATGTAATTTATTCATATTATGGTTCTTGGACATTATATACAATGGGTGAGGCCAGATAGTGCCGGGTAAACCTATTATAACTTATACAATGGGTGATTCTATATAGTGATCCAATTCATTGGGTAATGATTATGTTCTTTATAGAATTATATTAGAAGTAGGATACACGGTTATTACAATTATAAGGGTTCTGTAATTGTTCTATGAAGATGATGTCCCAAGATACCAATACGTTTTATCTATGATTTCCATAAGTTTATATTGTTTCAATTAATCAAGATTGATATCACATAGATCATGATTATTGATTCTTATGATTATTTACTTTTTTAAAGACTTATTCCATGTTTTCATGTTTGATGATACAATTATTGATGGGTATAAATATTATTATGTTATACTCATTCACTTTGATTATGTATTTATACCCTTATACACTTTTTATGCTCACTAATGACATTCATTTATTAATTCTTACATTTTACCTTACTGATAATTTGATCTCAACCTTATTGTGTTTCCTTTTCCCCAAGTTATAAATAATGAGGTTGAATGAGTTATGTATAGGATGGATTTCATATGGATGATGATGATGTCTTAAAGTGAAAAAGAAAAACTAGGTTAAGTTGGAGAAATTCTCTTTTAAAGTCATGTGAATTGTTTATGTAGGAGTTTTTCATAATTATCTAAAAATCTAAACTTAAAAGGCCATTGAGGATAAAAGTGATATAATTTATACTTTTTATGTTGTAAGGTTTGGATAGAAAAAACTAGGTTACAATTATCGACATCAAATATGGAACTGTAAAGTTTATGATTTCAGCACCGAATCTGAGAGTGTAGGTTTTGGGCTGTCATATTTGGTATCAAAGGAAGAGTTTATATAACTTTAGAAATTATGATGTTTTTATGTGTGGTTATCTTAAGATTTATGGATACCATAATAGGTCTATAATATTAAGGTTGATCATAAGTTTTAATTCTTAGATCCTTTATTTGATGGTTTTAATTAGTAATTTTTTTAAGGTTATTAATGACATTTTGGAGACAATTTTTTAGATCGAGGGATTTGTAAACCCTAATATCAACATGATGTGTTATTTTTGGAGGAATTATTTTTTATGATTAAAGTAAAAAAGGGAAAATCCATATTCTGGGTGACAACCCATCACATATAGAAAGGTTGTGGGGATTGAACCCATGGCTGAAGGATGATAAGGGTTTCAAACCTACCACTAGCCTATGTGATGTAATGGTTTATATGAAATTTTTTAAAATGTAAAGATTATTTTTATTTTATAAACATATGGGATTTTATTTAAGGAATAATGGTTGATTTATCTTGGAAGAATATATGATCAAACCCTTATAATTATTGGGTTTTGAACTTAGTTAGGAAATGTTTAAATAATTTTAAGGATAATTATTTATGGAATGATTTTGTTTGAAAATTGGGTATTGGTGTTGAAATTTTGGGATTAATGTATGAATGTATTTTTATCTTACGACATGATAACCATTTTGGTTTTGGTTAATGTCTAAAGATAAGAGGAATATATTGTTATGATTTTGGGGATTATGTGGTCCATTAAAAAGTTTATTTTATTGCTTCACGAATGAAAAATTAATCTTGAATACTCATTGTTTGGAGAAAAAGATGAGGTTGTGATGGAAATTTATTAAAGTATGAAATTCTACTCATCAAGTAAGTATATTTCTATATTCTCTTAGTCTAGATGGTAAGATAATTCCTCAACTCATGGAAAATGATATTGAAACAATAGTATTATCCTAGTAACTTCAATTATGATGAACTTATGGTATTTTATATCATTATATATTTATGGTTTTGGGACTCATAACTTTCCATTGATCATTCACTTTCTTATGATCAATGACCCCAATCACTCTCTATAATTATTTACACTTTTCCTCCATTCCCACATATGTTATACTATTTATAAACCTAGTTATGTGTTATTCCATATGAAATTTTTACTTAACTTTCTATATTATTAAGAGGATGTTTTATTAACCCTTTTTATGATATGGGTTTACAACAATAGTATTTTCAAATGTCCAATCTTAGTTTTCTGAGATAAAATTAAAATTGTAAGGACACAATTTAATAAGGGGGGATGTAACACCCTGATATTTTAAAAGAATAAAATTATATTTGATCTCATAAAGGAAACACAACACTATGTTCAATTTTTGTTATATGAAACACTGAGTTTATCTTTCATTGCATGAAACCTCAAGTTTTTTATGTTCGATAGCGTATTCAACACACAACAACGAACTTAAACGACCCATGATATATATTACTGTTATAAAATAGAAATTGGAATGGAGGGTATTATTAGGATTAACTGAATTATGAAAATATGTATTAATTATATTATTTTGTGACCAATTAATTATAAATATAAATAAAATCCTTTCGAAAATAAAAATAAATCTTTTTCTGAAAAACTAATTTAATGCGCACAAGTTTGATTTATACCAATAAATTAAACAAATAAATGTTATCAAATTATATTAATTAAATTTATATATTATATATTTAATATAATATTTAACATTTATACTATGTGTTTTCTAGATATGTGATTAAAAATAAATCAAATTTTACGCTTAAAACTGTATTTTTTTTTCAAAAAAAGTTTTGTCACCTTTTTACGGCACACTTATCTTAAAAATATTTTTAAAACTTTTATAAAATTTATTTGATTAAATTTAATTCATTTTTTTTAATTTTAATATCAAAATTCACTTTGGGTGAAATTTTGGGTTTTTTTGGAAAATATTTATTTTTTCAGTGAATAGTGAAAATAATGATTTTTGTAAAAAGTCAATTATTTTTAATAAATTAAATAATTTAGAATTATAAATGTGTTTTGAATATGATTTAAAGTAACATAAGTATTATTTATTTATATTTAATCCACTTAATCACTTTTGAATCAACTTTATATTGGTTTTTAATATAAGTTTGTTTTTGGGTTTAAAAACAGGTTTTCTAAAAAATATTTTAAAATGCATAATGTATATCCTTTTAAATTAATTAAAATAACACATAATGGGGAATGTTTTAAATAAAATTTATTGATTATGTATCATTAAATAATAATTTAGTTTCATACAATTATTATTATTATCCATAGAGTTACTATAAAATCATATTTTTTCTAAAAAAACACTCTTATTAAAAACCCATTGTCTCACCGTGTTTGTATAATTAATATTAAATTAAAAATTTCCACTTATGTGAATTAAATATGAAAAAATGGATTCCATATTTTGACTCATAATAATTTATAATGTTTAATAAGGTCAAATTAATTTTTTTACCAAAGTGATTAGTGAAAAAAATTAAAATTAATTACAATGATTAAGGTAAAAACAAGTTTAATTAGTGGTTAAACTTAGAATATAAGGTGTAAAAATGATCCAAAATTATTCTAAAACCCATTTTATGTCTTTATTTATAACTTATACCTTATATTACTGAGTCTAGTTCATTATTGGATCCTTTTAGTAGGTACAAACATTGGTTTACCTAACTTTTTTCAAAAACTTTACAAGTGCGCCACTCACCTCACTTATAAAAGGCCACCCCTATCCCCCTAACTTAAAAACTTAAAAAAGAATTGGTTTATAAAATACATGAATAAATATATTATCCAATTCACTCCTATAATTACATTGAGGATAAATACATTCAAGGAAGGCCTTTGGTGCAAACTAAAAGGAGTTACCCAAAGAAGAGGTAATGTACATCAACGAGCATTTTTGTTTTATTTATTTATCCACCCCTTCAGTCATTTTTATAACATGATTATATAATAACCTAAATATATTAAATATAATGATATGTTTTTATGTTAAGTTTATTACCTACAACTACACACACTTCTATCAAATGGGTTTCAAAAGCATTCGTGTGTATGACAGACTACCACCTCATGAAACGATGTCATTTGTTTTTCCATTACTGACTGTCACAGTTGGGTATAATGGTGGATATAAAGTTTATATATGATATTTATAAAATAATTATACATATTAAGTAATTATATTATATTCAATTCCTTAAGGGATATGATAACATTTCTTGTGTGTATGGCGGACTACTGCCTTGCGAAGCGATGTGATTTGTTTTCACTAACGTGTTACATGGAAGGTAATGGGGGGAAAATGAGCCTTAGCCTAGTTGGTGAGGAATATTAAGTGAATCCAGGTGACCCGGGATCAAATCTAGGCGGAGGCACAATTTTCGGGGTACTGTAGCAGTACTGTAGCAGGTACTGTAGCGGGAATTGTGCAGTACTATAGTAGGTACTGTAGTGGGAACTATAACAGACACTGTTTGGAATTGTAGAAGCCAGGAATTTGCCTCCGTTTGGGTCTTTGGGCCACAAATTTGGTCCCCAAGTCCTTTAAGGCCTTCGGGTCACCCAATCCTTTGGTCCAATAAGGCCTTCGAGCCACCTCAAGGCCTTTGGGCCACCTTTAGTGCAGATGCAAACCAGAAAACCTACAAGGAACAAGCTCTATAGGAGGATGAGCAAAGAGATTTCACCATAGAAGAAGCTAAACGGATTTCAAAAATGATAAGGTATGACACCTACTATCGGGAAAAGCCTGTGCATGCACAAGATAGCCTAGCTGAACAGCCATGCGAAGGTGGAGAGCTGATTTCACGATGAAGATGCTAGGGAGGAGCAGTTCCAAGTAGTTAGTATGGGTTGTATATATTGTTTGAAGCCTACGGGAAATGAATTCCTCTAAGGCCTATGGGACACATAATACTTACGCCTATGGGCCTTGTAAGGGTTATACATCACCCCTTTAAAGGTGGATTATCAAAAATCAATAAAAAAAGGAGTGCCTTCGAGCCATTGGATGGATGGAAGGTAATGGGGGTAAATATAATTAATATATGTGATATAAATGAAATAATTATTATATAAATGAAATATTTATAATTATGGAAATATAATATATCATTTTCTATTTACCTTTTCACTCATTGGAAAAAATGACAACGTCATTCGTGGATGTGCGGACTACCACCACCTCAAAGCGATGTGATTCTTTTTTCCACTAACACATAAAAATAATGATATATATAAGTATATATGATTAAATAATATTATATTTATGATATAATTATCATTATTTAAAGATAAAATTTTACTTACCATATTTCTATAATGATCATTGAAAAAGGGAAATGTTACTTATGCGTACGTACAGCCTACTGTCTCCATGATCTTAACGCTAGTTCATTTTTAATAACCATTTTAATTATTGATTTTAAAAGTATAATTTATGTATAAATATTATAATTGTTTAATTATTATTATTCTGGTGATTTTTAAATAGCGACCTCTTTGACCATAGTAGACCTACCAAATCCATTTTTGACACATAAGTCGAATATGGTCAAAACATCCGAATTAAAATTAATTTATTAAGAAATTGTATATAAATTGTTAATAAGTGAAATAAAATTAATAATAAACTTGAAAAAGGTTATAAAAAAATTAAAAAATTAAAATAATTTTATTATTTAGTAAGATAAAGACACATGTGACAGGTTGGTCTCAAGGTAAGGGTTTTCTCATTTCACTTTTAATTCTGTGAGATGTATGCCATACTCACAACTTATTTTTGTTGCGTGGTTTATATAACACCTATGAATGTATTTTATGATTATTATAATTAAATTTATTATAATTTACATATCCATTTTAGGACCTCTCTTTTATGGGGTTTACAGTTTCAAAGTTACCAATGCGGTAAGAGATTTTTGTCTCAAATTGTCTTCTTTGAGACGTATGTTATGTTATACACACATATTATTTTATGAGGTGAATATAATTCACCATTTAAATTTTATATCATTAATATAATTATTTTATTGATATTATAAGTTTAATTTAATGTTATTATTTCTTGGGGATTATGATTCAAAGTTACAAAAGTGGTAAGAGTCTTTTGTTACAATCTCATCATTTATCGGGATTGTGTATGATTAAGTCTCTAATGTTGAAATATTATAATTATCATGAATTATATTATCATATGTATAATCATGTTATTTTAAATTAATTGTATCATTTTACACTATTTGGTGCTTAAAATGTTTAATAAATAATTTTTAAGAAAATTCAACTTCATTTCTCTTTTTGGTCAGAAATCTATTTTATTTTAAAAAAAATGTTTTATAATTTTTTTCAAAAATGTTTTTTAAATAAAATATTTTTACTAATATTCTTAAAATTATTAGTTTTTAATTTTTTTTCAAAGAAAGTATTTTCAAAATAATTTATTTAAAAAAAAGGTGTTTTCAAGCGGAAATGATATTTTCCTCAAGAAATGTTTGAAATGAATTTTAAACCTTACCTTATATGTTTCCAAGGTTGTTTTCAAAGAATATATATTTTTGAATATTTTATTAATTTTTATGTTTTTTTAAAAGTGATTTTCAAATGAAAAGTTTATTTTCTTCAATTTTTTTAATGATCTTTTAATGGTATTTCCATTCATCAATGCCAACAAAACTTGTTATTACTTATGCACCATTGGGGATAATTTATAATGATACCATCCTAATTATTTATCTGGATGAATTAATATTGTTTCAAATAGTTTTTTTTATGGAACCGGTTTATTTTACATGGGTTAATCACGTTTCAAAGAGATTTTTATCAAACCTATTTCTTTTACATGGGTTAATAATGACTCAAAGAGATTGTTATAGAACCCGTAAATACCTGGGTCATCAAAAATTAAAACTTTTCATAAGGATTTAAAAAATAAAGAGTTATGAGAATCAATAATCACGATCCATGTGATATCACCCTTCTTAAATTTCATTTTCCTTAGGTTATAAATAATGAGGTTTAATGAGTTATGTATAGAAGGAATTTCATACGAATGATAATGCTGTTTTAATGTGAAAAAAAGCTGGGTTAAGTGGGAGAAATGCTCATTTAAAGTCATGTGAATTGTTTATGTAGGATTTTTTCCTAATTACCTAAACCAAAAACCTAAAAGTCCCTTGAGGATATATGCGATCCAATTTTCTTTTTGATGTTGTAAGGTTTGTATGAAAAAAATTGGGTCACAATTATCAACATCAAATATGGAAATTTAAAGTTTATGATTTCATCATTGAATCTAGGAGTGTGGGTTCTAGGTTGCTATAATAGTGCTTTGATTACACTTGGTTTTAAAACCTTTCTTTGGAAAATTATGGGATTTTTTGAAATGTTCATTTTCAAAACCAGGTTTATTGATTAATGAGAAAAAATAGATTTTTTTTTGAAACAAGTTTGGAAGGTGTTTTCTAAAGAAAAGTGATTTGGATGAGCATTATTTAGATGCTTAGTTTTCGAAATGGAATAAAGTTTTTAAAGGAGTTTTTGTGGCATGCCTTATTTGGGTGGTGTTTATTATATCGAGGTTGTTTTTTAATATATTGGGTTGGATTGGTTTCCAAGCATACACATTGGTGGAGGGTGATTTCAAAATTCCTTGGTAAAAAATGGTTATTTCAAAAGAAAAGTTTCTTTTCTTGGTGTGGATGATGGGTGCCTTGCTTAGTGGATTGTTGTTTGGATTTATTCATATCTCATGAAGGAATCCTTTGGTTTATGTTTTGAGTCATGAATTGATGTGGATCATGTATTATATATTTTTTATTGTCTTCCACCTCTCCCAGAATGGTCGAAAAGGTTTCTCCAGTTCTAGAGCCAACTAGACTCCTAGTGGAGTGGTGGACATGAAACCTTATTCTCAGACCCTGTCTTGGACTTTTTGAATCACTATCATCCTTATTTTAGTGGTTATCAAGGTTCATTAAAGCTGGTGAGATGGTTTGAATATATGGAGGTGATCCTAGACTCTCTTGTGACACCTAAAGCTTTGTGGGTGAGAGCTATTGAGAGATTGCTTGCTGGTTTTGGCTGAGTTTGGTGGGAGTCTATGGTACCTTCTCATCTATGTAAAGGTATGTCTTGGGATCTCTTCAAGATGAAATTTATCTAGTGGTTCTTTCTAGTGGTGGTAAAATGGGGGAAAGTGATTGAGCTTGCGAGCCTTCATTAGGGTGGCCAATCAATGGGAGAGTACGCTAATCACATCTTAAAGTTGGTCATCTTTTCTAAAAATCTAGTCATCGATGATTTTGTGAAATATCATTTCTTTAGAGGTGGTATTCACCCAAATTTTAGTTCAAATATACTTTCATATATCCCATCATCTTTTGATGATGTGGTTAATAAGGCCATTCTAGTGGAATATGAACACTCTAGGAAACCTTTAGTAGTTATTCCTTAGTTATATCTGGTTGGAATAAGGATAACCCAATGAGTAAGGAGTATAAGTAGGATGAGCTAGATCATGGGTAAAAGAGTCTTTCTTAGGAGAAGAAACGATCTCTCATATGCTTCTAGTGTGGGGATCTAGGTCATATTAATACCTCCTATCTTAATTATCTAATATTTTTCCTCCATTATGTCCATTTGGGTCATTTTTAGTAGTTTTTTAAGTTGGGATTTTGAAGTAGGTATCAAGTTTAATATTTTGAGTATTGGTTGTTTTGGTACCTTTTGTTTCCATGTAATAATTTTGGGTTAATATTTTAAAGCTTCAGCATTAGTTTGGAATCTTATGAATGGTTCCTTTTTGAGATGTTTATTGTGGATAGATTTCAATTTTATTTTATGGCATGCCTTGTTTATTTTGTGGAATATCCCTTATAAATGAATTTTGAATTTTTTGTTATAGTTTTCCTTTCTCTTTTGTGGTTGGATAAGAGTTTTGTTTTGTTGATCCTCATTATTTGGGAAAACCTTTCTTGGAGGTAGTGGGTTGCACCCATTGTCTTGTTGAGCCCTTGATGTTCTCTTTGTTTGGACATGAGAAAGGCCTTATGTGCATTTTTAGGTAATTAGGGTGTGTGATCTAAAAGTTGAGTTTGGTATACTAGCTAGTTTTTTTATGTGGCCTCTTGGGATTCACCGTGTGAGGGTGATCTAGATTTTAACCCTAGGTTATCTTCATGTGTCATGACTCGAGGTGAGATCTCATGTCATTATTTTGAGGCCAATTGTGGTTCGTTTTCTTCTCTTGGGTTTGGAAGTGTTTTTGGTTTGATAGTGAGTTTTTCTAGTGGTTTCTTAGATATTAAAGGATGCATATCAAGGTAGTTTTTCTTTTGTTCCACCATGTTAGAGGAATTCTAAATGGCGAGGAGAATATGTTAGGTCTCTCGTGTTGCATATAAATTATTGCTTGAGGTTATATTTTGGTTGTTCTTAGAGACATTTTAAAACCACGTGGTTTATCAATTTGATTGTTTTGAGGATATCAATTGTTGGTTTCAAGGTTGAATTATGTTGAGCGGTTCTTTTAGTTTGTTCATCTTTGGATCTCTTGTCTTCTCTCATCTTTTTTTCGACCACAATTTTTTTTGGGGAAGAAAGTGGCATGGTGGGGTGTTTTTCACACCCACTATGTCACTATGTTGTTAATTTTGTATTATTTTTTTTCTTATCTTTAGTATTTTTGAGTTATTTTAGTTTTCAAGTAGGAATTTAAAGTTTTTAGAAGCTTTTTAGGAGAAGAACGGTTAACCCACATGATTAAGAAGAATTATACGGTGCTCATGTGGATGGGACTTTCATGGTGATAAATCCATTTTTCATAGAATCCACACAGTTTTTAAAATCATGTGTAGATCCCTAGGTGCCAAAGAGGAGTTCCAACCTCCCCTATTGATTCTTGGATTCTCTTTTGTGATTTTCAGGAGGTTTTGAGGTGATCCCTCCTCTCTTTATCTCTTATTTCCTTCCATCTCTCTTTCTTCTTGGGTTTGGATTCTCCCATGAACCTTAGAACCCTTGTATATTATTTTAGGGTTCTGAGTGGATCTAATGTTTGGGTTTTTGATCTCTAGGGTTTGTATACACTATTTATATCCCCATTGGCATGCTCTCCATTGAAGGTGACACATTTTGTCTTGGTTATTTCTTCTTCCAAGTAGGTGTTTCTATGAAATTATTTCATTTTTGAATTCAAAGTGAGCTTGTACATTCAAAATTTCCTTTTTTATTTTGCCACCATCTCATTTTTTATTTCAAATCACCTTTACAAAAAAGTGGGAAACCATCAAAGTTCCAGGTACATAAGAATGAAACCTCATATGAAATCATCACTCCATTCCAAATAAATTTGAAGAAGTTTGAGTTTTTTACCTTGAAAACTTGCCATTCAATGGAGGTGACCGTCATGTATCGGTTTTCCTTAATGAGATCCTCAAAGCAAAGATCCATCTTATCCCAAGTTTTCACATGTTCCTCCAGACTGGTTTTACCCTCATTGAAGCCTCTGATCAAAATCTGATTCTATTTATCAATCCAGGAGCCTTGTTCGTCACTCATATCAACCTGCACCGGTCTTTCATACATTCTGTGTGCATCCTCCTCTGAGATGTTGACCAAGAAAGACTCTTCAAGCATTTCTTCATTAGAGTGCAGGAGGATCTCCACATCCTTCATATCATCATTTTCTAGGTCAATGACAGGAGATTCCCAAATCTGAGATTCAATAGACTTCTCACAAGGGGAGGCTGTCTTCTCATGCTTTGCATGACCCTTGTAGTTTATCTTAAGAGAGTCTCTTACAATAGACAACCCCTTTTGAGGGGGCCTTCCTTTACTTAAAGATCATATAACAGGAGGACTAGGTAAATTAGAGTAATCCTTCTGTCTCCGTGGCTTCCGCTCATGCTGGATAAACCCATCAACACCCATAATAGTATTATTACCTTTATTAGAGAACCGAAGATAATCCTCTACCAATTACGTTTCCTTAGACATAGAGGACCAAGTTTCAGAAGCAGAGTCTTCATCCAATCCATCAAACCGGTTCCCAGTTTCAATGGTGGCAACGCTTTTTAAAGAAAAAGGCCTGCTCATTGGATTCATTCCATCCCCTTGGGTAAAATCCTGCACATGCGGCCCTTGAGTACATGTAGATGGGATACCCTCCAATGTATGACAGGATTGAGCAACTACACCATCAGAATGCAAAACTTCTTCATAAGATGGGGGTCTGCTACCATTAGTCTCTAACCACTGCTTAAACATGTTTTCATACTTCCTACCACTCCCCAACGCTATTGGTGAAGGGTGCGTATTCTGAACCAACATTCCTTCACTATCTCCTAAACCAAGTGGGGTTTTCCCCCCTAATTTCCTCCCAGCTAGATCACGATGCAGTCTGTCAAAAACATCTGCAACTGATGGGTTCAAGGTCAGAAGACAATCCTTTCTGCAAGCTTCAACACATCTTAGCTGAGCTGGAACCTCCGAGGGAGTGGAATGCAAAACCTCAATACAGCAGTCCCTCGAGTCATCCAACTGGACCTGAAACTTTGGAACGTCATATGTGGAATCACCAGGGCCTGATTCCAGGACCATGACCCTCATCCAATCAGACCCTCGGCGACACAGTGTCGGTAGATGACCCAACCTCTTATATTGAGAACAGAAATCGACCCACCCTTAAAAAACAACTGGCTGTTTATAACAAAACTCTTCTACTTCAATCCAAATGAAATCAACGGGCTTCCTTGAAACATCAACTTCGACACAAATGCGAGGCAAAACAGGATGAAAAATTGCACTGTTTCTTTCATCTGAGCAAATAAAATGACCAATTAAATTACCTACCATTCAGATTATTGACGGATTCTGAAACGGAAGGGGAATCTCTAGTAGACGAACCCAAATCAGCGTAGAAGGAGAGTCGCACTTTATGTGGAAATCATATGACCATCGGAAGAGGAAGAAACTACATCCATTGCAGGATCAGGGAGCTTTGGACCAGGTAGTGATCAAATCAATCTATGAAGAAAAACAAACCATAATATGCCTATTATCTAGGAGCCCGACTGTAGCTTGGTTTTGAAGATTCCAAGCATCAGAAACGAACCTGTCAAACCGATCCACTGAAGGACGCCGGAATTTGAATTGGGAAATCAGCGTCAGATCTAGATGTGATGAAGCCTTTGTGACCTAGGAAGATGAAATTGAGAGTTTCGGGTATCCATGGAACAAAATCGGGACTTTAGGGCAGAGAGCTATCAGAGGAAAAAGGGGAAAAGACGCAGGGTTAGAGAATAGGGAGAAGGAACACGGACGAGGCCCCTCGGAAGGCAGAGGGGGTCCCTTCCCCACCAAGAGGGGAGGGACCAGACTGACGACCATCACCATCTATACCATGCTGAGAGGAATGGTAGTGCAGGAGTGAGCGATTCATGTCCTAAGCTTTTGTAAAATTCACAAGGGTATTTTTGAAATATTTTTCATGTTGTACATTGTATTTTGATCTGGTTTTAGTTTTAAATGAGTAGAAACTATGTTTGAAATGGAGTTTTATTTTAAAGTGAGGTGTTAAACTCATATTTTTTTTATAAAGGGGTTATTTATTGGATTTCTAATGGTTATTTGAAATGTGTGTGTAGATCTCTCTTTGAGAGAATTCCTTAGTGGTTCTTTTAAAATGTGATCAATGGAAAAGAAGGTATTTGGAATTGGTTTGTATTTCAAAGAAGACGATTGATGTTTTAAGGGAGGATTTGAAATGTTTTTGAGTGTGTGTGTGATTTCCATCATTTTATAATAAATTAATAAAGTGTTTTTTAAGAAATGTGAAGGGTCTTGGAATTTTGAGCCATGTTTTAGTGATAAAGGCCCGATTGGAAATTTGGTTTTAAAATGGTTAATGTCAAAGGAACCCCTTGATTTACCCTTGATTATTTTACCCATTGTGTGGGTTTTTTGATCTTGATGAGATTATTTATATTACCCCTATGTGGGAATGTACTTGTTTATTCCATGGTTTCATGTGATCTTTGGGGATATTCATTGTTTGGCTGTTGGGGGTGAGGGTTATCCATTACTTGTACCTTGTGTGCTGGTCTTGGCTTCCATTTCCTTTCGCCTCACTTCCCTTTTGGTCATGGGAACTCGATTACTAAGTGGGATATTTAAGTTTATTCTACTGGTTGGTTCACATGCCGCTAGTGGTCCTTCAGTCATTATAGGCACAAGGTGTATGAGGGGTGCCATCATAATGAGGATTTTGTGGGCTATTTGGATGAATTGTGATTTGGAATTTAGTATATGTTGGAAGTGAAGGTTTTAGGAACAATGGAAGCACCAGATAGGGCATTCCCAACTCATTTTTTTCATAATTGATGATTAATACAAGATGTACATTGATGATAAACTCCATGGACAACATAATTGAATCAAATACTAATTTATGATTTAATACCATCAAAAAAATTAGTATCATCACATATTATTTATAATTAATTTAAACAATTAAATAATTACCTTACAATGGATTATTTCTTCATTGATGAATCTAAAAATGTATTTACATCATATCATCATTTCATTA
This sequence comes from Viscum album, assembly GCA_963277665.1. NCBI lineage: Eukaryota > Viridiplantae > Streptophyta > Magnoliopsida > Santalales > Viscaceae > Viscum > Viscum album. The sequence continues at coordinate 509,721,954 of OY728145.1, forward strand.
TAGGAATCAAGTATAGATTCTCTCCACCAATGATCCACACATGCTCCATGGACATATGAATGTCACTGTAGGAATGTTTGTCTACTTTCATAATAGATCCTAATTCTTGCTTTGTTCACCTTTGATCTCCCCGAGAATTGCTTGAGAAATGATTCTCTCGGATATCTCTAATGTCTAAAGTTATGTTGGAGGAGGATCACTCTATATTCTTGAGATATTTCTTAGATAAGGGATCTCTCTAGGACCTTGAGATAATTCTACAGATGTTGTTGTTCACAAAAAAAAACAAAAAAATGTGAACCCTTAAGAAATAATATAATTGGGTTTATATACTATTAGGGTTAGAAAATAATAATTTCATATGAACCCTTATTATTTTTGTTAATCCCTATGGAAACCCATGTCTATAATAATAATAATAATATTATTTCTTGACATGCACTAAAATCATGAATTAAATTATACATTATTTATTCAAATAATATTCAATACATATATTATTTATCACTAGACCATTAAACTCAGTCTATTATTCCTCCATAATAATTATCAGACCTTTAATAATGGATATTTATTTAATAAATAAAAATCACTTCATTATTCACCAATAAATAAATAAATATTATATTCACTAAATAAAAAATAAATAATTATCAGATATTATACTCACAAAATATTCTCTTGAATAATTGGTGATGAAATATATGCGATCAAGAAAATATGAATAATTATTAAACCACAAGTGGGAATAATATTTATTCAACATGTTAAATAATAAATAATAATATTATTTAACTAATGTTTTGGATACACTTAGTGTGTGAACCTTGAGGCCTCTTTATCAGTGGAATTAGGTGAAGCATACCAAAGTCCAAGATTAAAATCTAGAAACACGCCAAGGCACCCATATTGAAAGTATTTAATGTCATAATGATATAAAACTACATATATACACTTATTATGTAATATAATCCCTTTATCATGATATCTCTAATCAAGTAGGTTGTATACTGGTTCCATTAACCCATGTGCTCAATGTATATTTCTCCAACTTTATTGAAATTGAACTTTCCTATAGAACACCATGAATATGGATTTATTTAGGTTATATCATTTCCACCAAAGTTATTGAGATATAAACTTCCATTAAATAAGGGAAAAATACTTTCTCTCATTATTCATTAATGAAATATTACTCTTGACACACCCAATGTATCATACTTTACCATGAACATATATCATCATAGTTTTTTAAATACATCAAAGTACACAACTCATAACATACATTAATAATAATATTAAAGTATAAGGACCATTGCATACATCCATAGAAAGGAAAATTCAATAATACATATAAATGTGGATTTCTTACATTGTGGTCTCATTCTCATAATCTCCTATATTGAAAATTACCAAGAGCATACACCATGAGAACGTGCCTAAAATTCCTTTGATTCTCCAAAACTGATAGAAAATATCATTTGTGTCCCTTAAATGATTTCATCTAGATATAGAAAAAATATTTAATAATACTATTGTGGCACTTTTGGGTTCTCATCATAGCATGAAACTGCTATGACATTTTAGTGCGATAGTTTCTCTTGGGACATTATCACATACTATTTAATGTAGAAGAATAATCATGATGTGATAAGTAGTTTATTAATATTCAAAAATATGAATATAGATAATCATAAAGTACACATAAGTTGGTTCGAGGGAGCCAAATCCAATATACTCCCACTTTCACTAGATCCAATTGCTAAGAACCTTCATTCCGCTAGCTCTCACATGATAATAATTATTTTTCCAATATAATTCTTTAGTAAAGGATTCCATCTCATTTTCTTCTATGGGAAATATAATTACTGTAACTTAACCCTTCTAATGAAAATCCCTCAAGATATAATACTTTCTAAGTATGTTCTTTGTCTATTGGTGTGACCTTAGATCTTTTGAAAGAGACACCGCTGTAGCATTATCACAATATAATGTGATAGGGTCTTTATTTCTAGGTACCACATCAATATTCTAGAAAAAGTTTTATATCCAAAAAACTTCTTTGGCTACATTAGAAGACACTATATACTTGGAATCCATTGTATAATTGACAAAAATTGGCTGCTTTGAAATCTTCCAACTCACTTATCCTCCATTGAGACCGAAAACATATCATGACCATGAATTCAGATTATTCTAAGTTGTCTAAAAACTATCATCAGTATAACCCCTAATGACTAGATCCTCATATTTTTGATATACTGGGAACACATACTTAGTTTTTTAGATGCTTAAGGATATCCTTAACAACATACCAATATTGTTAACCTATATCAGGTTGATATATCCAAACCATTATCAATTCATAGGCAATATCAAGTATAGTATATAACATGGAATATATGAATGATCATATCGCTGAAGCATATGGGGTCTTACTCATTATCTATTTCTCCTATTGTGTTTGAGGACACATTTTATTGGAAAGATGTATACTATATGACACTAAAACCAAACCCTTATTGTATTATTCCATACTAAATCTCATTAGTACATGGTTAATGTATGTACCTTGAATTAATCCAATCAACCTATTGGATATATCACGAATGATATTAATCCATATAATGCTGGATACTTCACCTAATTCCTTCATGGAGAAACACTTGTTTAACCCGTCCTTAATAGACTGTAATACTGGTATTTAATTTCCAATAAGTAATATGCAATAAACATAAAATACTAGGATAATGACCACATTCCAACTAAAATTATTTTAAACACATGGTTCACATTCCTTTTTAATGAAAACCAAATTATTTTATAGATTTATCAAACCAAATGTTCCATGAATTGAATGCTTTATAAATCCATTAATTAATATTTTCAACTTTTAAATTTTTTGGAGTCACTTGGATTCACAAACCCTTTTGATTTTGTTATACAAACATCTTCCTGAAGGTTCCCATTATGTAAATATGTTTTTACATCCTTATTCTAAATTTTATAGTCATGGTAATCTACTATAATAATTATAACTATTATGGATTTAATCATTTAAACTTGTAAAAATGTTTCATCATAGTTAATACCTTGATGCTATTTAAACCCTTTAGACACTAGCCATGCTTTTTTGTTAACTTCCATGTCTAGTTTTTCTTTAATACCCATCTTCACCCAACATGATTAACATCAACTGGTAGATTGAATAGATTCCAAACATGGTTATAATACATGGAATCTATTTCATAATTCATGTATTATTTTAATCTTGAAGATTCCGAGATCTACATAGCCACTTTGTATGAGAAATGTTCATTATTTCCAACCAATAATGATTCACCATCTTCAGTGACTAGAAAACCATCTCTCTGGTTCTCCTATGCAGTACTTGTGTTTTAGAAACAAATTCTTCCACATCTATTCCCATACAAAATCTTGTGTATCTTGAGCATCAAATTAATCTAAGTAAATCTTACTCCCACTATCCTTCTTGAGGATGTGCACCCTCTCAAAAAATATGAATTTTATGATGATAGTCACTTTCTTATCGGAGGGGGTTGTATAGGTAGTATCCCTTTGTTTCCTTAGGATACCCTATAATGATACAATTTGTGCCTTGGGGTTCTAGTTTTCTACTTGACAAGGCCTTAAAAAATTCCTCACTACCCTATACATGTGTACATAACAAAAGGGGTTTCTTTCCACTCCATAATTCGAAGGGAATTATGTTTTCCATTTTAGTTGGTACTTAGTTTAGTGTTCATTCCATAGTTTTTAATGTATATCCCCCAAAATATAATAGATGATCTTCATGACTCATCATAGACCTTACCATGTCTATCAAGATATGGTTCCTCCTTTCACTAAAACCATTCCACTATGGTGTGTAAGGTGGAGTGAGTTGAGAAATAATCCTGAACTCCCATAAAAATTTGATAAAATCTTGGTAAATATGTTCACTACCTTGATCTAATCAAATATTATTTATCTTATTTCAAATTTTATTATTTACTTTATTATCGAATTCTTTGAATTTCTCAAAGGACTAGAGCTTATACCTCCTCAAGTATACATATACATATCTAATCAATTAATTAGTAAAAGTTAGGAATTATGAATACCCACCTCTAGATTCTACTAAAAATAGTCCACACACATCATTGTGTACCAATCCTAGAAGCTCCATAGACCTTTCACCCTTTCCAATGAATGGTGTTTTTCTCATTTTCCTTGTAAACAAGCATGACATATTTTAAGTGGTTTTAGCTTAAAAGAGTCTAAATAACCATCTTTATAAATATTTGTTAATTGATTATTGTTTACATGACCAAGATAGTTATTCCATGGTTGGGTGTTATATGATTTGTATGAACATGATTTTTTATCAATTTACACTACTTGTTTTTCATAATTTAATAAATAAATACCATTATTTAAATGTTCTATACCATAACATATGCTGTCTTTATAAAAGAAATAGATTTTATTTACAAACATGAAAACAAAACTATCTATATATAGGAAGGATACAGAAATTATATTCTTGGTAATAGTAGGTACATAATAAAAATCTCTTAAAACCAATATAATTCTTATTAGAAATGAAAGGTGGTAGTATCCAATGGATAGAGCATCCAACCTCACACTATTGGATTCTTGTAAATTCACCTCTCCTCTGAAAGTATTTCATAATATACTTGGTTCCAACATTTGGATACAGGTGTGAGCACCAAAATCTATATCAAATACTAAATGTATAAATATTAAAATATTACACTCTATAATGAATGCACCATTATCTTCCCCTTTATTTTGGGTGTAGTTCCTCTTCTAGTGGACTTGATTTCCATATGAAAAACATATTACTTCCTTTTACTTTTACTGCCTATGGATCTTCATCTTCTTGGAAGGATGGTTCTTGGGAGATTTATACTTGTTATGAGTCTTGGTAACATTTTTCTTTTTATTAATTTTCTCATTAACCATAAATACTATGGATTTTTCATTCCCCATATCCTTTTCCACTTGGAGAATCAGAGTAAGAAGTTTCAAAAGACTCTTCTAATTATTTCTCATGTTATAATTGACAATAAAACTCAAGGACTTGGGTAGTGAAGAAAGTATAAGATCCTTGCACAACTCATTTAGTAATTTAATATTGAAGATTTATAAGAATTAAATGTATCCAATAATCTTAACTACATGAGACCCAATAGGTGGTGACACTCCAATATTGGTTATAAAAAATGATTGGTGATATCATACCTATCTTATTTTTCCTTCTATTGATAGATATCCCAAAGGCGATACATCATGCTATATGTATCCATGTCCTCATGTTTATTTAGAATCTCATTGGTCATGGATGACATCATTAAACATTTAATATATTTGGAATTATTCAAATGTTTCTCATAGAGAGACAACTCTTCCTTACTAGCCATTTGGCCAGATGATTTGGGAATAGGTTATTCCAGCACATATAATTTCATTTCATGGTATAGGATAATGCGTAAGTACCTTTTCCATTCTTGGAAGTTTGTTCCTATGAGAATGTTATCCTTCTCAAGTATGGATTTTTTTTTCTCTACCATAAGGGTTGGGGTCACATCCCCTTTATTAAAAAAGAAGAAGAAAAAGGCAACAAGTGTAAGGGAAAACCATTACATGCCCATGGGACCAGAGGGATTAGCCCAAAAAATAAAAACTATAGCACCCTGAAAGCCTAGAGGGAGATAACCCATTAAATGCCCGAAGGGTAGAGATCAAATCAGAAGATGCAAATGACTAGATATTCTTGTTGTTGCAGGAAGAAGTCTGAAACCCTCCCTTGTCGCATCGTCGCATCGTCGGATCATACCCGTCGAAGATCCCAGCGATTCCAGAACCTCTGTGAACCCGATTAGATCTGGAAAAAGCAGATCTGGACCAGATGACCGAGTGGCCCCATCCATCATTCCCGCTCCGCAGCTGCCTGCGCCATCGCCCAGAGGCTGCCGCCAGAGTCCGCACCGACCGCCATGCCACCCGATGCACTGAATTCATATTTATTATAATTTTTACAAATAATATGAGTATAATTATAGTACTTTATCTTATAAAAGTATATAATAAATATTATATTATATTTATTAATCTACCAATATTTCATCGAAACCCAATATCCCTCACCATTATCTTTGAAAAATCCCATTTCTTGGACATTCTAGTGGAAAGGACCTATATTCCTCTTCTCATCACCCGACTTTGTCTAGTTAAGAAATTTGAAGGGTTTTAGGTAGGTATAAAATGCCAACTGTATTAACTCATAATTCCTTTATCTGTTGAGTGGACTCCCCAATACTAAAATCCTTAAATTGGATTTCCTCAACCTTTTTATCTCAGTTTCACCATGTTTTGATTTGGAAATAAACCCTTGATGTGAACTAAGTTAATTCAACTCAAAAACTCAAGTTAGAATTTCCCAATAATTTAAATCACCTTGAATTTGTCTGATTAAGCACTTTGAACTATGATTTGATTTTAACTTAAGTAGTGGAAGTCTATATTGACTTAATATATATAATTGTGTATTTTTTATCTTTATATGTAAGTTGTGAATTTTTTATCTTTATCAAATTAATGTTAACATTAAGTGTATGTACTTAGGTGATTAACCATGTCTTAGATAAAATTTATGTGTAATAAAATTTATTTTAGTTTTACCTTGTATTATTGTTAATTCATTAATTCATGTATCCATAATGAAATAACCATGAAAATTGACAAAAGTAAATAATAAAGTGGTATGACCATGAGCTTTATTAATGGTTATTTTATATTGTGGATGATAAACTAACCATCAACCTTGTGGAAGAAACACCTTAAACCATGACTTGGTTCATGTTTGTAGCTTTCCACCCATCCATCGATGTACCTCCTAGGTTGGTTTCACCTAGACTCTATAACTTGAACCACCTCCAATACCTTAGGATATCCATCCATTAAATATGATTTTACTCACTCTAAGGTTAGGGGAACCAAAGGATTGGTTAATGGGTTTATATAAAAGAAACCATAGGATTGAAGGCCCTTACATAATAAGAGGAGGGATGATGCACAAACCAAAAATTTAATTTAATAATAAATTAAAAGGAAACAAATCACATAAAAAATTATGTTCTATGCTCATGATCATCCACATACATTCAATGAATTAAAAATTTAATAAAAATAGCATTAAATTCTAATCATTCTTATTTAAGATAAATCATGGTCAAATTAATTAATTATATTATTTTATTAATCAATTATTTTATCTTAATTATCATTTAAAATTTCTTGAGATTCTCATCCATAATAATTTTAAAAAATTGAATAAATTTATTTAAAATTAACTTTGTACAAAATATGTACCTTGGATGCAACACGGTGAGTACCTGTCCAAACTACCCAGTGTGTATTATATTCGTATATAGTTTACTCATGCATCATGTGACATACATGATTTATCACATAATTTCATGGCATGTACATATTTAAATAAATGGCACATGGAACAAATGGTATTTATATAGCATGTTATGTTTCAATGTACGTAGAGAAATGACTGCATTACAACTTATACACAATATGCAGTTCCAAAAATTACACAAAACTTAATTAGAAAAATAATATATATAAAACCCATCACATGGAATATACATAGTCAAATAAATGACACATGAAACACATGTTGACAAGGTTTGTTATTATAATAAATTAATTTTAATTTTTTTATAATTTTATAATATACATAGTGTGTACTATCTAGCTACATGGTGTGTATATTTATCACCATTTATCCATAGAACATGCATAGGGACTCAGTGTGTAATCATGGAATGGAAAATAATAGAGTTCATAACATGTACATGGGCTACATGATGTGTGGTATCTGAGTTACATGGTCACCAGTCATGTAGGAACTATAATAAAATACACAACCAATCTTTGAGTAATGGACTACAGATCATGTATGGATGTTACATGCTATGTAGTCTGGATGACCATATTCCATCCTAGCCTGGTAAACATGTGGTATATTAAGTATACACACTGTGTAATAAATGCACATAGCTCGAATTAATTTTTAATTAATTCTTGGTGCATTAAACATGGGTACACAGTGTGTACCAATGGGATATATGACATGTAATCTTGTGCTAACCAGATATAATCCTTTGAACCTCCTGATGAGTTCTTTAAATGTTATTCATTTATAAAATTAATATATTTGATTATATTTGTGATAACAAAGAGGAGGAAGACTGGATCTCATGATTTAAATCAAAGAAAAAATAAAATAGAATTGAAAACTAATGATAAATGAATAATTGAATCAATGAAATTTAAATATTAATAAATAATTATGTGACCACTCTGATACCACTTAAAGGATCTGGGTGTAGTGGAAGCCTCCAATGGGACATTTCCAACTTAGTTTTTTCATAATCGATGATTAATCCAAGATGTACATTGATGATAAAAATTGCGACCAATATAATTTAATAAAATATCAATTAATGATTTAATGTCCAAAATAAAATACAGTATCATCAAATATTATTTATAATTGATTTAAACAATTAAGGAATTAACTTTTGATGAATTATTTCTTCATTGATGAATCTGACAATGTATCTACACCTTATAATTGTTGTGTTATAGGAATCAAGTAAATATTCCCTCTAATAGTGATCCAAATGTTCTCCATGAACCTCCAAACACCACTGTAGCAATCTATGAGTGCTATCACAGTAGATCCTAATGCTTGTGTTGTTCGCCTTTCATCGCCCCGAGAATTTTTTGAGGAAGGATTATCTTGGATCTCTCTAAAGTTGAGAGTCATGGTGGAGGAGGATCGCTCTCTATTCTTGTGATTGTTCTCAAATAATGGATATATTTCAGGCTTTGAGAGAATTCTCCATGTGTTTTGTGCACAAAGAAACAAATAGAAACCCCTAAACAATAGTATAATAGGGTTTATATACTGATAGGGTTAGAAAATAACAATTTCACATATTCCCTTATTATTTTTATCAATCCTTGAAGAACCCCATATATAATAATAATAATAATATTATTATTATTATTACCATTTCTTAACATTCACTAAACTCGTGAATTAAATTAAATATTATTTATTCAAACAATATTCAATATATATATTATTTCTCATCTGACCATTAAAATCGATCCTCCATTCCTCCACAATATTTATCAGATATTGAATAATGAAAATTTATTTAATAAATAAATATCACTATATTATTCACCAATAAATAAATAAATATTATATTCACTAAATATAAAATAAATATTTATTAAATATTCTGATCACAAAATATTCTCTTAAATAATTGGTGACAAAATATATGCTATCAAACAAACATGAATAATTATTAAACCACACATGAGAATAATATTTATTTAACATGTTAAATAATAAATAATAACATTATTTATGATGTCTCAGACTCAGTTCACTCAAAAGTAACTGAACTCGGTTGGTCAAATGACCTCAAGTGCACCTCCCCATATTCCAGAAGCCGTCGACTAATAGTAGGGGTCTATGGTGGAATAGCGAGGAGACTATACCCTCATGATCAGAGTGTAAAAAAATGGTATAATCATATCAACCAATAGTATATGCATAAAAGACAACATAACAATAGAAGAGTAATCATCCATTATATAAATAACTAATTAATCACATCCATCAATATCATATACAAAAATTATGATCATGATATGCTATACAAAAAGGTAAATATAGGGGGATCAGGGGAACATGCATATACAAAATGCTATAAAAAAATTGAATAAATGATATAAGAATATATTTAATAGCATCTCGAGCATATTCTCAATCCTCTTCCCCCATACACCATCCTAGAAAGGTAATAAAGCATCCATAATAGGTCTATTTCTCTTGTCCCTACTTGTATCCAAGAAGTCTATTTGGTTACCCAATGATAGATCAAACAGGGTATGATATATACTCATTAGGCCACCACTAATGGTGTCTAATTTCATCCAGTATATGAATATATATAATCAACATTGTGCTAGTAATAGTAAAAACTATAATGAAATATGGTAAATAAATAACCCACATAGGTCCGAGTTCCCATGGACACCCATCCTCTACCACCTGCTTTGGTCTAAATTGGAATATATTTGAGTAAATATTCATTTATGATTTAATTTATAGAAAATTCTCTGGACCTGGACCATAGCCCAATAATCCCTTGTGAATCATATTTGAGCAAGATATGTATAATAAGGACATCATCATAAGTAAAACTTAAACTGAATCCAATCTTATTATTTGGATCGACAAACACACCATACAATTAATTCCTTATGATTGTAAATCCACTTGATACCATCCTTGGAATTCCTAATTTGGAACCCATGTATTTATCCAGGGACATCATGAACCCCTCAACTTACAGGGCCATCCTAGGCATTCCTCACAGGAACCCTCATATCGCTCTGGGAGTGGTATAAAGTTACTACCCACCGAGTCCATCCTTGGTAGTCCATAAAGGGAGAACAAGTGTCACCCATTTCATATATATTGATCTTACCTATGAGTCCATCCTTTTCAGTCTACATAGTGAGTCAAAGTATCACTCATGGAACATATAATGATCTCCCCTTTGAGTCCGTCCTTAACAGTTCACATATAATCTAGCAGCTAAGCAAGTCCATCCATGGATTTAATATGAGAACCCATGTGTCACCCAAGTTTCATGATAAATTAATTTACAAATTGTTTAATTAAATAATACTGATGAGTCTGTTAATGGTGTTCTTAGTCGAAACCCATATTTTACACTAGGCATGATAATATGAATAGTCATGGGTATGAAGTCTAACCATACCATTTAAGTTCACATTTTAATTCGTTTGTCCTTCACATTTATATATGTAACTTACTCACATTATAAGGTGGATCAAATCAAATCATAGGCCACCCATGGTGGTTTTATGTAATTTAGCAATACACCTATGGGGTGGTTCAATTCAAGGTCCTTAACCTCCAATGATATATAAATGGGTCTTATGAGTCATATAGGTCAATACAAACCATTTAATTTAAGAATATTTAAATTTGATAAGTGTCACTTGGAAGAACTGGCATGCAACACAATAGCATAATATACAAACACCAAGAATTTAAGGGAAAAGAACAATACCACCTACCTTATGTTGGTAGTTGAATCCTCATCCATTGTTGGTCTCTAATCTAGGCTAGAACATAAGAAATCAAGAAAATAGACAAATGACCTGAAAATAGGGAATATTATATCACACTAAAATCACTTCATTTTCATGAAGACAAATTATGAAAGGTGTAAGTGGAATGGAGAGTTTATTGGTATGCAACCAATGAAACCGAAGGAGGCACGATCGAATTTTGGATGGAGATGATATCAAAAATTATATGATGATTCCATGGGAGATCTCCAAGTGAGAGGAGAGCCTACTGTGTATGGGAGAAGAAATAAAGGTTTTATCCCCTTTAAAGGAAATTAGGAAAAAATGGTCATTTCCCACCCTTTTAAAGGGTTACATAGTTTGGCTGCACGGTTGGCCAAACCATGAACCAACCATGCACCGTGAACTGCCCCAAGACACCCCTCACATGGGATAGGAACATAGTTTGAATAACTATGTAAATCTTGTGAAAAAACCCTCTGTAAAGGGACTTGTAACTCTTTCATGGTCATGTGGCCTTGGATACACAGTTAGGCCAAACCGCGCGGCCTTAGAAAGAGCACCGAACCACCCTGCATGGTTTAATCTAACCATGTAGACCGGGCTGAACAATTTCTTCTAACCATGCATCCCACTTTCTTCTCCCAAAATCTGAGGCTTCAAGATTCATAAAAGTTATGTACACCCCTAAAACTCCCATGAATCATTATGAACTTCCATTAGGATAAAATTAAGTAATTAAAATAAAAATAAAAGGTTCCATACCTTGAAGAGGAACCAGGTTCTTACAATCATCCCCCCTTAAATCAACTCATCCCCAAGTTATCCTTCAAAGGGTGGTAAAGCATAATTTGAAAATAAATCTGACCACTGGGCATGTATGTTGGCCTCTTTCTCCCAAGTATCATTCTGTACATGGTCATGCTACCATAGCACCTGCACTAGAGGAACCGAATGGCCTCAGAGTATAGGTCCCGGGCACAGCGGAAGCATGTAATGGGTGGTTATCAACATTTATTTTGTCATGATCAATGATCAATCCAAGATATAAATGACAATAAAAATCAAGATCTAAATAATTTAATCAAAGAAAACAAATAAGGAAAATCATGCTAGAACCAGAGGGAGGATCATCACATATTATTTATAATTAATTTAATTAAATAAAGAATTAACTTTAAGGAATTATTTCTTCATTGATGAATATGATGATAGATTTTCATCCCATCACCATTTCATTATAGAAACCAAGCATATATTTCCTCTATGGGTGATCCACACGTGTTCCATGAATCTCTAGATGTCACTAAAGGAATGTCTGGGTACTATCATGACAGATCCTTGCGCTTGCGTCGTCCACCTTTGATCGATTTGGGAACTGCTTCCAAAGCATTCTCCTTGATCCGGTAGAGGGGAATTGTTCTCTATTATTGAGAGAATTCTTGGAGAATGGAGTTCTATAGGCTTGAGAGGTTTCTACAAATCTATTGTGCACAACCAAGACAAATGAATTGGATTAATGAGAAAATAATATAACTGAGTTTATATATCGCTAGGGTTAAAATAAAATAATTTCACAAGTGTACTTAATTATTTATTTAATCCTAGAGAAACCCCATGTAAAATAATAATAATAATATCATTATTTCTTGATATGTGTTTAACTTAAAAATTATAATTAAATATTATTTAATCAAATAAAATTCAATATTTATTATTTCTCACCAGACCTAAAAACTCAGTCTGCCATTCCTCCATAATATTTATCAAAACTTGAATAATGACTATTTATTTATTAAATAAATATCACTAAATTATTCTCCAATAAATAAATAAATATTATATTTACTAAATAGAAAATAAATATTTATATGTGATCAAACATACATGAATAATTATTAAACCATGTATAGGAATAATATTTATTCAAACTGTTAAATAATAAATAATAATATATATTATTTATCTGAGATTCTAGATACACTTAGTGTTTGACCCTCTAGACCTTTTTCTCAGTGGAATTAGGCAAAGCAGCCTAAATTCCATGGTTAGCATCTATCAACATTCCAAGACACCCATAGAGAATGAAGTTAATGCCACAATGTCATATCACCTCATACAGATTCTTACTATGTAACATAATCCCTTTATCATGATATCTCAAATCAAGAAGGTTTCATTCTAGTGCCATCAACCCATGTGATCGATATCTCTTTCTTTGAATTCATAGAATTTGAAATTTCCTATAGTACAAAATGGACACCGATTTATTTAGGCTATATCATTTCCATAAAAGATCCTAAGATATTAACTTTTATTAAAGAATAGAAAGGATAAATACTTTCTCTCACATTATTCATTAATTCAATATTACTCATGACGCACCCAATGTATCCTACTTCGTTGTGAACATCTATCATCATGGTTTTCATTAATACATCTAGATGAACAACTAATAATAATCATTAATAATAATCTTAAAGTCTAAGGACCAATACACACATCCGTAGATAGGAACATCAAATGAAACATATAGATGTGAATTTCCTACTGGAGGGTCTCGTTCTCATAATACCCTACTGGATATTACCAAGGGAATACACCATGAGAAGGTACCTCAAAGTCCTATGAGTCTCCAACCCTAATAGATTGTATCATTTGTTCCCCTAAAATGATACTATATATATATAGAACATATATTCAATAATAGTATCATAGCACTTCTGGGTTATCATCATAGTGGGGAACTACTATGACCTTTTAGTACGGAAACTATTATTAGGACATTATCATATACTATGTCATGCAAAATAAAAATCATGACGTGATAAGTAGTTTATTAACATGAAAAACAATGAATACATGTTTATCACAAAGTACACATAAGTTGGTTCTAGGGCACCAACTTCAACAAAGATAACCTTCATGCCTCAATCAACAATACAGATAGGATGCTCCTCAAAGGATGCATGAAACCTTAATTAAAACACCTCAAGATGAAGAATATGAGACAATGATGAATGGTATTGGTAAAGCTAAGACTCATGGAAGATTTCGTGCATGGCTCAATACCTCTGAGGTAACTGCAACAGATAAGCTACCTGCCCAAATCTCTCCAAAATCTCAAAGGTTATGAAGTAATGAGGCACTAGATTACATTTCTTACAAATCCTTTTGTTCCCCAGTCTTGTTGAAACACATAATAAAGCCCAACTCCCCACCCTGAACTTTAGTGCTCGACGATTATGATCGACATATGACTTCTTCCTAGAATGAGTTGTAGATATCCAATTCTTAATAAGCTGAGCATAATCCGAAGTATCTTGAATGAGATGAGGACCTAGTAGCACTGTATCTTCTACCTCTAACCAGAACATGGTTGAATGGAACAACCTATCATATACATCCTCATATGGATCCATTTGTATGGTTTTCTAGAAGATATTATTGTAAGAGAACTCAGTGATAGGGAAGTATTTATCTTAATAACCTCTAAAATCAACTATTAATTATTAGAGCATGTCCTATAAAACCTATATTAGATGCTCTGACTAACCATTGGTTTGTGGGTGATCGGATGTACTCATCAGTACCTATAAACCCAATTCTTTCTATAACCCCTCCTAGAACTGTGATGTCAAATGAACGTCTCTGTCCAATACGATTAAACATGGAACTCCATGGAGATGTATAATATCATGACCGTAGAGCCTCCCAATATCATCCATTTAAAAGGGATCCCGAATAATAAATAAATGGGTGGAATTTTTCAATATTTATATGATAATTAATATGATGTCACTATCCTGAGGTGATCTAGGAAATCCCATCATGAAATCCATGGTGATGTCATCCCACTTCCACATAGGAATAAGTGACAGCTGTAAAATCCCTACTGATAACTGGTGTTCTACCTCTACCTACTGATATGTGGAACACCGAGTAACAAACCTATCTATCTCCATTTTCATCCCTAACCACTAGTATTGGGGGCATAATTCATGATACATCTTGGTAAGACTGAGATGTAATGCCCATATAGAGGCATGAGACTCTTTCATCAACTCCTCTCAGATGTCTATAAGAAAACACATGAATCCATGAATGTACAAGATATCATTCTAATTAATGACCTAACTAGGTAGCGTGTCACCACCTATAATGCTATCCCATATGACAAGGACCTTAGGATTTGATAGCTACCTCATCTTCACTATCTCCATAAGTAAAGAGGTTACTAATAATGATTAAAGTAAAGACTGTCCATGATGATCCTGAACCTCAAAGTGCATCTCAAAAAACAGGGCCATAAGCTACCAATCATTACTGGCCTCATGAACTGCCTGTGTTTGAGTCTTCCAATTCAGGGCTTCAACAAATGAATTATCCTTTTAGGGCATATAAGTAAGCTCAAATTTGAAGTAATTTAGGTATTCAACCCACCTTCACTACTTGAGATTCAAATAACACTGTGTAAATATGTAATTGAGTATTTTTTGGTCTGTATACTCCAAAAAACTCCCTCCCAGTAAATAATACCTCTAACAATGCAAGGCGCGAACAATAGTGGCTAATTTAAGATCATGCATCAGGTAGTTACTCTCATGTGGATTCAACTTAAAAGACCCATATGACACAAATAACTCCTCCTAAATTATAAATTATACTAGAACAATGCACAAAACATCACAATAATCTATATAACTTCTGTCCGGCTCTAAAAATTAGGATCACCACTGAATTTAGTCTCCCTTTCAGCTCCTGAAAGGCTGTATCATAGGCTTCCGACCATATAAAATTTACACCCTTCTTAGTCAAGACTATAATAGGTGATACTAGGTGTGAAAATTCTTGAATGAAGCACCTGTAATAACCTTCTATCCCCAAGAAAATCCATATATCAAATATGTTCTTGGGATGCTCCTAGGAAATACATCTCTCACCTTCTCTAGGTTAACTGATACTCCTGTTTTTGAGATAATGTGACCAGGAAGTGAACTTTATCCATCCAAAAGTGGAACTTTATGAGCATAACATATAACTGATTCTCTCTCAGTGTATTCAATATGATCTTAAGATGTTTGGCATGGTCACGTCAAAAGTGATAATACACCAAGATATCTTCGATCAAGAGAACCAAAAATGAATCCAGATATGGGAAGAAGGCCTAATTCATCAGTGCCATAAAAACTGCTAGTACATTCCTGAGATCAAACGAGATGATCAAATACTCATATAAGACATATCTACTATGGAATTCTATATGTGGTATATCTGATAGTCTAACACACACATTATGATAACTTGATCTTAGAGAAAACCCTTGCTCCCTGGATATGGTCGAATAGATTTTTCATATGAGGCAATGGATACCGGTTCTTAATTGTAAGAACGTTTAACTAATGGTAATCTATGAAAATCCTAAGGGTATCCACCTTATTGGAGAAAGGATTGGTAAAAACCACAGTGAAAAACTAGGTCATATAAAACCATTAACTTTCAAATCCTATAACTACCTCTTGAGCTCCTGTAACTTAATAGTATCTATCCTATAAGGAAGAATTGATATCAGTGTATCTTGTAGCATAAAATCAATAGAAAAATCTACCTCTATATTAGGAGGTAGTCCTAAAAATTCATCTGGGAAAACATCCCTAAAACAATATAAAACTAGAGGGAAATATACCTGATGCATTCCCTAAACATCTAGATAAAAGCTAGAAATATGGGCTGTCATTTTGACCATCCCACGATGCTTGGGTCCATATCGGCTTTCCTAGACATCCCATTCACCATTTTGAATAAAAACCCTTACCTTTGGGGATGTGAAAGTTACCCTATGGAGATAGTAATAAATGTAATCATAATAAGGAACAAACCATTCCATCTCAAGATTGATTTAAAACCCTATAATCTCAAGGGAAAAGAGGTCCCACACGAAGTGACACCCACCTATATCGAGGGGGAACTCCCTACATTGGCGTACAATTTACGATCAAATTACCAATGGAGTATTGAGTTTCATAACATCACATGAAAAATGAACATCGATCCCAAGGATCTCCAAAACCTGATCAAATATGAAGTAATAGGAAGAACCTACATCAAAAAGAGAAAACACTAAATCAGAGGCTACTAGAATAGTAATTCTCACCATACAAGGTCCGAAACTCTTCTCCTCAGGTATTGGATACATGAATACATATGGATGGACCTAAGATATATCCTAAATACCCTGATAAAGTTATCTCTATTGGCATTACAGGTCTGGTGTATGGATACCCCAGCCACAACCACCACCTTAGTTTGATCAGCTGGTCTCACTCCACCTCTCTGAATGAAAAGAAGTAACTGACCCCACTCCTGAACATGGAGTCAGTGAAGACAATCTCTCATGAGATACTAGAGGAAAATATCTACAAAATATCTGAATATGACCCATCTTTCTGCAATAACGACACTCAATTGGGTCCCTAATACATTGGGGTTTCATATTTCCTAGTCTACCACACTGATAACACCTCACCTGACTACTTGAGTATGCACACTGGCTACTAATATCACCATGTGGAATTTCCAAATAATGCTTCCTACTATTGGTTGATGCAGTTCTAGATCTAGGTGCTCAACCACTCTGGCTCTCACCCCCAACATCTCTCAAGTTCCACTTAATGATAAGTACTTGGTTCACTATTCAAGATATGGTAGTAAGTAAAAATACATTCACCTGTGATTGAATGTCATAAATGAGACCATCCTCAAATCTCTTAGATTTTGATAACTCATCACATAAAAAAATAGGTGAGCAACGATGGATCTTTGTGAAATGGTAAGAATAGTCTATGACTAATAAAGCACCCTACTTCAAGTGTGTAAACTCTTTAGATCTATTGGCCCTCAACTTCTTAGGATATAAATAATCATATAAGTCCATATAAAAATACCTCCAAGAAACATCCTAATGATGATCCATATGGGTAATAACATCCCACCATCTCTTGGAAGAATCCCAAAGCATATACATAGAAATCATCACTCACCTCTTGGTAGGTGTCTCAAGATGCTCGAAAATCGATAGTCTGACCACTATCCATGACTCCACAGCCTGCATACCACCACCCCCTAAAAACATGGGTGGAATCTACTACCAAAATTAATTCATCAACTCTTCCATAATTATAGAAGGTTATGGGTTCCTTTAATAGTCTGTATAAAGCATATAAAACCCTCTCAAAATTGGGAATTGGAACCCATATCAGGTATAATTAATGGTTCCTCAAGTTACACTACTATAGGTTCTACTGGTGGCCTAGGGACCATGATCTCCAAAGCATAGTCATTTCCACCCTTCTGGAACACTACTCAAGGATGTTGTGGTGGAATGTATCTACAAATTCCAAGAACACGCCTCAAAACAATATTTAATAACCCCTAGAAATGCAGATATATGAATAGGATTAGTACAAGAATCCCTATATAAAAGTCACACCCCTATGAATGCTCCTAAAGTTAGGTCTGGGAAATATAAATATCATGAGAAAAGCAAGAGACACTACTTTCTTACCACTACTAAGGTCAGGTCAGGGTCAAGTTCTTTTCTATAAGTCAAGGGTCCCGATATATAGAGTTTCAATTGCAAGCTATAGAGTAAAACACCCTTTAAGTTGCAATTGTAATACCCATTTAATAGAGGTCATTTCATTTTAGAGTTTAATTTCATTTAAGTTTATACTCATTTATATAGAAAATCATTAAAAAGGTTGAATTATATAAATCACTATTTTCAATTTATAAAGGCCCATACAGTTTATAAATTTAAACATGGAATCTATTTAATCATAACCAATTATTTATACAATCCCTACATGAAATGTTATCACAATTTCATGGAAATAGAAATAAAGGAACCAAAACATGCTATAAGAAATGCATGTAGTAATATAAACATGACATGGCATATACATGGAATATAAATCCTGAAGTTCCTATAATGGCGTATGATGAAATAATTTCTTTCCATATTATCCAAGGGTAAAAATTCATAGTCATAAGGAATTTAAAACATCAAGTACATCACCTAATGGTTAAATGAAGGCAACCGTAATAAAAACAATCCAGAACAACATTTCCCATACTAGGTAATTTGTATTTTCACTATACATGGGTTATCTACTCCTAATAATAGGTTCATGACCAAATCTTGACATGTCCTATTTATCCTTTCCACCATAAAAATTTGTAATTAAAGGAAAATAAAAGAAAATAAACATATCTAATACCAATTTGTGACATCCTAGTCCCGGTTCAATAAAAATTAACTAAATCTGGTTGGCTGAATGACCTTAAGCGCACCTCCCCGTATGCTAGAGGCTACTAACTAGTAGTGAGGGTCCATGGTAGAATAGTGGAGAGACTATAACCTCATGATCAAAGTGTAACATAGTGGTATAATCATATCAACCAATATTAGAAGCATAAAAGATAACTAAACAATAGAAGAGTAATCATCCATCAAATAAATAACCAATTAATTGCATCCATCAATGTCATATACAAAAACGATGACCATGAAATGCTATAAAAAAGGTAAATACATGGGGATTAAGGGAACAAGCATATAAAACATACTATATGAAAATGAAAAAAATATCTAAGGCTATCTCTAATAGCATCCTGAGCATAGGCCCGGTCCTCTACCCCCATACACCACCACAGTAAGGTAATCAAGCATCCATTGTAGGTTGCTTTCCCTTATCCCTACCTACATCCAAGAAGTCTATACGAGTACCCAATAATATCCCAAATAGGGTGTGAAATATACTCAATAGTATACCACTAATGGTGTTTAATTACATTAAGTCCATGAATACATATAATCAATTGTGTGTAGGTAATAGTAAAAGAAATAAAGAAATATGGTAAATAAATAACCCACATAGGTCTGGGTTCCCATGGACACCTGTCCTCTACTACTTACTTTGGCCTAAGATAGAATATCTATGAGTAAATATTCATCCATGATTTAATTTATAATAAAGTATTGGGACCTGGCTCATAGCCCAAGTGTCCCCCGTGAATCATATCTGAGCAAGATATGTATAATAAGGCCATCATAATAAGTATGGCTCTGACTGAATCCAAGCTTGTTCTTTGGATTGGAATACACATCATATAATTAATACCTTATTATTATAAATCTACATGATACCATCTTTATCACTCCTAATTTGTGACCCATGTATCTCTCCTACACATCTTGAGTTGATAAACTTATAATCCCACCCTAGGAATTCCTCACAGGAACCCTGATATCACTCCAAGTGTGGTATAAAGTCACCACACAATGAGTTTAACCTTAACAGTCCATAAAGGGATCCCAAATGTCACCCATAGCATATATAATGATCTCCCCTCTGAGTCCACCCTTAGAAGTCCACATAGGGAGTCCAAGTATCACTCATGGCACATATAATCTAGATTCTAAGTGAGTTTTTCCATAGAATTCATATGAGAACCCATGTTTCACCCAAGTCATATGATAAATTCATTTAAAAATCATTTAATTAAATAAGTCTAATGAGTCTGTTAATGGAATTCTGATTTGGAACCCATATTTCACTCTTAACGTAGAAATATAAATGGCCATGGGCCCAAAGTCTAACCATACCATTTAAGTTCACATTTTAATTTTCTTGGCCTTTAAATTTATATAATAAACTTTCTCACCTCATAAGGTGGATCAAATAAAATTATAGGTTTAGTAGACCTAGCTTCACATGAATCATCCCATTCATCTTAATTTGGAATTTGGATTTAAATAACATCTAAAGAATAAGAAAGAAGGAGTAACGACCAATGGCACAGGGAAAAGGTCTTCCATTACCTCTTTTATTTAATTCAATTTATATTTCAATTAATTCATTTAATATCCAAAAATAAAGGGGTAAATGATTACAACTAAAAAGGTAAATCGATTCATAATCCACCCATGGTGGTTTTATTAAATTTAGAAACACACCCATGGGGTATTACAATTCAAGGTCCTTAACCTCTAATGATATATAAACAGTTCTGGTGAGTCATATAAGTCAAGCCTAACCATTTAATTTAAGAATATTCCCAATTAATAAGAGTTTCTTGAAAAAATTGGCGTGCAACACAATGACGTAATATATAAACACCAAGATTTTAAGGGGAAATCACGAGACAACCTACATCAGCTTGGTAGTAGACTCCTCGTCAATTGTTGGCTTCTAATATAAGATATAATAAAATAAATAAAGCAAATAAAATAATGCTCTAAAAATTGCGCATATGAGATAACACCAAAATAACTCTGTTTACATGAAGATAAATGATGAAAGGTGAATGAGGAATGAAGAGTTTATAGGCACAAAACCAATTATACCTATAGTGGCCTGGTTGGATTTTGGATGGAGAAGATATAAAAAATCCTAGAAGGATTCCATGGGAGAGATCTAAGTGAGGGATGGTCTTTCTGTGCATGAAAGAAGAAAGAAAATATTTATACCCTTTAAATGAAATGAGGAAAAAATGGTCATCCCCCTCATTTTAAAGGGTCACATAATATTTCCACATGGACAACCATGCTCCATGAACTACCCCAAGACACCCCTCACATGATTTAGGCATCAATTTTACTAACCATACGTAGCCTATGAAAAACCCCTTTGGAAAGGGACCTGCAACTCTCATATGGATGTGAAACCTAGGTGGCATAGTTAGGCCAAGTTGTGTAGCCCCAGATAGAGCACTGAACCACCCCACATGGTTTAATATAACCATGCATACTAGGCTGCATGGTTTCTTCTAACCATGAAACCCACCTTCTTCTCCCAAAATATGGGGCTCTAGGCTCTGTACGAACCTCTAATATCCTCGAAATTCCTTTGAACTCATTAGAAAATTCTATTAGGATAAAGTAAGTGAATTAAAATGAATATAAAAGGTTCCATACCTCCAAAAGAAATTAGTTTATTACATTATTTAACTGAGATTATGGATACACTTAGTGTGTTACCCTCTAGGACTCTTTCTCAATGGCATTAGAAAGAGAAACCCAAAGTCCAAGGTGAGCGTTTAACAACACACCAACATATCCTAATTTTCTGGTAAAAAATACACAGTTAAAAAATTTTGTAACTAAAAATCACACACCATGTACCCATGTTCACTACACTAGGATGAGTTGTGAAAAAAATGGGAATTCATGTGATATAATAGTACATGACATCATTACACATCACATATTGGCTATGTGAGATGGAATGTGGCTTGATGGGTTACATGGTATATAATTGTCCAACACAACATATAACTCATATAGTTTATCCCTATAAGAATCAAGAAATCCATGTGGTCAAAGTGTGTGAAATGTATTTATTACATGACATGTATTGAACGCCCCTCAAGCAACATAGGTTAAATGAGGTTAGATGCCATGAAGATGGAATACAAACCACGTAACTCATAAATGTTTGTGAAAACTACGTATTGAGTCCCTAGGTGTATTTCACAAATGACCAAAGAATGGAATACATGATGTGTAGAAGGATGTACACTCTATGTAACTCATACCTATTCATGTAGAGTACATGGTGAGATAGTCTATACACCATATGAATTAATTACATGGAATGGAAATTAATTAGAGCATTAAATTGAAATACATGAAATGTAGCTGGTGTACACACCATGTGAAAATATTTTTCTGAGTAATAAATGATTAATTAATTTATACATTATTTTGGAATTACATGATGTATATGGTCATTATACATGTCATATAATTCATGGGAATTAAAATCAATACATGACATATATATTAATGGCATTCATCTAGTCGTAAATTTTGTGTTGACTACTCAAATTGACTCACATAATTACACACTGTGTAATATCATGACACGCCATGTGAACTACATACCATGTAAGTATATAGTACATGACCAGGAATATTGTGAGTGGGTGTTGTACAACCAACTCCTTTATGTTCTTTGATTACCATTACATGTATACCATTTAGTATATACATGTTATTCTCTTACCATCATAGTATCATTTCTTTTGTATGTAATATTTTTATGGTATTGTCCTTAGATTACATATCGTATCAAAATGTTATAATAGTTCCCATCTATAATAGAAACCTTGAGATATAATGACAATAATATTAAACACATATCCTATGGTCTAGATATATCATATTGATAGGACACAGATGATGTTTGAATATCTAGTGCTAGGGGATCATACGTATTGTGACTTCTCATGAATTTCACACTGGGTAATCTTGAGTAGAGGATATCATGAGGACCTATCCACAAATAGGAACACCACATGTTTTAGGTTTCATTGGTTGTTACTATCTATGAGTATGTGTATTGGTATCTTGACTTGAGATCATGAGCAATTTGTACCATTTGGATGCATAATTTGATGAAAGACAAAAACTATAACATTGGAGATGTGTCAAGGTAGATTACATTGGGTGTGTTATTGGTGGTATAACATTGGTTGAATGATCAAGACATGATTTGTCACATATGAAAGGAAGATATATCTTGGGCCCAGTTGACTAGGATGGTTATACCTTTATTAAATCCATGAACACGATGATTGAAAGTAAGTCTATCTAGTAAGTTCAACAAATAAATATAGTAACAAAGTATGATTATATAGAGTATTCATCATGCTTTATGAGATATCATGATACAAAGAGATTATATTACAAAAAGCATTTTCGTAGGAGGTTGTCATAGCTATGACATTATTTATCTCCTTAGGGGATATGATATGTTGCTAGATAACACTCTTGGTCTGTGGGTATGACTCAATGCTATTGAGATAAGGACTTAGAGGGACACATGCTAAGTGTATCCCCAAGTTCTACATATTCGGATGAACATAAATTTAGAACAAATTGGGCCCCATATGTAGGGGCCAGTGAACGTTAGACTGTGAACGATCACAAATAAAATAATTCAATTATGTTATTCAATTTTAGAATAAAAATGATTGAATTTATTTTTAAAGTTATTCAAAATTTATTTCATTATAAAAGTGAATATGAGAACATATAATTTTTTGAATGAACATAATACGTTCAAGGTTCTTTAAATCATTTGGGGAGCTTATGAGTTGAGATAAAGTTTTTTATTTTATGAAATAAAATGGTAAAGTGTTACAAGTGAGTGATACAATATTAATGACATTTATGAAACGAATAATTAAGTCATAAGTGTGAATAAGGGTCTAAAATGAAGGTTATTACTTTCTAGGGACTAAATTACAATTTTGGAAAGAATAACCTAGGTATAAAAATGAATTTCAGCTTCTTGAATGGAAAGATCCATTATTTATACAAATTTATAGAGAGGATATCTCCTATTCTATCCTATCAATATTATAGAGATATAATCCAAAGGAAGATAAAGGATAGATCAATCCTACTTTCTCGATCAAGTCCACATTCTTTACACAATATAAGGTACATTATAAATATATTTGATTTCCCATTATAGAACCTAGGAATTTAAGATCGATTATCCAGAAGTTGTGATTCATGTTTGTAAAATGTAGAGAATTATTAGCCTAGTGTTTTTGATCTATGAAATGCCAACGATGAGTGAATTAAATCAGCAATTTCAAATGACGAAGTCAATGTTTATAGTTCAGTTTAATTTTGTTCTTAGCGATTAAATTGAATTGCATGTAATCCTTTGAGAAATATAGGTAAGGTTTTTTAGGATTCAATGTTTTTAACATGAATCTATGCCCAAATTTTTAAATTACATATTTTCATGATTCCTCCTGGGATCTATAAATATGCATTAGATATATTTTTGATTAATTTTATAATATTCAGAAATAGGGGTTTGATATGGCCCCAACACAATTGACTACACATCAATCCAAGCTCGTATGACCAAGATATGGCCGATTGAATATCAAAGAGGTTTAGGGATACATTGTGATGAGATTTCATACACACATATATATATATATATGGGTACATAAATTTTTCTGGGGTATTAAAATGGCTTTGTGTAAGCCTATATATTAATTAAAAAATTAATTGATAAGGTGAAACACCTTATTAAAAGAAGAAAAAAAAGGGGGATAAGGATTAATGCCTACATGTTTGTACTCTAGATAACCCCTATATTGGGGTGTCATTTTATGTCTAACATGAGACAAATAACAAATGTATATATATATGGAACCTCTAATAGGGATTCCAGACCTTTCCCCAGCCTGGGTTGGGCCGAATCAGTCCAGATTCGACCTGCCCGACTCGTTAGAACTGCTGTAAGACCTAAATTAATATCTACAAATTTTCTTTTGGTCCAAATAGACCTAGAAAATTCTAAAGTTTTTTTAGAAATTAAATTTAATTGTCTGAGATTTAATAGAATTATTTCAGGTTCTAAAGGATGGATTGATAATTAATTAAAATTATTTTAATTCAAGTTAATGCCTTAAATTTACTTCCAAGATGGATTTTAGTAATTTTATGTTTTCTTATACAATATAATTTCACATTTATTGATTATGAGCTGATATAAACCCATGCATGATTATTTTTTTAATTCAATTATTTTATTTGAGTTTTAAAATGTAATAATTATTTTTAATTTTGACGATCTGGGTATCTTACCTTCCTATTTAAAATGTACGAGGGAATGTTTGTCCAAATTTAAGTAAGAAAATGTAATTTCACACCTTGAGTTCTCCTCACCTGTGTGTGAGTATACATTGTAAATTTAGGAGGAGTTCAAGACAACGTGGTTCGAGTCAAGAGCTGGCGTGAAGCCAAACTGATAAAAAGTATGGGAGTTAAGGGTGCAATTAGATTTATACATTGACTTAAGAAATTTCCCTGGGGTCTCAGTTAATCTATTGTTTGCTCGATGGATTAAAAAATAATTCATGACTCATGATCATGTCATTATTTATTTATTTTATCTATTTCATGATTTATTATTTTAGGTATGTGTATTTATTACATGAGAAATGATAAATAATAATTTATAGATAAAATGAAAATGTATGGTTAATGTTTTCAATTTAAAACATGATTAAGTTGTGAGTGTGATCGCATAGAACAAGAATGATAAATATAAAAGGATTCCATTCACTGAGATAAATTAACAAACCCCTCAAAGAAAATATGAAGTCATTAAATGCCTTCAATTGCTTGGATTTGGACAGAACTGATTGTTTGAGGTGTTCATCAGCCCTAGTTGAGGGTTTATCTTACTACCGGGGAGTTATTATGAGAGCGGTAGGTCAAATCACCTAAAGTTAGTAGGAAATATGTATCAATATCTAGCTTGTTACAACTTGAGAAGCAAATTTTTGATCAATGAAAAGTAATCCTTTGAAAAATATGACAATACACTCAATAGATTAATGATCCAAGATTTAATGTGGTTGGATAGCCAAAAGTCTACCTTAGAATCTCAAAATAGTGGTGATTTTATAGCTTGGGATAAGAAGAGAGGTTTAAGGATCCTTTCCCCTATAATACTCAAGTGACTGAGTATTATAAATCTAGTAGTTGGGGGATACTAGGATTTAATAAAATAGTGGGAGTCATTTAAAAATTAAAAATTTAAAAAATTTCATTCGGTAATCTAGATAAAGTACTAATATGATAAATGTTATTTTTTTTAGATCAAATGGAAATCACCACCACCAATATAATTTTATTACATTAAGTATTTGATAAAGAGAATATCCTTACTAACAATAACTTCTAGTAATGTTATAACCAATTACACATAGTACTATTCTAATAAAAGAATAATTATATGTTGGAATCACCAATTCTTACTGCCCCCCTTAGGGATCAATCAAGGTGGGAAAAATATAAATGTAAGAAGCATTTGGATGATGCATTGGATATCAAGTGTGTCGTGTTGTCATATAAGACTTGTGTTTTATAGAAAATGCATGAGGGAGAAGATACCTACAAGGTGGTATCTCATATCTAAGAGTTATACTAGGAGATAAATCAAAATTAAATACATTATATGACTAGTGCACTGTATTGATTCAGGTTGGTATAAGGGAATCAAGAAGCACCTCATATACTTAAGATGATTAGATACATTGAGAGGCTAGAATCCCTTGGGTTCAAATTGAACCAAGAACAAAAAATGATATCATTCTTACCTCTTTATCACCCATCTTCTTGATTTTCATCAATAATTATAACATGAATTAGTCACTCTTAGGACTTTTAGAATTAGTTCACCAAGAAGATAAAGATATGAAGAATTATAACTCTTATGTCCTTATGGTGAAAAAGAGAAGTAAAGGAAAGGCTAAGGTGTCAAAGGCTAAGTCTAAGTCAAAGGCACCAATCCACCAACCCTATAAGAAACTAAAGGTATAAAGGGAGAGAAAGGTGTTGTCAGAGACTGACCATATTATGATCTATTTTTTAATAGATCATGTAGCATAAATAAAAGCATAAAAAAACAAAAAGAGAGAGATTTATGGTGTTTTGGGAAGTAGAATTACCTAGTCCACTCCACCACCACTCTTCTCTATGAGTGTGATTATTTTCACAAAACCAGTCTTTTTTTCCAAGGAATGCCATTCCTTTTTATAGGGATTGTATGACTAAGTGCAAGAAATTGATACTTTGTACAAGCACAAAACCTATTAACTTGGATTTAGAAAGGATTTTAAATTAATATCCTTCAAAGGTTATTCAACCAGGAACCTTTACAATAAAATATAATAAATAAAAGTTTTTATAGATTTAATCTCATAACTATAAGACACAACTAATAGAAAAAGAAGGATCTCAAAGAGAAATGATCTGAAGAATAAGTAGCTCAAGGAGAGTCTTCTGAAATCAGCAAGGATCATCGATAAACACCACTGATGAAGTGAAACTTCTTCTTACTTATTTTTTTTAGAAAATAGAGTTTCATTTCTAGAGAGATTTTTTTAAATAATTATTTATATTTTGTTTTGAACATTTTTTAATGAAAAATTACATGCTCGTGCACCTTAGTTTGAAACACATGCACTATTTCTTATTTAAATGCACTTAACATGATCTTTAGAAAAATAGGGATCAGTGACATGTCCTTATCCTTGAAAATAACCCAATAACAGTAGAGAAAAATAAAATATATCATCATTGTATTATATCTTGGTACTTTTCTCTTATTATATTTAATTTTATCTTAAAGAGGAAACCAAGTATTTAAAGATTGTACAACAGCATTAAAATGATAAATTGAGTGATTATATGGTAATAAATACCAACTTTAAGAATGACTTAGATGAATTTATAGAATTGAATCAACATAACCTCATTTCAAAACTAAATCCATGTAGTGATTTTGCTTCATGTAGAAAAAATGAATAATGTAGGAATTTTATTCACATAGATTAATCTGACATAGCTGATTGAAATGACTTATCCATTTTCTTCACAGATTCAATTCATCAAAACTAATGTAGCTAATTGAAGAAATGTAGTTGATTCCACCATGTAGGCAATTTACACAACCAATTTATTCATGTAGAAAATTTACATATCTGAATGATCACATAGGCAATTGTTAACATATCTGAATTCTCACATATCCAATTATTCCACGTAACCATTTCACATAGCCAATTGATCACATAGAATATTTCTTACATTGGAAGTCTTGTTGACGTAGGCAATTTCCATGTAGGTGATTTCACAATATAGATAATTTGATGTAGCCATTTTCTTTACATAGGTGATTTACCAACATAGCCATTTTCACCACATAGCCAAAAACCGTCATGTAGTAGATTTTCCAAACATAGGTAGATTTCATCCAAAAATTTCTAGAATCCATATTTAAAAAAATTAACTACAAAAAACATATAAATAGAGTAAAACCTGATAAAAATACTTAGAAAACAAGATCATCAGTAAAGTATAAAGGGTATTTGAAATCATAAAAACCTATAGTACATGGGATATATTGGATCAACATTAGTAGTTCAACAATCTTCCACTTTTTGATGATCCCAAAACCCGTAAGACCCATAAAAATAATTAGATATTATAGTAGAAATAAAAAATGAAATTTTAAAAAGTTTTATTAGAAGTTAAAAGATATTGTTTAAAAATACAGTGTTTCTCCCCCTTAGTTAGTTACTTATTTCCTTTTTGAAAGGTATAAAACTTCTCCCCCTTTTTGAAATACTTCTCCTCGTTTTTGTTAGAAGGTATAAAAATTCTACCCATTTTTATGTCAACAAAAAGGAAGGTTAAGAGAGATAAAATAGATATTAATGTATCAATTTAGAGTGATAAAATATTTAAATATAGTAAAATACTAAATTATGGAATTATGGAAAGATTTAAATCAATTAAATAAAATAAAGAGATAAATAACCTCAAATGAAAAAAATCACTATGAAATTCATTAGAAAATGAGAAATAATGAAGTATTTCATTAATTACTTTTAAATATGAAAATAAATCCACATGAAACATTTAAAAATATCAATCAAGGAACCCATATTGGTTTGGGTAAAGGTAGTTTTAAGGTTGGATCAGTTCTAGAGGTATATGGCATTGGCACTGAAGGATCGTAAATAACTAATATTCTCTAATTAGTTTAATGAGGAGTACTAACAAGATTAGGACTAAGAGGTCTCCTTATTCTCATCTAAAACAAGGCTTCAGCACACATGTTGATACTTAGAACAACATCAGACTTATAAAATTCAATAATCAAGAGTGATTCTTGCTTGTGCATTTCAGAAATCGATTCTAAGAAACTATGGATAAACATATTAAGATGTTCAACTTTCCCTGAAGAGAAACTTGTAGAATCACTGATAGTAGGAGGGAAAAGAAAAGGGGCAATGTCTGTAGCTGAAATAATAGAAGGCCTACAAGAACCTTCTTCATAATTAGATTCACATATGTATTCATGTCTATTAGCCTACCAGTTAACAACTATAATTTATGATCCATGATATTAACTTACACTATAAAACTCTGAAAAACTATCTAAACATCATTAAGAGAATATTGAAAAACTTAAGCACTAACAGCCAGTTGGGGTTTAACTAAACTGGAGACTATATAAGGATTGTACACAACCAACTCCTTTCCTCTAACTTGAACTGAATCTTCTAAAGTTTCTTCTAAATATTCCTTTGAATCTAAATATGTCACTTCCATGGCATACAGAGCCATAAACTTTTAATATATTTCCTTTTACTATTTGGATTTTTTTTATCATTTTTTATTGATAGTAAGAATATATTCTCTAACTATATTTCTGGATTCCTTTGAAACACCCAAATTTTGTTCTACCATATCCCCAAGAGATTTCTCAAGATAACCTAAGTGGTCATTTATGTACATATCTAATCTAACACTAATCTTGTTAATATCTTCCTAGGTGTCATGAAATTGACCAAAAATATGCCTTTTCATCTAATACAATAACATTAGAGAAATAATATCAGCTTGGAGACATTTAATTTGAGAAGAAATAGAACTCAACTTTGATATTATCTGACTAACTCCATTTTGTAATTTTGGAAGAATAGTACAAAATAAAGGAAACTCAGCCTTTGTAGAGAAAAAAAGTTTCAAACCACCTATCAGGGATTTAATTTACTAAAGATCCTTATAAATTACATCATAACTATCTTTCTACATAATGGGATATATCAAAAGAATACCGATCAAATATGATTGGGTATCCATCACCCCAAATAACTTATTAAAATCTGATTTGGAGATAGAGGATGTAACAACCTCAACCCTAGTAGCCTAGATTCTATTGTTATTTTATTAAAATGACATAGACACAAGAGATCACATAACTAAGGATATATCATTTTAGTAGTCTTGAATAAAATAGATACAAACATGGTTCCCTTATTACATTTTTAATTTAAACATAGTACATAACAAAAGAAAATAAACTGCTTCCTTATCACTTATTCAAAATTCTCATCTTCACAACTTGGAGAAAGAAAAAAGATAAAAGGATGATCTCAAATGTTTAGTAAAGGTTAAATATAGTAGAAGCATGAATCAATAATATGGGAATCATAATAAATTATACATAATTAATA
Source organism: Viscum album (assembly GCA_963277665.1). Taxonomy (NCBI): domain Eukaryota; kingdom Viridiplantae; phylum Streptophyta; class Magnoliopsida; order Santalales; family Viscaceae; genus Viscum; species Viscum album. The sequence continues at coordinate 509,753,334 of OY728145.1, forward strand.
TAGCGTGGTGAATAACTGAAAAACACACGCCATCAATAAAATGATAATGAAAATGCATCCATAGATTTTTTCATAGTGAAAATATCATGGAAAGTAATAATTGATTATTGAATAAAAAAATGATTATTATTTGGACTTCATTTATCTAGAACATGAACTATAATACCGTCAAGATAGGTTAAGTCTGTGGGTAGATACCAGTCTGATTCTGTTTGGAAACAAACACAAAGGGTTTTTTGCCAACTATTTTGTCTTATGAGACATGTAGATGAATACAGGGGCTATAATGGCCCCCTACCATCACTGAAAGTCCAAATAATTATTTATTAAAGAAAAATATACCTTATCAATGTTCTTATTGAGTATATGATATATATTCATCAATATTTCCCCAATTAAAACAACATTCAAAATAAACACTGTATGTAAAAGGAAATACGACTAAGAAAATAATCATCTACATGATACAAGAATATGGATATTTAATAAAAATATAACATCAAATGAAAAATGGTCTCAAAGGGGTAGTAGATACATCACATAAAAATTATTAGGTGCACAATATAAATTAAGTCTTAATGAAATGGAAATTGAGAGAAAGTCCCTTACCTTATGTCCGAATGTGTTCTACACTTGATCTTAATATCCTAGATAATCAAATTAAATACATTAATTAATTAATTAATAAAATTTAATACATGTATTTGATTTTTTATAATTTTATTAAGTTTTTTTATGGCCTTTTTGATGAGAAATAAAGTAAAATTTTATTATTCAGGAGCATTCATTTCCTTGGTTTTCATGATCAGTTTACGTGCATATGTGTATGAAAAATCATATAAAATGAGAATAGTTGTCCATAATTGAAATTATATGTTATTAATGAAATTATTTAATATTGAATGGTTATATATTTAATTTGGTTATAGGGTATTCATATGAATCATTTAGATAAAACATTAGTGATAACCGTTTAGATTATTTTGGCATTTTTTCGATCATTATGAACTAGTTTTTTCTTATGAATTCATATTATGTATATATAATGGTTAAATAATATTAAATAAGTAATAATAAATATATTATAGTCTGTTTTATCCATAAAAATGGTTTCATGACCAGTATTTAAGGTGAAATTAGAAAATAAACAATCATTGTCCATGAAGGTGGTGAATCAGCACCTCATGAATGATGTTTTCATTTTTAGTAAAAAAAGAGAGGGGAAGAGAAATGATGATGGATTATTCCATTAAAATAATAAAAATCTAGTATATATGTGATAATGGAGTTATAATTCCACTTTTATAAGGTTATATGATGATAGAATAAGAAAATAAATTAAATTGAAAGGAAAATAAAAGAAAAAGAAAGAGGAATTTACCTCTTGAATTCTCCTCCTTAAGAACCTCCTTAAGGAACTTGGGATTAGTCTTTTGGTGAGACCAAAGGATCATAAACATGGGTTAGGTGATTATAAATATTATTGGATAGAACTTGAACAAGTCTCAAATCTTTGAAGGCATGAGGAGAAAAGGTGGGGAGGGGTGGTATTTATAGTGGATGAGAGGTGTGTTTTCCCATTATTTTATTCATTAGTTTATTATTTTGGCTCAAGACTATGAATAGTTTTAGAATTATTACTAAATATATTAAAATAATGAAGTATGGTTCTAGATTATGGAATTAAATCATCCATAAATCAAATATTACTCAACAATTCATTTATTTAGCTTAAACCATAAATTACCGTATTTCATTATTCACCAAAAATTCAACTATTTTAAAAAAATCCAAAAAATTCACTCTAAACTTTTTTTGATGTGTAGAAATAAAAAATGAACTCCATTTTATGAAAATAATTTTCTAAATATTATAAATTTAAAATTTTAATTAAAATAATCATTTACTTGAAAAATACCAATTTTAAAATTATAAATGATTTTATAACACTTTGAAAAATTAACTAAGGTCTCATAAAATTATCACATAATAATAAGGCAATAAAATATTAATTTATTATTCTATTTTATAAAAATAAATTTTCTTTTAAATCATTATATTAATTATATTATTGTAAATAAATATTTATGTTTTATAAAAATATCAATACTTAATTAATAATTTCTAAAACATTTATTTACTTATAATATGATATAATTATATCATATTACCATTTATAAGATGCCTAAATTTTATTTATACTTTTTTAGGTGAGGTTACTATTCCATTGGCTGAATTACTATTCACAAGGGTCACATTACTATTCCAAAATTCAAGTTACTATTTCATTGGAATATGTTCTTAATTTATAGAAAAAGCCTAATATTTTATTCATTCTTCATTATAGAATTTGTTTTCTATTATCTATGTGATTTTATATGATTTATACTCTATGAAATAATTTTGTGTGCAATTTAAGCTATTAAATTAATTGAATTTATTTAAGAGGACACATACTATGAAATCTTGGGGTGTTATATTCTTCCCTCCTATGAAAATTTCATCCTCAAATTTTTCATGAATATTGACTTCTAAACAAATGAGGGTGGTTCTTCTTCATAACATCATCAGGTTCCCAATTTTCTTATTCCATTTTATGGTTTCTCCAAATAAATTTTACCATCTGAGTCATCCAATTTCTCAATAATTTCTCTATGGTGTCAAGAATCTTGATAGGCCCTTCACAGTAAGATAAATCAGGTTCCAGTTCTATTTCTTTATAAGTGAGTACATGCATTGGGTCTGACATGTACTTCTTTTACAATGACATGTTGAACACATCATGAACTTTGGAAATATTTTGCAGCGTTGATAAATGCTAAGCTACAGATCCAATTCTTTCCAGAATTTCAAATGGTCCGATGTACCTAGGGATCAGTTTCCCTTTCTTACCGAACCTTAAGACACCCTTCTATGGAGATACTTTTAGAAAGACATGATATCCCACTTGGAATTCCAAATTCTTTCTATGGTTATCATCATAACTCTTTTTCCTACTTTGAACTAATTTAATATGAGCCTGAATTGTCTTTACCTTTGTTTTTGTCTCTTTAATAATTTCTAGGACTATAGGTTTCCCCTCACCAACTTAATACCAACAAGTTGGAGTATGACATATCTTTCCATATAATGCTTCATATGGTGCCATTTAAATATTATAATGGAAACTATTATTATAGGTAAATTCCACCAAAGGTATGTACTGATCCCATATACCTTGAAAGTAAAGGGAGCATGATCTAAAGATGTCTTCAAATGTTTCAATAGTCCTTTTAGATTGTCCTCTAGTTTGAGGATGATAAGAAGTACACATATGAAGCTCAGTATCCAAAGCCTTCTGAAGACTCTTCCATAATTTTGATGTAAATCGGGGATCTCAATCCGAAACAATTGATAGAGGTGCAACATAAAGTCTTAAAACTTCATTAATATATATTCTTTCTAAGAAATAAAGTGTTAAATCTTCTCTTATAGCAAGGAAATGTGCTGACTTTGTAAGACAATCAACAATTACCCATATTGCATCATTCTTTATAGGTTTCCCTGGTAGTACTGTGAAAAATTCAACTATAATGTCATACCAATTCCACATAGGAATAGGTATAGGTTTCAAAAATCCTATAAGATATTGTCTCTCATCCTTCACTTGTTGAAAAACTAGACACCTTGACACATAGTTAGAAATTTTCTGCTTCATGTTATCCCACCAAAAATGTTCCTTCAGATCTATATATATCTTGGTACTGCTAGGGTGTATAGAGAAATTTTAGCTATGAGAATAATATAATAGTTCCATTTTTTATCTTAGGTATTTATATAACACATAACCTATTTCCAAAGTTTCAAAATTTCATCCCCATACATGAAGTCTTCCAATCTTCCATCCTTAACAGATTTAATTTTCATTTGAGGATTCTCATCATCAGATTGAGATATTTTTATCTTCTCTAGTAAATATGGTGTAATAATCATTTAAAAAAGGAATGATGTTTCCACATACTTAACAATTCCTATATCCATATTTACTAAATCCATTAACATAGGATCTCTATCAATCCTCATTTGGGCCAAAAGTTCATGATATTTCCTACATAATGCATATGCTACCTTATTTTCCTTTCCCAGGTGGTAGTGTATTGAAAAATCGTAATATTTGAGTAACTGGAGCCATATACTTTGCCTCATGTTGAGTTATTTCTATATAAATATGTATTTCAAACTCTTATGATCTGTATATATCTCACATCTTTCACCATAGAGATAGTGTCTCCATATTTTCAGAGTAAATATTACGGCTACTAACTGAAGATCATGAGTTGGATAATTTTGTTCATGTGTCTTAAAATACCTTAATGCATAATCAACAACTTTATCATTTTTCATAAAGACACAACCCAGTCCATTCTTCAATGCATCACTTTATATCACAAACCCATCATTTACAGATGGAAGAGTCAAAAATGGAACATTTACCAATCTTTTCTTCAATTATTTAAAACATTCTATACATTATTTTTTCCATACAAACTTAATCCCTTTACATGTGAACTTGGTTAGTAGGTTATCCAATCGAGAAAAATTCTGAATGAAATGATGACAGTAACCTACTAATCCAATACAAATACATACCTTAGTTGTGTTCATTGGCATAGGCCATTCATAGATTTTATTTATATTCATAGGATAAACTGATATTCTATCCTTAGAGACAATATTTATAAGAAAAGAAACCATTTGAATTAATAATTCACACTTAATAAACTTCCCAGATAACTCTTTTCTTTTAAGAGTCTTTATAACAACCCACAAGTAGTTTTCATGGTCCTTATTTATTTTATAAAATATCAAAATATCATCAATAAACACCACAAAAAAATCATCAAGATATTCCTTGAAAATTATGTTCATTAGATCCATGAAAATAGAGGGTGCATTCATTAATCCGAATGGAATTATTGTAAACTCATAATTTACATACCTAGTTTGAAATGTTGTCTTTGGAATATCTTCCTTCCTCACACATAATTAATGATATCCAGATCAAAGGTCAATCTTCGAAAAATATTGATCTCCATGAAGTTGATAAAATAAATCATCAATTAGAGGTAGATGATACCTATTATTTATTACAATAACATTGATTTCTCTATAATAAATGCACAACCTCAGGGATCCATCGTTCTTATTGAAAAATAGAATAAGGTCTCTCCATGAAAAAACATTAGGGTGAATAAATCCCTTGTCACTCAATTCCTCTAGTTGTTTATTCATCTCCACTAATTGAATAGTGGAAATTCTATGATGAGTCTTTGATATAGGTCTTGCACTAGGAATTAAATCAATAGAGAACTTGACTTCCCACTCTAGATGATATCCAGGTAAATCCTCTAGAAATACATCAATATATTCTTACACAATTGGTACATCCTCAATTAGAAGATTACTTTTTTCATCCCTAGATGTTGTTTGATTTTCCACCCCAAAAATTTAATTTAGTAGAGCTAATAGAGGTGGATCTAGATATGAACCATATGATGATGTTTCTACTCTAAATAGAAGGGATTCTATATCTGCCTCACAAATTGTAACTTCCTTCTTCTTGAAATAGATTTTCATATCATATTTTTAAAGCATTTCATACCAAGAATTATATCAAAATAAACCATATGTTTGATGATAAGGTTTACAACTAAATAAAATTTATGTGTCATAAAGAAGACTAGATTGTAACATCCCAGTTCCGAAATCCACCCAGAGGCACCCCGTACCCAGTTGGTCACATGGCCTTAAGAACATTTCCCCAAACGCCAGAGGCTGCTGACTAGCAGCAAGGGCCTTGGGTGTGATAGCGGGGAAACTATGCCCTCATTGGCAGAGTACACAGTGGAAGAAAAATAAATATGCAATAATAGAAGCAATAATAACCAACAATATAAACAGTGGAAGACTAAATCAACAAACTGGAGCACATATGTATATATATGAAATGATGCATGATACATAACTAGGAAAGCTTCCAAACAAGTCACAATGCTGTAAACACTATAGTACCAAAACAATTATAAAATAAAAGTAAACGGCTCCTCAGCATCGCAAGCCAAAGATTGGTCCCATGCTCCCCTGCTCCAAGAAATCAAGATCCAGAAGTAGAAGGCCGCTTGCCCTTGTCTATACCTACAACAACATATTCTGCTTGGGCCCAAAAGCGTGGCCCAAATAGGGTGTGAGATAAAATCCCAGTAGGAATTCACCCGAAGATATGTTCCTAATAGTCAGTGAGTATATGGAAGGTAAAAGTACAATAAGTAGTAAACAATAACAACAAGTAGTAGGCAGTAAACAGTAAGCAGTAAAACAAGATGATACATAGCAGCAATCAATCCACAATAAATCAACAGCAGTGAAACAAACAGCTAAAAACCCGGAAACCCTCTGGGAAGTACTCGAAGCTATCCCCTCTGGTCCTATCCCAGAAGTACCACAACCCTCTGGGCAGTGCACTCAGCCTAACCCCTCTGGCTTGGTTATACGAATTTATGAGACTCTCTGGGGAAGCTCACACGGTCAATTCCCCTTATAGTCTAGGGTAGTCAGGGAATCTCTTGAGGAAGATCACGCGGTCTAACCCTCTTATCCCCAAGGTCTAGAGACTCTCTGAGGAAGCTATCTCGGTCAATTCCTCTTATAGCCTCAGGTATACCACAGACTCTCTAAGGAAGCTCACTCGGTCAATGCCTCCTCTAGCATGGGAAGGTTCTTAAAGAGATTCAAACAAGGTAAGACTCTCTGAGAAAACTCACTCGGTCTACCCTCCTGTAGTCTATAAAATACAAGACTCTCTGGGAGCTCACTAGGTCCATCCCCTCTATAGTCTGTAATATCTAAGACTCTTTGGTAAGCTCACTTGGTCTATCCCTTATAGTCTATAGCACTGGGTTCTCTCAGCCCCGTGCCAGTCAGTGCATAATAATGCTATAAGGTCAAAGTACACCTATAGAGCTACTTGGATAACCAAAGTACATCTATAGAGCTACTTAGGTAAACAGTCTACAAGGCAACAAGCATGTCATGAATTCCACCTCAACCTATAACCACAAGGCATGAAAACATGTGTAGCAGCCAAAGGCAAACGAGACCCAAAGGTCATAAATAAAACAAAGAAAGGGTAAAATACATCCAAGAACAACAAATTATCCTCTAACAAGGTCAATTTACCTCTACAAAATCATACAAGCAAGGCAGGAAAACAACGAAAGAAAAAGGGTAACACGCGATACCCCGTTCATGGGTATCGGTGGAAATTCGCACATAAAACTTAGAGACTTTGAACGGTAAGGCACAAAACACCTACCTCGATCTTAGGAGATCGATATAATTGAACTAAAATGTCTAATTCCCCCCTAGAATGTCGTAGATATGAGAAAACACACAAAAAGTTCAACCTTAGATAACTTGAGAAGGAGGAAGAATTGGAAAACAAGGATCAAGCAGAAGGAAGAACTCACTGCTGCGCTTCCAACGCAATCGACTATGATTGAATCAGAGAACGGACGGAGAGGTGGGGGCTTGGGAAAGATCTGGTTGTATGGGTCGCTCTCAGACGAACCAGACCTAGAAGAAAACGATTGTGGCGATGAGGCGCGACCCCGGTCCGTTTAGTGAAAAAAAAAAGAAAAGTACACGACGTATATTTTTAAAGTACACGACATGTAGTGGGTTTTTCTGTACTCTGCCAAAATAAGCCTCCATGTCACCCCTACACACCGTGTGTGTGGACTGGGCATGGCTAGCACATGGGTTCGAGCCGGAGAAGAGTACACGGCGTGTACTCAGAAAGTACATGGCGTGTACTTCGAAATTTTCCAGAAACTCTATTTTTCTTAAAAACTCTAGAAAAAGGAAAAGCATACCCGAAACGAAGATCTGAGTTCTTACAAACTTTCCCCCTTAAATAAATTTGTCCCCAAATTTCCCTAGCGAGGCATAGAAGAAGAAACCCCGAACAGCTGCGACCACTGCGATCGGACCTCGGCCTCCCTCTCACAAGTCTCGTCCTGTACTCACTCGTGCGGCCATAGAACTCATACCAGAGGAACAAACTGGCCTCGGAGAACCTTCGTACTGCGATCGACAATCCAGATGGGATGATCTTCAAACGACGCATCCATTTTGAGCTCAACCTCCTCGGGCTGAAAGACATGAGACGGGTCTGAAAAGTAACGTCGGAGCTGAGAGATGTGGAAGACGTCGTGCATGGCTTGGTACCTCTGAGGTAGCTGCAACCAATAGGAAACCGTCCCAACTCTCTCCAAAACCTCAAATGGCCCGGCGTACCGTGGTGAAAGCTTACCCTGTCTCCAAATCCTCTTGTGTCCTAACCTCGGTGCGATATGCAGGAAAACCTGATATTCAACCTCGAACTCTAGAGGTCATCTCCGTTGATCAATATAAGACTTCTGTCGAGACTGTGCTGTATCCATCCTCTTTCGAATCAACTCTATCTACTCTAAGGTCTCCTGAACAAGACGAGGTCCTAGAAAAGATGCCTCTCCTGCCTGCAGCCAGCGTAAGGGTGATCGGCATGGCCTATCGTACAGAGCCTCGTATGGTGCCATCTGAATGGTCGCCTGAAAAATGTTGTTGTAGGCGAACTCCACAAGAGGTATATGCTTCTCCCAAGAACCGCTGAAGTCTAGAATGCAAGCTCGGAGAATATCCTCAAGCACCTGGATCGTGCGCTCGGACTGGCCATCAGTCTGGGGATGGTATGCTGTACTCAAAAGTACTTGTGTACCCAAGGCCTTCTGAAGTCCCTGCCAGAACCGAGAGGTAAAACACACATCCCTTTCTGAAACAATAGAGTGTGGAACTACATGCAGATGAACGATCTCTCTGATGTAAAGTTGTCCCAGATCATCAACACTGAAGGCCTCCTTGATCGGCAAGAAGTGTGCAACCTTTGTAAGCTTGTTGATGAAAACCCAGACAGCATCACTTCCCCAAGGTGACCTCAGTAATCCGGTCACGAAGTCTATTGCGACATCATTCCACTTCCACTCCGTAATGGGTAACTACTGTAAAAGCCCTACTGGTCACTGATGCCCTGCTTTCACCTGCTGACAAGTAGAACATATCCTGACAAAACCATAAACATCTCTCTTCATACCTGGCCACCAATACTGGTGATGAAGATCCCGATACATCTTAGTGACACCAGGATGAACTGCCCAAACTGAGGAATGAAAATTCCACATCAGCTCCTTGCGTATGTCTACTGGCACCCATACGCGTCCCTGGAAATGCAAGATCTCATACTTGCCTACTATCCATCCAGGAAGAGGGTCCCCTCCTGACACACTCTCCCGCATGACTAAGGCCTCCGAATCTGATAGCTGTCTCATTCGTACCCGATCAAGAAGTGTAGAGGTAACAACCACAGATGAAATAAAGGTCTGTCCCTGCCTGTCGTGCACCTCCAGATGCATCTCAGAGAGAAGATCCATAAGCTGCCACTCACTACTGGCCTCCTGAACTGCCTGAATCCGAGTTCTCCTACTCAACACATCATCCACTGCGTTGCCCTTTCCCGACATATAGGCGAGCTCGAAGTCAAAGGACTAAAGATACTCGACCCACCTGCGCTATCTCAGATTCAGATCGTGCTGAGTGAAGATATTCTTGTGGTTGGTAAAAACCACAAAGTGCTCTCTCAGAAGATAGTGTCTCCAACAGCGTACGACATGAACAACCGCTGCCAACTCCAGATCATGCGTCGGGTAGTTTCTCTCGTTTGGCCTCAAATGCCTAGACCCATAAGCAACGACCTCATCTCCCTACATAAGCACAACTCCTAGCCTGATACCCGAAGCATCACAGTAAACAGTATAGCCTTTGCCCGGCTCTGGCAAGACTAGTATCGGTGTTGACGTCAACCTCCCTTTTAGCTCCTGAAAGGCTAACTCACAAGAATCTGACCATAAAAACTTCACCCCCTTCTTAGTCAAACCTGTCAATGGTGCTTCTAGGTGCGAGAAGTCCTGGATGAAGCATCTGTAGTATCCAGCTATCCCTAGGAAACTCCGCACCTCAAAGACGTTCTTCGGATGCTCCCAGGAGACTACACCTCTCACTTTCTCTAGGTCCACTGACACTCCTGTCTCTAAGATAACATTACCCAGAAAGTGAATCTTATCCATCCAAAAGTGGAACTTTGAGAGTTTATCATAGATCCGATGCTATCTCAGTGTACTCAGAACGATCTCAAGATGTGTGGCATGGTCGTGTCGAGTGTGAGAGTACACGAAGATATCGTCCACGAAGAACACGACAAAGGAGTCCAATTATGGATGGAACACTCGTTTCATCAATGTCATGAAGACTACAGGCACGTTTGTAAGACCAAACGGCATGACTGTATACTCGAAAAGACCATACCTACTCCTGAAAGCTGTCAGAGTTATATCTAATGGGCTAACGCACAATTGATGATAATCGGACCTCAAGTCAATCTTTGAGAACACTCGGGCTCCTCGAAGCTAATCAAAGAGGTCATCAATCCTCGACAAGGGATATCGGTTCTTGACCATCAACTAGTTCAGCTTCCGATAATCCACACAAAGCCGAAGGGTACAGTCTGCCTTCTTCGCGAACAGGACAGACGAACCCCAAGGAGAAGTACTGGGTCGGATAAAACCCTTTTCCTGCAACTCCTCCAAATGATTCTTGAGCTCCTACAACTCAGGTGTAGCCATCCTATAAGGAGGAATGGACACCAGTTCTGCTCTTGTCACGAGCTCAATCGAGAAGTCTACCTCACGCTCCAGAGGTAAACTTGAAAAGTCTTATAGAAAGACATCCCTGAACCGATCCACCACTGGAGGAAAGTCTAACTATGAAGTCCCCTGGTCATACAGATAAAGAATGGCAATCTGGGTTGTAACTTCCCCTATCCCATGATGCTCTGGTCCAACTCTACCCGCCTGGACATCCCAATCACCTCTATGAAGGAAGGATCCTCCCTATGGTGATATAAAACTCACCCTGCGGTGATAGCAATCAACGATTTCCTGGAAAGTAACTAACCAGTCCATCCTGAGAATGACGTCATAGCCCGTCATCTCTAGGACATAGAGGTCCCATAAGAAATGACACCCCACAACCTGAAGAGGGCACTCTCTTCACTGACGTACGCCAGATGTCCTCATTCCCAACGGTGTGTCAAGAGTCAACATGTCGGCAGCCAAAAAGATACAGAGCCCAAGGCTCTCCACAAACGCAATAGAGATAAATCTATGGGTATCACCAGTATTGAAAAGTGATGAAGATAAAATTGAGGCTACTAAGATTGTACCTCGAACTGTAGAAGGGCCGGGATCCTGCTCCTGATAGGTCTGCTCCACGGCGAAAGACTGGCCTACACCGCGGCCCTGCTCCCCTGGCTGACCGCTCTGAGCTGATCCACTCTGCTGTCGTTGATGACCTGGTGACTGAACACCATGACCGTGACCTCCACCTCAGCCTGAACGGCAGGAAGAACTCTAGTTCCCTGACTGGTGGGAAACTGGTGAAGCATCTCCAGAACACGGGGTCATAGAGGAACCCCTACCACCAGCTGAAGGTGAAAATATGTGATAGAAATGATGAAGATGGCCCATATTTCCGCAAGACCGACAATCCATCGGATCCCTCTGGCACTGAGGTTTAGTATGCCCACTCCTACCACACTGGTAGCATACAACCTGGCTGTGAGAAGACACATCCCACTAACCTCGATCTCCTCGAGAAGACTCTCTACGACGCTTCCTACTGTCCGTAGGAGGAACACAAACTCTGGATATCGAACCGCCCTGGCTCACTGCTCCAGAATCTCTCAGATTATGCTCTGTGGTCAGTGCCTGGTTGATGATGGAGGATATCGAAGTCAACTAGAAGATATTCACATGGGAACAGATCTCCTGCCTAAGACCGTCCTCGAACTTCCTAGAAAGGAACAAATCATCACCTGCTGGGATCAGTGTGAAATGCTACAGCTCAGTGAAGCGAGACGAGTACTCCATAACAGAGAGAGTACCCTACTATAGACTCATAAACTCCTGGGCTCGATCGGCCCTCAAGGTCTCTAGATAGAATTAGTCATAGAAGGTGCGTCAAAACTCATCCCAAGACATATCCTGCTGACGCCCTGACCGTGAGATCACCTCCCACCACCTCTTGGAGGTGTCCCAGAGCATATAAGTAGCCAGATTTACCCTTTTCTCTAGATGGATCTCTAGGTGCTCAAAGTTGGTCAGTGTGGACTCTATCCATGAATCTGCAGCGTAAGGTCCTCCATCCCTTGAAAAAGTATGAGGATGCTACTACTAGAAAACCCACATCAACTCAGCCATCGACGAGGCAGGAGGCGGTGCTCCCTGGAAGTTCTGTATCATCCTCAGGAAGTCCTCCCTGAACTATGCCTCGGTGCCTGCAACGGGTATGACAGCCGGTGCCAAGGATGGCTCGACTGGAGGATCGGCAGGAAGTCCCTGATCAGCCATATCTAGCGTCTGATCACTGCCTGATGACAGACGTACAACTGGAGGATGTCTCAGAGGCATAGATATGAAAGATCAAAAGTATACCTTAGATCAAAAAACAAGGTCAGAGGACACAAGATTACAAAACAGGAACAGGGGAAGAAAAACACACAAGTTTACAAAACATGACTACATGACGTGTATAACAACTACACAACGTGTCTTCTTAAGCCACTGACATGGGCGTGTACCCCTTCCCTACAGGTCGTGTAATACCTCAAACTACACGGCGTGTTGAACCAACACACGACGTGTACATGAAGACTATTACCCTGCCTGAGTCTCTTTACATGACTAACTCACATGGTTCAAACTAACCTCAGACTACACGGCGTGTTCCCTAGGGACACGGTGTGTACCAGACACTGACTCGGTGGCCCGTGTTGTTGGTTACATGGCCGTCTACACAGATGGCCCTTACACGACGTGTTCCGAACAAACACGGCGTGTATAAAAGAAGGTGACACCATCCCGTGTTGTTCGTGACACGACCAGGTACCTGGGAAAGACTACACGACGTGTTCCAAAAGCAACACGACATGTCTTCGAGAAGGTCACGCCGACCCATGTTGTTCATGACACGGCCGGGTACCTGGGCAGAACTACACAACGTGTTCCTTTACAACACGGTGTGTTCTACTCGAGCTTCCTCGACCTGTGTTGTTAGTGACATGGCCGGGTACAAGGCTCTACACTACACGGCATGTACATACCATACACGGCGTGTTCCTGGCGTTATTTTCACAACACTGTGTTCCTACACACACAGTCAGTAACACGACCTAAAAAATACACGGCGTGTAACTAGAAAGTACACGCCATGTATTCTGGGTTTTTCTGGGCAGTATCTCAGAAACTGCACAGAAGCCCAGAAACACGGAAAACAAGGCAAAGAGGTGCCAAATTCTGATCCGTGAGGGCCCATACTCCCCTCGAATCAAAGCTTGGAATCCCCTACAGTCATGTACAAGAGAAAACAAGATCATGATCCACCAATTTCCGATTAAAGAGGGCCCATAACACCTCAAGAATCAAAATTTGGCGTTCATTTAAACAAAGTACAATACAAACAATTCTCTAACAAGCAGCAGAGATTCTATCAAGCATCTATCACAACAGCATGCATAATATATACAACGTCTATCACAACAGCATGCAATCACTAATGCACCCTAAATGGCATGGCAAGAATGCATGGAATGTGATTTCTACAAGTTCCTATATGATGCATCAGATGGAATACCCTCATATCATCAGGTTGTGACAGAAATAGAACCGTAATATCAAAACAATAACAGTACAAAGCATGTGAATCACTCTAGGTGAAATCGTATCAATCGTAAAATCTCAAAACCAGAAACTGCAATAAACGAGGTAGTATGGATTTTCCCTGTACACGGGTTAGCTACTCCCGAGCACAGCTTATTACCAAGTACCGAATCCATCCTATCCCTGGCTAAGTCTCCAAACAGTAATATAAGAGAAAATAATACCTCTAATACCACTTTGTAACGTCCCGATTCCAGAAGCCACCCAGAGGCGCCCCGTACCCGGTTGGTCACATGGCCTCAAGTGCATTTCCCCAAACGCCAGAGGCTACCGACTAGCAGTGAGGGCCTTGGGTGTGATAGTGGGGAAACTATGCCCTCATTGGCAGAGTACACAGCGGAATAAAAATAAACATGAAATAGCGGAAGCAATAATAACCAATAATATAAACAGCAGAAGACTAAATCAACAAACTGGAGCACATATGTATATATATGAAATGATGCATGATAAATAACTAGGAAAGCATCCAAACAAGTCACAATGCTAGAAACACTACAGTACCAAAACAAGTACAAAAGAAAAGTAAATGGATCCTCAACATCTCAATCCAAATCTTGGTCCCCTGCTCCCCTGCTCCAAGCAATCAAGTTCCAGAAGTCCAAGGGTGCTTGCCCTTGTCTATACCTGCAACAACATAGTCTTATTGGGCCCAAAAGCGTGTCCCAAACAGGGTGTGAGATAAAATCCCAGTAGGCATTCACCCAAAGATCTGTGCCTAACAGTCAGTGAGTATATGGAAGGTAAAAGTACAATAAGTAGTAAACAACTACAACAAGAAGTAGGCAGTAAATAGTAAGCAGTAAAATAGGATGATACATAGCAGTAATCAATCCACAACAAATCAACAGCAGTGAAACAAACAGCTAAAAATCCAGAAACCCTCTGGGAAGTACTCGCAGCCATCCCCTCGGGTCTTATCCAAGAAGTACCACAACCCTATGGGCAGTGCACTCAGCCCAACCCCTTTGGCTTGGTCATATGAATTTATGAGACTCTCTAGGGAATATCACTCGGTCAATTCCCCTTATAGTCTAGGGTAGTCAGGGAATCTCTTGAAGAAGATCACGTGGTCTAACCCTCTTAGCCCTAAGGTCTAGAGACTCTTTGAGGAAGCTATCTCGGTCAATTTCTCCTATAGCCTTAGGTATACCACAAACTCTCTGAGGAAGCTCACTTAGTCAATTCCTCCTCTAGCCTGGGAAGGTTCTTAAAGAGATTCAAACAAGGTAAGACTCTCTGAGGAAGCTCACTCGGTCTACCCTCCTGTAGTCTATAAAATCCAAGACTCTATGGGAGCTCACTCGGTCCATCCCCTATGTAGTCTGTAATATCTAAGACTCTCTGAGAAGCTCACTCGGTCTATACCTTATAGTCTATAGCACCAGGTTCTCTCAGCCCCGTGCCAGTTAGTGCATAATAATGCTATAAGGCCAAAGTACACCTATAGAGATACTTAGCTAAACAGTCTACAAGGCACCAAGCATGTGATGAATTCCACCTCAACCTATAACTGCAAGGCATGAAAATAGGTGTGGCAGCCAAAGGAAAACGAGACCCAAAGGTCGTTAACAGAACCAAACAAGGGTAAAATACATCCAAGAAAAACAAATTATCCTCTAACAAGGTCAATTTACCTCTACAAAAGCATATAAGCAAGGCAGGAAAACAATGAAGGAAAAAGGGTAACACGCGATACCCCGTTCATGGGTATCGGTGGGAATTCAAACATAAAACTCAAAGAATTTGAACGGTAAGGCACAAACCACCTACCTCGATCCCTGGAGATAGATATACTTGAATCACGACGGATAATTCCCTCTAGAACATCGTAGATATGAGAAAACGCACAAAATCTTCAACCTTAGATAACTTGAGAAGGAGGAAAAATTGGAAAACAAGGCTCAAGCAGAAGGAAGAACTCACTGCTATGCTTCCAACGCAATCGACCGTGCTTGAATAAGAGAATGGACAGAGAGGTGGGGGCTCGGGAAATATCCAGTCATACGGGTCACTCTCGGATGAAGCAGACCTAGAAGAAGACGATTGTGGCAATGAGGCGCAACCCCGGTCCGTTTAGTGAAAAAAAAGAAAAGTACACAGCGTGTATTTTTAAAGTACATGATGTGTAGTGGGTTTTTCCGTACTCCCCCAAAATCAGCCTCCACTTCACCCCTACACACTGTGTGTGTGGCCCGGGCACGACCATCACATGGATTCAATCCGGAGAAGAGTACACGACGTGTACTCAGAAAGTACACGGCGTGTTCTTCAAAATTTTCCAGAAACTCCATTTTTCTTAAAAACTCCAGAAAAAGGAAAAGCGTACCCGAAACTAAGATCCGGGTTCTTACATGGATGACATATATTTGTTGCAAGGATACTTCCATTAGGAGTTTTGATAAAAAAATCCTTTATTAAATCAAAAGGAAAATGTCTAATTTTCTTGGAAAACCGGGATGATATAAAATAATGAAATGATCTAGAATCAAATAATTCATTGGCTAAGTTTGAAGAAATGATTAAAGTACCTATCACCACATCATTAGGAATTGAAGCCTTCGTAGTTATGATCGCATAAACTTGGCCATCTCCCCTTGGCCTCTTCTGTGGTAGATTCCCCTGACACTTGGGACGTTGATTTGAATAATGCCCCATTTCATTATAGTTGAAGCATTTAACATCATTTATCTGTTTCTTTCCCTTAAATTTATTAGATCAATGAACCTTTTATTTTCACTTATAGAATACTCCCATGCCTTTCAAGCATTTCCCAAGATGATTATTTCCATAGTTTTCACATAATGGAAATTGATTCATTCCCTTCTTCTTCTTTGAAGTCTCACCTTTTCCATGGTTATCAGAAGAACTATTCTTCTCTTTATTTACCTTGAACACATGTGATCTAGAAAATCCCTTCTCCATTTTGATGGCACTTAATACTATTTAATCATATAATTAATTTTTTTGCAAATCCAGTACCCTTTAGATACTTGTCTTAAGACCTTCAAAGAAATGATCAATATTGTCTTTTGAATCACGTATGTAATCTATAGAATACCTGGACAATCTTGTGAAGGTAGCCTCATACCCCGCAACACTCACTTATTCCATTTTCTTTAAGATAAGTAATTTTATCTCCATTTAAGTTTTTTCTCACAAGGGAAGTATTTGTAGAATAATATTTCCTTAAAATTTCTCCATTCCATGTCCTCTATTTCTTCTTCCTCCTTATTATTATGGATTAAAGACCACCATTGGTCAACATCACCCTTGAGATAATATACTACCAGTACTACATTTTCATTTTCATTGCATCTCAATTCCAGAAATATAATTTCAAGTGACTCAATCCACTTCTCAGTTACCACCAGATTAGTAGTCCCACTAAAAGATGGGGGATTTTTCCACATGAAATGATCCAACATAAGTGTAGTATGGTTATCCATCATAACCTGAGTAATCTATTCTAATATGGTTATGATCTACTCAACTCCAATACTAAGTGTGTTGACTTGCTCAATGGGGGAATTCCTACATTATCATTGGGTACTAATTACTTTCCTTCCATTAGGTTCCATATCTAGACAATGGGATACACTAAATTAGTTTATGAATCATGATGAAAACTTTCGAGCTAAAAAAACACTTAACATAAATTGAAAATTTATGTATAACTAATCTCATAACCATAACATGGGTTTTTTTGGGGAAATATTTACTTTTAAATACTTCACAATGGTTTGTAAATATAATGTGAATTATCCTAATAATATCCCTCTAGAGTGTCAAAGATGGTGCATAGTAAGGACCATTGTCATGTACCGGGTTACCCCAAGTTAGGACCAAGACATTTTGTCAGAGTTGTTACCCCTAGGTACATATGTTCCAGAACCACATCCACTTTTAGTATCCAGAAAGGGATGCATTTTATTGACAAACCACTTACTCTATACTTACCAAAATTTTAGTATGTTATTATATCATTATACTTAAAGTCTATCTCTGGGTTATTCTCTATAAACTATGTTTTCTTAATCTAATTACTAAGGTTTATAGTAAAATTTCTCTGATACCAACTGTAACAACCACAACCTTAGTAGCCCAAAGTCGGTGGTCATTTTATTAAAATGGAATAGATACAAGAGATCAAATCACCAAGGATTGATCATTTTAATAGTATTGAAGAAACTAGATACATACATGGTTCCCTTATTACATTGGTAATTTAGACATAGTATATAACAAAATAAAATATATTGATTCCTTATCACTAATTCAAAATTCTCATATTCAAAAACTGGGTAAGGAAAACAAATAAAAGGGTGTGCTCAAACAATCAGTAAGGGTTACATATAGAGGACGCATGAATCAGTAATAATTAAATCATAATAAATTATACATAAGCAACATGGAATGGCGAATAATTGAATAAGACTTACCATCAATAAACTGAGAATGAAAATGCATCCATACAATTTGTCATAGTGAAATCCTCATGGAAAGTAATAACTGAATATTGAATAAATAAAATGCTTATTATTTGTAAATCATGTATCTTGCACATGAACTATCATACCATCAAGATGACTTAAGTCTGTGGGTAGATACTCATCCGATTCTATTTGGAAACAAACGCGAAGAGTTTTTTTCCAACTGTATTGTATCATGAGAACTATAGATGCATCGAGAGGATATAAAAGGCCCCACCCATCACTAAAAGTACAAATAATTATTCATTAAAGAATAATATTCCTTATCAATAACAATATTGAGTAGACGATACAAATTCATCAATATTTCCACAATTAAAACAACATTCAAAATAAACACTATATGTAAAAGGGTATACGACTAATAAAATAATCATATCCATGATACAAGAATATATATATTTATTAGAAATATAATTTCAAATGAAAAATTATCTCAAAGGGGCTGTAGATACACCGCATAAAAATTATTAGGTGCACAATACCAAGTAAATCTCAATGAAAGGGAAATTGAGACGAAGTCCCTTACCTTATGTCTGAATGTGTTTTGCACTTGATCTTAATATCCTATATAATCAGATTAAATCAATAAATTAATCAATTAAGAAACTTTTATACAGGTATTTTATTTATTATAATTTTATTAAGTTCATTTATGTCATTTTTGATGAGTTATAAAGTACAATTTTATCATTCAGGAGCATTCATTTCCTTGGTTTTCATGATCGGTTTACTTGTATATATGTATAGAAAATCATGTAAAATGAGAATAGTTTCCCAGAATTGAAATTATATGTTATTTATAAAATTATAGAATATTTAATTGTTATATATTTTATTCAGTTATATTTTATTAGGAAGAATCATTTAGATAAAATGTTAGTGATAATTGTTTAGATTATTTTGGCATTTTTTTCGATCAACAGGAACTAGTTTTGTCTTATGAATTCATATTATGTATATATAATGGTTATAAAATATTAAATAAGTTATAATACATAAATTATAGTTTTTATCCAAAAAATGGTTTTATGACCATAATTGAAAGTGAAATTAGAAAATGAACAATCATCATCCATGAAGGTTGTGAATCAGCACCTCACAGATGATGTTTTCATTTTTAGTACAAAAGGAGAGGGGAAGAGAAATTATGATTGATTATTACATTAACATAATAAAAATACATTATATATGTGATAATAGATTTATCATGCCACTTTTATAAGGTTATATGAGAAGATAATAAGAAAATAAATGAAACTGAAAGGAAAATAAAAGAAAAAGAAAGAGGAATTTACCTCTTGAATTCTCCTCCTTGAGAACCTCCTTAAGGATTGTGTGATTGGTATTTTGGTGAGACCAAAGGATCCTGGACATGAGGTAGGGTTTTGGTAAGAGTATTTGGTAGAACTTGGATAAATATCAAATCTTTTAAGGTGTGAGGAGAATAGGTGGCGAGGGGGGGTATTTATAGTGGAGGAGAGGGGCATTTTCTCATTATTTTATTCATTAGCTTATTATTTTTGGCTAAAGACTGAATAATTTGAGAATTATCACTAAATATATTAAAATAATAAATGATGGTTTGAGATTATGATATTAAATTATCCATACATCACCTATGACTCAATAATTCTTTCATTTAGCTTATACCGTGAATTACTGACTCAATAATTCTTTTATTTAGCTTATACTGTAAATTATCGTATTTCACTATTCAAAAAAAATTCAACTATTTTATAAAAATACAAAAAATTCACCCTAACCATTTTTCAACATTTAGAATTAAAAAATTAAATCTATTTTATGAAAATAATTTTCTAAATACTAGAAATTTAATTTTTAATTAAAATCCTTATTTACTCGAAAAATACCAATTTTAAAATTATATTTGATTTTATAACACTTTGAAAAATTAACAAAGGTCTCATAATTTTATATTATAATAATAAGAAAACAAAATATTAATTTATTATTCTATTTTATGAAAATAAATTTTCTTTTAAATCGTTATATTAATTATAAAATTGTAAATTAACATTTATTTTTTATAAAAATATCAATACTTAATTAATAGTTTCTAAAAAATTTATTTACTAATACTATGATATAATTATATCATATTAAAATTTATATGATGCCTAAATTTTATTTATACTTTCATAGGTGAGGTTACTATTCCATTGGCAGAATTAATATTCATAAGGTTCACATTACTATTCCTAAAGTCAAGTTACTGTTTGATTGGTATATGTTCTTAATTTATAGAAAAATCCTCCTATTTAATTAATTATTTATTATAGAGTATGTTTTTTGTTCTATATTTGATTTTATATGATTTATACTATATGAAATAATTTTGTGTGAAATGTAAGCTATTAAATGAATTGAATTTATTTAAGTGGATACATACCATGAAATCTTGGGGTGTTATAGAGGACTCTTTAATATCTTTGATCTCATTTTTTCAAACAACTTGCTTTGCTTTTAAATCAAAATAACCTACAGTTAGGTTGTCATGATCCATCATTAATTAATTATAAAAAACTTCCTTTTCCAAGATTTTTGAACTCTTTCTAACTAAATTATATACTTCATGATCATTTTAAGGTGAAGATGGTACCAATAGTGTATGAGAACTCTTTTCAAATTCCATAACCACATCAACATCCCTTATTCTATCAACCAGTGATCCAAGAAGAATTGGACCATCTTCTTAATGCATTGCTTCTAACTCTGGAGTTATATAAACTTTAGAAATCAAAGTCCCAGACTCATCTATATTATCTTTAGAAAAATCAATAGTTGTCTCAACAACCATTTCTACATGACGATCTTCCTCTAAAAATACAAAAACTTCACAACCAACTTGGATCTAAGTTTCCACATCCTATTGAATATGGATATGATCACCAAATGTAGTACTGATAACTATAACTGAATACTTAGTTATTATAGATGTTGTCTCCTCTACTCCCATTACAGATACCATCTTGATAGGTGTTTCATCACTAGATAGTGAGGTTTGAGCCGAATCCCCCCAAGTCACACTCTCCTAACCAACCACTTTGAAAGAATTAAAAGTAGAATCCTAGGAATATACAATCATATTAAAAATAACTTAAGATAGAGTATTAATTTTATAACATTTCACCTCTTTATATTTATTTAAATACAATTATTTCTTTTTCAAAACTAAATAAATTAATCTACCATAAGGATAGTAGTTTAACTTCCATTTTCCTTCACAAAAACGATGCATGAATCTCACCATGTATCTTGAAAAAATAAAATTTAAATTATTTATCAAGAAGTAAATCAAATACATATCTTTAAAAATTACTTTCACCATCTCTCCTGGTCTTTGTTCTATACACATATGCCCAAACTTACAAAAAACATTCCATTCAGCATACAACTCTTTTTACAGGTTTCTTTTCAAAAATAGAGGTTCCAAACAAAAAATTGAACACTTTGTTTGGATCTACTAATATTTTCCCAACAAGAATATGAATACATGACCCCCCTTATGAGGATAATTAAATATATCATCCATTTCAACAGAAGAAACTACCACTGTCTTTCCTCTAACATTTACATGACTAAATCCTCTGTTTGATTAAAATAAAACTCGAAATTCACTAAGAACTCATTAAATTATTCCTAAAAATGAAAACCTAACTTCTTCTCATCAAACACAATATCCTAACCTTGAAACTCAAGCATTGGTTTTAGCAGCATTTCGACATCCATGCCACATCCATGGAATTTCCCATAAGAACCCTTCTTCCACTTCCTTTGGATTTATTAGAAAAACCTGAGCTTCCATCATCAACACACTTTGAATTTATGATTTAAAATAGGCCATTTAATGGTCAAAAAAGGATTGAGAGGTTAGAGATGATGGTTCAACTTCAAAGGAATGTTATGTATACAAATGGAAAAAGGGTTGAGAGCTAATTTTGTAATTGGTCACATACGTGAATCCTAATGTTCTTACATACCTAGGTTTGTTTTAGGTTTACTTATGAATAATAATAAAAAAAAAAATAAATACAATAAAATTAATGAATTTGTATTTTAAAAATTTAAATTAGAAAATAAGAAAAATAAAAATAATTTTCATATAGATTTAAACTAAATAATGTAACAGAACACTGGATTTTAAATTTCAACAACAATAAAGACAATAAATTCATTTAAATTAGAATAAATAAAATACATTAAATCTATTTAAAAATGAATAATACAAATTATATTTTAATAAAATCAAAATGTACAAACATAAGTGGTTTAGTAAAAATATATGGTAACTGATTCTCTATAGTGATTAATTCAAGAGAAATATCACCTTTTTGAGAATGATCTCTTAAGAAATGATGCCTTAGGTTTGTATGTTTTATTATCGAAGGAT
Source organism: Viscum album (assembly GCA_963277665.1). NCBI lineage: Eukaryota > Viridiplantae > Streptophyta > Magnoliopsida > Santalales > Viscaceae > Viscum > Viscum album. The sequence goes on from OY728145.1 coordinate 509,776,145, forward strand.
TTATTGAATTATTATAATTATTGACAGCACCAGTGTTATTAAATTTAATTGATAATTTATTATAATTTAATCCAAATTCCATTAAGGTGTGTTTTATCCACAAAACTTGTGCAAAACAACTACCAAAAACAATATATTATGCTTCTGTCATAGATAATGCAACAGTGTGTTGCTTCTTACTAGACTAGGATTCTAAGTATTTACCTAGAAATGGAAAGTTCCTAAATTAATCTTCCTATCTAATCTAAAACCACCAAATTTAGTATTTGAGTATGATATTAAATTAAACTCAGAAGTTTTTGGAAAAATCAAGGAAAGATAATTTGTTCCTTTTAAATATCTTAAAACACTTTTGGTATCTTTTAAATGTGATTATTTAGGACTAGCTTTAAATCAAGCATAAATACATACTAAAAACATAATATTTGGTCAAATAGAAATAAAATAAAATAAAATTCCAATTATTCTTCTATAAATATTGTTGGACACTATTTTACTAGCTTCATCCAAATCATGTTTTTCTTTAGATTTCATAGGAGTAGTATGTACTTTACCACTTCAAAGTAAAAACATTTTTAGTAAATCTTATTTGTAATTAATTTGATTTAAAACATTCCCAAAGTATATTTTATAGATTTTAAAACCTATAAAATAATTTAACTCACCCATCATACACATTTCAAATTATTTTTTAATGAGTTTTAAAAATTCATTACACAATTTTTTTATTTGTAGAACCAAATATTATATCATCAACATATATTTTCACTAAAAAGATATATAAAGATAAATTTTTATTAAATAAAGTAGGATTTTACTTACCTACTATAAAATCATTTGAGAAAATAAAATAACTTAAATGATCATACCAAGCTCTATGTGTTTGTTTAAGGCTATAAAGAGATTTGGTAAGTTTAAAAAACTAAATTTGGAAAATGGGGATTTTAAAAACTACGAGTTTGATCAACATAAACTTAATCCACTAGAAAAACATTTAGAAAAGATGGTTTTACATCCATCTAATATAATTTAAAATTCATATATGATGAATATACTAAAATAATTCCAATGGATTATAATCTATCTACCGGGGAAAAGGTATCCTCATAGTTTGTACCCTCTTCATGATTATACCCTTTATCCAATAATATATCCTTATTCCTAGTTATCACACCATGATAATCCTGATTATTCCTAAAAACCCATTTTGTTCCTATAACAGGATATTTAGAGGGTCTATCAACTAATTTCCATACCTTGTTCCTCTTGAATTGGTCTAATTACTCTTTCATAGTTACAACCCAACTTTCATCTACTAAGGAATCTTCTATATACTTAGGTTATAACTGTGATAAAAAGGAAAAAAACTCTAAAAGGTTTTCTAAACTACTTATAATTACAATTCATTCATATAGAATTACTATAACAATTTCTAAAGGATGATTCTTAAGGGTTCTAGGCTGTTTAAGCATCACACTTTCAGGCTCACTGGAATCCAACCTTTTAGGATTTGGTTCTGGAAAATGAATTTCTAATTATTCATCCTTTTTGTCATAAAAAATATGTTCAAATCTCATGTTTTCAAAAGAATCACTTATTTCATCAGTTTGAGTTACTTTGTGATCAAAAGGACCACTTTCATCAAATTTCACATGATTTGATTCTTCAAAAATCTTTGACCATTTATTGAAAAATATGTATGATTTTGAAGTAATATAATAACCGAAGAAGATTCCTTCATCAGATTTTGGACCAAACTTACCAAAATTATCCTTGGTGTTTAGAATATAAACCATGCATCCAAAAACCTTAAAGTATCTAACTATTGGATTTCTATTAATACATAGCCCATAGGGTGTTTTCTTTAAAATATGACTAATTATAACTCTATTTATGAAATAACGTGTTGTATTCACAGCTTCAACCCAAAAATAAGTATGCATGTTATATTCACGTAACATTATCTAAGAAATTTCTTGCAAATTACTATTCATCCTTTCAACAACACTATTCTATTGAGGTGTCCTAGGAGCCGAAAAGGCCTACTTGATATCATGTTTTGAGAAATAGGCATTGAACTCATGATTTTAAAATTCTACACCATGGTCACTTCTTAAATAAATAATTTTGGCATCTTTCTCTTTTTGAACCAGTTTTCAAAAACTTATAAAAATAGAACAAGCATTACTTTTGAACCTTAAAAATAAAACCTAGGTAAATATAGAAAAACCATCAACTAAAAAAAAAAATATTTTACTCTTATATTTGCAACTCTAGATGGAAGAAAAGAACCCTTACGAATAAGTTTTAGGGTTCTAGAAGTGAAAACCTATTTAATTGATTTAAAATATGACTTGTATTGCTTTCCCATATGACATTCATCACATAACTTCATTTTATTCAATTTAAGATGAGGTAAATATGAAACTAAATTCCTTTTGGAAAAATTTCTCAAAGAATAAACACTAAAATATCCAAATATTTTATTCCATATCCATGAATCATTTTTTCAGAATTTAAATAGTTCACCTTTTTTCTACTCAAATAATTAAGATCTAGAGTATTGACATTATTTATTAATGGTGCCTTAAATTTAAAAATTTTATTTTTAAAAATAGAACATGTATTATTTAAAAAATAAACAAAATAACCTTCCTCACAAAGTTGATGGATACTTATCAAATTGTGCTTTAAACCCTCCACATAGAGAAATTTGTTGATAAAGACAAAGTTTGTATTTCCAATAGATCTGACTCTTATAATTTTTACTTTAGCATTATCATCAAAAGTGACATAGCCTCTGTATATCTTTGATAACGAGTGAAAATTAGAGAAATATCCGCTCATATGCCTTGAGAATACACTTTCCACACACCATATTTCATTGGTTAACTTCGACCTTTGTATTTAAAAAGTCAAATTAAAAAAGAAACTATTTTGGTACCCATATTTTCTTAGGTCCAGTAAGCTTAACAACTAAGGATTCTGGAACCCAAATTTGTTTGGGCAGCCCAAAAACTTCAACACTGAATTTTGAATTTTTTTTTTGTGAAAAAAGAATTTTTTAACTCCATATAACTATGAGTTTCTCAAAATTTAACTATTTTCATAGTTTCCCAGCTCACCATAATGGAAGCATGTAATTTTTAGAACTAGGTATAAAATAGTTCTTGTAAAATTTTTGTTTTTCACCTTAAATTCATATTCCAAATCTATTTTTTTGAGTTTTATTTTTACTAAGAATTTTATTTAAATAATTTTCACCTTTTTTAAATACAATATAAGTATCTTCAAATTCATGAACTTTTTTTTTGTAATTTTTAAAATTTTTTCCATGTTCAATACACGATTCAGTAGAATTTTCTAGTATGGTTTTCAAATTTAATTTTTTTAGTTAAGTCTTTATTTTCATTAAAATTAACTTCATAATATTTTTTGAGTTTTTTCTTTTTATTTTTTAAAGATTTATATTTAGCTTCTAATATGGGACAATATTCATCCATATCCTTAAATGAGCAATTTAAATTTTCTAATTTAGTTTCATGAACATATGAATAGAAAGAATGTATCTCATTAGTATGTTATATAAAACACATATTGGGTTTCTTATTAGAATGTTCAGTTTCTGATTCTAAAGATAAAGTATCACTATAATCCTTTAGAGCACTCCCTATTTCCTTAAGGGATTTCTTATCCTTCTTCTTATAACCAAATTTATTGAAGTATTTCTTTTATATATTTTTTTCATCTTGAAAGCGTGGATAATCGGACTTGATGAGTCCTAGCTTCTCTCACTCATAACATCTCACTTACTTAGAATTTCTATATAAATACTTATATTTATTAAAAGGTTTCTTAAAACATCTATCTATTTATAGAACTTCTTGAATTTTATGGAAAAGTGAGCAAGCTCACTATTTTAATAGCAACTTCTTGAAAAAATTTTACCAAATGAATCATCCATCTAAACTTATTTATTCTTCTTGTAATCCTTTGAATTTGAGACTTTTAAAGCATAATTCTTCTTCTTAACTAACCTTTGTTCTCCAAATTCACCTTCTATCTCTTCCTAATCCATCATTAGTGTACTAATAAGATCTTTTATTTTTAAGTTTTTATCCTATGCTAATTATATGATAGTGGCCAAAATACTACTCCACCTTGGTGGTAGTATTCTGAGAACTTTCAGAGCCTAATCAGATTCAGTGACAGGTGTATATAAATAAGCAACATTATTTACAATTTCTATAAGTATTACATTAAACTATGTGATAATCTCACTATACATCATTCTAAAAGTGTCAAACTTTAGTTTTGTAGTATTATATTTGAGATCTCTCACATTATCTGTTCCTTCATAAGAAACTAAAATTATAGTCCACATTTCATGATATGTTTGGCATTGATAAAAATTGTTAAACTAATCCATACATAATCCATAGATTATATAATTCATATATTTAGATTTCATATCATAGTTTAATTCAGTTTCATCATCCCAAGTTTTTAGTTCTGTATTTAGAATTTTATAAGGCTTCATGGATTTGATATAAACCTTCAGGCCAAGGTTCTTTAGATATATTGTAATGACCCAAACTTTTATTAATGAAAATTACTCTTGATCTAATTAAAAGTCTTATTATGTAAAATGGTTATATAAAATATGGGCTTCCTTGGTTTTGTGTTTTGGAATTTCAAATTACCGTTAAGAATTGTTACCATTTCTAATATAGATATGATAATGGTCTTTATGAGGGATGCCCGATTTCCGGTGATGGAGAACGCGCTAAACGTGCCGCTGCAGTTGTCTTCTTCATCTCTTATCTCTGATGCTCCGGTTGGGGTTCCTGTTCTCAATCTACCTGATGTTCAGTCCATCCCTAATTCTCCCTGCACCCCTTCTTTCAAGGAAGTTTTAGGGTGAAATCCTTTCATTTCGAAGGGGGATGAAGATCGTCTGTTGCTAAAGGGATCGTATTCCCGCTCAGTGGATGGTCTTCCTTCTTTCTTCGTTTTAGAGGATGTTTTTCGTTCAGCTTCAGATCGTCTCCAGTGGATGTTGATAGCGAGGTTTGGAATTGATAAACCTCCTCTTCAGGTGTTTTAACACTTTGTTAGCTCGTGGCTTCTAGGATCCCCTACTAGGGTTTCATCGCTGAATCGTAAGGCTTTTTGTATTGTGATTTCCTCGTGAGAAGATTTTGTATCGGACTTTTCCTATGCTCCCCGATCAGTAGGTCACTGGAGGTTTTCCCTTTTACGGTGGTCAATGGATTCTCATTTGGGTAAAGATTCGTCTCAGGCTGCGGTATGGGTTTCTCTCCCAGGTTTTCCTCTTCCCTTTTTGTCCCTGGATCTTCTGTAGGGAATAGGGGATTCTCTAGGTTCATTTCTATGTGTGGACCAGCGATCCCTGCATATAGAGGATGTGGCTACAACTATAATTTGTGTCGAGATGGACCTAACATCTCCTCTACCCCCTAATATTCTGTTAAAAGTGGGTGGGATGGAAGACTAGTCGCAAGCCCTAGTTTATCATTACCCGCCTAGTTTCTGCTCTTGGTGTCAATTGCAGGGGCACAATGCTTCAATATGTCGCAAATTCTGTGAGACAGTTCCCCCGGTGCAGGTAGCCTCTTCATTCCCGTCCATGGCTCTAGGTGCGACCCCTGCTGTTCAACCGGGTAGTTCTCTGGATCCTGTTGCTCAGGGGAAGAAAGATTTGCTACCTCCTTCTCCTCCTAAAATGGAAGCCTCTTCTTTGGTAGAGCTAAATTTCATGGTGGATGTGGATCCTCCATGCCAAGACCTGATTTCTATAAGTAAGGCTGCCTCCTCAAGTAGTTATCTTGGAGTGATATCATCGTTGGAGTTCTTTTCTGGTTTCTTAGGGAAATTTTCTACCCTCATTCCTTTTTCTTTGCCCAACCCGATTATCAAGGAGATTGATCCAGGGGATTTTTCTGAGGATCTGGTTCAACATTATTCTCTGATAATCAGCTCTCCTCCTAAGTTCTTAGACGTGCTTTTTCCAGAGCCTGTTTCAGCGAGCAAGAAACCTTCCCCCCCAAAGCTTCTGTTGATCAAATATATCTCTTCATCCTTGGACTGATCCTCATCTAGCAGGATGAAGACCAGATCCCAATCCAAATCCAAATATAAAGTCAGAATTTCAAAAAAATCTAGGGGCTATGAGTCTGGGGCTAGTGCAAGACAACTATCTTTTAATGTTTAATATTCTTCTATGGAATGCTCGTGTCCTGGGATCACGGGTAAAATCGGATTTTATTTCCAATGAATTTTGTTCTCATTCTATTTCTTTGGTTTCTATCTTGGAACCCAAATAGGCTCTTGATAAAATCAAGATTTTTGCCCAGCGCATGAGGGCTCATGGATCTCTTCAAGGTTTCCCAACCAATTCTCACATTTGGCTATTTTGGAAGTCAAGCTGTGCAGTGGATCTAGTTTCCACATCTGAGAAATGTATTAATGTGAAGGTTCTGGTGGGAGATACTGAGATTTTATTGTCTGTTGTCTATACTAAGTGTACTGCTCCTAATCGTGAACCGTTATGGGATGTTTTAAGTTCAGTTAACCTAGAATATTCTCCTTGGATAGTGGGTGGAGATTTCAACATAGTTACTAATCTGGAGGAGAAAAAAGGTCCATGTTCTTTTCCTCTAAGGGCCAGTCATACTTTTGTTTATTTTATGGCTCAGAATGGCCTCATGGATGCGGGCTTCTCTGGTGATCCTTTTACCTAGTGCAATAACCAATGAGGAAATAGACGTTCTTGGTGTTGGCTAGATCACTGCTTAGTTAACGATGTTGTTCTCTCAGCCTTCCCTGATATCAAAGTTCATCACCTGGTGCATGGTCTCTCAGACCACTCACCCCTCATACTCTCTTTGGAAGCCTGTGATAGCAGTACCCTTCCCTTCCACTTCTTGGCTTCCTAGGTGGAGGACGCTGCCTTTCAAGACCTTGTTCGTAATACGTGGGATCCACCTGGCAATGCCAATCCCTGGGTATATCTTCACAAAAACCTAAGGAAAATGAAGAATCGTTTTCAGTCTTGGGTCAATGCCCTTCCCTCTTCGGATGCTGAGCTAGAGAATATAGGTAGAGAAATTAATCTCCTCGAATCAGTTCTGGAAATTTCCTAGGATGAGTTTGTTTTTGCTAAGCTTAGGGTTAAAAAAGACATGCTATCCGATTTGCTGATGAAGCAGGAACGCGTTGCAAGAGAGCAGTCTCGTATCAAATGGCTTTGTGAAGGTGACCGTAACACAACCTATTTTCATTATTGTATTAAGGAAAAACGCAGATCTTCAAGTACTAATGTCCTTTTGGAGGATGGCTCCATCTCCAATGATAGAGATGTTTTAGGTAGCTTGGCTGACATCCACTTTAGATCCTTACTGGCTTATCTGAACCCTCTTATGGTTGATGGTTACCCGAATGGAACCTCGACCCTATTTGATGTTATTCCTTGCTCGGTGTCAGAGGAAGTTAATGTTTTACTTCAAACTCCCCCAGAAGAGGAAGAAATCAAAGCTGTTGTTTGGTCTATTAACACGGTCAGTGACCCAGGACCGGATACTTTTCCAACATCCTTCTATCGTGCTGCATGGGATACAGTTAAAGCAATCTTATTTAGTGCTGTGCAGGATTTCTTACGTGGAGGTAATCTTCCCCATGTGGCATGTGTAACTAAACTGGTGCTTGTTCCAAAGGTCAAAACCCCCACTTCGTTGGATCATTATAGACCCATTAGCCTTTTCAATGTTCCTTATAAAGTCTTGGCTGTCATTTTGAATTTAAGACTATCCCCTTTACTCTCAAGTTGGGTATCCTCGGAACCGCATGGTTTTGTGAAAGGTAGATCCATTCAAGGGGCTATTGGCTTGGCCCAGGAAATTATCAGTGACATCAATCTGAAAATTCCAGGCAGCAATGTGGTCATTCAACTTGACATGAGAAAAACATATGATAGGATGGAATGAAGTTTTCTAATCCGGGTCCTTTCAAGGATGGGGTTCTCTTCTTGGGTTGTTGATATTCTTTTTCGTTGCTTCAGTTCTCCATGGATGGCCACATCCTTTATGGGTAAGAAATTTGGGTTCTTCAAGGCGGTCAGAGGCTTGAGACAGGGGACCCGCTATCCCTCTCTCTATTCATCATTGCCCAAGATGCGTTCAGCCGTTATCTTAGCCACTGTATTGCTGTAAGAATAGTGCTTCCTTATCGCCATAAATCCTCTTTTGGGAGTATATCTCATTTGATGTTTGCCAGAAATACCATCCTATTTGTTAATGGTAGTAGAAAATCAATTCAGGGGGTTAATGAGGCTCTGGAGCTCTATTGCGGGTGGTGTGGTCAAATTATTAATCGTGAGAAGAGTCTTTTCTTTGTTCCCACTAAGTGTTTGGAGAGTCTCTCTAGAATTCTGATGTCCTACCTTGGTATGAGAAAAGGATCGTTTCTAATGAAGTACTTGGGTGCTCTAGTGTCACCACACACCCTCCTTATTAGACACTTCGATATGGTTATGGATAAAATCATAGGGCACATTCTTAATTGGAAGAACATGCTTCTATCATTTGGAGGTAGGATTACGCTGATCAATTAAGTCCTATCTTCCATACCCATGCACATAATATCTACCCTTAAGGTGCCGAAGATAGTGATTTACAATATTGAATCTACCATTTCGGCCTTCTTATGGGGTGGGCATATCCAAAAAAAATGTCATTGGGCTTCTTGGAGTAAGCTGGTCAAGCCGATTGACGAGGGGGGTTTGAACCTGAGAAGTGTTTCTGGCTATATGAGTGGTCTTCCTGCCAAGCTGGCCTGGGAGGTTCTTGAGGGGAGATATCTATGGGGAAATAATATGAAAACTACTTATGGTTGGGAAGGGAGTTTCACTGGATGTAAACATTCTATAATCTACAAGTTAATTTTGCCTTTTTTTCCTCTTCTCCAGCATCATTCTCGGTGGATTATTGGAAAAGGGGATGTCATCTTCTGGTTTCAAAACTGGTCGGGGTCAATTTTGGGTTTTCCTAACTGCCCTTATCCATCCATTTCTTTCAGGGAGGCTTGCGGGTTCCCTCTCCTTACCCGGACCACTCTGGATGCTGCTCAAAAAAATGTCTACGAGAATATCATGCTTTCTAATGACCCTAATAAGTTTGTTTTCATAGGATCGACATCAGGTATATTCTCTATCATAGATTTTCTCAGAATTCAATCTAATGCCTCCCAACAAGACTGCTAGGGTGATATTCTATGGTGCAAAAGGCTGACTTCCAAATTCCTTTTCCTTGCCTGGCATGTCCGACATGGTGCACTGCCCTCAGATGAAAATGTACAGCGAAGGGATGTTTGTTTAGCCTCAAAGTGATTCTGCTGTAAAGAGCCAAAATCTGAATCTGATGTCCAACTTTTCTTCAATAGCGATTGAGATAAAATGATCTGGAGTTCCTTCGGTCAATTTACAGGCTGGTCTGACCGGATTTATTCTACTGATTCCTTCCTTCAGCAGTGGTTTTCGATGCTGGACAGACCATGTGCGGAACGTCGAGCAAGGGAATCTATCTTCATTACAGGATGTTGGTTGCTTTGGACATCTCATAATGATATGCGTCACCCTAAAATGGCGTATTTTCATTTGGGTATCATCTTTAAAGTCCGAAACCTCATTCTTGATTTTTGCAGGTTAGACAAAAGTCTCGAGGCTGCCCCGTCTATTTCTTCACTTCTTCCCCAGCACTTTGTGTTCAGTTTGGACTCACCTATCCGGGGTACTTGGGTTCAATGGAAAGCTCCTGTTTCGGGGCTTAAATTGAATACTGATGGTTCGTGCTGCATGGGCATGATGCGAGGGGGTGGAGTTATTAGAGACAATTCCGGATCCGTGTTTGCTGCCTTCTCAGTTTTTTTGGGCCTGGGTGACTCTCTCCAAGAAGAGGCTCTCTCCATGCTTTATGGCCTCAAGTTTTGCAAGAATAGAAGCTTATGACTCACAGAGATTGAGTCTGATTCGATGATCCTCCTTAATGCTCTTTCAGGTAAGGGTCCGGTCCCATGGTCCATTATCTACTTTATCAGACGCTACAACAATATACTGGATGATCATACTTCTATTCTTCATACCCGGAGAGAGGGGAATGTGGTGGTGGACTTCGTCGCTTCTATTGCTTCTCATCATGACCAGTTTATTATTTTTTCTCATCCTGGATATTTTCCCCCTAGGGGAATGCACTTTGTTAGGGCCGATGCTATTGGACTTCATTTCTACAGACCTTCGTAATTTCTCTTATAGGATTTTCATCCCTTTCTTTATTTTAATAAAAGCATAAAAATCTTTGGTGGTAATATAACTATTAATTAGTAAACACATGATTAGTATAAATATAAGGCTTTAACAAATTCAATTTACTCAGACAAAGGAAGTAATGACCTTATCCAATATAATTGCTCCATAAGATGCCCATTTTTAGAGATTGGAAAGGAGTTAGCGTCACTAGGCTTTGTTCTTGACCAATCCCAAGATGAACTTCAACACATTAATCTTGAATGAAACTGCCTATGGGAGAAGTGGAAGTTAATAGAGATTACCACCTGAGCGATATTATCTGAGCCTCCCCAAGAGTCTGTCACCAACACACACCTTAACCTTTGATTTTATGCATGTGTTATAAAGGTTTATGTAATAAGACCATATCACTATGATTATGTGCAATAGTTTTGTATATAATAAATAATATACATTCATTTTATTATTATTACTTTGTAAATGGTGTTTTAATAATAAATAGTATTTTTAGTTAATATTCAATTAAGTAATATATTTTGAGGAATTAATGTATTATTTAATTAAATAATATTTTAATAAAATATTATTACTAAATTACTTTTTATTAAATATAAATGATCGTATAATTTTTATGAATACAATTGTAATTTTTATTAACGTTTGAAAGATGTTTTTGTCAAAACCCACGAATTTTCGATAAATGTCGGTTTTTATTTTAAAAGTAAAAATTTAAATATTTAGAAAATTATTTAGATAAAATGAGTATTATTTTTTTTAATCAGGATGTCGAAATTATCCAATAGTGATTTTTTCATAATTTTCCAAGACAATCGATCTTTTAGGTAAAAATTAAATACCGTTTAAATATATAATGTGTTTTATGACATTATAATGAATAAATAGTGATCTAATAAAATACTATAAATGGGATTTTCGTCCAATATAGGTTTTATCTTTAAAATAATGTGATTTTAGGATTGTTTGATTTATTTTACAGAGTCTTAGTGGACCCTCCAAGACTCATAAAACATTTTAACATTTTAAAATGATTTCCTTGAGAGTGTGACTCACCTCCACATAAGCAAGCCTAATATTTTAATAAGTTAGGAAATTTTACTTATAAAATAATGTTTTCCAATCCAATTTGAAAAAAACCATGGACAAAAACCATGGGTTGGTTTGTGGTTTTGATTATTTTAATGTGTGGTGTCCAAAACCTAAATAATAAAGAATTCCCTCTCTTTTCCTATATAATCCCACCCAAGCTCCCACTTATCTTAACTAAAAACCCTTGGAGTATGTACCTAAACTACCTTCCTCTCTCTATAATCCTCCCAAGGTTCCCCAATATCCCAATAAGCCTCTCTCAATCCCCTCCCAAGCCTTTCGGATCACATTTCCAAGTAAGAGATTTCTTCCTTTCTCATTTTTTGTCTCAGTCTCTTTATGTTGCTATAACCTAGTATTTTCAATTAAAAATGTTGGGGTATAATTTCAATACTCCCCTATACTTCCCTACTTATGTTTTAATGATGATATACCCATTTATATCTCATTAATTCCTCCCATTTACACCCGTTACCATGCCTAAATTCAGTAAGGGATTTCTCTCTTATCATTTACATTCAATATTTTTTTTGTATTATGAATCTAAATTCCATTAAATATGTTGGGAAATGTATCTATATTACCCAATTACTATCTATTTAATGTAAATATGTTGATACACCCCTTTCTCTATCATCAACCATTTTTATGAATTCTTATGTCACGCCATTATGCTGCCGAAATTGCACATCGATTTTCCTAGCCAAAGTCATTGTGTAGTGAATACCATGCCCATTTATCTATCAAGGGTATTCAACTTTATGAACATTTAATTATTGATTATAGAGTTTCATGTATTAATTCCACATTAATTTATCATTTAATAAATGATTATGTTTAATGAATCCTTGTTATATGATCCATGTGGCACACTTATGCATGAAATGAAATGATTAAAAAGGGTGCACCCTGATAGCGCTCCAATGCATTGGGTAAAGATTAGTATCATGATAAATCAATTGAAATGAGGTTTTAATCATTCTAATTCAAGTGAAATAAGGGTTTACTCATACTCCATGTGCAATGAGCCTGGGCTCATGCTAATACCATGTTAAATGTTTATGCGACATTTCCATGTTATGATAATCATGATATATCATGCCTTTATGTTCATGTTTCTATTATGCTCCCTCGATATGAATATTGTCAAAAATTTATTGTATTCTTAATGTTATGACTTGTTTAATCCCTTAATGGGATTTATAGCTCACCCTTTTCACATGTATGTCCTTAGGTTATCCCATGTAATGCTAAGTATGAGGGAATGTTATAGTCATATAAAGGAAGTTTTCAATAAAGATGTTGTACTTTTATGTCTTAAGATGTCATGTAATGTTACTAATTTCCAAATACACTAGATCTCTTTATCATTAGAGTTTTCTTAAGTGTAATTTTATGTAATAAATCATGTTTAAGTGTGTAATAATGAGCAGTGTTATTATAGTTGGTATCAGAGTATAAGTTTAGTTATTTTTGGGATTAGGATTAGAAAACCCTAGTGAAAGCCTTAGGGATAAGACTAAGTATAATAAAAACATCCCCAAATTTTGGTGAGTATTGAGTAAGTGGTTTATCAAGAAAATACATCCCTGTATAGATATGAGCAGGTAGAGGAGGCTCTGACACAAATGTATCTAGGGGTAAAACCCGAAAACACCTCTTTGAGCTAGAATCGAATGGGAACTAGTGAAAGATAACGGGCCTTGTTGAACTCTTGGTTACAAAACTCTCAAGGGATATGCTTTGGTAAATTCATAAGCTTAGTATGAAACATTATTAATAGAATAAAAAAAATTCCCTAAGAATATATGTTGGAAAGTAAATCATGGATAACATAGATTGAAGCCTATAAATTCATAAGTTAAGAAAATAAATATAATTTATAACTTATCACTTTTTTTCATTGGATTCCCCTTTATGTGTTACCCCTAAATTTCCTTTTATTCCAGCTAATGTCCTGTAATATGAGGACTTGGGCTAACAACCGATCCGAAGATCAATGTGATGACTGTTATAATGAGATTCCCAATACGATGGGAGAGAGAATCAAAAACATTGTCACAATACTCTCTCAGTTAAATGAAGTTTTTAATATAAACACGGGTTAATGGAACATTCAACCCCCCCAAGAAAGAATAAGCTGCAATCAAGAGATTTATGAAACAAAGGCATCCTACTTTTAATGGATCATCTGATACCTCAAGGTCGAAATGAATATTAGAGAATCTTAGGGGTATCATGGGGATAAGAATCATAAGGTGGACTTTAATTCTGGCGGTCCGATGGATAAATCCAATGTTACTAAGAAAATCCAGCACCCCACTTTCCAAAGGTGTGGAAAGAAGCACCACAGAAATTGCCTGAAGGGGACAAGGAAATGCTTTAGGTGTGAAAGATAAGGGAACCTGACCATTAACTTCCAACAAGAAAAACCCACAGCTGTGACAGAGGAGATGAATGCTCTATTCTACCCTCAACGCATTGTTCATTTCTTCAACTGTAAAGAACCATGACACTGCAAACCAGTTCCCTAATCCAAGGGTTTTTAGAGGCAACCAACAACCTCCAATGTAGAAAGATAGAGATTTTTCCATCACTACCACCAAAGAGAACCCTGAAAATGAAGTGGTGACAGGTACGTTAGTTATTCATTCAAGAATAGAGAACTTAATTTTTGATTTTGGTTCTACACATTCTTTTATATCTTCAAATTTTAGTTGAACAATCTCAACACCACCACAAATCATGGAAGTAGATATTTTGGTGAGAACGGAAAATGGGGCAATCATTACATCCCATGAATATAACTCCTCCCTTATCACAATTTGTGGTTTAAAGTTCCTGGTGAACCTCGCCATACTCCCTCTAGTGGAATTTGATGCAATTATTGGCATGGATTGACTTTCTCTATATAGAGACAACATAAATTTCTGTAAGAGGGAAATAAATCTCTATATGGAGAACCGACCCCTGATTTTGTACAAGTGCAAGGAGGAGGATGAATATTCTTCATCACCATCATCTGAAGCATGGATATTACTACCCTATGAGCATGTGTATCTTGATTAGATGATTGAGTCTAAGGAATCAACCATCATTTATGACATTCCTATTATGAGGGAATTAGCTGAAGTGTTTCCCAAGGAATTGTCTGGTCTTCCTCCTAGAAGAGATTTGGAATTCTTGATTGATCTTATACCTGGGGCATTTCCAATATCCAAGAATCTATATAGAATGACTATTGTATAGCTTGAGGAGTAGAATAACCAACTACAGGAGAATCTGGATAAAGGGTTTATATGCCAAAGTGCTTCACCATGAGGTGCACTGGTCCTCTTCGTCAAGAACAAGGATGGGCCAATGCGCCTTTTCATTGATTATCACGAAATCAAAAAAAATCACAATAAATAACAAGTATCCTCTGACTTGAATTGATGACTTATTCAATCAGCTGCGTGGAGCACAATACTTCTCCAAGGGGGATCTATGGTCAGGATATTATCAAGTAAGGGTGAAGAAGGAGGATATCCCCAAGACTGCTTTTTGTGCAAGATATGGGCACTATGAATTCATAGTAATGCCTTTTAGACTCATTAATGCTCCAGAAATCTTTATGGACTTGATGAATAATGTCTTTAGAGATTAACTAAATTTTTTTTTGTAGTCTTTATAGACAATATTATAATATAATCCAAAACCAAGGAGGAGCATGAGGAGCATCTAAGCAATGTACTAGAGACATTGCAAAAGGAGAATCTCTATGAAAAGTATAGCAAGTGTGAGTTCTGGTTGAATGAGGTCTCATTATTGGGTCCTATCATCACAAGAAATGAGATATCTATGGATCCTTCCAAGACAACTGAAATTGAGGGATGGATGAGGCCAACATCGATAACAGATATCCATAACTTCCTAGGGTTAGCTGGATATTATCACCGATTTTTGAGAAAATTATCATGATTGTCCAACCCTATTACCAAGATAACTTGGAAGGGAGTAAAGTTTTCTTGGAGCGATGAATGCGAATAGAGCTTCAAGGAGTTGAAAAGAAGGCTTATCACTATGCTCGTGCCCACACTACCCACAGATGGAGAACTTTTTTTGGTATTTTGTGATGCTTTGAAGAAGGGCCTGGGATGTGTGTTGATGAAAAATGAAAAAGTTATTGCCTATGCTTCACGACATTTGAAAGTTCATGAGAAACACTATCCAACACATGATATAGAGTTGGTTGTAGTAATATTCTCTTTAAAAATTTTGTGAGATTACCTCTTTGGGTAGAAGTTTGAAATATATATGGATTAAAAAAGACTCAAGTATATATTTACATAGAAATAGTTGAATATGCACCAACAAATATGGTTAGAGATGATCAAATACTATGACTGATCAATCCATTATAACCTTAGGAAAGAGAACAAGGTGGAAGATGCTATAAGTAGAAAGGAACATGTGATTCTATCATTGATGAGAATTGAAAAGGATCCAATCTTCTTATATTTGATGAAGATGGAAATGGGAATCATAAAGAATATAATATCATCAATCTTTTCACAAATTATTGCTCAACCATCTCTTTTGGGAAGATTAAAGGATGCTCAAAAGGATGATGTGGGAATTCAGAAGAAAGTGGAAACTATCATAAAAGGGAAATCCTCAGAGTTCAAAGTTAATGAAGAAGGAATTGTGAGATTTGGGTCAAGACTATGAGTTACATAAAATACGGAGTTAGAGAAAGAACTTTTGGATGATTCACATAGTTCAAATTTCTCCATTCCCCTAGGAAACACAAAGATGTATCGAGATCTTCTAGAGCTTTATTGGAGGGATAACATGAAGAAGTAGATCGCTGAGTATACGTCAAAGTTCCTGGTATGTCAGCAAGTGAAGGATGAGAGTCAGAAGTCTAAGGGGATGATGTAACCATTATCCATACCAACATGGAAATGGGAAAACATCACCATGAACTTTTTCACCAGAATTTCAAAGACATCCAAAGGAAATAATGCTATTTGGGTTGTTGTGGATCGTCTTAAAAATACTGAACACTTCATTTCAATTTGAGAGGATTTCTCATTAGATCAAATGAAACAAATATATATCAGATAAGAGGTAAGGCTGCATGGAGTACCACTATTGATTGTATCTGATCGAGATCCAAGATTCACTTTTAAGTTCTGGAAGAGTCTTCAACATGATCTAAATACTAAGCTGAAATTCAATACAGTTTATCATCCTCAAACTGATGGCTAATCTAAGTGGACTATCCAAACACTTGAGAAAATGTTGAGAGCATGCTAAATAGACTTCAAATGAGAATTGGATCAATATCTTCCTCTAGTTGAGTTCTCTTACAATAACAGTTTCCACTCAAGAATCCAAATGGCTTCTTTTGAATCCCTTTACGGGAAGAGGTTCAAAACACTAGAATGTTGGGATGAAGTTGGGGAGAGAAAACTATTAGGTCCATAAATGGTCGAAGAAATGGTGGAGAATGTTAAGAAAATACAGCAGCACATTAAAGCTGCTTAGAGTCGACAAAAGAGCTATGCTAATAATCATTGACGAGACCTAGAGTTTGATGTTGGAGACATGGTATTCCTCTGTATATCACTGTGGAAGAGAGTTATGAGATTTATAAAGAAGGGAAATCTTAGTCCAAGGTAAATTGGTCCTTTTGAGATCCTTGATCGCATTGGAGCAGTTTCCTATCGAATAACACTCCCACCAAACCTATCTCAAGTACATGATGTATTCTATGTATCACTCTTGAGGAAGTACATACCTGACCCATCGCATGTACTCAATATAGAGGTGGTACCATTGGATAATGACCTCTCCTATGAAGAGAAGCCAGTGAAGATCTTATATCATAAGAAAAAAGTTCTAAGAAATAATAAAATGCCCCTCGTCAAGGTGTTGTGGAGAAACCAAAAGTTTGAAGAAGCAACATGGGAATCAAAGGAAGTGATGAAGTAGAGTTACCCTCATCTATTTTAGTGTGGGAAAAAAAAATTTGAGGGTGAAATTTGTTAAGGTGGGAAGATTGAAATGACCCAAAATTTTATTAATGAAAATTCCTCTTGATCTAATTAAATGTCTTATTATGTAAAATGGTTTTATAAAATATTCAATTATTTAATTTTGTGTTTTTGGATTTCAAAATACCGTTAAGAATTGTTACTGTTTCTAATATAGTTGTTAAATAGGAACCACATGATTAATATAAATATAGGGATTTAACAAATCTATTTTACTCATATAAAGGAAGCGATGACCTCATCCAGTAGAATTGCTCCATAAAAATCCCATTTTTTGGAGATCAGAAAGGAAGTAGCATCACTGGGCTTCACTCTTAACCAAGCCCAATCTGATCTTCAACACGTTAAGCTTGAACAAAACTGCCTATAAGAGAAGTGAACGTTAATAAATATTACCACCCGAGCGATGTTATCTTAGCTTCCTAAGAGTCTTTCACTATCAAACACCTTACCCTTCGGCCTTATGAGGGTGTTATAAGGGGTTATGTAACAAGACACTTGTACTATGATTATGTGCATTAATTTTGTATAGAATAAAGAATATATATTCATTTTATTATTGTTACTTTGTAAATAGTGTTTTAATCCCAAATAGTATTTTTAGTTAATATTCAATTAAGAAATATATTTTGAGGAATTAATGTATTATTTAATTAAATAATATTTTAATAAAATATTATTAATAAATTACTTTTTTTTAAATATGAATGATCGTATAATTTTTATGAATACAATTGTAATTTTTATTGAGGCTTGAAAGCCGTTTTTGTCAGAACCCATGAATTTTCGATAAATGTCGGCTTTTTATTTTAAAAGAAAAAATTTAAATATTTAAAAAATTATTTAGATAAAATGAATATTATTTTTGGAATCAAGATTTTGAAATTATCCAATGGTTATTTTTTCATAATTTTTCGAGACATTTGAATTTTTGGGTAAAAATTAAATACCATTTAAATATATAATGTGTTTTATGACATCATAATGACTCAATAGTGATGTAATAAAATACTACAAATGGTATTTTCATCCAATATACATTTTACCTTTAAAATAATGTGATTTTAGTTTTATTTATTTATTTTACAAAGCCTTAGTGGACCCTCCAAGTATTATAAAACATTTTAACATTTTAAAATTATTTCCTTTAGAGTGCGACTCACCTCCACATAATCAAGCACAATATTTTAATAAGTTCGGACATTGGCCTTATAAAATAATGTTTTCAACTCCTATTTGTAAAAAACCATGGGCAAAAACCATGGGTTGGTTTGTGGTTTTGATTAGTTTAATGTGTGGTGTCCAAAACCTAAATAATAAAGAATTCCCTCTCTTTCCCTATATAAACCCACCCAAGATCTCACTTATCTTCACTCAAAACCCTTGGAGTACGTACCTAACTTGACATAATTTCTCTATAATACTCCCAAGTTTCCCCAAGATCCCAATAATCCTCTCTCAAGCCCCTCCCAAGCCTTTGAGATTACACTTCCAAGTAAGGGATTTCTTCCTTTCTCATTTTTTTGTTTCAATTTCTTTATGTTGCTATACCATTGTCTTTTCAATTAAAAATTTTGTGGTAAGATTTTTCACCTCCCCTATACTTTCTTCCTTATGTTTTAATGATTATATACCCATTTATCTCTCATTAATGCCTCCCATGTATACCCGTTACCATGCTGAAATTCCATAAGGGATTTCTCTCTCTTCATTTACATTCAAGCTATTATTTTGTATTATGAATCTAAATTCTATTAAATATGTTGGAACATGTATCTATATGACACTATTACTTTCCATTTCATTTACATATGATGATACAACCATTTATATCTCATTAACAATTTTTACAAATTCTTATGTCATGCTGTTATGCTCCCAAAATTGCACCATAATTTTCCAAGCCAAAGTCATTGTGTAGTGAATACCATGCCCATTTATCTATTAAGGGTATTCACCTTTATGAATATTTAATTATTTATTATAGATTTTCATGTATTAATTACACATTCCTTTATCATGTAATAAATTATGATGTCTAATGAATCCATGTTATATGATCCATGTGGCACACTTATATATGAAATGAAAAGATTAAGAAGGGTGCACCCTGATAGTGCTCCAATGCATTGGGTAAAGATTAGTATCATGATACGTCAAGTTCAATGAGATTTTACTCATTCTAATTCAATTGAAACAAGGTTTTACTCATTCTCTATGTGAAATGAGCCTTGGCTCATGCTAATATCATGTTAAATGTTGATGCCACATTTCCATGTTATGATAATCATGCTATATCATGACTTTATGTTCATGTTTATCTTATGATCCATTGATATGCCTATTGAATAACATGTATTTTATTCTTCATGTTATTCCTTGCTTAATCCCTTACTGGGATTTATAGATCACCCTTTTCACATGTATTTCCCCAGGTTATCCCATGCAATTCTAAGTATGATGGAATGTTGTGGTTATGTAAAGTAAGTTTTCAATAAATATATTGTAATTTTATGTCTTAAGTTGTCATGTAATGTTCTTAATTTCCAAAGACACTAGACCTCTCAAACCTCAGAGTTGTCTTAAGTTCAAGTTTATGTAATAAATCATGTTTAAGTGTGTAATAAAGAGTAGGGTTGTTATATATATGATCATTCGTGCCTTCCAACAACCATAATTATCACCATTAAAATAAGGTGATCTAACCATAGTCATTCCTTATCTATTGTCATTAATAGTGGCCATTATTGAATATATCTTAAAATTTCAATGTTTCACTACTAAGAACTCAATAATCAATACTCTATGTTACCAAATGTTGTCAAATATTGACCATATTAAGATTCAAGGGGGGGGGGGGTGAATTGAGTTTTTAAATTTTTTCTTCACTTAGAAAAACCACCCTCTCTTATTTTTGACTAATTCCTAATCCATTATTTAGTAGAGGATACAATAGAAATAAAATCATAAACAAAAAAATAAATAGAGAAATTTATGAGGGTTCTGGGTATAAAATTACCCTAGTCCTCTCCACCACCACTATTCTCCACAAGTGTGATGATTTTCACTAGACCAATCCTTTTGTTGGGGACTGCTAGCCCTTTTTATAGGGACTGCATGACTGAGTGCAATTAGTCAACACTTGGTACAAGCATAAGAGCTTTCAACCGGGATCCATAAAGGCTTTTCAAGTAACACACTTCATTTTTTATTTTATCGGGAACCTTTACAACAAAATATAATAAACATAAGTTTTTACATATTTCAACTCATAGCTTTAAGATATAACTGATAGAAAAAGAAGCATATCCAAGAGAAATTATATGAAGAATAATAAGGTTAAGAAGATTCTTTTGAACTAATCAAGGATCGTCGATAAGCACTTTTGATGAATCATGAATTCTTCTTCATTATTTTCATAGAAAATAGAGTGTCATTTTTAGAGATCTTTTTTGAAATAATTTTATCTATTCTCCTATGCACCTTTCTTATTTGTGAAAAATTCCTTTCTCGTACACCTCTATTTGAAACACATGAACTAATTCTTATTTAAATGAACTGTATATGATATGTAGAAAAATAGTGATAAGTGACATGTCCTTATCCTTTAAAATAAATTGGAAATAGTAGATAAAGATAAAATATATCATCCTTGTCTTCTATCTCGTTACTTAGCTATTATTATATTAGATTTTATCTTAAATAAGAAATCAAGCATTTAAAGATTGTATAGTATCATTAAAATGCTCACTCGAGTTCCTGAATGGTAATAAATACCAACTTGCAACATCACCTAGATGAATTTATATAATTGAATCAATGTAGCCGATTTGCAGAACTGGATATGCATAAATGATTTTGGTTCCCATAGCCAAAATAAATCATGTAGGATTTTTATTCATGTATATGAATTTGATGTAGCCAATTGAAACAATGTATCCATCTTATTCACATAGATGATTCACTGAAACTAATATATCCGATTGAAGCAATACAGTTGATTACACCACATAGGCTATTTACGCAACCAATTTATTTATATGGAAGACTTATGTAGCTGAATGATCACATAGGTTATTGCTAAAGAATCAAATTATTTCATGTAACCATTTTACTTATCCAATTGATCATGTAGACAATTTCTTATGTAGGTGATCTTATTGATGTAAGAAATTTTCACATAGGCAATTTAGCGATGTAGACAATTTGATGTAGCCATTTAATTTATGTAGGAAATTGACTAACAAAGCTATTTTTACCATATAGCCAAAAACTGTCACATGGCCAATTTTCCAGACTTAGGAAGATCTCAGCCCAAAACATCTAGAATCCATATTTAAGGAAATTAACCACTGAAAACATAGAAATAGAGTAAAAACTAATAATCATACTTAAAAAAAAAGACCATTAATAATGTATGAAAGGTATTTGAGATCATAAAAACCTAAAGTATATGAGATA
Source organism: Viscum album (assembly GCA_963277665.1). Classification (NCBI taxonomy): domain Eukaryota; kingdom Viridiplantae; phylum Streptophyta; class Magnoliopsida; order Santalales; family Viscaceae; genus Viscum; species Viscum album. The sequence goes on from OY728145.1 coordinate 509,798,075, forward strand.
TGTAGGATCAACATTAGTAGTCCAACACAATGAGAAAGAGTTAGTTTTATTTTCATGTGAAAAGAAATTCCTCTAGAATAATAATTGCACAGCTGGAAAGAGGAAGCAACGTGATGCTTCTGCTTCAGGTATATTTTTAATTGAATTAAATTTATCTATATCTATAATTTGGGTATTGAATAAAACATGTGGCTCAAAAAATTGTATTAAAATAAAGAAACTAAGTATATTCCAAAATATTTCAAAGGGATAGGTGGATCTATGAGTAGAAAATGGTGTAAGACTGGCATCTTTAGCAGTGAGATATTACTGTATCAATTTTCCTAGTGGTTTGGTTCTTGTATTAAATAATTGTTATTATATACTTTCTATTACTAGAAACAAAATATCAGTGTGAAGTTTAGACACAATAGTTTATTATTTTAAGTTTAAAAATAAATAGTCACTTTTATAAGGATAACATGTGTTATGGTATGACGCATCTTAATAATGAATTGTATATACATGAACTTTAAAAAACTATTTTGTAAATAAATGGAAAATATAGTGAGAATGACTCATATACCACATAATTATGGAACTTCTATCTAGGTCATGTAAATGAAAATAATTTAATCAAACTACATCAAGAAGAGTATTTATATTCTATTGAGTTGAAACCCTTGGATGTATGCCACGCTTGTTTACAAGGTAAAATAACCAAAATACCCTTCAGTGGGAAAATAGAAAAGGCCAGAAAACTATTGGAGTTGATTTATACTGACATATGTGATCCATTTCTTGTAAAATCAAGGGATGAGTTCTCTTATTTCATTAATTTTACTAATGAATTTTTAGGTATGGTTATATCTACTTAATGAGGTATAATTCATATTCCTTTAGCATGTTTAAGGAATATCAAAATAAAGTAGAGAATTATCTTGGTAAAAATACTAAGAAGTTTTACTTAGGACATGGTAGTGAAGATCTAAACCAATCATTTATTGATCACTTAAAGGAGTTTGGAATAGTTTCCTAGGTCACTTATCCTTATACACCTTAGTGGACTGGTGTTAGTGAAAGGAGTAATCATACCTTGGTTGACATTGTTAGATTGATGATGAGTCCTAGAACTCTACTATTATCATTTTGGAAATATACATTATATACTGTGAAATATACACTAAACCAAGTACTAAATAAAGTAAAAAAATGAGATTCCATATGATTATTAGTATGGAAAAAAACTGTCTCTATCATATATACGTTTATGTGGATGTGAGTATTATTTCAAGACTATACCCAATGAAAAACTACCATATCAAAGCATGAAGTGAATCTTTATAGGTTATCCTAAGGAACCTAAAATTTATTACCTATATAACCATTTAGATAAAATATTTATTATGGAAAGAATTTCCATATTTCTAGAAAGGGAACACATTTATAATGGAAATAGTTGGATCAAAATTGAATTTTATGTATTTGATGCTCCATATTCACTAGAGTCGATATGATAATAATCTTCACAAGAGATAATGGGAGATGAAGATTTTCCCCAGACACAAGTGTTGTGTAGGTCAACTAGAGAGGTTAGAGAACCAGTGATATATGGTTTTCCAATCATCGAGCCATGTGACACATTACTCCTTGAGGATAATGAACCTCTAACTTATAAAGAAGCAGTATATGGTAAGGATGGTGCTAAATGGAAAGAAGATATGCATTCTAAGATAGAGTCTATGTACCAAAATAAAGTTTGTATTTTGGTATATCCTCCAACTGATATAAAAGCTATTGGGTGTAAATGGGTATTCAAGAAAAAGATGTATATAGATGGTTAAGTGAGTACATATAAAGCATGATTGTTTCCAAAGGGTTTTAGGAAACATCAAGTCATAGAATTTGAAAAAATTGTAATTCCCTGACCCCAAAAGCTCAGAGAAAGTGCATTATTTTAATACATTGGCATGATTACAAGGAATCAAGTCCCAAAGGACTGATTAGTTTAATAGTCTTGGAAAATAGATTACATACATGAATGTTACATTACAATTTATAACATAAAACATAGCATAACTAATACTTTGAGAATGCCATTATTCCCCTAGATTAACCCTGTATATCAAACATAATACACTTCTTGGAATTTTTGGAAAATAAAACATAATAAAGGGGTGAGTTCATATGAACAGTAAGGGTAAATAATACAGAAGAAACTATATCATAAATAAGCATAAAAATTTAAGGTAATGTATAAGACTAAAGCACAAGCCTTTTAAACTTAAAATTAAGCATAAAATAGAAAAGATAAATCAACTAATTCCATTTACTTATTCACATGGATATTCTTCTAGTCAAATAATCACATGTAATATCAATAGCTAATCTCATAAGGATGTAATGCATAATGTTGGACATCATAACCACATAGTCAAGGCCACGTGCCAAGACTAAAAATAAAAATATTGTCAAGGCCTTGTACCAAGACACTAGTTTGTCTCATGAGACATACCAATGTATCGAGGGGCTATGGAGGGTCCCGCTTGTCACTTACTATGTCCAATGCATTCCTCATATGAAAATGGTGAAACATAACATAAAAATTCATATTAAAGTAACATACAAAATGCTAATACTTTAACCATAAAATGTGAATGACATAAAAATAGCACATCCATAGTAAAAAATATCGTAAAAATATTTAATACAATATGGAATATTTTATCATAATTAATCAACTTCAATTAAACATAAAATCCAACAATAGATGTTGACAAAAATGAAATCAATCCAAAAACTATTTGAGAGAAATATCTCTTTCTACTTTTTAAATAATTTAAAAGTCACATAATTATAAAAGAAAACAATTATTTTAAAAATATTCACATAAGCTTGTAAGGGAATCTTTGAAGGTGTTATAATGGAAAAAATAGACGCACATTCCATATAAGTTAAAAAAACATTCTTTCTTTAATTTTTCAAAAATGCCATAAAGTACCTTGTTTGGAAAAAGACGAAAAGATTCATTTCAATTTTTTTTATAAAAAGTTAAAAAAGGGTATAAATGACTTTAATACATAGTCTATGAAATAGTAAATTTTTTTTGAAATACATTTTTAAGAAACACATATGTGGATGATAAAGAATTACTAGTAGATACTTACGTATAAACAACCTCAGATAATAAAGAGATTGTAAAATTAACTCTTAAATTATAATTTTCCTTAGAAGAAGGTACATTAATGTAACGCCCCGACCCCAGCTACCCAGAGCCGGTGCATTACTTCTTAACATTGGCATGATCACAAAAGATCAAGTCTCGAAAGACCGATTAGTTTAGTAGTCTTGGAAACACTAGATACATTCATAAGTCTTTCATTACATCAAAAAGTAAACAAACTACAATAACATGGTCTTCATAGTCCACAATCATATACCTTTCTAACTACCCCTGTAGGTCATTCATAAAATACTTCTTCACATCCTGGAAAAATATTAAAACATTGAAAGGGGTGAGCTCAGATGCTCAGTAAGGTTAACAATATAGCGGAAGCTTTCATAAATAAACATTAACATTTAAGGCAATGTATAACTAAAACAAAAGCCTTTTAAACTTGAACTTCAACATAATATGGCAAAAGTAAAATGAGATAATGCCATTTACTTCTTCACATGGATATTCTACTGGTCGAATAATCACATGCAATATCAATAACCACTTTCATAATGATGGAATGCATAATGCCAGACTATCATAACCACGTATTCAAGGCCTCGTGCCAAGACCACAAATAAGATTTTGTCAAGGCCTCGTGCCAAGACACTAGTTTGTCTCATGAGACCTGCCGATGCATCGAGGAGCTATAGAGGGCTCCACCCGTCACTTATTAAGTCCAATGCATTCCTCATATGAATAGGTTTAAACATATCATAAACCATAACATAATCGTATCACATAAAACATGCATAAAGGAAACATAACATTTCCACATTTCAATCACAAGATATCAATACAACACATTGATATAATAAAAATGCTTTCAAAACCATTTTCAATACCAAAATAAAAGAAATTTAAAACTTTGTATTTATTTTTCATTAAAAAAAATGGTGGCTTGTAGAGGAAGCCGAATCTCAAATAATGGTCACGGTGGCGGAGAAGTCGTTGTCGCCGCATAAGTACGGAAAGAAAAACATTCCCTTTTGTCGTTTATTAAAATGCTTCGTATAAAAAAGATTCCTTTTGAATAAACGTAAAAGTCAAAGGGGTTTATACACCGTATAAAAGAAAGTTGTGTATAAAACCAAATATGCCTCAATGAAAGGGGATTGAGACGAAGTCCTTAGAAAGATCATTTTTTTTAAATAAAGTACATCTATAATGTGTATTCACTATAAGTACACATAAATAATGTACAAATACAATATAGGACATAATAATATCATGAAATAATTTGAAAGTAGAAGATTAACCCAAAGAATGGAAGTTGGGTTAAGAAATTCCCTTACAAAGATCATTTTTCTAAATAAAATAAATCCATTATGTGTATTCAATATAATTACACATAAAGAAAGTACAAATACAAGATAAGACATAATAATATCATGACATAATTTGAAAGTCGGAGATTAACCCAAAGAATGGTAATTGGGTTAATAAGTTCCCTTACAAAGATCATTTTTCTAAATAAAATAAATCCATTATGTGTATTCAATATAATTACACATAAAGAAAGTACAAATACAATATAAGACATAATAATATCATGACATAATTTGAAAGTAGGAGATTAACCCAAAGAATGGTAATTGGGCTAAGAAGTTCCCTTACCTCGTGTCCGACTTGACTCAACCGTTCTTTAACCTCCTGAATAATAAACTAGAGTTAATATATACCTTATTAAGAACCATTTTTAATTTCATTATCCTTTTTATATCACTTATTACAATGTTATGAACATTATGTAATTATTTAAGTTAATAACGGTTGTTTTGTCGATCTTTGGTACTTGAGTCAACAATAAATTTCTTATAATTACAAGTTGTTTATGTGGTAGAATATCCATTATCTCCAGAATTATATTTGTCATATATATCATATATATCCAGTATATACATTCATTTATAATATTATGTAACATTTAGAGGTAAGAAATGAAATGCACCATTCATGGAGACGGTAAGCCGTACGTACGCATGAACGCTACTTTCATTTCTATTTCGTATTTAATGGAATGAAATCATAATTATATAAATGTATAATATAACTCCAGTATAATATAGTGTATAATACCATTTACTCCATCCTTTATACATCCCACATATGGCATTAACGATTCAAATCACTTTGAGGGGGCGGTAGTCCGCACTTCCTAAAATGAAATTATCGCGTTTACCCATAATGGAAATCATAAAGTATGCCATAAATGAGAAATACAGAAGCATAAGTAAATCATAAACATATTATATATCATATATAAATATAGTGACATCTTAATGTCCACCTTTGAAGGTGTTATATGAGTGTTGAACAATCATCGTTTCGTGAGGCAGAAATTCGCCATCCACAGAAACCGTATGTTCTTTAACCATTAGATGTAGTTGTGTGTAAGTGTATCTTGAATACTTCTTATAACAACATACTAGTATATTGAGGATACTGGTGTTGTTACAAAAGAAATGAATAAAAAGAGTTTAGGGGGTTGGAGAAGAAAAATAAAACAAAACAACATTAGAGAAGACATTACCTCAAAATCGGGTAACTCTTTTTGATTTGAGCCAAAGGCTTCCTTGGGAAGAGTTCTGCCCAAATTAAGGCTTCTAGGAGTAAGAGGGGGAAGTTGGGAGAGTATTTGGGCAGAGTTTGGCCGATCTAAATGGCTTGAAAGTGTAAATGAGGTGGGAGAGGTGGGGGCCTTTTATAAGTGGAGAGGAGGGGCACTTTTGGAAAGATTGAAATGTTATATTATTTCACAATGCTTTTCGGATTCTAAAGGTCCCACAATTATATAATTCTAGGATAAGGTGATAAGGTTTCGAAATCTCCTCATCCAATAGGCTTTGGACAAGTGTAAGCCTTGGATTTTGCATTATCTTCTCATTTTATTTAAATCGTTAAATAATGAGGTCATCGCTGCATCATAATGATGTCATAAATAATTTAATTTATTTAATGTCTAAAAATTATAAAAAAAATACTATGATGTAGTAAATCTTTTTATCTTTCTAATGAATATTTATTGTCAAAATTTGGACTTGTGTAACCCCACTTAAAAACTGTTTTAGTAAAATAACTCATGTTTGTGTCAATTTAATTTTAACATTAAATAAATATATATTAATGTCATTTTCCAACTAAAGTGGCTCCATGGGGTCCCCAAGTTGACCCATGGGTTGTCTTGGTCGGCCATGACTCATAAAATAGGAGTAGGACAAGTGTCATTCTCATCTAATATTATTAAAACATTATTTATACCTTAAACTACACTAATTACCTCTAATCGCGATTAAGAACTTAAAAGTTACTATTCACCAAAAAATTATTTTAATCTCATTGAACCACATTTTACTTATTAATGACAACCATGTATGTCGGATTTTTTAAAATCAAATCACGGAAGTGGTAATATTTCATTTAAACGAAAAATCAGTTATTTAACTACCACTTAGTGGTTTCACTATTCATCAAAAATTGAAGTTTTTCAGAACAATGCCAAAATTTTACCCTAAGCTATAATTGATATTCTGAATTCAAAAATGATGTCTATTTTACAAAATTCCAAACATATAAGTTGCATTAATTAATTTTATAATTAATTCCCGCTGTCACAACAAATAGCGTGTTTTTAAGAAACAATTTATATCAAAAGATTGGCAATTGTTTATGTCTAATTTCAATGTTAAATTAATTCTAATGACCACCATTGGATAAAATGGTAAAAATATATTCTAATTATACCTTAAAACCACTAAATAGTATAATTTATCACAATAAATTATTTTGATTAAAAAAGTTGTTTTAAAGTATTTTTCACTATTCATAAAAAATTAGAAGTTCTCAGAAAAATACCAAAAATTCAACATAGGCTAATTTTGATATTCCGAATCCAAAAATGAAGTCCATTTTGAAATATAAAATTTCTATAATTTTAAAAAGTGGTTATTACTATTCATAACGACTACTTTGATTAGTCGCGGTGTTTTAGAACTCGAAGTTGCGTACAATGCAAGCTATTGCATTATGGAATGAGAAGCATATCGTGGAAGCTCGGGGTGTTACAATTAAACTCCTGTATAATAGTTAAATAATTGTTATTAAATTATACACAAACCAAATACATAAATATGATATCATATATGATCCTCTAATATTTCTTTTTTAATAATATTTTAGTAGTATCATTGTTTTAGGTGTTAACTGATTTGTTTTCATTTATATAGTTTGTTATGTAAATCATGTTTGTTATGGATAGGATGTATTTGATTAATATCTATAATGATATTAATTTCTTAAACATTATTTTTTAATCATCAAATGAAAGGTATTCTTGAATGGTAACGATGGGGAATGAAATCTCATCGCGTCGTGGAGACGGTCTGCCGTACGTACGCACAAGCGACAATATCATTCTATTAATGGTGAAATTTTATGTAATTGGATGGTATATTATATATAAAGAATAATTAAAATTTTATATTTATTATTTACATCAATTTTACTCATTATTATACCCATCCAAATAATGAAGTGTTGAATAACAAACTACACCACGATGTGGAGACCGTAAGCCATACGTACGCACGTATGATGACTTTGTCATTCATAGGATGAATAAAATAAGGAATATGGTTTACCATATTTATAATAAAATATAAGTATGTATAAGTTACTAGAGTTATTATTTTAGTATGGAAACAACAAAGAAAGAGGAAATATAAGAAGAAAATAACTTTGAAAGAGGTGATGAAATAATTACCTCTTCTTCAGGTGATTCCTTTTGATTTGAACAAAATGGATACTTAGGCTTGATTTATGATCAAAGTAAGGCCTCTAGAATTAAGTGAGGGTAGTTAGAAAGATATTTGAGTAGGTTTTTCCCGAGACAAATGGATTTGGAGGTGTGAATTTAAGATAAGAGGAAGTACTCTTTTATAAGAGAGGTGAGGGGCACTTTAGGAAAAACTTGAAATATTAGTGTATTATAAAATTATTTTCAGTTTATAATAGCTCCAAAATGAATTTATTTTAATTATAAGGTGGTTATGGGTCTAAATAATCTCACCCAATATGTTTTAGACATTTTTAGGTCACCATATTAACATATCTTTTAGACTTAACCCTTAGTTAAATAGTTTAACTTTTACCATGTCTTCTTGTATTTTTGTACTATATGGTTAATATAGTTACTATAAAATATAAAGAGAACCTAAAGTGGTTAATTAATGACATATATAACATTATATAATTAATTTTGTGGAACCTTATATTTTTAGGACTATTATATAATTTAATAAAATAGTATTTTTTAAAAAGTCATTTATGTCAATTTTGACAATATTTAGTATTTGGTTTTTTTGAAAGTCATAAAAACTTGATTCCTTCAAAAAATATATATTAAATCAACCCTAAAATGTCATATTCACCTATAAAATCCGTTTATGACATCAAAATTTTCAATTTACATTTATTTTAATATTTATAATATCAATTATTTTTAATCCTTCACCAATAGGGTAATTACTGTATCATCATTATGTTGTAAATAAATTTAATTATTTAATGTCTAAAAAATATAAATAAAATACCATGATGTAGGAAATATTTTTAGATTTATAATGAATATTTATAGTTGAATTTATCTTATTTATAACCTTATATTAAAAATGGTTTAGTTATTAAAATTTGAATTTAAAACTTTTAACTATTATTTAAATAAAATATAATAAATGTCCTAATCTAATCCAAGTGGATAAAAAAGGATCATATTTTTTTCCTAAGATTTATTTTGGTTTAAAAAAACTTATACAATAGAATTAGGACATGTTTTGGGGTAATTATAATATTATTCTTACCTTTAATTACCCTATTTACTTTTAACCGTGGTAAATAAAATTTAAAAGTTACTATTCACCAAAAAATATTTTCATCTTATTGAAACATAATTTACTTATTGATGAAAACTGGGTTTTTCAGAATTTTTAAATTCAATTCACAGAAGCGGTAAAATTACATTTTATGAAATTTTGCAAATGTGCCTAGAAGGTGGGTAAAAGACGTTAAAAAGTTCAATCAAATTTTGTATATATAATATTATTATAAAATGAATCCAATGAATTAAATTGGACTAATATATGTATTATGCCTCTATTTTGGATTTAAGATAAATTTTAATTAAAAATAATCATTTAAATGAAAAATTCGGTTTTTATGTACTATGTAGTATTTTTCACTATTCATCAAATATTGAATATTTCAGAAAAATACCAAAAATTCACCCTAACCTAATTTTGATATTCCAAATTCAAAAATGAAGTAAATTTTACCAAATTAAAATTTTAGGAGTGTCTAAAATTAATTTTATTATTTTTTACAAAAGTACGTAAAAAGTAGTTCTTTTAAGAAATAGTTTTTCTAAATATATAACTATTTTAATAAAACTTACACATTTCATTATAAATATGTTTTATTTTTGTGGAAAAATTATAAATAACATTTAAAATTTATTTTTTACTATTCATATTACAATATTTAATTGATAAATAAATACATTGTTAAAATAATTATAATACTAATGTGTTGTTTTGTAGAAACTCAATCTTGTGTATAATGCAAGCCAAGTTGGTGTTGCATGAAATATAAGCTATTAAATTACTTTAAATAGATAATGTACTCTTAAATATTGGGGTGTTACATTCTCCTCTCCTTCAATAAATTGCGTATTTTCAATTTAAAATTGTTCTTCGAAAATAAAAGGTTGAAAATAGAAAATACCTTTGTGGAAAATCCACATCAGAAATAGGGTTAATAATTTTTTTTAATAAGAGGGAAAGGGAAATGAAAAAGTAACCACCAAATTTGGATTTTGAATAGGAGAATATTGGTGGAAATTATAGACACATAGTTAGAGGAAAAAAGTAAATATTTATAGGGAATGATTGAGGTCATCAATAACAAATAAGTGAACAATAAATGAAAAATTGAGGGCCTCAAAGCCATAAATATATGATGATTTAAAATATCATCGGTTCAAAAAAACATAAGGCATTAGGATACCACATTTTTTAGACACTTTTTTTAAATAGGAGAGATTTATTTACTATCAAGATAAGAACTCAAGAAAACATACTTGATTTCATTACATGTCGTAATCATAATCTCATCATTTGGTTATGACTCGATCTATTTTCACTTTATCTGTTACACTAGGAAATTGTCATTCCTAAAATGTTCTAAGATCATGAGATATATAAATAAAATGATAGTTCATTCCATTTGTATCACCAAAAGTGTTAGAACAAGTTATCACATATGCATAAGTCCCCTCATAGCGAGATAATACATTAATATAACAAAATTAAACTAGAGTATAACTTATACTATCCAATTATAACGTCCCGGTTTCGGGTGCCACTCTACGGGTTCCCCAAACCCGGTTCACCACATGAACTCAAGCGCATTTCCCCAAACGCCATAGGATACCGACTAGCAGCGAGGGCCCAGGTCTGATAGTGGGGAAACTATGCCCTCATTTGTCAAAGTGTAGCGCAACAGAATATGATATAAACATACAACAATATCGGAAGAAAAATTCCATACACATTTAATAGAACAACTACAGTAAAAGATAACCAGCCAGATATATAGATATGATGAAACATGTCTCAAGTTCTAAGAAAACAGCCAGAACATGTTACATAGCCATACAATACAATATAGAGTACAACAAAGCAAACACAAAATAGCCGATAGCATCGCGAGCCTAAGCCCGGTCCCATGCTTCCCTACTCCTCAGCAGCACTCAATTACCTGTATAAGGACCATTTACCTTATCTATACCTAAAGAAATGTAACCTGTTTGGGCCAAAAATCATGACCCAAACAGAGTGTGAGAAATATATCTCAGTAGGCACCCACCAAAGGCCCGTGCCCAACTGGGTGTAAACATGCAACAACAGTGTGCAAAAGTAAAATGAAACAAACTAAGCAGTATTCAAAAGTAACCAACTTACCCGTTATATTTCCATTTAATTATTCATTTAATCCCTTTAATATTAAGAAATTACCACAGTGAATTTCTAAGTAAACAGTCAGTGTCCACAGACACTCAACCCTTACCCTCGGGTAATCAGGAACGGAACCCGCAGGTACTTGCCCACAGACAGAACAGATTTTTTCCCTTATGCATACGTAGTGTCTCCCTCAGGCACATAGTCTATTGACCACAAGTACGGATGAAGTTGACCTCAGGCTAAGAGGTCATTGCCCTCAGGCTAATACAGTCATGCCCTCAGACTATAGTAAAACACTGCCCTCAGGCACAAGTAACCGAGCCATACCCAACATATAAATAGGAAATTTACATACAATGCCTCTCAAGGAAAAGTAATTCATAATTTAAACATGGAATACCCTCGGGTATCCTGGCCAAACGGCTAAACAGAGGAACGCACCCCCAGGGTGGTCCTGGATCCAAGCAGCGATCCCAAACAGCATTTTAATATCACATTTAATTACCTATACAGTTATACGTATTTAAAATAGACACGACCTCAGCCACACGACACCCCAAATATGGGTTCTTAGCTAAAAAACACACAAAACGCACAACAGTTGGAAAAATAAACACCAAGCCACCTACCTTAAACACCAAAGAACGGTATACCTGAATGACGCCTTCTGAAATGTACAAGAACAACATAGATCTGAGGTAAAAGAAATTTCACTTAAATGCAAATAACTTCCATTAGAGGAAGAATTGGCAAGATACACACCAGGAGAAGGAATCTCTTACCCGTGCGGTTCCAACAAGATCGTCCGAGGTGGAAACAGATTCCTGACATGTGCTCAGAGGATCTCCAAAGCTCCGGCCTTCCTCTACCGAGCCCTCTTCCCGTTCTAAGCCTTCCTTGTGAATATGGGAGGCTACTGCCCAATTTAAGAGAAAAAAACAAAGTACACGGCGTGTAATTCCGAGTACACGACGTGTAATTCCCATTTTTTAACTGTTCCTCTGGCGGTTTCCCGCCAGCGTGGCACTGTTCATCTGCCGACATGACTACACAGCGTGTCTTCTTGAGTACATGGTGTGTTCTGTCGCACAGCTGGCCACTGCCTTACTCTTCACCTACCGATTGACTACACGACATGTAAGGGACCACTACATGGCGTGTATTTGGTTCCTACACCCTTCATCACTGACACGGACACACACCCTGTGTACTCATCCCACACGGCCAAAAGTACACAGTGTGTGGAAAAGTACACGGCGTGTACTTTCCAAAATTTCAGATTTCCCCCCGTTTTCCCTATTTTCTCAAAAACACTTAAGGAAAAGAGAAAAGAAGAAACCCGTACCTGAAAGTTAAGAACCGGGTTCTTACAAACTTCCCCCCTTAAAGTAATTAGTCCCCGAATTTCCCTTCTAAGGGTGGTGAAGATAAAGCTATGAATAACTCTGGACACTGAGCATGTACGTCGGTCTCCCGCTCCCAGGTTTCGTCCTGCACTCAGCCATGCTACCATAGCACCCATACAAGAGGAACTGACTAGCCATAGAGAACCTTCGTGCTTCTATCAATAATACGAATCAGATTCTCCTCAAAGGACACATCTTCCTGAAGATCAACCTCCTTAGGCTGAAATACGCGAGACGAGTCTGAATGATAGTGGTGCAACTGAGATACATGGAAGACGTCGTGCATGGTCCGGTACCTCTGTAGTAACTGAAACTGATAGGCAACCGTCCCGACTCTCTCTATAATCTCAAATGGCCCCACATACCTCGGTGAATGTTTACCCTATCTCGTGATCTGTCTGTGTCCCAACCTCGACAAAAAACGTAAGAAAACCTGATCCCCAACCACAAACTCCAAAGGTCGTCTGTAGCGATCAACATAAGACTTCTGACGAGACTGTGCGGTAGCCATCCGATTCTAAATCAACTGGACCTTCTTAGAAGTCTCCTGCACGAGACATGGTCCCAGTAAAGCTGCCTCACCTGCCTCTAACTAGCACAAGGGTGATCGACATGGCCTACCATATAATGCCTCGTATGGTGCCATCTCAATAGTTTCTTGGAAACTATTATTATAGTCAAACTCGACCAAGGGTATATGCTTCTCCCAAGATCCCCCAAAGTCTAGGACGCATGCACGCAGCATGTCCTCAAGCACCTGTATCATACGATCTGACTGGCCATCTGTATAAGGGTGGTAAGCTGTGCTCAGAAGCACCTGTGTACCCAGTGCCCTCTGAAAACTCTTCCAAAAAACGAGATGTAAAACGGGCGTCCCTATCTGAACTGATAGAACAAGGGACCCCATGAAGACGTACGATCTCTCAGATATACAACTTCCCGAGCTCCTCAACACCGAAGGTCTCCTTGATTGGAAAAAATTGAGTTACCTTCGTGAGTCTGTCCACAACAAACCACATGGCATCATTTCCTCGAGGTGAACTCGACAATCCAGTCACGAAATCCATCGCGACATCATCCCATTTCCACTCTAGGATGGGTAACTGTTTTAACAGTCCGGCTGGCCTCTGATGCTCCGCCTTCACCTGCTGACAAGTGGAACACCTCGTAACAAAACCAGCTACATCTTTCTTCGTACCCAACCACTAGTACTGACATCTCAAGTCTCGTTACATTTTGGTAACCCCAGGATGAACTTCCCAAGCTGAAGCATGAAACTCCCACATCAGCTCCTCGTGTATATCCCCTGGAACCCATAATCGTCCATGGGAATGCAGAACCTCACCATTGCCTATTGTCCAACCAGAAGGAGGGTCCTCACTTTCCACTGACTCCCAAATAACTAGGCCTTTCGAATCAGATAGCTGTCTCATCCTCACTCTATCCAGGAGGGTAGAGGTCACAGTTAAAGATGAAAGATAGGTCTGCCCCTGACTGTCGTGCACCTCCAAATGCATCTCAGAGAACAAAGCCATAATCTGCCACTCACCACTGGCCTCCTGCACAACCTGTATCTGAGTCTTCCTGATCAGTGCATCATCTACCTGCATTACCTTTACTAGGTGTGTAGGTAAGCTCAAAATCAAAAGACTGTAGGTATTCGACCCACCTTCACTGTCTCAGATTCAAGTCACGCTGAGTAAAGATATACTTGAGACTTTTGTGGTCGGTGAAAACCACAAAATGCTCTCCCAACAGATAATGTCTCCAACAGCGCAACACATGTACAACTGTAGCCAACTTGAGATCATGCGTCGGGTAATTCCTCTCATGTGGCCTCAACTGCCGAGAACCATACGCAACAACTCGATCGCCCTGCATCAACACTGCTCCCAGCCCAATACCTGATGCATCATAGTAAATTGTATAGCTCTTCTCCTGCTCTGGGTGTATCAGGATTGGTGCTGATGTCAACCTTCCTTTTAGGTCCAGAATGGCTATCTCGCAAGCTTCCGACCAAATGAACTTCACACCCTTCTTAGTCAAACCCGTCAATGGTGATGCTAAGCGGGAGAAGTACTGTATGAAGCATCTGTAGTAACCAGCCAGCCCCAAGAAAATCCATATCTCAAACACGTTCTTAGGATGCTCCCAGGAAACTACTGCTCTCACCTTCTCTGGGTCTACTGAAATGCCTTCCTCTGAGATGATATGACCCAGGAAGTGAATCTGGTCCATCCAAAAGTGGCACTTTGAGAGCTTAGTATATAGCCGATGCACTCTTAGTGTACTCAATATGATCTCAAGATAGGTGGCATGATTGTGTCGAGTGTGAGAGTAAACCAAGATGTCATCCCCGAATACTACCACAAAAGAATCCAGATAAGGATGGAACACACGATTCGTCAGAGCCATGAAAACTGCTGGCGCGTTCGTGAGTCCGAACGGCATAACCGTATACTCGTATAGACCATACCTGCTCCTGAAAGCTGTGAGAGGTATATCAGATGGTCTAACGCATATCTTATGATATCCCTACCTCAAGTTAGTCTTCGAGAACACTCGTGATCCACTAATTTGATAAAAAATATCATCAATCCTCGACAAGGGATATCGGTTCTTAACCGTAAAATGGTTCAACTTCCGATAATCCACACAGAGTTTGAGGGTACCGTCTGATTTCTTTGAAAAAAGGACCGACGAACCCCAAGGAGAAGTACTGGGTCAGATGAAACCCTTTTCCTGTAACTCCTCTAACTGCCTCTTGAGCTCTTGAAACTCGGGCGTGGCCATCCTATAAGGAGGAATGGACACCAGTGCTTTTCCTAGCACAAGCTCGATAGAGAAATCCACCTCACGCTCCAGAGGAAGACCTGAAAAGTAATCCAGGAAGACATCCCTAAAACGATCAACCACTGGAGGGAAATCCGTATGAAAAGTCCCTTGATCATCCAGATATAAACTCACAATCTGGGCCATGACTCCACCTCACCCACGATGCTCTGGTCCAGCTCGACTTGCCTGAACATCCCATTCACCCTTGTATAGAAACTCTCTGCCCTCTGGTGACGTGAAACTCACCCTGTGACGATAGCAGTCTACAAAGGCTCAAAAGGGAACCAAACAGTCCATCCCAAGAATGACGTCATAAGCTGTTATCTCTAAGACATAGAGGTCCCAAATAAAGTGACACCCACCAACCTCAAGGGGGAACTCCTTGCACTGATGCACACCAGCCGTTCTAGTCCCTAACGGTGTGTCTAGCGTCATGATATCAGAAGAAGTAGAAACACAGAGCCCAAGGATCTCCACAACGGGTACAGATATGAAACTATGTATAACACCCATATCGAAAAGTACCGAAGATAAGACAGAAGCTACTAGAATAGTACCTCTGACTGTAGAAGGTCCGGGATCCTGCTCCTGTTGGTTCTGTTGCACTGCATATGCATGCCCAGTGCCACGGACCTACGACACAACCTGGATACCCTGATCTATCCCGCCCTACTGCCTCTAAGATCCTGGTGTCTGGCTACCACAGCCATGACCACCATCTCTACCTGCACGCCCTGACGTATTCTAGTTCCCTAACGGGTAAGAAGCTACTGGTCCTGCCCCCGCACGTGGAGTCTGCATAGAACCCCTCTCACTATCCATTGGTGGAAACACCCTACAAAAGCGCTATTAATGGCCCATCTTGCCACAAGCACGACACTCCACTAGATCACGTGGACACTGTAGTCTATTGTGCTCCTCTTTACCACACTGGTAGCACCTGACCTGACCACCTGAAACATCCTTCTGGCTGGTACTGCCACCCTGAGAGAATTCCATCTATCTCTTCCTCTTGCCAGCAAAAATAGTACCAGTAACTGGTGCTGAACCACCTTGGCCCACACCACTAGATTCCCGCATGTTCCTCTCTATAATCAGAACCTGATTCATAATAGCATGTACTGAAGGCAACCTGAAAAAATTCACCAGCGCTCGGATGTCATATCAGAGACCATCCTTGAAGCGCCTGGCCCTCAACGTCTCATCACCCACCAGAACGGGTGAAAAACGCTGAAGCTCGGTAAAGCGAGCAGAATAATCCATCACCGACATAGCACCCTGCTGCAGATTCATGAAATCTCGAGCTCTATGTTCCCTTAGCGTCTCTAGGAAAAAGAAGTCATAGAAGACATTCTGAAAATCTTCCCATGTCATGTCTCTGTGATGCTCTGTCTGTGTGGTAACATCCCACCACCTCTTGGCAGAATCACGCAGCATGTAAGTCGCGAGCTTGACCCTCCGCCTTGGAGGTGTTTCAAGGTGCTTGAAAATAGTCTGCATCGACCCCAGCCAAGACTCCATAGCCTGAGGTCCGACATCCCCTGAAAATGTAGGTGGATGCTGCTGCTGGAAGATACGTGTCAGCTCAGCCATAGATGTGGTAGCTGGCGGTGCTCCCTGAAAGGTCTGCATAAACCACATAAATCCTTCACAGAACTGCACCTCTACGCCTGTGTCCAGTATAATAGATGGTGCCGCATCTGGCTCTACTAGAGGGTCCACTGGTAGCCCATGGCCCACCATCTCTGGAGTATAATCGTTGACGCTCTCCTGGAGAACAACGCGCGGTCGTCTAGGCGGCATGGCACTACAAGGTCAAAAAAAACTCCTTAGATTCAAGATTATCAACAACCAAAAATGAAGAAACACAAAAGGGAACAGGAGGAAGAAGGCATTCAAAAATTGAAAAACAAGACTACACGGCATGTATACTGACTACATGGCGTGTACCTGACTTCCCTTCCCCTGCCCGGGTCCTTTTACATGGCTAAGCCACATGACTCCTATTGAACAAAACTACACGGTGTGTATATAGTCTACACGGCGTGTATGGTGTAATTTTCCAACTGCCCGTGTCGTTTGTGACATGGCTGACTACTCGGCTAGACACTAAACGGCGTGTTATTCCCACACACGGTGTGTAAACCACCCTGTTTCCCAGCCACACAGCTAACTCCACATGGTCTATCCTCGGACAAGACTACACGACGTGTCCCACAGGTACACGACGTGTACTAGACGACCTCCGCCGACCTGTGTTGTCAGTTACATGGCCGAACACACGGCTCACCCTTCACGGCGTGTTCGATATACACACGGCGTGCACTCGAAGGGATTACACCGACCCGTGTTGTTAGTTACACGACCGAGTCCCTAGGTCAGACTACATGGAGTGTTCCATAATGGACACGGTGTGTATGTATTAAGGTTTCCTCCGCTCGTGTTGTTAGTTACACGGCAGACACCGGGTCAACACTACACAGCGTGGACTTCCAGTACACGGCGTGTTCTCCCCAAGCTCTTACCTTCCCCGTGTCGCCACCCACACAGTTTGTGACATGGGAAGAGACTACACGACGTGTACTTATGGTACATAGAGTGTACTTAAAAAGTTTTCTTTTCTTCCCGAATAGAAGAACATACACGACATGTGTAAAACACTACACGACATGTATACTGGGTTTTCCAGAAAGTATGCCTCAGAAACTTCCCCAGAACCCAGAAAATACTGATAATCAACACCTAAGTGTTAAATTCCGATCCGTGAGGTCCCATACTCCCCATGAATAAAAGTTTGACATCTTATCTGTGTTATAACATAATAAACAGCCAATGATCCACCAAATTCCGGTCAATGGGGGCCCATACTCCCCAAAAACCAAAGTTTGGCATTCATTCTATAAACCATCTCATACAAAATACCCCATCACATAGAAGGTATTTATCAAGAAGCTATCACAACATCATGGTTTTCTTAGCACACAAACTATCACAACAACATGCAATTTCTAATGCACCTACATGGCATGGAACTATGCATGATATGTGATTTATAACATGTGTCTAAATGATGCATGAGATGGCATACCCTCATCTCATCGGGTTGTAACTAAATAGAACCCATCAATAAATTATAAACTGCAAAATCACAAGTGCGTCACCCAATGGTGAAATCAAATCAACTGTATAATTGAAAAATTAGTAAAATTTCAATACGAGGTAAATTGGATTTTACCTGTACACGGGTTAGCTACTCATGGTCATAGCTTATTACCAACTACCATTCTATCCTATCCTTGACTAAGGCTCTAAATAGTAAGTCAAAGAAAAGAAATGCCTTTGATACCACTTTGTAACATCCCGGTTCTGGGTGCCACTCTACAGGTGCCCCAAACCCGGTTCGCCACCTGACCTCAAGCGCGTTTCCCCAAATGCCAGAGGCTTCCGACTAGCAGTGAGGGTCCAGGTCTGATAGTGGGGAAACTATGCCCTCATTTTTCAAAGTGTAGCGTAGCAGAATATGATATAAACATACAACAACATCGGAAGAAAAATTCCATACACATTTAATAGAACAACTGCAGTAAAAGATAACCATCCAAATATATAGATATGATGGAACATGTCTCAAGTTCTAAGAAAACATCCAGAACATGTTACATAGCCATACAATACAATACAGAGTACAACAAAGAAAACACAAAACAGCCGGTATCATCGCGAGCCTAAGCTCGGTCCCATGCTTCCCTACTTCTCAGCATCACTCAAGTACCTGTATAAGGACCCTTTACCTTATCTATACCTACAGAAACATAATCTATTTGGGCCAAAAAGCATGACCCAAACAGGGTGTGAGAAATATATCTCAGTAGGCACCCACCAAAGGCCTGTGCCCAACTGGGTGTAAACATGCAACAATAGTGTGCAAAAGTAAAATACAACAAACTAAGTAGTACTCAAAAGTAACCAACTTACCAGTTATATTTCCATTTAATTATCCATTTAATCCCTTTAATATTAAGAAATTACCATAGTGAATTTATAAGTAAATAGTCAGTGTCCACAGACACTCAACCCTTACCCTCAGGTAATCAGGAACAGAACCCATAGGTACTTGCCCACAGGCAGAACATATTTTTTCCCTCAAGCGTACATAGTGTCTCCCTCAGGAATAGAGTCTATTTCTCATAGGCACGAAAGAAGTTTCCCCCAGGCTAAGAGATCATTGCCCTCAGGTTAATACAGTCATTCCCTCAGGCTATAGTAAAACACTTCCCTCAAGCACAAGTAACCGGGCTATGCCCAACATATAAATAGGCAATTTATATACAATTACTCTTAAGGAAAAGTAATTCATAATTTAAACATGGCATACCCACTGGTATCCTGGCCAAATTGATAAACAGAGGAACGCACCCCCAAGGTGGTCCTGGATCCAAGCAGTGATCCCAAATAGCATTTTAATATCACATTTAATTACCTATACAGTTCTAGGTATTTAAAATAGCCACGGCCTCAGCCACAAGACACCCCAAATATGGGTTCTTAGCTTAAAAAAACACAAAACACACAACAATTGGAAAAATAAACACCAATCCACCTACCTTAAACACCAAAGAACGATATACCCGAACGACGCCTTCTGAAACATCCAAGAAATATGTAGATCTGAGGTAAAAGAAATTTCACTTAAATGCAAATAAATTCCATTAGAGGAAGAATTGTCAAAAGACACACCAGGAGAAGGAAACTCTTACCCGTGCGATTTTAATAAGATCGTCTGAGGTGGAAACGGATTCCTGACGTGCACTCAGCGGATCTCCAAAGATCCGGCCTTCCTCTCCCAAGCCCTCTTCCCGTTCTAAGCCTTCTTTGTGAATAGGGGAGGCTACTTACCCTTTTAAGTGAAAAAAACAAAGTACACGACATGTACTTCAGAGTACATGGCATGTACTTCCCATTTTTTAACTGTTCCTCTGGTGGTTTCCCACTAGCGTGACACTGTTCATCTGCCGACATGACTACATGGCGTGTCTTCTTGAGTACACGGCGTGTTCTATCACACAAATGGCCACCACCTTACTATTCGCCTGTCGACTGACTACACGGCGTGTAAGGGACCACTACATGGCGTGTATTTGGTTCCTACACCCTTAATCTTCAACATGGCCACACACCCTATGTACTCATCCCACACGGCCATAAGTACATGACGTGTGGAAAAGTACACGGCGTGTACTTTCCAAAATTTGGGATTTTTCCCTATTTTCCCTATTTTCTCAAAAACAATTAAGGAAAAGAGAAAAGAAGAAACCCGTACCTCAAAGATAAGAACTGGGTTCTTACACCAATAATGGATAACCTTATAATCGTTCCAAAAATTGAAAATCTACAAATTTAGAAAAAGTTGAACCAAACTAGCATAGAATTTATCTCCCATATCTCATAGGGCGGTTCTTGGTTTTCACATTTCAAACATGTGAACACCTTCATCATGTATTCTCTCGAGTTATGATAAAAACCTGAAATATCAGATATCCTTATTGAAAACATGCATGTTTCCTTATTCCAAAACATAGTGGATTATTCATTAAGTACCAAAAAGTTTTAAACTTCATCCATGATAGCATAACCCTCTAGTCAAAAAATCCAAAATTAGTTCTCAAGAAACTAACATCATCCAATTTACTTATTCAAATCCAACATATCTTTATCCAAACATAATTATCTTAACATAAGAAACATATTAAGGGTTATTTTTACCTTAATCATATGTTCTCCAAATATAATCATACCCTTAAATCAATTTTCTATTCCATTATAAATATTCAACATAGTCTTGAAGATCCTTAACAAAAAACATAAACTGAATACTCCTTATATAATTCACTTATTCATAATTCTTGGATCAAAATACATAAATACTCCAATCCTTCCAATTTAATGGCTGGAATAGAATAGGTCCTTCCTTGGTTTAGAGGTAGATTCTTATGTCTGGGAATTTATTTGGGTAATGTACATGATTTACATAAATGAGACATTGAACTCCATAACAATTGGTCACTCGGTAACCCTTTTCCCACATAGTTGACATCTTCCCCTTCATTTGAGGCATTCCTCAAGTTTTTTCTTCCCTTCCTCTTGACATGTTTGAAACCAAATATTCATTCCTATATGATTCTTAAAATTTAAACATTTATAAACGTTCATCTTCCTCTTACACAATGAGTTAGGAATGTCATCAAATATCACATTGTTAATCATATATCGTGATAACTGATTCAACATAATCACAATATCTTTCTCTCCATTCATTATTTGATTTTGTTGCTCAAAATTTCCAGATTTTCGATCAAACTCAATATTAATCCAATTCCTTCCAGTTTCCTCCATTAACTAAGACCAGAAAGAACAGGGCGATAAATAGATCTCATTGAAGAAAACCATATAATCAAGGGAAGGTACTTTCAATCTATAACATCTTAGTTTTAATCCTTGGTTATCCATGATCGCCACCAAAATTCTAGGGGGTTATTCTATACTTATCCCCAAAGTCAATCATAGGGTTATGATTATAAATCTACATTTTCCAAATCTATTTCCAAGATTATTTCTAAACTTCCTCTGATACCAACTATAACGCCCCGACCCCTGAATCCCAGAGCCGGTTCATTATTTTAATACACTGGAATGATTACAAGGAATCAATTCCTGAAGGACCGATTAGTTTAGCAGTCATGGAAAATAGATTACATACATGAAGGTTACAATACACTTTCTAACATAAAACACAACATAAATAATCCTTTGAGAATAACATTATTCCATTAGCTTAACCCTGTATATCAAACATAATATACTTCTTGGCATCCTGGGAAAATAAAACATAAGAAAGGGGTGAGCTCAGATGCTCTGTAAGGGTAAATAATATAGCGGAAACTACCATAAATAAGCATAAAAATTTAATTCAATGTATAAGACTAAAACACAAGAATTTTAAACTTAAAATACAACATAATATGAAAAATATAAATCAAATAATTCCATTTACTTATTCACTTGTATATTCTACTAGTCGAATAATCACATGTAATATCAATAGCTAATCTCATAGTGATGGAATGCATAATGCCGGACATTATAACCACATAGTCAAGGCCTCGTTCCAAGACTAAAAATAAAAATATTGTCAAGGCCTTGTACCAAGACACTAGTTTGTCTCATGATACCTACCGATGCATCAAGGGGCTATAGCAGGCCCCGTCCGTCACTTAATACATCCAATGTATTCCTCATATGAAAAGGGTGAAACATAACATAAACATTCGTATTAAACTAACAAACGAAATGTTAATACTTTAACCATAAACCATGAATGACATAAAAATAGCATATCCACATTCAAACATATCATAAAAATATCAAATAAAATATGGAATATTATGTCATAATTAATCAACTTCAATTAAACATAAAATCCAACAATAGATGTTGACACAAATGAAATCAATCAAAAAACTATTTGAGAGAAATATCTCTTTCTACTTTGAAATCATTTAAAAGTCACATAATTATAAAAGAAAACATTTATTTTGAAAATATTCATATAATATTGTAATTTAAGTTTTGAAGGTGTTATAACGACAGAAAATATCCGCACCTTCTGTATAAGTTAAAAAACACTCTTTCCTTAATTTGTCAAAAAGGTCATAAAGTACCTTATTTGGAAAACGATGGAAATATTCCTTTCAATTTTTTTTATAAAAAGTAAAAAAAGGGTATAAATGACTTTAAAATATATTTTATGAAATAGTAAAAATGTTTTGAAATACATTTCTAAGAAACATGTATGTGTATGATAAAGAAGTCTCAGTAGATACTTACGTATAAACAACCTCAGATAATAAAGAGATTGTAAAATTAACCCTTACCCTGTACTTTTCCTTAGTCGAGGGTAAGTTAAACTCCTGTATAAAGGTTAAATAATTGTTATTAAATTATACAAGAACCACATACATAAATATTATATCATATATGATCCTATAATATTTCTTTGTTAATAATATTTCAATAGTATTATTGTTTCGGGTGTTAATTGATTCATTTTCCTTTATATATTTTGTTACATAAATCATGTTTGTTATGGATATGATGTATTTGATTCATATCCAGAATGATATTAAGTTCTTAAACATTATTTTTTAATCATCAAATGAAAATTATTCTTGAATGGTTATGATGGTGAATGAAATCTCATTGTGTCGTGGAGACGGTAAGCCCTACGTTCGAACGACCAACAATATCATTATATTAATGCTGAAATTGAATGTAATTGGATGGTATTTTATATATAAAGAATAATTAAAATGTTATATTTATTATTTAAATCAATTATACTCATTATTATACCCATCCAAATAATGAAGTGTTGAATAAAAAACTACACCACGACATGGAGACGGTAAGCCGCACATACGAAAGTATGGTGACTTTGTCATTCATAGGATGGATAGAAAAATGAATATGGTTATACCATATTTATAATAAAATATAAGTATGTATAATTTAGTAGAGTTATTATTTTAGTGTGGAAACAAAAAAGAAATAGGAAGTAGAAGAAAAAAAGAACTTTGAAATCGGTGATGAAATAATTACCTCTTCTTCGGGTGCTTCCTTTTGATTTGAACAAAAAGTCTCCTTAGGTTTGCTTTCTAATAAAAGTAAGGAATCTAGGATGATTTTAGGGTAGTTGGGAGGATATTTGATTAGGGTTTGGTCGAGACAAATGGATTTGGAGGTATTAATTTAAGATATGGGGAAGTACCTTTTTATAATAGAGGTGAAGGGAACTTTAAGAAAAGCTTGAAATATTAATTTATTATAAAATTATTTTCAGTTTATAATAGCTCCAAATGAATTTATTTCTAGGATAAGGTGGGAATGGTTCGAAATAATCTAAGAAAATAGGTTTTAGACATGTTTAGGTCACCATATTAACCTTATCTTTTAGACTTAACCCTTAGTTAAATAGTTTAACTTTTACCATGTCTTCTAGTATTTTTATACTAAATTGTTAATATAGTTACTATAAAATGCCAAGAAAAATTAAAGTGGTTTATTAATGAAATATCTAACATTATATAAGTCATTTTTATGAACCTTATATTTTTAGTACTATTATATAATTTAATAAAATAGTTTTTAAAAAAAAAATCATTTATGTCAATTTTGAAACTATTTAGTATTTTATTTTTTTGTAAGTCATAAAAACTTGATTACTTCAAAAAAAATACATTTAATCAACCCTAAAATGTCATATTAACCTATAAAATTCATTTATGGTATCAAACATTTCAATTTACATTTATTTTAATATTTATAATATCAATTATTTTAATCTTTCATTAATAAGGTAATTACTCCATCATCATTGTGTCATAAATAAGTTCAATTATTTAAGGTATAAAAACTATAAATAAAATACCTTGATGTAGGAAATGTTTTTATATTTATAATGAATATTTATAGTCTAATTTATCTTATTTATAGACTTATATTAAAAATGTTTTAGTTATTAAAATTTTAATTTAACACTTTTAACTCTTCTTTAAATAAAATATAATAAATGTCCTAATCTAATCCAAGCAGATCAAAAAGGATCATAGTTTTTTCCTAAGGTTAATTTTGGTCTAAAAACACTTATCCAATAGAATTAGGACATGTTTTGGGGTAATTATATTATTATTCTTACCTTTAATTACCCTATTTACTTTTAACCGTGGTAAAAAAAATTCAAAAGTTACTATTCAACAAAAATTATTTTCATCATATTGAACCACATTTTACTTACTGATGACAACCATGTTTGTTGGATATTTGAAATTAAATTCATAGAATCCGTAAAATAATGTTTTATGCAAATTTTCAAATGTGCTTAGAAGGTGGGTAAAAGACGTTAAAAAGTTCAATAAAATTTTATATATCTAATCTTATTATAAAATGACTCCAATGAATTAAATTATACTAATATATGTATTATTTATATATTTTGTATTTAAGATAAATTTTAATTAAAAATAATTATTTAAATAAAAAAAGTCAGTTTTTATGTACTATGTAGTATTTTTCACTATTCATCAAAAATTGAATATTTTTAAAAAAATACCAAAAATTCACCCTAACCCAATTTTGATATTCTGAATTAAAAAATGAATTATATTTTACCAAATTAAATTTTTAGGAGTGTCTAAAATTAATTTTATTTTTGTTCACAAAAGGACATAAAAAGTAGTTCTTTTAAGAAACAGTTTTTTTCTAAATATATAACTATTTTAACAAAAATTATACATTTCATTATAAATATGTTTTATTTATGTGGAAACATTATAAATAAAATTTAAAATTTATTTTTTACAATTCATATTACAATATTTAATTGATAAATAAATTTGTCGATTAAATAATTATAATACTAATGTGTTGTTTCGTAGAAACTCAATCTTGCACATAACGCAAGATAAGTCGGTGTTATGTGCAATATATTCTATTGAATTAATTTAAAGAGATAAAGTACTGTGAAATATTGGGGTGTTACATTCTCCCCTCCTTCAATAAATTGAGTCCTCACAATTTGAAATTGTTCTTCAAAAATAAAAGGTTGAAAATAGAAAATACCTTTGTGGAAAACCCACATCCGAAATAGGGTTAATAAAATTTAGTCTTAATAAGAGGTAAAGGGAAATGAAAAAGTCACCAAAAAATTAGGATTTTTAATAGGAGAACATTGGTGGCAATTATAGACACATAATTAGAGGAAAAACATAAATATTTATAGGGAGTGATTGAGGTCATCAATCAAAAACAAGTGAACAATAAATGGAAAATTAAGGGCCTCAAAGCCA
The DNA here is from genome assembly GCA_963277665.1 of Viscum album. Lineage (NCBI taxonomy): Eukaryota > Viridiplantae > Streptophyta > Magnoliopsida > Santalales > Viscaceae > Viscum > Viscum album. The sequence continues at coordinate 509,824,428 of OY728145.1, forward strand.
TAAATATATGATGATTTAAAATATCATCAGTTAAAAAAAACAAGGCATTAGGATAACAAATTTTTTTAGATACATTTTTAAAGAGGAGGGATTAATTTACTATCAAGATAAGAACTCAAGAAAACATAATTGATATCATTACCTGTCGTAATCATAATCTCATCATTTGGTTGTGCTTAGATCTATTTTCACTTCATCTGTTATGCTAGGAAATGAATTTAAATTTTTTGTTCCTAAAATGTTAGAAGATCATGTGATCCATAAATAAAATTATAGGTTATTCCATTTGTCTCACCATAAGTGTTAGTACAAGTTATCACATATGCATAAGTCCACCTATAGAGAGATAATACATTAATCTAACAAACTTCAACTAGAGTATAACTTATACTATCCAATAATGGACAACCTTAAAATCCTTCCAAAAACTAAAAATCTAAAAATTTAGAAAGAGGTGAACCAAACCATCTTAGCATTTATCTCCCATATCTCATAGGTCAGTTCTTGGTCATCACATTCCAAACATGTGAACACCTTTATCATGAATTCTCTTGAGTCACGGTAACAACTTGAATTATTAGATATCCTTATTGAAAACATGCATGTTTACTTATTCCAAAACATAGTGGATTATTCCTTAAGTCCAAAAAATACGTACACTTCATCCATGATACCATAACCCTCTTGTCGACAAATCCAAAATTAGTTCTCAAGAAACTAGCATCATCCAATTTACTTATTCAAATCCAACATATCTTTGTCCAAACATCATTATCTTAACATAAGGAACATATTAAGGGTTATCTTTACCTTAATCACATGTTCTCAAAATATAATATTACCCTTAAATCAATTTTCTTGTCCATTATAACTATTCAACATAGTCTTGAAGATCCTTAGTGAAAAACATAAATTGAATACTCCTTATATAATTCACTTATTCATAATTCTTGGATCCAAATACATAAATACTCCAATCCTTCCAATTTAATGGTTAGCATGGAATATTTCCTTCCTTGGTTTAGAGGTAGATTCTTATGTCTGGGCATTGAGTTGGGTAATGCCCATGATTTCCACAAATGTGACATTAAACTCCATAACAATTGGTCACTCTATGACCCTTTTTCCCATAGAGATAACATCTTCCCCTACATTTTAGGTATCACTCAAGGTTATTCTTCCCTTCATATTGAAATGTAGGAAACCAAATCTTCTTTACTCTATGATTCTTAAAATTTTAACATTTATAAATGTTCATCTTCCTCTTACAAAATGCATTAGGAATGTCATCAAAGATCACATTGTTTATCATATATTGTGATAACTGATTTGACATAATCACAATATCTTTCTCTCCTATCATTATCTTATTTTGTTGCTCAAAATCACCTGATTTTATATCAAATGCAATGTTAATTCGATTCCTTCTGGTTTCCTATATTAACTAAGACCAGAAAGCACAGGGTGAGAAAAAGATCTCATTGAAGAAAACCACATAATCAAGGGACGGTACTTTCAATCTATAACATCTTGGGTTTAATCCAAGGTTATCCATGATCGTTACCAAAATTCTAGGGGGTTCTTATATACTTATCCTCAAAGTAAATCGTAGGGTTATTATCCAAAATCTAAGTTTTCCAAATATATTTCCGATGTTTTTGATAAAATTCATATGATACCAATTGTAATTCCCTGACCCCAGAAGCCCAGAGCTGATGGATTATTTTAATACATTGGCATGATTACAAGGAATCAAGTCCCGAAGGACTGATTAGTTTAGGAGTCTTGGAAAATAGATTACATATATGAATGTTACATTACACTTTCTAACATAAAACACAGCATAAATAATCTTTTGTGAATACCATTATTACCCTATATTAACCCCGTATATCAAATATAATTGACTTCTTGACATCCTGGTAAAATAAAACATAAGAAAGGGGTGATCTCAGATGCTCGGTAAGGGTAAATAATATAGCGGAAACTATGATAAATAAGCATAAACATTTAAGGAAATGTATAAGAATAAAACACAATCTTTTTAAACTTAAAATTCAACATAATATGGAAAATAGAAATCAAATAATTCCATTTACTTATTCACATGGATATTCTAATAGTTGAATAATCACATGTAATATCAATAACGAAACTCAAAATGATGGAATGTATAATGCTGGACATCATAACCACATAATAAAGTCCTCATTCCAAGACTACAGATAAAAATATTGTCAAGGTCTTGTGCCAGGAAACTAGTTTGTCTCATGAGACCTACTGATGCATCGAGGGGATATAAACGGCCCCACCCATAACTTACTACGTCTAATGCATTCCTCATATGAAAAGGATGAAACATAACATAAACATTTATATTAAACTAACACAAAAAATGTTAATACTTTAACCATAAAGAGTGAATTACATAAAAATAGCACATCCACAGTCAAACATATCATAGAATTATCAAATACAATATGTAATATTATATCATAATTAATCAACTTCAATTAAACATAAAATCTAATAATAGATTTTGACATAGATTAAATCAATCCAAAAACTATTTGAGAGAGATATTTCTTTCTACTTAGAAATAATTTAAAATTCACATAATTATAAAATAAAACATTTATTTTGAAAATATTCATATAATATTTTAATGGAAGCTTCGAAGGTGTTATAATGGCAGAAAATAGACGCACCCGCTGTATAAGTTAAAAAAACATTCTTTCCTTAATTTCTCGAAAAGGTCATAAAGTACCTTGTTAGGAAAATGATAGAAAGATTCCTTTCAAAACATTTTATAAAAATTAAAACAAGGGTATAAATGACTTTAACCAATAGTTAAGGAAATAGTAAAAATGTTTTGAAATACATTTTTATGAAACACAGATGTGGATGATAAAGAATTCCCAGTAGATAATTATGTATAAACAACCTCAGATAATAACGAGATTGTAAAATTAACCCTTACCATGTAATTTTACTTAGTATAGGGTATGTTAACCTCCTTTATAATGGTTAAATAATTTTTATTAAATTATAAAATAAACACATACATAAATATGATATCATATATTATCCTCTAATATTGCTTTGTTAATAATATTTAAGTTGTATCATTATTTCGGGTGTTAACTGATTAGTTTTCCTTTATATGTTTTGTTATGTAAATAATGTTTGTTATGGATAGGATGTATTTGATTAATATATATAACGATATTAAGTTCTTAAAAATTATTCTTTAATCATCAAATTAAAAGTAATCTTGAATGATTACGATGGGGAATGAAATCTCATCACGTCATGGAGACAGTAAGCCGTACTTACACACGAGCAACAATATCATTCTATTAATGGTGAAATTGTATGTAATTGGATGGTATATTATATATATATATATATATAATAATTTACATGTTATATTTATTATTTACATCAATTATACTCATTATTATACCCATCCAAATAATGAAGTGTTGAATAACAAACTACACCACGACGTGGAGACGGTAAACCGTACGTACGCACGTATGGTGACTTTGTTATTCATAGGATGTATAGAATAATGAATATAGTTGTATCATATTTATAATAAAATATAAGTATATATAAGGTACTGGAGTTTTTATTTTATTATGGAAACAACAAAGAAAGAGGAAGTAGAAGAAGAAAATAACTTTGAAATAGGTGATGAAATAATTACCACTTATTCGGGTGATTCCTTTTGATTTGAACAAAAGAGCTCCTTAGGTTTACTTTATTATCAAATTAATGACTATAGGATGAATTTAGGGTAGTTTTGATGATATTTGATCAGGTTTTGGATGATCCAAATGGATTTGAATGTGTGAATTTAAGAGAGGGGAAGTACCCTTTTATAAGAGAGGTGAGGGGAACTTTAGGAAAATCTTGAAATATTAATTTATTATAAATTTATTTTCGGTTTATAATAGATACAAATGTATTTATTTTGATGATAAGTTAGGTATGGGTCTAAATCCTCTCAGAAAATAGGTTTTAGACCTGTTTAGGTCACCATATTAAAATTATCTTTTAGACTTAACCCTTAGTTAAATAGTTTAACTTTTACCATGTCTTCTTGTATTTTTATACTACATGGTTAATATATTGACTATAAAATTCCAAGAAAACCTCAAGTGGTTCATTAACGACATATCTAACATTATCTAAGTCATTTTTCGGAGTCTTAGTTTTTTAGGACTATTATATAATTTAATAAAATAATATTTATTTTAAAAACTCATTTATGTCAATTTTGACACTATTTAGTTTTTGGTTTTTGTGAAAGTCATAAAAACTTTATTCCTTCGAAAAAAATAAATTTAATCAACCCTAACATGTCATATTAACCTAGAAAATTTGTGGATCATATCAAAAGTTTCAATTTACATTTATTTTAATATTTATAATATCATTTATTTTAATCTTTCATTAATAAGGTAATTACTACATCATCATTGTTTCATAAATAAATTTAATTATTTAATGTATAAAAATTATAAATAAAATACCATTATGTAGAAAATATTTTTATATTTATAATTAATATTTATAGTCGAATTTATCTTATTTATAACCTTATATTAAAAATGGTTTAATTATTAAAATTTGAATTTAACACTTTTAACTCTTCTTTAAATAAAATATAATAAATGTGCTAATATAATCCAAGTGGATAAAAAAGGATCATATTTTTTTCCCAAGGTTTATTTTGGTCTAGAAACACTTATCCAATAGAATTAGGACATGTGTTTGGGTAATTATAATATATTTTTTCACCTTTAATTACCCTCTTTACTTTTAATCGTGGTAAATAAAATTCAAAAGTTACTATTCACCAAAAAATATTTTCATCCTATTGAACCAAATTTTAATTACTAATGACAACCATATTTTAAATATTTTTTAAATTCAATTCAAAGAAGTGGTAAAATTACGTTTTATGCAAATTTGTAAATGTGCCTAGAAGGTGGGTTAAAGTCGTTAAAAAGTTCAATAAAATTTTATATATCCAACCTTATTATTAAATGATTCCAATGAATTAAATTATACTAATATATTTATTATGTATCTATTTTTTATTTAAGATAAATTTTAATTAAAAATAATTATTTAAATGAAAAATTCATTTTTTATGTACTATGCAATATTTTTCACTATTCATCAAAAATAGAATATTTTCAGAAAAATACCAAAAAAATTCACCCTTACCTAATTTTGATATTCCAACTTCAAAAATGAAGTCTATTTTATCAGATTAAATTTTTATAAGTTTCTAAAATTAATTTTATTATTGTTCACAAAAGGACATAAAAAGTAGTTCTTTTAAGAAATAGTTTTTCTAAATACATAACTATTTTAACAAAAATTATACATTTCATTATAAATATGTTTTATTTATGTGAAGACATTATAAATAAAATTTAAAATTTATTTGTTACTATTCATATTACAATATTTAATTGATAAATAAATATATTTTTAAAAAATTATAATACTAATGTATTATTTCGTAGAAACTCAATCTTGCGTATAACGCAAGCCAAGTCGGTGTTGCATGAAATATAATATATTAAATTACTTTAAAGAGATAACATACTATGAAATCCTGGGGTGTTACAAAAACCTTCTCACCATTTTTAATGGTTAAATCCATCAGAATATTAATTACAATAACAACCTTCTATGATTATGGAATTTGGAAAATGGATATAAAAAATACTTTTCTAAATTGAAAGTTGGTTGAAGATGTCTATATGAAAAATTCTAAAGGGTTTATTATTCCCAAGAGTGCTAATAAAGTATGAAAGATGCAGATATCCATTTATGGATTGAAGAAGATTTCACGATCATGGAATGTTCATTCTAATGAGGCCATAATAGAATTTGGTTTTATTAAGAATGAAAGAAAATCACGTGTCTATAATAAGGTTAGTGGGAATGAGATCATTTTACTAGTATTATATGTGGATGATATATTTATTATGGGAAACAAAGTGTAAGTATTACAGTCAGTGAAGACTTGTTTAAATGAATTAATCTCCATGAAAGGATTAGGTGAAGTTACATACATTCTATGGATTAATATCTATCGAGATTGATCTCAAAGGATTATTGGTATATGTCAAAGTACATATATTGATAAGGTAATCAAAAGGTATAATATGGAATAATCCAAGAGAGGTTTTTTGCCAATGTCACATGGTATTAATCTCTCTAAGAAAATGCGTCCACAGATACATGAGGAGATTAAAATAATACATAGAATCCATTATGATTTAGTATTGGGATCTATTATGTATGTCATGATATATAATTGGTTTGATGTTTTCTTTTTTTAAATTATGATGGAAAAATATCAAGTTAATCTAGGAGAGATGTATTGTAAAACTGTAAAAACTATCCTAAAGTAATTGATATGTTTAAAGAATATGTTTCCAGTGTATGAAGGAGATGAGGAGATAACCATGAGGGGATACACTGATGCTAGATTTTAGATAGATCAAGATGATATGAAATCATAGTCAGGCTATGTATTTGGCATGTATGGTGGTGAAGTGAGCTAGAGAAGATCAAAGTAGTTCGTGGTCACCAATTTTAAAGCAAAATCCAAGTATATAGAGTCTTCTAATATAGGCAAGGAATTGATTTGGATACAATTTTTTTTTCTAATCTAGATATCATACCTAGAAGTGCATAACTTATTACAATATAGCATGATAATACTACAAAAATAGTACTTTACAAGGATCCCAGGTCACACCAAAGGAAAAATCATATACTCCAAATGTTTTATCTCTTAAGGAATTTTACTCAAAGAGATGAAGTCACAATTAGCAGAGTAACCACAACAGATAACATTTAATACCCCCGAATAAATCCATATTTATTTAAAAATATTATTCTTATTTGATAGCTAGAGGGTTGAGTATTGGTAGTAGTTGGATTCCGTGAAAGTGAGAGTGTTTTGATTGGGTGCCCTAGACCCAACTCCTTTATGTTCTTTGATTACCATTACATGTATACAGTTTTATATATACATGTGTTTACATTACCATCATAATAACGTTTATTTTTCATGTAATATTTGTATTGTAATGTACTTATATTACATATATCATTAAAAGGTTATAGTAGTTCCCAACTATAATGATAAACTCAAGATACTATGAAAATAATATTAAACACATATCATATGGTCTAGATACATCATACTAATAGGTTATAAATGATGTCCTAATTTTAGGTACTAGGGGATCATAATTATTTAAACTTATTCTCATGAAGTTATCACTTGTTGATATCAATTAGAGGAGATCATGAGTTCTATCCTGCTAATAGTTACACCACATCTTTCAGCTGTCATTATATGTTTCTATCTAGTAGCATGTGTATTGGTCTCTTTACTTGATATCATTATTAATGTGTACCATTTGATTACATACTTTAATACAATAGAAAAAACATGACATTGATTCTACGGTAAGGTATATTTCATTGGGTGTGTCATTTATGGTATGAAATTGGCTGAATGATCAATATAGGATTTGTCACTTTTGAAAGGAAAAGATATCTCAAGCCCAATTGACCAAGATGATAGTACGTTTATTAATTCATGGCCATGGTGATTGATGTAAGCCCAAAAAATAAGTCCAATGAACAAATAAATCAATAAAGGATGATGACACAGAGTGTCCATCATGTTTTATGAGATATCGCGAGACAAAGAGATTATATTACACCGTGTGTGTTTGTAGGTGGTTTCATAGCTATGAAAATTTTTATCTCCTTAGGGGATATGATGTGTTGCTAGATACCATTATTGGTCTATGGGTATGGCCCACTGATATTGAGATAAGGACCCATAGTAACACACAATAGGTGTATCCAAAAATTTCACCTATTTAGATGAATATGAGTTTAGTATGAAGTGGGACCCACATGCAGGGGTGGTGACTGTCTGAGTATGAATGACCACAAATAAAATAATTCAATTATATTATTCAAGTTTTGAATAATAATTATTGAATTTATTTCTCATGGCATTCACAAATTTTTTTATTATAAAAGTGAATACGAGAAAATATAATTTTTTGAATGAATATAACACGTTCATGGTTTGTTAAATTATTTAAGGAGATTATAAACCAAGTTAATGGTTTTTATTTTATCACATAACATTTTAAAGTCTTACAAGTGAGTGATAACATGTTCATGAAATTTATAACAAGTTTAATTATGTCATTAGTGTTCACAAGAGTCTAAAATTAAGGTTATTACTTTCTAGGGGCCAAAGTGCAATTTTGAAAAGTATAACCTAGGCATAAAAACACATTTCAGCCTCTTGAATAGAGACATATATCATTTTAAATAATTTAGAGAGAAGATATCTCCTTTTCTATCTTCCCAATCATAGAAATATATAATCTAAATGAACAATAAGGCTGAATCGATTCCGCTTTCTCGATCAAGTTTTCATTCTTCATGTAATTGAAGGGAAGATGTAAAACTCTTTGATTTCAAAAACTAGCACCTAAGAATAAAATATTGAAAATACAAGAGATATGGTTCACGTTTGGATGATCTAGAGGATTCCTAACATGATTCCTTTGATGCATGAAACACCGACTATAATAAAATCAAATTGATGATTTCAAATGAACAAGGTAACATTTACAATTTAATTTTATTTTATTCTTCATACTTAAATTGAATTTCACATGATCTTTTGAGTAATCTAGGCAAGGGGTTTTTTGGATTCATTGTTTTTAAGATCAATATGAACCCAAAAATTAAAATTACATATTCTTCACACTTTTTCTGCATCCCTAGTTCCTTCAAGGATCATACAGGGTGAAATCACATGCTACGAGAGTGACAGTACACACTATGTAGAGCATATGGGTACATTGAATGTTGTCTCTAGTACATGCTATGATAAATTCAAGATATAATTTAAGACTAACCAGATGGGTACACACCGTGTCCATTATTAGTACATGAAATGTGTCAATTAATTTTAAATTAAATCAATTTATTTAATATATTTAAAATTCTAGTAGATGAGAATATCTAGGACTATTTAGATGGAAAATTTAGATAAATGAATAAATTAATTAATAAGAAAATTTATTTTATTAATTTGAGTACTTTTATCTTAATTAAAAATTAATTTAAATGAATGATAACTATTTTTAAATGAGTATTCATTGCATTCATGGATGATCATGAATTTGACCGACCTATGAATGTGTTATATTTATTTTAATTTAATTATTATTGCATGATTTTATTAAATTAAAAGGACGGTCTTTGAATCACCCCCTCCTCTTATTATTTATAGGCTTACTTTCCCATGGTTTCTTTTATGTAACTCTATACCCTAGTTCCCCTCACTTTTATGTGAGTAAATATATATAAAGAAAGAAGATCCCAAGAGAGCGAAGATGGTTCAAGATGGAGCTGAGGTGAAACCAACTAGGGAGGTACATAGGGTGAACATGTGGAATGCTTCAACTCAAACCAAGCTCAATTATAGAAGTTTTTACTCTAGGGAAAAGGGTTACTTTATCATCCACTCAATAAAATGGACAATAGAAAATCTCATGATCATGCCACATATTTATTTTATTTCTATCTTGTCTATGTTTAACTATTTTTTTATGAATGAATGTTTATTGGTGGTCATATAAAGTAAATGAAATAACAAGCATACAAGATGGAATAAAATAAATAGTTTATGTCTAATTTTTTATATCTATAAATGGTTAATTAATTATCTAAAATAAATAAAATATCAATAAGATTGTGGATGGAATGGATTGAAGGAGTTAGATTTTTATTTTTATTTATATATAATCCCCCTTTTAATTGGGTTGATATGGAACTCTTACATGACCCAAAGGCCCAGAGGCATGATGTGGCATTATTATATCACACTTTCCATATATATTTTGGAGAAATAAATGTTTTTTATTTGTAAATATGATCATATAATGAAGAATATTTGAATTGGTAAAACATATGTTTGAATTCGGTGTTCATTCAATGTTATAATAAAAATGTTTGTTTTTGGGTGGTCAATTGATTAACGTTCTTAGTGAAAGTATTTGTATTATCTATAAAACATTTGATGCTTTTAATTACAATAAAGAGTTTCAATTATGATTAATTTAAAAATATTTTTTTAGGATCTACAGTGCAAATATGGAAAAGGGTCGAAGTGACCACATGTTCAATAGGATTGACCGTGCGACTACTGTTTTCTCAAAGTTTTTTTTAAATGGAAATATTTTAGAGTGACCATACATGAATAATGATCAACCACAAATGAAAATGGATTAAATTTGTGTCTTCCTAGTGGTGTAAAGGGTTGGATCAACTACAAGGCTAATGGGAGAAACTGCGAGTTCAAGGGTGAAGTGACCGCGTGAGTTATCCATCGACCACAAGTACAAAAATTGAAGTGATCATGTCATAAAATTTTCAAAATAGTATATTGACTACATGAAAATACAATCTAACTTAAGGCCATCAGGATCGAGTGTGTCTACTCAAAAATTGACAAAGGTATAAGGCACATGCTATAAAAAATGGGGGAAGTTTCCACACCCCTCTTTATGGTTAATCATCCCTATCGACCATGATCTGGTAGCTTGGCGAGGAAAATTTGGAAACCAAATATTGACCCTGAATTAACCATGTAGTTGAAGATTACCAATGGATCCATTCTCCACCATATCAGATCTCGAAATTATTATGACTGAGCTTGACTACATAGTATCCACCTGCACTGAAGAAGATGAAGCTTCCACCACCTATGATAATGAAAAATTCCCCATTTTAAGATGGTTATGAACTAAAAAAATCCTCAAAAAGATAAATCTAATGACACTCCCATCATATAAACCAATCTAAGCAGGAAATTCTTATTGAGAAACCCAAAGGCTATGAATATATGCATCAAAATATGACCCTAGGTACTACTTCGACACCCTCTACTAAATCTTGATACTACACCTCCCATGATCACTAAGCAATCCATTTTTGAATCTTTTTAAACGTTGTTTAAATAATTTATTATGAAGGGCATGTAACTCAAGCCCGAGCTAAGAAAAATCACTTGAGAAGACATCCTACTCAATCATGTGGCACCTAGACACACAAAACTTCATATTTGGTGGTAGGATAAGATGGGAAAGAGTTTGACACCTTCAGAGTAGGCCCAATTTTTGAATCCCAATAACTAAAGCCCAAGACCACTCGGTAAAACCCACAAAAATAATTCAGAGTCTAATAACCTAAAATGCAATGCTTTCATATCATAGGAAAATTTATCCACAAAAGATCATCAGAATAATCCATGTGGAAAGAATCTTGGAAATCATACTGGGATCTAAACTTGAGGAGTCAGTAGGGCGTATAGGTTTAGTTGAAAAAATACTATATACCTATCATGGATTAGGTATGAAATAAAAAAATATCTATAATTCATATATATATATAAAGGATAAGATGAAATAAAAGGAGGATCCATACCTGAGAGTAGACTAACACCAAAGAGAAGGAAGCAGGCATGAGTAAGATTACTATAGATTTTGGAGGAACTTTAGAAGATCTCATGAGGAGATTATTTACTCTTGTTTTTCTCCATTTTATATCTATTTTATTAAATGATTTAAATATATTTATACATTTTGTTATGGTTTATTTCTAAATTAATATAGGGGAATGATATTGAGATGATATGAACTTTTATTTCATTCAAGTGTTAAGTGTGGTTGGAACTACCCTTTTCTCATCACTCAAGTTGTATATATCCATCAATCACCAAAAATCAACAAGAACTATCTCAATTTTGTTGGTTTCTATACACTTTTAATTTGGAAGTCCATATGAGAAGAGGAGAGTCTATGATAGGGTAGCACATTAAGATCAACTGAGAAGTTGTTTCTGATCTGTCTCTAGTTTCTTCATCAAGTGAATTAGTGGATTTTTGTAGTTGAAAAAATGGAGGGTCCATTTATTCATGGGTTTGAAATTTGGGAGAACTATATAGCCTATTTTCACTAAACTAGAAACACCTATGTATGAATGAATATAAAAAAGAAAAAAAAGATATAAATAAATAAAAAATAGCCAATAAAATTCCTCAATTCCATCTATGGACTTATACTTTGCATTCTTGTGATCATTGTGTTCACTCTTGTGCTGTTGATCATTCCACTACTTCTCAATTGTTCTCACTCCACAAATTTCAACACCATCATCACTCCCACCATTTCACTCTTTGTGGAATTATCATGGTTTTGTTTCCTTGTTTTTACTATTACTTTATATCACTCAACACACCTCTTCAGAAGTCATTACCTATGGATCAACCCCTATTCACTACTTTACTAGAGTTAAATAGGGTTTATAAATAATTAATTTCCCTCAAGGATAATTGAAAACTTAGGAACACGGTTAATAAAAAAGCCTAATTTACATGTCCCAGAGGCCTAGTGTATTATACTAACCTAAGTGCCACACATCAGTGCCCTGAATCAATCATTCATAAGAACTCAACCGTGCCTCCCCATACACTAGAGGCTGACGACTAGCAGCGATGATATAATATCGATTATGGGGACACTATACCCTCTTTATCAAAGTATAACAATAACGAAAAAGAAATAAACAATGACCAATAGATATAACCATAACCAAAATAATACCAATATAACATGATGACCAAAACAGGAAATATAATATCCAAACTAAACAGTGGATATGTCATGTCAAATACATGTCAAGTGTTAATATGAAAAAACCAAAATAAATTATAACACTAACAACTCCAAAGAAGGTCCTGAATCACGTCTGGTTCCATCATCCATGATCCTTCCCAACTTAGCCATCTAACCTAGGAATCTTTCCCTTATCCTATCCTATAAACATGAAGTCTATTCGGGTACTGATCAGGCAACCAGAGTAGGGTGTGAGTACAACTCAATATGCCATAATCAATGACATTTAAAATAATATCTAGTCAAATAAAAGTGAATGAAATTGTATAAAGAATAAATTAAAATGTGTAAATAAACAGATATCATAATTCATTATTCTTTAATTAACCACTTAAACCCCCAAGTCCCCCAAGGACACCAGAACCACAATACCTACTTCGACCCATACTAGTGTTTGAACTACCCCCAAAGGATATCACATATCACAATATAATGGTTATTAAGTATCATTTCATTTTAATCATATCACACCCAATTGGAACCATAGTCCAGTGCTAACTCATGGGTGTAAATCGTCATGTCTAACACCCCATGAGTATTTGAAGAAGCATTCCATGACGCACAACTCATTTAACAAACAATCCCACAAGTGGCATTTTGAAGTAGCAGTCCTTGTCCCATACTCATTTATCAAACAATCACACAAGTGGGATTTTGAAGCAGAAGTTTGTGTCCCACAATCATTTATCACTATAGGATTTTGATGCAGTAGACCATGTCCCACACACATTTTTATCACTATGGGATTTTTATGCAGTAGACCATGTCCCATACATGAATATCACAATCACACATATATCATATATATCACATCATTCAAGATTAATCAATATTAACAATCTTATCACATTTCACATCATGACATGGCAATTCAATTATCAAAACAAATCATGATTCAATACTTTAATCACATATCACAAAATGACTGACTGAAAACTACCATTTTTATTGGAATAAAAGACATAGTATAAAATAAACACAAAAAAAAAACATCAAGGTGGTCGAAAGTAATGCAAACCCATAGTAAAATTGGACACAAATTTCATCCCCTACTTAGGAAATCACTAGTGCAGAAAACGTTTTTTACATCGGTTATTTTTCATTTTTTACGTCGGTTTCTAGCCAACGTTAATACGAGCGACGTTATAAATAACGTTTTTGACATCGGTTATTTAAAAACCGACATCAAAATCATAAAATCCTGATGTTTATGACATTGGTTATTTTAGAACCGATGTGATAAATAAAATGGGAAGGGTTTATCACATCGGTTCTTTAACAACTGACGTGATAAAAGGCCTGGAAAATGGTCTATCACGCCGGTTCTTAAAAAACCGACGTGATAAAAGGATGGGGAAATGGTATATCACGTCGGTTATGAAAGAACCGACGTGATAAACCGGGGGGCGGGGGGTTTATCACGTCAGTTATTATAGAACCGCTGTGATAAACCGGGGGGGGGGGGGGGTGGTTATCACGCCGGTTATTAAACAACCGACGTGATAAACCGGGGGGCGGGGAGTTTATCACGTCAGTTTTTGAATAACCAACATGATAAACCGGGGGAGGGGGGTTTATCACGTCAGTTATTCTATAACCGCCATGATAAACCGGGGTGAGGGGGGTTTATCACATCGGTTATTATATAACCGCCATGATAAACCCAGAGGAGGGGGGTTTATCACGTCGGTTATTTAATAAACAACGTGATAAATCGGGGGGGGAGGGGGTTTATCACATCGGTTATTAAATAACTGACGTGATAAACCATTTTGTAGGGCTTTTACCACGTCAGATATTAAATAATGGACGTGCTAAACCATTTCCCAGGCATTTTACAACTTCGGTTATTAAATAACCGATGTGATAAACCATTTTCCAGGCCTTTTATCACGTCAGTTATTAAATAACTAACGTGATAAACCATTTCCCATGAATTTTACCACGTTGGTTATAAAATAACCGACGTGATAAACCCAATTTTTTTTAAAATTGAATGCAGTCATCTGCTCTCCACCAGAATCAACCAGAAAACAAATCAAGAAATCGTACCACAAAAACAGAAGTAGATCAAAATTAAGCACGTACATTGATAACATATAAAAATTACCCCCTAGACAGCCCCCACCCTCATGTATACCCCATGGACAGCCCTCCCCCACCCCGTTGCAGCCCTCACCCTCATGTATACCCCTGGACAGCCCTCCCCCACCCCATTGGATCTCCCACCCTCATGTATACCCCTTGGACAGCCCTCCCCCACCCCATTGGAGCCCCCACCACACTCCTGGACTGCCCCCCGACCCCCGGACAGCCCCAAACACCCCTCGACAACCCCCACCCACCTGAACAGCACCCCCTCACCCCACTTGACAGCCCCCACCACACCCCTGGCCAACCCCCCCACCCTCATGTATACCCCCACCCCTGGACAGCACTCCCACACCCCTGGACCGCCTTCCCACACCCCTGGACAGCCCTTCCACCCCCCTGGACTGTCCCCCCACCCCACTGGATAGCCCTCCCAGACCGCTGGACACCCCCCAACCCCACTGAACACACCCCCACACCCTTGGAACCCCTCCCCCACAGACCCAAATCCATACCAGAAAAACCATCATAAGTAAACCAAAACAAGAAGCAGAGAAAAATTAAACATTCACTTATATAACATTCAAAACTTACACTGTCAACTTCAAAAAAAACTAAATCCAACCTAAAAAACTACCAAATACACAATTACAACGACAATATTCAAAATTAAATTTTACATTACAAACAACTAAAAGTCAATCAAACCTGTAAAATAATTTGACCACTCCACTTGTAAGTGTTTGATATCTTCAGTAGTATAGGGTTTAGGGTCATCAAAAATATACAAATGAAAAAGAAAGTAGTTAACGTTTATAATGAATAAATCAAATTGAAATATTATGGAAAAGTTTAAGAGGAAATCGTACCAGGTCAAAATTCACAACTGTCCCAGTTGTTATTATTTCATACATAAACCTTAACATATAATATCCGAATTCGATGATGCCTTGTTATTCATGACAATTCTGTTTGAATGAGTGTAAATTCAATATATTATTTTTATGTAATAAATCAAAAAGTACAGATTATAAATGGATATTTACCTTCGCATTTACATATTTGATCTTTGCACCTCTTTTCTTTGTGTTTTTTCGAAAGTAGGCCCATGCACTGTTAGAAAATAATACGAATGAGGTAAATTTAAAATTCATTATAATATATAAAACTATTGAGAAATTGAAACTTAATTTTCTAATATATTCTTAAAACTATCCCGCACATCACCATGGACAGAGCATATCCAATAAAGGGATTTCACCCTTGGGCAAAAAACACCTAACATCCAATGATCACTGATAAAAGGAAATTTGACGTTAGTGGTTTTTTATGTTAAAAGATAATTAAATCTTTGAGAGAAATGTGTTTCATACCTCTCACAAAAAGGCATCATCCAACATTGTGTGATTATATTTTTTTCAAATCTTTCAGCAATATAAACCATTCTTTGTTCCTCATTCAATGCACATGCTTCAGGGGAAATCAATTGAGGGTCCATGAATCCATATACTTCTATCATCTCATTCCTCTCAAAAATTTTATAACGATACCTAATACAAAACATACATAAGTAGAAATTTTTAATAAATATAACATATTGAAAAGGTGTTAAGACTTACATAGAAAAAATTTTCACCATGTTGATGCCCAACTTATCTCCAGTAACAAGCTCCATGATATCAGTTTTCATAATCCCCAAATTTATTTCACGTCCACAAACATGAGATTCTATTGGAAACTCATAATGACCCGCCAACAAATTTGAATATCTTGACAATCTGTCAAGACTACTAGAATATGTATCTGATGTCATAGCCATTTGTCTTTGTTGTTGTCTATACAATATTTCTTTACCTTTGAAGTATTCCTGTAAAAAAAAAATTGAAAAATATATTAGTTTTCAAATGATAAAACAACTTTAATAAAAAAATAAAATAAAAGACATAACATTCATACCTCTATGGTAATGAGTCGAAGAAGTCTGGATGGCCAAATTAAAAAATGGCCGATACTCTGTCCAACTGTTGCCACCTCATCTGTAGGTATTGGTACCCTAGATGATCTATCTATAATATCCTGTACAGTGACCCTCTGATTCTCTACCTCTAATTGTTAATGATGAACTGTATCTCCTATACAATATACCAAACCATATGCTACTATATGATGTTGAGAATCATCAACATACAACTTGCAATAAGTAGGCAGCTGCGGCAGAGGCGTAGGATACAAAATGGGGTCCGCAGACTGAGGTGGGGGAGTGGGAGCTACTGGCGGAGGTGGAGGATAAATAATGGGGTCTGCAGGGGGAGGTAGAGGAGTGAGAGCTGTAGTATGAAATTGTCTTTGCATTTCTGCAAACATAGACTGCACCGACTCTCTAATATTGTCCTCCATCGTCGCATTCATATTATGAACTTCAGCCTCCAAGGATTCTATTTTTTTATAAACCCCCTCAATGTTAGAAGTTGAAGAACGTGGAAACACTTTTCTTACTGATACACCTGCTGGATATCCTCTTACACGACCAGGATGTTCGGGCCTTCCCAATACTGCAAATAAAATATCTTCCCTCCCAGTAGCTGTAAATGTCCTCTCTGAACTCTGCTCCTTAAGAGAGTCCTGTATTAATTAATTGAACATTTCTGTAATGATTAAAATTATATGAAGAAAATAGTTAACTTAAATAAATAAAATAGATATCTTACAACCCTCTCAGATACGATTCTCGATTCTTCCGAAAGATATTGCCCTTTTTTTCCCTTCCGAGCTCTCTTCCATTTTTCATGTCTAGATGGAGGGGATGGAGGGTCCACCTCTCCAGAGCTTGAAGACTCAGCTCTTAGTTGTTGAAATTTTTCTGCCATCATTTGTTCTTCCAATAATGCATACCCTCCCTAAGATAAACAATGAGGGTATACATTTTTAGATTGGATCTCCTGATGAGATTTCCTTGTTTTCTGTAATTTAAGAATAAGAAATCATTAACAAAACATTAATAAAATCATTTATATAAGAAAGTTTATAAAAGTTTACATTTCCCTTACCATAAATGACTCTTTTCTTCTACTTTAAAAAAACTGTCTCCATGTGTCTTCATCTATAAAAGGATATATACGACATGGATTATCATGACTTCTATGAGCAAAAATGAAATCAGATGATAGGGTTGATTTGAAATCCCTCTATCTCCTGGCAGCCAACGATAAACATTTCTTCCTGACTCCTCCAGTGTCAGGAATATCAAATGTCATCTGATAAAGAAGAGTTTAAACATATTATATATACTAGAAACATTAAAAGAATAGTCAAACAATGAAAAAAGATCTTACCAAAATTGTCTCCCACAACTGAGAGATAATCGATTTATCCACACTTCTCCAATCAACATACAGAATGCTTATTTGGCTCTTAGCCTGAGTTGCTAAAAAACTCTTAAAATATTTTGCGTTCGGACCTTTAGGAATATCATCATCATCAAACTCAACGACTATCCTATGATCCTACGTACGGGCAAGTGATAATTTTGGTAAACGTGTGCACCCACGTTTACCAACCTTTGAACTCTTTGTCATAATAGGAGCATGTGAATGTTCATCCCCAGAGGTATGACCATCAATATGCTCCTCTCCAGAATCATGTGGTTGATCATCTGAATGATCTGTCATTATCCTTCAAATAAAAAAAACAAACGTCAGTTCACAAATATACAAATTCAAATATTTTAATACTAATGTAATCAGAAAATAGAAATGTGTACTAAGTTACATAATAGTAAACATTGGTAATATGGTAAGCATGTTAAACAATGGTAAAGATGGTAAAGATGGTAAAGATGGTAAAGATGGTAAAAATGGTAAACTTGGTAAACATGGTAAACATGGTAAAGTAATTGTCAGTGAACAAAAAAAATAGATATATAATTCATGTAATGGTTATAAACATGATAAAGTAAACTAAAAAAACTTAAAACAAACAAAAACATATACTTATTTTGTTTTAAAACATGTTTTAATAAATAAAAAAACTTACAATATCTAAAATTTATGGAAAAAATAAATGTAAACAAGAAATAAACATATGTTACCTGTAATTTTAGGAATGTACAAATTGATTATTTTCCCAAATTCCTTCGTCGTGATCGTTCCTTATGGCACAAACTATGTCTTCAACATGATCATCATTATGTTCTATTAATCTTTCCATGGAAGTAGAGATCTCACATAAATCAGCATATTCATCAAGTTCATCCTCACCAACATATTGTTTTTTCCCTTGTAAAACAACAGCCCACTGCATATCTGATTGATCTACTACATAGAAAATTTGTTTTGCATGTGTTTCCATTATAAAAGAATCAGCTATGTCTTCCAATCTATTCAGATTAACAAGTGTCATTCCAAATTCATCGTGTCTGACACTGTTGTTACCGTTAAACCATTTACAGTTAAAAACGAGAACTTTAATTTTAAAGTAATCAACCTCCCATATGTCTTCAATCACTCCATAATATGCACTTGATACAGAAATTGGGTTTTTGTCCTTAACACTCAAAAAATGCATTGCTTCTGCAAACACCGATACACCACTATTCTGAACTATACTTTTGTTGTCCCGAGATTTCGTATGAAATGTATAACCATTAATGTCATAACCAGACCATGTTATCACATTTAAACATGGACCACCCACTATCCATTTTAATGTCTCTGACACATCTGATCTACCAAGCAAAGTCTTTTTAATCCATGACAAAAAAGTTTTGTTGTGCTCATTCAGAATCCACATTTCTTTCTTCTTTGGATGACATTGTTTCAACTCATTAATATTCAATGTGATATACAGTTGAGCATCAGCTATGTTATTCAAGTTGTATGATTCTAACTTTTTCATCTGTTCAGCTGAAAATGATTTTACTTTCAAGCCGCGAATCCCCTTTCCCTCATTATTAACTCGTTCATGGAAAGATGGAGGCAAACCTATGTGTTGCGCCGCAGCCAAGTAGCTCATACAAAACTCTGCTACCTCCTCAGAAATATACTTTTTAATAATGGAGGCTTCAGGTCGATATAGATTTTTAACATACCCCTTTAATATTTTCATATACCTTTCAAAAGGATACATCCAGCGAAGATATACAGGTCCACAAAGATTTATTTCTCGAACCAGATGAATCATTAAATGCACCATTATATCAAAAAAAGTTGGAGGAAAATACATTTCCAATTGACAAAGTATAAAAATTGCATCCTTTTCCAAAATGTTCAAAGCATTCACATCAATCGCCTTGTTACAAATTGAATTGAAAAAATAACACAACTTCATTATAGTCTTTCTGACACGAATGGGCAATATTCCACGCAATGCAACTGGTAGAATTTGTTGCATCATGACGTGACAATCATGTGATTTTATACCTATCAACTTCAAGTCCTTCAATGAGACAAAATTTTTTACATTAGAAGAATAACCTTGAGGCACTTTGGTATCATGAAGACACTGACATAAGCTAATTTTCTCCCTCTTCGATAATGTATGACAAGCCGGGGGAAGAAATGTTCGTCTTCCTTTAGGAGTGGGAGCTAACTCCAAACGTATTCCCATTGATAGTAAGTCTAATCTTGCATTCAACCCATATTTAGTCTTTCCTTTAATATCTAACAATGTTCCAATCAAAGAATCACAGATATTCTTCTCCACGTGCATGACATCAATATTATGTTTAACTTCATTATACCTCCAATATGGTAACTCAAAAAAAATTGACCTTTTCTTCCAAATATTTCTATCATTACCAGATTTCTGTATCTTTCCCAATGTCACATCAAGGTTTTTCACCCTCTCAAAATACAGATTAGGGGATAAAGGTTTTGGAGTAGTATCAAATTCTTGTGAGCCATTGAATGTCTTTTTTAGTCTTCTATAAGGGTGTTCCATAGGCAAAAACTTTCGATGACCCATGTAAACTGTTTTCCTCCCATGATGCAATTGACAATATGACGTCTGTTGTTCGCAAATTGGACATGCTTTATGCCCTTTAACGCTGTATCCAGACAAATTTCCATATGCTGGGAAGTCATTTATAGTGAAAAGAAGCACTGCATGCAGTTGAAAATATTCCATTTTATAAGAATCATACACCCTAATACCATCATCCCATAACAGTTTCAAATCATCAATCAATGGTGAAAAGTAAACATCAATATCATTACCGGGTTGCTTTGGACCAGAGATCATTGTACACAACATGACATATTTGTGCTTCATACAAACTTCAGGAGAGAGGTTTTAAATTACCAATAAAACAGGCCATGAACTATGTGTGCTAATGAGTGTTCGGTATGGATTCATTCCATCTGTGCAAAACCCTAGTCTGAGATTTCTAATTTCATTTCCAAATGTATAATACTGCGCATCAATTTTCTTCCATTGTGGGAAATCAGCTGGATGACGTATTTTTCCATCACATACCCGCTCTTCATCATGCCATCTTAACCTTTTTGCATCATGTGAATTAGAAAATAAACGTTTGAAATGATTAATTATAGGAAGATATCAAAATACCTTTGAAGGGAGCTTTGTAATCTCTACACCAGCCTGTGATTTTTCTTTCACCTTATACCGTGATGTCCCACATTGAAGACACTCTGACAGAAATTCATATTCCTTCCTATATATAATGCAGTCATTCGGACATGCATGTATTTTCTTGTATCCCAATCCCATCGGGCATAATATTTTCTTGGCTTTGTAATGTGAATCTGGAAGATCGTTATCTTCTGGAAGAATGTCTTTCATCAATTGTAGCAGCTCTGTAAAATTTCTGTCACTCCATACATGTTTCGCCTTCAGGTTAATCAATCTTAACACTGCTGACAAAACCATAAAATCTGTACAACCAGGATATAATGGTTTTTCAGCATCACCATATAGACGCGCAACTGTCGGTTCTACCTCAATTTGTTCTGCTACAATATCGCAAATCATTTCTTCAATTCCATCGGATTTACCATCTTGCGAATCATCATCATCAGTGACATTCCTTCCAACCATGCCAAATCCAAGGGCTGTAACTCAGATTAAAACCATGACAAATCAGATGATCTTTTATCTCTCTACTTTTCAACTTCTTCATATTCAAACATTTCAGGCATGGACAGAAAAAAATGTCACTACTTGGAACATTTCGTTTTGAAAATTACAAAAAGACATCAAAACCTTCCTCAAATTTATTGCTCATTCGATGTGCCGTAATCCAAATTAGACTCATTATTACCTATAACAAATATCAACAAAAAATATATATTTTTAAGATAAGACAAATATATGTTTATATGAAAAAAATCATAATTTGAATGTAAAACAATTTAAAATATAAAACAAATCTATGGGTATTTAAAAAAATATGCTTGAATATTATTTTTAAAACAAAATATAGTTAGATATAATAGTTTTAAATTTCATTGAATCAAAGAAAACCATGATGCCTACATAGTTGACAGAAAATTGGAGAAAATGGAGTAAACCTGAGAATCACCCCCACCCCCCGGACAACCCCCAAAACCCTCTGGACAGGCCCCCACCCCCTTGGACAGCCCCCCACACCCACCCACCCCCTTGGACCACCCCTGGACACCCCCAACCCCCTGGAAAGCCCCCCACCCCTCTAGACAGCACCCCCCACCCCTCCTGGACACCACCCCCACCCCTACCCCTTGAACACCCCCTGGACACCCCCCAACCCTCTGGACATCCCCCACCCCACCGGAAAAACCCCAAAACCCTATGGACAGGCCCCCACCCACGTGGACAACCACTCACACCCACCCACCCCCTTGGACACCCCCCCGGACACCACCCGTTTCCACATCTTTGATATAACATATTTTTTTTAAAAACGTTTCATGAAATATGATGAAGTGTCCAATCATATTTTTTATGAAATTTTTCTTACTAAAAAGGGTCTTAGTATTGGATATAATAGTAAATAAAGTGGCATAAAACAACAATATAATCCTAAAAAATGCATATAATCCTACTTAAATATTTGAATAAATATGTTTGTAATCAACCATCAAATCCAAAAGGTGTATGAGAGAACAATTAGAGAAAAACTTGGCAATTAGAGATCATAGTCATTAAGGGGGGATAGTGTCAAAGGAAACACAAAATCAAATAAACTGAGACCACTTTATGAAGTAATCCATGAAAAAGAAAAACCTACATCAAATAAACTCATTATGTCCACACATTATGTCCACACATTAACATGTGTGAAAAAAATATTATTCCCATGCCATTTTGAACAAACTCATTATATCCACACCTTACTATCATATGAGATATAGAACAAAATAAATGAAGTGGACGATGATATATGACCCCACCCATCAACATCCATATGTTTGTGTGAGATATAAAATCAATAATCATTATATCACAAATAATACATGGAAAAAATGGGTTTAATATCCATTTAAAATGGAATCATATAAATAAAAAATTTATAATTCAATCAATAAACTTGATAATCCCATGTAATATAAATGGGTTCCAAATGATACTAAATAAATTTCTTGGTAGATACCATTCAATGATTATATGGTATTGAAACCATATAAATAATGAGTATATAGTTTAGTCAATAATTTTCTCAATCATTTTATCTATGATATCTTGTTGAACACCCTTCAATCAAAGGAATAGAAAACATGGTATTCATAGTGGATGGTTAGGAAATAAAAAGCCAAATATATTCAAAAATATGTAATAGGGTTCGAAATGGAAGAATCTAACCTAGTTTAAACAAAAAAATCGCAAAACATAATTATAGACTATCTGTGAAAAAAATCGAACGAAATAAATTCGTGGAAGGCTTACTTGAGTGTTGCGAGTTGAGATGATAGATCCGAGAGGAGTAAACAAGATAAACGATGAAGCCAAAATGAGTTTAACGAAGGTCGATCGACGAGCTGATTAGGGTTTACCGCACAGAGAGACGAGCAGGAGGACTGTCAATCGAAAAATCATAAATGATAGTCCACGGGGCTTTAATTTTTTAAATTTTTTATAACGTCGGTTATATAATAACCAACGTTATAAAATATTTTTTAAATTTATAATGTCAGTTATTTTAAAACCGACATAAAAAACCAAAGCGCTTTGAGTTTTAACTTCGGTTAATTTATAACCGACGTAAAAACCAAACACGCGCGATTTGTAACATTGGTTATTAAAATAACCGACGTTAAAATTCTACTCACCGCATTTGTTA
Source organism: Viscum album (assembly GCA_963277665.1). Classification (NCBI taxonomy): domain Eukaryota; kingdom Viridiplantae; phylum Streptophyta; class Magnoliopsida; order Santalales; family Viscaceae; genus Viscum; species Viscum album. The sequence continues at coordinate 509,848,611 of OY728145.1, forward strand.
CATCGGTTATGAAATAACCGACGTAAAAAACCACGTTTCACAGATTATCACGTCGGTTATATATAACCGACGTAAAAAATGGTGATGTAAATAATGTTTTCTTCACTAGTGAATGCACCCAAGAAAAGGAAATATAATATCCTCTGATCTGAGGAAGCCATGGATGCCAGATAATCCTCCACCATATTCCCCTCCTGCCATGTGTGAGACACCATCATATTTCTACCCCTGAATGCGTTGAATTTTCTAATGATGTATGAGATATGCCAAGGAATATTACCCTTTCCAAGCATTGCATTACAAAGTAGCAAAGAGTCAGACTCCACCATTTGAACCTCAAGCTGTCTTTGACTACACATTTCTAGCCCCATGGCCATGGCCAGAGCCTCCACCTGCAGCACATCACCTCGCCCAAAGAAATCCACGAACACTGCAACAACAGAACCCCTATGATCTCTTACAACCCCACCCCCGCACATCTCCCCCCCAATTAGAGACCCATCCGTGTTGAGTTTCAAACCCTGTCGAGGGGGAATCCAATGTACATAGGATCCCTATTCTAGACAGCCAGACCGAGGTGCGGTTGGAAGAAAAGGAACAAATGAACTCACAGAAGGAGCATGATGACAGTCCGAGCAGAGGCGTAACAGATCGAGCAGGGTATTCTTCATTTTGAAATGAATGCTTACTTGAGATCCCGATGAATCATTGTGTTGCACCTCATTCTTGGCCTTCCAGATCATCAAGTAGCCTACAATCAGAATAATAGATCTGATCTTCCTCTCCGCGCCATGGGAGAATGCTCCTCTAAAACACGACATCAAGAATTCCTCCTGCTCCCCTCCAGACAGAACCCAACTGAAGAAAGCCCCAAAAAAACTTCCAAATACTGATAGCCCATTCACTCATGTAAAAGAGATGCTCCACTGTTTCTTGGTTTGGGAACCTACAGCACCAGCACCTGGAAGCTAGATTCATGCCCATCCGCTTCAAATTTTCATCAGTAGGAAGAGACTTATTCCTCACTCTCCATAAGAGGAAATTGTATTTAGATGTAAGCTCCTTGCACCACAGGTATGTCCCCCACTGATCTTCACCTGAAATATCCCTCATGATGTGCATAAAATCTTTGATAGAGAAGATACATGACATAGAACCTATGAAAAAAAGTTTATCTGGGACATCGCTGGAGACAATGCTATTGAAGATATCAATTTGATCCTCATCAAGAATAGCCTGAATAAATATGGGATGACCACTTGCCTATCTGAAGGACATTTTCGGGGTGGGGCATCCCAGTAAGTAAAGTCTGCCTGCCCCCCAATATTGTTGCCAGAAATTGATATTCCCTTTACCCACTAACCACCTAGAGTGATGTTGTAGAATCTCCATGTAGGGGTGAATCACCTTCCAGATCTTGGAGGGTCTCGATCTCTGGTCACATATATCCTGCCCATACATATTCTGCATAGTCCTGCCCCAAAGGGACCTACCTTCCATAGCCTCCCATGCTATCTTGGCATGAAGTCCCCTCATGGTTGATAAAGCACTCCTTAGATTAATACCCCATTCAACAAGAGGCCTTGAAAGATGTTTCCTTGAGGCCCAATGGTTCTTTACTTCCATCTAACCATCCCATACAAAGGATATCAAAATCTTATCCAAATTGGAGGTCACAGTCTTGGGAACCTTTAGGGTGGAAAGAATATGCATAGTAATGGAAACTAGGACGTTGTTAACTAAAGTTATACGACCTCCAAAGGATAAAAATCTGTTTTTCCAGTTGAGAATACGAACCAAAATTTTGTTGAGGAGCTTATCAAAATGTTGGACCCTTAGGGAAGAAGGATTAACCGGAGCCCCGAGATATTACATGGTAAATAAGCCTCTCTCCATATTTAGAATATTCCCCACATCCCTCACCCTTCTTTCCAACACATTCCTTGATATGTAAAAGGTACTTTTCTCTTTATTGACAACCTGCCCACTCCACTTGCAGTATTCCCCTAAAAGATCATTCAAACCTTGCACTGACCGGATACTGCCATTAATAAAAATTATGGTGTCATCTGCGAACATCAAATGTGAAATCCCCTTGGTGGATGACCTGTTATGATAGTGGAATATTATCCCCGTGGTAAGACCTTGATTGATAAAGCCACTGAGCACATTTTGGGAGATAATGAAAAGAGTGAGAGATAGGGGATCTTCTTGCCTAAGACCACAACAAGCTTTGAAAAATCCAAATTGATTACCCATAAATGAAGAAGAAATCCAAGCCATGCTAAATTACCAGAAGAGTAAGTCAGAAGTCCATGTTGAAAACCCCATGCAATTCAAGACTCTAAGCACAAAACCCCATTCCACTCTATCATAGGCCTTGCTCATATCTAACTTAACCACCACATTTCCCCTGAATGAATTGTTATTAATTCCACTTACCATTTCTTGGGCTACTCCAATAGCAACCTGTATAGACCTCCCTTTAATAAAACCATGTTGTTCCGAGGCCATCCAGGAATCCAAATGAGGGGCTAGATGTTTGTTGAGAATGCTAGCCAGAGTCTTGTACGGGATGTTACACATGATAATGGGCCGGTAATGGTTAACAGACTGAGGATTACACACCTTTGGAAGATGAACCATCTTTGTGGCACATGCAATCTGCGACAATTTTCCCCCCTGGAAGAAGTCTTGGATTGCTCTCACAAGATCCCCTTTTATACAATCCCACGACACCCTATAAAAAGAACCTAGAAAGCCATCTGGCCCAGGGGAACTTTCTGGGTTCAAGGACCAAAGCGCCTCATGAATTTCATCCTCCTCCAGAGTCCTCCTCAAAGACTCATCAAAGCCCTCTGAAACACATTGAGGAATCCCTCCAAAAATATCAGAATATCCTCATGGGTACCCCCCTTCCATATTTGGATTGGGGTCAGCCAATAAGGATCTGATAGCCCCACTAATCAGTCCCCCTACCTCATCACGATCACTGGAGTAAGATCCATTAATTAATTCTTCAATTAATTAATACAAATCCATAACCCCACATACCATTAATTAATTACCCAATTAATTAATCCAATCAATTTCGTAATCTCAATATCTCATCAATCCCACAATCACAAGATTTCATTAATTAATTCACTAATTAATTAATTCAATTTCATAATCTCAATATCTCATCACTTCCACAATTAGAAGATTTCATTAATTAATTGACTAATTAATTAATTCAATCTCACGATATAAATTTCTCATCACTTACACAATCAAAATATTTTATTAATTAATTCAATTTCACAATATCAATTTCCCCTCAATTCCCCATTCACACATTACTTTAATCAATTCAATAATTAATTAATCTAATTCCATGTTCCATAAATTAATTTATCAATTAATTTACTCAAATCAAGATTCAATTTCTAAAAGTACCAATTGAATTCTAACAACACATACATGCAATTGAAATAAAGACTATGAGAATTTAATTGAGATCAACTACCTCATGATCATTGAAAAATGCTCGCCAATAAAAATCTGCAATTAAGAAAAATGATCAAGAGTATGATAAAGAATGATATCTAGATCCAAAACCTAGATATAATATAAAAATAAACAAGATCCACTAAACCTAGATGTAAAACCTTTCCAAAATTGAATAAAACATCCCTCTTTTACCCATAAAGAGGAGCATAAGGGAGATAGATCTAATTGGGAAGAAACCACATACTTGGAGAGGTAAAAATCCATCAACAGATATTCTATTTTCTAAGAAAAGAGGTCATAAGGGCTTGAAATCCATTCGAGAGCCTAAAAAATTGAGATAAAATGATTATGGTTCAATCTAGGGCGTTTGGGGGTATTAAAAGTGATTTTAATAATTTCTTTAATAATTTTTAGGGTTTTAAAATCCCGTATGCTTGGTTTACTACTCATCATGCATGATTTCCCCAAACCATGCAACCTAACCATGAACATCACCTAGGGGCATCGTATAGTTACACCACATAGAGTGCATGGTTTGAAAAATTGTGTGATAACTGTGAAATATCTCTATTTCTAGGGTTTCATGGTTTGCTGGTGTAGGGATCACTATTTGGGAATACCATACACCAACCGTTCACTACCAAAAATTCCTACAAAAACTTACAATTTTCACCCAAATACACTCAAGATAAATCCCAAAAAAAATTACTCAAAACAATGAAATTGAGTACCTGAAAAAAAATCGATACATCTCTAGAAAAGACTAGGATCTTAATCTCCCCACCTTATAACAACTCATCCTTGAGCTGTACTCCCAAGAATCTCTAAGATTCCGAGTCAAAAATATTGGGCCATTGAGACCACATATCTGCTTCTCTATCCTATGTTTTCTCCTGAACATGCCCATGTTTCCACAAAATATGAACTATTTGAGTGGTCTTTCGCTACAACACTTTCTCACCATGATCTAACACACGTATAATATTCTCCTCAAAGGATGCATCAGTCTCAAGCTCAACACCATCTACATCGATCACATGAGAAATTTTAGGGTGATACCTCTGAAGCTTTGAAACATCAAAAATATAATGAAGAGTACTTTATATCTATGGAAGAGACAATTGGTACACCACCAAACCAATTCTCCCCTCAACCTAAAACGGTCTAACAAACCTAGGCTCCAACTTACCCTATCTCCATATCCTATAGTGGTCGAATTTAGGTATCACCCAGAGGAATAAATAGTCACCCTCTTCAAAATCTAGGGGTCTTCTATGTATATCAACATACAAATTTTTTCTACTATGAACCATATCCATACACTTCTGAATTAGTTGAACTTACTCTAATGTCTCCTCCACGAGACTCAGTTCCAACAACTATGACTCACCTGCCTTCATCCAGCATAGAGGTGATCTGAATGGCCTACCATAAAGTTCTTAGTATGGTTCCATATATATAGTCACCTTATGACTCTTTTTATAGGATAACTCCACCAAATCTATGTGCTTCTTTCAAGACCCACCAAAGTTTAGGACACATGCCCATATAATATCCTCAAGAAACTATATAGTACATTTTGACACCCATCCGTCTATGGGTGGAAAACTATACTTAGTAAAACCTTTATACCAAGCACATTCTTTAATCCCTTCTATAAGAGTGAATTAAAATAAAAGTTACAGTCTAAAACAATACTCCACAAAACCCCATGTAGAAAGAATATCACATAAACATACAAGTCTTCCAACTGCTCCACTAAGAAGGCCTCCCGTATAGGCAAGAAATGTGCCACCTTAGTCAAATGGTCCAAAATCACCAAAATACCATCATTCTTATGAGGAATACTTAGAAGACCCACCAAAAATTTCATAGTAATATCTTCCCACTTCCATTATGAAATGAAAAATGGCTATAGAAAATCATAAGGTCGTTGATGCTCGACCGTCACTTGTTTACAGGTGTAAAATTGTGTCACGAACCCTGTTATCTCCTTTTTCATGATCTTCAACCAAAAATTTCATTGTAGGTAATGATACATTTTGGTCACACCAGTATGCACCACCAACTTTGAGGCATGAAATTCACGCATCAGCTCCTCCCACATGCTTGTAGTCACAAAACCCAATTCCTGACATAGATGATCTCATCCTAATCTATTCTCAAATTGGAAGGTGACTCCTCACCTTCAAGGATTTTCCTCAAGGGAAAACATTATTGATCCTCATAATACCTATCTTTAATCTGGCTCAAAAGTGTAGACTCCAATGAAACTGATATGTGAGTTATCTTTTCCTGGAACTCCTAAACCACAACATTCATCTCATCCAACGAAGTTATCATATTCTACTTAGCACTAGACTCCTAAATAGTCCGATCCTGAGTTTTATTTCTTAAATAATCAGCAACATTATTTCCATTTTTGGGTGTATATGATAGCTTAAAATAAAATGGTTGTATATACTCAACCCACCTCAACCATTGGAGATTCAAATCTCACCACAAAATGATATACTTTAAGTTCTTCTGATCGGTATACACTGTAAAATTTTCACCCAAAAGATAATGATACCAACACTTTAAAGCATAAACCACTAAATATAATTCAAGTTCAAGCATAGGGTAATTTTTTAAAAGAGGTGGTGCCTCAGTCAAAGATCAAGGAACAATTTATTGTATAAAATAAAAGGAGTTACAAAATTCTGAAAGACAGAATCTTATTACAATCCTTATTGAAGAAAGAGAGAGAATCATCAGGAAAATCATCCAACCAGGTAATGAACTGATTGACCCCCTTGTTGGCAAGACTATCGGCAACCATGTTCGCTTCACGGAACACATGTGTGGCAATGTAGTTGAGATTCCTGAGTGAAGCAAGACATTTCATCCATCGAGAGGTAAGCGGCCAAGAAAGGTGCACCACTCCCTTCCAGATAGCTTGGACAACAGTAGTTGAATCACATTCAAACCACAGGTTGTTCCAACCCTTCTGCTTGGAAAATTCCACCGCATGAATGACTCCCAACATTTCCACTTCCAAAGCCGAGGCCGTGCCACATCCACCGAAGAAGAAGCCAAGGAATCTGCCAAGAAAGTCTCTGAAGATGGCACCACAACCTGCTGGACCCGGGTTACCTCTAGAAGTGACGTCAACATTCACTTTGATCCATCCTGGTAGCGGGGCTTTCCAGAAGATCTCAAAGGTACGTCGGGGTAGCCCATAAGAGCCTGCAATTCAAAGACGGTGGAGGATCTCAAAATCACCAACAGAGTTGTCACAATGATCTTTCTGAAGAGAGGCAACATCCTTAATGGCAATGAGAATAGACGTTTTACCTGCATTGAGATTGAACAAGAAATTATTATGAATAAAATTATTTCTATCATACCAGATCACATGTAGAAGCTCAGACAGCGCAGCCAGAAAAAGGTTCTTGATTTTCTTAGAAGACTCCCAAATCACACAGTGTTAAAGTTGAGAGCTGATAGAAGCAAGAAGTGACCATCTACAATAAAAAATGTCAGAAATGTAATTCCAAAGAGCTGCAGATATAGCACAAGATAGGAACAAATGATTAGCATCCTCACGGTGTTGATTGCACAAATGACATCTAGAGCAAGCATAGGGTAATTCTATTCATGTGGCCTCAATTAATGTGACCATATTCCACAAGTCGATCTCCCTGCATCAGCACTACTCTAATAATGATCCAAGAATCATAAAAAAACATCATATAACCCTCACCTGGATTGGGTAGGATCAATATCAGTGCCAATTTCAAGCACCTTTTAAACTCCTAGAAGGCATCCTCACATGCTCCAATCCATTCAAAATTTATCCCCTTCTTGGTAAATACTAAAAGTGGTGATCCAAAATAGAATTTTTTTGGATAAACCTTCAATAATATCCTGCTAACCCCAGAAATATATGAATATCAAAAAAAATCTTGAGCTAATCCCAAGAAACAACTGCCAGAACATTCTCTAGATCCACAAAACACCTTCCTCTGAGATGATGTGATGCAAGAAGTGTACCTAATCAATCCAAAATCTAAACTTATATAGCTTGGTGTATAGATGATTCTCTCTCAGTGTACTTAGTACGATGTCAAGATATTGGGAGTGATCATCATGAGTCTTGGAGTACACCAAGATTTCATCCACAAACACAGCCAAAAACTGATCTAGGTACTAGTGGAATATTCTGTTCATCAAGGCCATAAACACTACTGGTGAATTTGTCAACCCAAATGGAATTACAAAAAACTCATAAAGGCCATACTTGATTCTAAAAGCTGTCCTTAGTATATTAGAAGTTCTAACTCTCAATTAATGATAACCTGATCTCAATTCAATCTTTAAGAAGACATGATCCCCTCATCTAGACAAATATATCATCGATACATAGAAGGGGATACTGGTTCTTCATAGTCATCTGGTTCAACTTCCTATAATCAATACATAAGCACAGATTCCTGGCCTCCTTTAGAAACAAGACTGGAGAACCCCATGGTGACATACTTGGATGGATAAACCCCTTATCCATCAACTCTTCCAGCTGAGTCTTGAGCTATTGAAGCTATGTATGTGCCATTCTATAAGGTGGAATTGAAATTGGATTATCCCCTAGAATGAGATCAATTGTAAATTCCACATTATCCTAGGTGGGAGCCCCAAGAAGTCTTTAGGAAACACATCCTAAAACCTATCCATTACAGGTGGAATGAAATCCTAATTTACACCCTCGTCATCCAACAATAGACTTGAAAACTGGGTTATAATCTCCCCTAGTTGCTGGTGAACTAGCCCTACATGGCCCACCTTGATATCCCATTCTCTATGGTGAATATAATTGTTACCCTCAGTAGAAATAAAATTCACTCTCCTGCAGTGAAAATCTATGCACTCTCAGTATGCTAATAACCATTCCATATCCAAAATTTGGTCAAAGGCTAACATTTCAAGGATATAAAGATTATATAGAAACTGATACTCCCCAAACTTGAGAGAACACCCCTTGCACAAACAGATGTCTCTCGACTATACTCCCACTCATAAACTCAACTATTAGGATCAAACAATTCACAAGTTGTTAAAAATTAAATAAATAAGAGGAACTGGTATCAAATAAGGCACTAGAAAGTCTAGAATATTTTAGAATAGTAACTTTAACTATCGAAGGTCTAAACTATCTATCCACAATTGTAGGATGAACTTTATGAAACTATCCTACCCGTATTCCATATAATACTACCTAAGTCCCCTAAGCTACACCACCCTGCTGATATGGGTGTTCTTTCCCAAAAGTACCATGTACCCTACCTCGACTACCACGACCAGTAAAACTCCAACTGCCATACTGATATGGTGTAGAAGATCCCCTTCTTAAACCTTGGTTTTTTCTAGACGATCCATTATTACCCATAAGTCATGGGTTCTTGTAGAACCTATTTAGATGTCCCAACCTTCCATAGCCTCAAAACTCTACCAGTGGTCGGGGAACATGTCTAGGATAGTATCCTGATCTACTACACTGGTGGCATAACACTCAAGTAAGATCCTAAGTAACTGATCCTTCCCCTTGGATAGTCTTATTTTCCAATATTTGGTCAATATTCTCATAATGATGCTTGTGGAAGTTGAATCTGACTATGAGGTTATTTTTAGGTGTCTTCAGGGAAGAAATGATATACCTTGGGATTTGATTTACAATGTCAGAAATTACATATCATATATCAATCCTAATACCCATATTAGACATACTTGGAGGGAAGGGAATTGCATGACAGATGTACAAGAAAGTTAAGGGAGGCCAGAATAAAGTTTGATTATTTACACCAGTTTGGGATCCTTTACTAATGACTTCAAGCTTATTGTTAGGAATGATTCTCTCGATCTCCATTATTTTTGACCACCTTGAGGTTGTGCTATCTTGTTTTCTTGCATGCTTGAATCCATTTTATGAATAAAAATTTAACTTTCAGTATGAAATAACGACACTTAATACCCTCAAAAGATGTAACGCATGATCACCTAGTAGAAACCACCTATCCTCCACTAGAATAATCCTTTAGGTTCCCCTAAAATATGAGTCTGATTTACCACTTCTGAAAAATTCTTCAGGCTAAAGATATTCACCTGGGACTTAATTTCACATTTAATACCATCCTGAAACCATTTTTCTATAGTATCCTCATCTCCTACCAATGTTGGAGAAAATATATTCAAATATATAAAGGATCTTGAATAGTCCATAACATACATACTCCCCTAAATTAACCTCATAAACTCAGCTACTCTCTCATACCTGAGCATTTCAGGATAAAAGTTCTCCAATAACTTCTACTGAAATCCATTTTACTCCATAGTCTCTAACTATCCATTCTGAGTTTGGATGTCACACCATCACTTCTCTTGACCACATAACATGTCAGCAACTAATTTTACTCTCTTCTTAGCAGGAGTCTCTAGGTGGTCAAGTATAATATGAATATAATCAATCCAGAATTCATCTACCTCAGGCCCACCCTATCTAATAATCATTAGAGGGTGCTGCAACTGGAACTCCCATATTAGATCATACATGATTTTCATAACCCACCCCAGACCTCTTTCCATGAAATATATAAACTGATCAATTTTTTCTTAAAACTGCTCTCCGACTTCCTCATCAACACTATCAGTGCCTAAACTTCTTTAACACCCTGAGATTTTATGAGAATTATTCTTTTTAATTTCTTTGATGTCTTTTGTTGTACGCTTCACCAAGATTAGCTTGTGCTATACACAACACCGCATTATCTTGTAGTATACGCAACACTATTCTTGGCTTGTGATGTACACAATTTCAAGTTCTTTCAAATAAAATTTATTTTACACAACAACAAGTATATATTTTAATCAATGTATAACTGAACTTTATTTTGAGTATGTTATATGAAACATTAAAGGAAGATTTCCCTACACACAACCCTGACTTAGCTTGCATTACACGCAAGAATGACCTTCCTCAATAGCGTGTGTTGTACGCAATGCCGAGTTTCACTAAACAATGATATATTATTATAATATTATTATGAACTAGCATTTATGAATATTATTAACCACATTTTAAATTTTATAACATTATAATTTATCTTACACATTTTTTAGAATGAGGTATAAGAACAAAATCGATTTTTCAGATAAATGAAGTATTTTTCAAAAAATGCAGTTTTGCCGCCTTTTGATGGCACACCCATTTTAAATCTAATTTTTGACAAGTTTATAAGTAAAATTTTACAAAATAAATTTCTTATTTTGAATTAGTATATAAAAATTTACATTGGATAAAGTTTTGATATTTTTCTGACAACGTTCTTATTTTGATGAATAGTAAAAACACGCTATATTTTACTTAAAAAAAACTTTTTTCATCGAGATAATTTATATGGTTAAATTATAATAGTAAATTGTTTTAAAGTGTAAATATAATACATTTTTACCATTTAATATAATTTATGTCATTAGCATTAATTTTACATTGAATTCGTAGATAAAATCAATTCAATCTTTTGTAATGTTTTAAACAAAAACCCATTTTTTTCAACAACGAGATTAATTTTAAATTAATTACTAAAACTTATATGTTTTAAATTTGAAAAAATGGATTCCATATTTGGAATCAGTAGGTACAAATTATGTTAATAGGCTATTTTTTATTTTTGGGCATTATGAATAGTAACTACGGTAAATTTTATTTACCACAGTTAAAGGTCAATTAGGTAATTAAGGGTAAAAATAATATTAAAAAATTATCCTAACACTTGTATTAATATAATTGGATGATTATATTTTATCCTAAAATATACTTGGGTCAAAATTGTATCTATTAGAACCCAATCGTATGTGATTAAGACCTCTAATTTATTTTAGTTAAATGAAAGTGAAAGACGTCTCACTCAAACTTTAATAATTAAATTATTTTTAATATAAGGTTATACAGAATATAAATTCAGTTATAAATAATCATATGAAATATAAATTTTTTTTATTTATCATGGTAATTTATTTTTAATTTTTAACAAATATATAATTACCTTAATAGCTTATACATTAACGATGCAGAAATTATTTATTTAGTGAAAAATCTATAATATAGTTTTTATTGATCTAATAATACCCATTAAAGGCCCAAAAACCTGACCAAAACTTATTGGTCGTGTACATATAAACCATAATCATCCAAAGGTTGAATTTTGGACCATTTGGAGACTTATAAAAGCGATTATGACACTTATATTATTTTATTTTTAAATATGTCAAAGTTGTCACCTTCATAATTTAATAAAAATAACATTTTAAAAGTAGGGTGTTTTAGAAGATAAATTTGATTAAAAGTATTATTATAAAATCTGTTAGATTTATATTCATCGTAGTATTTTATTTTTAATTATTATGAAACAAATAAGTATATTAAATAATTATTCAAAAATGTTGTAGTAATTATTTTATTAAGAGAAATATCAAATAAATAGTTTTAAAAATATTAAAATAAATATTATATGAACTAATTAATATGATCCACGAACTTTATAGAATAATATGACATGTTAGGAACCTATTAAATATTTTTTTTCGAATATATTCTCTGTGCGTATTTTATTTAAATTCAAATAAATGAATAGTGTCGAAATTTACACTATTGGTATTTTATAAAAATAACATATTAATAAATTATTTAAAAATCAAAAAAATATTGAAAAATTACAAATTGAAAATTATATGGTCTAAAAGGTTATAAAGTATCCAATTATGGAAAATTTAAAACATATAAGTATGTATTTATAACAATTTAAAATTTAGAATATTATTACCACAAATATAATTAAATAGATTAAATAAGGATAAATCAAAATGATAAGGTTTAAAATAAACTTAAAACATGTATAAATGTTATATGTTGATGAAATTAAAACCCTTTATCATCTCATATTATAATTTAGTCATTTTTTAGGTTTTTAAGTGGGGTTTGAATTTATTATAAATTAATATTTTTTAGGTTTCCAAAGGTGCCCCTCTCCTCCCTTATAAAAGGGAACCTCCTCCCTCTCCACTTCACACCATTTTTGAGCATTAAAATTCGTCCAAATCCTGAACATTTCACTTCTCCACTTCCCTAGAAACCTACTATATGTCCTGGTCTTCTTCAAAGACCATCTTTAGTGCCCTAAGAGGAGGTTAAGAGGAGGCACGTCGAAGAAGATGTAACATCCTTTACCGATTATTTCAAACTTATTTCTTCTCATACTTCCTCTATATGAGTTGTTTCATTATTAAGTAATAAATCTAGTATCACTTTTATAATGATACATTATTATGAATATGAAACAACCATATTCTATCTTCTGTCCATCCTATGAAAAAAATGAAATCATCACGCGTGCGTACGTACGGCTTACCGTCTCCACATCATGGTGTAATATTTTATTTCATCACTAACATAATTGGATGGGTATAAGGATGGAAGAAATAACTATATATGATTATTGTAAAGTGATATTTATTCTTAAATATTATACACCATACACTTCAATACAATTCCACAATCATGGGAATGATATCATCGCTCGTGCGTACGTACGACCTACCGTCTCCACGATGTGATGTGACTCGTTCTACATGATCTTCATTGAATAATGGTTATATAAATGAATTGAATGAATTAATATGATATATATTACACTAATACCATTCTTTAAATGATTTATCTATAACCTAAAAAGAGGAATAAGAATTTATTCGGCAAAACATGCATAAGAACATAAAGCAATGAACACCCGAATAACAAGTAGCAATGAAATATTACTAATAAGAAGATAAGAATATGACCATATATGATATCATAATAATGAATATGATTATTTAATAATTCAATGAAATTATTTAAATCATTATACAGGAGGTTCAGATACGTACAAATCATATCAGACCTAAGGTAAGGGATAATTATTCCAAACTCGTTCTTATCCGAGATTGTTTATTCATAAGTATTTACTGGGGTTATGTTTATCATCCATACCCATGTTTTCTAAAAATTCTTTAATAAGATGTTTACTATTCTTCCATGTATGTTTAAATTCTTTTTTTTTTATCTTTTTTTTTACTTTTACTACATTGTATGTAGGGAATCTTTCTTTTGTTTACCATACGAGGTAATTTTTGACTTTTTCGGTAAATGTACAAGGAGAATGTTTTTTTAAATTATACGGAATGAAAATATTTTTACGGTTTCATAATGCCTTTTATTCATTAAGATTACTATACAATATTTCATGATTATTTTCAATAAAATACTTTTCTTTTAAAATTGCATGGCATTTTGTGAAAAGAAAATGATTTTGAAGAAAAAAGGATATTTTCCTCAAGAATTCATTTCAAGTGTTTTATCAAAACTATTTTCCATCTAAGATGACATTATTTAGCATGTTTATGTTTCATGTATAATGTCTATATTATTTACATGGTTTTATTTTCATTATGATGAAATGATATCCATTTGTTTTATATAGATTATGTCATGATGAGATGATGTTTATGAAACCCATTTTATTATTTGGGTTATGATGAATGATTTATGTTTATTTTGTGGCACACATAGGAATGATTTCATTATGAAATGGTTGGGACCTATATCTCCCTCCAATGCATTGGGTAAAGATTTATATCTCATGCTATTGACATGGCTGTAATGGAAAGTAAATCCGATTCAGTAATACAGGGATGGAACAACAAGTAAACCCGATTCAGTAATGGGCTTTGTCCACTATGATGGTCTTGGCATCAATGACTTGGCTACTATGGAAATCATATCATGTTCTTAATGGTTTTCCACAATTAAATATTTTATTACCATGATATTTTATCATGATTAATGTTCCTTTATGATCTATTCCTTATGTACTTCCATGTTTTATGTCATTGCTCAATATTTTGATGTTTAGATTTAATGCTCATGTTTTTACATTAAAATGTTTATGGATTGTTTTATGTTCTCCATGTTTACACTTACTGAACATTTGAGCTCACCATTTTTATAATTTCTTTTCCCTAGGATATAAATAAAGGTTTTAGGTAAAAAAAGGGGAAGAACATTATGGGAGATGTTGAAGATCTTTTACCATGATTAGAAAATTTTGTTCCGAGTTTCCAAAGACACTAAACTAATACGGTCTTTAGGCGTCTGTTTTTTTTATATATTAAGTTTTCCGAAAAATTAATGTAATTCCATGTACGTCAAGCTTTGGGTCTCTATAGTTGGTATCATAGTGAAGGTTTAGTCAATATTTGGAAAATAGGATGTGAAAACTTTAGTGAGATCCCTAGAGATATTTCTAAGGTATATCTATGGATGTCCCTAAGGTTAAGTATACGTATAGTTTATATTCTTAGAATTACGGTAATGATCTTATAATTAAACATAAGATGTTATATATTGAAGTTACTTCCCCTTTATTATGTTGTTTTCCTAGCATGATTTTTTCCTCTCACACTATTATTTTTGGGTTTTAGACGATGGATGGAACCCGAAGGAACCGTGTTGATCAATGTAATGGAAAATGTAATGATTGTCCTCCTGAACAAACCAATGTTATGGGATATTGAGTGAAAAATCTTATTGCTATACTTACAAAATCTATGAATCATTCTGGGCTTCCAAATGAGCAGGGAAGGGAACAATATTTTATTGAGTCCTTCATGAGGCAAAATCCACCTTCTTTCAGTGGGTCTTCCGATCCACTTGTTGCTAAATAATGGATTAGTACCATTTAAAATATATTTTCCATACTTCGCTATTCGGAGCATGAAAAATTCATTTTGGCTGTTTACCGGTTAGAAGGTGAAGCAGACCAGTGGTGGACTCTAATTAAGAATAAAAGGCCCTAAGATGAAATTGAATCCATGGAATGGGACTAGTTCAAGAACTTGTTTTTCAGTAAGTACTTCCCTCATATTCTTCGAACAAAGATAGAAAAAGAGTTCCTTGAGCTTAATCAAAAGGATGATGAATCTGTTGGTATATATGAGGTGAATTTTACAAGGCTTTCAAGGTATGCATCTGGATTTATCATCCAACCTGAAAGTAAAGTTGATCGATTATTTAGTGGCTTAAAACCAAGTCTTTGAAGGGCATTAGATATAAGAGACTTCAGTATCTATGAAGAAATTGTGCGTTGTTCTATCAAGGTAGTACTGGAAGTTGGTGTTACATATCCATCTCATGGTTTTGACAAGAAATGAAAGATGGAGTTGAAGGAAAAATCTCAAAACAATGGTGAAAAGAAGACGAATGTTTATTTATGCTCAAAGTGTGGAAAGAAGCATGGTGGATATTGTCTTAAAGGGACTAGAAAATGTTTTAAGTGTGGAAAATAAGGTCATCTAGTAGTTGAGTGTCAAAGTAATGGGAAAAAGGTAGCTAATGATGTGAATAGAGAAAAGACTATAGAGAACGCACCACCAACACTTCAGTGATAAAAGTGCAAGGAAATAAGGCATTATGCTAACCAATGCCCTAATGCAAGGGTTAATGATGATCTACATCAACAACCTCTTAAGGCAAAGGATAAAGGGAAGTCACATGCGATCACTATTGGAGATGTTGAGTATGACAAAAATGTGGTAGAATGATTAAGTGTTTATATAACAGGATTCCAAAATAATGTTGTGGAATCTCATTTATAGTATCGTGGAATATTGGAATATCTATGTATTGGTTTTTTGTGGTTTTCAATAATTATATGGTACCGATAACCATGAAAAGTGAATGAAATATTTTTAGAAAGCAGATGATATGCGCATAATGAAGGGATAAGGATAAAATAATATGTTTTACTGTATTAATGAGCTCATGACTGGTATAAGGGAAAAGTGACATCATGGTTTGAGTATATTGAAATATTTGGGATTATGGTATGTGAAAAGAGTTAACTTTTGACAGAATTCATGTTTTAACTAAGGTTCAATGGGTATTCATTTTTTAAGAGAATACATGATTAAGTTATTCACATGTTTGGAATGTGACCAACAACAAGATATATCTTATGATATATGGGGGATAAATGATGGTATTCACATGCTTAGTAGATGACCTTTCTAGTAATAATTTTCTTTATACTATGAGATTGGATAGAAGTATTTTCGATAAGCCTAAAGGTTGGAATGGATTAATTTAGACATCATATAGTATTGCTTAAGGCTATAACTTTTTGACTTTATTTTTGAAATGTTATAATAGTATAGTTTTAGAAAAAGGACAGCCCTTAGGACGGGCGACAACCTGTCACGCCGGACAGGGCTACGAGAATCAAACCCACAATCGAAGTGAGACAAGCCTTTATCGCCTACCACTGGCCTATAGGAAGTCCCTGGTTTGTAGAAATTAGTTTTATGGTATGATATATGAAGTATAAGTCCATTTTTGGGACCATATACGATTAACCTCACCATAGATGGACTTATGTATATTTAATATCTTGTGCTAACCTTTTTGTGATAGAGACAGATGGAATGACCTATCATTCTATCGCATAATCTGCTAATACTTCAAGAATGGCAAATTCAACCTCATTTCTTTAAATACGAGATGATGTGGAAATTGTTCATGGAATGACCAATGATGACATTACACTAAAATCAAGTAAGTATTTCTCCTTATGAAAAAATTCATCAACTTTAGGGAAATGATCTTAAAATCCAAAAATGTTGTCCTAGTACCCTCATATTTGATGAATTATATGGTACCTTAGATCATCAAAAATTTATGGCTTTGCGATTGTTGGCTTTTTATAGCCATGTTCTCTACCACTCTCTATCATAACTTGATGGTTAGATTTCTCCTCCATATCCATATTTTCACCTATATTATCCTATATGGAAACCCAATGATGAGTTACTTTGGGTATCCATTATGTTTCTAACATTCCTTTTTTGAAATTATGTTTTATTATTCCTTTTTACAATGTGGGTTTCTATGAAAGAAAATTTCAAGTAGAAAACCATTTATAACCCCAACGAATTTCGAGGGCGAAATTAATTTTAAGGGGGGTAGAATTTAACACCTCGAGATTTTATGAGAATTATTCTTTTTAATTACTTTGATGTATTTTTTTGTACGCTTCACCAAGATTAGATTGCGCTATACACAACACCGTATTAGCTTGTAGTATACGCAACACTATTCCTGGCTTGTGCTGCACACAATTTCAAGTTCTTTCGAATAAAATTCATTTTACACAACAGAAAGTATAGATTTTGAACAATGTATAACTGAAATATATTTTTAGTATGTTATACGCAACACCAAAGGAAGCTTTCCCTACACGAAACCCTGATTCGGCTTGCATTACAAGCAAGAGAGACCTTCCTCAATAGCGTGTATTGTACGCAATATCGAGTTTCACTAAACAACAATATATTGTTATAATATTATTATGAACTAAATGTTATGAATAGTATTAACCTGATTTTTAATTTTATAACATTATAATTCATCTTACACATTTTCTGGAATGAGGTATGAGAACAAAATCAATTTTTCGGATAAAAGAAGTATTTTTCAAAAAATGCAGTTTTGCTGCTTTTTGATGGCGGACCCATTTAAATATAATTTTTGACAAGTTTATAAGTTCAATTTTACAAAATAAACTTCTTATTTTGAATTAGGATATAAAAATTTACATTGGATAAAGTTTTGATATTTTTCTGAGAACGTTCTTATTTTGATGAATAGTAAAAACACGCTAAATTTTACTTTAAAACAAATTTTTTTCATTGAGATAATTTATATGGTTAAATTATAATAGTAAATTGATATAAAGTATAAATATAATATATTTTTACCATTTAATATAATTTATTTCATTATCATTAATTTTATATTGAATTCGTAGGTAAAATCAATTCAATCTTTTGCAATGTTTTAAACAAAAACCCGTTTTTTTCGACAATGAGATTAATTTTAAATTAATTACTGAAAATTCTATGTTTTTAATTTGGAAAAATGGATTCAATATTTTGAATCATTAGGTCCAAATTATGTTAATATTCTTCTTTTTATTTTTGGGCATTATGAATAGTAACTACGGTAAATTTTATTTACCACAGTTAAAGGTAAATTAGGTAATTAAGGGTAAAAATAATATTACAAAATTATCCTAAAACTTGTCTTAATATAATTGGATGATTATATTTCATCCTAAAATATATTTGGGTCGAAATGGTATCTATTATAACCCACTTGTATGTGATTAAGACCTTTAATTTATTTTATTTAAATGAAAGTGAAAATGTCTCACTCGAACTTTAATAATTAAATTATTTTTAATATAAGGTTATACAGAATATAAATTCAGTTATAAATAATAATTTAAAATATAAAATGTTTTTATTTATCATGGTAATTTATTTGTAATTTTTAGAAAATATATAATTACCTTAATAGCTTATACATTAATGATGAAGAAAATATTTATTTTGTAAAAAAATCAATAATATAGTTTTTATTAAACTAATAATACCTATTAAAGGCCCAAAAACCTAACCAAAACTTATTTGTCATGTAAATATAAACCATAATCATCCAAAGGTATAAGTTTTGACCATTGGGAGCCTTATAAAATCGATTATGACACTTATATTAGTTTATTTTAAATGATGTCAAAGTTGTCATCTTCATAATTTAATAAACATAACATTTTAAAAGTAGGGTGTTTTAGAAGATAAATTCGCCTAAAATTATTATTATGAAAGATATTAGATTTATATTAATCATAGTATTTTATTTTTAATTTTTATTCAATAAATAAGTATATTAAATAATTATAAAAAAATGTTGTAGTAATTATTTTATTAAGAGAAATATCAAATAAATGGTTTTAAAAATATTAAAATAAATATTATATGAACTAATTAATATTATCCAAGAATTTTCTAGAAGAATATATCATTTTAGGATCCTATTAAATATTTTTTTTGAATATATTCTCTATGTGTATTTTATTTAAATTCAAATAAATGAATTGTGTCAAAAATTTACACTATTAGTATTTTATAAAAATAACATATTATTAAATTATTTAAAAATCACAAAAATATTTAAAAATTACAAATTTAAAATTATATGGTCAAAAAGGTTATAAAGTATCCAATTATGGTAAATTTACAACATATAAGTATGTATTTATACCAATTTAAAATTTATAATATTATTACCACAAATAAAATTAAATAGATTAAATAAGGATAAATCAAAATGACAAGGTTTAAAATAAACATAAAACATTTCAAAATGTTATTTGTTGATGATATTATAACCCTATCGCATCTCATATTATAATTGAGACATTTTTGGAGGTTTTTAAATGGGGTTTAAATTTATTATAAATTAATATTTTTTAGGTTTCCAAAGGTGCCCCTCTCAACCCTTATAAAAGGGCACCTCCTTCCTCTCCACTTCACCCCATTTTTGAGCTTCTTAATTCGTCCAAACCCTGACCATTTCACTTATCCACTTACCTAGAAACCTACTAGAGGTCTTGATATTCTTCAAAGACCAACTTTAGTTCCCTAAGAGGAGTTTAAGATGAGGTGCGTTGAAGAAGAGGTAATATCCTTTACCGATTCTTTCAAAGTTATTTCTTCTCCTAATTCTTCTATATGAGTTGTTTCATTATTAAATAATAACTAAAATATCAATTTTATACTGATATGTTATTATGAATATGAAACAAACATATTCTATCTTCTATCCTTCCTATGAAAAAAATGAAATCACCACGCGTGCATACGTACGGCTTACCATCACCATACTGTGGTGTAATATTTTATTTCATCACTAACATACTTGTATGGGTATAAGGATGGAAGAAATAACTATATATGATTATTGTAAAGTTATATTGATTCTGAAATATTATACACCATACACTTCAATACAATTCCACAATCATGGGAATGATATCATCGCTCGTGCGTACGTACGACATACCGTCTCCACGATGTGATGCGACTCGTTCTACATGATCTTCATTGAATAATGATTATATAAATTAATTGAATGAATAAATATGATATATATTACACTAATACCATTTTTTAAATGATTTATCTATAAACTAAAAATAGGAATAATAATTTATTCGACAAAACACACATAAGAACATAAAGAAATGAACACCCGAATAACAAGTAGCAATGAAATATTACTAATAAGAAGATAAGAATATGACCATATATGATATCATACCAATGAATATGATTCTGGAATAATTCAATGACATTATTTAAATCATTATACATGGGGTTCAGATACGTACAAAGCATATCAGACCTAAGGTAAGGGATAATTATTTCAATCTCGTTCTTATCCGAGATTGTTTATTCGTAAGTATTTACTGGGGTTATGTTTATCATCCATGCCCATGTTTTCTAAAAATGATTTCATAAGATGTTTACTATTCTTCAATGAATATTTAAATTCATTTTTACCCTTTTTTTGACTCATACTACATGGTATGTAGGGAATATTTCTTTTGTTTACCATACGAGGTACTTTTTGACTTTTTTGGTAAAAATATGAGGAGAATGTTTTTTAAACTTATACGGCATGAATGGATTCTTATGGTTTCATAACACCTTTTATTCATGAATCTTACTCTAAAATATTTCATGATTATTTCAATAAAATCTTTTTCTTTTAAAATTGTGTGTCATTTTGTGAAAAGAAAATGATTTTGAAGAAGAAAGGATATTTTCCTCAGGAATTCATTTCAAGTGTTTTATCAAAACTATTTTCTATCTAAGATGACATTATTTAGCATGTTTATGTTTAAAGTATAATGTCTATATTATTTACATGGTTTTATTTTTATTATGATGAAATGATATCCATTTGATTTATATGGATTATGTCACGATGGGATGATGTTTATGAAACCCATTTTATTCTTTGGGTTATGATGAATGATTTATGTTTATTTGGTGGAACACATAAGAATGATTTCATTATGAGATGAGTGGGACCTATATCTCCCTCCAATGCATTGGGTAAATATTTTTATCTCATGAGATAGACATGGATGGAATGACAAGTAAATCCGGTTCAGTAATACAGGGATGGAACGTCAAGTAAACCCAGTTCAGTAATGGACTTTGTCCACTATGATGATCTTGGCAGAAATTCCTTTGCTATTATGGAAATCATATCATGTGGTTAATGGTTTTCCAAAATTACATGTTTTATTCCCATGATATTTTATCATGATTAATGTTCCTTTATGATCTATGCCTTATGTACTTCCATGTTTTATGTCATTTCTTAGGATTTTGATGTTTAGATTTTATGCTCATGTTTTTACATTCAAATGTTTATGGATTGTTTTATGTTCTCAATGTTTACCCTTACTGAGAATTTGAGCTCACCCTTTTTATTTTTTCTTTTCCCCAGGATATAAATAAAGGTTTTAGGTAAAAAAAGGGGAAGAACTTTATGGGAGATGTTGAAGATATTTCACCATGATTATAAGATTTTGTTCTGAGTTTCCAAATACACTAAACTAATACAATCTTTTGGATTATGTTTTTTTCATGTATTAAATTTTCTGAAAAAGTAATGTAATGTCCACGTACGTCAAGATTTGGGTCTCTACAAGTTCCACTGTTGGTGGATCCTTTCCTACCATATAATCTCATCGTCCTATCAATAAGAATCACCATGGAGGGATATCTCCACAATTCCAAACACACATCTCAGGACACATAAAAAATTTAACACATTAATATAAGATGGATTCATAATAAGTCATAACAAGTCATTCCCCCAAACCCTTCCACTTGGTAAAAAACAAGGCACTATTACTACCCTTAACCATCCTACATCTAGATCATGGTTAACAAAGGGAAGACACATTCACATTATTCAATTATCATTAGACACCCATTTATTCACATATTTCATCAATTTACCACTTTCAATTTCATATTAGGCACTATTTTCAGTTCAATTACAAAAACAAGGAAAACATTTCGATTTTTCGGCAACATACCCAAAATTCGTTTTCCCTTGCATGCCTAAAATGATTCTTGTCACAAAATAATCAAAAGTTCCTAGAATTTTGCATGCATAATCAAATATTATTCCATATTAGGCCATGATTAAAATCTCATAAAATCTCAGGAATGACAATCACATAACACAATAAGTGCATCACTCAAGGTGAAATAACATCCAATTGTAACAACACACATCAATAACAACAATCCCACCTTGGGTACTTGGATTTTACCCTCGTTCATGGGTTAGATACTCCCATTAATGATCTATTAACCAAGTCATGACTCATTATATTCTCATGTATACCTTTCAAAAATGGAAATACAAAATAAAATAAAAGAAAACTCTTCTAATACCACTTTATAACACCCCAACCCGTTTGCCACACACCAGTTCTTATAGCCAGTCGGTCACATGACCTCAGGTGAACCTCCCCATATTCCAGAGGCTTCTAACTAGTATCAAGAGTCTAATATCGATAATGGAGAGATTATACCCTCTTTATCAAAGTAGGACAAAAGTGGAAATAAATAATAATAACAACTAATAGATATAACCATAACCAGAATAAAACCAATATCACATGATGACTAAAATAGGAAATACATTATCCAAACTAAACAGTAGATATTTCATGATAAATACATGTCAACTGTCAATATATAAAACCATAAATAAAGACACTAATAACTCCCAAGTGAGACCCAAATCAAGTATGGTTCCCTCATCCATGCTCCATCCAAACTCATCCATATAACATAGGAATCTTTACCTTATCCTATCTTGAAAACATGGATTATATTTGGGTACTGATCAGACAAACTGAGTAGGATGTGAGTACAACTAAGTAGGCGACCACAAATGACATCTAAAATATTATCCAGTCAAATTATAGTGTATGTAGTTTTATAATGAATAAAGTACAATGCATAAGTAAATATCTATAACATTTAATTATTCTTTAACTAACCACATAAACCCTTGGGTTCCTAAGGACACCCAAACCACAATACCTACTTCAGACCAAGACAGAGTCTAAAATATCCCCACAGGATATCACATATCATAATACAATGATTATTAATCATTATTTTATTTAACTAATATCATGGCCAATTCGAACCATAGTCCAATACTAACTCATGGGTGTAGATAGTCATGTCTAACACCCTGTGGGTATTTTAAGCAATAGTCCACGGCCCAAAACTCATTTAACAGACAATCACATAAGTAGTATTTTGAAACAGAAGTCCTTGTCCCACACTCATTTATCAAACAATCACACAAGTGGTCTTTATAAGTTATAATTCATGTCCCACACTCATTTATCACTATGGGATTTTGATACAGGAGACCATGTCCCACACATGTTTTTATCACTATGGGATTTTGACACAGAAGACCATGTCCCACAAACAAATATCAAAATCACACATATATTACATATATCACATCATTCAAGGTTAATCAACATTTACCCTCTCATCACATTTCACATCATGACATGCCAATTTAATTATCAAAACAAATCCTTATTAAATACTTTAATAACATGGCATAAAATGAGAAATTCACTATTTAAACCATATAACCCTTTAATCTATTAATTAATTCATCAATTAATTAATCCAAATTGACAAACCCATATCCCATTAATTAATTCACCAATTAATTAATCCAATCAATTTCAGAATCTCAATATCTCATCAATTCCACAATCATAAGATTTCATTAATTTATTCAACAGTTAATTAATATAATTTCACAATCTCAACATCTCATAACTTCTACAATCACAAGATTTAATTAATTAATTCACCAATTAATTAATTAAATTTAACATTCTCAATTTCTCATCACTTCCATAATCAAAGATTTCATTAATTAATTCAACAACTAATTAATTAAATTTTACAATCTCAATTTCCCCTCAATTCGTCATCCACACATTCCATTAATTAGTTCAACAATTAATTAATCCAATTACTTGTTCAATAAATTAATAAAATAAATTAATTTAATCAAATCTAGATTCAATTTCCAAACATGCTAATTGAATTCTAACAACGCAAACACACAATTGGAATAAAGAATATGATAATTGAATTGAGACTACCTACCACAAGATCATTAACAAACACTCACCAATAGAAATCAAGAGTAAAATGAAGAATGAGATATAGATCCAGAACCTAGATCCAAGATCAAAAGAAACAAGATCTATTAAAATTATATCTAAAACATTATCAATAATAGATAAAACATCCATATTTTATCTGAAAAGAGGAGTGGTAGGGAGAGAGATATAATCAGGAAGAAAACACATACTCGTAGAGGTACCGATCTATCAATGAATCTTTGATTCTCTAATAATGGGGGTCATAAGGTCTTGGAATCCATTAGAGAGCCTAAAAATGAGATAAAATGATTGTGGGTCGAGTAAGGGTGTTTGGGGGTTTAAGATTGGGATTTGGGAATTTTTCCAATAATTTTCAAGGGTTTAAAATCCTGTACACATTATTTCCTACTCAGGGTACATGATTTCCCCTAACCATGTGCCCTTACCATGAACCCCACATAGGGGTATCACATGGTTACTCATAATAGGGAACATGGTTTGAAAAACTATATGCCAGTTGTTTAATACCTCTCTGTCTGGGGTTTCATGGTTTTATAGGGTAGTGAAAAACCATGTACCAACTATGCACTACCCAAAACTCAAAAAATGTCCAATTTTCACCTAAACACACCCAAGATAAAACCTAAATGAAAATTATTCAAAAAAAGGAAAAAGAGTACCTGAAAACAAGATTGAGTAATCTCCAGAAGAGTTTAGGATCTTACACCTAGCGGGAAAATCATGTAAAATGATAAAATAATGAATATTAACACATAAGGTAAAAATAACTACATTAAAATATTAAGTCTATAAATCCTTCCATCACTTGATTTAAAATACAACCATAGTTTAAAGTTCTTATTTGGATTCCATTAGGGTTATTTCAATTATTAAGGAGTTCTAACAAAGGTTTTGGGTTGAATTTTCCTAGTTTTCATTACGGGTTGATCACCTCTACAAGACTTGGTGAAACTAAGAGGTAAGTATTATGGAAATATAATTCTAGGATTTTAGAATCAGGGATTCCAATTAATGGATCAAGTATTTGTGACTTAGTTAAGTTGGTAATAATCCCTTCCTAAATATCTTCAAATAATTTATCAAGCGTATGTATAGGTTATGAGAAGGGAAATATCGATCATTTATACTAAAATATCTATGTGATAGGATATTCTTAATCCAATAGTGGGGGATATTGAGATTTGATAAAATAATGAGATACTAATAAAATAAAATTTATCACATCACATTTCAGTAATCAATATAATTATCTAAAAATAATGTTTTATATTTTTTTAAAAAATGGAAATTCATATGACCTCAACATTATCCTTGTGAGTTATTTTAGATAAAGATAATCTCCTCATTGAAATGAACTTCTAGGAGTGGTACAAATCCTTGTACATCATACTATATCTGAATAAGAAGTTCTATGTGCTGAAGGCTCTTATTCCCGATGATCCTTCTAAGGAGGTGAGTGAGGAAGAGATCATTTTCTACATGATATATCTAGATGATGTGTTTTATTTCTAGTGATTGATATTATCATCCATGTATAGTGATCTCTAGAAGTTTCATGAATACTTGGATGCTTAATTGATGTTTCCTCAATTCCATGATCTTTATCAGAAGAAGGATAGATAGTAGTGGTATGATATTTCCAAGGAACATTTTATGTTTAAGCTTGGATAGGGTGAACCATATGGGTGTCATGTAGTCATGTTGATTGGATATATTGAGTATTTGGACAACTTGGATTTTGAAACTACCCAATGAGTTGCATACCAATCTCATTCTTGCCTCACTACCTCATATATTCTCCAATTTTATTATGAATTATAATTTGAAAAATATTGAGAAGTTACTCTCAGATCTTCTTACTATGATTTTATATGAATATAATGACACAAGGCATGAAAAATCTGTAGTACTTATGGTGAATAAGAAGAAGGGTAACAAAAAGGTCATAAATTCTCATTCCAAATCTAAGGATCCTTCACACCACCCTACCAATAAGAGGAAGATCCAATGGTAAACTAAGGAATATAATATAGAGTGTTTTTATGAGGTAATAGAGGACACTAGAAGAATAGATTCACCTCAGTGAAAAAGCATGACTAAGATTTATGTGCATTTTTTATTGAATATAACCTTCCCATATCTACTAGTTGGGTATTAGATATAGATTTTGGTTTTCACATTCATATCCAAATATCGAAACCATGTAGATTCAAAAAGTTTGTTAAAGGTGAGGTGGATCTTCTAGCTTCCAATGGAGTAATACTGGTTGTAATAGCTATAAGAGACTACCACCTTAATTTGTTGATGAGATTGAACTTAGTCTTGAATAATTTTTATTATGTGACTAGTGTTACCATGAACACTATAGTAGTTTCTAGTTTATATATGGATGAATATTTTTTCATTTTTTGAAAAAAAGTTGTTACTTTTATAAAGATTAAATTTGTTATAGTATGGAATATCTTAATAACAATATTTATTTACTAGAATATGAAAACCAAGAGTTGTAAATCAATAAAAAATCAAGTTAACATGAATAATTTTTCACCCAATTATAGAATCACTAAATTGTTCATGTAAATAATAAGTTCTTGAAAAAATTATAGGTGGATACTCATACTTCATAATTTTTATCCGCGACTTTAATAAACATGGATATGTTTAATTAATAATGTATAAACCCTTTAATAAATTTAAGTAATTGAATAATGAATTAGAGAATCATATTGGTAAGAATATATAAAACCATAAATCATATAAAGGTGGAGAATATCCTAACTAAGGGTTCATTGAACATCTAAGAGAGTTTCAAATTATACCTTAACTCACCCCTCTTTACACAATACAGTGGAATGATGTTAGTGAAAGGAGGAACCAAAATTTATTGGACATAGTGAGGTTGATGATGAGTTATTTTATCTTCAATTATCCATTTGGGGATATGTATTATAGGCTGTGACATAAATACTTAGCCGAGTGCCAACTAAAGTGGAAAATATAATACTATATTAGATAATTTATGGGAGGAAATATGTTTTTTCACATACTAATGTAAGGGGTTGAAGAGCATTTGTTAAGGTTATCAATGGTAATAAAGTAGCATATTAGGTCATAAAATGAATCTTTATAGGATATAACAAATAAATAAGGGGATATTATATATATGACCCCTCAGATAAGAAGTTAATAGTGGAAAGATATAAAATATATCTTGAGAGGGAGAAGATATCCAAATGAGATAGTGAGAGAAAGATTGTCTTTGATGAAGTTGATGCTCAAGATAAATAGGAGTTAGAATAGGAATAAATTACACAAGGCCTCATGGAATTGGTTGTTATAAAGACACCGATGCTTCATAAGAGCATTAGATATGTTACAAAACCATATAGATAAATTTTTCTAGTCACTAAGGATAGTGAATCATTATTAATTGATAATGATAAACCTTTATCCTACAATGAAGCAATAACTAGATTAGAAGTTTCTAGATGATAAGATGACATGAATTATGAGATGGATTCCATTTATCAGAACTAATTATGGTTTTTGGTAGATCCTATAGTAGATTTAAATCAAGTTTAGTGAAAATGGGTGCTGTAGAAGAAACTAGACATGAAAGGTAAAGTTATTACATATAAATCAAGGCTAGTGGATAAAGGGTTTAGGAAACGTCAAGATATAGACTATGAAGAAACATTTTCACTATTTTTCATGCCAAAATTCATTATAATTCCACTTTACATAGTAAATTACCATGATTATGAGACTTTGAAGATGAATTTAAAAATATATTTCCTTAATAGAAACATTATAGAAGATGTCTTTATGAAAAAACCTGAAAAAATTGTAAATGTGAGATATTATAATAAGATATGGAAGTCACAAAGATCCATTTATATATTGAAGAATGCATTGAGGTCATGGATATAACATCCCGAACTTTTCTTACATTAATATTACATAATTTTAAAGATAAAAAATATAATATTATTACACATAGAGGATCCAATGGTTTAATGTCTTGGGAAAACTGGGACAGTACATAACAATTACAACATCAAGCATAAACATTTATTTAATTTCTTCTTCTCTAGCTTCTTATTGGAACTTGTGCTCTCCTTAGTACATGTAGCCACCTAAGGATATACATAAAAATGGATGATCTAAAAGCCCAGTAAGAGGATAGATAAGAAGAATATAGCATGAGGTGAGAATAATCATGACATAGGCAAAAGATCATGAACATGAGAGGAGCATAAATAAAAGACTTGAAATGTGACAATGCATAGAAATGAAACATCATGTCTTAGTGTTTAACTACCACACATACCTGTGAACCAAGGTATAATCTTGTTCGCACACCATTTCACATTTACTCATGAGATTCATCACTTTAGCCAATGCATTGGAGATCTGTATAATTTCGGGCGCACCCGTCACATTCAAACATTCATATTGCGCTATATAATTCTGGGCGCACCCGTCACCTCATAATATTGTCATTATCATGCATGCCACATAGAACATATATCAATAATGAACATAACTAACCCATGTTAAGGAATGAGTTTAATCTCATAAGAATACATTCATAAGCTTTGGGTTCCCAAAAGAAAGAGGGAACATCATACTTTATATAAGAACTATCAACCATGAATGAGAGGTAAAAGTTGAGTTATTAAAAGAAGAGTTCTTTTGGAAAACATTTGGTTTGAAATAAACTTAATTATAAAACATTTATATCCCAAAAAATGTAATATAATGATGAAAAAATTATTTTTAAGAAGTGACCATACCATATTGGAGTGAAAGAGGGAGAACCCAAAGAAAGAAAATTGGGTTCGAGATTTTCCCCTTACCTTGTATCCGAATGATTCTTTATCTTTAATGTCTTGTATAATGACATTATATTAATAAATTAGAAATATAGAACCTTGTGTAAATTAATATGGTTCATTATGGTTTCATTAAGTGATTTTATGTGCCTTTGGATGAGTTATAGAGTTTAAAAACATTATTCAGGAATGTTTGTTTTTATGGTTTTCTTGAGTGGTTCACTTGTATTATTAAATTGAAGTTTGGGTAGAACATGGGTAAAAATACAGAAATGATATTAAATTTCATTAATGATATTAAAAAATATTTAATTATCTTATAATTAATAATATTATATCCATGTGGAAGAATCATTAGATAAGGATTAAATGATGATTATTTGGGTTAGTTTGGGCGGTTTTCGATCACAACGAACTTGTTTTAATTTATCACTTAGTAATATGGGAATAAGTTAATTCCAGAACATTAAATAGGAAATAATACATATAAAAAATTCTGTTTCAACCATAAAAATGGTTTCATGACCAGATATGAAGGTAGAAATGGAAGAAGAAAACATGTCGTTCTTGAAGGTGATAAATTAACACCTCACGAACAACGTTTTCTTTAATAAAATAAAAGGAAGAGGGAAAGGGTTTTGAATGATATAATATCCCATTAGAATCATAAAATTCCATTATATGTATAATAATGAAGTTACAATACCATTTGTATGAATATAGGTGGGGAGAGATCAAGAAATTAACTTGAACTTGAAAGGAAATTAAAGGAGAAGAGGGAGAGAAATTACCTCTTAAATCCTCCTCTTGAGATTCTCCTTAAGAAAGCTAGGATTGGTCTTTTGATGAGACCAGAAGCTCTTGAACGTGGGAGAGGAGATAGGTAAGATGTTTGGGCAGATTTTAGATAAGTCTTGGAGCTTGAGAGGTGTGAGGAAATGAGGGTGTGAAGGGTGGTTTTTATAGTGGAGGGGAGAGGGGTTTCCTTAATATAAAATTCATTAGTTTATTAATTTCTCCTAAGACAAGGAATAGTGAGTCTTGAATGACAAAAAATAGTAATTTTATCATGTGATCCCGAACCAAGTGGGCTTACATCATCAGAACATCACACATGACTCTATAATTATCTTATTTATCTTATTTTTGTAAATTATGGTATTTCACTATTCATAAAAAATTCAAGTATTTCAGAAAAATCCCAAAAATTTACCCCAACCATTTTTTGACGCGTAGAATCAAAAAATGAAGTCCATTTTTCAAAAATAATTTTCTAAATATGATTAATTTAATATTTAATTAAAATCATGGTTTATTACTAAAAAACAGTTTGAAAACATTCATTTACTTATTCTAAAATATAGGTACATCATACTTTCACTTGAATATTATTTTTATACTATCATAGGTAAGGTTGATATTAATTAGGGTATTTCACTATTCATAAGGGTATATTAATATTCATAAGGGTAGGTTACTAATCACCAAAAATTATTTTTGTTTTATTAGACTCCAAAAATCCTCTTGAAAACAACCGTGTATGTCAGATTTTCAAAATTCCAAAAACAGAGGTGACAAACTTAAGTTTAAAGATCACTTATCACTTAGTAGTTCATTATGTTGTGTTTTCATGTTATTTTATAACATAATTATAAGAAGGGAATTTCCATTGAAAAACTTTGGGTCGTTACATTCTTCCCCCCTTAAGAAATTTCGCCCCCGAAATTTCACTTTACACAAACAGGTGAGGGTGTTTCTCCTTCATTTCCTCTTCTGGTTCCCAAGTTTCTTCCTCAAACTTATGGTTCCTCCACAATACATTTACAAGATGGGTTGTCTTATTGCGTAGAACCTTATCTCTCCGATCTAGAATCTTTACTGGCTGCTCCTCATAGGAGAGATCATCTTCCAGCTGCACCACCTCTGAGTTTAGTACATGTGAGGGATTAGGTATGTACTTCCTCAGGAGTGATACGTGAAAAACATCATGAACTTGAGCCATATTTGGTGGAAGTGCAAGCTGATATTCCACAACTCCTATGCAGTCAAGGATCTCAAAGGGGCTAATATACCATGGGCTTAGCTTCCATTTCTTCCCGAATCGCATGACTCTCTTCCATGGAGATATTCAAAGGAAGACTTTATCTCCAATGTCAAACTCCAAGTCCCTTCGACGGTTGTCAGCATAGCTCTTTTGCCGACTTTGAGTAGATTTGATGTGTTTATAGATGACTTGAACCTTCTTTGTCATCGCTTGAACAAGATCGGGTCCAAGTAGCTTTCTTTCTCCAACTTCATCCCAACAGGTTGGAGTTCTACATCGCTTTCCATACAGAACTTTATATGGAGCCATCTGAATACTCGAGTGGAAGCTATTGTTGTATGAGAACTAAACCAATGGGAGATGCTGATCCCATCCACCTTTGAATTCTAGAGATCAGGCTCTAAGAATATCTTCAAGCATTTGAATAGTTCTTTCAGATTGGCCATCAGTTTGGGGGTGATAGGCCATGCTTAAATTTAATTCAGTACTCAAATAATGTTGAAGGCTCCTCCGGAATTTAGATGTGAACCTTGGATCACGGTTAGAGACAATTGAGAGTGGAACACCGTACAATCTCACCAATTCCTTCACATATATCTTTGCAAGTTGTTCAAGCGAGAGATCTTCCCGAATAGCGATAAAATGGGCAGTCTTAGTGAGTCAGTCAACCAAAACCCATATCAAATTATTTCCCTTCGACGTCTTTGGGAGACCCGTGACAAAGTCTATAGTAACATTTTCCCATTTCCACATGGGTATAGGCAATGGCTGAATCATACCTTTGGACTTTTTTCTCTTAGCTTTTACTTGCTAACATACCAATCACCTTGATATATATTCCGAAATCTCCTTCTTCATGTTATCCCACCAGAAGTGTTCTCGGAAATCACGGTACATTTTGGTACTCCCAGGATGGATAGAGAATGTTGAGCTATGTGCATTATCCAATTGCTCCTTCTTTATCCCAAGTGATGAAGGCACACACAACTGCATTCCAAACTGAATCACACCATCATCGTCGATATGTAACTCTTGCAGCTCCCCTTTCTTTACTGCATTCACCCTCTTTTGTATCTCTATATGATCCCTTTGTGCTTCCTTAATCTTCTCCTAGATGGATGGTTGCACAATAATTTGGGCAAGGTAGGATGTATCCCCTGCCCTTATTATTTCCAAATCTATTCTTTGTATATCCAAGAAGATATGGTCTTTCTCAATATGTAACAAGGATAGAGTAGTGGGTTCTTTTCTTCTTAGAGCATCTGCTACCTTGTTCACCTTTCCAAGATGGTAGTGAATAGAGCAATTTTAATCATTGATTAGATCTAACCATCTCCTTTGATGCATGTTGATCTCTTTTTGTGTGAATATATACTTTAGGCTCTTGTGGTCAGTGTATATGTCACACTTCTCACCATAAAGGTAGTGCCGCCAGATTTTCAAGGAAAAAAATCATAGCTGCTAGCTTTAGATCATGCGTCGGGTAGTTCTGCTCATAGATCTTCAACTGCCGTGAGGCGTAGGCTATCAGATTTTCATTTTTCATGAGTACACAACCCAATCCTTTCTTTGAAGCATCACTGTATATCACAAAACTTTATCCTCTTTTCTGTAGTGTGAGTACAGGTGCAGTGATCAGCCTTCTATTTAGCTCCTTGAAGCTTCCCTCACATTCTTCCATCCAGACATACTTTACCCCTTTCCTTGTTAACTTAGTTAGCGGGCTTGACAACCGTGAGAAGTTTCTCACAAAACTTCGGTAGTACCCACCTAATCCAAGAAAACTACGGATTTCTATGACATTAGAGGGCCTGGGCCATTCCTCAATCACCTTTGTTTTTGAAGGATCCACAAAAATTCCCTCACTTGTGATCACATTTCCCAATAACGTGACTTGCTTCATCCCAAAGTCACACTTGATGAACTTGGCTTACAAATTCTCTTTTATTAATGTCGCCAAAACAAGTCTTAGATGTTCTTCATGTTCCTCCTTGCTCTTGGAGTGGATGAGAATATCATCGATAAACACTACCACAAATTTGTCGAGGTAATGTCTAAAGACTCTATTCATCAAATCCATGAAGATTTTAGGGGCATTAGTAGGTCCGAAGGGAATCACCAAAAACT
Organism: Viscum album; assembly: GCA_963277665.1. NCBI lineage: Eukaryota > Viridiplantae > Streptophyta > Magnoliopsida > Santalales > Viscaceae > Viscum > Viscum album. Next base: position 509,882,339 of record OY728145.1, read on the forward strand.
CATAGTGCCCATACCTTGTACGGAAGGCTGTCTTCTGAATATCTTACTTCTTCACCTTTTCCTGATGATATCCAAAATGAAGATCCACCTTTGATAAGTATTGAGATCCTCTTAACTGGTCAAACAAGTCATCAATCCTTGAGAGAGGATACTTGTTCTTTATGGTGATCTTGTTGAGTTCCTGATAATCGATAAACAGACGCATTGTTCTATCCTTCTTCTTCACAAAGATCACTGGTGCACCCCAAGGTGATGTGGTAGGGCATATGAACCCTTTGTCTAGATGCTCTTCTAGCTTCTTCTTTAACTTCTCCAGTTCGATAGGATCCAACCTATAGGGAAAATTCGAGATAGGAGTAGCTCAAGGTATGAGTTCAATTGAGAACTCTACCTCATGATCTTTGGGAATTCTGGGTAACTCTTTGGGAAATACATCTCTGTATTCCCTCACGATGAGCATTTCCTCAAGTTTGGAACTTTCCTTCAACTAAACCATTTGGGTGAGGTATGCTTCTTCCTAGGGAATCAACACCCAAACCGTTGAAGGATTTTTAAGAGGAGATTCATGATCTTCCTTGAATTTTTAGAGGATCATGGGATGGTTCGGAATATGAAAATATATTTCTTTTTTCCCGACAGTTGATATGTGCTCTATATAACAAGATCCAATCCATTCCCATTATAGCATTGAATTCCACCAAGGGAAGTATTACGAGATTTTCTGGAAGAATCTTCCCACATACTTCAACAGAAGAAGAGTCAAACACTTGGGTTGAAATGATTTCACCACTTGGTTTTTTACAGATATATCTACTTCAAGGTTTCGGGGCTTCGATTTTATAGTTCTAGAAAACTTTCAAGATATACAGGAATGTGTAGAACCAGAATCAAATAATAATTTTTCCATTCTTGAGGGAATATGAAGTGTACCTTGTATGAATTCATTATCATGCTCCACCTCTGCAGTAGTGATGGCATAAGCCTTCCCTTGTTCATTTGTCTTTGGTGGTTGCTGACGTTGATTACCCTCGAGAACTCAAGGTTTAGTGCACTGACTTGCATAGTGCCCTAGCTCCCTATAGTTGTAGCATTGAACCATGAGTGGTTCTCTAATTTATTCTACCACATTCTCATTCCTTTTTGTGTCTTTTAGACACTCTTGTGCATGGTGTCCTTCTTTCCCACACTTGAAGCACTTCCCCATCCCTTTGAGGCAGTTCCCATGGTGCAACTTCCCACATTTTTGGCATGTGGGTTGTTGAGTTTTCTTCCCACTTTTGTGATTAGATCCTCCAACTTGAAACTCCATTTTTATTTATTATCCCCATAGCCATGGGACCATTCTTCAAACTCTATCTCCACTTTGAGGGCACATTGAACAACTTCTTCATAACTCCCAAAGTCTCGAATTTCAAGATCCTTTTGAAGGTGTGGTTTTAATCCACCAAAGAATCTATCAATTTTTCTATCATTGTTGATAACAAAACCCGAAGCGTAACTTGAAAGCCTTGTAAAATTCACTTCATAGGTTGTGACAGATTCTCCTTCTTTTTTCTTGAGCTCTATGAATTCTCTCTCCATCTTCGTACGAAGAGTTCGTGGGAAATACTTATTAAGAAACATTATCTTAAAGTCTTACCATTCTATCTCTTTAATTTCCTCCCTTGGCTTGGTGTTCTTAATCAATGCCCACCATTGATCAACCTCTCCATCTAGACGATAAACGGCTAGATTCACCTTCTCCGTCTCAAAACAGTGAGGAACAGAAAAGATCTTCTCCATGGAGTAGATCCACTATTCCGCAACTAGAGGATCAGAAGATCCACTAAACGTCGGTGGTCGTTTCCACATAAAACATTCGATATCCAGTTGGTCCCTCTTTGGTGAAGGAGGACATTCCCTAATATTATGGTTATTGTTCATAACCTGAGATAATTGGGTAAGCATCTCCATGAAGTTTTGAAATCCTCCTCGCAAATCATTGGGGATGTCGTTCGGGCAATCGTTTCATTGGCCCTCACATGAGTTGTTGGTCTGATTTCTCCTGGTTCCCACCATTTTCTAAAATAGAAAAGGTTAGAACAAAAAATAAGTAAACAATTTATACCAAAAACATAACATATGGGATCCCTATATAAATATTCTTGTGTGCATATTTGTACTTAGTCTCATGCTATAGGTTTTCTCTAGGGTTCACTAACCCTAATTCCCAAATTTACTAAACCTTTCCTCTGATACCAACTATAGCGTCCTGACCTTTTATTACATTAATATTACATCATTTTAAAGATAAACAACATAACAATATTACACATAGAGGATACAAAGGTTTAGTGTCTTGGGAAAACTAGGACCGTACATAACAATTACAACATCAAGCATAAAAATTTATTTAATTTCTTCTTCTCTTGATTCTTATTGGAACTTGTCCTATCCTTAGTACATATAGCCACCTAAGGATATAAATAAAAAGGGGTGAGCTAAAATCCAAGTAAGAGGATAGAAAAGAAGAATATAGCATGGGGTGAGCATAATCAGGACATAGGCAAAAGATCATGAACATGAGAGGAGCATAAATAAAATACTTGAAATGTGGAAATCCATAAAAATGAAACATCATATCTTAGTGGTTAACTACCACACATACTTGTGAAACAATCTAGAATCTCTTTCACACATAATTTCAAATTTACTCATGAGATTCATCACTTTACCCAATGCATTGGAGCGCTATATAATTTTGGGCACACCCGTCACATTCAAACATTCATATTGCGCTATATAATCCGGGCGCACCCATCACCTCCTAATATTATCATTATCATGCATGCCACATAAAAAATATATCAATAATGAAAATAACTAACCCATGGTAAGGAATGGGTTTCATCTCATAATAATACATTCATAAGCTTTGGGTTCTCAAAATAAATAGGGAACAACATACTTGATACAAGAACCATCAACCATGAATGAGAGGTAAAAGTTGAGTTATTAAAAGACGAGTTATTTTAGAAAACATTTGGTTTGACATAAAATTCATTAGAAAACATTTATATCCAAGAAAATATAAGATAATGATGAAGAAATGATTTTTAAGAAGTGACCATACCAAATTGGAGTGAAAGAGGGAGAACCCGAAGAAAGAAAATTGGGTTCGAGATTTTCCCCTTACCTTGTATCTGAATGCTTCCTTCTCTTTAATGTCCTATATAATGACATTATATTAATTAATTAGAAATACAAAACCTTGTTTACATTAATATGGTTTATTATTGTTTCATTAAGTGATTTTATGTTTCTTTTTATGAGTTATAGTGTTTAAAAACATTATTCGGGAATGTTTGTTTTTATGGTTTTCTTGAGTGGTTCACTTGTATTCTTAAATTTAAGTTTGGGTAGAACATGGGTAAACATCCAGAACTGATATTAAAAATTATTAATGATATTACAGGATATTTAATTATATTATAATGAATCATATTATATCCATGTGTATGAATCATTAGATAAATATTAAATGATGATTATTTGGGTTAATTTGGGCGGTTTTTCGATCACAACGAACTTGTTTTAATTTATCACTTAGTAATTTGGCCATAAGTTACTTAAAGAACTTTAAATAGGAAATAATACATATAAACAATTCTGGTTCAACCATAAAAATGGTTTCATGACCAGATCTGAAGGTAGAAATGGAATAAGAAAACATGTTGTTCTTGATGGTGATAAATTAACACCTCACGAACAACATTCTCTTTAAAAAAATAAAAGGAAGAGGGAATGGGGGTTGGATGATATAATATACCATTAGCATCACAAAATACCAGTATATTTATAATACTAGAGTTACAATACCATTTGGATGAAGATAAGTGGTGAGAGATCGAGAAATGAACTTGAACTTGAAAGGAAATTAAAGGAGAAGAGGGAGAGAAATTACCGCTTAAACCCTCCTCTTGAGATTCTCCTTAAGGAAGCTATGCTTGGTTTTTTGATGAGACCAGAAGCTCTTGAACGTGGGAGAGGAGATAGGGAAGATGTTTGGGCAGATTTTAGAGAATTCTTGGAGCTTGAGAGGTGTGAGGAAATGAGGGTGTGAAGGGTGGTTTTTATAGTGGAGGGGAGAGGGGTTTCCTTAATATAAAATTCATTAGTTTATTAATTTCCCCTAAGACAAGGAATAGTGAGTCTTGAATGACCAACAATAGTAATTTTATAATGTGATCTCGAAACAAGTGGGCTTACATCAGCATAACATCACACATGACTCTATAATTAGCTTATTTAGCTTATTTTTTTGTAAATTACGGTATTTCACTATTCATCAAAAATTCAAGTATTTCAGAAAAATACCAAAAATTTACCCCAACCATTTTTGAACGTGTAGAATCTAAAAATGAAGTCCATTTTTAAAATATAATTTTCTAAATATGATTAATTTAATATTTTATTAAAATCATGGTTTATTACTAAAAAACAGTTTTAAAACATTCATTTACTTATTCTAAAATATAGGTACATCATACTTTCACTTGAATATTATTTTTATACTATCATAGGTAAGGTTAATATTAATTAGGGTATATCACTATTCATAAGGGTATGTTACTATTCATAAGGGTATGTTACTATTCACCAAAAATTATTTTTGTTTCATTAGACTCCAAAAATCATCTTGAACATAATCGTGTGTGTCAGATTTTAAAAATTCCAAACACAGAAGTGACAAAATTAAGTTTAAAGGTCACTTATCACTTAATAGTTCATTATGTTGTGTTTTAATGTTATTTTATGACATAATTATAAGAAGGTAATTTCCATTGAAAAACTTTGGGTCATTACAATGGAACATTCACTTTGATGAAGTCATAAATTAATTTAGTTTCATAAAGAATGAATGTGAACCTTTTTTCTATAAAAGTTTTATTGGGTGTGTAGTTATTTTATTAGTAGTTTATGTTAATGATGTATTACTAACTATAAATGAAATACCAATCTTACAGTGAATTAATAAGTAGTTGAACAAATTATTCTCTATGGAAGACTTAGGTTGAGTAGCCAACATTATATGGATCAATATCATTTTTCATAGATTTAATAGGATCATTGGTCTAAGTTAGGGTATATAAATTGATAAGGTATTGAAGAGATTCAATATAAAAATCTAAGATGGTATTGTTTCCAATGTCACATGGTATACATCTCTCCAAGAAAACATGTCCTTAGACATAAGAGGAGGGAGATAGGTTGAGATAGATTCCTTATACATTAATGATAAGATATTTCATGTATTCCATGCCATGAACTAGAATTGATGTTTCCTACACCTTGAGCATGGTAGAAAAATATCAAGTATAAGATATATAATACAATTGGATGATAGTTATGATTATCCTAGAGTATCTAAGACATACTAAGGATATGTTACTAGTTTATGGAGGATATGAGGAGCTAGTACTTAAGGGATATATAATTTAAAGTTTCTAGATAGATCAGGATAATCTGAAATCGCATTCAGGATATGTATTGTCTTATTAGTGGAGTTGTGATCAAGAAGAGCTCAATACAACTAGTGTTCATTGATTATATAGTAGAATCTAAGTATATTATGGATTTTGATTTAACTAAATAAGTAGTTTGGATACACAACTTCATCCAAGATCTTGATATGATGCCTAAAAGTAAGGATGTTATCACATTGTATTGTGATAATACAACAGTGGTGGCCCTCACTAAGGATCCATGGTCACATTAATGGATAAATAATATTCTTTGAAAGTATTACCCATTTATGGATTTTTTCTCAAATGGGTGAGGACATAGTAAGAAGAGTTTCTATGATGGATAATGTGTAATACGCCTTGAATAAATCCATAATTCATCAGAATCATGAATATATTGTTAGAACTATAATACTCAAATTAATTAGTAATTGAATCTAGTGCAAGTTGAATTCTGTTAGAGTTGGTTCCTTAGAACCAACTATTTTATACTTTAAATTAATTGAATATTTCTTACCTAAAATCCATCTTAATAATTTTTGGGTTGTGTTTATTAACAATTTTGATGGCAGTGACTATCCAAGCAAGAATAATTGATTTTTCATAGTTTGGTGAATCTAACCTTCACCATTACATGAATCAAACCATGGAGAATTGAGAAAAGACATTTTGGATATGAAAATAGATGGGGTGTGGATCTCTCTAAGTTTAGTAGATCTTAAGGTGGTTTTCTAATCCCATATTTTCTGACATATAAAATTTAGAAGGAATTTTAACTTTCAATTATTGTATGGGACAAATTTTGGTCAAAGATTTAGAATGATATTTCAAATCTCAAAAAAATGTTTATAGACATGAAATGAGGCTTGGAAGATAGCTTGGAGGTTTTAGGAGCATCTTGGGGGTTCGATGTAATGCCTTAGAAATTCCATGTATTTTTTTTAAATTATATGGAATTATTCTGAGACCACACACTCTGAAGACATGTGATTCCGAGGCCCAATGAGCCCGGAATGAAAGTTTGAACTCTTTTTAAGGTACATTCAGTGAATATGAGGGCAGGTTCTAAATTTTGAACTGGTGATCAGATCAAAAATTAGTGGGAAACGTTGAATTTATAATGCTAGGATTCTCCTATAAAGGATTTAACTTTGACAGGTAAGGGTCAGAAGGAAAAGTTAATTTTTGATACTTTTTGGAAAAATAATAAAATAACTTTAAAAAGTTAATTTATTTTTCGTTTACACCATTGAGCCATGGATGGAGACACTGTGGTGCGATGACAAGGTGACAATGAGGCAAAATTAAGGAATCCTTTTAATGGATCGTTGTGCAAGTGTAACCGCTACTCTATTTCATAAATGAAACAGAGTAATGACGCAACGTCACAACGTAACATAAATGCTGCAACATGTTTCTTTTTATTAAATGAACGCATTAGAGAGTGGGGGAATTAAAATATGAGGATTCTCTGAAGAAACTCCAATGTACTTCCTCTCCAACAAAGAATGAAAAATGCCGATGAATGTCAAAAATCTTCGACGCACCTCAAAGAACAGATCTGGAAGCAACGAATGATGTCGACGTCTTGAAACCATGAGGAATTAATGCTGTAGCAACAAATATCAAAGAGGCAGGGGTTGTTTTATTTTTAAGTTCTTCCCCACTCTTTTCTAGAAACAACGAACGCAGATAAACCTATGAACAGGTTGATCTGTGAATCATGAATTTAAGAGGGAGGGTAACTTTATTTGGGGGATTCTCAATCCAGAATTAGTTTATCTTTTACTACGATTGAACATCTCTTCTGGGCCTCCTCAATTTTAAAAATTCTAGCGTGGAGGGCATGGGATGACACGAACAAAGGCCCGAACCCCTCTGCATGTGCGTTCCTTGTGAATGGATTTTCAAAAATGGTAGAAAGATGTGTCAGAGACCCTCATGGTAATGGAGGAGACCAGAGAGGCCCATAGGTGCAGACAGATCGGAAAATGGACCACCAGATCAGCTCCGATGGCCTGAAAAAGGTGCCGCCAGTGAGACACCACTAGCGCAGCGGTGACCAGCCCACACCGGTCATGTGTAGGGGGCGACGCTGACCATATTCATGGCCTAGGAGGTGGGTGTCCCTCACCGGTCACGCTGGAGGATGACAGTGCACCCATCGGCGCGCTGCAATGGCAGGAGGCTGTGGTTGGCTGGCCGCGGTAGCTGCTGGGTGATGTGGCGCCAGGCGGGCACCGCGTGGAGGGTTGGTCCATGTTCAGGCTACCAAGATGAACTGGTGCCACGGTCGCTTGACTGTGGTAGGAGGGAGGCCCCGCAGCATCCCCCGGGGTAGTAGGGGTCCAGACACAGCCAGATGTCCCGTCCCGGCCAGGTAGTGCACCACTGTCCCGCACCGCGTGGGCCGGGCTTTAGGCTGGCAGGCCGTGCCCCCTGCCATCAGGCTGGACCAGCACCAGCGGGACGAACTAGCACCCAGCAGGCCAGACCCATGCCGAAATTCCATACCCATTCCCTTTGAGTTGGGCCAGACTAGACCGGGTTGCAGGGCGACCCGACGGGCTGGACCCTTGGTTAAACTGGGCCGGGTCTAGTAAGATCCATTGGGCCTGGCCCACTAGCCCAACCAGACCTGACCGACCCAGACCCAAAATGGGTCAGGTCAAGTTGGTCAAATTAAACCGGGGTATGTGTAACCCTTGGGCTAGGTTGGTCGGGTCGGTCCGACTGGGTCGGACTGGGCCGAGACGCAACTGGCCCCTGTTTACTAAAACGCCCGTATCTTGCAAACTACGCGTCTGAATGATGAGCTGTTTGCAGAGTTGGGAGCCTATTGACAAGGCAGATCTTTTGTAATGCCCCAATGTGGATTTCATGGAATTTGATATGTGAATAATAGCTTGATGAACGGTTCTCCCCGGCGCGCTATGTACATAACCCTACGGTTGGCTGAGACCTAAAGACTATTGACTTACTTCTCTATGATACTCAACTATGAACCAGTGGGAATCACTTATCTGTGACTTTTCAGGACCTCAATACTTTATGAGGATGTGTACCTAAGAAGTCGAAGGTTATAGGGAAGCACTTATGTGTGACTTGGCAGGCCCACTGTACTTGATAGAGGAGGAGTTCTCTAGTAGCCGAGGTGTTCGACAATGTGATTGATTATTCTTCCTTAACTAACCTAAATATATACTTGGTGTGAGCTATCATTTGTTTTATGATTTACTTTGAGGAATTTATATTTGGTATTTCCCTTTTTGTTTTGGGATCCCTACTGAGTCCTTTGTTACTCACCCCTGCAAGGGATTTGCCCGCACGTGTTGTGTCTGGTGCAGACGATCGACGTTTCGACAAAGACTTTGGTGGACCAGGACCTAGAGGTGCTCAGGGAGAAAAGTATGATGGATTCTATGATGGTGGAATTTGTGGCCTTGGACTAGGTTGGGGCTAGTTATATCGAGTGGACATGATGTTCTACTTCAGCTTCTAGCAACTACACTACTCTCATGATCAAGTGGGGATTTCTGCAGATGGCCATCAAAGTTTATTTTTTTGTACTTTTATACTTTCAATTATTTTATTAAGTTTTTATTCTGGCCCAGTTTTATAATTTTTACTTTTAATTATCCTTGATTTAGTGATACTTGTTTCTTTTTTAGTGTGTAGGACTTGGTTGAGCATGCGTGTGTGTACAGTTACTCAGGAAAATGCCTCCCACTTGCAGGTTGACACATTCGGTGCAGTCGCCAGCCCTTGGCCTTCAGGAGGTTGGATTGGGGTAGTCACAACATGAGACCTGGGGGATGAGTCATGAAAAAGTGGTATCAAAGGGTGGTCGATCCTACCACAAATACCAGGAGTCTCTGTTTTGTTTTGGGGAAATAGTGTTAAGTGTTTTGAGTCCGACTTCCAGATTCGGGGAGTCCAATGTTGGTGTGGAGACTGATGTATCCATACACCAGGACCTTGAATTATTATTTTTTTGTCTCTATACATGAAAAAATTGGTTGCATAAGTGTCTCCTTATTTTCTTTTGAATAAAATTCATCTCACCAAGTATAACCTTATAACCGTGGTACATCTTGATCTATCTCAAGATGCCTCAACGTAGATGACTAATTAGGATCCCGATATAAGGTTGTGAGGATACACCACCTAGCGATGAGACATCCGTTCAAAGACCAGTTCTAGAGATGGCCCCACCGGGTGGTGTGCCAATGCTACCACCACCTGATGGTCAACATCTACTGTCGGTGGTTCTGGCAGAGGAAGTGTGAAGATTCAGTGCCCTACACAAGTTTTATGGATAGAGACCTCCCAGGTTTAGGGGAGAGACAGATCCTCAGGTCACTAAGGACTGGATGGAGGTAGTGATGTGGGTCTTTAGATTAGTGAGGATACCAACTGACCAGATGGATATCTTAGCAGTGAGCCTTCTGCAGGGATTGGCAGGGAGATGGTGGAGCTTGACCACCAGGCGCACGATGAGGCGACCCTCACCTGGGCTGACTTTGAGCTGCTTTTTTGGGAGGAGTTTTTCCCTGTTACCTTGTGGTCTGTGCGTATTTAGGAGATGATTCACCTACAAAAGGGTAATATGACAATGGATTAGTACTCAATGAGGTTCACAGATCTTTCTTGCTACTCGGCGGTTATGGTGCAAGACTATTTCTTCAGGGATTGATCCTTTGATCATGGACTCAGGTGGGAGATTAGGGTGTTAATGTTGTCTCTCAGCATCCCTACTCAGGATGGGGTGCTGAAGCGATCCCTTATGGTATAGATCTTCTTGGCAGAGCAGACACCCACAGCTAGAGCTACCAGAATACCCCAGGTGGCGGAGTATTCGACGGGTAGTAGACATCATGCGTGTGGTCCCAAGCGGGCCAAACCTTTTAGAGGATGACCCCAGGAATCAGGGTTAACAGTTTGGGGCTCCCAGACTAGAGGGAGTCAGTCAGGAACCATACTTTACTTCTCGTGCAGTGGGCAGGGACACATGACATGTGACTGCCCGACCCTCCGTACAGATGACCAGCAAACAATCGAGGGTCTATCGAGGTAGAGGAAGTAGTTCGAGTGAGGAGGTCCACAGGGGGATAGATATGGCGAGGTAGTAGGCTGAGCAATTGGCGGTGGAATATAGTTTGAGGGGTTTCTGCCACCACCCCCAGGTGGTCCACCCCGACCTCAAGGAGTAGGCAGACATGGGCCATCATAGCTTCAGTAAGTGGAGGCTTATGGCCATGGCGCTCTAGAGATGATCTAAGGTATAATCTGTGTCTTCTCCACCCTAGCTCCAGTTATTATAGATACAGGTTCTAGTCACTCCTTCTTTTACAAAACTCTTGTTCGGAGCTCATATATTTCGGTGGAGCCATTGGCTCGATCCTTATGTCTAGAGACTTGTACAGGAGGAGATTCAACGATTACACACTAGTTCCGGTAGCGTGAGCTTACTATAGGAGGTGAGATCTTCAGCTGGGATCTCATAGTAGCAGTGTCGAGGCCTTACGACATCATCTTGGGTATGGATTGGTTATCCACATTCCATGCTCAAATCGACTATTTTAGGCCTACAGTGCGGTGTGTCCATGGATATGGGACCAGTTTTTCCTTCACTGGTGAGAAGGTGACCCTTGCAGCGCAGGACATGCTTTCTTGAAGGAGGGTGAAACCGATCACTCACCAGTTGGCTAGCCTCACCCTCGGTACAATGGATGAGAGAAGTCCAAGCTTTCCTGTAGTGGTGGAAAAGTACGTGGATGTTTTTCTTGAGGATGTTCCAGGACTACCTCCTCGTAGAGAGGTAGAATTTTGCATCTACCTGTACCTCAGGACGACTCTGATATCCACACTAGCAAATCAGATGGCTATTGAGAAGCTTCGCGAGCTGAGGGTACAACTAGAGGAATTTCATGAGAAGGGGTTTGTAAGTCCCAATGTTTCACCATGGGCAGCCCCGATACTTTTTTTCCAAGAAGGCAGACAAGAGTTTGAGGTTGTACGTGGAGTTTCTGTTCCTAAACTGGTTACTGTGAAGAAACATTATCCACTTCCGAGGATCAATGAACTCTTTAACCTGCTGAAGGGGGAGAAGTGGTTCTCAAAGATAGACCTCAGATCAGGCTATCATCGGCTTCAGGTACGAGATGAGGATGTACCAAAGACAACCTTCAGGTGCCGGTATGACCAATATGAGTTCCTGGTGATGCCATTTAGTGTGACCAATGCCCCAATAGTGTTCTTGGGACTCATGAATAGGATCTTCCAACCTTACTTTGATAGGTTTGTTGTCGTCTTCATTAATGACATCTTGGTGTACTCGGCATCAGAGGAGGAGCACACTACACACCCGCGGATAATCCTGGATACACACAGAGAGAACTAGATTTATGGAAAGCTCTCAAAGTGTCAAATTTTGGATTCAAGAAGTCCACTTTCTTGGACACATCATCTCATAGGTGGGAGTTGCAATAGATCTAGTGAAGATAGAGGCGGTGCTTGCTTGGAAGCCGCCCATGAGCATGACTGAGGTGTGGAGCTTCTTGGGGTTTTTGGTTACTATCAAAGGTTCATGCCCGAATTATCCAGAGTAGAAACACACTTATCAAATTTGAAATGGAAGGGACAACCTTTTGTGTGGATGGATAAATGTCAGAAGAGTTTCCAAGAGCTGAGGAAGAGACTGAGTAGTGCCCCCATATTGAGGCTAATAGAGGAGGGTGTTGGGTATGTATTTTACTACGATGCATCAGGGAACAGACTAGGCTGTGTCTTGATGCAGAAGCAATCAGTGATAGCCTATGACTCACGATAGTTGAGAAAAAATGAGAAGAACTATGCAATCCACGACCTGGAGTTAGAAGCAGTGGTATTTTCCTTAAATATGTGGTGTTACCACTTGATGGGTGAGCGATTTATGATTTACTCCGACCAAAAGAGTATCATGTATATATTCTCCTAGAAGGACCTAAACATGAGATAACGACGATGGATAGAGTTCCTCTGGGACTATGACTTTGAGATAGTCTATACTCCTAGAAAGGGAAATGTGGTGGCAGATGCGCTTAGCAGGAGGACTAGTTTGCAGCTAACAAGTGAGGTGACAAAGCAGTTGTCCATGATGCAGATATCCTTCATGGATGATGGTGAAGTTTCTTACCTTCAGTCGATGACTATTACTCCCCCACTCTTATAGCAAGCCAGGGAGGCACAACTGGTGGATGTTGAGTGCGAGGCCCAATGTTCTCAGTTATCCTCAGGATGAGATCCTAATGAATTTTCGATAGGTGGGGTGCACATCATCCTTTTCATGGGATGCACTGCAGTTCTAGAGAAGTTTTGGGAAGAGGTTTTGAGGGAGTTCTATACATCCCCCTTAGAGGTACATCGTGGAGTGGTGAAGATGTACCAGAACCTCTGATGTCATTACTGGTGGTCGGGGATGAAGAAAGCGGTGGCCGAGTTTGTTTCATGATGACTCACTTGTCAGCAAGTGAAGGCCAAGCATCAGGTTCCAGCAGGCTTGGCCCATCCAATTGAGGTAATAAAGTGGAAATGGGATAGTATCTCGATGAAATTTATGATGGTGTTACCATGTACATCTAGGGGCCACGACTCTATCTGGGTGATTTTTGACCAACTCACCAAGTTGGATCACTTCCTACACATCTGGGAGCAGGGACCGATAGAGGGCTTGGAATGCCGCTACATCCAAGAGATAGTGCGGCTTCACAGGGTTCCTTTGACAATAGTCTCAAATCGTGACATTCACTTTACATCTCGACTGTGGAGGGTATTACAGGAGGAATTCGGGATGAAGCTGTGCTTGAGCACAACTATTCACCCCCAAAAGGTGGGTCAGACGGAGCAGACCATACATACCTTGGAGGACATGCTACATTCTTGCATCCTACCTCTTGGTCGCAGTTGGGAGGACCACCTTCCATTGGTATATTTTTCATACAACAACAACTATCACTCCACCATCAGCATGGCACCGTTTGAGTCTTTGTACGGGCGGACTTGCAGATCACCCCTATGCTGGACAGACCCCGGGGAGTCGGCACTCATGGGTCCAGAGTTGGTATGGGCTACCGCCGAGAAGGTGAAGATCATCCAGGGCCAGATGAGGACTTCAAAAAGCATTAAAAAGTCGTATGTTGACTGGATATGGAGACCCATGGATTTTGAGGAGGGCGATCACGTATTCCTTTGGGTCTCACCCCAATGAGGATTTTGGAGATTTCGCCGGGGCAGAAAGCTATCTCTAAGCTTCATCAGACCTTTTCAGATCCTGAGCAGAGTTGGCGAGGTGGCATACTGCCTAGCTATTTCCCCATAGATGCATCAGGTGCATGATGTTTTCCACGTGTTGTAGCTAAGGAGGTACGTGCATGATCCATTGCACGCCATCGACTAGGGTGAGCTGGACATTGACGATGGGGCAACATTTGCGGAGTTCCCTATGGAGATAGAGGATTGAAGGGAATGGGTCCTATGTGGGTGGTCGATTCCTCTAGTGCGAGTTTGGTGGCAGCACAAGAATCTCTAGGAGAGAACATGGGAGAGAGAGGCTTAGAATTGTTCTCAGTACCCCCATCTGTTTGATTAGTTTTTGTTTTGGATTTTGAGGATGTAAATCCCTAAGGTGGGGAGAATTTAATGTCTTGTAAATTCCATGTATTTTTTTTAAATTATATAGAATTATTCTGAGACCACACGCTTTGACGACATGTGATTTTGAGGCCCGGTGAGCCCGGAATAGAATTTTGAACTTTTTTTAAGGTACATTCAGTAAACATGCGGCCGAGTTTTTATAACTTTTGAACTGGTGCTCAGATCAAAAATATGAGGGCACTATTGAATTTAGAACATCAGTATTGGCCTATAAATGACTTACTTCGATCAGTAAGGGTTGGATGGAAAAGTTAAATTTTTGGGGTTTTTTGGAAAAAGAATAAAAGAACTTTAAAAATTTATTTTATTTTTCTTTTTCACCATTGAGTGGCAGACGATGACGCTGAGGTGAGACAACATGGAAACGATGAGGTGAAATTAAGGAATCCCCTTAATGGCTCATTGTGAAATCATAACCGCTACATTGTTTCATAAATGAAACAATATAACGATGCAATGTCGTAGTGTAACAGAAACATTGCGATGTGTTCCTTTTTATTAAATGAACGCGTTGGAGAGTGGGGAAATTAAACTATGAGGATTATCTGACTAAAGTTGGATGAAATTCATCTCCAACGAAGAATGAAAAACGCTGACTAATGTCAAACATATTCGACGCACCTCAAAGAACAGAGTCGGAAGCGATGAATAATGTCAATGTCTTGAAACCTCAAGGATGTAACGCTGCAGCAACATACATCAAAGAGGTAGGGGTTGTTTTATTTTTATGTTCTTACCCATTATTTTCTTGAAACGATGAACATTGATCAATCCACGAATAGTTTGATCCACAGATCATTCATTTAAGCAGGAGGGTAACTTTATTTTGGGGATAGTCTATTTGGGACTAGTTTATCTTTTGCTATGATTGAACATCTCCACCGAGCCTCCCCGGTTTTTAAACATATAGCACGGAGGACGCGGAACGACACAAATAATGGCCCGGACCCCTCCACGTGTGCATTCCTTGTGAAAGGATTGTCCAAAATGGTGGAAAGACACGTCCGAGACCCTTGTGGTAATGAAAACGACCCAAGAGTCCCGTAGGCATAGACGGATCAGAAAATGGACCATCAGAGCAACTCCGGTGGCCCGCAAAAGGTGGGACCATGCTGACTACATGGATGGGGCAGAACCAACTAGCACTACGATAGAGGAGAAGGTTGACCCTCATCAGCTACAGTAGAGGATGGCGGCGCACCTGTTGGTGCGCCTCGGGGATAGGAGGCCACATGGGATTGTGGTGCCAGGCGGGCGCTGTGTGGTGGGGTGCACCCGTTCGAGCCACCCGGAAAATATGGTGTTGTGGTCACTTGACCACGGCAGGAGGGAGGCCCCACAGCATCCCGCAGGGTAGTAGAAAGCCAGATGCAGCTGGATGCCATGTCTCGGCCTAGCGGTGCACCACCGGCCCACACCGCGTGGGTCTGGTTCAAGCTGGTGGGCCGCGCCCCAAACCAGCATGCCAAAACTGCACCGGTGGGCTGGACCCGCACCTTGCTAGATATAACCACACAATAAGTCTAGACCCTCTCCATTTGGGCTGGGCCGGACTAGACCGGTTCGCCGGTCGGACCGGTGGACTGGACCCTCAGCCAAACCGGGCTGGGTCCAGCATGGTCCGTTGGGCCTGGCCCACTGGCCAGGCTAGACCGGGCTGACCCAGACCCGAACTGGGTCAGGTCAAGTCAGTAAAATTAATCCAGGGTATGTGGGACCCCTTGGCTGGGTTGGTTGGGTCGATCCAACTGAGTCGGACTGGGCCCAGATGAAACCTGCCCCTGTTTACTAAAATTCCTGTATCTTGTAAATTGCACGTCCGATTGAGGAGGCGTTTGCCGCTTTGAGACCCTCTCTATGAGGAAGATCTTTTTTCATTCCCCAGGGAGGCTTTCATGGAATTTGAGATTTGAATAATGGCTTGAGTAGTGATTCTCTCAGGCATGCTATGTATGGAACCCTGTGGTTGGCTAAGACCTCAAGACTACTGACTTACGTCTCTGTGAGACTCGACTATGGCCCAGTGGGAAGCACTTATGCGTGACTTTTCAGGCCCCCAGTGGGAATCAATTCTGTGTGAATTTTCAAGCCCATGGTATGTGATGAGAAGGTGTACCTATGTAATCCAAGGTTAGTGGAAAGCACTTCTGTGTGACTTGGCAGGCCCACTGTACTCGATAGAGGAGGAATTCTCCAGCAGCCGAGGTGTTTGATGATGTGAATGATTATTCTTCCGTCACTACCCTAAATGTATACATGTTATGATCTATCCTTTGTTTCATGCTTTAATTTGAGGAATTTCTATTTGGTATTTACTTTTTTGTTTTGGGGTCCCCACTGAGTACTTTGTTACTCACCCCTGCACATACTTCACCCACGCGTGTTATGTATGGTGCAGATGATCAATGTTTTGAATGAGAATTTGGTGGATTAAGACCCATAGGTGATCAAGGATATGGGTCTAATGGATGATACGATGGTGGACTTGGTGTCCTAGGACCATGAAGGTTCCATTATGATTGGGTGGACAAGATTTTCTACTTCAGCTTCCAGTAGCTACACTACTCTCACGATCAGGTGGGGATTTCCGCATATGGCCATCAGAGTTCCCTTTTTTGTACTTTGATACTTTTAGTTATTTTTTTGGGTTTGTATTCTAGCCCAATTTTATTAGTTGTACTTTTAATAATCCTTGTTTTAGTGATACTTTTTGCCTTTTTAGTGTGTGGGACTTGGTTGGGCTTGTGTGTGTGTACAGTTACTCAGCCAAATGCCACCCACTTGTAGGTTTATGCCTTCGACGCTAGTCTCCATCCCCTGGCCTTCGGGCGGCGGGGTTGGGGTAGTCACTACACAGGCCCCAGGGGATAAGTCGTGACATCCAAGGCTTGAAGCTTAAGTTTTGGAAATGTGCATCCTGTGGTGTAAAATTAGTGTACAGTTACTGAAAACCATGTGGACCAATTTATACTAGCACATAGTTAGGGGAAACCATATGAGTGTATGGATAACCATGTGAGTTTATGTAATAAAATAAATACATATCGCATGGTTGGAACACAGTATGTTAAAATGTGTGCCTTTCCCAAGTGTGGTGTGTGGTGTTTGGGCAGTTCCAACTACATGGTTGGCGCATGGTTTGGCCAACCATTCATCTCTTTCAAAATTGGAAAATTATAATTTTTACTCTTCAAACATTAATGGGTTTTACCCTTTTTCTACTTCATTTCAAATATCAGTCTCCTTCGCATGTTCCCTCATCTTTCTCCCTTCCTCCATGGAAGTTCTCCCTTGTTCTTGGTTAGAATCAAATGTTTTAGGATGTGTTGGAAGCCTTGAGGTAAGTATTCAACTCTGTTATCCTCTGTTTTGTCCTTCTTATCCATTCTCTAAGTTTTTCTTTCACAATTAGGGTTTTTTATTTCTGATTTCACTAGATCATGGTATAATTGGATACTAATGAATGATATTTTTCTATACCTAGGAAGAGGATAACCAAGGAGGTCGTCTACTCTAAACCGCATGTCATTTCATTGAGTTATTTTGTCATGGTGAATTTTATAATATTTAAAGCCTAAATTAATTTTTTTATGTATTTATTAAATTCCTTTCTTAGGTATTATTCTTTATTAATATTTGAGAATGAATAATGAGTTGTTTGTGAGCATTTGGTCATGGTTTAGGTGTGGCGTGATCGACCGGTGAGGTTTTGAGATTTATGATGTTGTAATTAAAGTTGTTTAATTGTTTATTTTCTATTTAGATTTATTAATAAATTATAATTTAATTATAATTAATTAGTTTTTGGAGGTTGGTTGTGAGACAGGACCCTGGTATATCTCGAATGTGGTTAGACAAGCAATGGAAGCTGCTACAGGACTTTAGAAAAAAAAGGAAAGCTTCCTAAAGGCCGATAATTAATCATGCCTACCCTATGGTATCTATTATTGTTTATGGTAGTATGAATATGTTAGGTCTTACCCCTAAAGGAAAATCCTCCTACTTAATTTATTTAAATAAACTGTTTAATTAATTAAATGGGTAATTTGTAATGGATGAATTCTAAAGGTCTCTAACAATCCTTGTGTTCTAGTTTCATGAGTTGAACCTTGATATACCAAGTATCCTACAAATCTCTAAGGGGGTGAGATTAAAATAAATAATCCATGTTATCCCATGTATAGGGATAGGTGGATGAACCTTAGGAAGACCAGGATCAGGTTGGATGTGTAGACCATCGCAGAGATATTTTATTACCAAGATTGGGTTATGACCCATCTTTTTATGGTTTCCTTAGTGAAATGACCCCAATATAGCCGTTAAGGTCATGATCCCATTTTTACGATACCATGGGATGTGAAATCCAAGTGTATTTGGGGTTGAACCATGATTGTGGTACTAACTTAGAGTATCCCAAGAGGGATACCTCCTATTATATATAGAACTTGAGGATCCAGAGTAAGATGCCTCTCTGGTGTATTATTCTTGGAAACCCCAGTGGGTTCCTTGATGGTAGACCAACCCTGACCTAGTGTGTTATGGTTCTGGGTAGAGATGGTAGAAAGTGGAACTTAAAACCTATACCGAACACGCCATCCCAAAAGTCTATAGTAGTAGTGATGGATTTAGGCATTCGTCCAACCTCACTCTTTACTTATGATTTCAAATGGTTACTGTTGATGTCACTATGATTCCAATTTTTTTCTTAGAACATGGCCCATGGTGCCTAATGTGATATGATGATATGACCAAGATTCTCAGATGTATTTCCTAGGATCCGACTTCTGATCCAATTTTGATTGATTAGTACTTTATCAGGATACCCATAGGTATTTACTAGGATCTTGATTTTTATCCTTAAATAATTGAATTTTGGACACAATTCTCCTCATCATAAATTTAGAATTAGTGGACATAGAGTTCCATAATTATGATTAAAATTAATAGACATGGATTTCCTCATCCATTATTAAGATTAGTGGACATGAAATTCCTCAATTGTGATTGATATTAGTGGACATAGAATTCCATAGTGGACATGGTGTTCCAAATGTGTGATTGAGATAGTGGAAAAGGTGTTATATAGTGGACATGGAATTCCATTATTATGTTGAGATTATTTTATTCTTGAAATTCATTATAAATATATTCCTTGGTTATGTATCTAAGTTATTAGTTTTAATTATATAAAGTAAAATGATCATATAAACTTCTGGAACTGGCCAAAGCAAGTATCATTGATCAGGATCATGGACCCAAGGATCTATTATGGATTTATTTTACTTTTTTATTTCTATTTGTGTCTCAGATAGACTAAGAAAATTACATGAGCATTCACTTGTGACAACATTTCTTAGTAAAATTTTTTTATTATAGTTTACCTTCATCGGATAATTATATTTATTCTTATTATTATCCTAATTAGTAGCTTAGATATAAATACACTATATTTAATGTCTATGTAAGAGTTTTCATTGGTGGTACCCTATTGAGTTTTGTACTCACACCCTGCTCAGTCCACCATTTCACCTGGGCACCTAAGTAGATGTTCACTTGGTTGTAGGAACAAGATGGATTGAGGCCTAGGACTGATTGAGCATATTGTCTTTGATATGTATATGGAGGCCAGGTATATGGTTTGGCTCAGAGTTAGTAGTGGATCCTTGTAATTTTATTCTAATTTATTTTATTTACTCCTATATATTTATAGTAATCTCAGTGGGTGATCAGTTTTTTATGTATGACTTGGTTGTTCAAGACTTTACTGCATTTCATTTATTACAACATTGTTTATATTTATTGCATACCCACTTTGGTTATTTACTACTATGGATAATATCTGGTTATTTATTCTGTTATATTACACTTATATGAGGTCATATTCCTCCCATAGACACACCATAGGCCTTCGATTCTAGTCGAAAACCTCTGGTGTATGGGGAGGCAATTTTGAGGCCATGTTGTTAACTGGTCTAGTTACTATTTATAGAGTGAGAAGGGTTGGGACATGACAAAGTGGTATCAAAGTAATTTGTTTTCTTATTGATTTACTATTTTATACAATATATATGAGTATTAGGAATGTGTTAAAACCTATGATGGTTATCAGACTGGTGCATCAAGAACACATGTTTTAGTAATAATTCATGGTTTCTAGGGATACAAAATTATTGTTATTGATATATGATGCTACAGTTTTATATGATTTTCACTTTTAGAAATGAACATGTGCTATGATTTTTATTATTTATTATGGATTTATGGATCTTGACTCATTGGTGAGAGGCTAGTGATTGATTTTGAATCTTGGCCGACAAAGGTAAGAGGTGTCTCATGCATCATATTTGAAAAATTGGGTCCACATGATATAAGACCACTAGTGTGATATTTTATTATTGATAATGAGGTAAAATATTTAAAGTTTCAATAAAAATAAAAATTTAATTTTCCTATATAAGTTCTTGGTGGCATTATACTCATTTAAAATGACATGTTTATATTTTCTTCTGATGACAGGTCATGTGGATATATGGTGAGATATTGATAGTGAGGCTGATGAATCAGTCCTCATACATAGGAGGCACAATAACCCTAGTAGGTCAATATAACACATTATTCTCAAGTTTTTAACCCCTTGTAGGGAATGGTTACTTAGGTTTAGTTATTTAAATTTTTTCTAACAACCCATATGGTATTTTACCACATAACATGGAGTGGAATTATACTTAAATAAACCACATGAGTATGGTTGATATAAATAATTTGAGACAATGATACACATGTAATATTGGTCCTATTAGGTCAACATTGGTAGTTAATTACTTTTCAGTAGACCCGTTGCAGTTGTTTCTTTACAGGTTTGGTTAACTAAAGATTCGTAACAACCTAAATGGAGTTTTCCCATCTAGCTTGCTATAATATTTTACTTAACTAACCTTTATTTATGGTTATCTAGTCAAATTATCATGGGATATTTTCATAGGAACCTAAACATCTATAGTAAACTGGAACATCAAGGGGGTATTATTGATACGGATGTCCGATGAGGACCAGTTCATCATCTTTCTTTTACTTGATGTCATGAAAATCTAATTGGAATTCCCTTATAAGGATTCTTGGTGAGGATTAGGGCCTGGTAGGCCAATTCTAGGTAGTTGATTCCTTAAATAATTAAAATACTATATTCATTCCTTATGTTAGTAGTTTCTAATGGGTTTCAATTAAATGGGTTTCCAATTATAACTTAAAGCATATTTTACTCTATAACATTTAATTGGAAACATATATAATTGAACCCATGTTGAAAAGTTATGACCCTAGTAGTTTGATGTTATCCTTACCTCCCTTATAGAGGGGTTTTAGGCATGTTAGATGCCTTACATTGAGACAGGTGCATGGATAATACCCCGTGAGATGTGGCCTTGGTGAGAGGTTTGATATTTGGGCTTAGTGGTTAGACCCATCAATACTATTATGATATTTTACTATTAGAAAAAGGTGGGATACCTAGAGGCCCTTACTTTTGACTCGGACCCTTATAGGTTAATATCTCGTTTGATTGAGGGAAACCGACAAGAGGGGTTGGCCCAAAGTTTACAGATACATTTTTAGGTAGTGAGATTGGTTATATTCTCGTGGTGAGACTGATACAGTAGATTTTTTTGGGTTTTTTGATATATAAATGATGATTTATTTTGTTTCTAAGTAAGTACCCAGGGTGCTTATTATTGAGACTGACTTTGACAGTCAAGACTATTCAGGTTCCTGGACCTATTGACTAGTGGTTGTGTATTTGATGCTTTAGTTTTTGAAAATGACACCGCGTGATGGGAAGTCATGGAATAAATCATGGAATAGGTGAGATTCTTAATTTTTAAGAGGATTTATAAGGTAGATTTAGGATTAATGATATTTACATGTTGTGTAACACAATTAGCTTGGACTTATGGATGGATGACTAATGGACGCATGAATTAGGTCTTGAATTCGGGGGTATGAGATTTTACACCTATTGTGCGGTAGACATAGATGCCTAAGAGTTGTAATTAAATAAGAAGCATCTATCCATAGTAGAGGATACATCAAGAATATATTGGGTGATATGAGGTAGTTAACCCATGGGTGGTCCTTGAAATACAGTATTGAGAGATGTAATGTGAGGGGTTGGTTAAAGGAAAGTATAGCCTCATTTCATGTGAGCATGGATCGAGGAGAGTGATACATGCCTATCGCTGGAATATTAGTGTACTCTTAGTTTAGGGATGATAATTCCCAATATATTTAAAGCATCTTGATTATGCTAAGATAACTTTGGATATACACCTAGCTATCTAAATATCTTTTATGGTCTGATGGAGGGACTAATTGGGAGTTTTTCTCAATGATGAGTATAAGGTAAGACTTCTGGTGGGGAGTGAACCATTAGATGTTTAAGGGCGATGACCCTCATTATGAGTCAAAACATAACTAATATTGTGGATTCCATTTCCATGGGTTAGGAATGGGTGATAGGTGATATTTTTGTTGTCATTCATGAATGAGTAGTTTCAGCCATTCCAGTTATTTCATTTGGTGATGGATAGATTATAGGCCTTTGATCTTGGTGTTTTGGTTGAAAGGTGACTACATGGATTATCCTAAAGAGGGGAGTGGGGTATTGGTTTCCAGTAAATGACCCTTATGTGAGAAGTTTATGCTAGTATGGGATCGTTATTTTGGTATTTTAGATACTTTTTAATAAATGGAACTAGGTACTTCTATATTTCATAGTAAATTCTAGGTATAGGTTTGAATATGGACTTGGGTGGAGTCCAAGTGTGGGATTTAGGTCTGGAATGGATTGTGATAATTCAAGGGAGATAGATTAGAAATGTCCTAGTGTTCATGTTGTGGAATGAAAATAGAAATGAATAGGGGATGGTTTGTCCAAGATATATAACTAGATGTCAGTTACAGGCATTAGTGAGTCAGCTCAGAACGATCTTGGTGTGCCTTGGAATAAAAACATTGGGATCAAGTTTTGGTGATGCATCGACTACTGAAGCTATTAATTTTTGAGAATATTCATCTTAAGGTGGTTCAGATTTAGATATATTGAATATTTGTATATGGTCATAAGGAATTGCATTAGGAACACTGTTGGGATGAGATTGGTGTAGTCTAAAGGATGTCCAAGGCTTTTCATGGAAAACCCAGTGCGATTAGGCTAAGATGATTCAATTGGAATTTAATTATTTAGATCAATTCAAGGCCTGAGAGTACCATCCTTGTGTGTGAACAGATTATCTGAGTTTATAAATATTTTGTGATAATCATTGGGATGTTAGGGGCATGTTTGATTCTGAAATTCCAATGGTGGAAGTACTATGTATTAGAATTTGTTTTTAAAAGAAAGAACCTATGGCGGGGAGAACCATATATTGGTTGATGAAATAGAATATGATGTGATCATTTCTTAGGTTAGACAAGCTCAATTATGTTCTGTCTTGATGTTTCATCTTAGATTATAATAATTGGATTGGGTTTTGGTAGGTTAAGCACCATATGTTTAAAGAGGTGTTGAAAGTATGTTGAGTATTCCGAAACACAACATAATTATTTGAGCAGAGACTTTGAAACAAGTAGGTCAAGTTTTTCATTTTCATTCCCAATAATAATTCTCAAAGACAAGAAATGCTAATGTTGGGAGGCTGCAAGATCCTATATTTTTTTGAGTTGAGAAATTCATAAGGTATTTATATTTTCAATTATTGGACATGTCAAATTTTGATCGGAGCTTTAAAATAAGATTATGAAGGTTAGAATACCTAAAAGTTATGTTTATAAATGTTAAATGAGGCTTAGAAGATATATTGGAGGTTTTAGGATCATCCTAGGGGTTAGGGGATCAAATATTAAGTTTTGGAAATGTGTAGCTTAGGGAACATGGTTGGAACATAGTTAGTAGAAACCATACAGCTTAAATTTTCTTCCCAATTTGTATTGGAACATGATTGGGAGATACAATGTGACATTTTGGGGATAATTACATGGGTTTATATAATATATTTCATACATGTTTTATGGTTAGATCATGGTATATTAAACTATGCACCTTACCCGTACGTGGTGCGTGGTGTTTGGGTAGCTCTAATTGCATGGTTGGTGAATGGTTTGGCCAACTGTGTGGAAAAACCATGAAACTATTTAAAAATAATAAAATTACCATTTCCCCCCTTAAACATTTAAATGGTTTTAACCTCTTTTATCCATAATTTCACCCATTAGTATCCTCTGCATTTACCCTCCTCTTTCTCCCTTCCTCGACAGAAGGTCTCTCTTATTCTTGGTGAAAATTAGATGTTGTCGAATGCGTTGGAATCCTTGGGGAAAGTCATAAACTCTATTAGCCTCATTTTTTTATTCTCCTTCATCCTCTAATTTTTTGTTATAAAATTTGGGTTTCTATTCTAAATTCCACTGAATCATGGTAGAATTAGATACTAGTGATATAGATTTTTCTCTTCCTAGTAAGAGGATAACTCTGGAGGCTATCTGCACTTCACTGCATATCTTTTAATTAAGGTATGTTACTGTAGTTAATTTTTTAATCTTTTAATCCAAAATTAAAATTTTGGATGTTTTTATTAATTTTGTTTCTTTGGTATTATTCCCGATTCAAGGTTGAAGATGAATTGCGAGTTATTGGTGAGTGTTTGGTCATAGTTTTGATGTAGTGTGATCGGCCAGTGATGTTTTCGGTTTTACATCATTGTAATTAAAGTTTTTTAATTGTTTATTTTATATTTATATATATTAATAAATTATAATTTAATTATAATTAATTAGTTTTTTTTGGTTTGTTGTGAGACAGGGCCCTGCTATGTCTTGGATGAGATTAAATAGGGCATGACAGCTGCTACCAGCCCTTTGAAAATAATAAAAATATTTCTAAATGTTGGTGGTTTTTTATAATTTCTATATGATATCTATGAATTTATATGGTAGTACATATATACTGGGGATCTCCCCTGAAGGTGATTCATCCTATTTTATTGTTTCCAATAAACTGTTTGATTAATTAAATGGGTAATTTGTAATGGAAAAATGGCAGAGGTTTCTAACAAACCCTATACATTAGTTTCATGACTTGTCCCTTGAGAGATATAGTATCCTCTAAAACTATTAGGGGGTGAGAATGAACTCATTAAGGAATTATATCCCATTCAAAGGCCTAGGTGGATAGACCTTAGGTAGACCAATACCTAGTGGGATGTGTAAACCATCCCATAAAGATCTTAGCACCAAGATTGGTTCATGAACCATCTTCTAATGGTTGATTTAATGACATTACTCCACATATTCGACAATTTCATGATCTTATTTTTATGAATCCATGGGACGCGACGTCCTGGTGCATCGAGTGTTTACTTGAGAATGTGCTATTGAATTAAAGGATCCTAGGATGGACATATTCACTTTTGTATGGGCCTTGAGGATCCTGAGTAATATTCCTATATGGTGTACTGATCGAGGGGACACCCATGGGTGCCCCAATGATCAAATGACCTTGAATTAGTGCATTATGGGTTTAGATAGAGATGGTAGTGGGTGGCACTTAGAACCCATACCAAACATGTAAGACCAAGGGGATACAAAAGTAGTAATGGGTTTATGGGTTCATCTAACCTCACTCCTTATGATTTCACATGGTTACTATTAAAGAATCTAGGATTCTAGATGCTCTTCCTAAAACTTGTCCCATGGGTCATGATGTGATATGATGCTACAACTGAGATGCTGATACATACCTCCCCAGATCCATATTTTGAGCCTATTTTGATTGAATATTACTTTATTAGGATTCTTAGAGGTACTTACTAGGATCTATATTTTGAGCCTTATATAATTGTATGTTGTAAATGACGCTCCTCATCATAAATTTTGAATTAGTGGACATGAATTTCCATATTTATGATTAAAATTAGTGGAAATGACATTCCAAAATCTTGATTAAGATTAATGGACATGGTGTTCGTCAATTTTGATTAAGATTAGTGGAAATGACGTTCCACAATTGACATCGTATTCCACTGATATGTTTGATATAGTTGACAGGGTGTTCCATAGTGGAAATGGAATTCCATGGTTATGTTGAGATTATATTTTTCTTGAACTTTATTATATATAGATTCCTTGGTTCATATCTTGAGTCCTAGTTTTAATTATATAAATTAAAATGCTCATAGATATTTCCAGCACTGGCCAAAGCTGGTATCATCAATCAGGATTACATACCAAAAGATTTATTGTGGATTTATTTTACACTTTTATTTCCAATTGTGTCTCATCCAGGGTAAGAACATTGCAATAGAATGGACTTATGACAACATGCCTCAGTGTGAATTTTGTCTTCTAGTTTACCTTCAGTAGTTGTTCATATTTATTTTTATTATTATCTTAATTATAATCTCACATATACGTACACTATATTTAATATCCATGTATGGGACTACATTAGTGGTTCCATATGATTTTTTTACTCACACTCTGGTTGGGACTCCATTTATATGGGGTACCCAAGTAGATGTTCACTTGGTTGTAGGAATAGGATAGGTTGATCCCTGAGGGTGATCAAGTAGGATATATTAGATATTTATATGGAGATCAGGTATATGGTTCAACTCAAAGTTAGTAGTGGATCATTGTAATTTTATTTTCATTTCTTTTATTTAATCCTATATATGTATGGACGACCTAGTGGGAGATTAGTTTTATATGTTTGACATGACTATTTAGTTATTTCCTGTATTTCATTTATTATAGCCTTGTTTATATTTATTACTTATACACTCTAGATATTTACTATTATGGATGATATTTGGTTATTTCATCTATTTTATTACTATGATATGAAGGCATAGTCTTCCCATATACACAACACATTATTTTACAGCTAGTTGGCATCCTCTAGAATATGTGGAGGATCACTTGAGGCCTTGTCACCAAATAGTCTTGTTAACATTTATAGAGTGAACTGGGTCCAGATGTGATAGTGGACATGGATAAATAAGGTGTGAAAACAAGGAGCACCGCTCTATTTAACTTGGCTTGGTGGTTAAGAAGAATCCTGATCCAAAATGGGTAATTTTATGATGGCGTAGAGATGGGTGTGGTAAAATTTTCATAGTATACCTTGATATTCTATAATGATTAACTATAGATGGCCACACCATATCACCTGGAATTTTCTTCTAGATAATTCTATGTATGAAATGGTGAAGCCCAATCTGGGTGTTTTAGTGGTCACAGTCAATGACATGAAGTTCTTAAAGATCAAGAGATGTTAAAATGTTATAGAAGAGGAGACTATACTATTTTGGTGACCATAGTAGATTTGGAGTTCACCTGTGAAAAATGGATTGTTATAGAACTCTATATTATGGAGGTGAGTGTGGCATGTATCAGGTTTTTTGTACATAAAGATGAAATATCTATGTGGCCATGGTGTTAAACTTTTTAAATGGATTTTTCCTATAGAGTCTCTATAAAATTCCATTGTGAATTGGTTTAGAAAGTTTTGAAGGGTGTTTTTGTTTTATATGGTAAATGGAATAATTTCCTTGTGATTTTTGGGTTCACTAAAGGGGGAAGTAACCATCGATTTATAAGTGGTTATCGAGTGATTTAAAGACCCCTATTAAGTAAAACTAAATGGTTAATGAATGTGGGTGAAAGAGTGATATAAAATATCAATTATAGGAGTAGGTATTAGAACATAGAAAATAAGATAGACATTTTAAAGGGTATTCCAAGAATTATAGAAAATATGACATGATGAAAAGGGGGATATTCTAGGATATCCATATTTTTAGAAATTCATCAATGTTGTGAAAATAGTGATTCACCAATTCCAATGTGATTGTTAATCATACATATTTGGATAATGAGAACATAATATTAGGAGTAGTGTGAACCTTTCTATGAAGGAGGATAAATGAGTTCCTTATTGTTGAAAAAGGATACCAGTGATATTTTCTTTATTTGTGTATGTATAGTGATTTTGAAGGTCTTTTACAGATGCCCTATTGTGTAAAAATAATAAAAATCAATGCTCTTAAATGTATAGAAAAATTAACATATATAATCAATGGATTATCCAATTTTTAGTGAACCAAGTAAAATTATTTTGTTCATTCTGTACTACTTTATTTTCTCAAGAGAGTTTGTAAGGGAGAGAAATAAATGCTCCTCTAAAAGAGAGAGAAAGATCGTGATCAAGGAGAAAGTTTGAATTTTCAATACTTGGATTCAACACCATCTCAACGTATATTCCTAGATTGGGAAAAAAAATTAAATTATTGAATATTAATAAATATTTATCATAAGATGAGTGTTTTTTCACCTAACATTAATGTGATAATTTCCCAAGAGTGTCTATCACATAAAAAGGTCATAGCAGTTCCACAGTATGATGAGAACCTTGATGTGATATGATGATGTTATTAAATATATATTCTATATTAAGATTAAATCTATCTGATGAGACATAGATGATTTATACTATTAGGTTTTTGAGTCTTATAAGACAATGAGACTTCTTCTCATGAAGTCCTCACTTGGAAATCTCCAAGAGAGTAGGTTATGAGAACATTCCTGCTCATAGGAATTCCATATGGTATATGTGTCATTGGATATTCCTATATATATTTTTTATTGGTCCTTAGACTTAATATTATTATCAATTTATGTCATTATCTTTGTATGTATTGAAAAAAACCATGAATACATATTCTTATGGTGAGGTAAGATACACTAGGTGGTTTATGAGTGATATAAAATTAATGAATAATTCAATAAAAGATTTGTTCCTTTTGAGTTAATTTAATTAAATATCTAAATCCCTTTGATTAGAATGGAAGTGTATGATTAAGTCCTTAACCATGGAAATTTTATTTATGAGTTAATTTTAGGAAATTCATAGAATAATATATCAAGCATTTGGGTTGATGAAACTAGAAATGAATCTTGCTTGATGAGATATTGTGAAAAAGATATTATATTACATAGTGAGTGTTTATAGGAGGTTATTATTAGTTTATCATTGACATAATATTATATGGGTTTCTTGATGCATTTCTAGACATTGATCTTGGATTTTAGATGATTTATATTAATGCCACTAAGAAATCGGCCTAAAGAGACACACAATAAGTGTATTGAGGATATTAGTTAAATTATATATGAAGTTAACATTAAAATAAATATTATTATCATGTTCTAAGGAATAATAATTATTCTATTTATACCGATCACATAAATATTTAGTGAATGAACAATACAATAATATTTATTTATTTCAATAAATATTTATTATGCAGGACTGAATGAATGTTGAGGATTGATGGGATGAGTTAAAGGTATGTAAGAAATGATATTAAGTCCATGATTTTATCACACTACAAGGAAATATTAATTATAATAATATTATTAATTCTGGGTTTCACTTCGAATTAATATATTATTTAAGGTTCTATGTGTAATAACTTATTATCTAACCTAAGTATATAACCCATTTTATTTCATATCTAGTATTAAGGATTCTATGTGAACAACATTTCTCCCTAGAAGATTATTTCAAGCCTTGGATAGAACTTTCTCTATAATACTCTCAAGAATGAAGAGAAAAAATCCTCTTCCTTTTCATGACCCTGATAGAACTAGATAAAATCGTTCATGTTTTGAAGGTATTGTTGTTGTGATAAATGGTGAATAACACTAGAAATTTAGTTCTCCCATACTAGAACTTAGAGATATGTTGATGATATTATGAGGTTAGTGGAGCATGTGTGGATACCACTAGAGGGATTATACACTTGAATCCTTTATGTCAATGATGGTACAACAATACTGTTCATCCTATTCAACAATAAAGAAATAATTACAAGTGAATATAATTATTATTATATAAATTAATTATAAATTATATGTGAAATATTTTTTCTCATGGATTCTAGGGTTGTTATTCATCCAATTATGAGGATAAACATGAAGAAACTGATAAAAATACACTATTAAACATAGTCCTAAATACTTCAACTATGTCCCAAAACCATCATTAAGAACCTAAATATGGTACCCGAATGATTCAAGGAAATATTCTTAGTTCTAAACTCGAAAAAAGTCACTTCATGGTGATATAAGACATTATTCTTAGTCAAAAAATGTTAAAGAAAGGAATTAAGGTTTATTGTAACTTGAGGTCCCAATACACACCATAGGAGGCGAAGACGAGGGAGTGGGGGGGGGGCTGAATTATGGTTTTTTAAATATTTATTCTTATATAAAAATTCTGAGGATACTCTATTCATGTTTATAGAAACAACCTAACACAATATTTGAACATCCATAGACCTATAAATATACGAAAAAAGTGGGACAAACTTTGATATTTTACTTGATTCACCCACATTGGGCTACATCCAAGGATAATAAATAAAAAGCGTGTTGATATGACTAAAAATCAGTACTTTAGTAGTTAGTGATTAAAATCTTTATAATAATCTCACTAATCATCCAAGATTCATGACCTATTTCTCTCTTTCACTCACTGCTTTCTAAGAAGGTTACAAAAAATGATTATGTCAATGTGTAGGTTGAAATTTCAAGATTAAATGAGAAATGAAATAATACCTACAACATGGGTGTTCTCCATGATTCTATGATCTTCACCTCAGTATCTAAACAAGTATAAAAAACAAAGTACTTATTTTCAAACATGATCTTCAATGTTATTCAATCCATCAATAACTCTCTCTTCATTCCCATAATTTTATCAGACAACAATTCTATCCTCTAGGTATTCTATGTGTTCTCTTATCTCATGGACATGACACTAAATTCTCCATTTATAAATTAAGTTAGAATTAAAATAATTTACCACCTTAAACATCCTCTAATATAAATTATCCATTGGATTGTTTATATGTAAATATATACCATTGATCCTCATTTAAACTACTGAAGTTCATTATATAAAATCCAGGAACTCCCACGAAATCCATATCATCAATTATACTTGAATTCACTATTTATTTATCAATCATGGTGTGACTACATTCATTGTGATGTGAAAAATAATTTTTTATATTGGTTACTTCAAACAGATAAAAAGGTTATAGTGTGAATATTTTTATTCATGAAAAGATTTATATATTGGATCCAAATAGAAGTGTTTATTATTTTCATGGACTTAACATTGAGGCATGATTTAAAAATAAAAAACCTTGGATTACTCTTGTACAAGTGTATTGTGGCATGGAAAAACCATTATGACATGACTTATAAGGTGTAACTTACTCTTCCATATCCATGTTTTATTCTCACACAAGTCTGAATCATTCCTACATAGGGCATGTTCCATCATGAAAACTATTTTCCATATAATAATTTCATTTCCATCTAAAATAGTGGGACCCAAAATTCTTATGGGTTTATCACCATGGCATTTTACCCATCACTATATTGTGAAAAACCTATTACCTTTAATACCTTGCATCATTCAAAAATCCTTCATGACATGATCCTCCTGCTTTCATAGTGATTATATGTACTTTATCAAAAAACATATTTAAACCTTCACTAAAATTATCTATCCTTCTACAAGTTTCATAACTCAGACCACTATCTCCGAATAACTTTAATTGAAAAAAAATCCTACATTAAAACCTTCGGTTACAACATTTCACCCTTTGGACTTTTTTGTTAATTCAATTTATAAATCCATAACCATATGTCAATTATCACAAAAGAAACTTCATCATACTAATTTAATCATACTAATACTCCACTGATCCATAAATCCATCACCACATTTGTATGATCACCAAATAAATTTCATCAGAATAAATTCATCAGACAATTAATCCCCTTGAATTTAATAAATATTTCAGATTTTATCCCCATTTGATAATAAAATTTGAAGGATCCTTTTCACCATAGTTGATAAATTGTTAACATCCACAATCTCCCCCTTTGAAATATTGTTCAGGTAATTCAAAACGACATATTAAAATCTTATTAACTTCTTTACTCATCTCTTTCTATAGCTTAAAAAGAGTAATTAACAAATTTTCTAATCCCATGCGAGTCAAAGATCATTATAGGAAATAATAGAAAATGTTAATTCCTATAGTGTTGTCCTTATATTCAGGTCTTTATCTTCTTAACTCCACTTTATCCCAGATAACCTCACTTTTTGAGTTCTTTTACTAAAACTTTGAAACACCAGTTTCTTCCTACAAGACCCCATGTATCATTTCTCCCCTATTTTTACACAACCTAATTAAGATAATAACCTGAAAAACACACATATATAAATAATATAATACATGAATGAGAGAGAGAGGTATTTTTTTTAATCCTCCTTAGTTTTAATAAATTGGTCAAACCCTACTTAATATAATCACATGTGCATTCAGTGTCATTATAAAGACATATTCCACTTGATATTAAGTACCAATGCACTCTAATTTCATAATTTTCTTATCAACCTTTTCCTTTATAAAATAATAATGGATTTTTATGTGTTTTATGTGAGAATATTGTATTTATTTCCTTGTTAACCCTATAAAACTATTATTTCCACACTAAATCAATATCGACTATCATACCACTTCTATATGATTTTCTAGCTACTGTTTCATACATATCAATTGTATAAGATTTTGTAACTAAAATGTACTATGACTCCAATATTATAAAATATTCACCCTCATGATTTTTTACTTGTCCATAAAACACAATTTATTCTAATTAATAATGATTCACCACTCATAAAATTTTGGTCCTCAATATCTATAGCTTAGTCAATATTTGAGTACGAAAATATGTCTTGATATTCTACTTATTTCAAAATAAATCTATAATTTAATGTTACATGGATGTATATCATTATTATATTAACCTCTATAGGTTCTCTTCCTTCAAAAATCTATGAAATTGTGCTTATAAAAATGCAAGAAAAAAACATCTGGTATTATTTTGGTGTGATAAAATAAATTCCAAACAATTATTCTACACAATTTTGAGTTTGTTACCTCACTATAATCATGTTTTCCAAGTTCAGTTACAAGTGATATTGGACTTAACTGAAAACAAAATTCCACTTATTTTTTAAGGTATTCTCTTACATGTTTCACCTAAGATATGAATGTGTTTTCTTCCTTTTGATGTACTTAATACCCAAATAAGTTATTTCTCTAATCATTGAAATATCAAATTTTGAATTCATTATATTTTCCAACCTTTTAATATAATTATACATATTTCTTCCAAAGATGATTTAACCTACATATACCATCACTATAAACTTCTATTTATATGATATATTCACATAAATATTATGATATACACCTCCTATTTTAAACTTCATATTTCTCATATATGTGTTCAACCATGCATAACAATCATGAAGTTCTTACTTCAACCCATATAAATCTTTTTTAAACCTATAAAATTTTCTATCATCATCTATAATAATAAATCTTATTAGTTGTTTGATATATACTTCTTTATTTATAACTCCATATATAATTCCAACTTGATATCTATATTATAGACTTAAACTTACTTTGAACATACACTTCCAAGAAAATTATGATTGATTATAACCTTTCCAACAGTGTAAATGTTTCCTCGATATCAAATCCATCAATATGAGAATTCCCTTTACATACTATCTTTTCTATGTTCTAGACTAATATTCCATGTTCAATAAATTTATTTTTGAATACCAATTTTTTACCAATCACATTGTGATGCTAAAGGTTTTCCACAATCTCCCATTTCATGTTATTATCAATCTGGCCCAATTCTTCATTCATTGGATTCATCCATGTTTCATACTTTACCACATATTCAAATTTATTAGGTTTCACCCTTGATAATACAGATTTATAATCCATACTTCTCATTCTATAGGTTTAAATTACAAAATATTTGTCTCCAATAATATTGGTTAGATCAACTTTAAATCTTATCCTTTTTGTTTGATCTATACGTTGACCTATTTCAATATAATTCTCATCCTATGAAACAACTTCAAAATCATCATCATATAAGATATTTTTCACTTCTTTTGAATTATCATCACCATATTGTTCATTTTTAAAAATTTATTCAAATATATTATGTCCAAAATTTTCATCAAATTAATTCTAAACCACTTTCAAATCACTAATTAGAACAATTTTATTGTGTCTTTCTTTGAAACATTTACATGATTTACTTTTTTATGAGTGGCATAGAAATATTTATTCATCCAATATATCTCTATATTTACCCCAATTTACTTATTTATTTTGGATAAAAAAATTGAATATAAAAAATCAAAAATGCTTCAAAGAAGTTTTCCTACCATGATAAATTTCATATGGAATCCTCTCTTCTTCGAGGATAAGGAATGCCTAGTTTTAGATATACACGAATACTTTTATCATTTCTTCCCAAAAATAGAGAGAAATTAAACTCTCAATAAATAATTATTTGAGAATATTATTGACCAATAGATTCCTCCTTTATACAATTTGGTTTTTTTGAGGGGTCCTTATGTAACACCTTGAGATTTTATGATATATTTCTTTTTTAAATCAATTTAATCTCTTTTATATCTTATGATACATGCAACCCAAAGTCTAAATGAACCATAATATAGTATAATATTATAACTTATCTTTAAAATTAGAGATATAAATATGAATAAACACATTTAAAAATACATATAAAGGTTTTAGATACAAAAAATATTTTTCTTAGTAAAGTCTTTATATATTTCAAAAATATACCTTTTCCTTAAAATGTTTTTTATTTATTTTTGTGAGAAAATAAAATAATAATTTTTTTCCCACTTTTAGAAAATTTATTTGGAAAAAGGAACTTATTTTTTGAAATCAATAAGTCAAAATTATCTTATAATTAATTTTTTACAATTTTAGGAAAAGATTATTTTTCAATTAATAGTAAAAAATAGTATTTTTTATTAAAAACTATCTTTACATTTAAAGAATTTTAAAAGTTACATTTTATTTCAAAATGTTTTTAAAAGTAAAATTAGTTTAATTATATTAGGATTAATCTGATTTATCTCATTAGAATCAATTTTATTTTTAAATTTGATATAAAATTTTTATAGTTAAGAAAACCTTTTCTTTAGAAAACCACTTTTTGTGGAAATTGCGGGTTTAATTTTTAATTACGTTCTAAAAATTCTATAAAATTAATTTTAAAAAATGTATTCCATTTCTAGAATCATAATAATTAATATTTTGTAACAATTTTAACTAACTTTTTGTTAATAATTAATAGTAAAAAGAGTAAACATCTATTACTATAGTTATGGTTAAAACAGGTTTACCGTGGGGTTAAACTAAATAGACAAGGATTTAAATGGCCTAAAAACATGTATAAATTTTATTTTAGGGATATATTTGGACCCTATATCATATAAAATTCAGTAATGGTCTATTTTTTGATCTAGTTTAAGTGAATAATACATCTATATATTTTACTCATTTCCAAAATTCCATGCGTGTCCTCTCCAACACTTACAAAAGGATACCCCATCTTACTCCTATCCACACTTAAAAGGAATTTTTTTGTTTATAAAAAACCTAAAAAAATATATTACTTACATACCTAACGATGAAATATAGTCATTGGTTTGATCATAAAACCATCCTAGGAAGGATTTAGGTATAAACCTAAAGAGGTTGTCTAAACAAGAGGTATACTTATACATTTTCATTTTACTTATTCTCTTCCTCCTTAAAATATTATTCAACCATGATAAAATAATAAAAAATATCTTCAATATACTTATATGTTATTATGTTAATGTAATAACCTATATCAATCTCTTATTTCATCAAATGGTAAACAAAATCATCGATCAGGTGTACGACGAACTACCGCCTTGGAAACTGATGTAATTCATTTTCCATAACCGCCTATCATAGTTGGATATAATGACATATTTATGTGTGTATATATATTATATTTATTACATAATTATAATTTTATAATTATAATATAACATATACCTTCTTACCTTTAAATCTTTTGGAAAATGATAACATCGCTCATGCGTACGTGTGAACTACCACCTCTACGAAGCGATGCGATTTTTTTTAATTTTAATTTGGAATGGATGGTAATAAAGATATATTTAATGAATATATATGAAATATATGATATAATAATGATTATTTAAAGATGAATTACTATTTAAATTTCTTTAGTTCCATCCTTCAAAAAATGAAAACAACTTTCATGCGTACATACGACCTACCATCTCCATGAACATTGTAATTTATTTTCTATATATAACTTTTATGGATGAATATAAATATGTATATAATGAATATATATAATATTTTTATCATTATTAACATTATTGGGGTGATATAACTATTATCAAATTACAAGGACTAAAACTACCAAACCAAAACTTACATGAAAAACGAAGCGGTTATCTCTCAAGACAATGATTTTAATAAAGAATTATTAATAAATAGGTGATAAAATATTATAAGTTAATCATATATGAAATGATATATAATATTATGGTTCTATAATAGATATAAAATAAATCTTTATTTATTATGTATGAGGTTCTAACACATATAAAGTAAGTCATACCTAAGGTAAGGGTTTATTTCACAATCTCATCATTATTTGGGATTGTTTATATTTAAGTCTTTATTGGGAGTATAATTTTATATTTATATCTTAAAAAAAATTATTTTCTTCTCCTATAATTATTTCTATAAATTAAAAATTTTACTTTCATTTTACTCTTTTTGAATACTCAAGATTGTTAAATAATTCTTTTAAGGAAAAATGACCTTGTATTTTCTACTCGGTTGGGAATATTTATCTTCCATGTACATACTTTACTTAAAAAAAATAAAATAATGTTTTTAACATTATATAATTATTTATTATAGAAATATTTATCCATTTTTGTATTTCTAAAAATGGTTTAAAAGGAATATTTTTGTAATTTTCTAAATGAGGTACTTTTTGACCTTTTTAGTATAGTGTGAAAGAAATGTTTTTTAACTTATACGACATGAAAATAATTTCCCATTGTCATAAAAAATCATTTATTTGAATATTACTTTACAATTTTACAAGTTTTATTTCAAATTGACATTGTATTGGCCCATGAAATGGTCAGTGATATTGATAAGAAGGTACTGGGGTCTAACATTTCCATTAAAATTGGTATTGACATGACATATGATAGGATGTAGTAGAGATTTATCATTAAAGTTATGAGATATATGGGTTATATGAAATGGTGATTGATCTATTTTTCATGTGGATATGCTCCCCTAATTTTTTAGTCACATTCACGAGTGAGAGTTATGGGTTTTTCAAGTCAGTGCGGGGACTTTGCTAGAGGGATCCCCTATCCCCTAGTATCTTCATCATAGGTCATGATTCTTTCATCAGGTATATGAATAAAAACATACATGAGAGAAGAATAAATCCTTATCAATGTAGGCCAAACATCGCCAGGGTCTCTCACCTATAATTTTTACATTATTTACTCCTCTTCATCAATGACAATAGTCAGTCCATACTTGAGCTTAATCTCACCCTTAAAACTTACAAAAAATGGAGTGGTTAGGTTATTAGAAAGGATAAAAGTAATGTTTTTACTTCCAAACACTGCCCAGAAAATAGGGGGAAGAGGATTGAATAGAGTTTGGGAATTCATAGAAGGAATTTTCTTATAGATTTTCCTCGGCTCCACTATCCCCGAGTAGGGTTCATATTCATAATTTCAATGACTTGGTGGATAAAATTTCAGCCTGTATTATCAACTATAAAAATCACTTCCTATCATTTGGGAGCTAAATAACCATTGATAACTACATTCTTGCTTTGATACACATGCATGTTCTATTAGAAATCAATTCCCCTATGACTATGTTGTTTAATATTAAGAATATTATTTTAGGATTTATTTGGGATGTGCAAGGTGAATAAAAGTATCACTAGTATTCATGGGATAAACTAGATAGGGATTTTGGATATGGAGGTATTAAGCTTATAAGTGTTCAATAATCTATGCACTTCCTCTAGGGTAAGCTGGTGTGAGACTTAATGGAGGGAAACTCTTTGTGGGAAAGATTCATTATAAAAAAATACGGGGTGGGATATGATAGATCCGGAGGAAGAGGATTTATAACATGGGATCCGATCATCCATCACCTTCCTTCTCTGCGTGAGCACTCAAGATGGATTATGGAAAAAGGTATGATTAATTTTTGGAGTGAAAATTGGGTGGGGAGGGTGCTTGTATTCACTGGCTTCCCAAATCCAGGTATCTCCCTCTCCTAGGTTAGTAGGTTTCCGATCCTCATCAATGTTGTTCTTAATCCTCAGTAGATAGAGGTCTTCCAAGGTATTTTATTTAATTCTGATCCAGATAAGATTGTATTCACATGCTCTTCCTCTAGACTATTCATGATGAAGGTGTACCAGTGGGAACTCTTTGCAACCTCAAACCATGATACATGGGGGTCGTCTCTCTGGTGTAATAAAATCCCCTCCAAGATAAACTTTCCCATCTAGAATTTTTATAATCATGCTCTTCCTACTAATGATGTGGTGTGGTACAAGGGGGTTTATACCATCTCTAAGTGCACATTTTTTCATAAACCCAAGGAAGAATTTTCTTCCCACTTATTCTTCATAGGATAGTGAGCCTCCATAGTTTGATGGTGCTTCAACGTCTTTGAAACAAGTGAGGTGCATGAATTCACTAGTGATAACTTCCTTCAAGCATGGTTCCACGGGTCAATGGAAAATATTCACAAACAGAAGATTTGGGCTCTGTTTTTTGTGGTTGGCAGTTGAAACATATGGAAAGCTCATAATAAGGAATGAAATGAGGGGTTTTAAAGATCATTCAAGGAAATAAATGTCTGAGCGAGGTCCATAGTGGATGAGCTTGGACTTCTCCTTAAATAGTTAGAAATTCCCCCTTCTATTCAAGCCGTGATATCATACGTATGGTACTATTAGATGAGATAAAGTCTGATACCTCATGGTAATTGGGTTAGATGGACTCCCTCTAATATGGATCAAAAACTTAATGTCAATGGATCATTCATGAATGGTGTTATGAATGGGGGATGGGTTGTTCCGGACCGAACAAATTTAGTTACACTGTAATTCAATATTTTTTGCAGACAAGGGGTATCTCTCATGGATGAAGATTCAGCCATGCTCAAGGGGCTTGAAATTTTTCACTTACATGGAGATGTACCACACATAGCGGGAGGGAAATAAGGTGGCTAAATTCTTAGACTCCTGGAAAACTCATGAGATTTCATGTACCATCTTTACTTCCCTTCGATCCCTTCCCCTAGAGCACATTATCCTATTCAGGGGCTATGTGCTAGGTCTTCATTATTTCCATCCTCCTTGACCTTTTTGGGATCTTCCCTTTTTATTAATAAAAAAGTCTTAATGTTAGATGGATGTGACATATGACTTAGGTTTTAACCAATAACCATGCCCATATGGAGCAACCTACTGATCCATAATGTGGTGTAACCATGTTAGACCACTTCATGTATCGGTAACCTCAATCATTAAATGATACTAAAAATACATTTCTTACTGAGCAATGGATAATTTCCTTAGACAATACATTTCTATATTTCATAAGTTATGAAAGGGAGAAGGTTTTCATGGTAGTTTATCATCTCTCAGGGGATGTAGATCAATGGTGTCCATTGATTCAAAACATTAAGGATGAAGAGGAAATAGTGAGCGTGGAATAAAAGGATTTTAAGGATATTTTCTTGTAAAAATATTTTATTTGTGAATAATTAGTGGATATAGAGATAAAATTATTGATTTTGAGACAAAAGGAAAAGAAAAATATTTCTAAGTGTGAAGAAAACTTTATAAGGTTAGCAAGGAATGATATGGACTATGTATGTAATCAAAAGAGAAAGATTGAATATTTCTTTGAAGGGATTAATACAATCATTCAAAGGGAACTAGTATCCCAAATATTCTCATCATATGAGGATATATTATCATGTTATATCAAGATAGAAAAATAATTCTCTAGGTCTCATGTATTTTAAAGAAAGTAAGAGAAAAAGAGGATGATAAAGAAAAAATGGATAAGGGAATAAGATAAAATGGAATTTTAAAACATAAAATACATGTGGAAAGAAACACCTTGGAATATGGATAAAAGTAAAAGGATTTTTCTTCAAGTGTGTAGAAATAGTCCATCATGCTCATGAAGAAAATGGGTAATGTAGAAGCCATAAAAGTACAATGATTTAAATTTAAGGAGATGGAGAACTATTCTAACCAATCACCCCAATGTCAAGGGAACATTCCACAAAATTATCTAAGGGGAGAAATTCAAGATTATGCAATTACAAAATTCAAACTGGAATTTCGTAGTGATGTGGTGTAAGGCGCACTTATCATCCACTCCAAGATTATAAATGTTTTATATGATTCAGGTTCTACCCACTCTTTTATATCTGTAGAATTTTATAAGGGTATCACATCACCACCTCAATTTTTAGATGTTGAGTTGGTGGTGAAAAACCCTTATGGTAGAATGAACACATTTCAAGTCTATATGTCCTCTCTAATAGAAGTTTGTGGGATGGTTCTTCCAATGAATCTTGTTATTCTTCCTCTAGTTGAATTTGACATAATTTTGGGAATGGATTGAATATCCCAGTATATATCCCATTTCAATTATTGAGGAAGGGATGTTATATTTGATATTATGAACTAACCTTTGATCATATATTAGTGTGAGGATGAACCTAAATGCCTAATGTAAATTACTTCCATTATATAGTTTTTTTACTTATTTATGGGGGTTATTTATCTCAAATGGTTAGGTAGAAACTCAATATTGCAAATATTCATATTGTTTGGGAATATTATAATATATTTATTGAGTACTTTCAGATTAATCCCTTTAATCATGATGTTGAGTTTTCAATAGAACTCATACCGAAACTATTCATATTTCAAAGACTATAATGACCCTAATTGAGTTATAGGAATTGAATAAGAAAACCTAGGAGAATCTAGATAAGGGATTCATTTAGACGAGTACTTCTATGTAGGGTATACCTATTAGTTTAATTAATAATAAAGATGGATCAATGCATATATTGATTAATTATTGGGAACTTAACAAGATCAATATTAAGAATAAGTATCCTGTATGCTGTATCGATGATATGTTTGATCAACTGTGAGGATTTATATACTATCCAAGATTGATCATTGATCTGGGTATCATCAGCTAAGGATCGTGAAATTTGATATAACCAATATAGCCTTATGTATGAGGTATAATCATTATGAATTTATAGTAATTACATTTATACTTACCAAATCTCCTACTCTCTTCATGGATTTAATTAATAGACTCTTTAGATATTACCTTTATTAGTTTGTGGTAGTCTTTATAAAATATATTATTATATATTCAAAGTGAAATTAATATCATAAAAAACATTTGATAATTTTTATAAATACCCCAAGGAAGGATAAGTTATATTCTAAAATTACCAAGTGTGAATTTAGGCTTCAGAAAGTTTCATTCTTGGGTAAAATAATATCAAGTAAGGGTATATCATTGGATCTTTTAAAGACATAAGTTACTAAACATCAAACCAAACTAAACACAAAGAATGTGATTCATAGTTTTATTGGTTTTTATTGATATTATTGATAGTTTATGAAAAATTTCTCATGACTATAAAATCTACTCATCAAGTTAACTCAGAATGGAGACAAGTTCCTCTAGATAGATGAATGTGATGAAAATTTCAAGGAAATTAATAAAATTTTAGTAAGTGAACCTATGATTACCCTACCCTATAGTAAATAAGGGTTTATAATCTATAGTGATTGATAGAGATAATATTTCCAATATTTTTAATGTCTATTTAAATGATTTAAACCTCACAAATTTAACAATTTGATCTTATTTGTAACAAATTTGGATTTATAGTGTGTTTTGGGATAAAAAGTTTAAATTTCATAATTCTGGATTTTTAACAGCTTTTTATCACAGGGGTATTTTAGTCATTTACAAAAAAATATAAATCCAAATTTTATGATTATAATTTCTTTAGAATCCTAATTTAATTTCCTTCAACTTTGTCTTCTGGACCAGGATCTGATTCTACCATCTTGAGGTCCAAACAATTCAATGAAGTTGAAGCTTTTTGAGGAACACCAAGGAAGCTTCCAGGAAATTTCTTCCAGAAAAACGAAGGTTCAGTGAAATATCCATAACTCGCTCAAAACGACTTTAATGGAGCTGAAATTTTGTGGATAGACGTCTAAGAAGATTTGGAACAAGTTTCATTAAGGAGGCCACGCCTGAAATGGCCGTGTTCAGGGACATTAATTCAGTAAAAAACGGTGTTTTTCGGTTTGATGATTCTGACTGGACAGAATAAATTGTCAGAGGAAATTGGCCATAACTCTCGGAATACCTATCCAAATCCGCTGAGCTTTTTAGGGGACACGGCCAAGACAATTATGAACAACATTTAAGAAGGCCTCAACGCGTGAAGAGGTCATTTATGGGGTCCAAAACGCGACAACTTTCGGGGGTCGAAATCTGCCTATAAAAGGAGGGGAGCTCCAACCTCTCAAAATATTCTATTTTTCACCACACCATCCCTCACAAAAGGGAGTTGGCTTGAGAGAGAGAAGGGGAAGGTGGAGATTTTGATCCTTAAGAAGATGAAATTCTTTGAATATTCAATAGAAAAGATGAAGGCTTCTCAAGTGATGGAAGGCTAAGCGGCAAGTGGTTGCGGACGGCGACACCCGACGGACACTCTCTTCCGAGTTTGGATTTTAATGTGTAATCTCTTTTTTTGAATTTCTCTTGAACCTATATTTTTGAATGAATCTGGTTGTTTTCTTTCTTAAATATATTTTCAACAAATTTTATTTGACCATTGTTCCATCTATAAAGCAGAACAATTGACTTCGCTATTTAAAATTCTTTGGTGAGGTTTTGTCATTGAGCATAGCGAATTCAATTAGGTTCAATTACTTGGAGGTATTTAAGTAATTGAATCACTTCTATAGGCGGGACAAAAGTCATATTGAAGTCTTAAATATGGCGTCTTTTCAAATTTGAGTGTAAACCTGGGGGTCCTTGGGGGTACATTTAGGAATTTAAAATAAGAGATATTTTTTATATACAAGGAAGAGGGGAGTGTCCGAGAGGGTGAAGCTTGTCTGCGACTGCTATTTTTATTCTTGATTTCAAACCCACATTATCTTTCCTTTAAAATTATTTACGTTTAGAATTTAATTAAAATTTTATTTTCAAATTGTTAATCAAACCCCCATTTTCATTTCATTAAAAACAAACAAAACAACAAAAGTGACAGTTTTACAACTCGAACTGCAACCTCCTCGAGAGACAGCCCTGTGGTCACCACTGTGCTACATAAAAAGGGAAAATATTGATTGAGGGTTTCACGACAAAAACGCTCACATCAACTGGCGCCGTTTCCGGGGAGGTTGCTAGAGTTGATTTTATTTTAGTTATATATATACATATATATATATATATTTTTTCCTTTCTCTTGCATGACCCGAACTTCTGAACCGAACTTGTTACCTTTAGATTCAGAAATTGATAGACCTTTTCACACTAGGTTTAGAGGTAATAATCCACAAGTTTCAAGTTGTGAATCTTCCACCAATACACCTAGGAGGGACTTAGTTGAAACTGAAATCCAAATGGCTGAAAATAGAACTTTGAAAGAACTGGCTTCGTCCTATGATGAAAATCATGAGAATCCTGTTGAGTACCCTGATGCCCCT
Organism: Viscum album; assembly: GCA_963277665.1. Lineage (NCBI taxonomy): Eukaryota > Viridiplantae > Streptophyta > Magnoliopsida > Santalales > Viscaceae > Viscum > Viscum album. Next base: position 509,926,444 of record OY728145.1, read on the forward strand.
GCTGGATTTGAAATCAAGTCCGGTTTCATCCACCAGCTTCCCAAATTCAATGGGTTTCCCGGTGAAGACCCACACAAACACCTCCAAGAATTTAGTTATCTGTGTGTCAATATGAAACCTCATGGAGTTGATGCCGATCAAATGAAGCTTAGGTCATTTCCTTTTTCTCTAGATGGAGTTGCTAAGGAATGGTTTTTCTATTCTCACTCAACCTTGATTAGAAATTGGAATGAATTAAAAAAGATTTTCCTTGAAAAATTTTTCCCTGCGTCTAGAACTGCCTCCATTCGAAAGGAGATTTGTGGAATTAGGCAAACACAAGGAAAAACGCTCACATCAACTGGCGCCGTTGATAAGACACCAGCTGCTGCTAGGATTTTAATTGCAAACATGGCCCAGAATGCCCAAAAATTTGGAACCAGAGGCCTTCTTCATGTCAAAGCTGCACAAGAATTCCCTACTACTAGTCCCGAAAACAACACAATTGCAAGTCAACTATCTGATCTTACCACCATGGTAAGGTCAATAATGTTGTCTAACACCCCACCAACCCAACCCAAACCTGAAGCGGCTTTCCAACTACATGTCCATTGTGGGATTTGTTCTTCGAATGAACATTTTAGTGACCAATGCCCACAAATGAAAGAGCCTCATGAGAACTGCAATGCAGTTTTTCCTGGAAGACCATTTCAACCAAACCAGCAAAGACCATTTCAAAACAACCAAAATTTCAATCAAGGATGGAACAACAACTCAAATGAAAGATTTCGTCAACCTGAACAACCAAGAGGATTTTTCCAAGGACAATCAAGTAATTATCAACCAAGATATTTCAATGAGCAAGCCAATGCTCATTCTGGAAGCAATTTTCACCCTACCCCTCCCACTCAAAACTCGGATAGGATCCTTGAAGAAGCAATGCGGAAACAACAAGAGGAAATGAGGGAACTAAAAGAATACACAAAACAACAAGATAACAAAATGAATACCTTGATGACTCAAATGGGTCAACTTGCCTCTGGTATTAATTGCATAACAAATCAAATGAGTGGTGGTTTACCCTCACAGCCACAAGTAAATCCGAGGAATAATGGGAAGGAAAATGTGAGTACAATTGAACTTAGGAGTGGAACAAAATTGAAAAATCCTCAGATTGAGAACATCAAGCCTTCTTCTGATACTGTTAATGAAAATCCTACCCTTGATAAAAATGATGAAAAATATGAAGTTGATAGAAACTCAAAGTCAAGAGAAGAAATCTTGTTTGAAAGAACGAAGAATGATTGGAAGAGGATGTCTGGCCCTTATGTTCCTCCGAAACATACTCAGAATACCCCAGAAACATTCAAACCTCCACTGCCTTATCCAAGGTGTGAACCACCACCAAAGTCAAGTGCTGAAAAAGAATTGGATAAGGAGGTTTTGGAAACATTCAAGAAAGTCCAAGTCAATATTCCGTTGCTCGATGCTGTGAAACAACTTCCGAGGTACGCTAAGTTTCTGAAAGACATGTGTACCAACAAGAAGAAGTTAAAAGGGGGTGAAAAAGTAAACTTAGGAAGGAATGTCTCATCGTTGATCCAACATGCCCTTCCGGTCAAGTGTAAAGACCCTGGGACATTTACCATTCCCTGTACCATTGGGAAATGTGAATTCAAAGATGTGATGCTTGATCTAGGGGCCTCCATCAATGTCATGCCACATTCCGTCTACTCATCTCTTCAGGTTGGAGACTTAAAACCCTCTGGAATTATCATTCAACTCGCAAACCGAAGTACCACTAAACCTGCTGGAGTTATAGAGGATGTTCTCGTTCAAGTGAGAGACATGATTTTTCCTGTTGACTTCTATGTTTTGGATATGGAAGATGATCGGTTCAGCACACATGCTCCCCTCATCCTAGGGAGGCCATTTCTAAAAACGGCAAAAGCGATCATCAATGTTCACAAGGGAACACTTTCACTAGAATTTGGAGGAGATGTTCTTCATTTCAACATTTTTCATTCAATGAAACACCCAGTTGAGGATCATTCAACTCCCCATGTAAACATGATTGATTGGTTTTCCTCTGGCATGTTACCTAATTTTTTCTGTGATGAAATACCAACTGATGTAGAAAAATAGGGATATTTGTATGATACCAAATCAGAGAAAAATGATGATGAAATTGGAGACTATGAAGAGTCTTGGGATTTTGAGACTGGATATCTGAGAAAAGATAAAGATGAATTTATAGAAATCGTTGAATCTGTTAGTGGTATTCCAGGAGAGGTTTCCAATTTTTCACATGAAACAAGTCATGATATCATAGAAAGAGATAACTATGATGAACATGGAGGTTCACCAAACAATCAAACTTCTGAAGAGTTCCCAGTTATCAATGAAGCCAACCCACCTGTGGTAGAATTGAAACCCCTTCCAGATAACCTCAAGTATGCCTTCCTAGGTCATAAGGAACAATTCCCTGTAATAATCTCAAAAGAATTGTCAGAAGTCCAGGAAAACCAATTGTTGGAAGTTCTCAAGTCCCACAAGGAAGCCATAGGATGGACTCTCTCTAATCTAACAGGAATCAGCCCCTCGGTTTGCATGCACAGAATTTTACTAGAGGAGAACACTAGACCGGTAAGACAATTTCAAAGAAGACTAAACCCAACACTTTTGGAGGTTGTGAAGAAAGAAGTCACCACCTTGTTGGCTGCTGGAATTATTTTTCCCATATCTGATAGCCAATGGGTAAGTCCAATCCATGTTGTTCCTAAAAAAAGTGGATTTACAATCTCAAGGAATGAATTTGGTGATCTTGTCCCCATAAGGCTTCCAAATAAATGGAGAATGTGCATTGATTACAGGAAACTCAATTTGGTTACAAGGAAAGACCACTTCCCATTACCATTCCTTGATCAAGTCCTTGAAAGACTAGCTGGAAAAACCCACTACTGTTTTCTGGATGGATTCTCTGGATATTTTCAGATTCACATTTTACCTGAGGATCAAGAGAAAACCACTTTCACATGCCCATTTGGAACTTTTGCTTACAGAAGGATGCCCTTCGGTTTATGTAATGCCCCAGGAACTTTTCAAAGGTGTATGATAAGCATCTTCTCTGAATTTTTGGAAACTTTCATAGAAGTTTTTATGGATGACTTCATTGTGTATGGATCATCTTTTGAAAGTTGTTTGAAAATCTTGGAACGTGTCCTGAAAACATGCATTGAAAAGAACCTTGTTCTAAATTACGAAAAATGCCATTTTATGGTTTCTAAAGGGATCGTTCTTGGACATGTTGTGTCCCGTGATGGAATTCAAGTTGATCAATCCAAAGTTGAGGTCATTTCTTCATTACCATACCCAAAAACTGTCAGAGATGTGAGATCCTTCCTCGGGCATGCTGGATTTTATAGGAGATTCATTAATGATTTCAGTACGATTGCACTTCCATTGTCCAGATTACTCCAAAAAGATGTCCCATTTGTCTTTGATGAGAATTGCATAAATTCGTTTCATGATCTAAAACAAAGATTGATAACCCCTCCCATTGTTCAACCTCCTATATGGGACATTCCCTTTGAAATAATGACAGATGCATCTGATTTTTCTCTTGGGGCAGTATTGAGTCAAAGGATAGAAAAGAAATATCATGTGATTGCCTATGCCTCCCGAACTCTTGATCAAGCCCAATCAAACTACACAACAACTGAGAAAGAACTTCTGGCTGTTGTCTTTGCTCTAGACAAATTTAGAAGTTATCTGCTGGGCTCCAAGGTGATTGTTTTTACTGATCATTCTGCAATCAGATTCATGATGAAGAAACATGATGCAAAACCAAGACTTCTGAGATGGATTTTGCTTTTACAGGAGTTTGATGTTGAAATAAAAGATAAGAAAGGATGTGAGAACCTTGTTGCTGATCATTTGAGCAGGATACCATCTATTGGGAATAGGAAATTTCAGTTGTTTTCCCCAATTAAGGAAACCTTTCCAGATGAGGATTTATTTTCTGCTCAAAGTGAAATACCATGGTTTGCTAATCTTGTAAACTATTTGGCTTCTGATGAACACCCCCATTGGTTTTCCAAAAATCAAATTGATAAACTTCGGAGCGATTCAAAGAAATACATTTGGGATGATCCTTATTTATGGCACATTGGTAGTGATCAAATGATACGAAGATGCATTCCGAATTCTGAATTTCAATCCATCCTACATTTCTGCCACACATTAAACTGTGGAGGACACTTTGGACCACAAAGAACAGAAAGAAAAGTTCTTGATTCTGGATTGTATTGGCCCACCATTTTTAGAGATGCTTTCGAATTCTGCAAAACCTGTAAAAATTGTCAATTCCAAGGAAACATTTCCAAGCGGAATGAGATGCCACAAAACCCACTTTTGTTTTGTGATGTTTTTGATGTATGGGGAATGGATTTCATGGGGCCTTTTCCTAATTCATTTGGATATCTCTACATCTTGTTGGCTGTTGATTATGTTTCCAAGTGGGTAGAGGCTATCCCCACCCGAACTGATGATGCAAAGATTGTGTCTAAATTTTTGAAAGGAAATTTGTTTTCAAGGTTTGGATTTCCAAAGTTTCTAATTACAGATCAAGGTACCCATTTTTGTAATAGGACTTTGGAATCACTTTTGAAGAAATATGGTGTTAATCATAGGGTCTCTACGCCCTATCATCCTCAAACAAATGGAATGGCTGAGTTGTCTAATAGGGAGATCAAACAAATCCTAGAAAAAACAGTGAACCCAAATAGAAAGGGTTGGAGTTTGAGAGTTGATGATGCTCTTTGGGCCCATAGAACAGCTTTCAAAACCCCCATTGGAATGTCACCATTTAGATTGGTCTATGGAAAGGCTTGTCATCTACCAGTTGAGTTAGAACACAAATCCTTTTGGGCTGTAAAAACATGTAACATGAACCTATATTCTGCTGGGAAAGAAAGAAAATATTGTTTGCAGGAGTTGTAGGAGATCAGAAATAATGCATACGAAAGCTCCAGGTTATACAAAGAGAGAAGCAAAGCCTTTCATGATGGGAGGATTCTCAACAAAAACTTCAAGGAGGGAGACAAAGTTCTGCTATTTGATGCCAGATTGAAACTCTTCCCAGGTAAATTTTGTTCCAAATGGTCTGGCCCATTCATTGTTACTCATGTTTTTCATTTTGGTGCAATACAGATTAAAGATCCAGACAAAGAGACATCATTCACTGTCAATGGGCATCGGTTGAAGCTATTTCGAGAAAATTTTCATGATCCTCCAGGGGAGGAAATTCAACTTCATGACACAGAATATAATTGATTCCAGGTTGTGTCTTTCCTTATCATTTATTTTTTCTTTGTCTTTAATTTCCTGAATTTCATGCTAAAAAAAACTACACAATGAGGACATTGCATAGAATAAGTGTGGGGGGGACACAATGCTGGGTAGAGTAGATTTTTTTTTATGAACTTTGTTTTTGAAATTTTTTGTTGTCAAAATTTCTTTCCATTTTTTTTTCTTCTTTCTTCGTGTTTCTTTTTCAAAAAAAGGGGTTTTGGAATTTCTTGAATTTCATTTGAAACTTATGCCATGGAGTGAACAAACTTATCCTTTGAAACTAAAGATAAATGAATGCTGAAAACGACATTGCTTTAAGTTCAAAAATTTGGAAAATTCTTAAAATGACCACTGATTTTTAAATATCGTGGCACATATCACTGGCATTGTGATTGAAATTCTCATTCCTGTGAGGCCTCTGGACCCATTTTTAAATTTTCTTCACATTTACCTCTTTCTTGAGAGAATCAATTCGTGTTTGTTTAAACCAGAACTTGATTTATTTCTATCAAAACTTGAGGGCTGAGATACGTGTGATTAAAATGATTGAGGCATTTGTTTGAATATTGGAGCCTCCTTTTCATGATTATCGTTTTTATTTTGGCCTTCCTTGAACATTTTATCCTTCGTGAGCCCTTAGTAGCCATGTATAGCCTGTTAGGTTAGCCACATTACAAGCCAAATTTCCCTTTCCAACCTGCTCTGGAAGTATAAATGCATGATCTAGTTGAACTTAAGTGTGAAGGGGAAGATGACTCATGATGTGCTACCTCATTTGGTGTTGCTTTGGGAGAACATTTAAACATTGAAGGCGTATCTGTGATGCTGGAATATATTTTTCTGGGAGCTGTGCCTATCTGGATCTCTCAAATGAAATGGAGTTGTGCCTATCTGGAGCTCTCAAATGAAATGGAGCTGTGCCTATCTGGAGCTCTCAAATGAAATGGAGCTGTGCCTATCTGGAGCTCTCAAATGAAATGGAGCTGCGCCTATCTGGAGCTCGCAATGGAAATAAGCTGTGCCTATCTGGAGCTTTTAAAAAAAAAATCATACATTCTGCTGAAATATTGATGGAATGGGGTGGAAAACAGAAGATCAGAGCTAATTATTTTAAGAGAATATGGAGGAGACCATACTTGAGCAAAAATTAGAATCATGCATTTCTAATTCAAAAAAGAGCCAAACCCTCCTTATTCAGCCACAGAATTTTTCACATTTAAAACCTACCAACCCCAAGCCACAGAAAAACCTTGTAAAGTCCTCATGATAATCACATGTTCTTGGTTCACATCGGGTGGAGATGTAGAAATTTATCAAGCCTATGGTAATTCTTGCATGAGTTGGATGAGAAAATCCTTGTTGCAAATCTATATTGTGTGCTGAGAGAAAAAAATGAATGTGAGGTAAGTGTGTTTTGTCCATGAGAAGAAAAAAATAAGTGGAAATGGATTGAATGATTTGAATTTAGAATTTTAAATATTGTTCTTTAATGAGGCATGATATCTTTTTAATTCATTGTGGAAAAATTGGTAAACTCCATTGGTATGTGTTTTATTTTTCTTGATACCGTGCTCACTTGTCCAGGAGTCCAAGAGCCAAGTGTGGGGGAATTGATAGAGATAATATTTCCAATATTTTTAATGTCTATTTAATTGATTTAAACCTCACAAATTTAACAATTTGATCTTATTTGTAACAAATTTGGATTTATAGTGTGTTTTGGGATAAAAAGTTTAAATTTCATAATTCTGGATTTTTAACAGCTTTTTATCACAGGGGTATTTTGGTCATTTACAAAAAAATATAAATCCAAATTTTATGATTATAATTTATTTAGAATTCTAATTTAATTTCCTTCAACTTTGTCTTCTGGACCAGGATCTGATTCTACCATCTTGAGGTCCAAACAATTCAATGAAGTTGAAGATTTTTGAGGAACACCAAGGAAGCTTCCAGGAAATTTCTTCCAGAAAAACGAAGGTTCAGTGAAATATCCATAACTCGCTCAAAACGACTTTAATAGAGCTGAAATTTTGTGGATAGACGGATAAGAAGATTTTGAACAAGTTTCATTAAGGAGGCCACGCCTGAAATGGCCGTGTTCAGGGACATTAATTCAGTACAAAACGGTGTTTTTCGGTTTGATGATTCTGACTGGACAGAATAAATTGTCAGAGGAAATTGGCCATAACTCTCGGAATACCTATCCAAATCCGCTGAGCTTTTGAGGGGACACGGCCAAGACAATTATGAACAACATTGAAGAAGGCCTCAACGCGTGAAGAGGTCATTTATGGGGTCCAAAACGCGACAACTTTCGGGGGTCGAAATCTGCCTATAAAAGGAGGGGAGCTCCTACCTCTCAAAATATTCTATTTTTCACCACACCATCCCTCACAAAAGGGAGTTGGCTTGAGAGAGAGAAGGGGAAGGTGGAGATTTTGATCCTTAAGAAGATGAAATTCTTTGAATATTCAATAGAAAAGATGAAGGCTTCTCAAGTGATGGAAGGCTAAGCGGCAAGTGGTTGCGGACGGCGACACCCGACGGACACTCTCTTCCGAGTTTGGATTTTAATGTGTAATCTCTTTTTTTGAATTTCTCTTGAACCTATATTTTTGAATGAATCTGGTTGTTTTCTTTCTTAAATATATTTTCAACAAATTTGATTTGACCATTGTTCCATCTATAAAGCAGAACAATTGACTTCGCTATTTAAAATTCTTTGGTGAGGTTTTGTCATTGAGCATAGCGAATTCAATTAGGTTCAATTACTTGGAGGTATTTAAGTAATTGAATCACTTCTATAGGCGGGACAAAAGTCATATTGAAGTCTTAAATATGGCGTCTTTTCAAATTTGAGTGTAAACCCGGGGGTCCTTGGGGGTACATTTAGAAATTTAAAATAAGAGATATTTTTTATATACAAGGAAGAGGGGAGTGTCCGAGAGGGTGAAGCTTGTCTGCGACTGCTATTTTTATTCTTGATTTCAAACCCACATTATCTTTCCTTTAAAATTATTTACGTTTAGAATTTAATTAAAATTTTATTTTCAAATTGTTAATCAAACCCCCATTTTCATTTCATTAAAAACAAACAAAACAACAAAAGTGACAGTTTTACAACTCGAACTGCAACCTCCTCGAGAGACAGCCCTGTGGTCACCACTGTGCTACATAAAAAGGGAAAATATTGATTGAGGGTTTCACGACAAAAACGCTCACATCAACTGGCGCCGTTGCCGGGGAGGTTGCTAGAGTTGATTTTATTTTAGTTATATATATACATATATATATATATTTTTTCCTTTCTCTTGCATGACCCGAACTTCTGAACCGAACTTGTTACCTTTAGATTCAGAAATTGATAGACCTTTTCACACTAGGTTTAGAGGTAATAATCCACAAGTTTCAAGTTGTGAATCTTCCACCAATACACCTAGGAGGGACTTAGTTGAAACTGAAATCCAAATGGCTGAAAATAGAACTTTGAAAGAACTGGCTTCGTCCTATGATGAAAATAATGAGAATCCTATTGAGTACCCTGATGCCCCTGCTGGATTTGAAATCAAGTCCGGTTTCATCCACCAGCTTCCCAAATTCAATGGGTTTCCCAGTGAAGACCCACACAAACACCTCCAAGAATTTAGTTATCTGTGTGTCAATATGAAACCTCATGGAGTTGATGCCGATCAAATGAAGCTTAGGTCATTTCCTTTTTCTCTAGATGGAGTTGTTAAGGAATGGTTTTTCTATTCTCACTCAACCTTGATTAGAAATTGGAATGAATTAAAAAAGATTTTCCTTGAAAAATTTTTCCCTGCGTCTAGAACTGCCTCCATTCGAAAGGAGATTTGTGGAATTAGGCAAACACAAGGAAAAACGCTCACATCAACTGGCGCCGTTGATAAGACACCAGCTGCTGCTAGGATTTTAATTGCAAACATGGCCCAGAATTCCCAACAATTTGGAACCAGAGGCCTTCTTCATGTCAAAGCTGCACAAGAATTCCCTACTACTAGTCCCGAAAACAACACAATTGCAAGTCAACTATCTGATCTTACCACCATGGTAAGGTCAATAATGTTGTCTAACACCCCACCAACCCAACCCAAACCTGAAGCGGATTTCCAACTACATGTCCATTGTGGGATTTGTTCTTCGAATGAACATTTTAGTGACCAATGCCCGCAAATGAAAGAGCCTCATGAGAACTGCAATGCAGTTTTTCCTGGAAGACCATTTCAACCAAACCAGCAAAGACCATTTCAAAACAACCAAAATTTCAATCAAGGATGGAACAACAACTCAAATGAAAGATTTCGTCAACCTGAACAACCAAGAGGATTTTTCCAAGGACAATCAAGTAATTATCAACCAAGATATTTCAATGAGCAAGCCAATGCTCATTCTGGAAGCAATTTTCACCCTACCCCTCCCACTCAAAACTCGGATAGGATCCTTGAAGAAGCAATGCGGAAACAACAAGAGGAAATGAGGGAACTAAAAGAATACACAAAACAGCAAGATAACAAAATGAATACCTTGATGACTCAAATGGGTCAACTTGCCTCTGGTATTAATTGCATAACAAATCAAATGAGTGGTGGTTTACCCTCACAGCCACAAGTAAATCCGAGGAATAATGGGAAGGAAAATGTGAGTACAATTTAACTTAGGAGTGGAACAAAATTGAAAAATCCTCAGATTGAGAACATCAAGCCTTCTTCTGATACTGTTAATGAAAATCCTACCCTTGATAAAAATGATGAAAAATATGAAGTTGATAGAAACTCAAAGTCAAGAGAAGAAATCTTGTTTGAAAGAACGAAGAATGATTGGAAGAGGATGTCTGGCCCTTATGTTCCTCCGAAACATACTCAGAATACCCCAGAAACATTCAAACCTCCACTGCCTTATCCAAGGTGTGAACCACCACCAAAGTCAAGTGCTGAAAAAGAATTGGATAAGGAGGTTTTGGAAACATTCAAGAAAGTCCAAGTCAATATTCCGTTGCTCGATGCTGTGAAACAACTTCCGAGGTACGCTAAGTTTCTGAAAGACATGTGTACCAACAAGAGGAAGTTCAAAGGGGGTGAAAAAGTAAACTTAGGAAGGAATGTCTCATAGTTGATCCAACATGCCCTTCCGGTCAAGTGTAAAGACCCTGGGACATTTACCATTCCCTGTACCATTGGGAAATGTGAATTCAAAGATGTGATGCTTGATCTAGGGGCCTCCATAAATGTCATGCCACATTCCGTCTACTCATCTCTTCAGGTTGGAGACTTAAAACCCTCTAGAATTATCATTCAACTCGCAAACCGAAGTACCACCAAACCTGCTGGAGTTATAGAGGATGTTCTCGTTCAAGTGAGAGACATGATTTTTCCTGTTGACTTCTATGTTTTGGATATGGAAGATGATCGGTTCAGCACACATGCTCCCCTCATCCTAGGGAGGCCATTTCTAAAAACGGCAAAAGCGATCATCAATGTTCACAAGGGAACACTTTCACTAGAATTTGGAGGAGATGTTCTTCATTTCAACATTTTTCATTCAATGAAACACCCAGTTGAGGATCATTCAACTCCCCATGTAAACATGATTGATTGGTTTTCCTCTGGCATGTTACCTAATTTTTTCTGTGATGAAATACCAACTGATGTAGAAAAAGAGGGATATTTGTATGATACCAAATCAGAGAAAAATGATGATGAAATTGGAGACTATGAAGAGTCTTGGGATTTTGAGACTGGATATCTGAGAAATGATAAAGATGAATTTATAGAAACCGTTGAATCTATTAGTGGTATTCCAGGAGAGGTTTCCAATTTTTCACATGAAACAAGTCATGATATCATAGAAAGAGATAACTATGATGAACATGGAGCTTCACCAAACAATCAAACTTCTGAAGAGTTCCCAGTTATCATAAGGAACAATTCCCTGTAATAATCTCAAAAGAATTGTCAGAAGTCCAGGAAAACCAATTGTTGGAAGTTCTCAAGTCCCACAAGGAAGCCATAGGATGGACTCTCTCTAATCTAACAGGAATCAGCCCCTCGGTTTGCATGCACAGAATTTTACTAGAGGAGAACACTAGACCGGTAAGACAATTTCAAAGAAGACTAAACCCAACACTTTTGGAGGTTGTGAAGAAAGAAGTCACCACCTTGTTGGCTGCTGGAATTATTTTTCCCATATCTGATAGCCAATGGGTAAGTCCAATCCATGTTGTTCCTAAAAAAAGTGGGTTTACAATCTCAAGGAATGAATTTGGTGATCTTGTCCCCATAAGGCTTCCAAATAAATGGAGAATGTGCATTGATTACAGGAAACTCAATTTGGTTACAAGGAAAGACCACTTCCCATTACCATTCCTTGATCAAGTCCTTGAAAGACTAGCTGGAAAAACCCACTACTGTTTTCTGGATGGATTCTCTGGATATTTTCAGATTCACATTTTACCTGAGGATCAAGAGAAAACCACTTTCACATGCCCATTTGGAACTTTTGCTTACAGAAGGATGCCCTTCGGTTTATGTAATGCCCCAGGAACTTTTCAAAGGTGTATGATAAGCATCTTCTCTGAATTTTTGGAAACTTGCATGGAAGTTTTTATGGATGACTTCACTGTGTATGGATCATCTTTTGAAAGTTGTTTGAAAATCTTGGAACGTGTCCTGAAAACATGCATTGAAAAGAACCTTGTTCTAAATTACGAAAAATGCCATTTTATGGTTTCTAAAGGGATCGTTCTTGGACATGTTGTGTCCCGTGATGGAATTCAAGTTGATCAATCCAAAGTTGAGGTCATTTCTTCATTACCATACCCAAAAACTGTCAGAGATGTGAGATCCTTCCTCGGGCATGCTGGATTTTATAGGAGATTCATTAATGATTTCAGTACGATTGCACTTCCATTGTCCAGATTACTCCAAAAAGATGTCCCATTTGTCTTTGATGAGAATTGCATAAATTCGTTTCATGATCTAAAACAAAGATTGATAACCCCTCCCATTGTTCAACCTCCTATATGGGACATTCCCTTTGAAATAATGACAGATGCATCTGATTTTTCTCTTGGGGCAGTATTGAGTCAAAGGATAGAAAAGAAATCTCATGTGATTGCCTATGCCTCCCGAACTCTTGATCAAGCCCAATAAAACTACACAACAACTGAGAAAGAACTTCTGGCTGTTGTCTTTGCTCTAGACAAATTTAGAAGTTATCTGCTGGGCTCCAAGGTGATTGTTTTTACTGATCATTCTGCAATCAGATTCATGATGAAGAAACATGATGCAAAACCAAGACTTCTGAGATGGATTTTGCTTTTACAGGAGTTTGATGTTGAAATAAAAGATAAGAAAGGATGTGAGAACCTTGTTGCTGATCATTTGAGCAGGATACCATCTATTGGGAATAGGAAATTTCAGTTGTTTTCCCCAATTAAGGAAACCTTTCCAGATGAGGATTTATTTTCTGCTCAAAGTGAAATACCATGGTTTGCTAATCTTGTAAACTATTTGGCTTCTGATGAACACCCCCATTGGTTTTCCAAAAATCAAATTGATAAACTTCGGAGCGATTCAAAGAAATACATTTGGGATGATCCTTATTTATGGCACATTGGTAGTGATCAAATGATACGAAGATGCATTCCGAATTCTGAATTTCAATCCACCCTACATTTCTGCCACACATTAAACTGTGGAGGACACTTTGGACCACAAAGAACAGTAAGAAAAGTTCTTGATTCTGGATTGTATTGGCCCACCATTTTTAGAGATGCTTTCGAATTCTGCAAAACCTGTAAAAATTGTCAATTCCAAGGAAACATTTCCAAGCGGAATGAGATGCCACAAAACCCACTTTTGTTTTGTGATGTTTTTGATGTATGGGGAATGGATTTCATGGGGCCTTTTCCTAATTCATTTGGATATCTCTACATCTTGTTGGCTGTTGATTATGTTTCCAAGTGGGTAGAGGCTATCCCCACCCGAACTGATGATGCAAAGATTGTGTCTAAATTTTTGAAAGGAAATTTGTTTTCAAGGTTTGGATTTCCAAAGTTTCTAATTACAGATCAAGGTACCCATTTTTGTAATAGGACTTTGGAATCACTTTTGAAGAAATACGGTGTTAATCATAGGGTCTCTACGCCCTATCATCCTCAAACAAATGGAATGGCTGAGTTGTCTAATAGGGAGATCAAACAAATCCTAGAAAAAACAGTGAACCCAAATAGAAAGGATTGGAGTTTGAGACTTGATGATGCTCTTTGGGCCCATAGAACAGCTTTCAAAACCCCCATTGGAATGTCACCATTTAGATTGGTCTATGGAAAGGCTTGTCATCTACCAGTTGAGTTAGAACACAAATCCTTTTGGGCTGTAAAAACATGTAACATGAACCTATATTCTGTTGGGAAAGAAAGAAAATATTGTTTGCAGGAGTTGGAGGAGATCAGAAATAATGCATACGAAAGCTCCAGGTTATACAAAGAGAGAAGCAAAGCCTTTCATGATGGGAGGATTCTCAACAAAAACTTCAAGGAGGGAGACAAAGTTCTGCTATTTGATGCCAGATTGAAACTCTTCCCAGGTAAATTTTGTTCCAAATGGTCTGGCCCATTCATTGTTACTCATGTTTTTCCTTTTGGTGCAATACAGATTAAAGATCCAGACAAAGAGACATCATTCACTGTCAATGGGCATCGGTTGAAGCTATTTCGAGAAAATTTTCATGATCCTCCAGGGGAGGAAATTCAACTTCATGACACAGAATATAATTGATTCCAGGTTGTGTCTTTCCTTATCATTTATTTTTTCTTTGTCTTTAATTTCCTGAATTTCATGCTAAAAAAAACTACACAATGAGGACATTGCATAGAATAAGTGTGGGGGGGACACAATGCTGGGTAGAGTAGATTTTTTTTATGAACTTTGTTTTTGAAATTTTTTGTTGTCAAAATTTCTTTCCATTTTTTTTTCTTCTTTCTTCATGTTTCTTTTTCAAAAAAAGGGGTTTTGGAATTTCTTGAATTTCATTTGAAACTTATGCCATGGAGTGAACAAACTTATCCTTTGAAACTAAAGATAAATGAATGCTGAAAACGACATTGCTTTAAGTTCAAAAATTTGGAAAATTCTTAAAATGACCACTGATTTTTAAATATCGTGGCACATATCACTGGCATTGTGATTGAAATTCTCATTCCTGTGAGGCCTCTGGACCCATTTTTAAATTTTCTTCACATTTACCTCTTTCTTGAGAGAACCAATTCGTGTTTGTTTAAACCAGAACTTGATTTATTTCTATCAAAACTTGAGGGCTGAGATACGTGTGATTAAAATGATTGAGGCATTTGTTTGAATATTGGAGCCTCCTTTTCATGATTATCCTTTTTATTTTGGCCTTCCTTGAACATTTTATCCTTCGTGAGCCCTTAGTAGCCATGTATAGCCTGTTAGGTTAGCCACATTACAAGCCAAATTTCCCTTTCCAACCTGCTCTGGAAGTATAAATGCATGATCTAGTTGAACTTAAGTGTGAAGGGGAAGATGACTCATGATGTGCTACCTCATTTGGTGTTGCTTTGGGAGAACATTTAAACATTGAAGGCGTATCTGTGATGCTGGAATATATTTTTCTGGGAGCTGTGCCTATTTGGAGCTCTCAAATGAAATGGAGCTGTGCCTATCTGGAGCTCTCAAATGAAATGGAGCTGTGCCTATCTGGAGCTCTAAAATGAAATGGAGCTGTGCCTATCTGGAGCTCTCAAATGAAATGGAGCTGTGCCTATCTGGAGCTCTCAAATGAAATGGAGCTGTGCCTATCTGGAGCTCGCAATGGAAATAAGCTGTGCCTATCTGGAGCTTTTAAAAAAAAATCATACATTCTGCTGAAATATTGATGGAATGGGGTGGAAAACAGAAGATCAGAGCTAATTATTTTAAGAGAATATGGAGGAGACCATACTTGAGCAAAAATTAGAATCATGCATTTCTAATTCAAAAAAGAGCCAAACCCTCCTTATTCAGCCACAGAATTTTTCACATTTAAAACCTACCAACCCCAAGCCACAGAAAAACCTTGTAAAGTCCTCATGATAATCACATGTTCTTGGTTCACATCGGGTGGAGATGTAGAAATTTATCAAGCCTATGGTAATTCTTGCATGAGTTGGATGAGAAAATCCTTGTTGCAAATCTATATTGTGTGCTGAGAGAAAAAAATGAATGTGAGGTAAGTGTGTTTTGTCCATGAGAAGAAAAAAATAAGTGGAAATGGATTGAATGATTTGAATTTAGAATTTTAAATATTGTTCTTTAATGAGGCATGATATCTTTTTAATTCATTGTGGTAAAATTGGTAAACTCCATTGGTATGTGTTTTATTTTTCTTGATACCGTGCTCACTTGTCCAGGAGTCCAAGAGCCAAGTGTGGGGGAATTGATAGAGATAATATTTCCAATATTTTTAATGTCTATTTAAATGATTTAAACCTCAAAAATTTAACAATTTGATCTTATTTGTAACAAATTTGGATTTATAGTGTGTTTTGGGATAAAAAGTTTAAATTTCATAATTCTGGATTTTTAACAGCTTTTTATCACAGGGGTATTTTGGTCATTTACAAAAAAATATAAATCCAAATTTTATGATTATAATTTCTTTAGAATCCTAATTTAATTTCCTTCAACTTTGTCTGCTGGACCAGGATCTGATTCTACCATCTTGAGGTCCAAACAATTCAATGAAGTTGAAGATTTTTGAGGAACACCAAGGAAGCTTCCAGGAAATTTCTTCCAGAAAAACGAAGGTTCAGTGAAATATCCATAACTCGCTCAAAACGACTTTAATGGAGCTGAAATTTTGTGGATAGACGGCTAGGAAGATGTGGAACAAGTTGCATTAAGGAGGCCACGCCTGAAATGGCCGTGTTCAGGGACATTAATTCAGTACAAAACGGTGTTTTTCGGTTTGATGATTCTGACTGGACAGAATAAATTGTCAGAGGAAATTGGCCATAACTCCCGGAATACCTATCCAAATCCGCTGAGCTTTTGAGGGGACACGGCCAAGACAATTATGAACAACATTGAAGAAGGCCTCAACGCGTGAAGAGGTCATGTATGGGGTCCAAAACGCGACAACTTTCGGGGGTCGAAATCTGCCTATAAAAGGAGGGGAGCTCCTACCTCTCAAAATATTCTATTTTTCACCACACCATCCCTCACAAAAGGGAGTTGGCTTGAGAGAGAGAAGGGGAAGGTGGAGATTTTTATCCTTAAGAAGATGAAATTCTTTGAATATTCAATAGAAAAGATGAAGGCTTCTCAAGTGATGGAAGGCTAAGCGGCAAGTGGTTGCGGACGGCGACACCCGACGGACACTCTCTTCCGAGTTTGGATTTTAATGTGTAATCTCTTTTTTTGAATTTCTCTTGAACCTATATTTTTGAATGAATCTGGTTGTTTTCTTTCTTAAATATATTTTCAACAAATTTGATTTGACCATTGTTCCATCTATAAAGCAGAACAATTGACTTCGCTATTTAAAATTCTTTGGTGAGGTTTTGTCATTGAGCATAGCGAATTCAATTAGGTTCAATTACTTGGAGGTATTTAAGTAATTGAATCACTTCTATAGGCGGGACAAAAGTCATATTGAAGTCTTAAATATGGCGTCTTTTCAAATTTGAGTGTAAACCCGGGGGTCCTTGGGGGTACATTTAGGAATTTAAAATAAGAGATATTTTTTATATACAAGGAAGAGGGGAGTGTCCGAGAGGGTGAAGCTTGTCTGCGACTGCTATTTTTATTCTTGATTTCAAACCCACATTATCTTTCCTTTAAAATTATTTACGTTTAGAATTTAATTAAAATTTTATTTTCAAATTCTTAATCAAACCCCCATTTTCATTTCATTAAAAACAAACAAAACAACAAAAGTGACAGTTTTACAACTCGAACTGCAACCTCCTCGAGAGACAGCCCTGTGGTCACCACTGTGCTACATAAAAAGGGAAAATATTGATTGAGGGTTTCACGACAAAAACGCTCACATCAACTGGCGCCGTTGCCGGGGAGGTTGCTAGAGTTGATTTTATTTTAGTTATATATATACATATATATATATATTTTTTCCTTTCTCTTGCATGACCCGAACTTCTGAACCGAACTTGTTACCTTTAGATTCAGAAATTGATAGACCTTTTCACACTAGGTTTAGAGGTAATAATCCACAAGTTTCAAGTTGTGAATCTTCCACCAATACACCTAGGAGGGACTTAGTTGAAACTGAAATCCAAATGGCTGAAAATAGAACTTTGAAAGAACTGGCTTCGTCCTATGATGAAAATCATGAGAATCCTATTGAGTACCCTGATGCCCCTGCTGGATTTGAAATCAAGTCCGGTTTCATCCACCAGCTTCCCAAATTCAATGGGTTTCCCAGTGAAGACCCACACAAACACCTCCAAGAATTTAGTTATCTGTGTGTCAATATGAAACCTCATGGAGTTGATGCCGATCAAATGAAGCTTAGGTCATTTCCTTTTTCTCTAGATGGAGTTGTTAAGGAATGGTTTTTCTATTCTCACTCAACCTTGATTAGAAATTGGAATGAATTAAAAAAGATTTTCCTTGAAAATTTTTTCCCTGCGTCTAGAACTGCCTCCATTCGAAAGGAGATTTGTGGAATTAGGCAAACACAAGGAAAAACGCTCACATCAACTGGCGCCGTTGATAAGACACCAGCTGCTGCTAGGATTTTAATTGCAAACATGGCCCAGAATTCCCAACAATTTGGAACCAGAGGCCTTCTTCATGTCAAAGCTGCACAAGAATTCCCTACTACTAGTCCCGAAAACAACACAATTGCAAGTCAACTATCTGATCTTACCACCATGGTAAGGTCAATAATGTTGTCTAACACCCCACCAACCCAACCCAAACCTGAAGCGGCTTTCCAACTACATGTCCATTGTGGGATTTGTTCTTCGAATGAACATTTTAGTGACCAATGCCCGCAAATGAAAGAGCCTCATGAGAACTGCAATGCAGTTTTTCCTGGAAGACCATTTCAACCAAACCAGCAAAGACCATTTCAAAACAACCAAAATTTCAATCAAGGATGGAACAACAACTCAAATGAAAGATTTCGTCAACCTGAACAACCAAGAGGATTTTTCCAAGGACAATCAAGTAATTATCAACCAAGATATTTCAATGAGCAAGCCAATGCTCATTCTGGAAGCAATTTTCACCCTACCCCTCCCACTCAAAACTCGGATAGGATCCTTGAAGAAGCAATGCGGAAACAACAAGAGGAAATGAGGGAACTAAAAGAATACACAAAACAGCAAGATAACAAAATGAATACCTTGATGACTCAAATGGGTCAACTTGCCTCTGGTATTAATTGCATAACAAATCAAATGAGTGGTGGTTTACCCTCACAGCCACAAGTAAATCCGAGGAATAATGGGAAGGAAAATGTGAGTACAATTTAACTTAGGAGTGGAACAAAATTGAAAAATCCTCAGATTGAGAACATCAAGCCTTCTTCTGATACTGTTAATGAAAATCCTACCCTTGATAAAAATGATGAAAAATATGAAGTTGATAGAAACTCAAAGTCAAGAGAAGAAATCTTGTTTGAAAGAACGAAGAATGATTGGAAGAGGATGTCTGGCCCTTATGTTCCTCCGAAACATACTCAGAATACCCCAGAAACATTCAAACCTCCACTGCCTTATCCAAGGTGTGAACCACCACCAAAGTCAAGTGCTGAAAAAGAATTGGATAAGGAGGTTTTGGAAACATTCAAGAAAGTCCAAGTCAATATTCCGTTGCTCGATGCTGTGAAACAACTTCCGAGGTACGCTAAGTTTCTGAAAGACATGTGTACCAACAAGAGGAAGTTCAAAGGGGGTGAAAAAGTAAACTTAGGAAGGAATGTCTCATCGTTGATCCAACATGCCCTTCCGGTCAAGTGTAAAGACCCTGGGACATTTACCATTCCCTGTACCATTGGGAAATGTGAATTCAAAGATGTGATGCTTGATCTAGGGGCCTCCATAAATGTCATGCCACATTCCGTCTACTCATCTCTTCAGGTTGGAGACTTAAAACCCTCTAGAATTATCATTCAACTCGCAAACCGAAGTACCACCAAACCTGCTGGAGTTATAGAGGATGTTCTCGTTCAAGTGAGAGACATGATTTTTCCTGTTGACTTCTATGTTTTGGATATGGAAGATGATCGGTTCAGCACACATGCTCCCCTCATCCTAGGGAGGCCATTTCTAAAAACGGCAAAAGCGATCATCAATGTTCACAAGGGAACACTTTCACTAGAATTTGGAGGAGATGTTCTTCATTTCAACATTTTTCATTCAATGAAACACCCAGTTGAGGATCATTCAACTCCCCATGTAAACATGATTGATTGGTTTTCCTCTGGCATGTTACCTAATTTTTTCTGTGATGAAATACCAACTGATGTAGAAAAAGAGGGATATTTGTATGATACCAAATCAGAGAAAAATGATGATGAAATTGGAGACTATGAAGAGTCTTGGGATTTTGAGACTGGATATCTGAGAAATGATAAAGATGAATTTATAGAAACCGTTGAATCTGTTAGTGGTATTCCAGGAGAGGTTTCTAATTTTTCACATGAAACAAGTCATGATATCATAGAAAGAGATAACTATGATGAACATGGAGCTTCACCAAACAATCAAACTTCTGAAGAGTTCCCAGTTATCATAAGGAACAATTCCCTGTAATAATCTCAAAAGAATTGTCAGAAGTCCAGGAAAACCAATTGTTGGAAGTTCTCAAGTCCCACAAGGAAGCCATAGGATGGACTCTCTCTAATCTAACAGGAATCAGCCCCTCGGTTTGCATGCACAGAATTTTACTAGAGGAGAACACTAGACCGGTAAGACAATTTCAAAGAAGACTAAACCCAACACTTTTGGAGGTTGTGAAGAAAGAAGTCACCACCTTGTTGGCTGCTGGAATTATTTTTCCCATATCTGATAGCCAATGGGTAAGTCCAATCCATGTTGTTCCTAAAAAAAGTGGGTTTACAATCTCAAGGAATGAATTTGGTGATCTTGTCCCCATAAGGCTTCCAAATAAATGGAGAATGTGCATTGATTACAGGAAACTCAATTTGGTTACAAGGAAAGACCACTTCCCATTACCATTCCTTGATCAAGTCCTTGAAAGACTAGCTGGAAAAACCCACTACTGTTTTCTGGATGGATTCTCTGGATATTTTCAGATTCACATTTTACCTGAGGATCAAGAGAAAACCACTTTCACATGCCCATTTGGAACTTTTGCTTACAGAAGGATGCCCTTCGGTTTATGTAATGCCCCAGGAACTTTTCAAAGGTGTATGATAAGCATCTTCTCTGAATTTTTGGAAACTTGCATGGAAGTTTTTATGGATGACTTCACTGTGTATGGATCATCTTTTGAAAGTTGTTTGAAAATCTTGGAACGTGTCCTGAAAACATGCATTGAAAAGAACCTTGTTCTAAATTACGAAAAATGCCATTTTATGGTTTCTAAAGGGATCGTTCTTGGACATGTTGTGTCCCGTGATGGAATTCAAGTTGATCAATCCAAAGTTGAGGTCATTTCTTCATTACCATACCCAAAAACTGTCAGAGATGTGAGATCCTTCCTCGGGCATGCTGGATTTTATAGGAGATTCATTAATGATTTCAGTACGATTGCACTTCCATTGTCCAGATTACTCCAAAAAGATGTCCCATTTGTCTTTGATGAGAATTGCATAAATTCGTTTCATGATCTAAAACAAAGATTGATAACCCCTCCCATTGTTCAACCTCCTATATGGGACATTCCCTTTGAAATAATGACAGATGCATCTGATTTTTCTCTTGGGGCAGTATTGAGTCAAAGGATAGAAAAGAAATCTCATGTGATTGCCTATGCCTCCCGAACTCTTGATCAAGCCCAATAAAACTACACAACAACTGAGAAAGAACTTCTGGCTGTTGTCTTTGCTCTAGACAAATTTAGAAGTTATCTGCTGGGCTCCAAGGTGATTGTTTTTACTGATCATTCTGCAATCAGATTCATGATGAAGAAACATGATGCAAAACCAAGACTTCTGAGATGGATTTTGCTTTTACAGGAGTTTGATGTTGAAATAAAAGATAAGAAAGGATGTGAGAACCTTGTTGCTGATCATTTGAGCAGGATACCATCTATTGGGAATAGGAAATTTCAGTTGTTTTCCCCAATTAAGGAAACCTTTCCAGATGAGGATTTATTTTCTGCTCAAAGTGAAATACCATGGTTTGCTAATCTTGTAAACTATTTGGCTTCTGATGAACACCCCCATTGGTTTTCCAAAAATCAAATTGATAAACTTCGGAGCGATTCAAAGAAATACATTTGGGATGATCCTTATTTATGGCACATTGGTAGTGATCAAATGATACGAAGATGCATTCCGAATTCTGAATTTCAATCCACCCTACATTTCTGCCACACATTAAACTGTGGAGGACACTTTGGACCACAAAGAACAGCAAGAAAAGTTCTTGATTCTGGATTGTATTGGCCCACCATTTTTAGAGATGCTTTCGAATTCTGCAAAACCTGTAAAAATTGTCAATTCCAAGGAAACATTTCCAAGCGGAATGAGATGCCACAAAACCCACTTTTGTTTTGTGATGTTTTTGATGTATGGGGAATGGATTTCATGGGGCCTTTTCCTAATTCATTTGGATATCTCTACATCTTGTTGGCTGTTGATTATGTTTCCAAGTGGGTAGAGGCTATCCCCACCCGAACTGATGATGCAAAGATTGTGTCTAAATTTTTGAAAGGAAATTTGTTTTCAAGGTTTGGATTTCCAAAGTTTCTAATTACAGATCAAGGTACCCATTTTTGTAATAGGACTTTGGAATCACTTTTGAAGAAATACGGTGTTAATCATAGGGTCTCTACGCCCTATCATCCTCAAACAAATGGAATGGCTGAGTTGTCTAATAGGGAGATCAAACAAATCCTAGAAAAAACAGTGAACCCAAATAGAAAGGATTGGAGTTTGAGACTTGATGATGCTCTTTGGGCCCATAGAACAGCTTTCAAAACCCCCATTGGAATGTCACCATTTAGATTGGTCTATGGAAAGGCTTGTCATCTACCAGTTGAGTTAGAACACAAATCCTTTTGGGCTGTAAAAACATGTAACATGAACCTATATTCTGCTGGGAAAGAAAGAAAATATTGTTTGCAGGAGTTGGAGGAGATCAGAAATAATGCATACGAAAGCTCCAAGTTATACAAAGAGAGAAGCAAAGCCTTTCATGATGGGAGGATTCTCAACAAAAACTTCAAGGAGGGAGACAAAGTTCTGCTATTTGATGCCAGATTGAAACTCTTCCCAGGTAAATTTTGTTCCAAATGGTCTGGCCCATTCATTGTTACTCATGTTTTTCCTTTTGGTGCAATACAGATTAAAGATCCAGACAAAGAGACATCATTCACTGTCAATGGGCATCGGTTGAAGCTATTTCGAGAAAATTTTCATGATCCTCCAGGGGAGGAAATTCAACTTCATGACACAGAATATAATTGATTCCAGGTTGTGTCTTTCCTTATCATTTATTTTTTCTTTGTCTTTAATTTCCTGAATTTCATGCTAAAAAAAACTACACAATGAGGACATTGCATAGAATAAGTGTGGGGGGGACACAATGCTGGGTAGAGTAGATTTTTTTTATGAACTTTGTTTTTGAAATTTTTTGTTGTCAAAATTTCTTTCCATTTTTTTTTTCTTCTTTCTTCGTGTTTCTTTTTCAAAAAAAGGGGTTTTGGAATTTCTTGAATTTCATTTGAAACTTATGCCATGGAGTGAACAAACTTATCCTTTGAAACTAAAGATAAATGAATGCTGAAAACGACATTGCTTTAAGTTCAAAAATTTGGAAAATTCTTAAAATGACCACTGATTTTTAAATATCGTGGCACATATCACTGGCATTGTGATTGAAATTCTCATTCCTGTGAGGCCTCTGGACCCATTTTTAAATTTTCTTCACATTTACCTCTTTCTTGAGAGAACCAATTCGTGTTTGTTTAAACCAGAACTTGATTTATTTCTATCAAAACTTGAGGGCTGAGATACGTGTGATTAAAATGATTGAGGCATTTGTTTGAATATTGGAGCCTCCTTTTCATGATTATCCTTTTTATTTTGGCCTTCCTTGAACATTTTATCCTTCGTGAGCCCTTAGTAGCCATGTATAGCCTGTTAGGTTAGCCACATTACAAGCCAAATTTCCCTTTCCAACCTGCTCTGGAAGTATAAATGCATGATCTAGTTGAACTTAAGTGTGAAGGGGAAGATGACTCATGATGTGCTACCTCATTTGGTGTTGCTTTGGGAGAACATTTAAACATTGAAGGCGTATCTGTGATGCTGGAATATATTTTTCTGGGAGCTGTGCCTATTTGGAGCTCTCAAATGAAATGGAGCTGTGCCTATCTGGAGCTCTCAAATGAAATGGAGTTGTGCCTATCTGGAGCTCTCAAATGAAATGGAGCTGTGCCTATCTGGAGCTCTCAAATGAAATGGAGCTGTGCCTATCTGGAGCTCTCAAATGAAATGGAGCTGTGCCTATCTGGAGCTCGCAATGGAAATAAGCTGTGCCTATCTGGAGCTTTTAAAAAAAAAATCATACATTCTGCTGAAATATTGATGGAATGGGGTGGAAAACAGAAGATCAGAGCTAATTATTTTAAGAGAATATGGAGGAGACCATACTTGAGCAAAAATTAGAATCATGCATTTCTAATTCAAAAAAGAGCCAAACCCTCCTTATTCAGCCACAGAATTTTTCACATTTAAAACCTACCAACCCCAAGCCACAGAAAAACCTTGTAAAGTCCTCATGATAATCACATGTTCTTGGTTCACATCGGGTGGAGATGTAGAAATTTATCAAGCCTATGGTAATTCTTGCATGAGTTGGATGAGAAAATCCTTGTTGCAAATCTATATTGTGTGCTGAGAGAAAAAAATGAATGTGAGGTAAGTGTGTTTTGTCCATGAGAAGAAAAAAATAAGTGGAAATGGATTGAATGATTTGAATTTAGAATTTTAAATATTGTTCTTTAATGAGGCATGATATCTTTTTAATTCATTGTGGTAAAATTGGTAAACTCCATTGGTATGTGTTTTATTTTTCTTGATACCGTGCTCACTTGTCCAGGAGTCCAAGAGCCAAGTGTGGGGGAATTGATAGAGATAATATTTCCAATATTTTTAATGTCTATTTAAATGATTTAAACCTCAAAAATTTAACAATTTGATCTTATTTGTAACAAATTTGGATTTATAGTGTGTTTTGGGATAAAAAGTTTAAATTTCATAATTCTGGATTTTTAACAGCTTTTTATCACAGGGGTATTTTGGTCATTTACAAAAAAATATAAATCCAAATTTTATGATTATAATTTCTTTAGAATCCTAATTTAATTTCCTTCAACTTTGTCTGCTGGACCAGGATCTGATTCTACCATCTTGAGGTCCAAACAATTCAATGAAGTTGAAGATTTTTGAGGAACACCAAGGAAGCTTCCAGGAAATTTCTTCCAGAAAAACGAAGGTTCAGTGAAATATCCATAACTCGCTCAAAACGACTTTAATGGAGCTGAAATTTTGTGGATAGACGGCTAGGAAGATGTGGAACAAGTTGCATTAAGGAGGCCACGCCTGAAATGGCCGTGTTCAGGGACATTAATTCAGTACAAAACGGTGTTTTTCGGTTTGATGATTCTGACTGGACAGAATAAATTGTCAGAGGAAATTGGCCATAACTCCCGGAATACCTATCCAAATCCGCTGAGCTTTTGAGGGGACACGGCCAAGACAATTATGAACAACATTGAAGAAGGCCTCAACGCGTGAAGAGGTCATGTATGGGGTCCAAAACGCGACAACTTTCGGGGGTCGAAATCTGCCTATAAAAGGAGGGGAGCTCCTACCTCTCAAAATATTCTATTTTTCACCACACCATCCCTCACAAAAGGGAGTTGGCTTGAGAGAGAGAAGGGGAAGGTGGAGATTTTGATCCTTAAGAAGATGAAATTCTTTGAATATTCAATAGAAAAGATGAAGGCTTCTCAAGTGATGGAAGGCTAAGCGGCAAGTGGTTGCGGACGGCGACACCCGACGGACACTCTCTTCCGAGTTTGGATTTTAATGTGTAATCTCTTTTTTTGAATTTCTCTTGAACCTATATTTTTGAATGAATCTGGTTGTTTTCTTTCTTAAATATATTTTCAACAAATTTTATTTGACCATTGTTCCATCTATAAAGCAGAACAATTGACTTCGCTATTTAAAATTCTTTGGTGAGGTTTTGTCATTGAGCATAGCGAATTCAATTAGGTTCAATTACTTGGAGGTATTTAAGTAATTGAATCACTTCTATAGGCGGGACAAAAGTCATATTGAAGTCTTAAATATGGCGTCTTTTCAAATTTGAGTGTAAACCTGGGGGTCCTTGGGGGTACATTTAGGAATTTAAAATAAGAGATATTTTTTATATACAAGGAAGAGGGGAGTGTCCGAGAGGGTGAAGCTTGTCTGCGACTGCTATTTTTATTCTTGATTTCAAACCCACATTATCTTTCCTTTAAAATTATTTACGTTTAGAATTTAATTAAAATTTTATTTTCAAATTGTTAATCAAACCCCCATTTTCATTTCATTAAAAACAAACAAAACAACAAAAGTGACAGTTTTACAACTCGAACTGCAACCTCCTCGAGAGACAGCCCTGTGGTCACCACTGTGCTACATAAAAAGGGAAAATATTGATTGAGGGTTTCACGACAAAAACGCTCACATCAACTGGCGCCGTTGCCGGGGAGGTTGCTAGAGTTGATTTTATTTTAGTTATATATATACATATATATATATATTTTTTCCTTTCTCTTGCATGACCCGAACTTCTGAACCGAACTTGTTACCTTTAGATTCAGAAATTGATAGACCTTTTCACACTAGGTTTAGAGGTAATAATCCACAAGTTTCAAGTTGTGAATCTTCCACCAATACACCTAGGAGGGACTTAGTTGAAACTGAAATCCAAATGGCTGAAAATAGAACTTTGAAAGAACTGGCTTCGTCCTATGATGAAAATAATGAGAATCCTATTGAGTACCCTGATGCCCCTGCTGGATTTGAAATCAAGTCCGGTTTCATCCACCAGCTTCCCAAATTCAATGGGTTTCCCAGTGAAGACCCACACAAACACCTCCAAGAATTTAGTTATCTGTGTGTCAATATGAAACCTCATGGAGTTGATGCCGATCAAATGAAGCTTAGGTCATTTCCTTTTTCTCTAGATGGAGTTGTTAAGGAATGGTTTTTCTATTCTCACTCAACCTTGATTAGAAATTGGAATGAATTAAAAAAGATTTTCCTTGAAAAATTTTTCCCTGCGTCTAGAACTGCCTCCATTCGAAAGGAGATTTGTGGAATTAGGCAAACACAAGGAAAAACGCTCACATCAACTGGCGCCGTTGATAAGACACCAGCTGCTGCTAGGATTTTAATTGCAAACATGGCCCAGAATTCCCAACAATTTGGAACCAGAGGCCTTCTTCATGTCAAAGCTGCACAAGAATTCCCTACTACTAGTCCCGAAAACAACACAATTGCAAGTCAACTATCTGATCTTACCACCATGGTAAGGTCAATAATGTTGTCTAACACCCCACCAACCCAACCCAAACCTGAAGCGGCTTTCCAACTACATGTCCATTGTGGGATTTGTTCTTCGAATGAACATTTTAGTGACCAATGCCCGCAAATGAAAGAGCCTCATGAGAACTGCAATGCAGTTTTTCCTGGAAGACCATTTCAACCAAACCAGCAAAGACCATTTCAAAACAACCAAAATTTCAATCAAGGATGGAACAACAACTCAAATGAAAGATTTCGTCAACCTGAACAACCAAGAGGATTTTTCCAAGGACAATCAAGTAATTATCAACCAAGATATTTCAATGAGCAAGCCAATGCTCATTCTGGAAGCAATTTTCACCCTACCCCTCCCACTCAAAACTCGGATAGGATCCTTGAAGAAGCAATGCGGAAACAACAAGAGGAAATGAGGGAACTAAAAGAATACACAAAACAGCAAGATAACAAAATGAATACCTTGATGACTCAAATGGGTCAACTTGCCTCTGGTATTAATTGCATAACAAATCAAATGAGTGGTGGTTTACCCTCACAGCCACAAGTAAATCCGAGGAATAATGGGAAGGAAAATGTGAGTACAATTTAACTTAGGAGTGGAACAAAATTGAAAAATCCTCAGATTGAGAACATCAAGCCTTCTTCTGATACTGTTAATGAAAATCCTACCCTTGATAAAAATGATGAAAAATATGAAGTTGATAGAAACTCAAAGTCAAGAGAAGAAATCTTGTTTGAAAGAACGAAGAATGATTGGAAGAGGATGTCTGGCCCTTATGTTCCTCCGAAACATACTCAGAATACCCCAGAAACATTCAAACCTCCACTGCCTTATCCAAGGTGTGAACCACCACCAAAGTCAAGTGCTGAAAAAGAATTGGATAAGGAGGTTTTGGAAACATTCAAGAAAGTCCAAGTCAATATTCCGTTGCTCGATGCTGTGAAACAACTTCCGAGGTACGCTAAGTTTCTGAAAGACATGTGTACCAACAAGAGGAAGTTCAAAGGGGGTGAAAAAGTAAACTTAGGAAGGAATGTCTCATCGTTGATCCAACATGCCCTTCCGGTCAAGTGTAAAGACCCTGGGACATTTACCATTCCCTGTACCATTGGGAAATGTGAATTCAAAGATGTGATGCTTGATCTAGGGGCCTCCATAAATGTCATGCCACATTCCGTCTACTCATCTCTTCAGGTTGGAGACTTAAAACCCTCTAGAATTATCATTCAACTCGCAAACCGAAGTACCACCAAACCTGCTGGAGTTATAGAGGATGTTCTCGTTCAAGTGAGAGACATGATTTTTCCTGTTGACTTCTATGTTTTGGATATGGAAGATGATCGGTTCAGCACACATGCTCCCCTCATCCTAGGGAGGCCATTTCTAAAAACGGCAAAAGCGATCATCAATGTTCACAAGGGAACACTTTCACTAGAATTTGGAGGAGATGTTCTTCATTTCAACATTTTTCATTCAATGAAACACCCAGTTGAGGATCATTCAACTCCCCATGTAAACATGATTGATTGGTTTTCCTCTGGCATGTTACCTAATTTTTTCTGTGATGAAATACCAACTGATGTAGAAAAAGAGGGATATTTGTATGATACCAAATCAGAGAAAAATGATGATGAAATTGGAGACTATGAAGAGTCTTGGGATTTTGAGACTGGATATCTGAGAAATGATAAAGATGAATTTATAGAAACCGTTGAATCTGTTAGTGGTATTCCAGGAGAGGTTTCCAATTTTTCACATGAAACAAGTCATGATATCATAGAAAGAGATAACTATGATGAACATGGAGCTTCACCAAACAATCAAACTTCTGAAGAGTTCCCAGTTATCATAAGGAACAATTCCCTGTAATAATCTCAAAAGAATTGTCAGAAGTCCAGGAAAACCAATTGTTGGAAGTTCTCAAGTCCCACAAGGAAGCCATAGGATGGACTCTCTCTAATCTAACAGGAATCAGCCCCTCGGTTTGCATGCACAGAATTTTACTAGAGGAGAACACTAGACCGGTAAGACAATTTCAAAGAAGACTAAACCCAACACTTTTGGAGGTTGTGAAGAAAGAAGTCACCACCTTGTTGGCTGCTGGAATTATTTTTCCCATATCTGATAGCCAATGGGTAAGTCCAATCCATGTTGTTCCTAAAAAAAGTGGGTTTACAATCTCAAGGAATGAATTTGGTGATCTTGTCCCCATAAGGCTTCCAAATAAATGGAGAATGTGCATTGATTACAGGAAACTCAATTTGGTTACAAGGAAAGACCACTTCCCATTACCATTCCTTGATCAAGTCCTTGAAAGACTAGCTGGAAAAACCCACTACTGTTTTCTGGATGGATTCTCTGGATATTTTCAGATTCACATTTTACCTGAGGATCAAGAGAAAACCACTTTCACATGCCCATTTGGAACTTTTGCTTACAGAAGGATGCCCTTCGGTTTATGTAATGCCCCAGGAACTTTTCAAAGGTGTATGATAAGCATCTTCTCTGAATTTTTGGAAACTTGCATGGAAGTTTTTATGGATGACTTCACTGTGTATGGATCATCTTTTGAAAGTTGTTTGAAAATCTTGGAACGTGTCCTGAAAACATGCATTGAAAAGAACCTTGTTCTAAATTACGAAAAATGCCATTTTATGGTTTCTAAAGGGATCGTTCTTGGACATGTTGTGTCCCGTGATGGAATTCAAGTTGATCAATCCAAAGTTGAGGTCATTTCTTCATTACCATACCCAAAAACTGTCAGAGATGTGAGATCCTTCCTCGGGCATGCTGGATTTTATAGGAGATTCATTAATGATTTCAGTACGATTGCACTTCCATTGTCCAGATTACTCCAAAAAGATGTCCCATTTGTCTTTGATGAGAATTGCATAAATTCGTTTCATGATCTAAAACAAAGATTGATAACCCCTCCCATTGTTCAACCTCCTATATGGGACATTCCCTTTGAAATAATGACAGATGCATCTGATTTTTCTCTTGGGGCAGTATTGAGTCAAAGGATAGAAAAGAAATCTCATGTGATTGCCTATGCCTCCCGAACTCTTGATCAAGCCCAATAAAACTACACAACAACTGAGAAAGAACTTCTGGCTGTTGTCTTTGCTCTAGACAAATTTAGAAGTTATCTGCTGGGCTCCAAGGTGATTGTTTTTACTGATCATTCTGCAATCAGATTCATGATGAAGAAACATGATGCAAAACCAAGACTTCTGAGATGGATTTTGCTTTTACAGGAGTTTGATGTTGAAATAAAAGATAAGAAAGGATGTGAGAACCTTGTTGCTGATCATTTGAGCAGGATACCATCTATTGGGAATAGGAAATTTCAGTTGTTTTCCCCAATTAAGGAAACCTTTCCAGATGAGGATTTATTTTCTGCTCAAAGTGAAATACCATGGTTTGCTAATCTTGTAAACTATTTGGCTTCTGATGAACACCCCCATTGGTTTTCCAAAAATCAAATTGATAAACTTCGGAGCGATTCAAAGAAATACATTTGGGATGATCCTTATTTATGGCACATTGGTAGTGATCAAATGATACGAAGATGCATTCCGAATTCTGAATTTCAATCCACCCTACATTTCTGCCACACATTAAACTGTGGAGGACACTTTGGACCACAAAGAACAGCAAGAAAAGTTCTTGATTCTGGATTGTATTGGCCCACCATTTTTAGAGATGCTTTCGAATTCTGCAAAACCTGTAAAAATTGTCAATTCCAAGGAAACATTTCCAAGCGGAATGAGATGCCACAAAACCCACTTTTGTTTTGTGATGTTTTTGATGTATGGGGAATGGATTTCATGGGGCCTTTTCCTAATTCATTTGGATATCTCTACATCTTGTTGGCTGTTGATTATGTTTCCAAGTGGGTAGAGGCTATCCCCACCCGAACTGATGATGCAAAGATTGTGTCTAAATTTTTGAAAGGAAATTTGTTTTCAAGGTTTGGATTTCCAAAGTTTCTAATTACAGATCAAGGTACCCATTTTTGTAATAGGACTTTGGAATCACTTTTGAAGAAATACGGTGTTAATCATAGGGTCTCTACGCCCTATCATCCTCAAACAAATGGAATGGCTGAGTTGTCTAATAGGGAGATCAAACAAATCCTAGAAAAAACAGTGAACCCAAATAGAAAGGATTGGAGTTTGAGACTTGATGATGCTCTTTGGGCCCATAGAACAGCTTTCAAAACCCCCATTGGAATGTCACCATTTAGATTGGTCTATGGAAAGGCTTGTCATCTACCAGTTGAGTTAGAACACAAATCCTTTTGGGCTGTAAAAACATGTAACATGAACCTATATTCTGCTGGGAAAGAAAGAAAATATTGTTTGCAGGAGTTGGAGGAGATCAGAAATAATGCATACGAAAGCTCCAGGTTATACAAAGAGAGAAGCAAAGCCTTTCATGATGGGAGGATTCTCAACAAAAACTTCAAGGAGGGAGACAAAGTTCTGCTATTTGATGCCAGATTGAAACTCTTCCCAGGTAAATTTTGTTCCAAATGGTCTGGCCCATTCATTGTTACTCATGTTTTTCCTTTTGGTGCAATACAGATTAAAGATCCAGACAAAGAGACATCATTCACTGTCAATGGGCATCGGTTGAAGCTATTTCGAGAAAATTTTCATGATCCTCCAGGGGAGGAAATTCAACTTCATGACACAGAATATAATTGATTCCAGGTTGTGTCTTTCCTTATCATTTATTTTTTCTTTGTCTTTAATTTCCTGAATTTCATGCTAAAAAAAACTACACAATGAGGACATTGCATAGAATAAGTGTGGGGGGGACACAATGCTGGGTAGAGTAGATTTTTTTTATGAACTTTGTTTTTGAAATTTTTTGTTGTCAAAATTTCTTTCCATTTTTTTTTTCTTCTTTCTTCGTGTTTCTTTTTCAAAAAAAGGGGTTTTGGAATTTCTTGAATTTCATTTGAAACTTATGCCATGGAGTGAACAAACTTATCCTTTGAAACTAAAGATAAATGAATGCTGAAAACGACATTGCTTTAAGTTCAAAAATTTGGAAAATTCTTAAAATGACCACTGATTTTTAAATATCGTGGCACATATCACTGGCATTGT
The DNA here is from genome assembly GCA_963277665.1 of Viscum album. Lineage (NCBI taxonomy): Eukaryota > Viridiplantae > Streptophyta > Magnoliopsida > Santalales > Viscaceae > Viscum > Viscum album. The sequence continues at coordinate 509,958,679 of OY728145.1, forward strand.
GATTGAAATTCTCATTCCTGTGAGGCCTCTGGACCCATTTTTAAATTTTCTTCACATTTACCTCTTTCTTGAGAGAACCAATTCGTGTTTGTTTAAACCAGAACTTGATTTATTTCTATCAAAACTTGAGGGCTGAGATACGTGTGATTAAAATGATTGAGGCATTTGTTTGAATATTGGAGCCTCCTTTTCATGATTATCCTTTTTATTTTGGCCTTCCTTGAACATTTTATCCTTCGTGAGCCCTTAGTAGCCATGTATAGCCTGTTAGGTTAGCCACATTACAAGCCAAATTTCCCTTTCCAACCTGCTCTGGAAGTATAAATGCATGATCTAGTTGAACTTAAGTGTGAAGGGGAAGATGACTCATGATGTGCTACCTCATTTGGTGTTGCTTTGGGAGAACATTTAAACATTGAAGGCGTATCTGTGATGCTGGAATATATTTTTCTGGGAGCTGTGCCTATTTGGAGCTCTCAAATGAAATGGAGCTGTGCCTATCTGGAGCTCTCAAATGAAATGGAGCTGTGCCTATCTGGAGCTCTCAAATGAAATGGAGCTGTGCCTATCTGGAGCTCTCAAATGAAATGGAGCTGTGCCTATCTGGAGCTCTCAAATGAAATGGAGCTGTGCCTATCTGGAGCTCGCAATGGAAATAAGCTGTGCCTATCTGGAGCTTTTAAAAAAAAAATCATACATTCTGCTGAAATATTGATGGAATGGGGTGGAAAACAGAAGATCAGAGCTAATTATTTTAAGAGAATATGGAGGAGACCATACTTGAGCAAAAATTAGAATCATGCATTTCTAATTCAAAAAAGAGCCAAACCCTCCTTATTCAGCCACAGAATTTTTCACATTTAAAACCTACCAACCCCAAGCCACAGAAAAACCTTGTAAAGTCCTCATGATAATCACATGTTCTTGGTTCACATCGGGTGGAGATGTAGAAATTTATCAAGCCTATGGTAATTCTTGCATGAGTTGGATGAGAAAATCCTTGTTGCAAATCTATATTGTGTGCTGAGAGAAAAAAATGAATGTGAGGTAAGTGTGTTTTGTCCATGAGAAGAAAAAAATAAGTGGAAATGGATTGAATGATTTGAATTTAGAATTTTAAATATTGTTCTTTAATGAGGCATGATATCTTTTTAATTCATTGTGGTAAAATTGGTAAACTCCATTGGTATGTGTTTTATTTTTCTTGATACCGTGCTCACTTGTCCAGGAGTCCAAGAGCCAAGTGTGGGGGAATTGATAGAGATAATATTTCCAATATTTTTAATGTCTATTTAAATGATTTAAACCTCAAAAATTTAACAATTTGATCTTATTTGTAACAAATTTGGATTTATAGTGTGTTTTGGGATAAAAAGTTTAAATTTCATAATTCTGGATTTTTAACAGCTTTTTATCACAGGGGTATTTTGGTCATTTACAAAAAAATATAAATCCAAATTTTATGATTATAATTTCTTTAGAATCCTAATTTAATTTCCTTCAACTTTGTCTGCTGGACCAGGATCTGATTCTACCATCTTGAGGTCCAAACAATTCAATGAAGTTGAAGATTTTTGAGGAACACCAAGGAAGCTTCCAGGAAATTTCTTCCAGAAAAACGAAGGTTCAGTGAAATATCCATAACTCGCTCAAAACGACTTTAATGGAGCTGAAATTTTGTGGATAGACGGCTAGGAAGATGTGGAACAAGTTGCATTAAGGAGGCCACGCCTGAAATGGCCGTGTTCAGGGACATTAATTCAGTACAAAACGGTGTTTTTCGGTTTGATGATTCTGACTGGACAGAATAAATTGTCAGAGGAAATTGGCCATAACTCCCGGAATACCTATCCAAATCCGCTGAGCTTTTGAGGGGACACGGCCAAGACAATTATGAACAACATTGAAGAAGGCCTCAACGCGTGAAGAGGTCATGTATGGGGTCCAAAACGCGACAACTTTCGGGGGTCGAAATCTGCCTATAAAAGGAGGGGAGCTCCTACCTCTCAAAATATTCTATTTTTCACCACACCATCCCTCACAAAAGGGAGTTGGCTTGAGAGAGAGAAGGGGAAGGTGGAGATTTTTATCCTTAAGAAGATGAAATTCTTTGAATATTCAATAGAAAAGATGAAGGCTTCTCAAGTGATGGAAGGCTAAGCGGCAAGTGGTTGCGGACGGCGACACCCGACGGACACTCTCTTCCGAGTTTGGATTTTAATGTGTAATCTCTTTTTTTGAATTTCTCTTGAACCTATATTTTTGAATGAATCTGGTTGTTTTCTTTCTTAAATATATTTTCAACAAATTTGATTTGACCATTGTTCCATCTATAAAGCAGAACAATTGACTTCGCTATTTAAAATTCTTTGGTGAGGTTTTGTCATTGAGCATAGCGAATTCAATTAGGTTCAATTACTTGGAGGTATTTAAGTAATTGAATCACTTCTATAGGCGGGACAAAAGTCATATTGAAGTCTTAAATATGGCGTCTTTTCAAATTTGAGTGTAAACCTGGGGGTCCTTGGGGGTACATTTAGGAATTTAAAATAAGAGATATTTTTTATATACAAGGAAGAGGGGAGTGTCCGAGAGGGTGAAGCTTGTCTGCGACTGCTATTTTTATTCTTGATTTCAAACCCACATTATCTTTCCTTTAAAATTATTTACGTTTAGAATTTAATTAAAATTTTATTTTCAAATTCTTAATCAAACCCCCATTTTCATTTCATTAAAAACAAACAAAACAACAAAAGTGACAGTTTTACAACTCGAACTGCAACCTCCTCGAGAGACAGCCCTGTGGTCACCACTGTGCTACATAAAAAGGGAAAATATTGATTGAGGGTTTCACGACAAAAACGCTCACATCAGTGATTCATCCAAGAAGGGACTGAGATGCATCCTCAAAAAGAATGATATGGTGATGGTTATGCCTCATGAAAATTGAACTTTAATGAGATAAATTACCCAACTCAGTATTTGAAGTTAACTGTGGCAATTTTTTCATTAAAAATATGGAGGAATTGTATTTATAGATAAAGGTGTGATATATAAGATGATCATAAAAGTTTAAAGTATATTTTCACATAGTAAGAGTTGAATATGTTCCAAAGAAGATGGTTGGAGCTAATTGATTGCATATTGTTACTGCTCAATGCATTACCACCTTGGGAAGGTTAATAAGGTGGTAGATACTCTAAGTAAAAATGATAAAACTAGATTATCTATGATGAGGATCACAAAAGATACAATATTTCTAGATTTTCTTCATAAAAGGATCATTAAACTATCTATTAAAGTAAAGATTAAAGTGGAATGAAAGGAATATGTAGAGATAAAAAAGAATATAAGAAACGTATATTAGTTCAAACTTGATTGTGATGGAATGATAAGGTTCAATAACTATTTATGTGTTTTGTCCATACCATATTTGAGAAATGATCTATTGGATGAGGCTCATAATTCATCATTCTCTATTCATCCTAGAAGTAATAAGATGTATAGAGATCTGAAACAGTATTTATAGTAGGACAACATGAAGATACACATTTAAAAGTATGTATCTTAGTGATTTGTATATCAGTAAGTTAAGGCTAAGGGATACAAGTCTAAGAGGATGTTACAATTATTACCCATACCGGAATGGAAATGAGAAAACATCAACATTGATTTTTTCATCATAATCCACAAAATTTCTGAAGGATATAATTATATTTGGGTTGTTTTAAATCTCCTTATAAAGGAAAAAAACTTTATTACTATCAGAGAAGATTGATATCTTGATAAAAATTCTATAATATACATTAACTAAGTGGTAAAGTTTCATGGAGTACCACATTCTATTGTATCTGATCCAGATCCAAGGTTTACCTTAAAGTTATGGAGAAGTCTTCAGTAGGCTTTGTATATAGAGTTGAGTTTTAGTATGGAATACCTTCCTATGATAGATGGTCAGTCTAAGAGAACCATTTAAATCCTACAGGATATGTTGAGATCTTGTTCTTTGGATTTCAAAGGTAGTTGGGAACAATATCTTCCTCTAGTCATATTTTCTTAAAAAATATATTTCACTCAAGAATTTTATGTATCCTTGTGAATCCATATATGGTAAGAATTTTAGAACTCTAATGTGATAGGTTGAAGTTGTATAAAGAAATATATTGGGACATGAGAAATATTAGAAAATTTTGGAGAAATTTAAGACCATTCAAAAACACATTAAAGAAGTTCAAATTTGAAAAGAAAGATATGTTGATAATCATCGATGAGATATGGGGTTTGAAGTTGGTGAGAAGGTGTTTCTAAAAATTTCTCCATGGAATAAGGTTGTGAGATTTGGGAATAAGGGAAAGGTAGGCCCTAGGTATATTGTCCACTTCGATATTCTTGATCGAGTAGGAATGGTAGCTTATCACTTGACACTTCTACCCAACCTCTCTTAAGTTAATGATGTGTTCCATGTATCTATCTTGAGGAATTACTTACCTGATCATTCACATGTACTGAACTTAGAGTTTGTACAACTAGAGGCTGATATTTCCTACAAAGAACAACCTGTAGAAATATTTTATTATAGAGATAAAGTTCTACATAACAATTCTACTCACCTGGTTAAAATTCTACGGAGGAATTATAAATTTAAAGAAGTTACTTGGGAACCTAAGGATGCAATGAAACAAAGATATCATCAATTTCTTATGTCATAGTGATATAATCTTATGGAAAAATTCATTTTAATGGGGGTAGAATGTAACACCATGATATTTTAGGATATAATTCTTTTTTTTAAATCAATTTAATCTCTTCGATAGCTTACAATGTACACAACCACGAGTCTAAATGAACTATAATATAGTATAATATTTAACCTATCCATTAAATTGGAAGTATAAATAAGAATAAATTTATTCTAAAAAAATTATAATGGTTTTAGATACAAGAAATATTTTTTTAGTAAAGTCTTTAAATGTTTTAAAAAGATACATTTTCCTTAAAATAGTTTTTATTGGTTTTTTAAGAAAATAATATAATTATTTGACAATTTAAAAAAATTAATTTGATAAAATTAAAGTCATTTTTTTTAAATTGACATGATAAAATCATCTTAGGGTTAATTTTTTATAATTTCTTGAAAAGACTAAATTTTCAATGAATAATGAAAAATACTGATTTTTATTAAACATTATCTTTGGGTTTAAAGAATTTAAAAAGTTAAATTTTGTTTAAAATGGGTTTAAAATCTAAATTTGTTAAATTATATTATTATTAATTCAATTTAGTCCATTAGAATCAATTTTATGTTGAATTTTGATATAAAAACTTTTTATACTCAAGAAGACATTTTATTTGGAAAACCAATATTCATCGTATTTGTGGGTTTAATTTAAGAATGAAAATTTCTGCTTATATGAATTTAATTTGGTAAAATGGATTTAATATTTGGAATCATAATAATTAATAATTTTTAATAAGTTTAACTTAATTTTTTTATCATAATGAATAGTAAAAAAGTAAAAATCCATTACCACGGTTAACGTTAAAGCAAGTTTACTGTGGGGTTAAATTGAAGATATAAGGGTTAAAATAACCTAAAAACTTGTCTAAATTATATTTTATGGATATATTTAAACCATATTTAATATAATATTATTTAATGGTCCATTGTTTGGATTCATTTGGTGTGAATAATACATTTATATATGAGAACCCAACAATGATGAACAAGGTGTTTCTTTTGTGGAGGTTTTTTAACATAAGGATCATAGAAGGTAATCTAGTAGTAGATGAATAAATGAATTCAAAATCATTTAGAGTTAGTCGGAATTAGTTAAGGTGAGTTTTAGTGATCTAAAATTGGTGTTGTTATTACTCTTATCACTCTCAGAATCATGGGATGTGCTGATATATACGGTGAGTAACTCAAGAAGAAAGAAAGTCTTGGTGTTTTCAGATGTTAGAGATTTAATTCTGAATAAGTAAATTCATCATAAGGAGATCTGGTCATCTTCTATAAATTAATATAGTGAAAAAGGAAGGGGATGTTACACAATACAAAAAAGTCATAAGAAGGTTAAATGAAAGAGAAGTTGGATCTGTTACATCTTGATGGAAGGTGATCCCATGTGTTGGAATTATGGGAATAAAGTTTACTTTAAGAAATATTTCAATGAATGGAGTGTCAATTTTGGAAGATATTCTTCCAAAAGTGGATCCATAAATCCAAAATCAAAAGATACAAGTGGTCTTATACTGAGTGTATCTAGTTCACTTGAGTCGTAGATTATATAATCTAGAGGTTCATTTCACTCAACATCTAATAGAGGAAGTATGAGGAATTATAATTTTGAAAGATACATCAAGTTATATATTTAAGATATTTGAGCTCTCAAGATTAAAGGAAAAGGTGATGTTTCTATCCAAACAATAAATATAATATTTCTAAAGATGAAAAGTGTGCGACACATACCAGGGTTTGAGAAGAACATAATCTCAGTGAGATTGTTAGATGATTAAGGTTTCCATAAATCATTTACAGATAGAGTGTATAGAATAAAAAATTATTCCTTGGTTGTGGAAAAAGTATTTAAGGACAAGAATTTATACCTAATGGGAGTTTCATAATGGAAATACATGCCGAACAATCTATTTTTTCAAAATTTTGGAATGAATGTCTAGGATACTTGAGTTATAAAGGGATAAAAAACATATCTACTAAAGGAATACTTAATATGAAAATCACAGAGTATAAAAAATGTTGATATTTTTTCTTTTTAAAGTAATGGGATGTATCCTTATAAATAGAAGGTAAGATACTAAAGAATCGGATGTTTGAGCTAGTTTATATGGATTCATGAGGGACAACTTTGGTTTTTTATCATGTAGGCTTAGTGTATTATGTTACATTCATTGGATAAGTGACATAGAATATGTGGTTTTTCTTTCTCAAGAACAAATATATGTTATTCCAAACCTTCATTTTATGTATATCTATCTTGTAAATGGATACCAAAAGAAAACGTAAGTGTTTGAGGTATGATAATGGTGTTGAATACAAAAGTAGGGAGTTCTAAAGGTTTTACTAGCGGAAGGGAATACTATTTGAGAAGGCCATACCAGGAACATTAGATCATAACAAAGACATATATAGATTGAATTATATGTTAGTTGAAAAATCAATAATCATGGGAATTCGAACGAGTTTTATAAAAGTTTTTTGGGAGGAATTTATGAATTATGAGGTCTACTTAGTAAATAAGAGTCCATCATCTCACTTGGGAAAGGAACTTCTAGAAACATGTTGGTATATAAGAATGATTAAAATACCCCATCTCAAAGTATTTGGTTCACTCACCTACATAAACATTGATGTCAAGGAAATATACAAGATGTATGATAAGTTCCAAGCATTCTACTTTTTAGGGTATTGAGATGAAGAGTTTGGTTTTTGGATCTTGGATAAAAACTCTCAGAATTTTTTCAAAAGTATAAATTTTATCTTTAATGAAGAGATATCATGAGAAGATCCTAACCAAGAAGATATTTATAATGAGGTAAAAGTTTCATTACAATTTAAGGTTTTATATAGTGGATGTATCAAAGTTACAAGTATTCTAGAAAGTTTAGGGAGCTTGTAAGTTCCAAACGCACCAGATCATTTGGAAGAAATTTTGGAATAAGATCAATTTCTGATTGTCTTTAAGAGGCTATAAGTACCTAGAAATATTAGGGACTATGGAAACTTAGGGAAGATCCCTGGAAGTTAAATTTTAAAAATAATTATTTCCATAAGTAGTAGATCTATAATGATAGTTACAAATAACTACCAGGATTCAATGCAAAGTGAAAATATATAGATGTATATTGCACTACTTACTTTAAAGAATGATGGAGAGTCTGAGCATCGAGAAGAGGCTATAAGTCTAAAATATTTAAATTAGTGAGAGTTATCTATTATGGGTTAAATTGATTTCTTACATGTGTATAAAACATGGTAACTAATATAATTACCTTATAGGAATAATTTTATTCATAATAATTTGGTTTATCAGTTGAAGGAGGAAGTAGGTGGTAGATGGAGGTATATAAAAAAGGGTTGTCGTAAAGGGTTTTAGACAAAAAAGGTGTATATTTTTAGAGATATTTTCTCTAGTAATTAAAGACATGACTATTCTGATGTTACTCAACATGGTAATAATGAATGTTTTAAATCTAAAATAGTTGGATGTGAAGACAACATTTCTTTAAGGGGACATTGATAAAGAAATTTACATGGATAAACCGGATTGAAGAGAGCACCAAGGTAGTGAAAATAAAATATTAATGAATTTATGGAGGAATGGAAGTTCATTAAAATAAATACCCATCATTGATATTATTATTATAAGGTTTTCAATTATTTCAAATACATTATCTTAATTTTCTATGTTGATGAAATTATTATTATCGATTTGATGAAGGAAATGATTAATTAGCTGAAAGATTAATTGTTCATAAGCTTTGAGATGAAGGATATTGGTTCAAATTAATGAATTTTAGGGATTCTGATCAATAGATATTTAAGTTTCAAAACTTTTTTCCTGAATTAGTCTGACTATATTTCAAGAAATAGTGAAAATTTTACTAATGATCAAGGATATTCTTATTGCCACATCTTTGGAAAAATAATTATGATATAAAAGGTAAAGGCACCATGAATTGAAGAAAAGGTTGGGTACATAGAAATTGTTCCTTATGAATTTATAGTCAGAATCATGATTTATGGCATAGTTTTTACTCAACCATACATTGTACATGTAGTGATAATAGTTAGCATATTCATCTAAAATCATTGAAGAGAAAATTGGGAAGTACTAAAATGAATACTACAGTGTTTGAAAATTTCCAAAAGTTCATATCATTATTTCAGAATGGGTAAAGAGATACATAGTTTTTTGAAATTAGATATTGAAGGGGAATTAAATATTTTTAAGAGAAACATAAGATATGTGTTCAATTTCATAGGTACAAATATTTTTTGAATGTTTAAGCTTCAATTGGTAGTTCTACTTTTGAAAATTAAAGTGAAGAATATTGTTTTAACGTAATATGGGAAGGAGTTGATTTGGAAAAAGGGTATATTAGAGGATCTCATAATAAGGAAAGAGAATGGGGGTGTTGTTTTGTGATTCAAAAAGTTAAATTCACATATCAAAAATATGATATTTCATTTCTAGATGAAGTATATTCATTTGAAGTATAACTTTATCTAGATTTTATTGGAGAAAAAAAGGGATGAATCTATGAAAAATAAATGGGGATCAAAATACATTACATATGTTGAATATGATTTTATTTAAGGATACACTAATCTAATTGTTCACCTCAGTTGGACTAGGATAACCAAAATCATAGTGGTGGAACTATGCAACTATAATGGATTTTTTAGAATGGAAGAAGGTTTGTGGGTGCTGATGAAGTACTTAATGGTTAATCATAGGAAATGAATTCCAAGTGGGAGATTGTTAGGTTCAAATATGGAAATATTTTTTTAGCTAAGGAATTATATCTTCTAGAAGGATTTATTTAAAAATTATAACTTCTAAAGTTTAGATAGAGATGAAAAAAGAAACATCTACTAACATCTTGAAGTCTAGAAAAAATATAAGAGATATTGGAAGCTAGATAAAAACATTTATAACTTTCCCCTTCATAGTCTGAAGGTGAAGTTCATAAATGAAAAGGAATTGAATAAAATTTTATCTATTGATATATATGATTTTTTAGAGCAACATAAGGTTTTTTCTTTAGTAGTTTTGTAGTGATGAGAACACATAAAAATATTTGGAATTAACTATAAGATAAAACTTGTGAAAATTTCAGAAGCATGAACTTTAAATTAGAAGAAAAATTTAAGGTGGTGAAGGTCTATGACTAAATGGAGGTGTGGAAATGAGATTGTAATGAGGTGGAATCACTCAATGAAAAATAAAGAGGTGGTGGCACTATTCAAACTCCACTATACAAAGTATAGTAGGAACATATGTTCCAAATATAGAAGGGATTGAATAATACATTGTAATAATATTATGATTCTTGAATAAAAGTGATTATAGTGTTCCCCATAAGGAGTGGGAATAAGTCTAAACCACATGATTTCTTATGTTGTTATTTTTTTTATTTTTTTCTTTAAATCATTGTCTTCAAGAAGTTCTTTTTAGTATTTGTTCTAGAGGGCGTGTTGCAGTGTGGTGAATTAGGTGTTGTGTGTCTTATATGTTTTGGTAAATAATATCATGAGTTCATTATTGTACTTTTTTCCCACCTAGTATGTTCAAGAGATATGAATTTATATGTTCGGAAGTTAGTCAAGGACCCATAAGTGTTTTTTTCCTGTCTACCTGATATAAATTCCCATGTGTTATCCATACCTATATTAGATAATTTTATAATTTCCCAAAATATTACAACCTTTATATTTTAATGTAACATCCAATATCTATTATTATATCTATATCATAATCAATAAATTATGACATATATCATACACATATAGAACTCTAGTAATTTTCAATTCATCTCTAGATATGTGGGTTTTACCACTTTGATATTTAGAGATCCATCATTTCCAAAATGAACCATTAAATATACTCTCTCTATAATATTATTGAGAATATTAATGTTCCCTATCATGTGGGATTAAAACCCACTAGAAAAAATTCAAATGATCCTATTATTTGTTTCCTTTAAATCAATTTTAGTAAGTATCAATTTCTCATTCATCATCAAATTATTTTCTTTCCAGGAAACTCTAGGATGAATTGATTCATATGTTAGTCTCTTTAAATTTCCTTTAGAATTTGAAATACAATCATACTGCTCTTATTAAAATAGATAATATATATTTCCAAAAGGAATTTCATTGAATTGTCTTGCATCCATCCTTCTATGACCTTGATAGGAATAATTCGTTCTTTTTCTTTTCTCATAATCAACACTTTTCTACCCAAAGTTAGAGAAATTAAAACAATATAACAAGAATTATTTTATCTTCTAATATGAAGTATATATTTTGGGTCTCATTTTTTGACTTCCAATTTAATCACTTTCCTAATAACTTTTATCTTCATCATAATATGACATTATGTGGCATATATAACAACAGAATTGGCACTTCATCAATGTAATTTTTTTGTTTCTTCCATCTCCCCCAAAATACCATTTATTTGAATAAATCCTTTATTACTGATAAATTCTTGATGATTGAGAGATTTTTCATATCTTCTAATTTAATTTTCTCTCTAAATTTCCTATGTTAGTTTTTAATGTTTCTTCATCAAATCCAAGTTTGATTTTACCCACGTATTAGGTTTTTTGAGAACTCAACACCACTTTAGAAACTCTTAATCATTGTTATGCTCTTTAATTTAGTTATTTAGCTAATAATATTCAAAAATTTAAATTTTATTTAAGTTAAATGATTTCATTTAAGAGTCAAGACTCTTTCTTATGGACACCACTTACTCCTAAAGTTCTTAAATCTTCATATTTTCCTCCTTAATAGAGATGTTAAGATCATTAATGATCGTACACTGTTCCTCAATATTTGGCCTATTGTTAATCACTTATTTAGGTTTCAATTAACCATTTACATGCTCAAACACAACATTTTCTATTAAATAAATTTTATATTCAATATCATCAATATAACTTAAGGATTCCTTTAATAAACCTATGATCTTCTTGTTTCTGTTTATTTGTATGGAAATTTCCTTAAGATATCCTTCTGACTCCACCATGGGTTAAAAAATCCCTTTATTTGAACATATTCTTCAGCTTAAATATTTTATTTCTCTACATTTTCAGTTATATAATATTCCATATTTGAGATAAACATAGTTTCAACACTTTCCAAAGGATATTTTTCACCATCATCTTCCTCCATACTTACTATCACATTTCTATGAAATTTCTTTCCACTTATATTTCTTGAATTGAATTTATTTCCAGGTAAAAAAATTCTTTCTTATATTTTGAGTGAATTAATTTATCTCTATACTCTACATGAAATTTTTTTGGACACTTATCATCAATATTCCCTATATTTCCATAAGAAAATCATGCTAAAGGATTACCTATAAATCTTCACCTCTCTTAAACTTGCTCACCAAAAGTGACAATAACAAGTCAATTAATTATTATTATTCATTTATAGATTCATGATTCTCAATATTATCCATATATTTAAATTACATTTTTTTTATGAATATTCTAAAGATATTTTCAAATTCACTAGAAATTCATACGCAACCATCTTGCTATGAATATTATCAGGAGATAATTCCCTAGGATTTGTTTCTTAAAAAAAAGAAACTTTTGGATTATATATTGGTGGAAAACTCTATATATTATTCTTTACAATATAAACACATTTGATCTCATCACTGATTCCTTAGATAAATCCAAAAACATTAATAAGCTGGTTAAAGAAACCATAAATATTTTAACTGGAGTCCATGTTTAGATCATCAAATTTATTATGAATAACCTATTACTTCACTTATTATTTTTACCTTTATAAATTTTGGAAAGTTTATCCCAAATACATTTCACCAATGTGAAACTCATCACCTTCAGATAGATTTTATTTGACAATACCTTAAATAAATCATTTTAGGACTTAACATCATCATTAAATAATTTACAGTTTTCTTATTTCAATGAAAATTCTATAGCATCAGGAACTTGTATTCCTTGAAATAATACCAAGAAAACATCAATCCAAAGAGATCACATGTGTGATCATATTTTTTTCCAAACTTTATAATTATATCCATAATATAATGGAACTCCATTTTCTTTCATTGCATTATCCATGAAAATAAACTTCACTTCATAGATTCCAAATAATTAATCAATAGCTATGATACCTATTAATGAGACATTAGGTCACAATAAACAACCTCATAGGGGGTGGGTAAATTAGGATGATTCATATTTTCCTTCCTCTATCAAAATTAATTGAATATTGTCACCACATTTCTTGGTACACTTTGAATTTTTCATAATATTTGCACACACACAACTAGAATTGTAGAAAAGATAGGATCATGGACACTAAGATTTTACTTGGTTGAATCACAGTAAGAAACATCGATATATTACATATAAAATATGTTCTGATATTCATAATAAAGAATAATTCATTTTTTTGTGATTACAATAATTTAAGACAAGATCAGTTCTCATCCAAAGCCCACACCATACTCCTCTCATTCACTCAAAACTTTTTAAGAGGTTTGTAAAAGATGATTGTGTTGGAATTGTTTGGTTCGACCATGTAAAAACCATTTTATGGATAGATTATTAGAACTTATGGAAGAAATGATTCTAGAGGTCTAATTTCTAATACTGAAATAGAGGTGGTAGAGGGAAAAATACAACATCAAAGTTTCGAAGTAGTAAAGAAGATGTGGGAAGTCAGACGTAGGAAATTAGAAGATATCCCTTTGAAAAGTCCAATGGAGCCAATGCAATGGTGAAAAATAATTATATAAAAGTAACTCTTGGATATGTAAAAGTAATTCCAAAAAATATGTGAATCTTTTTCCTTGGAAGTTTTGTGGTAAAGGAAATACTTAATAGTCATCAGAATGTTATGTAAGAGTAAACTAGTGAAATTATCAAAAACATGAAATGTATACGAAGAAGAAAAAGTTAAATTAGTTGAGGTATTTTAATAAATGAATAGTTTCCCACAAAGATCAGATTAAGTTGGATGGAATCACTATTAGAATCCAAAGTTGGCAGCACCAGTTGAACCTGCTAGACTCTATTTTAAAAGTAGGATGGGGACATATGTTCTATATGACTTGTAAACTTTGTAATCATATTAAAATTCTGAAATAAATAGAATAAAAAACCCCCCATGTAATAAGAATAAGTAAAAACAATACAAAATACTTTTTTTCTTTTAACTTTATTTAATTCAATCATTTTAATTCAGAAGTTCTTATATGAGTTTGTTCTAAAGTGAGTGTTATGGTGTGGTGACTTAGGCGTGGTGCATCTTCTATGTTCTAGTACATCATAGAACATATTCACTCTAGTAATTTATTTACACCTAGTAAGTTATTTACGTATAAATTCTATCATTTTGAAGTTATGCATGGACATAACAAGTTGTATTAGGGATTCAGTTGCAGAGCTTCAAATGATCAAACCCTGACCAAGGCTCTTTAGAGATCAGTTTCACAACATCATTCGTCCCTTATCCTTATAGGATAATTTTTATAATGAGTTCTTAATCCCTCTTATATGTTTCAAAATTTCGTGGATGTTTATTTATTCTAGAATCAGTGGTGTTGTATGAGGGTATGGTCTGGGTAGAGAAGTTTGATGAAAATAATTTTGTATTTTAGAAGATAAAAATAGAGGATTATCTATTGCATAAGGATTTTCATATTCTATTAACTAACACCAATTCCAAAGCTATGAAGAAGAAATAATGGTATAGGATGGATAAGAAATCACTCATAGTGATCCAAATGTAATTTTCCCAAAATTTGACTTATAACATCCAAGAAGTGAAGACTACATCAGAACATATGAAGGTACTTGATGATATGTATGAGAAGTCAACATTGATGAAAAAGGGGTTTCTATTAAAGAAGTTATTTAGTGTGATAATTTAAAAATGAAAATAAATGGAAGATCACATCGATGAATTAAACATCATTAAGAGGTATATAGAATCAGTGAAGGTGTGTTTCAAGGGTCTAGAATAGGAGCTATTATTACACTCATCACTCCCAAAATCATAAAATATAATGGTTACTATAGTGATTAACTCAAGTGGTAATAAAAAATTGGTGCTTTTAGAAGTCATGGACCTAATTCTGAATAAGTAAATTCTTCAAAATGAGATCCAAGCATCTTCTAAAAATGAATATAGTATAGAAGGAAGGGAAGTTTTTATAACATAAAAGAGTTATAAGAAAGGTAAAGGAATGAGAAGGTAAACCCATAGTTTCTTGAGAAAATGTGGTCCCATGTGTTGGAATTTTAAGAATAAAGGCCATATAAATAAATATTTGAGTAAATAGAGTGTCAATTCTAGAATACATACTTTCACAAGTGGAACAGAAAATCCCATATTGAAAGATATGAGTGGTATTATATTGGGTGTAACCAATTTACTTTGATTCTTGAATTATACAATCTGGAGCTTCATTTCAGTCAACATCATAGAGGGGGAGTATGAGTAATTATACTTTCAAAATATATGGAAATGTACAATTTGCTGATTATGGAGCTCTTGAGATTTTAGGAAAATTTAAAGTTTTTTTCTAAACAGAGAACAAAAGTTTTCTATAGATAAAAGGAGTGTGGAACATTCTAGGGTTAAGGAATAACTTAATATTAGTGGGAAACTTTTATGGTGTGGGTTTTTGTAAAACATTTATGAACGGATCATGGATAATTACATGTTGTTTTATGGTAGTGTCCAAAGTAGTGGAGGATGGAAAATTTTACCTGATGAGTGTTTCATAAGCATGGAACATGGAACATAAAAAGAGTGAATATTTGGAAAGTATTGGAAGGAGTCCTTCCAAATATTAGGTAAGTTACCAAAGAACCAAACGTTAGTGCTAGTTTATACATATTTATATGGGCCATATCCGATTCATTCTCATGGAGCCTCACTGTATTATGTTACATTCATTAATAACATGACATAGAAGGTGTGGGATTTCTTTATCAAGCACAATTATGAGGTATTTATAATTTTATTTTATAGATATCCATTGATAAAATACAAAAATATAAGAAAATTAAGTGTTTGAGGTCTAATAATAGTGGGGAATACAGAATAGGGGAGTTATAGAGGTTCCACTAGAAGAAATACATATTGTTTGAGAAGATTGTACTAGGTATTCTAGAAAAAAATAGAGTCATAGAGATAATTAATCAAACATTAGTTGAGAAGGAAAGGATCATGGTAATTCATGCTTATTTTCCAAAGGATTTTTGTGTATTAGAGGTGTATTTTATATCCTACTTGTTAAAAAAATTCCTACTTCCCTATTGGGGAAGGAACTTCTCAAATGGTGTTTATTTTTAAGAAGGGTTAATTTTAACCACATCAAAGTTTTCAGTTCACTCACCTAAACCCACATTAATTCAAAATAAAGGGATAATATTGAGGTGAATTACCAATAATGTTACTTTATAGGGTATAAGGATGAATAATTTGGTTTTTTTACTTTGGGATAACAACTCTTTGAAGGTTTCTAGAAGTTGAAATGTAATATTTTATAAAGAGATATTGTGGAATGATAAGAACCAAGAAGAAATTTATGATGAGATCAAATTATCATCATATACTAATGTTTTTATGAATGGATGTCTAAAATTTTTAGATGTTATAAAATGTTTAGGATGGAGATCAGTTCAAGAATCACTAGATCATTCAAAAGAATTTACAAAATAATATCAAGTTCCAATGGTGTTGTTGTGGCTGTAAGTTTCAGAAATCTCATGGACTATGAAAGATCAAGAAAGTTATTTAGAAGATTAGGTTATAAAATAAGTAGTTCTAGAATGAGTAGAGTCATAAGTAATGTCTTAAAGATATACTAGGATTTATAACCAAGTGAAAAGATATAGAAGTAGCTTATATTATTTTCTTCTCATAGATGATAGAGAACCTAAGATCTTGGAAGAGGCTGTAAGTATGAAAGACTCAAATCAATGATAGTTATCAATGAGGGAAAAAATTTATTCTTTAAATGTGTCCATAATATAGAAGCTAACTAAAATACACATTGGAAATTAATTTCCTCAAAATAAATGGGTTTATTAGTTGATAGAGGAAGCACATTATAGAATGAGGTACAAATTAAGGATATTGATGAAAGGTTTTCAACAAAAAAAGGTATAAATTTTTTCATTATATTTTCTTTAGTTTTTAAACACATGACCATTTATATGGTTCTCAGTATAGTGGTAATGAAAGGTTTTCATCTAAAACAATTGGATGCGAAGTTATCATTTCTTCTTGGGGACTTAGATGAATAAATCTATTTGGAACATCTATAAGATTTCATAGAGAAATGAAACTTAAATCTTGTGGGAAAGCTAAAATAGATCATTTATGGATTAAATTTGGCACCAAGGTAGTGTAAATGAATGTATGGAGAAATAAAAGTTCATATGGTGTAATGATAATAATATATATTACTGAAATATATTTTATGATTGGAGATTTATAATCTTACTTCTCTATATAGATGACATGCCTATTGTTAGTTTGGTGATGGAAAGGATTAATGATATGAATGATGAATTTTTTGAATGTTTTGAGATGAATAATCTTAGTACATTTAAATGGAACTTAGGGATGTAGATTTTAGTGGATTTGAATTCTAGAACTTTTTTTTCTAACTCAGTCTTATTACATATTGAAAGTGGCAGAATGTTTCACAATGAGAAAGGAGAAATGGGTTAACACACCCCTGAATAAACATTTCAAGTTAAGATAGGATAAGGCATGTTGAATAGAAGTATAGGTTGAATACATAAAAAATGTTACTTATACATAAAAATTAAAAAAACTTGATGTATTCCATAGTTTTTACTTAATTGAACATTGTATATGCAATGGGAGTAGTTATTAGATTCATGGAAAATACTGACAGAGTAAATTGGGAAGTGTTAAAGTGGATCCTTATGTATTTGAAATTTTTTAAAAGTATTTCTCTATATTTAAAAATGGATGAAGTTATTTTTAGGTTTTCATACTCATAATTTTGAGGGGGTTCATAAAATTATAAGAGAACCACATTTTTTTATTCACTTTTAGAAGCACAATATGAGTTTGATGTCAAAGATTTGGTTATTAGTTACACTTTTGACAATGGAAGTAGAGTAAGTTGCATTAATAGAAGTTAGTAAGGAGTTGATCTAGCTTAAGGGGAAATAAAAAGATCTCAAAAGAATGAATGAAGTTGGAATATTGTTTTTTGATTCACAAAGTGTGATTCACTTAGACAAAAATACAATATTTCATTCTAGGATAGAGGAAATCTAGTTTATGTATCAATTCATATATAATTTATTGGAGGGAAAAGTAATGGATCTATAAAAGATAGATGTAGCTCAAAATCCACAATATATGATGAAAATGGTTGTTTTCTAGGATATACTAAGGCAATGTTACACCTTAGTTGGTCTAGGATGAATGGATACATGATGAAAGAACTATAAAACTACAAAAAAGTTTGATAATGAAATAAGGTTTGTAGATCATGATAGAGGAATTAGTAACAAATCATAGAAAATGATTCTCTAATGAGATATTATTAGGTTCTGTTGTGTGAAAACCATTTTACAGCTAGATTATTAGAACATATGAAAGGAGGGATTCTTGATGTCTAATTTTCGATGCTTAGATAGAGGTGGTGGAGTAGAAACTACAGTGTCTAGAATCCCTGAATTATTATACCATATGTAGAAAATCATAAGTAGGAAACTAGTAGATATTAATTTGACAAGTTTGATGGGGGTAGTGTAGAGGTGTAAATGACTTGAGTAAAAGTAACTCCAGGATATGTAAAAGTAATTTTGATGAATACATGATGGCTTTTCCTTAATGGTTTTATGAAAAATCAAATATGCAATTATATGTAAGAATAAACATGAAAAGTACTAGAATCATGCATTTCATACTAGAAGATAAAGTTAAGGTCATGGAGGTCTTTTAATAAATGGAGGGGTGCCCACGAAGATTATATTGAGGTGGACTGACTCACTAAAAAATTCGGAGGTTGTGGCACCAATTTCATTGAATAGAATCTAATTTAAATATAGTGTGGGGAAATATGTTCCAAATGACTTGTACACTTGTAATCATCTTTATATTCTTAAATAAATGATATTACAACACCCCAATGTAATAGTACTAATTAAAAGATATATTACCTAAATCCATGAATATATATATATGATATATATATTTTTATATGAGGTGTATCTTTTTTTCATGAATGTTTATTTTTTCATGCATTATGGGTATATCGTTTATATTGCCTATGATAAAATTTATTGTTTGGCAGTTCGATCATCCACAAAACTATCATTTAATGTATCATTTCATTTGATGAAATTTTTAGGTGTAAATGTATATGATTCATATATATATATATATTCATGAAAAATACATTATATTTATTCATGTGTTTTGACGCATGAATAAATGAGACAATATTTAAGGAGAATATTTAATTTCCTATTTAAAATACTTCTTTGTGATGGTAGTGGTTAGGGTGTGGATTCAGATCATTATTCTTGGCCGATACTCCCTGACTTGTAGAAATATTATTTTTTACTTCCTTATATACGAGATGCTAGCACATCATGAATGGAAGAATGATCACATTTGAACATAAAATGATTCATATCATCCCTTGGATACAATATGGATGTGGGATAATTTTTATTTTTAATTTAGTGATCTTTATCAAACTCATTATATGAAGATAAAAAGGTTGGAGTGGATCTCCAGTGTAAGTTTCACACATTTACAATGGTTCTTCATTTATTTTTTACATAGTTTCATATCATATTACATTAAGATCCTTAGATTTGGTTTCTAATTACTTACATTATGTCTAATAAGTGTTATTAAATTCATATAAAACCTAACAGTTCTATCAGAGAGAAACCATGCTTTAGATATATGAAATATTGTGTTGAAATAAATAATAAGACAAAAAACAGAGCCCCTCTTTTTAGGTTTATTGAAAATATGGAGAAGCGTTTACCCTTACACATTTAGGCTATATAAAGGTAACCAATGCCTTATCCTTATGAAAATAAGATGTATAATGTTAACCAAATAATTACCTTATGAAAGAAAGGATACCCGGGGCTTACCTTTACATGAAGGTTTCATGTAAATGTAGTCTGTATTGTAACCCTTACACAAATGGTTTGCATAAAAGTGTTATATAAGGATATGATATTAGATACCCTTACGTGTAAAGGTAGTGAAGGGTTTTAAAATCTCACATAAAGGTGAATGGTGTATGTGTAAAGGTTATATATTTTTTAAAATTATTACACAAAGGTAACTGACCACTTACCATTACATGAGAGGTTATGCAAATATAGTATATGTTTTATTAAGGCTACATAAAGGAAACCTAAGTCTTACTTTTACCTCAAGGAGTTCACATAAAGGTAAGATATCAATACTATTTATGAATTATGTTTTGTGCAAGGTTCAATCCTATTTACCCTTTTGTAGATAGTCTATATAAGGGTAGTAAAAGGTTATATTTATGTAGAATATGGATTCTATGTAAGGGTAAACTGAGGATACCCTTATGCATGAATGGATTCCTATGTAAGGATAAATAAAAAATATTAAAATTTTGTTTTGACATATAAAATTATTTAATGGTTTATAAAATGTTTATAAATCATTATAAAATATATTTTGGTGTATTTTAATTTATTAAATGGTTTATAGGTTAATTAATTATAATTTTTTTATATTTAAATAAATATTTATAAACATTTTATTCTCAAATATTAAACATTAATACTTGAAATACCCTTTTACCCAAATTATATGGTATGATTTATAATCAAGAAATAAAAGTGTTTATTTAGAAATCATAAGAAATAATTTATAAAGGGTTATAAATTATGAAATAAGGCCAAAAAATACAAAATTTTTATATTTAAATTATAAATTGTTCATAATTAATTATTTTGAATTGTTAAAAATAAAAAGGGATTTATTTGAATATTATTTAAGCTACACCAAAAGTATTTTGATAATTGATATGATAAAGGTTAAATAATGATTTAGTACATGAATTTAGATTATGTAAAATGTTTACACAATATAAATTGGACTATAAATAGTTTATAATTCATATAATTTCATATATTTAAAATTAAAATTCCATATAATGATAAATATGAAAGAGTTAATATTGGAATGAATATAAAGTTTTTATATTCAATATTTTGAAATTAGTATAAAATTTTTATATTCAATTTTATGGAATGTCCATAATATTAAAGATGAAAATTATAAAAGGGATTATAACTAACTTTTATTTATGAATAGTTCATAAATGGTTATGACATGTTTAATTTTTTGAATTGTTAACTTATTTAATTTTTATTCTCTTATATATTCATGTTTAATAAATTATTTACAAAATTTTAATATTTTTTATTCTTTAGTTTAAAATGTTAAACTGATTCAAGGATAGAGCCTTCATTACATGCTTATATTGACTCTATAATGAATTTAGTTTTTTTATCTACCTTGACCTCAGTTTGAAATTGAAGTTATTATCTTCTCTTTATTTATTGAATATAATTTTTGTATATTAGGTGTTAGAGTTATTATAAATTGTATTCTATTTTGAGTAATTCCTCCCTAAGTAGAGAAACTTCGGTCCAAACTACCTACATACCTAGAGGACTATGCCTTGTCTAGGAAAGTGAATGGGGTTTTATATCTATCTCTATTTGCCTACTCATGTGGATATTTTCAATTTCATGTAATTCTATACCTTTACACAAAGTTCTCATATACCTTATGCATATAATGCATCCCAATATGTATGAATATGTTTGGATTCTATTTTTATGTGAGTAATATAAACTTGTGGGTTGTGTTAAGGGTTGAAACTCAATATTTTTTAAAAATATTGATTTATTGTAGGGAATATAATTCCAAAATAAAATCAATATAAGAATGAATACATAAAATGTAATAACATGAGATAAGATGGTGATATTAAAATCCCATTAAAATACTAAGTGTGAAATTCATTCTTAAGAACCACTTGTCAAGACCTTGATCATCCAATTGGGGAGTTTTGTTCCAAATCTAGGTGCCCCTAGATTATCTTGTGTAAGGAAAGCAAGCAATAAGTGACTCTTTATTATCTTGTTTAGTAGTTTCATGCCAAATATGGGTTCCCTTGTATCATGCTTGGTTATCTTGTTTTTGGTGTTTAATTTGGGTAATACTTAGATGGGAAGTTCCAATGGTTAAGATATCAGAGGAATATAGTTGATTTTATCCATATAATGGATTGGAAAAAAGTTTTTCTTCTCAGCTATATAATAATCATATATTATATTATTGGTATGATTACATTTTGAAATAATTAAGTGGTGAGGTGAATGCTAAATTAGAATCATTTTCTTAGTGAAACATAGATCTTGACCCACTAATGGATATAATGGATTTTGAACTAGTAATCATTTTAGTGGAATCCCATTTAATTAAAGACCTTATTTAATGGTTATAAAATATGATACCAAACTGATAAAATATTTAATTGTATATTATCATCACCATAATCATAAAAAATTTAAATTAATCATTGAAAGGTGAATCTTAATTTAAGTTACTCTTAAGAACGGTAACATAAGAAAAGTTCTTAAGAAAGATTGGTGTTTTAAGAAAAGTTGTTAAGGAAAATTATATCTATTAGAATAGTTCCTTACTCAATAACCAAGTGTTTAAATCATTCAACAAGTGAATTTAGATGCTTATATAGACATAAATAGATTCATTCAAGGTTTC
This sequence comes from Viscum album, assembly GCA_963277665.1. Taxonomy (NCBI): domain Eukaryota; kingdom Viridiplantae; phylum Streptophyta; class Magnoliopsida; order Santalales; family Viscaceae; genus Viscum; species Viscum album. The sequence continues at coordinate 509,981,279 of OY728145.1, forward strand.
AAAGGCATTATATGAAAAATTTATTTTTCTATTTTGAGAATTTATCCTATTTTCATTTATGGAAATGTTCAAAAAACATGATTGAATTAAATAAAATTTTACCTGATATTCTTAGAGTGTAGAGGATGTATAAACTGGGCATATGATATCTGTATTTTGGTACTGTATGAATAAAACAAGTGGGTAAAATTTCAAACCAGAAGAAGAAAAGTTAGTTGAAAAATTCAATAATGTTTCTTCAAGAATCCAACCAAAGTCATTGAAACCTAGGGTTGATAGGAAGGAAGAATAATAATTATATATTATGGTATTATCCAAAATAACTAAAGGAGTTTGGATAAAAGTGTTTTATCTTGGATAAAAGTTTTTATCCAAATATTTTTTAAAATATGTAGAAATGTTTTCCTTCCACCCATCATTGGTATATTTTAATAAATTCTTATTTTAAAATTAAAATTTTCCACACACATAGAATATCAAATACGATATGGTTTCAATAGTTTATTTAGTAAATATTCACACTACAAGGAAAAAAAATCTTATTTCCTAATACAAAAGGGTGTATGTATATTATAAATATATTTTAAAATTAATATAGTGTATAAGAGGCTAATGGGAGTGTGTTCGGGCTTATAGAAGTCCAAAATTAACAAATAAAGGATAATAATGATATAAATTTAAATTGTTTTCCACTTAATATCCTAAAATACTTCATATATTTAATGTTAAAGAAAAATTTAAAGTGTTACATTTAGTTACCATTTAAATGTGGATATCACTATTTATTGAATGATTATACCAACCAAAATGAAAAGTGAATTACAATTGATATTCTAAAAGAGTTTAGGGTACGAAGGTAAATAGAAATGTAAAGAGTTACATTAGTCATCGCAAAAAAGTAGTTTTCACTTTATCCAAAATGAGTTTCGGATGATTAGTTAAAAATAATTTAAGTAGTTACATTATTTCAATGAAATGGAATAGGGTAATAAGGATAATGATGATAAACTTATAATGTAATATAAGAATATAACACCCCAAAAATTTTATGGTATGTTTCTCTTAAATACTTTCAATTAATTAGATAGACTGTATTTCATAAAGAAATGAGACTCTTTGAAACAACACTAGGATATTTTGGAGAAAGTAATAACCTAGCCATTAAACATAAATTTTCCACTTTTGTGTTTTGAATTTCAAAAAACAGACATACATGATTGCGATTAGGGTGATATTTGGAGTCTCATAGAATCAAATTAATTTTTATTTAATGTTAACTTACCCTTATAAATAGAAACTTACCATCATGAATAGTAAAATAACCTTATGAATATTAATATGAACCTTAAAAATGGTAACCTTACCCATGAAGGTATAAATAATATTTAGGCACCTTAAAAATGATGGTGAATATTTTAGGTATTGATATTTTTCAATTAAATGCTTATTTTAATTAAAAATTAAAGATATCATATTTATAAAATTATTTTTGAAAAATGGAGTTCATTTTTGGATTTTAAACATAAAAAAATGGTTAGAGTGTATTTTTGGGATTTTTCTGAAGTACTTGAATTTTTGGTGAATAGTAAAATTTGATAATTTATAAAATATATTAATAAATGAATTTATGCATCATGATTGAGTCATGGATGATTTAAATAGACATTGTTTCAAATTCACATGAATTTATTATTGGTTTTGGTCACAATAATCAATATTATTCCTTGTATTGGGAAAAATAATAAACTAATGATTAAAATAATGCAAAACCCTCTTATCCTCCACTATATAAACCACCCCTCACCCCCTCTTCCTATCACACCACTAAAGATTTTAGCCTTGCATAAGTTCTGCCAAATATACTTCCAATGTGCTCCCCCCACATCCATGATCTTCGGGTCTCACCAAAAGGAAAGAAACAAAGGCCTTAAGGAGATTCTTAAGGAGGAGTACTCAAGAGGTGAACCTCTCTTCCTTTTTCTTTCAACATCTTTTACAAGTTCCATTATTTTGTTGCTCTATACTCATATCACCTCATCCAAATGATATGACAATCATATTACCTTAAATTAACTAGAATTTTATTATGCTAATGGAATATTTCCTCATCATCTCTATTCTACCTCCTCTTATTCTAAAAATGAAAACACAGTCCGAGATGTGTTAATTTATCACATTCAAAGATGAAAAATTTCCAATTTTTTATTACCGTATTTAATTTTGGCCGTGAAACCATTTTTATGGTTGAACTATATCAGAATATATTTACATAATCTTATTTAATGTTATGTAATCCTTACACACTAATAATATAAAATAATAATACAAAACAAGTTCATTATGCACAAAACCCCTAAGTTAATCCAAGTGTTTATCATCATCTTTTATCAAAAAAGTCATACTCATGGTATATAACCCAAAATAATTATAAGATCATTTATATATATATAATTTAACTAATAATATATATTAATAATTATTTATGTTTAACCACATTTCAAACGAACTTCCATCGATGAATACAAGTAAACCGATCATGAAAACCAAGGAAGGAAATGCTTCTAAAACAATAAAATTAAACCTATTAAACTCATAAAAAAGTCCATTAATGTACCTAATAAGGTTATAATAAATCAATTACATGTAAAGGAGGTACTATAATTATTAATTAATGAATCTAATATTTATTATTCATGTCATTAAGATCAATTGAAGAAGACATTCAGGTATAAGGTAAAGGGTTTCTCATCTCACTTTTATTTCCATGAGATTTCCATTGTTCGCCACTTGTTTATTGTATGTGGTGTATTTTTATTTCCATTTGATACATAATATCATTATTCTATTTATATTCATGGTATTTAGTGACTCACTTGATTATTATTAACTCGATTTATTACAATGTTGTAAGAGACTTTGTTTCAATTTCCATTTCATTGTGATTTACTGGGTATTATGCACCTAATAATTCTCATGTGGTGTACCTACTGACCTTTGAGATAATTATTCATTTTAAATTGTAAATATATTATATATCCATATTCTAGTTTCATGTATTTGATTATTTTCTTAATACGTATACCCTTTTACATATGGTTTTTATTTGGAATGTTGTTTTAACTGTGGAAATGTTGATGAATCTATATCCTCTAATCTATATGAATATTGAGAAGGAATATTGTAACTATATTACATATATGTATAACGAATTATTTAGACTTTGAATTATGGGAAGGGCCTGACATATTCTCTCGATGCATCAACAAGTCTCATGAGACAAGTTAGTTGGAGACAAACCCTTCGAGTTTTTTTCCAAAACAGAATCAGACAGGTATCTACCCACAGAATAAACCATTTAGAAGGTATAGTGGTTTCATGTTTCTGATAAATGAAGTCCAATTAATAATAATTCTCTTTATTCCTTTTTAGTTATTACTATCCAAGAGGTTTTCACTATTAAAAAAATATATGGATACAGTTTCATTCGCAGTTTATTAATGGCATGTGTTTTTCATTTGTCCACCATTCCATATTGAATATGCCAATTTTATTATGTTCAATTATTGTTGATTCAAGATTATACTATTTTTAACCTTTACTGAGCATTTCAGCTCCCCCTTTCATTTTTTACCTTCAATAGGTTATGAAGAGGAGACCATTTTATGAGTTCTTTTGGATGTAGTTTATTAGTTTTTGTTATGTATTGTATTTTTTACCTTTGCCAAGATAATATGAGTTACATATATGTATTTAGTTTCTTCAAGAATAATAAACTGACCATTCCTTTGGTATTTCATTCCTTTTAATCATTCCAATGTAATAAGTAATGCACCCGCTCTAGGTTTCTTGGGTTGGGGTGTTACAGTTGGTATCAGAGGAAGTTTAGTAGAAACCTTGGAAGCTAGATTTAGGAAACATAGCTTAGAGGACATAACCCTAAGTTAGAATTTGATGATAATCATAGAAGAACATCCAGGAATTTTGGTAAAGTAGGGATTATGTGGGTCTTCCTATAAAATACATCCCTATCTGGATACTACAAGTGGACATGATTATGGAACAAATGTACCTAGGAGGAACAACTATGACAAGGAGTTTTGAGCTTGACCTAGAGTATCCTAATACACGATGAAGAGCCTTAATAGACACCTGGTTTGACACTCCTAGGGGGATATGCTTAGGATAATTCACATTTTCTTTAAAAACAATTATGAAGGGTTTAAAAGTAAATATAAATAATGTTTATGATTATGAGATTAGTTGTACATAAATTTTCAGATTATCTTAAGTGTTTTATAGTTAGAAATTATGTACAATGACCTAATTTAGTGTATGGCATTGTTTAGTGATGCTTTCTAAGGAATAAGGGGAATCAATACACACAAAAAATGTAGGGATTTCCCCACTGAGAAAGTCAACACAATCAGTGTTAGAGAGGATCAGATCATGACCATATCAGGAAAACTTACTCAGGATGTGTTTAATAACCATGATACACCTGTATTGGATCATTTCACATGGAAAAAGACCCCATATTTTAGTGGGACTACTAATCTGGTGGTAGATGAGCAGCGGATCAAGTCCCCTAAAAAGTCATTTCTAGCATTAAGATGCAATGAAAATGAAAAGGTAGTACTGTGAATATATTTCCTCCAGGGTTATGCTAATTAATTGTGGTCATTGATCTAGAATACCACAGAGGAAGAATAAATTGAAGATATGAAATGGAAAATCTTTAAGGACATATTATTTGAAAAATTATTTCCCTTGTGAACAACAAACTGAAATGAAGAGGAAATTCCTTATCCTAAAGCAAAGGTAAGAAGAAAGTGTTATAGAGTATGAGGCTACCTTTACAAGATTATTCAGGTATTCTATAGATTACATACATGATTCATAAGATAATATCGATCATTTCTTTGAAGGTCTTAAGCTAAGTCTTCTAAGGGCACTGACTTCTCAAACATTTTCATCATATGATGAAATTGTATTAAGTTTTATCAAAACAGAGATGGAATTTTCTAGATAAAAAATTTTCAAGGGAAATTAAGATAAGAAGAGGCATTTTATAAACCATGGAAAAGATGAAGCACCAATGAGGAAGAAGGTAATGAAGCAATTTCCATTATGCGAGAATTTTGGAAAGAATCTTCCTAGGAAATGATTTAAAGGCATGGGAGTTTGATATAACTATGGATAAAATGGTCATCAATCTAGTGAATGTAATGGGAAGAGACAAGTCAATGATGTTCACTGCAACAATTGTAGAGAGATGGGACACTTTGAAAATGTGTTTCCTAAGAAACAAGGAAACTTGCCTCAGAAAAGGCCACAAGAGAAAGGGAAAGCTTATATAATTACAACCGTAGAAGTTGATGTTCCTAATGATGTGGTGGAATGTACTTTATTATTTCCTCAAACTTAGCCAATGCTTTATTTGATTCTGGATCATTATATTCATTTATATCTTCCCTATTTTCCAAGAAAATTATACATGTCCAATTTGATTTAATAATGGAGTTGTCAGTAAAAACTCATAGTGGATGTATCATTGAAACAAATATGTTTTGATCAATCCCCCTCATTACACCTAAATGTGCTTTAGTTTATAAAATTATAATCATACCCATGATCAATTTTGATATAATTATCAGTATGAATTGTCTGTAAAATTATGATGCGAAGATCTATTGAAAGAAGAAGGAAGTTACAATTTTTGAGAATGGTTTAGAATCCATTATCTTTAGAGTAGAAACCTTTCCATATGATTCTTACCCAAATCCATTTCTAGTAGATCTACTGAATGAAATAATTGGTTAGGAAGAGAACACAATATCTATGTGTGAGGAAAGAATTCTAAAAATTGAAGACGTGCTGATTGTCCAAGAATACATTAACGTATTTGTAGAGGATTTACCTGGAAATCCTCCAGAGTGGGAAGTTGAGTTCTCTATTGATTTAATTCCTAGTGAAAGACCTATATCAAATACCCCCTATAGAATTTCCATTGTGGAATTAGTAGAGCTAAAGAAACAACTAGAGGAATTGAGTGACAAAGGATTTATTTGACCTATTGTTTCTCCATGGGGTTCCCCTGTCCTCTTTGTCAAGAAGATAGATGGATCCATGAGGCTATGCATTGATTATAGGGAAATCAATGCTATTACAATAAAGAACAAGTATCCTCTACCACACATTAATGATTTATTTGATAAACTTCACAGAGACCAATATTTTTCGAAGATTGAAACTTGATTTGAATATCATCAGCTATGTGTGAGGAAGAAAGATAATAAAAAGAAAGAATTTTGAACCAGGTATGAGAATTATGAGTTTACAGTAATGCCTTTTGGATTGACTAATGAACCCTCAGTTTTCATGGATCTAATGAATAGTTTTTTTAAGGAATATATTGATGAATTTGTTGTTGTATTTATCAATGATATCCTGGTGTAATCCAAAAGCTACAAAGACCATGAGAATCACTTGCAGATTATTCTGAAAACTCTTAGAAGAAATGAATTATATGGGAAGTTTAGAAAGTGTGAATTTTGGCTTCAATAAGTTTCTTTTCTTTTCCATATCATCTCTAAGGATGGAATATTAGTTGATCCTGCAATGATAAAGGAAATCAAAGAATGGCCCACACCAACAAACATAACTGAGGTATGTAGTTTTTTGGGTTAGCAGGTTACTATCAATGTTTCATTCAGAATTTTTCCCGATTGGCCAACCCACTAACTAAGCTCACATGTAAAGGGGTTAAGTTTGTATGGATGAAAGAATGTACAAAATGCTTTGAATAATTGAAAATAAGATTGGTCAATGCTCCAATTTTGACTCTTATATATGGAAATGATGGATTTGTGATATATAGTGATGCATCAAAGAATGGACTGAGTTTCATCCTTATGAAAAATGATAAATTTATTTCTTATAAATCAAGGTAGTTGAAGACTCATGAGTAAAATTACCCAACTCATGATCTTTGGTTAGCATCCATAATCTTTGCTCTGAAAATATGGAGACATTATTTGAATGGTGAAAGATGTGAGATATATAAGGATCAAAAGAGTTTGAAATACATTTTTACACAGAAAGAACTCAACATGAGTCAAAGGAGATGGCTTGAGTTACTCAAAGATTATTATTTTTCAATAAATTACCACCCAAGAAATGAAAATATGGTGGTAGATTCATTAAGTAAGAAAGATCATGGACTTATGACCCAAATGAGGATTGATAGAGATCCTATATTCATGGATCTACTAAAGATAGATATGGGAATTGTTAAGGAAGGTGGAACATATTTTCTATTTAAAATGATTACTAAACCATATTTAATAGAGATGATAAAAATATTTCAATATATTTATGAAAATATACAAAAGAAAATTAAAGCTGTTAAGGATGAAAGATTCACAGACTTTGTGTATGATGATGGTGTTCTGAAATTTGGGAAGAGGTTATTCATGCCATTAGTACCTGAGCTAAAAAGGAAACTATTTGATGATTCTCATAGCTCAAATTTCTATATACACCATAGTAGCACTAAAATATATAGATATCTAGAGGTACATTTTTAGTGGGATAATATGAAGCAAGAAATTGTTGACTATGTCTCAAGGTGTCTAGTTTTTCAACAAGTGAAGGCTGAGAGACAACATCCTAGAGGGTTTATGCAACCTCTAACTATTCCTATGTGGAAGTGGGATGAAATTACGATGGATTTTTTCAGGACTACCGAGGACACTTAGAAGGAATGATGCAATATGGGTAATTTTTGATCGTCTTACAAAATATCACATTTTATTTATATAAGAGAGGATTTACAACTTGATCACCTGGAAAGACTCTATATTAATTAAGTTGTAAGCCTTCATCATGCACCTATATTGATTGTTTCTGATCAAGATCCACAATTTACATCAAAATTCTAGAAAAGTCTCCAGATGGCTTTGGACACTGAGCTTTATATGAGTATTGATTATCACCCCCAAACCGATGGATAGTCTGAAAGAAATATTCAAACACTAGAAGACATGTTGAGATCATGCTCTCTTGAATTTCAAGGTATGTGGGGATCAATAATTGAATTTGGTAGAATTTTCCTACAATAATAGTTTCCATTCTAGCATTCAAATGGAGCCATATGAAGCATTATATGGTAAGAGGATCCAAATTCCAACTTGTTGGGATGCAGTTGGCGAGAGGAAACTTATAGGCTCATAACTTATCAAAGAGACAAATGCAAAGGTAAAGAAAATTTAGGCCCATATTAAAGCAGCCCAAAGTAGGAAAAAAAGTTATACTGACAACTGGAGAAAGGATTTTGAATTTCAAGTAAGAGATCATGTCTTTCTAAAAGTATATCTATGTAAGGGTGTCCTATAGTTTAGTAAGAAGGAGAAACTAAGCCCCAGGTACATCGGGCCGTTCAAAATTCAAGAAATAATTGGAGTGGGAGCTTACCATTTAGCAATTCCACAAAGTATCTCCAAAGTTAAAAATGTGTTCCTCATGTAGTTGTTAAATAAATACCTACCAAACCCAATTCATTTACTCACCTTTGAAGAAATAGAGCTGGAATCTGATTTGTCATATTGTGAAGAGCCTATCGAGATTCTTGACACAAGGGGGCAGGTATTGAGAAATCAGACAACTCGACTAGTAAAATTAATTAGGAGAAACCATAAAATGGAGTAATCAACATGGTAACCTGAGTATATTATGAATAATAATCACCCACATATTTTTAAATGGATTTTTACATGAAAATAAATTTCGAGGATGAAATTTCTAAAGGTGGGGAAAATATAACATCCCAACATTTTATGTTATGTTTCTCTTTAATACTTTCAATTAATTAGATATCCTATATTTCATAAAGCACTGAGTCACTTTGAAACAAAACTTGGATATTTAGGAGAAAGAAATAACCTATCCATTAAATATAAATTTACCTCTTTTGTGTTTTGAATTTCGAAAAACGGTTATACACGGGTGAAATTAGGGTGATATATAGAGTCAGATAGAATCAACTTAATTTTCAGTGAATAGTAACTTACCCTTATAAATATTAACCTACCCTTATAAATAGTAATATGACCCTTAAAAATGGTATCCTTTCCAATGAAGGTGTAAATAAAATTTAGGCGCCTTAAAAATGAAGGTAAATATTTTAGGTGTTGGTATTTTTCAATTAAATAACGATTTTAATTAAAAATTATATTTCTCATATTTATAAAGATATTCTTGGAAAATGGAGTTCATGTTTTAATTCTACACATTGAAAAATGGTTGAGTGAATTTTTGGGATTTTTCTGAAATACTTGAATTTTTGGTGAATAGTAAAATGTGATAATTTATGAAATATGCTAAATAAATGAATTTTTTGCATCATGCTTGAGTCATGGATGATGTAAATGAACATTAGTTCAAACTAATATGCATTTATTACTATTTGGGTCACAATAATCAATACTATTACTTCTATTAGAAAAAATGATAAACTAATGATTAAAATAATGCAAAAACCCTCTTCTCCTCCACTATATAAACCACCCATCACCCCCCTCTTCCTCTCACACCACTCAAGATTTGATCCTTGCCTATGTTCTGAAAAATAAACTTCCCAAGACCCCCCACATCCAATACCTTCTGGTCTCACAAAAATCCCAAAAGAAAAGACCTTAAGAAGAATCTCAAGGAGGAGTACTCAAGAGGTTAACCTCTCTTCATTTTTCTTTCAACTTCTTTTACAAGTTCCATTATTTTGTTTCTCTATCCTCATATCCCCTCATACAAATTATATTATAATTCTATTACCTTACATGAACTGGAATTTTATTATTCTAATGAAATATTTCATCATCATCTCTCTTTCCCCCCTCCTCTTACACTAAAAATGAAAACATAGTCCGAGTTGTGTTAATTTATCACATTCAAGGGCGACGAGTTTTCAATTCTTATTACCATATTCAATTATGGTCATAAAACCATTTTTATCATTTAACAAGATCATAATATATGTATTTCATCTTATTTAATGTTCTTTATTCCTTACACACTCATAATATAAAATAATAATACAAAACAAGTTCAATATAGACAAAACCACCAAGTTAATCCAAGAGTTTATCATTATCTTTTATTAAACAAGTCATCCTCATGGTATATAACCCAAAAATAATTATAAAATAATTTATATATCTTTAATTTCATTAATAATATATATTAAAAATTATGTATGTTTAACCACATTTCAAACGAACTTCTATTCATGAATACAGGTAGACCGACCCTGAAAACCAAGGAAGAAAATGCTTCCAAAACAATAAAATTGAACATATTAAATCCATAAAAAAGGACATGAATAAAACTAATAAGGTTATAATAAATAAATTACATGTATAGGAGGTCCTGTAATTATTAATTAATGAAGCTAAAATTTATTATTCAGGTAATTAAGATCAATCAAAAAACACATTTGGGCATAAGGTAAGAGGTTTCTCATCTCACTTTTATTTTCATGATATTTCCATTTTTCTCCACTTATTTCTTGTATATGGTGTATTTTTACTTCCATTTGATATATTATATCATGATTTTATTTATATTCATGGTATTCATTTATTCACTTGATAATTATTAACTTGATTGATTACAATGTTGTAAGGGACTTTGTTTCAGTTTCTATTTTTTTGTGGTTTACTTGGTATTATGTACCAAATAATTCTTATGTGGTGTACCTACTGAACCTTTGAGATCATTTTTCATTTGAAATTGTAAATATATTATATATCCATATGATGTGACTATCAGGTCCCTCAATTATGAGGACCTTTATACTTTGATACACTACTTACGCTAGTCTACATATTATATTAGCTAATATGGGGTGATTTGGTATGTTGCTGATCATGTTATCAGTTGGATATTAACCAATATGGTATTATTCCTCTATTATGATGAGTATTAAATCATGTCCCTTAATTATGATATATTTTGGGAGTGTGCAGCCACACCTAGACATTGTATATCTATCTGTATAAGGGACATGTGATGTGACTATCCGTAAGGATGAATGCAATTTGATGTATTCATTGATCATATGAGTCTATACACTAAGAATTTAGAATATATGAGTTGTCTATATGGTATTGACATGCTCCATGTACCATGGTCACTCAATTTATTTAATAAAAAGAAAATATGATAATGCACATTTGTATATAATAGAGAATGGTGGACATTGGTATATAGATACATGTCTTTGATAGAGATCACACTAGGTTACTTTATAGATTGAGTAGAATTTATGCTTTACTATAGGATACTCTTTTCTTACATATATGGACCTAGAGATTCATATTTTTTTTTTCAATTTTATAAAGGTCCTTAGGGCCACACTTTGTGGTTGGATGAATGGAGATTGAGTTTGACTTAGAGAGCTAGTCTAAAATTGTTTAAGATTTAATATAAAAGTTATTTGGATGACTATTCACATGGTATCACATATGATGTGATACAAGGTAAAGATAATGATAGATTTACAAAAGTTTTTTGGATGATATCCAAAAGGAGTTTTGGATATGGTTTCACAAGTTATTGTATATGATACAATATAAGGTGAAATGGAAAAAAGTCTATCAGGATTTAGTGCAAGTGGGATATTGAAGGAGATATGATATTATCAAATAATATATATATATATATATATATAATATGAGGTGTATAATTTTTCCTAAAAATTTATATTCATGTATTATGGGTATATTTTTTATAAGGCCTATGATAACAATTATTGTTTGGAAGTTTGATCATCCACACAAATACCATTTAATTCATAATTTCATTTGATGAGACATCTGGGATTAAATGCATATAATGTATATATATATATATATTCATGCATTTCAGAAAATGAATAAATGAGACAAAATTAAGGATAATACTTAACTTATCGTTTAAACTACTTCCATGTGATGGAAGTGGGTAGGGTGTGGATTGAAATCCTCATGCTTGGATGATACTCCCCAACACATTTCTCTCTTCCCAATCCTTCTTTACATACGAGATTCTAACACATTATGAATAAAATAATGATCCCATCCAAACAATGGATTATTTAGATCGACTCATGGATACACTATAGAGTTGGGATGACATTATTTTCCACTTTTTTAATCTTTATTAAACTCACCAGATGAAGATGAAAACATTTTAGTAGATCTTTGGTGTAATGAACACACATTTATAGTTGTTCTTCATTTATGTTTTTATAAAATTTCATATTATCTTGTATGAAGATCCTTAGATTTAGTTTCTAATTGCTTCCACTATTTCTAGTAAGTGTCTCTAGATTCATATGAAACATAAGACTAAGTAAAAGCCATAAAAAATACTCATGTTGTTCTTTGTAATTTGTTTATTTAAATAATTATCTTTTAGAATTTCTTGTCTGTATTAATTTTATAAGGTTTTTGTCGTATAATTACTCGGGTGTAGGAAATTTTATAAATTCTAGTATATTGTATCCCATGTTCATTTTTGTACTCTTTTTACACCTAGAAAGTTTTAAATTCATAAATTTTAATGTTTATAAGTTATTCGTGAACCCAAAAAATATGTAGGTTATAATTACAAAATTAACTAAGAAATTAAATAATATAATATGATTTGGATGTTCTCCATGATTATATAATATTATCCTATAGATCTTTAAATGTATGAGTATAAAATTATTTCTTCTTAGACCTGATATTTAGTGATATCAAATCCATAAAAAACTCACTCTTTATTCCCAGTTTTTTCTCAGACAACCAAGATATCCTCCTATGTTCTTGTCCTCTAGATGTTATGTGCATTCTATTATCTCTTGAACAAAAAAGTCACTCCTATATATATCATATAAGTTATAATTCAAACAAATAACCACCTTGAAATTACACTACTAGAAATTACCCATTAAATTATTTATAAGTAATTCTCTACTATTGAGCTTCTCTTTAACTATTGAAGTTTGTGTTATAATTTCCAAGCACACCCAAAAAACAAAACTCAGAAATTCTCCTCAAATTATACATTTATTTACTAACCATGGTGTTGACACCTTAATTGTGATATGATAGATTAATTTATATACCATTTATTTTAAACTACCAGAAAAGTTATGGAGTGACTATTTATCTTCATGAAATGTTTTTCATTTTCACCCAAAAAATTGAGCCTAATATTTATGGCCTTACCATTGAAGCTTGATTTAATTATACATAGTGTTCTTTTTTTCTTATGAAAGTTTATTACAGTATGAATAAACCATTTTGGATGACTTACTCATCATTTATTACTCTTTCATTGCCATGGTTTATTCTTACACAAGCCTGGATTATTCTTATGTATATTAAGTTTTGTCACAACCTGTCCTTGGGGCCCGTGCTGTGACTACCCCAAGATCGCCTTCTATAGGCCAGGGGATGGAAACTAGCACCAAAGGCGTAAATCCCGAAAAAGGGGAAAGCATTGCCTTTTATAAAGTAAACAAAAACACAAAAGAGTACGCAAGCTGGAGTAAACACGAAGTAAACTAAGTACAAAAGTAAGTGCTGGAAAGTAAATGGGCTAGTATACAAACCCAACTGAAAGTACAGTAAAACTGAGAAAGAAAGTACAACAACTGAAAAGTAAAGCAGTAACCACCAAGTCGTCCTTCGGGAATCCCACCTAAAGGGTGGGTACAGATAGTCTCATCGGTACCTTGGGTCCGTCCGTCCGCTCCGTGTACGTCCCGCCGGGTGGTCCACATCCAGATACCATCTAGCTCCACAAGCCTCGACCACAATCAGTGCTATCCGTCATCTGCAACCAACACAACGTAGTGCGGGCATTGCCCGTGCAGGGGTGAGTATACGATACCGAGTAGGGACCCCGAGACCCACGAAGGTCTCCCAGAATCCACAAAAGATAAACCACAAAGGAAAGATACAAACATGAAGTATCAACCAACTCTACTTAGGTATGTGCCCATACATATATCTAAGTCATCAATTACAATCAGTTCCAACTCTCAAGCCCAAGCACAACCCAGTCCACAATGGTAAGCACAACCCAGTCCACAAAGGTAAGCACATCCCAGTCCATGAAGGTAAGCACATCCTAGTCCACGAAGGAAAGAACAAATCAATCCACATAGGAAAGCACAACTCATTACACACAGGAAAACAAGTCAATAACATCGATGATATTGATTGAAGTCAAAACTCAGCTCACATAGGTATACACTTCGTAAGGCGATAGAGATGATCAGAGGTAGCCACTAATTCATCTAAGCTATCGGAACCAGATAGGATACAAGACCAGCTAAGCTGTCAGACCCACATAGGATACAGGACCATCTAATCTACCAGACCCACTCAGGATACAAATACAGAGGTCAAATACTTCCAGACCCACGTAGGATACAAGAACAATAGTCATCACCGTCGAACCCACAAAGGATCCCAGTACGGTCGTCGTCGCTGCCGAACCCATGGAGGATCCAAGTATAGTCGTCCTCGCTGCCGAACCCACGGAGGATCCAAGTACAATAGTCCTCGCTGTTGAACCCACAAAGGATCCAACTACAGTCGTCCTCGCTGCCGAACCCACGAAGGATCCAAGTACAGTCCTCCTTGTCGCAGTCGCAACTAGCTCTATGGTTCCCGCACACAGCTCGCTGATTCCGAGAGGGTCCAATCCTCGAGCAAAAGAGTCAATAAAAAAACTGTCACGAATTCAAGAGTTTATGTATCCCAAAGTTCCATCTCGTCAAAAGAAACCCAATGCGACAGACGGTGCGTCAATCGGATGCCTGGTCTGAGAGTTATTGGCTTTTCCGTTCTAGGGGCCCGGTTGGTTTTTAAGATAAAACTAACCCGACCATACTCCAGCTGCGTCCAAACCTCAATCAGAGTAATCCAAAAGGACCGTCTCAACAAAAGGATCCCAATGCAATTGAAGGCACATCAATCGGATGTTCGGTCCTTGAGATATAAGCGTTTCTGCTCCAAGGGCCCGGTTGGTCTCGAGTTCGAACCAACCCGACCATACAAAAACTTTTCCAAAACCTTGAGTGTAATATACCGAAATGACCTTCGCGATCTAAGTATTCCTACGCAACTAACGGTGCATTGATCGGAGGTCCGTATCTCAAGTTATGGGCAAAAGACAAAAAATGGTCCGAAGTGGGGGGTCTGGGCCCGGTCCGACCTGACCCAACCCCACCTGGGTCGGCCCGAACCGGGTCGAGTCGACCCGGGTCCGGGTTTGGCCTGGCTGGGCGCGGCCTAGCCCGGTCCACGCGACCCACCCCGGCCCGGCCGGGGGGTACGTTGGCTCTGCCAGCGAGCCGAGAAGGGGGTGCGGCCCCCGCTCTCGGCGGACGCGGTGCTAGGTTGGCGCCGCGGTTCCCTTGGATCCCACGCGGTCGCGGGATCCGCCCTCACCGCCGCGGCTTCAGCCGCGGCGGGATTCTTCCGGAAAAGCGCCGGGGCGCCACTGCCTCCGGGCGGCCGGCCGGCCGCCGGCGTGGCGCGCCAACAATGTCTCTCGCGGACCATTGGACGCGCTTCAGTGGTTCGATTTGCCCGCCATCTGCGCCTATGGCTCTCCCAGGACCCTCTCTTCACTACGACAACTTCCAAATGCTGTTGCGGTCCCGTTTCATCGTCGCCCATCCATATGCGCACAAACAAACAATCTGCGGAGGGTTGTTGGGCCATTTTTGTTCGGCCCACGCCATCCGCGTTAGCCGATAACAATTTTCCAAGGATAACAAGGTTTCCCGTTGTACGGAAAACAAGTTAACCCGAATAACAATGAAACAATCTACTTAGAAATTTTCCCGCAAACAACTATTCCCAACTCGCAAAAGCATTCATTCGCGGATCAACTTGATAATGAGTTGACCCATGTTCTTTGTTTTAGAAGGGATGAATCATGGGAAAAAAACATACTCAAAGAAAATAAACCCCTACCATGTAAAACGACGTTAAACGATGGCGAGTCATGGAAGACGGCATTGTTCCATCAATGTTGGGAAGGAAGGATCCGAGGGTGGTGTCAGCGTTCTTCGCTCTTCGTTGGAGGAGGAGGAAAACTCTCCAAGTGCTAGGTGCCATGCTTCGCTGCTAGCGTTCCGCCGCTTGAAGAAGTCGTCCCGAACTCCTTCCCCTAGCCTCCTTTATATAGGAGTTGGAGGGTTCATTGTTGGCAGGCAAGTCATAAATGGAGGATTTATGAAAGAGGGCTCCACCCAATTAATCCGCTGCGGTGACACATTAAAAAGGGGAGGAAGTCAAAAGGGGTTATTGGCCCGGGTAGTCCCCACAGAAGAATATCCTCCTAAGGGAGGATATTTCCTAGCGGGCCCCACCATTAATTAACCAAAAAAAGGGAAGGGGGTGGTTTATGTGTTAGTGGTCCCCTCATTAAAAAGGGAGGTTTCATCCTCCTCAATTAAGAGGGGGATTTAACCTAGAGGCTCTCCCTCATAAATGAGAGGGAGTCAAGGAGTTATGATTTCTCTCCCATTAATGGGAGGCCTCGTGTGGTTTCCACCATAATCAACCTCACATGGGAGGTTGGATCTCAGTGGGCCCAACCACCAACTCTAAAGTGGAACTTATACCCACTTTATTCGGGCGGCACGGGTTTAACCAAATAAAATAAATTGTTCACTTATTTTATTTTATTAACCGACGTAAAACCCCAAAAAACTAACTTTAATACCCAATCATCTGCTGTCGAGGTGAAAGTCTTCTTAGGTGAAAACCAGTGCTGTGAGTTCAACAGTGCACTCAGATTTCAATTCTGAGCACCGGTTCAAAAGATAGAAAAACCCACTCGTTCGTTCACTGAACGTACCCGAGATAAACATCATAAATTGATTCCGGGCACAGCGAGCCTCGGAATCAAGTGCCGCTAGAAGCCACAGACTCGTAAAATTCAAAAGTATTTAAAAGAAAATTCCTTGAAATTTACGGCTCTTTACATTACTCCCACCTCAGGAATTTGCGTCCCCGTAAAGCTACAACATAAACTAGGGAAACAAATGGGGGTACTGAGCATGAATCTGAGCCTCCCGCTCCCATGTTCTCTCCTAGAGGTTCCCGTGCTCCCAAAGAATGCACACAACAGGAATCGACTTCCCACATAGGACCCACTCTTTTCGATCCTTGATCTCCATCGGGACCTCTGCAAAAATTTCCCCGTCATCGATGTACAGCTCCCCGTGGTTGATGATATGCGTCGGGTCGTGCACATATCTCCTCAGCTGAGATACGTGGAAGACGTCCTGCACCTGGTGCTGCTGAGGTGGAGGTGACAGGCGGTAAGCCACCTCGCCTACTCTGTTGATGACCTGAAAAGGTCCGGTGAAGCGTGAAGATAACTTGCCACCCTGACCAAATCTCCGTAACCCACGCCGAGGTAAGACCCGTAAGAAAACGTGGTCTCCATCCTCGAACTCCAGTGGTCTCCACCTCCTAAAAACATAGGACTTTTGGATGCTCTGTGCAGTCCTCATCCGCTCCTGGATGATCTGCACCTTCCCCATCATAGCCAGAACCATCTCTGGTCCCACGAGTTTTGACTTCCTAGGGTCAGTCCAACACATAGGTGATCTGCAAGGTCGGTCGTACAGTGCCTCGTATGGTGCCATCCCAATGGTGGAGTATTAGCTGTTGATGTACAAAAACTCCACTAGGGGTAGGTGATCCTCCCTACTACAACCAAAGTCAAGGACACATTTACAGATCATGTCCTCGAGTGTCTGAATGGTCCTCTCCGTCTGGCCATTCGTCTGAGGGTGAAAGGCAGTGCTCAGGCGTAGCTGTATCCCAAAAGCCTCCTATAACCCCTTCCAATGCTGGGAAGTAAAACGAGTGTCTCGATCGGAGACGATAGATGATGGCACACCATGAAGTCGTACGATCTCCTAGACGCAGAGACATCCCAAGCTATCTACTGAGCTCTGCTCTCTGATGGGTAGGAAGTGGGCCGACTTGGTGAGTTAGTCTACGATCACCCAGATAGAGTAGTGTCCTCTAGATGTATGTGAGATCACCATCACGAAATCCATAGATATTCCATCCCACTTCCATTCTAGGACCTCTCTGTACCAGGTCTGCTGGTACCTGGTGCTCCACCTTCACTTGCTGAGAAGTGGGGCATCATGAAACGAACTCTGCTATAGCGTTTCCCCTTCCCAGGGGTATAGAATATCTTAAGGTCATAGTCCTCGTGGAACTCAAGTCAACGACACTATCTCCGGTCCTGGTCTATCTATGAGAAGACACACATGAGATTTTGAGATTAGAGTAGACCGTAAACCGTTCGCTCAACGAACCATGGGTGTGACTGGACATTGCAGAGAACTCGAATACACCCCTGTTCACTTACGTCCCACAAGAGCTTCTAGGATTTATCCTTTTCTGAAAAGAGAAAATCTGATCTCATCCCTTGGATGAGACGCATTCTTTGCCTAATACAGTCAATCCTAGCATGAACGATACTATTTTATGTCATGGATGACGTCGTAAGGCCTCGAAGCTACTACCAAGAGATCCAACCGTTACTCTTACCTCCTAGGGTCAAGTCACACTGTCGACAGTAGTGTGTGGTCACTAGGTCTCCTCCAGTAGGAATCTCTAAGGTGAGGGTCAAGTCAACGGTTTTAACTGGAACCTCTCAGTATCAACCACATAAAAAGTACAGGGAAGAAAACGTCACAAGGACAAGTGTCTTTTATTGCTGTATCTCAAAGTACAAAGACACAAAGCATCCTCAAACAATGACATTAAAAAATCTAGAAGAAACATGAACAAAAGTCTCCATGCCTGGAGCTAGTCCCACTCTTGCCCGTCTGCTCCTGGAGCTCTATGGTCATAGGCCTCAACCGCCTGAAGCTGAGCTCTCCCCTATCTAGTCGTTCCCCGCGGTTGAGGTGGTCCTCCTGGTGGTGGTGGTGGTAGGGCCTTTAAACGTCATCCACCACCTACTGCTTGGCCAGCCCCTCTTCCAAGTCCACCTGCTCCTGACGGACCACCACGGTCGAACCTATGCCTGAGAGGTCCTTCTACCACCTGCTGCTCATCTGCAGGGCGGGTCGGGCAGTCTCGAGCCATGTGACCATGCTCGCCGCATGCATAGCTCTGCCTACTCCTCGTATGGCTGGCTCTATGATGTGTTCCCATCACATCAAAACTTGTATCCTGAGGTCGACCACCTGACGACCTGGTCCGCTTGGACCCCTGCGTCTGCTGTCTACTGCCAGCTACAGAAGACTCTGCTACGTGTCATCCTGCAGAGGGTCTTGCCGCTGGTGACTGCTCAGTGAGGAAACTCTCCACTATGAGGAATCTCTCCAGCACCCCCGCTTGCATCGGGATGTCGAAGGAGATCATCAAAGCCCTGATCTCATGTCTGAGTCCCTGCTCAAAGGTCCGAGCCCTGAATAATGGGTCCCGTACCATGTCTGTGGAGTAGTACGAGAGGTCAGTAAACCTCGCTGAGTATTGTGCTACTGTCATGCTGCCCTGCTGCAGCTGTAGTAACTACTGGATGCCCACCACATGAAGGGTGGATGGAACAAACTTCGAGCAGAAGAGGCTCTCAAAGTCCGTCCAAAGTAGAGATGCCTCATCCTGCACTTGGAGAATCAGGCTTCACCATCTACCTGCTGCTGCGTGCAGTAGACTCGTGGAAAGGATCACTATAAGGTCAGCCGGTGTCCCTACCAATCTGAAGACTTTGATGATAGTCTCCATACAATCCTTGGCTGCCTGAGGATCCGTCTCTCCATAAAACTTGGGTGGCCTCTGCCTCTGAAACTCGTGCAACGCGCTCAGGCGGCGTGCACTCTCCGCCGCTGGGGATGGTGGTATCGGTGGCCCAGCGGGTAGTGGTACCACTGGTGCCTCTGCTGTAATGGGGTCTTGCACTGAAGCCTCGGTGCTCGGTGGGCTGTCATCCCATATGTAACTAGGAACCCTAGCTGGCTGCCTTCGTGGGGCCATCCTGAAAAGAAACATGTGTGCCATGGTCAAACAGTATACCTGGTGAGCTGACTCAAAGTAATCACAAAGAAAACTTTGAAAGGAAACACACACGTAATCAGTGTTTTCGTGTATTGAGTTAGAAATAAGAGGTCAGGGTCCTGGTGTATGGATATGTCAGCCACCGCACCAACACTGGAGTCCCTGGACAGAAAACCATACTCAATACTCTTAACACTATTGCTTGACAGAAAGGAAAGATCAGAGTCCTAAGTTATGCAGTAGAACCGACTCCTCTGATACCAATTTGTCACGACCCGTCCTTGGGGCCTGTGCCGTGACTACCCCAAGCCCGCCTTCCATAGTCCAGAGGCTGGTGACTAGCAGCAAAGGCGTAAATCCCGAAAAAGGGGAAGACATTGAATTTTATAAAGTAAACAAAAACACAACAGAGTATGCAAGATGGAGTAAACACGAAGTAAACTGAGTACAAAAGTAAGTGCTGGAAATTAAATGGGCCAGTATACAACCCCAACTGAAAGTACAATACAACTGAGAAAGAAAGTACAACAACTGAAAAGTAAAGCAGCAACCACCATGTCATCCTCTGAGAATCCCACCTGAAGGGTGGGTACACATAGTCTCGTCGGTACCTCGGGTCCGTTTGTCCGCTCCGTGTACATCCCACCAGGTGGTCCACCTACAGATACCATCTAGCTCCACAAGCCTTGACCACAATCAGTGCTGTCCGTCATCTGCAACCAACACAACGTAGTGCGGGCATTTCCCGTGCAGGGGTGAGTATATGATACCCAGTAGGGACGCCGAGACCCCCGAAGGTCTCCCAGAATCCATAAAGGATAAAACACAAAGGAAGGATAGAAACACGAAGTATCAACCAACTCTACTTATGTATGTGCCCATACATATACCTAAGTTATCAATTATAATCAGCTCTACTCTCGATCCCAAGAACAACCCAGTCCACAAAGGTTATCCCAACTAGTCCACAAAGGTAAGCACATCCCAGTCCACGAAGGTAAGCACATTCCAGTCTATGAAAGAAAGAACAACTCAGTCCACACAAGAAAGCACAACCCAGTCCACACAAGAAAACAAGTCAATAACATCGATGATATTGATTGAAGTCAAAACTCATCTCACACAGGTATACACTTCTTAAGGTGATAGAGATGATCAGAGGTAGCCACTAATTCATCTAAGCTATCGGACCCACATAAGATACAAGACCAGCTAAGCTGTCGGACCCACATAGGATACAAGACCAGCTACTCTACCGGACCCACTCAGGATACAAGTACAGAGGTCAAATACTTCCGGTCCCATGTAGGATACAAGAACAGTAGTCATCATCGTCGAACCCACAGAGGATCCCAGTATGGTCATCGTCGCTGCCGAACCCATGGAGGATCCAAGTAAAGTCGTCCTTGCTGCCGAACCCATGAAGGATCCAAGTATAGTCGTCCTTGCTATCGAACCCACAGAGGATCCAAGTACAGTCGTCCTCCTTGCCGAACCCACGGAGGATCCAAGTACAACCGTCCTTATCATAGTCGCAGCCAGCTCTAGGGTTCCCGCACAAAGCACGCTGATTCCAGGAGGGTCCGCTCCTCGAGAAAAAGATTCGATACATCAACTGTCATTAATTCCATAGTTGATGTATCCCAAAGTTCCGTCTCGTCAAAAGAAACCCAACGCGACAGACGGTGCGTCAATCGGACGCCCAGTCTGAGAGTTATTGGCTTTTCCGATCCAGGGGCCCGGTTGGTTTTTAAGAAACAACCAACCCGACCATACTACTAATGCATCCAAACCTCAAGCAGAGTAATCCAAAAAGAATTTCTCAACAAAAGGATCCCAACGCAATTGACGGCACGTCAATCGGATGTCCGGTCCTTGAGATATAAGCGTTTCCGCTCCAAGGGTCCGGTTGCTCTCGGGTTCGAACCAACCCGACCATAACAAAACTTTGCCGAAACCTCGAGTGTAATATACCAAAACGAACGTCTCAATCGAAGGATTCGTAAGCAACTAACGGTATGTCGATTGGAGGTCCGTAGCTCATGTTATGGGCAAAAGATTGAAAATGGTCCGAAATGAGGAGTCTGGGTCCGGCCCGACCCGGCCCAACCCCCACTGGGTCGGCCCGGTAGGGTGCGGCCCGACCTGGTAGGGTGCGGCCCGACCTGGTAGGGTGTGGCCCGACTCGGCTGGGCGCGGCCCGACCCGGTCTGTATGACCCACCCCGGCCCGGTCGGGGCGTACGCTGGCTCAGCCAGCGAGCTGAGCAGGGGGCGCGGCCCCCGCTCTCGGTGGACACGGCGCCAGGATGGCGCCACAGTTCCCCTAGATCCCGCGCGGCCACAGGATCCGCCCTCGCCGCCACGGCTTCAGCCGCTGTGGGCTTCTGCTGGCGGCGCGTAGGGGTACCGCTGCCTCCGGGCGGCCAGCCGGTGTCGGCCACCGCCTCCGGCCGCCGGCATGGCGCGCCAGCAGTGTCTCCCGCCGACCATCAGACGCGCTCCGGTGGTCCGATTTTCCCGCCGTCTGTGCCTTTGGCTCTCCCGGGACCTGCTTTTCACTGCTACGGCTTCCAAACGTCGTTGTGGTCCCGTCTCATCATTGCCCATCCATACACGCACAAACAAACAATCTGCGGAGGGCCGTCGGGCAATTTTTGTTCGGCCCACGCCCTCCGCATTAGCCGATAACAATTTTCCAGGGATAACAAGGTTTCCCATTGTACGAAAAACAAGTTAACCTGAATAACAATGAAACAATCCACCCATCATTTTTCCCAAAAACAACCATTCCCAACTCACAAAATAATTCATTCGCGGATCAACATGATAATGAGTTGACCCGCGTTCTTTGTTTTAGAAGGGATGAATCTTGGGAATAAGCATAATCAAAGAAAATAAACCCCTACCTTGTAAAATAAAGTTAAACGATAGCAATTTGTGGAAGACGACATTGTTCCGTCAACGTCGGGAAGGAAGGAGCTGAGGGTGGTGTCGGCGTTCTTCATTCTTCATTCTTCGTTGGAGGAGGAGGAAAACTCTCCAAGTGCTGGGCGTCGTGCTTCGCTGCTAGCGTTCCGCCTCTTGAAGAAGCCGTCCCGAACTACTTCCCCTAGCCTCCTTTATATAGGAGTTGGAGGGCTCATTGTTGGTAGTCAAGTCATAAATGGAGGATTTATGACAGAGTGCTCTACCCAATTAATCCACTGTAGTGGCACACTAAAATGGGGAGGAAGTCAAAAGGGGTTATTGGCCCGGGTGGTCCCCATAGAAGAATATCCTCCTAAGGGAGGATATTTCCTAGCGGGCCCCACCATTAATTAACCAAAAAAAGGAAAGGGTGTGGTTAATTTGTGGGTGGTACCCTCGTTAAAAAGGGAGGTTTCATCCTCCTCAATTAAGAGGGGGATTTAAACATAGAGGCTCTCCCTCATAAATGAGAGGGAGTCAAGGAGTTATGATTCCCCTCCCATTAATGGGAGGGCTCGTGTGGTTTCCACCATAATCAACCTCACATGGGAGGTTGGATCTGGGTGGGCCTGACCACCAACTATAAAGTGGAACTTCTAACCACTTTATCCGCGCGACACATGTTTAACAAAATAAAATAAATTGTTCACTTATTTTATTTTATTAACCCACGTAAAACCCCAAAAACTAACTTTCATACCCAATAATCTTCCATCAAGGTGAAATTATTCTTAGGCGAAAACCCGTGCTGTGAGTTCAACGGTGCCCTCAGATTTCAATTCTGAGCACCGGTTCAAAATATAGAAAAAACCGCTCGTTCGTTCACTGAATGTACCCAAGCTAAACTTCAATAATCGATTTCGGGAATACCGGGCCTCAGAATCAAGTGTCGTCAGAAGCCACAGGCTCGTAAAATTCCAAAGTATTTAAAAAAATAATTCCTTGAAATTTCCGGGTCTTTAAAAATTTACTATAATTCAAGACATTTTGTGGCTTGGAATACCTTTGATATAGTGTGATTATATTTCCATCTGAAATATTGAGAACTAAAATTTTCATGTCGAACCCATAATGGTAGGAGACCCATCACTATAATATGATTTGAATCGTTACAGTGTGACAAAATGGTTACCTTTACCAACTTGGATCATTCAAAAATCCTTCATGGCATGATCCTCATGCTTACACCATATTGATATGTGATTCATCACAAAACATATTTAAATTTTAATTTAACTTCTCCAGTATTCTATAAGTTCCCAAATCAAACCATTGACTCTAGATGAATTAGATTGAAAGAAATACAACATTATAACCCTATGTTGAAACATTCTACCCCTTTGGATTTTTTTGTCGATTTAATCCATTAATCCATCACCATATGTCAATGATCCCTAATGAATATTCATTAGAATAATTTTATTATACCAACACACCCCTTGATCTATAAATCCATCACTATATGTGATTTCTCACAAAATAAAATTTATCATACTACTAATCCTCTATAATTTAACATGTATTTAAGATATTATCCCCCTTTTACAATAAAATTCAAAGGATATTCATCAGTTGAGATGATCATGCATAAATATCCATAAATATCCCCCTTTTACAGACTATTCATATAATTCAAAACCACCAATAGAAATATTATTACCTTCTTTACTCACCTATTTCCATAGCTTAACAAATATTCATTAATAAATTCTCAAAAACTATGTGAGTTAAAGATCAATGCAGGTTTAGGACCCTAGATCATCCTAAGTGGGGAGGGGTGAATTAGGGTGTAAATTTTTTCTTTTAATGAGACAAATATTTTACCCTTGTTGGTCGCAACTTATTAAACATGTCTGATAGAATCATAAAAATAATAACCACCCATATACTGAAATAGAGACACAAC
This sequence comes from Viscum album, assembly GCA_963277665.1. Taxonomy (NCBI): domain Eukaryota; kingdom Viridiplantae; phylum Streptophyta; class Magnoliopsida; order Santalales; family Viscaceae; genus Viscum; species Viscum album. The sequence goes on from OY728145.1 coordinate 510,006,232, forward strand.
ACATCAGTTTTTCTTGGTTCAACACTAAATGATTGTTACGAACAAGATATGGCCTCTATCCAAACCGGCACCTAACATAATCCATGGAAATTCCCAAAGGGAATTCTCTATCCCCATGGGCTGGAACAAGTTCCCGGGTATCATAAAAAATGGTTTGGGAACAATTTACCTGAGTATAGAAACATTAAAGAACCAATAATAATAAATAAACTGAATCTGAAAATTGATACCAAAAAAGCCTTAAATAAAATTCAGAATTGAGTCACATAGTTTTAAACAAAACCCAATAGGGACACAACTCAAAAGGAGTATAATTTCTAACTCAATAACCACCACACAGTAAGGGGAAATCACCCCTAATACCTCTTCACAATACCGCACCCAAAAGAGAATCTAACAACCCAAACCACCATCTCCAAGGACCATTCCCTTACTTGTATAAAAACTATCAATTCTACTCACTACCAAAGGTGTAATAAGGGTGTGAGACTTATCCCAATAGGATTCCACCCAAAATATTCCACATGATATACATTTTAAGGAAAAACTTTTTCAAGTTTTTATAACAATAAATGATTGTATCAATTTCTAAAATTTTAAAAATTAAATGAAAACATTTTTCAATAGGGAAACATTGAAGAATGTACAATTTTAAAATAAGAACACATCCTACTAAATTTTCCAACAAAACAAACCGTATGCTGATGATAAGTACAATATAACCAATGATCACTAGTCACGGAGACACCCCTAGGTACTAGCTAGCTGTAGGGACCTAGGTACATCATATATCGGTGTATAACTAACCACAAAAAATATCACCATCATGAAAGATCCACTAGGAGGGGACACCCCAATGGCATAGTGGTCCCCAAAAATCTTTAAAGTTTAGTTAGTGTTTTCATAGTCAAACTTTCTAAGTGAAACAAGGATGATACCACTACCAGATCACTAGAATACTTGTCCCAGTTCACCCACCAAGATACCCGAGTTTCACTCTTTGTGCTCAATCATGTTTCACATGCCATAAAATACCATTTTCACATGAAAATTCCATTTCGAAATCATGTACACACCAAACTTCCCACACACATGTCACATAATACCCTTTTCACATTCAAATTCATTTTAACATCATACACAGACCAAAATAACCTACAAACATGTCTCACACCTTTCTTACAATTTAATAAATCAACTCAACAATTTATAAAACATTCTCAAAACGTTTGACACCACAAATAATCACATTCTCTTTCAAAAACCCATTTTAAGAATATGAAACCACCAAAAAAGTACCCAAACATATCTTTCATCCGTTGTGTAACTCAATAAACCATTTAAAATTTTCATAAAACAATTTTAAGTAGCAAAAAAAGGATTTTCACACAAATTCCATTTAAAAAACCCTCTTTTGATGCCAAATTCACCCCAATATCATATAAAAATATAATTTTCATAACTATCAACATTTATAAACCACTTTTATATATTATAAAATTAACTCAAATAATACCACATGAGTTACACATGAAAAAAACACAATTTCAAGAAAAAATGAAACTCTAAAATGAAACACTTAACCAATTATATCAAAAATGATTTTCTCACCACACATAATATGTAAGAAACATTATAGGAAGGTCAAGAAAGAAAGATAACTCATCAAAGAATGATTACACATGGAATCACCTACCTTAGATGTCAAAAACCCCAAATATCTGTGAAAAACTTCAATTGCACCACCGCCGCACCACAAGGGAATGAAAACGAACCCTAACCAAGAAGATTAATCTAATAAATTAAAAAATAAACCCTAGGTATGAAGAACTATTTTCAAGATGTTTGGGAATTCAAGGGGGAGGGAAGAAACCCTAAGGAAATGTAAGGAACAAGAGAGGAATTCACTTACTTGAAATATCTCGAAGTTCCACCATTAAAACCCCCTTCAAAAATGGGTTCCTAAGGAGCCTGAGGGAGCTTGGGATCCTTCCATGGATATAATGGTAAAATGGGGGAAGAAAGGGGTTCATTAGGGTTAATCACAAAAGGAAGAAATTGGATTTACAAATAAATTTTTATGACCTGGACACTTGTGCACGATTTGTCTGCACAATTTAGAAAACCGTGCAGCCAAACCGTGTGCCTGGTTCTGTCCACCCCAAACTTGTCCATTTTCTTCCAAATTTAAGGGGTACCTAGAGAGAAACTAGGGGGAAAATATAGGCCAAGAATTTAAGATAAATAATTCCCTAAAATATCAAACCTATCACACCCAACTCTCAATAAAATGACCAAGAACCCGACTAGAACTGGAACAAAGTAAAACTTAAAAACTCGGGTGTGAAAATTATCCCCACCCTAATGATTTATGCCCACAGAAAGGCAAAGAAAGGATAAATGAAAAAACAAAACCCAATACTATTTCCAAGTTTGAAGGGTGTTCCCAATGAAAAAGAAACAAGGACACTACCGGTAAGAAAAGAGGGCTATGAGCTAAGTTGAGAGGCTAAGACGGACTCCCCTGCTATGGGTCACCCGCCCCCAAAAACCAAAACACCTCTAGTTGACCAAACAAAGGAAAAATACTCTCACCAACCCAAATTTACACCACTTTATTGAAATAGGAAAACATAATCAAACCACATACCAAGAAAAAACACCTTAAACACTACCAGAAAAAGTGAAAGCAATTTACCTGAAACAATCAACCCATTCGAACGAGGTTACCACAACCTTACTTCAACAAAACCATTGGGTACAATCCAATACAAATGTTTAACCAAGAAGGAAGTTGGTGGTTAGATAGATCCGAATGAGACTACCTACTGCAAATCTAACATCAAGTACAAATCTGAGTTACTGATATGGGGAGACTCGAACAGACTCTCCACCATATAAACAAACTATCACCCGAGGCTGAACCCGAACACCAATAGGGGAGGTCCGAATGGACTCCCAACTATAAGGGGGTGAGTAACATTATAATTATTCCAAAATAACTTACATGATACCCATAGTGGGTCTACCCACTATAATAACCAACCATCTTAACCAACTAGCACGAGCCAACATGAAAAAGACCCAATAAGACCCAATTCCCACTGTGTGTGTGGGGGGGTGGGGGTCAATCAATGAAACTCCAAACCAATATAGAAAATATGAAACTTACCAATCCCATGATCATTAATATCCTCAGATGAGTCCAAACAAAACCAATATTGAAAATATCATACAATTTTATTCATACATGAACAACCAAACACAGTGTTTCAACCACAAGGGTTCAAGCATTGGGGTTTTAGAAAACAAAATCACCCCATCTCCCTATAAACAAGGAAGGAATATTCCACCGAATCAGATCATAACCCTGACAAACAGGGTCGCCACATCCCTTTCCACCACACGGGACCACTTGAAATGAAACCACCACCTCAAAACCTCAAAATATTTCCACCTCCCACACCAAAGACAGAAGTTAAATTATGATCCCTTACACTCATGGGGTTTCCTAACTATGCACCAGCTTCACACAGGGACCTATGACTAGAGATCATATGATTGAAGAATCTCTTACCTCATAGCCAGGTACTAAAACCCCCTGAATGGAACTTATTCCTCTAGTGCCGCAAGGAACTACACCACAATCCAAAAACATCAATAGAACATAACACATCCCAAAAAACGCTTACCTTTTCATGGAACCTTCACCAATATAGGGTCTAAAAAGATGAACATGCATCACCCCTTTCACCCTGAACAAGAAACAACAAAAGAAAGGACACCAAGAAGACACCTTCACTCAGAACAAGGAATTAAAAAATTATCAGAAGAGAAACACACTTTTGTTTAAGTAGAATCCCTAGAAAGGTTCCACAACATCCACCTTTTCCCTTATAAGAAAACAAAACATAACAAGACACCATTGAACATAAACCCAACAAGTGATAGAGACATTACTAAGAGTGGAACCTTGAACAGAGATCCATGTAGCATAAGATTACTGTAAGAAACCATAACAACCTCAAATGACTATATTTCTCCACACTTGTGGCCTAACATGAACCCTTTCTTATAATAGACCGACAAAATACCTATAGTCCATTGATGAAAACATCTTTCACCAACAACTCGGGACTACTTTCACCTTCCTCATTAGGATTCCCCTTCATCGCTCTCAGGAAGGACCTTCAGGATTAAATATTCCATACTTCACCTTTGACGTTTTAGAAAACTTAAGAAACTAAGGTCTCTTTCAACCTTCGATAACCAATCTCCTGCTACAAGAGGACCCACTTAACCAAAAAATAAGAGATATAAAATCAACCCTAAAACCTGAGAAGAGAGTCTGTACTTTGATCAACTGGAGGACTTACCAACGATGTATCACCCATGGACACTCTTAAATCGTGCATTAAATATTTATGGGGGCATACCTTAGCCAACAAAAATACCCAAGGACCCAACCAAGATGGTCCATTGGTCAAAACATACCACAAACCAGAACCGAACACATGACATGAACTACTGTAAAGGCTTCCCAAAACATTTCTCAAAAAAGACAACCAACCAACACTTTTAAGCATCATATTGACGAAATACAAACCTGAAACATTTCTAAAATAAGAGAGGATTTCAAAACCAAAACATCCCACAAAAAAATTCCCAAAAATACAAAAGGAAACACTAATCATTTACCAGTTATCAAGACACAACATTTTTATTCAAAGAATTTTTGAAAACAAAATAGGGTTGGTGGTTTGCAAATTAACTAATGGTATTTAATGGGACTCATACATGCATCTTTCTATGCCACACTGGGAACCCTCCTTGTATTCACTATGACACCCATCTGATCATGCCATTAACCATACATCTTTCCATGCAAACCCATGCATTTGGTCACCCATGAGGATTCCAAAGACCAAAAATGAACCTTTACTAATTTCAAAACCACTAGTCAAAAAGTTAAACCCATTCCAAATTCCACAAAAATCCACTTTAGAAAATCACCGATCCTTTAAATAAAACCCACTTTGAATCTCAAAAAACATTTTTGACAAGAAATAATAATCCAAACAAAATTTATTTATCAAACCTTACAAGTCAATTTCAAAACATTTCATTCCACTCAAAATAGAATTTTAAAACCCACTTTAAAATCACCATAATTTCCAAACCATAGAGTTTGGGAATCCATAAGTTCTGATTATAAAAATCCAATATCATCTTACAAAAAGACTTTTTAATGAAAATACAACTTTTCAAAACCTCGTTCAAAGCTGTTTTGAAAACCCACTTTCAACCCTTTGAAAATCACACCATTCCCACTTTAAAATTCCATTTTAAACAGATTTTCAAAATCTGATTTAACATAACTTACAATTTCCAAATATTTAATTTTATTAAACCACATAATTAAATTTGGAAAACCCAATCTAGATAAATTAAACCCCATCCACTTAAAACCATTTTCATTTTAAAGTCTCATTTCTAAAATTTTCAAACAAGAGTTTACAAAATTATTTTCCAAGACACATACAGACGAAAAAAGAATCAAGGGGAAACTAGTGCTGATGGTTGACTCAAAAATATGGTTTGCAGCCATACTCCAGTCATACCAACATCATAGAGAGTGTTCTAGGACAACATCTCCAACTCTACATGTATTTCTAGGCCCTGCGAGCTCACTGAGACCATTGGCCAACCTCCCATTTCATTTCCTAAACAATGAACAACCACAAGGACCAAAATAATTATATGGAACCTGAATTCCCCTAGTAACTCAAGTACCTCAACGAGGTGTGCTATAAATGCACCTTACTTGTGACTTTAAAATAAAGTTTCAACAATCCTAGCTCTGGTCTACCCAAAATCTTTCCAAAAAGAACATAACCAAAAAGAGTGAACCTCCTTTGATAACATTTTTTCACGAACCAAATCCAGTTTCCATCCAAACTGACACCCAAACCAGTCCATATAAAGTCCCAAATGGCATTCCCTATCCCCATGTGATAGAAAAAGTGTCCGGGTATCATAAGAAATTATTTGGGAACGATTTACCTGAGTATTGAAACATTAAAAAACCAACAATAATAAATAAAATGAATCTGAAAATTCATATCAAACAATCCATGAATAAAATTCATAACTTATTCACATAGTTTTAAAAAAACTCAATAGGGATAAAACTTAAAAGGAACAATAAGTCTGACTCAATAACCGCCACACAACAAGGGGACACACCCCAAACCCTCTCCACAACACTGCAACTGGAAGAGAAGAAAACAACCCAAACTGCTGTCTCCAAGGACCTTTCTATGTGATAAACATTTTAAGACAAAAATATTGCATTTTTTATAACAAGAAATTCAAGAAAAAATTTCTAAAAGATTCAACTTTAAATGAAAACAATTTTCAACAGGTAAACTTTGAATAATGTACACCTTTAAAAGAAGCACACATGCTATTTAATTTTCGAACAAAACACATTGTATGCCGATGGTAAGTACAATATAGCCAATGATCACTAGTCAAGATAACACCCCTAGGCACTAGCTAGATATAGGGCCCTAGGTATATTGTATCTTAGTGTATAAGTAACCATAACCAATATCCTTCTAATGCATGTGACACTAGAAGGGGAAACTCCAATGGCCTAGTGGTACCCAAACATGATCAACGTTTAGTTAGTGTTATCATTGTCAAACTTGATAAGTGAAACATGGATGATACCACTACATGATCACTAGCATACTAGTCCTAGTCCGCCAACCTAGATACCTGAGTTTCCCTCTTTGGGCTCAATCAAGTTCCACAAGTCATAAAATACCATTTGCACATGAAAATTCCATTTATAAGTCATGAACATACCAAACATCCCACACACATGTCACATAATACCCTTTTCACATTCAAATTCATTTTAACATCATACACACTCTAAAACAGCCCACAAACATACCTCTTACCTTTCTCACAATGTAATAAATCATCTCAAAATTTTATAAAACATTCTCAAAATTTTTACATCACAAATCATCACTTTATCTTTAAAAAACTAATTTTAAGAACATACATCCACCAAATAAGTACCCAAAAATATTTTCCACCCTTTGTTTAACTCAATAAACCATTTAAAATTTTCATAAAACAATTTCAAGAAGTAAAACAAGGCTTTGCATGCAAAATCCATTCAAAAAACCTCTTTCAAGGCCAAATGCACCCCAATATCATAACTAAACAGAATTTTTAGGCCTACCAACATTTATTAAACCACTTTAATATATTATACAATTTCTTCAAATAATGCCACATGAGCTACACATGAAAAACACACAATTTCAAGAAAAAATGAAACTCTAAAATAAAATGATTAAACAATTCTATCAAAAATGTTTTTTTCACCACACATAATAAGTAATAAACACTATATGAAGGTCAAGAAATATAGAAAAATCAACAAATAATTATTACACATGGAATCACCTACCTTAGATGTCATAAACTCTAAATTTTTGTGCGAAACTTCAACCGCACCACCGCCACACCACAAGTGAATGAAAAAAAACCCTAACTAAGAATAATGAAACATGAAATTAAAAAATAAACCCTAGGTATTAATCCCTAGTTGATGGAAATTTTTTAATTAAAGGATGAGGGAAGAAACCTAAATGAAATAGAAGAAACAAGATTGGAATTCACTTACTTGAAAGATCATGAAGTTCCACCACCAAAAAACCCTTCAAAATCAGTTCCTAAGGAGATTGAGGGAGATTGGTAGACTTAAATGGATACAATGGTTGAATGGGGGGAAGAAATGGGTGTATTAGGGTTAATGCTGGAAGTAAAAAATTGGAATTACAAATAAATTTTTATGACCTGGATACCTGGGCACGGTTTGTCTGTACAGTTTAGCAAACCGTGCAGCCAAACCGTGCGCTTGGTTTTGTCCACCCAAAGCTTTTCCATTATCTGACAAATTAAAGGAGGATATAGAGGGAACCTAGGTGGAAAATATAGGAAAATAATATAAGATAAATAATTCCCCCAATCCTAAAAATTGTCATACTTGACTATTGAGAAAATGATGAAGAATTCGACCCGAACTAGAATGAAGTAAAACTTAAAAACCCGAGTGTGTCAAGGGTAATCCATGGGGTATGAATTTATAGTGTATCAGTTATACCTGAATACACTAAGATTAAATAGATATTGTGGATTACAATAGATTAGGCATGATCACTCCATTCTAGGATCATTTCCTTTATAAGAATTTTTGGGATATCACACTGCCTCCCTCATATCACTTTTGTCGAATCTCCCTTACAGAATACCTTGGGTGAAGTATTACTCAATTTATTGATTTGAAGGATAAATCAATATATCAGGAATATAAGTCTTTGTACCTGATTATAATGAGACTTTTCTTACACCATAGTCCTAAATTGATGCACTTTAATTCATTATTTACTCAAAACAGATGTTCAAAACCATCTTTTTCATAAGTACCCTTTACAAAACTTCCTCCTTCATAAAAACCACTTTTTTTTCAAATATGTTTCAGTTTTAATGAACTTACATACTTTCATGAATATCCACTCCTTCATGAATCTTCCATCCATGATAGAATTCCTAACCTTCATGAAGCTCCTAGTCTTCATGGAACTCCAAACTATCGTGAAACTCTCAATTTTCACAAAACTCCCTTTTATAAAATACCTAAGAGTCAATTAGTTCTTAACCATTATTTTCATGATTCTTATTCTCATGAAGAGTTCCTGATTTGTGAAGAACCTTCTCATAAGACCTTCATGAAATCAAATTGATTCACCCTTTTTTTAAATTCTTTACATGTATTAAATGATGAGAGGTTTCCTATTTATAGAAAATTCCTCTTCATGAAGCTTTCAAGCTCCTAAATTCCTTTTTTCGAACCACCTCATTCGTGTTCATGAATCTTATTTTCTTCATGAAACATTAATGGAATTATTCTATTCATAAATCTTCTCATATTCGCGTAGATTATCATATTTTCATTACTAATTAGCCATTCTTTACAAAACCTCTTTCATGAACCTTCAAACCTTTGCAAAACCATATCCCTTCATGAATCTTCACAGCTCTATGAAACTTTAATATTTGGAAAACCCATGAATTTTCCTTATTTTCAAAGATTTATTTCATAAATTCCATTTTTTGTGAAGCTTACACCTTCCTATGGATTTTGAGATCAAAAAATTTGGAAAACACTAAGAAATGATGCCACCTTCAACACTAAATCCACTTGTACCATAAGATCACATGACTTGTAAAATTCCTGATCAACCTAGTGTGGATTGAAAAAAAACACAAAAACAATCCATTTCTAGCTATAAAACACCTTGGTTCCAATAATCTACCCCTTTGGGTTTGTTGGAAATATGTAGATAAATTAAATAAATCACCAGCCTCAAACAAAAACTTGATAGGCATGAAATAACTCATCAATCACTCTATGTTTACATGAGAAAATATTAGTGTAGAAACACAAGAGTAGAAAAAAAATACATTCATGACTTAAGAGATCACCGACTAAACCACCTATCCTAAAAACCTACAATTCAATGAATTTCATTATCACCCTTCAGAAATAAACCTAAAGAACCTGTATTTGTACCTTAGTGCACAAAAAAAGCATCGCATGGATCATATATCCCCCATAGACCTGCATAACATCCATAAATATATTAACATAGTTAAAAAAAATGGGTATTGAGGATAAACTATGACCTCCTAATGCAAAAAGAAGTGGATGAACACTAGGGTTCATCCTATGTTTCTAGAATATTGGTGCTTCCAAAGGATTTGTAAAGATGTCATCCACTTGATCCTTAGTTCCAACATGATCCATTTTAATCATACCTTGTTCAAATTTTTCTTTGATAAAGTGATATCTTATCTCAATATATTTCATTTGAAAGCATTGAACCAGATTTTTCATAAGAATGATCATGCTCTTATTGTCATTGTGTATCACCATTGACTATTTCTCCTCATCACCAATATCAGTAAGTTGTTTCTTCATACACAATATCTAAGTGCATTTGTTTGTCACAAAGCTATAATCTACTTCAGTTTTAATATGACAAGTGCTTTCTTTTTTTTTTCTTTCTCGACCATCCCACACATTTTTTTTCTAATGAAAATGCACCACACTTGTGGAATTTTGATCCACCATATCTCTAACACAATAATAATAAAAAATGATGATAATTCATTATCACTTTCTACTATAAGGTATTATCAAAAATTAAGAGTACCTTTAATATATCTCATGATTCTTTTAGCTGTAGAAAAATGTTCTTCCTTCATATTACTTTGGAAGCGAGCCACTAAACATGTTGCAAATATGATATATGGCCATATTATAGTCAAGTATAATTATCTTCCAATGATCCTTCAGTACAATGTTAGATCCATAGATCTCCCATCCTCATTCTTTCTAAGTTTTTTCCCAACCACATTCAGAGTCAACGTTGGTTTGGATTCATGCATGTTGAATTTATTTAGAAGCTATATTGCATACTTTTCTTAAGAATTGAAGGTTTATTCCTTATTTTGAATCACCTGCAACCCAAAAAAGAATGTGATTTCAACAATCATTGAAATTTAAAATTATAATTTCATTTTATTAGAAAATTATTCCACCAATAAATGCCTACTTCTTCCAAATATAATATCATCCACATACATAAGCAATATATATTGATATACATGGGAATTATTTACATATAGATTATGATTGAAACCTCCCCTTTTAAATTTAATATTATTCATATAAGAATCTAGTTGATAATACCATACTTTTGGTGCTTATTTTTGACCATAAAAATCCTTCTATAATCTATAAAACTTTGTTTCATTATTTATAATCATAAATACCATTGGTTTTTCAATATATACTTCTTCTTTAAGAACACCATTTAAGAATTCTATTTTTACATTCACCCAATAAACGTTTTACCCTATTTGGATTTCCATGGATAATAAGATCCTAATAGACTATAGTAAATCTAACAGACAAATTGTTTCTTCAACATAAATTCCTTCAATCTATGCATATCATTTACACACATGAAAGTATTATTTATAATCACATTTCTTAACTCATCAAATTTTTTTATGAAGATCTACTTTTTTCCAATCACATTGTGATTTTCTGGTCTCTTAACAAGGCCACAAGTCCAATTGTTTTTTCAATATGATCCAGTTATTTGTTCATAGACCTAACCCTTGATTCATCCTTTTCTAATTCTTTAAAAGAGGATGGATATATAATTTATAAGAGAGTATAACATGCTTTATTAATTATTCTTATTGTTTTTGTAGGTGTGGTCCAATCCCCAATGATGTTGGATCGATCAAATTCTACTCTTCTATTTCTACTCTAAGGTTCTGATAGAGTTTCTTTAGTAATGGTTTCTTCTTCTGATTCTACTTCTTAATCATCAACATTTTTATAACCTTGAATGTTAGGAAAGAATTCCACATTTCTTTATTTGAATCTGTCACTCTTATACTTTATTCTTTATCTTCAATCATATCAACATATGATCTCCTCAAGTTATGCATAGTTTTATCCTTAATTATCCTAACATCATTTCATTCCAAAATATTTCTATGATAATTATTGTTTCTTTTTTATGATTTACTCTTTATTGATTATCCAAAAAAGTTTCCCTCATCTGTAGCATCACCATACATTCCTTTATTTCCTTATTTGTTTCAGATGAAACACTTACAAAAATAAAAAAATAATTTAGTAATGGATTTATTCAATGCCATATATCATATAGTTTACTTTCCTCTCTTATAAATAGCACTATTCAATTTTAGGTGTACACAACAACTTGAATAGACTCTTTCCAGTAATTAAGAGAAACATAACTCTCATTTAGCATAGTGTTGGCCATATTATCCACATATCAATTTATGTGTTTAGAAAACCCATTTTGTTGAGTTGTTCTCACTAAAGACACCTCATACTTGATCCCATGTTTTTTGAGGTAATTTTAAACTTAAATGGATGTGGATTATATTATATTGTCATATCATAATATCTTGATTACATGACTAGTTTCATTCTCAACTCTTCATAGATATCTCTTCATGCATTCAATCACTTCCTGTTTACACTACATAAAAATCACACATTCCATTCTAATATAAGAATTAATAAAAAGAGAAAAGTAACTATCTCCATATGTTCTATCCAAATTCATTGGACCAAAAACATATGTTTGGACAATATCAATTAGATTCAATTCCCTTTTGTTCCTTGATTGATAAGAATTCCAAACCATATTTTCTCACTTGAAAGAATCACATATCTTTTCACAATTATACTTCATATTGGGAATTTCTGCAATAGTCTTTATCTTGTATAATTTTTTCATAATATATTTATTAATGTGACCTAACCTCTATTTCCATAAGTTGTTTTCCTCTTCAATTATTAATAAACAGGTGTTTTCTTTACTATCTACCTAGTATAAATTATCAATTGTCCAATAGATTTTCAAGAGAGAATGACCTATCATCCCTTTGATGGTACACCCCTTCTGATTAAATTTAACTACCAACATTGATTAAAAGAGTTTCCTCACACTAAGGATATTGTGATGAAATACATCTACATACATTACTTATATTTTCATTATCTCATCATTTTATAATTATGTATTTCCAGTACCTTTGATCGTTAAGGCACTATAATTGATATATATAACTCTTCCATTAACCATTTTCTTAAAATTGTTCAACAAATTTATATTTCCTATCATGTGAGATGATCATACATTGTCCAGAATCAATGTGCTACTACTATTTGTAGCTTTGAGAGTGATTTATTCCAGGTTTAATTTCTCAATCTTCTACTTTTCCTTCCATGAGATATCTGATTGAGTGAATGAAAAAGATGGCCTTTACAATATCTTTTCAACATGAATGGTTGAATTATACTCATATTAGTCTTCCAGATGATAACACCTATTTTAAAGGTCAATTCTTCTTGGTTGAATAGTATTGACTTGTCTCAAAGTCCTATAGTTATTGTTACCAACTTTCCTCTACCTATAATGAATAGATTTATGGCCAAAATTAGAACAGTGAAAACAATATCCATAGAAATTATTTATTCTACATGATAAATGATATGTTATCATTCTACTTTATTGATTTCCAGGTAATTCATCATCTAGATATCTCCTTTCCTCTTCATAGTAAGACATGATATGGACTAGAAATCCATATAATTGATATTTTATAAGAGGAAATATCTTCTCACTTCTAATACTCAACACGAAACCTTCTTTTGTATAACTATTTGACTATGGATCCTCTCTGGATAATTGAGGATTATTTTCATCCCTCTTCTCTATTTGGGTTGAAGCTGTCTCTATTAGGACATCAGGCACCTTTGTGAAATTTCAAAATTTCAACTTCCCTTTTCTTTGGATCATTTCATTTACAAAATTTTATGTTTCTATATCATAGAAAATTCTACTTTCCCATAAATTTAAATCTTTGATCATTCAAAAATTTCTCTACTCCTTTGGAACCATGTTTAACCCTTTCCAAAAGCTCTGCATATAAAAACATTCCAAACTATAATTTATTATTCATTTCACTTGATTTTAATTTAGTTTCCACTTTAGTTCTTGAATAAATGAAATCACTTGAATGCCCTCAACTATATTATCCTTTTCATAAAGTATCTATGTAAGGTCATTGATGAATTTTTTGTACTCTTTTATATTGAGTTGAAACCCCCTAACATCTTATAGGATTTAAATAGTTGTCAAATGTTCTTCTTTCTATCATAGTAGTCGATCGATATCTACTTCAAGCTAATACACATACTTTGATGACCCTTTCATCATGACTCCCATATTTCTATTTTTCTTTCTTTGGATGTTGATATCATGAATAGAACCCTAAAGTTCCACCTTGAGATCTATAACACCATTCAATTTTTTTTTTTTCATCTTTCAAAGGTTATACCTTTTCAATTTTATCCATCCTGGAATCTTCAATATCCTATTTAAAATCTAGTTATACATCCTCCAAAAAGTCATTTTTATCTTTTTCATATTTTTAGATGAAACAATTTATTTATAATTTATTTCTTGATTTGAAGTCTCCCTTTTGCGGGAAATTACTATAAGGCTTACACATGATTTTTTCTCCACCTTCAATATCATAGAATCTCTTTGAGCACTGAGTGGAAATGTTCCATACTTTATCACATTGAAAAAAATCCAATGGAATATTTACTTCAAGTTACCCTTTTCCTATATTGATTTTTTTTGTCAAAAAGAGAAATAAGTTCACCATTCATATCATCTCCATCATCAATAACTTTGTAAATGTCAAGTTTTTCCATGGATTTGAATCCCATTTCCTTACTTAATCAATTATTTTGTATCTTCTAGTTTGAATCTAATTTCATAAGCCACCAAACTTCATATAATATCTTCAATAGAAAGCTTAGACATATCTATTTTCTCAAGGTCTTACACTTTTGGATTATACAGAGGTGGGAAACTTCTCAAGATTTTCTTCACAATGTCAATATACTTGATTTCTTCCCCAAGTCCTCAAATAGCTCCAAAAACTTCAGTAATGAAATTAAAGAAACTATCTACATTTTCATTTGGATTCATTTTCATATCATTGAACTGATTGTGAAAAACTTGAAGTTTTTCCTCCTTTACTTTTTTATCATATTCGTAAATATTTTATAGTTTCTCCCACATGGAATTGGCTATATTACACCTCATCACCATCAAATATATTTGATTAGATAGTTTTTTAGTAATATAATTTTGAGATTTTGCATCTACATCAAGAATATTACTATCTTTTTCAGTCATAGAAATACTTATCACACCACTGACCTGGATCTCTTGAACAATTGAAAATAGTACTTATATCCCAAGAGATAAAAAATGAGATATCATTATATTATTCCAAATCTAGAACTTGATTCCATCAAAAGGGGGAAATACATTAATATCCACTAAATTATTTATTAAAACAATAATAGAAGATATATTTAACACCTATAACCTATACACCCTGATACCACTTGTAGTACCATAGAACACCCTAAAAGGGGAGGGGTGAATCAGGGGTAAATTTTTTATTTCAATGAGATGAATCTTGTCCCCACTTTAGTAGGAACTTCTTAATCCTATATGATGGAATCATATAAATAATAAACACCCATATGCTAAAATATAAACACAACACAATAGTTTTACATGGTTCATTAGTAAGGGATAGTCCAAGGATCATACACTGATAGTGTTTCCGTAATACTTGAATCCACTAATATTTACTAGTTATTGTGTATTACAAAATATTAGACAAGGGAAATCTATTCCAGGCTCACTTCCTTTACAAGAATTTTAGTGATAACACACTGCCTCCCTCAGATCACTTTTGTCGACTATCCCTTTATCACTACCTTGGGTGAAGTCTTACTCAGTTTATCGACTTGAATTCCACCTCAATAGATTTGTAACATAAGTCTTTGTCCTTAATCAGCATGAGCCTTTTCCTGCACCATATTCCTGAATTGATGCACTTTAATTCACTGTTTAATAAAACTTTATGTTCAAAATAATTTGTTCATATAAGTACCCTTCATGAAACTACCTCCTTCATAAAACCCTTTTTTTCAAATATTTTTCAGCCTTTGTGAACCTACATACTTTCATGAATCTCTAATCCTTCATGAAGCCTCTATATTTATCATAAATCCAAACCTTCATGAATCTCCCATCCTTCACGAAACTCCAAACTATCATGAAACTCTCAGTATTCATGAAACTCACTTTTATGAAATTTCTAAGTGTCAATTACTTCTTAACCATTATTTTTTTAATGCTTCAGATCACAAAGAGTTCTTGATTCATGAATAATTACCCTCTCATAATACCTTTATGAAATTAGAGTGATTAAACCCTTTCCAAATTCTCTCTATATCTTAAATGATGATCAACTACCTATTTATAGACATTGCCTCTTGAAAAATCTTTTAATCTCACCAAGTTCTTTTCATAAACCTCTTAATTCATATATGTGAAGCTCCTTTTATTACTAAAACATTAGTGTAATTATTCCATTTTTTAATCTTCTCATAGTTATGTAGATTACCATATTTTTATCATGCCTCAACCATTCTTTATAAAAACTCTTTCATGAATATTAAAACTTTTTCAAAACCATATTCCTTTATGAATCTCCACATATTCACAAAACATCAATCTTCATGAAACTCATTCCTTTTTCCATATTTATAAATAGTCAATCTAGTAAACCGATATTTTTCAAATTCCACCAATTTCTATAGATTTTGAGATCAAAAAATTTGGAAAACACTGGGAAATAATGCCACCTTCAACACTAAATCCACTTTCACCATAAGATCACTTGTCTTGAAAAATCCTTAATCAACCTAGTATAGATTGGAGACAAACACAAAAAATATCCATTTATATATATAAAAAACCTTTGTTCCAATAGTAGTAAATAATATTAAATGTTTATTCCTATAATGAAATCTAAATATTCAGGTATTTTGTTACCTAAATCCACTTCTACCTAGATAAAATCACTTGTATAGTTCTTATGTTGAAACTTAAAATATCCTTTTTATTTATACAAGAAACCATGAATCATTTCTCCTATATTTTCTAACAATAATATTAATACAATAACTTAAAAACACACATTTCCAAATAAAACAATATATGCACTGAGGAGAGGGTTATTTTCCAAAAATATTTATTTTGAGGAAATTGGTTGAGCTCTAAGGTTCAACTGATGCCTCTCTAATACATGTGAATTCAATAGATTTTTAAACACATCTACCACCTGATATTGAGTACCAAAGAACTCTAATTTATTAATTTTCTATTTAACCTTATACTTTATAAAATCATAATAACTTTAAATGTGTTTGGTGTGGTAATGATATACCAAGTTCATTGATAAATTGATATCACTCTTATTGTCTCCCAGAATTAACATCAGTTATTATGCTACTTCTCCAAGATCATCTAAGTGTTGCTTCATTCACATTAATTAAGTGTAGAATATTATTAATAAAATGTAATCTATCTTATGTGTACTCAAATATATACTCTCTTAATTTTATATTTAGCTATCCAACATATTTTCTTCTAATAAAAAATTCTCTACCCCACATATATTTTTATCCCTCAGTATGTCTTGCCCAGTCTATGTCTAGGTAGGACACCAAAACTTAATCCTCTTATAATTTGAAAACCAATCCATAATTCAATTTCCCCTATATGTATATCATTATTCTCTTCACTGTTTTTAGGTAATATTCCTTCAGAAAACTCTAAAAGGGTGATGATAAATAAGAATAAAAAAGATATTAATTATTATTTTAGTGAGATACAATAAACTCTTAATAATTATTCTATGTTGTGTAAATTTCACTACCTTATTGTCTTCATGATTTCCAAGTTTATTTATAAGTACTATTGGAGTAGAAACTCACTTGTAGCCTTCCATTCCAAACTTCTTTAACAATTATATTATACACTTCACCTATGAGATGTTTGTTTCTTCCTTTTGATGTAATTTTAACTTAATAAAGTATTATAATTATCTAATAATTGAAATCTAAAATTAGGAATGAATTATATTTTTAAACCATTAAATATAATTCTACTTTCTTCCATAGTGTGATTTTAATTCCATTAAAAATAGAGAGACTAGAAATTCCCATGGGGTACTCATCTCTACATTGCTCTGACTGGTAACCACACATTAATGCCTCAAATTATTCATTCCTCCCCATACACCATAGGTAGATAAATAATGGAGAGGGCCTAAATCATATGTTGGGAGAATATTCCATCGATATGATAACCATCAATAAGAATATAAATAACCAAACATCATATGACTCAACTTGTACTTGAAGAATCAGGGTAGGACATCTTAAGTTAGGATGTAATACCATGTCTCGAACACCACCCTATCCCTAGGTAGAGTCAATACTAAGTCCTAGACCAAACCCTCTTTCTCAGGGTGGTCTTCTAGTACCTTATCACTCAAGGTGAGGTCATGTATTCAATTATTAATCCACCTAATGATTGACACTATACCTTATATCCCAAGGTAGTCCTTTCCAGAACCTTCTCACTCAAGGAGAGTCCATACATCACATCACATCATCAGCCATACCACACTAACTGTTTCCTTCTCACTCAAGGTAGGGTCATGAAAAAACCTTCTCACTCAAGCGGAGGCCATATATCCATGATCATCTACCATAATACAAAAACCCATTACAATCTAATATAGTAATTGGTTGAAAAAACCTTCTCACTCAAGATTGGTCACATATCCACAACATAACCACCACCTTCTCACTCAAGGTTGGGTCCTGCCAGCACATTCTCACTCTAGGTAAGTCTATATAGTTGGTCTCATTAACCATACCACTAGGATAGAAATGAAATATTAAATAGTACATCACCATCCATGTCACATGTTATCCATCCGAAAATTTGGGTACTATTCAATCAATACATAGCCACACTTCATTAAGTACACACATTGTCCATCTATCCTCATAGGAAAATCTCCTCAAGATCCCCCTCAGTCACAAAATCATAACATTATGAACCTATTGAAATTATCATATAGCTTTTAAGGGAATCCTCTAAGCTCCTAAAAACCTTCTTGGAGTCTTCTTATTGATACTCACTATCACCCGTCACCCAATGATGAATTCTCATCCCACAAAATCTATTTGACTCAAGATTTAAGTGGTTGGTCCATTTCTCTTCCAATTCCCACATTTTAATTGGACCCTATAACCTAGGGAACATCTCGAGCTATCTCACACTAAGCCCCTTGGAAACCTAATACCATGTCATCCACCTAATTCCCTAGACCCATATACAGATACCATCTCACATCTCCCTTAGAAGAACTCTCAAACCCAATACCTAGAGGAAAACCTCCACATAACACCACATAAATCCTTATAGGAATTATACCACTCATGGAATATGCCAATACTCCATTCCACCCTCAAGAGGGTGTTCCCCATCAAGAATAAGATCTATGACCATCTAACTCACCACCACTAGGTCCAATCCTCTCATTCTAGACCAGATATACCAAGGAAACCAAAATAGGATATATGTGTCTCATTTCAAAACCAAAAATTACCCTAATCATCTTGTAAACCCAACCAATATCTTCACCCATTGGAGATGTAGTCATCAAGTTATCCCAACATTCCCTTAGTATATGTGTGCATTTACACTAACTCTAGGAGGATGAAATCCATCTTAGCACTTTAACTAGGGTTCTATTGATCCATATCCATTATACCCAAGAACACATAATCATGTAGGCATGTGTAATAATGTATGAATATATATATGGATTACTATTATAAGGAAAACCTACTTCAATAATAGAGTTACCATCCTCTCTAATCTTTACACATCCTAAAAAAATCCCATCCATGCATCTTCTAAACTCATACAAATACCTGATCTCCTATCTCAAGCTATTAAATTCAAAATAATTATTTATAAAAATTTATAATTTATTATAAAATTTAATCCTAAGAGGCATAATGAAAAAATATCACCAAGTAGTGTCATTATACCAAAACCACATGAAACCCTATGCATTCGTCCTGCTGCTATGTCCCGTAGACAAGATAGGAAAAATACTCATTTAATCAGTAATATTTCACCATTATATGGTAAAAATATCATAAAAACCATGGCCCAAATTTCAAAAATCAATGTCTAGATAAGGGGAACAAGAATAAAAGTAAGATGAGGGAGAACATACCTAAAACTTCTATGAAAAAACCCATGAATCACCCATATTCCTGAGAGATTGAAAGAGGGATGATAGTGGTTAATGTATTTATAAAATGGATCTTCATAAAGCTCATCTCAATATAAAATAAAAGGGTCATGACTTATAAATTATAGGAATACCCACAATTTTTAAAAAATATAAAAATGAACCATCATAGCATGATCTATAGGGATTATGGTGTAATGAACTTTCTTGGAACTTGATATGGTGTGACACATCTCCCATGACAAGAACCAAATATTTGGAAACTTACCCTCATGGAATGAATCCTCCAGTCAGGGCATGGCACAAACCCCTCAATAAGAACTAAAATTTGAGGCCCTAGCCTCCATGACATGTCCTCCTCCCATCACAACATGTCCCCCACCCATCATAGCATGACCCTCACCCCAAATGTGATGACGCATCCCCATGGTTTTCTCCATAGCATGACTATCTTCCTTACAAGACATCATATCCCTAGTCATGATGTGATACCTATAGTCTTGGTGTGATGAGTCTCTTCTATTGAAAATCATAATGGAAAAACAAAAGGATTTACTCTTATGTATAGTCACAACATGATTCCCCTTATCATGACATGACCTCCATAAGTAAATATTTAGAATTAGTGGGAAACCCCACAAAAAAATAACCATGATGTGACACTCACTGGTCAAGTAGTGATCCATGCCATCACACCTCCACCACACCATAATACCCACTTTTCATAGAATGCACACTATACTCCATGTCATGAAACCTATCTATCCATGGAACAACTCCTCATCCATTCCCTCATCATAGAGTAAGCTGTATCCATCATGATGTGATGATCCATCTATAGCTAAAAATTCATAAACTGGTCACCCCAACCATATTAAACTCTCCAACATAACACCTTTTTATCCTTGAGAAGCTGTTGTGGTCCTCCACCATGCTCATCCTATCTTGGTTATTAATTCACTATTAATCCACCATGTTCTATCCACAAATATTGACCACACTTCCATTATACAACTTAAAACATCAAGGAAAACTACTCAACATAAACTAAACCATGTTATAATCACCATAACCAAAACCTATATGGTGCTCAACCACATCCATCCATTCCAAGACACTAAAGAAACAAAAAATTATTTATCCTTAGGATCATGGTGCTCCTTAATATAAAAATTCACACAAAAAGGTCAAAACCTGTACACAGTTCTCCCCATAATAATAACATCTTACTAGAAATCCACTTCAAGTAGTATATCAACACACTCAATATGGTTTCCACCCCACCACATCCAATTCTATACAAAACACCGATCAATACCCCTATGTACTACTTCTCCCAAAAAATACCATCCTCACCCATCAATGTTCCACAATACCATCTAATCATGATGCATTAATTTATGAAGGTATCATGAAATCACCCAAATACCCACATCAATTTACTAACCTAACTCTTAGTGTAATTTCATAGTGGGGTCCTCATTCACCCATAATAACTATCATACTCTCACCATGATTACTAACACACTTGAAATCCAAAACACTCTTGGATCACAAAAAAATCTATCCCAAGCCTAATAACGATATAAAGACTCTATTTGATAATACATATGTATCCCAAATCTATTATTCACCAATGAACTGAATAAAATTATATGCACCTACACACTAGAATTTTGATACCATCTCGAATATCCACTAACCAGTCTCTCCATGTCCATTCCCCTTTAGACATGAGGGTCATGTCTCCATGATCTATATGATGCTTCCCACCATAGGAGGATCCTCATCATCAGTCTACCAAAACAAATAACTAATCTCTAAGGACCACACTTTTTTCATTGTTAAAAAAAATGTCCAAACATGACCACCCTTCTCATCCTCGAGTGCTAACCCAAAACACAAATCACTACCCTATCCTAGATTATCAGAAATGACATCCTCAACACCCACCAAAATTCAACCCATAATGAGGTGTTCACCATCTAATAAATAATGGTGTAATATCCACCATATGGATTCCCTTACACCTATCATCAAGAATAATACCCAAAAAAATCCATCATTACATGCATGTCTCTCTTTCCAATCCATACTCATCCCATATCTAAAAACACATGTCAAGGGTAAATCTTGGTTTGACCATACCATAGTACTCTAATCCATCATTAATTTCTCCTCTTACCACATATGGACAACTCCTATTATCATAAAAACCCCAAGGTTCCATGCACGTAGGATCCCAATTGAATACATCAACCACCTTATTGATCTAAAAATCAAATGGGCATCATGTGTAACTAGTGTAAACTTACCCTCATGCATCAAGGAAATCCCCAAAAATACACACCAACCGTCACTCTCCTTCTACCAAGGTAAAGCGGACCACTTTGAGAACTTTTTTATAGGATCTTACCTATAATACAACTCAATATCATCTAAACCTAATGGTTTCATGCTCCTACATCACCTGGTTTCACAACTGGACTCATGATTTGATGAGTTATACACCATCAAATCTAGACTCTCATGCCTAAGAAACTATCTATACTTTCACACCTATCAATATCGCCTATCTAAAATAACACATGGTTATTCCTTCATCAATGGGATTGAACCATATCACTAATTCCAAGGAATATCACATGATCACCCACCACTCGAGCATCGTTAAAAATCAGATGCATCTACCCATACTTTACCCCTCCTAAATATGACTATCTAGGATTAGAATCCAAAAGGACAATGCATCCAACTTACCCTACCCTCAAAAACATGACCTTGATACCAAAATAAATAGGAGAGATTTATATATTATAATAAAAAGTCATTATTCACACCTTTATGCCACCCTCAAAAGGGTATCTACATCCTTAGGGAAACCTGTGAATGATATAAATCATATCTCCCAGGCATACACTACCTATGAAAAACCCACCATGGTTCATCATCAAGGCATCCAATGTCTATATTGGCCCAAGGTAACTATAAAACCCTTACACCGAGGGATTATATATCCAGCATCAACGAATGTATCACCATAAAAAACCACATCACATGTCATTAGAAAAATTAATGGATTATCTGAGTAAAATTACACCAAAAAATTATATGGGAAACCACAATATAGGATATTGTTGAAAATTTAAACAAATAAATTCTTGTTTTTAATAAAATTAATCAAACACAACCACACAAATTTCATGTGAATCCTACATTCCAAGAATAATGCATGAAGGAACCTATTTCCACTATAGGCCAAGAGTTAAACCAGTTGAATAAAAATCTCAAATCAACACATCATACTTGAATAAACATATCAAACATAATAGGAAAATTTTAAAAAAAAATCTCATAAAATAAAAAAGAGGCTGGACTACCATCCTGGTTACTCACCTCAATCCATATATCTAAACACCACTGGTCTTCCCCATCCCGATCCACTACACCCCTTGTTCTAAACCTGTAAATCAACTATAGGGTCTGCACATGCAACAAGGTGCTGTTTTCAAGTGTGAGGAATACATATTAGTAGGGTCCCACCAAGTTACCATAATATAAACCATCATATACATATATTCATGATGAAAATAAATAAATGAAATCAAACCAAAAATCATATGTTTCAAGTTTTACTATGCTAATTAGGCCACCAAGACACCTGAATCTACCTGGTCGACCATCACCAAGGGAGAAATATTATCATTCCACACAACCCACATCCCTTCCCAAACCCAATGATTTAGGAAAATTTATCTCACAAAAACCCAACCCATACCTAAATAATAAGGGAATTATTTTTTACCATGTCTCGACTAGTACCCTATCTCTGGGTAGGGTTCATACCAAGTCCTAGATCCAACCTTGTAACATAGGGAAATCATTTAAAACCATATCACTTAAGGTGATTCTATGTATCTATGTCTTTATCAACCTCAAAATATGGATCATACCTTCCCACTCAAGGTGTTATCTTCTAGCACCTTTTTACTCAATTTAAGGCCATAGATTGTGTAACATCATCAAACACATCACATTCTCCACTGCCTTATCACTCAAGGCAGGGTCTTACCAATACCTTTAATCATGATGTTTCTATCCATCTATAATCGTATACCATCTTGCTACAACCCACCATCCTCTCATTAAAGGTAATCAACAAAACATTCTCACTTAAGGTTGGTCATATATCCACAACCTAACCACTACCTTCTCACTCAAGGTAAGGCCTTTTCAGCACCTTCTCACTCAAGGAGATTCTATCCATCCTGCCTCATCATTCACCATAAACACACTGATAAATGTATGTAATAAAAAATAGGGAATCACTACCCATCTCACAAGTTCACTATCCCATTACCAGGGATCTAGTCACCATATAATTATCCACATGTCATGAATCATGATTCATCATTCATATATACTTTTTAGTTAATATCCTTAAGGTAACCTCAATTATACAATCACAATGTTATGGATCTTCTAAAATTCTCATCTAGCTCATAAGGGAATCCATTGAGTTCCTCAGAACCTTGTTACTCCTTTGTTATCGATAGAAAATAGCACACATTACCCCATAATGAGTCCTCATCACATAGGATTTATACAAACCTAGATTGACGAGGTTTTTCCATTATTATTATAATTATTACATTGCATTTTGTCCCCATAACTCAAGGCCCATCCTGAGATATCTCACACTAAGCCCCTTGAAAACCCAATTCTAAGTCATCCGAAAAAATTCATTGAACCAAAATAAGATCCCATCTTACATATTCCTTATGAGAACCCTAAAATCCAAAAACTAGGGGAAAAACTTCATATCACACCACATCAATCCCTAAAGGTCTTTCCCACTCATGAAACATACCAAGACTTTAATATCATCAATGAAACTTTCTTACCCAAAATTTCTTTGATGGAAGGTGGTGTTTATCTAAGAGTAATACTATATAATTAATTAGATAAAAATATAAATTTAATTCCACTATATAACAACCGAAAAGATCATAAATAAATTAATAGTATTAGGTCTACCCCTGCTTCTCTTTCCCTTTCATTCTTTATTTATCAAAATAATTTTATTTACAGAAACTTTTAAGTTGAACTTTTAAAGGCATAATTTTAAAGGTATAAAAAAAATATTGAAAAATAATCATAAAGAAATAATAAATCAATTCACCTAATTAATTTATAAAATAATTCCAATCAAGGATTCAATTTTTGGTCCATATTGACATACTCATTAGCAACAAATATATAGGAAAATACTATTGATTTATTATTAATATTTTATTTAATATGAACCTCTAGTTGATCTAAAATATAATATTAAAAACACAATAAATCATTCAATATGACATGAAATAATATTTATTCCTACTTAATAAATCCTAACATGATATTTGAGACTCTGTTCCTAGGGCTATCTCATGGAAAAGAATACGGAAAGGAAGATAAATTTTGGACCACCCATGGTAACTCAGGTTTCCACTATAATTACACTAACAAAACATATTTATGGGTTAATTATTGAGTCTTGATAACCCTATCTCCAAGATACTCTCACATACCATACCCTAGATCTCTTTAAGTAGGATATGATACCATTTTTAATGACCATGACATGATCACACGAATAGTGTCAGGTCAGGTTGGCACAACCCCTCAAGTGCACCTCTCGATCTCAAGGGGTTTCCAAAAATAATGGTGTTTAAATTTAGTATTAGTATAATAAGGTTTTCCTCCTTTAGAACTAAATAAATCAATAGGTAAGATATAATAAAAATTCATCATGATCCTTAGGGTTGATAATCATTATGCCCAAAATGAATTGGGTTCCTCCTAGGTACCTCTTTATCCAGACACAAAGATAATAAGATAAGAAGTGACTATATGAATATCCATACATATCCAAATGGGTATAAATTATCTACAAAGTCCTTAAAATATAAAAAAGGAAGAAAAAAAGGTTATACAAACATAACAACTTGGCCAAACAAGGCACAATGGTCCAAAATAGTGGATTACCAAGTGAAAACTCCCAAATATAATTTACAATACATCCCATATGAAAAATCTCCACAAACACATCAAAAACTGAAAAAAGTGGTCCTCATGCTCTAGAATACATAAGGTTCAATCTGAAATGTTTCGATGTTTCTCCTTACTCAAATCACTTATAACGAGGCCTACACATATCTTGATGTGAACATCTAGGGTGTGAGTATAATAACATAGTACATGGTAACTATTCAACCCCCACTTACCTCTCATAAACTCAAGTGCCTAAAGGAAACAACATTGGGATAGATTAAAGGCCAATAAAATTAAACAACATGATTAGAAGACTTTATAGAAATTCATTTATAGCAAGAAATAATAACTCACTATATGAGGGGGGCCCTCACCTTTATTTACTTGCTTAGGGAAAATCTCAGTATTGATGTTAGGATGTCGGTAGGGAAATATAGTGGCCTATCCCATCCAAGTGGATACATATAAAATGATAGGTCATAATCCTATCCTGAGGGATAAGGGAAGGGTGTACTAATTTAGGTCTTAATATCGTCTTGAGGAATAGGGGAAGGGGTGTACAAATTTAGGTATTTGTGAACATAACCAAACCATAAAACTCTGAATCAAGTTGTTCTAACTATATATATATATACACGACAAATACCCCTTATGATTCACATACCAAACACTAAAGAGCACATAAAAATCCATTTAATAATTTAATAATAGATATATGAAGGCATAATTAAAATAATATAAAAAATATAAAAAATATTTTAGATTAATATTTTTAATAATTCAAAGGGAGTGGTAACAAATTATAATCTTAGTACATATATAATAATATTATCATGGTAAAATTATGAAAATAACACCCAAGACATGGTAAAAAATCATTATAAATGAAAGGTAAACTTAATAGCCTTTAAACTCAACACATGATAAATTATGAATTTATTTATTATAAAAGTTCATTTTTAATGAAATAAACTCAACACTATACTGATTACAACCCATACCTTAATATGTATGAGAGGGAAGAGGGGTATTCCTATAAAAATATATGTATCAACTTCTTTGGTGTCCCAAGGAAAGGAGTACAGAACCAAAAATCAAAAGAGACCACTTAATAGGAATTTAGAGTTTGGTTAAAACCATTTAAATTATAGAGAGACAAATATGAAAATAATAAATAGGTATTTACCTTATATTTTCCTAAGAAAATCTTCTATAAGAGATACCCTAAAATAAATCCATGGGACTTAAGAATCAACCAACCCTATATTTAAGAGACATGGGATTATATCTAGTATTGTGAAAAAACAAAATGAGATGTAAAATTAGAGGTAAAGGAGGCCTTTCCTTGCCTAAGAAAATCCTCCATGACCAAACCAAGCTTATTGGACCAAGTCTTAAGGATGAGATGCAATAGAGGTGAGGGGAGGGAAGAAAGAGTTTGATGGATATTGAAACAATAGAAAATGGGATGAAAATCTAGAAGAATGGAGTTAATGGGATTTAATAAAGGGTTTAAAAATCCCATTTCGTCCCTTATTATATGAAATTTTCCTAGGAGGAAAAGGGTACCTAGTACCAAGTCACCAGGTACCTGGTGGCTCTCACAAAGTCACTTTTACCCCAAGGGGTCTACTAAGTACCCGATAATAAACCACCAAGTACCCAATGATTACTGTAGTGTATTCCCTTTAAAATTCCCCTAAAACTCCTCTTGAAACCTCCAAAAACCTTCCAATAACTCATTAAATTAAAAATATATTAGGAATGAATTAAAATGGATAAAAATTAAGGAAAATTTCATTTTTTAGTTTGGTGTATTTACACCTTTTCCCTAAGGAAAACTATACTAATAGATCTTCTATCTGGGGAACTATTTAGAAGATATCGATGGTTCATCTCACTAGAATGAAAATGATTATTTATTAAATTAAATAAATATTATATAATCACTTAAATTTTAGACACTTATTTTTTAAAAAACATTATCCCAAGTGTAAACACTATGATCTGAGATCAACATAATACTTGGAAAACATTTCTGATATGGTTTACTATATTAAATTTACCATTTTAATTCCATGGTCTTAGAGCCTCACTCACTCAAAAATAACTTTTTATTCCAATAAAAATGAGATATAGAAGTGTCTCACAGTGGATGAAAATGATTAATTCAAAGTATGTCACCCTTACAAAGATAATACAATCCTACAGTAAAGAGACAATACAACTATTCATAATGGTTCTATCACTAATATTCCCTTTGATGGACAAGATATATTATTAAAAGTTCCATTAACTTCATGTATTCCTCACCTTAATACCTTGGAAAATGATCATCCTACACTTCCGAATAAAGTAGGTCAGGTCCCATGGTGTTCTTTTCTTATCACGGAGAAGGTCAACCATAATCTTGGAGTCAGATTCCACTATAGAGATATTAATAATGAGGATATTTCACAATGTGAGTCCACTAAACATAGCCTAAGTATCCAAACTGATAGACTTTTCCATCCCATAATAAGTGTTGGAGCTAAAAAACACCAATCCCTTATCATCCCATACTAGACCACCTCTTTGCATCTCTCCCATCATGTAGGAGTCATCAACATTCATCTTCAGAAGGAAGGGTTCCATCGAACCCATATCCCTTTTTTTTATTTCTATTTTTCCACTATAGGTCATTACATACATTGAAGAACCCCCTGAGAGTCATGTAATCTACCCAACTAGGAATAAGAGTCATAATGTTAGCCACAAGTGACCTTACCTAAACTTGGATGAAGAGGAGAGAGAAATAACTATATACTCTAACCTTTTCCTATCCTCCTATAAAAACCAAAACACCGTAAAAAACTAAACCACAAATTCTAATTTACTTACCATTATTAACTACCACTTGAAACCAATCCCCAATGATCTATAACAACAAATATTCACTCACCAAGATCCCCAAGAATCTGATGATAAAATACCATATTCTATTTTACCATTCTCCTTTGAAGAAGAGGTTCCACACTAATTTGGATCATGGGACAATACTACACATGTAGTGTGATACCAAAATAATACATTTATTCTACACATTTTCATCCATGGGTATAGGTAGGTTACTCAAATATCATACCAGAAAATTAATTTTCTCTATAATTTCCTTACACCAAATCATGCTCTCCCATTCATCCCACTCATTGTTTTCATGGATCCACATGTGATAATCCTAAATATTGAATCCTAAGAACATATAATTTGAGGGAACACAAATATCTATTTCATATTTCATTGTAATAACCCCAAAGAAATCTTTTACACCTTCTTAAGCATCATGTTAATAGTATTTGGAAAGTAGTTAGCTTCTGCAAATGAAGAATCGAGACCTATGAACCCCATTAAGTACAACATATTTCCAACCCAATTTTCTTTCCAAAAAATAATATCATCAAAAACCATGACCCATCACACTTCCTCCTTAAAAATATATATTTAATCCATCATGTAACGTATAAGCCTAGATATTCTTCCAGTGTGAGCTAGTCACCCTCTAAAATCATCACCATACCTGCACTTCATGAACCTATCCCCCAAATAATTACCATCGATGATCTCCAAAACCAACCTCACCTACATGAATTGTATGTCTTTTGATACACATCTCAAGTAAGTACACCCTCATTGACAAGATTTTACTCCTTTACTTAGGAAGCCCGATGGAATTTATTTCCCTCATTTGTGTTCCATATGAGCACCATCATAATTTTATCTTTCTAGTTGATGGTCCCTTTGGGTACCTTACTGACCAAAAGGATATTCGTGTGGATAGATGTGAGAATGTTTTTCATCAGTGTAATTATTATCCCAACTGATAAAAATGGTTCTTCTAATTTAAAATACACCCTCTGATTCTACAAATAATGCCTTTTTAGAATATATTCATGATCCTACCATCCAAGAGAGTGGAAACAAGACAATCTATCACTAAGTAACATATTTGAATCCCTAATTTGTCGTGTATATACTTAACATTCCCAAATTATATTTTTTTTGAAATGTATATTA
Organism: Viscum album; assembly: GCA_963277665.1. Lineage (NCBI taxonomy): Eukaryota > Viridiplantae > Streptophyta > Magnoliopsida > Santalales > Viscaceae > Viscum > Viscum album. The sequence continues at coordinate 510,036,244 of OY728145.1, forward strand.
TGATCTTTCCATGAGTGATCCACTTCCCAATCCATATTCCATAATCATCCATGACCTTGATTAATCCATTGATTTATTTCATCCTAACATTAATAAAAAATAACATGTCATCCAAAAACATGATATGAGATAGAAATATGGCCCTAGAACTATCTCTATATAGAATTATCCTACCCTCATCAATGATTCAATTATCTGTATTATTCCCACCTTTATATTTCTCATTCTATAAAAATACAACTAGATCCAATAAAATAAAAAGTTTGTAAATTAACCACATGTTAAAGGATTATATTTATTCACACATAATTCATTTTTTTCAGAGATCCTAAGACATTTTTGGACCTAGGATTCAAAAAAAGCTATTTTTTATCTATTTAATTTGTACATCCATTTCTGTAGACCGATAATTAGTTAAGGTTTATTACAATGGGAATATTTGACATACACATAAGCTATCATTTTTCAAACTATTCCAAATACTTTTCACCTAATGCCTTTCTCATTCATGGGTCATTATTTTTTTCACTAAATGAAGAAGAAAAATTAATAACCAACACCAAATTTGAAATTGTTTATTAAAAAATGTATCTTTTGAAGAGTGAATTATTGTCAGCAACATTATTGAGTGTCCTAAATGGGTTTTCATTATTTTCTATATAACCACATTAAACTCTGCTATAGATGTATTAATTACTATGCTACACTATCTTCACAATAAATTCAAGGGGGGTATATATATATACACAAATTAATTAATATTTTTCATTAATACACATTAATTTTTCAAAAAATTCCTATATTTTAATGGTATTAGATCACAACATTGTGAAAATTCTAATCCTCTCATTTTACCTTCCATCTAGTCTATAGAAGGTCAAGTCATTAATTCAATATACCTTGGTTATTTTTTATATATCATCATTGATAACCTATTTGGGTTATTTTAAATCCCTTGTGAAATATATATATATATATATGGGATAATCAAGAAACACATTGACATCCTTGAAATACCATGCATTCAGATCCCATCTCATTAACGCCCTATCCCCACACAATCTGAAGTGAATGATCCTGACCCATTTAAATGGTCCCAATATATCAATAGTAGACCCTAGAATAACATGTTCCGTTACTCAAGTGAACATTAATAAAATCTATGGAACCATATAACTTATTTTTTCTAATATATCAAAGATATGATTCACTGTTTTTCAAATAAACAAAGAAGATGATAAGTATTTTCACCCCCAACCGTAGGTCATTTCCCATCACACTTTTGAGATATTTTAAGGAGTATACAAATAATGTTCCCTTAAAATTCATATAGATATGAAACATAATGGAAAAAATAGATAATTGGTTAAAAACATACAATTATATACTCATGCTTCACCAAGATAACCTCATATAAAATCATGTTTCATGGTGCCCCAATATGAATCCCAAGGGAATATTACAGTCAATATAACAATCTTTTTATAGACTATAACTATTCATCACTCCACTTATAAAAACCATTATCTTTATTTCACATTAATTAATGATTTATTAAATATAATTACACTTAATAAAAACCATAATATGTCTTTTAAAATTAGGTACATTACATAATAATTTAAAATAGTAAAAACAACATCTTTATTGAAATATTCCTTAACATTCTTGCACTTAAAACTGCATTGGATAACCTGGTGAAATACATAAGAAATGGGAAAGATATAAATCCTAGTAAGTAAATAGTCATTGAATAAGTTAATACATGTTAGAAAATAGGCATATCAATTGGTAATAAAAGGAACATGAATAACAAGGCATGATATATCATGATAATCATAACATGGGAAATGTGGCTACAACTTAAAACCCAACATCATAAACACATGTCAAGGATAAATTCCAATACGTCATGATAGAAAAATTATAAAAAAGTAATAAGATTCAATACCTATACCAACACGACATATCATGAGACTAAACACTACCCAATTCATTAGAGCGCTATATTATTCTTGGATCACCCGTCACTTTTATTTCATTCTCACTCTTAAGTGTTCTACACAGATCTTACAACTTCGATTAATTAATCATAATATTTTATTCCATGATTAAGGAGTGTGTAATAAATAATTTTATGTACTCATTAATATAATTATAAGTTTATAAAGGTGAATAAACTTGATAGGAAATGGATATGGTATTCAATACACAATTATTTTTCCATGGAAAATCACGGTGAAATTTTGGCAGCATAACGACTTTTATTAGAAATTCATAAAATGGTTTGATGAGGGTTAAAGGGGTATATCATAATTTTGGAATAAAATTTATAGTAAGGTGGAAATGGAATAATATATACCATCATAAGGAAATGAAGATAAAAGATATAAGTTAAAGAAGATACTTGAATACAGAGGAGAAAGGAAAAGATCCATTACTTGAGTGTGTGACTCCAAATGATTAGGAGGATATTGTTGAGACCTTGGGGAACCTTGAAAAGACTATAGATAAGAGAATATGGATAAAGGATGTGATTAAAAGATTTTTAGTGGAGATAAGTTACATCTTGGATGGGTTTATATAGTAAATGAGTGGGGATTTATTTAATATTTCTCAAACTTAGGTTTTGGACTCTATATAAAAAATAACCAAAACAAAAAATATTACCATGGGTTGTCCATTATTTCCAAAAAATGGGAGTGTATTTAATTATTATATAAGTAAAAGGACCTATCTTAATAAAATAATACCCTTTGTGATGTTGAGGTGAGTCATACTCTTAAAGAAATGATTTTAAAACCTTTAAATATATTAATGGTTTTGGAGGATTCATAATGGATTAATAAAATTAATAAAATAAATTTAAAATCAATTTATTTTAATGGTAAAACATATATTTATTTTTAAAACCATTTATATTTTTTATTACATCACTTTTGGGTCATTATGGTGTCATAATACACCCAGAATATATTTATGGTATTTAATTTTTACCTAAAAATTCAACTATCTCAGAAATTTTTTGAAAAAATCACCATCGAATAATTTAAAAATTATGAATTAAAAAAACTAATTTTATTAAAATAATCTCCTAAACATTTGCATTTTCACTTTTAAAATAATAATTAATATTTCTTGAGAAATGAATTGTTTTTTGACAATAACAGTTTTCAAACCCTTATAAAAATTACAGTGGACTTCATAAAAATTATAAGATCAATTAAATTTAATAAATTTTTTTAGTAATTATATTTTATTAAAATATTTTTTATTCAAAAAAATCCATTAATTCATGAAAAAAAATTCCTTAATTAAATTTTAATATTAATTAAAAATAAAATTTGTGTTTTATTGTGTCAAAAATAAAAATCATTTATAAAGTAACAATAAGAGGTAAATAGAGCCATTATTTTATTGTAAATAGAATATAAATATTCATATTATTAAGTTATTAATACATATACATTTAATACCCCAGAAAATTCCCTAAGGGTACGGTGTGCGACTATGAGAACTTCATGGGGAGGTTCAACGAACATGGTTTGAGCCATGATCTCAATGAGACTAAACTTATCCCATAAACAGTTTCACTCTTGCTTAAGTTATTGGATCTCAGATTGGGATTGGTCAAGGAAAAATCTTAGTGATTCTATCACCCTTAGAAGCTTTGATAAATGTGATTTATAAGGTACGATCCTACTGGTTGAGGCCACCACTTCATTTTTCTCTATCGATAGGATTTGTTAAAACCTTATATTTATACAAATCAGGTGGTCACTGTTCAAAAAATATATTATCAAAGGTAATGATTATTAATGGTATTTTATGACTAATAATACATAATAAAACCAAATAATTTTTTTTATATAACCATATTAGAAAACAAGAAATTTAATTAAATCATAAGGGTAATTTTATTTATAACAGTTCAGGTTGTTACATTATTCCCCCTTGATAAATTTCACCCTCGAAATTTTATTTTCCCACATTAAAACGAATTAGGGTAACTTAATTTCATCACCTCCTCTGATTCCCATGTTTTTTCTTCAAACTTGTGGTTTCTCCACAACACTTTGAAAAGGATCATTATCTTATTCTGTAGAACTTTTTATCTATGATCTAAGAACTTCACCAGTTGATCCTCATAGGAAAGGTCATTCTCCAATAGTACCAACTCTGGATTGAGTACATGTGAGTGGTCTGGTATGTTCTTTCTCAATAGGGATACATGGAATACACCATGTACTTAAAATAGGTTGGGTGGGAGTATAAGTCGGAAAGCCACCACTCTAATGTAATCAAGGATATCAAAGGAGATGATGTATCTTGGACTAAGCTTTATCTTTTTCCCAAATCTCATAAATTTCTTACATGGAGATATATAAAGGAATACCATGTATCCAACATCAAACTCTATGTCTCATAGATGATTTTCATCATAGCTATTCATTTAGGTTCTCGTGCAGTGGAAGTACATGGAGTGGTGAATCCGACATTAATTTTACTATTAATAATGATCAATCCAAGATCCGTCACGATGATAAAACGCCAAATCTTCAGAATAGAACGAATAAAAAAAGGAAAGAGGGAAGTCCTGAAACCATAGAGATGATCATCATATGTTGGTTATAATTAATTTAATTAAAAGACAAGAAGTACTTTGATGAAATTCTCTCTCTATTGATGCTTCTGGTCACGATCCAGTGAGATCCGTCATTGCATCATAGAATTCAAGTGTAGGTTTCCTCTAGCGGTGATCCACCCATGCTCCACATATTTATGGACATCGCTGAAGGGATCTCCAGGTACTAGAGTGGAAGATCCTTTGCTTGTGATGTTTTCCTTTGATCGCCTTGGGAGATGCTTCCAAATCCCTCTCCTTGATCCAGTGGAGGAGGATCTCTCTCATAAATTGAGAGCGTTCTTGGAGGAAAGGAATTCTCCCTTGGCTTGAGAGATTTTTCCAATTCCATTGTGAACAACCACAGAGAATGGCTAGTGTTAATGAGAATATTGTAATTGAGATTTATATTATTTAGAATAATAAAATGAATTAATTACCCAAAGGAATTTATTCATTCCATTTAATTCTTAGTAAGACCCCTTGTATAATAACAACATTTGACTATTATTATCACTTGACTTGCTCCTACTGAATTACAAATAGTATTATTTAATTAGATAAATAAAATTATTTCTCACAAATCCCTAGAAAAACTACATGGTGTGTATATTAATATACACAGTGTGTACTTTTTTCCCATTTTTTATTCCCTCCATCATATTTAGTAGGCCTTGAATAATGAATATTTATTTCTTAAATAAATATCACTACATTATTCACTAATAAATATATTATTTTCGCATAATATATTCTCTCAAATAACTAGTGTCAAAATAAATGCGATCGAGAATCCTTGAATAATTATTAAACCACAATCAGGAATAATATTTATTCAACTTGTTAAATGAATATTTAAGTGAGATACTTGGATACACTTAGTGTGTGACCGTCTAGGCCTCTTTCTCAGTGGAATTAGGTGGATCATTCATAAATTTCAAGGTTATCATCTAGAAACACGCCAATGTACCCATAGAGAAAGAAGTTAAATCTGCATTGATATGTCACCTCCTACGAACACTTACCATGTAATGTAATCCCTTTGTCTCGATATCTCTAATCTAGCAGGTTGCATGCTAGTTCCATCAACCAATGCGCTCGATTATTATTTCTTTGACTTCTTGAAATCGAACTTTCCAATTCCTCACCATGGCCATGGATTTATTTAGGCTATATCAATTCCATCAAAGGGTCTGAGATATCAACTTCCATTATGGAACATAAGGTAAAAATCCTTTTTCACATTATCTATTAATGTGGTATTACTCGTGACACACCCAACATATCCTAACTCACTAAGAACAATGTGTCATAACCATTTTCATCAATACATATAAGTGCATGAGTTGTAATATCCATTAATAATAATCATAAAGCCCATGACTAATACACACTTCTGCAGATAGGAACATCCAACGACTCTATGAAATGTGGATTTCCTAATGGTGGGTATTATTCTTATAATATCCTCCTAGATATTACCAAGGGTGAACACCATGAGAAGGTGCCTCAAAGTTTTATGAATCCTCAACCCTAATGGCCTGTATTATTTTTCTCTCTCGAATAACATAATCCAGACATAGAACATATATTCAAGAATAGTTTTATGACACTTATGGGTTCTAATCATAGTAGGGATCTGCTATGACCCTTTAGTGCAACAACTATCCTTAGGACATTATCACATGCATTTTCAGGCATAAGAACAATCAAGATGTGATATGGTATTTATTAATATTCAAATCCATGAATACAAGTTTATTGTAAAGTAAAAATTAGTTGGTTCTGGGCCAACAAAACAAACAGACTCCCACTTGGACTAGAGACAACTGCTAGAAAACTTTAACCTGCTAGCTCTCACATGATATTCATGCTTTTACTGAGATAGAAATTTAGTCATGGGATCCTCCATGTTCGCTTTCATGGACACTCTGCTCACTATAACTTCACCCATTTGATATAAATACCTTAAGAGTTGATACTTCTAGAGAATTTTCTTTTTTCCGTTGATGTGGCCTTGGTTCTTTTTCAAGATCCACTACTGCGGTATTATCATAATACAATGTTATAAGGTCTATAATTCTAGGAAAAAAATCAAGATCCTGGAAAAAGTTCCAAATCCAGGAGAATTACTTGGATGCATCAGAAGCTGCTATATATTCAAACTCCATTGTAGAATCGGTGAAAACTAGTTTCTTTGAACTCTTCTAGATAAAAAATCATCTATTGAGATAGAGAACATATCCAAATTCTGACTTCAGATCATTCTGATCTGTCTGAAAACTATAATCAACATACCCTCTGATGATAAGCTACTAGTATCCTCTATACATCAGGAATATATCCTTAGTTCTTCTCAGATACTTAAGGATAGTCTTAACAGTTGTCCAATGCTGTTCTCATGGATTTAATTGATATCTTCCTACCATGATCAGTGAATAGGAAACATCATTCCTGATACATAACATGGCATACATGATGGATCCTATAGCCGAAGTGTATGGTATCTTTCTCATCCTATCTTTCTCCTATTGTGCATGAGGACACATTCTCTTAAAAAGATGTAGGCCATGTGAAAATAGAACCAATCCCCTATTAGATTGTTCCATACTAAATCTCTCTATATATGGTTAGTGTATGTACCCGAACCTAGTCCAAGAAGCCTCTTGGATCTATCAAAAATGATCTAGATCCCTAGAATGTAGGTTACTTCACCTAAGTCCTTCATGGGGAAACACTTGTTCAACCAGTCTTTAACTAACAATAAGACCGGTACATCATTTACAATAAGTAATATGTCATCAACATATACTACTAGGATAATGACCACATTCCCATCAAACTGTTTATAAACACATGGATCAAATTTATTCTTAATGAAACCAAATTCCTTTATGGCTTCATCAAATCAAATGTTCCATGATCAAGATTCTTTATTTAATCCATAAATGGATTTTTGAAACTTGTAAACCTGTTTGGCTTCACCTAGTGTCATAAACCCTTCTGGTTGTGTCATATAGACATATTCCTAAAGGGTACTGTTAAGGAATGATGTTTTGACATCCATTTTCCAAATCTTGTAGTCATGGTAAGTTGTTATGGAAAGTATTATTCTTATGAATTTAAACATGGCACCCGGGAAGAAGGTTTCATCATAGTCAATTCCTCGACACTGTCTGGAAGATTTATCCACTAGAATTCTTTTATAGGTGCTAACTTGACCTTCCATGTCTAGATTTCTCTTGAATACCCATTTTCATCCAACATGATTTACATCAACTGGATCATCGACCAAAACCCAGACTTGGTTCTGATACATGGAATCCATCTCAGAATTCATAGTTTTTATCCATTTTGTATCTTATGAGCACTCTATTGCTTACTCATAGGAGAGAGGTTCATCATTGTCCATCGATAATGATTCACCATCCTCAGTGACTAGGAAACCAAATATCTCTGGTTCCCTTACCTCTTTTAAGCTTCTATGCAGTACTTGTGTTTTTGTAACCTCTTCCATGGGGACCTATGGAACTTGTTCCTATAATAACTCCTATGTATCTTGAGCATCAACTACATCAAAGTCAATATTTCTCCCACCATACTTTTTGAGGATGTGCTACCTCTCAAAAAATACTACTTGTTTGGCGAAAATAACTTTCTTATCTAAAGGTTTATATAGGTAATATCATTTTGTTTCCTTAAGATATCCTATAAAGATACACCTCATTCCCCAGAGTTCTAGTTTGTTTTCTGAGAAGGCCTTAAAAAATGCCTCGCATCCCCATACATGTGTGTGCAATAAAATAGGTTTCTTTCCATTCCATAACTTGAAGGGAATTCCATTTTCTACCTTATTTGGTACTCGATTTAATGTTTATGCTGCAGTTTTTAATGAATATCCCCAAAAGGATAATAGAAGATCTACATGACTCATCATCGACCTCACCATGTTCAACAAGGTGCGTTTCGTCCTTTAACTAACACCATTCCACTATGGTGTATAAGGATAAGTGAGTTGAGATAGAATCCTAGACTCCTGTAAAAGGTCAATGAACCCTTGGTTTAGATATTCTCCACCTAGATCCAATCAAATATTCTTTATCTTCTTACCAATCTGATTCTATACTTCATTCTTGAATTCCTTAAATTTATCCAAGTACTTTGACTTATACCTCAACAAGTAGATATAACCATATCTAATAAAATCATCAGTAAAAGTAATGAAGTAAGAATATCCACCTATAGATTCTACTAGAAATGTTCCACACACATCCATGTGTACCAATCCTAGAAGCTCTATGGCCCTTTCTCCTTGTCCACCAAAAGGCGGCTTGGCCATTTTCCCTTATATACAAGCATGACATATATCAAGTGGTTTTAGCTTAGTAGAGTCTAAATAACCATATTGGAAGAGCTTTGTCAAGCTCTTGTCATTTACATGACTGAGACAACGACGCCACAACTGGGTGTTGTATGAGTCATGTGATTTTTATTCATTATCAATTTCCAACACTTGGTTTTCATAATTTAATATATAGAAACCGTTATTTAAATGTGTCATACCATAACATATGTTGTTATTTTAAAGGAAATAACCATTATTTAAAAACATGAAAATAAATCCATCCATATCCAAAAATGATAAAGAAATTATGTTATTGGTAACACTAGGTACATAATAACAGTTATGTAAAAGAAAAAGCATTTCGTAGTTGGCAATGAGAGATGGAAATCTCCAATGCCCAATGCAGCCAGCCTCATGCCATTGTAAGATCAAATATCCACATCTCTTATGAAAATATTTATAAATCTACTTTGTTCCTGTATTTGAATACATATGTGAGCCCCACATACTGTATCTAATACCTAATTTGTAGAAATGGAAAGATTACACTCAACAAAAAATGAACCTTTAGTGTCCCCACGCTTCTGGGTGCAGTTTCTCTTCTAGTGACCTAGCTTGCCACATGAAAAACATACTGCCTCCCATTCCTTTCCATGTTTCTATATCTTTCCCTTCTTAGAGGGATGGTGCTCAGGGGCTTCACACCATTTATAAATCCTTTCCCCCTTTTTCTTATACTTCCTATTCTTATTCACCATAAGGACTGTGGGTTTTTCATGCCCCATGTCCTTATCTACCTAGAGAATCAAGGTCAGAAGTTCCTATAGACTATTCTCATTGCTTCTAATGTTGTATTTGATAATAAATCTTGAGAAGGTCTTGGGAAATGATGATAGGATGAGATCTATACACAACTCATCTGGGAACTTAATCTCTAAGATGTCTAGGCGTTCAATGTAGCCAATATGCATGACTACATGAGGCCCATTTAGAGAAAACTCTCCTTATTTGTGAACAAATCTTTGAAGATATCATATATCTCTTGTCTCACCTTCTGTTGATAGAGATATTTAAGGTGAGACATCATGCTATACGCGTCCATGTTTTCATGTTGATTCAAGAGCTCATTAAACATGGACAATAAGACGAAACATTGAAAATATAGAGCGATATTTCCTCATCACTAGCCTCATTTTCAGGTGCAACTGGAATAGGCTCCTCCAGCATATACAATTTCCTCTTGTGGCGAAGGATGACATGTAAACGCCTCTGCCATTCTTAGAAATTGTTGCCAATGAGAAGGTTTTCCTTACCGAGTATGGTTCACAATGATATGTTTTATGTAAATTTTCTTTCAATTTCTATAAATTAAGATGAGAAAATATTTATTACTTTATCATGATAAAACTGAGACAAATAAATAAATTAATACTTATTACTCTCCCATTATTTTATCGAAATCCAATAACCCTCACCATTAATTTCAGAATATTCTGTTGCCTGAATATTCTAGTGGAAAGGATCCATATTTCCCTTCACATTACCCCAAATAGGGTTTTTCAATCAATTTGAAAGGTTTTATCTAGGCATTCTACATGCTAACTGCATTTACTCGCAGTTCCTTGATCTGCTGAGTGGAGTCCCCAATCTTGAAATCCTTTTATTTTGGATTTCCTCAACCTTTGCCTCTTGGTCCCACCAAGTACAGCTATGGAAGTAAAACCTTGATGTGAACCAATTCAAGTAAACCCAAAACCTCAAATTAGAATTCCCCAATAATTTAAATTACCCCAACTAGGGTTGGACAAGCACTTTGAACTATGGTTCGATTCTAACCAAGATTATATAAGGCTATACTGGCTTAATATTTTATTCGATGGATTTATCTTTATACGTAAATTTACATTTTATTATATTTCTTAAATTCATGTTAATATTAAGTGGTATATACTTTAGTGATTAACCATGTATTAGATAATATTTATGCATAAGCTAGTCTTATTTTAGTTCAATCTTGCATGCTTGTTTAATTCATTAATTGTGTGATCGTGAAAACACAACCACAATAAATAAACTATACAACTGATAGAAATAAAATAAATATCATGATAATGAGATTTTTATATTGGTTGGTTTATCTATAATTTTATAAACTAACCCAAGACATAGGGGGGAAAAAACTTGAACCTTTTAAGTTTGTGTTTGAAGCTTTCCACCTATCCACCTTTGTATCTCCTTGGATTGGTTTCGCCTCATCTCCTAACTTGATCTCCCTCCACTAGCTTAAGAGTTCCATCCATTACATATGATTTTATCTGACACACAGGTGTGGGGTAAAATAGGGGTTTACATAAAAAAACCTTGGGTACATAGGACCTATATATTAATGAGGAGAAGGCTTGCAGGATAACAAATTTAATTTAAATAAATAAATTAAAAGAAACCATCCACAAACAAAGGTCCTGGTCAAGCTCATGATCACCCATATATGAAATGATATTTACCATAATTAAAAGTAACATTAAATTCTTTAATCATTCTTGTTTTAGATAAATTATGCTCGAATAAATTAATTTTTATCCTTAATTAATCAATAATTTTATCTTAAACCCTTTTCTGAATTTCCTTGAGATTCTCATTTATCATAATTTTAAAAAAATAAATTCATTTAAAATTATCTTTTTACGTAACTTGTACCTTGGAGGCAACCCAGTGAATTCCCATTAATAACTACCCAATGAGTATAAATGAACATTACATAGATGTTAAATTAAACACATATATATAAAACACATATCATGTGTTGTGCCCCAGCTTTATGCTCGCACCATGGTACATGTATCACATATTTTTATAATATAATTATAAATTTTAATAAATTTTCATAATTTGGATGAGTACACAACATGTAGTTCCTACCACAGGACATGTACTATCATTCACTATCCATCCAAAGTACATGCCCAGAAGTCGATGTGTAGATGTACATCAGAAATCTTCAGAGTTTATGGTGTATTCAGTAGGCCACATGCCATGTAGTATTTGTGTTACACAGTCTCTAGCTGGGCAGGCCATGTACGAAATACACGGTCTAAACCTAACCTAAAAGGGACTATATACCATGTCTAGTGGGAAACATAGTGTGTAATCCAGAAACTTTGTGCCACCTATTCTTGATCAACACATGGAGTCATAAAGACTCAGATAAACTCCAACACAGGGATTGGTTTTCCAGACCCGTCTTGATGCATTGAAACTTGACTACATGGCGTATACTACTGAATACATGCTGTGTGTTCTGGTTTTTTACAGCCATGAACCTTTGTCACCTCTAGATGAGATCCTATATTTTATTTTAATCAAAATTTAAAATAAAATATTTTTTCTATACGGTGAACGAGAAACAAAATAGGAGGAGTAGATCTCCAGATTTAGATTCACAAAATGATTAAATTGAATTGAAACAACTAAATTATTAAATGCGCAAATCATCAACATAAAAATAAATAATTATAATCAATGATATGACCCCTATGATACAACTTGTAGGTTCTGGGCATAGTAGAAATGTGTGGAGTGGTGTACCCAACTTAAATTTTACCATTAACAATGATCAATCCGTGATCCATCATGATGATAAAATACTAGATCTTTGGAATAGAAGGAAGATTTAAAAGGAAAGAGGGAAGTACCAAAACCATATATAATATCATCATATGTTGGTTATAATTAATTTAATTAAAAGACAAGAATTACCTAAATGAAATTCTCTCTCCATTGATGCTTCTGGTCGTGATCCAATGTGATGTGTCATTGCATCCCTGAATCCAAGTGTAGGATCCCTCTAGTGGGGATCCACACATGCTCTGTGTATCTCTGGATGTAGCCAAAGGGATCTCTAGGTTCTAGCATGGAATATCATTTTCTTATGATGTTTGCCTTCGATCACCCTAAGAGCCGCTTCCAAAGCCCTCTCTTTGATCTGATGTAGGAGGATCCCACTCGTAACTTGAGAGCATTCTTGGAGGAAAGGAATTATCTCCTATATTAAGAGATTTCTTGAGATCCATTGTGCACAACCATAGAGAATGTCTAGGATTAATGAGAATAATGTAATTAGGATTTATATTACTTAGAAAAATAAAATTAATTAATTACCCAAAATCATTTATTATTTTCATTTTATTCTTATTAAGACCCTATGTCTAATAATAACTTTTGATTATTATTATCACTTGACATACGCCCAATGAATTACACATAGTATTATTTAATTAAATAAATAATATTATTTCTCACAAATCCCCCAAAAAACTACATGGCGTGTATATTAATATACATGATGTGTACTTTTGTTTTCCTATTTTCCTTTATTCCCTCCACCATATTTATTAAACCTTGAATAATGACTACTTATTTCTTAAATAAATATCACTTCATTATTCACTAATAAATATATTATTTCTCCCAAAATATATTCTCTAAAATAACTAGTGTCAAAATAAATAAGACCATGCATCCTTGAATAAATATTAAACCACAATTGGGAATAATATTTATTCAACTTGTTAAATGAATATTTAACTGAGATAATTGTATACAATTAGTGTGTGACCCTCTAGGACTGTTTCTCAGTGGCATTAGGTGGACCCAATCTAAAGTCTAAGGTTAACATCTAGAAACATGCCAAGGTACCCATAAAGAAATAAGTTAACACTGCAATGATGTGTCACCTCCTATGAACGATTACCATGTAATGTAATCCCTTTGTCTCGATATCTCCAATAAAACTAGTTTCATGCTAGTGCCATCATATCATGTACTTGATTATTCTTTCTTTGACTTCCCAGAATTGAACGTTCCCATTACTCACCATGGACATGGATTTATTTAGGCTGTATCAATTCCATCAAAGGGCCTGAGATATCAACTTCTATTATGGAATATAAGGGAAAAATACTTTCTCACATAGAACATATATTCAAGAATAGTGTTATGGAAATTCCAGGTTCTCATCATAGTAGGGATCCGCCATGACCCTTTAGTAAAACAACTATCCTTATGAAATTATCACATGCATAGTCATGTATAAGAACAATCAAGATGTGATAAGGTATTTATTAATATTCAAATCCATGAATACAAGTTTATCATAAAGTAAAAATTAGTTGGTTCTAGGCCACAAACTCTAACACTTCAGTCTACTCTTAGAATCCTTGATGTATTATTGAAAGGTCTAAACCTTATTTACCATTTCCTAGAACATTTCAGGACCTAGAAATTTTAATTCCCCAACTTCATCCCAACATGTAGGTGTTCTACACATCTACCCATAAAGGGGTTTATAGAGATAAATTTGGATGCTTGAGTGAAAACTATTATTGTATGAGAACTCTACCTAAGGGAGATGTTGATCTCATCATCCTTTGAAGTCAATTGATCATGCTCTAAACTTATAATCAAGTGTTTGGATAAACCACATAGATTGGACATAAGTTTGAGGGTGATAAGACACACTGAAGTTCAACTCTGTATTTAGAGCATGTTGGAGACTTTTTCATAACCTCGAGGTGAATCTAGAATATTTATTGGATACAATCAATAGTGTTACTCCATGTAGTTTTAATACTTATATGATATATATTATTTCAAATTTATATAGTGAAATGTCCTCTTGGATCATAATGAAGTGTGCCGTCTTTATAAGGCAATCTACCACAACCCCTATAGCATTGTTTCCTTTGGATTTATTTGGAAGTTCAGTGACAAAATCTAGGGTGATGTTTTCCCATTTTCTTGTATGTATGTGAAATTTTTACATCATCCCATTATATTTTTTCCTTTTCACCTACTTATACTGATATACAATACATCTTAATGTATATTATGTGACTCATTATATATATTTTACCACCAATAGTGTTCTCGGAGATCTCAATATATCTTGGTGCTTTTGGGATGGATAGAGAAAGTTGAGCTATGTGCGTCATTCAATTTATCATTTAACTTAGTATTTGGTGGTACACATAGTCTTTACCCAAATATTACAACACATTCTTCACTAATATTTAACTCCAAGGATTTAAATTTTCTTTTTACTTTCTTCTGAATTCCCACATCATCTCTTTGGGAATCTTATAACCTATCCAGAAGAGACGGTTGAGAAATAATTTGTGAAAGGATTTATGATGTTCCTTCCTTTAAGATTCCCATGTTCATCCTTTCCAAATCTAAGAAGATTGGATACCTCTCAATTATCATCAATGAAATAATTAATAGATCCTTTTTACTTAGAGTATCTACCACTTTATTCTCTTTTGAAGTATAGTAGTGAATTGAGTAGTCATAGTCCTTGATCAGAACTAACCATGTTTTTTGGTGAATACTCATCTATTTCTATGTGAATATATACTTAAGGATTTTGTGATCCGTATATATTTCACACTTATACCCAAAGAGATAATGCCACCATATTTTAAAATTTAATATCACTACAGCCAACTCTAGATCATGCATTGAGTAGTTCTATTCGTGAAATTTAAACTTTTTTGAAGCATATGATATGAATTCTTCATTCTACTTCAACACACAACCCAATCCCTTCATTGAAGCATCACTAAATTATTTGGAAAGTTCTCCACTTTTTGGTAGTATAATTACAAGTGTAGTGATAAGCCTCCTTTTTTCCTCCTTGAATCTCTCTTCACATTCATCATTACAAGAACAATTGACTCCCTTACAAGTTATCTTGGTTAGAGGGTTTGGAAATCATGATAAATTTCTCACAAATCGATGAAAATACCCACCTAATGCAACAAAACTATGGATATATATCACAGATGTTGGTCTCAACCATCCTTTAATTTCTTCATTTTTTTAAGGATACATAGATATCCCATTGCTTGTGATGACAAGCCTCTTCCTTCAACCAGAACTCACATTTGTTGTACTTGGAATAAAGCTTATCCTTTAATAAGGTCTTTAGAACAGTGCTAAAATTCTCTCCATGAACCTCCCTAGTATTGGAGAATGCTATAATATCATCTATAAATATTACCACAAATTTGTCGAGGTAATCTCTAAATAATCTATTCATCATGAACATGAATATTTTTGGAACATTAGAGAGTCTGAATGTGATTACAATGAACTCATAGTTCTCATACCTTGTACAAAAATAAGTCTTGGTGATATCTTCCTTCTTTACCCTTACTTGATAATATCCTAATTGAATATCCACCTTAGAAAAGTATTGTCCTTGACATAGATGATCGAAAAAGTAATCAATATGTGGTATAGAATAATTTTTCTTTATTTTGATCTAGCTCATCTCATGATAATTGATGCAAAGGTGCATTAGACCATCCTTTTTATTGATGAAGAGAACTAGTGTACCCCATGGTGAAGCACCTGGGAATATAAAATCTTTATCCAGATTCTCTTAAAGTTGTTTTTTAGATCCTTGAGTTCAAAAATAGCTATTCTATATGGATTCTTGGATAATGGTAATTTCCCAAGCATAATCTTGATTGAAAATTCAACCTCTCATCTAAGATGAAGACTAGAAAATTCCTCACGAAACACAATAGTGTATTCTCTCATAATGGGAATGTCTTCAAGGACGATTCTTTCATTAGACTCAATCATTTGAGCGAGATACACTTACTTATAGGGAAATAATATCCATGCTTTAGATTTTAGTGATAAAGAAGATCCATCCTACTCCTTACATTTGTATAGGATCTAAGGACAATTCATGATACAAAGAGTTATTTTCTTCTCACATTTATTTATGTTGGATCTATATAGGGAAATCCAATCTATTCCCATAATTTCATCAAATTACACCAAATGGAGTATGAAAAGGTTCACTGGGAAGTTTATCCCACAATTTTTTATAGGGGATGAGTTTTATACTTAAAATGAAATAATTTCCCCATTTACATTATCACGGATATCTATACTTCTTTGATTTGTGGGGTGTTTCAATAGTTCTACTAAAATTTTGTGATATGAAGGAATTCTTAGAACCATAATAAAATTGTATGTTTACTATTGTTGAATGAATAACTAGAATACCTATCATGTTTTTTCGAGATCCACCTCATCGGTTATGATGGAAAAATATCCCCCTTACTGCCTTGGAGGTTGTTGGTTGTCTCTAAAAACCCTTGACTTATGAATTGGTTTTAAAAGTGCCCTAGTTCCTTATAGTTGAAGAAATGAACAATGTTATAAGGGTTTATTAGAGCATTCCTATCTTCCAATGCATTAGTGGGTTTCTCCTATCAGCAATCTCTAGCTAGGTGTCCTTTCTTCCCATGCCTAAAGCATTTACTCATTCCCCTTAGGTAATTTATGGGGTACTTTTTTCCTCACCTTTGTTGAGTGGGATGTTGAAATTTATTGGCTCCGCTATATTTCTCCATCGGATCTCTAGAATTAAACTCTTATTTTCTCATCTTATCCCTATGATACCCTTGAGATTATCTGATCTCTATTTTGACTTTGAGGGAAAATAATACAATTTTCTCATATATATAAAAGTCATGAATCACTACGGATTTTCATAGACTAGGTTTTATCCCACTAAATAAGTATTCAACCTTTCATTTAGGGGTGATGAAAATGATGGAGGTATATCATGCAAGTATTATGAAGTGTTCCTCATATAACCTGATAGATTCATCATCTTTTTTCTTGAGAGAAAGGAAATCCATTTCCATTTTAATTTTGTGAGTGTGAGGAAAATATTTATAAAAATAAAATTTTCTGGAATTCCTTCCACCCCATTACTTTGATCTCTTCCCGATACTTCATATTCATGATCAATGTCCACCACTAATAATTTTATCCCTCCATATGATAAACAGCCAATAGAACCTTCTATTGTTTGAAAAGTTACAGTATAGAGAAGTTATTCTCAATGGGTTTGATACATAGTTCCATGATTAAGGGATCAGATGACCCAGTGAAAGTTAGGGGCCTTTATCACATAAATATCTCAATTACAGCTGGTTATTTCTTAAGGGTGTTTGGGTGCTTCTCTTGATCCATGTTTCTATTCAGAACCTGAGTTAGCTGAGAGTGTATTATCAGAAAGTTTGTGATTCCCACTCCCATAGGATTGGGAATCTCATTGGGGTATTCATCACATTTCTTGTTGCATTGATTGTTTACTCGATTCCTATATATTTTGACTATTGGATAGAATAAAGGGAAAATTAGGGATGATTATTTTTAAACTATTAAACACATATATGGGAATTTAAAAACATTAAAGGGATAACTTATAACTTACATTTACTCCCTTAAATTATGAATTTATAGGCTTCAATCTATGTTATCCATGATCTATTTCTTAACATATATTTTTATGGTCATTTTTTTGTTCCTTTAATAATATTTCATAATGAGATTGTGATTTTACCAAAGAATATCTTATGGGAGTGTCAAACCAGGTTTATAGTAAGGCCCATTGTAGTACACCAGTTCCTGGTTGAGTCTAGCTCAACGTGGTGTTTACAGGTTTTACTACATATATTCCAAATACACATCCACTTATAGTATCCAAACATGAATGCATTTTATTGATAAAACACTTAATCTATACTTACCAAAATTTAGGGATGATTTCTTATACTTATTTTTATTCCTAAATTTTTTTCTAGAGTATTCTAATCTTAATCCCAAAAATAACTAGACTTTTCCTTTGATACCAACTATGAAAACACTTCTCTTTATTTCACATTAATACATGATTTATTACATAAAATTACACTTAATATAACCTATAAGATTTATAATTCTAGTGTTTTTGGGAATTAGGTGTATTACATGACAATTTAAAACAAGAAAAACAATATCTTTATTGAAAGTTTCCTTAACATGATTGCACTTAAAAGTACAAGGAATAACCTAGGGACATACATAAGAAAGGGGTGAGCTATAAATTATAGTAGGGGATTAATCATGGAATAAGGTAATACATGTTAAATAATAGGTATATCAATGGGTAATAAAAAGAACATGAATAATAAGGCATGATATAACATGAAAATCATAACATGAGAAATGTGGAAGCAACTTAAAACACTACATCATAAACATAGGTTAAGGATAACTACAAAGAAATCATGATGGAAAAAGTCCCATAAAGGAATCAGGTTCACTTTATTTCCCAACATTATGTATCATGAGACTAAAATTTACCCAATGCATTGGATCACTATATAATTCATGGATCACCCATCACTTTCATTTCATTCTCATGATTAAGTGTGCAACATGGATCATAAAACAAGTATTTATTTATCATAATTTTTGATTATATGATTAAGGAGTCTAGAACACATACATGTAATTACAAATTAAAATAATTATAAGTGTATGAAGGTGAATACCCTTGATAGGAAATGGGTATGGTATTCAATACACATTTGTTTGGGCATAGAAAATCATGGTGAAATTTTAGAAGCATAACGACGTTGCTTGAAAATTCATAAAATGGGTTTAAGAGAGTAAAAGGGGTATCCCATCATTTTGAAATAAATTGGATAGTAAGGGGGATATTTAATAACATATCCCATCATAATTAAATGAAGATAAAAGACATAAGGTAAATAATATTCTTGAATAAAGAGGAGAAAGGAAAATATCCCTTACTTGAGTGTGTGACTTAAAATGCTTGGGAGTAGATTATTGAGAGATTAGGGGAACCTTTTAAGGAATATATAGAGGGGAGGACAAATTAAGGACATTATGTATGGATTTTTAGTGAAGATAAGTGGGATCTTGGGGTGGGTTTATATATGAAATGAGTAGGGATTTCTTTAATATTTCTCAAACATTGGTTTTAGAATCTATATAAAAAAATAACCAACACCACAAAACTTCCCATGTTTTTTCACATGGTTTCTAAAAAATGGGATTTCATTTCACTATTTAAAAATTTCAAGGGCCTAAATTAATAAAATAATACCTTTAGTGATGTGTAGATGAGTCATACTCTTAAAGAAATGATTTTAAAACCTTAAAATATATTAATGGTTTTGGAGGATTCATAACGGATTTATAAAATTAATAAAATAAATATAAAATCACATTAATTTAAATGTAAAACATATATTTGGTCATGGAAACCATTTACTGTATTTATTATATCACTTTTTGGGCATTATGATTTCATAATTCACACCATATATTTATATGGTATTTATTTGTTTCTCAAAATTTTTATTGTCTCATAAAATTATAAAAAGTTAACCATTGGATAATTTCAATGTTCTGATTTAAAAAATAAAATTAATTTTATTAAATTAATTTTCTAAATATGTTCATTTTCACTTTCAAAATAAGAATCAATATTTATTGAGAAATGATGGGTTTTTTTCGAAATAACAGTTTTCAAAGCCTTATAAAAATTACATTTGAATCCATAAAAATTATAGGATCATTTATTTTTATTAACAATTATTTAATAATAATATTTTATATAAATATTATTTATTTCAGAAATCCATTAATTCATGAAAATAAATTCCTTAATTGAATTTGAATATTAACCGAAAATACAATTTGTGTTTTATTGTATAAAAAATAAAAATCTTTTATAAAGTAAAAATAAGAATTAAATATAACCATTATTCTATTGGAAATAGAATATATATATTAATATTATTAATGTATTTATACATATCCATTTAATACACTAGTAAATTACCTAAGGGTAAGGTGGGTGACTATGACACTTTCATGGGGTGGTTCGGCGAACATGGATTGGGACATGTTCTTGATTATCTTCAAATTATCCCACAAATGGTTTCAATCATTCTTAATTTGTTGGATCTTATCTTGGAATTGGTCAACATAAAATCATACTAATGTTATCTCCCTCGTAATCTTTGATAAATTGGATTCATAGGGTATGATCCTACTGGTTGAGGCCATTACTTCCTTTGTTTGTGTTAGTAGGATTTGTTAAAACCCTATATTTATACTAATCACGTGGTCACTGTTCAAAAACTATATTATAAAGGGTAATGATGTTTAATGGCCTTTTAAGTCTAATAATATATAATAAAACCAAATATGTTCTTGTGTTTTCTATAACCATTTTACATAATAAGACATTTAATTAAATCATAAGGTGAATTTTGTTTATAACAGTTCGAGTCATTACACCATTGATCATAGGAACTACATCACTCCTCTATATTATATATTTTCTACCCAAAATAATCAATCGAATAATACTAAAGAGTATGATAATAATAAACTACAATGTTTTAAAAAGGAGTATAAACCTATCATAGGGACCCTCACTAAACCTTCACATAGATATATAATATTTTTTAACATCCAACTATTAAAAACCAATTCAAAAACATCTCATAATATCATTATCATGATGATAATTTTAATATAGAAAATCCAATGAACTCTAATAGATGTATGATAACTATTATAAAAGTTATTTTTCATCACCTTCCTATCAGTCATGGAACAAGCTCATCGATAAAGGGTGGTCCATACATAACATGTGGAAAACATTAAATCAATTCTATTCATCTAGGACTCCCATTTATAGCTTCAATATTAGCATATAAAATAGTATAAACACTTATAACATACATATAAAATCTCTACAATAATTTTTAATAAAAATATATATAATAATACAACCCAAAAAATCAATAGGTTTAGTGTCTTAAGAAAATTAGGATCATACAACATGAATACATATAAAACTTTATACATTATTTAAAATAATAAAAAATATCCCTCCTTTTATATTTCATATTCCTATTAATACATATAATCATCTAGGGATATATATTAAAGAAAGAGAAATATAAAATCCTAGTAAAGGGTGGATAATGTGGAAGGAACATGAGACATGAATCAATATAGTACATGTGTCATGACGTAACTCACCAGGGATCACCTAGATGATGATAAGTTGAGAATGACAACCCTATACTATCTCCAATAGGACAAGGGATGACTGCTAACACTAATTAGGTATATCACACACATGGGATGCCTTATCCTAAAGTACATTCACACACACACACACACACACACATCTCCATACACTAGTGTAATTTATAAAAGATAAACAAATGATTCTATCACTACTACAAAAACAGGCATTAACAGCGCTAAAAACAGGCTTTAACAGCGCTAAAAAAGTGATGTAAAGCTCAGCGCTGATAAAGGGGGGTACCCTTTATCAGCTCTTACTGAGCACTGATAAAGGGGTACTTTATCAGCGCTAAAAAAGTACTGATAAAGGGGTACTTTATCAGTGCTAAAAAAGTGCAGATAAAGGAAACCTTTATCAGTGCTAAACACGCACTGATAAAGGTAGACTTTATCAGCGCTAAAAGAGCACTGATAAAACAAAACTTTATCAGTACTAAAAGAGTGATGATAAATGAGTGTTTTATCAGCACTTTTTTAGCATTGATAAAAGCACTATTTATTAGTGCTAAAAAAGCACTGATAAATTCACTCTCTACTGCTACGAAAAAATCTGAAGCAGCACACCTGAAAACCTACAAAAAAATCACCATCTTAATAAGCTAATTAAAGCAAACATACAAATAAAAAATTAACACATAAATAATAAGCTAATTAGACTAAGTATACCCATACATCAAGTATAATCGTACACCATTAACACATAATTCATAAGTTAATTAAGTACATAAAAAATTCAATTCAGAATTTAGGGGGTTGTGGGGCTGTTCAAGGGTTTGGGGTGGCTGTCCAAGGGGGGGGGGGGTAGGGGATGTCCGAGGGGCTTTCCAGGGGGTGGGATGGTGTCCAAGGTGTCGAGGGGGGGGGGGGGATTTACAGGGTGTGGGGTCTCCAGGGGGGTGGGGGCGGTCCAGGGGGTGGATTGGTGTCCCGGGGGGCTTTCCAGGGAGGTGGGCTGGTGTCCAAGGTGTTGGGGGGGCTTTACAGGGGGGGGGGGGTTCCATAGAGTCGGTGGGTTTCTAGGGGTGTATTGTTGTCTAGGGGGTGGGGGGAAGTCCAGGGGGTGGATTGGTGTCTGGGGGGGGGATTTCCAGGGGTTGGGCTGCTGTCCAAGGTGTCGGGGGGGGGGCTTTATAGGGGTGGGGGTGTCCAGAGGGTTGGGGGTGTCCAAGGGGTGGATTAGTGTCCAGGGGGGTGGGGGGTAGTCCAAGGGATTGGTGGGGTTGACTCTTACACGTCACCAATGACCCTTGGATCATTCTTATAAATGATCAAGGCAATTCGAATTTGTTTGGTCAGATTTTCATAGGTCAGTTGTTGTTTTCAATTAAAATTGTGTCCATTTTAAAAAATAGAGAGACCCTTTGAGTGCTAGTGGCCACATCATGCCTCATATTAAGGCTGGGTTTACTCGTACACATCACCAAATACCCTTGGATCATTATAATAAAAGATCAAGGCAATCCGAATGCGTTTGGTCGGATTTTCATAGGTCAGTTGTTGTTTTCAAATAAAATTGTGTCCATTTTAATCAAAAGAGAGACCCTTTGAGTTTTAGCGGCCACACCGTGTCTTGGATTGAGGCGGTGATGACTCGTACATGTCACAGAGGACCCATGGATCGTGATCCTAAAGGATCAACACAATCTGAATGCTTTTGGTCAGATTTCCGTAGGTCAGTTGTTGTTTTCAATTAAAATCGTGTCCATTTTAAACAAAAAAGATACCCTTTGAGTGGTACCGGCCCCACCGTGCCTCATATTGAGGCAGGGTTGAATCTTACACGTCATCAAGGAACCTTGTATTGTTCCTGTAAATGATCAAGGCAATCCGAATGCATTTGGTCGGATTTTCGTAGGTCAGTTGTTGTTTTCAATTAAAATTGTGTCCATTTTAAACAAAAGAGAGACCCTTTAAGTGATAGCGGTCACACTGTGCCTCAGATTGAGGCTAGTTTGACTCATACACATCAAAAAGTACCCATGGATCGTTCTCCTAATGGATCAACACAATCCAAATGTGTTTGGTCGGATTTCCATTGGTCAGTTGTTGTTTTCACTTAAAATCGTGTCCATTTTAAACAAAAGAGAGACCCTTTGAGTGGTACCGGCAACACCGTGCCTTATATTGAGTAACGTTTGACTCTTAAACAACACCAAGTACCCTTGTATCGTTATTATAAAATATCAAGGCAATCTGAATGCGTTTGGTCAGATTTTCGTAGGTTAATTTTTGTTTTCAATTAAAATTGTGTACAATTTAAACAAAAGAGAGACCCTTTGAGTGATAGCGGTCACATCATGCCTCGGATTGAGGTGGGGTTGAATCTTAAACATTAAAAATGACCCTTGGATCATTCTTATAAAGTATCAAGGAAATCCGAATGCGTTTGTTCAGATTTCTATAGGTCAGTTGTTTTCTTTAATTAAAATCGTGACCATTTTAAACAAAAGAGAGACCCTTTGAGTGGTAACGACCACACCGTGCCTCGGATTGAAATGGGGTTGACTCTTACACGTCACCAAGGACCATTGGATTGTTTTCGTAAAAGATCAAGGCAATCCAAATGCTTTTGGTCAGATTTTCATAGGTTAGTTGTTGTTCTTAATTAAAATTGTGTCCATTTAAAAAAAAGAGAGACCCTTTGAGTGATAGCAGTCACACCGTGCCTCAGATTGAGGTGGGGTTGACTCATACACATCACTAAGGACTCGTGGATCGTTATCCAAAAGGATCAACACAATCCAAATGCTTTTGGTCAGATTTCCATAGGTCAGTTGTTGTTTTCACTTAAAATCGTGTCCATTTTAAACAAAAGAGAGACCCTTTGAGTGGTACCGGCCACACCATGCCTCGGATTGAGGCGGGGTTGACTCATAAACATCACCAAGGACCGTTGGATCATTCTTATAAAATATAAAGGCAATCCTAATGCATTGGGTCATATTTTCGTAGATCAGTTGTTGTTTTCAATTAAAATTGTGTCCATTTTAAACAAAAGAGATACCCTTTGAGTGATAGCGGTCACACCGTGCCTCGGATTGAGGCGGGGTTGACTCTTACACGTCACAAAGGAACCTTGTATCATTATTATAAAATAACAAGGCAATCTGAATGCATTTTTTTCAGATTTCTATAGGCCAGTTGTTGTTTTCAATTAAAATCGTGTCCATTTTAAACAAAAGAGAGACCCTTTGAGTGGTACCGACCACACCGTGGCTCGGATTGTGGAGGGGTTGACTCTTAAACATCTCCAAGGACCCTTGTATTGTTATCATAAAAGATCAAGGAAATAAAACTGTGTTTGGTTGGATTTTCGTAGGTCAGTTGTTGTTTTCAATTAAAATTGTGTCCATTTTAAACAAAAGAGAGACCCTTTGAGTGATAGCGGTCACACCGTGCCTCTTATTGAGGCAGGGTTGACTCATACCCATTACGAATGACCCTCGGATTGTTCTCATAAAGGATCAACACAATCCGAATGCGTTTGGTTGGATTTCCGTTGGCCAGTTGTTGTTTTTACTTAAAATCGTGTCCATTTTAAACAAACGGGAGACCCTTTGAGTGGTACCAGCCACATCGTGCCTTGAATTGAAGTGGATTTGACTCGTAAACTTCACCAAGGACCCTTGGATCATTATTATAAAATATCAAGGCAATCCAAATACATTTGGTCGTAGTTTCATAGGTCAGTTGTTGTTTTAAATTAAAATTGTGTCCATTTTAAACAAAAGAGAGACCCTTTGAGTGATAGCGGTCACACCATGCCTCAGATTGAGGAGGGGTTGACTCTTACATGTCAAAAAGGATCCGTGGATTGTTCTTATAAAGGATCAAGGAAATCCGAATGCATTTGGTTGGATTTCTGTACGTCATTTGCTGTTTTCACTTAAAATCGTGTCCATTTTAAACAAAATAGAGACCCTTTGAGTGGTACCGGCCACACCGTGCCTCAGATTGAGGCAGGGATGACTCGTACACGTCACCAAGGACCTTGGATCGTTCTCCTAAAGGATTAACCCAATACAAATGCATTTGGTCAGATTTCTGTATGTTAGTTGTTGTTTTCACTTAAAATCGTGTCCATTTTAAACAAAATAGTGACCCTTTGAGTGGTTCAACATTCTTGCATGTTGCTGGTGCATATCATCTGTTAAAATTGGAAAATGACTCATTTTAGAAAGGATGTTTTATTTAATAAAAATTACAACTTTCCTACGAACATTTACATACAAAAATGTTTCATCTTTTGATCCCCTTAAACCCTATCAAAAATGACCACCAATTGTACATGTCCCCATGTCATATCTTCATTGTATTTGTGTAAAATATGCCATTAGGTATGCGACCCACTCATTTATGAACACATATATATCGTCTTGTGATTCTGAGGCTTTTTGGCAGTCAGAGTAGTACTGCAAAATATAAAAATAAAGAATTAATAAATAACTTAAACGAACTAGTAGTTGTTTTTGAAAATACCTCTTTAGGGATGCTCTTTTGTTGATGAAAAACAATCTCTTTCATAAATTTACAAACATAATAACCGAAATCATTATCGTTTGTTTGTTTTGGACACTACAAAAAAAATTGATCATTAGGAGAATAAGTAACTTGTGTTGAGATGTGTTTGGATAGTGAAATTTTATTATATATACCCTGATATTTGTCCAGACGGAGTACTTGCTCACTTCCTTATGCTTAGCCCATGTCCTCATTCCTTTTTTAGATGATAATGATACACCACCCTATCATAACAGAATCCTCAGTAAAAGATAATATAAATTATATTAATTGATGTTTAGACCTAAAACATAAGATGTAGTGTATTATAGATTTACAAACTCCATCATGTGTGGTCGGTTTGATGGATATCCTTGATTTGAATCCAGAAAATAAATATTTAGAGTATCCAAGTTCACCGTAATTAGCAACCAATGTTTCCTAAAAAAAAGGAATAAGTAATAAAAGAAGTGAAAATATAATTGATATGCTTTAATTATTGAGTATTACCCCTGCATGGTTGGTATTAGGAAAAGTCTGTCATCTGTAATCTTGCTTTCAAATGTTTTCAGCAAGCTGTCCACTATTTCAACCCTTTTTTATGGATCTATTTTTGTTAGGTGTGTTGATGTGATATGAGGACTAACGAGTCCAAATCATGGCTCATGGGAAAATTCCTTCAACTGTTTTTCATAAATGCGTCTGTCAATAATATAAAATTCATTTAGTCATAATTTGCAAATTAGATTAGCTTTTAGAAAATCAATTCATGGAAACATACCTCATATATACATTTACAACTGTGACACCTAGCCAACCGTTTTCAAGGATCTCATTTACATTTTCAACAGCAACGAAATCTTGACTTACCTCTCTGTATATATTCTCTTCGAAAACCACTATATGACTATTACCATCTTTTAGCTTCGTATCCACATGAGTCTTCAATTCTAGTAAATGTGGATAGAGAACATTTGGTGTTATTGTGCTTTCAGTAGCTCCATGGGATCGGTTGGTCGATCCTTTAGATGTTTTTGAGCCGATGTTTGTCACCCCCTTCCCTTTCTCCGTCTATAACAACAATCATTGGTTCAGACCCTTTTTTCATTAATTGTTAAGGGTTTAGCTTAAAAAAAAGGAAATAAATACCTCTTTGTATGCATGTACTCTTACAAGTAGTGACGACCATGCAATGAATGTCCCAATAGCCTTTTTGACCGTATGAATATCATCATCATCAAGTGGAATAGGTATATCTACATTTGGATCATGAGCTACAGTAATCATCACATTCAGATGATCTTTTGGAAGTGGTCTATTATCCAGTGTGACATCTGAGATATTGAACACTGTATCCCTCGCTACAAGGTGATAGGTGGGTGTTGACAGATATAAATTAAAATCATTATCACCCTGTAGAAGATCAGTACAGAAAAATTATTAGTGTTTGTCTGATTCACATTTCATGGGAACAATTATTAGAATATTGATTACCATGGCTAAGACAGTTCTTTGAGGCAAATGGCTCGCCTCAAAGCTGGTGGGGGGTGGGGAGGGATGTTCACACACTGGTTGTTCCTGAGTTGTGTCTTCCCTTTGCTTCCCACCCATAAAAGTTTCTAGCAACTCTCCCTGACATTGTAATAGTTCTTCAAGGGTTGCTATTTTTTTCTCATTTGTTCCAATTTTTCATATGTATTATCCATTTTTTTCTTCTTCTCAAAATATACTTGGGGTGTCACCCCAAACCCTACACCTCTGACACGACCGTATTTTTTTGGTTGCTTCAAAGCCGTCGATAATAGGTCTATATCTTCTATAGAAGTAGCTGATTCCAGTGACTGTCGGATATAAGAAAATTACTAATTATTTTTATGTAATAGCAATTTTAAACAAATCTTTTTATCATCGTGTCATACTTAGACATATTTCCCACACATTCTGTGTGTTCTCATCGACTAACTTCCCTTCTTTGTTCACACGTGCCTCCTTTCATAGCACATGATGTGGGATGGAAGTGCATTTGGTTTTAGACTCATCAATCTACATATAAACATAGAAAGATAATTATGATGTTGTTTATTGGAACCTTACAATATTACTGTAAATTTAAAATACATACCATTTTATTTTCTAATTAAGCATACCCCATCCTTGCTTTATGATAGGGGTATGTTGGTTTTGATGCACATTCCTTATTTTTAGTATAGAGTTTCTGTTTCATAAATGAAATATTGACAATCAAAGTGATGAATACAGGTATCCTCAAACAACGTATTATCACCCAAAATTTACCTGAAACTTCTCATCCCCATGGCAGCCAATAAATGCATCCCATGCTTCTTGGGATATCAAGTGAGCGTAGACAATGGGTGGGTGCGGGTTTATTTTAACTTTAGAATATTTCAGGTGACATCTTGTTAAAATAGTGTGAAAACCTCGATGAATCATTCCTGCAAGCCTTAGTACATAATCCTTGTGTGAATCGTCTACTATAAATGTACTCTGCAAGAGATTGAGAAGAGTAAGAAATTGTTTCATTATTTTATTTTCTATAAATTAAATAAATAAATTCATAATGTTACCATAATTTCTTCCCAGATCACAGCCTTCAGCCCGGACACAACATGGTGCCATGAATCTATGTCAATCAGCACGAATTGCCGAGTGACAACTCCAATGTAGCTGCTAAACATAGCCTTGTTGGGATTCACATGTTATCCTCGTGCATTCCATCCAACATCAAATTTGATGCCTTTGCTTTTCACATTAAGAATTTTGGATAACACCATCAAACTACGACGCACCTGTGTTTTCTGCGACGTCGGTCCTTCATTCCCGACCATTTCATCGATATCAACATCATCTATATGTTCATCTGGAATGGTATCAACAACATGTGCTAATGGTTGTTGGACCTCAACACTAGGAGCAGCAGGAGACGCAGTAGGAGGAGCAGCAGCAGCCATAGTAGGAGCATCAGGAGCATCAGGAGCCGCAACAGGAGGAGCAGCAGGAGCAACATGAGCTGCAGCAGGAGCAACATGAGCTGTAGGAGCAGCATCAGCCACATCCATAGCAGCTTGAGAGACTTGTTCAGCCTCAAGGTTAGGAGCACCAGAATGTGCAGAAGTCATTATCTGTAAAAGTGGTTGAATAGTTAATTTAGATTACATAAATTCAGTAATGATAAGATAATAACTTGAGATAAAAAGATCTATATTACAAATAAAATATAACATGTTTATTGAACTCTATTTCTTTTTTCAAAGGTTGAAGGGATTTGACACCTCTATCGATTATCCAAATTCCTTCATTGTGGTCTCCTCGAACACACAAAATATCATCTGCATTGGGACTGCTCTAAAATGATTGCGATGTACCACTAAAAAGATCATCCTCAACTAAATTTTCCTCATAACCTTCAATAGTTTTGGACGATAACAGAACAATCTAACACTTTAGGTTTGTGGGATCTGGAACATAAAAAACTTGTACCGCTTGTGATTCCATTATAAACTGTTCTTCTTTGTACCATTCTTTACTAAAATCAACTTTCACAAATCCCCATTCATCTATTTTAACACCACTATTGTTATCAATCCATTTGAATTGAAAAATAGGCAATTGGAATGTCATATAATCCAACTCCCATATTAGTTTGATAATTCCAAAGTATGACATATTTGCATAAATTGGATTTCTGTCCTTACTACCAGAAACATGCATCGCTTCAGCCACTATTGTAAATACACTATTTTTCATGGTACTATCTTCAACATGTTCATTTGTATGGAATGTATAACCATTAATTACATAACCACTGTAAGATAATACATACACACTTGGTCCAGCGGCTAGCCATCGAAGTCGTTCTGAAATTGAATTCATATTTTCATCCAACTGCTTAAAAATATGGTCCTGAAACCATCCTATAAACTGGTGATTATGTGTATCTGATAACCATTTTTCAGACCTTTGTGTATTCAACTGCCTAAGAATTTCTTTTTGAGTTTCAATATATGGAGAAATCTACCAACTGTTATGAAAAACATAAAGATGGGCCTGCTCCCGATCTGTAATACTGATTGTCATAACTTCTCTTCCAGAAATTCCCTCACCCTCAATGCATCCAGTGTGACGAGATTTCGGGAGACCAATGCTTTCCACATCAGATAGGTATTCAATAAAAAATTCAATGGCTTCCTCAAAAATATATTGATCCACTACAAAACCCTCTGGCCGACTTTGATTTTTGACATACCCTTTCAAAATATTTATATACCATTCAGTAGGATACATCCATCTATAGTGCATAGGACCACAGAGTTGAATCTCTCTCACCAAGTAAATCATCAAATGAACCATCATATTAAAGAATGTTGGCAGGAAGAACATTTCTAATTCACATAATATGATGAAAATTTCATTTTCCGTAGCTGGAAATTTCCCTGGGTCTAAAACTTTGCTACATATAGCTTTGAAAAAGAAATAAAGTTTGGTTAATTTGTGACGAAAATTCTTGGGAAAAATGCAATGTAAATATATATGAATTAGATCTTGCATCAAAACATGGAAATCATGTGATTTCAAACCTTTTAACTTCAAATCATTCATTGACACAATGTTATTTATATTTGATGAGTACCCCTCTGGAACCTTTACATCATTGAAGAAGTTGCAAAACTGACATATCTCCTCCCTAGAATGAGTATAAGCAGCTGGAGAAAGAAACATTCGATTTTCACCCTTCACGGGAGCCAACTCTTCTCGTATTCCCATGTCAACCATGTCCAACCTTGCCTTGATTCCATCTTTTGTTTTGCTAGGGGAATTTAGCAACATTCCAATAACACTATCACATACATTTTTTTCCACATGCATCACTTCAAGAAAATTTCTGACGTACAAACAATTCCAATATGGTAATTCAAAATAAAAATGATCTCTTTTTCAAACTGATTTTCATAATGTTTTTCGAAAGTAGTTTTCCAAAAACAGTGTTCAGATCTTTTACTTTCTCAAACATCTGATCACCTGTTAGTGGAGACGGTGTTGTGCATTTTTTGGAACTTCCATTGAATGATGTCGTCCAAGATCGGTACTTATGTCGATGAGGTATAAATCTACAATGTCCTAGAAACACAAATTTCGATGAATGTTTCAACCTAATTGATTCTATATCTTCTTCTCACACGGGACACCCTTGAGTTCATTTAATGCTATAGCCTGAAAAATTTCCATAAGTAGGTAAATCATTTATTTTCCCATACAACATCGCTCTCAACGTGAAGTATTCACTTTTATAAGCAGCATACAACATTACACCTAAATCCCACAATAACTTCAAATCCTTGATCAAAGGATCCAGATAAACATCAATATCGTTACCTGGTTGTTTTGGTCATGATATAAGCATAGATAACATGATGAATTTTTGCTTCATGCATAAATAGGGTGTCAAGTTATAATTTACCAACATAACAGGCCATGTACTATGAGTACTGGTTTGAAAACCAAAAGGATTCACTCCATATGTAGATAACGCAAGACAAAGGTTTCTCGGCTCTTTTCCAAATTCAGGATACTCATGACCAATTTTATTCCATTGAGGAGAGTTGGCCGGATGACATAATTTACCATCTTTATTTCTTTTATCTGCATGTCACGATAATTGTCTTACAGTTTCTTCACTTCCATATAGACTCCTAAAACTTGGAATGATTGGAAAGTACCATACAGCTTTTGTAGGATTGGATTTATCTTTCTTGTATCGGGAAGAACCACACTTTGGGAATTCTGTAAGTGATTTTTTCTCATTGCGAAACAATATACAGTCTTTCGGGTAGGCATGTATTCTTTCATAAATCATACCCATCGAGCGTAGCATTCATCTAGCTTCATATGTCCGGCTTGGGAGATCATTATCTTCCAGGAGAATGTCATTCAAGAGAGAAAGTAGTTGCGTAAAACTGACATCACTCCATCCATTTCCTGCTTTCAATTTATACAACTTTATTACAGCTGACAATGTTGTATACTTAGTGTAAGCAGCATACAATGGCATCTTTGCACAACTCTTTAACTTCTAAAACAATTTTGGGAAATCACGGAGTTCATCTTCAATTGTATTTGTCATTTACTTAATATGATCTTCATCATCATTGACATCTGTAATCACATCATCCATACGGTCTTATTCATTATCCATATTTTTATTCATATCTGATGATCCATAAAACACAGTTTTATCCAAGCCAATAGCTATATTCGCTTTTTCTCAGTGTTTATTCCAAAATTTATAACTCCAATCTATTCCGTGACATATCAAATGTTCTTCCAACTCCTCTAGAGTAAGTAGTCTAGAATAACAACAATGTAAACACAGAAAAAGTATTTGAGAAGGATCCTTTGCGTGATCCTTTTCAAACTTGATGAACTCTTTCACTTCATTCTCGTACTCTATTATTAAACGATTAGCATCCATCCAATCTTTATTCATCTTCATCCTATTTGAATCTCAAATATTAGAATTTATGGTTCAAGTACACAAAACAAGAATTCCAAATATAGTATAAGAGAACCAATTCCTTATAAAAATATATATTAATAGAGCCTAACCATTAGTATTTATTCATCTTCATTAAATATAATTACATTAGATTCATTATAGTTTCCTCAAATCACCCTAGACCAAACACAAGAATAATCAAGAATGATACATCTACCACTCCTAGGTCTCTTCCCTACATTCAATATCATCATGCCTAAATACCCATATATCCACACATACACATATCACAAACACATTAAAAACCATATCCACATCAGAACCAAAGTACCAATATGGATTTCAATCAGGTTACTCAAAATAAGTGGTGGTGTGTAATAAATAATAAGAAAATATAATAAGTATATAGTCACACATAAATCTCAAACTGGTTTTAATAATCCAATAAACCAAAGGTATCATTCCATATCAAAATACTCTGAAGGATCCCATATGCAACAATAGTCCCAACTGGTGAAGGTTCCTGAGGAGGAAGGGGAGAACACGCACCTATAGGGGTTTGAGGTCAGGTCACTGAGGTTGAAGGTGGCTGGATACTCCTACAAGGGTTCATTCCATATTTATCAAACCATGTCCTAGTACCCTAGGATGTTAACCCACTGCTAGTGGAAGTGAAACCGTTCCTGATGATCATGCCAAGAAGAAATGGAAACCAAAAGGGGGGAGTGAATAAAAATACATCAAGCAGGATGAAAAAACATGGTATTTGAGAATAGGTTAGTGGCTTTCATGTTGGCTAGACACCTATCCAATAGACTCCATAAGCGGTGATGGCTCCTGCAGTTGTTGCACCAGGTGAAACTGTCACCTGAGAAACTGAGATCAATGAGGCCCTTCCCATCCATGAACTGAACAAACTCCATGATGGCCTTCCTCTGGAATGGGATTCTACCTTTCCTTTCCTTTGGGTTAGAAATGACATTAAATTCAACCCCAAAAAACAATGGATGGTGGCCGAGATTGAAGTTATTTTGTTCAAAAGGACAATCAATCCCCCCTCAATTTTTTAAAATACCAATACCATAATCCATTTAAAAATATGACATTTTAATTTATTTTGGAAACCATTCCCAAAAAAATTCAATAAACAAACACATGCCAAACCATTTGTAATTTTATTTAAATAATCAACTTATCTTTATTTTAAACCATGATTTTCATTTATAATATCAAATCCACCAACGGTTGAAGGAAACCCAATTTATTTCAATGAAAAAGGTTAATTCACAACAAGATACCATCCATTCCATATATTATTTTCATTAATAGGGTTATTTTGTGCTTCAAAATGATCAAAACATGACTAAACAACTTCAAATGGATAAAATATGAATTCATAAAACACATGAATCCCAAAAAAAAGATATAGTATAGAAACACCCACTTGGAATATTTGGGATCAAAACACAATGAATCTGAATGAGTCTACTCAAATTAAGAACATTGAATCAAATAAAAGGGATCTCAATAAAAGGTAAAAGAGATACTATAACCATAATTCCCCATAAAAATTATAGGTCTAGTAAATACCAAGGCTTCCATAGCCCCCAGGAACAAATAATCAAGTGATGGAGAGAAATTGAAGTTCAAGAAAAGAAATAAATACCAAAATAGGATCACCATTTTGAATGAAACTTCAATCCACCAAGTGATGAGGATAAAAGATCCAAACTATCCAAAGGGGCTTCCAAGGCTTGAGTGGGTTGAGTTAAACTTGAGGGAGAAGATAAAATAAATAAATGGGGGTATTAGGGTGCAATTACTCTACTACCTCGACGCTTTCTCATATACAACGACACCACTGGCTAGATGGTGGCCCTCACCAGCTAGACAGTGGTTATCGTATAAATGTTATAACCATAGGTTATCCCACTGGCTAGTCACTACAGATCCACCAGCTAGCTGATGGCTATATAAATTTTTTTGTATCCATTGTGAATCCCATTGCCTAGCCAATTACCCTCACTGTCTATTCGGTGGACCAAATGAATCTTTTCAACCTACATGTTCACGTACACACCTTCTATGACAGTCTGGGACATCCTATGACCCCTCAAGAAACCCCAAAAAAAAAAAAATCAAAGAGCATTGCTTTGATGAAAGAGATACTGAGATGTTATAATTCTCCCCATTATTCCGCTTTTTATCCGAATAAATATTCTTGTACGAAGGATAGAAAATGATGAGACAAAAATAAATTTTACACAATAATTGTTGTGTGGACAATTCACAAAATATAGGAAGATTCACTGAATAGAGGACCACTACGAAAAAATTAAAATGAACAGATAACTAATTTTCCCAAGAACCCTTAATGTATATCCTCCAGGAACATCATACATCTCCAAATGACACGTCTACATCACTAAGAAGAGAGAAAATCCCAATAATGTCCAGAGACCTAGCATAGGTCACCCAAACATTTAAATTTTCACTAAAATGGTGGGACATAAGAAGGAAATATACTAAGAACACATCCCTTCACCCAAATAAGAGACTACAACTACTATCCATGAAGAACCACTAAGAGCATAATTCGAAACCTAAGGAAAGGTACACCCAAAACATACTAATGAATCCAAATGAAATAACACAATCAATATCCATCAATGATTCAACCAACAAAAAGAAAGTAAAAAACTAAAAAGGATTTATTCCTTGATCAAGCACTCGATGGAAACCTTGAATTCCCACTATAGAGTGTCACCCATCGACAGTCTCATTGAAGTAGACACCAACACCTCCTAGTGCCTGGTCCATCAAGAGACTTCATAATCCTAGTCACTTGAGTACACACCAAAATCCTATCTATGTCCAACAATAAATTGATCATATAAAATGGTTGTTGCACAAAGATGGAAAACTAATCTCTTAAATGATAGACCACCCAACACATCAAGATTGAGCTCTAACAAAGAAGTTGTGAATCAGAGGACAATATGGAATAATAACCACCTTAATTGTCTCGAACACCCACCCAAATAATACAACCATGGAAGGAAACATAATAGATTTTAAATGGAAATAAACTAAAACATCCATAGGTTTCCAGAAAGTATGAATCATGTAGCCTACAACCATCACAATCTCAAATATCCATTAAATCTATCATTCCAAATCAACATATGGTTATGTGTGATGGGAGAGGAGAACAATATTAAAAATTTTTTTGGAAAACATGCCTGAAAGGGAGGTCCGACAAACCGAAGCTCGAGAGCGTTGTGGGCGGCAGAGGTCCGACAAACTGAAGCTCAAGGGCGGTAGAGGTCCGACAATGAGAACTCAGTGGGCGACGGAGGTCCGGCAACGTGAAGCGAGGGCGCCGGAGGTCCCGCAACACAAAATCAGTGGGCGATAGAGGGGAGTCGCAGGGTTCCAGTGCCACAAGAGCTTTAGGTCGCAATAAAACGAGGGCATTGTGTGGCCGACTTTATAAAAAAAAGGACTAAGGTTTTATCAGCGCTAACAAAGAGCTGATAAAGACTAACTTTATCTGTACTAACATTTTAGCGCTGATAAAGGTAACCTTTATCAGCACTTTTTTTAGCACTGATAATGGTACTCTTTATCAGCGCTAAAATTTTAGCACTGATACAGGGATTCTTTATCAGCACTTTTCTAGC
Source organism: Viscum album (assembly GCA_963277665.1). Classification (NCBI taxonomy): domain Eukaryota; kingdom Viridiplantae; phylum Streptophyta; class Magnoliopsida; order Santalales; family Viscaceae; genus Viscum; species Viscum album. The sequence continues at coordinate 510,072,894 of OY728145.1, forward strand.
GCTGATAAAGTGTCATTTTATCAGTGCTTGTTTACCACTAATAAAGGTTACCCTATATCAGTGCTAAAATTTTAGCACTGATAAAGTGAGTCTTTATCAGTGCTTTTCTAGCGCTGATAGAGGGCCTCTTTATCAGCGCTATAAAAGGGCTGATAAAGAAACACTGTATCAGTGCTAAAATTTTAGCGCTGATACCGGGATTCTTTATCAGCACTTTTCTAGGGCTGATAAAGAGTCCCTCTATCAGTGCTAGAAAAGCGATGATAAAAGATACCTTTATCAGTGCTAAAATTTTAGCGCTGATAAAGGGTAACCTTTAACAGCAGTTTTGCTTAGCGCTGATATAAAGGGGCGCTTCCCTTTCCTATTTTTGTAGTAGTGTATAGATGATTGCATAAAAATTATCCCATATCAGAGTATAATAAGTATTATAAAAAAAGTATAAATATCTAAATACAATACCATCCAAAACTATAAAAGAACATGACCAGATCAAAACAAGGGGGAGCTACCCAAAAGAAACTCCTAAATCCAATTGAGGTCCATCTAACACAACTATGTTCCACCTTCTCTGGATCCACCTAGAATACCATAAGAATTTATATCATATATATAAGACATGAAATACACGGGATGATCTCATGAAAGGGTGAGTATATAAATTCCAATTAGGATACCCTGAAATCACCTAACATAAAGTATCAAGAGAGATTTTTCAGTTCATCATCACAAAGTCATGTCAATTATAATATGAGACAATAAACATAAAAATAACCCAGATATTCTCAAATGTATAAAAACAATTCTAAAATTAAGGTCACAACCACACTCAAATCCTATTATTCTACTCAATTATCATTGGTAAAACTCTTCTTGGAGAACATACCCCACGAGTCTTGTAATAACTTATGTCACTCATATGAGAGGATATAATCATTGAGTATTTCTAGGAAGAAGCACCAAGGAAATTGAGAGGGCTCATATAAGACACTAACTTGACTAGAATAAAACTTTATAGAAGGCATCAGGTGTCTATAAATAGATAGGGGATCTCACCAACGATCTCTAGGGGATTCCTTCCCTACCCAAAGAAAACCTGTAAGGATAGAGATCACACACCTTGATAGTTGGTAATGGTATTCCAGGCCTAACCTAGGGAAGAAGCGAAATAGGATCACATCCTAGGCCACACATAGGGATTATTGACACTATCTAAGACTAATTCCATAGATGGGATCAAATACTATTCTCAGCAAGGGATTCCTTACAATACACTCTTAGGGATGGTCTAAGAGAACACACCCTACAGATATCTATCTAAACTAAAATAGTCCAATAGAAATCAGCCAAGCTCATACATAAACTAGTATGAAAAGAAAAAGGGCTCAAAAGTTCCCTTAAATGAGCAAACTACATATACCATGGGGGCACACAATGTGTATCTCTAAGTCTGACACTACCCATGCCTCAATATCTCCAACAACATAGCTTTCTCCATATAAATGGTGTGTTCTTTTATGATTCAAAGTGTGTAGTGGTTAGTAGTCACTCAACATGTTTTTCTTGCCCAAGACCATTTACTATTGTTGTTCACATGTACTAATGCCATGCCCATGTACACTTTCTATGTTCATTTATTCTGGTTGTGTCCTATTAATTTCTTAATTTCACAGGGTGTACTTCATATCACATAGTGTTTAGGTGTTGGGACAACACTCATCATGCATTGTCTACCCTAGCTTGCGTACCTTCCAAAGTACATGGTGTGTGACCCACCATACATGGCATGTAGGGGGAACATGACCTCCAATGAATGTAATCTCTAAACACTTTGAGAAGGTCATCTAGGTTTCACATGGCACATGGAAGGCCCACACGACGTGTGATATTAATCTTGATGTAAAAACCCTAGCTAGCACAAAGAGGGGACTATATGGTGTGTGTTATTTTATAATATATTCCATGTATATTTGGATTTACTAGAATCTCCAACATGTTCACACATCTTCACCCACACCTCCACTATTAACTTTGATTCCACCTCCAATCTCACTGCAATTATCGGATCTGGGTTGGCCACCTACAATGTTCGGATATAAGTTAGGTTTTGGCCATTATTTGCTAGAAAATCATCCATCACCACCATCTGAGGCGACACAATGTCTGACTTATGAAAACCCTAATATTATCTCAATCGCCACTTAACATCATCACTGGTGGAATGATTCCATCCACCCATAGCTCAAATATCCCTACAACTACTCTTCCAGATAGACCCCCTCAATATGACCTGCAAATAAATAATTATTTGATCCACCATTAGATTATTTTTTTCACCACAAGGACTCCATTGCATCACCCAAAAATCAAAGCTAATCCCATGATTATTATCCATTTTTCTAAATAATGAATTCACATTGATTAGAACTATCAGGTATTGTTGAATCATAGGCCCATCAAAATACCAATTAAGAATATAAATACGGAAGGAAAAAAGGAATAAGACAAAAACTTAGGATTTAATGAAGTCAATGTTCATTTTTCCATCATTTTTAGAATCCAAATTATTGGGTATTGTCAAATTAGAAAGAATTAATGAGAAAAAAATCTCAAATTCCTAGATCTTGAAAGAGAAAGAAAACATTGGACAAACTAATGGAGATAAATCCATGAATTAATTTGGAAAGGATTAATTCACATTAATCTTAGCCCATAAAAAGGGATAAAATCACAAATTCAAAAAAAAAACCCTACCTTGGGCTTGGATCAATCCATAAAGATAAACATCCTTGCATAATTATTTTTGGTGAGATCCAAGAGATCCTTTATTTAAAATGATCCTCAAGGTATGTGATCCTTAATCCTATGATCATTTACCAATGCACTCTCCACTTGATCTCTCCATCCCCTCATTCCCTCAAGGGTTATACAAATAACCCTAGGGAATTCACCACAACAAGGTTTAAATAGAAGAGTGTTAGGTTTAGGCCATGTAATTAATAATAAATTTATTTATTAATCCTTCCATGACCAATCTTAGACTAAATTCATGACAAGTACAAAATTTATGTCACTCCTAGGTAAAACCTACATTCTAGATTTAATGTAAGTATCATATTTCCCACTAGGAACACCATTTAGGATATATTTAATTATTTTTGAAAAAAATTTCATGTGTTCTATATTATATTTAATATTTTTATTATATCAATATTGAGGATCCACAAGCATTGGAATCCTACGTTGACTCTACACCTTACTCAAAAAATATTCCTTGGAATATTATAAAGTGTTACATGAAAATTTTGGAGTCTCTATAACATGGGTGAGAATAATCATAATCATCATATCATAAACATAGGATCACCATAATAATCATGAGAAAATAATTTTATGGAAACATAGAGTGTGAAAAATGTATAATAATAAAACATTATACCATTATAGAAAAATCCCATGCATAGAATGTGAATAACTCTAGCATCATGTTCATGTATAATATATGTGTACACAACTCATTGCATAGAATGTGACCAAATCTAGAATCATGTTCATGAATACTAATCTCATGATATATATCACTTTACCCAATGAATTGTAGGGATATATAAATCCATTCCCACCCAACACCTCATAACATGATCATAATAATGAATGTCATATAGAAATAGAGAATTTATAAATTATAAACATGAAATAAAACCATGATAAAATAATAAGATTCATAGTTTTTTTGTAAAGAATAATTTAAAGAATAAATTTAGAGTTTACCAAAAGGATAAGATAAAAAATTAATTTTGGAATTCAAGGGAGTCATTAATAAAAATAATATCATGGTTCTTTGAAAAGATAAAAATAAACATCAAAAAAATCAATGTGAGACGTTTAGAATAAAAACATTACCATTAATCCTAAATATGGATAATAATTCATCATAATTAATTGATAACATTAATATACCTAGAATAAGGAAGGATAAATAAAGTTACAACAAATTTATAAGTGATTATAAAATAATACTAGGTAAAACATATAAGAAGAGAAGATAAACCCAAAAGAAAGAGTTGGGTTGGGGAGTCCCCTTTTCTTAGGTCCAATTTTGTTTCAAAAGATTTACAATTCCTATAAAAACAATTTATATTTATTAAAATATGAATATGGAAGATTATTTTATTGATTTATGTTATTCATGATCTATTATAATCATTAGAAATAATTTAATAAACTATTTGTTAAAGATAAAATGGTTTGATAACGTGTTTCTTTGAATTATCCCATTTTGATTTAATTTTATAGTTTTAAGTCATTGTTATTTAACTATTAGTCAAATTAAAGCAGTTATAATAAATATAAATTAAATTACTTTTTTATATATTATAGATAATTTATGATAACCATCCATGAAGGTGATGATAAGCAATGAATTGAATTTTTTTGCATAGGTGGATAAAACCAACTGTTAGCAAGATGTTTTAATGAGAGATGGTGGGACATATTTATTTATATTTTTTTAGGATAATAGTTTTTGAGACCATGATAAACCTATTGAGATTTGATGTTGAAAAATAATTACAGAAGTTTGGAGTGGATGTGTTTATTTTTTTGACTTTTTTTATCAATAATTAAATCATATTAAGACTCAAATAATATAAATTCCAATTTGTCTCGATTTATGTCTTGTTTGTCAGGTTAATGAAAAGTACTAATCAATGATAACTGATATTGTTTACAATAAATTTTTTATGGAGTTCATATGAAGCTGGAAAAAGGGTATATTGAAGATTGATTACTCTAGAAGAAAATATAGTAGATGGTATGAAGAATCCATATATTGAGCACACAATATGTAAATTATTGTATCAGGTGATGGAGACTCTTAATATGATGTTTTAAGGTGATTTAAAGTGTTTAATGATTCCCCTAAAATTATTTTAAGTGACTATTATCTTATTTTATAAGTTCTAGAATTACTGTACTGAAGTAGTAAAATGGTTAATTTGAACTTCATACAGTTCCCACTATAATTTCATAAGGTTCATCCAAGAGATATAAATATGGAAAAGTCATGAGAACTATATAAGGTTCATAATAAGAAGTTTTTAAGTTTCACTGATTTTGTAAGTTATAGTGAAGAACTTTGTAAATTTGAAAGATTTCATAAGGTTTAACACTTAGTGAAAATTTATATTCATAAGGATTAATACTCCATAAGGCATATGAATTCATATGGTTGTGCTATATTTCTTTGTATGGATGATCTTTTTGGGGATGAATTTATAATTATGATATCATTATAAGGATTAACACTTTGAGATATTTTTAGATGAATGGAAAGTATAAAGAATACCATGATGTTTTATTCAATGAAATCTAAATCAAGTGATTCATTGTGAACTAATCTTAATCAGATCAAATATAAGATATTATGATTCAATATGGTTATTGGTAATTCCATGTTACAAGAAGGAAAGTCATTTAATGAGTACTACATATTATTTTGAACACATGGAGGAAAATTTAAAAGTAATTAACTATAACAATTCTCATGTAATATTATGAAAAGAAGACTGTGCTGAGATTTTTTTAGGGTTTAAAGGAGAATATAATTGCACAATATTAGAAGGAATTTTAATTAAATAATTGAAATTAAATATTTAGAGAAATCTATAAAATAATTTGAGAACAATTGATCCAAACTATGAAGAATGTCTAAGTTCATGTAATTTACATAAGGAATATTTGAAATATATATAATTAGGATTCCAAAGATAAGAAGAAAATAAATTTATTTTGATATTCATATATAAAAGGAACATAAGTATTGATCATGGAATCCCATGGTAGAAAAGTCCACAAGAAGTTATATAGAAGTAAAAATAAAAAACCTAGGATGTGCCCATAAAGGGCTCCTGACCTAAGTTTTTTTCCTCTCGCCGTCGCCGCTCCTTCACTGCGGAAGACACAGTGTTTTCCCCCCGCGTTCGGTGGGTTTGTGGAGGCTCTCCGCGGTCATTGCGTCTGGCGGGTTTGTGGTCTTCCCTTTTGCTGTGGAGGTTCGCTTTGGGCTTCAGTGGTTGCTGGTTCAGATCTGCGGGTGTAAGACCAGTCTGTGTCGACGACATACTCTTCAGAGCACTCCTGGTGTTGTTCTCGGCTTCTTGCAGTTTCCCTATGGTGAGCTTTTTTCAGTGTTGGGGGGTCGTGCTCATTTGTCGACAGTTTGTGGGTTCCTTCTCTTCTCCTCTGAATTCGTTGGGGTCCTGCTGTGTCTGATGTGGTCGGTTGTTCGGGTGGCGGCGGGATTTTCCGAGTCAGGGTGATGCTGTGGTGCCGTTTCTGGAGCGGCTTGATTTGGTTTTTGGTGGAATATCTTTTGATCTCTTTGATTTTTGTTGTTCGTGATGGTTACTGGAGCATAGGTTTTGCTGTATATCGTGGAGTTTTTGCGATTGATTCCTTTTTGTGAGATGAGGGTGAAGGTTTTAGTCCTTTGCTCTTTTCTCTTGGTGATTTGGGTGAAGATGTTGATGATCTGGTGTTGGGATGTTTCTCCGGCGGTGATTTTTTTGATATCGGTGAAGCTCGCCAGGGACGACGACGATGGTCACCGGTGAAGATGACGACGGGAGCCGGTGTACCTCGCCGGTGTTCCATTGAAAGTGTGGCACGTAACGGTGGTTTCGGGTCGTCGCGTGGCTTTCTATTTGCATGCGGGCTATTTCACAGTGAGGGATTGAGGTGCGGTGCGTAGTGCGAGGCATGTCAACGCTGTTGCGGGATTCGTTGGCAGGTTTGAAGCGATCATGGGCGCGTGATGATGATGCTGGTTCGAAGCTCGAGACGGCTGGCGGAGGATTTGTATTTGAAATTTGAAATGTGTATTTCATTTGGATGTGGAGATGTGGTTAAAAGTATGTGGTGAAATGGTGTATGGGTACTAGAAACCCCTTAAACCGGCTTCTGAAAATGTGGAAAAAAATGATTTGCAGGAAGTAAAAATAAAAATGAACCACTTTGGTGATGTTTCTCAAAATAAGAAAAGTCTATTTTTGAGAAAATAGATCATAATTTTACTTTAAAATAAAAATTGAACCCAATGGGTTATTCTTAAAAAAAAGGAAAATTTAAAAATCTATTCTTGGTTTAAAATTTTTTACAGTCATGATGGTTGATGTGAAATATGAATTTTAAAAAGCCCCTTAAATCAGGTTTCCTAAGAAGTGAGTATTTTGAAGGAAACATAACAAAGTATAACCAAAACAATGGAAAATATATTAATATATATATATATATATATAAGGTAAATATATGAAAAAATATAATAATTACATGAGAATAACATTGAATAAAATAGATAAAAATAAAGGGAATGTGTGACCTAGAAATAATGTGGGTGGTGCGAAAGATCCCTTAGCCCAGGTCCTGATTCATTCTGCATATGCACTTAACTTCCTGAATAGTAAAATTAAGTATATTAGAAACCTCAATATGGACTTTATTCATATAAAATTAATTAATATTGTCTATTTATTGTCATTATTTATTCATTTATTAAATCATTTTCATAGGTGTCAGTTACCTGATGTGGTTTGGTTTATTTTTACGTGATTCACTTGACATGTTGAACCTGGTTAACTTTATCTTAAAAAAAATAAACTCAAATAATTGAGAATATCAATTTTTTTATAAATAAAATTTTTATAATAATAATTTTTAAATTCATCCATGTTAGGTGATAATTAGAAAATGAAATGTGTCATTAATATAGAGGTGGTAGTCTACAAGTACACACTGACAACACTTTAATTTTCCATAAAATTCAAGGGAGGTATAAAAAGTGATTAATAACCTTAGAGTTATAATTGATTCATCAAAAATACATATTCACAATTTTCATCCTTGGTACTATCCATGAAAGGCGGTGATCAAAAAACAAACTGCGTCATATTGTGGAGGTGGTAGTTTAACCAAATACAGGATTGATGCTTCAATTTTTTATAACGGTTACATGGGGATGAATAATTTTTGTTAAATAAATATAATAAAACTTAAATATATAAATTAAAAATAATACATTATATTAATGGGGTTATATAAGATATTTAATATAAATAATTAAAAAAGGATTGAGAAGAAGAAACACTCACATTGGGGGACTTATATTTTCCTTGGAATTCTCCTTGTAAATTGTTTCACTTGAAAACATGTTATACCCTGAATAAAATGGTCATAATGGGACTAGAAAGTATATACTTTTGAACTATAGAAGTATGTGTTGTTATTTATTTCTCATTTATGTCAAATTCACCATTTTTGTTTATGACAGGAAATGTTGCTCCCAAATATGGATTGTAGGGGGTTGAGTTTTGTGTAATCGTCAAAGTTGGAGCAATATATTCAAATGGTCTCCAACAGGCTTTTTCGTAGAGCTAGAAACACCCAATGGTTCTCAAATCCAATATTCATGTACCTTCTTCCCAAAGGTAGGCACTTGTTGGATGATTTGTCTAATAACACTTAAGAACTCACATTGGTCGAGAGGATGGGAACTTGGGCTCATCACACCCTTTGGGGGGGGGACTATTGCCTATTTTGGGACTCTCTAATAGATTTAATCCATGTACATATGTTTATAAATCCTTGGTTCATTCCAAATCATGTTTCCATGGATTACCCCTAGGTAATATCGATCATAAATACACATGGGTTTAGAACTATCTGTATGTATCCTAGGTTCTCTATCTGTAAAGGCATATTCATTTATCCTAGGTTCTTTATAAATGTTACCCTTTTGTGGATAGATCAGGAATTCCTTTATTTACTGAGACGACACTCATTCAAGACATATAATGAGGTGATATGGAGTTTATTGTCATCCAGGGGGGATAAGAATTGTTTCAATATTGGGATCTAACCTGTATGATGGGTTTCTTACATATCCTTAAGAGTTGAATTAGAACCCATGTAGTTCAATGAACCATGTATCTTAATGCCATGTGGTCAGGATGAGAGTGAACCGGCATGAAGATAACAGTGTCGGTGCTGAACCTCAGGGAGGTTTCCAATGTATCCCAGTTTATTGGGAATCAAAGTCCACATAGTTCTGAAAGCTGGGGCTTATGCATGTAAGTTTCCCATTAAAGGGGGCATGATTGGGGATTACACTAAATAGGAGGTCCACAATAAGAGGATCTCTCTTGTTCGGATTTGATGTGGGGCTTACTGATGAGAGATTCCCATTTGATTTAAGGTTGGGGATTAAATCTATAGGGAAGTCCCATTTGAAGCCTGGGGTTACATGGATTTCATGATTTCCACTAATCTATAAGCTCACATGAGTCATGATCAATGTGATAAACAATAGAAAGTAGTAGATATGATGATCTTGAAACCCACCTCATCTACTGATGGATGGTTCTAGAGCTCGAAGATGGAGAGAGAGAGATTTTCTATGAGTATTCCCATTTCCTCTCTTGATTTCATATATAGAATAGTCATGTTTGGTGATCTATCTGGATAATTCCTAGGCTAACACAAATAGAAGTAGGTGCATCTCCTCCTGTAAGAAAATTTAGGGGATTACCTCTGTGGGAGTTCCCTAAAATTGGTTCTGGGAAAAGGGAGGTGTTCCATTCTTTGTCAAAAAGGAAACACAAGCACAATATCTTTGGTTTAACACTATCCCTCATCTAAGGGAATGGAAAATGATTCTCCTTAATCACTAGAACAAGGTAGTTCATGTTACAGTTCTCAAGGGTGGAACCCTAATTACCATGGGAATGTAAACTTAGGGACATTTCGGGGGTCCACTCTACTCCGAGGATTACCCACATGACTCCACTTACCATGGGTATGTAAACATAGAAGGGTGTGATGTTTCACCTAATGGGTTCATCATACATGTCTAGTGTCTTTGGGAGAGGATTTGGCTTGATTCCATTAGACTATATTATGGAGGTACTGTTGAGGATACAATAGAAATGGAAGGGGATAATTAGAACAGGAGTGTAGAACTTCCTAGGACACCCCATTCTACATAGAATATCCTTATGTGGGATGGGGTTTTCTCCGCATAACATATTGTTATGCATGTATGGTCCATTCAAATAGCATGGTGGTATGCAGAGCTAGGTTCAATCCGCACAGTGCTTTTCTATGCAGATCCGAGCACCATCTGCGTATCATGATGCTACATGGGGTTGAGTTTCATCCGCATAACATGATACTATGTAGTGTTGAGTTCTATCCAAGTATCATGATGCTATACGGGATGCTTGATTGAAAAGGGGGCATTGGTTCTATGCCTCATGGTAAATCTATCCATGAGGGATGCGAGGTTCATGCTTTTTCAATTAGTTTGTTTTTATCCTCCATAATGATTTGTAGAGGGTTTTACCTATAGGGAATTGTCAAAAGAGTCTGTCTTTTATAGAGTTATCTTCTTATTTTACCTTATCAATCAACCAAACTTTCTATCTTTTAAAATAAATCCTTATTCACTTCGTTAAATTATTCCTTTTTCAGTCCCCCTCAGGTTCCTTTTATAGAGAGATGTGGAACTGGATACTGGAAAAATGGGTTGTCTGGGATGGGGCTGCAATCCCTCTTTTGCGGAATCCCATGGAAGAAACCTGACTTACAAACAATTTAATTAGCAGGGGAATGGGTTCATCATCTACGGTGGTGAGTATCACCACCTCGGTTCTACGAATGGCTTTATTTCATTCACTTGGATCTGAATAATTTTATGTGCTCATGAACCATTCGAGTTCATGGGGGATGTCATGTGTAGGGCATATTTTTCTTCCACTTTCCTACAAACGATTTGATTTCATTTGTGAGGTAGGCACTGTTGTTTTTTTACTGGAACTATTTAGTTCACGAATGTCTCTCAAAGTATATTTCCATGTAGGGTGGCATTCTGTGAAGGGTTTATACTCCATAGACCGACCTTTTCCTTTTTCATTTTTTATACTTTAAACATTTTATCTTCAACTCTTCCTCTGATTATTTTTTCCTTTTCCAAATTTCAATTTACCTTGATAATATTTCAAGACCCAAAAAATGACCCTCATCAAAATGGGTTGCAATTGGGATGAAGGGGAGGATATTCTGATATAGAAAGTGGTCCTAACATGAACTAGTTTGTGGTATAAGGGTTGACCCATAGGAGGGGACCATGATTATATATAGTGGTCTTTGGTCATTTGTCTTTTATGGTATTTCTTTCTAAACTCAGAACTCCCATAGATTCTTTTGGATTCCTTGATTCTATGAATTGTATCCCCTTTGCATATTCTTTTACCAGAAAATTGAATCATTACATTCGTGAATGGTGAATTTGGCCTTCTATGTAGCGGTGATTTGGTGTGTGGATTGCTCATTCCTTGAATTATCGATTCACTGGATGACACTTCTCGGGCTAGATATTCACAAATCAATGGTTTTTGGGATGATATCTTCCATGGACTATTAGTATGTAGACCAATTGTTTTCATTATTTTTCTTATGTTAATTGAAACCAACTTTTTTTCATCCATTACAGGAATCATAATGCCTCTACCTAATCTTTTCATGGATGGAACCAGAGGAATGGAAACTTTAGTCTAGAATGTTAAAGACAATATTTGGTTTTATATTTTCCCTTCGGGTAGTAATCTAAAAGATCTTCTTCACCAGAACTTATGGCCTACCCAATGTCCAGTATATTGTCTTTTTATAATTTTGGACTCCAAGATAACACTTCTCTTCCACCAGTTGATCGGAGAAAACTTACCATTTATGTTGAGACTTCTCAGAGGAATGAGTGGGAAAATATTTCTACCATGGGGGAGATCATAATTGACTTGTTCCAAGAGGAAATATGTGTTCTAAATGGATCAATATGGATGTAGAGTAATCAACGTGTTTGTAATTCATTATTAGAATCTGTCATCCACAATTACTCATCCTTCGTCAACCTTTCGTGAGGTAATCCCAATGGAGGATGGAGCTCCAAATGGGATATTCTATTTGAAGGGTGCTTTTCTAATGAATAGAATAGAGAAATTTTGGTTCACTAGAACTATTTATAGCTTCTCAAACATTTGTAAGCTGTTAAATTGTATTAGGTAGTGTGGGTTTCTTAATTTTCAATCTATTCACCAGGAAAGATGCTGCCTGGACTGCTTAGTCATTGGTGTTTGAGCACTAACACCATCCACTTGTTTCAGGGGTAAGTGGTAATTATCTTGTGGGAAATCCATCGATGGGGGAATTCCCAAAATTGGTAATATGTATGATGAATTTTTACAAGTGTTCAATTCCTAGGATAATGTTGAGAAGGTTTCCCCACTGGTGAGGGACTTGTTGGTCATGTATAGAGGATTTCTTGGTCAACCCCTCCATGATCTATCCCAAATTCCATTTGAATCCTGGATAAAGTAATTTTTGTAGGTGAACAAACTGAAACCAAATGTCCACCATAGCTGGATGCATCTAACTCATCAATCCCGATACATTTCAGGCTCATATTGTACTACCCTTGAGGCAGGCCAATACACCTCATGGGGTTATGAGGTTTGATTAGTCATATCATCTGAACTCAGACTAGCAGTTTTCTTTTCCATGTTCCTAAGCATATGGATCTTCCCCTCCTACAACATCCACACTATTGTTAGAGTTTTTACCTTGATTATGGAATATACATTATCATAAGGAAAACCCATCAATTTAGCTATCCATAACCTTGCTCATATTTATGAAATAATTAGGAAGATACATGATGGGAGATCACTGCATCTTCTTAGGGGAGCATTTTAGTTTTTGTACGATCGGAGGGATGAGCATTTACCTTGCTATGAGTATCAACATACTGCAATAGGTCCTCATTCCGATATCCATACGGCTCAACTCAATATTGTTATTTTTCATCCCAAATCTTTGAGTGTTTATTGAATAATTGAATTTTTGATTTATCTTTCACATTTCACTTTTTAACCTCACCCCATGCCTCATGGAGCAGTGATAGATGATTGGAAAGGTTATTTGGAAGTACATTCCTACATTATTATGCTTCTGGATGGAATCTTGATCACTCACATAGACAAAATAACCATCTGTGAACCCTACACCCCTTATAAGTTTTCTAGGAAATTTAGATTCCTATTGCAAATCACGTTCATCCCAATTACTCTGGTCAAGTGGGAATCTCAACTAATAATCCTTCACCAATTATGGCTGATGATGATGCATGAAGACTCATACATGAATATCCTTATCCCCCCCAAAATGGTTTCAACCTACTTATCATGGGATTATGATCAAATGTGGGTGGCTTGTTATCCCAATTGAGTGTTGGAAAGGCCATTTCAATGAGTTCAGATACCATTGGCGACTTCCAGTCCTATTCCAGCTATTCCATCCTCATCCATTCCTACTGCAAGAAGGAATTTTGTTCACCATCACATGTGTTCATAAGGGACTTCCTCTACACACCCTATATTCATGAAGAGTGACTCAGACCCCTTATCTTGGGATAACATTGTTATTGGTCCTACTGAGTCTGGCCCAAGTGTAACATCACTAGGTATTCATAAAGTCGTAGCCCGCCCCTTGTGCTTAGCCTCTAAAATTGAACCACCCACAGAGATGGAATATTGTTTTTCTTGAGTAACTCAATTTAGGGAAGCTCTTTCTGTCATGATGGAACTCCTGGATTATATACCCATTGCGGTGGGTAGGTGAAATCAAGGTCCCGATGCTATTAGGGAACACCAGGCTATAAAGATACAGGTTTGGAATAAAATCTGTTCTATAATTACAAACACTCCCCCTGTATAATTTGGTGATGAAGATGACACCCTTCGGCAGTTTCTCATTGAGTTGTGCTCAGGAAGCTTCAACTATCAGCACTTGCATCTTCTCACATATCAAATCATCATAGATCGAGTGGATATAAGTACTCATTAATGAGAACTTGTTCAATTTAACACCTCCCACCATCAAACAAAAAAAATTTGGGACATTACGGAGGAGTTGAACCATCAAGTGGATGAGGAAACAAATTCACACAACCAAATGATTTCCCAAACAGAAGAGCTGTGGGAGTACGAGGATTTTGTGACCAAGCTAAAGACACAAGTATCATCAAAAAGTACCAATTTGAAGGCTATTAAACAGATATGATAATATCTTAGGTCCATCTTTAAACTAGTGTGTTCGGTGTTTGAAGATGAATATCAATAGAGGGATGATTTAGAACATTCCCTTGACGACCCATTCCAAATGGTGGTCAATCTACTGACCCAAGTGGACCATGATTCATTGTGATCATCCCAATTTTTTCTATGCCTTTCCCCTCTCTTTGTTTTTTGTTTTTTTGTTAACATCAGGGAGAGGCTCTATGATGTAGATGTTCCTTCATTATTCCTTAATTGAATAAAAAAACTTGCTTTCCTTCCATATTAGTCCTTTTCCTTTTTCTCTAATTCCAATCAATTATAGTTGATTGTACTTCTAATGATGATTTCCACCAGATACCAATTTGAATCAGGATCTTGGATAATTAAATTGAAATATTCAGATTAAGATCTAATTTTTTCCTAAATCAAGGGATCCAATGAGCATAGTTTGGATATTTCTCGGGTCACATGGAAAACCCTAAAAACTCTGTGTCTTTTTCATTAATACCCTAATTTTTTCATAAACCCAATTTGGTGTTGGATTAGCAAGCCAATACTCAAATTTTTTCCAAGTTTCCCTTTACAAGTTTTCATCCTAATGAGTTTTGTGTCTTGTTTTTCTTGATCAGTTTAGAGTTCTTCCAACTAGAGTAACATTACTAATATTTTAGGTCAAACAACATTGACCATCACTAATGTTTGAGGTTGAATAGTTTTGACCATCACTTATGGGGAAAGGGCCCCAATAGGGTTTATTAGCTAAGAATGTCCCAATATTTTTTAGACATGAATGAGTGAATTTTCTTAGCCCTGATTTTTCATTTAAGGATGTTAGAAATAATATGGGGCATGGGATCCATGGGGCGTATAGATGTAGGAAAAGACTCTCATGGGGAAGAACTTTCCTTTGGTTGAAAACCCCTTTTTTGTAGGAAACTTATATAGAGCTACCAGAGCATGTTGTGCATAGTCAAACAAAGGTGTACTCATAGAACTAACCTTCCACTTCTGATGGATAGGTAATTTTATGGGAATTTGGATTTCTCAAGACCACTGAGGGTGGCTTGTTAAAGGAGTGGTGTCTAAAAAGTATGAGGGGATTTATATAAATTGTAACCATGAATGATAGACCACTACTATATGTATTTATCTTGTGTAAAGGAGGGTTGAATCATGGTGAAATTTAACATTATGCAACTGGGACATTTGAGACTAATGATTTAAAGTAATTTTTTCATAGAATAATGGGGTAAACAATTAACCCTTTTCATGGTAGTACGACCTGGAATGTTCTGCCATTTTAAAGCATAGAAGGGGAGAAAAGATTTAAACTATAATCCAGGGGTTTCTGAAACTAGGGAGTGAAGTGGGATGTAAACATCATAGGGAAATATGAAAGTAAGAAAACCCTCTCCTGAGGATTAATTTTCCTTTGGTTGACATGCCTTTTTTGTGGGCAAATTATGAAGACCCACAGGGGAATATTGTTCATAGCCAGCCAAAGGTGTCCTCAAGATAGTGACCATCCATTACTAATGGCTGGGTATGGTTATGGGGATTCAAAACTCTCTGATCATAGAGTATAGTTTTTGAAAAGTGATTTCATAAACATGAACAAGGCATTTAAAAACAAAATTTCCTGGGAATAGTTAAAGATGTTCTCCCCATATAGGTGTGAGGAGGTTCTCTATGCAGGTCTGACCTATGTAAAGGAAAGGAGGGGAAAATTTTGTTTCATGACTATAATTGTAACATGAGATTTAGGTGTCACTACTTATCCTATGGTGATATGAATCAAGCTGAACAAGATTCTATTAAGCTTACTCCATATGAGAATTTGGCTCTCACATAGGAATTGGACATTTTCGTCTTGTATATTAGCTCACCAATGAGGCGGGCCTCATATTGGAATTTCCATATGGATTTATTTCATGCATAGGAACATGGGGGGGGGGATATCCCTTGCTGTGTATGGAACGTTCTAACATAGGCCTGATCTGTGCGTCGGGAAGTGGTATTTTCAATCTTTGTTGTGGCTGGGCCCTAAGATGAACATTGGGTATCGACCATCATATAATTTTGATGTATTATGATTGGGACATTGAGATATAATCCTTGATTAATTGGAGGATAACTGGGCCCAAACGTCCTCACATGCCTGAGATGTGGAGGGGAAGAAGAGTTTACACCATAGTTCTGGGGATTCTTGGATCTGGAGAAATGATACAGGGAATAGAATAATTTAGGTAATATGAAGGTAGGAAAATCCTCTCTTGAGGAAGTATTTTCCTTTGGTTAGAAATCCTTTTTTTGGGAAAATTATGCATATTAACCAGGGTATATTGTGCAAAGCCAAACAAATGTGTGATCAAGACACTGACTGTCCATTTCTGATTGTCGTGGAGATTTATGGAGATCCAAAATTTCCTGGGGTATAAAGTTTGATAAATTGAAGGGATATGTTTGGAAATATTATAAACATTTAGGCAAAAATTACTCATGGAGTTGGGAATTACCTACATAGTTCCGACTCGTATGTAGGGGGAATTTTAGTTCTTTTTCTACATCTAGACCTAAGTTTTATGATCTAGGAGTTACTATGTATCCTGTGATAACAGGAACCAAGTCATATGTAGTACTTAAGGGTAATGTTTCTATATAGGTCTAACCCATATACAGAGGAAAAGAGTCATTTTAAACACTATATTTTTTTTCTTTTGGGGTGGCTGGACCAAGATGAGAGTCCAAACATCACTACATATCCTACATGGGTAGAAATAAAGTCGTACATAGTTCTTATGGAGGTCATGGTAGGTGACCAATTCTACAGGCAATGTCCTATCAGGTGATAACACTATTATATTGTGTAGTTTAACATCGTATAATAAGGAATTATGATCATTTAGTTAACATCATACAATTAGGAAAATTTTCATACAGTTTAACATCATGCAGAAATTATGTAGATGACTCGACATAAAAGAGGGGGAATGCACTTATTCTTTGAAATGGTCTTATAAACAAGGCCTATTTGGGAACCCCATACTTTGACTTAGTTTACGTTCCAAGGAGGGAAATTTTTTATGTTATCCATGGTTGGGTATGGGTTATGGGGTTCGAGAATCACTACGTATCACATGGGATGAGAATAAAGCCACACATGGTTCTTGAATTTCCTTGTCTAGGTCTGACCCATACGCAGAGAAGGGGCATTTGGGTGGGGGATGGATGGAATCAGATGTGTAATCTAGTAATCTCTACGTATCTTGTGTAGATAGGAATCAAGATTCATGTAGTTATGTGACTTGGCATGGTAGGTGACCAATGAAGAAAGAAATGTCCTCTTAGGTGAGAACATTGTCATTCTATGAAGTTTAACATCGTGAAATAGGGTCATTTTGGCCATGCAGTTTAACATTATGTGGTGAGGATGTTGGTTGCATAGTTTAATGTCATGTTTCAGGGACAAATTTTCATGGAAACCATGAGTGAGTATGGGATAATTGGGCCAGGATATTCTAGAATAACATGGCTGGAAAGAGGAAATAAAATGTATATTGTGGTTCTGGGAATTCTTGGATCAGGAGGAATGGTACAGGTCTTGGAATCCATCATGTGTACAGAGGTAGAAAAATCCTCTCCTAAGGATGCATTTTCCTCTAGTTAACATGAATTTTTTGGGAAACTTATGCAGAGCCACTAGGGCATATTGTTCATAGTTAAACCAAGGTGTCCTCAGAACACTGAACTTTCATTTTAGATGCCTGGGGAGGTTCATGAAGATCTTAGATTTCTCGAATCACAAAGTTTTCTAAATGGAAAGGATATATCCAGAAATGCAATAAATATAGTACCACAATTATTCATGAGGTATGGAATTCCATATATAGATCTGAATCATATGTAGGGGTGGAATTTTGATTCCTTGACAGATCCTGGTTGTGGGATCCAGGGTTTGGAATCTCTTACATAGTCTTCCATTTACGTGTTGGAGATGGGGAATTTGTATTTGTGCAGATGGACTGGGTCATGAGGTCTAGGTGTCACAATGTATCTCACTATGCTGAGAATAAATCCACAAGTATTTCTTGACATAACATGTGGTTTATCATCATATGGTAAGGACTTCGGTTCCCTGTTGTGAAGGGGAAATACCTGGTGTTCCCTTTTTAGTTCTTACTACCAGGACCACGACAACCCTATTATAGATTGAAACACCTTGAATATATGGAGAATCTTCTACTAAAACTACTAATATCACTGCATATGTGCTCAGTGTTATATACAAGGGACAACAAAGGGTTATTCCACCACATAAGGATGATATAACCAAGAATGCTGGTATTTTACCTTTGATCCTTTGTCCCAATTGAGCTTCAGTTTAGAGGTATGGTGTTGTTGCATCTCTCATTGGGATGAGAATTAATCTAGATGTATTTCAATGAATTTACTTATGCAGGTCTAACCCATACATAGGGAGGATATATTTTATTTTTTTGGATTTAGCTGGTCCAATATCTAGAATCTAGGCATCATTACGTATCCTGTGTGGATACGAATCATGGAACACATAGTTCTAAAAATGTTTTCATCGTACCGGTCTGACCGATGCATAGGTAGGGGGAGTTTAAACCATTATTTTGATATGGACTTACCATTTAGCTTTTAATATTTGTTCATACAGGGGAAACCCTCACTGCAATTTATCAGCTAATGTGAGTTGTGCTCAGTGTGAGAAACAAGGAATAAAAAGGTTTTTTATCACCACACAAAGGTAGTTGATGGTACATCAGAGGAATTTTGTATCATGTGGTATCTCGATCAAGATGTAGGTTAGATTTGTCTCTATGTATCTCATTAGAAATGAGAATCAAGACATACATAGTTATGTGAAGAAATATCCCGGCATCAGTCTAGTTCATACACAAGGAGGGATGTACTTTATTTTGATGGCGGTGGATGGGACAAGATGTAGAATCCAAGTTTCACTGTGTATCCTGCTTGTTCAGGAATCAAGCCACACATAGTTCTATAGAAAGAGGATTCCCATGTGGATATGACTATCACATAGGAGCAGGGAAATTTCATCCTTCACCCGCATAGATATGACTCTTGTGCGATGGATAATTGATTGGAACAATGATCTCCATCCATATTAACATCATGTAGTTAAGTTTTAAACTCATAGTTTAAGGTTATAGAGTGTGAAACATACACATAGTTTATTATCATGCGGTGAGGAAATTGACATGACAGTTTAACATCATGTTGCGAGGAGAGATTCCATATATTTTAACATCATGTGGTAAAGACATACATTCTATATAATTTAGTGTCATACATCAAGGATTTTTTTCCATGTTTTTTAACGTCATGTGGTGAGGAAGAATTCCTTCTATGTAGTTTAACACCATACACCAATGACTTTTTATCCTATAGTTTAACATCATGGGATTAGGATATTTATATAATGCAGTTTTACGTCATGTGATTAGGACAGGTTATCCTGCAGTTTAACATCATGCAATCAGGATGTGTTATCATACAGTTTAACATCATGCGATCGAGATGTGTTATCCTTTAGTTTAACTTCATTCGATCAGGACATGTAATCCTATAGTTTAATGTCATGCGATCAGGATGTAAGATTTATTTCAGATATATGAATTATTTCTTTAACAACCTTACATTGGTAGGAGCTGTAATGAGATTACCATCCATTGAAATTAAGGAATATTCTCCATTAGAGTAGACCTTGTGTATGACATATGACCCCTCTCAATTTGGCTCTAATTTTGGAGGTTTCTTTCCAAGTATCATCAGATTTCTGAGAACCATCACCATTTCTCCTTCAAGGAAAGACATAAGGATAACCTTTTTGTTGATGGATCATTCAATCTAGTTTTGGTAAATCTCTAAATGGTGCAATTTTTGTAATCTTCTCTCATCCAATCACTCTAATTGATCGATCCTTTTTTGGGATTTCTCATCTGTGGATAGCTAATCATAAATGGTAATGCGGAGTGAGGGTAATTGAACCACGATGGGTAAAACATATTTTTTCCTGTATACCAATGAGTATGGGTTTTCTTGAGTGGTGGTGCGGGTCATGGTCTGGTAAGTCCATAGAGCATAGAGGATCATTTCCAGACATGATTTCTTGTCATTATCTACTATCTTATGGAGTATGTTGGATAAGGTCTTGTTGAAGGCATCTATTGGTCAGTGCATGGCAGCGAGACTAATGGTTGGTCTTGATACCATACTCCTAATATAGTTTCTCCAACTCAAATTAACATAAATTAGTGCCACTATCTATTAGTATTGTATGAGGGACACCAAATCTGATGATGATATTTTATTTCACAAAGCTGAAAATACTTCTCACCCCAACCTCTTTGAGGGGTACAACTTCTGACCATTTGGAAAAGAAGTCAATTTCTTTGAGGATATAATTAAATTTATTGGCTGTATCATGGGTATTTGATCCCAAAACATTCATTCCCCATTTGAAAAATAACTAGGAGTACTTGGATGTGTGAAATAAATATGGGGGTTGGTGGATGAAATTGGAATGGACTTGACAAGAGTGACACTTCCTAGTGAATTTAGTGTAATCCTACATCACAATCGTCCAATAGTATCCAAGCCTCTGAATCTGGTGGAAAATATTCAATCCTGATTGATTTGAATCACAATCTCTAGTGTGTACTTCCTTCATGATGTCAACAAGATCTTCTCCATTTATGCATCTAAGAAGGATCCCATTAATGGAATGGTTATAGAGTACCTTTTGTTGATTTTTACATCATACATAACAAAATTAAATGTTCATATTCATATTTTCCTTCCTCCATCCCTATCTGGTGGGAGAACGGTAAGACCATATGATGATGGGAAATACTGATAACTATTTCATCTCAGTTTGAATTAGCCAGAGCTATGGATGCATTTTCTAATGCATTATCCTGTTCATTTTTCAGAATAAGTGCATGATTTAATGTTTGTTCTGAAAGGAATTCCTCCATTATCCCTCACACATGGTCAAATAAGGGTATTAGTTCTTCTTTTTTGATAGCTTAGTCTCCATTGACTTTCTTGATGACTCGATCTAAATCCCATTTAATCCTAAAATGTTTTAATTGTACTTGAAGTGAAAGCTCTAGGCCTATAATGAGATCCTGATTCTCTACTTCATTGTTTGTATACCCCATTGACAATGGGAAAGAGTAAGGTGAGAATTACTTTTCTGGAGATATGAGTATGACTCCCAGTCCCACTTAGTTGAGCTTGGAGTCTTCCATCCCTTTTCTTATCAGGATTATGGATGCTCTGTCAAAATTCATCTCCCATGTTTGGGAGTCCTCTTGAATAGAGAAAACCTATTCATAGTGTAATTTAGAATTCAATAGAGTCATTTCTTTTGAGGGGTGTTCATCTAGAAAACATGCTAATGCCAAGAATTTTACGGCTTTATGAGTTATAAACCATATATAAAACTATTTTAGGATGACCGCCCACCATGGAAGACATCCAATTAACATTGGAAATATAAGAATGTACTTGAGTGGGTTTCTACGAGAGACCAAACATACCTCATAGTTTTGTAGGCAGTTTCATAGTTTCTGGACCATGAGGATTTGGGAAAGTCATCTCTTCTTGATATTTTAATAACAAGTATCAACATAAATCATATTCCATATAAGATAATGAAGGTACTTCTCACTACCGGCATCATTATTCTGTGTAAGGAAGGCACCTAACAACTACTCTAAATCCGTTACATACAATATGGGCGGTCTTCCTTCAATAGGCAGTATTAACATTGGTGGGATTAAGAGTTAATTCTTAAGACTGTCGAACTCTTCCTGATAGTCATTATTCTATTGATATAAAATTCCTTTTTTCATCAACCTGGTGAAGGGAAAACATTTTCCTGCGAGTTTGGCTATAAAGCGCTAAATTTAGTCCAAGTGTCCTTGATGTCGTCTCAACTCAGTGAGGTTGCGAGGAGGTGACAAACCGAGGATAACATTTTTCTCCTCAGGGTTGAATTTTATACCAAAATGGCATATAGTGAAGCCAGGGAATTTCCCTAAGGTAATGCCAAAATCACATTTCAAGGGGTTCATTTTTATACTGTGATGTCACAGCTTGTTAAAGACAACTTCAAGATCTGATAGGTGGTCTGAGCATTGTTGTGATTTAAACACCAATTCATCAACATATCATTCAACAAATTTTAACCAGAAGGGTTTGAATATATGATTCATTTCACTTTGATACGTGGGGAAAATATTTTTCAGACTAAATGGCAATAAATTATAGAAAAATACTCCCTGGGGGGGGGGGGACTTGAAGGTGGTAGCTTCTTCAAATTATCAAGCCATTTGGATTTTTTTATCTCCAAAATAGTCATCCATAAAATAGAAAGCCTGATATCTAGTAGTTTCATCGATAACATTTTTTGTGATCGGGAATGAGAAGTCATCTTTTGGGATGTACTGATTGAGATCTCTAAAATCAATTCATACACTGATTTGTCCATTCTTCTTTTTGATGCGGACTACATTGGAAACCCATATGGGATATTGGACCACCCAAATGAATTTTTCTCTAATGATCTTTTCTACTTTAGCCTCTATTTTTGTAGAATGTGTGGAGTGTGTCCTTCTAACATCTTACTTATAGCCACGATTATCTTCTAGTAAGCCTAAGTGGTGAGTGGAAACCTTAGGATTGAGGCATGGAATTTCTGTATAGTTCTAGTTGAAAAAAAATCAATTCTTCATTAATAAGGTTGTGTATTTATCTTGAACTTCATAATACATTTCTACACTAACTAGGGTGGGTTGTGGGTCTTCTTCGGTACCAGGGTGTATTTCCCTGAGTTCATCAATGGTGGTAGATACACCCTCCTCGAATAATGGAGGGGCATCCCTAAGGTCTTCTTCCTCTTCCTTTTCCACATCCTCCTCCTCCTCATCTTATTCTTCTAATGGGGAAATCATTCTTGAGATTATCTCTTTAGAGTTGAGAGAAGAGTAAAAATTTTGGAATTTAGAGGCTGAGGTGACTTATTATGACCTTACTAATGGTATGTAATTTTTTTGGAAAGGGAGGATTGAGGGAATGAAAATTGTCTTATTTATCTACTACCATAGTAGGAAAGACAAAGATTATATTGAGATCTGACAATGGATTGAGGTCATTTTCATTTGAGAATTCACCATTATCTTGAGGGCCATTGGATTTTTATGCACTGTTAGGCTCAGTGGCCATGATTGAAATCATGAGGGCTACTGAATACACGTCCAAATAGGGAATCCTACTCTCAAATTGATTGATGGGAAATACATATTCCTCATTTATATTCTTGAATGGGTCATTAAAGACAACTTCCAAACTGTTTGGAGTGATGACCCAATCAATACCATCAACTGAGGACCGCTTCCCTTTCTTCTCATAGAATCCTACATCAATATAGTGGGACTCACAAGATTTGAATAAGGACTTATCGGCATGTAATGTCCCATTATATCCATTAATTAAATATATGACACAATGATGATATGATGAGGGAATTGTTGGATAATGATGCAACAATGGCCTTCCTAGTTGGATGTTGAAGACCTGGTATTTCTAGACCACCAGAAATTATGAGTTGGCTATAATGTCACCAAATTGAGTCTTGAACTTGATCTAGCCTAAAGTATTCTTCTCACTTTTTTCATTGCCCAGTAGGGCTGTGGAAGATGATATTGGGTTATCTTCATTTTAGACTATACAAATAATTATCTTCACTTGGAGGAGATTAAGTCCAGAGCCATTGTTAATATTTTTTTTGGATATTGATACCATTTATCCTGTGGGACACATATAAGGGTGTTATGTGTCCCTATGTAATGGAACCATCATCTAGATCCATGAAGAATATAATAATGTGGAATTTTTTGGGATCAGTCTCAATCCAATATACTTCAGCGATAGTTATTCCAGCTTCAAACTTCTAGGGGCTTAACAATGCTTCTATAATCGCTTCCCTGAGATCATTTGACTAATTTGTGGCATCTATGATTGATAGTTTAAATGGTATTGAATCCAATTACTTCATAATATAATACTTCTAGTCTAAAGGCCAACATTTCCCTACTTGGGGATACTCCTGCACCGGAACATTAGGGACTTGATCCTTGTATGAGGATGGACCAGTCCCCGGGATAGGAGTTGGTGGTGCTTATGTACTTTTTGAATTTGGCCGAGCAGGTCTACCTACACGCCGTGGGTGATTACACATTTTCTCCTCTTCTGAGGGATATTCCAGGATGATCGAGCCCGAGTGGATTCTAGTAGGGGTAGGGTAATTTTCCTATTCCAATTAGGTCCCCTAAAGGGATCTCCCGTGAGTTTCCACAATATTGACAGTTTGAGTCAGGGTGCGGCCAGAAATTTGGTTTCCACCACAACTGTGTCTACCTTGGTATCCCCAAATTCTGTGGCCTCTTCCTTTGGTTTGCTGATTGGGTGTAGGGAACTCGTGTTCATATCCATAATCTTCAGCAGATAAGAGTTCTATTAAGTAAATTACATTAATGGATCCAAATATCAGTTCCTCATCTGATGAAGAGTTTGTTTGATCAACTACTTATGATAGTTACATTTGGTGGGGGCAATGACCATGCTTTCAGATTTATCAGTATAAAATCTGAGAGTGTCAAATAAAAATTTGTCTTCGACATGGTTTCATCTTCTAACACTTTATTTATGTGTTTCTAGTTGAACTTCTTCTTGGACAGTCGACTCTTGGAGGATTGTGGGGTTGTGGATGTCGCCTGTGTTGCATTAGGATTTGTTGGGGGCATAGTCAGTTGATTCAACTTTTCTTGAAGTATTACATGATCTTGTTTGACTATTTTCTAATTCATCCAAATATCAAACTTCTTTTCCCTTTTTCTAACCAATTGTTTCCACTCTCCTTCATCTAGGTCAGTGGTGGAAATGTATGCCACTTGTGTGGGTGATGGTCCCAACTTGAATTTCCTAGAATATATCATTATTTGGAGGATGTATTTAAAGATTAATAATTCTTGGATTTTGTGTCCTAGTATTTGGTGGAAGGGATTATAATTTGACAGGTCTTTGGGAACTACTTTATTAGCCCACTTTGGATCTGGTAGATGGTGCAAGTTACAATTCAGGGTGGCTACAAAGTAGCCACAAACTTGTTCATATCGGAACAAGTAAATTTTATTCCTTTGTTCCTCAAATTGATTTCTCCTAGGTCCCATTCTCTTGTCTTATCAAGGTCAGGGAAACTATTGACGTCCAAGGGGCCATGCATGATTAAGTACATTCCAAGGATCTAGAGCTGGTGTATAGGGTGGATTAAGCATAACAAAGGCCACTTTATCTCTTCCTACTCTTTTTTCCTAGGTTTGGTGGGGGCTAACTAGGACTTGAGGTTAGTATATTGTGAGTAATATTCTATTATTTGGGAAATGGAAGTGAAATCATGAAACCCACTTTTATATTTTAATGGGATGAGTGGTGTTCTAAGCTGTTCATGGAGATTATCAATGCACAAAGAAAGCATCTCATCTTGGGGTAGCATCTGGTTCAAATATTAGGCCAGACCCTTCCATATGGAAATAGCATATGAGAATCTTTCATTCTACCTCTGTTTAAAGTTCATGTGGTTGATAACTATTTTATTTTGAAACATTGAGCTTAAATAGAAAAGGAACTGTTGCCAATGATCCTCCCAACCCATTATTGACTGATCTAGAAAACTAGTATACCATACAAAAGCTGAACCTTGGAGAATTCACTCAAAACATATGAGTTTCACTGCTTATTATTTCTCTAGTTTTTCCATTATGGGATCATAAGAATATGGATAATTCATCAGATATTGTTTCGGGTCACCAATTCCATTGAATATTAGGAACATGGGGTTCTCAAAATTTGGTGGTAATGAGATGTTACTCACCCAGTCTGGGTAAAGTTTATATTTTGGTTGTATCGAAGCACACCATACTTCCATGGATTCTAACTGAGATACCAATGATTTAATGGTATTAATGAGTCCTTGATGAATTTCATAAACTAGTGCATGAGATGGAATTATAGGGGGAACGATTGGATGTTCTTGATCTACTATTTATTGAGGTAGATACCCAAATGATGGCATAATTTTTGTATTTTATTGAATCTGTTCTTATTGTGTCCTTAATGGTGGGAAATCCTGATATCCTTCTGGGATTAGATTCAAGTAGACTGAGGGTCTCAACGCTGTCCTAGATGAGCATTATGGCCTTGCTTAATTTTTCATGATAATCCATTATGGATGAGGTAGACCTACTGAAAGTTCACGTTGAAGATTTTCCTAGGGAGCACATTTGATAGGATAGATTCCTCAGAGAAGCTCAACATTGATCCACCTAAACTCCTTCATTTCTTCCTCATGCTGAGTGAATCTATCCTCTAGCATCATAGACTCATTCTAATTTGGAGGAGGAGGTGGTTCACATGTGACCTTTTTTTTACTCTTATGGTTATTATGGATTCAAAAAGGAGGTAATGAAGGATTGGCCAAGGGAGCACCAAAATTTAGCACAACCCTATGGTTCCGGGTATGCACACCTTTGAGTTTAGCATGGCTCATATTATGGTAAGAACCATCTTTTCCCTATTTGTATTCATTTTCATCCTTTTATGTATGGTCTATAGGATTGACGTCCATGAAGTTCACCAATGCATAACACATTATGGGTTCCATACCAGGAATCAAATGGTAGGAGATCTTTTTGCGTCCTTTGCTCGATCTTCACCTTCTATTCTGAGTTCCTCTTCGGGTTTATTGGAGAAGAGTTACTTGGATTGAACCATTATATGACCTTATTGTACACCTACCTTATGGGGTAAATGAATCACGAGATGGTACAGAATGGATGACCTCTCTATTCATTGTCCTCCCTAGGAAAGAAAAGAATGATGTCCATTGGGTTGGTGGTTGAGGTAAAAATGCCACCAGCCTTGCAAGATGGGGTTTCTCATGTTCCCTTGTTATGATACCTATTTATATATTTTTTGGTCTTATGGGGACATTTTGGGTTAAAAATTTCCCCATCCCTACGGGATGAGGTTGATCCCATACTACAATCATTACTACTACTATTGCCACTTTCTTGATCTCACTCATTCCCATTCGAGTGTGAGTCGAATATCATACTGGGTCTGCATGTGAATTTTTTATTTATGAGGATATGAAAAATGATTTTTGGTTAGATTCCCCTAAGTGAGAAGACTATTGAATGTTCTTGGATCCCTAGTTCATGAGTTTTCCAATAGTTTTCTCTTGTCGGGCCTAGTGCTTTTGAGACTAACACAAGGATGGTTCTTGTCGAGCATTCCGTTTTTCCTGAATAGAGATTTCATTTGATTTCTGACTTGGGATAATGATTTTACAAGATGTAATTTGTAGTGTATTCTACTGGATGGGGCATGGGGTAAAGTGAAAAGGTCCATGCTCTCTCCATCCCCATATATGAACTCTAGATGGGGCATCACTGATAAGGCTACACAACCTGTGCAGTGCATAGAGGCATGTTAGTTCAAGATCTCTCTTTTGCCTCTTCGATTGTGGTCACTGTGCTGATCGAATGGATTCCAGGTTGATTTGATGGAAAATATCTCCCATTATTTTGACATGGTCTCCATACCCATTATAGGGAAATAATTTTTCTTTCAACTGGTAGAGGGTTTTCTATAGATTGAGATCAAATTTGTGTTTTCATTCTTCTTAAAACTCACTTGGTATGTCGAACTGAGAAGTGGATATGAGCTAGAACATAACTGGTATGTTGTCCTTGGATAATTGTCTTCTCATGAGAAACATATCCATTTTTTCATCCACCAGATATTACTCTACTTGGTTCTCCCAATTTGGATGCTTTGTGATGATTTCTTCTTGAGTAGTAGGGATAATAGGGGTCTCATTGATATGTGAACGATATGGGGGCGGCTCAGAAGATGAGTGTGTCCCTGAGCCATATTCTATATGATAAAGGATGTTTCTTCTCATTAATAGAGTATCCAAAAGGTCTAACCACATCTTTCCAAGTGCCTCAGAATATGAGGTATTTCTCATACTTGACTCAGTGAGGGGAGTGTCTTCTTATCGGTGTCAAATTTGGAAATGGGGAGGGCCTCAACAACCGATGTCATGATGGGGAGGGATACCATAATGGCATGGTGTCCATACATAGGGATAATATCTATAGTTTTTATCCTAGGGAGGACCTTATGGATGGAATGAAATAAGAGGAGGATCTTCTTACTGCTTGATGTCACTATAGGGAGGGCCTTCATTGTGACTGCCATCATGGTGAGGAATACCATCATATATTAATGTCTGACTATAGAGAGAATTTCTACAGCTTATACCCTAGGGAGGACAATCAAGTTGGATAAAAACAAGGGGAGTACCTTCTTACTGTTCGATATTCTGGCCATGAAGAGGGATACCATGACACTCATCCGGAGATAGGCTCTCATGATCGATCATTTCTTACCCACAAATTAAGACTTCTTGGGTGCTCTAAGGAGGACCTTAAGATCAACTGGTAACAATATTGTGGGGAGGACCCTCACAACTGATACTTTCACTTCCAAAATTTGGTAATGGATTAATTGGATCCTAATCTTCTATTGATAGGTGTTTTATGGAATCAATAACATTAGCTTCCATCAGAGTTGGGTTATAAATATGATCTTTATTTTACAGTTGCCTTTGATACAATTTATTTTTGGGTGGTCTCTTGTGGTAAACTAGGGCGACCTACTGTTGGTAATAGACTTAATATATGGGTTACTATTTGAGTGATTCTCATGATGCTTCCAGAATATGACGATAAGAATCTTGAGTGCCAGAAGGGATAT
The DNA here is from genome assembly GCA_963277665.1 of Viscum album. Taxonomy (NCBI): domain Eukaryota; kingdom Viridiplantae; phylum Streptophyta; class Magnoliopsida; order Santalales; family Viscaceae; genus Viscum; species Viscum album. The sequence goes on from OY728145.1 coordinate 510,101,996, forward strand.
ATACCTACCCTGGAGTGACCAACATGGTGGACCGATACCCTTCAGTTGGAACATGTATTTTTTTCCCAATCCAGTTTTCAATTTATTACATAATATGTATGAGGACCCTCCTAGACTGGAGAAGGGATGTAGGTATACTCTGGAGTGACTATCTTATACTATAGATGAGCCACCCACTTGGGGAGATGGGGTTGTGGGCCCGACTCCTGGTTATTTCCATGGACATGATGACTTCTTGATAGGTCTGGAGGATATGATTAGGAATTGATGTTTGATCCTACATTATTTGAAAGATGTGTTGAGTGTCAACTTTGGCTATAATGAGTCAGTTGTGCTAGTAAAACCATGAACTTCTCATCTCTCATTCCCATCATGTTATGAATTTCATCAGAGAAGTCATCACATTTCTCATGGAACATATCTTTAACATGATTCCTCATATGTCTAGACATTTTATAACATCACGGAAAGTTAGGGATGATAATAATTAGATTAAAAAAAACTTATAAGGTAAACAATAAACTTAGAAGGAGTAACTTATAGATGAAGGGAAAATTATAACTTATGAATATTTAAGTTTTAAAATATATTATCTATGGTTATCTTCAAATTATGTTCTTTATACCCAAATACTTATAAAATATATTTAAATACATCATAATGGTTTGTAAAAAAATGGTGAATTAACCGAAGCATATCCTTTATGAGTGTATGTCCAAGTGTGTGGTAAGGTCCCATTCACCATGCACTAGAATAATGAAGGAGATATACCTAGAAAACAATTTTTAGGTTTATTACCCCTAGATGCATTCATTCCAAAAATTCACTCACTTTACAATATACAAACAAGGATGTCGTAGAAAACCTACTTTTCTTAACATGACTATTACATCATTTTAAAGATAAACAACATAATAGTTATGCATTAAAGGAAAAAAAGATTTAGTATCCTGGAGAAATCATGATCATATATCACTATTACATAATAATAATAAATATTTATTTAAATCCTTCTTCTTTATCCTTATAAAAGTCCATGTTCTTCTTAGTATATGTTATCACCAGAGGATATACATCAAATATTGGGGTGAGCTAAAATCCTAATGAGAGGAGGAATAAGAAACATGAATAAATATAACATGGGTGATAATAATAATAATAATCATATTATAATAACAATATAATTATAAAAATCATTATGTAAGTATTTGACAAATGAATGGAATGTGGAGATTCATAAAAATAAACATATTTTCATAGTGGTCAAATACCACACATAGTTGTAAACAAATCTAGCATCATGATTAGGTATAAAATATGTGCACTATAATGACCTAGACCTCTCTGGTCCATTCCATTGATAAAATCAGGTGTATGAGGTGATTCGGGCGATCAAGGAGACTTATCCCCAACACTTTTCCAAATTTCCAGTTCAGTGAACAGTTCCAACGACAGACAGTTGTGAACAGTGCAATAGTAACCTTTTGTGAATAGTTCATCAGTGACCTTAGGTGAACAGTTCTATCAGAAACCTTCTATGAACAGTTCCATTGGTGAACAGTTGTTTCGGTGAGGTTTAACGGTAACCTATCTTTCCTTTTCGAAATTTCCAATTCTATGAACAATTCGATCGGTGAATAGTTCTGTCGGTAACCTCTAACGGTAACCTGTCCTTCCTTTTCCAAATTTCCAATTCTATGAATAGTTCCATCATTGAATAGTTCTATCGATAACCTATAATGTTAAAATCTCTTTCCTTTACCAAATTTCCAATTCTATGAACAGTTCCATCAGTGAACATTTCTATCGGTAACGTCTAACGGTAACCTCTCTTTCCTTTTCAAAATTTCCAATTCTATGAACAATTCCATCAGTGAATAGTTCTATCTGTAACCTCTAATGGTAACCTCTCTTTCCTTTTACAAATTTCCAATTATATGAATAGTTCCATCAGTGAACAGTCTATCGGTAACCTCTATCCGTAACTTCTATTGGTAACCTCTATTTCCTTTGCCAGATTTTGAGTTCATGAATAGTGTTTCCAAAACGGTGAGGTCTATCGGAAACCTCTATCGGTAACCTCTATCGGTAACCTCTATCGGTAACCTCTATCGGTAACCTCTATTTCCTTTTCCAAATTTGGAGTTCATGAACAGTGTTTCTAGAATGGTGAGGTCTATCAGCAACCTCTATTTCCTTTTCCAAATTTTGAGTTCATGAATAGTGTTTCTCGCTTCCCATAGTTTCACACCTTTAACGTTTCCTTTGAAGTAAAATTAATTTAAATACTTATTTTAAGAACTCTAAGGCTGATTCAAAATCCATAACTCCTACATTAATTTATCCGAAGGATCGGGACGTTTTTACTTCGTTAAACCGCGTGGTTTAATGCGATCCACTTTTAATGGAAAAACTAGCGTATCTTAAACCACCGCTCCATTAAATCTTCTAAAGGGACATGATATCTTCTTCCCTAGTTCTTCCTCCTTGTTCTCAACTATGAAATTCAAGAACCTTTCATTCTATACCATAGGGGTTGTGAAATCAAACTTTCCTCCTAGGATTGGTTCTGCTCTGTTTTGATGCAAAAAAGCAGTATCGATCAATCTTAGGTATAAGGTATGATCTATCGCCATTCTTTTGGGTTCGTCTCCTTCTGTTTATCCTTCACCTATTATGGTACGTGATCTCTACAATTCTAATGGAGTTTTTGTGGGTTTTCGTTGGTGTGGTCGTACCAGAGCATCCTCAGGTGGATACAGTTGTCACGGGAGGAGGTGATCATGATTATTTGTGTGGATCGTTCTTGTATAAACAACGACAAGAACCATTTGAGGTTGGGGATTCATTTCTTATCTTTTACATTATGTGCAACTATATAGTTAACATGTTTTATCCCACTGGATCACAACAGAATTGACATAATAAGCTTTTAAACCAGATAAATAAATTGATATCGATCGTATGCTATTTCCTCTTGTTTTTCTAGATAGTGTGATATCTCTGCTTGTTTCATATATCAATTCTTTCTTGATGGAAATTGGTAAAGAATGTAAACTGGAATTAATTGAAAATGGTTTGGATAAAGTTAAAGATTCATGTAAATGAATCTGGTTCTTCTTGTTGTAATTTGATGTTAATAAAAATGGTGCAGTAAGCATGTTTAATTATTTGTGATAGATTAATGTTTAGGTTTCCCAATGTTGGAACCTATGATTAATAAATTGGTTAATCCAAGATGGATTAAAGAACTGGTGGTTTGATAAAAGATAATCCCTTGTAGGGTTTTAAGTTACCCTCTTGGTTGTTTAAGGGAAAAGAGGCCATTCGATATAATGTTTGTTTTTCCTACTGTATGTGTTGTGATGTGAGCATGGATGGCTGTTGTGATATGTGGGGGTAGGGAGGCCTATTGATTGTGGCATCAGTTGACGCCTAGAGTGGTGAGATACATTGGTTTATGCATGTGGGAGTCACGGAGGACATAAGGGATGATAGAACATGTTGGATGTGAATGTTTAAATTATTGCTTATTCTTATTGGTTGTTTATGTGGTCTACTTCTCCCCACTGCTGAAGGCATCTGGTCTTACTTACCCTTCCTCCGAAAGGGGTGAATATGTTTGGGGTATGCCATGTGATTTTCATGTTTATCTTCTCAAGGGATAATGGGTCTACACTCATTATATAGGTGGTAAAGACTCAACGGGTAGTTCATATACTCACCGTTTGATCCCCCTTGTGTTTAGTAGTATAGAATGTTTTTTTAGAATGCCTGGGATTATGGGAAAGTATTGCTGTAAATAAATAATTGGATAAATGATGTTAACCCATGGGGTTTGGAGCTAGCTAGGGCACAATGCTGAGGTTATGATTTGAAGGAACAATGTACTTTGGGTGTCATGCTAATGAAATTTAATGTGGAATTGTTATTGGTTAATTAATGTTTAAATAATTAATTAACATAAAGTGAAACTTATAAAAAGGGAATGAAATAATGTATTAAAGCTCTTTAAATGGTTGTGTTCTTATAGGATACCTAGTCTTAGTAGTGGCAGCCCAGAGTGCGAGAGACGTTAGTTGCAGTTGAGTCTAAGACTAGGTTATGCCCATAGTGTGGTTGTGAGCTACAGTATATTCTATAATTTTTGTGTTTCTATATGATAATCCACTCTGTCAGTAAGGGAAAATTACACCCCAGGGATTCTGAGCCCTGTGGGGGGGGGGGGTGTTTTCCCCAACATTCTATTGGGAGGATGAATGGATGACTACCCTCTTTGGCCCCACTCTCTTCTCTTGGTAGTTACTTGTGCTGGTAGGCGCAACAGTTTTTTCCACATATATGTGTGTAGAGGGCTGTAATGGCTTGTGGTTATTCACACACATATATTCTGGATATAGTTTCCTATGGACTACTATAGGTGTAATGTGTATAGGCTGTGATGGCTTGAGGATCCTTACTCAGTGTATGGGCTGTAATGGATTGTGGTATAATACTAGACTTATGATACACGTTATGTGGGCTGTGGTGGCTCCCAGAAACTACCTAGTTACTTTTATTACGTAGAAGTGGTGGTTTTGTTGCACGAGGTGCATGTTTTGGTGTTTCGCCCAGGTGTCTGCGGGAAAGCCTTTTTGGAGAGAGATTCTTAGGACAAGTGACGTTGGGGAAAAGCGACAAACTAGTGGGGAAGTAGTAGTGGGGTACCCTTGATATTCTTTATTATATTATATACTCTTGTATGTGTTACCTGGTGAGAGTAGCCAGGGTGAGGCTGGGAACTTAATATACCTGTTTAGATGACAAGTTAGTCTCACTTATTGTTCACTATGATTTAACATGATTTCTTTACTTTTGCACAAGAGTATTAGGGGATAATCCTACTCAGTATACTATTATACTCCCCCTATGTATATATAAACTATTTTTCAGGCCACTTGGAGTAGGTTGGAGATCAGGCTGGTTACTACTAGCTTGTGGTTGAAGGAGCTGTTCGGGCTTGTGTTTGCTGCCGTTTTACGTGCTTTTTGGGTACTTGCAGTTTTACCCTTTCAGTTGTAGTAGTTTTTCATGACATTTAATATGTGTACTTGGGATTTATTTCATCATTGTGGTTGAGTTGGAGTTAGTTGGTGTCTATCTTATCTCTCTTTCTCATGTGTTCTCTTAGAGGGTAATGCCTCCCATTTGTGTGTTTAATGTACCCTTGGTGCTGGTCGCCAACCTGGGGCCTACTGGAGGTGGGACTCGGGGGGTCATTATCTCCCTTCTCACATTGACGGCCCAGGAGGGGTACACTTTATGGGGAGGGGGTTGTGATAGAGTGGTATCAGAGGAAGTTTGAGAGATAGGATAGAGTTTGGAGTTAGGCACAAGTGAGGTTGCATGGGTTGGTAGGGCAATAGTGTCATTCATGTTTATCAGGTGATGTAAACACTGATGACCGGCTGAGACATAGGAATTTAGGCCCCCCTATGATCTGATGTACAAACCTTTAAGTTTACAATGACTACTAAACAAGGTGATACTAGTTGTAGGGTAGATACCTAGGAAAGGATCAGGCATCATTCTTCTTTGTGCCAATGTTGGAATGGGTAGACCTTGGGATAGGTTAACCTAAAATCAATGAAAGAAAAAAATTAATTAATTAATGCCGAGTCTTCCATATTCCAAGTTTAGGAGCTCTAACTATTTGTTATTTTTAGGTATGGATCTAGGTTGACGTCATCGTCAAGATCACATAGAAGATGTCTAGCAGGCTATGCCAGCAGATCGCCATCGGGTAGAGGTTGACGATGATAACACTTAGAGGAGGAAACTCCAAGAGTTTCAGCGCCATAGTCTACAGAAGTATGATGGATCCGTTTCAGATGTAGTCACAGAAGACTGGTTGGAGGAGGTTGAGATAGGCTTCAGTTCGATCCATGCTCAGAAGGAGCACCGGGTTTCCTTGGTTGTGATGATGCTGCGTGGAGCAGTGAGGCAGCGGTGGTTCTTGTTCCTTAGGGATCACGATGAGTCAACAATCTCATGGGAGGATTTTCGAGAAAAATTTATGGTCGAGTTTCTTTCTTCCACTGCGAAGGCGTCCAGTCGCCAGGAGCTTCTTACCCTTCGACAGAGGAGCTCTAGTGTGCGAGAGTTTGGAATCTGTTTCAGGAACCTTTTATGATATGCTTCGGACCTGTTTCCATATGAGGAGGCCATGATGATGCATTTCTAGGAGTCTTTGCATCCAGGGATCCAGCGCTAGGTCACCCCATTTATGTCGAAGACATATCTTGAGGTGCTGGAAAGGGAAGAGGTAGTCAAGAGGAATTTGGCCAGCACCGGATCAACCTGAGAGGGGAGTCGTCATGATTCCTCAAGAAGAAGAGCTGTGGTCCGGGGTTCCCAGTTTTCAGGGAAAAAGAGTTTTTATTCAGATGGGGGTATGTCCCAGCCCTCAACATCTCGTTTCATCAGGGGCAGTAGCTCTCAGGCCTATTCCAAGGGATCAGGCACTTGTTTTTATTGTGGTGGTTGAGGTCATCAACAACGAGAGTGCCTGACCTTTCAGAGAAATCATCGTGCACTGGGTTTTCCACTCCAAGTTCCTCTGTTGAAGCATTTACTACCGAGGTAGCAACAATAGGTTACACCAGCTATAGATCAACAGAGGGTAGATGGGGCAGGCAGAGGATAGCCTCGTGATACTCCCTATCCTCAGAGAGCAGAATGCGGCCATGGTGGTGGTCATCATCAGGGTCAGAGAAGTCGTGGAGGTGGTCGTGGACAGCTTCATACTTTAGCATTGCCATATCCAAGAGATCTAGACGTCGTTCGAGGTACCCTTTTATTGTTTTCTACCTTGGTGTATACCTTATGTGATTCAGGAGCAACACACTCTTTCATATCACCTACCCCTGTCCATGCTTTGAGACTTGAGGTAGAGAGGCTTCCAGTGCCCTTGGTGTTGACTACACCTGTTGGTGGTAGAGCTAACTTTTTTGAAGTATGTAGAGACTGTGATCTAGAGTTGGGGAAACACCTCTCTTGAGGAGATTTCCCATGCTTACAAATACAACCATATGCTGTCATTTTCAGCATGGATTGGTTGTATTCAATGCAGGCTATTGTAGATTGCTTCAGGAACCATGTCATTTTCTTTGATGTAGATGGAGATTAGGTGGTGTTTGTTGGAGAGAGAGACCCTCAGATGGGTCAGAGCTGTGTTACGTCCTTATCATCCATGATGGCTGAGCTGATGCCTATTTTTTCAAAGGTTCAACAGTTTGCATTTCCTAGGGTCGTAGAAGAGAACCCTGATGTTTTTCTAGAAGAGGTTGTAGAATTACCCCCTCGATGAGAGATCGAGTTTGGGATCAATCTACAACCAAGAGCATCTTCTATCTCTATTTATCCATATAGGATGGCCCCTTTTGAGTTATGAGAGCTACATATACATCTTTATGGTTTTTTATAGTGCGGTTTTGTTCGGCTGAGTGTTTCACCGTGGGGTGCACCAGTTTTGTTCATAAAGAAGGCTGAGTACAGTTTGCAGTTGTGTGTTGATTATCGTCACTTAAACAAAGTGAAAGTAAAGAATCACTATCCTCTTCCATGTATTGATGATTTATTCGATAAACTGAAGGGTTCAAGCTGGTCCTCAAAGATTGACTTACGATCAGGATATCATCAGATGCGTGTGAAAGATGAGAATATCCCGAAGAATGATTTCTGTTGTCGTCATGGGCATTATGAGTTCATTGTAATGTCGTTCGGTTTGAAAAATTCTCCAGATGTGTTCACAGGATTGATGAATGTTGTGTTCCGTGAGTTCCTGGAAAAGTTTGTCGTAGTTTTCATCGACAACATCTATGTGTACTCTACATCTGAGGAGGAGCATGCAGAGCATCTACATGCTGTTTTGGGAGTTCTTCGTCCACATCAGCTATTTGGGAAGTTGTTGAAGTGTGATTTTTGGGTTTGAGAAGTCTGTTTCTTGGGTCATGTTGTGTCCCAGCAGGGAGTATCTGTGGATCCATCGAAGATAGAAGCAGTTGTGTCTTGGGAAGCCCCCAAGACAGTGTCAGAGGTGCGAAGTTTCCTTGGTCTCGCAGGCTACTAAAGGAGGTTCATAGCCGATTGCTCATGAGTTACAACTCCTATGATAGCTTTGACCGATAAGGATAAGGATTTAATATGGAATTATCAGTTTCAGTCAGCATTCAAGTATCTAAAGGGGAAGTTATTAAGTGCTCCAGTTCTTTTTCTTCCAACTGAGGGAGTTCAGTTTGATGTTTTCTGCGATGCTTTGCATCTGGGGTTAGGCTATGTTCTGATGCAGAAAATATCAATTTTTTCTTATGGGTCTCAGTAGTTACATCCCCATGAATGTTACTATGCCACTCATGATCTTGATTTGGCATCTGTGGTGTTTTATCTAAAGTTGTGGAGACATTACCTCATTGGTGAGCGCTTTGTGGTTTTCACCGATCATAAGAGTTTGAGGTATGTTTTCTCCCAGCATGACTTGAACTTACAAAAATGTTAGTGGATGGAGTTATTATAGTAATAGGACTTAGAAATATCATATACACTGAGAAAGGGTAATGTTGTAGCTGATGCGCTGAGTCAGAAGTCACGTAGTGATGCAGTGCGTGAATTTGGTGACTCCTGGAGAGTAATGGAAGAATTGTAAGCATTGCATCTTGATATGGGAGAATTTGGGGGAATAGGTTGTATTTTTTAGATGATGGTGCAGTCATCTCTCATGAAGAAAGTGGAAGATTCCTAGTTGGGTGATCTTGAGGTGGAGGTGTGGAGAAACCAAGTTGTTTGTGGTGAGGCCCCTGATGGTTGGTCGGAGGATGAACAACACCGAGTGTTGTATCCCGGATGACTTTTTGTTTCTTCTACGATGCATGAGATAGTTCTCAGAGAGTTTCATAGTTCTCCTTTATCGGTGCATCCTAGAAAGACAAAGATGTACCGAGCCTTGAGGAGCCAATTTTGGTGGCTTGGGGTGAAGCATGCGGTTGCAGAGTTTGTGTCTTGATGTTTGGTATTCCAGAAGGTAAAGGCCGAACACTATGTTCCTGGTGTTCTTCTCCATCCATTAGATATTCCTTTGTGGAAGTGGGAGGACATCTCAATGGACTTTGTTACTATTTTACCTCGATCTTTGAGAGGAAATGATTCTATTTTGGTGGTAGTGGATTGCTTAACAAAATCGACCCACTTTATTGCAATTAAGGAGTCGAGATCAGTGGAAGTTTTGTGAAGGTAGTATCTAGAGGAGGTGGTGAGACTTCATGGAGTCCCAAAGATGATAATTTTTGATTGAGATCCTTTATTTACATCTAGGGTGTAGAGAGGTCTCCAACATGATTTTGGTTCTCATCTATGACTTAGCACTAATTTTCATCCTCAGACGGACGATCAGACAGAGCAGACCATCCAAACTCTTGAAGACATGTTATGATCTTAAGTCCTGGATTTTGGAGGTTCGTGGATGAGGAACTTAACCTTGGTGGAGTTCACTTACAATAATAGTTTTCACTCCAGCATTAAAATGGCGCCTTTTTAAGACTTGTATGGATGACCTTTCTGTTCTACACTATGTAGGACTGGGGTCGTAGAGTCATCAATTCTCAGACTAGAACTAGTGCCAAATAAAACAGAGATAGTTCAGGTGACTCACGAGAGGATGAAGATAGTGAAAGATCGTTAGAAATAAAATGTTGATCAAAGAAGGAGAACATTAGAGTTTAATGTTGGGAATCACGTGTTTTTGAAGGTGACTCCCCGTCGTGGGCAGCGAAGGTTTGGTCATGGGAGTAAGCTTTCTCCCCGGGTTATTGGGCCTTTCGAGGTGTTTGCCCATGTTGGAGTTGGGGCATATCGAGTAGAACTTCCCCCATAGATGAGTCAGATACATGATGTTTTCCATGTATCACAACTCCCTTGTTATCTTCCTGATGACTCTCATGTCATCTATTAGGGAAAGATCGATGTTGTTGATGATGCGACCTTCGAGGAGAGACCTTTGGAGATCCAAGATCTCAATGAGAAGGTGTTGCGTGGGTGTTATATCCCCTTGGTTTGTGTCTTGTGGAGATACAGTGGCATGGAGGAGAGTACCTAGGAACGTGAGTCACAGATACATGCTTAGTACCTAGAGTTGTTTGTTGTTTAACAATTTTCATGTAATAATGTCCCCTTTGTGGTTATAGACCTTTCTTGTTTATAGTATGGATTTATTTTATTGATTATTGTGGATTACTCTATTTTGAGAGGTATCTTGATGGGTGGTTGTTCAGACCCCGTTTCGTTTTCCCTTTAGGTGGGTTTTGAATTCTCGAGGATGAGAATGTTTTGAGAGGTATCTGATGTAATGGCCCAGACCTCTATAGTCCATTCCTTTGTGAAAATCAGGTGTACGAGGTGATTCAAGAGGTCAAGGTTACTTATCCCCAACACTTTCCAATTTTCCAATTCTATGAACAGTTCCATCAGTGAACAGTTATATCGGTAACATCTATCGGTAACCTCTATTTCCTTTGCCAAATTTTGAGTTCGTGAATAGTGTTTCCAGAATGGTGAGGTCTATCGGTAACCACTATTTTCTTTACCTAATTTTGAGTTCTTCAACAGTGTTTCCAGGATGGGGAGGTCTATCGATAACCTCTATCGGTAACCTCTATTTCCTTTGCCAAATTTTGAGTTTGTGACCATTGTTTCCAGATTCCTACAATTTCTCCCCTTTAATATTTCCTTTGACTTAAAATGCATTTAAAACCTTATTTTAAGAACTCTATGGCCGATTCAAAGGCCATACCTCATATATTAATTTATCCTAAGGCTTGGGACGTTTTTACATGGTCAAACTATGTGGTTTAATGCGATCCGCTTTTAATGGAAAACCTAGCGTATCTTAAACCACCACTCTATTAAATCTTCTAAAGGGACAAGATATCTTCATCCCTAGTTCTTCATCCATTTTCTCGGCTATGATATGATAGAACCTTTCATTCTATGCTGTAGTGGTTTTGAAATCAAACTTACCTCCTAGGATTGGTTTCACTCTATTTTGATGCAACCAAGTAGTATCGATAAATATTTGGTATAAGTTATGATCTATCACCATTATTTTTGGTTTGTCTCTTCTGTTTCTCCTTTACCTATTATGGTATGTGATCTCTATAATTTCTAATGGGGTTTTCTTGGGTTTCTGTTGGTGCGGTCGTACCGTATCATCCTCGGGTGGATACAATTGTCACAGGAGGAGGAAATCGTGATTCTTTGTGTGGATCATTCTTGTATAAAGAACGATAAAAACCGTTTAAGTTAGGGGATTCGTTGCTTATATTTTATTTTATATGGAACTGTATAGTTATCATGTTTTATCCCACTGCATCACAATAGAATTGACAAAATAAATATTTAAATCGGATAAATAAATTGATATCGATTGTCTGTTATTGCCTCTTGTTTTTCTAGATAGTGTGATATATTTTCTTGTTTCATATAGATGTTCGTTATTGATGGAAATTGGTAAATAAAAAAAACTATAATTAATTGATAATGGTTTGGCTAAAGATAAAGAGGCATGTAAATGAATCTGGTTCTTCTTGTTTCAATTTGATGTTAATCAAACTGGTGTAGTAAGCATGTTTAAGATTTTGTGATAGCTTACTATTTAGGTTTAACAAATGTTGGAACCTATGATTAATAAATCAGTTAATCCAAGATGGATTAAATAACGGGTGGTTTGATAAAAGATAATCCCTTGTAGGGTTTTGAGTTACCCTCTTTGTTGTTTAAGGTCCAAGATCCCATTTGTTATGATGTTTATTTTTCCTACTGCTTGTGTTGTGGTGTGAGCCTGGATGAATGTTGTGATATGTGGGGGTAGGGAGGCCTATTGATTGTGGCAGAATTTGACGCCTAGAGTGGTGAGATGCATCAGTTTATGCATGTGGGTGTCAGGGAGGACACAAGGGATGATGGAACAGGTTGGATGTGAATGTTTGGATGCTTGCTGATTCTTATTGGTTGTTTATGTGATTTACTTCTCCCCACTACTCAAGGAATCTGGTATTAATTACCCTTATTCTAATAGGGGTGAAGACGCGCGAGTTATGCCACATGATTTCCATGTTTATCTTCTCAAGGGAGAATTGGTCTACGCTCTTTCTATAGGCGGAAAAGACTCGACAGGTAGTTCATCTACTCACCGTGTTGAGCCCTCGTGTGTTTAGTAGCATAGAATGTTTTTCTTTAATGCCTGGGAATATGGGAAAGTAATTTTGTAAATAAATAATTGAATAAATGATGTTAACACCTGGGGTCTGGAGCTTTCTGGGGCGCAATGCTGAGGTTGTGATTTGAAGGAACAATGTACTTCAGGTGTGATTCTAATGAAATTTAATGTGGAATTTTTATTGGTTAATTAATGTTTAAAGAATTAATTAACATAAATTGAAACTGATAAAAAGGGAATGAAATAATGTATGAATGCTCTTAAAATGGTTGTGTTCTTATAGGATACCTAGTCTTAGAAGTGGCAGCCCGAAGTCTGAGTGACGTTAGCTGCAGTTGAGTCTAAGAATAGGTTATTCCCATAGTGTGGTTGTGAGCTATATTATATTCTGTGATTTTTGTGTTTCTATACGCTAATCCACCCTATCAGTAAGGGAAAATGACATCCCATGGATTCTGTGCCCTAGGGGGGGGGGTGTTTTCCCCAACATTCTGGTGGGAGGATGAATGGATGACTACCCCCTTTGGCCACACTCTCTTCTCTTGGTAGTTACTTATGTTGGTAGGCATAGCGGTTAGTTTTCCCCATATATGTGTGTAGAGGGCTATAATGGATTTCAGTTATTCACACACATATATTCTGGATATAGTTTATTATTGACTACTCTAGGTTTAACAAGTATATGTTGTGATGGCTTGAGGATCCTTACTCAATGTATGGGATGTAATGTATTGATGTATAATACCTGACGTATGATACATGTTATGCGGGCTGTGGTGGCTCCCAGAAACTACCTGGATACTTTGCTTACATGGACGTGGTGGTTTTGTTACACGAGGTGCATGTTGTGGTGCTTCGCCCAGGTGTCTGCAGGCAAGCCTTTTTGAAGAGAGATGCTTAGGATGTGTGACATTGGGGAAAAGTGATAAACCAGTGGGGAAGTGGTAGTAGGGTACCCTTGATATTCTTTATTATATTATATAAACTTGTATGTGTTACTTGGTGAGAGTAGACATGGTGAGGCTAGGAACATAGTATACCTATTTAGATGACATGTTAGTGTCACTTGTTGATCACTGTGCTTTATCATGATTTCTTTACTTTTTCACGAGAGGCTTTGGGGAGGATCCTACTGAGTATACTGTTATACTCACACTATGTATATATAAATTGTTTTTCAGGCCACTTAGAGCAGGTTGGAGATCAGACTGGTTACTAATAGCTTGTGGTTGCAGGAGATGTTTGGGCATGTGGTTACTGCTGTTTTACTTCCTTTTTGGGTACTTTCAGTTTTTTCCCCTTTAGTTGTAGTAGTTTTTCATGACATTTCATATGTGTACTTAGGATTTCTTTCATCTTACTAGTTGAGTTGGAGTTGGTTTGAGTCTATCTTATCTCTCATTTTCATGTGTTCTCATAGAGAGTTATGCCTCCCATTTGTGTGTTTACTATACCCTCAGTTCTATTCACCAACCCGGGGCCTACTGGAGGCGGGACTCGGGGGTCATTATCTCTTTTCTCACATTACCGGTTCAAGAGGTGTACACTTTGTGAGGAGGGGGTTGTGACATGCATAATCATAAAATCATCATTGTGTGAAAATCATACATCTTATTTATGAATAAAAAAATTATATTAAGAGATAAATCACATTACCCAAATACATTAGAGGGATATATAATTATTGGCACATATTTTACATTATAATATTTATATAATCATGTATTCCACCTAGAATGTATTATAATCATAGTCAAGAAATAACCCATGGAATAGAATGGGTTTCAAAAACATTTCATAAATCATGATTTCATTAATAAACATGGGTTTCCCAAATGAAATAGGTAAAACATATTTGGAATATATATCATTATTCTTGAGTGAAGAAGAAACAAATCAATAAGAGTAAAATATGTGTTTTGAATGAAAAAGTCTTTTTCAAAAAAATATTTGTATTTTTATTATAAATCAAGTTAGAAACATGAATATCCCTGGAAATAAAAGTTAAGAATACAAAGATTATATTTAAGAAACATTATAGGAATATAAATATAGAAAATGACATTAAATAGGGTTGATACAATGAATATGAGTGGGTTCAAGAATCCCCTTACCTTAAATCATGCTCTATTTTGTCAATTTTGCGCCTCCAAAATAATAAAATTAGATTTATTAAAACATAGTTACCGAATTGAATTATGTTAATATTTTCCACTATTTATCCATTATAATTATTGGATTCTAATTTATAACACAATTATTTTAAAAGTTAATTGTTTTGATATCACGTTTTCATTACATCTTCTCAATTTTCTTCGATGTCGCAATTTTTTTCAATGTAATTTATACATAAGTATATTTAATTACAGAAGATTAAAATATAGATAATTATACATTTAGATATCATAAATAATTTATTTTAACCAACCATAGGTCTGGAAATATAAAAAGAATTGGTAATTTATTTGTTGGTTATTAACTGACTATTAATGGAAACGTTGTCTAAATATGAATTAAAAGAGTTATAAAATATTAATACATCAAAATAAAACTTTTATATTAACTTAAGATTATTAATATAATGTTAAATTTAATCCATATTAAATCTTATAAGATTTAATTTTGAAATAAATTGGGAAAATAGAGAGAAGAAGAATAAAATAGGAGAAGTGTTTGAAACAAACTTACTCCTTCTTTGGTGTAACTTTTCTGGTACGACACTAAAACTCCCTTGAGGGTTGGAGTTGGTTTACTCTAGAACATGCCTAGGTATTATAAGGGGATTTAGGGGGGTGATTTCAGTAGAACTTTGGTTTTGGAAAGTGTTGTAGGAGTGGTTTTCCAAGGTAATGGAGAGGGGTTATTTATACTGGAGGAGAGGGATATTTTTAGAATAAAATATTATATAAAAGGTAAAACTTGTAATAGTGATTTTTTACAATATAAATCATAAATAAATAAATATAATTGTTTGAATAATTTAAACCCATTTATAATTAGAATTCACTTAGTTTACTAAAAATTAATGTTAAAAAAAGGGGAAATTGTTATTTTAAGGGATCACTTTTGACTTTAGGTTTTGGAAAATGATTTTTAGGTCTGGAAAATATGTTTATTTTATTTTAATGAATAATTTATAAAATTAAATATTTTTTTCCAAAATTTAATTTCTAGAAATTATTAGGTCATTATTAATTCACAAATTATCTAATTTAAGATACACTGGTTACGAGAAAAACTGAATTTTTACTATTCACATGAAAATTGAATTATTTTAGAAAAATATCAAAAAATCACCCTTGAATAATTTTGACATGATTATTTCAAAAATTATATTAATTTTATTAAAATAATTTTATAAAATATTTAATATTAATTTTTAATTTAAAAAATTACGATTTTCATGAAATACTTTAAAAAATATCATTTATTAAAAATGTGCTTAAATTTCTTTGTATTTTTTGATCATGGTATTTATTTTATTGGGATTATAATATTTATATTTAATTAAATTAATCATTATAAATATTATTTATATCACAATTTATTATTTTGAGTCTGAATTACTATTCTAACGGTCATGTTATTATTCCTAATGGTCATGTCACTATTCCCAATAGCCAGGTTACTATTAAAATGGTCACATTACTATTAAAAAGGTCACATAACATCCTATAAATACCACTTAATTTGTTCATTCATTATTAAACTCAATTCCTCTAAAGGTTTTATATTTCCATTTTCTATAATGTTGACCAGCTTATTAATTTTATGTTTTCTTTTTATAGTGTTATTCATGGGAGGGATGATTATATCATATTGAGGATATCTATATTTTCATATTTTAGTTTTTCAATTTTCTATTTCTTGTTCCCCTATAATAATTTGTGTTTTAATGGGTTTATTCACTGACTAATTTAACTATTTTCATTTAAAAAAGTACGTGTTGTTGGTTTCAATATGTGTTGTATGTGTATAATATTGTATAATATAATACAAATTCATTTGAAGAAACAAATATCATTTATAAACTATGGGTTGTTATATTATTCCCCCTTTATAAATTTCATCCCCAAAAATTCAAATCATATTCTCGATTGAGAATGGATGAGGGTACTTCTATTTCATTGTTTCCTCTGGTTCCCATGCTCCCTCTTCATACTTATGGTTACACCAAATAACTTTGACAAGGTGAGTTGTCTTGTCGTGTATAACTTTGTCTCTACGGTCTAAGATCTTCACTAATTGTTCCTCAGAAGAGAGTTCATTCTATAGTTATACCGCATCCGGATTCAATACACATGAGGGGTTAGGTATGTACTTCCTCTAGAGAGATATAAGGAACATGTAATGAACTTGAGCCATATTTGCTGGAAGTGAAAGTCGATAGGCCACTCCTCCTATGATATCAAGGATCTCCAAGGGAAAAATGCACCTAGGGATAAGCTTCCCTTTATTTCCAAACCACATGAATCTATTCTATAGTGATATTTGAATAAAAACATTGTCTCTAACTTCAAAATCCAAGTCCCTTGGTAGTTCTCATCATAGATATTTTTTTGACTCTAAGAAGATTTTATATGTTGTTGGATATGTTAAACCTTATCTATCATCTCTTTCAAAAGATCAAGTGAAAGTATCTTTCATTCTACAACATCATCCCAACAAGTTATAGTTCTACATCGCTTCCCATATAGATATTCATATAGATCTATTTGATTAATCAAGTGTAAAATACTGTTATATGAGAACTCAACTAATTATAATTGTTGATACCACCCCCTTTGAATTACATTGAGTGGGATATCCATATGCATTCAAGCTTCTAAATGTTTCTTTTAGATTGGCCATCTATTTGGGGGTGATTGGACTAACTAAAATTCAATTTAGTATTAAAATCATGTTGAATAATTCTCTAGAATTTTTAAGTGAACCTTGGATCATGATCAAATACGATTGATAGCGGTACCCCATACAACCTCACCACATCATTTACACAAATCTTGGAAATTTGTTCAAGAAAGAAATCTTCTCGAATAATGATGAAGTTGGAAGTCTTGGTGAGTCGATCGACCACAACACGTATCATATTGTATCCATTATATGTCTTTTGGAGACCAATAAAAAAGTCTATGGTGACACTTTCCCATTTCCATGTATGTATAGTAAATGGTTTCAACATCTCTCTGGACTTCTATATCTTTTAATTAACTTCATTACATGTCAAGCACCTTAATATGTACTCTAAAATCTCTTTCTTCATGTTGTCTCACAAGAAGTTATCTCAAAGTTCACAATACATCTTGATACTTACAATATGTATAAAAAAGGTATGCTATGTGAATTATCCAATTGATCCTTTATTATTTTTGGTGATGAAGGAACACAATTACTAGTTCCAAACAAAATCACACCATCGTCATCAATGTGGAACTCATGTAGATTCCCTTCATTTACTACTTTCACCTTCTTTTGAATCTCCAGACTATCCCTTTGTGCCTCCTTGATCTTATCTTGCATAGATGGTGGGAAAATAATTTGGGAAAGGTAGGATATATTCCATACCATTATTATTTTTAGATCAATCTTTTTCACATCTATAAATATAGGGTATTTCTCAATCTACATCATAGATACAATTGTTGGTTATTTTTTTCTAAGTGCATAAACTACTTTATTCACCTTTCTCTAATGGCAGTGAATAGAGTAATAATAGTCTTTATTACCTCTAACCATATTCTTTGATTCATTTTGAGATCAATATATGTGAAAATATAATTTATACTCTTTTGATCCATATAAATTTCACACTTTTCACCATAGATATAATGCATCTATATTTTAAAGGAAAAGATCATAGCTCCTAACTCCAGATCATACATATGGTAGTTTTTTATCATGGATCTTCAACTATCATGAGGCAGAGAATATTAATTTTTAAATTTTCAAAAGTATAAATCTTAATCCTTTAATTAAATCATCATTGTATATAAAAAAACCTTCTCCACTTGTTGGTAGTGTGAGTACAAGAAAATTGATTAGCCTCTTCTTGAGAACCATAAAGCTTTCCTCACATGAATCCATACATATATATTTTACCCCTTTTCTTTTTAACTTTGTTAGCAAGCTATAAAATCATGATAAATTTATCCCAAAAATGTTGGTAATACCCTGCTATCCTAATAAAACTATGGATTTCTGTGACACTAATGGGTCAGATCCATTCTCCAATTTCTTTTTTCTTTGAAGGGTCCATATAAATTCCCTCAATTTTGATCAAGTGCCAGAGAATTCGACTTGCTGCATCCAAAATTCACACTTTCTAAAATTAGCTTAAATTTTCTCCTTCCTTAACATGACACGAAAAAATACTTATATTTTCTTCATATTCCTATTTTCTCTTTGAGTAAATAAGAATATAATTGATAAATACTTCCAAAAATTTGTCATGGTACTATATAAATACACTATTCATTAAATACATGAATATTTGAGGGGAATTAGTAAGTCTAAAGGGAATAATTATGAACTCATAGTGTCCATAACTTGTATGTAAAGTAGTCCACTAAATATCTTCCATTTTCACCTTTAACGGATGATATCCAGAATTAAGATCCACCTTTGAGAAGTATTCAGATACTCATAGTTGATCAAAAAATTCCTCAATCCTTGGTAGAGGATACTTGTTCTTTATGCTGATCTTATTGAGCTCCTAGTAATCTATACACAACCACATTTATCCATCCTTCTTCTTGACAAAGAGCATTGTCACACCCCCAGGTTATATACTAGAGCGTATAAACCCTTTGTACAAATTCACTTACAAATTCTTCTTTAACTCTTGTAGTTCAATTAGGTCAATCATGACTGGGAATTTTCATATAGGATTGGATCCATGTATATATTCTATTGAGAAAGATACCTCACAATCTGGGGGAAGTCTAGGTAATTATTTAGGAAATATATCAGTGTATTCCCTCATAATGGGAATTTCTTCTAAGTTGATACCATCCTTTGACTCAATCATTTGAGTGAGGTATACTTCGTCATAGGGTATCATTACCCACACCATTAAGGAATTTTTTAAATGTGATTCATGATCCTTGTTTCATTTTTATAGGATCATGGTATGGTTCAGAATATACAAAGATATTTAATTTTTCTAAAAATTGATGTGTGCTCTATATAATGAGAGACAATCCATGCCTAATATATTGTTGAATTCCACCGAGGGAAGGATTATGAGATTTTCTATAATAATATTCCCACATATTATAATAAGAGAAGATTCCAATCCTTGGGTGGAAATGATTTCACTACTAAGTGTTTTTACAGATATCTCTACTTCAAGGTATCGAGGCTTCAATTCAATAGTTCTTGAAAACATGTAGAATATAAAGGAATTCATAGAACCAAAATCGAATAATTTTTTTTTCATTATTGAATGAATAGAAAGTGTACCTTGTATGAATTATTTTTCACACTCCACTTCATTAGTAGTGATTGAATAAGGATTACCTTGCTCTATTGGCTTTGGTGGTTTCTAATAGTGATTATCCTCAAGGACCTGTGGTTCAGTGCATTAGCTTGTATAGTTCCATTTCTCCCTACAGTTGATGCATTAAACCATGGGTGGGGAATTTGGAGGTGACTTCCTTTTCTCTATCATGCTTTTGATAATATTAATCTCTTTTCAACATTCACGAGCTTATTGAACTTCTCTTCCACACTTGAATAATTTACCAATACCGTTGAGGTAATTCCCTTTATGTTTCTTCCCACATTTTTGACATGTGGGTGGTTGTATCCTCTTTCCTAATTTTTCATTTGACCCAACATCTTGAAAATCCATAATTTTCTTCATATGTACATGACTATAGGAACATTCGCCAAACCCCATCTCTACTTTGAGATCACATCAAACTACTTCATCATAACTCATAATGTCTCAGATATCTAGAGCCATTAAAAGGTGTGGTTTCAAACCAATAAAAAATCTATATATTTTTCTATCATTCTTGAAAAAAAACCCAAGGTATATCTTGAAAGACTTCTTATGTTTTCCTTGAAATAAATGATAGATTCAACTTACCTTTTCTTTAGCTTTATGAATTTTCTCTCCATCTTTGTTCGAAGAGTTTGAGGGAAATACTTGTTATGAAATATTTCCTTAAATTCTTTTCACTCCATCTCTTCCGTTTCATCCTTATTATTGGTTTTCCTTATAAAAACCCACCATTGATTAACATATCCATCTAAAAGATAGATGGAAAAAGTCACTTTATATTTCTTAGAACAATGGATCACATAAAATATCTTCTCCATTAAGTTAACTCACTGTTCTCTGACTAGTGGAACAGAGGATCCACTATATGTTAGTGGTCATTGCCGCATAAAAGACTTAATATATAGTTACTATTTATTGGGAAAAGGAGGGAATTACACATGGTTCAGGTTATTATTCATATCCTAAGAAAACTGGGTAAGAATCGTTATGAAGTTTTGAACTCCACCTCCCTTGGAATTGGGAATGTCATTCTGGAAATCATTGCATTGTCCCTTACATGGGTTGTTGGCCTGATTTCCCATGGTTCCCACTATTTTATAAAATAGTAAAGGTTTTTCACAAAACATAAGTAAAAAAATCATGAATAATTTATTCTATTATGCAATTAACACTAAACGCATAACTTATGGGATCCGTATGTTCAGAATTTTTCTAAAACAAATATTCATGGGTTTTTACATATAATTAGACTTATCCTAAGGGTTTTAAGTAATGTTTTCTAATCCTAATTACCAAATTAACTAAATTTTACATATAATACTATCTATAGTGACCCAAAATTTCTCACATGACTATTACATCATTTCAAAGATAAAAAACAAAATTTTTATACATTCAAGGATAGAAAGGTTTATCATCTTGGGAAATTTAGGATCATACATCACTATTATATAATATTAATAAAAATTTATTTAAAGACTTATTATTTATCCTTCTAAAATCCCATATTATCAGTAGTACATGTTGTCACCTAATGACATACATCAAAGAATGGGGTGAGTTAAAAGCCTAATAAGAGGAGGCATAAGGGACATGAATCAATATAAGACGCACCAGAATAATAATAATCATCACATCATAAGTATAGGATCATCGTCAACATCAGGATGGAAAAATTTGACAATGGAATGAAATGTGGTGATGCATAAAAATAAAACACTGTGTTATAGTATTCAAATACCACATATAGTCGAAAAACAAATATATCATCATGTTCACACATAACATATGTGAATAATCACTAAATCATTATTGTGAACAAGGATAGAATCATGATCACACATAATACACATTATATCATGAGATAAATCACATTTACCAATTCATTGGAGGGATATATAATTCCTCGCCCACCCATCACATGATAATATTTATATAATCACGCAAGACAAATAGAACATATTACAACCATAGTCAATAAATAACCCATTGAATAGAATGGGATTCATATGTATTTAATAAATAATGATTTAATGAATAAAATTGGGGTTCCCAAATGAAATATTAAAAACATATTTGGAATAAAAATAATCATTCTTGTGTGAATAAGAAACAACTCAAGAGGAATAAAATATGTGTTTTGAAAGAAAAATTAATTTTAAAAAATATTTTTATGTGGATTATAAATAAAGATGGAAACTTGTATATCTCCAAAAAATGGAAGAATATTGAAATGATATTTAAGTAACATTATAGGAATACCCACAAAAAAAATTACATGAAATAGGGGTTACTCAAAGAAAATTATTTGGGTTCGTGAATCCCATTACCTGAAATCCCACTTTATTTCATTGCTTTTGCACCTCCTAAATAATAAAATATGATTTATTAAAACATAGTTCCAAAAGTCAATTATGTTCATTTTTTCCAATATTAATCTATTATTATTATTTTATTCAAATTTATAATAATCTTTCTTAAATGTTAATTGTTTTGATATCATGTTTTCATTAAATTTTCCCGTTTTGTTTTATGTTGCTATTTTTGTTTGACGTCATTTATACATAAGTATAATTAATTAAAGAAGATATAAATACATATATTTTTACATTTATATATCATAAATATTTTATTGTAACAAACCTTAGGTTTGGTGATAATAAAAGGATTGTAAATGTCCTCTTTAGTGATTAACTGGCTGTTAATGGAAACATTTTCCAAATATAAAGAAAAAGATGCATAAAATATAAATACATCAAAAATAAAAATTTTAAAATAAGTTAACATCATTAATATAAAATTAAAATTATTACTATTTAAATATTATAAGATTTTATTTTTAATGTAATTGGGAAAATGGAGATAAGAAGAAGAAAACGAGAGAAGAGTTTGAAAAGAACACACTATTTCCTTGGTGTAGCTTCTCTTGTACGATAATAAAAATCCCTTAATGTTTGGTTTTTATTTACTCTAGAACGTCCATAGATATTTTAGGGGCATGATTTGGGAATAAATCATTCTTTTTAAAGTGTGAGAGGTGTGTTTTTCTAATGTAAGGGAGAGTGGTTATTTATACTTAAGGAGAGGGGTGTTAATAGAATAAATACTATATCAACGGTAAAACTTGTAATTGTGTATTTATTAAAATAAAAATCATATAAAAATAAAATAGAATTATTTTAATCCATTAAACCCCTTTATAATTCTAATTCATTTTTTTATTAAAAAGGAAAGTGGAAAAAAAGAAAAATTGTTATTTTAAGGTATCACTTTGGATTTTGGTTTTAGAAAATTCTTTTTATGTTTGGAAATTAAGTTTATTTTATTTTAATTAATCATTTAGGAAGTTAAATATTTTTTGGACTAAAATAAATTCTTATAAATTATTATTTCACTATTTTATCATGAATGCCGAAATTTAAGATACACAGGTAATGAGAAAAAAAAATGTATTTTTACTATTCACATGAAAATTTAATTATTTTAGAAAATTACAAAAAAAACCTTGAATAATTTCAATGTTATGATTAAAAATATTATATTTATTTTACCAAAATAAATCTCTAACATAGGTAATTTAAAATTTTAATCTAAAAAATTATGATTTTTATGAAATACTTTAAAATATAGTTTATTAAAGACATGCTTATATTTTCTTTGAGTTTTTTTATCATGATATTTATTTTTTTGGAATTATAATATTTATATTTACTTAAATGAATCATAATAAATAGTATTTATTTTAAAATGTATTATTTTGAGGTTAAATTACTATTTCAAAGGTCTGGTTACTATTCTCAATGATCAGGTTACTATTCGCAACAATCATGTTACTATTCATATCATAAAATTACTACTCCAGTGGTCACATTTTCTTATATAATTACTACTTAATTACTTAGTTCATTATTACACACAATTACACTCAAGGTTCAATATTTATATTTTCTGTAATGTTGATTGGTTTACAAATATTTTGTTTCTTTTTTATAGTGTTGATTGTGGGAGGGATTATTTTAATATATTGAGGAAATTCTTATTATCCCATTGTAGTTTTTATATTTTATAGTATTTTGATTCATTTTAATAATTTTCATTTTAATTGGTTTATTTATTTACTAATATAAAAATTTTCATTAATGAAATAATGTTTTTTTGGTTTCTCTATGTGTTGTGTGTGTATAATATTGTATAATATAATAACCATTCATTATAGGAAACAAATATCATTTATAAACTCTATTTATTATATATTTAATTTCTATAGAAAGCACACAATCTCCATTTTACCAAAATTTAGTGATATTATCTTCAAATTAGGCTTATCCATATGGTTTTCACTATTATTATCTTATTCTAATCTCTAAAAATAAATATACCTTCCTTTGATACCAACTATAATAGATCAAGCCTTAAACACACATTATTTTATAATTTTTAACATAGTTTACAACAAATACAAGCTAAGGATATAAGGTTTAGTGTCATTGGAGGATTATAAAAATAAATACACCTTAAAACATAAAATCATTATCTTTATTTAATTTACTTGGAGTAATCCTGACTCCCACATGTCCTATTTAAACAACATAAGATTACCTAGAGAAATACATAAGTAAATAGGTGTGCTAAAAATCTTATTAAGAGAATGTACATGATAAAGGATCATAACATGGGACGCAAAACATGATATCATAAAGAGAATGACTATAAGCATGGAATCATTACATAAATAAATGATAACATAAAATCATACAGTAAACATGATAAGATCATAAGTTAATGGAATCATAGTAATTTGGAAAAAACATAAAAATATCATCACAAGAATAATTCAAGGATCCCTTCATTTTTAACAAAACATAGTTGGACTGACTATCTACCCATGCACCATAGTTAACTAGGATAACTTACCTTACACCATGATATCTCATGAGATGAAAAAATTACCCAATGTTATAGAGGGATATATAATTTCATTACTACCCATAACATAATAAATATAATATATATGTGTGCCACATAAGGAAAATAAACCATACATAAGTCATAAACATAGTAAAAATCCATGATAAAGAAGTGGGTTTCGTGATCTTATATCAAAGCATATCTAAAATATATAACATAAGGATTACCAATAGAATAAGGAATTAAATTTATTTTTTATGTTCATATCTAAAAGTAATATAATTCTTTATCATGTATACCCATGGTATAAAAAACAATGAGAAGGTATGGATAAGTAAAAATAAAAACAAACCACTTTAGTGATACTTTTCAAAATAAGAAAAGGATATTTTGGATAAAAGATATCATAATTTTAAATTAAAATAAAAAATGAACCCATAGGATTCTATATAAAATAAATAGTAATTTTAAAATAAATAAATGATTTCAAAAATTTTAAAGTGGTGATGGTCGATATGAAATAAGAATTTTGAAATTCCCTATAAATCAGGTGTCTTAAAAGTGGGTATTTGAAAGGAAATACAACACATGTATGACCCTAGGAATGGAAGGGATATTAAAATAGATATTTATTTAATGTAAATATATAAAATAATTATAATAATTACATGATAATAATATTGTGTAAAAAGAATAAAAATAAAGAGAACACATGGCTCGAAAATAATGTTGGTGGTGCGTATGATCTCTTATCTCGGGTCCTGTTTTGTTCCATGCATGAACATAAACTTTTGGAATAGTAAAATTGAGTTTATTATAAACCTTAATAAGAAAATTATTGAAATATAATTATTTTCCAATTGTTTATTTGTTGTAATAAGTTTTTTATTTATTAAATCTTTTATTATCTTTTCAGTTACCTGAGGTGGTTTGGAATATTTTTACATGATTCTATTGAAATGTTGACCATGGTTAAGTTAATATTAAAAAATATAAACTCTAAAAATCAATAATATAAATATTTTCACAAATAAAATCTTTATAAATCAAAAAAATTAAAATTCATCCTTTTTAGGCGATAATGTGAATACAAAATGTGTCATTGATGTGGAGGTGGTAGTCTGCATGTGCACACGAACAACACTTTCGTTTTTCATAAAACTGGAGGGAAGTAGAAAATTGATATTGGTAATTTAAGAGTTGTAATTGATATATAAAAATTATTTATTCATCATGTTCATCCTCGGAAGTATCCATGAAAGGAAATGATAAAAAACAAACCGCATCACTTCAAGGAGGAGGTATTTCTCAAAAACACATGATCTATGCTTATGTTTTTCATAATAGATTCATGGGGATGAATAATTATTTTAAAATAAATATAATGAAACTTAAGTATATAAATTATACTTAATACATTATATAAATGGTGTTAGGTAAGATAATTATAAAAAATATAAAAAATTGAAAGACTAAGAAGAAGAAACACTCTTGTTAGGGAATTAGATTTTATTTGGAATTCTCATTGTAAATGAAAATATTAAACTAACTAAAGAAGGATAAAGTCTTAGTTTCATGGGATATTTTTATAGGAGGAGTAAATAGGAATATGTTTTCTAAGAAACAAAAGGAAAGTGTGTACCTTGAGGGGTGTGAGTGCTCTCTTTTAAAAGTGAAGGAAATGGATGTTTTGGAAACACATTCACTTATTGAATTATTTATTTACACTATAAAATGTAAAATACACCCATGATTTTAAAATATGAATCATGATCCATGATATGTATAAAAAAAATTTCATACACTCATGTTGAGGGCATATTTTAGTGATTTATGTGTTTTTTACTTTCACCTTTCACTTTACCCATGTGTACTTTTCCGAGGTAACTTCTACTTTCACCCTTGTTAATTAATTAAAATAATATTTATTAATATTGATATTACCAATTAATTTGAGTATTATAATATTTTATATGATATTAATTTTATCAATTAAAATTACTTTTATTCATAAAAGTTAATTTTAAAATAAACATGCTTTACACTTAAAAAACAGTTTTAAGATAATCATGTTTTGAAGGACAAAATTTATGTGTGAGTTAAAATTATTAATGTAAATAAACCTTATTAACTTATTTGATTTATTATAAAACAATTTTCTTATTTTAAATTAAAAACAATACATAATTTAATTTTACCAAAATATTAATTAATTGAAATAATGGGCATAAAATAATTTTCCTTATTAAAGTAACCTTTTATTTTAGTTCTAAAAATATTTGTAATGGGTTATCTAAGTTAAAATAATATTTTAAAATAACAATTTTATTCATTAATTTAATATTTTATCACTTAAATGGGTTTTTAACCTTATAGTTCATTCTTATATATTGATAATGTCATGAAAATTAAATTTTTTGAAAAAAAAACGCATTTTTTATTTATTTTTTGATATTTTCATAAACTGATAAAAAATTAATAATAAGTAAATTTTGATATTGTAAATTCAAAAATAATGTTAATTTTATCAAATTATATTTCTTAATATTATATATTTAACTTTTAATAGAAAATACAAAATATAAAGTGCTTTTAAAAAAGGAAATGATTAAAAATTAAGTGTTTCTAATATTATTTCATACCAATTTTATTATTTAAAGAATTTTAATTTTTTATATCATATATAGATATATTATTTGTTATAATAATTATATCTTAAATATGAATAATTAATTTATTAATGTATCATGGACTTCATTTTAGTGTGTGCGAAGAAAGATATATCACTTGAATTCTTTAAAGGAAAAAATATATATTAGAATCCTTGGATGATACACATAATTTATAAGAATTAAAATGTATTTTCATATATTATGATCTAATTAAAGATAATGTTAACAAAAAAATAAGGGAATAGATGAAAAATAAATCTCTTTTCAATCCTCAAATAAGGAGAAAATCAAGAAAGATGTTGAAGATAATAAAACTGGAGGTTCTAAATCATAATAAGATGTTGATGAAAATATTGGCATAGTTTAATCTATTATATCTACAAAATTTAGAATATCACAAAAAAGTACAAGGAGAAGCTTCCACTAAAATTCTTAAATTTTGGAGTTATTGGAAAGTTTGCAGCAAACTATCCACAATTAAAAAAAGAAGAAGAAACTAGTGATGAAGAATATGAAAGACTAAGAAGATTATCAAATATGAAAGAAACCAAATCAATGTTATATTATAATGGAAAGGAAAAAAGTTTCTCCAAATACAATTTTTTTATAAAAGTGTGAATAAAGTGAAAACAATGATGAATAATAATATATGGAAACTTCTAGTGATATTCATAAGAAGATGTGTATTTTCAATGTAAATGAAGAAAATATCATTGGTGATGAAATCCGTGATTCTAGGAGTGAAGAAGAAACTAAAATTAATTTTATTCTAAATAGATATATTTACAAGTGTCTTTTAAAGATCACCAAAGTAGGTAAGGAGATCAAAAAAGTTAACAAAGGAAAATAGTACTCTAGAAGCACAAAATATATTTATACAAAATAAAATCAAACATTATTGAAAGAGGTTAGTGATTTAAAAAGGATACATGATGAGAATAATAAAAATATAAACATGGAAGATAGAGTGAAAGAAAATTAGAAGTATATTTAACTTTTTTAATAGAAATTGATCAATTCAAAAAAGGAATTGGACAAGATCAAATTCAACTTTCAGAATACAGTTCAAGAATTTAGAGAAATATATAAGAATAATGATGCTCATGAAGACAAAAAAAGATCACTCTAAAATAATGAATAAAATCTAAAATTTATTTTGTTAAGTATTAGTTAAATGAATATGTAAATAAGACCAAGTTTGTAGCTAATAAAATCAACCCTCAAAGATAATAAAATTCTCAAAACATAAACTTAAAATAAATAATTAATATAAATGGTGATTATAAAAATACTAGAAAATTGTCAAGAATAAAGAAGAATGTGTCTAGAACTTACAATAATTTTGGTTATCAAAAAGGAATACAATATTTTTGGTCAAAATAAAGAATCAATTCAAATGTCAATTTCTAAAAAGAAAACTATTTATAGAAGAAAGTATTATTTTAATGAATTCTATTAGTAATATAGAGTATTTAGCCATATAATAAGAATTTATTTGTTCATACATCAATATTTATTTTTAATCTAAGAGGCTTTAGAGGTATAATTTTAGGGGGAGTAAACCCACTCAAATAATAAATGTTCTAAGGAAATTAGAAAATTATGGATTCAATATTCAGAATAGGTTTCAATATTTTGAAGACGTTTATAGGAGATGTGACCAGTATGGTCACTATTCTAATACTCATATGTCTCAATAGAATATAGAGAAATTAAAAGAAATGTTTCTTATTTTAGAAGTTTCACTTAAAGCTTAAAAATGAAAATGTCCTTGGATATTAGATTATGGATGTCTATCACATATAAAAGGAGAATTGAAGCTATTAAAGAAATTTTAAGACTAAAAATAAGGTTCATTGAGATTTTGGAATCATGGTTTACTCGTGATAAATGGTTTTGGTTTATCTATAATTAGAGAGGGGAAGATGGAGTCTAATAATACATTATATGTTGATGGCATAAAAAAAGTTTGTTAAGTGTTTCTTAGATCTATGATAAAGAAAATGTGGTGATTTTCAAGAAATATGGTTTCTTGGTGAATATTTTAGTAGATAGTAGGATTGTGACAAGAGTATAGTGATTAATGGTAACATATTTGATGATGGAGGTGCCAAAAATCATGATACCTAAGTGTGAAATAAGAAAATAAACAATGGTATATAAGGCTTGTCCATCTTGTCCAAATGAACATAAAAAATCCTACCCAAAGATAAAGTGTTTGTGACATTTCAAAAATGAATATATAAAGGAACTCTATGTGCTCTATATTCCAAAATCTGAATATTATAAATTCTCCTCCCAAGAAAGTGTAGATTTGAACATATCATCCCTTCGATATTATCCATTCTAATATTTGTAGGCCCATGAGATAAAAATCAATAAATGGAGATAAATATTTTATTTCATTTATTGATTCATTCACTCAAATTAATTACATTATTATTCTGGAACCTAAACCAAAGGCTCTCAAGATGTTCCGGAGTTTCAATATATGTATTGAAAAGGAGTGTTGTTACTCCTTAAGGAAGATCCATATTGAAAATTATGTTGATTACACTAATGGAAGATTTCAATATTTCCATTAGAATAATGGGATTCACTATTGGATAATTTCACTATAAACACTATATAAAAATGTTGTGGATTAATGAAATAATATTCAATTTTTGGAGATGGATCGAACCATTTTTTATAGTGAATGGTACTTCCTAGTAATTTTGGAGATAAGATGTTGTAGCAACATTTCTCATCCAAAATTGCTACTTATATAAATATAATTTAGATATGTAACCATAAAATATGTATTATAATAATACACTAAGTTTAAATTAATTATGGTTATTTGGAATCCCTTTTATTATCAATGTCAAGGATGAAAATCTTGGGGAGTTTTATAAAAGAGGTTTTGATGGTATCTTTTTGGGTTATCCTCTCAATGGAATATGATAATGATATGAAAAAGTAGACATGGAAGATCATTGAAACTAATAATGTTAAAGTATTAGGACATATAAATAAAAAATTAAAAAATAAGGTATTAAATTATTGAAGTGATGGAGATGAAGTTTTTATTGTTATACGGTGGGGTTAAGTTTTAGAAAATAGTGAAAATTATGAAGTGGTTCAAGATGAGAATGATGATTTATCCAATTTAAATGATTAAGAGAAACCTTTCTCATCTCATCTAAGGCTGAAAAAATAATTATAGCTCCAAAACAAAATTAGATAATAAGGAAAATAGTTTCAAACTATGAGAACTTTGGGGACAATAAGACATGCCTCATTTATTTATAAAACTGAACCAAGAGATGTTAATGAAGACCTAGGGCACAAATAGTGGGTTGATGCCACAAATGAGGAATTATAATAGATAGGGAAGAATGATACTTTTTAACTGATACCCAATACAGAAGACAATAATGTTATTATAACAAAATAGTCATTTCAAAACCAGTGTAATAAAAGTTGAGATGTTTTGAGAAATAAAATAAGGCTTGTGTGAAATGAGTATTCTCGGTTTGAATGAATTGATTTTTATGAGTACTTTATATCACTTTATATACTATAAACCATTAGTATATTTCTTTCTATAACATCACCACAAAAATAAAATATTTTACTAATGTATGTTTAGTCTGACTTTATTAATAGAGAGCTAAAAGAGAAGGTTTATACCGGAAAAACTTGTGGATTATTTCTTAGTATAGATGAGAACTATTTTTATAGGTTATATAAAGATCTATATGGGTTGAAAATCCCTAATATATTGTTATTACAAGTTATATGTCTGTTTGAAGAAGTTAATGTTCATAAAAATTAAATCCAACAAGAATATTCACATTAACGATGAAAACAAAGTATCACACATTGTCGTTTTTTATATAGATGATATGATTTTTAATGGAAATCAATACTGTGTTTGGTAATAATTTTATATAGAGATGAATAATTTTTTTAAATGTCTATTCTTGGTGAAATGAGATACCTTATAGGTTTATAACTCATTAAGAGGAAGATCAAATCTTTCTTTCTCAAGAGAAATTTTCTTAGTAGCATCTAAATAAGTTTTTAATAGAGGATTCAAAGATGGTTTATACACCAATCATTGTGGGAACTGATTTGCAAAAGGATGTTGAAGGAAAGTAAGTTAATCCCAAAGAATTATGGAAGCTTATTGGGAGTTTGTTGTACTTTATATCTTTTTGACCATATATTGTCTATGTTGTCACCCATTATGCTATATTTCAATGTTCACAAAAAATGTTTCATCTGATGGCTAGGAAAATAATTCTCAAATACATTAAGGGTACTAAAAATTATCAGGTTATGTATGGAAATAATGGATTTCTTCATCTGTTTCAGTACACAAATATAGATTTGGTATGTAATGATAATGATAGAAGATCTACATCTAGAGGAGTTTTTTTAGGATAAAGATGTTTATGTGGGAAAAAAATAATTAGAGTTATGTTACCTTTAGTAATACTGAAGCAAAATATATGGTTGAAACTCATTCAACTGCCCAATTGATGTGGATGAAAGTTTAATTGGAAAATCTAAAGATGGAAGTGAAGTTTCCATTACTTTTAGTCTGTGATAATCAAAGTGATATTAAATTTTCAAGGAATATTATTCAATATTCAAGGTCTGAGAAAATTGACATTAAATATCACTTCATCAAATATCTTTTGTAGAGAAATTATATGAATCTGGAATTTATTATTTCCTTGGATTAGATAGAAGAGGTGTTCATCAAACCATTGAAAAAGGATTCATGTCAAATATTGAGGTTGGATATGGGAGGTCAACCTCAATCCTCTTAAGTATATGTTATATTTTTTCTATCCCTTATCTCATATTATTATTTATATGTTATTTTCAAATGGGGGAGGAATAAAACATAAATCCATTTATGTTTAATCCCTTAATGTATTCATAAAGGGGGAGGACAACTATATTGGGGGAGTATCCAAATATATGTGTTTCTATTATTTTATGGGAGCATATATTTAGAGAGTTTCATTTAAAGGGGTTAGCATGGTATGTTGTGAAATAAACATGTGGTTTGTGTGGTGAATAATTGGATGAAGTGGAAGAAGATGTTGAATTATATTCTTGATCTAATTTATTTATCAATATTTTTTATAATTTCAATAATTCTAATTTCTCATACATGGTAAGATTTTTTTTTTGTTTTGAGTTTTTCATATTATGGTTAAATCCCAAAGTGATTGCATGAGTATTGAAATGATCATGAGTATGATTTTTTAAATGTATCAAAGTTTAAATATGTTTAATTCATGTGACCGAACATTGAAATCAAGTGGATGTATGTGTGTTAAAGTGACCTTGAGAAGTGTCCTATTAAGTGACCTTGCATGGAAATTGGAAAAAGTTTGGAACTGATCACATGAAAAAAAAATAAAGTAATTGTATGAACAAAAATGAAGTGGTTGCATAAAAAAATGATGTGAACACATGAAAGAATGAAGTGACCACATGAACAAAAATGAAGTGACTACATAAAAAAATGAAGTGACTGAAATTTAAAAAATGAAGTGACCATAAGTTGAAAAGTGAAGTGATAATAAGTTCAAATTTAAAAAATTATTGAACCAAACTTATGACCTTCCTACATTCACTTAATTACTTTTTTATATTTTAGTTCAAATCATGCTCTGTTTTATTTATAATTATATATTTTTACTTACTACATGTTTTTTTCACATGTTTTTCTTGATTTTATTATTCCATAAATACTTATTAATTATTTCAATTATAAATATTTTATTTGGAATAGTTATATGAAGTATTAACTAATTATCATGTGGTTGGAATTATCACATTAGTTTTTTTTGGAAAATGAATGTTTTAAATTTAATTTGGTTGTGATTTGAACAGTTTATCTCACATACTTTATTAGAGTTTTACAAGGGACTTTAATGTCAATTATATTTTTTTTTGTAATATATCAATTATTCTAACGTTTTATCACTTTAAAAAATGTTTTTAATATTACATATTATCGAAGTGACCCATGTGGTCATGTTTTTCATGTGCATTAAATGAATATATCACATGTTTCTTTAGGAAGGATAAAATGCAATGGTCTTCATGATTTGAATCTACTATGAAAAAATAACTCTATATAAGGAGTTCAATAGATCCAAATAAATTCATGATTTTGAGGATATTATTGAACTATACAAGTGATATATAATTTAGAGATCAACTACTACTCTCGATTGAAGTAAAATCATTTGATCCTTTGTTTTTAGAATAGAACATTTCTTCCCCAACACTGATATGCTAAATTTTCCATTAGGTTTGGTGGTGTTAATTATTTCTATTATTTTTTAGGTGTATAATTATATTATGTTATAAAAATCATTAAAAGGGGGGATAGGGGGTTGTTACTTCTATACAAAAGATAGACTTTGGGTTATACCTCCATGTGAGAAAAAGGCTGGGTAATTCAGGTTCTTCTATAATCATAAAAGGCTGGAGATTTGTTTATGCCTTGGACTTTTAAAAAGGAAGGTTTGGTTTCTAGAACCAATTTAAAAGGTAGCTTCTAGTTTGTGCCTCCAGGTTTGTAAAAGGTAGGGTCATCGAGTTAATTCACAAGGTGTTAAAAATGTTTTTGTACTGGGTTGTGCCTTTATAGGTTAAAAAGGAAGTTGTAAAAGGGTTGTGATCGCCCTTGAAAAGCCAGATAGTCTATTATAGTGGGTTTCAGATCTCTTTTTTCATCATAGGGGTGAAGAGTTGAGTATGATCATTTAGATTTAAATTACTATAAAAATCATTTTTTTTCATTTTACTTCATTTGTTCACTATATTAACTTTATTTTTTAGTGGTTTAAATTATTTTAAAAGGACAATTCCCCCTTGTTGTCCATTAAAAATGTAACTCCCTAACACCAGTTACCTAGAGTTAGTGCATTATTACATAACATTGGAATGATCACAATGAAATCATGTCCCTAAAGACTGACCAGTTTAGTATTATTGGAAACAAGATTCATACTTAAGTTCAAATTTACAACTTGAAAAGAAATACAACACTAATTTATTCCATTAGAAACATCCAAGACTACTAGATTAAGACTAAAAATCACTCATAATTAACTTCTTTGTATCCTAGAAAAATGAAACAAAAGAAAGGGGTGAGTTAAAACGCTCAGTAAGGGTAAGCAATAGAGCGGAAGATAACATAAATATTAAGCATGAAGAATAATTAAAAAAACATTCCTTTACTAGTAATAAACATGAACACTTTTATGGAAGGAATATGAGTTTAGTAAATAATTCCATAATAAAACACAATCATGGGTATTCTACTAGTTTAATTACCACATGAACCATAAATATTATTTTCATAATAAGGGAATGTATAATACCGAACATTATGAAGAATTTTTTCCAGGCCTTGGCCAAGACGTCTAAAAATGATTAAGGCCTCAACCAAAACCATATATAAAATTGGGAAAGGCCGTGGAAAATTCCATTTCTAGTTTTCTCATGAGACCTACTGATTCATTGAGGAGCTATAGCGGTCTCCACCCGTCACTTACTAAGTCCAATACATTCCTCATATGAAAAGGTTGAAATATAACATAAACATTCATATTTAAACAAGCATACGAAATGTCAATACATTAACCATAAACCATGAATGGTATAAAAAAATAACACATCCACAGTTAAACATATCACAAAACCTTCAATACAATTTTAAAGATTTTTATCATAATTAATCGACTTCAAACAAGTATAAAATCCATCAAAGGATGTTGACATAGATGAAAACAAAACAATTTGAGAGAAATATCTATCTCTTTTTTTTGAAATTATTTATGGTTATATAATTATAAAGAAAACATTTATTTTAAAAATATTCTTATAAGCTTGTAATGGAATCTTTTATGATTTTATAATGGTGAAAAATAACTGCACCCGCCGTATAAGTTAAAAAAACATTTTTACCTTAATTTTGTCGAAAGGGGTACCTTGTTTGGAAAACGACAGAAATATTACTTTATTAACATCTTATAAAAAGTCAAAAAAGGGTATAAATGACTTTATCCCATAGTATATTATATATTAAAAATGTTTTGAAATACAGTTTTAAGAAAACACGGATGTGGATGATAAAGAGGTCCCAGTAGATACTTACGTAAAATTAACCTCGAATAATAAAGAGATTGTGAAATTAACCCTTACCTTGTACTTTTCCTTGGTCTAGGGCACATTAAACTCTTGTATAATGGTGAAATATTTGTTATTAAATTATACAAGAACAATATACATTAATATGATATCATATATGATCTTTTAATATTTCATTGTTAATAATATTTTAGTATTATCATTGTTTTGGGTGTTAACTGATTCGTTTTCCTTTATATGATTTGTTTTGTAAGTAATGTTTGTTATGGATAAGATGTATCTTATTCATATTTAGAATGATATTAAGTCTTTAAACATTTTTTTAATCATCAAATGAAAATTAGTATTGAATGGATACGATGGGGAATGAATCTCATCGTGTTCGTGGAGACGGTAATCCGTACGTACGCATGAGCGACAATATCATTATTTTGATATTAAAATCATATATAATTGGATAGTATACCATATATAAAGAATTATTATCATGTAATATTTATTATTTACACCAATTATACATCATTATTATACCCATCCAAATAACAATGTATTGAATAACAACTATACCACGACATGGAGACGGTAAGCCGTACGTACGCACATATGGTGAAATTTCATTCAAAAGATGGATAGAAAAATGAATATAGTTGTAACATATTTATAATAACATTATAGTATATAGAATATACTGGAGTTATTATTTTATAATGGAAACAACAAAGAAAGAGGAAGTGGAAGAACAAAGGAACTTGAAAGAGGTGATGAAATATTTATCTCTTCTTCGGGTTCTTTCATTCGATTTGATCAAAAGGGATCATTAGGCTGGCTTTCTGACTAAAGGAAGGCCTCTAGGATGAAGGGAGGAAAGTTCAGAGGGTATTTGGGTAGGGTTTGATAGAGCCAAATGTCTTTGAAGGTGTGAATTAGAGATAATGGGGAGTGCCCTTTTATAAGAGGGGTGAGGGGCACCTTAGGAAAAGTTTGAAATATTGTTTTATAATAAACTCATTTTCGGTTTATAATGGATAAAAAATGAATTATTTAAAGGTAAAGGTTGGTATTAGTTTCAAACCACTGAACCAATAGGTTTTATACATGTTTGGGTCACTATATTAACTTTATCTTTTAGATTTAACTCTTAGTTAAATAGTTTGACATTTACCATTTCTCTTTATATTTTTATATTATATGGTTAATAAACATACTATAAACATCCAAGAGAACCCCAAATGGTTCATTAATGACATATATAATATTATTTAAGACCTTTGGATGAACCTTATATTTTTAAGAATTGAATATCAATTAATAATATAATATTGTTTTTAAAAACTCTTTTATGTCAATTTTGACACTATTTGCTATTTTGTTTTTGATAAATTCATAACAAAATTATTACTTCAAAAAAAAATTCATTTAATCAACACTAACATGTCATATTAACCTAGAAAATTAGTGTAATTTCTAAAAAGTCTAAAATTACATTTATTTGGATATTTATAATATCAATTATTTTAATACTTCAATAATAAGGTAATTATTGCATCATCATTATGTCCTAAATAAATTAAATTATTTAATTTCTAAAAAATATAAATAAAATACCATGATTTAGTAAATCGTTTTGTATTTATAATGAATATTTATAGTCTAATTTATCTTATGTTTAACCCTATATTAAAAATATTTTAGTTATTAAACTTTGATTTTAACTCTTTTAACTCTTCTTTAAATAAAATAATAATAAATGTCCTAATCTAATACAAGTGGACATAAAGGATAATATTTTATTCCTAAAGTTGTTTTTGGTAGAATCACATTTATCAAATAGAATTAGGAAATGTTTTAGGGTAATAATAATATCATTTTTATCCTTAATTACCCTATTTACTTTTAATCGTGGTAAATAAAAGTAAAAAGTTACTATTCACCAAAAATTATTTTTGTCTTGTTGAACCACATCTTACTTACTGATATCAACCGTGTCTCTGGTATTTTTGAAATTCAACTCACATAAGCGGTAAAATTAAGTTTTATGTGAATTTGCAAATGCTCCTAGGAGGTGGGTAAAAGACGGTAAAAGTTCAATTTTTTTTATATATCTAAACATATTATAAAATGACTCTAATGAATTATATTGAACTTATATAAATATTAGGTATCTATTTTGACCTAAAATAAATTTAAATATAAAAAATAATTATTTAAATAAAAAGTTTGTTTTAACCAATAACTCAGAGTTTTTCACAATTCATCAAAAAATTGAAAGTTTTTAGAAAAATACAAATATTTCAGCCTAAGATATATTTGATATTCCAAATTCAAAAATGATGTCTATTTTACCAAATTCAAAACATAGGAGTTGCATTAATTAATTTAAAATTAATTCTTGTTGTCAAAACAAAAAGCATGTTTAAACAAATAATATCTATCAAATGATTGACACTTGTTTATGTCCAATTCATAGTGAAATTAATTATAATAACCTAAATTGTATTAAATGATAAAAATATAATCTAATTATACTTCAAAACCATTCAAATTCATAATTTAACAATATAAATTACTTCGATTAAAAAAGTTGTTTTTAATTAAAATTTAGTATTTTTTACTATTCACCAAAATATGAAAGTTCTCAGAAAAATACCAAAGATATATCAAAACTAAATTTTTATGTCCCGATTATAAATAAACAGTTTATTTTGTCAAATTGTATATATAAAAGTTTCAAATATTGGATTTAAAAGGGTACTCCATTAAAAGGCGGTAAAATTTCATTTTCTGAAAAATACTTCCTTTATTTGAAAAATTTAATTTATTCTTATATTATGTCTAATAAACACATAATATGGATGTTAAAATTATAAAATTAAAAATGCAGTTAACACTATCCATAACCATTTTTTGAACGGCTAGTCTGGTAAGTCGTGGTGCGCTCGAATTCGGTTTTGCGTGTAGCGCAAGTTATTGAATTACTTTGAAGAGATAGCATATTATGAAATCTTGGGGTGTTACATTCTCCTCTCCTTAAATAAATTGCATCCTCGCAATTTGAAATTATTCTTCTAAAATAAGAGGTTGAAAATAGAAAATTCCTTTGTGGAAAACCCACATCAGAAATAGGGTTAATAAAATTTAGTCTTAATAAGAGGGAAAGGGGTATGAAAAAATCACCACCAAATTATGATCTCGATTAGGAGAACATTGGTGGAAATTAGAGACACATAATTGGAGGAAAAACGTAAATATTTATAGGGAGTGATTGAGGTCATCAGTCACAAACAATTGTAGAACTGAGGGCCTCAAAGCCATCAATCTATGATGATTTAAAATATCATCGGTTCAAGAAAAAATCAGGTATCAGGATAACAAATTTTTAGTTTTAAGATCCCTTACCTAACATTTAAGAATTCATTTCTTCATAGAATAAAAGAAGAAAAAAAATACTTGAAAAGTATAGTTCCATCCTTTAACTAATTTCTACCACAAACTCATCTTTCACTCTAAAAGATAACAGGACTTACAAAAATATTCCATTTATTCTATTCGCATAGGGTTCCAAAAAAATGAATTTATAATTCAGCTACCAAACCATTTAAAAAAACTACATTATTCAATCCAGGACATCATGTGGGCCAGTGGTAGGTGATACACCCTTGTCACCCTTCGGTTGCGGGATCAAGTCTCGCGGCCTTTCCGAACGCGACAAGTTGCCGCCTGACCTCCAGGTTGTCCTTTTTATGTAAATACAAAAATAATCTCAAACTAGACTTATCCAAAATACTTCTGTCCAAAATCACAGTCCAAAATTTATAAGGAAGGTAATCATAATGAAGATCCTTTTTTCCACGTAATAACATGTGAAAACCTTCATCATGTATTCTTCTAAAACACTGCAACATCCAGAATTACCATAAAACCTTATTGATTACATTCATGCTCCCTTATTCCTTATAGAATACTGAATATACTCCTTCTATCCAAAAATTTTATAAACTCCAACAATGATGGAATATACAAATCATTAATTAGTTTCAAGTTAGTCAAGATTATCCAATATAATTTATCCAAATCAATCATGTATTATTCCAAAATCACTACCTCAGTATCAGAACCATATTATGGTTTATCTTTATCTCAAACATATATTTTACAAAACATTAACCTAATATTGAGTCAATTTTCTTGGTTTCAAACAATTTCAAGTCCTTAATGAAATCGTACTATAGTACAATCCTTATATACCATATAATTCTTATAACATGTACATCATTAATAGAATACTCAAATGAAACAATACTTTATTAACAATGTAAGAAATCTAATCATTCATCTTCATCTTCGTTAGTGTCATAACTTTATTATTATCAAATAGCAGTATTTGGGGTATACTCTGATGATTTGGACATTGATTCGTGTAGTGTCCCAACTCCTTGAAGATCAACCGTTGTACATTTGAAACTTTTTTCTTACCCTTGAAATCACATACTTGGTGTCCTTTTTCTCCACACTTATAACAAACTCCCATTCCCTTTAAGCATTTACCAAGGTGATTCTTTCCACAGTTATCAGATATTGGAAAATCATTCTTTTCCCTCTTCCCTTTATCCATCTTTCTCTCTTCCATCCTTTTATTCTCTTTCTTCCCTTCAAAGCCATAGGACTCAGAGAATTCTTTAGTTATCTTATTAACACATGATACTGTTTCTTCATATGCTGAGAATACATGGGAGACTATTTCCCTTCTAAATGTTGGATTAATACCGTGAAAGATATGATTCTTCTTAATCTTTAGATCATACGTATTACTGGAGTTCACATTCCTTCTACTGGGTGCCATTTCTATAAAATGGAATACACTAGGTCAGTTTATGAATTGTAATGAATAATTAAAAACTTGTAAAATACCTAAAAAATTGAACAATTTATAGATGTAATCCATAATCATAAAAATATTTTCTTTGAGGAGGTATATACTCATAAATCCTTCATAATTATTTGTAAATAAAATGAGAATTATCCTAAGCATATCCCCCAAGAGTGTCGTAACCAAGAGTGCAACAAGGCCCATTATTGTGCACTAGTTCCAGTTCAAGTCTAGCTCAAAGCGGTGTTTTTGGGTTTTACCCCTAGGTACATCTGTGCCAGAGCTGCCTCTACCTGCTCGTATCCAGACAAGGATGTATTTCTTATAAAACTCACAAAATCTCTACAATACCAAAATTCTAAGAAGTTATTCTATATTAATCCTCAAAGTCTATCTTAGGGCAATGTTATCTAATCAGAGTTTATCTAAATCTAGTTTCCAAGGTTTGTACTAAACTTCCTCTGATACCAACTGTAATGCCCCGACCCCAATTACCCAGAGTCGGTGCATTATTACATAACATTGGCATGATCACAAGGAAATCATGTCCCGAAAGACTGATCAGTTTAGTATTATTGGAAACAAGATTCATACATAAGTTCAACATTACAACTTAACAAGAATTACAACACTAATTTATTCCATTAGAAACATCCAAGCCTCCTAGATTAAGTCTACAAGTCACTCAGAATTAACTTCTTCATATAATGGGAAAATGAAATATAAGAAAGGGTTAAGCTCAAACACTCAGTAAGGGGAAGCAATACAGCGGAAGATAACAAAAATATTAAGCATGGTGAATAATTGAAGACACATACCATTACCAGTAATAAACATGAACACTTTTATGGAAGGAATACGAGCTTATTAAATAATTCTATAAGAAAACATAATCATGGGTATTCTACTTGCCGAATGACCACATAAACCATCAATATTATTTTTATAATTAGAAAATAGATAATTCCAGACATTCTGAAACATTTTGTCAAGGCCTTGGCCAAGACGTCTAAAAATGATTAAGGCCTTGCCCAAAACCATATATCAAATTGGGAAAGGCCTCAGCCAATTCCATATCTAGTTGTCTCATGAGACCTAATTATGCATCAAGGAGCTATAGCGGTCTCCACCCCTCACTTACTAAGTCCAATACATTCTTCATATAAAACGGTTGATATATAACATAAACATTTGTATTAAAACTAGCATAAGAAAATTCAATACTTTAACCATAAACAATGAATGGTATACAAAAATAACACATCCACAATCAAACATATCACAAAACCTTCAATATAAAATGGAAGATTTTTATCACAATGAATCGACTTCAAACACGTATAAAATCCATCAAAGGATGTTGACATAGATGAAAACAAAACTATTTGAGAGAAATATCTATTTCTTTTTTTTGAAATTATTTAAACTTACATAATTATAAATAAAAAATTTATTTTTAAAATATTATTATAATATTTTAATGGAATCTTAGATGATGTTATAATGGCAGAAAATAACTGCACCAATCGTATAAGTTAAAAAACATTCTTACCTTAATTTTGTCGAAAAGGTTATAAAGTACCTTGTTTGGAAAACAACGAAAATATTCCATTACAAACATATTCTAAAAAGGAAAAAGGGCATAAATGACTTTATCCCATAGTATAGTAAATAGTAAATTTTTTTTGAAAAACATTTTTAACAAAACCCAGATGTGGATGATAAAGAGGTCCTAGTAGATACTTACATAAAAACAACCTCGAATAATAAAGAGATTGTGAAATTAACCCTTAAATTTTACTTTTACTTGGTCTAGGACACATTAAAATCCTTTATAATGGTTAAATATTTGTTATTAAATTATACAATAACAATATACATTAATATGATATCATATATAATCTTTTAATCTTGCTTTGTCAATAATATTTTAGTATTATCGTCGTTTAGGGTGTTATCTGATTTGTTTTCCTTTATATGATTTATTACGTAAGTAATGTTTGTTATGGATAAGATGTATCTTATTAATATTCAGAATGATATTAAGTCTTTAAACATTATTTTTAATCATCAAATGAAAATTATTCTTGAATGGATACGATGAGGAATAAATCTCATCGTGTTCGTGGAGATGGTAATCTGTACATATGCACGAGCGACAATATCATTATTTTGATATTAAAATCATATATAATTGGATGTTATATCATATATACAGAATCATTATCATGTTATATTTATTATTTACACCAATTATACATCATTATTATACCTATCCAAATAATAATGTATTGAATAACAACTTACACCACGATATGGAGACGGTAAGCCATACGTACGCAGATATGGTGACATGTCATTCAATGGATGGATAGAATAATGAATATGGTTGTACCATATTTATAATAACATCATAGTATATATAAGATAATGTATTTATTATTTTAGAATGGAAACAACAAAGAAAGAGGAAGTGGAAGAAGAAAGGAACTTGAAAGAGGTGATGAAATATTTACCTATTCTTCGGGTTCTTCCTTTTGGTTTGATCAAAAGGGATACCTAGAATGGATTTATGACTAAAGGAAGGCCTATAGGATTAAGGGAGGAAAATTGATAGGGTATTTGGGCAAGGTTTGGGCGAGAAAAATGTCTTTGAAGGTGTGAATTAGAGAGAAGGTGGAGTGCCCTTTTATAAGAGGGGTGAGGGGCACCTTGGGAAAAGT
Organism: Viscum album; assembly: GCA_963277665.1. NCBI lineage: Eukaryota > Viridiplantae > Streptophyta > Magnoliopsida > Santalales > Viscaceae > Viscum > Viscum album. The sequence goes on from OY728145.1 coordinate 510,145,092, forward strand.
TAGAAATATTATTTCATAATAAAATAATTTTTGGTTTCTAATGGCTCAAAAACGAATTATTAAAATGATAAAGTGGTTATGGGTAGAAAACCACTGAACCAATAGGTTTTAGATATGTTTTGGTCACTATATCAACTTTCTCTTTTAGATTTAACTGTTAGTTAAATAGTTTGACATTTACCATGTCTCTTTGTATTTTTATATTATATGGTTAATAAACATACTATAAACATTATATAGAACCTAAAATGGTTCATTAATGACATATATAATATTATTTAAGACCTTTGGATGAATCTTAGAATTTTAGGAATAGAATATCAATTAATAATATAATATTTGTTTTAAAAATTCTTTTGTGTCAATTTTGAAACTATTTGCTATTTTGTTTTAGTTAAATTCATAGAAAAATTATTACTTCAAAAAAAATTCATTTAATAAACCCTAACATTTCATATTAATATATAAAATTAGTGTAATTCCTAGAAAGTCTAAAATTACATTTATTTGGATATTTATAATATCAATTATTATAATATTTCATTAATAAGGTAATTACTACATCATCATTGTGTCATTAATAAATTAACTTATATAGTATATAAAAATTATAAATAAACTAAAATTATTTAGGAAATATTTTTATCTTTCTAATGAATATTTATAGTCGAATTTATCTAATGTGTAACCCTATATTAAAAATGTTTTAGTTATTAAACTTTGATTTTAACTCTTCTAACTCTTCTTTAAATAAAATAATAATAAATGTCATAATCTAATCCAAGTGGACATAAAGGATCATATTATATTTCTAAGGTTGTTTTGGGCCGAATTAAACTTATCTAATAGAATTATAACATGTGTTAGGTTAATAATAATATCATTTTACCCTTAATTACCCTATTTACTTTTTACCGTGGTAAATAAAAGTAAAAAGTTACTATTCACCAAAAATTATGTTCATCTTATTGAACCAAATTTTACTTACTGATATCAACCGTGTCTCTAGGATTTTTGAAATTCAACTCACAAAAGCGTTAAAATTATGTTTTATGTGAATTTGAAAATGCTCCTAGGAGGTGGGTAAAAGACGATAAAAGTTCAATAAAATATTTATATATCTAAACTTATTATAAAATGACTCCAAAAAATTATATTGAACTTATATAGATATTATTTATCTATTTTGACCTAAAATAAATTTAAATATAATAAATAATTATTTAAATAAAAATTCGGTTTTAACCAATAACTCAGTGTTTTTCACTATTCATCCAAAATTGAATGTTTTCAGAAAAATACAAAAAATTCAACCTACGCTATATATGATATTCCGAATTAAAAAATGATTATTATTTTACCAAATTAAAAAAATAGGAGTTTAATAATGTAATTTAAAATTAATTCCCGTTGTGAAAACAAATATCGCGTTTTAAAAAAACAATATCTATAAAAATATTGACACTTATTTATTACCAATTTCCAAGTGAAATTAATTATAATGACCTAAATTGTATTAAATGATAAAAATATAATCTAATTATACTTCAAAAACATTAAAATTCATAATTTAACACTATAAATTATTTCAATTAAAATAGTTATTTTTAATTAAAATTTAGTACTTTTTACTATTCACAAAAATATGAAAGTTCTCAGAAAAATATGAAAAATTTATCAAAACTAAATTTTTATGTCCCGATTCTAAAGGAGAAGTTTATTTTGTCAAATTTCATATATCAAAGTGTCAAATATTGGATTTAAAAAGGGTTCACCATTAAAAGGTGGCAAAATTGTATTTTATGAAAAATACTTCCTTTATTTGAAAAATTTAATTTGTTCTTATATTATGTCTAAGAAACACATAATATGGATGTTAAAATTATAAAATTAAAAATTTAGTTAACACTATCCATAACCGTTTTTTGAATGGCTTGTTTGGAAAGTCATGGTGTGCTCAAATTTGGTCTTGCGTGTAGTGCAAGTTATTGAATTACTTTGAAGAGATAACATACTATGAAATATTGGGGTGTTACACAACCTTTACCATTATAACCTAAAAATTGGTTTTATTGTAGATTTCCCAACTTCAATAAATGTTTCTATTATTTTTGACAATCAAATATTTAATTAAATATTCGTGGGTAAAAGATTAGTTTTTAGATGGCAGGAATGAATATAAATAGTGGTTGGACACGTTAAAGACCTCCACTCTTTGATGGAAATGATTATGGATATTGGAAGCATAACATAGCATATTGATAGTTGTAAAATCATGGTCAAATCGTTCGATCAACCTAAAGTTGATCTTGAAACATTAGTTGGTAATGATATGGTAAATTATGTGCTAAATTACAAGTTTATGAATATTTTGTTATTATTCATCTAATGAGAATGTGTATAGTCATATTTATGTGTGAAAAATATCACACGAAATTTGGAAAACACTATAATTTACTGATTTAGGTTTTGATAAGATTATAAGAACTAAAATTGGCATGTTAAGAGTTGAGTGTCAGGAATTCAAAATGGGATAAGAAGCGACAGTTAATGAAATGTTTCTTAGATTTACAAGTGTTGTAAATGGGAGGAGTACTTTGGGAGAAAGCATAGATAATTATATTTTAATTTAAAGGCTTTTAGAGATTTAACAAATAAATGTAATGCTAAAAGTTAGAAATTTATGAAAGTAAATATTTTAAGAAAATACACATTATTTTATCTTATTGGATCTTTAACAAAATATGAGTTAGAATTGAAAAATAATTATCAAGAAGAAAATTTGATAAAGAAGGGAATTACTTTTAAATCAGAAATTCATGTTATCACTCACTCTTATAATTCTAAATTGAAAAGTAGTGAAATAGAACAAGTTTTGTATGTTTACCATGGAACAATAAAGAAATTATACTCAAGAAGGAACAAAAAGAATAACCCTCAAAATAAAGGAAGAAAAATGGTAATTATGATAATGAAGTTATCTATTTTGAGTGAAGAGAAAGATGGAATATCAAGAATAACTTCCCAAGTCTCCATGAATGGTAAGAAAAAAAGATTATAATAAAAAAGTAAAGGAAATAAATAGAATATGGTTGTAGTTACACTTTGGATTTAAATTCAAGCGATGAATTTAGTGCTGGAAAAGAATCAACAAAACTTTATTTGATGGAATCTATAAAGAAAGTACGTAAATATTATTTCTATTCCTCTTCTAAATCTAGTTTTTATAAAAATGTATTTTATGATTATATTGATAGATTCAATCATATACATAACAAGATTATCGTATTATTTAAAAATATTAAGTGAAAATATAAGGATGTTTTTGCTGATTTTTTTTGAAATATATTCCTTTAAGATCAGATGATAAATTTTACGTAGATATGGAAAGTGTTCAACTAGGAAATATCATAAATAAATATTCTCATTCCACATGTGAATAAGCTCAAAGAGTTATATTTTATTCTATTTTGTAAGATATTTATAGGCTTAGAAACGAAGTTGAAAGTTAAAAAACTGATCTGTCTATATTTAGTCAAGGAAGGGAAAGTTATGATAAGATGGTAAGAATGAAAAAATTAAACAAATAAAAGACTAGTCTTGAAATGGTAATAAATTACCCAATATGTGTAAGACCTTTTTCGTTAAAGGCTCAAGTGGAAATTTTTCAATAGTTACATCCTTTAGATGTCACATGAAGGACCATTATATAAATGAACGTTCCTTGAGATTTCCACAATCTCTTGGTTATAAAAGGTTTTTATCTCAAAATCATTATCTTCTAAACTACCCATAAAATATTGAATGAAATCAGTTTGGGTTCCCAATAATTAGTTCTCTAACCAAATTGGACCCATATTTGTATGGGTACCAAAGGATTCTTAAATCAGTTTTTGAAGGAAAATTTTCATGTAAGAATAATAAAGGATACGTGGTATATGAATAGTATATTTTCATGACATATGACCAATGATATTTCAAAATTTACATCCTTTAATAGTTGTAATGGTGGAAGTGTTACTTTTGGTGATAATTCAAAGGGAAAAGTAATTTTTTTGGAAATGATGGAATTTAAAATTTGATTTTTATTTAAAAGGATTTATTTATTTAAGTATTAAAAAATCATTTAATAAGTATATCACACATTTGTGATGATAATATGAATATACAATTTTAAAAATTTAAAATTTATTTTTTTCAAAGAAGAATATGTATTGTTTTATATAAAATTACAATACAATATTTATTCAATTATATTTGATGAGTTGACTAAATAGAGTGTTAAATGTTTAAATGTAGTCCAATCTAAAAATATTTTGTGGAATAAAAAATTATGGCATAATAATTTTAGGTTGTGATATAATATTTCAAAAATTTAAAAGATGGTGGATTTGTCCGATTTGAAATTGGAAAACAAATATGTATATGATTCATGATTAAAAGGTAAGAATCTTAAATATTCTTTCATGTTTATCCAAGAGGTACAAAATTTCAAACAACTATAGGTTTTACATTTTGATTTATTTTTCCTAATAAAATCTAATAGTCATGGAGTAAAAATGTATGTGTCTATTATTATTGATAACTATAGTATATTTGAGGCCTCACGACCTACACTTTTGGATCCGGTACGAAATAATGTTGTATATTTATTTATAAAAATTAACTAAAAAATATACAGCCATTTACATTTGAGGATATTTTCTGGTCAATGATTTGGAAGAACTGAACAACTATTAAAAATTATCAAAGTTAAAATATTAAATAAATAGGAAGCGATAATAATTTTCCCAATCTAAATCCTTATTGAAGTTAAACTCTGTAAAACCTATAAATGATCCTAAAAACTTTTTATAAATCCTTGGGTGAGCATAATTGACTAGTAAGGAATATTTTAAAATCCAGTGGAATGCATTTTTGAAAATATTTTTTAAAATATATTCTGTGAATACATTTGAAAAATCATTTATAACAAAATTGATATTTGATATATATATATAAGTAATTTTTGAAAATATTTATATTTGGAAAACACTTTTATAAACGCTTTGAAAATTCTTATAATTATGAAAACCATATTTTTAAAACACCTTTTCAAAATATAATACATATAAAAATACCCTTAAAAACTCATTGAAAGAATGGTTATGAAAATGCCTTCGAAAATACTTATTCTTTGAAAATGCAATAATACCTTTGAAATACAATAAAAGAGACATAAAATGAGATTTATAAATATTTCATTTCCATATTAAAACATTTCACGATAAAACATAAAGAAAAATAAAACACATAAAGGTTTCTTTGAAAACATGATGAATTCATATAATTTTTACTTTTTTCTTAAAATGTATTTGAGCATATGTAGTAAAACATTTTCATATGAAAACACAAACACATTGTTCTCAAAGAAAATATTTAAAACCCATAACAAGCATAAATAAAGGTATCTTGGGACATCATTATACTTTCCATTTTTATAAATGGAATAACCACCTAGTCGACTTCCATACATGCCACTCTTAAAAATTGAATAATCATATGGTCAACTTTTATACATGCCGCTCTTAAAAAGGAAATATCCGTACAGTAAACTTCTATACCCAATGCATTGGAGGACTATCATAGATCCACCTACTGTTGGTTTATCTCATAAACACCCATCATTTGTTTATCATGGAATCACCCATAATTTGTTTATCACATAAACACCTGTCAGATGTCCAATTACCATTATATAATCATAACACACACACAAAATGAAATTTTCAACAGGTCACTCATAATATTTCATTTTCACCCATAAGAAAATTGCACTTGGATATCAAAATACCCATTCTTTTTTAAATGCCCATTTTCAAAGAAAATACCCTTTTTCATTTGAAAACCATTTTCAATAAAGTAAAAAATACTTAAAAACTTATTATTATATATTTAAATACTAATATAAATATATATAAATACAAAATACCATAGGAAAACATCTTTTAGATTTCGTACTATCTGATATTATCAAAAATAGCCTTGGATACTTCCATGAGATGTTAATAAAGGAGTGATTAGCACCAGTGCATTTTAAGTTTCATTCATAAACTCATAAAATCCATTTTACTAAAATAGAACATAAAATGAAAACTTTTATCATTTAAAATTCATTCTTGGATAATGAAATATAATACTCATTTACTTAATTTATTTTATACATAAAATAATGGTGTGAAGGTATGAACCCTTCACAAAAAAAGAATAATAATTGTAGAATTACTATTTATATAAAATAATAATTTTCAATATATAGATATATAAACTTTTTATCTTAAAATATTATTAAGAAAAATTACTTATATTTTATGTATAAAATTATAAAATTAATATTTAAAATAAGCATATAATCCTTGAATAATTTGAAATAAATATAAAATTGAATAATAGAACTTGAAACAAATTTTGGTACATTAATTAAAATCATACAATGATAGTTAAATGTGTATATATATATGTATATATATATACACATACATTATATGTATATAAACCATTATACATTTAGAATAATTTATTTATTACATAAAATATGCAGGGCTTTAACGTATAAGATTTTAAGCATCCCTGACCATGAATTTAAATATAAAAAATAGAAACTTGATGATTTTAAAATTATTACACATATATGTATATTTTTAAAAAATATAAACATAAATTTATAAATCAATATATACATGTATAATAGTTTTGAAAAAATAAGTCCCCTTGTTATATAATTTAAAAACATTTTCCTAAATAGAGTAAATAAATTGTTCCTTGAAAATAAAACTTATATGTATGCTTGAATAATATAAACATGAAACTTGAAAATAATATATATATGTAAATATATACACCCTTAAATAAATATAGATTTGAAAATACTTCCTTTCCAAATTAGACATCTTAAAAACATAAATAAATTTGAGTTTTGAAGATATAGTTTTTCACTTACCTATTAAATCATAATTAATTTCTTTAGAAAATAGTTATTTCATTTACATATTGATAAACTTTAAAATAACACATTCTTTTTGCACACAAAATATAAACACAAGAAAATATTAAGTTTTGTACATAAAATAATACCAGAAAATGATAGTTTTAAATTATAATAATAACATCTATTTGAGAATGTTATAACTCTCTTACATAATTATTAACTTCGAAAAACACCTTCTTAATATAGAATAAATACATTGTAATTCGAAATCAATAATATATATATATATATATATATAAGAACTTCAAACTGAAAATAATATGTACATATACACTTGAAGAATATGAACTTGGAATTTGAGAACATTATGTATATATACATACACAATTAAAGAATATAAACTTTTAATTTGATAAAATTTTGTTTATATACATATACATCAATAAAAAATGAGGTTTTTTGAAATAAAATGGAAGAATAACTTAAAAAATAATAGAAATTATAAAAAAATATGAAAATATATTCAATTTGATAAAAATAAAAGAATCCAATTACTTGAATACTAGAAACTAAAAATGATTTCTTCTTTCTTATGGTATTCAGACCAGATAAAGGCAGTAAGTTTCTACCTACTGGGGGGTACTTGAACCATGGGATGAAAAAGAGAGGAATCAAGGAGGAGGGCTTGGGCATGGCTGTCCAACGATGGAGGAGTTCCATTTGTAAAATTATTTACATATATATAAATTTTTAGATAGTCAATTAAGAATCTAAGAGAATATAGAATTGTGAAGGGACAATTAAATGAATGCATTACAGTGGACCTATAGTCCTTTGAGACCTCAATCGATGGTTTAAAAAAATCTGATTTTATTTTAAAAAGGACAAAATAAATTTTAAATTTGATAAGAATTTATGAAAATTAATTTATGTGTACTGAAAAACTATGCTTCTTAGAGAAGTAAGGTGTAAAACTGGTGGATCATGTTTTGGTCGGTTGAGATCTAGAAAATAGTTTGAAGTTAATGAAAAATTGAACCTTTTAGCATACTGTATAAGGGTATCTCGTACTGTAGTTTTCATGCACTGAAAGGATGAGAAGAAGAAAACTTTGAATGGGAAAGAGATGAACATGATGAAGATTTGATCATCTTTTCGTGTGGGAGAAGGATCAATGAATAGTTCGAGGGATATAGGTGTCATGATGAAGAAGATAACCCAAGAGAAATATTGGACAGTCATCGTTTGATCATTAGGTGAATTTGGTTTTACCATGTGTTTTAATGTAGTTAAGTGTACAAAAAACAAAAGTATCCCACATCAAAAAATTTCGATGTTGTTCACTTGAATATAAGTTAAGTGGAAATAACCTAACTTATGCATCAGGCCTTATACACAGGCCTTGTGGGCCTTTTCTCAAGCTATGTGCTCCATGCCTCCATCATTTTAGCCATTGGTGATTCTACCCTATGTTCGAGCATGCTACCATGGTGAGGTTGAGATGGCCATACACTTTTACTTGGATAGACTAATAATTTTTTTGTTATAAAATTTCTAAAAGATAAGGTAAAAATTAACTTAGGTATAAATCCTTTTATTATTATATTTTATCTATAACTCATAATATTTGAAACTAGTAAATTATTCAAAAACATTTTCAACATAAAATTACTTTTACTAATTTCTAAGTATTATTATTATCATTTTCTTATAAATTCTATTTTAAGTATATCATTATTTCAAATTGACTAATTTTTATGACAGTCCCAAAGAGTCATTTTTATGACATTTAAGAATAAGGGTTTTATTTTAATTATTCAAATAATAATATTACATATAAAATAAGGATAATAAATATTTTAAAATAAGTAATTCCAAATTAATGATTTTATAAATATAATTTTTATATATCAAATAAAAAATATTTAAAATAATAACCATTATGAAATATGAACTATATAAATTATATAAGATGTTTAAAAAGGGAATTACTATATATATTAAAATTATTTTTTTTAATAATTAAAAACGTATTAAAAATTAAAAACATTAAAACTCAAGGATTGGAAAATTAGTTTTAAGTAAAGAATTATATATTTAATCTGTTTTTAAGGAAATAATTTATTTTAAATATTATAAATATAATTTATCTTAATTTATAAACAAAATCTTAAAAAATAACTAAGATTATATAAAATTATACTTTAGTTTGCTTTGAAAATAAAACATTTTTATTTAAAAAACATTTATTAAAATATTAAATTTTTGGGTTGTTACATTATACCCCACTTAAACAAAATTTCATCCTCAAAATTCTTTGGTAATACTTAAGGAAAATTTTACAATTCCATTTTCAGGATTTGGGATACTAAGATCAGTAGAATAAATATTTTTAAAGGTCACTTAATTTACCAAGAGTTAAAAAGTAGATTTATAACCCTTAGATTTTTCCTTGGTTTGAAATGCTATAAAACAAAGGTTTTACTAAAATAATAACTTAGAAACTTAACCTATTTTAAACCAAACATCATAATCCCCCATGTTATCTGAATTTTTCCTTTGATACCAACTCTGAGGCACTGAGACCCATGATTCTGGGTCCAGTAAAATATAATTTTTTATATTTTTTTATAAAAAGTAACTGAAAAATATATAGTCAATTACATGTAAGGAAATTTTCTGATCTAGGCATTGGAGGAAAAGTATCACTATTACAAATTTTCAAAGATAAAATAATAAATAATAATCCAGTATAAGGGGTTTACTTGTGCTAGCTTCTTATTAATGTTAAACTTCATAAAACCTTTTAATGATCCTAAAATCATTTTATAAAACAAAGGGTGAGCATAATTTCTCAGAAATGGGTTTTAAAAATTTAGTACAAAAGCTTTTTGAAAATATTTTTTGGAAATATATTTTGAAAATAATTTTGAAAAATCATTTTTATAAAAATATATATTTGATATATATATATATTTAAAATATATATCCTTGGAAAATACATTTAGAAACACTTTGAAGATACTTATAATTTTGAATACCATATTTTTAAAACACCTTTTAAAAATATAATAACACTAAAAATACTCTTAAAACCCCTTTTAAAACATGGTTTTGAAAATTCCTTTGAGAGTACTTACACTATGAAAATGCAATAAAAAAATTGAAATAAAGTAAAAGACACATAAAATGACCTTTATAAAATTTTCATTCCCATATTAAAACATTTTATAAGAAAACATATTGAAAAATAAAACACTTAAAGGTTTCTTTGAAAACATGATAAACTCATATAATTTTTACTTTTATTTTTAAAGTTCTTCTAGAATATGAATTAAAAAATTTTCATATAAAAACACACACACATATTTCTCGATGAAATTAATTAAAATCCTATAATAATCATAATTAACATGTAAAGTTATCTTAGAAAATCATTATACACTTCATTATTATAAATAGAATAACCATGTAGTTGAGTTCCATAAATACCACTCTTAGAAATGGATTAACCATACAGTCGACTTCCATACGTGTCATTATTACCAATGGAATAAACATAGATTCGACTTCTATGCCTAATGCATTAGAGGGCTATCACGGACCCACGCATCTTTGGTTTATCATTTAACTTCCCATCATTGGTTTATCATTAAATCACCCATCATTGGTATATCACATAACCACCCTTAAAATGTATAAGTACCATTATATAATCATAATAGATAAAATAATACAATTCTAAACATTTCACTCATAAAATTTGATTTTCATTAAAAAGAAAACTACAATTGGATATCAAAATACACATTCATTTTTAAAACCCCCTTTTCAAATCAAATACCCTTTTTCATTTGAAAACCATTTTTAGAAAAGTAAAAAAGACTTGACATTGAATTATTATATATTTACATACTTATATAAATATATATAAATGTTAAATTTCATAGAAAAACATATATTATATTTGGTACTACCTAATCTTATGGAAAATAACCTTCAGATACTTAAATGATATGTTAATGAAGGAATGATTAAAACCGATGTATTTAAAGTTTCATTCAAAAACACATAAAATTCATTTTTTTAAAATAGAACATAAAATGATAAATTTTATCATTTAAAATTATACTTGAATAAAGAAATAAGATTCCCATTTACTTAATTTATTATATATATAAAATAATGATTTGAAGGAGTAACGTCTTAGAACTAGGAGCCACTAAACTGGTGCCCTGAGCCGAGTCTCCACATTACCTCATGCAAGGCTCCCCGTACACTAGCTATTGAAGACTCGTAGTGAGGTCAAATAAGTCATGTGGGGAGAATATACCCTCTTCCCTAGAGTAAACCACGATGGATAATAATTAAATAGTGTAAATAATATATAATATCCCATGAACATACATGAAAAATCATTTTCCCAAATTGGGTACACATCCCTAACCAAATAGTACAATATGTAATGTCATTATAAGAAGTGACAAAATGAACAAAAACCTAAGGTAAAGATGATGTTGGAACTCAAAAACAGGTCTTGAATCTAATTCTATACTCTCAATCATGCATGTCCTAAGACCAACTCAACTCTCTAGTATAGGAACCCTTCCCTTGTCCTAACCTGCAACCATGAGATCTTCTCAGGTTCCCAGCAGAGGTCTGAGCAGGGTGTGAGTACAAATCAGTAGTCCACCACTAATGGCTTCTAAAAAATATCTTGTCTAACAGATAGTTACTATAATTACTAAATAAAATATATATAAGTAAAAGATAACACATGTTCCATTTGTTAGAAAACATTACCTTAACCGTTTCAAAAATTAATACCATTTCTTTAATTTTACCTTTTTCATTACTTAATCCATTTCATCACGTGTTCCATGGTTTAGGCATTTACATCATTCACACAAGGGTTCATGGAATTTAATATTATGAATGAGGTAAAAAGTTAGTTCCATATCTCAATAATGATAATACATCACAACATCACAATTTACTCACCTCAAAACCTCAATCTGGGTGGAATGAAATTGTTAAGGGAATAGAGCAACATCCTCCTCCCTAACCTATACATTGTGGAGCATCAGTCCAACTCGACCCATGGGAGGATCCTTAGTCCTTTATCACACACCTCAAGCCATGTGCATATTCTTATTCATCCATTAACCATACCCAAACCATATCACAACTGAACACCATCGATACATATTAAAATCATGATCTATAACAATCAACATGGGAATTAATAGTATTATATAACCCATCAACACATTTTTTGCCTACATTTCATAACTGTTTATCCCCATTCTCATTCTTATTACATAACCCATTATGTATATTAAAACATTCACATACATTATCCAATATTCATCCATTACAATATATTATCCCATATAGCCCATTTATCATTCCAAAAGTACAGTTATTATATCACATATCAAAACCACTTCATTACATTCAACCCATTATGTATACCACGTAATTCCCATGTATTATCCCATTCAACATATTCATGAATTCCTTTATTCAAATCCGTTTTCATGTTTTTCAATTCACAAGACATTTTCAATTCAACATGTTCATAATTTAATATACACTAATACTTTTAGGAATTTCAACATATCTCATAATCCATTAAACACTGTATCAATTAACTCATTAAACTCATTTATCATTCATAATCAATAGACCATCAAACCATTACTCTTTTTCCATTTCATAGTTTATATAACCCATTAGTATTCAACCCAATGACCCCTTATTACACTACTAACCATACTAAAAACCATAATTATTCACTTTTAACTCAAATAACCATATTCACACATTCTTCACGGTCTCTATGTTACTACACATCACTCTACATTTATCATTAACAATATCTATGTTTGGAAATGTTGACGTGACCCATAGGTGGCCCTAAATCATTCTAATCATCCTTGATGCATTTCACAGTGATCATGAGGGATCTAAAACATCATTTAGTCAACCATTTTTCCAAATATTACTCAAGGTGAAAAATCCACAATAAGTGGGAAGCAGTATCTCATCACAAAGGCATAAATATATAACAAAACTATGGGATATAACTTTTAGACCACCTATATCAAATCTAATAGTGAACACACTCTTAATTGTTTCCACAGATCTAGATTCAAATATAATTTGAAGACCCAACCTAGATTCCACTAGAAGAAGAGTGTTTTTGGGATTTTAAAGAAGATGGAAGCAAATAAAAAACTTAATTTGGAAAAGAAAAGAAATAGTAAGTCTAGACTCACCCATAGATTCGATTTGCGACAATGACGCTCCCAATGGACTAATATTTAAGGATAATCACTTCTTGGAAGTCTTGGGTGAGTTGGTTCATTCCTACGGCTGTAGGAGGATAAATGGAGGAAAATCCTAAGTTAGAACATAAAAACCTGAGAAGAAAATTTAATAATTTCCCACTTTTTAAAGGCTGTATGGTTTGGTCGTATGGTTTTCCAAACCATGTGAAAATAGTTCACCTTCCTCTATGAAGAAGAAAAGAAGTCACATAGTTACTTGGGAATCATGTACGGTTGAAAAACTTGTGCGCCGACCATGTCATATGCCACTATCCAAGGCTGCACAGTTTTTTGGGGAAGGTTTCACAGTTTACTTAGTCATGCACCAATCGTCCACCTTACACAGGTTGGCCCAATTTTCATTCGTTACATGTCTCGAAACCTCAGAACACCCCTGAATACCCTCATACTCCCAAAAACCATTTCACGAACCATATTTTAAGGGTTAAAACTAAAATTTAAATAGTTACATACCTTAAAAAATTCTAGGACCGTACAGAAGGTATGAACCCTTCACATAAAATAATAGTAATTTTAAAATTACTCTTTACATAAAATAATACTTTTAAATATATAGATATATAATTTTTATATCTTAAAATTTTCATAATAAGTAAGTATATATTATACATAAAATTATAAAAGTAACATTTAAAATAATCATATCAACCTTATATGATTTGAAATAAATATCAACTTGAATAAGAGAAAATAATAAAATTGTTGCATAAATTAAAACCATAAAATGATAGTTAAATGTGTATATATACAGACATACATAATAAGTGTAAAAACCTTATACTTTGATAATAATTTTTTATTACATAAAATATAAAGGGATTTAAAGTATAAGATTTAAATTATCCCTTAACATGAATTCAAATCTGAAAAATATAAACTTGAAGATTTTAAAATTATTACACACACACATATATATGTATATGCTTAAATAATATAAACTAGAAATTTTAAATCAATATATACATATATATAATAGTTTAAAAAAAGATGTTCCCTTGTTATATAATTTCGAAACATTTTCCTAATTAGATTAAATATCGTATAACTTGAAAACAATACTGGTATATATTCTTGAATAACATAAAAAGGAATCTTGATATATATATATATTCCATTACATAAATATAGAACTGAAATTTAATTCTTTTAAAATTAAAAATCTTAAAAAAATAAATAAACTTTAATTTTAAAGATATATGTTTTCACTAACATATTAAATAATAATTATATTCTTTTGAAACTATTTATTTCTTTTACACATCTATAAAAATGAAAATAAAACTTTATTTTTGTATATAAAATATAAGAACTGGAAAATGTTATGTGTTTACATAAAATAATACCATAAAATCACTGATTGAATTTAAAATAATAACATTTTTTTTGAAAATATTAGAACTCCCTTACAGAATTATTAACTAGGGAATTTTTTTTCTTAATTTAGATTTAATACATTTTAAAATGAAATCAATAATATATATATAAATATAAATATATATATATATATGTGTGTGTGTGTTTTGAAAAACTTTAAATTAAAAATAATATATAGATATATACTTGAAGGATATGAATTTGGAATGTGAGAAGATTATGTATTTATACATATACACTTGAAGAATATGAACATTGAATTTGATAAAATTTTGTATATATACATATACCTGCATGAAACTTATTTTTTAATTAGGATAAACACTTTTGTGGGAAAAGTGAGAAACCGAAAGGTTCAACATACAACAAAAAAACACCCAAGCAGAAAACCAGAAACAGACCCGACCAAGCAAAGATAACACTGCCAACCCCAATGCAGGACCACTCGGCAATCCCATGCAAGCATGGTCCCTCCGGAAGGCAAAGCCCTCCCTCAAATTCAACCAAGTCCCAAATGGCCTACAAAGTGGAAAGAGGTGTGCTCCAACCCATCGGAACCAATCTGGCCCTCAGACTTTTCCACACACATCAACGGAGATTTCAGAATCATTGACAAACAATTTGATTCTTCCAGAGCCCATATCCCAAAAAATATTCTATGATAAGAAGGATACCTGATAGTGTGGTTCCTCCATTAACATATCTTCAAGTGCAGAAGTCATCTTGTTCCATACCGGGATATACTCCCCTAGTTTGATCACCCCCTTGTTGAAGCCGCCAATCAGAATCATATCTTGTTTGTCAACCCATTTATATTGCTCCTCATTGAGATTCACGTCAAGGGTCCGACCCATAATCCTGGCTGCATCCTCCTCCAAAGCATTGAGAAATAGAACCTGCTCTTTCACCTCCTCGTCCGAGGACAATATCAAGTCCAAGGATGGGTCAGACTTACTAGATTAAATTAACTGACATCCAACCCCGCTGTCCAGCTCCACATCCACTGCCCTTTTTGTTGACCGAGTCCTCATAGGAGATGGCAGGGATGAGTAGTCCTTCTTACCCCTCCTCCTCATGTCAATCCTATTGCTCTTCAGACCTTGTTCTCCTTCAGAGTAGTATTTACTGACCTCTAAGGGTTATTCATGGGGATCCTCTTGGTACTCTACCACAACAATACTAGAAAATCTGTTTTCAGAGTGATCGGAGTTCGAGTTGGAGAAACTGATCCCCCTGCCTGAATGCCCGAGCCCGATCCCCCTACTTCCCCAACACTGGTTAGGAAAAGAACTTCCAAGACCTCCTCTTGCAGAACACCAGATTTGTCCTCCCCTATCCCCTCCTGAGAAGCCTTTTCTGCACTGCCAGCATTAAACATACCTTCATCCAGCCGCTTGTCCCCCGCACCAGCCTCCATGGAGCTACTGGCCACCCATCCTTCTCCGTTATCCACACTATTCAACAAATTGATTGCCGGGTTCTGACCTGGGATCACCGACTCGCCGAGATTGTGCGGTGTCTCGAGACCCCTGCCCATAAACTGGAAAGCAGTATCAAGGTTCAACACCTTGGAGTGTCCAGTTTCCCTCCATCACATCTCAGAAATATCTGAAGGAAAAGCTGCAGCATCCTCAGATAAAGGTGCCTTCTCTTTGGCCTTATCCAATCCTACCTCCTCCTGAGACACCCCCGGCCCCATTGAGATATTGACCTCACTTGACTTAGAAGGGTCCAAATCAGCATGAGGCCGGCCTGCAAGTGTGGCCTGGGAACTACCATGTCCAGCATTAGTGGTGATCACACCACCCCTCAGAGGTACAATAGTGGACACATCTGTGGTCATAGAGGGTCGACCACTCCCAGATCTTCTTCTACAACCATGCTCAACATGACCCTGTCTGCGGCAATAGGAACAAAAGTCAGTCCAATATTCATAAACAATCGGCTGTGCATACCTGTACTCCTCCTCAACAACAATCAATACTATCTCCGGTGGGATTCTAGAGAGATCCATTTCAACACAAATTCTTGCCGACATGGGATGCGACAAGGATGTTGTTCTTCGATCACTGCACACAAATCGACCTATAGAATTGCCAATTGATCTCAGAAACCCAAGGTTCCGGAACGGGAGAGAAAGGCCAGGCAACTGGATCAAAATCGCCGTAAAGGGGGAATCGTGGTTCATGTGGACATCAAAAGACCACCAGAGCAAATGGAAAGGGAGGCCGGAGAAAGATTTCCTCTTTCTTGACCAAGCCCTTCCCAAATCGTCTTCATCAGCAAAGATACTAAGAAATTGACACGGACCCATAATACCTACCTACGCACGATGTTCCAAACCCCAATCCTCATTGACAACCTTGGCAAAGTGTTCCCCCAGAGGTTGCCGCCGCACGAAACGCACAATCAGAGCCGAGGAAAGAAACGCCGACGCATCAGTGAATTCAATAAAATGGTTTAAATATATATAGATGTTCATAATGTAGCTTGAGATTCCAAGAGAAGCTGGAATTTTAATGGGGAAATTCAATTAAGGCATTATAATGGACCTATAGCCTTATGAGACTGCAATAGAGGGTTTAAAAAAACTAATTTTATTTTAAAATAAAAAAACTAATTTTATTTTAAAATAAAAAAACTCAATTTCTAATTGGATAAGAATTTATGAAAATGCGTTTATGAGTACTTCTCGATTATGCTTCTTTGAGAAGGAAGGAATAGTGCTGGTTGATCAAATTCCCTTTAATTGAGATCTAGAAAATAGATTGAAGTTAAAGAAAGATTTACTTTTTAACATATTGTATAAGGGTCTCTCATAGTGTTGTTTTATTTCAACCTAAGGTGGATAATAAGAAAAATTGAATGAGAAAGAGAGGAAGATGATGAATCTTTGATATTCTTATCTTGAAGGAGAAGGATTGTAGAAAAGTTTGAGGAATAGAGGTGTTGTGAGGAAGAACATAACCTAGGTGGAAGAACAGACAATCATCGTTTGATCATCAGACAACTGTGGACTAACCAAGTTTTTTAACACAATGAATAGTAATAGAAAATAAAATCATCCCAAATTATAACATTTTAATGTTTTGCACTTGAATATAAGTTATGTGGGGACATTGGATCAGAAAATAAAATAACATGCCTTATACATGGGCCAACATGTGAACTCACCACACCTATGTATCAGGCCCTATACACTGGCCATGTGGGTATTTGCCCAAACAATGCTCTCCCTACCTCCAACCATGCAGCAAGTTTCACTTCCCTCCTATAGTCGAGAATGCTACCATGGCAAGGTTGAGATTTCCAGCCACTTGGCTTTGGATGGAAAATATTTTTTTTACAAAAAATTATAAAACAATAGGTAAAAATTAGCTTAGGCATAAATAATTTTATTATTGTATTTTAACTACAATTCATAATATTCTAAACTAGTAA
Source organism: Viscum album (assembly GCA_963277665.1). Lineage (NCBI taxonomy): Eukaryota > Viridiplantae > Streptophyta > Magnoliopsida > Santalales > Viscaceae > Viscum > Viscum album. The sequence continues at coordinate 510,163,227 of OY728145.1, forward strand.
ATTATTCAAAAACATTTTCAACATAAAATTAATTTTACTAATTTCTAAGTATTATTAATATTATTTTCTTATAACTTGTATTTTAATTAGATCAATATTTTAAATTGATTACTTTTGAAAACAAAGTAGCAAAGAAACATTTTTATAACATTTAGGAATAAGGGTATTATTATTATTACTAAAATTATAATATTACATCTATAATAATTCTAATAAATATTTTAAAATAATTAATTCAAAAATTGATTTTATAAACATAATTTTTATATATAAAAATAAAGAATCGTTAAAATAATAACCATTATGACCTATGAACTATATAAATTATGTAAGTTGTCTAAAAAGGGCATTAATATATATATATATATATAAAGTAATTTTTTTTAATAATTAATGATGTATTTAAAATTAAAAACTTTAAAACATGTGGTTTGGAAGAGTACATTTAAGTAAAGAATTATATATTTAATCTTGTTCGAAGAAAATACATTTATTTTAAAGAATATAAACACAATTTATCTTAATTTATAAAGAAAACGAAAAGAATAACTAAATTTATATTAAATTATAATTTATTTTTTTTAACAATAAAATATTTTTATTTAAGAAACATTTATTAAAAGTGTAAATTTTTTGGATGTTACGTACTACCACCCTTAAACAAAATTTCATCCTCCAAATTCATTTATTGTACATAACATAAATTCTGAAATTACATTTTCAGAATTTGAAAAACTAGGATCATTAGAATTTATATTTTTAAAGGTCACTTAATTTACTAGGAGTTCAAAAGTAGATTTATAACCTTTATATTTTTCCTCAATTTAAAAGGCTATAAAATCAAGGTTTTACTAAAATAATAACATTGAAATATAACCTATTTTAACCAAACTTTATAATCTCACAATTTATTTAAACTATTCTTTTGATACCAAATGTGAGTCCCTGAGACTCGTACTTCTAGATCCAGTACCAAAGAATGATGTGTATTGTTTTTTTAAAAAGTAACTGAAAACTATACAGTCATTTACATATGAGGATCTTTTTCGATCTAGTATTTGGATGGAAATGACTAAGATTAAAAATTATCAAAGTTAAAATAATAAATAAAAAGGATTTTATAGGAATTTGATCATGCTAGCACCTTATTGAAGTTAAACTCAATGAAAACTCTAAATGACTCTGAAAACATTTTATAAAACATAAAGAAAGTATAATTTCCCAGTAAGGGGTTTTTAAAAAGACAATGAAAAACTTTTTCAAAATATGTTTTGAACATTTCTTTTGAAAATACATTTCAAAAATAATTTTAACAAAAATATATTACATATATATTTATATATTTCAAAAATAAATAGTTTAGTAAAAACTTTTAGAAACCCTTTGAAAATACTTAAAATTTTAAAAATACATTTTCAAAATCTAATAGCTTTAAAAATACTATTAAAACACTTTGAAAGCATGGTTTTGGAAGTGAATGTCAAATTAAATACACTCTAAAAATGTGATAATACATTTGAAATAAAGTAAAATATACATAAAATGATCTTTATAAATATTTCATTCCCATATGAAAACATTCCATAAGAAAACATAAGGAAAAATAAAACACATAAAGGTTTCTTTGAAAATATGATAAAATCTTTTTTAATTTTATCTTTAAAGTTATTTTCGAAAATAAAGTAAAAAAAATTCATATGAAAATAAAAAAACACATCTTTCTCAAATAAAATCATTAAAAACCCATAAAAATCAGAAATAACACATAAATGTATCTTGGGACATCATTATACTTTTCATTATTATAAATGGAATAACCATGACATTAAATTCCATATGTGTCATTCTTATAAATGGAATAACCATACGATCGACTTCCATACATATCACTCTTTCCAATAGAATAACCATACGATCGACTTCTATACCCATTGAATTGGAGGGATATCACAGATCCACTCATAATTGGTTTATCACGTAACCACCCATCTTCGGTTTATTACAGAACCACCCATCATTGGTTTATCACGTAATCACCTGTGAAATGTTAAATTACCATTATACAATAATAATTCATCAAAGAAAGAAATTATCAACATGTCACTCATCATATTTAATTTTTAATCAAAATAAAATTAATCTTGGATATCAAAATACCCACTCCTTTTTAAAAACCCATTTTCAAAGTAAATACTATTTTTCATTTGAAAACCATTTTAAATAAAGTAAAACGACTTGATAATAAATTATTACACATTTACATACTTATATAAATATATATAAATATGAAATTTCATAAGAAACCATATTCTAGATTTGATACTACCAAATCTTATAGACAATAGCCTTTAGATACTTTCATGAGATACTAACGAAGTAACGATTAACACCCGTGTATTTAAAGATTCATTCATAAACTTATAAAATCCATTTTATTAAACTGTAACATAAAATGATAAATTTAATCATTTAAAATTCATATTTAAATAAAGAAATTAGATATCTTTTTACTAAATTTTTTATACATAAAATAATGGTTCGAATGTATGAACCCGTCATATAAAATAATAGTAATGATAAAGCTATTGTTACATAAAATACTAATTTTAAATATATCGATATAAAATTTTTCTATCATACAATATTCATTAGAAAAATTATTTATATATTACACATAAAATTATAAATGTAATATTTAAAATAATCATATCTTCCTTTTACAATTTGAAATAATTATCCACTTGAATAAGAGAACATAAAACAACTTTGGGAACATAAATTCAAATCATATAATGATAGGTAAATGTTTGTGTGTATATATATGCACACACACACACACATCATAAGTATAAAATCCTTCATACATTGAGAATAATTTATTTATTACATAAATTATAAATGTCTTTAAATTATAAGATGTAAATTATCCGTTAACATGAATTCAAATAAAAAAAATTTAAACATGATGATTTTGAAATTATTAATTAGATATGTATATGACTAAATAATATAAACTAGAAATTTTAAATCAATATATACATATATATATATATATATAATAGTTTTTAAAAAATAATTCCCCTTACTTGGTATATAATTTGAAAACATTTTCCTATTTAGGGTAAATAACTTGTACATTGAAAACAATACTTGTATATATGATTGAAGAACATAAACACAAAACTTAAAAATTATATATATATGTATATATATAATCTACATAAATATAGATTTGATAATACTTCCTTGAGAAATTTTAACACTTAAAAACATAAATAAACTTGAATTTTAAAGATATAGATTTTCACTTACATAATAAATCATAATTAATTTCTTTTGAAAATATTTAATTTACTTTCATATCTATAAACTTAAAAATAATACTTTATTTCTTTACATAAAATATAAGAACTTGAAAACATTAAGTTTTGTATATATAATAATACCATAAAATCATATTTTGAAATTATAATAATATCATGTATTTGAAGATAATATGACTCCATTACATAATTATTTACCTATAAAAACACTTTCTTAATTTAGAATAAATACATTGTAATTTTAAATCAATAATATATATATATATATATATCTATTTTGAATAACTTGAAATTGAAAATAATATATACATATACACTTGTAGAATGTGAACTTGGAATTTGAGAACATTATGTATATATACATATACACTTTAATAATATGAACATGGAATTTGAGAACATTATGTATATATACATATACACTTTAAAAATATGAACTTGGAATTTGATAACATTATGTATATATACATATACACTCTTACAAAACAATGTGATTTTGAAATCTAATGGAAGAATAGATTAAAAATAATATAAATTATAATCCTATTTGAAAATAAATATAGTTTAAAAAAAATAAAATAACCCCCTTACTTGAATATTGGAAATCGAAAATGGTTTCTTCTTACATGGTTTGTTCAGACCAGATGAAGGTAATGAGTTTCTACCTACTTGAGTGTACTCAAACCAGAGGAATATCAAGATAAAAATCAAGAAGGATGGATCAGGCATGGATATCAAATGATGGAGGAGTTCTGTTTGTAGAGTGGTTTACATTTTTATAGATGTTTGGGTAGTATCTTGAGCTTCCAAGATAAGCTATAAGTATTAAGGGACAACTCAATGTAGGCATTATAGTGGACCTATAGCCTTATAATACCTCAATTGAGGTTTTAAAAAAACAACTGATTTTATTTTAAAATAGAAAAACTCAATTTTGAATTTGATAAGAATTTATACAAATGAATTTCTGTGTACTACCCAACTATGAATCTTTGAGAAGAAAAGAACAATACTGGTGGACTGAGTTTTAGTAGGTTGATATCCAGAAAATAGATCAAAGTTAAAGAAAAATTGATCTTTTTAGCATAATATATAAGGGTCTCTCATACTTTAGTTTTCTTACACCGAGAGGTGGATAAGAATACAACTTCAAATGGGAAATAGAATAAGACGATGAAGCTTTGATCATCTTGGAATTCAAGATAAGGATCGATGAAAATTTTGAGGGATAGAGGTGTCGCGAGGAAGAAGATAACTTTGGGGGAAGATCTGACAGTCGTTGTTTGATCATTAGATAGCTCTAGTTTAACTAAGTGTTTTAACATAGTGAACAATACCAAAAAAATCATCCCACATAAAAACATTTTGATGTAGTGCACTTGAATATAAGTTAAGTGGTGATATTGCCTTGAAAAAAGAAATAACAAGACTTATACATGGGCCAACATGCAAACTCGCCAAACCTATGCATCAGTACTCATTCACGTTCCATGTGGGTCTTTTCCCAAGATATGTGATCCCTCCCTCTAGCTTTGTGTCATATTTTTGTTCCCTCCTATGGCCGAGAAAGCTCCCATGGAAAGGTTGAGCTGTCCAGCCACTTGGCTTTGGATATAATCATATTTATTTTATAAAAATTATAAAACATAAGATAAAAATTAACTTAGTCAAAAATCATTTTATTAATATATTTTAAATAAAAATAATAATATTTGAAACTAGTAAATTATTAAAAAACATTATCAACATAAAATTACTTTTACTAGTTACTAAGTATTATTATTATTATTATAATTATTTTCTTATAACTTTTATTTTAATTAGATCATTATTTCAAATTGATTACTTTATATAAAAAAGTAATAAATAAATTTTTTTATAACATTTAAGAATAAAGGTTTTATTATTAATACTCAAAAAATAATATTAAATCTAAAACAAGGATAATAAATATTTTAAAATGAAGAATTAAAAAAATGATTTAATAAACATAATTTTTATATATCGAAATAATTAATCTTTAAAATAATAACCATTATGATCTATGAACTATTCAAATTATATATAATGTTCAAAAAGGGTATTACTATATACATAAAAGGTTATTTTGGTTAATAAGTAAATATTTATTCAAAATTAACAACATTAAAACATGATGTTTAGAAAAGTACTTTTAAGTGAAGAATTGTATATTTAATCTTGTATTAAGAAAATACATTTCTTTTAATGAATATAAATATAATTTATCTTAATTTATAAAAAAATCTAAAAATTAACTAAGTTTATATTAAATTATACTTTAGTTTGTTTTAATAATAAATCAATTTTATTAAAGAAACAATTATTAAAATCATAAATTTTTGGGATGTTTCATACTACCACACTTAAACAAAATTTCATCCCACAAATTCATTTTTTATACATAATGAAAATTATGAAATTCCATTTTCATAATTTGGAAAAATAGGATCAGTAGAATCTATATTTTTATAGGTGGCTTAATTTCTTAGGAGTTAAAAATTATATTTATAACTTTTATATTTTTTTTCTAAATTTGAAAGGTTATAAAACAAATGTTTTACTAAAATAATAACTTAGAAATTTAACCTATTTGGACCAAACATCCTAATCTCGAAATTTATATAAAACGTTCCTTTGATACAAAATGTGAGGCCCCACAATCCGTGCTTCTAGATCTAGTACAAAAAAAATGTTGTATATTTTTTTTAACAAAAAGTAACTAAAAAATATACAGTTATTTACATATAAGGATCTTTTCTGATCTAGGATTTGGAGGGAAATGTCCACTATTAAAAATTATCAAAGCTAAAATAATAAATAAAAATATTGTGAAATGACTTTTCTCATGATAGCTCCATATGAAAGTTAAACTCCATGAAACTTCTAAATGACCCTAAAAGGATTTTATTAAACATTAGGTGAGATATATTTCCCAATAAAGGGGTTTTAAAAAGACTGGAAAAACCTATTTGAAAATATTTTTTGAACATTTATTTTTAAAATACAATTGAAAATTCATTTTTTTCAAAATAGATATTTGATATATATATATATATATGTTACAAAAAAATATATTTGGAAAAAACCTTTAGAAACCCTTTAAAAATACTTATTACTTTTAAAACCATATTTTGAAAACACTTTTTAAAAATATAATAGCTTTAAAATTACTCTAAAAAACCCTTTGAAAACATGGTTTTGGAAATGCCTTTCAAAATAATTACACCTTGAAAATAGGATAAAAAATTTGAAATAAAGTAAAAGTGACATAAAATGAACTTTATAAATCTTTCATTCCCAAATGAAAAAATTCCATAAGAAACATTAAGGCAAAATAATACACATAAAGGTTTCCTTGAAAACATGATAAACTCATATAATGATTAATTCTATCTTAAAAGTTATTTGAGAAAATGAATTAAAAAAATTTCTTATGAAAACACACAAACACATTTTTCTCAAACAAAATCATTAAAAATCCATAGCAAGAATAAATAACACATCAATGTATCTGGGGACATCATTATACTTTTCATTCTTATAAATGGAATAACCATGCGGTCGACTTCCTTACATGTCACTATTACAAATGAGATAACTATATGGTATACTTCCATACATATCACTCTTACCAATGGAATAAACATACGGTCAACTTCCATACCCAATGTATTATAGGGTTATCACAGACCTACCCATCATTATTTTATCACATAACCAACCGTCTTTGGTTTATCACAGTGCCCCCCATCATTGATCTATCACGTAATCAAACATAAAATTTCAAAGTACCATTAAATAATCATAACACATAAAATAATGAAATTATCAACATGTCACTCATAATATTTAATTTTCACTCAAATGAAAATTACTCTTGGATATCAAAATACACTCATTTTAAAAACCTATTTTAAAAGTAAATACTTTTTTTTATTTGAAAACCATTTCCAATAAAGTAAAATGAATTGAAAATTAATTATTATATATTTAAAAACTTATATAAATATATATAAATATGAACTTTCATAAGAAAAAAACTATTATATTTGGTGATACCTAATCTTATAGAAAATATAATTTGGATAATTTCTTGAGATGCTAATGGAGGAATGATTAACACCCATGTATTTAAAGTGTCATTCCTAAACTCCTAAAATCCATTTTATTAAAATAAAACATAAAATGATAACTTTTATAATTTAAAAATAATTCTTGAATAAATAAGTTAGATACCGATTTACTTAATTGATTTTATACATAAAATAATGGTGTGAAGGTATAAACCATTCACAAAAAATAATAGTAATTATAAAATTATTGTTTTCATAAAATATTACATTTAAATATAAAGATATAAATAAGTTTATATCTTTAAATATTTAAAATAAAAATATATTATATATTTCACATAAAATTATAAAAGTAACATTTAAAATAAGAATATCATCCTTTCATAATTTGATATAAATATCAACTTGAATAAGAGACCATAAAACAAATTTTGGTATATGAATTCAAATAATACAATGATAGTTAAATGTGTATATATATATGTATATATATACACATACATCATAAGTATAAAATCACTTATAAATTTATAATAATTTCATTATTATATAAATTATAAATGTGTTTAAAGTATAAGATTTAAAGTATCCCTTAACAAGAATTCAAATCTGAAAAATATAAATTTTGAATATTTTGAAATTATATATATATATATATGTATATGATTAAATAATATAAACTTGAAATTTTAAATTTATATATACATATATATAATTGTTTTTTTAAAGTCCACATGTTATATAATTTGAAAATATTTTCATAATTGGAGTAAATAGCGTGTACCTTGAAAAAAATACTTGTATATATTAGTGAAGAACATTAATATGAAACTTGAAAATAATATATATATATATATATATATACACACCCTTACATAAATATAGATTTGAAATACTTCCTTGCTAAGTTATAACTCTTAAAAACATAAATAAACATGAATTTTGAAGATATAGGTTTTCAATTACATATTAAATCACAATTAGTTTCTTTTGAAAATTGATTTTTCATTTACATATCTATAAACTTAAAAATAATACTTTATTTCCAGACATAAAATATAATAACTTGAAAACATTAAGTTGTGTACATAATGTAATACCATAAAATTATAGTTTGAAATTATAATAATATCATGTATTTGAAAATATTTTGACTCCCTTACATAATTATTAACTTATAAAAACACATTTTTAATTTATAATAAATACATTTTAATTTAAAATCTACAATACATAAATATATATATATATATGTGTGTGTGTGTGTGTGTTTTAAAGAACATTAAATTGAATATAATATATACATATACACATGATTAATATAAACTTGGAATCTAAGAAAATTTTATATATATACATATACACTTGAAGAATATGAACTTAGAATTTGATAACATTGTGTACATATACATATAAACCCTTACAAAATAAGGGTTTTTGAAATTTAATGGAGGAACAACTTAAAAAAGAATAGAAATTATAACCCTTTTTGAAAATAAATATAGTTTGATAAAAATAAAAGAATCCACTTAATTAAATATTTGAAATCAAAAATAGTTTCTTCTTACATGGGGTGATTATACCAGATAAAGATACTGATTTTTTACCTACTTTTGCGTACTTGAACTAGGGAAGAACAAGAAAGAAATCAAGGTGGAGGGATCATGCATGGTTTTCCAATAATGGAGGAGTTCTATCTATGAAGTGGTTTACATATATCTAGATGTTCTAATAGTGGATTGAGATTCAAATAGAAGCTGAAATTGTTAAGGGAAAATTCAATGAAGGAATTAATGTAGAACTACAGCCTTATAAGACCTCAATTTAGAGTTTTTAAATAAAACAACTTATTTTATTTTAAAATAGAAAAACTCAATTATGAATTTTATAATAATTTAGGAAAATGAATTTATAAGTATTGCTCAGCTATGATTATTTGATAATCAAGGAATGGATTTGGTGGATAGATTCTCTATATGATGATATCTGGAAAATAGATTGATGTTAAATAAAATTTGACCCTTTTAGCATACTGCATAAGGGTCTCCTGTAGTGTAGTTTTCTTGCACCAAAAGGTGGATTAGAAGAAAAATTTGAATGGTAATGATAGGAAGACGACAAAGCTTTGATCATATTGGCATGAAGGAGATGGATCAATGGAAATTTTGAAGGATCAAGGAATTTCGAGGAAGGAGATAAACTGGGAGGAAGATTGAGTTATCATCGTTTGATTATCGGACAACTATGGTTTAACCGAGTGTTTTAACACAATGAAAAATACCCAAATAATCATCCCACATTGAAAAATTTCGATGTTGTGCACTTGAATATAAGTTAAGTGGTGATATTGGATCAGAAAATGAAATAATAGGCCTAATACACAGACCAACATGCGAGCTCACCAATCCTATGCATCATGCATTATACGCAAGCTATGTTGGTCTTTTCCCAAGCTATGTGCTTCCTACCTCCATCCTTGCGGCCAGTGTCGGTTCCCTCTTATGGTCGAGCATGCTCCTATAGAACAGTTGCGCTGGATGACCACTCTTCTTTAAATGGACTAATAAATTTTTTGATATAAAAATTAAAAAACATAAGGTAAAAATTAACTTAGGCTTAATCATTTTGTTATTATATTTTAACTACAATTCATAATATTTGAAACATGTAAATTATTTAAAAAAGGTTTCAACATAAAATTAATTTTACTAGTTACTAAGTATTATTATTATTATTTTCTTGGAACTTGTATTTTAATTAGATCGTTATTTAAAATTAATTACTTCTTAAGAGAAAGTACCAAAGAAACATTTTTATAAAATTTAATAATAAGGGTTTTATTATTATTAATCAAATAATAATATTACATATAAAACAATGAAACTAAATATTTTAAAATAAGTGATTAAAAAAATGATTTTATAAACATGATATTTACATGTCAAAATAATGAATCTTTAAAATAATAACCATTATGACATATAAACTATATAAATTATATATGATGTTAAAAAAGGATATATATATATATATAAAGTAATTTTTGTTAATAAGTTAATATGTATTAAAAATTTATAACATTAAAATACGAGGTTTGGAAGAGTAGTTTTAAGTGAATAATTATATATTTAATATTGTTTTAAGGAAATACATTTATTTTAATGAATATAAATATACTTTATCATAATTTATATAAAAAATCTTAAAAAATTAACTATGTTTATATTAAATTATACTTTAGTTTGTTTTAATAATAAAACAATTTTATTTTAGAATAATTTATTAAAAGAATAAATTTCTAGGATATTACATACTACCACCCTTAAATAAAATTTCATCCTTAAAATTATTTTTTCGTAATTAAGGAAAATTCTAAAATTCTATTTTCCAAATTTAGAAAACTAGGATCAGTCAAATCTATATTTTTAAAGGCCACTTAATTTCCTAAGAGTTTAAAAGCAGATTTATAACTATTTTATTTTTCCTCAATTTAAAAGTTATAAAACAAATGTTTTACAAAAATAATAACTTGTAAACCTAACCAATTTTTAACCAAACGTCCTTATCTAAAAATTAACCTAAACTATTCCTTTGATACCAAATGTGTGTCCCTCAAAACTAGGATTCTGGATCTGGTACAAAATAATGCAGTATATTGTCTTTTATAAAAATTAACTGAAAAATATACAGTCATTTACATCTAAGGATATTTTATGATCTAGGATTTTGAGGAAAAGGACCATTAATAAAAATTATCAAAGTAAAAACAATAAATAATTTTATTTGATAAGACTTATCTCGTGCTGGCTCTTTATTAATGTTAAACATCATAATACCTCTAAATGATCCTAAAAACATTTTATAATACATAGGTTGAGCATAATTTTTTAGTAAGAGGTTTTTAAAAAGCCAGTGAAAATCTTTTTAAAAATTATTTTTGGACATATATTTTGAAAATACTTTTGAAAACTCATATATATAAAATTAGATATTTGATATATATATATATATAAATTTAAAAAATAAGCATATTTGGGAAAAAAAATTAGAAGCCCTTTGAAAATACTTATAATTTTGGAAACCATATTTTGAAAAAAGATTTAAAAATATAATAGAATAAAAAATACTCTTAAAACCCCTTTAAAAACATAGTTTTTTAAATGAATTTAAAAATACTTAAACATTTAAAATACGATAATAAATTTTAAATAAATTAAAAGAGACATAAAATGATCTTTATAAATCTTTCATGCTCGTATGAAAACTTTCCACAAGAAAACTTAATTCAAAATAAAATACATTAAGGTTTCCTTGAAAACCTGATAAAATCATATAAGTTTTACTTGTATCTTCAAATTTATTTGGGAATATGAAGAAAAACAATTTATATGAAAACACACACACACATTTTTCCTCAAATAAAATCATTAAAAACACATATCAATCATAAATAATACATAAATTTATTTTGGGACTTCGTTATACTTTTCATTCTAATAAATGAAATAACCATATAGTCGATTTCCATACACGTCACTCTTACAAATGGAATAACCATACAATTGACTTCCAAACATGTTAATCATACAAATGGAATAACTATACAGTCAAATTCTATACCCAATGCATTAGAGGGCTATCACAGACCCACCCATCATTGGATTATCATGTAACAACCCATATTTGGTTAACCACAAACCAGCCATCATTTGTTTATCACGTAATTACCTGTCAAATGTTCAAGTACCATTATATAATCATAACAAATAAAAGAATGAAATTATCAACATGTCACTCATCATATTTCATTTTCAATCATGAAAAAATTACTCTTAGATATCAAAATACCCACTCCTTTTAAATACCCCATTTTCAAAGAAAATAACCTTTTTCATTTGAAAAACATTTTCAATAAAGTAAAAAGACTTGAAAAATCATTTTTATATATTTACATACTTATATAAAAATATATAAATATGAAAATTAATATAAAAACATCTGTTAGATTTGGTACTACCTAATATTTTGGAAAATAGACTTTGGAAAATTTGATGAGATGTTAATGAAGGTATGATTAAAACCCTTGTATTTAAAGTTTCATTCATAAAATCATAAAATCCATTTTATTAAAATAGAAAATAAATTTATAACTTTTACCATTTAGAATTCATTATTGAATAAAGAAATCAAATACCAATTTACCTAATTGATTTTATACATAAAATAATGGTGTGGTGGTATGAACCCTCTACATAAAATAATTGTAATTATAAAATTAATAGTTACATAAAATAATACTTTTAAATATATAGATGTAAAAATTTTCAATAATTAAATATTCATAATTAAATGCAATTATATGTTACACAAAAAATTTTAAAAGTAACATTTAAAATAAGCACATCATCCTTGCATAATTTTAAATAAACATCTACTTGAATAAGAGAACATAAAACAAATTTTGGAACATGAATTCAAATCATAAAATGATAGTTAAATGTATATATATATACACATATATTATAAGTTCAAAATCCCTTATACTTTGAGAATAATTTCAACATTACATAAATTATAAATGTCTTTAAAGTGTAAGATTTAAAGTATCTCTTAACATGAATTTAAATTGAATAAATATAAAGTTGTTGATTTTGAAATTATTACATATATATGTATATGATTAAATAATATAAACATGAAATTTGAAATCAATATATACATATATATAATAGTTTTGTAAAAAGAAGCCCCCTTACCTGTTATATAATTTGAATACATTTTCCTAATTAGAGTAAATACCTTATACCTTGAAATCAATACTTGTATATATGCTTGGAGAACATAAACATGAAACTTGAAAATTATATATATATATATATATATATATAAACCCTTACATAAATATATATTTTAAATTACTTGATAAATTAGGACTCTTAAAAACATAAATAAACATGAATTTTTTAGATATATTTTTTCAATTTCACATTAAATCACAATTAATTTATTTTTAAAATAGTTATTTCATTTACAAATATATAAACATGAAAACAATACTATATTTTTTACATAAAATATAATAACTTGAAAACATTAAGTTTTTTACATTAAAATAATACCATAAAATCATCGTTTGAAATTATAATAATATTATGTTGTTGAAAATATTATGACCCCCTTATATAATTAATAACTTAGAAAATACGTTTCTTAATTTAGAATAAATACATTTTAATTTGAATTCAATGATATATATATATATATATATATATATTTCTATGTGTGTGTTTTTAAGAACATGAAATTGAACATAATATATATATATACACACTTGAAGAATATAAAATTAGAATTTGGGAACCTTGTGTATATATACACATACACCCTTAAAAAATAAGGGATTTTACAAATCTATTGGAATAATAGCTTAAAAAATATTAGAAATTAGGACCCTTTTTAAAAATAAATATAGTTTGATAAAAATAAAAATTGACCCTTACTTCGTGCTTGGGGTGTTCAGAGAAGATGAAGTTAGTGAGTTTCTACATGCTTGAGGGTACTCAAACTAGGGGTAGAATAAGAGAGAAATCAATGAGGAGGGATCGACCAAGGATATCCAATGATGAAGGAGTTCCATATATAAAACGGTTTATATATATATGTTTATATAATGGCTTGATCTTCTAAGAAATTCTGGAATTTTGAAGGGAAAATTCGATGGAGGCATTATAGTGGACCTACAAGCATATGAGACTGCAATCATGGGTTCCATAAAAACAAATCATATTATTTTAAAATGGAAAAACTCAATATTTGATTTGATAAGCATTTATGAAAATGAATTTATGAGTACTTACTGACTATGCTTCTTTGATATTAAAGGATTGGTGTTGGTGGATCAAGTTTCCATAGGTTGAGATCTGGAAAATAGATCAAAGTTAAAGAAAAATTATCCTTTTAAGAATAATATATAAGGGTCTCTCATATTGTAGTTTGGTTGCAAAATAAGTTGGATAAGAAGAAAAATTCTAATAGGAATGAGAAGAAGATGACGAAGCTTTGATCATCTTGGAATGAAATAGAAGGATTGATGAAAATTTCAAGGGGTAAATGCATCATGGGGAAGAATAAAACCCATAAGGAAGACTGGATGGTCATTGTTTGATCATCGAACAACTCTGGTTTAACTGAGTGTTTTAACACAGTGAGAAGCACTAAAAGACACATCCCAAATTGAAACATTTCGATGTTTTCTTTCTTGAATATAAGTTAAGTGGTGATATTGGATTGAAAAATGAAATAACAACCCTTATACATGTGACAACATGAAAACTCACTAAGTTATGAATCACGCCTTATACGTGGGATATGTGGGTCTATTCCCAAGATATGTGATCCCTCCCTCTAGCCATGCATCCAGTGTCGATTCCCTCCTATGGTCGATCATGCTCCCATTAAAAGGTTGAGCTGGCCAACAACTTGTGTTTGGATGGAATAATAATATTTTTTGTTTTAAAAATTATATAACATAAGTTAAAAATTAACTTTGTCATAAATCATTTTGTTATTATATTTCAACTACAAATCCTAATATTTTAACCTACTAAATTATTCAAAAAAATAAACATAAAATTACTTTTAATGGTTACTATATATTATTTTTATTATTTTGTAACTTGTATTTTAATTAGAACATTATTTCCAATTGATTACTTTTTAGAAAAAATTACCAAAGAAACATTTTTATAACATTTAAGAATATGGGTTATACTATTATTACTCAAATAATAATATTACTTCTAAAACAAGGTTAATAAATATTTTAAAATAAGTAATTAAAAAAAATGATTTTATAATTACAATATTTATGTATCAAAATAAAGAATCTTTAAAATAATAACCATTATAACCCATGAATTATATAAATTATATATTATGGTCAAAAAAACATTTATATATATATAAAATATGTCATTTGTTAATAAGTAAATATGTATTCAAAATTAACAACATTAAAACATGAGGTTTGGGACTGTACATTTAAGTGAAGAATTATATATTTAGGATTTTTTTAAGAAAATAAATTTATTTTAAAGAATATAAATATACTTTAACATAATTTTTAAAAAAAATAAAAAAATAACTAAGTTTATATTAAATTATACTTTAGTTTTTTTAATAATAAAACAATTCTATTTAATAAAATGTTTTTAAAAGCATATATATATGGAATGTTCCATACTACCACCCTTAATCAGAATTTCACCCTCAAAATTCATTTGTCGTACTTAAGGATAATTATAAAATTCTATTTTCAGAATTTGGAAAACTATGATTAGTAGAATCTATATTTTTTAAGGTTAAATAATTTCCTAGATGCTTAAAAGTGGATTTATAACTCTTATATTTTTCCTCAATTTAAAAGGTTATAAAATAAAGGTTTTAATAAAATAATAACTTAAAAACTTAACATATTTTTAACCAAACATTCTAATATCTAAATTTATCTAATCCATTCATTTGATACCAAATGTGAGGCATTGAGACTCGTGCTTTCAGATCTAGTAAAAAGTAATGCAGTATATTTTTTCAATAAAAAGTAACTAAAAAATATACATTTATTTACATATGATGATCTTTTATGGTCTAGGATTTTGAGGAAAAGGACCACTATTACAAATTATCAATGTTAAAATATAAAATAAAAAGGTTGTGATATGACGTTGCTCACACTATCTCCTTATTGAAGTTAAAATCCATAAAACCTCTAAATGACAGTAAAAACATTTTATAAAACATAGAGTGAGCATAATTTCGTAGTAAGGGGTTTTAAAAAATCCATAGAAAAAACTTTTTGAAAATAGTTTTTGGACATATGTTTTGAAAATAATTTTGAAAACTCTTATATATCAAAATAGATATTTGATATATATATATATATATATATAAAATAAATATCTTTGGAAAAAATATTCAAAACCCCTTTAAAGAAACTTATAATTTTGAAAACCATAATTTGAAAACACGTTTTCAAAATATACAAGATTTAAAAATACTCTTAAAAACCCTTTGAGAACATGTTTTTTCAAATGCCTTTCAAAATAATTACACTTTGAAAATGAGATAATACTTTTTAAATAAAGTGAAATAGACATAAAATGAGCTTTATAAATCTTTCATGCCCATATGAAAACAATCCATAAGAAAAATTAAGGAAAAACCAAACACATAAAGGTTTCTTAAAAAAAATGATAAACTCATACAATGTTTACTTGTGTTATAAAATTTATTTGAGAATATGAAGTAAAAAAATTTCATATGAAAATACACAAACACATTTTTCTCAAATAAAATCATTAAAAACCCTTAGAAAGCATAAATAACACATAAATGTATCTTGGGACATCATTATACTTTTCATTCTTGTAGATATGATAACCGTGTGATCGACTTCCATACATGTCACTCATACAAGTTGAATAACCATATAGAAAAATTTCATACTTGTCACTCTTACCAATGGAATAACCATCGGATCAACTTTCATACCCAATAAATTAGAGGGCTATCACGGACCCGCCCATCATTTGTTTATCATGTAACCACACATCTTTGATTTATCACAGAACCACCCATCATTGGTTTATCATGTAATCACCCATAAAATTTCCAAGTACCATTATATAATCATAATATATAAAAGGATGAAATTATCTACATATCACTCATCATATTTCATTTTTAGTCATAAGAAAATTACTCTTGGATTTCAAAATACCCACTCCTTTTTAATACCCACTTTCAATGAAAATACCATTTTTCTTTTAAAAAACTTTTTCAATAAAGTAAAAAATACTCTATAATGAATTATTACATATTTTAATATTTATATAAAATATAAATATGAATTTTCATTAGAAAATAAATGTTATATTTGGTACTACCTAATCATATGGAAAATAGCCTTTGGATACTTTCATTAGATGATAATTATGGAATAATTAACACCCATGTATTTAAATTTTCATTCATAAACTGATAAAATCCATTTTATTAAAATAGAACCTAAAAGGACAAATTTTATCATTTAAATTTCATTCTTGAATAACAAAATCAGATATCCATTTACTGAATTTATTTTATACATAATATAATGGTGTAACGGTAAGAACCCTTCACAAAAAATAATTGTAATTATAAAATTACTTTGTATATAAAATAATAATTTAATTTATATTGATATAAAATTTTTCTATCTTAAAATATTCATAAGAAAAGGTAACAATATATTACTCCTAAAATTATAAAAGTAACATTTAAAATTATCATATCGTCATTGTATAATTTGAAATAAATATCAACATGAATAAGAGAAATTAAAACAAATTAGGGTACATGAATTCAAATCATACAATGAATGTTAAATGTGTGTGTATATATATATATTTGTTTATTTATGTACACATACATCATAAGTATAAAATCCCTTATACTTTGAGACTAATTTATTTATTAGATAAATTATAAATGTATTTAAAGTTTAAGATTTAAAGTATCCATTAACATGAATTCAAATCGGAAAAATATAAACATGATGATTCTGAAATAATTACATATATATTTATATGATTAAATAATATAAACATGAAATTTTAAATCTATCTATATATATATATATATAATAGTTTTGAAGAAAAGTTCACTTACTTGTTATATAATTTGAAAACATTTTCCTAATTAGAGTAAATAGCTTGTACCTTGAAATCAATACTTGGGTATTTGCTTAAAGAACATAAACATGAAACATGAAAATAATATATATATATATATAACCTTACATTAATATAGTTTTGAAAATATTTTCTTTCTAAATTACGACTCTTAAAACCCAAATAAACTTTAATTTTAAAGATATAGGTTTTCACTTACCTATTAAATCATAATTAATTTATTTTGAAAATAATTATTTCATTGAAATATCTATAAAAGTGAAAATAATATATTATTTTTATACAAAAAACATAATAACTTGAAAACATTAAGTTTTATACATAAAATAATACCATAAAATCATAGTTTGAAATTATAATAATATCATTTATTTGAAAATAATATGTCTCCCTTACATAATTATTAACATAGAAAAACACTTTATTAATTTAGATTAAATATATTATAATTTTAAATCAATAAGACACACACACACATATATATATGTTTTAAAGAACTTGAAATTGAAAATAATATATACATATACATTGAAGAAAATAAACTTGGAATTTGAGATCATTATGTATATATACACACATACACCCTTTCAAAACAAGGGGTTTTTTAATTCTAATGGAATAATATCTTAAAATATAATAGAAATTATAACACTTTTTGAAACAAAATATAGTTTTATAAAAATAAAATAATCCCCTTACTTGAATGCTTGAAACGAAAAATGGTTTCTTCTGGCATGGGGTGTTCAGACAAGATGAAGGTAGTGAGTTTTTTCCTGTTTGATGGCACTTGAACTAGGGAAAAAACAAGAGAGAAATCAAATAGTAGGGATCATGCATGGATATAAAATGGTGGAGGCGTTCCATATATAAAATGGTTTACATATATATCAATGTTTAGATAGTTCATTAAGCTTCCAAGGCAAGTTGGAATTGTGAAGGGAAAATTCAATTAAGGCATTATAGTGGACCTACATCCCTATTAGACCTCAATCAAGGATTTTAAAAAAATAATTGATTTTATTTTAATAATAAAAAACTAGATTTAGAATTTGATAAACATTTATGAAAATGAATTTATCTGTACTTCCCAGATATGTTTCTTTTAAAAGAAAGGAACATTGCTAGTGGATTGAGTTTCGGTAGGTTGATATATTGAAAACAGTTTGAAGTTACAGAAAAATTGGTCATTTTAGCATATTGTATAAGGGCCTCTAATCAATGGTTTTCTTTCAGTAGAAGGAGAAGAAGAAGACAACTTCTAATGTGAAAGATAGGAAGATATAAAAACTTATATCATCGTGGTCTATGGTAAAAGTACCTATGAATAGTTCAAGGGATAGAGGCGTCATGGGGAATAAGATAACACATGAGGAATATAATATGGTCATCATTTGATCATTGGATGGAATTTTTTTAACTAGATGTTTTAACGTGATGAATAGTAATCAGAAAAAATTATCCCACATTAAAACTTTTTGATGTTTCATGATTTAATATAAGTTAATTGGTGACATTGGATCAACAAAAGAAATAGAGGGCCTTATACACGAGCCGACATACGTTCTCACCTAACCTATGCATCGGGCCTTATAGATGGGTCATGTGGGTCTTTCCCCAAGCTATGTGCTCCCTGCCTCTAGTCATTCGGAAAGTGTCGGTTCCCTCCTATGGTCGAGCATGCTTCTATGGTGAGGTTGAGATGGCCAACCACTTAGCTTTGGATGGCCTAATAAATTTTATTATAAAAATTATAAAACATAAGGTAAAAAATAACTTAGGAATAAATCATTTTATTATAATTTTTTAACTACAACTAATCATATTTGAAATAAGTAAATTATTCAAAAAAATCAACATAGAATTAATTTTACTAATTACTAAGTAATAATAATAATATTTTCTAATAACATTTATTTTAAGTAAATCATTATTTCAAATGGATTACATTTTAGAATAAAGTACCAAAGACACATTTTTATAAATTTTAAGAGTAATGGGTTTATTATTATTACTCGAATAATAATATTATGTCTAAAATAAGGATAATAAATATTTTAAAATAATATATTCAAAAAAAATATTTTATAAACATAATTTTTAAATGTAAAAATAAAGAATCCTTAAAATAATAACCATTTTTACCTATGAACTATATAAATTATATATGGTGTTCAGAAATGGTATTTTAGTATATATATATATATATATTAAAATTAAGTCTTTTTCATAACTAAAGATGTATTCCAAATTAATAAAATTAAAACCTAAGGTTTGGAATAGTAATTTTAAGTGAATAATTATATATATAAGATTTTTTAAGAAAATATATTTATTTTAAATAATATAAATATACTATATCTTAATTTATAAACAAAACGTTAAAAAATAACTATGTATATATTAAATAATATTTTTGTATGTTCTAATAATAAATAAATTTTATTTAATAAACATTTATTAAAACCATAAATTCCTGTGATGTTATAGTATATTTACCTAGAGTTATTTTCTTGAACATAAATCTAAAAATTTGTGTAAATTTATTTGATATTTCAAATTTGTTTAAAATAAAAAATGGTTATATAATTTTAAATTAAAAGTAATAGAGTAGGTGGGTTTTCAAATTTATAATTTGATAAATTATATTAATAAAATGGATATAATTATATTTTTCATCCACTAGGACTCCATAAAAAATGGTGTGGTTGATGGGAAAAATAATAATTTGTAAGAAATGGACAAAAAAATTTTAAATGAGTACTTTTTACCAAAGTATTCCTTGGTATAAGTTTTTATAAATGATTTTAATGTTTCTAATTGTATTCTTCTTAGGAATTTTTTAAATAATAATCCTTATGAAACATATAAAGGAAGGAATCCTAGAATTGGTAATTTTAGACTATTTGGATTAAACATTGACTTTATTAATACCAAAGAAACACTATAAATATTTGATTCAAAATCATATAAATGTAATCTTTTAGGATATTATAGACCAAGTAAGTAATATAATGTTTATAACAAAATAACATTTTTATTTGAAGAATCTCTCCATATTAATTTTTTTTGAAAATCATTTAGAGAAAATAAAATTGAGTTTAGAATAAGACAAGGAAGATTTTAGAGATTTTAACCCTGGTGAAACTAAAAATTAAAAGATTTATTAATCTATTAAGGGAAATATTAATTCTCACGAACAAACATTAATATTATAGAAAGATAATCAAGGTAACAATGTAATTAGTGATATAACTACTAATGTTAAAATAATAAATTCCTTAATAAATATTTTTTCTTATCAAGCTTTTATTTCTAATTTCAAGCCTTAAAATATTGATGAAGCTTTTCCAAATTCAAAATGAATTATGGAAATTTATAAATAATTAACTCAATTATATATGAATAAAGTATGGACCTTAGTTTAATCCCATAAAAATAAAACTTTTATTAGAACAAAGTGTATATTTAGAAACAAGTTAGATTATTTTTGTCGAATAATTATAAATAAGGCCAAGTTAGTGGATCAAGGTTACAACCTAGAAGAAGGAATTGATTTTAAACAAAAATTTCCCCTGTTTCTCTATTAGAATATATAAGAATTATTTTTTAAAATTCATCTAATTATGGAAATAAATTTCTCCAAATTGATGGAATAAGTTCATTTTTGAATGGATATATTTATGATATAAAGAAAAATCATAGTTTTGAGAATTAATATATATATAATAATATTTTTAAACTCTAAAAACTTCTTAATATTATAAAACAAGATCTTTGAGCTTGGAATGAGAGGTTTTATTTATTCCTTTTAATTATTTTTTTTGAAAATAGAAAATTTGATTCAATCTTATTCATCAAAAGAGCTTTTAAAGATATTTTTATCATACAAATATATGTTGATGAATTATATTTTGTTCTTCATGTAATAATATTTGTAATGAATTTTCCAATTTAATGTATTAAAAATTTTACATACTTATATGAGTGAGATTATGTTATTTTTAGGATTATAAATAGTTCAAAGAAAATATTGTATCCTTCTTAATCAATCAAAATATTATAAATAATTAGTTAATATGCTTGATATTTATAATTAAAAAAGTTAAAATATTCCCATGAGTATTTATTGTAATATAGACTAATGAAGATAAAAAATATGGTGATAACAAGATGTTTAGAGCTATAATTAGTAGCTAGATTTATTTGATGGAATATAGACCTAATATAATGTTTTTAGTATTGATATGTATAATATTAAAATATAATCCTAAATAAAGTCATTTAAAGGTGGTTAAAAAAATAATTAAATGTGTTGAAAGATCTATAAATGTTAGATTATTTTATCATATGCATAATTAATTTGAGAAAAATAGTTCTTCATATTATGATATTGGTGAATGAAAAAAAAGATAGAAAAGTCATTACATGTATCTATCACTTTATTGATAAATGTTTTATTTTTTAGAGTTCTACAAAATCAAATTCTATGGATTTATCAACTGCTAAAGAGAGTATATTTTCACTACTTCTTATCGTTCACAATCTTTAATGATTAAACCAATAATTTTTTATTTTGGTTTAAATTTTAAGAATATATCAATTTATTATGATCATTATTATAAAATATTTATCCCTAAAAATCCTTTACAATACTCTATAAATAAACACATTGATGTCAGGTATCACTTTCTTATAGATCAGATTCAAAAAGGAAATATTATTTTAAAACTATTTCTCTAAAAGATAAATAGGAAAATATATTTACTAAACCTATGGACCAAACTAAATTTGATAGAATCAAATTTAAACTTTGAATGATTTAAATTTAGTCATAAAACATAAATTTATGGAATGGTTGACTTGGTTTTTGAGATAGGACTTTAAATTTATTTGATTTATCCAGTGTTTATATTTCATCTGTTTTATTTTTTGGATAACTGGCATGTGATTACTTAGTTGGAAACTATTTAATTCTTTTTAAATCATTAAATCACTACTTGAATGTATTGAAATATTTTTATGGATCTTTAAGGCACATACTATTTGAAAATGTATAAATTTAGTTGAATCTTACTTATGTGTTTTATATATCTTTTGAGGATAGTTTCATTCATATTAATTAAAATGGGGGTTATTTTTTTACGTTAAAATTATAAGGGTTAATTTATTTCCCATTAATAATTTTTGGGGGATATTTCTATATTCATTTTTAATTAAGGGATAATATTTATCCTTAAATTATTGATTAATTTAAAGAAATATCTGTTAATTTTTTTTGATTAATTTCAAAAAAGGTGGAAATTTTTTTATTTACAATTATTTTGAAATTATCAAAAGGGGGTGTTTTTAAATTGGCTCCTTGATCTTATTAATATATTAGTTTTTTATAATTTTGATAATTATGATTACTTATACATTATACTATTTTTTTATTTTGAGTTTTTCCATATTCTTGTTAAATAACCAAGTGACCGTATGAGAGTGGAACTAGCTATGAGTAAAAATTTAGAAAAGCCATAAAGTGGCCATATATTGAATTCAGGTGACTATACATTGAAATCAAGTGAATCTATGTATATTGTAGTGTCCTTGACAAGTGACCATGAGTTAAATTTTGATAAAGTCTTGAATTGAACAAATTGAAAAAAATTAAGTGACTGTATGAACAAAAATGAAGACACCACATAATAAAAAATAATGTGACTGCATAAAAAAACATAATGTGACTACATGATCAAAAATTATGTAACCAGAGGAAAAAAATGAAGTGGACACATAAATAAAAATGATGTGACCTCATGAGAAAAATTAAATGACAAAAAGTTGAAAAATGAAGCGGACACAAGTTAAAATTTGACAAAATTTTGACCCTCTTTATGGTCACTTAAATAATTTTTCAAATTTTAGTTCAAAACATGATCTGTTTTATTTATAATTATATATTTTGAATATTTCATATTTTTTTACATGTTTTATTGATTCAATTATTTTTTAAATATATATTGACTATTTTAATGTTAATGAATTTTATTTGGAAGAATTATATATATGATTAAATTCTTATCACATTAGTTGAAGTCTCAAGCTAGTTTCTTGGGAAAATTTGAGTTTTAAAATTAATTTGGCCGGAATTTGAAATATTTATATCGTATAATTTATGGGAGTTTTTTAAGGGACATTCCTGGTGATTATTTTTTTCATATTGTATTAACTATTCTGACATGTTATCATTTCACATTATGTTTTTAATATGAAAAATTATCAAAGTAAACCATATGGGTTTGTTTTTCATGTTACTTTAATAAAAAAATAAAATTTTCCTTCTAGAAGGATGAAATGAAACTAATTTCATTATTTGAATATATTATGCATAAATTAAATATATATATATATTTAAGTAGTTCAAATATTCTTGATCAATACCCAAGTTTAAGTATATTCTTCAACAATACAACTAAAACATAATTTTGTGATCAACTACTACACTCAAATTAAGTATAATAATTTGATTCTTTATTGTTGGAAGAGAAGATTTCCTCCTCGACACTCAGATTCTAAATTTTATATCTGATTTTATGGTCTTAAGTATTTATATTATTTCAAGTGTGAATAAAAATATCAGGTTATAATTTCCATTAAAAGGTATGATAGTGGGTTGTGACTCCCATACAAAAGTCAGGATTTGGGTTGTACCTCTAAGTGAGCAAAGATAGGGTAATTGGATTTCCATAAAAACCATAAAAAGTGTAGGGATTTGATTATTCCTTGGACTAATTAAATATTAGGTTTGGTTTTTACCACTACTTCAAAAAGAATTTTATGGGTTGTTCCTCTATGTGTGAAAAGGTAATGTTTATTAGGTTTAGCCGTTAGGTGTGAAATGTTTCTTGATATTAGGTTGTGCCTCTATGGGTTAAAAAGGAAATTATTAAAGGGGTTTGATCTCCATTTAAAATTCATAGAGTCTATTATAGTGGGTTCCATGTCTCTTAGTTAGTGATAGGTGTGAAGAATAAAGTAGGATAATTTAGATCTGAACTACCATAAAAATAACTTTGTCCATTTCTCTTTATTTTCCCATTGTATTAACTTAATTTTTCCAAGAGGTTAAAATTATTTTAAAAGTGAAATCCACCCCCTTCTCCCGACCATTCAACTATTCTTCTTATGAGATAGTAGGATATAATCCCTCATATAGTATCATATATTGATAATAGATAATACTTTCAAGTGCTCTCAGATAGAATTTAAAGTTGTGTACAATTGAATGTAAGTCACTATTTTTATAGACAATATGATGTTATAAAATGTTCTTGTTTCTAATATTGAGTTAGATTATATAGGCTTAGAACTATTAAATGATGATTCATTGTTATGTTTATTGTGTTTTAATTTTATTTATGTTCCATGGTTTATAAGAAACCAAAGGGGGGATTGTTGAGGCTGAGATATATTTTTAGTGTGTTAAAGATACTGAGATTTTATGCTTGTGAAGAACTAGATAAGTTTAGATTGTATGTATTTATTTTTTTTACATTTTACTTTTGATACTTAAATAATATTCCAACTTCAATAATATAAAGGTCTTTTTTTCGATTAACGTATTGTTCCTCAAGTTAATGACTTGTAATAATAATTGAGAAGTTGTATTTTTTAAAATAGTTATTTATTCAGTTCAGATGAAGATGGATAAAGGGGATATTAAGGACTGTTTTTTCAAGAAGAAAATCAAGTAGATATTATGAAGAATAACTCCATTAATAAATATTATGAAAACTATTGTGTCAGGTGATGGGAAAAGTTTAGATGATATTTTGAGGTGATTTAACGTTTTTGAGGATTCCATGAGATGATTTGAAGGGACTCTTATCTAATTTGAGAATTTTTGGATTTCTTGAACTGAATTACAAAAATAGTTAAGTTTTAACATTATAAGGTTCCCACTATAATTTTATAAGGTTATTCTAGGTGTTAAAAATATAAAATTCATTATATATTCATAATATTCACAATAATAAGTTTATAAGGTTTACTAATTTCCTAACATATAACACAAAGCATCATAAGGTTTAATTATTTTTTAAGGTTCAACACTTTATGAAAAAATAATCTTCCTAAGGTTTAGAACTTCATAAGGTACAAGAATTTATGTGATTGTGTTATAGTGCTTTGTAAGGATGATCTTCCTAATGTTAAACTTTGTAAGGTTGATATGTTTGTAAGGTTCAACAC
The DNA here is from genome assembly GCA_963277665.1 of Viscum album. NCBI lineage: Eukaryota > Viridiplantae > Streptophyta > Magnoliopsida > Santalales > Viscaceae > Viscum > Viscum album. The sequence continues at coordinate 510,189,606 of OY728145.1, forward strand.
TTTGTGATATTTTTTGAATAATGGAAAGTCCAATGAATATCCAGATAGATTATTCTGAGAAATCTAAATCAATAAATACTTAGTGAATAGATCTTCATATAATCAAATGTCACAACAAGAGATTTTGATTCAATTTATTTTTGAGAATTGTAAGCCATAAGAAAGATATCTGCCTCAAGAATATTATATACTATCATTTAAAAGTGGAGTTAGAATTAAAATTAACTAAAGATGGTTATTTTTATGGAATATTTTGTAGAGAATATTATGTTGATATTTGGGGATGGTTTGAAGGATAATATTATGGAGAAATATTAGAGGAAATTTGAAATTCAATATTATGAGAAAAATAAAGAAGAATACAGAAAAAATTGACTCTAATTATGAATAAGGCTAATGTCTGTGGAATTTCCATTAATCATTTATAGAAATATTATTTTCAAAATACAATGAATATTAAAATGAGAAGAAAAAGAAGAATAAGAATTTTGAAGATGTTATAAAATAGAAAAAATGATACACTACTATATTAAACACATATTATATTAAAGATAGAGAGAGGAATGAAGTGAAAGAACAAGAGTAATTTATTTCTCATTGTTTTATAAAAAGAGTAATAGGAAGAAGAATCAGCTTACAAGAGTGTAGGTAGGAGAAAAAGAAGCAGTGTAGTGACAACATGGTTGAAGTTTAATGTGGAGGAAGACTCTCTAGTTGTTTCAAAAACTTTATAAACCATTATATCTATATGGGACACACAAACACACATGTTAGACTTATATCATGATTACATGGATAAGATTTTTTCATTTTAATCCACAGGATGATACTAGTGTTTCATGTGATCACAAGTGATTTTGGATCACACTAAGGACTAACCTTCTCATTTTGTGAGGATGACCTTGAAAATATATTATCTCGTATTTTTTGTGTTCATGTGTGTGTAAAATATTGAATCCATGTCATTATAAACAATGTATAAGGATTTTTAAAAGTAAAAATAATAAAAAAATTATAATTCAATACCCCCCATTTCAATGATATCACTAATCATGTGGGTGGGTTTTCATATATTATAAATTAAATTTTCCCAATGGACTGATATATTCAAAATACTATTCATATACTAATTAAATAAATTTTTGAATTTTGTTTTATAGGGTATTAAGAATAAATAAAATTATAAGAAGAAAATGAAAGGTAAAAAATGAGAGAATGATACATTTTTTTATGTTTCTCATTTTCTATAACCCTTAATGATTTGAAGATATCCATTTTTGTGACACTAGAACATACCTAGGGTTTTAAGAATAATTTATTCAAGGGAATTTGATAGATATTGTGAATATTTAATTGATTTGGAAATTATTTTCCAAGGGGAGGGAGATGGTTTATATATACTTGAGTGGAGGGGGTATTTTAGGTAAAAATATTAAATAAAATATTATTTCAGAAGTAATACTTAAAATAGTGATCTTATTAGAAATTATTATTTATATTTGATTAAAATTATATGATTTTATGAATTTTAAACCATTCAACTATAAAAATTATTAGTTTATAAAAATAAAACTGAAAATCAAAAATAATTTCTTAATGGTATACTTTATATTTTTAGACTTTGAAAATTTATTTTCAGGTTTCAAAATTGAGTTTATTGTTTTTAAGTGAATAATTTATCTTATTAAATCTATTTTGAGTCCAGATAATAATTTCAAGATTAATTAGATCACTATTACATCTATATTATAGTATAAAATTTAAGAATTAAAAAAATGAATTTTTACTAATCACCTAAAAATTCTTGTTTGTCAAAAAATTACCAAAAACACACCCTTAGACAATTTTTATGTGATAATTCAAAAAACGATTAAAAAAATAATTTTCTGACTTAGTGTTAGATCCTGATTTTTATATTGGGTATGTATCTTTTAAATTTTCTCTTATTCTCTCATTAGGGTTGTCTTTTGGCTTATCCTCAGGAATCATGCCTTTAGGTCGGTTAATTCATTTGTGAGAAGAAGGGAGAAGAAGGATGGGGGATTTTTGTTGAATAAATACATGAGGTGAATTGGTCTAGCCAAACCAAGTTCATGGCGTGCATTGATTTTTCCATGGGGGGAAAAACCCAAGATTTATACAATGTGTAAAATATAAACAATGTGAATATGTGAGGATTAGTTTTTAAATGGGGGAGAACCCATTATTTTTTCTCACTCCCCCTTTTTCTCCCCTCCCATGTATAGTGCCTCATGCGTTGAGAGATCTACCTCCACTTCAAGCTAGGTTCCTCTTTTTCTTCTCTTCACAGACTCTGATCGGACCACCATTCATCATGTTGGAAGCACACTGGTATGATATTTGATCCAATATATTACTTTATTGAGTTATCTTTCGATTTTTTACACAATTTTGGTGCAATCTCATATGTCCTGTTTTTCGGGAAATTGTCTGGTTTTCTAATTTCTTCCATTCGAAGTCGAATCAGAATCAGATATTGGATGAGTACTCCGATACCACCATAAGGTAGGTGGATCCATAATTATTCCACAAGTAGTGTTTCATTATATAATGTGTCATGATGTAACAAGATATATTTTCTACGAGTTTCCTTAAAAATACACGTAACCCTTTTTTAATTGATTATCCTTGATATAAATAACCTAGTGTCTCATTATTCTTATTAGGATATGTCCCCATCGACTATTTCCACCCATTGATATGTGACTAGGGAATTTCCCCTTGCTATTATAAATTCTTATGTGATCAACCCATATTCTATATGTGTTTAGATTGAATCTTAAATGGAATGACTATAATGAATCTAATGGAGAGTGGGTTGTATGACCATGTAATATGATTTTCCATAAAAAATGGTTACTCACTTGTTAAAGAGGAATTATAATAAATTATAAACCTATTTTTAATGATTATACCTATGATACTCAAGAATGGTGTACCTTATATAGGTTATACATGGGAATAGAGTCCTTATACCTATGGCACTCGGGCATGGAGTCCCGTATACTTGTGATACTCGGGCACCGAGTCCCTTATACTTGTGATACTCGATCAGGGAGTCCCTTATACTTGTGATACTCATGTATGATATCCCTTATACTTTTGATACTCAGTAATGGTGTCTCTTATACTTATGATACTCAATCATGGCATCCCATATACTTGTGACACTTGGTCATGGAGACCCTTATGACTTATGATACTCTGGTATGACATCCCCTACTACTTTATAAGACTCTAGTGAATAGACATGGATATTTTAGTTATGGATGAGGTCCTAGATAGAACTACATATGTAAATATATGTCTATAAACATCATTTCAAATATTTCACATAATTATGAATACATTCATATACACTTATATGTGTATGTTCATTATGTCATCTGTTCAAATGTTTTCCTAGAATAGACCGAAGAAAGTAGTGTCACCCGGGTGTCCTTTAGGATCCAGAGTCGACCCTTTATAGTTTACATTAATTCTTTACCATTATTATATTTTCACATGACTCATATTATATGCATAGAATGTATATATCTAGACACCATTGGTGGGGGGCTACTAAGTATATCTCATACCCTGTTCGAGCCTTCGTTTGATACCTAGAAAGACTTCATGGATGCATCTAGGGATAGGGGAAACTACCTGGTTTTCAATGATATTTTTATTATAGAATTTGATCGACGGAGCAGAGGACGGATCTATGGCTCATGATGCTATCTAGAGATATCCTTTTGGTCTTTTGGGTTATTTTTATATACTTGTATGTATGTGTTCCTATTTCCATGTTTGTTTGTTCCCTTTTTATTAGAGACATGATATCACATAATTTTGTATATGGTACTGGATATTTCTATTGATGAATGTTTTTTAATCTAGATAATTTACCTTCAACTGTTAGTTGATTTTATGATTCCACTATTTATTCATTTATTACACTGATGTTACTCTCTGATTGTGAGGGTATAGTCTGCCCACTATACCACCATGGACCCTAACTACCAGGTGACAACCTCTATTATATAGGGAGGTTCCCTTGTGGCCATGTGACTAACTGGTTCTAGGAACTTCTTAGTGTATTCTATGTTAGGACATCAAAAAGTGGTATTAGAGTAGGTTTTCATTTCTTACTATATTGGGATGGTAGAAAAGAGACTAGGATGAGTCCAAATTTTATAATGAGACTCTTCTTTGGAGTAGATGACCTATGTACAGAGAAAATACAAATTACTAGGGTAGGAAATTACTATTCTGGATTCCTTTTATTACAATTTATTTGATTGAAACGTTGGGTGGCATACAAGATATGTGATGTGTATTATTACTATTAATGAGGATTCCATTTTACCATTGGCCCAATATTGTAAGGAAGTGTTGGCTCATGAATCATCATAGGCACATAAAGATTCACATGTAATACATTATTCTATTCCATATAGATGCATGTCATTTCTTGTATTTCATGTGATTTCAATGAGTTCATTGACTTATCTAAATATAATTGTGCTAAAATTTATTATAAAGGAATGAGAAACCTAATTGTTTACTTAAAGTGAATGCATCAACCTAATAGTGTTTTCCTACACAGTTTGATGTTGACACATTAAGTATTCAATTATGAAACATTTATTCATAGACCATTGGTCTCATGGGATGGAATGTGTTTATGGTTGAGATTAAATAGATTCTATAAATTTTATGGGCCTTTATAAATTGAAAGTGGTGATCTCTATAATTCAACCATTAAAAAGTTTATAAATAAATAAGTATAAACTTAAATGAATTTAAATTTTGGAATGAAATGACCATCATTAAATGAGGATTCCAATTAAAACTTAAGGAGTGTTTCCTCTATAAATTACAATAAACTCTATGTATACTAGGAACTCTAACTTATAGTATTTAACTTGACCCTGACCCAAACTTAGAAGTGGAAAATATCTCTTGCATTATTATATCTGTATGTCACCCAGACCAGAATTTAGTAGTAGGAAAAGGGGTGTGACTTCTATAGATAAGGTATTTTTACCTATTTTGTGCTTTTACGTATCCATTATTAAATCCTATATGAGGAATGTGCTTTTAATTTATAGATCCATTCCATTACAACATCATCGATTTGCATGCCCAGAGTTTGGTGATGACCTTGATCTGGAGTTGGTGGGTCCTAATCCACCAATGTTACCTCCAGTAGTGATGCTCGAGGAACCTCCTATTATACATGACTTGGGTGCTGATTCCCAGTTTCGAGATGGATTCCTACATCTTATTTAGACCATATAGGGAGCACCATGACGTACCCCTACTATGGAAGAGTTGATATGAGACTTCCAAAAGCAACATCCAACAACATTTTCGATGGATGACTATCTTCAGGCTGTAGATTCTTGGATAGAGGCCAAGTTCACTATATTCAAGCACCTTGATACACATTCTAATAGGATAGTGAATATCACTTTATATATTTTTTGAGATTCTTCCATGTGAGGGTGGGATGTTATTGCCTAGGAATATCATCATCAGGTTATGGAATGGGTTGGTTTTTAGACAGTCTTCTATGAATTTTTCATTCCCCAGACACTGAGACCAGAGTGGTCTAGAGAGTTTATGCATCTACAATAGGGTACTATGTCCATGACGGACAACTCTTATTGGTTCATAGAGCTCTATCACTTTTCTCCAACTCTTTATAGTGACACGTTGGTGACAACGAAACGTTTTTATGATGGTATCATATACACCATATGATCTTAGCTAAATGTATTTCAGCTAACCTTAATTCTAGAAATAGTAAACCAAGACCTCATCACTGAGCATGACTTGAGAGAATCAGATGGTGTGGGTTAGGGTAGTTCAGAACTGAGATAGGGAAGTGGTTCAATGAGTGGATGGAAATGTCGCTCTGAGGCTGCATGCAGGAGAATTGGTAGTTGGATAACACCCACTAACAGTCATCTGGTTTATCACCAGTGTGGGAAGATAGGTAATAAGAGGCCCTAGGGTCCCAAAGACCCCATTAAGTGTCAACACTGTGGAAGTCTAGATCATCATCAATATTTTTTACAAACCCTTCCCTCAGTTACTAGTGGGAGAGGATTCATATCTACTCTTACCTTAGGAGAGGGATATATAACACCTCTCTAAGTAGATAGCTAGAGCACTCCCAACCATTCAGGTAAAGGATGTGGTCATGGATGAGGTAGCTATGATTTATTTGTATAGTGCTAGTAGGGTGGGCCTACTAAGGCCAATCATGTTTTATCTTAGGGCCATAGATCTGGTCATTTACATATAGTGCATCCTTTCCCATAAGAGTAGAGTGTCAATCCATCAACATTTTTAGGTATTATTCCAGCAACCTCTACATTGGTTTCTACCTTATTATACACATGTACCTCAATTTCCTTCATATTGGCGTCTATCATAAATGGAATCATACTTGAAATTTGGTACTTTATAGGGGTTATATCCCTTGATACTCCTTTGGTTATATATTTTGAGAGTGTATGATAGTGACAGAAGTGACCCCATAAGGTAAGAAATTATCTTTTCTTATGGGACATCTTTTTCCACATAATGAAGGGATTTTATTTCATTATTGACATGGACTGGTTGGTCCCCTTTCATTATTATGTGTAATATTATCACCGTAGGTTATTTTTTACATAACAATTGGATGATATTTATCTCCAAAAGGTTGAATGGGATGTTTAAGTGAGTCAAGCTAGACTGAAGCATGGAGGACTAAGAAGAGTGATAGTTCAAATTTATCACCTTTTTCTTAACGATCAAGTAATATGTCAAGATTATTTCCCTCTAGTTATTGATAAATTTAGAGATGTATTACCAAACAAATTTTTTGTACTACCTCTAGAGAAATAGGTAGAGTTTACTATAAATATATTTTCACGAGATTAATATGTATCCATTCTTCATTAGAGGATAGCCACTACTAAGTTGTAGGATCTTAAGAGGTAGCCAGAGTATTTAGGGGTTAAGGGTTTTATATGACCCAACACTTCACCTTGGGGTTCACCTATCATTTCACCAAGAAGGAATATGATACCCTTATAATTTTTTTGGATTAATTTCAGTTGAACTAGATTATAGTTAAGAACCAGTATCCACTTCCTCTTATAGATGACCTCTTCGACAATCACTGAGGATAAATAGTTTTCTCCAAGATTGATTTGAGTTAGAGATATTATCAAGTATGACTTAGACCTTCAGATATACCTCATATAGTGTATTGTAGTAGGTATGGTCTTTATGAGTTTCTCTTTATTCTATTCGATCTTACAAAAATTCCAACTGTTTTCATGGATTTGATGAATAGAGTTTTCCACCCATAACTATATTCGTTTGTGGAAGTCTTCATATATAGCATCTTAGGGTATTCTCATACATGATATAACCATGTCAAACATCTTGATATTGTTTTGAATACACCAAGAGAGAACCATATATATTCTATTATTGTAAAATTATACTTATAGATTGACAAGGTTCACTTTTTGGGTCACATTATCTTAGATAAAGGAGTTACAGTTGATCTAGAGAAGTTGAGCACTGTTGTTTCTTGGTAACAGTCCAAGAAAATATTTGACATACAAAGTTTCTTGGGGATAAAAGGATATTACCAGCATTTCATTTAGGAACTATCATTACTATCATCACCTCTTACCAGTTTTAATAATAAGGGTGTAAAGTTATTGAAGTCTGAAGCATGTGAGAAGGTATTTCAGTAGTTGAAAGGAACATTGACTTCAACAACGGTCTTGATTTTACAATAGTCGGGAAGATGCTATATAGTGTTTTTTAATGTACTGGGTTTTGGGATGATATCTTTTATGATGTAGGAAAATCAATTCATTGTGTATGGGTCTCCTCATTTGAGGATGCACAAGAGGAATTACCTAAATCATAATCTTCCGCTAGCAATTGTTGTTCATGCCTTGTGTTGTTGGAGGCATTACTTGATGAGAGAGAGGGTTGTGGTGTTTACATACGACAAAATCCTAAAATATATCTTTACATAGTATGAAATAAACCTCATATAGAGAAGTTGGATTTAATACCTTTATTCTCTTAACATTATTCTTTCCTATATGCCTAGTAAGGGCAATATAGTTTCTAATTATTTGACCAGGAAGACTCAGATGAAAGCTACTCAGGAAGCCAGTTATGAATAGTGGTTGATAGATCTTTTTGAGATGCATATAGCGGTTCATAAGAGTGAAAATAATCATTTCCTTATGTCCTTATCTATGAACTCATCACTCCTGGACAGAATTAAGTAGAGACAGTCTTCAGTCCCTGAGGGCTTAGTCCTAAGAGAGAACATTTCAGGCGGGGATCCAACACTAGAATGGTTCATCAATGGAGAAGAGATCCTGCTTGTACATGGGCATGTTTGGGTACTTAAATACATGTGATAGGAACTAACACAAGAATATCATGCTTCACAGTTTACAGTACACCAAGTGATTTCTAATATGTACCTAGATATGCACCACTAATAATGGTGGCCAGGGATGAAACATCAAATCGTAGGTTTTATCACTAGGTGTTCCATATGTTAGCAGGTGAAGGTAGAGCATCATTATCCTACTAGCTTTTTATAGTTGTAATAAATTCTAGAATGGAAATAGAACAATATCACTATGGATTTTGTGATGGGTTTTCCAAGATCTACTTTAGGTGGAAATGTAGTTTGGGTAGTCATTGAGAGGATGGTGAAGTTTTCTTGCATTATTCCTATCAGTTATACCTTCTTAGTGGATGAGATTGGTAGACTATATTTCCATGAGATTATAAATCTACATGGTCTCCCTTATTTCATCATTTTTAATAGGGTCACTCTTTTTTAAATTGGGGTCCTAGCATGGGTTACATAAGGATATCAGGATATATGTGTTTCTCAGTATAGCCTTTCATCTATAGATCGAAGGATAGATAAAACAATTGATATAGGTGATAGAGGAAATTCTTTGAGAATGTGGCTTAGATTTTAGAGGTTCATAGGTAAAAAATATACCTCTAGTATATTTTTCCTATAATAACATCATCCATAGTACTATATAGACAGATCCCAATGAGGCACTATATGGTAGGTCATTTTGTTCACCCCTGTGATTGTTAGAGGTAGGAGAAGAAATTCTATTGTCACCTCATCCCATTCAAGATACTTTAGAGAAAGTACAACTTATTAGGAAGCATATGGTTACTTATCAGTATAAATATAAATATTATGATGATCACCATAAAACGACCTCTGGAGATATATTTTGGGGATTGGGTTCTATTTCATGTCTCACCTATACTGGGAAATAGATAGATTCCCAGATAGGGAAAGCTATCACATAATTATGTTGGGCATTTTGAGATATTAGAAAGATTTATTTCGGTAGCCTATTGGATAGCTCTTTATCAAAGGTACCGAGTTGTGCATGATTCCTTCCATATATCATAGCTTCATTAGTATCATTCTGACCCATCTCATGCTTTTGATCCTGAGGATGTTGATTTGGATACTGATGATTCTTTTGAGGAGTATCCAATTTGTGTTATTGATAGGAGAATGAAGGATCTATATGGAAGTTCTATCCCTAAATTATGGGTTTTGTGGTAGCATGACTATATACAAGACGAGACTTGGGAGAGAGTGGTTGACGTATGTTCTCATTGGATAGATTTTTTCTCAGATGAAGCATTACCACCCATAGAATGGAAACTCAGGGTAAATTTTTTTAAGGTGGGAAGATGGTAAGATCCTAGTTATTTATATCATTAATAGATCCGTTAATGTTTTTTAAACCGTTTTTGAGGTTTTCTTTTAGATTATCCCCAGGAAACGTTCCATTAGGTCAGTTTGTTCATTTTTGGGATGAATGGAGCAGAATGTTGGAGGCCAAATACAAAATAAATACACAACATGGATCAAATTAAATAAATTCATTTAATACAAGATGCATATTTAATACATGACATTTATTTAATACATGGCATGAATTATTCTAGCCATACCAAGTTCATAATGTGCATTGGCTTTTCCGGAGTGGAAAAAACCTAATATTTACATGATGTGTAAAATTTAAACATTGTAAATATACCAAGATTTGTTTCTAAAGGGTTAAAATCACTTATTTTTCATTAGAATCCTCTTTTCTATACTCCCATGCATAGAGCCTCCTCTGTTGAGAGCTCTTCCTCTACTTCAAGCTAGGTTCCTCTATTTCTTCCCCATCCAAACTCTAATTAGACCACTATTTTTCATGTTGGAAGCACACTAATAAGAGATTCAATATGTTGTCTTATTTTCTTAGTTTATATTACCATATTTTTCACTATTTTGGTGAAAGCTCATATTTTCTATTTTTAAGGAGATTTTATAATTTCCCTATTTTTTCCATTCTTAGTTTAATTAGAATCTGATACAGAAAGAGTACTCCTCTAGTTCCATAAGGTTGGTGGTCTAGTAATTATCCCTCAAGTATTTTTTCTTTATATTACGCTTCTTGATTTAGCACATTTTATTTTTCATGCATTTCCTTAAAAATACACTTAACCCTTGTTTAATTGGTTATCCATGATGGAAATGAGCTAGTGTATCCTTATTCTTGTTGGGATAGGTTCCCATCGACTATTTCCACCCCTTGAGGTGTGCCTTGGGAATTTCCCTATGGTATTATAAATTCGTATGTTACCAAACCATGTTATATATGGGGTTTTCTTGAATCTAAAATGTAATTAATATAATTAATAAAATGGAGAGTGAGTGGTATGACCACATCATGTTATTTCAGATAAAAAATGGTCATGAACTTGTTAAAGTGGAACTTTAATTTTTAGTATTTACTTACATTATTAATATTCAATATTATTTAAAAGTTACTTTAATATTCTATAGATAAAGTCACTATTCTAATTATTAGGTTATTATTCTTCATGCTTAGGTTACTATTACTAATAATCATTTTTCGAAATATCATATTTTATATCCCAATATATACCCCTTAATTATATACATTAAACATACTTAGTTTTCTCTTAAAGTTGTTTATATTTTATTCTAAGTATGGATAACATTTCTAATTATTTTCTTTCCTCTTATAATGGTGTTATTGGTTGTGGTATTTTTGGGGGATCATGAACTAATGGATTTCCAAATTCTGCTTATATTTTTTTAATACACTTTTATACTATTTTTAATTTTATCGAATGTATTTTTCATTAGTATGAATTTTTGTTGTCGGTGAAATAAAATATTGTTCTCCTATATTAAATAGTTCATGTGTTTTATTTCATATCCTGTACCTAAATATGTAACACATATATATTCAAAATTAAAACATCACATTGGAAAGTATATGTCATTACATTTCTTCCCAATTTATAAAATTTATCCTTTAAATTTCAACTCATATATTCATTTGAGAATATAAGAGGATTCTCTAGTTTCATCGTATCCCCAGGTTCCTATATTGCCTCTTTATACTTATAGTTTCACAAAAGTTATTTGAAAAGGTGAGTTTTTTATTCTTTATTACTATGTCTCTATGGTATTACATCTTCATCAACTACTCCTTATAAGAGTGGTTATGATCTAGTTTCTCTTCCTTTGAATTTAGTACATGTAAGGGATTAAGTAAGTACTTACTTAAGAGAAATAAGTAAAACACAACTTTCACTTCTTCCATGTTTGGTTAAAGAGATGGTCCATAGGCCAAAAAACCTATGCGGTCAAAGATATCGAAGGTGTAATTTTACATATGGTTTATACTTACCTTTTTAATAAACCACATAAATATATTTCACAGTAATATTAAAAAGAACACTTTGTTTCTAACTTCAAATTCCAAGACCCTCCAATGATTTTTAGTATTTATTTTCAATCATCTATATATTGATTTAATGTGTTTTTAAATGGTTTAAACATTCTCTATAATTTCTTATGAAAGTTGAAGTATTATAATATTCCACTCACCAACTTTATCCCATAATATTGAAGTTTTACATCTCTTCCCATACACAACTTCATATAGGGCCATCTGAATACTTGAGTAATGGTTTTTTTCAAAAGAAATCAACATGTCTTTGAGTTTCTAAATTGTCCTTTCAGATTGACCATTATTATGAGGGTGATTGGTTGTATTGAATTTCACCTTAGTATTGAGTACATATTGAAGGATCCTCTTGGACATAGTGGTGAACCTTAGATCTTGATCATATATGATTGAAAGTGTTACCTATTCACCCCCACCACTTCCTTAGAATATATCTTGTAAATTTGGTAAAGTAAGAAATCTTCCTGAATGGAGACGAAATGAGCAGTCCTTGTGAGTTGATCCACTAAAATCAATAAGTTTCTGTTTTATTTAGTTGTATTCAGAAGACCCATGAAAGATTCCATGGTAATGTTCTCACATTTACATTTTGGTATGAGAAATAATTAAATCACCCCTTTGGACTTGTGATTCCATTCCTTAAGTTATTATTATACTAAGAACTCTTAGGTGTACTAAAAAATCACTTTATTTATGTTATCCCACTAGAAGTTCTCTCCAATAAATCATTATATCTTGGTACTTATAAATTGGATGGAGAAAAATCATATATGTTCATTATATAATAGCTATTTCTTTATATTTGGTGTCAATGTCACATGGGTACTTTCCCCAAACTCAATAAATTTATATTTATCGATGTTGAATTCATGAATATTTTCTTCCTTTATTTCACTCACAATCTTTGAAGCTCCAAATCATCCCTTTGCACCATCATGATATTCTCTTGGATATATAGTTTGGAAATAATTTGGGAAAGGTATTATTTCATCCCTAATATTATGATTTATATATCCATCCTTTTTACATCCATATAGATAAGATATTTCTCAATCCTCATTATGGATAGTGTATAAGGACCCTTTCTGCTAAGAGAATCAACCAACTTCTTTACTTTTCTAGAATATAAATTTATTAAGTAATCAAAGTCATTGATTATCTCTAACCATCTTATCTAAAGTATTTTTGTCAAATTTTTTTGTGAATGTATAATTTAAACTCCTACGATCAATATATATATATATCACACTAATCTCTATAGATTTAATTCCTCTAAATCTTTGATTCAATGATCAATGATACTAACTCTAAATCATGCATCAGGTAGTTATAATCGTGGATATTTAAAATTTATGAAGAAAACACTATAAATTTATCATTTTTCAAGAGTATGTAATCATATCCTTTATTTGAAGAATAATGTTATATCACAAAACATTCTTGACCTAAGTGTATTGTGAGTAAAATAACATTTGATAACCTCTTATTGAGATCCTTCAAGCTCTATATTCATTTCTCTATCTAGAAATAATTTACCCCCTTCCATGTTAACTTATTATTCTATACAATTTGAAGTATCCAATGGTTTTTGGTTATATTTTTTGATTAATAAGGGTCCATATATAATTCAAGGACTTGGGTGATTAAGGAAGTAAATAACCAAAGTAAGTAAATAAGCTACCCTTAAATACTTGAATAGACATATTCAAGATGCCATCCATTAAATCAAATGATTTATAAGTTTAAAATTATGCCAATGCAAAGTGTTAAGGATGTAAGTGATTTTTAAAACATATACCTAAGTGTAAAAGAATATGTTTATTGAATTCAGATTTTACTAGTGTGTAATGCTACATTTATCGAGTAGAAATTGCATCCATAGCTTAGAGGAAATCAATCTTAACTGGGAATACCCATCCTTGAGGAACATAAAATATTGGGTGATGTATATAGTGACTATAAACTCTTGTATGAATGTTGGAGAAGCCATAAATTTATTTAAGACAGATTGGGATTTATTTAAATCAATTCTGATCTTATTGAAAGCATTATATAATATCATTAAAGAAATTGGAAAATTTGATATGCCAAGAATCTATTGTTTGTGTCATTAGGCCTCAACAAAGATGTCACCCTGGTATATATAGGTGTGTTTTCCTATCTATGTATATAGGAAACCAGATCTATATACATGTGATACTTATTATATTCAAGGAATTTGGAAAAGGGTTATTAAAACACATGTGAATTCAGAGAAGTATATGTATCATTCATCTTAATGTAAGTGTGAAACCCACTAGCATAAGTGTTATAAAATCCAACATGTGTGAGATACTCAACATATATTTAAATTTGAAAAAGGATTTTTTCATACATGTGTTTTTATACATAGTATAGTATTTATCTCACTAATTTTATGTGTGATGTGTGTAGCATAAGTGTCATTTACTTCCAGTGTATGTGTTATTCCAAATTTAGAAAAAATCAGGATTTTTTCTTGATGAAAAACTGAAGTTACCAAATTTAAATTTTATGAAGAGAAAGATTATGGGGGATGACACAATATCTAATTTACTATTTTCTAAACAGTATAAAAACCAATAAAGGTGAGTGATTCAATAATTAGAAAATCAATAGGAGATGATAATCATCCATTGAAATGGGAGATCAAATCCAGATGATAATTGGAGTTTCCAAAATTTATAATTCTCATGAAAAATAAATATGATGATAATTTTGTTGTTAATTCAAGTTCAGAACATCATGAAGCATTGAGAATATATGATCCAATCTTGATTTGAAGATATAAGTCTAGGAATTTTCCTAATACATAAATTGAAGAAGATCCACTACATGTATTCCTTGATAAAAAATGAATTTCAGGAATTTTCAACTATAATGAAGATAATTTTAAATCAAATATTGATTGTACAAAAAATCATATATCATTGTAATTTGAGACTATATGATTGAACATGAAGAGGTACTAAGATGGTAGTCTATAAATTTGATTAGTTTTTAGCATAAATAAAGTTACCTCTTGAGCCTTCAGGCCATATCCTTCTTAAGGAACATTTTCTAAGACTACATACCACTAGGTCCTTTAGACTATACATGAGCCTTCATGAAATATATTTCTAATACCTGTGTTCCTATAACCATATGGTACATTTATTAGGTACCCCCCATGTTTAAAATGGAGTTTATTTTCTTATCTAAATAAAATAGGTCCAGACCCTCAAACTGTTATAATAAAAAGAAATGTGAATTTAAAAAATATAGAAAAGAAAAAAATGAAACATGATGATGCTCGGTGTTATGCTCTATAGTTATAAAATATCATAAATATTGTTATGATATATACATGAGAAAGATAAAGAAAACTAATCCACTATAGGTGTGTATAGATTGAACTTGAATTTGTATTGGTATCAAAGAATCCCTCATGATATAGGAGATATGGAAACATCATAAATGTGTTTTGTTGTTTCGTATTTTCACACAGCTAGGAATATTTGATGTATATATTTTGGGAAATTATTTTGAGAAATATGAGGTCAAGAAAACTATATAATAATAAAAGAAAATTTATATCATTAAATAATTTTATTTTTGCAATAGATTTTGAGTTAAAATTTATTTCATGATAAATCATGTGAATCCCAAATATAAGTATTCAATTATGGTGATTATGGATGGAAACAAGAGTCCCATCAACATATCATTTGTGTATATTGAAAATTAATGAATATATTTAATATATCCACGTATGTATATTAAAAGAAGAAAATATATTGGAGTAAGTAAGAGATAAATTAAGTGGAAACTACTGAAAATGGGTGTGAAAATATTTTGTAGTGCTGAGAATTTTTTCACTCAAGGTAGAATAACCATGAGGATTTGTTGTATACTATAGAAAATAAAATGATTAATTTGAACTAACAATGAATTATAATAACTAGCAGGTTTCGAAGATGATAAAAATAAGAATAATAAGCTTAGAGAGAGAGATATGACATGCAATACTATTTATTTATAGTCAAGGAAGATGAAAGAAGAAGCTGTGAGTTCATGGAATCGATGGAGAATTTTTATAATTATATGGTCTTTCCTAAGTTCATAGTGAAAATTTTAAGTGAATAATTGTGAGAATCCAACAAGAAAGTTTTAAATGAGATATGGGAGCTGGTAAGTATTCAGAGACCAAGTAGTGGGCACTTTTTTTATGGTAGTAGAAGGCTCAATGATGAGTGGAAGAAGGTCAATATTTGGATGCAAAAACATCACTGAGAAGACATGATGATTGACTTCCAAAGGTGGGGAAGAAGGAAATCACTTAAATATTTATGTGGCTCAATTTTTGCATAGTTTTTCCACATATTTTTACTTTATTTTTAATGATTTAATTAATTATTTAAGCGTCTTTACTAAATAATTGTATTTTTTTATTTTTATAAATAATGTTGTTAATTAATCAATTTTTATAATTAATTATGCATTTTTAGTATTTAAAATAATAATTTTATTCTTACTTACTTTTCTAATTTAATTATGTCATAATTAGTTTGGTTAATTTAAATCTACTTGACTTTTTAATAAACTAACATTTTTTATAAACAATTATTTAATCATTGTAATTATATTTAATTAACTTAGTCTTTATTTTAATGTTTTATCTTTTAATTTAGTTTCATTATAATAGTTTAGCAATATTAAATAATTTTTCTAATCGTCTAGCTAATTACTTAAGATAACAATTTTAGTTCAAACTAAATAAAATAGATCACTTTTAATTTTATATAGTCAAATAGTTGTATAAACAATTAACTAAGAGTTTTAAAACATTAGTTATTTAATCTTATGTATTCATTTACTTTATTTATTCATTTTCTATTGAATTTAGTCTATGAGTCGGGTAGGCTAGAGCCATCGATGACCTATATCGTCACCGATGATACCCTTTTTCATTTACTTTTTACGATATAATTATTTATATAGTATATTTTAAATTTAAGTCTCTTATCAATTTAGTTTAACAATTATCTAGTTCTTAATTTAAGTGTTATCAATTAATAATTTTTATTTTTATTTTAAAAGTCTAAAGTTTAGTAAAAATCATTTTTTAATTAATGATTTTTAACATTATTTTAATTAATTATTTTCTATATTTTTATTTATTTTACTTAAGTTTTAATTTTAAGTTTAGTCTATTTTTAAAGGTTACTGTTATTTTTCTTTTTAGTCTATCAGTGACCCTTGGTTCTACCGGTAACCCTTTATGTGTTCCTTCGTTCAGTTTCCTTTTTTATTAATGTACCCATACTATTTTATTTAACTATATCAGTGACCTTTTATTTCTGATGGTTACCATTTATTTATTTGTATCGGTGAGTTTTTTATTTTTTACTAACTGTGACCCTTTGTCCCATCGGTGACTATTTTGTTCTACCAGTGACCTATTCTATTTTATACAAATGGCGATATTTTATTTTTAATTTTATTTTTATCGGTGACTCCCGCGCTAGTTATCCCATTTGTTTTTAAACTAACTGTGACCTTTCCCACTTAAACCTGTCAGTGAGGTCTCTTTTTAGTCTATCGATGAACCCCACGTTGAGCTCCCCTGTATCCATTATTCTACCGGTGCGTCATTCCTCACCGATCCCTTGCACCTCACCATTATGCATCCTCTTATCACTCCCTTTATTCCCTCACCATCTCTCTCCAAGCCCGACCTATCTTTTTCTTTACGTCGGTTTCTTCATTATCAAATCTAGTGCCTCAACCGTTCTCCCCCACTCCAACTTCCCACCGTCAAACCCACAGACAAGGTTTCGAACCAGAATTCACAAACCACTCACCGATGCACACCCTTTTCCTCTATCTACTCACTATTTCCTCTCTCACAACACCATTTTCACATTGATTACATTGCAATCGTTCCTCTCTCTATCCCTCACTAATTCTTCCACAAACCAGAGATTCGAAATCAAAGTGATAAATCACCCAGGTTCACAAACACCACTAAAATTCTATCCAGAACAAACCAAGATAAAAAATCCAGATCTGAATCCGCTATTTTCACCTCTGATGGTGATTGGACTCACCAGGTCCAGGAACTTTGAATCCTCTCGGTGAGTTTCTACAAAGAAGGATCGTAGTCGAAGATTCCCACCATTGCATGAAGAGGCTGGCCATCGAGCAGAGCCTTACAAGTCGTTGTAAGGAAGAACTAAAAGTTACACCACTGCGAAGCCGATTCGTGGGGAGAACGAGCCTCTGGTCGAACCTCCTGATGTCGCCTCCCTCCTGCGAGAAGAAACCAGACAAGCCCCCTAGGGTTTCGCTCTGTCCTGATTTGGTCCGAAAACCAACCGAAAAGAGAATCTCGGTCTCATCTCGCCATGGGGGTTCGATACCGCCGAGTCATCACCATTGCGAGGATGAACCACCAGACCACCGATGCTGCTGAAGTTTCTCGCCAGATCTAGAGGGTTCAAAGAACCCTTTATTGTAGTAGAACCATGTTACCCCTCCCCTACTTGTGCTGATTGGGGGGGTGGGGGGAGAAAAAGCTAGCTTTAATAAAAATAAATTGAAATAAAAATTCAATTAAAAACATAAACTATAAATAACTAAATTAAAATATAAATAAATATTAATTATAAATAAATAATCAATATAAGATAATTAATTTATTAAACTGAATAAATAATTTAATTTACTAAATTAAAATTTTAATTTAACTAAATTATTTAATAATAACTTCTAAATTGGAATAAATAAATTATTAACTTAAAGTTGTATTTTAAATATTTATAATTATTTTAAACTACATAAAATAAAAGGATATATCTAATAAGTTAACAATTAAATATTCAAAATAATAATTAATTTAATTATTAATTTTGACTTTATTAGTTAACCAACTAAACTATTTAATATAATGTTTAGAACAAAATTTATAAAAACTTATAAATTTGAATTAAGTAATTTAATTTAATTATTTAATGATGTGATTGGTATCTTTATTCAAAACATAAATTAACATTAATAAAAATAATAAATTAATTAATTTAATTACTTAATTACTTGATAATAATTAATAATCAATCAATTAAGTTTTAGATTAAATAAATAAATCATCTAGCTAAAAATTGTTAAGTAATTTAACTATTGTTTTCTATTCTTTCCCTGTCATGTTTAATAGTTTTAACTCTGTTTTGATGTTTTATACCTTCAAGGTTCACACCTAGGCCTTAAAAATGTCTAGGTGCAAACAACTAACTCAGTGGGAGTTAGTGACGAAGGAAAAACTAGTGCAACATGTTAGTCATGAAAAAACGCACATTGTGTAGTGCATTTGAGAAGAGTTTTTAAAGTTGGTAGAATTGTACGGTGACAAGTGGCAGGTGAAATTTGATATATAAAGTAGAGAAACACTGAAAATGGGAGGACTCTCATTTTATAACTCTCATTATGATTCCACCAACACACTATTTTTTTGTGAGTGAAGGCTCCTGGGGAGAAGCATATGATCAGAGCAGCAGACGAAGTAGCCTGGAAGCTGAGTAGTGCTAGAGGAGTTTACCTTCTCTCTATCCATAATCTTTGTACTCTATTTTTGGTTTTTTTCACTACTTTAAACAATATGATCATAGGATGAATTTTCTCAGCTTGAGAATTTCAATAACCTTCTGGTTATGATCTATAAACCTTCATTAGATTATCTTTTTATGAAATTAGAATCTGTTGGCGAGGCTGAATCTGTTTATAATCTTTTGATCATTCACACTTCAATGTTTTCAATTTAAAACTTCAAAATTTACTGGAGAGGATGATTTTGGATGAATTTTTCAAATCTTTAACAACTTAAACTCTGGGAATTTAAGGTGAGTACTTCTCCAAATGTTAACTTTTAAAAATTATTTTCAGTTCAATTAAGTTTTGGTGTGGCGAACTCTAAGACTTAATCCTCTACCTATTTAGTGTCTTGGAGAGGGAAATTTTTCAGTCTTTCTTGAGGTGTGTTTTTATTTTAAGTTATGTAGAGAACATCTATTCATACAAGTAGTTTATAATTCTTTATAACATTATTGATCTCACTTCTTATCTTGTTCCTATGCGTCATTTCACTATTTTCTTTAGTTCATCATTAATTAGTTTAAGATTTAGTTTCTTAGTTTAAATCTTGTTTTAATCTTCAATTTCTTAAAAAAAATATTAAAAAAGTATAAATTGAAAAGTAAAAAAAACTATAAAGACATTTACCTCATTGCTAAAAATAGAGAGATTTTTAGTTTTAAAAACTTAGTATTCACTCACATGCCTTCTCTGTGGATCGACCCTGCACCACTGTGCTAGTGTAGTTTAATAAATGTAATTTTGAGGGCCATGGAGACCTCCCACGACATCAAAATTTGGAACTATTTCCAGGGTAGGCACGCACTGAGAGTCTAGGGTTAGAATAAAAAGATACAAAATCAATAATAAAGAAATAAAAAAATCATATAAAAAAATATGTAAAATAAAATTACTGTGAACATTTGCTGCTTGTGTTTCCTATTTAGATTCTTCTTGACTTTGAGTGTGTTGTTTAATCTAAAAATTTTAAAAAAATGGATGAATTAGGACCACACTATGTTTTTTGTGGAGATTATGGACATACTGCCTGATAGTGTGTTTATAACCAGCGACAACAGTTCCATAACTTTGAAGAGAACAAGAAAAACATTGAATCTAGTCCTAATTTCCTACCTAGAATTTAATTAATTGATACAAAATTGGAGGATAGGGTGTAACTATTAAACACATGGTTAACTAAAACCCATGAAACACAACTTAGAGATTCTCAAGAGCGATATCAAAGAATGAAAATATTGGAAAACATGCTTTTGGAGTTACAAAAAATGGTTAAAGATCAAGAAGAATTTGGAAATAATGAAAAAGAAAATCTTTATAAAAGATTTGAAAATCAAGAGGAAGAGGAAAGTGATAGTGAAACTGGACAAGAAACCATTCTCTTTCAAAAATATGATTATTTTGAACTAAATCTAGAATTAACAAACTCATTGAGTCAAGAGAATAACATTGAAGACTCCAAAAAGTGCTTTAATGGTGTTGAGTTGGAAAATTTTGGAATTGAATTGAAACAGATTGAGAAAGATTCCCCAGTTATTTTCATCATTCATTCTTTTGAGAAAAAATCACTATTTTAGAAGTTTTGAGAATGAAGTCACTCAGGTTGAATTCAAACTTGAAACAGTAAACTTGAATGTTAAAAACTCTTCACCCAATTTTTCTGACTTCCTGAACAATGGGGTTAAACTTGATATTGGGTATAATCTAGATGAGAAAATTAAACTAAATAACATGGAATCTGAAATAATTGAACCTAAATTGAAAACTTCTCTTTCATGTATTGAACCTGTAAACCAAATAATTTCTGAAATGTTATTGGATGATGAGGAAGAGGGAATGATTTTTGAAGAAAGACTAACTGATGAGTTTTCATTTCCTTATTCTCATAGTAATCACTTTTCTAAAACATTGTACAGTGAAATTGAAAATAGTGCTGATATACATGGGAGTAAATGTTTAAATTTGATCAATCTAGAACATGACTTTATTAAAGCTGAATTGATCATTTATCTCCCTAAAATTAACTTTCTGGAACACACTACAGATCTTGTTTTGGGATGTAAGCCTTTTTAACATGCGATTGAAGTAGAGGTTGAAGACACACTTGATGGTTTCAGAATTAATTTATTAGAAGTAGTAGTTGTTGAGTGTTCATTCACTAATGAGGAACTTTTGGAAGATATTTACAACATTGTTAGACCTGAATCTGTTTGTGATAAAATAAATTATCCTCCCTATATGTCACTTCCATCCTTTAGTGTGAAGGGTGTTGAGTCTTCCCATGATACTGATAGTAGTCTATAGGGGGAATCACTCTTGATTTCCATTGTACATGATTCTGTACAACACGTTATTGAATTCCATTTTGAATCTACTAATCAGAACTCCCCCATTGTCACCCTTGAATTTGAATATAATTATGTTGATGTTGATAAGGTTAGCTTAGAAGAATATGACACACCCTTTGAAGCACCTAATTTTCCATCCATTCCTAATAAAGTTAAATGTGTCAAATCTGAAACAAATCTGGAAGTGGACAACAATATGACTACTACTGTCAAGGGGTTTCTCTTAGTGGTTATTTCAAGCTATGAGAGTTTGGTTTTAGTTTACTTTAGCTTGGGAGCCCACAATTTTTATTTTTTTGATAAAAATAGTTGGGCCAAACACATATGGTGGTTTCTATTAAGTAAACCACATCCACCTAGTGACTATGGTTAGTTACTAGGTGAGTCCGGCTGGGGACTATAAACATAACACTGCATGGGAATCAACCCATGGTTTCTATTTTGTTTTCAGTAAATCAAAACAAAATTTTAATTAAATAATGTATAAATAAAGACTTTAGATTTAGTGCTTCATAGGAGTCAACCCATGCTCTTTATTTTATGTTTTCATTTTTTATGTTCTTGTTTTACTTTCAATAAAGTGCTTCTTTTCTGCCTTATATTTGTTATGTCTCTGCTAGAGATTTTTGTCTCTTTCTACTTTCCTTGTGATTTTTCAGATGTTGCTGCTGCTATCATCGAAGAAGTAGAATTCTCAAGATGAGAACTAATGATAAATCTGTTCAGGGAGGTATTACATTCATTAGATTCTATTTCATTTTTCTACTTCTTACTACTTTTTAAAAATCTATTGCATATCTTGTATATTAAAAAATCTTTTGATGCATGTCACTAAGTTAAATTGAAAAATAATGCATGTGCCTATTGCTTAAATTTTAATTCATTGATAAATATTGAAATAATATATCCCTGTATAAAGTTAAGTGTCTGGGGTACATGCTGCTGGACTTTTGAATCTACTTTGGGTTGGGGTTTTTAGCTTGAACTTTGTCTGCTGTGTTGATTACTTGACTTAATTAAGTTTGCAACTTCAATTTTTTGGTAAAAAATGGTTAAATATTTTCAAAATTCTATTATATTTCTTAACATTACACTCTACGCAATTGGGTATTGCCTAAATATAGTGCTTTGATTGGTAGTTAAGAACCGCTTTGAGTCTAAAATTAATGAGATTGGATGATTACTGAGTGGTCTTACATAGTGGTTTCATGGAAATACGGTTTAGGAACTACTTCTTTATGTGATTTGGGTTACATGTTTGTGGAGTTATGATCATAGCCTTGGAACTGTAAGTTTGAGTTGATCTTAGGGGATTAATTCATCTTTTAATTATTAAAAGTAATCATCTTAATGAGACAATATAAATAATTTTTGATACAATTATTTCAAAACTTGTGTAGTTTGGGAATCTGGGATCCCACGGTGAGTCTCTAGGACCCCAGATGTTGGGTGTGTTTCTGTTTACTATAATCCCTCTGTTCAACTTGAATAAGTGCATATGCACAATGCTTAGCACAACGATACGTGGCTTTGAAAAAATAAATAAAGTGTCTAGGGTCAAAAATGAGTTCATTATGTTGAGGGGGATGATGAATGCCAGATGAAGATAGGGTCAATTGGTTTATATGGGAGTCATTTAGGTTGTATCAATAAGGTGATTCAAAAAAAATATTTATTTTTGGAGCCTAGGTGAAAAGTCAAAGTACAAAGTTCCATTGGTTAAGTTCTTAATTCCACATAAATTTTACCTCTTTTCTTTCTTGAACTATGGGCTTAAGCCTGGAATGAAGTTAGTCACTAGGTAGTATCATATTTGAGGCATGAAATCTTCATTGCTTTATGATTCATAGCTTTCTAGATTACTCTTTGATTATTTGTTCTAGGAAAAACATCTTTTGGAACATTTTCAAAAATCCTGTTGATAGTTTTTTCCCTCTATTTTTAAATGATGGACATGTTATAGTTTGAGATGAATCTTTAAATACTACAATATATTTTTAAATGATAATAAAACATGGATTGTATGAGGAAAAACAATCCTCAAGTTGGGGGAATTTGATGTGGCTTTATTTTTTCATAGTTTTGCAGCATCTTTTTACTTTATTTTTAATGATTTAATTAATTATTTATGCATCTTTACTAAATAATTCTATTTTTGTATTTTTATAATTACTTTTGTTAATTAATCAATTTTTATAATTAATTATGTATTTTTAGTATTTAAAATAATAATTTTATTCTTACTTTACTTTTCTAATTTAATTATGTCGTAATTAGTTTGCTTAATTTAAATCTGATTGACTTTTTAATAAACTAACATTTTTCTATAAACAATTATTTAATCATTGTAATTCTATTTAATTAACTCAGTCTTTATTTTAATATGTTATATTTTAATTTAGTTTCATTAGAATAGGTTAACAATGTTAAATAATTTTTTTAATCATCTAGATAATTACTTAAGATAAGAATTTTAGTTTAAACTAAATAAAATAGTTCACATTTAATTTTATGTAGTCAAATAGTTGTTTAAACAATTAACCAAGAGTTTTAAAAAATTAATTATTTAATCTTATGTACGCAGTTACATTATTTATTCATTTTTCTATTGAATTTAGTCTATGGGTCGGGTAGGAAAGTGCCATCAGTGACCTATAGTGTCACCGATGCTACCCTTTTTCATTTAATTTTTACCCTATAATTATTTATATAGTATTTTTTAAATTTAAGTCTCTTATCAATTAAGTTTAAAAATTATCCAGTTTCTAATTTAAGTGTTATTAATTACTGATTTTTATTTTAATTTTAAAATTATAATGTTTAATAAAAATCATGTTTAAATTAATAGTGTTTATCATTATTTTAATTAATTAATTTATATCTTTACATTTAGTTTACTTAAGTTTTAATTTTAAGTTTAATATATTTTTTAAAAGGACACTATTAGTTTTCTTTTTAGTCTATCAGTGACCCTTGGTTCTACTGGTAACCCTTTATGTGTTCCTTCAGTCGGTTTACCTTTTTATTAATGTACCAGTACTATTTTATTTAACTGTATCGGTGACATTTTATTTCGGATGGTGACCTTTTATTTATTTTTATCGGTTAGTTTTTGATTTTTTACTAATGGTGACCCTTTTTTCCATCGGTGACTATTTTTTTTCTACCGGTGACCTATTCTATTTTATAAAAATGGTTAGCTTTTATTTTTAATTTTTTTTTTATTGGTGACCACCGCGCCGGTTCTACCCTTTGTTTTTAAACTAACGGTGAACTTTCCCTTTTAATACTATCGGTTAGGTCTATTTTTAGTCTATCGGTGAACCCCACGTTGCGTTCCCCTGCTTCCATTATTCTAAATGTGAGTCATTACTCACCGATCCTTTTCACCTCACCGTTAGGCATCCTCTTATCCTTCCCTTGCTTCCCTCACCATCTCTCACCGAGGCCAACCTTTCTTTTCGTTCATGTAAGTTTCTTCATTATCATATACAGTGCCTCAACCTTTCTCCACCACTCCAGCTTCCCACCGTCAAACCCACAGAAAAGGTTTCGAACCAGAATTCAGAAACCTTTCGCCATGGTGCTTCGATGCCGCCGAGTCATCGCTATTTCGAGGACGAACCACCAGGCCACCGATGTTACTGAAGCTTCTCTCCAGAGCCCGAGGGTTCAAAGAACCCTATAGAACAGTCAAACCAGATTCCCCCTCCCCTACTTGCACCAATTGGGGGGGGGGGGGGAAGAAAAAGGTAGCTTTAATAAATATAAATAAAATTTAAATTTAAATATATAACATAAAATAAAAATAACTAAATTAAAATATAAAACAATAGTAATTATAAATAAATAATCAATATAAGATAATTAATTTACAAAATATAATTAATAATTTAATTAACTAAATTAAAATTTTAATTTAACTAAATTATTTAATAATAACTTCTAAATTGTAATAAATAAATTATTAATTTGAAGTGACATTTTAAATATTTATAATTATTTTAAAGTATATAAAAAAAAGACATATCTAATAAGTTAACAATTAAATATTCAAAATAATAATTAATTTAATAATTAATTTGGTCTTTATTAGTTAATCAACTAAACTATCTAATATAATGTTTAGAACTAAATTTATAACTTATAAATTTGAATTAAGTAATCCAATTTAATTATTTAATGAACTAATTGGTTTATTTATTCGAAACATAAATTAAAATTAATAAACAAAATAAATTAATTAATTTAATTACTTGATAATAATAATTAATAATTAATAAATTATGATTTAGATTAAATAAATAAATTATTTAGGTAAATATTGTTAAGTAATTTAACTATTTTTGTCTATTATTTTACTATCTTGTTTAGCAGTTTTAACTCTATTTTGATGTTATATACCTTGCAGGTTCACACATAGGCCTTAAAAACGTCCAGGTGTATACAACTAACTCAGCGAGAGTTAGTTACGAAGGCAGAACTAGCGCGATGTTTTAGTCGCGAAAAAATGCACGTTGTGAGGTGCATTTCTAAAGTGCTTTTGAAGTTGTTGGAATTGTGTGGTGACAAGTAGCAGGTGACAGTTGATATATAAAGTAGAGAAGTAGTGAAAATGGGAGGACTCTCATTTTATAACTCTCATTCTAATTCCATGAACACATTATTTTTTTGAGAGCGAAGGCTCCTGGGGAGCACCATAGAGCAGAGCAGGAGACGAAGGAACCTGGAAGCTGACCAGTGCTAGGGGAGTTTACCTTCTCTATGTCCATAATCTTTGTACTATATTTTTTGTTGTTTTCACTAATTTAAAAAATATGATCATAGGATGAATTTTCTCAGCTCAGGAATTTTAAAACCTTCTGGTTATGATCTTTAAACCTTCATTAGCTTATCTTTCTAAGAAATTAGAATCAGTTGGCGAGACTGACTCTATTTATAGTCTTTTGATCTTTCTCACTTCAATGTTTTCAATTTCAAACATCAAAATTTATAGGCAAGGTTGATTTTGGATTCATTTTTCAAATTTTCAACAACTTAATCTTTGAAAATTTATTCAGAGTTCTTTTCTAAATGTTAACTTTTAAAAAATATTTGCAGTTCCATTAAGCTTTGAGGTGGCAAACTCCAAGGCCTAATCCTCTTCCTATTGAGTTTCCTGGTGAGGGAAATTTTTCAGTCTTTCTTGAGGTGTGTTTTGATTGTAAGCTATTGAGAGAACATCCATTCATACCAATAGTTTAGATTTCTTGAGAACTTTATTGATCTCCCTTCTTATCTTTCTGTTATGCGTCATTTCACTATTTTCTTCAGTTCATCATATGCTAGTTTAAGATTAAGTTTCTTAGTTTAAATCGTGTTTTAATCTTCACTATCTTTAAAGCAAAATATTAAAAAAATATAAATTTAAAAGTAAAAAAAACTATAAATATGTTTAACTCATTGCTGACAACAGTGAGGTTTTTAGTTTTAAAACATTAGAATTCACTCACCTTCTTTATCTGTGGATCGATCATGCACCAATGTGCTAGTGTATGTTAATAAATGTAATTTTGAGGGCCATGGTGATCTGCAGTAAAATAAAATATACATGGTGGGAAGCTATGGAAGCTTGTTACATGGTGTATTTATGGATAACATTGTGTGAATACATGAATATAGTGGGACAATATTATAGAATTCATGTGGAAATAAATGAAGAGAAGTCTAGTGAGACACTATCATTGAAGGTGTGGGAAAAATGAAACCCATTGTAATCTACAACTAATTATAGTGAGGAAATTTTGATTGGTGAAGAAAACTAATCATAACATGGTGTAATCCATTGATCTAGACATTGTAAAAATACTATGTGCACCTTATACTTCTTTACTTTTATGCATGTGGTTTATGTTTGGTATGTTAAACTAAAATAGATCCATGTTAACTAAGTGAAAAAAGATCATAAATAAATGGGGTTAAAGATTAAAAGAATATTTAGTAATCGATAAAACTATTCAATACTTGATTCACCCCATATGCATATGCACCAATCACCCGTGGAATTATAAGTGGTATGAGATAAAGGATTCTTATGGGTGGATCTAAATGTATGTGCACTACTATTTTTATCAGAGTTTAATGAAGTAAATATTTGAGATGTTTTTGGAGACTTAGACAGAAAGATAAAAATTTATTCATGTTTTAAAAAAAGTATAATTATATACAAATTCTATGAAAAATAAGAAAAATAAAGATGCCAATAAGTTGATAAAAATATCATGTAAAAGAGAAGAACCACCAATGGCTTAAGGTAGTGAATTTAGTGTGGATAGTTCCGGTTGTGATGATAATAATAAAATTAAATTTATTGATATCCACTATTTTGAGGTTGGAAGTTATTTAAAGAAAGTTACTACTAAAATATTTACTCATATATTTGAGTTTATTTAGGATTTAGATGAAGAAAATAATATTTTATATATCATGATGAAGTCATTAAAAATGAATTGGTAGGATTGTTTTAAAAATAAAACTATCTCATCAAGGATATTGAGGATAAAGTGAAATCCCTAAAAGATAACATAGAGAAATTTTCAGTTGATGAAAAAAATTTTCATTAAATATTAATGAGAAAACAATGGCTTGTAAGATTCGTTAAGAGCAAATTTATACTCTAGAAGAAACACATAAAGCTATAATG
The DNA here is from genome assembly GCA_963277665.1 of Viscum album. Taxonomy (NCBI): domain Eukaryota; kingdom Viridiplantae; phylum Streptophyta; class Magnoliopsida; order Santalales; family Viscaceae; genus Viscum; species Viscum album. The sequence goes on from OY728145.1 coordinate 510,218,144, forward strand.
GAAGTCAAAGAAATATAATTTAAAGTTATGGCTAAAAATATTAAGGATATTTTTCATAACCTATAAGAAATTAGCAATATATATGAAGAAACATTTTAGAATATGAAAATTCTGTGGGAGGATATGATGAACTAAGTTGTGACTGATAAAAATAATCTAAGTTTAATGTTTCTAGATTAATATATAAAAGAAAAAAATTTATAAATAATATAACCTATAATATCTCAATTTTATAAAAGAAATTATATTATCACACTTGTTTTAGAGAGTATATATCCCTTAAAAGGATCTCAAATCATTGTAATGTGAGGTTGAGAACATGTGAGGGGAATCTAACTCATGCTCATAGAGAAAGGTGACCCACTATCCAGTTGAATCATTAAATATTGATTTTTTTTGTAAATGAAAAAAAGGTAAATTATATAAAAAATTTTAAGAATAAAAATTCTAGAAATATTACTAATAATTAAAGTGTGGGGGTGAGAATATCCAATAAAAATAATCCCTCCCCCCAAATAATGGGTTTTATCCCAAAAACAACAAGTATGTCAAGCTATATAGACTACACCTAAAGAGATAAAAGCAAGGGTTATTGGAAGGTACTGGTGCTACTAGAGATTTGGAAACAAATCCATCGACTATTAGAATAATATATCAACTAATGGAAGTTAAAGGAGTCTTGTATATAGTGGGAGGAAATTTTAATATGGGAATAAACCTTTTGGTTCAAGATGGTCCATATAGAAAATGAATAATCTATCCATGGAGAACATATTTTATATCTTGTAAAGTTTTTATAACATTTGCAACATAGTTGTTCACTACTATGGCAAATTTTGGTACAACCCTTCTTGTTATTATCCTTATACTTAAGAGAATAAAGGACTAATACAAACTGCAAAGTTAGTGAATCCATACAGCGCATCTTCCTTAGGTAAAAAATTAATGAATATATTATTCCTAAGTAACCCAATAAGGATATTGAATATAGTATCTATAAGGAAACTGTGCTTCTATTTTGTAATGATAATACACACCATGAACCATTATAAAAATGAATTGAACATTAGGTTTAATGGGATAACTCTATAAACAAAAAGGGCTTGTATCCAAGAGAGATATATCCATATTGAACTAGTGGATGATACTATTGATGAAGAGGTTAAAAGGATGCTTAAAAGGGTAACTTAAAAGAGAAAAAATATGTGTGTGGAAGGTGAAACAATACAGGACATGTGGATATTAGATTCATGATTAGTCTTTTTATATTGATTAAGGAAAATAAATAAATCACTAGTTAATTAAATTGCTCAAAGTTTTACTATTTGGAAATAGCCTACCCTTAAAAAGAAATTTAAGCAAGGGAAAATGGAGTTTTCTATGTAAAAAACTAGTTGTAAAAGGAAAAGAGGATGGAAGAGGTAGAAAAGAATCAATATTACTTAATTTCTCAAGAGATGAAGGACAATCCATCTAGGAATAAATATAAAAAATTCCTGAAGCCCATACTTTCCAATGGTGAAAATAGTTAGAAAGTGAATGGAAAAGAAAGAATGAAGTGGTATAGAAATTTTAGACCCTAAAAGAAAGAATAATATTGGTTGATGAACAATTCTATACCTTATTTTTCAAAGTTAAGAACTAATGGAAGACCCACCTTATTCACACATATTTCTAGTTAAGTTTCAACGATGGGAACTAAAATTGAAAAGGAATTAGAGCATCCCTTGAGGGGGAACTATCAAAATAGTTGAAGCTAACAGAGAATTACAATTTTATGAATAATATAGATATCTTGAAATTCCCTTAAAAAATTGATGTAAGAAGGGTGATTTTACTTTCCTTCCACTATCTCAATTCTTGTTTAACTTTTAGATGAAAGGGTAATGATTATCTAACCAAACGAGGAATAAATACCTTTCACTTGAATGTTTTTATGCATGTTTTGAAATAATTTATGGTTCAAAAAATGTATTTAAAATCAATTTGATCATTCTCTAGAGATTAAAATTGAATTGTTATCACATTGTGGTGTGTTATTAATAGGAAAATTTTATTCATACTTATTTTGATATAAAACATATTTCTTATTAAATTTAATTTAATAATCTTATTTATATATGGTTTTTTTTTGTGATTTATGGTAGGATACAATGATTATTTTGAAAACAAACAAAATTATGATGAATTCATGGTGAAAATGATGTATTGTAATGTATAATAAGTTAAAGTTCAATTCCAAAGATCAAAATTGAATAATCATAAAGCAAAAGAACCAAAATCACTAGAAAACAAAAAAATCATATTGTTAATCACTTATTAATGAGGTGATATACTTTATAGAAGTGGAATGGGAATAATAATTGATAAAAAAAGATCCCGGGATAAAAAACACAGTGTCATGGTGTGAAACATATATTTTACGCCATGACTGCTAAGAAATGTTTCAGAACATGAATGTAATCTATGAAAACATGGAAAAGAGATTGGACATGATAATCCACATTTTAAAATAAATTTTCATGGGATTAAATACTTTAATGGGATTCAAAGTGTCTAATTTACTATTATTTTTTACCTGGACCACACACTTATTACCTTATTATGAACAAATATGACTATGTTTTATTTATTGGGAAATTTATGATGCCTATTGGTGCATTTAGGATTATAAATATAAATCTGTGTGGTATTGTAAAATAATCAAGGATCTTGAGAATATCCCCTGCTCCGGGGAGTAGGTTTCTATTTAGGTTTTCTTCTATAATTTTTGTTTTAATCTCTTCCACCATGTAACCTAATTTCATATTTTAATTTAAAGGTTTATTCTTCCTTTCTCTATCTTTATCTTTCTCTTTCACTTTGATCTCTTAAACTCATAATGGTGAGTGATTATCCTTAGTCTTGTCTATGGGTGAAGTTTTCACAATGTTCCTAAATTCTAATGTTTTGATTAATAATATTTTAATTTGGTTTGTGATGAAAAAGATATAACTTTATAGGTACGGTGATCATCCACCATGACACAACTACCAAATTCATTTCTATTCTCTACCAAAACATCATTACCTCACTTCTCTCAGGTAAAATATTCATACAATTGAGTCGAAGTTGATCAAAGGGTGAGACAACATATGTTGGAGCTAGGTCTTAGAAGGTATTACATAATTAGTCAAGGTGTTAATATTTCATAGATATTGGAGGAGGTGAGATTTAGTGCATTGAAGGGATATCCTTAGAATGTTAATTTCACACTCAATTTAGATGGTATAAATTCATATATGATGGGATTAATTTTAAAATTTAATTTAAAACAAAAATTATGAATGATGAAGGAACTCGAGTAACTAACCCTAGGATAAATACCTTTATTTTTCCCAATATTAATTCTATTTGAAATTTCAATTTCATTTTATTTTAGTTTTACATTGCTTTCCCAAAACCCAAATATCGTTGTTTTTATAAAATAGATAAAAACATAAAATATGATAATTGAATTATGAAAAGTGTTTGATCAAAAATTAATCTCCTCAAGTGAGGCAACCTTGGTCGACTATTGTGTTGTACTAGGAAAAGAATAGTATCTGTTGTGCCACTCTATGATCTGCATGTCAACTATGAAAATATTTTTTTTAAACAATCATTATTGTTTTATATAAAGGTTTTTCCTACATATACATAGATTTGATGATTTTTTGGAACATTTCTAAGAAGAAAGTGGTTCCATCATTTAATCATTGAATTATTAGAGCACATAGAAAGTGGATGGATAAAAACAGTTAGAAGATGAGTTTCCTAAAAATTAAAGAGGTTTTTTTGAAAGGAAACAACCTTTTCTTGGAAGTTGTGAGATAAATAAAGGGGAAAAAGAATATTTCAAAACCATACATATTGTTCCACTAATGGGTATATTACCTTTTCCCAATATATTTATTTTCAATAAGGTGGATAATACATATTTACCTTTATCAGTGTTTAAATTAGTTTATTTGTATTGATAATAAACCCAAATGTGCTATTGAAGTACCCAACGGTGTTCGGTTTTATGTTTGTTAATAATTTTACATATATAAGTCATTGAGATGTGTGATGAATGAAGTAATGAAATAATGTAAGTGAAGAAGCTCCCATTAAATACCAGAATAGATATATTTAAGTGGGAATACCTTACATTAAATGATTATTGGTATGGTCATCATGTCTATCAAAAACAATTAGGCTGTAAGTGCTATCTTTAAAATATATATGAGTGGAGAAGAAGTTAGATACCAAATCTAGATTGATCCAACTTATAAATCTGTATTTATTAATGGGAAATACAATTCAAATCATGGAGGAAATCCATATTAATTGAGAAGAAAAAATCCTTGGGGCACATAAAATATTGGATGATTTACATTGTGTTTATATACTCTTGGATAATGGTTGTAAATGCCTAATAGTATTTTGGATGGATCAGTATTGATTTGAATCAATTCTAAAATTTCTTAAATAATTCAATAATTTTAATATAGAAGTAAAAAAAATAGCTAAGTCTAGAATCCAGCGTCTATGTTGTCATTCCTTGGCGTATGTGTCACCCTGGTTTGTGTTGGTATATTTCTTATATATATATGTGTGAAACCATATTTCTGTAAATGTGATCCTAAAATTATTATAAGAATTTGTAAAATGGATATCAACAAATGTGTGATTTCATAGAAACATATGTGTCATTCATCACAACTTATGTGTGAAACTGATCAATATAATTGTTATCCAATCCAATGTATTTATAGTCCTAAGTATAAATTAAAAAATGGAAAGGTAACTTATGTAGAAATGTGTTTCCATACAAAATGTTAGTGTCATCTAATAGATTGTATGTGCGATTTTCTCCACATAACTATCATCTACTCCTAATGTATATGTCATACCGGACTTAGAAAAAATTAATGTTTCTACTTAATAAAAAAATAATGTTTTTAGTTTTAAATATTATGAATAATAATATTATTTGGGACAATAAAAGAGATATTATATCATTATCTATATATCCTAAACACCACGAAATACATGCAATTTACGAATGAGAAAATTAGTAGGGGTTGACATTTATCTATGGAAGGGGAAAATAAAATCTAAATGATAAATAGAGTTTCAATAATTTATAATTATAATGAAAAAATATGATGATGATTGTGTTGTTAATTTGAGTTTAGAACATCATGAAGCTTAGATAATATATGATCTAATCTTGATATGAAGATTTATGTCTGGGAAGTTTCTTAATCCGGAAATAGAATAATATCCACTATATGTATTCCTTGATGTAGAAAATAAATTTTATTAATTTTGAAGAAAAATGTATATGATGTAATATCAAAGATAAACTTTACATAAAATCCGATATAATTGGGATTTAAGAATGTTTATGTGAATCTGAAGAGTAACTGATATAAAAGTATTTTAATTTTCTCAAGACTAAAAAATAAATAAAAATTATAGATGTTTTAAATCTATAAAATCAAAAAGTAGAATCTAGTGATTCTTGGTGATGAGATCAGTAGTTATGAAACATCGCAAATCTTGTTTTGATAAAATTATGAGAAATATAAAGGGGAATGAGCTGTTAAATGTGCGTATAGATTTAACTTGAATATATATTTTTCCCCAAGAAGATCTCATTCCATAAGAGAGAGGAAACTTCCATAGATGTGTTGTGTTATGTGACATTTTTATATAGATGGGAAGATATGATGTGATGATTTTATGTAATAATTTTTAGGATAATAAATCCAATACTATTATAGAAGAATAAAAGAAAATTTGGATCATTAAATAAGGTTATTTGTAAAAAAACCTTTTCTGTTAAAAATTATTGTATGATAAATCATGGGAATCCAAAATATGGGTACTCTATTATACTAATTTTGGACGGAAGAAAAATATTCTCCTCAATATACCATTTTTTTTATATTTAAATTGAAAGGATACATTTAATTATGCTGATCATGCATGTGAAAAGAAGAAAATATTTAGGAGGATTTAAAAGAAAAAGTGAGTATAAACTGGCAAAGTTGGGTGTGAAAAATTTATGAGGTGTTATGAAGTTATTCTATCAAGTTATAAGTACAAGGAGGATCTATTTCATTATATAGTTAATAATAAGAGTAATTTGAACCATTGATAAATTATAATATCTACTATTTTTTTAAGAAGAGAAAAATAATAAGATTTAGTTAAGAGAGAGAGAGATTACCTATACTACTGGTTTGTAATTATTGGGGAATAAGAAAAAGAAGCAGAGAGTGACTAGATCCAAGGTAGAATTTTTCTGAAGAAATGGTCTTAACTGACTTCATTATGTCAAGTCTGAGTGAATAAGTGCGAGAATCTAGTGAGAAGTATTTGAAAGAGATATGGGGGATGGGAAGAATTCGGTGTCTAGGTTTCATGTACTTTTATTAAAGAATCAATGGAAACAAAATAATTAGAGTCGAGTGGAATAAGATCAATATTTGGATGTAGAGACATCACTGAGAAGATTTAATGATTGACTTATAAAGGATAAGATGAAGTTCATCAATTAATATACAAGGTGGGAAGATGTGGAACTTGTAAAAGTTAGGGTATACATGGAAAACAGGGTGTGAAGCTGTGAATATAGTAGGAAGTTGTTATAAAGGACTTGTGTAAAGTAGGAAAGAGAATTATAGTGAGAATCTGGAATTATAGGTTTATGAAACACTAGAACCATTGTAATTTTTAACTAAATATAGTGCAAAATCCTTAATTTGGGTAAATAACCTATCACATTAAGGAGTCTACCTTTGATACAAACCTTGTAAAAATTCCATGTACAACTTTTTCTAATATACATGCATTCATGTGGTTGTTGTTTTCTTAGTTAAACTAAAATAAATCCAAATGGACTAACCAAAAAAAAAGTTTCATAACCAAATGGGGTTAAATACTCAAATAATATTTGGAATCGGTAAAAATTAGACAACACCAATTTCACCCCACTCTCATTAGGTGTCTTCACAGATCCTCTAGAGCACTACACAATTATTAGAAATTTCTCACAAATCATTATTAATATCCATCTAACCTAAGAAAACTAAATATCCCTATGAAACTAAATTCTCTTGTACATTCCTCAATTTAGTTTTTCTTTGATGGATCTATATAAATTTATTTTCTCATGATCAAATTCCCTAATAATGTGACTTGCTAGATCCAAATGTCAGTCTTTTGAACTTAGCATACAGACTCTCATTGTTTAAAGTCTTCATCACAATCCTTAAATGAAAATTATACTTCTACTTTCCCATAGATTATATGATAATATCATTAATAAATACTTCCATAAAATCTTCAAGGTAATTAATAAGATCCTATAATTAGCCTCAAATCAATATAAATTTTTTAAAATTTCATGTAAAACATAGTGGTTGACCAGAGTCATCTCACTTGAAAAGTTTCACATAATAATCAATATATATTTCAGTTATTTATGATTTTTGGGATTTTAAAATATTGAAAATAAAGTAAAATGGTAGGGGAATGTGATTTGGTTTGAGTGAATGAAAATGTAATGAAATTGAGAATACATAAAAAGCTAGTGGGAAAGGGGAATGATCTTGGGCTCCTTGTGAATTTATTAATCACTATTATTAATTATTTCAATTAATTTAAATAACAAATCCATTACCATTTATTTTTCACCCAAATATTTCTATGTAATATGATGTAGTGCACCTCAGTGACCTCCTTGTAAGATCAAGTTTCATCTCCCCTAATGTGAAGAATAGTGAGCATGCCATGACCATTGGCCTGCCACCATCCAAACAACACATTCCTCCATATATGGTTTATACATCAAATACAAAGATAAACTATATGAACAGTTAGTTCAAAGAAGTAAAGGATACAAAAATATAATATAAAAGAGAGTGTGGGATAGTAAAAAATAATTTAGGGGTGATAACCTCCTACCCATAACCTTTCAAACCCACAACCCACTAAGAAAATGGATAAAACATTTTAGAAAATTTGGGAATGGAACATGGGGGATTCAAAATATTTACCAACGATGAAGGACCTCAATTAGATAACCATATAAATGGAAATGAAGAAGAAAATATGGTGGGATAGTATATAAATAGATAAAGAAGAATAAAAAAATATTAATATTGTATAAAAGGAATTACAAATCATCTAAAATCATACACTACTTTCAAATCCATGGATGAGAGGCTAAGCTTCCAAAACCTTTATAATGTGGATGATAAGTTATTTAGAAAGGATATAGTGTGAATGGGATTTTTTCCACATGGACATAGACAATATTGAGAAATATTCTATATAGATAGTTTCTTGATACTTCCATAGGTTTTTTATTTCCCAGTGATCATTATCTGCCTCTTTTGACTATATAAAGTTTCATAGAAACACTATTCAATTATTTCCTGATGTGTCCAAACAAATGGAATAGATTATTATTCTTTTTTATAACCGTTAATGAATATATTACATGTGAATTTGTGATTAATCATATTTCCCAAATATGATCCTTATGAAGGTTCTTGGATAAATCTACCAAATAAATGTTGTTTCCCAAATTTGATCGCAAATAGCAGCTCATGGAAGTCGTAAAAAGTGATTGAGAGGTGATATTATTCTTGAACTAAGAATAAGTTGTGTTCGAGTTCTATATGAAATCATCCAAGGTTAGGATGATATGTTGTTGGTTGAGGTTGCATTGAATGGAGTTTGTAATACTATGTGGGAGGCTAATAACACATTAGGAGGATGTAGCTTACAACATAAAGTAGGAGGCTTTCCTGAGTTTACACTAACACAAATTTATTTTATTTATACAAAACCCATAAATTTTTTGATATACTCTTATATAGAAGATGCATATAGTGATATAAACTCCTTCATTTGAGTTATTCACATATAGGAACAAGCCTATGAATGCAATTCTTTTGTAGTGGGTATCCTAACTAAACTAATCTTTCAAAACCAATGAAATGGGATCTAATTCTTACACAAATAGTGTTTAAGTTCCATGAATGGGTATATTTCTTAAATATCCTAAATTTAATACGATGGAACCCTAGAAATTCCATTTTTAATAATATACAGCTAAACCAAAACCCATTTTATTCTTCCATGGTCTATTAAAATCACAACAAAAACTATACAAATCAATTAAAAAATGTATTTATTTTTAAAAATGAAAAAAAATAAATAAAATAATAAAAATCCTAATATTAATATATTTAAAATTTAATTAAAATTATTTCTAAATTAATAAAAAATTATTAATTCCCACTTATTAGCCAAATTATAGGGGCATTTAACAATAAAAATTAATAGATGATTTATAAAAAATAGTATCTTATCACTCCCTCGCACTAATAGTTTTTCACTATGATAACAAATTGTCATCCAAAATCACATCCACATAAGAGTTAAAAGTGAAAATACATCCAATAATTCTCTGAGATAAAAATTTTCATGTATTTTTTATGAAAAATATTTCACTCTTACTTTCTTATCTTATATTTAAATTTGATCAATCATAAGAATCCAGCAATAACCTAATAAAAAACTACCTTACATGTAATTGCATTCCACTCTTCACAAAAGATAAAATTTAAATTGATTTCAACTCATACACGAAAAATGAATACTCACCATTTTCTTGTAAAAATTAAAGTTTCTATACTCTATGAGTAAATGAATATGTATTTAAACATAAGTTATTTTTCTATATAATTTTAGTTTCTTTGGTTTGGGGTTGAATTTTAATAAAAATGTTATAAATAAGGAGGGTTTACTCTTAAATTTAGTACATAAATGTTCAAGAAACACCATGGAATGTACCACAATTAATTGCCCTATATATAAATCCTATACAATCACTTTTTATCAGCTATGAGTCAAAAAATGAAGCATAATGAACTATATTCAAACCTTAATATCCCTTATATATACATATATATATATATATATATATATATGTGTGTGTGTGTGTGTGTGTTTTTGTACACACTTTTTTTCAATATATTAATTTTTCATATTTGTTAAGGAGAATAGAATAATAAATGCATTAGCCGATTGTGAATCAAGAACATTTTACTTTTCAAAGGCCCAAAATGAATAATCCACTTCAAAATTCCCAAAACATGAAATTCCTCCCAAATTTAATACATGAAGGACCTCCACACACTCAAACTTGAAAAAGTGTTGCATTATATCCACATTTAGGGGTAGGTAAGGGTAATAAAGGCTTGAAATGTGGATCAAACCAATAAAATATATTAATAGTAAAATAAGGGATAAAGTAGGGTTGATGTGAATGATATGTATCCAGGAAAACATAGGATATCCCAATAAGTGTTCCAATCAAGTTAAAAACGTTCCATGTACTCCAAATATTTGAAAAATAAATATTCACAAGTTTTAGTTTACACACAAAATCGACATTTTTCTCAATAATGTGAGGGTATTAGAAAGGTGATCTCAACATGGTTTACAATAACTCTTAGGAAGTGAAATATAATTTAGTTTAGTGATAATGTTAATGGGTTTGAAATTTTTTTAAACTCATAAAAATGATTTAAAATTAAATTCATGGAAAATTTTCCATATCGACAATAATTTAAAATTTATTTCATTAGAAATCATAGAAAATATATAAAAATAGAATTGATTAAAAAATGGAAATGGATATTTATTTAAGTTTTAATTTTCTAAAAACTCAAAAAGTAGAGAAAATGAGAAACAATAAACAAAATAAAATTCTATAACGGGTTTAAAATCCTCCACACTTTAAATTCAAAAACCTCTTTAATGTATAAAACTCTACATATGGGTAAATTAAAACTAGTGAGATATAGATTTAATACCATGTTACTATTTATAGTGTCTTATGATTTAATCATTCTTAAGGTTTATTTAAATCTTATAAAATAAAATAAATAAGATCATGATAAATTTATTCAAACAAAAGTAAAATGAGAAAGGGGGAGATAAAAGAGTATTGGGTCATTCACCAAAGTAGTGATGTATTTTCACTGTAATATCTAGGGAATTTATTGATTAATACCAATCCAAAGGTTGATGGTATTGTTATGATAGGAACCACCACAATTTATTTTTTCTAGTGTATTTAAATTTCTACTAAGAGTGGGGAACCCCAACTAAAAGTAAAAGAGTGTCTACTACTATACTGATAGGAAAATAAAAGAAGGGAGGGGGAGGGGCTGATCCCTATTGTCTTAAGTAGTTTCCTCCACCAGGTAATGTCTTAGTTGAAGACGAAGATGTAGTTACATAACCAATTTCACCTTGAGCTATTCTTCCATGATTACCACCACCTTGGTGGTCTCTTCTCCAAACTACCACTCCAGATTCTCCTCAGTGGGTGGTTCTTATTCTTATTATATCTCCAACATAAATTATGGATTAACAACTTTTACTTTAAATTCATTAAGTGAGTTAGGTGATAATTCATGTAATAAGAAATTACATGAAATAAAATCAAATGAAAGAAATAATCTATTCAATGGTTCAACCAAGATATCTTGTTCATCTTAAACTTTCACTTGGAGAAGGGTTGTGCAATGTCTCTTTCATCAATATGATATATTCTTCAAAATTTATAGGGAAAGGATCTTTTTTTACTCATTGATATAACTCTAAAAAATGTAACAATTCTATGGAATCCTGGACTGTTGATTTTATAAATGGTTTCTTGGGGTCTTCTTAGAGATAATATATGATTTATTTGAAAACCCCCTCTCTATAGTTCAAACTACAGACTCCCCTCACATTTCTTGAAAATTATAAAATAGTTTCTTCTAAAGGATATGGTTATTAAAAAATTGATTCTATTTTTAAATTTTTTTTTAATTAAAATGATATTAAATAGACATTTACAAAGTGAAATAATAATTAGTGGCCAAATTAGATCCCCATCATTAATTTCAAATTGATAAGAATCTATCATGAGACTCAAATCAATATAAATTTTTTATATTTCTTAGTATAACACAATGGATAACTAGGGTTATCTCACGTTAAGAGCTTCACTAATTACTCACTACCAATTTTAGTTTTTAATATTTTTAAAAAATTTAAAATATATAAATCTTGAGAAATGGGTATGGTTGCAATGTGGTTTTACTGTATGAAAATATAATGAAAGTGAGAAAAAAAATTAGTGGGAAATGGGAATGATTCTTGGGTTACTATGAACTAATTCATTATTCTTATTAATTTTTTTAATTCATTTCTATTATCAATTCAACACGATCCCTTAATTACCTCCTTTATATATGGTATGTAACTTATCAAACCTTAGATACCTCTTTTTCACACCAAAATCCATCACCTTCAAAATTTATAATAGTTAATATATCATGGACATATGGATGATTCCATTCCAAAAACATATTACCCTGTATATAGTTTATCCCTTGGAAAATCCGACTCTATTATATAAAGATCTAGAAAAAATAACATAGGGAAGAAAAATATATGGTAGAGGAGAGAGTGGGGAGAGTTGGAAATAATCTATGGGTGAAAAATTCCTAACTGAACCCTCAAAAACCCACTTCTCACTATGAATATGAATAAAAAATTTACAATGATTAAAGAATGGGGCTTAAGGGATCCATGTATTTTCAAAGGATCAATGACCTCAGTTATTTTTCTAGAAAAATGGATACTAAGAATAATTTTTGGGGTATTCAAGAATAAATAGATGGAGGTGAAGAATATTTTATTAAAATAAAAGAAAATAAATAAAAAATAATCTAAAACCCTACACTAATTTCAAATACATGGCAAAGAGACCATGGTTGTTCGCCGTTCATAATAGGGACAATGTTTTTTATAAAGATAATGGTTTGAATGGGGTAATTTACTTGTTTACATCAATACGAGGGATATATATTCCATATAGATAGCTTCTTGATTATTATCATAGTTTTTTATTCCCCCATGACCACTCTTTTACTGTTTTAATAGAATGAAGTCCCATGGAAACACTATTCATTTATCTTAAAATTTGGAAGAAAAAACAGAATGAAATATACTTATTTTTATAAAAAATATACATGGATTCCATGTGAAATGGTTATAAATACCATGGAAAAATATAATTCTTATGAAGGTCCCTGAATCAATATATAAAATGGATGTAACAGGTTATATTTGAATTAGGAACAATGGCATGTGGTAGTTATAGGCGGTGATTTGAATCTTGAGAAATGTTGGTGCTGGGAAGAAGATACATTGAATCTAAATATGTTATTGGTTAGGGATTTGATATTTTGTTTCTAGTAAAGGATGCGTTGAGTGAATTTCATAATTTTATGTGGGAGGAAAACACATCATTGGGAGGATACTTCTCACATTTCAAAGATATAATCTTGCTTAATTTTATACTTAGAAAACTAAATTTTATTCATAAATAACCTATATTATTTATAATTTAATCTTATGTTGAAAATTTATGTAGTGACAATGTACCCTTCCATTGAGTTATTCATATGTAGAAGCGTGTCCATGAATGTTATTCTTACACAGTGAGTTTCCAAAAAAAAAAAAATCCTATTCAGTTAGTATAAATGGGATATTATTCATACACATGTAATACTTCAAATCTGTGGATAGATAGATATCTTCTGTAGCGTGAATTTAATCTGAAATTGTCCTTGATATTTCATGTCTAATCATACACAATTTAGACATATCAAATTTTATTATTACATAGTCTAAAAAATTACAAAAAAAACTATCCAAATCAATTAAAAAATAAAAATAGTTTTATATATTCTTCCAAATGAATTAAATATGAATAAAAAATTAAAATATAAATAATAAGCTACTATAATTTAATTCAAATTATTTCCGAAATTACTAAAAATTATTAATTACCAATTGTTATCTAAATTGTGGAAAAATTTAACAGTTAAAAAAATAAAATAAAAACTATAAAAAATAGTCTCTTATCAGTAATATATATATAATATTGTCATAAATTCTATAAAAATTATTTTGGGAATTTTAAGTCCAAATAAAATCATTATGAACTTATAGTGTCCATATCTTGTTCATAATTATTTCTTCTAAATATATTCTCTCTTCACCTTTATCCGATGATATCCAGAACAAATATCCACTATTGAGAATTATGGATCTCCTTGAAGTTAATCACAAAATTCATCAATCCTTGGTAGAGGATAATTTTTCTTTATATTTATGTTGTTGATATCTCAGAAGTCGATGTCAATCTACATTCATCCATCCTTCTTCTTGATAAAGAGAACTGGTTGACCCTAAGGTGATGCACTAAGTTTATCATCCATTTTTCTAAATAATCTTATGGTTACTTATTTAAATTTTCTTATTCTATTGAGGTCTTCCTATATAGGATCTTGGATATATGTGTCATGACATATACGAGTTCTATTGATTACTATACCCCGTGATATAAAGGCAGTCTAGACGATTATTCAGGGAATACACTAGTACATTCTCTTACAATGGGCATGTCTTTAAGGATTATTATTTCCTATTTCTCATCCATTTTAGAAATATATTTTTCTTTATTATATGTAAAATCCCATACCTTTAAAGGATTTTCTAAAATAGATTCATAATATTCCTTATATATGTATAAGATCAAGGTATAGTTAATTATTCTGTAAAAGATTTACTTTTCTTGAAGTTTATGTGAGATCTACACAATGAGGTCCAATCCATTCTTAATAGAGAATAAACTTCAAAAAAAATAATTATGGGATTTATAAGGAGAATATTACCACATATGATGATTAAGGAATATTCTAATACTACGGTTGCAATGATTTCACAATAATGTGTATTAATAGTTATTTATAATTCATGGTATCATGTATGTGATTAGATAATTTTTGAAAACTTATTAGATATAAATTAATGTGTATAACCTGAATCAGATAAAACTATCACAATTCATGAGAGAATAGTAAGTCTTTCTTTCCATACTTCATTTTATTTCTCCACATAGGTGGCGGTGATGGAGTAATCTTCCCCTTCAACTCTTAACATAGGTGATTTTGGTTATTGATTACAGTCAAAGACCCTTGGTTTTCATATTTACTTATATAGTATTCAAATTCCTTATTGTTGAAGCATTGTAATATAGTTGGTATATTTTGTGGTCCCTTCCATTACTCAATCAAATTAGTTGGATGCCCAATTTTCCCTTTTATATTTATGATATTTATTCCCTTTTTTCTAAACTTGTAGTATTTTCTTATTCCTTTGAAGAAATTCCCATGGTTCTTCTTTCTATATCTTTATCATGTAGGTGGTTAGATCTTATTTCAACCTTTATCATTTGATCATCCATATTGATACTATATTAATCATTTCTTGTCTTCATGTCCATGGGACCATTCTCTAAGTTCCATATAAACTTTGAGAGAACACTGAAACACTTCTTCATAACTCACAAAGTCTCAGATTACTAGACATTTTCAGAGATGTTATTTTAAAACACTAAAAATTAATCTTTTTTTATTTCATGGTTGATATAAAAACTAAAGGTGAACCTTATAGGACTTTTAAATTCATATTTTATGTTTAAATATATTAATTATCTTTTTTCTTAATATTTAGAAATTTTTTCTCCATCCTGGTACAAATAGTTCAAGGGAAATAATTGGTGAGAAATATTTTATTAAAGTCTTACTAATATATTTCTTTTAAATTATTTCATCGGCTTTGTATTCATTATTAGTTTCCACAAATTATCACCTTATACTTATAAAAGTTATATGTCTAGAGTAAATTTCACGTTCTCATAATAAGAAAGTAGGGAAAATATCTTTTCCATTGAGTTGACATATTGTTCCAAAATAATTGGTTTGGGAGATCCACTCAAAGAAGGTGTTCATTATCACATAAAGGATTCAGTGGATAATTTATCTATATTTGTTTAATGAGTACACTCAACATGTTTTAGGTTATTGTTAATAACTTGGTACCACTAATTAAGTGATTCCATAAGGTTTTGGAATCTAAATCCCATATCATTTTGAGAATAATTTGAAAAATTGTTGCATTGTCCATCACATGGTTGGTTGACCTAGTTACTATAGGTTTCCACTATTTTATAAAGTATTAATGGTTATAAAAAATATATGTCAATAAATCATGTGTAAATAAATTATTAACATGTGTAAGTCAATTATAAAGTATTAACTTATGTGGTTTTTATGTTTAAACGAGGTAATTTTTTTAATAAACTAATTCCCAAATTAACCATAACTTACTCTTATACCAACTATAATGAACTTTAAGTTATAGAAATAATCTTTAAATAATTTTTATGAAAAAAATACATAGTAATACAAATCTCAAAATCGATAGGTTTAGGGTCTTCAGAAAAATAGATTTATAAAACTGGAATACTTATAAAACATCAATCTATATTTAAAATCCTCCAACCGATGCCTCTAACTAGTTTTCATAATCTTTTTAATACATCTAATCACCCGGGTATATATATAAAATAAAGGGTGATATAAAATTATAGTAAGGAGATGGATAATAGTGAAGGAATATCCATCAAATGGTCCAAAGGCCTTAATTTTGTTTATTGATTTTGGATCATCCACCTTTTAAAGGGTGAGGGAGAACCCTTACAAGGCCTGTAGGCATAAGTATTACATGGTCCATAGGCCTTAGAGGAATTCATTGACCATAGGCTTCAAACATTACATACAACCCAGACTAACTACATGGAACTGCTCCTCCCCAACAACTTCATCGTGAAATTAGCTCTCCACCTTCGCATGGATGATCAGCTAGGATATCCCGTGCATGCATAAGCCTGTCCTGATGGCAGGTTCCATACCCTCTAATTCTTGCAATCCATGTAGCTTCTGCTATGGTGAAAGATCCTTTCTCATCCTCATATAGAGCTTGTTCCTTGTAGGTTTTCTGGTTTTCATCTGCGCCTAAGGTGGCCCGAAGGCCTTGAGGTGGCCCAAAGGCCTTATTATCCTGAAGGATTGGATGGCCCGAAGGCCTTAAAGGAGTTGGGGACAAAATCAGTGGCCCGAAGGCCCAAACGGGGGAAAATGCTCGGCTGCTATAGTGGAAAAAAGTGTCTGTTATAGTTCCCACTATAGTATTGCTACAGTACCCTGAAATTATGCCACCACCTGGATTTGATCCCGGGTCGCTTGGATGTACTTAAGAGTCCTCACCAATCGGAAAAGAATAAGATCAAAATCATAAGCAAGTGGAAATAATTTTATGGGGACATAGAATATGGAAGGTGAATAATAATAATACAACATAATATTATGGAAAATACTCACATATAATGAAAACAAATTTATCACTATGTTCACACATGACATATATAAACAAATATTATTGAATAGAATGAAAACAATGCTAGAATAATGGACACACATAATAATAAAATGAGATACAAAATTTTACCCAATGAATTATAGGGTTATATAATTCTATTCCCACTCATCACATTATTATATTCTCATAATCATGAATAAAACACATAAATGGAGGATTTATCAATCATAAACATTAAACAATGAGAAAATAATGAGATTCATAGTGTTATCATAAATAATAACTTAAAATTTAACTTGTTGGTTCATAAAAGGAAATGTTAAAACATTATTTTGGAACAATGGATTTAATTAATAAAGATAAGATCACATTTCTTTCAAAAGAGAAGAATAAACATTGGAAGAATCATTGAGAGACTTTTATAATAAACACTTTAGCATTAATCATGAAAGTGGCTAAGAATCCAGAACAAAAAAGTGATAATATAAATATCCCTAGAAGAAAAAGGGGAATAAAATTAAAAGACACTTAAAAGGTATAATGTAATAATTATAGGGAAGATATAGAGGAATACAATATAAACCCAAAATAAGGGGTTGGGTTTGAGAGTATCCTTACCTGATGACCCATTTTGTTTTTTTTTCAAATTTACACCATCTGTATAACTAAATTATTTATATAAAAACATGAATATAAAAGTTCCTTTTATTAATTTATTTTATTAATGATCAAATATAATCATTATAATTTATGTAATATTTTTTTATTAAAGTTGATTTTTTTATGACATGTTTCTTTCAATTATCCCATTTTGTTTTGATTTCATAATTTATGTTCATTGTTATTTATGCATTAGTAAAATTACCTCCAAAATCATAATAATGAATGAAAATTATGTTTATACATTATAAATAGTTTATGATAACCATACATTTAGGCAGTGATAAGTAAGAATTCATAATATCCTCATAAGTGGATAAAACTGACTATTAATGATACATGTCAATGAGGGAGAGTGGGATATATACTTTGCAAATGTTGTGAATAATTTTATTTCAGTAGAAAAATATTTATAATATCATTTTTATATAATTATTAAATAGTTTTGAAAGTGTTTTTTAGAGATGAGTAGGAAGATAAAAAAAATTAAAGGGAAAAAATGAAAGAACATTACCTTGTTTTGATTTTTCTTCTTCGCTACAACCCTTAATGCCTTGGATGATTAGAGTTTTATGACACTGAAATATACCTATGGTTCCTATAAGAATTTTTAAGAATTAACTTGGAAGATATTAGAAAATATGATCTTTTGGGAAGTGATTTTACAAGGGGAATTAGATAGTGTATTTATACTAGAGGGAGGGGTATTTTATGTAAAAATAATAAACAAAATATAATTTACACTGTAAAAATTTCAATTGGGGTCTTATTTTAAATTATGATTTATATTTGATTAAAAGTAATTTATTTTATGACTTTTAAACCATGGAACATCAAATTTTTTTAGTTTATATAAAATAAAGGAATAAAAATTAATTTTTTTTAATGGTATACTTAATCTTTTTGGAATTTGGAAACAACTTTTTAGGTTTGTAAATTTAGTTTATTTTTTAGATGAATAATTTATCTTATTAAAAGTATTTTTGGTCAAGATAAATTTTTCAGGATTAATTAGATCTTTATTACCTCAATATTACATCTTAAATCATTAATGTTTTAAAAACTATAATTTTTTTATTCAGCCAATAATTCATGTTTTTTTAGAAAATTTCAAAAAAAAACCCTTATACATTTTTTAAATATTGATTCCAAAAATGAAATTCATCTAACCAAAATAATTTTTTTAAATAAATTAATGTTATTACTTTATAGAGAAATTAATTTTGTATAAAATTTGATAAAAATAAACATTATTAAAAATTCATTTATAATTTTTTTGATATATGTTTTTTGAATATTTATTTTATAGAATTTTAATATTTAATTATTTTATTTATGTTAAATATTATTTATAAGTAATTGTACTATTCTAATGGCCAGGTGAGTATTGTAACGATCAAATTACTATTCCTAATGGTTAAGTTACTATTCTTAATGTTCATATTTTAATTCCCTATATATATCCCTTAATTATTCATATTACACATACTTAGTTTCTATTAAGGTTTCAAACATTCCATAATTAGTATGCCCACCATATTTAAAATCATTTTATTTCTTCATACGATGGTGTTCATAGTTGTGGTGATTTTGGGAGATCATGACACTATAGATTTAAAATTTCTACTTATGTTATTTTTTATTACCCTTTTATAATTTTTAAAATTATGGAATGTATTAGTCATTGTTTTGTAATGTTCTAATATTTGTGAAATACATTAGTATTGGTTTATATAACATGGTGCATGTGTTTAATTATACATCCTATACCTAAATATGAAACATGTATATATGTAGATAGAACATATCAAATATAAAAGTTTGGGTCATTACAACTACTTTTTGAATGATGGAAACCAGATGGGATGCATATATTTGAATAATGAAATCCCTAAGACTATGCCCTTATCTGTGAAATGATAAGAAATATTTATATTCCAAAAAATATCCCACTAATCCCTAGGACCATGACCTTATTGTCAAGGAAGTACCTACTACACTTATGGATGACCAACATCCATGTTGTCAAGGGATTACCTACCCCATTGATGGAAGAATTGTGCCCATATCATCAAGGGAGTACCTACTCAAGTGATAGATTCCATGTACCCCTATAATTAGGGGAGTAAGAAACACCCTAATAAAGGAACCACTCTCTTTTCATTGAAATAGTACCTACTCTGATAATAACTGACTTACCATTATCTTCACAGGAGTACATAATCCATCGATAGAGGACCTACACCCCTATCGTCATAGGGGTACCTAACCCCATTCATCATATAAGGAATTATGCCTCGTTGGTGATATGAACACTAAGGAACTACGTAATATTTTCAAGTATATAGGGGACTCAAACATTTTCAATGATATATCAATAAGGGAATGATAAATCCCCTGCCTATATAAATCATTGATGGCTACTAAGATCCATTTCCCATTATTAGGGTTATACCAAGAAAATTCTCTAGGTGAAATTATACTAGAATTATGAGAGAAAATCAACTAGATAAACTCACAATAATGCGATTAGTTTTTAAATTCATGTTTCTCATAAATGGGATATGTCACACTCTTAATGAATAAATCATCATGAGAAAGGTTATATCCTATTTGAACTGGGTCATAACTAATACTTTGATGCCATATTATCAAAATGATAAGGGCTTGATCAGTATTATAAGAATGAACCAACTTAAATGTAACCAATAAACAAATCTATAAATACTCAATTTAGTTAGTATATTATCAATTTCATTACATATTAAGGCATATACCACCACATTTTATAATTAGTATCACTTGTTTGACATCAATACTCAAATACCCTAAGCATTGTTTCCATAATTCATGAAACATGAATTTAAATGAATCTTATCTCTATAATCCAAGTTTTGTACAAAAAATACTATGATTCCACTTTGACATAACTTGACCAACTGAGGCCTCACCTAGACCAATGGTTAAGAAGTGTGTGCTAACCAGAGCTTACCTCTAATGGGTCTAGGGACAGTGATTAGAACCAAGAATATATGACACACATGAGAGGCATTACCATATTGAATGTGTATAAAATAATATATATCACCATATCTAAAAGGGAACCAGTAATCAATAAATAATAATTTAATGCAACATCCAACTATAGAATAATATTCATCTAAGAGACACCAATAATCTAAGACAATGTGATTAGGATAAAATTTAAAAGATAAATGAGTGAGAAGAATTCCCCAATGTAAATATAGACCAAAAAATAGATTAAAAAAATATTCAATTAAAAATTCTTTAAATAAACTCTGATAGGAACTCTTACCACTAGGCACCACCAATAAACATCACAACTAACTCCATTTCCTGCATAATCACACCAAAAAAACACATAACCTATATAGATAACAACATGTGTTGAAAATAATTACTATATAGGGGTGAGTAAAAATATTGAATATGACACCCTAAAAAATAAAATAAATTACAATGAAAAAATTCATTTCAAAACTAAAGACAAAGGAGAAACCCATATATGAAAAAATGAAGATAAGGTAAGTGAATGTGATAGAAATATATGAAATTACTACTCAATTTATCCATGATCAACTCTTACAAAAGAAAATGAGACAAATGATAACCCACTTGCCTCATTCAAGAGAGGACCTTTGAATTAAACCCCAAACCTTAGTGTCGCTCCTAGGATAAATGATAAGGAGGAACCCAATCTCATAAGCACACTAATCCATGTACCAAGTATTCATAACCAATATCACTCCTTACCTAATAATAGAATCAATGATATAAAATACCCAACAAATAATTATTACTGGAACAACATCATATTCTAGGAGAACTCATCTAAACACTATTCCCAAAGTATCTCACATATAATTTCAAATAGTAGTTAAGTCCACACAACATGTCGAGGGGATGTATTCTATAATGAACCATGATTTTTTATCATTTAAAATACATACTATGTTCTATAACTAGTGTCACACACAACACCCAACATAAAAAATTCATATTATAGTAATAATACATTATAAAAAAATCTACAATAAACACTATGATAATAAAACATTAATAGTTATTACCTTTATAAGGAAAATAATTAATATGAGTTAATATTGAAAAGGTTACTTCTAATAAAATATATATTTATTTATATTATATATTTTATTTTAAAAATATAAATTTAAAAATTTCAGAATTTAAATTTGATATAATTAAAATTAATTTTTTAATTCCTCATAAGAAAATTATCTTAGGATGTATTTTTGAGATTTTTCTTAAAATAATTGGTTTTTAGGTGTATTCAGAAAAATACTAATTTTTGATAATATAATCTCTTTTATATGAATTATAATTTTTTAAAAACTTTTTCATATAAAAATAAATATTTTTAAAGTGAAATTACCCATTTAAAATTACTATTTTTAATTTATAAAACTCATGAAGATCATTTTAGAAAATAGAGTAATATTTTATGAAAACTATTTTTTTGTCTATTTATCTAATTAAATTTACGCATGAGGAAATTAGGTTTTGGTTTTATTTTAATGTTAAAATACTCTAATTTAAAAAACTATAATCTTATTAATATAATTATAATAAATATTATTGAAAACGTTTTCCAATATATAAAACTTTATTCTTAAAAATAAACTTTTCTAAAAAAGGGGTTTTATGTGTTACAGGCACTAACATTACGATAAATTTCTCTTCACATAAAAGGTTAAATTGAAAAAAATATTTTAATATTTAAAATTATAATTTTATTATAATTTAATGCGGAAAATTTTTGTTTTAGGTATAAAATTTAGATTTTTTGGATTAATGATAATTACCACAATAATGGTGAAAAAATTATTTTAAAATTATTATTTTATTAATATCATGGAATCTATATAATATAAATTCATTTTAAATCATTTAAATAATTAATATGAAATGATTTATAAACACATAAATAAATATATTAATGTTAATTTAATTGGTAATCAATACTAAATAATATTTATAATTCCTAATGTTTGAAATGTCATTTTTCTACTAAGATAATTTTCCTACACATTATATGTTTTAATTTAAAAGTTAATTATACAATATTTATAAATTTAATTGGACTAAATAGAGGTTAAATTTATTTTCCAAACAACAAAATTCTATTATATGGGTTATGTTATATGTTTAATAAAACATCAAATCACTTAGTTAAAAACTAGTTTCCTAGTTTGAAGGTAAAAAAGTAAAATGTAAAAAAATAATGATAAAACCCCATAACATGTTTACAAAATTTTAAGAAGTATTTTTTGATCCCTAATTTACCCATAAATACCCCAAAATAAATTTTTTTAAAACTTAGGATCCATTTAACTTGGAATTATTAAATTATAAAAGGTGTCTCCAAAATATTCTTATTCATCTCTTATAAAAGGGTGTCACTTTTGCACTTTCAATGTTACACCTCCCATTCAAATTTATCCTTGAAAATTTACACTTTTTCTCTCCATATAACCATATCATTCTAAAATAATCCCTTGTTCACTCAAATTTACTTAAATATTTTCAATTTCAAGTGGAATTCTGAGGAGAAATCAAGTCTCCAACATTAGTATTATCAATTGATTAAGTTTTTCTTTTTAATATAACTCTTAAAAATATCTTATGGACATAATAATATGATGAATTCAGTGTAATTATTATACTGAGGTGTTTTTATATTAATGTTATAAGCTTAGTTATTCATTTCTATCAACTTATAAAAAAAATGAATGTCAATCATGTGTGCGCGCAGACTACCACCTCCACGAGGAATCATTTATTTTTTTCACTTTTCTTCCATTTTTTTATTATTTATCAAAACATACTAAAATATAGATAACCATATTAAAAAAATAATAAAATAATATCATTATTATTATATAATAATGATATTTTATCAAAATAAACACCTCATTAACCACAATCACTAATCAAGATAAAGTTTGTTTGATTTTGGGTCGGTTAAACCACCGGCATAAACGATTATTTAAAATCTAATAATAGATGACTATTGGAAACTAAATAATGATATTATTTTATTTTAATAACACAATAATTATTAATAACATTTTTATAAAATTCATATAGTTTATATAATTTAATATTAATAAGTCATATTTGACCAGTAAAAATTTTAAAATATGTTGTTATCAATTTAGTTTTCACATAATATAAAAAAACACATATGTAATGAAATAAGAAAATTTTAAATAAATATATTATATGTATTACTATAATGTCCCAAAATATTTTCCACTAAAATGTTCCCTAAGTTTGTGGGTCACATGGCCTCAACTGCGCCTCCCCATATGACAGAGGCCACCGACTAACAGAGAGGCTCTATAATGGTAGGATGTGGAGACTATACTCTCAAAATCATAGTAAAACAATAGTACCATAAATGATTAAAGTTGGAAGCATAATATTAACAATCAGAAGAAGATAAATCATCTAGACAATTGTAATAATAATCATACCAAAGGGCAGTGTCATATAAAAAATGATGATCATGTCATGGAGAAAAAAAAAGACTTTCAATACATGGAAATGGGTAACCAATACAATATATGTATCAAACGTAAAAAAATACCAAAATCTTATCTCTAAATAGAATCACGGTTTATATCTTGGTCTTGTAATCCTTTGATCTGATGCCATCAACAATAAATCACCTTCAAGCGGGCGCTTTCCCTTGCCCATACCTGCATCCATGACGTCTGTTTATGTACCAAACATGGCCCGAATAGGGTGTGAGACAACACTCAATAGGCCCTAACCAATGGTTTCTATAAGAATTCCAATTTTTTCATGTATGATAAATTAGTTTTCATGTATAATAATAATAAAAGTGATAAAAATATAAGTGATACTATCTATTCCACAAAAACTCACTAGGATTAGGAAAAAACAATTAGGATAATTATAAAGGAAGGTAAAAAATCATTAGTGACCTATACCGAGTATTAATGTATTTGACCTACATGGGCCAGGACCCAAGGTCAATGACCCGGATTTGCTCTTCGATTCCAAAGAGCACATCCATAGATGACTTAGTAAAGACTTGGGTGGAGCCTAAGGAGTTTGACCTAGGAAGTCCAAGTAATCTGAATCCAATGTATGGAAATTACCAAGGCATCCACGGGGGTCATTAATGCCATATTGTGAACCCCCTCAATGGTTACAAACAATGATTCCCCATATCAGGGTCATAACATGTGTCCTACATTGATGAAATACCATGTCATCCATCATCAACATGATTTATATAATGAAATAGGGGACCATATCAATTTTTATTCCTTTTATCATTTAACTCATCATAACCATTTTGTAATCATTCACAAGACAAGTGATTTTACATTTCATTCATTTCATATACATCAACAAGTTGTTTTATGTTTATTACAACATTAAACAATATACTCAATTATCATATTCGACTCCCAATTAAGAAAAACAAGCTCAACTCACCCCAAAGGTGCCATTTTTATTGAAAAAGGAAAGAACTCACCCCATGGGTGGTTCGGGCTGAGGTCAATAACATCCAACCTCATAAATGGGTCTCATGGAATGTCTAAAACAATATTATAAAATTTTATTTAGGGGTTTATTAATTTAAAAAGAAAAGCGTGGAAGGTCTAACATGTAGTATAATGACAACAAGGTATAAATAACAAGACTTTGAGGTAAAGGTATATACCACTACATTATTCCTTATGAGGAAAACATTTCTAGTCTCAACCTTTGATCTAGACTAGATTTTAATAAAATGGAAGAATAAAAAAATCATTGTGGCAATCCAATGACATGAATTACACTCAAATAGAACGCCGGATGGAGGAGATAACAAAAATACTAGGATAGAAGAAAACAGAGCTCTCAAGGAAGAGGGGGAGATATACATTGGGAAATAATGAAAAAGAGTTGCATAATTATAAAGACTATAAGGGAAAAATGTGCTTTCACCCAATTTTTGAAGGGATCATGGTTTGACCACACAGTTGGCCAAATTGTATACCAACCGTGCACCTTCCACTATCCAAGGAGTGGACCTGTATGGTTTGGGAGAATAGTTTTTCTAACCATGATCAGCCCACATGCTCCCTTATATGGATCCTTACAACACCTCACATGATTTTTCCAAATCATTAAACCTAAAGTTCATTGTTTAGTCAAACAATGTTCCTTCCCATTCCCTCTATAATCTAGAGCTTTGGGCTCCGAAAAATCCCTAAACACTTCTGATTATTTCCTTATGTGATTATACATGTTTATAAGGATAAAACAGATAATTCAACCTAAAATTTAAAAGATTCATAACTAATATAAAAATATGGATTTTACAATATCCCACTCTTAGGACAACGCATCCCTGAGTTTCCTTTCTATGGGTGATGTGGCATCTAAAAGGAGTTCCATATAATAAGCATGTAAATCTACCTCTATATATCGCAAGTGTCATCCTACACACAAATATGCTTCCATAGCACCCAAAATAGAGGAACTGAACTTCCATAAAGATATCTCAAGGTCTAATCAATGATACTTATAGGGATCTCCTCAAATGACACATTTACCTAAAACTCAACCTAATCTGGATAAAGAGTATGATACAAGTCTGAGTGATAATGACGTAACTGAGATATGTGGAAGCCATTGTTCATGGCTTGGTACCTTTGAGGAAATTATAACTGATAGGATATCAGCCCGAATATTGACACTCCATTTTATAAAATGGATAAAGTAACAAAGGGAAATGCCTTAGAAAAAGGAAGATAGGTTAGATGAATAACTCAAAAGAATCACAAAGCCTCAAAAAATGGTTCGCCTAAGGTAACCCCATTCACCATTGACAAGCAAGAACTTTCACGCCACCCCACTTGTGTGACCAGAAACCTCCACCCAGGGTATCATATTTCCTTATTAATAGACCCTTGGGGGTCTTCATCTATACGGAAAAATTTCCCAGAAGGCCGATTGCTACTCTGATCACCGTAGTACTTCTCTCAAGTCCTTGAAAACATCCAAGGTAGTTTTCTAATGCCTATAGAGAGGGAATAAAAAATGGGGTAGTGAGAATTATGTTCATTTAGTGTTAAAAATAACTAACACTTACGTGACTCATTCACCCAACCACATGATTATAGAGAACTATAATGACCACCCTTCCTCAAATAGAAACTTGTGATACTCCCTTATGGGAATACCTATGGAGAATCTTTCAGGCTTAATCTAAGCCATGACCTAGTGTAATCACCCAAGTTGTTTGTCACATAACATGCAACCAATTAACCCAATCCCACATGCATGGAGACCCCTTGGGCGATTCACCCATTACACGATACTTCATGGTTTTCTCCCCTTTCTTCTTATACGAGCCATCCATTAGGCCTTCCTTAAAGCCACTCATGATAGGGTCTATTATTCTTTGGATCACTTATCTGAAAGGGGATTTGTTAAAACCTCCACTAAGACCTCTTGATTTAAAAAACCTTACGGTAAGGTACATAAACATATCTCCCATTTGGATTTGTATTTATACAGTCAGATGATTCCCACACTTGTCCTACCATAGGGAAAGGATCTTTGAGGTGTGTGTAGGTTTGGATATCTTCAATCATGAAGGTCCTTAACCTAGGGACAGTGTTGCAGAGTTCACGATCTTAGATTCTAGGGATAGGACTCCATCCATCATTTCCCATCTCTGAGATCTAGATCATTTGGCCTATAGTAAAGAGGGTGAGGATAACACTTTCATTTCCTTTTGAAAGGGAATGAAATCATCCTCCCTCACTATGTGAAAAATTTTAGGGCAGACATCCTGGAATAATCCCCTATCTTTTCTTATTGGTGGTTGCACATTTTTGGTCCTCTCTACCTCTTGGAAACTGATTCAGAAAGGGGATGGGTACCCAATCCCTATCACCTCTCACCTCAGTGTCCTATAACTTCATTTTTTCCTTACCTTGGACTCTATTCCAATGTAAATTGAAGAGCGGGAAGCACTGTAGCCTAGGCCTCTTCTGTTATAGCCCTACCCTCTTTCACATTCGCCTCATCCTCTTCTGTCATCATTCTCCTCCTCTTCTATCATCGTAGGAAGGAAAGTGTGTGGTTTGTTGAATCTTTCACATCCTCTTGTTTCACACACTGAGCATGAATCACATGATCTTAGAGTTTTGTAATCATCACAACATTCACAAAGTCCACCTAAAGGAATGAACTACAAGAACTCTGATTCCCACCATAATTGAGATATATTGGAATCCTTCTCAAGGACCGAGCTCTATATTATCTCATCCATGAAATGAGAAATCATTCCCCCCTCGAATGGGCCTATTCATAGGTATAATCCCTAAAGTTGACTGAACTATTGGAACTCTAATTCTTGCTAACAAGGATAGATAAGAATCCCACCCAGGGCACAATATCAATGTTCATCCTCCTTAGGAATATGGCCAAATTATAATTACCTTAATACATGTATCCATCTTAAGAGTAAACCCTGAGTGAAGACTCCAAATCTCCATGAGTAAAAAAATCCCTCATGGAACCTTTAGAGGGGATATCCTTATTAGGATTAATACCCAAACTATTATCTCAAAGACCATACTCTCCTATGATACATACCCTTGACATACTCCATAGGCATGGGTCCTCACCAACAAACTATGTGAGCATTGATTCCCATCCAATATGATACATAGGAAGCCTCCTAGAGGTTCAAACCCAATATCCTAAACCAATCTTGTTCTTTTCGGCCATATCCCCATCAGGGTATAATTGAACATGGAAACCCATAACCCTTCCAAGTTCCTTGGGAAATTTTGACATAAGTCCCACACCAAACATTTAATAGGCACCTTTATCCTAGACATCCTTACCACATGACATTAAACTGTATAGTTGGATGCTCATCACATAACCTTAAAAGGTAGGATGTGCCATATTAAGTGGAATTGAACTATGATAACTCTAATTAATATTAACTAGGATATGTAGAAATCCGTTTTAGGGACCGAGATCAATATGAATTCTACTTAGGAACAAGCCCCAATTGTAATCCCATAAATCTAGGTATCCTCCTTAGGAGAAAAAATGCGAGTTAATCCCGCAAATTACCATGAGTGAAAAAATCCCTCATGGCCCCTTCATAAGGTATATCCTTATAAAGAGTAATTAACAACCTATTATGTCAAAGGGATATATTCCCCTACAAGACATACCGTTGAGGGCCTCCATTGGCATGGGTCCTCACCAACAAATTTAAAGTTATAAGTGCAGTGGATGCGTGGCTGGGTTGGCACCCAACATTTATTTTTACCCTGATCAATGATTATTCAGGGATCAATACGATGATGAAAGTAAGTCTCCATGGAATAGAATCAAAGATTTAGATAAAGAAGGAAGAGGACCTAAACCATTAAGAGGATATTTCACATCATGTTTATAATTAATTTAATTAATTTCATAAAGAAAATAATACCTATGTATTCGGTATTTTCATCGTTGATGATTTTGATCATTCGTAATGACCCTTCAGGATTATCTAGTTTCACTTACTAGGATCCAAACTAGAATCACTCTAGCGGTGATCCAAACATGCTCCAATGGTCTTTGATCGACACTGCTCGTTATCTAAGTGCAAGCGTGGTGAACAGAGTGTCTTATGTCAGTCGTTATTGATCACTTGTTCTTTAGTCTTGAATAACATCTCTCTTTATTGAGAGGGATGTGAAGAGCATTTGAGAGAGAAATTTTTTAGCTAAAAAATTCTCAATTCATCGGGTGTGCGGTTCGGTACATGGAATAGTAGACGTATGTGTCTCTTTATTGACATGGGTCTGCAGCTCTAATATTCAACTGCATAATAGAAATTAAATACATTCATAACCATAGAGAAAACCCATGCTATTAATAATAATACCGCTTCATTATTTATGGTGTGCCAACTTGCGCAAAATGGAATTATAAATTAAATTCCACATCACAAAATAATGGTAGTGTTGTTTTTATTTCTTCCAACATGTTAAATAATTATTTTTCATCTTACAAATAATTATTTTACTACCAGACCAGCCTGGGTCCTCTCTAACTCCACTTCCATTTATTTAACAAACGAATAAATAAATAAATAACTAAATCTCTTAAATAAATATTTTATTTACAAACTAATAAATAAATATTTTTAAAATGTTTAATAAAATAAATAAATATATTTTACCCACAATTTGGTGAATAAATATTTATTTAATTTATGCCATCATTTAAACATTGAATAAAATCATTCAGTTGTCTTGAAAATAATATTTATTTATTAAATTCAAATATAATTCAACCGAGACCACCTGAAACACTTAGTGTGTGACCCTCTAGGATTCTTTCTCATTGGCGTTAGGTGGGTTTTCCTAAAGTCCAAGAACATTTTCTAGCAATGGGTCAAGGAACCCAAGGGAAAGAAATTAAATATACAACAAATAAATCTACAAACGAACGCTCACTAAGTAATACAATCCCTTTGTCTCAATATCTCATCAAGAAGGTTTCATGATAGTGTCATCAACTTTTATGCGTGATATGTCATTCTTTGACTACCTGAAATAAACTCTTCATTACACCACGTACATGGAATTTCTTGTGATGATTCTATTTCAATAAAAGGCCTAAGATATCAAATTCTATAAATTGAAGGGAAAAATCCTTCCTCAACTTATCCATTAATAACAAGACACTTGTGATGCACCCAACATACCCTACTTCCTTCCAACTATCCGCATGACAGTTTTCATCAGTAAATAATAGTGTGCGAGTCATTGTATGTATTAACAATAATCTTAATGTCTAGGAATCATTACACATGATCGTAGATAGAAATATCTGATGACACCAAAACACGTGGAATTCTTACTGGTGGGTAAGTTCTCATAATCTCTTGTCTTAGAGATTACCAAGTGCAAACTTCATGAGAGGAAGTCTCATCTTCTTACTAGTACTCACACATGATGGTCTGCATGCTATGTGTCCCATCATAGTATTTCATCCAACCATAGAACTATATTTAAGAATATTGTTATAGAATTTCAAGGTTATCATCATATCAAGGAACTTACATGACCTTATCAATGAAACAAATACTCTAGGATGTTATTACATCATTGTTGTGTAGGATAATGAAAAATATGTAAAAATATGTTTAATATTTAAATACATTAAATATCCATGTAATCAATGTGAAACTAGTTGGTTCTGGGACACCAACTCTTACAAACTCCCACTTAGACTAGATCCAACTGCCTACGACTTTCAGTCTGTAAGACCTCATATGGTGATCATGTTTCAATTGAGTCAAGGTTTTAGTCAAGGGTTCTATCACATTGTCTTCCATGAAAATACAGCTCACTACAACTTCACCTCTGTAAGAAAAATGCTTCAAGGGATGATACTTCTGAAGTATTTGTTTTGTTCGCTGATGTGACCTTGGCTCTTTTGTGAGAGCCACCACTACAATATTATCACAGTACTGTGTGATGTGATCTTTACTGATAGGTATCACATCAAGATCTTGGACAAATCTTTGCATCCAAACGGCTTCTTTAGCTACCTCAGAAGCTATGATATACTTGGACTCTATTGTAGAATCTGCGACCACACACTACTTTGAGATCTTCCAGCTCACTACACCTCTATTCAAAGTGAATATGTATCCCATTTTCAACATCATGTCATCTTGATTAGTATGGAAACTATAATATTCATAAAATCTAATTAGTAGTTCCTCATATCCTCCATAAACTAGAAACATATCCTTTGTATGCCTTAGATATTTTAGGATAGTCTTAACTGCCATCCAATGACGGTCACATGGGTCATCTTGATATCTTCCTACCGCACTCAATGCGTTGGTGACATCCATCCTTGTACATAGCATGACATACATGAATGAACCAATTGATGATGTGTATGGAGTCCTTGCCATTATTCATATTTCCTAATGTGTCTGAGGACACATTTTCTTGGAAATATGAATGCCATGTGATGCTGGAAACAATCCCATCTTGGATTGTTCCATACTGAATCACTTTAGTATCTTATCAATGTATGTACTTTGACATAGGCCAAAAAATCTCTTGAATCTATCATAATGGATCTTGATCGCAATAATATATGATTCCTCACCCAAGTTATTCATGGAGAAGCATTTATTCAACCATTCATTAATAGACTGTAAGATTGGTATCTCATTTCTAATAAGTAATATGTCATAAAAATATACTATTAGGAAAACGAATACACTCCCACTAAACTATTTGTAGACACAAGGCTCACATTCTTTCTTGATGAAACCAAATTTCATTATGGATTCATCAAAACGAATGTTCCACGACTTGGATGATTGCTTTAATCCATAAATTGATTTATGCAACTTGTATACCTTATCAACATCCTTTGGAGTCATAAACCCTTCAGGTTGTGTCATGAAGACATCTTCATAAAGGAACCTATTAAGGAAGGATATTTTGATATCCATTTTCGAAGTCTCATAGTCATGGTAAGCGAAAATGGCCAATATAATTCTTATGGATTTCAGTATTGAAACTGGTGAAAAGGTTTCCTCATAGTCAATACATTGACGCTGTTTGAACCCTTTTGCAACCTATCGTTCCTTATAGGTACAGAACTATCCATCCATGTCTAGTTTCTTATTGAATATCCATTTGGAACTAGTATAATTTACATCAACTGGAGGATCTACCAAAATCTAGACTTGGTTTTGGTACATGGAATCGATTTTAGAATTCATGGCTTCTTTCCAATTGGAATCATTTGTGCCAATTACTACTTCCTTGTAGGTAAAAGGATCATTATTGTCAACAAATAATTATTCACCATCCTCAGTAACTAGAAAACTATACCATTCTAGTTCTCAAACCTCTCTTGTACTCCTACACAGCTCTTGTGTCTCTCTAACAGTTCTTTCTTCCACAGGGCTTTGTGGAATCTGTTCATATGTCAACTCTTGTGTACCATGAGACTAAACATCATCAAAGTTTATCTCACTCCCACCATCTCTTTTGGAGATGTGCTCCCTCTCAAGGAATATAGAATTTCATACCAATATAACTTTTTTGTCTGAGGGGTTTTATAGGTAATATCCCTTTGTTTCCTTATGGTATCCTATAAAGGTACATATTGTGCCTATGGGTGTAAGTTTGTTACTTGAAGAGGCCTTAAGAAATGCATCTCTTCTCTACACATGTAAATTCTATAATAAGACTTTCTTTGCATTCCAGAACTCATATGGAATACCATTTATCGATTTAGTTTTTTCTTGGTTTAGTATGTATGCCTTTTTTTAACACATATTCCCAAAAGGTTAATGGAAGACTCACATGACTCATCATTGATCTCACCATGTACAAGAGGGTGGGATTCCTCCTTACAATTACACCATTCCAATGGGGTGTGTATGGTGGTGTGAGTTTGGATTGGATCCCAAACTCTCATAAGTAATCAATGATGTCTTGATTACAATATTCTCCACCTCATTTTGAGCGGATTCTCTTAATCTTCTTACCACTATGGTTATCAAATTCATTATTTTATTCTTTGAACTTATCAAAAGAATCCAACTTATATCTCATTAAGTAGATATATCCCTATCTACTAAAATCATCAGTAAAAGTTATGATGTACGATTACCCTTCCCTTGATTCAAATAGAAGTGGTCCACATACATCAGTATGAACCAATTAAAGAAGTTATTTATCCCTTTCACCTTTACCACTAAATAGGGATTTGGTCATTTTTCCTTGAAAACATGCATGACATGCGCCAAGGGGTTTTATTTCGAAAGAATCTAAATATCCATCTTGATGTTACATTGTTAAGTGTTTCTCATTTACATGACCTAGCCAGTGATGCCAAAGTTTCATGTGGTATGAGTCATGTGAAGTATCTTTGTTATCTATTTCCATTACTTGGTTTATGTAATCCAACACATAAATAATGTTGTATAAATGTTCCCTATCAAAACAAATTCTATCTTTATAAAAGAAGAAATTTTCATTTCTAAACCTGAAAAAAATCCATCTGTATCTAATCAAGATATAGAAATAATGTTTTTAGTAACATATGACACATAATTACAACCCTTTAACACCAAGATCATCCCAGTTGGCCATGTGAGGTGGTAGTCCCCGACACCTACATCAGCAAGTTTAGCTCCTTTGGATACTTGTATATCTACCTCCCCTCATTCAATCTTCTTGAATATACTAGGCTTCTGTATTTGGATACATATGTGAGCACCAAAAGCTATATCTAATACCAAATATTTAGAAATAGATATATTTCATTCTATAACAAATGCACTTGAAGATTCCCCATTCTTCTTAGGATGGGTGTAGTTCTTCTTCCAGTGGGCCCTGTTACCACATGAGAAACAAATAGCCTATTATTCCC
This sequence comes from Viscum album, assembly GCA_963277665.1. NCBI lineage: Eukaryota > Viridiplantae > Streptophyta > Magnoliopsida > Santalales > Viscaceae > Viscum > Viscum album. Next base: position 510,252,683 of record OY728145.1, read on the forward strand.
TTTCCCCCCTTTGATCTTTCTTTTCATGGAGGTCATGAAGAATCTTTGGGATTAATTCTCTTCGTTATTCCTTTCCACTTATTCACCATAAGGACAGAAGGCTTTTCAACCATCATATCTTTGTCCACTTGGCGAATGAGGTTAAGAATATCATATAGAGAATTCTCAATGTTGTTCATATTGAAATTGAGAACAAAGTTAGAGATGATCTTATGGAGTGATGCGAGACTGAGATCGGTGCCTAGTTCTTTGGGGAGTTTAAACCCTAGAACCTCCAGGTGCTGAATATAGCCAATGAGCTTGACTACATGAGGCCCACCCGGGGAACCTTCTCCAAGATTACTCTGAAATAGTGCCTTATAGATCTCAAACATTTCATGTTCTACTCTCTATTGGTAAAGACCATAGAGGTGATCGATCATGCTATACAAATCCATGTTTTCATGAGACCTCATGGGATCACTAGACATTGATGATAGTATCAAACATTGAACATCGACTGCATCTTTCATATGTTTTTCATAGACTAGGAAATCCTCATCACTCACCTCTTTGGTAGGTATATTAGGTAATACTGACTTCAGCATGTAAGACCTATGTTCATGGTGTAGGATAACCCAAAGGCATATAAACCATTCCTAGAAGTTACATCCAATGAGGATGTTGTCTTTATCCAGAATTGATAACATGGATAATATGGTTGATGAGATTTTCATTTTTATTCTACAATTAAAAGAGAATAACATTAGTACTTTCTTGATTACATTTTAAGAGAAATAATAAATTTTATTAAGTCTCCCACTCTTTTATCAAGTCCCAGTGGCCCTCACCATTGAACTAAGAATATCCAGTTGTCGTGACATTATAGTGGGAAGGATCCATATTAACCTTCACATAACCCAAACAAGGGTTTGTCAAGCTATTAGAAGGTATTTAGGTAGGCAGGTCTTTTCCAACTATGGGATTGCAACTCCTTGATCTGTTAAGTGGACTCCCTAATCCTAAAATCATGACTTTGAATTTCCTCAACTCTTACCTCCAATATTACACCAAGTCTAGCAAGGGATACTCCTCTTGATGTAATATGGTTAAGTCAACCTGAAACCTTTCATAATGGCTTCCTGTATGAAAGTTAGTGTCCCAACAAGGGTTGGTCAAACACATAGTTTTATTGAGTTTTTCCTTTAATCAAGTAACATAAGGCTTGGTCTGATTGAATATTTTATTTGAGGGATTATTATCTCTTATTAATGAATTTACTATTATCATTATCACATGATTGTTAATATTAAGTGTAACTTACTTATCTGATTAACCATGTCTTGATAATATTTACGCATAAATATGGTTTATTTGTGTTCCAAATTGCATGATTGTTTAATTAATTAATTATTTGATCGTGAAAACACATACATAATGATAAACCATGAAACTGACAGAAATAAAATAAATAAAAGGTCATGATCAGGATCTTTTCTAATGGTTAGTTTATCTAGCGGTTGATAAACTAACCAAGACCTATGGGAGAAACATCTTGAACATTTTGGGTTCATGTTTAAAGCATTCCACCTATCCACCTCTGTATCTGTAGGGGTTGGTTTCATCTTGGCTCCAGCATGAACTGACTCCACTAGCTTGGGAGTTCCATCCATTACATATAACTTTTTTTAACTCATATGCAGGTGAGGGGTAAAAAATGGGTTTTACATAAAATAAACCTTGGGCATGAATGCCCTACATATTAATGATAAGATGGCTTGTAGGCCCACAAATTTAATTTAAATAAATAAATTAAAAGAAACCATCCACATAAAAAGGTCTTTGTCTATCTCATGATCATACGTGAAATGATATTTATGCATATCTAAAACTAGCATTAAATTATATAATCATTCTTGTTTAAGATAAATCACGCTCTAATCAATTAATTATCATATTTAAATAATCAATCCTTTTATCTTAAACCCTTTTCTGAATTTCCTTGAGATTATCATCCATCATAATTTTAAACAAACAAATTCATTTAAAATTATATTTGTATGTAACTTGTACCTTGGAGGAAACCTAATGAATTCATATTCATAACTACCCAATAAGTATAAATGAACATTACAAAATTGTTAAATTAAACACACCCATATAAAACCCCTATCATGTGTTGTGCCTCAGCATTATGCCTTCATGATGGTACATATCTCAATGGTTTGTATAATATAAGAATAAATTTTTAAAAAATATGCGTAATTTGGATGAGTAAACGGTGTGTCAATCCAACTACACGATGTTTAATATTTTCACCATCCATCAGAAGTACATTCCAGGGTGAACAACATGTGAGTTTACTCCTTCAGAGTACATAGAGTGTCCAGTGAGCCACACGCAGTGTAGTTCCTCATTACATGGTCTCCATCCAGGAAAGTCGTGTATAGGGTACACGGTCCAACCCTAACCTGAAGGGACTACAATTCGTGTCTAGTGGGACACACGACATGTAATCCTGAAACCACATTCCACCTATTACTGGTCAACACATGGATTCATTAAGACTTAGAAAAACTCCAATGACACAGCTTGGTTTAGAGGACCAGGCCTGGTTCATTGAACCTTGGCTAAACAGCGTCTACTGCCGAATACAAATTTTGTGTTCTGGTGTTGTATGGCCAGAAACCTTTGGCACCTCTGAATGAGATCCTCTATTTTATTTTAATCAAAATTGAAATAAATGATAATTTCAGTAAGGTAAATGAGAAACTAAAGAAGAGGAACATATCTCAAGATTCAGATTTGTATAAATATTAACTTAAATCGAATCAACTAAATTATTAAATGAATAAATCATCAACAAAATATTTAAATAATTATAAAATATGATGTAACTACTCTGATACCATTTGAGGGTTCCGAGCATAGAGGAAGCATGGTTGGGCCAACACCCAACTTTGATTTTTACCATGATCAATGATTATTCCAGGATCAATACAATGATGAAATCTAGTCACTATGGAACAAAATCAAATATTTAGATAAATAAGGAAGAGGCCCAAAAACATTAAGAGTATCTTTCACATCGTGTTTATAATTAATTTAATTAATTTCAGAATGAAAATAATACCCGGATATTCATTATTTTCTTTGTTGATGATGTTGATTGTCCAAAATGACCCTTTCAGATTATCTTGTTGTGCTTGTAAGGATCCAAACTAGAATCCATCTAGTGGTGATCCACATGTGCTCTGATGGCCTCTGATCGAAACCAATCATTCTCTAGGTGCTAGCACGGATGTGTTAGTCATTCTTGATTGTGTGTTCTTCAACCTTGAAGAATGTCTCTCATTCTTGAGAGGGGTGGGAAGAGGATTCGAGAGAGAAATTGTTTAGCTCAACAATTATCAATTCACTAGGTGTGCAGTTCGGTACATGGAACAATAGTTATATGTGTCTATTTATGCACATGGGGTTTCAGTTACAATATTTAATTGTGTAAAAACAATTAAATACATTCATAACCTAAGAGAAAACCCATTATATTAATAATAATACCAAATTCTTATTTATGGTGAGCCAACTTCTGCTAAACGGAATTATAAATAAAATTCCACATCATGAAATAATAGAAGCATTAATTTAATTTGTGCTAACTAGTAAAATAATTATTTATTGTCTTGCAAATAATTATTTTATTATCGGACTGGCCTTGGTCCTCTCAAAATCCACTTCCATTTATTGAACACCTGAATAAATAAATAAATAATTTTCTTAAATAAATATTATATTTCCAAGCTAGTAAATAAATATTTATTAAATGTTCAATAAAATAAATAAATAAATTTTACCCACAATCCGGTGAGTAAATATTTATTTAATTTATACAATCATTTTAACTTGAATAAAATTATTCCATTTTCTTGAGAATAATATTTTTTAATTAAATTCAAATATAATTTACCAAGACCACCAGAAACACTTAGTGTGTGACCCTCTAGGATTCTTTCTCATTGGCATTAGGCGGGCTTGCCTAAAGTCCAAGTGTACTGTCTAGCAAAAGGTTATGGAACCCAATAAAAATAACTTAAAGTCGCAACAACGACATCCACATACAAAGACTCACTATGTAATATAATCCCTTTGTCGCAATATCTCATCAAGTGGGTTTCATGATAGTGTCATCAACTTTTATACTTGATATTTCATTCATTTACTACCTAAAATATACTCCTCATAACAACATGGCCAGGGAATTTCGCGTGATGGTTATATTTCAATCAAAAGGCCAAGATATCTACTTCCATAAATGGAAGGGACAAATCCTTCCCCGACTTATCCATTAATAACATGCCACTCATGAGGAACCCAACGTACCCTACTTCCCACCAACTATCTTCATGATGATTTTTGTCAGTAAATAAAAGTGGGTGACTCATAAAATATATTAAATATAATCTCAAAGTCAATGGATCACTACGCATGCTTGTATATAAAAATAGACAATGAAACAGAACCACACAGAATTCCTACTGGCGGGTCTGTTATCATTATCTCCTCCTTTGGAGATTACCAAGTGCGAACTTCATAAGAGGATGTCTCATCTACTTATGAGTACTCAAACCTGATAGTCTATATTCTATGTGTCCCATCATAGTATGTCATCCAACCATATAACTATATTTAAGAATATTGTTATATAATTTCAAGGTTCTCATTATATCAAGGAACTACCATGAAATTATCAATGCAAGAAATACTCTAGGACATTATTACATCATAGTCATGTAAGACAATGAAAAATATATAATAAGATGTTTAATATTTAAATGCATTAAATATCCATTTAATCAATGTGAAACTAGTCAGTTCTAGGACACCAACTCTTACACAAACTACGTGGGATTTGATTCCCATACAAATGGGATACATAGGAATCCTCTCAGAGGATCAAACCCAACATCCTATACCAACCTTATTTTTTGGGCCACATCCTCAGTAGGGTTTAATTCAACATGGAAATTCACATCACTTCCAATTTCTTTAGGATGTTTCGACAGAAGTCCCACCCAAAAGGTTGACTAGGCACCTTCTTTCTAGATGTCCTTGTCACATAACATTAAACTATTTGGTTAGGTCCTCATCACATGAACTTAAAATGTATGATGTGCCCCCTTTATGTAGAACTGAACTATATGGGTTCTGATTCCTTTCATAGGGATACATAGGAATCCCATTTACGGGTTTGATCTCAACATTAAACAACTCCCATATCCCTGGATGATGAAAAATTCTAGAGTGAAATTTATCTACTTGGATAACCATAAACTCTAAAGTGCCCCACCATGGGGATATAAAACCAACATTGTCATATCATTGAAAAAATAATATCTAAGTAGTATATGAGTAGATAAAATTGATAGAGAACATCAGTTACATATATATGTATCCAATCAATAAAGAACCTTGAATATATACAGATAATTTTGAATTTCACACATGCTATTAGTTGATTCCTAATTTTGGGATAACTCACATCATACTTCGGAATTAATGAAGGATAAATGATCATATCGTAAATCTAAAATAGAGTCCTAGAGTTGGAAATATTCCCCCCCCCAAATGGTGTGATGAGACCGACCACCCATCCTTTCGACCAACGTGAGTTCTTAAGCTTCATGGGTCAAAATACTTAATGAACACATGCCTTTGGAAAGAATGTTCTGATGGATAAAGAACCATTAGGTGTTTCCAGTTCCAAAAAAAATGATTGGAAACCATTCAAAAATAATGATTTCCCCAAATAATTCACATTTCAATCAGAAAAAAATTGTGAACATGACGTGAATCCTTAAACAAGTTGATAGAGTCGCCTACCTGTTAGGTCCCTTCCATTACCAAAGGAAATGAGGGACAAATAGAGAAATAAATCATGCTTGTGTTGATCCCAAAATATGCTGCTTTAACAAGATTTTCTTGATTCTATCTATTAAATATCCTCAGACACTTCCTTCCAAGAACTCCCTTTGATCCAATGGCTTCCTTCATGTTTACACCTGTGGATGCTAGATTGCTTATTAGGGAGGATCTTCATCTGCACGAAGAACATTATCACCAACTTAGTATCTTCAACACTAGGAATCTAATGCAATGGTCCAAGAGTACTATCATAATGGTATAATATTAACCTTAGAGGCTACACGAGATTCCCTCTAGCTCAACCAGAACCACAAACCGTCTGATCAACGACAACCGATGGTCTTGAAGCAGATGGAAATGACTGCTATCTTCGACCATTTTAGGATATTATACTTGGAATTAAATATCCAATCCCTCTAATATTTTAGGGGGTGGATTAAGAGGAAACATCTGGCCTCATATTGAAGACACATGGGTCATTATAAAGGGATCCTACCAACAATATCCACCATTAACATTGTGCTGTATTGAACCCTCAACATGATGAGGGTATCGCCTTCGGTTGTCCGACCCAGGTCCCTCTGACCTATGCACACAAGACAGACCATCGAGGATGACAACCGACCTATAATAAGTAGGTTGAAAACTTTTATCCCTCCATAGAATCCCACCAACCTAGTTTTGTGGCAAACAATGAGAAGTCACTTACAAATGTCTGCCTTCATTTATCCAGCTAGCAAACTCACCTGGAAGAATTAAAAGAAGCTCGTAAACCAAATAAGTTGGAAACCTATAAGTAGGAATATACACCTGCATTCATCCACCAAGAATTCCAGAAGACTCATATGGTAGCACTCAGAGAAGTTCAACAACCATGTTTGGCGACAAATAGTGAGCATGCACACACACCTACCAACATTTATCAGGCCTACAAACAACCTCATATAGAATCACATGGAAACATTAGTCAGAAATTATTGATGAAAAGAATATGGAAGACTCAAATCTCTTCCCAAAAGTACTATCAGTATCCAATGGTAGTAAATGGTGGATAGGAGAAGGAACATACACCAATTCTAGATGGAGAATGGATGTATATCCCTATTTTGGTCACTTAAGTCACCAAGAATATCTAGGAAATGGTAAAAGGGAAGACACAAATCCCTACCCACATCATACAAACATGACAGGATTTCATCATGATGACAAAAATAGTGCTTGAGGTATAAAAACATATATCTATCCACATAATTAGGGTGGATAATTAGAATAAAACCCCGAAGAAAACACATACCTCTGCCCTCACCCAGGAGGGTCATGGAGAAAACTCCCCAATAATATATGGATAGTAGGATCATAAATATACACCCATTCCAATCAGAGGTAATCAACCTATTCTAATGGCCACTCCAAGGTGAGAAAAAACACCTTCATATAATGACAACATCTCATAGCAAGAGGCCCCAACCACTTGTAAGAAGACATCCAAGAAGAAGTATCATCAATAATGGTTGTAGAACCAAGATCCAATCTGTTATCTAGCTCTGCTTAATGTTGGAGTTCATGAATCCCTCATATGTTTATATGTTTCATCTCAATATCCTACCCCCAGTTACAAAATTACAGGACCAGGATCAGTAATTCTAAGGGTCCTCACCAGACACTTCACCATGAAGGGTTACTTCATGGAAACAATTATATCGATCTTGAGAGCCTATCTCTTAAATGAGAGCCAAGAAATCCCTCCATGTGGCTAGGAGACAAATGAGTAAGAGGGTAATACCCTTGATATAATCCACCATTATGGTCCTCTCCATGATGGAGATTTCTGCAAAAGTTCTCTCTATAGTAGTGATTCACATTGTCAAAGGTATTCTCTAATTAAAAAAGTAGTGGAGAGAAATCCCTCTTATCGTGAGGTACTTTCAAATATAAGGACAATCACGTATGATTCCTTATCACTAGTAGGTGAAATAATTTCTCATCCAAAAGATATCCCAAGGTGATGGTCATTATATGAACCTTCCTTATGTCATTTTCATTCCAATATAGCAGAGGAAACCCCAGCTAATCTCATTGGTTGCGGTGAAATAATCCGGAAGAATCCACTCTAGTTAGACCAAGTCAATTAACATCTAGTGAAATATGAAGAAGATCTTCTAAACATGAGGAAAAAACTAGCCAAAAACAACATACCGGTTATGTTATGGCCTTTATCCTCCTCTAAATATAGCATTACAAAGGTGTTGGTGAACGATTGTATTTATGAAATCCACTTCAAAATATGGAAAAATCTTCATCACCTAAAATAAAAATTATTACCTTATAATGAGCATCAAACTTACATCAAGTTAATATAAGCGTTTCAATAACAAATTGACATGGCATCTCTCTTGGCTTCCTAACATCCCAAGAACAAGAAGCAGTAGGGATCCATTAAACATGCATGCCTTGATGCATTAATAAGGTTTTGAAATCTGATTATATATACCACATCTAGAGTTTGTATCAGAGGATAGGGTGTACATGGAGCATTTCATTTCACTGTGTTCCCAAGTTAGAAAAGCCTTCCAAAGGTGGAATCATGAAATGCCACTGCCCTAGGTTGGCTACAACAAACAGAATCTACACATGATCAAGGATATTATTAGTAAGATCAGGACGTGATTGACTCTCACCAACATCTAGAAATAAGAGAGAAAGTCATCGAGATACTCTTGTGTCAAGAATCTAAGAACATTGTCCAGACATCCCACTTAGAGTATGTCAGTCATCAGATTGAGAAAATGTCATAAATAGATCAATGGTCTTCTGAAATGGGCGATTTAAGTGAGTTATGAATAATACACCAAACCCACATTCGGATAGGAATCTATAAGATCATAAGATAGGCTATGGTAATATTACCCAAATAAATTTGGGAACAACCTCATACCATAAGGCTAGGGGATTTTTTAACCCAACCCTTAGGATTATCCAACCAAGCCCGAAAATTTGTGAATGAAAAATAGGACTATCTCCATCCCTCGGAGCTGGGGCATTTTTCACCCCAAAATTTCCCTCCAAAGCAGGAATCGGTCTTCTCACGATTAGGGAAGATTACTCCAAGTGAATAATCTCAATTTGTCCCATATTTTGATTTGGTGCAATCACATGGAAAGTGCATGACTAAAATCTTTGGGGGAATCCCTATCAGTTCATTGTTCATCAAACAGCCCCAGGGAACCAACAAGAAAGAGGAAGAGGTCTCATGGAGGGAGAAGAAGAAGGAGATCACTGCATATGTGAATGTCATCAATTCCATCATTGAATACCCTCTTGAACAAAAGACTGATTCAGAGGATTCTAGAGAAGAATTTACTATTCCTAAGATGGTCCACACTAAAATGAATACATAAGGTTTTTATACCTGAAACTAGAGGATCATCCAAAATTTGGGTATCCTCTCAAATAATCCAACTCTACCTCATTTAAAGGAAACTAATAGGGGAAAAGTTACGGGTCATACTATATCTCACCTTACCCCCAGAGAAGGCTAATCCCTTTCACTAGAGGAATGATTTGCTCAGAAAAAGGAGGAAATGAGAGAGTTGAGAAGACTCAACATAGAGTTACTCTGAGGCAATCTTCCTACTATATTTTCTCTGTAATCAAACCCTAAATATTGACTTCTAGTTGGCGCACATCAGTAAAGACTGTTTTCTACAACAACTGAAATAGACATTGAACATCCTCTCAACATGGGACATAAACCACCAATATATTTGAACCTTTCTATAGCAAATCAATAATTCCCTGCATTGGGTACACAACCAGAACATGGTCAGAAACATCCTTACAACACAACCCCTATTGGTTACCCATGATAGATACTAGCGGTGCTACCACCAGTGGTCCCTCCATTCGTCACACTTGTTTAGGCTCCAACTGCTGCACCTATTCTGGTCTCAGGTCAACAATATATTCCTTGAATTCTTATGAACACCATTGATTCATTAGTGAATCGATTGGAAGCTATAGAATGATGGAATATTCCTATGCATCTAGAAAATAAGGCTTATCCTAAATGGGTAGATCCTACCCCTCCTTCGCTAAACATTGTGAATACTATATTTCTGATTTTTAATAGCTTGGTAGATTTGGAGCAACACAATATTCACTTCATCTCTCAATATGATCCCATGATGGGAACCCCTGAACAACAAGAAGTAGTGAAACTCAGACGCTTTGTACAATTGTTACATGGGTCATCCGTTATATGGTACATGAGTTTTCAGTCCTGATCAATCACCATATGAGAAGATCTCTGTCAGAAGTTCCTTTTCCAGAATATCTCAATGCTATAGAAGAAAATTATCTTTGATCTCAAAAACTTCAAGAAAATGGAGAATAAAAGAGTCACATACTTTATTGCTCGGTGGAAAGGATTTAATTACTCCTTGAACCTATCTCTACCTCAAGAAGAGTTGTTACCTATCTGTGTGGAAAATATGCATGATGAGTTGTAAACATCTTTGATCCCTGTGAAATACATAGGAGGTTTTTGGGATCTAGCCACAATTTATCAATAGTTGGAAAACTCCGTCATCGAGACCAAAGCCATGTCTCGGGTGATACCATCATCTTAGGGAAGGAGAACAGGAAAGGAAAAGGTTTACACAGTTACAATTAAGTAGGCCTATTTACCCACTCTTGCCTCAAATCCCATATCATACCATAGGGCACCACCTCTTGAGCATTAACAACAACGACCACCTCATTAGGATGATCAAATATATCCATGTATAAAATAGTTTGAGGATTTGAAAAGAAAGTTCTATTATTTTTGGAATGACCATGTCCCCAAATACTTCATCTCATCATTGGAAAACAACTTAGTCCAGTTTCCAAAGCCTAAGAAACCTAACAAAAAGGTTAATGAGGATCTCATAAAATAATTACCTTTCCATAAAATTTTGGGGCATCATATCTAGAAGTGATTTTTTTCAAGGGTCTCTTACAAAAGAAGGTGGATTCTGGGTAAGTGAAACAAAAAATTTATGAACCTAGGTAGAATATGTTTCTATTACCAATCCAAATGAGAAAGGTGAGTGAAAAAAAGGTAAATGTAAGAATAAACAAAATTTATATGACTGGACGGTTAGAAAGACAATAAATAGGACTCATTTCATTTTACAAACACATCTAAAATATCCAACTATGACTTATGGAACATCTGTTATAGAAAAACTTGATTCATCAAAAGACCAATCCTCTGAAGGATAATAAAAAAAAAGTGACATGTCTAGAAGGATAAGTAACAAATAGAAAAATATAATCTTGTGTCAAGTCCAATGTTTTCCTTGACCTTAGCATAATTCATTCCGACCATCTCAAGAGCACGAGCACTACCCCGCCAAATGGTACAACAAAAGTCGACCCCCGAGGAGGAATCTTCATTGGATGAAAATTTAATCTTTGGTTTTGGTAATGTTACCCACTTAATGGATCCCTACTCAAAAGATGATTCTGATTATAAACATGATTTACCTATGCTTGATTAGGGAACTGGGGGAAGAGGTCATTAGGGTTGAGGTTATAGGGGAAGATGTGGTTGTGCTAGAAGGAACTACTTCAACCAAACCCTTGATCAAACCATCTACGTAGATAAAACTTGTGGGAAAGATATTCAACAATCTCAACACGAACAAGGGAGTTATTCCCCCCCACACAAAACAGGGTTTTCCCTAACATTACTGTCTTGAAAGACCATTTAGACGATGCGCCACCACCTCCTCAGTAAATGGGGAGACCTAGTCGTCCAAATCCACCAAGAGAAAGAGAAATTATATATCCTTCCCCTAGAGACGATCCATCGACATAAATAACATTATCTCCCAAGGAACCTACAAAAGAGAATCGTCATTCTAGAAAGTGTAGAACATTGAACCAAAAATATGATTTCTTGAAGAAACTATACCAAGTGTCAGCTAAGTTATCATTCCTGAATGATCTAAGTCTATCAAAATACCTATGGTAAGCACTCATTGAGGCATGGTCAAGCCCTCAGGAATTTGAAGTTGAGGTCGCTACTATTGAAGTATATTGTGAGGAAAATTATCCTACAATATCCCATGAGATCATTTCCTTCATTCCACAAGATGAAGATGCTACCATATAAGGGCATGTTAGACACTTTTATATATATATCATGTTAAATGAAATTGATATATAACAAACCATCATTGAAAAAATATCAGGACTAAATGTCATCCCAGTTATTACACTTCATTAATTGGGTCTCAATGAATCTCAATCGTCTTCTTCCTGTCTGATGTTACAGGGTTATCCAAATAATGAGCAATATCATCTCAATGAGATCACACTCAAAACTCATTTCGATGATCTTGTATCTGATTTAGGATTCATTGTGGTCCAAAAGGACATATATTTCAATGTTATTCTAGGAATACCTTTTTTTCATCAACATGTGTCCATTTCTTTGTCATACCACCAATGTCTCAAATATTCTATCAATGGTCAAATTGGGACATTTTATGTTTACAAGGCCCCATTCAAATCATGCGAACCACTATACATTGATAGAGGGTTCTATCAAAAAGAAGGGAAGAAATCAATGGAAAATGATGTCTCCTTAATCAATTCCTCAAATGGTTTGAAGATGATTCCATCTAAACCATTCATAAAGATTAGTGTAGATTACATGTTGAATATTAAACAAATTGAAAGTGTGGGCCAGAATTCACGAATTCATTTGGCAGCATCCATAATGTTAGTCACGATAGTTGAGCCCAAAAACACTAAAGAAGTTATCAAACCTCAAAATGATAACAAAAGATTGAATGAAAATGTCTTTATTTTATCCCCCAAGCTTCAAAAAAGCCCAGTTCTACAAGTTAAATTTGAATAAGTCGTCATGATTATAGGATAAAGTGAAGAGACTCATTCTTAGTTTGTTATTTATCTTTTAGGACTCCAATAAGGTTATATGCTATAAAGTGACCATGAAATGAGTAGCTCATCCTCCGAATGTCTGAATGGTGACTCCCATATTACTTTTGAAGAACTTATTTTATCATATCCTCCCTAGAAAGAAGAACAAACAACAAATCATGAGGAAGAGGAGGAAGAAGAAGAACTCAAGGATTCCCCACAAGCATTTGATAAAGGTGTCTATGCCACCATGTATGAAATCATAGAAATAAATATGGGTACAGAAGAAGATCCACACCCCTCTCTAATTAGTGCAGCCTTGATTCCCAAAGAAGAGGAGGAATACACTTCCTTCCTAAATAAATATTGGGAGGTGATTTCATAGAACTACATAGATATGTGAGGCCTCTACCCTGAGGATGCCACCCATCATTTGGGTTTTCTATATGATCATCAGGGATAGAAGAAAGTATCCATGAGGACACACCTAACTCACACCACCAAGATTGAGGCAAAAGTAGACAAAATCATCAAGGATGATATTTATCCGAGAGGTAAAGTACCCGAAATGGCTAGCCAACATTGTACCTATAAAAAATAAGAATGGAAAATTTAGAGTTTCCATCGATTTCAGAGATATCAATCATCATTGTCCAAAAGATGACTTCCCAGTTTCAATTACAAAACTCTTTATTAATGAAATAGTTAGTTATCAGGACCTATACTTCATTTATGGATAATCTAGGTACAATCAAATTCAGATGGACCTAGAATATGAATAATCCAGATCCACTAGAGAAAATCAAGGTGTATTTTTCTATCAGGTAATTCCATTTTTCTTCAAGAATGCTGGTGCTACATACAAACATTCTATGCATCACGTTTCCAAACCCTTCTTGGTAAAGTTTATCGAATGCTACATTGATGATCTAGTGGCGAAATCCTAACAATGTTATGATCACTTAGTTATATTAGAAACCATATTCAGCAAGATTTGACCACATAATATGATGATTAAACCCTTGATATGTGCTTTCGAGGTAACCTTAGAAAAATTTCTTATCCTTTTTATACGCCATCATGGAATCAGTGTTGATCATGAGAAGACTATAGTTATCCTTAGCATGTGACCTCCTGAAAACTTAAAATATTTCAGATGAATTCAAGGAAACATGGCCTACATTCGACACTTCATATCCCACCTCACAGGTAAGTGGTTACCCTTCATTAAATTGATGAAGAAGGGGTTCACTTAACAGTAGACCAATGAATGTCAAGAATCATTTGATGTCCTCAAGAAATACCTCTCGATCCCACTTGTATTGATGTGACCTTTTGATGGAGAGATGGTCATTATGTATGTGACAACCATAAAGATATCACTGGGTGGTTTCCTCTCACAAAATAATGATGTTGGGAATGAAAACATCCTTTAATATCTCAGTCGAACCATGATTGACACGATGACTCGATATCCAGATATTGAGAAGAGATTCCTGGAATTAATACTTTCTGTTTAGAAGATGAGGAACTACCTATAGCACCATGATATTCACTTGGTTTCTTGAAATAACATGCTCAAATTTATCCTTAGTCATCCTATGATGATTGGACAACTGGCACGGTGGGAAGTTATCTTACAACAGTTTGATATAAATTTTGTGCCTCAGAAAGTAGTGAAAGGCCAACCCTTGGCACACTTCCTTGATAAGAACCCATATACAAAAGATATGTCATTAAATACTAAACTACATGATGATGAAAATTTCTCTATTTAGGAAACCCCTCAAACATGGGAAATGTTTTTTGATGGTGCATATAGGAGTCCAATGGGGAAGAGAATAGAAGACCCTAATATGAACAATGCTGGGTTAAGAATTCTACTTATCTCCCTAGAAAATGAAGTATTACCAAACTCCTTCCTGTTATTAGAAAGTGGTTCCAATAATGAGGTAGAATACCGGATTCTCATTGTAGTCCTGGATTTGGATCTCCAAGTACTAGTGAACCACCTAGAGGTGAAGGGTGATTTTGAATTGATAATCAAATAGATCATAAGGGATTATTCCATTAGAAAAGAGGATATAATTCCCCTATGTGATTATGTATGTGGTTTAATGGAATAATTCCACTTAGATGGAACATTGACTCATGTACCATGGTCATATAATGCTCAGGTATATGCATTCGCAAATGCAGTTATAGCTTTGGAAGATCCAAATCGGGATTAAACAATCATCAGTATTGCCCACTTCCAAATGGTTTCACCTTTTTTTATCAGATCAGAAGAGATCAATGAAATTAGTCCCATCCTAGAGCCATATATCCCTACCATGGGATGAATTACATCCATCATGGAGTATCTCCAAGAGGGAGTACTTCCACTGGACAGAGTTCGAAGAGAGAATATTCGATGGTGAATGACTAATTCCACTCTTTATGATGGGCCATATAACCAAAAAGTCATATAACAGTGATTATTTTCTAGATTCCTTCTCAGATGTATCGATGTAGAAGATTTTTATATTATTATGGAAGATGTAAGTGTATGATCTTATGGTGCCCACCAATTAGGGTGTAGGATTTATGATCAAATATGAAAACTTGGATACATATGTCCTTCGATGACATAGGATTGCACAGAATTCAATAAGAAGTTTCATCCCTATCAAGTTCAAGATAATTTCATTAATCAACACCTAGAGTTTCCACAAATAGCTAAATACTTCTGGCCATTTTCCACATGAATATTGGATGTTGTTGGACCATATCCTCCAGCTACGACTAAGCAGTTCAAGTACATCCTTACTGCTACCGATTTCTTCGTCAAATGGGATGAGGAAATACCCCTCAAAGAAGCCATCCCCAAAACCATTGTTAGTTTTGTTAAAACTAACATCATTTAAAGGTTTTGTGTCCCACATACTATATTGATGGATAATAGAACCAATTTTTTTTCTACTGAGGTGGGGAGGCTATATTATGAATACAACACCAAATACAACCATTCATCCTGCTATCATGCAATGACCAATAGAAAGAAAAAGTCTTTTAATAAGTCCTTTTAAAACATACTCTAGAAGATGGTGGATAAAGATAAGAAATATTGTCCTGATAAGATATTTCATGCCTTATGGGATTATTGAACTACAACATGTACTATTAGGCAAGCAACCCCATATTCATTGGTGTACAGAACAAAAGAATCCTTTCCCATTAAGGTTTAGTTTTCATCCCTTCGTATTTCCATTTGTGACTAGATATCCAAATAAGATCAATCCTAGAGACAACAGGATGATCTAGAGTGACTAGATGAAAAGATATTTCACACCATACATCACTTGGAGGTCTATAAAAATTAGATAGCATGATAGTTCAACTAGAAGGTCTATCTTCATTCATTACTCCTAGTAGAATTGGTATTGGTTCTTAGGATTCTAATGATACGAGGAATGAATCCTCCAAAGCATAAGATAAATTGGAAGGGACCTTAGTCCATATATATGATCCACTATAATGGATATTATTCCTTAATCTCAATGGATGGATATCTCACTAAAACCTCAACCAATATAAGCTTCCTAAAGATGTTCTTTGGGTAATCACACAAAGTTTGTCTTAGCTATAGAATGTTAAACTGTATAACACCATTTTCATCCATGTTTCACGATGTTAAACTTCGGAGCATCATCATCTTTTTCACATGATAATAAATTTCTTGACATGTGGTCCATGATATAATACATTAAACTACATAGAACTACATTTCCTCACTGCATGAAATTAATCTGTATGGTTAACATATCCATTATTTTACATTAATAAATCCCTCAAATACCATGAGTAGACTCTCCTTGTGGTACCTAAAAATATGAGTAGCTTCCACATGTAAACCTCACTCACCTAATTACCACTCCCAAGTGGAACTTGAGCCTCATTTCTCCATATTTTTAGACTAGACATGCTTGGGGAATAACTATCAAGAACTATATGTGGTTGGATTATTTCCCTGAAAAGATATAAGTGACACCTAAGTATTATCCTCTAGTTTATCCACAATGTTTCTTTATCATCATGATACCTCACATCCTCGCTGCATGATGCTAAACTGCACAGTTTTTAAAGAACTATCTATGGTTTGATTCTCATTCCAAATGAGATATGTAGTGACATCTATATCTCTAATCTCGAGCTCTGCCATGACCATAATGAAAACAATTTCCTTTTCCTTGTGTAAGAACCAAATATATATTGGGAATTATACTAGAAAATATGGATTAATTCTCATACCATTTTGTGTCTTGATCCCAACCATTATTCTATAAAATATTGGAAAATATTAAAGCCTTGTTCCTCACATTAAACCTCAGTTAGTGTGGGGAACCATTTTCAAGAACTATGTGTGGCTTGATTCTTGCCCCAACATGATACGTAGTGACACCCATATCTCCTATCTCAGATCCAACAGTAATGTTTAAAAAAAAGTCCCTTCACCCCCTATGTGATTGAATCAACCCTACACAGGGAGCATTTTCAAGAACTACATCTGGCTTGATTTTCATCTTATTGAGATATGTAGTGATACTCAAATCTCTAATATCATGACCAACCATGATTTGGGAAATGAAATTTCCACTTCTTGTTCCCTGTGAATGAACCTAATCTGCGCAGAGATCCCTTACAAGACCTTTTCCTTGATTCTCATTATGATGAGATGCATGGTGATACCTATAATTCATGATTTAGGCCTAACCATTTATCAAAAGACCCCTTTCCCACATCAAAGTCTGATTAGTGTGGGTAAAAAAATTCAAGAAAAATGTGTTTCTTGATTATCATCCTATTGAGATACATAGTGATGCCAAGATCTCTAATCCTAGGTCCAACCATGATTAAATCATAAATCCCCTTTACTTATTGTGAATGAATAAGATCTACAAAGAGAGAATTTTCAAGAACTACATGAAGATTTATTATCACCCCTATGAGATACGTTGTAATGCCAAGACATTCATTCTGGGGCCCAACTGTAATATTTCCATCACTTCATGTCAAATAACCTCCATCCTTACCATATGATGTTAAACTGCATGGAATTACAAGAACTATGTGTGTCTTGATTCTCATTCCATTGAGATATGTAGTGACACTTGGGTCATATCCCCTGGTCCAACTGCAATTTAAAATCCCCCACTCCCTGTGTACGGATAAGACTTACACAGGGAACTTCTTCAAGAACTATTTGTGGCTTGATTCTTGCTCATATAAAATATTTTGTGACACCCAGACTCTCAATATTGGACCCAATCATCACATGATGTGAATAATGCCTCTTTTCTCTCATATACGAGTCAGATCTATGTGAGGAGATTCAGTACGAGTTTTTATCTTATGTATGAACCCATATTCAAAGAAATGCCCATTATCCTCCACTTATGAATTAAATTAAAATGAGGGACCTTTATTTAAGAACTACATGTGGCTTTATTCTCTTCCTATTGAGATACATAGTGATGTCTAGATCATCAATCATGGGCCCAACCACATCACAACATAGAAAATCCCCTACTCTCCAATGTATGAGTTTGATTTATATGGGGAGATCCAATATGAGTTCACACTTTACACATGAACCCATATATGTTAGAACTACATATGGATTTATTATTTCCCCATGAAGATATGTAGTGATGCATAGGTCCTACACCCTAGTCCAGCCACAATATTCATTTTTTACGTCCCGATCACCCACATCCCTTTTGTAAGAAATTAAACTGTATGGCCAACATCCTCGCCACATGACTTCAAATATCACGGTACCTCTAGAACTACATGTGGTTTGATTATCATCCTACTAAGATAAATAGTTAATCCTAGGACTTAATCCCTAGTACCGACCATGAGGTAAATTGAAATTCCACCTCTCCTGCACACAATCAAAAATCTGTGTAGGAGCTTTTATTTTGGGTCCTATCATTAGAGATCCCACCAAGGAAGCAAGATATTTCCCCATTATACATATGAGTAATATATATGGAAGGGACTCCAAATTCATATCCAATATTAGTCAAAATACTTCCCTTGTGTATTGAACATTTCCCCTTTCGCATGTTATAATAAAAATCTTGAATACTTTCAGATCATCATAATATTTTCATAGCTTATAGTGGAAGAATGTTTGATACCTGAGAGACCCTTTACCTGAATATATAGTATGTGCCCTATTTGGCCATGCATAAGTTGCCCATATAATGGGCATGTCAACCTAAGGATTCCACTATTTGACTAGGTAGTACACACCCTTAATTTCCTTGCATAAAATAGCCGCCATAACGATTTTTTCAACCAGTAGTAACTTCATTATTGAGAGAAGCCACTTCTTTCCATTTAATATTTGATGAATATATACTAGAACCTATAAATAAATGTTTATCACTTGTATATTTATTCCATATCCTTTCTCATAAACTAAAAGTCTTGAAGACTCGAGTTTACATTTTCCCCCTTCACTTGTTCAAATCATTCTGAAATAAACTTGGACCATTTGACCATATATCATCCCTTGTTTCAATAATATTATGGTCCTAGTTTAATAACCTAAAACTGTAGGCTCCATAATTCCAACTCTTGTGTTAGACCTTTATAGAGCATCCATTTACCCAATTATTTGGAAATTATGACTTGAAATACCCCTTCTATATTCAAGTAAATTCTCAAAAAACCAAAATAGTATGCTTGGGAAAATCCGAATCTCCATAACCTATCATCATATTTTAATGATAAAATGTTATAATTCTTGAGAGATCTTTTACCTGACTATGCAGGGCATTCCCTAGTTGGCCTTGCATAAATCCTCCAACATAATGGGTGTTTAAACCTAAGGATAACTTTGTTGACTATGAATTATATTACCCAGTTGGACTTTCATAAAACATCCCCCATAATGGAGTTTTCAACTAGTGGTAACTTTGTTCTCGGGTGAGGCCTCCTCCAATCTCATAATCCCTTTTTCCCAAACCATCATTTGGATCTGAAAACCCCCAAATCACAGATTAAAAATTTATCCTTCCATACCGAAATATAGTAGCACATTTCTGGATAGATTACATGAATTGAAAAACCATCAATCCTTTGGTCAAAGATAAATATCTTAAATTAATATTCCATAATGTCCTTAAAAAATGAATTTAAACTGCACATCCCCTAATGTCCTTGTTGTATGAATTTAAACTACACAAACCCTAATGTCCTTATTGCATGACTATAAAATTCACACCCCTAATTTCCTTGCTGTATGACTTTAAAATTCACATCCTCCTATGTCCTTGCTTCATGACATTAAACTACAAAATATAATGTTTTCTTTGCATGACTTCAAACTGTACATCACAATATCAGAAAGCGCCATTCTAAAAAAATGCACCCTCCTTCATACATCAAATTAGTGGAGTGGATTTATATTCATCACTTAAGCTAGAACGAATGATTTATTTACTCTCAGACATATTTTATTGGAAAATCCACACACCATGTTCTTAAGACATAAAAATCATAAAATTTATTTTTTTCATCAGTGAAATAATGTCAGAATTATTGAAAACTCCTTTACCTAACTATGTAGTTAGTGCCCCCAGTTGGCCCTTCATAAGTAACCCACATAATGGGCCTATCATCCTAGGGATACCACTACTTGACTATGTAGTACGTGCACCAATTATCCTTGAACAAAACAACCATCATAATGGGGTTTTCAACTAGTGGTAACTTCATTCTCAGGAAAGACCTTCTATATTCACAAATACCATGTTATAGATTTGTAGATCACAAACTTGTCTCAATATTCCCCTTGTAAGTATATAAAGAATATCAAAAAATTCCTATCCAGAAAGCCTTATTTGGGATAAATTTTAAAATTCATGGTCAAAGATGTTCGACCTAAAAAACTTTATTTATTAGTATGACATGCATGACTTTAAAATACCCATAAAAAGATACAGAATACTCCCTAGGTTGAAAAATCACAAAGGGAGCCCTAGAAAAAATTTGAGTCTCAACTCGCTAGACCTACACTCTATATGGTATAGAAAAAATTGAGCAATAAAAGGTTTAAAAATCATAGATATTTTTAGGTTGAAAAATCAAAAAGAAAAAAAGGGGAAACCTAAGAAAAATCCAATCCTCACATGCTAAGTTTCTTCCATATTGTGCTTAGTTAAAAAGTAGGGTGATAACATGAAAGAAAAAAAGATTATAGGGTTTCCCATAAAAAGGTAGTAACATGAGAACTATGCCCCCAAGGCCCTTTGGATTAGGAAATTTTTTTAAGAACCCGCCATCCCTATCATTGTAATTATGATTAGATGATTTGAACATGTAATTCTATGAAAATCATCTTTGACATTATTATTACATGAACATAGTAGGGATGAAGACATATATGATCAGAGACAAAATCCTTTTCATTTATGTATCAATATTAGAGGAACGTCCAAAAAATGGAGTCTCTATATCATATATTACAAAAGTAATTTGACAAAGTTCTTTATCTGTTGAATAGCCTCAGGAGCCCCATCAGCTACTTGTTGATGTTTAATCATCCAACCAGCTTCAGTCTCCTCATACTAATGAAGCACTTCCTTGGATTTTACAATAAATTTTTTCCCATATTCTTGGGATTGTCCCAATGGACAATGAAGTTGTTTGCGTTCCCCTTGAGTGACAGTTAATTCTTGATGAAGGCATGCAATTTGACCAATCTTATCATTGATTTTCCACTTAAATTCTTCTAGTTTTGTGCTATGATTTTCCTCCACTTGGGATAGTGCATCTCAAAAATCATCAATGTTGGTGAGAAGCATGGTCTTTTTAAGGTATTGTGAAAGATTATGCTCGTATTCCCACTAAAGAATAGTCTCTTTCACCACAACATTTATTGGATGGTAATAAAATCCACTAAATACCAACATCCCAAACAAAGTTGAAAGCCATTGGATTCATGATGGAAGTACCTCAAGGGGAACCATAGTGAATATCTTCCATATATCTCACCAAGCCTTATGAATTGAAAAATGGAGAGCTTTATACAACTTAGGATCTAACTCAAAGTCACTTTTATAAGGAGTAATATACTATGGGATTAATACACTCAAAGAAGTGCCATGTTCTGCTCCCTCTTGAACAATGCCTACCTTCCATTTTGATGTTTGCTGAGATGATGTAGAATCCCTACCCTCATACCTAGCTATAGAAGATAATAATACTATATAATGAATTAAATCCTTGTTAACTTCAAAACAATAGAAAGAGTGGGGCATAGTCACAATAGTTGGTGATCCTTACCCAACAGTAAGTCAGCAGCTTGAGAAGATTTCTCCCCAACATTCCTAGCCCTAGTTGTTTTTGTTAGAACATATTGTTGAGGGACACTCCCTTAGGTATGTCTAGGATTTTACATATGAGACTCAGGGATGATTGTTGTTTCAAGGTCTACCTGAGCTGGTTCCCCCCAATAGTGGAATTGATAGTTATTTAAACATATTCTATTTGCACCATCCATGTATAAGTTTCCATGGATGACTCTGTGCATTCCAACCAATCATGATTTGATAATCAGGCATAAGAAGATTCATTAGATGGAAAAAAATACTCATGCCCATTTTTTTCAATATATAGTGCCCCAAATTATTCTAAAGTAGTAGGAATATTAGTATGTTCCAGTATTTTATCAAAAGACAAGATAATATTCATCATATATTCTGTTGACATCCCAAGACCCGTGTTAATCTCACCCGTGGGAACAGTTGGAGCGGTTTGTTAATAACTCTCCTCTGATGACATGGGACCCCAAACAGCCTCCTCGACGACATCCATAGGGTAAGAGTTATTCATAGTATGATTATCTAGTGCATGAGATGAACCTGAAAAATTAAAAAAATTGACTTCATTCATTGATATATAGCCTCTCATGAAGAACTTATGGTATACCAGACACCTCCTCTTTCCCTCCCTCCCCGTAGTAGTGATAGGATCAGTTCTAGGAGAAGATGATATATTCTCTGGCTTAGATGCCTCTTCATTCAAAGGATTCGTTTTATTGGTAGTAATCTGGGCTTGGTCTAAAAAACCATCTTCATTTTTTGAAGAATCATTCATATATTCCTTAAGGTAATAAATAGAGGGAGTTCTTACAATTCAAATAAGTTTAAAGACTTTCTCTGGATAAATCCTAAATTAACGATATCATGAAGACTTAATGATACTATGAAATCATTTATCCATGTATTTCACCCTTTAATGTTCATTCATTATTGTCTTATTCATAGGAGGGATATCATTAACCTCCCCAAAAATAGGTATCATGGTTGGGAACCCTCCCACCATCTCATCCTCTATATCATGTCATCTTAGATATATCTATCTTAATTTGAGGGTTGAAATAGTAATCTCAATCACAGTACCACCAGGGTTATACCATGGGAAAGAAAAATCAATTTATTTTCCCTTAGATAGCTGAAAATTAAAATGGTATTTCCCCTGAGAAATAATTCTTCGGATGAAATATAAAGGCAAAGAGGAAAGAGTTTAAGAAGAAGTTAGTTTATGTCTTTAGGATATAAAAAGTCACACCATTCCTCAAAAGATGAATGATTGATCACCTCATTAGTTCCATGATCTATCATGTCCTTCACTCATCTTATGGTATGTACCCGATCTTCGATTTCATATATGATCATCTATAGCTCATGAATATGGATTCCCACTTCAGTAGGATTATCCTCAATGAAAATACCAGGTGGGGCACATAGATCTCCTATCCTTAGATTATGAAACACATCACATAAGAGATCCCACATGTTTTCAACATCAAAGGAACAGTCCTTCCATGTTTGGACTACCTTTGTCCGTACATATTCAGAATACATCCTAGCCTAATGTGAGGATGATTCTATAGACCAAGATTTGACTATATTCCATATTCCTGCCATCACAGATGGTGGATGAGAAAATGGAACCTGATTCTCTTCATAGAAATGGTGACTAGACTACCTAGGTGAAGCCTTAATTAGTGATGATAATGTATCCATCTTGATTCTTAAAGGTGTATTATATCTAGCATGAGTTCTTTTCGATGAACCGGGAGCCTCATCATCTCCATTCTCTAACTCTAAGGACTCAACATCTAAATGAGATGAATCACCTTCCAAATGAGAAGGTTCATTCATGTACATCCTATTTATTCCAACTTGAACAATATCATTTTATATCACCCCATTAGGGTATGATACAATCCAAGATTCAGCATACCAGGTAGTCAATCTGCTTTCTGCACCAGTTTCAGGTAGATTAATCACCACTATTACCAGTTACATATCTGTAAGCAACCATATCTATTGATATACCATCGTATTTTGTTCTAATATAACATACACCAGATGGGATACAAAAATTAGTTGTAGTAATTTGAGTTAGTGTGAAAATTGGTAAAAAGAATAGGTCTCACATATTATTTCTCCATCTATCCTAGTTTCCAACACACCATCCCTGAAGGCTAGCATGTATGACCTTAGCTATATACTGGACTTCCAATCATCAATATTTCTTCTCATGGAAAGATTCCCATAAGAAAAGAAGTTGAAATCCTTAAATAAACCCAATCTTCTTCAAATTTCCTTAGGTTTTAAGGATAAGGGTAAGATTCCATAGAAATCCTAAATGAAAGGTTGGAATGAGCTCATAAGGAATCAGATCCCACTCTGTATAGAATAAGTCCTAAAATCAATCACAATCCCTCCCCAAAAAACATGGAATGGTCCTAAAATTTTGAAAAGATCCTTCCCATAATGAATGTGCAACAAGATCATGTGGATTTTGTTTTCAAAATAGTGGTGTCCAACCCCACCATTTTCTTCTCTACTAGCTTGTCCATTACAAAAAATGCTTCAGGCCTTATACCACCTTTGGAATCATGGACATGAAATTGGTAAATAATTTTCCACATATTTAGAAACCCCACGAGATGTGTCTTGGAAGGAATTTTGGGGTTGATTTCATATCTCCACATTTCAAACTATCCACTTTATAGTGCCATCATAAAGGTTCCAGGTACACTTCTCTTTACTATTTTGGGACAACTCATTGGATGCTTTCACTTGGGCCCTTACCCCTTCTTCTTCAAGAAATTTCCTACCCACATATCTGGATTAATATCCGCTCTTGCTTAGGGATTTTACATTTTTAATATTATGGGATATTTTTGGTAGCTCACATGATAAAAATAGAATCATGTCAATGTCATTCCACATTTTCATTAGGGGAATGAATTCATCATACATGTATCCAAGTATTGGATCTATGGAGATCTTTTTAATGTCCCACAAGTTGATGCCCACTTCTCCATGCGTTATAAAGAAATAATTTGTCTGTGTAATCCACCAGTTCATTAGGTCTGGCACAAAATCAACATTTCTATATACATAGTTCTTCCCTACCCATACAACCTTATAAATTTAGAAACTTTATACATCTTATTTGAAATCTGCATAGGTTTTAGGTACCCAATACACCCACATCCATGTAGGCTTAAAACCCCCTACTAGGAAAAATTCCCAACATTTCTTCTAGCCCTTTGATTAATATGTCTATGAAGCATAAAAATGGAATAATAAAAATGAAGCTTTAGTTTGACTGTATGAGTTTTCAGATCTGGATCACATGGGTTGTAATTCATAAAACATGCCTTGGTTACTGTCCCAGCTTTAATATATGTTCTTGTGCAGGAAATGTTGGTCGATGAGAAGTTATTATGATCTTGAAACCAAGAGACTGAGAGATAATTCTTTGGATTTGCCATATGAACTTATCATAGATGGTCATAACTATAAATTTGCAGATAAATACTCTTTGGAAAATCGTGATGATATTTTTTTAGATACCCAACCAAATCATGAAGGGTGGTATCGTAGTTGTCGTATCAATAATTCCCTATTATATTCATCATTTCCTCAGTTCTCTTACTAGCTATTTCATAACAAGTTGTGATCCTATTGGAATCTATTAAACCTGTAAATAAATATCAAGTTTATTTTAGAGCAGGTTCATTTTTGAATTTTTTTCAAAAATAAGGAAAATTTGGAAAAGGAATTATGTTCCGCAAGTGAAAGTTCGACATGCAAGTGTCTCACTTGCAGTTCGGCACACAAGTATCTCGCACAAACACATACTGTATCTGCACGAACAAAATCATCAACAAGAAAGGTTCTTGCATAGAATACTTGCCCGAGGATAGCTTGAATATCAAAATCTCGAGAATTTTTCCACAACATGAAGGCCCTATTTATAGACGTGGAAGCCTATATGTGTGAATATACTGCAGGGAAGACTTGTAAAATAAACTAAATGTGGATTCAATTGTAACCCATATATCATTTTTTATCCCTTTTACCTCATGATTAGACCCTATTTTTTTGATTAGATCCAATCTCAAGGGGGAACTTTTGCTGACACTCTGTTTCATCAAATGGATAAAGTGACAAAGGGAAATTCCATAGAAAAAGGAAGAGAAGGTAGATGAAGAGTGTCAAAGAATCATAAATCCTTAGAAAATGGGTTCACAAGGTAGCCCCAATAACCTTTTTTATGAAATAACTTGCACACCACCCCACTCGTATGATTAGAAAACTTCACCCTGGGTTCATATTTTCCTATAAATAGACCATTGGGGGTTTCATTTGTATGGATGAATTTCCCTGAAGGATGATTTCTACTCTGATCCCCCTAATAATTCTCTCAAGTCCTTCAAAACATCCATGGTAGTTTCATAATTCCTAAAGAGAGGTAATAAAAGGCAGATAGTGAGACTTAAGTTCATTCAGTGTTAAAAATAAATAACACTTGTATGACTAGTTCACCCCAACCCCATGATTTAAGAGGACTAACATGACCCCCCTTCCTCAAATAGGAACTTAGGTTACTCCCTTATAGGAATACCTATGAAGACTCTAGAAGGCTTGATCTAAGCCTCAACCAAGTGTAATAACCTAGGTTTTTCATCACCTAAGGTGAAACCAATTTTTCAAATTTCACTTGGGAAGTGACCCCTTGAACAATGTAACCCTTGCATGTTTTTGCTTGGTTTTCTTATCCTTCCATCCTATAAGAGACAACAATTATGCATTCATCAAAGCCACTCATAGTAGGGACTGTTCTTATTTCCCTCCCTTATCTAAAATGGACCTTGTTGAAACCTCCACCAAGACCTCCTGATTTACAAAACCTTAGGGAAAGGAACATAAGAGTGTCTCCCATTTGCATTTGGATTTATATGGTCAGAGGTTTCCCAAACTCAACCTTCCAGAGGTTAAGGATCGTTGAGAAATCTATAGATTTGGATATCTATGGTCACAGAGATCCTTACCCCAGGGACAGTTTTGAGGAGTTCCAGATCTCAAATACTAGGGATAAGACTCCATCCAACATTTCCCATCTCTACGATCAGAATCCTCTGGTCTGCAGTAAGGAGGGTGAGGATTAATCTTTCATTTCCTTTTGATATGGAATGAAATCCTCCTCCCACACTTAGTGACCAATTTTAGGCTATCCATCATGGAGCAAGGCCCTAGATTTTTTGGCATGAGGTTGCACCTTTTTTCTCCTCTTTACCTTCAGGCCACTAAGTAAAAAAAGGGATGGGTACCCAAGCCCTCTCCCATCTCACCATGGCATCCTCAACCTTCATTCCTTCCTTACCTTAGACTCTCATCCAATGTAAATTTAATAGAGGGATGTTTTGTAGCCCTAGACTCTTCATTCACAGCCTCAAACTCTTCTACGAACACCCAATACTCTTCCACCAACATTATCCTCCACTTCTATCATCAAAGGAATAAAAGTGTGTGGTTTGTTGAATATTTTACATCCTCTTGTTTTTTAAACCTAGCATGACTCGTGTGTGCTTAGAGGGTTGTTATGACCACAATAACCACCCAATCATCCTGAAGGAATGAACTATGAGAACTAGGATTCCCACCATAACTAGGATCTGTGGGAAAACTTTTCAAGGACCGAGCTCTATATCATCTCATCCATTAAATGATAAATAATACCCCCCCCCAAATGGGCCACTTCCTAGGTGTAAGCCCTAAATTGGACTGAACTAAGAGAAATCTGATTCTTACTAACTGAGATACATAGTAATTCTACTCAGGGGTCAAACTCAAGGGGAATCCTTCTTAAAAATAATCCCCAATTATAATTCTCTTAATCCAGGTATCCTCCTCAGGAGTAAACCCCGAGTTAAGCCTCTAAATCACCATGCATGTAAACATCCCTTATGGTCTATTCATAGGGGATATCCTTATTAGGAGTAATTCCAAACCTATTATCTCAAAGGGTTATACTCCACTATGAGATATAACCTTTAGGGCCTCTATAGGCATAGGTCCTCACCAACGAACTATGTGGTCTTTGATTCCCATCCAAACAGGATACATAGAAATCCTCCCAGAGGTTCAAAACAAACATCCCAAATCAACCCTATTATTTTGGTTCATATCCCTAGTAGGGTCTAATTCAAAATTTAAAATCATATCCCTTCCAAGTTCCTTGTGATGTTTCTACATAATTCCCAAACCAAACATTTACTAGGAACCTTTCACCTAGACGTCCTTTTCCAAATGATGTGAAACTATACAATTGGGTCCTCATCACACAACCTTATAAGGTATGATGTTCCCTATTAAGTGGCACTGAACTATGAGAACTCTAGTTCTTGTTAACTGGGATACATAGGAAGCCCACTCAGGGCCCATGCTCAATGGGATTCCTCCTTAGGAAAAAGCCTCAATCATAATCACTTTAATCTAGGTATCCTCCTCAATATAAAACCCTAAGTTAATACCCCAAATCACGATGAGTGAAAACATCCCTCATGGTCCCTTCACAGGGGATATCCTTATCAGGAATAATCCTCGACCTATTATCTCAAAGGTCCATATTCCCCTGTGAGACATATCCCTAAGGGCCTCTATCAGAATGTGTCCCCACCAAAAAACTATGTGGTCTTTGATTCCTATCAAAGTGGGATACATAGGAAGCCTCCCAAAGGTCAAACCCAACATTCTAAACCAACCCAGTTCTTTTGGGCCACATCCCCATCAGGGTCTAATTTAACTTGGAAATTCATATCCCTTCCATGTTCCTTAGGCTGTTTTGACATAAATCCCACACAAAACATTTACTTGGAACCTTCCACATAGAAGTCCTTTCCCCATGATGTTAAACTACACAATTAGTTCCTCACCACATGAACATAAGAAGGTATGATGTTCCCCTTTAAGTGGCACAAAAATACTTGGGTTCTGATTCCTTTCACAAGGATACATAGGAAGACCATTTACGGGTTAGATCCCAACATCAAACAACTTCCATCTCCCTAGATGATAATAAATTACAGAGTGACATTCATCTACCTAGATGACCATAAACTCCAGAGTGCCCCACTATGTGGCTAGAAAACCAACATTACCATAATAATGACTAAATAATTTATAAGTAGTTTATGAGTAGATACCATTGATAGAGAACCTCAGATAAATATAGAAGTCTCCAATCAATTAAGAACCTCAAATACATACAGATGATTCTGAATTCCACACATGATAATAATTGATTGGAAATATTTTAATTACTCACATTATACTTGGGAATTGATAAAGGATTCATAAACATATCTTAAATCTATAAGAGTCCCATAGTATACAATAATTCTCCATAAAAGGGTGTGATAAGGCCAAACTTCCATCCTCTCAACCAATGAAATTTCTTAATCATCATGGGTTAAAATCCTTAATGAGAGCCATACTTTGGAAAGAAGGTCCCTATGTATATATAACCATTGGGTGTTTCTAGTTCCTTGAAAAAACACATTGGAAACTATTCAGAAATAATTATTTTCCAAAAGAATTCACATTTCTGTCGGAAACACCAACCCTTTAGAAAATCTTAAAAGGTCTGACATAAAAAAAAAAGCTTACCCTAAATTTAAATCTGTATATTCCCTAGTCTAAGAGATGTATGTAAAAAACATGATCTCTAACAAAAAACTCCATAGGTCATTAACAATGATCATCATAAGATTTTAATCTAGAATGAGCTGTAGCCATCCATTTTTTGATCAGTTTCACTTTCTCTGAAGTCTCCTAAACAAGATGTGGTATGAGTAGCACTAACACCCATAACACTAACTAGTATAGAGGTTATTGGATTGTTTTACCATACAATGACTTATAGGGATCCATCTATATAGTTTCTTGATAAATATTTTTATAGGAAAACTCAACTGGGGTATATGTCTCTCACAAGAACCCCCAAAATCAAGGACATGTGCTTAGATAATGCCCTCTAGAAACAATACTGTGCGCTCAGACTACCCATAAGTCTTTGGGTGGTATTCCATGTTCAAAATATCATATGAACCCAACAACCTCTGTAAACCTTTCCAAAACTGATATGTCAACCGAGTTTCCCT
Organism: Viscum album; assembly: GCA_963277665.1. Taxonomy (NCBI): domain Eukaryota; kingdom Viridiplantae; phylum Streptophyta; class Magnoliopsida; order Santalales; family Viscaceae; genus Viscum; species Viscum album. The sequence goes on from OY728145.1 coordinate 510,283,041, forward strand.
TTATAATATAGTGGTATAAGGAACCCCGTGAAGGCACACAATCTCATGGATATATAGTCTCCCAATATCATCTACTAAGAAGGTCTCCCTAATAAGTAGGAAATGGGTGACCTTATTTATCCTATACACAATTAACCATATAGAATCACTAGCCCTGGGTGAACTTGGTAATTGAGTTATAAAATCCATGGAAACATCATCGCATTTCCACTCAGAAATGGGAAACTATTTTAATATCCCAAATAGTTACTGGTGTTCTTCCTTCACTTACTGATAGGTGGAGAACCTCATGATAAAACTAGATATCTCTTGTTTCATACCAGGAAACCAATACTAGAAGTGTAAATCCAAATAAATCTTGATTGTATCAGGTTTTTCTTCCTAAGTGGGAGCATGAGGCTCTTGCATCAGTTCCTCCCATATATCTATAGGAACCCAAACGTGACCATGACAACATAGAATTTAATCATTGTCAATTGTCCAACTAGGTGGAAATACCTTAACTTCCATTCTCTCCCTTAGGGATAATCCTTTAGGATCTGATAATTACCTCATCTTTACCCTATCTAGTGGTTTTGAGTTCACTGGTAATGATTATATAAAATTATGCTTGTGACTATCTTACACCTCCAAGTGCATCTTAGAAAATATGTCCATTAATTTCCATTCACTATTGACATATCATACCCTTGGGTCTGATTCTTTATTATTAGAGAATCATCTACCACATTTCTTTTTTAGGTATATAGGCTAGCTCAAAATCGAAAGACTATAGATACTCAACCCACCTCCTCTGTCTAAGTTTTAATTCTCACAGCGTAAAAATTTATTTGAGGTTTTTTTGGACTTTGTACACTATAAAATTCTCTCCCAACAATTAGTGCCTCCAAAAATGAAAAGCATGAACAACTAAAACTTTCTTGGGGTTTCGTGCAAGTAATTCTTCTCACGAAGTATCAAATGGAAAGTCATAAATGCCAAAAATTGATCCCCATACATCAAGATAGCTCCCATATCAATTCTTGATGCATCATTGTAAGTTGTATAACATTGTCCAAGCTCTAGAAGAATAAGAATTGGCACCAAATTCAACCATCCCTTTAGTTCATGAAATTCCTTTTACCACACTTCAAACCATATATATTCCACCCCATTTTGGGTCAAGCTTGTCAGAGGTGTATCTAGATGTGATAAGTCTTAGATGAAGTGCTTTTAATAACCTACCGCACCAATTAAAATGTATAATCACCTCCTATGGATCTATAGATAATCTTATATATTATATGATATGACCTGGGATATGAAAATTATCCATCTAGATCGGAAATTTTGTGATCTTAGAATATAACATATGCTCTATTTATGCATTAAGAATTACATCAAGGTTCTTATCATGATCATGTCGAGTTTGATAATACACTAAAATGTCATAAAAAACTCACAAGGAAAGAATCCAAATATAGGTGGACACTAGATTCATCAAGGCAAAGAAAATGGATGGAGTTCTTGTGATACCGAAAAACATAACTAGATACTCATAAAGACCATATCTACTATGAAACATTGTATGAGGTATATCTATCAGCCTAACATGCACCTGATGACAACCTGACCTCAAATAAAATTTTAAAATAACCCGAGCTCCTTGGATTTAGTCAGAGAGGTATTCTATATTTGGAAATGGATATTGATTTTTAATCATCAAATAATTCTATTTCCACTAACCCACACACTAGTATATGGTTCCATTTGTCTTTATTGTGAAAAGGACTAGAGTACCCCATGACGAAGTATTGGGTCCTATAAACCCATTTTCATTCATGATCCCTGGTTTTCTATTGATCTCCTTAAATTCATTAGTAGTCATCCAATAAGGTGGAATAGATACTAGTGCATCCCATAACACTAGTTCTATTATAAAATCTACCTCACGCTCGGGAGGTAAACAAAAAAAAAATCATTTGGGAAGACATCCTTGAAATGATATGCTACTGAATGGAATTCATCCTCTTGTATTAATCAATCATCCACATAAAGGATATAAATATAGGCCATCAACCCACCCAATCTATGATGCTCGAGTCCATCTCGACCCACCTTAACATCCCACTTACCCTTGTATATAAAAACTTCCCCCTATGGTGATGTAAAATTCACTATTAGATTTAGTGTGTCACATGGCCTCAAGCGTGCCTCCCCTTATTCCAGAGGTTTTTGAATAGTAGCGAGGGTATATGATGGAATAGTGGGGAGACAATACCCTCATGACTAGCATAACACAATAGTATCATAAATAAATAAAGGTGAAATCTTAATATCAACCATTATCACAAGATAAATATCTTCCACACAATAGTAATAATAATCCGAACCAAGGACAATGTCATATAGAAAATGATGAGTATTTCATGGAGCTATAAAAAGATAGGCAATACATGAAAATAGACAACTAAAACAATTCATGTATCACAAGTAAAAAATACCAAAATACTCTCTATAGATAGAATCACGAGCCATATCTCTATCATGTGATCCCCTACTCCTATTGTGTAATAAATCAAGCAGTTTCAAGAGAGCACTTATCCATTTCCCTACCTGCATCCATGAAGTCTGTCCAGGTACCAAACTGCAGCCAGAATAGGGTGTGAGAAAACATTTAGTAGGCCACCACCAACAGTGTTTATAATTAGTCAAGTTTGTGCATATAATCTAAAGTAGTTTTAATGTAAAAAGGGAATAAAATTTATATAAGTGGAAGTGATACTGTTTAGTATACCAAAACTCACTATGAATGGGAAACCATAAATAAGGATAACTATAAAGCAAAGTAAAACATCATCAGTTTCATATTTTGAGTAATCAAGTGACATACCTTCATGGTCTAGGGGCCAAGGATAATTACGAGGGATTCATATTTGAATCCATTGAAACCCCAGTAAAGACTAGGTTGGATCCTAGGGATCATGTAAAAAGTGGTCTAAGAAATCTGATCCAAGGTATAAAAATGACCAAGGCATCAAAGCAGGTCATCGATGTAATATAGGGAACCCCCTCAATGGTTACATACTATGAGTACCCACATTAGTTTCATACTATGTGTCCTATATCAGTGACATACAATGTCATCCATCATCAAACTGATTTATATAAATAAACAAGGGCACATATCAATGTCTATTACCTTTCTCATTTGACTCATAAATTTTTTTTCATAATCATACACAATCCAAGTGATTCTCCATTTCATTCTATTCATATACAATGAGTAAGTGTTTTTTGGTACACATAACCTTTAACAATCTACTGTGTTCTCATTTTCGACTCTCGATAATGAAAAGAAAGCTCAACTCACCCTAAATGTGACATTTTCATGGAAAAGGGAAAGAATCCACTCCATGGGTGGTCATGTTGAGGTCACTAACTTATAACCTTGTAAAAGGGTGTCATTTAATGTCATAATTTAGGAAGAAACACTCGGAAGGTCCAGTGTGTGGTACAATGGGAACAGGGTATAAAAACCCTAATTTGAGGGAAAATGTATAAACCACCAACCTTGTGACTTTTGAGAAAAAATCATCCAGTATGAACCTCTGATTTGGTCTAGATCATGATAAAATAGAAGAATAAACAAATTCCCAGTGATGATCTAACAAGATGAATGAAACTCAAATAAAACATCAGATGTAGGAGATAACACAAATACCAGGTTAGGAAACCCATAGACCTCTTAAGGAAGAGGTGGTTCTATATGTTAGAAATAAAGGGAAAACGGGTGAGGAATTATAAAGGTTCTAAGTAATTTTTTTTTTCTATTTCCTAGAATTTTAATGGCACATGATTTGGAAACATGGTTGGAAAAACTGTGCGCCAACCATGCATCTGCCACTATCCAAGTAGTGGACTCACATGATTAGGGAGAACGATTTGTATAACCGTACTTAGCCTATGCACTCACCTATGTGGATCCCTATAGAACCATGTATGGTATGTCCAAACCATGTAGCCTCCAAATAATGGTTTGGTCAAACCATACACCTACCCTTTTCCTCTATAATTCAGAGCTTTGGGTTCTATAAAATCCCCAGACACTCATGGTTCTTTACTTAAGTGATTAGAAACGTTTGTAATGATAAAATAGAGGATTAAGACTGAAATTTAAAAGATATATACCTCATAAAAAACATAGGATCTTACAATTACCAAATATTAAATGATATATTAATAAACAAATTTTCATCAAATGATGGGTAATGATATCAATATTATTAATCATGTGCAAAATAGTTACGGTTCTAAACACCCAATGGTCATAATACATGATATCTAATTAATGTAATCATGATAAGAAAATTATTATAAGGATTATAAAAGGGTAATATTTATGGTTAAAGATTTTTAATAGGATAATAATTTAGTTATTTTTTATAAGAGTTTATAGTGTGATAAAGTAACCAAGGAAACAAGGTAAGGGTTTGTTGTCTCAAGTGAACTTTAGTTGAGGCATGATTTCATGTTTTCACCTATTTCTATTGGATGTGATATAGCTACTATACAAATGAAATTTTCATCACAAATTTACCTAATTAATGAGATACTAATGTCTATTTTACAATCCATCTTACTTGTTATTTAAATCATTTAACTTCTCAAATTTTAAGGATTTATTTTTCTCAAATTTAAATCCATTGAGAAATGTTTATGTTTTACAACATGATTAGTTTTAAATGGATTAAATACTTTCCTATTGATATTTTTTATCATTATACTATTAAATTTCATGATATTAAATGTTTTATTTAAATTTATACCTGACTAAAAATTAATTTTGTGGTTGTTATAGACACCCTTTTAAGGGATGAGGGAGAACCTATCATGACATCAAACACTTAAACAAGAAATGGGCCGCAACAGACCAAAATCTCAAGACAAAAAACAACCCTCACTACAAGAGAGAAAGTCCTGCAAGTAATAAAAAACATTATGTCTAGATTCTATTGCCTCATCGCTTCATGGATAGTTGTCCCGTAAAAAAGAGTATAAGCCTAGTACCGATGGAAAAATCCATAACCTCTAAAAATTCCAATTCCAAATAGCCATGATACAGTGAAAACTCCTTGACATAAATCTCATTTAGAGCAGCTTCTTGTAGAAAAAATGGTTGTAGAATCCCTTGATCTGTGGACCACCAATGCCAAATCCAAAATCATAGCACTATGGAGACAAAGAATCCCAAAATCGTCAAATTCCATCACTCATACCATCAAATATATGTAACAATTACCAATTTTCAAATGGAAAAAAACGTTCAGAAAACCAACACTATCCTCCTTCCAATCTATCATTATAAAATACTTCAATGAAAATTAGAAATTCACATGAGACATAAATGAATCATCAACTAAAACCAAGTCAGCGTGATCAAATCGACTTTGATGCAAATAGTGGCATCTCCAAAAGGACCTTTCAGAAACCTATCCTCAACATCCCAAACAATAGAAACACATCCAAAATCAAAAAACCATCACCAACACGCTAAAAGGTAGTATCTCCACAAAACAGATCATGTCACCACCAACCCCGTCACTCATGGAGACCACAACGAACAACCCAATGCAAACACCAGAGACAAGGCAGAAAACCTCAGGCCACTAAAGTTGTATCTCAACCATGGACTTTCACTAATCCTCCATGGGAAACCCTCTATTGATAAGAAGGAATTGGTCGAGGAACAAACTAGTAACAGTGCAAATATCTAAGATGGTTGAGTCCACGAAATTCGCACGATGCCACCGTGACAAGGGATCTATTACCACGATCTCACTGAGCATAAGGAGGGGCACCATTCCAACCTGATATGAAGGAAGAAGGTGATGATGATGGGAAAACCTAGCACATAGTTACCCTTACGGGCCCATCTTCCAATTTCATTTTATACCTCTTAGGTTATTTTGATTCAAAATATACAAAGTCTATAAGGGTTTTTCATCTCATCCGCTCCTCATTGATACATGTTTTAAATTAATTCACTTATTTATTATTTATATGGTGTATATACTTCCCAAGAATTTATGTTTAGATAATGTATAATTTAATTCATTATATTTATAGAACCATATGAATTTCAAGATTCTGATGAATTTTGATTCAAAAATTATGAAAGTCTTAAGGGGTTTTCGTGACTCAATAATCTTACTTAGGTCATCATCACTCTTTCTTGCCTTTTATCCTTAAAGATTTATATATTTTAAATTATGGTTATTTTATGATTTATTTACACATTATTTTCTAGGGAAATCTTATTTCACACCGAATTATTCTTCCTTGATGCTTCTAATGGCATTCTAAAATGAATTTTTTTAAGTTTAGTTCCCATTTATTTAAATGAATGTTTTATCCATCTCTATGTTTTTACTTCCCACCAATGTTATCCATTATACCATGGAAACTCAAATTGTTTTTATCTCTAATGATACTTTTTATTCCCTTTATTTATTTCAAAAAAAGGTTTCATCATCCTTTTAATGATGTGGGTTTTCAATAATTTTACTTTAAAATGTTCAAAATATTTTACAATCCTTTCAAAATAAAAGTTTTATCCTCAACTGTACATTTTAATTTGATAAATTTTATATATTTTTAAATGTTACATTATTAAGGATTATTTTTTTATGTAAATGTATTTAAATTATTATAATTGATGTTATTAATATTTTCATGACTTATTATATACCCCATTTACTTATTTTATATGAAATGTGCATAATTTGTGTGAAATATTAATGTTTTAATATTAAGTATAATTTTTGACCATTTTTAGAAGTAGTTCAATTGAGTCAGTTTAATGTATTAATAATAAATATCCCTATACTGATCCAAATGGTGTGGTTCTTATTTTGTAGGATTCTCCTTTAAATATAAAACATTTCATTAGAAGGTACCATGAGTCAATTCTTCCATTTGAAGGGTCATATGGTCCTCACAAACAAGACCAATGAATCTGTGAAGAAACTAGACTATTCATGAAGATTGATTTACTGGGATAACTACAGAAGTCAAAATTCTATTATTCTTCTCCATAGTTCGGGGGATAATTGAAGGAGTCTAGGATAAACATTTCAGGGCCCAACTATAATAAAAAGGGGTCCAAATGAATCATTGAAGTCCAACCCACCATTCTCGCCGAGAAATAAAATCAGTATAGTATTCAGGACATATATCATGATGTAAGCATCCAATCGAGCCGAGATTTTTCTGTTTGAAAGAAGAGATATAAAAGGAAGACTTTGTTGAAGAAATAATTCTTCTTTTAAGGCATCTTCCTATTCAAAAACCCTTTAACATTTTGGACTTCAAAAAGACTGGATTCAAATGGACAGTTTAACTTTGTTTAATCCACCAGCCATAAATTTAAAATTCTTATGTCCAAATGACTTCAAATTTTGAGATTAGTCGGCCAACTTTATTATCTACAATATTTAAGAAGGAGATTTCTCGATATTCAGCTGCCTAATTAGCCAACATGTCGATGCAAGTGGAGGGACAGATTGGGAATGCAAACATTCCACTCCTTGGGTTATAAATACTCTCTCCTTCTCTCCTGGAGAGGGGTTGGAATTTCAGAAGATAGGAGATCGTATTGGCACAACCAAAGCCTTGACAAAATCTTGGGAGGATCTTCTATATTCAAGTATTCACTTGATAAACCTTTCCTCCTCTCTTTTTTTCACTTACTTTTATGTTCTTCATTTTTGTAATTTTGTAAGTCCTTTCTTTTGTAATTCTATTTTAATGCAAGTTTCTTCTTCAATATCTCTTATTCTCATACACCTTATGTAGTTTCATTTTAATGTTCTTAAAATATTTTAAATTCAGTTGAATCCCCTTCCCTTGTTTTTCTTCCTCATTCAATCAAAAATCCGTTTTTAATTATCATCATTGTTCGTGTGTGTGTGTTCGACATACAACTCTTTTCTAATCCCTTTCTTTTATCTTCTCTTTATAATTCATCACCATAAAATTATATTACCAGATTAATAAACATCTTAATGTATTAGTAAATCTCTAATTGGGGTGAGTTTTAATTTAGGTATGTTAAGCGATTGAGAGCTTTTGCTCGATGAGTATTCGTTGAATTAACATTGTGTATGTTGGACTTAGCATGTCATGGATTAATGACTTGTTTTGTTTAACGTGTGGTTTCCATGGATTATTGGAACCATAAATACACTACCATAAACAAGATATGATCAATATTAGAACCCTATGTTATGTTAAGGCTTGGATGAAAGCCTTAACACTTGGGAATTCAAATCAACATCAACTTGTGACATGGGTGTTAATTTAAATGCAATATAAAGCAAAGCTCAAGGATATCACAAGCTTACCTACCTAATGATGAACTCACCCCAATCATTATAAATTTGTTAAATAAATCATAATCAATTAGTCATTTCAATTAAGATATGAAAACAAACCCCCCCCCAATCAGAATACAATCAACTGAAAACAAACGACTATTACAAAGTATCATCGCTGAGGATTTGACCCGAGTGCTGCTATACACATTATCAGAGCACTGGAACTTTGACCGGTCGATAGACGACAATCATCCGTGCATTTCAAATGGCTCCGTTGCTGGGGATGGTTCATTAAGTAGTCATTAGTATCTGGTTATTGTAAAAAAACCCAAAAAAAAACAAAATTTTAAAAAAAATTGAAAAATAAAACATAAAGAAAAACCCGTCTTCTCATAAAAATCATAAACTGAAAAAAACACAAAGGAAAACCCATATTCCTCTTACTTAAAAAATTTATCTGAATGCCCCATATCCTCCCAAACAATCCCTCAGATTTTTTGACCCTGAAATTTAGCGAAAACTTCACCATCATAGGAGGAACATATGAGATAATCAACTCATTCAAGAACCAGTCCTCATCCAACCAGTTCAATTTGAAGTGGCCAATCCTAGGGAATAAACCCTTAAAGAACTTGCTGGACCTGATATGAATTACCAACCTCTTGGTATTCAATATCCCAACATAGAATCTGACTTCAAACTCAAATCAGGTTTGATCCATCTTCTCCCTCATTTCCACGGGCTAGCCAGTGAGGATCCACATCTCCACCTTAAAGAGTTCCAAGTAGTGTGCTCAACCATGAATCCTCAAGGGGTTTCTGAAGAAAAAATAAAACATCAAGAATTCCCTTTCTCCCCATATGACACTTCTATGTAGTGTCTTTACTACCTACCTCCTAGTTCCATAACCACATGGAATTACATGAAGCGACTATTCTTAGAGAAATTCTTTCCTACTTCTTGTACTACTTCTATCTGAAAGGAAATAAGTGGAATCCTTCTGTTCCCAAATGAATCACTCCATGAGTACTGGGAAAGGTTCAAAAAGCTTGTTGCAACCTACCCACATCACCAAATTCCTGACCAACTCTTGATCCAATACTTCTATGATGGGTTATTGGCTATGGAGAGAACTCTCATAGATGCCGCAAGTGGTGGTTCTCTTGTTGACAAAACTCTTGCAGTAGCAAGAGATCTCATAAGTAACATGGTTGAAAACACACAACAATTCCATACTCATGCACATGCTCAAGTCAAACAATCCCAAGATAATCAATCAATTGAGCCGAACAAGATGACCGAGTGGATGAGTGAACTTATAGGTCTTGTGGGACAACTAGTTATGGCTACAAAATCTCCAACCTCGTCTTCTCCACAATCAATATTTCCTGGACCTGTCAAGAACTATGGCATCTACAACTCTCCATCTCAGCCAATTGACACATGTCCAAAAATTCAAGAGGATCAATCCGATTCATCTGGACCATTGGAGCTCAATGCAGCATATGCTCAGCAGAACACCAATCCTCAACTATCAGTTCAGTTTGTTAGAAACTTAAATCAACCTCACTATGAGCCCTTGTCTTCTTCCTATAACCAAGCCCATAGGAATGGTAATCCCATATCTCATCCTCCTCAATTCCCTCCTCAAAACCCAAACCAGTTTCAATATGGTCAAGTTGTCAGTAACTTCCAACAAACTTATCCTTTTATACCTCAACCTCAAAGGAACAATCCTCCTCCTAGATTCCATTATCCTAGTGAGCCCTCTTGATTCCAAAACCAATACAATCGCTTTCCCAAGAACCAAAATCAAGTTAATCCCAATCCGGGACAAGCCTCCTCTTCCAATAAACCATGGGAATGTGCAGTGGAAGATCTTGCCTCTTTCACCCGTTCTAGCCTCAAGAACATTGAAACCCAAATTGGTCAACTTGCATCCCACCTTAGTCAGCAGCAACCATCCAATTCTTCCCATCTTCCAGCTCAACCATTACCCAACCCTAAGGGTAATGTAAGTGTAATTGCACTTAGATCGGGAAAGAAAATTTCTATGCCTCAAGATAAGTCCTCCAACCCTCCTTTGAATGTTGACCTAGAAAATGAAAAGAAAAAGAATCTTGAAAAAGAACCTGAATCCATTCCCTCACCTCCTTCCATTCAACTTAGGAATCCAATTCCTTTTCCTCAAGCTATTTCTAAGCCAAAGAAGTCCTTTGAACCTGATCCTGAAATGCTCGACATGTTTAGACGTGTTGAAGTCAACATTCCCCTCTTAGATGCCATAAAACAAATTCCTAATTATGCTAAGTTTCTCAAGGATTTGTGTACCCACAAGAGGCAACTTAGGACCTTCGAAAATGTTTCCACCCAGCAGTCTATTCCCATAAAGTGCAATGATCCAGGGACCTTTACGGTTCCATGCCAAATTGGAAGTTCCAACTTTGATGATGCACTCATAGACCTAGGAGCATCAATTAATGTCATTCCCAAATCCATCTTCTCCAACCTTGGTCTAGGTCCCTTACATGAAATGGGTGTTGTCATTCAATTAGCCAATCGATGCACAACCAGTCCTGAGAGAATAATTGAGGATGTCTGTAGAGACCCGAAGCTTGACGTACATGATCATTACATTACTTTTGCAGAATACTTAATACATAACAAAAACAGACACACAAGGACCATAATAGTTTAGTGCCTTTGGAAACTTGGAACGTAATCTTCTAATCGTGGTGAAAGATCTTCAACACATCCCATAAAGATCTTCCCCTTTTTGTTTCATAAGGAATCTACTTTGCCTCCCATTTTTTCCATCATATCTAGAGTCCCTTTTTGGCATATCCTACTTAATAACCTTCTTCCTGACCTAGGGAAATAAAACATACAAAAGGGTGAGCTCAAATTATCAGTAAGGGTAAAAAAAATAAATATCAATCACATCATATACATAAGAACACAACTTTTGGAAATCTTAACCTGAAAAAGAGAGCATAATTTCATAACATGGGATAAATCATAGTAGTGAAATATATTCCCTATAATCATAAATTAAAACATGAAACTTTGTGTCATACACACATAATCATAAATAATCATTTCTTTTCAGTCAAGACTCATTTCCAAGACTATCTTAGTGGACAAAGTCCATTTCTGAACCGAGTTCACTCCTCGTTTCAGTCCTGTTTCACGGAACCAGTTTATCCTGCCGTTCCAGCCATGTCTATCTCATGAGATATAAAATCTTTACCCAATGCATTGGAGGGAGATATAGGTCCACCCATCTCTTAATGATACCATTCTTATGTGTGCCACAAAATCATAAACTATACATCATGGCATAATCCATGTAATAAAAATGGGAATCTTAAACATCGTGACAACATAAAACAATTCATATAAGACAAAAGAATTCATAAAAATAATTCCATCACAACATAATCAAATCAATGTAATAATAGGTATAGAAACAGAACCCTATTTTATCTTAGATGGAAAATAATTTTGATAAAACACTTGAACTCCATTCTTGAAGAAAATATCCTTTCAACTTCAAAAACACTTTTCCTTTCTTAACATGTCATAAAATTCTAACTAAAAGAAGTTGATTAAAAATAAACTTGAAAACATGTAAGGGAAGATTAATGGAAATAATGTTTTAAAAATCCATTCATGCCGTATAAGTTAAAAGAAAACATTCTTCTCGTACTTTTGTCGAAAAAGTCAAAAAGTACCTCGTACGAAAAACGACAAAAGATTCCTTTCATATCTTTTACTAAAAACTCACCGAATGGTAAAATTGGATATAAACTATAGTATAAGGATATAAATATTACATATTGAGGAAACATGGATGTGGATGATAAAATACACCCCTGTAAATACTAAAGTATAAACAATCTCAGATAAAAATGAAATTGTGATATTTCCCTTACCTTAGGTTCGATTTTCTTCGTAAGGGTCCGAACCTCCTGTATAATGATTTAAATAATGTCATTGACTTATTACAGAATCATATTCATTGTTATGATATCATATATGGTTCACTTATGACATTATATTACCCATTCTTATTTAAATTAATGTTAAAGTAGTGTTTTGGGTAAAATCATCTTATTTGTCGTACGTGTTTGGACTTGTTGTTCTTGATGTTATGATTACTTATATCATGATTTACTTACCTCCAAAATGTAAATCATGATTTATATATCATATAAATTCATTATATATCCAGCATATACAATCATTTATAATAGTACATAACATATGGAGGTAAGAAATGAAACACACCGTTCATGGAGACGGTAAGCCGTACGTACGCATGAATGCTACTTTCATTTCTATTTCTTATTTTAATGGAATTAAAACATAATTATACATAGGTATATTATAATTCCAGTATAATATCATATATAATACCATTAACCACATCATTTATACATCCCACATAAGGTATTAACGAATCACATCACTTTGAGGGGCTGGTAGTCCGCACTTCCTCAAATGAGATTATCGTATTTACCGACTATGGAAACCGTAAAGGATTGATATAATTGGGAAATAAAGAATCATAAAGAAATAATAAACATAATATATATTATATATAAATACAGTTCCATCATAATGGCCACCATGAGAGTCGGTAGGGGAAAATCGAACAATCATCGTTTCGTGAGGCGTTAGTTTGCCATCACAGAAACATTATGTTCTTCATCCATTAGAAGGAGGTGTGTGTAAGTGTAGTTATAATAATTCTCATAAAAACATCCTAGTATTTTCAGGATACTGTTTTTGTCACAAAATAAAGGATTAAATAGATTTTAGGGGTTGGAGAAGTAGAATAAAAGAAAACAACTTAAGGGAAAATGTTAGCTTTAATTTTGGTAACTTTATTTGGTTTGAACCAAAAGGACTTCTTGGAGAGTCTTCTGCCTAACGTTAGGCTTCAAGGGGAAGAATAGGGATTTAGGGAGCTCAGTTGGATAGAGTTTGGATGATCCAAAAGGCTTGAGAGGTGTGATTAATTGCATAGAAGTGGTCTCCTTTTATAAGGGAGTAGAGGGGCTCTTTACGAAAGTGTGAAAACATTATTTTATTATAAACTTATCTTCCATTTCAAGAGGTCCAAAACACATTAGTGTCGAATATATGATGACTCATATTTGAAATAAAATCATCCAATAGGAATTGGACAGGTTTTGGATGATATTTTAATCATTTTAATCTTATTTATTTAAATCATTTATTAATGATGTAAATACTGCATCATTATTGTGTCATATATAATTTAATTTATATGATGTATGAAAATTATAAACAAAATACCCACATGTAGTAAATCGTTTTAACTTTCCAATTAATATTTATTGTCCAAATATAATTTATATATCCCCTTATAAAAATTAATTACTAAACGATATTTGTTATTTCCAAATTTGTCTTTACATTGAATTAATTAATCTAATGTGTCATTATCTTTCATAAGTGGCTCCATGGGGTCCCAAAATTGACCCAAGAATGCCCATGGTCGGCCAATACTCATCCAATAAAGTTAAGACAAGTGTCAAGGTAATTTTGAATTATTATAATATTTTTTTAACTTTGAATTACCCTATTTACCTTTAACCGTAGTGAATAAAAAATTACTGTAGTTACTATTCATAATATCAAAAAAAATAAAAGTAACCTATTAACATAATTTGGACCCACTGATTCCAAATATGGAATCCATTTTTCAAAATTCAAAACATAGAAGTTGTAGTAATTAATTTAAAATTAATCACGTTGTTAAGCAAACATGTTTTAAAAGTTAAAACATTGCCAAAGATTGAATTTATTTAACCTACGAATTCAATCTAAAATCAAGGCTAATGACATAAATTATATTAAATGGTAAAAATATATTATATTTATACTTTTAAACCATTAAATATTATTATTTAACCACATAATTTATTATGATGAAAAAAGTTGTTTTTAATTAAAATATAGCGTGTTTTTACTATTCATCAAAATATGAAAGTTACCAGAATAATATGAAAAATTTATCCAAAGTAAATTTTCATTTCTCGATTCAAAATAAGAATTTTATTTTGTCAAATGAAACTTATAAACATGTCAAAAACTAGATTTAAAGTGGGTGCGCCATCAAAAGGCGGCAAAACTGTATTTTTTGAAAAATACTTATTTTACCCGAAAAATTTATTTTGTTCTTATACCATGTTCTAGAAAACGCGTAAGATGAATAATAATGTTATAAAATTCAAAATTTAGTTAATACTATTCATAATGGCTAGTTCATAATAATATTATAATAATATATCGTTGTTTAGTAAAACCCGGTATTGCGTACAACACACGCTATCGAGGAAGGTCGCGATTGCATGTAACGCAAGCCAAGTCAGGGTTGCATGTTGTGAAAGAATACTTCGTTGTTTCATATAACATAATCGAAACATATTTCATTTATACATTAAATATATATATATATATATATATATATATACTCAATGTTGCGTAGAATAACTATTATCCAAATTGTGTGTAACACGAACCAAGAATGGTGTTGCGTATACTGCAAGGTAATCTTGGTGTAGCATACAACATAAGACATTAATGAAATTAAAAGAATATTTTTCATAAAATCTCGGGGTGTTACATTCTACCCCCCTTAAAATGAATTTCTCCCTCGAAATTCGTCGGGGTTATACATGGTTTACTACTTGAATGTTTGTTTAATAGAAACCCACATCGTAAAAAGGAATACCAAAACATGGCTTTAAAAACTAATGTATGAAACGTAACGGTTACCCAAATTAACTAATCACTGGGTTTCCACATAGGAGAACATAAGTGAAAATATGGATACGGAAGAGAAATCTAACCGTCATGTTCTAATGGAGAGTGGTAGAGAACATGGCTATGAAAAATCCAACAATCACAAAGCCATAAATTTGTGATGATCTAGGGTACCATCTGATTCATTGGATATAAGGGCACTAGGACAACATTTTTGGTTTTCAAGATCATTTCCCTAAAGTTGAATAATTTGAATTAGAATAAATACTTACCTTATTTTGGTACAATATCAATGTTGTTCGTGATTTGAAAAATTTCAACTTCATCTCTTAAAGAAATGAAGTTGAATTTGTTATTCGTGAAATGTTAACAGATCATGTCATAGAATGATGGGTCATTCCATCTGTTTCAAACAAAAGGTTAGCAAAAGTTATCAAATATACATAAGTCCATCTATGGTGAGGTTAATTGTATACGATTCCAAAAAAATTAACTTATACTTCATATATCATACCGCGTAATAAAATAAAACTAGTTTCTACTAACCAGGGACTTCCTGTAGGCCAGTGGTAGGCGATAAAGGCTAGTCGCACATCGGTTCTGGGTTCGATTCCCATAGCCTTGTCCGACGCGATGGGCTATCACCCGTCCTGCAGGTTTTCCTTTTTCTAAAACTACATTACTATAACATCCCATAAATAATATAGAAAAAAAACTTCTATCCTTAAACAATACTAACTTATGTTCAACATAATCCATTCCAATCTTTAGGTTTATCCATAATACTGCAGTCCACTCTCATATTATAGTGAAAACGATTACCAGAGATTTCATATAACAAGAATGTTAATTCCATCGTTGATCCCCATATATCATAAGATATGTCTCGTTGGTCACATTCCAAACATTTGAAGGACTTAATCATGTATTCTCCTAAAAAATGAAAACCCATTGAACCTTAGTGAAAACATGAATGCATTTAAAGATAACATTTTCCACATACCAAAATCCTCAAAATTCTATATACTCAAACCATGATATTACTTAGTCCTTATATCAATCATGAGCTCATGAATACTGTCAAACATTTCATTTCCTCCTTATCCCTTCATTATGCGTATATCATCTGCTTTCTAAAAATATTTGAATCACTTTTCATAGTTACTAGTACCATAAAATTATTTAAATCCACAATAGACTAATACAACAATATTCTAATACACCATAAAAGTAGCTAAATAACATTATTCTTGAATACCAATACATAAACACTTCAATCCATCCTCTTCAATGATTGTCCTAGAATAAGTCCTTCCTTGATTTAGAAGTAACTTTTTAGGTCAGGGCATTGAGTCGGGTAATGCCCATGTTCTCCACAAATAAGACATTGAACTCCATAATAGTCTGTCACTCTATGTCCCTTTTCTCCACACAGATAACATCTGTCCCTCCATTTGAGGTATTCCTCAAGGTTCTTCTTCCCGTCTTTAGAAATCTCAATATTACTTTCTTTATGCTCCTCAACATGTGAACATGCATAAAAGCCCATCTTCCTCTTATTTGATGAATTAGGCATACCACTAAATTTCACCTTGTTAATCATATATCGCAATGACTGATTCGGCATAATCATAATATCATTCTCTCTAGGAATTACACAATTTTGTTACTCATAGTCACCAATTTGTCCATTGGATTCAATGTTAACTGAATTCCTTATGGTTCCCTCTATTGACTAAAACACAAAAAGAATTCTGTGAGAGGCAAAAATCATGCTAGGGAAAAACATAGTAAAGGGGGAGTACCCTCAATATCTAACATCTTAGGTTAAATTCTAAGATCGTTACCTTAGTTCTAGGACTATATCCTATACGTATACCTATCGTTAGGGACATCCCTAGACATACCTTAGAAATATCTCTAGGGATCTCACTAACGTTTTCGCATCCTAGTTTCCAAAGGTTGACTAAACCTTTCCTCTGATACCAACTGTAGAGACCCGAAGCTTGACATACATGATCATTACATTACTATTGTGGAATACTTAATACATAACAAAAATAGACACACCAGGACCATAATAGTTTAGTGTCTTTGGAAACTTGGAACGTAATCTTCTAATCGTGGAGAAGGATCTTCAACATCTCCCATAAAGATCTTCCCCTTTTTTCATAAGGCATCTACTTTGCCTCCCATTTTTTCCAATATATCTAGAGTCCCTTTTTGGCATATCCTACTTAATAACCTTCTTCCTAACCTGGGGAAATAAAACATACAAAAGGGTGAGCTCGAATGCTCAGTAAGGGTAGTCAAAAGAAATATCAATCACATCATATACATAAGAACATAACTTTTGGAAATCTTAACCTGAAAAAGAGTGCATAATTTCATAACATGAAATAAATCATAGTAGTGAAATATAATACCAATAATCATAACTTAAAACATGAAACTTTGTGGCATATACACATAATCATAGAGAATCATTTTTATTAGTCAAGACTCATTTCCAAGACTATCTTAGTGGACACAGTCCATTTCTGAACCGAGTTCACTCCTCGTTTCGGTCCTGTTTCACTGAACCGATTTATCCTTCCGTTCTATCCATGTCTATCTCATGAGATATAAAATCTTTACCCAATGCATTGGAGGGAGATATAGTTCCCACCCATCTCTTAATTATACCATTCTTATGTGTGCCACAAAATCATAAACCATACATCATGGCATAACCCATGTAATAAAAATGGGAATCTTAAACATCGTGACATCATAAAACAATTCATATAAGACAAAAGAATTCATAAAAATAATTCCATCACAAAATAATCAAATCAATATAATAATAGGGATAGAAACAGAACCCTATTTTATCTTAGATGGAAAATAACTTTGATAAAACACTTGAACTCCATTCTTGAGGAAAATATCCTTTCAACTTCAAAAACACTTTTCCTTTCTTAACATGTCATAAAATTCTAACTAAAAGAAGTTGATTAAAAATAAACTTGAAAAATTTTAAGGGAATATTCTTGGTAATAATGTTTTAAAAATCCATTCATGCCGTATAAGTTAAAAGAAAACATTCTTCTCGTACTTTTGTCGAAAAAGTCAAAAAGTACCTCGTACGAAAAACAACAAAAGATTCCTTTCATATCTTTTACAAAAAACTCACCGAAGGGTAAAATTGGATATAAACTATTTTAAAAGGATATAAATATTACATATTGAGGAAAAATGCATGTGGATGATAAAATACACCCCAGTAAATACTAAAGTATAAACAATCTCGGATAAAAATGAGATTGTGATATTTCCCTTACCTTAGGTCCGATTTGCTTTGTAAGTGTCCGAACCTCCTGTATAATGATTTAAATAATGTCATTTACTTATTAAAGAGTCATATTCATTGTTATGATATCATATATGGTTCACTTATGACTTTATATTACCCATTCTTATTTAAATTAATGTTAAAGTAGTGTTTTGGGTAAAATCATCTTATTTGTCGTACGTGTTTGGACTTGTTGTTCATGATGTTATTATTACTTATATCATGATTTACATACCTCCAAAATGTAAATCATGATTTATATATCATATTAATTCATTATATATCCAGCATATGCAATCATTTATAATAGTACATAACATATGGAGGCAAGAAATGAAACACACCGTTCATGGAGACGGTAAGCCGTACGTATGCATGAACGCTACTTTCATTTATATTTCTTATTTTAATGGAATTAAAACATAATTATACATAGGTATATTATAATTCCAGTATAATATCATATATAATTTCATTAACCACATCCTTTATACATCCCACATAAGGTATTAACGAATCACATCACTTTGAGGGGGTGGTAGTCTGCACTTCCTCAAATGAGATTATCGTATTTACCGAATATGGAAACAGTAAAAGATTGATATAATTGGGAAGTAAAGAAGCATAAAGAAATAATAAACATAATATATATTATATATAAATACAGTTCCATCATAATGGCCACCATGAGAGGCGGTAGGGGAAAATCGAACAATCATCGTTTCGTGAGGCGTTAGTTTGCCATCACAGAAAAATTATGTTCTTCATTCATTAGATGGAGGTGTGTGTAAGTGTAGTTCTAATACTTCTCATAAAAACATCCTAGTATTTTTATGATACTGTTGTTGTCACAAAATAAATGATTAAAAAGATTTTAGGGGTTGGATAAGTAGAATAAAAGAAAACAACTTCAGAGAAACTGTTACCTTTAATTTTGGTAACTTTCTTTGGTTTGAACCGAAAGGACTTCTTGGAGAGTATTATTCCTAATGTAAGGCTTAAAGGGGAAGGATAGGGATGTAGAGAGCTTAGTTGGGTAGATTTGGGATGATCCAAAAGGCTTGAGAGGTGTGAGGAATTGCATAGAAGTGGTCTCCTTTTATAAGGGAGTGGAGGGGATCTTTTGGAAAGTGTGAAAACATTATTTTATTATAAACTTATATTCAGTTTCAAGAGGTCCAAAACACATTAATGTCGAATATAAGATGAATCATATTTTAAATAAAATCATCCAATAGGAATTGGACAGGTTTTGGATGATATTTTTATCATTTTAATCTTATTTATTTAAATCATTTATTAATGAGGTAAATACTGCATCATTATTGTGTCATAAATAATTTAATTTATATTATGTATAAAAATTATAAACAAAATACCAACATGTAGGAAATCTATTTAGATTTCCAATTAAAATTTATAGTCCAAAATATAATTTATATAGCCCCTTATAAAAATTAATTACCAAACGATATTTGTTAATTCCAATTTTGTCTTTACATTGAATTAATTAATCTAATGTGTCATTGTCTTTCATAAGTGGCTCCATGAATTCCCAAAATCGACCCAAGGATGCCCATGGACGGAAAATACTCATATAATAATGTTAAGACAAGTGTCAAGGTAATTTTGAATTATTATAATACTCTTTTAACCTTGAAATACCCTATTTACCTTTAACCGTAGTGAATAAAAAATTACCGTAGTTACTATTCATAATATCAAAAAACTAAAAGTAACCTACTAACATAATTTGGACCCACTGATTCCAAATATGGAATCCATTTTTCAAAATTTAAAACACAGATGTTGCAGAAATTAATTTAAAATTAATCCCGTTGTTAAGCAAACAGGTTTTAAAAGTTAAAACATTGTCAAAGATTGAATTTATTTAACCTACGAATTCAATGTAAAATCAAGGCTAATTACATAAATTATATTAAATGGTAAAAATATATTCTATTTATACTTTTAAACCATTAAATATTATTATATAACCACATAATTTATTACGATGAAAAAAGTTGTTTTTAATTAAAATATAGCGTGTTTTTACTATTCATCAAAATATGAAAGTTACCAGAATAATATGACAAATTTATCCAATGTAAATTTTCATTTCTTGATTCCAAAGAAGAATTTTATTTTTTCAAATTTAACTTATAAACATGTCAAAAACTAGATTTAAAGTGGGTGCGCCATCAAAAGGCGGCAAAACTGCATTTTTTGAAAAATACTTATTTTACCCGAAAAATTTATTTTGTTCTTATACCATGTTCTAGAAAATGTGTAAGATGAATAATAATATTATAAAATTCAACATTTAGTTAATACTATTCATAACGGCTCGTTCATAATAATATTATAATAATATATCATTGTTTAGTAAAACCCTGTATTGCATACAACACACGCTATCGAGGAAGGTCGCGATTGCGTGTAATGCAAGCCAAGTCAGGGTTGCGTGTTGTGAAAGAATCCTTCGTTGTTTCGTATAACAGAATCCAACCATATTTCATTTATAGATTAAATATATATATATATATATACTCAATGTTGTGTAGAATAACTATTATCCAAATTGTGTGTAACACGATCCAAGAATAGTGTTGCGTATACTGCATGGTAATCTTGGTGTAGCATACAACACAAGACATTAATGAAATTAAAAGAATATTTTTCATAAAATCTCGAGGTGTTACAATGTCCCTGTCCGAGTCAATGATCTTATCTTTTGTAACACCCGAGACTTTTATGAGAAATATCTTGTTTTTATGTTATATAAATCATCAAAGGAATCTTTCATTACACACGACACTAGCTTGGATTGCTTTACATGCAACTGTGGCCTTCCTCGATAGCTTGCGTCGTACGCAATACCGAGTTTCACTAAACAATGATATGCTATTAAAATATTATTAAAACTAGCCGTTATGAATAGTAATAACCACTTTTTGAAATTTTGTAAATTTTATTTTTCAAAATGGACTTTATTTTTGGATTCGGAATATCGAAATTATCCTAGGGTGAAATTTTGGTATTTTTCTGAAAACTTTCAATTTTTGATTAACAGTGAAAACACTGGGTTACTATTTAAAAACCGACTTCTTATTTAAATAATTATTTATTTTATACAAATTTATTTTAGGTCAAAATAGATACATAATACCAATATAAGTTCAATGCAGTTCATTGGAGTCATTTTATAATAATTTTAGATATAGAAAAATTTAATTGAACTTTTCACCGTCTTTTACCCACCTCCTAGGAGAATTTCCAAATTCACATAAAACCTAATTTTACCGCTTTTGTGAGTGGAATTTCGAAAATCATAGAGACACGATTAATATCAAGGACTAAAATTTGGTTCAATGAGATGAAAATAATTTTTGGTGAATAGTAACTTTTTACTTCTTTTTACCACGGTTAAAAGTAAATAGGGTAATTAAGGGTAAAAATGATATTATTATTTCCCTAAAACATGTACTAATTCTATTGGATAAGTTTAATTCGACCAAAAACAATCTTAGGAATAAAATTTGACCATTTAGGCCCACATGGATTAGATTAGGACATTTATTATTAATTTATTTAAAGAAGGGTTAAAATAGTTAAAATCAAAGTTTAATAACTAAATCAATTTTAATATAGGGTTATACATAAGATAAATTCAACTATAAATATTACTTAAGTAGATAAAAAGATTTCAACATAATGTTATTTTATTTTTAATTTTTAGACCTTAAAAAATTTAATTTATTTATGACACAATGATGATGCAGTAATTATCTTATTAATGAAATATTAACATAATTGATGTTATAAATACCAAAATAAATGTAATTTGAGACTTTTTATGAATTAAACTAATTTTTTATGTTAATATGACATGTTATTAGTGATTTAATCAACTTTTTTTGAATTAATATTTCTCTTTGGATTTTCACAAAAATCAATTACCAAATAGTGTAAAAATTGACATAAAATATTTTTTAAAATAAATATTATATTATTAATTGTTATTTTATTCCTAAAAAACTAAGGTTCGGCCACATGACTCATATAAGGTTATATATATTAATTATAAACAACTTGGGGTTCTTTTGGCTTGTTATAGTATGTTTATTAACCTTATAGTGTAAGAAAACAAGAAGACACCGTAAAAGTTAATCTATCTAACTTAAAATTAAATCTAAATTATGAGGTTAAAATAAATACCTAAACTTTTATAACATCAATTGGATGAGATTAATTCGACCCATACCCACCTTATCTTCAAAATAAATCAATTTGGAGCTATTAAAAACCGAATATGACTTTATAATAAAATAATATTTTTAGTTTTTCCAAAGGTGCCCCTCTCCTCCCTTATAAAAGGGCACATCCTCCCTCTCTTCCTCACACCACTTTGAGCCTTCAAGCTCTTACAATCCCTGAAAAGTCTCTTATCCACTTCCATAGAAACATCCTAGAGGTTCTGGTCTTCTTCAAAGTCCAATTTTAGTGCCCTAAGAGGAGGTCTCAAAGAGGCGCTTCAAAGAAGAGGTAATGTCCGTTACCGATTCTTTCAACTTTATTTCTTCTTCCACTTCTTCTTATTTAGTTGTTTCATTATTAAGTAATAAAATCAGTATAACTAATATACTGGTATGTTATTATAAGTATGAAACAACCCTATTTAACCATCTATCCATCCTACGGAAAATGAAATCACCGCGCGTGCGTACGTATGGAATACCGTCTCCACGCCGTGGTGTAATCTATTTTCCACCACCACCATACTTGGATGGATATAATGGTGTAAAGAATAACTATATATGATTATTGTAAATTGATATTGATTCTAAAATATTATACATACACTCCAATACAATTCCATGATCATGGGAATGATATCATCGCTCGTGCATATGTACGGAATACCGTCTCCACGATGTGATGCGACTCGTTCTACATGATCTTCATTGAATAATAATTATATAAATGAATTGAACGAATTAATATGATATATATTACACTAATACCATTCTTTAAATTAGGTATCTATAACCTAAAAAGAAGAATACGAATTTATTCGACAAAACACGCATAAGAACAAAAAGCAATAAACACCTGAATAACAAGTAACAATGAAATATTACTAATAAGAAGCTATGAATATGACCATATATGATATCATAAAAATAAGTATGATTATGTAATAAGTCAATGACATTATTTAAATCAGTATACAGGAAGTTCAGACACTTACAAAGCAAATCAGACCTAAGTTAAGGGAAAATATCACAATCTCATTTTTATACGAGATTGTTTATACTTTGGTATTTACTAGGGTGTATTTTATCATCCACATCCATGTTTCATCAATATTTAATATTATTTCCATCCGCCTATAATTTTTTAAATCTAATTTTACCCTTCGGTGAGTTTTTAGTAAAAGATATGAACGGAATCTTTTGTCGTTTTTCGTACGAGGTACTTTTTTACTTTTCCAATAAAAGTACGAGAAGAATGTTTTTTTAACTTATACGGAATGAATGGATTTTTAAAAAAATTATTTCCAAGAAGATTCCTTTACATGTTTTGAAGTTTATTTTTAATCAACTTATTTTAGTTTAAAATTGTATGACATGTTAAGAAAGGAAAATGTTTTTGAAGTAGAAAGGATATTTTCTTCAAGAATGGAATTCAAGTGTTTTATCAAAATTATTTTCCATCTAAGATAATATAAGGTTCTGTTTCTATCCCTATTATTACATTTATTTGATTTATGTTGTGATGGAATTATTTTTATGAATTCCTTAATCTTATATGAATTGTTGTATGATGTCATGATGTTTAAGAATCCCATTTTTATTACATGCGTTATTTAATGATGTATGATTTATGATTTTGTGGCACACATAAGAATGGTATCATTATGAGATGGGTGGGACCTATATCTCCCTCCAATGAATTGGGTAAAGATTTATATCTCATGAGATAGACAAGGCTGGAATGATAGGTTAAACCGGTTCAGTGAAACAGGACGGAAACGAGGAATAAACTCGGTTCAGAAATGGAATTTGGCCACTAAGATAGTCTTGGCAATGAGTCTTGACTAATAATAAATGATTCTCTATGATTATGTGTGTATTAAAAAAAGATTCATTTTTTAAGTTATGATTATTGTGATTACATTTCACTACCATGATTTATCCCATGTTATGAAATTATGATCTCTTTTGCAGGGTAAGATTTCCAAAATGTTATGTTCTTTTGAGTATGATGTGATTGATATTTCTTTTGTTTACCCTTACTGAGCATTTGAGCTCACCCCTTTGTATGTTTTCTTTCCCCAGGTCAGGAAGAAGGTTATTAAGTTAGATATTCCAAAAGAGACTATAGATATGATGAAATAAATGGGAGACAATGTAGACGATTTATGAACCAGTTGTTTATGTTTCCCAGTTTATAAAGAAACTATAGCTATATGGTTCATTCATGGTTTTGTTATATGTTGTAATAATTGTACTTCAATTTTGAAGTACTAATAATGTATGTAATGTATGGGTCATTATAGTTGCTATCAGAGGAAAGGTATATTCAACCTTTGGAAACTATGAAGTGAACGCCTTAGTAAGAACCCTAAGGATAAGTCTAAGCATAGAACACAATCTTAGCGTTTTAGAAATGTCCATGAACAACCTATTATAAGAACTTAAGTGTAAAATTTTATTCTTGATTAGGTGTTTTTCCTATTATAATTAGTGTTGCTCACACTATTCTTCTTGGTTTTAGTCAATGGATGGAACCCGAAGGAACCGTGTTAATGCGGAATGCGATGGGCAATGCAATGATTGTCCCCCTGAGAAACCAAACGTTATGGGAGTTGGAATGGAAAATCTTGTAGCCATGATCACACAACTTTCTCAAGCTATTTGTCATATAGGACTTCCAAAGTAGCAAAGGAAGCAGCAACAATCTGTTGAATACTTCATGAGGCAGCGTCCACCTTCATTCAGCGGGTCTACTGATCCATTAGTTGCTGAAAAATGGATTAGTACCACTGAAAATATATTTTCAGTTCTTCAATGTTCTGAACATGATAAAGTCATCTTAGCAGTGTATTGTTTGGACAGAGATGCTGATCAATGGTGGAATCGTATCAAGAATACGAGGCAAAGAGATGAAATTGAGTCCATGGAATGGGATGAGTTCAAGAACTTATTTTTCAATAAGTAATTCCCTCGTATTCTCCGAACAAAGATAGAGAAGGAGTTTCTTGAACTAAAGAAAAAGGATGATGAACTTGTTGGTACCTACGAAGAAAATTTTACAAGACTTTCAATGTACGCTTCTGGTATTATTATCCAACCTGAGAGTAAGATCGATCGATTCTTTAGTGGCTTAAAACCAAGTCTTCAAAGGGCGTTATCCATAAGGGAATTCAATAGCTACGGGGAAATCGTTCGATGTTCTCTCAATGTTGAGATGGATATTGGAGTAACACATCAGTCATATGGGTTTGATAAGAAGAGGAAAATGGAATTCAAAGGAAAATCTAAAGAGCACACTGAAAAGAAGATGAGTTTTCCCTTATGCTCAAAGTATGGAAAGAAACATGGAGGAAATTGTCTTAAAGGGACTAGAAAATGTTATAAGTGTGGAAAAGAAGGTCATCGGGAAATTGAATGTCGAAATAATGGGAAGAAGATTTATAATGATGAAAACAAAGGAAGGGATACACCGAATGAACCTACTACACTTCAATGTTTCAAGTGAAAGGAGATGGGGCATTATGCCAATCAATTCCCAAATCCAAGGGTTTATGATGATGATCGACGTCAACAAACTCTTAAGGCCAAAGACAAAGGAAAGTCACATGCAATTACTATCGACGATGTAGAGTACGACAACTAAGTGGTGAAAGGTACACTTACCATCCACTCTAAAGTAGAAAATGATTTATTTGATTCTATATCGACCCACCCTTTTATTTCTGAAGAATTTTCTAAGGGTATCACCGTATTACCTCAACAATTACATGTTGAGTTAGCTGTGACAACCCCTAATGGGACAACAGTCGCATCAAAAGTTTTAATTCTTCTCCGATTGAAGTTTGTGGGAAAATGCTTCCTGCAAATCTTGTGATCCTTCCTACAGTAGAATTTGATGTGATTCTTGGAATGGATTGGATTTCTCTATATGGAGCTCATATCAATTTCCAAAGAAGTGAAGTCACATTTCATATTCCAGATCAATCTATGATCGACTATCGATGCAAGGATGAACATAACCTTCCAGTGGAAATTTATTCCATCTTATGGGTCTTGATTCCACTAAATGAATGTTATTTATCTCAAATGGTTGGTGAGAAAATCAAGATTAAGAATATGCCCATTGTACGTGAGTTTGAAGATTTCTTTCCGGAGGAATTGTCAGGTCTTCCACCAAATCGTGAAGTTGACTTTTCAATAGAACTCGTATCGGGTGCTTTGCCTATTTCAAAGACACCTTATAGAATGGCCCCAATTGAGTTGCAGGAATTGAAGAAGCAACTCCAAGAGAATCTTGATAAAGGATTCATACGCCCTAGTGTGTCACCATGGGGATCACCTGTTCTGATTGTTAAGAAGAAAGATGGATCAATGAGACTCTGCATTGATTATCTAGAACTTAACAAGATCACTATCAAGAACAAATATCCTCTCCCATGCATTGATGACTTATTTGACCAACTACATGGAGCTCAATAGTTTTCCAAGATTTATCTTTGTTTAGGGTATCATAAATTAAGGGTAAAAAGGGAGGATATACCAAAGACGGCTTTTCGTACAAGGTATGGACACTATGAATTTATAGTGATTCCATTTGGTCTTACTAATGCCCCTACTATCTTCATGGATCTGATGAATAGAGACTTTAGAGACTATCTTGATCATTTTGTGGTAGTCTTTATAGACGATATTCTTGTCTATTCAAAGAGCAAGGTAGAACATGAAGATCACTTGAGAATTGTATTGAAGACCCTAAGAAAGGAGAAGCTTTATGCCAAATTTACCAAGTGTGAATTTTAGCTTAAAAAATCTTCCTTTTTGGGTCACATAATCTCAAAAGAGGGGACATCTGTGGATCCAGAAAAAACAAAGGTTATTGAAAGATGGTCGAGACCAACAACAGTAACCGAGATCCGAAGTTTTCTTGGTTTGGCTGGATATTATCGACATTTTTTAAATGATTTTTCATGATTATCTAATCAACTCACCAGGTTGACTCGGAAAGGAGTTAAGTTTTTTTGGACGGAGGAATGTGAAGAGAATTTCAAGGAGTTGAAAAGAAGGTTATCCAGTGCACCTGTTCTCACACTACCTTATAGTGGTAAAAGGTTTGTGATCTACAGTGATGCATCCAAGAAGGGGCTGGGGTGTGTTCTTATGCAAAATGATATGGTGATCGATTATGCCTCACAACAGTTGAAAATCCATGATCAAAATTAACCAACTCATGATTTGGAGTTAGCTGCGGTAATCTTTGCATTAAAGATTTGGAGGCATTATCTTTATGGAGAAAAGTGTGATATTTATACTGATCATAAAAGTTTAAAGTACATTTTCACATAAAATGAGCTGAATATGCGCCAAAGAAGATGGTTGGAGCTGATTAAGGATTACGACTGCTCAATTCATTACCACCCTGGGAAAGAAAACAAGGTGGAAGATGCATTAAGTCGACAAGACCATGCTATCTTACACATTATGAGGATCACAAAAGATCCAATATTTATGTATTTACAAAGGATGGATCTTGGAATCATAATGGAAGGGGAAAAATTGTATCTTTCTCAATTTAATGTTCAACCATCTATACATGTGAAGATTAAAGAGGCATAGAAAAAAGATTTAGAGTTACAAAAGAAGGCGAGAAATGTTCCTGAATCCAAGCTTGATTGTGATGGGATAATAATGTTCAGGAATCGGGTTTGTGTTCCTCCCATCCTAGAATTAAAGAAGGAGCTTCTGGATGAGGCTCATAGTTCTTCATTCTCTATTCATCCCGGAAGCACGAAGATGTATAGGGACCTGAAAGAGTACTTTTGGTGGGATGGAATGAAAAGAGATGTTGCTGAATATGTCTCTCGATGCTTGGTTTGTCAGCAAGTTAAAGCTGAGAGACAGAAGTCTAAGGGGATTTTACAACCATTACCCATACCAGAATGGAAATGGTAAAACATCACTATGGACTTTGTCACCGGACTTCCTAAAACATCCAAAGGCAATAATGCTATCTGGGTCATAGTTGATCGTCTTACAAAGTCGGCACACATAATCGCTATTAGAGAGGATTTCTCTCTAGATAAGCTTGATAGGATATATGTGAAGGAAGTGGTAAGATTGCATGGAGTACCACTTTCTATTATATCTGATCAGGATCCGAGATTTACCTCGAAGTTCTGGCGAAGTCTTCAGCATACTCTGGATACAGAGTTGAGTTTCAGCACTGCTTATCATCCTTAGACAGACGGTCAGTCTGAGAGGACATTCAAACTCTAGAAGATATGTTGGGAGCTTGCTCTATGGATTTCAAAGGTGGTTGGGATCAACACCTACCTTTGGTGGAATTTTCTTATAATAATAGCTTTCACTCCAGTATTCAGATGGATCCTTATGAAGCTCTCTATGGAAAGAAATGTAGGACTCCAACTTGCTGGGATGACGTTGGGGAAAGAAAGCTATTAGGACCTGATCTTGTTGATGAGATGGCAGAAAAGGTCAGATCTATTCAACAACACATTAGAGTAGCTCAGATTCGACAAAAAAGTTATGCCGACAACTGAAGAAAATACCAAGAGTTTGGAGTGGGTGATAAAGTGTTCTTACAAATATCTCCTGGGAAGAGAGTAATGAGATTTGGAAAGAAGGGAATGTTGAGCCCTATATTTATCGGTCCTTTCGAAATACTGGATCGTGTTGGGAAGGTAGCTTACCGATTGGTGCTTCCATCGAATCTCTCCCAATTTCACGATGTGTTCCATGTATCTCTCCTGAGAAAGTACATACCTGACCTTTCACATGTACTCAGCTCAGAAGTTGTTCCAATGGAACAAGATCTTTCTTATGAAGAACACCCGATAGAGATTCTCGATCGTAGTAAAAAAGACCTACGGAACAAGACCACTCACTTGGTGAAAGTTTTATAGAGGAACCACCAATTAGAAGAAGCTACAAGGGAGCTTGAGGATATAATGAGGGAGAGGTATCCTCATCTATTTGTTACAAAGTGATGAATTTTGAGGGTGAAATTCATTTTAAGGGGGGTAGAATGTAACACCCGAGACTTTTATGAGAAATATTTTGTTTTTATGTTATATAAATCATTAAAGGAATCTTTCACTACACACAACACTAGCTTGGCTTTCTTTACATGCAACTGCGACCTTCCTTGATAGCTTGCGTCGTACACAATACCGAGTTTCACTAAACAATGATATGCTATTAAAATATTATTAAAACTAGCCATTATGAATAGTAATAACTGCTTTTAGAAATTTTGTAAATTATATTATTCCAAATGGACTTTATTTTTGGATTTGGAATATCGAAATTATCCTAGGGTGAAGTTTTGGTATTTTTCTGAAAACATTCAATATTTGATGAATAGTGAAGACACTGTGTTACTATTTAAAAACCGACTTTTTATTTAAATAATTATTTATTTTATTTAAATTTATTTTAGGTCAAAATTGATACATAATACCAATATAAGTTCAATTCAGTTCATTGGAGTCATTTTATAATAATTTTATATATATAAAAATTTTATTGAACTTTTCACCGTCTTTTATCCAACTCCTAGGAGAATTTCTAAATTCACATAAAACCTAATTTTACCGCTTCTGTGAGTAGAATTTCGAAAATCAGAGAGACACGATTAATATCAAGTACTAAAATGTGGTTCAATGAGATGAAAATAATTTTTGGTGAATAGTATCTTTTTACTTTTTTTAACACGGTTAAAAGTAAATAGGGTAATTAAGGGTAAAAATGATATTATTATTACCCTAACACATGTCCTAATTCTATTTTATAAGTGTAATTCGACCAAAAAAAACCTTAGGAATAAAATATGACCATTTAGGCCCACATGGATTAGATTAGGATGTTTATTATTAATTTATTTAAAGAAGGGTTAAAATAGTTAAAATCAAAGTTTAATAATTAAAGCATTTTTAATATAGGGTTATACATAAGATAAATTCGACTATAAATATTCATTAGAGAGATACAAAGATTTCCTACATAATGGTATTTTATTCATAATTTTTAGACATTAAATAATTTAATTTAATTATGATACAATGATGATGCAGTAATTATCTTATTAATGAAATATTAACATAATTGATGTTATAAATACCCAAATAAATGAAATTTTAGAATTTTTATGAATTAAACTAATTTTATATGTCAATATGACATGTTATTAGTGATTTAATTAACTTTTTTCCAATTAATATTTCTGTTATGATTTTCACAAAAATCAATTACCAAATAGTGTCAAAATTGACATAAAATATTTTTTAAAACAAATATTATATTATTAATTGTTATTTTATTCTTAAAAATCTAAGGTTTGGCAATATTACTCAGATAAGGTTATATATATTAATAATAAACAACTTGGGGTTCATTTGGCTTGTTATAGTATGTTTATTAACCTTATAGTGTAAGAAAACAAGAAGACAGAGTAAATGTTAATTTATCTAACTTAAAGTTAAATCTAAATGATAAGGTTAAAATAGATACCTAAACTTGTCTAAATTCTATTGGATGAGATGATTTCGACCCATCCCCACCTTAGATTCGAAATAAATCAATTTGGAGCTATTAAAAACCGAATATGACTTTATAATAAAATAATATTTTTAGTTTTTCCAAAGGTGCCCCTCTCCTCCCTTATAAAAGGGCACCTCCTCCCTCTCTTCCTCACACCACTTTGAGCCTTCAAGCTCGGAAAAACCCTGACAAAGTATCTTAGACACTTACCTAGAAACATCCTAGAGGTCCTGGTATTCTTCAAAGACCAATTTTAGTAGCCTAAGAGGAGGTCTCAAAGAGGAGCTTCAAAGAAGAGGTAATGTCTGTTACCGATTATTTCAACTTTATTTCTTCTTCCACTTCTTCTTATTTAGTTGTTTAATTATAAAGTAATAAAATTAGTATCACTCATATACTGGTATGTTATTATAAGTATGAAACAACCCTATTTCACCATCTATCCATCCTACGGAAAATGAAATCTCCGCACGTGCGTACATACGGAATACCGTCTCCACGCCGTGGTGTAATCTATTTTCCACCACCACCTTACATGGATGGGTATAATGGTGTAAAGAATAACTATATATTATTATTGTAAATTGATATTGATCCTGAAATAGTATACATACACTCCAATACAATTCCATGATCAAGGGAACGATATCATCGCTCGTGCGTACGTATGGAATACCGTCTCCACGATGTGATGCGACTCGTTCTACATGATCTTCATTGCATAATAATTATATAAATGAATTGAATTAATGAATATGATATATATTACAATAATACCATTATGTAAATGAGGTATCTATAACCTAAAATTAAGAATAAGAATTTATTCGACAAAACATGCATAAGAACAAAAAGCAATAAACACCCGAATAACAAGTAACAATACAATATTACTAATAAGAAGCTAAGAATATGACCATATATGATATCATAAAAATAAGTATGATTCTGGAATAAGTCAATGACATTATTTAAATCAATATACAGGAGGTTCAGACACTTACGAAGCAAATCAGACCAAAGGTAAGGGAAAATATCACAATCTCATTTTTATCCGAGATTGTTTATACTGTGGTATTTACTGGGGTGTATTTTATCATCCACATCCATGTTTCATCAATATATAATATTATTTCTATCCACATATAATCTTTTAAATCCAATTTTACCCTTCGGTGAGTATTTAGTAAAAGATATGAAAGGAATCTTTTTTCATTTTTCATACGAGGTACTTTTTGACTTTTCTGACAAAAGTACGAGAGGAATGTTTTTTTAACTTATACGACATGAATGGATTTTTAAAAACATTATTTCCAAGAAGCTTACTTTACAAGTTTTCAAGTTTATTTTTAATCAACTTCTTTTAGTTTAAAATTGCATGACATGTTATGAAAGGAAAATGTTTTTGAAGTAGAAAGGATATTTTCTTCAAGAATGGAATTCAAGTGTTTTATCAAAATTATTTTCCATCTAAGATAATATAGGGTTCTGTTTATATCCCTATTAATACATTGATTTGATTTATATTGTGATGGAATTATTTTTATGAATTCCTTTATCTTATATGAATTGTTTTATGATGTCATGATGTTTAAGAATCCCATTTTTATTACATGCGTTATGCAATGATGTATGATTTATGATTTTGTGGCACACATAAGAATGGTATCATTATGAGATTGGTGGGACCTATATCTCCCTCCAATGCATTGGGTAAAGATTTATATCTCATGAGATAGATATGGCTGGAACGGCAGGTTAAACCAGTTCAGTGAAACAGGACTGAAACGAGGAATGAACTCAGTTCAGAAATGGGCTTTGTCCACTAAGATAGTCTTGGAAATGAGTCTTGACTAATAAGAAATGATTCTCTATGATTATGTGTGTATGCCACGAAGCTTCATGTTTTATGTTATGATTATTGTGATTACATTTCACTACCATGATTTATCCCATGTTATGAAATTATGATCTCTTTTGCAGGGTAAGATTTCAAAAATGTTATGTTCTTATGAATATGATGTGATTGATATTTCTTTTTTTTACCCTTACTGATCATTTGAGCTCACCCTTTTGTATGTTTTCTTTCCCCAGGCCAGGAAGAAGGTTATTAAGTAAGATATGCCAAAAGGGACTATAGATATGATGAAATAAATCGGAGACAGTGTAGACGATTTATGAACCAGTTGTTTATGTTTCCCAGTTTCTAAAGACACTATACCTATACGGTCCTTTCATGGTTTTGTTATATGTTGTAATAAGTGTACTTAAATTTTGAAGTACTAACAATGTATGTAAAGTATGGGTTGTTATATCTTCCCTGCTGATTTCTATGTCCTTGACATTGAAGCTGAGATAAAATCTTCTTGATCTCCCCTAATTCTAGGAAGACCATTCCTCATGACTGCGAGAACCAAGCTTGATGTCCATTCAGGCATCTTATCCATGGAATTCAGTGACCAAATGGTCAAGTTCATCATTTTCCAAGCCATGCGATACCCATCTGACGATCACTCTGCATTCTCAATCCATTCTTCTGAGGGAACTTCTGAGAGTCAATTGAACCCCATTCCATCATGTTCCTCCTGTTATGAAGAGATAGGATCTTGTGAAATCCGCAATAGGATTAACCAAGTCATAAATGGTGAAGTTGATGTGGACCTTTCATTCATAGACTCCATCAATTTAGAGGATCTTGAAAACTCTCTTGAATCCCATCTCAAATCTGATCAAAACTGCTCCACCTTAGACAGTATTGGGAAAAATGGATTTGAAGCAACTGAAGTCCCATCCTCCATTTCTGAGTATCCTAACCCAAAATGAATGATTAGACTAATCTGAAACCCCTTCCTGCACACCTGAAATACACATTCCTCTTCCACGATCACTCATATCCTGTCATTATCTCTTCCACACTTACTGAAACTAAGGAGTCCAAACTTGTTCAAGTGTTAGAGGAAAACAAAAAGGCCTTAGGTTGGAACCTAAATGACATACCAGGAATCAACCCTACCCTTTTCATGCATCACATCCATGTTAAGGAGTCATAAAAACCAATTTGACAACCACAAAGAAGACTCCATCCACTCATACTTGAGGTAGTTAGGGAAGAGATCACCAAGCTTCTTCAATCTGGTATTATCTACCCAATTTCTGATAGTGAATGGGTTAGTCCAATTCAAGTTGTACAAAAGAAGGGTGGGATAACTGTTGTCATAAATGAACATGGGGAGGTAGTCACAACTCGAGTAAAGAAGAAATGGCGTGTGTTCATTGACTATAAGAAATTGAATGTCGAAACAAGAAAATATCACTACCCTCTTCCATTCATTGATCAAATGCTAGAAAGATTAGCTCGAAAGTCACACTATTGCTTTACTAATGGATACACTGGCTACTTCCAAATCCCAATCGCACCTCAGGACCATGAAAAGACTACTTTCACATGCCCCTTTGGAACATATGCATATAGAAGAATGCATTTTGGCCTTTGTAATGATCCTGCAACATTCCAGAGGTGTATGATGAGTATATTTTTAGAATTCATTGAACACTGCATGGAACTCATCATGGATGACTTCACCATTTATGGTGAGTCATTTGAGTCATGTTTTCATTCACTCTCTCTAGTCCTTCAAAAGTGTTTCAAGTGTAACCTTGTGTTAAATTTTGAAAAATGTCACGTCATGGTTGAAAATGGGATTGTTCTAGGACACATAGTTTCAAAATATGGTATTGAAGTCGATCCTGCCAAAATTGAAGTGATCCAATAACTTCCTAAACCCAAATCTGTTCAAGAAATCCGTTCATTCCTCAGTTATGCTGGTTTCTATCGACGATTCATCCATAACTTCAGTAAAATTTCCCTCCCACTGACTTGTTTTCTAAAAAATTATGTCACTTTCCATTTTGATGAGGTTTTCAAGAAAGCCATCATTGAACTCAAAACTGCTCTTACATCTGCCCGATAATCCAACCCCCAGATTGGTCCTTACCCTTTGAATTGATGTGTGATGCTTCTGATAGAGCTGTTGGGGCTGTTCTTGGTCAAAGAAGAGAAAAAACTCCTCATGTCATCTATTATGCCTCAAAAACATTGGATGAAACTCAATCTCACTACACTGTCACTAAAAAGGAACTTTTAGCAGTTGTTTTTGCCTTACATAAATTCCAACCCTATCTCTAAGGTTCCAAAATCATCATCTTCATTGACCATTCTGCTATAAAGTTCTTACACAAGAAAAGTGATTCCAAACCGAGGCTAATAAGATGGATCCTAATTCTCCAAGAGTTTGACCTTGAAATCAAAGATAGACTAGGAAAAGAAAACCCTGTGGCTGATCACTTATGTAGAATTTCTAATTCTTATCATTCTAAAATCATAGATCCTAAATTCCCCATTGAGCACCTTTCATCTCTCACTCAAAAAATACCATGTTATGCCGCAATTGTAAATTATTTGGTTTCTGGTGTTTTTCCTGAAAATTTTTCTAATGAAAAAAAATGAAGTTGAAAAGTGATTCAAAATACTATTTTTGGGAAGAAAATAAAATTTGGAAAACTTGGGATGACATGGTAATAAGGAGATGTGTCGATGAAAATGAACAATCTTCCATATTATAATTCTGTCACTCACTTCCCGGAGGTGGCCACTGTGGACCACAAAGGACCTCCCGAAAGGTCCTAGACTCTAGATTCTTATGGCCTTCACTCTTCAAGGACTCACATGAGTTCTATCAATCATGTCCCACTTGAAAAAAGTTTGGCACAATTTCCAAGAGAAATGAAATTCCTCAAAAGCCTTTAATTTTATGCGAGATCTTCCATGTTTGGGGCATTTATTTCATGGGACCATTTTCACCTTCCAATGGATTCTCATACATTCTTCTTGTGGTCGATTATGCTTTAAGGTGTGTTGAGGCCAAACCCACTAGGAAGGATGATGATCATACTGTTATCAAGTTCTTCAAAACCCACATCTTCCAAAGATTTGGCACACCACGTGCCTTGATCAGTGACTTACAAACCCATTTCTGTAATAGAACCATGGAAACTATTCTGAAAAAGAATCGGGTTGTACATAAAACTTCAATTGCATATCACCCCCAAATAAATTACATGGCTGAACTCTCTAATAGAGAAGTGAAAAGGGTACTTGTGAGAATTGTTAAGCCCACCAGAAAAGACTATCTTGAGAGACTTCGTGAAGAACTTTGGGCTTATCGAACTACCTATAAAACACCCATTAGGATGTCTCCTTTTAGGATAGTTTTTGGTAAAGCATGTCACTTACCATTTTAAATCCGACCTAAGTCTTTTTGGGAGGTGAAAATGTGTAATTTTGATTGTGAAAAATCTGGTGAAGATAGATTGTTACAGCTGAATGAACTGGAGGGGCTTCGACTTGATTCCTATGAAAATTCTAATCTCTACAAAGGAAAATCCAAGGTATTTCATGAAAAACACATCCTGAGAAAGGTATTTCATGAAGGTGAAAAGGTAATTCTCTTCAATTCTCGACTTCAGCTTCACCCAGGTAAGCTTAATTCTCGTTGGGAAGGTCCTTTTGTTATTACTAATGTTTTCCCATTTTGTGCAATGCAAGTCCACGACCCCTCTTCAAAAAGGACATTCACAGTTAATGGACATCGATTAAAGCATCACCATGAGAGGGCACACAATCCAGGAACCACCTCGACTTCCATCAAATCCACTTCGATAGAACCACCACTGGATGGAGACCCACCAAATCCAAACCAGGGGG
This sequence comes from Viscum album, assembly GCA_963277665.1. Lineage (NCBI taxonomy): Eukaryota > Viridiplantae > Streptophyta > Magnoliopsida > Santalales > Viscaceae > Viscum > Viscum album. The sequence goes on from OY728145.1 coordinate 510,320,109, forward strand.
CACCTATTTCCCTTTAACTCTATCTCTCTCTATCTTCCACTCTCAACCACTTTCTTATTATTCCTCTCTCTTTTATTTTTTTACCACTTTATTTATCAAAACCTTTCTTTTCACCTTCTCTTTTGTGTGGGTGTATCTTTATAAAAAACAAAAAAAATCCTTAAAAAAATCACCTAAAAAAATACAAAAAAATCAAGATTCATTTTTACTCACCATCAAGTTTTAAAATTTTGTCCAACCATTTTGGGGAGTTAACAGACATGTTTTCATCTCAATTTTTTTTTGTTTTCATCATGACTTTGGATAAAGAATTTTTTGTCAAAATTAACAAATTTTGAATGATCAATTTTTGATTTGGATAATGATTTTCCCAAACCGTGTGGAACAACATTTACTTTCATACCAAGTCCACCTATGTACATCTTTTCAAAATGTGGGTTTTCACCCCCATTTGTGAGTCTTTATTTTTTGGACCTTCAAGCTGAATTTTCTAGCTTAGTGTGCATTAATATGATAGAGGAATTTTATGAACCACATTAGAATCACAATAGCCAAATAGCCTCCCATTTCTCGTACATTAATACTCCTTTTGAAAGCCCCATAGAGCCTATGAAAACCTTTTATTTTATAGCCACATTACAAGCCCAATACTCTTTCCCGCCCAATATCAACATGGATTTTCATTGCATAATTTTTTGAAATTTAAGTGTGGGGGGGAATGGATTTCATTTTTTGGGTACCCTATTATTGATTTTTAACGTGTTATCATCTTCTTAAGGGAAAGCATCAATTTCAGTGTGGGGGAGAGGTTGTCATTCAGTGTGTTTTGGGGAATGTAATGTACCTCCAATTATGTAATTTTGTAAATTTTATTGACAAGTGTTAAAAAAAATGATGAAAAAAATAAAAAAAATGAAAAAATGGGTTGTGTCTTGGTTAGGTAAAAAATAACTCTTCCTCAACCTTTGATCTTGTTATAAATATTACAATTAGTGTTGTGAGGAGATCAAACATTGGTTGGGATATGAGTGTGAGATCTGTTTCAGGGTCAAATTTCGAAAAAACAAAGAGAAAAAAATAAAAAAAGAACACTTGCATTATATTCTTATTGGGAGAAGTTTTTTGGTTTGTAAATATTTAATCTTCTCATCCCCTTAAAATTCTAATCCTCTATTGTGTCTTTCTTCACATAATCATTCCCTTGTAAATATGTGTTTTCATTCCCTTCCATGTTTTATTTCAAAAAAAATGTGCATTGTTTTTCTATCTTGGTGTTTTACCCCTCTTCTTCTCTCTCTTGGACATTATATTCCTACCGTCCCATAGCCATATAAAAACCCCTTAAAAATACCTCTTGATTCTTGTGCACTTTGGATAGGGATTGGATGTTTATAGCTCTTTCAAACTCTAAGATTTTCACTTTTGGTTGGTGAAAGAGTGAACCTCCACAAATAAATTTTATCATCTTGAGAGGTGTGAGTTTTGAGTGTCCACATTTTCTGTTTCTAAATTTGAGAATGAAAAAATGAATTAGTTTTGGAATATTGTTTCTGTAACAACTTGTGGTTGAATTCAAAATGTATGAGTGAAATAGTCTAAACCTCCCCTGATTGGAGAAAACAAAATTTTAATATCTGCTGGTAAGTGAAAATGATTTTGTTATGTTTTTATATTTATTTCACATGATGAAATGAACAAGACTAAGTGTGGGGGAGTTGATGTTATTAATATCTTCATGAATTATTATATACTCTCTTTACTTATTTTATATGAAATTTTCATAATTTGTGTGAAATATTAATGTTTTAATATTAAGTATAATTTTTGAGCAATTTTAGAAGTAGTCCAATTGAGTCATTTTACTATATTAATATTAACTATCACTATACTGATCCAAATTGTGTGGTTATTGTTTTTTAGGATTCTAATTTAAATATAAAACATTTCATTAGAAGGTAAAATGAGCCAATTCTTCCATTTGAAGGGTCATACGGTCCTCACAAACAAGACCAAAGAATCTGTGATGAAACTGGACTATTCATGAAGATTGATTTACTGGGCTAAATACAGAAGTCCAAATTCCATTATTCTCCACCATTGTTCGGGGGACAATTGCAGGAGTCCATGATAAACATTTCAGGGACCTACTCTTAGAACAATGGGCCAAAATGAATCTTTGAAGTCCATACCACTATTCTGGCCGAGAAATTAAATAAGTATAGTATTCATGACATATCTCATGATGTAAGCATCCAATCAAGCTGCGATTTTGCAGTGTGAAAGAGGAGATATAACTGGCCGACTTTGTTGAAGAAATAATTCGTCATTGAAGGAATTTCCCTATTCAAAAACCCATTAAAATTTTGGACTTCAAAAAGAATGGATTGAAATGGACAGTTTAACAATGTTTAATCTACCAGCCATAACTTCTGATTCTTAAGTCCAAATGACTCCAAATTTTGAGAGTAGTCGAAAAAATTTATTATATACAACATTAAAGAATAATATTTCTTGAGATTTGGCTGCCTGTTTAGCCAACATGTCGATGCAAGTGGAGGGAAAAATTGGGAATGCAAACAGTCCACTCCTTGGGCTATAAATACTCTCTTCTTCTCTCCTTGAGAGGGGTTGGCATTTCAGAAGAGAAGAGATCATATTGGCACCACCACAGCCTTGAAAAAGGCTTGGGAGGATCTTCCATACTCAATTATTAACTTGAGAGACCTTTCCTCCTCTCTTTGTTTTCACTTACTTTCATATTCTTCATTTTTGTAATTTTGTAAGTCCTTTCTTATGTAATTCTGTTTTAATGCAAGTTTCTTCTTCAATATCTCTTATTATAATCAACCTTCTGCTGTATCATTTTAATTTTCTTAAAATAGTTTAAATTGAGTTGAATCCCCGTCCCTTATTTTTCTTCCTCATTCAATCAAAAATCCGTTTTTAATTATCATCATTGTTCGTGTGTGTGTATTCGACGTACCACTCTTTTCCAATCCCTTTCTTTTATCTTCTCTTTATAATTCATCACCATTAACTTATATTACCAGATTAATAAACATCTTAATGGCTGAGTAAATCTATCATTGGGGTGAGTTTTAATTTAGATATGTTAAGCGATTGAGAGCTTTTTCTCGATGAGTATTCGTTAAATTAACATTATGTATGTTGGACTTAGCATGTCATGGATTAATGACTGGTTTTGTTTAACGTGTGGTTTCCATGAATTATTGGAACCATAAATACACTACCATAAACAAGATATGATCAATATTAGAACCCTAAGTTATGTTAAGGCTTGGATTAAAGCCTTAACAATTGGGAATTCAAATCAACGTCAACTTGTGACATGGGTGTTAATTTAAATGCAATATAAAGCAAAGATTAAGGATATCAGAAGCTTAAATACCTAATGATGAACTCACCCCAATCATTATCATTTTTTTAAATCAATCATAATAAATTAGTCATTTCAATTTAGCTCTACAAACAAACCCCCCCCAATCATAATACAACCAACTAAAAACAAACGACTATTACAAAGTATCATCGCTGAGGATTCAACCCGAGTGCTGCTATACACATTAGCAGAGCACCAGAACTTTTACTGGTCGATAGGAGACAATCGGCCATGCGTTTCAATACGTCATTTTCTTGAAAAATTATATCCTTTTCAAGTATTCATTATTATAGATTCTTTTAAAAGTAAAAATTTTCAAAGTATTTTTACTTATCCTTTTTGAAAGCTTAATTTATTTATAATGATATATTATTTGAAAATATGTATATTATAGTTTTAAAAATACTTCTATTTCCCTTAAAAATTTGAAAGTAATTTTTACTTCAATGTTTTAGAAGCTTTTGTGAAAACATTTTTATTTTCACATCTATTTACACTAGAAGGTTTATAATTCATGAAGTGATTTTTTATCACCCTATATATGTTATTTGGATATGATTAATCTTATAAAATGAAAATTTTAATGTCTTATGATTTACTATGTTCAAAATATGTGATGTTTTTGGAAGGTTTAACAAACCCATTATTTTTTCCATTGGTAATTTAAGATATGGTGATGCTTGATTTTTAGTGGCACCCATATGTATGGATGATGATGGGTGGTGTCCTATATCACCCTAAAATTCTTTGGTTTTAGATTATATCTTATTAGATATTTAGGCTTATACATAATGAGTTTATTCACATAGGTTTGGGAATGATGGGTATAATCACATTTTCAGGTGTGGACATAATGAGCTTATTCATATAAATATGGACATAATGAGTTTACTCACAGAGGTTTTCCTATACTTATAGTTGTTACACATTTCCAAATTTTTCATCAATTTATGTTAAATTCTAAAGATTAATTTCCTTTATATGAAATTCTAGGTTTTTATGATTATTCCTTTTAATTATTCCACAATTTTATTTCATGTTCACTTGTTATATTTTTTATATCCTTAACAATCATTTTATGATATAATGTGGATCTAACATTTTTATGAATATCATATAATGTATTTTGATATTTAATTATTACATTTATTTCTTCCCCTAGTTATCACCCATGTTTATGATATATTACTCTTTGATAAGTATCTCCATTACTGAGCATTTGAGATCACCAATTTTTTATGTTTATGATCCCTAGGTTATGAAGATGACTATATAATGTGATATATCAATAAAAGGGTATATATTAGAATAAATATGTATATTTTTTTAATTGTAGTAAAATAATTTTTTTATGTACCTAAGATACAAGACACTAAAACTTTCGATAATTAGGATATGAGACTATTTCTGTGATATATTATTTAAATCATAAGAATAATGTATTATTTAATTCATGTTTAGCCTGGGTCACCATGGTTGGTGTCATATAAGGGTTTAGTTATTTTTATATTAGTTTAGTTATTTTTATATATTATTTTTGTTACCTTTGGTATTAGGGTTGGAGAAACTTATTAAAATACCCTAGAGTTGAGTCTATGTATAGAATGATGTCCTAGAATATTTTTATATTATTTATTATATGGTTTTCCCTAGAAATAGATCATTTTTTATTTACTAAAAAAATATGAAGCCTCTAAAATAGTTGTAAATAGGGATGATAACCATGAAAAGGGTGTGTTGGGTGTTAACTCAATATTCACCAAGTGAATGATAAAGAGGCCTAACGGGATTATGTTAATATACTCGTATTGTAAAGGAATAATGAGATATTACGAAAATGTAAAACAATAAGAAATTTTCAGGTTGAATTCATTTTTAGGATTATTATAATATACTCGTGTTGTAAATTTTTCATCACTCACTTCAAAACTATTATTTTTATTAATGGATAGAACTATAAAGAACCATGGGTTTAAGGGACAATGCATAGATTACCTCAATGAACAACCCATTATAATGGGAGCTCAAATGAAAAACCTAGTAATTATTCTAAACCATAAATCATGAAATATGATTAACAATTTCAACATAGTCAAAGTCCTAAACACATGAAAGAAGAGAAATATGGGGTCTCTTAAAATATCAAGTTATAAATATGATAAAGTTAAAAAAATTAAATTTCTTATATGTCAATTTTTTTTGAATAATTGCAAATTGAATTTCCTCAAGGGGACTAGAAGAATATTTACTTGTGGTAAATTAGGCCATCCAGCATCAAACTATTGAGGGAATATGAAGAGTTTGATTAACAATAAGAAAGAAGATAAAAACCATCCAAGGAACCAATATTAATTCAATGTCTTATATGAGGATAAATCATGAATTATCCAAGTCAATGAGTTAATCAAATTATTTTTCAAGATGGTAGGAATCCACGACCTCCTATACCCAGAGAGCAAGGAAGAACCTATACAATGACTATTGATGAAGTGGACTATGGTAATTAGGTTGTATTAACCCTCCAACCTGAATTAGTAAATGTATTATAGTTCAATAACCCCTATTATATATAGGATAAGTTTTAAGAATATCATGTTACCATCCTTAGGGAATTTTATTTTAAGGAAAATATTTAGTGGTATGATTATTATATTTTTAGAAAAAAACTTTTTAAAAATAAAAATATTATCCTCTAATTTTTTTGACATATTTTCAAAATATAATGGATATATTTACTTAAAATCCAAATTAATTTCAATAATAGGTAAAGAAACATCCTAATTCAACTGTGACTATCAATTAGTGCAATGAAAACTATAAATTATCTAAGAAGAAAATAAAATCCTTCACATGGGGCTTAATACATAGTTATAAGATATATTAGTGTTCCATATGAAATTAATGATATCATATCATTAGAGAAAATATCTCAAGGAATGATAATGTTTTGACTACCTTCAGATATTCATGTAATTAAATGATATTTAATTTATGAGGATGCAATTTATTTAAGGGGGTAGAATGTAATGTCCCGAGATTTTGGATCCATTAAAATACAAGATATGTTATATAACTAGTGTAACACACTACAACCAATATTAAAAATCCCTAACATATTAAGAATACATTATTAATAAAAATATAATAAACATGAATATGTTAAACCATTAATAATTATTACCTTTAGAAGGCAAATAATTAACATGAGTTACTATTGAAAATTTTATTTACAATGAAATTTGTTTTATTTATATTATATATTTTCTTTTAAAAATAGAAATTTTATAATTTTATAATTTAAATTTGATAAATTAAAACCCATTTTAAATTCCTCACTACAAAATTATCTTAATATTTTTTTAGTTTTTTGATAAAATAATTGGTTTTTAGGAGAAAATTGAATAATATTTTTTTTTCAAATACTGTCACTTTTATATGTATTTGATGTTTTTGAAACCATTTTGATATAATATATATATATATATATTTATAAAGTTAAATTAATCATTTAAAAATACTATTTCAAATTTATAAATCCCACGAATATCATTTTCGAAAATTAAGTAATATGTTATGAAAACTATTTTTTTATTTCTTTGATTCAATTTACCCATGGGAAAAATAACTTTAAGATTTATTTTATTATCAGATGAATCCCATTTAAATAATTATAATATTATTAATATCATTATAATTAATAACATTGATAACAGTTTCCTCTAAATTAAACATTATGTTTAAAAATACAATTTTCTATAAAATGGGTTTTTACGTGTTACATGAGTTAACATTAACATTATTTTCCATATAAAGGGAAATTTATTTTTATAGAATAATTATTATATTTTAGAAGATAATTTTTATATTATTTAATATGTATAATTCCATTTTTAGGTATAAAATTTATATTGTTAGGTTTAATGATAATTACCATGATAATAATGAAATGATTATATTAAAATTATTCTTTTATTAATAGAATGGAATTTATATAAAAAAATAATTTTAAATATTTTAAATAATTAATATAATATGATTTATAAACACATAAATAAATATATTAACAATCATTTAATTGGTGATTAATACTAAATAAGATTAATAATTTATAATGGTCAAAATTTCAATTTTCTACTAAAATAGTTTTTTCTAAACACTATCAATTTTAATTTAATGGTTAATTATAAAATATTTGAAAATTGAATTAGATTAAATTGAGGATAAATTAAGTTCCATAAGACCTAAATTTTTTATATGTTTTTTATAGGATTAATAAAACATAAAACCACTTAGTTAAATACTAGTTACCTAGATTAAAAGTAAAAGAGTAAAATATAAAAAACATAACGGTAAATGCCCAATGACACATAAAAAATGTGTGTGGGAACATATTTTATATCATTTATCAACCCAAAAATATCCCATGATCCATTAATTCTAAAATTGTGAGCCATTAACATTGTAATAATGTCATGAATTTATTAAATTACCAAATGTGTTTTAAAAAGTGCATTTTCCGATCTTATAAAAGTGGATCACTTAAACCCATTCAAAGATACACCTACCATAATAATTACTCCTTTAAAATCTGATGTTTTTGTCCTTATAACCCTCTCACAATACTATAACCACCTATTCACTCATATTTATCATAATCCCTTTAATTTCAATGGGACTTTTAAGGAATAATAAAGTCTCCAACATAAGTATTATCTCATTATTAAGTTTTTATTTTTAATCATACTCCTACAAATATCTTATTACCATAATAATATGATGAATTTAGTATTAATAATATAGTTTTATTTTGTTAAATTAATTTTACAACCCTTATCAAATCATTTTTATCCACTTAAAAAAACAATGTAATGTCAATTGTGCATGTGCGTGGACTACTGCCTCTACGAAGAATCATTTTTTTCATTTTTATTCTAGTTTTTAATTATTTATAGAAACATATTGAAATATTTTTTTCCATAAAAAACCAATATATTATTATTATTATTATTTATAATGATATTATCTCAAAATAAACCCCTGATTTATCATACTCACTAATAAAGATAAAGTGTATTCAAGTTAGGTTCGGTTTAACCACCCACCTAAAAGACACTTTAAAATTTGATAATGGATCAATATGGGAAAACAAATAATGATATTATTATATTTTAATAATAAAATTTTTATTATTTTATGGTTTTGAAAAAATTATATAAGGTATAAAATGTATTATTAATTAATCATATATTAACGGTAAAATTACTGAAATAGTCCATTATTAATTCGGTTTTCTAAAAACATAACCGAAAAACATATAGAAAGAAATAAGAAAATATTAAATCAATATAGGTTATATATTATATAATCTCAAATGATATATAAATAATTAAATTTTTATCAAATGATGAGTAATTATATCAAAATTATTAAATAAGCACAAAAATGATTAACACCTGATTATCATAATATTGTTGAGTCGAATGTTCTAATTTATTTACTTTCTAATCCTGGTTTTTAAAATCACATTAAAATTTGTTAAATACAATGTTTTACTAACATTATACTTCCCAATATATATAATTTTCTGTACAAAACACTTTTTTTTACCGGACGTAGAAAACATTATAATTAAACAAATATAAACATTATATTTGGATGACAATACAAACTCAGTTCGGCCCATTGAATAAATGATGTTTTTCCCATTAAAAAAGATCAGTTTAGTCCATCTAATGAACTCAATTGAGTCTATCAGAAAACCAATGTTCATCCCATCAAATGAATGAAGTTCAGTTGGTCAGACGAATAAAGTTCAGTCCATTATACAAACAATGTTATGAGAATTGGATAAATGAAGTTTAGTTCATTAAATTATTAAAGTTTGTAATAAAATATAAAAAGTTATTTCTACCATAATGAATATTTTATAGAATTTTTTGATTCTATTAAACGAAATTAGACATAGATGTACAAAAATTGTTGAGCTGTCAAGATGGACTATGTTTGAAGTCATTACAACCAACTCTTAGAATCACAGAATATGGCTAATGGGGATGTGTCTTTAAATAGAGGTACATTAAAAGAGGTGGGAACTGACTCTTTTTGAACTCAATGCATCTAAATTTTACCTAGTTTTAAATTCTTTTTTCTTTATCTTTTTTAAATATTTAGAGATTTTTTGTTCTATGGAGTCCGAGTGAGGATTTTAAATTCCTTAAAACATTTGGTTTTTGTTTTTTAATCATGTATTCCAATATTATTCAATTGAGGGATTTTTAGGTTAGGAATACTTAGGAACATGATTTTTTTGATTGAGGGTTTCTAGGGCTATGAAGTCAGAGGATATTTTGATCTTTATAATCGATGGATTTATTCTTAAAGAAATAAAAATCATATAGTTTGGCTAAAAAGGGGATACCTTAATTCATTGTTATTTACTTCCATTAAATTGAAGTTTAAATCGTTTTTATTTATTTTATAAATTCTATATATGTTTTACATTATAAATTTTTATATTTCTATTTTTCTTCTTTTTACAAGTCATTATTTCCACTGTGCATTTTTAATAAGGAATGTTTAGTTTTTTAAATTAATTTTCTTGTGAACTATAATTATATAAATTGTATCAGTTTTAAGTGAATATGATTATAAATATAAATTCATCAGAGAAATATTCCCTCAAATAGATCAAAATAGGTAAAACTAAATTAGTTCTAATTTTTAGAAACTATAATTCACCACTATTATAGTTATTATATTACTCTTTGATCCTGCAAATACATTATAAATAATTAACGTAATCATGATAAACAATTATAAAAATTGGTGTAAAATGGTAATTTTTAAGATTAATTCCATATAATAAGATATTAAGGTAGTTATTTTTGTTTTATAGGGGGTTAGAGTGTGATCAACTATTAATGGAAACAAGGTAAGGGTTTTTTGTATCAAGTTTACTTTCATTGAGTTATGATTTCATGTTTTTCACCTATTTCTATTTGATGTGATATAGATACTAACGAAATGAATTATTTCATCTTAAATCACCCTTTATATGAGATATAAATTTTTATTTTACAATTTCTCCAACATGTTCTTTCAATCCATTCTTTTCTCAAATTGTAAGGATTTCTTTGTCTCAAATTTCAATCCCTTGAGTCATGTTTAATATATACACCATGTTTTATTTTAAATGGTGTAAATACTTTTCTATTTTCATTTTTTATCATTATACTGTTATCTTTGAGGATATTCAACGTTTTAGTTAATCTTATACCTCATACGAGAGTTGGATTCAAAATATACGGAGGTTGTAATGGTTTTTCATCTCATCCTCACCATATTGAGACATGTTTTAATGTTATACACCTATTTATTATTTTTATTGTGTATATACTTCCCAATATTTTATTTTTACATTATACATGATTTAATTCATGTTATTTTTATAACCATATGATTTTCAATCTTAAAATGACTTTTGATTAAAAAAACTAATGTTTTAAGGGGTTTCCATGACTTGATTATCTTCATTGGGTCATAATAAAACTTCTTTGTTGATTATCATTCCAGATTACTATATCATAAAATTATTATTTTATGATCTATTTACCCATTATTTTTGGTGGGAATCATGTTTCACATAAAATTCTCCTTCCTTACTGATTCTAATGTCTCGTTAAAATGTATTTTTTTTAATAATAATTCTCATTTCTTTAAATAAATTTATCCACCATCTTAATGTTTTTACTTCCCACCAATGTTATCTTTTATAGAATGCAAAATAAAAAAAAATTCTATAATGATCTTTTTTCTTACCTTTACTTATTTTAAAATAATGGCTTTATCATTCTTATAATGATTTGGGTTTTCAATAAGGTTATTTAGAAAAGTTCAAAAGGAATTTTGATCCTTTAAAAATAAATGTTTTTTCATCCACTCTAAATTTTCTTTTGATAAATTTTATATATTTCTAATGGTTCCATTATTAATGATTATTTATTAAAATTGAATGTTTTTAAATTATTTTACTTTATTTTCTTGAAAACCTTATGTCCTATTTCATGTCTCCATTATTACATATTCATTTAAAATTAATAATTTTCAAAGTATTTTAACTTAACTTTTTTTAAAACATTTATTTATTTTTAAGGATATTGTATTTGACCTATTTATATTAATTTTTTAAAAATCCTTAAAATTTCATTCACAAAAAAAGTTAATGTAATTTTTGATTCAATGTTTTAAAATGTTTTGTCAAAAAAAATTATTTTCACATTTATTTACGCTCTAAGGTTTATCCTTCATAAAGTGATGTTTTTATCACCATATTTATGTTATTATGATATGATTCCTTTGGTAAAATTATATTTTTTATATCTTATTATTTCTTAATTTCCTGATATGTGATGTTTTTGGAAGGTTTAATAAACCCATTTTTTCAATGGGTTATTTATGATATGATGATGATTGATTTTAAGTGGAACACAAATGTAAGGATGATGATGATGGGAGGTTCCTACATCACCATCCAATGAATTTTTTTAATCTAATATCTCATATGATAATTAGGAATGGACATAATTATTTTATTTACACAAGTTTTGGTGTGATTGTTCTGCTCACATTTTTAGGCATAGATATAATGAGTTTGTTCACATAAGAATGGGAACAATTATTTTTCTCACAAAATTTTTCTTATTCTTATAGTTTTTCCACATGTCTAAGTTGTTCATCATGTTTTGATAATTCTTTTAGATGAATTTCATTTCCAGAAAATTATATGTTTTCATGATTACACATTTTAATAATTATGCACTTTTATGTCATATTCAAATGCAATATGTTTAATATTTTAGTCATCCTTAACAACCATTTTATGATATTATGTTGATATAACATGTTTTATGATTATAATATTAGGTCTTTTGATATTTTATTTTGAAATATATTTCATCCTCATGTTGTACCCCTTTTTTATGATTTATTACTCAATGATAAGTTTTTCCCTTATTGAGTGTTTAAGATCATCAATTTACTATGTTTCTAATCCCCAGTTTATGAAGAAGATTATATCATGTGAGATATCCAGAAAAGGTTCTAGAGGAGAAAAATTATGGAGACATTTTTGGAAGTGTAGTAAAATAAGATGTTTATATAGATAATCTCAAATAAACTAAACCTTTATATATTTTGGATATGTGAATGTTTGGGAGATTTTTTATTTAAATATAAATATTAATTTATTATTTAAGTCATGTTTATCCTATGTTTGTATATATTTTATCATAAGAGTACCAACTCTATGGATGAGAGGCCCCAACCTCATTCTACAGGGGAGTTTCATACCCAATTTTACATAAAGGAAAGTTTATTCCTTGTTAATTGGGTAATGATTAAGTAAGAATCTAAAATATAAGTCTAATGTTGAAAACCCACACCATAATATTTAGGGATGTTCTAATACCTTCAAGTGTGGGGAACCCTTGATTTTTTGATAAGGTCTGGGCTATATTGTATCTAAACACACTTTAGGGATTGTGATAACTAACTATGTAGTAAATATTTAATGTTATAGTAATACATCATGAAGATCATAATTCATAGAAAACCTAGAGATAGATTGTAAAAACTTAAAAATATTAATTCCCATACTCCTAAATTGATAAAAAACTAGTCCACCTATTTAAATACATAGTGGGGGGAGATGTACCTCACTAAGGATAACATAACTATTAAGTAACTACCAATTTAAGGGATGAAGGAACCATTCCTTAGGTCTATAGAGGAGTATATAACTCTAAAATGCATGCGATTGGACCATCATGTATTATCAATACATCACCTAGTGTATAATGAACCTCATGTCTAACCCAACCTCTTTCCCAAACTCAGATTCCATCCTTATAAACAAAAATACTCAATCTTCTTAGAATGCCAAAAAATGGCCTCTAATGGATAAGAGTACAAAAAATCATGTTATACAAGAAAAAATGATCACAATGGATTACTCACATATCTAATTATGACTCTCGAGTGTGAAGACATAAGAAACACCTAAATCTGAGTGTACCAAGTCATATGGAAACCAACAGGGAACACAATGTGGTTCTATGAGGTTTGGTGAAATTCCATCGGGGTGTAAGGATACCCATTCATGGACAGGGGCATAAGTATGTGGTGTTATGAGAATTCCTCCCTTTACTAGGTTATGTCAGTGAAGACCTGACCTAAGACCTGTTATCCCCACTCGATTGTTCACTCTAGGCTATTTATATAGATAAGTTGGTTGATAAGGAATAGTTCACATGTACCTCAATCCACCTGTGAGGAAGCTATACTAAAGTCCATTCTATGCACTAATATGATGGGATGAGACTATGTGATAAACCCATCTATGTTTTCTAGCCGTTCAACTTGGTTAGGATGCTATTTAATGGGTATGTACTACCTAAACCAGTGTGAGGTTGGTCCAATATTGGGATGCTGATGGGCTTGATCCACTGACTTCATATATTATATGGTGATCTAATTTTCTTCTTTTATCCAATTAATATAGGAGCTAAGTTTTATCCATAATATCACCCCCTTCACTGATATCCTTACTGCCTCCTTCAAATCATCATTTCCATTCACCTCACACTGTTTGGCTATAACACTCCACTTCATCCACCCAAGACACTTATCACCATGATTGACGTTGTATCGCTCCAACCTCACCATCCATTTTGAGTTTTTGATGTCGCATCATTTATTATTACCCTGAAAATTTTCTAATTCTCATTGTTTCTGAGACCAATGCTACACTCCATCTAGGACCACCTTTCCAACTACTTTGATTTATAGTACACTAAAAATGTCAGCTTTGGTTTGTTCATCATGATGGGGAGGAAAAAGGATTGAGGGAGGGATAGAGTGAGAGAGGTTTGAAAAAGATGTGGAGAGGGTTCTGAGACTGGCGTGTCTTGGACCTACCTTGTATACCTACACCAATCTGAGGGTTGGTGCCACACTACATGCACTATCATGTGGTGTGTGATGATGGGGGTTATAGAGGATGGAAAATTTCTAACCTCGAGATACTTTTTTCTCATAAACTCATTCTATAATGATAAATTCAAAACAATAAAAAATAATAATAATAAAATTTATAATTTAATTCAATAAAAGTTATCAATATATAAAAATATAAATAATAGAGAATTAAACATTTCATAAATAATTAAGTGAGAATCAAAAAACAAACCCTGCCTTGATGGAGATTCATAATCACTCTAAGATTCAGTTTTTCATTGAGAATTTAAATATCCTTATTAAAAAATGTTAAACACTTCCCTTCTTATGGTTTAGTTTCAAAGAAAACTAATCCTCAAATTAGTGGAATTAGATGGGTTTTTAAAAACCGTAGAAGATTGTTCCCGGAATAGTTCCAAAAACCCTAACATATATTATTTTTTACCTTGATAAAATCATCTATCCTAAGAAAACCTATGCTGATATATTTTCCAGACAAGTTCTATTGAGGAGATATTAATGATTTATTTAAAGGAAATATACCCTAAATCAATAACATGTATATGAGGTAAGGAAATATTTATTGCATGCTATATCGAGATGCCTACATGAAATGAGATTTCATGTATTCCAATACATTTAATCAAATTAAAAAATAGATATTATGTGTGGTAATATTTTATTGATCCAAACTCATTTAGATCTATCATTTATGAATTAATTATATGAGATATAATGCTAAGGAGTAAACTTATGTGATGCATTCATACAATCATGAACTAGTAGTAGAATTTATTCATGAATTTCAATACAAGAATAAATGAGACAACAATTAAGGAGTGTCCTTGATTTCTTACATAAACTACTTCCATGTGATAGTAGTGTGGGTGGTGTTTCCATTTTTCTGATCAGAAGATCCATGAGACCAGAGACCCTCATCTTCTTTCTTCATTATATACGATATGCTAACACATGTTGAAATAAAAAATAATCCCTTCTAAACATTAGATGATTAAGTGCATCCCATGGATACACTGTAGAGGTCGGAATATTTTGATTTCCACTTTGTGATCCTTGTAAAATGAATCAAATGAAGATCAAGTGTCGGAGAATCTTATTAAATGTAAGGTAAACTAGTATAGTATTTTTTCATTTCAGTATTTTATATAAAATTTCATATAAAATTTCATAGATATCCTTGGAAAAGGGTTTTTTATTTCATAATATTTATTTGATAATTATTATTAAACTCCAAAAAAACCCTTTAGTGGTATTATAGGGAATACAAGATTAAGTGTTATGAGATATTTCATTTGAATAAAAAATAAATAAAAAATAGAGCACCATTTCATGTTTTTGGAAATTTGATTTCATAAAGGTTTTACCTTTATATAGCTGGGGAAAGTAAAGGTAACTGTGTCCTTACCCTTATGCAACTGAGATAAATAAGGGTAACCAAGGAATTACGATTACACTGAGTGGTATGCATAAGGTTTATCTTTCTATAAAATTATTTATATTGGTCTAAATAAGGTTCATCACAACTTTCCTTTATGAAAAGTAAGGGTTGTGTAACGGTAGTTGTGATTTTAAATGGGTTAAGTAAAGGTAACTGACTACTTACCCCCATGAAAAATCAGGCTATATAAATGCAACTAGGGTTGTGCCTTTATGATAATGGGTTACATAATGGTAAATGGTAGGTTACCTATATATATGAGGTCTTCGCAATCAAATTTCCCTTTCATAGAATGTATACATAAGGTTATGGGGTATAAAACATTATATAGAATATAGATTCTACATAAGGGTAAAAAGAAGAGTTTTAAAAAAATTAAATTCATAAATGATTTTAATGGTTTATAATTTTTTTATAAATAATTATAAAAGGTCTATTTGGAATATTTAATTTATAATGGATTTATAAATTAATTAATTAATTATAAATGGTTTATAATTAATTAAATAAATTTTTATGAAATATTTATAGTCCCATATATTATATGTTCATTTTTAAAATACCGTTTAATCTAATAATATTGAATGATTTATGATTTATAAATGTTTATAAATTATGAAATAAGGTTAAAATATAAAATTTTTATATTTAAATTATTAATTGTTTTTAAATAATTTATTTTAATTATTAAAACTAAAGGGGCCTTATAAGGATATTAATTAAAATATATCATACAGTTTTTGATTATAGATTTAACCAAAGATTAAATAATGTTGAAATATGTGATATTATATTATGTAAAATACTTATATAATAGAAAATTAGATTATAATAAAAGTTTTTAATTTAAAATATATCATGTATTTTAAATAATATGGCATATAATGATTAATTTGAAAGATTTTATATTAAAATAATATAAAGGGTTTATATTTAAAATTATAGAATATCCATAATTTAAAAACTAAAAGTTATAAAAAAATTAATTATATTTTATTTATGAATTTTTCATAAAATTTTTATATCATGTTTTAATATTTTAATTGTCCATGTATTTATGGTTTATTCCGTACAATATTCAGGTTTAGTAAATTGTTTAAGAAATGTCAATATTATGTATGATCTAGTTTAAAATGTTAAAATGCTTCTAAAATAGAGCATCACATTACATGATTGGTATGATAATGAATTTAGTGAAATATATATCTTGGCCCACTAATGGGTATAATGGATTATAAAAGGGAGTTGTCATTTTAGTGGGAGATTATTTAATAAGATTTATTATTGAATGTTTATAATACCTTATATTCATTTGAAAAAAGATTCTATTGTAGTTATTATCATCATCATAATAAAGATAATCTTTGTGATAAATAATTGATAATAGGAAGCTTAATTTAAGAAACTCCCTAGAATTGTAACTTAATAAAATTCTTAATCCAGATTGGTGATTTAAAAAAATTTCTTATGGAAAATTATATATGTCAAAACAGTTCCTTCCTCGCTAACCACGTGTTGAAATTATCATATGTTGTGTATTTTTATATCATTTAGATATTTATAAGATCATGTAAAAATATTTTTTAAAATGAAATGAGATGTATTTTTTTAATACACATGGTTTATTATTTTTTATTAGGGGAAACTAAAACAATTTCTTTTTCTATATGGGCGATTTATCCTACTATCATTTCTGTAAATGTGATAACAATATGATTGAAAGAAAATTTACGCAATATTCTCAATGTTTTTTGAAAGTGTGTGTATGTATATATATGAACTAGGTATATGATTTCTAAGTTATAAAGTACTATATAGACGGTATGAGTAAGTAAAATCTCAAACTGAAGGAATAAAAGTTAGATGAAAAGTTCAAAAATGTTTCTTCAAGAAACTAATCAAGGTCATTAGAACCTAGGATTTTTGGGATGGAAGAAAAATAACTCAATATGATTAAATTATAGAAATAAATACCTAAGGGGGTTTATGAAAATTCATGGAATGTCCATATAAGGTATGTATGTTATAGAAATTCATTCTTATGTTTTTAAAGTTATGTGATACTGGATGTATATTTTATAATGTTTTATATATATAAAGGACTTCAAAATCAAAGGAAGAGTTGACTGAGCATGTAGTTTATATTCATAATATCAAGTAAATATTTACGATATCCATGATTTTTCTATAAATGAATTAATCAGGATCAAATGAATCTATGAAAGTTTTATATATCTTTATCTCATTTATCTTATGTGATAAGAGAATATGTTCGACAATGAATAGTTTTTATGAAAATATATGTTATGATTAAATGTATACTCATGGTTAATGAATCTTCAATTTATATAACATATATTGAGAAACAGTATGTGGATTAAATTGGTTTACCCAAGATAAAATATTTTTCCAAATGTTTCATAAAATATATGGGTATTTTTTCCTGCCACACATAGTAGTATATTTTAATAATATTTTTTTTCAAATTAAAAATATTAAAAATTCATATAATACCACATATGATATGGAAATAAAAAATTTATTTGTCTAATATTATTGCTGAAATTAAGTAAACATTATTGAATAACCCAAAATATTTGTATTTTTTAATAGAAAGATATTATGAAATGAATATAAAATCTATGAAACCAGTGGTAGTATGTTTGAACTTAAAGAATTTAAAAATTAAAAAAATAAAGGATAACACCAATATTAACTTAAGCATTTTTAGATTAATATCCTAAAATTATTAGCATATCTTATAGTAAAAAAAATTTAATGTGTTTCATTTAGTTACTCTTTCGATAGTGGTTATCCCTATTTACTATAGGATTATACATTTATAAGATTAATTTTTTATTCACTCAATATCCAAAAGGAGTTTAGGATATGTGATGATAAAGAGAAATGTAAATATTTATATTTATTTATCATGGAAAATGAAAGACACTATTTCTAGAAGTATTATACCAGTAAAAATAAAAGGTGAATTACACTTGATATCATAAAATAATTTTGTGGCATGTAAAGGGAAATGTAAGAGTTTCATTTAGTTATCGTATTAATGTAATTATCACGTCATCCAAAAAAATTAGGAGGTCTATTAAAATATTAATGCTAGTAGTGACATTATTTCAAGGAAACTTTTTATGGAATAAGGTTACAATGATGATGATAATATGATAACAAAATTTGACTTTGTAACATTTTATGTTGTGTAGTTTATAAGTTTTAATATTTTCAAGAAGTTAAGTAGTTAGGAATATGATTCTTAAGTTATAACATTATTCCAACTAGCTCACTTAATAGATGTTTCTCACTAAATAGTTTAATGGGTGGATTTTGTCATATTTTCATATATTAAACACCATGATATTTTAAAATATATTCCACTTTAAATAAATTTTATTTCTATGATATATTGCGTTACATGCAACACTGAGTTTAAAAGAAGCGTAATAAACTACTAAAAAGTTATTATTTAATATGACCATTAAAACCTAGGTGATAAATTGGAGGGTACGAATATAACTAACTATATTATGAAAACTAAATATTTTACACATATATAAAATAATTACATTGGTTATCAAATTATTATAAATGAAAATGAAATCATTTGAATGTAAAAGAAATGTTTTAAAAACATTATGCATACAATTTTTTTATATAAATAAATTAAATTAATCATTATTGGTGAATGATTTTAATTAAATTTATATATTATATTTTGACTAAAAATTTCATCATTCATATAATATTTTTTTATATGTGTGGTAAATAATAAATCCATTTTTATGCTTAAATGTGTATTTTTCTAAAAAATGTTTTCTTTGTGTTTTGTACAATTATTTTAAATTTTTTTTTTTCACTTGATGGAAATGTATTTGAAAAAATTATATTATTTTTTAAAATTATTATGTCCAAAATTATATTATAGTTCTATTTTTAGAATCTTTTGAAAGGAATATTTTTTGATGAATTGTGAAAAATACCGATTTTTTATTAAACAATTCTTTTCCATTTAAAGAATTTTCAACTTATATTTTGTTTTAAAATTGTTTTAAATGTAAAACTAGTTCAATTATATTATATTTAATACAATTTAGGTAATTTTAATCAAATATATGATCAATTTTAATATAAAAATGTTTTACAATTTTTAAAAAATTTCATTTTTGAAAACGTTTTTTCGTTGCGTCTATAAGTTTGAATTTAAATTAAATTCAGAAAATTATGTAAATTGAATTTTATAAAATGGATTAAATATTTATAATTATAATAATTTATATTATATAATAAGTTTAAATTAATTTTTTTCCATAATAAATAGTGAAAATAGTAAAAATTAATTACTACTATTAAGGTAAAAATGGGATTTGCATGTTACATGTGCATGTGTTAAAATTAATTTTCAAAAAAAATAGGATTTTTTTGATAAATTTGATTTAATATTTATTATTAGTGGGTAAAAAGTATCAAATAATTCACATTATTTTTAGTCCTAAAGGATACATTAAATAGGTGAATAAATACTAAAAAATTATTTTTCATGGTGAAAACAAAAATACTAAAAATAAGTAAACTTAGCGGTTAGTGAACAAAAATTTAAAAAAAATGTGTTTTTATGGTCACTTTGATCAACCATATCATACCTACACTCCATTATTTATCAATTTTGAGGCACAATGGGTGAGAGTGACATCATATTATTGAATAATTTTGGGTATTTACAAAAATGCCATTCCTCCTGAATTATAAAATGGGACCTCCTCCCCTCAATTATTCAGACTTATTTATCCATTTTTATCAACAAATAACTAAACAAATCTCACCCAAAAATCCTTATTAATTTTATTGAGTCATTGGTCTTCCCAAAAGATCAACCCTAGGGTCCTTTACAAAAGATCCAATGGAGGTTTTTTAGGCAAAGTTAATTGTCTTCACTAAACTCATTTTTAAGTATTCTCTTACCACTTTCAATCTTATAATAATAATTAAAAAATAATAAATCTAGTATATAAAAAATAATTCTCTTTTATTATGTTTATCGAATAACCTATATCCATCTTCTCATCCATCAAATGGGAAATGAAAATGTCGATCATGTCTACTGTGGACTACCACCTTGCGAACCGATGCCATTCATTTTCCATAACCACTATATATGGATGGATATAATGATGAATTTAAAATATTTATATGATATGAATAAATTAATATAATTTTTAATTATAATATCATGTATATATTCTTACAATCCAATTTGTTAGAAAACAATAACATTGCTTGTGC
Source organism: Viscum album (assembly GCA_963277665.1). Taxonomy (NCBI): domain Eukaryota; kingdom Viridiplantae; phylum Streptophyta; class Magnoliopsida; order Santalales; family Viscaceae; genus Viscum; species Viscum album. The sequence goes on from OY728145.1 coordinate 510,341,276, forward strand.
ATATGCGTGGACTACCGCCTTCATGAAGCGATGTAAACAAATTATTATTTTTTATATGGATGTTAATAATTATATATTTTTTGAATATATATTATTTATATGATATAATAATGTTTCTGTAATGTTGAAATATTATTTATCTTTCTTCTATTCCATTAGTTACAAAAATTGAAATAGTGTTCATGTGTACGCACGACCTACCATCTCTATGAACAGTGTAACTCCTTTTTGATATCTAACAATTATGTGCTGATATAAATAATTATGTAATTAATATATATTATATTTATATTATTGTTCAAATTCTATATATTATTAAACCATGATCAATGTATGTGGACCGATACTATCTAACCAAAACATATGAGAAAAACAAAGCATTTGTTACCCAAAACAGTGATTTTAACAAAGAATTGTTGATAAATGAGTGATAAAAGACTATAAGTATATAATATAAGGTGTCATATATATAGTTATGGTTTTTAATATATTTATAATTATTCTATACTTATTGTATGGGAGGTTTTAACACATACAAATGAAACCGTACCTAAGGTCAGAGTTTCTCATCTCACTTTTACTTCCAAGAAATATTTCCATATTCCCCACATATTTATTTTATTTGGTGTATATAATAAACATTTTATATTTTATATCATGAATATATTTATCTTAATGTTATTTAATGTTTTATTTTAATCTATTCCTTTCCTGGGGGTTATGATTCAAAAGTACCCACAACAGTAAGGGTTTATTTAAGAATCTCATCACTATTTATGATTCAACATGTTTAAGCCTCCTTTGGGGGAATTATTAATTATTTCTATCTTAAAACTAATATATTTTATTCTCTTCTAGTAATTAATGAAATTTTCAAATAATATTACAATTTGCTTCACGTTGGTACTCAAAATTATTGAGAAAATGATTTTTTAAAAAGATTAAGTTATTTCTATTTTTGGTCAAAAATTATTTTTCTTCCATATACATGTTTTAAAAAAATATTTTCATAATTAATTTTAGAATTATCTAAATGATTTATTAAGAAAGTTTTACCCATTTTTGAATTTTTTTCAATTTTTTTTGAAATGAATCATATTATTTTTTCTGAATGAGGTATTTTTATCCATTTCACAACTGTTTTAATAGAATGTTTTTTAACTTATACGACATATATGAAATTACCATCCTTCATTATTTTGAAGATTAATTTACAAGTTTATAAGTTTATTTTAAAACATAATCCTAATATTATGGATTTTTTCATTTTTTGAAAGTTATTATTCAATTGAAAATAATAGTTTCCTCAAAAATGTTTTATATGTAATTTTTATAGTATTTGTATTTATTAATGACAAAAACCCTCATTTTATTTTATGCTCCCTTGGTAATGCATTGTAATGAAACCATACTTATTATTTATCTTGATTTTTTATGATTAATTGGACTCGGATGTGCTATTCTGATACCATTCTCCATATTAATCTTGATATTTTAGGATTATGTTTATTAATTGGTGTAATTATTAACATTTTTTATTCTATGTTTTTATATGAATATTTAAGTTGATTAGGTTTCACCCCTTTTATATGATGAATACATTATACTTATTATTTGATGAAAAGGGGCAGCTATTCCCCCTTATGGAATCGATAGGTCTCTTGATTCACTAAAGATTGGGTATTTGGTAGGGGCCTAACATATTTATTTAAGATTTCTTTCCATGAGGCCTTGATGATATGGTTATGATGTTCGAAATTATGTATTCCCTCATTATGAGATTATTTGATTAGTTATAATATCAATGGATAAGTTTCAAGATCATGTGATTATTTATATGGAATTATTTGATCATTATTTATTCCTATAATATTATTCTCAAGTAATTGATTGAATGGACTATGTTTTAGTTATTTTCCATTCCATATTAATTATGATTAAATTATTTATGATCGATTATTTTATATTCATACCCTCACTAAGTATTAGATATCACCCATTTATTATGTTTCGTTTCCATATTATACTAAGAATTTTAATATGATCAATATTCATGGATATTCTAAAGGCAATAATATTGTTCTCAAAGAAAATAATACGTTATATTTTATGTTTTAAATTGTAATGTCAGATTCAAGTATGTATCTAGTTTATTAATACTACTAAAATAATCAATCTTTTAGTTTGTGATTACTTGTATCTAGTACCAATATAATAAAGTAACAACTGACTATAAGATACTATGGTCAGGGTCTTTACTATTTAAATTAGAGTATGTTTAGTATAAACCATGGGAATTAGATTTATAAAAACATAGATTAGAGAATATATCCCTATTAATGAATTTGAGGATATGTATAAATATATTATAATATACTAATGTTTTGGTAAGTTATATATGGTGTGGCTTTCCAAAAAATACATCCTTGTCAATATTCTATAAGTGTATATGGTTTTGGAACTGTTGTACCTAAGGGTAATAACTCTAAAAAGAGTGAATTGGGGTTTGACTTTATCATAACCTGGTACATGATAATGGGACTTACTGTGCACCTGGTTTGACACTCCCAAAAGACATCCTTATGATAATTATCATTTTTATTAAATACCATTATGAAGGATTTGAAAAAAAATTATGATTTTAAATCTTTCCCAAGGAAACCATGTTTATGATTATGAGATTAGTTGTACATAAATTTTTCAGTTTATGTTAATTATTTCACTAGTTTTGGGATTATATATTATGTTTCATAATGTTAAAGTCTAATCTAATATATGTAATTTTTTACAAATAGAGATTATTGTAATGAATGGAAACTATATTACTGTGTATAATCCATATAGGGATTTCCCTCATAAGAAAGATAATGAATTTGGAGATATAGTTGTAGCTTGAACTAATCAAATTATAACCATATTTGGGAAGGTTGCTTAGGTTATAACAAATAAACATTCCCTTATGGATCATAATTGTTTTCCACAACACGGTGAAACAATGTTTGGCTGCTTTATGTGTCAGCAACCTCCACCATTCAGTGGAACTATGGATCCATTTGTAACTGAAAAATGGGTAAGTTACTTAGAGAATATATTTCTCTATTTGGAAGTAATGAAAGGTATAAGGTTTTCATTGTAGTTTATTTTATCTAAGGGTATTTGGATCAATGGTAGTCATTGGTTAAACATACTAAAGATTAAGAAGAAATAGAAAACATAAAGGTTAAGGATTTTAATTTTCACTTCTAGGAAAAATATTTAACTTTTGAGAAATGAGAGAATTTATAGAAAAAATTCCCGAGTCTAAGAGAAAAGTAATATGTAAATATCACTATGTATGAAGTTAACTTTACAAGGTTATGAACATATTTTTATTACTATATACATAAATCAAAGAGAAATAGTAAACATTTATTTGATGACATTAAAACAATAATTTTAAGGGAAATATTTTCCCATACATTATCATAATATGAGGATATAATATATTGTGATATCAATATATAGAAAGAAATATCCAAGTCTTATGGATTCAAAGGGAAGAGAGAGAAGAATAAGATGTTAGAGAAAAAATTGATAATGGGGAGAAGGGAAAGAAGTATTTTCCCACATGTGATAATTTTGGAAAGATACACCCTTGATCACTTTTCAATGGAATGTAAGCTTGCTTCATGTTTGGAGATAAAGGACATCGGAAATGTGAATGTAAGAGTAAGAAATAAACCTCTAAGGTTTAGTGTTTCAAATGTAATGAAATGGGGAAGTTCACAAATTAATTTCCCAAGCATCAATGGAATATAGCTCAAAATAAGATAAAGAATAAATTTCATGTTTATTCTACTACTATAGGTGAATATGAATGATTAAAGAGTTTTTTTAGATTCAAGGGTCATGTTGTAAAATTATTTTATCAAGGATATTATAGTTATATGAATCATGTAATGTATAAGGATCTCACTGTAGTGATTTTTATTTAATTATTTGAAATAATATGTTGAATGGTACTGATATCCAAGAGAAATGATTCATTAGAGAGTTAAAATTTTTGTAAAAGAAGTGATTGAGGGAAGAAACCCTTAATATGTTCATGATGTTAAGAAAATAATGATAAAGAGATATTTATGGGATGGTATTAGTGAACAATAAATTGGTATTGATTTTATGGTTTATGTTATATTTTCTAGTGTTTTTTGAATTTTTGGATTTATAGAATATATTTGATAACCTTTGCCTTTATTTTGAAAGAATTAATGTTTTCGTTAATGTTTTATGGTGATCAAGGTATTCAAATATTTGTAATGTGGAATCAATAGATACTTATTTGGGAGAATCAAATGTTATGTTTATTGTATAAATTTAGTGACATTTCTTCTAAATTTTTGACCTTAAATTTTTTCATACAAAATTTAGAGGATTCTTATGGTTAACTATTTTTGAAATAAATTAAGTTGAACTTTCCGGTTATTGTTGAGGTTTTAGAGATTAATATATTATTTTATAATTTGTGCAAACAATTTTGGTTTTGGAAAATATATAGAGATAAGAGGAATGAATTTTAATTATTTTCTGGATCAAATGATTAGTTAAAAGTTATTTTTAGTTCTTGAAGTATAAAATAATCATATTGGATATTCATTTCATAGAGTAAGACATGAAGTATTAATTGATCTAACAAAAATCAAAGGATGAAATGTTATCTTTAAAATATTAAGATATCAAGTATGTATATTTCATTATGTTATTATTATAGACGGTAAAGTAATTCCACAACTTTAAGGAAAGGATCTTGAAAAGAAAAATTTATTCTATTATCTTCATTTCCAAAAACAAATTATATCTTTATGGTTGTTAAATTTCTCTCAATCATTCAATTTCTTATGATCAATGACCTCTATCACTATCCATATGTATTTATTTTTTTCCTCTATGTCCATATTTTAACTTACCACTAATTGTTTCCAACTTGAAAACATATTTATGTTTTATTCAATACGACCTTCGTACTTCCCTTTCCCTCTTAACAAGAAGAATTTTTATTAACCCATTTTATGATGTGGATTTTTAATAAAGGTTATACCTATGTGAAAAAAATAGAATTATGAGTTATAAATTTCTATAAGGGGGTAAAATGTAACATCACAATATTTTATAATATATTCCTCTTTAGATAAATTTTATTCATTTGATAGTTTGTGTTACATGTAATATCGAGTTTAAATGAACCACAATATACTATTAAAATATTACTATATAATGTGACCATTATAACCTAGCCATTAAATTGGAGAGTATTAATAGGACTAAATAAATTATTAATTTTTTTACACATATATAAAATAAATTCATTGGTTATAGATTTATTATAAATAAAAATAATAATTATTTTCAAGTAAAAGAAATGTTTTTCTGAAAAAACTGTTTTTATATGCACAATATGTTTTTATCTTAATTAATTAAATTAATAATTAATGGTGAATTATTTTAATAAAATTTATGTATTATATATTCAATCAATTTTTCCATCATTAATCTAATAAGTTATAGGCATGGGAAAGAAAAAATCTGGTTTTACACTTAAAAACATTATTTTTCCTAAAAAGCGGTTTCGTAGCATTCGGCACACATATTTTAAAATTATTTTTTACCAATTTTATAATTTTTAAAAAAAATGTTAATAATTTTTGAAATAATCATGTCAAAATTATCTTGGAGTCAATTTTTTTATAATTTTTTGAAAATATTAATTTTCGATAAATAGTAAAAAATACTGATTTTTTATAGAAATATGGATTTTAGTTTAAAGAATTTACAAGTTCCATTTTTTTTAAATTATTTTAAATGTAAAATTAGTTAAAATCTATTATATTTAATAAAATTTAGTTTATTTGAATAAAATATATTTTCAATTTTCATATAAAATCTTTTTATGCTTTTCAAAACTTTTCCTTTGGAGAATTATTTTTTCATAGCGTCCGTGGGGGTTAACTTTAATGAAATTATACAAATTATATTAATTTAATTAAGTAAAATGGATTAAATATTTGGAATAAAAATAATCTATATTATATAATACGGTCAACTTATGTTTTGGTCCTAATGGATAGTGGAAACAGTAAAAATTAATTACTACAGTTAAAGTTAAAACGGGGTTTGCGCTTTACAAGAACATGTGTTAAGATTAATTATCCACATAGATAGGATTATTATTTGATAAATTGGAGTTTATATTTATAATTAATGGTACCAAATTATCATTAATTTTAGTCTTAAATGATAAATTATATAGGTAAATAAATACCAAAAATCTAGTTGCCATGGTGAAAACTAAAATGGTAAAAATAAGTAAACATCAAGGTTAAGAAAAAATATTTTTAAAACATGTGTTTTTTTGTTTCAGTGGTTTTTATAGACTATATAATCCCTAAAATCCATTATCTTTTAATTTTTTAGACACATGTTGATAGAGTGACTTCCCATTATTGAATAATTTGGGGTATTTACAAAAAATGACCCTCCCCCTCAATAATTAAAGAGGAACACCTCCCCGAACCTATTCACACTTATTAAGAAATTTGGCACTACAAAATCTAGAAAATTGCATCAAAAAATCTTTACCACATTCTTGATTCATTTTATTCCCAAAAGACCAACCCTAGGATCCTTAAAAAGAGAGCTTACATAGGTTTTCCTAAGCAGAGATAACTATCTTCATGAAACACTTTCTTTTTAATTCTTCTATTACCTCCTTCATTCATGTACTAATAATTAAAAAATAATAAAATAGTTATATAACATATAATTATATTTTATTATGTTTATGTAATAAATTATATTCATCTCGTCTTCCAACAAATGGGAATCAAAACTGTCAATCATGTGTACGACAGACTATCCCCTCGTAAACTGATGTCATGTTTTTCAATAACGGCCATGAATGGACTGATAAAACAATTTATCTTACTTATTTATATGATATTTATGAAATTTATATACTTATATAATTATAATATCATATATATCTTCTTACCACCCTATCTGTTTGAAAATGATAGCAAAGCTCGTGTGTACGTGTGGACTACCGCCTCCACAAAGCGATGTAAAACATTTTTCCTTTTATTTTTTACATTGATGGTAATAAGAATATATTTAATGAATATATATTATATATATTATATAATAATGTTTCTTTAATGGTGAAATATTATTTAACTATCTTTAATTCCATTTTTTAAAAAATGGAAACATCGTTCATGCATACGTACGACCAACTGTCTCCATGAATAGTGTAACTCATTTTTCAATCTCTAAAATTTATAGACTATTATTAATAATTATGTAATGAATATATATTATTTTTATATCATGATTAAAATTATTTATATTATTTAACGATGATCAAATAATGTGGAACAAAATTACTGAACCAAAACACACGTGAAAAACAATGGAGTTATTACCCGAAACAATGATTTTAACAAAGAATTGTTAATAAAAAGGTGATAAAAGATGATAAGTAAATCATATAAGGTGTTATATATATAATTATATTTTATGAATATATTTATAATAATTATATATTTATTATACAAGAGCCTCAAACACATATGAAGTAAATCAGACCTGAGGTAAGGGTTTCTCATCTCACTTTTACTTCAAAAATCTATATTCCATATTCTCTAGTTATTTATTTTTTGGGGTGTATATACTACACATTTGATATTTTATATCATGAATATATTTATATTCATGGTATTTAAATTTTCCTTTTATGTTATTCCTTTCATGGGGGTTATGATTCAAAAGCTACCACAATGGTAAGTGTTTATTTCATAATCTCAACATTATTCCAGATTTTCTATGTTTAAGACTCCCTTGGTGGAATTATTTTTTATCTACATATTAAAACCAATATATTAATTATCATATGGTAATTAATTTAATTTACATATAACAGTATGATTTTCTTCTCTTTGGTACTGAAAATGATTGAGAATATGGTTTTATGAAAAGCCAACTTTATTTCTCTTTTCAGTCAAAAAAGATTTTCTTATATATAATTGTTTTTAAAAAATGTTTTTAAAATTTTTTATAACATTATCCAAAGGATTTATTATATACATTTTTACCCATTTTTTAAATTTTTTAAAAATAATTTAAAAGTAATCTTCTTTTTGTTTTTAGAACTATGTACTTTTTATCCTTATTACAACAATGTAAAATGAATTTTTTTAGCTTATAAGGAATGTATAAAATTACCCTCCATCATTGTTTTAAAGATTCCTTTACAATTTTGTATTTATATTTTCAAATTTTTTTTTACAAATCTCTATAATTCTTTTGTTTTTAAAAGATTTTAAGAGTTAAAATTATATTTTTTTCAAGAATTTTTTTATGGAAATTTTATGGTATTTATTTTCATCAATAAAAATAACCACAATTTGACCATATGATATGTTGGGAATATGTTGTAATAATACCATCCTTATTATTTATCTGGATGGTTTTTGATTAGTTTGACTTGTTTGTGCTATTTTTATTGCATTCACTATATTACTCTGGATATTTTATGATTATATTTATTGATTGGAGTAATTATTAACATTTCATATAATAGTTTTTCAATATGAATGTTTATATTGACTATATTCACCCCTTTAAGATGAATAATTCATTGGACGTAGTAACTAATGGTTGAGTCTGAAGGTATCCCCTCGATTCATTGGTAGGTCTCATGAGACAAACTCTCTTGGTTATTTTGTTATGGCCTTACCCATTTATGTAAGATGTATTGGAACGAGTCCTTGATAGTATGGTTATGATTTTAAACATTATTAATTCCCTCATTATTAGATTAGTTATTGATGTTCCAAGTGATTATTTTATTGGTTATAATATCCATGGGTAAGTTTCAATATCTTTTAATTATTTATATTGAATTATTTGATCATAATTTATTCTTTTCATATTATGCTCAATTAATTTATTGAATAACATTCGTTTTAGTTATTTACCCTTCCATATTAATTATTCAATATTTATTCATGATAGATTCTATTATACACATACCCTTATTGATCATTAGAGATCACCCCTTCATATATTTCATTTATACATGATTATAATAAGTGTATAATGATCGATATACAAGGATATTCTAAAGGGAATAATGGTGTTCTCAAAAAAATATATTATACTGCATTTTAAGTTTTCAATTGAAACGTGAGATTAAATTATGTATCTAGTTTACCAATATGACTACCTATTTAGTAATTTGGAATGTGATTCCTTATATATGTTCAAATTTAATAATGTAACTACAGTGTCTAGGCTACTAGGGTTTGGGTATTTACATTATATAGATATGATAAGAATTACATATGATGTGAAGAGTTAACAAAATCCTGAATGTGTAGCAATCATAAAAATAATCTGGTTGTTTATCATACCTGATATGATAATCTGATGCCTATTTTATTTTTATAAAATTTTATTAATGATTATTAGTATATTAAAATGTATCATATTAAAGTAAAACTCCATTTTATTATTCTTTGTTCTTGTATATATATATATATATATATATCGTGAAGTGTAATATTAAATGACATTTCAATGTATGAATTTCTTTTATCCCTAAATAATGTTATTCACAGAGTATTATATTTTATGATTAAATGATAAGGTTATAATGAGTAGGATTCTTGTATAGAGATACAATATATTCTCATGTGGAACAAAACAGTGAATATGATTCTTTGAGTTCCATAGATGGCTTAATAAGTACATCACATAGAGTGTAATATAGATATATTTGGTATACTAGTGGTGCATGAATCTTATTTGAGTCCCCATTAAATAAGGCTAGTTAGGTACCTTGAATAATAACCTTCATAAATTTATACCCTACTTACACAAGTATATATATTAATTTAGATAATACAGAGGTGGTTGGGTATGTTGTTGATCATGTCATCAGTTGCAGCTTAACCAAGATGGGATTTTTCTCTCGTATAATGATTATGGCATCTAGGACCTCGATTGGAGATATATTGTGGCAGTGTGAGACCACACCTAGATATTTTTTATCTATTCAGATAATAAATATGCGTTGTTCTCATCCAAAAGGATGAATGAATTGTGATTTATTCATCGATCATATCAATATGCACACTAAGAATTGAGAATGGATGAGATTACAATATGGGATTGACATGTTTTATATACCATGGCCACTCGATGTCTTAAAAAATGGAAAATATGAGAATTTACATTTTTATAGGATGCAGACAGGTGGAAATAGGTATAGTGATACATGTTTTTGATAGAGATCATACCATATCCCTTTATAGCTTGAATAGCATTGAATCTTTGCTAGAGGCCGCTACTTTATTACATATATGGGACTGAAGATTCATATTTATTATCAATGGTATAAATACCCATAGGGTTATACTTTGTGTTTGATTGAATAAAGATTTATTTTGAATCAGTGACGATCTATAAAAGTGTTTTAGAGTTAATACAATTTTTTTGGATGGGTGTTCACAAGGTATTGCATTCGATGTAATAAAAGGTGAATTTAATGATAAATTTACATAAATATTTTGGAATATTTAAAAAAGATTTTTTGGATATGGTGTCAAAAATTATTGTTTCCAATATAATATAAGGTGAAATGGAACAAATTCTATTTAGATTTAGTTCAACTGAGAAATTTAAGGAGACATTCCCAAAAGATATAGCCCATATAGGATACATGGATATATTGAGTGCACGATATATTGAGATGCATGAATGAGATGAGATTTCATAAATACCCCTTCCTTTAATCAAATTAGAAAATGAATAATAAGTGACTTAATATTTATTTGATTAAAAATTATTGAAAGCTATCATCTATTAAGGTGTTTTAGGAGATATAATTTTAGGGAGTAAATTCATGTGATGAATTTAAACATTCATAAATCATCCATGGAATTTATTCATGAATTTAAATGCATGAATAAATGAGCAAATATTTAAGGATAATCCTTGATATCTTATATGAATCAATACCGTGTGATAGATGGGGGGGGGGGGGGTACTTCTATATTTCTTGGTTGAAACCCCCTATGACCCAAAATTCTCCTCTTATTCCTTCTTTGCATACAAGATGCATGTATATTGTGGATGGAATAATAATACAATACAAACATTGAATGATTCAGCACATCTTATGGATACACTATAGAGGTGGGGATATTTTTTTTTCAACTTTGTGATCCTTATCAAATGTATCAAGTGGTGATCAAGGTTTGAAGATGCTTCTTCAGTGTAAGTCACACTAGTATAGTATCTCTTCATTTAATTATTTTATAAATAGTTTCATATTATCATACTTGTAAATCCTTTATAAGGTGTTTTTATCACTTTTTTTCATCTTATAATTGTTATTAGACTCTAAAAAAATCCTTCATTATCCCACTCATGTAAATGGTTAATATCATTCATCGACAGTTCAACCACTTTATAATTTTAATGAACTCTATCTCAAGGGTGTACTATTGTGTTCATGAATCCTCTTTATGTATCTGGATTAAATTCAATTGAAAGAGGTAGTTGTAATGAGACTTCAACGAGTAGTAGGTCAATCAAGAGGTTTTTTTGGTGGGTTTTTAATAGTTGAATGTAGATCATAGTGTGGTGTCAATTGTTCGGAAAATGGTGATATGACCAATCCACTGATTATAGCCAGTCTTGATAAGGATTGATATAGGAGATCAGTGGTTACTATTGAAAATGTATATAGTTATATAATAAGTAGAAACTCAGAAAAACTAGGTGACCAGTTAGATCCCACTATCTATATAGGGTGGCACGACATACTGTAGTATAACTCGGTTACTTACAAAGATTGAAGTTATAATATATGTACTTTCAAACAAATATACATTTTCATCATTATCCTGTGGTCATTAGATGAAAATGAAATCCATATAAAATTAAAAGTGTTCATTACATTATTGTATTTATTTTAGCTTACTTTTATTATTTTGTGTGTTTATTGGAAGACTTTGTGGATGGTTATTTAGAGTGCATTCATGCTTTATAAGTTATGGAACTCTTATTATGGGAGATGTTTTATGTCTAATTATTGTAATCTTTAGAGGTAAAATTTATAGTGAATCTAGGATCCTACTTCTAGTAGTTTAATATCCAGTGAATTCATGTTTTTCCTCAGGGTTTTACCTATTGTTCTTCCCAACAAGTTGTATCAAAGATTAGTTAAATATATAGTCAACATACTCAGGTATATTTGTTTAATTTTTTCCATGAATTTATTTGATTAATTCAATGTTATTATGTCAAAGTAATGGAATTAGAAGATTGAAATGTTAGGGTTGATAAGATTTGTGAAATTACTATGCATTTTAGAGAATGTGGTTGGATTATTATCAATCACAAAGGACCTATATATTCTATAAAATAGAATCAAACTAGAGAATATGAAAAAATATTAATGGTGGTGTTTGTATCCTAAGTCACTCGTATTGATATGAATATCTTAGGTATGTAAAGTAACATTTAATATTCAGGGTAAGAAAAAAATAACCAAAATAATGATATCCTTAATAGGCATTTATGAAATCCCTACTACTTTAAACAAAGTGTTTATTATTCATAGGTTTTGTGACATGATATTTTCAACAGGAAGACTAGTTGTAGACCATGTAAATGATTTTAACAATGTCATGAGTTATCTCAAGTAAATGAAAGTGACTTTCATGGATGATTTATGTGAATTTATTTTGTAGTTATCACTTATGGAGAGTTAGTAAGTGATGGTCATTTTTTTATAAATTATCTAAAAAATACTACTTAGTGTTTGAAGATGTTAGGAACATAAAAATAATTGAATATCTCAGGTGAAGGGAAATATCATCACTAATATATAATGTAGTAAATTATGAAGCTAGAAGATGGTCACCCAACAAAAGGATGACTTGGATGAAATAGAAGAAATATAAAGATAAGGGTAGTGTTAAATATACCAAACCCATTCTGGATTACTAGAACTATAGTAATTGGAGGAATCACATGAAATATTAATAATTCCATAGAGTGTGTTTTGGAAGAAAAATGTTTGTATAATCCATTTATTTGGAAATAGTAGTAATTTTCTATTATGTGTAATTATTTTTGTGGAATAATGGGTGATTGATTCTAGAGGATAATTTCATTCTACATTAGATAAAGAGTGCATAGATAATTATGTATCATGAATATTTATCAAGGTAAAATTGATGGATAATGAGGCTCTTGAAGTTGTTAATAATGTGATATAAATATTTAGATACTGAATGAGAACTTCCTTATGTTAAAGGGAGTGATACACATCACAGTTTTATAAAAAAATATAATTTTTAATTAATAGTAAGATGAAAAAGGTATGTAACAGTGTCTATCAATAGTGTTTGGAAAATTACTCGTGGATCAATAATTATGGTAAGAGGAATTCAGGATGGGGCCATATATCGAACCAAAAGTTAAAATGGAAATTTGATAGTTGAAAGTAAAACATATGGGAGTAAAATTTTATGGAATTATAATTTTGGTCATCTTTGTGAGAATAATATTAATTTTATATTAGTAAAGAATGTACTAAATCTTGATCGTCCTAATGTTTGAACTTTCGATAGTTTTTTACTTGGGAAATAGATTAAAGTTTCATTTAATTTGAATAGAAGTAAACCTCATTGTCGGAATCTTAAACTCAACTATATCTATTTTCAGATACCAAACATATTTTGTTCTTATATAGATTCCACATACTTTCTCACATTTATTGATGATGAAATAAAGAAGGTGTGGTTATATTTCCTGATGCACAAGTCATAAAAGTTTGGTGTTTCACTCAATTTAATACTATGGTTGAAAGGGGGATTGAATAATACTTAGATGAATTAGGTCTGATAATAGTGGTAAATATAGTGGAAGGGACTTAAAACACTACTACTAAAAGAAAGAAATTGGCCAGGATAAAACTAAACTAGGAACACCATAATAAAATCGTGTGGTTAAAATAACGTACATAACATTTACTAAAGAATCCACATATAATGAGGTTGAACTCTAGTGTGTCAAAATAATTTTGGGTGGAAGAACAGAATTGTATTGTATACTTAGTTAATTGGAGTCCATCAACACTATTGGGGAAGAATATTCCTAAGCAGGTGTGGTCTAAAAAAACCAATAAAAATTCATCATATGAATGTTTTTGGAAGTCCAGAATTTAATCACATTAATGTTAAGGATATATACATGATCGAGGATAAGTATATGATTTTTTATAGGATATAGAGATGATAACTTTGGTTATTGATGTTGCGATCATAATCATTAGAATATTTCCAGATATCAAAATGTCCTCCTTAATAAGAGAGTCTTATAAAAATATTTGAACTTGGAAGAGGTTTTGGTTTCGTTAAAAGAATCAAAAGGACATGTTCAAGTTGATCTAGATTGGAATACAAAAATAACACTAGATCTAGCAATTTCATATTTGGATTAAGCTTTCTAGGAGAGAGCCTAATGGTAGATATACCAGAATGATTAAGGGATATGGTGGCACATTACCATGTTTTGAAAGATCAAAATTCATAATAAATGAAACTAAAAGATATAAAAATATAAGAGGAATAATAATAGATTTAATTTCAAAGGACTACTAGAGTCATATGATTGGTATAAGGATATATTCATGACTCATACTGCTTACTTCCAATAGATGGAGGAGAACCTAAGAGCCCAAAATATGTGAAATCAATATGAAATTATAGTATCTTAAATTTATATATAAAATATTAAATGGACTCATTGTATTATATTGAGACTTTAGAGATAATGGTTTTACTATGGGGAAATAAATCACTTGATAACAAGGACTTAGTGATTTATAGGAAGGTATTTACATGAAGCAACCAACTAGTTTTGAGGTTGATCGGAACAAGGACTTGTTGTGTGATAGAGAAATTTTTTTTATTTATTTTTCCTTGAATTTAAATGATTTAATACACATAATTTTTTTTATATTAAGTGAAATTGAATCAATTTTGGTTTTCAGGGATTATTTATTAATTATTGAAAAAATCAAAAGATTCATTATTTTTAAATGTTTTTTATAATTTGTGAATTTATATCATAAATTTTTCTAAACTGTTCTAAATTGAAAAATTATTTTTTTATAATTATTTTTTTATTGAAATTCATTTCATTAAATTATACCTAGTATTGAATCGATCCATATAAGTCCAAAATAAATCATACAAATTAAAAAACCTTTGGGAATATAGAATTGACCAATATTCATTAAATGGGATATGTCTTGATATAAATAAATCCAAATGAGAAGATTCTAGTTGTAAATAAAATCAAACTCTAGGTTTAATGTCCCTATAAAATATCATATCAATATTCGATCATTATGATAGTGGGTGGATGCATGAATGATAAAAGAATAAAATAATTAGTTTAGATAGAAAATTTTATTTTATTAATTTTAATCTAATGTTTTCTACACATGTCCAATGGACCTAAAATTTTGTAGGAGAAAATAAAATAAGTATATGATCAAATTTATAGTTTATGGGATTTGAGATTTTGAATTATATTAGGATTAAAATAGATTAACATTTGATATATAGAATTGGAGGTAAAATTTGTAACAACTATTCCTTATAAATTGTGTCTCCACTTCCATTCAAGGTTTAGAGAGGCATAGATATACAAGAGAGTGGACTAGAAACATGGGATCATTTAAGAAGAGAATTTATCATAGAGATAATATATTTATCTTAGGAAGAACATCCATATACTTTTGGATAGTGGAGATATAGGGAAACTTCCGTTTTGTGTTTTTCACATCATTGTAATCCATTTTAGTTTATCTAGAAACTATACTTTTAAATAAAGGTGGTAATATTATTTTATAATTACACGTTATTTTATTTTATTTTTATATTTTTTCAACTTATGAAAATAAATTTATTATTAATTCTATTTAAATTTTTTAATTGAGATCACACTTTTGAGAATAGCATGTTCAATTGGTTTTGGTTGCTCAGAGCTCTATGGGTAATCAAATCACTTTTATAAGGGGATGAAAATCCATATTGAGAACTAAATTTAGTATTAGTAAATATTAAGAATTCACATAGAGATATTTTAGTGAGAATTAATGAATTAAACAAGGTTATAATTTTATAAAAGGATAAAGGGATTGTTTAAAGGGTAAAAGCATGTCAACTAATTTTATAAAAAATCTATCCTTTCTAATTAGTTCTATTTTAAATTTTAAATTTTAATTTAGAATTTATTTATAATCAGATTATTTTAGTTTTACTTTATCCTTTTTAACATATTTTAATCCCCAATATTCCTAACCATTATAAAAATAAATTAATAAAAGTGATGATTTTGAATTATTCTACAACCTCCTCATGAGATAACCAAGGATACTATTATACTACATTCCTTGAGGATAAGTTTTTTTGATAATGAATTTATGAAGATAATAATTCCATAAATTAGTGTCATTTATAGGGGTTGCCTAAGTTTCATCATTTATTATTGTGCCAGAATGGATTTTTACAGTGATTACTCAAATTTTTGGCTTGTTCATCAAGAATTATATAAGTCATTTAAACAAAAGGTGAAAAAATCTCTAATTATATAAGAATTTGTAAAAAATGTCAATTATTTATGCTTTTATAATGGGATTAAAATAATTTACCATCCAAAATGAATCTCAAGAAAATGATAGCCTTGTTCCACCTACTTTTTCCGTTGAATAACCTTGTGATAATGATTTAAGTAATGGATTAGACCATTATTTTTCCATTTTATAGTCAACGGAAGTCATTACCATTGATTTACCCATCAATGTTAGTATAAAAAACACGGAGTTTTTAAAAAATTGTTAGGATGAATTTTTTGAAAAAGAAATGCCATGTGAAACCCCTAATTTTGAAGATAAAATGTTAGAACCACTGTATCAAACATTATCAAAAGAGGAAGAATCACTTTAACTATTCCTTTTTGAAGAACACTTGTTGAAACCTAATATTCTACCCTCTTTTAATGAAACTCTTAAAAAAGATATCCACTCAAAAAAATAAATAGAAGCTAAGATAAAATTGGTATAATAATAATAATTATATATATGTTAGTTAGATTATGTTGATAGTAAATTGTTAATAGCTTATTCATGTGAAGATATTATTCATATATCTTGTGAATGGACTAGTTTGGATGATGATGAAGATATTTATAAGTAATTAATGTTCAAATTCAAGGATAAAATCGAGGATTCATTTTATTTGTGCATTATTTTACAATAGGATTATGGAAATATGATTATTTTATAATAATAAATCATATTTCAAGCTCAAACTGAAGATAACCAAATTCCAGAATATTTTTTGGAAAATTGTGGATGTATTTCCTAAAGATCAAGAATGGTGGTGGTGACCATATATTATCTTCACCTCTTTACTACTCCATGGTAAATATAATATAATAGTATGGATCATTAATGAATCCATCTATAAAAGCTTCTACAAGCTATTAATGTTGAGACATACTAGAGAGATTTCAATTTAGTGGTTTTTCAGGTGAGAAACCTTTTCCTCTTTCATACTAGGGATATAACACTTTCATTTTCTATCCGTGGAAAATATAAATACATCACCCACTTAGGGTTTCAATATAATATTTTACCCTAGTTTATTTCTTTTAGTTTTAATAAAATAAAAATTATTTTTCTCCCTCTTTCTTGTAGTTTTTAAGTGGTAGTTGTTATGAGACTTACTCTAGGCCACAACTCAATAAACCAGGTTGTGTCCTTAAATATTTTTTTTAAATCATGGATATATTTTTTTAATCATAATTTCTCATAATAATTATTATATAATGAGTCAATTTCATAAAATAACTTTGGGGGGACATCCTTTACTATAATAGGATTTTTTATTTTTATTTTCCTTTCAGTTTAATTATTTTTTATTTCTATATTTTTGATTTTTTTCATTTTTTGGTTATTAGTTTTCATTTATATTTTTTTGTGAAAACATGTAAGCTTAAATGAATATATTTTCAATTTTTGAAACCCATTTCAATGAGTGAACTAATTTCACCCATGTAGCCAAATTCAAATAAATATTAAAATGAACTTTGTTTCAAATTAAATGTTTATATAAAATCAGAAACAACCTATTAAATTTGGAACCCCAGACCATAAATCACTATAAAGAATTTTAAATCACCACCTATGTGCAATATAAACCCTCTTTGATATCTTCTTCACATTCACATAAAATATTGAGAGAACCAAACAGTACTTATTCAAACAAGAATTTTAATTTTTCTATCAAGCCATGAGAAATTATGATATTTTCTTTGAAGATGATTTTGGAAAAGTTTTTTATTTAATAATACCCTTTTTTAATCAATATTTACATTTAAATTTTTCCTAATATTCCCTTATAAATACATTAATAGCCTATTAAGAATCCACATTACATGTCAATAATCCCTATTCAAACCTTCTCTAAAACTGAATGGCATAATATAATTGAACACAAATGGGGGTATTTTTATCCTATGGTTTTCTGTATTATTATTTTCTTCTTTAGGGTGGAAATAAGATTTAAGAAACATTTTTGGAGAGGTATTTCAAAATCTATTTGAATTAGATTTTTTAAAAAATTGTTGAAAAAAAGTTTTTGAGTGAATATTTATTTTAAAAACAAATAAAAGTCAATTTTTTAAAACATAAAAGAAGTTTTACCATTAAAAATGTGTTTTTGAAGTCAAAAAAATATTTTAAGAGTCAAATAATCCCCAAAAAATTAAAAAATAAATCTATTCAGAGTTTGAAAACATCAAAAACAAAGATACAAGACTATTGACGTTAATTGAGTAGATTATATGTCTCTGTAGAAATATTTAATTTTTGAATTTTACATTAGTATTTTAGGATGTTTGGACTTGATTAACTACCAAGTAAATTAAGGAGAATATCCCTCTTGAGTGGAAATTAAAATAATGAATTTTTACTTTATAATGATACAAACCACCTTATTTCGCCTCATATATTTTTGACTCTTAAACCCAACCATCCCTCAAACTATTAGTAAACCTAAAAATTTCTCAAGATTTAAAAAATTCATTGAATAAATTGGGTGAATATTTAGGAACTTATGTATCCTATGCTTACCCTTTCATATGTTTTAAATTTGAATAAATATTCTAAACAATATTCAAAATTGTTTGATAAGAGAAACAATATGGAGAAGTAAGTGTTTTGTGTTCATGGAAGGATAAATGAATTAGGAATGGATTCTATAAAAATAATTAATAATTTTAAATGAATTTTATTATGGATTCATGATAATTTTGAGTTCCTTGGTTAGAAAATATGGTGAATCTCTTTGGTTGTGCTTTGAATTTTCTTTGGTGCTTCTTTTGATGCTTACTTATCCAAGTGTACAATTATTAAGTGTATGGGAATTCATAGATATAATATATTAATTAATTTTTAATATAATTTCAATGATTTAATCCTAACTATTTTTCATATTCTGTGAAATTGAAACATTTTTGGTTTTTAGAAATGTTATGGGAATTATTGTGAAAATGGAAAAATAATTCTTTTTAAGTGTTTTTTTATCCTTTTTGTAATTCTATAATATCATTTTCTATACTAATCCAAATATAATTTTTTTATATAATACTATAATTTTTGGATTCATTTAATTCAATATAAGCTAGTGTTGAATATATTCATGATCACCCCAAAAAAGCATAGAAATTGGAAAACCTTTAGAAAAATAAAATTCATGAAACTTTATTAAATTGGGAATAACACTATATACATAACTCAAAATTATTTCATTATAGTTTTCAATTAATTAAAACTCATTATTTCATCTCTATATAAATTAAAATCTCAATATTTTATCATTATAATAGTTGGTGGATGCGTTCAAGTGGAGGGAACTAAATAGTCGTTTCATCCAGAGATTTAGACTTTTATTATTTTAACCTAATGTTTTCTACTGGGGTAAAATAGACATCATATTTTATAGTATTAAATAAAATAAATATCCAAAAATAAATTTATTTGAATAAATTTTTAGATTAGTCCATGTAGTGGGATGAAAATTATCTCAAATTTGATTGATTGAATAGAAGGAAAATATTCCAAAAATGTACTTTATAAATATGTGTCTTCACTTCCATTCAAGTGTTAGAGAGGTTATAGATTTATATGATAGTATATTAAAAGAGGGTATTATGTAGATAATATTTGTTTTTATAAAGATAATCTATATATATCAGGCTAAACAGCCAAGCAATTGTGGGTATTTGAGATTAGAGGACACTTCCCTTTTGAGTTTTTCACTTCATTGTAAACCTTTTCAATTTATAAAGAAAAAATAATTTTTAATGAAGGTATCCATTTTATTTCTTAATTACACATTATTATAAATTTTTCTTTATGTTTTTCAATTTATGAATATAAAATAATTGTTTGTTTTGTTTAAACTTCTTATGTGTGGTATCACTTTTGAGCACAACATATTCAATTGGTTTTGGTTTCTCAAAGGTCATTGGGAAATCAAACCAATTTAATAAGTGGATAAATGACCATATTTAAGAATCAATAAGCTTTATAGAAATTTTTTCTGTTAACTTAGAGTTATTTGAGTGAGCATTGATGAATTCAGATAGGTAATAGTTTTAGAGAAGGATAAAGGGAGTGTCTGAAGAATCAAAGCTTTTCCACTTCTAATGTATTAAATTTTCCCTCTCCAATTAGTTTAGATTATAATTTCTAATTTTAATTTATAATTTTTCTATAATATAATCTATTTTAAGTTTACTTTAACTATTTCTAAACTTATTTTAATCCCCAGTTCTCTTAATAATTATAAAAAAAATAAAAAAGTGACCATTTTGAACTTAATTTGTATCATCTTCATGAGACAACCTAGGGGATTACTATATGAAATTATTTAGGGATATTTTTTATTGATTCAATGTTCATGAGAAAATCATTTTATTTTTTTGTGTAATTTGAAATATAGTGACTATAACTTGAAATAAGTATTAAGATAATGAAACAAGAAAATCAATTCATTCATGGTTGAAAATGGTTTTATGTGGAGAAACTCGGATAATTGTTGTTATCTAAAAGCATTTTTAGATTAATACTTTATCATCCTACTCTTATATGTTGGAGATATGATTATGGTGGGTCCTAGCATTCAATGGATCCAAGATTTTAAGTGTGTTATTCCTATTACTTTTTAAATGAATGATTTTGGTGTTGTAAATAAGATTATTGCTATACGGACTAAAAGAGATAGGAGTCATGGGATTTTAGTGTTGTATCAAAGGGATTATATCGGAAATGGCATCGAGTGGTTTTTAATAACCATATGTAAATCAATATCATCTCCTCTGGTTAGTAAATTTAAAATTTTAAAGGGTAAAACACTATGAATGAAATTTTAAGAAAAATACATGGAAAATATTTGTTTTATTTAACAATAAGAAGCTCTATATATGTTAAAGTATGAAAGTTTCCTAAAATTTAATTTTTAGTTGGATTCGTTAGCTTTATATGGTAAATCCATTTGAAGAACCCTAGGATGTTGTGAAATAGATCACCCAATATCCAAAATCTATGGAAGATACTTCCTTATTCTTCACACTATCCAAACCATTACAAGGGTGTGTTGATGTGAATTTTAGAGTACATTATAACACTTTAAAAAGTACAACATGATTTATGTTGACATTTAGGGGTAAAAAATTGGTTATATGTCTAATTTATATGTATTTTATTCACTCTCTAGTGTGGAGGTATAATATATGTCTTAGTGGAAGAAGTAGTGAAGTTGGTTTGGATGATACATTTATTGGTGGAACTCATGTGGAATGAGGAAAGTGGTTTACATTACTACGATATCCAAAGTTTGATTCACTTGGAGAAAAAATCAATGTTTTATTTCTGGAAAAAACCTACCAACACGAAGTACAAATATATTCAGAAGTTACCTGAGTATAGAGAGTTGTAGCTATATAATATTTATAGAAGACCAAATATGGGTAGTATGTGGACTAAGGATCTAATACAAGAGTGCCCGAGGATACATTGTGCCACTATGGGATTAGGTTAACCTAAATATGGAAGAGATCATTGTGTTTATACAGGTGGAAGATATGAGTTTCAATATGTCAAAATATTTAAGGTTACCTAGGATTTTCTTGAAGTAGTCTTCAATTGGGATATTTTTTGGATTGCGATGCTTCTTAAGATATTTAGATTAAGTTAACCATATAGAAGTAGTGATAATGATAGTTTAACTAGCGATAGGTCCATTCAGAGTTATTTTTGATAGGTTTGTATGTTTAGTGGAAGCTGGATCACAGATTGGTGGGAGATTTCTAGTAAATGATGATGTGATCAGTATACTATATGTATCTAGTCCTGATGAGTATTACTATAATAGATCTATGGTTACTATTTTGAATGGATGGAGGCCTATAAAAGTAGGAGGTTGGTGCAACTGAGATATCATCTATAACCTACAATATATATCATATGAGACCAATTTATAATTTTTAAATTGATTACTTATTAAGATTGATCCATGTGCCTAATAAGTCAAAACGTTTTAATATTTATACTTATAAAGAAATATAAATTTACAATGTTCTCCTATAGGTGTAGGATAAAAATCCATACCATGTAAATTCAAAGGTGTTTTTTACTTTGTCGTATTTATTTTGGCTTGCTTGTATGCTTCTATACATCTATTGGAAGAATCGTTTCATGGTGATTTAGGGTGCATTCAGTCTTTCTATGTTCTGGAGCTCTTAGTATGGGTGGTTTTCCATGTCCTCAATGCCAGAAATTTTGAGGTTTAATTTTTAGTGAATGTAAGATCATACTTCCTATGGTGAACATTTAGTAACTTCATGTTTTTCATCTAAGGGATTTACCACTCCTTCTTCAAAACATAAAAAATATGCTCTGATATTAAAAGAACCCTAAAAAATATTCTTGAGGTCATTTATTAGGTTAAATTTAGTATTTCACCCTCCATAAATCAGGATCCTAAAACTTAATAATGATTTAATTTATTCTAAAAGAAAAATATAGGTCTTTAGAAAAATGAACCATGTCATGGAATACAGTCACACACTCAAAGAAGAACACCCAATTAGATAATCATATATAGTGATTTGTATAAATAAATAAATAAATAATGGAAACACCACTATGGTTCATCGGCCGCCCCTCAGAACTATCTCTAATTTCTCACCAAGATACTCCAAGTCGCTCACCTATTCTAGGGCCTTTTCCCTAACTTTTATACCAACATATGATCTACACATCAACTAAGGTACATATGCAGGGTGTATGAATAATACTCAATAAGAAACCACTAATGATACCCAAATATTAACCATGATATATGTGAATGAGTTTACAATATGAAATGAAAGTGGTAACACACTTCACATATCAATGCAGAGAGTCATCATGCACTTTTAAGACACTATAAATATCGACCTCATATGCTTTGAAAAGTTCTAATATGATGGGACATTTATTCCCATGTCATAGTTAGGATAACATTTCCCATAGTTTCTTACTATACATTCCATGATTTAGGATAGTTCATGATATCAATGCAAATCTATGATAACATATCAGAATTTCAACCAATATAGAGTCATCCTCAAGTCCCAGTATAGAAAAATTCCCATCCTAAAATTAATACCCCAATATCTCAAGTGGGTGAGGCATCCCATATTGGGATTCATATATAAATATCTCAATGAGTGAGTTATCCTGTCCTAGAAGTAATAACAAAATATTTCAGGTGGGTGAGACATCCCATCTAGGGTGGAATATCCAAATATCTCAAGTGTTCAATACATCCCATTCTGGGAAGCATATCCTTGTACCTTAGGTGGGTAACATATCCTAACCTAGAAAGAATATTCTAATATCTTATTTGAACCACATATCCCATCTTGGAAGTCATATCGAAGTATCTAAGGTGGTAAAGGCATCCAATACTGGGAAGAATATCCAAATATCTTAATAATCCAATGCATATCATCTTGTAAATCATATTCAAATATCTTATAAGAGTGATACATCCCCTCATGGAAGTTTTATCCATGTATATTAGGCATGTGAATGATTATGAACTAGAAATCTTACCCAAATATCATAAGTGGGTGATTTGTTTCATACTAGAAGTTGTATCCAAATATCTTAGGTGAAAAAACAACTCATCCTAGAAGTTATATCCAAATATCTAAATTCAGTGACATGTCCTATCCTGAAATTCATTGGTTTGTGTCACGGGATGGTAGGATACCCAACCTAGATGCACCCTCTTGAAATCTTAGGTTGAAAAATATGACACTTTTATATAATCACTAGATTCATAGGTGTCATAAATGTGTCATTTACTAAAATTTCTTGGATAAAATTCCAAACATACTCATTTCTACCTTGGATCAAACGGTGTGTCACATGAATCCCAAATCTAGGATAGAATCACCATCATAGAAATGTACTACTTAATCATAGTCCATGGATAATAACCCACTACACCTCTTTCAAAAATATCCAAATTTACATATCTTCTAAACTTGATTTAATATCAATGATCGCATTATATATATCATGTAATCAGATAGTGGAGCTTGACCATCCTAGGATCAACCCATTACTCTTGACAATCACCTATTTGGTGTTTCCATCTCTTATTCTATAACCCATAACTCCAATATCACAATTCTTATAATTGAGAAGTTATTATCCAACCAGGATGATACTTTACCTTCAGTAGGTTTTCACTCAGTTTTTTTTTTATTTTTGAATAAAGACACTTTATTGGGTAAAATGGGAACCCTTACAAGCTTCTTACTAGAAACCAAACCAACAAAACACCATAATTTTATAATTGAAAAACAAAACCACCAGACACAATTAGGATAATAATAATGTTTCAAAACAAAAATAGTAAACTAATATCAAAATCTAATTCTCATAAAAAATAACTTATTTTTACTTCCTCGATAGTCCCCTCAATGGAGGAGACTCAAACAATAAATTATCACCCATCCCATTTTCTTCAAGATTCTATTTAGAAGATCCCCTATTATGATCTACTCTATTAGGTTCATTTAATTCCCTAGTTTCTATCTATCCCACCCTCCCCACATCCTAATTTAACAGTAGCTACTTATTCTTCTAAAAAAGTAAAATGATTCTTGAAATTCAAAACTGATTAAGAGGGGGTATATGTTGATCAAACAGAATAGTCTCATTTTTTCCTATAAGACTTCCCATACTCACCTTGACATTTTCCTCTATATTTTTACCAGATTCATCAACATTTAAAGAATTTTCTACCATATTGATATATTACAAATTATTTCTAAAAATAATTCATGGTGAACTTTTCTAAGATGATGATTACATCAAATAATGAGGGACTTCTTATTCCATAGTTCCAATAACATAAAACTGTATGGTTTGGGACTATGCAGAATGTTAAAACTGTACATTCCTATTAATTTATTCTATGAACTTATTATTTATTGATTACTTATCTATTTCCTTATCATGAATTACCATATGATCCTCACTAGCATCAGGTTTTACATTATCTATGGACTTTAATAAATATCCAGATAAACTTGATTCAATATTCCTCATTTAGGTTGCTTATTACTCGATTTTAAAGTATGTATGGTCCTCCGATATCCTTGATAGTTTTAATGGTACACTTCACCTATATATACCCAAAAACTACACTTCATAATTCCATGATCAAGTTATTCCAACAATATGAGAAGTAATGGCCTTGAATCATATAGAAAGATAAGTAATCTATCAAAATTTCTTGAACTACTAGTTTCTAGACTTTATTGACAGAGAACTAATAAGGATCTAGATGTTTCTTAAATAATTCAAACACAAAACCAAAATAAGCATGTATTGGATTTTTTTAAGTGTCTTCTAATCAATACATATAAATTTTCTAAGAGTGTCCCAAACAATTTTAAGAATAAAAAATAAAGGAAGGTAAAAATAAATAATCCTAATCTATAGGTATAAAAAATAGTTATTCTTTCCCAATGTTAACATTTGGGTTCCCATAGTAGATAAAATATATAAGAATACAAATTTTAGATATACATTAATGAACCGAAATCCAAATCCTGTACATCTTTCCACCTGATAAAAATTAGATGATAAATCAATAGACATAGGGTGGATCTATTTTAAAAATTAACATACCTATTGAAATTAGAATTTGAATGGTTACACTTAATAAATTTTTCAACTAAATAGAGCTAATGAGGGGATGATTCATCTAAATCTTAAAGGTAAGATTGGTCAATAACTATAAATCCTCCATGAAATATATATTCTCTCTAATTTACCTATATTCGAGGAATCAACCAAATAATGGGGGATTTTATTATTGAAACATATCTATCCCCCTAAAAAAATATGAAATAGATGTTGGAAAGGAACTATTGATGTAATTGAATAAAGATATCTAGTGGTATGGGAATCCATAAATAGAACATGAAGGCCTGAAGGCTACCTAAAAACCCAAAAACCCTAGATTTTTAAATTTTGTGCTACTCAGAAGAGTCACTCACTGCTCTTATTTTCACTCATAATTATATGATACAACCCTTATTATTAAAATTAATCCCAAATTTACTCATCTATTTTATTATATGGTGATTTATCCAATATGTATCATCGACAACTCTTCCTATTACCAAACCCTTAAGGTGAAACCCTCACTGAGTGATTAACCCACAAGTGTACATTTGTTATAATTTACTTTATAATTATACTATGACCCCAAAAGACTCTTTTGCTGATCCCCATTCCATATTTGATACATGATCTCGAGCAAACTAATCGCTCCACCCACAAAAAGATCAAATATATCCATAAATTATCACACATCGATAATCGAGACCTAATTAGGTCACCCAATCCATTACCCATGGTTTAACACACTATGATGGGACATTTACTTTTTATTCCAAGGTATTAACCTAACCAGAGTTATAGGGTGATTCAATTTCCAAGGGAGAATGTGTGAGATATTGGCCTCAATCCTTGAAGTCATGCCTAATTCCTATATACCCTTAAACCCCATAATCTCGTATTTAGGTTATTTACACCCATTTGACCTCAAATTCACACCATACCACACATGAAATTACATATAAAAGTAGTGTATAAGACGAACAATAAACCTATTTAATATAAGTATCACCGACCATCCATACATGCTCACCCATTAATCATTATATATATGATCCCCTATCTCATTAATGATATTTTTTTAATTAGTTGTATAACAATTATAAATAATTTATAAATAAATAAAAAAACTGGAAGAAATGAGGGAAAACCTCACTATGAGGTGTAATCTCATTGTAATTTGATACAACAAAGCACATATAACTCACCTAAAACTCTAGGTTCCACTAAATGTGAAGTCCATAGGATCCATTACTAATTCATCAACTAATTACACCCTAAATTAAAATATATATATAATAATAAATTGATACATAACTCACCTCTACTAAAACAAATAGAAATGATAAAATTTTACCCCTTTTGAGACTCAATTATTTCTTGTATATAAAATACCCTTTTTTACAATGTGATTTTCACCATTATATTTTGAAATCACATCTAAATCCCTAACCTGGACACAACCAAATTATTGGAGAATAAAAGATGGAAAAGAAATGAGGTGAATAGAGGAACCTTATCTCAAGTTTACATGGAAGTTATCTTAAATCAACCTATTGTTAAATGAAACCAAAAGGGGTTTATGGGGAAGGGAAAAGGGTAGAATTTATACCTAATACGATTTATTGCAATCCCTAGAAAAAAAAATAAATTGTATTTTCTATCAAATGAAAATTTCTCTCATATTAAAAAAAAGTCACATGGGTACCACCAAGTATTAGGTTAACCTCCATCATCCACTTGATGGATTTCCAGGTGTCTGGTGCTAGGGAAATGGCCATCTAGTGGTGAAACTAGTGGGAAAATCCGACTAATTTCATTACCTAGTACCTAATAGAATCCTTCTAGGTAACCAATTCATTTGAATCAAACTTTTAAATTTATATCATTTACACACTATTTTAGAATTCAATTTACGTATTTTACACCCATATGTCCACCTCTAAAACATCTAATACTTACTTAAAATTTGTCAAAACCTTCTCCATTTACACGACATTTGAGAAATCAATTTACATATTTTACACCCATATATACACCTCTCAAAAATCTACTACATATTTAAATTTTTTCAAAAACCATCTCCATTTGTTCTAGGTTATATTAAGTAGATTAGGATATTAATTTATACAAAAAACCAAATTATGAATTCTAGAGGTGAGGATTTGATTGTGTTATGTCATGACCCCAATTACAAAACAAATAGGTGATGGGCTAACTATGATATATTTAAAATCCAGTTACGATCCATGGGGGAGAGGGTCTGACTATATTATATCATGACCCAAAGTATGTATATACTCATTTCCTATACTTATGAGTTAGTTTTATGATATGAAAACTCTTCAATTTGTAAGATATGATTTGGTATTGGCCAAAGAAGGAATGGTCATAAGTCATGGTGGCTAGGTAAACCCTTAATATATTAAAATGGTATTTATTATTGATTATTATATTGTGTTCCAATGTTTTATTTGATATTATTTGGTTTTCATTACATTAATTCTAAAAAAATAAGCATATTAATACATTTAAACTTTATAACTTATGTTTAGTGCCATTTAACGGTGTTTGATAAGTGGTTATACTAACACATTGTCTGTAAACATTTATATGTATATACTGTTATCCTGGTATTTATGAAAAGTATAAAACATGTGTTTTAAGATAGGGTAATGAAGGAATAGAAGGATTGTGTAATCATAT
The DNA here is from genome assembly GCA_963277665.1 of Viscum album. Lineage (NCBI taxonomy): Eukaryota > Viridiplantae > Streptophyta > Magnoliopsida > Santalales > Viscaceae > Viscum > Viscum album. The sequence goes on from OY728145.1 coordinate 510,370,353, forward strand.
TATAGTTAGGATAAGGTTACTACATGATATATTAGGTAATTCACTGGTGACCTATTTATTTCAGTTACTTATTTATTCATTGTATTTCTCTTCTTGAGGGTGAGTCTTGATGTATGTTGTATCTATTTGACATTATTTATATTTTTTTGTATTATTATCATTATTTCACATGGGTTTAATAGGTAATGAAGATGTATTTATGATGATATAATAAAATTACGTTAGTTATTTTATTCCATACTATGAATTATTATTGAGGACATAACATTCCCATGAATTTTGTGACCCCTTATCACAAGTTAGTATGTTTTTAAGGCATTCATGACTAAGTTCACTTAGATATATAGTATAGGACATGGGTTTTAGTTCCATGTTGGGTCATTATAAAATGAAATCTAGGTAAATTTTGGTTTTCTAGGAATATATATAGGTAGATATAATGTTGTTTTTGGAATTGGGAAGTAAGTTATAAATTGACATGATCAACCTACTTACAGAGAAAGATCGTGTTTCTTAGGGAATTCTAAGGAATAAGATTTTTTAAGAATAATATTAATTGATTTTGTATATATGATTTTAAAATTTTATTATTAATAGAGATAGTGTAATGGATTTCAAGAATCATGTCTAGGAAAATAAGGATCATGAAATGTGCATGTGAGTGTAATTATTTTATAGTGGATTTTAATGCATGTTTTGGGATGAACCAAAATTGAGTAAAGTTACATGTTAATTAAATTATCACTAATAAATAATTTATTCTTTCTTGATTTATTATTTACAAAGATTTAACTAATTGTAAAATGTGATGAATTATTATGATTTAGAATTGGTTATACTTAAAATAGAAATATCAAATGCTCATATTGTTGATGTGTAATGACATGATTGGTGTATTATATGAGTTCCCGTGGAATTATGAGAGTATTGTTTTCTTAATGGGTATGATGTTATGAACACTGATATATGATTCCATAACTAATTTTAAATATGGGCTCTCATGAAAATATTGAAGAATGTTATTGATTTATGTGTATATTATTATGCATTAAACTGTGATTTTTTCCATGTGGGATATATGAATGTAAAAACATGTTTAAAATATGAGATTTAAAATGTAAAGTGTGTGAGATTTTGAAATGAAAGGATTTCAATATGGATTTTTTTTAAAGAAATAATGGAATTCACGTAAAATAAATATTAAATTATAATCTAGTAAATATTTTTTTAAGAATTTTTTTAAAGAAAAATGGATGGTTTTTCATGTGACAGTATATGATTTAATTAAACTAGATTTTTTAATTTATTTTTAAAATAATTGGGATATATGTTGTATGATATACATATGATGTGATATGATATCTTAGAATGCATATTGAAACCTCCTGATTATATGATTCTTGTGACTCATCTTGAGAATAATTTTAAATTAATTCCATTTAAAGCTAGCTAAACACCACCCTAGATTAATTAAAGGTGTGTTAAAAGTTTTATTAGTGATCAATTAGTTGGTGATGTTTTAAGAGATTTAATTTATAATGGATTAGTGTGTGATTATTCTCATACATTGGTAAGTACCATTATTATTTATGTTGTTATTTATAACTTACACTATTGGGAGAGTTTATAAATTTCAAGTTATAGGTATGATTATAGATATGATTTGATATAAAATAGATACATATAATGAATTTTTTGGTGGTTCCATTGAATTAAGTGTTATAATCTCTAAAGGTTAGTGCTATGTGAGTATATCAGGTCGACAGTGGGTATGGGTTGAATTTTGGGTTTGTTATTTTGATGTGATACATCCTTGACTTAGAGGTTGTTAATGTGGGATTACTTCTTATGTAATGATAAGGGGGGTTCTCGTTGGGTTATATTATTATGATTTCATCAGAAACATGAGATTAAGATGGACAAGGGATGTGATGCAAGGTATCAAATTTGGTGTTATTACAACTGATTGGTAGTTTATGTAGCATCTAATTCAAGAAAAAAGGTTGTGAAAATGATTCATATGGGATGTGACTTAGTGATAAATTATTATGAATTAGAATTACAGTATTTTGAATGAATTTAGGATCAATGGGAGTTAAGAAATGGGATTTAGGAATGTGTGAGGTTTCATGGGTTGGTGTAAACACTATAGTGTATGAGTTTAGTTAGTAAAATTCAGGTGGAACAATATATTCAATGAGAATAGTCTATGATGAAGTTACCATAATGATGTTCCACTACTAGGGGGATTGAATCAGTGGTGGTGTTTATTTTTAAATTAACCATTATTGACCTGTTAGGATATAATACACTCTTGTGATTTCATGAACTTTTCCAAATAAATTAAAATTAAATAATAAAATAATGAAGTATTTTTACAAGGATCACTTTTAATGTGAGCTTAATCCTTGATATGATTGGTTAGACACTCAAATTATATATTCTCCAGTATAATCACAAGAAGTTACACAAAACAGTTCTTTAATATCATATAGTCACACAATTCTTTCTAGAGTCCCACTATAGTAACAATTTCACACGGTATGAAACAAAAAAGAACACTTACAATGAAATAAAGATCACTTCTAAATGATTCCATATCTTAAATATTTTGATAAAGATATTTCTTTTCAGCCTTTAAGATAATTTGAAAAGAATATGCTAATTTCTTCTTAGCTTCTAAAAAATCAAAACCTAACACATTAATTTATATTATTTATTAAAATTATGTGCTATATTCAAGTATTTTGGGTATCTAAAATGTTCTAAAGTGATTATTCATCTGTGCAAGTGATCATGCATTGTCCACCTTCAATATTCACAGTTTTGTGTACAAAATCGAATGGGTATTCACTTATTGTTCTCTTTTATTCAATTATTTCACACAATATATTGAATTAACTTCTTCTAAATTTATGTTGCACTATCCTTCATGCAATAAACTTGCACACACATATTGTCTTCCTTCTTGTGCGCAACAAGCTTCATCCAATAACATAGTTATATTGACCAAGTGGATAGGGATATATTAGTCCTTTAACATTTTTGAATGAATGTTGGATACATTGTATCATGTGTCTCAAATGGTTCACAAAAATCAAGAATACTATCACGTAAAGATATCACACAATCCCTAATTTATTCATCAAACTATTCTTCATGAGGCTTCTTCGAGAGTGTTAAACAAAGGTCAAAGACCTATGGGATTTTCTTCCCCCTCATTTAAGAATATCACAAGTAGGTATCCTATCTTCATAAAATAGAAGCTTTGCAGATTCTCTTTTTTCTTAAAAAAATGAGTGATCTCACAAAATCAATGTAGCACATCATGGGCTTGGTACTCCACCTTTTAAAGGAAAGGATCATCATTCCTTCCATCACCTTTCTCCCAGTTTTTTTCATGCTGAATCATTGAGTTTTATGATGTGTAATAATATTTAAATACAATTATGATTTTGGTATTTACCAAATTATCATATGCCAAAAAATATGGTTTCTCATCATACACTAGTTTGCAATCAATCCTCTCATGTGAATGGGATAAGAATTGCATGGTCCTCCTCACTTCGAAGCTCAAACACATAACCTAATGAAAACGGACTCTACCCATATGTTTGCATTCAGTCGAGGAATTTCATTGAGTTATCTACATGTATGAAAGATGTGGATTTCATGCATAGATATTATAAAACTCATATCTAGATAAAAACAATCATGTAAAATACATGATTGGCATAGGCCTTATCATTGGAAGTTCAACCATTAACATCAGTGAATAGAAACAATCAAGAATTTCTAGAGGTGGAAGAAAATTCAACATTGATCAAGTGACTTAGATTAGTTGCATTGTGAAACCCAAGTTACAACTATCATTTTAATGATGGAGGAACAATTTATTTTTCTCACACATCCCGCATAAGATTTGTGCTTTATAGGGCCTTCATTATATTATACATTCTTCACTGATACACTGATGTGTCATGGTAACAAGGCATCAACACCTTTATAACTATCCCATGCATATGATTCATGGCCCAATGGTCTTCTATCCCATCTATATGCATGCCTATGGGCACACACTCCTTTGGGGATTACACACAGGCCCACTGCATTCCTTCCACCTTACGGGATGGATATGGCTAGCTCCCTTGGTCATGGTTGACAACTAGATTCCATAATGCCTTGGTTAGGCCTTGGAATAAAATCTCTTGTGATGTTGGACATTATTTTGTAATTATTCCACCAATTCTCGTGTACTTAGAAATATTCTAAGTATATAATTTCTTAAAGCAATCCTTTATCAAATAATATTCCAAGAAAAACTCTTCATCTTCTAAATACAAAATTTTAATACATTTTGCATGGCCTTTTTAATATTATTATTCCAAAATCATCAAAACTACTCATACAACAAGGTTAATATTTCATGGAATTCACTTATTTCTTATTTACAACATTCTACACTTATTCTAATTCATTTTTCACATGTCTTAGCAATTAATATCTGCTCAATAATCATCAATTTTTACATGGATAATTTCTCAAGTGTGACATCCAATTCCATCATGTGAGTCCATAACACTTCTCTAAGTATCACCACTTCACCAACACATATTGAAACACATTGAAAACAAATGAAAAGATTTAGATTAATAATCTCCCCCTTTTATATTTTGTATTCAAACTATCTTTACATTTCAAAAGTAAATATGTGTGATATTTTCTCCCCCTTATTTGACAATCAAATGAAAAGGGTAAATAGGGATATCCCCATCTTATATTTCTTCTCAAAAACATCTTCTACTCCATTTTATGATTATTTCTTGAAATATTTTGAAAGATATATGATATCATATGGTTTTATTAGAAATGATTCTGTATTTAATCAACTCTAAGTCTATGTGGGGTAACCTAATGTAAAAAATAAGAGAGATATAACCAATAATTTATAATATATCCTTAAAACATACTCGCCTTTTATACCATGATCTATAAATATTAATTCTAAAGATAGGGGTCATATTTTTGATAGAAATAGAAAATCATGCATGTACTTTTATAAACACATCAGAGAGTTAAGGTGCACAAGAATATCTACCCCTTTGGTATGAGAGTGTGATTATCATGCATCACGTCTCATAGAATATCCCCGTAAAGGGATGAAATATTTTTTATTATCATGGAAATTAATTAACTAATTCATGAATACAACTTCTCCTTAAATTCCCTAAATGTTAGCTCATGACACATAAAATAGTAAAGAATAAGAAGGAAAATTTTAGAATTATTCAAGTGAGAGGAAAAGGATTAAAATGAATTTTCATCCCAAGTTCCACAAACCTATCTCTTGGAATATATTTGGTGAAAATATATACAACCCAAGATTTATTAGAAATTTATTCCAACTTAATATTTCCATCCTCCACATATTCCTTGATAAATTGTTATGTGATATCAATATGTATGGATATTCAATGTTTAATTGGGTTTTTAGACAACCCAATATCACTGTGATTATCACATGAAATTTTTAGTGGTATCTTAGTTTCATTCTTCAAATATTATAACCGCACTTGCATCCAAATAATCTATGTACAGGAATGTGTAGCTGATATATATTTTTCTTCATCCATACTCAGTTTCACTAAATTTAGTTTCATTCTATACCAAATGAAACAACCCTCTCCTAGAAATAAATTTTCACCTGAATTTGATCTTTTTTATGTACAATAACATACCCAATATACATCGATGAAACCCATCAATTTCAAATGTGAATCATGTCTATATAGTATCTCATAGTTCCAATCTAGTTTCATATATCTAATAACTATACTAGTAGACAATAAGTGAGACTCTTTAGGATAACTTTTAAGTATAAAACATAGAGTCACTACCTAATTTATATATGGACTTGATGTTTTTAAATATACAATACTTCCAATGATTCTTCTAATTTTTTGGTTAACAATGATTCTAGCACCTTCCTTGCACAATTTTCTTGAAACTAAAATGGGAATTGAAAATTATTTTCAATTTTCCATTCCACTTTTTTTCAACAATTCCCTATAATAATTTTTTAGATATAGAAATATATAATTGGTTTTTTTTCAATCTGAAATCCTAGAAAACATGTTACCTGAACAAGAATAGGAATCTCAAAATTAATTTTAATTTTCTCAAAAAACTCTTCATAGAGACACTCCTTATGATTTTATCCACATACCCAATGATTAAAAGATTAACTTTTGATATATATCGAACATAAAGGCTATTATCAACATTACCTTTTATAAACTCAATATCATTTAAACAACTATATAATTTAGAGTACCAGCCTCTAGGGACCTGTTTCATACTATGAAATTCTTTCTTCAACCTATATAACATGATGACATCATTATCTAAGACAAAAATATTAGGTTTTTCAATATATAATTCTTACTAAAGATCACCTTTTTGAATGGAATATTTCACATCTATTGGTAAAATTTATAATTTTTTTGTATTTCTGCTTCAAATAACATTATAATTGTTTCCAGTCATACTATTGGTTCATAAGTTTCATAAAATTCAATTCATTATAGTTAATACTATCCATTGCACACTAGCCCAACTTTTTTGCTTGATACATCCCCTTTATCATTCATATTATTTCTAAAAAACAACTTGGTTACAATAAAATTTTTATTTTTAGTTCTTGGAATGATATTCCAAGTGCATTTGTTTTCAAAATGATCATGTACATCATTCGTATCTTGTATCCACTCCTTATGTTCAACTCTTCTTCCAATGTATGAGGTTAAATTTGATAAATAAGAGTAGTTTAGTCCTTAACTCTTGATATTCTTCTAGATTGAATTGTATCCTGTTGACTACCAAGGATATTTTTAGTTTCAACATGTTTCTTCAATTTGTTATACTATTTTATCTTATTTCCATAAAGTTTTTCTTCATCACTAGTTTGTTCAAACTCAACATCATTAGTGATTTGATCTTTCTCAAAAACTTTATAATTCATCTATTCCATTTGAATTTAATTTCTTAATAAATCATCTAAATACGAATCAAATGATATATATAGTTTGTTCTTGTTTTATATAAATTTTACAACACTATATTCAACTGGCTTATAAATCTATTTATTTAAACATCTATTGACACTTCCATCAGATAGGTGGCCTATTAAAATTCCTTAATCATATTTTTCTTCAAAATTTTCCATATTGAAGTTCTTGATCTTTATAATCCAAGGAATTCCAAAAACTCAGAAATATTTTAAATATTTATTTTTCTTGAACCTTATTTATACGGTGTCTTTTGTGTCTCTAGTATCAATAGACACATGTTTTTTATATGTATAGAATTACATATAGCTGCTGTATAGAAATACTTTGAGAGGTTATGTTCCGGTAACATAGTCCTGATCAGCTCCGAAATGATTCTATTTTTCCCTCCATCTGCCCCATTTTTTTATGAAGTATATGGTGTATTATACCAATGCCTAATTCTATTTTTGGAAATATTACTTTTAGAAGCATCACATATAAAATCCTCATCATTTTTTTATATTAGTTTTTTTATGTAGAGACCCAAATCCTTCCCATATTTACTTATAGAATGTTTAAACATTTTGATTACCTCTGATTTTTTTGACAAACATGACATTAGTTAACCATGTGTAGTCATCAATGAACATAATGAAATACAAATCACATATTGTTTATTTTTTTCTCATTGGACCACATAAGTATATATGAATAAGACAAAGTAGTCTAGAAGATAGAACTTCTACTCCTTTATGTGAACCGTGTGTTATTTTACCTTTTGGATAGGTTTCAAATATTTCTTTTCTGTCTCTAATTAGCTTGGTCAGATCTATCAGAATATCATGTTTCAAAATTTTACTCATGCTCCTTTGAAAAATATGGACAAGTATTTTATTCCATAAGTTATTTTAATCATCGGAACTCAATTAATAGGAATTGTAATAATCTCCAATTTGAAATTAATTTCCATTGGTTTTTTTTCACTTGAAAAATTATCCTTAAATACTTTGTAATTTTAATGATACATGAGTCTTTTTGAAATAATAACTCATTTCCATCACCACAAATTTGGCTGACATTGATAAAATTGTGCATTAAACCTCTAAGTAATAATACATTATTAGACTTCAGATTTTGGGCTTCAATATCAACTAAAACAACTCCTTTGATTTTTAAGGAGAAATGATTTTTGAAAGTCACTACTCCCCCTTCATGGTTCTCAATGTTTCTCAGAATATTTGTGTCACCATTCATTTGTTAAGAACATCCACTATCAAGTATGCATGACTTGGTTCTTCTAATTTCTTTTAAAGCAACTTCAGTGATGTATAATTTTTCTTAGTTTAGATTTTGAATTCCCTTTCCATTCGAAAAATTGTATATTTTTCCATGAAGTCTAATCATTCATTTTTATCAATATGGAATTTATAATCATATATTAAACAAAATTATTCTAAGCATTCATACTTGTAATATGTTCAGAGATAATATAAATTCCTTGTAACTTCTTTCTCACTATTAAAATGTGTTATCCTTTTCTCAAAATAGCTACCCCTTAGTTCATTTTTCATCTATGGTAGTGAAAGTTTATACATGTATGAGTATTATTTATGCCTAAAAACTCCACAACACTAGAAGTATCCTCTAAACCATGATCTTTTATACTGATAATAGCCCATCATGAAATTTTTTGATGTTTTCATTCCATATAATGTGAATGTCTTTACTCTAGGGGAAAATATCTTCTTGGATAATATCTTTATTACATTGAATTAGAATATGATTTATTACATGTCTTCATGCTCCAAACTAGTGCAGAATTTATTTTAGGACATATATTGTTATAGATAATATATTTTTTTGAAATTCATTTAGAGATGGATTACCCTTCTTCTTCAAACCCATATTTTCACTAAATTATAATGATTTTTTCTCGACCTTAACAGATTTATTTTAGGCCCTATAATGATTTATTAACCCCTCATTGTTAAATTTTTTATTAACCTATGTTCTTATTTAAATTATTTTGAGCGTTAAGAAATTTTTATTTGGCCTTTGACTGTTGTTCTTCATTGAGAGAAATTTTTTCTTCAAGGTATTTTATCATCTTCTCCATTTATGTTACTTTCAATTTATATCTCTTGATATATTATATGAGAACATCCTCTTTGTTTTCATATTCTGCATTTCCTTTCAATAAAAGTCTCTTATCCTTCTTAATACTTTTGTTTTTCTCAAGGCATGATTGTAACTCAATTTTCAACATGTTCTCCATCTATGTTTTTTCACTTTCATAATCTTCACTACTAGAGGTATCAAATCCTTTATCTGCATGATCCATAAAGTCAGTTACATCTTTTGATTGCATATAATATGTGGGTTCAACTTCTTCTTTTTTTTACCACATAGATTATTATTTTACTCTTAAATAACTTCTTCTTGATTCCACCAAATTTGATTGAATATTTTGATCTTTTACCCCATTTCTAATTCTATGGATTCTCATCATCTTACTTAGGATCATAGGCTTCTTATTAGGATAATTTATGACCAATTTTCCAATTTCATTACTATTAAAACATCTTGGTGGTAATTTTCCCTTACCCTTAATCTTTCCCTTCTTATTTTTTTTTGATTTGAGAGAAATGATTCTATTATAATATTCTTCTTCTTATTTATCATCATATTCACTTGATTCAGTAATTTCATCATTTTGATTTTAAGAATTCTCATGTCCTCAAAGGCCATTCCATATTTTATCTTCTTCTTGAAAGCATGGATATTTCTAATTTCCTAAGAAATAATAATTTCACGTAGTTTATTGAGAGAAAGATCTTATCTATCTTCTAGGGTTGAAATTTTAGGATCAAACCTATCAGGAAAATTTCTCAGAAATTTTTTGAAAATAATTGAATCATCCAAATTTTCTCAAAAACCCAAAATATTATTGATAATTTCATTGACCCTTGTGAAGTAGTTATCAACATTTTCTTCTTTATCCTTTTTTATATCTTCAAATTTTCTTCTCTAAATTTTCAATTTTTCCTCCTTGACATTCAAATTTATTTTATAACTAATTTCCAATTTATCCCAAATTTCCTTGGAATTTTTGAATAAAAAAATAATTATGTAAATGTTTTCAAAAAGAAACATAAAAAATAGAATTTTTAGATTTACCATCAACTTTCACGTTTCTATTATCAAATAATATCATAATGGAATGTTCAGAAATAGGTGGTAATCCAACTATAACTGCATATTTGACTTCAAATCCAAGATATATAAGATAGGGAAATATCTTATTCTTCCAAATATGATGCTTCTTACAATAAAATGTAGGAACACCCATACTATTGATATAATTTATATAATCCATCTTCAGCATTTAGTGAATCCTAGCATAGTTAATCTCATTCTAATACCAATTAAAGTGCCCTAGGAGATGTTTCTCCACAGAGATGGGGGGTTAGATCCATGATTGTTTTTTATTATTTTTCTTTCTATTGAAATTTTACTTTTTTACCAATTAGGATCTGATCCAATATTGTGATTACTTAACCTTACCCAAATGCATTAAAAGTAAATAGCATAGGAACACAATATTTTTAGAAGGTTAGGTCTCAATGTGAGCCTAATCCTTACTATTAATAGTTAGACACGTCAATCATAGATTCTACATTATAATCACAAGTGGTTAAATAGAACACTTCATTAATATAATAGAGTCATACAATTCATTCTATAGTCCCACTAGAACAACATTTTTACACTGGCTAAAACAAAATGAAAACTTACAATGCAAGAAAGATCAATTCTGAATATTTTCAGCTATTATAACTGTTGATGAGGATCTTTCTTTTGAGCCTTAAAGATATTTTGAATATCTTATGATCAGTTATTCAAAACATCTCTCAAATTAAATCCTATACCATTAATTTATTTTATTTATAAATATTAGGTGATATTTTCATCCATTTTGGGTATCTCAAATGTACTCAAGTGATTTTTCACACAAGCATGTGTTCATTCACTTTCCAACTTCAAGATTCACAGTCTTGTGCACAAACCCAAATGGGTATGCACTTATTTTTTTCATTTATTCACATACTAAATTAAATATATTTCATTCACTTATTCTACCAATATCATGAACTATCCTCTACAAAATAGATATGCATAGACAGATTGTCTTCCTTTGTGTGCGCAACAAGATTTATGCAAGAACTTCTTCATGTAGACCAAGTGAATAGGGATATATATTTCCTTTCACCTTCTTAAATAAATTTAAGATACAAAATATTACAAGTCTCAAATGGTTTGTGCAAATCAAGAAGTATAACGTGTAAGGATATCATGTTGTCCCCAATGGCTTCATGAAACCATTTCGTATGAGCCTTCTTCAAGAGTGTTAAACATAGGTTGAAGATCTGTGGTATTTACTTCCCCTTCAAATAATAATATCATGAGTAAATAATAACTAATCAAAAAATAGAAACATCCCAAATAATATGCTTTCTTCAGAAATTGAAATCTCTCTCAAAATTAAATCAGTACCTCATAGTCTTGGTGCTCCTTCTTTTATGGGAAATAATCATCATGACTTGCACTGCCTTTCCTCCATTTTTTATATCATATCGAATCTCTAAGTTTAAGACAAATCATAGTGTTTAAATAAACTGAATATTTAGATGTTTATAAAATTACCTTATGCTAAAAATATGGTGGCTCATATTACATGAGTTTATAATAAATCATTTAATGTGCATGGGATGACAATCATATGCTCCTCCTCAGTTTGAATCTCAAACACATCACGTAATAAAAATGGCCTCTACAAATTAATTGACATTTCTCTGAGACCTGTCTTTGAGTTATCTACATGCATTAAATATATAGATTAGATTAATGTAGATTCTGAAACTCATCGCCATATAAAAATGATCATAAAACATCCATGGTAGTCTTGGGATTGATCATTAGATATTCAACCAGTGACACTAGTGAATAGAAATAGTCGAGAATCACTAGAGGTAGAAGATGAAACCACAGTGATCAGATGGCTTGGATTAGTCACATTGTGTGGCCCGTGTTATGTCCATCATTTTAATAATGTAGGAACAGTGTGTGCAACTCACATGTCCCACATCAGACTTATGCTTTTTTGGCCCGTCAGTTTATCATACAATCCTCACCGTTATGCTAATGTATTATAGAAGTAGGGGATAAAAACCCACATGGAACTCCCACACAGAGAACCTATGGGCCAGTGGGCCTCTGGAACATCTGCATGTACACCTCTGGGCATACACTCTTGTGGTCCTTACACATGGTCCTGCTTCTTACCTTCCACCTTTTATGCTAGCCATGTATGGATCCTTTGGGTGTGGTTGACCTCCTGGTCCCATGATGCCTTTTTTGAGCCTTTTCTTAGGATGGATTGTGAGTTTGGACCTTATTTCGTAATAATTCCACCAATTATCATGTACTTAGAAATATTCTAAGTATATAATTGATAAAACCAAGACTTTATCAAATAATATGCTAAGAAAACTCTTTATCTTCTTCATAAAAAATATTAAAACATTTTTCATGGAATTCTTAATATTTTTCTTGATAAATCATTAAAATTCATAATATGATAAGGTAAATATTGCATGGAATTCACTTATTCCTTGTTACCAACATTGTGTATGTCACGACCCGACTCATGTTATGGTTCGAGCCACCACTACCCCAAGCCCGCCTCCTGAGGCCATGGGGTGTTGACAAGCACTGGAGGAACACCAAAATCAAGGAGGCATTTTCCAAATAATCTATACACATGCACATAGACAACTCAATGAAAAATTTTTATAGGGAATGAAGTAAAAGATGCTACACTATTGTAAATAATCAAATTATGCATAGACCTCTAAATGGTAAAAGTAAAGAAATGTAAACTAAAAGTAAAAGGGAAAAAATTCAAACCTAACTAAAAAGTGTCCCAACCTGATAGAAACTAGAAAAGTAAAATAGTTGAGAGATCTCCACTCATGGATATTAAGCTATGACCATTGTACGCGGTCCAAGCACCCAAATCCCTAAGCTTCTATGAAGTCACGATCAACATGTCTGTTGTCTGTGTATGGCACGATACGTGTGGGAAAATCCCATGCAAGGGTGAGTATAAACATACCCAGTAGGATGCCTCAAATGATGAAGGGGGCCAGTAAAAGATACAATAGAAAAGGGGATACAATTTATATAACAGGGTATAGTGAAGAATTTCACATCAACCCAATAAGAGAATAAAGTAAACTCATCCAAACACAAAGACCTAGAAACATTGAGTATATGAACTTACTGTCGAGTGTTTTCTACCTATAGTAGGAGAGTAGGATCATCCAACAATGAGATGATAAACAAGTAAATCATGTGGCACGCCACACACTTTTTTGCCTCTCCTGGAAGGAGAGTAAACCAAACCTAAGGAGTGGGTGCTGAAAATATTTATACATATATGCTTAGTCAAAAGAAACACAATAAGAGAGTAAGGGGATCCTTATCTCATAGCTCGACCCATGAAGAAGAGTAACCAATAGTTCTAGAATTCCAACAATGATGCCTAACCCCCCACATGTCTACCATGAACACACAAGTCTAAGAGACATAATCAATACACCTTGATATTACTCACATTGGGTGGAACTAACTTGTCTTCACGATTTTAGGTCAAGTTATAAGAATGTGTCTTAGTGGTGAAAGCATCCCTCTTTATTGTGAGTCCAAATTTATGTCAAACAACATCTTTTCACTATGCTACACAATAAAGGTGTCATGAAATAAAGAGGTATTGCACCCCAGTATGTCAGGGGGAGGTTAACTCTAGTCAGCAAAGATCTGCGCCCTAGTACGTTAGGGGGATCAATACCCGAATGTTGATGGGGACCCACTACCTATCCCCACTGAAGGGTATATGTTGGAGGGAACTTCCCTTCAACTAGCTATAGAGGACCTGTACCCATGAAAATGGGGGTCAATAATCTAGTCATCAGTGATCCACGCCCTAGTACGTCAGGGGGATAAACACCCAAAAGTAGCTGTAAAGGACTCGAACCCATGAAAATGGTGGGTCAACACTCTGGTCATCGAGGATCCATGCCCTATTATGTCAGGGTGATCATCACCCAGAAAGAAGCCTCTAATAACCCATCATCGAACACTGCCTGAAATAGTCATTCTCAGAACTCCTCACATCATAACTCAAAATCCGAATCATGGGTTCACCATCATGTTGTACATGGGAAAACGCACAGGATAGGCTATTTACTTATATGAATCAAGTAACCTGTAAAAAGGCTGATTTTCACAACAACAATCCCGAACGAGACCCAGGTCCATCCTAGTTCGCCCCCAGCCAATTGTGACCCACGCCTACTTCAGTCGCACCCCAGGTCCGACCCAGGTCCATCCTAGTTGGGCCCACCTATCTTGCTTTGGCCTGGACTGCATTCCCACTCACCTCATCCCGTACCGTGTTAGATGACGCGGTCACCACCTGTCGCTGTTCAATGCGGCCACCTTCCGCATTCCACAACACCTGATTCTACCTCGGGTGACACCCCATGACACCACTGTCCTCTTGGATATCACCGTTTCATGCAGAATATAGCTGATTCTGCACACGGTCTCCGTCCTGTGTCTTTGCCTCACCGATGGTCCCTTCTATGGACCACTGGTCCTCCTCCGGTTTCATGAAAACTATGAAAAACACATATCCAAAATCATTGGATAGACATATTCATATACCTAATACCTGCTCAATGATCCATTTATGAATTAATGCATTGAAAAGTAAATGATAATTTTGGGAAGAACAGATGAAGAACATTACCAGATTAGAGTTGAAAAAAAAATTGTTCGATGGCCATGTTAGTCGGGAAATCGATGTTGATGTTCAAAGTGGAGAAATCAACAATGAATTAAAATTTAATTTAAGAAAATAATTCAGGGTTGTGGAAATAAAAATAATCTTACCTCATTAGATCCATTCATCATTGAATAACACACCAGCCAATGCGTAATCATTGGTTGGTCGTTGATCCGCCGAAAGAGGAAGGAAGAGAGCTCTTCCATTAGTAGTGGTAGGATTAGATGGAAACACTAATCATGAACCTATAATCATATATTTATAAAAAGTGATTAGGTCAAGGGTATCTTCTTAACTACACCCTCCAAAGGTCTTCGGATCTAAACAAGCCACATCCTCTCACTTGTGGTCACACTTAGGGAAAAGTCCTCATTATGAACTCAACTACAGTCTCTGATTTCCAATCGGAGTCCCCGTTAAAGAGTTATCTGAATAAACATATTAAATAAAATAAAATAAAATAATTATTTTATTTTCCATTACATCCTTGGTTATATTTTCTACTGAAGACCCAGACTGACAATAGTTATATCCTGCCTAGGGTAAACACCACATCCAGGGCTCAACCGTGCCCTCAGATTTCTGATTTGGGGAACCGTATAAGAGTTATCCAAATTCCTTCACATGAATAGTATAAAATTTACTACATATTTTTATAAAATTATTTTTGGGCACACCGGGCCTCAGAATCGCACGTCGTCTAAGCACTTACCTTGAAATATATATATATATATATAAATGTTTAAAAGTCTTATAAAGAAAAAATCAGGCCTCTACATCATTCCACCTTCAATATTTTTTCCATAAAAACAAAACTTGGAAAACAATTCGAGATATTGAGCTCACATCTAGATCTCTCATTCTCAGGAACCCTTCTACACATTTCCATGATGCCAAAAAATGAAAACCGAAGGGATAGTATGTCCACATAAGGTTTTTTCTTGTTGATCCTTGATCACCATAGAGTTCTATACAAATGTGTATCCATCTTTAATGTCCATATTTCCCTAGTAAATTATGTGCATATGATTATGTGCATATATACTCAGCTGCAACACATGGAATATGTCATACACCCACTCCAGCTATGGGGGTAGGGCAAGGTGGTTGGAAACCTCTTCAACCCTCTACATGATCTTGAAAGGCCCATTAAACCTCGAGGATGGCTTTCCTCCCCATCCAAACCTCTACATTATTCATTGTGGGGAGACTATTAGGAAGACATGGTCTCCCTACTCAAACTACAATGGCCTAAGACGAAAATATGCATATGATTTTGGTCTAATTTGGGATGTCTTTATCCATTCATGGATGACCAATACTATCTCCGCCATCGCTTGCACCCACTCTGGGCCCATAAGGGATGGCTCACCAAACCTATGTCCATTATAAATGTCACCTGCATGGTATCCCGTATAGGGCCTCAAAAGGTGTCATGTTGATAGTAGAGTGTTATATATTATTGTATAAAAACTCTAATAAAGGTAGGTGATCCTCCAAACTCTGGCCAAAATCCAACATGCAAGCCCACAACATATTCTCCAGCACCTGGATAGTGCACCTTGTCTTCCCATTGGTCTGGTGGTGAAAGGATGTACTCATCTATTGGTGGGTACAGAATTACTCTTGCTGGCCTCTCCATAATCAGGAGGTAAACCATGTGTCACGATCATAGAAAATCATTAAGGGTGCCCCATGAAGGTGGGAAATCTCCCGTATATACAAATTCCCCAAAATCTCAACTGAATTCTACTCCCAGATAGTAAGGAATTGAACTGACTTTACGAGTCAGTACACTATCACTCAGATGGTGTCATGCCCCTTTACTATTTTTGGAAGCCCTGTGATGAAGTACAGGGATATGTCACCCCATTTCCACTCTATTATCTCAAGCGACTGAAAAAAACCTGACAAAACATGGTGGTAATGTTTCACCTACTGATAGGAAAGGATCCATGTGATGAACTCAGCTACGCTTTGACTCATGTTGAACCACCATAAATGCCACTAAAGATCCTCATACATATTCACCACACTGGGATGTACTTATAAGGGTGAAGTGTGGAACTCACACATCACCTACTCCTGTATCATGACTGGAACCAATGTTTTCCCTTGGAAAAAGATCTCATGATTCCCTCCTTCATAATATCCATTTGGTGCATCACCTGTGGATATTTGATCATGCCGAACTATGCAGTTGATGTATTCAACCAGTGAACTCTTTCCCATGCTCAAGGAGCGAAGGAGTCAACACCATCGACTATAGAAAAACCATACCCTCCTGCTCCACCAAGGTTAGCTTTAGGGAATTTAACTACTCTGAAGCATCCCATACTAGGCGAGCATAGTACTTTCTATCAAGGGCATCTTCTACAACATTTCCCTTTCCTGGAGTATTGACTATCTCAAAGTGTTAGTCCTGTAGGAACTCCAACCAGCGTTGCTGCCTTAGGTTATGTTCTCTCTGGGCGAAGATGTACATTAGGCTCTGGTGTACTTGGTAAACCATAAATCACTCTCTTAGAAGGTAGTGGATCCACATCCTCGGGGTGAATACTACTGCTACCAGCTCTATGACTTGAGTCTCATAGTTCTTCTCATGGAGTCTCAACTTTATTGAGCCGTATGCGGTGACTACCTATCATTGCATCAATATACAACCAAACCCAAATCGTGAGGAATCCTAATACACTAAAAAATCAACACCTTCCTCTAATATTCAAAAAACTAGAGAACTCATCAGCCCCTACCTAAACTCCTTGAAGGCCTTCTATCACAACTCGGACTAGGTGAATGGATTTCCCTTATGCATCAAAGTGGTCAAAGGGGCTACAATCCCAGAGATGTCTTCTATAAATATAATGTAGTAACCTTCCAAACTAAAAAATATTCACACCTCTAACACATTCTTGGGTGGATCCCAAGAAATAACTACTTTGATCTTTACTGGATCTATGGATAAACCTTGTTCTGAAATGACATGACCCAAAATTTAAACCTCATGTATCCCAAACAAGTAATTCGAGGGCTTTCTATAAATATGGTGCTCTCGAAGTAAATCCAGAACCATCATTAATTGCTCTGCATGGTCCTCCTATATTACAGAGTAAATGAGTATGTCATAGAAGAAAACAATAACACGTAGGTCCAATTATGTCTGGAATATTTGGTTCATCAAGGCCATAAAAATGGCAGGGGAATTTTTCACACCAAAGGTCATCACTAGGAACTCGTAGTCCCCATAGAGACATCATAACACTTAACTTTGGAATATCAGCCCGACGAACCTGAAACTAGTGGTAGCCAGACATATGATCAATTTTGGAGAACCATATCACACCTCACCCCTGGTCAAAGAGTTCGTTGATCCTCAACAAGGGGTACATGTTATTTATCGTGTCCTGGTTCAGGTTATGATATTCTATGCAAAGTCATAAGATCCCATATGGCTTCTTCACGAACAAAACTATAGGTACCTAGGGGGGACACACTGGGTCTGAGGAAACCTTTTTTGTGAGGGTCCTTCTACTATATATATAGATCCCAGAGATCGGTGAGTGCCATACGATATGCCACAAAATATATTAGGGTAGTCCCTAGTTGCAAGTCAATTCAAAAATCCAACACCCACATTAGAGATAGTTTCAAAATGTCTTTGGTGGAAGATGTCTATTTAATCCTCCATAACTAAAGAAACCCAGATGCCAAAAGAGTCTACTGCACCAAGGGTTACTCTTGCTAAATTATTTCTGAAAGGCTATAGCCTCCTGATCACATCACCTATATGCCCTGCTACGAGGTCTCTTTCACTGAGAAAAGAGAACCTCATCACATTAGTGTGTTGGAATATGACTAGACTACAGTGAGAATATATCAGGGCTAGAACTATGGAAAGACAATCCATTCCCCATATGACACCATAGGGTTCCATTGAGATGACCAGTAAGTCTCGTGTGAACCTATCTCCTCCAAGTGATATCTCGCACTAAAGGAAGATGAAAGACACAGAAGAAGTGATCCCTGTAGGAACATCGAAATAAATTTATTGTCCTAGAACCTCTACTAAGAGCTCTAAATATCATACCTAGAGTAAAAATATAAAAGAGTGAATGGAACCTATGTCTACAAAGACTGAAGCAAGAGTAGAATAAATATATATTGTACCTCAGATCATCTCGTGTGTTGCGGGATCACAGACATCCATAGCATACAACTATCCGTAGCCCCAACCGCCATCTCTCTAAGCCTGGTGTGAGATGCCTAGTGGTGGTGGTGGAAGAATCTCATAGAATCATCCCCCACCTATACCTCATCCTACTCCTCTTCTATCACCGCCTCTCTGGGGAGCACTCTTTCCTTACCTAGGGGATCCCCGATCACGGTGTTGTGTCTATCATAAGGGTCCACCTGCTACTTGGCTAGGATAATTAGTATGTATGGTTGGGCAGTCTCATTCCATGTGACCTCAACAATAATAGACATAGCACGGGCCCCATCTAGGATGACTCGGTGCTCTGTGTTTCCCTGGTGCTTCTTGACTATGTGTCCGAGTCTAATCATGGTGAGGCCTCCTACGTCAAAATCCTACCAAATCGAATATGATAACTGTCATAGATGTATCACCTATATATCATCCACTACCAGTCATAACTAACTAGAATCCCTCTGACAAAAATTTTTCTATCACCAATGCCCGCTCTAGCACCTCAACAAAGGTGGGGATGCACAAGGGTACTATGTTGGCATGGATATCTCTGTAGAGTCTCTGGTCAAACTTCCATGCTCGAAATTTTCTGTTGTAGATCATTTCCAAAGAGTACAGAGTGAGATATATAGTACTATACCACTTTCATCCCTCCTCTCTAAATTCACAGAAGCCCTTGAATCCAAATAGAACGTAAGAAGGAGGGGTTACTCTTCATAGAATAGCTATATAAATTCATCCCATGAGAGTGACGAATCATCATGCCTCTGTGTAACCAAGATTCACCAATGTCCAGTCATTACATAGAATAGAATTTCTACCCAATCCACCATTCGATTTTTCAGAGGTCGAACAAGCCTAAAGATGCAGACCATCGACTATAGCCAATTCTCTACTACTTGAAGATCTAGCGCATTGCAGAACCTCAGTGGTCTATGGAACTAGAACTCAGGGAGTGTGCTCATCCTGTGCATATTCTCATACTTCATTTCTGGTACTATATGTTGCTCAATGGGTGTATGTGTTGCAACCTGTCCTCTTGGAGGAAGCGGATCGCATGATGGAGCCTAAATTGAGGCCTCATCGCTCACAGGGTCTTCTTCATGAAAGAGAACTAGTATCCTGGATGGGTGTCACCATGAAGGTATCTTGAAAGTTATCAAGGATTACTTCGGTCATATGATCTCACACACACATATAAAAAACTGTGGGGACTTGGCTCAAGAAGGAAAGTTGAATACTCAATCCAATATAATGAATGTATTATTGATCCCTACAATAAATGTCTCATGGTTTCAAGTAGACATGTGGGTAATCAGGGTCTTGGTGAATGGATATGTTGGCCGCTCATACCATAACTAGATTCCATAGCCCGAGAGCAACACTCGAGACATTTTGAAACAATTTCCGAAAAACCAACCAACACATTTTAGGGAAATATTTGGACAATGTACCAAGGGTCAAACCACATCTAATACCAATTTTTCATGACCCAACCCAGGCTGGAGCTTGAGCTGTAACTACCCCAAACCCACCTCCATAGGCTAGGGGTGGAGACAAGTGTCAAAGGCAGAAAAAACTTGGGGAGTCCTTTTCCTATGTACCTATACACACACACACACACATCCAACTCAATATAATATTGCATAGGAATAAAATTATAAGAAGTTACACTACTGTAAATAAACAAAACATGCATGGTTCTCTAAACAGTATGAGTATAGAAATTTAATCTTAATGAAAAAGGGTAAAAATAAATTCCTAGCCAGAAAAGTATCCCATCCTGACAAAAAATAGAAAATTAAAATAGTTTAGAGAGCCATGCTCCGGTATCCCAAGCTATGACCATAATATATATTTCAAGAACCCAAATCCATAATCTCCAATGAATTCATGACCAACATTTCTGTCATCTGTATAATGCACGAGACATGCAGGAAAAGCCCGTGTAGGTGTGAGTATAAACATACCTAGTAGGATGCCCCTAAAGATAAAGGGGGAGTAGTAGAAGATACAATAGAAAAAAGTATAAAATAGATAGAACAAGGTATAATAGAATAGTGTAGCTCAACCCAAAAAGAGAGTGAAGTAAACTCATACAAACATAAAGAGATAGAAATGGTGAGTAGATGAACTTCTTGTCAAGTCTTCGATACCTATAGTAGGAGAGTAGGATTGTCCAACCAAGATAATATAGAAATGGAAATCACATGGCATACCCCGCACATCTTTGCCTCTCCTAGAAGAAGAGTAACCAAAACTCGAGGATTGGGTACTGAAAAGGAATATATATATATATATATGTGCTTAGTCAAAAGAAACTCAATAATAGAGTAAGGGGACCTCCATCTCATAGCTCGACCCAAGAATAACGGTCGCCAATAGTCTCATAAGTCCATCAATGATGCCCCGCACCCCACACGTCTACCCGGAACACACAGGTCTAAGGGAATCAATCACCACAACTTGATACTATCCGCTTTTTACGACACCAACTCACTCACATGATTTTATACCAGGTCATAAGGATGTGTCTCGTTGGGGAAAGTGTCCCTCTTTCTCATGATTCCAAAGGTACATACAACCATGTATCGTCACTATGTCGCACAGTTGAGGTCTCACGAACTCTATAGGACCTACACACTAGTACATTAGGGGGAGGATCAATCTAGTCCTTGGGTATCCACACCACAGTATGTAAGGGGTATCAACACCCGAATATCGGTGGGGACCAACTAACTAGCCCCACTAAAGGGTATACGTTGCAGGGTGTTTCTCCCCAACTAGCCGTAGAGGACTCACACTCATACCTATGGGGGGTCAACACTCTGGTCATTGGGATCCACATTCTAGTACATCTGAGGGATCAACACCCAGAAGTAGTTTTATAGGACCTGTACCCATGCTGATTGGGGGTTAACACTGTGGTCATTGGGGATCCATACCCTAGTACGTCTAGTGGATCATCACCTAAAAAGAAGCATATGATTACCCATCACCGAACACCGCCTGAAATCATTGTGCTTGGAATACCTCACATCGCAACTTAAAATATGAATTGGAGGACACCATCACGATCCTCACAAGAAAAATACATAGGACAAGGTATTTACTTCCCCAAATCAAGTAATCAATGAATATGGCGCTCTTCACTGCAAAAAGCCCAAACGGGACCTTGTGGGGCCAACATCTCAGTCTTGAATTTTAATTTCCCCAACTGGCTTCAAAAGTTCTATCTTGAAAATAAGATCATGTTTCCATAGACAACATGTCAAAAAGACATTTCATTTGGAAGATATGGTTGTTTGAGGTCGTTGTACGAAGACCAGTCGAGGCCCACGAATGACTGACCGTCATGGTTGGTCCACTGGCTATGTCGACTAGCCACCACAATCAACCACCCGAGAACATACGTGGTCATTGGACCCATGGAGTCTTGAGCTGTCACGGCCTTGCGGTAGATCTCTCAAGACTGGCCACAGTCGCATGCCAGACGATAGCTCGAGCTGCCACAACCCCTGCATTCGAACACGACCCACACCTACCTTGTTCACACCCCACGTTTGACCCGAGTCTATCCCAGTTTGGCCCACTTGGCGCACTTTTTCCTGCCTATCCCACTCACCTTATCCCGCA
Source organism: Viscum album (assembly GCA_963277665.1). Taxonomy (NCBI): domain Eukaryota; kingdom Viridiplantae; phylum Streptophyta; class Magnoliopsida; order Santalales; family Viscaceae; genus Viscum; species Viscum album. The sequence continues at coordinate 510,393,154 of OY728145.1, forward strand.
CCATGTCAGCTGACGAGGTCGCCGTCTGTCGTGGGTCAATGTAGCTGCCCGCCGTGTTCCACGACACCTACCTCCACCTAGGGTCGCACCTCGCAGCACCACTATCCCCCAAAATAGCCCCTGCTTCCCAGCTACCGCACGTCCCATTCATCATCATCCCATGCAGCCTACCACATGCGGTTTCTGCCATGCATCGCTACCGTCTGTTGTCGACACCGTCTCGTTGGGGGTCTCTTCTGCAGACCACCATGCCTCCTCTGGTTTCTCCAAAATTATGATGAACATAGATCCAAAATCATTGGATTGATATCTTCACATACATAATTCTTTCTTTTTGATCTTTTGATGATTCAAAGTGATGAAAAGTAATCAATGATTTCACAAAGGATAGATGAAGAACACAGCTAAATTGGAACTGAAAAATAGATCGGTCAATGGTCTTTTTAGTAGTGTCATCGACATTGATATTAAAAGTAGAGAAATTGACAAAAAATTCAAATATAATTTTAAAAAATAAATCAGGGGTGTGTAAATCAAAATAATTCTACCTCGTTGCATCTGTTCTTCATTAAAGAACACACCTGCCAATTCTCCATCATTGGTTCGTCGTTGATCTGCCAAAGGAGGAAGGGAGAGAGCTCCACCCTCTATTGTTGGAGGATTATGAGGCATCCCAAATCCAAAAACTATAATCAATTATTTATAACAAGTGATTATTTCAATGGTATATACTTAACTACACCCGCCAATGGTCATGAGATTCGAACATCCTGTGCCTTCTCACTTGAGGTTACTCTTAGGGAAAACACCCCGTTATGAACTCAACAGTAGTCTCATATTTCCAATAAAATTCCCCATTCAAGATTTATTTGAGTCAACATCTGATATAAAATAATTTTTATTATTATTTTATTTACAGTTACATTCTCCGTGGCTTTTTCTATAAATGACTTGTACCAACAAAAGTTATTTCCCGCTTCAGGTAAACGCCACATCCCGAAATCAACCATTCCCTTGGATTTCTGATCTGGGATACTGTTTAATAGTTATCCTGATTCCTTCACATGTATAGTATAAAATATACTTAATATTTTAATAAATATATTTCCAGGCACACCGAGCCTCGAAATCGCACGTCGTCTCTGCGCCTAGATCTGGAAATATATATAGAAATATTTAAAAATCTTACAAGGAAAAAACTAGGTCTCTACATTTCACTTATTCTAATTAAATTTTCATATATATTATACAATTATGATTAGTTTAGTGATCATTATGTTTGACATGGATAAGTTTTCAATCATGACATCCGAGGTCATCATGTGAGTCCATAACACTTCTAAAATCCTCTCTAATTCACCAAAACATATTGAATAACACATTAACAAAAAATTATTCACTTGGTATTAACAAAATAATATTTTAATTGGATATGATCAATTTAATGATGAATAATAATGAGTTATAAAGGGACTAATGAATGAGGTATGAGTTAAATCATGATGTGAGTGCATTATGTTGATATAGTATGCTCCATTCGAAATTATCAATGTAAATAGGATAAGTACTTGTGAACGGTACCTTGAATTTTTGGAAGTAATTAACTAATAATTTAGTATTTAAAATAGTTTTTAAAAGGCAATTTTTCTAGAGGCTCGATGGAAGGGGTTTCGTACTTAAATTTAGTTCTCTAAAGGTGGTCAAATAGACCATTTATGCAATAGTTAGGGTTTCTTCAGACCATTTGTCACTTAACTTTTTCTTCAATATCTATATGAATATATAATATTGTTACATATATTAGAACTATAATTTTTTCCACATTTTTCTTCACTCAACAAATGTAATATTAAATATTCCATTGAATCAAAGAAATCTAGAAGAAATTGGTTTCCAATTTACATAAAATTAAAACATATTGTTATAGCCTACATAGATCATAATAGTATGTTATTGATACAAAAATATATCAAAAAATATGATAATTATTTCATACATCCCAAATAAAATAATTCAACAAACCTCTAAGTGCAATCAGTAGTAATTTTTCCATTATAACATGAAAATCGTGGCTTTTTAATCAGGTATTATGATTATTTCAGACACATTGATCCAAATTAGAGACATAACCATATGGTAACCTGAAATATATAATGTAGTGTTATTATAATAAATTATTCTCTTAATATATAGCATAAAATTATTTTGGATTTATTAAATTCTATGATTTTTAATTTTCAAATAACTCATGTTCTGAACAACTATAAATTTGGAAAATGTCTAGTTGTGCCTTTACATTATCTTTAGTCTTACTAATAAAGTAAAAAACTATATAAAATATGTTATAAAAATAGTTCTTATCAATATTAATCAAATCTAATATGTAATTGACCAAAAAATTATACCAATATGGAATATCCTAAAAAATATTACACTTTATCCAATTGAGATGTTTTCTAAAGTCATATATATATTTTTTGTTTATAAATGTTCTAAAGATAATAGGAGGTAATTTAGAGTCAATTTATTTTAAATAAATAATTAAAATCATTTTTGGAGGTCTATCTCTTTCAATTCTATATTTTCTGAAATTACTTCTATTCTTTTGATAAGGATGGTTCACAAGAAGAAATATGTGATGACAGTAAAAAATAGGGTTTCTTCCACTGACAAGAATTAATGATTCAATTTCACTCATATAGTATGAGAATTATTTTGGACCATGTCTAATCTAACTATATTACATTTTATATTGTAAAGTCACTATTTGTCCACATTAATACAACTTTCATTGTAATATTCTATTTTTCAACTAAATCATATGAAGAGAAGAACCTTACCTAAAATTTTCATGAAAAACCCATGAATAAACTAATGATTAAATGAAACCAAAAGGGGATTTATATGGAAGGAAACAAGGGTAAATTCCAACATAATAATCCTCATCGTGATCCTTAGAAGTATAAAAACCAAAGGGGGTTTTTCATCAAATAACAATTACTCTGTTATTAAAAAATCACATGGGTTCCCCCAAGTATTTGGTTGACCTCCAACAGCCACTTGATGGACTTATAGGTGCCTGGTGTTGGGGAACTATCCCCCTAGTGGCCGAACTAGTGGGATAATCCCACTAATTTCATCACATGGTACCTGATAGCAATATACTAGGTACCCGATGGTTTCTGAAGCCAACTCCCAAATTCATATCATTTACACAACACTTGAGAATTAACTTTGAGTATTTGACACCACATTATAAAAATGGAAAACATCCAATACTTATTTATAATATGTCAAACCCCCCCACTTATTATAAATTAAAAAAATTAAATTCACCTCAGTTTCACCTTTATCAAAACAAGGATCATCTCTAATTTCACAAACACTAAATAATATAAGGAATTACAGGGGTCTAACAAGTTACCATGTGGTGAAAATTAAGATTCATAGTGTATAGGAGGAGAATGAGTTATACCACAATATTAATTATGAATTCTAGAGGTGAGTATAAAAATGTGTTATGTTATGACCCCATTTAAAAAACAAATAGGTGAGGGTGAACTTTGTTATATTTGAAATCTAGTTATGATGTGTGGAGAAGAGGGCCTAACTATATTATGTCATGAAGAAAATTATGGATATACACATTGATTGTAATTATTATTGATTGTGATTGTATGAAAATTATTCGCTTTGGAAGATATGACTTGGTATTGGAAGAATAAGTAATGGTCATGACTCGTGGTGGAAAGGTAAGCCCACAATAATAGACATGGTGTTTATTTTAGATTATTATATTGATTTTCCATGTTGTGTTTGGTGTATTAGGTTTTTATTTCATTAATTCTAATGAAAAAATCATATATATACATGTAAAATTCCTAACATGTGTTTAGGGTCTTTTGGTAGTGTTTACTAAGTTGTTATACTTACACACTACATGTAAAACTTTGTATACATACAATTTTACTAGTATTAATCATGGGTATCAAACATGTTGAAGGGATTAGTACTTAAAGCTAGTGCCATTAAGGTGGTCAAAGGGACCATTTGTGTAATAATATAGTTTTTTCACAGAACTAACTTTCATGCACTTGGAATCTGAAACTCATTTGAATTATATTGAACTAACTAGCACTCATTTTAATTAAATTTAATATTTTAGTTGTTTATTTAAACACTATGAGAGGGTTTACATGAAATATTAATTTTTGGTTAAAATATTCTAAAATTATAATATCCTCATTAATGGGGTGTCAGATTGAGAAACAGAATTTTCATTTGAATCAAGAATGAGGTGTTTCCTTTGGATATGTATTTTGGTCATTTTATGTCTGTTTTAATTTTCTGGCATTAGTGGTATGTTTTTGTATTAAAATAGTAAAAATATATTTTAACCTAAAATGGTCTATAGATTCATATTTTAGATGTAATTATATAGAGTCTAGGGTTAAAAATATCTCAATATATAGGTCACCACTGGAGCTAAATAATTCAACAAAAAACTTGGAATTGATGATGATAGGGTATAATTCTTTATTTGGATACTCATTTTTCTGAGAAATCATAAACCTTAAAATCCTATATCATTTTATTTTTATTTTTTTGCTTTATTCCATGAAATTTACACATATTAAACTATAAACAAGGATGCTGATAATGGAATTATATTGACCAAAATTTGAAGAATTTAATTTGGTTAAATATAGATAGAATTTTGACACACCAAATATTATATTTAGGTTTTGAAGGGTTTAAACTAAAATTATTTAAATGAGACTTTATATCTTGAATTGTTCCCTTTTAATGCTTCTAGTGATATATATATTTTAATTATGACTTGAAATTTTAGTTGTAAATTATAGATAAGTTTTAGTGATTGAAAGTTTTATCTAGGATTCAAATGTATTAATAATTTAGTTAGAATAAAACCTCTTATATACAAATTATTATTGTTTAGTGAAATCCATTAACATTAAAATCACATAAATTAAATTTATGGTTTAAAATATATAATAGATAGAATTTTGATCAACTAAAATATCTCTATAGAATTTGGATAACTTTAATATTTAATCTTAATTATTATTTAAATTTATTAATCCCTGTATTGAAATAAACGAAATACCAATGAAATTTCAAGAAATCATTGTACATGTTTTGAGAAATCATAAAAGAAGTATTTATATCCATTTTTCATAAATTTTAAATCTATACCATATAATGTTGAATCACAGACTCTACCATACATAGATAGAAATAAATATAAGAGATGAATCCAACTATTTATTATTTTCATTAACTGGATAGGAATATATTAATGAATATTTGGGTAAATTGTATAGATAATGTAACATTTCTTGTGAATTAGTGTGAAAATTTGTGTCATGGTATTATCACATTAAACTTATACCTAGACCTCACTAAATTAACATTAGTGTGGACATTGAGTTATTATTCTCTTTAAATATTGTTTTATTAACTTACTAGAAAAATTATATGAAGATAGTTTTACAATTTGAGACATTCAAAAATTTTAGGTGTTTAAAATTATAAAAGATTTAATGTTGCAATCTAAAAAGAAAATCATTGATCGCAAATGGAATCTAATATATTTTTTATGGTTCAATCAGGATGGAAACCCATCACAAGTAGAAAAATTGTGATGGGAACACATAATGATTGACACATGGTGGAAAATGGTGTCAAAGAAACATATTTTTTCAACTGACCATCGTAAAGAAATTATGATGAATACATTCCACATCAAAAATATTTCTTTTCACCACTCACCCAAAAATAGAATGAATTATTATTAAGGATTAAATCATATTCTTTCCGAAAATTTTATTATAAAAAATACTAATTTTTGGTTCCAATAACCTTAGGAAAAAGAAAATATGATTTCATCACAAAAAAAAGAAAAATAAAAAAATACCAAAAAATTTTAAAAACACAAAATATATATAAAATTTTACATATAAATTAATATTCATATTATAAATAATATCACCATATAAAAGTTATCGTAATATATTTATCATCAAAATATCATCTCTCGCTATAGATTTGGATTATCATCTAAAGGACTGAGTGTAGGGATCTCTACCTCTATTCAATGTTCTAGTTGTCGCATGTACTACGGAATATACTCATTTTGTTTCCTTTTCAATCAATTTTGTTCCTCATACTATCAAAAAATCTCCTCCTACTCTCTATACATTCATTCTATGGTCTTAATATAACCTCACAACCTCTCCTCATACTCTTCATATGGAAATGACGATAATGATTCATGATCTCACCTCAAGTTGGATAATGATCACATAGCAAAACTATAATAAGCGGTAGGTGTCCATTAAGAACCAAGATCAATCACAAATCATTTAATGATATCATGATGGGTCTCCCTCACCAAAGTTGCATCATCAAATCCAAACTCATAGGTGTCTTGACCCTCAGTCTCGGTCTGACTCTCATGTGTGTGATAATTCGCGATCTCACACACCTATATCAAATACAATTTTAAATTAAAATAGTTAAAATTTAAATTTTATTTAATTTTGAAATAAAAAACTACTAACCACATTTTGATGTTGTTGCACGCCAATAATTTCTCTAATGGTAGGATCAGGGTATGTCTTCTTAAAAACATTGAATTTTGCAACATTGGGATTCTTAATGGACATATAAATCTAAAATAAACATTTTACATTAAAATTATATATAAATTATTAAATAAATTTATTTACCATATGTCATCGATGAATACCAAAGGTACGACTACCAGTTCAATGAATGACCTCTTGTCTCCCCTAGTAATGTTTACCAGATGATGATCTCCTATAAAAACTATCTCATATCCATTAAGAGCACAATCTACCATAAAAATGAGATTATATGTAATCAGGTTAATGAATATATCATGATTGATAAAAAATTATGTCTCTCACTCTCTTTATGGCTCTCTCATATTGTGTAAAAACTGAAGACAATGCTCATGCATATAAAACATTCCATACTCTTAGATGGTGAATCTCATGCTATCGTCGACATGATATTATAAACCCTATAAAAATTAATAATAGAAAGTAAATAATTAAATAAATTACAAAATTAATATCATTCATTTATGTATTATAGAGTGATCAAACCTGAAATGATGTAAATAAATATGAATCTGATCCCAAATCACCCATAGTCCGAAAAAATAATTATGTAGAATCTCCCCTCTCCCCTCATCCAATAACAATATGTGAAACCTTATGGGAAAATGAAAAAATAATTAAAAAATAAGTAAATAAATAAATTAATGATAGTTAATTAAAATAAATAATTGGAAATTACTTCGTATGTGTGGATCAGAACTAAGAGGTCAATGTCATTCAAGAATAGGGTTTAGAATCATCATTTTGGATAGACCATGATCTATCCAAATCAACTATTTAGTGGAAGAAGCCTTTTGGTCATATGACTAGTCATCAAGATGATCACCAAGAAGCACAAAATCTATGAGGATACAAAATATCTCATCGATATCTTCACTAGCCATGTGAAACATGAAACTAATATTGTATGTAAATAATTTCAAATAAGTTTTATATATTAATTATGGCTATAACAACTATGTAATTTCATCATTATTCATTTTCATCCTTATCCTCATATTCTTATTTGATGGTTTTAATGTCTTCCTCTTCCTCATCAACACGATCAATTTACATAGGAGCTTCAGCTTCATCATCACTTGTAATTTCAAATTCATTGGTTACATTAACAACATTTTCACACTATTGATCCATAATTTCAGGGGTTTCTTCATCAATATTTTCATATCTTCGAGTAAAAGATGTATTTGGTTTTATTACTTAAAACATTTCAATTTCTTGCACTTCAACAGAACAACTTTCACATTACAGAAACTGATTTTCATGAGATTTCATTTTTATTACAATCCATCAATCAATTAAATATCTTAAAGAAAAATAGTAATTTTTATAATAAATTTTATGGGCTTGATGTTCCAGCATAAATTATTTCTTTACTACAATAAGGATTTTATATTGATGTCAAAAATTCCATGGAATAGATGAACATGAAACTATCTATTAGTATCAAACAAATAACATTTAAACAAGGTTATATAATTCTATCACATATATCAAAACTCAATTATTTCATCAATAATTTCATAAAGGTAAAATTCACATTCTTTATGATGATATCCTTTCAAGAAAACACATTTTATTTTGATTCACTATATGCACAGGTATAAAATCAAAATTCATTAACCATATGTGCATTATAAGATTTAACCAATATGGATGGTGAGTTAACAAATAAACATAATAAATTTTAAATTTCATATGTACGTTGTGATACCTGGAAAAAAATAATAACATAAGAAATAATAAATTGATTTCATATGTTTTACCATAAGTAATTTACTTTACTAGTCTTTAAAACCAGTAGGAAAAAATTATGTTTTCTGTATTATTCAAGAGTATTTGGTATAATTTATGAGAACTAATTCTTTATATGATAATCAAGTAATCTAAAAATGAATTAAGATTAATTTAGTTTTAAAATAATATATAGAATAGGTGAAATTATAACTTGTTGTACAAATCATGTCATTTCTTTATAATTGATCAAAATATATGTATAAGATTTGTGTTGTTAATCATCTTAAAGCCTTTATTCTTGAACTCCTGAAAAACCATGTTTAGGATGATTAAATACTGATGATTTATTGTTCATTACATCATCAAAATTTCCCTTATTATAACCCATTTGATATGTTTTTAATTATATTCAGTTTGAAAATAATGAGAGTAAAAAAAATCCTATTTCAAATACGCATCTATAATTGACCCTTCAACTTAGGCTTTGTTGCACACCTTTTTCTTCAATTTCTATATACATCTCTCATATGGGTACATCCATAAAAAACGTAATGGTCCTATACATTTTTCATCATGTAATAAATTAATATTAAATGATCCATTAAATCAAAGAAAGTCGATGGAATTTATTTGTAGTTTATATAAAATTAAAACAACATCCTTTTGTGGCCTACTCAGTTCATCATAATCTATTATTTCCATAAAAATGTCTCGAAAAATATTGTTTTTTCTCCTAAAATCCCAAATAAAAGATTTCAACAAACCTCTAAGGTTTCTTGTCTACAGTCTTTTTATTATAACATGAAAATAGTTACATTTTATTCTGTTAATATGACCATTTCTGATACATCGATCCAAATTAGATACATAACCATCTGGTAGCCTCAATGTTTCCATACACTAACATTATAATAAATGATTTTTTTAGAAGCTGTATAATCCATATTTAGATGCATTAAATTTTGTGTTTTTTATTTTTCAAATAACATAAATTATTAATGCCTCCAAATTTGGGAAAGATATAATCTTTCCTTTACATTATATTTAGTCTTACCATGAATATCCAAAACTCCATAAAATATGTTATCAAAATTTTTATTCTCAATATGCATGTTATGGAACATGTGTTGGTCCATCAAATCAAACTAATATTGAAAATCCCAGAAAATATTTTTTTATCCAATTCAGATATTTCCATAATATATCTTGTTTTTGTTGGTTTATAGTTAGTCCAAATATAATAGGAGTTAATTAAGAGGCAATGAATTTTAAATCAATATCTGAGATCACTGTTGGAGTTACATCTCTTTCAGTAGTACATTTTCTAAAATTATTTCGATTCCTTGGGAAGGATGGTCTACAAGAAGAAATCTATGTTGACATTCAAAAAAACAAGGTTTTATTCCATTGTAAAGAATAAATAATTTTTTATCACTCATACAATATGAGTATTATTTTGGACAATGTTTACTCTATCTAGATAACATGTCATACCCTATAAAGTCACTAATTGTCCACATTAACGCAGATTTCATCCTGAAATTCTATTGTGCAACTACATCCTATATACTGACACCACTACTCTGCAATAAATTTAGCTCATCAATCGATGTATTCAAATAAAAATTAATACTATTTTTTTGGATGTCCTGGAATTAGTAATGTAAAAACGATATATGGTTCCTTCACCTACATCCAAGGAGTTAAGCTGTACAGAGTTATAAGGAAAGGATAATGAGAATATTGACTACTCTAAGAATGAAATGCAAAAAAAAACATTTGTAGAAAGACTCTATCACACATTATGAGCTTCTAAAGAAAGATAAAGATGTTCCTGATCAACATATGTCCATGAATCACTGTCACAAGGAAGATTTAAGCTTTTACAGATATAAATATTGTATTTTTTCCATGTCATCAATGATGCTTTATTGTGATACATAAATAAATGTTTTAATCTAGTTGTAAGTGAAAATGCCTCAAATGTTTAATAGGAATAGTGTTAGGACCTAGTTAATTTTTGGATATATTTATTGTCAGTTGATGATAATAGATGATACATGGTAGAATTTGAGAAAAAGTAAATATATGGATCATCAGACTCACAATCATAATCAGGGGATTAGACACACAAGGCTTAATAAATTCAATCTGGCAGTAAAGAAGTTTTTGGGAGAAAAGGTTTATTGGACTCGCCTTGTGTCTGAAATGAATGGAAGATTGTAATGAGAAGTTTTATCAGAGTCTACCTATCTTAGATGTATACTTTAATATTTATTGATATTTTTTAATTCAAAAAATTCATAATTTGTTTGAGAAACTTATGATGAAATCCTTATGAAGGAAAGGTGGAGAAACAATGCTACCAATCAGATAAGTGTTCATATTGGGGAAAGACAGAAGCTGTGAGAAGGATGGGAAGTTATGATACATTACATTTTATGTTAGAATATGCAATTTAAAACTTCAATTTATTGAAATTCATGAGGAATTCATGATATAAGTGAATGTTTGTGAAGCCGGAGCTTTCTGGTCTGAGCTCATCGATGTGAGATAATCGGGAATAGGCTTGTTTGAATTCTAGGAAGTTTGTTCTGAATTTTTGAAGATAAAGATACTAGTTTTTAGTTAGACTAATAATCCATAAGAAATAAATCAATAGATAAGTCAGTTCATGTGAATAATAATTAGAAAATAAGATAATTTTCTGAAGTCGAAGATGTTAGAATGGGTCCATCAGACGTGGTATGCCATTGATCCATCATAATAGATTTTTACACTGATTCATTTTATAAATTTTTGGTATCTTTAATACATTGGGTATAGTGTTTTATCGAAGGTATAATATTTAATAAATGTTTAATTGTATGTTGATTGAGCCAATAGAAAAAGGATTCATGATTTTTCTCTTTCAATTGTGTCAAGAGAAAAATGGAAAAAGTATTGATTGTCTCTTAAAAGGTATTGCCATATTATTGAACTATAACTGATACTAATTCGTTGGAGTGAATATGAGATCAATTCATCAGATGCATGATGACACTGATAAATTCTTAAGATGTTGAGAATATTGGACATATATTCATTGGTCTCAGAAATTGATGAAAAGGATAAAAACTTTAAAGACTTTTCATATATGTACTTACTTTAAAAGTATTATTGAAGAATTTTTTTGAAATCTAGATAAACACTCAATGTTTTATCAAGTGTTTTTTTAGTTGTAATTGAGGATTAGTATGAGAATAATTTCAGTGTTTATAATAAGTCATCATAATGGTTCGTCTTCTATTTTTTATATTTCTTCATTGTAATGAAAAAATATAATAAAGAATCCAATTGAAGAATCAGACAAAAGAAATGTTTGCAAAATTGATGAATTTTGAAGTTTTTAGAAGATCTGAGAAACTCCCAGAAGTATTATGAAGAGATGTAGAATTCAAAGATAAAGACTAAAATGAATGAAAAATTCAGGGTTTTTGAATTTCTTTGAGTAGGAAGGGAAATTGGTTTTCCCACCATTTTCATTATGGTTTTCCTATAAAAATAAATCATAGTAAATTTTTAAAATTAGTGACACTTGAAATATTAACGTGCGCTGAGAGCTCTAAATTTTTTCAGGTATTGAGTTTCCATCCAAAATTTGATTTTCAGGTTGATGTTGAGTAATATAATCAGAGTGAGGTTCAATCTGATCGTTGGAGCAAGTTCCAAAAGAGGATACTTCATCGGAGCAAGTACATAATAGGGATCCCATCATAGCGACATCCATCCTATGAATGTTCATCAGACTGATTTCTATCAAACAGAGTAATTATGAGATACTAATTGAGTTACTAATCAATTGAATAAGTAATATTATAAGGATAATTATACTGATACCAATCAGATTGAGAGTATTAGACAGAGGTTGCTGAACAGAGGAAGATCTGATTGGATTTTGCTGAGGAAATTTTCAAGAAAGCATTTTTGGAGAAATTTTCAAGACCAATAAGTTTCTTAAATAATTGTTGAAGTTCTTGAATATTTTACTTCAACTTACTTGTGTAGAAAGTGAATACATTCTAAAGTGGATCAAAAAAGAAGAAGGAAAGTGAATCTTGTAACTAGGGATACAAACCAATTGATGAAAATGATTTTCTTGAGAAAGTGGATACTAAAAATGATATTTTAGAGTATAACCAACAATAGTAGGAAATTTTCTTCTATGATTTTATAATTCTTCACTTATTGTGACTTTTTATTTGAGAAATAAGATAGAGAAAAAATCCAGGTTGGTGGGACTATAAAACATATAAAGGAGTAGGTCTATGTACTGAACCTTGTATAAAAGGTGATGTTGAAAAGTTATATTTAAGTGGATATTAACATTAAAAAGTTTCATATATTAATAAATTTTACTGAATAAGTTATGAAATGTTGTTATAAAATAAAAAGGAAGCAATGATCCCCCCCTTAGTGGCCTTGATCCCATTTGGGAACAAAAATTAATATCAAAGGGTAGGCTCCATATAGAAGATCTATATCTTAGAATAAGGATCTTAAATATAGTAAAAAATAGGGATGTTACTATTTTTAATGGAAGTAAATATCACAGTTGGAAGAATATTATGTTACATTGTCTTCTTTCACTTTTCCTTAAAGATAGAGATACAATAATAGTGCTATTTTCTCCCATCAAAGAAACATTTTTGAAAGCTATTGACAAAATAATTATAGAAGCTGAGGGAAAAGATCAGAAATATTTGTTTATGTCTCTCGGTGGTGATGTTTATGAAAAGATTATTGGGTTTCCAATAGATAATAAAATGTGGGATAAGTTGATAAGTAGATATGAATGGAATGATAATGTTAAGGAAGATAAGTTAAAAATCTAGAGAAGTATATTTGAGGATTTGAAAATGGATGATGATAACATTATTGACAGTTACATTACAAGGAAAAATGAGAATGTAAGTAAAATCATATGTTTTGGTGAGAAGTTAGAAGATTCTATAATTTTTAAGAAACTTATGAGGAACTTTCCATATAGATTTGATGCTAAAGTTTAATCCTTATAAGATCATGAAGATTTATTATTGGATGAACTTTAGAATATCCTTATGGAATATGAAATGATGAAATCTTCTACTTTAAAGACAAAGGTTGATAGATAAATGGATTTTAAAGCTTTTTTAAAATTTAATAACAATGATAAAGAAGTTGAAGAAGAGTAAAGTGATTCATTATAAAATGAAGAATAAGAATATTTCAATACAATTGTTTCCCTATTTTATATGAAATAAAATAAGGTAAAATAGAAAAGGAAAACCCTCAAATGTTGGAATTATGAAGGGAAAAATATTTCATTTAATTTTAAAAGGAATAAAGGTTATGTGTATGGTTCTTAATAGGATGATAAGATATATCCAAAATAAAAGTGTAATAAATATAAGGAAATGATTCTTTATGAGAAGAAGAAGAAAAGTTATCTAAGAAGAAGAAACAAGAATGATTCTTTATCTTGAAAAAAATCAGATCATTAACTCAACATTATTAGTCAATTTATAAAGTGAAGTAATTATTTAGAAAATTATGATAGTGATGAATAAATAAAAAAAATGGAATGGATTCTCAAATAGAATTTGGAACTAGAAATTGATCACTATAATCAACTCAAGAAAAAAAATAAAGAAGCTAAAGAAAGATGATGAAATAATAACTTTTAATAATAATTACCAGATGAATAAAGAAGTTAAAAATATCAATTTTATTAGATATAAGATTATGAGGATTAGAGAGCTTAAAACAAAACTGAAAAGATGTGATGAAATATTACATGTAAATAATAACCTCAACGTGTTTGAATCTACACATTTTTAATAAAATAAGAAGAAAAAGTTAAAGATTGTTGAATATAAAAGATGAAACATATTCTAAAAGTTATTCTGGATAATAAATAAGAGGATTTTCTAGAAACACAATAAATTATTCTTATAACACAAAGTGAGATAATAAATATGAGAGAAAACTTCACCAAAGTAGTTGATGTTAAAGGTAAAACATCTAAATAAGTTAAAAAGAAAGGTTTATAAATACATGTTTGTGGGAAAAAAATTTCACCAAGAAGGATTGTAATTCTTCAAGAATTTAGCATATTGAGTAAAGTGGTCTATGGGTTTTTAATAAAACTCAAAAGGATGATCTTAAAAATTTCACTATTAATCCGAAAATTCAAGATTCAGAGGTCACTACTGGTGTTGTGGAGTTTTTGGACACAAATTTTATTCATGATGGTCTAACATGTATATACAAAAAAACATGTATGAATCAAGGGAGTGCTATGATGAGAAAAGAAGATCAAATGTTCCAAAAAATTATTTGAAACCCAAAAAGGAAATTCAAAATATGATTGTGTTATAAAATTAGAGAAAAAAACATGTTGAGTCCAAAAAGGAGTGATTAGTAATTTTACCATAAGAAGTTTCCATGACTATAAAGTTAGAATAGATGAAAAAATAATCTGATGAAAAGGGGAAGAAAAACGTTTCTGAATATGTGAGAAAAGTTGATAAAAATATATCAAGAGATCGTGGATTAGAAATTCAGAAAAGATGCAAGAGATATGAGAAAGAATAGCATGTTGCTAAAATTTGGTTAACTATCATATTGGAATAAAAGGAATACATGAAAAAATTGTAAAGAACTCACTTTAATAAAAAGTCTTACAAAGAATAAAATAATTTTACATCCTTATTATTAGAATCTTCATATGAAAATAAACTTGTTAAAAAATATGATAATGATGAACACATGGAAGAAAATACATCCAACGAAAAATATAAAAGGAATAAGAAAAATAAAAGGCTAAGAGAGGACTCTCAATTCGAGAGATGATTCTAAGGGAAAAAGGAGGTCCTTATTTGTTCCCAAAATATTTTTATATGTACTAACCTGTAGTGAATTGTAGGAGTTTTAATAAGGAAGCTATTGATGTTGAGTCTCTTACTATTCCTACAAAAGAAATTTATGGGGTTACAAAATATGAGTTTTTGAAAGTTGTGTATATTCCCCTAAACTTTATGATATGTTTTTTATAATGGATACTAGTAGATTTTATCTTGAACAAATTATTTTAAATATTATCCCAGAAATTAAAATATTGAACGAAAATGTATTACATGAAATTTGTGTCATGGAAAACATTGATATCCTTGATTATACAATTCTTTCTTCTACAATGGTTTCACCCACATAGACATATATTCATTTAGTTAGAGGAACGTTTTTAAGAAACTCATGTGATACTTCTGTTCTCCTAAATAATAATTTCAAAATTTTGAGATGAGAAGTTCCAACCCTTGGAAATGAGATATTTTATGAATAAGGGGGAATATTTTGATGTTGGACCCTTTGAATTTGATTGTTAATAAGGGTAGATAAAAATAAATAAAGAGAGATAAGAGATAGTGGGATCAAGAAAGGATTGGAGAGATGAAATAGTGAGAGTGGTATTGTTTTGATGTGGGTATTTATACCAAACACAAAGGGGTAGACTGTTAGGACCTAGTAAAGTCTTGGATGTATTTGTTTTCAATAAATTATAATAGATGATACATGGTTAAAGTTGAGAAAAGGTAATGATATGGTTTATCAGACTCACCATCATAATCAAAGGGATCATACAAACAAAGCTTAAGAATGTCCAATAGATTGTAAAGAATTTTTTTGGTAGAAAAGGTTCATTAGACTCAACTCAGGTCTAGAATGAATGGAAGAACGTAATGAGAAGTTGTATCGAAGTCTACATTGAACCGATGTATACCTAAATATTCCTTGATATTTATTAATTCACAAAATTCATAAGTTGACTGAGAAAATTTTGATGCAAGTCTTATGAAGGAATGGTGGGACCGATGCTTCCAATTAGATTGGTGTTTGTATATGGGGAAAGACAGAAGCTGTTGGAAAGATGGGAAGTTACAATAAATTATATTTTAAGTTAGAGGATTTTGTAACAATCTTCAATGTATTGAAATTATTAAAGAATTAATGTTATAAGTGAATTTTTTTGAAGCCTAATCATTTTGTTCTCATCTCATCGGTGTGATATCATCAGATGTAGGCTTGTTTGAAGGCTAGGAAGGTTGATCTAAACTTGTGAAGATGAAGATACTAGTTTTTATTCAGACCAATAAGACACAATAAGGAAATATTTAGAGAAATAAAATTGAGTTAATTGTAATTAATAAAGAAAAGAAGTTTCTAATGTCGAAACTATTGGAACTGGTGATGTGGTTCACCGCTGATCCATCATAATGGATTCTAATATTGATTAAATTATAAATTGTTTGTATCTTTAAGAGATCAGATACATAGTTTTACTAGAGGTATAATTTTTAAGAAATGTTTAATGGTATTTGAATTGAACAAATAGAAAAAGGATTCAAATTTTGTTCTCTTTCAATTGAGTCAAGAATAAAAGAACAAAAGTATTTTTTCCCTTAAAAGATAGTTTCAAATTATCAGACTGTAACTGACATCAATTCATCAGAGTGAAAATGATATCGATTCATCATACACATGCTGACACTGATAAAGTCCTTGTATACTGAACATCATCAGATTCAAAATCACCAGAGTTATAAATTAAAGAAAAAGAGAAATACTTTGAAGAAATTTTAAGTATTTTATTCCTGTCAAAGTATTTTTGAAGAATGTTTTAGAATGATATAGAATTCTTTGAATGTTTTAACAACTATTTTTCAGATTAGAATGGAGAATAAGTATGATAATTATTTTAGGGATTACAAGAAGTCATCATAATGGGTCATCTTTAGTTTTGCATATGTCTTCATCATAATGAAGAAATAGAATGAAGAATCAAACTAAATAAATGTTTGTAAAAGTGAAGAAGTATAAAGTTTTGAAAATATTTGAGAAGATCCCAAAAGTATTATAAAGAGTTAAAGAAGAAAAATATTAATATTCAAGTGAATGATGAATTTGGGATTTAAAATTTTCATTGATTGTGAAGTGAAATTGGTTTTCCTAAATTATTCATTCTGGGTTACCTATAAAAAGAGAGATCAATACATTTGTAAAATTGAAAAAACATTAAATGTTAACATGCGCTGAGAGATTTGACTTTTTTTAGGTATTGAGTTTCTAACCATACTTTATTTTTCAGGTTGATGGTGAGGAAGATAATCAATGTGAGGTTCAATATGATCATCAGAGCAAGTTCCAACAGATGACACTTCATCGGAGTAAGTCCATCGGAGTGAGCCCATTGAAGTGACATCCATCGAAGCAAGGTTTATCAGACCGAGTTCCATCGAACGAAGGAATTGTGAGCTATCGATTGATTTTAAACTCAATTGAAGAAGGAAGAGCAGAAGGATAATAGGATTGAGACCAATTTGATAGAGACCATCAGACAATGGTTTCCAAAATTAGGAAGACCAGACTGACTTTTAATGAGGAAATTTTATGGATAGAGTTTCTAGAAAATATTTCAAGACTAAAAAGTTCCTTAAAGAATTTTTGAAGTTCATGAAGAATGTACATAGGTAATGTTTGATTCAGATTACTTGTGGAGAAATTGAAGACTTTCTGAAGTGGATTAGAAAAGAATAAAGAAAGTGAATAATATAACTTTGGATACGTATGAGTTGTTGAAAAGTCTTTTTTTGGGAAAGTGGATACTGAAAGGATAGTTGGGAGGTATAACAAACTATAGAAGGAAATTTCTTACTTGGATTGTATAATTGGTTACTTCTTGCGCATTTGTATTTTGGAATGAAGATCATGAAATAATCCATGTTGGTGGGACTATCCAATATGGAAAAAAGTAGGTATTTATAATAAACCTCGTAAATATCATGTGATGCCTTATATTTTTATTTTTTGCATATTAAAGCAGATGTTGATAGGTTATATTTTAGTGGATCATAACTTTAAAATGTTTTAGAGGTTAAGAAATATTACTAAATAATTTATAAAACATTCTTATAAAATAAAGAGGAACCACTGATTCTCCCCACCCCCTCTTTCAATGGTCTCAATCCTATTAGGGGGAAACAAATTGATATGTATTTTCCTTGTTATGCCTCTTTACACCTTGATTTTCTAAAAGTAGGAGAATTAACTAATGACTCATTTTCACCAAAATATAAAATGAAAACATTTGAAAACGAATGGATCTTCTAATAACCATGACCCAAATTTTGGACCAACCTCTTTATTTTATATAAATTTATAGGAAACACAGTTTCTTCATGTAATAATGATTTATCCAAAGAAAACATTTGATCAAAAAACTATTTTACATTCCATTATTTGATTTAATAGTCATAAATTTAGTAAGAAATTCAAATTTTCTTATCTTGCAACTGGGATATAAGGCATCCTTAACAGATTTTAGCAACTCATAAAATTAATATGGTTTCAACTTTAGAGATGAATTATCAGTTTGAGTTTCTATATGTTAAAAAGGCAGGACATCAACCTTGTGTACAAATGTTTAAAAATGTGATGGATCCGAAACTAAATTATTTGTATCTTCTCATGTGTTCACTATGTCATTGCCAAAAATATAATATTTTTGAAAACCAAAACACAAAAGATGAACTCCAATATTTTCAATGATTTAAAATCTCCTCAAATCACATTTAATACATTGACTATTACTTGTCACTTCTAAAAAAATTCTGGTCTTGATAATGTAAATGACAAAAAGGTTTCGACGTCCTCAATATATGCAATATTTAGAGCAGAACTATTTGGATTTATGTGATGATTTATCTAATCATGATCTCATAATAGAAACTGTTTTCAAATTCCTTATATTGTAGTTTTCTAAAAAAATTAGTAAATATAAATATTGCTTGTGATTAATCCGATAGACGAGATAATCCTAGAAAAAAATAAAAAAATTAAAAATTAAAAATTTCATAAAATTATTATCAATATCGATAATTACTAGTAATTACAACTAAATATAGAAAATTATTACTAACTAGAAAACTAATATTGAATATGAAGATTTCTTAAATATTATTACTAATTATTAATGATTATAACAAATTATTAAGTATTATTACTAATTATTTATAATTATTACAAAATATCGGTAATTATTACTTATTATATCCCATTCTTATAAATTATAGGTAATTATTACAAATTATCAGTAATTATTAATAATTATGATTAATTATTACTAATTATCAGTAATTATTACTAGTTTTGAGTAATTATTACTTATTATTGGTAGTTATCACTAATCATTACTAATTGTTAGTGATTTTTTTATTATTTACAATTAATAATTACTAATTATTAAAAAGTATCTGTAATTGTTATTAATTATCAGTAATTATCACTAATTATTAATAATTATCGATAATTATTTCTAATTATTAGTAATTATTACCAATTATTACTAATTGTTACTAATTATCAATAATTATTACTAATCATTACTAATTATCAGTATTTATTACAATTTATCGGTAATTATTACTATTTATTACTAATTATTGGCAATTATTACAAATTATTGGTAATTATTACTAATTACTAAAAATTATCAATAATTATTGTTAATTATTACTATTTATTACTAATTATCGTAATTATTATTAATTAATACTAATTATTAATTATTATAACTAAGTATTGTTAATTATAACTAATTATTACTAACTATCGATAGTTTTTTATTATTTATTGATAATTATTAATGATTATTACTAATTTTATTAATAATTACTAATTATCATTAATTGTTACAAATTATCAGTAATAATTACTAATTTTTGGTAATTATTGCTAAATATAGAAAATTATGACTTATTATTACTAATTATAATTAATTATTATTAATTTTCTGTAATTATTACTAATTACTGGTAATTATTAATAATTATTGTCCATTATTAATAATTATTACTAATTATGACAAATTGTTACCAATTTTTAATAATTATTAGTAATTTTTACTAATTATCGGTAATTATTACTAATTATCTACAATTAGTATTAATTAATACTAATTACTAAAAATTACTACAAATTACTCATAATTACTAATTCTAACCACCACCACTTAATATCAATTATTCATAAATATTACTAATTATTTATAATTATTAGTAATTATTGTAAATTAATAAAAACTATTCATTATTATTACGGTTTGTACTATTTGTTTCCTACAATAAAACAATGTGAAAAAATCAACAATTTGGAAAGATAAAAATAAATACCTCAAAAATGATGTTTTACTATAATATTGATATTGATGTGATTCTAAAATTGTTTCTATAAAAATTTAAATATATATAAAGATATATCATAGAAAAATTAGAAGATGGGTTTAGAATTTGTGATGGAAAAATGTTGTTTGAGGGATTGTATAGTTAGATGAGTTGTGACGAGCTAATTACGATGTGTTCTATCACAAATATTTCCCACCATAAATAGTTATATATGGCGAGTGAAAAAATATTTGTGCCAGATGTTCAGATCCACCCCAAATGGTACCCATCATATTTAATATTTATTTACTCTCATAACAATGTATTTGTGATGAAAATCTCAATTCCATCACAAATAATATTATCTGTGATAAGATGATATTTAATTTTAATTTACTCTACCAACCAAGTATTTGAAACGGGCTCCACTTTCATAAAAAATAAATGTATTTGTGATAGAATAATGATTTCTTTTGCAAACAGTCATTTCTCGTAATATGACATGTGATTCCATCAAAACAAATTTCAACGAAACTAATATTTTATTACAAATACCACAAAATCCAAATTTATTTGTAATGAAACTATAATTCCATCGCAAATAACATGATTTTTTATGAGTTATGATTGGTGAATATTCCATCGCAATCAACCTATCAGAAAACCACGTTTTTATGTAGTGGGTTCTTCATAAAATCCTTAAAACCAAACTTAAGTTCAGTTTAGTCTTCAAATATTATTTTTACTGATTAATATGAACTTTAAAATATTAATTCAATGTCAATCTCTAGACCAGGGTATTGGGTAGCGAATTTTTCCTATGGGGAATGTATAACAACCCTTCTCTTTATTTCAAACTTAAACATGTTTTTTTTACACAAAACCTTCACTGATATAACATAGAAGATCTAGAGGTCTAGTGTCTTTGGGGCTTAGGATCATTACATAACAACTTAAAACAAGAAAAACATGTCTTTTTTGAAAAATTCTTTTACATGACCACACACATTCCTTTATACTTGGCATTTCATGGGATAACCTGAGGACATGCATAACAAAACTATGAGCTATAAAGCCTAGTAAGGGAGTAAACAAGGCATAACATGAAGAATGCATTATATGTTAGGCAATAAGAATATCAAGGGATCATAATAGAAACATGAACTTCAAGGCATGATAGAGCATGATTATCATATCATGGAAATGTGGCAATAACATTTCAAATTATATTAGAATGATCCAAGGCCCATTGCACATGAAGCATGAGTAAATCCTCATTTAAATTGAATTAGCATGAGTAAACCCTCATTGTACTTGATGTATCATGATACTAATCTTTACCCAATGCATTAGAGTGCTATTAGGGCGCACCCTTCTTAATCATTTCATTTCAAGAATAAGTGTACCACGCAGATCATATAACATGGATTAATTGAACATCAACATTTATTCCATGATAAAGGAATGTGGAATTAATACATGAAACTCTATAATTAATAAGTAAATGTCAATAAATTTGAATACTCTTTATAGAGAAATAGGCTTGATATTCACTACTAAATGACTTTGGCTTGGAAAATCACAATGCAATTTAGCAGCATAACATCGTGACGTAAGATTTCATAAAAATGGATTATGAGAGAGGAAGGGGTGTCTCATCATATATACAAAAAATGGAAGGTTAGGGGGGTCATATAGATACATTTCCCAATACATGTAATGGATTTGGATTCATTATACAAAAGAATTTCTTGAATGTAAATGAGTAGAGAGAAATCCCTTACGGTATTTTGGCATGGTAATAGGTGTACATGGGACGCATTAATGAGACAGAAATGGATATATCATCATTCAAACATAAATAGGGTTGTAATGGGGTGGTGCAAAATCATACCCAAACATTTGTAATTGAAAAGAAAAGGGTATAACAATATAAATAAGTTTGGACAAAAATGAGAATAGAAGAAATCTCTTACTTGGAAGTGTGATCCCAATGAATTGGGAGGGGCTTGAGAGAGGATTCTTGGGAGCTTGGGGAACCTTGGGAGGATTCTAGAGACAGGAGGGAAGAGTTTGTACGAACTCCAAATGTTTTGAGTGAAGAGGTAGTGGGATCTTGGGTGGGTTTATATAGGAAAGGATAGGGAATTCATTATTAGTTTGGTTTTGGGGAGCACACATTAAACTAATCAAAACTACAAACCAACCCATGTTTCTTACCCATGGGTTTTTCCAAAGGGGAGTGGAAAAAATCATTTTATAAGTGCAATGGACAAACTTCTTAAAATAATAGGCTTGCTTATGTGGAGGTGAGTCGCACTCTCAAGGAAATCCATTTAAAAAGTTAAAATGTTTTATAAGTCTTGGAGGGTCCTCTATTGTAAAATAAATCAAAAAAACATAAAATTACATTATTTTAATGGTAAAACATATATTTTCCGAAAATAAGGTTTATAGTATTTTATTACATCACTATTGGTTAATTATTATGTCATAAAAAAATTATATATTTATAGGGTATTTAATTTTTACCCCAAAACTCTACTATCTCAAAAAATTATGAAAAATTCACTATTAGATAATTTCGACGTCCTGATTCTAAAAATAATATTCACTTTATCTATATAATTTTCTAAATATGTGAATTTTTCTATTAAAATAAAAACATACATTTATAAAAAATTCATTGGGTTTGACAAAAATAGCTTTCAAACCATAATAAAAATCACTATTGAATTCGTAATAATTATATGGTCATTTATATTTAATAAAAAGTAATTTAGTGACAAAATTTTATTAAAATATTATTTAATTAAAAAATCTATTAATTCATCAAAATAGATTTCTTAATTAAATAAAAATTATATTTTTTCTTTAAAAACCATTTACAAAGTAACAATTATAAAATGAATGTATATTATATATACAAAAGTAGAGTATATAATCCTAGTACTCGGGTCTTGTAATATAACCCCTTATAACACCTGCATATGACCGAAGGGTACAGTGTGCGATGGTGAGAAACTCTTAGGGTGACTTAGATAACATCGCTCGGGTGGTAATCTCTATCAAATTACACTTCTCCCATAGGTGGTTGTATTCGAGCTTAACATGTTGAATCTCAACTTGGGATTGGTCAAGAGTGAATTCACATGACGTCACCTCCTTTCCCAGCTCTGAGAAATGGGATTTTTATGGATAAATTCTACTAGATGAGGCCTTTCCTTCCTTTTTCTAAGTAAATAGGATTTGATAAAGCCCTATATTTATACTAATCATTTGATCACTATTCAAAGGCTATATTAGCAATGGTCACAATCCTTAATGGTATTTTAAAACCCAAAAATATAAAACCAAAGAAGTGAATATTTTATATAACCATTTTACATAATAACACATTTAATTATATCAAGAGTAATTTTCATTGGTAAAAGTTTAGGTCATTAAAATATTCCCCCCTTAATAAATTTCCCCCCCAAAATTTCCTTTTCCCACACTAAAATAGATGAGGGTAACGCTGCTTCATCACTTCCTTTGATTCCCATGTTGCTTCTTCAAGCTTGTGGTTTCTCCAAATCACTTTTACTAGGGGCATTGTCTTATTTCATAGAACTTTTTACAAATGATCTAAGATCTTCACTGGATTCTCTTTATAGGAGAGGTCATTCTCCAATGGTACCACCTCTGGATTGAGTACATGTGATGGGTCAGGTATGTACTTCATTAAGAGTGATACATGGAATAAATCATGTACTTGAGATAGGTTCGGTGAGTGTTCTAGTCGATAGGAAACAAATCTAATGAGATCAAGGATATCAAAAGGTCTGATGTACCTTGGACTAAGATTTCCCTTCTTCCCAAATCTCAGAACTCTATTCGATGGTGATATGTGGAGGAGTACCATGTCTCCAACATCAAACTCTTGGTCACATCGACGATTGTAAGCATAAATTCTATGTCGACTCTGAGTAGATTTGATGTGATGTTGGATGGTCTTAACCTTCTCCACCATTTATTCTACCATCTCCAGACCAAGTAGTTTTTGCTCCCCAATTTCATCCCAATATGTCGGTGTTATGCACCTCTTCCCACAAAGGGCTTCATAAGGAGCCATTTGGATGCTTGGGTGGAAACTGTTATTGTAAGAGAACTCAACAAGAGGAATATGTTGATCCCATCCTCCTTTCAAGTCCATTGAGCACACTCCCAACATGTCCTCAAGTGTTTGGATATTCTGCTCATATTGGCCGTCAATTTGAGGATGATAAGTCATACAGAAGTTCAGCTGAGTATACCGAGCATATTGAAGACTCTTCCAAAACTTAGAGGTGAATGTTGGATCTCTATCAGATACAATAGATAGTGTTACTCCATTATTCCCTACCACTTCTTTGATATATATTTTTGTTAGTTGATCCAATGATAAATCCTCTCGAATTGAAATGAAGTGTTCAGTCTTTGTAAGACAATCCACAGAAACCCATATAGCATTGATTCATTTGGATGTATTCGGATGTCCGGTGACAAAGACCATAGCGATGTTCTCCCATATCAATGCTGGTATAGGTAATGGTTACATCATCCCCTTATACTTTTGTCTCTCAGCATTCACTTATGGACATACCAAGCACTTTGATGTATACTCAACAATCTCTTTCTTCATGTTATCCCACCAATAATTCTCTCGTAGATCTTGATACATCATTGTGTTTCCTGGGTGAATGGAAAAATTTAAACCATGCGCATTATCCAAATGTTCCTTCTTCTGCTCTATACTTGATAGAACATATAGAACTTTTCCAAAGCTCACAATTCCTTCTTTATTAACATTGAACTCTGAGGATTTAACTTTTCCGATAGTTTTCACTTTCTTCTGAATTCCCACATCATACTTTTGAGAATCCTTTAACCTTTCAAAAAGAGATGGTTGAGCAATAATTTTTAAAATGATTGATGATGTTCCCTTCTTTATAAATCCCACTTCAATCATCATCAAATCTAAGAATGTTGGATCCTTTTCAATCCCCATCAAGGATAGAATTACTGGATCATTTCTACTTAGAGCGTCTTCCACCTAGTTCGCTTTACTAGGGTGGTATTGGATTTAATAGTCATAGTCTATGATCAACTCTAACCATTTTCATTGGAGAATATTCAATTTTTTTCATGTGAATATATACTTGAGGCATTTGTGATCCAAGTATATTTCAAACTTCTCTCCAAATTGGTAATGTCTCCAAATTTTTAAGGCGGAGATCACTACAGCAAACTCCAGATCATGTGTTGGATATTTTTGCTCATGAAATTTCAATTACCTTGAAGCATAGGCAATTACTTTTTCATTTTGCATCAACACACAACCCATGCGCTTCTTCAAAGCATCACTAAATACCACAAAAGGTTTTCCACTTGTGGGTAATGTGAGCACGAGCATAGTGATAATCCTCCATTTCAACTCTTTGAAGCTCTCTTCGCATTCATCACTCCAAGAAAATTTGACTCCCTTCCGAGTTAGCTTGTTAAGAGGGTTTGATAATCATGAGAAATTTCTAACAAATTAGCAACAATAACTAGCTAACCCCAAGAAGATACAGATATCCATCATCGATGTTGGCCTCATACATCCCTCTATTAGAGCTATCTTGGAGGGATCCACATAAATCTAATTACTTGTGATGATATAACCCTAGAATTATACCTTCTTCAACCAGAACTCACACTTGCTGTACTTTGCATAGAGCTTCTCCATTCTCAAGGTCTGTAGTACAGTGCTTAGATGCCTCTCATGATCTTCCTTGGTTTTGAAGTATAATAGAATATCATCTATAAACACTAACAAAACTTTTTCTAGGTCATCTCTAAAGACTCTATTCATGAAGTCCATAAATATTTTTGGGGCATTAGTCAGCCCAAAAGGAAATAATATGAATTGATAGTGCCCGTACATTGTACAAAAATAGTCTTGGAGATATCCTCTTTCTTCACCATTTATTTGTAATATATAGACCGTGAATACACCTTGGGGAAGTATTGTGATCCACATAGAATATTTAACAAGTCATCAATTTGTGGAAAAGGATTCGTGTTCTTTATCATGATTTTTTGAGCTCACGATAATCAATGCAAAGGCGCATTGACCCATCCTTTTAATTGACGAAGAGGATGAGTGCACCCCATGGTGAAGCACTTGGGCATATAAACCCTTTATCTATATTCTCATGTAGTTGTTTCTTTAACTCATCAAGCTCCAAAACATCCATTCTATACAGAGTCTTTGATATAGGAAATGCTCCAGGTATAAAATCAATTGATAATTCAACATCTCTTCTTAGAGGAAGACTAGGAAATTCCATGGGAAACACTTAAAGGAATTACCTCACAATAGGCATGTCTTCAAGGATGGTGGCTTCCTTAGACTCAATCATCTGAGCCAGTTAAGCCTGTTCAAAGTGCAGTAATATCCACACTTGAGATGATGGTGCTAAAGAAGATTCATCTTCCTCCTGTCACTTGTATAGAATTGGGGGTTGATTCTCCATATAATGAGTGATTTCCCTCTCACAGACATTTATGTTGGCTTTATACAGTGAAATCCAATCCATGCTAATAATTAGATCAAATTATACCATAGGGAGTATGAAGAGGTTCTTTGGGAAGTTCATTCCCCAAATTATGACGGGGGAGGAGTTATATTCTTGGGTTGCAATGATTGCCCTATTTTCCGTACTCATAGACATATTTACTTCCATAAATTGTGGTGGTGTTGATATTGTTCTAATAAAATTTCAGGATATAAAAAAATGTGAAGAAACATAATAAAAAAGTATGTTTTCTAATTTTTAATGAATAACTAATGTTCCTATCAACACTTTGTTATCATGGTTCACTTCAGCGATAGTGATGGAAACAATATCACCCTTGCATCCTTGGAGGTTGTTGGTTACCTCCCAAAACCCTTGGCTTAGGGCACTAGTTTGCAATGTGACCTGGTTCTTTTAAGTGGAAGAAATTAACAACGCGTTGAGGGTGGAACAGAGCATTCCAATCCTCTGTCACAGCCATGGGTTTTTCTTGTTGGTAGTTAATGGCCTGGTGCCCTTCTATTCCACACCTAAAGCATTTCGTTGTCCCCTTCAAGAAATTTTTGGGGTTCTTATTTCCACACCTTTGGAAAGTGGGGTGGTGGAATTTCTTAGCACTATTGGATTTATCCATAAGACCACCCGAATTAATGTCCACCTTATAATTCTTATCCCCATGATACCCCTGAGATTTTCTGATCTCCATTTCAACTTTTAGGGCACATTAGACAATTTCCTCATAGCTATCAAAGTCACAGACCGTGAGGGATTTCTGTAGTATAGGTTTCATCCCACAAAAGAAAGCAGTCAACCTTACATTCCGGGGTAAAAAAAATCCAAAGGCATATCGTGCAAGCCTTGTGAAGTTTTCCTCATATGATCCAATTGATTAGTCATATTTTTTCTTGCGGGAAACGAAGTCCCTTTCTATCTTAAGTCGAAGGGTGCGAGGAAAATATTTATTGAAAAACATTTTCTAGAAATCCTTCAATTGAAACTCTTCGATCTCCTCCTCAGGCTTAGTATTTTAGATCAATTTCCACCCTTGATCTGATTCACCCTCCATATGATAAATATCAAGAAGAACCTTCTCTTGTTCAGAACATTGAAGGACGGAGAATATCTTCTCAATGGAGTTGATACATTGTTTGACGATTGATGGATCAGATGATCCATTAAAAGTATGAGGCCTTTGTCTCATAAATCTATCAATTGCGACTTATTCTTTCTTAGGGGGGTTGAATGTTTCTCTTAACCCGTGTTCCTATTAAAAACATGAGTTAACTGAGAGAGTATTGTGAAGAAGATTGTGATTCCCGCTCTCATTAGATTGGGCACTCCTTAGAACAGTCATCACATTGATCTTTGCATCGGTTATTAGCCTGAGTCCTCCTACTACTTTCCATAGAAAGGAAAGTTATGGGTAACACATAAAGGGTAATCCAAGGATAGAAATGGATGACTAATAAATAACTTTTATTTTTTTAATCTATTGAATCTATAGGCATCAATCTATGTTATCCATGATTTACTTCACAAAATAAATTCTTAGGGGATTTTTTTTAAATTTCCTTAATAATGGTTAATACTATGTTTATGAATTTACCAAATAATATACACTCGTAGTGTTGTAACCAAGAGTTCATAAATGCTCGTTGTTGTGTACCCAGATACCCTCGGTCAAGCCCAAAACTCCTTGTGAGAGTTTTCGCTCCTAGGTACATCTATTCCAGAGCCGCCTCTACCTACTAATATCTAGATAGCGATGTATTTTCTTGATAAACCATTACTCAATAATCACAAAAACTTAGGGGTGTTTTTATTATACATATTCTTATCCCTAAGTATTTCACTATGATTTTCTAATCATAATACCAAAAATAACTAAACCTATCCTCTGATACAAAATATTACAACCCTGCTCATTATTTCACACTTAAACATATTTTATTACATAAAACGTTCACATATAAAACATATAAGATCAATAGGTATAGTTTATTTAGGTATTAGGATAATTAAATAACAACTTAAGACATGAAAAAATATATCTTTATTGAAAAATTCTTTTACATGACCACACACATTCATTCGTACTTAGCATTGAATTGGATAACCTGAGGACATGCATAGAAAAGGGTGAGCTATAAAGCCTAGTAAGAGAGTAAACAAGGAATAACATGAATAATACAATACATGTTAGGAAATAGGAATATCAATGTAGCATAAGAGAAACATTAACATAAAGTCATGATATAGTATGATTATCATAACATGGAAATGTGGAAACAACATTTAACACGATATTAGCATGAGCCAAGGACCATTGAACATGGAGAATGGGTAAACCATAGTTTTAATTGAATTTTAATGAGTAAACCCACATTTCACTTGACGTATCATGATATTAATCTTTACCCAATGTATTGGAGCGCTATCAGAGGTCACCCTTCTTAATCATTTCATTTTATGCATAAGTGTGCCACATAGATCACATAACATGGATTAATTAATCATAAAACATTATTCCATGATATATTTATGTGTAATTAATTCATGAAACTATATAATCAATAAGAAAATGTGAATAAATTTGAATACCCTTTATTGAGAAATGGGCATGGTATTCACTACACAATGACTTTGGCTTGGAAAATTGTAGTGCGATTTCAGCAGCATAACAACGTGACATAAGATTTCATAAAAATGGTTTGTGAGAGAGAAAGTGGTGTCTCATCATATTTAAATAAAATGTAATGTTAGGGGGCCACATAGATACATTTTCCAACATATGTATTATAATTTGGATTCATGATACAAAATAATTTCTTAAATGTAAATAAGGAGAGAGAAATCCCATATAGAATTTTGGCATGGTAACATGTGTACATGGGAGGAATTAGTGAAAGATAAAAGGGTCAATAATCATTCAAACATAAGGAGGGAAGTATGGGGGATGTTAGAAAAAAACCCAAATATTTTTAATTAAAAAACAAGTATACCAATATAAAGAAATTTGGACAAAATGAGAAAGGAATAAATACCTTACTTGGAAGTGTGATCCAAAAGGCTTGGGAGGGACTTGAGAGAGGATTATTGGGAGAGTGGGGCTCCTTGGGGGGATTATATATAGGGGAGGTAATAGGTTGGTTGAACTCCAATTGCTTTGAGTGAATAGGAAGTAGTATCTTGGATGGGTTTATATAGGAAATGAGAGGGAATCATTATTATTTAGGTTTTGGGCACCACACATTAAAATAATAAAAACCAAAAACCAAACCATGGTTCTTGCCCATGAATTTTTTCAAAGGGAAGTGGAAAATATTATTTTATTAGGACAGTGTCCGAACTCCTTAAAATATTAGGATTTCTTATGTGAAGGTGAGTCACACTCTCAAGGAAATCAATTTAAAAAGTTAAAATGATTTAAAAGTATTGGAGGGTCCACTAAGGCTTTGTAAAATAAATAAAACAAACCTAAATTCACATTATTTTAATGTTAAAAAAAATATTTTCCAAACATAATGTTTATAGTATTTTATTACATCACTACTGGGTCATTATGATGTCAAAAAGCACATTATATATTTAAACAGTATTAAATTTTTACCCAAAACTTTGAATGTCTCAAAAAATTAAGAAAAATTCAATTTTGGATAATTTTTAAGTCATGATTATAAAAATAATATTAATTTTATCAAAATAATTTTCTAAATATGTGAATTTTTACTTTTAAAATAAAAACCGACATTTATAAAACATTCTTGGGTTTTAACAAAACAGTTTTCAAAACTTATTAAAAATAACAATTGAATTCATTATAATTATATAGTCAATTATATTTAACAAAAATTAATTTATTGATAATATTTTTAAATATATTATTTTATTAAAAAATCCATTAATTCATCAAAATATATTTCTAAATTAACTAAAAATGTTATTTTCGCTTTAAAAACCATTTACAAAGTAACAAAAATAAAATGAATGTATATTCTCTATAAAAAATAGTATACATAATCATATTACTATGGAATCATTACATAAACCTTTATAACACCTGCATACGATCATAGGGTAAGGTGTGTGATGGTTACAGACTCTTGGGGTGGCTCGGATAACATCGCTCGGGTGATAATATCTATCAACTTCCACTTATCCCATAGGCGGTTCCATTCGAGCTTAATGTGTTGAAGCTCAACTTGGGATTGGTCAAGAGATGTAGAGACCCAAAGCTTGACATACATTGACAATACATTACTTTTTCGGAATACTAAATACATGACAAAAATAGACGCCCAAAGACCGTATTAGTTTAGTGTCTTTGGAAACTCGGAACGTAATCTTCTAATCACGGTGAAAGATCTTCAACATATCCAATAAAGATCTTCCCCTTTGGTTTTCTTACATAAAAATTTTCTTTATAGCCCGGGGAAAAGAAAAAAATATAAAGGGTGAGCTCAACTGCTCAGTAAGGGAAAGCATAGAGAACATAAAACAATCCACAAACATTTGAATGGAAAAACTTGAACATAAAATATAAACATCAAAATCATGAGTAAAGACATAAATCTTGGAAGTAAGTAAGGAATATATCATAAAGGAATGTCAATCATGAAAAAATATCATGGGAATAAAACATGTAATTGTGTAAAACCATTAAGCACATGATATGATTTCCATAGTAGCCAAGGCATTGATGTCAAGACCATCTTAGTGGACAAAGTATCTTTCTAAATCGAGTTCACTCCTCGTTCCAGTCCTATATCACTAAACCGGATTAACATACCGTTCCATCCTTGTATATATCATGAGATATAAATCTTTACCCAATGAATTGTAGGGAGATATAGGTCCCACCCATCTCATAATGAAATCATTCTTTCGTGTGCCAAAAAATCATAAATCATACATCATAACATAACCCATGTAATAGAATGTGATTCTTAAACATCATTAAATTATAACAAAATCCATATAAAAAATGGATATCATTTCATCATAAGAAAAATCAAACCATGTAAATAATGGAGACCTTATACTTGAAACATAAACATATTAAATAATTTCATTTTAGATGGAAAATAGTTTTGATAAAACACTTGAAATGAATTCTTGAAGAAAATATCGTTTCTTATTTAAAATCATTTTCTTTTAACCAAATGAAATTAAATTTCATAAGAAATGGGTTTTCTTGAAAATAATCATGCAATATTGTAGGGGAAGCTTCATGAAAATGAGTCGTTATGAAACAATAAAAATCCATTCACACCGTATAAGTGAAAAATAACATTCTCCTCGTACTTTTATCAGAAAAGTCAAAAATTTCCTCATGTGGTAGACAAACATAAGATTCCTTTCATAACATGTGTTAAAATTAAAAAATTGGTAAAAAGGAAATTAAACATACTTGAATGTTTTTTTAGAAAACATGGACATGGATGATAACAAAAATCCTAGTAAATACTTACGAATAAACAATCTCGAATAAGGGTGAGATTGAAATAGTTATCCCTTAACTTAGGTCTGATATGCTTCGTACGTATCTTAACCTCCTGTATAATGATTTAAATTTTTTTATTGACTTATTACAGAATCATATTCATTGTTATTATATCATATATGGGTCACTTATGACTTTATATTACCTGTTCTTTTGTAAATTCCATGTTAAAGCAGCATTTTGGGTAAAATCATTTTATTTATCGTACTTGTTTGGACTTGTTGTTCTTGATATTATTATTACTTATATCAGGATTTAATTAATTAAATAATTTAAATCATGATTTATATATCATATATATTCAGTATATATATATATGTAATAGATAGATGAATGAAATGAAATACACCGTTTATGGAGACGGTAGGTCGTACGTACGCATGAACGTTGTTTTCCTTTCCTTATTGACCTGAATGGAAGTAAGTAGATGACATATATATATATACATAAATTAAGTCGATTAATTATGTCATATATTTCATTATTTTTCATTATATATACTTTATAATCATTCTTGAATGGTTTACATGGAGAATGAATCTCATCGCGTCGTGGAGACGGTAATCCGTACTTACGCACGAGCGATGATATCGCTCCCATAATATTATTGAATGGAATTGGAGTGGATGATATAATATATTTTAATCATTATGATGTTATAATAAACATACATATTTATTCTTTACACCATTCTACCCATCCAAGTAAGGTGGTGGTGGGAAAATAGATTACACCACGGCGTGGAGACGGTATTCCGTACGTACGGACGCGCGGTGATTTTGTTTTCTGTAGGATGGATAGAAGGTGAAATATGATTGTTACATATTTATAATAATATATCAGTATATAAGTAATACTTATGTTATTCATTTATAATGAAACAACTAAAGAAGAAGACGTTGAAGAAGAAAGAAACTTGAAAAAATCGGTAGAAGAGATTACATTTTCTTTGACGCACCTCCTTTAAAAGTTTTCTCTGGGCACTGGAGTTGGTATTTAGAG
Source organism: Viscum album (assembly GCA_963277665.1). Lineage (NCBI taxonomy): Eukaryota > Viridiplantae > Streptophyta > Magnoliopsida > Santalales > Viscaceae > Viscum > Viscum album. The sequence continues at coordinate 510,426,884 of OY728145.1, forward strand.
AATACCAGAACATATATGATATAACTATAGAGGTTGATAAGAGGAATTGGCAGGGGTTTTCAGAGCTTCAAGGCTCAAAAGGGTGTGAAGAGAAGAGGTAAGGGGTGCCCTTTTTATAAGGGAGGAGAGGGACACCTTTTGAAAAAACTTAAAATATTATTTTATAATAAAGTCATATTCGGTTCTTAATAGCTCCAAATTGATTTCTTTCAAAGCTAAGGTGGGGATGGGTCGAAATAATATAAAAAAATTGGTTTTAGACAAGTTTAGGTTACTATTGTATCCTTATCATTTAGATTTAACTCAATGTTAAATAATTTAACTTTTACCGTGTCTTTTTGTTTTCTTACACTATATGGTTAATAAACATATTATAACAAGACAAAATAACCCCAAGTGGTTCATTATTAATTTATATATCCTTATATAAGTCATTTTGCCTAACCATATATTTTTAGGAATAAAATAACAATTAATAATATAATATTTGTTTTAAAAACTATTTTATGTCATTTTTGACACTATTTGGTACTTGATTTTTGTGAAAGTCATAACAGCATGATTAGTTCGAAACACTTTAATTAAATGAATACTAACATGTCATAATAACCTATAAAATTAGTGTAATTCATAAAAAGTCTAAAATTACATTTATTTGGGTATTTATAACATCAATTATGTTAATATTTCATTAATAAGGTTATTACTGCATCATCATTGTGTCATAAATAAATTAAATTATTTAATGTCTAAAAATTATAAAAAAAACAAAATTATGAATTAAATTTTTTTAGATTTTTAATGAATATTTATAGTTGAATTTATCTTATTTATAACCCTATATTAAAAATGTTTTAGTTGTTAAACATTGATTTTAACTATTTTAACTCTTCTTTAAATAAAATAATATTAAATGTCCTAATCTAATCCATGTGGACCTAAATGGTCATATTTTATTCCAAAGGTTGTTTTTTGTCGAATTAAACTTATCCAATATAATTAGGACTTGTGTTAGGCCAATAATAATACCATTTTTACCCTTGATTACCCTATTCACTTTTAACCGTGGTAAATAAAAGTAAAAAGTTACTATTCACAAAAAATTATTTTTATCTTATTGAACCACATTTTAATCCCTGATATTAACTATGTCTCTTTGATTTTCGAAATTCCACACACAGAAGTGGTAAAATTATGTTTTATGTAAATTTTCAAAAAGCTCATAGGAGGTTGGTAAAAGACGGTGAAAAGTTTAATAAAATTTTTATATATCTAAAATTATTATAAAATGAATCCAATTAATTAAATTAAACTTATATAGCTATTATGTATCAATTTTTACCTAAAATAAATTTAAATAAAATAAATAATTATTTAAATAAAAAGTCAATTTTTAAATAGTAACCTAGTGTTTTCACTATTCATCAAAAATTGAAAGTTTTCAGAAAAATACCAAAACTTCACCCTAGGCTAATTTTGATATTCCGAATCTAAAAATGAAGTCCATTTTGAAAGATAAAATTCATAAAATTTCAAAAAAGTGGGTATTACTATTCATACCGGCTAGTTTATATAATATTTTAATAACATATCATTGTTTAGTGAAACTCGGTATTGCTTACTACACACGCTATCATGGAAGGTCGCGATAGAGTGTAATGTAATCCAAGTCAGGGTTGCGTGTCGTGTAAGACTCCTTTATTGTTTCGTATAACATAATCCAACCATATTTAATTTATACATTTAATATATATATATATATATATACACTCAATGTTGCGTAGAAGGAATACTATCAAATGAACATGAAATTGTGTGTAAAACAATCCAAGAATAGTGTTGCATATACTACAAGCTAATATAGTGTTTCTTATAGTGCAAGATAATCTTGGTGTAGTGTACAAAAAAATAAATCAATGAAATAAAAAAATTTCTCATAGAATCTCAGGTTGTTACATTCTACCCCCCTTAAAATGAATTTCTCCCTCGAAATTCGTCGGGGCTATAAATGGTTTTCTACTTGAAAATTTCTTTAATTGAAACCCACATCATAAAATGGAATACGAAAATATAACTTTAAAAACTAATGTATGAAACGTAATGGTTACCCAAATTAACCAATCACTGGGTTTCCACATTGGAGAACATAGGTGAAAATATGGATATGGAAGAGAAATCTAACCATCAAGTTCTGATGCAGAGTGGTAGAGAACATGGCTATGAAAAAGCCAGCAATCACAAAGCCGTAAATTTGTGATGATATAAGGTACCATATGATTCATTGTATATGAGGACACTAGGACAACATTTTTGGTTTTCCAGATCATTTCCCTAAAGGTGAAGAATTAGAAGATATACTTACTTTATTTTGGTACAATTGCAATGTTGTTTGTGCCTTGAACAATTTACACTTCATCTCTTAAATAAATCAAGTTGAATTTGTCATTCTTGAAGTGTTAGCAGATCATATGACAGAATGATGGGTCATTCCATCTGTCTCAAACAACAGGTTAGCAAAAGTTATAATTCCATCTTATGGTGAGATTAATCATATATGGTTCCAAAAATGGACTTATACTTCATCTATCATAACCCTTAATAAAATAAAACTAGTTTCTACTAACTAGGGACTTCCTGTAGGCCAGTGGTATGCAATAAAGGCCTGTATCACTTAGGTTGTTGGTTCGATTCCCACAGCCTTGTCCGACGTGACGGGTTGTTGCCCGTCCTGTAGGTTGTCCCTTTTTCTAAAACTATATTATAATAACATTCCAGCAATAAAATAAAAAAACGTTCTAGACTTAAACAATACTATTTTATGTCTGACATAACTCTTTCCAATCTTTAGACTTATCCAAAATACATCTGTCAAATCGCATAGTATAATGAAAATGATTACTGGAAAGGTCCCATAACTAGAATGTTAATACCATTATTTATCATACGATACATCTTGTTGGTCACATTCCAAACATGTGAATTCCTTAATCATTCATTCTCTTGAAAAATGAATACACATTGAACCTTAGTGAAAACATGAATGCAGTTAAAAGTTAACTCTTCCCACATACCAAAATCGCAAAAATTCAATATACTCAAACCATGATAACCCTTAGTCCTTATATCAATCATGAGCTCATGAATACTATCAAACATATTATTTTTTCCTTATGCATTCATTATGGAAATATCATGTTCTTTCCAAAAATATCTGAATAACATTTAATGGTTACCAGTACCAGTCAACTTATACTTTCAAATACTTTAGGAAAAACAATAGTGTAACAATCCATAGATGATTCTTTATTCCATAGTACCATTAACTATACAATATAACTTTTGATAAACATAAATCATTCCATTACCTTCTTAAACCATTGACCAAGCTTCAACACTTCTTTCATCTCATATATCATTTGTAGTCTCCTCATCATCATCAACATAAATACTACCCATATGACCATGCTGATTCTCTTCATGAGATTTTCCCTTAGGGAATTGGTTTACATAATTCCCATACATTCCACATTTAAAACATCTAATCATTGTTGATATCGTAGAAATACCATTATCCTTCTCCATGGTGTTAACTAAACCTTATCCTTTTCATTTACTAGATTTGTGCCCTTCTTTTACGCACCCAAAGCATCTTCCAGTTCCATTGAAACATTCTCCCTGATGCCTCTTCCCACATGATTTACATGAGGAGAATTGAACTTTCTTTCCTCTATGATCATCATCAAACTCCATCTTTCTCTTATTAGCTGAGTCAGGAAACTTAACAAAGTTGATATTATTGATCATGTTATGAGATTGCTAATTAGGCATAATAACGATGTTTGGACTTCCAAATCCCATTTCATTTGGTGTCTCATGATGAATATCATTCCATTGTCCATCATATCCTCCATTACCGTGAATCTTCCCATTTCAAGCCATTTTCTAAAACCCAAAAAGAATAGTGTGAGAGGAAAAAATCATGCTAGGGAAAACAACATAATAAAGGGGGAGTACTGTCAATATCTAACGTCTTAGGTTAAATTCTAAGATCGTTATCATAATTCTAGGACTATAACCCTTACATATACTTATCATTAGGGACATCCCTAGACATACCTTAGAACTATTTCGTGGGATTTCACTAAAGTTTTCGCATCCTAGTTTCCAAAGGATAACTAAACCTTAACTCTGATACCAACTGTAGAGACCCAAATCATTACATACATGAACATTAAATTAATTTTGTGGAATACTTAATACATAACAAAAAAACGCCCAAAGACAGTATTAGTTTAGTGTATTTGGAAAGTCGGAACGTAATCTTCTAATCATGGTGATAGATCTTCAACATCTCCCATAAAGATCTTCCCCTTTGGTTTTATTACCTAAAACCTTTCTTTATATCCTAGGGAAAAGAAATAATAAAAATGGTAAGCTCAAAGGATCAGTAAGGGAAAGCATAGAGAACACAGAACAATCCATGAACATTTGAATGCAAAAACTTGAACATAAAATCTATTCATCAAAATATTGAGTAAAGACATAAATCTCAGAAGTATGTAAGGAATATATCATAAAGGAACATCGATAATGATAAAATAGAATCAGAATAAAACATTTAATTGTGTCAGACCATTAAGCACATGATATTATTTCCATAGTATCCAAGGCATTTCTGCCAAGACCATCTTAGTGGAAAAAGTCCCTTTCTGAATCGAGTTCACTCCTCGTTCCAGTCCTGTATCACTGAACCAGATTGACTTACCGTTCCAGCCATGTATATCTCATGAGATATAAATCATTACCCAATGCATTGGAGGGAGATATAGGTCCCACCCATCTCATAATTAAATCATTTTTTCGTGTGCCACAAAATCATAAATCATACATCATAGCATAACCCATGTAATAGAATGGGATTCTTAAACATCATTCCATCATAACATAATCCATATAAAAAATGTATATAATTTCATCATAAGAAAAATAAAACCATGTAAATAATGGAGACATTATACTTGAAACATAAACATATTAAATAATGTCATTTTAGATGGAAAATAGTTTTGATAAAACACTTGAAATGAATTCTTGAGGAAAATATCAATTATTCTTCAAAATCATTTTCTTTTCACTAAATTCCATGCAATTTTAAAAGAAAAGGGTTTTTTTGAAAATAATAATGCAATCCTGTAGAGGAAGCTTCATGAAAATGAGGCGTTATGAAACCGTAAAAATCCATTCACGTCGTATAAGTTAAAAATAACATTCTCCTCGTACTTTTGCCGGAAAAGTAAAAAAGGTCCTCGTGTGGTAAACAAAAGTAAGATTAATTTAATAACATGTGGTAAAATTAAAAAATGGTTAAAAAGGACATTAAACATACATGGATTTTTTTTAGAAAACATGGACATGGATGATAACAAGAACCCAGTAAATACTTACGAATAAACAATCTTGAATAAGGGTGAGATTGGAATAGTTATCCCTTACCTTAGGTCCGATATGTTTCGTACGTATCCAAACCTCCTGTATAATGATTTAAATAATGTTATTGGCTTATTAAAGAATCATATTCATTGTTATTATATCATATATGGTTCACTTAGAACTTTATATTACCCGTTCTTTTGTAAATTCCATGTTAAAATAGTGTTCTGGGTAAAATCGTTTTATTTATCGTACTTGTTTGGACTTGTTGTTCTTGATATTATTATTAAGTATATCATGATTTAATTAATTAAAGAATGTAAATCATGATTTATATATCATATATATTCAGTATATATATATATATATATATAAATATATATATATATTAGATAGATGAATGAAATGAAATACACCGTTCATGGAGACGGTAGGTCGTACGTACACATGAACACTGTTTTCTTTTCCTTATTGACTTGAATGGAAGTAAGAAAATGAAATATATATATATACATAAATTAAGTAGCTTCATTATGTCATATATTTCATTATTATTCATCATATAAACTTTATAATCATTCTTGAATGGTTAACATGGAGAATGAATCTCATTGCGTCTTGGAGACGGTAATCCGTACGTACGCACGAGCAATGATATCGTTCCCATAATTATTGAATGGAATTGTAGGGGATGATATAATATCTTAGAATTAGTATGATGTTATAATAACCATATATAGTTATTCTTTACACCATTATACCCATCCAAGTAAGGTGGTGGTGGAAAAACAGATTACACCACGGCGTGGAGATGATATTCCGTACGTACGCACGCGTGGTGATTTCGTTTTCCGCAGGATGGATAGAAGGCGAAATATGGTTGTTTAATATTTTTAATTATATATCAGTATATAAGTAATACTATTGTTATTACTTTATAATGAAAGAACTAAATAAGAAGAAGTTGAAGAAGAAAGAAACTTGAAAGAATCAGTAGAAGGGATTACCTCTTCTTTGACGCACCTCCTTTAAACTTCTTCTTAGCGCACTAGAGTTTGTATTTTGAGAAGACCAGAACCTCTATGATATAACTAGAGAGGTTTATAAGATTAATTTGCATGGTTTGGATGAGATTAAAGGCTCTAAAGGGTGTGAAGAGAAGAGGGATGGGGTGCCCTTTTTATAAGGGAGGAGAGGGGAACCTTTGGAAAAACTTAAATTGTTTTTTTATAATAAAGTAATATTCGGTTTTTAATATCTCAAAATTGATTTATTTCCAATATAAGGTGCCGATGGGTCTAAAACTCTCAAACCATAAGATTTATACAAGTTTAGGTTACTATTTTATCCTTATCATTTATATTTAACTCTAAGTTAAATAATTTAACTTTTACCGTGTATTTTTATTTTCTTAAACTATATGGTTAATAAACATACTATAACAATCCAAACAAACCCAAAGTGGTTCATTATTAATATATATCCTTATATAAGTAATTTTTTTATAACCTTATATTTTTAGGAATAAAATAACAATTAATAATATAATATTTGTTTTAAAAACTATTTTATGTTAATTTTCACACTATTTGGTACTCGATTTTTGTGAAAATCATAAAAGCATTATTAGTTCAAAAAAAGTAAATTAAATAAATACTAACATGTCATATTAACCTATAAAATTAGTGGAATTCATAAAAATTCTAAATTTACACTTATTTGGGTATTTATAACATCAATTATGCTAATATTTCATTAATAAGGTAACTACTGCATCATCATTGTGTCATAAATAAATTAAATTATTTAAAGTCTAAAAATTATAAATAAAATACCATTATGAAGGAAACCGTTTTATCTTTCTAATTATTATTTATAGTTGAATTTTTCTTATTTATAACCCTATATTAAAAATGTTTTAGTTATCAAACGTTGATTTTAACTATTTTAACTCTTCTTTAAATAAAATAATATTAAATGTCCTAATCTAATCCAAGAGGACCTAAATGGTCATATTTTATTACTAAGGTTGTTTTTGGTCGAATTAAACTTATCCAATAGAATTGGGACATGTGTTAGGGTAATATTAATACCATTTTTACCCTTAATTACCCTATTTACTTTTAAACGTGGTAAATAAAATTAAAAAGTTATTATTCACCAAAAAATTATTTTTATCTTATTGAACCAAATTTTACTCCTTGATATTAACTGTGTCTCTCGGAGTTTCAAAATTCCACTCACAGAAGTGGTAAAATTAAGTTTTATGTAAATTTGCAAAAAGATCCTTGGAGGTAGGTAAAAGGCGGTGAAAAGTTTAATAAAATTTTTATATATCTAAAATTATTATAAAATGACTCCAATGAATTAAATTAAAATTATATAGGTATTATATATAAATTTTTACCTAAAATAAATTTAAATAAAATAAATAATTATTTAAATAAAAGTCGGTTTTTAAATAGTACCCCAGTGTTTTCACTATTCATCAAAAATTGAATGTTTTCAAAAAAATACCAAAATTCAGCCTAGGCTAATTTCGATATTATGAATCTAAAAATGAATTCCATTTTGAAAGATAAAATTCATAAAATTTCAAAAAGTGGGTATTCCTATTCATAACGGCTAGTTTATATAATATTTTAATAACATATCGTTGTTTAGTGAAACTCAGTATTGCGTACTACACACGCTATTGTGGAAGGTCGTGATTGCGTGTAATGTAAGCCAAGTTAGGGTTCTGTGTAGTGCAAGACTCCTTTGTTGTTTTGTATAACATAATCCAACCATATTTCATTTATAACTTGAATATATATATATACACTCAATGTTGCATAGAATAACTACTATCAAACGAACTTGACATTGTTTGTAACATGATCGAAGAATAGTGTTGCGTATACTACAAGCTAATACGGTGTTGCATATAACGCAAGATAATCTTGGTGTAGCATACAACAAAATACATCAAAGAAATTAAAATGAATAATTCTCATAAAATCTCGGGTTGTTACAAGAGAGAATCCCAATGATTCCACCTCCTTTACAAGCTTTGAAAAATGGGCTTCTTATGGAGCAATTCTACTGAATGAGGCGATCTCTTCCTTTGTCCAAGTAAATTGGATTTGTTAAAGGATTATGTTTATACAAATAATGTGATCACTTTTCAACAACAACATTAGAAACAATCACAATCCTTAACAGTATTTTAAAATCAAAAAACATAAAACCAAAGAAGTTCATATATTATATGACCATTTTACATAATAATACATTTAATTAGATCAAGAGGAATTTTCGTTGGTAATAGTTTGGGTCATTAAAACATGGGTGAGTTGGTTAAAGGTAGTGGCATCCTGAACCCGAGCTTCTGAGTTCGAGTCCTTGAAAGGAAAAGTGCACTATATGCTAGAAAACCACTCATGGGACCCTCTACCTCATTGGGAACTAGACTAATCCCAACGGTTGGCAACCTTGGGCCTCACTGGGGACGTGCGTCGCACAGGTAGGGAGGCCACCTCGATAGCTCGTTACCCAACAACACCTTTTCCTGTGGGGCACAGGTGAGTTGGATATAGTTGGTGACATCCTGACCCTGAGGTTTTGAGTTTGAGTCCTCGCAATGCAACACACACTATATGCTGGAAAACTACTCGTGTTCCCCTATACCCTATTGGGAACTGGCTTAAGCATAAGGGTTTTCTACCTTGGGGCTCACTGGGGATGTGTAGTGCGCATGTAGGGGGGGCACCCCAATGACTTGTTACTCAAAAACACGTTTGCCTATGGGGCATGGGTGATTTGGTTAAAGGCGGTGGCATCCTGACCCTGAGGCTCTGAGTTCGTGTCCTCACAAGGCAACGAGCAGTATATGATTGCAAACCACTTTTGTGCCCATATAACCCATTGAGAACATGCCTAAGCCCAAGGGTTGGCCGCTGTGGGTCTCTTTGGGGATATACAACATGCAGGTAGGGAGGCCACCCCAATACCTCATTACCCAACAACATGTTCCCCTGGGACACGAGTGAGTTGGTTAAAGGTGTTGGCATCCTGACCCTGAGGTTCCGAGTTCGAGTCCCCACAAGGAAATGTGAACTATATATTAGCAAACCACTCGTGGGCCCATATACCCCATTGGGAACTGGCCTATGCCAAAGGATTGGCCACCTTGGTCCTCACTGGGGACGTATGACACGCAGGTAGGGATGCCACCCTAATACCTCATTACCCAACAACACATTTTCCCACAGGGCACGAGTGAGTTGGTTAAAGGTGGAGGCGTCCTGACCCCAAGGTTCCGAGTTCGAGTCCTTGCAAGGAAACACACATTATATTCTAGAAAACGACTCATGGGCCCCTCTACCCCATTGAGAACTGGTCTAATCCTAAGGGTTGACCAACTTGGGCCTCACTAGGGACATGCATCACGCAGGATGGTAGGCCACCCCAATGCCTCGTTACCCAACAACATGTTTCACCCACGGGGCATGGTTGAGTTGGTTAAAGGTGGTGGCATCCTAAACATGAGGTTCCGAGTTCAAGTCCTCACAAGGAAACACTCAATATATGCTAGCAAACCACTCATGGGCCCCAGTACCCCATTGGGAACTAGACTAAGCCCAAGGATTGGCCACCTTGGGCCTCACTGGGGACGTGCGGTGTAAAGGATAGGAGGCCACCCCAATACCTCATTACCCAACAACATGTTTTTCAATTTTCAAGGCCACTCCAATACCTCATTACCCAACAACATGTTTTCCCTAGGGAACGCATGAGTTTGTTAAATGTGGTGGCGTCTTGACCCCGAGGTTTCGAGTTCGAGTCCTTGCATGAAAACACACACGATATGATAAAAAACACTTTTGGGCCCCACTTCCTCATTGGGAACTAGACTAATACCAAGGTTTGGACACCTTGGGAATCACTGGGGATGTGTAGAGTGCAAGTAGGGAGGCCACCCCAATACCTCGTTACCCAACGACTCGTTTTCTCGTGGGACTTCGGTGAGTTGGTTAAAGGCGGTGGCATCCTAACCCTGAGGTTCCGAGTTCGATTCCTCACAAGGCAACACACACTGTATTCTATAAAACCACTCACGAGACCATCTACCTCATTGGTAAATGGCCTAAGCCCAAGGGTTTTCCATCTTGTGCCTCGCTGGGGACATGCGGCACATAGGTCGAGAGGCCACCCCAATACATTGTTACCCAACAACACGTTTTCCCGTGGGGCACGAGTGAGTTGGTTAAAGATGGTGGCGTCCTGACCCTGAGGTTTCGAGTTTGAGTCCTCACAAGGAAACACACACTATATGCTCGAAAACTACTTGTGGGAACCTCTAACCCATTAGGAACTGGGCTAATCCAAAGGGTTGTCCACCTTGGGCCTCGCTGGGGACATGCTGCGCGCAGGTAGGGAGGCCACTCCCATACCTTGTTACCAAACAACACATTTTCCCCCGGGGCATGGGTGTGTTGGTTAAAGGCGGTGGTGTCCTAAACCCGAGATTCTGAGTTTGATTCCTCACAAGGGAACACAAACTATATGCTAGAAACCACTTTTGGGCCCCTCAACCCCATTGGAAACTGGCCTAAGACCAACGGTTAGACACCTTAGGCCTCACTGGGAATGTACGACCCACAGGTAGGTAGGCCACCTCAATACCTCGTTACCTAAGAGCATGTTTTCTTGTGGGGCATTGGTGAGTTGGTTAAAGGTGGCGGAATCCTGACAACGAGGTTCCGAGTTTAAGTCCCCACAAGGAAACACACACTACATGCAAGAAAACCACTCATGGGACCCTCTACCCCATTGGGAACTGGCCTAAGCCCAAGGGTTGAACACCTTGGGCCTCACTGGGGACATGTTGAACATAGGTATGTTCGCCTACCCAATACCTCGTTACCCAACCAGACGTTTTACCATAGGGTGCAACTTTATTGGTAGCTGCCCCTGTGGGTCTCGGCGAGGTCTCGAGTTCATGTATCACCAAGTTCATCCCTGTACAACCTGTTGCATTATTTTCTTTGTACTTTAGCCTCATCCCCGAATAAACTAAGTCTTTGGGATAAACTTTTATTGGGTATCTTATTTTATAATATAAATACACGTTTTATAATAGTCTCAAGACTTTTTAATAGGTCAAGAACCCATGTGAATAAATCCATTATAATAATTGTAAAAATTAAAACTAATACAGAACTATGTTTAATTTTTATGTTATTAATATTTTCATAACTTATTATATAATCCCTTCACTGATATTTTATGAAATGTTCTTAATATTTTATGATATATTAGTGTTTAAATATTAAATATAATTTTATATCACTATTTGGATTCATCCAAATTCAAGTATATTTAATTTTTTAATAATACATATCACCCTACAAATCCAAATTGCATGATTATTTTTTTATGGTTCTTTACTAAATTTTTAAAATTTCATTAGTAGGAATCTTTGGCCAAATCGTCCATTTGGAGGGGCATATGATCTACATAAGAAAACCCAACGAATCTGTGAAGAAACTGGACCAGCCATGATGATTGAGTAACTAGTCTAAATCCCAAACCTCAAATTTTATGAAACTCCACCATATGTTCTTGATTATCTAAAAGCATCATGGATAAAAATTTGATGGTTCAACTACACAAACAAAGGGCCCAACTGATTCTTTAAAGTCCATCCCACCATTCTGGATGGGAATTAAAATCTGGACACTATTCACGAAATCTCTCATGATCTATTAATCAAATACAAAACATATTTTTCATTTTGAAAGATGCGATATAGTCGGATGACTTTTTTGAAGAAATGTTTCTGATTTGAGGGCATATTTCTATTCAAAAACCCATTCACATTTGGGCTTTTAAAAAGATTTGATTGAAATGGAAAGATTAAAATTGTTTAATCAAAACACCATAACTTTATCTCCTTAAGTCCAATGGCTACCAAAGTTTCAGAGTAGAAATATGAGATAAATATCTCCAACTTTTAAGAAAATAATATCTCAAAATTAGTGTTTTATAACTTACCAATGTGGCTATGAAATTGGAGGGGGGTTTTGGAATGCAAACAACATACAACATTGGTCTATAAATACACCCCCCTCCACTTCTTGTAAGAGGTTGACAATTCAGAATAGATGAGGATCAATTTCCACGACCAAGGCTATGAAAAAGTCCTGGTAGGACATTAAAAACTCTATTTTTCACTTGAGAGACCCTTCCTCCTCTCTTTGATTTCATGTTTTTCTGTTCATTTTCAATTGTAATTTCATAAGTGTTTGTATTTGTAATTCTGTTTTAATGCAAGTTTCTTCTTCATATTCTATTTTGATCATCAACCCATTACTCATAAATATTAATTTTCATAAAATATTTAAAATCATGTTGAAACCCCTACGCTTATTTTGCTTCCTAATTCAATCAAAATTCTATTTTTATTACTCATCATCATTCGTGTGTGTGTGTGTTCGACGCACAACTTTTTTTATCCCTTTATTTTTATTATCTTATTAAATAATCATCATAAACATAATACACCAGATTTGTAATCATTTTAATGGATGAGTAAATATACCATTGGGGTGAGTCAAAATTTATGGATGTTATGTGATTGAGAGTATTTTCTCAATGAGTATTCTTTAATTTAACATTGTGAATGTTAGACTTAACATGTCATGGATTAATGTCATATTTTGTTTAACGTATGGATTCGATGGATTATTCGAACCATAAATACCCTACCATAATAAAGTACATATTTAGATTAGAATCCTAGTTAAGTTAAAGATTTGGTTAGATCCTTAACAAAAAGGAATTCTAATCAACATCAACATGTGAAATAGGTGTTAATTTAATGCAATATAAAGCAAGGCTCAGAGATATACCATGCTTAACTACCTAATGATGAACTCACCCCAATATTTATCAAATTTTCAAATCAAACATCATCCATAAATTATTTCATAAGCTCTGAAATCATAGCCACCCAATCAAAAACAATCAACTAAAAACAACCGACTATTAAAAAGTATCATCATTGAGGATTCGACCCGAGTGCTACTATACACATTTTTAGAGCACCAGATCCTTGAATGGTCAATCAGTGACAATAATCCATGATTTCAAATAGAGTCGTTGCTAGGGATGGTGAAATTAAGTAGTTTTTAGTTTCTGATTATTGTAAAAGAACAAAAAAAACAAAATTTAAAAAAAATTGAAAAAAAAAACACAATTAAAACCCGCCTTCTCATAAAAATAATAGATGGAAAGAACACAAAGAAAAACATGTCTTCCTATTTCTTACAAAATATATCTAAATTCCCCATAGCCTCCCAAACAATCCATTGAATTTTTTTTAACCAGAAATTGAGCATACACTTCACCAACTTAGGAGGAACATTAGAGATATTCAAGTAATTCAAGAACTAGTCCTCGTCCAACCAATTGAATTGTTTATGGATAATCCTTGGGAACAAACCCTTAAAGAACTTTATGCCCCTTGTAGTAATTACCAACCTCTTGGTATTAAATATCCGAAACATATAGGCTGACTTCGAACTCAAATAGGGTTTGATTCATCTTCTACATCATTTCTGTGGACTAGCTGGTGAGGATCCACATCTCCTCCTTAAAGAGTTCCAAGTGGTGTGCTCTACCATGAATCCTCAAGGGGTTTCTAAGGAAAAAATCAAACTCTGAGAATTCCATTTTTTCTTAGATGACTCCACCAAGTAATGTCTCTACTACCTCCATCTTGGTTCCATAACCTCATGGATTGAGTTGAAGTTACTTTTCTTAAAGAAATTCTTTCCTTCTTCTCGTACTGCTTCCATCCAAAACTAAATTAGTGGTATCCGTCAATTCCCCCAATGAATCACTTAATGAGTACTGTGAGAGGTTCAAAAATATTTTGGAAACCTTCCAACACCAATGAATCCCTGACCAACTCTTTATCCAATACTTCTATGAGGGGTTATTGGGTATGGATAGAACTATCATTGATGCCGTAAGTGGCAGTGCTGTTGTTGATAAAACTCCTGCAGCTATAAGAGATATCATAAGCAACATGGCTGCAAAAACAAAACAATTCTATACATGAGCACATGCTCAAGTAAAACAAGACCAATAAAATCAATCTATAGAGCCGAACAAGATGATAGAGTAGATGACTGAAATTATAGGTCCTATACGACAACTAGTTGTGGAATCCTAAGACCGAGCCTCATCTTCTCCACAGTCACTATTTCCTTTACCTATCAAGAATTGTGGAATATGTAGCTCCCAATCTCATCCAACTAACACATGTCCACAACTTCAAGAGGATCCCTCTGATTCATCCAGAATAATGAAGCTCAATGCAACATATTCTCAGAGGATCCCAAACCCTCAAACATCAGGTCATTTCATTAGAAACATCAACCAACCCCACTCTAAGAACTTCTCTTCTACCTTCAACTAAGGATTGAGGTATGGTAATCCCATTTTTTACCCCCCTAAATTCCATCCTCAAAACCTAAACCAATTCCAATATGGTAAAGGTTTTGGTAACTTCCAACAACCTTATCCCTTTTTTGTCAACCTCAATGGAACAATCATCCTCATGGATTTCACTATCCTAATGAGCCTTCCCAATTCGTAATCCAATACAATCACTTTCCCAAGAACCAAAATCAAGGTAATCTCAATCTAGGACAAGCCTATTCTTTCAAGAAACCATGGGAATGTGTTGTATAAGACCTTGCCTCCTTTAATCATTCCATCCTAAAAAACATTGAAACACAAATTGGTCAAATTGCATCCAACCTGAGCAAGAAAAAATGATAAAATTATTCCCAACTCCATGCTCAACTATTACCCAACCCCAAGGGTAATGTAAGGTAAATTTCACTTAGTTTGGGGATGAAAATTTCCATACCTCAAGTTATGTCCTAAAACCCCATTTCAACGTTGATCTAGAAAATTAAAAGAAATAGAAACATGAAAAGGAATCTAAATCCATTACCTCACCTCCATTAATTCCACTTAGGAATCCAATTCCTTTTCCTCAAGACATTTCTAAGTTAAAGAAGTCATTTGATACCAATCCTAAAATGCTCATCATGTTTAGACATGTTGAAGTCAACATTCCCCTCTTAGATTCCATAAAACAAATCCCTAACTCTGAAAAGTTTCTTAAAGAATTGTGCACCGATAAGAGGAAAGGTTGGACCATCAAAAATTATTCCACCCAGCAATTTATTCCCCTAAAATGCAAATATCCCGGGACCTTTACAGTTCTATGCCAAATTGGAAGTTCCAACTTCGATGATGCACTCACAGACCTAGTATCCTCAATTAATGTCATGCCAAATCCATCTTCTCCAACCTTGGTCTTGGTCCCTTACACCCAATAGGCGTTGTCATTCAATTGGACAATAAAATCACTACTAGTCCTGAGGGTATAATCAAGGATGTCCTTGTTTGTGTGAATGAACATATCTTACCTGCTGATTTCAATGTCATTGACATGGAAGGTGAGACAAAAGCTTCTCAATATCCCTTAATTCTAGGAAGACCATTATTAATGATAGAAATAACCAGGATTTATGTCCATTAAGGCATATTATCCACTAAATTTTGTGACCAATAGGTCATGTTCAACATTTTCCAAGTCATGTGATACCCATCTGAGGATCACTTTGCATTCTCAATCCATGATTCTGAGGACACTTCTGAGAGTCAATTGACCCAATTCAATCATGTTCATCATGCTCTAAAGATAGAGTAACTTGTGAAATCGTCACCATGATTAAGCAAGTTAAAAATGGTGAAGTTGATTTTGAACTATCATTCATAGTCTCCATCAAACTAGATGATATTGAAAACTCTCTGGTATCCCACATTAACTCTGATCTCTACTGCTCCACCCTGGACAATATTAAGGAAAATGATTCCGAAGAAACTAAAATCCATCCCTCCATTATTGAATTGTATAACCTAAAAATGAAAGATGAGACTGATCTAAAACCTCTTCATGCCCACCTGAAATATACATTCCTTTCCCATGATCACTCTTATCCTGTCATTGTCTCTAATACACATACTAAAACTGAGGAGTCAAAACTTTTTCGAGTGTCTGAGAAAAATAAAAGGCCTTTGGTTGGACCCTAGATGACATACCAAGAATCAAACCTGCTCTTTTCATAGATCACATGCATCTTTAAGAATCATCCAAATCAATTAGACAACCACAAATAAGAATCAATCCACTCATAATTGAGGTAATTAGGGAATATACCACCAAGATTCTTCAAGTTTCTATTATCTAACAAATTTCAAATAGTTGAATGGGTTAGTCTAATTCAAGTTTTACTTAATATGGGTGGGAAACCTGTTGTCACAATTGAACATGGGGAGGTAGTCACAACTCGAGTAAAGAACAAATGGTGTGTGTGCATTGATTACTGAAAATTAAATGTTGAAACATGAAAAGATCACTACCATCTTTCATTCCTTGATAAAATGCTAGAATGATTTGCCATAAATTCACACTATTGATTTCTTGATGGATACACTAGCTACTTCCAAATCCCAATCGCACCTCAGGACCAAGAAAAGACTACATTCAATTGCCCTTTTAGAACAAATCAATATAGAAGAATGAATTTTGGCCTTTGCAATGCTCCTGAAACATTCCAAAGGTGTATGATGATTAGATTTTCTTAATTCATTGAACACTACATGGAAGTCTACATGGATGACTTTATCATTTATGGTGAGTCATTTGAATCGTTCTTTAATTAACTCTCTATGGTCCTTCAAATGTTTTTCAAGAGTAACCTTGTGCTAAATTTTGAAAAATGACACTTCATGGTTGCAAATGGGATTCTCCTAGGGAACACTGTTTCAATAGAGGTTATTGAAGTCAATCCTGAAAAAATAGAAGTGATCCAACCACTTACTGAACCAACTTCTTTTTGAGACATCCATTAATTCCTCTTTCATGCTAGTTTCTTTTGGTGAGTCATCCATAACATCAGTAGGATTTCCCTCCAACTCCCTTAGTTGAACTAAAATGACACCACATTCCATTTTGATGAGGTTTTCAAGAGAGCCTTCGTTGAACTCAAAACTGTTCTTATATCTTCCCCAACAATCCAACCCCCAGATTGGTCCTTACCCTTTGAGTTGATGTGTTATGCTTTTGATAGAGATGTTGCAGCTATTCTAGGTCAAAAAAGAGAAAATGTTCCTCATGTCATCTGTTATTCCTCAAAAAATTTTGATGAAACTCAATATCACTACATTGTCACTGAAAAGGAACTTTTAGTAGTGGTTTTTTCCTTATATAAATTACATCCCTATCTCTTAGGTGCCAAAATCATCATCTTCACAGCCCATTCTACTATAAAGTTCTTACTCAAGATAAGTGATTCTGAACCAAGGAAACTAATATAGATCTTAATGCTCAAGGAGTTTGACCTTTAAATCAAATATAGACCAGGAAAAGAAAACCCTGTTCCTAATCACGTTAGTAGAATTTATAATTCTTCTCATTCTGAAATATTTGATCTAGAATTTCCAACTTAGAACATTTCATATCTCACTTCAAAAATACCATGGTATTTCCAAATTGTAGACTATGTGGAATCTAGTATTTTTCTTGAAATTGTTTCAAAAGAACAAAAAATGATACTGAAAAGTGTTTCAAAATTCTATTTTTGACAAGATAATAAACTTTGGAAATTTGGGGCTAACATGATAATAAGGAGATGTGTTGATGAAGATGAACTTTCTTCTATATTATAATTCTGTCACTTAATTCTTTGCGGTGGAAACTTTGGACCACAAAGGACCTTCATAAATGGTTTAGACTTCGGATTCTTCTGGACTTCACTTTTCAAGTACTCAGATGATTTCTGTGAATCATGTCCCACTTGCCAAAAGTTTGGCACTATTTCAAAGAGAAATGAAATGCCCCAAAAGCCTTTAATTTTATGTGAGATATTTGATGTTTGGGGCATTGATTTCATGAGACTATTTCCCCCTTCCAATGTATTCTCATACATCCCTCTTGTAGTTGATTATGTTTCTATGTGGGTCGAGGCTAAACCCACTAGAAAGGATGATTCTCATATGGTTAGTGAGTTCCTAAAGAGACACATCGTTCCCTGATTTGGAATACCACATGCCTTGATAAGTGACTTAAGAACCCATTTCTATAATAGAAAAAAGGAATCTATTTTAAAAAATAATGGGGTTGTACATAAATCTTCATCTGCATATCACCCCCAAACAAATGGCCTGGATAAACTTTCTAATAGAGAAGTAAAAAAGAGTTCTTGAGAGAACTGTTAAGCCCACCAGAAAAGATTGGCCTAAAAGACTTGGTGAAGCACTTTGGGATTATCGAAATGCCTATAAAATACACATAAGGATGTATCCTTTTAGGATAGTTTTTGGTAAATCATGTCATTTACCTATTGAAATCCAACATAAGTCATTTAAGGATGTGAAAACCTGTAATTTTGATTGGGAAAAACCTAGTGAAGAAGGATTGTTGCAATTGGATGAACTAGAGGAGCTTCGACTTGAATCCTATGAGAATTCCAATATGTACAATGAAAAGGATAAGGTACTCCATGACAAACACATCCTGTGAAAGGTATTACATGAAGGTGAAAAGGTATTTCTTTTTATCTCTTGATTTCATCTTCACCCTAGTAAGCTTAATTCTTGTTAGGAAGGTCCTTGTATTGTTTGTCATGTTTACCCATTTGGTGCAGTTCAAGTCCAAGACTCGTCTTCCAAAAGGACATTCACGGTTAATAAACATCGGTTAAAGCATCACCATGAAAGGACACACATCCCAAGAACCACCTTGACTTCCATTAGATCCACAACATCCACTGACCCACCACCAGATGGAGATGACGACCCGCTAAATCCAAACAATGGGCACCTCTTTCCCTATAACTCTCTCTCTCTTCCTCCCTCTAAATCTTTCTTCTTGTTCATCTTTCTTTCTTTTATTTAACGATTTATTCATCAAAAACATTTTTTTTATATTTTTTGTGGGCGTGTATTTAAAAAAACTAAAAAAGTAAAATAAATCATAAATAAAAAAAAATGAAAAAAACACAAAAAAAGGGTCATACTTACACACTATCCAATTTTGAAAATTTTTCCAACCATTTTTATAATTCAATAGACATGTTTTCATATAAAAAATGTTTGTATTTTCATCATGAATTTGGATAAATAATCTTGTGTCAAAACCTACAAATTTTGAATGCTCAATTTTTTATTTGGAAAATGATTTTCCCCAACTGTGAGGAATAACAATAAATTTCATGTCAAGGTAACTTATGGCAATCTTTTCAAAATGTGCGTTTTCACCCCTGATTGCGAGTCTTGAGTTTTTGGACCTTCGATATGAATTTCCTACGTTGGTGTGAATTAATATGATATAAGTTGTTTATTAACCACTTGAGAATCAAAATATCCAAATATCATTGCATTTACTTTACATTAATCATAATTTTGAAAGCCCCTTGAAGCCTATGAAAGCATTTTTTTATTAGCCACATTACAAGACCAATAACTTGTCCCACCCAACATCTACATGGAATTACATTGCATATTTTCTTGAAATCTAAGTATGGGGGAATGGATTTCATTTTGGGTTCCCTATTATTTATTTTTAACATCTTATCATATTCATGAGGGAAAGCATCCATTTTAGTGTGGGAGATAGGTTGTCATTCAGTGTGTTTTGGGAATGTATATTTTCTTATGACATATTGTTCAATTATTTTACAAAAGTGTTCAAAGAAAAACAAACAAAAAAAGAAAAAAGAATGGGTTGTGTCTTGGGTGGGTCAAAAATCACTCTTCCTCAATCTTTAATCTTATTATAACTATTAAAATTAGTGTCCTGAGGAAATCAAACATGGGTTGGGAGGTGAACGTGATATCTTTTTCAAGTTCAACTTTAAAATAATATACAAAATTAAGAACACTTATGTCATTGGGAGATGTTTTGTGTTTTTTAAATATTCCATCTTTTTATTCCATTCAAAATTTCTTCCACTTTTTATTCTTGATTCAAAAAATTGTTCCCTTGTAAATATTTGGTTCTATTTCTTTCCATGTTTTATTTCAAAAATATTATGCATTTATTTTTCCATGTTGGTGTTTACCCTTCTTCTTCTTTCCCTTGTATATTATATTTTTACCATCCTAGAGCCATAGAAAACACCTTAAAAAGGCCACTTGATTCTTGTTCACTTTAGGATAGGGAATGTAAGCTGAGATCTCTTTTAAACTCTAATATTTTTACTTTTTTTTGTGAATGAGTGAACCTCCAGAAATAAGTATTTATCATCTTGAGAGAAGTGTGTTTTTAGTGCCAAAATTTTACATTTCAAAATTTGAGCATGAAAAATGAATTGTTTTTGGAATATTCTTTCTGTAAAAATTTATTTTAGAGTTCAATATGGATGATTGAAATGTTGTAAATCTCCCCTGATTGAGGAAAACAGAATTTTAATATTTGTTGGAGAGTGAAAATGATTTTTTCAGGGTTTTATATTTTTTGTACATGAGGACATGCATAAGACTATGTTTGGAGGATTTGATGTTATTAATATTTTAATAACTTATTATCTAATCCCATTATTTATTTTATATTAAATGTGTATAATTTGTGTGAAATATTAATGTTTAAATATTAAATATAACTTCAGTGTACTATTTGAATTCAACCATATCAAAATATGTTTAATGTTTTAATACTACATCTCACTATACTTATCCAAATTACATGTTTCTTATTTTTTAAGGTTCTTAACTCAAATTAAAACATTTCATTAGAAGGAACATTCAGTCAAATTGTCCATTTTGAGGGTCATATGGTCTACATAAGAAGACCCAAAAAATCTGTGAAGAAACTGGACCAACCAAGATGATTGAGTTACTGGTCTAAATCCCAAAGTCTAAATTTTATTAATCTCCGCAATATGTTTTTTATTATCCAAAATCATCATGGATAAAAATTTGAATGTCCAACTACACGAACATGTGTCCCAACTGATGCTTTGAAGTCCAGCCCACCATTCTGACCGGGAATTAAACTCTGTACACTATTAATAAACATTCTCATGATATAGTAATCAAATAAAGATGTTATGTTTTTGTGTGAAATATGAGATATATATGGCCGACTTTTTTGAAAAAAGTGTTCGGAATTGAGGGCTTCTTCCTATTCCAAAACCCATTCACATATTTCCTTTTAAAATATTTGGATTGAAATTGAAAGATTATTTTTTTAATAAAACGACAATAACATTGGATCCTAAATTATAATGGCCTCCAAATTTTCAGGGTAGACATAGGAGATAAATACCTACAAATTTATAGAAGAGAATATCTTGAGATCTAGCTATCTAATTTATCAAAGTGGTGATGCAAGTGGAGGGGATGTTCTAGAATTCAAACGACCCACAACATTGGGCTATAAATATATCCCCTCTCCTCTCCTTGAAAGCGGTTGGCAATTAAGAATAGAGGATGATCAATTGGAATGACCAAGGCTATGAAAAAGGCATGGGGGACATGCAAAAATCATGTTTTTACTTGAGAGACCCTTCATCTTCTCTTTGATTTCATGTTCTTTCCGTTCATTTTAATTGTAATTTCCTAAGTTTTTGTATTTGTAATTCTGTTTTAATGAAAGTTTATTCTTCGTATTCTATTTTAATCATCCTATATCTGTTCTTAAATAGTAATTCTCTTAAAATATTTTAAATCAAGATGGAACCCCTTTCCATATTTCGCTTCCTAATTCAATTGAAATTCAATTTTTAATTCTCATCACCATTTGTGTGTGTGCATTCGGCACCCAACATTTTTTATCCCATTATTTTTCTCATCTTATTAACTAATCATCATAAACATAAGAAACTAGATTTTTAATCTTCTTAATGTATGAGAAACTATACTATTGGGGTGAGTCAAAATTTAGGGATGTTAAGGGATTGAAAGTATTTGCATGAAGAGTATTCTTTAATTTAGCATTGTGTATGTAGGACTTAACATGTCATGCATTAATGACATACTTTGTTTAACATGTGGATTCCAGGGATTATTGTAACCATAAATACACTACCAAAATCAAGTACTGATTGAGATTATAAGCCTTGTTACCTTAAGGTTTGTATTAAATCCTTAACACTTAGGACTTCCAATCAAAGTCAAATTGTGAAATGGGTGTTAATTTAATGCAATATAAAGCAAGGATCAGGGATATCACATGTTTAACTACTTAATGATGAAATCACCCCAATATTTATGCAATTGTTAAATAAAACATAATCCATATATTATTTCATATGATCTACAAAAAACCCTCAATCAAAATACAATCAACTAAAAACAACTGACTATTAAAAATTAACATCTCCAAGGATTCAACCCGAGTGCTGCTATACACATTAACAGAGCACCGGAACCTTGAACGGTCGATAGGAAACAATTAGTCATACTTTCAAGTGTTATGTAGAATAAGGGATACATGTAATGGAATCAAAATATATAGTTATAGTTTTACATTTACCTGAAAACATGAATAATAAATTGAAAAATCTACAGCCAGACAAAATAAAGAAGATGACGAAGAAGAAAACCATTTAAATATATCCTAGGGTTTGCATCATAGACTGCCTTTGATTCATAGGGTTCCTCTCTATCGGTCTTGGTTGACCTGACATCCATCTGTCCATTCACCAAATCTTCTACCAGCGTTCATCGGGTATCCACATCATCAATTGGTTTCACAAACAAATGACTTCCTTTTCTAAATATCCCATGTCCATTCTATTGGCGTCACTTACTCCCAACATTTGCTTAAGTTTTTGATCATTCACTGATCTCAAATTATTGTTTGATGAACATCC
This sequence comes from Viscum album, assembly GCA_963277665.1. Classification (NCBI taxonomy): domain Eukaryota; kingdom Viridiplantae; phylum Streptophyta; class Magnoliopsida; order Santalales; family Viscaceae; genus Viscum; species Viscum album. Next base: position 510,450,259 of record OY728145.1, read on the forward strand.
ACATCAGTAACCCGATTGACCCTATCGATCAATCATGAGTTCAAGTTCATGATCTCTATATGTTTCAACTAGTGATTCAATCTGGCAGGGTTTGTTTAATTGATTTATGTCAATTGAATAAGACTATTCTTGTTCTAGCATCTTTAGTTTCTTCATTCACAATATTCTTGTCAAAATCCCTAAATTGAACGACCTTAAATATCTTCATTTGTTCAGACTCGTCCGATTTACCCGTCATCAAAACTTCAGATGTTTATTCCAGTATTCAGATCAACATCAAACTGTTATGGTTTCTTTCAATCCTGCTCAATGTTCTCCCAACTAGGATGGGTCCTATCAGGATCATCCTTCCAAGAATCTTTCTATTTCTGAGGATGAAACACCCCAAGATTTCATAGTACATTATGTCATTAAATAATTCAATAGCTTGCACTATAAGCAACACCGAGTTAGTGCGCACCACAACGTACTAAACTAACCATTCAAAAAGCGGCTATGAATATTATTAACTGCATTTTGAATCTTGTATACTATATATAATTTTAACATCCATATTATGTGTTTCTTAGACATAATATAAGACCAAATTCATTTTTTCGGATAAAATAAGTATTTTTCAAAAAATGCAATTTACTGCCTTTTAATGGAGAACCCTTTTTAGAACCAAAATTTGACACTTTTATATATTCAACTTAATGAAATTAAATTTTTATATAGAAGTGGGACATCAAAATTTAGTTTAGATATTTTTTTTTACTTTTTTGATAACTTTCATATTTTGATTAATAGTGAAAAATACTATGTTTTAATTGAAAACAACCTTTTTAATCGAATTAATTTATAGAGATAAATTATGAATTTGAATGGTTTGGAAGTATAATTAGATTATTTTTTTATTATTTAAAATAATGTAGGTTATTATATGTAATTTCACATTTAAATTTGACATAAACACATGTAAATCTTTTGACAGTTTTTACATTTTGAAAACCCGCTTTTTGGTTTTGAAAACATGAATTAATTTTAAATTAATAAAGGAAACGTCTATATTTTGAATCTGGTAAAATATACCTCATTTTTTTAATTCGGAATATCAAAATTAGCTTAGGGTAAATTTTTCTGAAAACTTTCAATTTTTGATGAATAGTGGAAAACACTGCGTTATTATATAAAACCGTCGTTTAATTTAAATAATTAGTTATTTTATTTTAATTTGTTTTAGGTCAAAATAGATACATAATACCTATATATGTTCAACTTAATTCATTGGAGTCATTTTATAATAATTATATATATATATAATTTTATTGAACATTTTACCGTCTTTTACCCACATTCTAGGAGTATTTACAAATTTACATAAAACGTAATTTTACCGCTTATGTGAGTTGAATTTCAAAACATTTAGAGACACAGTTGACATCAGTAGGTAAAATTTGGTTCAATATGCTGAAAATAAATTTTGGGTAACAGAAACCTTTGACTTTTATTTACCACGGTTAAAAGTAAATAGGGTAATTAAGGGTAAAAAGGTTATTATAATTATCCTAACACATGTCCTAATTCTATTGGATAAGTATAATTCGACCAAAAACAACCTTCGGAATAAAATATGACTCCCTTTGGTCTACTTGGATAAGATTAAAACATTTATTATTATTTTAATTAAAGAAGTGTTAAAAGAGGTAAATTCAAGGGTCAATAACTAAACCATTTTTAATATAGAGTTATACATAAGATAAATTCGACTATAAATATTCATTAGAAATATTAAAAAATTTCCTATATAATATTTTTTTATTTGTAATTTTTAGACGTTAAATAATTTAATTTATTTATGACACAATGATGATGCAGTAATTACCTTATTAATGTTAGTTTAAAATAATTGATATTATAAATATCCAAATAAATTTAATTTAAACTTCTGATTAATTAAACTAATTTAATAGGTTAATATTGCATTTTAGGGTTGTATAAATAAATTTTATTCGACGTGATAATGTTTTTATGGCTTTCAAGAAAATCAAATACTAAATTGTGTCAAAATTTACATAATTGTGTTTTTAAAACAAATATTATATTATTAATTGATATAATATTCCTAAAAATATATTGTTCGGAAAAAGGACTTAGATAAGGTTATATATATTAATAATGAACCACATGGGGTTATCTTGGCTTGTTATAGTATGTTTTTAGCCATATTATATAAAAATACAAAGAGACATGGTAAATGTAAAATTATTTAACTAAGATTTAAATCTAAAAGATAAGGTTAATATGATGACCTAAACCTATCTAAAACCTAGTGTTTGAACTTTTTTCGACCCATCCTCACCTTAAACTTTAAATAATTTATTTTTGAGACATTATAAACTGAAAATGATTTTATTATAAAATAATATTTCAATCTTTTCCTAAAGTGACCCTCACCTCTATTATAAAAGGGCACTTCCCCTTCTCTTAATTTCACACCTCCAAAGCCTTTTGGCTTAGCCAAAACCTACCAAAATATCCTCCCAACCTTCCTCCATTCATCCTAGAGGCCTTATTTTGGTCATAAATCCAACCTAAGGAGCCCTTTTGATCAAATAAAAAGGAAGAACTTGAAGAAGAGGTAAATATTTCATCACCTCTTTCAAGTTATTTTTTTCTTCCAGTTCCTATTTCTTTGTAGTTTAAATTATAAAATAATAAATCCATTATCTTCTATATACTGTGATTTTATTTTAAAAATGGAACAACAATATTCATTATTCAATCCATCCTATAAATGACAAAGTCATTATACGTGTGTCTGTACGGATTACCGCCTCCACGCCGTGGTGTAGTTTGATAATCAAACACTTCATTATTTGGATGGGTTTAATAATGACTATAACTGATGAAAATAATAAATATAACATGTTAATGATTATTTATATTTGATATACCATCCAATTAAATATTAATTCACCATCAATATAATGGTATTATCACTCATGTGTACGTACGGATTACCGTCTCCATGAAGCGATGAGATTCATTCCAACGTTCACCATTCAACGATGATTATAAGAACATATTTTATTAATAAGTATGTAATATATGAAATAATAATGAAACTGTATATATATATATATATGTATGTACTTACATATATCTTATTCACTTACTTCCATTCAATACGATATGAAAATGGAAACAACGTTTATGCATATGTACGGCCTACCGTCTCCATAAATGGTGCTTTCTATTTCATATATCTATCTATTATAAATATCTATATTATAAATATATATGATATATAAATCAAGGTTTATATTCTGGAAATATTTAAAGCATGATCTAAACGATACGATCAAGAATAACAATTTAAAATGCGTACGGTAAAGAAAGCGATTATTACCCAAAAATGTTAATTTAACATGGAATCATTATTAAATGGGTAGTATAAAGTCATAAATAAATCATTTATGATATAATAAATATGAATATGGTTCTGTTATAATTTAATAACATACTATATTCGTTATAAAGGTGGATAAATGTACCCTCAACCAAAGGAAAGTGCTAGGTAAGGGGTAATTTCACAATCTATTTGTTATCCGACGTTGTTTTTACGTAAGTATAAACTGTGACATATTTATTATCCATGTCTATAATTCATAAAAGTGTTTTCAAAGGAATTTTTAAGGTATTATTTTACTAAAATTTTATTTTAAATGTTTTAAATATTTATTCTTCTAAATCATTCTCATTAAGGTCCATTTTTTCAAAATGGTTTGAAGGATTTATTTATATAGACTTGAATGTTTTTAAAATGTTAATTCCTCTCAAAAGATTCAAAGTGTTATGGGAAAATTTGTTTCAAAAATTTCTTTAAATGTCCTCCTTTCTAAATTGTTTGACTTTTAAATGTTTTCATGAAAAAATGATATCTCTCTGAAGGAGTTTTACAAATCATTTTCATCTATTTCAACATCCACTGATGTATTTTAAACTTGTTTGAAGTTGAATTATAATGATAAAAATCTTCCACAATGTATTGAAGATTTTGTGATATGTTTGACTGTGGATGTGTTATTTTTATACCATTCATGGTTTATGGATAAAGTATGAAATTTCGTATGCTATTTTAAATATGATTGTTTATGTTATGTTTAAACCTTTTCATATGAGGAATGCATTGGACTTAGTAAGTGATGGCTGGAGCCTCCTAAAGCTCCTCGATGCATCAGTAGGTCTAATGAGACAAACTAGTGTCTTGGCATAGGGCCTTGACAAAATACTATTTGTATTCTAGTCACAAGGCCTTGACTATGTGGTTATGATGCCTAAAATTATGCATTTCATCATTATGAAAGTGGATATTGATATAGCATTTGACTATTCAACTAGTAGGATATCCTTGTGAATAAGTCAATGGAATTATTTGCTTTTATCATTTCCATATTATACTGATGTTTAAGTTTAAAAGTCTATTGTTTAGTCTTATATATTTCTTTAAATGTTTATGCTTATTTATGAAAGTTTCCGCTATATTGTTATCCTTACTGAGCATCTGAGCTCACCCCTTTCTTAGGTTTTATTTTTCCAGGATTCCAAGAAGTGTTTTATGATTGATAATTAGGGTTAATCTAGGGAATTAATGGCATTATCAAATGATCATTTATGTTTTGTTTTATTTTCAAATGTATAGTTTAACGTTAATGTATGCAATCTATTTTCCAAGACTACTAAAAAGATCGGTCTTTCAGGACGTCATTCCTTATAATAATGGAAATGTATTAAAATAATGCACTGAATCCAAGTAACTGGGGTCAGAGAATTACGGTTGGTATCAGAGAATGTTTAACAATAAATTTGGAAACTAAATTAAGAAAAACACTGATTAGAGAACACTACCCTATGATATACTTTGAGGTTTAGTATAGAAGAACTTCCTAGAATTTTGGTACTATATAGATTTTTTGAGTTTTCCAAGATATAAATCCTTGTCTGGATACGAGCAGGTAGTGGCAGATCTGGCACATATGTACCTAGGGGTAAAACCTGAAAACACCTCTTTAAGCTAGACTCGAACGAGAACTGGTGCATGACAACAAGCCTTGAAACACTCTTTGTTATGACACTCCCCAGGGGATATGCTAAGGATAATTCTTGTTTTCTTTACAAACCATTATGAAGGGTTTATGAGTATATACCTCCGAAGAGATTTTTTTTATGATTATGGAATATATCCATGAACTGTTCAATTTATGTTAACTATTTTACTAGTTTGTAATTATGCATTGTGATTCATAAAATAACATAGTGTATGCAATTATTTAGAAATGGAACCCAATAGATGGAATGCGACATCCAATAATACGAATGATCCAAAGAGTAATAAGGACCATATATTTCATGGTATTAAGGCAATATTTAGAAAGAAAATAGTCTCCCATGTATTATCATCATATGAAGAAATAATAACATGTGTTAATAAGATATGTAAATAATTTTATGAGTCTTATGGCTTTGAAGGGATGCCAGAGAAGAAAATGATTGTAGAGAGAAAGATGGATTAAGGTAATAAGGAAAAGAAGGAATTTCCTATATGTGATAACTGTGGAAAGAATCACCTTGGTAAATGGTTGAAGGGAATGAGAGTTTTTTATAAGTATAGAGAAAAAGGACACCAAGTACGTGACTGCAAGGGTGAGAAAAAAGATTCAAATGTACAATGCTTCATCTTCAAGGATTTACGACACTACGTGAATCAATGTCCAAATCATCAGAGTATACCCCAAATGCTGTTATTGGATAATAATAAAGTTATAATACTACCAAATATGAAGATGAATGATTAAGAGTTCTTTTGTTGTTATTAAATTATTGTGTCATTTGAGTATTGTATTAATGATGTACATGTTATAAGAATTATAGAGAATATAAGGATTTTACGACATTACTATTTCATTAAGGGCTTGAGATTGTGTCGAACCAAAAAAAGTGACTTAATGGAAAGTTAATTTTTTTGGAAAATACATGTTTGAAGGAAAGACAAAACATTAATATGGTCCTGATACTGAGGTATTGATTTTCGAATAAGAGATGATTGATTTGGATAAATTATATTGGATATTATTGACATCCTTGGAACTGGTTAACGGTTTGTTTATTCCATCATTGTTGGAGTTTACAAAATTTTTGGATATAAAGTGTATATCCAGAATTATATAAAGAATAAGGGAGAATGAATGTAATAAATATAGTTATATGATAATTCAGGGTGTTACAATGTTTTAAAAGAATACAGTATGAACGTATTCACATGTTATTATGTGGAAAAAAGGATCTTTATTGTGTTTACCTTCCTTATAAATATTGGACTGTGAGTTTGGACAGAAGTATTTTAGATAGCTATAAAGGTTGGAATCGATTAAGTTTGACATTAGTTACTATTGTAATGTATAAATCATTTCATGAGATTATTTTTGGATTCTAATAAAAGGACAACCCATAGGTCAGACGAAAACCAGTCGCGTCTGGCTAGGTCGCGAGACTTGAACTCGCAATCGAAGGGTGACAAGGGTGGATCACCTACCACAAGCCTACGTGATGTCCAAGCTTGTATAATGATGTTTTTATTAAACAATCTTACAAATGAATTATAAATTCATTATTTTTGGAACCCTATACGATTCGGATAAATAGAATACTTTTGAATTATATTATCTTTTGAAGTGAAAGATGAGTTTGTGGTAAGAATTAGTTGAAGGATGAAACTCTACTTTTCAAGTATATTTTCCCCTCTTATTTTAGGAATAAATTAATTCTTAAAATTTAGGTAATGGATCATAAAACCAAAAAAAAATTTATCCTCACGCCTTATGTTTTGTTGAACAAATGATATTTTACATCATCTTAGATTGTTGTCTTTGAGGCCCTCAATTTTACACTTGTTTGTGATTGATGACCTCAATAGCTCCCTATAAATATTTAAGATTTTCCTCCAATGTGTCTTTAATTTCCCCCAATGTTCTAATAACCCAGATCATAATTTGGTGGTGACTTTTTCATTTCCCTTTCCCTCTTATTAAGAGTAAATTTTATTAAACCAATTTTTGATGTGAGTTTTCCACAAATGTAATTTTCTATTTTTAACATTTTTAAGAACAATTTTAAATTGTGAGTAAACAATTTATTTAAGTATGGGAGAATGTAACACCCTAAGATTTCATTGTATGTTATCTCATTAATGTAATTCAATAGCTTGCGCAACACACAACACCGAGTTCTTGCGCACCAAGACTTACTAAACTAAACGTTCCAAAAGCGGTTATGAATAATATTAAATTCATTTTGAATCTTATATACTCTCTATAATTTTAACATCCATATTATGTGTTTCTTAGAAATAATATAAGAACATATTCAATTTTTTTGAATAAAATAAGTATTTTTTCAAAAATGAAATTTTACCTCCATTTAATGGAGAACCCTTTATAAAACCTATATTTGACACTTTTATATATTCAATTTAATGAAATTAATTTTTTATTTAGAATCAGGACATAAACATTTTGTTTAGATAAATTTTTGGTACTTTTCGGATAACTTTCATATTTTGATGAATAGTGAAAAATACTATGTTTCAATTGAAAACTATTTTAATCAAAATAATTTATAAAGATAAATTAAGAATTTTAATGGTTTGGAAGTAAAATTATATTATATTATTATCATTTAATAAAATTTAGGTCATTATAAGTAATTTCACATTTAAATTTAACATAAACACATGTCTATCTTTTGATATTTTTTACTTTTTAAAAACCCGCGTTTTGGTTTTGACAAAGGAAATTAATTTTAAGTTAATAAATGAAACTTCTATGTTTTTTATTTGGTAAAATATTCTTCATTTTTGAATTTGTAATATCAAAATTATCTTAGGGTAAATTTTTGGTATTTTTTTGAAAACATTATATTTTTTATGAATAGTGAAAACACTTCGTTATTATATAAAACCAACTTTTTATTTAAATAATTAGTTATTATATTTTAATTAATTTTAGGTCAAAATAGATACATAATACATATATATGTTCAACATAATTCATTGGATTCAGTTTATAATAAGTTTACATATATAAAATATTATTGAACATTTTACCGTCTTTTACCCACCTTCTAGGAGCATTTACAAATTTGCATAAAACATAATTTTACCGCTTCTGTGAGTTAAATTTGAAAAATTTGAGAGAAACGATTAACATCAGTAAGTAAAATATTTTCCAAAAAGATTGAAATAAGTTTTTTTAATAGTGACTTTTGACTTTTATTTTCCATGGTTAATAGTAAATAAGTTAATTAATGGTAAAAATGATATTATAATTACTCTAACACATGTCCTAATTCTATTGGATAAGTAAATTCGACTAAAAACAACCTTAGGAATAACATAAGACACCCTTTGGTCCACTTGGATACGATTTGGACAATTATTATTATTTTATTTAAAGAAGAGTTAAAATAGTTAAATTCAATGTTTAATAACTAAACCATTGTTTATATAGGGTTATAAATAAAATAAATTAGATTATAAATATTGATTAGAAATATAACAAAATTTCCTATATAATTGTAAATTATTTATTATTTTTAGAAATTAAATATTTTAAATTATTTATGACACAATTATGATGTAGTAATTACCTTATTAATGAATGATTAAAACAATTGATATTATATATATGTAAATAAATGTAATTTTAGACTTATGATGAATTAAAATTATTTTATAGGTTAATATTACATGTTTGGGTTGGTTAAGTAGATTTTATTCGAATTGATAACGTTTTTATGGCTTTAAAAAAAATCAAATACTAAATAGTTTCTAAATTGACATAATCAAGTTTTTAAAAAAAATATTATATTATTAGTTGAAATAATATTCCTAAAAATCTGAGGTTCAGGAAATGGAATTAGATAAAGTTATATATATTACTAATGAACCACTTGGGGTTATCTTGGCTTGTTATAGTATGTTTATTAACCATATAATATAAAAACACAAAGAGACATGGTAAATGTCAAACTATTTAACTAAGAGTTAAATCTAAAAGATAAGGTTCATATGATAAACTAAACCTATCTAAAACATGTTGGTTGAATAGTTTTCGACCCATCCCCACCTTATACTTTAAATAATTTATTTTGGAGACATTAGAAACCGAAAATAATTTTATTATAAAATAATATCTCAAGCTTTTCCTAAAGTGACCCTCACCTCTCTTATAAAAGGGCAGTTCCTCTTCTCTTAATTTTACACCTCCAAAGCCTTTTGGCTTGGCCAAACCCTACCCAAATATCCTCCCAACTTTCCTACCTTCATCCTAGAGGCCTTAATTTGGTCAGAAATTCATCCTAAAGAGCCATTTTGATGAAATAAATAGGAAGAACCCGAAGAAGAGGTAAATATTTCATCACCTCTTTGAAGTCCTTTTCTTCTTCAACTTCTTCTTTCTTTATTTTTTACATTCTAAAATAATAAATTATCTATATTCTATATAATGTGAAATTATTATAAAAATGGTTCAACCATATTCATTATTCTATACATCCTATATAAGGCCCCATCCTTAAACATTACTTAATCTTGAGTTATTTCAAGAATACACATTGAGGATCTTTTCAGGTTTAGAGTTTTAGAGAATTAGATCATGAATCCGGCATTACATTCCAAATTTAAACAAGGTGTTTACATCAAATATAGTATTAATTTTTTTTCCATCAAGTGAAAAATATTTAAAATAAAACATGGATTCTTTCTTGACACTCTCTTGACACTATCATCACATCATGTACTTTTCCCTTGACCTCTGAAAAACATTTCAAAAACATGGGATGAGCATAAAAAGCTCAGTAAGGGATATAGAAAAATACGGAAAGAAAAAATTATTCCATGTATACATAAGACTCAATGAAATCATACTTTACTCATAAAACATAATCACTTTAACATACCTCAGGAAATCATAAGATTTACGAATTACTCATAGAAATCATAAGACATAAAGGTAACTTGAGGTATTCATGACATTCTTATATAGGGAGTAACCCTCATGGTTATGTTTGGAATACCCATCAAAGTGTATTTACTAAATCGCTTTGGAGAAACCTTAGTGTTTAACTCCTTCGCGTTACCTAATTCATTGGAGAGCTATCTCGGGCTCACCCACCCTTAGTTTATCACAATACCACCCGTCTTCATAAACAATTCCAAAGAACCATAACATAATCGTATCACATAAAACATGCATAACGAAAACACAAAATTTACACATTTCAATAACAAGATATCAATACAGCACATTGATATAGTGAAAACTTTATCAAAACCATTTTAAATACCAAAATAAATTAAAACATGGTATTTATTTTTCATTAAAAAGAAATTTATGTCTTGTAGAGGAAGCCGGAACTCAAATAATGGTCACTGCGGCGGAGAATTCATTATCGCCGCATATGTAAGACAAAAACATTCCCTTTTTTCATTTAGTATAATGATTTGTGTAAAAGGATTCTTCTTGAATTAAATTAAAATTCAAAAGGTTTTATTATACAACTAATAAAAGAAGGTCTTATATAAATTGAAGTATACCTCAACGAAAGGAGATTGAGACAAAGTCCTTTACCTCAAGTCTGACTTGTCTTGTTCGTTTCTTTATATTCCTGAATAATAAATTTTGGCCAATTTATAATTTCATAAGGACATACTTTAAATTTTATTATTCAATTAATATCACATATTATCATGTTATAATAGTTAGTTAATTATATAAGTTCATATCATATGTTTTGTCGACGTTCGGTACATGAGTCAAAAATAAACTTGTTTGAAAGGAATTGTCCATGTAGTTATAAGTACATCATCTCTAGAATGGTATTAATGATTTAAATATCATATATATCCATTATATATTCATTTTATACTATTCTATGACCTTTGGAGATTAAAAAAAATGAAATTCACCATTTATGGAGACGGTAGGCTGTACGTACGCATGAACACTACTTTCATTTTTTGTCATATTAATGGACTTTAAAACTAAATGAGACATATATATATATTATAATAACAGTATGATATATATTTTATATATGTAACGTAATTTCATTAATTACATTCTTTATAAATTCCTTGTTTTGAATGAATGATTCACATCACTTGAGGGGGCGGTAGTCCACACTTCCTTTGATGAAATTGTCACATTTTCACAACATGAAATGCCTAAAGGTATGTTTTAAATATAAAATATAGAATAATTTAGGGGACATAAATACAATATATATCATATATAAATATATTTCCATCATAATGGCCAACATGAGGGCTGTTAAAAGAAGATTGAACAATCATCATTTCGTGAGACAGTAATTCGCCACCCACAGAAATAGTATATTCTTTAACTATTATACGGAGGTGAGTGTAAGTGTAGGTACCATCCTTATCATAACAAAATCCTAGTATATTGAAGATACAATTTTTATTATGGGATAAAATAATAAGAAGATAGTGGTGAGTGAAGATGGAAAATAAAAGGAAGAAACTCGAGAGAAGACATTACCTCTAAATCAGGTAACTCTTTTTGACTTGAGCCAAAGGCTTCCTTGGAAAGTATTCTGCAAAAAGTCAGGATTTTAGGAGTAAGAGAAGGATGTGGAGAGATAATATGAGCATAGGTTGGATGAGCCAAGGGCTTTAGTGGTGTGGGTATGGGGGTAGAGGTGGGGGCCTTTTATAAGAGGGAGGAGGGTCACTTTTGGAATGTCTTGAAATGTTACTTTATTATAAAATGATTTTCAGATTTTAAAGGTCCCACAATGATATATTCTGTGGATAATGTGATAAGGGTTCGAAATCCACCCATACAATAGGTTTTAGAAAAGTTTAAGTATTATATTTTACCTTATCATTTCATTTTATTTAAATCGTTCATTAATGAGGTAATCACTGCATCATCATGGTGTCATAAATAAATTTATTTATTTAATGTTCGAAAATTATAAAAAAATACCATGATATAAGAAATATTTTTAGATTTAAAATGACTATTTATAGTATAATAGATCATTTATGTAAAAAAATTAAAATTGTTTTACTTAGGATATACAATCCTTAGTTATATTTCTATTATTTTTAATAAAATATTGTCATAAATGTCACTATTACACCCATGTGACTCAATGGGCCCTCATGTTTGGTAAAAAGCTTCACATGGTCGGAAATGACAAAAAAAAGGATTTGGACATATGTTGGGGTCATTTTATATTATTATGATATTATTTTATTACCCTTAACTACTCGATTACTAATTAATCACGATAATTAAAGATAATTACCATAGTTACTATTCATAATGCCCAAAAACAAAAGAGTCTTAATTACATAATTTGTAACATCTGATTCCAAATATGGAATCCATTTTAACAAATTCCAAACACAGAAATGTTAGTAATTAATTTAAAAATAATTCTCGTTGTCAAAACAAATAGAGTGTTTTTAAAAAACAATATCTATCAAAATATTTACACTTGTTTATGTCCAATTTCAAAGTGAAATTAATTATAATAACCACCATTGTATTAAATGATAAAAATATATTCTAGTTACACTTTAAAACCTATTAAAAATATAATCTAACCATGTAATTAAATTAGATGAAAAATCAGTTTTGAAGTAAAATGCAGTACTTTTCACTATTCATTAAAAAATGAACATTGTCATAAAAATACCAAAAATTTATCCAAAGTAAATTTCAATGACCCATTTATTAATAAATTGTTTATTTTGAAAAACAGAGCTTGTAAAATTTTCAAAATATAGATTTAAAAATGCGTTTCTATTAAAAGGCGGTAAAACAATCATTTAAAAATATAAGAGTATTATCTGCATAAGATTGGATTTATTCTCATTTTAATCCTCTAAAACACTATCTAATTCATAAATAGACATATATATGAAAACATATTATTCTTTACTTTTTTGGGATGTTACATCCTTCCCCCCTTTATAAAATTGCATCCTCGCAATTTATTTACTTATCGAATAAGTGGGGGTATTTACCCCTAATTGCATTTTCTGATTCCCATGTTGCCTCTTCAACTGTATGGTTTTTCCATAGAACATTTACTTGATGAATCACATTATTCCGCAACACTTTCCCCATGTGGTCAAGAATCTGGACCATTTGTTCCTCATAAGATAGATTCTCTTTCAGCTGAACTACCTCTGGACTCAAAACTTGAGATGGATCTGGCATGTACTTCCTTAACATTGAAACTTGAAAAACATTATGTACCTGAGATAAACTCGGAGGAAATGAAACTTGGTATGCAACTGATCCAACTCTATCCAAAATATAATAGGGTCCAATGAACCTTGGACTCAGCTTTCCCTTCTTTCCAAATCCCATCACACTTTTCCATGGTGAAACTTTGAGGAAGACATGATCACCTACCTCAAAAGAGAGATCCTTCCTCCTGTTGTCTACATAACCTTTCTTCCTGCTCTAAGCTGTTCTCATGTGTTTCTTTATCATGTGAACTTTTTCTGCCAACTGTTCTACCAATTCTGGTCCCATCCACTTCCTTTCACCTACTTCATCCCAAAAAAGCTGTAGTTCGACACCGCTTCCCATATAATGCCTCAAATAGTGCCATCTATATACTAGAATGAAAACTATTATTATAAGAAAACTCAACCAATGAAAGATGTTGGTCCCAAAATCCCTGATAATCCATTGAACAACCACATATCATATCCTCCAAAGTCTAAATTGTTCGTTCTGACTTCCCATTTGATTGAGGATGAAAAGCTATACTAAAATTTAATTTAGTACCCAATAACTTCTGAATGCCTTTCCCAATGTTATAAGTGAACCTTGGATCATGATCAGATACAATGGAGAGGGGAACTCTGTGTAAACATATTATCTCATTATGATACAAAAGAGAATGTTTATCTAGGGAAATAGTATCTCGTATAGAAAGGAAATGATCATATTTAGTCAATCGATCAACAATAACCCAGATTGCATTATTAACTAGAGGTGTCTTCATTAATCCCACAATAAAGTCCATGGATATATTCTCCCATTTCCACTCTATCACTGGTAAAGGCTGAAGCAACCCTTTCGGTAACTGCCCCTCTGCTTTAACCTATTGACAAGTCAAACACTTCACAGTAAAATCAGCAATATCTCTTTTCATTCCATCCCTCCAGTAATACTCCCTAAGATCTCTATACATCTTAGTACTGCCTGGATGAACTAAAAATGGAGAACTATGAGCTTTACATAACAACTCTCTCTTCAACTATGAATCACAAGGCACACACAATATCTTCAGAAATCTCAAAACACCATTATTATCAATGTTTAATTCCAGTAACATACCCTTATGAACCAACTCTACCTTTTTCTACAACTCACTATCTTGATTCTGTGTTTGCTTAATTCTGTCTGATAGAGAATATTTCACTGATACTTGAAACAAAACCGAATAATTTCCTGCACCAACAACTTCCAAACCAAAATTCATCAAATCCTTAACCAAAGGATCACGTTCCAAACATAACATGGTTAATGAAGCATTACTTTTTCGACTCAAAGCATCTGCCACTTTATTTGATTTTCCTAGGTGGTAGTGAATCGTGCAATCATAATCCTTGATTAATTCTATCCATCTCCTCTGTCTCATGTTCAATTCTTTCTGAGTGAATATATACTTTAAACTTTTGTGATCAGTATATATTTCAAACTTTACACCATACAAATGATGCCTCCAAAATTTTAAAGAGAAAATAACATAAGCTAATTCCAAATCATGTGTAGGGTAATTTATCTTATGATTTTTCAACTGATGTAAAGAATAAGTAATTACCTGATCATTCTACATTAGTACATAACCAAGTCTTTTCAATGAATCATAACTGTAGATAACAAAGTCACTATTCCTGGAAGGTAGTTCTAATACTGGAGCATTCACCAATCTTATTTTCAATTCCTAAAAACAATCATCACATTATTTTGTCTAGATAAATTTAACACCCTTCTGAGTTAGCTTAGGAAATGGGCTGGAAAACCGTGCAAAAGTATTAAAAAACCTTCAGTAATAGACTGCCAAACAAAGAAAACTAAGAATCTCGGTAACATTTGTGGGTCTTGGATGTTCTTCAATAACCTTTGTTTTTGCAGGATCATCAATTATTCCAACTTTAGAAACAATGTGACCATGGAAATAAATTTTTTGCAACAACAAATCACACTTTCTAAATTTCCCATACAACTTATTTTCTTTTCAGGTTTTCAAAATAACCCTTAAATGACTTTCATTCTCCTCTTTACATTTAGAAAAAATCGAAATATCATAAATGGAAACAACTACAAAATTATCCATGAACTCATAGAAAATTCTATTCATAATGTCCATGAATACAGTAGGTGCATTGGTCAACCTAAAAGGCATAACTACAAAATCATAATGGCCATATCTTGTACAAAACATGGTCTTTGGAATATCAACTTCCTTTACCTTAAACTGATGGTACCCCGATCTCAAGTTAATCTTTGAAAAATACTGAGCTCCCTGGAGCTGATCAAACAAATCATCGATATGTGGAAAAGGATATTTGTTCTTAATAGCGATGTTATTAAAATCTCTATAATTAATGCAAAGTCTCATTGAACAATCTATATTTTTAACAAATAAGATAGAAGAACCCCATGGTGATGATCTAGGTCGAATGAACCCTTTCTCTAATAAATCTTTCAATTTCTCCTTCAACTCTAAAAGTTCAATTTGAGCCATTTGATAAGGGGGTTTTGAAATTGGCTTAGCATCAGGCACTAAGTCAACCATAAATTCAAATTCCCGATCTGGTATTATACCAGGAAAATCATCAGGAAAAACATCAGGATACTCATTTACAACTGGCACATCATTAATCTGAATGGTTCCTTTGTTTTCAACAATATGTGCAAGGTAACATTCATTTCAATCTTTTACAAGTTTCTCAACCTCTTGATATGTTATCAAAAGTAAGGGTTCATTCTTATACACAAACTAAAATCCTTTCCGAAAATAAATTTTTTTAACTCTACATTAAATCTTAGCATGGTAAACAGAGATCCAATCCATACCCTGGATAACATCAAACTCTACTAGAGATAAAACAATAAGGTTTTCAAGTAGGTTCTTTCCATGTATAAGGATAGGAAGATTCTTATAAATTCTTTTTTCCTCAAAATTTACCCTAGGTGTTTTTTCCACAAGTTCAAGAGTCATTTCTTAAGATGGAACTCCCAATTTACTAGAAAATTTTTCAGAGATAAAAGAATGTGTAGACCCTGAATTAAACAACACATTGGCATAATAAAAAAAACTAACAAATTACATGATACCACTTCATTTGATGGCCCAACATCTGCTGAAGTAATTTCAAATGATTTCACCAGATCATTCTACTTGTAGTCTGACTTCTTCCCATCATTCGAGCTCTTTGTCGAACACTTGTGTGCATAATTACAAATCTCATTGCACTTGAAACATTTCACTAACTGTAAATCAAATTTGTTCTTACCATTACCCTGATCTTTTCCAGTGCTATCACGAGCCTTATGTCCCATCTTACCACATTAGAATCACTTTATAGAATTCAAAAGATGTTCCCCAGCATGATTTTTACCACATTTATCACAAACTGCAAACTTAGTTTTCTTACCATCAAACATTTTTGAAGGATTATTCCCTTTATCCCGCTACCTCAGTCACTTCTTCTGTTGGTTGTCATAGAACACTTTATCATCGACAAACTCCATTTCCACATTCTCAGCACATCGAACAAGCTTTTATTAACTTTTGAACTCACGGGAAGCTAATTCCCTTCAATATTTTGGCTTTAATCCTCTGTAAAAATTATTGATTTTACTATCAAGGTCTCAGATAAAATTTGCAGCATACCTTGATAATCGGGTGAACTTTTCTTCATAAGAAGCCACTGAGTCATCCTCCTGACTCAATTCCAAGAATTGTTTTTCTATACTAAGTCAAACAGCCTTAGGAAAATATTTCTCAAGAAACATACCTTTGAATTCATCCCAGTTAAGAGCATCAATCTCATCAACATCCCTAATATTTTTAACCATCGACCACTACTGATCTGCTTCACCCTCAAAACTATAAACAACAAGACTAACCTTTTGATTGTCTGCACAACCCATGACATTGAAAATATTCTCCAGTGATTTAATCCAACCTTCATCTATCACAAGGTCAGATGATCCTCTAAATGATGGGGGATGTTGACTCATGAAATGTTCCACCACTAACATGTTCCTCTGCGGTTGATCTGGCTGATCTCGTGAATGGATACCACCACCATTTATCACATGAGTCAACTGCACCATTACTGCAAATAATTGTTTAGTTCCAATTCTGACCATCTCAGGATGCTGATTTGGAAGGTCATTTCCTTCTGTAAGCCTTCTAAGCCCTGCTTCCCTATTTCCTGAACAAACATGTCTTAGATGAAGCAACATGGTAATCTTAAAAGGCTCTATCATTTCAATTTGACTATAATGTGTAAAAAAAATATTTTTTGGATAATACTTAAATATAATTATAACTCCTAAAGTAATCTAAACTGACCTATGATACCAACTATAAGGCCCCAGCCTTAAACATTACTTAATCTTGATTTATTTCAAGAATAAACACTGAGTATCTTTTCAGGTTTAGAGTTTTAGAGAATTAGATCATAAATCATGCAATACATTCCACATTTAAATAAGGTGGTTACATCAAATACAATATTCATTTTTTTCCATCAAAGAAAACATATTTAAGATAAAACATGGATTATTTCTTGACACTTCCTCGACACTATCATCACATCATGTACTTTTCCCTTGACCTTTGAAAAACATTTCAAAAACTTGGGATGAGCATAAAAAGCCCAGTAAGGGATATAAAAAATACGGAAAGAAAACATTAGTCCATGTATACATAAGAATCAATGAAATCATACTTTACTCATAAAACATAAGCACTTTAACATACCTCATGAAATCATAAGATTTATGAATAAATCATATAAATCATAATACATAAAGGTAACTTGAGGTATTCATAACATTCTTATGTAGGGAGTAACCATCATGGTTACGTTTGGAATACCCATCATAGTATATTCCCTAAATCACTTTGGAGAAACCTTAGAATTTAACTCCTTTGCGTTACCCAATGCAATGGAGATCTATCTTGGGCTCACCCAACCTTAGTTTATCAGGGAACCAGCCGTCTTCATAAATAATGCCCGAGAACCATAACATTATCGTATCACAAAAAAAATGCATAAAAGAAACATAACATTTCCACATTTCAATCACAAGATATAAATAAAAAAATTGATATAATAAAAGAATTACCCAAACCATTTTCAATACAAAAATTAATTAAAAATGGTATTAATTTTTCATTTAATAAAATTTTATGTCTGGTAGAGGAAGCTGAAACTTAAATGATGGTTACAACAGCAGAGAAGTCATTGTCGCCGCATACATAAGACAAAAACATTCCATTTTGTCGTTTAGTAAAACAATTCATGTAAAAATATTCCTTTTGAATGAAATTAAAAGTCAAAAGTTTTTATTATACAACTAATAAAATAAGGTCGTATATAAATTGAAGTATGCCTCAACGAAAGGAGATTGAGACGAAGTCCCTTACCTTAAGTTGGAATTCTCTTGTTCGTTTATTTATATTCCTAAATAATAAACTTTGGTAAATTTATAATTTCTTAAGGAATTAATTTAAAGATTATTATTCAATTGATATCACATATTATCATGTTATAATAATTAGTTAATTATGTGAGTTCATATCATATGTTTTGTGGATGTTCGGTACATGAGTCAAAAATAAACTTGTTTTAAAAGAATTGACCATGTGATTATAAGTACATCATCTATAGAATGGTATTAATGATTTAAATATCATATATATCCATTATATATTCATTTTATACTATTACATAACATTTGGAGAAAAAAAATGAAACAGACCATTCAGGGAGACGGTAGGCTGTACGTACGCATGAACGCTACTTTCATTTTTTGTCATATTAATGGACTTTAAAAATTAATGAGACATATATATATATTATAATTCTAGTATAATATATATTTTATATTGGTAACATATGTTAATTAATTACATTATTTATAAATTCCATGTCTAACATGAACGAGTCACATCACTTGAGGGGGAGGTAGTCCACACCTCCTCAGATGAAATTATCGCATTTGAACAACATGCAAAGCATAAAGGTATGTTTTAAATATGAAATAAATAATAATTGAGATGAAATAAATATAATATATATCATATATAAATATATTTCCATTATAATGGAAACCATGAGAGGTGTTAAAAGAATATTAAATAATCATCGTTTCGTGAGGCAGTAATTCGCCGCCCACAGAAAGAGTATCTTTTTTAACCAATAGACAGAGGTGTGTGTATGTTTAGGCAGAATCCTTATCATAAGAACATCCTAGTATATTGAGGATACTCGTGTTATTATGGGATAAAATAATAATAAGATAGTTGTGAGTTAAGAAGGAAAATAAAATGTAGAAACTCGAGAGAAGACATTACCTCTAATTCGGGTAACTCTTTTTTATTTGAGCCAAAGGCTTCCTTGGAAAGAATTCTGCAAATAGTGAGGCTTCTAGGAGTAATATAGGGATTTGAATAGATAATATGATAAGAGTTTGGAAGATCCAAGGTCTTGAGAGGTGTGGGTAAGGGGGTAGAGGTGGGGGCATTTTATAAGAGGTAGGAGGGTTACTTTTGGAAAGTCTTGAAATGTTACATTATTATAAAATTATTTTCGTATTCTAAAGGTCCCAAAATGATATATTTTGAGGATAAGGTGATAAGGGTTTGAAATACACCCATAAAATAGGTATTAGACAATTTTAAGTCTTAGATGTTACCTTATCTTTTCATTTTATTTAAATCGTCCATTAATGAGGTAATCACTGCATCATCATGGTGTCATAAATAAATTTATTTATTTATTGTCAAAAAATTATAAAAAATTACCATGATGTAGGAAAGCTTTTTATCTTTCTAATGAATATTTATAGTCTAAGATATAATTTATGTAAACAAAATTAAAATTTTTTTACTTAGGATATACCAACCATTGTTATATTTCTCTTCTTTTTAAAAAAATAATGTCATAAATGTCACTATTACACCCATTTGACTCCATGGGCCCTCAAGTTTAATAAAAATCTTCCCATGGAATTACATGAATCATAAAAGAGAATTTGGACACATGTTTGGGTCACTTTATATTATTATGATATTTTTTTATTACCCTTAACTACCCGATTACTAATTAATCACGACAATTAAAGATAATTACTGTCGTTACTATTCATAATGTCCAAAAACATAATATTCTTAATTACAGAATCTGGAACATCTGATTCCAAATATGGAATCCATTTTACCAAATTCTAAATATATAAATCACATTAATTAATTTAAAAATAATTTCCATTGTCAAAACAAATAGCATGTTTTTAAAAAACAATATCTATCAAAAGATTGACTCTTTTTTATGTCCAATTTCAAAGTAAAATTAATTATAATGAACACCATTGGATTAAATGGTAAAAATATATTATAAATAAACTTTATAACCAATTAAAAAGATAATCTAACCATATAATTAAATTAGATGAAAAAGTAGTTTTGAAGTAAAATGCTGTATTTTTCACTATTCATTAAAAAAATTAACATTGTCAGAGAAATACAATAAATTTATCCAAAGTAAATTTAAATTTCCCAATTATAAATAAATTGTTTATTTTGACAAATAAATCTTATAAAATTGTATAAATTTAGATTTAAAAATGGGTTTCCATCAAAAGGCGGTAAAACAATCTTTTAAAAATATTAGAGTATTCTATGCTTAAGATTGGATTTATTCTCATTTTAAGCATCTAAAACACTATATAATTAATAAATAGACATAGATATGAAAATATATTATTCTTTACTTACTTGGGATGTTACATACAATAAATTAAAACTTCATCATACGTGTGTACGTACAGATTACCGTCTCCACGTCGTGGTGTAGTTTGTTATTCAAACACTTCATTATTTGCATGGGTATAATAATGACTATAACTGATGTAAATAATAAATATAATAAATATAATATGTTAATGATTATGTATATATGATATACCATCCAATTAAATATTATTTCACCATAAATATAATGATATTGTCCCTCGAACGTACGTACGGATTACCATCTCCATGAAGCAATGAGATTCATTCCCACGTTCACCATTAAACGATGATTATAAAAATATATATTATTAATAATTATTTAATATATGAAATAATAATTCAATAGGATATATATATATATGTATGTATGTATGTATGTATGTATTTATTTACATATATCTTATTCACTTACTTTCGTTCAATACGATATGAAAACGGAAACAACATTTATGCATACGTATGGTCTACCATCTCCATAAATGATGCCTTCCATTTCATATATCTATCTATTATAAATATTTATATTCTAAATATATATGATATATAAATCATGGTTTATATTATGGATGTATTTAAATCATGATCTAAAGGATACGATCAAGAATAACAAGTTAAAACACGTATGATAAAGAAAGCGATTATTACCCAAAATGTTAATTTAACATGGAAATAATTTTTAAATGGGTAGTATAAAGTAATAAATGAATCATGTATGATATAATATATATGAATATGGTTATGGTATAATTTAATAACATACTATGGTCATTATGAAGGAGGATAAATGTACCCTTGACCAACAGAAAGTGCAAGGTAAGGGTTAATTTAACAATATCTTTATTATCTGAGGTTGTTTTTATGTAAGTATTTACTGGGAAATATTTGTTATCCATGTCCATGTTTCATGAAAGTGTTTTCAAAGGGATTATTTTAAGGGAATTTGTTTAATAAAACATCATTTTAAATGTTTTAAATATTTATTTTTCTAAGTCATTCTCATTAATTTCCATGTTTTCAAAAGTGTTTTTAAGGATTTATTTATATGGACATGAATTTTTTTAAAATGTTAGTTCCATTCAAAAGATTAAAAGTGGTATGGGAAAAATTGATTAAAAAATTATTTTAAATTTATTCCTTTCTAAATTCCATGACTTTTAAATGTTTTCATGAAAAATGGATATTTCTCTCAAAGAGTTTTACAAATCATTTTCATCTATGTCAACATACATTGATGGATTTTAAACTTGTTTGCAGTTGATTTATTATGATACAAATATTCCATATTTTATTTAAGGTTTTGTGATATTTTTTAATAAGGATGTGTTATTTTTATACAATTCATGGTTTATGGATAAAATAATGACATTTTGTATGCTAGTTTTAATACCAATGTTTATGTTATGTTTAAACCTTTTCATATGAGGAATGCATTGGACTTAGTAAGTGACAAGTGGATCCCACTATAGCTCCTCGATGCATTGGTAGGTATCATGAAACAAACTAGTGTCTTGACATAAGGCCTTGACAAAATCTTATTTGTAGTCTTGTCACAAGTCCTTGACTATGTGGTTATGAAGTCTAGCATTATGCATTCCATCATTATGAAAGTGGCTATTGATATTTCATGAGATTATTCGACTAGTAGAATATCCATATGAATAAGTAAATGGAATTATTTGATTTTATATTTTTTATATTATGCTTATTTTTAAGTTTAAAAGGCATTTCTTTTAGTCGTATACATTTCCTTAAATGTTTATGTTTATTAATGAAAGTTTCGCTATATTTTTATTCTTACTGAGCATCTAATCTCACCCTTTTTTATGTTCTATTTTCCCAGGATTCCAAGAAGTGTTTTATGATTGATAAGAATGGTTAAGATAGGCAATTAATGGCATTCTCAAAGGATCATTTATTTTGTGCTTTATTTTCTAATGTGTAATTTAACATTCATGTTTGTAATTTATTTTCCAAGACTGCTAAACTAATTAGTATTTTGGGAATTGATTAATTGTAATCATGCCAATGTATTAAAATAATGCAATGACTCTGGGTAACTTGGGTCTGGGCATAACAAAGGATGTCTTCCTACTTTCTCATGCGTTCTTCGATTTCTGCTAAGCCAAATAATATGTAGAATTTCAACTCTGGCCATCATAAGCAGTTCTGCTTGATAAAAGGAATCCCTCATGTTTTGCTCCTAGATTGATGATACCCTCAGGGTAATCATGATTATGTATCCCTTATTAATTATTGTTCCTATCATGAGTATATTAGTTATATATCTTAACTAATGATACCCATCTTGGATGACCCATATCAAGAATTTGGTCAACCTGGGTGTTTAGTGGATCCCAATGGTCCACTCAATGAGCTAAGAGGAGAGAAAGCGCCTCATATTAGGTGTATTAATAAAAAAACCACCTTCACTTGGGTCATTTGTCAGGTCAAGTATCTACAGGTAGCACATGAATAAGATCTAAACATATCCTTTATACATCCTTGGTTGGACATGCACCTCTTAGCTGGTGTTTGATCAAACTCTTCTTCACTGGGACATATTCCCCATCTTTCCAATTGTCTTTATTATCAACAATAAATCAATAAGAAATAAATGCTTATGTGGGTGGCCCATTTGTAATCCCAAACTCATCCCCATAGGGTCACATCCCCTGTGATATTTGGCATTTGGCATTACATATCCCATGATGCAACGAATGATTATTGGGCATCATAAAAAATGGTAAAACCAATGTGAAATATAAAACCACTAATAAAAAAGTGTTTTGAGTAACACCAGACATTGAGAATCATTCCCGGACACCTATCAATGACATAAGTTATCATTCATCAGAAACAAAATGTTGAATCTGATATGAATCCTTTACACGGGAAAATGATCACTCAACCATGCACCTTTGTTTGAGATGTTTCATTAATAGGTTTCTAATTTTTGGTTTTCGATCCTTACAATACTTTTAGGAACCCTTTCAAGAGTATACTTTAATCTAAAAATGACTTCATCCAGTTCATTGTAACAGATCAAGTTGTTAGAAAAAATTGATAGTTTCTACAGAGTTCTCCAGACCACCACTCATTAGAAAAGTCTCTAGTAATATGCCTCCACAATAATGAAGGTGCTTTCTCCATGAACCAGAAGGAAGTTTTTAGAAAACCAATGTCTTCAGAAGTAGAAGGTGAGTATTTCCTTAATAGAACTATTCTGACCTTAGAGGTGGATTAGGAAATCCTCCAGGTGATGAAGCCCCATAGTCCATCCTACCAGCAGAGGACCGTAGTGAAGTAAGCGAAGCTAGTAGCCACATAAAACTGCTTCTAAATCCCCCCTAGAGTGTAAAAACACTTATCTCCCTACCTTAGAGAGGTGTATTTTTTTTTTCAAAAACTCCAATATTGTACAAATGTCTCCCAGGAGGGTTCCTATTACTAGCTATCATCTTTATCAATGTTGTATGGCTCCAATACCTTAGGGACTTATTGAGGATCCCACCCAAAAGGAACTGACCTAATAATCTAGACTAGGGTTCATGGGAGGATTTCTTGCTAAGGGCAGTAGACCACTGATATCAATGAGTGGGTTTATATCCCTGTTCCCACTAAATAATCCCATCAGTAGATCCTAGCGATAACTGAAGAGAAAACTGATATTCATGCTTGTCCTCAAGAAGCATACCAACATATCCCTGTATTATCAGAAGGAGAATGTCAACATATTCCAACAACAACCAGAGATCTAGCTCCTAACCTCACTCCCACATATATATCTTGTCAGTTTGTATTGATGGTAGCCAATAAGCATGCTTATATCCATGCTTGTTTTACCATATCCTCACAACAGTCGAATATCACACTTATATCTCTTCTCGAACCTTCAAAGATTTCTTGCATATCCGGATAACAATGAAATAAATCCAAGATCATATTTCAGTGGCCACTAGGGGGAATTCTCATATTCTTCTTCCTACAAACACTATAGGACCTCTTTGGAAAATTCTAATAGTTTCTCAAGAGTGGGCCCATATTCCCACTCTTATTCAAGAGGATCTTTGATATCTCGATGTTAAATAAAGACTAGGGGAATGCCTACATCCCCATTCCTACAAATCTGACTTTCGTATTTCGGAAGTCACTTCAAGGTAGTCTCATATCGCAACCATCACTATCAACGTTCGACAACATATTTTGGAAATCACTCAGGGACATGCCCCACCCCCTCAAGAGGAGATCGTTGATATGTTCTAGAAACAAAATTGGGTCGGGCTCATATCATTGGCCATGTCTATGTAGTCTATTGATATACTCCATGTTGGATTATAAGTGATGAAAACTAATACTAGAGGAGGGGGGTGAGTAGTCATTTTAAAAATTAAATACAAAAAATAGAATTTTATTAATTAATGATTTTGTAGCGAGATATATGTTCTAGATATGAAATGAAGCAGAAATAAAAATAAAGAACAAAAAGATTTATAATGGTTTAGATAACCAAGATCCTAGTATACTCTTCAACCTTCTCTACTCCATGAGAAGATTGGTACCCACTAAGAAACTCACTTTTAATGTTGTGAGAACCTATTATAGACTCTATATTTTAAAAATACCCTGAGACACAACCTAATAATTTTACAAAAGGCTAAACCAAGTGCTTGGCCTAAATTTTGATTGGAATTAAAAACCCAGACATCCTTTTAGGTGGTGTAATAACAAAAAACGACTTTCTTTTGATGGGAAAAACATAAACCAGTCACTAACATAAGACAAAAAGATAATGAAAAGAACAATACCAAGAAAAATTAATACTAAGAAAACATAGAATAAAGATATAAAGATGTGGATGATGAAGTTTTATGACCTTGATCACTACAATAGTTTATTAAGGTACAATACAAGTCACTTCATGATCTCAGCAAGGAATCAAAAGTTGTAGAGATTCTTGATCAAATGAGTAGCAAGAAGTAGTATCACACGAATGCATTTGATTTTTTTGAATGATATGTATATAATTTTTTCATATTACTTGATCACAAATCAAACCTATTAATCTAGTATAATCATTTATTAAAATATCTTATCATAACATCTAGAGATCTAATCAATGCATTCCACTTCTTAGAGAATAATAAAAAAAATTATCGATAACTACAATTCAAACATGTGTCTTTTATTAACAAAGTGGTAGTAAATTCTTCTATTAATGTATTAATCTTATTAAAAACCTTTCTAATATATTTTATAAATTAAATGAGATTATTTCATATAAATAAAAAAAATAAAATTTCTCTCATAAACTTTTAGTAAAAGATTAGTTCAAATATTACAGAAAATAAAGCATTAAATGAATAATATAAAAATATAATTTTCATATGAAATTCAATAATAATTAAAATTAAATAGATTATAAAAAAGTTATGATAATATTTATTTATTTTATAATAGAATAAAACAGATAAAACATTTTAAATAAAGACACAGGAAAATATTTTATAAAAATGTCACTAAAATAGAGTGTTATTAAAAAAACAATTTTACTAAAAAAAACTAAGTATTATACAGACCATGTGGGAACAAACCAGATGGTTGGTATGGTCACTGTGTGATCACAAGAAATTAGTATACTTACCTTGCATGCACGGTCGATATGCAGTCTGTGTGACCCAAATGGTCATGTAGTCAATCTTCTGACCATGTGAACAATATTGATGTGAGATCAGTTAAAAAGAATATATAATTGGTCATCATATAAAAATCAAAACTTAACATGCAATAAAATGTATCAGTTTAATGTAAATGATATTTCTAAGCAATAAAAATATATTTTTATTAAAAATCAAATACTCATGGTAAGGTGAGTTAATTCTCACGGTAGGTTGGGAGGCTTCCTTATGGTATGTAGGATACCACCTTCACGATAAAGTGACATACCATGTATCACAGTTAGTACATTTACCATGTCTCGTGGTGAGTATGTAAAAATTTTCCATTAAGAATGAAAATCTAAGTTTAAAAATATAACAAACATTAATCAATTCAAAATATTAAAATATGTAAATGATAAATGATTAAATTTTTTAAATAATTTGAATTTAATTAAATGTGATGAAATAATAATTTATGAAAATAATTATAAATTTTAAAATTTTAAAGTATTAAAAACCCAATTTCAAATACTAAAAATCTACCCCTTTTTATAAATTACAAAACCAAATATTTATTAAATTTTCAAAAACAATATGTACCTTTTGAAAGTTATCAAAAAAACACATTAAAAATTAAAATTTTAAACATTACCCCTTTTAAATAGTATTAACTCCATGAAAATAAACAAATTAGAATAATAGAGTATAGTTTGGTTAAGATAAAAACAAAAATAAAGAGAAAAGTAAGGCTTCTAGCATACCCAGTTCAAACTTTGTTATCTCAAATTTGATTGAATCTAAATGTTTAGTGAAAATTTTAGCTAATTATTTTTCAAAAGGAACAAATTATAATTTAATATAACCTTTATTTACACGATCCCCTATAAAATGAAATCAGAAAACTATGTGTTTTATTCTAGAGTGTTGTAGAGGGTTTTAAAATTTTAAATAACACTATAATTATCAGAGATGATTGGAACTTTATAGAAACTAATCTTAAAATAAAATAATGTTTGTTTAACCCATATACTATGTGTAAAATAACTAAAAATAACAACATATTCACACTCAGCTATAGATAGTGTTAAAGATATTTTTTTTCTTAAAACTTCATGAAAATAATGTTTTATCTAGGAAATGTCACATACTTGTTATGCTATTCTGGTCAAACCTACATCGTCCAAAGTCAGAATCAGAATTAGATATTAAATAAAAGAATTGATTCGAATAAAATCAAATAGTTCTTATAGTTCCCTTAAAATGTATAATTACTCTTTTAACAAATGTAAGATGACATTCCTTAGGATTGGAATAAAATAAAAAAATAAACAAACTGAGAACATTATTTATTGTCTCGATGTAGTGGGATACAATAATATGCCTATCATTCCTCTGTATAGTTTAATTTCAATTGGGCTTCGAGATTCATCCAAGTCTAATATAGAATTGATAACCAATAGTGTTTTCACAATCTTATTAGAGTCAAGGAAAAAACTTTTAACAAGTTCTATTCGATTCAGAAGTATTACTTCTTAATTTTCTATTCCTTTAGTTTTGGAAATAAAAAACACTATCTTAAAACATGTTTACTAATTTTTATGTCCCAAGGGTTTTGGTACGTTTTTATAGAAAATATTATCTTTTACCATACATAGAAAAATATATAATGTACTATGGATATAAAATTACTATTGTTTATTAAGATCATCGGATTGAGTATGTGCCTGATATACCAGACATACCTTTAATCATACTAGAAGTTAGACTTTTGTCTTGTTTATTGTACTAAAAAAATTCATGAACATTAGACTGATAGTAGTACCGATACAATGAGACTGAATCTCATGAGCAATATCATATTGAAAATATTTAAGGAAGTTTTTTGTACAATCCTATGCATATAATCAGAATATATAAAAATTATTTCTATTTTAAGGAACACCATTAGCACTATAATGGTGTTAAACAAAAATGATGTCAGACATTCACTTATGTTAGAGTATTATGAGCTGTCAAGATCCAGCGGTCTGAGGCCATTGCAACAAACTCAAAAATATGATCGTTGATGTGTCACTTATAAATAACTGGCCATTTGAAGAGTTTAGAGATGATATATTTTGAAACTCATGTCTTTTAATGTTTTTTACTCATACAAATCTTGTTCTATTTTATTCTAATACTTTAGAGAGTTGTGGTTCTAAAGAATCCTTATCTAGGTTGTTTCCTTAAAAACAGTTTCATTTTATTTTATGTTTGATCATTGCTACGATTGAGGGATTACAAGGATAAAAATACCTTAAATAAAATCCATCAGATCAAGTACTTCTAGGGATAGGAATACAAACTCTATCATCATATCAAGGGATTTCGAGGATAGAAAGATAGAGCTTATTCCGATCATCATATCAAGGCCTTTCCTCGTAAGTAAAGATGTAATTTATAGGAAGTATAAAACTATGGAAACCTTTAGTCAATGTTATTTAATACCTTACTCATAGGTTTAAAATATTTAAATCTTTTAATAATAGTTTGCAAGTCATTATTAGTATTACTAGCCATTGTATTGCTTATTTTTACAAGTGTCCATTCTATTTTGCATGTAATAGAAACTTAGTCTTCATACATAGATTTCTATATTTTTTTATTTATCAGTGTTACTATGAATAAAATAATAATGATACTTTGATTTAATTAGGTCCATTCTGATTACAATTCTTTTACTATGATATAATCAATTTTTTTGTTCTGATTTTATTAGTCTAATAATTAGACTGAGTCTATGTTTGATAAATTTAATTTAATAGGTATCATGTTTTGTATTATTTAAAGGTTTTTAAAACTAAAATTCACCTCCCCTCTTGTAATTATATCAATCTAAGCCAATATTATGATCCAATAATGGGTATCAGATATGGTTTCTACTACTTATATACTTGATAAGTTTTAACTTTCTATACTTATTGAAAGTTGTTAATGTTTTGATATAAATTTTTGGTTTATAATATTTTTTACACTAACGTCTATTTTTTGAAAAGATATTCTTTTATTTTAAGATGACATGAATGAATTTTGGATCTCTTGAAAATTTTAATCCTAGTTAACCACCAATTTTTGATAGTAGTGACTATAAGTATTGGAGAGACAAAATGAAAACTTTCGTGATCAACACTGTAGTTGATAACTTCTTGATGCTTACTAAAAAATACAATATTCCCAATAAGTAAGTTTCTACTTTTACAAATGATGAAATGTTAGAATACTAGTCAATCTAAAAAGTTAGAAATAATTTAATATGTTCTAAGACATGGAATACCTACAGTCAGAAATCATCTTGTGAGGCTGCTAATAATATTTGGATTATACTGGAAGTTAAACATTTTTCTACATACATATTTATGGAAACTAGAAGATATATTCATAGATTAGATTATCAAGACTTCAATTATATTCCCAAATATTCAGTTTCCAAGACACCTAAAAGGTTTGTGACTATTATTTATAGTTTACAGTCACTTAGAGAAAAAATGACTCTATGGTTGAATTATTTATGAAAATATTATTGTTATTATGACCATTGAGGGGGAATAAAAAAAGAACAACTATTGATGATACAAGGAATTTAACTAATCTTACTCTTTGTGATTTTATAGGTACCATTATGCAGTGTGATGGAAGAATTAAAAAAGATGCTGAGAAATCTAAAAAGAAAAAATGGTGGTGTTTCTTTTAATACAACATTAATTATACATTATAATGTATATCCTAATGATAATGTTGTAAAATATTTGAGGAAGAATAAAGTTATTGTTTATTCAGATTCCAGTACATCAGAACATTTAGAGAATGAGTTATATAATTTTTCAAGAAGTATGAACAAGATCATTATAATGAAAGACTTTCACTATCGATATAAGAATGTTCATAAGAATAAAGGTGGAAATAATTATTCTAAAGTCACTTTTTATTAATGTAAGAGAGATGGGAATTTTATACTAGATTGTCTAAAGATGAAAAGGAAACATAGGAATGAAATTGTAACACCCCAAGATTTCATAGTGTGTTATTTCTTCAAAATAATTCAATAACTTTGCACTGCACGCAACACCGAGTTCAATCACACCTTGAATTACAAAAAACAAATCTATTAAAAGAGGTCATGAATAGTATTAACTAAATTTTAAACTTTATATAATCCTTAGAATCCATATTATGAGTTTCTTAGTCATAATGCAAGAACAGATTCATTTTCAGTATTGAAATTTTATCAACTTTTGATAGTGAAACCTTTTTAAATACAATATTTTAAACATTTTGACTAAATGAAGACATAAAAAAAATTAAAATGAAACATCCCAAGCTTCCACGGTACGCTTTCCTATGAATAAAACAGTAGCGTGTGTTGTACGCAACTTCGAGTTTTAACCCACACCACAACCGATCAAACTAGCCGTTATGAATAGTAAAACCTAAATTTTGAAATTATATATTTTATATTTTAAAATGGACTTCATTTTTGGATTCGGAATATCGAATTTAGCCTAAGGTGAAATTTTGGTACTTTTCGGATAACTTTCATATTTTGATGAATAGTGAAAATTACTAAATTTTAATTAAAAACAACTTTTTTAATCAAAATAATTAATAGTGATAATTTATGAATTTGAGTGGTTTTAAAGTATATTTAGAATATATTTTTACCATTAAATATAATTTTGTTCATTGGACATAATTTTACAATTAAACCGAACATAAACAAGTGTCAATCTTTTGATAGTTATTATCTCTTAAAAACACGCTTTTTGTTTTGACAGCGGGAATTAATTTTAAATTAATTTCTTCCACTTCTGTGTTTTGAATTTAGAAAAATGGATTTCATATTTGGAATCAGGATGTTCAAATTGTGTAAATAGGTAACTTTTATTTTTAGACATTTTGAATAATTACTGCGGTAAATATTTTATTTACCATGGTTAAGGGTAAATCTGGTAAATAAGGGTTAATAAAATAATATTATAATAATAATAAATTACCCTAAAACGTGTCGTAGCCTTATTGGTTGATACATGGTCGACCATGGGCATCTTTGGGTCGATTGTGGGACCTCATGGATCCACTTGTAAGTGATAATGACACTTTATTTTAATTAAGTTAAAATGAATACAAAAATGACACAAGCATATATCTTTTAGAAAAACAATTGTTAAATAGGATTATATATGTTGGATTTTAGATTATAAATATTCATTAGAAAGATAAACGGATTTCCTACATAATTATATTTTATTTATAATTTTTAGACATTAAATAATTTATTTTATTTATGACACAATGATGATGCAGTAATTACTAAAATAGTGAAAAATTAAATTAATTGATATTATAAATACCCAAATAAATATAATATGAAACTTTTAATGAATTAAACTAATTTTCTAGGATAATATGATATATTAGAATTTATTTAATTTAATTTTTTCGAAGTAATCAATCTTTTATGACTTTCAAAAAAATAAACTATTGAATAGAGTCAAAATTGACATAAAAGAGTTCTTAAAAAATATTATATTATTCATTGATATTAAATTCCTAAAAATCTAATGTTCGGCCAAGAGACTTATATCATGATAGGTTCATCATTAATGGACCACTTGGAAGTCGCTTGGATGTATATAGTAAGTTTATTAACCATATTATATAAAAAAACAAAGAGACATTGTAAAAGTGAAACTAATTAACTTAGAATTAATACTTAAATATAAGGTTAATATAAGTACCCAAACCTGTCTAAATTCTATTGGTTGAGTGGGTTTTGACCTATCCCCACCTTAAACTTTGAATAATCAACTTTGGATCCATTAGAAACCGAATATGAATTTATTATAAATTAATATTTCTAGCTTTTCCAGTGGTGCCCCTCACCCCTCTTATAAAAGGGCACTCCTCCTTCTCATTTCTTCACACCTTAAAAGCCTTTTGGTTCAGCCAAACTCTGCCCAAATACTCTCCCAACATCCCTCACTACAACCTAGAGGCC
The DNA here is from genome assembly GCA_963277665.1 of Viscum album. Lineage (NCBI taxonomy): Eukaryota > Viridiplantae > Streptophyta > Magnoliopsida > Santalales > Viscaceae > Viscum > Viscum album. The sequence goes on from OY728145.1 coordinate 510,483,082, forward strand.
TTAGTTTGATCAGAAAGCCTACCTATGGAGCCCTTTTGATCAAATCAAAAGGAAGAACCCGAAGAAGAGGTAATGTTTTCACCACCCCTTTTCAAGTTCCTTTCTTCTTCCACTTCTTCTTTCATTGTTCTTACCATTCTAAAATAATAACTCCAGTATCATACATATACTGTGATGTTATTATAAATATGGTACAACCATATTCAGTATTCTATCCACCCTTTGAATAACATGTCACCATACGTGCGTACGTACGGCTTACCGTCTCCACGTCGTGGTGTAATTGTTATTCAATATATTCTTATTTGTATGGGTATAATAATGATGTGTAACTCATGTAAATAATAAATATAACATGTTAATGATTCTGTATATATGATATACCATCCATTTATATATTATTTTAATATCAAAAGAATGATATTGTCGCTCGTGCGTACGTACGGACTACCGTCTCCACGAACGCGATGAGATTCATTCTCCATCGTATCCATTCAAGTATAATTATCATTTGATGATTTAAAAATGATTTTTAAAGACTTGATATCATTCTGGATATGAATAAGATACAACAAACATGGCTTATGTAACAAAACATATAAAAGAAAATGAGTAAGTTAACACCCGAAACGACGATAATTCTAAGATATTATTAACAAATCAATGTTAAAAGATCATATATGATATCATATTAATATATATGATTCTTGTATAATTTTATAACAATTATTTCACCATTATACATGAGGTTAACCTACCCCAACCAAGGAAAAGTACAAGGTAAGGGATTTTCTTATCTCACATTCAATTCCGTGAGATTTCCATTATTCGCCACTAAATTATTGAAAGTGGTGTATTGTGTACTGGAATTTGATATATATATTATCATGATTATCTTTATATTCATGTTATTCTGTAAATAATTTGGTGGTTATTAACTTTTGGCCATACGACTCAGTTGATCAACGTGGTAAGGGGTTTTCATCTCACTCTTTATTTCCGTGAGATTCATGCCATATTTCCACTATTATATTTTGTGTGGTGTATGTACTGCCCATAATTGTATTCTTTGTGTAATAAACTTTACCTTATGTGTATTTACATTTTCATTGTATGATACCTCTTTCATGGGTTGTATGTTTCATAAGTTACCAAATCAATAAGGGTTTACTTCACAATCTCTTTAATATCCGAGGTTGTTTTTACGTAAGTATCTACAGGGACATATTTACTATCCATGTCCATATTTCATTAAAGAGTTTTCAAAGGGATTCTTTCTAAGGGAACTTTTACTAAAACATCATTTTAAATGTTTTAAATATTTATTCTTCTAAATCATTCTCATTTATGTCCATGTTTTCAAAATGGTTTGTAAGGATTTATTTATATGAAAATGAATGTTTTAAAAGTGTTAATTCCATTCAAAAGTTTCAAAGTGGTATGGAACACTTTGATTCAAAAATGTATTTAAATGCCTTACTTTATAAATTCTGTAACATTAAAATGTTTTCATGAAAAAGGGATATTTCTCTCAATAATTTTTAAAAAACATTTTCGTCTATGTCAACATCCTTTGATGGATTTTAAGATTATTTGAAGTTGATTTATTATGAATTAAAAAATCCATATTGTAATGAAGTTTTGTGATATGTTTGACTATAGATGTGTCATTTATATAGCATTCATGGTTTATGAGTAAAGTATTGACATTTCGTATGCTAGTTCCAATCAGAATGTTTATGTTATATTTCAACCTTTACATCATATGAATGTGTTGGACAAGTATGTTCCAGGTTGGGGACTTGTTAAAGTAAGCCCTCCTGGTTGGGGACTGGTAAAAGTAAGCCCTCTAGGTTAGGGACTGGTAAAAGTAAGCCCTCCGGTCTGGTCTCTGGTTATTAGAAGCACTCCGGTTTGGTGTCCAGTTATTAGAGGCACTCCGGGTTGGTGTCCGGTTATTAGAGGCACTCCAGGTTGGGTCCCGGTTACAGTTAGCCCCAAGGTCTTGGGACGAGGCCTTGAAAAGAAATTAAAGATTAGCATTATGCATTCCATCATTATGAAAGTGGTTATTGATTTTGCATGTGATTATTCGATTAGTAGAATAACCATGTGAATTAGTAAATGGAATTATCTCATTTTATTTATGCCATACTATGTTAAAAGTTCAAGTTTAAAAGGCTTTTGTTTTAGTTATACAATGCCTTAAATGTTTATTCTTATTTATGAAAGTTTCCACTATATTGTTATCCTTACTGGGCATTTGCGCTCACCCCTTTTCTATGTTTTATTTTTCCCAGGAAGTGAAGAAGTAAATTATGAATGACCTGCAGGGATATTATGTGGGGATATGAGTGTGAATTATGGAGACATTATGTTGTTGTAGTAGTTTTTCATTTTATGATGTAATGTAAAACTTATGAATATATCTAGTGTTTCCAAGGCTACTAAACCAATCGGTCTTTCGAGATTTGATCTTTCTTGTGATCATGCCAATGTTATGTAATAATGCACCGACTCTGGGTAACTAGAGTCGGGGCGTTACAGTTGGTATCAGAGGAAGTTTAGTACAAACCTTGGAAGATAGATTTAGATAAACTCTGATTAGAGCATGTAGACCTAAGATGAACTTTGAGGATTAGTATAGAATAACTTCCTAGAATTTTGGTATTGTAGAGATTTTGTGAGTTTTCCGAGCAATACATCCCTGTCTGGATACGAGCAGGTAGAGGCGGATCTGGCACAGATGTACCTAGGGGTAAAACCCGAAAACACCACTTTGAGCTAGACTCGAACGGGAACTGGTGCACGACAACGGGCCTTGCTGCACTCTTGGTTACGACACTCCCGGGGGATATGCTTAGGATAACTCTCATTTTCTTTAAAAATCATTATGAAGGGTTTATGAGTATATAATTTCTCAAAGAAAACATTTTTATGATTATGGATTATATCCATAAATAGTTCAATTTATGTTAAGTGTTTTATAAGTATGGGATTATGTATTTTGATTCATAAACTGATCTAGTTTATGCCATTGTTTAGAAATGGAGCCCAGTAGAAGGAATGAGAACTCCAGAAATCCACATGATTCAAAGAGAAGGAAGGATCATATCTTTCATGGTCTCAAGCTAGAATTTATAAGAGAAATCGTCTCCCATGTATTATCATCATATGAAGAAATAATATCATGTGTTGATAAGATAAGTAAAGAGTTTACTGAGTCCTGTGGCTTTGAAGGGAAGCAAGAGAAGAAAAGGATGGAAGAGAGAAAGATGGATAAAGGGAAGAGGGAAAAGAAGTATTTTCCCATATGTGGTAACTGTGGAAAGAAACACCCTGGAACTTGCCTGAAAGGAATGAGAGTTTGTTATAAGTGTGGAGGAAAAGTTCACAAAGTACGTGACTGCAAGGGTAATAAAATGGTTTCAAATGTACAATGCTTCATTTGAAAGGAGTTTGGACACTACGCGAACCTATGTCCCAGTCATCAGACTATGCCGCAAATGATGTTATTGGATAATAATCAAGTTATGATACTACCACATATGAAGAGGAATGATTAGAGTTCATATGTTGATTATGTCAATTGAGTGTTGTATCAACAATGTACTTGTTATAATAATTATGGAGTATATAAGGATTGTACTACAGTACTATTTCATTAAGGACTTGAGATTGTATGGAACAAAGAAATGTGACCCAATAGCAGGATAAATTTTTGGAAAATATATGGTTGAGAGAATGATAAACCATAATATAGTTCTGATACCGAGGTAGTGATTTTGGAATAATACATGCTTGCTTTGGATAAATTATATTGGATATTCATGACTACTTTGGTACTGATTAATGATTTGTATATTCCATCATTGTTGGGGTTTAAAATTTTTTTGGATTAATGAAGTATATCCAGCATTCTATATGGAATAAGGGATCTTGAATGTAATCAATAAGGAATATAGCAATTCAGGATGTTTCAGTGTATTAAAAGAATACATGATGAAAGTATTCATATGCTATTACGGGGTAAAAAGGATCTACATTATGTTTACCTTCTTTATAAATGTTGGACTGTGAGTTTGGACAGAAGTATTTTGGATAGTTCTAGTTTGGATTATTTTGAATTTCCATAAAAGGACAACTCGGAGGTCGGGCGGCAACCCATCGCGTCCGGCAAGGCTGCGAGACTTGAACCCACAACCGAAGGGCGACAAGGGTGTATCACCTACCACTGGACCACGAGATGTCCTGGATTAAATAATGTAGTTTATTAAAAGATCTTGTAGATGAATTATAAATTCATTTATTTTGGAACCCTATATGAATACTGTAAATAGAATTTTTTACGTTCTATTATCTTTTATAGTGAAAGATGAGTTTGTGGTAGAAATTTATTAATGGATAAAACTCTAATTATAAAGTAAGTATATCTCCTTACGATCTTATCCAATCTCATAAATAAATTCTTCAACATTAAGAAAAAGAACTTATAACAAAAATGTTGTCCTATATGGTACCTTAAATCATCACTAATTTATGGCTTTGGGATTGTTGTCCTTTTCATAGCCATGTTCTCTACCACTATCCATCAGATAATTGATGGTTAGATTTTTCTTCCATATCCATATTTTCCTACATGGAACCCTAGTATGTGTTATTTTCAGTAATCTTCATACTTTCCACTCTTTATTTTAAATAGAGGCCTCATTAATTCATTTTTTGATGTGGGATTTCAACTAAGATATTTTGAAACGTCAAAAATGTGTTATCCCAATACCCTATATTTTGTTGAACCGATGGTACTTCAAATCATCATAGATTGATGTGTTTAAGGACCTCAATTTTATACTTGTTTGTGATTGATGACCTCAATCACTACCTATAAATATTTACGTTTTTCCTCCAATTATATGTCTCTAATTGCCACCAATGTTCTCGTAATCAAGATCATAATTTGGTGGTGACCCTTTCATTTCTCTTTTCCTCATATTAAGACTAAATTTTAGTAACCCAATTTCTGATGTGGGTTTTCCCACAAATATATTTTCTATTTTCAACCTTTTATTTTCGAAGAACAATTTCAAATTGTGAGGACGTAATTTATTGAAGGAGGGGAGAATGTAACACCCCAAGATTTCATAGTGTGTTATTTCTTCAAAATAATTCAATAACTTGCACTACACGCAACACCGAGTTCAATCACACCTTGACTTACAAAAAAAAAACCCATTAAAAGAGGTCATGAATAGTATTAACTAAATTTTAAACTTTATATAATCCTTAGAATCCATATTATGGGTTTCTTAGTCATAATGCAAGAACAGATTCATTTTCAGTATTGCACTTTTATCAACTTTTGATAGTGAAACCTTTTTAAATACAATATTTTAAACTTTTTGACTAAATGAAGACATAAAAAAAAATTTAAAATGAACCATCCCAAGCTTCCACGGTACGCTTTCCTTTGAATAAAACAGTAGCGTGTGTTGTACGCAACTTCTAGTTTTAACACACACCACAACCGATCAAACTAGCCGTTATGAATAGTAAAACCTAAATTTTGAAATTATATATTTTATATTTTAAAATGGACTTCATTTTTGGATTCGGAATATCGAATTTAGCCTAAGGTGAAATTTTGGTACTTTTCGGATAACTTTCATATTTTGATGAATAGTGAAAATTACTAAATTTTAATTAAAAACAACTTTTTTAATCAAAATAATTAATAGTGATAAATTATGAATTTGAGTGGTTTTAAAGTATATTTAGAATATATTTTTACCATTTAATATAAAGTTGTCCATTGGACATAATTTTACAATTAAACCGAACATAAACAAGTGTCAATCTTTTGATAGTTATTATCTCTTAAAAACACGCTTTTTGTTTTGACAGCGGGAATTAATTTTAAATTAATTTCTGCCACTTCGGTATTTTGAATTTAGAAAAATGGATTTCATATTTGGAATCAGGATGTTCAAATTGTGTAAATAGGTAACTTTTATTTTTAGACATTTTGAATAATTACTGCGGTAAATATTTTATTTACCATGGTTAAGGGTAAATCTGGTAAATAAGGGTTAATAAAATAATATTATAATAATAATAAATTACCCTAAAACGTGTCCTAGCCTTATTGGTTGATACATGGTCGACCATGGGCATCTTTGTGTCGATTGTGGGACCTCATGGATCCACTTGTAAGTGATAATGACACTTTATTTTAATTAACTTAAAATGAATACAAAAATGACACAAGCATATATCTTTTAGAAAAACAATTGTTACATAGGGTTATATATGTTGGATTTTATATTATAAATATTCATTAGAAAGATAAAAAGCTTTCCTACATAATTATATTTTATTTATAATTTTTAGACATTAAATAATTTATTTTATTTATGACACAATGATGATGCAGTAATTACTAAAATAGTGAAAAATTAAATTAATTAATATTATAAATACCCAAATAAATATAATATGAAACTTTTAATGATTTAAACTAATTTTATAAGATAATATGATATATTAGGATTGATTTAATTTACTTTTTTCGAATTAATCAATCTGTTATGAGTTTCAAAAAAATAAACTATTGAATAGTGTCAAAATTGACATAAAAGTGTTCTTAAAACAAATATTATATTATTAATTGAAATTAAATTCCTAAAAATCTAAGGTTCGGCCAAGAGACTTATATCATGATAGGTTAATCATTAATGGACCACTTGGGGGTCTATTGGATGTATATAGTAAGTTTGTTAACCATATTATATAAAAATACAAAGAGACATTGTAAAAGTGAAACTAATTAACTTAGAGTTAATACTTAAATATAAGGTTAATATAAGTACCCAAACCTGTCTTAATTCTATTGGTTGAGTGGTTTTGCGACCTATCCCCACCTTAACCTTTGAATAATCAACTTTGGAGCCATTAGAAACCGAATATGAATTTATTATAAATTAATATTTCTAGCTTTTCCAACGGTGCCCCTCACCCCTCTTATAAAAGGGCACTCCTACTTCTCATTTCTTCACACCTTCAAAGCCTTTTGGATCGGCCAAACTCTGCCCAAATACTCTCCCAAAATCCCTCAATACAACCTAGAGGCCTTATTTTGATCATAAAGCCAACATAAGGAGCCCTTTTGATCAAATCAAAAGGAAGAACCCGAAGAAGAGGTAATGTTTTCTCCACCCCTTTTCAAGTTCCTTTCTTCTTCCACTTCTTCTTTCTTTGTTCTTACCATTATAAAATAATAACTCCAGTATCTTACATATACTTTGATGTTAATATAAATATGGTACAACCGTATTCAGTATTCTATCCACCCTTTGAATAACATGTCACCATACGTGCGTACGTACGACTTACCGTCTCCACGTCGTGGTGTAATTGTTATTCAATATATTATTATTTGGATGGGTATAATAATGATGTGTAACTAATGTAAATAATAAATATAACATGTTAATGATTCTGTATATATGATATACCATCCATTTATATATTATTTTAATATCAAAAGAATGATATTGTCGCTCGTGCGTACGTACGGACTACCGTCTCCACGAACGCGATGAGATTCATTCTCCATCGTATCCATTCAAGTATAATTATCATTTTATGATTTAAAAATGATGTTTAAGGACTTGATATCATTCTTGATATGAATAAGATACAACAAACATGGTTTATATAACAAAACATATAAAAGAAAATGAGTAAGTTAACACCCGAAACGACGATAATTCTAAGATATTAATAACAAATCAATGTTAAAAGATCATATATGATATCATATTAATATATATGATTCTTGTATAATTTAATAACAATTATTTCACCATTATACAGGAAGTTAACCTACCCCAACCAAGGAAAAGTACAAGGTAATGGATTTTCTTATCTCACATTCAATTCCGTGAGATTTCCATTATTCGCCACTAAATTATTGAAAGTGGTGTATTGTGTACTGGCATTTGATATATATATTATCATGATTATCTTTACATTCATGTTATTCTGTAAATAATTTGGTGGTTATTAACTTTTGGCCATACGACTCAGTTGATCAACGTGGTAAGGGGTTTTCATCTCACTCTTTATTTCCGTGAGATTCATGCCATATTTCCACTATTATCTTTTGTGTGGTGTATGTACTGCCCATAATTGTATTCTTTGTGTAATACACTTTACCTTATGTGTATTTACATTTTCATTGTATGATACCTCTTTCATGGGTTGTATGTTTCATAAGTTACCAAATCGATAAGGGTTTACTTCACAATCTCTTTAATATCCGAGGTTGTTTTTACGTAAGTATCTACAGGGACATATTTACTATCCATGTCCATATTTCATAAAAGAGTTTTCAAAGGGATTCTTTCTAAGGGAACTTTTACTAAAAAATCATTTTAAATGTTTTAAATATATATTCTTCTAAATCATTCTCATTTATGTCCATGTTTTCAAAATGGTTTGTAAGGATTTATTTATATGAAAATGAATGTTTTAAAAGTGTTAATTCCATTAAAAAGTTTAAAAGTGGTATGGAACACTTTGATTCAAAAATGTATTTAAATGCCTTACTTTCTAAATTGTTTAACATTAAAATGTTTTCATGAAAAAGGGATATTTCTCTCAATAATTTTTAAAAAACATTTTCATCTATGTCAACATCCTTTGATGGATTTTAAGATTATTTGAAGTTGATTTATTATGATATAAAACTTCCATATTGTAATGAAGTTTTGTGATATGTTTGACTGTAGATGTGTCATTTATATAGCATTCATGGTTTATGAGTAAAGTATTGACATTTCGTATGCTAGTTCCAATAAGAATGTTTATGTTATATTTCAACCTTTACATCATATGAATGTGTTGGACAAGTATGTTCGAGGTTGGGGACTGGTTAAAGTAAGCCCTCCAGGTTGGGGACTGGTAAAAGTAAGCCCTCCAGGTTAGGGACTGGTAAAAGTAAGCCCTCCGGTTTGGTCTCTGGTTATTAGAGGCACTCCGGGTTGGTGTTCGGTTATTAGAGGCACTCCGGGTTGGTGTCCGGTTATTAGAGGCACTCCGGGTTGGGTTCTGGTTACAGTTAGCCCCAAGGTCTTGGGACGAGGCCTTGAAAAGAAATTAAAGATTAGCATTATGCATTCCATCATTATGAAAGTGGTTATTGATTTTTCATGTGATTATTCGATTAGTAGAATAACCATGTGAATAAGTAAATGGAATTATCTCATTTTATTTATGCCATACTATGTTAAAAGTTCAAGTTTAAAAGGCTTTTTTTAGTTATACATTGCCTTAAATGTTTATTCTTATTTATGAAAGTTTCCGCTATATTGTTATCCTTACTGGGCATTTGAGCTCACCCCTTTTCTATGTTTTATTTTTCCCAGGAAGTGAAGAATTAAATTATGAATGACCTGCAGGGATATTATGTGGGGATATGAGTGTGAATTATGGAGAAATTATGTTGTTGTAGTAGTTTTTCATTTTATGATGTAATGTAAAACTTATGAATATATCTAGTGTTTCCAAGGCTACTAAACCAATCGGTCTGTAGAGATTTGATCTTTCTTGTGATCATGCCAATGTTATGTAATAATGCACCGACTCTGGGTAACTAGAGTCAGGGCGTTACAGAAATAAATTCAGAACGAAATGCTACGAAGTACTAAAAGTAAAAAAGGAAACAAATTCCTGAATGATTCTGATAGATGGAGTTTCAGTGGTGGCAATTCATCTCATAATTATTCATTGAATGAAAGTTATATACATAGGAACAAATGTATTTTCATAAATATACCCATGGTATATCATTATCTAATGAGAAAGATACATACAACTGAATCTCTTACTAACATATCACTAAATGAAAATGATCCCAAAGAGAAAAATTCCACATCTTTTGGTGAATAATCTTCCTCAGTAGAAGTTAATAATCTTCCATTTTAGGATGATTTATCCATATTTTCAATGCTTTTAATAAATAAAAATAACAATATTTATAAAAAAATGGATGATGTCAAAGCTAAACTTGCTAAGATAGATTCCAGAAAAACTATTTTGACTAATGAAATAACATATATTTCAAAAGACCCCAATAAAACTATTTCTAAAAAATAAACTATTTAAAAAAATTTAAAAAAATTTTTTTCTACGGAAAAGATTTTACAAGAAAAACATAGTTCTAATAATATTACTGGTGTGTATAAAAATTTAGTTGTAAAACCAAAATCTGAAATTTATAGTCTAAATAAACTTTTATCAAACTTTACCATTGGTAAGCAAAACATTGAAAAAATGTATAAAAAAATTAAACATCATGGTAATTGTTTGGGAATGAGTTTTACAAATAAATAAACAGTTTTAGTAACAATTTTTTTGTTCCTAACAGTGCACTTTTTTCACTATGTTCTAAAGTGGTGGTCACTAGAGGAAAATATTTCTTTAAACAGTTTCTAATATCTTGGTTTTCATAAGGAAAATTTTTCTAAAACAATGTGGTTACCCAAGATATTTTTTTCTTAAAATAGTGGACCTAAGAAGGTTTATGTTTTGAAAAACTAACATTTATGTTTTTAGGAAAATTAATAAATTACTAACAAAAAAACATTTGGTAAATGGATAATGGATATTCTCAGAAAATGACTGGAAAAAAATATTTCTTCAAGAAGATAATCAAGATTAAAGGTAGTAATGTAACTTTTGAAGATAATTCTCAAGGAGAGATTATCAGAATAGGAAACGTTATACTTCTTGGAAAATCCCTTATTTCAAATGTATTATTTCTTATAGGTCTTAAGAAATGTATTATAATCATAAGTTAATTATGTGATAAAGGTTACCTTGTGAAATTTAGGAATGATAAGAGTACAATATATAGTTCCAAGTACGAATTTATTCTTTCCTACAGTAGGCATGAGAATGTTTGTACACTTAACTTAGAAGATCTTGGGATCAATGACATACAATTCCTTAGTATAATAGAAGATCATTCTTGGTTTTGGAATATATGTTTAGGCACTTTAACCTTAAAAATTAATCTAAGTTGACTAAGAATGGACTTTTTAAGTATCTACCATAACATAGGTTTGAAACTTCAATACTATGTGACCCTTTTCAATATAATTAAGAATATATTCCAAGTTTTAAATCTTTTAGTGAAGTATCAACTTATAATGATTTACAGTCAGTGAACATGGATTTATTTGATCCTATAAAAACTAGTAGTATTGGTGGAAAATATGATGTATATGTCTTAGTTGATGATTATACAAGATATAATGGGGTTAATTTTCTCATAATGAAATCTAGAGCCTTTATTTATTTTAAAACTCTTTTATCCAGAGTTAAACATGACAAAAACCACTCTTTGATACAATTCATAATGATCATGGTAGAGAATTTGAAAATTATGATTTTGAAAAATTTTGTAAAAATAAAGGTATTTAACATAACATTTCAACAAATATAACCCCCATAAAAATGGTTCAGTTGAATGAAGAAATATAATTATTCAAGAAATAACTAGAACCATGAAAATTGAATACTCATTTTTTAAAAATTTGGGATTATGCATTTAGTACTGCCTACTATACTATAAATAAAGTTTTAATTATAAAATTTCTAATTAAAAATATTTACGAGTTGTGGACAGAAAGAAAAAAAAGTTTCTTAATTCAAAGATTTTGGTTAAAAATTATTCATCTGGAATTATAAATATATCTTACACAATTTTTCTCTAGAATACGATAAACGAATATTTTTAGACTATTCCACTAATTCTAAGGATTATATAGTTTCAAATAAAAATTACTGTACTGTTGAGGAAACAATTCATGTTAATTTTGATGAAACAAATCCCTTTGTTTTCAAACAATCTAAACCTACATCCTCAGATATTATTTCTAAAACTGATTTTCAACCATTCTTAGAATCTTCATCTCATAAGTAAATAACATAAGAGTTAGTTTCTAATGTAATTTGTCAGAAATGTTTTCTACATAATGTTGAAGAACATATTTTTAAAAACACAATAAGTTAGTTTTTTATTAGTAATCATCCTAGTGAAAGTATCATCGGTGATATATATCCACTAGTTAGGACTAAAAGTTCCTTAAGAAATGAATTTAAAATTTAGCTTCCTTTCCCCAATTTGAACCTAATAATCCTAATGATGATTTAGGGGATGAGTATTAGACTAAGACAATGCAAGATTAAATGAATGAGTTTGAAAGGAATATATTCTTGACATTAGTTTAATGACTTATAGAAACTTCTATAATTAAAGTAACATGTGTTTTTTGGAATATGTGTGATGAAAATGGAGTAATAGTTAGAAATAATGATAAACTTATTGCTATGGGATGTAACCAATAAGAGGTAATATATTATGAAGAAACCTATGGAATGATAACATGACTTGAGGCCATTAGTATACTTAGAGCCTTTGCAAAATTATTTAATTTCAAACTACTTCAAATGGATGTGAAGTGTGATTTTTAATTGATATATTCAAGAGGAATTTTATGTTAAACAAATCCCTATTTTTTAAAATAAAAAACATCCACAACATGATTATAAACATACCAAATCACTTTATGGAGTTAAACAAGACCCTAGATCTTAGTATGATAGATTAACTGGATTTTTGTTACAAGAAGATATTGTTTAGGGAGATGTAGATCTGACACTTTTTATAAAATTTGTATATAAAAAATTTATATTGTAAAAATTTATATTGATGAAATTATATTTGGTCCAACTCAAAAAATATTAAAATATTCCCTCGCGGATATTATGAAGTCTAATTTTGAAATGATTATGATGGGTGAGTTAACATATCTTCTTAGTTTTTAAATTAAAAAAAACAAGAAGTAACTTTTATATCTCAACATATGTTTATAAAATATCTTCTTATGAAATTTGTATATTTCAATACTAAAAGTATTAGTATTGCCATTGGTTCTTCCAATACTTTAGATCATGGTGAGGTTGGGAAACCAGTTGATCAAAAAAATATTGAGGTATGATTGGAAATTTACTTTACTTAACTACTAGTCATCTATATTTAATGTTTTTAGTACGATTATGAACAATATATCATTACAATACAAAATAATATCATCCAAAATATATTAAATAAATTGTTTATCATATTAAGGGAATTATGGATTTAAGCCTTTTCTATTCTATTGGATGTTTTATGAAATAATTGTTTTTTGGATTATAACTTTGGTGGATGTAAAATGGATAGAAAAAGTACACCTGGAACTTATAATTTATTATAAGATTATTTAATTTCTTGGTTAAGTAAGAAACAACAACCAATAGAACTTTCCACTACTGAAGCTGAATATGTGGCCGCAGAAAGTTATTGTGGCCAAGTATTGTGGATGCAATATACACTCAAAGACTATAGAATGAGTTTTATTAAAACTAAAATACTTTTTGATAATGAAATTTATATTTCTTTAAGTAAAAACCCAGAACAACCCTTATATATTAAACACATAGATATAGGACACCATTTCTCTCATGATCACACACTTAAGGTAAATATAATTTTTCAATTCATCATAATGAAATAACAACTTACTAACATTTTTACTAAACCACTTCGTTATGACTGATTTGAATATATCAAACATAATCTAGGAATGATTAATTTTTAGTAGTCATTCATATATAATTCTTGTTTACCCATATACTTACATTAATATACTTATTTTAATAGGGGGAGTACATATCTTTTATTTTTTTGATTTTTTTTAGTTTTTCTTATATATTTTAGTTTTCTAAATTATTTATTTTTCTAACTTTTTTATTATAATAAGTTTTCCAGACTCAAATGGTTTTTAAAACATTTCAAAGTTAGTGTTCCCAAAAATGGTTTATAAACTTTTAAATAGTTATGAATTTTCCAAACTCATATTTTTTAAAAACGATTATAATTAATAAACTATCATATTTATTTTTCTATAGAAACTATTGTAACTAATTTTCTTAATGAAAATTTCATAATCAGACTCTTTTTTAAAACAATCATACTTTTTTACAAAAACCAAGAAGATCAGATTATTCATACTGATAAAACTTTACACTATGAAAGGAACTCTTCTATTCTTTTAGTTTTTAGACTATATCAATACTTTAGTTTAAATTTTTTGTTGTTCTAATTATTTAAGTTTTTTTATAGAAACATAGGTTTTATTTAAATTTTTTATAACATGAATTATCCTTAATCTGATAAAAGTTTATAAACTTTGAGGCGTAAAATAAACTTTCAAATCATTATTTGGATAAATATTGGAAATTAGATCAGATAGGATATCATCTCAATCATTGGTTATCTTATGGAAGAATAATTATCGCCCCCAGTGCCTATATAAGGTTGGGTAACACCATTTCCCACATCGGTTATCCAATATTTTTTCTCCTGAGTTACTGATCCCTTCAAATTCATCAGTCTGAAATCATTTTTCTTTACAACCATTCATCAGTTTCGTTTTTAGTACCAATGGAAACCAACGAGGAATATTCTAAGTTGTTTTTATTTAAGTAAATTCTTTTAGAGAGTTTGTGGTTTTACAAGTGAGATTATACTCTAAATAATATTATTTCATTTCAAGGATGTGAATTCGTTGGTGTTGAAAATCTTGATAAGAATTTCAATCTTTATTATCCAGAGTTAGTTTTAGAATTATATGCTTCAATTCAATTTTTTAAGGAAGATAGTAAGGAAATTTTTTCCTTTACCATGTTTAGTAAACTTTATATGATGTCTTATAGAAGGGTAGTTAAATTTTTTATAGTTCCATCAGAAGGTGAAGCCTAATTACACAATCATAAGCTTCCGAATAGGCTTGGAAATTTTGAGAAGATGAAATATGGTGATTATAAATTTTTGGAATGTCAAAAAGTAAGGAAAGTCTATCACATGACTCAAAAAAATAGAGTCATAGAATTATGGATGCAAGGGTACTTGACTCCCAATAAATGTGACAAAGATAATTTGAAATTATTAGATGTTTTCATCCTTTATTATTTAGTGAATATAAGGAAAATTGACTTGGTAAATTTAATTTTCATCAAGGTGTATAACATAAAAACATATTAAATTATGCCAAAGAAAATAATGTTACCGGGATTCATAAGAAATTTGGTAGTGAAGTGTGTAGAGATTTTTAATGTGGAGAAAAAATCCTATCCACTCAGGGAGAATATTTACTTTATCAGTGAGGATATGATGTCTATGTTGATGTTAGTGTTTGGTTCAAAATTAAAAAAAATTGTACAAAAGTTTGATAGTACTACATAAGATGCCCAACCCTCAAAAAAATATAAGGAAGATAAGAAGAAGAAGAAAAAGGTAGAGAAATTTCTTATAGTAAATCAAATGAAACAAAAGAATATGCCATATGAGGATTTTGAAAAAAATGATAGAACATGAAGCTCAAAAGAAGCAAGGGGATTTGGAGTTCATATTTTACCTCACAAAAGCAAAGGCATTACAAATTCAGACTGATAAAACATTATAAGAAGAATATAAGAGAAATAAACAAAATAAATGATTTCAAGTAGACAAATTTTGTGATTTTTTTGGAATGAAGTTGAGTTAGATTCTGAGAATATAATATTCCTAACACCCCATACCGATCATGTAAAATTATAATCAGGTTTAGTTTTTTAAGAAACTTTTATTGTCCCTACCATCCATTATAATGTTGACAAGGGAAAATAAAATATATTTATTGAACAATTAGTTCCAAATATTCCATAGAAACAATTGGAATTGGAGTTAGCTTAAATAAAATATTTGAGGTTGGAAATACATATAGAATAATAACTTAAGGAAGAGGTTGATAAAGAAGTTAAAGGATAAGGAAATTAATAAAATGAAGAAGAAGAATAGGAATATGATGAATCAGTAGAATAAGAATATGTTGGAGTAAAATAAGAAGAAGAATAAGAACATGAAGATAAAAAAGTGGACGATGATAAAGAAACACATTTAGACAAAGAATCATCAAAATCATCATCATCATCATCAGGTCTACCATCATAATTTAATAAGGAAAAAAATCATAATGTATTCAGGAAAAAATCATCTTCATAAAAGTAAGAAGAATCATCATAAAAGAAATAAGAATACGATCAAAATTAAAAAACGAACATTAATGAAAAATATGAGACTGATAAAAGTGTATAAATTCTTGATTTATCAGATGAAAAGAGATTTTCAATGAAAGATGAGAAGAATGGAAAAGAAGTAGACACCAAAACTAGCAGGCCAAAACCCCTCAGCCCGAGCCTAATCATTTGGAATCTGAAGACACAACAACTAAAAAGGGGTTTGACTTTATTTTTATAGATTTAACAATATTAATTGGATAGATTCCATATTTTCCAAATAATCAATCAAGGTGAAAGTTGCTTCAATAAGATATGAATGAGAAATGGTAGTCAATAATGTTTTTAAAGAAAAAATTATATGGATTGAGACTGATTTAAAAATATTCCACGAAATTTTAAAAATCAAATATCATCATATACTAATATGGTATAATGGTAGAATCATATTGATACTAATATTTTCTAGCATGATGATCAATTTATAGAGGTAAATAAAATTTTGTTAGAATCATTTGATTCCTTCAACAATTTATCATCAGATATGAAATATAGAGTAAATTTTGTCATGTAATTCAAAGATTCCATAGATGAATAGGCCAAGGATGTGATTCTTTTGAACGAAAAGATTAGATACATGCAGTAGGAGATGAGAAGACTTTGATCGTTTGAATATGAGATTATCCTTATGAGGTAAAAGAAAAAATAAATCTATGAGGATGTCAAAAGGTTGAAGAATCAAGACTGGATGCAAGAAGAAATAATTGAATGGATTAAGATAGATCGTCATGAGTTCATGAAGATGAAAGATTTTGTAAAGAACCAATGAAGAAAGAGTGATTTATTTTTCTTTTGAAATATCAATGTAATTAATTCTATAAAATATTTCCATTGAAAATGAATGAATTAACTTTTCATCCAATTACTTTATACTTGAATGTTTTCTAATCCTGATTATTTATATGTTCTTTTATATACTTTATGGATAATTATTTAGTTCAATTCAGTGTTTCACATATCATTTTTCTATAATTTTAGGAAGCTTTGGATTCTTATCTATTCCCTTTTGAAAATAACAAAGAGATGATATGATATAATAACGGGGATGAGGTTTTATCAAAAGTGGAGAACGTGTTACGAAGGGGTCTATTTCATTTAAATGGATAGATATTATCCTTAGGGGGAGATTTCATACATAGGAGAGATGTTTTTCTATAAGTAATATCTTTTCTAATACTCTCCATTGTATTCAAAAATGTTACAAACTCAGGAGGAGTTATTTTGATAAGAATAACTTGGTTGTTCTTAAAATAAATAAGGGTTATAAGTTTTTAATGTTATTTTTCCATTTTTTTTGTGGTTTGTGATTTCCAAAAATAGGAAGATTTTTGAGTCAAAATTATTACTTCTTACTATTACATTCCTTTATTTTTGGAAATTATAAAAACTTTCTTAAAACATGTTTAATAAATTTTTAGGTCCCAAGTATTTTAGTTTGTTTTTTAGAAAACATTATCTTTTACCATACCTAGAAAATGTTATAATGTATTATGAATAAAAACATATTATTGTTCATTAGGATCCTAAAATTGAGTATGCATTTGATATATCATAATTACCCTTAATTAGACCATTAGTTAGACTTTTGTCTTGCCTATTGTACTTAAAAAAGACATGACCATGGAAATGATACTGGTACCGATACAATTGGATTGAATCTTATAAGGATTATCATATTGACAATAGGTAAGGAAGTTCTTTGGACTATACAATATTTATTATCTAAATATATGACTTATTTATATCATAATTAATACCTTAATCACTATAATAGTGTTAAAAATGACGTTAGACAATTAGTTATGCCAGATCATTGTGAGCTGTCAAGATCCAACTATTCGAAGTTGTTCAAACAAACTAAAAAATATGATCATTGAATATTCCCGTATAAATTGATGATCATTTGAAAATTCTAGAGCTAGTACATTTCAAAAATCAAGTATTTTAAAGTTTTCTATGTTTGAAAATCTCATTCTTAGTCATGGTAATACCTTATAGAGTTATAGTTTTAAAGAATCCTTGTGACGGTTGTTTCCTTAAGAAATATTTCATCTATATTCTATGTACAATCATTGTTACAATCAACGGATTATATGGATAGGAAAATTTTGAATCCAATCCATTAGATTGAGGAATTTCGGTGCTAGAGATATAGGAACTGATCATCATATCGAGGGCTTCCGAGGATAGGAAGATAGAGCCTATTTTGATCATCATATCAAGGGATTTCCTGGTAATGAAATAAAAACTCTACAAGAAGTATAAAATTGGGGATACCTTTAGTCAAGGTTATTGAATACCTTATTCTCGAGGTTAAAAGAGTTAAAATTTTAAAAATAGCTTACAAGTCATTTTTAATTTTACTAGTTATTATATTTCTTGTTTTGACAAGTGTTTATTACGATGTGCATGTAATAGAAAATTATTTTTCATACTCATATTTTTATAATATTTTTTTATCGGTGCTACTATGAACATATTAATAAAAATACTTTTATATAATCCAATACATTTTTATTTGTATTATTTTACTGTGATATAATTATATATTTTCTGGTTTCAAATTTCTTACTCCGATAATGGGACTAAGTTTGAGTCCAACAAATTTACTTTAATAGTTATTGTGTTTTGTATTTTTTAAAGGTTTTTAAACCACAATTCACCCCCTCTTGTAAGTATATCCATGAAATATAATCTTATGGTCTTATTGTTCTTTAGCATACTTTTATTGATATAAAAAATATACCATATTTTCTTTGATTAATTTGTAAACCAAGAAATAATTACAATTCTCCCATTAAGATCTTGTCGAATTCACCTATAATCAGTTTATAAAAATCATTACCCAATGAAAATATTTTTTATTAATATTATAACAACAACATAAATCTGTAAAATCTATATATCATTTAAAACTCTCTTTATAAACAAGGTTGGATCCACCTTCCATTTAAAAAAACCATTTCAAATTAAAAACCAAGTTAGTCTTTCAAACCAAGATCGGGGATATTATTTAACACCATATAAAGATTTATTAAGTTTAAAAACCTGATTTGGGAATTTTTAATTTTCAAATATAGGGTAATTTTTTACATGAACTTCTTTAAAAATTATTCCATTTAAAAATTCAGTTTTTACATCCATTTGAAATAATTTTTTATTTTTAAACAAAGAAAATGATAATGAAATTATAATTACTTCTATCCTAGAATCATGATCAAAATAATCTTCATTAGCAATTATTTTTTCTATTCGATGATACTTAAGTGTATTCCATTCTTTAAGACTAGTTTGAGAAGATATATTCTCCCCTCAACTGATGCTTTCTCATTATCTTGTTCATTATCTTCACCAAAATTGAATTCTCAAAATTCGATATCATCTTTGTTTAATACATAATTTTTCTTGTTATTGAAATTTCCATTAAAGTAAGTGCGTACAAACTCTACAACAACTAAAGTTATCTTTTTAGAAACTATATAATCATTTATAGTATTGTAATATCATAAAAATATTACTTCATCAATTTTAAATTCAATTTTTTTCTAAATTATATTTTGTGTTTATGATGAAAACTTTTCAACCAAATATCCTAAAATAGCCAAATTTAGGTTGAAACCCATTAAATAGTTCATAAGGTGTCTTATTTAAAAATGGTATAACATATACTATATTTAAAACATGAAAAAAATTATTTATAGTTTTTTCAAAAATATCTATGCACACTAAATTACATATTCATTGATCTATCCCTTTATTTTTTAGATCTATTATTTGTTTTTTACTGCAACATTTTTTTGTGGTGTCATAGGGGATGAAAAGTAATGTTTTTATCCATTTTCATCACAAACATTTATCAAATTATAAATTTATAAAGTCACCTAATCTATAAATTATGATATATATGATTGAAATATTCTTGATTCTTTGAATAAGTTTAAAAAAATCACATAACTTGGTTAAAATTTCATTTTTATGTGATACAAAATTAATCTAGATAAATCTACTACAATCATCTACAGTTAAAAACATAAAATTGCAACCACAAAAATTAATAATTTGTATAGTTTCAATTAAGTCAAGATTTAATAGTTTTAAATATATATAAATACTAACATCATTTATATATTTAAACCTTTATTTGTTCTACTTACCCTTTAGACCAAAATCACACATAAAGTACTTGTATGTAATTTTGGAAAATGAAGAACATGTTCATGCTTGGATAGTTTATGAAATAGTCTAAAGTATTCAAGCCAAATCCTCCTATTACAAAGAATTTCATCCGCTTCTACAACATTCAAACACTTAACCCTTTTTTGGTTAGATCATAGAAATCAACAGTGTAGACATTTTCTTTTCTATTTTCAAAAAATTAATAGATTTATTTTTCAAAATAATAAATTTATCATTTTTCAAAATAACATTTAATCCATCATCTCAAAACTGTGATATACTTATTAGATTGTGGTTTAAAACATATACATATAAACTTTTTTAAATAATAATAGTTTTAGAAAATCCAACTTCACAAATACCTTTAATCCTTTAGAGTTTTCTTAAAATGTGAAAAGACCAACATTACATGAATTGAAAGATAGAAATTTAGAAATATCACATGTCATGTTACTATAGTATCCATGGTATAAATACCATGAATATTTGAGACCTCTAAGGAATATTTCCTAAAATTAAATAATCAAACTGATTATTTTGGTACTCATGATTTCTTAGGTCCAACTAGATTAGTAGATTTTTTTAGAACCCAAACAGATTTAAAGTATTTATTAATGGTATTTTTATTAAATAAATCTCAAGTAAGGAATGATCTAGTATTCTAAAATGATTTTTTAAATCTCATTGAACATTCATTGGAATAATTATCTTTTATCCTACATTTAAAACATGTTACACTGGATATAATTCCTTTTGAGATTTTAAAAATGTTAGTTTTATTTATCCCTATAAATAAATTTTTATATCCAAAACCTTTATTATTATTGATTCATTTTATCAAATACATCATCTTATCATATTGTCATTTACCTTGAACAAATGTAGATAAATTCCCTTTAATATTGAAAACATCATTCATCAAATTCATATTATCCTTTTTAACAGTCTCTAAATATGAATAAACCTTCTCATTGGAACCAGAAGATGTGTTTCATAATTTTTTTTATTTCTTCACTTATGTTTCTTAAAATTATTTTCAACTATAGTTAAATAATCCATAACTATATTAAATCTTCTTTCATGATCATTATTATTCAATGCTAGAATTTTTTAACTCTTACAAATTACTAAATTTTTTTAACAGCTAAGAATTTTAAATCTATTTAGATTTAACATTCTAGGAAATAAATTTTTTTAGATTATCACATTAGATAATTTATTTTCTTATTTTATTTATTTAATTTTTTATTTTTTATTTTTATTTCAATATAATTCTAAATTACCCTGACTCTATCATTTCTTAATTATTCATTTTCTTTATGTAATTGTATAACTTCAGAATCCACCAAATCAAAATCATAACATGAATTAGAATAAATTTCCTTGTCTTTTTCATAAATAAAATTAGGATCTACATTTTCTATGAGTAATTAATTGAGATAAAATTGAGTCAGTTGCATCACACATTATACCCATCATATTAAGGTTCCTTGTCTTTTATTCAATTCCAAAATCACTACTTGATTTATTACTACTTGAACAGTCTCAACCTCTAAAAAAGGTTTATTTTCTTTTACCCTTTTGTATTATTTCTTTCTTTATATGTTTGAGTGACCTTTATCCTAGAACTCATAGCATGTTAATTTTGAAACATCATTACTAATATTATAATAACCTTTCTTGTGGTACATTTTTAACTTTCTTATGAACTGTATCTTTCCACCTTTTTTTTAATTAGCTTGATTTTTTTGGGTAAAATGAGCCATCGCATTGATACTTTCCTATAACTCATATTTTGAAGTGTTAGAGATTTCATTAACAATAGACTTAAAAGCTATACCTTTTCTCTTTGTTAACTCATCATAATTAAGTTATTTCCAACTCTAATTAATACTTTATTAGCAAGACTATTAGTTTATCTAATGTACACTATTTAAAATTCTTACTCTTATTGATGGAAACCTTATTTACATGAAATTTTTTTTGGAAGATCTCTCAGTACTTTTTTCAATTTAACTATGTTGTCCAAAACTTATCCAAGAGCACTCATACCATTTTAATACTTATAAATAGAAGGAACATCTATTTTAATGATTCTTCATCTCCCATATTGAAGTTCTATTATTCTAATCAGAATATTCATAGCTTGGTTCTCTTGATCTTGTCAGTCCGATAGTGAGTCACTTGAATTATTCTCCATATATCATGGGCTTTCTTGCAGGCTGACACATGACTATAAACACTTCTAATTATATCACATTACAAAATATTTTTAACTTTATAATTCAAAACATATCTTTCCATGTCATTATATACAAGTGTCTTCATATCAACTTTGGGTAGCTCATATAGATTATCCATTACATTCCAGTGATCTTTACTTAACTATTTTAGGTAGGCTTATATTCTATCTCGTGAGTATCTGAGGTCACTTCAATATATGAATGTGGGGTTTTTGTGGGATCCATTTATTATTTGCATCGAAACCTACCATATTAAAATAAAATTTTCTATAATTTCATATACTATTATGTATAGGATATCAGGTTATCATAGAGTTAAAAATAAACAACAGAAACAATCATAGATTATAAAAATACTTTTAAGGAATAATCTCCTTTAATACCAATTTTTTGGTATCAGGTTCAAATAACCGTAGTGGCTAACTATAGTTTAATGAATTTCCAATTCCCTGATACCAATTTTAAGATGATAAGTGATAAAAAAATAATACTAGAATGTGGGGGGGGGGGATTTCATTTTCTAAAATTAATAGGAATACAATCATAGTTTTCTTTATTAAAGATTTTTTTGTGAGATCTATGTTCAAGATATGAAATTTAGTGTAAATAAGAAGAAATAACAAATAGTTTTATAATCATTTAGATCACCAAGATTCTAGCACACTCCTCAACCTACTTTATTCTATGAGAATATTGGTACCCACTAATAAACTCACATTTAAAGGTGTGAGTACCTATTATAAAATCTATCTTTTACAAGAAATCGAAGGAACAACACAATAATTTGATAGGAGACTAAACCTAGAATGTGGCCTGAATTTTGATCGGGAGTCACAACACAAACTTTCTTTTTGGTTTTAGAATAACAAAAAAAATATAATATTTTTATAGGAAAAGAAAAAACCATATAGAAATATATGATAAATAGATAACGAAAATAATAACATGAATAAAAAATAACAATAAAACCTAGTATAAATATCTAAAGATGAGGATGAAGAAGTTTGATGATATTGATCACTAAAGTAGTTGATGAAGGGGTTGTAAAATTCTATTTCGGATCTTGGAATGGAAATAGAAATTTTAGAGCTTCTTGATCGAATTCATAGTAATAAATCATAACACACAATTGATTTTGAAAATTGTTTTGAAAGATTTATATGTTGTTGTTTTATATTCCTTGATCACATATCTAAATAATTAATCCAATATAATCTTTAATTAAAATAAATTTAAAGATAACCAAGAGATCTAGTCACTACATTACACTTGTTGGAAAATAAGAAAATATAAAATATTACTATTACAAGTAATTTGAAAATATAGGGCTCATTAAAATGAGTTTTTCATTCTTCTACTTATATAATAATCTTATTAAAAATATCTAATATATTTGACAAAGTAAATGAGAGTATTTCATATTATTAAAATAAAAATAATTTATCTCTTAAACATAAAATAATGTAATAATTCATATATTAAAAAAAGAGCATAAAATAAATAAAATAAATTTATAATTTTCATATGAATTCGAATCCTAATTTTAATTCAACTGATTATAACAAATTTTTGATAATATTTAATTATTTTATAAAACATTAAAATATTTATAACATTTTAAACAATGTTGTAGTAATTTTTTTATAAAAATTAAACTAAAATGGAGTGTCATAAAAAGATACAATTTCATTAAGAATAAACCAAGTATTATAATGACCATTTTAGGCACAATCCTCATAGTCGGTATTCGAACCATGAGACCGCATGCGATTGGTATTATTACCTTGCGTGCAAGGTTGATATGATAACCATGTGACCCAAATGGTTGTTCGGTCGATCTACTAACTGTGAAAGCATTCTTAACACGCGGGCAGTTGAAATGAATAAACAAATGGAAAACAAATAAAAATAATAACATAATAATGAAAAAAATTAGTTAAATTTAAATGAAATTTTTAAGAAGTAAACATATATTTGTGTTAAAAAATTATATACTCATGATAATGTGAGTTAATTAACATAATAGGTTGGTATGATTCTTTACAGTAATCATGATAACATCTTCATGGTAGGGTAATTTACCATGTCTCATGGTGAGTACACCTACCATGTCTTAGGGTGATTATGTTAAAAAAATTCAATAAAAAAGAAAATGTAAATTTAAAAATGAATCCAAAATTAATCAATTAATAAATATTAAAACATGTAACTAAAAAATGATTAATTTTTTTTAACAATTTGAATTTAATTAAATGTGATGAAGTAGAAATTTATCAAGACAATTATAAAAATAAAACTTTAAAGTATTAATAACTCAATTTCAAATACTAACACTCTAGTGGTACCCATTAAAGAGCATACCCATATTCATGTCCTCACTTAGAAGGCCTACTTGAATATTCTAATAGTGACTAAAGACTAATAATGAACTCATATCCACATACCTAATCATACTCATTAGGTAAGCCTAAATATCCTAGTAGCTATCCAATAATGTAATTGGAATATTTTGACAATGGGAAGAAGGTAACCTAGGAGGGTTACTATGCATGACGTCTATTTCCTACACTACCTGACTTCAACCATGATTATGGTTCCAACCCCAGTCCTCTAACCACAATGATCTTATATGTTCCTAGGTTTTTAGATGATGTAAAAATATATTTAATTTTTGTTTAAATTATTAATTAAGGCCTAATATGAATACCCTTTGAGGTTACAGGGGTATCAGGGCTGTTCAGGGCTTGTTCAAAGCCCTGAACCTAGTTTTTTAGAAAAAATAGGTAGGTCACATGGTTAGTAGAATCTATGCAGGATATGTTACACTATTACTACTAATCGTGCGAGGAAAGACATATGAGAGATACAGGCTGCATGGTTTGAGGAAACCATATGGATAGAGGTTCATGCCCATATAGGAGCACCTGAAATTGTTAGTAGATGTGTTTTTCATGGTTTACACATAGTTAGTCATATTGTTCACAATAATTGTCTGGGTTCCCTATTAACACAACAGAGGGAACCCATTTGGTGAGAGGATTAACTAACCATGTGGCCCATATTTTTGAGGTAAAATGACTAATTTTCTATTAAAAATATATTTATCCCTAAACATTATTTCTAATTATCCTTCACTGACATCGGTGGATGTGGGAGGTCCATTGAAGGAATTTGGGTATCTTTGGATCCTCTTTCTTCATCGGATATCAGAATTGAGTGTCGTCAGTCTCATTAGATATGTTCTATTAAGTACTCAATTCCCTTTTCCAATATTTGTTTGTCTTAGTATCAACTGTTCTATTTAGGTTCAATCTAATTTTCCATATTTTTAAGTTTTTCTTCTTTTCATTATTTTTCTCCCAACTTGAGTCGAATCAGGAGAAAATACTAGATGAACACTCTACTATGGACCTATGATAGGTGGTATAAACTTTTCTTGATTTTTCTGGTGCTTTATCAAGATAGTTGTAATTATACCGCCTACCCAACCATCCATCAGGGCCCTGAAAATTAATTTAATAATTAAAATAAAAGAAATAGAACTGGTTTAGGATGACCTTTAGTTCCTTTGATATGTTTTAGTGTTTTTTTCCTAACCAAGGCCACCCATGGGGTGTTTCATATGAATTTGGTTATTATATTCCTTTTTTAAACCACCCATGGGGTGATTTGTTTCTTTCTTAGTTAGAGGAATCCCATTAATTAATGAATTGAACATATTTGGTTATATTGGATATGGTTTTCCTCCTTTTCATATTGATTCTATTGATTAAATTTTTTATATTTTTAAAACTAATGGAATGGAATGGAATTTAATGTGAATTGTGATGTGATTGGGTAAACTCATTAAATGAGGATTGTTGAAATGATAAATGATTTGAATGTCGAATGATTCAATAAGGCGCCATGAGTGTGCTACATCATGGGTCATGATTATTGTAGAGAATTCCTTATACATATATTATCATTGTATTTTGATTCCTTGGAATGCCTTGGTCTTTGATACCCATTGGATCTAGTTTGTTCGTGTTCATAGTGGACATGGTCTGCTGACATGCTCCTTGGACCCTAAGTCATTCCTAACCGAGTTTCCATCAAGATGCTCATGAGAATCGATGAGGATGTATTGGTACAATATAACATAGATCCATTCCTGAGGGGTTTGACATTTCTGTTTATACATCTCGACCATGGTAAATGTGATATTCTTGTCTATACGACTCAACCGTGGTTGATCTGACACTTATCGTTATAAGGTTCGTCTATGGTTGACTTGAGAAACGTGATATATAGTAAGGACATGGGTGATATGATATTTTTATGTATACAGTATAGACATGGTGTGCACATCTGTTTACTTTAATCCTTATTTATTATAGGATCCTAGCCCATGTTTTGTAGGGAGCCTTGTTGAGATATATAATATCACTTTTTGGTAGTATATATTCCATGGGAACATTAGATTTATTTATTTCTTAACTGTGACATATATTTCTCTATTATTTAACCTATATTTCAAAACTAGGATTTTAGATAGACACTTTGGGTGGTGAACTATTGGGATTGTATCTCATGCCCTGTTTGAGTCATCATTGGGTACCCAGATAGACTATTTAGATGCAGGTAAGGATAGGGTAATGCACCCATAGTTCGATGCTTGATTTAGTGCTATTCTTAGGAGTATGGGAGCATAGGACTGAGCTAAGGCTCATGATGCTATTGAGAGATAGTCCTTTTTGATATTTTTTATATTTATATATATATATTATACATTTGAAATGTGTAACTATTTTGGATTCTTTGTAGACACATGACATGATCATCTTTGTATATGGTATTCCTTTTAGAATTGTTATATATTACTTCTATTTAACTATTTTCCAATTGATTTAATTATTCTGATCTTTTTTTGTATGATTTCTACCGCTATGTTACACTCTGATAAATGGGAATAGTCTCTCTATAGACCCACCCTAGTCACTCGATTATAGTAGAAATCCTTTATCATTTGTGGATATGCACTTGAGTCCTTGTGGCCAACCCAGCTTAGGGAATCATTTAGTGGCATCCAGGTCCAAGATGTTTTAGATCTAAACTTTTTCACTATGGGAATCATTTATCTGAGGATAAATATAATATTATTACACAAACGAACATTGATATTCTTAAATCCCTCCATCATATTTCAATGTAAGATCAAGAATATGTTGAAACGTTTCCAAAAAGGAATGAAAACTACAACTAATAAGGTATTCCCCATGGTACTATGATTAGTAGTTCCTTAGGTACCTCCAAAGAACCTGCCATACTGGTCCTCCTAGTGAAAATATGAATATCAGTCACAAAGGTCCTCTCTTTGACATCAACAATAAAGTTTATCCTCACTACCTAATGATCATATATCAAATAAGTCACCATTTCCAACCATCAAAATACTAAAAACCACGAAGGTTATCCTCATGGAAGCCTAATCAATCACATTAGATGTCCTACCTATGAAATATATTGTATAGGCCCTCTATAAAATTGAACATCAAGATATAATGGAGGCCCTACTCATAATGGTGAATATAAAGAAAACTGTAGAAGTACTCCCCATGGTGATCATTGTGGGATTCCTCCCAACGCTGAAATTTCTTCTTGGTATGAAGGTCATCCTTGTGTAAAAACCACTACAAGACTTCCCCAATATGAAGAAGCACTTAATAGTTTGAAGCTGACTACAACACAACCCCGTCACTGATCGGAGAAATCTCACCCCAATCAAATATTTATTCAACGTGAAGGTCATCATCAGTAACCATCAGATCATTTACCCATTGGTAATGTTGGGGGTATGATGAATGATCCCAATCCCCTTAGAAAAGAAGTAGGGAAATGACCAATATGGTCAATTCAAGTTAAGGTACCCCTTACCAAAAATGAGGAGAACTATATGAATATGAGGAAAGATATGGAAAAAGATAATATGTTGATCATGTTCTAGCCCATGGCTTAGCCTTGACAAGACATCCCAGAGATTCTGAATGAAGAATGAATATTGTATCTATTTTATAACCTATGGGTAACACTTTTCCATCTCATGAAAAACTCCGTGTATTATGGGTAGTACACAAACCACACCAAGGTGACAAGTGAGTTATGTGGATCTACGTTGAGGCATTTGGTAGTGAGGATGATAAATCAGTCCTAATGAAAAAGTGGTGCATTGAACCTAATAGGTTGATAGGGAATAATATGTCTATATGTTATAACCTTGTGGAGGAATATATTTTCATTATGGTTATCTGGTCGGATCATAATGTACATTACTGATAGGTAAAATGATGTTTCTAGTGAGCCAAACCTCTAAGGGGTATTACCATATACAGATTCTTGGCGAGTGTTAGTTAAGAATCTCTTTTGTGTTGGTATCATGAGATCTAATGAGCTGTTACTTATGAGGATGCTCGGAGAGAATCAGGGACCTTGTAGGCTGTTTTGGTAGTTTTGACCCTCATAGGTCATAGTGATCATTAACTTATTTAGGGAGGTTTGATCTTTTGGGAAAGTTGGCTATACCTCATGCACCGGTTATGAGACTTGTTCTGTATGGATAAGTGGGAGAACTAGGGGCCCTTAGTCTTGACTCAAACCCTTGTAGGTTTACATTTGATTCAGTTGAGGTTAAAGTACGTGTGAGAGGTGGGTATGTATGGAAGATGTATTTTAAGGAAGCAAGATAAGTTATACACTCACTTTGAGACCGAGTTATGGTAGGTTCTTGAGTTTTTTAATATAGGAATGTTTATGCCTTCAGCTTTTGAAAATCACCTTTGGTGTTTGGGTATCAATACTGTCTTTGACGGGTCAAACTATTTGGGTGCCAAGCCAGATAAACCAATGTTTTCGATGTTGTTAATATAGGAAGGGCACATGTAGAGACTCATAACTGGTACAACACCATGTGATGGAAACTTGTGAAATAAATCGTGGCACAAGTGAGCTTCCTAATTTTGAATAGAAGTTCAATGGGAGCTTCTAACATATTGAAACTAACATGACATGTAGCATAGTCATCTTATCCTTATATTGAATGACTTAAGGGTGTGTGATTCTATTGTTAAAGGTGCACATTGGTTGTGCATGGTTCCATTAAAATTGTAAATTGATGAGTGGATGTGTGTGAGTTGAGTACTGATGTTTTCAAGACATTCCATGGGCATTGTTTTCTAGCAGTTGTGGTTAAGTGATGAATGTTACTACTTACTAGAGGAGAAATAATGTATAATTCAAGCTCCGTAAGATGGTTGAACCGTGGATGGTCTAGGAAATGAATTTTCACGAGATGTGGTGTCATGTTTTGGTAAAAGGAATGTATAATCTGTTTTGTTGTGACAATGGATTAGAGGGAGATGTAGATGCCCTTTTGTAGAATCTTAGTTTACGCATGCTTAAGATGATAATTCTCTATCATAGAATAATCCAAAGAACACTAACAGCGCATCAAAAATATTCTAATACACTTTTTTATTTTCAAATGTATTTCATAGTTTGATAAAGGAACCTATTGGGGTTACACTCAAGGAGTGGTATAATGAGAGAAATATGATGGGGAGTACACTATTGGATATTTCTGTGCATTTACTATCATTTCTAGTT
The DNA here is from genome assembly GCA_963277665.1 of Viscum album. Taxonomy (NCBI): domain Eukaryota; kingdom Viridiplantae; phylum Streptophyta; class Magnoliopsida; order Santalales; family Viscaceae; genus Viscum; species Viscum album. Next base: position 510,513,366 of record OY728145.1, read on the forward strand.
TAAAATTTTCATTTGTGTGGTATATTAAGCTCGATTGTTTCTTATGAGATAATGATAAGGGTATTCTTATATTGGGGAGTACCAGATCAGTCGTAGTTAAACATTTCCCATGTAGGAGACAGTTGTTAACTCTATGAGACCGGTTATTAGATAGTCAAGATTTCTTATTGGGAAGATGTTTGGGTTGATATAATGGTTACTAGTCTTACCACTAGTCTTCTTTGGGATGAGAAGGTTTATGGTGGGGATATTGTAAGGAATCTTGTTTCTCCAGATAATAAATTTTCACCAGAAATTTGAATTTCGACTTCTAGATGTTTATAAGTGGTAAAATGGACATTTTACCCTATAATATGATATAGAATAATTTTCTAACCACTCAATTGGTTCCAAAATAGGGTTTTTACCCTTGGAAAAGAGTTTGGTTGAATTCTAATCCATTCTAATTTTAGTGAAATAATTATATATTAATATTTAATAAATTAAATATTAAATTATTCATATAGTTTTGTATGAAAATATATTTTTAATGAATCATCAGACTGAGACTCTATCTCCACCATTGAGTTTATAATGGATAGTTTTACCTAGAAAGTGCATAAACTCGAGGTGGGCATTAGGGCTAGCCCGAACCCCCTTTTCTTTTTCTTTTTCTTCCTTTTTCTTTCCTTATTTTCTTTTCTTTTCTTTCTCCCCTATATATTATCATATACACCGTATGGTATCTACTTCACTATTACCTAATGGATAAATTGAGAGGGATATAGAGAGATATAGGGAGATAAGGAGGTACCACTGTGGAGCTTGGGATACGCCATATCATCATGAAACAACCGTTGATTGTAGAAACAGTCAAAGCATGGGTGGATTCCACCTAGGCATAAGAAATTTTTATGTTTTGACTAAAATAATTTTAGTTTTATTGTTTTTATTTTAAATACTCTTTTATTATTTATTAGTATATCTATTACTTTTTGGGGTGAAAACGAGGGTTTTGGGGAGATTTAGAGGTTTTCTGTTTGAGAAAACCTCTCTACATGACATGTAGTTCTGGGAACACATGTCGTGTGCTCTTCCCATTTAGGAAAGATGACCTTTTTGAAGTAAATGACATATAAGAGCTATAAACAACATGTACTGAGACTTATCCATGTAGCTGAGTAACCAGCCAGGCTGCCTGTGCAAGGGGTATATGCCGTGTAGGATACACGACCATACCTCATGTGGGTCGCACATCATCTACAGGTACACAACCAGGAGAGATACATGGCCAGGACATGTGAGGTACATTGGAAGGTACCCCATGAAAGGTACACTCCATGTACATTAATAACATGTAGTGTACCTGGGCTTTTACATGCCATATACAAGTAGAGGTACACGCCTAGGTGGGGACTTGATGGTACACATCGTGTATGGTATTTACACGCAGTGTACACTTATTTTTCTACCATTTTAGGTTATTTTACCTTTCTATACCCTAGAGTCCTATATGGATATAAGAGTAGTAAATTATGAGTTTTTTCCATGTATATCATGAGGGTGAAACCCTTGAGGTGTTTTAAGGATTCCCAAAAAGTGTTTCAGGATTTTTATTGAATGGATATGTTCTTCCTCTTGTAATCAAATCCATTTGTCTAATAAGAGTGAGACCATTTTATATTAAATGATCTATGAGAAATATCTATTTATTTATGACTTCCTAGTTATTCCTTTTAGGACATTTCCCTTACGATATGTGTCTTTTTGGCCTAAGAGGTCGTGAGTTTTAGTTGTTTTCTTAGGATCTCTTTTATGATTCCTCTGGTTAAATTTCTTACTAGAGAATCCCAGGAAGGATGACTCTATCTTCTTCTGGTTACTAAGGGTCCCCTATGGGATTCCGTTTCTTACATGATGACATTGGTAATCCCTAGTAAGATTCATTTTCCTTTTTACCATTATGAGGAATCACATGTAGAATGACTTTTCTGTAGTATATAGTTATAGAGGGTCCCCTATAGGAAGCTTTACCTATGTGTTGTTATGAGGATCCCATGTAGGATTCCTAAGTATACCTTACCATTTGAGGATACCATGTAAGATTCCTCCCTTTACCTTCATAGCCAAGGATCATAGGAAGGCTCTTTTTTTCCTTGAATTGAGGGACCCCGTAGGTTCCTTGATGTTTTAATGACCTTGAACAAGTATGTCAAGTTTGGATAGAGATGGTAGAGGGTGTCACCTTTTAACCTATGAAAAAATTGTAATCACACTGGGTTATGGATGTAGTTTTGGGTTTATGTGTTCGTCGAGCCTCCCTCTTTGTTTATACTTTGACATGTTTTATACTAATTTAGTGATGATTACCATAGGTTATTCTTGGTTAGTTTTTGTTGATCCTGACATGATTAATCTTTCATTATCTTTGGGATTCCTAAACATGATTTCCTAGAATTTGGTTTTTTAGTGATGTTGTTCTTTATTTACTTGTATACCGAGAGGTACTACCTAGGACTTAGCTACTGAACCTATATATTTTATTATTATATTATTGGTATTTTCATAAGTTCCTCCTAGGATATGGTTATTGATCCTTTGATTATGACATATGGGCATGGTTTCCCTAGAAATTATACTCGTGGATGATTACGCTCACCGAAGTGATGAGGATGATTATTCCCTCCTTTGTTTGAGATGTGATGAGGATTATTACAATCTCTTCAATATAATTATACTTGAGTATGATTATGCTCTCCCAGGTCATAGGGATAATTATGATATCCCTAGAATATTACTTGATAGTGATGTTGGACATAGAATTTCAGATTTTTAGATACTCATAATGATTACGATCTTTCATAAGGAAGAGATGGTTATGCTCTCCCTTATTAGAGAACTCCATAGGTGGGAATGAATTCTCACTGGTGAGATCTCCTTAAAAGATCACCTAAGGTACAGACCCTTATGGTTCATTCAAGTTCCAAATGTTGTGACCGCATAAGGACCATGACCTAGTTCATAAAAATTGGACTCGATTTAAATTGCTTGAGTAGCATGGCATCTAGCTCTTCTCAATTTACAGGATTTTTTAATGTACTTCCTTTGAATCCTTCATTATAGTGATTGGAGGTGAGTACAAGTGAACCCAGGGTTAGGAAGAGTATCCCCCTATAGTGACAGAGATTCTTCATAGACATCTTCGACACTAGCCAAAGTAGGTATATTTCAATTGGGATTATAGACCCATAAATAGAATTAATGAAACAATACTTGAGTGGAATGACATCTATCTCAATACCTTTTCACTGGATGTCCGGTTGATCAGAATTATGGGCCCATGGATCAGTTGCTGATTGGTTTTTTATGTTATTTCATTAACCTTACTCAGGAATATTCACACACACACACACACACACATATCTATATATAGGTATAGGAGAATACTTGTATAGGAATATAAATATGGATGTACATGGTGGAACATTACCAGTTTACTGGGATTACAGACCCAGGGTTTGGTTTTGGTTTCATGTTTTTTAGATTTTTTTATCTTTATAGTTGGTTCTCAGATTGGTTGAGAATATTGATTTTTTATGAAATTATGACAACATTTTTATAGATTTATAATTGGGGTGTCTAAAAAAGATTATTTCTCACCCTTACATGTGCACCTCAGTGTACATGCAGACCTTATTTCTTTTCAGGTGAGCACAGATTGCTTGGTGGATAGAGATGAGGTCTAGTGTTTCATGATTGAGAGGTGCTACTGAACTGTGTTCTTCTGACCATGTAGGTGTAGTTTGACAGTGTTTAGAGACCGAGTATTTTGTATGACTTAGATTTACTAGTAGAAACTTGTAATTTTATTTCTGTTTCTTTTGTATTCCTGTATTTTTCTAGTCGGTCCAACTGGTGACCAGTGTTGTTTGTATGGAATAACTATTTTGGATTTTATAGCATTTCACTTATTATACAACATGATTTATTTAAATTTATTTTCTGATTCTACACTCAATTTATTTACTTTTGGGTATGATACTTATCTATTTCAAATATTTTATTACTCTGATATGAGGGCATAGTCTCCTCAATATAACACCCAAGGCCCTCGATTTTAGTCAGCATCCTCTAGAATATCAAGAGGTGTGCTTAATCCCTTGTTGAAAATCAATTCAGAGCACCAGATTAGTGGTATCTGGGTTGGGACGTTATAGTTTATACGTACTGAGGGGTATTAAAGTGAATATTTTTCTTTGAAGATTTAGAAAAGTAGAAATTGTTGAAGGAACATAGTGACATGTTTGGACCAACATGTGAAAGGTTTACAAACATGTTATAAAAATTATTTTACTTCATTAATGTTAGAAGAAGAAAATTCACTATTGTATTCATCATAGTGATACAAAAGTGTATGGGTGTTTATTGATTTTTTTATCCACCCAAAATTATTGTTTTCTAGTGGATTATTTGGTATCAGATTATTTACCAATCATTCGAAAGACTAGATACTCTTATTGAGAAATAAACCTTATAAATACTTGTGTTCATGTGAATGTGTGAATGTTTTTTTCATAAAAGTGATTATTATTTAATCATAGGTAAAGGTTGTTATACATGAAAGAAAACACGAAAGAAAAAGATATCACTAATTCACCCCTACCCATCTCAGTGATACATTGTTCCTAGATAATCCTTTTCAAGTGGTATCCGAGTGAAGGTTTCCTTCTTTTCCTCTTTTCTTATGTTTTTAATAGGATTTTTTATGAAGAATTTTTATTGTTTTAATAGTAATGGGATTCCATTATTCTATGGAAATAAATATCATATCTAGAAACATAGAATATTTTCATATCTAAGGTCTCTTGGTTATAATGTTTTGGAAGCTTCTTTACATTTATTTATTAATTTTTTTGAAAATATTTTTCATACATATATGGATAATAATAATCTAGATAATAATGGAAGACACACAAATTATTTAATCTCATCACCTTTTGAATGTGAATTCCTTAGAGTGAATAAGCTTTTACTGCAAAAGGTATCTTGTAAAAGCTGAAAAAAATTTATAAAGGCAATACAAAGGGGAAGAAATCCATGTTACAAATCTGGAGGTTGAATTATGAAGATCTCAAAATGGGTATGAATATATTAGTGACTTATTTACAAGGAATAATGATATTTTTATCACCATAAATTGTTTTCTAAGAAACTAGAATATTAAACTACTGTTGAAAAGATCTTATGAATTCTTCCCATCACGTTTGATGCTAAAGTTTTATATATGTAAGAGAGAGATCCTAAAACAATATACTTGGATTATATTCATAGTAATCTCATTACATATGAAATGTGAAGGGAGAGAGTTATGAAAAGAAAAGAAAAATTAGATCAAGAAATGTATTTTTAGACTGGAAAGAAAGGAAAATCTAGGAAGATTCTTGAAGACAAATAAGTTGGTAATTATAAATCAAAAATTGAGATTATTAAAAATCTTGAGGAATTTGTATCTTTTTTTTCTAAATATGGGGAAAGTGGTACATTAAATTATAAAGGAAATATACCACTAAAATGATTTAAATGTGGAGTTTTTGGGAACTTTTCTTTGAATTTTACTTGAAAAAGGAATGAAGAAGATAGTGATGAAGATGATAAAAGGATAATAATATCTAGGAAGAAACATGGTGATAAATTAGAATATTATTGAAATGGAAAAGATAAAAAGCTATCCAAATAAAAAAGGAGAAGTTTTTTATTTAAAGATGATGATGATGAAGATAGTGAAGTTGAATCTTAAATGTTTACTAAATACACTAAAGAAAATGAATTTATAGAAATATTTAATGATGAAGAGTTTGAAATCAGTAGTTATGATGAATAATATACTGAGTTAGAGTGTCATTTGAAAATAAAACATAAATAATTTATATGAAATATTATAATTCTAGAAATAAAAATCCAGAAGTTGAAGAAAAAAATTCTTATAGAAAACAATCAAGAATACATTCCAATATAGAAATATAATTTACTAGAATAGATTTATTGTATAAAAAATTAACTTGAAAAATAAATGACCCAGAATGAATATATTTAATTAAAGTTAAATTAAAGGAGGTAGTTTTGGAATTTGTTCAAAAAAAGATTCCTAAATTTTAGAATAATGTTACAAGTTTCTAGAACTCTATCTATAAATTTACTAAATGTTCTGGAAAGGGTAAACCTGAGAAGGATCTAAAAAAGTTACCTACAAAGTGTGGAAATAAAATTTAAAACGTTCCAAAGTATTAGAAGGAAATGAAAATCTTGTATTTAGACAAAACTAACATAGTTTTAAATTAATAAGTTCATAAATTTTTAGAGTATGAAACAAAAGTTTCTAATACTTTTTATTCTTATAAATTTGGAAAGAAATCCGAATTGAAGAAGAAGATTAAGTTTGATTTCATGAAGTTTGAGGCACAATAATATTTTGATGTGAAAGATAAGAATATTTCTAAAAAACATGATCACAATTCTGAATAGTATGGATGTTACAGAGGAAAATATTATTTTTAAGGTTATTACTAGTGTTGTGGTGTATTTGAACATATAGAAAATATGGGTTGGTCTAACCAAAAATATTAAAATTATCCCTTGAGTGATAGGAATAAAAGTTGGAGGGGGATTTAATCCTCTCAAAGGAAGAATTATTAGAATGTTGGTTTGAAATTTGAAAATAGGATCCAACCCCTAGAAACTATTTATAAAAGGTGTAAAAAAATAGAAATGTTAAAAAGGGTGTCTTGTTTCATTACTGAAATTAAAAGATGTTTATATCAATTCTCAAAATCTAGATGTGAAGGAAGATAAAGGGAAAGAAAATACTCTTGTTATAGAAATCACTCTCAAAGGTAAAAAAGGATAATGGACCTATATTTTGAATAGTGGTTGTTCTTATCATATGATAAGAGATTAGAAATTGATTAAGAAATAAAAATAAATTGAATAATTATTTGTTACATTTGGGAAAGATGAATCTCTCAGAATCAAAGGAGTAAGATATGGTATTATTGGGGTAGAAAAGTCAAAATGCAACAAATCTTTTTTTGATGGGTTGAAACACAACACGTTGGGTGTTTCATAACTTTGTGATGATGTAGACAAAGTTATTTTTAGAATAGATTTTTTTTTGTGAAAGGAGTGGAAGATGTAAAAGTTGCTACAAGAGGCCAATGTATAAAAGGAAACATGTTTCAGGTTGGTGAAGTATAGAATTATTGTAATCTAAGGATAATAGAAGAAAATTAGTTGTGGCATAAATGGTTGGGGAATAGGTGTTAGAGAATAATGAGAAAGTTATTAAATAGAGACAATGTATATGATATTCCTAATATTTTAAGAACATTATATTGTTGTTGTTCAATTTTATAGAAAGGATATATTAAAAACTTTGTGCATAAGAAAGTGATATTCATTCAACTTATCCCCTTGAATTAATTCAATATTATATTTGTGAGCCAATGAGATTGAAATAAACTTTTGAGGATACGTACTACATTTTTTTTCATTGATTATTTTAATTTCATTATGTTTATTATGTATTTGAAACATAAATATGAATCTCTAAAAATATTTATGAGTTTTAATAGAATATCTAAAAAGGAATGTGGGTATTTTGTGAAGAAGTTGCAAAATGATAATTGTAGTGAATAAAAGAATGAATTTCCAAAATTTATCTTAAAAGGCATGGAATGAGGAATGATTTCATTACACTATACACACCTCAACATAATTGTGTTACTAAAAGGGAAAATAAAATTTTAGTTGAGATGGAGCGTAAAATGTTGATTGAGCATGGTGTTTCACACTACTTTTAGAGTTAATAAATGAGCATTAATATTTATAATTATAATCAATGTTTCTATAGGCCAAGTTCTGATATGACTCATTATGAAATATTTTATGATAAAACTACATGTTTGAAACACTTAAGAGTTTTGGGAGTCCATGCATCATAAATAAGAAAGGTGTAAATCTTTGAAATTTTCATCATAGACATGAAGATAAAATATGTCATGGTTATGCTCTAGATGGAATAGGACATATATGTTTTAACAAAGATACATAAAGAATAATTTATTCTATTGATGTAAAAGTTATTAAAAAATATGAGAGTGATGTTTCAAAAACACACATAGATGAGGAATATGAATATTATGACATAAATGTCATTATGAAACATAAAGATAATTCCAAATTTTTTGATTCCACATAGATTGAAGGATCAGAACCATCTATTTCCAATGATTAGGAATAATTTTGTACATATCATCCTAGGATGAAAAAATAGGTGTAAGCTCAAAACATTATTAGTGATCAACATAAAAAGGTTCAAAAAATAAGAACATAAATAGTTGTTACACATAATTATTTTTATTAAAAAGTTGATAAAAAACATGTTAATGAAGTGTTTGAACATTCAGAATGGATTCATGATATGAATGAAGAGTTAGATCTAATTGAGAAGAATGATACTAGGGAACTTGTATGCAAACCAACTGACAAAAGTGTTAATGTTACAAAGCAAATGTTTCAGAACAAGTTTAATGTTGATGGTGAATTGATATGAAACAAAGCAAGATTTGTTTGCAGAGGTTTCTCATAGATTGAAGGCACTGATTTTTCTGCTACTTTTGATCTGGTTAATAGGTTAGAAACAATCAAAATCATTCATTCAATTGCTATATATTGGGAATTATGTCTGAACAGGGGAATATTTATCTTCTTCCAAAGAAAGAGAGAGGTATATAGTATTTTATTTCTTATTTTTAAATATTGGATAATCACTTACATTTTTTTCTTCAAAAAAATATAACCAATTCACTTCATAATTATGTTGTTCTCCCACAGTTGTCTCGACTGACATAAAATATTTAGAACCCTTTTTTTATAAAGACCAAGGAGAGATGATTTGATCTTTAAGTTGAATCTTTATGTATCCCTAAAAATATTTAACTTGAAATGTAGGTGGAACAAAATTTATCTATTATTTTTTAAATTCATTCTTTTTTTGTTGTTCTTCCAATCATAGAAATTTAATTTCTTCAGATTCAGTAGTTGATGATGCTACCATATTTCTTACTTTTACAAAAATTTTGAAATTTTCATGAATCCCTAAGGAATTTTGTTCCATTTGAAGCATCAGTGTTATTTCCCTTCTAGGCTCACCAAAATATTTATCAATAGGATAATAGTTAATTTAATTACCATAAAATTCCATTTCAACCAATGAAATAAAAGATATTAAATGAATCACATCTTTTTTATTTGTGGATCTTTTTTATTTTTTATGAAAAAAATATGTTTATGGACTTAGAATCATCGTAAATTACACCAAAATTGATGCATAGGGATTTAGGGGTTTTACCCTAGTTAATTAAATTACTATTTACCTAATAATGTACCACAGTGGTGTAGGTTTTTGGCACAGTCGAAGTGTAGGATGAGAGTTTACCAAACCCTGAAAATTTCCATGATCAATGATTAATTTGGGATCAATACGGAGATAAATTCTAGTATCCATGGAATTGAATCAAATAATAAAGACAAACAAGAGAACCTAAAACCGAGAAGAAATGATCGACATATTGTTTTTATAATTAATTTAATTAAATTAAATAATTAGCTCCAAGGTGATTCATTCTTCATTGATGTGTTAGACCATGGGTATGAAGTGCGGATTCATTATGATATAGAATCCAATGATAGAATTCCTCTAGCAGGGGTCCACACATGCTCCATGTATCTACAGACATCGTCGAAGGAGTCTTTGGGTGCTAGCACGAAAGATTCATTCGCCTGAAATTTCTTCCTTTGATTGCTTTGATAATCACTTCCAAATCATTCTGCTAGATTTGATAGAGGGGGATATCTATCATTTTTGAGATAGTTCTTAGAGAGGGAAGAGTTATCTAGGTTCAATATCTTTTCTACAAGGATTTTGTGCACACAACCATTTTTTAACTGGTGGGATGACCCCTTGTCTAATTAAAGAATAATAACATAACCAGGAATTTAATTCACCAGGTAATAATAAATAATTAGCACAAGTTTTGTTAATTATTTTATTATTCCATGTGAAATCCCATGTCAAATAATTATAGTAATGATATTATTTCCATGACATGTGCGTAAATTTCATGTTATATTTAAATATTATTTAATCAAATTATATTTAATCTTATTTCTCAGAAGACCCATAACATGGTCTTCCAATCCTCTTTAATAGTTATAGAGCCTTGAATAATGACTATTTATTTATTAAATAAATATAACTTCATTATTCACTGATAAATAAATATTTTTTCCGCAATATGTTCTCTAGAAAATCTACTGACCAAATAAACTATATTAGGTATACTTGAATAATTATTAAACCAAAATTGGGAATAATATTTATTCAAATTGTTAAATAATAAATTATTTAACTGAGAAACTAGATACACTTAGTGTGTAACCCTCTAGGCCCCTTTTTTATTAATATTAGGAGAGATTTCCTAAAGAACAAGATTACTGTATAGAAATGGGTCAAGGCACCCAAAGAGCCTGAAATATCTACTTCCATAGAAGTGAAAAATCCTTTCTTGAATTATTGATTAATGCAATATTACTAGTGACGCACCCAACATATCCTACCTCACCACAAACATCTTTCATCATTATTTTCATCAATACATCTATGTTTGCATGTCATAATACCCATTAATAATAATCTTAATGTCTAAGTACCAATAAACACATCTATAAATAGGAACATCCAATGACACTTATGAGTGCTTATTTCCTACTAGAGAGTATTGTTCTCATAATATCCACTTGGATATTACCAAGGGAGCACACCATGATAATTTCCCTCAATTTTTCATGAGTTATCACCCCTGATAGCCCATATCATTTGTGTCCCTTAAAATGACATCATCCGGCCATAGAAAATAAATTCAAGAATAGTGTCCTGGCACTTCCGGGTTCTCATCATAGCAGGGATCCATTATGACCTTTTAGTGCGACAAATATTATTTGGACATTATCACATACTACGTCACATAGAAGAACAATCATGATGTGATAATATGTTTATTAATATCCATCAAATGAATATAGTTTTATCATAATGTAAAAATAAGTTGGTTTATAAGGAAAAAATCCAACAAACTCGAAATTTCACTATAGCCAACTACTAATATCCTTCAGTTTAATAGATCTCACATGATATTCATGCTTTTGATGATATATCTCTTTATTCAAGGGGCACTCCATGTTCTATTCTGTAGACACCATACTCACTAAAAATTCACCCCTTTGATAGAAATACCTTAAGAAGTGATACTTTCAGGGTATGTACTTTGTCCTTTGATGTGACCTTGGCTCCTTTGCAAGAGCCAACACTGCAGTATTATAACAATACAATGCAATGGGATCCTTAATACTAGGTACAACATCAATCTCCTGGAAAACGTTCCTAATCTAGATGACTTCCTTGACTGCATTGGAAGATCATGTATATTCAGACTCCGCAATAGAATCAACGACAACTAACTTCTTTGAACTCTTACAGCTCACAACTCCTATTTCGAGACAAAAAGCTATCATGATTTTGACTTCAGATCATTCAGATCTATCTAAAAACTAGCATCAACATACCCTCTTATGATAAGATCCTCGTCACCTCCATACACCAGGAATATATCCTTTTTTATTCTCAAACACTTAAGGATAGTCTTGACATCAGTCCGATGTTGTTCTATTGGATATGCTTGATATCTACCTACCATTATTAGTGCATAGAAAACATCAAGTCTGGTACATATCATCGCATACATGATATATCATATCGCTGAAGTGTATGAAATCTTACTCATTCTATCTTTCTCATGTTGTGTCTTGGGAAACGTTGTCTTAGGAAGATGTATACCAGGTGATATTGGAACCAATCCCCTCTTGGATTGTTCCATACTAAATCTATTTAGTGTTTGTTCAATGTATGTACTTTGAATTAGTACATGCAGCCTCTTGGATCTATCACAAATGATATTGATCCCAATAATGTAGACTGATTTTCCTAAGTCCTTCATGGAGTAGCACTTATTGAACCCATCCTTGACTGACTGCAAGACTGGTATGTCATTTCCAATAAGAAATATGTCATCAACATACCCTACTAGGATTAATACATCATCTCCATTAAACCACTTGTAAACACATAGATCACATTCATTCATAATGAAACCGAATTATCTTATGTCTTCATCGAATCAAATGTTCCATGAGATGGATACTTTCTTTAATCCATAGATGGATCTCTATAACATTCATACCCTTTTAGCATCACCTCGTGTCAGAAACCCTTCTGGTTGTGTCATATAAATATCTTCCTAAAGGTTCCCATTAAGGAAACAGTTTGACATCCATCTACCAAATATCATAGTCATAGAAAGATGGTATGAAAAGTATGATTATTATAGATTTAAACATGGAAATTGGTGAAAAGGTTTCATCATACTCAATTCCTTGATTTTGTTTAAAACATTTAGCCACTATCTATACTTTATAGGTACTAACATGACCATCCATGTCTAGTTTCTTTCAGAATACCTATTTACACCCAACATTATTTACATCAACTGACAGATCGACAAGAACCAAGACTAGGTTCTAATACGTGGAATCTTTCTTAGAATTCATAGCTTCTTGCCATCATTGATCTTTTGAGATCTCTTCTACTCCCATGTAGGAGAGAGGTTCATCATTGTATCACAATAATGAGTCACCATCATCGGTGACATGGAAACCGTATCTCTCTGGTTCCCTTACCTCTATTGTACTCCTACGTAGTACTTTATTTTCAATAGCTGCCTCTTCCACGAGGACCAATGGAACTTATTTCTATACCAACTCCTATGCATTGTGAGCATCAACACCATCAGAGTCAATCTTTCACCCACTATCCTTTTTTAGTATGTTTTCCCTCTCAAGAAAGACGATCTATCTGGAAATAATCAATTTACTATCTGAGGAGTTGTATAGGTTGTATCCATTTATTTTATTGGGATACCCTATAAAGATACACTTTGTGCCCCAGGCTTCTAGTTTGTTGTCTGAGAAAGCCTTAAAAATTTCTTACATCCCCATACATGTCTATGCAATAATGTGGATTTATTTCCACTCCATAGCTCGAAGGGAATCACATTTTGTTCCTTAGTTGGTATTTGGGTTAATGAGTATGCTATAGTTTTCAATGAATATCCCCAAACAGATAACAGAAGATATGCATGACCCATCATTGACCTTACCATTTCCAACAAGGTAAAATTTATCCTTTCACTAACACCATTCCACTATGGTATATAAGGTGGAGTGAGTTGAGATAGAATCCCAGACTCCATGTTTCGTAGGTCCTTGAAACATGTGTTGTAGTTTTAAGAATTACTATTTCTAGGTGGTTTTCATTGGATTTATTCATAGAACAAGAAACTTCAAATAGTTCTTTATCCAAAGGGGACCTGATTTCCAAAGTCAGCTGTTCGTTAAGTATTAACTTTACGATTCTTAGGAACATACATTGATTGAGAGGATGGTAGGTCAGACTCATCACACCCCTTTGGGAGGGAATTATTGTATACTCTAGGACTCTCTTTGTAAATTTATGATATTTCCATGAATCCTTTTTAATTCACCAATCATAACATAAGTTTCCCTTGGAATTTACAATCACTTATTAGCATGTTTAAAATTTAGAATCATCATAATGTATTCAAGGTTCTTCATTAAAAGAGTTATATGTATGTATTTGAAGTTCTCCATCAATGGTATCATTTCATATAAAATTTCAAGAATCTTTTAATCATCATTATGATGATACTAGTTTTTAATCCACTCAACAAGGCACTCTATAATTTATTATCATTGAGGGAGACGAAGGATTGCTTTGATATTGGGATCATACACATAAAATGGGATACCTACGCATCCTTGTGAAATGAATCAGAACCCTCATAGTTTGGTGCCACTTGATTGGACACATCAAAACTTTTAAGGTCAAGTGATAAGGACCTAACTGTATAGTGTAATGTCACGTGGTAAGGACGTCTAGGTGAAATGTTAATAGTCAATGTTTGGTGTGGGACTTATGCCGAAATAGCCCAATGAACTTGGAAAGGATATGGGTTTCCAAGTAAGATTAGTCCATGTTGGGAATATGTTCTGAGGAGAACATGGTAGATTTGAAATGTTGGGTTTGAACCTCAAGGAGGCTTCCAACATATCCCATATGGATGGTAATCATAGACTACATAGTTTGATGTGTCTCATAAGAGAGTATAGTTCTTTAAGAGAAATATGTTTGGGTTTACTTCTTGAAAAGAATTCCTTAATGAATTATGGGTTTAATTTGGGGCTTATTCTTAAGGAGGATGCCCAGATTAAGGGAATTAGGGTTGGATTCCTAAAGAGTATATACAATGATCTCGAGCCCTGAAATGGATTCCTACGTATCATGGTTTGAACAAGAATTAGAGTTCTCATAGTTTCTTGAATTGTAAAAATGTTTTGTTCATGATAAATCTCTAAGACCACGTGAGTCATGCTCGGTGTGAGAAAAAAAGAGGATTTTTCAGATTCAACAAATGAACTCACACTTTTCCTCCTTTGCTGGTGGATGAGGGAAAACTTATGGTGTCGAAGTTAAACGAGGTCGAGTTCATCTGAGAAAAGGGAGAGGCGTCCAACCTCACCTCTCTTATCTTCACATTAGGAAAGGGTCCAATGGGGAGAGAAGGGATCAAGGTTAAGGGATTATACCAGGATGGCTTCCTATGGTGACAAAGCTCAATAAGAGAGGGAAAGGGTATTGAAATTCTATGTGCCCATTTATCCTCTGGCCTTTGGCACTGAAGAAGAGAGGAGGAGAAATGATTCCACATCCTATAAGAAAGGTAATGGGATTACAAAAGGACGGTTTCCCTAAAATTGATCCTAGAAGAGGATGGATACTTATCCATTTCTTGTTCAGAAAAAAAGTTTAAACCATACCTTCCTATCCAGAGACCTGAGGTTCCGTGTCATGTATTTGAGAAGGGTGAGGTTAGGACCCAATCCCTCCTCCAAACTGGGAACTTCTCAGCACAATTTCTAGTAGAAAGGTCCATGTGACTGTGGATATACAAACCCACAGACAATCCCTGAATCCTAACCCCATCGTGGAACACATGTGGGAAACACTTGAATGTGTATATACAAACCCAAATAGGAGACATGATAATGTTCTCTTCTAAAAGGTTTGATATATCTAGAGGTTTTGGTGGAGGTTTTAATAGAATCTCTTTCAAGAAAGGGAGCCAAGGAAGAATAAGTCTTTCAATGAAAGGATTTTAAGAAGGCTTTATGGTTTGTAGACAAAAGAGATTAATTGAATCAAATAGGTGTGTCCAAGTAGGGAAGGGTGCGTAAGTATGGGTCTGCAAGTAGGAATGGGCGACCTGATGTTCACTTAAGTGATAAAAAACCTATATGATAATACTTGGGCAAGACTTGGATCAATCCTTCAATATTATTCATAGGTGGTCCCATAAGCAGGGCGCTCAAGTTCTTATAAAAGGAATATGCAACGCGAAAGTATTTCTAATTTGGCGAGGTTAAGTTCTTTAGGTGTGCAAGTGTTATGGTTTTCAAACACCAAAAGGACTTAAGTCCAATAATTCTCCCTTAAATCCTCCGGTAAAGCTTTTTAAGAACTACCTTGAATCTTTCGGAAGATTGGGGTGAAGTAATAGGGTGACCAAAGCAGCAATTGGGCTTTGGGGAAATTCGTTCGTACAGATGAAGGCCCCATGAGTCTATTTATAGGAAAAAATATGACCATGGGTTAAATATAATTTGGGCATTCAAGTTGGCTATAAGACAGAATTGTGGCACGCAAGTGGTTGCATGCCAGATGGTTAGTGCCCAAGTATACTTGTACGTCAAAGGTGATTTAGCCTATCATGGGCGCCGCCTTGACGAATTATCCAAAATAATACTTTCATTCCTCTCCATCATGGTGGCGCACAATTATTTACACATAGGTACCTTGGATGCCTCTTTAGGGATGTAGCCAAAGTATTGCTCTATACTGCGGGGGCTTCTCCCTCGCACCCCTACTTGGGATTAGTGATGCGCTGCAGTCCCAGCCCTTCGGAATGGTGCCTTATCTACCATCACTAACCCCTATGAAAAATGTAGAGTCACACCACAAACTTTTCGATCCCAGTTGAGGACATTTTTTAGAGATGTGCATGGAACACATTTCATGGTGTCTACAAAGCCCCCCCCCCTTATAATTTGATTCTTTTATAATGAAAAGAATATTTTTCTAATGTAAAATTAGGTCACTTTGACTCATTCCAACATCATTTGGTGAGATTTGGAGCTACATCAAGTTTGGAAGGATTATATAATTTTTTCCTAATCCATGGGGCCTAGCGAGCATAGTTTGAATTTTTTTCTAAGGTTATATGGATAACCCCACAAACAATGTATCATTTGACTTTTTAATGCTTAATATTAACTAAATCATAAAAAATGTACGTTTATTGAGTTGGGACTTAACTTTTGTTTAGAGTCCCCTTTTAGAATTCTAAATCTAGTGAGTACCATGTCTCTTATATTTGGGTTTTTAGAGTCATGCATGTTGGACTATAAAGAGCTAATGTCTAAGGTCGAATAACTTTGACTATAAATTTGAAACTAGATCCCAAACAAGACTCAGTAGCTAAGAATTGATTTAATATTCATTAAATATTTCCAAGGGGAATCTTGAGCCATGATTTTTATGTTCACCATATTTAAAACTTCTATCAACATAATGGGAGTCTCCTCCAAGAACAAAGTTACCAATATTTCACAACCTCTTTACGAGGGTTTTGTTATATAGGTCCAACCAGGGAATATGCTACATATCCAAATAGTGGCATATTTTGGATGATATACCCATTATGTAGGAAACTTATGTAAGGCCACCTAAGGGCATGTACTGCATAGTCAAGAAAAAACGATCTTAGGAATATAACATTTTACTACTGATAGACAAGGGGAAATAAAGTTTGGGTGACTCAAGACCACAATGGGTGGTTTTTTCAAGGAAAGGAATTTTAATAATAAAGGGCTATCTCTGATGAAATATTTCATGAATAAGAAAACCATTTCTATAGAAATTTGTTGTATAAGGAATGGTTTAAAATTTATCATAAAGGGGAATTTATGATATCATAATGTGTAGTTTTATGTCATGTAGTGAGGACATTGTACTATACTGTTTAAGTCATACAATGATAAAATTGTACTCTGCTGTTGTAAGTCATGCAGTGAGGACATTGTACTGTGCAGTTTTAAGTCATGTGGTGAGAACATTAATAGCACCATAAAAATTGAGACACCTTATTTATATATTGAATCCTTTTACCAAATTCCTAAGCTCACATGAGTAATGCATAGTGCGAGAAACAAGGAGTAGTAAGGGATTTTTTATAATAAAAACGTGACACAAACGAAGAATAGGGGAGTTAGATTTCCATTTAGTTTAACGTCATGCAGTAAGGGTGAAAATGAAACGATGTGAAAATAAATACTTTTTGTAGCTGGACTGAAGGATAAAACCTAAGTTTCACTATGTGTCATTCTAAGGGGAAGAATCAAGCCATAGGTAATTTAGTAAATATTCCTTATATATATTTTGATTCTTACGTAAGGAATAATGGGGGTTTTTTATCATGGATGGGCCCAATATTGGAGATCTAGGCGTTTCTACGTAACTCATATAAATGAGCATCAAGCCATACATAGTTCTTTTTACATTAATTTCCCACACCAATCAAGTTGACAAGGGGGGCGTGGTTTTTTTAATATATTCATGAAGGCTGATTAAATCTAAGACCCAAGATGGTATGAAAATAAAATCATATATCTTAAAAGAGAACACTATATAGATCTAGTTTACATACAGGAGATGAAAAATGGAAATTAAAATTTTGTGATTGCGGATGGGCCTAAGATTTTAGGTCCAGGCGTATCTATATATCTCATATAGATGAGAATAAATCCCCATGTAGTACTTGAAACATTTTCCCTATGCAGATCTGAATCATACATAGGGAAGGAAAGGAATCATGTGACACTAAGGAGTAGCAATGATATCAATGATGCTTTCTTATGGAATCTCCTAACATCAAGTGGATAAGATGTTAACCATAAAGTTTAATGTCCTATAATGGGGAAAAATAGTGTCATGCAGTTTAATGTCGTGTGACAAGGAAGAAGATGCTACACATTTTAACATCATGTTAAATGGATGATTATGGTAGTTACGCAGCTTAACGTCTTGATACTAGGGCTTTTTATAATGAAGTTTTAAGTCTTAAAGTAAGGACATTGGGGGTTGTGCAGTTTTTAGTCTTGCAGCGAGGAAAAAGAGGTCTGTGTAATTACCCAAAGTATTTATTCAAGAATCTCCCATTGGTTGGAGTTGTAATTAACTCTCCATCCATTGAGATTAAGGAATAATCTCTATTTTAGTAGACCTTAAATATGTAATAAGGTCCTTACCACTTTGGAACATGTTTTGGAGGTTTCTTTCAGGGTATTTTTGGAAACCTGATTACCAATACCAATTCTCCATGAAGAAACGAACAAAGTATTCAAAAATCCCACAAAGCATTTCAATTAGTAAAACTGCTATTGTTCCATATACCAATGAATAAGGAGTTTCTTTGGTGGCAGTGTGGGTAGTAGTCCAAAAATCCCACAAAGCCTTCAAAAGCTTATCAGACCATGATTTCTTATCTTTATCCACCATTATCTGGAGCATATTTGATAGGTTATTATTGAATGCCTCTATTTATCCATTGGCCACTACATGATTGAGAGGTTAATGGTTGGATTTGATATTATGTTTCAGATATAAGATTTTTACCTTAGTAGAACAAATATTGGTTCCATTTTCTGTCAAAATAGTTTTAGGCAAACCAAATCTGGTGATGATATTATTTTTGACAAAACTAACAAATGATTTTGGGTCCAACTTCTTTGAGAGGTATTGGATCATCCCATTTGGAGAAGAAGTCTGTAGCGGTAAGGATATACTTGAACTGCTTAGCCGTGGATAGAGGATAAGGCCCCACTACATCTATTCCCCTTGTGGAAAATGGCAAGATGTATTTACCTGAATGTATCAACTCTGGTGGTTGATGAATGAAGTTGAAATTCACTTTGCAGGGATGACATTTGTTAGTGAAATTTGTAAAATCCTACATCACTGAAGGCGAAAAGTTTCCATGTCTTCAGACCTGATCAGAGAGACTGTTCCCAGACTGGTGAGCACCACAAGCTTATTAATGCACTTCTTTCATGACAGCTATATTTTCTTATCCATCAATACATATGAGGAGTATTCCATCGAAGCCTCATTTATAAAGGATCGTCTGGTGGTCTGAACTATCATAAAGAGTGAAATAGGCCACTCGTCATTGAATTTGTTCTTTTCCATCCCTATCTTGTGGAAGTACTCTATTTTTAGGATATTCCATGATGGGTGTTCTCCATCCCATGGAATGACCATATGGCTCAGAAATAGGGTAATCTCATTAATTTTTTCCATTCTCGGTTGAAAAAATGGCCAGACCACATGAGGATTGTAACGCCCTGACCCTAGTTACCTAGAGTCGGTGAATTATTACAATACATTGGCATTATTACAAGGAATCAAGTCCCGAAGGACCGATCAGTTTAGTAGTCTGTTAAAATAGATTACACACTTGAATGTTACATTACACTTCATAACATACAAGACAACATAAATAATCCTTCAAGAACCCCATTTCTTCCTTGACTTAACCCTGGATATCAATCACAATACACTTCTTGGAATCCTGGGAAAAATAAAACATAGAAATGTGTGAGCTCAAATGATTAGTAATGATAACAATACAGTTGAAACATTCATAAATAATCATAAATATTTAAGGCAATGTATAACTAAAACAAAAGCCTTTTAAACTTGAACTTTATCATAATATAGAAAAAATAAAATAAAGTAATGACATTTATTTATTCACATGGATATTCGACTAGTCGAATAATCACATGCAATATAACTAACCACTTTTATAATGATATAATGTATAATTCCAGACTATCATAACCACATAGTCAAGGCCTTGTGACAATACTACAAAGAAGATTTTGACAAGGCCTTGTTCCAAGACACTAGTTTGTCTCATGAGACATACCGATGCATCGAGGAGCTATATCGGGCTCCACCCGTCACTTAATAAGTCCAATGCATTTCTCATATGAAAAGGTATAAACATAACATAAACATTCATATTAAAACGGTCATACGAAATGTCAATAATTTACCCATAAACCATGAATTGTATGAAAATCACACATCCATAGTCAAACATATCAAAACACCTTCAACACAATATGGAAGATTTTTATCATAATAAATCATCTACAAACAAGTTTAAAATCCATCAAATGATATTGACATAGATGAAATTTATTTGTAAAACTCTTAGAGAGAAATATCCATTTTTTATGAAAACATTAAAAGTCACACAATTTAGAAAGGAAGACATTTAAATAAATTTTTGAATCAGCGTCCCATACCACCTTGAAACTTTTGAACGGAATAAACATTTTAAAAACATTCATGTCCATAAAAATAAACCCTTAAAAACCATTTTTGAAGACATGGACATTAATGAGAAAGATTTAGGAGAATAAATATTTAAAACATTTGAAATAATGTTTTTGTAAAAAAGTGCCTTAAAATAATCCCTTTTAAAACCCTTTCATGAAACATGGACATGGATAATAAATATTTCCCATTAGATACTTACGTAAAAACAACCTCAGATAATAACAAGATTGTGGAATTAACCCTTACTAATTTGGTAACTTACAAAACATACACCCCATGAAAGAGGTATCATATAATGAATATGTAAATAAACATAAATTAAAGTGTATTACACAAAGAATACAATTATGAGCAGTACATACACCACACAAAAGGTAATAGTGGCAATATGGCATGAATATCACGAGAATAAGGAGTGAGATAAAAACCCCTTACCTTGCACTTTTCTTTAGTCGAGGGTACGTTTAACCTCCTGTATGAAGACTATAGTCTGTTATTAAATTATACCAGAACCATATTAATATTTATTATATCATACATTATTCATTTATGAATTTATAATACCCATTTAATAATAATTTCCATGTTATATTAATATTTCGGGTAATAATCGCTTTCTTTATCGTACGTGTTTTAACTTGTTGCTATTGATTGTATCACTTAGATCATGATTTAAATACTTCCAGAATATAATACATGATTTATATATCATATCTATTTAGAATATAAAAAATTATAATAATCATATATATGAAATGGAAAACACCGTTTATGGATACGGTAGTCTGTACGTATGCATAAACGTTGTTTCTGTTTTCATATAGTATTGAATGAAAGTAAGTGAATAAGATACATGTAAGTACATAAAAACTTATATAGATAAATATATATATATATCTACTGTAAAATTATTATATCATATATTACATACTTATTAGTAATATATATTTTTATAATCGTCGACGAATGGTGAACTTGGAAATGAATCCCATCGCGTCATGGAGATGATAATCCTTACGTACGCACGAGCAAAAATATCATTATTTTGATATTAAAATAATATATAATTTGATGTTAAATCATATATAAATAATAATTATCATGTTATATTTATTATTTACCTCAATTACACATCATTATCACACCCATCCAAATAATAATGTTTTGAATAACAATTACACCACGATGTGGAGACGGTAAGTCGTACGTATGCACGTATGGTGACATGTCATTCAAAGGATGTATAGAATACTTAATATGGTTGTACCATATTTATAATAACATCATAGTATATATAAGATACTGGATTTATTATTTTATAATGAAAATAACAATGATAGAAGAAGTTGAAGAAGAAAGGAACTTGAAAGAGAGCGGTGAAAACATTACCTCTTCTTCGGGTTCTTCCTTTTGATTTGATAAAAAGATAACCTTAGGTTGGATTTATGATCAAAATAAGGCCTCTAGGTTGAAGGGAGGATATTTGAGAGGGTATTTGGGCAGGTTTTGGCCGAGACAAATGGCTTAGAAGGTGTGAATTAGTGTGAAGGGGGAGTGCCCTTTTATAAGAGGGGTGAGGGGCACCTTAGAAAAAACATAAAATATTATCTTATAATAAAATAATATTCGATTTATAATGACTTAAAATTGATTAATTTCAAGGATAAGGTGGGTATGGGTCACAATACACTCAACCAATAGGTTTTATAAGGGTTTGGGTCACTTTATTAACCTTATCTTTTAGTTTTAACTCTTAGTTAATTAGTTTGACATTTCCCATGTCTCTTTGAATTTTTATATTATATGGCTAATAAGCTTAGTATAAACTTCCAATAAATCTTAAAGTGGTACGTTAATGATACACCAATCATTATATAAGTCCTTTGGCTGAACCTTAGATTTTTAAGAATAGAATATCAATTAATAATATAATATTTGTTTTAAAAAATCTTTTATGTCAATTTTGACACTATTGGGTATTTGGTTTTTTATAAATTCATAAAAGTATTATTACTTCTAAAAAAATTCATATAACCAATTATAATATGTCATATTAACCTAGAAAATTATTGGAATTCATAAAAAGTTTAAAATTACATTTATTTGGTTATTTATAATATCAATTATCTTAATCTTCCATTAATACGGTATTTACTGCATCATGATTGTGTCACAAATAAATTAGATTATTTAATGTCTAAAAATTATAAATAAAATACCATTATGTATTAAATCTTTTTAGTTTTCTAATTAATATTTATAATAGAATTTATATTATATATAACTCTATATTAAAAATGTTTTAGTTATTAAACTTTGATTTTAACTCTTTTAACTCTTCTTTGAATTAAGTAATAATAAATATCCTAATCTAATACAAGTGGACCTAAACGATAATATTTTATTCCTGAGGTTGTTTTTGGTCGAGATACACTTTTCCAATAGAATTAGGACATGTTTTAGGTTAATATTAATATCATTTTTACCTTTAAATACCCTATTTAATTTTAACCGTGCTAAATAAAAGTAAAAAGTTACTATTCACCAAAAATTATTTTTATCTTATTGAACCACATTTTACACCTTGATATTAACCATGTCTCTCGGATTTTTGAAATTCAACTCACAGAAGCGGTAAAATTATGTTTTATGTAAATTTGCAAATGCTCCTAGGAGGTGGGTAAAAGACGGTAAAAATTTCGATAAAAGTTTTATATTTCTAATCTTATTATAAAATGACTCAAATGAATTACATTGAAATTATATAGGTATTATGTATCTATTTTGAGCTAAAATAAATTAAAATTAAATAAATAATTATTTAAATAAATATTCGGTTTTAAACTATAACTCAGTGTTTTTCACTATTCATAAACAATTGAAAGTTTTCAGAAAAATACCAAAAATTCACCCCAGGCTAATTTTGATATTCCAAATTGAAAAATGATTTATGTTCTACCAAATTAAAAACCTATAAGTTCTATTTATTAAATTAAAATTAATTCCCGTTATCAAATCCAAAAGGCGTATTTTTAAGAAATAATAACTATCACAAGATTGACACTTGTTTATGTCCAATTTCAAAGTGAATTTACTTACAATGACCAGAATTAGATTAAATTGTAAAAATATAATCTATTTATACTTATAAACCATTAAAATATATAATTTAACACTATAAATTATTTTGATTAAAAAAAGTTGTTTTCAGTTAAAATATAGTATTTTTCACTATTCACCCAAATATAAAAGTTATCAAAAAAACACCAAAAATTTATTAAAAATAAATTCTTATGTCATGATTTTAAAGAAGAAGTTTATTTTGTCAAATTGAATATATAAATTTTTCAAATATTGTATTTTAAATGGGTTCACTGTAGAGACCCGAAACTTAACGTACAAGGACATTACATTACTTTTGCGGAATACTTATTACATAACAAAAACACACACAAGGACCGTAATAGTTTAGTGTCTTTGGAAGCTCGTAACGCAATCTTCTAATCATGGTGAAAGATCTTCAACATCTCCCATAAAGATGTTCCCTTTTTTTCTTACCTAAAACCTTTCTTTATATCCTGGGGAAATGAAAACGTAAAAGGGTGAGCTCAAATGATCAGTAAGGGTAAACAAAAGAAAAATCAATCACACCATATTCATAAGAACATAACATTTTGGAAATCTTAACCTGCAAAAGAGATCATAATATCATAACATGGGATAAATCATAGTAGTGAAATGTAATCCCAATAATCATAACTTAAAACATGAAACTTTGTGGCATACACACATAATCATAGAGAATCATTTCTTATTAGTCAAGACTCATTGCCAAGACTATCTTAGTGGACAAAGTCCATTTCTAAACCGAGTCACCCTTGTTTCAGTCCTGTTTCACTGAACCGGTTTAACCTACCATTCCATCCATGTCTATCTCATGAGATATAAAATCTTTACCCAATGCATTGGAGGGAGATATAGGTCCCACCCATCTCATAATGATACCATTCTTATGTGTGCCACAAAATCAGAAACCATACATCATAGCATAACCCATGTAACAAAGATGGGAATCTTAAACATCGTAACATCATAAAACAACTCAAATAAGATAAAGGAATTCATAAAAAAAATTCCATCACAACATAATCAAATCAATGTAATAATAGGGATAGAAACAGAACCCTATATTATCTTAGATGGAATATAATTTTGATAAAACACTTGAACTCCATTCTTGACGAAAATATCCTTTCAACATCAAAAACACTTTTCCTTTCTTAACATGTCATACAATTCTAAAAGAAGTTGATTAAAAATAAACTTGAAAACTTTTAAAGTAAGATTCTTGGAAATAATGTTTTAAAAATCCATTCATGTCGTATAAGTTAAAAAAAACATTCTTCTCGTACTTTTGTCGGAAAAGTCAAAAAGTACCTCGTACGAAAAACGACAAATGATTCATTTCATATATTTTAATAAAAACTCACCAAAGGGTAAAATTGGATTTAAAAAATTGTAGGTGGATGGAAACAATATTACATATTGAGGAAACATGGATGTGTATGATAAAATACACCACAGTAAATACCAAAGTATAAACAATCTCAGATAAAAATGAGATTGTGATATTTTCCCTTACCTTAGGTCTGATTTGCTTTGTATGTGTCCGAACCTCCTGTATAATGATTTAAATAATGTCATTGACTTATTACAGAATCATACTCATTTTTATGATATCATATATGGTCCACTTATGACTTTATATTACCCGTTCTTTTGTAAATTCCATGTTAAAGAGCGTTTTGGGTAATATCGTCTCATTTGTCATTTGTGTTTCAACTTGTAATTATTCATATGATTACTTAGTTCATGATTACTTAATTACAGAATATTAAACATGATTTATATATATTCAGAATATACATATATATAATAGATTGATAAATGGAAAGAAATACATCGTTCATGGAGACGGTAGGCCGTACGTACGCATGAACGCTGTTTTCATTTCCTTATTGATTTGAATGGAATTAAGTAGATAAAATACATATACACATAAATCCATAAGCTTTATAATTTCATATATTTCATTATTATTGCTTATATATAATTTATAATCATTCTTAAATGGTTAAAGTGGAGAATGAATCTCATCGGGTCGTGGAGACGGTAGTCCGTACGTACGCACGAGCGATGATATCGTTCTCATGATCGTGGGCCTGTATTGGAGTGTATGTATACTATTTCAGAATCAATATCACTTTAAAATAATTATATATATATATTATTTACACCATTATACCCGTCCAAGTAAGGTGGTGGTGGAAAATAGATTTCACCACGGCATGGAGACGGTATTCCGTACGTACGCACGCGCAGTGATTTCGTTTTCCGTAGGATGGATAGATGGTGAAATAGGGTTGTTTCATACTTATAATAATATATCAGTATATGAGTGATACTGATGTTATTACCTCATAATGAAACAACCTACTAAGAAGAAGTGGAAGAAGAAATAAAGTTGAAAGAATCGGCAACGGACATTACCTCTTCTTTGAAGCGCCTCTTTGAGATCTCCTTTTAGGGAACTAAAATTGGTCTTTGAGGAAGACCAGAACCTCTAGGATGTTTATAGGGAAGTGGAGATGCGAATTTGGTAGGGGTTGGCCGATCTTGAATGCTCAAAGTGGTGTGAGGAAGAGAGGGAGGGGGTGCCCTTTTATAAGGGAGGAGAGGGGCACCTTTGGAATAACTAAAAATATTATTTTATTATAAAGTCAAGGTCGGTTTTAAATAGCTCCAAATTGATTTATTTAGAAGATAAGGTGGGGATGGGTCGAAATAATCTCATCAAATAGAATTTAGACAAGTTTAGGTTCCTATTTTAAACTTATCATTTAGATTTAACATTAAGTCAAATAATTTTACTTTTATCATGTCTTCTTGTGTTCTTATATTATAAGGTTAATAAACATACTATAAGAAGCCAAACGAACCCCAAGTTGTTTTTTATTAATATATATAACCTTATATAAGTCATTTTTCCGAACCTTAGATTTTTTGGAATAAAATAACAGTTAATAATATAATATTTGTTTTAAAAACTATTTTATGTCAATTTTGACACTATTTCGTAATTGATTTTTGTGAAAATTATAACAGAATGATTAGTTTGAAAAAAATTAATTAAATCAATATTAAAATGTCATATTAACCTATTAAATTAGTTGAATTCATAAAAAGTCTTAAATTACATTTATTTGGGTATTTATAACATCCATTAAGTCAACATTTCATTAATAAGATAATTACTGCATCATCATTGTGTCATAATAAATTATAATTATTTAATCCCTAAAAATTCTGAATAAATTCCTATGATGTAGATAATTGTATTATCTTTCTGAAGACTACTTATTTTCGAAGTTTCATGAAGTTTATCACTAAATTAAAATTATTATACTTATAAGATTTAAGAAAGTGACATGTTGTCACATTCTTTGGTTTTAATAATAATTAAATTATATTCATGGGAAAAAGTCCATTAAATGAATCTAATCCGACCCTTAGGTGATATGGGTCGACTTTTAGTCATACAATAGGATTTTGACATGTTTTAGGGTAATTTTATAATAGTATATTTACCCTTAATTACCTGATTTACCTTTAACTGTTGTAAGTAAAATTTATTGTAGTTACTATTCATAATTCCCAAAAATAAAAAGTAGCTTATTAACATAATTTGGATCCACTGATTCCAAATATGGAATCCATTTTTCTAAATTCAATACACAAAACTTTCATAAATTAAATTAAAATTAATCCCTTTGTCGAAAGAAAATGGGTTTTTCATTAAAACATTACAAAAGATTGAATTGATTTATCCTACGAATTCAAGGTAGAATAAATGCTAATGAAATGCATTATATTAAATGGTAAAAATATATTATATTTATACTTTAAAAACATTCAATATTATAATTTAACCATATAAATTATTGTGATGAAAAAAGTTGTTTTTAATTAAAATATAGCGTGTTTTTACTATTTATCAAAATATGAAAGTTACCAGAATAATATGAAATTTTTTTCCAAAGTAAATTTTTATTTCATGATTTCAAAGAAGAATTTTATTTTCTCAAATTTAACATATAAACATGTCAAAAACTAGATTTAAAGTGGGTGCGCCATCAAAAGGCGGTAAAACTGCATTTTTTTTAAAAATACTTATTTTACCCGAAAAATTTATTTTGTTCTTATTCCATGTTCTAGAAAATGTGTAAGATTAATAATAATGTTATAAAATTTAAAATTTAGTTAATAATATGAATAAAGTCTAGTTCATAATAATATTATAATAATATATCGTTGTTTAGTAAAACTCGGTATTGCGTACAACACATGCTATCGAGGAAGGTCGTGATTGCGTGTAATGAAAGTCAAGTCAGGGTTACGAGTTGTGAAAGAATCCTTCATTGTTTTGTATAACAGAATCCAACCATATTTCATCTATACATTGAATATATATATATATATATATACTCAATGTTGTATAGAATAACTATTATCAAAATTGTGTGTAACAGGATCCAAGAATAGTGTTGCGTATACTACAAGCTAATACGGTGTTGCGTATAGCGCAAGGTAATCTTGGGGTAGCATACGAAACAAGACATTAATGAAATTAAAAGAATATTTTTCATAAAATCTCGGGGTGTTACATTCTACCCCCCTTAAAATGAATTTCGCCCTCGAAATTCGTCGGGGTTATAAATGGTTTACTACTCGAAAGTTTGTTTAATAGAAACCCACATCGTAAAAAGGAATACCAAAACATGGCATTAAAAACTAATGTATGAAATGTAACGGTTACCCAAATTAACTCATCCCTGGGTTTCCACGTAGGATAACATAAGTGAAAATATGGATATGGAAGAAAAATATATACATCAAGTTCTGATGGAGAGTGGTAGAGAACATCGCTATGGAAAAGCCAGCAATCACAAAACCATAAATTTGTGATGATCTAGGGTACCATATGATTCATCGGATATAAGGGCACTAGGACAACATTTTTCTGGTTTTCAAGATCATTTCCCTAAAGTTGAATATTTTTAATTAGAATAAATACTTACTTTATTTTGGAACAATCTCACTATTGTTCGTGATTTGAACAATTTCCACTTCATCTCTTAAAGAAATGAAGTTGAATTTGTTATTCATGAAGTGTTAATAGATCATGTGATAGAATTATGGGTCATTCCATCTATTTCAAACAAAAGGTTAGCAAAAGTTATCAAATATATATAAGTCCATCTATGGTGAGGTTAATCATATACGATTCCAAAAATGAACTTATACTTCATATATCATACTGTGTAATAAAATAAAACTAGTTTCTGTTAACCAGGTACTTCCTGTAGGACAGTGGTAGGCGATAAAGGCCAGTCGCACTTCGGTTGTGGGTTCGATTCCCACAGCCTTGTCCGACGCGATGGGCTGTTTCCCATCCAACAGGTTGTCCTTTTTCTAATGCTATATTACTATAACATCCCATCAATAATATCGAAAAAAGTTCTATCCTAAATTATGTCCAACATAATCCATTCCAATATTTAAGCTTATCTAAAATATTTCGGTCCAAGCTCATAGTATAAAGAAAATTATTACTTGAAATGTCACATAACAATCACGTGAATTCCATCATTTATCCCCCATATATCATAAGATATATCTTTTTGGTCAAATTACAAACATGTGAATACATTAATCATGTATTCTCTTGAAGAGTGAATACCCATTGAACCTTAGTGAAAACATGAATGCAGTCAAAAGTTAACTCTTTCCACATACCAAAATCCGAAAATTATATATACTCAAACCATGATATAACCTTCTCCTTATATCAGTCATGAGGTCACGAATACTATCAAACATTTAATTTTCTCCTTCTCCATTCATTATGCGCATATCATCTAATTTCCAAAAATACTCATACCATTCATCACACACTTTCAAAACATAAGGAAAGAAAACAGTGTAACAATCCTTAGATGTCTCTTTATTCCATAGTACCATTAGATTACATATACAAAATTACACTTGATAAACATGTAATCATTCCACTACCTTCTTAAACCATTGACCGAGCTTCAACAATTCTTTCATATCACATATCATTTGTAGTCTCTTCATCATCATCAACATAAATATTACCCATATGACCATACTGATTCTCTTCATGAGACCTTACCTTAGGGCATTGGTTTGCATAATGCCCGTACATTCCACATTTAAAACATTTAACCATTGTTGATGTCGTAAAAATGACATTATCCTCATCCATGGTGTTAACTGAACCTTTTCCTTTTCACTTAATGGATTTATGTCCTTCTTTTCCACACCCAAAGCATCTTCCAGTTCCTTTGAAACATTCTCCTTGATGCCTCTTCCCACATGATTTACATAGGGGAAATTGAACTTTCTTTCCTCTATGATCATCATGAAACTCCATCTTTCTCTTATTAGTCGAGTCAGGAAACTTACCAAATTTGAGTTTATTGATCATATTATGAGATTTCTGATTCGGGATAATAATGATGTTTTTACTTCCAAATCCAGTTTCATTTGGTTGCTCATGAAGAATATCATTCCACTGTCCGTTATATCCTCCATTATCGTGAATCTTCCTGTTTCCATCCATTTTCTAAAACCCAAAAAGAATAGTGTGAGGGGCCAAAATCATGCTAGGGAAAAAAATAGTAAAGGGGGAGTACCCTCAATACCTAACATCTTAAGTTAAATTCTAAGATCATTAGCACAATTCTAGGACTATAACCTATACGTAACCTTAGAGACATCCCTAGACATACCTTAAAAATATCTCTAGGGATCTCACTAAAGTTCTCACATCCTAGTTTCCAAAGGTTGACTAAACCTTTCCTCTGATACCAATTATAGAGACCTGAAGCTTAACGTACAAGGACATTACATTACTTTTGCGGAATACTTATTACATAACAAACACACACACACAAGGACCGTAATAGTTTAGTGTCTTTGGAAACTCGGAACGTAATCTTCTAATCACGGGGAAAGATCTTCAACATCTCCCATAAAGATCTTCCCCTTTTTTCTTACCTAAAACCATTCTTTATATTCTGGTGAAAAGAAAACATAAAAGGGTGATCTCAAATGCTCAATAAGGGTAAACAAAAGAAAAATCAATCACATCATATTCATAAGAACATAAAATTTTGGAAATCTTAACCTGCAAAAGAGATCATAATATCATAACATGGGATAAATCATAGTAGTGAAATGTAATCCCAATAATCATAACTTAAAACATGAAACTTTGTGGCATACACACATAATCATAGAGAATCATTTCTTATTAGTCAAGACTCATTTCCAAGACTATCTAAGTGGACAAAGTCCATTTCTGAACCGAGTCACCCTTGTTTTAGTCCTGTTTCACTGAACCGGTTTAACCTACTGTTCCAGCCATGTATATCTCATGAGATATAAAATCTTTACCCAATGCATTGGAGGGAGATATAGGTCCCACCCATCTCATAATGATACCATTCTTATGTGTGCCACAAAATCATAAACCATACATCGTAGCATAACCCATGTAATAAAGATTGGAATCTTAAACATCTTGACATCATAAAACAACTCATATAAGATAAAGGAATTCATAAAAATAATTCCATCACAACATAATCAAATCAATGTAATAATAGGGATAGAAACAGAACCCTGTATTATCTTATATGGAAAATAATTTTGATAAAACACTTGAACTCCATTCTTGAGGAAAATATCCTTTCAACTTCAAAAACACTTTTCCTTTCTTAACATGTCATACAATTATAAAAGAAGTTGATTAAAAATAAACTTGAAACCTTTTAAAGTAATGTTGTTGGAAATAATGTTTTAAAAATCCATTCATGCCGTATAAGTTAAAAAAACATTCTTCTCGTACTTTTGTCCGAAAAGTCAAAAAGTACCTCGTACGAAAAACGATAAAAGACTCCTTTCATATCTTTTACTAAAAACTCACCAAAGGGTAAAATTGGATTTAAAAAATTATAGGTGGATGGAAACAATATAAAATATTGAGGAAACATGGATGTGGATGATAAAATACACCCTAGTAAATACCAAAGTATAAACAATCTCGGATAAAAATGAGATTGTGATATTTTCCCTTACCTTAGGTCTGATTTGTTTCGTATGTGTCCGAACCTCCTATATAATGATTTAAATAATGTCATTGACTTATTCCAGAATCATACTCATTGTTATGATATCATATATGGTCCACTTATGACTTTATATTACCCGTTCTTTTGTAAATTCCATGTAAAAGTGCGTTTTGGGTAAAATCGTCTCATTTGTCGTTCGTGTTTTAACTTGTAATTATTCATATGATTAATTAGTTCATGATTACTTAATTCCAGAATATAAAACATGATTTATATATATTCAGAATATACATATATATAATAGATTGATATATGGAAAGAAATACACCGTTCATGGGGACGATAGGCCGTACGTACGCATGAACGCTGTTTTCGTTTCCTTATGGATTTGAATGGAATTAAGTAGATGACATACATATATACATAAATAAAGTAGCTTTATAATGTCATATATTTCATTATTATTGCTTATATATACTTTATAATCATTCTTAAATGGTTAAAGTGGAGAATGAATCTCATCGCGTCGTGGAGATGGTAGTCCGTACGTACGCACGAGCGATGATATCGTTCTCATGATCATGGGACTGTATTGGAGTGTATTTATACTATTTCAGAATCAATATCACTTTTAAATAATCATATATAGTTATTATTTACACCATTATACCCATCCAAGTAAGGTGGTGGTGGAAAATAGATTTCACCACGGCGTGGAGACGGTATTCCGTACGTACGCACGCACGGTGATTTCGTTTTCCGTAGGATGGATAGATGGTGAAATAGTGTTGTTTTATACTTATAATAACATATCAGTATATGATTGATACTGATGTTATTACTTCATAATGAAACAACCTACGAAAAATAAGTGGAAGAAGAAATAAAGTTGAAAGAATCGGTAACAGACATTACCTCTTCTTTGAAGCGCCTCTTTGAGATCTCTTTTTAGGGCACTAAAATTGGTCTTTGAGGAATACCAGAACCTCTAGGATGTTGATAGGGAAGTGGCGAAGAGAATTGGGCAGGGGTTGTCCGAACTTGAAGGCTCAAAGTGGTGTGAGGAAGAGAGGGAGGGGGTGCCCTTTTATAAGGGAGGAGAGGGGCACCTTTGGAATAACTAAAAATATTATTTTATTATAAAGTCAATTTCGGTTTTAAATAGCTAAAAATTGATTTATTTCAAAGATAAAGTGTGTATGGGTCTAAATCCTCCTATCCAATATAATTTAGACAAGTTTAGGTTCCTATTTTAACCTTATCATTTAGATTTAACATTAAGTTAAATAATTTTACTTTTACCGTGTCTTCTTGTGTTCTTATATTATAAGGTTAATAAACTTACTATAAGAAGCCAAACGAACCCCAAGTTTTTTATTATTAATATATATAACCTTATCTAAGTCATTTTTCCGAACCTTAGATTTTTATGAATAAAATATCAATTAATAATATAATATTTGTTTTAAAAACTATTTTATGTCAATTTTGACACTATTTAGTAATTGATTTTTGAGAAAATCATAACAGAATGATTAGTTCGAAAACAATTAATTATATCAATACTAACATGTCATATTAACCTATAAAATTAGTTTAATTCATAAAAAGTCTTAAATTACATTTTTTGGGTATTTATAACATCAATTATGTCAATATTTCATTAATAAGATAATTACTGCATCATCTTTGTGTCATAATAAATGATAATTATTTAATCCCTAAAAATTATAAATAAATTACTATGATTTATATAATTGTATTATCTTTCTGAATACTATTCATGTTTGATGTCTCATGAAGTTTATCACTAAATTAAAATTATTATACTTATAAGATTTAAGAAAGTGACATGTTGTCACATTCTTTGGTTTTAATAATAATTATATTATTTTCATGGAAAAAAGTCCATTAAATGAATCTAATCCGACCCTTAGGAGATATGGTTCGACTTGTAGTCATCCAATAGGATTTTCACATGTGTTAGAGTAATTTTATAATATTATATTTACCCTTAATTACCCGATTTACCTTTAACTATGGTAACTAAAATTTACCGTAGTTACTATTCATAATTCCCAAAAATAAAAAGTAGCTTATTAACATAATTTGGATCCACTGATTCCAAATATGGAATCCATTTTTCCAAATTCAATACACAAAAGTTGAAGAAATTAAATTAAAATTAATCCCGTTGTCGAAAGAAAACGTGTTTTTCTTTAAAACATTGCAAAAGATTGAATTGATTTATCCTACGAATTCAAGGTAGAATCAATGCTAATGACATACACTATATTAAATGGTAAAAATATATTCTATTTATAATTTAAAACCATTAAATATTATAATTTTACCATATAAAGTATTGCTATGAAAAAAGTTGTTTTTAATTAAAATATAGCGTGTTTTTACTATTCATCAAAATATGAAAGTTACCAGAATAATATGAAAATTTTATCCAAAGTAAATTTTTATTTCATGACTCCAATGAAGAATTTTATTTTGTCAAATTGAACTTATAAACATGTCAAAAATTATATTTAAAGTGGGTGCTCCATCAAAAGGCGACAAAACTGCATTTTTTGAAAAATACTTATTTTACCCAAAAAATTTATTTTGTTCTTATACCATGTTCTAGAAAATGTGTAAGATGAATAATAATGTTATAAAATTCAAAATTTAGTTAATACTATTCATAACGGCTAGTTCATAATAATATTATAATAATATATCGTTGTTTAGTAAAACCCGGTATTGCGTACAACACACGCTATCGAGGAAGGTCGTGATTGCGTGTAATGCAAGCCAAGTCAGGGTTGCGTGTTGTGCAAGAATACTTTTTTGTTTCGTATAACAGAATCCAACCATAATTCATCTATACATTGAATATATATATATATATATATATACTCAATGTTGCGTAGAATAACTATTATCAAAAGTGTGTGTAACATGATCCAAGAATAGTGTTGCATATACTGTAAGCTAATACGATGTTGCGTATAGCACAAGGTAATCTTGGTGTAGAATAAAAAACAAGACATTAATTAAATTAAAAAAATATTTTTCATAAAATCTCGGGGTGTTACATTCACCATTAAAAGGCGGTAAAAGTGCATTTTTTGAAAAATACTTATTTTATCTGAAAAAAATGAATTATTTCTTACATTATGTCTAAAAAACTCATAATATGGATTCTAAAATTTTAAATATTATATATAGTTCAAAATTCAGTTAATAATATTCATAACCGCTTTTGAACGGCTAGTTTGGTAAGTCGCGATGTGCTTGAACTCTGTGTTGCATGTAGTGCAAGTTATTGCCTTACTTTGAAGAAATAACGTACTATTAAATCTTGGGGTGTTACATTCTTCCCTCCTTCAATAAATTACATCCTTAGAATTTGAAATTTTTCTTTGAAAATAATAGGTTGAAAATAGAAAATACCTTTCTGGGAAAACCCACATCGGAAATTGGGTTAATAAAATTTACTCTTAATAAGAGGAAAAGTGGAATGAAAAAGTCACCACCAAATTATGATCTTGATTAGGAGAACATTGGTGGAAATTAGAGACACCTAATTGGAGGGAAAACATAAATATTTATAGGGAGTGATTGAGGTCATCAATCACAAACAATTGTAAAATTGTGGGCCTCAAACCCACCAATCTATGATGATTTAAAATACCACCAGTTCAACAAAATGTAAGGTATTAGGATAACACTTTTCTTGGTTTTAAGATACCTTCCCTAAAGTTTAATAAATAATTTATCCATAAAATAAGAGGGAATATATATATATACATACTTTACAAGTAGAGTTTCATTATTCAACTAATTCCCACCACAAACTCATCTTTCACTCTAAAAGATTTAATGTATATATATATATATATTCTGTTTATCCTAATCACATAGGGTTCCAAAAATAATTAATTTATAATTCATATATCAGAACCTTTAAAAAACTACATTATTCAATCCAGGACATCACGTGGGTCAGTGATAGGTGATACTCCCTTGCGTCCCTTTAGTTGCGGTTTCAAGTCTCACGGCCTTGCCCGACGTGACGGGTTGTCGTCCGACCACCAGGATGTCCTTCTTATGGAAATCCAAAAATAAGCTTAACAATAGTATCCAATTTAAAGCTAATCCATTCCAACCTTTAGAAGTATCCAAAATACTTATATCCAAACTCTCAGTCTAAAGTTTATAAGGAAGTTAAACATAATGAGGATCCTTTTTGCCAGGTAATAACTTGTGAATGCCTTCATCGTGTATTCTTTTAGAACACCGCAACATCTTTAATTACCAAAATCAACCATCTCTTATTCCAAAGTCACTACCTCATTATCAAGACCATATTACAAATTACCTTTCCTTTAACCATTTATTTTTCAAAAAGTGTAGCTTACTATTAAGTCACTTTTCTTAGAACCATATAATCTCAAATCCTCAATAAAATAGTACTGCAGTACAATCCTTATTTATCTCCATAATTCATGAAACCAATATATTGTTGATACAACACTCAAATGAAATAATTCTATAATAACAACATAAGAACACTTGTCATTCCTCTTCATTTGAAGTAGTATCATAACTTGATTATTATCCAATAACATCATTTGTTGTATACTCTTATGAATGGGACATTGATTTTCGTTGTGTCTCAATGCCTTGCAGATGAAGCAATTTACATTTGAAAACTTTTTCTTACCCTTGAAATCACGTAATTGGTGTCCTTTTTCTCCACACTTATAACAATCTCCCATTCCCTTCAAGAATTTACTAATGTGATTCATTCCACATTTACCACATATTGGAAAATACTTCTTTCCCTTATCCCCTTTATACATCTTTCTTTCTACCATCATTTTCTTCTCTGGATTCCCTTCAAAGCCATAGGATTCAGAGAATTCTTTACTTATCTTATTAAAACATGATACTATTTATTCATACAATGATAATATGTGGGAGACTATTTCCTTTCTAAATGTTGGCTTAATACCATGAATGATATGACCCTTCTTACTCTTTGGATCATACATATTGCTAGAGTTCTCATTCCTTCTACTGGACGCCATTTCTGAACAACGGCATACACTAGGCCAGTTTATGAATCACAATTCAAAATTCCAAACATGTAAAATACCTAACTTAAATTGAACAGTTTATCGACATAATCCATAATCACAAAAATGTTTTCTTTGAGGAGGTATATAATCATAATCCCTTAATAGTGGTTTGTAAAGAAAATTAGAATTATCCTATGAATATCCCCCGGGTGTGTCATAACCATGAGTGAAGCAAGGCCCGTTGTCGTGCACCAGTTCCGATTCGAGTCTTGATCAAAGAGGTGTTTTCAGGTTTTACCCCTAAGTACATCTATGCTAGAGCCACCTCTACCTGCTCGTATCCAGACATGGATGTATTTCTCAGAAAACTCACAAAATCTCTACAATAATAATATTCTAGGAAGTTCTTCTATACTAATCCTCATAGTCTATTTTAGGTCTATGTGCTCTAATTAGAGTTTGTCTAAATATAACTTATATGGTTATTTATAAACTTCCTCTGATACCAACTGTAATGCCCCGACCCCAGTTACCCAGAGTCGATGCATTATTACAATACTTTGGCATGATTAGAAGGAATCAAGTCCCGAAGGACCGATCAGTTTAGCAGTCTTGGAAAATAGATTACATACTTGAATGTTACATTACACTTTATAAAATACAAAACAACATAAATAATCCTTCATGAACACTATTATTCCCTTGACTTAACCCTGCATATCAATCACAATACACTTCTTGGATTCCTGAGAAAAATAAAACATAGAAAGAGGTGAGCTCAAATGATCAGTAAGGATAACAATACAATGGAAACATTCTTAAATAATCATAAACATTTAAGTCAATGTATAACTAAAAAAAAGCCTTTTATACTTGAACTTCAGCAAAATATGGAAAAAATAAAATGAAGTAATGACAATTACTTATTCACATGGATATTGTACTAGTCGAATAATCAAATGCAATATCACTAACCACTTTTATAATGATGGAATTCATAATGACAGACTATCATAACCACATATTCAAGGCCTTGTGACAAGAATAAAAAAAATATTTTGTCAAGGCCTTGTGCCAAGACACTATTTTGTCTCATGAGACATACCGATGCATCGAGGAGCTATAGCGGGGTCCACCCATCACTTAATAAGTCCAATGCATTCCTTGTATGAAAAGGTTTAAACATAACATAAACATTCGTATTAAAACTGTCATACGAAGTGTCGATACTTTACCTATAAACCATGAATGGTATAAAAACAACACATCCATAGTCAAACATATCAAAACACCTTCAACACAGTATGGAAGATTTTTATCATAATAAATCATCTACAAATAAGTTTAAAATCCATCAAAGGATGTTGACATAAATGAAAATTATTTGTAAAACTCTTTGAGAGAAATATCCCTTTTCATGAAAACATTTAAAAGTCACACAATTTAGAAAGGAATACATTTAAAGAAATTTTTGAATCAAAGTGTCCCATACCACTTTGAAACTTTTTAAATGAATAAACATTTTAAAAACATTCATGTCCATATAAATAAATCCTTAAAAACCATTTTGAAGACATGAACATTAATGAAAAAGATTTAGAAGAATAAATATTCAAAACATTTGAAAAAATGTTTTTTTAATAAAGTTACTTAAAATAATCCCCTTTAAAACTCTTTCATGAAACATGGACATGGATAATAAATATGTCCCCTTATATACTTACGTAAAAACAACCTCGGATAATAACGAGATTGTGGAATTAACCCTTAACAATTTGGTAACTTACAAAACATACACCCCATGAAAGAGTTGTCATACAATGAATATGTAAATACACATAAATTAAAGTTTATTAAAATAATAATAAAAATATGGGAATTACATACACCACAAAAAAGGTAATACTGGCAATAAGGCACAAATCTCATGGGAATAAGGAGTGAGATGAAAACCCCTTACCTTGCACTTTCCTTTAGTAGAGGGTACATTTATCCTCCTTTATGAAGACTATAATATATTATTAAATTACACCAGGACCATATTAATATTTATTATATCATACATTATTCATTTATTACTTTATACTACCCATTTAATAATAATTTCCATGTTATATTAATATTTTGGGTAATAATCGCTTTCTTTATCATATGTGTTTTAACTTGTTACTCTTGATTGTATCGCTAATATCATGATTTAAATACTTCCATAATATAAAACATGATTTATATATCATATATTTTTATAATATAAAAATTTATAATAAACATATATATGAAATGGAAAACACTGTTTATGGAGGCGGTAGTCTGTACGTACGCATAACTGCTGTTTCTGTTTTCATATAGTATTGAACGAAAGTAAGTGAATAAGATATATGTAAGTACATAAATACTTATATATATAAATATATATATCTACAATTGAATTATTATGTCATATATTACATACTTATTAGTAATATATATTTTTATAATCGTCGATGAATGGTGAACTTGGAAATGAATCTCATCAAGTCGTGGAGACGGTAATCCGTACGTGCACACAAGCAAAAATATCATACTTTTTATATTAAAATAATATATAATTGGATGGTATATACTATATAAATAATAATTATCGTGTTATATTTATTATTTACATCAATTACACATCATTATCATACCCATTCAAATAATAATGTTTTGAATAACAATTACACCACGATGTGGAGACGATAATCCGTACGTACACACGTATGGTGACCTGTCATTCAAAGGATGGATAGAATAATAAATATGGTTGTACCATATTTATAATAACATCACAGTATATATAAGATAATGGAGTTATTTTTTTAGAATGGAAATAACAACGAAAGAAGAAGATGAAGAGGAAAGGAACTTGAAAGAGGGTGGTAAAAACATTACCTCTTCTTCGGGTTCTTCCTTTTGATTTAATCAAATGTGCTCTTTAGGTTGGCTTTATGATTGAACTAAGGCCTCTAGGTTGAAGGGAGGATAGTTGATAGGGTATTTGGGTAGGGTTTGGCCGAGCCAAATGGCTTAGAAGGTGTGAATTAGAGTGAAGGGAGAGTTCCCATTTATAAGTGGGGTGTGGGGCACCTTAGAAAAAACATAAAATATTATTTTATAAAAAATTCATATTCGGTTTATAATGGATCCAAATTGATTTATTTCAAGGATAAGGTGGGTATGGGTCGTAATACACTCATCCAATCAGTTTTAGACAGGTTTGGGTTACATTATTAACCTTATCTTTTAGTTTTAACTCTTAGTTAATTAGTTTGACATTTACCATGTCTCTTTGTATTTTTATATTATATGGTTAATAAGCTTACTATGAACTTCCAATCGATTTTAAAGTGGTCCATTAAGGATACACCTATCATGATATAATCCCTTTGGCCGAACCGTAGATTTTTAAGAATAGAATATCAATTAATAATATATTATTTTGTTCAAAAACTCTTTTATGTCAATTTTGACACTATTGGGTATTTTGTTTTTGATAAATTAATAAAATCATTATTACTTCTAAAATAATTCATATAACCAATCCCAATATGTCATATTAACCTAGAAAATTATTGGAAATCATAAAAAGTTTCAAATTACATTTATTTGGTTATTTATGATATCAATTATCTTAATATTCCATTAATATGCTATTTAATGCATCATCATTGTGTCACAAATAAGTTAGATTATTTAATGTCTAAAAATTATAAATAAAATACCATTATGTAGGAAATATTTTTAATTTTCTAATGAATATTTATAATCTAATTTCTATTTTGTATAACCCTATATTAAAAATGTTTTATTTATTAAACTTTGATTTTAACTCTTTTAACTCTTCTTGGAATTAAATAATAATAAATTTCCTAATCTAATCCAAGTGGACCTAAATGATAATTTTTTATTCATAAGTCTGTTTTAGGTCGAGATACACTTGTCCAATAAAATTAGGACATGTGGTAGGGTAATATGAATATCTTTTTTACCCTTAATTACCCTATTTACTTTTAACCGTGCGAAATAAAAGTAAAACGTTACTATTCACCAAAAAATATTTTTATCCTATTGAACCACATATTACTCCTTGATATTAACTGTGTCTCTTGGATTTTCTAAATTCAACTCATAGAAGTGGTAAAATTATGTTTTATGTAAATTTGCAAATGCTCCTAGGAGGTGGGTAAAAGACGTTAAAAGGCTTGATAAAATTTTTAGATATCTAATATTATTATAAAATTAATCAAATGATTTAAACTATACATATATAGGTATTATGTATCTATTTTGACCTAAAATAAATTTAAATTAAATAAATAATTATTTATATAAAAATATGGTTTTAAACTATAACTCAGTGTTTTTCACTATTCATAAAAAATTGAATGTTTTCAGAAAAATACCAAAGATTCACCCTAGGCTAATTTAGATATTCCAAATCTAAAAATGATTTATTTTTTACCAAATTCAAAACATATAAGTTTTATTTATTAATTTAAAAATAATATCCGTTGTCAAATCCAAAAGGAGTATTTTTAAGAAATAATAACTATCAAAAGATTGACACTTGTTTATGTCCAATTTCAAAGTGAAATTAATTAAAATTACCATAATTAGATTAAATGGTAAAAATATAATCTATTTATACTTATAAACCATTAAAATATATAACTTAACACTATAAATTATTTTTATTAAAAAAGTTGTTTTCAGTTAAAATGTAGTATTTTTCACTATTCACCCAAGTATGAAACTTATCAGAAAAACACCAAAAAATTATTGAAAATAAAATCTTATGTTCTGATTCTAAAGAAAAAGTTTATTTTGTAAAATTGAATATATAAATGTTTCAAATATTTTATTTAAAAATGGTACACCATTAAAAGGCAGTAAAAGTGCATTTTTTAAAAAATACATCTTTTATCTGAAAAAAATGAGTTAGTTCTTACATTATATCTATGAAACTCATAATATGGATTCTAAAATTTTGACAATTATATAGAGTTCAAAATTCTGTTAATACTATTCATAAATGCTTTTGAATGGCTAGTTTGGTAAGTCGTGATGTGCTTGAACTCTGTATTGCATGTAGTAAATGTTATTGCATTACTTTGAAGAAATAACATACTATGAAATCTTGGGGTGTTACAATGGTGAGCTATGATAATTATTGTCTCATCCTGATATGGATTTTCCATGACTGTAGCAACATTAGCCAGTGCATCATCTTGGGCATTTTGTGATCACGAGACATAATAAAATCTCATCTCTGAGGAAAATTCACCCATTAACCCTCTGACATAATCACACAAAGGGGTTAACTCCTCTTTTCAGATAGAATACTCCCCATTTATTTTCTTGATAACCAATTCTGAATCACTTTTCACTTTTATGTGATTCATTTTCACCTAAAGCTCCAATTCTAAACCCACAATAAAATCTTGATATACTTCCTCATTGATGGTACCAACTTCCAAAAAAAGGAAGTAATATTGAAACACTTATTTTTCTAGGGAGATAAATATAATTCCGAACCCAACTTTATTAAGTTTAGGGTTTTCCATTCTCTTCCCTCTAAGACATCTGGAGGCACCATCAAAGTACATCTACAATGTTTTTGAATTATCTTGAATAGAGAAGACCTATTCATCAGGAAGTTCAGTATTTAATGATGTATCTCCCATAGATGGAAGTTCAACATGGAAGTGAGTCAAATATTGGAATTTTATTACCTTATGGAGCCCAAAGTAGATATCAAACTATTGTAAAATAACAACCCACCATGCCAGATGTCTTTTAATAATAGATTGACTGAGGATAAATTTGAGTTGGTTATTGGGAGACACCAATTGGACCTCATGATGTTGCTGGCAGTGACTCAATTTCTGACCGGCAAAGGTTATTTCCAGGAAGAACTTTTCAATACTTGAATACCATGTGTCCGGATCAATCATAGTTCGACTGAGATAGTAAAGGTTGTTTTCATACCCATCATCATTCTTTTGGGCAAGGAAGGCACCCAGTGATTGCTCTAAAGCTAACACATAGAGAATAAGTGTTCTTACTTCAACAGGTGGAATTAATATTGATGGAATCAAGAGTTATTTTTTGAGGGTATCAAATGATTCTTGGATGTCTTCAATCCGTTGATAAGTGACTCCCTTCTTTATTAATCTGGTAAAGGGAAAACACTTTCCTTCCAAATTAGTGATTAAGCGCCGAATATAGGCCCAGTGTTTTTGGAGTCCTCTTAATTATTTCAAATTTCTAGGAGGTGAAATGCCAAGGATTGATTTTTTTTCTCGGTATCAACTTCTATACCACGATGGATCATAATGAAGCCAATGAACTTTCCTTAGGTTACCCCAAAAGTCCATTTCAAGAGTTTCATCTTCAAACGGTGTTTTTGATGTTTATTTTATATGATCTCCATATTAGGTAATTGATTGAAACATTTTCTATATTTTACCACCAAATCATCGACATATCATTCAACAAATTTACCTAAAAAATGTTTGAAAATGTGGGGCATGGTACGTTGGTATGTTCCCCTGCATTATT
Organism: Viscum album; assembly: GCA_963277665.1. Lineage (NCBI taxonomy): Eukaryota > Viridiplantae > Streptophyta > Magnoliopsida > Santalales > Viscaceae > Viscum > Viscum album. The sequence continues at coordinate 510,556,934 of OY728145.1, forward strand.
TAATCCAAATGGCATTACCCAATAGAAAAAAACACCTTGAGGAGCTCTGAAGGCTGTAGATTATTCATCTTCTGGGGCTATACATATTTGAATATACCCATAGTTTCCATCCATGAAGGAAAGAGCATCATAGCTATCTTTTTCATCAATTATAGGTTCTATAATCGGAACTGGAAAATCATCTTTAAAAAAATGCCGGTTAAGATCTCCAAAATCAATAAAAAATTTTATTTTCCCATTATTATTTTTCACTGGGAAAATGTTGTCTAGTCATTTAGGATATTGAACCTCCTAAAAAAGTTAGTCTTTATAAGCTTATCAATTTCAGCTTCAATTTTAGAGGTATGAGTTGGGTGTGTTCTTCTTACTGCCTGCTTCAATCCTCGATGTTCTTCTAGAAAACCCAAATTATGGGTGGCTATATTTGGATTAAGTCCAGACATTTCTATATAATTCCAATAAAACACATCACGATGTTACTTTATAAATTAAGTATACACCTTTTTCTCTTCGGAGGTCATGGATACACTAATTTGAGTTGTTCGTGGATCTTCTTCTGTACCCAAATTTATTTCTCTGCACTCATCAAAAGTTTTAGAGACACCTTCCTTCAATGATAGAGGAGAATCCCTGATATATTCTTATTATTCTTCATTATGTGTTACCTCTTCTATTTCTACTTACATAGTAGATGACGAACATTTTTTCCAGGTTAGGAGAGGAGTCAATATTTGAACATCCTGAAGAAGAGGCCACTATTTCTGTCCCTACTGACGATGAATGGTCTTTCAAAGGTAATATAGAAGAGATGATGGACTGGGAATCAACATCTTTGTCTTCCTCTATAATTTCTACAACTTATTCTATTCTGATTGATGAAGTAGAGAGTTTTTGTAGTTTGGCGGATCAAATGAAGACATCTCTAATTAAGCTTCCATCACTGCTTAGTGGATCAACAGTTTTTACCATGTTGTTAGGCTCAATTTCCACAATTGACATTATGAAAGTAACTCGATGAGTTCTTGGATTTGGGTTAACCTTTAAAATTTGATTTATAGGTAACACATAATCTATACTCAAATGAATTAATGGGGTTTCTAGGAACTTTTCCAAACCAATAAGAGCATTAACTCTGGTTATTTCTTTTGTCAGTAAATCCATTCCTTTTGTGTGATAATACTCTGCCTCAATGTATTAAGATTTACATGTTTTGAATAGATCCTTGTAACTATACAATGTCCCTATTTGACCATTAAAATAGTACTTAAGACATTGGTGGTATGATGAAGGTATGGCTCCATGTTGATGTAGCCAAGTCCTTCCAAGAATAATATTCAAGGTTGTGTCCTGAAGAACAACCATGAAGTCTGAATATGATACAAGATCTCCAAACTAGATTCTGAGTGTAATGTCTCCTAGAGGTTCTTTCTCATTCCTATAATAAGCTTGCAACATTAAAGTGGAAGGAGATAAGACAAATTCGGTAAGGCCCAATTGATGAAGTGTACGAATTAGAATGAGGTTGACTCCAAAGCCATTATCAATGAAGGCTCATCAGATGTCTATGCCATTGACCTTTCTAGATAAATAAAAGGGTATAATATGTCCATGTAAAACATAATCTTCATCTTGATCTATAAAAGATAAGACTGCATGGCATTCTGCAAGATCATTCTCTATACAGTAAACCTCTACAGTAGCAACTTTGGTTTCAAACTCTTGATAACTTGAAAAATCCTCAATAAGTGCTTCTCAAAATCATTTGACAGAATCAAGGCATCGAGAATTGATAACTTGTCTAGTACACGGGACAATTGTTTCAAGACATCATAATTTTAGTCCAAAGGTCTATGTTTCCTAGCATGGAAATGCAGTTTTGCAGGTGCTTTGGAAGTTGATGCTTCTAATGTAGATGAACCCTATGTCAGAGAAGATGTTGGAAATACACTAGGATTTGGATGATTAGTCTGATTAGGTCAATCTACATGATAGAGGATTATTGTGTGACTTCTAATAGGTCCTCCAAAATAAACATGTTAGAACTGAACTAGTCTTGTGTCGAAAAAACTCCTTGTTCTTTTTGATCCCGCTGATGGGATCTTCCATGAGTTTCTGCAGCATATATAGTTCAAGTAGGGGTAGTGATAAAATGGTGGTTTCTAGAATTCCCATGTCTTCCCTTGTATCCTTAACCTTGACCACTTTCACTAGTTTCCTAGTTAGGTACAACGAACTCCAACTCATTATAATCAGAATCACCATTGGCATAGGGATCTATTAAGTTGATAACATTGATATGACCAAAGATCAACTCTTCATCTGATAAAGACTCTTCTTGACAAGTCAGTTATGTTTGTGTTGTTTGGAGGGGTGGTACCCGTGCCTTTGAAGCTGATGACATTAAATCTACCAAGGTCAAGGACAACTTTGGCCTTAACAGAAGCTCATATTCTTCTGACTACTCTTTTTTCTCCTAATCACCTCTTTTCTATGAGGATTGAACTTTTGATGATGGTGGTTTTTCTGTGGCAGGAGTATCAGAAGACACAATCGATTGATTCCACTATGTTTATAAAATTTCATGAGTTTGGTTGGTCATTTTCTTGATCATCCAATCATCTTATTTCTTCACATGTTTACTTTTGACTTCCTGCCATTTTCCTTTTCCTCTGGATCAGTAGTAGTAACACATGATAATTGGGATGATGAAATTTTTTGTTTCACCTATCCAGAGTCTACCATTTTTTGTAGGATGTGCTTGAAAAAAAACGCTCCTAAATGGGATCCCCATTATCTAGTGAAAGGGACAATTATTCAGAAGATCATCATCTCCTTATTTGTTTGTTTTCTTCAACCTTGGCAACAGAACCAAATTGTTTTCCGGATTTGAGATGAAGTTACCAGAAACTTGTTCGTTCTGTAAGGAATAATATTTTTTATTTAATTCCTCAAATTATTTTCTCCTTTGATCTCTTTGATTATCTTGATGAGGCTGTAATTGCTGCTAATGCTTTGGAGGTGGAGCCCTTAGATATGATGAAGGTTTTGAAGTGGAAGCAGGTACATATACTTGCTAGAGTGTAACAGTTGTAGCCTCTGCTTTTCCAGTTCTTCAACCTAGATCTAATGGTATTACATGAGTTTTAGCCTTATTTTCATGGATATAATATTCTATCTGTTGAGAAATTAATGTATGTTCTCGAAACCCTCCTCTATATTTCACATGAATCAGTGCTGTGTGTAACACATCACACTGATTTTCCACACAAATTGCTTGAAACTTTTCTTTTGGAAGTGCCAGAATTAAGGAATATGTTAATATTTTCCATACACAATGAAATTTGAAAATCTTTCATTCTCCCTCTTTTTACAATTGTTATGATAAAAAAATCTCGTCTTCGGTAGCACTGAGCTGAATTGAAGATGTAATTTCTGACGAAGATCTTCTTATCCAGTAATTGATCGGGATTGAAAACTTTTGTACCATATAAAGCTCATCCCGGTAGTGACTATGCAAAACAATTGAGCTATACTACATCTTGTTGTTGAGGAGTCCCCATCATTTGGTCACAACGAGAAACAAAATGTGTCAAGTGTTGTTCTGGATCTCCTGAACCATTAAAAACTAGAAATGTAGTATTCACAAAATTTGGCGGGGGGAGTATTCAGATCCACCCATTCAGGGTAAGCATTCTTTTATAGCTAAACTAAAGCATTCCATTCTTCCATGGTTTCCATTGGAGTCTTTAATGCCTCAATTGTGTTTATAAGCATTTGGGTAATATCTGGATGAACTGGAACCTGTGCAGGTACAACAACTAGATCTTGATCTAGTTTAAAGACCGACAGAACCACTAGTGGTGGTGCATGTATTTTTCTTGGATAACCCACGAGAACTTTCTTATCATGATGTGTTTGATTATAACTTGGTTGTTTACCCAATGGATGGAATTAATTATCCACATCTATAGTCCCTGAAAATCATTTTTTCTAAGGAACTCTTATAGTATTTTCATGTTGAGGACCTTCTTAGAGTGTACATTTACTAGAAATGTTGCTTCGAAGTAACTCTATATTGAGTTTTATAAACTCTTTCATTTCCTCTTATTGTTGTGCAAATATTTCTTCAAGTGAAATCAATTGAACTTTTCCAATGAAAAATTGATATGCAATCTCAATTTTACCTTTACCCTTTCTAGATTCCTTTTGGAGGGATAGGAGTTATTTATTTGATGGAATACCTAGATTCTGGGTAATCCTCTGATTTCAGGTACGTACACCTTCTTCATTTTCCTTAGTGCGTACTGTATTATGAATCCGAAATTCATATTCTGATTACCCTGAACTGAGCACATTTTCTGGATGATATTCTTCAATGGTTTTAATGACATTTACTAACACATAATACATTGATTGCATCCTATCAGTATCTTTGTAAGATCATCTCTCTCTGTATCTTCCACGAGACTCTATTCTCCTATATGATGGATTCTCGAAAGATTTTTTACAGAAAATAACACAAAGGAAATCCTTAGATAATTCAGTTGTGTGATCTATTTGTGGATTCTTCCCTATTCTAGAGAAATCTAACTTCTATTGAGGAGGGGATTATAGATGTGAAAAAGCCCCCAGCCTTGCGGGCTGGGGTTGTTCATGTTATTCTTCATCAAACTTATGAACATTGTTTAATGAATTTAAAGGTCAAATTAAATGATCCCCAACCTTGCAAGATGGTGTGATTCTCTAACTTCTATGGATGAAATTCATGAAACTTCTCTTCTGATTTTACAGATTCTAATTTGGACATTAGCTGGGTGAATTATCCGATAACCACTCAAATCACCTGTTTCGGAATATCGTTGTGCTATTTTAGACATTTTCATTCCCTAACAGCTGGCATCCTCTAAGATGGACGCCTGCTCATGATTCTTAAATTATTGAAGTAAAAGAAACTCAAACACTTCGTTTCTTTGGTCCTGACTCTGATGAGATCTGGTTAAGGAATTTTCTTGAGCATACATTCTATTATATACAAAATCTATTGATTGTGGCCGACCGTGGGAAATAACATTAGATGAGACCAATTTTTGCGGACTTTGATGATTTCAGGATGTAGTGAAATGAAATTCTCTACGTGCACCCCATCCTCTGATACGAACACGAGATGGGGTATCATAAATTAACTTCCTTATCCTCTTTAGAGCATTGATTCAGGCATGCTAAAGGGTTCTCTACTGCTTTTCAACTTTTGAATGTCAGGATACTAAGAGAGATGCCAAGTCAATTTGGAACTACAACCCTTCTATTACTTTTACATGATTTTGATATTCATCATATGGTAATACTTTGGTTTTAAAATGATGAATATTCCTCAATTAGTTGGGGATAATATCCTGAATACAATATTCTGTCATCAATTCTAGAATGTTATACTGAGAATTTTCCAAAGGCCATAACAAGACTGCTATTTCTCCTTTAGCCAATGGGTTTCCCATGTTTAATATATCTTCATCATCATTTACTAAAGATTTATCCACTTGGTCTGCCCAGAGTGGATTCTCTGTATTAGAAGAAAAATGACTCAAGGAAGGTTTGGAGAATGACCATTCCCTTAATAAGTCTTCTGGTTGAGAAAGTGTATTACCCATCAATGACAAGGCATTAGACATGACTGGCCTTGTGTTTACAAGTTTCTCGATGTAGGAGCGATTTCTCATCGCTACATTATCAATTATAGAATTATCTTGAAAATGTGAAATACTATTTTATAGAGGAATTTCGCAGTGAATTCCATCATGGTGAGGATCACCATGGTAGATTACAGCAAGAGATGAATCATCTTTCTCCTTAGTCTTTTGGCCACATGGAGGGTTGTCGTGGATCTCATCCAAAGATAGGCGCTCTGGATTGACTAAAGTTTCATGAAGCAAGCCTTCATGATGAAGTGTCTGATGAGGAACTTCATAATTACCGCTACAACTCCCATAGTTTGGAAATGAGAGGATATGATCTTGTGCTGCAATAAATAAATGTCTTAGAGCTTCAAGAACTCTATCATTAAGAGGATCCAAATTACGGCTTGACTCTTGATTTTCAAACTATATTTGATGAGATTTATTCTTGGATTATCTCTTATACTTATTCGGGGACACTTTTTGGGAGAATTGGTTATCATGGGTAGGTGTATGTGCCTACATTAGATTGGTTACTATAACAGACTGATTACCTTCAATTGGAAAGGATGTATGATCTTGATCATGTTGTCTGTATGATATGAAGGAGTATTCCCAATGACCCTCCTGGACTGGAACAGAGGTGTGTATATGCTTCGAGATGCCATGACGATGTGTCATACCCTGTGTGGGGACAGATTTCTATGTCTGTTCCCTTGGTACTTCTGAAGTTGTTGTTATAATATCCTGGCATGCTTCCAGAATATGGTCAGGAATTTGTGACTACCCTTTCACCATTGATAATATGTGTTTGGTGAATTCACTAGCTAGAATTGGAATATACATCCATTATGTATCTGGATTATGTGTATATGCCTACTCCCATCCTCCTTTTCCTATCAACGGGCATTGACAGTACTCGTGCATGGGGGCAGAGAGTTGGGTCTGCCCCAGATTTGTCGTTGGAGCTTTCCGACTGACTTCACTGGGTGCTTCCAAATGAGACCATTGGAAGGCTTGATGAACACTGGAAGGTGTATGTTTATGTTGTATGTTTCCAATCATGTATGGTTGATTTAATTCCTTCAATACTGGCAGATGAAACTACTGGTAGAATTGGTGATTGTAAGTAGGTGTATGTTCCTGTTTACCAGTTTCCACCACATTGGATTAGAAGACTTCTTTAAATGTAGTCAGACAACCTTGTTGACTGGCTGATAAATTTTAAGCAAGTTAATTTTCTTGTTCATAGTACTCCACCAGATTTATCTAGTGGGATTGGTGGGTTGCTACGAGATGAGTCTACTGTATAGAAAAATTAGGATGAACATGTGTTTCTGCCCGCTCATTATTTTCCATCAAGTTAGGTTGATAGTCTTTTCTAAAGGGGAAGATGTAAGAAACTGCTACCGGTTGACCTAAAGTTGTCCCTAGAGGTTCCTCTTGCATTCCTGGGTCTGAGAGACCTAGGATGAAAGTCTAGAGAGAACACCCCCATCATGTTGGGGCTTCACTACAGCGCGATTTTGCTAGCGGCGATTGATGGTGGGATTACACATGAAGGATCCATTCATCCTCGAATTGAGGCCCTGAGTGACCTCTTGATCCACATCCCTATAGTACAGAAGGGACTGGTTGTTGTGTTTTAGGGATAAAGACCGAAAAAGGTTGAAACCGGTAGTTGGTACCATCAACTTCTTGGTCATAGGTTGTCGTTGGCTAGTTGATCGAGAATTTTTATTAACCTGGAGGGCCTGTTGCATAGCCTCCAAAGTCAGGATTGTACCATAATAGAGATATTCCTTTACCTACATGTTATAGACCCAACATTGAAGAGACTGGGTGGGTAGTAACCTACTTTTCGTGGATAAAGATCCATCTTGAGCAGCAATTGGGAAGTTCACAGATGTCATCTTGAAGAATGACGTTTTTGGAATGAAGGGAATTCTGTGGTAAACATGAAAGTAATAATGAACTCCATTAAAGTAAAATATTTTAGATTGATACATGCGTGATTGATTCATTTGTCTGGCCTTCCTTTATCAATTGATAAGGACCTAACAGGCGGGTAACATTATTAACCCGGTTAAGGATTCACGTCGGATTCACCATTTTTTCGTAGGTCCTTGAAACATGTGTTCTAGTTTTAGGAATCACTGTTTCCATGTGTTTTCCATTGGATTTACTCATGGAACTAGAAACATAAAACAGTTCTTTATCCAAAGGGGGCCTTCATTCCAAAGGAAGGTGTTCGTTAAGTTAGAACTTTACAATACATAGGAACATAAATTGGTTGAGAGGATAAGAGGACGGACTCATCACACCATTTGGTGGGAATTATTATCTACTCTGAGACTCTCTTTGTAAATTTAATATATTTTTATGAATCTTTTTTAATTCACCAAGAATAACATAAGTTTCCCTTGGAATTTACAATCACTTTTTAACATGTGTAAAATTTAGAATCATCATTATATATTCAAGGTTCTTCATTAATGGATATACCCATATGTATTCAAGGTTCTCCATCAATGGTATCCTATCATATACTATTTCAATATTCATTTAATCATCATTATGATGATACTAGTTTTTAAGCCACTCAGCGGGGAATTCTGGAATTTATTGTCATCTAGGGAGACGCAGGCTTGTTTTGATATTGGGATCATACCCATTAAATGGGATACCTACATATACTTGTGAATGGAATAATAACCCTCGTAGTTCAGTGATGCTTAATGGGACACATCATGTCTTTTAAGGTCATGTGATAAGGACCTAACTTTATATTTTAATTTCATGTGGTATGGGCATCTATGTGAAATGTTCTTAGTTGATGTTTAGTGTGGGAATTATGATGAAATTTCCTAATAAACATGGAAAAGATGTGGGTTTCCATGTAATATTAGACCCTGTAGGGAAAATGTTCCCATGAGAACATGGTTGATTTAAAATGATGGGTTTGAATCTCAAGGAGGCTTCCCACATATCCCATGCGAATGGGAATCAAAGACCATGTAGTTTGATGTGTCTCATAAAAGAGTATAGTCCTTTGAGAGAAATGAGTTTGGGCATACATCCTACATTGGATACCTTGATGACATAGGGGTTTAATTTGGGGAATATTCAAAAGGAGGATTCTCTGATTAAGGGAATTAGGGTTGGATTCTAGAAAGGATATCCCGTGAGCTCGAGCCCGGAAAGGGCTTCCTACGTATCCTAGTTTGACCAGGAATCGGAGTTCTCGTAGTTCATTGAATTTTGAAAATGTTGTGATCATGAAAAATATCTAAGCCCACATGAGTCATTCTCTATGTTTGAAACAAGAGGATGTCAAATATTCAATGAAGGCACTCACACTTTTTCTCATCCACCGGTGGATGAGGGGACACCAATGGTGGCTAAGGTGAATGAGGTCGAGTCGACCCGAGAAGAGGGAGAGGAGACCGACCTTCCCTATGTTCTCTTCATATTAGAAATGGGTCCAATGAAAGGTAAAAGGGATGAAGGATATGGGATTTTACTAGGATGGATTTGCATGGTGAGAAAGCACATTGGGAGAGGGAAAGGGTAAGAAAAGTCCATTTGCCCATCTCTCCTCTTTCCTTTGGCACTAAAGAAGAGAGCATGAGCAATTATTCAACCTTTTGCAAGAAAAGCTAGGTGATTAGGCCAATATGGTTTCCCTAAAATTGATCCTAATAGGGGAGGGAGACTTATAATTTTCTTGCATTGAATGGAAAGTGTGAACTGTACCATCCCTACCAGATACCATAGGTTCCGGGTCATCTCCTTGAGAAGGGAAAGGTCGAGACTCAAACCCTCCTCCAAACTGAGAACATCCCAACACTGTTTCTGGGAGAAAGGTCCATGTGACTATGGATATAAAAACCCAAAGTTACTCCATGAATCCTAACCCTATTTTGAAACAAATGCTGGAACCCTCTGACTGTGTATATACAAACCCAAATAGAAGACATGATGATGTGCCTTTCCTGAAGGTTTTATAATTCAGGAGGTCTTGGTGGAGGTCTCAATAGAATGCCTTTTAGACAGGGGAGGAAAAGAAGAAAAAGCATTGTCATGAATGTCTTTGATGAAGGTTTGATGGCTTGTAGTCAGAAGAGAGTATTTGAATCATAGAGGGGTGCCCATGTAGGTAAGGGTGCACATGTATGGTAGTGCAAGTAGGCTTGGGAGACATGATGTTCACTTAAGTGATGAAAAACTTGTATGTTAATACTTGGGAGAGACCTAGCTCAAGCCTTCAAGAGTATCCATAGGTGGTCCCAGAAGTGGGGCACTCATGTTCCTACGAAAGGAACATGCAACACACAAGTATTTATAATTTGGGGAGGTTGGGCGCTTTAAGGGTGCAAGTGTTATGATTTTCAAACACTAAAAAGACTTAAGTCCAATGATCCTCCTTTAAAGCCTCTGCTCAAGGTGTTGAATAACTACCTTGAATGTTTTCGAAGGACTGGGGTGAATTACTGGGGAGACTAGAGCAGCAATTGGGATTTGGGGAAATTCGCTCGTACAAATGAAGGCCACAATGGTTTATTTATAAGGAAAAATAGGACCTTGGGAGAAATGGAATTTGGGTGCACAAGTAGGCTGCGTGGTAGAATTATGGCGCGCAAGTGGCTGGATACTGAATGGGAGGCAGCCAAGTATACTTGCGTGCTACTGGTGATTTGGACTAACTAGAGCGCCACCTTGAGGATGTAGCAAAAATAATACTTTCATTCATCTCAATCATTATGGCATGCAAGTATTTAAACACAGGTACCTTGGGCTCCGCTTTAGGGACATAGCCAAATTATTTCTCCATACCTCAAGGGATGCGCCCCTGCACCCCTACTTCAGATCAATACTAGGTTGCGGTACTAGGCCGTCGGGCTGGTGCCTTCACTACCATCACTGACCCCCATAAAAAATGTACAGTCGTACAACAAACCTTTTGAGCCCAGTTGATGACATTTTTCATAGAAGTGCATGGAACACATTTCCTGGTGTCTACACTCCTGTAAAAGGCTGATGAACTATTGTTTAAGATATTCTCCACTACGATCCAATCAAAGCTTTTTTTATCTTCTTAACAAGATGATTCTGTACTTTATTCTTTAACCCCTTGAATTTCTCAAAGGACTTAGACTTATACCAAATTAAGTAGATGTAGACATATCTAATCAACTCATCAGTAAAAGTAATGAAGTAAGACTATACACCTATAGATTCTACTAAAAGAAGTCCACACACATCAATGTTTTCCAATCCCAGAATCTCTGTGGACCTTTCACACTATCTACTAAATAGTGGTTTGGTCATTTTTCCTTGTAAACAAGCATGACATCTACTGAGTGGTTTTAACTATGAAGAGTCCAAATAACAGTCTTGATACACCTTTTTCAAGCACTTCTCATTTACATAACTGAGGTAGTGAATCCATAACTGGGTGTTGTCTGAGTCAGGTGAACTTGGTTCATTATCAATTTCCAACACTTGGTTCTCTTAATTTAATACATACCAACTATCATTTAAATTCTCCATACCATAACATATGTTGTCCTTATAAAAGTAACTACATTTATTTTAAAACAACAAAATAAATCCATATGTATCTAAACTTGATATAGAAATTATGTTCTTGGTAACACTAGGTACATAATAATATCCATCTAAAACTAAAATCATTTATGTTGGAAATGTGAGGTGGTAGTCAACAATGGAAAGAGTATCCAACCTCACACCATTGGTAGCTCGTAGATCCACCTTCCCTTTGGAAATTTTTCAAAATATACTTGGTTCCTATATTGGAATAAAGATGTGATCCCCACAATCTATATCTAATACCCAATGTGTATAAATGGAAATATTTCACTCAATAAATAACACAACTTTGGATTCCCCTTGCCTCTAGGTGAAATTCCTCTTCCAGTAGCCCGACGTGCCACATGAAAAGCATATTTACTCTATCTCTTACCCTACCACTATGTATTCATATTATTGATTGGAAAGTGGTCAGAGGATTTTGATCTTTTATAAATCATAGGCCATTTTCCTTGTCCTTCTTCTTCATATTCACTATAAGGGCTGTGGGGGTTTTACAACCCATATCCTTATCATCTCTGAGAATTCGGATAAGAAGATCCGATAGACTCTTCTTATTATTGATCATATTATAATTCACAATAAAAATACAGATGGTTTTAGGAAGTGATGATAGTATAAGATCTATATGCAACTCATTTGGTAATTTAATCTCTAAGATGTCTAGATGCTCAATGTAGCCATTAAGCTTGACTACATGTGGTCCATCTGGCGTAGAATCTCCTAGATTATTAGTTGTTTCTGATGCTTTCACCTGGGAGCGCACATCCGTCGGCGAGGACGCATAGTAGTTTCCTCACATTCCCCTTTCCAAAGGCGGGAGGCATCTGTTCCTTATTCATGGACGTTTTCTCCTTGATCGAAACAGGATGATGGGATGTCAGTTCTTCCTTCTATGGATTCCACCTCAGAACTCGTCACCTAGTCCGGGTCTCCCTTATCGATTAAGTCGTGGTTCATGAATCTCATTCCCAGTGCCATATCTTGGTGGATTCTAGTTAATTACACTACTTCCGTTAGGATATTCCATGGGGTCTTGACATGGTAGTAACTTTCGTTCGGAGTAGACGGTAACATCAGGCATGTCAGGGCATATCTGGATGCATAGACATTATGGAACTTGTATTCTTCCTCATAAGAGAGCATCTCTAGGCCACATAACCCAAGGAATCCCACATCAAATGTGGGGAATCATATGCCATAGGCCTATATCTGAGGTTTTCCTCATCTTCCCATGTTCAACACTGGGTATACCACAAGTTTAACATCTAGCAGACTGGTTTATGCCCAAGGCATGTCTTCCAATGTTTTCCTCAGGAATCTCATGTTTATCATGAGGTAGGTTGAGAGTTTAACATCTTGTGGAGATGGTTACGCCAAAGGCGTGCCATCCGAGATTTTCCTCAGGCTTCTCATGTTTATCACGAGGTAGGCCGCGAGTTTAACATCTTGTGGGGACGGAATGAGGGTGATCAGAATGTCCCATATAGACAGATCAGATTGGTATATCTCTAGGAGGGAACACCTGGAAGGTTTACCGGGTGGATGGACCAGAACACTTGATAGGAGAAGCCCCAAGATGGTACGCCCCATAAATGGCAGATGTCACATCGTGAAGGATGATCTGGACACCAATGAGGATGGATCAGGGAGTGCACACCCCAAAATGGGGGAACACCAAGGTTTACCATTGACTGGGATTGAACCTCATGGAGGTTTCTTATGCACCCTGTGTAGACTATAGGGATCAAATCCCACATAGTTCTAAGGGGTGATGAATTGGTGTGTACACAAAGGACAATGACATGAAGACATGCTGGGGCATACGCGTGAATTGTGGCCGAAGTACTGCTAGGAGTAGCGAGGAGGTGGATGACATGATCCAACTGGGATGTGGCAGCCCAGGTGAGAATCAGGATGGATGATAGAGAGTTGAATGGAGTGGTGGCAGAATGATATGGGACAGTTGTGAAGGTGACAGTAGTGTTGGTCTTGAGCTTCGAAGAGACTTCATACGTATCCCCGTGTCAGTGAATCAAAGTCCATGTTGTTTGGTGGGATGATGGGACACCTGAGGGGGAGGCCCATGAGAATGGACGTATGGATGAGATCTGTAGGAAATAGAACCTCCAGGTTGGGTCATGACCTTCCCGAAACATATGGGATCGAGGGATAGATCGGGATGAGACATGGGTGATGGGCTTGAACCTCATGGAGGCTTCCTACATATCCCCATGGAAGGTAATAAAAGTCTGCATAGTTCATCTGATGATGACTTACCGTCAATTGGGGACTCCAATGGCTTACCAATGAATGAGGTTGACAACGGATTACCGCTGAATGGGGTAACAATGGCTTACTGCTGATTGAGGCCCATAGTTTAATGTCATGCAGGACGGGGGTAAACTGACATGAAAGAGGACCTAGGGCCCAAATAGATGGTGGGATTGAACCTCAGGGAGGCTTCCTATGTACCTTGCCTTGGAAAGGATCAAAGACCACATAGTTTAGGTGGTGGGAACCGATATGAAGGTGGTCAGAACCAATGGGGTGTTGGGCTTGAACCTCATGGAGGCTTCCTACATACCCTTCCCTGGCAAGGATCAAAGACCACATAGTTCAAGATGGTGTTTGGGGATTACACTCTAGGCTTTCCAAGGTTTTGGTGAACCGACGTTAAGGAGGTCGAAATGATTAGGGTGGTGGGATTGAACCTTGTAGAGGCTTCCTACATACCCTGAATTGGAAAGGATCAAAGACTACATAGGTTAAATGGTGTGGGGCTTAGAATCTAGGATTCCTAGGGTGTTGGTGAACCAATGTGAAGAAGGTTGGAACAGCCGGGTGGTGGGATTGAACCCTAGATAGGATTCCTACATACCTCACCTTGGCAAGGATCAAAGACTACATAATTCAGGTATGGGTGTGGGGATTACACTCTAGGATGCACATAGAGGATGTCATGGTCGATGCATACAACTCTAAGCCCATGCGATTCATGCTCTATGTGAGAAACAAGAGGTAGCAAGGACCTGATGATCACAACGCAAAGGTGCGTCCATGAAGGGTAGTGAATGGGGCTTATGCAAGGAAGCTGCACGGGTGCCGCTATGGAGTGGCAATGGTGGATAGGGATTACGCAAGGATGCTTCTTGTGTTCCTCTATGGAGCAATAATGGTGAATGGGGCATACCCAAGGATGATGGCCATGTGCCAATATGAAGCGTCCATGGTGGATGGGGCTTACACAAGGATGATGACCGTGTGCCACAATGAAGCTATAATGGTGGATGGGGATTATGCAAGGAAGGTGATCGGGTGCCGCTATGGAGCGACAATGGTAGACGGGGCTTATGCAAGGATGCTTGTCATGGGCTGCTATGGAGCGTTAATGGTGGATGGGACTTCCTCAAGGATGTTGCTCGTGTGCCGCTATGGAGCTACAATGGTGGATGGGGCTTACACAAGGATGGCTGCTGAGTGCCGCTATGGAGTGACAATGGTGGATGGGGCTTACACAAGGAAGTTATCTGAGTGCCACTATGGAGTGGAAATGGTGGATGGGGCTTTTGTGAGAATGTTGCCTGGGTGCCACTATGAAGCGACAATGGTGAATGGGGTTTACGTGAGGAAGATGACCATAACTTATTCCTCATGTCTATCCATGAGGGCATCCTAACCCACTGGTGAGTTGAGGAATATTTTTGGGGACCACACCTATGTGCAAGTGCACAAGTGGGATAACACCAAGGGGCGTTGGAATCAGTACGAACAAAGGGAGATGAAAAGTCTGAATTACATGCCCGACATTCAGAATGCAATGAGGGTGGCATGGTGATGGAGGATAACTATTGATTGTGTTTGAAAAAAAGAATCCATATAATGTTATCCTGAAATGAGGACAGGAAAATGAGGGTTGACTGTTGAAAATGTTCAAAACAGAGGACTTGGATCAAATTGTTGTCCAAAGTCTTACAGGGCGTTGGCCCTAGAAGGTAGGTGAGCCAAGGTTGCTTGGGACTAGGTCGTTAGGGGGTCCCTTTAGACATGGAAGATTATGGAGATCCAAATGAAGGACACACAAAGCGTAAGGTGGTTTGATGGAATGTTTGAATAGATTCCAATTCTCTTGAAGTAATGCCACTATGATCATGACATAATGCATCTTATACCTGGAACATAAGGCATATTTTATTTGGAATAATATGTGTCCAATTATTGAATGATAAGGCATGATATAGTTTATAATCATGTAGAGAGGGCTGTTGGAGCCTTATGCTTAGAGCATAAGGCATCTCTTGTTTGGAGGAAGAGGCATCCTATGTTTGGAACATAGGTTGCACTATAGTTTATAGTCATATAGAGAGAACTGTTGGCATCTCATTCTTAGAGCATGAGGAATCTCTTATATTGAGTAAGAGGCATCCTATGTTTTGAACATAGGGAGTACTATAGTTTATAGTCATGTAGAGGGGACTGTTCGCATCTTATGCTTGGTGCATAAGGCATCTCTTATTTGGAGTAAGTGGCATCCAATGTTTGGGGTGCACTACAGTTTATATCATGTAGATAGGACCATTAAAATCTTATGCTTGGAGAATAAGGAATCTCTCATATAGATCAAGAGGCATCCTATGTTTGGGACATAGGGATTATTATATATTAAAGTCGTGTAGATAAGACTATTATAATCTTATTCTTGGAGCATAAGGCATCTCTCGTATAGAGAAAGTGACATCCAATGTTTCGGACATATGGATTACTCCAGTTTAAACTCATGTAGAGAGGACTGTTGGAATCTTATTCTTGGCGCATAATGAATTACTTATATTGAGTAAGACGCACACTATATTTTTCATATAGGGTTCACTACAATTTAACGTCATATACATTGAAATATTAGGCCTAAGGTGCCTAGAAATGCTTGGTGTAGGGACTTACAGAAGGGCAGACCTTTTTGGTTCAACTTGGCATATGAACCAAGTGAAGGGGTCTAGATGAGTTACTTCAGGAATGGTTTGACTCAAGGTACTTAGGGAATTGATGAAGATAATCTCAACTGATGACATGGAAAAAGAACCAAGAGGAATATGTCGACTCAAGGGGTTTCATAGTATGCTGAGGAGTATCTGAAACCATTGTATTCTACAGGTGGAAGGTGGGAGTGCATAAGGGCGCAATGGAAAATCTCGACATCATGGAGCATGGACTCATGAAGCAAGGACTCGCGGAGCATGGACTCGTGGAGAAGTATCACGAAGGAAGCAACTCACAGAGTATGGAATCACGAAGCAACATCGCGAAGGAAGCTACTCGCGAAGCATGGACTCGCGGAGCAACATTGCGAAAGAAGCTACTAGCGGAGCATGGAATTGTGGAGAATCTTCGTGAAGGAAGCTGATCGTAGAGCATGGGCTCGCGGAGCCGCTTCACAAAGGAAAGTGGAGCTCCATGAGCTGGGATATTGGCCGCCCAAGGGGTGGAGTAACCCCCGGCGAAGGGGGGTGAGATGTGTATTTATAGGGGAGAAGCGCCGTGAAGCAGAGTTCACTTGGCGCAAAGACAGAGCATGCTCTGCAGCAGGTTTGTGAATGTAAAAGGGGTTCGTGGAGCCTCCCCGCCTCCTTGCTTCGTAGTGGTTCATGAACGTCAAAGGGATTCACAATGTGGTCCCGCCTCCTTGCTTCGCAGCGGGTCGCGGACGTCAAAGGGGCTCATGGAGCTGTCCCGCCTCCTTGCTTCGCGGTAGGTCGCGAACGTCAAAGGGGTCCATAGAGCATCCTGCCTCCTTGATTCCCAGTGGATCGTGAATGTCAAAGGGGTTTGCAATGCATCCCGCCTTCGTGCTTCGCAGCGGCACTCCGCCATCACGGAGGGGGCTTCACGAATGGGCTTCGCGAACTAGTTTTCCAAACCAACTTCTAATGTCCATAACTCCTAATCTATAACTCTTTTTGGGCTCTACGACCTACCAAATTGAAGCTTGTGAAATGGTATACAATACTGGATCATGTATGGAAGCATTTGAAATATTTGGGGACGTTTTTTCTGGTGACAACAGTAGTGAACAAAGCATTAGAGATCTTGTACCTATCATGTCTCTCCTTCTCTTGATAGAGATCCCGAAGGTGAGACATCATGATATAAGTATTCATTTCCTCATGTTTCTTCAAGTGATAATTTCTCAGGGATGATAGCTTGAGGCATTGAACATCCTTAGCATCATTCAGATGTTTCATATACAGAGATAGTTCCTCACCACTCACCTCCTTTCATGGAGAAACTAGTAAGGGCTCTTCTAACACATAAAGTTTCCTCTCATAAAGAAGGATAACCCAATGGAGCCTTTGCCACTCCTGGAAATTAGTGATAGTGAGAAGGTTTTACTTCCTGAGTATGGATCCAAATAATATGGTTGATGTCATTTGGATGTTGTTTCTACAAATTGATGAATAGTGTTTTAGTAATTTATCTTGATAAATATAGACAAATAAATAAATTAATATCTATTAGTATCCCACTATTCTGTCGAAACCCAATAGCCCTCACTATTGGATTCGAAATATCCTGTTTCTTCAACACTCTAGTGGAAATGATTCATATTTCCCATTGTATTACCTAAACTAGGGTTCATCAAGCTACTTTAAAGGTTATAGGTAGGCATTCCAAAATCCAACTACATTAACTTACAACTCTTTGATTCATTGAGTGGATTCCCCAATCCTGAAATCCTTAATTTTGGATTTCCTCAACCGTTTCTTGTTAGTTGCACCAAGTCCTTCTAGGGAAATCAACCCTTGATGTAAACTATGTTATGTCAACCCAAATCCTCAAATTAGAATTCCTCGATAATTGGAAGCACCCCAACTAGGGTTGGTCAAGAACTTTGAACGGTTCAATTCTAACCGACATAATGGAAGGCTATACCTACTTAATATTTGATTGAGGATTTTTATCCTTTATGTATAAATTGACACTTATTATATTTTTAAATGCTTGTTAATATTATGTGGGATATAATTAATTTATTAACCATGAATAGATAATATTTACACATAAGCCATTTTATTTTTAGTTCCATCTTGTATGATTTTTAGTTCCTTAATTATGTGATCATGAAAAACATCCAAAATGAATAACCATACAATTGAAAAAAATAAAGGGTATGATCATGAGATTTACTTTTGGTTAGTTTATCTATTTGTTCATAAAATAACCCTGACCTAGAGGAGAAACACCTTACACTATTTATGTTTTGTTTTTACAACTTTCCACATATCCACCTTTGTATCTCCTTGGATTGGTTTTTCCTCGACTCCTAACTTGAGCCACATCCACTAGCTCAAGAGATCCATCCATTACATATACTTTTAACTCACATGCATGTGAGGGGTAAAAGGGGGTTTATATAAAATAATATCTGACCATGAAAACCCTATATATTAATGAGGTGAAAGAATGTAGACCAACAATTCTAATTTAATAAATAAATTAAAAGGGAACCAATCACATACAAAGGTCTGGTCTAGTTCTTGTTCATCCACATACATGAAACAAATTATGCATTTAATAAAACTAGAATTCAATTATTTATTAATTTTTATTATGATAAATTATGATGGAATAGATTAATCATTATCTTTAATTAATCAATAACTTTTATATTTATCATTTTTCGTAATTTCCTTGAGATTCTCATCCAAAACCTTTTACAAAACATGCACCTTGGAGGAAACTCGATGAATACCCATCCGAAATTACCCCATGTGTATTATACATGTATAAACATTATTCTTGGTGATATGTAGGATGCACACAAAATTATAACTGTAAAACAACTCATACATGATGTGAAGATCTTTGAACATTATACAGATGTTAATTAAACATATATATATATATATATATAACCTATCACATGTTGGGTCCCATCTTTACACCCATATGAAGGTACACATCTTAAGTGTTACATAATTTAATAATAAAATTTTAAATCTTCATAATCTGTATAATGTAAACGATGTGCAGATCCCACTACACGATGTGTACCCTCCTCATCGTCCATCTAAAGTACATGATTGGGAATGTGGCTTGTGAGGTCTACATAAATAATCGGATTACACAATGTGTCTAGTGGGTTACACGCCATGTCGACTCTACGTTACACTATCACCAGTCAAGAAAG
Source organism: Viscum album (assembly GCA_963277665.1). NCBI lineage: Eukaryota > Viridiplantae > Streptophyta > Magnoliopsida > Santalales > Viscaceae > Viscum > Viscum album. Next base: position 510,576,404 of record OY728145.1, read on the forward strand.
TTGTGTATGGGATACAGGACTTGACCCTAACCCAAAGGGACTGCACACTTTATCTAGTAGACCACACGGCCTGTAGTTTGGCTGACTGTGTGCTAGTCTGTCCAAGTCAACTCGTGATGTATGAATTAACTACACCATGTGTCATTAATTCACACAACAAGAGTAATTTATGAGTTACTTCTAATGTTCTGAACATAACTACACTATGTGTCATCTAGATTACATGGCATGTATGGAAGATTTCATGACATATAACTTCGAATACATGGTGTTTACTATCATGTTACCCAGATAAAATCATCGTCACCTTTGGATGAGATCCTCAATTTCATTTTAATCATAAAATTATTCATTTCTGTTATATCTATGAGAAATGAAAGAGGAATAACAGATCCCAAAATGTAGATTATAATAATTATTAAACAAGAATTAAAAAACTAAATTATTAAAGCATAAATCATCAACGAATTATTTAAATAATTATAAACTAAAATATGAACCATATTATACCACTTGTAGGTTTTGGGTGTAGAAAAAGTGTCAGATGGGCCTGTACCCAAATTTTCAAATTACCATGATCGAGGATTAATCTGGGATCTATACGACCATAAATTCTAGTATATAATGAATTAAATCAATGATAAAAGATAAAGGAGAGAACCCAAAACTGAGAAGAGAGGTTTGACATATTTTTTTTATAATTAATTTAATTAAATTAAGGAATTACCTCCAAGGTGATTCTTTCTTTGTTGATATGTTCGACCACGGGTACGCTGTGCGGCTTCATTGCATTGTTGAATCCAATGATAAGATTCCTATAGAAATGATCAACAAATGCTCCACATATATCTGGATGTCACTAAAAGAGTCTCTGGGTGCTAGCATGAAAGAACCTTTTGCTTGTGAATTCTTCCTTTAATCGCCTTGAGAAGAGATTACAAAGAGTTATCCTAGATCCGATCAAGGAGGATCTCTCTCATTCTTGAGAGTGTTATTGGAGCGAGAAGAGTTCTCTAGGCTCAAGAGATTTTCTCCAAGGATTTTGTACACACAACAATTTTTTATCTGATGGGATGATCCCTTGACTAATTAGATAACAATAAAATAATGGGGAATTTAATTCACCAGGTAATAATAAATAATTATCACAAGTTTCGTAACTTATTTTATTATTCCATGTGAAACCCCATGTCAAATAATATTAGAAATACTATTATTTCCATGGCATGTGCTTAACTTGAATGTTATATTTTAATATTATTTAATCAAATAATATTTAATATTATTTGTCTCTAGACCCATAAATTGGTCGGCCAATCCTCCTCAATAGTTACCGAGCCTTGAATAATGGCCATATATTTATAAAATAAATATAACTACATTATTTTCCAATAAATAAATATTCAATCCCCAATATATTCTGTCGAATAACTAGCAATGAAATTAACACGATCAGATATAAATGAATTATTATTAAACCACAAATATGAATAATATTTATTCAACTTGTTAAATAATCAATTATTTATCTAAGATACTGGCTACACTTAGTGTGTGACCCTATAGGCCTCTTTCTCATTAGCATTAGGTGGGCTTGCCTAAAGTCAAATATTACTGTCTAGCAATGGTTCAAGGAACCCAAGAAAAATAAGTTGATGTCACAATGACATGTCTCCTCATATGAACAATTATCGTGTAACATAATCCCTTTTTCCTAATATCTCCAATCTATTGGGTTGCATGCAAGTGCCATCAAACCGTCTGCCCGATTTCTCATTATTTGAATTCCTAGAAAACACCTTTTCCATTGATTTTTTTAGCCTAAATTATTTCCATAAAATGGAATGAGACATCTACTTCCCTAGAAGTGTTAAATCCTTTCTCACATTATTCACTGATGTAGTATTACTCATGTTTCACCCAACATATCCTTCCTCGTTGCTAACATTTGTCGTCACAATTTTCATCAATACATATTAGTGAATGAGTTATAATACCCATTAATAATAAACTCAAATTCTAAGGATCAATACACACATCCATAGGAAGGAACATCCAATGACACTTATGAATGTGTATTTCCTACTCGTGGGTCTTCTTCTCATAATAACCACCTAGATATTACCAAGGGCGCACACCATAAGAAGGTGCCTTAAAGTTTCATGAGTCCCCACCCCTAATAGCTTGAATAATTTTTGTCCCTTAAAATGATATAATCTAGCCATAGAATATATATTAATGAATATTGTCATGGAACTTTGAGGTTCTCATCATAGTAGAGACCCACTACGACCTTTTAGGGCAACAACTATTCTTAGGAAATTATCACATACCATGTCACAAAGAATAAAAATCATGATGTTATAAGGAGTTTATTAATATTCATCCAATGAATACAAGTTTATCATAATGTAAAAAAGAAGTTTGTTTCTAGGGCACCAACTCCAACAAGTGACACAACCTAGGGTCGATCTCTCGTGGAGGCCACTTACACACCCTATATTTCTATTATCTCTATTATATTATTACAAATATAAAACCACTAAACTAAAATGGAGGTTTTTTAAAAGGATTCATGAAGTATAATATATATTTAATGTAATAAAGAATGATGAGAAATAGAAATTATGTAAGAAATTTTTTGGGTAGGTCTTGGCGGTTGAAATAATTGTTCAAAAGAAGTTCTCATTATTCAACTTAATGAGGCAATCAAGAACCATCACACCTTACCTTGTCATTTGAAATTTGATTACCCCATACTGAAACCTCTACATATGGGGAAATCTTCTTCTTAACTTCAACAATGAGATATCATTGTTAACCATCACTAATCATGCGATGCTCTATGGTATGCAAGATGAAAATAGTGAAGGGAAGGAAAAATGATAAATGAGAAGAAAAACTCAAATAATAGAGAAAATAGGGTGACCGCTCACTGTAACTGATTTAAGAATTGCTAAAATTCTCATAATTTAATAATGAAAATAAATTAAATCACAAGAAACTAAATAAAACCACCATTACCTCCCTTAATCAAGAACAGAGGTCATTGGAATATTTTTAGTGGATTTGAGAAGGGAATATGGTGGGAGAAACATATAAAAATAAAAATGGTAGAATAAAGATATGAATAAGATAACTAAATTATTCAAATTATACTAGAATTAAAAATTTTAAAATAATAAAATATTAATAAAAATGGACAACAAAGGATAACCCCAGTTTCAAACCCTTTGAAATGAAGTGCAAACACATTTTTATACATAGGGAAGATGAATTTTTTTTTTCTGAAAATATCCTTCTAAATTTTGAGCCTTTTATCCCCATTAAATATAGAAATTTGAAAAAGTAGTATTATTGAGAGTTTGTACCTTATGGATCTTGAATTCACACTAAAAATATCTACTTTATTTTCCATTTGATATAGGAGATATGCCTATTTTACTCCTAAAAATTTTATTCTATCCAGATGACTGTTTGAATTCCAATACTCCAAACTCCCATGCAATTAAGACCTTGTAAATAGAATAACCTTGGTTGGACTCAGTTATGATGTATGTTTATTAATATATTCTATATATCCATGTACAATATAATATTTATTGTTATTTTATAGATATATATGTTCCCATCATTAAAATTTTCCATATATGTACATAAGTTTTTAGGCCCATATTTCGAGATAGTTTTGGGCCTCCAAATGATGAAATCAGCTTTGGGTCCAGAAGAATGAAATAAATACCATAATTTATGTAAGTATACATTTTTTTTAAAATTTCAATCAGTTTATAAAAATTTATTACCAAAATATAGAAATAAATTAAAACAGTTAAAATCATAAATTAGGTCTTTTGCAAATTTGCTCAAAATTCTATTAAATCCTAAAAATGTGAAAATTTACCATATAATAGAACTATGGTGGGATTTAAATCATTTAATTAAATTAGAAACTTTATGAAAATATTATCTTCATAAAAGGTAGTTAAGTATCTATTTCGTATTGGGTACTTGGTTATAGGGTCCATTGGTTTAAAGATTCGTTTCAGAATAATCCTGGTAAATAGACTCTAAGAGGTGGGAATCATGTTCACCCATTAAACTAAGCATACTAGTATTTCATATGGTTTATTATATACCCAATCAGGATTACAATACCATTATAGGTTGGTCAAATTACCCACATGTGGGAATATAATATCAAAATTTCTTTCGTCACGTGCCAACATTAACCAAATATGGAGAATGGTAAAAGGATTTCATTCACTCTGCACTATAGTGAAGGTAATTAGAAACATCAAATGACAACGTTGAAATTTCCATGTGAATCTATAAGGGATGTAAGAATTTCATATGATATTATTATCTAATTGAGCCATTATAACACCATATAAAAAATAAATGATGAAGGAATTCTCTTCCAGGATGTTTCCACCATTATCAATAACCATTATAAAAGGCACATCATAAGGGAAAAAGGTGAAATAAAAAATATTCCTTAATATTCACATGAAATTTATAATACTAAATTTTATTTTTTAAATTCAAATAATTTTGACCTTCCTATGGTGAGATGAAATTTGAGAAATTACTATAGTTTTTTGGAAGAACAATGAAAGTTATATGGCATCAAATTGTACAAGAATTGGAATAAAATACTTATATGGTATAGATTCCTCCCATATTATAAGTTTCCTAGTATATTATAGATATAATAAAGAAATAATACTTCAAAATTGGTCATTAGATATTTTTCTAGTTGATATTCCATCACTAATTTACCAACGCTAACACCTTGGTAGGCACCCCTAGCGGAGAAGAGCCACCCACTTAGGAACATATTCAGGAACCCCACAAGTTAAGAGTTTGTAGGATCGAAATAGTGTATGTAGATGCTCAATTTTAAGGGGGGGGGGTGAATTGTATGTTTAAAAACATTCATTTTTATCCTTAGGGAAAAATCTGTTTAACAAAGCTAATTAATGTAAATTCACATATTCTTTTTTAGTTCTATGAAATAAACTTGCTTAGGGTACGGAAAAAATAATCTGAAAATGAAACATAAGAAAAATTTTCTTAAAGGAATATTCTACCTTAAAGAGTATAGCATATTATTTATCGGAGTAAGTAAAGTACAAGAAATTATAAGAATGTTATAATTTCTTCCTTTATCAAAATATAGTGGAAATAAAGACTTGAATAAAAAACAAGTAATAAGTAGGAAATATTTTCAACCAAAGGGTAGGGTATCCAACAACCTTGGATAAAGGTTCCTTGATTTATACATTCAAGAAAGTTTTCCTTATGCACACTATGGTAATCCATCGATAGGGAAATTAGAATCGGTCTTTCTATCCCCGCAAGACCTCAATCTTTAAGGTAGTCGGAACCTCTATCTTCCTATCCCCGGAAACCCTCTATTGTACTTCGAAATAATCGGAGTCACATGAACCAAGTTGGAAAATATTTTCATGGATGAAAAATATATTCATGAAATGAAAAATGCGTGGGAGTCTTTCTCTCTCTAGAAATTACTCCACAACATCACGACATGTAATCTCTAGGATGATCAACAACATTTCGCTCATTTGAATGAGGTCCTATTTATAGGCAAAACTTCAACAGTCAGCTCCCTCCTCCAATATTCATATTTTTTCATGAATTTCAGAGGGACTTGTATACATGTCACTCAAACAATAGTTAGTTAGAAACAAATTATACAACATTATTTTATTGTTACAAAATCATGTGTAAGGAAAAAATGAATTAGATTAACCAAATATGAATATACACAATCTTAGGAAAAATAGAATTTGGTATCCAAAGATATAAACAATTTTATTTTAGAAAAAATATATATTTGGATTATATTTTACAAATATTTTGGAGTCTCAATTCTGAGGAATTCAGAGTCCGAATTTCATAGAATTCAGAGTCTGATTTTTAGAGAAGTCAAAGTATGAATTTCAAAAAATTTAGAGTTTGAATTTTAGATAATTTGGAATCTGAATTTCTGAGAATTGAAAGGTTAAAATAGAAAACTAAATATCCATGGAACTATAATATTATGAGTTTTTATATAAGAATCTAAATTTTTTAACTTAGTAGTAAAATGATTTTTATTTTTAGAGGTTATAAAATGAGTCACTGATAACTAGGGTATAAATAATTTTTCTTAAGAAAATAATCATTAGAGAAGATAATTTTTCTTAAGATAAAGTGTATGATTTTTATAACCTAGAGGACTGGAAAATTCATAAGGAAACATTATTGACTCAACAGATTCTAGATCCATGTTTGGTTGAGCTTTATAACCCAAGGAACGATGTTGTTCTAATTTCAATGTATCCCAATATAATCCCTTAGCATTCAAAAATCATTGAAAGGAACAACTACTCAGGAACCTAACTTATTTTCTCGATCCATTGGGTTAAATAATGATATCGACGCCTCCCTGAATGGGATAATAGTATAGTAACGGAGATCATTTCCCAATTTCCTATCCTCCTTAATCAACAAATCCATTTCTGGTAGAGGGTTTTGTTTTTCATTCTCCCATATATTAGTTTATGGAATAAAATCTTCACACATCATTTACCGAGCCAATAATTTTATATATTTCAATAATTATATTTATGGTTCCAATTACTCATTTTTATTATTTATTGGGAAATTATTACAAGTTTTAATTATATATGTATTTTTGGATTTAGTGGGAAAGTGGATTAAATTTTGAGTTTTAATTGATTATTTAAACATTTAGAATTTTGAGGATAAATCCAAAATTTAATACTTTGTGTTTTAATGCCTATTTAAAGTTATTAGAGTATTTTAAATAAATCATGTTGATCATATGTTTAAATAAAGATTCTAGAATGATTGTAGGTTCTCATAGTCTCTGAAATTCATGGTCACTTGTTTTCCCTATGGTAGATAAATAGATTAAAATAAGTGATTAACCATAAGAAGTTCTCAAATAACCTTGAGGTAGTTAATTGAGCACATGACCATCCACCTAAAAAATTGATATATCTAATTGTACATTTATTCTAATCGATCACAAGGCAGTCAACAAACCATGTAAATATTGACCACATGTATAAAAATGACCGAACATTCCTTTTTGGATCAACTATGAATGAACATTTTATAAATTACTTGATCGATCACATGGAAATATAATAAACCACACAAAGAATCTATCATAGGTCACTTTACTACCATACAGTCAGTTTCCAATCATGAAGTCACTTGAACCTCATAGTCCATACCTTATGTTGAACCTCAGGACTGATGCAAGAGTTTTCCAAAAATAAACTTATGATGATCAATATCAAAAATTATAGATGATTTCGATGGACTAATAAAAACTTTAATCCTAATATTTTAGATTCCATTCTAGTATACATGTGATCAATTAGATTTTTATATATGGATCCAAACATGAAAAAATAGTTCAGTAAACACCCAAGAAGGAAGGTTATGGATTTTATAGATTATGTCGAAGACGAAATCATCCTCAAGGGAGAATTACATAGGGATAATTTCATAGGGAGAATAGGAAATAGGTTAAATATTTAAAAAGGATAAAACATCATAATTTTTACTAGAAGATTGGGATGGAGGCCATGAATCTATAATTGAAGAAGGAGGAAAATTGGATAATGGATCGACCCAAACATGATCATGTGCAATTTCTAGAGGACATCCTACAAATTTTGGTTACTTATTTTAATTTAGTTTTAAGCTTCATAATGATTTCTTATTCTCTTATCATCTTGAATACTAATCCCACAGAGGAGTAAACTTTGAGTGATCTGGGAAGGTAATACTAAATCTTTTTTTTCATATATGAGTTTATGTGATTCATGGAATAAAAATATCTCTTTCTTTATCATCTATTAAACTAGCCTCAATATTTCAATATGTTTTTTAATATCAAGCGTGATTATATTTGGTTTTAAATTCATTATATTAATTATCTCCTTGTTTGTGAATATTTACCTCCCTCTACCTAGTACTTGTTTGTATATGATGGAATAATCCTGAGCTAGATTTTGAAATGCTTGATGGTCCTCAACATGTCTAAAAGTGGTAGTGTGATATTTTGGCTATTTTGGAACAAGAAGATATGATTTGGAATTTCCTATGTTAACTAGGAGGGTCTACTGTAACAATTTTAAACATAAGAGGGAGTGTCACCTAAGTTCAAATCAATGTTTGGGATATTCTCACAATCACCATTAATTCAAAGGAGAGAGAGGAAGTGATTGTAAACTATATCTATTACTAGATTAGTAGAATATGAGTGGATAACATATAAACTTGGATAACATTTTAGTAGGTTAAGATAACCCTAACCTAAACACATTATCATCATAGTTTTTTTAAATCACTATTTCATTTAATTATTAGTTTTAATATCACAAGAATAAAAAAATCCATTTTCTCTAACAAACAAGATAAATTATATTTTTAGATAAGTCATCTTAAGATAAAATATTTGGTTACCACTAATAATATATTTATCCTAGAAAATTATTTCATTAGAGACAACCTATGATAGGTGTATTTTAAAACTTATGATATTTTATGTGGAGTAAGTTCCAAATATAACCCTTAGAATATAATGACCCATTCTTAAAATAAATAATCATTTAATTTTGATTGTTAAATTGAGAGAACTTTGTTCACATGACTTAGTAATATAAAATTATACTATGATTTTAAATAAATAACTCTTTAATACTCAAATGAAACTCAAAGTGTTTAATATGAGCTTACCATTATTGGTAGTAACCCCAACTAGACCCTTAGATTTATTTATTCCCCCAAAATTTACCAATAAGAAAATTAAAATTGTAATACATAATATTAAAAATGACTTTGAAATAAAAACTTAAATAATTCAACTACTTTCTAAATTACATGTCTTAAAATTTGAAGACTCAATTAGATATATCAAGGTATTAACCCTTGTTCACTCTACATTAAATATGAGGGGAATATATGATTATTAATTCAAGTTGAGGGAATCCCCCTTCTCACTTGAAGGAGTATCGAATGAGTGGTTGTACAAATTATAACCAATAGAGATACAAGACTAGGATGAACTGGACAAATGTTTCCTTTAAATATTCTTCAAATCCTCTAGAAAGAAAATAATAATAAAGGATTTGTACACCATTAGACTTGATTCATAAGAAACTATTTATGATTAATATGATAGATTCAAAAAATATCTATAAAACCTACCCACATCAAGAAATTGAGGAGTATTAATTCCTAGTTTTATTTTACCAAGGACTTCTAGAAAATGAAATGAACTTGATGGATACTTCATCCAAAGGATCCTTAAGAGAAAATTCACCAGTATAAGACAAGGTTCTGATTGAGAAGATTTCATATAATTATAAATATTTTTGTACAATAGGTATTGAAACAAGAGGTTTCCATGTGGTCAAATGTAACACCCCGAGCTTCCACGATACGCATCTCATTCAATAATGCAATAGCTTGCATTGTACGCAACTTTGAGTTCTAACACACCGCAACTAATCAAAGTAGCCATTATGAATAGTAATAACCACCTTTTTAAATTTATAGAAATTTTATATTTCAAAATTGACTTCATTTTTGTATTCCTAATATTGAAATTAGCCTATGTTGAATTTTTTGTAATTTTCTGAGAACTTCCAAATTTTTATGAATAGTGAAAAATACATAAAACAACTTTTTTAATCAAAATAATTTATAGTGATAAGTTATACTATTTAGTGGTTTTAAAGTATAATTAGAATATATTTTTACCATTTTATCCAATGGTGGTCATTAGAATTAATTTAACATTGAAATTGGACATAAACAATTGCCAATCTTTTGATATAAACTGTTTCTTAAAACACGCTATTTGTTGTAACAGCGGGAATTAATTATAAAATTAATTAATACAACTTATATGTTTTGAATTTTGTAAAATAGACATCATTTTTGAATTCGGAATATCAATTATAGCTTAGGGTGAAATTTTGGCCTTATTCTGAAAAACTTCAATTTTTGATGAATACTGAAACCGCTAAGTGGTTGTTAATAACTGATTTTTCATTTAAATGAAATATTACCACTTCTGTGATTTGATTTTTAAAAATCCGACATACATTGTTGTCATTAAGAAGTAAAATGTGGTTCAATGAGATTAAAATAATTTTTTGGTGAATAGTAACTTTTAGGTTCTTAATCACGATTAGGGGTAATTAGTGTATTTTAAGGTAAAAATAATGTTTTAATAATATGAGATGAGCTTGACACTTGTCCTACTACTATTGGATGAGTCATGGCCGACCAAGAAAACCGATGGGTCAACTTGGGGACCCCACGGAGCCACTTTAGTTGGAAAATGACATTAATATATATTTATTTAATGTTAAAATTAAATTGACACAAACATGAGTTGTTTTACTAAAACACTTTTTAAGTGGGGTTAAACAAGTACAAATTTTGACTATAAATATTCATTAGAAAGATAAAAAAATTTCCTACATCATAGTATTTGTTTTATAATTTTTAGACATTAAATAAATTAAATTATTTATGACATGATTATGATGAAGCGATGACCTCATTATTTAACGATTTAAATAAAATGAGAAGATAATGCAAAATCCAAGGCTTAAACTTGTCCAAAGCCTATTGGATGAGGATATTTCGAACCCTTACCAACTTAGCCACGAATTATATAAGTGTGGGACCTTTAGAATCCGAAAAAGCATTGTATAATAATGTAACATTTCAATCTTTCCAAAAGTGCCCCTCCTCTCCTCTTATAAAAGGACCCCACCTCTTCCACCTTATTCACACTTTCAAGCCATTTGGCTCGGCCAAACTCTGCCCAAATACTCTCCCAACTTCCCCCTCTTACTCCTAGAAGACTCACTTTGGGCAGAACTCTTCCCAAGGAAGCATTTGGCTCAAATAAAAAAGAGTTACCCGATTTTGAGGTAATGTCTTCTCTAATGTTGTTTTGTTTTGTTTTTATTCTCCAACCCCCTAAACTCTTTTTATTCATTTTTTTGTAACAAAACCAGTATCCTCAATATACTAGGATGTTGTTATAAGATGAATTCGAGCTATACTTACACACACCTACATCTAATGTTTAAAGAACATACAGTTTCTGTGGATGGCGAATTTCTGCCTCACGAAACGATGATTGTTCAACACTCATATAACACCTTCAAAGGTGGCCATTAAGATGTCACTATTTTTATATATGATATATAATATGTTTATGTTTTACTTATTCTTCTGTATTTCTCATTTATGTCATAATTTATGATTTCCATTATGGGTAAAACGCGATAATTTCATTTTAGGAAGTGCGGACTACCGCCCCCTCAAAGTGATTTGAATCGTTAATGCCATATGTGGGATGTATAAAGGATGGAGTAAATGGTATTATACACTATGTTATCCTGGAATTATATTATACATTTATATCATTATGATTTCGTTCCATTAAATATGAAATTGAAATGAAAGTAGCGTTCATGCGTACGTACGGCTTACCGTCTCCATGAACGGTGCATCTCATTTCTTACCTCTAAATGTTACGTAATATTATAAATGAATGTATATACTGGATATATAACATATATATTACATCTAAATCATGAATATAATTCTGGAGATAATGGATGTTCTACCACATAAACAACTTGTAATTATAAGAAGTTTATTGTTGACTCAAGTACCAAAGATCGACAAAACGACCGTTATTAACTTAAATAATTACATAATGTTCATATCATTGTAATAAGTGATATAATAAGGATAATTAAATTGAAAATGGTTCTTAATAAGGTATATATTAACTCTAGTTTATTATTCAGGAGGTTAAAGAACGGTTGAGTCAAGTCAGACACGAGGTAAGGGAACTTCTTAACCCAACTTCCATTCTTTGGGTTAATCTCCTACTTTCCAATTATGTCATGATTTTATTATGTATTATTTGGTATTTTTACTTTCTTTATGTATACCTATAGTTAATACACATAATAGATCTATTTTATTTTAAAAATGATTTTTTTAAGGACTTCGTCTCAATCTCCTTTCATTGAGTCATATTTGGTTTTATACACAACTTTCTTTTATACGGTGTATAAACCCTTTGACTTTTACGTTTATTCAAAAGGAATCTTTTTATACGAAGCGTTTTACTAAACGACAAAAAGAGAATGTTTTTCTTTCCGTACATATGCGGCGACAACGACTTCTCCGCCGCCGTGACCATTATTTGAGTTTCGGCTTCCTCTACAAGCCATAATTTTTTTTAATGAAAAATAAATACAAAGTTTTAACTTTCTTTTATTTTATTGAAAATGGTTTTGAAAGCGTTTTTATTATATCAATGTGTTGTATTTATATCTTGTGATTGAAATGTGGAAATGTTATTTTTCCTTTATGCATGTTTTATGTGATACGATTATGTTATGGTTTATGATATGTTTAAACCTATTCATATGAGGAATGCATTGGACTTAATAAGTGACGGGTGGAGCCCGCTATAGCTCCTCGATGCATCGGTAGGTCTCATGAGACAACTAGAAGTGGAATTGGCCGAGGCCATTTCCCAATTTGATTTATGGTTTTGGCCAAGGCCTTAATCATTTTAGGCGTCTTGGCTGAGGCCTTGACAAAGTGTTTCAGAATGTCTGGCATTATACATTCCCTCATTATGAAAGTGGTTATTGATATTGCATGTGATTATTCGACCAGTAGAATATCCATGTGAATAAGTAAATGGCATTATCTCATTTTACTTTTGCCATATTATGTTGAAGTTCATGTTTAAAAGGCTTTTGTTTTAGTTATACATTGCCTTAAAAGTTAATGTTTATTTATGAAAGCTTCCGCAATATTGTTATCCTTACTGAGCATCTGAGCTCACCCCTTTCAATGTTTTATTATTTTCCAGGATGTGAAGAAGTATTTTATGAATGACCTGCAGGGATTTTCAGAACAATATATGAGAGTGGACTATGGAGACTTTGTTATTGTAGTTTTTCACTTTATGATGTAATGTAACGTTTACGAATTTATCTAGTGTCTCCAAGGCTACTAAACTAATCGGTCTTTCGAGACTTGATCTTTTGTGATCATGCCAATGTTACGAAGTAATGCACCGGCTCTGGGTAGCTGGGGTCGGGGCATTACAGTTGGTATCAGAGGCAGTTTAGTACTAACCATGGAAGCTAGATTTAGATAAACTCTGATTAGAGCACATAGACCAAAGATAGACTTTGAGGATTAGTATAGAAGAACTTCCTAGAATTTTGTTATTGTAGAGATTTTGTGAGTTTTCCGAGCAATACATCCCTGTCTGGATACGAGCAGGTAGAGGCGGCTTTGGCACAGATGTGCCTAGGGGTAAAACCCGAAAAAACCGCTTTGAGCTAGACTCGAACGGGAACTGGTGCACGACAACGGGCCCTACTGCACTCTTGGTTACGACACTCTCAGGGGATATGCTTAGGATAATTCTTGTTTTCTTTACAAACCACTATGAACGGTTATGAGTATATACTTCCTCAAAGAAAACCTTTTTATGATTATGGATTATACTTATAAATAGTTCAATTTATGTTAAGTATTTTATAAGTATGGAATTATATATTTTGATTCATAAACTAATCTATTTTATGCCATTGTATAGAAATGGGGCCCAGTAGAAGGAATGTGAACTCCAGCAGTACGTATGATCCAAAGAGTAAGAAGGATCATATCTTTCACGGTATTAAGCCAACATTTCTAAGGGAAATAGTCTCCCATGTGTTCTCAACATACGAAGAAATAGTATAATGTGTTAATAAGATAAGTAAAGAATTCTCTGAGTCCTATGGCTTTGAAGCGAAGCAAGAGACGAAAGGGATGGAAGAGAGAATGATGGATAAAGGGATGAGGGGAAAGAAGAATTTTCCAATATGTGGTAATTGTGGGAAGAAACATCATGGAACTTGCATAAAGGGAATGGGAGTTTGTTATAAGTGTAGAGAAAAAGGACACAATGTGAGTGACTGCAAGGGTAAGAAAATGGTTTCAAATGTACAATGCTTCTTCTGCAAGGATTGGGGACACTACGCAAACCAATGTCCAAATCATCAGAGTATGCCCCAAATGATGTTATTGGATAATAATCAAGTTATGATACTACCAAAGATGAGGTGTAATGATTATAGTTCTTATGTTGTTATTAAATAATTTTGTAATTTGAGTGTTGTATCAATGATGTACTGGTTATAATAATTATGGAGTATATAAGGATTGTACTGCAGTACTATTTCATCAAGGACTTGAGATTGTGTGGAACCAAGAAAAGTGACTCCACAGTAGGATTAAATTTTTGGAAAATATATGGTTGAGAGAAAGATATACCATAATATGGTTCTGATACCGAGATTGTGATTTTGGAATAAGACGTGATTGATTTGGATAAATTATATTGGATATACTTAACTTCCTTGAAACTGATTGATGTTTTGTATACATTTTTGGATAGAAGGAGTATATCTAGTATTATATAAGGAATAAGGGATCATGGTAATTCAGTATGTTTAAAAAGAATACATGATGAAGGTATTCACATGTTGTTACGTGGGAAAAAGGATCTTCATTATGTTTACCTTCCTTATAAAATTTGGACTGTGAGTTGGACATAAGTATTTTGGATAACTATAAAGGTTGGAATGGATTAAGTTGATCTTTGGATAGTATTGTTTAAGGTTAAAGCATTTTTGAATATTATTTTTGGAATATTATAATACTATAGTTTTAGGAAAAGGACAACCTGCAGGGTGGGGCATAACCCGTCGCGTCGGACAAAGCTGCAGGAATCGAACCCACAATCATAGTGCGACGGGCCTTCATTTCCTACCACTAGCCTACAGGAAGTCTCTGGTTATTACAAAATAATTTTACTAATCTAAATAGTATGTGTTAACATTTGTAACCTTATACAATTAGGATAAGTATTATATTTTTGAGTTCTATTATCTTTTTGAGTGAAAGATGAGTTGATGGTTGAAACTCTAATTGTCAAGCATAAATATATATATACCTATCTCTTATTCAATGAATAAATTAATTCTTAAACTTTAGTAAAGGGATATTAAAACAAAAAAATGTGTTATCCTAATACCTTATGTCTTGTTGAACTGATGATATTTTAAATCAACATAGATTGAAGGCTTTGAGGCCCTCAATTTGACAGTTGATTGTGATTGATGACCTCAATCACTCCCTACAAATATTTACGTTTTTCCTCCAATTATATGTCTTTAATTTCCACCAATGTTCTCCTAATCGAGATCATAATTGGGTGGTGACTTTTTCATTTCCCTTTCCCTCTTATTAAGGCTAAATTTTATTAATCTTATTTCCGATGTGGGTTTTCCTCAAAGGTAATTTCTCTTTTCAACCTTTTATTTTCAAAGAAAAATTTAAAATTGCGAGGATGCAATTTATTGAAGGAGGGGAGAATGTAATACCCCGAGCTTCCACGATACGCATCTCATTCAATAATGCAATAGCTTGCATTGTACGCAACTTTGAGTTCTAACACACCGCAACTAATCAAAGTAGCCGTTATGAATAGTAATAACCACTTTTTTAAATTTATAGAAATTTTATATTTCAAAATGGACTTAATTTTTGTATTCCTAATATTGAAATTAGCCTATGTTGAATTTTCTGTAATTTTCTAAGAACTTCCAAATTTTTATGAATAGTGAAAAATACATAAAACAACTTTTTTAATAAAAATAATTTATAGTGATAAGTTATACTATTGAGTGGTTTTAAAGTATAATTAGAATATATTTTACCATTTTATCCAATGGTGGTCATTATAATTAATTTAACATTGAAATTGGACATAAACAATTGCCAATCTTTTGATATAAATTGTTTCTTAAAACACGCTATTTGTTGTAACAGCGGGAATTAATTATAAAATTAATTAATACAACTTATATGTTTGGAATTTTGTAAAATAGACATCATTTTTGAATTCGGAATATCAATTATAGCTTAGGGTGAAATTTTGGCCTTATTTTGAAAAACTTCAATTTTTGATGAATAGTGAAACCACTAAGTGGTTGTTAATAACTGATTTTTCGTTTAAATGAAATATTAACACTTCTGTGATTTGATTTTCAAAAATCCGACATACATGGTTTTCATTAAGAAGTAAAATGTGGTTCAATGAGATTAAAATAATTTTTTGGTGAATAGTAACTTTTAAGTTCTTAATCGCGATTAGAGGTAATTAGTGTAGTTTAAGGTAAAAATAATGTTTTAATAATATCAGATGAGCTTGACACTTGTCCTACTCCTATTGAATGAGTCATGGCCGACCGAGAAAACCCATGGGTCAACTTGGGGACCCCATGGAGCCACTTTAGATGGAAAATGACATTAATATATATTTATTTAATGTTAAAATTAAATTGACACAAACATGAGTTGTTTTACTAAAACACTTTTTAAGTGGGGTTACACAAGTCCAAATTTTGACTACAAATATTCATTAGAAAGCTAAAAATATTTTCTACATCATAGTATTTTTTTTAAAATTTTTAGACATTAAATAAATTAAATTATTTATGACATGATTATGATGATGCGATGACCTCATTATTTAACGATTTAAATAAAATGAGAAGATAATGCAAAATCCAAGGCTTAAACTTGTCAAAAGCCTATTGGATGAGAATATGTCGAACCCTTACCACCTTAGCCACGAATTATATAAGTTTGGGACCTTTAGAATCCGAAAAATCATTGTATAATAATGTAACATTTCAATCTTTCCAAAAGTTCCCCTCCTCTCCTCTTATAAAAGGCCCCCACCTCTTCCACCTTATTCACACTTTCAAGCCATTTGGCTCGGCCAACATCTACCCAAATACTCTCCCAACTTCCCCCTATTACTACTATAAGACTCACTTTGGGCAGAACTCTTCCCAAGGAAGCCTTTCGCTCAAATCAAAAAGAGTTACCCGATTTTGAGGTAATGTCTTCTCTAATGTTGTTTTGTTTTGTTTTTATTCTCCAACCCCCTAAACTCTTTTTATTCATATCTTTTGTAACAACACCAGTATCCTCAATATACTAGGATTTTGTTATAAGATTTATTCGAGCTACACTTACACACACCTACATATAATGGTTAAAGAACATACAGTTTCTGTGGATGGCAAATTTCTGCCTCACGAAACGATGATTGTTCAACACTCATATAACACCTTCAAAGGTGGCCATTAAGATGTCACTATTTTTATATATGATATATAATATGTTTATGTTTTACTTATTCTTCTGTATTTCTCATTTATGGCATTATTTATGATTTCCATTATGGGTAAAACGCGATAATTTCATTTTAGGAAGTGCGGACTACCGCCCCCTCAAAGTGATTTGAATCGTTAATGTCATATGTGGGATGTATAAAGGATGGAGTAAATGGTATTATATACTATTTTATACTGGAATTATATTATACATTTATATCATTATGATTTCGTTCCATTAAATATGAAATTGAAATGAAAGTAGCGTTCATGCGTACGTACGGCTTACCGTCTCCATGAACGGTGTATTTCATTTCTTACCTCTAAATGTAACGTAATATTATAAATGAAAGTATATACTGTATATATAAGATATATATGACATCTAAATCATGAATATAATTCTGGAGATAATGGATGTTCTACCACATAAACAACTTGTAATTATAAGAAGTTTATTGTTGACTCAAGTACCAAAGATCGACAAAACGACCGTTATTAACTTAAATAATTACATAATGTTCATATCATTGTAATAAGTGATATAATAAGGATAATGAAATTGAAAATGGTTCTTAATAATGTATATATTAACTCTATTTTATTATTCAGGAGGTTAAAGAACGGTTGAGTCAAGTCAGACATGAGGTAAGGGAACTTCTTAACCCAACTTCCATTCTTTGGGTTAATCTCCTACTTTCCAATTATGTCATGATATTATTATGTATTATTTTGTATTTTTACTTTCTTTATGTGTACCTATAGTGAATACACATAATAGATCTATTTTATTTTAAAAATTATCTTTTTAAGGACTTCGTCTCAATCTCCTTTCATTGAGTCATATTTGGTTTTATACACAACTTTCTTTCATACGGTGTATAAACCCTTTGACTTTTACGTTTATTCAAAAGGAATCTTTTTATACGAAGCGTTTTACTAAACGACCAAAAGAGAATGTTTTTCTTTCCGTACATATGCGGCGACAACGAATTCTCCGCCGCCGTGACCATTATTGGAGTTTCGGCTTCCTCTACAAGCCATCATTTGTTTTAATGAAAAATAAATACAAAGTTTTAACTTTCTTTTATTTTATTGAAAATGGTTTTGAAAGCGTTTTTATTATATCAATGTGTTGTATTTATATCTTGTGATTGAAATGTGGAAATTTTATGTTTCCTTTATGCATGTTTTATGTGATACGATTATGTTATGGTTTATGATATGTTTAAACCTATTCATATGAGGAATGCATTGGACTTAATAAGTGACGGGTGGAGCCCGCTATAGCTCCTCGATGCATCGGTAGGTCTCATGAGACAACTAGACGTGGAATTGGCCGAGGCCCTTTCCCAATTTGATTTATGGTTTTGGCCGAGGCCTTAATCATTTTAGGCGTCTTGGCCGAGGGCTTAACAAAGTGTTTCAGAATTTCTGGCATTATACATTCCCTCATTATGAAAGTGGTTATTGATATTGCATGTGATTATTCGACCAGTAGAATATCCATGTGAATAATTAAATGGCATTATCTCATTTTACTTTTCCCATATTATGTTGAAGTTCATGTTTAAAAGGATTTTGTTTTAGTTATACATTGCCTTAAAAGTTAATGTTTATTTATGAAAGCTTCCACAATATTGTTATCCTTACTGAGCATCTGAGCTCACCCCTTTCAATGTTTTAATATTTTCCAGGATGTGAAGAAGTATTTTATGAATGACCTGCAGGGATTGTCAGATGAAGATATGAGAGTGGACTATGGAGAATTTGTTATTGTAGTTTTTCACTTTATGATGTAATGTAACGTTTACGAATGTATCTAGTGTCTCCAAGGCTAATAAACTAATCGGTCTTTCGAGACTTGATCTTTTCTGATCATGCCAATGTTACGAAGTAATGCACCGGCTCTGGGTAGCTGGGGTCGGGGCGTTACATCAAAAAATTTGATCCATCACCCTTATTAGAAATAAAACATTAATTGGTAACTAGTTTGGTAAGACATAAAGATTTAAAAAAAATTACTGAACAACAATAATCAACTATGGTATGTGGTTTATACTCATCACTTATTCATTTCACCAACAATTTTTCTGAATTGAAAGACATTATAATTCATAAAACCTAATTTAAACTAAGTTAATTCAAAAAAAATCAATTATGGAGAGATCCAAACCAAGTATAGTATGGGTTTGTTAATCAACAGAAACAAGATAGACCCCCTACCAAAATCAGAACTCAAACCAGCGCCTTACCAAAAAAATCAAAATCTCTATCACCCAAATCCCTTATTAGAAAAAAATAATAATAGGTAACCAGATTGGTAATACATATGGATTTAAAACAAATTTGTGAACAACAATAATCAACTATGGTATGTGGTTTATGATCATACCTTATACATTTCACCAACCTAGGTGATAAAGTGAAATACATTAAAATTTGTAAAACATACTTTAAACTAAAGAAATTATTAAAAAATGATGGAAATGTCCTAAAAAAGTGTAGTAAGGGTTTGGAAATTATTATAACCAGGATAGAACCCCTACCAAAATCAGTACTCAATCCAGCCCCTTACTAACAAAAAAAATCAAAATCTCCAACACCTAGCACCCACCACCATTTCATCAATCCTAAAAACAATCCGATAACCAACTACCTAACTAACCACCCAATTTACAGAAAAATATACCTTAGGATAAATCCCATACCATGTAGTAACAACATGTTTAAAAGAAGGATGAGCTTAGGAATGAAATCAAAGAGTTGAGAGAAATGATTAAAACATTAAAAAAATATAGTAAAACAACCATAACAAATAGTACCTAACCCAATTAATAATTTCAATATGATTACATAGATAATTTTAAATGATATCCCACCACCAGCCACACATGAATCTCTTCTAAGACAACCTAAATTGGAGGGGAATTAAGCTAGAAATTTTGAATCTTTTGTGAATATTTTGGATAAATATCCCCAAGAATACAGAAATATAGAGGAATAAGAGAATGGTAGACCATGGAAAAAGAGAAAATAAACACCAATATAATATAATATTTTTTATATGAAATACGTTCCCCACTATTCCCATAAATAATAACATAATCAATGAAAATTAAGAAGGAATCACTTCAGAAAAAGGGAATCTTTTCAGAATGTAGTGATTAATATTCTAAAAGTACTTAAGAATATTATAAATTAGTAAATCTTTATCATTTAATATTTCACAAAGAAAAAGTGACTATAAAATAATTATAGGATCAACATATAAATAATTGTCTCATCCTTGATCACACACTTTTTTCCCACTAAATATCAAGATATAAAGAAAATTTCTATTCCCTACACCATTGGATCTTTAATTTTTTGAGAATATTTTTATGATATATGTGATTATATTAATTTATTTTTTCAATTAGTGTTAAATTACTTATATATGGGATATTTTAAACCCATGAGAGTGGTGGTATGGATCACAAGAAACTCCACTATTTTTCTACCTATAGTTCTAGAAGACCTATTAGTTAGAGTTCAAGGATTGAGAGTTCTAGCTAACATCTATATTATCAGCATGGAGGAGGATAAATCACTAGAACACTCACCCATAATCTTGGGTAGAACCTTAATAAAGTGTTCTAATACCATCATCAATGTCCATGAAGGAATACTAAGATTGGATTTTGGAGATAATACTATCCGCTTCAATATTTTTGGCTCTTTGAGGAACCCTCAAGATAAATGTTAAATTTTTACACCGTCCCACCTTGAACTGGCTGAAATTTTAATTATTTAGGTATTTTATATGAATTTTTATCCTTATAAAAACATTATTTTATTCCATGGAATATGAGGTGGTACAAAACTATATAAATTCTATTTTCATATTGGAGGAACAGGTAACTTATTATTTTTTTAGTGAATCTAATGGTTTATTTAAAAAGGAAGAAGATGATATGTTTTCTATAGTATAGAAAGTTCAATATTTTGGAGTTCGAAACATAAATTTAATTTCACATTTTTAACAACCACAAAATATGGAATTAAAGCCTCTTATAACTAAATTGAAATATATGTATCTCATAAGAGAATAAAAATTATGAGTGATAATTATAAATAATACTTATTCAAGATAATAAAAAAAATTAAAATTTTGAGTAGGAATTTCCATGCAAGAATATGGATCTTACCTTATTTACTAAAAATAAATTCTAAAAATATGATCACATATAATTCCACTTAAATAAGATTCCAAACATATTTGGTAGACTAAAAGGAGGCTAAATCCCACCATTATGGATGTAGTGAAAAAGGATATAGAGAAACTCTAATAAGTAGAGATAATTTATCCCATGTTAGATTCAAAATGGGAGGGGGTTGACCTTTCCATGTAGTTCCAAAAAAAAACTATCCTAAAAATTTTGAGAAATAAGAGGAATGACGCAACTATAAAAATGTGTTATTGCCATATATTAATAGAAATGGCATAATAAAAACATGGAAATTGATTAACAAATGTGATGGTTTATTAAAACTATTAAAATATAGTTCAAAAATATTTCATCTACTTACCACCCTACTTATTCCTATAATATTATTGAATCTCGTCATCTATAAATCCAATCCACAATGCTTCCCCTCTTTACATGATTGACCAAATTGGTGGATCTAGAAATCATTTTACCCCATCCTTCCCCTCCCTATAAATCAAACTCTACTCTTACCAATTTCAAATTTCCACTATCTTCCCTTCGTATAGTGATTAACTAAATTGGAGGTTATTTAAATTAAATTCCCTGGTGCTCTATAAATATTCTTTCATCATTCCTCATATTTTAAAACGTTTTTTACAATTAAAATCAAGTGATTTATTACTCTTTTGTTGATGTTAATCCCAATTATTTCACTAAAACTATTAATTCAAACGTCTATAAACCTAAATAAAATTATTATTTAATCCATTTTTGTATTGGATATAAAATACTAGTTTTAATATTTTATTAAATAAATCTTGTTATTTTATTTTTATTTTTTTTGGTTGAAATTTTTATTTTATATTTCTTTTAATATTTATTCTTATTGCATTAAAAAAGAACTATCTTTATTGATAGTGTATTTTATCTAGTGTGTGATATTCTTATATAAATTGGTTGGTCTAGATTCATAGAAAAACGAGTCTTAAGCCACCATAGGCAGAAGAGTAACAATAATTCCACACCCTCCAGTAGTTCCAAAATTCAATATGGGAGGATGTGTATATAACATGTTTGATGGGATTGACCCTATTACAAGGAATCCTTCTTGAATTTACTATGTTTAATTAATTTATCAGTTTAAATGTAAATATACTATAATTATTTTTACATGGTAAAGGAGTTAAATGATAGGCATTCTATAACAATGAATTTATTTAAATTGGTGTTTTACATAATTGAAAATTTAAATTTGAGAGACTTATTTATAGAAAAGAAGTAATTTTAACTTTGTGTTTTAATTAATCTTTGTGACACATATTACTCTATATTTTGGTAATAAGATGTATTAATTGGTTATGAAAAATACCATAAAAATATTTACCTTTATTACTCTAGTGAACACTAGTTATTATCCATGTGATTATGAAATATTTTTTTTCTTGATATTAATAAGCCAAAGATTGTTATCTACTCAATGTATAATGCATATTATTACATTACTCTAGACTATCTTATGGTATTTTAACCTCTATTTTTCTTTTTGAGAGTTTTCAATTCACTTTATAGGTAGGTTGTTTGTTCTAATGTGTTTTATTTTTGAAAGCATTATTAACATTATTTATAAAATATTTGTTTTGAATATTTTACTTTCACAAACGTTTTAAAAAGGAAAATATAAGTGTGTTTGGTTTATATTTATTTTTTTGATTGATTTTTATAAATAAATTCATTTCAATAAAGTAATTTCAACATTTTATTTTTAATTATTTTCCTTATATAAAGGAAAAGATAATATTGATGGTAGTGGTAAAAACCATCATATTTATTCAATTTTTATAAGATGATTTAAAACAGTTCTCAGAGAAAATGAGTATAGTTTTTTCAGGAAAATATTTAAACATATTTTTGTTTTTATAAGAATTATTAAAATATTTTAATGAATTAATAGTTTTCTAAATTTATAAAGTATTAAATGATAATACATTTATCTATTATATAAAAAGTGTGTCATACTTATGAATTCATTAATAAATAGGATAATAAATTAATGATCCAAAATAATACTTGTATTAAGCATGAATCAGTTATAATATTGTTATTTTTAATCAATAATTTTACGATTAATTTTTTATTCATACTGAAATGAATAAAATTTGGATGTGAAACATTTGTCTGATCACTGATTAGTTTCAAGGGTTAGAATATTTTTTGGTTTTTTCATAAAATAATTTTTTAGATAGTGTACATATTTAAGTAGAATTTCAGAGTGGGTGAATACATGATATGTGAAACTAAAATCCATTAAAATCCATGAGTACCATGTCTTATTAGATGAATTAATTCCTATTTACATTTTACAATCACTGTCACATAATTTTAGGGTCCCTTTGATTATATTATGTCACTTTAATTGAGTCTTTTTTTCTAAAAGACTAATCAAAGTGTTTCTAAAAAACTACATAAAGATGCACTAATAATTATTTATAACTTGGGGAAATTATCCCTTCATTATTTTTCAAATATATGTTACATATGACTATGCACATTCCAATGAAAGTTTTTTTTGGCGGTCCCTTTGGTAGTGAGTGGACACATAAAATAGAAATAATGATGTTTATATTAAAATCTATTGTGAGAAATAATAATTTTCATTTAAGATAAATTATGAAAGGTCATTTAGTATAGGAATTCATGGGTATCAATTCAATATACTTGGTTAATGTCACTACATGATGTAATCGACCAATGAGAAATGAATATGAGAAATATAATCCCATTGAGTCTACATTTCCATTACCAAACCAAACCAGGGGAGGGCATATATGGATCATATAGGCTATGTACTTTGAATTAGTATGAGTGGTAAATGACACATCGTACTATATTATTCAACTGTGGTGTAATTGAAAATTATATCGAGTAATTATAATTATAAATATATATATATTATTGTGAATTTATTATATCTTATAAAATAATAAAATTATCATATTTATAGAGAGCATAGTGAAATTATAGAAAGCACACATAATTTTTTATCAATTAAGAGGAGGGAGAAATTGAAAAATAAATAATTTTCAAATTTGTTTAAGTAAAAGGTATTAAATTTCAATTTTGTACATGATAAAATCATAGGTACTTGTTTAATATTCAATTTTTACATATTTCCTATTCAAAGTTTACTAATAGATGATGTATCTATTAAAATAAGGGCATTTTCATTTTATATGAATAATGTGGCATGTGATTGTAAATAAATGGGTTTAAATGGATTTAAATTAATTATAAATAATTTTTCATCAAACATTTCAACACAACATGATGGTGTCACGATAAGTGAAAAAAACAGATTGTTACGCTAGGGGATGAGACAAACAAACTCAATTAGAAAATAAGTCATATTATGGGGTAGTTGATAGAATATTTTTATTATATTAATATGCACATGGTCGTGTCACTATGATGAAATTAAAGTGGTTTTATTCAATAAAATGATATGTCATGTATATAGATAGTTATGGATTTAGAGTTATTGATATGAAATGAAATCATTGTACATATTAGCAATACATTTTTACATCAAATTGTATAAAAGTGTTTTATGTGAATGAACCTTTAAAACCAAATTTTTTTGGTATTATGGATGTTATTATGAGAAATATTTTTGATGAGAAATGGGATGATAGTGTTGTTTTGGATGAACTGGTTAGTATAAACTCAAATATTTCCTTTGATGACATAGATAATTCATTTTGTAGAATAGATTTTGAATTGAAAATTGTAATAGAGAATGTGTAGCATTAACATGTTTATAATTATTTAGTTTATTTTATTCTAAAATGGTACATGTGTTTTTAAACTTTTATACATGGTACATAATTAATTTTATTTAGTATATTATACTAATTTTCTAGTATAATACTCTTTGAATGTTTTATACATGGTTTAAAAATATTTTAATTCCCAAAAAACATATTAGAAGATATATATTATAGTGTAATATTATTGTAATGTATTCTATAAGTGTCAATTATTTGGTCCATTTCACTTGAATATAGTTAATATTGTTGAAATAGATGTAAGAATTGATAATAAAGATCAACTCAAAGAGTAAGGACATTATCTTTTCTGATAATAGATGGTTTTTAATTGTTTTGTATCATCACATGACTTCCATACCCTTAAAATGAGTACTAAATTTTTGATTGTAGGTAATAAATAAAAATATAATATCTTATGGTGTTTATAGTTAACTACGAATAGAATCCCAAAAAAAATGAATGTTTTCGTTGAAAAAATCATTCAATTAATAGGATTATAAAGTGAATGATATAAAAAATCAAGAAATATAGACATGATAAAACTAATGAATTTTTAATTGAATCAACAACATATTGTGAAGGTTTCAATCCTATCAATAGAAGGGGTCACAACATCCCTATAGAATTTGGAATTTTAAGAATATGTGAAAACATTTAAAGAAGTAGTAATTTAAAACAATTATTTATCTCAGTTTGGAATTTAAAGTAGAAGCTTATGTTGTTCTGTAATGTTTTAATTTTGAAAGTAAAAACATAATTAAAATAAACTTAATGGAAGATGTAATGTTTTGGAAAATAATATAAATTTTATTTGAATTTTTATACTTATTTAATGTTTTATTTTATTTTTAAAATTTTCACATCACTTCTATAATTTTATGGTTATTATGTTTTATGATGAGGTTCTTAGAATGAAAATGAAAACAATTTAGATTTAGATAAGTAGGGATGAAAATTATAATTTTTACAGTGATTACATTATTTATTTTTTGACTATGTATGGAATTAAAACAAATCAAAATTAATATTAACCAGATTCATCAAGTACCAAACTTCTATTCATTGAGGATAAGCTTTAGAGGAAAAAATATCTGATCAACCTTACATGTAATGGACCTACATAAATCCCACCTATATACAGTGCCTCACAACCCATGGATCTATATTCACCCAGACATTTTCCTCACATAATGCCTCTTAATTTTATAGCTTACCCATATATAAGTGGTCATCCTTTTTATCCATTTCCATATAACACCATGTAGGGTAGTCCCACTCCTCCTACCCCTCATCTTTTTTCCCTTATCCACCTTTATATCAATAAGTCACTTTTGTACTATTTATTCATCCAATATTACCCTACCATTATATTATACTTTATCATTTGTGGTTTACAACACATGAAACCCCTCTAGTTTCCATCCCCAAAATAGTGTATAAGATATAGTGGCAACAAAAAATGGTTATGGTAAAACATTAAAATACAGTGAAGTAAATAATTTATTGTTACATTTCATTTAGATATATGTTTAAATAATATTCATTTCTTTATATAAGAACATATTATATTTAAAGTATTATCTATAAAATAATGCATTCATTATGGAATTGGAACACACAATAATAGTTCAGTAAAATGAGGACATGAAAATAATTGGAAAAAATAGTAAATAATTGAAATGTTTTATGGAGACAATCAGTGAAAATAAAAAAAATTATTCCAATTTAATAATCCTAGGGATAAAAGTCATGAAATAAATAAAAACAAGTCTTGGGATGAAATATGGGTAATATATTTTTTTGAAATTAATTTTTAATTTCTTTATAAATTGTTATTAACAATTTTGTTTTAATATTCATTTCTGATATAACTTCCCTGAAAGACTATAAGAAAGGACACCTAGGTTAATTGAACTTGGTGATACGTGGTGGGATAATAATTATGACTTGTGTTTTGGGTGGGAAAAATAGAAGATGTACTGATCTTGAAAATATACCAATCTTCAATGAATGTACACTAACACAATACAAAGACCTAATTTCACACCAGATCAGTTCTTGTTTTAAGGTAATTTAACAAAAGAAACATTTAGTGTTGTTTTTTATATTAGGATTCATTAAATGTTTTCAAATATAGTATTTTGTTTTTATTAAAGATATATTTTTCATTTAACCAATCATATTAATTTGAATGTTTTTATCTGATAAATAATATATAGGTTTTTTATTAACTAGAATAGATATAAATCAATGTACAAATACATGTGTACTGTGTTACTGGATATAGAGATACATGTATGTATTGTTCCCCAATTGTTACTTGTTCTAATCTATAACAGATCATCATAAATAACATTTAGTTCTTATAAAACGTTTCTCAAAAGGCATTAAAATGCGGGTTTGACTCGAAAAACTTCCAACTATGAACATGACTATAATCTAGTAGATAATTATTTCACCTAGATACATGTAATACTACATGAATCCAGACTAAATATTTGGTCTAAAACCAATAATATTCCACCTTCCTGGTCCACTCGATAATTTCGAAGGATCTTATAAAAGAAGGCATCAACATCCCTTAACTTCCATGTAACCTATATCCTATCCTAAAAGATACATTCAAGATTATTAAATCTCTGTACTTAAAACTCAATGGTCATAGCCTCTAATATGAAAGAGAATTCAGTTTACACTATACTGATTCTATATTCTTCTAGACCAACTTGACTAACTCTATCAACTCTAACACAATTCTTGGAAACCTAAGTGTACTCTCACATACATTAGACCAAAAATTATAGGAAACTGATGTGTGCAACCATGAAATATATAAAATGGTTTCATATAGAATTATATTTTGAAAAGTTCTCAGTTTATTTGAAAAAGGATGATGTTAATTAATGTTGTAATTTCCTTAGAAAATAGGTAGAATTATTTTATTGAGGCTTGATATTTTTTACAAGTTACTTAAAGTATTTTGAATTCAATTTAAATGGATTATGATGTATATAATGAAATTTTGAAGGTTGGAGATGAATTTTGGAGGTTTTCGAGTTCTAGATTTTTTGGATAACTGATAAAACTTGAGTTGTGCATGAGTATTTAGAACAAAACAATTTCTATGTATTACTAAAATGTTTCTATGTTAGAGTTATACAAAAAATATTGAGATAAATATTATTCAACAAGTTTTGTGGAAAAATAAAGTTGATATGATAGAGGATACATTATATTAATTTTATGGATATGATTTTTATGTTTGTGTAACCTGAATACTATGTAAGTGTAAATAGAATGTTGTGAAGGATATGTGGGAGAAATATTAAGATAAACTAGAGTTAATAAAATTTAAAAAGGGTCATATAAGATTAACTTTATGATTTTAAAATATTAACCTAATGGTTTTAAAGGCTACATTTTATAGCCATGATGGTCATGTAAGATTAAAATAATATTTTAGCGAATTATGAGTCATAATTCAAACAATTTCTAACTATTTATAAAAGATTTAAATATAACAGTGTGTTTCTTATATGTTTTTGATTTAGGCTATTCTTTTAAGTGGAGGAAAATGTTATTATACCATGATGAGAAGATTTAAACTACAATATTATTCTGTGAATGTAAGAATGAACATGTGGAATAGAGTTGCAGTTTTTATGGAAATTTTAATGAAATAAGCAGTAAAATATAGATAATAAATTCATGAAGAATTAGAGATAATATTCATTGTGATAATTCTAAAATTTTAAAGGGAATCATTAACTCCATTTATCATTGAAAAACTATATGATTTTAAGGATATGATTTTGAATAATATTAAGAGTTAGAGATTACTGTGTAGGGATTAATGAGAATTTATATATTCCAAATATAATGTTATTATTACGGTGAGAATTTTGGAATTTCCAGAATACTAATAAAATAATTTAAAAGGCAATTGTGAAAGGTATAGGGGAATAAAATTATGAAACTATTCAATAATGAGATATTTAGTAGGGAAATTTTGCAATAATTATGATAAAACTAGAGAAGAGGAGAACCCAAAAAATTATTCCACAAAGGACATGAGTAATAAAATTCCATTCATTCTAGCCACTAATGAATTGATATTTCTTAGTAATTATTCTTCAAGGATATAGTATTTTATTTTTTTATAACATGTTTATGAGAGTTTAAAACTGGATAGTTTAATTGGTAGCATAAGATAGGTAAATTCTACACAGACCATGATACATGTGTTATACTTTTCCAAGGGATAAAATTATCATTTTTTTATTTAGATTAAAAATAAATTTTAATTTATTTATAAAAAATAAATGAGAAAAGAAATAAAATGTTTAAAAAATTTTAAATAAAATATTTAATATCTCCCCTATATTAACAATTAATGTATAGTATATACTACTCAAAATAGTTCAATAAATTTAAACAATAAAATATACATACTTATTCTGTGTGAAAGTAAAAACTATATATTCATACATATAACATATCCTTTATTGAAAACAAAATACTATATCCTTTATTGAAAAAAATAATAGATCACAATACATGAAACTCAAAATAACATATCCTTTATTGAAATCAAACAATAAAACAAATAATGAGAAAAAAAACTAATAAAAATATATTGATCTTAATTGAATCATCTCAAATATACCTAGATAGAGTTCAAATTATCTATTTTATTTTGAAAATAAATTTCATATATCAGAAAAATTAATGTTTTATTATGGTATAAAAATTAGGTTTCCATGTTATTTTCTCCATTGGTGGGTGTGGAATTTTTTTATATATTGTAATCTAAGATATTAATATCATAGTATATTAGAATTAATTAGTTAGTTTGTTTATTTAATTTAAATTTTCTTCTTATGAGTGTGTTTGGTTTTATAAAATTTTTAAACCCTATTTATTTTATTTATGCATCAATATTAATGAATTTTTTTTTATTTTAAATGATAATAATTTATCCATTTTGACTTGTTAAAATGATAGTATATTTTTACTAATATGAATCGTATGAAGGAAAACAAAAAAATAAGAGTGTCTCAAAATCTATTTATACTTTAGAGAACACTTCAATGATAGATCGTGAATATTCAAATATAATATATCATTTAACATTGAGTATATATATATATTATTGATTTATTATGAATTTTCATACAAAAAGAGGCATTCAATATTGATTGATGTGTTCTTTGTTTCATATCATGTTTTACTAGTACAAAAAATAAATATAGAAGTAATATGAACTATGAAACGCAAGAGAAAATTATAATACTATTTTGTCATTTTTAGTTTGTTTATATTTTCTAAGTTATATTCATGTTTTATTTGTTTCTCTATTAAAATGGTAATAACCTTTTCTAAGATTTTATAAAAGCTCTAGGGGATAATGGAATAGACATATTTGGACCGAATAATTAATTTCATCAGTTATTAGGTAATGAGAACAATGGAAGAGTTTGTTGTAATCCTAGAAATAACATCATGCCATATGGATATTTGTCCTCCAGTATTGAATATTTCAGTAACACTATAGGTATGGTTACCTTGTAATTGTAAAATACTAACATCAATATAGCAAAGAAACAGGTTCAACAAGAGTCTTGGAATAAAAAAAATGAAAACATGGCCAATTATTTATGGTGATATCAGCTATATTCTATTCACTTCCACAAGAGGGTGAAATGTAGTGGATGAATGCTTATCAAGTCTGTGTTCAATTTATGAGGATGAAAATGATTATGAAGCTGAGGATGATGATGTTACTAGAGACAACAATGATGATGGTGAGGATATTGGTGGTGATGATAGTGGTTTTAGTGGTACACATGTTGATACTGCTTGTAATGTTATTGATATTGGTGCTAATGATGATTCGATTGATGAGGATTTAGTTAACATTATTTAGTGAAATTATTAATAAATTATGTATTTAAATATCTATCCTTCTTGAATGAATATAAAATAATAATTTTATATATTTAAATTTTTATTAGTTTTCTATGTGGAATTGTTTTTATTTGTATTTTTATGGAAAATGAACAATACATTATGTTGAATCTAGGCTACGATCCATGTTTAACTTTTTCCATAATTAAAACTAAAGTCATAGTTACAAATTTTCATGGTTATAAAAATTATTAAAAAAATTATAATTTAACAGTTTAAACAGTGGCTATAAACTTTCTACTACCACTATTTAAACCATGCCCACTGATAGTAATTTCCATGGTTATAACTAAGCCTGTATAGGTATAATTCCATGGTTCAAACCATTGGTATAAATATTATACTACCAAAATTTAAACCATGTATATTTTGAATACTATACTACAATGGAAGTAAAATCTGTAGATAATAAAACAAAGGTTATAACATATAGCCACCATTGTTTGGCCTAATTCCATAGTTTCAAACCATGATCATATGTCCTTTTTCTTGTTTTGAAAATTAATCCCTATGAGAATTCAAAAAATGTTGGATAGTGTGTATAGATTATAGAATGTTATATTAGTTCACCCATAAAGATCATTTCCACATCCCATTCAATGATCTGTTGTTATAGAGACAAGAATGGATAACACATTATTTCATCCGAGATAAATTTAAGATATTTCCAAGTTCCTATTTATCATGAGGTCTACGAGAATACCACCTTTACAAGTCCCTTTGGAACCATTTATTATATGAGGATTTCATTTTTATTTTATAATGTCCTAGGTAATTTTTATTGGTACATGGTAAGTATATTTTCTGAATATATTAAGGATTTCATTAAGATATTCTTTGATGATTTCTAGGTTTTTGGAACTTATTTGGAATGTTGTTTAATATATATGAAAAATTATTGAAAATTTTAATTGAAAATAAAATTTTATGTAATTTTTAAAGGTTTCAATTTAATTTAAAGAGAGGTTTTTTACTTGGGCATATCATTTCAAAAAAATGCATTAAATGGATAATTCAAAAAATAAAGTGATAAGTTCTGTTCCTTACCTAACCTGTCTTAAACAAGTCAAATAATTTTTAAGAAATGCATGATTCTATAGGAGGTTTATTAATTATTTTAATAAGAATTATCCTCTATCTATAGATTACTTTTAAAATATAATAATTTTGATTTTAATGATGTTCGTAGTTTAGATTTTGATGAGATAAAGAGTATATTGAAAACCTGATCAATAATGAAACTATCAAATTAGATTCAACCATTTAGTATTCTTTGTGATTATTATATCCTATCAGTTGGTGTAACCATTTCATAGAGGATTAAGGAAAGACCATAATTCATTTCATAAAACCCAATAACCTTATATGCTGAATAATTTAACTACACAACCACAAAAAAGAAATTTTGAATCTTTTTTACTTTATATTGATTCATATCATATTTTCTTGGAGATAAATTTTTTTGACCATGTTGTCCTTTTATATTTGACAAATAAGATAGATACCAAGCCTATTCTTTTGTTATGAATCCTATTACTTCAAAAGTTGAACTTGAAAATAAATGATAATAAGGCAGATGAGAATCAAGTAGTTAATCACTTGAGTATACTAGCTAACATAGTTGATGTATAGATTTTATCCCCCAAACTAAAACCAAACCTCATTACTAGTAAGAATATATACTTGGTTATAGGTGAAGTTCCATGGTTTTCTAGAATGTTAAATTATTTAGTAACATTTCCAATCCCATCTCTTTTAAATCCCCAATAAATTCAATGACTAAAATATGAATTCATATTTTTATATTTTGGTAGGTTTATTTCTTTTGGATATTTATAATGATCAAATGATAAGAATATTCCTGTATTAATGTGAAATAGATATTTTTTATTTTTTCACTCAATTACTTAAATAGGACACTTTGGACCACAAATAACATTAAGAAAATTTTTTTAATCTAGAATTTATTGGCCCAAATTGTTTAGATATGCACATGAATTTTATAAAAAAAATGAGAAAAATACACATTTTCAAGAAATATTTCAAAAAAGAAAATAAATTCCTTAAAAACTCAATATATATATATATATATTTATTTATTTATTTTAGGAATTTTGGGAATAGATTTTATGATATAGTTTCCCATTCCATCTGGTAATTATTAAATTTTAAGTTTATTTAATTATGTATCCAAATAGGTGGAAACTAAATCCACCAAAATTTATTATTATCAGGTTGTGTATAATTTTTATGGTTAATATATTCTGTCCATTTAGAGTTCTTAGATCCATCATCAGTGATCAAAGACTCATTTTTTAATAGGATAATTGAGGCTTTACTGAGTAAGTATGAGATGCATCATAAAACATAAACACCATATCATCCCCAAACTAATGTGTTGGATAAAGTTTATAATTTGAAGATTAAGGGAATTTTAGAAAATTATGAAAAATAAAATAGTTTGTATTAAATCCATAGGATGGAATACACTTTGTCTGATTATAGAATATAATATAAACCCCTAATGTAATGAGCCTATACAAGATGAGTTATGGTAAAAGTCACCCTTTACTTGTGTAATTGGATCATAAAGCATATTGGGTAGTGAGGGAGATGATTTTATACATAAACAGAGTTGGAAAGGAGATAAGAGTCCAGATATAATATGAACATAAAATTATAATATAGTCATTTTAAAATTTCAAGATTTACAAATGAATGAAAATAGTGGATTATGAAAAGATGATCCAACCAAAAGGTTTCCATCCTAGAGACACAATACCCTTACACAACACCAGACTCAAATTGATGCTAGGTAAAATTTAATCTAGATGGGAAGGTCTCTTTATAATTACCCATGTATATCTTTTAGTGATATAAATATTATTAAGTAAGGAGAAAATTATCCATTCACTATTAATGGGAATATATTGAAAAACGTTTACAGAAACATGCCACTAGAGCCAATAGAGGAGACCAAAATCCTCCTACCTATTTATCACTAAGGACCATTAGGTTTTACCTTTCCTTAAAACTTATATATTGTCATTATTCTATTAAATATTTTCTTACATTATAACTTTGTTAAAATTCATTGAGTAGACCACATCATTTAAGTGTGTGGGAGGGGACCTTTTAGTTTATGACTTTTCAATTTTTTTATTTTTCTCTTTCAATATTTGTGTATTTTACAGACTTTTTTGGGTATTTTTTTTAGTTTTACACGGTTTTTGAAATCTATATGCTCAAATGGAATAACCTTTAAAACAATAAATCCATAATAATGCTGATAAACTAGTTTTACCCACTAACACACATTAAATGAATGGTAAAATGATTTTTTATGACATTCTTAGTCAAATAAATTCAAGAAAAAACACAATAAATTTTGAATCTAATGTCATGAATTATTATCCTATATATTAAATCCCTTACTTGAGAGGATTATAAACTAAATTTTTACATATTATTTATAATTAAATTTTTGTTGATATAACTAAAACATGATTGAATAATAAGTTCTTCATGAGTAATCTAGTCAGAACCTTGGAGAATTCAAGGACATTTTACTATAAATGATCAATGTACTCATTTTATTTTAATCCCCCTTTCAATGAACCATATTTCAAATCCTACCTTTATATTTAATTGATTCAGCTCTTAGAAATCGTTTATTACTTTTTTATGAATCCACATTATAATCAAAATATCACTATATACATTTTTATAGAAGCTTTTTTATGATATAAGTTGAATTAAATTGTCGGGGAAGGGAGGAATGGTGATATAAAAATATGTTTAGAAACATATATTTTAATTTAATGATTTTTATAACTTTTTGTCTGAAAATGTTAGATAAAATCATAATGGTAATAATGAAAAAATGATCTTGATGACACCCAATGTTGGCCATGTAAGTCCCCCCACTATTTTGAAGTGAAAAAGTAACCCACTTTACCTAAAAAATATTATTATGAAGATAATTATAGATTTAAAAAATATGAAATAATGAATTAAAAAAATTATGGAAATATGGAATAATTTTATGATTCTATTGAATTATAAAGGGTATTAACTAACCATGAAGTTGATGAAAAGTTTAGAGGCCAAGTTGAACTGAAACCTAGTTTAAACGGGATGAAATTTGTGAGGTTTATCATGGTGAATCTATTTGAGAGGAAGTAATTCTATTAAAATATAAAGAATATTCCTATAATACATATGAATGAAGGAATATAATTCCCAACAAGTGGAAAGAAACAACCCATACCAACCAAAGAATATAATATGAAGTCCCTATATGACTTCAATAGAATAACTGAAAAAATGGTCGAAATTATTAAATGAATCAAAGAGAGGAATATTATTTACTAAATAGTTGATAAAAGTCATGGGTTATTGTTGGATAATTTAGATAAGTGAATCAGAGTTAGTGGAAGGGTAATTTGAGTAATAATCCATTCTTGTAGGAAATTGAAAATCATGCATTGAGATTCATCTTATAGAAATGCTTCCTCATTTAACCTCAATATTTTAAAATTAAAATCCTAAAATCCATTAAGACACAAAACAACCCTGATGAATCCCTCATGATATGTGAACAAACTTATCTCATTTGTTAGGTATTAATAAATTCATCAAGCCTATAGTGAATCTTATATGAATTTGGAATGAGAAAAACCTTGCTTGAAAAAGATACTCGAGTGTCGAGTGAAATATTTCTATGAAGGTAGCTATAAGTGTGTATAAGGGGATGAAATAAGTGAAAATAAATTAAATTTAATTAATGAAAAAATGGAATAAAGACCCTCAAAGAGGCATGATAATAATTAGTATTACTGTGATTAAAAAAAAGAAACTCACATTAGTTAGGTATTTTAATTTTTTTATAATATCTTTGAAATCCATTATTCTATAGTTTATGGTATAAGTATGGGGGAGTTAAAAAAAATATTCATTTAATATATTATAATGAAATGAGATAATAATTTAATGTATAACATTAATTATTTTCAAGGTTTAAATACAATTATTTAATAAATTACTGGGTAATTATTAAATAATTGACTTATAAGAGTATTATGGATTTTAATGAGGAAATGGATTAACTCTTCAGATTTAATTTCTTATTTGATATTTGATTTTTTGAGGACAAGTCTTTCATTTAATATTTGTCGTTTTAATGAATATTTTATGTATATAACATTTATTTTGAATAAATTATTGAAACTTGTTATTTAAATAATGATTTTGGAATGGTTGTAGGTTCTCACAATTACATAACTTCATATTCACTAGTTCAACACACAATTTATATATCGACCATAATAAGATATAACTCAAAATAAGTTCTCAATAAACCTT
The DNA here is from genome assembly GCA_963277665.1 of Viscum album. NCBI lineage: Eukaryota > Viridiplantae > Streptophyta > Magnoliopsida > Santalales > Viscaceae > Viscum > Viscum album. Next base: position 510,613,094 of record OY728145.1, read on the forward strand.
AAGGTATTTAGTTAACCATATGACCATCCACACGACCACATGATGATCGGATTGACTAGGTGTTCAATTTAATTGACCATAGTAAAGTCAAATGACCATGTAAATATCAACTATAATAAGATAACTGATTAAATGTGTCTTTATGGATCGATTGTGACTAGATATTATATAAAGATATGGATCAACTACATTACCTTCCAATCAACTACACACTGAATCTATTTTATAGTCACTTTATTTCCATATGATCACTTGTCTACCATGCGGTCACCTAAACCTCATAGTTAATTCGTTATATTGAGCCTTATGGTTAATGAAAAACCTTTCAAAAAATAAATGTTTGAATATCTAGATAATAATTTAGGGGACTCATCCAAACATCAATACAAAGCATCAGTATGTGATCACTTGGTTGTCGTAGGTCACTCTTAAATAGAATTTCTATTTTACTCGTAATTCAACGTAGTGGCTAACTGGGGTCATCTTCCAAGGAGAAGGGTTTTAGAATCTCATTATCCAAACACTTATGTATTCATATTTTGTTTTATTAATTTTATAATATACAGAATTAAATATATTTTTTTGGTTTTTGATTTAACAAATTTAAAACAGAAGAAATTGCAGTCAACACAATAATGGGTTGAAGTGGTCAGATCCAAGATCAAACACATGGATCCTTTATCATTTTTTAGTTCTCATATAAAAATGGTGTTAATATCATACTTCCATTTCACCCCATTATCTAATTTTTGTTTCTGAACATACACAAGATAAATCTTTCCTGATATATCATGGTCTACCACCACCACAGTGAAGAGGAAATGAACACACTCTATCAAGGAATTCACTATCTCAACACCCATATCCATCATATGTTTCTAATCCAACAATCCATAGTGCTCCACAAGTATGAAATATGAACTAAGAGAGGGAGGGATATATCATTTGATAAATTTTAGGTTTCACCTACTCATCGAGAATAAAAAATGAATATCATTGATCTTTTTCTTTCCATTTTGGTAATGCATAAAGGATGAAACCCAAAAATAATTAAAGAACAAAGTGCTTGTGTGTTATCCACTAGGTAAATAGCCCTTGGTTTAGTTCTGTATGAATTGTGTTTGAATAGATCACATGATTAACATGGAAGGTAGATTTAACAAAAATATAGAAAAATGGGGAAGTATATAAGAACACACAGTTGACAGAGGAATAACAGAATTGAAATCAAAATTATAATTTTAAAAGAAAATGTGGAAAGAAATTAAAACTAGGTTAGGAAGATTATGAAGGGTTTTAAGGGGTTAGGAAAAAAATATTTATAGGAAAAAACATTATTTATTTTCATATTCAGTGTCGAGGTGAGCTTCTCGGATGGATACCACACTTTCAACTCCGATGGTTGTAATCAATTCTGTTAGGAGTGACTTTTACCATCAATTTTTTCAGAGAAGAATTGAATTTCCGATTTCATTGAAGTGACTTGCTTTATTAACTTTGTCATGGTTCTAATGGGCTTTGATTCTACTCGAATTAACTTGGAAGGCATTTGTGTCATGTAAAAATAATTTGTGGAGTGATTCTCTTGGGATCTCATTAGGGTTTCCATAGTGGATCGAATGACATCCTAAAGAACACAAATACTCTAGGTGTTTATCCATGGTAAGTGGTGCCACAAGATTGATTTCCAACAACATATTTGACTAGGACCATCGATATAGAGCATCAGGGGTCCAACTGAAAACATTATAGATCTAAAGGAAAATCATATCTCTTGATGAAAATAGTCTGGTAGTTTATGCTTGGATTGGGGGAGTGTGGTGGTGAATGAGCGCATGCGCACTATAGTTATCATGATAGGGGTAGAGATGCAGTGTAAATAAATGTATATTTCAAGGAATATTTTGTCCTTATTTTCTTTGGGATTTTACGAGTACGTATTTTCTGACGGCACCTGATTCCGAGGCCTGGTGTGCCTGGAATCAATTTTCGAAGTCTAGCTCGGGTACATTTAGTGGATGAACGAGCGGGTTTTCCTCACTTTTGAACCGGTACTTGGAATCGAAATCTGAGGGCACCAACAAAACCGCAGTGGAGGTAATTTCTTAGGAAGACCTTTTCTGGAGTTGCGTTTGCTCGGGAGGTGTTGTTAAATAAATGGGTTAACTGAAGAGTGAAATAAAATTTGCGCTACAATTTTACTTTTATTCTAAGTAATTATAACCTATGTGTGGAAGTTGGGGTGGGATCCACTACATCCTAACTCCACTTGGTAGGATATTAGTGAGGTGGGGCCCACACAAGCCCCACCCCTTCATTTCCCCTAAACCCCCTCTTAATTTTGGAAACCCCCCTTAAATTTTTAACTCTTCCACATTAATGTCTGACAATTAAACACCTAATTAATTTGAAAACACAAGTTTAATTAATTAGGTGAATTCAAGTTTTGAATATTAAAAAAATGTTGGCATGAGTAATAAAATAAGGCAAAAGCCTGATTTTATTATTGTGGTATCATTGTGTGGATATTTTGGGAGAGATTACTCAAAGTCTTGAGGATCTTCTTCTTCTTCATTGAAGAACGTGAAGAACGCCATCACCGCAAGGAGAGATCGACATGCCGTCTCTTCTCCTCTCCGCAGCCGGTGTGTGACGCCTTTCTTGAAGAACGACGACGTGCCTTCCTTCGTTCTTCTTCTCGCATCAAATAAAGGGAGACGCCACTCCTCCTCGGATGTTCTCCCTCATCATTTACGGAGTTTCTCCTCGTGACACTGTTTTCCACGATGTCGTTTTCCGCAATCCAAGCTTCCGCGAATCACTTTGAGGTAGGGGTTTGATTTTACGTTCGTGGTTATTTCTAACGTTCATCGTTAAATAGCCGCATTCTATCATTATAATGGGAGGAGGTCGGACCGCAAAAACACGGTCGACTCTCCTCCCCTTGGTGTTGTTGGACTTCTACGTGGCTTGGAACGGAGGCGACGATGTGCCGTAGCACCGCGCGGAAACGAAGGAACCACGGCCAGTGTGGGCCACGACAAAGGAGCGCAACCCCGTCGCGCTGCACCGTTGAGACCGAAAGGGGCGATGGTCGGAGTCGGGCCGCGGAAGAGGGGTGAGGCACTGTCGCGCCGCGCCGGAGCTTCATGAAGGGCCACGGCCGGGGCGGGCTGCGGCGTAGGGGTGCAATGCCATCGCACTGCGCCACGCCGGTCAGACAAGGGCCACAGCGGTGCAGAGTACAGTGGCCGGAAACACCAGCCACCGGTGCTATAGGAGGTGGGACCAACAGGTCCCGCATGGCACAACAGGCCTGCCGTAACGGTCGGCCGGATCCGGGAAACCGAGGGTTTGAACCCCCAGCCAGCGCAGCAACGGCAGACCCACGCGGGTCTACCGTTCGGTTCGAAGGGGGTGGTGGCTTTTCCCCCATTCTGTGTCATCTTCAGTGGACGCCCGAGCGGGACCGGACAGACTACACCGGGCCGGATCCCCGTTTCGGGCCTGGCCGCACCGGCTGGGCAGGGCCGCGGCAGCCGGGTCGCGCCCAACTGGGCCAGAACCAGACCTGGGTCGGGTCGACCCAGTTCGGGCTGACCGAGGGGGTATTGGGCTGGGTTGGGCTGGGCCCAAACCCCCTGTTTCGGACTGTTCCGTTCAAACGCCCATATCATGGGCTAAGGACCTTCAATCGATGCACCTTCAGTTGTGTAGAGATCCGTGGATCGAGAAGGTCATTTTAGTATATTACACTCAGGGGTTCGGAGAACTTTGGGTACGCCCGGGTTGGTTCGAACACGAAACCAACCAGACCCTCTGAGCAGAAACGCTTATAACATAAACTCCCGACATCCGATTGACGTGCCATTGACTTTGATGGATTTCCCTTAGTGAGACGGTTCTTTTGGCTTACTCTACTTGAGGTTTGGACATAGTTGGAGTACAGTTGGGTTGGTTTTGACTTAAAAACCAACCTAGCCCCTCGGACAAAAAAGCCAATAACTCCCAGACCGGGCGTCCGATTGACGCGCCATCTGTCACGTTGAGTTACTTATGAAGAGACAGAACTTTGGGATACATAAACTCCAGACTACGTGTAAGTTTATGTATCAACCCCCTTGGCTCGTGGAGCGGACCCTCCCGGAATCGAGCATTCTGTGTGCGGGAACCCTAGAGCCGGCTGCGACTGTGATGACGACGATGACTATACAGAAATCCTGTGTGGGTTCAACATCGACGACCACTGTACTGGAATCCTCCATGGGTTCGACGGTGATGACTACTGTTCTTGTATCATATGTGGGTCCGATAGTTTTTTACTATTGTTCTTGTATCCTACGTGGGTCCGATAGTATGTGACTCTGTACTTGTATCCTATGTGGGTCCGTTAGAGTATCTGGTCTTGTATCCTTTGTGGGTCTGACAGCTTAGCTGGTCTTGTATCCTATGTGGGTCTGATAGCTTAGATGAATCAGTGGCTAGATCTGATCATCTTTATCGTCTTACGAAGAAGTATACCTGAGTGAGCTGAGTCTTAAATTACAATCAATATCATTGATATTATTATTGTTCTTTCCTGTGTGGATTGGGTTGTGCTTTCCTATGTGGACTGGGTTTTAAATTCATATGTGGAATGGGTTATGTTTTTCCTATGTGGACTGAGATGTAATTTGGGCTCGTGTGCTGGAGCCGAGCTGGAATAGATGACTTAGGTATATGTATGGGAATATACCTAATTAGAGTTGGTTGTCACTTCATGATTGTATCTTTATTTTTGTGGGTTATCCTTCGTGGATTCTGGGAGACCGTCGAGGGTCTCGGGGTCCCTACTGAGTAGCGTATACTCACCCCTACACAGGCTATGTCCGCACTACGTTGTGTTGGATGAAGACTACAGACAGCGCTGATCAAGGTGGAATCTCGTGGAGCTGGACGGTACCTGGAGGTGGATCACTGGACGGGACGTACACGTAGCGGATGGTTGGAGCCGAGGAGAAGAGGAGAATATCTGTACTCACCCTTCAGGTGGGATTTCATAGAGGAAGTACTGGTGGTTGTTGCTTTGTCTTTCAGTTGTTGTACTTTACTTTTCAGTTGTACATCACATCAGTTGGGTTTGTATTCTGGCCCATTTACTTTCCAGCACTTACTTTTGTATTTAGTGTTTACTCAGCTTGTGTACTCTGTGGTGTTTGTTTACTTTATAAAGAAAATGTCTTCCCTTTTTATCAGGATTTACGCCTTTGGTGCTAATCACTATCCCCTGGTATATAGAAGGTGGGCTTGGGGTAGTCACGACACGGGCCCCGAGGAGGGGACGTGACAAATTCGTATCAGAGGGCTGTGGCAGATTTTTTTTCTCGATGCCTCACCTGCCAGCAGGTGAAGGCAGAGCACCAGGTTCCGATAGGATGGGTACAGCCCTTGGAGGTCCCGGAGTGAAAGTCGGACGGTATATCTATGGATTTCGTGACTGGACGTCCACGTACTTCCAGAGGTCACGACTCCATTTGGGTGATTGTCGACCGACTCACCAAGTTAGCCCACTTTTTACCCATCAGAGAGCAGGGCATAGTGGAGAGCTTGGGACGCCTCTACGTTCAAGAGATTGTACGGCTTCATGGTGTGCCATCATCTATAATCTCCGATCGAGATTCTCACTTTACTTACCAGATTTGGAAGGGGTTGCAGGAGGCATTCGAGACGCAGTTACACCTGAGCACCGCTTTTCACCCTCAGACGGATGGTCAGACAGAGAGGACCATTCAGACTCTCGAGGACATGCTCCGTGCATGTGTCCTTGACTTTGGTCGCAGCTGGGAGGATCACATACCCTTGGGTGGGTTTGCGTACAACAACAGATACCACTCCACTATCGGGATGGCACCATACGGGGCATTGTATGGTCGACCTTGCAGATCACCACTGTGCTGGACAGACCCTAGGGAGTCAGCACTTGTGGAACCAGAGATGGTCCAGTCCACGACAGAGAAGGTCCATGTCATCCAGGTGCGGATGAGGATAGCTCAATGCCAACAGAAGTCTTATGCTGACAGGAGGCGGAGACCACTAGAGTTCGAGGATGGCGACCACGTTTTCTTGCGAGTCTCACCTCGACGTGGATTACGGAGATTTGGACGGGGCGTTAAGTTATCTCTGCGCTTCATCTGACCATTCCAGGTTCTCAGCAGGATAGGAGAGGTGTCTTATCGCCTGGCTCTACCACCTCAGTTGCACCAGGTGCATGGCGTCTTCTACGTATCTCAGCTGAGGAGATACGTGCACGACCAGACGCATATCATCGACCATGGGGAGCTGGACATTGATGACGAGGCGACTTTTGCGGAGGTCCCGATGGAGATCGAGGATCGACAGGAGCGGGTCCAATGTGGACGATCAATTCCTCGAGTGTGCATCAGGTGGCAGCAAGGGAACCTCCAGGAGAGCACTTGGGAGTGGGAGGCTCAGATGCGTGCTCAGTACCCTCTTTTGTTCCCCTAGTTTGTGATGTATCTTTACGGGGATGTAAAGCCCTGAGGTGGGAGTAATGTAATGACCCGTAAATTTCAAGGAATTTATTTTTCTTATTTTCTTTGGGATTTTACGAGTATGCGGTTTCTGACGGCACCTGATTCAGAGGCCCGGTGTGCCTGGAATCAATTTCTTAATTTAGCTCGGGTACGTTTAGTGAATGAACGAGCGGGTTCTCCTAACTTTTGAACCGGTGCTCGGAATCAAAATCCGAGGGCACCGATAAAACCGCAGCGCCGGTAATTTCATAGGAATACCTTTTATGGAGTTTCTTTTTCTCGGGAGGTGTGGTTAAATAAATGGGTTAACTTAAGAGTGAAATAAAATTTGCGCTACAATTTTATTTCTATTCAAATTAATTATAACCTATGTGTGGAAGTTGGGGTGGGACCCACTACATCCTTACTCCACTTGGTAGGATATTAGTGAGGTGGGGCCCACATGATCCCCACCCCTTCATTTCCCCTAAACCCCCCTCTTAATTTTGGAAACCCCCCACTTAATTTTGGCAACCCCCCCCCCCCTTAAATTTGTAACTCTTCCACATTAATGCTTGAAAATTAAACACCTAATTTATTTGACAACGCAAGTTTAATTAATTAGGTGAATTCAAGTTTTGAATTTTAAAAAAAAATTGGCATGAGTAATAAAATATGGAAAAAGCCTTATTTTATTATTGTGGTATCGTTGTGTGAAGATTTTGGGAGAGATTACTCAAAGTCTTGAGGATCTTCATCTTCTTTATTGGAGAACGCCAAGACTTCGACAAAGAATGCTGTCACCGCAAGGAGAGATCGACATGTTATCTCTTCTCCGCTCCACAGCCGGTGTGTGATGCCTTTCCCGAAAAATGACGACGCGCCTTCCTTCATTCTTCTTCTCGCGTCAAAGGAAGGGAGACGCCGCTCCTCCTCAGACATTCTCCATCATCATTTACGGAGCATCTTCTCATGATGCCGTTTTCTGTGACACTGTTTTCCACGATTCAAGCTTCCGCGAATCTCTTTGAGGTAGGTGTTTGATTTTACGTTCATGGTTATTTCTGACGTTCATCGTTAAATATCTTCTTGCTATCGTTATAACGGGAGGAGGTCGGACCGCAAAAACACGGCCAACTCTCCTCCCCCTTGTTGTTGTTGAACTTCTATGTGGATTGGAACAGAGGTGATGCGGTGCCGTCGCACAGTGCGGAAACGAATGAACTGTGGCCAGTGCGGGCTGCGGCAAAGGAGTGCGGCGCCGTCGCGCCACTCCATTGAGACCGAAGGGGCCGCGACCGGAGTCGGGCCACGGCAGAGGGGCGCGGTGCTGCTGCGCCACACCAGAGCTTCATGGAGGGTTGTGTCTGGGGTGGGTCGCGGCGGAGGGATGTGGCGTCGTCGCGCCGCGCTGGTCAGACAAGGGTCGCGGTAGTGCAGAGGTCAGCAGCCAGAACCATCGGCCGCTGGTGATACAAGAGGCGGGACCACCAGGTCTCGCGTGGCAGAACCGGCCGGCCGTTACGGCGGGCCGGATCCGGGAAACTGGGGGTTTGAACCCCCGGCCAGCGCAGCAAGGGCGGACCCCCGCGGGTCCGCCATTCGATTTGAAGGGGGAGGTGGCTTTCCCCCCCCCCTTCCGCGTCCGCTTGAGCGGACGCCCGCGTGGGACCGGACAAGCTGCACCAGGCCGGATCCCCGTGCCGGGCCGGGCCACACCAGCCAGGCCGGGCCGCGCCCACCCGGGCCGGACTCAGACCCGGGTCGGGTCAACCCAGTTTGGGCCGACTCAGGGGGTATTGGGCTGGGTCGGGCCGAGCCCAAACCCCCTGATTTCGGACAGTTCCGTTAAAATGCCCATAACTTGGGTTACAGACGTCTAATAGACACACCGTCAGTTGCATAGCCATCCTTGGATTGAGATGGTCGTTTTAGTATATTACACACAGGGTTTCAAAGAACATTGGGTATGGCTGGGTTGGTTCAAACACGAAACCAACCAGGCCATCAGAGCTTTAATTCTTATAACTTAAACTTCGGACGTCCGATTGGCGTGCCATCGACTTTGATGGATTCCTCTTAGTGAGACGGTTCTTTTGGCTTAATCCGATTGAGTTTGGACACAGTTGGAGTACGGTCAGGTTGTTTTTGACTTAAAAACCAACCGGTCACTTAGGAAGAAAAGGCCAATAACTCTAAGACCGGGTGTCCGATTGACGCGCCGTCTGTCACGTTGAGTTCCTTTTGAAGAGACAGAACTTTGGGATACATCAATTATGGACTACGTGTCAGTTGATGTATCGACCCCCTTAGATCTTGGAGCGGACCCTCCCAGAATCGAGCATGCTGTGTGCGGGAACCCTAGAGCTGGCTGCGACTGTGGCGACGACGACGATTGTACAGAAATCCTCCGTGGGTTCGACAGTGATGACTACCGTACTGGAATTCTCCGTGGGTTCGACAGCGATGACTACTGTTCTTGTATCCTATGTAGTTCATACAGTTTTTGACTACTATTCTTGTATCCTATGTGGGTCCGGCAGTATATGACTCTGTACTTGTATCCTATGTGAGTCCGGCAGACTAGCTGGTCTTGTATCCTTTGTGGGTCCGACAGCATAGCAGGTCTTGTATCCTATGTGGGTCCGACAGTTTAGATGAATCAGTTTCTACATCTGATCATCTTTATCATCTTTCTAAGAAGTATACCTGAGTGAGATGAGTCTTAACTTACAATCAATATCATCAATATGATTGTTGTGCTTTCCTGTGTGGATTGGGTTGTGGTTTCCTATGTGGATGGGGTTGTAAATTCGTATGTGGATAGGGTTATGTTTTTCCTGTGTGGATTGAGTTGTAATTTGGGCTCGTGTGCTGGAGCTGAGATAGACTAGATGACTTAGGTATATGTATGGGCATATACCTAATTAGAGATGGTTGTCCCTTCGTGATTGTATCTTTCCTTTTTGGTTTATCCTTCGTGGATTCTGGGAGACCTTCGGGGGTCTCGGGGTCCCTACTGAGTAGCATATACTCACCCCTGCACGGGCTATGGCCGCACTACATTTTGTTGGATGCAGACAACAGATAACACTGATCGAGGTCGGATCTCGTGGAGCTAGACGGTACCTGGAGGTGGATCACTGGATGGGACGTACACGGAGCAGACAGATGGAGCTGAGGAGCATAAGAGACTATCTGTACCCACCCTTCAGGTGGGATTTCCTAGAGGACGTCTTGGTGGTTGCTTCTTTTTCTTTCAGTTGTTGTACTTTACTTTTCAGTTGTACTGCACATCAGTTGGGTTTGTATTCTGGCCCATTTACTTTCCAACACTTACTTTTGTATTCAGTGTTTACTCAGCTTGCGTACTCTGTGGTGTTTTTTTACTTTATAAATGCAATGCCTTCCCTTTTTATCGGGATTTACGCCTTTGGTGCTAGTCTCCATCCCCTGTCCTATGGAAGATGGGCTTGAGGTAGTTACATCACGGGCCCCGAGGACTGGTCGTGACAAGCAGAAAGGGAAATGGTTGTGGCATGGTGGGCAGTTGGTGAGGGAATTCACATTCAGTATATTGACAATAATATGGGGGTTAAAATGGGTGGTGGAGTAATGCATGGTTAGTTTCCAATTTAACCAGAATGAGGTTCATAATAGGTTGTCCATGTTTTATATATTGACTATGGGGATGGTTTTCGGTTGGTTTCATAATAGGTTGTGCCTCAAGGTTGGTAGATGGGGTGACATTGAATGAGAGCCATGATAGTCTTACAAATCATGAAAAACATGGTTAGGTAATTCCATTAATTTTCTTTGACCTATATTTAATCAAAATAAATTTCATTTCATTGTTAAAGTATTCCAATTTAATTTTAATAAATTAAAATCATTTTTTGAACAATTATTTTGAAAAATTAAAATCACGTCAGATTCAAATCTATTCCAAATCTATTATTAAATTATATTTTAAAAATTTATTTCAAATTGTTTGGATTTGAAATATGTATAAAAATAACTATCTCATTAAAAACCTATATTAATCAATGTTCTTCATTAATGTCCAAAATTCAAAAAGTTAGAAAAAATGAACAATTACCTACTATTTTAATTAAAATTTGTGTTTTTTAATGAATAACATACAATAAATGTTGAAAATTTTACCTAAAATCACTCCCCCAGAATTAAAATATTATAATCCTTGGAAATATTATCATTTAAGTGAAATTTAGTCTGAATTACAAATAAAACTAAACTCGTCCTACATGAATTTGAATTTACCACCCAGAGAAGAAATATACAAAGAATTGATCCTATGTGAAAATTATTTTTCATCATATATGAATCCAATCATTTCCTGAATTCAATTTAATAACAGTTTTAGTCCAGGAATGGATAAAAATATAATTAAGTATAATTAAAGTTTTAACAAAAATAACATCCATTTTTCCCTCTTCCCTAAGTTTCCTTAAACCAAAGTTTGATTTTCCTCTTTATTGTAACAAATTAAATAAATTAGTTATAATACAATTGTCACATTCATGGGTTCAATATTCACCTCATTTGAATGAATTTATTTTTAACTTAGACACTTTATATATATATATATATATATATTAATTTTTACCAATGATGACTGTGCATAAAACTATAAAAAAGAACTTATTTAAATTTATAGAGGGATAATCTCACACACTATGTCATCATCTCAAAGATATATTATGGGTTACCAATTGCTCATTTTAATCCAAGTTCATAGAAATTATATAATTTTCATTTTATTTAGCTCTCTAAGGTGTTCTTTCTCATAGAGGCCAAGTTACAAAATAATAAGATAAAAATTCCAGTAACATTAAGTCATAAAATCAATTCCACAGAAAACTTTTCACTCAAACTCCTTATCCTAGTTCTGTTACTGGACTTTCATAAAGGTATTGATTGATTTCAATCAACAATAATATAAATATCTCATTTTCAGAATTAATGAATTACATTAATTCTGGAATAATATATTCAAACCAGGTAGCACAGTAATGAGTTTCATGAAATGTTTGAAAAATCAAAAATCTAACTGTAAGAAAGATCTATTTAAAAATAATATTTAAGTTTTTTTTAAATACAGAAAAAAATACAGAAATGTATATATTATTTATTTTTTAGATTTTTTAATTTTTTTAGTTACAAATATTAAATTTAGAACAGAAAAGGTATTTATAAACAGAATCCACATTTTTATTTACTTTTATATTTACTAATAACTTATTAAAAATTGTGTTTTTTACTTAAATATTATAAAATAGCACCGAAGAACAATTTAAAAATACTCCTAAACCGATTTGATCTTATACCCCATATGTATTCATCACCGACCATTAAAAATCCCCGTAATATTTACCCAATGACATTGAACGAACAATGAAAATGGATAGACAGAGCTTGGTATTTATTTCCATGAATGTTTGAGTTGTGTAATACCTTCGTTCCATATGGAAAACGTGATCTATTATCCAATGTGTTTTCAACATAGGGAAAACATGTAGAAACAACATTAACATTATAAATTTTTTATTTAAAACAAAAGTATGAAATTGAAATAAAAGGGATATAAGTCTGGGTTTTTACCCTCCAAAAGGTGTTTTATTTAGACTATACATAGCTAGGGAGTCTTGTGACTATCCTAAATCTATAGTAGGATGGGGTTTATCTGATGTGAATAACCATGTTCATTTTATTTTATAGTATCTCATCTCTACTTTTTCATGGAGACCTCATTCAGTAGTGTGAGGTACTTCAAAAAATGGGGTTGGTAGAATCAAAATTGGGGCCTCCTCAAGTTTGGCCACAACTATTGTGGATCCTTCTTCATCAAGTGGATCCTCGAGTTGTGTTTCTTCATTGTATTCAAGAAAGATCATTTTTGGTAAATGAAAATTGAAAAACTCATCACATAGTGAGATCAAGTCATGATATCTCCCTTCATATACAGTAGCTTGTAATTCTATTTCTTCACGGGTGACCACTAGTGATTCTTCTTATATTATTGTGCCACCCTCTAGTTGGTGTTAATATTGAGGTTGCTGGATTACTATCTTCACTACAGGTCTGAGAGAATCTTCAAATTGAGTATCCATTTATCTGATGGAATATTTTTTAAATTATTCAAAAGAATATTAATTTTTTTATTAAATTAATATTCATTAAGATCCTCTTGTTTATCATCTTGGGTAGTATCATACTTTATTTATTGTAGTTCAAATTTCACTTCTTCAAATTATATCTCTGATTTTTCTTCAAGGGGAGATACAATAGGTTCTTGATCTTCTGTATCCAGGGTTAGAAAAAATGATACGAGTTATAGAATTTGAAAATTAGGGAGAGAAAAGAGTATAAATGATTTTGAAAAATAAAAATTGTTTAAGGATTTATTGAATCCCTCATATGACATTGATTAATGTTCTTTCTACTTATGAAGCACCGTTTTATGGTTGTTTGTATTTCCCATAGCATGTGGTTCATCAATTCTATCCCCAAACCAGTGTCTCTTTCATTCCTTCTCTTCTTAATCTAGGATGGGAATAAATTGTAACGAATCTAAAAAATTAAAATTTTTGGGATTAATAGACACTAAATCTTGTAAAAACATAGAAATAAATGACTTCATATAATTGGTAACTCCCTCATCAGTTTCAACACACATATCAATTTCTTTGTACAATTCCTCTTTGAAGTTATCTTGCGTGGATGCGAGTAACATTGGTCATTCGAGATTCTCTTTAAATGTGAGATCATCCACCTCTTAATCTTTATTGTCTTGGATGGGAATCCAATTTTCATATCCCGTGGTTTCATTTATAGAAGAGGGAAAATTAGTAAAAAAATTATTTTTAATAATACCAGAGAATTCAATATTAGAAAAAAGACTCCATAAAAAATTCCAACATGTATCTTCTTAGCTCAACAGACCAGTTCTGGGTAGATGTTCTAAAGGGTGAATAAGGTAAGACCCTCCAATTCTAAAAAATCACCATACTCCTCTTGGATATCTTTTTTTTAAATGCCAAGGATATATTTTTTCAAATTCTTACTACTTTATTTTTCTCAATGAGTTCTTGGAAGGAAGTGGCAATTTTGGTTGACATTCAAGTCAACCCCTTAATCATTTATCTATGTCCCTCCAATTTTTGGGTTTATTTCACTTATAAATCCATCAACATAGATGATTAGATCTAAATTTACTTTAGTGTAATATCTTATTTAGTTTGACTAGGGGGAATGTAATTTTGATGGTAGTTGGGTTTGTTCATTTAATAGTTTCCATACCAACACCTATTCGTGTGGACTATTGGTTTTTGTTGGTACTAAAATTGAGATTCTATATCCTAGGATTCCTTTGGGAATGTGAACTAGGGAAAATATTGGATATTGATTAGATAATGGTCACACTTTAGTGAATGTCTCAGTTTTATTAAAAAAAAGAAAGTAGAAAACAAAAACAAATAAAGACAAGAAAAACAAGAAAAGACTATATATATATATGTGCTAAGGATAGTGAAAACTAAACCTTTATCCCAAGAAATGGAACCAATTGTATCATGGGGTAGTTGTGGACCACTATTAAATATTGTTTTTATTCTACTCCTAATGTAGCCTAGTGGCTGACTAGGGCCATCTCTCATAGAAAATGGATTGGGAGCCTCACAATCCTGGCACTTATGCGTATTTATTTTTTGTACTCTATTTTAAAAGTGCCAGAATTGAGGAATTGATTTTTTTTGGTTTTTAATTTAACAAATTTTAATGAAAAGAAATATAAATAAACACAACATTGGGTGAAAGGGGTTGGATCTAGTGCCTAACACATAAACCCTTCATCGTTATTTGGTTCTCATATGATAGTGGTGTTAATACCATTCTTTCATTTCACCCCTCTATATAATTTTTTATTATGAAAATACAGAAGATAAATCTACCGTGATACATCAAGTACCACCTGCTCCATAGTTATTAGGTAATGAATACACTCGATCGAGGAATTCACTATCTAAACACCTAGATTAATTGTATGTTGTTCATCCCTCAATCTATTTTGATATATTGGTATGAACTATGAACTGGGAGAGGGAGGGAGAGATGATTTGATAAATTATAGGGTTCACCAACTCATTAGAAAGTGTATATGAATATCATCAATATGTTTCTTTCCATTTTTCTACTACATCAAGGGTAAAACCCATAAATAATTAAACAATGTACATATGTTTTCTCCCCTTGGGACCTATCCCTTGGGTTGTTCTCCATGATTTAGAGTTTAAGATATAATGTTATGAAAATGTCACAGAGATTTGAGAAAAACATATAGAAACATGGATGAATATAAGAACACATATTTGAGAGATGAATATTTGAACTGAAATTGAAATTAAAATATAGAAAGAAGATGAAAAAGGAAATTATAGATAGGGTTTGTAGATTACTGATGGTTTCAATGGACATGGGAGGAAATATTTATAGGTGATGAAATTATTTATCTTCATATTCCGTGTCTAGGATATATTATTAGATGGATTTCATGAGTTCATATATTATTTTCTTGATCAATTCTATTAGGATCATGTTTTACCTTAGAAAAAGTTGCATAGTAGAATTGATTCACTACTTACATTGCAGTGCATACCTTGTTAACTTGGGCTAGGTGGAATTGGGATTTGAAATTAATGGAATGAATTGGGAAGACATCTGGTTTGTGTTAAAGAAAACATGAAGAAATTCTCTAGTGATCTCTATAGGGCTTCTATAGTGGATCAACAGACTTCTTAGAGATGATGGTTCTTAAGGGTTTTGTACATAGCGAGTGGTGCAATGAGCTCGGTTTGTAGTAGAAGATTTGTCTAGGACCATCAACATCATACATCAAGGGTCCAACCAAAAACATTCTAGATTTGGCGGTAACTCCTCTCACATAGTTGTGAGTGTTTTGTCGTTCAATCCTAGATTGGGGGAGTGTGGTAGTGAACGGGTGCACAGTCGCTATGGTGACCAAGATAGGGTGGGGATGCTGAAATGGAAGTGATCAGGGAATGGTAGGTAATTATTGAAGGAAATAACTACCATTATTTTTACCATGAGATGGGGTTGAAATGGGTGGTGGATTGAGGAATGTTTAGTTTCCAAATAACTGTGAAAGAGGGTCATGGTCAGTTTTCCATGGTTAGTATACAGAGTGTGGAGATGGGTTGTGGTAGGTTGTGTGGTAGGAATTTCCCCATGGTTGGCAGATAAGGTGACCAAGAATGAGATCCATGGAAGACATATTTACCATGAAAATCATGGTCATTTAATTCCTTTTCATTTTTTTAACATGTATTAAAAAAAATTTCATTTCAGTGGATAATTTTTCTAATTAAATCTCAATCAATTAAAATCATTAACTGAATAATTAATTTGAAAACTTAAAATCACTTCATATTCAAATAAATTCCAATTAACCTGTTAAATTTCAGTTTAAAAATTCATTTTAGATTTTATGGATTTTCAATTTTTATAAAAAATGAACAACACTATAAAAATAAATATTAATCCATGTTTTACATCATGTTTTGGAATATAAAAATTCAACAAAAAAATGAATAAATTACCCTATATTTTAAATAATAGTAGGGTTTTTTTCAATGAATAACAAACAATAAAATTTAAATTGTTTACCTCTCATTAGGCTTCTATGTCAGCATGCATGAAATCTATATGAGGTTACCAAGTGGATCTAAACATATGAAATTGTATTTCCAACACCCAAGAAGGAATGTTGTGAGTTTGGTGGATGACCATATCACTAACAAGGTAGAATTAATTAGAGAAAAGATGAAATAATTCAAGGATTCAAAAAGGTTAAAATATTATGTATTTGATTAAATTATAAGGAAAGACACCACGACTATATAAGAGAACTAGGGGGTACGCTAGAGAATGGATCAGCCTGGAATTGTTTGTGCATGATTTCTTGAGGACATGATGCTAATTTTATTTTATCATTTTAATATTGGATTTTGTTTTGTAATGTTTTACTCTTGTCCTCTCATATCATTTACCCTTCACATGGATGGTTAAAATCTGGGTGATCAAATAAGGGAAGGATAAACCTTTTTGTAATTCTTTAGTTCATCTCCTTCATGGAAAAAAATATATCTATATAACTCTCTTTTGCAAAACTAGTTTTGATATTTTAATAGAAGTTGTTGTTATCAAATATGATTGTATTTTGTTTTTAAATTATATCTGTTAATTATTTCCTTAGTTGATAACTCTTATCTCCATCCACCTTATCCTGGTCTGCATATTATATAAGAGGCTAGATCTAAAAGGTGATGTTCTTGGCCATCGTCAACATGTGTGAAAGTGGTAGCAAGAACTATTGGACATTTAGGAATGACAATACCAAATCAAGAATTTCATAATTCAATGAGGACGGTCCACTACAACACATTTACACATTAGAAGGATGGAGACAATGATGAGGTCTCAGTTACGTATATTGTCACCATCGCCATTAGGTTAAGGGAGAGATAAGAAATGATCAGTGCTTATATCTCTTACCAACATAGTAGAGGAAGTGTGGATAACCTAGAAAATAGGATAGCATTATAATAGTTTTATCTAATACTGAACAAATCACCCTCCCATCATTTGTATTTTCAAATCATAGTTTTGTTGAATTCTTATTTTTAAAATCATATGAATCTCAAAAAACCCATTTTTTGTCTAACTAACATGTAAAATTAGATTTTTAGGGAACTTATATCTTAAGAAAACTTAGGTTAACCACTAATAATGTATTTAACATAGTAAATAATTACTTTTTACCCACCCCTTGAGTGGATTGTTTCAATCCCCTTAATGATTTTAATTTCTCCCAACCACAGGATATATCACAAACTAATCCCCACCTCACCATATAGTTGGTGGAAAGTGTTTATATCCAAACACCAATGTCTGACTATATCTAGGATAATATTAGATGATCAATACAAACATCATGATAGTATAGATCCATAATTTTGGGCATAGAACAATTGTTTATAACATTTTGGAGAATTCTACACTATACTAATGAACCCAAAAGGCCCATACCCATTCATCAATGAAGCTTCCTATAAGGTCTAAATCCCAAATCATAATCCACTACATCATGGAATTTATTTGTGATATAGAAAATAGGGATGAAAATTTTTATCTGATGAGTTATTGAATTTGTTCATGGACATCTTTTATCAAGGGGGATCTATTCAGGATATAAGGGCTACCTTAATACCCCTTAAGAATATGTTGTCCTTTGATACTGATGTTCATCTTGATATAGTCTAGGGAAGATGAAAAAGATATTGACGTTTGGTTGTAGTCATGTGCAGGAATTAGGATTTTGTCTCAAAGACTGAAGCTATATATATATAAACTTTTATATTTCTGGTAAATCTAGAGCACTAGTGTTAGAATATTGAAAATGGGTTTCTTGAGATCTAATGTGATATCGGGTATCAGTCCTAGTATTCCATAAAAATATATCTCACATTTTGATTGTCTTTGTCAAATTGGAAGGATTATCTAAACTAGAATCCGTTATACCAATAAATAAAAGAAAGGGGGGAGGCATTCAGATTTAAATAAGTTAAATTGGATAAATTGTAAAATAATGACAAAGGGTAGATTTTCACACAAAGTTCATGTAATTGTGTTTTACATATATGATCACAAAGAATCTTATGCGATCACATAGGCTTATATAATCAAAAATTACTTGTACGAATGAATAGATCATGTTAGAAAAAGGTCATTTGTTGAATGATTTACATGATGTTTATGAAACTACATTAAATCCTTCATACAATAATTATTTCGTAAACTAAGTTAGTGCTTGGGGGGAACTGATCGCAAGGAGACTAGTTCGTGTTGGGAGTTCTCTCAGAAGGCACTCAAGAGGATAATTTCTATAATGTATAGACTAAGAGATCATTTGGACGTAGGGGTTGGGAGGAAAAGAAATGATTCAAAGAGATTGAAATTGATTTCACTCGTTTGGTGAGACTAAAGAAATGAAAGGAATTATGAGGGGTGAGAAATGGAGAGAAATGGGGAGAAACATTTCTCTCCAACCCTCCATTTCGAATCATCCCAAAATTGGGATGATTCTGATGAAAATGGTGTGTTCCCTTGAGTTGTTTTTAAAATTTTCAATATTATCGCTATATGTTTATATAAACAATGGATTCACACCTTTAATTACTTCAAACTGTCACACCATTCCCAATTAACATGATTCTGTATAGTTTCTTCGTCACTGCACTAATCCTCTGCTGTTGTTACTTCAAGTTGCAACTTCGTCTCCCTTTTTGTTTTTCATCATTTAATTTATTTAATAATGAGTATTTTACATTTATGGTTTGAATTCTATACATATCTATTGAGTAGTTTATTTATTAAAATGTGAATGTAAAAATGTTTAATGTACTTATGAAATTCCATCCAGATAACATGCATGGTGATAATATTTTCCTTAATAATTTATATATTCCCATTGAAATGAAAAAATAAATATATTTAGTTGATAAATTCAATGTTTCGGCGCATTGAGTTTCATAAAAAAGATAAATATTTTCATTATTCATGGATATACTATTTTCTTAAATTAATATTTATATAACTAAACATAATTTTAATTGTTAATAATAATAATAAACAATATTTTCATGGGCGTCTAAATATTTGTTCAACATAATTTATAAATAATGATTTTTTTGTTCAACATAATTTATAAATAATAATAAAAATGAAATATAAATAATTTTGATAATGTGAATATAAATAATTTTTATTATAACTAATTATGTGTATATAAATAATCATAAATATTTTATAAATAATTTTTATTATATATAATTTTGATTATAAATAATTATGATTATATAGAATTAATATTTTATATAAATAATTTACAAATAATTTTGAATTAATAAATATTTTGAAATAATAATTTTTAATTAATAAATGATTTGAGTTCGTAATTATTTTTAATTAATAATTATTTTTAATTAATAATTATTTTTAATTAATAATAATTTTTAATTAATAATTAATATTAATTAATAATTTTTATTACCTTGAATTAGTAATTTAGAATTAATAAATTATATAAATAATTTTGATTATCTTTAATTAATTTTTTTAATTTTTAAAATTTTTATTATTATGTGTTCAAAGTTCAATGTTTACCTAATTTTGGTGATATGAAAGATAATAATTAATTAAAATCAAAATTAATGTGTTTTGATTTGTTATAAAGAATGTAATAAAAGTAAATTTTTAAAAAGGTTATTTATGTCATTTTACAGAAATTGTTGATGTTGACAGGGTGGAAGGTGAGGTGTCTATGGGGATCTAATGTATGGTTTTTTTATCTCGGGAAATTATTCCCTTTAATCTTTTGTGTATGTGTTATTTTTTAAGAAAGGTTATTTGTGCCATTTTCATGAAAATAGATTCTTTTCATTTCTTTTAAAAATTGACACCAAACATGATGGAGAGAAATCCAAATCTTTTATTTTCGTTTACTAAGTTATTGATCCAAACACAAGGATAGAAATCAAAATAATTTCTTTTCTTTTCTTTTCTTT
Organism: Viscum album; assembly: GCA_963277665.1. Taxonomy (NCBI): domain Eukaryota; kingdom Viridiplantae; phylum Streptophyta; class Magnoliopsida; order Santalales; family Viscaceae; genus Viscum; species Viscum album. The sequence continues at coordinate 510,633,267 of OY728145.1, forward strand.
TATAAACCATAAAATAATTTCTTTTCTTTTCTTTTATTTTATAAACCAATAAATAATTTCTTTTCTTTTACTAAAATATCACCAAACATAGGATAAGGGACCCGACACCTTATATATAAGAAAAATTTGTGTATAATCTCCATAAAAAAATTACATGCTCTACTTAAATTCTTCATAATTTACCCCTATCTATTCAAATTATACTAAACTCAAATGAGGATAATTCATTGACACTTGTAAAGTATAGATCATCAATTTGAAGGTAAAAAATTGAAACCTAGAAGGAAATTTGTCAAAGTGGATTTTACTACAAATCAAGTCCTTTTTTACCTTTCAGAAATATCATGATCGCTATGAATCAAAATAGTTTGTTAATTCATAGTAATCCCATGCTTGGAATTTGTTTGTGGTCGGGTGAAGTGGTTTATTTTAACTTGTATGTTTCCTTCATAAATGTGTGGTTTTAAAGTGCCTTCAAGAAGGTTGTTTGTAAATGGATGGAATGACCCCTTCATTAGAAAATACTCCCTTCATGGAATAAGGATCATTGGTAATACACTAATTCCCCGTCACATTTTCATAGTGGTTTTGTAGAACATGTTTCATTTGTTCCCATGATGTAATATTCCTATATGGCCATGTACTTCTATGAGACCATCAATTTTTGTAAAAATATTATTGGATGTCACATATAAATTCATGACATTTCTATTTTTTGGGGGACTTTTTTCCCCATAAAAAAGACTTATTTACACTTTGAGAAAGAGACGATTTCCTCCTAATGATCACATCATTATTGAAGAGATTATTTGATCAAACATGTAAACAAATACCATAGGTAGTTCACATGGAAAATATAGAGAAGAAAAAAGGGGAAATACCATGAAACTGTTCATGTATCACACCATATAGGGTTATAAATGTTATTATACTTCAATGATCCATTTTATGAAGAACATTCATGAATCCCTTATACATCGGGAAGCTCGTGAGGATCCTTCATGGAGGAAACCCACAAGCCCAGTTCATGCATGCCAGTTCATGAGGATCTTTCATGTAACAGTCCATCAAACATTGGTCATAGTGGTTATTTCGTGAGGCACCACGCAGGAAATGGTATCCTTAAATTCTGTTCCATGTAAATTTTCATAACACACGAAATGTTATATGGAAATGAGGCTTCTTAAATACATTTAAGATTCCCCTCAAATCTTAACAAGCACAAAGTATCTTAACTATTGGATTTTGGTTCCTAGAACCAACTTTGTGTACTTTTTATTTCATGTATGTTAAAAATGTGAATATTAATAAAATATATTATTAAATATCATTCATAGTTCTATGTGACATTATTGTAATAGTGTCCCATAGTATCTATTGCATTGAAAAGGGAATAGTAGTTCCTGATATGATAAGAAAATTAAAATTCCTTGATGATATTCATAAAACATATTATTGATGGGTTTTTTTATCAACATCAAATAACGATATTCCGTGAAATAAAACCCAAACATAGGAATATCTATCCTCAAGATTCAACACATAAATAAAACTATAAAACACAGTACTTGGAAAACACCAACACTAGTAGTCTTATTCTTCCTTGGTGAATGAGAATACCTGATAAAGATCTCAAATCATTGAACAAAGTCACCATTCCTATAAGAGGTGAGCATAAGAAAATGGTTTTTTGATCATATCATGAGGATACCCAGACACTAAATGGGTGATAATACCTTCATATCAGATAATAAAAAATAACACTTGGGAAGAGATAATTCTATACACCTAATAGAATAGGACACCATGCTCTTATATAGGCAGAGCCATAGGATCCTCACATAATATTCATTTAGTACTATTGGGTTAATTCCATGAACATTTTCAATGGATTAATATAAATCTGTTAAAAAAATTATAATTGTTTGTAACAGATAATAAAACCATTCAGGAAAAATAAATATATATCATATATATATTATTGAATTTATTTTTAATGCATGCATAGAAATACTTACATCACATGCATGTATTAAATACACACACACATATATATTATCATATATATATATTAGATAAAATCCAACAATCCCCCACTTTCACTGAAATATTATGAGGTCTTCATGCATAACTTCACAACTCTTTGTGAATCCACAAAAACTCTTTTATATATGGTTGTCGTAAAACTCTCTTAATTTTTAATAAACACCTTATTCGAAATTTTCTTCTTTTCCCAGGTCCAAATAGTGTGACCCTATGGGTCTTAGAATAATTTAAAAAAACTATAAAATTTTCATTTCATAGATGTATTTAAAGAGTGACTTATAGAAAAACATCAGTCTTATTCAAGATACTAATGGTTCTGGTGTGATCTCCATCAAAGATACTCAAACCATTATACAAACATGTCAAACACAAGATGTATCATATACATCATATGTATCTTATTCAATCCCTTTGTTAATGACATCTACTGACTACTATACATGGAACATTTCAATCAATATTAGCCTCTCATTATTTATTGATTCTATGAAAAAGAAAAACTAAGTGGGTGAATACATAACTTGTCATTCATCTATCTAATAAGTACATCACATGTCACTTATCCAAGTAGCTGAAAATATTATAAGTGAAACAACTAAGCATGGACATGAAATTAATCTGTTTAATTAAAGTAAGGTCTAGATATATTTTCTGATTAGAAAAGTGTATATATCTCCACATGGTTACACTAAAACCAATGACATGATCATCAACATACCCAACCACCACCTGATTAGTTGTGATCATATGATAAACCATGTAATTAGGTATCAAAGTATGAAGGATATCATGCTAAGTATCTTTAAAACCTAAAGTAATATGGAATTATAATAAGAACACAACCATATATATATATATCCTTGAATGTATGACATTCCATGAGATATACTTTAGTGTATTAGTCCATGTAATAAGTCATTACTTATTACCTGAAGAATATAAGAATATATTCATGCTAAACTTTACATATCATCATAACCCATTATACTCCATGATGATCATCCATTACGGATAACTCAAAGTATATATTTTTAGGAGATATTTATCATTTGACAATTCATATAAAGTAAATTACAACATACATGAATTAATGACAAATAGAGATTTCCATTATTATAAATACATGATATTTTTATAACTATTAAGACTAATCTATTAAGTTTTAAACACATATAGATATAACATGACCCTTATGCAGTTACCACAATAATTAATTTCTAAATATTACATCTATATATAATCATTGTCACATCCCTGTATGACTATATGATAAAATACTCACCCTAACCTCTTACGGAGTAAAATTTATAAAGAAATAAATTTTGAGTAATAGAAAAATGTAGGAATAATATTCCTTAAGTTTAACTACGTAAACTTATATATAAACTCATTAACATCATAAAATCAATTTTTCCCTACTGTATAATTATAGCCCTTTCTATGAAAATAATCATCATCTTTGGAACCCTTTCCATCAAAAGTTGTCCATTAAATATTTTTTAAATTATTTTAACAATTTATATTATCATATTACCGGCAAATAATAATATCTTTTAGGATAAAAAAGATATCCATTTTGTCATGGTAACTAATGTAACTCATTAAATTTATATTTACCACCATACTATAAACACTTTTAGGATACCAAGTGATACACTGTGTATATAGGATGGTATATGCCTTTAGGAAATAGTCATTTTCACTTATTATGATAACCAAATATAAATCTTTACAATTTTATCCAAACTATCCTAAACGCTTTTAGGATAACGTGACATTAAATTCATATCCCAAGGAGGAAGAATGCGTAGATAGGATGCATGTATCCAGGTACTTTCATTATGAGAAAGAGTAAGAGATCCTAGGGGTGTAAAGATTATTCATACCTACCTAAATAAATAGAGACAAGGTCAACCAAAAATGTTGATTCCTATGAGATGGAATGTGATCCTCCTATGAAAGAGTAGGTTAAGGAGAGAAACATGAACCTCATGAGTGGAAATTAAATGGATAAAGGCAATTGTTCTAAGGAAAAAACCATTGAGAATATAGGTGACATGAAAAATATTTGGTCATTGGGAGAATCTGTTATAATTTAGGATTTGTTGATGGTTCCTCAGGGGATGATTGACAAGGAGGTAACAAATTTCAAGTCACCAATAAAGCTTATGGATGAAACACAATGGGTAGTAGGTGAGGAGGTAGGGGTAACACATTGATAACTTATCCTACACTAAGAGGAATAAATCTTGTAGGGGGAATTTATTATTCCTGCTTCTAATGAGGATTTAGACATGATGGAATGGAGAAAAATTCAAGTGGACGCAAATAAGAAGTATAGGGGTTGGATACAAAAGCAATATTGAATTTTGATAAGATGATTCAATGAAAAGAAGATAGAAGTTGAGGAACTCATCCATGCCGACACAATATAGGTTATATCTTTGAATATATTATCAATGATGGACCAGATATAAAGGTAACTAATCTCTTTTGGAAATTATATAGTTATATTAATTCTAATAGGTTCAAGTTTTATTTCAATAATTTTTTTATCTCATATTTTGTTTGATGTTTCTCGGGTTGGAACATGTGAGGTTTCTCAAATTTTACAAAAAAGTTATTTTATAATGAAAAATTAATTTTCAGTTAGCCTTGGTTTAAACATACTCCCACTTTCTTATTATACTCTATATTATCTTCGTAATATCTTTCTATGATACAAAAAATATATATTTTGTTTTTGGAAATAACCTTTAATTTATTTTAGTGGTAATATTTAACAAATAATATATTTTTTTCATGTCATACATGGTATTCTATATGCCTAAAAATTTTCTATTTGAAAATAATACATTATTAAAACATACCACCATTGGGTGGTAGGTACACCTTCCCACATATTTTAACAAATATTCGAATAAGAACTTTTATCAGGGATAAACACTTTCATAAAAATATTCTTCTCTTAAAAATATTATAGAAATTGAGGAATCATAAACTATGTGTATAAATCTAATAATATCATAACAACCCTTTGTTATTAATCATATTATCTTATCAAATAAGATAAGTCAGATGTAGATACATATCTTTCATTAGATTTATCCAAGATTAAAAAATTCCTTTACATTAAAATTAATGATGTAGTAACTATTTACATTATATCCTGAGTTTAAACTATAGTATCTATAAATTATTCCTTTTATTATGAACCCATGTATATTTAAAACACCTATAAAACAAACACTTTATATCACATACACTTAAAAATTGAATAATTAATTCTTATAACATTAATACCTGACATGGAAATTCCATGGAGTTCCCAAACTCTTTATGGTATTTTAGATAATCTGATATTATAGAATCATCAATTCTTTCTAATAATAACCTTAATTTTAGAATAACATTAATTGGTTTCTTGAATAAATATTATTGGACATTTAAATATTTCCTGTTTTAGTTTTGAAGTCCTATAACCTTGTACTATCAATATTGTACTAGAACATAGACATAACAATCAGATTCAGCAGAACCAGCTTGTGAGATACCCAGAGGTGCAGTACTATGGGAAGTGGGGGGACCTCGATGACAGTGAGAAGGAGAATTGTGAGAGCAAGGTACGGATGTCTTACAGCGAGATTGCTCAAGTGGGGAACAAGATGCTTCCGGTGGCCCAAGACAAGGTGAATGCCCCACCTCGCGGGAGGATGAGGAAGGACTTCTCTCACCTGCCGAAGCCGATGCCGACCAGATCTGCTGTCAAAAGTATGCAGCCTCCTAATGAGTTTCTTGAGTTGGAGAAGCTAAATCTGAGGAGGAAATATGCAAAAGTGCTGAAGCATTATGAGAGTTCAGTATGGGAAACAGCGACGGAGGAAGAGTCTGTTTATCATGGTGACGGTAAGGGGTGTGATTTTGAGGATTTGATGTGACTTTGTTGTGTCTATTTTGCTTGTTACTGTTTTCCTTTATTTTAATAAATGTCCAGGGGATTACCTCTGGCTACACCTTCCTGGTATATGAATTCTTCTGTCATTCCAAACATATTTAATCATATTGAATATCAGGGATATACCCAATTATATCTTCTATATTATACTATAATTTCATTGGTAAATTATTTATTAAATTTATTTAAAACATTAAATTAAAAATACCACATTTTCATACATATATAGACTCACTTGTAGAACAATTTAAACTATAAGTTACATATGAAGGAACTTTTATTACACATAGAATATTACACTTTCTTAAGAAATTTCTTATGGTACTACTATTTAGAGTTTCTTACTTTACGATTATAATTTTAAGGATTAATATAAAGTTTAGTTTGATGATGTGGATGCACTTATCCTTAAAAAACCTTTTCTGAGAAGAATATCATATCTTATTTATTTTATTCAAGGACTTTTAATGAATGTTCTCCCACTAAAATTGATGACCCCATACATCATATCTATTTAGTTAGTCAAGATACATATTTCACTATAACTTACAGTATTTATCATATAATAAATCCATGATTATTTGTATATGAAATCATGAAAACCATTAAAGTTATGATTATTGGATAATTGAGTGGATAACTCTTTATCCAAATCCATCTTATGCATTCAATCAACTATATTCCTCTATTATCCTAACCGTTAGGGATTCCAAACTTGTGTAACAAAAAAAATACCAAGAATAATCCTACTAAAGACAATAAAAGGATACTCATGATTATCTCAATAATAACCAACCTAAAAAAATGAGATACTCCTAGCTTTATTTCCATACACTAGATAATACAGGGGTGCTCGTGTGCAGCTTGAAAATACCCAATTGGATGATCGAGGTCTTGATAAGTGTTTCTTTCGAAACAACCTCACAATTATTATTTTTGGGGATTTATTTTAAATCATCATTATTTTCTCATTTTTATTTTTTTTTATCTTTGTATACTTCACGTTTTGTTTTGTAAATCCCTATTCTAACCAATAAATTATTATGTTCCCACCACATTGATGTGTAACTCTTTAAATAACCCACAAGTCTATATTAATCATTAAAAAACAAAATTCAAGTATACTCATGAATATCTAAATGCATCATATTCCTAAGGTACATGAAAAATTCATTTAATAGAATATAATCATATGATATTTACTAACTCCTCATGAGTAAGCCCGAAGTAACAAATAACCACCCCATTCACATTCCTAGTGATGTTAATCCTCTAGGAAAGTAGGTTTTCTGACCCAAACTCCTACTATATGGGGAGAGTTTACTAAATATATAATTCAATTCAGGGAAAATCTAACCCCAGATATGCAATAAATATGCTCAAAACAATTCTCAAGCTCATAAAACCAATTAAAAATCAGTGTCAAGATAGATAAAAACTAAATTATGGGATATCAAAACTAACATGATATGAAAGGATCGATCCTAGAATAAATTTATCATATAAATGGGTATACAAATATTCATATTTCTTAAACAATGAACTAAACATGAATATCAAGGAAATTTAACAAATAAATAAATAGTTTATTTATTTTACAAAACATGATACATTTATGAAAAATTCATAAATAAATGATAAATATAATTTTTTTATAAATTAGAAAGAATATAAAATTTTTATATTTCTTTTAATATGAACATATATATATTTTATATCAAATTTAATTTATATGATATTTCATGAATTATAAACATGATATAATTTAATATCTATTATTTAAAATTTTTATATATTCTAAATATCATATATAATTTAATTTATAAATAATTTTCAAATCATATTTTATTATTTCTAAATAAAATTATTATTTCTATATCATAAATCATGACATTTAATTTGCTAAAAAATTATTTCACATATTTACATTTTATATTTGGAATATTTTGTTAATAAATGACTCGTAAAAATTTATATGATTAATTATAAACAATTTATACTTAATTAATTTATAAACCATTTTTTAATAAATATATTCTTAAAATACCATTTTTTATTAATAAAAATTTAAAAAACATATATATTTGATAAGTATTTATCAATTAACCATAAAAGGATTATAGTTAATTAATTTATAAAACAAGTTTATAAATTTTTTTAAATATTTTCATATTATATTTTTGATTATTTACATATTATTTATAAATAATATAATTCAATTAATAATTTAATTCCATTGATTAAAATAAATTCTTTGTTTATTTTCATAGACAAGAGTAATAAATATTAAAATTTCTTATTTGAAAAAGGTTAATAAATATTTTCTAAGACTTGATTATTAATGTTATTCCCCTTTTATAAACCATTTTATAAATATTAACAATACAAATAATTAAATAAATTTTTTATTTAATTACAAATATGAATTTTCATATTTATTTTTAGGCTTGAAATATTTTGTTTTAAAAATTATAAAATGAATTTTCATAAAATAATAAACAAATTGATTCATGAAAGAATCCTATCATGCAATTCCATTGATTATTTTCATATGATCATCATATAACTATATGTAGTGGAAGAAAACATAAACCTAGGTTGATATATCTTTAAGAATGAGTACATAAATAAAACTACAAATTAGAGTACCTAGAAAATGACAAAAATGAATCTCTTATTCTTTGAAGAATGAGAATTCTTGATAAAGATCATAAAGCAGTGAACAAAAGCACCCTACATTCGATGGGGGAACATCAGCCAATAGATCTGTGATCATATCGCAAGGATACTCGAATAATGAAGGGGTGATAGAACCTTCATCTTATAAGATAAAAACAAATAAGAGAGGATGTGAGAATTCTACACATCTAACAGAATAGAAAACCATCCTCTTATATAGGTAGAGCTTGAGTTTCCTCACATCATATATGTTTCATATTGTTGGACTAATTCCTTGAATGTTTTCAATAAATTAATACAAATCCATTAAAACATTTATAATGGTTTGTAACTGATAATGTAACTGGTGGGGAGAAATAACTGAATATATATATATATATATATATATATTATTTCAGGTATATTTAATACATGAAAAAATACCGACATCATATTTATGCATTAAATATACACTAATATATATATATATATATTTATTTATTTTAGTGGACATCCAAATTTTCTATGGTCAGATGAAAATCTATGATGGGGAAAATGGTATGTTGACTATCAGGTGTGATTACTCATAAGGAGATGATACTTTATCTCATAAAAATTACACTTGGTAGTCTCCAAGATAAGAGATTATGAGAACAGACCCACCAATAATAATTTCACATATTTATGTGTCATTGGATATTCCTATCTGTGAGCATGTGAAATAGTCCTTTTATGTTTTGATTATTATTAATACAAGTCAAAAATCATGCTCTTATATGTATTCCCGCAACCATGAAGAAAATAGTTCATGGAAAAGTTGGGTATATTTGGTGCATTAAAAATGACATGTTATTAATGAATAAGTTGAGGAAGGATTTTTCCCTTCTATATTTAAGGAAGTTGAAATCTTGTCCCTTTGATTTAAATAAAACAATCATATTAAAAATATGTTTACATGTTGTAATGAAAATTTTATTTTACATATTCAAAGATATATGTATCAAAAACACATGTTTATAACAAAGATGTGCAATCTTCTTGAGGATATATCTTGAAAAAGAGGTTATATTACACAATAAGCGCTCATTTGTGGTTGTCGATATCAGGAAATTATCTCTTTTCTCATGGATGCCTTTACCCTATTCTGGACAATAATCTTGGTCTTTACAAAATCCCTTCCAATTACAATGAGAAAGAATCATAGAGGGTTATATAATAATTCTTTCTCTTGATATCAATTATATTTTATTTGAATTTAATTATTGGAATATATATTATCCTCAAGACTGTGGAATAATTTTATTCATCTTTTATTGAATGCATATATTAAATAAATATTTATCTTTTAGGGTAATTATTTAATTATGAGGATGTGTAATCTTTTTTATTGAATGAATAGATATTTTTATGGTATTTTATGAATTCTATAGTGGAATAGAAAAACAAGGTTGTGTCCGATGAAAAATATTAATTTTTAAGACAGTAAATTAATATATATCATTGTGCTAGTTAGTGTATGCTATGAGAAAATAATAATAATAATAATATTATTATTATTATTATTATATGTAATGGGATCATGTAAGGTTAAATATATTATTTATGGGTTGTTGTGAAATTAAATAAAATTTTAACCCTAACCCTATATATATAAATGGACTATGATGTCTATTGTGTAGAGATTGATGGAAATGGAGAATCATTGTGCACAATGACAACCAGAGCACTCTCTCAAGATTTAATGAAACTCTAGAGATTATCATTCATCCTTCACAATCTCAAGAATGAGAGAACAAGAAAAATTCATCAATATTGAAATAATCATCGCATTGATCAATATAAACACTGTAAGATGGCTGATTTTTCATGTTAGCACCCAATAATTTATCGGCGTTGTTCAGAGATCATACGAGCATTTATGGATCACCACTAGAGTTATTATACACATGGATCCTATAAAAACAATAATTGATGATGGAAAAGGGTTTGTGACTATCAATATCTTTATCGAAGAAAGATCTCTTGAATTTGGTATTCTTTCTTCCAATTTATTTAAAACAATTATAAATTTAACGTGAAAATATATTATATTGGTTTCATAAATTTTTTTCAATATTCTTTAGTGATATTTCATTCATCCTAATGTTTATTTATTACATAATATGAAAATGATCCATCGAATCTGATATAATCTAAGTTGAACATTGGACCAATAGATGCTTTCACTATGTCCAGAATTAATAAGTGGTATTTGTGCAGTCACATTCAAATTTATAATAATTTATTTCATTGTTAACCATTATCCATTTAAAAGATAAATTTTATTTCAATATTTATGCATTAATTATCCAATCATCAAGATCTCTTCTTCCTCCTATTTTTTCTCACTTACACAACCAAGATCAATAAATAATTAAAGAAGATCACTTTTGAAGAACCCATCAGGGGATGCCAAGAACTCTGGTCGAATAACACCGGGTTACATGGTATGTACTCCTTTTTCATACATAATGTATCTTTTTTAATTTCACCAGGAAACCTGTGTGGTATCTAGGTTATCATGTATTGAATACATGCCATGTGCATTTAATTCACCACATGTTTACCAGCCATGGTGGAACATGGATTTTCCAAAATAAAAATTTTGTAGATTTCATAAACGCTATGTAGTCCATGTGCTTTCATGGAATAAAATATAAGGCCAATATGTGTCACATAGTTAATTAACTGCATGTATTTACTACATCAACTGTATAAGAAGGAAGCCATGTAACTTTATGTACACACTGTGCACTTCATAAATGTTCATAATAAGTGAACATTTATTCTCAAGGAATGTACAACAAATATCCAGTGAAGTGAAGTACACACCGTTTTACCACATTTCATAGGATGTGAACATTACTTGATTAAAATGAAATATTTACTTTACCTAATTTCTTAATTTAACCTCATATACTAGAGTTCCATATGTAATCAATATTACTATATACACCAATTTTTAGGTATTTATATTATATTAAATTATTAATTAATTCTATGGAATATTAAAAACTAAAAATATTGTATGGTCCTTACATACTTGATACTCAAACAGTAAAATTGTACTTGAATAATAATATTCATACGTTCCATGTGTCATTAATTTTATATTACAAACCATGAAATTACAACACATGTCATGTACAAAATATTTCTCGTGAGTGTATTTTATACAATAAGGACCATACTAAGTAGTTCACACAGGTACTCTCTAAGTTGATTTCAAGTACAAAGATGTGTACTAATTTTAATAAATCTTAAATAAAATAAAATAAAATAATTTATTTAAAATCACCATTTATGGGAACTTGCAGGAAAATTGGATGGAATACGATAAAATGAAGCAATTTATTAATGAGATAATTAATTAGATTTATTCGTGTATGTTTTATCTTGTCAAATAAAAATTTAAATTAATGATATCTAGCTATTTTAAATTCATAGTCGTTTCATGTGTATGACCAATAAGGATCTTTTACCAGATCAATGTACATGTTGGTTTAATTTTATTTTATTTTATTACATGGGATTGTAATTAATTATTATTAAATTAAATATAATGGTCTATCTATCATCCCTCCCACAATTATTAAATAGGACCTTCATATCCAAGGTTTTTTATGTAATTATTTTTAACAGATAATTTTTTCCCATTAGATGTTTTTGATTTTTAAAAAATATAAAATCAAAGGAGAATATGAAGGAAAATGTAGTCGATTTAAGGAAAATATGAGGTAGATGTGGTTCAAGATGGAATTGAAACAATACCAACATGAGTGATACCTAAAAGGATAGGCGGAATGTTTCCACTCTTTCCAAGATTGGTAAAAGGAGTTTTCCCCTTAGTATAAGGAGTTTTCTCCTTGTGTCAATGGTTAATTTATTGTCCTCTCGATAAACAAACAAATAGATAAGATTATGATCACATTATTTATTTTTTTTATTTTATTTATGTCTTATGCATAGTATATTTTATGGATGAAAGATTGTGATGATAGAAATAATTTTACTAATATGAAAATATGGAATTAAAATAAATGGGTCATGAGAAAATGTTTTACCAAAACATGGTAAATCCATAAAGTAAAATCCACTTTATATTAAAAATATATGTAATGAAAAAAAATAAATCTTTACACATAATAAATAAAATCCCTTAATTTAATATTAAGTTTTTTTGACTTCTATAAATTTAATTAATACAAACTCATAGTTAAAGTATCAATTTTGCCTTTATTAGGGGAACTATTAATTATCAATAAGTCTTAACCAAGATAGTGGGCCAACTTTACCATATCTATAGTGGTTGTAATGGCCAATATTTACCCAATACAAATTTAGATCCTTGTATAAAGGAAATATGAGTTAGAATTATTGGATTGGGGAGTCTACTTAATGGTTTGTGGAGTTACTAGATTATAGTTGGCAATTCCACCTACCTAACTACATTTTTATAATTTTCACGGACTCCATCTAGATTATATGAATAGAAATATGGATCATTTACACTATAATTTCATTATTATGTAATATTATATGTTCAATTTTGAGGGTCGTTGAGTATTGAAAAAATTGTGGTAGACTTAATAAATTTATAATTATTCTATGCTATATAATTTGTAATTAAGAAAAATATTAATAATATTTATTATTATTATTATAGAATAATGAAATGCTCATAAACCACATTATCTCTATGATTAATTATAGGGAAGGATTATATCATAAGTGGTATTAACTTCCAAGAATGTTTTAAACGCTTATGGGTAGTATTTCACTTGGAATGAAAGTCTTACGTTCTAGAATACTCAATTCCTATTCTTCCTACAAAGGAGGAAAGTGATGATGAGTTTTCTATTTATGATAAACAACCAAGTGATGTGATTGATGTTCAGTGTTTAATTATTTCATCTTTGTCTAATATACTCACGAATTCACATGAAAAAATGGATTCCTATAGCATGCTCCATATTCTTCATGATATCTATTAGGAGAGAGCTAGACAGTAATAGTTTGAGATATTCAAAGTACTCTTTATGAGAAAATATAGAGAACATATTCTAGAAATGCCTCATGAAGTCTAACTCATTGACTATGTTGATCAAATAGAGGTTATAGGGTTTAATTTTCTCAAAGAACTATTAACCAATTTCATTATTTCATCACTCCATTATAAATTTTATAGATCTTTTATAAATTTAAAAATAAATAACCTAGAGAAGTATCTACCAGATATTCTCACTCAACATTGCTAAGTTGATAAGGATATGAAGTGTGGAAAACCTTTTATCCTTATAGTTAATTAATGCAAAGACCAAGTAATGATATACTAGATTAAATAAAAGTCTAAAGCATCTTCAAAATTCCCTTCCCAGAAGAGAATAATCAATGGATAATAAATGGAACATAAAACTATCTATTTTTCATGTGGTAAGAAGGGCCATTGCAAGAAAAAATTCACCTAGAGAAAGAATAAAATGGATGATTCTGGTGAATTTTTTATCAAGTAAAATTTATTTCTACTCATTGGGTATTAAATATTGTATACGGTGCTCACATATATATTCAAATATATGAACCAATTATATTATTGAATATTTCCCAAGGTGAATCAAATCTACTAGAATCCAACAGATCTATACTTGATATTATGGATAATAGAGACTAAAACTTCACATTGATAATGATAATGATCTTGATTTTAAAATATTTTAACTATGTGAATTCAATGAAAAAAACATTATTTATGTATCTATAATTGACACATAAGGATTTATTTTAAAATTTTAAAATAAATGTTCCTCTTTTATAATGAAATAATTTTTTTTGGTAAGAAATATTTATATAATGTTATTTACATGTTTGATGACACAAACAAAGTAATGATAATTGATAAATAAAATAGTCTACATGATTCATACCACTACCAAATATGGAATCACCAGCTAGATCATGTATAAAAAATATTTTACCATATTACACCAAGATATATATATTTATATTATTTTGAAATAAAACCACTCGTTTTAACTCATGCATGTTTATATGAAAAAATGACCAAATCTCCATTTAGTGGAAAAGGTTAAAGGAGAACTTATATTGTTGAGTTGGTTAATACTAGATTGTGTAGAAATTTTTTAGTTAAAATCAAGAGTGGGTACACATACTTCATAGATTTTACTAATGAATTTAGTGGATATGTATATGATTACATAATAAGGTATAAATCAGATTCCATTAAAATATTCATGGAATATAAGAATAATGTTGAGAACCACCTTGGTAATAATATTAAGAAAAAATGATCAGAACATGGTTTAGAATATCTTAAACAACACTTCATTTATTATTTATGTGATTTTGGGACTCTATCCCAAGTCACTCCTCCTTATACACCACAATTAAATGATGTAAGTGAAATGAGGAACCCCAAATTGTTAGACATGGTGTGAATAATGATGATTCACACAAGCCTTCCATTATCATTTAGGGTAAACTCATTTTAGATAGCATTACACATTCTAAATTGAGTGTCAAATAATGAAAAAATGGTATTCTATATGAACTTTGGAATAGAAATAAACCTCTATTGTCACATGTACAAGTGTGGGGACGTGAAGTGTTTGTTAAGGCTATTTCTAGAAATAAACATGAACCTAGAGGCACTAAGTGTATCTTTATAGGATTTCCCAATGAAATAAGGGGATATTGACTTTAAAAACCTTCACATAAAAAGTTTTTTTATTAAAATACATTACACAATCCTTGAGAATTATTAAATATCTAAAAGAGATATAGGGAGAACGATTTAATTTGATGATTTCCATGATCAAGATACACAAGAGTTAGAACATGAAAAAATTCTACAAATTTATGTGAAAGAGAACATTCTAGAGACACAAGTACTGCATAAGAGTTCAAGAGATGCTATAGAAACTAAAAGATAAGATTTTATATTCTTCAATGATGGTGAATTATTATTAATTTAATATAATTATCTTATAACCTAATAAGAAGAAGTATATAGCACAGTAGTTTCTAAGTCCCAATAAGATATGAATTTTGAAATAGATTTAATGTATCAAAACCATGTCTAGATTTTCGTAGATCCTCCAGTGGATGTAAAGACTCCTTATTGTAAATGGGTATTCAAGAATAACCTAGACATGGATGAAGTAATTTTTTCTCATGAAAATATCAAAAGGGTTCAAACAACGTCAAGGCATGGACTATGATAAAACCTTATCACTAATTACTATAGTAAAACAAACTTGAATTCAACTCTTCATAACAATATACCATGGCTATGAGATAAGGAAGATGTAGGTCAAAATAGACTTAATTAATAGGAACCTTTAGTAAGATATCTACATGTCACAACAAAAAGGGGTTGTGACTCAAAATGATGACAACAAGGTATGAAAGTTATAGAGATGTTTTTATGAATTAAATCGAGCATCCAGGTCATGGAATATTCAGTTTAATGAATCCATAATAAAATTTTGTTTCATAAATAATAAATATGATCCTGGGGTCTATAATTAGACTAGTGGGTGTGGAATCATTTTTCTAATAGTTTATTTCAATGATATACTACTTATTGAAAATGAAATACCGGTTTTATTGTCTTTGAAAGCCCAATTTAACACATGATAATCCATGGACTTAGGTGAAGAAACATATATTATTGAGATCAAGATCCATTAATATTGATCCAATATACTGGCCAATATAAGTCAATTTACATATATTGAAAAAAATGAAAATTTAGTATAGAACAATCAAAAAGAGGAGTGTTTCCAGTGTTACATAGAATTTACCTTTGTGGAGAAATGTCTCCTCATACACATGAGGAGATAAAAAGGATATAAAAGAATCAATATGAATTAGAAGTTTGTTCAGTCATATATTCATTGATATGTACTAGGATAGATGTCACATGTTCCTTAAGCACAGTAGGAGGATACCAATCTAACCAATCAGAACTCCCTTGAATGTAATTCAATACTATAATAAAGTATTAGAGGTGAACTAAAAATATGTTTTTTCTATATGGAGGAGATGGGGATCTAGTAATTATAGGATATGTATGTGCTAGTTTATAAAAATATCAACATGATATGAAATCATAATTAGGGTACATATTCACTCTAAATGGATGTGTTGTTAGCTGAAAGAGCTCAAAGTAGGATATATTCATAGATTCTATAGCAGAGTATGAGTATATTATGTCTTATGATGAATCAAAATAATAATTTTGGATATGATATTTTTTTCATGATATTGATTTGATTCTTAGTAGTAAAGATCCTATCACACTCTACTGTTATAAAAATATTGTACTGTCTCTCAAAAAGGATCCAAGATCACCTTAGCAGACGAATCACGTAATTCATAAATATCATATATTAAGGAATTGTACTCAGAGAGTTGAATTAGAAGCAATTAGAATATCCATGGAATAAAATATATTATACAACTTGATTAAACCCTTAACTTAGTAGAAACATGATCATCATGTGATATTTGGAGGATTGAAATTAATTTGAATTTAAATCTAGTCTAAGTGGGAGTCTATTATAGTTAGTGTCTTATAACCAACGGTGTGTACTTTTTATAGCATGTATATAAAACTATAAGAATATTAATTAAAATATCTTATTATATTCCCTCAAATTTCTAGGTGAAATTAATGTAATAATCACCCAAGTATCTATCACATTGATAGGGGAATAGTAATTCCCCTCTATAATGCAATACATATTATTCAATGAAGATATTCTAAAACCTTATTCTATATTTGAATAACATTCTATAATGGGGTATATTGTATATTTACCACTAGGTTAGAGTACTCATACAAAGATGAGAGTTTATCTCATTAAGTTCACACTCTGTAGTTTCCTAGATGGGAAATTATGGGAAAAAATAGACAGTATGAGTTCCACATATTTATGTGTCATTGGATATTCCTATGTGAGAGTGTGTAATAGTCCTTATAATTTAAGATATTATCAATGTATATCATAAATCACACTCTTATATGTATTACTACAGACCATGGTAAAACCAGTTTATAGTGAAGTTGGGTATATTCGGTGTGTCAAAAATGAAATGTTATTAATGAATAAATTAAGGAAGGATTTGTATCTTTTATCTTTATATAAGCTGATATATCAACCCGCTGATTGAAATTGAACAACAAAATTGATATTACATGACCATGATGTAATTATGAGTTTATTTCAGATAGTCAAATAAAAATGCATCAAGTATATAGGTTGATGACATGGGTATGAAACATACTTTAAGAGATATCATAACAAAGGGATTATATTATATAGTGAGTTATCATGTATGGTGATAAACAATAAACATTACCTTATTTATATCACATTCCTTACCTCACTGCTATAAAGTAATCTTGGACTTTAGGAACGCTTTCCTAATTCCAATGGGAAATAATTCCAAAGAGTCAGACACTAATTATTTTCTTTGATCTCAATTATATTCTATATAAATTTAAATATTGGAGTAAATATTATTCTACAGACCAATGAATAATTTTATTTAGGTTTTACCAATCACATAAACTAAAAAAATATTTATTCACAAGAGTTTGATTTAGTTAAATTGATATATACTATTTATTTATTGAATGAAAAAAAATCTATTCTGGTGTTTGATAAATACCAAGGAGGACTAGTAGACCGCCTTTGTGTTTGATGATAAATATTAATTTCTAATATGGTAAAATAATATTTATTATTACACCATTAAGAACACACTATGAGAAAATAATAATAATACTAATAATAATAATAATAATAATAATAATATGGAATGATGTTATATAAGGTTAAATATATTATTTAAGTGTTGTTGTTAAATTAAAAAAATATTTTAACCCTAACCATATATCTATAAATTTATAACCATGTATATTATGTAGAGATTGATCAAAATTGATAATCACTATGTAAAATTATTTCTAGATCTCTCTCTCTAGAATGAAGAATACTTTAGAGATTCTCTTTTCTCCATCATCATCTCAAGAATTAGTGTTTAAAGAGGATTCTTTAAGATTTATGGAATATTCACAACTATCAAGACTAAAACAACAAGATAATTGATCCACTGTGATAGAACCCAAAAATCCATTAGTTGTTTTATGAAGATTAGAAGATAAAATATTGATCACCACTATAGGGATTCTATATGTAGATACTACATGAGAAATGATAGTTGACTATATAGGGTTTCCAAAAATCAAAATATTCATTGATGAATTGTCTCAAAAATAAGGTATTATTTATTATGATCTTTTTAAATTAATTATAAATTTAACATAAAATTTTATTATACTGGTTCTAGTTACCTTTAGAATTTATATTATTTGGAAGAATTTCTCTGATCATGATGTTTTTATCTTGTAAAATATACGAATGATCTATTAAATCTTGCATAAGTTGAGTTTAAAATTGGCCCAATAAACACTTATTACACATCTAAAACCAACACAACCAAAGAATGTTCACTTTCTAAATCACTTGATTATGCATAATAAAACCTCTGTTATATACTTTCCTTCACTTTTCCGAACTATCTAGGTTGAATCAATCCAAATAACCTTATTATCTTTCTTTTTCTAATTTTCAATCCATAAAATGACAATTCTTGTGAGTAATATTTAATGGCCTCATGATATACATAATTGGTAATTGCAAATCAATGTACCCCCTTTGATCATGTATTCCATTGAAAAAAAATCTATCAGGTTTCTCCCCAGAATGATGGGACCCTCAAGGTAATCATGATCATATATTCCCTTCATAATGAGTTTTTCTATCATGAGAATACTGGAGACACCTCTCTTATATTATAGTACCCAACTTAGATAACCTATATTTATCATCCATTCATCCTAAGAATTTAGTTGATCCATTTTGTCTACTCAAGGATATAAGGGGAGAGAAATAGCTAACTACATTGTGTAATCCCCAAAAACATGCCTTCACCTAAGTCATCAATTAGGTTTGGAATCCCTAAGTTGCAAATGGATAATCCCCACACACATACTTACTCATTCCTTGGTAGTAAATAGTCCACTTCTTTGGTGTAAGACTTTATATCATTCACCACGACACATCCCCTATGTGTCTTATAATCCTTCTGTATGCGGATAGTCTATGAACAATACCTAACTCATAATCATGGGTCCATATCACCTATGAAACCCATCTTAAATGTATATATACCATATGAGTCATAATTTCTCAATTGACCATATTCCCTCTGATTCATCATATCCACAATAGGTCATATTCAATTTGAGCAACTATACCCACTTTTGTTTCATTACAAATGAACTAGATGAACCATAAAGGGTCATTCATACATAAGTTCAACACCAAAAGTTCCCAGGAACCTTTCACCAAGAAGTACTAACGAAATTACATTAATTTTTATAGAATTTTCCCTCATTTCACAATATTACAATATAAGTATTGGTCCTATATATTGACCTTAAACTAGAAAACATGAACTAAAAAATCATTGATTCTTATTAAGTAAGATATATAGGAATTCTATTTAAAGTTCAATCCCAACACCCCATAGGTCTTATATGCTTGACCTTAAAAGGAACTTCACTTTTTCATGGACAAATGACCTCAAAAGGAACCACATTGGTCCTTATCTCATGTCCTTCAAAGGTATGAAGTGTCACATTAAGTGACACAAAAATAAAAAGGTTTTTATTCCCTTTATAGGGATACATAGGAAGCCCCTCTCATAGTTATAATCCCAATTCCAACAAACCTATCACATTCAGGGATGGAGATAAATTCTAGTTCCCCTAGATTCATATATCTAAACTAAAATATGAGGATAAGAAAAATAAAGATTTATAACCTAAGATTTAAATATATATAGATGTTCACATCGATGCACATCAATAATTGATCAATAGAATAGTTTTAACCATTCCATACTTTGGAATTTGGAAGGATTCATGAACATGTTTTAAATCTATAATAGATTCTCATTGTATGAAATAATTCCCTCAAAAAAGGTAATATGAGACCTACCTTGTATCTTATTGACTAATGTTGAACCCAAATATCACTAGATAATTATTAGCGAACATATGACATTGGAAATAAGGTCTAAATAAACAAAAAAAAATAGGTACAATACACATCATAAATAGGATGTATGATGTTAAATCCTTTGACCACAAATATTTGAGTGATATCAGACATCATGCATTATGTTTCCCCTGACAAAGCCAATGGTATCCATGTATTAGAAACAAAATGGAGAAACCAATTTGAAATCTATAAATTTTAATAAGAACGTGTTTTGAGTAACATTAGACATAATGAATCAAATACCAATACTTGTCAAATACATAAGTGACACCTTTTTAGAAATAGTCATTGTTGGGATGTTTTGAAAATAATATAATAGAATGATAAATTTTTTTTCCTTGAATGGGAATTAGGTATGGATGAGTATTCCCCAAACTTCATGAAATTTTGAAAATAGATTAATCTTCTAGAAAAAAACCTCTATGATAATTATGATTTTTATTATTTCATGATGATGAAATCCTAAAAAATACTCTTTTTAGAGCCACTAAATATAGAAGAGAGGTTGATCTGGGAAGAATATGAAATTTAGTGGTTCAACTAGGGTGTCTAAAACCAGAATTTTTTACATGCCTATATTAGAGAATTTAAATACATGGGTAATCTTAATATCTAACTAAAATATGGTACCTTCACTAATGATATTAATATAACTAGTATCTAGGTAGTGGAACATTTTTTAGTGGTGATTATATGAATACTTTGGTAAAATGGTCATTGATGTGCTTATATTTATTTATTTATAAATCCTACTTAACCTAGTTAGTGGATATAAGGGTCATACTCAAGTAATGGAAAAGTTATATGGTATAAAAAAATTAATAAACCATTTTTTAATAATATATGTGGTGATGGATGGTGAAATTTGGAGTGAGAATTGATTTAAATCTAGTGAAATAGAAACAAAAATAGGTATGTTTGAACAAATAATGGGTCTAGGGGAAACCAACATTAATTTAATTGATAACATATCTCTTCAATTTCATTAGAATAAAGATAAAAAATGAGAAACATCTATGATAAAAATGATTTAAATCACCAAACTATTTATTTATGATTATCCTTTCCCAATTATCTCTCCTGAGGACTGATAGGTTTATCAAAAATCATGATAAAGATGATTCATTATAAAGAAAATAAAAATTCAATATCATCCATTTTAAGAACATCAGTTGAAGTTACAAAGGAAAAATATCCAAAAAAATTCACTCTTCATTACTAGTATTAGGGATGAAATTATTCTCATTAGGAAAATAAAATGAGAACACTGAATAAAAATGACACACTTTGAACTTCCAATAAAACCCCACCTAGTCTAAAAATCTCAGCGAAAGATGAACTGCTTTTGATTTACTAAAAAGGATATTACTCTAAATTAATTTATCAATTATTCATTTGAGTTGAGATAAATCGAATTAATGGAAAATTTTGGTAATAAAAACAAAAAAAAATTACGATTAAAGCTTTGAAATAATAGGAAAAGAGATTTAAATTCTATTCCATTCAGCCCCCTAAATGAGATTAACTACACATGATGAAAATAACATCAAATATTTTTAATAAATACTTCTTGAATGTAGAAAAAATTGAAAATAGAAAGAAATAATGGATTTTATTTATTGAGATCTTCCTTTAATCTATCTCCATTTCCCTACACCATTGCTTCATGGGTTCCCCTTACATCTAGTATGGTCTCGTGCCAATGTCATGTGCTAAATGAATGTCCCCAAGTGATTATTTTATTTTTCTCTAGGTAAGTAACTTTATGTAATGACTATGTTATATCACAACTAAATCATAGTGTTTTTTATACATAACGTTTTCATCACAACTGTAGTAATAAAAACATATTTAACAAACTTCTAACTAGTTTAATAGGTAATTAAATGCTCTAATTTTCTCCTTCCCTATTATATTATTATTTTATTTTCCAGTATTAATAAAGCAAACATTTTCTATTACTTAACTAATCAATATTTCTTATATGTTTTAATCATTTTTAATGTAACTCATTCTTAAAAACCATGGTGGTAATTACATACTAAGAGAGAAACTATAAATAGTAAGTTGAGTCTTCACACAACAATCATCATCCATCAAAATCACAGCTGAATCATAGACCTTAAAACTTAAAATTTCATGACCCCCTTTACCATCAACCGATATCAAGAATCCACCACCAGTGATGAATCAATATTCTTTAACTGAAACTAGTTGAACTAGAGATTCATATGAATTTGATAGCTGACCAATGCATAGTGAACGAAGGTCATTCGATTTGTGAAACTCTTGTGATTTTAGTTCTTCTCAGGAATTATGTCAACCAATTGGTGTGAAATTTCATGTGTACAAGTTTTCACAATATTCAAGATGAATGAGGTCCTACCACCTTCATAAATTTTATCCTATAAATATAAATTAAGAAATAATGAACGCAATTGTCTTTAACTTCTTAAATTTTGACTAGTCCTGCTCTAATCAAAAACTTTAACAACTAGGATTATATTTGATAAAACATAGTGTGTTATATTATTTGAGATAAAGATCTATTTAAAATTTTTATGTATCAGCCTCCTTTTGTTTTGATGTGGTTTGGTCAAGGTTAGTGGCTTTTATACTAATTTCCATGGATTCAGTTCAAAATCAACATCCGCAAATGAAGTTCCCCAAACCCGCACTCCTAGATATAGTACTATAAATAAATACTTTATTTTTTGGATTCAATGCGAGTTGATAAAACATAATATAACCTTATTTATATTTCACATTAATTCAATAATTTGAATAGTAATTGTCATAAATATTCACATAATACTAGAACTCAATGGTTTATTTTCATTATGTATTAGCTATGATAATACAAAATATCATATTCCAAATTTTTGAACATTTCACAATAATCACACTATAATATAATAACGTATAGAAATATTATATTTTATACTTAAATAAACAACATGGGTAATGAAAAAATATTATAAAGGGTGACATCAAATGCTTAATAATGGAAAAATCATCAAAATGTCATCATGGATTAGATAATAAAAATTCGAAAAAACATGATAAATAGAAGAATATTTTATTAAAAATAAAATGGAAAAAATAAGAGTTATCCATAAGGAATCATATAAGGATATGTAATCCCAAATTATAAAACATATAACATGGATGGTGTGTGTAAAATCATGATATAATAATCTTAATCCATAGATCATAACATAGGTACATAGCATAAAAATATTGCATAATCATAAGCATATGAAATCATAATATTTCAAACATAGCTATCCACATCATGTCCATGCTCTTTCTTTTGAACATAGATAACTAAAATTTTTCCACACTTAGTCATGTGAATATATAAAATTGCATCTTTTCCACACTCAATCATGTTACATTATCTAACTGCATCATTTCAACACTCAACATCATTATCTCATGAGATATAAAACATTTAACAATGCATTAGATGGTGATATAGGGACCCAGCCATATCTTAATGATAATCCATATGAACGTGTTCCATAAAAAATCCATCATATATCCTATCATGAAGAACCCATGAAAATAAAATGGTTTTCATAACATTTTTGAAATGTATCACATAAAATAATCTCAAGATTTAGATCGATTGATACCCAAACATTAATCACCTAAAAAAGAACATTTTAAAAGGGTATTTAGAGGGTGTATAATGAAAACCTATCCAAAGGATATCGATATTTTATAGATAAAGAAGAAAATGGTATTGAAATAACAAAAATATATTATAAAACATTATTTTCATAAAAAGATGTTATTATAAGTAACTATTAAAGTTATTTTCAAGATGTTTTCATGAATTTTTTTATTAATCACTATTTGTAAATTAATTTCAATAATGGATCCTTGAAAATAAAATAATGGTTTTCCAGATGAAATGTAGTGTGAATGATAAAATATATGATCATGAAAGGAAGAACTTTTAATATTTTAAAACACTTTTATTGAAACCCAAATTGTAAAACGTGTGTATAGTTTGTTTTTAAAAATAGCTAAAGAAAAATATTAAAATCACAAAAAAAATACATTTTTGGATTTATAAATAATAAAGGAAAACATTGGTTGAAAGATATAATATAAACATGGAATATAAATATCTTATTATAGAGGATGGGAATTATTATTAAAAACATTACACTTATTAAGAGAAATAATTTTATCAAGAAGATATTGGAATTAAAATTTTGAAGTTATTGAGAGATAAAGAAAATTTATCATTTACTAAAATATTTGGGTGGAAGAAACGAAATAAAAATAGAAATAAGTTCATAAAGAAACATTATAACTCAATGAAAGAATATATGATTAAACAAAGTCCCTTACCTTAACCCTATGCTTCCAAAAAATATCATTAATATCCCATATAATAAAAATAACCATATTAATAACATATTGGGGAATATTATTAGTATTTATAACCTTTTAAACTCTTTAATTATAATAAGTCATTAAACATTAATTAGTTGGTATTTATTGTCATCAAAAGATGTTGGTAATATCAATTTTTTCACATGTTTCATAAAAGAGATGTAAAAACCCATTCGTTGATTCAAAATTATTCATAAAAATATTTTAGAATATATTTAAATCTCTTTTTCAATGATTTATTCATTCTCATGTTCATTTTATTGAAACTATTATCATGGTTCAAAAGAAGGGGATCCATGATGAGATTGTTTTGGGTAATTACTGATATCAACACATTACATTATAATGATTATTAATCTTTATATCATCTATTAATAATATTATTAATGATTTATATTACTACCTAATATCATATATATTCATCAAATATATTCTAGAAATATCCATGTAAGGAGATGATGAAAACGAAACACATCGTCCATGGTGGCAGTAGTCCGCTAGTATGCACAAGCGATATTCTTATTTTATAATAAATTATATTATTAATAGAATAACTAATTTATCATTATATAATATTAATTATTTCATAAATATAATACGTATTCCAAAAATAAATTATTATAACCATCCATGTGAGGGTCCAATGAAAAATAAAATATGTAATTCATGGAGGTGATAGTCTACAACGACGAACGAGCGACATTTTTGTTTTTTTAATGGTTGCGAAGGAAGGTAGAAAATGATTATTCCATTAATATAATAAAATTTTATTATATGTAAGAAAATTATGTAATTATTTTAGAACAGTTAGAATAGTTTTTAGGATGTAAAATAAGAAAGAAATAAATACAAATTAAACATGATTGATTAAATAATTTTACCTCACTCCTTGAAACAACACTATTGAGAATTTGTTTAATACATTTAATGAAGGCACTTTGATGAGATAAAGACAAATAATAAGTTTCTCTAAGTTATTTTTAGGTATTTGGGTATATATTTTTTCTAATGAGGAGGATTAAGGTTTGAGGAGAAGTGGGGTGGTGAAGGGATCCTTTTATAAGTATGAGGAGCGACATCTTTGTAATAAGAGGTGAATTATTCAAGGGAAGTGGAATAAAATGTGGAAAATAATAGAAAGAGGGAAATTATTGGTCTATCAACCTCTCATAAGCACAAGTAATGGATAATAATTGAGATATTACATACCTTTTCCTTTTAAATTATCTTTTTTATCATAATTAACATTTACCTTGATAACTCATTTTCACCTTCGTAACTTATTTTCATGACTAAAAATAAAAATTCCATTATAATTTAATTTTAAATTTTTATTAAAAATATCCAAACAAATTTATAATATTAAATTTCTATATTTTTTTAAAAAAATTCTCAAATAATAAATGTTAAAGGCATAAATACAGTTTCATAAAAAAAACTCAAGTCCAAAATTTTGAAATATAGGTTTACAATTAATTAATAATATTTTTAATTATATAAACTGAATATATAATTAAATATTTTATTAATAAATACAATTCCATTAATTTGAGTCATTTTTTGATCCTAATGATGTCATAAAATCCACAATATTTTCAAATATGACATTTTGTACTATTCACCTAACAATCAATTTCTCATAAAAATTATAATATTTAATCCTAATATAATAATTTCACGATAATTAAGAAAATTAATTTCATTTTCTAAATTAAAATTCTTAAATTTATTAATTTTACATTAAAATGGAAACATATTATATAATGAAAATTTGTTTTAATAGGAATGTTATTTATTTGAATATTAACTATTCATATTCTTTTTTCCTATCAATTAAATTAGAGTTAATATATTATTAATAAAAAAATTATAATTTACCATAATTTATCCAAAATATATTGATTTACTTAAAATAAAAATGCATAGCATATTAAAAGGTAATTTTTTGAAAAATATATTTTTAAGCATAAAATGATCGTATTAGTTACTTAGTTGCACTAACTATATTTTATAAATGCATTAGTTTTTTAAATGAAATTTATTTTCATTATATATTTATTTAATAATGTAGTTAATTATATTCATACACACCAATTTAATGAATATAATATAATGATCACTTTTAATTTTATCATAATGTATTAGTATCAGTTTTAGTTTGGTTGTGTGTGTGGAAAATACTATTCGACACAATATTAATAAACAGGAAAATATATTTTAATATCATGTGATATAAGATTATACACACCATAAAATAATTTCATCTTATAAATTTTATTACTTTAATGGAAATAAGTGAGTGTCCTCAATACATTCTCAGGTTCCCACATAGCTTCTTCAAACTTATGATTCCTTTATAGAAATTTAGCTAGATGAGTAGTATAATTTCACAATACTTTATCTATATGATTCAAGATATTCAATGATTTTTTCTTATAAGGGAGATCATGTTACAATAGTATGAACTTTGAGTTCAATATATCAGATGGATCTGGTGTATACTTCCTTATAAGAGATACACGAAATACATCATGTACTGGGAAGAGGTTTGGGGGAAGTTAAAGACAATAAGATACTATCCCATATTATTGAGGTTTTCAAATAGAACAGTGTAACTAGGGATTGAATTCCTCTTCTTTAAATTTCTCATAACTTTAATCCACGGTGATATTCATAGGAATACCTTATATCCAATTTCAAACTCTAAATCAAGTTGATGGTTATTGGTATAACACTTATATCAACTTTACATAACATTAATGTAACGAAGAATAGTTTAGATCTTATTAATAATATATTAAGGAATTTCTAGTCCCATCTACTTATGATCCCATACTTATTCCCAAAATGTTTTAGTTCTACACCTTTTCCAATATAAAGCCTCATACAATTCCATTTGAATAATAAAATGTAAACTATTATTGAATGTGAATTTTACCAGGGGGAGGTATTGATCCCAACCACCTTTAAAATACAAATAATATGATCATAATATTTCCACCTGAGTTTGTATGCTACTTTTAGATTAACCCTCTTTCTGCTGATGATAATTGGTACTAATGTATAGGTTTGTATCCAAATCCCATTGAAGTATTTTCCAAAACATTGAGGTAAATTTTAGATCTTGTTCTGATACAACAGAACATAGTACACCATGTAGCCTTACCAATTCCCTTTATGTATATAATAGAATATTATTCAAGTGATAAATATTATCTAATTGAAATTAAATGCACAGACCTAGTAAAGTGATTTAATATAACCGAAACAACATTATTTCCCTTATATGTTTTAGGTATTCCTATAAAAATATCCATAGTGTTGTTTGTTGGGAATTTATTGTCTCAACAATAATTTATATTAAATGTTAATTTTGATTCTCACAAATACCATTATTTTTTTCTAATGATTTTCCCGTAATAATGTTTCAGGAATATATATCATGTTTTTATTTATATTTTTTATGGAATGCAAGCTATAGAATGTGTTATAGAAATACTATTCAAACCCTATATTCGGTAAATGAATGTATGGATCACCATCCCTGTTATAATATGAAATTTTTTCAAATATAATGACAACCCTACATAATATATTTATCATATGGATCAACAACCCTATGTTCTAGAATCTATTAACAAATGGAATATCAACCCTATGTTAGAGTCTAGATTTACTGTTCAGACCCAATGTTTAGGGAATTTGAACTTATTTTTAATCAATTCTATGTTTGGAATCTTATGCTTAAAAAGTTGAATGTATGGATCATCATCCCTATCTTACTTTTATAAGTATGTTACATGCAGATGAAATTGTTGTTAAGGAACCATATGTTCGAAGGAACCCTACACTATGCGGTTCAACCCTATATTTATCAACTCTTTATGATATTTATTAAAACCCAGATTTTATCCGAGTTACTTGCAATTGTCTTGGAAAAATATTAGGCTGATTGAAATCTTCTCCTTGACTGATTCAATGATCAATATGATCAATTCGAAGAACTATTTTTATCAGAGAAAATCACTCATATTCTTAAGGGAAGTTACGATAAACCTAGTTAATTTGATTTGGAATTTTCACATTATACCATGTGACTTTATTGAATCTAAAATACATAAGAAAACATTATTATCTACATATTTTACTAGCGTATCTTTTCAATATATAGATATATAAGTCAAATATTATAAAATTCAATTAAATTTGGGAAAATATCTTTTATAGTGCTACCGTAATGAATGATCGACTCTAAAAAAGACTACACTTTGGATAAATACATGTTCAATCTCATGAAATTTTAAGTTTACTACTATTGTGTGTTGATATCCTTTTTGAATATCATTTGTAACTAGTATTGCTTCAGAACTACTCATTTTTGAATACATTCATTTATAAATAAGAAGATCCATCTGTTGTCCATTTTTGCTACTGCAATTGTGAAGTTCAACCCGAAACATCAAATCAAACTCTTTTGATTTATTAGAGTATCAACTTCTCAAGCTTAGTTGTGGTTGAGTATCAGATTCTCGATCTAAGATGTGGATAATCATTTCTCTGTTAAAGTACCCGAAGTATTTGTTTTTAGCATTGTTGTAAAGGTGTTAACTACATTCACTTAGTTATGGATTTGTGGTCTTGTGATAAGAGGACCATTCTAGTGAAATTCCACATTATTACAGAGAGCGTGATTGGTGGAGTGTAATGGGGGATCTTTGTTCCCCTAAAAACAATAAAAATTCATTTTATTTCGTTCCGTTTATCCATTACTTATCTTTTCATATAGAAGAAAACACTACATATCCGTATAAATCAAAAAGGGTGTTAAAAGTCAGAATAGTGGAATATTATTGGAAGGACACAATTCACCCCCACCCTCTTGTTCAATATTGTATTATTATGACATAACAATTGGAATTACGGGTGATATTTGGGATAATTCAATAAAAAGATAAATAGTTTATGGTCTATATACATCAAATGGAAATATCTGATCCTAGAGAATAAATGTCCATGGTATATGCTCCATACATTATTGGTGAAAATTATATATTCTAGAAATATCAAATCATTATATATATGAAGAATCTTGTATTCAGAGTCTATTAAAAAATCACCCCTCGTTATAATATTCCTAAAAAACTAGAGACTTGGGATGCAAAAATAGAAGCTGAGTATGATATAAATTCGAAATCAATGAATTATTTAATATGTGGAATTGGTCTTGATGAATTTAATTGTGTATCACAGTGAACAATATCCTATGATATTGGAAAACTATTGTAGTTACCTAGGAAGGAACAAAAAATGTTTGATAGATGAGGTATGTTACAGAAAAGATAATGTTTGACGCATTTAGAATATTTAATGGTGAAATAATCACATAGATGAAAGCAAGGCTTACATGAATTTTCCAAAATATTACATCTTTAGGAGAACCCATCAAAAAATCTGGCCAGGCCTTGAAATTACTCTGTGTATTACCTTAAAAATGGAATGACATATCTGATTTTATTAAATAATCATCACCTATCAAAGATCTATCAGTGGAAGAACTAATTGGGACACTAATGATGTATGATGCAGAAATGAAAGATGAAGCTGAAGATCATAAGATTTTAGTGAAAAAGTAAAATACCACTTTGAAAGTGACATCTTATAACCATAAACAAAAATCAAAACAGGAATCCAAAATTGGGAAAAAATAGAGTACTTAGATTCTGAAATAGAACTATCTTAACTAGCAAGAAAATTCATAGAATTCTACAAGAAAAAAAGAGTTTTCCAAAAAACATTTAAGAAGGGTGATAAAGAACCTAGATAAGTTCGATTCAATGAATAAAAAAATTGGGTCACATCAGACCAGATCTCCCTCAATTGAAAGATGAAAGAAAGATGATATAAAAGAAATATAATAAGAATAGTGATTACGAGCAAAAAGTAAAATGAGAAATGAAAGCTAAGTAGAGTGTTTTTAAAGACCCCAGTATCTACGAACAATATAATTCATAGAAAGAGACTCAAAAACTAGAACCCATCATGTGATTTACAACTAAAGATTAAGAGTGGGTACAATCCTATTATTATTATATTTCAGTATAGATAGTCTCTCATGTGGTAAAATAGCTAAAATTTATACAATGATACAAGATAAATAGGATCATTATTTAAGAAATATAAATCATTTAAAATATTCACAATACTATTTTAAGAGAAAGGGGTACTATGAAAAAAAAACATCAAGATTTAGTAGAAAAATTTGATTCCTCTAAATCAAACTTTATTGATTATCAAAAAGGAATTAAATAATTTGAAGGTGAAGTATAATATTATAAGAGTACTAAAATTACTTTTACTAAAGGAGAAATTTTTTTGGATGAAATTCTTGGAATTAATGTCCTTAAAAGGGAAGGATTTTGAATAATAAACAAGGGTGAAAAATCAAAATTTTATTAAAATAATTTTCTTCCCAAATCAAAAAATGTTACCTATTATTTTTATTGAACAAAAGGTAAATACACTAATAATTGTTATTTGAAAATCCTCAAATTAGTGCTATTAAAATGGATTTTATTTCTAAAATATTTTCTAAATAATGTGATATTAATTACAAAAATAATAAAGAAAATATAGATTCCATAATCATTGCAAGCTAACACTATAGGACCTAAGAAGATATAGGTACCAAAATAAACACATATTTAACTTCCTTTGTATGAAAAATGTCATAGGAATAGAAAACACATATGGTATACTAACAGTGGATATTCTAGACACATGAGTGGAGACTCAAAATATTTTAATATGCTGACTCAAATGGATGGAGGTCTATACACTTTTGGTGACAATACTAAAGGAAAAATAGTTAGAGTTGGAATTTCCAGAGATCCAAAGAATATCTCAATCAACAATGTAATTTATTTTTAAGGGATAAAGAAGAATCAGATAAGTATTTATCAACATTGTGATGATTGTTTTTATGTCAATTTTCTAACAATTCATGCTCTATATTTAAAGATAAATTTTGTAAATTTAGAGCACCTAAAAATGACAATATGTATACTTTGGATTTAAATTTCCTATGTAAATATAAATTGAATTGTTTAACTACTAAGAAAAACGAGTCATTAATATGATATAGAAGACTTGGAAACTGTAATATTTATGCTTTACATAAATTATATAAGGAACAACTAGTTTCTGATTTTCCTTATATTACGTTTGAAAATGATAGATTCTACGATGCATGTCAAATATGAAAAATAACACATATCTTCTTTCAAATATATTACCAAAATTTATATATCTATAACATTATAACTAATCCATATGGATTTTTTGGACCATCTAGAGTAGCATGTTTGGATATTAAATTATATGTCTATGTTTTAATAGATGATTATTCTTGACATACTTGGGTGTATTTTTTAAAAATAAATTGTTGTTTCAAAAGTTTTAGATTTTTTTGTCAAATTGTTCAAAATTAAAAAAGTATTTAAAATAATTTCATTGAGATGTGTACATAGTGGAGAATTTGAGAATAAATATTTTAATTCTTTTTTTTCTCAAATATAGGTAATAGATACACCTTCTCTACCCCAATAACACCTAAAAAAATATAATTGTGGATAGAAATGGAATAGACTATGCAAAATGAATATAGTCTTGCTACCTATTTTTGGGATAAAGGTGTAAGTAAAACCTGTGATATCATGAGTAGAGACTAGTAAGGTAGATTTTTAAAAGAACAACCAAAGAAATTTGGAATAAAATAAAATCTAATGTAAAGTACTTTAACATTTTTTGATGAAAGTTTTATATATTGAATACTAAGGAAAACCATAGAAAGTTCAGTCTAAAAGCTGATGAATGAATATTTTAGGGATATTATACTACTTCTAAAGATTATAGAATTTTTAATAAAAATTCAAGGATTGTTGAAGAATCAGTTCATGTGATGTTTGATGAAACTAACCCTTTTAATAAGAGAAAGATAAACTAATGAAGTTACTAACTCATTTGGAAACATGAGACTTCAAAACCCGAAATGTAATTATTAAAATGATATTAATAAAATTATGTCTAGTTTAGAAGAACATGAAACTAAAGAACCTGAAAGTGTCTTTCCTAGAAAGTTTTGAACCTTAAAGAACCATCCTCTAGAAACTATTAATGGAGACCTAGACATAGGAATTAGAATTAGAAGATATGTACGAATCCCAGCCATATGTTTTATATTTCTGTCTCGATTAAAACATAATACTATTGAAGAATCCTTAGAAGATAAAAGTTGTATGTTTTTAATACAAGAAGGTCTAAACTAGTTCAAAAGGAATGAAATTTGGGAATTTGTAGAAATACCATCTAATTATCCAGTTATAGGAACTAAGTGGGTATTGGAAAATAAACTAAATGATCAAGAGATCATAACCAGAAATAAATCTAGATTAGTAGCTAATGGATATAATTATAAAGAAGGTATAGATTATGAGGAATTCTTTTCCCATTCAGATATATTGAAATCCATTAGAATCCTTTTAGCTTATGCATCACATATTAATTTTAAATTATATTATATATATGTTAAATATTCCATTTTAAATTGTTATTTAATGAAGGATGTTTTTGTTGAATGAACTTCTAGTTTTGAAAACCCTCAACAACCAAACTCTATTTCTTAACTTATTAATGCTCTCTATGTCCATAAACAAGTACCTAGAGTTTTGTATGATAGATTAAGTTATTTTCTTATGAGATATGAATTTACTATTGGATTGGAAGATCCAAAACATTTTAAGAAAACTATTTTTTCTAATATTTTATTAGAAGAAATTTATGTTTATGATGTTATTTTTGGCACAACTAATAAAAAAATTTGTTATTATTTTTAAAAATTAATGAAAAAAAATTGAAATAAGTATGATGGGAGAACATAATTCATTTTTAGTATTTCAAATTTATAAAAAAGATTAAATTTCTTTAAATCAATGTAAATATATTATTTATTTTTTAAAGAAATGAGTACTTGAGAAAAGTAGGAAATATACAACTCTTATGTGTACCAATGTAAAACTTGATTTGGATAAAGCTTAAAAAACAATTGACAACTAGTTATATATTGGTATAATTGGTAGTTTGTTATATCTTGCTTCTAGTAGACCATTCATTATGTTTTATGTATGTCTATGTTCTAGATTTCAATCTAATCCAAAAAAATCCCATCCTACTGCTGTTAAAAGAATTTTTAGATATTTAAAGTGATATATTTTTAATATGATCTTTACCCCAAAAATTATAATTATAATTTAATTTCTTATTCAGATGCCGATTTGTGAGGGTGTAGATTAGATATAAAAAGTAGGATAAGAACCTATCACTTTTTAGGAAAATCATTTGTATCATGGTCGAGTAAGAAATATTACTTAGTTTCCTTATCAACAGTCGAGGTAGAATATTTTTCTGTTGGCAGTAGTTGTGAACACGTATTGTGAATGAAAAACACACTACTAGACTTTAGACTAAATTTTAATAGTATACCTATTTTATGTGATAATTATTGTGCAATAAATATTTCAAAAAATACTATAAGTCATCATAGGACTAAGAATATTTATATAAGGAATAATATTTTAAAATATTATTTTCTTAAAAAGGATATATCCATTCATGTTTTCACTACTGAATATCAATTAGATAATATTTTCACTAAACCTTTTCCCAGGGAATGTTTTGAGTTTACTAGGGGGTGTGGGAATATTTAAATTTAAATAAATTCTTTTTAATTTATTTTATTCTTAATATCTCTATTTTTATTTTTTTAACATATATTTGATATATTTAATTGTGTATCTCTCATTATTTTATTCTGGTACAAATTAATTAGCTTAAAAATGGTAATTTTATTTTTAATTTCTTTTTATTTGTATTTTCAAAATAAAAACGTAATGAGTACATTCTCAAATGACATTTGAAAATTTTTATCCTTCTCTTGATCATCTCTTTTACATCCTTTTGGTTTATAGAGATTTTCTCATTTCAATATACTGAAACCCTAGAACTTTGAACCTTTAATCGTAAAACCTTCAAGAATGGAACTTCCAAGAATACCTGAAGATACTGATTTGGGTGTGTCTATGTATGCACCTATGATGTATTGTGAATTTATTCATGGTAAGGCGATTGATTTTTATTATCTAAATCAAACAAATATCTCATTAAAGTAAATGATTCAATATCAAGGTATAAAATTTTCATTTCGATATGATATTAATACACTGATGTTTGATATAGAGGTAAAATAATTCTATTGGAATGTTGAGTTTAGTTTTGGAATCGATGAAGATACCATAATTTTTGTGACTCAGGATACTTAGTTTACTATTTCTTCGATGGATATAGCAATGTTGTTAATCTATCCCCACAATGGGGATTTTCATTTTGATTTAAGAAGTATTAGTGATGAAAAGTATAAGTTAGAAGAAATTTTTTTCTCTATTTGGGACAAGAATTATCAAGAAAGTTTTGACCATGGACCTTCCTCTGGATAGAATATTCCTTCTAAAATTTAATTATTTTGGATTTTTTCTAAGAAAAATAGAGCTAGAAAACGTTTTATACCCTGATATGTACATTCTTTTTTTGTTTCTGAAATAAATTAAGATCAATTTCCCTTAATTTATAATGATATATTTAATTCAATTCATATATACATAGGAAAAGATATGATATTATACCCATTGAATAATAATTTCCTTTTTGTTTCACAGAAAAAGAAGAATCCTAAATACACTTCTTGCATATAGAAGACATTATGCAAACATTATCCATTCTAGGATTGTTAAGAATATGGGATATATTTAGAGTAACTCCCACAACATTATTGTACCTGTTAGACCAAAACAACAACTAAAATTGAGGGAAGATGCATAGGGGAAAGAATGATGATTCCATATGTCGGTTCTATATGATTTGAGGCCTGGTGAAGTGGGTAAATATAGACTAGTAGAGGGTTATCCTGATCATAAAAGAATGGTTTCAGTCAATATTCGTGATTCCATGGATGAAGAAACAAATCCGTTTAACTAATAGTCTCAAGTTAATGAGGCTATTGAGAAATAGGTTCATAAATAAGAAGTTCACAGGGAGAATGTTCTGACCCCTGCTAACCTCTCTCATTTCACTTGATTCTTTAGTTGAAGAAGAATCTGTATTGATAATAAAATTAGAAATACCTGGAGAGACATGTTTGGTAGAATGTGGAAAATATGAAAGTCATATCCATACGTATTCTTCTCACTCTTATGATGATGATTTCATAATAAAGTTCACGCATTTAGAATGAGATAAATTAACTTTGACTGAGGATTTAGTAGAAGAGAAGAAGAAAGTTGAGTAACTAAGAAGTTCAAATATTCTATAGAGTCGAGTTTGAATCCTTTAAAACTCAACTCAAATATGTTCACGAAAATTTAATTTTAGTGAAAGATATTAAAGGCTTTATAGGGAAAACATCTAGATATTTTAGCTATCTAAAAGATGAATTTGTTAAGAAGTTTGATTTTGATGAGTTGAAACTGATGTTGGGGAGAGAATTTCAATCTATCAAGGTTATTCACCAAGATTTATCCTTTACCCTTAAACCAACCTCTCTTGACCCAATAAATATATTTAAAGAAATAACTATTTTGATGGATGAATTCAACAATAGGCTACACACTCTCTAGTGTGATAGTACACCTCTAAATATGCTTCTAGAAAATCATAAAGATTTGATCAGTCGAATGAACTCTAATGAATCATGTTTGGGACTAGTCATTCATTAAGTCATAGACAGATTAATAGCCTTTACCCAAACATAAGAATCTATTAATGAGTTTGTGATGGTGAATTTGGTGGAAAAAATAATGTAGGTCAATATTCAAGATAGATTCTACAACAATGGACAAATGTCTTCAATAGGAATGTTCAAATTATATTGGTAAAGTTTCTTGAAATTAAAAGTGTTTTAATGAACAATCCTCATCTAGTGGTAGAAACTACTACCTATAGAAATTCCAAACAAGGAAACCTATCAAACAGGAGCCCCACATTTTGAATACCTCTTGAGTTTATTGTTGGAATATTCTCATTAATGTTTCTAACATTTTATCTATATTGAAATTTAATTTAGTTTACTTGTATATATTGTTTGTTTTATATTAATTTCATTGTTGTGTTATCTATGTTCAAATTTCCACCTCCAAATCACTTTTTTTTCTAAACTATTTACTATACTCTTCATTTATAGTTCAGTGTGATATCAACTATGATTTATATCATTTATTCTTTCAAAACATTCTTTTTGGAATAATAAAAGTGGGAGAATATTTGAAAACCACTACATTTCATATTTTGGAGAAAATATTTTTATATTTTTAATATTGTTGGGAAATACCTTTTTTAATCAAAACAGTACTATAAAACTGTAATATTTTATTAATAGTTAAAATACCTATATTTTCTGTTAATTATTTTACAGGTTTTGTGATCATCAAAAAGGGGGAGATTGTTGGGCATGTATTATATCAACAGTAATCTATATTAAATGTTGATTATGAAGCTAAAAAATACCCTTTTTTCTTTCTAATAATGTAATGTAATGAATGTTTTAGTAATATATATCATATTTTTATTCATATTTTTTATGGAATGAGAGCTACGAGATGTGTTATGGAAACACATTTCAAACCCTACATTCGGTAAATGAACATATGAATTGTCATCCCTATGCTACATTGAACAATTTTCATATAGAACAAAAACCTGAAGCTGTATTTTTAGTGTATGGATTGGCAACCCTAAATTATAGAATCAACGAACATTTGGAATATCAACCCTAGATTGGAGTCTGGATTTACTGTTCATACCATACGTTCATGGAATTTGAACGTATGGATAATCAATGCTACATTTGGATTCTTATGCTAAAAATTTTGAACGTATGTATCATTATCCCTACATTACCTTGATCCATATATTACACGCAAATTAAATTATTGTTAAGGAACCATATGTTGGAAGGAACCCTTTGCGACATGGTTCCACCCAACATTTTCTACTATTTATCAGAGTTTTTTAAACCAAGATTTTATCTAAGTTACATAAAATGGTCTTGGATGGATATCAAGACAATTGAAAGATTATATTTGATTAATTAAAATCTCGTTACGATCAATTCAAAGAAACATTTTTATTGGATAATATCAAGCCTATTCTTAATGGAAGTTACAAATCCCTTGGTTAATTTAGATTTAAATTTTCATGTTCGACCATGTGACATTCATGGATCTAGAATATCGAATAAAAATTTATGGTCTATACATTATAGCAGTTTTTCATTTCAATATATAGATATAAAAATACATTTTGAAAAAAATATTTTATAGTGCTACTGCAACAAACGATCAAATATGGAAGATACCACACATTGGAGACATACATGTTCAATCTCATACTAATGTAAGTTTACTAATATTGTGTGTTTTTATATTTTTTGATGATCATTTGAAACCAGGATCACTTTTTAACTACTCTTTCTCTAATACATTCGTTTATTTTGAAGAAGATCCATATATTATCAGTTACTTCTGGTAAAACTATGATGTTCAACCCAAAACAGCAAATCAAACTCTTTTGATATATTAGAGAATCAACTGATCATACTCAGTTCTGTTGGAGTATCAAATCCTCATTCTAAGATGTGGATAATTGGTTATATCTTTAAGAAAAAAAAGTATTTTTTAGCCTT
Organism: Viscum album; assembly: GCA_963277665.1. Lineage (NCBI taxonomy): Eukaryota > Viridiplantae > Streptophyta > Magnoliopsida > Santalales > Viscaceae > Viscum > Viscum album. Next base: position 510,672,316 of record OY728145.1, read on the forward strand.
ATTGTAAAGGTTTTAATTACTGACACTCAATTGTGGATTTGTAGTCTTGTGGATAGAGGGTCATTCTAGTAAAATTCCCCAAGCCCATAGAGGGAGTCATTGGTGGAGAGTACTAGGGGATCTTTGTACCCCAAACCACTATAGAATGTTGTGTTCTTTATTTCTATTTATCCACTAATTTTATTTTCAAATAAAAAACTGCATGTCAGTATAAATCACAAATAGTGTCAAAAGTGAGAATTTTGGACAGTTATTGAAAAGAAAGAATTCACCCCCTCTTGTGTCACTTTGTATTATTCCGACATAATAATGTTCTCCTATTTCTATAATGGTATGGGTAATGGTTTCATTATCCCATTAGGTTTATATCATTTGACCTTCATTTGTTGGAAAACATAGCAATGAGATACATATTCTATAATATCCCTTATCATATTTTCCACCAAAAATTCTTCATAAATTCTATACACATATTTTTTCTTTAATAATGAACAGATAATGATGATATACGTGCATAATTCAACAACTTAGTCTTTAATTATTTTTTAAGGAACACATATACACTTCTTAAAACTTATGAATCCACCATTTTAAAGTTGAACTCCAAAATATTCCCCACCTTCTTTTTTAGCTCCATATCCTTCTTTTCTACTCTATAGATCATCACATAGATGGGTGGTTGAATCGTTATTATGTATATCTTGGATTTCTCCCTTTACATTATGATTTCAAGGTTTCTACTTTGTAAATCCACAAGTATTCAGTATTTCAATCATCATTATAGACAAAGATGCATGATCCTTCCTGATCAGATCATCGACCACCTTAATTTCATTCCCAGGGTGGTAATGTATTATGAAATTATAGTCTTTAACTAGTTCCATATATCTCCTTTAGTGTATGTTCAAATCCTTTTATATGAATATATTATTTAAGATATTATTACCATTATAAGTATCAATCTTTAAACCATATAGACAACCCTAATAAAATTTAAATGCAAAGACAACGCTTCTATCTTTAGACAATGCATTGGATAATTTTTCTCATAAGTATTTAATTGATGAAAAACATAAAATATAACTTTTTCATTTTTCATAAATATATATCCTATAACATTTAACCAAGTATCACTCTATATTATAAAACCTTCTCCAATGAAATGTAATATAATCACAGATGCAGTGACTAATATCTTATTAATCTCATTGAAAATTAACTTTCATTATTCAACCTAGAAGAATTTATCTCCCTTAAATGTTAACTTGGTTAGAGGATTGGATGATCATTATAAATTTATCATTTGTCGTTGATTGCATATTGATAATCCTAGAAAAATTTACATTTATACCATAGTGGTTGGTTTCAACAATTATTTAATTAATTATGTTCTATATGGATCTACAAATATTCCCATAACTATGATTATACGAGTTAACAAGTGTACCTTCTACATCCAAAATTCATGCTTATTGAATTTGGAATATAATTTCTCTTTTTGTGAGGTTGTTAGAAAAATCCTCAAATGATTTTTCTGTATATCCTTGATCTTTTTAATATATGAGAATATCATCTATAAAGAATACAATTAAATTCTTAAGTTAATTGCTAAATATTATATTAATAAATTCCATAAATATATTTGGAATATTTTTTATGCCAAATTAAATTACTATGAATTCCTAATGATCTTGACTTGTATATAAATATATCATGATCATATATTATCTATTTAAACATAGTTAATGATATATATATCAATGATCCAAATTTGAGAGATATTTAGATCCTATAAGTTGATCAAACAGATCATCAATACATGGTAAATGATACTTATTCTTGATCATGATATTTTTGGGCTCATAATAATCAATAAAAATATGCATATATCCATCATTTTTTGAGAAATAGGATTACAGAACCCCATAGGAAATCACATATGTGTATACATATATTTTCTTGATTATATTTAAGATACTTAATTAATTTATCTAATTTAATGGGGTCCATTTAGTATGGGATCTTGAATAAAGGCAGAGCACAAGGTATAAGTTCAGGTGAAAACTCAAACTCGTTTTTTAGGGAAGACCAAATATTTCTTCAAGAAAAACATTAACATATTCCTATATAGTAGACATTCATTCACTGTTTTCTTTTTCCTCAACCATTTGATCTATGATTCCCTCATTTTTGGGTATAAAAACCTATATTATAGAATTTTATTCTAAATGGAGATCATAATCATCCCTACATTTATATTTAATAATGAGTTGATTTGGTATATAAAATGATATCTACATATCTTGAACATTCTTATGATATCTATATAGGGATGTACAATCCATAACCAATATCACATCAAATTATACAAAGGGAGGAAGAACTATATATGTAGGAAGTATCTTTCCAAAAATATTGATCATAAAAGAGTTGTATTCTTTGTATTCAATCATTTCACTACTAGATGTTTTCATCGATAATTCCATATCTAAGGTTTGAGGTGATGAATAAAAATTCATATAAAATTTACATAATATAAAATAGTATAAATAATAAGAATAAATTAATACATTAATATTTATGGAGTGTATAATAATTATACCCTTAGCCACTTCATTTCCATGGTTCACATTAGTGGTGATGATTGTACAGGCTCTTCCTTTTTCCTTTGGTATAGGAGGTCCCCAAGGATTATTTTCCACATAAACACTTGGACCAGGGGATCAATTTTTATAATACCAAAACTCCATGAATTTAATGTATTTAGTTGTGGTTGGAGTATTAATTTGTGCCTCATTTCCCCTCATTGCATTATCTATCCTCTTCACCCCTTCTCAAAAAGCACATGCTTGATACCCACCCTTCCAATACATGATATATTTATAGGTTATTTTCAATCAATTTACTAGGTGAATACTACTACATTTATAAATTTTAGGTGATTTTAATTTCATTAATCCATGAGATATTTCTTTTCAGTTTCCATAAAACTCCATATTCATTTTATTATCTATAGAATAATGAGAGTCTCCAATTTACATTTCCACATTAATCACACATTGAAAAGTTTCTTCTTAGTTACTCAAGTTTCTTTAATCCAATTGCAATAAAATTCTTGGTTTTAGCCCATTGAATAATCCCTTGACTTTAATCTTAGGTTTAGTAATAAAACTATAGTCATATCTTCTGAGTCTCTTGAGGTTATCCTTATAAGTTCCAGTGGATTCTTCCTCTTTTTATTTTTGATATTGGAATTATTTTCCCATTTTCTTGTAAAGAGTTTGCTGAAAATATTTAGTGAAGAATATTTTATTGAACTCCTCCCATACCATAGTGTCAAATTCTATATTCTATGTCATATTTTTAATGAGCGTATACTATTAGTAGACTAACCCTCTAAATGATACACAACCAAGAAAACCTTCTCATGAAATTAGTATTAGAGAATATACAATATTTTATCTATAGATCGATCTATTTATAAATAATTAGTGGGTTTAAATATCCACCAAAGGATGGTTGACTTTATGATAAAAAGGTATGAATAGAATGTTTATTATTACTTATCATATATAGTATTTGAACATTATTTGAATTATTATTCATATCTTGGTAATGTTGAGTTAAACTTTTCACAAGTTTTTCAATTACAACCTTTATCTCATTAATTTTCTCATTGGTAAAATCATCACATTATCCATGATATATATTTTTAACTCAATTACTCCATTACCTGATCATTATTTGAATAAGGAAAATGCGATGGGAATAATGAAATTAATAGATGTGTAAGAGTAAAACTAATAAAATTATAAGAAGTAACTCATAAATGATGTGTATAATCTAACTTATGAATCTCTAGGCTTTAGTCTAGGTTATCCATGATAATTTCAAATTATTCTCTCTAACCCAAATATATTAATATCCATCCTAATGGTTTATAGATAGCACACGAATCAACCATGGAATATACACTAAAATTTCAATATCTCTTTTATACATTGATTGTGGCTTGAATTAATACTCACCCAACCATTTTAAGGCGTATTACCCCTGAGTGAAACTACGTTAGAGCCTACATCTACTTGTTTATATCCATAGTGGGATTTTATTTATAGGAAGGAACACTATTTATAATTTACCAAAATTTTATGATTTTTTCTTATCTTTTTTGTTATCCTAAGGGATTTTAAAACTTTTCTCTAGTCTTAATCCCCAAAATGAACAAAAAAACACCTAAAAACTTAATATTACTATTATACTAGGGATTAAATACCAAATGAGTTGAAGAAAGATAAAATTTCATATATTTAAAATAAATTCCATAATTAGAATATTACATGTCAAAAATATTCACAAAATCCCATAAACGAATGGTTTAGTGTGTTTGGGGATTAACTATAGGAAGCAAAAAATTATTATTTCACAATTTATTTAAAATATTTCAATAATTATACCATAAAAGACTTCCATATAGACATATAATATCTTATACTCATATTTATAACCCAAGGAATGGGAATGCATATGAAGGGGTGAGATAAAACCCCCAGTAAGGGATAACGGTGTCAAAATTTCTTCAAGGGTTATATCATAAGAATTTGATAAAACATGAGAATGAGAGAAATATGTTACTAAAAGTAAATTTGAAAAATAATATTTATTCATAAGGAATAATATAAGTACATGTAATCTCAAATGACCAAACATATACCATAGACTAAGAGTGAGAAATCTCTAGACAATAATCATGATCTATGGATTATAACATAAACATATAACGTAGAAATGTAGAATAATCATAAGTATAATATATTATAACATTATTAACATATAATGTTACATGATGTATATGATAAATAGTGTAATAATGTCCAGCCACATCATATATATGCTAAATATTGAGAACATAGATGACCACATCGTGTATATTCTCAATCACGTGAACATAAAAAACCACATCATTTTCACGCTCAATATAATTATATCATGAGACATAAAACATTAATGAATAGTGTATATGGTGATATAAACAACTTAAAATATTATAAAGACATATATATATTCATTAATTTAACATAAAATCAATTATATATCCTAACTGGAATAACCCAAGAAACGAAAATGAGTTTTGTTACATTTATGAATGGTATCACATAAAATGACCTCGAGAGTTAGATCAGTTGAGACCCAAAATTTAACCACCCAAAATGAGTATTTAAAAATGGAAATTTGAGGGTGTTTTCTGATAGATTACTATAAAATAGCTTTACATTTTGGAGATAAAAATTAAAATGGAATCTAAATAAAAAGAATGTATTTTATAAAACATATATACCCAAATAATATGACGATATGGGTCACTTTCAAAAAGTTGTTTTTGAGAAGTTAAAATAATTTTTTTTCATGTAATATCTAGAATGGAATCTAAATAATGGATACTTGAAAAATAAATAAAGGTTTTATAGAGGAAACGTGGAGTGAAATATAAAAGTAATGGTCATGAATGGAAGAATCTTTAATATTTTAAAATAACTTTTTTGAAACAAACTATGTAAAATGAGGAATAAAGATTATTTTTGAAAATATTCATAAAAAACATAAATATCACCAGAAATAATAAATATTTTTATTTTAAAATAATAAATTAGAACTTTATAGAGAATAGATAATATTAACATGGAAGAGAAAGATCTCATTGGAGAGAATGCAAATTATTCTTAACAAAATTCTAATTTTATGACAAAGAAATTCATCAAAGAAGAAATTAGAATTAAAAAACATAAATTTAACTAAATTTAAATAAAAATTATCATTTATTGAAATATTAATGTGAAATAAACCAAAAACATATGAAATAGGTTCTAGAAGAACCTTTATAACTCAATGAAAGGAGATTTGGGTTAACAAAATACCTTACTTTGACTCTCAACTTCCATGAAATATCTTTAACCTCATATAAAATAAAAAACATATTAAAAAATTATTCCAATACTATATTCATATTAATAATGATTTATATTATTTAATTATGATCATTATTTTTTCAATTTATTAGTTTTTTAACATTTTTTTTCATCATAAAATGTGGGTAATTTTGATTGTTTCACACATACTTCATAATGGAGACATATAAATCCATTATTTGATTGCAAGTTAATCATTCCTAGATTAGATAAGATTTTAAAATAATTATTTTTAATTTATTTAGGCATATTTGAGTTCATTTTAATGAAACTGTGTGCATGGTTCACAATAACAAGATCTATGACATGCTTATTTTGGGTAATTTAATGATATTAGTGGATGAATTTATAATTATAATTAATTTTTGTATCATCCTTGTAAAAATATATTATTGATATATATTAATCGTTAATATCATATATATTCATGAAATAAATTTTTTAACCATCCATGTAATGCACTTATGAAAAGGAAACTAGCCCTCTATGGAGGTGGTAATCTGCATGTACATACGCGCAATGGTTTCATTCTCAAATGAATGATATTATTAACATAATTCATAATTTATATCTTTATAATATTAATAGTGTATTAAATTTAATATTTATTAATTAAATTAATTCTTATAACCATCAATGTGAGGTGGCGATGAAAAATGAAATATGTCATTTATGGGGCGGTAGTCAGCACATACACACAAGCGACATTTTCATTTTTCAAATAACTATGGAGGAAGGTAGAAAATTATTATTAAGTTAAAATAATATCCTTGAAATGTAATTATGATAATTATTTAATTATGTTATAATGGTTATAGTAAATTTTCATGAGGTATAATAAGAATGTAATATAAATAAAAACGCATGATTAGGGATTTGTACCTCACTCCTTGGAACAACTCCATTGTAAATTGGATCAATCCTTCAAAGGGTAGAAATTTGGTGAGAGAATAAACTATAGTATGTCTATAAGAGTGTTGTGGATGTATTTATAAATATTTTGGTTGAATTAGTAGGCTTAAGGTGTGAGGAGATGTGGGTTTGTGAAGGGCTCCTTTTATAAGGGGGAGAAGTGACATTTTTGTAATAAGTGGTACACTATTCAAAGAAAGTGGCTCTAAAAGTTGAAAATAATATATAAGTGGAAATTACTGTTCAATATAACTCTAATAAAATAATAATTGATATTTTTGGAGGTATATTATCCATTTTCCCTTTAATTAAACTTTTTTACCATAATTTAGTTTTATAATGATAACTCATTTTTCACATTGATAACGTTTTTTATGACTAAAAAATTACCCTTATTAACTAATTTTTAAATTATTATTAAAAATATAAAATTTATTTTATAATATTAAATTTATATATGTGTTAAAAATAATATAGAAAATAATAATTTTCTAAAACATTAAAACAATTTTACAAAAAAAAACTTGGGTTATAGGTTTATAATTTAAAAAAAATATATTTAAGGGAATAATTTAACTTATTAAATAAATATTTGTCTAGGAATTTTTTTTAATAAATATTTAAGTATTTCTTATATCCCGATGATGTTATAAAAATCACAACTTTTATAAAAATGGTATTTTTTATTATTCTCCTAAAATCATTCTTTTCAAAAAATATTTAAATTACAATATAATAAAATATTATCATGATATGTATAAAATTGAACATAATTTAATCAATTAAAATTCTATAATTTTGGAATTTAACATTTAAATGGAAAAATATAATATAATGAAAAAATATTTTTAAAGGAAAATGTGTTTTCAAATATTTATTGTTTTTGTTATTATTTACTATCAATTAAATTAGTGTTAATCTATTATTGATAGAAAAATTTAATTTATCATAATTTAACCATATTATATTTAGTTTATTTAAATAACAATTTACACTATATAAAAAGAATATTTTGAGAAAAATAAAATTTTAAGCATAAAATGATTTTATTAGTTATTTTTCTATACTAATTGAATTTTTTTATTGCCATATTTTTGAAAATGACCTTTATATATATTTTTAAAAATTTAATAATACTGTTAATTTTATTTATAAAAAAATTTAATAACTATAATTTAAGAGTCACTTATAATTTTATCATAAAGTATCATTGTTTATTTTAGTTCAGTGTTGCTTGTGAAAAAATATACTCAAATAAATATTAATTAAATGAAATATTTATTTTAATATCATGGGGTGTTACAACATAGGATCGATCATTTTTTATCCTTCAAACCATTTTAATCGTTAATAATTTTCAATCCCAACACCAATGACCAAATGATTCATCGTCTTTTAATGATAAAATCTTCACTAATTGGGTTGAAATTTTCCATATTCAAATCTTCAATTGGAATCAAATTAGTATTTTAATTTTATCTGAGTTCAAATAGATCATTTATTAATAGATCAAATCCAGTTCCTTGTTCATATAATATTCATCATTTCTGCAACTATATTTTTTTATTCTTTAAACAAGACTTAGTTCAAATATATTTGTTAAATGTTGAATCTTGAAATATACAAATATATTTTTAATTAAAAAATTAGGATATGGGGTTTTAAATCTCATACAGGTAAGAGATTTGTTTTATTTGGAATGCTTGAAAATATCCTATATGGTAGATGATTTAAATGACTTATGGGATTTCTCAATGAAGCTGGTTAAAAATTATCTTACATAACCATACATAAAATGCCTTCAAGGGCATAAAATCTATTATATGGTCATGATCTAATATTTATTACTAGATGAAAAAAATATCTTACTAATATATAGCTTTAAATGTCTTAAATATTATATTCATAGAAATTTTACAATGAAAATATAAACTTTCAAATTTAAATATTTCCCAAACTTAAATGAAAATAAGACCAGGCATGGTAAAACCGTTATTGGGATAAAAAATTATTTCTAAAATAGTTTGAAGCATCAAATATTATTATCTATAAGATTTTAATTTCATGAAACGTGATTAAAAATAATTCTAATAAAAATTATATAATATCAAAACATGGAACCTTTGAAATATTAAGTCCAATATCTAAAAGACCTAAAACATTATTAAAAAATTATATAAATTAAAATTTCATCAACTAACTTAAAAATATTTTACCATGATTTTATAAGTAAATAAAACCAAGGATTAATTTATAAAATAAGTTACAAAAACATAAAACTTCATTAAAATATTTAAAGAATAATAGTTTCATTTAAAAATGGACCATGTTATATAATTTTCTATTAAAACCATATTTTAACATTGAAAAAATAATTATTTCTAATATTATATTTGAAAACCATGTATCTTATTAAATCCATTTCAAATTACCTCATATTTAAAAAATTTATTTTATTTATTCAATAAATTTCACTAATTCATTGGAAGAATTTAATCTTAAGAATGAAAGAACGGAAATACAAAAAAATATGTTATTTTTAAAATAATGTTTCCCTAAAGTAATATTTTAAGTAAAATATTCTAGATAAAATTTGGTTTAAAATTTTCTTTAAAAATAGATGAATATGAATTTTTTTAAAAGAATATTCAATTTTCATTAAATTTTAAAAAAAAAATTTATTTTATTCCATGGTGAATATGTTCATATATTTTATCACATAATAATTATACACAAATTAATAGATGAGTGATTTATAAAATTAATAAATGAGTACAATTGAACCTTTCAATAGTTTTTTCTTAAAGAATAAAAATTCCAACCATGGATTTGGAGTTTATTCTCAAATAAATTGAATAATATACTTCTTAGTTTAACTCTAATTAAGAAGTTCAAATTCAATTAAAATAGTAAGACTTGATCCCAAAGTTTAACTAAAATAAAATTTCTTTAAGAGATAAATGAAAATATATTCCATTATTGAATCTATAGCATAATATAAATGAGTAACTACTATAGAGTATCAACACAAATTTTAACCTTAGTAAAATTTTATACCCATTTAAAGATCTAAATGAAGCTAAAAAATAGTCAATTATGAAATTTTTAGGGGTATTTCTGATGTTCAGTTCATTAAAATATAGTTTAGAAATGTTTTTGAAGAACTAAACCCTACACTTAAAACTCATAATGATCCCTATTTTTTAATTTAAAGGTTCCAGAAACATTTTAAATAGTTTAGTTCAAAAGTATTTTTTGAATCGGTTTTAAACCAAAATGTAGAAGGTTATGATGAATTAAAAACAACATGGTTTCCATGATTTAATCCCAAACAAAATTAAGATATAAATTTTTTTCTTATATTTATAGAACACAAGGATTTTTAATAAGGAATGAAACAAATATTTAGCAATTAATACAAAAACATTGTTTTTTTAAAATAAGTTCAAAAAATATTTAGAAACATCCAAAAAAATTAGAAGGTACTAATAAAGGATTCAATTAATTCAAAAATGGTTTTAAACAAATCTAAAAATGTTTAGAATAACACCCAATAATAAAATAATATTCATCATAAATTTTTAATTCAAATACTTTTGGTAATTTCCCTTTAATGATTAATTTTCATAAAGGATAAAATTGAGAAATATTAACACGTATATAATATATTAAGGAAAAATAGAGAGATCGTGCTATTTTTTATGTAATGATTGTGTTTAGGAAGAATGAAAATAATTAAAATAAACTTCCCTGAAAATTGGTACTTTTTTTCTTATGAATAGGCCCAAATTTTCTCCCCTTAGACACTAAAAATTATGCTTTACCTATCCCATTAAAGTACCTAAAAACTAAAACAAATAACCCATCAGAATATAATCACTAATAATAAAAATATAAAACCAATATAATGGAGGAGGATGTGGAAATGAAGCCCCAATACATCAAAATAATATGATTTTGTAGTGGGCTAATTCATTGGATAACAAAACAGAGAATAAGTGATACATTTCAAACAAGGTTTTGAGGCTACAAAAAATGATTAAGGGACATTTATTTAAAAGAAAAATGATAATAAAAAATAAAAAATACAAGATTTTCCCCCCACGCAGAGCTATTATTAGATAATTTAACCTGATATTACCGTTAAAATGAAACCATAATCATTGGGTAAAGGATTATTCTTATATTTTGGACTCATATTATTGTCTTTTAAATCATCGAAAGGATTTAGAAAATATTCTCAAACTACAGTATTTATGAAACGTTTTTTGAAACTACCAAAACATCATTGAGTACTTAATGTTTAGTTTCTCTTAAGATCTCAACAACTCACAATTAGTTAAAAAATGGTGGATGAATCATAAAACTATTCCATAAATTATAAAAAATATTTATAACACCCACACTTGGGGACTCCAAACAGTCATAAATAGGTTCATAAACAAGCACATTAGTCTTAAAATTTTTAGAAAATGTACCCAAAATGGCGTAAAGATATAACAAATCGACTAGTGAACTCCTGAATAAATATAATTCTATACTAAAAATGATATTTTTAGAGACTTTACTGGACTCAAATGAAGTTAATTTCTGAAAGAAATATTTTAAATCATTATGAATAACATTAATCACAGTAATAGAGATTTTATCATGAATGAAAACTTGTTTATTTTGTAAAAGTATTATTTTTTAACAAATATATTTAAAAATTTAATTTCCCAAGATTTTGAGAAATTGAAACACTCAATATTAGTTAATAAAAACTCATAAATAGGTTTAAAATAATTAGGAATAAATATTTGTATGTCTAAATCTATATATGATTCTATTGAATGGTTTTCCTCATAAAATGATGAATGTCTGTGTTGTCCAACAAAATGAGTAACACATTCTAAGTATAACATTTATTTAAGATTAACCACTTAATGTTTCTTAAAAAATATTTTTATGTGTACCCTATATCATTTATAACCATTTAGGTACATATTGGGGTTCTAATTCAATAAAATCAACTTTAAAGTTTACATTAATTGAATTTTGAATTTTCTCCACAAAATAGCCATGAGTATCCTTCTTTATTTAAAATATAAAAAATTATTATTCCACATAAATTAACTTAAAACAAACCAATTATTTAGAATTATTAAAATTATTAAACTCTTCTTGATTATCACCAGCATGAAAAACTAGCTTTCCCTTCAAAACATCAATAACGACCCCACATATATTTAAGAGAGGTCTTCCAAATATGAATAGGACCATTTTGTCACACTCCATTTCTAGAATAAAGAAACAAATGGGAAATTATATATTCCTTAAATTTACAAACAATTCATCTACCCTTACCATAAGTTGGGTAATGGACTAATCAACCAATAAAAGTGAAACACAAGTTTATTTTTGTTCCCCTAAACCTTGTGGAAAAAACAAGGAGTATGGTAAAAGGTTAACACTAGATCCTGGGTCAAATAATAAAATTTTATCCCTAATTCCTTTTATTCTAAAAGTTATAAAAAATCTTCTAGATTCTTTCAATTTTAAAGGAATTATTCTTTATAGGAAAAACTAAATTATTTAGTTAAATTAATATTGTATATTTCTTATAAGTTTCATTTATTATCCAAAAACCTTTATAGAAATTTCATACATGATGGGATTTTGTTTAAGTATTTAAAAATGGCTTATTCACATTAAAGGTTTTATACATATCAAGGAATTTTAAATATTCATGTTCATCCTTTATTTTGTCTTGAATATTTCAGGAAAGGTAATGTTTTTGGTAAAAGGTGTGTAAAATTGGTGGATCCTTCTATTTTTCCTCACCCCAATATTATTCACCACTTAATAAATTTCCATTTCATTTTAATTTTTTTGTTATTTTTTATATTAAATATTTATCATTATGTTTTTTTAAACATTATGACCAGTCTTCCATATTTATATTTTTCTAGCATTTCATCTTCAGAATTAGTTATATCTTATATCCCATATTCTTTATGATTTATCTTAGATTCTTATTGTATTTAAATATATGATATTATGTACAAAACTAACTTTATATGGTTTTTATTTATATTTTTATGGAATATTTCCATCATCCCTTCTATAATGATCTAGGCCTGATATACATGGATATTAATTCATTTTTGTGGAACATTTCATACATTACAAAGACACATGCCAAAATACTCTATTATTTTAGTGACTTTGGAAACATTAAACATGAACTTATAATTTGGAATGATATATTCAGTTTTTCCCAGAAAGATCTTCCCCTTTAGTACCCCTAACTAATACTTTTATTTATAACCTAGGGAAGAGAAAACATAAGAAAAGGGAGAGATTAGATGCTTAGTAAGGTAAAATAAGGAAGATATGAATCATATCATAAACATAAGGGTATAATAATATGAACTTTACATTTGAAAATTATACCCTACATATCAAATATCATAATCATGAGTCATAGAATAAATCTTAGAAATTCACAACACATGAATCATAAAAGAAAAACTTTGGCATAAAACATGGAATTATGGAAAAAATATAATCATATAAAATCATTTCCATATTAGTCAAGGTTCATTTCCAAGACTATCATATCAGAAAAGTCTTTTAATAAAATGAGTTCAATCCCCATTCCAACCATGTATAACTAAACCAATATTACTCCCATTCTATTCCTGTATTACTAATCTAAGAGTACTCCCATTCTAGTATTGTATTACTGAACCACGATTACTCATGTTCCAGTCATTAATATCTCATGAGATATACATATTTACATAATGCATTGGAGTGTGATATAGGTCCCACAAATCACATAATAAAAAAATTCACATGTGTTCCATAATAATAGAAATAATCATCATATCAAAACCCATGAAATAAAATGGGTTTCATAAACACCATTAAATCAAAAAAAATTAATAGAAAAGAAATGAGTTTTACAAATATAATTTCTTCATAATCATACTCCATCTATAGAAAAAATAATAATGGTATCATTGAATCATTTCCCCGGTAAAAGATAAGTAAAATCAAATAACATTGTCTTAGATGGAAAATGATTTTGAAAGATCTCTTGAAAAAAATTCCTTGGGAAAATATCCTTTCTACATTTTAACCATTTTATTTTCTTAAAATGACATTCAAATTTAAAAGAATAGATTTTATTTTAAAATAATTTTGTATTATTTTGCAGTAATATTCATATAATTAAGGTTTCATTATAGGAGGAAATTTTATTCGTGTAGTATAAGTTAAAAAAATATTCTTTTCCTACTTTTCCCAGAAAATTCGAAAATGTCTTCATTTGGAAAATGAATAAAAAATTCCTTTCAATCCTTGTAGTAAAAATTAAAAATGGGTAAAAATGACTTTAAATATCCATAATAGAATAATAAATCATTTTTGAAAACATTTTTAGAAAACATGGTCGTTAATGATAAACATTCCAGGGAAGATACTTAAAATGAAACAAACAAAAAGATTGATGAAATTGTGAAATAAATACTCATCACATTATAATAAGAAGAATTTTATTCCCCATGAATGAAATAAAATTATATGAATATTAAAATACCATAATCTTCTGGATAACACTCATGAAAGACATTGATGGGAAATATATACACCACATAGAAGAAACATGTAGTGTATACGGAATGTGCCCACACGAATTAAAGTGAGACTTAAATCCCTTACTACTTGATTAAAATTAGAATCTTGAACCCCATGAAAGAGTATACACCACACGAAATAATTTGGTGGTTAATATGGCATTTATATCACATAAATAAAAAGTTAAATGAAATTCTATTACCTTATATATTGACTCTCATCGTACTCATGAAGAATTCATGTATAATAAATATATGTTTACTATAAATATATTAAATAAATATATTCATATATAAAATAACATATATTACTTTTGAATTTTTATTACCCTCTAATTTACAATTCCTAATTTAAGTTATGTTTTAGGTAATAAGTGTTTTGTTTCTCGTACAAGCTTTGACTTGTTATTCTTGGTATTCATACTTAGATCATGATTTTATTATCCCCATAATTATAAACATGATAAAAATATCATATCTTTTAATTTTATATATAAATATATTAATGGTTATCAATGAAATATAGAAATAGAAAATGAAATTCCCTTTTCATGGAGACAGTATGTCGTATGTATGCATGAAAAATGATTTCATTTTATTTTAATACTAAAAGAAAAAAATATATGATATATTATAATTATAGAATCATTTTTATGTTATATACGTTATATATATTTATAACATTCATCATTATTACCATTCATGTGAAATATAGATGAAAAATGAATCACATCACATCGTAGATATGATAAGCCATACATTTGCGCAAGTGATGTTATTATTTACCAAAGGATTAGATGGTAAAAGGTAGATATTATGTTATTATTAAATAAGTATAATTATTTCATAAATATAATATATAAAAATTAAAACCATTATAATTTCCACTTATAAAATATGGTGATGGAAAATGAATTGTATCGCTATGTGGAGACGATAAGTTGTACGTACGCATGAGCAATACATTCACTTCTTGTTCGATGGGAAACATGTTGTATAATGGTATGTTAATAATAATAATAACATTTAATCATATCTAGTTTTATGAATTTATGATTTCAGGATATATACCATAGATATATATGAGTTACAGAATAGTATAAAAAGAGGGTGATCTGTTAGAGCGATTACCTCTTCTTCGAAATGAATATTTTAGATCTCCTCTAAAGGAATATAGAGTTGGTCTTTTGGGAATACAGACACCTCTATAATGAGGATATGAAAGTGGATAATAGAATTTGGTATATTTTTGTTGAGATATGATAATCAATGTAAAGTGAATAATTAAGGGAGGAGGTTCCCATTAATAATTTAGGTGAGGGGTACTTTTGGAATTTTAAAAAGTATTTATTTATAATAAAATAAATATCAATACAAATACCTCTAAATTTTTCTTTACTAGAATCTAAGATGATATAATATTTTAATATCTTAATCCAATATTTTTTTTAATGTTTTGGTGTTATTTTAATCCTTGTCATTTTGAGTAACCTTTAATTAACCTATTTTAATTTTAACTATGCTTACAATGTTTTTAATGTTAGGAGAATGTATTTTTTACATATAACATGTTCATTGGAAAATAATTGGTAAATATAAGATATTTTATACCATATCTCATCCCCTTATCCTTATTTAATATTTTTATTCTTTTTAAATAATTTAATAAAACATTACTTTCATAAAATATCAGTAATGTCAATTTTAACATTGATCATTATTTTTATTTTTAAAAAATATCATAAAAACATTATACCTTCAAACCAACAATATTAAATCATCCCTAACATGTCAAATTAATCCATAAAATTAGTGGATGAAAATAATTATATCAAATTATATTTATTTTAATATTCTAAATATCATTTATTTGGTATTTCCATGAATTAAACAATTACTACATCATCATTGTAGAAGCCTTGTATATAATTATTTAATATTAATTAAAAATACATTAAAATGATAAATAAATAAAAGTATCTTTCAAATGACTATTTATATTAGAATTTATTTTCTATATAACATAATTTTAAAAATGATATAGTTATTGAAAATATTAATATGACATCTTTATCTTTTCGTTAAATAAAATATAATAAATTTCTTACTCTCATTAAAGTGGATTAAAAAGGTTATAGTTTCATCCAAAAAATTATTTTTTCCTAAACCCATTTATACAATAATATTATGACAAGTGTTAGGTTAATTTTCTATTATTTGTAATATTATTTTTTACTCCTAATTACCTAATTTACCTTTTACCTTGTAAATAAAAAATTTATAAAATTACTATTTATAATGTCCAAAAATAAAATAAACCTATATACATAATTTGTAACCTATAATTAAAAATATATAATCCATTTTTCAAAATTAAAGACACATAATTTATAGTGATTAATTTAAAATTAATCTCTTTGACGGGGTCAGAAAACAGGTTATTAAATATAAAAGATGAAAAATATTGAAACCTTTTTATATATTAATTCAACTTAAAATTAATGAAAATTAAATATATTAGATTAAATTATAAATATTTAATCTAATTATACTTTAAAACTATTCAAAAATTTAATATAACTCTATAAATTATTTCTATGTAAAAAATTCATTTTCAATTAAAATTTAGTATTTTTTACTGATAATCAAAACATTAAACATATCAGAATATACCAAATCTTATAAAGAGTAAATTTTTATATTTTTATTTAAAATAATAAGTTTATTTTTTCAAATATAACATATAAATTTGTCAAAAATTATATTTAAAATGAGTTCTTCGTCAAAAGGCGATAAAATTACTCTTTTGAAAAATATAGGTTTTTATGCAAAACATTTGGTTGGTTTTTATCTTATGCCTATAAAATATATTAGATGAATATAAAAAATATTTGATAGAATATAAAACAAATATATTTCATTAATATATTTCAGTAACTGTAATTAATTTAATTATTTAAGACAAAATGACTTTGGAAAAATAAAAATAAATCTTCTTCTTTTATAATCAATTGGTATATTTTTTCATTTTTCATTAATTGCTATGAAATTATTTAATATTATAAACCAAGTATTTTTATAAGTTATTTAATTTTATTCATAATAGTTAATTCAACAACTAGGTTATATCTTATTATATTAAATAATTATATTTTAATAATATATTATTTTTGGTAAAACATAGTATTGGGTGTAATGAATGCTATCAAAAAGGACTTTTCATTGTGTAACACAAGACAAGCATAATTTTGAGTATCCCAAAAACTAATCTAAGTGTTGTTTGTAACACAATATCGACTTGGTGTTGTGTATAACACAATCCAAACATAGTATTTTTTATATAATAAATGATATATTTAGTATTGTGTGAAATGAAAAATATCGAAAAGATTAAATTATTTAGAAAAATATTATTTCACAAAATCATAGGGTTTTATTCATAAGATGAATTCATAAAAACTCTTTTCTATTAGTTACCTAAGAGTTTTCAATGATTTATTTGATAATGTGCTTGATATGTGCTTAATTATGCAGGAATGAGGACTCATAGGTTTCAAAGGAAGAAATGCAGAAAAAGTATAGTATTCACATATTACACATCATGAATCAGCACTACATGTCGTGTAATAGGATTTCACAGCATGTGAAAAGTCATAAGAAAATCCATGAACTATGTCATGAAGTGACGATAGAAAGTATAAAGTACACGTGGTGAATGATCCATACACAACGTGACATCCTTCAAAGTAGTTGCACAAGAAATTAGCTCTGGAGGAACAACCAGAAGACTAGTACATGTTTTGGGTCCTTAGTACATGACATGTAAGTAGTAAATGATCATAAATCAGGTCAGATACATGTGAGTCACAAAGTATATCCAAAACCCATGAAGATCAATATGGATCAATGGTAAACAACGTGCAATTTATTACACGTCGTGACCCATTTTTCCAATAAATGTAGAATCTTAGCAGCACATTTCAGAGCATTCTAGAGTACAGACTTCTCTTGTTTTCATTCCATTCGAGTTTATTTCATCCTTTCTCCTCTCAAACTCAAATTCCATTGTCATTTCAGAATTTATTTCAATTCAAAGAGTTATGGGTTGTATTTTCGTCATCACCTTCTAATTTCCATCGTATCGCCTCCCACCATTCATTATCTAACTAACAAATGTTACATTTCTTTCTACTTTCATTACAAGTAATAATTTTTTTTATTATAGATTTATAATTTCATGGTCATTTCCATTTTAAATCTGAAACATTTCATGATTGTGAATAATTTAAATTCAATTAGCATGTTAGGCATGGTTTTATTTCTTTATTTATTTGCATCCCAAACATTAATGAGTAGTTAAACCACTTAGGAGTAGGGATCAAGTTTATATGTATCTGAACTCATAATCAATCATTAATTATAATTTTGGAAACCCTAATGTATTAGAAACCAAGATAAATAATTAAATTCGATCTAATTCATTTGAATATACCTGTTCAAATGATATTTAAGTGGAAGACCCTATTTGGATTGAAGAGGATTAGGCTATGAATACCAGCTTAATATATTTTCTTACTTAGAAGCCAATCATAATACACTTAGTTTGTTACTCTCTCCCAACTACATAATAGTAACCACCTAGGTAGAACAAGGTGCTTTGAACAAAGTCAAATAGAGACCTCTGTTTTCTTCGCAGCCTAAACCTTAGGACCATACCAAAGATAGAAGCAAGGTAATCCTTTTTATAGATACTCAAAAATTGATTACAACCCCTCCTTAATCATTATAATCAACCATCAATATTAGATTTGATAATTCCCAAACTGAAGCAACTCAAATGGACTCCTACCTAAAGGGTCTCAAGACAGTAACCTCTAAGAGCCAGCTTCCTCCCTCTGGGATCTACCCCAGACTATCACTATACTACGCCCTAGTAGTAAGTGAATTTTGGGAAAACAATAAATCTGATCTGATATCTTACCATAAAAATTCAACAACTCATGTTGGCATATCAAATTTTGGTTTCATTTCTAGGGAACACAACACTGTGTTTTTTTTCAGACCACTGGAAAAAAACCTAGGATTACCATTCCCTAACTCCTTTTCCCTTATTTTCATTCAATAATCCCTTGAATACCCTTTTCATGTGGTGTGGTTCATGTACTAAGGTCGCATGACTCAGTCATGGAACCTTGAGTCAAAAGAACCTCTAGCCATCGATCCCAAAATTCCAAGGTTAATTTTTCACATTGTCAGTCAGCAATTTTTGATCAACACCATCAAGTGGGACCCAACCCACCCATCTCGCTGAACCCCCACCATGTAACTACATGGGAAATCATGATGCATCAGGATAATACCATCATAGATTATGGCTTTCTATAAATCCATGGTTCAACCCCAAGCATCGCTCGTCCCCCCATATAAGCTGATACCATCAAAATTAAACCTGGAAGCATTCATATGATCCTAAACATGGGGAAATTCAGTGGCCTTTATAACAAAGACCCACATGAGCACATTTTTAACTACCTGGAAGTTTATAATACCTTTTGAAACTAGAAAGTCTCTTCAGTTTAAATAAGGCTATGCGTATTACCTTTTCCCCTAAGAGATAGTGCTAAATATTGGCTAAAATTAAAGCTCCCATGTCGATCGTAACATGGGATGATCCAACCAATATGTTTTTGGATAAATACTTTCCACCAATCCATACCATGAATAATGAGAAAGATATTCAAAACATTTCTCAAACTAATAGAGAATCGGTATGGGAAGCATGAGACTAATTCAAAGAGCTCATGAGGAAGTGCCCACACTATGGATTGGGTATGTGGATTTAGTTACAAACCTTCTACAAGGACTACCGATAGCTGCACAGACATTTTTTGATACTGTAGCTAATGGAGGATTGATGTTCAAAACCCTAGAATTCGAAAGGGAAATTCTTGATGAAGTCTCTCAAAATGCATGTCTGTGGCAATGTGACTATGGATCACCACGGGGGGGTATCTAACAGGTAGAAGAGAACATTAGATTAACATCACAAGTTGAAGCACTCAAAAAAAACTTGAATCATTTCAAATTCTAGCTTCTCATTCCCCTAATACTCTCTTGATGGAGATATAATCATGTGACATGTGCGGTGGACCGCTTCTCTATCTGGATTATGAGGAAGGGTTTGAGGATTAACATGATTATAATTACATCAAATAAAATCAACAAAACCAACAATTTCAAAAGCAAAAACAATATTACTAGAAGAGGCCTACTCAACAATAGATTTAGAACAATCAAGGATATTTCCAACAGTAGAGTGATGAATCACTATTCCTAAATGAAGGACCATCAAGGTATCCATCGATGAACCTAGTTCCATGACCTCAGTAGTAGATGCAATAACAATCCTTTTAACAAAGACCTCATCAAAAATTCCAACCCACCCAAACAAGACCTCAACAACCACCCCAACCTCCTTAAAGTAACCTAGAAAATCTACTAACTACATTCATCCAAAAATCGAATTAGATAATTATAACTCCGGAGACATAAATTCAAAACTAAAGAGTTACTTCAAGGAATCTTGAGATATAAAAGGGTCATATTTCGAAGACCTTTTCGGAAAGATTACAAGGTACCCAACCTAGTAACACGAATACATGCCCAAGAGAGGAATCCAAGGTTGTAGTGCTGAGAAGTGATAAATTTTTTGTCTTTCAACAACAAAGATAAAAACGATTAAAGGCAACAAAAAGAGCCTAACAAGCAACAAGTTGAAGACGAAGAGGTTGATAAGACCCTATTTACCACACCTCAAGAAGAAGTAATATATGAAAAGAACCAAACTCCTACGAAGTGAAAGGAACCAATTTATGTTTCCCCACCACCATACAAGGCACCACTTATCTTCTAGGAGAGATTAAGATAAGGTAGAAAGGAGTTTCTATATAAGACATTCCTATATATGTTCAAGAAAGTTTACATCAAAACACCATTTGTAGAATCCATTTCATAGATACTAGTTTATGAAAAAATTGTTAAGGATCTACTATCCAACAAAAGTAAAATATAAGATCAAGGTGTCATCTCATTAAATGAGGAATGTTTTTTTTATTGTGCAGTATAAAATCCCAATTAAAATGAGATATCTAAGATGTTTTTCAATTCCTTATGCTATCAGAGAATGCATGCTTGTAAGAGCCATGTTCGATCTTGGATAGAGCATAAAAATAATTCCTATCAGTGTTTTACAAAATCTAGGACTCCAAGAACTCAAAACAACTATAGATAACTATATCTTACCAACCGATTAGTGAATTTCCCCATGGATTTTCTCAATAATGTTTCAGTTAAAGACAAAAAAATAATATTTCCAACAAAATTTCTAGTTTTGAACATAGAAGATGAAGGTTGTGTCCTTATAATTATTGGAAGGCCATTCATAGCCACAATAATGGATTTGATATATGTGAATTAAGGACATCTAATATTTATAGTTGTATAAGAACAAGTAGTGTTCAACTTGTTTAAAGCTTCCCAACAATCAGATGATGTTGTGGATTACAACATCATCTCTCTCACCCCAAATGGAGATGAGTACATGGGCATTAAAGAAGAAAGTGAAGATTCACTCTCAAGGAAGGAATAAGAGTATGAATTTGTGGAATTATGATTAATTGAACCTCTCACTTGGGAAACCTTTCTACCTTTCATCCCCTCCATCATCCCCTCCATCTTCCAACCACCCCAACTAGAACTAAAACCTCTACCCAGTATAATGAAGTATTCATACTTTAGAGTGTCATACTCTCTGAAAATTATTATCCAATCTGAACTATCTTAGGAGTAATAATAGAAATTTGTTGATGTTTTTAAAATACATAAGCAATAAATTTCATGCTGAGTGATAGACATCAAAGGGATCAATCCTACTGAATTCACACACAGAATCCTACTCGAAGAAGATGAAAAGCCAAAATGGAAACCTTAAAGGATGATCACACCACTGATGAAGGATTTTATAAAAAATAAAGTACTAAAGCTCATGGATTCCATAATAATTTTTCCCATATCAAATAGTGAATGGGTGACCCCCCCCTCCAAGTTTTTCCCAATAAAGGAGGACTTAAGGTAGAAAGAACTAACGAAAATGAATTGATTTCAACATGAACCATCACTGGATGGAGACTATGCATAGATTATAGGTGCCTGAATTCAAAAATAAAGGATCATTTTCAGTTACCCTTCATGGATCAGATGTTGGAAATTCTTTTGAGGAAGGAATTATACAATTTACTGGATGGATATTTAGAATACAACATAATTGCAGTCGAATCTGCTGATTACCGGAAGACCACATTAATATTCCCAATCAATACTTTTTCATAAAATAGAATGTCCTTAAAAATATGAAATTATCCAGAATTGTTTTAGAGATGAATGACACATATTTTCCATATCATGAATGAAGTGTTCATAGATATCCCCATGGATGACTTCTCTACCTATGGAAGATCACTTGAATTTTGTTTAAGTAACCTGGGATTTGTCTTGGAATTCTATATAGAGAAGTTCCTAGCCCTGAATTTGGATAAATTCCATTTCATGGTGTAAGGAGTAATAATAATTGGGAATGAAATCTCCGAGGAAGGAATAGAATTTGATAAATCCAAAATAAAGTCATCAAATATCTTCCATAATATTCAACAGTAAAGGGTATTAGATGTTTTATGAGAGAAGCATAATTTTACAGATGATTCATGAAATTTTTTCCTAAAGTCTCCCATCCACAGGCACATTTTTTTAAAAATATGTTTCTTTTGAATTTAATGAGCACTATATAAAAGATTTAAATATGATGATGAAGAATGTGATAGCATCACCAGTCATCATTTCACCTAACCAGGATAAGGAAGTTGAGAAAATGTGTGATGCCAATGACCTTAGAGTGGGGGTTATCTTAGGAAAGTTATTTGGAAACATCTTCTATCACATTTATTATGCAAGTCACATGATAAGTTAAGATCAAGTAAACTGCCTAACTATAGAGAAATAAATATTAGCCATTGTATATTCCTTTGGGAAATTCCATTCATATCTATTTTTATCGAAAGTGATTATTCATACTGATCACACTGCCCTAAGATACTTGATTAATATTAAAGATGTCATACATAGGATGATACATTGGATCCTACTACTGTAGAAATTTGATACCATGATAAAGGATAAAAAAGGGTAAAATAATATAATTATAGATCATTTATCTAAACATCCCCTACCTATCATTAAGGAAAATGAGGAGACTTACATTGAAGTAGATTTCATAGATGAAACCTTGTTCTGTATCATGATTCTATCATGGTTCTCAGATATTTACAATTATCATACGATGAAATTTTTATGTCAATACCATTCTTACCAATAGAGTAAAATATTTTTATCACATTCCAAGCATTACAACTAGGATGACCCACTATTGTTCAAGAATTGTGATGATGACTTATTAAGATGCTGCATCCCTAAAGAAGAATCCCACAATGTGATTGAGATGTGTCACAAATCATCAAATGGAAGACATGTTGAACCCTAGTGTTTAATAGCCAAAATTCTACAATGTGTATTTTTCTATCCCATACTACACCAAGATGTCAGGAATTTTTTCCCAATATGTGACAGATGCCAGCCGACTTGAAATATTGGAAAAAGGAATGATATGCCACAAAATACCATCATGTAAGTATAAATATTCAAAATTTTGGGCATAGATTTCATGGGACCATTTCCTAATTCAAATGGAAAATACTACATTTTATTTGGTGTTAAATACGTCTCTAAATAGGTTGAAGCTGAAGTTACTACACCTAATACAATGAAATTTTTCATTAAATTTCTAAGAATATGTTTTCAAGATTTGGATTTCTGAGATTACTCATTAGTGATCAATGAACAAACATTACAAAACTATATGTGAGATGAATGATAAAAAGTTATGGGACTAGATACAATACCATAACTCTATACCACCCACAAAAAAGTGGAAAGTAAAACTGGAAAATAGGGAGTTAAATAAAATTTTGGAAAAGACTATGAATACAAGCTAAAGTGATTAGAGCCTCAAACTAGACAATGAACTATGGGAATACCAAATTTATTAAAAGACTCCCATATGTACCACACTGTTCAGACTGGTTAATGGGAAACCATATCATCTCCCAGTTGAGTTAGAGAGTCATTTACTTTGGGAAATCAAGAAACTGAATCTAGATTCTGAGAAGGCTGGAGGCACTTGAATTCTTCAATTAACCACATTAAAAGAGATCAAAAGAGATTCATATGAAAATGTGAGGTTGTATAACGGGAAGAAAAATAAATCGCATGATTAGTGAATTGTTAGGTGTACATTTGTACATGGGAATAAAGTTATGTTATTCAACTCAAGATTGAAACTATTCCCTGGTAAAATGATGTCTCGAGGGTCAGGACCCTTCAAAGTCACTCAACTGTTTCCTTACGAAAACATTGAAATCCAAAGAGATGTTGTGTTACCCTATAAAGTGAATGTTGAAAGACTGAAATTTTTTCAAGAACCTTTCAGTGAAGGCTATTTCATCAGCCTAAAATTCAATTGAGTCCAAATTGAGTTAAGCTCCCAACATAAAAGGAAGAACTGACTGGGAGGAAGCACGTGGTTTTATATCTTTTCCTTGATTAGATTAGGTTAACCTTAGGAATTTTTAAGGTATGTCTAGAGCTTAATGTAAGGAAGGAACACAACTTTGAGCCAAAACAGTTAAATACACATTGTTTACGAGTAGTTCACGATGTGTACCATTTTCCCCAAAAATTCATATTGTTTCACCATCTCACATCATGAACCACTGTTACACATTGTGTAATGTTTCGAGTACATTTATTAAAATTACAGGTTGTGAACCCTAGGGTCACAACCCATACAACCACCCAAACTATCATCTCCCTCCTCCCTCATGCTCAACAACTCCTGAACCCCAAACCCCTCATCACTCTACCTCCTGTCTTCCATGCACGACTGTACAAAGTTGTTTTCTTACTCTCTCTATCGCCTCTCACCTGAACAAACCCACCCACTCTCCTTTATGCTAATGTGCACACCCCGAAACTCACCTTTTTCCAGGGAATGAACCAAGAGACCCCATCCTCCATCCTCATCATCCTCAGAATCCGATGAACAACCACCAACCAAGCATCACCATGTCACAACATCTACCTCAAAAATTGTACCTTTTACACCGCCTACATCGACCCATACCACACCTTCT
Organism: Viscum album; assembly: GCA_963277665.1. Classification (NCBI taxonomy): domain Eukaryota; kingdom Viridiplantae; phylum Streptophyta; class Magnoliopsida; order Santalales; family Viscaceae; genus Viscum; species Viscum album. Next base: position 510,698,116 of record OY728145.1, read on the forward strand.
TCTCAGGCTGAGTCCACTTCAACCTCTAGTAATGAAAACCTTCATCTAAATACCATCCTATGTTTTAAAAACCCACAACATCAGATAAATCTCTGATGGTTGTAGGCTAAGACAGAGCATACAAACAAGACTATATACATGCACATCCTGGTCCGGTTGAAAATCCATGATGCCATCCTTGACCTCCTAGAGACCCTCCATATCAATAGAATTATCGATTTATGTAAGTAAAAATGCATGTAATAGTTCCTTGAGTTCCTATCCACTATCTAAATGACTCGCGTCTACCTTAGATTCTTAATGGGTGGCAAACCTCATGTGTTTTCATTCGTAGAGTTTAACACTAGACTTGTAATTTACACCGATGAGTTTGTCACTTCCAATATTTATCCAACTCTTCAGTTGGAGCCACCTCGTGGAGACTGTCTGCATCTCTAGGAGCTAATACACATGAACCCCTAGTTGCACCATGACCCACGCATCATGAAGTCCACCCATCTACTGTCCCCCATACAACATATCTTCAAAGATCCATGACACATTGATGGTTTTATCAGGATGAGTCTCGTGGGAGAATCATATAGATGGATGTTCTTATCCTTATAGTATCCATGGGTATCCAATTCATTTTCATGGATGCTTGTTTCACCCATTATTACAAGGAACATGCCTAGAGGCACCATAATAAATTGATTTGAGGGTCCTTCATCACTTCTCTAGCTAGGAACCTAGATGTGATCGATCTGGAACGACCCCTCTCTTCCCTATTACCAATTGATCATATCGACATTATGATGATTCACAAGATTTAGTTGTTAGTAAGGGAGGATGATGCTTACTTTTGGGAACTAGGCATGTAAGAGGCAACACCACATGAAACACCACTACCACCACCACCATAAGTAGATGCACCCATTGAGAAACACACCACATATTTATCTTTACCACCCATTCATCCTCCTACCTCTACCACCACATCATTCACCATTCCTACACCAATCCTACCCTCCCTAATTGTTATCTCGGAAACCCATAAGTGCATCCTAGAAAACCTATGTCGAGTTTCCAATTATCTTTATCTATCTTTCATTGAGCCTACGAAGTTAACCACACCACCACTACCCACCCTTATCTAACCCTACTCTTCTACCCTCCCCACATTACTCATATCCCATCCCAATGTGCCAACCAACATCATTGATCCTGCCACCCGATAAGAGTTTGTAGCGGAGTAGGCCTTGAGATACAAGGGGTTGGCCACTAACTCCACCAAAAGGCACCCTTCATTGATCCTACTACCAAACCCACAACCTCCATATAGATTTTTACCTCTCCACCACCAACCCCAATCCATTTTCCTAGCTCCATTACCACATTATCCACTATTATAGTCCCTACTCCACTTACCTCAACTTCTGCCATAGAAACCGACACCATCGAACTACTGTTCTCACCATCCGATGGTGGGATGATGATGGAGGAAATATTTGGCCTAAATTCCTAATATTCCATATGTTTTTATTTTTTAGGATTTATACTTTTGTGATAGGGATATTCATTTTATTTTATCATTTGTTTTCCCATCTATCTGTAATGATTTTTGATATATGTGTGTGTGTGTGTATATATGGGCCTAGATTTTTTCATTCTTTTGGAATTAATTTTATTTTATTTTATTTTGTGACAAATCCATGTATAGATCCTTCACATCATCTATATTTGTCAATAGAACCATTCTATCCTCTGCCTGGGTCCAAAGAGTTTCCCAGTGAGTTGTTGAAATTTAATAAAAACTTCAGGAAATGCCATTAGAGATCCATGCAGAGCAGTAACTTCGTAGAGCTATGATTCTATTCGTGCCACATCTTATTCAGGCTCATGGTACTTCCCCTAAAGTCATAAAGCTGTTTAAGTGACCTTGAGAACTAGAAGACACTAAAAATAGTAGTTGTAAGTGGAAAAAGAGAAAGTTAGCCAATGGACCCATCCTAGGATATCTTGGTCCATCTATTTAGCTGACCACATCCTGTTAGCACTTTATAGGAGTCAACCCATAGTTGGTATTTTGTCTAGATCGAGTTGTCACATTACGTCATTTTCATTTTTCATTGTATACCTTCTTGATATGTATTAAAAAAATATACTAAAATTAAATAAATATGGGTATTCTTGTTCAATATATTGTGCCCCTACCCATTATTCTACTTATTAAATACACAATACATGTGGACTAATCTTTCATCTAGTGTAGGAACTATTTTATAACAAATTTTTCAGTTGATCCATAATTAGCATATAGACAACCAAATTCCATCAGGGCATGAAAATATCCTGGGATATCACAATTACCTCAATTTCAATTTTTTCATAACTATCATTTAAAATTATTTGAGTTTTCTTTATTATAACACTCCCACAAGAATTTCATGGATAGTGTGGACGTTATCTCTCTCTAAGTGGGAGGGGGTGTCATGATTTTCCCTAACGATACACTTGAATTTTTTTCATGTTATCACTTAACTAGGAGACATTTATCAAAATTAAAAGCATGCTTTAAAATTGAAAAACATTATTCTTGTGTAAATTGAAGGAAAATTTAAGGTGGAAATTTTTAGAATCCATGTTTTGTATCAGTTTAGAAATTTTTAGAATGAATTTTGATTTAGGAAATTTGATTCGAATTATAAAATTTTGAAATTATAATTAATTTACTAATTACTTATTTTTAAACCCATTGTAATGAATAGTTTCTGTTGTTATTATGATTACTCGAGAGGAAGTTAAGCCAACAATTACATATTATTTTCTGAGACTATTTGTTGTTTGATATGTGGGATATGTCAACCTATCAGATAATTCATTGAAATATTATTGAGCCTATGATGGAATAAGTAAAAAATTTAAAATTATTGATGAAATAATTGTTAGCCACTATTTCTTAAAATCCACCTTACATATTTCATTCATTTTCCTATAATTTTCGTGAATAACCGTTTAGGATGAATTTATTCAAGATGATTTCCATTCCTACCCTACTTCTTGTATAAGGAATTATGTTACTATTGAAAATGTGTGGGGTAAGCATTCAGACAACATATGATGTTTCTATATTTGGGGATACATTGTTTACTCTTCATACTATTCGATTTAAATCCATGTCCACTTTTTAGAATTTCACTTTTATTCTATTACTTTGAAAAATAAAAACAAATGAAAAATCTAAATGGTTTGTATACTAGGATGGTCAAAAATAACCATTTCTAGAATGATTAATCCCTTAAAATATCATATGTTCTTAGGGGATGGATTTGAGCTTTGGCCCAGACATGAATTTTTAAAAATAGAAATACAAAAGAAAAAGGAAAGGAATAGAATACTCATTGTATATTTATGTGACATATATATGGATCCAATCAGATCTGATAATGTAAGGACTTAATTTTCTATAGGTATGATTTTTTATTACACTTATCTTGAGATTATTTCATTATTCTTTAGATATTACCCTCCTTGGGAGATTGATTTTCACCTTTTACCCACCTTCCCACAGCCTCCGAGTCAGCAGAACCCAATTCCTAAATCCCACATGATTAATTTTGTACTTGTGTTTAAAAAGTGGAGATGATATAATCCATTCCATCCTATGGTTTGGAACATGGACTCTGAGTATGAGCATAACTCCAACTTCATTTTACCCTGAGTGATAAGAGGAAAATCATTGTGTGGTAAATTACAAATGGGTACATAATTCAAGGAACAGTTTTAATATTTTAATTTGTTTCAAAGAGATAACCTAGGAGGCATGACTAATTTTCTATGCAGGGTTGATTCCAGTGACTAACCATTTCCTCTTACACATAGTTTTCATTTCTTGGACATAATGAATGTTTAATGTTTTAAAAATCTCCTATATCTTTTTTAAATCATTGTTGATACCATTTTTCTTGAGGACAAGTAATTGTTCAATTATGGGGGAATTTGATATGACAAATTCATATATACTTTCATATATCATTTACATAACTATTTTCATTGATTTATTCAATAATGTCCTTGGTATGTGCTTAATTTGGCAGGAATGAGGCCTCACAGGATTCAAAATAAGAAATGCAGAAAAAGTGAAAATTCACCTATTACACATTGTGAATCAGTATTACATATTGTGTAATAGGATTTCACAACATGTGACAAGTTATGAGAATATCCATGAACCATGTGTTGAATTCAACATATAATGTAGATAGTACACATTGTGAATTCTACATACCTAAAATTACATTAATCAGATATGTTTCATGGGAAATCTACTCTGGAGGAACATCTGGAAGACTAGTACATGTTATGTGTCTTCATTACATGATGTGTATGTTCTCAAGACTCATAAATCAGTCCAGATACGTGTAAGGGAAGTGTGAGATCCAAAAACTGTGGATATCTACATTTATCAATGGTATATGATGTGTAATATATAACACATTTTGATCCATTTCTCCAATAAATACAGCACCTCGGCAGCGCATTTTAGGGTATTCCACAGAAAAGACTTCTCTTTTTTTTCATTCCCTTTGAGTTTCATTTATCCTTTCTCCTCTAAAACACAAATTTATTCACTGTTTTATATTTTATTTCAATTCAAAGAGATGGGGATCGTGTTTTAATCGTTGAATTATAATTTCCATCATATCGCTTTCTATCGTTCATCATCTTTTTTTTTGAAAAGGATGATTCCATGACCTAAGTGGAGAAGGAACAAAATTTATTAAAAGAAAAATTAAAAGAGATGAAAACATGGGATCATTTTACAATATTTAACATAGAAAGGAATAATTTTAGTAGGGAGGTCTTCGCACCAGGTCATGTCTTGATTAACTCCCAAATTGGCCAAGCCATCAACAACCATGTTTGCTTCCCGATAAACATGGGTGATGATGTAGTTCATTTTGGTGAGAGAATGGTTTCATTCCATCCAACGAGTGGTAATCAACCTAGCTAGATGAGTTAAACCATTCTGAATATCTTGAACGATTGTCGTCGAGTCACTTTCAATCCAAAGGTTGTTCCAACCAAAGCTCAGGGGAAAATTTATCGCATGAATCAAACCCAACATCTCAGCTTCAAGGGAGGTGTAAATGCCACAATGACCCATGAAACGGCCTAGAATATGGCCAATATGGTTCCTAAAGATAGCACAGCATCCTACAGGCCTAGGATTTCCTTTGGAGGCACCATCAATGTTGATTTAGATCCATCCCGGGAGAGGGGATCTCCAAAACACCTAGAGAGTGTGATGTGGATGATAGCAGTTACCATTGATCTGAAGATGTTTTAGGATTCCAAAGTCATGCACAGAATTGTGGCAATGACTATTTTGTAACAAAGAAGCTTACTTTATGGAAATGAGGATTCAGTTCTAACCTGCATTGAGATTGAGTGCGTAGTTTTTATGAATAATAGCATTTCAATCATACCATATCACGTGGTGAAGATCAGCAACTACAGCGAGGAAGAGATTCTTCATTTACTGCAAGACCTCTATCTCTGCACAATTCATAAGTTGAGTTTTTATATAGTCAATAATGAACCATTAGCAATCAAATATGTAAAAAATATAGTTCCAAAGAGCATCAGTAGTAGCAAAATAAATGGAGAGGTGGTTAGCATTTTCTCTGGGATGGTTACAGATTTCATATTTAGAGAAAAGCTGAATTACAAATGATTGATGACAAACCTTGGTGGGAATTCTGTTGTGACCATGTTTCCAGATGATACTGAATCATGAGGGCTTTATCCAAGGTTTGTTGACATGTTTAATCTAGCTGAAGTCACACTCATTGTTGTAGCAAGTATGATTGTATTAATGCTCTGAGGTAAGTATACCATTGTGAGTAGGCTCCCAAATTAAGAAATAATAGTTTTAAGAAAAAGGGTAGTTTTCAATGAGATTCAAAATAGAAGCAGGAAGATGATCATGTTAAGAATTTAAAATGTCTTTGATAGAACTATTGGTGTTTTCAGAAGTTTGATCAGGAGTAATCATATAGATTAGAGTTATTCCAGTCCAATTGTCTAGCCAGAATTTCATGGAGGAATCTCTAGATACCATCCATCTTGAATTATTCATAATGCTAGCGAAGGAGTGCTTGAGGGTAGACCAAATGGAGGAATTAATGAAGGTCAATTTTCCAGTCTTATGTTTTTTGAGGAATCTATTATTGATAAAGTTGAAATATTTATAAGTATTGTGAAAAATATTACAAGTGATCCGAACTTGAAGAGCATCGTTAAAGGACATTAAATTTTTAATACCAATGCCACCATTTTCAATGGGTTTTCAAAAATTAGACCAATGGACCATCACAAGATTTCATTCAAGAGTACTACCAGTCTAGATGATGTTTTTAATAGTAGTGTTTATTTTTTTTATAATAATAGTGGGCCATTTGTATACCATAAAGGAGTTGACCATTTTGGAGACAATAGTGGATTTAAGAAGGTAAGTTCTTCCATCTATAGAGAGAGCATTACCCTTCTAGGAGGAAAGTTGTCGGAGAACATGATCTACAATAGTCACAAAGTGGAAGGATTTGGGTCTACCCAAAAATATAGGGACACCAAGTTAAGTGAAATGGAGTGATCCTTTCTTTATCCCCAAATCACTGATGATATTACATTTTCTGGTGAGGGGGAAGTTCGTCCCAAATAAGATGAAGTATTTGTTAAAACTTATGTTTTTACCAGAAACTTCTTCTTAGTGAGCAAATGAATTCTTGAGGTTAAGAGTGTTTATTTTGTTACCTTGGAGGAAAAGGATGATGTCGTTGGCATAAAGGAGGTGAGTGGGGGAATATATATTCCTAGAGACATGAATGGGTTTTAGTTTATTTTGGACCAGCAACCGATTGATCAGAAAACTGAGGTAGTCTTCCACTATTGAGAAGTGAATAGAAGAGAGGGGATCACCTTGTCTGAGACCTTTGGTTCATTTAAAGTATCCTTTGGGAGCACCATTGATCAATATGGAGATAGGGGTTGTGTTGAAGATATTTTTTATAGCAGTGATAAAGGAGGCACTATAACCCAATCATTGAAGGACTTTAATGATAAAGATCCAATCCATGGTGTAAAACACTTTTCTAATGTCAAGTTTAACAGCTATGTTGCCTCCTCTATTTGGTTTATTCGATTTTTTGATACACTAAGAGGAAAGACTGATTCAATATTGAAGATGATCTTCCCTTTATAAAGCCAAATCAATTCTAAGAGAAAGTTTTGTTAGTAATGGTAGATAACTGATTAACAATGATTCTGGTGAAGATTTTTTAGAGAGTGATGATAAGAGAAATATGTCTAAAAGGGTGAATTTCAGAGGCATTATCCACTTTAGGGATTAAGGTCAGGATTTGTGCATTGAGATCATGGGGTAACACCCCCTTAGTGAAAAAGGACATAACTAGATTAAAAACATTGATATGAATTACATCGCAATAGTGTTGGGTGAAACCATCATTAAATCCATCAGGACCTGAGGCACTATCAGGATTCAAACTAAATACAATGTCTTTGATTTCATGATCCAACAGTGGGTCAAGAAGTAAAGAATTTTCTTCATCAGTGATCACTAAAGGACTAACCTCAGGGAAGAGGTATTTGTTATTATCAGAGCCATTGAAGACGATTTCATAGTGGGAGACTATATGATTAGAAAAGTCATATTCATTGTCAAGATTCACATCTCCATCCTTTAGAAAGGTGAGAGGTATGTAAGCCTTCTTAATTTTTTGGAGTGGGTTGTAGAACATGGTTTTTTTCCCCGTCAGTTAACCATTTGTCTTTATATGCTTTATTTCTCAAATTTTCCTTGAAAGTGAGAAAGGAATTGAGTTGGATCGCAATGTCAATTTCTTAATTAGGATTAGTGTGGAGATTATAGTTTGTTTTTTTGTTTTTCACTTCATTGAGATTATTCTATAGAAGAGTAATGTAATTATTGATTTGTTTGGCTTTGGAATTGCACCAAGATTTGAGCATCTATTTGAGGTGTTTTAGTTTGAGGTTCCAATAAAAGGCCCCATTATTATGAGACATTGAGGACCATAAATTTTAGATGACATGATTACATTCTTCATCAGAGAGCCACACATTATTGAAGTGAAAAGGTAGCTAATGTTTCATGTGTTTGGAGGATAAGTTAACCAGGATAGGATAATGATCAAAGTTCAATTTGGGGAGAGTAATGCTGGAGATAGTGTCCTATTTGTCTACAGAAGGGACATTCGTAAAGGCTCTGTCCAATTTGGAGGTGAAAAAATTGCTGTAATGTCTTCTATATCATGTGTATTTTGCACTAGTGAGGTAAATTACAATAAGGTTTTTGTCTTTAATTGAGGTTTTGAATTCTCTCATGGAAATAGAAGTGTGATATGTGCCAATCGTTTCACTAGAACTAAGAATAGTATTAAATTATCCCATGAGAAACCAAGGGGCATTGATATTTTAGCATAAATAATAATGTTCATTACAAAGATTTATTATTTCTTGATATCTATTCTTAGCGTAAACAAAGGAGTAGAAGTTGTGAGTACTATCAATAGTAAGGTTTCAAGTGAGAATTTGATCAGATATTTTAAAAAAACTAATATAATATAAAGAAACATGAGAAAAAATAAATAAAGAATCAAAATTAAGATTTTCATTGATTGCACCAGCAAAAAAATTATTGTTTTGACATAAGTGAGAATATTTAGAGGAGAAAGAAATTTTAGGTTCATCTATAAAAAAGGATAGGATTTTGCATGAAAATCGTTCTTTTCAAAACATTGAGGGTGTCAGAATTGGCGATACCCTGACAATTCCAAAAAAGGATATTCATTTAAATCTGATTATGGAGTTAGAACTCCCTTTCTACTTTTTTCCAGATCCCTTATTTCTAGTCGACCTTCTAACCTCAGGGTTAGTTGTCTTTTTATGATCGTTGTGATAGACAACATTATTCTTATTTGTAGGTTCTTTTAATTGATTAGTCATAGTTTCTTCTTTAGAATCCTTTGAACCTGAACAATTTGTATCCACTATGGATAGCAGTAAGGTAGTATGCTTCTGTTATAGGGAGTCCTCAGTCTATTGTCTATTAGTTGACAGAACAGTGGTTGGACTTTCATGAATAACAGTCTCAATTTTCTTATTAGCATAAGGGGTGTGCTTAGAATTTTGTGACTCGGATAGAACATCCCTTTTAAGGGGGGAAGTGTGAGATGCGGGAGAGGGAGTGGTATATGGTCATGTGATTTGGTCTCATGTTTATTTTAAACTGTGGTGTCAACTGTAGTTAAAACTGGGTTACTGTCCATAGAAGAGGCATTATTTTTTGTAGCAATATGAGATGAGTTAGTGGTGGTCAGGTTTCATGAGTTCATTGTAACATAATTCTTAGAGAAAAAATCAGTGCAAGAGTCATTTTGATTGTAACACAGTTGTAATTTATTGCTCGTTTCCATTATAAATTTGAACCCTTATATGATTTTGAATAATTTAAATTCAATTAGAATTTCAATCATCCTTTTTTTTATTTATTTATTTTCAACCCAACCTACCTTGAGTAGCTAAACCACTTAGGGGTAGGGATCATGAGTAGAGGTATCTGAAATCATAATCAATATTTAATTATAATTTTGGTAACCCTAATGGATTAGTAATCAGGAGAAATAATTAAATTCTATCCAATTCATTTTAATTTCCCAGATCAGGGTATATTTAAGAGGAATACCCTATCCTGATTTATGTTTATTAGCCTATGATTACTAGCCTATGATAATTTCTCCCTTAGAATGCATACTTAATGTACTTAGGTGGTTACTATCTCTCAATCACAGAATAGTCATCTCCAAGGTAGAACTAGGTCACATGACCAAATTCAGCTTGTGACCCCCGTTTTCTTCATATCCTAAACCTTATAACTCTACTAAGGTTAGAATTAAGGTCATCCTATTTACAGATTCTCAAAATTGATCTCAACCTCTACTTAATCATTTCAAACCAGCATCAATAACAGATTTAATAATTCCCAAATGAATGAAACATGAAAGGACTCTTAACTAAAGGGTATCAAGACAACAACCTCTAAGATCTAGAATCTTCCTTATGGGATTTACCCTAGACTATTTCTATACTATGCCCTAGTATTAAGTGAATTTTCGAACAAGAAAAAATCAAATTCGATCACACACTATATGAATTCAACAATATGTTGGGGAATATTAGTTACATTATACCCCCCTTAAAATGAATTTCACCCTCAAAATTCATTAAGTTATTAAAGGTTTTATTCTGGAAAGTTCCTTTCATAGAAACTCATATCATAATAATTAACTCTAGAACATCCTTTTAAAAAAATAAAGTTGAAAATGTAACTATTAACAAAAGTAACTCATAACTGGGTTTCCACATAAGAGAATATTAGTGGAATGTGAAAACATGGAAATGAAAGATAAATATAACTATCATGTTCTGATGGAGAGTGATAAAGAACATAGTCAAGAGAATGTTAACAATCACAAAGCCTTAAATCTTCAATGTTCTAAGGGAACATTTAATTCCTTAAAAAAGATGGTGTTGGGAAAAAATTCGTTTAAGATCATTTTCCTAGATTCTAAGAATTGTCATGAGAAGATCTACTTACTTGATTTCATTACAATCTCATCCTTTGTTGTGCCTTAATCAATTTACACTTCATCAATTATTTTAATAAATTATGGGGGCTATTTCATTCTTGATGAATTCACATATCACAAAATCCATTAATAGAATTATAGTTCACTCCATATGTCTTTATCAAAACATAAAGGTTATCACATGTTATCAAATATGTATAAATCAACTTATGGAGAGATAAAATGTTAACCTCCCAAACATCTTGTAAATTTTTACTTAAAATTTATATTAATGTATAATCCTACAATCCTTTCGAAATCTAAAAATACAGAACTTTATTAAGAATTTCACTAAATAAACATAATATTTATGTCCCATATATCATAAGGTGTCCCTTGGTTGTTACTTTCCAATCATGTGAATACCTTATTCATGTATTTTCTTGAAACAATGTAATAACAAGAATTACCATACATCCTTATTGAAAACATTAATGTTTCCTTATTCTAATGATTATTGGATATATTTCTTAAGTCCCAAAATTTGTAAACTTCATCCATGATATCATAAAAAAAATTCAATAAACCCTTAATGAGTTTCAAGGAAATCAATACCGTCCTATTTTATTATTCATATCCAAAATATCTTTATCCAAATATCATTATATATACATAATGGACATATTAAGGGTTATCATTCCCTTAATCATGTGCTTTCTAAAAATTTCACCATATTACCTCAATCACATTTTATGTTTACCAGAACCATTCAACATATTCTCTTAAATCCTTATGAAAAAACTATAGTACACAAATACATAGATGTTTTATTATTCCATAATACCATAAAATAAATTCAAATAACTTTTCTTGAACTCCATTACATAAAAACTAAATTATTTACAACTTCGTTTTTATACTCCACATCACTTATAGTGATCATATGAAGTTTCCATTTGTCTTTAGCATTAAGTGGTTACTAACTTCAATCATCATCTTTGGACTTTGGATTTGGTAATTGGTTAGCATAATCCCCATTTTCGTTGAATTGGATCCAATGAAGAGAAGGAGGTATATTATTTGGACCTTTATTTTCATTCTTAATACATTGGCAGTAAAATGTCTGATGACCTTATTTCCCACACATAAAACTTTTATCAATCCCCTTAAGACAATTTCCTCTATATTTCCTTCCACACTTTGAGCATGAAGTAGATCTAATATTCTTATCCCTATAGAGTTTAGATATTCCTTTTAATTTTATCCTTATTTTCTTATCATAATCATGAGATAGATGGGAAACCTCAATCTACCTTTTTGTATGAATAATATGGGGATGGTAATTACTGAAAAATAAGTCTTAAAAATCATCATAATCCATGGATTTAATTTTATCTTGTTTCCCCCTATTCTTGAAAAATTTCCACCACTGATTCACTTCACTTTCTAAGAGAAAGTTCCTAAAATAACTTTTTCATGTTCTAACCAATGAAGAATAAAAAAATATTTTAAATGGTACAAATCCATTTCCATGAAACTAGTGGATCAGTAGTTCCAATAAAATATGGTGGAAATTTCTTTAAGAATTATTCAAAAAAAATTTGTTCCATCCTTTGGTCATTTTGGATCCCAGCCTGATTCATGGCTTGATATGGTTGTGTGGTTTTAGAACAAAGTTTATTCATTCCAGATCTAATAACATTTGGTTGATCAAGAGGACAAATGTTGCATTATCCATGACATTCACCACTAAACTAGTTCCTTTGGGTTCTATCCATTGACTAATAATATAAATCATGGCATAAAAAACACATATCATAGGGAAAACCATATAATCATTGAAAACTAATTATTGTATATCTAAATTATGAAACCTTATTATGACACATTAGGATTATACTAAGGGAAATACCTAGGAATATCATTAGAAATAACCCTATGGATTTTACTATGGTTTTCTCATCCATGTTTCCAAAGGTTTACTAAACCTTCTCTCTGATACCAAATATAATAACCCACGCTTGATGTACATAGATATTACATCAATTTTTGGGAATATTTCATACATTACAAAAACACACACACCCAATGAATATATTATTTTAGTGAATTTTTAATCATGAAACACAAAAATATAATCTTGTGAAATACCTTTAATGTTTCCCATTAATATATACCCATTTAGAACCCCAAACTAAATCATTTCTTTATAACATGAGGAAGAGAAAACAAATGAAAATGGTGATCTCGTATGATTAGTAATGGTAAAAAATGATGATAGAAATCATAACATAAACACAAGGGTATATGAATATGAACATAATAATTGTAAATTATACCATGCATATCAAATATCATAATATTGAGTCATAGAATAAATCATAGAAATTTATAAGACGTGAATCATAAAAGAAAATATTTGGAATAAAACATAGAATTGTGGAAAACACATATGCATAGAAAATAATTTCCATATTAGTGAAGGCTCATTTATAAGAACATAATATTAGACAAATACATTTATTGATTTGAGTTCACTCCCTATTCTAAACCAGTATTACTGATCCAAGATTACTCCCATTCCAGTCATGTATTACTGAACCGAGATTACACCCATTCCTATCATATATTATTGAACAAAGATTACTCCCATTCAAATCCTATCTATTTCACAAGATATAAATACTTACCTAAATTTTTAGAGGGAGATATAAGTCCCACCTATCTCATAATGTAAACTAAATATATTTTTCTAACAATTACATAAACCATTCATCATATTAGAACCCATGAAATAAAATGGGTTTTCAAAACATCATTAAATCATAACAAAACCTATTAAAAATAAATGGGTTTAATAAATCTAATTCCATAATAAACATAAACCATTCATAGAGAAAATAATAAATTTTTCATTGAATCATAACCACAATAATAGATAAGTAACATCAAATACTTTTGTCTTATATTGAAATATCCCTTAAAAAAATTCTCAAGGAAAATATCCTTTTATCTTTGAAACCATTTTATTTTATTAAAATACCATGAAATTTTATGATAAAACCTTTTCATTGAAAATAAACTTGTAATCTTGTAAGGTAATATTTAATTAATTACGTCATCATGATGATGGAAAATTCCATTCATATAGTATAAGTTAAAAAAATAATTTCGTAATTTTATCAAAAAATCCACAAAGATCCTCATTTGGAAAACGAAAAAAATATTCCTTTAAAATTGTGTAGTAAAAAGTCAAAATGGGTAAAATTATTTATAAATCCATAGGAGAATAGTAAAAACATTTTTGAAAATATTTTTAGAAAACATGGATGTGGAAGAGAAAAATTCCCCAATGAAGACATAAAATGAAACAATCCCAAATATTGATGAAATTGTGGAATAAATAATCATAATTTTTTAATCAGTAGAATAATATGCCCCATTAAAAAATAAAATTATATGAATATGAAAATACCTTAATCTTTCAGATAAGACACAAGAAAAACATTCATAGGTAGTATATACACCATGTAGAAGAAACAAGTAGTGTTTAAGGATGTGTCCCACATAAATGAAAGTGGGACATAAATCCCTTACTAAATGAGTAACTTTTGAGTCATGAACCCCATGATAGAATATACACCACACAAAATAAGTGATTAGAGAATATGGCATTTATCTCATAAAAATAAAAAGTGAGATGAAATTACCTTACCTTATATCTTAACTCTCGTTGTACCCATGAAAACCTCATGTATAATAAATATAAATTTACCATAAATATATTGAAAAACCATATTCACATATATAATACCATATTTTAATTAATTGAGACTTTTTATTACCCTCTTATTAGCAATTCCATGTTTAAGTTATGTTCCAGGTAATAACTGCTTCTTTTCTTTTAAAAGTTTGGACTTTTTATTCTTGGTCTTCATACTTAGATATTGATTTCATTATATAAAAAATTATATCCATGATAAAAATACCATACATATTCATTATATAATTATTTATGGTTATCTATAAAATATAAATATAAATTATATATATTCATAAAATTAATCCTTATTACCATCCATTCGTAATATAGATGTAATATGAATCACATCGCATCGAGGAGAAGGTAAACCATACTTATGAAAAAGTGACATTATCATTTCAAAAAAGATTAGTTGGTAAAAAGGTAGATATGATATTATCATTAGTAGATTATATTTATGTTATAAGTATCATATATAAACATTAAAACTATAATAATTCCTACTCATAAAAGGCGGTTATGGAAAATGAATTGTATCACAATGTGGAGACAGTAAGGCATATGTACGTACAAGCCAAACATTCACTTCTTATTTAATGGGAAAGAGGCTGTATAATTTTATGTTTGTAATAACAAAATAATTTAATAATATTTATTATTATGAATTTATTATTTCAAGATATATATCAATGATTTATAGGGGGTATAGAATAGTAGAAAAGGAGAGTGATTGGTTAGAGAGATTACATTTTCTTCTTGACATATCTTTTAGATCTCCTCTGAAGGACTCTAGAGTTCCTCCTTTGGGAAGACCAACACCTATAGAATATAGATTGGGAAATTTGAAGAGAAGTTTTAGAGGTTTATCAATATATGAGACTCAAATTGAAGTGAATAAGTGAGGGAGGAGGAGCCTTTTTATAATTAAGGTGAGGGGCACTTTTGGCATTTCAAAAAATATAAATTTACAATAAAATAAATATCAATTAAAATACCCCCATATTCTATGAATTTGATTATAACATGAGATAATATTTTAATATTAGAAACCAATATATTTTAGACAAGTTTTGGTATTATCTTAATCCTTATCATTTTGAGTAACCCTTAATTAACCTATTTTAACATTAATTATGGTAACAATTTTTTTAATATTAAGAGAATGTAATTTTTACATATAAAGTGTCAACTAGAAAATTAATGGTCAAATTATGATATTTTATACCAATTATAATTAAATTTCCCTTATTTAATAATTATATTCATTTTAAGTAAATTAATAAAATATTAATTTTATAAAATATCATTAGTGTCAATGTTGATATTTTTAATTATTTGTCCTTTTTAAAACTATCATAACAACATGACATATTTGAATTAACTATATTAAATAATCTATAACATGTAAAATTCATGTTTAAATTTTTTGGATGAAAATAATTATATCAAATTATATTTATTTTAGTACTTTGATTATCATTTATTTGGTATTTGCATTAATTAAACAATTATTGCATCATCATTTTAGAAGCCTTAAAGGCATTTATTTATTTGATAAAAATTAAAAATATATTAACAATATAAATAAATAAAAATCTATATTTCAAATGACTATTTATAGTCTAATTTATTTTTTTATAACCATATAATCATAATGATATTGTTATTGAAAATACGAGTATGACCTCTTTAACTTTTCTTTAAAGAAAATATAGTAAATGTCTTACCATCATTCAAGTGGCTTAAAAAGGTTATAATTCTGGCCCAAGGATGATTTTGGTTTAAAACCACTTATCCAATGAAATTATGACAAGTGTTAGGTTAATTTATTATTATTTGTAATATTATTTTTTACCATTAATTAACCAATTATCCTTTTACTGTGTTAATATAAAATTACTACAGTTTCTATTCATAATGATAAACAATAAAATAAACCTATTTAATTAATTTAGACCCTATAATTCCAAATATAGAATCAGTTTTTCAAAATTAAAAACATATAATTTGCAGAAATTAATTTAAAATTATTCTCATTGAGGGGGTGGTAAAATGGATTATTAAAGTTAAAACCTGAAAAAGATTGAAACATTTTTATATCTAAATTCAACGTAAAATTAACGCCAATGACCTATATTATATTAAATAATAGAAACATTATCTATTTATAAATTAAAACCAATCAAAAATATAATTTAACACTAAATTATTTTGATGAAAAAAAGTTTTTTTCAATTAAAATTTAGTATTTTTTACTAATCATCAAAACATGAAACATATTAGAAAACTACCAAAAACTAAACCAAAGTAAATTTTTATATTAATATGTAAAATTAGAAGTTTTTTTTCAAATTGAATAAAAATGTGTTAACCAATGTACTTAAAATGAGTTCGCCATCAAATGGCGATAAAATTACCATTTTGGAAAATATAGGTTTTGCGTATAAGATTGGGTTGATTCTTATCTTATCACTAAAAAATCTATTAGTTGAATATAAAAAATATTTTATTAAATATGTAACATATATATTTCATTAATATAATTCACTAATTTTAATTAATTTCATTATTAAATACAAAATGACTTTGGTAAAATTAAAATAAAACTATTTCCTTTATAATCAATTGGTATATATTTTCATTTCTAATTAATTGGTAACCAATGATTTCATATTATGAACCTTATATTTTTATATGTTAGTTAACACTATAAATTTTTTAAAGGAAATAGTTAATAATTTTATAATGGTTCATTTTTACCTTGATTTATAATCCCCAAGTATAAAAATTAGACACTTTTATCTTTTTGAATCTGCCGATCAAAATTAAAATAGTAGTAGTCTATATTCCTGAACATTCTAGAATGGTTGTACTATTATCCAAGTGACTTATTAATAACAACTGCAGTGTCTTGAGGAATAGAGTCACTCTTATGAATGGTTCAATATCTAGATAATTTATGTTGAGAATTTTGAGAACTTTTATGAAAAATATGTTTCAGATCATAAGTGGTGGAATCTTAAAAATCAGCAATAGTTGATTGATTAACGAAAGTTTTGTTATAGGTAATGAGGCCATTGTAATTTTTTTCCATTTGGATATAAGGAGTGTGTTTTCATTGGAACACTTCCTAATAATACCTATAGACTTTTCCAAAGTCTAATGAAATAATTACCTGTTATCTTGGAAAATAACTATAATCTTATACCTCAAATTTGTTTTCATATTATTAGGCTGAATTTTTTTTGACAAAAATAGGTGATGGCCTAGTTCCATGTGTCAAATATTTACTTATCCAATTATTGTAACCCGATCCTGGAATTACATTTTAAATAATAGTGAAACACTCTCAACCTATTATTTGATTCACTAGACCATGAAAATGTAATTTCTATATAGGAGTATTCGAGTTTCTGATAATATCTAAAGAATTATATTTAGACTGGCCATTAAAGGAGGGAAACATAGATGGGTAATATTTTTTAATTCCATAATTTACAGTCCTTAAGGATAACAATATACAATATGGGTTACTATAACTATGGGTAAGTTTTAAATCTGTAAGTCTAGGCCTCTTAACATTATGATTTCTAGGTTTATGTGGAACAAATTTTTTATTTTCATTTATTTTTTTGGCTGTATAAATTTCCAGATCCTCTATTTAAAATTAATTATTTTCAATGGAACTATAATGATTTTTAATATTAGTAATTAATTTATTTAGATCATATTTATATTATTCCATAGTTTTCATAAAGATTCAAGTTCAAACAATATAAAATAAAGTACACATCATTGGGAAAAAAAGAGATTTCATATTTTTTTTAAACTTTTTTTAAATAGATTTTTTGATTTATTTTTATATTTTATTTTAACTTAGATAGATAATAATTACATATAAACGATTAAAAAAATTCGGTCGAACGGTTATTAATGCACACAAATTCATTTATTTATAAAACATAACCTACCAAGTATAAAATAAGGTTAAACCCAAGGTAAGGTAAAGTTGTTCATCCAAAAAAATAAAAATAAATACATAAAATAGAATAGTAAATGTGGTCAAGGATGGTGAAATTTTGAGTGAAAATGGGTATAAAATTAATGAAACATGAAAAAATAGAGGTTAGTATAAAAAAGGAATGGCCTTGGGGGAAATAAACTAAATTGAATTAATAAAATATCTCTAATATTAAATCATAATCAATCATCATAGTGCTAAAAATCCATGAGAAATGTGACTAAATGCACCTAACTATCACCTATTAATAAAAAATTATCAATGATTTCCTTCAATGGATAATTTTTCAATAAAAAATCTAGAAAATGATGATTCTTCTTGGAGAAAACAAAAATTCACCTGTTTCCAATTAATGTAATTCAATTGAAATTATAATGGTGAAATATCTAGTACTCTTCACCCATTGGTATATGTATTTGGGAAGAAATGATTCACATGGGGAAAAGGGAATGAGAAATTGAACAAAAATAAAGTAGTGTGATCTTCTAGTAAACCATCACCTTATATGTCAATTATAGTGAAAGACGAATTGATCTTAAACATCCAAAAAATGGTCTAAATATAACTTCAATTTAAAATTTTCATTAGATTCTAGAGAAATTTATGTAGTGTAAAACATTAGGAATAACAACAAATAATTATAATTAACACTTTGCAAGAACACAAATACAATTTAGAATTCTATTTCATATACACCACTAAAAGAGCTTAACTGCACATGATAATAGTAACAACCAATATATTCAATAAATATATCACAAATATAGTAAAAAATATTAAAATGGAAATAAATAAAAGATATTATCTATTGATATCTACCGGTCCTCCAACTCCAGTTTCCTACAAAACTGATTAGAGTGATACTCATTAACTCCAGTCTAGTAACATGCTAATGTTCCATGATAAATGAATTTCATGAATGATTTACCTTTAATGATTATTTTATTTTCATCCATAACATAGTCTTAATACACCTATTATATTCTTTTATAGCTGATTGACAGTGTTTTGTCTATGTTTGTTTGTCACATAACAATAGTAATAAAAAAACTCTTTAGAAAACTTCATTCAACATTCACATGAAATTAATTTTTCTATTTACTACTTCTTCACATCTATTATTACTTTATTTTTTTAGTATTAGTAATCCACATGTCTACTATTATTTTATTACTTAGTATTTCTTAGAATTTTCACTTTGTTTGAGTGAAGATCCATCTTCAGAATCATGGTGGGAAACACAGACTAGGAGTGACACTACAAATAAAAATACTTTTCTTTTCATGGTAGTCATATTTTATAAAACATTATCCTTAATAACATACCTAAAATCTCAAAATCATGTGACCCCATTTACCATCCGCCAATTTTGGTTGGAAACCACTATCACTAACTCCATATTCTTTAACTAAAATATTTCAAATTAGTGAGTTGGGCGCATTTGATGATCGATCAATTCC
Organism: Viscum album; assembly: GCA_963277665.1. Lineage (NCBI taxonomy): Eukaryota > Viridiplantae > Streptophyta > Magnoliopsida > Santalales > Viscaceae > Viscum > Viscum album. Next base: position 510,718,006 of record OY728145.1, read on the forward strand.
TGAAAAAAACATAATTTTATTGGTGAACCTCTAATGATTATAGTTCTTTAAAGGAATTATGTTGAGAAGTTTGTGTGTTCTCTCATGATAGAAAGAAGTTACCACCTTCAAGAATAATGAGGTATTGCTACCTTCATCACCTTGATATTGAAAACAAATGAAGAACCAGTGAATGAAAATTAATTTAACCACTTCAAGTTTGATAATCCCTTCTCCAAAAAAAAATTTCAACATCATATAATTTATTTAGTTGAAATTACGGTTTCTTCTTCTATGAAGTTGATATATATTTAAAATATGTATGTATCAACCTTATTATCTTTTTACAAGTCTTGTTCGAGTGCAATTAATTCATATTGATTTCTATGGATTTGGTTTAAAATCATTATCTACGTAAGTTTGTTCTTTAATCTTCCGTCAAACCAAGTTCATCATATTCAAACCCAATACAAATGATTGATATATTATGTATATTTTCCTAAGTAATTTTTTTAAATTACCATATTTAAATCATAAAATATACTCAAATGAGTCTTTCACTTTTTTTAGGGTTCAAATAAATCATTCATCATTGAATCACATTTAGTTCATTTTTTCATCTAATATGAACCATTTTACCACAACCTCATTTTCTTCTTCAAGTGAGCATTTGTTCAATATATTTTTTGAATTTTGAAGCTTTGGTTATGCTGATATCATCTTATTTTTCAAATTGGGATATGGGGTTTTTAAATAACCAGTGTTCAATAGATTTACCCTCTAAATGAAGGTGGAAAATATTCTACTCATAGATGGAATTTCCTATGAGGGAAAATATCTCCTACTTGGGATTATATATAAATGTCATATGGGATTTATTAATGAGGTTTCCAAAAAAATATCCTATATAACCCTAATAAAAATATCATCAAGGGTGGAAAAAATACTATTTGGTTATGATATAATTTTTTTTACTGGATGTTGTAAAAAATATCTTATATAAATGATGCTTAAAATTTTTATGAAGCATGTTTATATAAAATCATGTAAAGAAAATCAATTGCACCAACTTTAAAAGTTTCATAAACATAGATAGAAACAAAATCAGATATTTTAAAATCATTTTAATGATCAAAATGGATTCAAGAATAGGTTGGAATATCAAAAAAATTCCATGTTTTTTAAATTAAAAAAATGAATAAAAATCATTCTAATAAAAATTATGTAATGTTAGAACTTGGAACTTTGGAAATGTTAATTCTAATATAAGAAACATTAAAAATATATCTTTAAAAATATATATCAACAAGAAATTCCATTAAAAAATTAAAATATTTGTCATAAAAATATAATAAAATAAAACCAAGGATTAATTTATAAATTAAGCACAAAAACCCAAAAATTAATTAAAATATTCATATAATAATTGTTCCAATTCAAAATGGACAATTTTCAATAATTCTCCATTGGAAAAATATTTTGGAATCAAAAGTATACTTATTTATAGGAATAAATTTAGAAAAAATAAATCTTATCCAAGTCACATCAGACTTCTAGAATTTGATGGGGGTTTTCCTTGAGGAAATCATGATGAATAAATATTCAACTCTTTACTATGAAATATCTATTATATTAAAAACTACATGCTATTAGATATACCTAATGATAATAAAATGATTTCATTTATTAATAGCCTCAATTTTAATAGTTCTCTAGACCACATTGGGATCCTAAGATCCTTTTACGTAGTAGCATGTGAAGTTGCTGGTCTTGATGTCATGGGGAATATCGAGGATTATTTCAGGGGTGGATGTTTTCTGGGAAATACGTGTTCTACTTACCTCATTATCATTTATAAGGCTAACCACCATTTTTATTTCTAATATTTTACCCCTATTTTTATGTGGAACAATCGTAACAAATAATTTTTAATACTTTTAACAATATACATGGTAGTATCATCTTTAAAATTACGTCGAATGAAAAATATGGATTTATTAAGTGGAGTAACATTCAAAACCCCACATTGAAGGAGGTATTGACTTAAAGAGTTCAAAACATTCCACTATGTATGGAATGTTGGCCCGACATGTCTTAGTTGGAGAGTCCCTATTGGAATGTGTGACAATAAAAAATATGGCTTGGTTTCATGTGCTATTGTAACCCAGAATACTACTACATCTACCCCCTGGTCTAACTTTTAGAAACCCCTCAACACCCTGATGGAACACTAAAATTGGATTATTTAGAGAGGAGATATTTAATTCTAGAAGACCAAATAGTTAGGTAAGCCACTCTTTTACATGGTATTCTCTATACCATTAAATCTATTTTAAAAAATAAAGTAGTGCCCTAAATTACCCAAATTGGTCCTAAATTATAATAAAATCATATTTTAAAAATCTATTTAATTCATAGATGAGGAAAGTCAATGAATTTTTTCCCATTTAGAGACGCGTAATTTCAATACCAAGGAATTTTGTAGACAATACATTTAGGGAATGGATGTGATCCCTAGATGAAGGTGTTGTGTGTGGGGGGGACACACCCCACCAAAAATAACTTTTCCTATCTTGAATGAGAACTATAAATATTTTCTGAATGATAATGCAGAAAAAAATAAGGGGATATAACTGGAGTATACTCTTTGTGATATAGGTTTTTGGATAAGGAATGTGTATATAACCTATTAATGAGAGTTAATTTTTCCCGTAATTTTTGGAACCTGATAAAAAATTATTTTTATATCACTTTAGACATGACCTTGTTATATAAATTCTTGATAGCTTGGTATGATAATATGGACTCATCCTCCTTGTAAGAACAAATTTAGGGTATGATCATTACAACTGGATATAGTGTTTTGTGGGATTCTCGTGTCCGGATTAGCTGTGGAAAAAAAATTTAGATAGGTTATTAGAAATTATAAAATGAGTAATTTTGGGAATTATAATTTCTTATGCACATAAGGAAGTGGTGGAGTGGAAGATAAAATAGTCTAAAGCTCAGAAGTATCAGAGTAGATACAGAAATTCAGGAAAAAAAATCAATGAATATCCCTCAAACATATTTGATGGGGGTAGTGAAGAGGTGAAAAGGACCTAAGTAAAAGAACCAATAAAATGTTTTAAAAGTAATGTTAAATGGAATTTTAAGGTTTTACATAAAAAAATTCCAGAAAGGAAAGATATTGGATTCTATACAATGATATTTAACAGAAAACTTCTCAAAGTATTAAAATAAAAAATGATATAACAAAATAAAAAGTTAAGGTGGTATTTGATTAAATTAATAGGTTACCTAAAATATAGGATTGAGGTTGAGTCACTCAATTTGAAGATTATAATGTAGTGGAATCATTTTCAATGATTGGAATCTACTTGAAACTTATGGTGGCAATATATGTTCTATAGAGGTATTTTATATTTTAATTGGACTTCATTCCATTAATAAAAGAAATTATAACATCCCCCCAATAGAGTAGGTTTATGTCTAAACAATGAAAATACATAGGTTATTTATTTTACATTAAGTTTCATTCAATAATTGTTTTTCATAGTTTCTTTTATATATTTGTTCTAATGGGTATGTTGCAGTGTGGTAAATTAGGCACATTGTCTTCTATGTTTTGGTAAATCAAAGATTCAGTAATTTTTGGTACTATTTTTCCAAGTAAGTTTTAGTGGTATAACTTCTGGGGGTTTTTCATTAACCATGGACCGAACAAGTAGTATCATAGATTCAGTTGTAGTCATATGAATGACCATTATCTAGACAAGGTGTTTCAAATATTTGATTAACTATATCATTCTTCCCTTATCTTTTTAAGAAAATTCTAGGAAGAATTTTCTGATCTCTCTCACATGTTTTATAATTTACTAAGAGTTCATTTGTTTCAAAAGAAATGGATTTGTATGAGGGTATGGTCTCAGTAGGGAAGTTAAAAAAAGGATTTCATATTCTAGAATATACAGATATAGTATTTCATTATACTAAAATATCTTAATGTTTCATTAAATGATACCAATATAGAAGTGATAAATAGTGAACAATGGGGATGTTTATTCAATAAATCACTCATAGTGATTAGAATGTCACCATTCCAGTATGTTTCTTATTATGTTCAAGAGGTGATGAATGCATCTGAACTTATGATTTTTTTGGATATATATAAGAATGTAACAATGGTAAAAAAAATTGTTTCTATTGTAGAGTATATTTATCATGATGATATCAATTGTTAAACCACTAAAAAACCAAATCAATGAATTAAAAATCATTTAGAGTTAGTTGGAATATGTGAAGGTTAGTTTTAGGGATATGGAATATGCAATTTGGTAACTATCCTCACTCCTAGAATCAGGGTTTGTGATTGTTACCACAATAAGAAACTTAATTAGTTATATAGAATTGGGTTTATTGAATGTTAGGGTTATAATTATAAATGAGTAAATTCATTTAAAGGGGATAAAGAAATCCTCTATAAATTCATATATTGCAAAAGAAATGGATCATTTCATCTAATGGAAGTGCCAGAAGAAAACTAAATGAAAGGGAAGTGAAATACATAGTAGCTTAGTGGAAGCTGGTCCCAAGTTTTTTAATTATTGGAATAATGACTATTTAAAGGCATATTATAGTGAATGAAGCGTCAATTCAAGAATATATACTTCCATAAGTGGATCAAAAAATCCGTTATTAGGAGATATGAGTGTTCTTTTACTGATTTCTATTAGTTTAATTGAGTGTTTAATTGTAGGCTATAGTGATTCATATCAATCAACATACCGGAGAATAAATATATTTAATTATAAATATAAAATATTAGACAATATATATATATTTTGGGTGGTGGAGTTATCAATATTTTTGGAATTGTTTTTTCTGAATAAGGAATTAATGTTTCCAAGAGTTCAAAGTAGTGTATCAGATACCAGGGTTGAGGAAGACCATAATATTTATTAGAAAGTTATATTATGTGATTTTATTTATAATATTTATGGATGGATTATTGAAAATTAGGCATAGTTTCATGGTGGTTTATAAAGGAATGAATGATATAACATTGTACACAACAAGTGGTTCAGAAGGTGAAATTCATGCTGGATAATTATGTTTCACAATGTCATGGCATGATGATATTAGTCACTTGAGTGAGAAAGGGATTAAAATATTATCTATTAAAAGAGGGAAAAATATTGGAATCATGGAGTATATAACATATAAACAATAAATATTTATAAATAAGTGAATTGTTTCATTCAAATTAGAACGAATGATTCTAAATAACGACAAAGTTAAAGAAATATGGAGTTATGATGATTCTTAATGGAAAAACGACATACGATTTGAAAATATTATAAAATTTAATTTATAATAAAATAGATTATTGAATAAAATAAATCATATTTTAGTTTATAAGGTACAGAAAATGATATTTCACTATTGTTTTCCAAAACAAATTGTAGAAGTGGTGAACTTTTTATAGCCATCATGGTAAGAAAATTCATTTTCTATTGGGGAAGGAAATTATAGAAACATGAAGGTCTAAAAAGGCTTATTTCACCCATATTAATGTTTTTGGTTTTGTCACCTATGTCCACATTAATGATAAAAAAATGGATAACCTAGAGGCTAAGTAATGAAAGTGTAACTTTGTATGGTGTGATGAAAAATACTCTCAGCATCAAATCTAGGATAATAACAGTCATAAGTTTTTTAGAAGTTGAACTTATATCTTTTATGATGGGATATTAAGGAAATGTAAAACCAAGAATAACTTATGATGAGATTAAAATATCATCAAGTTATGAGGTTTTATTGAATGGATGTCAGGGAGATACAAACTTTTTATAAAGTTAAGGGAGAACATAATTTTTGGAACCTACAATATAATTTAGAAGATTTTATAGAAAAATACCATGTGTTGATGGTGGTTTCAAGGAAACAAGTAACTGAGATATAAAAGAATAGATCTAGATTGTGAAATTATAGTGTTAAGTCAAAATTCTTCTTTTAACTTTTATGTCATTTTTTTGGGAAATCACAAATATATTTATACTCATTTCTAAAAATAAAGAACTTTCTTTGAATACAATTTATATGTTTATCGTATTGACTATTACTATCGTACTGACTCTCTCTATCATACTGAATCTGTCTATGGTACTAAATCTGTCTATCGTAATGAATATTTCTATCGTACTGACTTTGTCTATTGTACTAACTTTGTCTATCATACTAACTCTGTCTATTGTATTTACTTTATTTATTGTACTCACTATATTAATCATACTCACATTGTGCATCGTACTCAATTTACATCATATCAATACATTGCATACTCAAGTTTTACTTTTATCACATACATTCTTTTATTCATTAATCAAAGAACATGTTCTATATCAATCTTACTCAAGTTATCATTTTCATATAACTTTTTTAACCAAAACAATGTCTTGGAGTTAGTTATAAACTAATCAAAATGATTTTGTGTTTTCTATTTCAATATGACCATTACAAAGTCAGGTGTCCATGTCCCTCTGAGTTTTTTTCAGAGAAATATGACCATTGGAGAAAATATGACTTTTGGAACCTGTGTCTTATAAATAATAGGTCATTTGAAGTAGAGCCATGACTTTGATTAACTTCATATTCTTCTAAGTTCTAAAGAGAGACTATCACGACCCCCTCCCAACAAAGTGTACCCCTCCTGGGCTGGCAATGTGAGAAAGGAGATAATGATCCCCCGAGTCCCGCCTCAAGTAGGCTCTGGGTTGGAGACTAGCACCGAGGGTATAGTAACACACAAAATGGGAGGCATTACCCTCTAAGAGAACACATATGGAAGAGAGAGATAAGATAGACACCAACTAACTCCAAATCAAACTGCAATATAAACGAAAACCCAAGTACACATATAAAATGACATGCAGAAGTACTACAACTGAAAGGGGAAAACTACAAGTACTCAAAAGAAAGTAAAAACAATAGCAACCACAATCCCAAATAGCTCCTACAGCCCCAAGCTAGTAGAAACCAGCTTGATCTCCAACATCCTCCAAATGACCTGAAGAACAGTTTATATATATGTAGGGTGAGTATAACAGTACACTCAGTAGGATCCTCCCCGATACCTATTGTGCAATGTAAAGAAATCATGCTAAAGCACAGTGAACAACAAGTGAAACTAACTTGTCACCTAAACAGGTATCCTAAGTTCCCAACCTCACCATGGCTACTCTCACCAAGTAACACAGACAAGAATATATCATATAGTAAACAATATCAAGGGTACCTCGCTACTACTTCCCCGCTAGTTTTCCACTTTTCCCCAACGACACACGCCCTTTTCATCTCTCTCTAAAGGCTTTACCGTATATACCTGGTCCAAGCTCCACAATCTACACCACGTTCACCACAAAGGCTTGCCCGTAGACACCTGGGCTATGAACTACACCATCCTCACAACCAAAATAACCAGGTATTTTTCGGGAGCCAGCACAGCTCGCATAACGTTTATCATACGTTGGGTATTATACCTCAAGCCATCACAGACCATACGCCGAGTAAAGATCCTCAAGACATCACAACCTATACACGTTACACCTATAGTATTCCATAGGATACTATATCCAGAATATATGTGTGTGAATAACCACAAGCCTTTACATCCCTCTACACACATATATGGGAAAAACTGACCACTGTGCCTATGAGCACAAGTATCTACCAAGAGAAGAGAGCGGGGTCAAAGGGGGTAGTCAGCCATTCATCCTCCCACTGGAATGTTGGGGAAAATATCCCCCCAAGGGCTCAGAATCCCCGGGGTGTCAGTTTCTCTTACTTACAGGGTGGAGTAGCGTATAGAAACACAAAAAGTACAGAATACATTATACTCACAACCACACTATGGGCATAACCTAGTCTTAGTCTCAACTACATCTAACGTCTATCAGACTCCAGACTTCTATTTCTAAGACGAGGTATCCTATAACAACACAACCAATTAATATACTTTATTAGATTCCTTCATTCCCTTTTTTATCCATTCCACTTTACGTTAATTAATTCTTTACACATTAATTAACCATGAACAATTCCTCATTAAATTTCATTAGCATCACAATCAAATTAAATTGTTACTTCAAAAGATTACTACCTCATCATTATGTTCCAGAAAACACCAACCCCATGGGTTAACACCATTTATTTAGATATTCATTTCCGAATTACTTCCCATATTCCCAAGCATTATAGAAAAGCATCTTAAGATACTAAACACAAGGGGGATCAACATGGTGAGTAGAAGTACTACCCATCGAGTATTCTCCGCCTATAGAAAGAGATTAAACCCATTCTCCTTTGAGAAGCTAGACACATAAAGCACGTGGCATACCTCGAGCGTCTTCGCATCCTTCAGAAGAAGGGTAAGCAAGACCAGCTGCCTTGAGAAGTGGGGAAAATTAAAGTAGATAAACATTCAATCAAGTCACCAAGAATTCAACAAACACATCCATCTCATTCTATAATCACTTTTGTCCTCCCCGACACCCACATGCATAAACCGATGCATTTCGCCACTCTAGGCATCATCCACTGCTACAACCACAAGGCCTCCCTGCCTCCACATATCACAACACCCCTCCAGGGTCACATCAGAACATAAGCAGCTGGAAATCAAATATCACATCAAATGGGATCTTGGACCTTTAACAAGGAATCCATCCTTCATACATAATGAGCACTCGTGTCTCTAAAGAACAAGGCACTAGGCCTTATGAACAAGATGTTAACTAAGAACCCTACCAAGAATTATCTTTTATCAACCAAACAATTCTTTAATCCCTCTGGAATTAACAGATTCAATTCATAGGTTCCAATTCTAGGAAACCTATTTAGTAAGATATCGCAAAAGATTTAACGTGCTTACTATGAAAATTTTAATAACATAAAATTAGAACAACTTCAATAATGACAACAACTAGATTCATTTACATGCCTCTTAATATTTATCCAATTAATTATCACTTAATTCCGGCATTACGTTCTTTATCAATTTCCATCAAGAACGAACATCTAATCAAAGAAATCATAGATATAACTCTATCTAGAAAAACATGAGGCAAACCGTTTTCATGGAACAAAGAAACAACATGTGATCAAATCAATTCTTTTAATCTGGTTAAAGTATTTAATTAGGTCAATTTCATTGTGATATAAAGGGATAAATCATGCTAACTCTAAGATTGCACATAAACAATTAGAGAAGCCATGAATCCCCTACCTCGAAGAGTTATTGACGTTATTTATCCACACAACGGGTCATGATCCTCCTCTCGTGACAACTGCATCCACCCAAGGATGCCACGACACGTCCACACCAACCAAACCCCAAGAAAACCCCATTAGAAGCATGAAGATTACATGCTATAAGATGGAAAGGAGAAACATGGGAATATGATCCCAAAGGAACGACGATAAAAACATACCTTATATCGAAGATTGATCAATACATCTTGGTTGCATCAAAACAGAGACGAACCGATCCAAGGAGTGAAGTTTGACTGTGCAACTCCTATGGGAAGGATTGAAAGGTTATAGCGTCTCATAGCCGAGAACAAAGAGTAATAACAAGAGAGAATTATATATTGTCCCTTTTGAATATTTAGTGGGGAGATGGTTTAAAATATGCTTATTCCCATTTAAATGCGGATCACATTAACCCACGCGGTTTGAACAAGTAAAAACATCCCGATCCATACGAATAATTAATATAGGATTTATGGTCTTTGAATCATCGGTCTTAATTTAAGGGTTGCAATGTCACAGATGGTTCTCCATTCGAACACCGTATGAAAGAGATATGTTGAATATAAGATCCCGTAATAATAATAATAATAATAATAATAATAATCGGTGTTTCATGGACCCGAGACATGAACCATAATTTAATATTCCACATTAGAATTTAATCGATCGTATTAATGACAGGATCACATCGCCACTGACGAGAAGTCAATCGGTCGTCGCACGTGGGAGTTATGGCAGGTCAAAGATTTAATAATAATAATAAATCTATTATTTTCCGAGCACTTCAGGTACCTGATCCAAAAACCCGAAAATGGAATCCAATATTGGACTTGAAATATCCATCTCGGAATCTGGGTCGCACTGCCACAGACGGTTCATGAAACCGAGGTTGCACGAATAAGTTACGGTCGAAAACTGTTTTATCAACAAAAACAATAACATGATTATTATATTATTATTTTTAATTGATTTATTTCAAATACCCAAAGCCACACACCACTCTCTCCCCAATTTGGTGTGCCTCACACCCTTTCTCCTTAATTGATTTCCTTTTCTTTTCTTTTATTACTTCCCCTTTTAATTCTCACACTCTCTCTCCAATTTCTTTCCAATATTTCACCCACTCTACAAAAAGTGGCGCCTCCCCATTCCTTTTCTCCATGTCCAACACACCCCATCTCTTCCTTGATGTATTTATTAAATTTATTTTAATTTATTTATTTCATTTCCATTTCTCTCTCCAATCTAATTCTTCATTCAATATTTGTTCTCCCAATTAACGCCAAACTCCATTTTTCACTTCAACGTTATTATTAATACAAATAATAATAATAACACCCTTCATTATGGAAAACCCTAATTTATGGAAACAACAACATTATGGAAATATCTAAATTTATGGAAACTACCAACATTATGGAAACATCTAAATTTATGGAAACTCTCTATATAATGGAAACTATCCATTTATTAAACACTAAAATCCACCATTACCATTATTAGTTAATAGTAATAAATCCACATTCAATTTCATCAATGGGTATCCATCATTATCATTAATAATTATTATTATTATTGACACCCATTATTATCTTATAATTACTCCCTCTCTCGAATCACATGATATTCTCGCACGGGTTGGGAACCCCTTCCATTCTTCATTATCATTTTTTATTATTTTTTTATAATCTATTAAATGAATATTATTATAATTATTTCACCTCATTTATTATAATTTATTCCATTATAATTTATTCCATGCGGCTCCCCTCATTAAATTAAATACATTTAATTTTATTTCATTTATTTCACAATGATTAAATTAAGACCATTTAATCTAATTAACACCTAATATTTTCACACCATCATTATCTATTATTATTATCCAAAAAATTATTATTGTAACACGTGTCCTGTTTGACCACATAAAATTATTACAATGTAATGGAACAGAGAGGTTCGGGCCATTACAGAGACTGTGTGACTTTTCTCTACTTCGTGTGATAGATTTAAAATTAATAAAAGTGAACTACCCATTCTTAGTTTTGTATTTCAATAAGCGATTTTTTTTCTTTGTGTGTTTGATCTGGTGATTACGATCAAGGGCTACAAGGGATAGGTAGACATTTCAACTGATCATCGTTTCAAGGGATTTCAAGTGTTTGAATGAAAGAGGAGCTAATTACCTGTAAAATCAAGGTCTTAATAGGATAACAAGACAGACATGTTGATCACTGTATCAAGGGATTACCAGTATTGGTGACACAAACCTATTATCATATGTAAAATGATACCCTACTCTTTGGGATAAAATAATTGTTTCACCTTTTACTTTTTGGCTTCTTATTGTAATAGAAAAATATTTTTTTATTTTTTCTTTCTATTTTTATTCTTTTGTAATTTTTTAATTATAGCTTATAATTTTAGTATTGATTTTATATGTTATATGGTAGAATCAATTACAATTTTTATTACTCTGATATTTTTATTCAATATGAATATAATTATTTCATAACATGTGGTATCATATCAATCCCATCATATTGAGAATTTGTTTGATTATTTGTCTTGTTTTATAAGTGTCCTTGTGAATTGTTTTTGTTTTTGTTGTATTAAACCAAGAACCTTATTTAAAGGTTTTAATTGAAATTTGTAAATATAAAATTCACCCCCTCTTTTATTTTTTCCATATCATATTCATTTCAATCCATCAATTGGTATTAGAGAAGGTTTTTACACTACTTTTTAAATTTTATTTACATTGTATTCTAAATACAATAACATGTTTTTTTGGAAAAATATTTTTTTTCTATGATGGAAGGCATGATGAATGTCGGTTCAATTGAAAATATTAACCGTACAAGACCACCAATGTTTAATGGAAATTAATTTGAAAATTGGAGATGTCAAATGAAAAATTTTATCATAAACACGAGCATAGATAACATTTTTATTTTCAATGGTGGATATAAGATCCCTGATAAATAATTCAAAACTTTTACTGCCCAAGAAAAAGATGAATATCAGCTAAACTACATGGTACACAATACTTTGTTGTGTTCTATGACCAAGAAAATTTATAGTCAAATCACTTCATGTGAAGCCACAGATAGTATGTGGAATAAATTAGAGATTACACATTTTGGTACTTCTAATGCTGTTGAAACAAGAAGAGTTATGCTACGAGCTAACTATCTAGAATTTGAATTTCCTTATGTTGAACTAGTAGTAAAGGTTTAACAAAGATTTATGAAAATAGTAAACGTTCTTCAATCGATGGGAGAGAAAATTTTAGAAGATGGAGTTTTAGTTGAGAAGATCATAGATATTATGCCAAATGAATGGGAATCCAAGAGGAATGTAATTGATGAATCTAGAAAGATTACTAATATTACTCTTGATGATATATTTGTAAATGTATTGCAATATGAAGGAAGACATAAGAGAGATATAGATTAAGTGAAAAATAATAATGGTGGAGTAGTATTCACTACTAAATAAAATTCTACCAAGTTCCAATCTCCTGTGAAGACTTAATCCATAAAGCGGAAGGTTGAAGTCTTATCAGATTCTAGTGACACTGAGCATTCTGAGATTAATCTTACAAATCATTCTAGAAGAGTGAATAAATTTTTTGGAAAGAGGTATTTCCAATATAAATATATATAAATACCTCAAAAGGTGACAAGGATAAGAAAGATTATTAAGTCACATTCTATGAATGTAAAAGAGGATGACACATTTGAACTGATTTTCCTATGCTAAAAATAACAGATAGAAAGGAAAGACATTATGAAAATAATAAAAGTAAATACTAGAAGTCAAAGGGAAATAAATTATTCAAATTTAATGACTCATGGAGTTCCAGCGGATGTCATTCTTCTGATTGTGATACTTCAAATCACAAGAATATTGGTCTTTTTTCCCAAATTCATTATCATTACATAATAGCCAAGGCACATAGTTCTGATTCTATTACTAATATTACTTTGAGTAAAAATTATCCTAATAAATATTATTCTTATAATAATGAAACATCCCCATCAGAGAATGATAATTCTTTACCTTCTAATGATAAAGTTTCAAGATTTTCTAAGCTTTTAGAAAATGAAAATTTTAATGTTTCTAGAAAACTAGAAAAATCAAATACTAGGATTGATATTTTAACAAGATAAGCATCAAAAAATTACAACGATGTTTATTCTAAAACTCTCGAGAATAAAAATAATTCTAAAAACCATGAGATGATGAATTTGGAAAAGAATAAACGTTATAAATATTTTAGTAATATGATTTCTGAGAAAACTATTTTGGAAGAAAATCTCAATTTTAAAACTAATACAAATGAGGATAAAAATTTGACCATCATACTAAAATCTGATTTTTTTCTCTTAAGAAACGTTTATCCAAATTTACTACTAGGGGGAAGGAGTTTGATAAAATAAATTCTAAAATTCTTCTTTTATGAAATTATTCAGGAATTGGACATACTCTTTCAAAACTGGTTTTTAATAATAACTATTTTGTTCCCAAAATTGCACCATTCTTCACCAAATGATAATGTCATGGAAATTTTAAAAGAAATTGTTCTTAAAATAAAACACAATATTTGGGATTCCATAAATTCCACTTTTCAAAACAAATTTGGATGCCAATATTTTTTTCTTTCTAATGTTTCTGAAACCAAACAAGTTTGGATTCCAAAAGATTAATTATCTATGTTTCATGAAAAAAATAATAAACAATAACAATATATGGTACATGGATAGTGGATGTTATAGGAACATGACTAGAAATAAAAACTTCTTTGAAAAAGTTATCTAGATGAAAGGTGAAAAAGTTACCTTTGGAGACAATGCTCAAGGAAATATTGGTGGTATAGGTAATATTGTTTTCCTTGAAAAAAACATGATTTCTTATGTTTTATTTATTGACGGTATTAAGAAAAAACTCATTAGTATAATTCAATTATGTGATGAAGGTTACCTTGTGAATTTTAGGAATGATAAATGTTTAGTTTACAATTCCATGGATGAATTCATTCTATCTTCCCAAAGGCATGAGAATGTTTACACATTGAAATTACAAGACCTTATGAGCCAAGACATACCTTTTCTAAGCACAATAGAAGACCACTCATGGTTATGGAATAGAATACTAGGAAACAATAATTTTATAAATTTGTATAAAATATCTAAGAATGGAATTTTTAAATATCTACCTCATCTTAGGTTTGATTATTATATAATTTTTGACACTTTTCAATATGTAAAAAAACTTATGTCAAGCTATAAATAAATTAGTGAATTCACAACTACCGATACATTACAGTTAGTTTATATTAATCTTTTTTGGTCCCACCCCAACTGGAATTATTACAGGCAATTACTATATATTTTTCTTAGCTGATGATTATACTCGATTTAAATGTTTTTATTTTCTCGCTAATAAATCAGAAGCCCTTTGTTTCTTTAATTTTTTTTCTAAAGTTAAAAATGAGAAAAACCCAATCTTTGATAACTATCCAAAGTGATCATTGTGCATAATTTATAAGTTCTTTTTTCAAAACTTTTTATAGTAAAAAATTTATTACTCAAAAATTTTCTTCACCAAGAACACCCTAGAAAAATGGTGTTGTTGAAAGAAGAAATAGAATTCTTGAATAAATAAAAAGTACCATGTTGAGTGAATACTCAATTGAGAAACAATTCTCTAAAGAAGTTGTTAATACTTCTTGTTATACTATAATTAGATTTTTAATTTTATGTTTTCTTAATAAAACTCTTTATGAGTTATGGACAGGCCAAAAACCAAAAATTTCATACATCAATGTATTTGGTTACAAAGTATTTATTTTAAATAAAAAGATAACTTACATAAGTTTTCACCCAATTTTTATGAAGGAATATTTTTACTTTATTCAAACGATTCTAAGGATTATGAAGTTTTTAATAAAAACACTTGTGTCATTAAAGAAACAATACATGTTATGTTTGATAAAACAGATCCTTTTGTTTTCAAATATCTTCAAAATATTACTTCTTAAGTGTTTTCCAAAACCAATTATCAACCAATATAAGATTATTCAATCATTTTAAATACTCATGAAATTGTTTCAAATACATTTACACCTGAATACTTTCTACCTTATATTGATGAACACATTTTTCAAAATCCAAATCAATTATTACTTAGGATTCATCCTAGTGATAACATAATTAGTGATGTAAATCAACTATTAAGGACTAGAAAGAACTTTTGAAATGAAATATAACATCTAGATTCTCTATCTTAATTTGAACCTAAAACTCCAAGTGAGGCCTTTAAAGATGATGATTGGATTAAGGCAACGTACGATGAACAAAATGACTTCAAAAGGAATAATGTCTGGACCTTGGTTAAAAACCCAAAGGAAACATCTGTTATTGGAGTAATATGTGTTTTTAGAAACAAATATGATTAAAATAGTATCATTGTAGGAAATAAATCTAGACTTGTTGCTAAATGTTATAATCAACAAGAAGGAATAGACTATGAAGAAACCAATGATCTTGTAGAAAGACTCTAATCTATTAGAAGTATATTAGCCTTTGTGGTATTCTTGAATTTCAAACTCCTTTAAATAGATGTCAAGTGTGATTTCCTTAATGGATATGTTCAAGAGGAAGTCTATATAGAAAAACCACCAGGTTTTGAAGATAAAAACATCCTGAATATGTTTACAAACATACCAAGGCCCTTTATGGACTTAAACAAGCCCCTAGAGCTCGGTATGATATATTAACAAGATTTTTGTTTTAGAATAATTACATTAAATTAAAATCTGATCGAATTATTTTTATAAAGAAATAAAACAAAAATATTATAATTATTCAAATTTATATTGATGACATCATTTTTGGATTAACTCAAAAGTCTTTAATAGATTAATTTTTGAATCCAATGAAGTCTGAGTCTGAAATGAGTATGATGGGCGAGTTAACATTATTTCTTGGTTTTCAAATTTCTCTAAAACCAAAAGGTACATATTTATATCTACTTATGTATAAAAAATACTTACTCAAAATGTATGGATATTACAATAATAAAAGTATTAGTACTCGTATTAGAACCTCAAACACTCTTGATCATTATGGGGTTGGATAACTAGTTGATCAAACAATATTTATTGGTATGATTGGAAGTCTACTATACTTAACTAACAGTCATATAAAATTAATTTTTTTTGTATGATAATGTGCTAGATATCAAAAATATCCAAAACAATCCCATTTAAAATATGTGAAAAGGATTTTCCAGTATCTAAAAGGAACATTGGATTTAGTCCTTTTTTATTCTTTTTTGGAAATTATTTTGAATTAAAAAAATTGGATGCTTACTTTGGTGGTTTTAGAATGTATAGAAAGAATAATTAAGGAACTTTTCATTTTCTAAAGGATTCTTTAGTTTCTTTTTCATGCAAAAAACAACCCTCAGTTGCACTCTCCACTGCTGAATTTGAATATGTAGCAGCTGGATGTCTTTTCACTCAAGTATTATGGATGCAACACACACTCACAGACTATAGTATGAGTTTTTCTAAAACTCAAATATTTATTGATAAAAAAATTTTCATTGATTAATGTAAAAACCCTTCACATCACTCTCATTCAAGACACATAGATATTAGGCATCACTTTCCTAGAGATCACACTCAAAAAGAAGAAATTATTTTACAATTCATCTGAATGCAATAAAAACTTGATAATATTTTCACAAAACCATTACGTTATGATAGATTTTCATTTATTAAATAAAATATAGGAATTATTACATTAAAATAATCATTCACACCTACTTTTTGTTTTTAAAATTCTCCTTACATTAAAACACTCTTTTTTCTATGGGGAGAACATTACTCTTTTATTCTATGTTTTATCTATTATTTTTGTAGTTACTATTAATTATTTCATATTATATATTAATAATTTAAGAAAATAGTTATATTTTTTAATGTTTCATTAGTTGTTTAATTTTTTTTTATTTCCTTCGACTTCATTTTTATTAATTTGTAGTTTTTTCCTTGGGACTTAAAAACCAAAACTATCAGCATTATTGTATGTCCATCTCTTTGACAACCTATGGTAATGAATTTTTTTCCCATCTTCTTGACAACTAATGGTAATTAATATGTTTTTCATTGTCTTGAAAACCAATGATAATTCCTTTTTTCCCAAAAACTTGACAACCTATGGTAATGACTTTATTTTCCATCGGCTTGATAACCAAAGGTAATGAATTTGTTTTCCATCGGCTTCACAACCTATGTTAATGAATTTTTTTCAATATGCTTGAAAAACAATATTAATGAATTTGTTTTCTATCATCTTGAAAACCTATGCTAATGACATTGATTTAGTCCTTTTTTTCATTGCTTTGATGTTTAATTGAATACGATTGGTTGTCAAACCAATGATAATGCCTTTTTTCCCAAAAACTTGACAACCTATGGTAATGACTTTATTTTCCATCGGCTTGATAACCAAAGGTAATGAATTTGTTTTCCATCAGCTTCACAACCTATGTTAATGAATTTTTTTTCAATCTGCTTGAAAAACAATATTAATGAATTTGTTTTCTATCATCTTGAAAACCTACGCTAATGACATTTATTTTCATTACCTTGATAACAAATGGTCATGAATTTTTTCCATTGGTTTGACATCCAATCGTATTCAATTTTTTTCATTGCTTTGATGTTTAATTGTATTTTATTTTCATTATTTCAACTATTTTTTTCTCTGATAGGAACATTCTCTTTTCTTTTTTTATTGTTATCCTTTTGTATAATTGTTTCCTTTTTAAAAACAATTCAAAAAAAACTTGTTTTATTTCCACCATTGGATTCTATATAATCTAATCTCAACTATAGAAGAACAATGGTCATCCAAATTCTCTTAAAAATAGCGGACTCCCCTTCTTAAACCCACATCGGTATATCAAAATTCTTGGCGAAGCTCTTCTCCGCTACTTAAGACTCTGTATGGTCATCTATTTTTTAAATCATCTTTGTGTATCAATCTTCTGCCAACACTACTGCAAATATATCTTCAAAGACTTTCTCAAAAATGGATTTCTTTAGAGAAAGGATAGTCTATCGATATTTCTTTGACCATTATAACTCAATCATAAAAAGTGTTATCTTATTACAAGGTTGGGAACTTCTTTGTGTTGGGAAACCCAAATATCAAGATCTGATTCTTGTTGCAGAGGTTAGAAAATTCTACAATATGTTGAATTTTGAGAAGGATATGATGATTAAATTCACCGTGTATGACAAAAAGTTGGTTATGTCAATAAAACAAGAAGTAAATTTCCTTAATGTTCTAACTGAAGGTGATTCCTTTTTTCCATCTCATAAGCTACTTGAGGAATTCAGTACATTTAATATGGAAAGAGCTGAAAAGTCACTGTTTCTTATCGATGAGGAGAAAAGAAAAGTAACCCATCTCTCTGCAGACAACTAGTTTTTTTTCCTTTGTATGAAAGGGGTTCTAATTCCAAGGAAAGGGGATAGAGAAACTCTTAAGGTTTCCAAAATTATTATGTTAGATTACCTATAAAATATAAGAAAGTTAAATCACAAGGGTTAAATTTTTGAAGCAATCAAGAATGTGAGGTCTGGAGTAATCATATATCATCTTATCATGTATCCATCTATTTTGAAGAAAGTTATTTCTTGAAAGCTTGATGTTTTGTAATATTTCAGTAAAAGGATAATTGAAAGAGATGAAGGATTCTTGGATAAGTAAGAACATGATAAAGAAATTAAATGTTTGTTTTGATGAAAAATCAGAACTCTTCATCAAAGATGTAGAAGAATCATCCCCAAATCAATCAGCACAAATTCTTATAGAATCAACTCTAATAGTTTTAGATTCTTAGAAGCAAGATCCTCAAATCAAGGCAAAGCATAAGAAGAAAACCAAATACAGTAAAGAGGTTGTAGCCATGTGGAGAAAGGAGAGAGAACAACGAAAAGAAGGTGATCCTAAATTTGGTCTTGATCCAGCTGAATCTCTATCTGAGAATATGAGAAAAGTCGATACTCTACAAGCTGAGATGAAGAAGAAAATTATTTTGAAAAGAAAAGCTCAAGATTTTGATGTTTCCAAAATCATAAAAATTATTGATTTAGAAAGTTCCCAACTATCATAAGAAGTTCAATAAGAAACAATCATACTAAAATTTCCTAAGAAAGAAAAAGGTAAAAAAATAGTGTAAGAAGTTATTTGATCTGCTTCCAAACAGAATAATGAAGAAGAAGAAGAAGAAATTATTTTGGAGTGTCTATAGAGTTATAAGAGGAGTGGAGAAGAATCTTCTCTTCAAAAACGAAGTGAGGTAATACAATAATAGAATCTTTATACCAATCAAGAAAAAATTCAATCATTTGAAACCCATTCAAAGATAATTCCATCATCAGTCAAGCAAGGGGATTAAAGTTCTCATATTGAGAAAGTAGTTTTCATCAGTGAAAATGTTGAAGAAGAAAGAGCTGAAAAATAAGAATAAAGGCTTCAAAATGAATAATATAATGGAAAAGGAAAATAGACTGATGAAGACTTGATCTAATCCAATGAAAACGAATCATATTATGATGTTACTGATTTAGAACATAAAATTTCATTGAATAAAAGAGACTACATTGTTCATGTTTTAAGAATAATTGAGAATATTATTCCCTACTTTCCTAGAATAGAAAGAAATATTTATTTCATTACAAAAAATCAAAGGAAGAAATATGTTTCAGTAAGAGAGATCAGAAAGAGATTAATGACAATAGAGGTTAATCTAAATTTTTTGAGTGATAGTTATGTTGCTCATAAGAAGGCTTGAAACAAGATAATTAAATGGTCATATAAAACACAATGCCCAATGAATGAACATGAAGAATCTATTTAATACTTAAGGAATATTTCAAATGATCTTTCCATTTCTTTTAATATGCTTGACAAGGAAACTATTGATAGGTTGCATCATATTTTAAAAACCCATAATGCTAATATTCCTTCAGTAAAAGAGTTGCAAGAAAGGATGAATGATTTCCATTAAGATTTTTCAAATCTTTCATCATTAAAAGATAAAATAATTTTTTGGATGAAAAAAAACACTATGTTGACTCAAGATAATAAGAATATAAAAGAAAGAATTGATACTTTATAATAAGATATCAGAATTCAAGAAGAGACTATCAAAAACCATGATTAACTTTTTTCTGACCAATAAGAGATTATCAAATCTTAGGGTTTTTATATTTCATAAGAAAATAAATACACAAATAAGATGAAAGATATTCTCCATGAGTTTATAAAGAAAGAGAAATAAAGAGAAAACAAATGAATGTTTTTCTGTTTTTTCCATCTTGTCTCTCTTTTTAAAGTTGTGGAACATTTTTAATTGAAAAAATAGTATGGTTGTTTCTCCATTTTTTTCATTTCTTGTTTCTCTCTAACCATTTCAGGTAACTCAAGACTACCCCATTCTTATTGTAAACCACAAATGGGTAGAATGTTTTATAAAATGAGTGAAACATTTACAAAGCGGTATAATTATTAATGTTTTACTCAATTGTAATACATCTAAATAAAGGAAAATATATAAATAAAATACATAGGAAAGTATATACCTAAGGGGGTTAGTTGTAGTAAATTTAATATTCATAAGAGTTTTCATAACTCAGGGGGGAGGTAAGTATTTCTTTATATGTTTTAATTTGTGTTTTGTGATTTCCAAAGAGGGGGAGATTTTTAAGTCAAAAGTCTTCTTTTGACTTTTATATATTTTGTTTTGGAAATCACAAATCTCTTTATACCCATTTCTCAAAATAATGAAAATTCATTGAATATGGTTTCTATGTTTATAATATTTACTATTACTATCTTACTGACTCTGTCTATCATAATGACTATGTCTATCATACCGAATCTGTCTATCATACTAAATCTTTCTATTGTACTGACACTTTCTATTGTAAGTAATATGTCTATCTTACTAACTTTGTCTATCATACAGACTCTATCTATCATACTGAATCTGTCTATCATACTTACTTTATTTATCATACTAAGTGCATCGTACACACTTTACATTATATCAATACATTTCATAATCATGCTTTACATTTATCACATACATGATTTTATTAATTCATCAAAGTACATGTTCCATATCAATCATACTCATGTTATAATTTTCATATACATGTTTTTTTAACCAAAAATATTTCATTGAATTATTTATAAACTTATCAAAACGATGTCATGTTTTCTGTTTCAATATGACTGTTACAATGATAGGTGTCCAAGTCCCTCTAAGTTTTTTTAGAGAAATATGATCGTTGGAGAAAAATACAACCATTGGAAACTAAGGCCTATAAATAGGAGGCCATTTGAAGCAGAGACAGGACATTGATTACATTTCGCTTCTTCTAAGTTCTAGAGAGATAATTTGTGACTTCTCTATTCTTCATGTGAAAACCTTGAAATTTCAAATTTTGAACAGCTCTTTCTTAGTTTTTGTATTTGAATATGTTCTTTGTTTTTCTTTGTGCATCTGATTAGGTAATTACGATCTAGGGATGTCGAGGATAGGAAGATGGTACAACCAATCATCCTATCAAGGGATTTAAAGTGTTTAAAAGACAGAGGTACTGATTACCTATAAAATTGAGGGCTTTCGGGGATAATAAGACAGATGTTTCATTCATCATATCGAGGGCTTACCAATGTTATTGAGAGAGACCTACTATCCTAGGTTAAAGGATACCCTACTCTTTGGGATAAATTAATTGTATTACCTTTTAATTTTTCGATGCTTATTCTAATAAAAAGAGAATCATTTTTTTCTTCATTCAATTTATATTCTTTTTTAATTGTTTTAATTACAGCTTATACTTTTAGTATAGATTCTATACGATATATGGTAGAATCATTTAAAATTGTCATTACTCTGATATTTTTATTCAATCCGACTAAAATTGTTTCATAACCTGAGGTATCATAACAATCCCATCATATTGAGAGTCTGCTCGATTATATGACTTATTTTATAAGAGGTTTTTGGAATTTTTTTTATGTTTTATTAAAATAAGGACCTTATTAAAAAGTTTTAATTGCAATTTTTAAATATAAAATTCTCCCCCTATTATATTTTTTCCATCTCATACTCATTCTGATCCAACATATAGATGATGTAGTTCAAAAATTAGAAGATCCATATGATTATTTTTCGATATCTACATAGATTTAACACCTATTGAAAAGATATTGAATCATATTGCACAATTTTCTTCTCATATACAATGAAGAACCCAAGTACACAAAAGAGGATATAAGTCTAAAAGTCTCAAATCTATGTGTGTTTTTATTATGTGATGAAATTCATTCCTTAAATGTGTTCATAACATGGGAGTTGATATACTGGCCTAATGAGAAAAAATTTCTTCCCAATGAATGCGTTTATTATCATAATAAATAATTATATAGTGGATTGAGGCTCATGGAAACACTCATCGTCAAAGGGTTACAATGAATGGATGGTGTATATTTTTCCATGAAATTTTCTCTAGTTTTTTAAAAAAAAACTCTTCATATGATGCTTAGTATAGTTGAAATGAATGGTTTTCATTTGGGGCATTTTTATCTGAAAAGAAAATTCTTCATGGGGACATAGACTAAGAAATCTATATGGGATAATCGAAAGGTTTCATGGGGAACCAAAAAAATAATTCTGTATGATAGTTGAATTGATGCCTTGATGAATTTAAGTGAACTATAATTAAGTGAAAAAAAAGTTCAATACCTATATGGTTTAATAAAAGTTCATCTAGAGTAATGATAATCATTACTATTACTATAATGTGTTCAATTATGGTATCTTCATCATCTTACTTATATATTTTGGTGACATGCTAATTTCTTGTCTAATAAAGGAAAAAATTGACGAACGGAAGTAATTTTTTGGAATTGTTGAGATAAAGGATCTTGGTCTAACTAAAAGGATATTAAGAAATCATGTTATAAATAAATTAATGTCTATAAATTTTTTTATTGACTTATTCTGACTACACTAGGAAGGAGGTGGAATGTTTTGGAATGAGAAATCCCAAACTAGATGCCACACCCATGGTCAAACATTTAATGTTTATAAAAGAGAAGGAACCAAGAATAAAATCCAAATTTGGGTACACAGAAAATGTTTTTTATGTATTAATAAATAGAAATATGATTTGTACAGTGGTTTATACTTGACTATACATTAGATATTTAGTGGTAGTAGTTAAAAAGTCCATGTAAAATTCTAAAAGATAACATTTGGAAGTAATAAAGTATAATCTATTGTATTTTACATTTTATGAAATTCAATATAGGTATTTCCAAAATGATGATGTGATTTAAAAGTTTTTTTAATTAGA
The DNA here is from genome assembly GCA_963277665.1 of Viscum album. Taxonomy (NCBI): domain Eukaryota; kingdom Viridiplantae; phylum Streptophyta; class Magnoliopsida; order Santalales; family Viscaceae; genus Viscum; species Viscum album. The sequence goes on from OY728145.1 coordinate 510,741,752, forward strand.
ATTTAGAGGATATTTAGGAACTCAAAAGACCAAAAAAATCCATGTGTTCACTTTTAGACACACAACTATGAGTTTGATGTTGAATATTTAATTGATAGTTTCACTTTCAACAATAAAGGATTTATTAGAGATCTAACTGGTTCCATTATTCTTGATTTTAGTATTATTTATGGATAAGGGGACTCAATTAAGACTGAATACTCAGCCATGATCAAGGGATTTGAGCTATCACAAACTCACATTATTTCATTAGATTTAGTGGAGAGAAACACCTATATTATACAGAGGACCATTTGAGAGGATATCACCATCTGATGGGTTATCACCTATTTAGTTCACAGATAAAAAATAATTCTCAATATCCACATGAGTCTTACCCAAAATGGTGATAGGAAAACAAGGTGGATGACTTCTTGGATTAATGGTCCACCACTGAAAGTCAATGTATCGTCTTAACTACCCCCAGATTCCTTCCCTCATTCGTTCATTAGTCTTTTCAGAGTTAATGAATTGAGGATAAGTTATTTTATACCACCTTTACCATCTTGGGCCTTGGCCACCTATTATCAATAAAAAAATTTATCATTGGATGGATGAGTACATTTCTTTAATGAAATATGGGATGGAGTTGATATGGATTAAGGGATATTTGGAAGACCTCAAAATAATGTAGGACGATAGAAAGCTATTTTTTTATTGAAAAATAATGCTTTACTTGGCCTAAAATATGATTACTCTTTCCAAGTCATATTATATTATGTTGAAGTGTAATTTCATTCATAATTTGGTGGAGGATAATGTGTCGTATCTATGATAGATATATGGAACTCAAAATCTGACATATACACTAACTAAGATTATGGTCTGATATGTTTTTAGGTGATGTTGCACTTTATTTGGACTGGGATAACTAGAGGTGAGGTGGTGGAAACATATATATATAAAGGAAGATTGATAACAAAATAAGGCTTATAAATACTGACATTTTACATAGTAAAATATCTTGGAAAATTATTCTCAAATAAGATATTATTAAGTTTGGTTGTGTGAAAATCATTTTCTAGCTAGGTTATTTTACCTTCTAGAAGGATTGATTAAAAATTTATAATTTTTGATACTTGGATAGAGGTGGTTAAGCCATAGCTTTAATATCTAGATTTATAGAATTATTAGACTAGATGAAGAATGGAAGAAGTATAAAATCAAAACATATCACTTTGATAATTATGATGGAGGCAGTATAAAGGAACAACTAGACATCTATAAAAGTGACACTAAGAACATGTAAAAGTATTTTTAAAGAATATGTGAAGGTTTTTTCTTATAATTTTTTTTGAATAGGAAACATGTAGGATTATCTAGAATGATATGTAAGAGTAAACATGTGAAAGTATTTGATTTGTTTAATATCCATCAGAAGAAAAAATTTGGGAAGTGGAGGTCCTTGTACAAATGAAGTGGTGCCCACGAATATTTGATTTTAGTGGATACACTCACCATAAAGATAAAATATTGGTGGTATAAGAATCACTAACTACAATCTAATTTAAAATTAGGGAAGGGACATATATTCAAGAGAGATCTTTTAATTTGTATTCAATTTTCATCTATTGAATAAAAAATATTTTAGCATCCCCCTATGAATTAGACTATGTTTTAACTATGTAAAAACATTGGTTGTTATTTTGTCTTATGTTTCTTTCAATCATTTTATTTTAGAAGTTCTTATCAGTGTTCATTCTAGGAGGTGTGTTTTTGTATGGTGACTTAGGTGTTGTGTCTTTTATGTTCTGGTATATCATAACATGAGTTTATTCTAGTCCTTTTATTTCTGGTAAGTTTAATATGTATAACATTCAGTATTGGGAAGTTGATCTTTTACCAAATATCTCACATCTATATTAGGAACCAATAAACATAAATAAATTCCATTATACTATTGGGAGAAATTATAGATTTTATTTCCAATTTGGCTATGAGTTTCCTGGGTGCATATTTTACCTTACATGTTCTTGGAATTTCTAAAATGAACTTTAGACATGCAGTCATACTGGTAGTGGTCATTGGATTTTCTGGGCACCACCTTCATCCATGTTTAAGCTGAATATTGGATGTGTATGAACTAGTTAGATCATCTAAGGTAGAGTCATTCTACATGACTTTCATTGCATGGTTTTGATGGAATTAAACACTTACTATCGTAATGGTAACACAATCATCATAGAATATTAGAATCTCTTTGAAGGGATTTTATCTTTATAAGGAACCCAATCTCTCTTTGGATTACATCAAATTAGAATCAACTTTGATAATAATGCTCACATACAATACTTTAAAAACAAACTAGCCCATCATCTTTACTCATAGATCCTATGGGATATTAATGAAAGCACAAAACTCTAACCAACACATTTGGTGGGAAGGAAATATGGCATTTGATCACCTCCCCAAAAATGGGGACCTAAATATCTTCTAGAAATAATTTTTCATAGAGATCTCTACGTATTGATTATAAAACCATGGTTTGTAGTGATACTCTTAGCCTGTATTGTTCCAGACAACCATGATTTAGCTATGTTTGGTGGGTCTAGACTTCCCCTTTAATAAAAAATTATGATTGGATCGATAATTCCTCGTCAAATTAAGTTACTTAAATGAAACTAAGGATTACATAACTAAATAAGATTAAAATGAATTAAAACTAATTATATAATATTAGAATAAAATTTATTATATTATAAAACTAAAACTAAAATAAATTAATTAATAAAAAATTAAAATCCAAAAAAAATTTAAAACATGAAATTTGTAAAATCATAATAAAATATTTAAATTAACAACTTTAGATTAAATTAAAATTTACACATTTTACATAATATTAGATTATAAGTTAAACAACCGACACAAAATTAAGAAAAAAATTATGTAAAAATATAATATTTTAATAATTTTATATTAAAATTAACTTTATATAATCATCTAAAATAATTAATAATTATATCTTAAATTAAAAATTCAAAAAGTAAAATTAATTAAGAAAAATAAATAAGAAAATATAAAAAAATATATTCAAATATCACTTAAAATTATAAAGAAATTTATATTATTAATAAAATATTTATTATATTAAAAATTATATTAAAAACATAAAAAAACTTGAAATATCAATAAATAAATAAATAAGTAATATATAAATATCAACTACCAACTCTGCCACACATAAGGCTGGGAATGTACTTATTCTCAATATGATTAATAAAATATAAATACAAATAAAAATTCAAATCAATTAAAATTTGAATAATTTGAATAATTCCAAAAAAAATTGAATATAAAATTCTCAATCATTAAAAATAAATATTCACTAAATCATTCTCTTTTATTATCATTGATTCAAGTTATATATTTCTTTATTAATTTAAAATTTTATATATATACACCCACACCATGGTCACTCACTCCACCATTCAATCAAATATAATGTTGAAAACTAAATAACATGGGTTTCCCTCATTGATTCATTAGGTTCATTGTCCTAGAGACTTGAAAATATCCTATAATCTCCCTCGCTTGGAAAACAATCACACCCAAAATATGATTTTTCCAGGACATTTAGTGGATTTGTTTGGTGAAAAATAAAAATAAAATAAACTAAAAAGGAAATTAAAAGTATATTTTAAAGGTATTCATTATTGACACAGTCAAATGAAATAAATAAAATAATATAAAAGACACAAGAATGAATTAAGTGAAGAAATAAAGGGAAGAAATAAGGAAATGAAATGAAATAAAATAATATGTGATATAAAATTATGGTTGGAATTATTTGGTTTCATAGAAATTGTAATGTTTTTTTCGGAAATATTAAATGAATTTCCATATTTTTTCAAAATTCTTTTATTTTTCAATAATTTAATTTAATGATATGTTATATTATTTTTTTAACTGACGCTGCATAATTTAGTTTCAAAATAAATCAGTTAAACATTTATTAAATAAATGTCAACCAGCACTAAAAAATTAAAATGTACAATTAAAAAAATTATGTATTTAATAATGGAAATGATAAAAAAATATGATGGAAATGGATATAAAAAGTGAAGGATACAAAATTGAGTGTTATAAAAGAAGAAAAAAAGAATAGAAAATAATGAACAATAACATACATGAAGTTAAAGAATATTCTTATAGATTATTTTATTTAACCATCTAACTCAAGAAGATTGAGCTTACCCACTCTCGACAATTGGGATTTCTTTATCCTCATGAAAATGAAGCTCAAATATAATTTCACAGGTACACTCTATAATTTTAATTCAAGAAGACAAAAATGAGTGAAATGGGTAGATTAACTTTTTTGTCTCATATATTGTGCTTAAGAAATATACAAGGATTCTTCATAGATCTCCAGGGATAAGGAAAGATTTAATTGTTGGTATAAAAGTTCATTTAGAAATATATATTAAATAATTTATTATAAAAAACCCAATATCATTTAGGTTTAATTTTACCAACTCAACCTTAATTAATAATTTTACCATGTTCAAGATAAAAAACCTAAATAATGAAAATTCACTCACAATGAAATGTATTTCCAAATGAGATAATGTATAAAAAGATGAATCAAATAAAATAGGTAAGAGAAATAATATTAAAGCATATATTAATAAGGATAAATATTAAATTAGATCCCTTAACCTAGATTTATAAAAATTAGATATCATTAAATAGAATGTTTAAAATGAATGAGAGTTATATTTAATTTCAAAATATGTTTTTGGCGTAAGAAATATTCTTGAAATTTTAATTATTTTTTTTTCTAAAACGAAAATGAATAATATAATTAATATTCAAATATATGTCAAATATAATTCATTTCATATTTTAATAAAATAAATAAATATCCAAAGACAAAAAATTAAAACATATTCTACTTTCTAAATAATATTAGTGAGAATAAATAATAACAAAAATATTTTACAAAAGAAACTCTTTATTCCCCTAAAAAATATTATTTTTAACAAAAAATAAAAATAAATTAAAAAATAAATATTATTCCTTAACAATAATCATAGAATATATTAAAAACATAGAAAAAAATAAGGAAATATATATATATATATTAAAAAAATTAGAAAGAAAATATATTTTTTTAAAACACAAAATGCTTGTAATGGAAAAATGCATCAAATTTTATACAAATTAAAATAGATTAAAACCCATTATCTGTAATAAAAACACTTGAAACATAAATAGAAAAATCCAAATCAACTATCCATTAAAAAATGGGGATTAATGATCTTTTTAAAAGTTAAATATATTTATATATACATAAAAATCATAACATATACTAGTTAGTGAAATTACCCATAATATTGGTGTGGAAACCTGGCGGGGGGAGATGAATCATGTGTTGACTATTTTTTATCAATTTCCAAATATCGTTTCAATCTTTAACACCATTTGGTTGTGAAACTCATTTTGTAGTTAATATAGTTAGATCTATTTTATATTTAACAAATAAATCATACCACATGCAATGCAAGTACAATAAATAAATAGAGCATGTAGTTTTTACACGGTTCAATCAAAAAGACATACTCCTTACCTTGATTAGTTATTCACCCCAACCAAGGACTCTCCACTATAATAAATTGTGGACTACAATGGTTTTTGATTCACATGTCTGAACAATATCTCAGTATTCATATAATTTATGGATTTACACATGACTACCACAACATCAACAACTTGTCACAGTAGTCACACTACCACACTATGATCTTCTTGCATACCCTAGGTTTCATAGGTTATATGTATTTTCACCATGTACATGTAAGTATTTATTTTATCTCCCCATTCAATGCAAATCACCAGATCTACATAGGATACTTCTGCATATTCAAATTTTATCTTCTTCCTCTCATATGTAGATTTTTTGAATGATAATGGTTCTTCAAGAAAAATACAAGAAACTTAGTCTCCACTTGAATCTCAAATTCATATATTTTTAGAACATGTTGACCATGATTTTTTCACTCAAATGAGCTATTACGATCTTTTTGAATCTAGATGCTCCTCAAAATTAGGAAGGCTTATCACCAATACTTTTAACATGCCCAACAATCCCATCTCTCTTTATTTCTTATTTCTTCATCTTCCCACTCTTTGAAACCCAGTAGGATGAATATGCTTATTTATATTTTTTATACCTCACAATAGCTTGTAGTATAACATCAAATTTTTTCTTCATGATTATCTTATTTTATCAGATATTAATAGTTCTACTCAATCTAGTAGCGAATCCTTTTTCTTTAATTATATTTAATAAATAACTAATATTATATTCTTTTTAATATCAAAACATTCTTTATCTTCTTCTTCTATAGTTATATGGTTCTTCACAATAGTACAAGATCATAGCTCTAATGTTTGAACTATTTTCTTCTAATTCACACCGTATTTTATTTTATTTTTATCTTCATGATTAAATATGTAGGTGTACGCCTTTTTTATATTTTGGGGTCATTTTACATTCAAATAATTGGAAATTCTATAGGTAATTCAATAAATCCAATAAAATTATGCCCAACCCACACCCCATTTGCCTTCTTCTCCCATGGTTTGCATAATATTCTCATTTATGAGAGACACATGGGAGTGTCACCCACTTTCCTCAAATTTACAAAAATTACCCTATTCTACTTTCACATTTTTGTTCCTCTCTCTCTAAGTTGAATATGATTTTAGGTATTCCATATAACAAGATTACTTCTTCCTCAAAATCATCCAAAAAATATATCCTCTAGGATGTATAAAATATACAACAAAAGCATCAAAGCTGAGAAGTCTTCCTTCTTTTTGGATTTAGTTCTCCTTTAATATACTATACATTTTTAGTAAAAAACTATGAGAAAAATTAATCTTCACTATCTCAAATAAAAATAATTATTATGATTTCAAGAATTAGTATGAGACTCAAGAATTATTACATTTTCATCTGTATTATTCTTGAAAATTCAACTTACTAAATAATAAGATAATTCACTTGATCTTATTAAAATCATAATCTTTTATCAAGTATTGGAAATGTATTTATGATATTTATAATAGTTTAGAACACCGACAATGACATCATATTTTTTCATCTAAATTAATAAATTATGGAAAATTCATTTTTAATACTTGAAAATCCATTCCAAATCCCTCTTGCTTTAATATTCCCTTTCCTCAATTTGAAGACAAGCTCCACCAAAATTAATTTCTTATATCAAATTAATTTTGTGGTGTATTTTTGTTTTAATATTAGAACAATCATTATCCAATTTTCCATTCTTTAAAGTCATAAAATTCTAATAACTTGATTTTCATACTATAGGATTTTGAAAATTCTACATAGTAAAACATAATACAAGTATTCAAATATCATATAGACTCAGCCTTTAATTAATATAGTAATATCTAATATTGAAACATCTTGATACAATTTTTAGGTATTCTTAAACCCCTCTTCTGATCATGCTTTGGTTGGGTTTTGTTTAGGGTTGTTTCAAGTTCAAATTATTTAAATTTTGTATGTTTTTCGGCTATGCATGGTTGGTGCATATTTTTCTAAAACTGTTCCCCCAGCATGTTTAAACCGTACAAACACCAATAGTGAGGGTTTTCCCAGTTGGAACATGTTTTAAAAAATCGTGTAACTACCTTAGAGAAACTATTAAACCCCATTAAAATTTGCACATGAATATGGCACACGATTTTTCTAACCATGTGGACATTCCCAACTAACCATCCATACAAGAAATTATTAATCCAAAATTTAATTTTAAAATCTAAAACCCCCTATTTAGATGCTTGGCGTTCCATAATTACCCCAATATTATCTATTTTTACTTAGAGGCTCTAAAGTGGTGATTTTGGACACTCTACACCCCTTTGAAAGTGGATTTATTCTTAGAGAAAAATGTTCTATATATACCAAGTAGGTTTCCTCTTAAATTTATATTTCTCACACTCTCTCTCATTTCTTTCTTAGGGTTTTTTAGATATATATGTTTTTGGAGGATATAATAATCATTATTTTAGATCTTTAATCTAGGGTTGATTCTATTGATTCGAAAGCATCTTTTTAACATTTCCATTCCTTTTATTTTGGAAATAAAAAACTCATTACTAAAAATTCAATATCCAAATACTTTTGTTTCTTAAGTATGTTTACAATGTTTTTATAGAAAACATATTCTTTAACATACATAAAATAGTTTTGATTATTTCATGAATTTTCATTACAATTATCATAATGATAATGAATCCTATTATTATTGGAATTACCTTGTCAAATCATTTTAAAATTATTTTTATATTATGTTTGTACTGACAAAAGTATTAATTGGATTTGACACTAGAATTGATACCATCATATTAAACCTCATTAAGAAAATTTTAATAAAATATAAATCCATCGGATTAACAATCCATCGGATTAACAAATAAATAAGATTGAGAAAATCGATCAGATAGACAAAAATTTTACTTCTGAATACAGAAAACTGTTTCATTATAATGTAATACATTTATATATATTGGAAACAAAATGATTTTGTGCTTTCAGTTACAATAAGACTATTAAAGATCTAGGTGTCCATCCACCTATTTGAATTAAGGAGAAAATATTACTATTGGATATCAATATGACCATTGGGATGAACACCTATAAATACCAAGTCATTTGATAGAAAAAAATTGAATTTTTGAGACACTGTATGAAAGCTATGCTAAATTTGATATATGTTAAATCTACGAGGCTTAAAAGTTGTGAACTGGTTGTTCCATACACTTATAACTTTCTATAGTTTTTTGTCTCTCTATAAAATCAATCATTGTGATTATGATTGAGGACTTCCGAGGATAGGAAGATAGAGGATCTGATCACGTTCTTGATTGAAGGCTGTTGGGGATAGGCAAATAGACTAAAGTTGATCATTGTATTGAGGTATTACCTTAGTGTGGGTAATAAAAATCATTATTGAAAGTATAAATCAAGAGACCATTATCACAGGTTTCTAGATTCCATTATATCTAGGTTAAAATAATTCAATTCAATTGTATTACTTGTTACTTAGTAGTCTGTTTATATTCTACAACAATTTGTAATAAAAGATGAATTCTTTTTTATATTCAATTCGTTAAAATTATTCAGATTATGATACTTTTCATATTACACTATGAATATGATTTTTGTGATTATGATTATCAATTATACTAATTTTGATTCTATACACTATAAGCTAGAATCATATACTTGATGACTTGTGAATTTACAATAATATTGGAATCAACCTTGTTACTATATCCTTATAATTGAAACCAAGGGCGCAATGGAACCAAGGGCCAATCCGATTACTATTTAATAAAATAATAGTTTTCGTGAAATAAAATATTTTAAACTCTTTTAAAATAAATTCTTCTAATTTGAGAAATAAAAATTTTTAAACTTACAATTCAATCCCTCTTTTATTTTCCAATATACATATATATTTTGATCCAATAATTAGTATAAGATCCATGTATATATAATAATTATGACCACATTTAGTATTAGAGGAGGTTCCCACTGCTCATATACTTAAATATTTTTTAAGTTATATTTATTTCTTATTATATGATTTTTATTTATAAATATTTGTTACACTAACGTGTATTGTAGAAAATATTTTTTTGTATATTTTTTAAATTATATCATGACTAAATTTTGGTTATATTGGAAATATTAATCCCACAAGACCACCAATTTTCTATGGTAAGGATTATGAATATTGGAGGGAAAAATGAAAACTTTTTTAATCAACACAGGAGTTGATAAGTTTTTTATACTAACCGGTGACCAAAAAATTCATGAAAAAGAAATAAGAACTTTTACAAATCAATAAAAGCTATAATATTAGTTAATTTACAAGTTAACAAATACTTTATTATGTTCTATGATAAGAAACACATATATCCATATTTCCTCTTCTGAAGTAGCTAACAATATTTGAAAAAAGTTATAAATCACTCATTTTGTAACATTTAATGTTGTTGAGACTAGAAGAAATATGATAAGATATGATTATAAATATTTTGAATTTCATTATGGACAACTTTTTGATATGGTACAAAAACTTTTTATGGAAACTGTTAATATTTTACAAGCTATGGGAGAAAAAGGAATAAGTGATGAAATTTTTTTTAAAAGATAATTGATATTATGTCGAATTCAAGGAGGGTCAGATGCGTGGTAGAGGTTTGGTGTGGGATAGGAGTGGTTTGGTAATTTTACCTTTTAGCAGCTTTTATGGGGCCAGAAATGCACAGGGAGGAGAATTAAGAGCATTGAATTTAGGTGTCATGTTGTGCAGAAGATTATCGTTGGCGTGCTCGGAAGTAGAGTCAGATTCTGAGGTGTTGGTTCAAGACTTGTAAGATAAAGTGGATCAACCATGGATCTTGACATGCCTTACCCAAATATGCACCATGGAAATTGCTAATGCGTGTTCTGTGCAACAAATACCAAGACAGACCAACTTTACTGCTGATTCTCTTTCTTAGGGGAGTAGTCTGGAGGAACCCTTGTTGGTATTTTCAAACTTGGGATCATTACCTCGGGAATGTAATGGGTTTGTCCAAGGTGTTTACCTTGGGATTAATCACATTAGATATCCTTGACCTCTTTTCTTAGTGGAAGAGGTTTCTTCCATTTTGAATAATTTATAAAAAAATTAATTTTCTATCAAAAAATTAAAAAGGTTATTACTCAATCAGACTGAAGTGATTTAGATCATTATGAGAATGATTTTTCTAGGTTTACTTGAAGAATGAACAAGATTGTTGGTAAAAAAATATTTAGTGTCAGTACAAGAAAACTAACATTGAAAGGTATGATAAGAAAGATTCCAAAGTAACATGTTATCAATGTAAAATAGATGGACACAAAAGACCCAATTGTCCAAAACTGAAATGATAATATAGAAAGAAAAGGAATCCTGATAGAAATCAGAAAAATTATTACAATTAAAAAGGGAAGAAGGTATTGAAAGATAATGACTCATGTAGTTCTAGTGGAGGAGATTCTTCTTATGATTCTTCAGTCAATGAAAATCATGGATAGAGGAATTTTGGTCTCTATGAAAGAATACATTTTAAAAACAAATTTTTTATGGATTAAGTATGAACTTTTGATTCTTTAAATAATATGTCTTTAAATGAAAACTATCTTAAATGGAAGGTTATATTTCTTCTGATTAAGAAAATTCATCAGCAAAATATAATAATTTACCTTCATATAAATAAGTCTCTATATTTTCTAAATTACTTGAAAATGAAAATTTTAATGTAAGTAAAAAAATATAAAGAATATTCTAGAACAAATTGTTTGAAAAAATAAGTATCAGATATTTCAAAATACCTTTATAAGAAATATTTTGAAATTTATTCTATTTTTAAAAACCATGAAAAATCTAATTCTGAGAAGGGCAATATTTCTTAGGATTTTGAAAAAGTCATTTTTTAGAAAAAAAACAAATTAGAAAAAAACTCACCTGTGAATGTAAAACCAATATGAATAAAAATTTAGTTACATAACTAAAGTCTAAAATATATTCTTTAAAGATTTTTTTTCAATAATTACCACTAGTAAGAAAGTATTTGGTAAAATTTATAAACAACTCCATCTAAAAGGTTATAGTTCATGAATGGGGTATACTCATTAAAAACTGTTCTTTAGTAACAACCATTTTGTTCTTGAAAATGTCCCCCTTTTCACAAAATTTCAAAGTGGAGGTCATTGGTATGAAAATTGTTCCTTATGTAAAATTCAATCTTTAGGATTTCATAAGCAATGTTTTTCAAAACTAATGTGGATTCTTAAAATTTGGTTTTCTTGCGTTTTTTGAGCTTATAAGACCCGGGTTCCAAAAGTCTAATTTTTTTTGTTTTCAAGGAAATAAAGGAAGTACCAACCAAAAGAATATATGGTACATGGATAGTGGTTTTTCCCAGCATATGACTGGTAATAAAGACTTCCATAAAAATATTATCTAAATGAAAGGTGGAAGAATTACCTTTGGAGATAATTCTCAAGGAAAGATTGTTGGTAAAGGTAATATTGTTCTTATTAGAAAATATTTAATTTCTAATGTTTTATTTATAAACGGTCTTAAGAAAAAACTTATAATCATAATTCAATTATGTGTTGAAGGTTTACATGTGAATTTTAGGAATGATAAATGTGTAGCACAAAATTACAAGGATTAATTCATTCTTTCAATCCATTGGTATGGAAATGTTTATACACTTAACTTAGAATACCTTAGGAGTCAAGACGTACCATGAATTAGTGAAATAGAAGAACAATATTGGCTATTTCATAGAAGCATAGGAAAATATAACCTTATAAAAGTGTATAAATTAACTAATAAAAGACCTCTTAGGGATCTAACAGAACATAGATTTGACTATTTAAAAGTTTGTGACCCTTGGAAATATCGAAAGAAATATAATTAAATATTTAAATCAATTAGTGAAGTATCAAATTTTGATAATTTACAATTACTTCACATGAATTTATTCATTCCCACACAAAATAGAAGTATTAGAGGAAAGTACCATGTATTTTTTTTAGTTTTTGATTATACTAGATATATATGGATCTATTTTTAAATAAGGAAATATGAATGATTTTGTTATTTTAAAACCATTGTAAATAAATTTAAAAAGGTGAAAAACATTCCATTGATAACTAGTCATAGTGATCATGGTGGATAATTTTAGAATTATAATTTTGAAACATATTTAGTAATAAAGGCATTAATCGTAACTTTTCAGCACCTATAAATCCTTATAAAATTGGTGTTGTTGAAAGAAGAAATAATATTCTTTAAGAAATAACAATAACCTTGTTGAGTGAATACTAAATTTCTAATTTTTTTGGGATAAAGTTGTATGTACTACTTTCCATACTATAAATCATGTTTTAATTACACCTTTTCTTAATAAAACACCTTATGAATTATAGACAGGCCAATAACTGGAAGTTTCATACTTCAAAGTATTTGGATGAAAAGTATTGATCTTGAATACAAAAGATAATTTTCACAAATTATTACCTAAATCTGACAATGTTATATTATTAAGATATTCCATTACTTCTTTATCATATAGAGTTTTCAATAAAAATTATTTCACTATTGATGAAACAATATATGTAAAATTTGATAAAACTGATCCTTTGGTTTTTAAACAATACCAACCTACATATTTTTATGTGTTTTCCAAAACATATTATCAACCTATGATAAAAGACTATTATAATAAGGAGAATACTCAAGAAATTTTTTCTGAAGTATTCACTCTAGAGTGCTTTCTACATTATGTTGATGAAAAGGTCTGGAAAAACCCAAGTCAGTTTTTTCTTAGGAATCATCCTTGTGATAGTATCATTGGTGATGTAAATCAACCTATAAGGACTAGACGATCTTTTAGAAAAGAAATAGAACATTTTTCTTTCTGTTATCAATTTAATAAAAGTCAGCATGCTGCTTTAGGTGATGAAGACTGGATTAAGGTTATACAAGATGAACTAAATGAATTCTAAAGGAACAAAGTTTATAACTTGGTTGAAAGACCTATACAAAATCTCTATAATTTAAGTAAAATATGTTTTCAGAAAAAAATGATTAAAATGGAATAATCATAAAAAATAAATCAATACTAGTTGCTAAAGGATATAATCAACAATAGGGAATAGATTATAAAGAATCATATTCTATAGTATATAGAATTTAATTAATGATAATTATATTAGAATTTATAAGATTAATTAATTAATTTTTTTTTGAAATGGATGTAAAGTGTGATTTTCTTAACAGATGTATTCAAGAGGAAGTTTTTTTTCAACAAACTTCTATTTGTAAAGATATAATACATCCTAAATATGTATTTAAACTTACCAAAGTGTTACATGGCCTTAAAAGAACCCTTATATCCTATTATGATATATTAGTAAGAATTTTGTTACAAAATAATTATGTTAAGGGAACTGCTGATCCAAATATATTCATAAAGAAAGAATTTTTTTTTGATTTTTCAAATTTAATTCAATGAAATTATATTCAGATCGACGTAGAAATATTTAATAGATTATTTTCTGATTCATATGAAATCTGAGTTAGAAATGAGTATGATGGGTTACATAACATTCATTATTACATTTCAAGTTTATAGATAACCAAAATGAACTTATATATTTCAACATAATCATATTAAATATCTTTTTAAAAAGTATTGATATAAAAATACTAAAACTATTACTACTCCAATCGGTACCTCAGAAACAATTGATCATGATGAATCTAGGAAACTAGTTGATCAAAAAAAATTAGAGGAATGATAGGGAGTTTACTTTACTTAATAGCTAGACATCCAAACTTAATGTTTTTGTATGCTTATGTGAAAGATACCCAGAAAATCCATAAGAATCCCATTTAAAAAATGTAAAAAGATTGTTTTCGTTATTTTAAAATAACAATGGATTTAGGACAGTTATTGAAGATTGGATAGGAAAATTAAAACTAGAAACTATAATTTATTGGAAGATTCATTAGTTTCATGGTCTTGTAAGAAACACGACGTGATATCATTTTTCATTGCTATAGTTGAATATGTGGTAGTTTGAAGTTTTTGTTCTCAGGTGTTGTGGAAGTAACACACACTCACTGATTATGGAATAATTTTTAATAAAACTCAAATACAATTTGATAACACTAGTGCTATTTATTTATGTAAAAACAAGGAACATCACTCCAATGAAAAAAACAGATATATTAGCACCACATTATTAGGGATCAAACACTCAAAAGAGATATCATTTTATAATTCATCAGAACACAAGAAAAACTTTTTGATATTTTTAAAAAAACCATTACCTTCCGCTAGATTTAAATACATTAAAAAAATGTAGGAATTCTCACTGTAAAGTAATCTTTCATATAAACTTATTTTTTAAACCATATTATTACATTAACATACTCCTTTTTATTGGGGGTCTACATATGATTGATTTTTTTATTTCTTTAACTAAATATTATTTTAGAATCAAATTTGAAATTTTTATGGATTTATAACATTCAATCAGATTAAAAAAATAAAATTTTTATTCCTAACTAGATTTAGAAAAATAATCAGTTTTGGAATATCAATCTGATATAAAATTACAATCGGAATCCAAAATGTTCTTGTATTCTTATTTTAATAATTTTTCATAAGATTTCAAAAATAAGTTTTTTTAAAAGAATAACTATTTATCATATAAAAGTTTATATTCTGAAAGGTTTTACTCTTTCCTTTAATCATTAACACTATTTCTTAGTTTCATTCTTAATTGTTGTTGTATGAAATGTTATTATTTCAAAATAATTTAACTTTCTGAATCGCATTCATATAAATACAATAAAAGTTTTTTTAAATCAAGAGTTTATATTTTATGAAAAACTTTCTCCAACATTAATCTTTATTATAAGATCAAAAATATTATTTTCATCCATTGGATTAAGCATGAAAGTTCAAACATCTCTTAAATTTTACTATAAATAGGGGACCACCTCGTGTCCCACACTGGTTATCCTCATGATTTTCTCCTCAAAGCACTGCCAACTGAAATAATTAGACTCTTATTTCTTAATGTCTGATTCTTCTGTTTCAAGCCCTAATATAAAGATTGAAACTTATAAATAGAGAAATTGGTTTGTCTTCTGAGAAATGTTAGTATCAATATCCTTCTATAAAAAATATTATTCATCTATTAAAATAATTATTAAGTTTCATGGATGGTAACCACTTTTCATTGAACAGTCAAATTCGTAATTCAATTTGTTTTATTTAGCTATTGTGCATTATTTTTATGAAATTGTTAAGTGATACAAGAAATGTGGAAAAGAAATTATTTTATTCGTGATTTATGGTTATTCTTATGAGATTATTCAGAAATCCACTACGAGTTTTATTGGTGTATCAGATGAGGGAAATGCACTCTGGCCTTCTCATAAGTTACTAGATTCGACAGGTTCATTTTTGAAAGAAAGATCAGAAAAGTCATTGATCAAAAAACGAGGAACCTAAGAAACTCACACATGTTATCCTTGATCATAGACTTGTTGAATCATGGATATAAGGATTTATTATCCTCTGGAGAGGGGAAAAATATACTCTTAAAGTATTGGATGTTTTCATTTTAGATTCTCTTGTTAATTTGAGAAAGATGAATCTTGTCATCTTTATTCTACAACTATAATTAACATTAATAAAAAGTTAAAAAATATCAAACCATCATGTGTTTTATTTTTATTAGTAAAATTTTGGAAAATATGCTCAGGCATTTCAACATTGCTATCAAATCCAATCTGATCAGATAAAATATTAATTTTATCAGCAAGGATACAATAATAGGGAAGAAACTTTTTTATGATTCAAATTCAAAATCGGATGTAAGTAATACTCAAGCATATGCATTAGAGGCAAAAAAATTCCTCAACCAAGAATTTTGAGAAAGATGAGATGTATAACAGAAAATCCATCTCTTATCTTACTCAGAAAAGAAAGAAACAAAAGTATTATTCAAAGGAAATCATTGATAACCTGACACTAATTATGGTATTATTTTAATGTAAAAATCCATAGATAATGAAAATATTCCCTCTAAATAAGTTAAAGGAAAACAAGTAATTGTATCTCAAAAATCTATTCTAGTGGGAATGGCTATCTTGAGGCTAGAACATCAAATTCGTGAAATTTTGGAGAAATCTTTTGACAGAATTGAAGAACAATACAATTTATTAAAACTATAGAATAATATGAATAAGAAAAATGATAAAAATAAGATATATAAGAACAAGAAGAATAATAAAAAGAATAAGAATACAATGAAGAATAATTAGAAGAAAATGATGGTATCAGAGAAAAACCAAACTATGAAGAAATGATAGGGGAGAATGGTTCTTAAAAACATTCTATAAGAATATATCTATCTTCATCAAATAGATTACCTACATTAAAAAATTATACTGAGAAGACCAAAATTCAAGAGAAAAAAATATCCTCTGGTTCAAGAAATGTTTTATTCATCTAAGAAGGATGATGAGAATTGAAAGTTCGAATTATATAAGAAGAATGATGCTAATGCAATCCAAATATCTGATGAAAATAATGGTAATAAAAAGGTAAAATTACTATATAAAAAGAAATAATAGAAAGATAATGAAAGAAGAAATCTAAGCAAGCATAAGAATATTTCAATCATAATATGATTCGAAAAATATAATCACTATAAAAGGAGTTGATTTTATTTTTCGTACATTAAACAGAATGGAATAAATGTTTCTTTAGTTCCTAGAATTAAAAAAAAAGTTGATTTGGTGGGGTAAAAATGGTATAAATACTTTAATTTAGTAAAATATCTCGTAGATAGGCTAATAATAATGGGAAAATATTTCAAAGCATTCAATGAAAATACTGAATCCAATAAAAAGAGTTGCAATATAATTCTCAAATGGTCTTGAGGAGTTGATTGAATTTAAGATAAATGATGGTAATATTGAAAAAACCAGGAAATACTTCGAATAGACCAACATTTCTTTCTACGGTTTGACAAGGGATATTTACCAAAATGTAAAGTTTCTTGATACGTTCAAAGTAGACTTCAAGAAGATTTCCAAATATATTTCAAATATTCTAACAAACATTTACTTCTTCATTAAATAGATTTATAGACTCAATGTATATATAGATAGAATTTCTAACTTGTTGGGTCATTAAAAATTTTCTCATAAAGAATCAATATTTTGGAAGAAAAGGTTCAATATCAAGAATAAAAGAAGAAATAATTGAATGAAAGGTTTCAGATTCAAGAGGAAAAGTTATATGAGTTAGAAAACAAAAAATATCTTAAGAGGAGATTTTGAAAAAAGTGGAATAATACAGAAAGGAGTTCATGAACCTCAGAGAAATTTTCAGATCCTTGATTCTACTGAAGAAATCCTTACCTTCTTAAAATCTCTTGTTGTATTATCAGTACTTCGGAAAATTTCAATTAAACACCATTTCATCCATATTTATTTCTGATTGAATTTCTTCCCATCTTTCTTGGTTGAATTTTCTTTCAATTACTTTTCGATGATTTATTACATTCAATTGATTCATATAGATTATTTCTCTAACCCTTTTTAGGAACATCAAGGACAATTCCCATTTCTTTTTAAAAATCAAGAGTTGTAGAATGTTATAAATAAAATAGAATAATTTCATAAATAGAAAATTCTAAAGATAAGGGAGATTTTTTTAATTCCATAGAAATTGGGAGAATTTCCTACAAAATAAAATAATATAATCTGTAGTGAATCTATTATCCTACAGGGGATTTATTCATATTAAATCTTGCATTCATAAGAGTTATAAACTCAATGGGAGCTAATTAAATGTTTAATTTGGAATAAAATAGTTCTGAAGAATAATTTTGGAATTAAAATTTTTCAACGACATTTTTATTTATTCTTTATGGTCTGTGCATTCAAAAAAGGAGAAGATTATTGAGTAAAAAGTATTTTTTTCACTTTTCCATTCCTTTTATTTTTGGAAATCACAAACTCATTATTAAAAATATATTATCAAATTACTTTTGTATCCAAATTATTTTTACAATGTTTTTATAGAAAAAATATTCTTTTACCATACTTAAAATAGTTTTGAAGATTTCATGAATTCACATTAAAATTATTGTAATGAGCATGGATTTGATTATTAATGGAATAAAATTATCAAATCATTTTAAAAGTGTTTTTGTATTTTGTTTTTACTAACAAAATTTCTAATTGGATTTGACATTAGAATCGATACCATCATATTCAAACACATTAATAAAATTTTAATAACATGTAAATCCATCATTATTAATAATCAATCAGATTTAAAAATCCCTCAGACAGAAAAATAGATCATATTGACCTATTTTTTACTTTTGTATATGGAAAAAAAATTTATTTTAATTGAATACATCTAAATATGTATGAAACAAAATGATTTTATGCTTTTAGTTACAAGATGACCATTGAAGTTCCATGTGTCTAGGACCCTCTGAGAATTCTGGATAAAATCTTACTATTAGAGATCAAGATGAATGTTGGATTGAACGCCTATAAATACCATGTCATTTTATGGACACAAAGAGAATTTTTGAGACACATCAATAAATCTATACTACATTTTCTACGTGTGAAAGATCTGAATCATACATATTGTGAACTTCTTGTTCCATCCACTTATAAATTTCTTGTTTTTCTGGTATTTTTCTATTATACCATTGGGATTTTTTATCTATTTGACTATTGGTATAGTTATCCCTATAAAGATTTCTTATATTTATATTGAATTGTTTATATTTCTTTCATTGTGTTTGTGGAAAATTAATTCCCACTTTTATATTGTATGATGTCTGGTGCTAGTCTCTAACCCATGGGGATTGGGAATACCCTTCGGGCTATGTAAAACCATCTTGGTTATTAGGTAACTAGGGTATACAGGATTTTTTGTTAAAAATATAATAATGTAAAAGTTTATATGAATGGAATAATTATCCTAAGAGTAAATCAATTAAATTATGTGAAACATAATTATACCATTAATAGATATGTCTTCTTACATTCAACACAATTCACTGAATTGTAGATAAAATTTCTTATCCATGACACATTCTCTTATGTATAGATAAAATTAATTATTCACATATCAAAATACATACATCCTAGCTAGGATATCCTAAGTGTAGCTGAAATATTTGATGCATTGGAATATTTTCTCTTCTATTTTTACAAACTCCAAATCAATAAAATTAATACCATATTATCTTCCAAGGAACTTTGAGCATCTTCAAATAATCTTGGGGTCTTCCCAATCAACCAAAATAGTGGTATACATTTAATTGTAATAAATTTATAATTTATTATAATTGATAGTTAAGTTAAAAGTATGAATTTTTATAAGATTTATTAGTCAAATGGCAGGTAATACCAAAATTTCACTATTAGGAATACTAAAAATTGAACACATCCTTACTGGCACTAAATTATATCAGTGGTGTGGGTTATTACACATTGTATTACTATATGAAAAAATTAAATTCTTTGGAGACCCCACTTCTTGATGAGAAACCTTAGAAATAAATTGGGGGTGAAAGGAAATATTACATGAGACTCATGAATGAAACATTTTATTTTTACATCATAAATATATCATTAATGTCAAATTATTTGCAAAATAAATACGAGTACATGATGTCTATACCATGTTGTCTCATCTCCACGAATCATGTAAGAATAAATTAAATAAAAATATTAATGATATTATTATCACGTTGTTTTTTTATAAATTAAAACATGGAACCCAGAATGGTCCTCCTATATTCAAGAAGGAAAGGTACATTTAATGATCAGAAGAATTATGATTCAATTTGAATCATGAATATTTATGACATCTCATTATATAATCCTTATACCATAGTATCTCCAGCTTCATTGAGAATTAAATAATGAGTATTATAGAGAAACAAATTCACTATATTTTGGGTGAGGTTCTCAAAGAGTATGATAACTTAATGAAAGATGAATATTTAGTTCTTATACTGAATGAAAATAAAGAATATTCAAAAGGGCCAACCTCCCAAAGGAACCATCATAATTTCCTTATAAGAAACTAAATATAATGTGGGATAACATTGAATAAGAGGCTATATTATTTTCATGTGACAAGATTGCTAACTCGATTAATAATTTTATTGAATTGAAGTAAAAGAAATCATAGGCGTTTACTCTAGGTATATTAATCATTTTAATTTATATTTAGGTTTTACTTCTTGGGTATTAGATACAATATTTATCTTATATAACTATTTAAAAACATATGAACCGAATATGTATATAGAAATAGCACAATAATTAGTAGATCTTAAAGTTAATTATAGGGATTGATTCCAACATCATCTATAGAAGAAAAAATATTTATAATTTCATTCAAATGGATTATTGTATTTAATTTTTTATGTAATGTGTTTTAACAAAAACAATTTATAATGTCATTTTTAGATACAAGGATATTTTATTTCAAAATTAAAATAAAGTATTTATGGTATACCATACTTTATTATAAGTTTTATTAGATAGGAATATTAAATTTACTATACTAGTTAAAAATAGTAAATATAAATTAAAAGACTTACTAATAACGTTTTCTGGTAAGTTGATTTTTATTTAGTTAAATCTAGAAGATTATGTCAAGAAAATACCATGAAGGGTACTTAGGCTCTTTATGACCAAAAAGGTATTTGACATGATTTCTTATTAGGTAAAACTTTACCAATGCACCTTTGGACATTAAAGATTATAAATCCTCCAATATTTTAGAAACAGATCAATAGGATAAAATTAAACTATTTTAGATAAATGAAATAGGTAAATTCATATACTTAATGATATTAATTTTATAAATTTAATGAATGTAATAGTGAAGTAAGACACATTTATGGTTAAAAGATATGAATTACTTCAGGCCAATTAGGTAAATAATAACTAAATTGAGAATTCTTCGATCATAGAAATGTATAGTGAATTTTTTCCAAAACTCATATTTATTTATACACATCATATCAACTACTTTAGTAAAAGGATGATCCATTATGTGACTAATAAGTCATTTAAATCTATATATTCTCTATTAGATTCATTCTTCAGAAATAGAAGCATTAATCCATAATCATATGCCATCTATACTAAAAAATAAACATCATATGTGTTATAATATGAATAAATCTCATGAGTTTAGATTCAATGAGTTTTCTATATTATTCTAATAAACAATCTTAATTTAGGAATAACACATAGTAAATCTAATGTAATTATCCTAATTTTTTAGGATATTACATGAATACATATTATTTAATATTTATTGTCAAGTTTAATAATATTTTTCTACAAGAGGGTTCACATATATATTTTAGAGTTGGATAAAGATATTCATGAAGAAAGTTAAAACTCAAGATATAAAAGGAGATGGCATTGAAAAATGTTCTATAATAACTCATAAGAGGAATTATTCATGAGACACATACTGCATATTAAAATTCAAGGTGATATATTTTTAATTATGAATAATAATATATATTTTACAAGTAATAAGTGGATTATAAAATGATAAAATGAAAAGTTATT
The DNA here is from genome assembly GCA_963277665.1 of Viscum album. Taxonomy (NCBI): domain Eukaryota; kingdom Viridiplantae; phylum Streptophyta; class Magnoliopsida; order Santalales; family Viscaceae; genus Viscum; species Viscum album. The sequence continues at coordinate 510,764,035 of OY728145.1, forward strand.
ATAAATTCAAAAAAAAAAATTCCATGTACCAAAATTATGTCTATATTTTGGCAGTTTCTTTAATATATGTAAATTCATTGGTCGATATTCAAGAGAAACTATACATTGGTTTTACTAGTGTAGTACTAATAAATATTGACTAGTAATACCACGTTTCTTTACTCAAATTCATTATAATTTTAGTTATCATAAAAAATTTATTAGATAATATTATTAGGAATTGGATTTCAAAACTAGCTTCCCTGGAAGGTTTATATATGACACATCCAAAAAGGATGTGTGACATTATAAAATTATAATAAGGAATGAAAGTTATAGAGATATATTTATGAATTAATTCAAGCAGAGTTATCATATAATATTCATTATGGAATGAATTTATTCCATGATCCAAAGAGAGTTTAGTTGGAGTATCATTATTTTCGAAGTAATTTAGGTTGAGAACATATAGAAAACGTTTTTATTCATAAAAATAGTTAAGAATATATTGAACAAATATCTTTAAATATTGTATTAATTTAGTGAACCAAGTTCAAGTGAACAATATATTCTGAGGTATATATAAGGTTTTATTAGACCAAGTCAAAGTGCATATACTGATATCGGTTTGAAAAAATAAAAGTTGGAACAATTAATGTAATAATTAATTCCAACTTCATATAGAATAAATCTCTCCATGAATACATGTATAAGTAATAAGAGGATATTATAATGGTTAGTAGAACTTCCTTCACTTTGGCACCAGATATATCACATATTCCATGCTATATACTAGATACGATATTAATAACACAACTTTATAATAGGAAAATATCTGCTAAATCCATGAGAACTACATAGGATGCGGTCTGACCTATCCAAATTATGCTTGGGAAAGTACTTGGGATATCTACCTAATTCATATAGAGGAAGGAACAACAGTTTTAAGTGGATAAAAATTTGTCTTCCTATGGATCAATTGGATATAATATAATAGTTAGGATATGCTAATGAGAAATGGTATCTCATTAAAGATAGTGGCTAATATATTTATAAATATTGAATATGTTGTGGCTTCTGGAGAATCTAAATATTTGGTATACTATATTAAATGATTGTTTTCAATTCATGGAATCATTCCAAAGGTACTACCCAAGATTTTATGATTATTATAGATGACAAAAGGGAATATATTTGGGGATATCATCTCTTTAGAAAGTTTTACTAAAATAATTTAAGTCATAGACATTATAGTATCCATGTAAGAACACATAGTAGTCCCAATGACACCATTACTAAGAAGAAGAATGATATTATCATGTGAGATATAATAGGTTGATAGTTAGAAATTTTGAAATGGTACAAGTTGTACTGTTACAAATTTTGGTTTCATATACCCAATTTGAGTAGTACATTTTTATTATTGTATCATGTGTATAGCGAGTTATACATGATGTATTCTTACCATTATAATGTTGATAATTTTTCATCCAATATTTACATGGTAATTACCTTAGATTATTTATCATATCATAGGGTTATAGCAGTTCACTACTATAATGATAACGATGATATAAAATGATATTAATCTTAATCATTTGTCATATAGTCTAGATACGAAATGCTGATAGGACATAGATAATGTATTACTATTAGGTGTTGGAGGATCATAAGTATTAATTCTTCTTCTTATGATGTTCACATTTAGTGATATCATGTAATGAATATTATGAAGGTTAATGATACAATAGGAACACCAAACATTTCAGGTGTCATTGGTTATTTATATCATTGAATATATGTATTGGTCTCTTAACTTGATATCATTATAAATGTGTAACATTTGATCGCATACTTTGATTCAAGAAAAAATTAATTAAATTTATGTTGTGGAGATGTATCATGTGTTGGGTGTGTCATTAGAGGCATTCCATTGATTGAATGATCGTGAAATGATTTATCACTTTTAAAAGATATATATATATATATCAAGCCCAATTGACTATGATTGTAGATCCTTTATTAAATCCATGTCCATGGTAGAAGAAGGCGAGTCCATCTAATCAGGTTATAAAAATAATAAATTATGTAAGGATGATGACATGAAGTGGGAATCCCACTTTATGAGATATAATGACACAAAGAGATTATATTACAAGGCATGTGTTTGTAAGATGTTATTGTTTCTATGAATAAACCTTATATCCTTAAGGGATATGATTTTTCATTATATACATATCTTTTTCTATGTGCATGACTCACTAATATTGAGATAAGGGCCTACAGGATCACAAAGCAAGTGTATAGATACGTTTCCAATTCTAGGGAATTTGAGTTTTAGACATGGTGGGCCCCATGTTAGTGGCCAAGATATATCAAAATCTTAATGATTATAATAAATAAATAAATTAAATATTATTCTATTTTATAATAGAATTAAAAAAATATTTAATCAATTTATTCATAAGTTTTAATTGAATATGAGAAGGAAAAAATATTTTATGATCAAATAATATTTTTATCCAAGGTTCCATAAATATATTTGGAAGAGATACATTGAGTTAATGACTTGTATTTTATTATATAACACAATTTATATTTTACAAGTATGTGATAAAATATTTTTGACTATTATGACACATTTATTATGTCATACACAATGAATATGGTTCGATTTAAAGGGTTTAATTTATAGAAGGACAAAAGAGAAACTTTCAAAAATGAAGGCCTCTTATTTAAAAAAATAAAATTCATTATATATGGTGACTATTAAATGAAGGATTTCCAATGTCCCTCTCTCTATTATCAAAATTTTAGAGAGAGTAAATAAAAATCAAAACATCCAAATCCTAGAATACATCCCAAATCAAAGAGACCATACTCTTGTGTTAATTAGAGAATTTAAAGGATCATTAATTATCTGTGATAGCACCCATGAATCGATGATAGACATATAAAATAGCATCATGAGAACTTATGTACAATCTTAAGGGATCTAATTTCAATTCCTTCAAGAAGTGTTCATTGACGATGATCGAAACATGCTTTAATTATCAAATCGAATGAGGTAACATCGTGATTTAATTTTTGTACCTATTCATAGTCATGATAGAACCTTGAGTGGATAACGTATTATGGTTACACAATATTTTATGTCATGACATCAATAAAAGTGTAAAGTTATTAATTTATCTGGATATCATAATTTTTTTCATCCTCGGTGTCATTATTAGTATTTGGGATGGATATAAAAGTGAAAAAACTGATTGAGATTAAAGAGGATACAACTAATTTTTTTTGGAATAATTTTTTTTTCAAAAGACTTGTTATTTTAATGAATGGAATTACTATTTAAAAATTTATGTCCATAATGTTCTTTAGTGAGAGATAACCTAATGGGGGTGGGTGTCAATTACAATGTGAAACTCATTCCAATTTAAAACCCTTAAATCTAAAACCCGAGTTTCCCTAAACAATATGGACTCGTTCTCGGTATGGCCTACCTTATGTTCATATTTTAAGGATTAATCGGTTAATATTTCACTTAAATTTACCATAATTTAATTCTATTAATGATTTCATACCCCAAACACACTAATTTACCCCTTGTAGAAAGTAAATAAAACATCCAAAAAAAGGAGCAATAATTTTACTTGGTTCATATGCTCTGAGATAATCCAAAGATTATACAATGAAAATGTGTTGATGTGCCCAAATCTTATAAAATAACTATTTATTTATAGGTTTTGGAAAGGGCACTATATAAATGGTTTCAATCCCCTTGCAAAAATTTAGGGATGGTGGGATACCTTCAAAGGGTTACTCACTTTATAAAAAATTGGGGTTCAGTCACTCCTTACCCTAAGGGTAAACCCCGTACATGTTTTCTTTGATCACTTATAAAAAAGGGATGAAACATTGGAACTCATTCCAATTCAAGAAATTACTATATTTAGTTTTCCCTGAGTATGAGTAGGTTCTCAAAGGTCTTCACACATGACTCTTTCATACATGACATGTAAAATCAACAATAAAATTAACATATCTTTCCCTAATGATATCCAATTAGTCTTCAAGGACTAACTTCTTCCTTTGTAAATATATTTAATTAATTAAAATTCATGTTTTGTACTATTTACATAGTTTAAATCCAAATGTTCAATTTCAATCAATTACTATTCCTATAAGTATGTCTATGTAAGTCTACAAGAAATAACCTATTCAAGTTTTGTTATTTTTCACAAGACTATTATATTAATAAAGGAATAGTTTGAATAAGTAATATGTTCAGGAACTCGTTATTTTTCATAGGTCACTCATATAGCACAATAGTTCATATAAAACTTCTAAATAATTTCCCCTTTGGTGAAATATGAGAATTTAACTTTCATAGTGTCTTCATTGTCCAAAATTTCTCACTTTTTATTCTCTAAGGATTATGTATTTATAAGAAAAATAATGAACTTACTTTTATTGTGAATTTCATATTTTGTGTATCTATTATACAGGAAACTCCCCTTTGTGAAAAAATTATTCTTTTATAATGTAAATTAATTTACACAACTCCAAACTTGTGGGAGAATTTTATAGGTTTTTTGAATTTTTCATTTTATTTGACTTTATGTGAAAACAACCCAAACAACTTATATCACCTACAAAACAATACCATAAGAACAAATTTAGGAATATAAAAATGTCTCCAAAGTCTTGGAAATTCTTCTAAAACTTTTCATGGTATAGATCTATGATTCTATTTTATCATGGAAAAGTCATTTTGTACTTCTATTGACTAGACTCACAACATAGTTTAACACTTACTATTGCATGATCCCTAAAAATTATTTAAATAATTTCATCCATATTCTATATATATTAATCAATATATATATCTCCATATCCCAATATGATTTACAAATTCCATGCAATCTACCTTGTCAATCCATCTTCATATCTTCCAACTTTACAACTCCAACTATCATTGGAGTCACGATAAAGTCCAACACATACTCTTAGATGATCCCTAAATCTTTATAAAAATATTCAACCATTTAATACATAGAATAGCCATAAATGACATCTCAGGATCTCAATATGATACACTATTCTTCATGAAATATCCATTTGTTTTCTTTCTTCACATCTTATATCTTTACAGATTCTACTATCATTGGTCATGGACTACATAAAAATGACCATGAAAAAAGCCTATGTGTTCTTAGTATTTATTATTCACATCATTCCTACCACCTATTCCTAAAATTTAAAATACAACACCTCAATCAACTATTGGTTTGATGAATAACAAGTACAACATATTCCATCTCATCGTGTCAGGGATGAAAAAGAATCCAACACATAGTATCACCGATTCTCATATTGGATATAAACGATCTCCCACTTTGGATTTATTAGAAACACTACCATGAATCCAATACCAAACCCACCAAACACAAATCTCATAATATCAATTATTTTACAATTATAAAATCTTTAGATTAATGATGTTATCTCTTCCCCCATTTTATATAAAATCTATTGAATAACTTATAACTAAAGTAATGAATGTAGAATATTTGGAAAAAATATTTATCTACTGAAATAATGGAACTATATTTATCTTTATATTCTCCCAATATTTTTTACTCCAAATAATACTAGATCCCACCATCTGATACCATCGATAACATGAATTATTTCACTGAACACCATATCCTTTATCAGTAATGTGCATGGATTTATTCCAAATAAATGTTCTCCCCCTCTATAAATATGGTGTTTGCATCAGATTTAAATTTAACAGTGTCCCCCTATGATATAAAAATTCTATATATATTATAATTTTATCAATCACATAGGGTTTGAAATTTACTTCTCCCCTTTATTTGTTTCTAACTCTATGATAGTAGGTTCTATTAATCCCTGAAGATCAATAAAATTTTTAAGAATTAGATTCATTATCAATGGTTTTTTGTCGTTGAATTTACCACTTTATAAATATAGAAACATCTAAACTTACTAAGTCAAAATTTAGTGTATAGGAAAAGAGTTTATGTTAATAACACCATTTATTTACATTGAACTCACTTACTTCCATAAGTTTCAAGATTACAAATATTAATATCTTACCAAAAAACTCTATCTTTAGTGAATAAACTATGAATGACAAGCTATGTGAGTCAATCAGGATTTTCTCTTTAAAGGTTAAAATCTAGACACTAAGATTGTAAGCAGATTTATTTATTTCATCAATGAGTGTCTTTATCTGGATTATTGGGATAAAACCTTATTTATATCTATATCAAAACTCCCCTTGAATAATTAAGCTATATTCCAAAATAAAAAAATTATTAACATTAGAGTCATTCATCTCTTGTATATTTTGATTTATTGAGAATAATTAGATGATATCACATGTTAAACAAAATTAAATAAGTCATGTACTTACTTTTTTTTAATGATTCTCCATTGAGGTGTCCCATCCATATTCAAGGTCCGATGTTAATTGATCAATATGTGAACTTGACATCAATACTTCGATTAGTCACTGATAATAATTTTTATTCCCCAAAAACCTGTTGATGTATTCATGTTCTCGCACTTCTAAATTTATCATGATATTACTTTACCTATTAAAACATTAATTATAACTTCAAATCATGTCTAAATATTAATTTCATATTTTAATATAATAACCCTATGGGTTGTATCGCCCCTAAGACTTGCAACATGTCCACAATAGTTGTATTATTTAAATATATTAGGATAGGGGAAATTCCATTTCATCAAGTTTAGGAATGTGTTTGGTCATGTTAAACCAACCCTTTTATTCAAAATTTATTCCAAGCCTTGTTAGTGGTTCTCCTTTGAGTGATACCACTTATAAGAACTTCATTCTAAATATTTAAATAATAATTCTTAATTCTTAAATTTGGATTATCCTTTTTTGTGGGAATAATACCACTTTCATATATTTTATATTTTGATTCTATGTTGATGCATCCTTCATTATACCTCCTCTAATACATGAGGGATCTTTCACCAATATTCACTTATTTACCTGTTATGGTATTTATGAGACCACTTTTGAATATGTCATATATGTTCTATTTGATGTCAAAGAGATTCACCACAACATTTTTTTGTAATTTGTGGATATTTATTCGCATTACTATCCATATTTCTTACACCTAGATAATCATACTTCTTTTTTCCTCAGGTTATTTCATTCTTTCAAATAGGTATCCAATGAGTAAACCATTATTGGATCTTAGTGTACTCTTTATTATGATTTCTTATTTTTCACTATATTAGTAAAAAAATTATATATCTTAACAGATTTTCTTTCAGTGAAAATGTTGTTCCCATTTTTTATAAGAATGGAGAAATTTATTTTAACACCCTTAGTTCCAATCTTATTTAAACTTCATGTAATATGATTATGTTTAGAAAACATAAAACATATCCCACTAAAAAATATACCTAATATAGTCTTTCCTCAACTGCGATTCTATTTTATTTGACTTTCATTCCCAATTAAGACCGTGGAATTATAGAAACATAATTACAGTATGTCTTGTGATTTGCTAATAGTATAAATTTGTAGCTTCCTTAATATGGGTTCCATTACCTCCTGATTTAGAAATAATCTTTCACATACTCACTAGTTTAAAATTTAAAAATTTTGGACTCCAATTGTTGATACTACCATGGGAAGGATCTTTTTTTGTCTTAATTATATGTTCTCAACCTCTCTTCAAGCCCCTTGATCTTCTCATACTTATCAATCAATTGGGTATACATCTGTTTTAACATTGATCCATATTTCATCATATATATTATCCTATATTTTAGTTTTATTTTGATATGGACCATCAATTCTTTTATCTCTTCCCCTATAGCTATTTTACCTATTTTTTTAAAATTACTTATGTTGGTCACATTAGACCTTTATTTTTGTTCCCATTTTCATAATATATTTATTCAAGACCAACTCTACTTCATTTAATATTTTTTTATACATGGAAATATCTTCAATGACTGAATAATCCACATTATGAATGATTCATTGTTGACCAACCATCCCATAGATGGATTGGATCATGTATTTATCACTACATTAACATTCTACAGATCAAGGTGTTGAAATTATTACCACTTATTCGATTGTATCTCTATACATAGGGGTAAATATGAATTTCAAAAGTTTTATGAATATTCCCAAATAATATTGTTAATATATTTTACACCTATCTAAAACTCACATACCTTTGTCGGTGTATTATTCTTTTTATGTGTATTATTCATATTCCTCTTTTTATCTTTTTACATAAGTCTAAATTATACTAATTTGGTTTATGTTTTCTCATTATAACCATATTTACTTTCATCTCTTGAGGAATTTCCTAAAATATTATTTTCTTATGTTGAGTTTCTATAAATATTTTACAACAAAACATAACTATAAAAAAACACTATAATAAAAAAAATCATGAAAATATTTTTAGAGATACCTCAATTCATAATTTTTATCCTATCCATATCAAAAAATCATTAAATTTACTATCTCAAGTCATATATTCATTGGATATATTCTTGGATGTCTTCACCATAATCTTATAAAAACAAAAACATCTCTTTTTTATATCCATAAAAGTTAGTACCACTAAAAATGGAAAGATGCATCATGGAATCCATTTTACTAAAAGATTATAAGGGCATAATAAAACTTACATTCAATAAATAATTTGATTAATTCAGAACAATAAAAATCCAATAAGAAATAATTATCCTTTTATACAAATTTTTAGGACCACATGGGTCTTTAGTGGCAGATACTCTATCGGTGAATTAGTGTATGAAACAAATTCCAATTTTGACCCCTAAAACCTCAAACTGTCATTACCTTAAATAGTTATAACCTCATTATTATCTGGTTAACACTTATGTTATTATATAAATTATGGACTGATTTATCTTTCACATTTCTCTTCTTAAACCTAATTTGGTCAATGATTTCTTAACCAACACACACTAATTTACTTACTTCCAAAAGTAAATAAATCTAACACACAAGACATGGTAATTTTAATCATTTGAAACAAAATCTATTAATCCAATGATATTACAAAGATAATGTTTTGATATAATATAATAAATTCAATTTTCTATTCATTGGTGGGTTTATGAAAGTGAAATATAAACCTATGGCCACTCCTCTTATAAAATATTAAGGATGGTGCAGAAATTCTGAAGGGTTACCCCATTTATAATTATTTTGGGAACAATTTTTCCTAACCCCAAGTTTCAATCCCTTAATCCAATCCTTTAAAAATTTCTCAAGAAGTTAAAATACTTTGTAACACACACCAATGAATGGAATAATTGTCTTTATATTGTACCAAGTATAAGTATGATCTCAGTTATCTTCACACGCCTCTATTTCACACATGGCATGTGAAATCCCCTATAATAATAACTTCAATTTCTCTAATGATATCTAATTCATATTAAATGAATAAATTATTCATTTGAAAAGTTATTCAAAGTGTTTAAATTTACTTTATTTTTAGTTTACTTACTATGAATCCACATGTTCACTTTTAAAAAAGTTCTCTTCATGTAAGTAAGTTCGTACAAGTTCGTATGAATGAATTTTATCAAGTTTAGTTATTTTTCATTAGAAAATTATTCGCACAAATAATATTCTTATAGAACTAATTGGTTCAAAAAATTCACTCATGAAACATAGTGGATTCTATAACCCTTTAACAAAACATCCCGTTTAGTGAAATTAGATATTTTATCTCTCTCGGTATCTTCCTCAGCCAAATATTCTCTCTTTATCTTCTCTAGGGTTTGGGTATTTATAACCAAATCCTAGTCTTTCTACTCATCATGAAATCATTCATTAACAAAACCCTAATTTTCACAAATATCATACTGGAAATACCCCTTTTGTCGATATTTTTCCCTACTGATGTCAATGTATTCACATAATTCCATATTTTCACAAGTGTTCACTTGGTCCTCACAATAATTATTCCCTTTCACTAAAATTTAACACAAACTTCCCAAATTAAATTATTCACCTGTAGAACCACTCATTTGTGATGTTAGAATGGTCCTTAAGGTCTTGGAATATTATTATTAAATTTTTATAGTGAATCTATATAGTTATTTTCTATCACGGAAAATTATTTACGTGATTCCATCCGCTAGAGTTGTGACATAGTCCAACACTTACTGTTGGATACTCCCCAAAACTTTTTCAAATAAATTTATCCCACTTTTAGAAAAAAAAAGTCATGATATAAACATGGGATCCCAATATGATTAACCACTCTTTATGAAATTTTAATTGTCATTCTATCTTCACATCTTCCATATTTACATCTTCAACAATGACTTGCCATGGAATACATATTACATAAACAAGAAAATAACTTTTTTTATTGGAATATGTTCTTATAATACTTTATTCTAGGTTTTACTCCAATATAAAATCCATTGCTTTAATCAACTATTGACATGGTGAAAAATAAATCCAATATACTCTTACTCACCAATCTATGTTTGACAAAAAAACAACACATATAAGAACCAATTATCATATTGGGAATGAATAAAACTAATAATAATTCTACATAATAATATGTTTTAAATGAGAATATTTAAAAAATGTGAAATAATAATAATTAAAAAGTGAAAATAATGAAAAACTATTCAGAGTAAATGCAATTAATTATAGTATAGACTATTAATTCTAAATAAAATTATTAAATAATTATTGGTGATGAACTTAATTGTTATAATTTTATTGATAATTCATTGAATGGAAATATTTATTTGAATCAAGATAATTGGTAGTGTTTTTTATTTAGTGTGTGGTATAAATTACATAAATACATGAAGTGTTAAAGTTGGTTGGATTAATTATCTATATAATGACAATATTTCATTTCATTTAAATATTTTGGGTAAGTCGAAAAATGAGTCATGAAACATTAGGGATTAAATCCAGTGATGTGATCTACTAATGAGAGAAATAATGAACTTAATAATGATAAATTAAACTTCTATAAATTATTAAATATTCCTCTAATAAGGTTATAATAATTGGAAAATTGACATGTGATTCCTAGGAAGATAATGAAGAATTATGATATGAAACAATTTATTTAAAGTGGTGAAACCCTTTGGTATAGATAAAATAAAATATGATAACAAAGAATAATATAATATTTCTATTTAGATCATTTATTATGATTTCTATTGAGTTATGAGATGTGGGTATTAATATAAATATTAATTTTTATTTTTTTATTAATCTTATGATGAAATAGTGAACTAAAAATTCTAATAATTTACATTTAATTGTTATTTAATTTTAAATCAAGGTAGATTATCAAATATTTACCATTTAAAGTTATGGTACTCTATTATAATGTGTATATAATCTCTTATTTTGAATCCTCGATGATGGTACAATTTTTGGAGTTGATTTTTTTATCTTTTGAGTGGGGGAGGGGTGTTTTTAAAGAATAAATAAATTTATTGAATAATAATGCTTATTTAAAAATTTGATAAATATTTATGTAATTTAATTATTGGGTATGTATTCTTATGAAATCCTCTGGATTTTTAAAACATTTCACTAAATTAACTTTCACTTCACAAAATGATTTCGATCAGAATTTATGATTTTGGATTTAATCCAAGCCCCAATGAGGGTTCTGATATTTTTAAATTATTATTTATGGAAGGTTCAATATTTCATGAAACCATCTATATTTTTGGTTCCAATAATCCTAGTAAAACACTTGTCAAACAAGAAATGTCAACAAATTCATGACATATCCAATTTCATATACATGATGTTAATTTAATGAACATCAATCGAGAAAAATATCTCAATCACTTCACACAAAAAAATTATAAATCACCCCATTATATGATTTACTAATCCATTGATATGGTTATTAATATAGTTGGATTGATTATAATTATTTGTTAAATGAAAAAAAGAATGATATGAAAAAATATTTTTTCACCAAACACACACATATGAAGGGAGGTAAACACATTATTTTGATTGAATGAGAAAGAGAAAGAGGGAAGTGTTTCAAACTTGATTTAAAATATTATATGATCATTAATATTAAAAATGAAAATTTCATATCAGTATAATAAGATATCATTATGAGTCATTCATTATAATTTAAATGAAATTACAATCAAACATACATGATTTCGATTGAAAGCGAATGAAAATGGACATAAAAAGAAAAATGAGGAGCGGTTTCTCATATTGAAAAAAGAGTATGGAAAGTAATAAAAATAATTTTTAAAGGATATGGGAATGATAATTATTATCCTTCTTGATTTAAGAAATTTAAACCTCTTGCAAGGAGAATAGGTGGTGTGTATTTATATCCTAAGGTGGTGGACTGTTTGCATTCCAAAACTTCCCCTCAATTTGAATAAAAAATTTTAAATTTTAGATATCTTAGTATCTAGAAAATATCTCCTTTAAAGATTTATATATGTTCTTGGAAATTTTTTTAAAAAATAATTTTCATTCATTAGACTTTTTAATCCAATATTATGGCAGTTTTCCTAAACCATGTGATGTTGTCTATAATTGTCCGAAATTTTTACATGGCTTAAACATGAATGAATTTATGGCTACGAGAATGAAATAAAATTTTAAATATTTATTATTTAATGTTTAGAACCAATATTTGGATTTATCCCCACCAAATTACTGATCAATTAGACATTTACATTGGGATAAAAGTAAAGAATTATGGGATATTCTGAAATCCACGAAAGAATTATGGGCTGGAATTTCAAGAATAAATTGGGTCCTTTATTGGTTGAGATGGGAATTGAAATTTCATCCAATTTATAATGGAATTTCCTTGAAATTTTTTAGTATCAATTATTTTACATTTTTTATTGTTCTTAAAAAATATAACATCACAGTTGTTCTAGTTTCTTATATAGATTCTTTAGGTCTTCCTATATAGTCCAAATTTCCCATATATGGACAGATTATCTAATTCTCCAGTTGAATTATTTTTTATAATTTGAATTATAATCCCTAAAAACAATAATAACATCATTCGAATATGTATATTTAAATATATGATCAAATTATTAAACTTTAGTGTAATTGAATGAATTCAGACAATGATCACCTTATGTGTTTATGATCAAAACATTAATATTGAATGGAAATTAATCATTTTAAGTAAAAAATCAGTGATTTGAGTAATTTAAAATCATTAATTAATATGTAATATCAACTCCCCCGTAATTAATATAGTGCATTTCCTATTACACACAAAACAAAAACAAATAACAAAATCATTTTCAATCACAAAATAATTTTAAAAGTTTATTTTTACCAGTTATGGGAGGTATAGACTAGTTAACTCATCCATAATAAATTCCACCACAATATTTTACAACAATAATATATCAATACAATTCATTTTTCATTTTAAAATTTTTAGTTGGAAAATATGGGCACTCAAAACATAATCATATTAAGAAGATGTAAATTTATTCAAGGAAGTTCACTGATTCCCACACCAAAAGTGAGAATCATAGTGTTTATAAGAGATATTATTTTCCATTACCTATTCTAAACTACACAAGAATCATGAGGTATTTTTAGGGTTTTTTAGTGTATATGGGATTGCTGAAATATAATGTCAAAAGAGCATAATAGATGGAAAAATAAATCTTAAAAAAATAAATGCAAAAATTTTGAAATAAGACATGAAAAGAAAGAGAAACAAATATTTAAAAGTGTATGAATGTGTAGATATATAAAATAAAAGATAGAAAAATGTAATATGGGGAAAAGATAAAATATTTACAAAACACAAAACATTTCCCAATGACACATGAAAATATGAGGAAAGTTTTCTTTTTTTCACTTTTTTTCCTTTTTTCCCAAAGTTTTACTTGGAAACAAATCTCATACTCATCACAAAAACCATGTTTGAGCTCATTATGACACTAATTGTATTATTTATAATAATATAAAAGGTTGATTTAGAGTTATTTTTTACCCTCCAAAGACACAACCCATGGTTTTTTTTTGATTGTTTTGTTTTATTATTAGTTTTTTTAATTTTTTAATTTTTTGAACACTTCAATAACTTTTATACAAAATGAAAAAAACATATATAAAAATTCCAAATCTCATTTAATTAAAACCTTTCCCTCACACTGAAATGGAATATTTCCCTCAAGTTTATGATGACACACTAAAAATCAAGGAAAGGATACCCAAAATTAAATCCATTCCCCCATACATAAATTTCAATAAATCTTGAAATGAAAATAAATGAATATGTTGGGTGGGAAAAGGTTTTGGGATTATAATGACTCTATTAAAAATAGTTTTTCATAGGCTTTAAGGGGCATTCAAAATAAGGATCAATGTAAGGGTAATGTGTGTCTAATTAGAAATTTATATTCTTATATGGTTTAGAAAATGCCTCTATTATATTAATGCACACCAAGGTAGGAAATTAATATTGATGGTCAAAAAACTCAAGATTAAAAATTAGTGGGGGGTGAAAACAAAAAATATGAAAAGATAATCATATATGAACCTGTCAAGAAATATGACATTAATCCTCAATGGTTTAGGGAAACATTATATAATTAAAAATTGGATATTCATAACAAATTAGTTTTTAAAAAAAATCTTTATCCATGTTTATGATGAAAATACAAGATGGTTGAGATGAGAATAAGACTTTTGACACCATAAAATAATGGAACAAAATTTCAAAATTTAATGGTGATAAATTTGAACTATAATGATATTATATAATTATTTATTTTTAAAATACACCCAAACAAAAGAGAGAAAAGAAATAAAATGGTGGATAAATAAAGTGGTTAAAAAATTGATAATGAGAGTGATAATGAGATATTAAGAATAATAAAGAGATAAAGAGAGTGAGAATTGGAGACATATATAGGTGGTGGAGGAAGAAAGAGAGTTAAATTGAAATTAGTGCCCCTGGTTCAGATTTAGGGTTTTAACATCTCCATCCAATGGAGGGCCAACTATAGTGGTTAGGGTTTCATTGGATGTCCATGTGGTTCCTTGGGTGGGTGTCCTCTCATGGTGATTCTTTAATATATGTCCATTAATCGGGAATTTATTTTGTTAAGAGGGGTCATGGACTCTCACTGCACCAAAAGGGTGTACATTTGTAATAACAGAACATCCTATCAAAAATTAAGCTTACATGGGTGAAGTCAAAATCAAGAATTGAATAGTATTATATTTTTACCTTAATAAAATAACATTCATAGGATTTGTTTTAATGGAATTAATTTTCCTTTTCTTTTTAGAGATTTGAATTCACATAAGAATCAGGTTGACGCTCATCCAGTTCACTCCACTAAAACAATAGCTATTCACCAGATTTTTCACAATCTTAATTACAATTTCTCATAACAAAAAATGAATTATATTGGATTTCAATTGGTAAATGACATTTTTTATAAAAAATCTAAACTAAATGGCTACATCCTAATGGATGTTTTATAATAATTTATATAAAACCAAATCGCTTCGACTAATTTTTCAGACCAGTATTTTCTTGTCAGATTACAAAATATGTTAAGAACTATTTTTACACCTCTGTTGGGAAGTTCGGACATTCCATTTATTTAGGTGTGATATGAATTTTATTTTTAATAAAACCCCATTATTTTATAAAATATATTCCATGTTTTTATTAAATAATTGGGTTCCTATGTCACCTACCAAGGCACATGGAGTTCCAAATCAATATAAGATGTTTGTTTTTAGGAACTCAATAACACTATATGGATTATCCTTTCTACTGGTTTTGGCCTTGAACTAGATAGAAACATAGTTGATTGCAATAATAATATAAGATAATCTATTTGATTGAGGGAATTTTATCATGAAATGGCTAGCCCAAACATCGAAAATCTCAAAGAAGATTGAGATTTTTTAGGGAAATTCAATTCTTTTAGAGATTTTTCCAAACTAATGGAAAGTGGTACATGATTGAACGAGCTCATGTGATTCCTTGAAGAGTTAAGGCGATAAAAATCCAGAATCAAGGACCTTTCAGGGGGTCCTTTTTGGCCCAAAGTGGAAACCGCCAAGCATTTAGTTGAATAATTTCAAGATGGTGGAATGTCTATCTTTATCAACACATCTCCTAATAACCATGTCAGCACGATTTTTCAAAATTTTATTATCATCAAAATGTTTTTGTTTTGAATCACTTTTCATATTCATTTTATATTCTTTTGAAATATTTTTAGCAAAAACAACTGAAACCATGTAATTTAAAATTGAGGTATACTATAGTAACTTTGGTGGGAGATATGAGAGGTGTTAAGTGGAAAATTTAGGATCAATGATTTCATAATGAGAAGAGTTATAAATTATACTTAGTTGATCAACTATAAGGATTTATTTTACTAGTCTATCTTTAATCTAAAGTTAAACATCTTGTACCATTAGGATCCATATTATTATCCTTGTATTAGAATAAATTTTATTTATTAGGTACTCGAAATAGAAATGGTCTATGGAGATAATGATTTTAACACCAAAGAGGTAGGGCCAAAATTTATCCAAGGAAAAAACATATCTAAAGGTTATTTTCCAGTGACAGTGTAATTATATTGAGTTTCGTATAGTGTTTTTGAGGAATTATAGATGACAGGAGTAATTGTTTCTATTTTTTTTACGGAGAATGGCCCAAATGGATCTATAAGAAGCATCACACATCAATTAAAAGGTTAAGGACCAATATGGGGGTTGGATTACCATGTCATATATAAGAAATGATTTCAGTTCGATGAAGTAACTCTTGAAAACCTCACCAAAATTTAATGTAACATAATTTTGGAGTGTATGAGTGAGTGGGAGGTAAATGCTACTAATCTTATGGATGAATCACTGATAGATACCATGATGACTAAGGAATGAATGAATGTATCAAATTTATATGGGCTTATGAAGTTATTGGATCACCTAAAGTTTATCTAGATCCACATGAATACCCTTTTGAAAAATTATATGCCCTAGAATAATCCCATTAGTAACCATGAAGTGTCATTTTTCAAAATTCTACACAGGGTTAAATTTGAAATGCTTTTGTAGGGCCAGAGAGAGTGAATGCAAGTAAGATTCAACTGAATCACCATAAATGCTAAATTCATCCACGAATACATCCATGAAATGATTAATTAATTTTGAAAAGGTAATCATCATTCGCCATTATAATGTTTTATGAGCATTGAAAAGGACAAAAGTCATTCTCTTGTATTCATATATTCCAAAGGGTTTAAATGTAATATTTTCATTATCTTGAGGTGTTATTGGGATTTATAAGTAGTCAGTGTATCCATCTAGAATTAAATATTGATAATTTTAGGCTAATATTTCTTGAATTTGATTAGGGAAAAGAAGTGGGTAGTGATATTTTCATGTTTCAGTATTCAATTTTCAATAATCTATTCACACATGCCAGTTGTTTCTTACTTGATTTGTGAGCACCTAACTATCTTCATTTATGAAAAACATTATCCTACCCTTATTAGGTAACACTCGAATCATACGAACCCATTAAATATTAGCAATTGGGTAGTTAACACCATTTTTTAGAATCTTGGTGATCTCTTACCTAATCCCCTCAAATACGAGTGTATTAATTCTTCTCTGAGGTTGCCTGATTAGTTTGGATGATTCTTCTTGATGGATTTGATGCATGCAAATGGAAAGTTTGATGCCTAATATGTTATCTTGGTTAAAACCTATGGACAGTTTGTTTTTCTTCAACACCTAAACAATTGCCGACTGATAAATTTTAGTAAGTGTCTTAGATACAACGAAAAGATAAGAGTGATCATGGAAAAAGAATTCATACATTAGGTGTGTAGGAAGGGGTTTAAAATTATATTCATCCTTCATTTATGGGACAGAAAAATTAGGAACAGAATAAGGTCTTACAGTTGGATTTGATTCATTTGCCTCATTATTATCCAAAGTGGAAGAATAGATATTAGAGGTGAGATGGGATTCCAAATAGTTTTCAAGATCCTTTTGATTAATGGAATATGTAAATGAACGGTAAAAATCAAATTATCCATTTAATTATGGATAAATAATTAAACGTGATCCTATAATGAGTATCGTAAGGATTGAAATTTTTTAAACATGACTAACTGGTCCCAAAATTCCATGGATAAGATGCTTGAATGGACATAAATTTTAGTTTTATCTATCATGAGGATTAATATTCTGATAATAACTGGATATTGAGAATAATATGTCTCACTTTACATATCAAGTACATAGAAATCATTTGGGGAGATAAGTTCATTGACCTAAATAAGGAAATCCTTGATTTTCCCCTATGACTGGTAGAGAATCTATTGGCTTGGTGGATAAAAAGAGTCATTGGGTGAAAGCGGCCTAGAATAAGGTTGGATAAGATGAATTTGGGCATGAAATGTATTCAGGCTCTTAGTTCCATGAGTGCATCATTAATGTTGTAACTCCCTATTTACCGTGGAAGCATAACGGTCACTCGATATTTGCACTTTCTAGTAATCGATTGTTGGGTTAAAACATTATCAATGGTCATAAGTAGTATCTTATGGGTGAAACATTACTCAATAAACATTTCATACTTACGGATTTTTTGATGTAATTTAAGAGGGGAATTTTTACTTCAACATTTCTAAACATGTCATGTATTTCATAATATAGCTTAAAAGTCTTCTTAGGTTTAAAGACAGATCAAGGAAAAGGAATTTAATTCCATAGAGGAATATATGGAGGTGAGGGATTGGTTTTGGGTTTTTTATTTTTGTTATTTTATTTTTCTATATCAACATTAAAAGGGGATTTAGATTATTTTTCATGATACATATCAATTTACTTTAAAAATAGATGATCAATTTCCCTTACATTCCCTTGGGGTTGGTAAATGGTTGAGTTTCTAGTTGGGAAGAATTTTATTTTTGTTACTAACTTAATTGGGATAAAAGTTGACCAATTTGGTTTTCAATGTTTTAAAGGATAGATCCTATGAAGTATGCATGATCTTCAATATCACTTACCCATTGAAGCTTAGAATAAGAGGCATAACCATCATTGGGATTTCCTTGATTTGGGTATTGGTAAAGTGATTGTATTGAGTTGGGAATTGAGAAGGCTCAATAGGATACTTGAAAATAGGAACAGATGGAGGAGGATTTATTCTTTGATGTTGAGAAAAAAAATACTAGGTTGTTAAATGTTACCAATACCTTGACCATATTAGTGTTGGTTTGGATTTTGAGGTGGGAACTTAGGGGAATGAGAAATGGGATTACCATATGCCAATCCTAGGTTATAAGTGGAAGAGAGGGGATCAGAGTGGGGTTGATTAGAGAATCTATTGAACTGACCTGATTGTTAAGGGGTGGTGTTCAGCTGATAATATGCTGGGTTGAGCTCCATTAGAATAGAATAATCTAATCGATCATATTTTAGTTTTCAAAATGTGTTAGTTGTATGAGTTGGTGATCTATATATTTCAGAGTTTTTGATAGGCCTAAGGAATTAAAATTGTTGAGAAGAAAAGTTTGGAGATTTAGAGTCCATGGATAGTTATCACATAAGACCTAAAATCTCACACATCCACTCATTAATCTTTTTGTGATCTATGTACTGATACTATTATACTTTTTTGACATGATCATGTGCTGGAGTATATAATATTTTCATGTTTTCAATTGTTTTTCTTATGATATATCAGGAAACTACAATATCTTTTTCAACAAGATAACCTCCACTTGTGGCATTAATCAGAGTAACCATCATAAACAATAACCCCGTGTTGAAGTATTGGATCATGATTTGGTTTGTGATTTGGTGGTGTAGGAACGTTACCACAATATTTTTGAACCTCTCCCAGCAATCATAGAGTAATTATTTTTTGAATTTATGGATACCACTTATTTCAATTTGAATATAATTTTTCAAGAAGAAGGGAAGCATTTCCCTAAGAATATCCACCTCATGTCATTACATTTTTTATAAAACCAAGGGGCAGGAAATAGATCCATGAAATTACAGATTTAGATGGAGAGAAAGGGAATTCTTGTAGTTTCATTTGTTTTTAAAAAACCCCTTGAGGCTTCATGGTAGAGAAAACCACATGGAATTATTTCAGGTGAAGATGAGGATCATCATTAGATAAACCATAGAAATAAGGAAAAAGATAAATGTAACATGATTTGATTTCAAATTAATACTCAATTTTTAGATCTTTAATACCATGGGGTTAGTAATTCATATCAGGGGTAGCGAGTTATTTAAGGATTTGTTCACTAGTATTGACCAAATCTAGATCAATTGGATGGGAAATGAATCAGTCTAGAGTTATTTGATTATCCCAATTGTTTCTCCTAGTTTGGTGAAGATTTTTTTCAATTTGTTGATCAAAAAAAATTAATTTATTTTTTGGGAAACTATAGATAACTCAGATAAAATTTTAAAGTATAAGTAATGTTGGTTATTACTTGAGTTTTTCATTCAGATTTTTGGGTTTTTTTATTTTTTACTTTTTTTTACAAAAATCAAGAAAAACCCCAAATTATAGCCACACCATCCTTGATAATAGTTCTATTTGAACCATATTTTACTTTAAACTATCAACCATTTAATGGTTCTATTCTCTACTATAATATATACAGTTCCAGTCGAGTTGAATCCTTCGCGAGGATACAATTTTTTGAGTTGATTGTTTTTTTGTCTTTTGAGTAG
Organism: Viscum album; assembly: GCA_963277665.1. Lineage (NCBI taxonomy): Eukaryota > Viridiplantae > Streptophyta > Magnoliopsida > Santalales > Viscaceae > Viscum > Viscum album. Next base: position 510,784,850 of record OY728145.1, read on the forward strand.
GGGGTTTCTTTGAAGGGAATAATTAAATTGATTGAATAAATATTTTCTATTTAACAGTTTTATAATTATTGGGATGATTTTATTTCTAGTTATGTATGATTATTTCATCCTTGATATTTTCAAAACATTTTATTAAATTAACTTCGACTTCACGAGACAATTTTGAATCAGAATTCCCAGTATTGGTTTTAATAAAACCCTCAATGTGGGTTATAATATTTATCAATTATCTTTTATATAAGGTTAAAAATTTCATGGGTAAGGCCTATGATAAAGTGGAGTGGAACTTCCTCAGATTCGTGATGCTTAAAATGGGTTTCTGCACTAAATGGATTGACATGATCATGCATTGTGTCTCATCTGTGTCCTTCCGTATTAATGTCAATGGGGTGATCACCCGAGGCTTCTCCCCATCCCGTGGCCTTCGCCAGGGATACCCTATCTCACCCTTCCTTTTTATTTTAGTGGCTGACGTTTTCTCTAACCTCCTTTCCAGGGAAGCCTCCTCTCATAGAATTCATGGGGCGAAATTTTTCTGCACTGGTCCACCAGTCTCCCACCTCTTCTTCGCCGATGATTGCATTCTCTTTTCTAGTGCAACCCACAATGAGTGAATTGCCATCTTCCAGGTGGTTCAACAGTATGAGTGGGCTTCCGGACAAATGATCAACCAGGGCATGTCATAAGTTTCATTCAACTCTGGAGTCCCTCAACCCAAAATGGAAGAGCTTTGTTCCACAGCAGGCATCCCTATGGTTGAAAAGCATCAGTAGTATCTTGGGCTCCCGACAGTGGTTGGTTGGTCCAAGAAAGAATTTTGTATAGCTATTGTGGATCGAATAGAGAAAAAAATCCAAGGCTGGGATCCCAAAAAAATCTCCAAAGCTGGAAAAGAAAACTCTCATTAAGGCACCTCTTCAATCTATTCCCAGCTATTTTATGTCTATCATTAAGCTTCCTGCTGCTGTGGTTACCCAGATTCACTCCAGCACTACCAACTTCTGGTTGGGTCGAAATGATGGATGAAATAAAATCCACTGGATCACCTGGCCTACACTTTTCCAAACCAAATCCGAGGGCGGAATGGGCTTCCGGGACCTTTCTCTTTTCAACGATGCACTGCTAGCTAAATAAGGATGGCGCCTTATTAATCATCCATCATCTCTCTGTGCGCGAGTTCTCCGGGAAACATATTTCCCACACAAGGAGTTCCTGGACTCCCATCTTGGCCACTGTCCTAGCTTTATCTGGAGAAGCATTTGGGGTGCCCACAATCTTCTGAATAAAGGACTAGGTTGGAGGATTGGGAATGGTTCAACGGTTAACATTTGTACTGATCCCTGGCTTATTGATTCGGCAGGCGTGAGGACATCATCTCCTATCCATACAGGCTCCGAGTATGCCATGTTCCGATGCCTTTTTGCTGACCAGGGGATGGGGTGGTGCTTGGAAAAACTCTACTCTTGGTTCAATGAGAGGGACAGAAGGATTATACTGAGTATCCCCTGTGTTCCGGCTGCAGGCCCAGACCATCTCTACTGGACCAATGACATCTCGGGAGCTTACACGGTGAAATCCAGTTACCGGCTCGCTCTCAGTACTCAGGCAACTGAAGGGGATGCGAGGCCCTGGAAATCACTTTGGAAGCTCAATGTTCCCCCTAAAATCCACTATTTCTGGTGGCAAGTGTGCACTGGTATCCTCCCTACCAAGATCCTCCTTGCCTTCCGACACTTTTCAAATGACAATTCATGCCCCTTCTTCCCATATGTCCTAGAATCCCCTCTTCATGCTCTCATCCAATGCCCAGGGGCTCAAGGGGTTTAGAATTGTTGGGGATCTTCCACAGATCTTTACCTAGACGCTGCCTCGGACCTTACTTCTCTTATGATGCCATGGTGTTCCTCCTTTTCATCAGCTAAAGCTGGATCTCTGTGCATTTTGGCCTGGATTATCTGGGACCGGCGTAACGAATCCATTTTCAATCTTGTTCTTAGGCCCCCCAAATTTTGGGTTGACCGGGCATCATCTTAGATTGCGGGTTGGCAGCACCACACTGAGCAGCAAAGATTTTTTCTCCCCCTCCTCACTCCCTACATTGGTTCCCTCCACCGGAAGGAACTATTAAGATTAATGTGGATGCCTCTCTCCCTAAGGATGGACCTATTGGACTTGGTATGCTGGCCTGGGACAACCATGGAAATATTATTGCAGCCAAACACAAATCACGCCACGCACTTTGGGATCCCTCAGTTGTGGAAGTCGCTGCCATCCTCGCTGGGATAAATTTTGCAAAAGACAGTGGATGGTACTCAATTCACATCGAATCAGATAGTCTCACCATCATCAATTCCATAAATCTCAATGATGGAGGGCTACAATATTTTGGATCCATCACTCGGATTATTCACTCTCTCCGGCCAAGCTTCACATCCTACATTTTACATTCGTCAAAAGGGATGGAAACGAGGTTGCTCACCAGCTGGAAACCATTGGACCTCCTTACGACGATCTGCTCTGTCTTGATCACATCCCATCATGGTTATGTTCTTGTACTTCTGCTGATCTTCGTTATTAATGAATTCATTTTTTTCAAAAAATGGTTAAAAATTTCATGAACCAACGTTAATTTTTTGTTCCAATATCCTTGGAATCCACATGTCAAACAAGTCATCTTAATAATTCAGGACATATCGAATTTCTCATAAACAATATTAATTTAAAGAATTTCAAATTAGAGAAATATCTCAATCACTTAACATCCCCAAATTATGAGTCACTAAAATGGATAATTTACTCATCCATTGATGTATTCAATAATCTGATTGGGATGATTATGATGATTAGGTAAATTAAAAACAAAAGGAATGAGGTGATAAAAATATTTGCACACTAAAAATGAAAAAATGAAGGGAGGAAAATACACACTTTTATTGAATAAGAAAGAAAAATAAGGAAGTGTTTTCAACTTGATTTAAACTATTTTAATATCATCAATATTAAAAAAAATAAGGTAGATGATAATAATAAGATAATATTAAGATTCATTCATTAAAACACAAAAGAATCTACAATCAAACTGACACAATTACAATTGAAATAGAACGAAAAAAAACAAGAAAACTAAAATGGAGGAGAGGTTTTATTATTGAAAAAATAGAATGTAAAGTAATCGAAGGAATTTTTAAAGGATATGTTCATGAAAATTATCCTTCTTTAGTACTGAATTTCTATCCCCTTATAAGGAGAAGAGGGATGTATTTATACCGCAAGGTGGGGGACTGTTTGAATTACAAAACTACCCCTCAATTTGTCTTGAAAATTTTACGTTTTAGATATATGAATCTTGAGAAATATTCTTATTAGAAGATTTATATATGGGAATGGAAATATTACCCTCCAAATTTGGTTTCAATTGGACTTTTGGAGCTAATGTTATGGTTGTTTTCCTAAACCATGTTCTTTAGTCCAAAATTATCTTGAATTTTTACATGGCTTAAAGGTGAATAAATTTTAGGATTTAAATACTCCCTAAATCTGAAACATTTATTTAATAACATTGGAAGCCTATATATTTGATTTTTCCCCACAAAATTGCATCTCAATTGGACATCTAGATTGGGATAAAACTCAATAGTTATGGGCTAAAGATCACAGGAATTATAGGGTGGTCCTAGACCCATGCGTGCCCAGGGGCCCATATGGGTGTGTTAAGTGTATACAAGATCCCATCCCCACAACAGGAATCTGGGTTATGATTGCGGTAAAATCTTATATAAATAAGCATCTGAAAAACTATGATTTTGATGTGGGACTCACACACATGATCAAGACCTTCATCAGCGCTAGAAAATTCATTGATAAAGATTACCATTTATTAACACTACAAATATAGTGCTAATAAAGGTTGTCATTGTATATTTCATGTTTTTAGTGGTAATGGTAGAAAATAGATAGGTTGTGTAGGACTTAGGTAAGGGAGTTACCATGTGCTTAGCTTACTCATGTGTAACGAACCTTTGAGTTACTGTTGACAAGATTTTTTTAATGATAAATAAAATTTGATTGGTGTGTTCATGAATCATAACTAGACACATAGGATCACACTTCATATATATTCCTATTATTGTGTTGCATATTAGTTTTTTAAATTAATGCATTGATTGTGTTATATTTTCAGTATAGATTTCTACTCTGTTGTGTGATATATATGTTTATCTTTTGTTGTAATATATCATTGTTGACATTAATTACTAAAACCTGATCATGATGTTTTTATATGTATATAAATGACTATGACTAACATGGTGGGATGGAGACCTCATTTAGCACAAGGATAATTATACTTTGTGTATGATTATACTCTTAGGGAAACATTTGTGAGATCACATAAAATGATTATGATTTATCATAATTGTCCTAAATGTTTCCCTTCAAGTTATAGAAGATCCCTACATGTAGAAAAATAATGAGAACGCTAGCTGATATGATCCGAGGTATTTTTGCTAGGGAGAATTACCATATTCCATCACCTACTATGCATGAGGTATCTATAGAGAATGCCCTCACACCAGATCCTATAGAACGAGTAGTAGGCCCACTCTAGTTGGGGGTCCTTCTGTATGTTACTATCAGGGATGGGGGGTTGTTGAGGTTTATTGAATATAATTCCATATGCTTCCATCTCCATCATCCTCCTTCATTTTTTTCCATTGGTAGACTGCAGGATGTAGAGAAATTGAAAGAAATCATCGAGGGTGACTATGACCTTATTGAGTAAAATGAGAAATAGATAGTTAAGATAGTTATGTTAATATTATGGGGAACTTCTGAGAATTGGTGGGGGTGATGGGACAAGCTTCCAAGAATGAGGGTCCCACCTGGGATATGTTCAATGACCAATTATTTATAAGATTATTTTCCAATAAGATTATGCCATATAGACTGTAGGAGTTCATGGAGAAATAGGAGAGGTCTGTGATAATAATTACATACTCAGATTATTCAAAAAAGATTGTTCTCTTTACTCCACTCTTTTCCAGAAATGAGACACAAAAGACCAAATAGTTTGAGATCAGAATTCATTCCCACATCAGATGGAATGTTTATATTTTCAACATAGAAATATACCTATAGGTTCCGTGCTAGTCATTGACTGTCAATAATTCCCTATAAGAGGATAATAATTTTTTCCTTATTTTACCATTTAGTTATCAGGTGGGTGGACCTCCCACTGATGTGATGATTGAGTTTTGTATTAGTAGGTATAATATTACCAAGGATTTAAAACAAGGTATTGTTACTGTTAGCTAATTAGGTTAAATACCCAGAGATGGGGGGGTGAATAAGGGTATTAAATATTAAAAAAAAATTACCATTAGAATATTGTTTCTTCATAAAAAACACTTGTTTATCTTCTTCTCGTAGAATGATTAGAACAAAAATGGAATAATGCATGAGACGTAGAGTTTTTTACATGGTTCACCCTCACTAGGATATGTCCTAGAAGCATACAATGATAATGTCCCAATTGTAGAAAATACACCAAGGCTCACTTACAAATTACAAGGTTTGGGGTAGATCACTTCTATGACCAGGCTCACTGCCTTTACAAGATTTAGGGTCTGCTCACTACATTCCCAAGGGTCACTCCCTATGTCTCTTTCTCTGGATCGCATCCGGTGGAAAGGATCATCATCTTCCTCTTCCATTTCTCACTGCTCTTAGAATGTATCCACTCATAGTTAATGTACTTGTCGGTCCCATAATTTGAATAAAATAACACATCCTCAGGTATATATAGATTCTCGGTTGAAGTAACTTTTCACCCAAAGATGAAATCCACTTTTCCAAGTATCGTTAGTTCGTGAAAATTACCTTGGGGAACTGTTTAAGTCCATTCACAAACAACCCTCTTCCTCTGCGAACATTGATACTCTGTATAGCACATATTATTCATGGAATACCTATCCTATGTGGGTTTCCTATGCTTTAGTATACCGTATCTCCTTTGTGGACCAATTCTTCCTCTGCGGACCAACCCTTCTTCCGCAAACCATCCCTAATTCGCAAATGAGTTCTTCTTCCACAAAATGCCTCTCCTTTGTGGACCGTTTTTTATCCCATGGACTAATTTTATTCTATGTATCCTTCTTAGTTAGTGGGATATAGTTTCCTAAAAACCCCTTTAAGAATTATTCATGCCAAATCCTTCCCCTTTCGTGAAATCCACCTCGCGATCCTCTTCTCCTTCACAGTACCGCAAGAACTCTTTCAGACATAACTAAATTTCTACCCAGAGTGAAGATGTTTTCAAATAAAACATTCTCTAAGTAATAATGGGATTAACAATCCTTATATAGAAAAATAGATATGAATAACTTCTAATATGTTTTACTTATATATTCGACACGTTACAACCTTCACCGCGTACCGTGCTCCTCTCATGATCCATTCTTACCTTAGCGGTCTGTGTGCTGTGATTTATACTTTGTGGTAGAAGATCTATTCTACAAATGAAACCATTTGAAACTCCTCACATTTCTACCTACTTTATTCAAATGACACACTACCTCTACATGGAAAATGAGGGCCATCCCATAAACTATTTTCCTCCCGTGAACTATAATCATCCGGCAAACTGTTTTCCCTACATGGTCTATGTACCATGCTTTGTGGTCCTCATAGAACTGCTATGAAGAAATACTCCTTTTTCTGATATTCATCACTATTCCATATACCTAATATGTGGTACATGAACTATGATTCGTGGTTCACATACTTTTCACTCCTTTGTGTAAATCCTTTTAAAAAAACACATGATTTGAGGCCCAAAAAATAAAAAAAAACATTGGAAAATTTCACCACCCTAAAAACCTTATTTGAAAAACACCAACTATACCCATTCACAGTCATATAAAATTGTTAGTGAACATAATCAAACAGAAAAAAATAGAATTTCTTGATGGATATTTCCCAACAATATCACCCATTGGGTCAATTGACAACTCTTCTCAATTTGATACATCATTAAATCTCCTTCCATATTTTATCATTATTTGATTTTTGCAATATATATAATGGTCAAGGATTAAATCAACACACACTCTAAGCCCACATGATCCATGATCAGTGTGAGAAACAAGAGTATAATGCATATTTCATCAATGAATCACTTCATTCCATTCCAAAACCACTCTTCTGCTTTTGTCATGAACCTCAGTTGTTGTGATATATAATCATTCATCGATCACCTTTAGCATCTTCAGATTTAAAAATCCCCATACAACACTACTCCCTCAAACATCTACGAATCCCCCTATCTAACTACTTTATCTTTTAGCATCTCCCTGTGTCTTGACTAACAAATTTTGTCCCGTTGAACAGCCACTAAGAGATTTTGTCCCACTGAATAGCCACAATTTCTCCCCCTATTTCAACGAACATTAATTTTACATTCTTGTTATCTATAATAGGGTAATTAACACACATAATTAAATTAGGTAAAACACACCATTCCTTTAGGAGGGGGTTCCACATCCACAATTGTTTATGTGTGGGGAGTCAAATAGACTCTTAGAGCCAGTCAATGTCTTTCAAATACTTATTCGGGTAAGACCTTTGTAAGAATGTCTGTAACATGTAATTCTGTAGGCACATACATCAACATCACAAGCCCTTGATCTACCTTCTCACTGATAAATTGATACTTGATTTCAATGTTCTTTTTTCTTGAGTGATGGACTAGATTTTTTTGTTGATTTATAGCACTTGAATTATTGCAATTGATTATGATTAGAGACTTCACTTCAACTCCCATATCCTCAAGATGCTACTTAATCCACAATAACTGCATGCATGATTGAGTAGTTATAATATATTAAACTTTCTCAGTGCTCAATTAAATGAAATATTGTTTCTTGATTATCCAAGAAATACACAATACTCTATGTTAGAATGTACCACCTGATGTCAATTTTCTATCATCTTCTTTACCAGCCCAATCTACATTTTTATATCCCAATAACTCTTTTTGAGAGTTTTCTTTATACATAAAACAAAAATCCACTATGACCTTGATATACTAATGTATTATTTTCACTTCAAGAAAGTGATTATACTTGGGATCTCATTGATATCTTACTTCTGGACATGTGGTAAAGACAATATCAAGTCCTGTCACTACCAAGTATAATATAATTCCAATGATTTACCTATATTCTTCAATATTGAAAGAATTTCTTTCATTATCCAATTAAAGTTTCATCTGGGTAGCCACCATAGTTTTTATCTTTTAGAAATTATCCATTCCATATATTTTCAGAACCTCTTTAGCATATTTTTATTAAGAAATGAATGTGTCATGATTTCCTTGTGTCACCTATAAACCATGTCATAACATCAATTAACAGATCATTGACATTTTAAATTCACTTTTCATGAATTATATGAATTTATTTCATTTAGATTTACCTGATTTGCTAAATATTATGTCACCAACATATACCAGTAACATCATATTTTTAGTACTATCATTTTTGACATATATATTGTAATAAATTCCACCAGGATGGAAACCTATCTTTTTCAAAAAATTCCCTAGTCTGAAATCCCATGATATTTGTGCTTAGTTCAACCCATATAGAGCCTTCTTCAGTTGAAAAACTCTATTCTCATTTTCAAGAATGAGAAAACCATCTAGCTACTCAATGTAAACTTCTTCTTCTAGAACCCCATTTAGAAATACTGACTTGAAATCAATATGTAAAGCATCAAACATTATTTTAACTACATTGGACAATAATAATATGATTTTATTTATCCTTGTAATAGGTAAAAATGTTTCATAAATATCAACACCATCTATTTTGGAGTACTCTTTTCACACAAGTCATGCACTGTTTTGAATTACCACACCATCTTTATTGATTTAGTTGAGAAAGACCAATTTAGTCCTAATGATATTCTTATCTATTAGCCTTGAAACAACGTACCATGTCTGATTCTTCCCAAGATGGTCAAGATATTCATTCATATCCTGAACCCAATTCTCATCTCTAGCTACTTCATCAAATCATTTAGGCTCTACCTATGATAAGTAAGATTCTTATCATAGAGTCTGAATCCCCCTAGTCTTCACTGGAGCTATCTAATCAATAATTATGTTATGTCTGTCATTTTTAGCTCTACTATTTTGTCTTTGTGAAGATACTAAATTGTTCTCGTCCTTTTAATTATCTGAATCTTCTTATGAATCATCCTTTAGAACTGGACCATCCCTTGACCATCTTATCTCTTCATCGATATCCTCCTAATACTGATCATTTATTTCTAGAATATTCTACTCATTCTACTGTATTGTTACATCATGAATTTCAACTAACATTTCCATCCTCTTATTTAAGAACTTATTTTATTTTATTTTCATTGATTATCCAATAAATATCCCTTTATCTCCATAGTATTAATTCTTCTTATGTTTCTCTTTATTGAGAATGAAACACTTACTCTTGATGAATAGAAAGTACTTAAATGATGGAATATTTCTATACTATAACTCATGTGGAGTCTTCTCTTCTTTCAGATATAAAAATTCTCTATTTGATGTGTAGACTGATCTCATCATTTATTATTTCCAAAAAATCTCTAGATTTCTTTCTCAATGATTTTTTTATCCATGTTATTGAAAATTATATTTATTATTTCAACTAATCCATTATGATATGGAGTTTTTACTACTGAAACATGGCTACTTATCTTATATTTCTAAAGATAATCCCCCACTTGGATATTTATGAACTTTGTCCCATTATTTTTTCTGATATTCTATATTTTCTGACATAAAATCTTTTCAACATTCATTTATATCCTGTAATGAAACTAAACAACTCAAACTTGTGGGTGAGGATTGATACCCACACCATTCTTCTAAAATCATCAATGAATAGAAAATATTATTTTATCCCATCAATAGATATTGATGAAATAAGTCCACACACTTGAATATGCACTAGCTCAATAACTCTTGTTGGTCTTTTCTTGTTTTCATTACACGTATTTATAATGATCTTCCCTTACTGACATGTATCACATGTATGAGTAAAATGACGTGATATCCAAGGGAGGTCACAAGAATCATCATATTTCACTAGATATTCCATGGATGTTTGGCTCATATGGTAAATATTCTTATTCCATAACTTTTTTTCCTCTTCCATGAAAAAAAATAACAGATCTTCTCTCTACGTACAAGATTGAGATTTCATTTCATATTTTTTACCTAGAAGACAAGTATGCCATCTTTTAACTTGATGAAAAATAATTTCTTTGAATATTTTATGGAATTTTCTGATTTACACAGTTGACTGACACTAAAGACATTTTGACTGAGATCTTCAACAACTAAGATATCAGCATGTCTCCGGTCTTTTTCCCCAGACATGGATTTTCTCTAACCAACAATCTTCAAGCCTTAATCCTTACCAAATATTATGATACCTTCCTTATCATACCTTATTTGGGTCACTAGATCTTTATTACCTATCATATGATAGGTGCATCCACTATCAATAATCCATATTCTAGTGCGATTTGATGCTTTAAAAAAATATCTGCAACCACTTATTGTTCAAATACCTTTCTCTTTTTCATCCATTTTTTGGACTTTATAACTGGTACAGATTGATAATATTGATCTACCTTGAAGCATTATGGGAAAACTTTATCTTGTAGATCTGAAATTGATTTTTCATTTTAAATTCATTTTATGATACCTTTAGCTACATCTAATGACTACATTCATTTGTTTTAGCACATTTCTCTGCATTATTGATGAAAAGTATCTTTCCATGTGCTTGATTCCTCCACACATGAAACAGTTACCATCAAATTATTTCCTAGAATATTGAGCCCTGTATTGATACCTATGTTGGTCTTGTTCCCTTTGATACATATTTGATATTGAACAAATATTTTGTGAGGTCCCTATCGTTCCACAATAGTAGCATCTAATGCACAACTCATTCCTAAGTGTAAATAATGCAATACTAGTTCTCCTTTGGGATCTATAATCCTTCTTATTCGAATTCATACCCAAATCAATATTCATCCCCAAAGTGTGATCTTGTGGTATATCTTCAACAAATATTAACTTTTTTGGGATCACGACCCATATCGGTTGTATCATTCTGATCAATCATTTTCTTTTTCATACACTTCTCTTTCAGCTTTACTCAAACTCTAAATTATACTTTTCATTTTTTAATACCTATGTGTCTTGGATTACTATAATTAATAGATTCACCAGATATTTCACTTTTATTATCATACTAAGAACTTCTTCTTCAACGATATTTGATACGTTTTATTTTATATTTCCCAGTATTATTCAAAATATCAATCTCCCTTTTTTGTTATTCAACTTTGAGATTGTACTCAACCACCTTTTTTGATCTTTAAAATATTGAATAATTTAGTTTTTCAATTTCTTCAATCATCTTAAACTTATCTTCTTCCTACTACTTTATATTATTTTGGTATCATGAACTACTTTTTGGGTTTCTTTTTTTGGGTCACCAAACTTCTATATCTTTAATAGAAGATTCTAATTCATCTTGAAGGTAAAATACTCCTTCTATTTGTCCCTCATCATAGTTTTATTATTCCTTTGTTTGAGAATTTCCCACAATTTCCAACATAGAATATACTTTATGATCCTTTTAGTCCTCTAACTTTTCATCCTTTGATTCTTATAAACATCCATCTTCTTTTGAAATAATATTCTTCTTTTTAAAGAAATTTCTATTTGAACTTCTCCCACCTTTCACATTGACTGAATACTTCTTTTGGGGAATTTCATCATTGTCTTCATTGTTATATTCAAACCTCTTGGGACACTTTGTAGTAAAATTTCCAATATTTCTGCATGAAAAGCCTGCAATTTGAAGTTTTCCTTTAAACTTTCCTCTTCCTATGTTCGTATTTAAAGAGAGAAATGACATGATATCATCCAAATTTTCTTCCTCCTAACTACCTTTAATAGAGAGCCTCTTCATGAGCTTGAATGCCACTTCATTGGACTTCCCCTTTTCCACAACATCATTATCATAATTTTTTATTTCATATGAAATAAGAGTATTGTGAATGTTATCCAATGTCAACTCAATCTGATCTTTATATTCAAATATAGAAACCTTCATATTAAACTGAGGTGTAATTTTTCTCAAGATACTCTTGTCAATATTTATATCTTCACTAACTTCTCTAAGAGCATGTGTGTCTTCCATGAAAACATTAACCTAGTCAAATAATGTTTCAATAGACTCATTAGGGTGCATTATGAGATCCTCATATATTTTCCATATAACTAGAAACTTTTCTTCTCTGACTTCTGAGTCACTCTCATAAATGTTCAACAACTTTTACCACATAGCATGTGATTTTTTACATGACATCAAATTTATATTGATTGCATTGTATAGGGCTCCCCTAATGAATTAATCCCTTTAGTATTAGAATCTAATTCTCTTATATCATCTTCTGATAAACCACCATTGTCGATATTGGCTGATATTACAAGCGTAGATGCTGTAAAGACATCCATTTATAATGATTAGAAGTTGTGAGGCATCTGATTCATCCATAATTGAAAATTATTTCTATCAAAGATAGAAATACCTTTTTGATTGACAACCTCCATTTATTCTACTGATGGAGAACCACTGACTTTCAACCATTCCATATGATATTAATTTTTATCCAAATTAGGTTAAATACCTTGAGGGTGGGGGTGAAGCAGGGTATGAAAGATTAAAACAACATCCCCTTAAGATCCTATTTCATCGCTAAAAATAAGCTCTTATCACTTCTTCCTATAGAAATATATGAACATAAATGAAAACATGCCTGAGAAAAAATGATTTTTACTTGGTTCACCCTCACTGAGCTACTTCCAAGGAGCATAGAACCAAAATGTACCGATTGTACCAAATCCACTATGGTTCAATGAAAAATTACAAGGTTCAGGAAAGATCACTTAAATGACCAGGCTCATTACCTTTACAAGATTTAGGTTCTGTTCACTTAATTCCGAAGGGACACTCCATATGTCTCTTTCTCTAGATCAATGTTGGTGGAAAGGATCATCATCTTCCACTTCCGTTTCTCACTACTCTTGGAAGGCATCCACTCACAATTTATGGACTAATGGGTTCCTTCATTTTCATAAATGAACACATCCTCACCTATATAAATATTCTCTATAGAATTCAATTTTTCACCCAAATACTAAATCCACTATTCCACATATTGTTAGTTACTAGAAACTAATTTTAGGAACTATTTATGTCCCTTTGTGAACAACCTACTTCCTCCATGAACTATGCTGCATCTCATAGTGCATGTGCTTCACATACCACCTCTCCTCTAAAAACTACCTCTACATCCATAGACCATATCTCCCTTGTAGAATGCTTCTTCCCCTATGGACGAACCCTTCTTATGTGAACCATCCCTAATTTGTGGATGAGTTCTTCTTCCATGGCCTACATCTCCTCCGAGGACCATTTCATGTCCCACAGAGCACTTCTAATCTAAGATTAATTATTCCTTTATGGGCTACAATGCCCCCACAAAACCCCTTCACAAACAGTTGCTGCAAACTCATTCACCTTTTCCATAATCCACCTTGAAATCCTCTTCTCCTTCATGGTATCCCTATGAAATCTTTCATACTTTGTCTAATTTCTACCCGGAGTGAAGATGTTTTTTAAAGAAAACATTATAAGTAATAATGGTATTAGCGATCCTTATATAAGAAAATATATCCATAAATACCAATAATTTTATTTACTTAAATATTTGATTCGGTACTAGCTTCACCGCGTGCCGTACTCCTCTAACAGAATTTTCATCCCTCCGTGGTCTGCTTACCATTATTTTTCCTTTGCGGTGGATGATCCCTTTCACGAAAAAAAACCATTTGGGACTCCTCAAATCAATGCATCCTTCCAAAAAATGAAACAACTCATCTCATTCGCAAACTATGGTCCATCCTATGAACTATTTTCCTCCAGTTAATTATGATCATCACACGAACTATTTCCCTACACGGTCTACATACTATGTTTCACGGTCCGCCTAGTATTTCAATGAAGAAATCCTCTCTTTGCTGATTTTCATTGCCATTCCAAATACCTCATATGATTTTTAAAAACTATGATTCTCAGTCCTCATAATGTTCAATCATTTTCAAAAATCATTATTTTTCCAAAAAAAACTCTTAATTTTGAGGCCCAAAAAATTGGAAAACATTAGGAAACTGTGACACCTTCAAAACCTTCTTCAGCGAACACCAACCATGTCCATTCACAGTCATATGGATCTATTACCAAACATAATCACACCCAAAAAAACCAAGAGGAGGGATTGAGAGATTTTTTTCCTAATAGGTATGTTGTTGAATAAAACATCAACTTTTTTAGTTCCCTAAGGAGGTGACTCACAATGCTTCAATAATGGGAACAACAAAAAATACCACAAGTCTTCTCTCACACCTTAGATAATTTGTAGGTAGTGTGGAAATATGGGCCATCTCAAACATTTTTTAACAAATAATTGAGGTCAAGACTGTATAATGTATTAATTTAGATACATTTAGGGAACTAGGGATCCATTTGAGGTACGTAAAAGCTGGAACAGATGATGCAAACTCATAATGGTCATATTTCATAGGGAAAGGGTAATAGATCTAAGGTAGATCATGCTTATTCAATGGATTAGTCTCTATAAGATGCTGTAAAGGGACTATATACTATTTGAGGTATGATTTTTATCACATATAATTTATCTCTTCCTTATTTAATATTAGTGATTCACTTTCCATCATATCTACAAAATTGGTTGTTGGACTTGACTTACTAATAAACTTATCATCTAAGTTACTTTCCCTAGGTACACCATTGTGAATTAAAGTGGACCATATTCAATTATTCTCATATTTTCCTATAGTATTTTATATTTATGGACCTCTATGAGTATTCATGTTTTTGGAGACGAAGAGATTCCACATGATTCTCATTACGGATTGGTTGAACAGATTTCAAGATCAATTTGATTACTATTAGAGATGGGTATCAATTAATTCACTAAAGGGGAGAAGTATGTGATGAATAGAGAATAAAAATTGGGAGTAGGCAGAGTTGTCACAAACTTAAGTCATCTTGGAGAATCATGGCTCAGATTGTAAGATTGGATCTCTCAATAGGACCATTGATAGAACTATTGATTTTTCCTCTAGTTTTGGATCTCTATTTGGTTGTATTTATGGACGATGTCACATGAATTCCACATAATAGAGGATATTAATTTTAGATAGAGATATTGTTGTTTTCACAATCAATTTTGATACCCCCTAATTATATGACACCAACTGAGTTAAAGGAGCTCAAAGTGTAGCTAAGGGACTTAGAGAATAATGGATGTATCAGGCTGAGTACTTCACCATGGGTTTAATGTGTATTTTTCAACAAGAATGTGAATGGTAGTATTAGACTCTCTGTAGATTATTTGATGTTGAACCAGGTGACAATGAATAATATATTTCCTTTTTCCAGGATCAATGATCTCTTCAATTTTTTACAGTGAGGCCTATGGTTGTATAAGATTGATATTTGATCAGGCTATCACTAACTATAGGTTAAAGAGGTGGACATCTTGAAGATAAAATTTCAGAGAAGTTATGGGCTATTCAAGTACATGGTGATTCCATTTTTATTGAATAATTCACCGATGATGTTCATAGTTATCATGTACTTGGTCATCCAACAATATCTATACTCACTAATCATGAGGTTCATTAAATACATCGTCTTCCACTTATCATCCTCATAGAAACATTCCAAACATCTTTAGATTGTCCTTGGCATGCTTCAAGAATAATGGATATATGAGAAGATGTTTAAGTGTAACTTTTGGATAAAGGAGGTGAAATTTTTGGTTCATGTGGTGTCTAAAATAGGTATATCCTCAGAACTGGAGAAAGTAGAGGTAGTGATTCCCTAGACATGTCCCAGGAACAAGTTCAGGATTATGAGATTCTAATGTTTAGCTAGATACTACTGATATTTTTTCCAGGACTTGTCCTGAATATTAGTTTCTATGACTACAATGATGAATAATGGATTAAATTTATAGTGGTATAACCAGTGTTAAGTGGTGTTTCTTGAGCTGATGCAGAGTTACCTATAACTCTAGTGTTGATACTATTAAATTCAAGTATTGTTTATATTGTTTACTTTGATGCATCAGGCATTTGTTTCGGAGAAATATTTATACAAATAGAGATGGTAGTCACTTATGGGTCATGTCAGCTATGACCCTATGAGTGGAAATATCCTACCCACTACTTGGACATGGGATCCGAGGTCCAAACTTTGAAGTGTTAGTGATATTATATCTTTTGTAAGAGGTTTTTTTCTATACTAACCATAAGATCCTCAACTATATCTTCACACATTGGGACCACAATTTGATTCAAAGGCATTGAGTGGAGTATCTATAGTTTCCAAACATTGAGATACAGTCTTCACCTGGTAAGAGTAATGTCATTATATATTCTATTACCCATAAGATATCGGTTTTTTAGGATCTTGGTGAATGGAATTTATAAAAATAGTTCCACCTAATGATCTTGTTGGATGAATAGAGGACAAATGTTTATTACGATCATAGATCAATGGAATGTTCTCCATTGGTGATCATATATTATATATTGGACCTAGTAAAGGATGGATAAGAGACTGACCTAGAGTGTGATGTAATTCTAGAACAATTAGATGAATATGACTCGATACGTAAATGGTTTTTGGATGATTATGATATGATCCATGAACATAAAATAATTATAGTTCCTACTTTCATTATAGAGGATATGACGAGGGAATTATATACCTCTATTTGGGTGGTACAACTAAGGGTTAAAAATATGTACCACAACATAAGGTAACAGTTTTGGTGGCTAGGGATATATAGGAAGATTTTTGGATTTGTTTCTTGATGTAATACGTGACATTGGATCAATACCAAGCACCAATGTCTTGGTGGTTTTCTCCAACCAGTTTCAGTTCCCTTATGGAAGTGCGAGGATGTGAAAATGGAATTTTTTATGGGGTTACCCAAGACCATGAGGAGTTTTGACATTGTCTAGGTGATTGTTGATATAATGATTAAGGTTTATAATTTTTTATCGATCTGTGAGACTCAATATATAGATGATCTGAGAATTATGTGTGTCTATGAGATGGTATTATTAAATATATTTACCCTGATATATGTTTTTGAATGTTATGTATGTATGATTTCATATATTTGGCATGGATGTTTTAAGGCCTTAGGGACTCAACTAAAATTTAAAATAATATTTCCTTCCAAGACTAACGGACAGTTCGAGCAGATGATTCCCATAATAAAGGATATGACTTGGGAATGTACCCTGAGATTTGAAAGCTCTTGCAGTGATCCACTATACTTTTTTCTCATAAAACAAAATTTAATAGGATTCAATTCATATGGAACATTATGAGGATCTATATAGTAGGCCATGTTGTTTACTGCTCTTTTGGCATGAGGGTGGTGAGGTAGTAGTTGTGGGGCTCAGTATGGTATATGAGACCTTTGAGGGAGTCCATATGATCTAGAAGAGTTTTATCATATCTCTAAGTCGACATAACTCATATTCTTACCATAGGAGGAGACCTTTATATTTTTTAGTTGATTGGTTCTTTTTAAGAGTGACTCCTCATTTAGGCCATCCGTGTTTTAAGGAAGTTGGGGAAGCTGGCACTAGGTAATGATAGAACCTTCACGATCAATAAGAAAGTTGGTATAGTGGTTTATCATATGGATCATCCCTCCCACTAACAATGTATAAATAAATGTTTTATATACCACATTGTAAGAACCTGTATCTTCTTTTCAGGTATGTTTTTCCTTTTCCTAGATTTTTTTAGAAAAGAATAGTTTCTGGAAATTTTTTATGTACATGTCGTCTACTTTATGAGGACAGGCCATGTACTTCATTGTTGTAGGAGGCCGTATGGTGGCCATGCCATGGCCACACACACGGTCATTTGGGGTGACGTGGAGGCCTCCTAAAGAGAAGTATGGAAAAGGAAATTACACGCCATGTACTTCAAAAGTACATGCCATGTATTTTTTTTTCATAAAACGCACCAGGGTCACATCTGATTGACAGAACTATCTTCTTTTAGGTTTCGTCCATCCGAGAGAACCCGTTTGGACACGGATCTTTAACGAGCCCCCGAGCCTCCATCTGTCCTCCAAATCCAACATCGTCGGTTGTGTTGGAATCGCATCGGTTAGTTCTTCCTTTTTCTAGAGCATTGTTTTCCAATTCCTCATCTTTTCCATGTTATAATGGGTTGAACGCCTTGTGAGTTTTCTTCTATCTAAAGCATTATAACTCGATTCAAGACACGTGGTTCAATTATATTGATCACCCAACACTGAGGTTGGTGGTTTGTGCCTTTCTGTAAAATGTCATTGAGTTTTATGTAAAAATTTTCCCAATACCCATGAACGGGGTATTAAGTGTTTACCATTTTAGCCCTATTGTTTTCTACTTTTCTTGTATTCTTAAATAGAGAATATTGTTTTTGATTTGGGTAATGTTTTGTGCTTTGGATGTATTCCCCATGCATGTTCTGCCTATTTTGACCTTTGGGTCTAGTTTTCCTGTTAGGCTGCTGTTTTCATTCCCATGCCTAGTATTATAGGATGGTGTGACTGTTGCGCTGATATGTTGTTATGTTGTAGAATGATATCCAAGTAGTTCTTGAGGCCATGTGACCAACCGTGTAGAGGGCGCCTCTGGGTGGATTCTAGAATCGGGACGTCACAATGTGGTATCAGAGGAATTATTTTCTCTAGACTTAATGTTTAGAGCCTTTAGCCAGGGATAGGATGGAATAGGTACTTGGTAATAAGTTGTGCCCGGGAGTAGCGAACCCTTGTATAGGGAAAATCTAATCTACCTCGTTTATTGCAATTTTCCTAGTTTACAATTGTATAGTTGATTTGATTTCATCATTGGGTGATTCACATGTTTTTTGTTGTTACTGTTGATGTTATTGAGGTTTTATTTCTATCACAACCCGATGAGATGAGGGTATGCCATCTCATGCATCATATAGGCACTTTATAGAAATCACATGTCATGCATTCATGCCATGTCATCTAGGATGCATTAAAAATTTCATGTTGTTGTGATAGATGTTGTGTATAATATACTTCTTGTTGTGATAGATGGCTTGATAAAAATATCTGCTTCTTGTAATAGCATTGATTGTGTAAGGTTTTGTTTGAATGAATTCCAAAAAATTGGTTCTTGAGGTGTTATGGGACCTCATGGACCAGAATTTGGTGGATCATTGACTTTTTTACCTTGTTTATAACTTTTTGAGATTCCAAACGTTGATTCGTGGGGAGTTTGGGCCCTCACGGATCAGAATTTGGAACTTTCCATGTTCGTTTTAGTGTTTTTTAGGCTTTGGAGTAGTTTTTGAGGTTTACTGTCTGGAAAACCCCATAATACACGCCATGTAGTTTTGAATACACACCACGTGTTCTTTTGTTCTGGAAGAAACTGTTTTTCATAAGTACATGCCATGTACCTTATGTACATGCCATGTAGTCATTAACTGTGTCACAGGCTGTGTGGGTAGAGACACGTGATTGGGAAAATCTTTTCGGAACACACCGTGTACCGGTTGTGCACGCCGTGTAGTGTGATCCTAGGAGTCCTATCGTGTAGCTAACAACACAGGTCGGTAGGGACTCTTCTTATACACGTCGTATCAGGTTTGAACACGATGTGTAGTATAACGTTGGTGCCCGAACGTGTCACTGACAACATGGGTCGATGTTATCCTTCTCATACACACTGTGTCTGTTTGGAACACGCCATGTACTGTCAGCCATGTAGTTGGCCATGTAACTAACCACATGGTCGATTGGGACTTGTTAATACACATCGTGTCCATCTGGAACATTCCATGTAGTGTAACCTTGGTACACAGGTCGTGTCACTAACAACACGTGCCAAGTGAAGCTTGTCTAGTACACACCGTGTTGACTGAGAACCCACCATGTAGTCTTGTCTTGGGAGAGTTTTGTGTCTTAGCCATGTAGAATGACTCGGGAAGGGGAAGAGGATTCAAGTACACGTCGTGTGTTAGGATACACACCGTGTGGTTTGGGTGTTACCTGGCCAGTTTTTTCCAGAGTACATGCCCATGTACATGACTTAAGGGAACACACCGTGTAGGCTTTATACAAGCCATGTAGTCTTGTTTTGTGAAATATGAATGCTTTCTTTCTCATGTTCCCTTCTTACAATTCTATTTTTTAGTCCATGATAATATTGATCTAAGGTGTGCATTTGACCTTGCAGATTCATGCCACCAAGACTCCTCTGGTTGTCCGCCAGTTACAGGGAAGTGATCAGACGCCAGATATGACTGATCAGGGACTTCCCACAGATCATCCTATTGTGACAGTCTTGGAATCAGTAGTTATAACTATTACTGGTACTGATGCGTAGTTCGGGGAAGGCTTCATGAGGACGATGAAAACCTTATATGGAGCTCCGGATTCTACCCCGTCAATGGAAGATTTGACGTGTGTTTTCCAGCAGTAGCATCCTCACACTTTCTTAGGGGAAGGAGGGCCTCAGGCTATAAAGTCATGGCTAGAAGCCATGCTGACGATCATTGAGCATCTGGAGATGCCTCTAGAGAGGATGGTGAGGTTTTCTACTTACATGCTATGGGATTCTGCCAAGAGGTAGTGGGATGTGATCTAACAGGCAGGGCATCAGTAGGTTATGGCATGGGAGTGGTTTCAGTGCATCTTCTATGACTACTTCTATTCGGAGACCCTGAGGGCCGACTGAGCCCTTGAGTTCATCAGTCTGGAGTAGTGTACTCTTTATGTTATGGATTACTCCTCTCGCTTCATCGAGCTTCAGCTTTTCACACCCTTCCTAGGAAGAGATGGGTTATTCTTGGCAAGGATGTTCGAGGATGGACTCATACAGGACATTCTCTCTCATGTGAATATCATCATATTGACTTCCATCACTTCTATCGTCAACCAGGCACTGATTATAGAGTGAAATATGAGGGATTATAGAGTTGTGATCTAGGGATACTCGACATATGGAGTTATTATCCTTCCTACTAATAGTAGGAAGCGCCATAGGGAGTCTTCGTGAAGTGATTCAAGGATGAGAGACATATCTTCTGGTATCCATGTGGTATGCTGCCAGTGTGGGAAGAGTGGTCTTATGAGGATACAGTGCCAGAGATACCGAGTGGAGTGTCGATCTTACGACAAGAGGGGTCACCTTCAGAATTTCTTTCAGGTCTTCTCACCAGCAGCTGGTGACAGGGGTTCCTCTATGACTCCACGTTTGGGAGCATCACCGCTAGTTTCTCACCAGTCTGGGAACTAGAGTTCTTCTGGCCGTTCAAGATGAGGTGGAGGTGTTGACCGTGGTGGTCAGTCACCAGTCTTTCAACGATAGCAGATTTGATCAGCTCAGAGTGGTCAGGAAGGGTTACAAGGTCGTGGAGCAAGCCAGACCTTTGCAGTGGAGCAGACCTAGCAGTAGCAGGATCTCGGACACTCTACAGTTTGAGGTACAATCCTAGTTTCCTTAGTTTTATCTTCAGCTCTTTTCGATACAGGGGACTCCCATAGCTTTATATCTGTTTCTGTCGTGGATAGCCTTGGGCTCTATATATTTTCTTATATTGATATCTCGACGCTAGAAACTCTGTTGGGGACTATAACGGCTAGTGTACGTCAGTGCAAGGAGTGACCTCAAGAGGTTGGTGGGTTTTACTTCTTATGGGATATCTATCTACTAGAGATGACTGGCTGTGATGTCATTCTCAGAATCGACTGGCTAGTTCCCTTCTAGGCAGTCGTCGAATGCTACCGTCGAAGGGTGAGTTTCATATCACCAGTGGGTGGATCTTTTCTTCATAGGGGAAAATGGGATGTACAGGCAAGCAGAGTGGGTCCAGAGCATCATTGGTTAAGAGGAGTTACTGCCCAAATTTCTAGTCTATATCTGGATGACTATGGGACATCAGAGTTATACTTCCCTCCAGTGGTGGATCGTTTCAGGGATGTCTTTTCGGAGGACTTTTTAGGTTTACCTCCATAGCGTGAGGTAGAATTTTCTATTGATCTTATATCAAGATCAGCACCAGTGTCAATTCCTCCTTATAAGAAGGCTAGACCAGATTTACAGGAGCTCAAAACGCAGTTAGAGGAGTTGCTGGCAAAGGGTTTCATCTGAAGCATTACTTCTCCTTGGGGTTCGCCTATCCTATTTGCAAATAAGACGGACAGTACCCTCAAAATTTTTGTGGATTATCAGAAGTTGAACCAGTTGACGGTCAAGAACCGATATCCCTTGCCCATGATTGATGATTTCTTTGATCAACTTCAAGGAGCTCGGGTGTTCTCGAAGATGGACATGAGATCCAGTTATCATCAGTTTCACATTAGACCATTTGATATACCTCTTATAGCCTTCTGGAGATGGTATGGTCTATATGAGTATATCATTATGTCATTCGGTCTCACGAATGTGCCTGTAGTTTTCAAGGTTACTGATGAACAATGTGTTCCATCTATACTTGGATTCCTTCGTGATGGTTTTCATGGACGATATCTTGGTGTATTCTCACACTCGACACGACCATGATACACACCTTGAGACCGTTCTGAGTACACTAAGAGAGAATCAGTTATATTATAAGCTCTCAAAATGCCACTTTTGGATGGATTAGATTCACTTCTTGGGTCATATAATCTCGGAGACAAGAGTATTAGTAGACTTAGGGATAGTCAGAGCAGTAGTTTCCTGGGAGCAGCCGAAGAATGTCTTTGAGTTTTATGTGCAAATTTTACCAATACCCATGAATGGGGGGGTATTTCATGTTTATCATTTTAGACCTATTGTTTGAATACTTTTCTTGTATGCCTGAGTAGAGGTTATTGTTTTTTAATAGGTTTATTTGTTTTGATTTGGACGTATTGCCCATGCATGTTCTGCCTGTTTTTAACATTGGGTCTAGTTTTCCTGTTAGGCTGTTGTTTACTTTCCCATGCCTAGTATTTTAGGATTGTGTGACTATTTCCTTGATATTATGTTTTGATATAGAATGATATCCAAGTAGTTCTTGAGGTTTACTTTGGCTGTTATGCAATTCTATACTTTCTAATTTTACATGGGGCTATGAGAACCTAGTGTAGTAGACCATAGAGAGAATTGATGTAAGGGCCTTTCCAGAGTGTCTTTTATAATTTAAATTGTAAGACCATAGGTAGAATTGACGTTGAGTGCTTCCTAACAGAGTCTGTAGTTACTCGAAATGGGCCACAGAGGGAATGTGACATAAGTGCTTCCCTAGAGTTCCTTTAGTACCTATATGAGACTATAGGGGGAATTGAGGTGAGTGCTTCCTCAGAGAGTCTATACATTATCTGAACCAGAGGGGTGATACTGTGTGTGATTCCCAGAGGGTTTCTTGTATCTATTAGGTAGGACCATAGGGGATAGGTTGTGAGTAATTCCCAGAGGTTTACCTGTTGTGTTTATCTGATTTGATTAGCTGTTGCTTGATATTTTGATTGTGGGTTGGTTACTGTTGAGTACTTCCTATTTACTGCTTTCTGCACTTTTACCTTCCATATATTCACTGACTGTTAGGCACAAATCTTGTGGTGGTTTCCTATTGGGAATCGTCTCACACCCTGTTTGGGACATTCTTTTGGGCCTAAACAAGTTATATTGTTTCAGGTATAGACAAGGGAAAGAGCCCTTCCACATCAGGTACTTGATTGCATTGGAGTTAGAGAGCATGGGACCAAGATGAGGCATGAAAAGATGAGGATTTTTTTATATGTTTTCCTTTTTTACTTTTTTTTAGTACTGTTTTCAACATTGTGACTTGTTTGGCTACTTTCCTAGACATATATGTATCATGAACCATTTATATATATATTCTCTAGTTGTTTCTTTATCAATCTTTTGTTGTTACTGTTGTTTGGTATTATTATGGCGTCCACTATTGTATGATTTTTTTCTTCCACTGTGTTACTCTGCCAATGAGGGCATAGTTTCCCCACTATCACACCCAAGGTCCTTGCTGCTAGTCGGAAACCTCGGGCGTTCGGGGAAATGCGCTTGAGGCCATGTGACCAACCGGGTACGGGGCACCTCTGGGTGGCTTCCGGAACAGGGACATTACAAAGTGGAGTTTTATAGGGATGGTTGGATACTACATATGATTCATTAAGTACTTTTCACGCTTCGTAGAACCGGTGACGGTTCTGACTAAAAAGGTTGTGAAGTTCCTATGGTCAGATTCTTGTGAGTCAGCCTTTCAGGAGCTGAAAGGGAGGATGACTTCAGCACCGATACTGGTATTGCCAGAGCCGGGAAAGAGATAATCTTTTTATTGTGATGCTTTAGGTATCGGGATATGAGTTATGATTATGTAGGGAGATGGAGTCATTGCATGTGGGTCTCAGCAGTTGAGTCCACATGAGAGGAATTACCCGACACACGATCTTGAGTTGGAAGTTGTTGTTTATGCCTTACGCTGTTGGAGACATTATCTTTTGGGTGATCATTTTGTTTCATTCATTGATCACAATAGTTTCAAGTACATATTCACTCAGCATGATCTGAATTTGAGACAGTGAAGGTGGGTTGAGTACCTTCAGTATTTTGATTTTGAGCTTGCCTATACGCCAGGCAAAGGCAACGCAATGGCTGATGCGTTGAGCAGGAGGACTCAGATACATGCAGTTCAGGAGGCCAGTAGTGAGTGTAAGCTTATGTTTATATTCTCTGAGATGCATCTAGAGGTTCACAACATACAGGGGAAGACTTTACTTTATTCTGTAGATGTTACCTATAAGCTTCTTTATCGATTTTGAATGAGGCAGCTATCAGATTCTGAAGGCCTAGTCCAACGGGAGAGTGTGTCATGAGAGGACCCTATTCCTGGGTGGACTATAGGTGAGGATGAGATCTTGCATTTCTAGCGATGTGTATGGGTGCCAGAAGATATACGTGAGGAGCTAATGCGGGATTTTCATTCCTCGGTTTGGGAAGTTCATCCAGGTGTCACCAAGATGCATCATTATCTACACCATCAGTATTAATAGCCAGGTATAAAGAGGGATGTTGCTGGTTTCATCATGAGGTGTTCTACTTGTCAGCAGGTGAAAAGTAGTGCATCAGCGGCCATAAGGGCTTCTACAGTAGTTACCCATTCTCAAGTGGAGGTGGAACTATGTTGCGATGAATTTCGTGAGAGTTTTTTTGAGGTCTCATTGAGGGAACGATATTGTGTGGGTTTTCATTGACAGGATTACGAAGGTTTCTCACTTCCTTCCGATCAAGGAGACCTTAAGTGTTGATGATCTGGGAGGGATTTTCATCTGTGAGATTGTACGTATTCAAGGAGTTCCACAATCCATTGTTTCAGACAACGATGCATGTTTTACTTCTCGGGTTTGGCAGGGGCTTCAGAAGGCTTTGGGTATACAGGTACTTTTGAGTACAGCTTACCACCCCCAGATAGATGGCCAATCTGAGCATATGATCCAGGTGCATGAGGATATGCTCTGAGCATGCATTCTGGATTTTGGTGGTTCTTGGAAAAAACATATACCGCTTGTGGAGTTTGCCTACAATAATAGTTTTCGTGAAACTATTCATATGACACCTTATGAGGCTTTCTACAGCAGGCCATGATGATCACCCTTATGATGGATAGAGGTAGGAGATGAAACTTTGTTGGGACCTCGTCTTGATTAGGAGACCACAGAGCAAATAGAGTTGATTCAGAAGAGGATGGATACTGCAAAGTCTCATCAGAAGTCTTATGCTGATCAGTGGAGACGACCTCTGGAGTTCTAGGTCGGGGATCAGGTTTTTTCTATGTGTCACACCAAGGTTGGGACACAGAAGGATTAGGAGGCAGGATAAGCTTTCGCCGAGGTACATCGGGGCGTTTGAGGTGTTGGAGAGAGTTGGGCCGGTTGCCTATCGGTTGAATTTACCTCATAGGTACCGAACTATGGATGACTTTTTCCATGTTTCTCAGTTCTGACGTTACTTTTCAAAACCGTCTCATGCTTTACAACCCGAGGAATTCAAGTTGGAGGTGGATGCATCTTTTGAGGAGCATCCTATTCGGATTTTCGATCGTAGTACGAAGGTTCTCTATGGACAGTCTGTTCCTCTGGTATGGGTGCTATGGCAGCACGGTCGAGTATAGGACAGGACTTGGGAGAGGGAGGCCTATGTACAATCATAGTGGCCAGAGTTGTTCAGGGTTTCTTCTTCTATGCCATGCTAGAGAAATTCAGGGATGAATTTATTTAAGGGGGGAAGTTTGTAAGAACTCGGATCTTATTTTGAGGTATGTTTTTTCATTCTTCTGGAGTTTTTGAGAAAAGAGGAGTTTCGTGAAATTTTTGAAGTACACGCCGTGTACTTCATTGCCGCAGAAGTCCATTTGCTGGCCGTGTCATGGACACACACATGGTCATGTGGGGTGACATGGAGGCCGCCTAAGGAAGAGTATGAAAAAGGCAAGTACACGATGTGTACTTCAAAACTACATGCCGTGTATTTTCTTTTTTTCATTAAACAGACCAGGGTCGCGTCTGACAGATAGAACACTCTTCTTTTAGGTTATGTCCGTCCAAGAGAACCCATACAACCATGGATCTTCAAAAAACCCTCAAGCCTTCGTCTGTCATCCGAATCAAACACCGTCGATTGTGTTGGAATCACATCGATGAGTTCTTCCTTCTCCTAGATCATCATTTTACAATTCCTCCACTTTTCCAATTTATCTTGTGTTGAACGTTTTGTTTGATTTCTTAGATCTATGGCATTCTTAGGAGATTCAAGCCTTGTGTTTAAAGTATATTGATCTCCCAACACTGCGGTAGGTGGTTTGCACCTTTCTGTATAAATTCTTTGAGTTTTATGTGAAAATTTGTCCAATACCCATGAATGAGGTGTTGTGATTTTACCGTTTTAGCCATATTGTTTTCCTGCTTTGCTTGTATGCCAGACTAGAGGTTATCGTTTGTGAATACGGTAATGTTCTGTGATTTGGATGTACTTTGCATGCATGTTCTGCCTGTTTTGACCTTTGGGTCTAGTTTTCCTGTAAGGCTGCTGTTTACTTTACCATGCCTAGTATTGTAGGATGGTGTGACTGTTGCTCTAATATGATGTTATGATGTAGAATACTAGACAAGTAGTTCTTGAGGCTATGTGACCAACCGGGTATGGGGCGCCTCTGGGTGGCTTCTGGATTCGGGACGTTACACACATCTCCAGAGGTGCATTGCTTATCCTATAGATGTCATTGACTGTGAGGATGCTGAGCTATAGCTTGATGAATTGAACATGGAGAACTATGTGCAGATTATATATTAGACTAAGAAAGTACATTGAGGTAACATGATACCACTAATTTGGATGTTATAGAATTATGGGTAGATCAAAGAGGAAACATGGGAGAAAGAGCCTTATTTTCAAGCTATGTAGACCTAGTTTTTTGAAAAGACTCTTTGAGGCAGTTACAAAGGATGACAAGTCATTAGAGGGGGAGAATTGTAATATCCATATTTTTTTGAATGTATAATATATTAATAGATTATAAATTTATTCTCTATAATTTTTTATTCACTAATACGACTTGTGAATAGGTTGATGTTTAGTGACTGAGGTTCTTGGAACTGAAGGTATAAGAGTTGCGGTGGGCATGGCCTTAAGGTGACTACAAAATATCCATCGATTAGCTGATGGAACCCACTAGCTAGCTGATGGGGATCCAGTGGGCCTATATTTTTCTAAACAACCCATCATCCTACCTCTGAATGAGGTAGAATGGTCAACATTATATTAGGCACACTGGCTAATAGGTGTCCAGACACTTACCAGCTAGAATTCCCAGTCAATGGGTTTATTAAATACACCTCATGGGATTTAATTTCATGCACTATTCCACCTTGTTTAATAAAAAAATATAAACCCTTATCCTATTTCTTATTTTATACCTCCCCTAATATTTTTTTATTTATCTCATACACATCCCTTGGTTTTACAACCATTGAACATGTATGGTGACGCCAAAACCACAAGATATTCCTAGATCAATGCCAAATATATCTTCTTATTTGTTTGATATATGTGGATCTATGTTGGATATATGTTTTCCCTAAAGTTAAAGTAATTATTTTTCATATTATTCATAGATTGGTGATGGATCTAACATGTTCAAAGTGGTTATTTGTTGAATCAAGATCTACCATAGGAAAAAGGTGTTCATTGGGTATGTGTTTAGGAAACTTCATCATATACCTCTTATTAACATTATATTAATGATGTAACCTTAACATGTAGTTAATTCTGTGTAAGATTGATGTAGGATTTGATATTTCAATGATATCCTCTCTTGATCATGTATAGAACTCTCAAGAACTGTGATGTTTCTTGGTAAGTCATCTAGAAAAATTATCATAAGGTCTTCTTCTTATTGATTCTCATATCTTTTCCATTGATTAATTTATGATGGCTTGAGGATAATTGGATACACCTAAGGCCCTCTTCAAGAATCAATATTAAATTCATGATCCAATCTTTGACAGCTGAATGAGTCAGTTAATTGGTATCCCATCCATTGAAATGCCTAGAAATTAACTTTGTTGATGGGATACATAAGGTTTGTGATTATAGAATGATGTTCTTTACATGGTTTCTATTGATTATCCATTAAAATATTATTTTGTAATGAACAATAATTGAGTTACACAAACTTGATGTGTGATCCATTGTACATTGTCGTATGGCATGTTCATTCATCGATTTGTTGATGAACCTTCGGGTTCTTCACCAACAACCTTATGGTATGAAATACCTTACCAATTGGGGATCTCATTTACATATTACCATGGTATAATTCATTTGTATCTATACTTTTTATTGTACTTTATTATGTTCACATTTGTGTGTAACCCATTAGACCCCTTTACGACACATGATTCCATGAATATATTTATGTATCTTATTGGAAATATTTTATTTTGATCACATGTATTGGTTTGTTGCTACTATATTATCATAATGATATACGCTGCATTACTTGTATTATCTTCCTTGTTATGTGTATTACCATCTCTATGGAGGTTGTTCATGGTACATGGGATAGTTGTACCATTGTGTGATGTTTATCCCATAGAGGCATAGTGTGCAAGGATTGTGACAATGATGATGATGGACATGAATATAGAGTAGTGGAATGATGGCCTCGAGGCCTAATCCAAGGTAGTGGTATTAGGTTCATGATTGACTAGAGGCCTAACATGAGGCTTAGATAAGGTACAATAGACTAGAGGCATGACCCGTGATAGAGCTAGGATTCAATAGTCTAGGTTATTGACCCGAATCGATGAAATGAGACTATTTTGAGATGTGATTATTAGCCTCATTTCTGGTTATTTCCCACTTAAAACATGTTACGACTACCTTTCCAGTATTGCGCCCAATTAGGTATGGCCAGGGGTCTATGCCATTTTTTCTAGAACATAACCACTTAGTATGTGATTTTATATTTGATATGCATGTGTAAAAATTTATCATTATCATCAAATATAGTTGATATACCTATGAACCCCTATTAAGGATGCATTAGTGGTGTCCAACTATGTTTTATTACTCACTCCCTACACATTCATGTCAATTTTTGTGAAGTCATCATGTATATGGATCTAAATAATTGAATGGAACTATGACTGATGGTTGAGTAGAGGATCATGGAGTTAAGAGCAGTACCAGGATGTATTCTAGAGGATACTACTATTTAGTTTTCATTTATCTCCTTGCACATGTACATTTTTTGAATTTCCACCATGGGAGCCCTTTTACTTATCTTTGTGACCGGAATTCCATCTATATAAGTTCTTCATTTTTACTCTGATTATTATAATTTATTATTTTATGTTACAGACTTTTTATTTTTGCAATGACATGATACTAAGGGTATATTATCCCCATTGATGGACTGAGATCCTCACTGCTAGTCTCCATTCACTTATGTACGAGGAGGCGCACGTGAGGTCATAAGGCTCTCCGACATAGACCTGATGGTTCGGGGTAGGGAATTACAACCTATAATCTCATCAAATCATATTGAACATTTGATTTATGTCACGACCCGCCCTCAGGGTCCGTGTCGTGACTACCCCAAGCCCGCCTTCCATAGGCCAGGGGCTGGCGACTAGCACCAAGGCGTAAATCCCGGTAAAAAGGGAAGGCATTGACTTTGTAAAGTAAACAAACACCACAGAGTAAGCAAGCAGAAAGTAAACACTAAGAAAAAGCAGTGTACAACTGAAAGTGCGAAAAAGTAATTGGGCCAGTATACAAACCCAAATTGAAAGTAAAGTACAACTCAAAAGGGAAAACAACAACTGAAAAGTAAAAGCCGCTACACCGAGCTGTCCACTGGAAATCCCACCTGAAGGGTGGGTACAGATAGCTCCACTGCTCCATGGGTCCCGTCGTCCGTTCTGAGCATGTCCCGCCCAGTGGTCCACCTCCAGGTACTGTCCTGCTCTACAAGCCTCAGCTAAGATCAACGCTGTCCGTCGTCTGCAACCAACACAACGTAGTGTGGGCAAAGCCCGTGCAGGGGTGAGTATAAGCTACTCAGTAGGGACCCCGAGACCCCTGAAGGTCTCTCAAATCCACAGAGGATAAACCACGAAGAAAGGTACAATCACAATCCACACAGGAAAGCAATAGGTTTCAACTCACACAGGTATACATCCTCAAAGGACGATAAAGATGATCTCTGATCCATCTAAGTCGTCGGACCCACGAAGGATCGATAGGTAACTAACCCCCGCAAAAGACCCACACAGGATCGGGCCCACGTAGGACCTGTAGGCGTTGGTTCACACAAGACCGCTGAGCGCAAAGACCCACACAGGATCAGACCCACATAGGATCGGGCCCAGACAGGACCTGTAGCACTGATCCACGTAGGATCGCTGAGTGCTGAAGTCGTCGTTGTCGAATCCACACAGGATCTCTGTACTGTCGTGGTCACAGTCACAGTAGCAGTAGTAGCAGTAGTAGTCACAGTAATAGTCGCAGCCAGCACTAGGGTTCCCGCACACAGCAAGCTCGTTCGGAGGGTCCGCTCCACGAGCCGAGAGGCTGATACATCAACTGTCACAAAGTCCAAAGTTTATGTATCCAAAAGTTCCGTATCGTCAACAGGAACTCAACGCAACAGATGGCGCGTCGATCGGACGCCCGGTCTGAGAGTTATTGGCATTTTTGTCCACGGGGCCCGGTTGGTTTTTAAGGCAAAACCAACCCGACCGTACTCCACCTGCGTCCAATCCTCGGGTGGAGTATGCCAAAAGATCTGTCTCACTAAGAGGAACACAACAAAGATGATGGCACGTCAATCGGACGTCCGTAGCTCAAGATATGAGTGTTTCCGCTCCGAAGGCCCGGTTGGTTTCGTGAACGAACCAACCCGGCCGAACCCAAAGTATTCCGAAACATTGAGTGTGATATACCAAAACTACCGTCTCGATCCAAGGATCGCGTTGCCGCAGACGGTTCATCAATCGGAGGTCCGTGGCTCAAGTTATGGCCAAAAGACCGAAACCGATTCGAAACGGGGGGTCCGGGTCCGGGCCGACCCGGCCCGACCCCCCCTGGGTCGGCCCGAACCGGGTCACCCGAACCGGGTCGACCCGACCCGGGTCCGACCCGGCCCGGCCGGGCGGCCGGCGGCGCGGCGGCCTGGCACCACACGGAGGTAGCGCGCGGGGGCTAAGCCCCCGCTTGATTGGGATGGCGGCGCGACATTACGCCGCACCCTTTTGGAATCCGGCCCCCCTCGTGGGGGCCTGGTTGAAGAAACCGGGGGGCCGCCTGCCCCCCTCAAGGAAACCGCCCCCCAATTAAATGGGGGGGCTTTAGTGCTGGCCGAGGGATTAATTTCCCCCGGATTTTGACCATCCGGCCGGCCAGCTGGCCGGCCGGTTTTTCTCCAACGGGACCGGTAAACCGGTCCCCTTTTTCTGGCTTCCGACGCCGGCGGCCCGGCCGCCGGTCTTCTCGTCCCGCCGCGGCCCGGAACCGGCCGCGGTGTTTGTCGTCCGGCACGGTGCGACGGCACCGCGCCCCTCCGCCGCGCCTTTGATTCCCCTTGACGCGGCGCGACGGCGTCGCGTTCTTGATGATTCTTCCACGGCGCGGCGCGACGGCGCCGCGCAATGTAATCGTACGATTATCTGCGTGGTGCGACGGCACCACACCACCTTGTTTCCACCCGCAAGATAAATCAACAAGAACGATGGAGGGGGTTCGGTCGTGGTCATGCGATCCCCCCCCCCCCCTCACGTTAAACAATAACACAAAATTATAATCCTCACGTTAGTCATGATAGAACCACGAACAAGGATAAATAAATAAACAATAACAACAACCCCTACCTTGAAAATTGACGTCGCACGTCGGTTATCGCGGAGAAAGGCGTCGCGGCGTCGGACGTAGATTCCATGGACGTCGGGGTGCGTCCGAGGAGGAAACGACGTCTCTTCACTTGTTGCTAAGACGAAGAAGAGAGGTACGTTGTCGTCGGCGATGATCACCACGGTCGGCGACTTCTCCCTTGTCGAGGAGGAAGATGAAGACGGAAGAATCCGGGACACCGAGTCTCGAAGGTCGTGGGATCGATGTTCCTTGACGGAGAAGAACCGTTATTCACGTTTTTCATCGAAGACGAAGAAGATCTTCAAGTCTCTCAACGATTCTCCCAATCCTATCAAGTAACAAAGGAACTAACCCAAAAATAAATTAATCTTAGACTTAATTTATTAACACAACCCAACCTTTGAAATTCAAGAGTTTGAATTTCAAAAACTCAAAATTAAACTCACTAATTAATTATACATGAGTTGTATAATTAATTAAAAGTTAAGTTGAGAAACCTTTAAGAGGGAGAGAGGGGAGTTAGGGAATTTGAAAAGGTGGGGCTCGGGTGGGCCCCTCCTCACCTTAATCCTCTCTTAGGTGGTTAAACCACCCAACTTCCAACAAAAGAATATAAACACTTTTAAGATATAAAATAAATATTGTATAAAAAATTTATTTTACTCTTCATTTCATCTAGAAAAAAATAAAAATCTCCTCCTAGGCAAATGCAACTTCGGAAAAGGTCTCCTTAAGCGAATATCGGCGCTGCGAGATCATCGGTGCCCTCAGATTTCAATTCCGAGCACCGGATCAAAAGTTAGAAATTCCCGCTCGTTCGTTCACTGAACGTACCCGAGCCAAACTTCAGAAATTGATTCCGGGCACTCCGGGCCTCAGAATCAGGTGCCGTCAGAAACCGCGCTCTTGTAAAATTCCAAAGAAAATTAATAAAAAATTTCCCTTGAATTTTACGGGTCTTTACATTACTCCCACCTCAGGGTTTTACGTCCCCGTAAAGATACATCAAAAACTAGGGAAACAAATGAGGGTATTGAGCACGCATCTGAGCCTCCCGCTCCCATGTGCTCTCCTGGAGATTCCCGTGCTGCCATCTGATGCGCACAAGAGGAATCGATCGCCCACGCAGGACCCACTCCTTTCGATCCTCTATCTCCACCAGGACCTCCGTAAAAGTCACCCCATCGTCAACGTCAAGCTCCCCATGGTCAATGATGTGCGTCGGGTCGTGCACGTATCTCCTTAGTTGAGACACGTGGAAGACGTCGTGCACCTGGTGCAACTGAGGTGGTAGAGCCAGGCGATAAGCCACCTCACCAATAATGCTGAGGACCTGGAAGGGTCCGATGAAGCGCAGAGATAACTTGCCGCCTCAGCCAAATCCTTGAATACCACGTCGAGGTGAGACCCGCAAGAAGACGTGGTCGCCGTCCTCGAACTCCAGTGGCCTCCGCCTCCTGTCAGCGTATGACTTCTGCAGGCTCTGTGCTGTCCTCATCCGCTCCTGGATGACCTGGACCTTCTCTGTCGTGGCCTGGACCATCTCCGGTCCCACCAGTGCTGACTCTCCAGGGTCTGTCCAGCATAAAGGAGATCTACAAGGTCGGCCGTACAACGCCTCGTACGGTGCCGTCCCGATGGTGGAGTGGTAGCTGTTGTTGTACGCAAAATCCACCAAGGGTAGGTGGTCCTCCCAGCTACGACCAAAGTCGAGGACACATGCGCGGAGCATGTCCTCGAGAGTCTGAATGGTCTTCTCCGTCTGACCATCCGTCTGAGGGTGAAAGGCTGTGCTCAGACGTAGCTGCGTCCCAAACGCCTCCTGTAACCCCTTCCAAAGCCGGGAAGTAAAGCGAGCATCTCGATCGGAGACGATAGATGATGGCACACCATGGAGCCACACAATCTCCTGAACGTAGAGACGTCCCAAGATCTCCACTGAGCCCTTCTCTCTGATGGGTAAGAAGTGTGACGACTTGGTGAGTCGGTCAAAAATCACCCAGATGGAGTCGTGACCTCTGGAAGTGCGTGGAAGTCCAGTCACGAAGTCCATAGATATGCCGTCCCACTTCCACTCCGGAACCTCCAAGGGTTGTACCAAGCCTGCTGGTACCTGATGCTCTGCCTTCACCTGCTGGCAGGTGAGGCATCGAGAAACGAACTCTGCTACTGTCTTCTTCATGCCCGGCCACCAGTGCTGTCGTCTGAGGTCCTGGTACATCTTTTCCACTCCAGGATGTACCGCCAAAGGAGAAGTGTGAAACTCTCTCAGCACTTCCTCTCGCAAAGTGACTGGTACCATGGTACATCCTCTAAAAAGGATGTCGTGCTCTGCTCCAAGGGAGAAACCATCAGGTGCATGTCCCGAGGATATCTGTGCACGCCGTGTCTCATAGTCAGCGTCCCCACGCTGTGCCTCTCTGACTCGCTGTGGTAGTGGAGGAGTGACTGTGAGAGACTGAAGGAAGGCTGCTCCATCTCTATCCACGAAGGATATCTGCAAAGAGGCTAGCTGCTCCGTCGCCTCCTCAAGTAGCTGAATGCCCGTCCTCATGGTAAGGGGATCGGCTACTACGTTCACCTTCCCAGGAGTATAGACTATCTCAAAGTCATAGTCCTGGAGGAACTCGAGCCATCGCCGCTGTCTCAGGTTCAGGTCCTTCTGCGAGAAGATATACCTGAGACTCTGATGATCAGAAAAGACTGTAAAGCGCTCGTCCATCAGGTAGTGTCGCCATGTCTTCATAGCGAAGACCACTGCTGCTAACTCTAGGTCATGGGTAGCGTAGTTCTGCTCATGCGGCCTCAACTGACGTGATCCATAGGTGATCACTGCCCGCTCCTGCATCAGAACACATCCGAGTCTGGTCCCTGATGCATCGCAGTAGACTACGTACCCTACTCCCTCCTCGGGCAACCTCAAGATAGGTGCGCTAGTCAATCTCTGCCTCAGCTCCTGGAAGCTCTGCTGACATCTGTCTGACCAGTCGAAGGGTTTCCCCTTCTTTGTCAAAGTTGTGAGTGATGCCGCAACTCTAGAGAAGTCTGACATGAATCTCCGATAGTATCCAGCTAGTCCCAAGAAACTCTGAACCTCAGTCACGCTCCTGGGTGGATCCCATGCTAACACAGCCTCAATCTTCGCGGGATCCACTGCAACTCCCGCCTCAGAGATAAAGTGTCCCAAGAAGTGGACCTCACGTATCCAGAACTAGCACTTCGAGATCTTACCATAAAGCTAGTGCTCTCGGAGTGTGTCTAGTACAACTCGCAAGTGATAGGCGTGCTCCTCCCTTGTCATAGAGTAAATCAGAATGTCGTCGATGAAGACCACGACAAACCGATCGAGGTATGTCTGAAATATCCTGTTCATGAGATCCATGAACACTGCTGGAGCATTGGTTACACCGAAAGGCATAACCAAGAACTCATAGTGGCCATACCGACATCTGAAGGCCGTCTTCTGCACATCCTCGTCTCTGACTCTGAGCTGATGATAGCCTGACCTGAGGTCTATCTTCGAGAACCACCATGCTCCCTTGAGCTGATCAATGAGGTCATCAATCCTTGGTAGCGGATACTTGTTCCTCACTGTCACCTGGTTCAGGCGACGATAGTCAACACAAAGCCGCAGGCTCCCATCCGCCTTCTCGGCGAACAATATCGGGGAAGCCCAGGGTGAAACACTGGGTCGGATGAACCCCTTGCCCTGCAAGTCCTCCAACTGTACCTGTAGCTCTCGAAGCTCGGTGGGGGCCATCCGATATGCTGGAGTGGATATCGGGGCTGTCCCGGGGTACAAGTCAATATAAAAGTCTACCTCTCTGCGAGGAGGTAGCCCTGGTACGTCGTCGGGAAAAACGTCCGCAAACTGATCCACCACTGCAGGAAAACCAGGACTCCGCACGTCAACTGCTCCAAGGATGAGGCTAGCCAACTGATGAGTAATGGGCTGTCCTCTCCTCCGCGAAAGTCCATCCTGTGCTGCTAAGGCTCCCTTCTCGCCGGTGAAGGTGAACCTACTCCCGTCGGTGCGTACACATCGCACCTTGCGCCTAAAACAGTCAATCTGTGCATGGACCGTAGATAGCCAATCCATGCCCAAGATGACGTCGTAAGGCCTCGATGCTGCTACAAGAAGATCCCAGCCGAAGCTCTCACCTCCTAGAGTAATCTCACACTGCCGGCACCAGTGCGTAATCGTCGAGTCTGCTCCCGTAGGAGTCTCTAGCCGTAAGGATCGAGCCAACGGCTCTGTCGGAATCTCTGAGCTCCGAACAAGGGCAGCGCCTATGAAAGAGTGAGTCGCTCCTGTGTCTATAAGAACTGCAGCAAGGGTGGAATAGACACAGATAGTACCTCGAATCATCTCAGGTGCGCCGTGGTCGTAGGACTCTGCTGCCTGGAGCTGTGCCTGTCTCTGCCCGCCAGCTCCCTGTGGTCGGGGTGGACCTCCTGGTGGTGGTGGTGGCAGAGCCTCAAAGCGTCGCCCACCACCGGCTGCTCGTCCACCTCCTCTTCCTCGTCCGCCTCCTCCCTGCGGACCGCCACGGTCGACCCTCTGCCTCTGCCTCGTTGGTCCCTCAACCGACTGTTGCTCCTCGGCACGACGGGTCGGGCAGTCACGAGCCATGTGGCCCTGCCCGCCGCACGAGTAGCACTGTCTGCCTCTCGAAAGACTGGCTCCTCATTGTGTGCCCTGCACTGCTGAGCCAGTGCCCTGAGGTCGTCTGCCCGAAGGTCTGGTCTGTCTGGGCCCCTGAGTCATCCGTCGACTGCCTGCTGCAGATGAATCTGCCACGTGCCGCCCTGCGGTGGGTCCCTGCGCTGGTGTAGACTCAGCAAGGAATCTCTCGATCAGAAGGGCCCGCTCCAGTACTCCGGTCTGAGTCGGTATGCTGAGGGAGATCAGCGATGCCCTGATCTCATGTCTCAAACCCTGCTCGAAGGTCCGGGACCGAAAGAATGGGTCTCGTACCAAGTCGGTCGAGTAGCGCGAGAGATCGGTAAATCTCGTCGAGTACTGAGCGACCGTCATGCTGCCCTGTCGCAGCTGAAGAAGCTCCTGGATACGCACCGCACGAAGGGTGGCTGGGACGAACTCCGAGCGGAAGAGGCTCTCAAAGTCCGTCCAAAGTATAGATGCCTCATCGTGCACCTGGAGCATCAAGATCCACCATTGTCCTGCTGCTGCGTGTAGTAGGCTCGCAGCGAGGATAACCATGAGGTCTGCTGGTGTCCTCACTAGCCTAAACACTCGTACCACTGCCTCCAGCCAGTCCTCTACTGCCTGGGGATCCGTCTCCCCGCGAAACCTGGGTGGTCGCTGGCGCTGAAACTCATGCAGTGCGCTGAGGTGACGTGCATCATCAGCGGCTGGTGCTAGAAGCATCGGGGGCTCGGCGGGTAGAGCTACCGCCAGTGCCACTGCTGACAAAGGGCCCTGCACCGAGGCCTCATCGCTCGGTGGGCTGTCTTCATGCTCGACTCTCGGAACCCTAGCTGGCTGCCGTCGTGGGGCCATCCTTGAAAATGAAACAGGTGCGCCACGGTCAGAACAGTATACCTGGTGAGCTGATATAAGTAATCACAAAGAAAACTTGAAACACACACGCAATCAATGTTTTCGTGCATTAAGTTAGAAATCAGAAGTCAGGGTCCTGGTGTACGGATACGTCGGCCGCCGCACCAACACTGGACTCCCTGGACTGATAACCACACTCAATACGCTAAACATTATTTCTTCACATAGAAAAGATCAGAGTTCGCGGTAGAACCGAACTCCTCTGATACCAATTTGTCACGACCCGCCCTCGGGGTCCGTGCCGTGACTACCCCAAGCCCGCCTTCCATAGGCCAGGGGCTGGCGACTAGCACCAAGGCGTAAATCCCGTTAAAAAGGGAAGGCATTGCCTTTGTAAAGTAAACAAACACCACAAAGTAAGCAAGAGGAAAGTAAACACTAAGAAAAAGCAGTGTACAACTGAAAGTGCGGAAAAGTAATTGGGCCAGTATACAAACCCAAACTGAAAGTAAAGTACAACTCGAAAGGGAAAACTGCAACTGAAAAGTAAAAGCCGCTACACCGAGCTGTCCACTAGAAATCCCACCTGAAGGGTGGGTACAGATAGCTCCACTGCTCCACGGGTCCCGCCGTCCGCTCCGAGCACGTCCCCCCCAGTGGTCCACCTCCAGGTACCGTCCTGCTCTGCAAGCCTCAGCTAAGATCAACGTTGTCCGTCGTCTGCAACCAACACAACGTAGTGCGGGCAAAGCCCGTGCAGGGGTGAGCATAAGCTACTCAGTAGGGACCCCGAGACCCCTGAAGGTCTCTCAAATCCACAAAGGATAAACCGCGAAGAAAGGTACAATCACGAAGTAACAACCGACACTGCTTAGGTATATGCCCATACATATACCTAAGTCATCAATTTCAAATACGCTCCAAACTCCGAGCCCAAGTACAACTCAGCCCGCACAGGAAAGTAAACGTATTCCACACAGGAAAGCAAAACGTAATCCACACAGGATTGCACAACACAATCCACACAGGAAAGCAATAGGTTTCAGCTCACACAGGTATACATCCTCAAAGGACGATAAAGATGATCTCTGATCCATCTAAGTCGTCGGACCCACGAAAGATCGATAGGTAACTAACCCCCGCAAAAGACCCACACAGGATCGGGCCCACGTAGGACCTGTATGTGCTGGTTCACACAGGACCGCTGAGCGCAAAGACCCACACAGGATCGGACCCACATAGGATCAGGCCCACACAGGACCTGTAGCACTGATCCACGTAGGATCGCTGAGTGCTGAAGTCGTCATCGTCGAATCCACACAGGATCTCTGTACTGTCGTCGTCGCAGTCACAGTAGCAGTAGTAGCAGTAGTAGTCACAGTAACAGTCGCAGCCAACACTAGGGTTCCCGCACACAGCAAGCTCGTTCGGAGGGTCCGCTCCACGAGCCGAGAGGCTGATACATCAACTGTCACAAAGTCCAGAGTTGATGTATCCAAAAGTTCTGTATCGTCAACAGGAACTCAACGCAACAGACGGCGCGTCGATCGGACGCCCGGTCTGAGAGTTCTTGGCAATTTCGTCCCCGTGGCCCGGTTGGTTTTTGAGGCAAAACCAACCCGACCGTACTCCACCTGCGTCCAATCCTTGGGCGGAGTATGCCAAAAGATCCGTCTCACTAATAGGAACACAACAAAGCTGACGGCACGTCAATCGGACGTCCGTAGCTCAAGATATGAGCGTTTCTGCTCCGAAGGCCCGGTTGGTTTCGTGAATGAACCAACCCGGCCGAATCCAAAGTATTTCAAAACTTTGAGTGCGATATACCGAAACGACCGTCTCGATCCAAGGATCGTGTTTCCGCAGACAGTTCGTCAATCGGAGGTCTGTGGCTCATGTTATGGCCAAAAGGCCGAAACCGATTCGAAACGGGGGGTCCGGGTCCGGGCCGACCCGGCCCGGCCGGCCGGCGCGGCGGCGCGGCGGCCTGACGCCGCATGGAGGCAGCGCGCGGGGGCTAAGCCCCTGCTTTATTGGGATGGCGGCGCGGCATTACGCCGCACCCTTTTGTAATCCGGCCCCCCTCGTGGGGGCCTGCTTGAAGAAACCAGGGGGCCGCCTGCCCCCTCAAGGAAACCGCCCCCCAATTAAATGGGGGGGCTTTAGTGCTGGCCGGTGGATTAATTTCCCCTGGATTTTGACCATCCGGCCGGCCAGCTGGCCGGCCGGTTTTTCTCCAACGGGACCGGTAAACCGGTCCCCTTTTTCGGGCTTCCGACACCGGCGGCCCGGCCGCCGGTCTTCTCGTCCCGCCGCGGCCCGGAACCGGCCGCGATGTTCGTCGTCCAGCACGGTGTGACGGCACCGCGCCCCTCCGCCGCGCCTTCGATTCCCCTTGACGCAGCGCGACGGCGTCGCATTCTTGATGATTCTTCCACGGCGCGGCGCGACGGCGCCGCGCAATATAATCGTACGATTATCCGCGTGGTGCGACGGCACCACGCCACCTTGTTTCCACCCGCAAGATAAATCAACAAGAACGATGGAGGGGGTTCGCCCGTGTTCATGCGGTCCCCCCCCCCTCACGTTAAACAATAACACAAAATTATAATCCTCACGTTAGTCATGCTAGAACCACGAACAAGGATAAATAAATAAACAATAACAACAACCCCTACCTTGAAAATTGACGCCGCACGTCGGTTATCGCGGAGAAAGGCGTCGCGGCATTGGACTTAGATTCCGTGGACGTCGGGGTGCGTCCGAGGAGGAAACGACGTCTCTTCACTTGTCGCTAAGACGAAGAAGAGAGGTACGTTGTCGTCGGCGATGATCACCACGGTCGGAGACTTCTCCGTTGTCGAGGAGGAAGAGAAAGACGGAAGAATCCGGGACACCGAGTCTCGAAGGTCGTGGGATCGATGTTCCTTGACGGAGAAGAACCGTTCTTCACGTTCTTCGTCGAAGACGAAGAAGATCTTCAAGTCTCTCAACGATTCTCCCAATCCTCTCAAGTAACAAAGGAACTAACCCAAAAATAAATTAAGCTTACACTTAATTTATTAACACAACCCAACCTTTGAAATTCAAGAGTTTGAATTTCAAAAACTCAAAATTAAACTCACTTATTAATTATACATGAGTTGTATAATTAATTAAATGTTAAGTTGACAAGCCTTTAAGAGGGAGAGATGGGAGTTAGGGAATTTGAAAAGGTGGGGCTCGGGTGGGCCCCTCCTCACCTTAATCCTCTCTTAGGTGGTTAAACCACCCAACTTCCAACAAAATATTATAACCACTTTTAAGATATAAAATAAATATTGTATAACAAATTTATTTTACTCTTCATTTCATCCAGAAAAAAATAAACATCTCCTCCTAGGCAAACGCAACTTCGGAAAAGGTCTCCTTAAGCGAATATCGGCGCTGCGAGATCATCGGTGCCCTCGGATTTCAATTCCGAGCACCGGATCAAAAGTTAGAAATTCACGCTCGTTCGTTCACTGAACGTACCCGAGCCAAACTTCGGAAATTGATTCCGGGCACTCCGGGCCTCGGAATCAGGTGCTGTCAGAAACCACGCTCTTGTAAAATTCCAAATAAAATTAAGAAAAAATTTCCCTTGAATTTTACGGGTCTTTACAATTTATCTTGAGATTGAATTTTCTTTATGTGTTGAAGAAATAAAATACCTTGATGTATATCCACTCATAAAACACCTCCAATCCCATTTACTTTAACTCCTTCACAGAAAAAACACCCAAAAAATACATCAACCACTTCCTTATTAACAATTATATCCTCAAATAATTTATTTCTTATAATAACCTTCCCATTTGGATTTTTTTCAACAAATGAACACAAATTAATTTCATTTTAGACATCATAAATCATAATAATGAGCCATTATATAAAAATTATAATCCTATATAAAAATACTTGATATAGGAAATAATAATATTGAA
Source organism: Viscum album (assembly GCA_963277665.1). NCBI lineage: Eukaryota > Viridiplantae > Streptophyta > Magnoliopsida > Santalales > Viscaceae > Viscum > Viscum album. The sequence continues at coordinate 510,826,986 of OY728145.1, forward strand.
TAACAATAAAAAAATATACATAATAAATACTCATATACTCTTTCAATATTCTCTTATAATTATAACTTTACATATTTTTGTACAAAACCCATTTCTTATATACATAATCATAAAATCATTAAAATAGTTCCTAAAAGCATCACACACACGTACCCATAAAACCCATAACTTTATAAACACACATGTTAATATTGAAATTATAATGTTTACCTATAAAAACCTCTTAAGTATTTACTCCTGTGAATTATATATTTCTACCCCTTAAGGGAAAATACAAATATATTGTTTTATATTACTTTACCCCATTTTTACAATAATAATCCTAATAATATGTGAGAAAGGGGTTGAAAACATCATACCATAACATTGATAATGTTAAGGTTAAACACCCATAATAAACCTTAGCTTTTGAAATGGTTCTTTAGGAAATTGTTTTCTCAGTACACCCACTAATCCTTAGTAAAAACAGTCTCCATATTCAAGAATAATTATTTTACCTAATCCTTAGTAAAATGGTACTTGATATTAATATCTCTCGATCAAGAATATTGAAACGGTTTTATTTAAATATTGATAGAATTTTGATTATAATAACTCATTAATAATGGTAAATTCAATTCCACCTTGATATAATAAATTTGTGTCTTTATTCACATTAAGTGTACAATTTCTTGTGTAAATGAAAGAAATTATAGTCCTACACATATATATTGTTATTTCTTATATGAAATCAAAATATTATACTTCCATAATATTGAACTAACTATTTTAAAACATTTATTCCATGAAATCCATGTTAGACTACACCTAGGATGGTCAGGGCCTAGGTCCCACATTTTTGCTTTCTAAAGGTGGATAGCACACCACCACTGGGATGATGATGACAACACCTTGATTTTAATAGGATGATATGATGTCAACATTTTCCTCTATATAGTTCATTTAATAATTAGGGTATCTATTTTAGATTTAATACATGCTCATGAATCGCATTCCTAGTACTATCTTTATGTAGACACCATAAATTAAATCCCTTGTTACCGTGATAGGGTGATAATATTATGGTCAGAGCCAATGATCTAGCCAGGTATATTGGGAATCTGAATGGAATATAAAAATATCTTCCTCATATTGGATTGTGAAGGCATTATATGATTTTCACATAAGGGGTATTTGGATCATCACCTGAGGTAACCTAGGATCATAACCTTGAGAATCTAATACTCATCACATGAAAATTATCCTATAATCATCACTCAATGCATCATTTTCTCATCACATATGGAAGAGTAGAATCTTGGGCTCATCGCCTTTTAGAAAAATGAGAGTTCCTATTCTCATCATATATGATCCTTATTTGCATCACAAAATGTAACCTAGTATCATTACCTAAGGCATCTCTAGCTCATCACCATAGGCATATCATGCTCATCACATTAGGTGTTTTATACCCATCACATAACAAATATTTGGCTTATCACCTATGATTGTATTTCTAAAGCATAAAGTTGGTGGATCATCCAATGATCATCATATTTTGTATCTTATATCCATATCATATTTAAATAAAGGAATACAAAAATGTTCATGATGCAAGGGAGGTATTAATTTAAAGTTCAACATGGGATACTCATAGTTCAGAGTCTGGTGGGGATGATCCGTATACACTTGTCATTTAAGGGAAGGCATGGTTTAAAGTCCTAGGAGGATTATAATAATTTATAATTCAATGGGGAATATCCACATATGATCGTCACATATGGGAGATAATTATTTAATGACTAATGAGGTTGTTTTTAAGGTATTATATAATCATGGAAGATGAAAAGGCTTCATAGGTACTACCTCTTGAGGGGGAGAATAATGGTGATGATTTTAGGATTAAACATCAAATAGGTGTGTTTAAAAAGGGGTGATATCATGAGATGGAGAGGCACTTATGAATTAGGATGGTCTGAATTGGCTTGAAAAAAAATGTGAATGGAAGTTTACATTCTGTCATATTGGAATAAATCATTGAGTTGAATAGGAATAACACCCTCAATAAGGCCATGATTGGGTCTTTCCCAAGTGATAATTTATTGGGGTTTGGTGGAAAATAACATGTATAATACATAGCATATGATTGGTGTATAGGGATTAAATGTAAAGGTTCACTATACCAGTTTTGTATTTGGTGTTTGTAAAAATAATCTCGGGTCAGGTGGATACAAACACCATATTCCATAAACTTTTCCATAAGTTTTTATCATGAATGGAGGCATAATATGGGGTTCTATAGCTTGGTTTTGTGTAAGATAGATGTTTTATGGACTATAAATTTCATATATATTGGGACTTTGGGTGAAGTGTGTTCTTCATTGGAGGGAGTTATGTGAGAACTTCTCAATAATAAACCAATTATTTGGAGGACCATCATGAGATAATTCATATAATTTTTCACTGGTAAGAATATATAATTTTTTTTTGTTTTTATAATTCATAAAAAACATTTTCATGATTTGAGAGATGTTAACTCTCTAAAATATCAAATACCAAAGATCAAACCCTTTAAATGGATAGTTGAGGGATATTTATCAGCATAGAGTTCAAAAAACTATCTATCTAGTAGAATTATTGTCAATACATGAAAATCTGTACTTTCAAAGTGCCTCTAGTTACAATATTTCACAATTCTATATTGTGTTAAAATCTTATCTTTGTTATAGAACTAATTATTTTGGTCATATTTTATCATGTATCCTTATTGGATGTGTTTTTAGAATTAACAAATTACCCCCTAAGAATGGGATTTGATAAAGAAATTATGGATCAAATTATAAGGAAAATTATAAAAAATATCATCTTTATCCTCTATTTCCTTACAGCTCAGGTCAACCCTTTAATTATAAATATGAGTGGGGGTACTATAGGGGACCAAAAAGTCTTATTGAAAATTTATTAGTTTCCATATTTTCATAGAAGTCAGAGTTTCATAAAAGACTTGTGATTTAAATCCTTGTCTTTCATTTTACTAAATTTTTTACATACCAGCTTCTGGAACCCACCTTAGGATAACTTTACACTGACAATCTGATAATCCACACTTGTTTGAGTAAACTTACAAAAAGTAGAGAAGCAATAAAAATACCTAGTTATTTCCTTAATAACACACCCAATAATAGGTAAGGAAGATGAATCTACTACAACATTGAGGGAAAATATAGCTATAAACCTTAGGTTAGGCTCAAGAAAGAAAATACAATATTGGTACTAGATATTGAATGATATACTAACTGAGAAATAGTGGAAATATCCACTCTACTTTTTTTCGAATATCTTTAGTCATCTAGATGATGTCAACATTCTTGATGCCAAATATGATATCCCATGGAACTATGTTAGAATATAAATATTCCTTTATCAGTGGAATATTTCTATTTTTGACTATTATGTAACAGACCAAACTCAAAATATGAACTTTATGAACTCTAACCCAATAAGGATGATCAATTGTGGGTTACCAACTACTGAGGTGTTTTGTCTACACTACACCAATATCTTCTAATGGATTGTTGTAGATAGTTTCTTGGGATGGGAACATGAATGGGACATTTGTCCAGGATATAAATTCCCTGACGAGTGACCAACGGTTTACTGGGTCCCCCAAATGCGAAAATAAATTATTGATGATATTTGTGTATTTGGGATATAAAAATTTGTGCCGACCTTACTATTCCAAATTTACCACTACCCTAACACGATGCTATAATTGTTGGGTAGGTGGTGTCTTGATATGAATATTCTACAGCTCCATCATATGGAGATCAAAATCAGTCTGTAGTACTTCAATTATGTCAGAGGAATCCCAATCATCGATGGGATATATAATCAGTTCTTTCCATCTAGGAATGTTTGGGAAGACCTGGAGCATCTCATAAAAATGAAGGCATTGTTAAGAGCATTATGGGACACACAATGAAAAGTGAATTGTATCAATATAGACTTTACTTTCAAGAAGGGGTTTCAAATATTTATGAACATACCCTAATATTGGTTATAAAGGAGTCCAAAGTAGTTTTTGGAGTCACAACCATGTGAAATGGCAGAGTCATACTGGATCCTTTTAGATTAGGAATAGTATGAGGATTGGGAATTCAATTTAAAGAACTTCCATGTAGTGGTGTGAATTTTATAATTTCTATAAGCCTTAACTGATGGTTGTTGTTGGTCTGATATTCCTATATGTGCATACGGCTAGGTAAATTCATAATGGAGAAACTTTTTGTCATTGAAAATTTATTAATTTTAAATGAATTGTTATTGGTGACCATGTACGATCAACAAGGGTATGTCAGCCGAAGGGAATTTTCTATACACCTCTATATCCCACCAAAACAAACCCATGGAAGGAAGTGCAGGAGATGTTTTGTAATGAGGGGAACCCACTAGCCAATAATAGGATCTCCTGTTGATGTAGCATCAACTAACGAGGGATCTTTCAGTCCACTCACCAATCATTATGGGGAGGCTTTATGGTAGGTGTTCCTTCCAATAAAAGGATTCATGGGAAATGAATTTGGGAGAGTGGTGAATCTTTATTGATATCATTGACTTGTACTAATTGGTTGTTTTAGGAAATAAAGAGTGATGAATAAGGGGATTATTTAGATCAACCCTTGGAGTATGTACCAAGGAAGGATGGTATATATCATTTGAGTAACCAAGAAATAAGATAAGTACCACTTCATAATGTTGTGAGGGAGATTCCAAACCCATTTTGAGGATGGAAGGGGAAGAATAAGCACCTAAATTATAAAATACTAGCGATGGTGATCCCTTTTAAATGAATCAATGATATGATAAGATCAGATGACACCGAATACAAAGGTTTAACCTTCTATGAGTATAGAGGTGGTGCTACTACCTGTAGAATAGGCATTTTTCTATTTGGTGGATCCTCTCAGATATTTTGAAATATATATATTTATATATTAAATTAATACGTTCTTTAATATTTATTATCACACACATTATGGACCTAACACAACACCTAACTAAAATGAACCCATATATGTTAAAATTACACAATGAAAATAATCATTAGTAGATAAAAAGATAAATATCAATATAAATAATTAATATTTTTTATTTTTCTGTGATTAATAATTTAAAAAGGATGACTTTATAGGAACCAATAAAAAGTTTATTTTATATTAACTTACTAAATTAAATTTATCATAGTTAATTGTTTATTATAATAACTAATATTTATATTTATAAACAATTATTTAAAAATTAAACTATATAGAAATTTATATAAAATAATATTAAAGACACTTGAAGTTTAAAATGTCGTTTTTCCAAAAAATTTATTTTCATTTAAATAAATAAATATTTAAATTTAATAAATTTAATTTGAAAAAAATTACTCCATATTGGTATTTAGAATTCCATAATTGGCTAGGTTTTATTTTTAATTTTTTTAAATAATAATTTTTAGGTTATTTGTTAAAAATATAATTTTAATTAAAATCATATCATTTATGAATATATGAAAATGTAAGTATAGATTAAAAAATGAAAAAAAAATGAACTGAAAATATTAATTAAGGTATAGAACTGTACAATTCAAAATACTATTAATAATTTAAAAAACATATGTTCAATAGTAAATAAATATTTTCCAATAAAAAATAATTTTTGTATTTTCTTTTAAATAAATTTTATTTTAATTAAATTGTTTTTTGTATTAATTTAAAACAAAATGAAAAATTATTTGTTTTATAATAAAACAATTTATATAATGAAAATCAAATCCATTTATAATTTCATCATGCCCATATATTTTATGATTATGAATATAGTTTTTTCTAAATACAGTTTTTACGCATTACATGCACTAATATGAAAATTGAGTTTTCATACCCATAAAATTTTTACCTGTTAAAATGTAATTTTTATTTTTATAAAATTGTTAAAAATTAATTATTAAGTTATATTTTATGTTTAGGAATTAAAATTAAATTAATTAGGTAAAAATTATTTACCACCGTAAAACACAAATTTATAAAAGTTAAACTTTTAGGAGAAAATGACTTAAATTATTGTTTAAAACATGTTTTGAAATATATTTATAAAGTATTATTCATATTATCTAATCCCTAATCTATTATATATTTTGGAGTCTTCTCAACATGTGAAACATGTCTTCTCTTTATATTATTTTGAAATATTAACCAAAACACCATTCACTCCACTTGTAAAAGGGGCCTCTCAACACCCCTTAAGAACCACTGAAATAATTTACTTTCCTCTTGAAAATATAATATTTTTCCTTTACTTATAATATAATTCTTTTTCCTTTATAATTTGGTCACAATATATTGGATTAATACCTCTATATATGAGGAATACTCCAATGAAAATGCAAAGATTTCAACGTGAGTACACGTTTTTTCTAACTTATTTTCTTTTTTATCTTTCGTTCTTTGAATTCAAATTTTATTATTCATATTTAATTAAATTAGTAGTTTTTTCAATACCATACATTATTACTCTATGGGAATAACTATTATCCATCTTTCCCCTTTTCTATTTTAAAAAATGAAATGTTTATTCGTGCGTTGTGTGGACTACCGCCTCTATGAAGCAATGAATTTTGTTTTTTCATCACCACTTATAATAACTGATTATAAATGTTATATTTAGGAATAAATTTGAATAATATAATATAATTATTATTATTAAGAGTAAAATTATAATCCACCTTCTTTCCCTCGTATTCTTTGAGAAATAAAAATGTTAACCGTGCAATATACAGACTGCCACATCCACACAGTAATGTATCTTGTTTTTCATCTAGTTTCATTATTATTTATTAAAATATATTAAAATATGATTAAAACCCTTAAAATTTACTAAATAAAATAATTATTATATTATAATAATTCTACTATATAAAAAATAAACCACTTTTATAATCATAATCACTAATTAATTATAGTCTGTCCAAGTTTGGGTTGATCTAACCACCTACTTGAACAATGCTATAATATAATATCATGATGACTATGAGAGCCTAATAAAAATGATATATTGTATAAATAAGTAACTAAATATTTTATTTTTTATTTTTTTGATAAAATTAAAATTAAACACATTAATTAAGATACCATCATTTATTAATTAAAGATCTCTATAACATGCTTGTTGCCAATTTTTTCTACAAGAACCATGACTAAAGCTGTATTATGATTAAATTATAACATTATAAAATATAAAAAAACACAAATTAGTGTATCTTGTATAATATGGGAATGATGAAATTTTGGAGAATAATTTTGAATATTATTTCTATTATGAAACTGTTTCAAAACAATCATGATTACTCACACTTGATTTTGAAATTAGATAATAAATGACTAATATATATGTAGAGAATATTTATAAAATAATTTTATAAGAATATATATATATATATATTAATAAAATTATTAAATATATTATTAATATAGTTATATTTGTATATAAGAGATTCAAGTGTTTTACTAGAATTTATGAATTAAGGTAAGGGTTTCTAATCTAAAATTTTCACCCCTAAGATGTATTTCCTATTGTGCCTCATGTTTTCTCTGGAATGGTGTATCTAATATAAAATGAATGTTTTTGAAATATTAATTTAATTCATGTTGTTTTAAGACAAATTTCATTTCCTCTCATTAAATGGATTTAGATTCCAAGGATACTGAAGTTGTAAGGGTTTTTTCTGTTAACTCTGCTCGCTCCACCTAGTTATTTTTCTTCCACTAGAACTTCATTCTTCCAAGATTGGTTAATTACACCTTAATAATTTATTTTAAGGTACATTATATTCATATTTATTGTAAAATTAACTTCTAATATTGGTCTATTACCATGATAAAATTCCATTCCCAAATTTTATCTGATTATTGATATAAGTTCTCATCCTCTTTAATGACAGTTTCCCCTCATTTTACAAAACTTCCTTTACCACCACTATTATCCTTCATAATTGGAAACCAAATAATTTTTTATCTCATGATAATTATATATTTTCTTTCTCCTATTTTAAAAAATGATATTTTTTATATAATTATGATATGGGTATTTAACAAAGTTATTTCAAAACATTAAATGGTTTTCCATCATTTGAAAAAAAAATGTTTTGTCTTCCACCCCACATTTTTTTGATAACATTTATATATTTTCTAGGATATATTATTTTTTTCTAAGGTAAGTTGTTTTCAATTTTCTCACATCATTTTTTGGAAAATAAATTTTAATGTGACCTGTGACTTCAGCTTTTTTAAATGTCTTTTAAAAAATATTCTTAACATTTTCCAAGTGAATACATATTTCCACTACTTATGTCATATTATATGAAACATTATATTTATGTTTTCATGGTTTAATAAATAAATTATTTTTCTCTTATATTTATAAAATGTTTCTTTTAAATTGATTTCAAAAGATGAAGGGTATTTCTTACTTCCAAAGTAATTTCTCTAAAAATCTTAAAATTTATTTTTCAACTAAGTTATTTTTCTTTGAAACATATTATACTTGATTGTGGAAATTATTTAAACAATAAAATTGAACTTCCTTTTCAAATGTATTATTGAATTTTCTTATCATTTAGAGTAATGATCCATAATTTCCTTTTTCTTTCTGAATCATCTATTATCTGTAAATATTAGCTATCTTCCAATGTTTTTACTCTATAAACACTCTACATTTTCTTCCTATGATTTAATCACATTAACCTATATTTCATATGTTGATTGACTGGGGAAATTGTCAACTTAACCATATATCCCTTATCTATATGGTGTAAATATCATATTCTATATTATCTTGATTGAATGAAATTTATATATAAAAATACTAAATATATTTAGATACCCATTTATTTTCAATGGGATTATCTTATTAAAATTATAAATTATTTTTTTATGTTATTCCGTGTAAAAAGGATATAAAATCCATTTTATTTCAACAGTTATTTATAATGTTACAAGTGAATTATTTCCAGCTGGCAATAATATGTATGGATGAGAACGGGTGGGGTCTTATAACATCCTCAAATTCATTCATTAAAAGTTTATATCTTATAAGATAATTGTTCATGAGTATACTTGAATTTAAATTAAGTGTGGTCACTGATGGTGTGGCTCATGAATTTAATGTTTCCTTATACCAATGATTGTTCAATATTTGAAATATATCATAATTTTATTCTTATTTGCATTCTTATTTTTTTACCATCAGGGATCATGTTTATTGACTTTTATTTACACCATATTTTGATTCAAATATTATGTTATTCCATGCCTTATTGCATGATTTATGATATATTATTTTTTTGGTTATAATTTTCTTATGTATCTTGATTATACCCATATTCTCATGTAAATATCACTAATGACATTCAGTTATTATCGCATGTGTTTACCCTTACTGAGAATCTGATCTCAACCATTTCTTATGTTTCTATTTCACCATATTATGAAGATGAGTATAACTTATGAGGAGTCTATAAGGAACCCAATGTGCATCAACTATATAGAAACATTCAAAATAATTTGAAAATAAGTTAATTATATATCTAGTACTTAAGGATAATAAACATTCCATTCATATGATTGTGAGATTAAATTTTGAGTTGTAAATTTTAAATTATGGTAATGATGAGAAATTTAAGATATGTTTAGCATGGGATACTACAATTGGTATCACATTTGGGTTTAGTTATTTTGTGGATTAATATAGATATTTTTGGGATTAGTCTGGATATTTTTAGTTAAAACCATATAGATAAGTGTAATTAATACATCTAAATATCAGATAACATCCTGAAATTCTGAATAGATATATATTGTGTTTTTCTCTGAGTAATAACATCAGTATCTACATACAGAAAGTGGATACATGCCCTAAAAAATGAACCTAGGGATGATAAGACTAGGAAATGTGTGTTGGATATTAACTCAATCATCAACCAGTTCATGGAAAAGTGGCCTAACTACACACCTATTTGAATCTCTCAAGGGATAGGCTTTGGTTAATCATATTATTTTTATAATACATTATGAAGAATTTTTTATTTTAATGGATTTGGATAAGAAGTGAAAGAGAACCTAAATTAAATAAAAGTTTATTGAACTAAAAGTATCAAAGGCTGAAATGAAGGTTTCATTAAAGAATAAATATTATGATTTTCTGTTCATATACATGTGATAATTTAATCTAATTTTATTTATAACCATTCTTGGTTTTAGTTTTTAGTTGAAAAAGGATCTTATAAATGAACTTTATAAATATATGTATCCACAAACAACTATATCTCATAACTAAATAAGGGTGAATAATTAGATGGTTGAGAATATTATTATATTCCTATTATGATGAAAAATGTGATGACCTCCTTAAAAATTTACCCCCTTTTTGAATAATGAAGGTTGAGATATAACAACTCTGAGTTCCACCTCTAGTAGGCCTCATGTTAGTGACTACACCGAGGGTGTAAAAATACCACATATGGAATGAATTTACCCAATTAATAAAATAGGATCAGAAGATAGATTAAAAAACCATCAAGAAACTCTAAACACATAATATAAAATGAAACCAAAACCATCCCACAATTCATGAAAAATTCCAAAAAATTTAGATAACAATTCCCAATTAAATAACAAAAGAAACGTCCTATGATAATGAATCAATAGATTCTCTGATATCCAAGATAGTAATTCCAAAATTGAGCCACAATGTCCTCTTAAAAATCTAAAAAATATTTTATACATACCTAGGGTGAGCATAACATATATAATAATTAGGATTATACCCATGATTTTTCATGCCCATGAGAAAAGATAATAATAATTCAATAGGGAATAAAAAGAAGAAACAAAAAAACCTAAACATTTAAACTAACAAAAAACTGCATCATAAAAACATAATCACAAAATAATGTATCAAATATAGTAACATATAATCAGAATAATACAAAGAAAAGGTTTCACATAACAACTTCCCCACTAGTTTTCCACTCTCATTCCCCAACTTCAAACATCCTATGATCCCATACCTTTCATTAATAACACATATCTATCCATATATAATGTGATTTAGGATTCATCCCAACCCATATCATCATTCTTAACAGTTTAGTATGTGGTTCTAGAATCAGACATCATCACGTCACAACCTCATCACTTAACCAGAGAAGTAGGTTATCATAAACATGAAGTACATCAACCTTGTTCCCTCATACCACCATGCATGACCCCACCACATGTCACAACCTCATAACCATTGGGTAATCTCTAACACTAACCATATCATCCTAATATAATCTCCAAAACCAATCTATATAATCCCTAATTAATCTCCAACACCAACTCATATCATCATTGGGTAATCTCAAACAATAACCTGTATCATCACTATACCACCACAAGGTCTCATAACCTCCACCACTATCATTATCACCCCAAAATTCGTCACACTACACAACCAACATACATAACCACACAATTAATCTTTCATTTATATGTTCCATTATTTTTGGAATTAAATAGTTTCCATTATTTATGGAATTAAATAGTTTCCATTATTTTTTATTTATTAATCCATTTTATTCACATTAATGTATCCTATTCATTTATTCAATTCAGCCCATACTAATTCATTTACCAACACATGTCATTTCATTTTCATCATTTCAAGTTATTTCATGAACTAACATGGATACCCTGGTACACTGATACCTGGTATGGTCTTAACATAGCCCAAGGGGCATTCAAGATCCCCACTGGTTGGATACTATCACCTATAATCATTCCAAGATCAAAAGGGAATGATTTTTTCCACAAAATGTTGGAAGATAAATGGTACAGGTCATTATTTGAATACTCCTCAAGGGGAAGGTACCATAAACAAATAGGTAAAACAATACCCAAATAGTACATTATCAAAATGAACAATATCTTTATAAGTGAGGCATGAAAAATCCATATAATAGTTGGATCATATCTCCACTGGTCACCTCTATCATTCTGGGTCCCAAGAATCAAGTAAATCTACCACCTCCAAGTGTTTATTTACCTTTTATTGGACTTAGAATAAGATAACATAAAAACATACAAAGATGAATTTAGGGTTTGAGAAAAAGAGATTAACACGATACCATAAAATATTATATAAGAAATTCCCTAACAATAAACCATTTATGCTTTCAAATTAAATAAAAAGGCATGTAATGTCATTTTTATATATTAAATGAAAAAAATTATTTCAAATAAAAACATAGTAGATATATCAAAATTGTATTAAATGAAAATTTTATATAAAATAGCTAGCATGAATAAAACAAATATATAATAAATTGAATTTATAATCTAGTAAAAACTAATGCATCGTGTTCATAATTCCTAAGTTACTTTATTTTATGGAAATAAGATCCTCACACATCTCAATCATTATCAAAAATCAAGATAGGTTTGGACACTCAAATAAAGACTACAATATGGGACCAATTACAAGAAATCAATAAACACCCAAATGGGGGACCCATCGTAGTAAATCATGCCAAACAGAGTTTAGTTAGAGTTGTCATCACTAATAAACTTCTAGGGAGTTAGAGTCCATGAATTATTTTCCTAATCACCCACCAAATACCTATTCTCACAAGTTCTTCAAATAATAAATCAATCAATCATTGTTAAATCAAAAATTTCAATGAATTTATTCATCCACAATTAAATTTCTCAAATTCAGGTTCAACATTCATTTACATTTCAAAAACCAATTCATTGGTTTTCAATTCATTTTTTCCTTTTTCAAATAAACTTTAATTTTAAGAAAAGTTTCTCAAAAATCAACATTAGATCATTTCATAAAATCAAATTTAAAATCAGGTCATCATTTTTCTCAAAAGCTAGACCACAATTTGAAATCCATTTTTATAGGGTTTTTTTACAATTTACATGGATTTTTAAAACATTCATATATTCATCTCAAATATAGTATTTTAAATAAATTAATAACTCATATCAAATCAATAAAGAAACACAACGTTTCAATTATAGGTTAAATCATTTTAGAACCACCTAAATTTAATAGCATGATCAAATCGACACCAACAATTGGAAAACCAATGAGAATGAAGTATAAGGATATTAGTAAATAAAAACTATAATCAAGATACATAAAAACAGATACTATATCCATCCAAAACATGATGATCTATCACTCTCTAAGAATAAGAGAAGAGGATATCAGCATAAACTATATGATAATAGATTTAATTATCAATAGAAGATTGAACACAATCACGGGTGATTAATTCAACTAAGGTAAGGGGTTAAAGAGTCAAAATTTCATTTTGGGATCCTACAAAGACCATGTAATCATGTTAGGGTTGAATGGGGGTTCTTATAGGTTAAACTATGATTCCCATTATTTTTAACAAAACTTTATTGGGATTTAAAAACTATATACATAGTTTACTGTATAGGTCATATGGTTTGTAGTAACTGTTCACACCTATTGAACTTATTCATGGGGTGTGTGGTTTATATTCATAGTTAAATTGACCCTGAACCAACCATAAAAAACCTTCTATCCATAGGGTACATTGTTTGGAGCGGTGGTTGCAATGTTTGGAAAAACTAGGCACCCCTTCCAGTGGCTCATCAAAGGGTGCACAGTTTTCTAGGACAAACCAAATTGTTTAACCTAATCATACAGCAACCATGCATAGCCTAAAATGTATCCAAAATTTTCTAAATTACACCTGAATAAACCCAAGAAAAAACTCAAATAAATTATGATGAAACTAATGGTAGATAAGTACTTGGATGAATGTAAAGATATGTTAACAACCACCCCACAATAAACACTATCTATCCCCATATATCCTATCAATATGATTCTATATGAAATAAATGATTCCAATTATATATCATATGTGCATCACAATCCTAAAGCTTCTTAATATCAGAACCATACATCCACATAAGAATAACTAAAGGTATTAACATCCCATGAAGAACCATTATATCAGAATCAAGAACCCTGACTGAATTCTCAGCCACAAATTTTTTTTTTCATCGTCCAGGTCTTCCTATCTATGGATATGAGAATGGTTAGAAAGATACTTCCTGAGCTACGATACCCGAAACAAGTTGTTTGTTGAAGTAAACTATTTTGAAGTAAAAAATTTTAGGCCTCCTTCCCCACATGTTCAAAAGTCTAAAAAAGGACTGAAACCCCTTGGTAAAAGCTAGCCCTATTTCCCAATACATCGGTGACCCAATTTAGGTGAAACTCTTATGAACACTAGGTAACCAACTGAAAAATCTAACGGTCAACATTAGCGATCAAAAAAGTATGTATACTAGATCTGTATCATCACCATTCTTTGATGAATCAACTAAATCTTCAACGTTGTCTCTTGTTACAAACTCTATCCTATTAAGAAAGATTCACCAATCTCATACCAACAACGAAAAGATCTATAAGTATAACTATACAAGGAATCAAAAGGATCCCTTCTAATATAAGACCGGTAACTGTTGTTATAAGAAAGCTTAACCAGTCCCAAATGGACATCCCAAGCTCCACTAAAGTTAATAGCATAATCATTTAACATATATTCAATATTTTTTATATATTGTAATATATGTTCATCTATATATGAATGATATGTTTTGTTCAAACTTACCCAGTACCCCAATTCCCCCTAGAGGCCTCTCCAAAAATGAGAAGTAAAATTGATATCCATTTCAAATACTATAGTAGAAGGAACTTAATTAAAAAATACAATATCTTTCACAAATAGACTTCCAAAGTCCTCCACTTAGATTGTATCTTGATTGGGTATAGAGTGAGTCGATTTAGTTAGAATATCGATCACAACCAATATCACATTCTTCCATCTAGAAGTATGTAAAAATCCAAACAGAAAATCTATAGATATATCATCTCACTTCCAAGTCATCATAAGAATGGGATGAAGAAAAGCTGAAGGTTTAGGGTGATCGAATTTAACCTATTGGTAGGTATAATAATGATAAACAAAGTTATTGATGTCTCATCTCATAGATGACTAGAATAATATCTTTTTAATAATATAGAACATCTTTTTGTTACTAGGTTTCACTTCCCGCTATGAGTTATGTCAATATCCCTTCATATCATTTTCACTAGAAAAGGTTCAACAAACTAGTTTTTAAAATATATTATACCCTTTGATGAGAACAACCACTCACTAGTGGTATCCCCACTATAAAGAGAGTCCCAAAAGACA
The DNA here is from genome assembly GCA_963277665.1 of Viscum album. NCBI lineage: Eukaryota > Viridiplantae > Streptophyta > Magnoliopsida > Santalales > Viscaceae > Viscum > Viscum album. Next base: position 510,842,299 of record OY728145.1, read on the forward strand.
AAAAATTCAACATAAAACTAATAAACCTAAAGAATAATCTCGAGAAGAGTGGAGTTCAAGGGAACATTCATCAGAACAAACTCAGTCACATCCTCTCAGAATGAGAAATGCAATGGTACAAAGAGAAAATCATATTCCACTTTTCTGATGATTCCTCCATGTCTTTGGTTATAAGTTTACTACATAACACATTAGTGACTATGTTCCCCTTAACAGGGGTGTAGGAAATGTAAAAATAAAAAAACTATAGGTACCCTACCCATTGCCTCTTTTATATTTTCATATATTTTTGAGGCAAGATATATTTCAAGATTTTGTGGTTTGGATAGATGATAATCCTTTTTCTACTTATCTAATGCCACCAAATTTATGTTTATTCATTATGGCTTAAAATTCAAGAGTATAGGTTTGATAATTCTTATAATGTTTCCTAAGATATCTAGAATCATATAATACCTTGTGATCACCCTATATAAGGATATAGCTGATACCCAAACCTGATGCATCAAAAAATACCACATAACCTTTCCCATCCTCGAGAAGTGTCAACACTAGAATCAATGTTAAAATAAATTTCAATTTTTAAAAATAATTCTGACATTTCACATCCCATAATATCTTCCCTCCTTTCTAAGGGAGAGAGGACATAAGAGAATCCAACATTGAGAAACTTTAAGGAATCTATTGTAATACCCCACTAAAACCAAGAAGCATTGAATCTTAAAAACATTATTTGGTTGCTACCATGTTATAAAATCCTTAAAATTATAATGATTGTCTAAAATACCATGTTCAGAGTCCACATGTCCCAATAACCTCGCATCATTAATCTAGGAATTACATTTCAAAATTTTATCATAATGTCAGTTATTTCTCAAAATTTCTAGAACTTCTCTCAAATGATGCGCCTGGTCTTCTTTAGTTTTGTAGTAAACAAAAAATTTAATTCAAAAAGACTACCATGAATGAGCCAAGGTACTCATGGAATATAATTTTAATCAATTCAAAGAACACTACATGGGAATTTGATAGTATAAAAGGCATAACATGGTAATAAAAATGGTCATCCCTACTATTGAAGGTGATCTTAGGATGTCAAATTCCTTAATTCTCAAATGGTGATAACCAAATTGATGCTGAATCTATGAGAACCAATTTCCCCCTTTCAACTTGTAAAACAAATCATCAATCCATGGAAAAAAATATTTATTCTTTATAGTAACTCAATTGAGATAATATTAATAAAAAATCACAGTGTTCCATCATATACATTTGAAAAAATTGTTGGCGCCACCCAAGTTGACACACTCAGGCATACGAAGGCTTTTCCAAAAATTGCCCAGCTGGATCTTTAACTCTCTCAGTTTATCTTGTGACATAAGATAAGAAGGAATAGACACTAGAAGAGTACTAGATACTAAATCTATGTATAAATCTACCACTCTTAATGGATAAGATCTAGAAAAATCAGATGAAAACATGTCAAAAAACTCAACCAAAACTTGAGGGAGAACAAAATTTAAAGATTCTAACTCCATGTTAAAATCACACACTGGTAATACACTACCCAACACTAGAAATAGTGGTCTAGATTTAATCTACCTGGGGTCCCACTATTCTTTAAAAACAATACATATACCATTGGGAATATTAATAGAGACCCTATTAAGTTAAAAATCAATCATGGATTTATGATAAATTACCCAATCCGTCCTATAAATGATGTCAAGTGGTTTCATGTTGAGAACCAAAAAAAATCTAGAAAATATCAATCCTCAATAAGGATAAAATGAAAGAGTAACATCATAAAATAATACAAAATATCCATATGAATATTCACAAAATATAAAACATGGTTTTATATGAATGAATGATACATAGAATTATCAAATAAAGTAGTCACAAAGATGAATCCTTAGTGCTGATACCTCTCATTATTATTGGACCTACATCATCTTCCTCTGGGGACTCTTCTATTGTCTGAAGAATCTTCATTCCAGATGTTTGTGGATGGAACCCCTTTGTTCTTGAAGTATTTGATTGCACCATAGTTCTTTTTTGTGATTCTGATTTTTTTCCATTCTAGGAAGCAGAAAAATCATGCCAGAACATCTACAGGTGACCAGAGAATCCATATGAACCATAGATCTAGAGTGTCTCAGTGAAAACCCATTTCGAATGCCTAAACATTCCACACTGAAAGCAAGTCATAATACATCTTTCAGGTACCACATGAGTTGCAGATGATTATTTTAATTTATAACCACCATGACACTCGTCACACGTTATCTTTCCTTTATATGAACTCACATAAATTTTATTGTGAGAAAAAGGAACTCTTGTTAACCCTGACTAACTAGCTAGGTAAAGCTCATCAACTAACACTATATCCAGTATGTCAATATAGTAAGTGAGCTTCAAAATAAATACTTGATATTGAATATATAACTTTATACCTATCATAACTCTTTTATCCTTCAGTTTCTAATTCTTCACCACCTTAGGGGGAAACTGAATAGGCTCAGTAAAAGGATTCACATACAATGTCATAATCTTGGAACCCTACTAAAGGCCGAGAAACTCCATGGATTTCACCAAGGCCATAGATTCTAGATAAAAAAAGTTGATGAAAATAACTCTTATGTCTTTCCACTCTAAGATCTGAGGTTTCTCTGCAATCACCATCAAATCAGACCATCTCCTTCTAAAACCTCAATCTTGAAGGTAACACACTTCACTTGTATCAAATCAAGCATTTCCATGAACTCCAAAAATATATCAGTCTATTTTTACCAATACTCTTCCTATTGGGGATCATTAGAGAATTGGAAATATGGTGGATTTTAGAAAATAAAATCTTATGAATAATTTTGAGATTAATCCCTTTGAGGTTCCACTACCAAAGTCTAAATGAGAAAAAGTGCCGCTACTTATCCCAAAGCATGGATAACATGCACCACTATATCAATGATATTTCGGTCAACTAAATGTTTTTCCAACTATGGTTCACTAGTAGCTTCCTATTGTGGTATATATAAATTTATTCTTGAAGGTATGATGCTACAGAATATCAAAAGACAACACGGAAACATCAGTAAGGATAGTCAGACCATCGACTCAAAAAATAGATATTGGTATATCAATTAAATAAAACAAAGTTCAAACATTTTTGATATCAATATACTAAGATAAAACAAGAAATAAAATAGAATTATAGCATCAAAGTATCTTTTCCCAAACACTCATGGTGTCTTTAGGCTCGTTACCATGAAGGATAGGCATGAAAATGCTCCTAAATACACATAAAGTCCCAAAAATCCTACCTATTTTCTACTAGTACTATAAAAAATACAGACTAACATACATGAGAGATGTAAAAAATCATATCTATGATAATAATTTATCATGAACCATCTGAAATACCTTGCTACATTGATACATGATCTGGACCTAACATAGCTCGAAGGGTGTTTTCAACACCCATAGGATGGAGACCAGCACTTTGAATCATATCAAGATCAATAGGGAATGATTTGTGCCACAAAACAATAGAGGACAAATGATATGAGTTGGTATAAAAACTCCTCAAAGAGAATGTACCATAAACAAATAGGTAAAATAATACCAAAATTTTACATCATCAAAAGACACACAATATATTTAACAAAAGCTTATAAAACCCATGTAATTGGTGAATAACATCTATATGGGTCACCTCCATCACTCAAAGTCCCAAAACTCAATTATAACTACCACCTCCAAGTGGTTATTTCCCTTTTATGAGATCTGACATAAGATAATCTAAAAATACCTAAAGACAAATATATGGTGTGAGAAAAATATCCTAGTAGGGTAGCACCAAATACTCCATATGAAATTCCCTAATAATAAACAAGTTGTGCTTTCAATTGGAATAAAAAAAGGAATGAGAAGTCATTTTCATGTTTTAAATGTAAATCATACTTTAAAATCAAAGTATGGAAGATATATAAAAATAGGATTAAATTAATATTGTGTATAAAAAATTCATATAAAATAGTTGGCATGAATAAATAATTCTATAATTAATGTCATACAGAATCATGTCAAACAAAAAAATCACCATGCTCATAAGTTCGGAGTTATGTTAGTTTTTGGAAATAATATCCTTACACTTCTTAGTCTTTATCATGGATCAAGATAATCGTTCACACTCAAATCACCACCCCAATAATGGACCCATTCTGGGAAATCAATCATCACTATTAGAGGATCCGTTAAGGGAAATCCTACCGAATATTTTTTAGTTAGTGTTTTACTCGTAAATCTACTGCTAGAGAGTCAAAATCCTAGTGTGTTAGTCCTAATTACAAACCAAATACCCAGGATCAAATGTTCTTCAATCAACCAATCAATCAATAAATCATAGAAAAATCAATCATTTCAAATCATTTTTTAATTCACATTTCAATTTCCCAAATTCAGTTTCAACATGCATTTTTATTTCAAAAACCAAATAATAAGTTTTCATCAGATTCATTCCTTTTCAAATAATATTTCACTTTAATCCAATTTTCTCATGAATAAAAATCAAATAATTTAATAAAATCAACATTCAAATCAATCCATTATTTTTTCTCAAAACCCATCCAACAATTTCTATTCCATTATAATGGTGGGTTTTCACAATTTCCATTCCCTTTTAAAATTTAATGTCTAATCATCTCATATTTGGGATTCAAATGTATTTAAAACTCACCTAAAATTAATAAAGCAGCATAGGGTTTTAATTGTAGGGTAAATCCTTATGAAACCACCTATATTTAATAACATTATTAAATCAACACACACCATGGGTACTCCAACAAGAATGAAGGTGAATGAGATCAAGAAATCAAACCTAGAATCAAGATCCACCAAAATATAGACTAAATCCCTATATAAATAGGATAATCCATAACTCTCTTAGAATGATAGAATATTATATCAGGACAAACTATGTGAGATAAAATTTATTTACCAGAAGGAGATCAAACATAATCATCGGTGCTTTGATTGGACAAGAGAAGTGGTTAGAAGAGTTAAAAGCACCCCCTGAGTGCCTCCAATAACCAGGGAATCATAATAGGTTTTATTGGTAGTGTTTACATATTAAACTGGGGGTCCTATGATTTTTAATAATAATTTTAGTTGTTTTAAAACACATGCCCCTGGTTTTTTATATAGGTCACGCAATTCGTAGTAACATTGGTACCTATCCGGGTACCCTTAGTGGACTTTGGGATGGGGTTCACAGTTTTTCTATATGGTTAAACTAACCATGTTCATCCTATGATAAAATATATTTCCATAGGGAGATCATTTTGGAGGGGTGTTTTCATGGTTTGGATGAAACCATACACCCCCTTCTAGTGGCTCATCAAAGGGAATATGATTTTCTAAGCCAACCCACATGGTTCCCCCTAACTATGTTCTAATTGTGTGCTACCAAAAAATTCTACAAAATTTTCTTAATTTCACTCGAAACAACATCATAAAAAATTCAAAAAAGTACAATAAAAATTGTTGAAAAACTACAAAAAAATGTAACTATATGTTATAAGTTCATTCCATGGATAAGTGGGAAGTTAACACAACCATTCCACATAAAAACTCAATCACTTCCCATCAAACACCACCACAATTCAAAAAATTCTAAGGCATATCACCAAAATATCACGCATCAAAATCACCACAAAAAATCCCACGTTACATCACATACCAATCAACAATCACTTCATTTCCCAACATATTTCACACTCAATTTGATCAACGCCATCAATAAAAACTACCTGACATCACACAAGACCACACGACAAATATACACACACATAGAGACATTTCCCAGATTTCTCATTTTATAAAACTTTAATTAATGTTATTTTATATCATCACATATTTTTTATCATGGGTATTATCACACAAGTCTATATTTTACATGGTAAACCAATTCCTATCCCATATATATATGGTTAACCATTTTATTTAGGGTGAGTTAAAACATGTAACACAATAAGGTCTTCACAATTAATATAAATACAGAATAATAAAGGCTCTAAATAGGTGTGTTTTTTAGAAATGGAAACAAGAATGTAAAATATAATAGAAAATCTCACAAAAGTAGTAAACACATGTTAATTATATAAATTCCCATTAAATTAGTATTTATAAAATTAATCATCTTCTTATGATGAACCTTACTATCCATCCAAAGGAAGGAAAAAGAATAGATTCCCCACACATTCAAGTAAAAAAGAGAGAATAGGGATCCAATAACTCACAGGATACTTTTGAACTACCATGAAAAATAGTGTGAAGGATATTTAATTGAAAGATCATAACAATACAAGAGACTCTCAAATCAGCCTGAACCACACCAAGGGATCATCATAATACAACCCAAACAACCCCAAACAAAAAAACATTATCACTAACAAGAACTTATATAGATTAATCAAATAATTTGATTGAGAAAATTGGATTTACTCACCATGGATGAAAAAAGGTCAACCTCCAAGATTCAAGGATCGAAGTGGGAGGAAAGGGGCCAGAAGATAATCTAAAATCGCCTAGGGTTCACCAACAGAATGAGGTAAAAGATAATGGAATGAAAGAAATATTGGGAGACCTATATTTTATAAAAAGGCTGGACCTCAGCACATTCTTGATGAAAAACCCGGGTTCATGCCAAAAAGTTTCATGAGGCCCATTAATTTAGGTTGTGTATTCCATAAATTTGAAGCCTAATGATTATCCACTAACTTTCATGGAATCTCAGCCTCAAATTAATTAACCTCGTGAATTATTATTTCATTTCTTGAATAATTTATGCACAAAATACCCTTCTAAATTTTCCATCCATGAATCATAAGTTTCTAAGAAATGAACAACCTCTTAGGTTGTGAACACATATTCATGTCATGAAACACTAGTGGTATAATAATTGTAGCTCAAAGCAAATTTAAACCCACCTCGAACCACCCCTAAATTCCTCAAACTCCAAAAAAAATAATTTAATATAAAAATAAGGAATGAACCATTTCATTAGATACATATCCAATGAATATATTCCTCAAGAATATAAATAAAACCCAAAAAGGTCAGGGGGGGTAAGAGAAACCATCCTAAGAGATACCTCTCAGGGATCTCATTACACCCCAAACACCACCACATCACCATTATCCAATAGGAACAACATTGTACCATCTCACGCCATCCAAAAGATACCTTTTCCATATATCCATTTTCACAATTATTTCAACCTCTAAATGAACCAATAAAACAACCACCACTACTATCACTCAACACCACCCCAGGCATAAAAATTAAAGAAACCTACCCTTTGTATTAAAATACTATCCATTTTGGGCTGCACTAATTCTGCCACATTATTTTAATACATGTAGTAAACATAACACATCATTATTAGGAAGAGGTTTTTATTTTATTATATACATGAATCTATAACATAAATTTCCACCAAGGTAAATGGAACATCTTGTAAATCATCAAGATTCAAACATTGCATCATCAATGAAAAATAGAAAAAGAAAAATCACAAAAAATATCTAGGTACTGCACATACATTTTTGTCTCATGATCTTAAGTATACTCTTATAAGACACCATGCCTTTACAACACAAAAACCAAATTGATGGTTAATCCATGTATCGATTTTTCACAATGATACATGATCTATTCAAGATACTCCATGAATGTCATGTCATATTCAATATCCAAATCTTCCTAGTAGATAATGTGGGAGTCTCCGTGAATATACCTATGAAGCTAAAAATATGTAATACATCATGGATACTATGAATATATAGTGGAATCACCAAATAATACAGCACCTTAATAACATACCACAATAACTCAAAAGGGCTAATGAATTTGGGAGAAATCTTACTCCCTCTACTAATCCTCCCTTACCCCCAACAAGGGGAGACTATCTAGAACACATGGCCTCTAACCTCAAATTCGAAGGGTCTACACAAAAGACCAATATAATCCTTATGACTTTACTATGCCTCCCTCATATTTTCTTGAACATTTTAGATCTTCTTATTCATGCTTCGCACTACATCTGTATCAAGAACACCTGACTCCCTCCATCTTCCACAATGGAAAACAACATGGTTGCCCATACAATGCATTAAATGGAGCCATTCCAATGGGTGAGTGATAGTTATTAATGTAGGTGAACCCCACTAAGGGTATGTTTTTTAACCATGATCTAAAAAAATCATAGAAGAAATATAGCAACATATCCTACATCATTTGGATGGTCTGACCAGTTTTACCGTCTATTTGAGGGTAAAAATTAGTGTTAAGGAGATAATGTTTTCTAAATTCATACTAAAATCCCCACTAAACCTTTGAGATAAAAATTGTATCCTTATCCGAAATGATTTTCCTTCGTACCATGTTGAAGCTATCCACATTAGCCACATATTACCTTGAGAAAAAACCTAGGATACTCAATTCATAGATCATCATAACATGATCCAACAACTATAGTCATTCCATTATATCCCAAAATAAAAAAATTCATTCTTGGATCCCTAGGTACCTCGATGAAGAAATATATGAAACATTTCCTCCCACTTCCAGTCAAGGACATCCAAAGGTAGAAATAACCATTTAAGAACTCATCATTTGGTTTTCACCTACTGAAAAACTAGAACCCATTCCATAACCTTTTCTATAAAACACATCATCCTAGGACACAAAATATCCCCCCTCAAGCCATGATATATGTTAGTCATGCTAGAAATTATAGTTAAGGGTGATATGTGAAACTTAGGGAGAAATGTATCATTAATTTTCAATGGAAAAAATAACCTCCCGTAGAATAACATTTTATTCTAACCATTCTCTAACGATCCCTCTAGAGCATCACCATGGCCAACAAGATAACATGTCACCCCTACCTTTGAGTCTCCCCACATAGATTCCTCTACCTATGAAATTGAGGATTTTTGAATGGTTATATGATAAAAACAACCTCAATAATTGTTTTCCTTATAGAGATGCATTACATTAATCTCCTCCATAATTCTAAAAAAGTCTTCAGAACCCCCCACCTTATTGCTTTAGGATTTTTGAATGAGTTCATTCGAAAAAATATTACCCATTCCTATAGTATATGATATCTCAAAATTTTAATTCTAGAGAAACTCTATCCACCTATATTGGAAGATATTCAAATACCACTTAGAGAAGTCATATTTAAGGCTCTTTTGGTTTGTGAAAACCATAAAGTGCTCACTAATGAGTTAATTTGACCACAATATCAACACAAACACAACTATAACTAACTTAAAATCATTGTTATCATAGTTATTATCAATGGGATGTAATTGTTTTGACGCATAAGATATCACCACCCTATGGTAAATTAAGAGACATCCTAAACCATGAAAAGACACATCACAAAACTCCACAAACTTTTCACCCTCCTAAGGAAACCAAAGCACTGGGGAATTGATTAATATATACTTCACGTAAATGAATTGTATTTATCATTGATAAGTCTATAAAAAATCTTATTCCTTAATACTCAAAGATTTTTTTGGAGTTGTAATCTATTAAATGTTAGAAACAAATATCCTATAATTTCTTGACAAACCAAGGAAACTGTAAACCTCCACCACCTTCTTCATTTTTTCCAAGAAAACACTAGCATGATATATTTTGGGTCTATGACCACAACCTACCAAGACACTACATTACTATTTAAATTAACCACTAAAATCCAAATTTTACACTTAGAAAAAGTTCTATAGTGTTTATAGTGTTGAAGAATTTGAAAGATAGCACTGAGTTGATTGGTATGATTCTATTATGTCTTCAAGTATATCAATATGTAATATATGAACATGACTAAAAATGGTCCATGAACTAAAAAAATATTGAGTTAATATTCCCTATGAACATATCAGGAACATTCGTGACAGTCAGTAGAACGACTATGATCTCAACGTGCCTATATCTGTAACAAAAGGTAGTCTTTGAGATATCCTCATCTTTCCCCCTCACCTGGTGATATCTAGATTAAAATTCGATCATTAAAAACCAATTAGCTCCCTTAAACTAGTAAAAAAGATCTTTTATACGTGGAAGGTTGTAATGATCATTGACTATCACCTGATTCATCCTTTAGTAGTCTACACAAAACTTCATATTACCATTGGCCTTCATGGTTAACAATACTCGGGCACCCCAAAGAGACACTCTAGGTCAAATGAAACCAATTTGTGTTAAATGATCCACCTAAAACCGAAAATCTATAATCTTTATAGGTTAGATTCAATAGGGATCCATAGAAATTGGAGATTCTGCTGGTTGAAACTCGATCCTAAACTCGAAATCACATCAAGGGGTAGTGTCAAAACCTTATCCAAAAATCCACAAGAAACTCATCCATAACATAGGGAAAATCCTCTGCCTAATATTCCACTATTAGCTCAACCAAAACCATTTATACCACTTGATCATGAATCCTATCTCCAAAGGTACACCTCTTAGTCTGACAATAAAGGTAGATAAATAATGACCCTGATTCCTGCCTCCAAAAGGCCTTATGTTGGCAACTAGAACTGATAGTATAAAAATATCACATATGGGAGGCATTACCCTGATTAATAAAATAATATTGATAGATATAATAGACCAAAACAAATAAAATATTGTATATAATATAAATGTAAAACAAAACCATCCCACAATACATGAACAAAGTCAATAAATATAGAAAAAATTCCCCACATTAATCCAAAAGACATGTCCTATGAAAAAGACTCAATATTATCTATGATATCCATGATGGTAAAACTCATATTATTTCCTGAACTCCACCTAGAAAATTTATAGAATATTATATATATGTAGGGTGAGTATAATATATATAATCAATAGGATCATACCCAAGGCCTCACGTGCACATGTAAAAAGAGTATACTAATGCACTAGTGGATAAATAGCATAACCAACATGCAGCTAAATCAGTTAATTAACCAAAAAAACACACTATAGCATTACCACAAAATTAAAAATCCCAATATTGCAACATATTTATAAAATAATATAAAGTTAAGGTGCTTCGTACCAACTTTTACCATGGGTTTTCTCTATTAATCCCCAAAATCAAATATCTTTTGCTCCCATTCCTTCCATACATAACACATATCCGGTCATACCCATTGTGGATTGAGATGAATCTCTACCTATCGAGCCTATTATAGGGTCTAGCATCTAGTGATTGGATTATTCATCATCACATCACAACCACATTATATAACCAAGGCAATAAGGTATCATGAATGTTAAACACATCAACCACATTCCCTCCTCCTACCACACATGACCACCACCACTTGTAACATCCTCATAACCACTATGTAATATCTAACACCAACCCATATCATCACAGGGTAATCTCCATCACCAACCCATATTATTACTGAGTAATATTTAAAACTAAACCATATTTCCAATGTGTAATCTTCAATACCAACCTGCATCATCATTCAATAATCTCTAAAAACAACCCACATCATTACTATTACTGAAGTAAGAGTAGGTAAGCGGGTGTATCCAACAATATATATCACCAACATCTAGTATATTGGAGAAAACACCCAAAACCCAAAACATTTGGGTTTTGGTATGGTTATCCAAATCAGGTGGGGTTCATAAAGAAATAACATAAATTACTTGATAGATTAGTAACACATAATCCCGACATAGGGTCCATAATAAGAGAAACAATATATCTCACCAAATCACCACAAAGTCTCTCAACTTCCTCTTCTGTCATTTCCACCTATAAATACATCACACTACACAACCACAATACATATCCACATAATCATTCTTTCATTTATAGGTTCCAAAATTTTTATAATTAAAGAGTTTCCACTAACTCTCATTTACTAATAAATTTCATTAACATTAGAAAACCCAGTCATTCATTTAATTCCAACCCATGATTATTAGTTTACCCACACATTTCATTTTAGTTTCAATATATCAAGTTTATTCCATGGGTGAAATAGAAAATAACACAACCACACCATATAAAATTTAAAACACATCACATCAACCATCTCCACAATTCAATGTATTCCAAGACATCTCCCCAAAATAACAACACCTCATAACCACCACACATCATCCCATATAGCATCCCATGGAAGTCAACAATCACTTCATTTCCTAACACATTCCATACCCAAGATGATCACCCCCATCACCACAGATCATCAAAAATCGCATATGTTCACAAAAAACAACAACCCCACACCTAGAAACTCATCTTGAATTCCAAATTTACCATAAATTCAATTCAAGGTCTTTGATGACATCACATCTTATTTAGCACAGGTATTATCAATAATTATAGATTTCCCATGGGATACCAATTCATTAACCATATATAAGTGATTTTAAATTTCATTTAGGGTGAGGAAAATCAAGAAAAATAATAAGGGATTAATAATTATCAAAACTACAACACATGTATAGATTCTAACAATCCTGATTTTCAGCAATGGTAATCACTATGTTAAATTTCATAGGAAATATCACAATAGTATAAAAAACAAGTTATTTCACCCCATTCCCATTCAATTAATATTTAGATGATTAATTATATTCTTATGATGAACCTTACCATCCTCCAAAATGATGAAAAAGAATGAAATCAACACACTTGTGTGTAAAAAGGAGAGAATGAGGATCGCCTACCTCAATGAAGCTTCCTGAACTGCTTCGTGCAATAGGTCTAAGGAGAAACAATTTAAAGACCAAAACAAAATAAGGAAGCTGAATATCAACCTAAACCACCATATGGTATCATCAGAAGATAGCCCAAACACTCCTCAAACAAAAACATCATCATCAAAAATAATTCCCAAAGAAGAATCATAGAAATATAGGGAGAATATGGGATTTACTCACCATGAATTTCCATTGATCATCCTCTATAAGTAATGGATAAAAGAAAGAGGAAAGGGGATGGAAGATCCTCCTAAATTACATAGGTTTATCCCAATGATTGAGGGAAATGAGGGGAATGAAAGATATCGATCTCGTTCATATTTTATAAATTGACTAGACCTCGATACATCCACGATGCAGAACACAATTTTATATTGTGGGTTTTTGTAAGGTCCTCCAATTTTGGTAGTGAATTCTTTAAACATGAATCCTAATGAGTATCCATAGATTTTCATGATGTATCAATATTGGATTAATTCACACCATGAAACACATAATAACATAACCCCATTCTGAAGTTTCAAGCCATTAATTTCCATCCTCTAAGTCATAAAAATACTTCCAGAATGTGAACATTTATTCATGCTTTAAAATACCTGATATGGAAAAGTTTCAACTCTAAAATTTTTCAAACCCTCCTCAAACCACTTTTAAACACCTTAATCTTTAAAAATAGAAATGTTACAAGTCATGAAGGAAAATACCATTATAGAAAATGTTAGTTTCTTATTAATACTAATGAGAGTGTTGTTGATATCTTAATATAAAATATATCTTGATACTCTTAGCTATATTCAGTAGTTATCGATTTTTATCGATGATATTTTGGGATACTATAAATATTATGAGGATTATAAGAAACATATATGGATTTTTACTTAGTATTTTTTTTTGGTTTTTAAAAATATATTAAATTAAATCAATAACCTTGAAGAGTTATTTTATAAAAAAGGTTGTTTTTTGGGATAACTATTGAAGAACACATGGATAAGGTATAGATAACTCTTAAGTTTATTATATTCTTGATGTTGAGATAATTAAAGTTTTAATGATTTAGTAAACGTAATTTAGACATTATTGGAACTCTTGGGATTGATAATTGATTCATGATATTTTTGGGGAAGTGCATCACATTTTTGGGATAATGGTATATATTGTATAGTGTGTGATTTTATGAACTAAAAATAAATACCGTTTGATGGTTAAAGAAAGTGATAATTTAAAGAATAATTTTTGGTTTCACTATGGTTTTATGTTTTATAAATTCATATGGTTTTGGGAATGGTATATTATAAAAAATGCATGATTAGAGTATTTACATACCTAATTACATAACAGTACAAAATATTAATGTTGTTTGAGGAAAGATAACTAACTTAATATATCCTAATAGATTTAAGATAAATTTTATATTATATGATATATCATGAATAATAAATATGTTCAGAATACCATCAACTACTTCCATTAATTAAACAAATAAAATTGCGAGGATGCCATTTATTTGGTGGTGGGGGTTGATGTAACAACTTAAGATTTCACTCTATATTTTCCTTAAAAAATATTAGCTTTCTCTATATAAAAAATTTAACTAAAATTATATATTACAAATTATGGAGAAATTATTATAGAAAATTATAAGAAGAACAACATTTCAAGTAAATAAAAAGGCAATAATTAGTTGAAAATTATTAAGTTTGTAGGATAAATAATTAATATGAATTAATATTCGAAAAATAAATGTTCTTTCTCAAATAAATATTTAAATTGTTAGCTTGAAAACTTTTAAATAATTAATATGACAATATATTATATTAAAATATATAAACCAATATATTCAAATTCCTTAAACTATAAATTTGAATAGAATAGTATTAAGAAAGCCTAATGATCAAAATGATATTTTTCAATAAAAGATGGTTTCTATGCATTTTGTATATCATTTCAAAGATAAATTTATATATTTTTTATAAAAAAAATTAAATAGATAAAAATAATTTCATTTATTAATTTATAATTTCAAAATTATATTATTATAAAATTTTAAAATGTTTCTGAAATAGTTTTTTTTATGGAGAATAGTGAAAACATATTTTTTTAACAAAACTACAACATTTCTGATTTTATTATTACATAAGAAATACCTAAAATATTATAAAACATATTAATTTTTCAAATATATATCTAAGGATTAAAAATATTCATTTTTGAATACCGTTCTTAACTTTGAAAATGTATTTTTAATAACATAAGTAATATTTTCTAACAAATACTATTTTGGTCTTTTCGTTTAATTCAATATTATTTTGGTAAATTTAGTTTGAATTGACTTGAAATCCACATAAATTTTAGTTTTTATATAATAAACCAATTTATCTAATTAATATTAAATAAATTAATACTTTTATCCTACAAAAAAATTAGCTTAAAAATATTGTTTTTATAAAAATGGGCTTTTTACATGTTCTATGTGCTAATGTTAGAATTAATTTTTCATACAGAAAGAAATTTTATCTTATAAAATGAATTTCATATTTTTAATTAGTAGGTAAAAATTATTTGATAAGGTATATTTTATTTTTATCCATTAAAATAAAATTTCATTGGTGAAAATTAGTTACCATTGTAAAACCAAAAAATATAAAAGTAAAAACTTTAAGAGTGAAGGGAATAAAAACATGTTTAAAACATATATAAAATTAAATGGTTAACGTATTTTTTAGTTTATCTTATCTAAGATTCATTATTTTCCATGTTTCTATCTTTCTAACTTGTAAAACATGTGCCCTATTTATATTAAGATGAAATATTTTAAAAAATGACCTTCTCAACAACCCTTCAAGACCACCCTAAATATTTGGTTTCCTATTAAATATATATCCTTTTTCTGTAAAATAATTTTTTTTATTTTCTAGAGGCCGGTTTAAGGGTTCTCGGTACCCAAACTGCACACATGAAACAACCACATTACACTTTCCATTCTTGGTAATCCTAGTTTTTATCCTTGATCCTCTAGTCATAAGTGATTGTCCTAATACTTTCTTTTCCAAGGAGTCCTCAAGGGAAATCTCATTTCCTCAACTAGAGTAATTTTTATTCCCAAATTCGCTCATTTTCTTAATCACTTTACCAAATATAGTTTTCTAAGTACTATATAATGAAAAAATAGTATTTGTATATAAAATTTTATTATTTTAATAGAATAACTATTAACTGACTTTGCCATTTTCCATTAAGAAAACTGAAATCTTTATTTGTTCGTTGTAGGAACTACCGCCTCCACGAAATACTGACTTCCATTTTTCACCACTAACCCAATTCGATAGTCTTAAGAATGAAATTTAAGAAAAAATGTTACATATATAATATAAATAGTATTATGAATATGAAAATTATGATCCACCTTTTTTCATATTCATTATTTGAGAAAAATATTTTAACTATGCATTATGCAGACTACCTCCTCCATAAAGTAACATATCTCATTTTTCATTTATTTTATTTATTATTTATTAAAATATATTAAAATATGAATCACCACCTAAAAATCATCTAAATTATATATTTAATCTTATTTAATAAATATATTATTCCAAAATAAACCACTTTTATAATCATAATCATTTATTAATTTTGTTATGTCCATGTTTGGGTCAGTCTATCAACCTACTTGAACAATGATATAAAATAACATCATAGATTACTATGATAAATTAATTACTAATAATATGTTATATAATTAATTAATTTAATATTTTATGTGGTTTCTATAATGGTAACAATAATATGAAATAAATTAATTAAGATACCAACACTCGTACGTTAAAAATCACAGAAAAGTGCTCATCACAGATTTCATATTTAATAATTCCAAAAAAACCAATAGAATGAAATTAAAAAATTAAATAATTATAAAAATTAAATTCCAGTACCTTTTATGATCTAATAATGATAAAATATTTCAGAAGAATGAATAATAAAATCACTAATATGAAGCTAGTTCAAAACGATCAAGATTACTAAGACTTTGTATAGAAAATAGATAACAAAAAACTAATATACGTGAATATAATAATTATAAATAATGTTTATTAAAGGTTATGTATATGAAAAATATTTTTAAATAGTTTATTAAGATATTTATTTTTCTATATAGGATCATAGAGTGTGTTTGACTAAGAGGGGAAATAAGGTAAGTGTTTCTTATCTCAAATTTGCACATATTGAGACATATTTCTTATTATACACCTTGTTTTTTTAATTTTTTTTCTGATACCCCTTTAATATTTTTCATCATGAAACTATCATTATTCATGTATTTTAAGGTTTAATTTTAAATCATATTCTTCAAGCGGTTTTACTCAATTTTGTTTAATGATGCAAGGTTTTGTTTTCTCAAATTCCTTTCTTTTAAGTATACATGTATTATGAAACTAATATAATTTAGGTGGTGTTTATGATACCTATTTTATTCATAAAACCATGAAATCCATTTAATTAATGGTATTTTATGTTCAATTTCATGCTCTCTCTCATTCAAGGGGTTTTAATTTAAATGTTACTTGAGCCGTAACAGTTTTCTCAAATGAAAATATTTCTCAATGACTCGTAAATTTGTAATTTTATTATGATCTTCTCAGACACTTTTATATATAAAATTATATTTATAAATAGTATTTTATATTTTTATCTAGTGATGTTACTTATTTTTATTAATATTTTCTTCCTTGATGAAATACCTTTGTAAATAAATGTCTGATATTAGAATGAATAATTCCCATTTTTTTCAATGGATATTTTCCTCCATGTCATTATTTTCCTTTACTCCAAAGTTATCCTTAATTTTTGGAAACTATAATAAAGATTATTTCAAATTATCATCATAATTATCTTTATATCTTTTCAAAATGATATATAATACTCTTTTTACTATGTTCACATTCAAACAAAGGTTTCTTATAATTTTAAAATAGTTTTCCCATCCTTTCAAAATAAAAATAATTATATTTCACCTCACATTTGATTTGATAACCATTATTTATTTTCAAGGATCTAGTATTGAAGTTTTTTTTTCAAATGTAAATGTTTTCCATAATTTTCACTTAAATTTTTTTAAATAACTTTTTAATGTGACCTATAACTTCAACTTTTTAGGAATATGTTATAAATGTATTTTAAATAAATTTTTTAATGGTTTCTGTGTCAATACATATTTTCACCAAAAAAAATTTAATATAAAAATTTATCTATATTTTTTCATGGTTTTTAAATGAAATTAATTTTCTCCCTTATTTTATAAAATATTTCTTTTAAAACTATTATAAAATAAGAATGATAATTCTTATTTCCAAAGTGATTTTTCTAAAAAATCTAAAAAGTGTTTTCATATATGTTATTATCCTCTGATAAATATTATTATTGATAAAATATATTATTCAAATGATACCATCCAATTTATTTCTCTATATGTATTATGAAATTTTCATTTATATAATAGAAATGGTCAATAATTGCCTTTGGATTTCATATAATAACCCTTACCCCAATAAGATAGAGTTAGTGAATATTTTATTACAATTGAATAGATAGAATATATCACATCAATGAGGATTTATTAGTGTATTAGTATTGAAGAAATAGATATATACATAGATACCTTATTACATTAGTAATTTAACAAAGAACATAATGAAGGAAAATAAACTAATTGCTTGACACTTAATCGATGATTTCATCTTTATAACATGGGGAAGAAAAATAAATAAAATGGTGAGTTAAAATTCACAATAATGGTAACATACATTATAAACACGAATAAATAATAATTGAAATATAATAAATAAGTAATAATCAATATGTAAATATAAATAACTGATCACACAAGCCATTTAATCAATAACTAGAGAGTGTTATGCATCCATAGATTCTTTCATAGTTAAAATACCATGGATAGTAAAAAATGAATACAGAATTAAGGAAATTTTTATTTATTGGATGGTATTTGTCTAAAATATGAATCACCACTGTTAAAACCTTTAACAAGGCGGTATAATTCTGGGGGTAGAAACCCTTTTGATTCAGTATGGAAAAAATGTGTAGGGTTTATTACCAAGTGATTTGTCTTATTAGACTTATCAATGCATCAAGGGGATATATAATGTCGGGTCACACCCATCAATTCAATTAAAAAGTATTATTCATACATATATTTAATTTTTGAACTATATTCTTTATCAAAATAACCATATTGAGTAGGGGATATACATTTATAAATATTTCCCCACATTATCAAATAACATTCAAAATAAACAACATGTGTGAAAATGGTGTATAGTTTATGAAATACTCATATCCATAATATAAATAACAAATATATTTAATATAAATTTAATTAAAATGAAAAATGACGTCAAATGGATATTAGACACCACACATAAAAATTAATCGGTGAACAATACCAATTAAGTCTCAATGAAGTGAAAATTGAGACGAATACCCATACAAGGATCATATCATTAGTCAAATGAATATATTGTGTCTGTTAAATATAAAAACACATTAGAAATGTGTATCTAGAAAATAATATAATCAAAAAAAATTACACATAGCTTTATCATGACATTATCAATGAAATAGAAGTTTAACCCTATGAATGTAAATTGAGTTAAGAAATCCCTTACCACATGTAATCAATCAAATCATATAACCCATAAAATTTATGATTATCAAATGAAAAATTGAATACTAAGAAGATACATAGAGTCATTATATGATATATTGATGTTTATTATGTACACAACCTAGAGATAAGGGTTTAATAAGTAATAAATCTCATAGAAGTAAAAGTGTGACAAGAAACCCTTGCCACTTTGTAATCAGTCAAATCATATGCCCCACAAAATTAATAATTGTCAAATAATGAATTTCATACCATGAAAATAATGAAATTAATGATATGTTATATCAAATTTAAGTATATACACCACACAAAAGAAATTATTGATGAATGGGATATATTTTTAAGAGAAATAAGAAGTGATAGGAGAAACCCTTAGCTTATGTCTGAAAGTGTTATATACTTATACTTAATATCCTGGATAGTAAAATTATATTAATTAATTAAATAATTAAGAACCTATTAAAAATATATTTTATTTATTATAATTTGATGAATTTCATTTATATACATTTCGATGAGTTATAATGTTTAATTTCATTGTTCTGGGATCATTTGTTTTATAATTTTATAGTTGGATCCCTTGCATATATTTTTGATAGTTCTTATCAAATGGATGAAAAACTCTATAATTGAAATTATTTAGTATTAATTAAATTAAATATGTTTAAATGGTCTTACATATAATTTTTTAATATTTTATGATTATTATTTATTAGATAAAATGTTGATGAAAATGGATTCATTTATTTTGGCAGTTTTTACAACCATCACAAAAAAATTTTATTTTATTTAATATTAATATAATATTTTAGTTCTAGAACAATATAAAAATTATAATATGTATATTGAAATATTAATTAACTATAATAATGTTTTTATGGTCATATTTCAAGCCGGTAATGGGAAATGAAAACATGTCATCCATGAAGGTGATGAATTAATACATCATGGATGATGTTTTCATTTTAAAAAAGAAATGATAGGGGAAGGGATTTGATTATAGATAATAAAATAGAAGTATAAATGTCATTTATATATATTATAGTCGATTTAATATGCTACTTTTTTAATGGGGGTGATTAGAGGATAAGAGAAAACTAAATTAAAAGAGAATGAATGGGGATTTTACCTCTTGAATATCGTCTCCTTGGGAACCTCCTTATGACACTTGGATTTGGTATTTTGGTAAGAAAAAAAGGTCATGGATGTGGGGTAGAAGATTAGGAAGATAATTGGGAAAAATGTAGATAATATTCATGGCGTATAATGTGTGAGGAGAATGGTTGGAGAGGGGAGGTATTTATAGGGAGAGGATAGGGGTACTTTCGATTATTTTATTCATTTTTTTATTATTTTGGTAGTATAATATAAATAATATTGATTCTCATGAATAAATATAGTAAAGAGATCATGTTAGTTTGAATTAATGAGTGATTACCTCATACATAAAACATCAATTACTTGATAATTCATTTATTATCTCAGAATGATAAATACCATAAATTATTATATTACACTATTCACTAAAATTGAACAATTTTTGACAAATCCCAAATATTCACCCTAACCATTTTTTAAAATTTTTATTTCCAAAAATAATCTATTTTATAAAATTAATTTTTCAAATATGATAAATATAATTTTTAATTAAATCTTTATTTTAAAAAAATAATGATTTCAATATTACAATAGATTTTACGATACTTTTACAATTTTATTATGATCTCATAACATTATATTATAATTATAATAAAATAAAATATTAATTTTTGAATATATTTAATGAAATAAATTTTATTTTAAATCATTATATTAATTATAAAGTTTTAAAGAAAAATTTACATTTCACAAAAATACCAATACTTGATTTATTAGATTTAATGCATTTATTTATTTATTAAATTATATAAATATATAATATTTTCATTTATGAGATACTTAAATTTTATTTATTATTTTATAGAAGATTTTATTATTCTAATGGAAAGATTAATATTCCTAACATTCAAATTATTATTCCAATGGTCAGGTTAATATTTAATAGTATATCACAGTTCGTTTGATCTCGGTGCTACATGCAGTGTAAGATATCAAATAAATTAAATTTATTTAGGAATCTACAAACCATAAAATATGAGGGTGTTATATTCCTGTTCATTGACAGATTATATACCTAAATTCTCATCCAATGTGTTTCCTTTTTGAATACCTTATTTTCCAATTCATTGATTAAATTGTGTTCACCTCGATTCCATACCTTAATTGAGTGGAAAATTATTGACATAAAATTATATGATTTATATATATGGTGTAAATACAATATGTTTTATTATCTTTCTTTAATGGTATTTACCTATAATGTTTCTAAATATCTTTGGATGTCCATTTATTTTCCATGGTCAGGTCATGTTATTATTATTGAGAAGTTTATGAAAGTTTTCCTGATTTGATTTCATTTAAAAAATATACGGAACTCATTTTGTCTCCTTGGGTTTTTTATGATGAATGGTTAATTTGTTATGGAAAACCTATCTAAGGATAATGACAGGTGGGGTCCTATATATTCCTCTAATTAATTTTTCAAAGGTTATATCTCGTGAGATAATCTTGAATAAATTTAATGAGTTTATTTACATAGTCTTGAGAATAATGGGTTTGTTCACATTTTTAGTTGCGGGCATATTGAGTTTCTTAACATATGCATGGGAATAATGAATTTTCTCACAATATTTTCCTATTTTCATGCTTGTTCCATATTTCTATGTTGTTTTTCATGTTAGGGAACCTTTCTAGTTTTAGTTTTTTTGTCAATATATGTGACTCTTTTCTAGGATATAATGCATTATATTTTTATTTCATAACATAAAAATGATTTATGAGATATAATTTGATGGGTATAACATTATTTTATATCCATATTATACCCATATTCACATCTTATTATCACTTATGATCTTTGATTGTTATCTCTTGTGCTTACCCTTACTGAGCATATGAACTCAACACTTTTTTGTGCTTAAATTTCCCTATGTTATGAAGAAACGTAATGTGTATTATGTGTATAGAGGCATATCTTATTTAGAAAATTAATGGGATATATTAAATAATTGTAATGTATATAGTATTTTCATATATAGTGAAAAAAAATTCCATTGGATTAAAAATACATGAGTTTTTTAGTTCATGATTTATCTAAATTCAATAAAAAAATACCCCTAAAATTTTATGGGAATGTACTATATTATAATATCTTATCCAATGTCATATAATTTAAAATTTCACTATTGTGCCTCTATAACAAGTCTCATAATCATAATCAAGACCTAATCCATTGGAGACAAAGGCAATAAACAAATACACAAGGGTCTTCCATGGACCTTGATCTATTGTTTATTCCATTCATGTTTGGCCATGACCTATCCATAGGAGTCCCAAACTCATGTAAAAAATAAGAATTAATTAACATTAGTAAAATTATAAATAATTAAATAATTTTATAAATAATTTTATAATTAAATAGATTTGGAATAATTACTGACAACACACTGAGTGACCTCAGCACACTGAAATAATGACCAACCACAATGGAAGGACTATGACATAATCCTAACACAATATTGGGAAAATACTAACACAATATAATTATTTAATGACAAAAAATATAATTTGGGATAAAACTATATCAACATCTATAGGTAAATGTACCTTGAAAAAACAATATCTGTCGGTGTGTATACATCATTTCAAGATGACTTGTAAATATTTTAATAAACCCAATCATTGAAATAGGGTGATTACTCTATGCTCTAGTAGAATATTCAATAAAACCCTCACACAATTCACCCAAAATAAATATTAATAGGGGAAATTAAAAGAAATGGAATAGTAGGGAAAAAGTCACCTCGAATTCATGAAGAATCATACCAAAATCCACAGAAAATCATGGGGGATTGAAGTAGAGGATAGGTGGACAGACCTCATGGGTCTTGATGCATGTGGGAGGAAGAGAGGAGGGTTGAGGGTTTTTAAAATTTAAAGTTAAATTGGGTCTTAATATATTTTTATAAAAGTAGGGCACACCACATCATGACCTACAACATATTCTATGCCATGGTGAACCCCTAGGTAGCCCAAGTGGAGCTCGACACCATAACCAGCCTCTCTATGCTTTCTATTGTTGATATAGATATCCTACAATAAAAATATTGATCTCTAAAACATTGGGGATATCCCTTAAATACTTTGGATACAAAAATAAAAAAACCCCAGTGAAATGCCCAACCTAGGCCTTTCACCTATCTCATTTCACATAGGTGGTGATCCTTAGGCACCACGTTGAACAAAAAATCTAACCAAGGATTTTTTTAACTATACATTTTACATTATGAGGTTCACATAACACCACACACACCAAGTGAGCCACAACTCCACTATTCCAAAATCCCAAGACCCTAAAACAGCTAAAAAACCTAACAATATGGGTTTTTTCTGCCTGTATTCAATATGGACAATCCCATGGTGCCACAGACTCTCTCAAACATTCTTTGGAATCAATGTGACCACCCATACTCCCATATAGTCCTTGTTACTAATACAAAAACATCTCATAGAGACGATTAAACCTTTTGGTATTCAATCTGATCCTCAGTCCTCAAAACGAAACCCTCACCAACATTAAAAATTTATATTTCTTATGGAAAACAAATCCAAAAAAAGTGTGGGTCTTGAAAAACTCCCCACTATAGAAATTCTCATCCTTGATAATCCTAAATCGGCTTTCATACATTAAACTCAACTTATCCTAATCATCAATTCATATCAAACTCATCATGTTCTACTCTGGAATTTCAATCAAGATTCTATACTGCAACTCTATCTATGACGAACACTATTCATTAAAAACTCACCCATCGCTCTTCACCATCACCGAAAAAATATGACAGTTCTTACTTACAAACATATATCTCAATACACCATGGTGTTATCCATAAATTTCTCACTGAGATTATGGTTCTCCCCACCATAATATTCTACTCTTAAGTACTCAATATTTTCCATGATGCATCTCAAAATCCAATCACCCATTGAAAAGAAATACTTAGTGGCCAGGTGATATGCTTGGTGTATTATTTAAATGAAAAACCCCATTTACCTATGAAAACAACATTTGGTCCTTCCCTAGTATAATATTAACAAAAGGCACTTGGTCTCACCAACTAACATACTATCTCATCACACAATCACAAAAATGTAATTATGAAGTTATATCAAGAGCTTTCAAAAAACCAAACTAATGTATATACCTAAATCCAAGTGTAAATATATGGTTGCGTTATCAGTTAACAAAATTGACCACCATCCTTCTACCCTAATAATTGACACACCCTTGATTTAACAAACACAAAAATACCACTAAAATCAACCCAATCACAGATCTAACTCATGAAATCCAACCAATATCACATCTTGATTTAAAATCTTGTATTTTCCAAAGAACCATATATTAATAGATATTATCACAATAACTTATCCTATTAAATCTCAACCATTTAATGATTGGTATCATCTAACAATAATGACCCTTCCAACATATGTGTTGTTTATCTACTTCTCATTCACGATCCATTACTGCAAGCAACTACTAGATGTATCCATTCCACTCACACCTAAGTTCCAACATTAAACATCAATCACTACTTGTCCTAATCTATCCGTGAATATCATCCTTTACATACTCCAAATGTTTTCATCTACAACATGGGTCAAATTTTTATTGACTATTGTTTCACTCCCCATAATATGAATTTCCCTATATCCCTCCTTGAGCAGAACCTCAACAAGTTTCATCCCCTTACCTATTTGACTATAAATGAAAAGGAACCCACCTGGGTCAATAGTACCACACCACCCTAATCTATTTCTGATATCAACTCTCATAATAAAGGGTTTTTTCTCTTTCCTCAAAAATATTGGGAAATGATTCCCATTGGAATTTCATTGAACCCATCATTCCTCATATCGCACATGAACAATAACCAATACATCTCAATTTTATATGAATCTAAACATTTTATGTTACCATAATATCCACTCATAGAACTCAATTCATGGTCCCATGAGTTACATGTCATAAAATATAGGTTCATTTGCCAAAATATTGATCATGCTCACACCATGTCAATCCCTTTTATCTAGAATTACCCTCAGTGATCCTCTTTAAAATATGGAATTTCACCTATGATAGGGTTTACTGTATGCATTCCCACCAAAATATTCATTTCCAAAATCACCATAATCTATCCATGATCTCATCAAACCATTAGAAGCACATAACAAAATTACTAGGTCATGAATTCAACCAATCTTTCCCTCTGAAACCCGCCTCGATACAAAAATCACCCTACTGCTTTACATCCCAAAATAATAAGGCAATAACATGCCTATACCGTATACCCAGTAGCACCTCTCATTTACCATCCTCAAAACCCAAAGCATCTACCACACATCATGATTCTATATAACTAACAAGTCTAGGATAACCTATCATGAACAAAGTAGGGTTGTCATCAAAACTGACACCCATCCTGGTATGTACAAAGGCCTAAAGGGTGTTCCCTATACCCATGGGCTACCAAAACTGCCCGGTTATCATAAATAAAGAGTGGGAACGGTTTTCCAAAATTTATAAACATAAAAGAACCAACAAAAATTATGAAATAGAATCTGAAAAATCTAAACCAAATAAGACTTAAAACAATTTTAGATTTGAGTTACAATGTTTAAACCAAAACCCAAAAATGATACAACAAAATGAAAAATAAGACTATCTTAAAAAACTACAACGTAGCAAGGGGGAATCTCTCTCAATACATCTCCACAAAATCACACAAAATAGATCCTCTAGCAACCCAAACCACCATCTCCGAGAGCCTTTCACTTGCCTTTGTAAAAAATTTCCAAGTCTACTTACACCCAAATGTGTAAGTAGGGTGTGAAGATAATCCCTTTAGGATTCCACCAAATACAAAATTCCATGCTATAAACATTATAAGATAAATAACTTATTGTATTTTTAAGAAAAAAACAATAAACATTTTATAAAAAATAAATTTGAAAGGAAATGAATTTAAAAGAAAACATACTTTATTTATAAATAATCAACAATTCATACCGCATGCTGAAAATATTTGTGAAATATCCATAGAGAAATGGTCATGGGAAAACCCCTATCCAATAGTTAACAATGGGACACTAGGTACCTTGAATCTTAGTGAAATGTGGTATAGGCCATGATCAAAAATGTTCTCATGCATGATCCACTAGAAAAGATCGACTTCTAAAATTCTAATGGTCTCCAATCATCATCCATATTTAGTTAGAGTTTTCATCATCAATCTCCCTAGGTGAGATCGGTTTATAGCCACTTTCGTATCACTAACATACTAGTCCTACTTCACCCATCTAGTTACCTAATTTTCCCTTGGTGCTCAAACAAGGTTCACATGTCACATAACACCCCACATTCACACACACAAGTAAATCCATATGAGACACACATAGTATGCCACCCCATTCACACCCAAATTATATTTTAAAAAACATACAAGCACCAAAACATTTCCCAAACAGGATTCACACCTATTACATAATTTAATAAATCATTTATAAAGTTTATAAAATAGTTCCATGAAGCACAAAAAAGGTTTAAACCAAAATCACACCCAAAATACTCTTTTAAAATCAAATACACATTAAAAACATTCCATATCATGATTCCTACCACAATCATAATTTAAAAATCATTTAAAAAATTTATAAAACATTTCCAAATAGAATACAAAGGGTTTACACTAGAAACACACCAAATTCTATATTGAAAAGCCACATTAAAACCAAACACATATTTAACCCTATCAAAAACTACTTTCACACCACACATAATAATAATAGAACATGCAATATTACTCATGAAATAAAAATAAATTCACCAAATAATGTTTAAACATATAATCTCATACCTTTGGTATAGAAATCCCCAAAAACAAGTGTGAATCTCAAACTGCACCTAAATTCACCGCAAGTAAGAAAAAAATCTAATAATGAAGATCAAACATAAAAACTCAATATCAAACCCTCTAAATGAAACCCCATCTATTGGGGAAATAGAACCCCAAGAAAAGAGGTAAGAAACCCTAAAATTGGATGAATAAACAATAGAGAAACTCACTTACATGAAGATTCTTGATGTTCTCCCATAAAATCCACCTAAAATGGGTGTCCAAGGTAGAAATATGGATAAAAGGAGGTTCCTACAGCTGAAAATCTCAATTAGGAATAAGAGGGGTGAAATGGGGTTATATCAGAAAAAGAGAAAAATAGTAAAAATCCGTTTTTAATGACCTGGACAAGGCACACTATTAGTCTGCATGATTTTATAAACCATGTGGTGACTATGAACACACAATTTCTAAACCATATGGTTACTTGGGATAAGGTGCACTATCATTTAGTAGGTTCTGTTCCTACCACACATTTACCTGAGTTGGGTGCATGGTTCCCACTAACTATGCACCAACCGTGCGCATGGGTCTGTCCACCCCAAAACCTCTATTTTCTCCAAAAATCTCAAAAAACCCAAGGGAAAAAGAATATATTGAAAATTAAAAAGGTAAAATGCCTAAAAATAATGACACATATGTGAAAATTTTCCCCACCATGAAAATTATCCACCCCCATAAAGTCATCTCAAAGCTTGATCTGAAAATAAAAATGGATACACTTTCTCAACCCATGAATTCTACTCCCAAGTCTCATGCACATCATTCCTATACTTCCAAAGGACCCCAATAAAATTAATAGGCTTCCCATGAATCACTTTCTCTTGGGAATCCACTATCTACACCATCCATTCAAACAATGATACATTAGGCTCTATCACCAACTATTCCTAATTAAACACTTGAGACAGATCCAGATTATACTTCTTTAATTGGGAGACATGAAATCTACCATGAATTGATTTCAACTGAGATGGAAAAGATAACATGTATTCCAAATTTCCTATCTTCTTGGTGATTTAAAAATTTCTAACATACCTCAGTGTTAGCTTTCCATGCTTTCCCAAATGATGATGACCTAAGCAAGGATCCAATTTCAAGATCACCCGATCACCCATGAAAAAATCAAGATCTCAACACCTCAGATCAGAATAATATTTTTCAGTACTTTGACATGTTAATATATTATACTTGATCAAATTGACCTTCTAAAATGTATCTTTCACAAGGAGAAGTCCCAAATGTGAGGTCTCACCTACCTTTTCCCAAAATAATGGAGACCGACATTACCATCTATAAAGCGCCTCAAAAGGATCCATTTTAATTGAATATTGAGAACTGTTATTATAAGTGAATTAAACCAATCCAAAATGGATAACCCATGATCCTCTAAAATCCAAAACACATGCTTGAATCATGTCCTCCCTAATCTCATTTTCCTACTCGGTTTGACCATCCATTTGAGAACGGTATACCGTACTCATCTTAATCTACAACCCCAATGCCTTTTAAATATCTTCCCAAAACTGAGATGTAAAATGGCGATCTCTATCTGAAACAATTGACAAGGGTACACCATGGATCCTTACCACCCCCTTAACATATTATCTTCTAAGCTCATCCACTTTAGTTGAATCTTCGATCAAAATGAAATGGGATGATTTTTTCAAACGGTCGATTACCACCCAAATGGCATTCCTCCCCTGAGGTGTATAACAAAATCCAATAACAAAATCCATGGAGACCTCATCCCACTTCTAAGTAGGAATGGGTAACGACTGAAGAAAACTAGAGGTCCTTTGATTCTCTACCTTTACCTACGGACATATATTGCTCCTCAATATGAAAATATATGTGTCCTACCTCATTCTTGTCCACCAAAACTAACGGCGAACATCATAATACATTTTCATATCTCTAGTATGAATGACCCATAGAGATTTGTGGCTATCCTACATCGCCACGTTCCTTAGAGACAATTACACCAAAAAAGACCCTTAAAGAATAAGATTCCCTTAGGAGAAAAATACCAATCCAAAGATCTCTCCATGCCATAAAGGAGCTATGAACATTACTGGAACAACACATCACCAGGATGCTCCCACTGAATCAACCCTAGAAGATAAGGATCCAACTGAACAGTTGCTAAGAATGAACCTCCACAGTACTCCTTGGTCTCCAAGTGCATTTTGGAAACGTGCCCCATAAAGGTCCACTCATCACTGTACTTCCTCCAAGCATGCACTGGAACTTTTTTTCTCAAGGAATATTCCACAAAATTACCATTTTCTAAGTATAAATGATATAAAAGTCGAACCCATGAAAACACATGATCCAACGACGCTACCTCAAATTTAGATCTTTTTAGGAGAAGATGTAGGGTATGATTTCATGATCTTAATAGACCAAAAGGATTTCCAGAAAAAATATAATGGTGCCACGTCTTCAGGGAATGCATCACCACTTCAAATTCCAAGTCTTCGGTCATGTAATTCTTTTCATGCAGTCAGAGTTGGAGAGAACCATATTCCACTACATGATCATCTTGCATGAGTACACACCCAAGTCCCATACTTTATGCATCACAATAAACCATGTATCCCTTCACAGATTATGGAAATATAAACACAGTTGTGGTAGTCAACTGCCTTTTTAGCTCCTTAATGGATACCTTACATTTTCTTCTCCATTCAAACCTCACCCCGTTTTGGGTGACTGCAGTCATGGATGAATCATGAAAAGATAAATTTCAAACAAACTGCCTATAATAACCTATAAAGACAAGAAAACTATGGATCTCAAAAATATTCTTCAACTTCTCCCATGACATAACTACAATGATATATTTGAGTTCCACAGAAAACCAATTCTCCTAAATCACATGGCCCAAAAACATTACTTCCCCAATCTATAAGGTTCTCTTTGAAAACATTACATAGAGATGGTGATCATGTATAGTACCCATCATGATTCCCAAGTGATGCTCATTCTCTTTCTCAGATCTAGAATAAACTAGGATGTCATCCAAGGATACCATAATGAAGGAGTCATGATACAAGTGGAAAATTCTATTCATGAGATCCATAAAGACTGTTGAGGTGTTTCTCAATCCGAAAGGCAAGACCAAATACTTGAAGTGAATGTACCTAATTTATAAATCTATTTTCAGGATATCAGCCTCTCTCGCCCAAATGTGGTGGTAGCCTGAATTAATGTATATCTTGGAAAATCAATTTTCCCACTTTAGATGATCAAACAAGTCATTAATTTGTGGAAAGAATACATGTTATTCATGGTTACCTTGTTCATCTTCCTGTAACTAATGCACAACCAGAGAGATATATCATCCTTTTTCACAAACAAGACTAAGGAAGACCATAGAGAGATCCTCAGGTGAATAAACCCTTCGGATTACAAATAGTAAAATTGTATCTTTAATTCCCTCATCTCTGTGGGGAACATACGATATGAGGAAAAATATATAGGATGTGTTCTTGATGCCAACTCAATTGATAAATTCATGTCCATCTCTGAGGGAAAACATGAAAATAATCTGGAAATAACTCTGAGAACTCATCCACTATAGGAAAAAATACACTATCAGGAGAACCCTCCTCGTCCTCTAGTATGAGCGATGATAACTAAAAATAGATTCCCCAAATCTGGGAGTGGAGGTCCAACATGACCCATCTAAGGATTCTATTACCCATGAAAAACCGAAGTACTCTGATCAGGTTTCATGAAGCTCACTCATCTCCAATACTAGTCGATATATGCTTGGATGTGCACTAGACAATCTATTCCAAGGATTACCATAAAAGGTCCATATGAAAAACTAGGAAATCCCATTCCATCTCAACCCCTAACATGAACAACACACATGATGGACACCTAAGACCCTGCTCTTTCTTCTTACCCAATGATGTTACCAACTCCATTGAAAAAGACATCATCTTAGTTGGCAATTTAAAAAGATTCACTAGAAGGGAAAAGATAAAATAAATAGAAGCACCGGTATCAAATAAAACAACTGCTATAGAAGATGAAACCATAATGGTACCTTGAACTATTGAGGGCCCTACATCTGGTCCTGCCAGTGCTTGTTCCATAGCATGATTATGTTTGGTATCAAACCTAAAATAGTCACTTGCCTGTGGCTCTTTACTGAACTAGTTCTGCCTAAAAGACTATCTAGTTCTGCCACCACAACCACCAAATTGAGATCCCACTATCCTAGATAGTTTCGATTAAATTGAAACTCCCCTGGAAGACACAGATCCATCCCCACTCTAGTATGGTTGCATCTCTCTGCAAAAACATTTCAGGTTTCCCATGGCTCCACATCGATGGAATGATCTAGTTGGGGCTAGAAATGTAGGTCGAATTTTCCCCACCTTCCTACACCTATGTCTCACAATAGTCCTTGTATCGGAAGCCACAGAAGAATACTATCAAGAAGGATGGCCCAAACTACCACCTACCTTCATCCCCTTCTCATCCTGCTTCCTCTTCTTCTCAGATGAAATTCCAATACCCAACACTGACATTACCCTAGAGGAACATGAACTGCCCTTTTGCTCAATCTCCACCATACATGCTCGATCAACTACTTCATCAGAGGTCTTTAGATTGAATAGGAATACATGATAATAAATCTCTGACTGCAAAACACTTTCAAACCTATAAGCCTTCATCTGCTTATTGTAGACTATTTCAAGTGGATACTAAACCAAATTGAAAAAATGGTTGGAATACTCCATCACTGACTTTTCCCCCTGAATGAGATCCATAAAATTCCAGGATCTAGCATAATACAAGACCTTTGGACAAGAATGGTCATTAAATAAATCCTTGAATTTTTTCTAGCTCCTCTTCTCATACTTCCCATCTTGAAGCACTGAGTCCCACCACCTTCGAATGGGACCCTCTAGATGGAACGAGGAGCATTTTACCTTGAATTCCAGAGAATTTTCAAAACAATTAAAACATTCTATCTATCTTCTCAAGCCACTACTCCACTTATCAAGGCTCTGTTATACATAAAAAGAAGGAGGTTCATTCTAGAGAAACTCGTGGGATTTTTCCTCCTACGAAATGATTCAACTTCTTTAACTGAAGAAGGACCGGGACCCACTCCCTATCCTAGATCCTAAACAACCCAGACCATAGCTTCTATCAACCTATAATATAGAGGTGATGGAAAACTCTCTCATACTTTTTACCATGGTTTAAAAGGATCTATTTGGGTAGGTATGATGCTAAAGAAATAAATAGTCATGAAAAAAAATCCTTAGTACAACAGGTCTAAAATTTTTCAACAATAACGTAAAATATAAATAAATCAAAATCTCTAAGTCAATGAAATGACCAAAATATTTCAACTCCAACCATTTTCACCATACAGTATGTGTCTTTTATGTCCCACTTAGAATATAAGTCTAACAAAAATCCTAACATCCCCTAGTGACTCAAGGTCTGTCATGAGGTGTGCTTTCCAGACACCAAACTCGCAACCAAAACACCGAGTCCACAGGATGGAACAAGATGGTTCATCATCCAAATGAGCACCTGAATTGATCTTTGGAAAGGACTGAAGGGTGTTCCTTATCCCTACGGTATGGAACAAGTTCTCGGGTATCATAAATAAATATTTGTAACTATTTACCTGAATTTATAAACATAAAACAACTACAAAATTTCTTAAACTGAATATGAAACATCCAAACAAAAAATCCTTAAAAAATATTCATATTTCAGTAAAAAAGTTTAAACTAAAACCAAAAAGGGTAAAACAAAAGGAATAATGTGACTACCTCAAAAAAACCACCATGTGGTAAGGGGGACTCTTACTTAAAAAAATCTACAACATCACACAATGGACAACCTCTATCAACCAAATCCACCATCTCCAAGAGCATTTCCCATACCTATGTCAAACATTTCCAATCCTACTTACACCCAAAGGTGTAAGTAAGGTGTGATCCTAAGCACAGTATTATTCCACCTAGTACAATATTCCATGATATAAACATTATAAGATAAATAACTTGTAGTCTTTATAAAAAAATAAATCAAATATATTATATGAAAAAAAACTTTGAAAGGAAACAACCTTAATGGAAAACATACTTTCTTTTGAAATTACTAATAAGTCATACTATATGCCGATGGTAAGTGAAATATATCTGTATATCACTAGTCATGGGAAAACCCCTATGTAATAGCCAATATTTGGATACTACGTACCTCATATCTCGATGAAATGTGGCATAGGCCACGATCAGCAACACTCTCATTCATGATCCACTAGAGAGGGCCAACATCCAGAATTATAGTGGTCTCTAATAATCCTCCATATTTAGTTAGTGTTTCCATCATCAATCCTGATAAGTGAAAGAAGGTTGTAGCCACTTTTGTATAACTAGTATACTAGTCAAAGTCCACCAACATAGTTACTTGAGTTTCCTGTTGTGCTCAAAGAAGTTTTTACATGTCACATAACATGCCACATTCACACACACTTGTCAAGCCATACAATGCACACATAGTATATTACCTGTTGTAGAACCGACTTCCATTTTAAAAAACAAATGCACACTAAAAAATTTCCCAAACATTATTCGAACATCGTACATATTTTAATTAATCATTTAAAAAGTTAACAAAAAAATCCAAGAAGTGGCACAAGGTTTTATGCCAAAAACATGACCAAAATATTTGTTTAAAATAAAATGCACACCAAAACCATTCCATATCATGATTCACACAACATGCATAATTTAACAATTCATTTAATCAATTTATAAAGCATTTAAAAATAGAATAATAAGGGTTAGAACCCAAAACACACCCAATTCCATTTAATAATGTCACTTTGAAACAAAACACATATTGAAACCTTTCAAAAAATACTTTCACACCACACATAATAATCATAAAATAGGCAAAATTACTCTAGAAAGAAAAATAAACCCACCAAATAATGGTTAAGCATGGAATCATCTACATTTGGGGTAGAAATCCCCCAAAAACAGTGTGAATCACCAACCAAACCTCAATCGCACAAAAAAAAAAAGAAAAAACAAGTCCTAATCATGAAGATCGATCTGAAAAACTCAAGATCAAACTTTTAAAAAGAAACACTAGATACTATAGAAATAGAACCCCAAAAGAATATTGAAGAAACCCTAAAATGGAGGGATAAATAAGGGAGAAACTCACATGCCTAAAGAATCCTGATGTTTTCCCACCAAATCCACCTCAAAAATGGGTGTTCAAGAGAGAAAGAGGGAGAAAAGGATGCTCTTATAGATAGAAATAATGAGTGTGGAAGAAGAGGATATGAAATGGGGTTAAATCCAAAAAGGGAGAATGTTAAAAATATTTTCTATAATTAGCTAGATAAGGTGGACAATTAGTTCTAATAATTTAATAAAATATGCAGTGACTATGCAAACACCCTATCCAGATAGCATAGTCACCTAGGACAAGGCACACAGCTATGTGGTGGCTATGCATTAGGATCTGTTCCTACCACATGGATTCCTAGGATGGGCATACGGTTCCCACTAATTGTGCACCAACTGTGCACCTGGATCTAACCATGTAAAAACATCAATGTTTCTCCTAGAAACCTCAATGAAACTTGGGGTAAAATTAATAGACCAAAAATATAAAGGTAAAATACATGAAAATAAAGACACAGTTGTGACATATCCCCACTCTCAGGATACAATTTTACACCAAAAAGGTATTATTATATCCCTCATATCCCATAACCATGTATCCCAAAGTTCATAGCTCATGGGTAACACCAATTTATTACCATATCAAAACCAACACGACACCACACATGAAAAAAATACTCTATGGTTATTACATATACATAAAAGTATCGCATTATAAGTCATCAATTTACTAGAAAATTTATTCTCATCAGGGATATACAGACAAGACTACCCTCCTGATAATCATGTTCTCATCTATTTATATATAATTTAACCATCAGATCAATATTTTTTCAAGTAATCCATGATCATATGGTTTGGTTAAGTAGAACTCCAGTAAGAATATATATGTGAAAAACCATATAGGTTTTTTCTAACACATTAGATAATTGAAGCTATTTTATATTTGAAACAATACTATAACTAACAAAAAGTGGTTTATTACGAAGGCATCAAAATATTATATTAATCTACTAATGGACACTATATGCCCCTTACAAGAGGTACTAAATAATAATCATCCAGGATGATCCCTCATTAATATCCATATGAAATATTATCAAAATAAAATATACTGTAGTCCATATGAGTATAATTCCACCACCTAGTTATATGGGAAAAAACCTTATTAGTTATTGTTGACACTTTAAACTATTTAAAACTATTAATCAATGATATAAATCATATGAAATCATGTGAATTTCATGTAAAAAATATATTCCAAATATGATACATGTATATGACCTCTTTCTATTTATCCAAGTGCAAAAAAATCATAAAACATAAACCCACAACTAAAGTGACAATGATGGTTGGAATTATAAAACCATAAAAGAAAAACAAAGAATAAAAATCCCATAACCTTGATTACCAAAAAT
Source organism: Viscum album (assembly GCA_963277665.1). Classification (NCBI taxonomy): domain Eukaryota; kingdom Viridiplantae; phylum Streptophyta; class Magnoliopsida; order Santalales; family Viscaceae; genus Viscum; species Viscum album. The sequence goes on from OY728145.1 coordinate 510,878,441, forward strand.
TCATATAAAAAATGTTTTCACAATACAATATTCTGATATCCATCAAAAACTCTGATACATTCCTATTCTTTATCTACCAACACCACAAATAGTATGAAAAAATAAAATTCATATACACCCTTTGATATAAATCAGATAAAGTCTCTGATAATTCTTTGTAACATCTTCCCCCACTCTGTGGCCACCGAGTGGAGCCCAAAAAAGAGAAGTCTCTATTGGACCTCAAGCATGACTCCGCATATGCCAGCCACTGCCGAAAAGAAATGGGGGTTTAGGGTGTTATTTTGGGGAGACTATAACCCCTTATAAGAGCACAGAATAATAGAAAAATAACTAAACATCATCCATAATAATAAGTAATATTATTTAGAAGAAATAAACTATAATAATAATTAATTAATTAATGTAGAATTATACATTCATATAGAATCACGTTCAGACTGTCACAAAATGACTGATCACTCACTAGGTCAATTACTAATACATACAAATGATATAATAGTGAAAGTTAATACATCTATCCATGATCTATAAGTCATCCATCTATAGACATAATTAAATATATTTATATGAATGACCAATCATGTCAATATTCCCAACCTAAACCTACGATCCGTGAAGACTGCTTGGGTACCCAATTCTCATGCCCACTCATGTAGGATAAGAGTACAACTCAGTGGGGCCACCACCAACCTAGTCCTGAATGCTACCAGCAAATACAACATGTGAACAAGTGATAAACTAAGAATAAATATATCTATGAATTCATAAATAAATAAAAAACATTTATCCTTTGGTTCTGACATGAATCTTGGGATCGACGATACATTATTCATCTAGTTCCATGGAATCACTAAGCTCATCACATGACAGTTCCACTATATCAATCCCATAACCAATTCATATGAGAAATTCCTAAGTAATCCAATAGAATCTGGATCAAGAGACAGAACCTAGAAGAAAATTCTAATTATCAAATAGTATATTGATCACTTGATGAGTAGTACGTCTCTAATCGATCATCTCGTATATACATCTCATTGGGGAGAAGTGCATCCCTCCGTAATCCTCTCACATAAACACATATTTGGGAGGTATTGTGTCCATAACATCAATCAAATAGTAGTAGGAATGAATTTCATATCTAAGTAGAAAATAAAAGGAATCTCATTTAATTAGATAAATCTTGGGGGTAATTAATCTCACCCAAATAATCCCATAAGTAGTAGGCATGAAGGTCATTTTTAAGGTGAACATCCAAAGAATCCCATGTATCTTAAAACATATCAGTGGGTATAGTATGTCACAATCGAATCATTCCATCACTAGAAGACATAAATTAATGATCCAATGAGAACATCCAAGTTATCCAATGTATCTTAATACATCTCATTGGGTAGTGATTCACACCCGAATCAACTCCTATAACACATATCTTTATGGCCCTGTTTCTTCTTGACCCTGTCTCACAAACCCAAGGTTTGCCTCTCGAGTGTGTGGCCTATTATCATTGTATAGATAAAAAGATCACATCATAATTTTAGGTTATAATGTGACATCAAAAATCATCACTACCCATTCCCACTCGCATCCTCTTAGGGGTCATTATATCATTGAGGCACCGACCAAGGTCCCCCAAGTCACATATATAATGAACAACACTTATAGGCTTCTCTATATAATACAAAACTCATGGTTTTACATATATCATTTAAAGGGAATAACATCCCTCAATGTCATTATAATCATATCAAATTATCATTATCATAATAGGATAATCCATACTGACACCACTCTAAGAATTCAGTACATTACCTATCCCACATCCTAAGAAACCCTCGGTTGGTACAATCACCAAAAATAACTATAAATCTAAAATTGTGAATATATAACCAATACTATATTATCAATGGGGTAGGAATACTCACCCCGGATCTTCTCAAAACATTCCCAGTGAATCTAAGGCATCTCAATGGTCCACTAAGTCTTACTAGTGTTATTTATTTTTATTTTTTATTTTTTATTTAAATCGAAAATATATAATTTTTATAATTTTGAATTTTATAAATTAAATTCATTTTTTAATTTTTTAATTTCAAAATTATCTTATATTAAATATCTGATATTTTTATTAAATAATTGAATTTTAGGTGAATAGTTAAAAATAAAGTGTACAAAATTGTAATTTTTATGACTATATCAAGAAATAAGTATAACTTAAAAACTTATAAAACATTTTTCAAAATGAAATAGGTATTTAAGGTTTAATACTATAAATTTTAAAATACTATTATGAATTTTTAAATCCTATATTTGACAACTTATGTAATATTTTATAATAATTGTTTTTTAATTTTATTTTACTTAAATAATTTTTTGGTAAAATTCATTTTTATATTTCTTTTTAATCCAAATATAATTTATCTGTTTTCTAATAAAAATATTAATATCATGAAAAATAATTATATTTTTGGCTTTATCCTACACATAAATGTTATTCTTAAGAGTACACTTTTTCTTAAAATGTGTTTTTACATGTTACATGAGATAATATTAAATTTGATATTTCTTACACATATAAATTTTATAATATAAAATAGAGTTAATAATTTTAATTAGAAGTTCCAAATTATTAAAAAATTTCCATATTATTTTTAATAATTAAATTTACTTTACTTAAGTAAAAATTAATTGCCAATGTAAAATAAAGAAAGGTAAAATTAAAAATTTTGTGAGTAAAAGACATAGAAACATGTTTAAAACCTGTTTAAAAATGAATGGTTGAAGGATTTTCAACCTTATGTTATCCCCTAATCTATTATTTTTTTATTTTTAGTCTACTTTACATGTGAAACAAGTTCTGTCTTTATATGAAGTTGAAATATTTACCAATATTCCATTCTCACCACTTATAAAAGGAGACTCTCATCACAAATTCATGACCACTTAATAAATTATGTTTAATCTTGAAACTAAACCATTTTTCATTATAATATAATCCTATTAATTTTAATTTATCTTATGGTGATAAGATATTATATTAAGACCACTATTTTCAAGGAATTCTCCAAGAAAAATAGAAAGATTTAAACATGAGTACTCATTTTTCCAAATTTATTTTCCTTATATCTTACCTTTTCAATTATAATTTTATAATTCCTATTTAATGAAATTAGTTTTTTAACTATTATTTTTTATTATTCTTTTATAATAACTATTAATAACATTTCCCATTTTTTATTAAGAAAAATGAAACCGTCATTTTTGCGTTTTGTTGACTACCGCATCCCTGAAGCGATGAATTCCATTTTTTCACATACACCTCTATTCACAAATAATAAAACATAAATTGGGGAATAAATGTGAAAAAAAATATATAATTATGATTATTAATAGGAAAACTACAATATTCATTCTTTCTATTTCTTTCTTCATGAAATGAAAATGCTAACCATGCATTGTGTGGACTACCACCTCTACAAAGTAACATGTCTCATATTTAATCTAGTTTCATTATTATTTAATAAAATTTATTAAAAAATTATTCAAAACCATAAAATTTTATATAATATAATTATTATTTATAAATAATGATATTATACTAAATTAAAACAACTTTTAAAATCATAATGATAAATTAATTATTGTAAGTTTATATTTGGGTCGGTCTAACCACCTACTTGAACAATGATATTTAATAATATAATTGCAGGATATAAATACCTAACTAATGATGATATGTTGTATAAATAAGTAAATAATTATTATATTTTGGTTGAATAATGGTAACATTAATATTAAAATCATTAATTAAGACACCATTATTCATTTGTTAAAGATCGACGAAACATGCTTGTCCCCAATTCATCTAAAAACCCATGGATTAAACCATCATTGAGTGATATTATAAATTTTTAAACTATAATTAAACATAAATTAATGTAACTTCTAAAATCTTATAATGGTAATCTTTGGGATAATATGGAATAATAACACATTTATTAGGGAACTTGTTCAAAACATCAAGATCACTCACACTATATATTGAAAATAGATAATAACTATCTAAATATACATATAAAGTATAATTGTAAATAAATTTTATTAAAATTTATAGTTATGAACATTATTTTTAAATATATTATTAGTATAGTTATTTTATATATAGGATACTCAAGCCCTTTAGTTGAATTCAGGAATTAAGGTAAGGATTTATTTTCTCAAATTTTCCCTCCTTGAGATATATTTCCTATTACACTCCATGTTTTATTTATAACGGTGTATCTAATTCATAAGGGGTTTATTTTAAATTATTGATTTAATTCATTTTTTTAATATCCTTATCATTTCCTCTATTTAAATGTATTTTGATTTAAAAGATACCCAAGTTGTAAGGGATTTTTTAAACTCAACTCCCTATATTGAATTATAATAATTCCTCTTGAACTTATTTCTCCCAAGATTGGTTTATTCCACCTTAAGATTTTATTTCATGGAAGATTATCCTAATATATGGTAGTAAATTACCTTTTAATATAGAACCTTTACCCTAATAAAAGTTCACTCCAAAATAATATGCCATTGTTAATAATAATTCATATCCTCTTTAATAATGGTTTTCCCTCCCAATAAATAATTTAATTCACCAATAATTTCATCATTTATAATTGGAAAAATATGTATGTGATTTCTCATATGATCTCTATATTTTTCTTCTCCCCTTTTAAAAAAGAACGTTTTGTTACTATTTTTGGTGTGGGTTATCAACATTGATATTTCAAAACATTAAAAAGTTTCTCCAAAATTTCATGTCAAATGTTTTATTTTCCACCCAATTTTATTTTTATATCCTCTAGTTCCTTTCAAGGATATATTATTGATGTTTATTTTTCAATATTAAGTATTTAAAAATATTCAATTCAAATTTTTGAAAATAAATTTTGAATGTTTCCCATAACAACATCTTTTTATGAATGTCTTATGAAAAATATTTTTAATGTTTTCTATTATGAACCCATATTTACACCACCTTTTCCATTTTATCTAAATTTTCCCTCTCTATTTTTATGGGTTTTGAAAAGAAATTAATTTTATCCAATATTAATAAAATATTTATTCTCCAATAATTTCATAAAATGAAGGACATTTATTATTTCAAAAGTGATTTTTCCAAAACTCCTAAAAATTATCTTTCATCTAAGTCATTATTATTTAATATATCTTTTACATGATCAACGTAAGTATTAAAATAATATCATCTACATTATTTTTTATAATAGATTATATAATTACTTTAATTTATAGAGGAATTATCCATCCTTACCTTTATGTTTCCTAATCATCTACGGTGTATAAATATGAGCTATCATCTAATGTGTTTCCTTTTCAAACAATATACATTTATTTAATTTTATTGAAGAGTATTCACATATATTCCAAATATCAATTGATTGGGAAAATTATTGACCTAACCATGTACCCTTTATCTATATGGTATAAGTATCATATGCTTTATTATCATAGATGAAAGGTATTTACCTTGATAGTTACTGAATATTATTAAGTACCCATTTATTTTACATGGTTTTATATTATTCAAATTATGAAAGACTTATTTATGTGATTTAATTTGAAATGTATATGAAATTATCTATCATTACATTGTTTTTTATGATATAAAAATTGAATTATTTTTATTTGAATGTTTGAGGAAACCTATTTTATTTCCATTGGCTCTTTGTGATGGGGTGTATCATCAACTGAAAAAATTGATTCTTATCCATTGGAGGGATAATTTATCTGGTGAACCATGTACTTTCTATAATTATTATTCATGTTATTTATTCTATTAAAATTTCTATCGGATTAATTTATATAATTGGTAATATTTTGGATTCTTTCTTATGGGAAGCTCAATCGGACGGTAAACGTCACTACACTTCTTAAGATATCCCAGCAAGACCAGTGTCGGAAGGTGGTACCAATATTAACAATGATTCATGTCTTATGTAGGCCTTACATGGGATGTTGTCATGGGAGCATATTGAGGGGAATAATCAATAGGGAAATGACATGCAGGTAGAACATGGGGAACATATGGGTATTCAGAGCAGTAAGTTGTCCTAAGTTCATCTCATGATTCAACCCCATTTAGAGTGTATCTAATATCAAACTAGCTAGATAGTGGACAACCATTCCATACCCAAGATTATATTATTTATAAACATCTAAATCAAAGAGAAATACAATTTCCCCTCAACTCTATAAACAGATATAGAACATTCTCTACACATAAATTCTCAACATTATCTTTGACCAAGAGGAGTTTGGATTTTTAACACAGAAGGCACCATCTCAACTTTTAAACTCGTGAAATAAACAACAACATAAGAAATAAATAAATTGGATACACTCATATAAAAAACATCCATAAGGGTATAATTAAAAGGAATCATACCTCACACTGTAGATGGTCTAAACTGACCATCCACAATGATCTTCTCAACTCTGTATAATTTTGTTCTCACCGTACTTTGTTTCCATTTCTCTATTTAGATTGCCTTTTATAAAAGGTCGTGGTATTATTGTAATCCCCATGGATAGTTATATATTTTTTTATGATATTGATTCTTCATCCCTCATCTCGTTGAAGTATATGATGCATGCGACACATGAGAAGTGTCCAGAACACCCAACCTCGAAGCCAAACAACAATAGAACTGAATATGTCACATCTGAATATAATTATTGAATTCTCTAGGTGGTGTCATGTATTATCACTTCATGTAGTCAAAATCACCAAATTGAAAAAAATCCAGGCTAGATCTTTGGTTTGGGAAGAAGATTTACCAATCACATAGTCTGATTTTGAACCATCCCACTACCTTGGAAAAATGCATCCCACTTCCTCTTTCTCCCAGCATTAGAGTTCTAACTATTTCCCAAGGGTATCAAAATTCTTCCACCACTCATTGCTCCTAAGATTCATCTTTCTTATACTATTTTTTTGACCAACTTTGTATAACCCGTTACACAAAGCATGGAAATTTTCAAGATAATATCATGTTTCATAATTGATTCAAAGATGTGTGCCTTCAAGGATGAACTAGTAGAAAAATCATGTGAAAAACACACTAAATTCATGAATTTAGATACACACTTCATGATAGAACAATTTTCCTATTTCAAGATGAATATGTTTGTCATTATTTTAATTCTAAATGTTGCATAATTGAAATATTTGTTGAACAATTATTCAAGGCCCTCCCTTGGAAGGCTATGGTCTAATTTATCTTGAACAGGTAAATCTCACCATTGGCGTGCAAGATCATATGGTATATAGATGACTAGATTGAACTTCAACTCTACTGGTGTGTAGGTAAATCAAAGATACAATTCATCCTATTCACCCATACCTCTTCCTTTTATAGTTTAGACTCACCCAAAAATATTGGTGGGTTCTTCTTTTGGAATTGGATAGAATTGTCCACTTTCATTGGTATATCCCTCTCAATCCCTCTGTCCATAGCCTGAAATGATTGGAAAATACTCTAAACCTAGTATTGGTTCACCTATGGCTCAGGTGAAACCACATTCTTAGCAGTTATTTCATTTTTCTTTTTATAAAACCTACCATGCTCTATTTTTCTATACATAAAAAACATCATAAACCTCACTCTATAGAAATTTAAGGCTTAACAATTTAAAATTCTACCACAACGTACTATCACAATATTGCCTTAAAAATTCTACAATTTTCTAATGTCAACCATTTTTTGAAAACGTAACCATTATTTTGAAAATCAACCCATTTTCAAAACAATATAACCATGACCTTTCCATAATCGTACCATTGAAAATACATTAAATGTTTTCAAAAATCATCATTTTTTCACCAAAAATAATAATTAGTTACTCAAAATGAAATATTAATTTCTAGTGGCAAGTCATATCTATAATGCATTTCATGCTCACCACATTAGCTAAACCCATGAAAATGAGATTCCAAATCCTAGAATTATCTCCAAATTACTTATGTACCAACTCTCTGGTAACATGAATCTCAAAATAAAAAGGATAGCTACATCTTTTTATGCTATAAAATTAATATCCTCATAATCCTACTCCATTATATAATCCCAACTCAAGGAATAGCCAGAATAAATTACAATTCCAAGAACAAGAAAATGATTGACAATTCAAAGACATACCATGACTAATACAACTTGAAATTCAAGGAAAAAACAAGATGATATTAATTGTAACATCCTGACCCTTCTCATTGGATTGAGAACGTGAAAGGATATTTATTTGCCTTAGGCGACATCCCCAAGATGCCAAAGGCTATCAATAAATGACAAGGGCTCATTAATAGGTGGAGGAAAAGTTTTCCTTTGAAAATAAAACAAACCAACAAAACATGACAAAAACATGTAACCACAACATTATGCATGATAATCATGTAAAAAACTCAAGGAAATATCATATATCTCCAAACCAAACTACAAAAGAGTACTACATTAGATTACTACAATATCAATGTAAACATTGAAAGACACAACCAAATTACCCAAAACTACAAAAAAAATCCAAGCTCTAACAATACTCCATGACCCACTCCAAAATACATCTTAGGTATCAATATGCACCACTAGAGAAGTGTGATAGTTTACCTTTAATCAAGTCATGATAAAAAATATCTGCAAAAGCAAAAAAGTTACAAAGAAAAGCTGAATAATGAAACTTAGTTTTATTTTCCAAAATTACTTCCCTACCCATTACAGAAGGATATAACATGTTTTCACATTTATATAAAACAATTTATATGTACACTTTAAAAAATCTTTTAACATAATATAAAACAATTTCCATATCAAACATTTTTTCAACAAAATCCATTTTTCCAAGGAATGAAACCAAGAAAAACATTAAATTCATCTCATAAGTCAAATTTTGGTATAACCAGTCCATTACACATATCCATGCTTCCAACCACGAATGAAATCCTAGACCACCCTATAATTGTGGGTAGTGAATCATAATTTCACTAAGAAATCACTTAATAAACCATTTTGAAGGGGGAAAGTACTGACCCTTATCTAATCCAATAATTATGGGGGGAGTTCATAACCTTATCCGCCAAAATTCACATGAACACAGACCACCATTATGCCAAAACCAATTCCAAAACAGCCATTTCAACCATTTCAACATAAATGTTATTTTATTGAAAACATTTCAAACAACCATTTCAATAAATCACACCTTTTATTAAAAACACTTTTCTATGAATCAAAACCAAAAAAAACATTTTAAAATAATAATTTTAATATATAGCAACTAATTTCAATTTCCTCAAAATACCAAATTTCTACAATTCAATAAATCGTAACCAAAGATAGTTTCCAAAAAGAAATTCACAAAAAAATCACAACCAATTTCAATCTTAAAAATAAATTTAATACTAAGATTCCATGTTTAAATAATATTAGTTAAGAGTGAATCCAACTACCTCAAGATTTATGATGAAAATAAAGAATGATATGAAAATTCTCATGAGACTGGGTTAAAACTCAAAAAACCAAATGTAGATCTATTCTACTAGAATCAATAAATCCAAATCTAAACATATCTGGAATAAACACCCATATATAAATCCAAAAAAGTATTAGATCTATGAAATTGATAGAGGGATAGAACTATATAAAAGTAAAACCAAGAAAAACTACCATAACTAATGACTAACTAGGAGAATCTGGCTTCCATAAACAATGAGAAACCTCAGATCACCTCTCGATAAATGGGGGAATCCTCTACTACATTGGGTGGATGGAATTTAATGTTAGGGTTGTTTTGGAGAAAAAAGGGGTGAATTATTAATCCTAACCTAGATCCACAATTTATGGATCTTGTTTTTAAACTTTACAAGGTTAGTCACACAGTTAGGCAAACAATGTGTTAATCATCACCAGCTTCTGTCTGATAGGGTAACTCTCACAGTTGACCCACATGGTTAGAAAAACAATGCTCTAAACATGAAAAAGATCACAATCCCACTTTTCATTGTCTCTCCTTAGTGGACACACTATTTGGAAAAACTATGTGGCTACCCATGTGCCTTACCCTTAACATATTTCTCACTGTTCACGATTTCTTATAGAATTTGTGTGGTTTTAACTAACTATTCACCAACCATGTACCCTTATAAAATCCCCAAAAAAACCCTCAAAAGTATTCAAAATACTCCTAAACTTCTCCCATATACTTTACATACGTAAAAATAATACAGAATGGGTTACATGAAACTAGGGGTGCTGCATTATAACAGTATATCAATGACTTCATAAGATTCATTTCATTGTAAGGGACAAGTTTATAGGACATACTCTAGAATTCATAAGAGTAATTTTAGACTTTTGAAGAGTCCTTATAGAGTACTTCACAAGAGTAATTTAGTATTATGAAATAGTAAGTTAATGTGAAAATTTTCCAAATGAAAGAAAATATAGTGCACTTTGTAAGATTCATTTTGAGCCATCCCCCAACCAATGCACTAATATGTATCTATAAAAACGTATTATTTATATACTAGATTCTATTATAATTAAATTGATCTAAATTTTACTATAAAAAATACTTTATCAATAACCATAATTGAGTCACTTACAATCCCAAATCCATTTAGGTTTTAAATTTTAGAGATTTATCAAACAAACCTTTACTTAAACAAATACTTGTATTTCCATCCAAATATGAATATTTCCCACTAGGATAAAATTTATCCCTTCACATATAGTCTTAAAAACCCTAAAACAACCCACCACACTTAACACCCTTCTAGAAATATCTTATATAATATCATTCTTCATTACATGGGGAAAGTGGAAAAATAATATGTGTGAGATCAAATGATTAGTACAGGTAAACATAGATATTAATAATCAAAGATCATAAGTGAAAATAATATGATCATATGATTATTAAAACATTATCAAAGTGAATGGATATAACGTAAAAGATTCATAACCAATTAAAAATAGATCATGAATAATGTTTCATGGCATAAGGCTTTGGTATAACATAAGACATCATTCATAATAGAATCATCAACCATGATCCATAATAGGATAAAATAAGCCTAATAATATATCTTAAAAATATTTAATACACATAATAATAATAATAAATCATTTCCATTTTTAAGGATTATTTCCAATACCTGCATCACGTAGTTTAAAAAATAACTTAGAGGATTCGGTTTTATCCTTAGCCATTGATATATCTTCCCATGAGATATTAGGAATTACCCAATTCATTGGAAGGATATAAAATTCTTGGACCACTCATAACATAATAGAAATAGTCCATTATGGGTTTGTTTTCACTCCCCATTATTAATCATCTAATGAGATATAATATTACCTAATCCACTAGAGGGAAAAACAATTTCCATCCCAACCATCACATAATAAATACATTGTATTTTTTTCTATAAGAAATTATTTACATTCATTATAATTTTATAGATTAATTAACCCATGGAAGTAAATGAGTTTCTTGAAAACAACATTAAAAAATCAATATATTCCATCCACTATTAAAGCATAGAAATCATTAAATTATGTTTAAATAGATGGAAACCCCATGTGAAAATAAATGGGTTACAAAATATCTTTATATGGTACTATATATGATAAAATCAATAACTTGAGTGGATGATACTAAAGATTCAATATCCCAAAAAAATATCATCAAAATATAATATAGGCGATGATCATGGAAATTACTATATAATTGATAGAAATTTTTGAGATAGATAGTAATGTGGAAGAAACATTATAAAAAACTTTCTTCAATATTTTGAAATTTTGTATAAAAAATGTTGTTATAAACCACTTAAAAAAGAATTTTCAAAAGATTTAAAGGATAATTTTACAAAATTATTTGTAAAATAATTTACAGTAGTGTAATAGTTGATAGAAACGATGCTTATATAATAAATTTGGTTTTGGAGATAAAAATATACACTATTGATCTAAAATTCGTTTTTCAAAATGTAATGGAAAAATAATATCTATTTCTTCTAATATAAGGATGAAAAATTCACAGAACAAGGAGAATAATATTTTCTTTAAAAAATATGGAAACTTTTAAAGGAAGTTAAATAAAGATGAATTTTCATGGAGGTATGAAAATTAAGTCGCCTGTTAAATGTTAAAAAATTCTTTCCATACATTTATAAACAAAGTTAAAAATAATTTGATCGAGAAACATTGAAAATATTGATTTTAAAACCATTAGAGATAAAGTAAAAGATATTTTAAAATAAAATTAAAAAATAAATTAATTATAGAGAAGAACATTCTTGAAACAATATAAATAATATTAATATTGAGGAGAAAGATTTGGGTAAAAGACTTCAAGACTTTTAAATAAATGTTTTTAAAATAAAACCACTTACAACTTATAAAATTGAAAAAACCTAGAAAGTAAAATATTGATAAATAAATTCAAATACCATGAGTATAAGTAGATTCATGATATAATATTTCAATGAGTTATTATATCCCCCATATAAATGAATACATGTGAATAATTCGTTACATGTCTCATAGAAGGAAATTTGAGATAATAAACTCTAATAAATTTTATTATACTTCAATAAAAATAAATTTCATAGAAAAAAATATATTTATTTATAAATCCAATTATTTACATGAAAAACATATTATAATAAATTCATGGTCAATTTAACCTTAATAACACTATATAAAACGAAATATGGTGCACAATATAAATCGTGTCTTGAGGAATTGAAATTGAGATCAAGAAATCCTTATGACTTTAATTACATTTGAATTGAAACATATTGAAACAGAAAATGTTAAATGTAATATAAAAAATTTAATTTCATTAAACATATTATAAAACAAATTTATGGACGTTATATTCACCACACAAAAGGAAAATAGTAGTGAATATGATGTACATATCAAAAGATATAAATTGATTTGGAAAACCCTTACTAGATCAGAATATTTGAAGTATGAATAAATAATAGAAGTGATCATGTGAAAAAATTTACAACCAAATAAAAAATTTAATTAAAAACTAAAACAATTAGATTTAATAACACACATAATATTGGCATTACATAATGAATAGATAAGTAATATAACCAAATGAAAAGAAATGGAGTTAAAAATGCTTAAACCCTAGACGTCCACTTAGATATAAATGATCATAACTCTTATATAATTAATATAGATTCATTATAAATCTATATCATAGCCATATTTATACTTATATTTCTATATACCATTCACCCATAATTTTTAATTAACCATTTATTAATATTTCTTTGTTAAATATCAATATTTATATGTTAACTCTCATGTTTACCATGCATGTTTCTATTCGAGAGTTTTTCTCCTTTATTTTTAGTCTTGTTTTCATCACCTATACATTATTAATGATGATTTTAAATAATTATTTGATATTATACCAAATTTCCATGAATATTTCATAGAACCTTTTTATAAAGATTTACTTGAAAACCTTAAAAATATCATTCTTTAGAAATTTCGATTCTATAAAAATAATTTATTTTATCAGAGAATGAAAACTTATATATAACCAATAAAGAACTATAATAATTTTATCAATATTACATTTATATTTTAAATATATTATTAAAAAAATGAAATTAATGTGGAAATGGAAAATGAAATATGTTGTTTTTGGAGGTGGTAGTCAGCATATACGCACGAGTGGAATTTTCATTTTCCAGTGGATCGAAAAGAGATATATAGTTATTATTCCAGAAAAAAAAATTTAATATAATAATGATATCGATTAAAATGTATTTTTAGTGTTGTATAATATTATAATTATTTTTAATAAATAAACTTGAAATAATTCAATTAATACAATTACATATTTCCTTTCATTTTATCCCTTCGATTGTACTTAAGGAATTTGGGAGAGAGGTATATTGTAACATCATGGAATTGGGGAAATAGAAATGAAATTTTATAGAGGAATTTATGCATATTTTTGAGATAAAATTAAACTTATATGTTTATTTTGAAAGGTTATATTGTGTCCCCTTCTATAAGAAAACCAATTGTGTTTTCACAAATATCAAGTCTTTAAGGGTCGAGAATGAAATTTAAAAAATAAATGTGGGACATAAATAGAAAGAGGGGTGATATTATAATAAATATCTAACATAGATATGAATGAATATAATATTATATGATTCCTATTTATTTATAACTTTTTTTACATTAAATAATCATTAAAATCATTCTCATGGTCATCTTTATAAATTGAAATTAAAAATATCAATAGAAATATGAAATTAGAATATAAACATTTATATCACATATTACTTATCATGTGTATCCCTAAAATTTATGAGTATTTATTTAATCAAATCATATAAATATTATTATTTTTAACTCTTATTACTTTGAATTCTCTACCACTTTCAAAAGCATTGTGTCGACGATGTATAAGTGTTTTAAATAATTATATTATTATTTAAAATTAGAAATAAATTAATAACATAAATATAATTTATTAATAGTAAATATTATCATCTATAACAATTAAGAACATTTTTTATCCATATATTTATCATGAAAACATATTTATGATATTAAGTGAGAGAGACTGACATTTTATAAATATTAATTTATTAATATAAAAATGGAATGTTTTTTTCATGTCATGTAAGTAAAAATTTGAAAATGGGATATAAGATTAAGGGTATGTATATAAATACCCAATACACTAATTTCAAGGTAATATTCTGTGATATTGTAGCGATTTAGCCATTAATTTAACACCATTTTCCTATTTTATCCCATACCATGGTTAAAAACAATTACTCTGGTAACATATTTTTATGACTCAAAATGAAATGATAGTTATTACCTAATTCAAATATTGTAATTTAAAATATAAAAATAAATATATATTTTTCAATATATAGAGTATTTAAATATTAATTTTAATATAAATATAAAAAAAATAGAAAGAAAAATAGTTTTTAAAAATGTCTTTTTAAGTCCAAAATTTACTTTATGATAAAATAATATATAATATTGATTCTCAAAACATTGATTGGTTTATGATTAGAAAATGATATTTATATGACTTTAAAACAATTTCAAAAGAAAATGAAACTGCAAGTCCATAATTTTTTATGATATAGTTCTCTTTAAATAAATTTTATTTATTTTATAACTTGCTTAAAAAACAACACTATGTTTAAATAAACCATGATGTAATATTTAAATATTATTTTTTGTTATACAATAGATTACAGGGTATGAATAGGAATAAATTAATTATGAAAAATTATGGTTTACACATGTATAAAATGAATTCATTGGTTATTTATTTATTTTAAATGAAAATAAAATCATTTAAAATTAAAAGATATGACTTTTGGGAAATCTATTTATATATAAAAAGAATTTGTTTTTATATATTAAAATTTGGTTTTTATATTAATAAATTAAATTCATAACTATCAGTAAATGATTTTAATTAAATTTATATTTTATATATTCAATAAAATGTTTTAAAATTCATCAAATGTTTTTATAGGCATGAGATAAAAATTAATCTAGTCTTATTATTAAAAACACATTTTTCTAAAAAATAGTTTTCTTTGTTTTTAGGTTTCTTATTTTAAAACATATTTATTCCAATTCTATATATTTAATCCTTAAAAATATAGTTTATGTTTAAAATTATTCGTATAAAATTTTTCGAATAGTTTCCTTTTATTTTTAGTCGTTATGAATAATAACCTTGGTATATATTTATCACCTTGATAAGGGTAAAATGATTAAAACTAGGTCAAATATTTGGGATAAAGCATTAAATTATCTATAACACTTTCCATTATATTATTATTTGAGAGTATATCAGATATATGCATCCTATTTTTTGAGAATATGGAAAATATTTTCAATTTTTCTGTGATTATGACCCTTATATTATTTTACAAAAATGATAAATAAAAAATTACAATCTCTTAACTTTAATATCAATAATATTTTTTCAAATTGGTAAAGAATGTTATGCTCAGTTCAAAATAATTAGTTTAAATATGAATTAATTAATTTTATCGTGGTAATTTATTTATAATATTTAGGGATTTAATAATTTTTCTAAATTCATACACAACACTGACATAGTTATTATTAAATTAATAGAAATATATAATAAATGATTTTGATAATTTTAAAAGAAATTCAATTTGGGTGAATTATTGTGATACATGAATTTTTATAAAAGAAATAAAATAATATTATGGTTTTAAAAGATTATATTTTATTTCAATTGTTATAATTATGAAAATAGAGTTAAATTAAGTGAATAGTTCCCAGAAATATTTTAATGATATTTTATAATATAAATATATTTTATTAAATTATTTAAAATTTATAAAAATCCAATATATGACCAAGATAATGGGATATTATTTAATATTTCAACCATTGTCCATTGATGGGTCCCTTTTATTTTTATGGTCACATTCTTTACCCATAAAGAGTAAAAACCATTGATATTGCGGTAATTGTCAAAAGGGTTAATGAGGGGTGGGTGATTAAAACTAAGTGATAATGGTTAAAATATCACTAAAACTTGTATAAATATTATTTAATGAGATTAATTAAATTTATAATCCTATTATACTTGAAACGTGTCAATTTGGAGACACTTGAACTTGAATATTAATTTATATTAATTTAATACTTTAAGTAATTCCAAGGGTGACCTTCCCCTCGCTTATAAAATGGAAAATTATACTCCCTTATTCATAATTTATGACCCTTATATATCAGAAATTACCAACCCTAATATAATTCTATCTTCCTTCACTATGTTCTAGAGCTTCCGATATTTCCATATGACTATCATTTCAAGGCATGTGTTGAAATCCAAAGGAGGTTTCTTAACAAAGTGGTACAAATCTTAAACAATTGGTTTCAATTTTATTTCTTATTTTACCAATTATAAACCTATTTAATCCATTATAAAACAATTAATTTGTAATCTTAAATACACATAATTTTTATTATTATGATGGAACAACTATTATTCACTTCTTTTTCATTAAATAGAAAATTGAAGTATCGCCCGTGTGTACATGTGGACAACAACCTGCAAGAAACATGTGTTTTTTTCATCAATGCTTCACATTGATGATTATAATGATGTATTTACTGAATATTTGTATAATAATTATTCTCTTAATGTGAATTTTATTTTTCTTTCATTCATTCATCCCATCTAAAAGTGGAAATGTCACTCCTGCATACATACAGATTACCATATCCAAGAAGTGATGTTATTTATTTTTCATCTCTACTTCATAGGGATTATTTAAAAGTGTATATAATGATTAAATATTATACTCATGGAATGATTAACAATCCAGATATTTTGTAACCATAATAAATGTATAATTTATGGTTCAATCAAATCGAAACATACGTGATAAATGAAGCAATTATAATATGGAATAGTGATTTTAATAAAAAACATGTTTATAAATAGGTGATAATATGTTATAAGTAAATAATATATGGTATTATAATTGATTATTTTTTTTAAATAAAATTATAAGAAATATATATTTATTATTTAGTAGTTTTTAATGCCTGTGAATATTGGAAAGACTTAATGTAAGGGATTTATGTTTCAATCCCATTTTAATTGGGATTGTTTATATTATAATTTATATCGAGGAAATTATATGATAATTATATAACAATTATTTTTCATTTTATTATCATTTGTTTATTAATGGTATTATCTTTTAATAGTCTCATTTTCCTTTCATTGGTACATAAAGTGATTGGGAAAAACTTTTAAGAAAAAAATACAATATTTAATATTTGGTCAGGAGTCTTTTTTTTCAACATCT
This sequence comes from Viscum album, assembly GCA_963277665.1. Taxonomy (NCBI): domain Eukaryota; kingdom Viridiplantae; phylum Streptophyta; class Magnoliopsida; order Santalales; family Viscaceae; genus Viscum; species Viscum album. The sequence continues at coordinate 510,896,391 of OY728145.1, forward strand.
ATGTTTTATCAAAAATTGTTTCCAGAATATTTTATTATTATACTATTTTTTTAACTTAATTTTTACCCATTTTAAAAATGTTATGAAATTTTTATAATATAATCTTCTAGTTGTTTTCCAAATGAGTTATTTTTGACTTTTTATCAAAAATGTGAAAGGAATATTTCTTATAACGTAACCTACAAGAATGTAATTTCACACAATCATGACCACTCAATGATATGAATCTTATTTTAAAAGTATTAATATGTATTTTCAAATTACATTTGTCCCATAATATTTTATATTTTTTTTATTTTAAACATGTTTTTTCAAAATGAAAAGAGTATTTTCCTAAAGATCTATTCTAGTGATCTTTTAAATACATTTAACATAAATGATACGATCATTTTATGTTACTTATTATTTACTAGGGATATAACACAATGATATTATCCTTGTTATTTATCTCTATGATTTATGATTATAAGATGTTTCAAAAATCCCTTCATTTTATATGGGTTATGATTTGATGAAATGATTAATGTTTTATGATATTGTGCCACACATATGTAAGGATTTGATTATGTGATGGGTGGTTCTATTATACAATGTATTTGGTAAAGCCTTATATCTCATGGAATAATTATGGAAAATGAGTTGATGTTCTTGATCCACAATGGGAAAAAGTAGAAATACCTAATCCACTACGAGAAATAGGTGGTGATTCCACATCTATTATGATATGAGAAATATTTGTTGATGCTTGATCCACTATGATTTGATGGTATTAGTATTTAACCATGATATATGAAACATTTTGTATTCTTATGATATTACCATGCTTTTATGACATGCATTTTTGATTTCAATTTGAACTTGTGGTTCATGGCTGATTTATAAATATTTTTTAATATTATGATTCAGGTTTTTGAAAAAATAGTGTTTTATTCCATGACTCATGTTATTTATCAATGATACATTTTTTATAAATCTGTAATTTATTTGCATGGTGTCATGCGCTTATTCTTCTATTATGCTTTTCTATGACTATCGAATGATAAATCGCATTTTTACCCTTTCTATTCTTCTTAAGATCATTCATTTGTTATGTTTTCATTCCACAAGTTATGAAGAAATGTTTTTAGATGGGTGTATCTAAGAAGAGTACTATTTTGGATGATCTTTGTGGGATATGATTAATATATTTCATGAAATTGGAATACCATGTATCTAGTCTCAAAAGTCACTAAACCTTTATGGTCCATATGCATGTATTTCTAAATTTATTGAATATTTATCTATTAAGATACAATATTCATGTTTGAAAAGTATAACTCACTATAGTTGGTACCATAGGTAGGTTTAGTCAGTATTTGGAGATTAAGATTATATAACTTTGGTTGAAACCCAAGGGATAAGTCTATGTACAGGATAACATCCTAATGTTTTGGTAAGATAGTGATTTTGTGGTTTTCCAAAAAATATATCATTTTTTAGATAATATAAGTTTTTTTGGTTTTGGCATAGATTCATTTAGGTGTAATAATTATAAAAATATTTGGTCTATTATATCTCATCCATCATTATAGAGACCAGTTAATGTTCCATTACTGCACACCTAATTTTATACTCCCATGGGATATGTTTGGGACAATTATCATTTTCTTTATGAACCATTATGAAGGATTTTAATTGATTATGACCATGGAAACCTAAGTTAAACAAATTGTTTCATAAATATAAAAGAATTTGAATTTATTTTGACATTATGACGAATCATTTTCATGAACTCTTTCAAAATATTTATAACTAAGTGCACTATAGGTGATGACCTAGGTCATTATCTTGAAAAGATTTTGTGGTCAATCACTCACTACTTATAATTCAATTTTTTTTTAATATTTCTTTAATTAAATAAACCCAAAATAAATAGTGGGCTGGTAAATAATAATGTAATTTTAAAATTAAACTTGTATATACAATTCAAACACAATGAATGAAAACAAAATAAAGAAATAAATAAAGAAGACATCTAGAGAGAATCACCCAGATTGAACCTTCATTTTCTTATTATAAGGCATCAATTTACATAATGAACACACTCCATAGTATGTATGAAAATCCACATATTCATATGGTTTGGAATATATAGTATATTCAATGATCTCTGAGAGACCAAAAATTCACCTCCTCAATCGATGGAAAATATTCTAGAAGCAAAAGATAAACCTTGGGAGGCAAGTGAAGACACAAATGATACTTTCTCACTAACACCCCCATTGGAATAACTCTAATAAAAGAAGAAACACTAATAATTAATGTTAAAATACTTGGGTTCATCACTAGATTACTCCCCTTTGAAGTAATTTAGGTTAGATACTGATGATCATGAGCATAAGACTCACAATATAGAAAAGAATGAAGTGGAAAACACAAAAGATAAAAATAATGATATAATGAGAGGAATAAGAAGACTAAAATATAATAGAAAATTAGAACACTATTAAAACATAAATTAAGCTAAAAAACAAAAACAATTCCAAAAAATCCTACCATTAAGTTTCTAACCCTTTTAAATGAGGATGAAGTACATTTTCATATGGAGACAACTGAAAATTTTACTTCAAAAATATCCTCATAAATATTACGTGTTGTATCCCAAATAAATGGCCTAATTTGAAAAAATTTAATATTTGAAAATTTTTCTTATATATCCTATCTATTGACCCACTAACCATTAGCTTTATTGGAAGTGTTTGGAGAGAGATATATCCAATTTACTCTTGGAATTTATTCTGTACAGGTGAATGTGCATATTCCAATTCATCCAACTTCACATGAATTTATTTGCATGATAATTATAGAATAATGCATGGAAATATTAATAAAACCTTTTCCATATATCTTCTTCGTGTACCTATTAAATTTAATATTCATTAGTTCTTTATATTAGGAGTTATGGTCCCAACATGTAAAATCTCCAAATCTAGGCATAGATTTTGAGTCATGTCTTGTACATTAGATTTAGGCCTTTAAAAGGTGGATTGAGCTTTCAGTCCATAAAACTTCAATGAATAAAATCTAACATAGAAACCTCTAAAGAATAATTTTTCAATTTAGTTAAGTTTATAAAATGGTATGTCCCAAATACAGAATAAACATAAAGCAAATAAAATCTAGAAAAGTCCATTTTTAAATTAATCTCAAAATACTTTAAAAACTATAAAATATGAAAATTTCTTTAAATATAAAAAATTTATGGGGTTAAAAATTGAAATTAAAAGTAAAATAATTTAAAATATTTTCTCACTCATATATGATTAATAATATTTCATGATTATATAATATCTCACACTAATTATTGTAACATTATGATTACCATTTACTTTTTGGTTTTAGTCAATAGCTAGTATCAGAATAAATCATGATAATAATGAATGTTTTGGAGAATAAAATGATTTTACACTAAATAATCTAAATTATATGGGATCTAGAATTAATAATCTTGTTTCAATGCTCACACAACAATTGTAATCATTGAATCAGATTGAGTTTCCAATATATCAAAGTAGGGAATAACGTAGTCTTTATTCTTTCATGAGGAAAAATCCAAATTCTTTTAGTGGGTATTTTGATACAATACTGTCTAAGTGATGGATCAACACAACTTAGAGAAGATATTTTATTATCCAATACTAAGAACATGAATTTTTTTCCTATTTATTTATAATTCTGAAGAAGAATCTGTTCGATGACATAATATTATTAAGAATACAAGGCAAGAGAATTACATTGACTCTATAGAATGATATAAGTTTAAGAGAGTATATTTAGTAACTACATCTCTCATATTCTATATAAAAAATGGTTAAGGAATTACTTAATCTTAATAAAAATTATGATGAATTCATTGGTACCTATGAGGAAACTTTTTCAAGACATGCAATGTAAGATTTTGGTTTAATCATCAGTTCTCTTATTTGTTATCTTAAAACCATGTATTCAAAATGAATTGGTTATAAGAGATTTCATATGTTGTGAATAAATAGTTAAATGTGATATCAAGGTAGAAATTGAAATTGGATATTTATATCATTCATAATGATTTTTTAAGAAAAATAAGATGGAGTCTCTTGAAAAATCGATTAAAATACTTGGTTGAATGAAATTATAGCCATATATATGCTAGAATGGTGGAGAGAAACATCAATTAGATTTGTTAAATGGAACTAAGAGGTTATATAAATATAATAAGGTAGGTCATAAAGGCAGTTAATCTCAGAAGGAAATGAATGGAAATGTTAATGCAATGGAGTAAAAGAAGACACCAACTAATGTACCACCCATGCTTTAATTATTTCAAAAGATTTAGTAGGATAATTAAACCAACCTGTACATGGATATAAAAGTTTATGAGGATGATTGATGTTTATATATTCTTAATCCTAAAGAAAATGTTGAATCTCATGCGACCATGATTTTCTAAGAGGTTTATGACAATGAAATCATAAAAGGTGCACATATCATCCACTCTAGAATATATAATGTTTTATTTTATTTTTTCTCAACCCACTATTTTATATGTAATAAATTTTATAAGGGTATCAAATTTACACCTCAATTATTATATGTTCTATTTGTAGTGAATACTCATAATTCTATGAAGGTCAAATCTTAGGACTATAGTTCCCCTTTGATTTTTTTTTTGAATATGATTCCTAAAAATTATATGTTTTACCCTTTAGTAGAATTTTATATGATTATAGGCATGTATTTTACTTATTTATATAACACCTATATCAATTTCTAATGAAGAGAAGTCAAAATTCATTTTCCAAATGAACCTATGATCATTTTTTAGTGTGGTGAGGAATATAATCTTCCAATGAAATTTATATCTATCACATGGGTATTAATTCCTATCCATGATGGGTATATATATCAAATGGTTTGGTAGAAACTCAATATTGAAGTTATTTCTATTTTACTTGAGTTTTTTGATGTATTTATAAAAGAGTTTCCTAGTATTCCTCTGAATTGTGAAGTTGAGTTTTCAATATAACTCATACATACTGATAAACTTATTTCAATGAATCCTTATAGAATGGACCCAATTTAGTTATAGAAACTAAATTACAAAATATATTAGAATACTAATTAGGGATTCATATTCCCTAATGTGTCAACATGGGGTGCACTTATTCTTTTTATTTATAAGAAAAATTGGTCAATGCATCTTGTCATTGATTACCGGGAATATAACATGATCATTATCAAGAAAATGTATAGCTAACCCGTATCGATAATTTGTTAGAATAAATAAGAGGAGATCAATAATTTTCTAATATTTTCCATTATTCTTTATATCATCTATTGAAGGTTAAGAAGGAGTCTATACCTAGTAAAACCATTTGTATGAGGAATGATCATTATGAATTTATAGTAATTCCATTTTGAATTTCGAATTTCCATACTATCATCATGGATTTAATAAATATATACTTTTTAGATTACCTTGATTAGTTTATGGTAGTATTTATAGATTGTGTTCTTATATATTAAAAGAGGAAGGAAGATAATGAAGATAATATTCATATTTTGTTGAAGACGCTAAGGAAAGGAAAGTTGTATGCATAATTCACCAAGTGTAAATTTTGGATTCAGAAAGTTTAATTATTTGGTAATATAATTTAAATATATATTTTTTTTCAGAAATAGTCTATATCAACCATGGTAATATATATCCATATTTTTCATGGGTTAACAAGATACTACTAATGTTTTTTGAGAGATTTATCATGACTATCTAGTCAACTCGCCATGTTGACTAAGACGGGTGTTAATTTCTTGTGGATAGATGAATGTGAAGACAATTTCAATGAGTTAAATAAAATGTTGTTTAATATATAGTATATAAGGGTTTTTGATATATATTTATGAAAAAAATAATGTAATGATATGTGTTCTCATACAAAATGATATGGTGATAGTATATGAATAACAGAAATTGAAAATATATGAGAAAATCTACTTGAATCATGATTTTGAGATGGAAGCAGTGATATTTGTGTTAATATATAGATGCATTATATTTATAGAGAATAGTGTGATATATAAACATATTATAATATATTTAATTATATATTCACACATAAATATTTAAATACATTCTAGATAAGATGGTTTGAATTAATTATAGATTATGGATGCTTAAAATATTACCACCATGGGATGGTAAATAGGGTTACTGTTTCTATGAATTAGAAGGACCATGCTAGTTTTTAAATGAAAAATATCTAAAGAGATCCAATTATTATTATTTTATAGATTATTTTACTAAACATCATGAGTAAATGTGACAGATCCTATCTTTCTTAGATGAATGTTCAACCATATATCCATGTGAAGATTAAAGAGGTTCTAATGGAAGATATGGAACTATAGAATATGGAAAAAAATGGTCCTAAGTTCAACCATTATTTTAGGGTAATGACAAGGTTCAGGAAAAGAGTATATGTCCCATCAATAACAAAATTAAAGAAGGATTCGTTAGATGAATCTCATAGTTTATCATTATATATTCATCCCATAAGTATGTAGGTGTATAGAGAACTAAAAGAATATTTCTGGTGGGACAACATAAAAAGGGATATTGTAGCATATGTATCTTAGTGCATAGTATTTAAAAAATTGACTAATATACATAAGTATAATGTGATGTTACAACCATCACTGAAACTAGAATGGAAATGGGAACACATTACCACAAATTGCATCATCAGACTCCTAAAACAACTAAGGGGTGTAATTATATTTGGGTTGTACTTGATCAAATTATGAATTTAATAAATTTCATTATAATTTTATAATATTTATATATTGACCGTATTTATAGGATATACATTACAAAAGTGATAATATTTCATAAAATACTACTCTCAATTATATTTTATCGGGATATGAGGTTTAACTCAATGTTTTGGAGAAGTATTCACCAATATCTAGATAACTTTTTAAGGTTCATTACTGTATATCATCATAAAAAACATTCCTAATCTAAAAGGACCATTCTAACCCTAAAAGATAATTTGAAATAATTCTTTATATTTTTCATTGTTTACTGGGATCAATAACTTTATTTTGTGGAATTTATATAAAATAATATCTTTTAATCTATCATTTATATTGATCCATATAAATTCCCATATGGTATGAAGTGTATAACTCCTAAATTCTAGGGTGAAGTTAGAGAATGAAGGATATTGTGAATTGTTCTATATAGGGAAATAGAATAGATGTTTAGGGTCCTTCAGCAACACATTAGATCATCTCATAGTCGATAGAAAAGTGATGTTGATAATCATCAGTGATATTTGTATTTTGATGTTGCTGAAAAGCTATCTATAAGAATATCTACCTGGATTAATGTTATATTATTTGAAAAAAGGAAAATTTTAACCCTAGATATATCATTCCCTTCAAATTTATTGATCATATTGAGATGGTATTTTATCGCTTGGTTCTTCTATCGAATCTCTCTCATATTGATGACGTGTACTTTATATCTCTATTGAGGGAGTAAGAACCTAATAATTAACTTTTTTGGATTCATATGTCATAAAACTAGATAAATATCTCTCTTATGTAAAACTACAAATGAAGATTATATATTTAGAGAGAGTGTTCTACAAAATAAGACCACTCACCCGGTCAATGTTTTGTGGTGTATCCATAAATTAGAGGAAGTTGTGTGGGAACTCGAGGATGTGATGATATATAAGTATCCTTAGTTTTTTATATTAGTGTTATTTAATTAAAATGAAAAAATTACTATTAGTGGGGTATAATCTATCCTCTAGGTATTTTATGATACATTTCTCTTTAAATGAATTTTATTTTTTTGATATCTTTCATTACACTCAACACTGAGTTTAAATAATCCATGATATACTATTGAAATATTATAATTTCAAAGATTTTGGACTATATGGTATGAATAAAAAAATATAAATTACAAAATACATTGGTTTACACATGGATAAAATGAATTCACTAGTTATCAATTGATTATAAATTAATATAAAATCATTTCAAAGTAAAAGAGATGTTTTTATAAAAAAAACTATTTTTAGGCATACATTGTTTTTTATATTAATAACTTAAATTAATAACTAGTAGTTAATGTTTTAAAAAAGTTGAAATATTATATATTCAATAAAAAAATTTAACAATTATAAAATATTTATTTCTAGGCATTAGATACGAATAAATAATGTTTTATGCTTAAAACACATTCTTTCTTAAAAACATTTTGTTGCATTTTACATGCCTATTTTAAATAGTAATTATGTCTATTATATACATTTAAAATTAAAAATTGGATTTCATATTTGGAATTAGGTGGTTCAAATTTAGTAAATAGTCATCTTTTGTTTTTTTTCATGGTGAATAGTAAACTTGCTAAATATTTTTCACCTCAGTTAGGGTGAAAGAGGTAAAGCAGGGATAAAACTTTGGAACAAGGCTTTACAATATCTCTAAAATTTAATTTTATCATATTGGATTAGTGTATTTTGGGTACACTTATAAAATTTTTAAAAATATGAAATCTTTGTGCCATTTTTGTTTGATTAGGACCTATATATTATTTTTTGAAAAGGGTAAATACAAAATGTCAGTCTCTTGACTTTAATATCTCTAATATTATTCATAAGGATAAAAAGAGATTATTTTTTGTTATAAATGTTTATTTTAAATATTAATTATTATTTTTATCATGGTAAGTTATTTATAAATTTTGGTTATTCAATAATTATCGTAAATGCTTACACAACACCGATATAATTTTTATTCAAAATGAAAGTGTTTTCGAAGTTTTCATCGGGGCGCGCGCATCCATCTTCTTGGGCGTGACAGGCATGACTTTCTTGTTGCCCCACATTCCCGCTCTCCAAAGGCGGGAGGCATACGCTCCTTATTTAGGGACGTCTGCTCCTTGATCGAAACAGGGATGATGGGATGTCAGTTTGTCCTTCCGTGGATTCCTCCTCAGAACTCGTCTCCTAGTCCGGGTCTCCCTCATAGATTTAATATGTTTTTCATGAAACTCTTCCCAGTGCCATCTTTTCATGGATGCCGGTTAATTACACTGCTTCTGTTAGGACATTCCAAAAGGTTCGGTCAGGGCAGCAACCTTCAGTCGGACGAGTAGTCACGTCGAGGCATCAGTAATGTGTCTGAGCACTGGGGAATTGGTGTGTCTGTCTTTTGTCTCTTATTATTGGCCTTCTCGAGGGCGTGGAAGCCCGATGCATCCCACATCGAGCACGGGGAATCATATGTCATAGGCATGTATCTGAGGTTTTCCTCATCTTCCTATGTTTAACAGATGGTATGTCGCAAGTTTAACATCCAGTGGAGATGGATCGGCCTGATCAGAACACTAGCTGGAGTGGATTAAATTGAAGAATCCCCCCTTGAGGGGATGCTGATATCGGGGTCATCCCGTGGGAGGCTACCCAGATACTGTGGACGGGAGTGGAGTGGCATGATCTCACCGGGATGTGGCGGCCTGGGTGAGAATCCAGATGGATGATGGATGGATGAATTAAGTGGAGGGGGAATGAAATGGCACCATCTCAAGGGAAACCTGGGAAATCCTATCGCTGCCAAATACGAAGCACATTATGCACTTTGGGAGCCCTCAGTCGCGGAGGCCGCCGCCATCCTTGCTGGATTAAACTTCGCAAAAGATTGCGGTTGGGATTCCATTCACATCGAATCCGACTGTCTCACTGTAATCAATGCCATCAATCTCACTGATGGCGGGCTTCAACCTTTCGGTCCCATTATCCGGTGTATTCACTCGCGGAGACTAGGCTTCAATTCCTGCAATTTCTCATTTATTAGGAGGGAAGCGAATGAAGACGCTCACAAGATGGCAGGCATTGGCCCTCCCTACGAGGATTTTCTTTGGCTCAATCATTTTCCATCGTGGTTATGCTCCTGTATTTCTGCTGATCTCCATCATTAATGGATCCGTCTTATTTTGTTGTCAAAAAAAAAAAGAAAAAAAGATTACGTAGTTCGGGGTGGTGCCGGTGAACTGACGTGAAAGTGGACCTTCGTCTGATGGGTGTCATCAGCAAACCGACATGAAAGTGGACCTTGGTCCGATGGATGGTTGTCTTGAACCTCAGGAAGGATTCCTATGTACCATACCTTAACACGGATCAAATACCACGTAGTTCTGGTGAAAATGGGGGGGGGGGGGGCTTGGCACACCAACAAAGAGACGGTATGGTCCAATGAATATTGTTGGGCTTGAAGCTCATGGAGGCTTCCTACGTACCATGCCTTGACATGGATCAAAGTCCTCGTAGTTCAAATGAGATGAGGAATACAGTTTAACGTCATGTGGGATGGGGGTGAACCGATGTGAATGAGGTCGGAATGACCGGGTGATGGTCTTGAACCTCGTGGAGGCTTCCTACGTACCATTCCATGACATGGATCAAAGTCCTCATAGTTCGGGTGAAAATGGTGGGTGTTAGAGAACCGATGTGAAAGAAAAGAGAACTTGGTCCAGATGGTTTGGGGCTTACACACTAGGCTTCCCAGGTGTTGGTGAACCGACGTGAAGCAGGTCGGAGTGACCAATGGGTGATGTGCTTGAACCTCATGGAGGCTTCCTACGTACCACGCCTTAGCACGGATCAAAGACCATGTAGTTCAAGTTGGATGTCGGAAGGCCGACGTGAAGGAGGACCAAGGGTCCATGTGGTGGTGGGATTGAACCTCGTGGAGACTTCCTACGTACCATGCCTTTGCACGGATCGAAGACCACGTAGTTCAGGTTGGGTTTCGTCGGCGAACCGACGTGAAAGAACGACAGGCAGTGGGCTTGAATCTCATGAAGGCTTCCTACGTACCCTGCCTTAGCACGGATCAAAGACCACATAGTTCTGGTATGTATTTTAACGTCATGCTGGACGGGGCATATAGTTTAAGGTCAAGCTGGACGGGGCATACCGTTTAACGTCATGCCGGACGGGGAATATAGTTTAACGTCATGCTGGACGGGGCATACAGTTTATGGTCATGCTGGACGGGGGATACATTTTAACTTCATGATGAACGGGGCATACAGTTTATCATCATGCTGGACGGGGCATACAGTTTAACGTCATGCTGGACGGGGCATTTCCATGGTCGATGCTTACTCTAAGACCACGTGAGTCATGCTCGGTGTGAGAAACAAGAGGCAGTAGAGACCTGACGATCACATCGCGAAGGGTGAATCCGTGAGAAGCGAAGAGGGGCTTATGCGTTAGGCGGCCCATGGTGCTGGGACGTACTCTAGGACAGAGGCCCAAGGTGCTGCAAAGCGTAGCAGGAGAGGGATTTGGGACCAAATATGGAAGGTGCCTCGTTCCCTATTGCGCCATCCACTGGCCTTGGTAGTGGGGAAGTACGGAGGTGCATGGGTGCTACCTTCTGCAATAGAGTATTGGGGGATTAAACCAAGGTGGTTTCCCTTCCCCTGTGGGCATACGCTACACCGAGAAGCAGGATATCATCCCATGTGAGGGTGATTCCATTCCAATAAAGACGAGCAGCGTAAAGGATGTCCAAGCTGGGGGGACCCTGTGTGCGAGGCACGGGGTCAGGTCACAGTTTAACGTCATGTGTTGAGGATGAGGTGCTTGGAAATTTAACGTCCTGCAGCTCGGAATAGGTGGGTCTACTCCGCACCCCTAGGAATTACATAATTGGTACCCTCTTCCCCTTGTGGGAGGGAAGGTACCAGCAAATCCGTTGTAAAGGGGGGTCATAGAGCGAACCATCGAGGGGTCCACGTTACCGTGGCTATGCGAAGAAGCAATAGCCGTTAGCGTACCTATACGAAGAATCATTAGGCGAAGCAATGCTACGAGTGGTGTTGTCCATGGGACATTGAAATCACATCGTGCAAACCTGGAGGGTCTCACGGGAAGAGGAATTTCCAAACAAAGTGGTTTTCTTCGCGAAGTGTAATGCCTTGGCCTTTGCATGGGGTAGGGGTGCGAATGGGAGGTGCTTCGTGAAGTGGAATAGTGTTCGCGGAACACTGCCTTGTGAAGCAGGGGTGCCTCGTGGAGCAAGGTGCTGTGAATCAGTGTACTTCACGAAGTACAGCGACCCTGCCTTGGCATGTGGATCACTTGTACAAGATGGGTGTTTCACGAAGCATAAATGCTCTGTGGCTGCCCGAGTTCCTTTGGGAATCCCCTTCCTTCGTGAATTCCCTTAGCCTTCACTAAGGGCATCCCTCTTGGAATAGGGGCTCAAAACGAGACAAGGTGAAGGCATCTTGCGAATCAAAAATACCTCGTGGAGCTCATGTTTCTCAGGGCGAAGGGTGATTCACGATTCGGGAGTTGAGAAGCCGAAAGGTAGTAATTTTCCTCCCCGAGAGCTCAGGGGGAGTTCAGTATTTATAGTCAAGGGGAGCCATGAAGAAGAGGTCACGCGGTGCGAAGGGCCTGCGGTTTCTTCGCGGCGGGCCGTGAACGTCAACCGGGTTCGCAGAGGGTTACCGCCTCCTCTACTCCGCGGCAGGCCGCAAACGTCAGTGGGCTAGCGGAGCATTACCACCTCCGGGGCTTCGCGGAAGGTCGCGAATGTCAGGCAGCTCATGGAGCGTTACAGCCTCTGGGGCTTCTCGGCGTCTCGCGGAGCGTTACCGCCTCTGGGGCTTTGTGGCGGCCGCGTTGCTCAGGGGAGCTCCACGTCGGGGATTTGAGAGGCAGCGGGCGAGCTTCTTTTCCTTCTTCCCTTGGCGTCCAATATTTTGGCGCCAACAAATGCCTCCCCTCAGACTTGGAGCTGCGGAGGGATCAAGGGTTGAAGTAGGAGGGAAAATTTCCAAAATTATCGGCATTTTCGCGACGCGGCCTCGCGAAGAGGGCGCACGGGGTGGACAGAGGTCGTGCGGTCCGGATGCGCCGTGATGCGCGGCGCGGGCGGGACGCGCCGTGATGCGCGGCGCGGGCGGGACGCGCCGTGAATCTCTGGGGTCACCGCCTATAAATAGGGCCGACCTCTCTTTTGTCATGTCCTGACTTTTTTCCTTTTGCGCTCTCGACTTTACGAAGCTCTGTGTACTCCGCGTCTACTCTCTACGAATCGAGCTTTGCGGTGAACCGGGAGTCTTCGACTTCGTGACTGCGCCAAGAGATCTTCTGCTTGCAGACATAGGCCAGGCTCTCCATCTTGGCTTTGCACCCGAGCTTCACGAGAGATCTTCACGAGAAACCTTCGCGACCCGACCTGAAATTATTTCGAGTTCCGAAACCAAAATTGTCCATCAAGAAGTTGTGTTGGGAGTGCTCGTAGACGCCACCCGGAGGGATGATATGGCCAACCGTCTGGGCCTTGGCGAGATGGTCTGAAGTCACTCAGATTATAATTCTTTGACAAACCTCCTGTCAGAAATCCAAAAGAACTATCCGTTGTGCAAGAATCTTCCCTTGTATGGCTTCGGGCTGAGGGATGATGTCTTCATTCCTGAGGCGAGTAGGGACGAACCAGCTTGCTGGTTCAGGATCACACCATGCCAATGCCAATGGTTCTGGGCGGCCGATGGTCATGCGCGGGAGGACTTCACCCTCGTCACCGCCGACTGCCTATACAACCATCTGAACAACATCGATGGGGGGCCACTACAACCGGAGACATCCCCTCCCATGTAACGCACCATACTGAAGGCGGCTCTGCAAGACCCGAAAAAGGGGTGGTCCGGCGAGTGGGACTTTCTCCAAGGTGGTAACTTCACCAACAACTGGGCATGGGCCTACTGGATAGGTGCCTCATGCGAGGAGTTTGGGGTCGAGCTGTGGAGAGAGTGGGCCTGTACGAGGCGGCATGGGCCTCCCAATTCCACATTTATCAATCGAAACAGCTGATTCCAGAGTTGCTGACAAGATGGTCATCTAGGACCAACACTTTTCACCAACACCATGGGGAGGTGGGCATCAGTCTGTTGGATGTCCATCAAATTTCGGGTGTCCCAATCTTGGGGGCCATGTATGATGAGTTCCTCCCCGTCATGTGCGCGTAGGAAGATCCAGATCAGATGTCGCGACTAGCGTCGGCACTGATGGCACTGGTTCCTAAAGAGGACAAGGAGGTGGTGAGAGATGTCCACTTTAAAAAGTGGTTCAAGCAGTTCCTGAACTTCCCGGAGGATCAAGAGTTCCCTCTGAGGCCTCGAACTTGTCCGAAAGGGGCTCAACGGGGCAAGGAGTACTCGTATTGGCGGCTCATGGAGGATATCCAATGAAAGACTTGGGGATTCAGTGTCAGCACTGAACAGCAGCCAATAGTCAGGCTGGCTGCTTTTATCGCGGCCCTTATCTGCGGTTGGATCCTACCGGTGAGGGATACTAACATGGGGGTGCGGCCCCGCTCGTTCATCCTGGAGTCCATGCAGACCATGGGACAGCGGGTCAATCTGGGGATTCCGATGCTCACCAAGCTGTATATGATGTTGTGGCATGTTAGCGAGGGCAAGAAGCCGCCAAGGATATGCGGGCCCTTCCACCTTTTGTATGGGTGGATCGCAGCGCACATCAGGGGGGGTTTATTAGTATCCAAACCCTATCTTTCCACCAGGATCAAACTTCCGCCCCTCCATTCTGAATTTGGCTGGGAGCTTCCCATTCAAATTAACCATACCGATAGTGCTGAACTGGGTGGGGAGGGCGGATGATTTTAACTTCCACTTGTTTTCATTGCAGACGGGGGTACTTACTGATGATGGGAAGGGAACATAAGAGCACCGGTATTATCCCCTGTCCTTTCGAGGTGGAGTTTTAGTCGCACAAGTGGATTGTGAGCCACTCTGTGAGCCGTACACCCTGCATTGGTTTGCGAGGTAGTTCTAGTGCCTGCAGCGGCTGACCCCCTAGGTCTACTGGGAGGTGCGTAATGAGGAGCACTCGTGTGTAATGAGGCAGCTATGGCTCATGTTCACATGGGAGGATGGGAAAATGCGAATGGAATTGCCTCCACCGACAACCACCTTCAGATTGGTGAAGGAGTATGCCAGCAGCTGGGAGGCCGCTTATCCGGGGGAGATATTGAAGCGGCCAACTGTTCGAGCTGGTGATGGCAGGCCTCCCCTATCCTGAGGTCAGGGTTGGAGGGTAGCAAGGGGCTCTTGCGGTGGCGGGGATTCCATGGCGGCGAGACCTGCACTGGCCGAGGGTGTGGTAGTAGCAGCAGATCCAGCGGTGGTAGTGGACCTGGTGGTCCCAGTAAAGTAGGGTCGTCCAAAGGGGCGACCGCCAAGGGGATTTCGTAGGATATCCACTCAGGCTCCGGGGAAGCGACTGCGCCACATCGACATGCCAGAGGATGTCATCTTCCTAGAGGCCTGGGACATTTGGGACGTCAATCGTAAATTCCTCAGTCCACATGATATTTGGGCACACTGGAATCGTCTCGGGATGGAGTTACTGGGCATAGGCCCAGTTCGGGCAGGTTGCACGACATCTCCGGCGGAGGCGGAGCAATACTTGGATGAGCTAGAGGACTACGTTCACTCCAGTGGTGTCCCACGCCCAATGATAGATCGTGTGAGGGTACTGTTGGATCGGATGGTTCCCCCACAGCTGTCAGCCGTCGATCTGAGGGAGCGCTTCCACATGCTAGAAGAATTAGAGTAATCCTATTGGGGGGTGAGGCTTGCAGAGGGAGCCCATTAGAGGAGGGCGAAGTCGAAGACCAAGACTCGGATTCCGACCATTTTGTGGAGGTCCTCGAGGAATCATTTTAAATATCATTCCTTTGGGTCTGCTCTTAGGTCGTCGTAGACCTCTCACGAATATATGAACCGTTCAGGAGGAACTTGTATGCAGACCTCACTCTCGCCCTTTGGCGGGTGATGACGCAGGACCTTCAGAACCCGCACCTACAGCTGCATCCAGTTCTGTGTCTGGCGGGGCCAGAGCACCCAAGGTGGCTTCTCCAGAATCTCCAAACCTTCCAACAGTAAATGGAGGGCCACACCTCAGGGTTGAATCAGCATCGAATCTAGAGCAGCACCAGGAGTTCGATCTCCGTAAGTTTTATTCACTGGATTCATTGATGTCAAATGTAGATCATGCCAACTTACGTTCATGTCCCTCTTTGTCATAGAGTTCTCCGACTGGCATGGGCTGCTGCAGCAAGGCTAGTCGTGTAACGCCCCGACCCCAGCTACCCAGAGTCGGTGCATTACTTCGTAACATTGGCATGGTCACAAGAAAGATCAAATCTCGAAAGACCGATTGGTTTAGTAGCCTTGGAAACACTAGATATATTCATAAGTTTTACATTACATTTCAAAATGAAAAACTAATACAACAACATAATGTTTCCACAATCCACACTATTAACCCCTCATCATATCCCTGAAAGTCATTCATAATTTACTTCTTCACTACCTGGGAAAAATAAAACATAGAAAAGGGGTGAGCTCAAATGCCCAGTAAGGATAACAATATAGCGGAAACTTTCATAAATAAGAATAAACATTTAAGGCAATGTATAACTAAAACAAAAGCCTTTTAAACATGAACAATCAACATGGTATGGCATAAATAAAATGAAATAATGCCATTTACTTATTCACATGGATATTCTACTAATCGAATAATCACATGAAAAAATCAATAACCACTTTCATAATGTTGGAATGCATAATGCTAAACGTTAATTTCTTTGTCTAGGCCTCATCCCAAGACCTAGGGGTTACTTCTAACCGGAACCCAACCCGGAGTGCCTCTAATAACCGGACACCAACCCGGAGTGCCTCTAATAATCGGACACCAACCCGGAGTGCCTCTAATAACCGGACACCAACCCGGAGGGCATACTTTTACCAGTCCCTAACCTGGAGGGCTTACTTTAACCAGTCCCCAACCTGGAGGGCTTACTTTTACCGGTCCCCAACCCGGAACATACTTGTTTAGCACATTCATCTGAAGAAAAGTTTGAAATATAACATAAACATTCGGATTAAAACTAGCATACGAAATGTCTATAGTTTCACCATAAACTATGAATGGTATAAAATAGAACATCCACAGTCAAACATATCACAAAACCTTCAATACAATATAGAAGTTTTGTATTATAATAAATCAACTTCAAATAAGCGTAAAATCCATTAAAGGATGTTGACATAGATGAAATCAAAATTCTTTTTAAAGAAGTATCTCTTTCTATTTTTGAAATCATTTAAGAGCCATATAAAATAAAACATTTTCTTGAAAATATTCTTGTAAGATTGTAAGGAAAGCTTTGACGATTCTATAACGGCGGAAAATAACCGCACCCGTCGTATAAGTTAAAAAAACATTCTTATCTTAATTCTGTCGAAAAGGTTAAAAAGGACCTTGTTTTGAAAACGACGGAAAGATTCCTTTATAAACCTATTACAAAAAGTCAAACAAGGGTATAAATTAATTTAACCCATATTCTTGTAAATAATAAATATGTTTTGAAATACATTTCGAAGAAACATGGATGTGGATGATAAAGAAATCCCATTAGATTATTACGTATAAACAACCTCGGATAATGAAGAGATTGTGAAATAACCCTTACCTTGTACTTTTCCTTTGTTGGGGTAGGTTAACCTCCTGTATAATGGTGAAATAATTGTTATTAAATTATACAAGAATCATTTACATTAATATGATATCATATATGATCTTTTAATATTGATATCTTAGTATTATCGTTGTTTCGGGTGTTAACTTACTTGTTTTCTTTCATATGTTTTGTTACGTAAGACATGTTTGTAAAGGATAGGTTGTATATTATTCATATCCAGAATGATATCAAGTCCTTAAACATCATTTTTAAATCATCAAATGATAATTATACTTTAATGGTTACGATGGAGAATGAATCTCATCGCGTTCGTGGAGACGGTAGTCCGTACGTACGTACGAACGCTACTTCCATTTAATTTTTATTTTAAAAGAATCGAATCCAAATGATACGTAGGTATATTACTATTCCAGTATAATATAATATTTTATATATGTTACTTAAGTTCATTAACACCATCCTTTATACGTTCCATGTGTGGTATGAACGAGTCATATCATTTTAAGGGGGCGGTAGTCCGCACTTCCTCAATGAAATTATCGTATGTATATACAACATGAAACGGATAATGGTATGAAATAAAATGGAATTACAGAATAAAATATATATCATTATTATCATATTTAATTACAGTGCCATCATAATGGCCACCATGAGAGGTGGTAAGATGTATTTGAACAATCATTGTTTCGTGAGGCGTTAGTTTTCCATCCACAGAAACATTATGTTCATCATCCATTAGATGGAGTTGTGTGTATGTGTAGTTTTAATCCTTCTTATAACAACATCCTAGTATATTGAGGATACTTGTGTTGTTACAAAAGAAAGGAAATAAAAAGAGTTTGGGGGTTGGAGAAGCAAAATAAATCAAAATAATTTAAGAGAAATCGTTACCTTTAATTTAGGTAACTCACTTTGGTTGGAACCAAAGGACTTCTTGAAATGCTTTCTGCCTAAGGGGAAGCTTCAAGGAGGAGGAGAGGGATGTGGGGAGCTTAGTTGGTCAGAGTTTGGACGAGCCAAGTGGCTTGAGAGGTGTGAGAAAATGAGAAGGAGGAGTGCCCTTTTATAAGAGGGGTGAGGGGCACCTTTGGAAAAGCTAGAAATATTAATTTATAATAAATTCATATTCGTTTTCCAATGGCTCCAAAGTTGACTATTAAAAGGTTGAGGTGGGGATAGGTCGAAAACAACTCATCCAATAGAATTTATACAGGTTTGGGTACTTATATTAACCTTATCTTTAAGTATTAACTCTAAGTTTATTAGTTTCACTTTTAAAATGTCTCTTTGTAGTTTTATATAATATGGTTAATAAACTTACTATATACATCCAAGCTACCCCCAAGTGGTCCATTAATGATTAACCTATCATAATATAAGTCTCTTGGCCGAACCTTAGATTTTTAGGAATTTAATATCAATTATTAATATAATATTTGTTTTAAGAACTCTTTTATGTCAAATTTGACACTATTCAATAGTTGATTTTTGTGAAACTCATAACAGATTGATTACTTCGAACAAAGTCCATTACATCAATCCTAATATATCATATTAGCCTAGAAAATTAGTTTAATTCATTAAAAGTTTCATATTATATTTATTTGGGTATTTATAATATCAATTATTTTAATTTTTCACTATTATAGTAATTACTGCATCATCATTGTGTCATAAATAAAATAAATTATTTAATGTCTAAAAATTATAAATAAAATAGAATTATGTAGGAAATCGTTTTAGCTTTCTAATGAATATTTATAATCGAAAATAAAACATGTATAACCCTATGTAAAAATTGTTCTTCTAAAAGATGTAAGCTTGTGCCATTTTTATTTTTATTTTAGCTTTATTAATATAATGTGTCATTATCACTTACAAGTGGATCCATGGGGTCCCAAAATTGACACAAAGATGCCCATGGTCGACCATGTATCAACCAATAGGGTTAAGACACGTTTTAGGGTAATTTAGTATTATTATAATATTATTTTTTAACCCTTATTTACCGGATTTACCCTTAACCATGGTAAAGAAAATATTTACCGCACTAATTATTCAAAATGTCTAAAAATAAAAGTTACCTATTTACACAATTTGAACATCCTGATTCCAAATATGGAATCCATTTTTCTAAATTCAAAACACATAAGTGGCAGAAATTAATTTAAAATTAATTCCCGCTGTCAAAACAAAAAGCGTGTTTTTAAGAGATAATAACTATCAAAAGATTGACACTTGTTTATGTTCGGTTTAATTGTAAAATTATGTCTAATGACCAACATTATATTAAATTGTAAAAATATATTCTAAATATACTTTAAAACCACTCAAATTCATAATTTATCACTATTAATAATTTTGATTAAAAAAGTTGTTTTTAATTAAAATTTAGTAATTTTCACTATTCATCAAAATATGAAAGTTATCCGAAAAGTACCAAAATTTCACCTTAGGCTAAATTCGATATTCCAAATCCAAAAATGAAGTCCATTTTGAAATATAAAATATATATATTTTCAAAAAGTAGGTATTACTATTTATAACGGCTAGTTTGATTGGTTATGGTGTGTTAGAACTCGGTGTTGCGTACAACACACGCTATCACATTATTCAAAGGGAAACGTACCGTGGAAGCTTGGGGTGTTTCATTTTAAATTTTTGATGTCCCCATTTAGTCAAAAAGTTTAAAATATTGTATTTAAAAAGGTTTCACTATTAGAAGTTGATAAAAGTGAAATACTGAAAATAAATCTGTTCTTGCATTATGACTAAGAAACTCATAATAGGGATTCTAACATTATAAGGATTATATAAAGTTCAAAATGTAGTTAATACTATTCATGACCTCTTTTAATGGTGTGATTGAACTCGGTGTTGCATGTAGTGCAAGTTATTGAATTATTTTTAAGAAATAACACACTCTGAAATCCTGGGGTGTTACATTCTCCCCTCCTTCAATAAATTGCGTCCTCGCAATTTGAAATTGTTCTTTGAAAATAAAAGGTTGAAAGTAGAAAATATATTTGTGGGAAAACCCACATTGGAAATTGGGTTACTAAAATTTAGTCTTAATATGAGGAAAAGAGAAATTAAAGGGTCACCACCAAATTATGATCTCGATTAGGAGAACATTGGTGGAAATTAGAGACATATAATTGGAGGAAAAACGTAAATATTTATAGGTAGTGATTGAGGTCATCAATCACAAACAAGTGTAAAATTGAGGTCCTTAAATTCATCAATCTATGATGATTTGAAATACCATCGGTTCAACAAAACATAGGGTATTAGGATAACACATTTTTGACGTTTCAAAATATCTTAGTTGAAATCCCACATCGAAAAATGAATTAATGCGGCCTCTATTTAAAATAAAGAGTCGAAAGTATGAAGATTACCGAAAATAACACATACTAGGGTTCCATGTAGGAAAATATGGATATGGAAGAAAAATCTAACCATCAATTATCTGATGGAGAGTGGTAGAGAACATGGTTATGAAAAGGACAACAATCCCAAAGCCATAAATTAGTGATGATTTAAGGTACCATCTAGGAAAACATTTTTGTTCTAAGATGCCTTTCTTAATATTGAGGAATTTATTTATGAGATTGGCTAAGATCATAAGGAGATATACTTACTTTATAATTAGAGTTTTATCCATTAATAAATTTCTACCACAAACTCATCTTTCACTCTAAAAGATAATAGAATGTAAAAGAATTCTATTTACATTATTCGTATAGGGTTCCAAAATAAACGAATTTATAATTCATCTATAAAATCTTTTAATAAAAACTACATTATTTAATCCAGGACATCTCGTGGGCTAGTGGTAGGTGATACACCCTTGTCGCCTTTCGGTTGCGGGTTCAAGTCTCGTAGCCTTGCCGGACGCGACGGGTTGCCGCCCGACCTCCGGGTTGTCCTTTTATGGCAATCCAAAATAATCCAAACTAGAACTATCCAAAATACTTCTGTCCAAACTCACAGTCCAACATTTATAAGGAAGGTAAACATAATATAGATCCTTTTTACCCCGTAATAGCATATGAATACCTTCATCATGTATTCTTTTAATACACCGAAACATCCTGAATTACCATATTCCTTATTGATTACATTCATGCTCCCTTATTCCATATAGAATGCTGGATATACTTCATTAATCCAAAAATGTTTTAAACCCCAACAATGATGGAATATACAAATCATTAATCAGCTTCAAGGTATTCAAGAATATCCAATATAATTTATCCAAAACAATCACATATTATTCCAAAATCACTACCTCAGTATCAGAACTATATTATGATTTATCATTCTCTCAACCATATATTTTCCAAAAATTTATCCTGCTATTGAGTCACTTTTCTTTGTTCCACACAATCTCAAGTCCTTAATGAAATAGTACTACAGTACAATCCTTATATACTCCATAATTATTATAACAAGTACATTGTTGATACAACACTCAATTGACATAATCAACATAATAACTCTAATCATCCCTCTTCATCTGTGGTAGTATCATAACATGATTATTATCCAATAACATCATTTGCGGCATAGCCTGATGACTGGGACATAGGTTCGCGTAGTGTCCAAACTCCTTGCAAATGAAGCATTGTACATTTGAAACCATTTTCTTACCCTTGCAGTCACGTACTTTGTGCCCTTTTCCTCCACACTTATAACAAACTCCCATTCCTTTCAGGCAAGTTCCAGGGTGTTTCTTTCCACAGTTACCACATATGAGAAAATTCTTCTTTTCCCTCTTCCCTTTATCCATCTTTCTCTCTTCCATCCTTTTCTTCTATTGCTTCCCTTCAAAGCCATAGGACTCAGTAAACTCTTTACTTATCTTATCAACACATGATATTATTTCTTCATATGATGATAATACATGGGAGACGATTTCTCTTATAAATTCCAGCTTAAGACCATGAATGATATGATCCTTCCTTCTCTTTGAATCATGTGTATTTCTGGAGTTCTCATTCCTTCTACTGGGCGCCATTTCTATACCATGGCATAAACTAGATCAGTTTATGAATCAAAACACATAATCCCATACTTATAAAACACTTAACATAAATTGAACTATTTATGGATATAATCCATAATCATAAGAATGTTTTCTTTGAGGAAGTATATACTCATAATCCCTTCAAAATGATTTGTAAAGAAAATGAGAGTTATCCTAAGAATATCCCCCGGGAGTGTCGTAACCAAGAGTGCAGCAAGGCCCGTTGTCGTGCACCAGTTCCCGTTCGAGTCTAGCTCAAAGCGGTGTTTTCGGGTTTTACCCCTAGGTACATCTGTGCCAGAGCCGCCTCTACCTGCTCGTATCCAGACAGGGATGTATTGCTCGGAAAACTCCCAAAATCTCTACAATACCAAAATTCTAGGAAGTTCTTCTATACTAATCCTCAAAGTTAATCTTAGGTCTATGTGCTCTAATCAGAGTTTATCTAAATCTAGCTTCCAAGGTTTGTACTAAACTTCCTCTGATACCAACTGTAACGCCCCGACCCCAGCTACCCAGAGTCGGTGCATTACTTCGTAACATTGGCATGATCACAAGAAAGATCAAATCTCGAAAGACCGATTGGTTTAGTAGCCTTGGAAACACTAGATATATTCATAAGTTTTACATTACAATTCAAAATGAAAAACTAATACAACAACATAATGTTTCCACAATCCACACTATTAACCCCTCATCATATCCCTGAAAGTCATTCATAATTTACTTCTTCACTACCTGGGAAAAATAAAACATAGAAAAGGGGTGAGCTCAAATGCCCAGTAAGGATAACAATATAGTGGAAACTTTCATAAATAAGAATAAACATTTAAGGCAATGTATAACTAAAACAAAAGCCTTTTAAACATGAACATTCAACATGGTATGGCATAAATAAAATGAAATAATGCCATTTACTTATTCACATGGATATTCTACTAATCGAATAATCACATGAAAAAATCAATAACCACTTTCATAATGTTGGAATGCATAATGATAAACGTTAATTTCTTTGTCTAGGCCTCATCCCAAGACCTAGGGGTTACTTCTAACCGGAACCCAACCCGGAGTGCCTCTAATAACCGGACACCAACCCGGAGTGCCTCTAATAACCGGACACCAACCCGGAGTGCCTCTAATAACCGGACACCAACCCGGAGGGCATACTTTTACCAGTCCCTAACCTGGAGGGCTTACTTTAACCAGTCCCCAACCTGGAGGGCTTACTTTTACCGGTCCCCAACCCGGAACATACTTGTTTAGCACATTCATCTGAAGAAAAGTTTGAAATATAACATAAACATTCGGATTAAAACTAGCATACGAAATGTCTATAGTTTCACCATAAACTATGAATGGTATAAAATAGAACATCCACAGTCAAACATATCACAAAACCTTAAATACAATATAGAAGTTTTGTATTATAATAAATCAACTTCAAATAAGCGTAAAATCCATTAAAGGATGTTGACATAGATGAAATCAAAATTCTTTTTAAAGAAGTATCTCTTTCTATTTTTGAAATCATTTAAGAGCCATATAAAATAAAACATTTTCTTGAAAATATTCTTGTAAGATTTTAAGGAAAGCTTTGACGATTCTATAACGGCGGAAAATAACCGCACCCGCCGTATAAGTTAAAAAAACATTCTTATCTTAATTCTGTCGAAAAGGTTAAAAAGGACCTTGTTTTGAAAACGACGGAAAGATTCCTTTATAAACCACTTACAAAAAGTCAAACAAGGGTATAAATTAATTTAACCCATATTCTTGTAAATAATAAATATGTTTTGAAATACATTTCGAAGAAACATGGATGTGGATGATAAAGAAATCCCAGTAGATTATTACGTATAAACAACCTCGGATAATGAAGAGATTGTGAAATAACCCTTACCTTGTACTTTTCCTTTGTTGGGGTAGGTTAACCTCCTGTATAATGGTGAAATAATTGTTATTAAATTATACAAGAATCATTTACATTAATATGATATCATATATGATCTTTTAATATTGATATCTTAGTATTATCGTTGTTTCGGGTGTTAACTTACTTGTTTTCTTTCATATGTTTTGTTACGTAAGACATGTTTGTAAAGGATAGGTTGTATATTATTCATATCCAGAATGATATCAAGTCCTTAAAAATCATTTTTAAATCATCAAATGATAATTATACTTTAATGGTTACGATGGAGAATGAATCTCATCGCGTTCGTGGAGACGGTAGTCCGTACGTACGTACGAACGCTACTTCCATTTAATTTTTATTTTAAAAGAATCGAATCCAAATGATACGTAGGTATATTACTATTCCAGTATAATATAATATTTTATATATGTTTCTTAAGTTCATTAACACCATCCTTTATACGTTCCATGTGTGGTATGAACGAGTCATATCATTTTAAGGGGGCGGTAGTCCGCACTTCCTCAATGAAATTATCGTATGTATATACAACATGAAACGGATAATGGTATGAAATAAAATGGAATTACAGAATAAAATATATATCATTATTATCATATTTAATTACAGTGCCATCATAATGGCCACCATGAGAGGTGGTAAGATGTATTTGAACAATCATCGTTTCGTGAGGCGTTAGTTTGCCATCCACAGAAACATTATGTTCATCATCCATTAGATGGAGTTGTGTGTAGGTGTAGTTTTAATCCTTCTTATAACAACATCCTAGTATATTGAGTATACTGGTGTTGTTACAAAAGAAAGGAAATAAAAAGAGTTTGGGGGTTGGAGAAGCAAAATAAATGAAAATAATTTAAGAGAAATCGTTACCTTTAATTTAGGTAACTCACTTTGGTTGGAACCAAAGGACTTCTTGAAATGCTTTCTGCCTAAGGGGAAGCTTCAAGGAGGAGGAGAGGGATGTGGGGAGCTTAGTTGGTCAGAGTTTGGACGAGCCAAGTGGCTTGAGAGGTGTGAGAAAATGAGAGGAGTGCCCTTTTATAAGAGGGGTGAGGGGCACCTTTGGAAAAGCTAGAAATATTAATTTATAATAAATTCATATTCGGTTTCCAATGGCTCCAAAGTTGACTATTCAAAAGTTGAGGTGGTGATAGGTCGAAAACAACTCATCCAATAGAATTTATACAGGTTTGGGTACTTATATTAACCTTATCTTTAAGTATTAACTCTAAGTTAATTAGTTTCACTTTTACAATGTCTCTTTGTATTTTTATATAATATGGTTAATAAACATACTATATACATACAAGATACCCCCAAGTGGTCCATTAATGATTAACCTATCATAATATAAGTCGCTTGGCCGAACCTTAGATTTTTAGGAATTTAATATCAATTATTAATATAATATTTGTTTTAAGAACTCTTTTATGTCAAATTTGACACTATTCAATAGTTGATTTTTGTGAAACTCATAACAGATTGATTACTTCGAACAAAGTCCATTAAATCAATCCTAATATATCATATTAGCCTAGAAAATTAGTTTAATTCATTAAAAGTTTCATATTATATTTATTTGGGTATTTATAATATCAATTATTTTAATTTATCACTATTATAGTAATTAATGCATCATCATTGTGTCATAAATAAAATAAATTATTTAATGTCTAAAAATTATAAATAAAATATCATTATGTAGGAAATCTTTTTAGCTTTCTAATGAATATTTATAATCGAAAATCCAACATGTATAACCCTATGTAAAAATTGTTCTTCTAAAAGATGTAAGCTTGTGCCATTTTTATTTTTATTTTAGCTTTATTAATATAATGTGTCATTATCACTTACAAGTGGATCCATGGGGTCCCAAAATTGACACAAAGATGCCCATGGTCGACCATGTATCAACCAATAGGGTTAAGACACGTTTTAGGGTAATTTAGTATTATTATAATATTATTTTTTAACCCTTATTTACCGGATTTACCCTTAACCATGGTAAATAAAATATTTACCGCAGTAATTATTCAAAATGTCTAAAAATAAAAGTTACCTATTTACACAATTTGAACATCCTGATTCCAAATATGGAATCCATTTTTCTAAATTCAAAACACAGAAGTGGCAGAAATTAATTTAAAATTAATTCCCACTGTCAAAACAAAAAGCGCGTTTTTAAGAGATAATAACTATCAAAAGATTGACACTTGTTTATGTTCGGTTTAATTGTAAAATTATGTCTAATGACCAACATTATATTAAATTGTAAAAATATATTCTAAATATACTTTAAAACCACTCAAATTCATAATTTATCACTATTAATTATTTTGATTAAAAAAGTTGTTTTTAATTAAAATTTAGTAATTTTCACTATTCATCAAAATATGAAAGTTATCTGAAAAGTACCAAAATTTCACCTTAGGCTAAATTCGATATTCCGAATCCAAAAATGAAGTCCATTTTGAAATATAAAATATATATATTTTCAAAAAGTAGGTATTACTATTTATAACGGCTAGTTTGATTGGTTATGGTGTGTTAGAACTCGGTGTTGCGTACAACACACGCTATCACATTATTCAAAGGGAAACGTACCGTGGAAGCTTGGGGTGTTTCATTTTAAATTTTTGATGTCCCCATTTAGTCAAAAAGTTTAAAATATTGTATTTAAAAAGGTTTCACTATTAGAAGTTGATAAAAGTGAAATACTGAAAATAAATCTGTTCTTGCATTATGACTAAGAAACTCATAATAGGGATTCTAAAATTATAAGGATTATATAAAGTTCAAAATGTAGTTAATAATATTCATGACCTCTTTTAATGGTGTGATTGAACTCGGTGTTGCATGTAGTGCAAGTTATTGAATTATTTTTAAGAAATAACACACTCTGAAATCCTGGGGTGTTACAAGTCGGGATGTTTGGTGGCACCCCTCCTAGAGGGCATGCCGGTGATGGTAGAGATAGTCTCCCCATCTACCCAAGTTGCAGCACTCCCTACTGTCAGCGGGACCACTAGCAAGGTCGTGCCTGAAGTTATCGAGGTGGAATCTGATGTTGAGGATCAATCGACCGACCCAAGTCCTGTCACACCTGCTCCGGCGCCAGATGTCACACCGGATTCAATGCCAGATTCAGATCCATCCGAGGATTTCCTGCATGTGTATCCTGAATACGAGCCTAACAATTGTGCGGACTAGGATGAAATGGCCTCCGATGAAGAAGACAGCTCCATAGTTCACCGCCGATCATGGAAGCTAATAACGCGCTTCATCAAGGACACCCCTCAAGCGTCATGGCTGAAAACAATAGACAGACTCTTCTCACGACTACACGAACTGTGTGCTGGGGGAGTGGATGCCCATCATCCCCATTCGCTCATTCGAGATCTCATGGCGGAAGAGATCTGGGAGTATGATTGCGGGCTTCATGTGGGTTGGCAGCAGAGGAAAGCAAAAAACATCAAGAAGC
This sequence comes from Viscum album, assembly GCA_963277665.1. Classification (NCBI taxonomy): domain Eukaryota; kingdom Viridiplantae; phylum Streptophyta; class Magnoliopsida; order Santalales; family Viscaceae; genus Viscum; species Viscum album. The sequence goes on from OY728145.1 coordinate 510,924,468, forward strand.
TCTAGGAGGTTGAAAGCGAGGTCCAGCAGCTACAGATCCGGGCGGATGAGCATTTATCCTCTCGTAATACACAATATGAGATGATCTCGCGGTTAAATGCCCAGCTGGAAGAGGCAGAAGAGCATTTGAGGCAGACTTCTGAAGAGATGGTTGTCATTCAGGCTGACATAGAAAGGGCCTAAGCCAAGGCTAACGAACTATGCCCCGCCGCTAGTGAGGAGGATTGGGAGCTGAGTCGGTGGCAGCAATTCCTTGACGCCACAAGACAAAGGGTGGCAGAGCTGCAACGTTCTTTTAACGGGGTCAATCCGTCCATGGGGGGAGTCGACCCCCGGGTACTATAACAATTACAAGCCTTTTAATGGTACTCTCATCCTTATACTTTCTTCTCTTTTTTTGAATGTCATAGCATGCACAATTTCCACCGTTTGCATCGGTTCATTACATCCTTACAATGTCTTCGGGACGTCCGGCGACAATTCCCTAAGCTCACGTGGGTCAGGCCTATTGTGAGAAACAAGAGATAGTTGCCACAACGTCCCACCCAACATAGGAGTGGAAACAAAGCTTCGGGCATCCGGGGTTTGGATAACAATTCTGGATTTCTGGAAAATAGGAGAGACCTAGCCAGAGAAGGATGTTCTCAAAACAGATGAATTACCATTTCTTCAATGTGCTCTTATGAATGAATGATGTGACGCCAGGGGTGCTAAAATTGGTCCGAACAGATGGAAATGGGAAGTGTGAATCACAATACCCAAGATTCGGAGCACTATGGGGATGGCGTGATAATAAAGGATAACCATTAACCGTGGAAGAAACACAGCATCTATATCGCGTTAGCCTAAAATGGGGACAGACAAATGAGGGTCGATCGTTGACCATGTTTGAAACACGGGACCATGACACAAATGTTGTCAAGAGTCTTCCAGGGCATTGGCCCAAGATGGTAGGTGAGCTGATGCGGCATAGGACCAAACCATTAGGGGGTCCCTTTAGACACAAAAGAGGATGGGGATCTGAATAAGGGGCACGCAAAGCGTGGAATATGGAGTGATGGTTTGTCCGAACAAAATCCCACACTTATTAAAGTACACTATCATGGTGGGAGTATGCCAGATGGGCGCATCGGTTTGATCATGGGTCATTCCTTCTTGTGTACAGGGCCTCTCTGGCGAGGGGTCCGACCAGGGGGCCGGAAAGGGGAAGAACAGGATTAATGATTCCTCTGGGATGGACCCTAAGCAAAATACTAGGGTGTCCCTACATATCCCATGAGGATGGAAATCAAGCCACACGCAGTTCTGGAATCATAGTGTTGTCATAGACCAACACTAATAGGTGAAATTCTCTCTAGTAGAGGCTCTGGTGCATCCCATGATTAACAAGGGGCATCCTGAATTTGTTCAGGGTAGAACCGCAGTTTATTATCATGCGTTGAGGACATATGGACTCCTGTAGGTTAACATCATATGATAGGACGTGGAGTGAAAGGGAGGAGCCCAGGGAGCATATGGTGTGGTATTTATGAAACCGACGTGAATGAGGACTTGAAGTCCAAATCACACCACGTACCCCCAGAGGAAAATCTTCATGTCGAGGGACCAAGAGTGAGAATTCGGCTGGGCCTGAAGCAGAGTGGTCGGATGTTCCTACGTACCCCATGAAGATGGGAATCAAGCCATACGTAGTTCTGAAGGGTCGATGAGGATCTTGGCCATGTTGGTACACATCCTGCCAAAACTACTAAGCCCACGTGAGTCATGCTCGGTGTGGGAAACAAGAAGTAGTGGTGGTAAATTCCTGACACAGAAAGGGGCAGGTTAGGGTGAAGGGACGCATGGTGAATACCGACCCCATGATACTAACACGACCATGTGGCGCACCTAGATGCGTGAAGAGATAGAGCCGAGTGTGTTGGAATTACACTCAAACATGAGGAAGTGGAAATGTATGAATCATGAAGCTCGAGATCTGGATCACAATGATGGTGGTGTGACAATGGAGGATAACTGTTAACCATGGTGGAAATACAGCATCTATATCACATTATCCTAGAATGGGGACAGGCAAATGAGGGTCGACCGTTGACCATGTTCGAAACACAAGACCATGTCGCAAATGATGTCAGAGATCCGTAGGGACGTTGGCCCAAAACAAATGGAGGGCCCTTAGGTCCAGCATTCATGGATAGCCCTTAAGCCTAGTATCCATGTCATCTGAGGGTCCTTTTGGATGTGGAAGAGGATGAGGATCCAAACAGCGAGTGCACAAAGCTAGGTCATGGGACGGGGGGAATGTCCCTATGAAAATCCCACACTTTGGGCTCTTTGTCAAAACACATCTAAACAAACCGACATGAACAAGGACATAATCACATACCACACCGCACAACTTCCCTAGAGAGTGGTTTTAGGTCAAGAGACCGAAAAATGATGTTGAGTTGGGCCTGAAGTAAAGTGAAAAGGTGTTCCTACGTACCCCATGAGGATGGGGATCAATTTGCACATAGTTCTTGAAAGGGTCTTAGTTTAAGGTCTTAGAGCTCAGACCATGTGGGGGTAAGAAGAGGAGGGGGCACACGGTAAGGTGGTTACAAAACGCGACGTGAATGAGGACATAATCCCTACTTACCATGCATTCTCTTGGGAGTGCTTGAGTCGAGGGACCGAACATGAAAGTTAGGCTGGGCCTACGAGGAAGTGCCTGGGTGCTCCTACATATCCCATGAGGATGGGAATAAATCCAGTCGTAGTTCTGAATGGTGGCATGGTAAGATACCAGTGACAGGGAAAAAGGGAAGGTGTGGGCATGGCCCTTGCACCAAAAGAAGCAGAATTTGATCAATCTTATTTGTCCTTTAAGGTGAGTGTTTTTTCTTTGTGAAGCAATAGGCCTAGGGTCTCAGCCCTAGTTTCGTCACAAGAATCAAGTCGTGGTAGGCATTGAAAAATGGCATGGCATGTGACCAATACCCAATGTGATGTTCTCTACAACGAGGTCATCACAATGTATTGTCGTTTTCCGTCGTGCGACCAGGATGGTAATGTCACAGTTTTGGGTCATGTGATAGGACCAAGCAGACATTTTAACATCATGCAGAGTAGACGTAGTAGAGACGATGCTAGACGGGGGATGTGTATGGTGTCGTGTGGAATAACCGACGTGAATGAGGACATAATCCTACACTATACCATACAATCCCGAGAGAGGAACCTTAGGCCAAGGGGGCCACATAGAGGTGAGAGGTGAAGGAAAAGAGTTTATCCCCCAAATAAGCTGTACCCGAAGATTTTAGGGCGGTCTGACGTATCCCATGAGGATGGGACTCAAGCGAAATGTAGTTCTGAAGAGATCATAGTTTATAGTCTTAGAGATCGGACCATGGGTGCCCCGAAGGACGCCGTATTGCAGCTTTGTCCCCCTAATATGAAAAGGTGCACTGAGGGGTAGTTCCAAGAGTGTGGAGACTCCACCTAGACACGATGAGGTGGAACATAATGTGAATCATGCAACCAACATTCAAGGCTAGGAAGGGCTGACGTGATGATAAAGGATTACTACTAACCATGTTCGCAACACAACATCCTATCACATTAGCCTGAAATGGGGACAAAAAATGAGAATCGACCACTGAACATGTTCGCAACACGGGATTTGTATCAATTTGTTGTCGAAAACCCTCGGGGGCGTTGGCCCGTAACCGTAGGAGAACCCTTGGGTGTGGTATCCAGGCCATTTTTGGGGGTCCCTCCGGGTGTTAAAGGTGATGAAAGACTGAACGAATGGGAACGTGAAGCTTGTCAAGTGGAAGGAACTTGACCAAGTCGAACCTAACACTCTTGGTCCTAGACCAGAGTAATCTTAACACATGGGTGAAACCCTGCTAGGAGTCGAGGGACTCAACTTGAAGGCAATCAAGAGATGGTGGACTCCTGGTAAAGAGGGGCATAGTGCCAAAAACCCTGTATCATTCCTAGATATCCCCCCCAAAGAGGGATAGGCCAACGGGCCTAGGTGACCGTGAGATCGGGAGATCTCTAATAAGTGGGGCTGGACCCGAAGTCTATACATTCGGGTGGTCCTATGTATCCCATAAGGATGGGAATCAATCCATACGTAGTTCTTGAAGGTGCCTTTTAATGTCGTGCAGGACAATAAATAGGAGGGCTAACTCTGAGAACTGGGTGTGCATGGTATGGCAATTTCAAACCCAATGTGAATGAGGACCTTATCCCACATCACACCACGTAGTCCCATAGTCATAGTCCCGAAGGCATGACGCTGAACTCAAGCTAGACCCAACAGACATGAGGTATGTGCGTTCCTACTTATCCCATGAGGAAGGGAATCAAGCCAGATGTAGTTCTTAGGAGATCTTAGTTTATGGTCTTAGAGCTCGGACCGTGGGTGGATAAAAAATTTCCAGGTGAACGCAGACCTCTACCCGATCCCTAAGCCCAAAGGAGTTAAACTCGGTGTTGGAAACAGGGGGGAAGATCCATATTGCAATACCCAAAACATCCATCGAGGGGAAGTAGGTGAAGAGCCCCGAAAGATGCCTCTGACAAGGATTTGTTCCCCTAATGTGTAGATGTGCACTGAGGAATATTATCAAGTGTTTCGAAACTCTACTTGGACATGATGAGAATGGAGAAGGATGTGAATCGTGTAATCGACATTTTGGGATTAATGGGGCTGGCATGGTGATGGAGGATATTTGTTAACCATGGTGGAAAAAAAGTCTACATATCGCGTTATCCTGAGGTGGGAACAACAAATGAGCATCGACCGCTAACCGTATTCTCAACACATGATTTTTATCTATTTTTTGTCTGAAACCCTCAGGGGCGTTGGCCCGTAATAGTAGGAGAGCCCTTGGGCGTGGTATCTAGGCCGTTCTTGGGGGTCCGTTTGGGTGTGAAAGGTAATGAAATCCCTGATGAAGTGAGACACAAAGCTTGAAAAGCGGGTGTGGACGTGTCCATGCAGGATCCGACATTCCAGGTAACTTAAACCAAAGTACGCTTAGGCATATCAGTGAACCACTGAAAAGGGTCGGCAAAGTGGCTCAGAAAGGGTAGGTCAAGGGGCCAAGATGGGATGAAGATTTTCGAGAGATGGGGTTGGACCTGAAGCTTAGACATTCAGGTGGTCCCACGTATCCCATAAGGATGAGAATCAAGCCACACATAGTTCTAGAAGATACCCGGGGGGCAGGATACCCTAATGAGGGCGTGTGTGGCATAGCGAGTAATGAGGACATAATCCCGCACCACTCCGCACAGTCTCGTAGGAAAGAACCTGGGCCAAGGGGCCTGATAGTTGGGTTTTGGTCAGGAAGGCCTGGCCCACATGCAGTTTAACATCTTTCAGTGAGGATGATGGTAGGGGAATATGAGTCCCTGGACAGAGGAGGTGTATGGTACGACGAACAAACCTACATGAATGTGGACATAATCCTTCATTACACCATACACTCCGATTAAGAACTTGGGATAGGGCCTAAGAAGGCCAAGGGGCCTAAGGCTAGGCCTCGGTGGGAGAGGCCTGAGGCTGGGCCTTGGTCAGGACAGCCTGACTAACTTTCAGTTTAACGTCTTGCAGCAAGGACGGGGGCCATGGGCCCGGAAAGGCCAAGGGGCCGAGGTTAGGCATCGGTCAGGAAGGCCTGACCAGTTTGCAGTTTAACGTCTTGCAATGAGGATGTGGAAAGAGATAACTGTATCTAATCCGGGGATGTGTATGGCATGGAATGTAACCCGGTGTGAATGAGGACGTAATCCTACAACACGTCGTACATCCCTCATAAGAGAATCGGGGTCGTGGACCCGACCGCTGGAACCATCTGGAGGGAAGTTTATCGCTTCGGTATGGGGCAGAACGAATCACTGCACTCGATGTTTGGTACATCTCGGGGTGGACCCAATGATCCAGGAAACTGTTGACCATGTTCTAAACACAGCGTCCCTATGGTGACCTGATATGGGAGCAACAAATGAGCGTCGACTATTGTTCAAATTCGCAACGCGGGACTTGTATCGGCTTGTTGCTCGGAAACCCCCAGGGGCGTTGGCCTGTATCGGTAGGAGAGCCCTTGGGAATGGTATCCAGGCCATTCTTGGGGGTCCCTCTGGGTGAGGAAAGTGATGGAATCCTAGTTATGGAGTGGGTGAAGCATAGCTATACCCATCCATGAAAGAGGTGAACATCTCCAGGGGGTGTATAGCCGGGTCGAGGCTTGCTCGATGTGAGTTGGGGAAAAAGTGTGCACTCAGCCATATGTCTTGACCTGAGTGGACGATTTTGGCTTTTGGGCTGGGCCAACAGACTAAATGTCCGGGCGTTCCTACGTATCCCATTAGGATGGGAATCAAGCCATACATAGTTCTTGAAGGCCATGCAGTTTAACATCATGTGGTGAGGACGTGGGAGGGTAGAAGAACTGGAGTGGGCACATGGTGTGACCCTTATAATCCTTGTATGAGCGGGGATAAGGAAGCCTAATCCTCATCATGCAAGGATCCTCCGAGGAAACTATACCCAGGGGGGACAGTGAATGAGAAGAGCTCAAGGCTGGGCTCAAGACGAAGCGTCTGATCGTTCCTACGTATCCCATTAGAATGGGAATCAAGCCATATGTAGTTCTTGAATTGAAGTTTAAGGTCATGTCGGACGAGAGATGCATCTCATTTGGGGATATGTACGGTCCGGTGGGTAACCCGACATGAATGAGGATGTATCCCACACCACACCATACAATCCCATAAGAGAGTCTGAGTCGACGAAGGCCAAGGGGCCTGAGGCTGAGCCTCGGTCAGGGAGGCCTGACCGACTTGCAGTTTAAGGTCATAAAGTAAGGATGGGGGCCAGGGGCCTGAAGAGGCCACGGGGCATGAGGCTGAGCCTTGGTCAGGGAGGCCTGACCGGCTTGCAGTTTAACGTCTTACAGTAACGACGAGGGCCAGGGGCCCGAAGGGGCCAAGGGTCGTGAGGCTGAGCCACGGTGAGGAAGGCCTAACTGGATTGCATTTTAACGTCTTACAGTAAGGATGGGGGCCAGGAGCCCGAAAAGGACAAGGGGCCTGAGGTTGAGCCTCGGTCAGAAAGTCTTAACTGGCTTGCAGTTTAACAGCTTATAGTAAGGACGGGGGGAGATCTTAGTTTAAGGTCATAGAGCTCAGACCATTTTTTAGTTTATCGTCTTGCACGGTTTTAATGTCATGCAGGACAGTGGTTCATTTTAGGGTCATGCGGGACCGTAACGTGCAGTTTAGGGTCGTTTGGGACCATAACATGCATTTTAGGGTCGTGCGGGACCGTAAGGTGCAGTTTAGGGTCTTGTGGGACCGTAACGTGAAGTTTAGTGTCGTGTGGGACCGTAACGTGCAGTTTAGGGTCGTGCAGGACCGTAACGTGCAGTTTAGGGTCGTCCAAGACCGAGGAGCTTAGGCAAAGTACTGCTTGAGGAACTTGGCGTTGGTGGGAGGAGTTATGCGCTCACCATATGTGGTCACCAAGGAGTATTCTCCATTGGGGTAAACTTTATAGATGACATATGGTCCTTCCCATTTGAGCACTAGCTTGGGTAGTTTCCTACCGGGAATCATTCGCGCTTGAAGGGACAAAACTAGGTCGCCCTGCAAAAAAGAGCAAAGGCGAACCTTTTTGTCAAAGGCTCTGGCTATCTTGTTCTGATTCCTTTCCAGATTGTGTAGGGCACGCAGCCTGTTCTTGTCTAGTGCTTCCAATTCAGCTAGATGGATTTCGGCCACCTTATCTGCCGCCTGCTGGTCATAGACTGCAGTGCGTAACAATGGAAGATGGATCTCAATGGGCAGGAAGGCCTCAGCCCAATACACGAGGGAATATGGGGTCACCTGGGTGTAATTGCGAGTCATCGTCCGATTGGCCCAGAGGGAGTTGGGGAGCTTGTCCTGCCAAATTTTCTTGTTCTGACCAACCATTTGCTGCAAAATGTTAGAGAGGGTTTTGTTGAACGCCTTGATTTTCCATTTTCCTGTGCATGGTAGCGAGAGGTATGGTTCGAATGGATATTGTACTTGGAATACAATTTCTTCAGCTTGGCCGCTTAGAAGTTGGTGTCATTATCGGTGAGGATAGCGTGAGGGACTCCAAACCGGTGGATGATATTGGCACTCACAAAGTCAATAATGGAACGGGCCTTGACCTCTTTGAGTGGAACTGCATCTGCCCACTTGGAGAAGAAATCTGTAGCAGTTAGGATGAACCTACACTGGCGAGCTGTCTCCGGTGGATATGGTCCCACGTCATTGAGTCCCCACACCGCAAATGGACAAGAATAATTGTTGGAGTGGAGAGGCTCTGGTGGCCGATGCAGGACGTTATAGTGAACTTGGCATGCGTGGCATATCTTGGAAAACTCGATAAAATCATGGATCATAGAGGGCCAGAAGTACCCCAACCTCCGGATATAATGGGATAGCTTTGGGCTAGCTTAGTGGGCACCATAGGAACCAGCGTGAACCTCTTGCATGACCTGAGAAATCTCGACTCCTTGAATGCCACAGAGGAGAACACGATCGAAGCTCTGGTTATAGAGGATCTTCTCAAGACTGGGACCTCTCTAAATGGTAAACTTCAATGTGCAGCATCAGATTCGCTCGCGCTCAGCCCGATCCTCCATGAGGCAACCATTTTGGAGATACGTGACAAAGGGTGCCCTCCAGTCGGGAGTGGCCTCGACCACTACATCTGAAGGACCCGAGGCCCCTGGTGCAGGGGATACGGCGGTAATATGTCCTACCTAGGGGATTTCTTCATCCTTCAGGGTGATGGGGGCAATGACCCTTCGGTGTGCCACATGTATGATCAAATCATCATGTTCAGGTTCTGCGAGCGACGTAGCTAAACCATCCAAAGCGTCTGCTCGACCGTTCTGTGACCGAGGGACATGGGTAACCTCTGGTCGAGAAGAGAACTTGGCCATTAGACTGAGGGTGCACTCTAACAATGGAACAAGCTCTGGCTTCCTGATGACATAGTCTCCATTGACCTTCTTGATGACCAGCTCGAAATCCCCTTTCACATGTAGATGGGGCAAATCGATCTCAAGGGCCAACTCGAGGCCAGTGATGAGAGCCTGGTACTCTGCCTCATTATTGGTGTAGCCTTCTGACAATAGGAATGAGTATGGAAGGACGGCTTGTGCCGGGGTGATGAAGATGATACCCTGACCCACTCTGTTGAGCATAGGATCGTTGAGCCTCCTACCGGTGGGGATCCGGGAGGCACCTTCAAAGTGAATTTGCCAAAATGATATGACATTATCAACTGAGAGGATCGCCTCATCAAAAAAATCCAGGTCCATGGATTGATCCGCAGAGGTTGGATGATCAGCTAAGAAGTATGCCAATTCTTGTCCCTTGATGGCCTTCTGAGGCATGAACCTGATGTCAAACTGCTAGAGGATCACCACCCACCGCGCTAGTCGGCCAATCAACATGGGTTGGTTCAGGATGTACTTCAGTGGGTCTACCAGAGAGACCAACTGTACCTCATGATGTTGCAGGTAATACCGCAACTTCTGTATGGAAAACGTGAGCGCAAGGTAGCTCTTTTTTATAGGGCATTCTCTGATCTCTGTATCAAGGAACGTGCGGCTGAGATAGTAGAGGTTGTTCTCTATCCCCTTATTGTACTTCTGGGTGAGAAACTCATCGAGGGACCATTCCAGGGAGGTCATTTAAAGGACGAGCAGATTTCCGGAGATGGGTGGCATCAAAACCTAAGGTTGTAGCAGATACTGCTTGATTTCATCGAAGGCGGTCCAACACTCTTCATCCCATTCGTAGGAGGCGCCTTTCTTCATGAGCCGGGAAAAGAGATTACACTTTCCGGATAGGTTCACAATGAATCGGCGTATATAGGCTAAGTGGCCTTGGAGACCTTGGAGCTCCTGAATATTGTTTGGGGGGAGGCATTTGGATGATGGACTTGATCTTCTCTAGGTCGATCTCAATGCCCCGGTATCTAACAATAATGCCAAGAAACTTCTCGGAGGTGACCCCAAAGGCACACTTTAATGGGTTCATCTTCAGGTGGAGAGAATGGAGGAAACCGAACACTTTCTCAAGGTCTTTGAGATGGTCCTGGTGCTGGCAAGATTTGACCACTAGATCATCCACGTAGCATTCCACTAGCATCCCGAGAATCGTCTTGAATATGCAATGCATGACCCGCTGATAAGTGGCACCTGTATTTTTTAGGCCGAAGGGCATAAACTGGTAACAAAAAGTACCTTGGGGAGCCCTGAAGGCAGTGGAATCCTCATCCTCAGGGGCCATCTGGATCTGGTTGTACTCGGAATACCCATCCATGAAAGATAGGGCTTGGAACCCGGTCGTGGCATCAATCAATAACTCGGTCACCTAAAGGGGAAAATCATCCTTTGGGTAGTGGTGATTGAGATCGTGGAAGTCGATGCAGAATATGATCTTCTCGTTCTTCTTCCTTACTGGCACAATGTTTTCAAGCCACTTGGGGTACTGGACTTCCTTGAAAAAGCTGGATTTGATATGTTTATCAACTTCGGCCTCAACCATGGAACCGTGAGAAGGGTGCATCTTTATGGGATGCTACTTAAACCCATGATGGTTTGTCAGGAGGCCCAGGTGGGGAAAGGCTACCTGAGGATCTAGTCTTGGCATCTCACTGTAACTCCATGCAAACACATCACAGTGCTGTTTGAGAAAGTCAACGTACCGCTGCTGCTCCTCGGGGGACATGGCGGCACTGATTAATGTGGGTCTCAGATCTGCCTCACTACCAAGGTTCATGTATACCAGTTCATCGATCGTGGTAGAGACGCCTTCCTAAAAGGAAAGGGGAGCATCCTCCAGATCCTCTTATCCACCTGTGGAGGGATCTTCCGCAGGGGGAGCTGCTTCTGAGTTATGAAACCCTGATGGGTAGCTGGTTCCATCTTGGGCAGCAGTGGTCATCATATCAGGAGACTCACACGCCACTAAGACCATAGCAATGAAGGCAGTCGTTCCTATCCCATCTGGACATAGGCCTAAGGGTCCATGTTTGATGACATCAAAGATGTGGTGACACGTCGGCCTAAGTCGGTTGATTCCAGCCCAGCGGAAGAGACACGTATGACGTACTGTCGTTACCATAAGCCTGAAATTCCGATACTGCACATGGGTAGGAGGTTCTGGGATCACCTGAGCCTGGTTGTTGTAGGAGTACGAGGTGATTTTCCACTATCTCTTGGACATGGGAACATGCCTTCCTTTTGTGCCTGAAACAAAAAAACACTACACCGTGTCGGGGGTCGTGGCCTCCAATTGATGGATCGGGAAGATGTAGGCATCATCCAGGCCTGCCCAGGGATCACTTGTGATCGGGGAGAGTTCATCTTCACTTTCTAGGATTTTCTTATCCTTTCTCTTGTAACAGTAGAAGTACAGATAGCGGGCTTCACAAGAGGTGAAAGGAGACACATCTCCATGGATCACACCTACTCGACCATTGAGGGAGTATTTGAGGCATTGGTGATACGATCAAGGGACCGTTGCGTGTAGATGGAGCCATGGCCTGCCCATCAATGCGTTGTAGGTTGTGTCATGGGAGACAACCATGAACTCGGTGCTGGAAATTAGTCCATCAAACTGGGTCTTCAAGAGGATCTTGCTGACTGGGGATTGCTCGGTCCTATCGTATCCCTGAATTCTGAGGTCGGAAAGAGTTAGATCATCATCTGACAAACCCAGCTTCCGCAATGTCCGAGTTGGGATTAGGTTGATCTCAGAACCCGTGTTAACGAGGAAACGGCGGACTTCCACGTTGTTGAACTAACCAGTGATGTACAGAGGGAGAATGTGCCCTTGTATGGGAGGGTCTTTATCTTCACCGAAGAACGAGATAACTGCCTGACATTCGGTGTTCTCAAATGCCTCAGCGTGGAAGGCTTCTACAGCTTCTACCTCCGTCTCAAACTGGAGGGGGCTCCTTAGGGCCTCGGAAAGTGCCTCACGCATTTCAGACGAAAGGCGCAGAGCCTCGAGGATAGAAATCCTTTCTGGAATGCCGGAAAGGTGCTTCAGGACATCATACTTTCGTGCCAAATGTGAGCCTCTACTTACAGGAGGTCGTTCTGTAGTTGGAGGCATAGTGGGTCCTACTTGTTGAACCAGTGGATGGATAGTACTTGGTACATCCCGCTTCATACAAGTTGAGGCCTAGAGAGTAGTCTTCGGATTAGGACCGTACAACGGAGATTGGCCTGCAACCGGGAAATACTGACCATGATACAGATGAGGCAGCTCTTCCTGATCTTGTTGCACAAACGGCGGTGGAGGTAGATCTGAGGGCATCATATGAGGTCACGCATGCTGGGCTCTGTGCTGAGCCTGCTATCTGGTTTTAGTAGTGTGCACGGACTGACTGAAAGAGCCCACTGACATTCCTCGACGACCCGTGTGGTTGTGGTTCCGCTGACGTTGAAGTTGACTGGGGACGTTGGGGAGGTTCGCCTGGCATTCCCCCTCGTCGGGAGTCATATAGGGCTTTACCAGCTCCACGATATTAACCGAAGCGTACCCCTAGCTTCCGCTTGACGAATCATCCACCACTGGGCGGATTCTGAGAGGAATCCCCATTTTAGGGGTCATAAAGTCGCCAAGAGTGCGGGATGAAGATGACAGTGGTGGATCATGTTTCTTCTTCTTGCACCATCGCTGCATGCCCTTTTGGGAAGAGCTCGACTGTGATGACGATGCAGAGGTACTGGCTGCTTCCTCTGAAGGATCTGGCTGATTCAGGCCAGCCCGAATGATACCATGGGCACAGGTTACTGTTTTTCGAGCAATCCAGTCATCATATTTCTGGGACCCACCGCTGGGAACCTGCGGCCACTCGCCTTCGCTGTCGCTACCGATCTCTGACCCTACGAAGACACCCGCTACTTGTGTCGGGGCTGGGCCCAACCTGACTATGTTGTTGTCGACCTGGTCTTAAAGCCAGTCTTTAAACACATAACACTGCTTGAGGGTGTTCCCCAGAATCCGGTTTTAGGGGAAGTAGTTGGGGCGATCGGTGAGGTCCACCTCTGTCATCCTTCTGCACTTGGGTAAGCGCACAATCCCTTGCTCTAGAGCAGTTTGGAAGTAGCTAGGGACCTGATTCTCGTTGAACGAGTAAGTATGGTGCCTTCTTTCCGAATAGGGGGCCCTGGGAGCCTGGGCTGGACGAAGGGCCGGAGGGGCCAGCTGAGGAGGCGGTGCCTGATTGTCCCGCCTAGGTGGTGGTGGCGCATTGTGCGGGGGAACTTGTCGATTCTGAGGCAGTTGGTGCAGGGCAGGATCATGCACTTGAGGTGGAGGACCTCTATGGGATTGCGGGGCCGATGCCACTGGAATTAATTCTATCTTCCCGGGGGCTTCTATTTTGGCCGCCGCGGCGGGTTCGGCTCTGGCAGCCCTCCTAGATGGGATCACAGGGGGCAGCAGACGTTCCTGACTAGCCTGTTGCAGAGCTTCCTCGAGGAACTGATCCTTATCTGAGAAATCCCAGAACCCCCCAGGGTAGTTCTGGGTGATTAGGGAAGGAACCAGCTCTGTTTTAACATTCCTTACACACATCGTCAGTAATTTCTCCTAAGTCACTGGCATGTCGAGGGAGTATGTAAGGCCCTTCCACTGGGTGATGAAGTCCGTGACTCACTCATCAGGCCTTTGTTTGCACTTGAAAAGGTCTTCGATGCTGGTCTTTCCCGTGGTGAAGCTCAACTGGTATAGGAACTGCCGGCGGAGATCCTCCCAGCCGGTCACTAATCCAATAGGGAGCTGGCTATACCAGAGGAATGCATGGCCCTCTAATGTCTGCATGAAACATCGGGGCTTGGCGGCTTCTTACTGGGCCGGGGTCCCCATCATGGGGCCACACCTGGAAGAAAAGTGGTTCAAGTGCTGCGGCGGGTCCCATGTCCCGTTCAAGGGCGAGAAAGTGGGGTTACCAAAACCCGGAGGTGCAGGCATATCATCCACCCACGCGGGATATGGTTTTCCATATGGTGGGACTACCACCTACCGCGATTCCAACGCCTCGAGGTGGGCAATGAGTGCCGCTATAAGATCAGTCGGGTGGGGGTACCTGTCTTGATGGGGGTCCCTAATCACAAGTGCGTTGACAGGTTCTTTGACATGGTAGATGGCTTCAGCAGCTCGTGGAGTGACTGGAAGAACGGCCTGTGGGGCGGCTGTGGGAACCCAAGTTGGATTCCTCAGATTGCCTCGTCGCTCAGGAGGCTTTGGCAGGACGTCTCACGCCCTCTTGCCGTAAGTTCCGGCTTCTGCCCTGTCTACGGAAGTAGCATGATCAAGGTTTCCCGGAGGCATCTCGCCGGGGGGAAATTGTTCCTGCCCCTGCTGCCTCAGCTTGGGATTACCATAGTCGAGTCGCCGCTCAGCAGCGCGCTCGACTAGAAGTTTTTCGACCAGCCTCTTCTGCTCATCGATCTACTGGTGCAATGTGGCCTTTTGGGGTCTTTGTCCGTCTTTTTCACTGAGACGGACGGGTTGAAGTGCTTGAAAGTTACGACATTCTCCTTACCGTTACCGGTCATCCGATTGAGTACCAGCGACTTGGTGGGTACAAGGAGGCCTATAAGGTTCCTCTGCTGATGGGTAATCCTCCCTGATGGGTCCAGTAGTGGTGGTACACCCTCAGGGGGTATGTCTCCATCGAGAAACTCTAGCTTGTCCTCCTTGACCACTACGTCAGCTATGTGGACCGCGACCCCTCTTGGTGGAATGTCCTCAATTTCACATAACGAATCGGGATGCCGCCGGATAAGACTGAAGAGGAGGGCGGAATATTGTCCACAACCACGGATTTTCACTTGGGGGTAGCTTCCCTAATGATTCTACGGAGTAATTTGAAACTCTGAACGCATTTTTGTTGAAGGGTGCTCTGGCGACCTAGTGATTCGGTGCACTGGGCCATAGGGACTAAAACCAAATCGACCAGACGACATTGATCGCTGATTTCTTCGAAGTGCACTTGGCTCCTAGGGTACAACACCCGCTGATAGCGAAGACAAAAGTACATCGCCCATAGGGTTGGAGAAATCACTCTACTTCCTCTGGGGTGAGGGATTCCAGTACACAAAATATCGACGTTGCCACTGGCCAGAACTTCTCCGGGAAGTGGTCCGCTGCGAGAATGTTCTAGAAGCTCTTGGGCTCAGATTCAGGGTTTTTCCACGTATTTCCCCACTCATCAACCGAGGGCAGCTGAGGGACCGGTAGTGGAACTGAGGTCGACCGTTGGGACAGTAAACTGGGCGGTAGAGAATACGGAGAACAAGTTGACTGGCCTCTGAATTCCGAGCCATCCTCTGAAGAGTGAGGTGACCTGACCACAATATCATGATACGACGGGATGATAGCCACATCTTCTGTCATAGGAACTACGGTCACCAGCGATGGGTCACGTCATTTCTCTATCACTGTTGGTCCCCAAAATAGCTCTCCATGATCTCTGGTAGAGGTAGAGGGCGCTCTTGGTGACGATGGTGGTCATTGCACGGTCGGAACCTGCGGTATTCCCACAATTTCCTCCTCCTGGATGTACTTGCGGAAGGAGGCGGGAATCCGGTGGACTTCGCATTCTGGGAGAATAAGACTAACGCACCTTGTTCCTACCCCAGTCCTTGACACGGAGGAATGGGGAGAAGGTTCCATCGTTGAGTCGCATTCCACTTTAGAATCTGAGAAGCGGTCTGTTTTGACCTCCACTCGGGCCTTCCCAGGACTCTTTTTGTGTCGGTCATGACCCGCTCTCCTGCCCCTGGATGGCTCTTCGGGACAAGGCTGATTCTCGACATGTAGTCTCGGAGCGGCGCTGGCGCCGTGGCGGAGATGACTTCCACTTGAGACAGCCGGGGTGTGAGGGGAACCAGGGAAAATGTCTAAGGGTACATGGGGAGGACCTCCACAAATATCACCCATGTGGGTGGAACCTCTATTGGAACCGGTAGGAGCATAAGGAGGACCACCACTCTTGGTGCGGGTGGAGCGAGGCTGACCTTCACCCCTCGGGTTGCCGGGGTGAGAAGGACCTTCACCAGTTGCAGAGAGGACGTAGGGAGGATCCCCACATTTTAGAGGGACCGGATGGGAAATACCTTCAAATCGACAGTTGGGGGCAGGAGGAGGAACTCCATTCCCTTTGTGTTAGGCGCGGGAGAGGCTTCCGCGCTGAGTATCACTGTCGTGGGGCAAGTCTTCATTCGGAATGGGGGTAGCACGAGGCATACCTCCATGAAGGGATTCGGGGTGGGGAAGGCCCACGCTCTGTGGAATGGTGTTATTGGGAGGCCCTCCGTACAAGGTGACATCACCGCGAATTGGTTCGCGGCGATCACTACATAGGCCTGCAACCCGGAGAGTCAACCCAACCTTCCCATGGGGCAGTTGGGGCCTCGATCTTGGTCGGGTGAAGGAGTGCCCCTGCCCAGTGTATGTAGGGACTCCATGATGCACGTCGGCGGTGGCTCGGTCCACAGTATCTATTGAAGTCGACGCACCTTGACGGGCATCCTCGGCTCGGGCCCCACACTGGCGTCGGGTCAGACGAGCTGGTGCAGGTGGTGCAGGGGAATAGCCGACCTGCTCCTCTGGAAAAGATGGATGGCGGTGCTGATGTAGCCGGATGGGGGCCCTTTCCTGGAGTCCATGGATTGGGACTCTGACCGGGCTGAGCCAGACATCACCCACTTCATCAGCGTAAGGCGAGGACTCGTCGAGGCGTTCTGGAGATAGGCTCCCAAAACGATTGAATGTCGGGGTGGGGAGCAGGGGATCCCTGTGCGGACCTTGAGGGTGGCTTTGACAGTGGGGCCTGGACGCCTCCTGGTCGAGGCGGGCCATATCCCGAGTTGGGATGACCCCTTCCTCCTCATACCTACGTACAAGGTCGTTGATCACCCATCGTAGGATAATCTCTAACAGAGAGAGGGGACGTGGGTGTCCCGCATTCATGGATGTAGAGGCTGTTGTGACAGCAATGGAGCCATGCAGAGTAGCTGTGCTGGTATTTCCCCTGCCCCTGCGTAGGCGAGCAGGTAGTGATCGTGTCCCCATAGCATCAACCTGGTTCATGAGAAGTAGGGAGGTTAACTCGTCAGCACTATGAGGAAAGGAATTGACAACCAGTTCCCCAGCGTCATTCCGTCTTCTGTGGCTGGTAAGAGGGATCCATGCCGACAAAGTTGCAGAATGGAATGCCCCACGTTCCACTGCCCCAACTTTTGGTGTGTTTCACACCAGACCCGCTATTTGCTTAGTGGGGCCCAGTGCCGGATATCTGAATCTGGTAACACCTCAGTCTACTGATGGCTCGAGTGCTACTAATCCCCATATTTATGGAGAATAATTTCACGTTGGGTTCACCATTTATATTTCCGACGCTTTCGCTGGGGCGTGCACGTCCGTCCGCTTGGGAACGACAGGTGTGGCTTTCATGTTTCCCCGCATTCCCACTTTCCAAAGGCGGGTGGCATACGCTCCTTATTCAGGGATGTCTTCTCCTTGATCAAAACTAGGATGATGGGATGTCAGTTCTTTCTTTCATGGATTCCTCCTTGGAACTCATCACCTAGTCCGGGTCTCCCTCATAGATTTAATATGTTGTTTGTGAAACTCTTTCGAGGGCCATATTTTCATGGACGCCAGTTAATTACATTTCCTCTGTCAGGACATTCCAAAAGGTCCGGTCAGGGCAACAACCATCAGTCGGGGGAGTAGTAACATCGAGGCATCAGTAATGTGTCTGAACACTGGGGAATTGGCGTGTCTGTCTTTTTTCCCTTATTATCGGGCTACTTGAGGGCATGGAATCCCGAGGCATCCCACATTGGGCGCGGGGAATCATATGTCGTAAGCATGTATCTGAGGTTTTCCTCAGCTTCCTATGTTTAACACAGGGTATTCCGCAAGTTTATCGTCCATTGGAGACGGATCGTCCTAATCAGAACACTAGCTGGAGTGGATCAGATTGAAGAATCCCCCCTTGAGGGGATGCCGATATCAGGTTCAGCCCGTGGGCGGCTTCCTCAATGCTGTGGAGGGAAGTGGAGTGGCATGATCTCACTAGGATGTGGTGGCCTGGGTGGGAATCAGGACAGATGATGGATGGATGAATGAAGTGGAGGGGGACAGAAATGGGACCATCGCAAGGGCAATAGTGAAATTGGGCTTGAGCCTCGAAGAGACGTCCTACGTATCCCCTTGGCAGGGAATCAAAGTCCGCGTAGTTCGTGGTGGTGCCGGAGAACCGATGTAAAGGTCGACCTTGGTCCGATGGGTGTCGTCATCGAACCAACGTGAAAGTGGACCTTGGTCCGATGGATGGTGGGATTGAACCTCAGGAAGGATTCCTACGTACCATGCCTTGACACGGATCCAGGACCACGTAGTTCATGTGAAAATGGGGGGGGGGCTTGGCACACCAACAAAGAGACGGTCTGGGCCAATGATTGTTGGGCTTGAACCTTAGGAGGCTTCCTACGTACCATGCCTTGACATGGATCAAAGTCCTCGTAGTTCAAATGAGATGTGGAATACAGTTTAACATCATGCGGGACGGGGTTGAACCGACGTGAATGAGGTCAGAAAGACCGGGTGATGGGATTGAACCACATGGAGGCTTCCTACGTACCATGCCTTAACATGGATCAAAGTCCTCGTAGTTCGGGTGAAAATTGTGGTTGTCGGCGAATTGATGTGAAAGCAAAGAGACCTTGGTCCAGATTGTGTGGGGCTTACACACTAGGATTCCCAAGTGTTGGTGAATAGACGTGAAGGAGGTCGGAGTGACCAACGGGTTATGGGCTTGAACCTCATGGAGGCTTCCTACGTGCCATGACATATCATGGGTCAAAGACCACGTAGTTCAAGTTGGACGTCGGAAGGCCGACGTGAATGAGGAATAGGGGTCCAAGTGGTGGTGGGATTGAACCTCATGGAGGCTTCCTACATACCATTCCTTAGCATGGATCAAAGACCATGTAGTTCAGGTTGGGTTTCGTCAGCGAACCGATGTGAAAGAATGACGGGTGGTGGGCTTGAACCTCATGGAGGCTTCCTACGTACCATGACTTAGCACGGATCAAAGACCACGTAGTTCCAGTGTGCAGTTTAACGTCATGCTGGATAGGTCATACAGTTTAACATCATGCTGGATAGGGCATACAGTTTGAAGTCATGCTGGATGGGGCATACAGTTTCACGTCATGCTGGACGGGGCATACAGTTTAACGTCATGCTGGATGGGGCATACAGTTTAAAATCATGGTGTATGGGGCATACAGTTTAACGTCATGCTGGACGGGGCATATAGTTTAACATCTTGCAGGACGGGGCATTGCAATGGTCGATGCTTACTCTAAGCCCACATGAGTCATGCTCGGTGTGAGAAACAAGAGGCAGCATAGACCTGATGATCACGTCGCGAAGGGTGCGTCCGTGAGAAGCAAAGAGGGGCTTACGCATTAGGCAACCCATGGTGTTGGGACTTACTCCATGATGGAGGCCCAAGGTGTAGCAAAGTGCAGTGGGAGAGGGATTTGGGACCAAATATGGAAGGTGCCTCATTCCCTATCACGCCCTCCACTGTCCTTGGCAGTGGGGAAGTACGGAGGTGCATGGGTGATACCTTCCGCAAGAGAGGCTTGGGGGATTACACTAAGTTGGTTGCCCTTCCCCTGTGGACATACGCTACACCGAGAAGGAGGATATCATCTCATGTAAGGGTGATTCCATTCCCATGGAGACGAGTAGCGTAAAGGATGTCCAAGCTGGGGGGACCCTGCGTGTGAGGCATGGGGACAGGTCACAGTTTAACGTCATGTGTTGAAAACGAGGTGCTTGGAAGTTTAATTTCATGCAACTCGAATGAGGTGGGTCTACTCCGCACCCCAAGGAATTACATAACCGGTACCCTCTGCCCTTGTGGGAGGGAAGGTACCAGCAAATCCATTGTAAAGGGGGGTCGTATAGCGAACAATCGAGGGGTCCACGTTAGCGTGGCTATGCGAAGAATCAATAGTCGTTAGCGTGCCTATGCGAAGAATCATTAGGCGAAGCAACGCTACGAGTGGTGTTGTACATGGGACATTGAAATCACATCGTGGAAACCTGGAGGGTCGAATGGGAAGAGGAATTTCCAAGCAAAGGGGTGTGCTTCGCGAAGTGGAATGCCTTGGCCTTAGCATGGGGCATGGATGTGAATGGGAGGTGCTTCGCGAAGTGGAATAGTGTTCGCAGAGCACTGCCTCGAGAAGAAGGGGTGCCTCGCAAAGCAAGGTGTTGTGAAGCAGTGTGCTTCACGAAGTACAACGACCCTGCCTTGGCATGAGGATCAATTGTACAAGATGGGTGTTTCGCGAATCTTAAACGCTCTGCAGCTGCTCGGGTTCCCTTGGGAATCCCCTTCATTCGCGAATTCCCTTAGGCTTCGTGAAGGGCATCCCTCTCGGAAGAGGGGATCAAAATGAGACAAGGCGAAGGCATCTCGCGAAGCAAAAATACCACATTGAGCTCATGTTTCCCGGGTTGAAGGGTGCTTCGCGATTCGGGAGTTGAGAAGCCGAATGGTCGGATTTTTCCTCCTCGAGAGCCTTGGGGGATCTCGGTATTTATAGGAAAAGGGGCGCCGCGAAGCATAGCTCACGCAGCGTGAAGGGGCTGTGGTTGCTTCGCGGCGGGTCATGAATGTCAAACTGTTTCACAGAGGGTTACCGCCTCCTCTGCTCCGCAGCGGGCCGTGAACGTCAGGGGGCTCGCAGAGCGTTACTTTCTCTCGGGCTTCGCGGTGGGCGCGAACGTTAGGGGGCTTGCGGAGTGTTACCGCCTATGGGGCTTCGCGACGGGTCGCGAATGTCAGGCGGCTCACGGAGCATTACCACCTCTGGGGCTTCGCGGCGGCCGCGTTGCTCGGGGGAGCTCCGTGTCGGGGCTTCGCGAGGCACTGCGTGGGCTTCTTTTCCTTCTTCCCTTTGCGTCCAATATTTTGGCGCCAACAAAAAGAAAAATAAAACAAATGATATTAAAAATATTAAAAGTAATAAAATTTTGTGAATTATTTTGTATTAATTTTTTTTAGATAAATATAAAATTATAGTGATGTTTTAAAAGGTTATATTTTAATTACACTATTATGTTGATGACATTAAATTCAAATGAAGTAAATAGTTCATAAATGACATTAATGATATTTTATAATAAACAAAAAAAAATATTTTATTAAAAAATTAATAAAAATAAAATATTCATAAAAATTAATGGGATAAAGTTGAAAATGTCATAAATTGTCTATTTATGGTCCAATTCTTTTTTATGTTAACATTCAGACCCTTAATGTGTATAAAACTTTGATATTATAGTAACTGTCAAAATAGTTAACAAGTGGTTAAAAATAACAGATAAGGATTATAAAATACCATAACCATGTATAAACATTATTTTATGGGATTATTTATACTTATTCTCATACTATATTTTAAGCATTTTAATTTGGTACCACTTGAAACTGAAAATTAATTTATATTAATTTAATACTTTAAGTTAATCCAAGGTTTCCCCTCCCCTCAAATTTAAAGAAGAACGTTATCTCCTCCATTATTTAAAAAAATAGCCTTATATCTTGTAAAATACATGAATTTATATCATCCTATCCTTCCCCACATCTTGGATCTTTTTTTTCCAAAATATCATCCTTATAAGGCTTATGTTTTTCAAGGATTTAACTGAGTACATTGAATATTATTTCATCTTTTACCCATTTTAAACCTACAGAATCAATTTAAAAAATATTATTTAACTATATTAAAAATAATTAATTGGTATTATGATGATATAACAACTATTTTTCACTTTATTTCCATCAAATGGTAAATGAATGTATCGCTCGAGCGTACATGTTGACTACCACCTCTATGAAGCAATATGTCTTATTTTTCATCACAACTTCATGATGATCATTATATTGATGGAATTATTTAATATTTATGAACAATTTTATATAATAATTATTATGTAAAGTCTAATTATTATTTAACTTTATTTTATTCCACCCAAAAAATGTGGAAACATCACTCATGGGTACATACATATTACCGTCTCCACAAAGTGATGAAATTCATTTTGCGTCACCAATTTATATGAATGGTTATTAAATTATTTAAAATGATTTAATATAAAATTAAATACATTATTAAAATTATATATATTATAGAAACATAATCAAATTACAATGATCAGTACTTTCAAACCAAACCATGCATGAGAAATGAAGCGGTCATAACTTAGAATAGTGATTTTAATTATAAATTGTTTATAAAAAAAGGATAAAATGCTATAAGTAAATAATATTTGGTATAATATATATGATTATGTTTATGGAATACATTAATATTAAATCTATATTTATTTTGCAGTAGTTTTTAATTTATATGAAGAATAACGAGGCTTGAGGTAAGGGATTTATGCATAAATCCTTTTTTAATCGGGATTGTTTATGATTGAATTTCTATTGAAGAAACTATATGACCCTTATTTTAAAAATATATTTATTTTTTTATATACTAGTTTTTCATGTTATTTTCATGAAATGATCCCATTTTACTAACTTTTGTAATCAAAATGATTGGGAATGTTTTTAAAAAAAACTGAATTTATTTCCTATTTGTCCATGAATCATTTTCTTCCATGTCCATGTTTTCTCTAAAATAATTTAAGAAAATTAATAATATATTATAATCATTTAATTTATTTTTTACCATTTTTTTCTTCTTTATTAAAATGTTTCAAGGGAATATTCAAGTCATTTTCTAAATTAGTTACTTTTTGTCTTTTTATCAAAAATGTGAAATAAATTTTTGTTCCAATGTACTTGGAATGAAAGGAAAATCTCACTGTCATTACTAATCAATGATTGGAATATTAATTTAAAGTTTTTTATGGTTATTTTTATGTGATATTTTTTCCATAATATTTTAAAAACATTTATATTTTAAATATGTGTTTTTAAAATGAAGAGGCTATTTTCCTCAAGAAACATTTAAGTGATATTTTAAGTACATTTCTCATATATGATAACATATTTTGTTGTTAATTATGATTTAATGAGGATATGATAAAATGATACCATCATTATTATTTCACTGTATGGTTTATTATTAAGAGACATTTATGATACCCATTAAATTTATATGAGTTAAACTTTCATGAAATAGTGAATGTCGTATGATATTGTTTCATACATATGTATAATTTTTATTGTGTGATTTTTGGATCCATTAAATTCTTCTAATTCATTAAGTAAATCCTCATATCCCATTAGATAATTACATGAAATGATTTTATGTGATTGATCCACCATAGGAAATAATTAGGTATTCCCAATATTCTATGGGAAATAGGCGGTGATTCTTAATCTATTATGATATAAGCAATAGGTGTCGATTCATGCTCCAATATGAATTGATGGTCTCATTTTTTAACCTTGAAATGTGAAATGGTTTCTTTACCTATGATAGTGCAACACTTTTATGATATGTTTTTAGGCTTATGATTTGAAATTATAGTATATGAATGATTAATAAATATTTATCACTATTATGATTCATGTATTTTAATATGATGGAATATAATTATATGAATCATTCTTAAAATCTATGAAAAAGTGGGTATTAATTTTATATGTTATAATCATAATCTCATACACATATGCTAAAATGACTATAGACTGATATCTCCCATTCTTCCCCTTACTATTCATCTGGGATCACCCTTTTCTTAAGTTTCCTTTCCTCAAGTTATGAAGAAAGTTTTTAATTAGGGTATGTCTAAGAACAGTACTACGCAGGAATATCTTTGTAGGGGATTTGGAATATCTTTCATGAAATGATAAGACCACATATCTAGTCACCCATGAAAATAACCTTTATGGTCCTTCGGATTGTATTTTTAAAATATATTGAATATTCATTTATTAAAATTTAATGTCTATAAATGAAAAGTATGTGTAACACCCCAGGTAAATAAAGAATATGACATTTTCATATTTATCCATATTTGTGAATAAAATATTAATATGACTTTAAAGGGGACGCTATGATCGATGGCGTGCCCAACACGCAACAACGAGTTTCTTGGAAATCTTACGTTGCACTCTAATAATAAAATAATATTATTTTAAATGGTAGTTAACATGTAGTCGTTGTACTGGCGGGAATGGATAGAAATAACTAAAATATGATTATATATTTTTTTAAATGTTTTTACATTTATCCAATAAAATATAAAGGCATAAAATACGGAAAGAATTCAATTTTAGGCGTATATGCCCTAGTTTTCACTAAAGGTTCACTTATCGCCTTTTGATGGAGAACCATCATTAAATATAGTTTTATTCACTCTTATACATCCTTTTGGACCAAATAAAACTCTTCTTAAGAATTGGGACATCAAAATTTACTTTGTGTAAATTTTTGGTATCTTTCTGATAAAGTTCATTTTTTAATGAATTGTGTAAAATGTTGTATTTTAATTCAAAACATCTTTTTAATCTAATTTATTTATATGATTAGAATATCTTTTGAATTGGTTTTAAAGTGAAATTAGAATATATTTTTACCATTAAATCCAATATTGGTCGTTGGAATTAATTTCACTTTGAAATCAGACTTAAACTAGTGTCAATCTTTTGATACTTATTGTTTCATAAAAACACGCTATTTGCTCTGACAGTGGGAATTAATTATTAAATTAATTAATGAAACATATATGTTGTGAATTTTTTAAAATGGAATTTATTTTTGAATTCGGAATATCAAATATAGCTTAGGGTGAATTTTTGATATTTTTCTGAAAAACTTCAATTTTTGATTAATAGTGAAACCACTAAGTGGTACTTATAAAAACTGATTTTTGGTTTAAATGAAATTTTACCACTTCTGTGTTTTGAATTTTAAAAATATGACATACATGGTTTTCATTAAGAAGTAAAATGCGGTTCAATGAGATTAAAATAATTATTTGGTGAATAGTAACTTATTAAGTTTTTAATCGCGATTAGAGGTAAATAGTGTAGTTTAAGGTAAAAATGATGTTTTAATAATATTATATGAGCTTGACACATGTCCTACCCTTATTGGATGTGTCATGGCCGACCAACACAAGCCATGGGTCAACTTGGGGACCCCATGGAGCCACTTTGGTTGGGAAATGACATAAATAACTTTTTATTTAATGTTAAAGTAAAAATGAGACAAACATGAAATGTTTTACTAAAACAATTTTTACATGGGGTTATACAAATCATATTTTTAACTATAAATATTAATTAGAAAGATAAAAATATTTCCTACATCATAGTAGTTTTTTTATAATTTGTTGACTATAAATAAATTAAATTATATATGACATCATGATGATGCAGTGATGACCTCATTATTTAACGATTTAAATAAAATGGAAAGATAATGTAATATCTAAGACCTCCACATGTCCAAAACCTATTGGATGAGTGGGTTTGGAACCCTTATCACCTTATCCCTTAATTATATCAATGTGGGACCTCTTAAATCCGAATACCATTTTAAAATAAAGTGACTTTTCTTTACCTTCCAAGAGTGCCCCTCCTCTCCTCTTATAAAAGGCCCACACCTCTACCTCCTTACCCACACTCCCAAAGCCTTTGGATCGGCCAAAATCTGCCCATTTTGTCTCTACAAATCCCTATCTTACTCCTTGAAGCCTCACGTTGGGCAGAAGTCTTCCAAAGGAAGCCTTTGAGCTCAAACCAAGGGGAGTTACCCGATTTTAAGGTAATGTCTTCTTTTGATTCCATTTTGTTTTATTCTGCTTCTCCAACCCCCTAAACGTTTTTTATTATTTTCTTTTGTAACAACTCCAGTATCCTAAATGTACTAGGATGTTTTTATAAGAAGGATTCGAGCTACACTTACACACACCTACATCTAATGGTTAAAGAACATATTGTTTCCGTGGATGGCGAATTTCTGCCTCCCGAAACGATGATTGTTCAACATTATTTTAACACCTTCAAAGGTGGCCATTAAGATGAAACTATATTTATATATGATATATAATATGTTTATGTTTTCCTTAATCTTATGTATTTTTCATTTTGGGAATACCTTTACGGTTTCCATTATGGGTAAACACGATATCTTCATTTAAGGAAGTGCGGACTACCGCCCCCTCAAAGTGATGTGATTCGTTAATTCCATATGTGGGACATGTAAATGATGGATTTAAAGTTATTATATATAATTTTATACTGAAATTATAATATACCTCTATATCATTATTATTTCTTTCCATTAAAGTATGAGATAGAAATGAAAGTAGCGTTCATGCGTACGTACGGCTTACCGTCTCCATGAACGGTGCATTTCATTTCTTATCCCAAAATGTAATGTACTATTAAAAGTACATGTGTATAATTGATATATATAATGAATGACATATCTAAATGATGAATATAATTCTGTAATTAAAATATACATACCTTTCATTTAGTTTTAATTCCATTTATATGACAAAGAAATGAAAGTAGCGTTCATGCGTACGTACGGCTTACCGTCTCCATGAACGGTGCATTTCATTTCTTACCTCTAAATGATTATGTAATATTATAAATACATGTATATTCTGGATATATATGATATATATGCTATCCAAATCATGAATATCATTCTGGATATAATGGACCTTTGACCACACGAACAACATGTAATTGTAAGAAGTCCACTTTCGACTTAAGAACCAAATATCGACAAAACAAACATTATTAAATTAAATGGTTACATAAGGTTTATAACATGGAAATAAGTGATATAAAAGGAATAATGAACTTTAAAAAGGTTCTTAATCAAGTATAAATTAACTCAAGTTTATTATTCAGGACGTTAAAGAACGATCGAGTCAAGTCGGACCCGAGGTAAGGGATCCTACTCCTCTCTTTCTTTTTAAGTACGCTCTTTATGTCATTCCTTTTAAAGCTCATATTTCTTGTTATTGGGATGTTATTTTATATTACTCTTACTGTAATTTTTATTGTTCATATGACTAGAGACCCTATTTTCTCTCATCAATCCATTTTGGATGTTTTATGTGGCGTCGTTAGGCTGCCGAGTTTTCGTATGGGATTTTTCATCTCACTTTTATTCCCGTGAGATTTATGCTACATTTCCCACAATTTCCTTTGATTGGTGTATGTACTTCCCATTATTCTACTCTTTGTGTAATATAATTTCGTTTATGAGTATTTACATCAATGATGTATTGACCTTCTTTCATGGGGTGTATGTTTCCAATGATACCCAAGTCGGTAAGGGAACCTTTCACCCCCCTCTTTTTAAAAGACTTCTTTTGTTGGGTCTTTTAATTCACATATTGTTATGTTGGGATATGTTCTCATATATCCTTATTGATGTAAATTTTAAGTGATGAGATAATTTCTTTTATCTCTCATTAAATCTTTTTCTAAATTTTTAAGTGATGCCGTTAGGCTGTCAAGTTTTTTCAAGGGAACTTTTTAACCCAAATTTGATTCTTTGGGATAAACTTGTACTCCTTGAATATGTCGTTCTATGAATATGTGTGAATAACATCTGATTGTTTTACACTTAATATACACTTATATTTGGTTTATTCGTTTGTCACACATAATTATGAGATTGAATTATCATTAATTTAAGGATACCTTCTTTATAATGGATTTCATCTCATTTTACATTTCTTTTGAGACTTCATTGTTGTTATGCACCAATTCACTCTTATATGGTGTGTATACTGTCCTTTGACATATTATATCATGAATCCCTTTATTCTCATGATATTATAATGTTTGGATTAAATGTTATTCCGTAATTATTTATATTCAAGAGTCTCTCATTTTGTTAAAAACTCTTTAACAAAAATATCGGTTTAAATGTTTTAAAGATTTATTATTCTAAATATTTATCTTTAATGTACATGTTTTAAAAATGGTTTTCAGTATTTATTTATATGGTCATTAATGTTTTAAAATTATAATTCCATTAAATGCTTCAAAGTGGTATGGGACACTTTGATTCAAAAATCTCTTTTAAATGGTTTTTGAAAATGGATTGATTAATTCAATATCTGGTAATTACTTATTGTGATTGCAAATGAAATGTTGTTATTGAAATGTTTATATTTTCAGTTTTTTATGTGTAATGATGGTACTTGGACATTTTATGGGTGGTTACGTGATAAACCATATGACGGGTGGTGCCGTGAATACCAGGACGGGTGGTTACGTTATAACCTCCAATGCATAGGGTATGGAAGTCGTCCGTATGGATATTCCATTAAGTATGTATGTAAATTGGCCGTATGGCTATTCCATTAAGTGATATGTGTGGAAGTCGACCGTATGGTTATTCCACTTAAGTATGTTTATGTCCCAAGTTACCTTTATATATGTTATGTGTTCTTTATATGGGTTTTATGGTAATAATTTGGTTACAAAAAGGTAAGTAATGATACTTTATTCAGTGAAGAGTTTTTACTACTTCATGAAGGTGAAGGTATTACTTTGGTAGAGTATACATGGTTTACTTGATGTTTGAAAAACTAACAGTTTTCATTCTTTGTGTATCCCTTACTTAGCTTTTTATGCTCACCCCAAGTTTTTTTGAAATGTTTTTCACAGGACTTAATGTGGAATAAGGTCAATAATGGGATCAAGGGAATTCCATGCTATATAAAACATGGAACTAGACATGTTTCTTTTTAAGAGTGTTTTTTATTATGAAAACTTAGTAGAAGTGTCTACTTTGTAATCTTTTGAGATGTAATAGTTATGTTCTAATTCTCTAAAAATCTAAACCTGAAAATATCCTCAATGTGAATTATTCATTTAATTCAATATTATGTAATGTTTAAGTCTGGGGCCTTATAGTTGGTATCAAAGGTCGGTTTAGATAACTTTAGAGGTTAGGGTATTCCTTAAGAATAAGTGACATGACCATAATGGTTAGGATTTCATAAACAGTCCTAGTTTTAGATAAAGTGAATGAGTAAGTATATCTTAGTGTTTATCTTCCTCTTTAGTACATGATGGTTTTGTTGATATACTCACAGTGACCTTTTTGGTTATAGTAAATGGCAGGATCTAGCAGGCACCAAGGTAAAGGTGGATGTGAAGGAAACTGTGACAGTTTTCTGAGCGAGAAACTGAATGATATGGAAGCTGCAATGAGAACTCTTGTGTTTATCCTCAACCAACTATCTAGAGTCATGATTGACCACCTAAACCTTGGTGATTTCTATAAGGCATCATATATGAGAGAAACAAATACCTACGGAACTACAGGTAATAATCATAAAGGTAAGGGTGTTCAAAAACTTATGTGTAATAGATGTGGAAAGAAACACCTAGGAAAATGTTTCAAAGGGACAAAAATATGCTATAGATGTGGAAATGAAGGTCATAAAGCAAGAACCTTCCATGGAAAAAAGGAAGCATCCAGTTTAATCGAGGAAAGGGAAAGAAGTTCTTTCTGAGGGATCAATTGAATGTTTCAAATGTGGTGTGCATGGTCATTATGCAAACACATGTCCTATGAAGAAGTTTCGTGAATGGGATCACCAAGATCATACAAATACTCGTTTACCAATACCTAATGCCATTCCGATTGAGGATGAAGAAAC
Source organism: Viscum album (assembly GCA_963277665.1). Taxonomy (NCBI): domain Eukaryota; kingdom Viridiplantae; phylum Streptophyta; class Magnoliopsida; order Santalales; family Viscaceae; genus Viscum; species Viscum album. Next base: position 510,954,230 of record OY728145.1, read on the forward strand.
TGAAAATGACCAATCAAAGGTATGGATTATTTCTTAACTTTTGTTTTCTATTTTGGAATCTTAGGATATGATTCATGATTTTGTTTGTAGGAAAGAAGTATTTCAGAATAAGTTGGAAAGGAATGGTTAATAGATCATGAAGAATGTTGAATGATTAAGAAGTCAACATATAAGGGCTTCAAGAGTTATGGTGAAATTCTTAAGAGTATTAAGTGTCTTTTGATGATGGGGTACATTAGAAGACTTTTTATAGTATGTGTAACACTGATGTTTGATATGTGAAAATTTTATTCAAAGAATAGTAATCTGTTCTTTTGTGGACATAGTTATAAAGAACCATTTGGGTTTATATGATCCTTACTTTTGAGGTAATTATGGGTTACTATATGTTATGATGGAAGTGAAAGGCATGAGATTAAATTGAGGTTAAATTATGTTATTGTTATTTTTGATGATTTTATCCCTTTTTTGGGAATAATTTGAGAATTATATAGTTTTGGGAAAAGGACAACACGCAGGCCGTGTGACAACCCGTCGCGTCAGACAAAGCTGTGGGAATCGAACCCACAACCAAAGTGTGACTGGTATTTATCGCCTACCACTGGACTACGTGAAGTCCCTAGTTAGTTTGACTGATTCTTTTTAGTTATATGATTTTATGAATTAAGAGTAAGTTGATTTTGGGTTATTTATGAAAATGATTAACCTATCTTGGAGGGTATGTGATTAGGTTAATTACTTTTCAATATGAGACTTTAAGAGTAACTGATGTTATTTGGAGATAGGTTTTAATTTGTACCTTGGAAGACTATGCGACTAAATCCTTCAAATATTTGGGTTTCAATATTATATTGGTTTACTTTGAAGAATTTTATGGACAAATTGTTTGTCGGATGGTCCTCGTTGAACTTTGGGTTTTTTTGGACAAATTTTGGAGATTAAGCATAGATTTTCTTTTTAATGGGTTATCCTTTTCTGGATTATCTGACCTTGTACTAACCTTTTTGGTTTCGGTTTTGGTTAAATCCTAAAGACATGGGATGTATATAGTTCTCTTTGGTGGATTAGGTGATTCTCTAGAAGTTGATTATAGTACTCTTAATGTGAACAAGTCTTCCAAAATAGTCGTCTTTTGGAAAAAATATGAGTTTGATTAAGGAATCTAGTAAAAGTTGAAAGTCAACATGATAAGTGATTATGTTTCCTTATTAATAAAATCCTCAATAAAAAGTAACTTAAAACAAAAATGTTGTCTATTAACTTTTCCTACTGAGTAATCGAATACCGTTTAACCCATCACAAGTTTGTGATTTTCTCATGGTTAACTTTCTCCTAGACATGTTTACTATAAATCTCCCTTAAGTGCATGACCCTTTTCTTTTTCTTCCATGTCCATGTTTTCCTACACGGAATCCTAGTATGGGTTAACTCGGGTAACCTCTGTAATTATCTTCCATTATTTTAAAGTGATTGTTTTACCTACTATTGTTCTTATGTGGGAATTTCAAGGATGTTTCCAAGATCAATTTTAAAAATTGCGAGGATGCAATTCCCAAAAGGGGGAAGGATGTAACACCCCAGGTAAATAAAGAATATGAAATTTTCATATTTATCCACATTTGTGAATAAAATATTAATATTACTTTAAAGGGGATGCTATGCTCGATGGCATACCCAACACGCAACAACGAGTTTCTTGGGAATCATACGTTGCACTCTAATAATAAAATAATATTATTTTAAATGGTAGTTCACATGTAGCCATTGTATTGGAAGGAATGGATAGAAATAACTAAAATATGATTATATATGTTTTTAAATGTTTTTACATTTATCCAATAAAATATAAAGGCATAAAATACGGAAAGAATTCAATTTTAGGCGTATATGCCCTAGTTTTCACTAAAGGTTTAATTATCGCCTTTTGATGGAGAACTGTCATTAAATATAGTTTTGTTCACTATTATACATCCTTTTGGACCAAATAAAACTCTTCTTAAGAATTGGGAAATCAAAATTTACTTTGTGTAAATTTTTGGTATCTTTCTGATAAAGTTCATTTTTTAATGAATAGTTTAAAATGTTGTATTTTAATTCAAAACCTCTTTTTAATATAATTTATTTATATTATTAGATTATCTTTTGAATTGGTTTTAAAGTGAAATTAGAATATATTTTTACCATTAAATCCTATAGTGGTTGTTGGAATTAATTTCACTTTGAAATCAAACTTAAACTAGTGTCAATCTTTTGATACTTATTGTTTCATAAAAACACGTTATTTGCTCTGACAACGGGAATTAATTATTAAATTAATTAATGCAACTTATATGTTGTGAATTTTTTAAAATGAACTTAATTTTTTAATTTGGTATATCAAATATATCTTAGGGTGAATTTTTGGTATTTTTCTGAAAAACTTCAATTTTTGATTAATAGTGAAACCACTAAGTGGTACTTATAAAAACTGATTTTTCGTTTAAATGAAATTTTACCACTTCTGTGTTTTGAATTTCAAAAATCCTATATACATGGTTTTCATTAAGAAGTAAAATTTGGTTCAATGAGATTAAAATAATTTTTTGGTGAATAGTAACTTATTATGTTTTTAATCGCGATTAGAGGTAATTAGTGTAGTTTAAGGTAAAAATGATGTTTTAATAATATGAGATGAGCTTGAAAAATGTTCTACCCTTATTGGATGTATCATGGCCGACCGAGACAAGTCATGGGTCAACTTGGGGACCCCATGGAGCCACTTTGGTTGGGAAATGACATAAATAACTTTTTATTTAATGTTAAAGTAAAAATGAGACAAACATGAAATGTTTTACTAAAAAAATTTTTACATGGGGTTATACAAATACGATTTTTGACTATAGATATTCATTGGAAAGATAAAAAGATTTAATACATCATAGTAGTTTTTTTATAATTTTTAGACATTAAATAAATTAAATTATTTATGACATCATGATGATGTAGTGATGACCTCATTATTTAACGATTTAAATAAAATGGAAATATAATGTAATATCTAAGACCTACACATGTCCAAAACCTATTGGATGAGTGGATTTCGAACCCTTGTCACATTATCCTTTAATTATATCAATGTGGGACCTCTTAAATCCGAATACCATTTTAAAATAAAGTGACTTTTCTTTACCTTCCAAGAGTGCCCCTCCTCTCCTCTTATAAAAGGCCCCCACCTCTACCTCCTTACCCACACTCCCAAAGCATTTGGCTCGCCCACAATCTTCCCATTTTGTCTCTACACATACCTCTTTTACTCCTTGAAGCCTCACTTTGGGCCGAAGTCTTCCCAAGGAATCCTTTGAGCTCAAACCAAGGGGAGTAACCCGATTTTAAGGTAATGTCTTCTTTTGAGTCCTTTTTGTTTTATTTTGCTTCTCCAACCCCCTAAACTTTTTTTATTCTTTTCTTTTGTAACAACTAAAGTATCCTAAATATACTAGTATGTTTTTATAAGAATTATTCGTGATACACTTACACACACCTATATCTAATGGTTAAAGAACATACTGTTTCCGTGGATGGTGAATTTCGGCCTCCCAAAACGATGATTGTTCAACATTCTTTTAACACCTTAAAAGGTGGAAATTAAGATGACACTATATTTATATATGATATATAATATGTTTATGTTTTCCTTAAGCTTCTGTATTTTTCATTTTGGGCATACCTTTATGGTTTCCATTATGGGTAAACACGATATCTTCATTTAAGGAAGTGCGGACTACCGCCCCCTCAAAGTGATGTGATTCGTTAATGCCATATGTGGGACGTGTAAAGGTTGGATTTAAAGTTATTATATATGATTTTATAATGAAATTATAGTATACCTATATATCATTATTATTTATTTCCATTAAAGTATGAGATAGAAATGAAATTAGCGTTCATGCGTACGTACGGCTTACCATCTCTATGAATGGTGCATTTCATTTCTTATCCCCAAATGTAATGTACTATTAAAAGTACATATATATAATGGATATAAATAATGAATTACATATCTAAATGATTAATATAATTCTGGAATTATAATATACATACCTCTCATTTATTTTTAATTCCATTAATATGACAAAGAAATGAAAGTAGTGTTCATGCGTACGTACGGCTTACCGTCTCCATGAACGGTGCATTTCATTTCTTACCTCTAAATGATTATGTAATATTATAAATACATGTATATTCTGGATATATATGATATATATGCTATCCAAATAATGAATATCATTCTGGATATAATGAACCTTTGATCACACGAACAACATGTAATTGTAAGAAGTCCACTTTCAACTTAAGAACCAAATATTAACAAAACAAACATTATTAACTTAAATGATTAAATAATGTTTATAACATGTAAATAAGTGATATAAAAGTAATAATGAACATTAAAAAGGTTCTTAATCAATTAGAAATTAACTCAAGTTTATTATTAAGGACGTTAAAGAACGATCGAGTCAAGTCGGACCCGAGGTAAGGGATCCTACTCCTCTCTTTCTTTTTAAGTATGCTCTTTATGTCATTCCTTTTAAAGCTCATCTTTCTTGTTATTGGGATGTTATTTTATATTACTATTACTGTAATTGTTATTGTTAATATGATGAGGGACCCTATTTTCTCTCATCAATCCATTTTGGAAGTTTTAAGTGGCGTCGTTCGACTGCCGAGTTTTCGTAAGGGATTTTTCATCTCACTTTTATTCCCGTGAGATTTATGCTACATTTCCCAAAATTTCCTTTGAGTGGTTTATGTACTTCCCATTATTCTACTATTTTTGTAATATACTTTCGTTTATGAGTATTTACATCAATGATGTATTGACCTTCTTTCATGGGGTGTATGTTTCGAAAGATACCCAAGTCGGTAAGGGAACCTTTCACCCTCCTCTTTTTAAAAGACTTCTTTTGTTGGATATTTTAATTCACATATTGTTATGTTGGGATAGGTTCTCATATATTCTTATTGATGTAAATTTTAAGTGATGAGATACTTTTTTTATCTCCCATCAACTCTTTTTCTGAATTTTGAAGTGACATCGTTAGGCTGTCAAATTTTTGCAAGGGAAGTTTTTAACCCAAATTTGATTCTTTGGGATAAACTTGTACTCCTTGAATATGTAGTTCTATGAATATGTGTGAATAACCTATGATTTTTTTACACTTAATATACACTTATATTTGGTGTATTCGTTTTTCACACATAATTATGAGATTGATTTATCATTAATTTAAGGATACCTTCTTTATAATGGATTTCATCTCATTTTACATTTCTTTTGAGACTTTATTGTTGTTATGCACCAATTCACTCTTATATGGTGTGTATACTGTCCTTTGAGATATTATATCATGAATCCCTTTATTCTCATGATATTATAAAGTTCAGATTAAATGTTATTCCGCAATTATTTGTATTAAAGAGTCTCTCATTTTGTTAAAAACTCTTTAACAAAAATATCGATTTAAATGTTTTAAAGATTTATTATTCTAAATATTTATCATTAATGTCCATGTTTTCAAAATGGTTTTCAGTATTTATTTATATGGTCATTAATGTTTTAAAATTATAATTCCATTAAAAGCTTCAAAGTGGTATGGGACACTTTGATTCAAAAATCTCTTTTAAATGGTTTTTGAAAATGGATTGATTAATTCAATATCTGGGAATTACTTATTGTGATTTCAAATGAAATGTTGTTATTGAAATGTTTATATTTTCAATTTTTTATGTGTAATGATGGTACTTGGACATTTTACGGGTTGTTACGTGATAAACCATATGATGGGTGGTGCTGTGAATACCAGGATGGGTGGTTACGTTATAACCTCCAATGCATTGGGTATGGAAGTCGGTCGTATGGCTATTCCATTAAGTATGTATGGAAATTGGCCGTATGGCTATTACATTAAGTGTTATGTGTGGAAGTTGACCGTATGGTTATTCCACTTAAGTATGTTTATGTCCCAAGTTACCTATATATATGTTATGTGTTCTTTATATGGGTTTTATGGTAATCCTTTGGTTACAAAAAGGTAAGTAATGATACTTTATTCAGTGAAGAGTTTTTACTACTTCATGAAGGTGAAGTTATTACTTTGATAGAGTATACATGGTTTACTTGATGTTTGAGAAACTAACAGTTTTCATTCTTTGTGTATCCCTTACTGAGCTTTTTATGCTCCCCCCATGTTTTTTTGAAATGTTTTTCACAGGACTTAATGTGGAATAAGGTCAAGGATGGGATCAAGGGAATGTCATGCTATATAAAACATGTAACTAGACATGTTTCTTTTTAAGAGTTTTTTTTATTATGGAAACTTAGTAGAATCGTCTACTTTGTAATCTTTTGATATGTAATAGTTATGTTCTAATTCTCTAAAACTATAAACTTGAAAAGATCCTCAATGTGAATTATTCATTTAATTCAATATTAAGTAAGGTTTAAGGCCGGGGCCTTATAGTATGTGTCACTATAGCAACCTAGTAACTTACAAATAAATTAGAAGGATGAAAATAACTCTATATTAGAATAAAATATCTCTTTGGTTTTAAATTTTCAAACATAGGATTATAAATTCAATAAAATATATTTAAATTTTTTATTTTAATACATAAAAAATATTTGGTATGATCAAGAGATTTAAAAATCTTTTAGGTCACTCTTATATCAGGATTATTCCTTAAATGTGAGAATATTTTTAAAAATGATAATTTTCATTATTTACCTATAGAACAACCATTTCAGAAAAATCCAATGAATTAACCCTATTTTTTGAGATAATGAAATCAAAATCCATGTATTTTCATCTAAATGGGAATTTTTATCACTATTCCAAAAATTTAGTATTTTACATTATGTATTTAACATATCCCTATAAATTAACCAAATGACACGCCCTTATGTTCAGGTTTTTTATAATATAATTCTTTATAGTTTTGGGGAAATAGAAACATAAGATTTCTGATCTCAAACACTCAGTAAGTTAAACATTGGTATTAAAGATCTATTGGTCGGATTATGGCACTCAGGAGAGGCTGAGTTGAGTTCCTACAAAAATGTATGTTAAAAAGTTTATTTAAAAGGTTCCCCCAATTTAAAATAAAATTGGCCAGTTAACCAAGGTAGTAAAATTATAATAGGATAAATATTCATATAGTTTCTCATAAGATTGATTAATTCTCAATTATAACAATATGAGATAGTGAAACAATGTTTAAAACTACTCTAATATGTAAAAATAGTTATAATTACCATCCAATACTAACTATCAAAGTAAAATTTAGTTTTCTGAAAAATGAATTAAAACAGATAAAGACTAAATTGAAAACACATCAGATATAAAAAAATAGGTTCGGTCTCAAGTAGAGACATAGTCCTCTCTACTTGGTGATCACCTACCACCAAGAAATCTATACAAATAAAGATTTTGGTCCACACCATAGATTAGAGTTAACACAAAAATAAATAGGCTCTCAAGGTCACATGACCTCTACCATAGTTCTTTGTGGGAAAAGAAATTACAATTTGGTCACACATGACCTCTTCCATAGTTCTTCTTGGGATAAATTTTTTTAGGAAAATATATGTTTGAGGATATCTAGTATCCTCCAGGTCAGTGCAGGAGGAAAAGTTTGTTTTTAGTATGGACACACACACTACTCAAAAGTTTAGTTAAATAGTTCACAACCAAGAAGAATATTTTAAGAAGGGATTAGATATGCTCTGATTGTTATTCAATTCAAATCTGGACTCTTTGATGTATCAGAGTTGATGCTTCAGTCCTCTTTTGGAAACAGACACTGAAAATAGATTATCGTGGAGCATTACGTTATGTCTTCCAAGAGGGTGAGAAGTTATTCTCCTTTGGTTTAGTTGGATTCTACTGAGATGATGGAACTTTGATGATCAATTTTTCTCTATTACATAGAAAGATGGAATGATGAATTCCTTGTGTGTTCTTTCTTTCTGTATGGTTCTCGTTGGGGTTTTTCTCGTATCTTCTTTCTTATGCGTGTCAGCGTGAGTATTCTCGTGTGTTTTTTCTTTAATTCTATCTTCTTTTTAATATACATTATTGTATCCCAATAATGTGCATGTTTGAGATAGACACAATACCTCATATTTCTGACATCCTCATTTAACATGTCTATCAAAAGGCATTAAATTAAAATGCCACATTAAATGACTCAAAATATTACTAATATAAATTATTTTAAATAGAATAAATTTCAAATAGTCTATCAGTGAGTCCTCAGTCTGTATCACCTTCTGTTAGTGACTTATTCCATCGATGTGTCAATTTGTTGGTCATTCCATGCATCTGTGACTCATTGCATTTGTGAATCATTTAAAATATTGGTGAGTCCTCATGTCAGTAGCACCATGCATCGGTAGGTAATTTTAACTGACAGTAGGTCATCTTCATTAGAAGGTCATTTGCATCAATATGTCATTTCTGTCGGTATGTCATTTTCATTGGTAGTTCATGTTTAATGGTAGGTCATTTGCATCGGTAGGTAATTTTCATCGATAGGTCATCTACGTCAGTAGGTCTTGTGTCTTGATAGGTCATTTGCGTTGGTGACCCAGTTGATCTATTGGAATCTCATCTCTTTTGTCAGTGTTAGTCTATTACACATAGAAATTAATTTTGTTTGTACTATCTTACAATATAGATATTAACAGAATGTAGTAAATTTATGTGAGATCATAGATAAACATAATTTCACATACTAAAACATAAATAATTATGACTAAAATGTTTGGAAATTATTAATTGGAGTTGGAATACTTTGTGATTATTAATATTATTAATACTAGAGAGGATGTCCAACAGTATATTATGGTCTAATAATCTTCCCCTTTTTGATGATCACAAATCATGGAATTAGTCAGTACAATCATTTTATGTGGAATGAAATCATTCTACTTATCATATCCCATTTTGGATGACTTTTTATAATATCTAGATAAGTTTCATAGTTAAAATTAAGAGTAATGGTATCAAAGATAAAAATTACATATATAAGATTGATATAAAAGGTAAAGTAAATAATGATGATGCCAAACAATTTCTCCCCCTTCTGGGATTATCAAAAAGAAAATAGGTAAATAATAAGTAAAAGGAATCATAATGTAATAGATAAAATAGAAATGGTGGAAAGAAAAGAACAAAAAATTCAATTAATCAATAAAGTACAATGTGTTACAAGTCTTAAAATACAAACAACAAAAGTCAAGAAAGTAGTCCTATCAGAGAATAATCCACACTATGGCTGAGGATTAAGAGGTTCATTCCCTTTCTTAGAGGGATCAATAGAGGGTCTAGTAGGTGGTGGTAGAGAATATGGAGGGTCTGAAGAAATTTTCATATAAGGTAGGATCACTCATTCTAAAAAATTATGTACAAGGTTGGCTTAGTGTTGGGACAACATAGGAGGTTGAATATATTCTTGGATCACTGGTCAAATCTATGTCAAATTATGAATAGCTGACATTCGAGGTGGAGAAACTGATCCAGGGAGTCCAAGAGGTGTAGGAGAAGGCACTATAATTGATTCACTTTGTACATGAAGTTATTTATTTAATAGCCTGATGAAATACTTAATAATATCACTACCATATTTCATTGATTTATCAAAGTCATTCTTATTCACCTTAAATTTTTCAAAAAGAGGAGTGAAGTCTTTCAACTTCTGTATTTGATCTTTAAAATATCTGGTTACATGAGGAAAAGATAAGGTCTCTAACAAATACTTAAACAGACTGGTCAACTGATGCTTGGTAATGATCTTTTTTTGAAATAGTAGTCCATGTTTTCTGTGAACTGAGCATTTTCAGTTTCAACACTCTTGGAATAGAGTCCGACCATATCATTAACATGATCACTATTCTTCTCAATATTTTCCTGGTTTCTCAAACTATAGGAATCAATTATACCTTTAAGCTCCTCTTTAACAATAGTTATGACTACATCATTGTACAGTGTCCGAGAAGTCTGACCACATGTAGAAGTGATATCAATAGGAGATGAGGTATGAGTCTTCAATGTTTTAAGAACAATCTTCACACACACTTTGCACTCTTAGGTCAATGTATTTATAGCATAAGAAAGCCCAATCATTTCTTTTCGCAACTAGGTAGTACTTGAAAAAAATTTCTCAATGGTTTTAATGAGGTTGGGTTAAATCTCCTCTATCACATTATTTGCAGCATTAGCTTCATCAGCCTCACTTATTCCTACTGTCTGACTTGGAATAGAAATAACTTTCCCAGACTACCTCATTTCTGGTGTTGAAAACATGATAGAGTATAATTCATCAGTCATCTTAGTGTTTTCTCTTCTAACTGTTTGAAGCTCATGCACCATCTGAGATTGAATAGATATACTTAAAGATGAACATACTTCTTCATCAAACCTTTCAAAATATGCTTTAGTGATTGTGTCACTAGGAAGGGTCTCTGCCAATAATTCCCTTGCAATAGGTAAAAAAACATAATCATATGAATATTAATAATCTAATCCCAGTGCTTCATACCAAGGATTAATTTACCATTCAACCATTATATCATCATCCCAAGGAGTGATAGTATCAAGTCTTACTCTTCCAAGTTAATTCTCTTCACTAGATTGATCTTCTCTTTCTGGAGGATCCCCCTCATTCTAAGCACTACTCACTAGTTTCTCATCTTCATCATGAGGTATTCTTCTTTCATGAAGTAAATAAGGTACATGAATTTATTCAGCTTCCACTTCAACAACAACTTTAGTATTTTCTCTTAATTAAATAACTTTAAGATTTTCTCTTACTATAACAACTTCGGGAAGTTCTTCTAACCAGGCATGATCCATAACTTTATCCATTACATCATCTTTAGCTTTATCATCCTTATGATGGTCATCATCACTTTCACTGCTTTTATAATCATCATGTCAAGAGACATGTTCTTCGGTTCCATTTTGGAATGAAAACTTGACATCTATTTGATAATGTTTGAAATCTCGATGTGATGTATATGCAAGAATGATTTTAATGGCCTCATGTCTAGATACTAGTGAAAAACTTACTTCTATGTCAATCCCTTCTTCATAACTATAACCTGGTGCAAAAAATCTAGATTTGTTTCTAACTATGTTACCATATTCATCCTCATTATTCCTAAACACCCATTTTGTGACTATTGTCAAGGTGTCTTTGGGTCTATCTACAGGTTTCCAGAACTTGTTTATTTCAAACATATTTAACTCTTCTTGAAAATACATCACCCAAAATTCATCATTAATAGTATCATTGATGTTCTTAGGTTCATGTTGTGATAGAAAAGATTAATGTTAGACCTGATTTCTTAGAGAAGCTATAGTCTGTGTTCCTTTATCAATAATCCAATAATAGCATCTAAAAGTAGGTTCTTGAGAGTTTTAACAGGTCAAGAAAATGAGGGACTATTCACTTTAGATTCTTCAATAGGTTCAAGTCTATTATAACTAGAATTTTGATAATTTCCAGAACTTGAAGTTCTAACAGATTTATTCATAGGATGTCCATAAGATTTAGTATTGGATGACATGTTTGACAAAACATCCTCAAGATTCTCCAGAGAGGTCTTTGGCTCATGTGGATCTGTCTCATCAAATGTTACATGTACAGATTTTTCCACACATTTGGTTCTCTTGTTGAGGACTGTAACACCTTGATATTTTATGAAAAATATTCTTTTAATTTCATAGATGTCTTATATTATAAACTAAAACAAGTTTATCTTGTACTATACACAACACCGTATTAGCTTGCAGTGTACGCAACACTATTCTTGGCTCGTGTTACACACAATTTCAAGTTCGTTTTGTAGAAACTATTCTACGCAACATTAAGTATAGATTTTGTTTAATGTATAAATGAAATAAGTTTTGATTATGTTATACGCAACACTAAAAATATCTTTCACTACACACAACCCTATCTTGTGTTGCATTACACACAATCAAGACCTTCTTTGATAGCATGTGTAGTACGCAATATGAAGTTTCACTAAACGATATATTATTATAATATTATTATGAAATAGCCATTATGAATAGTAATACCCACTTTTTGAAATTTTGTAAATTTTCTCTTTCAAAATGGACTTCATTTTGGATTCGGAATATCGATATTAGCCTAGGGTGAATTTTTGGTATTTTTCTGAAAACTTTCAATTTTTGATGAATAGTTAAAACAATGGGTTACTATTTAAAAACTGACTTTTTATTTAATTAATTATTTTTTTATTTAAATTTATTTTAGGTCAAAATTTAAATATAACACCTATATAAGTTCAATATAATTCATTAGAGTCATTTTATAATAATTTTAGATATATAAAAATTTTATTGATCTTTTCACCGTCTTTTACCCACCTCCTAGGAGAATTTGAAAATTTACATAAAACTTAATTTTACCACTTCTGTGAGTGGAATTTCAAAAATCCGAGAGACACGGTTAATATCAAGGACTAAAATTTGGTTCAATGAGATGAAAATAATTTTGGGTGAATAGTAACTTTTTACTTTTTTACCACGGTTAAAAGTGAATAGGGTAATTAAGGGTAAAAATGATATTATTATTACCCTAACACATGTCATAATTCTATTGGATAACTTTGATTAGACCAAAAACAACCTTAGGAATAAAATATGACCATTTAAGTCCACATGGATTAGATTAGGACATTTATTATTAATTTATTTAAAGAAGGGTTAAAATAGTTAAAATCAATGTTTAATAACTAAATCATTTTTAATATAGGTTTATACATAAGAAAAATTCGACAATAAATATTAATTATAAAGATAAAAATATTTCCTACCTAATGGTAGTTTATTTATAATTTTTAGACATTAAATAATTTATGTTATTTATGACAGAATGGTGATGGAGTAATTACTTAAATAAAGAAATATTAAAATAATTGATGTTATAAATACAAAAATAAATGTAATTTGAGACTTTTTATGAATTCCACTAATTTTATAGGTTAACATGGCATGTTAGTAATTAATTAATTAACGTTTTTATAACTTATCATGTTGTTATGATTTTCAAAAAAATCCATTACCAAACAGTGTGAAAATTGACATAAAATAGTTTTTTTAAAAACATTTATATTATTAATTATTATTATATTCCAAAAAATCTATGGTTCGGTCAAGATACTTATATCATGATAGGTGTATCATTAATGGACCACATGGGGTCTCTTGGATGTATATGGTATGTTTATTAACTATATATTATAAAAATACAAAGTGACATGGTAAATGTCAATCTAATTAACTAAGAGTTAAATCTAAAAGATAAGGTTAATATAATGACCCAAACCTATCTAAAATATATTGTTTGAGAGGATTTCGACCCATACCCACCTTATCTTCTAAATAAATCAATTTTGAGATATTAAAACCCGAATATGACTTTATTATAAAATAATATTTTAAGTTTTCCTAAGGTGTCTCTCTCCTCCCTTATAAAAAGGGCACCCCTTCCCTCTTCACTTACAACCCTTTTGAGCCTTTAAGCTCAGACAAACCCTGCCCATTTCTCTTATCCACTTCCCTAGAAATATTTTTTAGGTTCTGTTCTCCTCAAAATACCAACTCTACTTCCTTAAGAGAAGGCTTAAAGGAGGTGCGTCGAAGAAGAGGTAATCTCTTCTTCCGATTCTCTCAAGTTTCTTTCTTCTTCTACATCTTCTTCTTTAGTTGTTCCATTATAAAGTAATAACATCAGTATTACTAATATACTGATATGTTATTATAAATATGAAACAACCCTATTTCACCTTCTATCCATCCTACGGATAATGAAATCACCGCGTGTGCGTACGTACGGAATACCGTCTCCACGCCGTGGTGTAATATGCTTTCGACCACCACCTTACTTGGATGGGTATAATGGTGTAAATAAGTAACTATATATGATTATTGTAAATTGATATTAATTCTGAAACATTATACATACACTTCAATACAATTCCATGATCATGGGAATGATATCATCACTCATGTGTACGTACGGACTACCGTCTCCACGACGCGATGAGATTAATTCGCCATGTTAACCATTCAGGAATGATTATAAAGTATATATAATTAATAATAATGAAATATATGACATAATAATGATACTCTATTTATTTATAAATATATTTATTTCATCTACTTAATTCCATTCAATTCAATAAGGAACCGAAAACCGCGTTCATGCGTATGTACGTCCTACCGTCTCCATGAACGGTGTATTTCATTCCATTTATCGATCTATCATATATATATATATGTATATTCTGAATATATATTATATATAAATCATTTTTTACATTCTGGAATTAACTAAATCATTATATAAGTAATAATATCAAGAACAACAAGTCGAGACACGTACGACAAATGAAACGATTTTACCGAAAATGCTTCTTTAACATAGAATTTGCAAAATAACAGGTAATATAAAGTCATAAGTGAACCATATATGATATCTAACAATGAATATGATTCTGTAATTAGTAAATGATATTATTTAAATCATTATACAGGAGGTTCAGATACATACAAAGCATATCGGAGGTAAGGTAAGGGATAATTATTCCAATCTCATTCTTATCCGAGATTGTTTATTCGTAAGTATTTACTGTGGTTATGTTTATTATCCATGTCCATATGTTCTCAAAATGTCTTAATAAAATATTTAATTTTCTTCCCTGTACGTTTAAAGTCATTTTTACCCTTTTTATTTTTACCACATCATATGGAAGGAATCTTTCTTTTATTTACCATACGAGGTACTTTTTGACTTTTCCTGCAAAAGTACGAGAATAATGTTTTTTTAAACATATACGGCATGAATGGATTTTTACGGTTTCATAACTCCTTATTTAAAAGAATCTTACTATACAAGATTTCATGACTAGTTTCAACAAAATACGTTTCTTTTAAAATTTCATGCCATTTTGTAAAAAGGAAATGATTTTGAAGAAGAAAGGATATGTTCCTCAAGAATTCATTTCAAGTGTTTTATCAAAACCACTTTCCATATAAGATGAAATTATTTCATATTTGCATGTTTCAAGTATAATTTATCTATGATTTATATGGTTTCACTTTTCTTATGATGAAATATCCATTTGTTTTATATGGATTATGTGATGATGGGATGATGTTTATGAAACCCATTTTATTCTTTGGGTTATGATGAATGTTTTAAGTTTATTTTGTGGAACAAGTAATAATGATTTCATTATGAGATGGGTGGGACCTATATCTCCCTCCAATGCATTGGGTAAAGATTTATATCTCATGAGATAGAGATGGCTGGAACGGTAAGTTAATCCGGTTCAGTAATACAGGACTGGAACGAGGAGTGAACTCGATTCAGAAAGGGACTTTGTCCACTAAGATGGTCTTGGCAGCAATGCCTTGGATACTATGGAAATCATATCATGTGCTTAATTGTTGCCATAATCACATGTTTTATTCCCATGATATTTTATCATGATTAATGTTTCTTTATGATCTATGCCTTATGTACTACCATGTTTTATGGAATTGCTCAAGGTTTTGATGTTTAAACATTATGTTCATGTTTTTAAGATCAATTGTATATGATTTGTTTAATTTTATCCATGCTTACCCTTACTGAGAATTTGAGCTCACCCTTTATATGTTTTCTTTTCCCTAGGATTTAAAGAAATGATTAAGGTAAGAAAACAAAAAGGGGAAGATCTTTATGGGAGATGTTGAAGATCTTTCACCATGATTAGAAGATTATGTTCTGAGTTTCCAAGGACACTAAATTATTACGGTCATTTGGTGTCTGGTTTTGTTATGTATTAAGTATTCCGAAAAAGTAATGTAATGTTCATGTACGTCAAGTTTCGGGTCTCTACAGTTGGTATCAGAGGAAAGGTTTAGTTAACCTTTGGAAACTAGGATGCGAAAAATTTAGTGAGATCCCTAGAGATATTTATAAGGTATGTCTAGGGATGTCCCTACGGATTAGTAATGTCCCTAAGGTTTAGTATAAATATAGGTTATAGTCCTAGAATTATGATGACAATTAGGAATAACCTAGGGTGAACCTAATCTATCATAGGTTAAAGAAGGTGTCATAAGTTATACATCCTATAAGTGACTTTTTATGATTATGTGGTTACTCATTATTTTAACTTTTTTTTACACAGTGGTTTCTGGTTTTAGTTAATTTAGGGAACCGGAAGGAATTGGGTTGACATTGAATCCGATGGGAATTTTTTTTACTATGAGCTGCAAAATTGCGTAATGCCTAGAGAGAAAGATATTATGATTATGCCGAATCAGACATCGCGATATATGATTAACAAGGTGAACTTTAGTGGCATTCCCAATTCATCAAATAAGAGGAAGATGGACTTTTATGCATGTTCGCATGTTGAGGAGCATAAAGAAAGGAAGATTGAGATTTCTAAAGAAGGGAAGAAGAACCCTGCTGAATACATCAAATGGAGGGGAAGATGTTATCTGTGTGGAGAGAAGGGTCATAGAGTGACAGACTGTTATGGAGTACAATGTCTTATCTGTGGAGAACATGGGAATTACCCAACTCAATGCCCTGGCCTAAGAGGTTACGTCTAAGTCAAGGAAGGACTTATTCCATCACAATCATTGAAGAGGATGGTTTGAAGTGTTTTTTTATTGGTATTCAATAATAATGTTGTTGAGGTACTTTTATGGTATATTGGAATACTTATATGTTGGTCCATTGTGGTTTTCCATAAGAATATGGCATCGGTAACCATGGAAAGTGATTGAGATATTTTTGGAAAGAAGATGATATGCGCATAATGAAGGGATAAGGAGAAAATGAAATGTTTAACAATATTCAGGAGCTCATGATTGTTATAAGGACTAAGTGATATCATGGTTTGAGTATACAGAATTTTGGGATTTTGGTATATGGAAAGAGTTAACTTTTGACAGCACTCATGTTTTCACTAAGGTTCAATGGGTATTCATTTTTCAAGGGAATACATGATTAAGGCCTTCAAATGTTTGGAATGTGACCAACAAGACATATCTTATGATGTATGGGGATCAAAAATGGTATTAACATGTTTATTATATGAACTCTCTGGTAATCATTTTCACTATAATATGAGATTGGACAACAGTATTTTGGATAATCCTAAAGATTGGAATTGATTATGTTGGGCATAAGTTATTATTGTTTAAGGCTAGAACTTTTTTGATATTATTGATGGAAAGTTATAATAAAGTAGTTTTAGAAAAAGGACAACCTGCAGGACGGGCAACAACCCATCACATCAGCCAAGGCTGTGGGAACCAAACCCATAACCGAAGTGCGACAGGCCTTTATCGCCTACCACTGGCATACAGGAAGTCCCTGGTTAGTATAAACTAGTTTTATTTTACTAAACGGTATGATAGATGAAGTATAAGTCCATTTTTGGAATCATATACGATTAACATCACCATAGATAGACTTATGTATGTTCGATAACTTTTTCTATCATTTTGTTTGAGACAGATGGAATGACTTTTCATTCTATCACATGATCTGCTAACACTTCAAGGAAGGAAAATTCAACTGCATTTCTTTAAGAGATGAAGTGGAAATTGTTCAAGACACGAACAACAATGAGATTGTACCAAAATCAAGTAATAATTTCTTTTAATTCAAAAATTATTCAACATTAGGGAAATTATATTGAAATCCGAAAATGTTGTCCTAGTGCTCTCATATCTGATGAATCAGATGGTACCTTAGATCATCACAAATTTATGGCTTTGTGACTGTTGGCTTTATCATAGCCATGTCCTCTACCACTCTCCATCAGAACTTGATGGTTAAATTTCTCTTCCATATCCATATTTTCACCTATGTTATCCTATGTGGAAACCCAGTGATTAGTTAATTTGGGTAACCGTTATTTTCCATACTTTAGTTTTAAAGTCAAGTTTTGTTATTCCTTTTTACGATGTGGGTTTCTATTAAAGAAACTTTCAAGTATTAAACCATTTATAACCCCGACGAATTTCGAGGGAGAAATTCATTTTAGGGGGGGTAGAATTTAACACCCTGAGATTTTATGAAAAATATTCTTTTAATTTCATAGATTTATTCTATTATACACTACACCAATTTTAGCTTTTACTATACGCAACAGCGTATTAGCTTGCAGTATACGCAACACTATTCTTGGCTCGTGTTACACACAATTTCAACTTTGTTTTGTAGAAACTATTCTACGCAACATTAAGTATAGATTTTGTTTAATGTATAAATGAAATAAGTTTTGGTTATGTTATATTCAACACTAAACATAGCTTTCACTACATGAAACCCTAACTTGACTTGCATTACACACAACCAAGACCTTCTTCGATAGCGTGTGTAGTACGCAATACGAAGTTTCACTAAATGATATATTTTTATAATATTATTATTAACTAGCCGTTATGAATAGTAATGCCCACTTTTTGAAATTATATAAATTTTATTTTTCAATGAGGACTTCATTTTTGGATTCGGAATATCGAAATTAACATAGGGTGAATTTTTGGTATTTTTCTGAAAACTTTCAATTTTTAATGAATAGTGAAAACACTGGGTTACTATTTAAAAACCGACTTCTTATTTAATTAATTATTTATTTTATTTAAATTTATTTTAGGTAAAAATTGATACATAACACCAATATAAGTTCAATGTAATTCATTCGAGTCATTTTATAATAATTTTAGATATATAAAAATTTTATTGAACTTTTCACCGTCTTTTACCCACCTCCTAGAAGAATTTGAAAATTTACATAAAATGTAATTTTACCACTTCGGTGAGTGGAATTCCAAAAATCCGAGAGACATGGTTAATATCAAGGACTAAAATGTGGTTCAATGAGATGAAAATAATATTTGGTGAATAGTAACTTTTTACTTTTTTTACCACGGTTAAAATTAAATAGGGTAATTAAGGGTAAAAATGATATTATTATTACCCTAACACATGTCCTAATTCTATTGGATAAGTTTAATTCGACCAAAAACAACCTTAGGAATAAAATATGACCATTTAGGTCCACTTGGATTAGATTAGGACATTTATTATTAATTTATTTAAAGAAGGGTTAAAATAGTTAAAATCAAAGTTTAATAACTGAATCATTTTTAATATAGGGTTATACATAAGATAAATTCGACTATAAATGTTCATTAGAAAGATAATAATATTTCTTACATAATGGTATTTTATTTATAATTTTTAGACATTAAATAATTTAATTTATTTATGACACAATGGTGATGCAGTAATTACCAAAATAATGAAATATTAAAATAATTGGTGTTATAAATCCCCAAATAAATGCAATTTGAGACTTTTTATGAATTACACTAATTTTATAGGTTACTATGACATGTTAGTATTTAATTAATTAAATTTTTTGGAACTAATAATTCTGTTATGATTTTCACCAAAATCCATTACCAAATAGTGTCAAAATTGACATAAAATAGGTTTTAAAACAAATATTATATTATTAATTGTTATTATATTGATAAAAATCTATGGTTCGGCCAAGATACTTATATAATTATATTTGTATCATTAATGGACCACTTGGGGGTCTCTTGGATATATATGGTAAGTTTATTAACTATATAATATAAAAATACAAAGTGACATGGTAAATGTCAATCTAATTAACTAAGTGTTAAAACTACAAGATAAGGTTAATATAATAACCCAAACCTGTCTAAAATCTATTGGTTGAGAGGATTTAGACCCATACCAACCTTATATTAGAAATAAATGAATTTTTAGATATTAAAAACCGAATATGACTTTATTATAAAATAATATTTTAAGTTTTCCTAAGGTGCCCCTCTCCTCCCTTATAAAAAGGGCATCCCTTCCCTCTTCACCTACAACCCTTTTGAGCCTTTAAGATCATCCAAAACCTACCCATTTCTTTTATACACTTCCCTAGAAACATTCTGGAGGTTCTGGTCTTCTCAAAAGACCAACTCTACTTCCTTAAGAGAAAGCTTAAAGGAGGTGCGTCGAAGAAGAGGTAATCTCTTCTTCCGATTCTCTCAAGTTTCTTTCTTCTTCTACTTATTCTTCATTAGTTGTTTCATTATAAAGTAATAACATCCGTATTACTTATATACTTATATGTTATTATAAATATGAAACAACCCTATTTCACCTTCTATCCATCCTATGGAAAACAAAATCTCCGCGCGCGCGTACGTACAGAATACCGTCTCCACGCCGTGGTGTGATATGTTTTCGACCACCGCCATACTTGGATGGGTATAATGGTGTAAATAAATAACTATATATGATTATTTTAATGTGATATTTATTCTGAAATATTATACATACACTTCAATACAATTCCACGATCATGGGAATGATATCATCACTCGTGCGTACGTACGGACTACTGTCTCCACGACGGGATGATATTCATTCTCCATGTTAACCATTAATGAATTATTATAAAGTATATATAATTAATAATAATGAAATATATGACATAATAATGATACTGGATTTATGTATATATATGTGTATGTAATCTACTTAATTCCATTCAATTCAACAAGGAAATGAAAACAGCATTCATGCGTACGTACGGCCTACCGTCTCCATGAACGGTGTATTTCATTCCATTTATCGATCTATATTATATATATATATATATATATGTATATTATGAATATATATTATATAGAAATCGTGTTTTACATTATGGAATTAAGTAAATCATGATATAAGCAATAATATAAATAACAACAAGTCGAAACACGTACGACAAATGAAACGATTTTACCCAAAATGCTGCTTTAACATTGAATTGACAAAAGAACGGGTAATATAAAGTCATAAGTGAACCATATATGATATCATAAAAATGAATATGATTCTATAATAAGTAAATGACATTATTTAAATCATTATACAGGAGTTTCGGATACATACAAATCATATCGGACGTAATGTAAGGGATAATTATTCCAATCTCATTCTTATCCGAGATTGTTTATTCGTAAGTATTTACTGGGGTTAGGTTTATTATCCATGTCCATACTTTTTCAAAATGTTTTCATAAAATGTTTACTTTTCTTCCATGTATGTTTAATGTCATTTTTACCCTTTTTATTTTTACCATATCGTATGGAAGAAATATTTCTTTTGTTTACCATACGAGATACTTTTTGACTTTTCCGGTAAAAGTACAAGAATAATATTTTTTTTAACTTATACGGCATGAATGGATTTTTATGGTTTCATAACTCCTTATTTTCAAGAATCTTACTATACAATATTTCATGACTATTTTCAACAAAATCCTTTTCTTTTAAAATTTCATGGAATTTTGTAAAAATAAAATGATTTTGTAGAAGAAAGGATATTTTACTCAATAATTCATTACAAGTGTTTTATCAAAAACACTTTCCATATAAGATGAAATTTTTTCATATGTTTATGTTTCAAGTATAATTTCTCTATGATTTACATGGTTTCACTTTTCTTATGATGAAATATCCATTTGTTTTATATGGATTATGTGATGATTGGATGATGTTTATGAAACCCATTTTATTATTTGGGTTATGATGAATGTTTTAAGTTTATTTTGTGGCACAAGTAAGAATGATTTCATTATGAGATGGGTGGGACCTATATCTCCCTCTAATGCATTGGGTAATGATTTATATCTCATGAGATAGATATGAATGGAATGGTATGTTAATCCGGTTCAGTAATACAGGACTGGAACGAGGAGTGAATTCGATTCATAAAGGGACTTTTTCCACTAAGATGGTCTTAGCAGCAATGCCTTTGCTACTATGGAAATAATATCATGTGTTTAATGGTTTCCACAATCACATGTTTTATTCCCATGGTATTTTATCATGATTAATGGTTCTTTATGATCTCTTCCTTATGTACTTCCATGTTTTATGTCATTGATCAAGTTTTTGATGTTTAAACATTATGTTCATGTTTTTAAGTTCAATTGTATATGATTTGTTTTATTTTATCCATTCTTACCCTTACTGAGCATTTGATATCGCCCTTTATATGTTTTATTTTCCCCTGGATTTAAAGAAAAGTTTTAGGTATGAAATCAAAAAGGGGAAGATTTTTATGGGAGATGTTGAAGATCTTTCACCACGATTAGAAGATTATGTTCCGAGTTTCCAAAGACAATAAACTATTACGGTCCTTTGGTGTCTGGTTTTTCTATGTATTAAGTATTTCTCAAAAGTAATGTAATGTTCATGTACGTCAAGTTTCGGGTCTCTACAAGGACTCTATATGAATTACTAGAAATTTAATAACCTAGGAAAATTCCTTCATCACTCTTGGAATAAATTTTTTCTAGATTATCCTTAGTATTAAGAATATTGACTTTTCAACCAAACACTTTGAAGTAGTTAACCTTGTGGTTTCTATTGTTCCTCAACTCATAGGGAGTTCTTTTAAGGATAAGTCTAATCAAGAATCTATTGATTATATAGAATATTGTGTTGATAGCTTCTTACAAAAAGTATATTGGCATTTTATACTCACTAATCATGGTTTTATAATTTTCATGTGGGGTTTTATTTCTTGTTTCTACAACACCATTCTTATGGGGTGTCCTAGGAGCATAGAATTTTTTACAATAGCCATTTTGTGATAAATAAGATTCAAAATCTTGGTTTTCAAACTCAAGGTCTTGTCCACTTCTTATGTTTTTAATTATAAGTCCACTATTATTTTTTACAGTCCTAGAATAATTGGTAAAATGAGAGAAACCTTGACTTTTGTGAACCAAGAAAAAGGTACAAGTATATCTAGAGTAGTCATCTACATGAATATTTAAATAGTTCTTAACACTTATACATGAAACTCTAGAAGGTCTAAATAGTTCCATATGAACCAACTCAAGAGGTTGAGAAGTTGAAACTCATTTCATTGGTTTGAAGGTGATTTTCTGCTATTTACTCTTTTGAAAATGATTATATGATTTGTCATTTGGAAACTCATGTTCAAGAAGATCCACAACTAAGCCATCTTCTATTATTCTTTATAAGGGAGTGCAAATTACAGTGTCCTAATATCCTATAATAAATCCAGGATTATTTATGAAAAGAACTCAACCATGAATTTTTTTTGAGAAATTATAGAATCTAAGTTAACAACATATACATTTTAATTTCTAAGAGAGGAAAATAATATCTTATTTTTAGAGTTAAAAATATTAAATTAGTAATTTTAAATTTTAACATTAAAACCATCATCACATAACTGATATATAATAAGTATATTATATTTCAATCCACCAAAAAAAGTAATTTAGAAATTAAAACTGGGTTAGAGTTTCCAATCTGGCCAAGGCTAATTATTTTTTCTTCGGCATTGTCACCAAAGGTGACATGCCCACCATCAATCTTTTCATATTTCTTGTACAATGATTAATACCCTATCATGTTCCTTGAATATCCACTCTCCAAGTACTATATGATTTTACAGGATCTTTTCAATCATTTTTCCTACAAAACAGATTTGAAAATAAAATATTTTGGTTCCCAAATTTGTTTGGTTCCAATAACATTAGTAAAAAGAACCTTGGGAACCCACATTTTCTTCATGGATTTCCTATAATCATTATGTAAAGTGTTTGAAAAAATAAAATTTATTTGGTCCAAATAAACATGAAATTGTAGAAGATGTTTCATAGTTTGGACTTACAGAAAATTTTTCAGACATAGGCGAAAAACTGGATTTTCAACATTTTGATAGAAAATTGGTTTTTTTTCATATTCCTCTTTCCTAGTTGGCATGTTATTATAGTAGTGTACTTACGAGCTACTTGTTTACAAGGAATTTGAACTATGATTTCTTTAACATTGGTAAATCCCTCTAGATCATTTTTTCAATTGCTCATTTGATAATTTAAGTTTATTGTTCTCCTTAAGAAGATGAAAGTTTTTCTCTTTTTTCACACTAAGATAATATTTAACAGTGGTAGTCAAAGCATACTATTTCTTTAAAAAAGTGTATTTATCTTTTTATTCATTATAAGTGTTTTCAAGAATTTTGAATATTCAAAAATTTCCTCATTTGTTCTATTTTCATAATCACTTTCATCTCGAGAATAATAGGAATTATGTTCAAGAGAATTTTGTGTTCCCACAAATGTGTTTATCATAAAGCTTATATTTTCATTATCAGACTTTTCATGAGAGGATTCTGATTTTCTAGATATGTCCTCATAAGCACTCCAAGATTCTGTTATGGCCTTTTTATAATTTATGAACGTATCATCATATTTATTCTTATACTTTATCTTGGGACAATCAGCCTTTACATGTACCTTTCTCTTACATTCATACCAAATTATTTCACTCTAAGTATCACCTTTCTTCTAATATTGTTTCCAATGGACCTTGTGATCATACTTAAATTTGAATTTCGGATTTCTAAAGAATTTCTTATTTCTATAAAATTTCTAAACAATTATGGGTATTTGAGCCATATCCTCATCCCTATCTGCTGATTATTGTTCATCACTTGAACTTTCAGTTTCATTTTGAATTTTTTATTTCTTCTTAGAGGTAGTAGATTTGAAAGAAACAAATTTTTTTGGGTTCATCATCCCTTTCTTTGTTAAATTTCAGTTCTTCCTCAAACATCATCAATTTGACTATTGAATCCTTTACTGGTAACTTGCTCATGTCATAGAATTCTATGATTGATACAGAAGTTCCTCTCCATCTATTAGGTAAGCATATGAGTATTCTCATTATTTGCTCCTTGGCTATAATGTATCCTCCCAGAGGGATAATAGTATTCACAATTTCTTTAAGCCTGAGATACATGTCAGAAATTGGCTCATTCAACTTAATTTTAATGTTATCATATTTAATGGTATATGTGTTAATTATCATTTCCATAACACTATAGGTTCCTTCATGTGAAATAGATAATGTTTCCCAAATCTCATGGGTTGTTTTACATTAAGAAATTATATAAAACTATTCATCGCCAAAAAAAATGTATAGGGAATTCATGGATTTCTATTTATTATTATTGGAAACCTTAGATGGGTCATCCCAAGTTTTTATAGTAGTAGTAGGAATATTATATTAATCTATAATTGAAGATCGAATCTCAAAAACCATACATTCTAAGTGCATTTTTATTTTAATTTTCCATTGTGAATAATGTGTTCTATTAAATAATGAAGGTCTCTTGGTAGTAGAACCTTCTAATATATTATTCATGATAAAGAAATAGAATTTTAAAGAACTATAAATTTTTAACTAATAAAAATTTAAAGATATTTAAAATACTACTAAAATCAAAGTTGAAATGGATTCTAAAACATATTTAAAATTTAAAATTATGACAATAGAAACTTGAAAACAACCTCTGATACCAAATATTTTTCAGAGTAGGACACTCAAGAGGGGGGTGATTGAGTTTCTATAAAAATTTTGGTTAATATTTTAGTTAAAAGGTTCCCCAATTTAAAATAAAACTGGCCAATTAACCAATGTAGTAAAATTATAATTGGCTGACTTCTGAAATAATTTCTTAGAAGATTGATTAATACTTAGTTATAACAATATGAGATATTTATAAAACTTTTAAAACTACTCTAACAAGGAAAATAGTTATAACTATCATCCATGACTAAAAATCAATGTAAAATTTAGTTTTCTGAAAAAAAAATAATTAAAATAGAGAAAGACTAAATTGAAAAAAAAATTGGATAGAAAACAAGAGGTTAAATCTTAAGAAGAGACTTAGTTCTCTCCACATGGTGATCAACTACAACCAAGAATCTATATAAATGAATATTTTGATCCACACCCTAGATTAGGGTTAACACAATAGTACACAGACTGTCCAGGTCACAAGACCTCTACCACAGTTCTACGTGGGAAAAAAATTATTTTCAGGTCACACATGACCTCTTACAAAGTTCTTCATGGGAAAACAAATGTTGGAAAACAATTGTTTGAGGATATCTAATATCCTCCAGTTTAGTGTAGGAGACAATGTATGTTTCTAGTATACACACACACACTACTCAAAAGTTTAGTTAAATAGTAAAAAATAGAGCAGAATATATTAAGAAGAGATTAGATATGATATGAGTGTTATTAAATACATTTATAGACTCTTTAAAGTATCAAAGTTTATGTTTGAGTCCTCTTCTTAAAATAGACATTGAAAATAGAGTGTCATGGAGCACTATGTTCTATCTTCCAGGAGGGTGAGAGGTTTTACTCCTTTGGTTTAGTTGGATGCTACTGAGATTATGGAACTTTTATGATCAATCGTGCTCTTTTTCATAGTAAGTAGGAATGAATAATTCCTCATGTGTTATTTCATCTGTATAGTGACCATGGGGAGTTTTTCTTATATCTTCTTGTGTATGTGTGTCTGCGCAATTCTTCATGTGTTTCCATTCATTCATGTGCTCTTATTTTTATATATATTATTGTAGCCTGACAATGCTCATGTTCGAGGTAGACACAATACCTCGTATTTCTGACATCCTCATTTAAGATTTCTGAAAAAGGCATTAAATTAATCAGTTTCATTAAAACACTCAAAATATGACCGTTAGAAATAATTTTAAATAGAAGAAATTTTAAATAGTCTATCGGTGAGTCATCGGTCGGTATCTCCATATTTCTGTGACTCATTCCATAATTGTGTCACTTTTTTGGTCTTTTCATACATCGGAGACTCATTACATCGGTGACTCATTTTAACTGTCGGTTAGTCCATGCGTCAACAACACCATGCATCAGTAGGTCATTTAAACTGATAGTAGGTCATCTGCATCTGTAGGTCGTCTACATCCGTAGGTCATTTGAACTGACGGTAGGTCGTCTACGTCGGTAGGTCATTTGGATCGGTAGGTCATTTTCATCGGTAGGTCATGTGAAATGGTTGGTCATTTGCATCTATAAGACATCTACATTGGTAGGTCATCTACATTGGTAGGTCATGTGCATCGATAGGTTATTTTCATTAGTGACTTATTTGAACTATGAGTGTCTCATCTCTTATATCATTGTATGTCTGTTACACTTAGAAAATATTTTTGCTTAGAGTGTCTTAAAATATAAATATTAACATAATGTACTAAATTTATGTGAGATAAAATATACACACAATTTAATATACTTAAACTTATATAATTATGATTGAAATGTTTAGAAATGATTAATAAGAGTTGACATGATTTGTGATTATTAAAACTATTTATACTAGAGAGGATGGCCGACAGTCTCCTATGGTCCAACAATCTCCCCCTTTTTTTATGATCACACATCACTGTATTAGTCATTACAATCATTTGGTATGGAATGAAATCATTCTACTTATCATCTCCCATTATGGATGATTGTTTATAATATCTAGATAAAGACCAGAGTTAAAATAAAGAGTAATGGTATCAAAGAGAAAACAAATATCGTATATAAGAGTGATATCAAAGGTAAAATAAATAATGATAATGCCAAACTATTTCTCCCCCTTGTGGGATTATCAAAATGAAAACTGGTAGAAAATAAATAGAATGTATCATAAAGTAATGGATAAAAGATAAATGGAGGAAGGGAGATAACATTAAATTCCATTAATCAATAATGTACAATGTATTAAAAGTCTACAGATAGAAATAAAAAAAGTCAAGAGAATAGCCCTATTAGAGAATGGTCCACACTATGGTTGAGGATTAAGAGGATACATCCCTTTCTCAGAGGGATCAATAAAGGGTCTATTAGGTGGTGGTTGAGAAGATGGAGCGTCTGATGAAATTTTCAGAGGAGGTAGGATCACTCTTTTTGGAACATTAGATACAGGGTTGGGTTTGTAATGGGAAAACACAGGGGGTTGAATCTATTCTTGGATCACTAGGAGAATCTGAGTCAGAGCCTGAATGTCTGACATTTGAGGTGGAGGCACTAATCTAGGAGGCCCATGAGGTGTAGTTGTAGGCATTACAATTTCTATACTTTCTACATGAAGGTATGGCTTTAATAGATTGATTAAATACTTAATAATCTCACCTATATATTTCATTTCTTTCTCAAATTCATCCTTATTCACTATAAATTTGTCCAAAAGAGGAGCGAAGTATTTCAACATATGTACTTGATCTTTAAAAGGTCTCTTTACAGGAGGATAAAACTGGTTCTCTGTCAAATACATAAATGGACTGGAAAACTGATGTTTGGTAATGATATTTTTTTAATAGTAGTCCACCTTTTTTGTGATCTTACCATTTTCAGTTTCAACACACTTAGATTAGAATCTGACCATATCATGAACATGATCACTATTATTCTCAACCTTTTCAATGTTCCCCAAACTAGAGGCATCAATTAAAGCTTGAATCTCTTCATTTACAATAGTTATGACTGCCTCAGTGTCTAGAGTCTGAGAAATATGATCATATGTAGAAGGAATATTAGTAGGAGATGAGGAATGAGTCTTCAAAGTTTTAAGAACAGTCTCCACACAACCTTTATACTCTTAGGTCAAAATATTTATTGCAAAATAAAGCCTAGAAATTTATTTTCTCAACTTCACAGTATTTGAAACAATTTTCTCAGCATTTGTAATTGGGTTGGGTTGAATCTCATCTATCACTTTCTTTGCAACATTAGCTGCATTATCATTACGTATAACTACTTTCTAGCTTGGAAAAGAAACCGATTTCCATGAATGCCTCATTTCTACTATTAAAGATCTGAGAGATTTTAATTCATCACTCAGCTCAAGGTTTTCTATTATTTATATTTGAATCACATTCACTATCTAAGATAGAATATATATACTTATAGCTGAAAGAACTTCTTCTTTAAACCTTTCAAAGTCTTCTATAGTGACAGACTCACTAGGAAGGGTCTCAGCCATTGATTCCCTTGAGAAAGGTAAAAACCCTTCATCATCTGAATCTTCATAATCAAATCCTAGTGCTAAATACCCCAGATTTATTTCCCATGAAACCATTATATCATCATTTAGAGGTGTGAGAGTTTCAAGTCTTACTCTTCCAAGTTGATTCTCTTCACCAGCTTGGTCGTATCTTTCTTGAGGATCCCCGAAAATTTAAGATCCCCTCACTGGTTTCTCATCATCACCATGAGGCATTCTTCTTTCATAAAATAAATGAGGTACATGAATTTATTGGGCAGCCACTTCAACAATAACTTCATTATTTTACCCTATTTCAACAACTTCAAGATTTTATCTTACTTCCACAACTTCAAGAAGTTATTCTAACCAAGTATGATCCATAATTTCAACCATTGCAATATCATCAACTTGATCATCCCTGTGATGGCCATCATCACTTTCACTACTTTCATCATCATCATGTCCCGAGACATGTTCTTCATTTCCATTTTTATCACTATATTCTTCACATTCTTCCTCTTCACTACCACTTCTACTTTCATCATATTCCCTTTCTTCTTCTTCTTCTTCAGAGCCACTGAATCTACTTAAAAATTCTTCACTGCCTGATACTTCTATCATCTCATCTCCATTATTTTTAAGTTTGGGATAATCAGAGGGTAAGGAAATTGGAGGACTATGAGGTCCAAAATAAAAAACATTACGAGGTTCAGTGGTGTCAAGATCACTCCTATCATTGATAGGTGACCCCTGATCTCTAACTGGAGTGTCATGTTCTTCTTCTTCTTCTAAGGAGTAAACAACTTACTCATTTAGTCCTATACCAAGATTATCCATATTCATAGGTATATTTGGATAGTCCACTAGATTTATCTTATCATAGATCTTATCTTCATCTCTAACCCATTATATCTTCCATGGGTTCTAGTTGATTTTCATCCTCTTACAAATATCATTACTGAGGCAGATTCCACTGCACTCAGATATAACTTCTTCTCCTTCATTTGCATAACCTTTAAATTTCATCATCGTCGAGATAATACTTGGATTTAATAGGGAATTATATTTTCACTAAGGTTTGACCATTTCATTCATGTGCACCGCAATGTGTCTACACAAATTTAGCTTGATCCATTTTCTTAGAAGATAAACCAATTAGACATATTGATACTTCAGATAAGCAATGTCCCCTTTACTATAATAGATATGTTGATGAATAAACTAAAACAAGATTCAACATTCTCCACTTAACTCTATTGTAATGGGTTTCTTGTGCTTATCATTATTAGTAATCTCTTTCAGAGCTGTCTCAAAGTAGGACATATCACTCCCAGGTGGAGAGGTACCTTGATAATCATAAAATACACCTTAATGAAGAAATTTAATATATTCATACCATTGTCTTGAAGAGAAATATATTCTCTTTCCACTCAATATGGACTTTATCTTGGAAACATCCCTTCATTTTAGCAGGAACTCAATATTCATGTAAAATTCATGAACTAGATTTTGGTAAAAGGGGATTTCATTATCTGAGAACCACTAAATCCAAACTTTTTATTATAGTACCCTAAGAAGATCAGACTTTATTTCCAATAGAAATTCCACAAGAACTTATTTTTCTGGAGTTACAATATAGTTCTCCAGAGTAATATTTACTGGTCTAGACGATTTTCTCAATTCATCCTCCCTTTTCTTAGATGCATGAGACTCAACACAATCAAGAGATCACTTCACACGTTCAATTCCAACAGTTTGGTTTGAAGGTTGGAAGGTGAAAGGTCAGGGGTAAAGAGAACAATGATCAATATAGTGTAGGGGTAAAGTAGTATAGTGGATCAATTCAAATTTATGTCATTTAGGGATTTTGAAATCACTATATCTTGAAATCGAGAACCAAGTTCAACAAAATCAATAAAACAGTGTCGTTTGGGTAAAAACATAAAATGTATAAAATAGTGAGTAATTAGTGTCAGTAAGAAATATTTTGTATAACACTAATGGTGTCATCTTGAAAATGCATCAATATTAGCATGATAGGGTATCAACATAATAATGTGTCGGTTTTCGCATGATATAGCATCGGTGTCAGTATGAAAACTATGACGGCATGACGTAGCATCGGTGTCATCAAGATAATTGTGTCGTCAAGACATAACATCAATGTTTGATACACAACTCTGTCGGTATGAAATTGTTATCAGTTTTAGAATGACATTTTCAACTTCATACTATGAGTGTCATTAGGACAACTTCACTTAAAATGGTCAAAGGAATAGAAGCATAAAGTCCTATATATTGATCATTCCTAATTCATGTATGACATTGTTCATTTGTTCAATGTTCAATGGATCCGTGAAAATTTCATCACACTGATGTTTAATGCCAATGAACTCTAAAATTATATCTCCTTTTTGATAAAGGTCCCTCAAAAAGTGATGTCTTACATCAATGTGTTTTTTCGTAGAATGTGAAACAGGATTCATAGAAATATTAATAGAACTTATGGTACCACAATTTGTAGGGACATGTTTGAATTGATATCCATATTCTAGTAATGTGTGTTTCATCCACAAAATGGTTTCAAAACAACTACCAATAGCTATATATTAATGTTTGAAAGTAGCTAATGCAAAAAAAAATTAATTTCTTAGTACACCATGAAACTAGAGACTTTCCCAAAAAGTGACATGTTCTAGAGGTGATTTTTTCTATCTAACTTACAAAAACCAAAATCATTATCTGAATAACTCAATAAATCAAAATTTTGTCATCTAGGATATAATAGTCCAAGGTTGGGAGTATGTTTGTGGTATTTCAAAATCATTTTAACAACAAGAAGATGAGATTCTTCTAGGTTTTCTTGAAAACGTGCACACATTCATAAAATAAACATAATATCTAGCCTAATAGAAGTTATTCAGAGTAAACTTCTAATAATTCCTCTATAATTGGTTTGATCAATAGATTTACCATCTTCATCAAGGTCCAACTTACAATTTGTACTCATTGGAGTGTCACAACTCTTAGTTCTTTCAAAGCCAAATATTTTTAAAATATCCTTAGTATATTTACTTTGATTAAAAAAATACCATCTTTATTTTTAAATATTTGAAATCTAATAAATAATTTTATTTCACCCATTAAACTCATTTCAAATTAAATTTTCATAATCTTTGAAAAATCAACACATAAATAATTTTTATAAGATACAAAGAAAATATCATCTACATAAAGTTTTACTACTAAAACATATTTGGAAATTATTTTTATAAAGAAAGTAGAATCAGATATACCATTTGTAAAACCTTTAGAAATAAGAGATGTGATGAGCATATCATACCAAGCTCTTGATGTTTTCATTAAACAATATAATGTTTTTGTTAATTTAAAAACATAATTTGGAAAATAAGGGTTGTTAAAACCCGAAGGATGTTTAGAAAATCCTAAAATATATACCCATTTAGAAATGCACTCTTAACATCCATTTGATAAATTTTGAATTCTAGATTTGCTGCATAAGAAAGTAGGATTCTAATAGACTCAAGTCTAGCTACTGGTACAAAAGTTTCCTAATAGTCAATCTCATCTTATTTAATATAACCTTTTGAAACCAATCTATCTTTGTTTATAACTATGGTTCCAAATTTATCCACTTTATTCTTAAACACCCATGTTTTACCTATAGTCAATGTGTCTTTGGGTATGTCTACATGTTACCAGACTTTGTTTCTTTCAAACTGATTTAACTCTTCTTGTATTGACATCGCCCAAAATTCATCATTGATAGAATCATTGATGTTCTTAGGTTAAAGATGTGACAGAAAATCTTTATGTAAAACTTGATTTATTAGAGAAGCTCTAGTCTATGTTCCTTTGTCTAAATATCCCACTATAGAATCTAAAGGATTTTTCTTGAGAGTACTGATAGGTCTAGAATATAAGGTACTAGTCACTTCATATTCTTCAATAGGTTCAGGTTCATTATGACTAAAAATTGTAGAATTTTCATTACTGGATGTTTTAATAGATTTCTTTATAGGGTGATCAAAATATTTAGTATTGATGTCCAGGATTGATATATCATCCTCAAGATTCTCTAGAGAGGTCTATGGCTCTTGTGGATCTATCTCATCAAATTTTACCTTTATAGATTCTTCCATACAATTGGTTATATTATCAAAAACTCTATTGCCTTTAGTAGAAATTGAATAACCAAGGAAAATTCATTCATCACTCTTGGAGGATAATTTTTCTAGATTATCCTTAGTGTTATGAATAAATACTTTTCGTCCAAACACTTTGAAGTAGTTAACCTTTTGTTTTCTATTGTTCCACATCTCATAAGAAGTTCTTTCAAGGATAGGTATAATCAAGAATCTATTAATTATATAGCATGTTGTATTGACAGCTTCTACCCAAAAGTATATAGGTAGGTCATACTCACTAAGCATGGTTATAGAAATTTCATTTAGGGTTCTATTTCTTCTTTCGATGACACCATTTTTAGGGTGCCTTAGGAGCATAGAATTTATGACTATAGCCATTTTGTAAGAAAAATGATTCAAACACTTTGTTTTAAATTTCAAAAACATGGTCACTTTTTAGTTTTTCAATTATAAGACCACTAAGATTTTCTACGGTCCTAGAATACATGGTAAAATGAGAGAAATTGTCCCTTTCGTGATCCATGAAAAAGGGCCAAGTATATCAAGGGTATTAATCTACAAGAATAACTACATAATGCTTCCCACATAGAATTGAAAATCTAGAAGGTCCAAATAGATCCATGTGAACCAACTCAAGAGGTTAAGAAGTTGAAACTTCTTTCTTGGTTTTGAAAGATATTTTTTGTTTTTACCCTTTTGACAATGATTACATAATTTCTCATTTGGAAACTCAAGTTTATGAATATCCTTGACTAAGCCTTTTCAAGTAAGCTTTCTAAGGGAGTAAACATAACAATTTTCTAATCTCCTATACGAAATACAATATTATTTATGAAAAGAACTCAACCCTAAAACATTTTGAGAAATTAAATAATCTAAGTTAACAGCATATTCATTTTCATTTATAAGAGTACAAAATACTAACATATTTTTAGCATTAAAAAAATTCACGAATCATTTTCAAATTTAACATTAAAACCATTATCACATAACTGAGAGATTCTATATAGATTACATTTCAATCCATCAACAAAAATTACATTATAAATTAAAACTAAGTTAGAGTTACCAATCTGGCTGAGGCCAATTATTTTTTCATTTGGCATTGTCGTTTAAGGTAACATACCCAACATCAATATTTATCATGTTATTGAAGCATGATTAATATCCTGTCATGTGTCTTGAACATCCATTTTACAAGTACCATAAGATTTTATAGGATCTTTTCAAAACAATTTTCCTACAAAAAATATTAGATTATAGAATATTTTTGTACCAAGATTTTTTTGGGACTAGTAACATTAGTAATAAGAGCCTTGGGAACCCACATTTGCTTCGTGGGTTTCCTATAAAAAGTATGTAATGTATTATAAAAATACAATTTATTTGATCCAGAAAAACATAAAACATTAGGAAATGATTTATAGCTAAGACCTGTAAAAAAAATTCAGAACTTGGCCTAAAACTGGATTTTCAAGACTTTGATACAAAATGGATTTTTTCATATTCCTATTTCTTAGTTGGTATCTTTTTCCTAGTAGTTTACTTAGGAGATACTAGTTTACCATGAATTTGAGCTAATATTTCTTTACCATTAGTAATTATCTCTAGATCATTTTTCAATTACTCATTTGATAATTTAAGTTCATTGTTCTCCTTAAGTAGTAGAAATATTTTCCCCTTTTCCACACCATGTTTAGATTTAACAGTGGTAGTCAAAGCATACTATTTCGTTAAATATTTGTATTTTTTTTTTCATCACAAGTGTCTTCTATAATTTTTCGATATTCAAACATTTCCTCATTTTTCATGTTTTCTAAGTCACTTTAATATCTGGAATAATATAAATTATGTTTAGAAGAATATGGTGTTACCTTAGATGTGTTTTTCATAAAAAACATATTTTCTTTGTTGGACTTTTCATGGGGGGATTCTGAGACACTTGAGCTATCCTTAGAATCACTCCAAGTTTCCATCATGGCCTTTTAATAATTTATATCCTTATCATCATACTTATTATTTTAATTTAGCTTGGGACAATCAACCTTTACATGTACCTTCCTCTTACATTCATAACAAATTATTTCATTAGAAGTATCACATTTCTTCAAATCCTATTTTCAATGGCCCTTGTGATCATACATAAATTTATATTTGGTATTTTCAAATAATTTCTCCTTTCTATAAAATTTATTAAATCTTTTTTTTATTTGATCTATCTCCTCATCACTGTCGGTTGATGATTTTTCATCAATTGAACTTTCAGTTTCATCTTGAACTTTGTCCTTCTTCTTAGAGGTAGTAGTTTTGAAAAAATAGACTTACATTTGCATTCATTATCCTCCTTTTGTTGACTTTTATTTCTTCCTCAAACATCATCAAATTTCCTATAAACTCATTTACTAGTAACTTGCTGATGTCACAGGATTCTCTAATTGATAAAATAGTTCCTCTGAATCTATCTAGTGAGCATATAAGTATTCTCATTATTTTCTCCTTGGATATAACCTCTCTTCCCAAAGAGACCATAGTATTCAAAATTTCATTAACCTTGAGATACATTTCAGAAATATCCTCATCAAGCTTCATTTTAAAGTTATCATATTTAATGGTATATGTGTTAAGTCTCATTTCCTTAACACTAGAGCTTTCTTCATGTGAAATAGATAAAGTGTCCCAAATTTCATGTGTTGTTTTACATGTAGAAATAATTTTAAGCTCTTCATAACCTAAATAATAGTATAAAAAATTCATGGATTTGTAATTATTGTTATAGGAATCCTTAGTTGGTCATCACGTGTATTTATAGTAGTATTAGGAATCTTATATTCATCTATAATTTAACACCAAATTTCAAAACCAATACTTTCTATGTGTGTTTTCATTTTAATTTTCCACTGTGAATAATTTATTCAATTAAAGAATGGAGTTATGTCGGTAGAATAGCCTTACAGTATATTATCCAAGATAATGATATAGAATTTTAAAGAACTAGAAATTTATAACTAATAGAAATTTAAAGATCTTTAAAATAAAACTAAAATTGTAGTTGAAAAAGATTTTAAAACAGATTTAAAATTTAAAATTTTGAAAACAGAAACATGAAAACAACATCTGATACCAAATATTGGTTAGATTAATACACTCAATAGGGGGTGAGTTGATTTCCTATAAAAAGTTTTGTTAAAAATATTCTTTAAAAGGTTCCCCCAATTTAAAATAAAACTGGACAATTAACCAAGGTAGTAAAATTATAATAGTTTGAATACTCAAATAGTTTCTCAAAAGATCGATTAATTCTTAGTTATAATAATATGAGATATTGATACAACTTTTTAAACTAGTATAATAAGAAAAAAAAAGTTATAACTAAAATCTAATAGTAACTATCAAAGTAAAAAAATCAGGAAAATCAATTAAAACAGCGAAATACTAAACTGAAAACATAGCAATTATAAAAAAATGGATCAGTCTCAAGTAGAGACTTAGTCCTCTCCACTTTATTATCACATTCCACCAACCAATATATATAAATAGATATTTTGATCCACATCCTAGATCAGGGTTAACTGAATAGTACATAGACTTTCTAGGTCACTAGACCTCTATCACGGTTCTAATTAGGAACAAAAATAACAATCAGGTCACACATGACCTCTTCCACGATTCTTCATGGGATAAACAAGTGTAAGAAAAGAGATGTTTGAGGATATCTAGTATCCACCAGTTTATTGAAGGAGATAGTGTATGTTTTTAGTACGAACACACTCACTACATGAATGTTTAGTTAAATAGTACATACTAGAAAATAATATACTAAGAAGGTATTAGAGATGCTTTGAGTGTTATTCATTTCAGCTCTTGACTCTCTTATGTATCAGATTTGAAGCTTGAGTCCTTTTTTGGAAATAGACACTAAAATAAGAGTGTCATGGAGCATTGTGTTCTGTCTTCCAGGTGGGTGAGAAGTTATTCTTCTTTTGTTTAGTTAGATACTACTGAGATGGTGAAACTTTTATGATCAACAGTTATATGGTTCATAGTAAGAAGGAATGAAAAATTCCTCAAGTGTTATTTCTTTCTATATGGTGCTGGTGGGGGTTTTTCTTTTATCATATTGTGTATTTGTGACTTCGTAAGTTTTCTAGTGTGTCTGTTCTTTCATGTTCTCTTCTTTTTATATATATTATTACAGCCCGATAATGTGCATGTTTTAGGTAGACACAATACCTCGTATTTTTAACTTCCTCATTTAAGATGTCTTCAAAAGGGAATTTAATAAATCAGTCACATTAAAACAATCAAAATATGATCGTTATAAATAATTTTATA
The DNA here is from genome assembly GCA_963277665.1 of Viscum album. Classification (NCBI taxonomy): domain Eukaryota; kingdom Viridiplantae; phylum Streptophyta; class Magnoliopsida; order Santalales; family Viscaceae; genus Viscum; species Viscum album. The sequence continues at coordinate 510,991,750 of OY728145.1, forward strand.
TAGAAGAAACTTTAAACATTCTATTAGTGATTCCACAGTCTTTATCTTCTTTTGTTAGTGACTCATTCCATTGGTGTATCATTGTTTTGGTCTTTCCATGCATAAGTGACTCATTGCATCGGTGAATCATTTCCTCATTGACTCATTTTAATTGTCGGTGAGTCCTTGTGTTGGTAGTACCATGCATCATTATGTCATTTGAATTGATGATAGGTCATCTACATCGGTAGGTCATTTTCATCGATAGGTCATTTGCGTTGGTAGGTCATTTTCATCGTTAGGTCATGTGAAATGGTAGGTCATTTGCATCGGTAGGTCATCTGCATCGGTAGGTCATTTGCATCGGTTGGTCATTTTCATTGGTGACTCAGTTGAACTGTCAGCATCTCATCCCTTCTATCGGTGTTAGTATGTTTCACATAGAAAATATTTTTTTTGGACTATCTTACAAAATAAATATTAACTGAATTTAATAAATTTTTGTGAGATCATAGATAAACATAAATTCACATACTAAAACATAAATAATAATGATTGAAATGATTAGACATGATTAATAAGAGTTGACATGATTTTTGATTATTAAAACTATTAATACTTGAGAGGATGGCCAACAATCTTATATGGTCCAACACAATCGAAGATAATAAGTGATTATAAGAAGATCATAAAGGTGTGAAAGCATAATAAAGTAAATGGAAATAACTAAATAGAATTTTTAATTGATCTTTTTTTATAATTAGACACCTTGAATTTTTTAAATAATACTTACAGATCTAGTTGTTGATTTAGATTACTATTTCAGGCTCTATATAGCCACAATGTTGATATATTAAAAATATTAAATATATCAACTTAATGACATGTAAAAATTTGAAAATAATTGATTTACCATTTAATGAGAAAACGGATTCCACTATTCAATTAGAAATTTGGAGTTTACCCTAGGTGCGATATATGGTTTATTCTCGTCAAACCTATGGTCGATGATCAATCACAGGTGGATAATAGTGAAATTAAATTAAAATTTTAATTTAATCTTATAATTAAATATCTAATCCAAGAAGTTATCTATTTGAACACAATTATGGAAGATATCTTGGGTTATTTTCACAAACCTAAAAGATCCATTGAGGGGGAGATCCACCGTTATGGTAATTCATTGGACAATAATTGGATTCAATAGAATTCATGGATCATCAATAAAATTAATAGGGATTGCTAAAAACATTATAGGGTCTTGAAAAATCCGCAAAAGACAATGATAATCCCCTTTGATTCAAGGTAGATCCTACCCAATTTCCCCCAAAGAATTGGGGAAAAGTGTGGAGAATACTCAAAGGATGGCACAAGCCGAACCGGTCCGCAGACTGGTCCAATGATAATGGTGCACGGCCAGTTCCGTGAAGAACCCCCCTCCGTGGACCGCTGTCGTTCACAGAATGGAGGCGGAAGCCCTCCACGGGCGTGAAGCAGGACCTGCATCATCCTGGTTCACCATCACGAACCGCCCCAGCTGCAAACCGCATCGACCAACCCGGACCGCATCCATTATCTTTCGTAGAATGGAGGCTGAACCCTACGTGGCCATGAAGCACTCCCCGAGTTAGTTTGGTTCGTGGGGGACATGCGTTCAATTCCCCCTGCGAGTTGTAGATTGACCAAGTCATCCATAAACCGGGTTTCTGATCATGGGCCTCCGTAAAAGGTGCTGCATGACCACATATACATCTCTTTCCCCAATCTATAAAAGGAGATCGAGGGTGAAGAGGGAGGGAGGAAATTGTAGATTGATCAGATTCAGGTGGAAGGATTTTGAAGGAAGGATCTTAGGATTTCACAAACAGCGAAGTTCCAGTTCGCAAACCAGAACAGGTATGAAGCTGGAAGCGAATTAATAAGGAACCAAAAATACATAACAACTTGGTGAACCGCGAACATAAAATAACAATGAAAAGAAGACCGCAAACCATGGCCCCTCTGAAGATGCACCCCCCACGGATTGGGGAGTTTATGCCCCTTTTTCGATCTGCCGCACCGCGTAGCACCCTCCTACACGGGTGAAGCCCCGACTGACGAACCCCCGACCGACATCACCCTCGGCCACCACTACTCGCATGGACCCCTCCACAAACCAACCTGGTATGTGGGCCAAACCCGAAGCCACGAACCACCATGGTTTACGGGATGCTCACCAAGCCACAAACCACCCCGGTTCGTAGAATGCCCATTAGTCCGCGGACCACCCTGGTTCACGGATGGACTCTCCAGCCGCGTAGAACCTCCCTACGAGAAGGGTGCCACAACTCATACACCTTTGTGGCCCTCCATATCCTTTAGAGTTCCCATTCCATGGGCCAGATAAAATCCTTCCAATCTGGTCTGATCCTATGCAACCCCCTCATTGGCCAATTCATCGGCCCCGAGCTGAGGCCTCCACCAAAGCAACTAGACCCATGTGATGTAACCTTCAGGCGCATCAGCGTGCCATTTTGAGTTCACATACCCACGGTAAGTGAGGTCGAAGGGGTTGCTCCATCCCTTGAGCGGATTCCCGAAGCATTCCTGGCTTCACATTCCCACAGTAATACGGAGTCTGAGCCCGGGAGTCTCCTTTCAATCCCTCCAATTGTTAGGACTACGACACTTCTCCCCTCTCTGAGGCATGGCAGACTACCCATCAGAAGGAAGCCCCCATGCACCTTCATACTTCCCCACGTCCATGGCCAAGTAAGGGCATAGTGGGGAAGGGTGCTGCTCTATCCTTCTTTGGGTCCAAGTCCATCTCCCACTGCGCTTTTTCGCCATGGGCATCCATCTCGGAGTAAGCCCCAACTTTTTGGGCTGCTCAATGCGTAATCCCCACTCACATCCCACAGATGCACCTTTCGTGATGTGATCGTCTGGTCCCTGCTGCCTCTTGTTTCTCACACCGAGCATGACTCACATGGGCTTAGAGTAAAAGCATCGACCATGAAATCCTCTTATGGGACTCCTCAGAGTGTAAGCCCCGATCCATTACCCTGAGCATCCTCAGAGTGTAAGCCCCAATCCATTACCTTGGGCCTCCTCAGAGTGTAAGCCCCAATCCATTACCCTCGGCCTCCTAAAAGTGTAAGCCCCAATCCATTACCCTGGGATGCCTTAGAGCGTAAGCCCCACTCTGATTCGAACTACGTGGACTTTGATTCCCCACCATAGGGATACGTAGGAAGCCTCCAAGTGGTTCAAGACCGATCACCATCAGAACCCTGGGTCCACAATCACACCGGTTCTCCGACACTTCGATTATAACTATGTAGACTTTGATTTCCCACTACATGGATACGTAGCAAGCCACCAAGAGGTTCTTGCCCGATCACCATCGGACCCCCGGGTTCACATTCATGTCGGTTCTCCGACACTCCAATTAGAACTACGTGGAATTTGATCCCTCTCCCCTAGGCAGGATATGTTGGAAGCCTCCCCGAGGTTCAAGCCCAATACTCGGCCGATCCAACCATCTTCACATCGGTTCACCAAACCAACCCTAGGCATCTTGGAGAGTAAGCCCCATACCAAACCGAACAACGTGGATTATGATTCCCCTCATGAGGATACATAGGAAACTCGTATCACAGGTTTGATCCAAATTCTCAAGTCGTTATCTGTCTCCCTAGGATGACAATAAACTCTAGATTTCTCGGTTATGAGGCTTTAAATTAGTGTCGTCTCAATGAGTCCAGATTATTCGGGGTCATTAATCCAATGAGGGATGGTAAACCTTGGGCCTAAATGATTCTGAATCCCTGAGTTTAGCTAACCATTTCCAACTAGGAATAATCCGTGGATACTTTCATTGGGTATAAACCAAAGATTCATGAACATATGAATACATCTTAAATCTATAAGAGAGTCCCAGAATAGGAAATAATTCCCCCCAAAAGGGTGTGATGAGCCTGACTTCCCATCCTCTCAACCAATGTGAGTTCTTAAGTGTCGCTGTCAAAATCACCCAGCGAATGCCTGCCTTTTGAAAGCAGGTCCACGTATCGTCGGATACGGAACCGTTGGGCATTTCGAACCGATCCGAAAAGAAATGGTGAACCAGACGTGAATCTTTAACCAAGAATGACATATTTAACATAATCCCACACTGTTCCCCCTTTATACTCATAAGGAGGACCAATAAAGGTCGTTAATTATGCATGGGGTCATGAGATGATCCTTCGATGGGTTTGTTGTTTGTATTTGTTAAAAAAATTACGGGTACCACTCAGAACTCCCTTCGATCCAATGGCGTCACGAAGGAACTCACAGGTGCGTGTTTCCAACAACGCAATGACCGGACTTCCTCGCCAACAGAGGACCTCGTCACCTACCCAGCATCTTCAACACTGGGTCTCGGATGCGTTGATCCGAGAGTACCACATGAACGGTACTCTCCCGACGGTGGAGGCAGCCATGAACGCCCTCCAATCCTCCAGGACTCGCTGGTCGCCTGCCTAGGAGCGGCCGCAAAAGAAGGTCCAGACGTCCCATGTTGTCGTCTCAAACCATTTCAGGAGTCTATCCCTAGAACGGGACAACACGGACCTCCCTTATCCTAGGGAGGCGGATGAGGTCGACGCTAATCACAGCATCCCCGCTGAACGGGGGCTCCTCTCCAATGCCCCTACCGTAAGACGTCACCGCAGTCACGTTGCGACTCAACATACTCATTATAAGGAGGATGTCACCCCGAGGATCGAGGACCATGCTCCCTGAGCTCCAGCCCCATGGACTGCCTGATGAGGGTGGCAAACTTAAAACTAAGGACCGGTCATCACCCTTGTCCCTGAGGAAGAGCTCTGATGCCCAGTCATAGAGACGTATCACAAATAGGCACATACACTTCTTCGCTCCTCGAAATCCCGCCATCCAGAAATGGTGGCATCATATGAGCAGGCATGAATCCTCGTTGGGCTCCTTCAAGCCCATCGCTCATGCAAGACGGAACCTACCTGGGAGAAACTTCTCCCTGCCCAGGGTTGTGAAGCCCTCCAACCCGATGTGGTGGTGACCCAGCGCCTGTAGGACCAGCTCCTAGCAGATGATCTTGATTCCTACCACACTGATGTGGTGGTGTTTTCCTCTGGAATTGGGGATGACCTCCTCGATTGAAGGTTCAAACATTCCAAGCAGTTCCTAAAGGGTTTTTTCATAGAACCAGAAACATCAAATGATTCCATATCCATTTGAACCTACTTTCCAAAGGTATGAACTCATTATTTGTGGACTGATGGGGCTTAAGAATTTTCATTGGTAGAGAGGATGGGAGGTCGGACTCATTACTCCTTTTTGAGGGGAATTATTGTCTACTCCAGGACTCTCTTTATAGATTTAAGTTATGTTCGTGAATCCTTTTTACATTACCAAGTATAAAATGATCTTTCCTTTAGATCTAACAATAAATGATTGATATGTTGGAAATTTAGAGAATCTTTTATATGTATTAGAGGTTCTTCATCGATAGAGAATCATCTGTATTTGTTAGAGATTCATGTTCAATGGTATCCTTCGACACATTTATATAGAAGTATCTTGGTCATTATGATGACCATGCTAGTTTTAAAGCCACTCAGTGGGGCACTTGAAGTTTATTGTCATTCAGAAGGACATGGATTATTTTAGAGTTGGGATTGAACCCACAGATGGGCTACCTACGCATCCTTTGTTTAGAAAAGTAATCAGAACCCACGTAGTTTGAGTAAGGGAGTATGATATTTATGATTGATGGCTCAAAGAAGGATTTCATAATTACATTTACACTCTAAGCTCACGTGAGTCATGCTCGGTGTGAGAAACAAGAGCTATTGGTAAAAACCAGAAAATTATTCCATGAAAGATGCAATCATAAGAAATAATGTGGGGCTTATGTATGTATGACTTCCCATATAAATGAAGATTAGGATTTATTTCAGGGAAGAAATCTAGGAACAGGATCCATAATGGTATATGTGCTTCATGGAGATTTGAATACTCTAACTTGGGGCTTACTCTTGAAAAGGATGCCCAAATTAGGATAGGACTTATGATTGGGTTTTACTCCTGAGAAGGAATCCCAGATCAAAATTTATTATGACTGGTTAATAGAAATTAAGACTGGGGCTTATTCCTAAGAAGGAGGCCCCGGTTAAGGGACTTGAAAATTTAAGGGACTTGGGGCTTACTCCTAAAGAGGATGCCCATATTTGAGACTGGGGCTTACTCCTAAAAAGGATGCCCAAGTTAATTAGGACTTGAGTCCTAATCCTAAGGAGGATGCCCATACTTTGAGAATTATGATAGGGGCTTACACCTGGAAAGGAGGCCCAGGTTTGAGAATTATAGTTGGGGCTTACTCCTAAGGAGGATGCCCAGATTTCAGAATTTTAAGATTGGGACATACTCTTGAAAAGGAATCTCATACTTGAGACTGGGGATTTCTCCTGAAAAGGCGGCTCATACTTGAGACTAGGGATTACTCCTGAAAAGGAGGCCCAGGTTAAGAGAATTATGGGTGGGGCTTACTCCAGAAAAGGAGTCCCATATTTAGGGAAATTATGATTGGGGCTTACTCCTGAAAAGGATGCCCATATTTGAGACTGGGGCTTATTCATGAAAAGGAGGCCCAGATTAAGGAGGAATTGGGGCTTACTCCTAAGGAGGATGACCATATTTAAGTGTTCTCTCATCTTAAAGGATGAGGTTGAATGAATGAAATCTCAATATTTAGTGACAAAAAGATGTGAAAATCACTAGGTTTTGAGAAATGTTCCACGAAGTTCCTTTCAAATAAGGAATTTGAATCAATAAATCATGCCATAAATGGATTTGAATAGTGTCTTGAAGACTTAATCTTGAATAGGAGAGGTGGAAAGACATAAGAGGGGTTAAATGGGCAAGAAAGGCACCCAAAAAATGCAGGGGCACGCAAGTCCTGGCAGGCGCGCAAGTACTGTGTGGGCGCGCAAGTCTTGGCCGCATAGGTATACCTGCATGACACATGGGTACTTGCAAGATTGTAAACCAGCATGGTAATACTTGGGAGATCCTTGACCAATTCCTTTATAATTATATTGAGGTACTTCCAGAAGAGAGGCGCACAAGTTTTGGTGAGGAAGTAGGGAGGCGTGCAAGTATGTTCATTTCCCTTAAGGGTAAAACACCTTAGTCGCACAAGTGTTAGGGAATTCTAACACTTAGACCTTACTCCTCTTGTTTAGACCTTCCATTATAGGTAAATAATTACCTTTATGTGTTTGGAAGACCTGAAGAAGAGACTTGGGCGTTCAGAGCTCTAAATCTGAATTCTGGAAAAATTTCTCTCGAAATGGGGGGCCCATAGGGTCTATTTATAGGCTGGAGAAGACCCCAGGTGGTTATCCTTTGGGGAATTCAAGTCAATTGCGTGACCATTAGGCGTCGCGCAAGAGGACTTGCGCCATAGTGATGGAACTTGTGCGGAACATGTGCTTTTGAAGCCTTGTTCATGCCTTTGTCGATTTTTGATGTTTTCTTCAAAGGATGAATCAATTTGTGCTAAGTCATTTCTCTTTACATTCCTTTGGACTTTGTGATGAAAAGGAGCATCAACAAAAGTCCCCCCTCAGAGTTGGATCCGAAAGAAATGAGGATGTGACTCTGAGGAAAAGAAGAAAACCAAAGGAAAGGCGGAGCGCAAGTTTTCAGGGTGCAACACTTGTCGTGCAAGTTCGATCCGTGCAGGGCTGGAGAATGCGGGATGGAGTGCGCTGCCTGTAGGCGCGCAGGTGGGTAGCCTGGCCTATAAATACACGGTCATTTTCCACGCATAGCTCTTGATTTCTGGATTCTTGAGCTCCCGCCGCACAGGTCACCTTTTCCGTGCAAGTCTCTCGTTTTCCGCTGTTTCTTCGCTGTCATGTTGTGGTCAAGGGAATAAGACTTCAGTGGTGATACTTGTGAGACAGATTCTTTCGCGGCACATTAATACTTGTGCGACACATCCATACTTGTGTTCCAAGTTTAGACTTGCGCTCCTTAACGCCTTATACATTTTTTCAAATTTCATCACAAAGTTTATGAAAAATCAATCCATTTAAGAGTTAATTTATTCAAATCTTGTGCAGATTTAATGGCTCCCAAGAGAATCGAAAAGGCTGATGGACTGGCTAGCAAGCGGATTGATGACATGATGAACATTGTTGGACATGATTACTATGATATCTTCGATAGCACTCTCCCATATTTGGCTATGTATTTGAAGAAATGTCATCTTAATTTCCCACAGAGCATCTACCTACCTCTATATGGTCATGGTTATCTGCAAGGAGTCAATGATCCCGATGCAAATGATTATATGCTTGAGATGTAGTTGCACTGCTACTCCTCTATTTCAGTTATGCTATGTGGAGAGAACCGAAGCCTGACGTACATTGACATTACATTACATTTGCAGAATACTTAGTACATAACAAAAAAACACACACAAGGATTGTAATAGTTTAGGGTCTTTGGAAACTCGGAATATAATCTTCTAATCCTGGTGAAAGATCTTCAACATCTCCCATAAAGATCTTCCTTTTTTTATACCTAAAACCTTTCTTTATATCCTGGGGATAAGAAAACATAAAAGGGTGAGCTCAAATGCTCTGTAAGGGTAAACAAAAGAAATATCAATCACATCATATACATAAGCACATAACTTTTGGAAATCATAACCTGTAAAAGAGATCATAATTTCATAACCTGAGATAACTCATGGTAGTGAAATGTAATCACAATAATCATAAATAAAAACATTAAACTTTGTGGCATACACACATAATCATACAGAATCTTTTCTTGTTAGTCAAGACTCATTGCCAAGACTATCTTAGTGGACAAAGTCCCTTTCTGAACCGAGTCACCCTCGTTTCAGTCCTGTTTCACTGAACCGGTATAACCTACCATTCCAGCCATGTTTATCTCATGAGATATAAAATATTTACCCAATGCATTGGAGGGAGATATAGGTCCCACCCATCTCATAATGATACCATTCTTATGTGTGCCACAAAATCATAAACCATACATCATTGCATAACCCATGTAATAAAAATGGGAATCTTAAACATCATGACATCATAAAACAATTCATATACGATAAAGAAATTCATAAAAATAATTCCATCACAACATAATCAAATCAATGTAATAATAGGGATAAAAATAGAACCCTTTATTATCTTATATGGAAAATAATTTTGATAAAACACTTGAACTCCATTCTTGAGGAAAATATCCTTTCAACTTCAAAAACATTTTTCCTTTCTTAATATGTCATTAAATTTTAAACTAAAAGAAGTTGATTAAAAATAAACTTGAAAACTTTTAAAGGAATATTTTTGGAAATAATGTTTTAAAAATCCATTCATGCCGTATAAGTTTAAAAAAAATTCTTCTCGTACTTTTGTCAGAAAAGTCAAAAAGTACCTTGTATGAAAAAAAAAGACAAAAGATTCCTTTCATATACTTTACTAAAAACTCACCGAAGGGTAAAATAGGATTTTAACAATTTTAGGTGAATGGAAATAATATTATATATTGAGGAAACATGGATGTGGATGATAAAATACACCCTAGTAAATGCCCAAGTATAAACAATCTCGGATAAAAATGAGATTGTGATATTTCCTTACCTTAGGTCCGATTTGCTTCGTAAATGTCTGAACCTACTATATAATGATTTAAATAATGTCATTGACTTATTACAGAATCATATTTATTGTTATGATATCATATATTGTTCACTTATGACTTTATATTACCCGTTCTTTTGTAAATTACATGTTAAAGAGCATTTTAGGTAAAATTGTTTCATTTGTCGTCCGTGTTTTGACTTATAATTATTTATATGATTACTTATATCATGATTACTTAATTACAGAAAATAAAACATGATTTATATATATATATATATATTCATAATATACATATATATAGTAAATGGAAAGAAATACATCGTTCATGGAGACGGTAGGTCGTACGTGCGCAAGAACGCTATTTTCGTTTCCTTATTGAGTTGAACGGAATTAAGTAGATGACATAGATATATATACACATAAATCCAGTATAATTATTATGTCATATATTTCATGATTACTTATTATATATACTTTATAATCATTCATGAATGGTTAACGTGGAGAATGAATCTCATCACGTCGTGGAGACGGTAGTCCGTACGTACGCCCGAGCGATGATATCGTTCCCATGGTCGTGGAATTTTGTTGAAGTGTATGTATAATATTTCAGTATCAATATCTCTTTATAATAATCATATATAGTTACTCATTACACCATTATACCCATCTAATTAAGGTGGTGGCGGAAAATAGATTACACCACGGCGTGGAGACGGTATTCCGTACGTACGCACGCGCGGTGATTTCCTTTTTCCGTAGGATGGATAGAAGGTTAGTTAGAGTTGTTTCATATTTATAATAACATATAAGTATATAATAAATACTGATGTTATTACTTTATCATGAAACAACTAAAGAATAAGAAGATGAAGAAGAAAGAAATTGAAAAAGATCGGTAATGGATATTACCTCTTTTTGACGCGCCTTCACTTAACCTCCACATAAAGAACTATGGATGGTCTTTGAAGAAGACCGGGACCTCTAGGATGATACTAGGAAAGTGGAGAAGATATTTTGGCAGGGTTTGGCCGATCTTGAAGGCTCAAAGTTGTGTGAGGAAGAGAGGGAGGAGGTGCCCTTTTATAAGGGAGGAGAGGGGCTCCTTTGGAAAACTAAAAAAAATATTTTATTATAAAGTCATATTCAGTTTTAAATAGCTCCAAATTGATTTATTTTGAGGCTAAGGTGGGTATGGGTAGAAACAATCTCATACAATATAATTTAGACATGTTTAGGTTCCTATTTTAACCTTATCATTTAGATTTAACATTAAGTTAAATAATTTTACTTTTACCGTGTCTTCTTGTGTTCTTATACTATAAGGTTAATAAACTTATTATAAGAAGACAAACGAACCCCAATTTGTTTATTATTAATATATATAACCTTATCTAAGTCATTTGGTTGAACCTTAGATTTTTAGGAATAAAATAACAATTAATAATATAATATTTGTTTTAAAAACTATTTTATGTCAATTTTGACACTATTTAGTAATTGATTTTTCTGAAAATCATAAAAGAATGATAAGTTCTAAAAAAGTTAATTAAATCAATAATAACATGTCATATTAACCTAGAAAAGTAGTGGAATTCATAAAAAGTATCAAATTACATTTATTTGGGCATTTATAACATCAATTATGTCAATATTTTATTAATAAGACAAATACTGCATCATCTTTGTTTCATAATAAATGATACTTATTTAATCCCTAAAAATTCTAAATAAATTCTTATGATGTAGATAATTTTATTATATTTCTTGAGACTATTATTTTTCGAAGTTTCATGAAGTTTTTCACTAGATTAAAATTATTATACTTATAAGATTTAAGAAAGTGACATGTTGTCACATTCTTTGGTTTTAATAATAATTAAATTATTTTCATGGAAAAAAGTCCATAAAATGAATCTAATCCGACCCTTAGGTTATATGAGTCTCCTTTTAGCCATCCAATAGGATTTTTCCAAGTGTTAGGGTAATTTTATAATCTTATATTTACCCTTAATTACCCGATTTACCTTTAACTATAGTAAATAAAATTTACCGTAGTTACTATTCACAATGCCCAAAAATAAAAAGTAGCTTATTAACATAATTTGGACCCACTGATTCCAAATATGGAATCCATTTTTCCAAATTCAATACACAAAAGATGCAGAAATTAAATTAAAATTAATCACGTTGTCGAAAAAAACGGGTTTTTCTTAAAAACATTGCAAAAGATTGAATTGATTTAACCTACGAATTCAAGGTAAAATCAATAATAATGACATGCATTATATTAAATGGTAAAAAATATATTTATTTATACTTTAAAACCATTAAATATTATAATTTAACTACATAAGATATTATGATGAAAAAAGTTGTTTTTAAGTAAAATATAGCGGGTTTTTACTATTCATGAAAATATGAAAGTTATCAAAAAAATATCAAAAATTTATCTAATGTAAATTTTTATATCTTGATTCAAAAGAAGAATTTTATTTTGTCAAATTGAACATATAAACATGTCAAAAACTAGATTTAAAGTGGCTACGCCATCAAAAGGCGGAAAAACTGCATTTTTTTAAAAATACTTATTTTACCAGAAAAATTTATTTTGTTCTTATACCATGTTCTAGAAAATGTGTAAGATGAATAATAATGTTATAAAAATCAAAATTTAGTTAATACTATTCATAACGGCTAGTTAATGACAATATTATAATAATATATCGTTGTTTATTAAAACCCAGTATTGCGTACAACACACGCTATCGAGGAAGGTCGTGATTGCGTGTAATGCAAGCCAAGGTAGGGTTGCGTGTTGTGAAAGAATCCTTCGTTGTTTCGTATAACAGAATCCAACCATATTTCATTTATACATTGAATATATATATAAATATATACACTCAATGTTGCGTAGAATAACTATTATCAAAATTGTGTGTAACACGGTCCAAGAATAGTGTTGCGTATACTGCAAGCTAATACGGTGTTGCGTATAGCGCAAGGTAATCTTTGTGTAGAATCCAACACAATACATTAATGAAATTAAAATAATATTTTTCATAAAATCTAGGGGTGTTACATTCTACCCCCCTTAAAATGAATTTCTCCCTTGAAATTCGTCGGGGTTATAAATGGTTTACTACTTGAAAGTTTCTTTAATAGAAACCCAGATCATAAAAAGGAATACCAAAACCAATCTTTAAAAACAAAAGTATGAAATGTAACGGTTACCCAAATAAACTAATCACTGGGTTTCCACATAGGTGAAAATATGGATATGGAAGAGAAATATAACCATCATGTTCTGATGGAGAGTGGTAGAGAACATGGCTATGGAAAAGCTAGCAATCACAAAGCAATAAATTTGCGACGATCTAAGGTACCATTTAATTCATCAGATATAAGAGCACTAAGACAACATTTTTGGTTTTCAAGATCATTTCCCTAAAGTTGATGAAATTGGAATTAGAATAAATACTTTCGTGATTTTGGTATAGTTTCACCGTTTGTCATTCTTTGGACAATTTCCACTTCATCTCTTAAAGAAATGAAGTTGAATTTGTCATTCATGATGTGTTAGCAGATCATGTGATAGAATGATGGGTCATTCCATCTCTTTCAAACAAAAGGTTAGCAAAAGTTATAAGTCCATCTTATGGTTAATCGTATATGGTTCCAAAAATGAACTTATACTTCATATATCATACCGCTTAATAAAATAAAACTAGTTTCTACTAACCAGGGACTTCCTGTAGGCCAGTGGTAGGCGATAAAGGCCAGTCGCACTTCGGTTGTGGGTTCGATTCCCACAACCTTGTCTGACGTGATGGGCTGTCGCCCGTCCTGTAGGTTTTCCTTTTTCTAAAACTATATTACTATAACATCCCATCAATAATATCGAAAAAACTTCTATCCTTAAACAATACTAACTTATGTCCAACATAATCCATTCCAATCTTTAGGCTGATCCATAATACTGCAGTCCACTCTCATAACATAGTGAAAACGATTACCAAAGATTTAATACCATCGTTGATCCCCATATATCATAAGATATGTTTTGTTGGGCACATTCAAAGTCCTTAATCATGTATTCTCTTGAATACCCATTGAAACTTAGTGAAAACATGAATGCAGTTAAAAGTTAACACCTTCCACATACCAAAATCCTCAAAATTCTATATACTCAAACCATGATATCACATAGTCCTTATATCAATCATGAGCTCATGAATACTGTTAAACATTTCATTTTCTCGTTTTCCCTTCATTATGCGTATATCATCTTATTTACAAAAATATCTCAATCACTTTGAATACCACATTAGACCAATACATAAATATTCCAATACTCCATGATACAACATTATTTTGGAATCCCATTACATAAACACTTAATCATTCCACCACATCGTTGTCATATTCAACATCGCCAATAGTGATCACATGTGACTTCCCTTTGTCCTTTTCCTTAAGAGGTTGCTCATATCGATCATCACTAACCCTTGGATTAGGGCATTTATTAGCATAATGCCCCATTTCCTTGCACTTAAAGCATTGAATTGTTGGTGGTGCATTCTCTGCAGTGTTTGCTTTATTCACATCAATAGAAACCCTTTTCCCATTACTTTGACACTCAGCTGCTCGATGACCTTCTTTTCCACACTTAAAACATTTTCTTGTCCCTTTAAGACAATCTCCACCATGCTTCTTTCCACACTTTGTGCATAAGGAAACATTCATCTTCGTTTCACCATTACTCTGAGATTTCTCCTTGAACTCCATCTTTCGTTTCTTGTCAAAACCATGAGATGGATATGTAACACCAACTTCCATTTCTACCTTGATAGCACAACGCACAATTTCTTCATAGCTATTGAAGTTTCTTATAGCTAATTCCCTTCGAAGACTTGGTTTTAAGCCACTGAAAAATCGATCAACTTTACTTTCAGGTTGGATGATAATGCCAGATGCATACCTTGAAAGTCTTGTAAAATTCACTTCGTATATACCAACAGATTCATCATCCTTCTGCTTCAGCTCAAGAAACTCCTTTTCCATCTTTGTTCGAAGAATACGAGGGATGTAATTACTGAAAAACAAGTTCTTGAACTCGTCCCATTCCGTGGACTCAGTTTCATCTCTTGGCCTCATATTCTTGATAAGATTCCACCATTGATCAGCTTCACCTTCCAAACGATATACTGCTAAGATGACTTTATCATGTTCAGAACATTGAAGAACTGAAAATATCTTTTCAGTGGTACTGATCCATTGTTCAGCAATAAGTGGATCGGAAGTCCCACTGAAAGAAGGTGGATGTTGCCTCATGAAGGACTCAATAGAATATTGTTCCCTTCTCTGCTCATTTGGAAGTCCAGAATGATTCATAGCTTTTGTAAGTATAGCAATAAGATTTTGCACTCCATCTCCCATAACATTTGTTTGTTCAGGAGGAAAATCATTGCATTGTACATTGCATTGATCAACATGGTTCCTTCGGGTTCCAGCCATCGTCTAAAACCCAAAATGAATAGTGTGAGAGGCAAAAATCATGCTAGGGAAAACAACATTATAAAGGGGGAGTATCCTCAATATCTAACTTCTTAGGTTAAATTCTATGATCGTTACCATAGTTCTAGGACTGTATCTTATACGTATACTTATCCTTAGGGACATCCCTATATATACCATGGAAATATCTCTAGGGATCTCACTAATGCTTTCGCATCCTAGTTTCCAAAGGTGGACTAAACCTCTCCTCTGATACCAACTGTAGAGACCCGAAGCCTAACGTACATTGACATTACATTACATTTGCGGAATACTTAGTACATAAAAAACACACAAACAAGGATCGTAATAGTTTAGTGTCTTTGGAAACTCGGTATATAATCTTCTAATCCTGGTGAAAGATCTTCAACATCTCCCATAAAGATCTTCCTTTTTTTTATACCTAAAACCTTTCTTTATATCCTGGGGAAAAGAAAACATAAAAGGGTTATCTCAAATTCTCAGTAAGGGTAAACAAAAGAAATATCAATCACATCATATACATAAGCACATAACTTTTGGAAATCTTAACCTATAAAAGAGATCATAATTTCATAACCTGAGATAACTCATGGCAGTGAAATGTAATCACAATAATCATAAATAAAAACATTAAACTTTGTGGCATACACACATAATCATACAGAATCTTTTCTTGTAAGTCAAGACTCATTTCCAAGACTATCTTAGTGGACAAAGTCCCTTTCTGAACCGAGTCACCCTCGTTTCAGTCTTGTTTCACTGAACTGGTATAACCTACCGTTCCATCCATGTCTATCTCATGAGATATAAAATCTTTACCCAATGCATTCGAGGGAGATATAGGTCCCACCCATCTCATAATGATACCATTCTTATGTGTGTCACAAAATCATAAACCATACATCATTGCATAACCCATGTAATAAAAATGGGAATCTTAAACATCATGACATCATAAAACAATTCATATATGATAAAGGAATTCATGAAAATAATTCCATCACAATATAATCAAATCAATTTAATAATAGGGATAAAAATAGAACCCTTTATTATCTTAGATGGAAAATAATTTTGATAAAACACTTGAACTCCATTCTTGAGGAAAATATCCTTTCAACTTCAAAAACATTTTTCCTTTCTTAACATGTCATTAAATTTTAAACTAAAAGAAGTTGATTAAAAATAAACTTGAAAACTTTTAAAGGAATATTTTTGGAAATAATGTTTTAAAAATCCATTCATTCCGTATAAGTTAAAAAAACATTCTTCTCGTACTTTTGTCAGAAAAGTCAAAAAGTACCTTGTACGAAAAAAAAGACAAAAGATTCCTTTCATATACTTTACTAAAAACTCACCGAAGGGTAAAATAGGATTTAAACAATTTTAGGTGAATGGAAATAATATTATATATTGAGGAAACATGGATTTGGATTATAAAATACACCCCAGTAAATGCCAAAGTATAAACAATCTCGGATAAAAATGAGATTGTGATATTTCCCTTACCTTAGGTCCGATTTGCTTTGTAAATGTCCGAACCTCATGTATAATGATTTAAATAAGGTCATTGACTTCTTAAAGAATCATATTCATTATTATGATATCTTATATGGTTCACTTATGACTTTATATTACCCGTTCTTTTGTAAATTCCATGTTAAAGAGTATTTTGGGTAAAATTGTTTCATTTGTCGTCCGTGTTTTGACTTGTAATTATTCATATGATTACTTAGATCATGATTACTTAATTCCAGAAAATAAAACATGATTTATATATACATATATATATTCATAATATATATATATATATAGTAAATGGAAAGAAATACACCGTTCATGGAGACGGTAGGCCGTACGTACGCATGAACGTTGTTTTCGTTTCCTTATTGAGTTGAACGGAATTAAGTAGATGACATAAATATATATACACATAAATCCAGTATAATTATTATGTCATATATTTCATGATTACTTATTATATATATTTTATAATCATTCATGAATGGTTAACGTGGAGAATGAATCTCATCGCGTCGTGGAGACGGTAGTCCGTACGTACGCACGAGCGATGATATCGTTCCCATGGTCGTGGAATTTTGTTGAAGTGTATGTATACTATTTCAGTATAAATATCAATTAATAATAGTCATATATAGTTACTCATTACACCATTATACCCATATAATTAAGGTGGTGGCGGGAAATAGATTACACCACGGCGTGGAGACGGTATTCTGTACGTACGCACGCACGGTGATTTCCTTTTTCCGTAGGATGGGTAGAAGGTTAGTCAGATTTGTTTCATATTTATAATAACATATCAGTATATAATAAATACTTATGTTATTACTTTATCATGAAACAACTAAATAATAAGAAGTTGAAGAAGAAAGAAATTGAAAAAGATCGGTAATGGATATTACCTCTTTTTGACGCGCCTTCACTTAACCTCCACTTAAAGAACTAAGGATGGTATTTGAAGAATACCAGGACCTCTAGGATGATACTAGGAAAGTGGATAATAGATTTTGGCAAATGTTGGCCGAGCTTTAAGGCTCAAAGTTGTGTGAGGAAGAGAGGGAGGAGGTGCCCTTTTATAAGGGAGGAGAGGGGCTCCTTTGGAAAACAAAAAATATTATTTTATTATAAAGTCATATTCAGTTTTAAATAGCTCCAAATTGATTTATTTTGAGGCTAAGGTGGGGATGGGTCGAAAAAATCTCATCCAATAGAATTTATACAAGTTTAGGTTCCTATTTTAACCTTATCATTTAGATTTAACATTAAGTTAAATAATTTTACTTTTACCATGTCTTCTTGTGTTCTTATACTATAAGGTTAATAAACTTACTATAAGAAGACAAACGAACCCCAAGTTGTTTATTATTAATATATATAACCTTATCTAAGTCATTTTTCCGAACCTTAGATTTTTAGGAATAAAATAACAATTAATAATATAATATTTGTTTTAAAAACTATTTTATGTCAATTTTGACACTATTTAGTAATTGATTTTTATTAAAATCATAAAAGGGTGATACGTTCGAACAAAGTTAATTAAATCAATAATAACATGTAATATTAACCTAGAAAATTAGTGGAATTCATAAAAAGTCTCAAATTACATTTATTTGGGCATTTATAACATCAATTATGTCAATATTTTATTAATAAGACAATTACTGCATCATTTTGTGTCATAATAAATGATACTTATTTAATCCCTAAAAATTCTAAATAAATTCCTATGATGTAGCTAATTGTATTAGCTTTCCTGATATTATTCATGTTCGAAGTTTCATGAAGTTTTTCACTAGATTAAAATTATTATACTTATAATATTTAAGAAAGTGACATGTTGTCACATTCTTTGGTTTTAATAATAATTAAATTATTTTCATGGACAAAAGTCCATAAAATGAATCTAATCTGACCCTTATGTTATATGAGTCTACCTTTAGCCATCCAATAGGATTTTTCTAAGTGTTAGTGTAATTTTATAATCTTATATTTACCCTTAATTACCCGATTCACCTTTTACTATAGTAAATAAAATTTACCGTAGTTACTATTCACAATGCCCAAAAATAAAAAGTAGCTTATTAACATAATTTGGACCCACTGATTGAAAATATGGAATCCATTTTTCCAAATTCAATACACAAAAGATGCAGAAATTAAATTAAAATTAATCCCGTTGTCGAAAAAAAACGGTTTTTTCTTAAAAACATTGCAAAAGATTGAATTGATTTAACCTACGAATTCAAGGTAAAATCAATGCTAATGACATACATTATATTAAATTGTAAAAATATATTCTATTTATACTTTAAAACCATTCAATATTATAATTTAACTACATAAGATATTACTATTAAAAAAGTTGTTTTTAAGTAAAATATAGCGGGTTTTTACTATTCATTAAAATATGAAAGTTATCGGAAAAATATCAAAACTTTATCTAATGTAAATTTTTATATCTTGATTCAAAAGAATAATTTTATTTTGTCAAATTGAACATATAAACATGTAAAAAACTATATTTAAAGTGGGTGCGCCATCAAAAGGCGGAAAACTGCATTTTTTAAAAAATACTTATTTTACCCGAAAAATTTATTATGTTCTTATACCATGTTCTAGAAAATATGTAAGATGAATAATAATGTTATAAAATTCAAAATTTAGTTAATACTATTCATAACGGCTAGTTCATGACAATATTATAATAATATATCGTTGTTTATTAAAACCCGGTATTGCGTACAAAACACGCTATCGAGGAAGGTCGCGATTGCGTATAATGCAAGCCAAGTCAGGGTTGCGTGTTGTGAAAGAATCCTTCGTTGTTTCATATAACAGAATCCAACCATATTTCATTTATACATTGAATATATATATATATATACTCAAGGTTGCGTAGAATAACTATTATCAAAATTGTGTGTAACACGGTCCAAGAATAGTGTTGCGTATACTGAAAGCTAATACGGTGTTGCTTATAGTGCAAGGTAGTCTTGGTGTAGAATACAACACAAGACATTAATGAAATTAAAATAATATTTTTCATAAAATCTCGGGGTGTTACACTGTGCATTAAGAGAAACAACATTGGCGTGAACCTTCAAATTTTTCCTGCATGTCATTTCCTTGCAGATATGAAAATGGAAAACCCATGGGCTGAAATGTTTTCCACTGTTGGTTGGTGGAGAGAAGACAGACATGGCATTAGAACAATATCTGAAAAGAGTACTCTCTCCAAATGGCTCTTTACTTCCAATGCTTTATTCTCAAATCCATGTATCCATCTTCCAAGTCTCTTGGACAGAAACAGAGTCACTATTTGATTAGCAGGAAATTTTCTCAAACCGCACTCAAGAACATTATTTTACAATTGTTCCAAGAAGATCTAGTATCACTGCATCTCTTATGGTATCCAGTTGAATGAATGAATTCCAGGTGGCTGATGATGAAGCTTGGGATGCCGTAAGTCAAATGAAGAGTTATGTTGAAAGTCTTTTGTAATTCTTGAAAAATAGAAGAGACTCCAGTCTATGGATGTCCCTCTAATTCTTGTGCATCAATGAAAAAAACTTTCATCTTTAATCATTTGTTCACGCATTTTCCCGCTACTTACTTTAGATTTTACCTAAGCCAATAGACCTAGTAAGAAAAGTATTAATTTTACTAGGATTAGTGTAAATAACCCTACAAACATTGAATCTTTTAATTGCTCAATATTACCTAAATCATAAAAAATGTATGCTTAGTGAGATGGAACTTGACTTTTATTCAGAGTTCCTTTGTCTTTTGTGGGAAGTTTAAAGTCATGCACATCAAACATAAAAAGGCTAATGTTTATGGTCGAAATAGCTTTGACTGAATGAATTAGAATTGACTCAATTCCTTGAAAATTCATCTAAAAACATAGTATCATACCCAAGTATCAGGGAAAATATTTAAACTATGACTTAAGAATATTTGAACATGAGGAATGATATGAAAAAGAGCTAAAAGGTATTAGAAGATGTAGTTCCCAAGAATGAAGTTACTATTATTTAATAAACCCATTAGGGGGTTGACTTATGCAGGGCCACCTAAGGGAATTGGCTGCATAGTCAAATAAATAGTATCTTTTGGCTAACAAGTCTGTAATGTAGACTATTTATGCAAGGACGCCTAAGGGCACGTGCTACATAGTCAGGAAAAATAACTCCCAGAAATTTACATTCCTAGTACTAAAAAGCCAGTGAAAGTTTATGGAGATTCAAATTTTCCAAAGTATAGAGTTTGCTGTATGGAAAGAGGTACTTGAATATGGAGAAGATATTTCCAAACAAGATTATCGAAGAACTGGATGGATATCACTCCTACGAAGGTCTGACCCAAACATAGAGAAGGAGAATATAAACCATAGACTTGAATACTTTCAGATCATGAAAAAGGATATGGGACAAATATATTAAGGATGGCTACTTTTGTGGATCCCTACATAATGTCATTTAAGACCAACAAGGAAAAAAGATGCTTTATTCCCAAGAATGAAGTTACCAGTATTTAATAAAACCGTTAGGGGGTTGAATTATGTAGGTCCACCTAAGGGCATTGGCTACATAGTCAAATAATAGTATCTTTTGGCTGACAAATCTGTTATGTAGACTGTTTATGCAAGGCCGCCTAAGGGCACGTGCTGCATAGTCAAGCAAAAGAACTCTCAGAAGTTTGACATTTTTGTGACTAAAAGTCAAGATAAGGTTTATGAAGATCTAAAAATATTTAAGGTTGGGATTATGACACATAAATATGGGTATTGTCTAATGTATACAGAGATACACAGATCAATGCTAACCATAATCATGATGTGGCTGGGTCCTGAATGGAAATGTTGGACTTCACTACGTATCCCATAAGGATGGTAATCAAGCCATATGTAGTTCTTAAATTGCAGTTTAACGTCATGTGGGAAAAAAGGATTAGAGATCTTAGTTTAGGGTCATAGAGCTTGGACCATTGTAAGAAATTCACAGTGTGTGTTTTCACGGGGACTTTTCAGCCAGGGGACTAAAAGAGGAATTTGGGGTTAGGCTCAAAGACTTGGGTCTGGATTCGAGGGACACTCGAACATTCCTACGTATCCCATAAGGATGGGAATCAAGCCCACGTAGTTCTAAAAATACCCCCTATACAAATTTGGTTCGTACATGTGAAGGGTGAAAGGGGAATTTAGTGAAATGATGGTTTAACCCAAGATAAACGGTTTGGGAATTGCCATGTATGCACATCGTCTTTGAAATGAAACATGATTTGAAAATCAATGTAAATAATGGTTACCTCTCAGGTGAGGGTATCAAGGAATATTGTAGTTTATTGTCATACTGGAAAAAAGTGTTGTATAGTTTAACGTCGTATAGAAAGGATGAAATGTAAAGATATTTATTCTGCGGAAGGTTTCACGAATAAACATCGTATAAGATGGAGGTGAACTGATGTGAAAAAATTGGTTTTGGGCTTGAACCTTGGGAGGTTGCCTGCGTACCCAGCCTGGAAGGCAATGATCATAGTCTGCGTAGTTCAATTAAAGATGAATTAATGATAATGTTTTTCTTGGGGGAAATGAACTAAAAAGTGATGGTGTTGGGACTTACACATGGTTAGTAGCACAGGGAGAGTGTTATGGTTGATGTTTTCTCTAAGCTCAAGTGAGTCATACTCGGTGTGAGAAAAAAGAGGTAGCAACTACCCTAAAAATGCACAGTTTAATGTCATGTTGGACATAAATAAGGGACTATGCAGTTTAAAGTCTTGCAGTTAGGACTATAAGTGTTGCACAGTTTAGTGTCAGGTAGCAGGGACAAAGTACAGTTTAATGTCATGTAGGACATAAAGAAAGGGATTTCTGTACAGTTTAGCGTCATGTAGTTAGGACGATGGGGACAACACAGTTTAATGTCATGTTGGAGAAAAAGAAGACTTTGCAGTTTAATGTCATGCAGTAAGGACAAAAGAGTACACCATTTGACATTATGTTGGACGTATTAGGGACTTTTTCACAGTTTAACGTCATGTTGGAAGAAAAAGGGACGATACAGTTTAGCGTCATGTTGGACATAAGTGCCAATAGTTTAAGGACATATGCATGGACCGTTGGTTATGCAGTTTAACGTCTTGCTAGACATAGGGGACGTTTATATAGATTAACTTCATATAGCAAGGATGATGAATGGGGATATATTTTAACATCATGTTGGACGAAAGTGCGAATAGTTTAAGGTCATATGCATGGACCGTGGATGGAGCAGTTTAATGTCATACTGGACGTTGGTGCAATTTAAGGTCATACGGAACCAAGGTGCAGTTTAAGATCATACTGGACCGTGGTGGAGTTTAAGGTCATACTAGACCATGGTGCAGTTTAAGGTCATACTCGACCGAGGTGAAGTTTAAGGTCATACTAGATTGAGGTGCAGTTTAAGGTCATACTAGACCGTGGTGCAGTTTAAGGTCATACTTGACCGTGGTGCAGTTTAAGGTCATATTGGGCTGTGGTGCAGTTTAAGGTCATACTGGACCGAGGTGCAGTTTAAGGTCATGCAGGACCCTAGTGATATATTTTGTGTTTATACAAAATATTTCTTCAAAAATTTGGCATTGGTTGGAGTAGTGATGTGTTCTCCATCAATTTAGATTAAAGAATAAGCTCCATTGGAGTAGACCATATGTATTGAGTATGGTATTTCCCATTTTGGCTCAAGCTTGGGAGGTTTCATTCCTGGTATCATTGGAGTTCTGAGAACTAATACCAATTCTCCCTGAGTGAATGAACGAAGACGAACTTTTTTGTTAAAATCTCGTGTTATTCAATTCTGATAGACTTCCAAGTGGTGCATAGTGCACAATCTTTTCTCATCTAACCATTCCAATTCATTCAATCGCTTTTGAGATTGTTCATCTATAGATGATTGATCACAAATGGAAACTCTGAGCGAGGGTAGTTGAACTTCAATTGGAAAGACTGCTTCCATTCCATATACCAATGAATATGGATTTGATCGCGTTGTTGTGCAGGTGGTAGTCCGATAAGGCCTTAAAGCATGAAAGAGTTTATCCGGCCATGACATCTTATCTTTATCCACCATCTTTTGCTGTATATTTGAAAGAGTCTTGTTGAAGGCTTCTATCTGGCCATTGGCTGCTACATGATACTGAGATGAATGGTTGGATTTGATGTTGTATTCTTGATACAACTTCTTCACCTTGGATGAACAGAAGTTGGTTCCATTGTCCATCAATATGGTATGAGGGACACCAAATCTGGTAATGATGATAGACTTGATGAAGCTAACAATGCATTTAGAACTAACTTCCTTAAGAGGTATTGCCTCTTCCCATTTGGAAAATATGTTAGTAGTAGTAAGAATGTACTTAAACTGCTTGGTCGTAGCTGAAGGGTAAGGCCCCACCACATCCATTCCCCATGTGGCAAATGGCCATGAGTATTTAGCTGTATGAAGAAACTCTAGAGGTTGATGAATGAAGTTGGCATGTACTTGGCATGAATGACACTTCTTTGTGAAATCAACAAAATCTTGTATCATTGAAGAACAAAAGTATCCAAGCCTTAGAATTTGATCAGACAGTCTATGTTCAGACTGGTGGTCACCACAGACTCCTGCATGCACCTCTTTCATGACATCCATTGTCTCTTCGCCATCAATGCATCTGAAGAGAACTCCATAAAAACCACATTTGTAGAGAACTTTCTCTAGGTGATTTGGGCTATCATAAAGAGTAAAATTGACCACACGTCGCCATATTTGTTCTTTCTCAGCTCTATCAGGTGAAAGTGTTCCATTTTGAAGGTATTCCCTGATAGGTGACATCGATCCTGTAGTATGACCATACAGTTCAATAATGGGACCAATTTTATTAATTTACTCTATTTTGATTCGAACGTAAGGTGAAATTGCATGACGGTGGGAAATACTGATGGTTGTCTCGTCCCGATTTGGATCTTCCAGAGCTGTGGCTATATTATCCAGTGCATCAGCTTGAGCATTTTGTGATCTTGGGACATAAGAAAATGTCGGTTCCGAAGGGAATTATGCCATTAATTCTCTGATTTAATCATACAAAGGGATTAGTTCTTATTTTCTGATGGAATAATCCCCATTGATTTGTTTGATTACCAGGTCTGAATCACCTTTCACCTTTAAGTGATTAACTTGTTATTGAAGCACTAATTCCAAGCCTGCGATGAGAGCTTGGTATTCTGCTTCATTATTGGTACCACCTTCCCACAATAAGAAGGAATAAGTTAACACTTCCTTTTCTGGAGAAATGAGCACAATTCCTAAGCCAACTTTGTTGAATTTAGGATTTTCCATTTTCCTCCCTGTTGGACTTCTAGAAGCACCATCAAAATACATTTCTCGTGCCTATGGAAATTATTGAATAGAGAAGAATTCCTCATCAGGGAGTTCAATATCTGAAGATGTGTCTTCCACTGAAGGGTGTTCATCTAGGAAATCAGCCAGAGCATGGCCCTTTATTTCCTTTTGAGACACATACTGAATGTCGAATTGCTGCAAAATAACTGCCCACCTTGCCAGACGTCCTGTAAGCATTGAATGACTAAGGATGAATTTGAGAGGGTTATTGTGAGATACCAATTGGACCTCGTGATGTTGCAAGTAGTGTCTCACCTTCTGAACTGCAAAGATTAATGCCAGGCAGCACTTCTCAATACTTTTGTACCAGGTTTCTGCTTCAAGCATAGTCCGACTGAGATAATAGAGGTTTTTTTCATTCCCATCATCATTCTTCTGAGCAAGAAAGGCACCCAATGATCACTCTAAAGCCGTCACGTAGAGGATAAGTGGCCTTCCTTCAATAGGTGGCATAAGTACCAGTGGACTCAAGAGATACTTCTTGATAATATCGAATGCTTCTTCACATTCTTTAGTCCACTTTTAAGTGACTCCCTTCTTCATCAATTTGGTGAAGGGTAAAAATTTTCCTGCCAAATTGGCGATGAAACGCCGAATATAGGCTAAGTGTCCTTGAAGTCCTCTTAATTCTTTCAAATTTTTAGGAGGTGACATATTAAGGATTGACTTGGTCTTCTCAGGATCGACTTCAATAACACGATGGCGTACAACAAAGCTGAAAAAATTTTCCTAAGGTTACCTCAAAAGAACATTTTAAGGGTTCCATCTTTAAATTATGTTGTCAAAGATTGTGGAATATGAATTCCAAATCATCCAAGTGATTAAAAAGTTGTTTGTATTTAACCACCAAATCGTCCACATAGCATTCAACAAACTTCCCTAAAAAGGGTTTGAAGATATGATGCATGGCACGCTGATATGTTGCACCTGCATTCTTTAAGCCAAAGGGCATTACCCGATAGCAAAGCACACCCTGAGGGGATCTAAAAGCTGTGGATTCCTCATATTCTGGGGCCATTCAGATCTGATTATATCCAGAATATCCATCCATGAAAGAAAGTGCTTCATAGCCATCTGTTGCATCAATTAAAAGTTCTGTAATCGGAACTGGGAAATCATCCTTAGGAAAATGCCGATTAAGATCTCTTAAATTGATGAAAACTCTAATTTGTCAGTTCTTCTTCTCTACAGGGACAATATTAGCCAACCACTTGGGATACTGAACTTCTCTGATGAAGTTATCTTTGATAAGGTTTTCCACTTCAACTTCAATTTTGGAATCATAAGTTGGGTGTGTTCTTCTCGTGGCTTGCTTAAATCCTAGATGTTCTTATGGTAAACCCAAATGATGAGTAGAAACATCAGGATCAAGCCCAGAAATTTCTGTATAGTTCCAAGAAAATATATATCTAATTTGCTTCAGAAAAGAAATATACATATCTTTCTCTTCAATAGTCATGGCCGCACTGATTAAAGTGGGGTGTGAATCTTCTTTTGTACCCAAATTTATTTCTCCGAGTTCATCCACAGTGGTAGAGATGCCATCTTCAAATGCTGGAGAAGCATCTATGAGATATTCCTCTTCTTCTTCATCATGTATTATTTCTTCCATTTCTACTTGGATAGTAGATAATAAAGCATAATTTTCATGATCAGAAGAGATGTCAAAATTTGCATATCTTGAAGAAGAAGCTTCCATTCCCGATCTGATTGATGATGAAGGGTCTTCTTTGGGAAATAAAGAGAAGATGATGGATTGAGAATAGAAATCATTTTTCACCTCCGATGTTGCTATAAATTCTTCTTGACTAATTGGAAAATTACAGACTTGTTGGATTTCAACAGATTAAATGAAGACGTCACAATTTGTGCTTTCATCACTGCTTGGTGGGTTACCAATTTCTCCCATGTTGTCTGGCTCAATTTCCATAATTGACATTATAGATCGTTCCATAATAGTATTTTGATTTGGGTCTATCTTGTCAATTTGACTAATAAGAAACACATAATATGTACTCACATGTGTAAATGGATTTACTAGAATCTTCTCCAAACCATATGGAGCGTTAACTTTGGTAATCTCTCTGGTTGTGGATTTATCCTTTCCCTTCATGTGATAGAATTCCGCCTCAATGTATTAAGACTCACATGTCTTGAATGGGGCCTTATCACCATATAATGTACCAACTTGGCCATTGAAACAATATTTGAGATATTGTTGGTATGATGAAGGGATAGTCACATGTTGATGTAGCCAGGGTCTTCCAAGCATGATGTAGAAAGCCGAGCCTTGATCAACAACCATGAAATCTTAATTGGATACAAGATCTCCAAATGGATTTATGAGTCTAACTTCGCCCAGTGGTTCTTGCTCATTTTTATCATATCCTTGTAACATCATGGTAGAAGGAGATAAATCAGATTCTGTGAGGCCCAATCGATGAAGTGTACGGATGGGCATGAGGTTGACTCTTGAACCATTGTCAATGAAATTTCTTCGGACGTCTATGCCATTGACCTTTCCAGATAAGTAAAAAGGTCTATTATGTCCATGTACAACATCTTATTCATCTTTATCAGTGAAAGATATCATGGCATGGCATTCTGTAGGATTATTCTCTACGTGATAGACTTCAGCTGCATCAATTTCAGTTTCAAACTCCTGGGAACTTGACAAAGCCTCGATGAGTGCCTCCCGAAGATCCTTTGACAGATTCAAAGCATCCATAATTGATAACTTCGATGGTACTTGGGCCAGGTGTTTCAATACATCTTACTTTTTATCCAGAGGTCTGTGTTTCCCAATAGGAATATGTGGTTTAGCAGGTACCTTGGAAGCAGATGATTTGGAAGTTGATGAATCTTGTATTGGGATAGGCATTGGAAATATTCCTGGTTTTGGAAGATTAGACCAATTAGATTCATTTACATGCTGAGAGGAAGAATATGGAACCTTTAACCGGTCTTCCAGAATAACTGTTCCAAGACTGAATTTTCTATTGGTAGAAGAACTAGCGTGTTCTTGCTGAAGGGCTCTACCACGGGTTTCTGCTGCATACATAGTTCTAGAAGGGGTAGAATTGGAATAGTGGCTTCTGAAAGATCCATGTCTTCCCCTGTATCCTGAGCCTCTGGAACTTCCTCTAATTCCTCTGTTTGATACAGGGAATCCAGGCTCATCGAAATCGAAACTGTGACTGGCATATGAATCTGTTAATTGAATCATATTAATAGAACCAAAAATCAACTCCTCATCCGATAAAGATTCTGCCTGATTATCCTGTTTAGGCTGCGCCGTTTGATGGGGCGGTGCCCATTGATTTGAATTAGGTGGCATGAAGTCTTCCGAGGTTAAAGACAACTTAGGTTTTGATACATACTCATCTTCTTCCGATTTATTTTCTTTCTTTGAATCATGACGTTTCGTTGAGAATTTTCCCTCTGATGAAGAGGGTTTTTCTGCGACATTCATATTAAAAGGTACAATTTGTTTCTTCAATTGTGTTCGCAAAATAGCATGAGTTCGGTTGATCGCCTTTCTAACCATCCAATCATCATATTTTTGTGCATTT
The DNA here is from genome assembly GCA_963277665.1 of Viscum album. Classification (NCBI taxonomy): domain Eukaryota; kingdom Viridiplantae; phylum Streptophyta; class Magnoliopsida; order Santalales; family Viscaceae; genus Viscum; species Viscum album. Next base: position 511,020,475 of record OY728145.1, read on the forward strand.
TTTATTTTGACTTCTTGCCACTCGCCTTACTCCTCTGGAACTGTAGCAGTTACACATGCTACTTGAGCTGAAGAACCTTTTATTTTGACTTGTCCCCAGTTGACCATCTTTTGCAGGAGGTCTTTGAAGACAAAACACTCTTGGATGGGATGTCCCAGCATCTGATGAAATGGGAAATAATTGGGACAGTCTTCATCTCCTTCCTTGTTTGGCCTTTTGAGCCTTGTCAACTGAACCAAATTATTTTCTAGAGCTGAAATGAAGTAGCCAGGAACTTGTTCATTTTGGAAAGAGTATGTTTTTATCTTCAGATCCTCAAATTGTTTTGGTCTTTGATCTCTTTGATCATCTTGACGAAACTTCCTTTTTTGTTGGTGCTTAGGAGGTGGAGCCCTTCGAGAAGATGAGGGTTTTGAAGTATAAGAAGGTACAGGTGCTTGTTTAAGCATAACTGTAGCAGTATCTACTTTACCCATTCTCCTTCCTGGAGCTGATGGAATTACACGAGATTTAGCCTTTTTCTATATAAGATAATCTTAAATTTGTTGAGTGATTGAAGTAAGGTCTCGAAACCCTCCTGTGTATTTCACAGGGATTAACGGCGTGCGTAATTCATTACACAGATTTTCCACACATATTGGCAACCGTTCCTCTTGAGGGAGTGCTAGGCTTAGGGAATATGTTAACCTCTTCCAGCGAGTAATGAAATCAGAGACTCTTTCATTATCCATTTTCTTACAGTTTGTAAGATCGAAAACTGTTGTCTTTGGTAAATTTGAGCTGAATTGGAGAAGGAATTGTTGACGGAGATCTTCCCATGTGGTAATTGAATGGGATTTCAAGCTTGTATACCAGACAAAATATGGCCCTTGCAAGGTTCTCACGAAGCATCTGAGTTTTACTACTTTTTGCTGCTCCAGAGTTCCCATCATAGGATCGCAACAAGACACGCAATGCATCAAATTCTATTCAGGATCGCCTAATCTATTGAAAATAGGGAATACAGGGTTTTGAAAATTTGATGGGGGAGAGATTGAATCTACCCATTCAGGGTAAGATTTCTTTTCCGGTTGAACATGCACATGCTTTCCTTCCATAGCTTCCAACCGAGCTGTTAATGACTCAATAGTAGTTATTAACTTTTGAGAAACATCTGGTTGAGCTTGAATCTGAACAGGTGCACTGATTGGAGCTTGGACAGGTATGGCAGCTGGTACTGCAACTGATGGCAGCACTGCCAATTGTTGTTGCACTTGACCCATAGGATTAGACCTATGAGGGTGTACTGATAAAGGAGGATATTTTTTATCCATCTTAGTAGTTGCGACAAAATCCATTGGCTGACTGACACCAGCATGCTTAAGAGGAAGACTACCCTGATGTAGTTTTGCGTTCATCTTCCTCAATTCCTTCATTTCTTCCTCCGATTGCGCAAATCTTTGCTCTAGTGAGAGTGAATGGCCCTCTCCAGAGGGATGATATGTAACCTGATTCTCCCCCTTTTCCTTGTTTGATCCCTTTCGGAGAGGGGGAAGTGGGTTATTTGAAGGAACACCAAGATTTTGGGTAAACCTTTGATTTTGTGTACGCACACTTTCTTCATTTGTGTCTGTGTGTACAACTTCCTAAACAAGAACCTCTTCAACTGATCCCTCTGAATGAGACTCATCTGGTGGATCAGCAACAATGACATTGATGAAATTAATTGATGCACAATGCATCACATCCCTTCTATCAGCATTTCTGTGATATTGCCTTCTTCCATTTCTTTGATGAGACATTTCCTTTTGTTGATTCAATCCCTTAGGAACTTCTTGACAAACCATAATTTGTAGGGAATATTCTGATAATTTGGCTCTTCTTTACTCTTGAGTCTTCTTCTCCAATCGAGAAAAGACCGAATTTCTCTGAGTAGGGGATTGATGATTTGAAAAAGTCCCCAGTCCAGTGGACTGGGGCAGTTTCTACTGTCTTTCCTAAACTCCTATAATCCTATTTTTTGATTCCGAGGGTTGGTTTAAAAGAGTCCCCAGTCTGGCGAGATGGGGTGGCTCTTGACATGCTATGTCTGAGGCTTTTTTAAAAACTCTCCTGATCTTGCAGACCTTGGTCCAGAAATTAGATGGTTGCATCAATCGACATCCACTTTTATCACCTGGTTCAAAAGACCATTGGATGATTTCTGACACTTCTGTCACATGGTTATGTGCTTTCTCCAAATGAGAGGCATGTTAAATATTCTCGTTTGGTTGATGTAGGAGTAATTAAACAACTTGTTCTCTATATTCTTGATTTTGAGAGGAACTAGTTGAAGCCCGTTCTTGGGAAATCATTTGATTACAATCAAAGACAGGTATCTGTGGTCGGCCATGGGAAATAACATTGCATGAGACCATTCTCGGCAGGCTTTGCTGACTGGAGAGCACCGTGAAATGCAGTGCTCCATGAACACCCCATCCTCTGACATGAATACCATATGGGGCATTGGAAACTAACCGGCGCAACTTTCTTAGTGCGCCAAGGCATGAACGCTGAAGGGCTCTCTGCTGCTTCTCAGCCTTCGGATATCGAGATACTGATAGAGATGCCAAATCAATCTGACGTTGTAACCCTTCTATTATCTTAATATGATTTTCATATTAATCATAATATAATACTTTCTTTTTTAACTGAAAATTTTTTTTCCATATGTTGAGATGAATATCATGAATTCCCTCTTCTGTCAACATCTCCGGAATGTCGTACTGAGAGTTAGCCAGAGGCCAAAACATGACTGGCACTTCACCTTTTGCCAATTGTTTTCTCATGTTCAGCATTTCCTCTTTATCATTCAATGAAGATTATTCTACCTGATTTGACCAGAGTTGGTGTTTCCTTGTTTCTTCATCGAATTCAACAATATTGGTAGAGAAATTATTGATCAAACTAGAAGATGCATGACTTAGGGGTGGTTCAGAGAATGACCTACACCCTGGTCTATCTTCTGATTGAGAAAGTATTTCACCTGTTAGCGATGAAGCATCAGACATGAGTGGTTTCGCATTTGTAGGTGCCTCAAGATAAGAGGGCTTTCTCAGCACTACATTGTCCAATGGAGCATTTTCTGGGCAATGTGAATCACTACTACAGAGAGGAATTTTGCAACGAAATTCATCATCATGGGGAGAACCACCATGGTGGGTTACAACAAAAGATGAGATCTCTTTCTCCTTGGTCTTCTGGCCACACAGAGGGTTATTGTAGCTCTCATCTGAAGATGAAACTTTTAGATCGACCGAATTGTCATGAAGCAAGCCTTCATGAGGAAGTGTATGTTGAAGACCTTCAGAATTAATATTCCCACTATTGGGAAATGAGGGAGTAGAATCTTGGATTCTGAAAGATAATTGTCTAAGGGCTTCAAGAACTCCAGCATCGAGAAAGGCCTTGTTACAGATTAGCTCTTGATCTCATGATTGTGATGGGCGGGTCTTCTTCTTAGACGCCTTCTTACCCACCTTGGAAACCACTTGTTGATGAATGTGGCTTCTCTGAGCAGGTGTATGTACCTGATCAGGAGAGATGGCCAGGTTAAGCTGGCGATCTCCACTCAAATCAGGTGTATATGCCTGACTTGGTTGTCCGTATGATATGGGGGAATATGACCCACAACCCTCTTGGACTGGAACAGATGTGTGTGTCTGTTCCGGAGTGAACTGTTGATGTGTTACTCTACTGGTAGGGATAGATTTATGTTTCTTTCCCTGAGATTCCACTGAAGTTGTTATAATATCCTGGCAGGCATCCAGAATATGAGCAAGGATTTGCTTCTGCTCTTTCACAATTGGTAGAATATGCTTGGTGACTTTAGCTGCCAGAACGGGGATATATGTCCATTATGTGCTTGGAGTAGGTGTGTGTGCCTGGTCCTGTCCTCCTTTTCCTATCAGTGAATCCTTACAATAATCAAGTGTAGGGGCAGAGAGTTGAGTCTACCTCCTGTTTGTCGCCAGAGCTTTCCGACTGACTTCTCCGAACGCTACCAAGAGAGACTGTTGGTAGGCTTGATCAATACTAGCAGGTGTATGTGCCTGATGATTTCACTCCGCCAAACCTGGTTAATGAACTTCCTTCAACACTGACAGACGAGGCTTCTGGGAGGATTTATGAGTGTAAGCAGGTGTATGTGCCTGTTTACCAGTGGTCAATACATTTGGTTGGCGGGATCCATCATATGTAGTCAGACGAGCCTGCTGACTAGATGGTGATGTATAAATAGGTGTATGTTCCTGCCTATAGTACTCCGCCGAAATTGCCTAGCGGGATTGGTGTGACGCTGCCAGACGAGTCTGTTGGACAGCAGAATTAAAATGGGCAGGTGTGTGAGCCCGCTCGTTGCTTGCCACCAAGTTAGGTTGGTGGACTTCTCTGGAGACGGCAGAGATGGGAACCAGCTCACTGTTAACCAGACTTCTCCTCTAGCGATTCGTCTTTCCTACTCGGGTTCGAGGAACCTGAGCCGAATGCCTGGAGTCAGTACCCTCATCATGTTGTGGGCGCACTGCCGCACGAGTCTAGCGGTGATTGTTGGTGGGAGCCCTCGAGAAGGACTCATGTCTTCTTGAATTAAGGCCCTGAGGGACATTCTCATTCACCTCCCTAGAATAAGGGAGAGAATGGTGATTGCGTTATGGGGATAACGACCCAAAATGGTTGGAGACGATGGTTAGCACGACCTGCGTCTTGATCACTGGTCGTCGTTGTCCGGACGACAGGTGTGAGTTGTTCACTTGGAGGGCTTGTCGGGCAGCCTCCAGAGTTGGGATGGTTCCGTGTTGACGGTACTCCTTAACCAGTGCATTTGATACCCAGCGTTGAAGACGATGAGTAGGTGATGTCATCCTCAGAGCGGACGACGATCCAGCAGGAGTAGCAACGGTGGCATTTGCAGCAGCAGTATTCACCGGTGTGAACATGAGAGTAGCCATTTCATAGAATGCATAGAATCTTGGGAAAGAGTGAATGTTTGATATAACAGACGTAATCAAGATAAATTCATCCACTACATCTTTTGGATGAGCACAAATGTCAATGATTTTTTTTGTTGGCCCTCTCATTGAGTTTTAAATAGGGTCCTAACAAATAGGTAAAACATCATTTTAACTAGGTCAAGAATTCGCGTCGGGTTCACCATTTTTTGTTTCCCTCTGGAATTGGGGATGACCTCCTCGATTGAAGGTTCAAACATTCCAAGCAGTTTCTAACAGGTTTTTTTGTAAAACCAGAAATATCCAATGATTCCATATCAATTTGAACCTAGTTTCCAAAGGTAGGCACTCATTAGTTGTGGACTGATGAGGCTTAGGAATTTTAATTGGTCGAGAGGATGGGAGGTCGGACTCATCACACCTTTTTGAGGGGAATTATTGTCTACTCCGGTACTCTCTTTATAGATTTATTTTATGTTCGTGAATCCTTATTACATTACCAAGTATAAAATGAGCTTTCCTTTAGATCTGACAATCAATGATTGATATGTATGAAATTTATAGAATATTTTATATGTATTCGAGGTTCTTCATCGATAGATAATCATCTGTATTTGTTAGATACTCTTGGTCAATTGTATCCTTCGACACATTTATATAGAAGTCTCTTGGTAATTATGATGACCACGCTGGTTTTAAAGCCACTCAGTGGGTAACTTGAAGTTTATTGTAATTCAGAAGGACATGGATTATTTCAGAGTTGGGATCGAACCCGCAGATGGGCTACCTACGTATCCTTTGTTTAGAAAAGGAATCATAACCCACATAGTTCGAGTAAGGGAGTATGATGTTTATGATTGATGGATCAAAGAAGGATGTCATAATTACTTTTACACTCTAAGATCATGTGAGTCATGCTCGGTGTGAGAAACAAGAGGTATTGGTAAAAACTAGACAATTATTCCATGAAATATGCAATCATAAGAAATAATGTGGGGCTTATGTATGTATGATTTCCCATATAACTGAAGATTAGGATTTACTTTAGGGAAGAAATCCAGGAACAGGGTCCATAAAGGTATATGTGCTTCATGGAGATTTGAATACTCTAACTTGGGGCTTACTCCTGAAAAGGAGGCCCAAATTAGGAGAGGACTTATGATTAGGTTTTACTATTTAGAAGTAATCCCAGATCAAAAGTAATTTTGACGGGTTATGAGAAATTATGACTAGGGCTTACTCCTGAGAAGGAGGCCCAAGTTAAGGGACTTGAAAATTTAAGGGACTTGGGGATTACTCCTGAAGAGGATGCCCATATTTGAGACTGGGGATTACTCCTAAAAAGGAGGCCCACGTTAATGAGGACTTGTGGCTTACTCCTAACGAGGATGCCCATACTTTGAGAATTATGACTGGGGCTTACTCCTGAAAAGGAGGCCTAGGTTGGAGAATTATAGTTGGGGCTTACTCCTAAAGAGGATGCCCAGATTTGGGAATTTTATGATTAGGACTTACTCCTGAAAAGGAAGCCTATACTTGAGACTGGGGCTTACTCCTGAAAAGGAGGCCCATACTTGAGACTAGGGCTTACTCCTGAAAAGGAGGCCTAGGTTAAGAGAATTATGGCTGTGGCATACTCCTGAAAAGGATGTCCATATTTAGGGAAATTATGATTGGGGCTTACTCCTGAAAAGGATGCCCATATTTGAGACCGGGGCTTATTCTATAAAAGGAGGCCCAGGTTAATGAGGACTTGGGGCTTACTCCTAAGGATCATGCCAATATTTAACAGTTCTCTTATCTTAAAGGATGATGTTGAATGAAAGAAATCTCAATCTTTAGTGACAAAAAGATGTGAAAATCACTAGGTTTTGAGAAATGTTCCACGGAGTTCCATTCAGATAAGGAATCCGAATCAAGAAATCATGCCATAAATGGATTTGAAGAGTGTCTTGAATACTGAATCTTGAATATGAGAGGCGGAACGACATAAGAGGGGTTAAATGGGCAAGAAAGGCACCCAAAAAGGCAGGGGCGCGCAATTCCTTACAGGCGCACAAGTACTGTGTGGGCGCGCAAGTCTTGGTCACGTAGGTATACCTACGCAACACACGGGTACTTGCGTGATTGTAAACCGGCATGGTAATACTTGGGAGATCCTTGACCGATGCCTTTAGAATTATCCTGAGGTACATCCAGAAGAGAGGTGTGCAATTTTTGGTGAGGAAGTTGGGCGACGCGCAAGTATGTTCATTTCCCTTAAGCGTAAAACACATTAGGCGCGCATGTGTTAGTGAATTCTAACACATAGACCTTACTCCTCTTGTTTAGACCTTCCATTCTTGGTAAATAATTACCTTATAAGTGTTCGGAAGACCTGAAGAAGAGACTTGGGCATTCAGAGCTTTAAATCTAAATTCTGGAAAAATTCATCTCAAAATGGGGGGCCCAGAGGGTCTATTTATAGGCTGTAGAAGACCCCGGGCGGTTATCCTTTGGGGCGCGCAAGTCACTTGTGTGACCATTAGGCACCGCGCAAGTGGACTTGCGAGACAGTGATGGAAGTTGCGCGACACATGTGCTTTTGAAGCCTTGTTCATGCCTTTGTCGATTTTTTATGTTTTCTTCAAAGGATGAATCAATTTGTGCTAAGTCATTTCCCTTTATATTCCTTTGGAATATGTGACGAAAAGGAGTGTCAACAGGTGGCAATCAACAATTCCCTCCATCCAAATGTGGCGGAAATTAATAGGTGGGAACGTCTCCTTGCCAACAAAGGAAACCGACTCGATATGGTGGGAAACCAAAATATGCAGGGCCAGCTCCCTGCGGATGCATGTAAAGTCCTCCACCCCGATGTGGCGGAAAAAGGAGAGATAAACCAGCATATCTCAGCCCAGGGGCAGATTCGTTCACCTACCCCGACACCGGAGAATTGTCAGTACCCACTGACCACCGGAGGACCAAAGAAGGATAGTCCTACTTCGATACCAGAATGGGCCTTCATACTCATTCCATCCAAAGATGTCTCTCTGCATATCCTGGAAATGATGGAGGAGCAGGTATCGATCCCAGATCATATCTTGCAAACTTTCCAGAATTTGATTGCATAAGCAGCAACAACAAGGACTCGGGCCCGTGAGCTCATATCCCTAATTGAGGCGACTCATCTAAGAGATGAGATGGCCGCCTCGGAGAAGATCTGTATCTCTGATTCTGCCCAGGAGGGTTTCCAGCCATATTCCGCGACGCAAGGGAAACCAGATCGAGCAACTTTAGACGTTCCAACTGGGGGACACCCGTCCATCATGGTGGATTCTCCAAATCAGGCATATATCCCTGCTAAAATTCAAGATGTTTGTCAGCATATCCTGGCAACATCAAGGGACCCAATTAGACAGGTACCCAAAGGTGAATACCATTTCTAACAGAAGACGGTCCCTGCTACCCGTAAGAAAGTGCCCCGAACGCACCGAAGGCAGCCGGAAAATAAAGAGTGGGTTCATGGCTCCACTCTGCTGGAAGCTGGGGTTTGTAATGTTGTTAAGAACATATTAGAGGCTCATAATCTTGTCCACCCATTACCACATTATGGAAGTGGCAGTAGGAGTTGTGAAGGCCCTCCCCGCAATGTTGCTACCAGCAAATCTGAAGGTCCTCCCCATATCACCCACCGGGGCCTCACCCACGAGCATATAATGATTGATCACGAGAGCTCCTCTTTTGATGCGAGTCATAGAAACCCTCCACGTGACCAGCAGATCGAGCATCAAGAAGGCCCTCCACTTTCTGTGGTCCACCCTGAAGGTCATCTCCAGGGTATACACTGCAAGCACTCTCCATGGAGTGGGACCATGGATTATGATAGTATTCCTTGCTATCATAGTCACAACTATGGAGGCCCTCCCCGCAGTGATTTATCATCACGACAAGAATACCCTCCCCTTGTTGCGGCCTGCCCTGAAGGTCCTCCCCAGGGGTTACATTGCAACGACACTTCGTGCATCCGGACATCAGATCAGAGTGGTAGTCCTCGCCACCCTGATAACGGAGGTCCTCCCCGTAGAGACTTCAAGCAACGAGAAGGCCCTCCCCTCATTTCGGTACATTCTAAAGGCCCTCCCCAGGGTATACCCCACAGATATTCTCCCTGTGGTAGCTGTAATGGTAGTCCTTTCTATTGTAGCAGCTGTGATGGTAGTCCTCGCCACCACGACCACCATTAAAACGGTCCTCCCCGCATTCACCCCAAGCAACAAGAAGGTCCTCCCCTTGTCACAATGTATCTTGATGTTCCTCCCCAGGATACACATCGAACGTCAAACCATGATGGTCATCCTCACCCTGATGGAAGTTGTTGATAAGGCCCTCCCAGTAACAACGCTACGCAGCCAGAAAGTCCTCCCCTTGCTACGACGTTCCTTGGAGGTCCTCCCAAGGGTATGCACTACAAAATCCCTCTATGCAGTGAGGCGTCAAGAAGTAATGGTAGTCCTCACCATTACGGCTGCCATTGCGAAGGTCCTCCCCACAATGGCATGTCATATCGACAGGAAGCTCCTCCCTCTGCCAAATCAAGCACAAACAATCCCTCATATGCCGAGGCACTCATAAGGATGGGATCAAACATGTCAGATTCCCAGTTAGTCACCAATGACTCCTTTCCTCGATCAGGAGAGGGTTCGGGGCCACATTCATCTTTTGAACCACCCTGGAATCGCCCATATGATAATTCAACACCTACTGGACCCAATGACTCTGACCACACTATCAGTGAGCATCTCAGTTGGGCAGACCTGGTAGAGGAGTCACTAGAGGATGAGTATGTCGACATGTTGCACTTGAGGAAACGACTGGCTAGGGATGATATCCCAGTTATGTTTTGTCCCACGTCCACCTCTCAATTGGACTTACCCAGAAAGTTGTCAGAAGAATGTGTGCACAACATCCGGTACAATATATGGAAAACCCTCCGCCATCTGAAATCAAGTTTCCTGCCCTACGATGGGTATGTAGACCACTCCAAGACAATAGAAGACCTCCTTCATCACATCGACCTAGAAGCTCTTCCTTTAGCGCGGAAACAACGACCTGAGAGGTGTAAAGAAAACATGGAGATAGCCCGCCTCTGTGCGCTGCACTAGTTGCTCCACCTCATCGATGATGCCACGACGGGTGTCCATATCAGAGGAAGGGGAGAACATAGAGATCTATATTTCACTCCACTACCCACCTAGAAGAACCCGTTCGGCATGGTTTCTTGCAACGTCATCACGTCAAGACAGCAATCAAGTGGTCTCCCTGTTTGCGAAAGGCAACACACCCAACAGGGACAGGCCTTGATTAAGTCATAGAAGCATCAGGCTCGATGCGAACAAGCCATTCAAGAACTCTTGAATCAGGCCACCGAGAGAATACAACAGTTCTCCCATCTAAGAGAGGCCAATCAGCGGTCATCACCAGCCTCCCCGGAGAGGATTAAGTCGTAAGTGAACTCGTCACCAAACCCAGTCACCCCCGAATGGGGGCACACAAGATTAGGCAGGTAGCGATAGCAGCAGCCACTACCGCGATCCAGGGTCAACCCCAAACTACAGTTCTGGGGGATGTTTTTAAAACAAATTCCCCCATAAGACCAATAAAAACTGTAAGAGACACGACATCCAAGGAACGGAGCCAACCCCAGCCCTTAGGACTGGGGGCATTTTTACCTCCTCAACAACAACAACAACCCCCCCCCCCCACCCACGAGAATGAGTATTATCTCTTCTAGGGAGGATAGTTAAAAGAGGAGGTTCCTACACTATTCCGTCCTTTGAATCGTCATCCCATTCAATAGGGAGGCGTACCATAAGGTCGTATCAAAGAACTCTCTGCGTCACCCTTCGTCAAGGATCCCGAAAGCAATCCCGAGACAGAAGAGGGAAGACCAGTAAAAGATGCGGGAGATCCTCTTCCTATTTGTAAGATGACATCTTCTCCGCCCCGCGATATGAATCCATCAACACCATAGAGGATAACCCCACAGGTAACACCAATGATGATGCAAATCCAGATGGATCGGGAGATGATGGTTCTGTTCAGGCCATGACTCATAACGAACAACTAGGTGTGCACACCTGGAACTAGAGGGCTGCTCTAAATATGACCGCCCCTTCAGCTAGCCTTCCTCTGCCGACCCTGCGATCTTCCAATAAGGATAAGAATAAAGGACTGGTTACTCTTAACCTGCCTCCTTCTCTCGATAAAAACGATCCACTTACGCTTGAAGTGAGGTTCACTCGATAGGAAGAGGAAATGAAAGAATTGAGGCGGCTTAACGCTGAGCTACTCCAGAGGAACCGTCTTATTGAAAGCGCGTCCCAAGAGAAGCCACATCATGCACTCCCAGTAAGTTCACCTCAAAGACCAAGGTTTTCCCTGGAAAACAAAGCTCGGTCATGGCCCCTACCCAACGAGGCGCCCAGTCCATCCAACTACCTAAATGAGGATGAGGATGAATACCAAGACTTCCCCCACCCCACTTAGGTAGCAACTAGAGCGAGTACATATGAACCCTCCGAAGGTGTCACAAATGGCATATTCACCCCTGGGGCCAACCGGGCTAGATCCTCAAGCAATGCCTCGGGCTACAGATGCCCTGGACCGGGCCCAATAGGATGTAAACTAGGGACTCACCAACACCATCATAGCACTAACAGCTCGACTGGAAGAAATGTAAGGTCGATGCACTTCGATACAGCCAAAGCGGAAACCTTACCCAGATTGGGTGAGAAACACACCACCTCCACCCAATATCAGGAGCCCTGTATTCCCCATCTTAAATATATCAGGAAATCCATAACTGCACTTGATGCGCTATGCATCTTATTGAGACCCTATGATGGGAACTCCAGAACAACAAAAAGCAGTGAAACTCAGATGCTTCATACGGACCCTGCAAGGATCCGCCTTTGTCTGGTATACGAGCCTGCCAGACCAGTCAATAAAAATCTGGGAAGACCTTTGGAAGCAGTTCATGTTCCAGTTTAGCTCAACGTTGACCAAAACAGCGGTCAGTGACCTCATGAACTGCATGCAGAGGGAGAACGAGAGGGTCTCAAGTTTCATTGCTAGATGGAAAGGTCTGACCTGCTCACTGAATAGGCCAATTCTTCAAGAAGATTTTCTTTCCATATGCATCGATAATCTTCGAGATGAGTTGCGAACGCTGCTCATAGCAATGGAGTGCACCACTGGCTTCCGCTATCTCTCGGCCATTGCCCATATAATTGAGGACTCCCTGCAACGGACCAATCTAAAGTCTCGAATAGCCTCACAGGCTCCTGCAAAGAGAGAAGCCAGAGCTGAAGCATCCTCTGTCACGCTCAAGCCTTCCCCTACACCTACTCCACTTCATAGGCCTCCACCAAATCATCAAGGGCCCCCTGTTTATCAGTGGATGCCTCCATCCAAGTAGGATGATCATAGAGGATCGAAGCGGAACCAGTTCGAAGAACGAAGAAAAAAAGTATACTCGTTCCGAGAGGACCAAGTCTGCGGCTAATTCATCTCCACCACGAATTGAAACTTGCTCCGCCTCCTAGATCCAAGGAAACCCGAAGAAGTCAGCCACGATGACAGGCCAGATTATTGTCCCTACCGTTGAATGTTGGGGCACAATATTTGGGAATGCTTCATCTTCAAAGACCTCCTGCAATGGATGGTAGACTCCAGGCAGGTCGATATGGGACCACACTCATCACATGTGACATATATTTATACCACTGACTCCGACAAAGGAGAGGGGTGGTAGGAAGTCACCAGAAAAATGGGGTAGAAATTTGACAGCTGGATGACTCCGAAGACAATCAATCGATCCCATGGAATACTCCGAGCTCAACTACAGCGGCTGGTGTTGCCGCCAATAGCCCCTGATGCCGAATAGCCGACAATATCAGCCTCACAACCCTCCTCAAGTCGGTCATCCACGCGTAATCGAAAAGGGAGGAGACAAGAGCAAGAGGAGCAGTCTGCAACGAGGTCAAAGTTAGCCCCGACGCTATCAGATTTTATGACCCCAAACGTGGCACCACGGGCACCGACCCACCAAATAGCACCATCAAGGACAACCGACCGGGATTATTTGTCCGAGGATGAGGAGCCGATCTTAGGTTCCATAAATTTCATCCATGTTATGGAATCCTTTCCTGACTAAGGTTAGGGTTATGAACCCGAGTTCTTGACACGAGGAGTCGGGACGAGGAATATCAGAGGTAGGGGATACCAGGGAAGGTGCAGTCGCGACTGAAATCAACCCTATGGTTTTACCCAGGCCCAAACCGTCAATATCATGGAAAACCATGGGAGAGACCTTCAACAGACTCAAGAGGAGAAGGAATATCCCACCACCTCCAAAATCGGCCACTCTGCCCATGTCATTCTGCGGTACCCATCAGAGGAGGAACAAGCACCTAGCTGCCTAATGCACACAAATAGACCGACTGGGCTGAATCCCCAAAATGCGGGGACACCGTTGACATCCAAACCTGTGGTCGGTCCCTCCTCATCATGTATTCCAACTCCCAAGAAGCCCGCTAAGACTCCCCCACCAACGGAGAAGCGTTGGCCGCTAGAATAGAAATACGACATTTTTAAGCAACTGGCGTTAATACCATCCAAAATGTCGATCCTAGATGCAATGAATTTGTCATCAGACCTCCGGGAGGCACTCATAGAAGCCTTGCTCAGCCCCTAGGAGTTTCAAGCCGAGGTAGCTGCCACCGAGATTTACCGGACGGAGACCGGCTCGCCTGAATGTGATGCAGTGATTTCCTTCACTGATCTGGATGAAGATTCCATCATGCAAGGACACATCAAACCACTATATGTTTCTGGCACAGTAGAAGATGTTAAGATCCGTAAAGTCTTTATTGACAATGGATCTGGATTTAACCTCCTTCCCCTATGGACACTTCGTAATTTGGGCTACAGTGAGGGTGATTTAATACCCTCGGCCAGAACTCTGCTAGGTTACGACAAGAGTGAGCATAATCCAATGGGAAAAATGAAGCTAAAGACCAATTTTGGCGACCTTGTGGCCTATTCGGAATTCCTGGTGGTTCGGCAGAACACAACATTCAATGCCCTTCTGGGAAGTCCGTAGCTCCACAAGCACATGGTATTTCCTTCAGCCTACCACCATTGTATTAAGTACTGCATCAATTGGAAAAGTGGGACATTGCATGCCGACAAGGCCCCTTTCGAGCTCTCCGAGTCACACTACATTGATGTCGGGTTTTATGAGCAAAAGAAGAAGAATTCCTCGGTTAATGGTGTCGAATGGATAACCACTCCAACTGGCCTAGAAATGGTTCTTGACGACCCCCTCAGACAGTTTGGTAGAGATTACGTACTGCCCATCAACAAATTTGAGAGCATGGGTTCATGTTCGGACACGCACTCAGCTGTCCTCATGACTTCAGCCATAGCGGCCATGTGTGACAATGCGGGAATGTCCGCTAACCCTCAATTTGGGGCCGAGTACTTGAGCGAGGACACCCACAATGCCTCGCCTCTGGACTCCTATGAGCCCGAGTCAAGAGCTCTCCCCCCGTCAAATCAAGAAGCTAAGGATTTGGGAGAAGAGGAGGAGGAATATCTCAGGGATGCACCTCCCACATTTGAGGAAGGTATCTCCACCATGGTGGATGAGCTCAGGGAAATAAACATGGGTACCGAGGAAGACCCGAGGCCCACTCTTGTTAGTGCAGCCATGTCCCCCAAGGAGCACAAGATATATACTTCCTTCCTGAGGCAACACCGGGATTTATTTGCCTGGAATTACATGAAAATTCCAGGACTCAATCCCGAAGTGGCGACGCATCACCTAGATCTTCCAGAAGGCCAAAGGGGCTATAAATAGGCCGCCAGAAGGACACACCCCTCACATGCTTCCAAAATAGAGGCTGAAGTCGATAAGCTCATTAAATTAGGCTTCATTCGGGAGGTCCATTACCCCATATGGTTGGAAAACATTGTCCCCGTCAAGAAAAAGAACGAACAAATTCGCGTCTGCATTGAATTCAGAGATCTCAATCGGCATTTCCTGAAAGATGATTTCCCAGTCACGATCACCGAGTTATTAATCAATGTGATAGCTGGGTATGAGGCGATATCCTTCATGGATAGATATTATGGGTATAATCAGATCCAGATGGCCCGAGAAGAAGAAAAAGACACTGCCTTCAGGGCCCCTCAAGGAATATTCGGTTACAGGGTCATTCCCTTTGGTATCAAGAATGCTAGTGTCACATATCAGCGTGTCATGCATCGTATCTTTAAACCATTTTTGGGCAGATTCATTGAATTCTATGTGGAAGATTTGGTGGTTAAGTCCAGGCAGCGCTCAGATCACCTGTCAGACCTTGAGACCATCTTTAACAAAATTCGGAAGCATATCCTGAAGACGAATCGCTTGAAATGCGCCTTCAGGGTTACCTCATAGAAATTCCTTGTCTCCATCGTATGCCATCACGGCATCGAAGTCGACCCTGAAAAGACAAACGCTATCCTCGTCCTGCCCCCCCCCCCCAATCTCACTGAGTTGAGAGAATTCCAAGGGCACCTGACCTACATCAGGTGATTCATAGCCAACCTGGCAGGCAGATGTTTTCCCTTTACCTTGTTAATGAAGAATGGAGTCACGTACCAATGGACAGATGATTTCCATGAGGCGTTCGATAGCCTAAAGAAGTACCTCTTAAGCCCACCAGTGCTCATGCCCCCGGTTGAAGGAAGACCTCTCATCCTATACCTGACGGCCCTAGAATGGTCACTGGGAGCCTTCCTTACACAAAAGAACGACGCCGGTAGTTAAAACAGTCTTTATTACCTCAGACGAACCATGATTGATACTGAGACTCGATACTCAAACATCAAGAATAGTTGTTTTGCCCTGGTCTTCACAGTTCAAAAATTGCGACATTATCTGCAGCATCATGAAGTCCATTTGGTCTCGCGCAGTAACCCGCTCAAGTACATTCTCATCCACCTGATGCTGGCCGGGCGCCTATCCCAATGGGAATTCATACTGAAATAGTTTGACATCTGGTTTGTGCCTCTGAAGGTCATTAAAGGCTAGGAATTAGCATATTTTCAGGCGGAGAACCCTTCAACAGGGACCACCACACCGAATAACAAGCTACCTGATAAAGACATCTTCTCGGTTCAAGAGGACCCCCAGCATGGGAAACGTACTTCGATGACGCCTCCCGAAGCCCAACTGGGAAGAGGTTGGAAGATCCCAAATTTAACAAGGTAGGTTTAGGGATAATACTCACGTCCCCAGAAAAGGAAGTCTTGCCATATTACTTCCTCCTGTCAGAAGGATTTACAAACAATGAATTAGAGTATCAAGCCCTCATTGCAGGCCTGGAGCTCGCACTCCAGGCACAATTACAGCACCTTAAGGTCAAAGGTGACTCAGAACTGGTCATCAAGCAAGTCAATGGTGACTATGCTATCAAAAAGGAGCCGATTCCCCTGTTTGACCATGTCCGAGGGTTAATGGAGGAATTCTCCACAAAACCAACATTGAACTATATTCCCCAGTCTCAAAATTCCTAGGCTGATGCATTAGTCAATGCGGCCACAGCCCTGGCTGACCCAGACCGGGATGAAACAGTTATCAGTATTGCTCACCGTTGAATGGTCTTGCCGTTTGTTCAAACTAAGATGAAAGAAATCCACGAAGTCAGTCCGGTCCGAGAGCCATATGCTCCCACCACCGGCTAGATGACCCCCATTGCAAACTACCTTCAACAGGGAGAACGTCCATCAGACATGGCTGAACAAGAGAAACTATGGAGAAGGGAAATCAACTTTTTCCTATATGGCGGCGCAGCTCAGCAAGAGGTCCTCTACAAACGAGGCATCGACGAAATCCTCCTCAGATGCATTGATGGAGAAGAAACTACTGCCATCATGACTTAAGTACATGCCGGAATATGTGGAGCACATCAGCCCGAGTCCAAGCTTTCCCATCAGATTCGAAGACAAGGGTACTATTGGCCCACAGTGGCACGAGATTGCGAGATCTTTACCGCAAAATTCCACTCATGCCAAATTCATGCCAACTTCATACACTAACCCACAGAGTTACTTCATCAGGCCAAGTACTCCTGGACATTTGTTGTTTGAGGAATGGACGTTGTGGGACCATATCCTCCCGCCATAGCCAAACAGCTGAAGTATATCCTCACGACAACCAACTTCTTTTCTAAATGGGAATAAGTTGTACCCCTTAAGGAAGTCGAGGCAAGAAGCATTGTTAGATTTTTGAAAACCAATATAATCACCAGATTTGGTGTCCCTCATACCATGCTGATGGATAATGACACCAACTTCTGCTCTGCTGAATTGGAGAAATTATACCAAGAATATGGTATCAAGGCTAACCTCTCATCCCACTACCATGCAACGACCAACAGACAGATAGAGGCTTTCAAAAAGACCTTGTCCAAAATTCTCTTGAAAATGGTGGAAAAAGACAAGAAGTTAGGACCGGATAAACTCCTCCATGCATTGTGGGCTTACCGAACCACAATTTGTACCGCTACTCGGGCTACTCCTTACTCATTAGTATACGGAACAGAAGCAGTTCAACCCATTGATCTCCAATTTACCTCACTCCGTGTTGCCGTTTTTGATCAATTATCTGATGATGAGGAATCCGAAAAGTGGCTAGGTGAATTTGAATAGCTAGATGAGAAGTGGTTGCACACTTTGAATCATCTGGAAGTATACCAGAACCAGATTGCACGAGCCTTCAATAAAAAGGTCAGTCTTCGGTCTTTCTTGGAAGGAGAATTGGTGTTGGTCCTCCGGACCCCAATGATACCCGGAAATAAACCTCCAAAGATAGAGCCCAAGTGGGAGGGACCATATGTTATACACAAGGTCTACTCCAACGGAGCATATACCCTAATCTCCATGGATGGGTAGTTCACTACCGCTCCTACGAATGCGAGATTCCTGAAGAAGTATTTCACATAGATAACTAAAAGTAGTTATCGTTCATGCTGTATGACATTAAACTGCCAAGAACTCGTCTAAGATGTATGAAGTTAAATTGCCCAGCACCCAATGGTCCAAACTCTATGACCCTAAACTAAGAGTATTCCATCCTCACTGGCATAACTAAAAACAGTTATTGTCTGAGCTGCATGACGTTAAACTGCCAAGCACCCAACGGTCCAAAATCTATGACCTTAAACTAAGAGTATTTCTTCCTCACCCCACGACGTTAAACTGCACGGATTTTGGAGAACTACACATGGCTTTATTCCTGCCCTCGCAAGATATGTAGCAATGTCAGGGTTCCCCATCCTGGCCCAGCCACCCCCAAATAAGAATATTTACAAATTCCCTTTCCCCGGTGTAGTCCTAGACCTACATGGGGCATATCCATCGTCCTTATCGAACGACCTTAAACTGCATGGATAAGAAGGTTAAAAAAATTCCCCTCTCCCTCATGTATGGACCAGACCTGCACTGGGTGTACTTATTTAAGAGAACTACGTACGGATTGATTCCTACCCTCGCAGGATACGTAGAGACGCCGGGATCCCCTATCATGGCCTAGCCACTCCCAAATAAAATAAAGGTTATGAATGTCCCCTTCCCCCATGTACGGACCAACCCTGCACGGGGTGTACTACTTTCAGAGAACTACATAAGGATTGATTCATGCCTCACAGGATACGTAATGACACCAGGGTCCCTCACCCTGGCTCAGCCATACCCAACTAAAAGTTAAAAATTCCCTCTCCCCCAGTGTATGGATCATCCCTACACGGGGTGTATACTTCGTCCTTACCACACAACGTTAAACTGCATGGACAAGGGTAAAAGAAAAAAATGCCCTTCTCCCCCCGTGAACATACTAAACCCGTACAGGGTGTATTTTATTTCAAAGAACAAAGTATGGATTGATTCCTTCCCCTGCAGGATATGTAGCGACGCCAAAATTCCACACCCTGTCCCAACCACCTCAAATGAAGCCAAAAATACCCCCTCCCCCCCCCCCCCCTCGTACTGACCAGACCTGCATGGGGTGTATTCCCTTAAAAGAACTATGTTAGGCTTGATTCCTACCCTCATGGGTTACTTAGTGACGGCAGGGTCCCTCACCCTGGCCGAGCCATGCCCAAATGAAATTCGAAAATGCCCTGTCCCCCCGTGTACAGACCAGACCTGCATGGGGTGAATCCCTCGTCCTTACATCACGACGTTAAACTGCATGGAAATGAAGGAATGAAAATGCCCTATTCCCCCTGTACGGACCAGACCTACACAGGGTGTATTCCTCGTCCTCACTGAATGACGTTAAACTGCACGGACTTCGTCCTCCCCGCATGATGTTAAACTGCATGGACTTCGTCCTCACCGCACGATGTTAAACTTCATGGACTTCATCCTCACCGCATGACGTTAAACTGCACGAACTTCTTCCTCACCGCATGAAGTTTAAACTGCATGGACTTCATCATGACCCACCCAATATATATGAAAAAACGAGATGGAAATACTCCTTGCGCATTTGGAGGCATCCCCTCCATACATCAGACTCCATGACCCGGATAATTATGGATCTTCATAAGCATTCATGGCCATCGGAAGTGGAAAGTTTTTGACCCGAGGACTCCTTTGCATGACTATGCATACCATGCCCTTAGAAGCTCTATGTATTAATATCCCCTGGCCTGTCTACCAAAGGAAATATTTCCTCAGGCGATACTCTTTCTAGCTCCGTACGCTTACTGGCCTCAGAGCCCCCATATCATATATCCCGATCCAGAAATTTATGGATAATTGGTCTACAAGTTCGTCCCCCTTTTCACATCCAAACGTTTCCAGGGTATCCTTACCCGGTTAGCCTATGTATCCGCATGTGGTTCACAAGACGACCTGCATGTACACACATTAAGCCAATGCTAGTCTACATTTACTCAATGGACAATTCCAGTGAAGATGTTTATTGTATGCTTGAACACCATTATCCCTGCATGCCGAACTCCGTGCTGTGAGAAATCTCGGATTTTCATAATCATTCATGGCCATCGGAAGTGTAAGGTCATCGACCCAAAGACACCTTTTCATGACTATGCATACCATGCCCTCAGCGGCTCTTCATATTGATAGCCTCTGGCCCGTCTACCAAAGGAAAGATTTCCTCAGGCGATACTCTTCCTAGCTCCATATTCTTATCGGCCTTAGAGCCCCCACACCACATCTCTTGAATCAGGAAACCTCATAGTTACAGTTTACAACCATCATCCCCCACCCTGTTCAGAGTATATCAGAGCATGGTAACTTAGTTTTCCTTCGAGTGAATGTAGCAATAGTCACCCAATGGTCTGAGCTCTATGACCGCTAAACTAGGAGTACTTCATCCTTACCACATGATGTTAAACTGGAATAGAGTGAAGGTACACCCCATCATGCAAGATAAATCAGCACAGGGATCTATCTATGCTTTAACAGCAACCAGGGCCAAATATGCCTGACATGTCTAGATATTTTCTTATCCAATGACAGACTTCGTGGCCCGGACAGTCATGGGTCCTCATAACGATTCACGGCCATCGGAAGTGGAATTCTATCGACATGTGGACACCTTTTCAGGACTGTTCATACCATGCTCTCAGCGGATCTGCATATTGATAGCCCCTGGTCCGTCTACCAAAGGCAAGATTTCCACAGGCGATACTCTTCCTAGTTCCATATGCTTACCAGCCTCAGAGCCCCCATATCATTTATCCTGATCCAAAAAGCCCCGGAACCACGATTTACACAAATAAAACCCTATACACGTCTTGGGCATGCCGAGATGTTCAATCCCAGTTACATTCTGATCAAGAGCATCCTTTGCAACTACGTCCTTATCGCATGACGTTAAACTACACATAATATTTTTCCCATCCTCACTGCACGACGTTAAAACTGCACAGCATCGGAAAAACTTCCCCCCCTCATTGCTGCATGATGTTAAACTACACAACATCCTTTAAAAATGCTCCTCATCTTTACCGCATGATGTTAAACTTCACGGAATTCATCTTTATTGCATTACATAAAACCATATGGAAACCGTCCTTGCCGCATGAAATTAAATTGCACAGTAAAACCTGTCATGGGTTCAGTAAGAAACGGAGGCTTTCCCCTATCCCTCAGTGCACAGGTCTGACTTGCACCAACCACCGTCTTACACCAGCGTGAGCAGGAATGACTTCACCCATTCTCGGAAATTTAGCCTCGATGTTTCTCCTGTATCTAGGCACTCTATCCTCATAAACCATACTCTGTACTCAAGAAAAGCCAAACTCTCATAAACCACCCTAGGTGGTCCCGAATCACAAACTTCCTTGAAGTTTCTCGGCTATCGGGAGAATGAAATCATTGACCCAATGACACCTTTTCATGACTATGCATACCATACCCTCAGCGGCTCTGCATATTGATTGCCCCTGGCTCGTTTACCAAAGGCAAGATTTCCTTAGGCAAAACTTCTCTCTGTACGCCTCTTGGCCCTGAGCCTCCATGTGCATCCTGGGATTCGGAAACCCTCTGAGATATAGTTTACCAGCCTCTTTCACGACCCTGCCAGAATATGGTGGAATGTCTCTAATGAGATTACCAAGAACAAGGAGAAGCCATTCCATTCTAAATGATGTCCCAGCTGCATGTCTTTAAACTACACCAAGCTCTAATCATCCCCTGCGCTAACTAAATTCATAGGACAGGGACCATGGTTCCACACTCTTGATTAATACAGATGTTCTCAAAACCTTTCAGATGTCACATACCCTTCCCCAAGCCATCCATGGTGTTTTCCATAAGCAGGACGTCCATGAAGTCCTTAGGCCATCAGAAATGGAGTCATTGACTTAAGGACACCTTTGCACGACTATGCATACCATTCCCTCAGTGGCTCTGCATATTGATCTCCCCTGGCCCGTCTACCAAAGGCAAGATTTCCTTAGGCAATGCTATTCCTACCTCTGTATGCCGATACGGCCCTCATGCCCTGAGACTTTCCATGCATGTCATTAAAATCTAAACAGGTTCCACCCACATGCATCTGGAGGATATTGAGACATATTTTAATCAACCAAACCTCATTGGGGCCCTCGCCCCGCCATACCTGGTCAAAGATGTTCGACCTAAGACATCAGTAATGATAGTCTTGTCTGCGAGATGTTAAACCAATCACAAAAAGAGGCGCAAAACCTGTTAAGCCGAAAACCTGAAAATGACGACCTAAGAAAAATCTGGGCCATACACACTGGGTCCACACCAAATGGGCCCAGGAAAAATTAGGGTATCAAAAGAAGAAGACAAAAAGTTTGTGGGGTTTTTCTACAAAACCCTATCAATATTTAAACTATGTCGTTGGATCCCATGATCCAGGAAAAAGTTAGATTTTGTTTATATTTTCTTAAATTAGGATTAATTTTGATCCATTGACTTGTTATTTACACAACAATTTCTCCAGTAACAGTCAATTTTACAGCCGGGAAATATTGACAAAGATTGTATTCCGTTTGAACAAAAAAGGGAGGACAACCACAAGCTGGGGCCTCTCCCTCATAGTAAGAAAAAAAATGGGGGGGGGGAGGGGGTAAGAAAAATAGAGTATAAAAGAATGGATTTGATCGTCACAAAGGAGTCTGGATCACTCTCTCCATCAGATCGGCAATCATGCGACAGAGTTTGTTGCAAGTCTGTTCCAGCACGGCCCTCTCCCTGGCCTCAACCTCGGCCACCAAACAATTGTGCCCCACTGTTGTTTGGAGATCGTTGATTCCTTTCCTGGGGACTTCATAGTTACCTGTCAGAGTTGACAACTGATCCCGCAGCATCGCTACCCATACTTCACATTCGTGAAACTTGGTGGATAGGGCGACTGCCTCATCTAGAGATCTCTCCTACTATGCTATCAGTTTATGGAGCTTTATCATGGCTTCCTCCAAGGCTCGGGTCCCGTAATGAGAGTCAGAAAAGTGAGCAAGTTTGTGTTCATTAGTTGCAACTTCCTCACGGGCCGTGACAACCTGGCAAGAAAGAAAATGAAACTGCTGATAGTCAAAGCCACCTGACCCCAGACCCAGGAAGAGTTGTCGGAGATCTTCAGTCTTAGTTTCCATCTCGGCCAGAGGATTTTCAGTGACAATCTCACAAATCCGGGGCCAGGCCCACCTGCACACTACTCGGTGGTCCGCTATGACACGAGGATCTTTGGTATCCTCACAAGATAGCACGGGAATTAAGTCTGGCATTGCAATCAGCACAGATATGTGCACGTTAGAATATGGTTCCGAAGCGGGAAGGTCTGAATCTTATAACCCCGGTTCGACCTTGGGAATCAAGTTGCTAAGCCTAGTATCGGCCGACAAAACATCATGCATTGTCTCCCTGGGACCCAAAGTCACATGGTCATCCTCATCCACGTCCAAGAGGTTGGGGTTCGTTTGAACTTCGGCCGTAGAGGGGTTGGGAGAGAAAAATCCCCTGATTCGCTTTGACCGATGAGCCATCAGTCAGTCCTCCCTTAGAGCCGATGAGGAAGGTGAGATAGGCTCAACAGTCGCAATGACTCCTAATTTGGGAACCTGTCGGACAGCCTTCCCCACGATCCCATTGGGATAATGTTTTACCCACATTTTTGCGTACTCCAAGGATAGGATGGCAGCCGCTCATATTCCAGGCAAGGGAATTCTTGTGTCATATCCCTCCTGCATCAGCATCAACCACCATTGACATAGAGTGGCCAGGTGTAGTCCTTGAGCCTGAGGAGGGGGAAGGGAAACTTGGAGTTTCATACACCCAAACTGGCGGGAAAAATGATGGGGGCATACAAATCACATAGATAAACCCCGTCAATCCGTGCGGAAAAAAACCCATCCCACAGTGAAATCATGTAAGAACGCTCCTCTAGGATCCCCCTGCGGTTGTCAACCATGACTCCAGAAGGGGTGGGGTAGGGAGTGAGAGAAAACTGGGAGAAGTCACTCAGAAGCTTGATGATTTCATCAAAACTGAGGGACTTCAAGAGAACCCTGGCTATATCGAGCAAGGTAGGCCGAAAGGTAGGAAGCGGGATGACTGTGTTATGAAAATACTCATAACAGTGGAAATGATATGATATCTAGATGTATAAGAATTGAAATGGCCCACTCAAACGGTAGGGTTTCCCATCCTCCTGCATGTGGCTCAGTAGTTCGTAAATACGACCCAAAGTGGGCACAACTAAATTCACTGGGCGGTCCTCTGCCAACTCCACTGCCATCATCAAGGTGTAAGACCTGAAGCCTGGGTTGATATCCCAAGAAGGGAATATCCACCCACTCAAAAACATAGCAAACATGCCTGCCAACCTAAGCATAGGCAGAACACAAGGGCGCACCTCATAACCCCATGAAAGGTAGTCGTCCGCCTCCAGAACAGCCCAGTAGGAACCTGGGATGGTTCGTGATTGTTGAGAGGGATGAGTCCTGGGGTTCTTGATCTTCGGCACAAGACCAGTGGTGTTCAGAAATAACCCTATCCAGGTTCTATAGGGAATAAGAGAGCAGGCATGCAAGGCTTGACCCAGTGACTGCTCTACCATAACTAACAGATCCCTCGCTAACGAGGGCAATTGTTCAACGTCATGCCATGCGTCAGGAGTGGGAATAAACTTGTCAAACATCTCACCAATAATCAGAAGCCCTCCCAATTGGTAGATGTCCCACAAGCAAATGCCAACTTCACCGTGGGCAAGGTGGAAAGTATTAGTGCTTGAACACCAGCGACTAAGCAGGTCAGGCAGGATCAAATATGGTGGGTAAACAGCAAACTGGGAGGCCCACACTGCAGAGTACAAATTTAATGCTTCTAGCAACTCGGGAGATTCCAAGAAATGTTGATGGGCCGAGAAGGCCCAGGCCCAGTAATTCAAGATAAGCCCACCAGACCGCAGATCCCACCTAGAAATCCACCCCGCGTCCGGGTCCACTCGAGCAAGGTTGATTATGGAGGGGTAACTCTTGAGGAAAACTTCTTGAGAGAATTCTTGTGCGTACTGATCTCTTTGGGTCCAGATAGAGCCTTTCAAAATGAAAGTGTCTTTCAGATCAGGATCAGAGATTATCTCCCCTGATTGGGAAAGGTTCACCTGAATGCACTTCGGTGATGATTCCAAGCAAGGTGACGGAAGACCTAAGAAGGTAGGGGGAATAGGGGCGTCATCTTGAAGACCGAAGAAATAAAGTGGAAGCCTATTTGATAATGGATAACCTAGGAGCTCAGGAGAGAGAAAGACCTTCAAGACACTGTCATCAAAAATAATGGACTGACTAGGGTTCTCTTTGTTGCTTTCTGCTCTGTGAATCATAGCTAGACGTCTCCCTAAACCAATCAGGAGAGGCTCGGTAGTAGGCCTGGCTGCCGGATGAGGGGAAACTATATTTTCTCCCTACATTATGAAAAACAGGAAAATGGTCAGTCTGAAATAATAAAGTCTGGACAAAAATACCAAGCAGGTGGTGAAGGAGTCAAGAATCCCTCATGACGAGGAGCAAGCAAGCCTCAAAATGTGGTTCGCGATGAATGCATCCCGCGAACCAATCCTACGTGGAAGAGGTTCACGGTACTCTGGCCCGTAGAGCGTTGGCCAGAAAACTGCGAACCATGTTACTCCACAGAATCTTAATTCTGGATTTAAATAATTAGATTAAGAAGACTTAAGAAATTTTCAATGTCTGGAAGGTTTCAGACCGCGGACCATCAGAACCGTGGAGCAAGTTCCTACACGGATCATCGAGACCTACTTTTTAATTAATTAAAAGTGTTAGTTCGTGGCTGGAAGATTGGTCTGCGGGTGAAGGTGACCATGAATGAGGAATGGTTCGTGGAAGTGGCAGCTAGTTCACGGACAAGGCGTTTCGCGATGGAATGAGCATGTGAAGATAAAAAAGCGAGAGAGCTCTGGTTTTATGAAGAATCTGATAAAGGACAAAGGAAGGGGCCCCATATTTATACTCCTGGTCCCCTACCAGGTCCACTCCCCTATCGCAAACCATTCAAATTTCAAGACCACTCTACATCCGAATGGACTCCTCTTCATTCCGATCGAATCCCATTATGATGGGGGGCATTTGTAGGGTCCGGAAAAATCTGAAAAATACAATGATAATCCCCTTTGATTCAAGGGAGATCCTACCCGATTTTCACAAAAGAATTGGGGAAAAGTGTGGAGAATACTCAAAGGATGGCACAAGACAAACCAGTCTGCAGACCGATCCAATGATAACGGTGCACAACCAGTTCCGCAAAGCACCCCCCCTCTATGGACCGCTGTCGTTCGGGGAATGGAGGCGGAAGCCCTCCGTAGGCGCGAAGTAGGACGGGCGCCAACCTGATTCACCATCACGAACCGCCCCAGATGCAAACCGCGTCGACCGACCCAGATCGCATCCGCTGTCGTTCGCGGAATGGAGGTGGAACCCTGCACGGCCGCGAAGCACTCCCCGAGTTAGTTTGGTTCGCGGGGGGAGATGTGTTCAATTCCCACCGCGAGTTGCGAATTGACCAAGTCACCCGTAAATCGGGTTTCTGATCATGGGCATTGGAAAAAGGTGCCGCATGACCACAGATACATCTCTTTCCCCACTCTATAAAATGTGATAGAGGGGGAAGACCGAGGGAGGGAATTGGAGATCGATCAAATTCGGGTGGAAGGATTTTGAAGGAAAGAGCTTAGGATTTCGCAAACAGCGAAGTTCCAATTCACAAACAAGAACAGCTATGAAGCTGGATGTGAATTTATAAGGAATAGAAAACGCATAACAACTTGGTGAACTGTGAACCTATAATAACAAAGAAAATAAGACCGTGAACCATGGCCCCTCTATGGATGCACCCCCTGCGGACCTGGGAGTTTATGCCTTTTTTCTGATTCTTCGCACCCCGTAGCACCCTTCTACACGGGCGAAGCCCCAACCGATGAACACCCAATCGGAATTTCCCTTGGCCTCCACTACTAGCATGGACCCCTCCACGTACCAACCTGGTACGCGGGCCAAACCCGAAGCTGTAAACCACGCTGGTTCCTGGGATTCCCACCAAGCCGCGAACCACCCCGATTTGCGGAATTCCCATCAGTCTGCAGACCACCCTGGTTCACGGACGGCCTCTCCAGCTGCGTAGCACCTCTCTATGTGAAAGGATCCACCAATCATACACCTGTGTGGCCCGCCAGATCCTTCAGAGTTCCCATTCCCCAGGCCAGATAAAATCCTTCCAATCTGGTCTGATCGTCCGCAACCCGCTCATTGGCCCATTCATCAGCCCCGAGCTGAGGCCTCCACCAAAGCCACTGGACCCGTGTGATGTAACCTTCAAGTGCATCAGTGTGCCGTTTTGAGTTCACATACCCATGGTAAGCGAGGGCGAAGGGGTTTCTCTAGCCCTTGAGTGGATTCCCGAAGCATTCCTGGGTTCACATTCCCACGGTAATGCGGAGTACGATCCTGGGAGTCTCCTTTATGCCCCTCCACTTTTTAGGACTGGGGAACTTCTCCCCTCTTCAAGGCATAGTGGAATACCTATCAGAATTAATCCCCAATGCACCTCTGTACTTCCCCAAGGCCATGGCCAAGGAAGGGCATAGTTGGGAAGGGTGCTGCTTTGTCCTTATTTGGGGCCAAGTCCCTCTCCCGCTACGCTTTGTCGCCATGGGCATCCATCCTGGAGTAAGCCTTGAATTTTTGGGCTACTCAATGCGTAATCCCCACTCCACTTCCCACAGATTCACCTTTCACGATGTGATCGTCTAGTCTCTGCTTGCTCTTGTTTCTCACAGCAATCATGACTCACATGGGCTTTGAGTAAAAGCATCGACCAAGACATCCTCTTATGGGCCTCCTCAGAGTGTAAGCCCCAATCTATTACCCAGGGCCTCCTCAGAGTGTAAGCCCCAATCCATTACCCTGGGCCTCCTTAGAGTGTAAGCCCCAATCTATTACCCTGTACCTCCTCAGAGTGTAAGCCCCAATCCATTACCCTGGACTGCCTCATAGCGTAAGCCCCACTCTAATTCGAACTATGTGGGCTTTAATTCCCCACCATAGGGATACATAGTAACCCTCCAAGAGAAGGTCCAAATATATCCATGTGAACTTAATCAAGAAGTTAAGAAGTTGAAACTTCATTCGTGGTTTTGAAAGAGATTTTTTGTTGTTTACCCTTTTGACAAGGATTACAGAATTTCTCATTTGGAAACTCATGTTTATGAATATCCTTGACTAAGCCTTTTCAAGTAAGCTTTCTAAGGTAGTGAACATAAAAATGTCTTAATCTCCTATACCAAAGACAATATTATTTATGAAAAGTACTCAACCATGAAACAGTTTGAGAAATTAAATAATCTAAGTTAACAGAATATACATTTTTATTTCTAAGAGTAAGAAATACTAAATTATTTTTAGCATTAAAACAATGCATGAATCATTTTCAAATTTAACATTAAAACCATTATCACATAACTAAGAGATTATATATAGATTACATTTCAATCCATCAACAAAAATTTCATTATAAATTAAAACTAAGTTAGAGTTACCAATATTGATGAGCCCAATTATTTTTTCATTTGGCATTGTCGTTAATGGTAACAAGCCCAACATCAATATTTATCATGTTATTGAAGCATGAGTAATATCCTGTCATGTGTCTTGAACATCCATTTTACAAGTACCATAAGCTTTTATAGTATCTTTCCAATCAATTTTCCTACAAAAAATATTTGATTATAGAATATTTTTATACCAGGATATTTTTGGGACTAGTAACATTAGTAATAAGAGCCTTGGGAACCCACATTTGCTTCATGGGTTTCCTACTAAAATTATGAAAAGTATTATAAAAATACACTTTATTTGATCCAAAAAAACTTGAAACATTAGAAAATAATTTATAGCTTGGACCTGTACAACAATTTTCAGAACTTGGCATAAAACTGGATTTTCATGATTTTGATAGAAAATGGATTTTTTTCATATTCATCTTCCCTAGTTGGTATCCTTTTTCAGTAGTTTACTTAGGAGATACTTGTTTACCATGAATATGAGATAATATTTCTTTACCATTAGTAATTCTCTCTAGATCATTTTTTAATTACTCATTTGATAATTTAAGTTCATTGTTCTCCTTAAGTAGTAGAAATTTTTTTCTCCTTTTCCACACCATGTTTAGATTTTACTGTGGTAGTAAAAGAATAATATTTATTTAAATATTTGTATTTATCTTTTAGTTCATCACAAGTGTCTTCTAGAATTTTTCAATATTCAAACATTTCCGCATTTGTCATGTTTCATGGATCACTTTAATATCTAGAATAATATAAATTATGATTAGAAGAATATAGTGTTACCTTAGATGTGTTTGTCATAAAAAACATTTTTTATTTATTAGACTTTTCATGGGGGGATTCTGAGACACTTGAGCTATCCTTAGAATCACACCAAGTTTCCATCATGGCATTTTAATAATTTATATCCTTATCATCATAATTCTTATTGTACTTTAGCTTGGGACAATCAGCCTTTACATGTACATTCCTCTTACATTCATAACAAATTATTTCATTAGATGTATCACATTTCTTCAAATCCTATTTTCAATAGCCCTTGTGATCATACTTACCTTTATAGATGGTATTTTCAAATAATTGTTCCTTTATATAAAATTTATTAAATCTTATTTATATTGGATACATCTCCTCATCACTGATGGTTGATGATTTTTCATCAATTGAACCTTAAGTTTCATCTTGAACTTTTTTCTTCTTCTTAAAGGTAGTAGTTTTGAAAAAAATAGACTAACATTTGGGTTCATTATCCTCCTTTTGTTGACTTTTAGTTCTTCTTGAAACATCATCAACTTTCCTATCAACTCATTTACTATTAACTTGCTGATGTCACAAAATTCTCTGATTGATACAGTAGTTCCTCTCAATCTATCTAGTAAGCATATAAGTATTCTCATGATTTTCTCCTTGGCTAAAACCTCTCTTCCCAAAGAGACCATAGTATTCAAAATTTCATTAACCCTGAGATACATGTCAGAAATAGCCTCATCATGCTTTATTTTAAAGTTATCATATTTAATTGTATATGTTTTAAGTCTCATTTCCTTAACACTAGAGCTTTCTTCATGTGAAATAGATAAAGTGTCCCAAATTTCATGTGCTGTTTTACGTGTAGAAATTTTATTATGCTCTTAATAACCTAAAGAATAGTATAGGGAATTCATGGATTTGTAATTATTGTTATAGTTATCCTTAGTTGGTCATCACATGTATTTATATTAGTATCAGGAATATTATATTCATCTATAATTGATCACGAAATATCAAAACCCATACTTTCTAAGTGCGTTTTCATTTTGATTTTCCATTGTGCATAATTTATTTCATTAATGAATGGAGGTATGTCGGTATAATAGCTTTACAATATATTATCCATGATAATGATATAGACTTTTAAAGAACTAGAAATTTATAACCAATATAAATTTAAAGATATTTAAAATAAAACTAAAATTCTAGTTGAAAAATATTTTAAAACAGATTTTAAATTTAAAATTTTGAAAACAGAAACATGGAAAAAAACATCTGATACCAAATTTTGGTTGGATTAAGACACTCAATAGGGCTGAATTGATTTACTATAACATGTTATGTTAAAAATCTTATTTAAAAGGTTCCCCCAATTTAAAATAAAACTGTACAATTAAACAAGGTAGTAAAATTATAATAGTTTGACTGCTCAAATAGTTTCTTAAAAGATCGATTAATACTTAGTTATAATAATATGAGATATTGATACAACTTTTCAAACTAATCTAATAAGAAAAAAAGAGTTATAACTACAATCTAATAGTAACTATCAAAGTCAAAAAAATTAGGAAAATGAATTAAAAAAGTGAAATACTAAACTGAAAACATAGCAATTATAAAAAAAGGGTTCAGTCCCAAGTATAGACTTAGTCCTCTCCATTTTATAATCACAATCCACCAACCAATATATATAAATAAATATTTTGATCCACATCCTAGATCTGGGTTAACTGAATAGTACATATACTGTCTAGGTCACTAGACCCGTATCACAGTTCTACGTAGGAACAAAAATAACAATCAGGTCACACATGACCTCTTCCACGATTCTTTGTGGTACAAACAAGTTTAAGAAAATAGATGTTTGAGGATATATAGTATCCACCAGTTTAGTGAAGGAGATAGTGTATGTATTTAGTACGAACACACTCACTACGTGAAAGTTTAGTTAAATAGTACATACTGGATAATAATATATTAAGAAGGTATTATAGATGCTTTGAGTGTTATTTATTTCAGCTCTTGAATATATTATGTATCAGAGTTGAAGCTTGAGTCCTTTTTTTGGAAACAGACACTAAAAAAAGAGTGTCATGGAGAATTGTGTTATGTCTTCCAGGTGGGTGAGAAGTTCTTCTCATTTAGTTTAGTTAGATACTACTGAGATGGTGAAACTTTTATGATCAACAGTTCTATAGTTCACAGTAAGAAGGAATGAAAAATTCCTCAAGTTTTATTTCTTTCTGTATGGTGCTGGTGGGGGTTTTTCTTGTATCATATTGTGTATTTGTGTCTTCACGAGTTTTCCAGTGTTTCTGTTCTTTCATGTGCTCTTCTTTGTATATATATTATTACAGCCCGATAATGTGCATTTTTTAGGTTGACACAATACCTCATATTTTTAACTTCCTCGTTTAAGATGTCTTCAAAAGGGAATTCAATAAATCAGTCACATTAAAACAATCACAATATGATCGTTATAAATAATTTTATATAGAAGAAACTTTAAGCATTCTATTAGTGAGTCCACAATCTGTATCTTCTTCGTTAGTGACTCATTCCATTGGTGTATCATTGTTTGGTCTTTCCATGCATCAGTGACTCATTGCATCGGTGAATCATTGCCTCAGTGACTCATTTTAATTGTCTGTGAGTCCTTGTGTTGGTAGTACCATGAATCAGTATGTCATTTGAACCGATGATAGGTCATCTGTATTGGTAGGTCATTTTCATCGATAGGTCATTTGCATTGGTAGGTCATTTTCATTTCTAAGTCATGTGAAATGGTACACTGTATAGGTATTGTATCAGAACTGTACACTGTGCGGGTACTGTAGTAGGCACTGTAGTAGGTACTGTAGCAGGTATTGTTTGGTGCTGTAGCAGATGGAACTCTTCACCTTGGGCCACCGGTTTGGGCTGGGAGTCCTTAAGGATTTCGGGCCACCCCGGCCTTCGGGTCAGTAGGGCTTTCGGGCCACCTTTAAGGCCTTCAGGCTACCTCAAGGCCTTCGGGCCACATACAGTTTCCCCAGAAACACTACAAAAAAAAGGAGTAGCTCCAGAAAAGGATTCAGAGCAGGTGCACTCACCAGAGCCGAACCAAATGAATTTTTCAGAATGAGAGGGTATGGCTATGCCATCGGGACCAGCATGTGCTTTCACGGGAAGCCTATCCAGACGACCATGCAAAGGTGGAGAGCTACTATCATGATGCAGATGATGGGGAGGGGTTGTTCCTTGTAGATAGTCTG
Source organism: Viscum album (assembly GCA_963277665.1). NCBI lineage: Eukaryota > Viridiplantae > Streptophyta > Magnoliopsida > Santalales > Viscaceae > Viscum > Viscum album. The sequence goes on from OY728145.1 coordinate 511,053,117, forward strand.
GTTGAATTCCCTAAGACCTTCGGGTCATGTAATCTCCTAAGCCTACGAGCCACTTAATCTCTGAGCCTATGGGCCTTGTAAGGGTTCCCCCTCATCCCTTGAAAGGGGTGTTATAAAAAATCAATAAAAATGAAGGCCTTCAGGCCATTCGGGTAGGTCATTTTCATCGGTAGGTCATCTCTGTCGGTAGGTCATTCACATCGGTAGGTCATTTTCATTGGTGACTCAGTTGAACTGTCAGTATCTCATCCCTTCTATCGGTGTTAGTATGTTACAAATAGAAAATATTTGTGTTTGGACTATCTTAAAAAATAAATATTAATTTAATTTACTAAATTTATGTGAGATCATAGATAAACATAATTGCACATACTAAAAGATAAATAATTATGATTGAATTGATTAGACATGATTAATAAGAGTTGACATGATTTTTTATTATTAAAACTATTAATACTAGAGAGTATGGCCAAAAATCTCATATGTTCCAACACAATCGAAGATAATAAGTGATTATAAGAAGATCATAAATGTATGAAAGCATAATAAAGTGAATGGAAATAACTAAATAGAATTTTTAGTTGATCTTTTTTTGTAATTAGACACCTTGAATTTTTTAAATAATACTTACAGATCTAGTTGATAATTTAGATTACTATTTTAGGATCTTTATAGCCGAAAATTTGATATATTAGAAATATTAAATATATAAACTTAATGACATGTATAAATTTGAAACTAATGGATTTACCATTTAATGAGAAAACTGATTCCTCTATTCAACTAGAAATTTGGGGATTACCCTAGGTACGGTATATGGTTTATTCATGTCGAACCTATGGTCGATGAATAATCACCAGTGGATAATAGTGAAATTAAATTAACTAAATTTAACTTTTAATTTAATCCAATAATTAAATATCTGAACCAAGAAGTTATCTATTTGAACATAATTATGGAAGATATATTGGGTTATTTTCACAAACCTAAAAGATCCATTGAGGGGGAGATCCGCCGTTATGGGAATTCATTGGACAATAATTGGATTCAACAGAATTCATGGGTCATCAATGAAAATAATAGGGATTACTAACAACATTGTAGGGTCCTGAAAAATCTGAAAAAGAAAATGATAATCCCCTTTGATTCAAGGGAGTTCCTAGCCAATTTCCCCCGAAGAATTGGGGGAAAGTGTGGAGAATACTCAAAGGATGGCACAAGCCGAACCGGTCCGCAGACCAGTCCAATGATAACGGTGCACGACCAGTTCCATGAAGAACCCCACTCCGCGGACCACTTTCGTTCTCGGAATGGAGGCGGGAGCCCTCCGCGGGCGCGAAGAAGGACGGGCATCAACCCGGTTCACCATCACGAACAGCACCAGCCACGAACCGCGTCGACCAACACGGACCGCATCTGCTGTCATTCGCGGAATGGAGGCAGAACCCTGCGCGGCCGCGAAGCACTCCTCCAGTTAGTTTGGTTCACGGGGGAGATGCATTCAATTCCCCCCGTGAGTTGTGTATTAACCAAGTCATCCATAAACCGGGTTTCCGATCATGGGCCTCCGCAAAAGGTGCCTCATGAACAAAGATACATCTCTTTCCCCACTCTACAAAAGAAGATTTAGGGGGAAGAGTGAGGGAGGCAATTGGAGATTGATCAGATTCAGGTAGAGGATTTCGAAGGAAGGAGCTTAGGATTTCGCAAACAGCGATGTTCCAGTTTGCAAACCAGAATAGGTATGATGCTGGAAGTGAATTAATAAGGAACCAAAAATGCATAACAAATTGGTGAACCAAGAACCTAAAATAACAAAGAAAAGTATACCATGAACCATGGCCCCTCTACGGATGCACCCCCACGTACCAGGGGGTTTATGCCCCTTTTTCAATTAGTCGCACCGCGTAGCACCCTCCTATGCGGGTGAAGACCTGACTGACGAACCCCCGACTGACATTTCCCTTGGCCGCCACTGGTCTCATAGACCCATCTACGTACCAACCTGGTACGTGGGCCGAAACCGAAGCCGCGAACCACCCTAATTCGCGGGATTCCCACCAAGCCGTGAACCACCCTGGTTCGCGGAATGCCCATCAGTCTGCGGACCACCCTGGTTCATGGACGACCTCTCCAGCCACGTAGCACCTCCTTACACGAAGGTTGCCACCACTCATACACCTATGTGGCCCGCCAGATACTTCGGATTTCCCATTCCCTAGGCCAGATAAAACCCTTCCAATCTGGTTTGATCCTCTACAACCCCCTCATTGTCCCATTCATCGTCCCCGAGCCGAGGCCTCCACCAAAGCCACTAGACCCGTGTGATGTAACCTTCAGGCGCATCAGTGCGCTATTTTGAGTTCACATACCCACGACAAGCGAGGGTGAAGGGGTTTCTCCAGCCCTTGAGCGGATTCCCGAATCATTCATGGCTTCACATTCCCATGGTAATGCGGAGTCCGAGCCCGGGAGTCTCCTTTCTTCCCCTCCACTTGTTTGGACTGGGGCACTTCTCCCCTCTTTGGGGCATGGTGGACTACCCATCAGAAGGAAGCCCCCATGCACCTTCGTACTTCCCCACGGCCATGGTCAAGGAAGGTCATAGTGGGGAAGGGTGATGCTCTGCCCTTCTTTGGGGCCAAGTCCATCTCCCACTGTGCTTTGTCTCCATGGGCATCTATCTCAGTGTAAGACTAGACTTTTTGGGCTGCTCAATACGTAAGCCCCAGTCACTTCCTAGGGACACACCTTTCATGATGTGATCATCTGGTCCTTACTGCCTCTTGTTTCTCACACCGAGCATGACTCACATGGGCTTAGAGTAAAAGCATCGACCATGACATCCCCTTATGGGCCTCCTCAGAGTTTAATCCCCAATCCATTACCCTAGGACTCCTCATAGTGTAAGACCCAATCCATTACCCTAGGCCTCCTTAGAGTGTAAGACCCAATCCATTACCATGGGCAGCCTTAGAGAGTAAGCCCCACTCCGATTAAAACTATGTGGACATTGATTCCCCACCACAGGGATACGTAGGAAGCCTCCGAGTGGTTCAAGCCTGATCACCATCGGACCCCCGGGTCCACATTCATGTCGGTTGTCGGACACTCAGATTAAAACAACTTGGAATTTGATTCCCCACCATAGGGATACGTGGGAAGCCTCCAAGAGGTTCATGCCTGATCACCATCGGACCCCCGAGTTCACATTCATGTCGGTTCTCTGACACTCTGATTTGAACTACGTGGACTTTGATCCCTGTCCCCTAGGCAGGGTACGTTGGAAGCCTCCCTGAGGTTCAAGCCCAATACTCAGCTGATCTGACCATATTCACGTTAGTTCACCGCACCAACCCTAGGCATCCTGGAACGTAATCCACATACCAAACCGAACTATGTGGATTCTGATTCCTCTCATGAGGATACGTAGGAAGCCCGTATCACAGGTTCAATCCAAAAGATCAAGTCGTTATCTATCTCCCCAGGATGCCAGTAAACTCCAGAGTGCTCGGTTACGAGGCTTTAAATCAGTGTCGTCTCAGTGAGTCCAGACTCTGCGGGGTCATTAATTCAATGATTGATGGTAAAACTCGTGCCTAAATGATTTTGAATACCTGCATTTAGCTCACCATTTCCAACCAGGAATAATCCATGGATACTATGCTTGGGTATAATCCAAATATTCTAGAACATATGAATACGTCTTAAATCAATAAGAGAGTCTCAAAACATGCAATAATTCCCTCCAAAAGGGTGCGATGAGCCCGACTTCCCATCCTCTCGACCAATGTAAATTCTTAAGTGTCACTGGCCAAATCGCCCAGCGAACGCCTGCCTTTGGAAAGCAGGTCCACATATCATCGGATACGGAACCGTTGGTCATTTCGAACTGATCTGAAACAAACATTAATGGAGGTTCATTATTAATAAATGAATTATCAACATTGAGTTAGGGCTCTTATTTGATGGATTTATCCCCATTGTTTATATTTTTTATATTGAAAATAATTTCTCCATACAATTTAATTCAGAGAAAACCTTTTCCTATTCTAGTTAAACTATATTTTTATTTAGCTTGTGACTTCAGAATAATTGATTCTGAGACTTGAAATATTAAAACTTTTATATGGATTTACAAATTATAGATTATGGAAGATCAATTACATTCATCATCAATTTTTATTTTTGGGTTTTATGTATTTCCCTCCATTTTTTGTGTGTTCATAATTTTTATTTGTCTTGGCAAGGGATTTTAATTTTTTATATTAATTAAATTGTTTCTCAATTTATTTTTTGTTACATGATTCATTTTTGTGAGTTAAACATCATGTATTTTGGTATGGTGAAGGGTCGTTCACAATGATGGGAATTTTTAGGAAACAAAGATGTATGTTTTGGGGCATAGGACATATATAGTAATCGAGAAGATGATAGGAGTTTGAACATTCAATGAGTGGTGTCTGGAATTCTATTTTCAGATTATTTTTTATGATAGTAAAAACAAATTGCATTTTCTTTGGTAGTAATCATAATGGGAATGGGTGGAATATAAAATCATTTAGAAAAATCTAAATTTCTTTAAATTTACTAACTTCAAGACAATTATTATAGAATAACACACACCATGTTTTGAAAAAGGAGCGGAAATAAGGATTTCTAAAAAATTAAATATTTCATATCCATGTGGTGAGGCCCACACACCATGTAACACTAAATTTCTAGATCTACATATATAGTAGGTTGATTCCCAATGAACCTAGGTTTCCTACATAGACATGTATGCCTGCACAAATCCCCATGTATCTCCTAATGGAACATGATTCAGGAAGTGAGGGGCACACTATGTGTCAATCATGAACCTACACATTGTGTAACATGTTCCACATTCTATATAGTTTTTTATTTTCATGCCTTTTGGTGTGATACAACATATGAAGCGAATTTTTTTCCACACATAATATATCCTTGGATACATGGTGTGTAATCTCATTTTTTCTTAGATTTAATAAATAGTTAAGTCCTATTTGAGTGTAATTATTCATGGGATGTGGTGTTGGATTTATATTTGAAGGTAGATATTTGAATTAAGGTGATGAAAGAATGATTGACTATTTTAACATCTTGGAGACCAGGCTTGGATTTTAGACAGACTTAGTGAGTGAAAACCCACCCCAATAGGATTGTTTTTAGAAAGAAGTATCCCCTTAACTTCCCTAAGTAGGGTTAGACATCCCGCCCATGGGATTGTGTGGGATCCTCTACCTATGGATCAGAAAGGATAAATATCCCCTTACCATTATAGTGTGAGAGATCCACTATCTATGAGGTCCGTATACCCTTATCAAATGAGATTGAATGGGGTACATGATCCTCCATTGGGCTCGATAACCCCCATAATACCAAGGGTATATGATCCTCTAATATAGGTATAAATAGGGTACATGGTTCAAAGGTTATGATGATATTAAGATTTTTGAAGATGTTTCAAATCCATGGATTGGATATAAATATCGAGACTATATTTAAGGATGAGTACCACTCTTATAGAAAATTCTAGGTTCTTATTTCCTACCATATTTATTATGTTTTGGAGTTGAATATGTCTTTTATTTCCTTATTGGTGATTCTAAGGTGCATTACAGGTTATTTTATAGATATGTAAGTGGATAGAAAATGAAATACTCTTCGATGGAGATATAAGTGTACATGATGTATGTGGTTCCTAGTGGTGTTTGGAGGTGCAGTTAGTAGGACGGTTGTTTGCCTTGTAGGTTTCATGTTGATACAATAATATCTTAATTTTTAGGTTGAACCTAATCTCTAGTTTTCCGGCCTATATTTTTTTCTTGTACTTTTGTTATACTATTAGACTATTGTTTGGAATGTTTGAGGGTGTGCATGAATTTATTATTCTAATTGATTATTATTCTTCACTACTCTGGGATTTTTTTGAGATACATGACTTTGTATAGATGAATTAGTATAAGGCCTCCCATATGTGAGATATACCTAGTAAATGCTAGTTACCTTCCTCTAGCCTATTATAGGTGAGCATAGGGTGTAACAATCAGATTAAAAATGTTTTGGAGGGCCCCTATGGGCCATATTAGAGTGCTGTTAGAGAGTGGTTGTCCTTGGATGGAGTTTAGAGATAGATTAATGGTGAGGATTGGTTTAGGATATAGAGAAATAGTGTTGAACTATCTTGATTTCATCCCTTTGTCCAGGGACACTAGTGATGGTGCGATGACAGATGTGTATATTCAATGGGATTATGATAACCCACTAATTTAATCAGAATAATAAGTCACCGGTTTTAAGGAAAATAATTGTACATGAATCGTATATGAATGGGTTTTAGTTTCCATGTCCTCCTCGAGTCACCTCCCTAGATTTTTTTTGATGATGGTACATGTTGAATATTTTAGGATGCCTCCACATAGATATGTATCTTGGATTCCATGATAATATCCTGATGACAATCAACTTATTGATGAGGCCTTAGTTTAGGGTTTGTTAAGAAGGTGTTTCCTCCTAGTGGATAATGAGTGAAATTTTCAACCATTGAGAAGAGGTAAGACCTACCCCCGTTAATTTATAATAAATTTTTTCCTAGTTTTGGGTATAATACCATTTTATATGTTTTGGATGGTTTTTTGTGTATAAAAAGAGTTCTTCACAAGTTTTGTAGAGAGATGTCACCTAGGTTTCAGGGTGAGTCAGACTTGTTGTCTACTAGGAACTGGTTAGAGGAGATGGTTTGGGTATCCTATCTTGTTAGTCCCTCTCCTTAAAAGATGGTGGTTCTATAAAAAATTATTATACATTAATCAATAGGATGATGGTGTATTTTCGTAACATGGAGATATGATGATATAAAAAATACATTGATAGATTTTGAATGTGTGTTATGGGAGGAGTATTTCATGGAGACCATGTGATCATTATACATCAAATTGATTCTCTATCTATTACAATAGACTACAACATTCCCTGATTTTGCATCAAGGTTTACCAATCTCATGTGATACTCACTTAACATGGTTTGTGAGAGGTACATCTGAGTGATAACGATTGATAAAGGAATTAATCGAGATATTTGAGATGAATTAGCATCTCATTTCATTAATACCTATAATATGGTGTTGAAGTAAGATCTGGTGGTGGATAAGTTCTTGTATGATGCAAAGACGTTTGTAGGAGAGGTTAGTATCCATCATTTGGAAGAATTTTCAACTACATCTAATAGATGATGGACTGGTGGATCAATACCTAAGTGGAAATTGTATGATCTAGATCCGATATAAGGATAAACAAGCTAGGGATCCAATAGATGATTAAGTCATCCATGAGACCTGAAATGATTCACCTAGGATGTTCTGGGTCACATTTTTAGGAATACCGATCCCATTTTGTGGTTATTTGATAAAAATAAAATGGATGGGCTAATAAGGAAGTGGATGTTATGAGACCAGGGTGACCCGTAAAAAGGTATTCATAGAATTAGAGTATAGATGGATGTAGGAGGTGGGTGACATTATGATTGGATATCACTTCCACCACCACTAGGAGATCTATGTCAAGCACTGGGAGCAATAATCCATGAAAACATTCATTTGTAAACAAATAAGGCTTATGACCTAGAGGATCCAATCATGATCTGAGGTATGATATGTGTTTTCTTTACCCTTGATTAATTTTTTATTAAAAAATTAATGAGACATTCCTTTCAAACACTATCCCTTATTTGAGAATTATAAATTCCAGTAGAGCCTTTGGACCACCCCTTACGAATGGATACTCCCAATATAGGGGATTCTTTGGTCATGCTATTATATCAGTAGTGTGGCTTATCTATTGAAGGAGAGAAATTATTGTGGGGCCTTGTTATAGCTATGACGAGATTATATGATGTCAGTCTTGGTATAGATAGGGTATCTACTATCCAAACCTAGATTGATTGTTTTGAAAGGAGGGTGCAGTGGACTTGAGTTGATGGGTTAAAATTTTCATTCACTGGTGTAAAGGAATTATAGTTAGTGTAGGATATCATCTTTTGTAGGAGGATGCACCATATTTCCCATCAGTAGGTTTTCTTGACTCTCTATATAGAAAAATCAATAGATCTTTGGTTCCCTATAGTGGTAGAGGAGTGGAAGAATGTATTCCCTAAGGACATACTTGAGATACCTCCCCATTGAGAGCTTTAATTCTATATTAATTTACATCCCAATACCTCTATGATATCATTAGTGGAATATAATATGGCTCTCACTAAGGTTCAAGAGATGAAGGATTAGTTGGGGGAACTTTAGATGAAAATATTTCTTAGACTCAGTGTGTCCCTTGGTGGAGCACTAGAATTATTCACTATGAGGGTGGATAAGATCCATAGGTTATGTGTGGGTTATCATAACCTAAACCAAGTAACCTATATAAATAATTATCTAATTATTTTAACTAATGAACTCTTTGATAGACTTCAATTGGGAAAATAGATCCTAAAAATCGACCTCAGCGTCAGCTTATCACCTACTTTGGCTCTGTGAGGAGGTCATATCGAAGATGGAATTATAAAATTTATAAAATGATTAAGAGTGAATTTTTATTCCATTAAACATTATAAACTCCCAAATAATGTTCATGCGGCTCGTTAATTAGATCTTTTTTATCCTTTTCTAGACTGGTTTTTAGTGGTCTTTATCAATTACAATCTCATACACTCGACATTAGAGGCTGAGCATGCCATGCATTTATGGATTTTCGTGGATTTATTTTGAGAGGATCAGCGATGAAGCTCAAATTTTCATAATATATATTATTTAATTCAATGTTTTTAATCCCACAATAGTGTTATTTTAAGGTTAATTGTCTTTTTTTTAGGTTTTAGTGGTATTTTGAGCTTAAAATCAAAACAATGGTCAATTCTAGAATTTTTCCTGTTTTCATTCACTTAGGTAATTCGAGAATATATTTTTCAATATTGAACCCAATTGAATGAATATTTTATTAGATATTCCTTGATTTATGGGATAATTATTTTTCTTCTGTACCAGGATCTAATTCGACCATCTACAAGCCCGAAAAAAATAAATCAAGTGGGAGAAATATTTTGGATAGCATGGTGGACACCACCACATTCATTAGAGCATAACTACCGATATATAACTCCAATTAAAGATATTACAATTGGATTTGAAAGATACTTCAATTTTTAATTCTTAAAAAAGATTTCATGATGATATTACACAATTAAGTAAGTCATTAGATTATTGAAAGTGGGAAAAAATAGGAAACATTCTTCCAAAATTAATGTTACTGAGTAAATGCACCATATCCTTTTTCTAGACAAGGGTAATGAAGCTGAAATTTTGGAGGAATATGAAAAAGATATTTTGAACACTTTTCTAGAAGACCAAAATACAATATTCAGTCATTAAATGGGTATACCACATTCAATATTTTGGAGAAGAGATTATAGAGTTAAGATTTTACTTTTTTTTCTCCTATAAAAATGTATTCCTTCCCCTTCTCAAAGTATTGGCACTTCTGATGGGCCATTTTATATTGTTTTTTATTTTATTTCCATTTTAATAGTATTATAAATTTTTAATATATTTCTCTCTTCTCCATCTTGTTCTCATTTTTTTCTTTTGTTTTTCCACCCCATTCTTATCCACTGTGATCTCTTATACTCGTGATCAAGATTAACTAACCCGGGGAACTTTCTAGGGGATCAATCCAGTTTTTAACCAAAGTCATTACATATTCATGTTAATTATTTACTATTTTATTATAGTTAGTTCAAGTGTATCTTAGTGTGTGAGGTTCCTTTGTGTCTCCACCTGTCACCCGAGACTAAACTTTCTTTTCTATAATATTTTCCCTTGATCGAGGAGGTGGATGTGCGGTCACTCAGTGATCGTTGAGAGCACTGTATATTCACAAAACATATAGAATATTATATTCACACATAAAATGGAGTGTGTTTATTAATTAAATTTTAAACTAATAATGAGATAATGATGGTTAAATATGGGCGATTCTCTCGGGAATATCCCCTTTCTATCTAACATCATTTTGTCTACATAATGAATTGCATGTTTACTTTCCTTTATCTTGTATTCAAATTTCTAAAACCACAATTTAATTTATTTTTTTATTATAAATAATAAAAATAAAAAAAATTAATTAGAATTAGTGATTTATTAACAACAAAATCTCCCCAAGAGAACAACCTAGGTCAGCCCATGTGCTACACTTCGTTATAAATATTTTTGAGAGCGTGCACAACAATGATTCATCAAATTGGCATCGTTGCTGGGGAGAAAAGTGGTTTTAATTAACTATTTGTATTCACATGGTGTAAATAATTTTCCATTCATTTATAAAAACAACAATAAAATCATAAATTTCAAAAATGAAAAAAATATTATTTGTTCATGATATATTCAAATTATGATTATTTTACATGGACTGGCCAATATCAATTGCAAGACAATGTTTACAATGAACTTGATACTCAGTTTCATAGGGTTAGTGATAAATTTCAAAACCTGGAGAGCCAAATATAATGGATTTCTAAATATGTATGCACATCCTATGAGCCACCGGAACCTGATCTGGAACCTGAACTAGAATGAGTGGTGGATGTGATTTCACCAATAATTTATTATGTTAAAGAATCTCAGGCGGGTGAGAAAGAACTTCTAAAGGATCTAATTATATCATCTCACACTAAACCATTGCTCGAGGAGGTCTCAGAATTACACATTCGAGCTGATAAACTGATGGGAGATCAAATTTTTTTGGAGTAATCCTTGAATAGGTTTGTTGAAGATAATTTGAAACATGATCTTCCCATCCATGATCATGAAACATCAAACACTTTCTACCTCTCTCTTTCTTTGGGATATATTGAAGAACATGCACCTGATGAGATTGAGTTGGCAATGGTACTACCTGAAGAGATCAATTACCAATATGAATTACTTGAAATGAAATATTTATTTATTAATTTTTCATGATTTAATCTTATTCTAGATAAATAGTTTTTTTACTTCCCTTTCTTTGAAATTTCTGATATAGCACAAATGGAGTAGACCATGGATGTTAAAAAATGAGACTAACCAAGTGGTAATGATTGAAGAAGAATAGTTGGACATGCATGTGGTGGTGCGACTACTTCCTCAACAGCATTTTTCATACCATATGGGGGAGTACACCACAGAAGACAACAGGGAGCACCCCTATATTCTATTACCTCCCACTTCAAACCTCTAATTTCAACTTTATTCTTTATTAGGGGTTGGGAAATTTCATATCTTATTTGGGGTTATTTACTTTCAGTGTTTACTCATAGACATTGGTAAAAGTCACATGTGGTAGTTTATCTCCAAGAAACTACACCCACATTATGATTGTAGATAATTCACTGAAACTACCTGACTATGGGTAGTAAAAACCTAGAACCTGCTTGGGGGTCTAAACCAAGAATTATCTATTTTCTATTCCCTTCATATTTATTTTTATTTATTTTTCTTATGTATTTTCCTATCATTATTGTAGTCTTAAAGTGGAAGCTGTAAGGAGCTTGACTAAAGGCATACACTTCAAAAATAATTTCAGGTTCTATCTATCCTTCTTTTTTTCCACCGTATATTTATTTATTTATTTATTTTTTTGAACTGAAATGAGGGATAGTAAAATTTATGTGTGGGGGAGTGTCAACCTGTTATATGTTCTTATGTTTTTATTTTGCAATTTTTTAGGATTTTACGCTTTATTGAATATTCTTATCACTCTTCACACATCAATTGATTTTGAAAGAGTTGAAATGATTTTTAAAAAAAATGGATTTTAAATTATTATTGATGTGAAACCTCTTTTCCTGAATTTGATTGTCATGAATTTCAATGAGTTTTACTGAATTTTGAAATCCATTACCATGAAACCCTGACTCAAAATATTTTTCCAAACCTGTGAGGCATTTAAAATCACTTTGACACATTCCTCATAACACCCACACTTTCTTGAGGGAAACTTGATTTTTTTATGAGAACCAGAATTTTTGATTTTTATCTTTTAAAGATTGGATTTCATGGAATGTATTTGAAATGATTGATGCATCTATTTGGCTAGGCAAATTATATCATGAGACCCAACTTTACATTTATCCTTCATAAGCCCTTAGATTCCATGAATTTCCTTATAGATTTAAGCAACATTAAAATCTGATATTTCCTTACTTACCTACACTTTTAGTATTTTTTCAGGGATATTTCAAGTTTAAGTGTGTGATAAGTGCCTTTTGTGTGAGTTCATTGGGATGTGTATCATTTGTGGGTTGTGTGAGGTGTGCATCATCATTTTGGGAAATTTTTTATTATAAAATTAAACATGATTCATTATTTCATTATGATTCTTTCATTTCATCTGGTTATCCTTAAAAAAATAAAAAAATGGAAAATAAATCTATGCCTTTATGAAGCTCTAAAAAAATTAAAAAAACTAAAAAAATTATGTTGTGCCTTTCTGGAGATTTATTTTAAAAAAAGGGAGAACTTGGATGATATCATTATTTTTAATAATGTATTGACTCATGTACCATGTCATTATGGGGTGGTGTTGTTTTTCACATTTTCAAGTGGGATTGGGAGAGAAATTTCTTGTGTTTTCACTTGAATTAATCAAGCATTGTACTTAAGAGTCCATCCTCCTCTTTATGGACTGAAAATTTTTTAATCATTTTCCCACCAACCCTTAGCCACATAATCATTTTAACCTTTAATTAAATCCCTCATGATTTAATTCATTTTCATGTATCACGCTGTAGAGAAGTGAGAATTTCCACAAGCCTATGGTGATACATGAAATTTTCAAGTATAAGCATAACTCTAGATTCAATTTCTCTTGAGTGAAGAGTGACATAAAATTAAATGTGAGGTAGGTTTTGATTGGTCCATGGATTGATTTCTAAGGTTTAACAAATTTTAATTATTTAAATGAAAATTAGAGAGAATTTTTTTTCATAGATGATACATGATGGAATTCTATTTTTGATAAGATCATTGATATTTTCTCATTTTTGATTGTTGCGTGGATTTTGATTTTAATGTAAGACGATTTCCTTGGAGTGAAATATTTAAGTGTGGGGGAGTGATGAAGATTGTATGTTCATACTTTATATTATTTAATTTAATGTTTTTAATCCCACCAGAGTGTTATTTTAAGGGTAATTGTCATGTTTTTAGGTTGTAGTTTTTTTTTGAGCTTAAATGCAAAACAATGGTCAATTATGGACTTTTTCCTATTTTAATTAACTTAGGTAATTCGAGCATATCTTATTCAATATTGAACCCAATTGAATGATTAGTTTTTCATATATTCCTTGATTTATGGGATAAATATTTTTCTTCTGTATCAAGATCTAATTCGACCATCTACATACCTGAAAAATTCAATCAAGTTGGAGAAATATTATGGAAAGCATGGTGGACCCCACCTCATTCATTAGAACATAACTTCGGATATAGAACTCAAATTAACGAGCATAAAAATTTATTTGAAATATATTTAAATTTTTAATTCGTCCAAAAACATTCATGAAGATATTATTCAATTAAGGTGGTCATTGGATGCTTTAATGTGGGGACAAAATTAAGAAACATTCATCCAGAATTAATGTTGCTAAGTAAATGCACCACATCTTTTTCTACACAAGGGGAATGAAGTTTAAAGCTTGGAGGAAGGAAAAAATTATATTTTGGAAAAAGTTTATAGAATAACACAATACAATATTCAGTCATTAAATGGGTCTACAACGTTCAATATTTTGGAGAAGAGATTCTAGAGCCATGATTTCACTTTTTTTCCCTCATAAAAATGTATCCACTCCCCTTCTCAAATTATTAGCACTTATGTGTGGAAATTTTCTATATTTTAGTTTATTTCCATTGTAATAGTATTATGAATTTTTAATATATTTCTCTCTTCTTCATCTCATTATCATTTTGTTCTTTTGTTTTTCCACCCCATTGTTCTCCTCTGCGATCTCTTATACTCATGATCATGAGTAGCTAACCCGAAGAACTTACAAGGGGATCAATCCAGTGTTGAACCCAATTCATTTCACATTAATGTTAATTGTTTCTTATTTTATTAGAGTTATTTCAAGGGGATATTAGTGGGTAATGCTTATTTGTGTCTCTACTTGCCACCCGAGACTTAACTTTCATTTCTATAATGTTTTCTCTCGATCGAGGAGGTGGATGTGGGGTCTCTCAACGATCGTTGATAGAACAATATATTCACAACCACATATAGAAGTTGATATTCGCACATATGATGGAGTGTGTTTATTAATTAAATTTGAAACTAATAATGAGATGATGAAGGTTCAATCTAGGTGATTCTATCAGGAATATCTCTTTTCTGTCTAACATCATTCTGTCTGCATTATGCATTACATGTTTACTTTCCTTTATCTTACATTCAAATTTCCAAAACAAAAATTTAATTTAGTTTTGTCTTATAAATAATAAAAATATAAAAAAATTAATTATAAGTTTGGATTGAATAACCAAAAAATATCCTTAATAGAACAACCTAGGTCAGCCCATGTGCTACACATAGTTATAAATATTTTTTAGAGCGCGCACGACAATACTTCATCAATCAGCTATATGTAAAATACTTGAAGTGCTAGTTTTGGATAAGATAGATCCACTTTATAGGTTATATCATGAGAGTAAGTAGATATATACCTATAAAATATTTAGATAATGATATATTTGGACTAGCCTAAGAGAATTCTGGAGTTCTAATGTTTCCTTGGTTTGGATGGTTATTTCCTGATATTTGTACCATTTTTTCTAGTATGACAACTCTGTTAACTACATCATACCGAAATGGGTGTAATTTTATATTATAATATAATTACTAAAAAGAATTTGAGAAATTATGGTTAAGGTTAACTAGAACACATCCTGAGGATACTTGGAGAGGGAGTTGAGTATGTTGTGTTCTGAGATGCCTATAGAGTACGAATCATTTATATTTTAATAAAAAAATAAGTCAAATATATTTTATGGGTATTTAAAACTAATATCCCATGAGTAAAACTATACAACCCATGACTTGGAGCTAATAATTATAATAATAACCCTAAATACTTGGTGAAATTTTCTTTTTGGTGAGCAATTTGTTTTTAATTATGACCATAATATATTAGATATATCTTCACATAGAGAGATCCCAGCCTAAGACAATGTCAATGGATTGAGTTCCTAAATGATTCTTACATCAATTTAGTATATACTCCATGGAAGGTGAACATTTTGGAAGATGATATTAATGGAAAATATCATTCCCAGTTTTTAAGAATGGTTTTTGAGTAGTTGAACTCATTTTAATTATCCTCGGTGGATGAGGGATATAACAACTCTTCTCTTTAATTCACACTTAAACATAATTTATTACATAAAATATTCACTTTATACAACATATAATATAGATAGGTCTAGTTTCTTTGGGTCTTAGGAATATTAGATAACAACTTAAAACATTGAATACACATCTTTATTGAAAACTTCTTTTACATGACCAGACACATTCATTCGTACTTAGCGTTGCATGGGATAACTTGAGGACATGAATTAGAAAAAGGTGAGTTATAAAGCCAAGTAAAGGAGTAAAAAATTCATAACATGAATAATATAGTACATTTTAGTCAATAGGAATATCAATGGAGCATAAGAGAGACCATAACATATTGGCATGATATATCATTATTATCATAACATGGAAATGTGGCATCAACATTTAACATGTTATTGGAATGATCCAAGGATAATTTCACATGGATCATGAGTAAAACCTCATTACACTTGAATTATAATGATTAAACCATAATTTAAATTGATGTATCATGATACTAATCTTTACCCAATGCATTGGAGCGCTATCAGGGCACACCCTTCTTAATCATTTCATTTCATGCATAAGTGTGCCACATGGATCATATAACATGGACTCATAAAACATCATAATTTATTCCACGATAAAAGAATTTGAAATTAATACATGATACTCTAAAATAAATAAGTAAATTTTCATAAAGGTGAATACCCTTGATATTGAAATGAGCATGGTATTCACTGCACAATGACTTTGGCTTGGAAAATCACGGTGCATTTTCTATAGCATAACAGCGTGACATAAGAATTTATAAAAATTAATAATGAGAGAGAAAGTGGTGTCTCATAATATTTACATTAAATTTAAAGTAAGGGGTTCATATAAATACATTTCCCAACATATTTAATGAAATTTAGATTCATAATACAAAATAATTTCATTAATGTAAATGATAAGAGAGAAATTTTTTATGAAATTTCAACATTGTAACAGGTGTACATGGGATGAATTGATAAGAGATAAAGAGGTATTAAAACATTCAGACAGAAGTATGGAAGTATGGGGGATGTTTATAATCATACCCCATATTTTTAATTGAAAACAAAACGGTATAACAACATAATGAAATTTGGAAGATAAATGACAAAGGAAAAAATCCCTTACTTGGAAGTGTGATCCCAAAGGCTTGGGAGGGGATTGAGAGAGGCTTCTTGGGATCTTGGGGAGCCTTGAGAGGATACTAGATTTGGGAGGGAAGTGTAATGACGTGATCCATGGGGTTTGAGTTAAAATAAGTGGGAGCTTGTGTGGGTTTATATAGGAAAAGAGGAGGAATTCTTTACTTTTTAGGTTTTGGACACCACACATTAAACTATTAAAAAGCACAAAAACCCCATGGTTTTTTCCAAATATGAGTGGAAAAAAATTTATAAGGAAAATGGCCTAATGTGTTAAAATATTAGGCATGCTTATGTGAAGTTGAGTCACACTCTCAAGGAAATCATTTTAAAAAGTCAAAATGTTTTATAAGTCTTGGAGGATCCAATAAGGATTTCTAAAATAAATAAAATAAACCTAAAATCATATTATTTTAAATTTAAAACATATATTGTCCAATAATAACATTTATAGTATTTTATTACATAACTATTCGGACATTATGGTCTCATAAAACACATTTTATATTTAACGGTATTTAATGTTTACCCAAAAATTCGGATGTCTCAGAAAATTATAAAAAATTCACTGTTAGATAATTTCAAAGTCATGAATCCAAGAATAATATTAATTTTATCTAAATAGTTTTATAAATATGGGAATTTTTTACTTTCAAAATAAAAATCTTCATTTATAAAAATTTCATGGGTTTTGACAAAAACGGCTTTCAAAACAAAATAATAATTACAATTGGATTCAGAAAAAATTTTTATGATAATTTATATTTAATAAAAAGTAATTTAGTAATAATATTTTATTAAAATATAATTTAATTCAAAAATCCATTAATTCATCAAAATAGATATATTAATTCAATATTAACTAAAAATACTATTTGTTCTTTAAAAAATATTTATAAAGTAACAATAAAATAAATGTATATTATCTATAAAAAAATAAATCACAAAATCATGGTGAGAGGGTATTGTTACCTATCCCCTTATAATAGTCATATAAGACATAAGGGTATGGTGTGAGTTTGTGACAGACTCTTGGGGTGGCTCAGATAACATTGCTCGGGTGGTAATCTCTATTAACTTCTACTTCTCCTATATGTGGTTACATTCAATCATAAATCGTTGAAGCTTGGATTGTACTTGGACAAGAGTGAAGCCCAATGATGCCACCTCCTTTCAACGCTCTGAAAAATGGGCTTCATACATAGCAATTCTACTGGATGAGGTCGTCGCTTCCTTTATCTGAGTAAATTGGATTTGTTAAAGACCTATATTTATACTAATCATGTGATCACTGTTCAATGGGTATATTATCAATTGTAACAATTATTAATGGTATTTTAAAATATAAAAACATAAAACCAAATAAGTTCATATGTTTTATATAAACATTTTACATAATAAGACATTTAATTAGATCAAGAGGAACTTTCATTATTAAAAGTCTGTTTCGTTACAATATTCCCCCCTTAAGAATTTTTTCCCTTGAAATTTCATTTTCCCACACTAAAACAGATGTGGGTAACTCTTCTTTTTCACTTCCACTGATTCCCACATTGCCTCTTCAAAATTTTTGTTTCTCTACAACACCTTGATGATGGACATTTTATTATTTTGTATAAATTTTTACCTATGATCTAAGATATCCATAATCTTATCTTAATAGGATATGTCATTCTCCAAAGGTACCACCTATGGATTGAGTACATTCAATGGTTTAGGTATGCACTTCCTCAAGAGTGATACATGTAATACATAATGTACTTGAGATAGGTTCGGTGGGAGTGCTAGTCGATATGCCACTAATCTAATGAGATCAAGGATCTCAAAAGGGTTGATGTACCTTAGACTAAGCTTTCCCTTCTTCCCAAATATCAAAACTCACTTCCATGGTGATATGTGAAGGATCACCATATCTCCAACATCAAACCCTAGGTATCATTGATGATTATCAGAATAGATCTTTTGCCGACTCTGAGCGGTTTTAATGTATTGTCGGATGGTCTTAACCTTCTTCGCTATTTCTTCAAATATTTTTGGACCTAGGAGTTTTTTCTCCCCAACTTCAACCCAACACACCAGTGTTCTTCAATTATTCCCATAAAGAGATTCATAAGGAGCTATTTGGATGCTTGAGTGGAAACTATTATTTTAACAGAATACAACTAGATGAATTTTTTTGATTCTATCCACCTTTGAAGTCCATTGAGCATTCTCTAAACATTTCCTCGTGTGTTTGGATATTCTTCTCAGATTTCCCATGAGTTTGAGGATGATAATTCGTACTGAAGTTCAGCTCAGTATTCAGAGTAAGTTGAAGACTCTCCCAGAACATAGAGGTGAATCATGGATATTGATAGGATACAATAGATAGTGGTACTCCATGTATCCTTACTACTTCTATGATATATATCATTTCCAGTTGATCCAATGATAAATACTCTCAACTTTCAATGAAGTGTGCAGTATTTATAAGATAATCCACCAAAACCCAGATATCATTGTTTCCTTTGAATGTCTTCAGAAGTCTGGTGACAAATCCCATAGTGATGTTCTCTCATTTCCATGATAGTATGGGTAATGTTTCATCATCCCCTTAGACTTCCACCTCTCAGCCTTCACTTGCTGACATACCAGACACTTTGATGTATACTCAGCGATCACCTACTTCATGACTGACTGAATGGCCCGAAGGCCGAAATCTTTATTTATTTTAGATGAGCCCCTTTTAAGGGTAAAGTGGGTAAACCAAGACTTCAAGGACATCAAAACATTAACAAAATCAGGAAATAAGGGTTGGAAACCCAGAGAAGACTACACAAAAGTGCCTCTACCCAGAATCAACAACAGTAATGCCCGCCTCCACCAAACATGATTGATTAGCATGAAGTCGCATGAAAGCATTCATAGGTACGGTACCGATGGAGACTCCATACCCTATCAGTTTTTTGAATCCGAAAATTCATGCATGGAGAAGCCGACCAGCTCTATCCTCATCTGAAGAAAAACCTTGTAGCTTGTCTGGGTTCCCCAAGAGATAATCCAATTCACTTCCAACAACTCAACAGGGAGTAGCCAAACCCAAATTCATAGCTAAAAAACCATGATCCCAACATTGACAAAACAAAACCTGGAGACAACAACAATAGAACCAAAACGCATGGCCTCCCCCCCTCCAAGCCACTAGCGCCGACTCTGAGCTCACTGAAGCACGCAAGAATCGACATCACACCAGAATGAAGATAGATCCCGGATCCAGCTCTGTCGATGCTGAGCGCACACTGAATCCACAATGTGATCCCAAAGCGAGTAGCGCACTGAAGCCGATGACGAACCCCGATATGAGTAGAGATCCTGATGCCATGATGAGATCTTGAATACAAGAGTGCACAAAAGCCGAAGATGAACACCCGAGCCGAGGTGATTTTCTGAAGCCGTAACAAGATCCCAAAGCCCGGAGCACACTAGAGAAAATGATGAACACCCAAGGAAAGGAGAGATCCCAAATCCAAGAGCACACCAGAGATGACGATGAACACCCGAACTGAGGTGAGATTTCGAATCCTAGACGAGATCCCTCAGCAAAGAGCATACTGGAGCTGACGACGAACTCACCCAAGCCAAGGTGATATCCCCAAACTGAACAGTCAGCGAAGCCACTGTCGAGCCCAAAACAAATCTAGACCACGCAGAACCATCACCCAGTGATTCCAAGCCGAGATGATACCACCGAAACTAAGGTCGGGCCATTCCGGAGGAAGGAATGAGAATTATTGATGGGGAAACCCTAGGCGTGTGAGGAAAAGGGGAGAATCCACCACTCAGAGGCCCCATTTCTCCTAATTCATGTTATCCCACCAATAATTCTCTCAAAGATCTCGATACATCTTTGTGCTTCTTGGGATAATGGAGAAATTGAAACTATATTCATCATCCAAAAGATCTTTCTTTAAATATGGATTTGATAGAACACATAGTCTTGACAGAAATCTCAAAATTCCTTCTTCATTAACATTGAACTCCATGGCTTTCCCTTTTATGATAGTTTCCATTTTCTTGTGAATTCCTAAATCATCATTTTGGGAATCCTTTAAACTTTCCAAAATATTTGGTTGAGCATTCCTTTGTTAAAGGATTGATAGTGTTCCCTTATTTATGATTCCAATGACCATCTTCATTAAATATAAGAAGATTGGATCCTTTTAAATTCTCATCAATGATGGAATTTCTGGGTCCTTTCTACTTAGAGCATCCACCACCTTGTTTGCTTTCCCGGTGTGATAATGGAGTGAGCTGTTGTAGTCTTTGATCAGCTCTAGCCATCTTCGTTGGCACATATTCAACTCTTTCTGTGTGAATATACTCGAGGCTTTTTTGATCCCTATATATTTCACACTTCTCCCCGAAGAGGTAATGCCGCCAAATTTTCAAAGAGAAGATTACTAAATCCAACTCTAGATCATGTGATAGATAGTTTTTCTCTTGAAATTTAAATTTCCTTGAAGTATTGGCAATGAATATTTCATTTTTCATCAACACACAGTCCATTCCCCTCATCGAAGCATCACTAAATACCACAAAAGTACTCCACTTGTGGGTAATATGAGTACAAACACAGTGATAAGCCTCATTTTCAACTCCTTGAAACTCTCTTTTCATTCTCCACTGCATGAAAACTTGAAACCCTTCCGTGTTAGCTTAGTTAGAGGGTTTTATAATTGTGAGAAATTTCTCACAAATCGGTCATAATATACAGCTAACCCTAGGAATCTACGGATATCTATCACTGATGTTGGCCTTGTCCATCCCTCAATTGTAGCTATCTTGAAGGGATCCACTTATATCTCATTGCTTGTGATGATATGTCCTAGTAATGAGACCTTGTTCAACTAGAAAACACACTTGTTGTACTTTTCATATGGATTCTCCTTTCGCAAGGTATCTAGTATAGTGGTTAGATTCTCCTCATTCTCCTCCATGGTTTTCTAGTATATTAGAATATCATCTATGATGGCTACCACAAATTTGTCATGGTACTCTCTAATGAATCTATTCATCAATTCCAGGACGTTTTTTGGAGAATTTGTGAGTCCAAAAGGCATTAATATGAATTCATAGTGCCCGTATCTTTTATGGAAGGCAGTTTTGGGGATATCCTCCTTTGTCACCCTTACTTGGTAATATTCCAACTACATATCAACCTTGGAGAAGTATTGTGCGCTATGTAGATGATCGAACAGGTCATCAATTTGGGGTAGAGGATACTAGTTCTTTATCATGGTTTTTTGAGCTCATGATAATCAATGCAAATGCGCATTGACCGATCATTCTTATTGATGAAGTGGATTGGTGTACCTCATGGTGAAGCACATGGGAATATTAAACATTTATCCAGATTCTTCTATAGTTGTTTTTTAGCTTCTCAGGCTCCAAAAAATCCATTCTATATAGATTCTTGGATATTGGAAACTTCCCAGTTATAAGAAAAATTGATAATTCAACATCTATTCTAGGAGGAAGACCAAGAAATTACTTGGGAAATACTTCAGTGAATTCCCTCACAATAGGCATGTCTTCAAGGAGGGTTTCTTGCGTGGATTCAATCATCTAAAAAAGATACACATGATCATAGGGGAGTAATATCCACACTTGAGATGTTGGTGCTAATGAAAATTCATCCTTCTCCTTGTACTTGTACATAATCGGGGGTCGATTCTTTATATAGTGAGTGATTTCCATCTCACAAAAATTTATGTTAGCTCTATATAAGGAAAGACAATCCATGCCAATAATTGAATCAAATTCCACTAGAGGGAGTATTACGTGGTTTGCCGAGAATTTCAAACCACAAATTGTGACAGGGGAGGAGTAATATTCAAGGGATGCATGATTTACAAATTTTTCATTCTCGCCGACATCTTTACATCCATGATTTTTTTTTTGTGTTGGGATTGTTCTACTAATGTTTTGGGATATAAAATAATGTGTAGAACTAGAATCAAAAAGTAAATTCTCTATTCTTTAAGAATAACTATCGTACCTATCACCACTTTGTTGTCGGGGTTCACTTCAGGTTACTGATGTAAAAAATATCAACCTTGCTGCCTTAGAGGTTGTTGGTTGCCTTTAAAAAACCTTGGCTTAGGGAACTGGTTTGCAAAGTGCCCTAATTATTTTTAGTTGTAGCAATTAACAATGAATTGAGGGTCGAACATAGAGTTTCTCTCCTCTATTACCGCCGTGAGTGTTTTTTGTTGGCAGTTAATGGCCTAGTGACATTCTCTTCCACACCTAAATCATTTTCTCATCCCCTTCAAGAAATTTCTAGGGTGCTTCTTTCTGTACCTTTGGTATGTGGGGTGATGGATTTTCATTTCACCATTGGATTTATCAATCAGACCTCTAGAATTAAAGTCCACCTTAATATTCTTATCCCCATGATACCCCTAAGATTTTATAAACTCTATTTCAACTTTGAGGGAACATTGGACAATTTCCACATAACTCTCAAAGTCATGGATTCCTAGTGCTTTTTGTAGGCTTGGTTTTATCCCACCAAAGAAGAGGTCAAGCTTGTATTCGGGGGTAATGACAAAGCCGGAGGCATATCGTGCAAGCCTTGTGTTGTTTTCCTCATACGCTCTGATGGATTCGTCATATTTTTTCTTGAGGGTAAGGAAGTCCCTTTCCATCTTAAGTCAGAGGGTGTGAGAAAAATATTTATCGAAAAACATTTTCTGGAAATCATTCCATTCCAACGTCTTGATCTCCTTCTCATGATTTTTATTTTTGATCAATGTCCACCATTGATCAGATTCTCCCTCCATATGATAAACAGCTAGAATAACCTTCTCTTGTTCATAACATTGAAGGATGGAGAAGCTCTTCTCAATGGAGTTGATCCATTGTCCGGTAATTGAGGGATCAAATGATCCATTAAAAGTTGGAGGCATTTGTCCCATGAATCTCTCAATTGAAACTTGTTCCTTCTTGGGGGGGGGGGGTTGAAATTTCCCCTTGACCCATGTTTCTATTCCAAACATGAGTTAACTGAGAGAGTATCGTGATAGTTTTTGTGATTCCCGCTCCCATCAGATTGGGAAACTTATTAGAATAGTCATCACATTGATCTCCACATCGGTGGTTAGCCCGAGTCCCACTATTTCCAGCCATTAGCTGGAATAAAAGGAATGTTTTGGGTAACACTTATATGGGAATCCAATGACAAAAAGGGATAACTTATAAATTACATGTATTTCCTTAACTTATGAATTTCTAGGCTTCATTCTATGTTATCCCTGATATACTTCCCAACATATATTCTTAGGGGGGATTTTTTTCCTTAATAATGGTTCATACTAAGCTCATTAATTTACCAAATCATATCCCTTGAGAGTATCATAACCAAGATTGTATCAAGGCCCATTTTCATCCACCAGTTCTATTTCAGGTCAAGCTCAAAGCAGTGTTTTCGGGTTTTACCCCTAGATACATCTATGCCAGAGCTGCCTCTACCTATTCGTATCCAGACATGGTTGTATTTTTTTGATAAAACAATTACTCAATACTCACCAAAATTTAGGTATGTTTTTATTATACTTAGTCTTATCCCTAAGTCTTACACTAGGTTTTTCTAATCGCAATCCCAAAAATAACTTAACCTCTCTCTGATACCAACTATAACAACCCTGCTTTTTATTTCAAACTTAAACATAAATTATTAAATAAAATATTAACTTGATAAAACATATTAGATTTATAGGTATGGTGTCTTTGGGGATTAGGAACATTACATAACAACTTAAAACATGAAATACACATATTTATTTAATACTTCTTTTACATGACCACACACATTCCTTCGTACATAGCATTGCATTGGATAACCTGAGGACATGAGAAAGAAAAGAGTGATCTATAAAGCCCAGTAAGAGAGTAAACAAGGAATAACATGAATAATAAAGTACACATTCAGAAATAGGCATACCAATGGAGCATATAATAAAAAATAACATAAGGCATGATATAGAAATATTATCATAACATGGAAATGTGGCATCAACATTTAACATGATATTAGCATGACCCAAGGCTCATTGAAAATAGATCATGTGTAAAACCTTATAGAACTTGAATAAGAATGATTAGAACCTCATTTCACATGATGTATCATTATACTAATCTTTCCCCAATGCATTGAAGCACTATTAGGGTTCACCCTTCTTAATCATTTCATTTCATTCATAAGTGTGCCACATGGATAATATAACATGGATTCATTAAATATCACCATTTATTATATGATAATGGAATTTTTAATTCATACATGAAACTATATAATCAATAAGTAATGGTGAATAATGTCGAATACCCTTTATATTAAAATGAGCACGGTATTCACTACACAATGTCTTTGGCTTGGAAAATCACGGTGCAATTTCGGCAGCATAACGACGTGACATAAGAATTCATAAAAATGGATGATGAGTGGAAAAGGGGTGTCTCATCATATTTACTTGAAATTAATAGTAAGGGGTCCTATATATACATGTACCAACATATGGAATGCAATTTAGATTCATAATACAAAATAATTTCTTGAATGTAAATGAGATGAGAGAAATTCCTTACGAAATTTCGGCATGGTAACATCTGTACATGGGTGGAATTAATGGGAGAGAAAGAGTTCTCCCATAATTAAAAAATAAGTATATAATTATGGGGGGGTGCTAAATTATACCACAATATTTTTAACTAAAAAAATGGTATAACAACATAATGAAATTTGGACAAAAATGAGAAAGGAAGAAATCCCTTACTTGGAAGTGTGATCCCAAAGACTTGGTAATGGATTAAGAGAGGCATAATGGGAGATTATGGCACCTTGGAGGATACTAGAGAGAAGAGTAAAGAGTGGGGACGTTCTCCAAGGATTTTTAGTGAAAATAATTTGTATCTTGGGTGGCTTAATATAGGAAAAGAAATGAAATTCTAAATTATTTAGGTTTTGGACACCACACATTAAACTAATCAAACCCACAAACCAACCCGTGGAATTTGCCCATGGAATTTGAAAATGAGGAGTGGAAACATTATTTTATAAGGAAAATGGCTGAATGTCTTAAAATATTGTGCTTTATTATGTGGATGTGAGTCACACTCAAGGAAATCATTTAAAATTTTTTAAATGTTTTATAAGTCTTGGAGGGTCCACTAAGGCTTTGTAAAATAAATCTAATAAACCTAAAATCAAATTATTTTAAAGGTAAAATATATATTGGCCAAATATACCATTTATAGTATTTTATTACATCACTATTGGGTCATTATGATGTCATAAAAACATTATATATTTAACGGTATTTAATTTTTACCCAAAAGTATGATTGTCTTAGAAAATTAAGAAAAATTTACCATTGATAATTTTGACTTCCTGAATCCAAAAATAATATTCATTTTATCTAAATAATTTTTTAAATATGTGAATTTTTAATTTTAAAACAAAAAAAAATGAGATTTATAGAAAATTCATGGGTTTTGAAAAAAATAACTTTCAAAACTTAATAAAAATTATTATTATATTCATAAAAAAATATGTGATCATTTATATTTAATAAAAAGTAATTTTGTAATAATATTTTATTAAAATATTATTTAATTCAAAAAACTATTAATTTATCAAAATATATTTCTAAATTGAATATTAACTAAAAATACTATTTGTGCTTTGAAACCATTTACAAAGTAACAATAAAATAAATTTATATTCTTTATACAAAAATAATCCACACAATCATGGTGATAGGGTCTTGTTACATATGCCCTAATAACACCATTATAAGACCTAAGGGTAAGATATGCGATGGTGGAAAACTTCTAGGGTGGCTCAGATAACATCGCTCATGTGGTAATCTCTATTAACATTATCTTCTCCTGTAGGTGGTTTTGTTAAAGCTTAACGTGTTGAAGCTTGGATTCAGATTCATTAAGAGTGAATCCCAGTTATGACACCTCCTTTTTGAGCTCTGAAAAATGGGCTTCGTATGGAGTAATTTCACTGGATGAGGTCATTGCTTCCTTTTTCTGAGTAAATTGGATTTGTTAAAGCCCTATATTTATACTAATCATGTTATCACTGTTCAACGACAATATAAGAAACTGTAACAATTCTTAACGGTATTTTGAAATACGAAAACATAAAACCCAAGAAGTGCATATGTTTTTTATAACCATTTTACATAATAATACATTTAATCAGATCAAGAGTAATTTTAATTAATAAAAGTTTGGGTATTTACAAAGGAAAAGAAACATACCCCTAATCAACGATTGTGGCCCCTCTTCTTTTATAGTGCATGAGGGAAGAGAAATTTTGAGGTATTAATAGAATGGTTTCCCGACTATATTTTAATAGAACATACTTCTGATAGATTTTTTAAGGTTAGTAATAATTTTATCCTCCTATAAGAAGAGACTATGGTGTTATTTATTACTCAATATGGGATTCCAAGAGTGTTTCATACCAATCCCTCAGAGACACATTGTATAGTGGAAATAATTTAACATGACATTCAATGTCCGTTTTGGAGTCTAGGGATAATTAATAGTATTATAGAGTTCATCTCTCAATGCCTCACCCATCAGTATGTGAAGGAAAAGAATTAGGTTTCATTGGGGTTGGCCCAGTCCCTTGTAGCACCAGAATGGAAGTGAAATGGTATATTCATGGATTACATTATATTATTTTCATGGATAACGATAGGCCATGAAGCTATCTAGGTAATCCTAAATTGGTTTACAAAGTCATACCACTTCCTCGCCATTATAGACAATAGTTCATTTGAAGTCTTTAGAGACTTGTACATGTAGGAGATTAGCCGAATTCATTGTTTTCCCTCTAATATTATCTTGGATCATGACACCCATTTTATTTATTTTTTATATAGAGGTATTTGGGTGGATTTTACTAATTAATTGAATATGATCATAACATTCCATCCCATATAATGTGTCAAAATGAGAAGAAAATTTATGTTTTATAGGACATACTATGAGCTTGTATGTTAGACTTTGGCCAAAGCTTGCAGGATCACCTACCCTTAGTAGAGTTTTCTTGAAAAAAAATAGGTATCACCCTACTATTGGTATAGAACCATTCATGTCCTTATATGGGATACCTTGGAGGTCACCACTATGGTAATAATATTTTGGAGAGTAATAATTTAAGAGTATATAGGTAGTTTATGTGATGATGGAGAAAGATAAGGTCATATAGGTGAAGACAATGATAGTTCATATCCATTATAAGTCCTATAAAAATTGATGGAAGAATCCATTCAAGATAAATGATGGATAATATGAGTTCCTAAAGGTCTCACCTCAGTATGGTTTGTAGATATTTAGTAGTAAAAGAAATTGATCTCCAATGTTCATTGGTCTATTCCAAATCCTATAAAATATTGGTGGGATTTTGAACCCCTTATCATTACATACATAGTTGGAAAAATTTAATGACATATTCCACATGTCACAGCTGATGAGATACATTTACAATTCATAATATTTTATTGATTGGTGTGATTTTGAAATTTAAAAAAAAATACACTATTTTAGAGTAACTGGTGGATATCAAGGAATAATAGGAGAAAATATTTTTTTGGATGAGTGATTCCCCTTGCGTGAATTAATTAATAGTACGAGAATCTTTAAGAGATCCCATCAGAATTGGATAACTAGATGCATGCTTAATACCATCACCTTTTAGGGTAGTTCCATATTTTTAAGGTGTTTTTCAATGTTTTGGATAATTTAATGACCTTGGATTTTATGATTAGACCCTTTGAATATTTTAAATAATGTTTATAGTGATATATATGGTGTTAGAATAGGGTTTTGTGTGATTTATTTTCTCGATGTTGAGATATTATTAATCTTAAATAAATTAAATCATGTGTGTATATAAACTTTAAAATAACATATTTTTCATTTCATGGTCTTTAGGATGGAAACTTTTAGAGCTCCATTGAATCCCGAACATGAATTTTACCCTAGGCATGACATAGATTTTATCCACATCTGACCTATAGTCAATTCATAGTTATATCCAGTTAATAGGGTAATTAAATTAATTAAAATAAATAATCCAATTTAATCATATAAATAAATATGTAAACCTATAAATTTTATATTTAAACCAAGTTATGTTGGATATCTAGGGATATCATCATAAACCTAAAAGATGTATTGAGAGAGAGATCCACTATATGGGGAATTCACAGGACAATAATCATATTCAAAATAATTCTTCAGTCATTAATGTGATTGATGAGGATCACTAATTAAATTAACACATATTTTTTCTAATTTATTAATCGATAAAAAACTAAGTTAGGGATATTTTTTATGGATTTATCTCCATTTTCAATATCATTTTGATTATAGATAATTTATCCAAACAAATTAATCAAGAAATTGAGTTTTCATATCCTGATAAAATTAATGTTTTGTTGAGACTATTATTTAGGAATACTTGATTCTGAGACATGAAATATTTATTTTTTTCTTTGAATGGACCAAATTTAGATTATGGTCTTATTTCTTATAAACATCATTAATTATAACTTTTTTATCTTATGTATTTCTCCCATAATTATTTATGCGTTCATCATCATTATTTGGTTTGGTCAGTGATTCATATTTTGCCACAAACCAAATTATTTCATAATCAATTTTTGGTTCTATGACTCATTGTTGTGAGAAAAATAATGAGGATTATTGTATGGTGATTATAACATCCCATACTCTATATATAGATATTAATTCAGCATTGAATAATATTTATTACATAACAAAACAAAACCACGTGAGGACTGTATAGGTTTAGTGTCTTTAGAAACTAGGAAACATAAAAAACTAGTTCATAAAACATCCACATTGTCTCTCGATTATTTCATCATAACTAGACTCCCTTTTGACATATCTTACTTAATACCCATATTCCTAACCTGGGGAAAAGAAATATATGAAAGGGTGAGCTCAAATTCTCATTAAGGGTAAACAAGGGAAATACCAATCATAAACATGAAAATTGAAAATATTATCCTTCATGTAGAAGAACATAATATCGTGTCATGAAATAAATCATAAAAGGGAAATGTAATCCCAATAGTGATAACATAAGACATGAGACTTCTTGGAATACACACATAATCATATAAAACCATTTCATATTAGTCAATGCTCATTGTTGAGACCATCATAGTAGACCACATCCATTACTCAACCGAGTTCACCCATCATTCTAGCCCTGTATTTTTTAACCAGATTTACTTTCTATTCTAGTAATGTTTATCTCATTTTATATAAATATTTACCCAATGTATTGGAGAGAGATATAGGTCTCACCCATATCATAATTAAATCATTCTTATGTGTGCCAAAAAACATAAAAATATTCACAATATCATAACCCATGAAATAAAATTGGTTTCTTAAACATCATTTAATCATAATTGATATAAAACAAACGGATTTCCTAAATAAAATTCCATAATAAACTCAATAAAATCATTGTAATTGTAACACCCCAAGATTTTATAGTACGTTATTTCTTTAAAGTAATTCAGTAACTTGCACTACACACAACACCGAGTTCAAGCGCACAACGACTTACCAAAAAAGCCTTTCAAAAGCGATTATGAATAGTATTAACTGAATTTTTAATTTCATATAATCCTTATAATTTTAGAATACATATTATGAGTTTCTTAGAAATAATATAAAAACAAATTCCGTTTTTCAGATAAAAGAAGTATTTTTCAAAAAAATGAAAAATTTTCTCCTTTAAATGGCGAACCCCTTTTAAATACAATATTTGACACTTTTAAATTGGAAAAATAAACTTCTTTCTATAGAATCAGTACATAAAAATTTAGTTTCAAAAAATATTTGGTGTCTTTCTGATAACTTTCATATTTGGGTGAATAGTGAAAATTGCTAAATTTTAACTGAAAGAAACTTTTTTAATCAAAATAATCCATAGTACTAAATTATACATTTGAGTGGTTTTAAAATTTCATTAGATTATATTTTTATCATTTAATATAATTTAGGTCATTGGATGTAATTTCACATTTAAACTAGACATAAACAAGTTCCAATATTTTGATCGTTATTATTTTTTAAAAACACGCTTTTTTTTATATTGGGAATTAATTTTAAATTAATTTATGCCACTTAAGTGTTTGGAATTTGGAAAAATAGATTCCATATTTGGGATCAGGAGGACCAAATTCTGTTAATAGGAAACTTTTATTTTTATACATTATGAATAATTACTTTGGTAAATATTTTATTTACCATGGTTAAAGGGTAAATCAGGTAAATATGGATAAAGAAATAATATTAAAATAATATTAAAGTAATGGCAAAAATGACGTAAAAAAATATCTTTTAGTAAAAAATTTTTTACAAGGTGTTATATAAGTCATAGTTTCGACTATAAATATTCATTAGAAATATAAAAATATTTCCTATATAATGGTATTTTATTTATTATTTTTAGATATTGAATAATTAAATTTATTTATGACACAATGATGATGCAGCGTTTTCCTTATTAATGAATGAATCAAATAAATGGTATTATAAATGTTACAATAAATCTAATTTTAATATTTTGATGCCCTCCACGAATTTTCTAGTTTACTATGGAATTTTAGGAGTGATTGAAGAAATTTATTTTTAATTAATAAGGTTGTTATGACTTTATGAAAAATCAATTATTAAATAGTGTCAAAATTGACATTAAGGAGTTTTTAAAAAAAATATTATTTTATTAATTGATATAATATCCATAAAAATATATTGTTTGGCCAAATGACTTATATAATGATATTTGTATCATTAATGAACCACTTGGGGTTCTCTTGGCAGTTTATAGTAAGTTTTCTAACCAAATAATATAATAATACAAAGAGACATGGTAAATGTCAAACTAATTAACTAAGAGTTAAATCTAAAATATAAGGTTAACATAGTGACCCAAAACTATCTAAAACCTATTGGTTGAGTGAATTTATACTAATATCCACCTTATCCTATAAATAAATCAGTTTTGAACAATTAGAAACGGAATATGGATTTATTATAAAATAATATTTTATGTTTTTTCTAAGGTGCCCCTCACCCCTCTTATAAAAGGGCACTCCCCCTTCTCTCAAATTCATACCTTCAAAGCCTTTTGGTTTAGCCAAACCCTTCCCAAATATCCTTTAAAATTTCCTCCCTTCATCTTAGAGATCTTAATTTAGTTATAAATCCAACCTAAGGATCCCTTTTTATCAAATCAAAAGGAAGAACCCAAAGAAGAGGTAAATATTTCATCACCTCTTTCATGTTCCTTTCTTCATTCACTTCCTCTTTCTTTGTTGTTTCCATTCTACAATAATAACTCCAGTATCTTTTATATATTGTGATGTTATTTTAAATATGGAACAACCATATTCACTATTCTATACATCCTTTTAATGACATGTCACTATACGTGCGTACGTACGGCTTATCGTCTCCACGTCATGGTGTAATTGTTATTCAATACATTATTTGGATGCATATAATAATTATGTGTAATTCATGTAAATAATACATATAAAATTATAATTATTCTGTATATATGATATAACATTCAATTATATATTATTTTAATATCACAAGAATGATATTGTTGCTCGTGCGTACGTACGGATTACCGTCTCCACGAAGGTGATGAGATTCATTCGCCATCATATCCATTCAAGACTAATTTTCATTTGATGATTAAAAATAATTTTTAAAGACTTGATATAATTATTTATATGAATAATATAAATCCCATCCATAAAAAATATAACTCACATAATAATGAATATAAAGGAAGATGAATCCGTTAACACCTCAAATGACGATAAAACTAAGATATTATTAACAAAGCAATATCAAAAGATCATATATGATATCATATTAATGTATATGATTCTTGTATAATTTAATAACAATTATTTCACCATTATACAGGAGGTTAAACTACCCTCAACAAAGGAAAAGTACAAGGTAAGGGTTAATTTCACAATCTCTTCATTATTCGAGGATGTTTTTATATGTAATTATCTACTGGGACCTCTTTATCATCCACAGCCATGTTTCTTAAAAATGTATTTCAAAAAATTCTTAATATTTTTTAGACTATGGGTTAAAGTCAATTATACACTTGTTTGACTTTTTATAAGATGTTTATAAAATAATCTTTCTGTCGTTTTCTAAACAAGGTAATTTTAACCTTTTCGACAAAATTAAGGTAAGAATGCCTTTTTTAACTTATACGGCGGGTGCGGCTATTTTCCACCATTATCAATTCATCGAAGCTTCCCTTAAAATCTTCTAAGAATATTTTTCAAGTAAATGTTTTACTTTATAATTATGTGACTTTTAAGTGATTTCAAAAAAAGAGATATTTCTATCAAATAGTTTTGATTTCATCTATGTCAACATCCTTTGTTGGATTTTAAGATTATTTGAAATTGATTTGTTATGATACAAAACATCCGTATTGTATTGAAGGTTTTGTGATATGTATGACCATGGATGTGTTATTTTTATACCATTCATGGTTTATGGATAAAGAATTTACATTTTGTATGCTAGTTTTAATACGAATGTTTGTGTTATGTTTAAACATGTTCATATGAGGAATGCATTGGACTTATTAAGTGACGGGTGGAGACTGTTATAGCTCCTCGATGCATCAGTAGGTCTCATGAGAAAAACTAGTTTCTCGGAACAAGGCCTTGAAAAAATCTTATTTTTAGTCTTAGCACAAAGCCTTGACTATGTTGTTATGATAGTCTGGCATTATGCATTCCTTCATTATAAAAGTGGTTATTGATATTGCATGTGATTATTCGACTAGTAGAATATCCATGTGAATAAGTAAATGGAATTATTTCATTTTATTTTTTCCATATTATGCTGATGTTAATGTTTAAAAGGCTTTTGTTTTAGTTATACATTTCCTTAAATGTGTATTCTTATTTATGAAAATTCCTGCTATATTGTTATCCTTACTGAGCGTTTGAGCTCACCCTTTTCGTTTGTTTCATTTTCCCAGGATATGAAGAAGTTAGTTATGACTGACTTGTAAGCATTATCTAGGAATCTTGGATGTTTCCAAAGGAATAAATTCATGTTGCATTTATTTTCAAGTTGTAAAGTTGAACTTATGTATGAATCTCATTTCCAAGGCTACTAAACTAATCGGTCTTTTGAGACTTAATCTTTTGTGATCATGCCAATGTTATGAATTAATGCACTGACTATAGGTAACTGGGGTAGGGGAATTATAGTTGGTATCAGAGGAAGTTTAGTACAAACCATGGAAACTAGATTTAGATAAACTCTTATTA
This sequence comes from Viscum album, assembly GCA_963277665.1. NCBI lineage: Eukaryota > Viridiplantae > Streptophyta > Magnoliopsida > Santalales > Viscaceae > Viscum > Viscum album. Next base: position 511,087,150 of record OY728145.1, read on the forward strand.
GATCACATAGCCATAAGATAGACTTTGAGGATTAGTATAGAAGAAATTCCTATAAATTTGGTATTGTTGAGATTTTGTGAGTTTGCCAGGAAATACATCCCTGTCTGGATACGAGAAGGTAGAGGAGGATCTGGCACGGATGTACCTAGGGGTAAAACCTAAAAACACTTCTTTAATCTAGACTGAAATGGGAACTGGTGCACGACAACAGGCCTTGCTGCACTCTTGGTTATGACACTCCCAGGGGATATGCTTAGGGTAATTCACATTTTTATTACAATCCATTACGAAGGATTTAGGAGTAAATACTTCCTCAAAGAAAATATTTTTATGATTATATCCATAAACTGTTCAATTTACATTAGGTATTTTACAGGTTTGGAATTATGAATTGTGATTCATAAACCGACCTAGTGTATGTCATTGTTTAGAAATGGGGCCCAATAGAAGGAATGAGAACTCCAGTAATACATATGATCCAAAGAGTGAGAGGGGTCATATATTTCATGGAATTAAGCCAATAGTCTCCCACGTATTCTCATCATATGAAGAAATATTATTGTGTGTTAATAAGATAAGTAAATAATTCTCTGAGTCCTATGGAATTTTAGGGAAGAAAGAGAAGAAAAGTATGGAAGAGAGAAAGATGGATAAGGGGAAGAGGGGAAAGAAATATTTTTCCAATATGTGATTACTGTGGAAAGAATCACCTTGGTAAATGCATGAATGGAATGTGAGTTTGTTATAAGTGTTGAGAAAAAGGACATCAAGTACGTGATTGCAAGGATAATAAAAAAGTTTCACAGGTAAAATATTCCTTTGCAAGGTGTTGGGACACTACATGAATCAATGTTCAGATCATCAGAGTCTTCCCCAAATGATGCTAATGAATAATAATCAAGTTATGATACTACCACAGATGAAGAGGAATGACTAGTGTTCTTATGTTTTTATTAAAGAATTGTTTCATTTGATTGTTGTATAAACAATGTATTGGTTATATAAATTATGGAAATAAATAAGGATTGTACTGTAGTAATATTTCATTGAATATTTAAGATTATATGGTATTATGAAAAGTGACTCAACAACAAGTTAAACTTTTTTTTTGGAAAATACGTGGTTGAAGGAAAGGTAATCCTTAATATGGTCATGATATTGAGGTAGTAATTTTTGAATAAGAGATGGTTGATTAGGATAAATTATATTGGATATTCTTGACTACCTTGGCCTTGATTAATGGTTTGTTTATTTCATCTTTGTTGGTGTATTCAAAATTTTTGATATAAGGAAGATATCTAGTATTCTATAAGGAATAATGGATCATGAATGTAATCATTAAGGTTTTATTGTAATTTAGGGTGTTATCGTGTTTTTAAAGAATATATGATGAAGGTATTCACATGTAATTACGTGGAAAAAGGGATCTTCATCATGTTTACATTCCTTATAAATTTGGGCTGTGAGTTTGGATAGAAGTATTTTGGGTAAGTCTAAAGGTTGGAATAAATTAAGTTTGACATTGGATACTATTGTTAAGGTTAAATCATTTCTTGAGATTATTTTTGGATTACCATATAAAGGACATCCCGGAGGTCGGGAGACAACCCGTCACGTCCGGCAAGGTCGTGAGACGTGAACCTGCAACCAAAGGACGACAAGGGTGCATCACCTACCACTGGCTAATGTGATATCCTGTATTGAATAATTTAGTTTCTTTTTAAAATGTCTGAAAGGTGAATTATACATTCATTATTTTTGGAACCCTATACAATTAGGATAAATAAAATATTTTTTTGAAATCTTTTGGAATGAAATATGAGTTTGTGGTAGGAATTAGTTGAAAGATGAAACTCTACTTTTCAAGTATATATATATTTTTTTCCTCTTATTATAAGGAAAAATTGATTCTTAAACTTTAGTTAAGGGATCTTAAAACCAAAAATGTGTTATCCTAATACCTTATTTTTTGTTGAACCGATGGTATTTTAAATCATCATAGATTGATGGGTTTGAGGTCCTCAATTTTACACTTGTTTATGATTGATGACCTCAATCACTCCATATAAATATTTACATTTTCCTCAAATTATGTGTCTCTAATTTACATCAATTTTCTGCTAATTGAGATCATAATTTTGTGGTGACTTTTTCATTTCCCTTTCCCTCTTATTAAGACTAAACTTTATTAACCCAATTTCCAATGTGGGTTTTCCACAAAGGAATTTTTCTATTTTTAACCTTTTATTTTTGAAGAACAATTTAAAATTGCGAGGATGCAATTTATTGAAGGAGGGGATAATTTAACACCCTAAAATTTTATAGTACGTTATTTCTTCAAAGTAATTCAATAACTTTCACTACACACAACACCGAGTTCAAGCGCACAACGACTTACCAAACAAGCCGTTCAAAAGCAGTTATGAATAGTATTAACTTAATTTTTAATTTTATATAATCTTTATAATTTTAGAATCCATATTATTAGTTTCTTAGACATAATATAAGAACAAATTCAATTTTTCAGATAAAAGATGTATTTTTCAAAAAAAATACAATTTTACCTTCTTTTAATGGCGAACCATTTTTAAATACAATATTTGAAAGTTTAAAATTTGAAAAATAAACATATTATTTAGAATCGATACATAAAAATTTAGTTTCAATAAATATTTGGTGTCTTTCTGATAACTTTCATATTTGGGTGAATAGTGAAAATTGCTAAATTTTAATTGAAAACAACTTTTTCAATCAAAATAATTTATAGTACTAAATTATACATTTGAGTGGTTTTAATATGTAATTAGATTATATTTTTATCATTTAATATAATGTAGGTAATTGGATATAATTTCACATTTAAACTGGACATAAACAAGTGTCGATCTTTTGATAGTTATTATTTCTTAAAAAGACACTTTTTGTCTTGATAGCGGGAATTAATTTTAAATTAATTTCTGCCACTTATGTATTTTGAAATTGGAAAAATGGATTCCATATTTGGGATCATGAGGTCCAAATTGTGTAAATAGTTAACTTTTATTTTTAGACATTATTAATAATTACTTCGGTAAATATTTTATTTATTATGGTTAAAAGGTAGATCCGGTAAATATGGATAAAGAAATAATATTAAAATAATATTAAATTACCCGAACACATGTCCTAAACCTATTTGATGATACCTGTTCGACCATAGGAATATTTGGGTTGATTTTGGGACCACATGGAGCCACTTGAGAGTGATAATGACACTTTATATTAATTAATTTAATGTAAAGGCAAAAATAACAGAAACATATATCTTTTAGTAAAACAATTTTTACAGGGTGTTATATAAGTTATAGTTATGAATATAAATATTAATTATAAATATTATACTACTTCCTACATAATGGTATTTTATTTAAAATTTTTATACATTGAATAATTAAATTTATTTATGACACAATGATGATGTAGTGTTTTCCTTATTAATGAAAGAATCAAATAAATGGTATTATAAATGTTAAAATAAATATAATGTGAATATTTTGATTCCATACAAGAATTTTCTAGGTTACTATGGAATGTTATTAGTGATTAAATAAATTTATTTTGAATTAATAAAGTTGTTATGAATCTAAAAAAATCAATTATTAAATAGTGTCAAAATTGACATTAAAGAGTTTTTTAAAACAAATATTATATTATTAATTGATATATTATCCATAAAAATCTGTGTTACATCAAAAGGACTTATATGATGATATTTATGTCATTAATGAATCACTTTGGGTTCTTTTGGCAGTCTATATTATGTTTATTAACCAAAAAATATAAAAATACAAAGAGACATGGTAAATGTCAAAATAATTAACTATGAGTTAAATCTAAAATATAAGATTAATATAGTTACCCAAACCTGTCTAAAACCTATTGGTTAAGTGGATTTATACCCATAAACACATTATCCTCTAAATAAATCAGTTTGGATCCATTATAAACCGAATATTAATTTAGTATAAAATAGTATTTTAAGTTTTTTCTAAGGTTCCCCTCACCCCTCTTATAAAAGGGCACTCCCCATCTCTCAAATTCATACCTTAAAGGCATTTTGGTTCAGCAAACACCTACCCAAATATCCTGTCAACTTTCCTCCCTTCATCCTAAAGACATTAATTTATTCATAAAGCCAACCTAAGGAGCCCTTATGATCAAATCAAAAGGAAGAACCCAAAGAAGAGGTAAATATTTCATCACCTCTTTCAAGTTCCTTTCTTCTTTCACTTACTCTTTCTTTGTTGTTTCCAATATACAATAATAAATCCTGTATATTTTATATATTTTGATGTTATTATAAATATGGAACTACCATATTCACTATTCTATCCATCCTTTTAATGACATGTCAGCATACACGTGTGTGCGTACGTCTTACTGTCACCACGTCGTGGTGTAATTGTTATTCAATACATTATTTGGAAGGGTATAATAATGATGTTTAATTGATTTAAATAATAAATATGAAATGATAATGATTATGTATATATGATATACCATTCAATTATATATTATTTTAATATCAAAATAATAATATTGTTGCTCATGCGTACGTATGGATTACCATCTCCACGAACGCGATGAGATTCATTCGCCATCATATCCATTCAAGACTAATTTTCATTTGATGAATAAAAATAATTTTTAAAGACTTGATATCATTCCGGATATTAATAATATACATCCCCTCCTTAACAAATATAACTCACATAACAATTAATATAAAGGAATACGAATCCGTTAACACCCAAAATAACGATAATACTAAGATATTATTAACAAAGCAATATCAAAAGATAATATATGACATCATATTAATGTATATGATTATTTTATAATTTAATAACAATTATTTCACCATTATACAGGAGTTTAACCTACCCTCAACCAAGGAAAAGTACAAGTTAAGGGTTAATTTCACAATCTCTTCATTATCTGAGGTTGTTTATCTGTAATTATCTAATGGGACCTCTTTATCATCCACATCCATGTTTCTTAAAACTTTATTTCCAAACATTATTAATATTTTCTAGACTATGGGTTAAAGTCAATTATACCCTTGTTTTACTTTTTATAATATTTTTATAATGGAATATTTTTGTAGTTCTCCAAACAAGGTCCTTTTTTACCTTTTCAACAAAATTATGGTAAAAATGTCTTTTTTAACTTATACGGTGGGTGAGGCTATTTTCCACCGTTATCAAATCGTCAAAGCTTCCCTTAAAATATTCTAAGAATATTTTCAAAGTAAATGTTTTATTTTATAATTATGTGACTTTTAAATTATTTCAAAAAAATAAATATTTCTATCAAATAGTTTTGATTTCATCTATGTGAACTTCCTTTGAGGGATTTTAAGCTTATTTAAAGTTGATTTATTATGATAAAAAACTTTCATATTGTATTTAAGGTTTTGTGATATGTATGACTGTGGATGTTTTGTTTTTATACCATTCATGGTTAATGGATAAAGTATTGAAATTTTGTATTCTAGTTTTAATACGAATTTTTATGTTATGTTTAAACATGTTCATATGAGGAATGCATTGGACTTAGTAAGTGACGGGTGGAGACTGATATAGATCCTCGATGAATTGAAAGGTCTCGTGAGACAAACTAGTGTCTTGGAACAAGTCCTTGACAAAATCTCATTTGTAGTCTTGGCACAAGGCCTTGACTATGTGGTTGTGATAGTCTGGCATTATGCATTCCTTCATTATAAAAGTGGTTATTGATATTGCATGTGATTATTCGACTAGTAGAATATCCATGTGAATAAGAAAATGGCCTTATTTCATTTTATTTATTCCATATTTTTCTGATGTTCAAGTTTAAAGGTCTTTTGTTTTAGTTATACATTGCCTTAAATGTTTATGCTTATTTATGAAAGTTTCCTCTATATTGTTATCCTTACTGAGCGTTTGAGCTCACCCTTTTCCTATGTTTCCTTTTCCCAGGATATGAAGATGTTAGTTATGTGTGACTTGCAGGAATTATCTAGGAATCTTGGATGTTTCTGATGGAATAAATTCGTGTTGTATTTCTTTTGAAGTTGTAAAGTTGAACTTATGTATGAATCTTGTTTCCAAGGCTACTAAACTAATCGGTCTTTTGAGACTTTATCTTTTGTGATCATGCCAATGTTATGCATTAATGTACCAACTCTGGGTAACTGGGGTAGGGGTATTACAGTTGGTATCAGAGGAAGTTTAGTAGAAACCATGGAAACTAGATTTAGATAAACTCTGATTAGATCACATAGCCATAAGATAGACTTTGAGGATTATTATAGAAGAAATTCCTATAATTTTGGTATTGTAGAGATTTTTTGAGTTTTCCAGGAAATACATCTCTATCTAGATATGAGCAGGTAGAAGAGGCTCTGGAATAGATGTACCTCGGGGTAAAACCTGAAAACACCGCTTTGAGCTAGACTCGAATGGGAACTGGTGCACGGCAACGGGCCTTGGTGCACTCTTTTTTACGACACTCCCATGGGATATGCTTAGGGTAATTCAAATTTTCATTACAAGACATTATGAAGGATTTAGGTGTAAATAATTCCTCAAAGAAAATATTTTTATGATTATATCCATAAACTGTTCAAATTATGTTGGTATTTTACAATTTTGGAATTGTGAATTGTGATTCATAAACCGACCTAGTGTATTCCATTGTTTAGAAATGGCGCCCAGTATAAGGAATGAGAACTCCAGCAATACATATGATCCAAAGAGTAAGAAGGATCATATATTTCATGGTATTAACCCAATAGTCTCCCATGTATTCACATCATATGAAGAAATAGTATTGTGTGTTAATAAGATAAGTAAATAATTATCTGAGTCCTATGGCATTGAAGGGAATAAAGAGAAGAAAAGTATGGAAGAGAGAAAGATAGATAAAGGGAAGAGGGGAAAGAAAGATTTTCCAATATGTGATTACTATGGAAAGAATCACCTTGGTAAATTCTTGAATGGATTGTGAGATTTTTATAAGTGTTGAGAAAAAATACATCAAGTATGTGATTGCAAGGATAATAAAAAAGTTTCAAATATAAAAGCTTCATCTACAAGGAGTTGGTACACTACGTGAATCAATGCTCAGATCATCAGAGTATTCCCCAAATAATGATAATTAATAATAATCAAGTTATGATACTACCACAGATAAAGAGTAAGGACTAGTGTTCTTATGTTGTTATTAAATAATTGTTTCATTTGAGTGTTGTATCAACGATGTACTGGTTATATAAATTATTGAAATAAATAAGGATTGTACTGTAGTTCTATTTCATTGAAGATTTACGATTATATGGTATTATGAAAAGTGACTAAATAGAAAGTTAAAGTTTTTTTAAAAAAATAAATGGTTGAAGGAACGATAATCCTTAATATGGTCATACTGAGGTAGTAATTTTGGAATAAGAGATGGTTGATTTGGATAAATTATATTGGATATTCTTGACTACCTTGGAACTGATTAATGGTTTGTTTATTTCATCATTATTGGAGTATTAAAAATTTTTAGATATAAGGATGATATCTAGTATTCTATAAGGAATAAGGGAGCATGAATGTAATAAATAAGGGTTTATGGTAATTTAGGATGTTATTGTGTTTTAAAATAATACATGATGAAAGTATTCACATGTTAATACATGGAAAAAGGGATCTTCATTGTGTTTACATTCCTTATAAATTTTGAACTAAGAGTTAGGATAGAATTATTTTAGATAAGTCTAAAGGTTGGAATCGATTAAGTTTGACATTGGATACTATTGTTAAGGTTAAATCATTTCTTGATATTATTTTTGGATTACCATAAAAATGACATCCCGGAGGTCGGGCGACAACCCGTCGCGTCCGGCAAGGTCATGAGACTTGAACACGCAACCAAAGGACAACAAGGGTGCATCACCTACCACTGGAATATGTGATATCCTGGATTGTATAATTTAGTTTCTTTTTAAAAGTTCTGATAAGATAATTATAAATTCATTATTTTTGGAACCCTATACGATTAGGATAAATAGAATATTTTTTTGAAATCTTTTGAAATGAAATATGAGTTTGTGGTAGGAATTAGTTGAAGAATTAAACACTACATCTCAAGTGTGTATATATATATATATATATATTCCCTCTTATTCTATGGATAAATTAATTCTTAAACTTTATGGAAGGGATCTTAAAACCAAAAATGTGTTATCCTAATACCTTATGTTTTGTTAAATCGATGGTATTTTAAATCATCATAGATTGATGGGTTTGAGGTCCTCAATTTTACACTTGTTTATGATTGATGACCTCAATCTCTCCCTATAAATATTTACGTTTTCCTCCAATTATGTGTCTCTAATTTCCACCAATTTCTCCTAATTGAGATCATAATTTGGTGGTGACTTTTTCATTTCCCTTTCCCTCTTATTAAGACTAAATTTTATTAACCCAATTACCGATGTGGGTTTTCCACAAAGGTATTTTTTTATTTTAACCTTTTATTTTCGAAGAACAATTTAAAATTGTGAGGATGCTATTTATTGAATGAGGGGAGAATGTAACACCCCAATATTTCATAGTACGTTATTTCTTCAAAGTAATTCAATAACTTGCACTACACACAACATCGAGTTCAAGCACCCAACAACATACAAAACTAGTCGTTCGAAAGCAGTTCTAAATAGTATTAACTGAATTTTTAATTTTATATAATCCTTATAATTTTAGAATCCATATTATGAGTTTCTTAGATATAATATAAGAACAAATTCAATTTTTCAGATAAAAGATGTATTTTAAAAAAAAATGCAATTTTACCTCATTTTAATGGAGAACCCTTTTTAAATATAATATTTGACACTTTAAAATTGGAGAAAAAAACTTCTTCTTTAGAATCAGTACATAAAAATTTATTTTCAATAAATTTTGGTGTCTTTCTGATAACTTTGATATTTGGGTGAATAGTGAAAATTGCTAAATTTTAATTGAAAACAACTTTTTAAATCAAAATAATTTCTAGTACTAAATTATATATTTGAGTGGTTTTAATATGTCATTAGATTATTTTTTATCATTTAATATAATTTAGGTCATTGGATGTAATTTTACATTTAAACTAGACATAAACATGTGTCAATCTTTTGATAGTTATTATTTCTTAAAAACATGCTTTTTGTTTTGATAGCGGGAATTAATTTTAAATTAATTTCTGCCACTTCTGTTTTTGGTATTTAGAAAAATGGATTCCATATTTGTGATCAGGAGGTCTAATTTTTATAAATAGGTAACTTTTATTTTTAGACATTAGGAATATTTACTTCGGTAAATATTTTATTTACCATGGTTAAAGGGTAAATCAGGTAAATATGGATAACTAAATAATATTAAAATAATATTAAATTACCCAAATACATGTCCTAACTCTATTTGATGATACATGTCTGACCATGGGAATATTTGGGTATATTTTGGGACCACATGGAGCCACTTGATAGAGATAATGACACTTTATATTAATTAATTTAAAGTAAAGGCAAAAATGACATAAACATACATCTTTTAGTAAAACAATTTTTACAAGGTGTTATATAATTTATATTTTCAAATATAAATATTAATTAAAAATATAAAACTATTTCCTACATAATGGTATTTTATTTATAATTTTTAGACATTTAATAATTAAATTTATTTATGACACAATTATGATGCAATGTTATCTTTATTAATGAATGAACTAAATAAATGGTATTATAAATGTTATAATAAATATAATTTGAATATTTTGATGCCATAAACGAATTTTATAGGTTACTATCAAATGTTGGGATTTATTAAATAAATTTATTTAGAATTAAAAAAGTTTTTATGACTTTAACAAATATCAATTATTAAATAGTGTCAAAATTGACATTAAAGTGTTTTTAAAACAAATATTTTATTATTAATTGATATAATATCCCTGAAAACTATGGTTCGTCAAAAAGACTTATATGATTATAAGTATGTCATTAAAGAACTACTTGGGGTTCTCTTGGAAGTTTATAGTAAGTTTATTAACCAAATAATATAAAAATACAAACAGACATGGTAAATGTCAAACTAATTAACTAAGAGTTAAATCTAAAAGATAAGGTTAATATAGTGACCCAAACCTATCTAAAACCTATTGGTTGAGTGTATTTTGACTCATCCCCACCTTATACTCGAGATAAATCATTGTGGATCCATTATAAACTGAATATGAATTTATTATAAAATAATATTTTAAGTTTTTTCTAAGGAGCCCCTCAGCCCTCTTATAAAAGGGAACTCCCCCTTCTCTCAAATTCATACCATAAAAGCCTTTTGGTTCGGCCAAACCCTGCCCAAATATCCTCCCAAATTCCCTCCCTACATCCTAGAGACCTTAATTTAGTCAGAAAGCCAACCTAAGGAGCCATTTTGATCAAATCAAAAGGAAGAACCCAAAGAAGAGGTAAATATTTCATCACCACTTTCAGATTCCTTTCTTCTTTAACTTCCTATTTCTTTGTTGTTTCCATTCTAAAATAACAAATACAGTATATTATATATATTTTGATTTTATTATAAATATGGTACAACCATATTCACTATTCTATCCATCCTTGGAATGACATGTCATCATACGTGCGTACGTACGGCTTACAATCTCCATGTCGTGGTGTAATTTTTATTCAATAAATTATTCGGATGGGTATAATAATGATGTTTAATTGATGTAAATAATAAATATAACATGATATTGATTCTGTATATATGATATACCCTTCATTTATATATTATTTTAATATAAAAAGAATGATATTGGCGCTCGTGCATACGTACGGATTACCATCTCCACGAACGTGATGAGATTCATTATCCATCATATCCATTCAAGAATAATTTCATTTGATGATTAAAAATAAGGTTCAAAGACTTGATATCATTTTGGATATGAATAATACACATCCCATACATAACAAATATAACTCACATAATAATTAATATAAATGAAAACCAATCTGTTAACAACCGAAATAACGATAATACTAAGATATTATTAACAAAGAAATATCAAAAGATCACATATGATATCATATTAATGTATATTATTATTGTATAATTTCATAACAATTATTTCACCATTATACAAGAGGTTAAACTACCCTCGACCAAGGAAAAGTACAAGGTAAGGGTTAATTTCACAATCTCTTCATTATCTGAGGTTGTTTATATGAAATTATCTACTGGGACCTCTTTATCATGCACATCGATGTTTCTTTAAAATGTATTTCAAAAAATTCTTAATATTTCATAGACTATAGGTTAAAGTCCATTATAACCTTGTTTGACTTTTTATAAGATTTTTATAAAGGAATCTTTCTGTTGTTTCCCAAACAAGGTCCTTTTAACCTTTTCGACAAAATTAAGGTAAGAATGTCTTTTTTAACTTATACGGTGGGTGCGACTATTTTCCGCCATTATAAAATCATCGAATCTTCCCTTAAAATCTTGTAGGAATATTTTCAAAGTAAATTTTTTATTTTATAATTATGTTACTTTTAAATTATTTCATAAAAAAGAGATATTTCTCTCAAATAGTGTTTATTTCATCTATGTCATCTCCATTGATGGATTTTATGATTATTTGAAGTTTACTTATTATGATACAAAACTTCCATATTGTATTGAAGTTTTTGTGATATTTTTGACTATGGATGTGTTATTTTTATACCATTAATGGTTTATGGATAACATATTGACATTCCATATGCTAGTTTTAATACGAATGTTTATGATTTGTTTTTTCATGTTCATATGAGGAATGCATTGGACTTAGTAAGTGACGGGTGGAGCCCGCTATAGCTCCTCGATACATCGGTAGGTCTCATGAGACAAACTAGTGTCTTGGAACAAGGCCTTGACAAAATTTTATTTGTACTCTTGGCACAAGGAATTGACTATGTGGTTATGATAGTCTAACATTATGCATTCACTACTGGAAATGGGGTCTTTCCCAACGGTTCTGAACCGTTGGGAAAGCCTGCAGAACCATTGGTATATGTTATACCAATGGTTTTGCAAAACATAGGGAAGTAAGATGTTGGAAAAACCTGGTTTATAAAGATACATTGGTATAGGTTAGTAAAATTAACCTATGCTAATGGTGTGGCCAACCGTTGGCATAAGTTTTACCAACGGTTTACACAAAATCGTTGGTAAAACTAAGGAAATCAACTCTTTCCCAACAGTTTCTAAACCATTGGGAATGGTTTTTTCCAAATGTTCTCATTGAACTATTGGAAAACAAATCCCTAGAACCCTTTCCCAATGGTTTGAAACCATTGGCATAGGCTATGCTGTGTAAATTTCACAGCAGCCTGCAATTTGCATAGGAGCCTCTAATGATGTCCATTCTGCTCCTTTCCAATTACTATACCTACAATAACAAAATAATACATACATATAGAGAAAGCATTCATACAAATTTGACATATAATGCATTCTTGAACTATACACATCCAGAATTAAATCATAATTCATAACGTAATTATAAACATTCATAATTGATTTAGAATTCAATTTAAAATTTAGATGACAATTATATGTGGAATCCGGAATTCAATTAAAAATTGGATACATACATAATTTAATTATCAATTATCAATTAAATATATTAAAAACTGAATAAGTATCAATAGAATCTGAATATGTTTGTTCGGTTTTTCATATACCAGTTGTTTTTACTAAAAATGATGTCCATTTTTTAAAAAAAATACATAAACTTGGAGTGATTCCAGCCACACCATGCCTCGAATTGTGGCGGTGTTGACTCTTACACGTTAAATTTGACCCATGGATATTTTCCTAATGTATCAACATATTCTGAAATCATTTGGTTAGTTTTCCGTATGCCATTTATTGTTTTCACTTAAAATGTTGTTCATTTCAAAAAAAAATGAGACACTTTGACAGGTTCCGGCCACACCATGCCTTTGATTAAGGTGGGGTTAACTCATAAACGTTAAATATGACTCATTTATTATTTTGATAAAGTTTAAACAAATTTAGAATGTGTTTGGTCAGTTTTCCGTATGCCAGTAGTTGTTTTCAATTAAAATGTTGTCCATTTCAAATAAACATGAGACACTTTGAGTGGTTCCGACCACACCGGGCCTTGGATTAAGGTGGGGTTTACTTTTACATGTCACATTTGACTCTTGTATCGTTTTTCTATAGTTTCAATGGAATACGAATGCATTTGGTCAGTTTTCTGTATGTCAGTTGTTGTTTTCACTTAAAATGATGTCCCTTTGAAACAATATAGATACACATTGAGTGGTTCCGGCCACACTGCACCTCGGATTGAGGCGAGGTTGAATCATACACATAAAATATAACCCATGGATAGTTTTCCTAAAGTTTCAACAGAATAAGAATGCGTTTGGTCGGTTTTCCGTATTCCAGTTGTACTTTTCACTTAAAATGTTGTCCATTTCAAATAAAACTGAGACACTTTGAGTTTTAATGGCCACATTACACCTCAGTTTTAGGTGATATTGACTTTTAAACATCACATATGACCCATGGATCGTTTTCCTAAAGTTTCAATGAAATTCGAATGTGTTTGGTCGGTTTTACGTATATCAGTTGTTGTTTTCACCTAAATTGATGTCCATTTTAAACAAAAGAGAGACACTTTGAGTGGTGCTGGCCACACCACACCTCGGATTGAGGTGGGGTTGACCTGTACACATCACATATGACCCATGTATCATTTTCCTAAAGCATCAACACATTCAGAATGTGTTTGGTCAGTTTTTAGTATGTCAGTTGTTGTTTTCACTTAAAATGTTGTTCATTTCAAAAAAATTGAGATACTTTGAGTGGTGCTGGTCAGACCATGCCTCAGATTAAAGAAGGGTTGACTTGTAAACGTCACATATAACCCATTGATAATTGTGCTAAACTTTTAACACATTCCAAATGTGTTTGTTCAGTTTTTCATATGCTAGTAGTTGTTTTCAATTAAAATGTTGTCCATTTCAAATAAATATGAGACACTTTGAGTGGTTTCGGCTACACCAGACCTCGGATTGAGGAGGGGTTGACTCATAAACATCACATATGACCCATGGATCATTTTACAAAAGTTTCAATAGAATATGAATTCATTTGGTTGGTTTTCTATATGTCATTTATTGTTTTCACTTAAAATGAAGTCCATTTTAAATGAAAGAGAGACACTTTGAGTGGTTACACCACACCGTGCATCGGATTGAGGCGGGTTTGACTCATACACATCACAAATGACCCATATATCATTGTACTAAAGGTTAAACATAATCCGAATGCATTTGGTAAGTTTTTCATAAGTCAGTTGTTGTTTTCACTTAAAATGAAGTCCATTTTAAACTAAAGAGAGACACTTTTAGTGGTACCGGCCACACCGCACCTCGGATTGAGGCAGGGTTGACTCTTACATGTCACATATGACTCATGGACCGTTTTTCTAAAGTTTAAACAGAATCTGAATGTGTTTTTTCAGATTTCTGTATGTCAGTTGTTGTTTTCAATTAAAATGATGTCCTTTTAAAACAAAAGAGTGACACTTTGGGTGGTGTCAGCCACAACAGACATCAAATTGAGGAGGCGTTGATTCTTACACGTCACATATTACCCATGGATCATTGTGCTAAAGTATCAACACAATCAGAATCTGTTTGGTAAGTTTTCCATATGTACTTAAAATGTTGTCCATTTTAAACAAAAGAGAGACACATAGAGTGGTCCCGGAAACAACATGCCTCGGATTGAGGTGGGGAAGACTCTTACTCATCACATATGACCAATAAATCATTTTCCTAAAGCATCAACACATTCCTAATGCGTTTGGTCAGTTTTTCGTATGTCAGTTGTTGTTTTCATTTAAAACGGTGTCCATTTTAAACAAAAGAGAGACACTGTGAATGGTTTCGGCCACACCGCGCCTCAAATAGAGGCGGGGTTGACTTTTACACATCACATATGACCCATGGATCATTGTACTCAATTATCAACACAATCAGAATCCGTTTGGTTGGTTTTTTCATATGCAAGTTGTTGTTTTCACTAAAAATGAAGTCGATTTTAAACAAAAGAGAGACACTTTGAGTGGTGTAGGCCACACCGCGCCTCGGATTGAGGCATGGTTGACTCATACACATCACATATGACCCATGGATCGTTATCCTTAAGTTTCAATGGAAACCAAATGCGTTAGGTTAGTTTTTCGTATGTAATTAAATTGTTGTCCACTTTAAACAAAAGAGAGACACTCAGAGTGATCTCGGCCACACCGTGACTTGGATTGAGCCCAGGATGGATCGTACATGTCACATATGACCCATGGATCATTGTGATAAAGTATCAACATCATCCGAATGTGTTTGTTCAGTTTTCCGTATGCCAGTTGTTCTTTTCACTTAAAATGAAGTGCTTTTTAAATAAAAGAGAGACACATTGAGTGGTACCGGCCACACCGCACCTCCTATTGAGGCAGGGTTGACTCGTACACATAAAAAATGACCTATGGATCGTTTTCCTTAAGTATCAACATAATAAGAATCCGTTTGGTCAGTTTTCTGTATGTTAGTTGTTGTTTTCACATAAAATGAAGTGCTTTTTAAATAAAAGAGAGACACTTGGAGTGTTGCAGGCCACACCGTACCTCAGATTGAGGCGGGGTTGACTTGTACACATCACAAATAAACCATGGATCATTGTTCTAAATTATCAACACAATCAAAATCTGTTTGGTCAGTTTTCTGTATGTACTTAAAATGTTGTCCATTTTAAACATTAGAGAGACACTTTGGGTGGTTCCGGCCACACCGCGACTCAGATTGAGGCGCGGTTGACTTTTACACATTACATATGACTCATGGATCTTTGTCCTAAAGTTTCAAGAGATTCTGAATGCGTTTGGTCAGTTTTTTGTATGCTAGTTGTTCTTTTCACTTATAATCATGTCCATTTCAATCAAAAGAGACAAAGTTAGAGTGGTACTGGCCACACCGCGCCTCGGATTTAGACGGGGATGACTCATACACTTCTAAAATGACCCATGGATCATTTTACTAATGTATAAACACAATCTGATTGCATTTGGTCGATTTTCTGTAGGTCAGTTGATGTTTTCACTTAAAATGATGTCCTTTTGAAACAAAATAAAAATACTTTGAGTGGTTCTAGACACACCACACCTCAGATTGAGGCAGGGTTGATTCGTACACGTCACATATGACCCATGGATGGTTTTTATAAAGTATCAACATAATCAGAATCTATTTGGTCATTTTTCCGTATGTACTTAAAATGTTGTCCATTTTAAACAAAAGAGAGACACATAGAGTGATCCCGGCCACATCGTGCCTCAGATTGAGGCGGGGTTGACTCGTACATGTCACATATGACCCATGGATAGTTTTCCAAAAGCATAAACACACTCCGAATGCATTTGGTCATTTTTCCGTATGTCAGTTATTGTTTTCACTTAGAATGATGTCCATTTTAAACAAAAGAGAGACACTATGAATGGTGCCAGCCACACCGCATCTCAGATTGAGGCGTGGTTGACTCGTACATGTCAAATATGACCCATGTATCATTGTGATAAAGTATCAACACAATAAAAATCCATTTGGTCAGTTTTTTGTACGCTAGTTGTTGTTTTCACATAAAATGAAGTCCATTTTAAACAAAAGAGAGACACTTTGAGTGGTATCGGCCACATCGCACATCGGATAGAGGCGAGGTTGTCTTTTACACGTCACATATAACCAATGGATCATTATCCTAAATTTTCAATGGAAACCTAATGTGTTTGGTCAGTTTTCCATATGTACTTAAAATTTTGTCCATTTTAAACAAAAGAGAGACACTTAGAGTGATCCCAACCACACCGTGACTCGGATTGAGCCCGAGAGGGATCATACACGTCGCATATGACCCATGGATCATTGTGATAAAGTATCAACAGAATATGAATGTGTTTGGTTGGTTTTCCGTATGCCAGTTGTTCTTTTCACTTAAAATGAAGTGATTTTTAAATAAAAGTGAGACACATTGAGTGGTTCTGGCCACCATGTGCCTCAGATTGAGGCGAGGTTTACTCTACACGTCACAAATGACCCATGGATCTTTTTCCTAAAGTTTCAACACAATTAGAATTTGTTTGGTTAGTTTTCTGTATGTCAATTGTTATTTTCACATAAAATGAAGTGGTTTTTAAATAAAAGAGAGTCACTTTGAGTGGTGCCAGCCACACTACGCCTCAGATTGAGGCGGGGTTGACTCGTACACATCAAAAATGAGCCAGGGATCGTTGTTCTAAATTATCAACACAATCAGAATTCGTTTGGTTGGTTTTCCGTATGTACTTAAAATGTTGTCCATTTTAAACATAACAGAGACACTTTGGGTGGTTCCAGCCACACCACGACTCAGATTGTGGCACAGTTGACTCATACACATCAAATATGACCCATAGATCATTGTCCAATAGTTTCAACAGATACCAAATGTGTTTGGTTAGTTTTTTGTATGACAGTTGTTCGTTTCACTTATACTCTTATCCATTTTAAACAGAAGAGACATAGTTAGAGTGGTATCGGCCACACCATGCCTTATATTTATACATGTTTGACTCATACATGTCTCAAATGACCCATGGATCATTTTCCTAAAGTATCAACATAATACGAATGCGTTTGGTCAGTTTTCTGTATGCCAGTTGATGTTTTCATTTAAAATGATGTCCTTTTGAAACAAAAGAGAGACACTTTGAGTGGTGCCAGCCACATCATGCCTCATATTGAGGCGGGGTTGATTTTTACACATCACATATTACCCATGGATCATTGTTCTAATGTATTAACACAATCAGAATACGTTTGGTCAGATTTTCATATGTACTTAAAATATTGTCCATTTTAAACAAAAGAGAGACACTTAGAGTGATCTCGGCCACACCGTGCCTTTAATTTATGTGGGGTTGACTCTTACACATCACATATGACCCATGGATCGTTTTCTTAAAGCATCAACACATTACAAATGTGTTTTTTCAGTTTTTCGTATGTCAGTTATTGTTTTCACTTAAAATTATGTCCATTTTAAACAAAAGAGAGACACTATGAATGGTGTCGCCACACCGTACCTCGGATTGAGGTGGGGTTGACTCGTACACGTCACATATGACCCATGGATCGTTGTTCTAAAGTATCAACACAATCGGAATCTGTTTGATCGGTCTTCTGTATCCTAGTTGTTGTTTTCACTTAAAATGAAGTCCATTTTAAACAAAAGAGAGACACTTTGAGTGGTGTCAACCACACCATGCCTCGGATTGAGGCGAGGTTGACTCGTACACGTCACATATGACCCATGGATATTTCTCCTAAAGTTTCAATGGAAACCAAATGTGTTTGGCCGGTTTTCCGTATGTACTTAAAATATTGTCCATTTTAAACAAAAGAGAGACACTTAGAGTGATCTCGACCACACCATGACTCAGATTGAGACAAGGTTGACTCGTAAACATCATACATAACCCATGGATCATTGTGATAAAGTATCAATAGAATCTGAATGCTTTTGGTCAATTTTCTTGTATTCTAGTTGTTCTTTTCACTTAAAATCCCAGCCACACTGCACCTTGGATTTAGACGGGGTTGACTCATACACGTCACTTTTAGTGGTGTCGTCCACACCGCACCTCATATTTAGGCGGCCTTGATTGCCAATTATCTCACATAGCAGACTGGGTATCACCTAAGGCATGATATTAACATCTTACAAAACATACATGTCCTCGGTTTATCTTCAAGGAACCAATATCACTCATGAGTAATAGAAACCATCCTGATAGACCTCACCTAGAAACCAAAGCATTCATCCTAGAATTTCACATCTAAATTACCTGATCATAAAGAGTCCGTCCATGACTCCATAACATGTAACCCATGTCTTATCCTAACAATTTACAAGTAAACCAAATCAAACAAGTCATAATTCACATGACATGGAGAATGTACAACAAGGTTTTGTATTCAATTTAAAGCATATCATCACATGCATTTGATGAGAATGAGGTAATAATCTTACCAAGACATTCATATAATTCAAGACATACAAAAATGGAATAATCCTAAATAACATCGTCATCACCCTCATCATCACTATCATCACCATCATCATCACCCTCATCCTCGTGGTTATCATTGTCCTCATCATCATCCTCGCCCTCCTCAATGCCCTCCTCCTCACCCTCACCCTCCGCCTCTCCCTCCTCCTCCTCCTCTCCCGCCTCTTCCACATCAAACTCCTTGCAATCATCATCGTCAAGATGGACATCGTCTTGAAAACCACTAGAGCTTCTACCTGGTACACCATATATAGAATGTATCGACGACATATATTCATCAAAAGCTGGGATGGCCTCTAGTGGAAGTGTTGGACGTAGAACTTCAATAAATTTCATAAATTCACTATTTTCTATAGAAGACTGTTCTGCTGTCTCTATGGCCCTTTTCAGCCTGTTCTGCCTATTCCCTAACTTTCTGCAGCTCGGTGGCACTACAACTCGTACGTGAGGATGACCAATACTTCATCGGGGCTATCCTAGGTCGGCAGCATACTCTCCCAGAATGCTCCTCTCCCAACACCTGATGTAAGTGATCAGTTGGCCCAAAATTTTCTGGTTATTGGGCATCGAGGACCTCTAAAGCAGTCTTTTACAAATATAAATATGTTATTAAGTGACAAAATAGATATTAAAATATAAAATCAAAATATTAAAACTTACAATCTACTGCTGAGTCGGTTCGTTGACGGCACTTACATCCTTTTTACATCTACTCGAGCAAAATAGTTTTGCTTGAGGCACACATCCCTCAATATTCATTTTTTACCTCTAAAATGACATTGAAAGATAAATTTATATGAAAATTTTAGCAAACAATTAAATAATTGAGGAAACAAAAGAAAATGTAAGTCCTAAAGAAATCATATAAACAATTTTCATACCAGATTCCTCTCATGATCTGGCATCGTAGTACGTCTCAGTGTGTGGAGGTATTTTTTTGCCTCAATGTTTTTTTTATTTTTTCCAGATGATTCGTAAATAAAATTCAATAATGAAAAGGATAATATTTAAAAAAACATGAAAGTTATTATTTAAATGTCTCAAATGTAATTAATACCTTAAACTGCGTAGTCATCCAATGAGTAATCATCAGCCAATAATGCTCTATAGGACAATCATCCACAACTGCTAGCACCTCTAACTCAGTGCCAACTCTAGAATTCCAGCCAATATACAACCCATGCTTGTAGGATCTCCAAATCTCACCTAAATCCTTTAGACGTTCCGGTCGTTCAGCCTCACTATCGGGAAAATTAAATCGAAGCTGACACCAAAATATTAATTCATATAAATAAAAAAATAATCCATGGCATTAAATAAAACATCTTTTTTACCCATATCTCTACCCAAGCTCTATCCTTGACCTCATGTGACAATTGTCTCCATGATAGAGTGCTGACAGGAATGATGTTGGAGTATTTGTCAAGCATCGCCAAAAAACTCCGACATTGCTGCCCTGTTTTCTCAACCATTTGGTTGTCTTCATTGTAATCCACCATTACCTGTGTGTGGTGGTTCCACACCGCACGCATGCGTGTACACCTCACCTCCGCCTAATGTCAGTAGATGTATCTGTCATGAAATAAAAACAAATATTTTATCAAAACATGTTACAATGAAAATAAATATTGGTATAAAATTTTGTTAGGGTTCTATAAATATACATGTGCCATTCTGATTGCTGAGCACCGCTGGATCCACAGAAATTGATGGAACACCTTGTGGTGGAACAGGAGTTGAAGACGATGGAATATAGAAGCTCGGAGAGACAGAAGTAGAAGGAAAAGAAGATGGGACAACTGTATGACCGGATTCTAGCTGGGGAGTGGGAATCATCATGGGATATGAAAAATATGGGTCCAAAGATGCAAAAGGTGGTGAAAACATGGGAGGCCTTAATATCATGTGTGTCCCTAACGACACACCGGGATTAGAATGTGGGAAGGTTGACATGTCAGTGGGAGGGGCATGGTCTAGTTGGGTACACGAAGCTTCTCTTCTACCTCTGGTACAAACCCCCCTCGTACCACCGACCTGAGTACTAGGACCAGTACTATGCTCCTCGTCAAATAACTGTAGACGTATAGGTGAATCCTACAAAAATGTTTACAAAAAAATTAATCACATGACATTATATATTCTTTAAATATATATATTTGAAATAAAGTACTCAATGAAGGAACTAATGGGGGAGCGCTTATATCCGCCATTCAACGATTGTTCTCCATCATTTTTTTCCTTCGTCTCTCTTCAATTGGCTGCATTTCATGCTTTTTAAAACAAATATGTAATTAATTAGAAAAATGAAACTAATGTGTAACCCAAAAAACTAAATATATGAGGGAATAGGGGTATTCATTGGTAATTTAGCTATCAATTTCTTTATAAGAACTTGAATGGATTTAATAAATCATTCAAGTTGTAATGTTCACCAAGTTAGAAATATTGTTTTACTAGGTTTGAATACAGTTCAATTCCAAAATAGAAAATGCAATTCAAATAAAACTATAACCAATAAACATTGAAAATTCACATAATGTTCAAGTCAAAAAAAACATATTTGTGATAAATACTAAATAAATTTGAATTGTACCAACCTAAACAACCCAACTCGAGGTAAACCAAAATAATTGAGAACATGGATGAATGATTCTATATATTTTCAACCACAACTTCAGGTTCACAATCAACTCTGACAATTGTGCTATTGGAGTCATCAACTCGAGGTAAACCAAAAGAATTTCATACACTATGCATGGTATGGGAGTCTCAGCCGATTTAGATACTAAAATAAATTCCCATCATAGGTATCAATAAGAAACATCATCATCAATAGAAACTCAAAATAAAAAAGGACTAAAAACATCAAACACTTCAAGAATTCACTACTATGCATGGTTTATCCACATGTTTAGCACTAATTATATGCCTTAATCATGAAGCACCTCTACAGATCCCAGTTTTTAACAATAAACTTATAATATCCCCCATGATCATTGTATGACGTAACACCAAGAGGTAAATATCTCAAAATATCTTTAAAAAAACTCATTAATAGGCTCAAAATGTAAATATAATCTTGAACCAACCATGGAATCTCTTTGACAACACATTATCACACACTAGTTATCTCATGTGTTGCTAAATACCAAACATAGTCACATAACAAGTGTATTATAACAAAATACATTACACAAGCCTTATTAAAAAAATTCCCATTTTAATAAAACACTTTCCTAAAGATTAAATCATTTCTAAAATATCATTCGAAATCCATTTTAAATAATAAAATCCCTTTGATCATTTTCAAAAAATATTTGGAGTATTCTCAAAGAACCCATTTTGGAAAAGTCACATTATATGCCCAATTTCAACGCCAAACCGTTGAAAACAACTAACATGGGACAATCATCAACCACAAATAACTTAATTGGAAATTAAAAAAACATACACCAAATGTGATATAGAATTTAATGTTAAGTCAGGTAAAATGAGATTAAATAGAGACAACAACATCATAAATGGTTCCAACATCATAACTTTTGATTAAAACCACACATAATAGTAAGGGGAATGCCTCATACAATTAATCCCTAATAAAACAAACCAAATCCCCAATTAAAAACCATAAGTTTTTACAACACCGAATTTATGGTTTCCAACTTTAATAAAAATAGATAAATATGTAAGAGAAGTGAAAAATGAGAAATAAGCCATGAATATTTGGACTTATCCCATCTAACCAGGTGGGGCGGTCTCTGTCAATTTGATGGAGGTTCACCTGGGGCACGCATGGGGGTTTCTGCAAATTGGAGGAGAAATAGCGAATGCAGGAAGATCTGCTCGATTTTGCTGCAATTTTGGGGATCTTTTCCCAATGGTTTTTATAAACCATTGGGAAAATCTTACCTTTACAAAGAGTTTGTATAAACCGTTGATAAAAGGATAATCCTACGAAGATTTCCCAATGGTTTTAATCAAACTGTTGGGAAATCATCACATATCTCAACCTTTACCAAAGGTTTATTGAAACTGTTGGTAAATGCCTCCTATACCAATGGTTTTGATGAATCGTTGGTATAGGAGCGTTAGGAAAACCCAAATTTTTAGTAGTGATTTCTTCATGATAAAAGTGGTTATTGATATTCTATATGATTATTCGACTAGTAGAATATCCATGTGAATAAGTAAATGGAATAATTTCATTTTATTTTTTCCATATTATGTTGAAGTTTAAGTTTAAAAGGATCTTGTTTTTTTATACATTGCCTTAAATTTTTATTCTTATTTATGAAAGTTTTTGCTATATTGTTATCCATACTGATCATTTGAGCTCACCCCTTTCATATGTTTCATTTTCCTAGGATATGAAGAAGTTAGTTATGAGTGACTTGCAAGAATTATCTAGGAATCTTGGATGTTTCCAATGGAATAAATTCGTGTTGTTTTTATTTTAATATTGTAAAGTTGAACTTATGTATGAATCTTGGTTCCAAGGCTACTAAACTAATCGGTCTTTCGAGACTTTATCTTTTGTGATCATGTCAAAGTTATGAATTAATGCCCTAACTCTGGGTAACTGGGGTCAGGGCGTTACATTAATAACAGGTATAGAAATATCACCCTATTTAAATTTTGTCATCTTAGACGGAAAATATTTTTGAGAAGCCACTTGAAATTAATTCTTAGGGTAAATATCATTTCTTCTTAAAAAATGTTTTCCTTCCTCAAAATGCCACACAATTTTAGAAGAAATAGTTTTATGTGAAAATAACAATGTAATATTCAAGGTGAATATTCAAGGAAATAAGGCATTATGAATGTGTAAAAATACATTCATGTTGTGCAAGTAAAAAACATTCTTCTCGTACTTTTTCCAGAAATGTCAAAAAGTACCTCATACCGAAAAATAAAAAAGATTACATTCATACTATTTCGTAAAAAAATTACCTATGGGTAAAATTTCCTTTCAACCATTATAGAAGTATATAAATAAATGTTTGAAATATATATCTAGTAAACATTTATGTGGAAGATAATTATACCCCAGTAAATACTTACGAATAAACAATCTCGGATAAAAACAATATTTGCAAAGTTACCCCTTAACTTTGGTCTGATATGATTCATATGTATCCAAAACTCATGTATAAATATTAAAATAATGTTATTGATATATTATAGAGTCATTATCATTTTTATGATTGCATTTATGATCATATATTCATCCTTTTGTTAGTAACATTTCATTGTTACTCGTTATTCGGGCATTAACTACCATATTTTCTTATGTATGTTTTGTCAGATAAGTTCTTATTCCTATTTTTAGGTTGTAGTTATATAATTTAAACCATGGTATTGGTATAATATATATAATATTTTTTCATTAAATTCATTTATATATTAATTTTTTAATAAATATTATGTAGAACGATTCACATCGCACTGCGGAGACGGTATTCTATACATACGCAAGAGCGACGATATCGTTCCCATAATTGTTGAATGGTAATGAAGTGGATGGTGTATAATATATCATAATTAAAATAATTTTATAGTAATAATATATATATATATATATATATTAATTCCATCATTATTCCCATCCATGTAATGTGGTGGTGAAAAACAGAGTACACCACGGCGTGGAGATGGTGAGCCGTATGGACACACGCGTGGTGATTTCATTTTTAATAGGTTGGGTAGAAGGTGGACTATTGATGTTTCATGTTTGTAGTAAAATATCATTATTATAGTGATACTGATATTATTACTTTATAATGAAACAAATAGTGAAGAGGAAGTAGAAGAGGAAGGAAGTTTGAAAGAATCGGTAAATGATATTACCTATTCTTCGATGTGCCTCCTCTAAATCTCCTCTAAGAGCACTAGAGTTTGTATTTGAAGATGACCAGAACCTCTAGAATAAAAATAGGGAATATTATAAGGAAATAAAGAAGGGTATGGCCGATATTGAAGGTTCAAAATGAAGTGAAGAGGTGAGGGAGGTGGTACCCTTTTATAAATGAGGCGAGGGTCACGTTTGGAAACTCCATAAACAATAATTTATAATAATATCAAACCCTACCCAAAAACCTACAAAATGTCCCAAATTCGAATATGGGATGATATAGGGTTGTAATATAATCATCTAATAAATCTTTTACAAGTTATTTTGTCAATTTATATCATATATTTTTAATTTACACTTAGTTATTCTATTTAATTTTAATTGTGGTAATAGATTTTTTAAAATTTAATGGTTACAAATATTTATTTATATGGTGTTAATTGACCATAAATGGATATTTAATGACATTTTAGATCTTATAATTATCAATTTTTAATTTTTAAATATTTTTATGATTTCCAAATAATTTAATAAAATTTCATTTTTATAAAATATCAATAGTGTCAATTTTTAAACTATTCATTAATTTGACTTTTAAAAAAATCCACACAGGAGATAATTTTGAAACATAATATTCAATACACTCATAACATGTAATATTAACCTATAAAATTATTTTAGAATATTAATTAGTTCATATAATATTTATTTTAATATTTTTAAAATCATTTATTTGATATTTCTATTAATAAAATAATTTTGACATCACTATTGTGTCATCATTAAGGGTAATTAATTATTCTCTAAATATTATAAATAAATTCCTATGATGTAGGTAATTATTTTATATTTCTAGGTACTATATATAGTCGAAATTATCTCCTCGTTATAAATATATTAAAATTAATATACTTATATAAAATTTGATTGTTACATTTTGTCACATTCATT
Source organism: Viscum album (assembly GCA_963277665.1). Classification (NCBI taxonomy): domain Eukaryota; kingdom Viridiplantae; phylum Streptophyta; class Magnoliopsida; order Santalales; family Viscaceae; genus Viscum; species Viscum album. The sequence continues at coordinate 511,113,188 of OY728145.1, forward strand.
GGTTTTTATTAAATTCGTGTAATCTTCATAGGTAAGTGGCCAAAAGTGATTCAATTTAAAACAATGTATGATAAGGGTCTAATTTATTCATCCAATATTATTTTTATAGGTGTTAATTTAATTTTATAATATTATTTTTACCCCTAATTACATGATTTACCTTTTACCATGGTAATTAAAATAATTACCAAAGTTACTATTCATAATGACCAAAAATAAAAGTAGCCTATTAACATAATTTAAAAATACTGATTCCAAATATGGAATCCATTTTTCAAAATTCAAAACACATAATTTTCAGTATTTAATTTAAAACTAATCATGTTTTTGAAATGAGAAAATGTGTTTTAAAAGTTAAAACATTGTAAAAGATTGAAATGTTTTTACTTGTGAATTAAATGTAAAATTAATGATAATGATATAAATTATATTTAATGATAAAAATATATTATATTTATACTTTAAAACCATTAAATATTATAAATTAACCATATAAATTATCTTGATGAAAAAAGTTTTTTTATTTCAAATTTAGCATATTTTTACTATTCATCAAAACATGAAAGTTTTCAAAAAAATATCAGAAATTTATACAAAGTAAATTTTTATATCCCACTTCAAAATAACCCATTTATGTTTTCATATAAAAATTATTAATGTGTTAAAACAATAATTTAAAATGGGTTCTCCATTCAATGGTGTAAAATTAACCGTTTAAAAATAGGTTTTTATATATCAAATAGGGTTTTATTCTTACCCTAAGACTAAAATATCCACTGGATAAATATAAAAAATATTTTATTAAGTATATAACACATATATATCTCATTAATTTCATTACCAATAGTATTTCCCTAAAACAATACAAATATCTTATTGATTTATAATTTTCATAAATAATTGATAGCCAATGAATTCATAATGCATTTTCATAAGTTAGTTATAATTATTCCCATTAACCTAAATACTATGATATAACTGTAATTTTATAATAAGGGAATCATTTTTTTGTGTAAAATTACTACTGCGTGCAAAGAATTCTATTAAAGAATAAGAATTATTTAAAGAAAATATTTCATAAAAACATTCGGGTGTTACATTCTAACCTTAAACTAAATTTTCCCTAGAAATTTGTCACTTGGAAACAAACATATGATGATTCCAATCCCTCAAAATACCCTCAAGTTCCCATGTAGCTCTTTAAATTGGTGGTTCCACCATAAAACATTAACCAAATGAGTGATATTATTTCATAGAACTTTTTCTCTATGATCCAGAATCTCTATCAGTTGTTCTTCATAAGAAATATCTTGATCCAGCAGTACAACTTCTGTGCATTGTAAATATAAAGGATTGGGTATGTGATTTCTTAGGAGAGATATATATAACACATCATGAACTTGAGTGATATTCAATAGAATTTTCAATCGGTAAGCTACCTTCCCAACACTATTCAGAATTTCAAATGGACTGATACACCTAGGGATCAACATTACCTTCTTTACAAATCTCATTACTCTCTTCTAGGGAGATATTTGTAAGAACACCTTATCAACCACTTCAATCTCTAGGTCTTTTTTGTGGTTGTCAGTAAAAATTATTTTTCTACTATGAACTACTCTTACATGTTGTTTAATAGATCTTACATTTTCTACAATTTCAACAACAAGATCAAGCCCTAATAGATTTATTTCCCCAACTTAATCCTATAAAGGTGGAGTTTTTCACTTCTTTACATTGAGGGATTCATAAGGATCCATCTGAATACTAAAATAAAAGCTATTATTATAAGAAAATTCCACCAATGGTAAGTGTTGATTCCAACCACCTTTCAAATCCATAGAGCAAGATCTCAAAATGTCATCTAGAGTTTGAATTGTCCTCTCAGACTGACCGTCTATCTGAGGATGAAAAGCAATGCTGAAACATAACTTTTTATACAGAGCATGATGAAGACCTCTCCAGAACATTGATTAAAACCTCATATCCCTACCAGATATAATTTAAATTGGTACTCCGTGAAATATTTCCACTTCCTTTACATATATCCTGGAAAGTTGATCCAGAGAGAAATCCTCTCTAATAGAAATGAAGTGTTCCAACTTCATCAGGAGATTAAATATAACCCAGATAGCATTATTTCATTTCAATTTTTGGGTAGTCCAATGACATAGTCCATAGTGATGTTTTCCCATTTCCATTCTGGTATGGTATATTTTTGTAACATCCCCTTAAATTATGTGTCTCAACTTTAAATTGATCACATACCAAGCATTGAGATACATATTCAGTGACATCTCCTTCCATTCTATCCAACTATAAGTACTCTTTCAGGTCCATGTACATCTTTGTGCTTATAGGTTGAATAATGAATGAAGAACTATGAGAATTATCCAATAGATCCTTCTTTAATTTTGTTATGGGAGGAATATAAACTCGGTTCCTAGACCTTATTATTTCATCACAATCAAGGTTGACTTCAAGAACATTTCTCACCTTCTTTAGTAACTCTACATCTTCCTTATACTCCTTAATATTCACTTGTATAGATCGTTGAACATTCATTTTAGAAAGATATTATTTCTCCCCTTCCATTAAAATTTCAAGATACATCCTTTGAAAATCCATAAAAATTGGATATTTCATGATCCTCATCATGGATAAGATAGCATACACTTTTTGATACAAATCATCTTCCACCATGTTTTTTTCCCTGGGGTGATAATGTATTGAGTAGTCGTAATCTTTAATCAACTCCAACCATCTTATTTGGATCATATTTAGATCCTTTTGTGTGAAAAAATAATTTAAAATTTTATGATCAGTATACATATCACAACTTTCACTATAAAGATAATGGATCCATATCTTTAATTGAAATATTACTACAACAAACTCAAAGTCATGAGTTGGGTAATTTTTCTCATGAATTTTCAACTAACTTGAAACATAAGTTATCACCATATCATATTTCATGAGGACACATCCTAGTCCCTTCTTTGATACATAACTATAGATCACAAATTTTTCTCTACTAAAAGGATGTGTGAGTATAGGTGCACTGGCTAACCTTCTTTTTATATCTTTGAGATTCTCTTCATATTCCCCCATCCAAACAAACATAACTCCTTTCCGAGTCAACTTGTTGAGTGGATTAGATAATAATGAAAGATATTTCACAAAATTTCGGTAATATCCATTCAAAACAAGAAAACATCAGATCTTAGTTGCCATTGTTGATCTCAACCATCTTTCAATAACCTCTGTTTTTGATGGATCCACATATATCCCCTCTTTTGAGATTATGTGACCCGAAAATGAAACTTTATGAATCCAAAATTCACACTTGGTAAATTTGGCATAATGATTATCCTTTCTTAGTGTCTTCAGTATAATTCTCTAGTGATCTTAATGTTCTTCCATACTCTTTGAATGGACAAGAATATTGTCTATAAAGACTACCACAAACTGATCAAGATAGTCTCTAAAGACTCTATTTAGTATATCCATGAAGATATTGAGGGCATTAATAAAGCCAAAAGGCATCACTATAAATGCATAGTGTCCATACCTTGTATATAATTTCATCTTTGGTTTATCCTCCTTTTGACCTTTAATTAATGATATCCTGAACGAACATCAATTTTGGAAAAGTATTTAGCTCTGCGTAGTTGGTTAAATAGGTCGTCAATGCGGGGAGTAAGATATTTTTTCTTGATAGTGATCTTGTTAGGTTCCCGATAATCAATGTAGAGTCTCATTGATCCATATTTATTCTTATAAAATATAACAGGTTCTCCCAAAGGTGACAAACTATGGTGTATGAATCCCTTATCAAGATTCTCTTGGAGTTATTTCTTTAATTCCTGCAACTTAATTGAGGTCATTATATAAGGTTTCTTTGAAATAAGCATAGAACCTAGTATGAATTGTACTAAAAACTCAACTTCCCGATTTTGTGGAAGACCTAGAAATTCCTCTGGAAAGACATCATAAACCTCTCATACAATGGGAGTATTATTAATAATGAGTTTCTCACCAGCCATTTGAGATAAATAACCATTTTTTATTGGAATCAAGACCCATAAGATATAACAAATTTATACTGGAAGGTTATATTCATCCTTACATCGATATATGGTCATAGATTGATCTGTAATATGAAATGTGACTTACCTTACATGGAAATAGATATGATATCCATATAGAGAAAGAAAAACCATGCCATGAATCACATAAAATTACACTATAGGAAGGATCACAAGATTTACAGGAATCGAATTCCAACAAACTTCAACAGGAGAATAATTATAAACTTTTGATGTGACTATTGTGCCATTGGGAGTTGTCACAACTAACTCAACAACTAATTATTGAGTTAATACAAAGATACCCTTAGATAATTCTCCAGAGAAAAAATAGTGTGTGGACCGATATTACAAAAACATTTTCTACTTTAGAGTGGCTGGTAAGTTTACCTTTCACCACTTCATTATCATACTCTAGGTCACTGATAGTGATTGCATGTGACTTTCCTTTGTCTTTGTCCATAAGAGTTTTTTTATGTCGATCATCATCAATAACCCTTGGATTAAGGCATTGATTGGCATAATGCCCCATTTCCTTGCACTTGTAACATTGAAGTGTAGGAGGTTCATTCTATGTAGTATGTTATTTATTCACATCATAGACATATTTTTATTACCACTTCAGCATTCAGATACTTGATGACCATATTTTCCACACATAAAACATTTACTAGTCCATTTAATACAATTCCCTCCATGTTTTTTTCCACACTTTTAGCATAAGGGAAAACTCGTCTTTTTTTCAGTGTGGTGTTTAGATTTTTTTTGAATTCCATTTTTCTCTTCTTATCAAACCCATATGAGTGATTGGTTACTCCAATCTCCATATCAACCTTGATATCACATCGAAAATTTCCCTTGTATCCATTAAAGTCCCTTAGGGATAATGCCTTTTGGAGACTTGGTTTTAATTCACTAAAAATTGATCAATTTTACTCTCAGGTTGGATAATAATTCAAGAAGTGTACCTTGCATGTCTTGTAAAATTTTATTCATAGGTACCAACAGATTCATCATCATTTTTCTTAAGTTCTAGGAACTCCTTCTCTATATTTATTTGAAGAATATGAGGAAAGTACTTATAGAAAACTAATTTTTTAAACTCATCCAATTACATGGGCTCAATTTCATCTCTTTTCCTCATATTATTGTTAAGATTCCACCATTGATCAGCTTTAACTTCCAAATTATATACTACTAAGATGAATTTCTCATGTTCAGAACATTGTATAACCAAAAATATCTTTTCAGTGGTGTTGATCCCTTGTTCATCCACTAACGGATAAGAAGACCTGCCGAATAATGGTGGATGTTGTCTCGTGAAAGAATCAACAAAATGTTGGTCCCTCATTTTATTGTTTGTAAGTATTTCATGATTCATAGCTTGAGAATTTTGTGTGGGCATGGCTAAAATATTTTTCATTCTAGCTCCCATATAATTTGGTGTCCTAGGGGTACAATCATTTCATTTCCCATCGTACTGAGCATTAATGTGGTTCCTTCGGGTTCCATACATTGACTAAAACCAAGAATCATAGTCTGAGAAACACAAATCATAATAGGAAAACCACATAATTAAGAATAAAATTTCAATTATGGAAACTTTAGGTTTTATCCTAGTTTGTTCATGGACATCTAAAAAACACAAGGATAATATTGTAACATAAACTTAGACATATCCTTAGGGTTCTTACTATGGTTATCTCATCTTAGTTTCCAAAGGTTAACAATAACTTTTCTCTGATACCAACTATAACATCCCATACATTACATATAGATATTACTTCAACATTGAAGAATATTTATTACATAACATAACAAAACTATCCCAGGATCATATAAGTTCAGTGTCTTTATAAACTGGTAAACATAAATAACTAGTTCATAAAACATCCACATTGTCTCCCGCTTATTTCTTCATAAATAGAACCCATTTCGACATATCTTACTTAATACCCTTCTTCATGACCTTGGGAAAAGAAACATATTAAAGGGTGAGCTCAAATTCTCAATAAGGGTAAATAATTGAAATATCAATCATAAAAATAACATTTAAAATCTTATCCTCTATGTAAAAGATCATTATATCATGTCATTGGATAAATCATAAAACTGAAATGTAATCCCAATAATCATGAAACAAAAGATATGAAATTTAGTGGCATACACACATAATCATAGAAAATCATTTCATATTTGTCAAGGCTCCTTTCTAATACCATCATAGAGGACAAAGTCCAGTACTAAACTGAGATCACTCATCATTCCATCCCTGTATTACTAAACCAAATTTACTTATTATTCCAGTCATGTCTATCTCATGAGATATAAATCTTTAACAAATGCATTGGAGGGAGATATAGGTACCACCCATCTCATAATGAAATCATTCTTACCTATACCACAAAACATAAAAACATTCACCATAGCATAACCCATGAAATAAAATGGGTTTCTTAAACTTCATTCTATCATAATTGACATAAAACGAATGGATTTCCTAAATAAATTCCATCATAAACACAATAAAATCATATTAATAACATGGATATAAAGATAACCCTATTTAAATAGTGTCATATAAGATGGAAAATAATTGTGAGAAAACACTTGAAATTAATTCTTGAGGAAAATATTCTTTCTTCTTCAAAAATGATTTCCTTCCTCAAAATGCCACCCAATTTTTTGAAGAAATAATTTTAGGTGAAAATAAAATTGTAATATTGAAGGGTAAGATTCAAGGAAATAAGGGATTATTAAAGCACAAAAATCTTTTCATTTCATTCAAGTAAAAAACATTCTTCTCATACTTTTACTAGAAAAGTCATAAATTACATCGTACTGAGAACAAAAAAAGATTCCATTCATACCATTTAGTAAAAAATTTACTAATGGTTAAAACTGAATTTTAACAATTATATAAAGATATAAATAATATTTTTAATTTAATATTTAGGAAACATGTATGTGGATGTTAATTATACCCCATTAAATAATTATGAATCAACAATATCTGATAAAAATGAGATTCACAATGTTATCCCTTACCTTAGGTACTATTTGATTTGTATGTATCTAAAACTTCTGTATAATGATTTAAATAATGTTACTGATTTATTCCAGAATCAAAATAATTTTTATGATAACATTTATGATCATTTTGTCATCCGTTTGTTAGAAACATTTCATTGTTACTCCTTATTCGAGTATTAACTGCTTTATGTACTTATGCATGTTTCATCAGATAAGTTCTTATTACTATTTTTAGGTTATAGTTATACCATTAACATAATGGTATTAGTATAATATATATCAAATTTATTAATTCAATTCCTTTATATAATAATTCTTTAATGAATATTATGTAGAATTATTCACATCGCATTGTGGAGACGGTAACCCATAGGTACGCACAAGCGACGATATTGTTCCTATAATTATTTAATGGTATTAAAGTGGATTGTGTATAGTATCTCGAAATAAAAATAATTTTATATCAATAATATATATATTCATTAATTCCATTATTATACCCATCCATATATGGTGGTGGTGAAAAACATATTACACCACAGTGTGGAGACGATATGTTGTACGTACGCATGTGTGATGATTTCATTTTTCATAAGATGGGTAGAAGGTAGAATATGGTTTTTTAATGTATAAAATAACATATTATTATTTGTGTTACACTGATGTAATTACTTTATATTGAAAAAACAAATGAAGAGGAAGTAGAAGAAGAAAGAAGTTTGAAATAATTGGTAAATGATATTACCTCTTCTTTGATGTGCCTCCCCGAAATCTCCTCTTAGAGAAATAGAGTTGGTCTTTGAAGATTACCAGAACATGTAGAAAAAAAATAGGGAAGATTATAAGGAAAATGGGTAGTGGATGGATGATATTGATGGATCAAAAATTAATTTAATTGGTGAGGGAAGAGGTGCCCTTTTATAATTGAGGCAAGAGGTACTTTTGAAAACTCCATAAATAATAATTTATAATAAACCCAAAACCTACCCAAAAACCTACAACATGTACCAAATTAAAATATGATATGAGATAGGGTTTTAATCTCATCAACCAATAAATTTTGTGCAAGTTATTTTTTCAATTTATACCATATCCTTTTAATTGAAACATAGTTATATTATTTAATTCTAATTGTGGTAATAACATTATAAGTATTTAATAGTTATAAATATTTACTTAAATGGTATTAATTGACCATAAATGGATATTTTAGGACATTTTAGATCTTATAATTATCATTTTGTAATTTTTAAATATTTTTAGTATTTTTAAATAATTTCATAAAATGTTATTTTCATAAAATATCATTACCGTCAATTTTGACACCACTCATTTAATTGAATTTTAAAAAATCCAAAAAGGAGATAAATTCAAAAAAAAATATTCAATACACTCTTAATATTTTATATTAATATATAAAATTATTTTATCACATTAATTAGTTCATATGAAATTTATTTTAATATTTTTAAAACTGTTTATTTGATATTTCTATTAATAGCCTAATTTTTACATCACTATTATGTCATCATTAATGGTAATTATTTAATATCTAAAAATTATAAATAAATTATAATGATGTAGGTAATTATTTTAAATTTCTATAGACAATATATAATATATATTATCTCTTAGTTATCTATATATTAAAATTAATATAGTTATATAAAATGTGATTGTGACATTTTATCACATTCATTAGTTTTTATTATATTCATGTTATATTCATAGGTAAGTGACCAAAAAGGGATTATATTTCTAAAATAGATGATTAGGGTCGAATTTAGTCATCTTATAGTATTTTTATAGTTGTTAAGATAATTTTATAATATGGTTTTTACCCTTAATTACCCGATTTACCTTTAACCATGGTAATAAAAATAATTACCAAAGTTAATATTCATAATGCCCAAAAATAAAAGTATCCTATTAAAATAATTTAGACATACTGATTCCAAATATGGACCAATTTTTCAAAATTAAAAACATATTATTTGTAGTATTTTATTTATAATTAATCTTTTTGTTGAAATGAGAAAACATGTTTTAAAAGTTAAAACATTGTCAAAGATTGAAATGTTTTTACCTATGAATTCAATGTAAAATTAATGATAATTACATAAATTATTTTTAATGATAAAAATATATTCTATTTATACTTTAAACCCATTAAATATAATAATTTAACCATATAAATTTTCTCGATGAAAAAATTCGTTTGGAATTAAAATTTTAGCATATTTTTACCATTCATAAAAACATTAAAGTTATCTGAAAAATATCAGAAATTTTTAAAAAGTAAAATTTTATATCCCTCATCAAAATAACATGTTTATATTGTAATATATAAATTATTAATGTTTAAAAATATTAATTTAAAATGGGTTCTCCATTCAAAGGTTTAAAATTAACCGTTTAAAAAATTATACATCAAATAGTGTTTTATTTATACCCTATGACTAAAATATCCATTGGATGAATATAAAGAATATTTTATTAAGTATATATCACATATATATCACATTAATTTCATTACTGTTAGTATTTCACTCAAAAATAAAAATATCTACTTGATTTATATTTTTGATAAATAATTGATAGCCAATGAATTCATAATGCATTTTCATAAGTTAGTAATAATTATAACTTATAACATAAATACAAGGCTATAACGATAATTTTATAATATGGGAATCTCTTAGTTCCTTTAAACTTGAGATTTAATGCAATGAAAGCTACTAAAGAATAAAAATTATTTAAAGAAAATATTTCATAAAAACATTCAGGTGTTACAGTGATGTATTGTTTATAAGGGTTAAATTTTTTTAGGAAAGTAATATTGTAATTTCATGGTCTATGATGTGAAAATGACTCGAGAAGTTGACAAAAGTTTGAACATTTCACTAGTGGTGAACATAGCCCAACTTATAGCTTGACTTTGATATCTATTAAAGAAGATTAGAAATTCTACAGTGGTAATCCTAGAAGGGATGAGTGAAAATATAAGGCCCTAGCCTTAAACCTTACTTAATCTTGAGTTATTACAAGATTACACATTGAGGATCTTTTCCTGTTTAGAGTTTTAGAGAATTAGATCATAAAACATGCATTACATTCCACATTTAAACAAAGTGGTTACATAAAAGATAGTATTAATTTTTCCCATCAACAGAAACATATTTAAAATAAAACATATATTCTTTCTTGACACTTCCTTAACACTATCATCATATCATGTACCTTTCCCTTGACCTGTGAAAAACATTTCAAAAACTTGGGATGAGCATAAAAATCTCAGTAAGGGATATAAAAATATGGAAAGGAAATATGAGTACATATATACATAAGAATGAAATCATAATTTACCCATAAAACATAAGCACTTTAACATACCTCTTCAAATCATGAATAAATCATATAAATCATAAGACATAAAGGTAACTTGAGGCATTCATAACATTCTTAGGTAGGGAGTAACCCTCTTGGTTACATTTGGAATACCCATCACAGTATATTCCCTAAATCTCTTCGGATAAACCTTAACGTTTAACCCCTTCGTGTTACCCAATGAATTTGAGAGCTATATCGGGATCACCTTCCCTTAGTTTATCATAGAACCACCCGTCTTCATAATAACGCCCAAGAACCATAACATAATCGTATGACATAAAACATACATAAAGGAAGTATAACATTTCCACATTTCAATCACAAGATATCAATATAACACATTGATATAATAAAAAAATTATGAAAATCATTTTCAATACCAAAATAAAAGAAAAGTAAAACATGGTATTTATTTTTCTTTTAAAAAAAGGTATGGCTTGTAGAGGAAGCCGAAACTCAAATAATGGTAACGGCGGCGGAGAAGTCGTTGTCGCCGCATACGTATGACAAAAACATTCCCTTTTGTCATTTAGTAAAACGCTTTATATAAAAAATATTCCATTTGGATAAAAATAAAATTCAAAGGGGTTTATACACCGTATAAAAGAAGGTTGTATATAAAACAAAATATGCCTCAATGAAAGGAGATTGAGACGAAGTCTCATACCTCGAGTCCGACTTGACTCGATCATTCTTTAACCTCCGGAATAATAAACTTGAGTTAATTTCTACTTGCATAAGAACCTTTTTCAAGTTCATTGTTCCTTTTATATCACTTATTACCATGTCATGAACACTATGTTATTATTTAAGTTAATAACGGTCGTTTTAACTATCATTGGTACTTGAGTCAAAAATAAACTCTTTATAATTACAGGTTGTCCATGTGGTAAAATATCCATTATATCCAGAATTTTATTCATGATGTAGATATCATATATATCATATCTATCCATTACATTCATGCATTTATGCATTTATAATATTACATAACATTTAGAGGTAAGAAATGAAATGCACCGTTCATGGAGACAGTAAGCCGTACGTACGCATGAACGCTACTTCCATTTCTATTTCATATTTAATGGAATTAAAACATAATGATACATAATAGTATTTTAATTCTATTATGGTATCGTATATAATATCATTAAATATATCCTTTATACATACCACATATGGTATTAACGAATCAAATCACTTTGAGGGGGCGGTAGTCCGCACTTCCTAAAATGAAGATATCGCGTATACCCATAATGGAAGCCATAAAGGTATTCCATAAATGAAAAATACAGAAGCTTAAGGAATACATAAACATATTATATATCATATATAAATGTAGTGACATCTTAACGGCCACCTTTGAAGGTGTTAGAAAAATATTGAACAATCATCGTTTCGTGAGGCAGAAATTCTCCATCCACGGAAACAGTATGTTCTTTAACCATTAGATGTAGGTGTGTGTAAGTGTAGCTCAAATACTTCTTATAAAAACATCCTAGTATATTGAAGATACTGGAGTTGTTACAAAAGAAATGAATAAAAAGAGTTTAGGGGTATAGAGAAGCAAAATAAAACAAAAGGATTCAAGTGAATACATTACCTTAAAATTGGGTAACTCCCTTTGGTTTGAGCTCAAAGGCTTCCTTGAGAAGACTTCTGCCCAAAGTGAGGCTTCTAAGAGTTAGAGAGGTATGTGGAGAGACAAAATGGGCAGGGTTTGGCTGAGCCAAAGGCTTTGGAAGTATGGGTAAGGAGGTAGAGGTGGGGGACTTTTATAAGAGGAGAGGAGGGGCACTCTTGGAAAGTAAAGAAATGTTACTATATGTTAAAATGATTTTCGGATTTAAAAGGTCCCACATTGATATAATTAGAGGATAAGGTGATAAGGGTTATAAATACACCCATCCAATAGGTTTTGGACATTTTTAGGTCATAGATTTTATATTATCTTTTCATTTTATTTAAATCTTTTATTAATGAGGTAATCAATGCATCATCATGATGTCATAAATAATTTAATTTATTTAATGTATAAAAATTATAAAAAAAATACTATGATGTAGGAAATATTTTTATCTTTCCAATTAATATTTATATTCAAAAATAGGATTTGTACAACCCCATGTAAAATTTTTTTTAGTAAAATAACTCATGTTTGTGACATTTTTTACTTTAACATTAAATTAAAAGATATTAATGTCATTTTCCTTCCAAAGTGGCTCCATGGGGTCCACAAGTTGACACATGGATTGTATTGGTCGGCCATGACACATCCAATAAGGGTAGGACATGTGTTTAGGTCATTTTATATTATTAAAACATTATTCTTACCTTAAATTACACTAATTACCTCTAATCGTGATTAATAAACTTAAAAGTTACTATTCACCAAAAAATTATTTTAATCCCATTGAACCACATTTTACTTCTTAATGACAACCATGTATGTCGGATTTTTGAAATTCAAAACACATAGGTGGTAAAATTTCATTTAAACGAAAAATCAGTTTTTATATGTACCACTTAGTGGTTTCACTATTCATCAAAAATTGAAGTTTTTCAGAAAAATACCAAAACATTACCCTAATCTATATTTGATATTCCGAATTCAAAAATGATGTCTATTTTACAAAATTCAAAACATATAAGTTACATTAATTGATTTAATAATTAATTCCCGCTGTCAGAGCAAATAGCGTGTTTTTATGAAACAATAAGTATCAAAAGATTGACACTAGTTTAAGTCCAATTTCAAAGTGAAATTAATTTCAATGACCACTATTGGATTAAAGGGAAAAAATATATTCTATGTACACTTTAAAACCAATTAAAAAGATAATCTATCCATATAATTAAATTAGATGAAAAAGCAGTTTTGATGTAAAATGCAGTATTTTTCACTATTCATTAAAAAATGAACTTTGTTAGAAAAATACCAAAAAATTATCCAATGTAAATTTTAATGTCCCAATAATAAATAATAAGTTTATTTTGAGAAATAGAGATTATAAAATTGTAAAAAGATATATTTAAAAATGGTTTTCCATCAAAAGGCAGTAAAACAATCTTTTAAAAATATTAGCGTATTCCATGCTTATAATTGGATTTATTCTCATTTTAAGCCTCTAAAACACTATCTAATTCATTAATAGACATAGATAAAAATATCTATTATTCATTACTAACTTGGGATGTTAAATCCTTCCCCCCTTTAAAAAATTGTGTCCCCGCAATTTATTTACTTATCGAATAAGTGGGGGTATTTATCCCTTATTTCATTTTCAGATTCCCATATTACATCTTCAACCATGTGGTTTTTCCAAAAAAACTTTTACCTGATGAATCACCTTATTCCGTAACACTTGCTCCCTCTGGTCAAGAATATGTACCGTTTTTTCCTCATAAGATAGGTTCTCTTCCAGATGAACTACCTCTGGACTCAAAACATGAGATGGATCTGGCATATACTTCCTTAACATTGAAACATGAAAAACATTGTGTACCTGAGATAAACTTGGAGGTAAAGGCACTTGGTAATCAACTGATCCAACTCTCTCCATAATTTTATATGCTCCAATGAACCATGGACTCAGCTTTCCTTTCTTACCAAATCGCATCACACTTTTCCATGGTGAGACTTTGAGAAAAACATGATCACCTACCTCAAAAGAGAGATCCTTCCTCTTGTTGTCTGCATAACTCTCCTGCCTGCTCTGAGCTGTTCTCATGTGTTTCTGTCTTAGTTGAACTTTCTCTGCCAAATATTCTACCAATTCTGGTCCCATCATCTTCCTTTCACCCACTTCATCCCAAAAAGTTGGAGTTCGACACCGCTTCCCATATAATGCCTCAAATGGTGCCATATGTATACTGGAATGAAAACTATTATTATATGAAAATTCCACCAAAGAAAGATGTTGGTCCCAACTTCCCTGATAATCCATTGAACAAGAACGTAGCATATCCTCCAATGTCTGAATTTTTCATTCTGATTTCCCATCTGATTGAGGATGAAAAGCTGTACTAAAATTTAATTTAGTACCCAACAACTTCTGAAGGCCTTTCCAAAAGTTAGAAGTAAACCTGGGATCACGATCAGATACAATGGAGAGTGGAACTCCATATAACCTGACTATCTCTTTAAGATACAAACAGGAAAGTTGATCTAGGGAAAAAGTATCCCGTATAGAAAGAAAATTATCAGATTTAGTCAAGCGATCAACAATAACCTAGATTGTATTATTAACTCGAGATGTCTTCGGTAATCCCACAACAAAGTCCATGGATATATTCTCCCATTTCCACTCTGGCACTGGTAAAGGCTGAAGCATCCCTTTCGGTAACTGTCGCTCTGCTTTAACCTGTTGACATGTCAAACACTTCACAGTAAAATCAACAATATCTCTTTTCATTCTATCCCACCAGTAAAACTCCCGCAGATCTCTGTACATCTTAGTACTGCCAGGATGAACTGAAAATGGAGAACTATGAGATTCACATAACAACTCTTTCTTTAACTGTGAATCACAAGGCACACACAATATCTTCCCAAATATCAAAACGCAATCATTATCAATGTTGAATTCAGACAACTTACCCTTCTGAACTAGTTCTACCTTTTCCTGCAACTCTTCTGTGCTTGCTTGATTCTGTCTGATAGAGAAGATTTCACTGATACCTGAAAAAAAATAGAAGAACATCCTGCACCAACAACTTCTATGCCAATGTTCATCAAATCTTTAACCAAAGGATCACGTTCCAAATGCAACATTGTTAATGAAGCATTACTTTTTCGACTCAAAGGATCATCCACTTTATTTGCTTTTCCCGGATGGTAATGAATTGTACAATCATAATCCTGGATTAATCCTAGCCATCTCCTTTGTCTCATGTTCAATTTTTTATGAGTGAATATATACTTTAAATTTTTTTGATTAGTATATATTTCACACTTTACTCCATACAAATGATGCCTCCAAATTTTTAAAGCAAAAACTACAGCAGCTAATTCCAAATCATGTGTAGGGTAATTTACCTCATGAGTTTTCAACTGTCGTGAAGCATAAGCAATTACTTGATCATTATACATTAGGAAACAACCAATTCCTTTCAATGAAGCATCACCGTAGATAACAAACTCACCATTCCTAGAAGGTAGTGCCAAAACTGGAGCATTCACCAATCTTATTTTCAATTCCTGAAAACAATCATCACATTCTTTTGTCCAGATAAACTTAACACCCTTCCGAGTTAGCTTAGTCATTGGACTAGATAACCGTGAAAAATTTCTAACAAACCTTCGGTAATAGCCTGCCAAACCAAGGAAGCTACGAATATCAGTTACATTTGTGGGTCTTGGCCATTCTTCAACAACCTTTGTTTTTTCCGGATCAACAGTTATCCCATCTTTAGAAAAAATGTGACCAAGGAAAGAAATTTGTTGCAACCAAAACTCAAACATGATGAATTTACCATACAATTTATTTTCTTTTAAGGTTTGAAAAATAACCATTAAATGTATTTCATGCTCCTCTTTACTTTTAGAAAACACCAAAATATCATCAATGAAAACCACCACAAACTTATCCAAGAACTCAGGGAAAATTCTATTCATTAAGTCCATGAATATAGCAGGTGCATTGGTTAGCCCAAAAGACATTACTACAAATTCATAATGGTCGTATCTTGTACAGAACGTGGTCTTCAGAATATCTGCTTCCTTTACCTTCAGCAAATGGTACCCCGATCTCAGGTCAATATTTGAAAAATACTGAGCTCCCTGGAGCTGATCAAACAAATCATCGATATGAGGAAGAGGATATTTTTTCTTAACAGTGATGTTATTCAAGGCTCTATAATCAATGCAAAGTCTCATTGAACCATCTTTCTTTTTATCAAATAAAACAGGATCACCCCATGGTGATGTGCTAGGTCGAATGAAACCTTTCTCTAATAAATCTTGCAATTTCTCCTTCAACTCTAAAAGTTCAATTTGAGCCATTCGATAAGGGGGTTTTGAAATTGGATTAGCATCAGGAAATAAGTAAACAGTAAATTCAACTTCCCGATCTGGTATTATTCCAGGCAACTCATCAGGAAAAACATCAGGATACTCATTTACCACTGGCACATCATTAATCTGAACAGTTCCTTTGTTTTCAACAATATGTGCAAGGTAACATTCATTTCCATCTTTTACATGTTTCTTATCCTCTTGATATATTATCAACAGTAAGGGTTCATTCTTGTACAAAAACTGAAATTCTTTCTGAAAAGAAACTGCTTTATCTCTACAGTCAATCTTAGCATGGTAAATAGAGATCCAATCCATACCCTGGATAACATCAAACTCTACTAGAGGTAGAACAATTAGGTTTTCAAGTAGGTTCTTTCCACGGATAATGATAGGAGGATTCTTATAAATTATTTGTGCCTCAACATTTCCCCCAGGTGTTTTTACCACAACTTCAAGAGTCATTTCTTGATATGGTATTACCATTTTACTAGAAAAGGTTTCAGAGATGAAAGAATGTGTAGACCCCGAATCAAACAACACACTGGAATAATCTGAAAAAACAAACAAAGTACCTGATACAAATTCATTTGATGGACCAACATCTGCTGAAGTAGTTGTAAAGGATTTCACCACCCCTTTCGGCTTGTAGTCTAACTTCTTCCCATCACTCATCTCTTTGTCGGACACTCGTTTGCATAGAGACCCATCTCATTGCACTTAAAACAATTCACTAACTGTAAATCGAATTTGGACTTACCATCACCTTGATCTTTTTCAGTGCAATCACGAGCCTTATGTCCCATCTTACCACATTGGCAGCACTTTCCAGAATTTAGAAGACATTCCCCAGCATGCCTTTTACCACATTTATCACAAACTGGAAACTTAGTTTTCTTACCATCAGACTTTTTTGAAGAATTCTTTCCTTTCTCATGCCACCTCGGTCTCTTCTTCTGTTGGTTGTTATAGAACACTTGATCATCGGCAAACTCCATTTCCACCTTCTCAGCACATCGAACAAGCTTTTCATAACTATTGAACTCACGATAAGATACAACCCTTCGATATTTTAACTTTAATCCTGAGTAAAAACGATTGATTTTACTATCAAGGTCTCAGATAAAATTTGGAGCATACCTTTCCAATCGAGTGAACCTTTCTTCATAGGCATCCACTGAGTCTTCCTCTTGCCTCAATTCCAAGAATTGTTTTTCCATCCTAAGTCGAACAGCCTTAGGAAAATACTTCTCAAGAAACATACCTTTAAATTCATCCCAGTCGAGAGCATCAATCTCATCAGCATCCCAAATATTTTTAACCATCGACCACTAGTGATCTGCTTCCCCATCCAAACGGTAAATAGCAAGACTAACCGTTTGATTTTCTGAACACCCCATGACATCCAAAATCTTCTCCAGTTCTTTAATCCACCCTTCAGCTAGCACATGGTCAGATGATCCTCTGGATGATGAGGGATGTTGCCTCATGAAATGTTTTACCACTGACATGTTCCTCTGTGGTTGATCTGGCTGATCTCGTGCATGGATACCGCCACCATTTATCGCCTGAGTCAACTGCACCATTACTACAACAAACTGTTCAGTTCCAATTCCAACCATCTCAGGATACTGATTCGGAAGGTTATTTCCTTCTGTATTCATTCCTAGCACTGCTGCCCTGTTTCCTCTGCGGAAAACCATTCTGAACAAACATGTCTTAGATGAAGCAACATGGTAATCTTCAAATTCTATATCATTTCAATTTGACCATAAAAAAATATTTTTGGAAAATCATTTAATAAAATTCTAACTCCTAAAGTTATCTAAACAGACCTATGATACCAACTATAAGGCCCCATCCTTAAACCTTACTTAATCTTGAGTTATTACAAGATTACACATTGAGGATCTTTTCAGGCTTAGAGTTTTAGAGAATTAGATCATAAAACATGCATTACATTCCACATTTAAACAAAGTGGTTACATAAAAGATAGTATTCATTTTTTCCATCAACGGAAACATATTTAAAATAAAACATGGATTCTTTCTTGACACTTCCTTGACACTATCATCATATCATGTACCTTTCCCTTGACCTGTGAAAAACATTTCAAAAACATGGTATGAGCATAAAAATCTCAGTAAGGGATATAAAAATATGGAAAGGAAACATGAGTACATATATACATAAGAATGAAATCATACTTTACCCATAAAACATAAGCACTTTAACATACCTCTTCAAATCATGAATAAATCATAGAAATCATAAGACATAAAGGTAACTTGAGGCATTCATAACATTCTTACGTAGGGAGTAATCCTCTTGGTTACGTTTTGAATACCCATCACAGTATATTCCATAAATCTCTTCAGGGAAACCTTAACGTTTAACCCCTTCGCGTTACCCAATGCATTGGAGAGCTATATCAGGCTCACCCACCCTTATTTTATCACGGATCCACCCATCTTCATAATAATTCTGAAGAACCATAACATAATCGTATCACATAAAACATACAAAAAGGAAACATAACATTTACACATTTCAATCACAAGATATCAATACAGAACATTGATATATTAATAACATTATGAAAACCATTTTCAATACCAAAATAAAAGAAAAGTAAAAAATGGTATTTATTTTTCTTCTAAAAAAATGTATGGCTTGTAGAGGAAGCCGAAACTCAAATAATGGTCATGGAGGCGGAGAAGTCGTTGTCGCCGCATACGTACAACAAAAACATTCCCTTTTTTCATTTAGTAAAATGCTTTGTATAAAAAATATTCCATTCAGATAAACATAAAAGTCAAAGGGGTTTATATACTGTATAAAAGAAGGTTGTGTATAAAACAAAATATTCCTCAATGAATGGAGATTGAAACGAAGTCCCATACCTTGGGTCCGACATGACTCGATCATTCTTTAATCTCCTGAATAATAAACTTGAGTTAATTTATACTTGCTTAAGAACCTTTTTCAATTTCATTATTCCTTTTATATCACTTATTACCATGTCATGAACACAATGTTATTATTTAGGTTAATAACGGTCATTTTAATGATCATTGGTACTTCAGTCAAAAATAAACTCTTTATAATTACAAGTTGTCCATGTGGTAAAATATAAATTATATCCATAAATGTATTCATGATGTAGATATCATATATATCATATATATCCAATAAATTCATGCATTTATAATATTACATAACATTTAGAGGTAAGAAATGAAATGCAGCGTTCATGGAGACGGTAAGTCGTACGTATGCATGAACGCTACATCCATTTCTATTTCATATTTAATGGAATTAAAACAAATGATACATAATAGTATTTTAATTCCAGTATGGTATCGTATATAACATCATTAAATATATCTTTTATACATAACACATATGGTATTAACGAATCAAATCACTTTGAGGGGGCGGTAGTCTGCACTTCCTAAAATGAAGATATCGCGTATACCCATAATGAAAGCCATAAAGGTATGCCATAAATGAAAAATACATAAGCTTAAGGAAAACATAAACAGATTATATATCATATATAAATATAGTGACATGTTAATGTCCACCTTTGAAGGTGTTAGAAGAATATTGAACAATCATCATTTCATGAGGCAGAAATTCGCCATCCACAGAAACAATATGTTCTTTAACCATTAGATGTAAGTGTGTGTAAGTATAGCTCGAATACTTCTAATAACAACATACTAGTATATTGAAGATACTTGATTTGTTACAAAAGAAATGAATAAAAAGAGTTTATGGGGATGGAGAAGCAAAATAAAACAAAAGGACTCAAGTGAAGACATTACCTTAAAATTGGGTAACTCCCTTTGGTTTGAGCTCAAAGGCTTCCTTGGGAAGACTTATGCCCAAATTGAGGCTTCTAAAATTTAGAGAGGGATGTGGAGAGACAAAATGGGTAGGTTTTGGCCGAGCCAAAGGCTTTGTAAGCGTGGGTAAATAGGTATAGGTGGGGGCCTTTTATAAGAGGAGAGGAGGGGCACTCTTGGAAAGAAAAGAAATGTTACTTTATTTTAAAATTAGTTTCGGATTTAAAAGGTCCCACATTGATATAATTCGAGGATAAGGTGATAAGGGTTCGAAATCCACCCATCCAATAGGTTTGGACATGTGTAGGTCATAGATTTTACATTATCATTTCATTTTATTTAAATCCTTTATTAATGAGGTAATCGATGCATCATCATGATGTCATAAATAATTTAATTTATTTAATGTCTAAAAATTATAAAAAAAATACTATGTGGTATTAAAGTTTTTTATCCTTCCAATGACTATTTATAGTAAAAAATCTGACTTGTATAACCCCATGTAAAAATTGTTTTAGTAAAATAACTCATGTTTGTGACATTTTTACTTTAACATTAAATTAAAAGATATTAATGTCATTTTTCTTCAAAAGTGGCTCCATGAGGTCCCCATGTTGACCCATGGATTTTCTTGGTCGGCTATGACACATCCAATAAGGGTAGGACATGTTTCTATGTCATTTTATATTATTAAAACATTATTCTTACCATAAATTACACTAATTGCCTCTAATCGCGATTAATAAACTTAAAAGTTACTATTCACCAAAAAATTATTTTAATCCCATTGAACCACATTTTACTTATTAATGACTACCATGTATGTCGGATTTTTGAAATTCAAAACACAGAGGTGGTAAAATTTCATTTAAACGGAAAATCAGTTTTTATAAGTACCACTTAGTGGTTTCACTAGTCATCAAAAATTGAAGTTTTTCAGAAAAATACCAAAACTTCACCCTAAGATATATTTGATATTCCAAATTCAAAAATGATTTCTATTTTACAAAATTCAAAACATATACGTTATATTAATTAATTTAATAATTAATTCCCGCTGTCAGAGCAAATAGCGTGTTTTTATGAAACAATAAGTTTCAAAAGATTGACACTAGTTTAAGTCCAATTTCAAAGTGAAATTAATTCCAACGACCACTATTGGATTAAATGGTAAATATATATTCTATGTACACTTTAAAACAAATTATAAAGATAATCTAACCATATAATTAAATTAGATGAAAAAGCAGTTTTGATGTAAAATGCAGTCTTTTTCACTATTCATTAAAAAATGAACATTGTCAGAAAAATACCAAAAAATTATCCAATGTAAATTTCAATGTCCCAATCATAAATAATAAGTTTATTTTTACAAATAGAGCTTATAAAGTGTCAAAATATAGATTTAAAAATGGTTTGCCATCAAAAGGCAGTAAAACAATCTTTTAAAAATATTAGTGTATTCCATGCTTAAGATTGGATTTATTCTCATTTTAAGCCTCTAAAACACTATCTAATTCATTAATAGACATAGATAAAAATATCTATTATTCATTACTTACTTGGGATGTTACAGAAAACATGAAACATCAAGAGTAAAATAAATTTATTTAAATGTTCATACTATATGGAATATAGTAAGGAATGACATATGAAAAGTTTCATTCAAGGTATAAAATTTGGTTTTTCAACAATGTTAAATATCACCCAAATGTGTAACTGATCCCACAAACTATTTGACCCTGTAAAACAAGCCCAATGTGCATAATAATTATATTCTTAGGAAAATAATGTGCCATACATGACCATGTATTCCTAGGATACACACCATGTATGTCTCTGTGGTAGATGACTTAGGCAGTGATGAATAAGATGAGTGTCAATCCTAGACCTACACCTCGTGTGACATGTTCCACATACCATGTAGTTTTCTATTTGCACAACATACAAGGTAGAAATAAATGGGAAGAAGATTTATTATGGGACACATATCATGTACCCTAGGGATCATTTCATATACCCTCATTTAGTTTATATTAGGTACATTATGTATCCCACTCTGAGTTTAATTCAATGTGGTATGTGACAATTAATATATACATAATTATAGAGATGAGAATTAAGATGAATTAAATATGATCGATTGTATCAAAATTTCAATTATCAGTCATCGATTTTAGAAACTCATATTCAGTTTCAACCTACATTAACAATATATTTTTAGGGTGTGGTATCCTCTTATCATTCGTAGGTAGTTTTGGCCACTCCCCTAAGAGATTGGGGCAAAATATCTATTAGCAACAAGTTAGATACGTTAGGTATCCACCATACTATTATATGTCAAAAGATCCTTTGTCTATGATGTTAGTATCACCCTTTAAAAAAGATTAAATGGGTTGTGAGATCCTCTAATCAGGTTGATACCCATCATATTACTAGGGGTGTGGGATCCTCTATTACAAGTAGATATAGGTTACATGAATTGAAGGTTTTGATGATATTAAGATCTTGAAAGAAATTCTAAATCACTAGAATGGTTGTGTAGCCTAAGACCATACTTTTAGGATGAGATCCCCTAATATGATCATATCTTGGTTTTTCTTTCATACCATCTTGATTTTGGTTTTGAGTTCACTCACATAATGATTTACTTGTGGGTGATTTTGGGGTGTCTGACTGGGTATGTATGTACTCACCCCAACATGGGATTTTCCCATACATATCGTGTATTATCTAGAAGATAGATTATTCAAATGAGATCTAGGTGGACTTTTTAAGGGTGGTTCTTGGTGGTTCTTAGAGGAGGGATTATCAAGACCATGGTTTAGCCATACTGGTTTCATACATAGACAATAATCCCTTGATTTTTGGGTTGGACCTACTTTCTGGTTATTGGAAATATACTTTACTCCATATACTTTGATTATAATATCATAATATACTTTGAGTTGTTAGTGGTTTTTCATGAATTTATTATTAAATTTTTATTATTATTCTTTTTTATTCATGTTTTTTTGTAGATATTTTTGTTTATGTATGGGTTCATTAGGATAAGGCATCCTGTATGTATGATATGATTAGTCGATGCTAGTGACTAGCCCCTACCCTATTTGAGGTGGGATTGGGAGGACATGATCAGCTTACTACTAGCCATGTGGGACCTGATGCATTAGTTCATGTTAGATTCATAACAAAAAAACATGGATCATAAATTATGAGTCTTGATAGAGGGATTTAACATAACATAAGACATCAGTCATAATAGAGTTATCAACTATGATCCATAATCTCATAAAATGTGTATAATAATATAGAATAATGGTGTTTCATAATCATAAGCATATGAAATCCATTAATTTTTCAAGTCACACTTTCATGACCATCATCACATAGTGGATAGAGTCCCTTAATGGATTTATTTTTATCCCAAGTTACTGACATATAATCTTATTATATATAAGGCATTACCTAATGCATTAGAGGGTTGTATAATTCAGTCCCACCTATCACTTAATAGATATAGTCCTTTATGGGTTTATGTTTAATTACGATTACTAATAATCTCTTGATATATAAATTTACCCAATGTATAAAAGGGTGATATAATTCGAATAAAAACTATCACATAATGAAAATCATGTATATATGTGACACAAGAACACAAGAAAATTCAATATTCCTTCATAGATTAATTAAACCATGGAATTAAATGGGTTTCCGGAAAAAATAATTAAAAAAATATTATAATCCATGCATAGAAATAAGTAGAATGATTAAATTCCCCCAATGAACATAAAAATTATTAATGTACGTTAAACTTTCTGTAAAAATCCATGGAAAATAAAATGAGTTACATAATATCATCATATGGAATCACATAAGATGAAGACAATAATTTTATTTTTTGATAATAAAAATTAAAAATCACATAATATAAAGATCATAATATCACATAGATTATGATAAATAAAACTACTCCAAAATATATATAAATTTTTTAGATATGGATTAAAATGGAAGTAAAACTATAAAAAGAATTTCTCTTAATATTTTTTTATCAAAACGATCTTATAAATCCCTTATAAAAAGTCTTATCATAATTTTTCAAGGATAATTTTAAAACATTATTTGTAGAGTAATGTAAAATAGTTGAATACAGCAAATAAAATTCACATATATAATCAAATGTGGAGTGGAATATAAAAATATACACAAGAAAAATAAAATCCCTTTTTAAAAATTCTTGAGATGATAATATAATTTTCTTTTAACATGAAAATGAAAAATTTAAAGTATAAAGAAAATAATATTTTCCTTGAAAAACCAAGTACAATTGTAAAGGAAGTTAAATAAAGATGAATGTTCATCGATGCTTGAAATTACAATCAATTAGTAAATGTTAGGATATATTGTTTTTATATATTTGTAATAAAATGCAAACAAGTTGTATGGAAAATATTGAAATGATTCCTTTTAAATTCAATTTAAAGAAATTAAATATTGATTAAAATTACCATAATCAATCATTTAAGTATATATAATAACATTTTTTAAAATACAAATAAAACACATATGGAAGATAAAGATTTGTGTAAAAGATGTCAATACTTTTAAAGTTATGATTCCAAAATTAAAACTCATATTCCTTTCAAAATTGATATTAACCTGAATGAAGGAACATAATAAGGAAATTAAAATAACCAATGTATAAATACATTGATGATATAATTTTTCATAGTGTTATTTTATACACCATAAAAATGAATAAAGGTTCATAATTTTAAACATGACTCAAAGAAATAAATTTGGGATGAGAAACCCCTACGAATTTTATAATACTTAAATCAAAATAAATTTAAAAATAAAAAATGAGGTGTATTTTTAATTATTATTAATAAATGAAAAAATATATATAAATAAATAATTAGTTAGTGAAATAGAGAACACTAAATAAAAGCAAACATAGTTCACAATATAAAACATGTCTCAAGGAATTGAAACTTAGACCAGGAAGCTGTTAAAAATTTTATAATATTTAAATTGGAACCTCAAAAATAGAAAATATTTCATGAATTATAATTACATTTAATATCATTTAAATTATAATGAAACAAATTCTTGAGAATTTATTCACCACACAAAATAAAATAAGTCTTAAATATGAATCATATATCAATAGATATAAATTTAAATAAAAAAACCTAACAAGATCATAACATTTTATGTAAGAATAAATCAATGCATTTATGTGAAAAAATATTAATCCACATAAAAAATTGCAAATAAAATATGAAAAATTAATAGTTCATAACATACATAATTTTTACATGACATAGTGAATGGAGAAGTAATATAACATAGTGAAAATAAATTAAGTTTAGAATCCCTATACCCCAAACATCCATGTAATCAGATGAGCTATAGAATCCTATATATAAATATAGTTTTATTATAAATATATTTATTAGAAACATCTTATATTTATATTTCTATCTACCATTAAATTTTAATATCACATTTTCCATTTATTAATAAATATTTGTTAAAAATAAATATTTATATGTTTACTGTCCCATTTCCCATGAATATTTTGATTATGCGGTTTTATCCTTGCACCTTGGTTATGGTTTCATCACCTTAAAAAATTGTATGAATATTTTATATATTTATTTTATATTATTTTTAACTTCCATGTATATTTTATAAAACTTAGGGTTATAATTCCCATAAAAAGTTTAAAAATCAATTTATTTTGAAATTTGGGTACCCTAAAAAGAATTGATGTTTTTAGGTAATAAAATTTTCTATATAAAAATTCTATATCCTTAATAATGTTATAAATATAAAATTTCTGAATTAAATGAATTTTTTCAACCATCCATGTAAGGAAATAATGGAAAATGAAATACGTTGTTCATGGTGGTGGTAATCCACATGTATACATGAGCGGTGTTTTTATTTTCCAACGGATGGTAAGGATGTAGATAATGGTTTTTTAAAATAACATAATAAAATTTTAGTATAAAATTGATACTGATTTTATTATATTAGTATGGTTAAATAATATTATTTGGAGTTTAAGGATGAAAGAAACATAAATAAGTTGATGAAGACAATTACCTCTTCCTTTGATATCCTCCCTTGTATTGTGCTTATGGCCTTTGGAAGAGAGGTTTATGTCACAGTTGTGGCTTATTTATGTAGAAAGGGAAGTGCATATAGGGATTTATTCATAATCTTGAATATAAATAGAACTCATATGTGTATTGGGAAAGGTTATATTGAGTCTTATTTTATAAAAAAAACTCAATCAGTTTTTTGCAAATATTAAGCCTTTAAGGATCAAGAATGACATTTCAAAAAAAAAACAATTGGCACATAAATAGAAAAGTGGTGAAATTATTTTCTACATATCACCTAAATATATTTTAGGATATTATTTTATAATTTTTAACTTACTCATAACTAATCTATTACATTAAATAATCTTTAAAGTCAATTTTAATGTCATTTCCATAATTTGGATTTAAAAATATCAAGAGAAATATAGAATCAAAATTTAACCATTTAGATTACTTATTATAATAATTTATCACTAAAAGTCATTAAATTATCCATTTTATCAAAATATTATCACTATTAATATTTTTAATACTCGTTAGTTTGACTTTTCTACTGCTTATACAAGCACTGCATCGACGTTGCGTAAGAAATTTAGATAATTATAATATTTTTCAAAATTAATAATTATTTTATTTAAAAAATATAATTTATTAATAAAAAATAGGATCATATATAACCATTCATAACATGTTTTAACCTTATCACTATCCTTACATATTTAAGATACTGAGAGAGAGAAAATGAATTTTTATAAATATTAATTTCTAAATAAAAAAGGAAACTAATTCACATGTAAAGTGTGTAAAAAATTGAAAAAAGGGAGATAAGATAAGGGGAAGAAGATAAATACCTCATAAAATCATTTAATGATATGATATTTTTTATATATTATGGCTTTAACCCTTGATTTATTACTTTTACCTTATTTTAGCCTTTACCATGGTGACTATCTTTAACTACGGTGAATTATTTTTATGAATAAAAATGAAATAAAAATTATTATATAATTTGAATATTATGATTAAATAGTTTTAAAAGATTCATTATATAGTGGTAATAAAAATTAAATTTAATATATATGTAAAAAACACAACAAAAGATATTTTTTCAAAAAATGTATTTTAAGTATAATAATGAATTTACACAAAAATCATGTATAGTATTGGTTCTCTAAAAATTTATTAATATATGATTAAAACAATTAGGGTTATGTGACTTAAAACAAATTCAAAAATAAATGAAACCTTGTAAAAAATTAATAAATGTTAAGGATCAAAACAACACTTTTATTAGAATAAAACATCACATAGGTTTTAAAATGTTAAATATAGGTTTCTAAAGTCAACATAATATTTTTTAAAATAATTATTTTAATCCATAAATACCTATTTTTTTATACTAATGGTTTTATAAAAATTTATAACAATCAAATTTAATGACGATGTCTTAAAAGTGATGATATCTGTATAAACAATATTTTTCACTTACCACCTAAAAATCAATCATTTTAGAAAATTACCAAAAAGTAAATCTTCGAAAATTTTACCATGAAGAATTAAAAAATTAAAATAATTTAAAAAAATTTCAATTATAAAATTCTTAAAATTATCTTTTCATTTAAAATTCAAAATATAATATAAAAAATTCTTTTATATAAAGAGGACCCTTTAAACACAATGTGTTCTTAATCTTAATTCATATAAATTACTAATGAAATGAATGTTAATATATTATTTAATAAAATAAAATATTACATATTATCATAATCATATTTTAAAACTAATGAATTTATTAGTATAAAATATACCACTTTAAAAACATATCATTGAAAAAAATCATTTTATCATTAAATTATATTAATTTTTTATCTTCTAAATGTATTTTTTTAATGCTTACTATATTTTTATTTACAATGTTCTATTATTGATATAATTTTCCTAATAAAATTCATTAAATATATCATGAATCATTTTAGTTTGAGTTTTTGTGTCAAATAAGATATATAACACAATTTTTATTTAAATGAAAATTACATATTGAAGTCTCTATGTGTTAAAAATTTTGTGGCCAATGATTGAAAAAAAAATATTGATATTTTCAAAGTTTGAAATATATGATAATTTATAGAAAAAATCTTTTATTGAATAAATAAAATCAATTGATTGTGAAGATAAAATTTAAGGATCAAATAATAACGATTCATTTTCAAGCTATGCTTCAAGACTTGATTTAAAGAAGATTAAATGAGATGGGACTAAGGAGATAATTGATCGATTAATATGTGATTTTAAAATAAATAAATTCGAAAATCCATATTTGATATCAAAGATGGATTAAAATTTGAGAAATTAAATAGTTTTAAAATAAATAAAGTATAAAACTAAGGATTGTGGAATTCAATTCAGTAGACATTGGAACTTGACTTCAGTGGAATAAACATTACTAATGGGTTTATGATTGTTTATTAAAATTGAAAATATTTTCTAGTGATGAATTATTTAAATTAAAAAACATGTTGAATCTCATTATGAAATTTTCCTAGAGAAATTTCACCATGAGAAAAGATGATCCATACTGTAATAGTATTTTTTTTTATTTTTTTTAACACATAAATATTGATTGATTAAATAGAGGATATTTTTGGAAATTGTTTATAAGATTCTTATAAGGTCTCTTAGCTGAATCAAAATGAAGAATTATTCAACTTAGAGAAAATGATAATGAAATGAGAAAACAGTATTCTTGAAAATATAATGGAGACATGTGGTTGGGGGAAAAATAATTTTCATGATTGTGGGAGAACACCTACATGGTTATCTTGATAGAAGATGGTGGATGTGATTTTGAGAATAATTATACATATTTGAATAATATTTTCAATATCAAATATATATAAATTAGATTTTGTGATTCAAAAAATATAAATAGTGATAGGAAGAAAGAAAAATAAGTACTTTTTTAATAAGAGAGAACCCCATAAAAAGTAGTATAATAAGAAATTTCAATGTATTGAAGAATAAGAATCTGAAAAAATTCTGTTTATTAGATCCAATTAGTCAAAGTAGTAGGATAATGTAGAGAATAAAAATCATGTGACACTCTATATTACAGGAGTGATAAATAAAAAGGATGAATATTATAGAATATTATTTGAGGAAAAGGATGGTACTACTTATTTTTTCCCTGATCCATGTGTATAAGAACATGAAAAATATTTAGAATCTAATAACACTATAGATCATAGTTGTCTCATGAGTTGAGGGAATCCAATGAGATGATTCTGAATAAGATATGGGAGCCAGGGTGTTTACAAATACCGAGTTGAAAGCTACTTTTATTGAATATCAACAGGAAGTAGAATATTTTATTTAAGAATAATATCTAATTATTATATTTAGTGACACCTTATATTTTAATTTCAATATTTTCTTAAAAGGAAGATAATTTTTGATAGTTTATATGATATGCCACACTGAACTTAAACGAACATATAAATATTATTATTTAAATACGACCATTATAACCTTGTCATGGAATTGGAAGATATGAAAATTGAAACCAAAATAGGAAATATATATTAATTTCATTCTCAATATAAATTTATTGATTAATTTTTATGAAATAAGAACTCTATTTTCAGTAAGGTTATTTTATGCTTCAAAAATAATTTTTCTTCAAAAATTATTTTCTATTGATTTTTGTGAGGGAATATTATAATTAATTTTTGTAAATTTTAGAAATTTTATTTGATAAAAAGTATATAATTTTTGAAATTATAATATCAAAATTATCTTAGGATGAATTTTTTTAGAGTTTTCTGAAGAGTTTTATTTTTCAATGAATAGTAAAAAATTACGATTTTTAATAAAACGATTATTTTTTAAAGAATTTACAAAGTGAAATTATATTTCGTATTAGTTATAAAATTAAATTATTTCCTTTTAAATAAAAATAATCCAATTATGGTAATGAATTTTATATTTTAATTTGGTATAAAAACATTTTTCTATTAAAAATGACATTTTTCTGAGAAACCACTTTTCATCATGTTCTATTAGGTTAATTTTTATTTAATATTTCCAATTCAATGAATTTAATATTTAAAAACTAATTCTATATTTTTAATGAGGATCTGAAAATTTGATAATAATTTCCATTTATTTTTTGTCATTATGTATAGTAACCTTAGTAAATATTTGTCACCATGGTAAGGGTAAATCGGGTAACTAAGGTTAAGAATAATAAGATAATGAATAAAAAATGATTTAAACACTTGAAATTATTTAATTTTATTAGTCTATTTTTTCCATAATCATTAAAAATTATACCATATGGACTTTTTTCCTTTTATCTTTGATTTTGACCTCTATATTTTTTATGTAAAAAATAAAGTCAAAAATTTTACTTTATAAATTTTAAAATCTATTATATTTTTTGACCTAATAAAAAGGATTAGTATTAAATATTTATTTTAAAGATGAAATAAAATTTTCATGTCAATTTATTGTTATTTTTTACTGAATAAATAATTACTTCAATCGCTTGTACAATGCTGACGCACTGCTTATTCAAGTAATAGAGAAATCAAGTAAATGATTTTAAAAACACTAAAAGTAATTATTTTGGGTAAATTAAAGTGTCCCAATAATTTTTTATATAACTATAAAATATTATATAATTTTTCATGTTTATATTCTAATTTCATTTCATTCATGTTTTCAATGTCAAATTATGTTAATAGTTCTAAAAATGACATTAATAGTATTATATGTAAAATAGTGTTTTATTAAATTATTTAAAAATATTAAAAAAGTTAAAGGGGGTAATTATGATGATAAATGGTCTAAAATTCCTTCCATTTTGTATTTTTAATCCAATTTTTACCTTATATGTAAAATTATAACCCTTTAATATTGAAAAAGTTTATACTGCGGTTAATGATAAAATTGGTTCACCGATGGGTTAATCTAAAATATAAGGTCTAAAATTATCTAAAAGTATGTAAACATTTGACTGGATAATTTTAATATGAACATATACTCCTTATATTTTAATTCATGTCATTTGGAACCATTTTACAAGATTTAGGCACATATTATATTATAATATTTCATATATATCAAAAAATAACATAAATGGTATTTTATAATAAAAAATATTTTACTAGATGATTTAAAATTAATTTAGATATTATCTTCATTGAGGAGAATGGGATATTATTTAACATATAAACCATGGTGTATATATGGGTTAATTTTTCTTTTATAATAACTTTGTTGTCCCCTAAAGAGTAAAAAATAATAATAGCATGGTAATTATCGAAGAGTTAACTTGGGGTTAAAACAAAGAGATAAGAGTGAAAACATAATCTAAAATTGTATAACTTTTTTATGATATTATTTAGACTCATACTAATACAATATTTTAATTATGTATTTTCAGTTGTTTTTCCATGAAATTTAATTTATATTAATTTAATACATTATATAATTCCTAAAGTTCTCTTCCACTCATTATAAAAGGAAATCCCCTACCATATCTCTAAACTATTAAATAGATAATGGTTTTGGATATTACCCTCCAAAATCGATTCCTAACATCCATTAACTTATTCTATAGGAATTATTTTGGGAAGAATACCATCCTTAAAGAGCTTGAGGTGTAAAGTAATAGAGGTTGTCCGAAGAAGAGGTACAACTTTTAAATGAATGTTTTAGTTTTATATCATCTTCCACCTCATAAAAATATTCTCCCAATATGATTAAAGATTAAAAATTGTATCTTAAATATACTTATACATTGTTATGATATTATAATAACCTATATCCATATCATCTTCCATCAAATGGGAATTGAGACCAATTTTCATGTGTATGGCGGTCTGCCGCCCCGTGAACCGATGTAATTCATTCTCCATCATAGCCTCTCACATTGGAATATCAAGATAGATTTAATATATATATATATATATTAAATTAATTATGTAATTATAATTATTTAAATATAATAAATTTTTTAATTTCTCACCTTTCGATTCATTTAAAAATGACAACGTTGTTTTTGCGTACGTGTGGCCTACCACCTACATGAAGCGATGTGAATCATTCTTCATCACCAAATCACATATATGATATGTATAATTTCATTTAAATATATATAATATGATATAATAATAATTTTTTAATGAAAAAATAATACTAATATTATTTCCATCATGATCGTTGAAAAATGGAAAAGTACTCATGTGTGTGTACAACCTACCCTCTTCATGAATATAGAATAGTATATTTTGCATAAATATATTTCATGGTTGGATTTAAAAGTATAATAGATGAATTAATATTACATTTAATT
Organism: Viscum album; assembly: GCA_963277665.1. NCBI lineage: Eukaryota > Viridiplantae > Streptophyta > Magnoliopsida > Santalales > Viscaceae > Viscum > Viscum album. Next base: position 511,146,044 of record OY728145.1, read on the forward strand.
TATTATTATGATGTATATGATGTAATTATTCTCCCATTGACCATATTCAACCTACCAAAGTAATCTTGGACATATGAGAATAATATCATCAAAACATCCGACATGAACTTAAATGATATGTAATCGAATATAACATGGTAATAAATAAAATTAATGAAATAATAAACATAAAAAAGTTTATTAAGTTTGTAAATAATTAACATAAGTTTATTATTCCTGAATATAAAAAACATATATGAGGATTCAGACTTGAGGTAATGAATTCTTTTCTTTTGAAATCCATGTTTTAAATATTTATCATCTAAATAATTCTCGTAAATGTCTATATTATTAAAATTATTTTTGAATGTATATATATATGGTAATAAATATACTATAAATAAAATTTTATATCACATTTTAAAATCTTTAAAGGGTTTTAAAAATTATTACTTTTTATTTTATAGTTAATTTTGTGGCATTATTTACAAAAGACAAAAAAATGTTCTATTTTAACATATATGGAATTAGTAGATCTTCTAACCTCCACGAAAATTATTTGATATTTTGTTTCCTTTATAATATCCCATGTTTTATTCAAATAAAAATCATCCTTCCCTTTTAATTTTTATTTATGTTTTGAAAAGGGGTTTTAAAAGGAAAGGGTATTTGATATCCAAAAATGTTTTGTATATGGGTTTTAAAGAGTTTTTCAAGGGTTTTATAATGAAAAGGTCAAATATTAATTTTTTTATTCATTATATATTCCTTAGAAATTGTTTATGTTGATCGGTTTTCTCTATAAAAGTCATTATTATAGGATATATTAATATATCTCATGATCATGGGTGAGCCCGATATAGCTCGTGATGGAGGGTGATCTTAATATAGATCAGATCATGGGTGATCCCAATATGGATCTCCAATTCATTTGGTAATGATCATATTCTTGAGAGAGTTATGTCCTAATTCAACCATTATAATTATTAAAACTGTAAGGGTTATATGAAGATTATTTTTTAAGGAACCTAAACATCTTTTCTATGTTTTATAATGAGTTTTTATGAAAACAGTCTGATTTCAAAACAAAATTTAATGATATTTTATTCACAAGGAAGCAATCTTCCCTAAAGGGTAAAATGTAAGCTTTTTTAGGAAATTTTTTTTCATGGGTTCTCATGTATTCTAAGAAAACCTCATGATAATTATTTTTCCTTTATATTCACTAATATAGTATTTTATGAAAAAATATGGCAGTAAAGTTGATTTCATGTGTTTGTAAATGATTATATAAGCTCAAATTTTATTATGATAAAGTCTGACATTTATTTATGATTTCAAGGACTAAAGAGTTTCTTTATTCATCTATTTTATGTCACTTATTGATCATTTTTTATCTTCTAATGTTTTAAAAAAAAACAAGGGTTTTAAGGATGTCTACTAACAAATTAAAATTCAAGTTGAAAATCGTAAAGAGTTTTCATGAAAAAGAAAAATATTTATTTTTAAACATTTTTTATTTTGGGATAAGTGGATACTAGTAATAAGTGTACCAAAATTACTATATGTGGTTCTCATATAATATTTATGAAATAATTATCTAAAACTCTAAACATTTAATTATCCTTAAAACTCATGAAAGTGATTTATTGTGTTAGGATAAAATCATGGGTTGAATAAGGACCAGATCCTTACAATTTTTTTTAGAGAAAACTATTAGACAACTTTGTAGATTTATATTTTTTCATGAGGTTAACTTAAGAGTTCTAAATACCACCATTATTTTATATGTTTAAGGTTTATCATAAGATAAAAGGTGTTTACAACCCCTTTTAATATTTTATGTGATGTAATTTTAAGCTAAATAATGATATTTTGGGAGAAGTTATATTAGTTTTATATACATGTAACCCATAGGTTTTACATTAATGAATATTTATAAGAAAACACTTACATTTTTTGGACATAATTTTAAAGTTAATTATAACCATTAGGGTTTATATGAACATTGATAATGAGATAATTATAAGTTATTATAATTTGGGAACATATTTTTTATCATATAGATAACCCCGAGATCTATAAGTAATTTTGTTAATAAGATATTAATGTTATTTCAAAAGAAGTTATCTATTTTTGGAACGTTATACGATTAAGGTAAATGGAAATATTTTTGGATAAGTTGAGATTTTATTTGGGTAATAAAGGTTAAATTATCTTTTGGAAGCGTATATGATTTTTAATGCTAATTTTAGGTGATTTGGGGTATTTATATAAATTATTATCATATTTTTGATATTATAAGATTAGGGAATATAAATTTTTTCTATATTACATTATGATTGACTTGTATTGATTAGATATAAATGTTAAATTAATCCTGAAATAATATGTGACCAAATCATTTGTGTTTCTGGGTTTCAGACATGTTTGGGAAAATTTGGAATAATATTAAGGTTTTTTAATTATAAACTAATATTAGATGAACTTTGGGTTTTATTTTTTAGGAATTTAATATTAATTTTATGATGGATTATTCATTTTGGGAATTATCTTACCTTGTGTTAACCATTTTGGTTTTGGTTAATGTATAAGACTTGAGTAATAGATTGTTTTCCATTTTTTAGGTTATGATATAAATTAGAATATTATTTTAGAGCTTCAGACATGAAAAAAATCATCTTAAATACTCACCATTTGGAGAGAAAACTAATACTATGGTGAAAATTGAATGAAAGATGAAATTATACTTTTTAACTAAGTTTATTTAACTATGATATTAGTATATATGGTAAAAAATTCCTAAATACTAGGAAAATAACATAATTTTTTTATCATGTAACCTTTTTTTATGATGAATTGATGGTTTTTTTCACAACTCATCGATTTATAGTTTTGGGGTCATTAAATTTCACTTTAACATTAACTTTCTAGTGATCAATGTTCTTTGTCACTTGTTTTCAAATTATTTTTTCCTCCTTGTCTATATTTTTACATAAAACCAATGTTTTTATATTTGGAAACCTAGTTCTATGTTATTCTATATGAACATCATATTTCTCTTTCCCTCTTTTCAATAGGAACTTTTATCAACCCTCATTTAGATGTAGGATTTAAACCATGTAATTATCAAATATCAAACCCTTGATTAATGAGATAATGTTCAAATTTTGAGGATGAGATTTATTTTCGGGGGGAGAATGTAACACCAATTGATTTTAAAAAATAATACTATGTTCGATGGTGTATACGACACACAATACTAAGATTAAATAAACTATGAAATGCTATTATTTAAATATTACCATTATAACCAAGCTGTTAAATTGGAAGGTATTAATAGGAACAACCACATTATGATATATATATATATATATATAATGATCATACTCAATAAAAATTTATTGATTAATTTTTAGTAATTAAGATCTAAATTTATAGCATGGTTATTTTATGCTTCAAAAATATATTTTATTCAAAAATGATTTTTATTGATTTTTATGAGATAATATTATAATTAATTAATGATATTTTTTAAAATTTTATTATATTAAAGATATATCATTTTTTAAATTATCAAATAAAAAATATATTATGGTGAATTTTTAAGAATTTTCAAAAAAGTTTGATTTTTCAATGAACTTTAAAAATAATGAACATTAATGAAAACTATATATTATTTTAAAGTATTTATATATTAAAATTCTATCATATATTAGTTGAAAAATTTAATTAATTCAATTTTAGTAAAAAATCCAATTATGGTCTTTTTAATGAACTTTATACATTTATTTTGAGTAAAAACATTTTTATACTCAAAAGGCATTTATTTACAAGTTTCTTTTCATCATATTTTTTGGGTTTAATTTTAATTCAAATTATGAAAATTTAATGAATTAGATATTAAAATATAAATTAAATATTTGTAATCATGAGGTACAAATTTTGTAAATAGTTCCTGTAACGACCCGAAATTTTGAATAAATCTTGTTTCCTATTTTTTTTATATTTATACTCAACAAAACTATTTCATTTGATAACATGAGTATAATTAAAATGAGACCGTTGAGTTTTGATTGTTATATGACCATTGGTCAATATGACCATTGGAAACTAAACGTTTCGATTATTGTCTCTAAATACAAGTGGTCTTGGTTAATTAATATAGAAAGAAGATTCGATGGCCTCATCTAGTAGTCTTGGGCCAATCGAAGCCCATCTAACGGAACTTGGGAAGGAGATAGCACCATTGGCCTTTGCTCTGGACCAAACCCAAGCTGAACTTCATCGTGTGAAGCTAGAACAGAATCACCTTCGTGAGAAGTTCAAACTTATAGAAATTACTACTCGTGCAATATTGGCCGAGCCTCCCCAAGATTCTATCACCCTAGCATACCTTACTCTTATGTACTATGCTGGTGTTATAAGGGGATATGTAATGAGACCATAACTGCCTTGTGTAATCCTTTGTTTTAAATAAAAATTGTGATTTCTTCATGTGATGAAGTTTAAGAATTTTCAAATGTCCGGATAAATATTGTATGCATATTTTTAATGAATTTTAGAAAAAGGATATTTTAAAAATGTTTATGTAAACCTTAAATAATAAAAAATGTGTAATGATTTTCAAAAAATGGTCTTCTAAAATTATGTTTAGTGCGAAATTTAGAGTCTAATAAGATCAACTTAATTTTTGATGAATAGTAAATTATGAATAGTGATTTTATTCTTAGGATTATTAATGTGACCAAATGGATTAGTAATCTCACTTAAAGAAAGTATTAATATAATCTAGGCACCTTTATTATGTAATGTGATTCAATAAAATAGGTAAATAACTGTTTCATTAATTATTATTCAAGTATTAGTTTTTTCGGGTGAATAGTGTTTTTTAATTAAAATATTAATTAAAAATATTTATAAAAATATTTTTATAAAATGGAGTTTATTTTTGAATTCATAGCATCGATATTGTGTTAAGCTAATTTTTGTGGAGTTTTCTGAAAAAAATGAATTTTTGAAAAATAGTGTATTTATTTAAAAATTAAATTAAAAATATTTAGAAAATTATTTTTATAAAATGGAGTTCATTTTTGAAGGTGGAGCATCAATATTTAGTTAAGGTAAAATTTTGGGATTTTTCTGAGAAAGTTGAATTATCGATGAATAGTGAAAATACAGTTTTTAAGTTACGGGTTTTTAATGACATCATTAAATGATTTATTATGTAATCAATATGGTCGACTTATGAATAGTAAAATAAGGTATGAGGTGTCCCAAGTGGACAATACAATGGGGAAATACCATGGACAAGCCCATGGTTATGCCAATACCCCAATGAGTTGTCCCTTGGCCAATAATGTCTGGTCCCCTCACTTTCCCAATAAATAACCACCCTTTCCTCCTTTAGTTTTCACTCCCAACTCTCCCCCAAAGAAGTTCTGGTCTCATTACCTCCCAAGGAGTCCTCCCAAGGTTCACCCAAGCCCTCAAGGTCCCGACCTTCGAGTTTTAAGAGATACGTTTTAAGGTAAGGGATCCAACCTCTCTCATTATTTTCAAATACTCTCTTTTAAGTCATTTATTTTATGCTCCATGTTCTTATGTTGGAGGATGTTCTTTAATATTATTCTTAATTCCCTTTAATTTTCATATTATGAGAGATCCCCTCTTACTCTCGTCATTTTGTTTTACGAATGTTTAAGTGGTGCAGTTAGGCTGCTGAAATTTTTGTAACAGATTCTTTCACCCTTCTCATTTTGAAGTTCTATTTTCTTGTCAAGTCTTTCAAGTTCTTTTTTATTATGTTGGGGTATGATATATATATCTATCATACTGATCTTTTATGTTCGTATGATGAGAGACCCTATTTTATCTCGTCAATTAATTTTTCTGAAGCTTAAGTGATGTTGTTAGGCTGCCGAATTTTTAAGGGATTCTTTCACCCTTCTCGTTTTCAAGATCTATTTTCATGTAAAGTCCTTAAAGTTACTTTTATTAAGTTGGGGTATGATCTATATATCTATCATAATGATATTTTATGTTCATATTATGAGATACCCTATTTGATCTCTTCAATTCATTTTTTTTAAGTTTAAGTGACGTCGTTAGGCTGCCGAATTTTCGTAAGAGAAATCTTATTTTTGTCTTCCTTTTAGGTTCTTCATTTCATATTGTATATCTTTAAAATTTCATTAACATGTTCTTAAATACATTATATTCTTTCCCCCTACTGTTTTATAGATCATTTATGAGTGGGTGACCCATGTCCCCTCTCTTTTCAATGTTTTCTAAAACCCTACAACATAGCCGTTATGCTGCCGAATTTCCGTCTCAAAATGTCTCTCTCTTTTTCTCAAATTCTTTTATTTTATTATGTGAATACTCAAAGAGATTTCTTATAAATTGGTATTCACATATATACCAAAATTTTCTATTTTAAATTCTTGTATTTACATACATGAGACCCGCTTTCCATTTCACTGGGTTTAAAGTGACATAAAGATCATGTCTTTGAAGCAGTTTTTAAAACGTTACAATTATGAAATGAAACCCATTTCTTTTATGCTATATGGGTTATTTATGAAATCATTGATGATGATATATGTGTCTCACATGATAAAAAAGGAAAATTTAAGGGTGTTCCCTAATAGCTCCCCATTGCATTGGGTAATGGTGTAACCACTGGAGATTACAAATTTAAGGGTGCGCCCTGATAGCGCCCCATTGCATTGGGTAATGATGTAACCACTAGAGATTAAAATTTTAACGATACCTTGGGGTTTACCTTGGTAATTTTCAAATGACACCTTGGGGATGGACCTTGGTGATATGTTCATGATTTTCTATGTTAAATATTGTAGCCACATATTCAAGTTATGAAATACGTTTTTTTATTATGATGTGCCTCATGATTTCTTTCTCATGCCTTAAAGTTCTTTTTCATGACTTTATTGATGTATATAAAGTTCACATGTTAAATGTTCCCTTGTTTACCTTACTGGGCATTCTTCTCACCCTTTCTTTTGATGTATGTCCCCAGGTTATGAGATGTAGTAATGAACCTAGGATGAACATAAGGAGAAGCCTTTCAAGTGTTTAAGAAGAATGTTTTTTTCTCATGTAATAAGCTCTTGGTTTCCAAGACACTACACCTTAAAGATCCTCAGTTTTGTAAAATGTAATGAAAATTTATGTTATATAAAAGGCGGGATGCTATAGTTGGTATCAAAGGATGGTTTAGTGATTTGTGGAAATTATGATATGAAAACTTTAGAAATAACCCTATAGAAAATTTTAAATATAGGAAATATTCCCGGTATTTTGGTGAGTATTGAGTAAATGGTTTGCCAAGAAAATACATCCCTGTCTGGATATGATCAGGTAGAGGTGTCTCTGGCATAGATGTACATAGGGTTAAAACCCGAAAACACTGCTTTAATCTAGACTCGAACGGAAACTGGTACATGACAACGGGCCTTGCTGCACTCTTGGTTACGACACTCCCATGGGATATGCTTTGGTAAATTCATAAGCTTAGTATGAACCATTATTAAAGGGACAAAGATAAAATAAAATAAAGATTTACATAATAATACATGATCATGGATAACCTAGATCAGAACCTAGGGGATCACAAGTTAGGGTATACTTTTCTTCTACAAGTTATCCTTATATGTTGTAAGTTCCTTTTCATAATTATTGGCTAAGTATTTAAGCCCCTAATTATACTTTCTTTTCTTAGTTAATGGTGGGAAATGGAATAACATGTCCCAAAAACCAATGGGATAGGAAATGTGACGATTTTCGTATTAATATGACATAGATTATTAGGGGATTAAAAGATGATTATTATTTTGGAAGACGTTCACTATTTTGGGAACCCTATTTGATCAAGGTAAATATATTGCTATTGTATTTTCTTTGAGGAGTAAAGGTTGACTTATATTTTGAATAATCGACTAATTTAAGGTGAACTTATGGTAATATAGGTTACTTATGTAAATGATTAACCTATCTTGGGGAAAATATGTTTAGGTAAGTTACTTTTGTTATAAGATGTTAGGAGTAGTTGATGTTGTTTGGAGATTAACGATAAAGTTTATTTTAGAAGACTGTGTTATAAAATCCTTCTTTCATTTGGGTTTCTATCTTAGTTTGGTTTATTTTGAGTAATTTTAAGGAAATTTGTTTATGGAATGGTCTATGATGAACTTTGGGTAGTACCGTGGAACTTTGAAGATTTAAAAGTAGTTTCCCTTCCTATGGGATTATTTCTTTTTGAAGAATTGTTTTATCTTACCCCTTATGTTTTTGGGATAATGTTTAAAGATATTAGAAATAGATAGTTAATCTTTTTTGGATTATGTGATTCTCTAGAAGATAATTCTTGTGATTTTGATAAGACCAAGTGTTTTTTAATGCTCATCGTTTGGAGAAAATATTAGTTTTGGGAGAAAATTATTAAAGGATGAAACTCTACTTGATGGTAAGTATATTTCATTATGTTTTTGTTCTATGTAGTAAATGAATTCCTTAAAATTATGAAAATTAAAGTAAAACAAAAATGATGTTTGTTTATGTTTCCTACTGGGTAATCAAACACCGTTTACACACATCATAACGTTGTGATTTTCCTGTAGTTAACCTTCTCTTAATATTGTTTTCTATCACTCTCCCTCAGAACTTGACCCTTTGTTTTCTCCTCCATGTCCATGTTTTCCTACATGGAATCCTGGTGTCAGTTAACTCGGGTGACCTTTGTACTTCCCTTTATTTCTTTTAAAGTAATAGTTTTACTGACTCCTTTTCCGATGTGGGAATTTCAATGAAATTTCCAAGCCCAATTTTAAAAATTGCGAGGAGGCAATTTCATAAGGGGGAAGATTTTAACGACCCGAAATTTTGAATAAACCTTGTTTCCTATTTTTTTTTTTGTTATTTTTTTTATAATCAACAAAAATATTTCAATTGATAACATTAGTATAATAAAAATAAGACCGATGGGTTTTGACTATTATATGACCATTGGTCAATATGACCTCTGGAAACTAAACGTTTTGATTATTGTCTCTAAATACAAGTGATCTTGATTAATTAATATAGAAAGAAGATTTGATGGCCGCATCCAGTAGTATCGGGCCAATCGAAACACATCTAACGGAACTTGGGAAGGAGGTAGCACCACTGGGATTTTCTCTTGACCAAACCCAACCCGAACATCATCGTGTGAAGCTAGAATGGAATCGCCTTCACGAGAAGTTCAAACTGATAGAAATTACTACTCGTGCAACGTTGGCCGATCCGCCCCAAGATTCTGTCACCCTAGCACACCATACTCTTAGGTCCTATGCTTGTGTTATAAGGGGCTATGCAACGAGACCATAACTGCCCTGTGTAATCCTTTATTTTAAATAAAAATTGTGATTTCTTCTTATGATGAAGTTTGTGAATTTTCAAATGTCCAGATAAATATAGTATGCATATTTTGGATGAATTTTAGAAAAAAGGATATTTTAAAAATGTTTATGTAAACCTTAAATAATAAATAATGTGTAATTATTTTCAAAAAATGGTCTTCTACAATTATATTCAGTACGAAATTTAGAGTCTAATAAGATCAACTTAATTTTTGATGAATAGTAAATTATGAATAGTGATTTTATGCTTAGGATTAGTAATGTGACCAAATGGATTAGTAATCTCACTTAAATAAATTATTAATATAATCTAGGCACCTTGATTAAGTAATGTGATTCAATAAAATAGGTAAATAACTGTTTCATTAATTATTATTCAAGTATTAGGTTTTTCAGGTGAATAGTGTGTTTTTTTTAAAACTTTAATTAAAAACATTTAGAAAAATATTTTTATAAAATGTAGTTTATTTTTTAATTCATAGCATCGATATTTTGTTAAGGTAATTTTTGGGGATTTTTCTGAAAGGAATGAATTTTCGATGAATAGTGTATTTATTTAAAAATTAAATTAAAAATATTTAGAAAATTATTTTTATAAAATGGAGTTCATTTTTGAAATCAGAGCATCAATATTTGGTTATGGTGAAATTTTGGGATTTTTCTGAGAAAGTTGAATTTTCGATGAATAGTGAAAATATAGTGTTTAAGTTACGGGTTTTTAATGACATCATTAAATGATGTATTAAGTATGTAATCAATATGTTCGACTTATGAATAGAAAAATATGGTATGAGGTGTCCCAATTGTCCAATACCATGGGTAAATACCATGGGCAAGCCCACGGTTTTGCCAATACCACCAATGAGTTGTCCATTGGCCATTAATGTCTTGTCCCCTCACTTTCCCTATAAATACCCACCCTTTCCTCCTTTAGTATTCACTCCCAACTCTCCCCCAACAATGATCTGGTCTCATTACCTCCCAAGTAGTCCTCCCAAGGTTCCCCCAAGCCCTCAAGGTCCTGACCTTCGAGTTTTAAGAGATACGTTTTAAGGTAAGGGATCCAACCTCTCTCTTTATTTTCAAATACTCTCTTTTAAGTCATTTCTTTTATGCTCCATGTTCTTATGTTGGAGGATGTTATTTTATATTCCTCTTACTGACCTTTTAATTTTCATATGATAAGAGATCCCCTCTTACTCTCATCATTTCGTTTTATTAATGTTTAAGTGGTGTCATTAGGCTGCCGAAATTTTTGTAACAGATTCTTTCACCCTTCTCATTTTCAAGTTCTATTTTCTTGTCAACTCTTTCAAGTTCAATTTTATTATGTTCGGGTATTATCTCTATATCTATCATACTGATATTTTATTTTCATATGATGAGATACCCTATTTGATCTCATCAATTCATTTTTTTGAAGTTTAAGTGATGTTGTTAAGCTTCCGAATTTTTAAGGGATTCTTTCACCCTTCTCGTTTTCAAAATATATTTTCATGTCAAGTCCTTCAAGTTCCTTTTATTATGTTGGGGTATTATCTCTGTATCTATCATACTGATCTTTTATTTTCATATGATGAGAGACCCTATTTTATCTCTTCAATTCATTTTTTTGGAAGTTTAAGTGACGTCATTAGGCTACCGAATTTTCTTAAGAGAAATCTTATTTTTATCTTCCTTTCATGTTCTTCATTTCATATGGTATATCTTTCAAATTTCATTACCATGTTATTAAATCCTTTATATTCTGTCCCCATACTATTTTATGGATCATTTATGAGTGGGTGACCCATGTCCCCTCTCTTTTCAATGTTTTATAAAACCCTACAACATAGTCGTTATGCTACCGAATTTCCATCTCAAAATGTCTCCCTCTTTTTATAAAATTATTTTATTTTATTAAGTGAATAATCAAAGATCTTTCTTATAAAGGGGTATTCACATATATACCAAAATTTTCTATTTTAAATTCTGGGATTTACATACATGAGACCCGCTTTCCTTTTATGTGGGTTTAAAGTGACATAAAGATCATGTCTTTAAAGTAGTTTTTAAAACGTTATGAATATGAAATGAAACCCATTTATTTTATGCATTATGGGTTATTTATGAAATTTTTGATGATGATATATGTGGCTCACATGATAAAAAAGGAAAATTTAAGGGTGCGCCCTGATAGCTCCCCATTGCAATGGGTAATGATGTAACTACTAGAGATTATAAATTTAAGGGTGCGCCCTGATAGCGCCCCATTGCATTGGGTAATGATGTAACCACTAGAGATTACAATTTTAACGATAACCTGGGGTTTACCTTGGTAATTTTTAAATGACACCTTGGGGATGGACCTTGGTGATATGTTCATGATTGTCTATGTTAAATATTGTAGCCACATCTTCAAGTTATGAAATATGGTTTTTTATTATGATATGCCTCATGATTTCTTTCTAATGCCTTAAAGTTCTTTTTCATGACTTTATTGATGTATCTAAAGTTCACATGTTAAATGTTCCCTTGTTTCCCTTACTGGGCCTTCTGCTCACCCTTTCTTTTGATGTATGTCCTCAGGTTATGAGATGCAGTAATGAACCTAGGATGAACATAAGGATAAGCCTTTCAAGTGTTTAAGAAGAATGTTTTTTTCTCATGTAATAAGTTCTTGGTTTCCAAGACACTAAACCTTAAAGATCCTCGGTTTTGTAAAATGTAATGAAAAGTTATGTTATAAAAAGGTGGGATGTTATAGTTCCTGTTTATTTGATTCCATTACGAATAGTAACCTTAGTAAATTTTTCTCACCTTAGTAAGGGTAAATCAGGTAATTAAGGTAAATAAATATGATATAGACTAAAAATTGATCCTCAAACTTACATTTATTTAATGTGATGAGTATTTTTCATCCATAATTATTAAAAATTCTATAATATTTTATTTTATTTCTAATTTGCATTGATTTTTACCCATATAATATTTTTGTAAAAGATAAAGTAAAAAATGTCACCCTCTTAAATTTAATATCTTTAATATGTTTTTATCATGAAACAAATAACCTATTTTGGGTTATAAATAATTATTTGAAATATAAATTAAATTTTTTATCATGATAAATTATTTTTAATTTTTAGTAATGAAATAATTACCTTAAGAGGTTATAGAAAGCTAAATCAGTGCTTGTGCAACTAATATGAAAATCTAGTAAATGATTTTAAAAAAACTAAAATTAATATTTTATTGAGTATGTTAAAGGGTAATAAAACAATTTTTTATACATATAACATATTAAATATATGTGAATGGTTTATATCTTAATTTCATGTTGTTTTAAAATTCAAATGATGTGAATAGTTTTTAAAATGACATTAATAGTATTTTATGTTAAAAAGTATTTTACAAAATCATTTAAAAATATTAAAAATATTTCATGAAAAAAATTATGTTGATAAATGGTCTAAAATATCATCCCTTTTACATGTATAATCTAATTTTTACATTAATGAAAAATTATAAACCTTTAATGTTGAAAAATTATTTACTTAAATTAATGTAATAATTGGTTAATCGATGGGTTAATCCAAAAATAAGGTCTGAAATTATATAAAAAACTATAAACTATTTAATGGGTAATTATATTAATATCATATAATTATTATTAAATACTTCATGTCATTTTGGAACCATTCTATACGATCAAAATACATATTATATTATAATATGTTGTGTATTTCCCAAAATGACATTAATAATTTTTTATAATAATAAATATTTTATTAAATTATTTAAAATTCATAAAAAATTTATATTTTGAAAATTAATTTATATAGAGTTGAAAATATATTACATTTGCCATTTATGGGTAATTTGTTCCTTTATACTAACTTTATGACCCCTAATGATTAAGAAATATATCACGATAACAGCCAAAAGGGAAACAGGGGTTAAAAAAATATATAATGGTGAAAACATAATCTAAATTTAATTAATTTTTTTTATGAGATTATTTAAACTCATACTCATACTATATTATAATTATATCATTTTTATCCATTATTCTATGAAAATTGATTTATATTAATTTAATACTTTAACTAATTTTAAAGGTTCCTCTCCCACATTATAATTTGGTACCCCCTATCCTATTTTATACACACTTCAAGAGAAATTTGGTTCATCCAATACCTTAAAAAGAAATCAATTCATAACATAGATAATCCCATTATAGAGGTACTAGTTTTTCCATAATAACATCCTTAGGCAGATTAAGATGTAAATCAAAGGAGGATGTCTGAAGAAGAGGTATAAATTTTAACTTATTGTTTCAGTTTTCATCCATCTTCAAAATCCTCTAACCATTCCTAATACATTATTAAATAATATCACCATTATATTCAATATACTAAGATAATTTTTGTTAATTTAATAACTTATATCCATATCCTCTTCCATGAAATAGTGAACGAAACCAAAGTTCATATGTAAAATAGACTACCACCTCGAGAAACCATGTAATTCGCTTTCCATAACCGCCTCTCATGGATGTTTGTAATGAGGGATTTAATTTAAATATACTATATTCATGACATAATTATAATTCTATAAGATAATATATCATCTAATTTCTTACATTTTCATTCATTGAAAATTGATAATGTTGTTCTTGCATATGTGTGGACTACCACCTCTGTGAAGTAATGTGATTCGTTCTTCATAACCAAATCACATATATGAAAGATATAAGTTTATTTAAAGTGATAATATGATATAATAATAATTATGTAAATATAAAATATTACTTATTTTATTACCATAATGATCAATGAAAAGTTGAAACGTTACTCATGAGTACATATTAACTCATGTCTCCACAATTATAATTTCATTCATTTTTAATAACCAAATTTCATGGTATATTTTAAAAGTATAATAAATCTATAAATATTATAATTTTTTCATTATTATTATTATATATATGATTTAATAAGGATGTTTTTCTCCATAGTCATCCTACAGATATATTTTTGGATATATGATCTGAATATTGTCAAAACATCTGACATGAACATAAATGATTAAGTTATTTAATATAAAATGATAATAAATAAAATAAAAATAATAATAAATATGAAAAATTTTCTTTATCAAGTAAAAAATTTATATAATTTTAATATTTAGGAAGACAAAGAACATATGCGATGAGTTGGACTCGAGGAAAGTGACACTTTACTTTTAAAAGCTTAATTTAAAATTTTATTTTCAAAATTATTTTCTTCAATGACCATATTCTTAAAATTATTTTATGGGTATATTCATATAGAAATTAATGAATTATAAATTTTATTTTCTGTACCTTTTTAATTTAATTCAAATGTTTTAAATAAGAATCATTTTTCATATTTTATACAAAATGTTTTGGATTTATTTAGAAAAGATGAGAAGAATGTAATATTATAACGTATACATTGTTAAAATATTTTTACACTGCCACAACCATTATTTAATATTTGGATTCCTTCAAATGCTCCCATGTTTTATTCAAATATAAAATTTTCCGTCCCTTTTAAATTTTATTTATGTTTTGAAATTGGGTTTTTATAAGAAAGGGGTATTTTGATATCAAAAATTGTTTTTCAAATAAGTTTAAAAGAGTTTTTCATGAGTTTTAAGATAAATAAGTGAAATATTAAAAAGTTTTATACCTAATATGGTACTTAATAATGTTTTTTATGATTTTTTAGATATAAGACTTCATTGAGGTAAATTATTATTTAAATCTTGGTTTAAATACCTTTAAGATGGATAATGAAATGTTTTCTAAGTATATGTGGAGGGTCAAGGGGTTCTGGGGGTTCATGACATGACAAAAGGGAGAATGGGGAATTCGAGTGCATATTGAACCATTGTAACATGCTTAGTAGTAACTGTGCACCCTAAACATGTTTTTCTGGAGGAGGGTGCAGGGTATGAAGAATCCATTCAAGGGGTGAGGTGAAATTGTGCAGACTTGGATAGAGCTGATCTGCATGGTTATCACATGGTTTGTCAGACTTTGTGGGATTTCTAAGTAACCATGCAGACAGGCCCTCTCTTGGATATAGGGTGTCACACAATTGGGACACGATTTTGCCATACGTTCACCCCTTAAAAAGTGTTATTTTACCATTTTCCCTCGCAAGCCTTAATTGTTCTAACCCAGGATTCTGCTCCATTATCCCCCCTACAGACCTAGTGATGAGCCAAAATTCACCAAAATTCACTTTTTCTGATTAGGTATTTTTTATCCATTAATATTTTTCTGAATCCCCAAGACACTTTATTTTATAGAAGAACATAGTTTTGGGATTTGATTGGTGTTTTAATTCGGAGCAAAGGCTTGGGTTAAGTGAGAGTTCATCTTCAGAATCAAGTTAGGTGGTCTATAAGTTATATCCCATGGTCTTGTTGGTAATTTATGTGTATGTGGGTGTTTTTTGTGTTTTTTTGGTTTCCATTTGGTTTTCCTTGGTAGAAATGATAAATTTATTGGGACAACGTTTATTTAATCCCCGCATGACCTCTGTGGGATGTGTTGAGGTTGATTTGACCATGTTAAAGGCCAACCATGGGGTGTTTCACTTCTTGGACATGGAAATTTAAATGATAAGTGAATAATTTAATTGGTATAACATAGAACCCAAAATAAATGTTTTGACATCTTATCTTGGGTTATTTAATGAGACTAATTGTAATTGTGTTTTTTTTAATTTGGAATAAGGGGTTGTTTGGTATAATGTTAATGGGTTAAATGAGTAATGGATTGAAAAGGGTAATTTTTTTTATTGGATAAGGTATGTCAGTGATGAATGGGATAATTGGGATTAGTAATGAAAATGAGTTTGTAAATGTTTTAAGGAATAATGAGGTATTATGTGTTAAAATGAACTATTTTTAATTAATGAATGTTTTAGTGGTTACGGTTGTGTTTGATAAATCTTGTTAATGATTAAAGAAGCATGTGTACATGGATTGGTTGTTTTTAGGGTATTGACTTGAGGTTATAAAACCATAGGTTTTATTGGAATGAGGATCTAAACCCCAATCCTATAATGCATGGTTTAGGGAGTTGGACTGATTTTCTATGCCCCTAACAATCTCATTGGTTGAGACTACATGGATTGATGCTCCAAGGTAATTATGATGTATTTTTTTTTAATGTTTCCCCTTTAGAGATAGGGAACTTGAAGTATCCCCTTAAACATAGTAGTCGGCTAGCATATTCCATGGTGTAATTGATGGAAATGCCTAACCCATGAAATAAGCAATGAAAATGGTTTAAGTGATTATTATTAATTAATGGCACATGGTTTATTTCTTCTTTAACTTTTTATTATTTTAGGACATGCTTGAACTGTATGATTAGATTTGATATTTTGTAGACACCATTTGGTGTGGGCCTATTGAGTTTCATTCACGCCCTGATCTAGTCGTTGTTGCGTACCCAAGAAGATTTCATGGTTACATGCTAGAATAAGGGAAAAGGCCCTATACTAGAGGGTAGATTTGGGCTTGATATGTGCATGGTCGACGGATACAGACATAGTGTGTAACATCTTATGTAATTATAGAATAATAGATTTTCATATTTATTAAAAATTATGTATTATATAGTAGTTTTACTTTAAAAAGGACATTATGTTTGATAGTGTACCCGACATGCCACAATGGATTTTTCTGAAATCTTATGTTGCACACAAGGCAGAGTTATACTGAAAAATAATATATTATTAATATTATTATTTTAAGTTGTAGTTATCAAATATTTATTAGAAGGGATGTAATTAATGTTGTATATTTATATTATGAAAATAAAGTTTACACATGTTTATATAAAGACTCAATGGTTAGAAAATCAATTAGAAATGAAAATAAAAATCTAATTGAATATAAAAGAAGTTTTTTTATGAAAAAACTATTCAAGTGTGAATAATTGTGTTTATAAAGTAATAAAATCACTCTTATTATGAAAAATTAATAAAATATAAATTAAATATGTGGTTTAAAATTCATATTATATGTTTTTTAGACATTTTATAAAAAGAAATTCAAATTTATAAATAAAAGGAGTATTTTTTTTAAAAAGTCATTTTTACCACCTTTTGATGGAAATCCATTTTTAAATCTCATTTTTGTCACTTTTATATGTTCTATTTGAAAAAATAAACTTTTTATTTGGATTTTAGGCATCTAAATTTACTTTGGTTGAATTTTTGATATTTTTCTGATAAAATTAATATTTTAATGAATAGTGAAAAATAATACATTTGAATTCAAAACTACCTTTTATTCTATTTTATTTTAATTGCTAGATTAACCTTTTACATGGATTTAAGGTATAATTAGATGAATTTTTAATCAGTTAATTCAATGTAATTCTTTAGATACTTTCTAAATTAAAATTAAATAGAAAAACTATGTGAACTTTTGAACGTTTTACTTAAAACACGTGTTTTCTCGATCCGTCAACGAGATTAGTATTAAAACTAATTTAAAAAAATTTGTGAATTGAATTTTCAAAAACGAAAAATTATGGTAGAACACATTATGAGAAATTTGGTCCAATAGGATCAAAATAATTACTAGTGAATAGAAATATTAGTATTTTTTTACCACGATTAAATATAAATAGGGTAATTAAAGGTAAAATTAATATTATAATATTATAAAACTATCCTAACACTTGTATTAATGGTATTGGATGAGTTATTATCAACTATGACCATCCTTGGGCTGAAATGGTGACCATTGTAATCTACTTGGGTGTGATTATGACATTTATAACATTTAACATAAAGTAAAGGAAAATATGTCATAAATATGTATCTTCTTACAAAAAGAATTTTATCATGGGGTTATGTATGTGATATCTTAGACTATGAATAGTATTTAACAATCTAAAAAAATTAAATACAATAAGATAATGTATTTATAATTTTTAGGAATAAACTAATTAAATTTAATTACGGCACAAAGATGATGCAATAATATATTTATTAAAGAAAGAATCAAATAAATGATATTAATAATATTAAAATAAATATAATTTTAAATATTTGATTCCATTCATAAATTTTCAATATGAATATAAAATGGTGAGATTGATTTAATGTTATTTTTTTGAGTCAATCAATTTGTTACGATATTTTAAAAAATTCATGTATTCAATAGTGTCAAAATTAACATAATTCCAATTTTTAAAATATAAAATATTTAGTAAAAAGATATAAAATTTATAAAAAACTATTATTTGGTGAAAAGTTTAAGATAAATATAACAATTGCATTAATGACTAATTAATTGTACATTTGTCATGATTGGGTAATTATTTTATCCCTCTAAGTGTAAATTACTTGATAAAGTTGTAAGAGTTCAAAAAGGGTTAAAACAAAAAGATAATGATTAAAGAAATAAAATAACTTGTATAATTTTTATTTTATGATTATATTTAGACCCATACTCATGATATATTAGAAATAAATGTGTGTGTATCCATTTGGAATCTAAATTGAATTTATATTAATTTAATACTTTCAGAAATTCCAAGGGAGCCCCTCCCCTCCCCTATAAAAAAGAACCCATTCCTGTCTATTACACAAACTTCCATGCCCCTTTAGTAATACCAATATTTTCTTAAAACCCTTACTAGAATCCCTCTACACATTATTTATGGCTTATTTTAGGAATAACACCCTTAATATTGGTATTTAAGTGTTAAAAAATGTGATCATCTGAAGGAAAGGTATTGTTTTTATTTAAGTTTTTCTATTTTATTACTTCTTCCATTTACTTAAAATAAATCTCATCCATGATTAAATAAAAATCTCGTTTCCTAAATATAATTAGATGTTATTATTTTAATATTATTACTTAAATCCATATCCACTTCCATTAAAATGGCGAAGGAATTAATCATTCATGCATTTGTGTGAACTAACTCCTCCACAAACCCGAAGGGATGTGACTCATTTTTATTCATTATATCACATACATGATATATAAAAGTATTTTTAAATTATTAATATTATATTAATAATGTTATTATCATTCTTGAAAGATAAAATAATACTTACATTCTTTCCATAATGATCAATGAAAATGGAAAATGTTACTCATGCATACGTACAGATTACTGTCTCCATGATTATAATGTTCTTAATTTTTCATAAAAAACTTAATGTATTTTCTTAAAAGTTTAATTTAGATATAAAATTATACAAATTTCATTAATATTATTCTAGAGATTATAGACTTTTGACCTCATGGACTATTGACATCATACCATGTTCATTTTTGACTCGAATACCAAATATCGGCAAAACATCTCACATGAAGTCAAATAATTAACTAATTATTATAACATGATAATTAATGATATAAAAGGAATAATAAAAATTAAAATATTTTGAATCAAGTATAAATTAACCTATGTTTGTTATTCATGAATAAAAAGGAACATACATGTCGAATCAAACTCAAGGTAAGAGACTTTGTCTCAATATCCTTTAATTGAGTTATATTTTAATGTTATACACCACCTTCTTTTATAAGGTATATAATCAACCCATGTGACTATTAATTCATTCCATGGTTTTCAAAATGAATATTTTCATATGAATCATTTTACTTTCTTTAAAAATTGAAAAATGTATGTTTTTTAACGTATGTGGAAACAACGACTTCTCCACCACTATAACCGTTATTTGATATTTGGAATCATCTATTGGTCTTAATGATTTTTAAAGAAAAAGAAATCCCTTATTCCATTTTTGGTGTTTTTGTATGGAAAACAGATTTTATAGTGGATTGACTATTTCAATATCTTGAAATTATTTCTTGTGAATGTGAATGAAATTTTATATGTGAAATGTTGATAATTAAAATCTTTTATGTGTTATGATTACATATTGGTAATTGGACATTTGACAAGTGGTTACATGATAAATAAAATATAGGTGGTTATGTGATAAACCGAATATGGGAGGATTGTGATAAACTACAGATGTGTGGTTACATTACAACCTCCAATGCATTGGGTATGGTTTGGTGGTGCTAACATAGAGGTTGTATGATTTGCGGTGTGGTAGACAGAGGGTTTATAACGCTATCAGAGTTGGTCCTTTTCTTCATTCTGGTTCACTCCTGGCCGCCCAAACCAGCTCTGACCCAGGGTTCCACCTCTTCTCTCTAGGTCAGAGTTGCAGCGATGGTTGCTCAATGGTTTTGGACCATAAGGTTAGGTGGTTGTGATTCTTCCTTTTAGGGTTCATCCCCAATGTTCTTGAGGGTTTCACCCCTAGTTCTATTTTTCTTTATTTGGTTTTCTTTATTATTAGCGGTGTTTGTTCTCGTAGACAGTTTCACTCTTTGGTTTGGTCATCCAATTGTGTTGTGTATGTTTTTTTTCTATTCTAGTTCAATGATGCTGTTATCTGTGGGATTTATGGCGCTGGCTTCATCATTGAATACTGTTAAGATCTTCTCCACCTTCACGCTACTCTGGCTTCCATGTTCTTTGATCCTTTCTAGGTCTGATGGGTGAGATGGATTCTGTGGTGGCTTTGGGATGTGTTTGTGCGAGTGGCTGGGGGTTCCAAGAGGCATGACTATAGCTGTCTTCTCCCTTTTCTAGGTTCATTCAGTGTTGTATGTGGGAACTTCTTCTGACATCAAGGTACATCAAGGGTGATGTTGATTCTGTCCTAGAGGTACTGATTCTGGCCCACGACTTGTAGCTGTGTTGAGGTGGTGATGAGAGGGGTGATCCTATTTCTTTCACAGTTCAAGGTTCCTGCTGCTCACAAGGTTTGAGGTTCTTCTTACCGAGGAGGTGCGATGTTCTCTGTTTGAAATTTTCAATTTGAATTTTGAATCTTAAAAGGTGGTTCGAGGCTTTTCTCCTTTATTATCATATGTTTGAACTGTGTCTTCTGCTTTTGGGATGGTTTGCTATGTTTCAATTTGAAAGTGAGGTTCCCACTTTTCCTAAAAGTGGTTTATTTAGAAAATAAAAAAATGGGGGATTTGGGTATGGAAGTCAGCTGTATGGCTATTCTATTTGTAATAGTGATACGTGTGGAATTCGACCATATAGTTATTCCATATAACTATGATTATGTTTCAATTTACCTTTATATGTTATATATTGATTTCTATGGGGTTTAAGGTAAAATTTGATTAAAAAGGGATAATAAATGATCTTATATTCAGTGAAGTTTATTTACTAATTCTTAAAGATGAAAAGTATTACTTTATGATAAATTATTCATGGTTTACTTGTTTTCTCAAGACTAACAGTTTTACTTCTTTGTGTATCCCATACTAGGATATTTATGTTCATCCCATGTTTTGAAATTTTTATCATAGTATTTAAATAATAATGGATTCATATATGGGATCAAGGTAAAGTTTGGAAGTTTAAACATGAAATCAAAACATGTTTCTTTTTAAACATTTTTTTATGAAAAAAATAGATAATGAGTTGAAGTGTATACTTGGTAAATATATGAGTTGTTATTTATGATTTATGGCCCAATTCTCTAAAACTATAAACCTGAAAGGATCCTTGATTTGAAAGAAATTTAAATTGTTTATGTAACTCAAGATTAAGTAATATTTAAGGTTGGGTCCTTATAGTTGGTATCATAGATTCGTTTAGATAAATTTAGAGGTTAGGGTGATGTTTAATCATAAGTTACAAGTTATATATAACCACAATGGTTAGAATAATAGAAAGAGTCATAGTTATTTTAGATAAATTGAATTAGTTTTAGATAAGATGAATAAGTATATCTTAGTGTTTATCTTCCTCATAAGATAGTTTATGATGATTTTATTGATATAATCACACTAAAATTTTTGGTTTTAGAAATTAGATTTATCCTACAGGCACCAAATTAATAATGGATGTGAAGGAAATTATGAAGGTTCTAGGAGTAAGAAACTGAATAAAATAGAAGCTGCAATGAGAAATCTTGTGGTTATTCTAATCCAACTATCAGGAGTAATGATTAATTACCTGAACCTTGGTGATTTTTTGATGCATCATATATGATAGAAACGATTCTATACATTATCTCAGGTAATAATAATCATAAATATAAGAATATTCATCAACATGTGTGTCAAGTATGTGGAAAGAAAGTCCTTGTAAAATGTTCTAAAGGTACAATAATGTGTTATTGATGTTGTAGTGAAGGTCATAAAGCAATAACCTATCAAGGAAAAAAGAATCATTCCATTGAGTCCACGAAAGAGAAATTAGTTCTTTTTGAGTTATCAATTAAATGTTTTAAATATAGAGAGTATGATTATTTTTAAAATAGTTTTCCTATGAAGAAGTTTTTGGAATGGGGTTAGCAAGACTATACTGGCATATGTTTAGAAATAACTATTTCCATTCCAATTGAAGATGAGGAAATTAAAAATGAAACATAAAAGGTATTTATTATTTCTTGACTTATGTTTTGAAATTATTTAATCTAAGGACGTGATTTTTGATCCTGTATGTAAGAAATAAGTATTAAGAAATAAAATGGAAATTTTTGTTTAAGGGAACATGAATAATTTTGAATTATTGAGAAGTCTACATATAAGGTATTTAAAAGTTAGGTTATTTCTATTGAAGATTAAATGTTTAAAAGTATTTATGCTATTTTGATAATGGGATTACTTTGGAATACTTTGTCTATTATGTGTAACCTTGAAGTTTGTTATGTGACAATGTTATTCAAGTAATAATTATTATTTCTTGGGTGGACATAATTATAAAGGTATGAATATCCTTTATGATTTATATAATCTTTTTTTGAGGTAATGATTGGATATTAAATTTTCGGATGAAAAATGAAATGTATGAGATAACTTTTGAGGTTAAAATATGTTCTGGTTATTTTTGAGGATTTTATCCCATTTCTGTGTTGTTATAAGAGTTATAAGAACTACATAGTTTTATAAAAAGTAAAACCATCAGGAAGGGTGACAACCCATTGCATCTGACAAGGTTGTAGGAATCGAACTAACATCTGAAGGGCGATAAAGATTTATTACCTTCCACTGGCCTATGTGACGTCCCTAGTTAGTAAGACTTTTTATTTTTATTTAAATAGGTTATTAAATAAGAATATTTTGATTTTGGTGGCATATGATTTATCAAATGGATATCCTTGATATTTTAAAATGATTTAGGGATTAAGTGATAAATGTTAATTTGGAATATGATCACTATTTTGGGAACTTTATATGATTAAGATAAATAGAATACTATAGGAATTTATTTGATGTGTAAAGTTTGAAAATATATTTTGGAAGAAACTATGATTTTTAATTGTGGAATTATGGGGAATTAGGTTATTTAGGAAAATGATTAACCTATCATAGAGAATATGTGATTAAGAAATTACTTTTTGGTATGATACATTAAGAGTGAATTATGTTATTTATAGATATGTGTTAAAACTTATCTGAGAAAAATATGTTATTGAATGTTTCTAAATTTTTGGTTTCAGTCTTAGTTTGGATGAGGGATTTTAAGGATTATTTTTTTAATGGTCAATGTTGAATTTTTTATATTACAGTTGAATTTTAGAGGTTAGAAGTAGTTTTTCATCATCCAATGATTTATTAGTTTTGGATAATTATTTTATCTTTTCCTAAACATATTGGTTTTGGTAAATTTTTCATGACAAGATAAATATTTAGTTAAATTTTTATAGATTATTTGATTATCTAGAAGTTCATTCTAGTTATTGAAGTGTGAAAAAATCATCTTAAATACTCATTATTTGGAGAAAATGACGATTTTATGGTAGAAATATACAAAAGAATGAAACTATACTTCTCAAGTAATTATATTTCCTTATGTTATTATTCTATATAGTAAAATAATTCATTATCTTTATGAAAATAATCTTAAAACAAAAATGTTTTATGTTTACTTTTCCTACTACTAAATCAAAGGATGTTTAACCCATTACAAGTTTTTGGTTTTCTAATTGTTCACTTTATCCTGATTATGTTTTCTATCACTCTTCATTAGAACATGATGGTTAGTTTTTCTTCCAAATATCTATTTTCCTCTATGGAATGTTATTATTTATTATATCAGGTGACCTTTTTACTTCACTTTCTTTCTTTTAATGTGGTTTTTTGTTGAATCTTTTTTGATGCGGGATTTCAATGAAGTAATTTTGAAAAGTGAAACCTTAGTTATTGATCCCAAATTTAAATTTATTATGATGCAATTTCCAAAAAGGGCGAAGGATGTAACATCCAAAAGTATTTATAGAATAATTCATTTTTATATTTATTAATAATTATGAATTAGATTTTAATTTTACTTTAAAAAGGATGTTATGTATGATAGTGTATCTGACATGTAACAATGGGTTTCTCTGATATCATACGTTCCACACAAGACTGAGTTATTTTGAAAAATAATATATTATGAATATTATTATTTTAAGTTTTAGTTAACTATTATTTTTTATAATTGTGGGAATGAACTACATTAATAAAATTATGAAAATAGGGTTTACACATGTCTGTATAATGATTCAATGGATAGAAAATTATTTCGAAATGAAAATAAAAAACCAATTTAATATAAAGGATTTTTTTCTAAGAAAAACTATTTAAGTGAAAATAATTTTGTTTATAAAAATATAAAATCACTCTTGATGCATTATATTAATGAAATATAAATTAAATATGACATTTTTAAATTCATCTTATATGTTTTCTAGACATTATATAAGAAGAAATTTAATTTTATGAATTAAAGGAGTATTTTTCAAAAAAGTTTTTTACAAACTTTTGATATAGAACACTTTTTAAATATAGTTTTTTTTAATTTTATATGTTATATATGATAAAATAAACTTCGTATTTAGTATAATGGAATCAAAATTTACTGTGGTTCATTTTTTCCTATTTTTCAAATAAAATTCATATTTTAATGAATATTGAAAATTTCTGCATTATAATTCAAAACTACCTTTTCATATAATTTATTTATATTTTTAGATTATATTTTTGCATGATTTTATGGTCTAATTATATTATCTTTTTATTAGTTAATCCAATGTAGTTCATGGGATAAAATTTCAAATTAAAATTAAATAGAAAAACTATCTGAACTTTTGAACATTTAACTTAAAAAACCCATTTTCTTGATCCATCAACATGATTAGTGTTAAACATAATTTATAAAATTCTGTCAATATAATTCTTAATAACGGAAATACCTGGATATAATCAGTATAAAAAAATTGGTCTAATAGGATCAAAATATTTTTTGGTGAATGATAACTTTAATATTTATTTTACCACATTTAAAGTTAAATAGGGAAATTAAATGTAAAATTAATATTATAATATTATAAATATATCCTAACATTTGTCGTAATCTTATTGGATGAGTTATTATCAACCATGACAATCCTGGGGATGAAAGTTTCATCTTTAAAAGCCACTTTGGTGTGATTATGACATTTGTAACATTTAATTTATATTAAAGAAAAATATGTCATAATTATATCTCTCCTTACTAAAACCATTTTAATATGGGGCTATGTAAGTGAATCTCTGACTATGAATATTAATTGGAAATAGAAAAATATTAAATAAAACATGGTAGTCTATTTATAATTTTTAGTAATTAAATAATTAAATTTAATTATGATTCAATGATGATACAGTAATAGATTTATTTATAGAAAGAATCAAATCATTGGGATTAATAATATTAAAATAAATATTTTATGAAATATTTTATGTCATACATGAATTTTATGGATTACTATGACATGTTATTCTTGAGTTAATGTATTTTTTTCTAGGCAATCGATTTTTTATGATATTTGAAAAAAGTCGTGTGTTGAATAGTGTCAAAATTGACATAATTCATATTTTTAAAATATAAAATATTTAATTAAATGATATAAAATTTATAAAAATCTGAGATTCAGAAATAAATTTTAGATAACTCTTAAAATTACACTAATGACCCAATCATTGGACGTTTTTCATTATTTGGTAATTATTTTAACCCTCTAACTGTAAATTACTTCACTAAATTTTATGAGATAAAGGGGTTAAAATCAAGAAATAAGAATTTAAAAAATACTAAAACATGTATAATTTTTATTGTATGATTATATTTAGACCCATACTCATCCTAACAATTAAATAAATGTGTTTTTACCCATTTTAAATGAAATATAATTTATATTAATTTAATATGTTTAATAATTCCTAGGGTGCCCCTCCCCTCTCCAATAAAAAGGCATGCATTCCTCTCAATTATTCACACATCCAAAAACATTTGGTTCAGCCAATATCTATCAAACACCATCAATATAATACCTTCCCACATTCATGAGGCCTTAGTTTATGCATAACACCTTTCTTATAGGTGTTAAGGTGATAAGAAATGTGATCATCTGAAGGAAAGGTAATGTTTTTATTTAAGTAATTCTATTTTATTTCTTCTGCTATTTCATTAAAAAAAATTTAATCCTTGGTGAAATAATAACTCTTGTATCTTCAATATACTGAGATTTTATTATGTTAATATCATCACCTAAATCTATATCCACTTCCCTTAAATGGGGATGGAATTAATTGTTTGTGCATACGTGTGAACTATCACCTCCATGAACCGATCTAATTCATTTTCCATTACTATTTCTCATGACTGGTTTTAATGGAATTAATTTTCATATGTGATATTAATTATATATTAATAATTACATGATAATAATATATCAATTACGTTCTTACTTTCAAGGCACATAAAAATGATAGTGTCGTTCATGCGTACGTGTGAGCTATCACCTCCATGAAGCAAAGTGACTCATTTTTATTCATTATATCACTTGTATGATATATATAATTATATTGAAATAATTAATATGATATTAATTATGTTATTATTATTATGTAAAGATAATATAATACTTAACTTGTTTCCATAATAATAAATGAAAAATGGAAAACATTACTCATGTGTATGTATGGGTTACCATATCCATAATTATAACATTGTTCTTTTTTCATAAATATATACAATGGGTTGATATAAAAGTATAATTTACAAATAAAAATTATAAAAATTTTATTAATATTATTCTAGATATGATGTATTTTTGATATCATGGACTATTTACTTCATACCAAGTTCATTTTCGACTCGAGTACAGAATATAAACAAAATGCCCGACATGAAATCAAATAATTAACTTATTATTATATCATGATAAATAATGATATAAAATGGGTAATAAAAATTAAAATGTTGTAAAATAAGTATAAATTAACCAATTTTTATTATCTAGGAATAAATAAGAACATATGTGACAAATTGAACACAACATAAGGGACTTCATCTCAGTCTCCATTCATTGAAGCATATTTTGATGTTATACACCACCTTGTTTTATAAGGTTTATAATCAAACCCTTTTACTTTTAATTAATTCCACAGTTTTCAAAAATAATATTTTTATAAGAATAAATTTACTTTCTTTACAAACCAACAAAAGGAATGTTTTTTAATGTATGCGGTGACAATGATTTTTCTGTCGTTGTAACCGTTATTTGTTATTTGGATTCCAATATAAGCCTTAATGTTTTTAAAAAGAAAAGAAATTCATTATTCAATTTTTGGGGGTTTTGGTATTGAAAATGGTTTTTAAAGTGGATTGACTATTTCAATATATTGAAATGATTTCTTGCGATTTCAAATGAAATTTTATGATTGAAATGTTGATAATTGCAATTATTTATAGGTTATAATTATATAATGGAACTTGGAAATTTGATGGGTGATTATGTGATAAACCAAAGATGGGTAGTTATGTGATAAACCAAAGATGTTTGGTTTTGTGATAAACCAAAGACGGTTGGTCATGTTACAACCTCCAATGCATTGGGTATGGAATTCAGTTGTATGGCTATTCCATTTATAAGAGTGATATGTGTCGAGGTCGACCGTATGGTTATTCCATTTTAGTATGATTATGTCATAAGTTACCTTTATATGTTATATATTTCTTTCAGTAGATTTTAATGTAATATTTTTATTACAAAAAGGGTAAGAAATGGGCCTATATTTATAAAAGTGTATTTAGTACTTCTTAAAGGTGAAAATTATTACTTTATGATAAAGTATTCATGGTTTAAATGTTTTCGCAAGACTATCAATTATCCTTATTTTTGTATCCCTTACAAATATTTTTGTACTAATCCCATGTTTTGAAATGTTTTTCATAGTATTTAAAGTAGAATAGAGTCAAGAACGGGATCAAGGAAGAGTTATGAAGTTTAAACATGAAACGAAACCATGTTTCTTTTTAAACATTTTTTTTATGAAAAATGGATAGTGATTATAAGTGTCTAATTTGTAATATTTTAGTTGTTACCTGTGAGTTATAGCCTAATTCTCTAAATATATAAACCTAAAAAGATCCTCAATGTGAATGAAATTCAAATTATTGACTTAACTCAAGAATGAGTAATGTTTAAGGATGGGGCCTTATAGAGATTCATGAACCAGTTTGGGGATTCTTATGATTTATCTATTTTGTGTTTTCCTTCACTTAGTACTATATGACATGACATATAGTATTTACTATAAGGTTTTGGGATTGTACCCAGTATTGGTAAATTGTTTGTAATGCATGTTTATTGTTTATGGTATTTTGTTTCATTTATTTGATATTTTATCTATTGTTTCTCACTTTTATAAAGAAGGTATAGTCTCCTCACATGATCTAATATACCCTCACTACTAGTCTATATTATCTAGCATACAAGGTGGCATGCTTGAGGTCATGTGGTGAACTAGATCAAGGATTTAGTTTAGTGTCTCATGGGCTAGGGATGTTATGAAGTGGTATCAGAGGAGGTTTTTCATTTTATTGTATTACTATTTTGGAATGGTATATGGGATACAAGGATGTTTTAGGCCTTAGAAATTAGATCCTACATGAGTTTATCTAACCCATGTATGATGGAAAACCCAAGTACCAAGGGTGGGATTGTTGTTCTTGATTTGTATTGTTATAGTTGAATGATGTTTCAATAATGAGTAATATAGTTGTTCTATAATGTGACTATTTAATGATATTTTGCTCATGGACATAATTGAGAAATGTTTTGAATTCATACATAATTTTATTTATATATGGATATCGGTGGAATGTATCATTGTAGGAACACATTAGGAAGTTGTGTTTAATGTTGGGGATAGAATGCATTGCACTTTCTTGAAAATTATAAAAAAAATAGTATCTAATAAATATGATAAAAATGGGTAAATAAAAATAATGTGAAAGAATGGTTAGAGACCTATTCCTAATGAATGGTTATAAATAGGTAAAAATGTTGGTTTCAATAAGTCTTAAAGATGAAATGGTGCATAAAATAAAAAAATTTATGTTGTGGAAGCGAAAACAGTTAAAAACGGTGTTTAATGAAAATGATTCTTGTTGTGGGAGTTATTTCACCCCATTTTTACCAGAATACATAGTTTGTATTACTAAGAGTAGTTATATAGAAACAACTATGAGTTTTGGGGATAGTTTATGAATAATGAGTTATTTATGGATAGTAATGATATTTCTCTTTTGAAAACTATGGATGTTTTATGTTATGTGTTCTGAGATGCATTTTTTGGAATTGTAGAGATACCAGCACGATGAAACGTGCTTATTGGGTGATAAGAGGATGTCATAAAAAATTTTCCTCTTAAAGTAAAGTAAGAAAACCTTTTTATCCAAGTTAACAAAGGTGATGAGAAGTTCCATGATAAATATTTTTTGTTTTATGAAGATGATGGACAAGTTTTCCCGAGTATGATTGTGCTAACTAGAGAGTTTCAGTTACAACACCCTCTGACTTTTACTAGAGAGGGTGGACTTAAAGAAATTGAGTTCTGGATAGCATCTATCTAGACGATTCTTGATCACTTAGAGACTCATATAGGGAAGAGAGTCAATTTTGTGGCCTACATTATTTTAGGTTAAGAAAATAATTGGTGAGATATTTTGGTTCAAACTAACCAGGTTTAGGGTATACAGTGGAAGGGTTTTTAGGAAACATTTCTAGAAAATTTCTATCCAAAGACCTTGAGGAATAAAAAGGATATAATTTTTAGGAGTTTGACTCAAGTGACTATGATAGTGATGGATTATGTTGGATGCTTTACTACCTTTCAATGCTTCACTCAATATTTGGTAGGGGATGAGAATATTATGAAGAGATGTTTTTAGGATTCAATTAGACATGAGATCAAGTCTGAAGTGAATATCTTCTTCGTAAAAGATATTTTCTAAGGATCTGGATTTGACCCTAATTTCAGAATGAAATTTCAATGAGGCATTTGGTGGTGGACATGAAGATCCAATTAGGTGATCCAACGGTGAAAATTCTTATCGTAGGATGCACCACTTCAAGAGTTTTCAATATGATGGTTTTGGAAAGGGTATTTATAAAATAGAACCAAACCCTCAGGGTAGTAATCTAGTTTATCGCTACTTGTGTAGTAGGGTGGGACACATGTGAGGTCCAAGTCCCTGACCACCAGTTGAGTTTTGGGAATGTAGTGGGATGGGAAATGTGTAGTGGTTTTGAAGGAATCCTCAACATTTGGGTGATGATGGGGGAACAAGGCCAATATAGATTGCATGAAGGTGTTCGATTACCCCATACAAAGTAGGAAAATGGAGCTCTATTGTCCATACTGGTTGGGGTATTGGAAAAGATTTTCTTGGACTGGAGAATCCTCATCTAATGGGTAGTGAAATACCAGAAACATAGATTAATGCCCAGGGCAGAGGGACATGTCAGCTTTATATAGTCCATCTTATATCTCAATGTGTCTAGGTTGGAACATCGATTGTTCGAGGCATGATTCTTGTAGCTTCAACGTTTTCTAGTGTCTTATTTGATACATGTTCCTCAAATTCTATTATATAAAACTATTTTGTGACTATTTTGGGCCTAGACGTGGAATATGTGTGCAATGTTATATCGATTGATACACCATTAGGGGAACAAGAAAAAATATCCAACAATGGAAAGAGTGTACCCTGGAGGTTGGTAGTTAATATTTTTTATGGAACCTAATTGTGATTGAGATGTATGGTGTTAATATGATATTGGGAATGGGATATCCTATCTAGACATATAGGTCCATTAATTAATCAATTGGGTGAACTCACAGTCTAGTTGGATTGACTTATTCTTGATGATGGGGTAGTAGATCAACTTCTATTTACTCCTATGGTGGATCAATATCACGACGTGTTTTCTTAAGACTTATCAGGGATTCCACATGAGATAGATATTGAGTTCATGATAGAGTTACTACCAGGAGCAGAACTGGTTTCAATTCTCCCATATAGAATAGCACTAGAAGAACTCAAGGAGCTTAAAGCTTAGTTGGAGGAGCAATAGAAAATAGGGTTTATTCATCCGAGTATGTCACTTTGGGGATCTCCAATGTTGTTTTCCAAGAAGGATGATGGATCATTAAGGTTGTGTGTATATTATAAAATGGTGATTCAAATGGTATTTAAGGGAAGATAACCTCATCCATGAATTGATTATATTTTTGATCAGTTGGGAGGTTGTTCAGTATTCTAAAAAATTGATTTGAGATCAGGGTATCATTCGTTGAGGATGATACATTATTATGTATCGTAGACTTCTCTTTAGAGTAGCTATGGGTCTTTCGAGTTTTTTATGATTATATTCAGGTCGACTGATGATACAGTACTATTTATAGCCTTGACGAAGTAGATATTTGACCCATAATTACACCATTTTGAAGATGTATTTGTGGAAAACATCTTGGTGTACTTCAATTCTGATTAGGATCATTCGAAACACCTGGAAATCATCCTTAGTATAATAATATAGAATTTTCTATATGGAAATCTACCTAAATTTCATTTCTAAATTGTCAAGGCACATTATTAGGACACATCATCTCCTAGGAAGGTGTTCCAGTGGATCCAGATAAAGTGCAGGCCATTGTATCTTGGGAGAATCCCATGAATGTTTTTGGTATTTTAACTTTATGGGATTGGAGGGGTATTAGAGAAGGTTCATCATTGACTTTTCCCCTTCGGAGTAACCCCTCTTAGGATGGAAAAATATGGGAATCAAGTTTTAATGGTCTTAATCACATAATAATTATTTCCAATAGTTAAATAGGAAGGTTACTACTATAGAAATTTGGATCATACCCGAGATGGGTATGGAGTATACATTGTTTTTTGATGAATTTGGTGTTGGTATTGGGGAAGTATTGATGCAGAATTATTGGGTTGTGGTATATGGGTCACAATAGTTAAGGCCTCATAAAGGAAATTAACCCAATCATGATCTTGAATTGTCCATGGTTTTTTATACCTAAAAGTGTGGGAAGGAATTACTTACTAGGAGAATGATTTACAATGTATAGGGATCATAAAATCCTTAAGTATATATTCTCCCAATGCGATTTAAATCTTCATAAAAAAATATGGTTTGAGTACATTCTATCCTTTGATTTTGAGTTGGTATACATTCTAGGAAAGGGGAACCGTGTTTTATATTATTTATGAAAATAGTCTTAAATGTAGGTAGTATAGGAATCCAGTTTTGAGTGGAGGATGATGGTGTTGTTTTTTGATATTCACCTTGAGGTTCAGGATGAACAAGGGTACATTACACTTGCATCCTTAGAAGTTGAGTCCACCCTTCTGAGTCGAATCAAGAAGTGAAATTATGAGGATCCAAATTGTTTGTATTGGAGGTAAATTCTTGAAGGTGGGAAATCACATTCCAATTCGACTATCAGTGATGATGGGATCATTTATGTTTGAGGTTTTATTGTCATGCCAACTTGTATTCAGGAAAAGTTAGTGCCTAAGTTCCATGCCTCGAAGTGGGAAGTTCATACTATGTTTACCAAAATGTATCATGATATTAATAGATAGTATTGGTAACTAGGAATGAATAAATAGGTCACAAGTTCATGACACGGTTTTAAACCTATCAACAGGTGAAGGCCAAGCATCAATTAATAGGTGGTTTATTACATCATTTTCGCATTCTGGAATGGAAATGAGGTGACATGATGATGGATTATTGTGGGTGTTTAAAGTATTCCTTATAAGAATGATGTAATCTAGATATTTGTGGATTGGTTGAATAAGGTGGAACATTTCTTACTAATTCAAGATACCATTTCCGTTGACTAGTTGGGTGAGTTATATGTTCAGGAGATATTGCAGTTTCAGGGGTGCCACAGATAATAGCTTCATATCATGATCCTTGTTTTACTTCATTTTTTTGTAAAGGGTTATATAATGCACTTGGAACCCAAGGTTTTTTGAGTATGTAATTCCACCCATAGATGGATGGGGAATTAGATCATACCATTCAGGTTCTAGAGGACACATTTAGGGCATGTGTGCTTGGTTTTGGTAGAACATTGGTGAAGTGCTTGGCACTTTTTGAGTTTTACTATAACAAAATTTATTAGGAGATGATTAATATTTCACTCTTGGAGGAGATCTATAGGATTCCATGTAGATCATCATTGTGTTAGATTATTGATAGAAAATTAGAGTTGTTGGGACTGTGTATCATGATGGATACATCAGAACAAGTTTAGTGGATTTGGAAATGAATGGATATGGATCAAAGTATGAAAAATACATATCCAGATTGGCGTCGTAGACCTCTTAGGCTTATGGTGGGTGATTGTGTGTTTATTTGGGGATCAACAAGGTTGGGTCACCATCAGATTTAGAAACAGAGAATATTGGCACCCAGGTACATGGGGTCATTTGAGATTGTGGAGAGGATCAGACCGATGGCATACTGATTGGCTCTTCCATAATGGTATTGTGGCATGCATGATGTTTTTCATGTGTCATATCTTGGATAGGGTCACCCTAACCCATCTCATATGATTTATGTTGATGATGTTGATCTTGAGGTTGATCCGTCCTTGGGGAGCATCGAGTTCATATTGTGGATCATATTAAGAGAGTATTACATGGAAATATTTTGCCTTTGGTTTGAGTTTTTCTGGAATAATAGTAATGTTCAAGAAGAAAAATGGGGTAGGGAAACATATATGAATTACCATTAGCCCAATATTTTTAACTTGGAAGCTCACTGATGTTTGGTAGTGCAGATCAGGGATGATTCGTTTAAGGTGGGGAGGTTCTAAGATCCCATATTTTAAGGAGGTATGTTCTTGTCTAAAATTATGGTTGAAAAATACCATTATTATGGTTAATGATTCATTTTAGGAGTCTATGTAGAGGCTCAAGGTTGTTTCAGGGGTTTGGGACTCGAACGAAGGTACAATGGGGCCATCCAGTGGGTGTTTCATTTTTGGTTCATGATTAGTAGTAACTACATGCCCTAGATGTGATTTCCCAGAGTAAGGGTGAACAGTTTGAAGAAAACATACAAGGTGCAGGTGAAACCAGGTCGACTTTTACATATTTAATCCATGTGGATTTTAAAACCATATGGGATCCCTATGTTACCGTGTGGCCTGTCCCCCTCTTGGATAGAGGGTGGTGCATAGTTGGCAAATGGGTTGGCCTGCTGTGAGGCAAAACTCCCAGCCCTGTAAAAAGTGTAATTTTAAAATTTTTACCTCTTGTATATTCATTTTTATAACCTTAAATCCTCTTAAATTATTCCTACTTCAACTTTAATGACAAGAAAAAACGCCCCATGCTTCCCAAGGATCAATCTTCCTCTTTTCTATGTCATTTGGATTTTCGTTGGGTGTGAATCAATGCTCTGAGTGAGTCTAAAAACCCTCTTTATTCTCTTTTTTGGATTAGGGATTGTGTATCTATTATTCTTATTATGAATACCTAAAAACCTATTTTCCAATGGATCATAGTTTGGGGCTTTGATTGGTGTCCGTATCTGATCCAAGGTTTAGGGTTAAGCAAGACGTCATCATCAAAATCGAGGTAGGTGGTCTACAAGTTATACCCCATTTTCATGTTGGTTATTTATGTGTATGTGGGTATGCTATGGTGTGTTATTGTTTTTCATTTGGGTTTCCTTGGTATAAATGATAATTTGATTCATTAAATGTTTAGTGGA
Source organism: Viscum album (assembly GCA_963277665.1). Taxonomy (NCBI): domain Eukaryota; kingdom Viridiplantae; phylum Streptophyta; class Magnoliopsida; order Santalales; family Viscaceae; genus Viscum; species Viscum album. The sequence goes on from OY728145.1 coordinate 511,181,601, forward strand.
ATTCCTCATGATCCCCATGGGATGCGTTGAGGATAATTTGACAGAGTTAAGGTCCACCCATGGGGTGTGCCACTTCTTGAACATGGAAATTGAAATCATAACTGTAGAATTGAATTTTTATGTCATAGATCACATAAAAAAGGTGTTGAAATGTTATTTTGTGTTACAGAATGGAGGTAATGGTAATTTTTTTGGTTTTTAACTTGGCATAAGGGGTTCTTTGGTATATTGTTAATGGGTTAAATAAATAATTGATTGAGAAGGGTAATTTTTTTGATTCTATGAGACTTTTTAAGGATAAATGGGTTAACATAGTTAGGGAATTTAAATTAGCATGTAAACAGGCTAATCTATGATGATGGATTAGGTGTTACAATGAACTTATGTTGTAAATTATGAATGTGTCAATGGTAATGGTTATGTTTGATAAATGTGGGAAATTACTAAAGAAGAAAGTGAACAAGGATTAGTTGTTTTTCGGGTTATTTACATGAGGTTCTATGATTATGGGTGGGGTTGGAATGAGGATATAAACCTCACCCCTAGAATTCATGAGTTAGGGAGTCTGACTGATGCTCTATGCCTTTAACTGTTGAATTGGATGAGACTGCTTAAACTAAGGATCCAAAGTAAGTGTGATGTAATTGTTTGTGAAACTTTTTCCATTCTGTGATAGGTAACTTGACTTATCCACTTACACAAAGTATTTTTCTAGCATAGGCTGTAGTGTAATTGATGAAAATTCCTAACCCATGAAACAAGAAAAGAAAATGGTTTATGTTATTATTGTTAACTAATAGCATGAAATGTATTTATTTTTTACTATGTTATTCTTTTAGTACATTCATACACTATGTATTTAAACTAGATATTTTTTAAACACTATTGGTTGTGGATTATGGAGTTTTAGTCACACAGTACTCAAGCTGTCATTGGGTACTAAAGAAAATTCCATGGTTGCAAGTCAGGACAAGGGAAAAGGGCATATGCAAGAGGGTCGATTTAGGCATGGGATATGCATAGTTAAGGGATCCAAACATGGATTTTGGACACATTTTTGGGATTCTTATGTTATCTTTATTTTGGATTTTTATTAATGTAGAACAGTATGACATGAAATTATGTATTTACTGTTTAGTTGTGTGCTTGTACTCTATTTTGGGAAATGGTTGGTAATTCATGTTTATTTTTTATTATCTTTTTATTTTCTTTATTTTTTATTTTATTTGATGTGGATTTCTTTTATATTGTGGCTACAGTCTCCCAACATGATTTAAAAGACTCGAACTATTAGTCAGAAGCCTCTAATGTATGGGGAGGTGTTCTTGAGGTCATGTGGTGACCCAGCATGAGGCATTGGTTAAGTGGATCCTAGGTTAGGGATGTTACATGATGAGAGGGGATGATATAGCTCATTATGGTGGGTCCCCAATATATCTCATGATAATGGGTGGGCCCAATATAGGTCTCAAATTCCTTGGTTAAAAATTATGGTCTCTGTAGAATTATTTTAGAAGTCACCTATAATGGTTATTCTAATTATAAGGGTTCTATGAAGTTGATTTTCCAAGGAACCAACATGACTTTTGTATGCTTGATAATGAGTTTTCATAGAAATACATTTAGTTAAAAAGTAAAAATAATGGTATTTTTTTAATGGAATGATTATGTACTTTAGGGTAAAACATATGTTTTTTTATGAAACCATTTTTCATGGGTTCTCACGTTTTCTTAGAAACCATCATGATTATTATTTTTCATTTATGTATTCTTATAAACTATTTTATGATAAAATTTTAGTAATGAAATTGATTTCATTTTTAAGTAAATTATAATTTGATCTAAAAAATATTATGAAAAAGGTAAACTCTTTTTATGATCTTAAGGTTTTAAAATAGACTAACAGGATTCTTTATTCATCTTTTTTACGTCCTTTATGAGATCATATTATCATCCCACATTTTCAAATGTTTTTCATAGGTTTTAAATATTATTAGGAAAAAATAATAAGTATTGTTATAAATTTTAATGATTTTCTTCAAAAGAAAACATATTTCTTTTTTAAAAGTTTTATATTGTAGGATAAATGGATACTTATAGGATGTGTCCAACATTTTTTATGGGTTTTTAATATAATATTTATGACCTAATACTATAAAAATCTAAATATTAAAGGATCATAAAAATGAATGGAGGTTAATTATTGTATTAAAATTAAATGTTGGGTTGAATAAGGATTGGTTCCTTACATATATCTTGAGTAAAATCTTGTTCATTAGTGTTTGATATAGAAATTGTAACATATTTTGAGATGTTGTATGTCCAGTAGGATATTATATATCTATAGAATCATGGTGAGATTCTTTCTCTATATGAGAAGCACAAAGAGATCACGATGATATGCATTGTAACCACTTGTGAATATAGTATAAAACCTACGAATAAAGGTAAATAAGAGATCAAAACAAGTAGTAGTTTTCCCATGAAGGGGTCAAACATTATAAAAACACAGTGTGGTACTCATAACCTTTTTTACTACTATGCATATGGTTTATGTGGTTTGCATAATAATAATAAAAAATACATTATTAATCTAATAGATAACTATGATTTTATATAGTAGAGAATATAAAAATAGTGTAACTCAAATTATATAAAATGTCATTGTCACTCGAGTCAACCCTCCTCTTTAGTGACACTACATTATCCAAAGTGAATTTCAAAAAATATATAGAGAAAAAATAAAAAAAACTTGCAGAAATTTATTTAATATTATATATTTTGGAAAAATATATCATGGATATCACAACTTAATTCACTATAGTAAATAAAACATCTAATATTTCTACCTAAATCATATGAATATATTGGTATTTACAGTTTTTATGTTTTACTTTCACATATCTAACACCCCATTCGTGAATATTTCATATCTAATATCAAATAAATTTTATTATCTTGATCCCCATAATTTTTTTATAATTTTTTTATTGTGGTTATATGATAATATTTATTTCTTGAAAATATTTTTTTTATATCAGATTGATCCACAATATATTTTTCTATAATAAGAGTGAAACCATTAGTTATAATGTATACAACATCCATACCTAATGATAAAAATCAAGAAAACATTTCCTCCTTCGAAATAATTATATTTTCATACAAAATATGAGATAATAATTTTTATTCACATAATTAACATGATCCATAATTGATATAAAAACAAATAACCCAACATCAACATTAAAATATAGTACACTTATCATTGTTCCATAAAAACAACATTGATGCATTCAAAGGAAATCTAAAACACAACTCTAATACCAATTATATATACCAAGTAAGTTCCCACATAAATTAACTAAGAGGGTAGGGGTGAATTAATGGATATATATCTTTTAAATTTTTTATAAAGACCAAAATTTTAGCATATTAAGAAGTATTTTAATTTAGGTGCGTCATTAACTTTTTTTATACTAAATTTATTTTATTTAATAAATTCAACTTCAAAGCCCATTTTATAAATAAACAAAAACATAAGTAACATAATGAATTAAAAGTTCTACAATTTTAAGAAATTGATAAATCCTTGTTAGGATATGATGTCAACAATTGTTATATAATCTACCAACATCACACAATGGTTACAACGAGTAGGGGTTATCCTTGAACTCTTATTAATAAAAATGTCTCCCAATAAGATCAATGATACCCCACAAAAATGAATAATATTTCTTCAAATGTTCCAATATATCTATAAAATGAATCTCTAAAATCTCTCAACATAGTACTAATTCTGATATTTCTTTTCAATCATCAAAAATAATAAATTCAATAAATAAACACATCTCTTTGATCACTCGTCATTTTCTGTCAACTTCCACTCATATATCATGATATGTTTATGAAAATTTAATCATAAACCATTAATAAATAACTCAATTTAACATTATATTAATAAAATTAGACTTTTACTCTTCAAAATAAACCTTAAATCTTCAGATTCCATGTATTCATACATTATGAAATGTTTTAATAATATAAAATATTGATCATTCTATTCATTGAGTGTATTATACATCCTATTAGTTTTTTGAACACTTATCACTCTCTTAAATACATACTATACTCCATGTTTTCCATTTCACGCCACATTACTCTTTAAATTTTGAATTAAAAGTCACAATATATCGATAAAATTCCATAAAACCACCTTATAATTTACTACTTTAGATCACTTAATTACTTAAAATCACATTATATATTATTAAAGGTTTTGATGTATCATGTTAGATATATCCACATGTCATTGATCAAGAAACAACATTGAATACATTGAAATAAAATAACATTCACTATGGAAAGGGTGATATAATTTATTATAGTTTAATTTATGTAGTAACTAAATGGATAAAATCAAATACCTTTGAAATTTATACTCACTTAAATATAATTTTACCATAAAATCTATTCTTTTATTTTAATATTGTTAATCATTACATATTCACTTTTTTGGATTCAATAATTGAACTTTATTTTCATTACACTATTAAGTGGTTGTGCAGTATAATATCTTAATTATTGACCCCAAATCATGATCCCCGTGCATGTCATAATCTTCCTCTTTCAATTACCATCATAAACACATGTAAATGAAAAAATATTTTATTATGGTGTGGTATATCTATATTAAATAATAAATAAATAATTTTTACCACTATCTAATAAATCCTAGTATAAAATAACATATTATGATATGTTATTTTGATAATAAATTAATGTAAGATATACATTAAAAATAATGTGATTAATTATTAATTATTCATTAAACAAACTTTACCAAACTCTTCTACCACACTTCCAATCAGTCTAAAAATACTATAGTGCCTAAATACTATTTAATTAATCAATAATGACTCATTTTTATTATGATATAATCAATTAATGAGTTTATAAAAATAAAAAAATGAAGTACATAAAATCAAGAAAAAACTCTTATTAAATCCACTTTAACTCATTCAGACAATAATATCCTCTCCAGTAGTCTGGTGAGAAGATGGATACCATAATAATTTCTTTAATTGTACCAGCAAGGAATAGATAAATTCTACTAGTTTTTACTTTTTAAAAGTCATAACCTCTCACAATATTGGATTAACCAAATTTTATGGTATATTGGATGATATATATTGTCTAAATATTATACCACTTACAAATATTAGACACCCATATGATATTATACATCCACGTTCTACCCAAAAGATAGTAAATAAGAATCAAAATAGGAGGAAACTTTAACCTATAAAAAGGATAAACCAAATGAGGTAGTTTCTAGAAAAAAAATATAATTTATAAGTAATTATATACATAAAATTCCCAATTAGATGAGGATAAGAGTTTCAAGTAATAAGAGAAGAATAATATCAAGTATTTCATTCTCTATCATACTGACAAGAATATTAATTTTGATCTCCTAACCATTAAGTCCAAAGGAGTGAAATTTGAGGATCTAAATTTTACATTCCATTCTATATTAATTACTTCTCCATTGGAAATGGCCCATAATCTTCCCTATATGGTTCATCAATGAACCCCAATTTATATATTATTTTCATATATGTACTTTTATGAGAATTTAAATATAGATTTTTATTTAATTATTTAACAATATGTTTATAAAAAATACTTATGTTACCCATATTAACCAATAAATAAAGTCATTTTAGAGGATTTTTAAGTGGGAGGATGTGTAAGGGAACTAATTTATCACGAAATCGATAATTCATATAAGTGATTTAGATGCTTTTCGTAATGATTATTGATATTTTTTGTGTTTAATAAGGTGTTTTTTGATCAAATTATTAATTTTTGAGGTCCTTTAGGTTAGTGAGGCTTTGGAGGAGAATTTTAGAATTTTAGGTGATTCATAGTGTGGAAAATTTGATTTTAGTGCAAATTGTTGTAGAAATCATGAAAAATAAGGAAATCATAGATTATGTGTGGCGATAGAGACAGAGAAGAATATACATTTAGAAGCTAGCAACATTCATGACAAGAACAATGGTTCAAGATACAAATGTAGAATTCAAAGTAAAAAAATAGGCAGCACCAAGATAGTCCTTGACTAGAGAACCTAACCACATATCCACCTAACTTTTGCTAGCCAATATCACTAAGATGGTTGTCTTTCGGGGGGCGTGAAGCCTTTCATGGGTTGGGTTTGGGGATTGGGAAATTATGAACCTATGAAGAGATGAATTCCCATTGTAGGTCAAACCTTTCTAGGAGGATCTTGATAGGGGGTTTGACAAAATTCGTCAAATTTGAATAAACCAAGTCCTAATATATACAAAAGACCCCAAGAAGACTCCAAAATGGTATCGGATATAACTACATATTTAGTTAAACTGTGAAGCTATAGACTGTTGTCTTCCAATCATTTCTATTAGGGCCATGAATCAGGGTGAAAAATGTTCTTTATTTGCATCACTCAGAGTAACCCATATCATTGGGCTGGTTTCATCTCCCTTTGGGTTGTGAATCCCCACATTCCCACATTCCTAAGGTGGCTGACCTCTATCACTATAATTGATAATGCTAGCTTCCTGAAGGGAACAGAATAATGGGATAGTGGATCTTCCTTTCATGAATTCATGCATGGAGTTTATCACCTATTCTAGGTCTCCCTCAATGTTTTAAAACACATTCCTGAATCTCATTCTCAGCGACATATCAAGGTAAAAACTGATTAATTATGATATTTATTATCACAATAGAGAAACTACATTTATTTTGGAGATGATGATGTTGTGGGGAATCTTAGCTGGAAGTGACTATTTTATTATAAGACCTTATAACCCAGGGATACACGTCACGGAGGATGAAAGTAGTGAAGGCCAAGGGCATCCTTCTGGATTACATTGACACATTCGAGTGGTAAAGAGTTAAGACTATCGTAAACTATCAAAGTCTCCTCTGGTCTGCCCCCACGGGCCATCGTATCAGCCTCAAAGTTGGATTCTCATACACTATGATGGATCAACCTACCCTGGTTGGTCTCCACTTTTCACCTTCTATAAATATATATCAGATTCCAAGCAATGTCACAAGTCCCCTGGAGTGATCTGACCAGGACCTCTGAATCAGATTCGATCTCCGACACCCGAAGACCCCTCCTCCTGCAAAGTGTTACACCCGAGAGAAGGGCTCTAAACTTCGCGGACATAGAAGATCCTGGTCTATAATAAGCATTGAACGCTATGTGTACCGATACCCAACAATCCCGGAGAACACCACCACCCCTCATGATCCCCCCCATGTATGAACCGTCTACGGTCAGTTTCAACCCGCTAGCCGGAGGCAGCCACCTTACCCATCTTCTTCTCTATATGGTCTGAGTGAGCCGACCCTTAACAAGGTTCCCCAGAATACCTGCATGCACTCCATTCTTGAAAAGTGCAGCAAGTTCAACGATGATCAACCGCATACGGACCTGAAGAGCCAACAAAGATCTCCTTCCTCCTAACTGCACCTGGTTACAAGCTTCCCAAAGGGTCCAGCAAACAGCTATCAGGATGATGAATCTTGCCGAACGTTCCTCTGTTCTGTTACCAAAGCCCGAAAACCAAGATATAATATACTCGCGAGCCGAGAGATGTTCCCCAGAACGAAATCTGGAATATGGAAATTGGGACCAAAGGAACATTGCCCATCTCCCCTGAAAAAACAAATGTAACGTTGTTTCTGAGTCCGGTCTCTCGCAGCAGTAGCAATGAGATGCCATGGAGATCCCTCTCTTCTGAATGTTTTCCTCTGTTGGTAACGCTCAGTTTTTAATCCTCCACACAAGCAAATGCATTCTTGTTGGGATTTCTTTACACCACGTGAGCGTCTCCCCTTCCACCCCATTACCACTCCACTGCTCAATTCTCCTGAAACCATTCAAATTAAAATGCCCCGATCCAACTTCTATAAAACAACACTGGTCTGGTTCGTCACTCAAGACAACACTGTTAAATAGATTAAGTTGTGATGGGTTAAAGTTATCTTGTATAAATTCATACCTCCCGCACGCCTCCCTGAAGAATATGTCGGGAAGAGGGATGATGGAAATCTTTAAATATCCTCCTTAATAGAAGTTGAGGGTATCCCATAAATGATGTATCTTGGATATAGGTCCCAAGGAATCATGTATCTTCTATGGGTAATTTTATTAAATTGATGCAAGGAATCCATGGATTGAGGCCCAGGGCATCCTATGTACTCTTCATAGAGTACGGATTATCATGAATTTGGTGGGGTTGGATATAAGTTTTACATATTTTAGGGATAGGTGGTTCATAGTTCTAATTTTTTGGTGGGGATAGGTGGGTCAAATGTTTTTTTGTCATGTGGGTATAGGTGGGTCACATGTTAAAATTCCTTTTGGAAATAGGTGGGTCACTTGTTTAATTTTATTTGGGGATATGTAGGTCACAGGTTTAATTTTACTGTGGGGCAGGTAGGTCATAGGTTGAGTGTATCCTAGGGGGGATGATCACACATCAGAGTTTCCACCTTCCAGGAGAATCACATGAATATTTTTATGACAGTTGTGGGTAATCAAGATTGAAGATCAACGAGGTATCCCAAGTATATTAAGGATGAACAACATGGAGGATCCTTACATTATTTATTAGGATACATGTATCATAACCCACATATTTCATGTGCATTTTTTAACATCATGTGGAAGGACTAGTCCAGGTGGTTTAGTTTCATTTGGTATGGATTATCAGGTCATGAAAGTTGTTACAACAAATGAAGGTGTGGGGATTACACGTTGAACTTCCCTAGTGTTTGGGGGTTCCATCAAAGGGAGTTGTGGGGTTTATACATATGGGTTTACATGGTTTTGGGGTTTCATCCTTGGTGTTGAGGTTTTATCCCATGTAGGATTGGGGTTTATGCATATGGGATGACTTTATTTTGCGGTTTCATCCAGGGTTTTGGGTTTCATACCACAGAGGTGTCGGGATTATGCATATGGGTTTCCCTGGTGTTAGGGTTTCATCCTTGGTTTGGGGTTTTCGTCCTATGTTGGTGTTGTAGTGTCATCTGTAAGAACCCATATCTTCTTTTCAGATATTTTTTCCATTCTCTGGTGTTTTGAGGAAAAAGTAGAGATTCTAGAAATTTCCTAAGTACAATTCGTGTACTTTATGAGTACACGCCGTGTACTCGGTTACCGCAGGTAGCCTTGTGCTGGTAGTGTAGCGGCCTTCCACACGGCAGTGAGGGGTGACTTGGAGGCCGCCTAAAGCGAAGTATGGAAAAGGTGAGTACACACTGTATACTTCAAAATTACACACCGTGTACATTCTTTTTTTCATGAAATGCACTAGGGTGGCGTCTAATCGCCAAGAACGCCTTCTTATAGGGTCTGTTAAGCCGAGATCTCTCGTACGGCTGTGACCTTCCTCTGAGCCCCTGACTGAGCATCAAAACTCTAATTCAATCACAGTCAATTTCATTGCGATTGCCTCGGTAATCTCTCTCTTATGCTTGAGATTCGTTACCTGATTCCTCTTCTTTACCATGTTATCCTCAGTTGAAAGTTTAAGGAATATTTGTAGATATATGGTGTTCTTGGGAGATTAAAGGTTTGAGGATCACTTATATCGATCTCCCAACACCTAGGTAGGTGGTTTGTTCCTTTCTATAAAAATTATTTGAATTATATGTGAAAAATCACCCAATTCCCATGAATGGGGTATTGCATGTCTACTGTTTTAGCCTGGTTGATTTCCTTCTATGCTTGTTTTCTTGGGTAGAGGTAAATTGAATGTGAATAGGGTTAAATTTCTATTCTTTGGAGGTGTTTTTCATGCATGTTTTTGTTCTGGCTTTTGGTTTTTCTTAGCATGTAAGGCTGCCTTGTTTTTTCCCATGCCTAGTATTGTAGGATGGTGTGATTGTTGTTCTAATATGCTGATATGTCATAGAACGTTATCCAAGTAGTTCTTGAGGTTTACCTTGGTCGATACGTGTGCTATAATTGTTTGAATTAAACATGGCTGTGAGAACCTGGTGTAGTAGACCATAGAGAGAATGGACGTAAGGGCTTCTCCAGAGCATCTTTATAATTTTATGATGCGAGACTAGAGGGGTAATTGACGTTGAGTGCTTCCTTAGAGTGTATATAGTTCCTCGATGCACGCCACAGGGGGAATGAGACGTTGAGTGCTTCCATAGAGCACCATTAGTACCTATATGAGACTATAGGAGGAATTGATGGTGAGTGATTCCTCAGAGAGTCTATGCTTTAACTGAACAAGAGGGGTGAGACTATGTGTGCTTCCCAGAGGGTTGCTTGTACTTGTTGTTTGAACCAGTGGGGTTAGGCTGTGAGTACTACCCAAAGGGTTACCTTTTCTGTTTAGCTGCTTTCTTTTGTTACTAGGTATGACCATAGGGGATAGGATATGAGTAATTTCCATAGGGTTACATATTTGTAATTATCTTCTTTGATTAATTGCTTACTTGATTGTGAAGTGAATGCTTGAACTATGGAATTGTTTATTGTTGATTGCTTCCGTGTTTACTGCATTCCTTTTACTTTTTTCCTACCATATACTCACTGACTATGAGGCACAGATCTTTTGGTGGTTTCTTACTGGGATTTAGTCTCACACCCTGTTTGGGTCATGCTTTTTGGTCCAAACAGATTATATTGCTGCAGGTATAGATAAGGGAAAGTTCCCTTCTACATTAGGTACTTGATTGCATTGGAGTTGGAGAGCAGGGGACAAAACTGAGTCTTGCGATGTTGAGGATTTGCTTATCTATTTTCCGTTTGTACTTTGGATTAGTATTGTATTCATCATTGTGACTTGTTTTGCTGATTTCCTAGACATATATGTATCATGCATCATTTATATATATTTTCCAGTTGTTTCTTTATCGGTCTTCTACTGTTTACTATTGTTTGGTATTATTACTGCTTCTGCTTTTGTATATATTTTTACTTCTACTGTTTACTCTACCAATGAGGGCATAGTTTCCCCACTATCACACCCAAGGCCCTCACTGCTAGTCGTCATCCTAGGGAATTTGGTGAAATGTGCTTGAGGCCATGTGACCATCCATGTACGGGGCACCTATGGGTGGAATCCAGAACTGGGACGTTACAAAGTGGTATGAGATGAATTCTTTTCTTCTTGACTTATTTCTTGGAGTCTATATCCCGGGATAGGATGGAATAGGTACTTGGTAATAATTTGTTCCCGGGAGTAGCCGTGTACATGGAAAATCCACTCTACCTCGTTTATTACAATTTTCTGGTTTTGTAATTTTACATTTAATTTTATTTCACCTTGAGTGATTCAAATGTTTCATTTTATTACCATTGATGTTATTGAGATTCTATTTCTATTGAAACCCAATGAGATGAGGGTATGCCATATCATGCATCATATAGGCACTTTCTAGAAATCACATGTCATGCATTATTGCCATGACATTTTGGGTGCCTTAGCAATTTAATGTTGTTTTGATAGATGTTGTGTAGAATATTCATGATTTTGTGATAGATGCCTTGATAAAATACATGTTTTTTGATAGGGTTTTGTTTGTGTATGGTTTTGTTTGAATAAATTCCAGACTTTGGTTTTTGAGGTGTTATGGACCCTCATGGACCGGAAATTGGTGGATCATTCTCTTGTTTACCGTGTTACGACATGTATAAGATGCCAAGCTTTGATTCACAGTGAGTATGGGCCCTCAAAGATCAGAATATGGCACTTTCAATGTTCATTTCAGTGTTTTTATGGGTTTTGGAGTAGTTTATGAGGCTTACTGACTGAAAAAACAAGAATACATGACGTGTAATGTTAAATACACACCATGTGTTCTTCTGTTCGGGAAGAAACTATTTTTCTTAAGTACACGCCATGTACTGTAAGTACCTATCATGTAGTCTCTAACCATGTCATAGACCATGTGGTCAGAGACACGAGATAGGGAAATCCTTGTGGGAACACTCTATGTAACGGTTGTGCATGTCGGGTGGTGTAGACCCTTTGTCGGCCCATGTGACAAACAACACAGAAGGATAAAACTTAATTTATACATGTCGTATCACTCTTGAAAACGTTGTGTAGTGTAACCCGTGTAGCCGGCCGTGTAGCTAACAACACGGGTCATTGGAGTCTCTTCTTATACACATCGTTTCCACCTGGAACACATCGTGTAGTGTGAGCCGTGTATTCGGCCATGTCACTAACAATACGGGTTGGAGGAGATCGTCTTGTACACGTCGTGTCCGGCATAAACACGTCATGTAGTCTTATTTTAGTAGAACCAAGTGGGTTAGTCATGTAAGGGGACTTGGGTAGGAGAAAGGGATTCAAGTACACGTCGTGTGTTAGGACAACACGCCGTGTGTTTGGGGTGTTACACAACCATTTGTAGTAAGAGTACATGCCCATGTGGATGGATTAAGGGAACTGTCCGTGTAGGGGATATACACGCCGTGTAGTCATGTTTTAAAAAACTTGAATTATTTATTTCTTATTTCCCCTTCTTTTCCTTACTTTTTTTAGTCCTTGTTAATCTTGAATCTAAGGTGTGAATTTGACCTTGCAGAGTCATTCCACTAAGACGTCCTCCGGTTTTCCACTAGTTATAGGGCAGTGATCAGACGCTGGATATGGCTGATTAGAGACTTCCTGCAGATCCTCATGTTGTTCCAGCCTTTGCACTAGCAGTTATACTGGATGCAAGTGCTGATGCACAGTTTAGAGAAGGCTTCATGGGGATGATGCAGACCTTCCAGGGAGCACCACATCCTGCCCCGACTATGGAAGACTTGACGCGGGTTTTCCAGCAGCAGCATCCTCCCACCTTCTCATGGGATGGAGGACCTCTGGCTGCAGAGTCATGGCTAGAAGCCATGCTGACAATCTTTGAGTATCTAGAGAAACCTATAGAGGGGAGGGTCAAGCTTGCTACTTATATTCTACAGGTTTCCACAAAGAGATGGTAGGGCGTGATCTAAGAAAGGGCTGAATTTTTCTGGTTCAGAGTCTCTTGAGGAATTCAGTGCCTTATCTTCCTCTATGGAACTGCTGAACTCCAATGGCCCAAGGAAATTGCTTGAAGATACAAACGCTGATGATCCTGGGCCTCATTGTTGCTCTGCTTCGTCTGACAAGGTTCTGGAAGATCTTTTCTGGAATGCTAGTCTTGTGCCAACCGTGCTATTTCCGTTGATGCAGAGGTCTCCTGGCAGGTTGTTCTTGGAAAAATCAATTTTGGAGAAGGCTAAAACGTTTTCTCCTTATCAGTCCTCAAACGGGAAAGGTAAAATGGCTCCTGTTTAATTTACAGGCACATCTAGTTTTTCTTATTTGGCGAGTGAATTTTGGGTGCCTAATGCTTCTTCTATGGAGATGGTGAAGCGATATCTATTGATGTCAAAGTTTGGGTGATCGCATCTGGTCCAGAGAGTTTCACCTAGGGAATTCGTAGAGGGGATGTCCAAGGAGATTTCTACTTCTCGGCAGTCTAGGGGCTGTCTTTTTATGGTTTCATTTCTCCATGAAGAAGTGATTTTAATTCTTCCTACAGAGAATAAAGGGAATAGATACACTCTCTTGGAGGAATGTAATAGTCCCTTGAAAAAGATCATTCACACTCCAAAGAAAGGGTGTTCTTCAGAGACTTCTTCCAGGATAGTGACTCGGTCAATGGTCAAGGAGGAGAGTGGCAAGAGGTTGTTCAGTCCTCATGAATGTAAACAGGGTCAAAAGGCCAAGAATTTATTGTACTAATTTCTTCAGTGTTAATCTGGAATGCTCGTGGCTTAGGGGGGAAAGCTAAATGTGCCTTTGTCACATTTGAGTGTTGTAGAAATAGGATCCCTATAGTGGTGATTTTAGAACCAAAGAATAATCCGTGCAGGATGGGTTTTTTCACTAGAAATATGGGGTTTGGTCATCATTTTCATGGCCATCCATGTAATAATAATATCTGGATTTTTTTGAAGAACCCCCTACATGTGGATTTGATGAAATTGAACGAGCAATGTATCATGGTGAAATTGGGGTGCATAGGCTCTTCTATTTTATTTTCTTTTGTCTATTCTAGTTTTTATGGTCTAATCAGAAAGGATCTATGGGATTATCTTGGGTTCATTGATGCGACAGATTTACCATGGTTTGTGGGAGGGTACTTCAAAGTGATAACTGACATTTCGAAGAAGAGGGGAGGGTCTCTAATGTTTAACAACAGTATGTTCAATTTTAACTGCCTTATTTCTAGCAAGGGTTTGTTAGATTTGGGCTTCAGTGGGAGTAAATTTACCTGGTGCAACAATCGCAAAGGTGTAAAATGGATTTGGTGTAGATTGGATAGATGTTTGGTGAATATTCAGGGGCTAGATTATTTCTCAGGGGCCTCAGTGTTTCATATCTCCCGGGGCATATGGGACCATTTTCTAATTCTGGTGAAGCTCGAGTAGGATAACCAGTCAAACAGGGGTTTTTTGTACTCAACAGATTGGCAGATCTAGGAGGGTTTTTCTCAAGTGATGCAGGAATCATGGGCACAAGATACAGATGGAAGGGCTTGGGTCAGTTTGTTCAGACGTCATAAAATATTGAAGGCTGATATTTGAAAATGGTTTATGGATCACCCAGCATCAGAGGACCCTATTGAGGTACTCCAAAGGGATATTTAGGTTTTGGAAGAATCACTTCTATAGAGGTGGGAGGATTCTTCCTTCATTTTATTATGCGATAAACAGGTGACCTTAACTCAAAGACTATTGGAGTTTGAGAAGGGCTATAAAAAACGTGCTACAGTCAGGTGGCTCAAAGAAGGGGACAGAAACACTGGTTTTTTTCATGCCTTCTTGAAAGAAAGGCATAATTCTAAAGTCAACATCAGGTTGGAGGATGGGTCCTTCTCCTCTGACATCAATGCAGCTGGAAATTTGGTATTAGGTCACTTCGAACGATTATAGAAAGGTGAGAATCAGCTAACTACAGGAGCTGAGAATTTATTTCTGACCAAGAAGATTTTATAGGGAACATTACTAGGAGGGTTGTCTCTAAGAATAATGAAGGTTTAATATCCTAACCCTCTGAGATGGAGATATGGGAGGTGGTTCATAATTTTCCTTTGGATAGTGCTCCGGGACCTAATGGATTTTTGTCGGCTTTTAATGTGACAAACTAGGAGTTTGTGGGACCTTCGGTGATCGAGGTCATGCAAGATTTTTTCAACGGAGGTACCATTAATAGAGGATCATGTTCATCTAGAGTGGTGTTGATTCCTAAGGTAAAAGACCCTTGTTCTATCAATCAGTATAGATACATCTGTCTTTGTAATGTAACCTACAAAATCTTGGCGTCTATTATCTCTAGGAGATTTAGCAAGCTGCTTCCGAGGATCATTTCTCACGAAAAACATGGATTTATACAAGGAAGAGGAATCCAATGAGCCGTGGGAGTGGTTTAGGAGTTATTAGAGGATGTTGATAAAAAGGTGATTGGTTCCAATGTTATTATTCAGGTGGACATAGATAAAGATTACAAAAATCTGGAATGGAGTTTAATTATCCGGGTGATGAGAAAAATGGGATTTTAGGACGAGGTTTGTGAGTTGTGCTTCTAGTGTTTTTCTTCCCCATGGCTTCCTATATCTCTATTGGGAAAGAGTTTTGGTTTCTCTAAAAGTGTGAGATTAGTCAGGCAGGGCGATCCGCTTTCCCCTGCCTTATTCATTATTTCTCAGGAATCCCTATCTCAGAATTTCCAAATTCTCTTGAGGGACAATATGATAGACCTTACCAGTCTAAAGTTTTGGATATCTTTTCCCACATTATGTTTGCTGATGATATTATAATCTTTTTCAATGGTAGGTGATCTTACTTGGCTAACATAATTCACCTCATGTTAATTTACGGTAGCCTAAGTGACCAGCAGGTGAATTTGGGGAAAAGTAATGTGTTTATTTCCAACAAGTGTTCAAGGAGAAGAGCTCTGGAAATTCAAGACATTCTGGTAGTAAGTTAAAAGCAGTTTCCTATGACATACCTTGGGGAACCTATTTATAAGGGATGGGTGAAGAAGGTATTCTTCGAGGATCTTCTGAAAAAAATGAATGGGAGAATCCTAAATTGGAAAAACAAGTTCTTTTCTTTTTTGGGAAGGGTGACTTTGATCAACAGTGTGTTCTCTTCTATACCAATGCATGTGTTATCTATTATCACTCCTACCAAGGGGATGATTTCTACAATGGAGAAGGTGCTGAACCATTTAATTTGGGATGCAAACCTGGTGGGAAGGTCTCTTTGGAATGCTTGGTCTAGGATGGCTAAATCAGTGGAGGAGGGTGGTGTAGGTCTAAGGGAAATTACTGCTGCTATGCAAGCCATGCAATCTAGGCTTGCTTGGTATTTTTTTAAGGGGAGATCGATGTGGGATCATGTCATCAGCAGGAAATATAGAAACAATTGGGAGGATTGGGAGGTCAGCAATCTTTCTATATTAGGGAAGATTATCAGGTCCCAGCTAGATATTCTTCAGGTTTTTGGTAAGTGGGTGTTGGGACAAGGGAATTTCAATTTATGGAGGGACAATTTTCTTGGAGAGAGGCTATATTTTCCTCATTATCCAGTTCCAGAATTCTATGTGAAGGAGTCTTGTGCTTACCCTAGGCTCGTAGAATCCATTCTGAATAAAGATCAATTCCAACCTTATAATAAAATTATATTTTCAGAGGAGGATAAATTCTGTTTTATGGAGGCAAAGTCAGGTCGCTTCAATGGGAGGTATTTCCGCCTCTTGATTCACCCGGCCAGAGAGAGGGATGAGCTGGGGGTGCGTTTGTGGTGTAAATAGATTCCAACTAAGTTTGTTTTTATGGTTTGGCATGTCTGAAATTCTGCACTGCCTATTGATGACAACGTTCAAAAGAAGGGGGTCCAGATGGCCTTGAGATGTCACTGCTGTGTCACTTCACATGCTGAGTCGGTTTCTTACTTATTTTGTCTGAGTGATTGGGTGCACGGGCTTTGGTCCATCATGGCTAGAGGGGGAGTTTTGGTTGGGCCATGCAACTCTCTACAGGAGCTCTTCTCAGTCTAGTTCCCAGGGACAGATTCGGAGTAGATGGAATCAAAAATCTGGTGCATCATTTCTATGGTGGTCATTTGGACTTTTTGGGAAGCTAAGAACATGGCTATAAATGTGAACCATCCTTAACTATTCCTTTTATAGATGAGAATGTGAAGCCTGGTTCATGAGCTATGAAATTCGTTATAGAAAGGTCAGTTTTCTCATTCTCTTTGCAACTTTCTCAACAGGCCGGTGGCATCTCAGAGTTCGCATGGATGCTGGATCAGATAGAAACCTCTGTTAAATGGTCTTAATATTAATTTTTATGGGTCCCTTCTTTAGGTAGTTATGCGGGGAGGAGGGCTGGTCCGGCACGGGAAAGGCTCTGTATTGCTGGCCTTTAGTAGCTTCAATGGGCTTGGCTGCTCCTTGAGAGCTGAGGTATGCGCTCTCCTCACTGAGATAAAGTTGTGTAATAGATTATCCCGGGATTTTGCTATCCTGGAATCTGATTTGGAGGTACTGGTCTAGGTGCTCCCATCTAAGGGATAGGTATTGTGTTCTCTGATTTATCTGGTTCATAGATGCATCTTAGAGATGCCCAGAGGTTGTGTGGTTCGGCATGTCCCTAGGGAATCCAATTTTGTTGCAGACTCTCTCTCTCAATGGGGTAGACCGGAGTATCCTTTGTTGATTTATTCTCTTTTTGGCTCTTTACCCCGGGAATGTAATTTGTTTTTACAAAGGGATGCCTTAGGACTTCTTCACTTTAGACCTCCGTGATTTTTTTGGTTCCTATAGGTCCTTCACCTTTTTATTTTAATAAAAAATCATTTTCAGTCAGATTTTGACATAGGTAAAAATGATTTGTAAAACTCTTTGAAAGAAATATCCATTTTTCATGAAAACATTTAAAAGTCACACAATTTATAAAGGAATACATTTAAAGACATTTTTAAATAAAATTTTCCCATACCCCTTTGAAACTTTTGAAAGGAATTAACATTTTAAAAACGTTCATGTCCATATAGATAAATCCTTGAAAACAATTTGAAAACATGGACATTAATGTGAATGATTTAGAAGAATAAATATTTAAAACATTTAAAATTATGTTTTAGTAAAAAACTTCCCTTAATAAAATCCCATTGGAAGCTCTTTCATGAAACATGGATAGGGATAATAAATATGTCCCAGTATATACTTACGTAAAAACAACCTCGAATAATAAAGAGATTGTGAAATTAACCCTTACCTTGTACTATTCTTTGGTCGAGGGTAGGTTAACCTCATGTATAATGGTGAAATAATTCTTATTAAATTATACAAGAATCGTATACATTAATATGATATCATATATGTTCTTTTAATATTGCTTTGTTAATAATATCTTAGTATTACCGTAGTTTCAGGTGTCAACATATTCGTTTTCCATTATATTCTTTGTTATATGAGTCATATTAGTTATGGATGGGATGTATCTTTTTCATATCCAGAATGATATCAAGTCTTTAAACATTATTTTTAATCATCAAATGAAAATTAGTCTTGAATGGATATGATGGGGAATGAATCTTATCGCGTTTGTGGAGACGGTAATCTGTACGTACGCATGAGCGACAATATCATTATTAAAATAATATATAATTGGATGTTATATCATATATAAAGAATCATTATCATGTTATATTTATTATTTACATCAATTACACATCATTATTATAACCATCCAAATAATAATGTATCGAATAACAATTACACCACGACGTGGAGATGGTAATCCGTACGTACGCACATATGGTGACATGTCATTCAAAGGATGTATAGAATAATGAATATGGTTTTACTGTATTTATAATAACATAGCAGTATATAGAAGATATTGGAGTTATTATTTTAGAATGGAAACAACAAAGAAAGATTAAGTGAAAGAATAAAAGAACTTGAAAGAGGTGATGAAATATTTACCTCTTCTTCGGGTTCTTCCTTTTGATTTGACCAAAAGGGAACTTTAGGATGGCTTTCTGACTAAATTAGGGCCTCTAGGATGAAGGGAGGACAGTTTAGAGGGTATTTGGTAATGGGTTGTCTGATAAAAATGTCTTTGAAGGTGTGAATTAGAGAGAATGTGGAGTTCCCTTTTATAAGAGGGGTGAGGGGCACCTTAAGAAAAGCTAGAAATATTGTTTTATAATAAAATAATTTTCAGTTTCTAATGGATCCAAAATGTATTATTTAAAGGATAAGGTGGGTATGGGTCTAAAACCACTAAACCAAAATGTTTTATACATGTTTGGGTCAGTATATTAACTTTATCTTTTAGATTTAACTTTTAGTTAAATAGTTTGACATTTACCATGTCTCTTTGTATTTTTATATTATATAGTTAATAAACATACTATATACTTCCAAGATAACCCCAAATGGTTCATTAATGATACACCTATCATTATATAAGTCTTTTGGCCGAACCTTATCTTTTTATGAATAGAATATCAATTAATAATATAATATAATATTTGTTTTAAAAACACTTTTATGTCAATTTTGACACTCTTTGGTATTTCGTTTTTTCTAAATTCATAACAGCATTATTACTTTGAAAAAAAATCATATAACAAACCCTAACATGTCATATTATCCTAGAAAATTAGTTTAATTCATAAAAAGTCTCAAATTACATTTCTTTGGATATTTATAATATCAATTATTTTAATATTTCATTAATTGGGTAATTACTGTATCATCATTGTGTCATTAATAAATTAAATTATTTAATGTCTAAAAAATATAAATAAAATACCATTATGTATTAAATATATTTATAGTCGAATTTATCTTATGTGTAACCCTATATTAAATATGTTTTAGTTATTAAACTTTGATTTTTACTCTTTTAACTCTTCTTTAAATAAAATAATAATAAGTGTCTTAATCTAATCCAAGTGGACCAAAGAAGTTCATATTTTATTCCTAAGGTTATTTTTGGTCGAATTATAGAAATCCAATAGAATTAGGACATGTGTTATGGTAATAATAATAACATTTTTACCCCTAATTGCCCTATTTATTTTTAACCGTGGTAAATAAAAGTAAAAATTTACTATTCACAAAAAAATTATTTTCACCTTTTTGAACCACATTTTACTTACTAATATCAACCGTGTATCTCGGATTTTTGAAATTACACTCACAGAAGCGGTAAAATTGTGTCTTATGTGAATTTTGAAATTCTCCAAGGAGGTGGGTAAAAGGCGGTGAAAAGTTCAATAAAATTTTTATATATATAAAATTATTACAAACTGAATATAATGAATTAAATTGAAATTATATAGGTATTATGTATCTATTTGGACCTAAAATAAATTAAAATAAAATAAATAATTATTTAAATAAAAATTCAGTTTTAAACTATAACTCAGTGTTTTCACTATTCATCAAAAATTGAATGTTTTCAGAAAATTACCAAAATTTCACCCTAAGCTAATTTCAATATTTCGAATCCAAAAATGAAGTCCATTTTGAAAGATAAAATTTATAAAATTTTAAAAAGTGGTTTTTACTATTCATAACAGCTTTTTTGGTTGGTTGTGGTGTGTTAGAACTCAAAGTTGTGTACGACACACGCTATTGTATTAATCAAAGAGAAGTGTAACATGGAAGCTTGGGGTGTTACATTATCCCCTCCTTCAAATAATTTCCTCCTCAAAATTTCTAGAATATTACTGCATAAAAAGACTTGGGTGGTTCTTCATCATAAGTTCCTTGGGTTCCCATGTCGCCTCTTCCATCCTATGGTTTCTCCATAGAACTTTTACCAGAAGAGTCATTCAGTTTCTCAGCACCTATTCTCTTTTATCAAGAACTTTTTACAAGCTCTTCGCAATAAGACAGATTGGGTTCTAGTTCTAATTCCACATAGGTGAGTACATGCATTGGGTCAGGCATGTATTTTCTCAATAGTGATACATGGAACACATCATGAACTTTGGAGAGACTTTCTGGAATTTTCAAACGGTAAGCTACAACTCCAATTTGTTCTGGAATTTCGAAAGGTCTGATGTACCTAGGACCCAATTTACCCTTCTTACCGAAATGTATAACACCCTTCCATGGAGATACCTTCAAAAAAACATGATCTCCTACCTAAAATTCCAAATCCTTCCTTCGGTTATCAGCATAGATCTTTTGTCTACTTTGAGATGCCTTAATGTGGTTTTGGATTACCTTCACCATTTCCATCGTTTACTCTACAAGTTCAGGGTCTATGAGTTTTCTTTCACCAACATCATCCCAAAAGGTTGGTGTGAAAAATATATTTCCGTATAACACTTCATATAGTGTCATCTGAATACTTGAATGGAAGCTATTGTTATAGGAAAATTATACCAAAGGTAAATATTGATCCCACATACCTTGAAAGTCAAGTGATCATGATCTCAAAATTTCCTCTAAGGTTTGAATAGTCCATTCTGATTTTACATCAGTTTGGGGGTGGTAGGCAGTGCTCAAACGAAGCTCAGTATCAAGGGATTTCTGATGAATTTTCCAGAATCTTGATGTAAAATGTAGATCATGATCAAAAACAATCGATAGGTGTACTCCATGAAGTCTCACTACTTCATTAATATATAGTCTTGCTAGACGTTCAAGTGATAAATATTCTCTTATAGAAAGAAAATGTGTTGACTTGGTAAGATGATCAACAATGAACCATATTTCATCGTTCCTTCTAGGTGTCTTTGTTAGTCCCATGAAAAAGTCCATCATGATATTATCCCATTTCCACTCAGGTATGGGAAGAGGTTGCAAGACTTCTCCAGGCTGTTGTCTTCCAGCTTTCACTTGTTGACAAACCATACCTCATGACACAAAATCAGAAATCGCCCTCTTCATGTTGTCCCACAAAAAATGTTCCTTAAAATATCTATACATCTTAGTGCTACCATGGTGTATATATAAATTGGAACTATGAGCTTCATCCAACAATTCCCTTTTTAGATCAGGTATATCAGGAACACAAATTCTCTTCCCAAATTTCAAAATTCCATCTTCACACACAAAGCCACTCAATCTCCCATCATTCATAGCTTTAATCTTCTTTTGAAACTCTTCATCATCGGTCTGAGAACTCTTTATCCTTTCTAGTAAAGATGGTTTGGAAGCCATTTGAAAAAGTATTTATGTTTCACCTTCCATTTTTATTAGCATATCCATCTTTACTAGATCAGTGAAAATAGGATCCCTTTCTGCTCTCATCTTGTTCAAAACTCCATGATATTTTCTGCTCAAAGCATTTTCCACCTTATTTACCTTCCCTGGGTGGTAGTGTATTGTGCAATCATAATCCTTGAGTAGTTAAATCCATCTCCTTTGCCTCATGTTGAGTTCTTTCTGTGAGAAAATACACTTCAAACTCTTGTGATCAGTATAAATCTCACATTTTTCACCATAGAGATAATGTCTCCCAATATTCAAATAAAATATTATAGATGCAAACTCAAGATCATGAGTAGTATATTTTTTCTCATGAATTTTTAGTTATTGTGATACATAGGCAATAACCCTATCATTCTGCATAAGAACACAACCAATTCATTTCTTTGATGCATCACTATAAATAACAAACCCATCATTCCCCGATGGTAGAGTCAATATAGGTGCATTGACTAATATTATCATCAGTTATTCAAAAAATTCTTCACACTCTTTTGTCCAAACAAATTTAACCCCTTAATGTGTGAGCTTTGTTAATGGGTGAGCCAACCGGGAAAAATTATGCACGAAACGTCGATAATAACTTGCTAAACCAATAAAACTGCATACCTCAGTTATACTAGTCGGTGCTAGCCATTCTTGGATTGTTCTTTTATTAGAAGGATCAACAGAGATTCCATCCTTAGTGACAATATGGACAAGAAAAGAAATCTCCTGAATCTAGAATTTACACTTGCTAAACTTCCCATGCAATTCATGTCTTCTATGAGTCTTTAGGATAATATGCAAGTGATTTTCATGATCTTCATAGCTTTTGGAGTATTCCAAGATATCATAAATAAATACCACTACATAGTCATCAAGATATTTCTTGAAAACTCTATTCATTATATCCATGAAGACAGAGGGTGCATTAGTCAATCCAAAAGGCATTACTCTAAACTCGTAATGTTTGTACCTGGTTCGAAATGCTATTTTCGGCATGTCTTCCTTCTTCACACACAAGTGATGATATCCAGATCAAAGGTCAATCTTTGAAAAGTATTGATCTCCATGAAGTTGGTAAAATAATTCATCAATGAAAGGTAGGGGATACTTGTTCTTTATTGTTATAGAATTGATCTCACTATAGTCAATTCACAATCTCATAGATCCATCATTCTAAATGACAAAAAGGACAGGGGCTCCCCATAGAGAAACACTAGGGCAAATAAATCCCTTATTACTCATTCCTCTAGTTGTTTATTTAGTTACAATAATTCCATAGTGGACATTCTATAAGGGGTTATCCATATGGGCCTTGATCCAGGAATTAAATCAATGGAAAACTCAGTTTCTCGGTCTGGAGGATGTCCAGGTAAATCTTCTACAAACACATCAACATATTATTTCACAATAGGTACATCCTCTATTTCAAAATTCTTTTCCTCACCCACAGATATTTAATTCTCTTCCTCCCAAATAATTAAATTTAGTTCAGCTACTGAGGGTGGATCTAGATAATAATTAGGTGGTGATGATTATGATCTAAAGATAAGGTGTTCTTTATCATCGTCATCAAAAATAGTAACCTCATTATTATTACAATAAATTTTTGCATCATGGTTCGAAAGCTAATCCATACCGAGGATTATATCAAATTCAATCATGGTTATGATGATGAGATTAGAAAATAAAGAACATTTATATGCTCTAATGAGGACTGATTCACAAAACTTTATTGCAATGATACTTCCCTTAGGGGTTTTGACTAAAAACTCCCTTGTTAAATCAAATTGGAAATATCTAATTTCTTCGAAAACTGGGAAGATATGAATCAATGCAATGATCCAGAATCAAATAAAGCATTTTATAAACTTGATGAAACCATTAAATTACCCGCCACCACGTCTTTCGGAGATTCAACCTCAGCAGTAGTGATAACATAATCTTGGCCTTGATCCCTTGGCCTTTTCTAAGGTAAGTTCCCCTGAAGCATAGGACATTAAATTTAATAATTCCCCCTTTATCTATAATTTTATCATTCAACATCGACAGTCTCTTTCTTCCCCTTACAATCAAGAGTTTGGTGTCCTTTTCACCACACTTGTAACAGACTCCCAATCCCTTCAGGCATGTACAAGGGTGTTTCTTCCCACATTTATTGTAGGATGGATATTCTACTTTTACCTTCTTTCCCTTATTTCCATTTCCAGAGTGTTTAGTAGATCTCTTCTTCTCTTGCTTTGATTTAAAGTCATAAGACTTCTATAATTATTTTTCTGTCTTGATAGCACATGAGACAATATCTTCGTATGATGAGAAGGATTGTGAGACTAATGCTCGATGGAGAAATGGTTTTAACCCATCAAATAAACGATCAATATTACTTCTTGGGTTACATATATAATTTGTAGCATGCCTTGATAAACTTTTAAAGTTAGCTTCATACGTTGCGACATTCTCATCCTCCTTTTTCCTCAGACATAGAAATTGTCTTTCCATATCCGCTCGATGCTCATGACGAAAGTATTTTTCTAAGAAAATTACTCTAAACTTCCTCCATTCCATATTTGATACTTCCTCATCTTCCTTTTTGTTTTGAATCAATGACCACCAATGATGAGCATCTCCAGTGAGGTGGTAAATTTCCATGACAAATTTTTCCCTTTCACTACTCCCCAAGGAATGGAATATTTTCTCTAAGGAATTTATCCATTTCTCATCCCCTAATGGATTTTTACTCCCATTGAATGTCGGTGGTTGTTGCCTCATGAAGTGATCTAACATTGATCCTCCACTCTATGGATCAGGGTGCTCCATACGAGTAATGTTATTATTCATTACCTGAGTGAGTTGTCCTAGTATGGTGATTAGCTAATCAACACCAGTTTCATCACCAGCTCCTCTATAATTATCTTTATTAAGAGGTAAATCCCTACATGTAGTGCATGCATTGATATGGTTTCCATTCCTTCCACTAGGTTTTATTTCTAAACAATTTCATAAACTATATTAGTTTATGAATCGCAGTACATAAATCCAAACATGTAAAACACTTAACATAAATTAAACAGTTTATGGATATAATCCATAATCATAAAAATATTTTCCTTGAGGAATTATATACTCATAAACCCTTCATAATTTTTTATAAAGAAAATGAGAATTATCCTAAGAATATCCCCTGAGAGTGTCGTAACCAAGAGTGCAGCAAGGCCCGTTGTCGTGCACCATTTCCCGTTTGAGTCTATCTCAAAGTGGTGTTTTCAGGTTTTACCCCTAGGTACATCTATTCCAGAGCCGCCTCTACCTGATCGTATGCAGACAGGGATGTATTTCTTGGAAAACTCACAAAATCTCTACAATACCAAAAGTCTAGGAAGTTCTTCTATACTAATCCTCAAATTATATCTTAGGGCTATGTGCTCTAATCAGAGTTTACCAAAATCTAGGTTCCAAGTTTTGTACTAAACTTCCTCTAATACCAACTATAATGTCCCGACCCTAGTTACCCAGATTCGGTTCATTATTACATAACATTGGCATGTTCAAAAAAGATCATGTCTCAAAAAACCAATTAGTTTAGCATCCTTGGAAGTGCTAGATACATTCATAAGGGTTACATTACATCATGAAATAGAAAACTACAACAACATTGTTTCCATAGAAAACACTGAGATCCCATAGACTATCCCTTCAAGTTAGTCATAACATACTTATTCGTATCCTGGTAAAAATAAAACATAGAAAGGGGTGAGCTCAGATGCTCAGTAAGGATAACAATATAGCAGAAAATTTCATAAATAAGAATAAAAATTTAAGGAAATGTATAAGACTAAAACAAAATTCTTTTAAACATGAACATCAACATAATATGGAAAAGATAAAATAAAAATAATTACATTTACTTACACACATAATTATTATACTAGTTGAATAATCACATGAAATATCAATATTCGCTTTCATAATGATGGAATGCATAATTCCATACTTCATAAAAAACATAGTCAAGGCCTTGTTCAAAGACTACAAATAAGATTTTGTTAAGGCCTTGTGCCAAGACACTAGTTTGTCTCATGAGACCTACCGATGCATCAAGGAGCTATAGTGGGCTCCACTCGTCACATACTAAGTCTAATAAATTCCTCATATAAAAAGGTTTAAACAAAACATAAACATTCATATTAAAACTAGAATATTAAATGACAATACAATATCCATAAAACATGAATGGTGTAAAAATAACACATCCATAGTCAAACATATCACAAAACCTTCAATACAATATGGAAGTTTTGTATCATAATAAATCAACTTCAAATAAGCTTAAAATCCATCAAAGGATGTTGACATAGATTAAAATTATTTGTAAAACTCTTTGAAAGAAATATCTTTTTTTTCATGAAAACATTTAAAAGTCACACAATTTAGAAAGGAATTCATTTAAATAAATTTTTGAATCAACGTGTCCCATACCACTTTGAAACTTTTTAAAGGAAATAACATTTTAATAACATTCATGTCCATATAGATAAATCCTTAAAAAACATTTTGAAAACATGGACATTAATGTGAATGATTTAGAAGAATAAATATTTAAAACATTTAAAATGATGTTTTAGTAAAAACATTCCCTTAAAATAATCCCATTGAAAACTCTTTCATGAAACATGGATAATGATAATAAATATGTCCCAATAGATACTTACGTAAAAACAACCTCAGATAATAAAGAGATTGTGAAATTAACCATTACCTTGTACTTTTCCTTGGTTGAGGGTAGGTTAACCTCATATATAATAGTGAAATAATTTTTATGAAATTTTAAAAGAATCATATACATTAATATGATATCATATATTATCTTTTAACATTGCTTTGTTAATAATATCTTAGTATTATCGTCATTTTGGGTGTTAACAGATTCGTTTTCCTTTATATTCTTTATTATTTGATTCATATTTGTTATGGATGAGATGTATATTATTCATATCCAGAATGATATAAAGTCCTTAAACATTTTTTTTAATCATCAAATGAAAATTAGTCTTGAATGGATACGATGAGGAATGAATCTCATCGCGTTCGTGGAGACGGTAATCCGTACGTACGCACGAGCGACAATATCATTCTTAAAATAATATATAATTGGATGGTATACCATATATAAAGAATCATTATCTTGTTATATTTATTATTTACATCAATTACACATCATTATTATACCCATCCAAATAATAATGTATTGAATAACAATTACACCACAACGTGTAGACGGTAATCCGTATGTACGCACATATGGTGACATGTCATTCAAAGGATGGATAGAATAATGAATATGGTTGTACCATATTTATAATAACATCACAATATATAGAAAATACTGGAGTTATTATTTTATAATGGAAACAACAATGAAAGAGTAAGTGGAAGAAGAAAGGATCTTGAAAGAGGTGAGGAAGTATTTACCTCTTCTTCAGGTTCTTCCTTTTGATTTGATCAAAAGGGATCCTTAGGTTGGATTTATGACTAAATTAGGGCCTCTATGATGAAGTTAGTACAGTTGAGAAGGTATTTGGTGAGGTTTTGGCCGATCCAAATGGCTTTGAAGTTGTGAATTAGAGAGAAGGGGAAGTGCCTTTTTCTAAGAGGGGTGAGGGTAACCTTAGGAAATGCTAGAAATATTGTTTTATAATAAAATAATTTTCGGTTTCTAGTGGCTCAAAATTTTTTTATTTAAATTCTAAGGTGGGTATGTGTTGAAAACCACTCAACCAATAGATTTTATATAGGTTTGAGTCACTATATTAACTTTACCTTTTAGATTTAACTTTTAGTTAAATAGTTTGACATTTACCATGTCTCTTTGTATTTTTATATTATATGGTAAAGAAACTTACAATATACTTCCAAGAGAACCCCAAGTGGTTCATTAATGATACACATATAATTATATAAGTCTTTTGACCGAACCATAGGTTTTTTGGAATAGATTATCAATTAATAATATAATATTTTTTTTAAAAACTCTTTTATGTCAATTTTGATACTATTTGGTATTTTGTTTTTGTTAAATTCGTAACAACATTATTAATTCGAAACAAATTTCGTCTAACAAACCCTAACATGTCATATTAAACTATAAAATTTGTGTAATTCATAAAAAGTTTTAAATTACATTTATTTGGATATTTATAATATCAATTATTTTAATATTTCATTAATTTGGTAATTACTGCATCATCATTGTGTCATAAATAAATTAACTTATTTATTGTCTAAAAAATATAAATAAAATAACATTATGTAGGAAATACTCTTATCTTTCTAATGAATATATATAGTCAAATTTATCTATTTCCCTCGGAATTCGGGGATGACCGCCTTGATGGGAGGTTCAAACATTCCGATCGGTTTCTAACGTGTTTGTTCGTAGAACCGGAAACATCCAATGATTGCACATCCATTCGGACCTACTATCCAAAGGTAGGTGCTCATTAGTTTGTGGACTAATAAGGCTTGGGAATTTGCATTGGTCGAGAGGATGGGAGGTTGGACTCATCACGCCTTTTTGAGGGGAATTATTGTCTACTCCAGGACTCTCTTTATAGATCTAAGTTATGTTCGTGAATCCTTATTACATTACCAAGAATAAAATGAGCTTTCCTTCAGATCTGACAATCAATGATTAAATATGTAGGAAATTTAGAGAATCTTTTATATGTATTCTAGGTTCTTCATCAATAGAGAATCATCTGTATTTATTAGAGATTCTTGGTCAATGGTACCATTCAACACATTTATATAGAAGTCTCTTGGTCAATATGATGACCATGATGGTTTTAAAGCCACTCAGTGGGGCACTTGAGGTTTATTTTCATTCATAAGGACGTGGATTATTTTAGAGTTGGGATCGAACCCGTAGACGGGCTACCTACGTATCCTTTGTTTAGAAAAGGAATCTGAACCCACGTAGTTCGAGTAAGGGAGTATGATGTTTATGATTGATGGCTCAAAGAAGGATGTCACAATTACTTTTACACTTCAAGCTCACGTGAGTCATGCTCGGTGTGAAAAACAAGAGGTATTGGTAAAAATTAGACAATTGTTCCATGAAAGATGCAATCATAAGAAATAATGTGGGTCGTATGTATGTATGACTGCCCAGATGAATGAAGGTTAGGATTTACTTTAGGGAAGAAATCCAGGAACAGGGTTGATAAAGGTATATGTGCTTCATGGAGATTTTGAATACTCTAAGTTGGGGCTTACTCCTAAAAAAGAGGCCCAAATTAGGATAAGTCTTATGATTGGGTTTTAGTCTTGAAAAGGAATCCCAGATCAAAGGTAAATTAGGACTGGTTAAGAGAAATTAATACTGGGGATTACTCCTGAAAAGGAGGCCCATGTTAAGAGATTTGAAAAATTAAGGTACGGGGGCTTACTCCTGAAAAGGAGGCCCAGGTTAAGAGATTTAAAAAATTAAGGGACTTGGGGTTTACACTTGAAGAGGATGCCTATATTTGAGACTAGGGCTTACTCCTGAATAGGAGGCCCAGGTCAAGGATTATGACTGGGGCTTATTCCAGAGGAGGATTCCCAAATTAGGGTACTGGGGCTTACTCCTAAGGAGGATGTCCAGATTTGGGAACTTTAAGAATTGGGGCTTACTCCTAAGGAGGATGCCCAAGTTAGGAATTATGACTGGGACTTACTCCTGAAAAGGAGGCCCATATTTGAGACTGGGGCTTACTCCTGAAAAGGAATCCCAGTTTAGGGGATCTGGGGCTTACTCCTAAAGAGGATGCCCAAATTAGAGGACTTATGACTGGGGATTATTCCTGAAAAGGAGACTCATGTTAAGGATTCTCTCATCTTAAAGGATGAGGTTGAATGAAAGAAATCTCAATATTTAGTGACATAAAGATGTGTAAATCACTAGGTTTTGAGAGATATTCCACAGAATTCATTTCAGATAAGGATGTCAAATCAAGAAATCATGCCATAAATGGCTTTGAAGAGTGTCTTGAAGACTGAATCTTGAATAAGAAAGGTGGAATGGCTTAAGAGGGGTAAAATGGGCAAGAAAGGCACCCAAAAAGGAAGGGGCGTGCAAGTCCTGGCAGGCGCGTAGGTACTGCATGGGCGCACAAGTCCTGGTCGCACAGGTATGCCTGCGCGACACATGTTGTACTTGCGCGACGGTTAACCAGCAGGGTAATACTTGAGTGACTCTTGATTAAAGCCTTTATAATCCTCTTGAGGTTCTTCCAGAAGAGGGGAGTGCAAGTTCTATTGAAGGAGCAAGGCGTCGCACAAGTGTGGCATTTTTCCCTTAAGGGCTGGCCACTCAGGCGCGCAAGTGTTGATGAGTTTCAACACTTAGGCCTTCCTCCCCTCTTTAGATCTTCCGTTCTAGGTAAGAAATTACCTTAGAAGTGCTTCAGAAGCTTTGAGAAGAGACTAGGGTGCCGGGAGCTCGAATCTGAGTTTCGGGAAAAAAATCCTCCCTCTAACGGGGGGCCCACAGGGTCTATTTATAGGCTGGAGAAGACCCCGGGCAGTTATCACTTAGGGCGCGCAAGTGTACTTGCACGACCATGGCGGCGCGCAAGTGTACTTGTGTGACCATTGTAGAACTTGTGCGACCCTTGTGAAACATTCTTCTTATTCCTTCCTTTGTCTATTTTTGATATTTTTCCAATGGTTGAATCATATTGAGTTAAGATAATCCCCTTTTCCAATCTTTAGATTTTGTGACAAAAGGAGCGTCAACAAAAGTCCCCCCTCAGAGTTGGATCTGGAGAGAAAAGAGGATTTGACTCTGAGGAAAAGAAGAAAACATGGGTCTTTGTGGTTATTGGCAGTTTAAAGTCATGCATGTTGGACATAAAAAGGCTAATGTTTAAGGTCAAAATAGCTTTGACCGAATGGATTAGAATTGACTCAATTCCTTGACAATTTATCTAAAAATATATTACCATACTCAAGTATGAGGGAAAATATGTAAGCTATGACTTAAGAATATTTGAATCTGAGGAATGATATGAAAAAGAGATAAAAGGCATTAGAAGAAGTAGTTTCCAAGAATGAAGTTACCATTATTTAACAAACCTGTTAGGGGGTTGAATTATGCAGGGACACCTAAGGGCATTGGCTACATAGTAAAATAAAATAGTATCTTTTGGATAACAAGTCTGTTATGTAGACTGTTTATGCAAGGCCGCCTATGGGCACGTGCTGCATAGTCAGGCAAAAGAACTCTCAGAAATTTACTTTCCTAGTGCTAAAAGCCAGTGAAAGTTTATGGAGATTCAAATCTTCCAAAGTATAGAGTTTGCAATATGGAAAGAGGTACTTGAATATGGAGAAGATATTTCCAAACAGGATTATCGAAGAACTGGATGAGTATCACTCCTACGAAGATCTGACCCAAACGTAAGGAAGGATAATATAAACCATAGACTTGAATACTTTCAGATCATGAAAAAGGATATGGGACAAATATGTTAAGGATGGCTATTTTTGCGGATCCCTACATACTGTCGTTTAAGACAAATAAGGACAAAAGATGCTTTCTTCCCGAGAATGAAGTTACCATTATCCGACAAACCCATAAGGGGGTTGAATTATGCAGGGCCACCTAAGGGCATTGGCTGCATAGTCAAATAATAGTATCTTTTGGCTAACAAGTCTGTTATGTAGACTGTTTATGCAAGGTCGCCTATGGGCACGTGCTGCATAGTCAGACAAAATAACTCTCAGAAGTTTGACATTTTTGTGACTATAAGTCATGAAAAGGGTTATGAGGATCTTAAAATATTTAAGGTTAGGATTATGACACATAAATATGGGTATTTTTCAATGATTACAGAGATACATAGATCAATGCTAACCATAATCATATTGTGGCTGGGTCCAGAATTGAAATGTTAGACTTCACTACGTATCCCATGTAACACCCTGAGATTTTATATTCTTTTTAATTTCATTAATGTCTTGTGTTGTACTCTACACCAAAAGGAGCTTGCACAACACGCATCCTTGACTTGCCTTGCACGCAATCGCGACCTTCCTCGATAGCGTGTGTAGTACGCAATAACGAGTTTCACTAAACATCGATATACTATTAAAACTAGCCGTTATGAATAGTAATAACCACTTTTTGAAATTTTTTAAATTTTATTATTCAAAATGGACTTCATTTTTGGATTCGGAATATCGAAATTAGCTTAGGGTGAAATTTTGGAACTTTTCGAATAACTTTCATATTCTGATGAATAGTGAAAATTATTAAATTTTAATTAAAAACAAATTTTATATAATTAGTAGTGATAAATTATTAATTTTACTGGTTTTAAAGTATATATAGAATATATTTTTACAATTTAATACAATTTTGTTCATTGGATGTAATTTCATATTTAAACCAGACATAAACAAATGTCAATCTTTTGATAGTTATTATCTCTTAAAAACACGCTATTTGTCTTAACGACGGGAATTAATTTTTAAATTAGTTAATGTAACTGATATGTTTTGAATTTGGTAAAATAAATATCATTTTTTGAATTCATAATATCAAATATAGCTTATGCCTAATTTTTGGTATTTTTCTGAAAACTTTCAATTTTTGATGAATAGTGAAACCACTAAGTGGTAGTTAAAAAAAACTGAATTTTTCATAAAACTTAATTTTACCGCTTCTGTGAGTGGAATTTCAAAAATCCGAGAGACACGGTTGATGTCAGTAAGTAAAATGTGGTTCAATGAGATGAAAATAATTTTTGGTGAATAGTAACTTTTTACTTTTTTTTACCACGGTTAAAAGTAAATAGGGTAATTATGGGTAACAATGATATTATTATTACCCTAACACATGTCCTAATACTATTTTATAAGTGTAATTCGACCACAAACAACCTTAGGAATAAACTATGACCATTTAGGCCCACTTGGATTAGATTAGGACATTTATTATTAATTTATTTAAAGAATGGTTAAAATAGTTAAAATCAAAGTTTAATAAGTAACTCATTTTTAATATAGGGTTATACATAAGATAAATTCGACTATAAATAGTCATTCTAAATCTAAAAAGATTTCCTACATAATGGTATTTTATTTGTAATTTTTAGACATTAAATAATGTAATTTATTTATGACACAAAGATGATGCAGTAATTATCTTATTAATAAAATATTGACATAATTGATGTTATAAATACCCAAATAAATGTTATTTCAGACTTTTTATTAAAACCACTAATTTTATAGGTTAATATGACATGTTATTATTGATTTAATTTACTTTTTTATAACTAATCATTCTGTTATGATTTTCACAAAAATCAATTACAAAATAGTGTCAAAATTGACATAAAATAGTTTTTAAAACAAATATTATATTATTAATTGTTATTTTATTCCTAAAAATCTATGGTTCGGCCAAATGACTTATATCAGGTTATATATATTAATAATAAACAACTTGGGGTTCTTTTGGCTGCTTATAGTAAATTTATTAACCTTATAGTATAAGAACACAAGAAGACACGGTAAAAGTAAACTTATTTAACTTAATGTTAAATCTAAATGATAAGGTTACAATAGGAACCTAAACTTGTCTAAATTCTATTGGATGAGATTATTTTGACCCATCACCACCTTATCTTCGAAATATATCAATTTGGAGCTATTTAAAACCGAAATTGACTTTATAATAAAATAATAGTTCTAGTTATTCCAAAGGTGCCCCTCTCCTCCCTTATAAAATGCCACCTCCTCCCCCTCTTGCTCACACCACTTTTGAGCCTTCAAGCTCGGACACACCCTGCTAATTACTCCTCTACACATCCCTAGAGACATCCTAGAGGTCTTGGTCTTCTTCAAAGTCCAATTTTAGTGCCCTAGAAGAAGGTCTCAAAGAAGCACTTCAAAGAAGAGGTAATGTTCGTTACCGATTATTTCATCTTTATTTCTTCTTCCACTTATTCTTCTTTATTTGTTTCATTATGAAGTAATAACATCAGTATCACTCATATACTGATATGTTATTATAAGTATGAAACAACCTTATTTCACCATCTATCCATCCTACGGAAAAAGAAATCACCGCGTGTGCGTACGTACGGAATACCGTCTCCACGCCGTGGAGTAATCTATTTTCCACCACCACCTTACTTGGATGGGTATAAT
Source organism: Viscum album (assembly GCA_963277665.1). NCBI lineage: Eukaryota > Viridiplantae > Streptophyta > Magnoliopsida > Santalales > Viscaceae > Viscum > Viscum album. Next base: position 511,216,106 of record OY728145.1, read on the forward strand.
GGTGTGAATAATGACTATATATGACTATTATAAAGTGATACTGATTTTGAAATAGTATACATACACTCTAATACAATTCCACGATCATAGGAATGATAGCATCACTTGTGCGTATGTACGGAATACCGTCTCCACGATGTGATGCGACTCGTTCTACATGATCTTCATTTAATAATGATTATATAAATGAATTGAATGAATGAATATGATATATATTACACTAATACCATTCTGGAAATGAGGTATCTATAACCTAAAGAGAAGAATAATAATTTATTTGACAAAACACGCATAAGAACAAAAAGTTATAAACACCCGAATAACAAGTAGCAATGAAATATTACTACTAAGAAGCTAAGAATATGACCATATATGATATCATAAAAATAATTATGATTCTGTAATAAGTCAATAACATTATTTAAATCATTATACAGGAGGTTCGGATAAGTACAAATCATATCGGACCTAAGGTAAGGGAAATATCACAATCTCATTTTTATCCGAGATTGTTTATACTTTGGTATTTACTGGGGTGTATTTTATCATCCACATCCATGTTTCCTCAATATGTAATATTATTTCCATCCATCTAGAATTTTTTAAATCCATTTTTACCCTTTGGTGAGTTTTTAGTAAAAGATATGAAAGGAATCTTTTGTCGTTTTTCGTACAAGGTACTTTTTGACTTTTCCGACAAAAGTACGAGAAGAATGTTTTTTAACTTATACGGCATGAATGGATTTTTAAAACATTATTTCCAAGAATCTTCCTTTACAAGTTTTCAAGTTTATTTTTAATAAACTTATTTTAGTTTAAAATTGTAAGACATGTTAAGAAAGGAAAATGTTTTTGAAGTAGAAAGGATATTTTCCTCAAGAATGGAGTTCAAGTGTTTTATCAAAATTATTTTTCCATCTAATATAATAAAGGGTTCTGTTTCTATCCCTATTATTACATTGATTTTATTATGTTGTGGTGGAATTATTTTTATGAATTCCTTTATCTTATATGAATTGTTTTATGATGTCATGTTGTTTAAGAATCCCATTTTTACTACATGGGTTATGCAATGATGTATGATTTATGATTTTGTGGCACACATAAGAATGGTATCATTATGAGATGGGTGGGACCTATATCTCCCTTCAATGCATTGGGTAAAGATTTTATATCTCATGAGATATACATGGATATAACGGTAGGTTATACTGGTTCAGTGAAACAGGACTGAAACGAGGTGTGAACACGGTTCAGAAATGGACTTTGTCCACTAAGATAGTCTTGGCCATGAGTCTTGACTAATAAGAAATGATTCTCTATGATTATGTGTGTATGCAACAAAGATACATGTTTTAAGTTATTATTATTCTGATTACATTTCACTACTATGATTTATCCCATGTTATGAAATTATGATCTCTTTTGCAGGTTAAGATTTCCAAATGATATGTTCTTATGAATATGATGTGATTGATATTTCTTTTGTTTACCCTTACTGAGAATTTGAGCTCACCCTTTTTATGTTTTATTTTCCCCAGGATATAATGAATGGTTTTAGGTAAAAAAAGGAAGATCTTTATGGGAGATGTTGAAGATCGTTTTCCACGATTAGAAGATTATATTCCGAGTTTCCAAAGAGACTAAACTATTACGGTCCTTGTGTGTGTGTTTTTGTTATGTACTAAGTATTCCGCAAAAGTAATGTAATGTCTATGTATGTTAAGATTCGGGTATCTACAGTTGGTATTAGAGGAAAGGTTTAGTCAAACTTTGGAAACTAGGATGCGAGAACTTTAGTGAGATCCCTAGAGATATTTCTAAGGTATGTCTAGGGATGTCTCTAAGGTTAAGTATACGTATAGGTTATAGTCCTAGAATTGCGCTAAAGATCTTAGAATTTAACCTAATATGTTAGATATTGAGGGTACTCCCCCTTTTATTATGTTGTTTTTCCTAGCATGATTTTTTCCTCTCACACTATTCTTTTTGGGTTTTAGACGATGGCTGGAACCCGAAGGAACCGTGTTGATCAATGCAATGCACAATTCAATGATTGTCCTCCTGAACAAACAAATGTTATGGGAGATGGAGTGCAAAATCTTATTTCTATACTTACACAAGCTATGAATCATTCTAGACTTCCAAATGAGCAGAGAAGGGAACAATATTCTATTGAGTCCTTCATGAGGCAACGTCCACCTTCTTTCAGTGGGTCTTCTGATACACTTGTTGCTGAACAATGGATCAGTACCACTGGAAAGATATTTTCAGTTCTTCAATGTTATGAACATGATAAAGTCTTCTTAGCAGTATATCGTTTGGAAGGTGAAGCTGATCAGTGGTGGAATCTTATCAAGAATATGAGGCCAAGAGATGAAATTGAGTCCATGGAATGGGATGAGTTCAAGAACTTGTTTTTCAGTAAGTACTTACCTCATATTCTTTTAACAAAGATGGAAAAGGAGTTTCTTGAGCTGAAGCAGAAGGATGATGAATCTGTTGGTATATACGAAGCGAATTTTAAAAGACTTGCAAGGTATGCATCTTGCATTATCATCAAACCTGAAAGTAAAGTTGATCGATTTTTCAGTGGCTTAAAACCAAGTCTTCGAAGGGAATTAGCTATAAGAGACTTCAGTAGCTATGAAGAAATTGTGCGTTGTGCTATCAAGGTAGAAATGGAAGTTGGTGTTACATATCCATCTCATGGTTTTGACAAGAAATGAAAGATGGAGTTCAAGGAGAAATCTCAGAATAATTGTGAAAAGAAGATAAATGTTTCCTTATGCTTAAAGTGTGGAAAGAAGCATGGTGGAGATTGACTTAAAGAGACAAGTAAATGTTTCAAATGTGGAAAGGAAGGTCATCGGGCATTTGAATGCCACAATGATGGGAAGAAGATGTCTAATGATGAAAACAAAGGAAGGGATACACAGAATGAACCTACTACACTTCAATGTTTCAAGTGCAAGGAGGTGGGACATTATGCCAATAAATGCCCTAATCCAAGGGTTAGTGATGATCGACATGAGCAACCACTTAAGGCAAAGGATAAAGGGAAGTCACATGTGATCACTATTGGCGATGTTGAATATGACAACGATGTGGTGGAATGATTAAGTGTTTATGTAATGGTATTCCAAAATAATGTTGTATCATGGAGTATTGGAATATTTATGTATTGGTCTACTGTGGTAATCAAAGTGATTGAGATATTTTTGGAAATAAGATGATATGCGCATAATGAAGGGAAAACAAGAAAATGAAATGTTTAACAGTATTCATGAGCCCATGATTGATATAAGGACTAAGTGATATCATGGTTTGAGTATATAGAATTTTGATGATTTTGGTATGTGGAAAGTGTTAACTTTTAGCTGCATTCATGTTTTCACTAAGGTTCAATGGGTATTCAAGAGAATACATGATTAAGGCCTTTTAATGTTTGGAATGTGACCAACAAAACATATTTTATGATATATGGGGATCAACGATGGTATTAAATCTCTGGTAATCGTTTTCACTATATTATGAGAGTGGACTACAGTATTATGGATAAGCCTAAAGATTGGAATGGATTATGTTGGACATAAGTTAGTATTGTTTAAGGATAGAAGTTTTTTCGATATTACTGATGGGATTTCATAGTAATGTAGTTTTAGAAAAAGGACAACCTGCAGGACGGGCGACAACCCATCGTGTCAGACAAGGCTGTGGGAATCAAACCCACAACCAAAGTGCAACTGGCCTTTTTCGCCTACCACTGGCCTACAGGAAGTCCCTGTTTAGTAGGAAACTAGTTTTATTATATTAAGCAGTATGATATATGAAGTATAAGTCCATTTTAGGAACCAAATATGATTAATCTCACTATAGATGGACTTATGTATTTTTTGATAACTTTTCTAACCTTTTTGTTTCAGACAGATGGAATGACCCATCATTCTATCTGCTAACACATCACGAATGACAAATTCAACATCATTTCATTAAGGGATGAAGTGTAAATTGTTCAATTCACAAACAACAGTGAGATTGTACCAAAATCATGTAAGTATTTCTTTTAATTAATCAACTTTAGGGAAATGATCTTGAAAACCAAAAATGTTGTCTTAGTGACCTTATACCCGATGGATTAGATGGTACTTTATATCATCACAAATCTATGGCTTTGTGATTGTTGGGTTTTTCATAGCCATGTTTTCTACCACTCTCTATCAGAACATGATGGTTAGGTTTCTCTTCCATATCCATATTTTCACCTATGTTCTCCAATGTGGAAACCCAGTGATTAGTTAACCATTATGTTTCATACATTAGTTTTTAAAGATTTGTTTTGGTATTCCTTTTTACGGTGTGGGCTACTATTAAAGAAACTTTGGAGTAGTAAACCATTTATAACCCCGACGAATTTTGAGGGAGAAATTCATTTTAAGGGGGGTAGAATGTAACACCCTGAGATTTTATATTCATTTTAATTTCATTAATGTATTTTGTTGTACGCTACACCAAAAAGAGCTTGCACAAAACGCATCCTTGACTTGCCTTGCACGCAATCACGACCTTCCTCGATAGCATGTGTAGTACGCAATAACGAGTTTCACTAAACATCGATATGCTATTAAAACTAGCCGTTATGAATAGTAATAACCACTTTTTGAAATTTTGTAAATTTTATTTTTCAAAATGGACTTCATTTTTGGATTCGGAATATCGAAATTAGCTTAGGGTGAAATTTTGGTACTTTTCGGATAACTTTCATATTCTGATGAATAGTGAAAATTATTAAATTTTAATTAAAGGCAACTTTTTTATAATTAATAGTGATAAATTATTAATTTGAGTGGTTTTAAAGTATATTTAAAATATATTTTTACAATTTAATACAATTTTGTTCATTGGATGTAATTTCACATTTAAACCAGACATAAACAAATGTCAATCTTTTGATAGTTGTTATCTCTTAAAAACACGCTATTTGTCTTAACGACGGGAAATAATTTTTAAATTAGTTAATGTAGCTGATATGTTTTTAATTTGGTAAAATAAACATCATTTTTGAATTCATAATATCAAATATAGCTTAGGCCTAATTTTTGGTATTTTTTTGAAAACTTTCAATTTTTGATGAATAGTGAAACCACTAAGTGGTAGTTAAAAAAACTGCATTTTTCATAAAACTTAATTTTACCACTTCTGTGAGTGGAATTTAAAAAATCCGAGACACACGGTTGATGTCAGTAAGTAAAATGTGGTTCAATGAGATGAAAATAATTTTTGATGAATAGTAACTTTTCACTTTTTTTTAACCACGGTTAAAAGTAAATAGGGTAATTATGGGTAAAAATGATATTATTATTACCCTAAAACATGTCCTAATTATATTGGATAAGTGTAATTCGACCAAAACCAACCTTAGGAATAAAATATGACCATTTAGGCCCACTTGGATTAGATTAGGACATTTATTATTAATTTATTTAAAGAAGGGTTAAAATAGTTAAAATCAAAGTTTAATAAGTAAATCATTTTTAATATAGGGTTATACATAAGATAAATTCGACTATAAATATTCATTAGACAGCTAAAACTATTTCCTACATAATGGTATTTTATTTGTAATTTTTAGACATTAAATAATTTAATTTATTTATGACACAAAGATGATGCAGTAATTATCTTATTAATGAAATATTGATATAATTGATGTTATAAATACCCAAATAAATGTAATTTCAGAATTTTTATGAAATCAACTAATTTTCTAGGTTAATATGACATGTTATTATTGATTTAATTTACTTTTTTCTAATTAATCATTCTGTTATGATTTTCACAAAAATCAATTACAAAATAGTTTCAAAATTGACATAAAATAGTTTTTAAAACTAATATTATATTATTAATTGTTATTTTATTCCTAAAAATCTAATGTTCGGCCAAATAACGTAGATAAGGTTATATATATTAATAATAACCAACTTGGGGTTCGTTTGGCTGCTTATAGTAATTTTATTAACCTTATAGTATAAGAACACAAGAAGACACGGTAAAAGTAAACTTATTTAACTTAATGTTAAATCTAAATGATAAGGTTCAAATAGGAACCTAAACTTGTATAAATTCTATTGGATGAGAGGATTTCGACCCATCCCCACCTTAGCTTCGAAATATATAAATTTGGATCTATTTAAAACCGAAATTGACTTTATAATAAAATAATAGTTTTAGTTATTCCAAAGGTGCCCCTCTCCTCCCTTATAAAAGGCCACCTCCTCCCCCTCTTGCTCACACCACTTTTGAGCCTTCAAGCTCGGACAACCCCTTCCAATTCCTCCTATCCACTTCCCTAGAGACATCCTAGAGGTCTTTGTCTTCTTCAAAGACCAATTTTAATGCCCTAAAAGAAGGTCTCAAAGAAGCACTTCAAAGAAGAGGTAATGTCTATTACCGATTCTTTCATCTTTATTTCTTCTTCCACTTCTTCTTCTTTAGTTGTTTCATTATGAATTAATAACATCAGTATCACTCATATACTGATATATTATTATAAGTATGAAACAGCCCTATTTCACCATCTATCCATCCTATGGAAAAAGAAATCACCGCGCGTGCGTACGTACGGAATACCGTCTCCACGTCGTGGTGTAATCTATTTTCCACCACCACCTTACTTGGATGGGTATAATGGTGTAAATAATGAATATTTATGACTATTATAAAGTGATACTGATTCTGAAATAGTATACATACACTCCAATACAATTCCACGATCATAGGAACGATATCATCACTCGTGCGTACGTACGGAATACCGTCTCCACGATGTGATGCGACTCGTTCTACATGATCTTCATTTCATAATGATTATATAAATGAATTGAATGAATGAATATGATATATATTACACTAATACCATTATGGAAATGAGGTATCTATAACCTAAAGAGAAGAATAAGAATTTATTCGACAAAACATGCATAAGAACAAAAAGTTATAAACACCCGAATAACAAGTAGCACTGAAATATTACTACTAAGAAGCTAAGAATATGACCATATATGATATAATAAAAATAATTATTATTCTATAATAAGTCAATAACATTATTTAAATCAATATACAGGAGGTTCGGACACGTACAAAGCATATCGGACCTAAGGTAAGGGAAATATCACAATCTCATTTTTATCCGAGATTGTTTATACTCTGGTATTTACTGGGGTGTATTTTATCATCCACATCCATGTTTCCTCAATATGTAATATTATTTTCATCCATCTACAATTGTTTAAATCCAATTTTACCCTTCAGTGAGTTTTTAGTAAAACATATGAAAGGAATCTTTTTTCATTTTTCGTATGAGGTACTTTTTGACTTTTCCGACAAAAGTACGAGAAGAATATTTTTTTAACTTATACGGAATGAATGGATTTTTAAAACATTATTTCCAAGAAGCTTCCTTTACAAGTTTTCAAGTTTATTTTTAATCAACTTATTTTAGTTTAAAATTGTAAGACATGTTAAGAAAGGAAAATGTTTTTGAAGTAGAAAGGATATTTTCTTCAAGAATGGAGTTCAAGTGTTTTATCAAAATTATTTATCCATCTAAGATAATAAAGGGTTATGTTTCTATCCCTATTATTACATTGATTTTATTATTTTGTGTTGGAATTATTTTTATTAATTCCTTTATCTTATATGAATTGTTTTATGATGTCATGTTGTTTAAGAATCCCATTTTTACTACATGGGTTATGCAATGATGTATGATTTATGATTTTGTGGCACACATAAGAATGGTATCATTATGAGATGGGTAGGACCTATATCTCCCTCCAATGCATTGGGTAAAGATTTTATATCTCATGAGATAGACATGGCTGGAATGGTAGGCTATATCGGTTCAGTGAAACAGGACTGAAACGAGGTTTGAACTCGGTTCAGAAATGGACTTTGTCCACTAAGATAGTCTTGGCCATGAGTCTTGACTAATAAGAAATGATTCTCTATGAGTATGTGTGTATGCCATAAAGCTTCATGTTTTATGTTATTATTATTGTGATTAAATTTCACTACTATGATTTATCCCATGTTATGAAATTATGATCTCTTTCGCAGGTTAAGATTTATAAAAGATATGTTCTTATGAATATGATGTGATTGATATTTCTTTTGTTTACCCTTACTGAGCATTTGAGCTCACCCTTTTTATGTTTTATTTTCCCCAGGATATAAAGAAAGGTTTTAGGTAAAAAAAAAGGAAGATCTTTATGGGAGATGTTGATGATCTTTCGCCACAATTAGAAGATTATCTTCCAAGTTTCCAAAGACACTAAACTATTACGGTCCTTGTGTCTGTGTTTTTGTTATGTACTAAGTATTCCGCAAAAGTAATGTAATGTCTATGTACGTTAAGCTTCGGGTCTCTACATCCCATAAGGATGAGAATCAAGCCATACGTAGTTCTTAAACTACAGTTTAACGTCGTGTGGGACAAAAGGATTATAGATCTAAGTTTAGGGTCATATATCATGGACCATTGTAAGAAATACACAGTGTGTGTTTTCATGGGGACTTTTCAGCCAAGGGACTGAAAATGGAATTTGGGGTTAGGCCCAAAGACTTGGGGCTGGATTCGAGGGAAACTCGAACATTCCTACGTATCCCATAAGGATGGGAATCAAGCCCACATAGTTCTAGAAATACCCTCTATACAAATTTGGTTTGTACATGTGAATGGTGAAAGGGGACTTTAGTGAAATGATGGTTTAACCCAAGATAAAAGGTTTTGGCATTGCCATGTATGCACGTAGTCTTTTAAATGAAACATGATTGAAAAATCAATGAAAATACTGGTTCCCTCTCAGGTGAGGGTATCAAGGAAATTTGTAGTTTATTGTCATACTGTACAAAACTGTTGTATAGTTTAACGTCGTATAACAAGGAAAAAAGTGAACCAATGTAAAGATATTGATTCTAAGGGCGGTTTCACGAATTAACATCATATGAGATGGAGATGAACCGACGTGAAGAGATTGGTTTTGGGCTTGAACCTTGGGAGGTTACCTACATACCTAGCCTAGAAGGCAAGGATCAAAGTACGTGTATTTCAATTAAAGAATGAATTAATGATCAAGTTGTTCTTGGGGACAATGACCTAAAAAATGATGTTAGGGCTTACACATGGTTAGAAACCCAAAAAGAGTGTTATGGTCGGGGTTTTCTCGAAGCTCACATGAGTCATACTTGGTGTGAGAAACAAGAGGTAACAACAACCTTAACGATGCATATTTTAATGTCATGTAGGACATATAAAGGGACTATGCAGTTTAAAGTCTTGCAGTTGAGACTATTGGTGCTGCACAGTTTAGTGTCATGTAGTAGGGACAAAATACAGTTTAATGTCATGTAAGACATATCACAGACTTTCTGTACAGTTTAGCGTCATGTAGCTAGGATGATGGGGACAATAGAGTTTAACGTCATGTTGGATGAAAGGGGGACTATGCAGTTTAATGTCATGCAGGGAGGACAAAAGAGTACACCATTTTAACGTCATGTTGGACGCATTGGGGATTTTTTTCCCACAGTTTAACGTCATGTTGGACGAAAGTGAGAATAGTTTAAGGTCATATAGGACCTTTGATGATTATGTAGTTTAACGTCTTTCCCGACGTAAGGGACTTTTATACAGTTTAGCATCATGTAGTTAGGACGTCACAGTTTAACGTCTTGCTTGACGTAAGGGACTTGCAAATAGTTTAGGGTCATATGAATGGACCGTTGATGATGCAGTTTAAGGTCATACAGGACCTAGTTGCAGTTTAAGGTCATACTGGACCATTTAGGGAACTTTTTCACAGTTTAACATCATGTGGGACAAAAGTACAAATAGTTTAAGGTCATATGTATGGACTATTGCTATAGAGTTTAACATCATATAGCAAGGAAGAGAAAGGTACTTTGCAGTTTATACAAAATAATTCTTCAAAAATCTAGCATTGGTTGGAGTAGTGATGAGTTCTCCGTCCATTGAGATTCATTAATAAGCTCCATTGGTTTATACCCTATGTATTGAATAAGGTCCTTCCCATTTTGGCTCAAGCTTGGGAGTTTTCTTTCCTAGTATCATTGGAGTTCTGATAACTAATACCAATTCTCCCTAAGTTAATGAACGAAGATGAACTTTTTTGTTAAATGATCGTGCTATTCGATTCTGATAGACTTCCAAGTGGTGCAAAGTGCACAATCTTTTCTCATCTAACCGTTCCAATTCATTCAATTACTTTTGAGATTTTTCATCTGTTGATGATTGATCAAAAATGGCAAATATGAGCGAGGGTAGTTGAACTTCAATGGAAAAGACGGCTTCCGTTCCATATACCAATGAATATGGAGTTGACCGAGTTGTAGTGTGGGTGGTAGTCTGATAAGCCCATAAAGCATGAAAGAGTTTTTCAGGCCATGACCTCTTATCTTTATCTACCATCTTTTGTAGTATATTTGAAAGAGTCTTGTTAAAGGCTTCTATCTGGCCGTTGGCCGCTGCATGATACCGAGATGAATGGTTGGATTTGATGTTGTATTCTTGATACAACTTCTTCATCTCGGATGAACAAAAATTGGTGCCATTGTCCGTCAATATGGTATGAGGGACACCAAATCTGGTAATGATGTTAGACTTTATGAAGCTAACAACGCATTTAGAATTGACTTCCTTGAGAGTTATTGCCTCTGCCCATTTGGAAAAGAAGTCAGTAGTAGTAAGAATGTAATTAAACTGCTTGGCCATAGCCGAAGGGTAAGGTCCCACCACATCCATTCCCCATGTGGCAAATGGCCATGAGTATTTAGTTGTATGAAGCAACTCTGGAGGTTGATGAATGAAGTTGGCATGTACTTGGCATGAATGACACTTCTTTGTGAAATCGACACAATCTCGTATCATTGAAGGCCAAAAGTATCCAAGCCTTCGAATCTGATCAGAAAGTCTATGTCCAAACTGGTGGGCACCACAGACTCTTACATGCACTTCTTTCATGACATCCATTGTCTCTTCACCATCAATGCATCTGAAGAGAACTCCATCAGAACCACGTTTGTAGAAAAAAATTTCTAGGTGATCTGGGCTATCATAAAGAGTAAAATTAACCACACATCACCGGATTTGTTCTTTTTCAGCTATATCAGGTGGAAGTGTTCCATTTTGAAGGTATTCTCTGATAGGTGACATCCATCCTGTAGTATGACCATACGGTTCAGGAATGGGACAAATTTAATTAATTTCCTCTGTTCTGATCCAAACATAAGGTGATTTCACGACGGTGGGCTATACTGATGGTTGTCTCGTCCCGATTTGGATCTGTCGGAGCTGTGGCTATATTAGCCAATGCATCAGCTTGAGTATTTTGTGATCTTGGGACATAAGAAAATTTCGGTTCCCAAGGGAATTCCGCCATTATTTCTCTGACGTAATCATACAAAGGGATTAGTTCTTCTTTTTTGATGGCATAATCCCCATTGACTTGTGTGATTACCAGGTCTAAATCACCTTTCACCTTTAAGTTATTTACTGGTTCTTGAAGTGATAATTCCAAACCTACGATGAGAGCTTGGTATTCTACTTCATTATTGGTACCACCTTCCCACAATAAGAAGGAATAAGGTAACACTGCCTTTTCTGGAGAAATGAGCACAATTCCTAAGCCAACTTTGTTGAATTTAGGATTTTCCATTTTCCTCCCTGTTGGACTTCTGGAAGCACCATCAAAATACATTTCCCATGACTGAGGACTTTCTTGAATAGAGAAGACTTCCTCATCATGGAGTTCAATATCTGAAGATTTGTCTTCCACTGAAGGGTGTTCAGCTAGGAAATCAGCCAGAGCTTGGCCCTTTATCGCCTTTTGAGACACATACTGAATGTCGAATTGCTGCAAAATAACTTCCCACCTTGCCAGACGTCCTGTAAGCATTGGACGACTTAGGATAAATTTTAGCGGGATATTGCGAGATACCAATTAGACCTCATGATGTTGCAGGTAGTGTCTCAACTTCTGAACTACAAAGATTAATGCCAGGAAGAACTTCTCAATACTTGAATACCGGGTTTCTGCTTCAAGCATGGTTCGACTGAGATAGTAGAGGTTGTTTTCATTCCCAACATCATTCTTTTGAGCAAGGAAGGCACCCAATGATCGCTCTAGAGATGTCACATAGAGGATATGTGGTCTTCCTTCAACAGGTGGCATGAGTACCGGTGGACTCAAGAGGTATTTCTTGATAATATAGAATGCTTCTTGACATTCTTTAGTCCACTGATAAGTGACTCCCTTCTTCATCAATTTGGTGAAGGGTAAACTATTTCTTGCTAAATTGGCGATGAAACGCCGAATATAGGCTAAGTGTCCTTGAAGTCCTCTTAATTATTTCGAATTTTGAGGAGGTGACATACCAAGGATTGACTTGGTCTTCTCAGGATCGACTTCAATACCACGATGGCATACAATAAAGCCGAGAAATTTTCCTGAGGTTACCCCAAAAGCACATTTTAAGGGGTTCATCTTCAAATTATGTTGTCAAAGCTTGCAGAATATGACTTCCAAATCAGCCAAGTGATTAGAACATTTTTTGGATTTAACTACCAAATCGTCTACATAGCATTCAAAAAACTTCCCTAAGAAGGGTTTGAAGATACGATGCATGGAACGCTGATAAGTTGCACCTACATTCTTTAAGACAAAGGGAATTACCCAGTAGAAAAACACACCCTGAGGGGCTCTGAAGGCTATTGATTCCTCGTCTTCTGGGGCCATTTGGATCTGATTATATCCGGAATATCCATCCATGAAGGAAAGTACTTCATATCCAGCTGTTGCATCAATTAGAAGTTCTATAATCGGAACTGGGAAATCATCCTTAGGACAATGCCGATTAAGATCTCTGAAATCGATGCAAACTCTAATTTGTCAGTTCTTTTTCTTTGCAGGGACAATATTAGCCAACCATTTGGGATATTGAACTTCTCTGACGAAGTTATCTTTGATAAGCTTATCCACTTCAGCTTCAATTTTAGAAGAATAAGTTGGGTGTGTTGTTCTCGTGGCTTTCTTAAATCCTTGATATTCTTCAGGTAAACCCAAATTATGAGTAGCAACATCAGGATCAAGCCCGGGCATTTCTGTATAGTTCCAGGAAAATATATCTCTATTTTTCTTTAGAAAAGAAATATACATCTCTTTCTCTTCAAGATTCATGGCCGCACTGATTAAAGTGGGGCGTGGATCTCCTTTTGTACCCAGATTTATTTCTCTGAGTTCATCCACAGTGGTAGAGATAGCCTCTTCAAATGTTGGAGGAGCACCTCTGAGATCTTCCTCTTCTTCTTTATCATGTGTTATTTCTTCCGTTTCTACTTGCATAGTAGATGATAAAGTAGAATTCTCATGATCCGAAGAGATGTCAAAATTTTCATATCTTGAAGAAGAATCTTCCATTTCTGACCTGATTGATGATGAAGGGTCTTCTTTGGGTAATAAAGAGGAGATGATGGATTGAGAATCGACATCATTGTTCACCTCCGATGTTTCTATAACTTCTTCTGGCCTAATTGGCGAAGCATAGACTTGTTGTATTTCAGCAGATGAAATGAAGATGTCACCATTTGTGCTTTCATCACTGCTTGGTAGATTACCAATTTCTCCCATGTTGTCTGGCCCGATTTCCGTAATTGACATTATGGATCTTTCCATAAGAGTATTTTGATTTGGGTATATATTGTTAATTTGACTGATAGGAAACACATAATCTGTACTCACATGTTTAAATGGATTTACTGGAATTTTTTCCAAACCATATGGAGCCTTAACATTGGTAATATCATTTGTTAAGGATTTCTCCCTTTGCTTCATGTGATAGAATTCCGCCTCAATGTATTGAGACTCACATGTCTTGAACGACACCTTATCACCATACAATGTCCCAAATTGACCATCGAAACAATATTTGAGACATTGATGGTATGATGAAGGGATAGCCGCATGTTGATGTAGCCAGGGTCTTCCAAGCAAGATGTTGAAGGCTGAGTCTTGATCAATAGCCATGAAATCTGAATTGGATACAAGATCTCCAAACTGAGTTCTGAGTGTAACTTCACCCAGTGGTTCTTGTTCATTTTTATCATATCCCTATAGCATCATGGTGGAAGGAGATAAATCAGATTCTGTGAGGCCCAATCGACGAAGTGTACGAATGGGCATGAGGTTGACTCCTGAACCATTGTCAATGAAAGCCCTTCGAACATCCACGCCATTGACCTTTCCAGACAAGTACAATGGTCTAATATGTCCATGCATAATATCATCTTCATCTTCATCAGTAAAAGATATTATTGCATGGCATTCTGTAGGATTATTCTCTATGTGATAGACTTCAGCTGCAGCAATTTCAGTTTCAAACTCCTGAGGATTTGACAAAGCCTCGATGAGTGCTTCCAGAAGATCTTTTGACAGATTCAGAGCATCCAGAATTGATAACTTGGCTGGTACTTGGATGTAGATGCTTTGTAAGTTGATGCATCTTGTATTGGGAAAGGAGTTGGAAATATTCCTGGTTTTGGAGGATTAGACCGATTAGATCCATTTACTTGCTGAGAGGAAGAATATGGAACCTTCAACCGGTCTTCCAAAACAACTGTGCTAGGACTGAATTTTCTATTGGTAGAAGAACTTGCTTGTTCTTTCTGAGCTCGCTGAAGGGCTCTACCACGAGTTTTTGTTGCGTACACAGTTCTAGCAGGGGTAGAATTGGAATAGTGGATTCTGAAAGATCCACTTCTTCCCCTATATCCTGAGCCCCTGGAACTTCCTATGATTCCTCTGTTTGATACAGGGAATTCAGGCTCATTGAAATCAAAACTGTGCCTGGCATATGGATCTGTTAATTGAATCATATTAACAGAACCAAAGATTAACTCTTCGTCTGATGAAGAATCTGCCTGATTAGCCTGTTTAGGTTGTGCCATTTGGTGGGACGGTGCCTGTGGCTTTGAAGTAGATGGCATGAAGTCTATCAAAGTCAAATACAACTTAGGCTTTGACACATACTCATCTTCTTCTGATTCTTTTTCTTTCTTTGAATCATGCTGTTTCTTTGAGGAATTTCCCTCTGAAGAAGAGGGTTTTGCCGCAACATTCATGGCAGAAGACACAATTGGTTTCTTTAATTGTGTTCGCAAAATAGCATGAGTTCGATTGATTGTCTTTCTGACCATCCAATCATCATACTTAGGGGCATTTTTTCTTTTGACTTCTTTCCATTCACCTTCCTCCTCTGGAACTGTAGCAGTGACACATGCTACCTCGGTTGAGGAGCCTTTCAATGTGACTTGTCCCGAGTCGACCATCTTTTTCAGGAGGTCTTTGAAGACAAAACACTCCTGGATGGGATGCCTCAACATTTGATGAAAAGGGAAATAATTGGGACGGTCTTCATCTCCTTTCTTGTTTGGCCTCTTGGGCATTGGCAATTGAACCAAATTTTTTTCTAGATCCAAAATAAAATAACCAGGAACTTGTTCATTTCATAAAGAGTATGTTTTGATCTTCACATCCTCAAATTGTTTTCGCCTTTGATCTTTTTGATCATCTAGACGAAAATGCCTTTGTTGTTAGCACTCAGAAGGTGGATCCCTTCGAGAACATGAAGGTTTTGAGGTAGAAATAGGTACAGGTGCTTGTTTAAGCATAACTGTAGCATTTTCTGCTTTACCCATTCTCCTTCCTAGAGCTGATGGAATTACACGAGATTTAGCCTTATCCTGTATAAGGGAATCTTCAATCTGCTGAGCGATTGAAGTAAGGTCTCGAAACCCTACTGTGTATTTCACAGGGATTAACGGCGTGCGTAATTCGTCACTCAGATTTGCCACACAGATTGGAAACAATTCTTCTTGATGGAGTTCTAAACTCAAGGAATAAGTTAATCCCTTCCATCGAGCAATTAAATCAGAAAACATTTCATTCTCCCTTTTCTTACAGTTTGTAAGATCGAAAACTGTTGTGTTTGGCAAAGTTGAGCTGAACTGAAGGAGGAATTTTTGGTGAAGATCCTCCCATCCGGTAATTGACTGGGATTGCAAGCGTGTATACCAAATAAAAGCTGGTCCTTGTAAGGTTTTCATGAAGCATCTAAGTTTCACTGCTTCTTGATGATCCGGAGTTCCCATCATATGATCGCAACAAGACACGTAATGCGTCAAATACTGTTCAGGATCACCCGATCCATTGAAAATATGGAATACAGGGTTCCCAAAACTGGATGGAGGAGAAATTGAATCTACCCATTCAGGGTAAACTTTCTTTTCTGGTTGAACTTGCGCACGATTCCCTTCCATAGTCTCTAACCGAGTTGTTAATGACACAATAGTAGTTATTAACTTTTGATAAACATCCGGTTGAACTTGGACTTGGGTAGGTGCAATGACTGGATCTTGGACAGATGTGGCGATTGGTGCTGCAACTGATGGTAGTACTGCCAACTGTTATTGCACTTGACCCGTAGGATTAGACCTGTGAGGGTGTACTAATAGAGGAGGATATTCTTGATCCATCTCAGTAGCTGCAACAAATTCCTTTGTCTGACTGACTCCAGCATGCTTAAGAAGAAGACTACTCTGAAGTAGTTCTGCATTCAACCTTCTTAATTCCTTCATTTCTTCCTCCGGTTGTGCAAACCTCTACTCTAGTGAGAGAGATTGACCTTCTCCAGAGGAAGTATTTGTAACCTGGTTCTTTCCCTTCCCTTTGTTGGATCCTTTTCGGAGAGGGGGAAGTGGGTTACTCAAAGGATTACCTAGGTTCGGCGTAATCCGTTGACTTTGTGTACGCACACCTTCTTCATTTGTGTCGGTGCGTACATCTTCTTGAGAAGGAACCTCTTCATCTGAGTCCCCTGAGTGAGCCTCATCTTGTGGATCAGCAACAACGACATTGATGACATTGATTGATGCATAACTCATTGCATCCCTT
The DNA here is from genome assembly GCA_963277665.1 of Viscum album. NCBI lineage: Eukaryota > Viridiplantae > Streptophyta > Magnoliopsida > Santalales > Viscaceae > Viscum > Viscum album. The sequence continues at coordinate 511,233,139 of OY728145.1, forward strand.
CTATCAGCATTTCTGTGATATTGTCTTCTTCCATGTCTTTGATGAGACACTGCCTTTTGTTGATTCGATCCCTTAGGAACATCTTGACAAAATGTAATTTGGAGGGAATCTCCTGATAATTTGGCTCTTCGTTCCTCTTGAGGTTTCTTCCCCAATCGAGAAAAGACCGACTTTCTCTGAGGAGGGGATTGATGATTTGAAAAAGTCCCCAGTCTAGTGGACTGGGGATGTTCCTGCTGTTCTCGCTCAACTCCTCGAATCCTTTTTGTTGATTCTGAGGGTTGGTTTAAAAGAGTCCCCAGTCTAGCGAGCTAGGGTGGTTCTTGACATGCTATGTCTGAGACTTTCTTGAAAGTCCTCCTAATATTGAGAACCTTAGTCCAGAAATTAGCTGGATGCATTAACCTGTATCTGCTTTTATCACCCGGTTCAAAAGATCATTGTATGATTTCCGACACTTCTGTCACTTGGTGATGTGATTGCTCCAAACGAGAGGCATGTTCAATATTCTTGTTTGCTTGATGAAAGAGTAATTCGACAACTTGTTCTTTGTATTCTTGATTTTGAGAGGAACTAGTTGAAGCCTGTTCTTGGGCAAGCGTTTGATTGCAAACAAAGCCCATTGAATGTCGCCGGCCATGGGCAATAACATTGCATGAGACCATTTTCGGCGGGCTTTGATGACTGGAGAACACCGTGAAATGAAGTGCTCCATGAACACCCCATCCTCTGACACGAATACCAGATGGGGCATTGGCAATTAACTGACGCAATCTTCTTAGTGCGCCAAGGCATGAACGTTGAAGGGCTCTCTGCTGCTTTTCAGACTTCGGATATCGAGAGACTGATAGAGACACCAAATCAATCTGACGTTGTAACCCTTCTATTATCTTAAGATGATTTTCATATTTATCATAATATAATACTTTCTTTTTCAACTGACAAAGAGTTTTCCATATGTTGAGACGAATATCATGAATTTCATCTTCCGTCAACATTTCTGGAATATTATACTGAGAGTCAGCCAGCGGCCAAAACATGACTGGAACTTCACCTTTCTCCAGTTGTTTTCTCATGTTTAGAATTTCCTCTTTATCATTTGATGAAGATTCTTCTACCTGATTTGACCAGAGTTGGTTTTTCCTAGTTGCTTAATTGGATTAAACAAGATTGGTAGAGAAATCATTGATCAAACTAGAAGATGCATGACTTAGGGGTGGTTCGGAGAATGACCTACACCCTGGGAAATCTTCTGATTGAGAAAGTATTTCACCTGCTAGCGATGAAGCTTCAGACATGACTGGTTTCGCATTAGAAAGTGCCTCAAGATAAGAGGGCTTTATCGGCACTACATTGTCCACTGGAGCATTTTCCGGGAAATGTGCATCACTACTGCGGAGAGGACTTTTGCAGAGAAATTCATCATCATGGGGAGGACCACCATAATGGGTTACAACAAAAGATGATATCTCTTTCTCCTTGGTCTTCTGACCACACAGAGGGTTCCTGTGGCTCTCATCTGAAGATGAAACTTCGAGATCGACCGAATTGTCATGAAGAAAGCCTTTATGAGGAAGATTCTGTTGAAGACCTTCGGAATTAATGTTCCTACTATCGGGAAATGAGGGAGTAGAATCTTGAATTTCAACAGATAATTGTCTGAGGGCTTCAAGAACTCCAGCATCGAGCAAGGCCTTGTTATAGATTGGCTCTTCATCTCCTAACTATGCTGGGTGGGTCTTTTTCTTTGACACCATCTTACTCGCCTTGGAAACCACTTGTTGATGAAAGTGGATGCTTTGAGCAGGTGTATATGCCTGATCTGGAAAGATGGCCAGGTTAGGCAGACGATCTCTACTAAAATTAGGTGTATGTGCCTGACTTGGTTGTCCGTATGCTATGGGGGAGTATGCCCCACAACCCTCTTGTACTGGAACAGATGTGTGTGTCTGTTATGGAGTAAATTATTGATGTATCACTCCACTGGTAGGGATAGATTTATGTGTCTTTCCCTGAGATGCTGCTGAAGTTGTTATAATATCCTGGAAGGCATCCAGAATATGAACAAGGATTTTCTTGTGCTCTTTCACCATTGATAGAATATGATTGGTGACTTCAGCTACCAGAATGGGAATATACGTCCATTTCGGGCATGGAGTAGGTGTATGTGCCTTCTCGTGTCCTATTTTTCGTGTCAGTGAATCCTAACAGTACTCAGGGTGTGGGAGTAGAGAGTTGAGTCTGCCTTCTATTTGTTGTCGGGGCTTTCCGACTAACTTCTCCGAATGCTACCAAGCGAGACTGTTGGTAGGATTGATTAATACTAGCAGGTGTATGTGCCTACTAATTTCACTTCACCAAACATGGTTGACAAGATCAATCATATGTATTCAAACGATCATGCTGACTAGATGATGATGTATAAACGGGTGTATGTTCCTGCCTATAGTACTCCGCCGGAATTGCCTGGCGGGATTGGCATGATGCTACCAGAAGATTCTGCTGGACAGCGAAATTAAAACGGGCAGGTGTGTGTGCCTACTTGTTTCTTGCCACCAAGTTAGGTTGGTGGACTTCTCTGGAGATGGCAGATATGAGAACCTACTCACTGTTGACCGGATTCTGCCTCTGGTGGTTCGTCTTGCTTGCTCGAGTTCAAGGATCCTGAGTCAAACGCCTGGAGTCGGAACCCTCATCATGTTGAGGGCGCACTGCCACACGAGTCTGGCGGCGATTGTTGGTGGGATCCCTTAGTAAAGACTTCTGTCTGTTGGAATTAAGGTCCTGAGGGACCTTCTCATTCACCTCCCCAGAATAAGGGAGCGAATGGTGATTGTGTTCCGGGGATAACGACTCGAAATGGTTGGAGACGGTAGTCAACACCGTCTGCTTCTTGATCACTGGTTGTTGTTGTCTGGACGACCGATGTGAGTTGTTTAATTGGAGTGCTTGTCGGGCAGCCCCCAGAGTTGGGATGGTACCGTATTGACGGTACTCTTTAACCAGTGTGTTTGATACCAATCGTTGAAGACGCTGAGTAGGTGATATCGTCTTAAAAGCGGACGACGATCCAGCAGGAGTAGCAGCAGTGGCATTTGCAGCAGCAGTATTCACAGGTGTGAACTTGAGAGTAGCCATTCTAGAAATGCATAAGATCTTGGGAAAAGAGTACCTGTTTGATATAACAGACGTAATCAAGATAAATTCAGCCACTACATCTTTTGGATGAGCACATATATCAATGATTGTTTTTGTTGGTCCTCTCATTGAGTTTTAAATAGGGGCCTAACAAATAGGTGAAACATCATTTTAACTTGGTTAAGGATTCACGTTGGGTTCACCATTTTTATTTCCCTCGGAATCCGGGGATGACCACCTTGATGGGAGGTTCAAACATTCCGATCAGTTTCTAATGGGTTTGTTCGTAGAACCGGAAACATCCAATGATTCCACATCCATTCGGACCTACTTTCCAAAGGTATGTGCTCATTAGTTTGTGGACTGATGAGGCTTTGGATTTTTCATTGGTCGAGAGGATGGGAGGTCGGACTCATCACACCTTTTTAAGGGGAATTATTGTCTACTCCGGGACTCTCTTTATAGATCTAAGTTATGTTCGTGAATCCTTATTACATTACCAAGTATAAAATGATCTTTCCTTCAGATCTGACAATCAATGATTAAATATGTAGGAAATTTAGAGAATCTTTTATATGTATTCGAGGTTCTTCATCGATAGAGAATCATCTATATTTATTAGAGATTCTTGGTCAATGGTACCCTTCGACACATTTATATAGAAGTCTCTTGGTCATTATGATGACCATGCTGGTTTTAAAGCCACTCAGTGGGGCACTTGAGGTTTATTGTCATTCAGAAGGACATGGATTATTTTAGAGTTGGGGACGAACCTGTAGACGGGCTACCTACGTATCCTTTGTTTAGAAAAGGAATCATAACCCATGTAGTTCGAGTAAGGGAGTATGATGTTTATGATTGATGTCTCAAAGAAGGATGTCACAATTACTTTTACACTCTAAGCTCACGTGAGTCATGCTTGGTGTGAGAAACAAGAGGTATTGGTAAAAATTAGACAAGTGTTCCATGGAAGATGAAATCATAAGAAATAATGTGGGGCTTATGTATGTATGACTGCCCAGATAAATGAAGGTTAGGATTTACTTTAGGGAAGAAATCCAGGAACAGGATCCATAAAGGTATATGTGCTTCATGGAGATTTTGAATACTCTAACTTGGGGCTTACTCCTAAAAAGGAGGCCCAAATTAGGATACGAATTATGATTGGGTTTTACTCCTGAAAAGGAATACCAGATCAAAGGTAAATTAGGACTGGTTAAGAGAAATTAAGACTAGGGCTTACTTCTGAAAAGGAAGCCCAGGTTAAGAGGTTTTAAAAATTAAGGGACTGGGGCTTACTCCTAAAAAGGAGGCCCAGGTTAAGAGATTTGAAAAATTAAGGTACTTGGGGTTTACTCTTGAAGAGGATGCCCATATTTGAGACTGGGGCTTACTCCTGAAAAGGAGGCCCAGGTCAAGGATTATGACTGGGGCTTATTCCTGAGGAGGATGCCCAAATTAGGGGACTGTGGCTTACTCCTAATGAGGATGCCCAGATTTGGGAACTTTAAGAATTGGGGATTACTCCTAAGGAGGATTCCCAAGGTAAGAATTATGACTGGGACTTACTCCTGAAAAGGATGCCCATATTTGAGACTGGGGCTTACTCTTGAAAAGGAATCCCAGGTTAGGGGATCTGGGGCTTACTACTAAAGAGGATGCCCAAATTAGAGGACTTATGACTGGGGATTATTCCTGAAAAGGAGACCCATGTTAAGGATTGTCTCATCTTAAAGGATGAGGTTGAATGAATGAAATCTCAATCTTTAGTGACATAAAGATGTGTAAATCACTAGGTTTTGAGAGATATTCCATAGAATTCCTTTCAGATAAGGAAGTAAAATCAATAAATCATGCCATAAATGGATTTGAAGAGTGTCTTGAAGACTGAATATTTAATAGGAAAGGTGGAATGGATTAAGAGGGGTATAATGGGAACGAAAGGCACCCAAAAAGGCAGGGGCGCGCAAGTCATGGTAGGTGCACAGGTACTGCGTGGGCGCGCAAGTCCTGGTCGTGTAGGTATGCCTGTGAAACACATGTTGTACTTGCGCGACGGTTAACCAGCAGGGTAATACTTGAGCAACTCTTGATTAAAGCCTTTATAATTCTCTTGAGGTTCTTCCAGAAGAGGGGAGCGCATGTTCTATTAAAGGAGAAAGGCGTCGCGCAAGTGTGGCCTTTTCCCTTAAGGGCTGGCCACTCAGGCACGCAAGTGTTGATGAGTTTCAACACTTAGGCCTTCCTCCCCCTCTTTAGATCTTCCGTTCTAGGTCATAAATTACCTTATAAGTGCTTCATAATCTTTGAGAAGAGACTAGGGCACCGTGAGCTCAAATCTAAGTTTCTGGAAAAAATCCTCCCTCTAATGGGGGCCCACAGGGTCTATTTATAGGTTGGAGAAGACCCCGGGTGGTTATCACTTAGGGCGCGTAAGTGTACTTGCGTGACCATGGCGGCGCGCAAGTGTACTTGCGTGACCATTATAGAACTTGCGCGACCCTTGTGCAACATTCTTCTTATTCCTTCCTTTTTCTATTTTTGATATTTGTCCAATGGTTGAATCACATTGATTTAAGATAATCCCCTTTTCCAATCTTTAGATTTTGTGACAAAAGGAGCGTCAACATTATCTTATGTGTAACCCTATATTAAAAATGTTTTAGTTATTAAACTTTGACTTTAACTCTTTTAACTCTTCTTTAAATAATAATAATAATAATTGTCATAATCTAATCAAAGTTGATAAAAGTGGTTCATATTTTATTCCTAAGGTTGTTTTTGGTCGAATTATATTTATCAAATATAATTATTACATGTGTTAGGGTAATAATAATATCATTTTTACCCTTAATTACCCTGTTTACTTTTAACCGTGGTAAATAAACGTAAAAAAGTTACTATTCACCAAAAATTATTTTCATCTTATTGAACCACATTTTACTTACTGATATCAATCGTGTCTCTCAGATTTTTGGAATTCCACTCACAAAAAAGGTAAAATTAAATTTTATATGAATTTTCAAATTCTCCTAGGAGGTGGGTAAAAGACGGTGAAAGTTCAATAAAATTTTTATATATCTAAAATTTTTATAAACTGACTCCAATGAATTACATTTAACTTATACAGGTATTATGTATCTATTTTGACCTAAAATAAATTTAAATAAAATAAATAATTATTTAAATAAAATTCGGTTTTAAACTATAACTCAGTGTTTTTCACTATTCATCAAAAAATGAAAGTATTCAGAAAAATACCAAATATTCACCCTAAGCTGATTTCGATATTCCAAATCCAAAAATTAAGTCCATTTTGAAAGATAAGTTTTATAAAATTTCAAAAAGTGGGTTTTACTATTCATAATAGCTAGTTTGATTGGTTGTGGTGTGTTAGAGCTCGAAGTTACATACAACACGCGCTATTGTATTAATCAAAGAGAAGCGTATCGTGGAAGTTTGGGGTGTTAAATCATAGGTGAGTCATCAACATGTTATGTCTTGGGAGGAGTTCCAGCGTATATTCTATGACTACTTCTATCTGGAGACCTTGAGGGCCAATCGATCTCGGTATTTCATGAGTCTGGAATAGGGTACACTTTTGGTTATGAAGTATTCCTCTTGTTTCACTAAGCTTCAAAATTTCACACCCTTCCTAGGGGTAAATGGGTTGTTCCTAGCAAGGATGTTTGAGGATGGTCTCAGACAGGACATCCACTCGCAGGTTAATATCTTCAGGTTGACTTTCATCTCCTCCATCGTCAACCAAGCACTGATCATGAAGCGCAATCTGAGGGATTCTGGAGTTGAGAGCCAGGGCGGTTCCACATCCAGAGTTAGTTCTTCTCCAGCTGACAGTATGAAGTGTCGTAGGGAGTCTACATGTGGGGATTCAAGGTGGCGAGAGACACCTTCAGGTAGCCAGGTGGTGTGCTACCAGTGTAGGAGGAGTGGGCATACAACGTCGCAGTGCCAGAGAGACCCAGTGGAGTGCCGATCTTGCGGAAATATGGGTCAACATCAGCATTTATATCAGGTCTTATCACCAGCAGCTGGTGACTGGGGTTCATCTATGACTCCTCATACAGAAGTAGCTCCACCAGTTTCTCACCAGTCAGGTAACTGGAGTTCTTTTGGTCGTTCAGGTTAAGATGGAGGTTGGGACCATGGTGGCCAGTCACCTAGTTTTCAGTGACAGCAGGGTGGATCAGCTCAGAGTGGTCAGGTAGGGTCATAGGGCTGCGGTACAGGCCAGGCCTTTGCAGTGGACCAGACCCAGCAAGAGAAGGATCCCGGACCCTCTACAGTTTGAGGTACGATCCTAGTTTCCCCGGTTTTATCTTATGCTCTTTTCAATACAGGGGCTTCCATAGCTTTATATCTATTACTATTGTGGAAAGAATTGATCTCTATATATTTTCTTTTATAGATATCTTGACACTAGAAACTCTTTTGGGGACAAGAACATCTAGTGTGCGTCAGTGTAAGGAGTTCCCTCTTGAGGTTGGTGGGTGTCACTTCCTTTGGGACCTCTACGTATTAGAGATTATAGGCTATGATATCATTCTCATAATGGACTGGTTAGTTCCTTTTCAGGCCGTTGTAGATTGCTATCGATGTAGGGTGAGTTTTATATCACCATAGGACATATCATTTCTTCATAAGGACGAATGGGATGTCTAGGCGAGCAGAGCAGGACCCAAGCATCATAGGTTAGGAGAAGTTACAGCCTAGATTGCCAATCTATATCTGGATGACCATAGAACTTCACAGATGGACTTTCCTTTAGTGGTGGATCATTTCAAATATGTCTTTCCATAGGACTTTTCAGGTTCTCCTCTGAAGTGAGAGGTGGACTTTTCCATTGAGCTTGTTCCTGGAGTGGCAACAGTGTACATTCCATCTTATAGGATAGATACACCAGAGTTACAGAAGCTCAAGAAGTAGTTGGAGGAGTTGCAGGAAAAGGGTTTCATCCAGCCCAGTACTTCTCCTTGGGGTTCGCATGTTCTGTTTTCAAAGAATTAAGATGGTACCCTCAGACTTTGTGTGGATTATCGGAAGTTGAACCAGTTGACGTCTAAGAACAGATATCCCTTGCCAATGATTGATGATCTCTTTAATTTGATTTGAGGAGCCCGATTGTTCTTAAAGATTGAATTTAGGTCCGGTTACCATCATTTGCACGTTAGACCATCTGATAAACCTCTTACAGCCTTTCGGAGCAGGTATGGTCTATACGAGTTTGTGGTTATGTCATTCGGCCTCACAAATACGCCTGCAGTTTTCATGGTGCTGATAAACTGAGTGTTCTATCCATAATTGGATTCTATTTGTGGTAGTCTTCGTGGACGATATCTTGGTTTACTCTCGCACTCGACACGACCATGCCACACATCTTGAGATCTTTCAAAGTACACTGAGAGAGCATCAGTTATATGCTAAGATCTCAAAATGCTACTTTTGGGTGGATCAGATTCACTTCTTGGGTCATGTTATCTCAGAGACAGAAGTACCAGTAGACCCAGAGAAAGTGAGAGTAGTAGTTTCTTGGGAGAAGCTGAAGAATGTCTTTGAGTTGCAGAGTTTTCTAGGGATATCAGTATACTACCGACATTTCATACAGGACTTTTCATGCTTAGCAGCACCTCTGACTGGCATCACTAAGAAGGGTGAAAACTTCTTGTGGTTAGATTCTCGTGAGTCAACTTTTCAGGAGCTGAAGGGGAGGTTGACTTCGGCACCGATACTAGTATTTCCATAGCCTGGAAAAAGATATATTGTTTACTTTGACGCTTCAGGTATCGGGATGGGAGTTGTGCTTATGCAGGGAGAATGATTCATTGCGTACGGGTCTCGAAAGTTGATACCACATGAGAGGAACTACCCAACGCACGATCTCGAGTTGGAAAATTTTGTCCATGCCTTACACTGTTGGAGACATTATCTTTTAGGAATGAATATTTTGGTTTTCACCAACCACAAAAGTCTTGAGTATGTCTTCACTCAACATGATTGGAATATGTGCCAGCGAAGGTGGGTTGAGTATCTTCAGTATTTTGACCTTGAGATTTCCTACACACCTAGGAAAGGCAATGTGGTGGCTGATGAACTGAGCAGGAGAACTCAGATACAGGCAGTTCAAGAGGCCAGTAGTGAGTGTAATCTTATGTCTCTTTTCTCTAAGATGCATTTGGAGGTTCCCAATAGACAGGGGCAGACATTTCTTTCTTATGTAGCTGTTACCTCTAATATTCTTGATCAAGTTCGAATGAGGCATCTATCAGATTCTGAAGGCATAGTTCTATGGGAAAGCGTGTCAGGAGAGGACCCTATTCCTGGATGGACCATAGGCGAGGATTAGATCTAGCGTTTCTAGGAGCATGTATGGGTTCCAACAGACATACGCGAGGAGCTGATGCAGGAATTTCATTCCTCTATTTGGGCAGTTCATCCTGGCATCACCAAGATTTATCATGATCTACACCATCAGTATTGGTGGCCAGGTATGAAGAGAGACATTTATGGTTTTGTCATGAGATGTTCCACCTGTCATCAGGTTAAGGCAGAGCATCAGTGACCAGCAGGACTTCTATAGTAGTTACCCATTCCCGAGTGGAAGTGGAACGATGTCGCGATGGATTTCATGACTAGTTTTCTGAGGTCACCTCAAGGGAATGATGCAGTATGGGTTGTCATTCACAGACTCATGAAGTTTGTTCACTTCCTTCCGATCAAGGAGAGATTCAGTGTTGATGAGCTGGGACGGTTGTACATTCGGGAGATTTTATATCTACATGGAGTTCCCCAATCCATTGTTTCAGATAGGGATAATCATTTTACTTCTTGGTTCTAGTAGGGGTTCATAAGGCTTTGGGTACGCAGGTACTTTTGAGTACAGCTTACCACCCCCAGACAGATCGCCAGTTCGAGCATATGATTTAGGTGCTTGAGGACATGCTTAGAGCATGCTTCCTAGATTTTGGAGGTTCTTGGGAGAATCATATACCTATAGTTGTGTTTGTCTACAACAATAGTTTTCAATAAACTATTTAGATAAAACCTTATGAGGATTTGTACGTTAGGCTATGCCGATCACCCTTATGTTGGCTAGAGGTAGGAGAGGCAGCTATGCTGGGACGTCGTCTTGTCTCGAAGACCACAGAGCAGATAGAGTTGATTCGGAATAGGATGGCTACTGCACAGTCTAAACAGAAGTCTTATGCGGATCGACGGAGATGACCTCTAGAGTTTGAGGTTGGAGATCAGGTCTTCATACGTGTCACACCGAGGTTGGGACATAGAAGGATTAAGAGACAGAGTAAGCTATCGCCAAGGTATGTTGGTCCATTTGAGGTGTTTAAGAGAGTTGGGTTGGTTTCCTATCGGTTGTAGTTACCTCAGAGGTACCGAGTTATGCATGACATTTTCCACGTTTCTCAGTTGTGACGTTACTTCTCAGACTCATCTCATTCTTTCCAACACAAGGAAGTCAAGTTAAAGGTAGATGCATCGTTCAAGGAGTATCCTACCCAGATTGTTGAAAGAAGTATGAAGGTTCTCCATGGTCGGTCTGTTCCTCTAGTACGAGTGCTATGGAAGCACAAGAGAGTGCAAGACGAGACTTGGGAGAGGGAGGCCGATGTATGATCACAGTGGCCGGAGCTGTTCAAGGTTTCTTCTTATATGCCTTGCTAGCAAAATTCAGGGAAAATTTTCTTTAAGGGGGGAAGTTTGTAAGAACCTAAATATTCTTTTCAGGTATGTTTTCCTTTTTATGCTCTTTTTGAGGAAAAAGTGTAGTTTTGGAAATTTCCTAAGTACACATCATGTACTTTATTAGTACACTCCATGTACTCAGTTACCATAGGTAGCCATGTTCTGTTCATGTAGCGGCCTAGCACAAGGTCGTGTACTGGTCATGTAGCGGCCTAGCACAAGGTCGTGTGGGGTGACTTGGAGGCCGCCTAAAGCGGAGTACAGAAAAAGGCGAGTACACACCGTGTACTTAAAAAGTACACAACGTGTACTTTTTTTCATTAAATGCACCAAGGTCGCGTTTAATTTCCAAGAACATCTTCTTCTAGGGTTTGTTTAGCCGAGAGCTCCCTTACAGCCATGATCTTCTTCTGATACCCCAACCAAGAATCCGAACTCCGATTCGACCACCGTCAATTATGTTGGGATCGCCTCGGTAATCTCTCTGTTCTGCTTGAGCTTCGTTTCCTGATTCCTCTTCTTTTCCAAGTTATCCTCTGTTGAAATTTTTAGGCGTTTTTTTAGATCTATGGTGTTCTTGGGAGATTCAAGGGTTGAGTTTCACTTATATCGATCTCCCAACACTGAGGTACGTGGTTTGTGCTTTTCTGTAGAAATTCCTTGAATTATATGAACAAAATCACCCAATACCCATGAACGGGGTATTGCGCATTTACCATTTTAGCCCTGTTTTTTTCCTACTATGCTTGTTTTCTTGAGTAGAGATAAATTGAATATGAATAGGGTTAAATTTCTATGCTTTGGAGGTGTTTCCCATGCATATATTTGGTTGTGGCTTTCAGTTTTTCTTAGCCTCATAGGCTGCCTTATTTTTTCCCGTGCCTATTATTGTAGGATGGTGTGATTGTTGTTCTAATATGCTGATATGCTATAGAAATCTAGCCAAGTAGTTCTTGAGGTTTACATTGTCTGATATGTGTGCTATACTTGTTTGACATACATAGGGCCATGATAACTTGGTGTAGTAGACCATTGGGAGAATTGACATAAAGGATTCTCTAGAGTTTCTTTATAATTTTATGATGCGAGACCACTGGGGGAATTGATGTTGAGTGCTTCCTCAGAGTGTCTGCAGTTCCTTAACATGGGCCACAGGGGGAATGAGACTTTGAGTGCTTCCCCAGAGTGCCTTTAGTACAGATATGAGACTATAGGGGGAATTTATGGTGAGTGCTTCCTCAGAGAGTCTATGCTTTAGCTGAACCAGATGGGTGAGACTATGTGTGCTTCCCAGAGGGTTTCTTGTACTTGTTGGTTGAACCTGTGGGGTTAGTCTGTGAGTACTACCCCAAGGGTTACCTTTTTTGTTTAGTTGTTTTCTTGTGTTTCTAGGTATGACCAGAGGGGATGGACTGTGAGTACTTCCTAGAGGGTTACCTATTTTTAATTACCTATTTTGACTAGCTTCTAACTTGATTGTGAAGTGAATGCTTGAACTGTGCGATTGATTATTACTAAGTGCTTCCGTGTTTACTAAGTTCCTTTTACTTATTGCCTGCCATATACTCACTCACTATTAGAGACATATCTTTTGGTGGTTGCCTATTGGAATTTAGTCTCACACCCTGTTTGGGTCATGCTTTTGGGCCCAAATAGATTATATTGTTGCAGGTATAGATAAGGGGAAGTTCCCTTCTACTTCAAGTACTTGATTGCATTGGAGATGGAGAGAAGGGGACCAAGCTGAGGCTTGCGATGCTGAGGAGTTGCTTATCTTTTTCCTTTTGTACTTTGGATTAGTACTGTATTCAACATTTTGACTTGTTTGGATGCTTTCCTAGACATATATGTATCATGCATCATTTATATATATGTTATAGTTGTTTCTTTTTCATTCTTCCACTATTTATTGTTGTTTGGTATTATTACAGCTTCCGCTATTGTATATTTGTTTACTTCCGTTGTGTACTATACCAATGAGGTCATAATTTCCACACCATCACACCCAAGGCCCTCAATACTATTCAGCAGCCTCTTGCATTTAGGTAAATGCGCTTGAGGCCATGTGACCAATCGAGTATGGGGCGCCTCTGGGTGGCTTCCAGAACCGGTACGTTACATCATCCAATTCTAGTCATACTTAGGGTATCCTGTGTTCATCAAATAGGGTAGGGCCATAGTTCAATGTCATGTGTTGGGGATGTTGTCATACACTTTAACATTGTATGAATATGATGTTTGGTTATTTATTTTAAGGTCTTATATATTGGACCTAGTATGGGCCTACACATAGGGATACCATTTCTAAGAAGTGGAGGAGTATACAAAAGTAGTATTGCATATAGAAAGATGTAGGAAGTTTCCATTGGTGATGAAATATTCATGGCTTACGTGTTCACCTCACATATTCATCTGATTGGTGCATTACGTAAACAACACAGTAGTGAAGTGGAAAATGGGGATATCAAGATTAGAGTATCTATTCATATGAGAAAGTGGAATTAGGGTGCCTATTCTTAGGATAAAGAATAAATTCAATCATCTAGGTTGTTCATGAATCCATGAGGGTAGAAACAAGGGTTGATGATACCAGTTGTGTGGAAGATTTAGGAAAGATTAAACTATGTTTGAGTGGGTAACGGGTTATAGGTCACTCAATTTCCCTGTAGGTATGTATGATGAAAGGAGGAAACATGTTAGGACCTCAGAAGTGGGTTCTATAAAGTTATGGATTTCATAAAGTCCATAGGTTTTGTGAAAGGTATAGATTTGTGAAATATGGTTCCCCTACCTCAGGGTGAAGTCTTGGTTACTATGAAGTTGCTTTCAAAAAGGATAATTATCTATCCAAAAACTAATAATTTTTCGGGGTTTTCCTCTATCGTGAAGGTCATTAACCTTTGAAAAATTCATCTATAATAGTGTCTTTTGAGTTTTTAAGACCTCATGGTAGGGTTTTCCAGAAATATGGATACATGAAGAAATATATCTCATGTTTTTCTCATGAACGATTATGTTTCATGAATTTTGAGCTTTTGGTGGAAGTCCAATGGTTAGTCCTCTTAACAGACGGGTGGAGTGAGGTATTTAAAGACTTTATAACTTTAGGAAGGTCCTTTTCATGAATGTTACCACCTAGGATATACTATTCATATAACATGGTGACCATTGTGAATAGACATACATTGTACGAAGGGTACCATCATTCATGTAGATTCTTCCGATTATTGGAAATCTTCAGGATGTAGATGTTTTTCATGAAACATTATTCATTCATGAATATCATTCCTTATGTGGATTTTGATCCCTTTTTAGTATGGATTGTCCTAGAAACATCTATGTATTTCTCAAAATCTTCTGTAATATCTTATCTTGGGAATCAATAAATGCCCCCCTCGGAATGAGAGCCGACGTGGAAGAGGAGGGATGGATTCTGAGGTGAAATTTCTAAAAGAAGGTCGTTTGGACACCCTAATTGTGAAACTAAGATAATCCCTTTGGTCTATAAATAGGTGGAGGTTTCCCATATGGAACCATGTTCTTTTTGAAATATATAGGACTTTTGTCTCTTTTCATAAAACTAATGAACTTAACAAGCATTATGGTATCTCAATACTTATTTCTCATGAAACATTATCACTTCTGCAACCATTTCATTCATGAAGAAACCATCATAAGATGACCAAATTTTACAAACAAGACATCCATAAAACCGACATTTGTAACAAAACTTTGAAAAGTTTCAAACAATTATGGTCACTATTGGAGTCAAAGATATTGAAAATAGATGGAAGTATATGGAACAAAATATTATGATTGCAGAGATCATTCATAGTCCGTTAGACTATAACACGTTCATTGAATTTATAAAGAAGTCAAAATAGGAATATAATCTTTTCCAAAGGATTCTATTGTATGTTTTTTCCACGGGATGATATATTAAACTCTAATGATAGAGACACACCTACTTATTGGTATATATTATCTATTGGGCTATACCAGTGGCCCACGGTTGTATTAGTTCACTATGTGAAGGATCACACATCAGTCATACTTTATTCAATGGGGAACCTAGTGAAAGACATCAATGAGGGAATATTGTTATAGTGAAATTCCCCCATCGGTATAGAATTATCATCAAGTTTGTCCTTGTATATAGCCTCCAAGGCTAGATGGAGGAATGGAATTTATGCCAGGTCCTAGGCATATAGGGTATGTCAGACTAGTGATGAATTTTGGGAGTAACTAAAGAGTATGGGGAAATACAATGTGGAATAGACTTCAAAGTTCCACATATAACCCCACACATATATCATGCTATAGCTACTGATAAGGTGGTAACTTAGGACCAAAATCATCCATTTGAATCATGGGAATGTCAACATCATCTTGTGGGACCTCCATCAGATCATTGGGATGCCTATTTAGGGGGGATGTATGAGGCATTCCTATATAGTGATAACATTTGGGATGAAAAGGAGAAGATATCAGTGATTGAAATGGATTTACTATATCTAGGTAAAGGAAAGGATGATAACAATTTGGGGGTAAAGGATATCCCTTTCAAGAAGTGGTTAAGCTTCTTTCTGGATGAACTTATGTTCATGCTACCTAAGATACCATTCTGGTGCCCAAAAGAGTCATATAAAGGGAAGGAGGACTCATAATGTATAATTCTAGAGGTGAGATAGTGGTGACTATGGGGGTATAATTTGAAGCCTATTTTTTCCATGGACATATTTGAGGGGTTCATTACAATACTCATATCTGGATGGATTCTCTCATTTCATAATGAGAACAAGGGAGTTTGGATGAGCACGCTCATTATGGAGGCGACGTTGTTAGTGGTACAATGAATCAATATTCCCATACCATTATTATAAAGTTATACAAGGGCTTACAAAATATTATCTAGGGTTATATGCCTTTCGGTGTTTATAGTCCCTTCCACTTCCTGTATGGCTGGGTTGTTGCACACATGGTGGGATAAGAGTACCCAAACCCAATATCACCTCATCGAACAAACATATGACCTTCCATGTTTAAAACATTTAGTACTCAGCCTCTCTTACTGGATCAAGTTGGCATGATAACAAGTATTGGGATGGTAGAACACTTCATCATCAACCTATTATCCCTTCCAATGGTTGTGGTCATAGATGAATACACAGGGTTGGCGGAGGAATGACCGTACATCTTGGCCCTTTGCGGTGGGGTATTGGTTGCTTGGGTGGACTATAGAGTGTTCTATAAGCTATACACACCGTATAATTTTGCAAGGAATTTTTTCTATGCCCATAGGATGACCCCACAGGTCTAAAATAGGTTGATATTAGAGCATCACCCTTCAGTTCTTCAACAAATATAGGACATTTTTTAATGTGAATATGGTAGGGGAATGAATGTGTTACTATTAATCGTTTATCTATATGGGGTCTTCAATGAGTACATGCTAAGATGGGAGAGCACATACCCAAGGAATTTTTTAGGAAACAAGCAACCCTAACAAACTTCATAGAAGAGGTCCCATATTTGTGGGGTTGGGGGTGTGTTGTTGCCCGAGGTGCACATCGAGGTTGAAGGACCAACCCAATTTGAAGGGTTATGACTACAGCTCTAGGGGGTGCAATGGAATTCCCAACGATCATAGAGAAGAGGTATTAAGACGATGATGGGCTCTCCAGAATGGTTTATATGGAACAACTTGAGTCTCTTGAGAAGTAGTTCATGCCATGTTACCCAAGGATTTGGTGAATTGGGACATGTTTTGATAACATTGGTCACTCCAAGTTGTATGAAAACACATCAGGATGATGGGATTCACCTCTTCGGGTTGGGACATTGAAAGGTGGGATTTCATGCCTCCTAGACCGAGGCATTATACTATCTGAATTTGTTAAAGTGGTCCATTACAGTTGTGTGGCATGCCCCCTGAATTACTAGGTTATGATGTTGTTGTGCTTGAATTCTTCCCCATTTAACCTCCTTGAGGGTTGGTCAACCATGGGCATGACTAGTGAATGAGATTTTTCTGAGTATTATTAGGGAAGTGATTCCTTCCTGGGGTTAACTAGAGGATAATACCCTACTGATGAAGAGTTAAACCTTTTGGTTTTGTGGGTTTCCTCCATCCATTAACACTTTGGAACTGCTATATTAACCCCTTTGATCTATGCATGGATTTGCAATCACTGATGGGGGGATCTATGATAAATTTAAAACCCAAACATTTATCAATGGAATTATTTCCCTTATTATAATCATATTATACGGTATAAAACACACACATATCATAGATATCCCAATAAAAACATCAATCTCATAAAATAATAATGAAATAAGTGATATTTAAATAAATTAAGGAACATATATCGAAGGAATAGTAACATGGGACTTGGAATAGTAACATGATCATTAGGAATAGTAATCTAAAAAATAGGACAGTAATGTCACTTTTGCAATTATAAATAAAATACAGGTATATTATAAATAAAAATATGATATAATAATATCTTTGTATAAGTAAATAGATGTTTTAAAAATAATAAATTATGTGTTTGTATTTTTTTTAGACATAAATGTTTATTTAAAATTTTATAATTAATATAATAATTTAAAATAATAGTTATTTTTTAAAATATATTAATAAATTAATAATTTTTTTCTTATGATTTTAATATTAGTTTATAAGAGATTAATTAATTTTTCAAAGTGTCATAAAATCAGTAATAATTTTAAAATGAATATTTTTCTAATAAATGATGATTATAATTGAGAATTAAATTTATCATATTTATAAAATTATTTTCAAAAAATAGTGTTCGTTTTTAAATTATACACATTATAAAATTTTTATTATGGAATTTTGATATTTTTCTAATATACTTGAATTTTTGGTGAATAGTAAAAACTAGTAATTTACAGTTTATATACATTATAAGTCAAATGAGCTATTACTTGTGTAATATCTGATGTAATCAACATGATATTAAAATACCATTCATTATTTTAATATATTTAGTGATAATTCTCAAACTATTCATAGTATTGATCCAAAATATTAAACTAATGGATCAAATAATAAAAAACACCCCTCTCCTCCCCAATAAATACCATCATCACAACCTCTTCTCCTCAAAAATACAAATCCTTGAGGCTTGTCCAAATTCTAATCAAAACTCCTAACAAACCCCTTCCCCGTGACGAGGATCCTTTTAACTCATCAAAAAACAAAACACTTTTCCCTAAGGAGGTTCTCAAGGAGGAGAAATTCAAGAGGTAAAATCCACATTATTTTTCTTTTAATTTCATTTATATTTAATTTATTTTCTTATCCTATACTTAACTAAACTTATCAATGTGTCATGTTAACTTCATTATATTTTATATAATAGAATTATATTGTGTTTATGGAATAATTATCTTCAAATATATTCCCATTTTTTCTTTTATTTTAAGAATGAAAATATCATCTGTGGTGTGTCGACTTACTGCAACTGTTGACGATACATTTTCATTTTTCACTACCACCTTCATGGATGGTAATGAAATATTTAATATGGTTAATTAATATTTTATTATACATATTATAAGTTATATAATGTTATGGAACCAATAAATAAACATTATGTTTAATAAATTTATATAATCTTATAATTTTCATAAAAAGCTGCCAAAATAAATTTAATAATTTTCATTAACATTATACATAATAAATCATCCTCAAACCATATAACAAAATGACATATAAGACCAATTAAAATTATATATGTTCATTAATAACATATAATCTCAATTATGTGGAATGGTTCTGATTGTAAATGAACTTCCATGCTTATAATCAAATGAACCAATCATGAAAACCAAGAAAACAAACACCCCCAAATGATTAAATTGAACTATAAAACTCATCAAAAGGATAATAAATGAACTTAATAAAAATATAATAAATACAATAAATGTATAATAAGTTATATATTTTTAAATAATTATTTTAATTTTATTATCCATGAAATTAAATTGAAGGATACATTCAGATATATGGTAAGGTGAATCTCAAACCCCACTCCCTTTCTTTGGGTTAGCACACTTTAACACCCTTTTCAGAATGGATGTTCCATAAATGTTACTTAAATATCATTTCATTATCCTTACCGCATTTTTATATTATATAAATAGTTCCAATCTTATTTTATGAAAATTAAATATATTTTTCCAAAACAACTATTTTTTCCAAAAATATATCTTTTACTTCTTGTGAGATTGTTTCTTCTTGATTATTTATATACCATGTATATTATTCCCCATATATTTTGTAAACCAAAAATTTTATCCATGGATGTTTTATTTATTAAATGAAACCCATTCATTTCTATGTTTTATTTTATGTCCAATATTTATATAAATTTTGTGTGGCATGCATGATTATTTAAATTTTATGATGTGACTAGTGCACTAAAATTATATAGCGCATGTAATTATTATAATGTGACAGATTCAACATGAATTATATATAACTCCAATTCATTGGGTAATGTGATTTATCTTATGATATGAAATATACATGAACATGAGGCTATATTTTTTCACAACTTTGTGTGGTATTTGACCACTATGACCTAATTTTTCACCTTTATACATTTCCACCTTCCATACCTTTATCTAATTCTTCCTATAATGATTATAATGATGATGTTAGCATGATTATTATGATCACCCCATATTATATAGATTCATTTCCTTATTTATCCTCTTACTGGGTTTTTAGATCACCCTTTTCTTTGATCTATATCATTAGGTGATTACTTGTACAAAAGAGAACATATTGGCCACTAAGAATCTTGATAAGAAGGAATTAAATAATTATTTTTGTATTATTGTATAAATGTTATGTATGGTCCTAATTTTCCCCAGATACTAAACCTTTGTGTCCTGGTTGTGTAACAATTTTAGGTTGTTTATATTTAAAATTATGTATTAATCATTTTATAAAATTAGCCTTTCTATAGTTGGTCTCAATGCATGGTTTAGTAAATTAGGAAATTAGGATTAGTAAAACTTATTAAAAACCCTTTATATGAGATTAAGTATAAGTAAGAATCTAAGAAGCTTTGTTTTATGAAATTATAAATATTTTTATCCAATAATATATCCCTTTAGTGTTAAATGAAAAATGAATAAATTCTTTATTCATGACTTGTAGACTAATGTTTCGTTCAAACCTTTTTTATTTTAGAAAATAGTGGGAACTAGGAGATACCAGGATAACAACCCATGTGTGGGATAATTAAGTGATTGCTCGAATGACATCCCAAATTCCCTAGGAGGTGGAGCTCAAAATTTCATGGTGATTCTTAACCAACAGTCTTAGGCTATGAAAAATAACCTAAATACTGTGGAATGTCCTCCTTTAGATAAGAAGGGGAAATTAGTTGTTGAGTCCCTTATGAGGAAACAACCTCCAATGTTTAGTGGATCTTATAATCTACTAGTCATGGAATAGTGGGCTAACTCATTTTAGAAGATATTTTCTATGATCTAAAGCTCTGAAATAGAGCATATCACTTTGTCCATTTATCATCTAGATGGAGAGGCTGATCAATGGTGGAAATTAATTATAAAAACTGAGCTGTAAGAATAAATTGAAGATATGGAGTTGGAAGAAATTAAGATAAAGTTTCTTAAAAAGTATTTTCCATGAATTATTTATACATATATGGAGAGAGAATTCATATAGATGAATAAAAAAGAATGTGAATATGTCACTGCCTATGAAAAAATTTCACAATTCCTTCAAGGTATGCTTTGAGTTTTCTTATCAACAATGATAAAAAATTGATATATTATTTATCGGTTTAAAACCACACCTTTGAAAGGATATAGTAATTAGAGACTTCGGGTGTTTTCAAGAATTTGTTTAGTGTGATCTCAAATTGGATATGGAGTTTGGGGAATGGTCTCATGGCTATGGTGATAAGAAAAAAAGTTGGAGTTTCAAGCTGGGGGATCTAATGGGAAAGGTATAATGAAATATCAGCCAGTCACATGTCAAAATGTGGGAAGAATCATAATAGGAACTACCTCAAAGGGATGAGGATATGATTTAAGTGTCAGATAGAAGTCCACCAAGCTCATGAATGTCATAGAGATATAAAGAAGTTGGCCAATGTGATGGAGGAAAGGAGAACACCAACCATGTTTCCATTCTTCAATTTTATGGATCAAGGTCAATATAAAAGCCAATGCACTGAACCTCAAGTCCCCGAGGTTAATCAAAGTCATAATCCACAAAATCCAAAGGAGAAATGGAAATATTATTCCATCATTATAGATGAAGTAGAGAAAGAAAATGAAGGAATACAAGGTACACTTCCTATTCAATCAGGAATGGAAAATATCTTATTTGATTTAGGTTCTATGAATTCGTTTATATCCTGCATGTTTACTTGAACTATTTAATTTAAGACTTGAAACCTTGAAGTATTGATATATGTAAAATCAACTAGTGGTGAAATCATTGTAGGCCAAGTGTTGGAATTTTATTCAATTGGCATATATGGGAAGATTCTTTTAGCTAATCTCATGATACTTACCTTGGTGGAATTCAATTATATACTAGGGATGAATTAGATATCGTTATATAGAACGCACATAAACTATTGAGAAAAGGAAATATCGTTTTATGTTTTGATCCCACCATTATCCTCTAAAAATTAAGTGAAGACAGTGAATTTCTTTTAGAAGATCTATCCATTGTTTGAGTGTTGAGGCCCTGTAAAGAAGCATACCTTTCTTAAATGGTTGAGTCAATGGAAGGTGTCAACCTAGAGGAAATACCCATCATGAGGGAATATAGTAATGTATTTCCTAAAGAGTTACCCAATCTTCATATAGATCGTGTGGAATATTTCTCAAAATAACTCATACTGGAAGCTACTCCTATCTCAAAATGTCCTTATAAGATAGCCTCTATAAAACTAGAAAAGTTAAATAAGTAGCTACAAGATAATTTGGACAAAGGGTTTGTACACCCTAGTGCATCACCTTGGGGTGCGTAAGAGATCTTTGTAAAGAAAAAGGATGGATCAATGTGGATATGTATCAAATAATGCACCATCAGCAAGATCACAATAAATAATAATAATCTTATTCCAAGGATTGATGACTTGTTTGATCATCCATAAGGGGCACAATACTTCTAAAAATTGGATCTTCATATTGGATATCATCACCTGATGGTGAGGAAGGAATATATCCATAAGAATTTTTTCATACAAGGAATGGGAACTATGAGGTTCTTGTGACTACCTTTAGACTTACTAATTACCCTTAAATATTCATGGATTTGATCAATAGAGTCATTATAAATTACCTTGAAACCTTTTTGGTATTTTTTATTGATGATATTCTCTTCTTCTCCAAGAGAAAGGATGAACATTAAGAACATATAAGGATTGTGATGGAGACATTGAGGAAGGAGAAACTACATTCCAAGTTCATAAAGTGTGGTTATTGGATGCAGTAAGTCACATTCTAGGGACATGTGATCACAAGTGAGTGAATTTATGTGAACCCTTTAAAAAAAGGAAATTGAGGAATGGTCTAGACCCTCTAGTGTCATATAAATCCATAGTTTTATTGGAATAGTAGAGTACTACTGATGTTTTGTGATATGTTTATCATAATTGTATAGTACTATATTAAGTTTACAAGGAAAGTGGAAAAGTATATCTAGATGGGATAAAGTGAGGAAAGCATCATGGAGATAAATAAGAGGTTGATCGCTGCACCTGCACTCACATTACCAAGAAGTGGAGAAATTTTTGTGATATATAATGATGATTAAAAGAGAGAATTGGGTTTTTTTACTCATGCCAAATCATAAATTGATAGACTGTGCCTCATGAAAATTGATGATCTGTGAGCAGAACTACCCGATGCATGATCTGGAGCCAGCAGCTCTGACATTTTCATTGAAAATGTGGTAGTACTATCTTTATGGTGAGAAGTGTGGCATATATACCGACCACAAGATACTAATGTATATATTAAAACCAAATTATGTTAACATGTTTCAAAGGATATGGTAATAGCTAATCAAGGACTACAATTACTCTATTCACAGTCATCCCAGTAAGGAAAATAAGGTAGCTGATGCTCTTATTAGAAAAGAACCTGCTACTCTATCCCTGATACAGATTGAGAAAGAACCTATCTCTAGGGATAAGAAAATTATGGATTTGGAAATCATAATGGAATGTAATAAATCATACCTTTCCCAAATGGTTATCCATCCATCTATCCAAGAGAAGATTAAGGAGGGATAAAATGATTATCTGGTGCTTTAAAAGAAGGTGAAAGCAGTTATGAAAGGGAATCTATAATAATTCCATATCGATGATGATAGTTTGATTCAGTTTGGATATATAATTTGTGTGACTTCATAAACACATATAAATAATTATCTATTGGATAATTCACATATCACAACTTTATATATCCATCATAGAAGTACCAAGATGTACCTTATCTTTAAGAACACTTCTTTTGGGTCAATATGAAGAAGGATATTGCAGAATATATCTCAAGGTGATTGATAATCCCATAAGTTAAATAAAAGTTACATATGTTGAAATATATGATGAAAACCTTTCTTATAAACATGTGAAAATGAGAAAATTTCACCATGTAATTTGTCACTAGTCTCCCAAATACATCCAAAGGAAAAAATCCATATGGGTTGTGGTGGTCTAACTCACGAAGACTTCCCACATTATCACTATCCAAGAAGGTTACTCACTTGAACAACTTTCCTAGATATATGTGATGGAAGTGGTGAGACAACATGGGGTTCCAATTTTGATCATCTATGATTATGATCCAAGGTTCACATCCAAAATTTGGATAATTCTTCAACATGGATTAGTTATTTAATTGAATTTCAGCAAGAGTTATCACCCCCAAACTAATGGATAATATGAAAGGATTATTAGGTCACTCAAAGACATTATTTGAGCCTACTAAATGTAATTAAAGGGTGCATGGTATCATTATCTCCCAGTTTTTTCATTATTATATTAAAATATCTTTCTCTTGAGTATTCAAATGGATCTATATAAAGCTTTGTATGGAAATTGATTTTGAACTCCTACTTGATGGGATGAAGTTGGTGAACAAAATCTACTTGGACCTGATCTTGCACAAGAGATGATATAAATGTTTCAATCCATACAACAACATATCAAATCTTATCATAGTATGCAAAAGTTCTATGATGAAAATAATATAAGGGGATTGGAGTTTGAAATTAGAGATATATTCCTCATTCAAATATCACCATGGAAGAGAGTCATGTAGTTTGGAATGAAAGGGAAGCTTAGCCCAAGGTACATTGTCCCATTTGAGATCCTTGATCATATAGGAGCAGTGACCTATCGGCTTGAATTTACACCAAATATGGCTCAAATTCATGGCATGTTACATGTATCTCTATGGGGAAAAGTACACACCATATCCCTCACATGTTCTAAATCTCCTAGGTGGTATAGTTAAAAGATGATCTTTCTTATGAGGAGCATCCTGTAAAGATTATAGATGGGAAAGATACAATTTTACACAATAAGACAACCCACCTTGTCAATGTGTTTTAGAGGAAACATAAGTATGAAAAGGCGACTTCGGAACTAGAGGAGGTAATGAAGGATAAGTACCCTCACCTATTTATGTAAAACAGAATTTCAAGGGAGAAATTTCAAATGGGGGGAAGAATGTAATGACCCAAACTTTTATCAATGGAATTATTTCCCTTATTATAATCATTTTATATGTTATAAAACACATACATAACATATATATCCCAGTAAAAAATTTAATCTCATAAGTGAATAATGAAAAAAGTGATATTTAAATAAATTAGGGAACCTATATAGAGGGAATAATAACTTCACCCTTGAATAGTAACATAACCATTAGGAATTGTAATATGGAAAATAGAATAGTAACTTTACACATGAAAGTATAAATAAAATTCATGCATCTTATAAGTAAAAATATTATATAAATATATCTAAGTATAAGTAAATACATTTTTTAAAAATAATAAATTAAGTGTTTGTTTTTTGTAAAATATAAATATTAATATATAATTTTATAATTAATATAATAATTTAAAAGAATATTTATTTTTATAAAATATATTTATAAATTAAGATTTTGTTTTAATATTATTATAATATAATTTTATGAGACGTTATTAATTTTTTAAAGTGTCATAAATATGTTATAATTCTAAAATCAGAATTTTTCAAATAAATGATGATTTTTATTAAAAATTAAATTTCTCATATTTAGAAAATTATTTTCATGAAATTTTTTTCATTTTTTAATTCTAAACATCAAAAAATGGTTTGGGTGGAATTTTGGGATTTTTTCTAAAATTCTTGAATGTTTTGTGAATATTAAAGTATGGTAATTTATGATATATAGATATATTATAAGTCAAATACAGTATTCATCAAGTGATTTATGGTGTTATCACCATAATATCAAACCCCTATAAATTATTTTAATATATTTTGTGATAATTCACAAACTATTCATAGTCTTGATCCAAAAAAATAAATTAATGAATAAAATAAAGAGAAAACACCCCTCTCCTCTCCTATAAATACCACCCTCACCACATAATATTCTCCCAACTCAAAAGCCTTGAATATTGTCCAAATTCTACCCAAAACAATTCCCATTCTCCTCCCCCACATCTACTAACCCTTGGTATCATCAAAATACCAAACCCTTTTCCATAAGGAGGTTCTCAATGAGGGGAAATTCAAGAGGTAAAATATACTTTCTTTTCCTTTTAATTTCTTATATATTTCATTTATTTTATTATCATATCCTCTCCTCCAATTAACCAAGTTCCATGATAACTCCAATATATTTTATATTAGGAAGTTTTATTATGTTTATGGAATAATTCATCTTCAAATCTCTTCCCTTTTTTGTTTTTATTCAAAAAATGAAAATATCGTCCTTAGTGTGTCGATTTACCACCACCGTGGATAATGTGTTTTCATTTTTCACTACCACCTTCAAGGCTGGTTATAAAACCGTTAATATGGTTAATTAAGATTTTATTATACATATTATATTGTATATAATTTTCTGAAACCAATATATAAACATGATGTTATATCAGATGATATAAGCTCATAATGGATGTAAAAAACAGCCAAAATAAATTAAATCATTTTCATTAACATTATATATAATAAATAATTATCAAAAAATATAATAAGATAATATATAAGACTAATTAAACCATTTTATATTTATTAATAACATATAATTTCAATTCTGGTGAACTATTCACATTGTAATAAACGTCCATAATTATAAACAAACAAACTGGTCATGATAACCAAGAAAACAAACAGTACTTAACTATGAAATTGAACTGTAAAACTCATCATAATGTCTATAAATGAACTTAATAAAAACTATAATAAATAAAATAAATATATAATAGATTCTGGACTTTTATTTAATTAATTTAATTTCATTACCCTAGATATTAAATTGATTGAAGCATTCATACAAAAGGTAAGGGGATTCTCAAACACAACTCCCTTTATTTGGGTTATCACTCTTTAAATCCATTTTAATAATTAATTATCCTTTAATTTTAATTAAATATCATTTATTTATCCTTCTCTTATATTTTTTAGTATATTCATGTTTCCAATCTAATTTTATGACAAATGAAAATATTTTTCCAGAAGAACTCCTCTTTCAAAAATAGATCTTTTACTTCTCATGAGATTGTTTCCTCTTGATGATTCTTATTCCAAGTATGTTATTCGATATTTATTTTGGGAAGACCAAAGTTTATTCATAGATTTGTGATTTATGAAATGAAGCCCATTTATTTCCAGGGTTTATTTTATGTCCAATATTGATATATGTTTTATGTTTCATGCATGATTATGTAAATATTATGATGTGACATGTGACCCCAAAATTGTATAGAGCATGTAAATATTATGATGTTACAGTTGTACCAAAAATTATCTTATTTCTAATGAATTGGGTAATGTGTTATATCTCATTAGATAATGTGTAATATGTGTGAACATGATGCTATATTTGTTCACAACTATGTGTGGTAGTTGACCACTAAGACATGGTGTTTTATTTTTATGAATTTCCACATTCCAGGCCTTTATATAAATATTCCTCTCATTACTATGATGATGATGTTATGGTGATGATGATTATTCTCACCCCATGTTATATTGGTTCATGTTCTTATCTATCCTCTAACTGGGCTTTTAGATCTCCCCTTTCTTTGATGTATATCCTTAAGTGATAAATTTTACTAAGGAGAACCCAAGGGATGTTAAGAAGCTATAGAAAAAGGAATTAAATAAATTTTTATGTATTTTTATGTAAATTTTATGTATGTTCCTAAATTTATCAATAAAATAATCCTTTTTATTATGGTTGTGTGGAACTTTTATGTTTTTTATCTTTAAAATGATGTAATAATCATGTATGAAAAGTAGGGTCGCTATAATAAACCGATGGAAGAGGGTGAGGAATTCCCAAAGCTTGGAGTAGTGCCCGTAGTGCCTCCCACTGACACTGTAGTCCCATACAGGCAAGAATATGTCCTTAAGGTAGAGCATGTGACTAAGGTGGGGGCTCAAATTCTCCAAGAACTACATGATGATAATCAATCCTCTTATTCCTATAGAGATTCAAGGATTTAGCCATTTGATTATTTATTTGGAAACTTGTTTTACCGATCTGAGATATCTAGATGAGGAGAATATTTTAGTGACAAGGGAATCAGTCACTATGTGGGTACCATCACTGGAAGGGATTCTGGTTGAAATCCCTACCCTATTGAACACTTTTATTAATTATGTATGTTTTATTATTTTTTACCCTTATCTTATTTCTATTTAATGATTTATTTCAATGAAATAATTCTTTAATGTATGTGTCTTTAGTGTTGGGAATTCAATTAGTGGAGATAATGCTTGAAAAGATGGAGCCTAGAGATAATGCAATGGTAACTAAATCTGAAGTCTCGATGGAGGATGAGGAGGAGGTCGTGATGGTTGATCCGACTCTTGAGGTGCCCTGGGAGGATTCCAAGGAGGCTATGAAATTAAAATATATAAATACAATGATGCATTTGGAGGAAGGGGATTTTAATGATATTACATTTATAGCTGATCTTGTACTATCACGACACCCCAAGGTTGTTAAGATGGTTATCACCGACGAGGTAGTCATCTTGATAGCACATCAAGAGGATGATATGGTGGAAGTGGATGACCTCCCTTTGTAAATAGAGACCATCCCACCTGAGAGGATTCCTAATTCTAATCTTACTGAGGCTATTCTTTCCATCATTCTATAGTATGAGCATACACCTAATAAGGACATTAAGGATTTGGCTCTAAAGTGGCCTAGGAGAACTTGGTCATCCAACATAATTTTTTGAAGAATAATTCATAGACTCATCACCTATTCCCCATTGGTAGATAATACATGATTAGTGGGGCCTCTCTAAAATTGGCTAGTATGTCTGGGGACTGATTGGGTGGACTCCCATGGTCTCCATTCTCTGGATCAAGACTTCCTCACTGAGTATGATCTTGTGGAGTAGAAATATTTTTACATTTATTAGTACAATGAGATATATTAAGGTACCAAGGAACTCTAGGTGGAAGAATGTTATATTTATTTTCTATAAGGTTAGGCTCGGTATCATGGGGCCATTTTCACAACCATGATGTATATGATCAATCTTTTGAGAGCATAGCTGGAAATGGCCAAGGTCGAATCATTGGTGGGGTCATCCATTGAAGGATAGAATAATGAAGAATATGATAGAGTTCATATCTAAGCCGATGAGTTTAATCCTATAGTTCAGGAGGAGGAAACAATGCTAACTATGTGTGAGTAAGACCAAGAATCTTCTGGTCAATGGTTGTCTAAGTTGGAGTGCTCAGTTACTAGATTTTATCCTTAGGGGATACCCCCATTTTCCTTATCATTTTTTAAAACAATGTGTAGGTTTTATCCTATGGATGACCCCCATTTTCATTTTTTGTATATTATAATATTAATATTTTGCCTCATATTTGTCTTCTTTCTATTAGTTATAACTCGATCACATTAACAATACATCCAACTATAATCCTCTTAGATCATGTGAGTCATGATCAGTTTAAGAAACAAGAGATAAATAGAGGACTGTTTAATCCTATGAGATTTATAACCAGTGGGGGAGAGGTTAGGGTGAGAATGTTGCATCAACAGAACCAAATATCCTAAATCCAAAGGACCAATACATTATAATCCCCGATGGACTGATATTATTAATATGAATACATGACACATAAGAGTTTAACCCTAATGAAGTTAGAGTTCTAGTTGAGCAGGGGAAGAGCGTAGAGACTTATATTTCATTCTAAATGGTCAGAACCAAGGGGTATAGGTAGGTGGGATAAAGATTACCATTGACCATGTTTCAAAAATGAGTTCCAAAAACACTCTATCAAGGGTGGCTCCTCTAGGACATGTGCTGAGGAAGGATGTGAGCCTATTTTATCCATGAATCATCATCATTGGGGGTCTGTTCAGAGATTATGGAAGTGAATCCTTTGGGGTGTGCACACATATGGTAGGTGAGAATATTTTGGAAATTCACTCCAATCATAGGGAAAGCCTATTTGGGCATATAGAGAAGGTGATAAACTGAATTAAGAGGGAATAATGTATGCTAATGGGGTAAAACAGTTCATAGTGTGAGTTCAAACACTCTCAATGATATACCAACATGTGTCATGAATATAGATGGTAACATGTAAAATCAATGGAAAGTATGTAATCTAGTAGGGAGAATGCAAGAGTCAGCCTATTGGGTCCCAGGGAAGAGACCAATTGTTTCTCAGGTCACTTATCTTAAGTTCATATATCTTTTATTAAGGGGTGTGTCTTTTAAGGATATACATCTAGTACCAAGATTCCTAGTTTAAGGTAATATATCTCAAACCATAGTTCTATGAAGTGTATGGTCATAAAACCTCTACCAAGACTATTAGTTTCAGGTGATAGATCATGGAACATAGTGGTTTGATGTTTAAAGTCACATATCTTGGAATAATACTCCTAGTTTATGTTCATAGATCTTGGACCATGTCGCTCAAAGGTTTACGGTCATACAACTTGGACCAAGACTCCTAGTTTAAGGTCATATAACTTGGACGAAAATGAACCATTTGGGGTTGGTTTGTGTAGTTTTAAAGAGATTGGAAACCAAATGTGAATGGGGACTATGGAATCCTTGCAGCACATGAATTTCCCTGAGGCAAGTCACAGACATTTTAAGTTCATGATACATAGAATAAGATGAATTGTATCTCAACAATGCAAGTGAATTCCTACCACGGATTGTAAGACCACATGATCCATGATCAATGTGGGAAATACGGAATGGTAAGGATAATTCCTAATCACATGGGAGAGATCCACATGGGAAAATATAGGGGTTGAATTAAGAGTTTTGAAAACATTGCCTTTCCTAATAAACATGAATGAATGCCTAGGGTTTGACACCAGGGGTTTCAAAATTATACTAGAATAAGGAAAGGTGGAAGGGAGGTGATTTAGGAATTTTGTGAGCTATAACTTAGAACGGAGGGGATCAGTGGGTGGGAAATCCGAATGACCCAATTTTGAACATAGGTCCAATAACCACATAATTCATGGAAAGGGAGACCAATTAGAAACAAAATCGTTGACCATGTTCAAAACATGGGAGCCACCATTTCTCACGAAGAATCCTTCAAGTCATGGACCTAAGATGGTGAAAAATCCATATTGTCCGTACACCATTTTCATTAGGGTATCCCATCCATATATGGAGTATGAAGAGGATCCATATTGGGGGATGTTTTGAAGTATGAAGATGATTTGTTGAAATATTCGAGTTGAAGTTTAACATGCTTGGTTTTGTGCCATCACACATTTGATCGCACCAGGGGGGTTACATTACGGATCAAGCATTGAAATGGATCAATGGGATGGAAGTTATAAGGTAGGGAAATAACCAGGCTAGTGTTAGGATGCTTGATCTATTTATCTCTACTTAAACAATATAAATTAGTAGGAATAGATCCTTATGTTTTTCTTCAATGTGGTTTGGTAGGTGACCAAAAATAAGTGGATAATTCCTTCTCAGGTGAAGGATAAAGGTATTTCATAGTTTTATGTCATGATATGGGGATGTGGACCATGAATTTTAACATCATGTGGGGAGAATGTTAGTCAAATAGTTTAACTTCTTATATTTAGGATGAGTTTGGTGATGTTTCAAGCCTTATATCTTGGACCTATATTTCATTAATTTTCACAATATGTGACTAGGATGTGGAGAGTTACTTTTATGTTTTTAAAACATGGACCTATGGTGGGGGTGACGTTAATTTTCTCACCATGGAGGCCCTACACTATATGAGAAATGCTGGGAGGATACACATAGTTTAAGGTCATAATGCTTAGACCAAAGGGGTGTGTGCCCCTGTATTATTGGCATGGAATGAAAGATTAGTTACCCAATGTGGAAGGGGCTTATAGAGGCCCAAAACTATGAATAACATATGGGACATGTAACACACTATTTAAGTTCATGATACTTGGAACAAAGGGGGAAGGACCATTCTATTTAGGAAATGCTTTGTGCATTTGAACCACGCTTGGGGGAATGTTTCACCATGAATCCTAAGCCCACATGATAAATTCTTGGTGTGAGAAACAAGTAATGGTAGGTAGTTCCACTTATTGTAATGGAGAAAATGAGAAGGTTTTAAAGAAACAAACTTGGGAAAGCTCCAATGATTCCAACATTCATGGTCTTCATACACAAATGAATTATGAAATAATACCAAGGGTGTGGAAACTTGACCAGGAAAACTTTAGTTTGAAAGGAAGGTAAATAGAGACTTCTAAGATTTGGACATCAAAAATGGGGGAAACTAATATGAAGGAGATTATTTTTAAATGTTTTTAGAATATATGTATCCCAACCAGATCAATCAGGGATGAAAAAAATACGGGATTGACTTTTGACCATGTTCAAAACCTAAGAACCGCTATGTTTTGAAAAGGGGGCTTTTTGAGAATAAACCACAGTATGAGGCTTTACTATTTTTCCATGTTCCATTATTATATAGAGACCATTCAGTAGTGTGAGAATTATGAGGACCAACATTGAGAAAGACTGAAAACATGAATGTGGTGAAAATAAGTTGTTCAGGGGAGAGTGAAACACTCTAGGGGCTATCTCACCTTGTTCTAGAATTCATGGAATAACTATATTATTTAGATGGTTCTATAGATGTAACAAAGGGGGAATATGCCTAAAATATATCAATGGAACATTTTTGGATTGAGACATGATATCTGACCATCCCTACATATCTAGTGAGATTGGGACTCAAGTCATACATAGTTCTAAGAGGTGATGTGTTAGGATACCTACACTAAAAGGTTTTTCTCTCTTGATTGAGGGTTAGAGATAATAAGAAAGTATTACATAATGAAATGGGAATTTGAACCATGTAAATTAACCTCATGTGGTGAGGATACTAGACACATAGTTTAACATCATAGTGTTAAGTTGATGTTTTTGTAGTTTTAGGTCATATATCTTTGAACAAGATATTATGCAATTTTACATCTTGCGACTTGGACAATATACATCATAGTTTAAATTCATATAGTTAAGACGAATGTATGCTCACATGAAATACTATTTGGGGAACCTGAAAATGGTGGGAGGCATGATATGCTCCACTTCTCTGGGGGATAATGAGTATGAACCATTAGAGTAAACCTTATGAATGAAATATATTCTTTCCCATATAGGTTCTGGTTTTAGTGGTTTCTTCCCAATATCATCTATGCCCTGAGGACTAATACCTTATCACCCGAAAGAAAGTAGTGAAGTCAAACTTTCTTGTTGAATGCCCACTCCACTCTGTTTTGATGTCTTTCTAGGTTATACAATGCTTGAAGCCTAATTTATTCAAGGGATTCCAACTCATCCAAAAAAACATAGGCTCTATTGTACGATAATTAATGACTATAAATAGTAATCTAGAGAGATGGTAGATGGATGTATATAGGTAGATCTTCATATTTTCCATAATCTAGGGAGTATGGGTTTTCTTGGGTGGAATTCTGAGTTTTTATCTAGTATTACCATATGGTATTAGGGGGTTTATTCAGATAGATATTATTGTTCTTACCTACCATATTCTATAGGGTATCAGAGAGAGTTTTTTTTAATTACTAGATATTCCCATTTTCCTGTGCATGATAGTGGTAGGTATGGTTATACCATATGTTGTACTTAGCATACAACTTTAGCTCGGTAAATTAGAAGTTAGTGTTTTCCATGATAATGGTGTGAGGAATCCAAAATATATGGATGGTGAGGAACATAAAAATATTTATCATGGATTGTGTTTTTAACTCTTTGAGGGGGATAAGTTTTGACCATTTTGAAAGAAGTCATTTTAATTCAGAATGAACTTTCATTGTCATTCTATTTTTGTTGTCTATGGGACCACAACATCGAGTCCCCGTACTATGAAGGGATAAGAGTATTTAGTGGTATTGAGAAGATCTGGTGGTTGATGAAAAAAATTGGTATAGATCATTTATTCGTGAAATTTTTTGGTTAAATAGATGCAGTCATGGACCATTGATAACTAGATTTATTCCATTCTATAAATATGGTGGGAGAGATTCAATCCCTCTTGATGGGACCTTCATGAGATGAAATGGAATTACATTAGTACATTAATAATCTCATCACGTTGGATGAAATGGAGAATGATATCTTCAAAATCATTCCTAAAGATATTTTTCTCTATATTGGGGCTGTTCCGAAGGGTATACTTCACTGTACAATAATAGATTCTCTCTTCCTCAACTAAATCTGGTTGGAGTGTCCTATGATAGAGGTAGTAAATAAAGTCAACCATCCAAAAAGATGAATCTCTGATCATTGAGGCATTTTAGTTCCCCATAGTATAGTTTCCATTGGCTAAGTGGTTCACCTATTCATCTTCTACATTAGGAGTGATAGGGGTAATGAATCTGTAGTGGGCCACATTGGTGACCAAAGTTTCTTGGCCAGGCTCTATGAGAGAAATGTACAGACCTACCAGTGCATCAACTTGGTTGTTATGAGATCGGGGAACATCGATCACCTTTGGCTAGGATGATAACTAGTCGATTAGATCACAAGTCCACTTCAGTAAGGGGATATGTTCTTTATTTTAAATGACATAGTCACCATTGATATACTTGCTGACTAGTTATGACTCTCCCTTAATATGAAGCAGTGAAACATAAATATGATGATCCAACTAGATACTAGTGATAAGATATTAATACTCA
Source organism: Viscum album (assembly GCA_963277665.1). Taxonomy (NCBI): domain Eukaryota; kingdom Viridiplantae; phylum Streptophyta; class Magnoliopsida; order Santalales; family Viscaceae; genus Viscum; species Viscum album. Next base: position 511,267,480 of record OY728145.1, read on the forward strand.
ACTTCGTTTTTAGTAAACCCACTCATAATTGGAATGAGTATGGAAATATGGCCTAATCATGCATGATGAAGATGATTCCCATGCCCACTCTATTATGTTTTGGGTTATTAAGTCTTTCTTGGTTGGGTTGTGGGAGGCACCATCGAAGTTCATTTTCCAACATGGTGTGAATTGATCGAAATATAGGATGAAATCATCTAGAAATTTGACATTCAGGGATGATTATTCATGAGTCGGGTGGCCGGATAGGAAATTATAGCATCCCACCTTTTTATCACATAAACTTTAATTACATTTTACAAAACCGAGGATCTTTAAGGTTTAGTGTCTTGGAAACCAGGAACTTAAAACATGAAAACAACATAAAGAATTCTTCTTAAACACTTGAAAGGATTCTCCTCATGTTCACCCTAGGCTCATTACTGAATCTCATAACCAGGGGACATACATCAAAAGAAAGGGTGAGCAGAAGGCCCAGCAAGGGAAACAAGTGAAACATTTTACATATGAACTTGGGATACATCAATAAAGTCATGAAAAGAACTTTAAGGCATGAAAATGAAATCATGAGGCATATCATAATAAAAATAAAACTTTTTCATAACTTGAAGGTGTGGCTGCAACATTTAATATTGGCAATCGTTTCGTTTCACCAAGGTCCATCCCCAAGGTGTCGTTAAAAATTACCAAGGTTATTCACCAAGGCGTCGTTAAAATGGTCATCTCTAGAGATTAAGTCTTTACCCAATGCATTGGAGCGCTATCAGGGCGCACCCTTAAATTTGCCTTTATTATCATGTGAGCCACATATATCATCATCAAACATTTCATAAATAACCCATATAGCATAAAATAAATGGGTTTCATTTCATAATCATAACATTTTAAAAACTGCTTTAATGACATGATCTTTACGGCACTTTAAACCCACGGAAAGGGAAGCGGGTCTCATGTATGTAAATCCCATAATTTAAAATGGAACATTTTGATATATATGTGAATAACCTTGTAGAAATAAGATCTTTGAGTATTCACTTTATAACATAAAATAATTTTTGAGAAAAGAGAGAGGCATTTTGAGGGGAAAATTCTGCAGCATAACGGCTATGTTACAAGGTTTTAGAAAACATTGAGAAAAGAGGGGACATGGGTCAAACATTCATAAATGACCCATCATACAGTAGAGGGACAAAATATAAGGGATTTATGAACATGGTAATGAAATTTTAAAATACACCATATGAAATGAAGAACATGAAAGGAAGAAAACAAAACAAGATTTCTCTTGTGAAAATTCGGCAGCCTAACGGCATCACATAAACTTCAACCAAAAATGAATTGATGAGATAAAATAGGGTCTCTCATCATATGAACATAAGGGTTCAGTATGATAGATATAGAGATCATACCCCAACATAATAAAAAAGATCTTGAAAGACTTGACATGAAAATAGATCTTGAAAACGAGAAGGGTGAATGAATCCCTTAAAAATTCGGCAGCCTAACGGCGCCACTTAAAACATAAAAATACTGAATTGAAGAGATCAAATGGGGTCTCTCATCATATGATCATAAAAGATCAGTATGATAGATATAGAGATCATACCCCAACATAATAAAAATAACTTGGAAGACTTGACAAGAAAATAGAACTTGAAAATGAGAAGGGTGAAAGAATCCGTTACAAAAATTTCGGCAGCCTAACGGCGCCACTTAAACTTTCATAAAATGAAATGATGAGAGAAAGAGGGGGTATATCATCATATCAACATAAAAAGGACAGTATAATGAATATAAAAGAACATTCTCCAACATAATAACATGGAGCATAAAAGGAATGACATAAAAGAGATTACTTGAAAAGAAAGAGAGAGGTCGGATCCCTTACCTTAAAATGTAACTCTTAAACCTCAAAGGTTGGGACCTTGAGGGCTTGGGGGAACCTTGGGAGGACTCCTTGGGAGGTAATGAGACCAGAACTTCGTTGGGGAAGAGTGGGGAGTCGAATGGATGAGAGGATGGCTTGGTATTTATAGGGAAAGTGAGGGGACAAGGCATTAATGGCAAAGGGACACCTCATTAGTGGTTTTGGCAAAACCATGGGCTTGCCCATGGTATTTGCCCATGGTATTGGCCACATGGGACACCTCATACCTTATCTCACTATTCATAATTCGAACATATTGATTACAAACTTAATACATCATTTAATGATGTCATTAAACACCCGTAACTTAAAAACTGTATTTTCACTATTCATCAAAAATTCAACTTTCTCAGAATAATCCCAAAATTTCACCTTAACCAAATATCAACGCTCTGAATACAAATATGAACTCCATTTTATAAAAATAATTTTCTAAATATTTTTAATTTAATTTTTAAATAAAAACACTATTCATCGAAAATTCATTTTTTCAGGAAAAACCCCAAAAATTTCCATAACATAATATCGATGCTCTGAGTTCAAAAATAAAGTCATTTTTATAAAAATAATTTTCTAATTATTTTTAATTAAATTTTTAATTAAAAAACACTATTCACCCGAAAAAACTAATACTTGAATAATAATTAATGAAACCGTTATTTAACTATTTTATTGAATCACATTACTTAATCAAGGTGACTAGATTATTTTAAAACTTTCTTTAAGTGAGATTACTAATCCATTTGGTCATATTACTAATCCTAATCATAAAATCACTATTCATAATTTACTATTCATCAAAAATCAAGTTGATCTTATTAGACTCTAAATTTCGTACTGAACATAATTGTAGAAGACCTTTTTTTGAAAATCATTACACATTTTTAATTATTTAAGGTTTACACAACCATTTTTAAAATATCCTTTTTCTAAAATTCATCAAAAATATGCATACAATATTTATCCGGTCATTTGAAAATTCATAAACATCATCATAAGAAGAAATCCAAATTTTTATTTAAAAAAAGGATTGCACAAGGAAATTACGGTCTCGTTACATAACCCCTTATAATACCAGCATAGGACCTAAGAGTAAGGTGTGCTAGGGTGATAGAATTTTGGGGCGGCTCAGTCAACATTTCCCGAGTAGTAATTTCTATCAGTTTGAACTTCTCGCGAAGGCGATTCCGTTCTAGCTTCACATGATGAAGTTCGGCTTGGATTTGGTCCAGAACAAAGCCCAATGGTGCTACCTCCTTCCCAATCTCTGTTAGATGGGCTTCGATCGGCCCAAGGCTACTAGGTGAGGCCATCAAATCTTCTTTCTATAATAATTAACCAAGATTACTTAAATTTAGAGACCATAATCAAAACATTTTGTTCACGGTGGTCATATTGACCGATGGTCATATAACACTCAAAAACCAATGGTCTCATTTTATTTATAATCATGTTTATCAAATAAAACATTTTTTTGAGTATAAAAAATAACACATGAAATTAGGAAACAAGATTTATTCAGAATTTCGGGTCGTTACAATCTTCCCCCCTTAAGAAATTGCGTCCTCGCAATTTTTTTAAATTGGGTTTTGAAATTTCATTGAAAGTCCCACATCGGAAAAAGATTCAGTAACACCATTACTTTAAAAGAAAGAAAAGGAAGTACAAAGGCCACCCGAGTTAACCCACACTCGGGTTCCATGTAGGAAAACATGGACATGGAGGAAAAAACAAAGGGTCAGTTCTGAGAGAGAGTGATAGAGAACATGATTAGGAGAAAGTTAACCATGAGAAAATCACAAACTTATGATGTGTGTAAACGGTCTTTGATTACCTAGTAGGAAACGTAAACCAACAACATTTTTGTTTTACGTTTCTTTTCATAATTTTGAGGATTTCATTTACTACATAGAACAAAAACATAAGAAAATATACCTACCTTCAAGTAGAGTTTCATCCTTTAACAAGTCCCTACCAACACTAATCTTTTCGCCAAATGATGAGAATTCAAAAACACTTGGTCTCATAAAAGCACAAGAATCATCTTCTATAGAATCCCATAATCTACAAAAGATTAACTATCTATTTATTCTATCTTTAAACAGTATCCCAAAAACAGAAAGGTTAAGGTAAAACAACTCTTCAAAAAGAAAGAATCCCATAGGATTAGAACCTACTTTTAAATCTTCAAAGTTCCATGGTACTACCCAACGTTCATCATAGACCACTCCATAAGTAACGGTCCTTAAAATTCCTCAAAATAAACCAAACTAAGATTGAAACCCAAATACAAGAAGGATTTGATAACATATTCTTCCAAAACAACTTCATTGTTCATCTCCAGACAACATCGACCACTCCTAACATCTTATAACAAAAGTAGCTAACCTAAACATATTTTACCCAAGATAGGTTAATCATTTCCATAATTAACCTAAATTACTATAATTCCACCTTAAATTCATCGATTCTTCAAAATATAAGTCAACCTTACTTCTCAATGAAAATACCGTAGTAATCTATTTACCTCGATCATATAGGGTCCCCAAAATAGTGAATGCCTTCCAAAATAATAATCATCTTTTAATCCCCTAATCATCTCTGACATATTAATACGGAAATTGTCGCATTTCCTATCACATTGGTTGTTGGGACACGTTATTCCATTTCCCACCATTAACTAAGAAGAAAAAGTATAATTAGAGGCTTAAATACTTAACCAATAATCATGAAAATGAACTTAAAGCATATAAGGATAACTTGTAGAAGAAAAGTATACCCTAACTTGTGATCCCCTAGGTTCCCATCTAGGTTATCCATGATCATATATTCTTATTTGAATCTTTATTTTATTTTATCTTTGTTCCTTTAATAATGGTTCATACCAAGCTTATGAATTTACCAAAGCATATCCCTCGGGAGTGTCGTAACCAAGAGTGCAGCAAGGCCCGTTGTCGTGTACCAGTTCCCGTTCGAGTCTAGCTCAAAGCGGTGTTTTCGGGTTTTACCCCTATGTACATCTGTGCCAGAGCCACCTCTACCTGCTCGTATCCAGACAGGGATGTATTTGCTTGGCAACCCCTTACTCAATACTCACCAAAATACCAGAAAGATTTCCTATATTAAACTTTTCTATAGGGTTCCTCCTAGAGTCTTCATATCCTAATTTCCACAAATAACTAAACCATCCTTTGATACCAACTATAGCATCCCACCTTTTTATCACATAAACTTTAATTACATTTTACAAAATCGAGGATCTTTAAGGTTTAGTGTCTTGGAAACCAGGAACTTAAAACATGAAAACAACATAAAGAATTCCTCTTAAACACTTGAAAGGCTTCTCCTAATGTTCACCCTAGGCTCATTACTGAATCTCATAACCTGGGGACATACATCAAAAGAAAGGGTGAGCAGAAGGCCCAGCAAGCGAAACAAGTGAAACATTTTACATATGAACTTAGGATACATCAATAAAGTCATGAAAAGAACTTTAAGGCATGAAAATGAAATCATGAGGCATATCATAATAAAAATAAAACTTTTTCATAACTTGAAGGTGTGGCTGCAACATTTAATATTGGCAATCGTTTCGTTTCACCAAGGTCCATCCCCAAGGTGTCGTTAAAAATTACCAAGGTTATTCACCAAGGCGTCATTAAAATGGTTATCTCTAGAGATTAAGTCTTTACCCAATGCATTGGAGCGCTATCAGGGCGCACCCTTAAATTTGCCTTTATTATCATGTGAGCCACATATATCATCATCAAACATTTCATAAATAACCCATATAGCATAAAATAAATGGGTTTCATTTCATAATCATAACATTTTAAAAACTGCTTTAATGACATGATCTTTACGGCACTTTAAACCCACGGAAAGGGAAGCGGGTCTCATGTATGTAAATACCAGAATTTAAAATGGATCATTTTGATATATATGTGAATACCCTTGTAGAAATAAGATCTTTGAGTATTCACTTTATAACATAAAATAATTTTTGAGAAAAGAGAGAGGCATTTTGAGGGGAAAATTCTGCAGCATAACGACTATGTTACAAGGTTTTAGAAAACATTGAGAAAAGAGGGGACATGGGTCAAACATTCATAAATGACCCATCATACAGTAGAGGGACAAAATATAAGGGATTTATGAACATGGTAATGAAATTTGAAAATATACCATATGAAATGAAGAACATGAAAGGAAGAAAACAAAACAAGATTTCTCTTGTGAAAATTCGGCAGCCTAACGGCATCACATAAACTTCAACCAAAAATGAATTGATGAGATAAAATAGGGTCTCTCATAATATGAACATAAGGTTTCAGTATGATAGATATAGAGATCATACCCCAACATAATAAAAAGGAGCTTGAAAGACTTGACATGAAAATAGATCTTGAAAACGAGAAGGGTGAAAGAATCCCTTAAAAATTTGGCAGCCTAACGGCGCCACTTAAAACATCAAAATACTAAATTGAAGAGATCAAATGGGGTCTCTCATCATATGATCATAAAAGATCAGTATGATAGATATAGAGATCATACCCCAACATAATAAAAATAACTTGGAAGACTTGACAAGAAAATAGAACTTGAAAATGAGAAGGGTGAAAGAATCCGTTACAAAAATTTCGGCAGCCTAACGGCGCCACTTAAACTTTCATAAAATGAAATGATGAGAGAAAGAGGGGGTATCTCATAATATGAACATAAAAAGGACAGTATAATGAATATAAAAGAACATTCTCCAACATAATAACATGGAGCATAAAAGGAATGACATAAAAGAGATTACTTGAAAAGAAAGAGAGAGGTCGGATCCCTTACCTTAAAATGTAACTCTTAAACCTCAAAGGTTGGGACCTTGAGGGCTTGGGGGAAACTTGGGAGGACTCCTTGGGAGGTAATGAGACCAGAACTTCGTTGGGAAGAGTGGGGAGTCGAATGGATGAGAGGATGGCTTGGTATTTATAGGGAAAGTGAGGGGACAAGGCATTAATGGCAAAGGGACACCTCATTAGTGGTTTTGGCAAAACCATGGGCTTGCCCATGGTATTTGCCCATGGTATTGGCCACTTGGGACACCTCATACCTTATCTCACTATTCATAATTCGAACATATTGATTACAAACTTAATACATCATTTAATGATGTCATTAAACACCCGTAACTTAAAAACTGTATTTTCACTATTCATCAAAAATTCAACTTTCTCAGAATAATCCCAAAATTTCACCTTAACCAAATATCAACGCTCTGATTACAAATATGAACTCCATTTTATAAAAATAATTTTCTAAATATTTTTAATTTAATTTTTAAATAAAAACACTATTCATCGAAAATTCATTTTTTCAGAAAAAACCCCAAAAATTTCCATAACATAATATCGATGCTCTGAGTTCAAAAATAAAGTCATTTTTATAAAAATAATTTTCTAATTATTTTTAATTAAATTTTTAATTAAAAAACACTATTCACCCGAAAAAACTAATACTTGAATAATAATTAATGAAACCGTTATTTAACTATTTTATTGAATCACATTACTTAATCAAGGTGCCTAGATTATTTTAAAACTTTCTTTAAGTGAGATTACTAATCCATTTGGTCATATTACTAATCCTAATCATAAAATCACTATTCATAATTTACTATTCATCAAAAATCAATTTGATCTTATTAGACTCTAAATTTCGTACTGAACATAATTGTAGAAGACCTTTTTTTGAAAATCATTACAAATTTTTAATTATTTAAGGTTTACACAACCATTTTTAAAATATCCTTTTTCTAAAATTCATCAAAAATATGCATACAATATTTATCCAGTCATTTGAAAATTCATAAACATCATCATAAGAAGAAATCCAAATTTTTATTTAAAAAAAGGATTACACAAGGCAATTACGGTCTCGTTACATAAGCCCTTATAATACCAGCATAGGACCTAAGAGTAAGGTGTGCTAGGGTGATAGAATTTTGGGGCGGCTCAGTCAACATTGCCCGAGTAGTAATTTCTATCAGTTTGAACTTCTCGCGAAGGCGATTCCGTTCTAGCTTCACATGATGAAGTTCGGCTTGGATTTGGTCCAGAGCAAAGCCCAATGGTGCTACCTCCTTCCCAATCTCTGTTAGATGGGCTTCGATCGGCCCAAGGCTACTAGGTGAGGCCATCAAATCTTCTTTCTATAATAATTAACCAAGATTACTTAAATTTAGAGACCATAATCAAAACATTTTGTTCACGGTGGTCATATTGACCGATGGTCATATAACACTCAAAAACCAATGGTCTCATTTTATTTATAATCATGTTTATCAAATAAAACATTTTTTTGAGTATAAAAAATAACACATGAAATTAGGAAACAAGATTTATTCAAAATTTCGGGTCGTTACAGAAATACACCAATGATTGACCTTTGACATCCTTATAATGTAAAAACATTATATCAAACTACTATAGGATTACTTCACATCATTCCAATCATAGTGTCATCATGGGGTGATTGAGGCTATGTTTTATTTTAAATAAACATGACACTAACTATATTTAATGGAATTGTAGGTAATGTCGCAATTTTTAAACCATGAAGACAAGGGATTCGAAGCTATACTAATCGGGAGAATACTTGGTCTCGCTACTAAGAGACACACATATGAGATAATAGAGGATATTTTCAATTCCTTTGTATTCTTCTAAACTAGTATATAACCAAGATAATTCTCTAAGGAAATCACTTAAATTAATACAGGATTCTCAAGAATGTGTGGCGTCAAGGCCAGAGGATGAAGTAGGTACTTATTCATATCCAAAAATGTAGTCTGATACTCTTTATCCAACTAGTATATGGTTCCTATCTTCATGATGCTATATTAAGGTTTTCATTTACCATCCATGGTTTTGATTAATCCCCTAATATTGGCTAGATGGCCCAGTAGGCCTCATAATTCTTATAGGTTTTCTGGAGGAATAATATAAATGATAGCCCTAATCTTTTGTAGTATATCATGATTCCACTGTATCTAATAAAATATCTAATGAAATTTCCATAGGTGATCCCAAATTAATTCTACAAGGGGTTCATTTTAATGTGGTGGGAGTGTAGAAAGTAAAAAACTTACTCAAGATATCTGATATGTTCCAAACCTTGGAAGGATTTGAAAACTAAATCCTCAACATAACACTCCGCTAGTGTCCCAAGGAGCAGCATGATGATGTGATGCATGGAGAACTGGTTGGTAGCACTAAAATCCTTCCAACTGAATCAAATAACCTAGTGTTATAAGTTTATCTGAGGTGCTCTAAAATTCGTGACCTTCTTATCCCCAGGGTCCATTTTGATCTAGTTATACCTGGAAGATCCATCCAAGAAAGAGAGGTTTTGGAAGCTGGAAGTGTTATCAATTAGTAAATTTTTTACAGGATGGGAAAATAATCCTTTGGGAAATAGTATTAGAGGTCTAAAAATTTGATGGATAACCTTATCTTCCAGTTCATATTCCTGACTAGGAAAATATTTGCCATCAACTTTGCGTATTGAACATCCAAAAAATAGTTTTACTTGATCAACTTGTTGAATTTGTCTTTGAACATTGAACCATGGAAAGGGATAATATTCATGGGATACTATTTATATAAGTGGTGGTCTAGTGGTAGCCTAAGGTGGTGGAAAAATATATGGGGTTCGAGGGCCACAATTTCCTTATAGTTCTAAGAGAATACATCATTATGCTACTTTAATAAATCCATGTATTTTTTTCTTCTATTATAGGGTCTTGACCATGCTAATAATCATCAGTCTCAGGTCATCTTTTATGATGATATTAACCTTACTCAAATCATAGATGGTGGTATATTCACCTTCCTCAAAATCATAAGGGGTGTCTTCCAAGTCTTATCCATATTTTTGGGCAAGCAGTGTAGAAGAAATATACAAACCCTATGAAATAGGGGCTATGGATATATACTTCCTTTTTCCCTATATGGTGTAAGATCCTTGGAAATGGATTACAACTTTGAGGAGATAATGGAAATGACTTTTTTTGATCCAAGTCTTTGTGGTTTCTGATGTATGGGTCTATCACTAATGTCCAAACAATTATGATGAGTGGAATTACATTGAGTCATAATGACTCTCCGGAACATGAATTGATATCGTGGTTCAATGGCTAAGGGGAGGACCTCCTAGTGTGAAATATTAGTACGATTTCTTACCCTCAACCATTAATATCTAGTTTATGAATGCATGGTGATATATGAGAATTATTTTTTATTGGGATGATGAAATGGTTCTCAAAATCAAGGATTGTTGGCTCCAACCAGTGGCTTGTCTAGATAAATCAATAATTCAAATTATACCAAATATATACTAAAGTGGATGTCAGCTCATTTGGGGAATTGATGTGTTTTCCCCCATTGGTTTGAATAATATTTTCTTTCTTTTTTTAATAACTATCATCCAGGTAGTGGGATTCATATGGGTTTAAAGGAGTAGTGTTTCCAGGGAGAACCCTTACTTGACCAATAAAGGATTATTTGAGGAATTGATGATATGAAGAGGGAATACTTCATGAAGGTGAAGCTAGTTCCTTCCCAATAGGGGTTATAGGTAGTTTCCTATGAAACAACCATGAATTTGGTGCTTGTTACCAAGTCACCTAACATGGCCTCTTTCCATCTCTTACTATATGTCATATAATCACTCTTATCATACCTATAAACTATTATATTGGACGGGGTTAGATCCACTTCCATGAGACCTAGTTTTTGGGGTTTGAAAGTCAGGATGAGGTCAATCCTAGAACTAGTGCCTACTAAGAAGCTAGAGAATTCCACACAGTTAAACTAACCTATTCCATATAGTGTGCATATGTTCCCTTGGACTATGACACAATTATACTCCTTAAAAAAGGAGATGATGTATTGTCACTCCTCGCCTCCATCCTTATTTATGAAATGGGATTTAGTAGTAACTAACTCTTTATCAAATCCAAGAGGGATCTTCAAGGACTCAATGAGATCCTCACACATTCCCCATGACATGAAAATTACATCTAGTATATTATTTATTGTTTTTATGCTAGAGAGATACCTAATAACAACATATTTTTTGGTGAGGGGAATATATCTCAGTGATGGAAGTTGCTATTTAGCTAGAATAATTGTGGGAATAGTCGGTTGAGACACTGGATCCCAGATGGTGCTCACTATGTCCTTTTAATGGTCAAATCTATTGGGTTGAGAACTGGAAAATTGAGTTCAATCTTTGGTCAGTTGTGACTGAGATATATGCCACTATGATTGAGTTTCTTGATCAACCAATATGGTTAGCTATGTGGGTACATCTACTGATGAGTTTAGTGAGAGTTGAGCATGTTGTTCCCTATGTGAGACCTTCTATCTGGTTTCAACAGCATGAACTTTCCTTTCTATGGAATCATCTTGTGAATTGTTTCTAGTAGCATGGCATATACCACTCCCTCATTTAAGAAGACTAAAAGTTCCTGGAAGGGCTAGGGGTACTCCACTTCATCTAATACCATACAAGAATCTATCTATCAGACTGAATTAACTTTGGTATACCCATGTTCTTCCTTAGAGTAATGCTCTGTGTTTGGTCGAATTCCTAGGGATTCTCCCAATTTGGGTGGAATTAAGTCACTAAGCACAAAAAAATGACTTTCGAGCTTGTGGGGGATTTGGATGTCTTCATATTACTAGCATCTACTCCTTTGAGACATGGTGAGTTGTGAAATCAACGAGGTGGATATAGTGGGTGCAATGATAAAAGGAGGTTCTGGATTGCACAAGAAAACACATATAATTCCATTGGTGTGAGTGACCAAATTATGGGTCATCCATCCATTGTACTTATGCATACCTCACTCGTACACCTACTGTCATTCACCAATGTCCTCTTCATCATTGTCATCATTGGAAGAGACATGTGATACCTATGTGAGGACCTCACTTTACCCAAATACATCATGGTATACATAGTCTTAATGAAAATATTTGAATATAATATACTCATTAATGGAGTGTATGAGGACCCTATGGTATGGAAAGTAGTTTTCATGATCTGTTAGGTTAGCCTCTTGAGGCCTGCATCATTCAAGAAAATTTAGGATATTTTGTCCCATGTAATAGTTGAATAAAAAAAATAAATCATCCATGAATGAATAGACTATTTTATTATTGTAGAGACCCGAAGCTTGACGTACATGATCATTACATTACTTTTGCGGAATACTTAATACATAACAAAAACCGACACACAAGGACCATAATAGTTTAGTGTCTTTGGAAACTTGGAACGTAATCTTCTAATCGTGGTGAAATATCTTCAACATCTCCCATAAAGATCCTTTCCTTTTTGTTTCATAAGGCATCTACTTTGCCTCCCATTTTTTCCATCATATCTAGAGTCCCTTTTTGGAATATCCTAACTAATAACCTTCTTCCTGACCTGGGGAAATAAAACATACAAAAGGGTGAGCTCAAATGCTTAGTAAGGGTAAACAAAAGAAATATCAATCACATCATATACATAAGAACATAACTTTTGGAAATCTTAACCTGAAAACGAGGGCATACTTTCATAACATGGGATAAATCATAGTAGTGAAATATAATCCCAATAATCATAACATAAAACATGAAACTTTGTGGTATACAAACAGAATCATAGAGAATCATTTCTTATTAGTCAAGACTCATTGCCATGACTATCTTAGTGGACAAAGTCCATTTCTGAACCGAGTTCACTCCTCGTTTCAGTCCTGTTTCACTGAACTGATTTATCCTGCCGTTCCATCCATGTCTATCTCATGAGATAGAAAATCTTTACCCAATGAATTGGAGGGAGATATAGGTCCCACCCATCTCTTAATGATACCATTCTTATGTGTGCTACAAAATCATAAACCATACATCATGGCATAACCCATGTAATAAAAATGGGAATCTTAAACATCGTGACATCATAAAACAATTCATATAAGACAAAAGAATTCATAAAAATAATTCCATCACAACATAATCAAATCAATGTAATAATAGGGATAGAAACAGAACCCTATTTTATCTTAGATGGAAAATAATTTTGATAAAACACTTGAACTCCATTCTTGAAGAAAATATCCTTTCAACTTCAAAAACACTTTTCCATTCTTAACATGTCATAAAATTCTTACTAAAAGAAGTTGATTAAAAATAAAATTGAAAACTTGTAAGGGAATATTCTTGGAAATAATGTTTTAAAAATCCATTCATGTCGTATAAGTTAAAAGAAAACATTCTTCTCGTACTTTTTTCAGAAAAGTCAAAAAGTACCTCGTACGAAAAACAACAAAAGATTCATTTCATATCTTTTACTAAACATTCACCGAAGGGTAAAATTGGATATAAATTATTGTATAAGGATATAAATATTACATATTGAGGAAACATGGATGTGGATGATAAAATACACCCCAGTAAATACTAAAGTATAAACAATCTCGGATAAAAATGAGATTGTGATATTTTCCTTACCTTAGGTCCGATTTGCTTCGTAAGTGTCTAAACCTCCTATATAATGATTTAAATAATTTCATTGACTTATTAAAGAATCATATTCATTGTTGTGATATCATATATGGTTCACTTATGACTTTACATTACCCATTCTTATTTAAATTAATGTTAAAGTAGTGTTTTGGGTAAAATCATCTTATTTGTCGTACGTGTTTGGACTTGTTGTTCTTGATGTTATTATTACTTATATCATGATTTACTTACCTAAAAAATGTAAATAATGATTTATATATCATATAAATTCATTATATATCCATCATATACAATCATTTATAATATTACATAACATATGGAGGTAAGAAATGAAATGCACCGTTCATGGAGACGGTAAGCCGTACGTACGCATGAACGCTACTTTCATTTCTATTTCTTATTTTAATTGAATTAAAACATAATGATACATAGTTATATTATAATTACAGTATAATATCATATATAAAATCATTAACGACATCCTTTATACATCCCACATAAGGTATTAACGAATCACATCACTTTTAGGGGGTGGTAGTCCGCACTTCCTCAAATGAGATTATCGTATTTACCGACTATGGAAACCGTAAAGGATTGATATAATTGGAAATTAAAGAATCATAAAGAAATAATAAACATAATATATATTATATATAAATACAGTTCCATCATAACGGCCACCATGAGAGGCGGTAGGGGAAAATCGAACAATCATCGTTTCGTGAGGCGTTTGTTAGCCACCACAGAATCATTATGTTCTTCATCCATTAGATGGAGGTGTGTGTAAGTGTAGTTCTAATACTTCTCATAAACACATCCTAGTATTTTCAGGATACTGGTTTTTTCACAAAATAAAGGATTAAAAATATTTTAGGGGTTGGAGAAGTAGAATAAAAGAAAACAACTTAAGAGAAATTGTTACCTTTAATTTTGGTAACTTTCTTTGATTTGAACCAAAAGGACTTCTTGGAGAGTCTTATTCCTAATGTAAGGATTCAAGGGGAAGGAGAGGGATGTAGGGATCTTAGTTAGGCAGATTTTTGACGAGACAAAAGGCTTGAGAGGTGTGAGGAATTGCATAGAAGTGGTCTCCTTTTGTAAGGGAGTGGAGGGGCTCTTTAGGAAAGTGTGAAAACATTATTTTATTATAAACTTATCTTCGGTTTCAGGAGGTCCAAAACACATTAATGTCGAAGATAAGATGAGCCATATTTGAAATGAAATCATCCAATAGTAATTGGACTGGTTTTGGATGATATTTTAATCATTTTAATCTTATTTATTTAAATCATTTATTAATGAGTTAAATACTACATCATTATTGTGTCATAAATAATTTAATTTATATGATGTATAAAAATTATAAGAAAACTACCAACATGTAGGAAATATTTTTATATTTCCAATTAATATTTATAGTCCAAAATATAATTTATATAGCCCCTTATAAAAATTAATTACTAAACGATATTTGTTGATTCCAATTTTGTCTTTACATTGAATTAATTAATCTAATGTGTCATTGTCTTTCATAAGTGGCTCCATGGGGTCCCAAAATCTACCCAAGGATGTCCATGGTAGGAAAATACTCATCCAATAAAGTTAGGACAAGTGTCAAGGTAATTTTGAATTATTATAATATTCTTTTAACCTTGAATCACCCTATTTACCTTTAACCGTAGTGAATAAAAAATTACCGTACTTACTATTCATAATATCAAAAAAAAAGTAACCTATTAACATAATTTGGACCCACTTATTCCAAATATGGAATCAATTTTTCAAAATTAAAAACACAGAAGTTTCAGTAATTAATTTAAAATTAATCCCATTGTTAAGCAAACAGGTTTTAAAAATTAAAACATTGCCAAAGATTAAATTTATTTTACCTACGAATTCAATGTAAAATCAAGGCTAATGACATACATTATATTAAATGGTAAAATTATATTCTATATATAATTTTAAACCATTAAATATTATTATTTAATCACATAATTTATTACGATGAAAAAAGTTGTTTTTAATTAAAATATAGAGTGTTTTTACTATTCATCAAAATATGAAAGTTACCAAAATAATATGAAAAATTTATCCAAAGTAAATTTTCATTTCTTTATTCCAAAGAAGAATTTTATTTTTTCAAATTGAAATTATAAACATGTAAAAAAATAGATTTAAAGTGGGTGTGCCATCAAAAGGTGGCAAAACTGCATTTTTTGAAAAATACTTATTTTACCTGAAAAAATTATTTTGTTCTTATACCATGTTCTAGAAAATGTGTAAGATGAATAATAATGTTATAAAATTCAACATTTAGTTAATAATATTCATAAAGTCTAGTTCATAAAAATATTATAATAATATATCGTTGTTTAGTAAAACCCGGTATTGCGTACAACACACGCTATCGAGGAAGGTCGCGATTGCGTGTAATGCAAGCCAAGTCAGGGTTGCGTGTTGTGAAAGAATCTTTTGTTGTTTCGTATAATATAATACAACCATATTTCATTTATACATTAAATATATATATATATACTCAATGTTGCGTAGAATAACTATTATCCATATTGTGTGTAACACGATCTAAGAATAGTGTTGCGTATACTGCAAGGTAATCTTGGTGTAGCGTACAACACAAGACATTAATGAAATTAAAAAAATATTTTTCATAAACTCTCAGGGTGTTACATTCTACCTCCCTTAAAATGAATTTCTCCCTTGAAATTCGTCGGGGTTATACATGGTTTACTACTCGAAAGTTTGTTTAATAGAAACCCACATCGTAAACAGGAATACCAAAACTTGGATTTAAAAACTAAAGTATGAAACGTAACGGTTACCCAAATAAACTAATCACTGGGTTTCCACATAGGAGAACATAGGTGAAAATATGGATATGGAAGAGAAATCTAACCATCATCTTCTGATGGAGAGTGGTAGAGAACATGGCTATGAAAAATCCAACAATCACAAAGCCATAAATTTGTGATGATCTAGGGTACCATCTGATTCATCGGATATAAGGGCACTAGGACAACATTTTTGGTTTTCAAGATCATTTCCCTAAAGTTGAATAATTTGAATTAGAATAAATACTTACCTTATTTTGGTACAATCACACTGTTGTTCGTGCTTTGAACAATTTCCACTTCATCTCTTATGGAAATAAAGTTGAATTTGTTATTCGTGAAATGTTAATAGATCATGTGATAGAATGATGGGTCATTCCATCTGTTTCAAACAAAAGGTTAGCAAAAGTTATCAAATATACATAAGTCCATCTATGGTGAGGTTAATTGTATACGATTCTAAAAAAATTAACTTATACATCATATATCATACCGCGTAATAAAATAAAACTTGTTTCTACTAACCAGGGACTTCCTGTAAGCCAGTGGTAGGCGATAAAGGCCAGTCGCACTTCAGTTGTGGGTTCAATTACCACAACCTTGTCCGACGTGATAGGCTATCACCTGTCCTGCAGGTTGTCCTTTTTCTAAAACTACATTGCTATAACATCCCATAAATAATATCGAAAAAAAACTTCTATCCTTAAACAATACTAACTTATGTTCAACATAATCCATTCCAATATTTAGGCTTATCTATAATACTGCAGTCTACTCTCATATTATAGTAAAAACGATTACCAGAGATTTCATATAACAAGCATGTTAATTCCATCGTTGATCCCCATATATCATAAGATATGTCTTGTTGGTCACATTCCAAACATTTGAAGGCCTTAATCATGTATTCTCTTGAAAAATGAATACCCATTGAACCTTAGTGAAAACATGAATGCAGTTAAAAGTTAACATTTTCCACATACCAAAATCCTCAAAATTCTATATATTCAAACCATGATATTACATAGTCCTTATATCAATCATGAGATCATTAATACTGTCAAACATTTCATTTCCTCCTTATCCCTTCATTGTGCGTATATCATCTTCTTTCCAAAAATATTTGAATCACTTTTCATGGTTACTGGTACCATAAAATTATTTAAATCCACAATAGGCTAATACAAAAATATTCTAATACACCATAAAAGTACCTCAATAACATTATTCTTTAATACCAATACATAAACACTTCAATCCATCCTCTTCAATGATTGTCCTAGAATAAGTCCTTCCTTGATTTAGAAGTAACTTTTTAGGTCAGGGCATTGAGTTGGGTAATGCCCATGTTCTCCACAAATAAGACATTGAACTCCATAACAGTCTGTCACTCTATGTCCCTTTTCTCCACACAGATAACATCTGTCCCTCCATTTGAGGTATTCCTCACGATTCTTCTTCCCTTCTTTATAAATCTCAATCTTCCTTTCTTTATGCTCCTCAACATGTGAACATGCATAAAAGTCCATCTTCCTCTTATTTGATGAATTAGGCATACCACTAAATTTCACCTTGTTAATCATATATCGCGATGACTGATTCGGCATAATCACAATATCATTCTCTCTAAGCATTACACAATTTTTTTTCTCATAGTCACCAATTTGTCCATTGGATTCAATGTTAACTAAATTCCTTCTGGCTCCCTCCATTGACTAAAACACAAAAATAATTCTGTGAGAGGCCAAAATCATGCTAGGAAAAACAACATAGTAAAGGGGGAGTACCCTCAATATCTAACATCTTAGGTTAAATTCTAAGATAGTTACCTTAGTTCTAGGACTATATCCTATGCATATACTTATCCTTAGGGACATCCCTAGACATACCTTAGAAATATATCTAGGGATCTCACTAACATTTTCACATCCTAGTTTCCAAAGGTTGACTAAACCTTTCCTCTGATACCAACTGTAGAGACCCGAAGCTTGACGTACATGATCATTACATTACTTTTGCGGAATACTTAATACAAAACAAAAACATACACACAAGGACCGTAACAGTTTAGTGTCTTTGGAAACTTGGAAGTTAATCTTCTAATCGTGGTGAAAGATCTCCAACATCTCCCATAAAGATCTTCCCCTTTTTGTTTCACAAGGCATCTACTTTGCCTCCCATTTTTTCCATCATATCAGAGTCCCTTTTTGGCATATCCTACTTAATAAACTTCTTCTTGACCTAGGAAAAATAAAACATACAAAAGGGTGAGCTCAAATGCTCAGTAAGGGTAAAAAAAAAGAAATATCAATCACATCATATACATAAGAACATAACTTTTGGAAATCTTAACCTGAAAAAGAGAGCATAATTTCATATCATGGGATAAATCATAGTAGTGAAATATAATCCCAATAATCATAACTTAAAATCTGAAACTTTGTGGCATACACACATAATCATAGAGAATCATTTCTTATTAGTCAAGACTAATTGCCAAGACTATCTTAGTGGACAAAGTCCATTTCTGAACCGAGTTCACTCCTCGTTTCAGTCCTGTTTCACTGAACCGGTTTATCCTGCCGTTCCAGCCATGTCTATCTCATGAGATATAAAATCTTTACCCAATGCATTTTAGGTAGATATAGGTCTCACCCATATCTTAATGATACCATTCTTATGCATGCCACAAAATCATAAACCATACATCATGGAATAACCAATGTAATAAAAATGGGAATCTTAAACATCGTGACATCATAAAACAATTCATATAAGACAAAAGAATTCAAAAAAATAATTCCATCACAACATAATCAAATCAATGTAATAATAGGGATAGAAACAGAACCCTATTTTATCTTAGATGGAAAATAATTTTGATAAAACACTTGAACTCCATTCTTGAGGAAAATATCCTTTCAACTTCAAAAACACTTTTCATTTCTTAACATGTCATAAAATTCTAACTAAAAGAAGTTGATTAAAAATAAACTTGAAAACATGTAAGGGAATATTATTGGAAATAATGTTTTAAAAATCCATTCATGCCATATAAGTTAAAAGAAAACATTCTTCTCGTACTTTTGTAGGAAAAGTCAAAAATTACCTCGTACGAAAAACAACAAAAGATTCATTTCATATCTTTTAATAAAAACTCACCAAAGGGTAAGATTGGATATAAACTATTGTAGAAGGATATAAATATTACATATTGAGGAAAAATGTATGTGGATGATAAAATACACCCTAGTAAATACTAAAGTATAAACAATCTCGGATAAAAATGAGATTGTGATATTTCCCTTACCTTAGGTCTGATTTGCTTCGTAAGTGTCCAAACCTCCTGTATAATGATTTAAATAATGTCATTGACTTATTAAAGAATCATATTCATTGTTATTATATCATATATGGTTCAATTATGACTTTATATTACCCATTCTTATTTAAATTAATGTTAAAGTAGTGTTTTGGGTAAAGTCATCTTATTTGTCGTACGTGTTTGGACTTGTTGTTTTTGATGTTATTATTACTTATATCATGATTTAATTACCTCCAAAATGTAAATCATGATTTATATATCATATAAATTCATTATATATCTAGCATATAGAATCATTTATAATAGTACATAACATATGGAGGTAAGAAATGAAACGCACCGTTCATGGAGACGGTAAGCCGTACGTACGCATGAACGCTACTTTCATTTCTATTTATTATTTTAATGGAATTAAAACATAATTATAAATAGGTATATTATAATTCCAGTATAATATCATATATAATATCATTAAACACATCTTTTATACATCCCATATAAGGTATTAACGAATCACATCACTTTGAGGGGGTGGTAGTCCGCACTTCCTCAAATGAGATTATCGTATTTACCGACTATGGAAACCATAAAGGATTGATGTAATTGGGAATTAAAGAAGAATAAAGAAATAAGAAACATAATATATATTATATATAAATATAGTTCCATCATAATGGACACCATGAGAGGCGGTAGGGGAAAATCGAACAATCATCGTTTCATGAGGCGTTAGTTTTCCATCACAGAAACATTATGTTCTTCATCCATTAGATAGAGGTGTGTGTAAGTGTAGTTCTAATCCTTTTCATAACAACGTACTAGTATTTTCAGGATACTGTTTTTGTCACAAAATAAAGGATTAAAAAGATTTTAGGTGTTGGAGAAGTAGAATAAAAGAAAACAACTTAAGAGAAACTGTTACCTTTAATTTTGGTAACTTTCTTTGGTTTGAACCAGAAGGACTTATTGGAGAGTCTTCTGCCTAATGTAAGGCTTCAAGGGGAAGGAGAGGGATGTAGGGAGCTTATTTGGGCAGATTTTGGACGAGCCAAAAGGCTTGAGAGGTGTGAGGAATTGCATAGAAGTGGTCTTCTTTTATAAGGGAGTGGAGGGGCTCTTTAGGAAAGTGTGAAAACTTTATTTTATTTTAAACTTATATTCGGTTTCAAGAGGTCCAAAACACATTAATGTCAAAGATAAGATGACTCATTTTTGAAATAAAATCATCCAATAGGAATTGGACAGGTTTTGAATGATATTTTAATCATTTTAATCTTATTTATTTAAAACATTTATTAATGAGGTAAATACTGCATCATTATTGTGTCATATATAATTTAATTTATATGATGTATAAAAATTATAAAAAAATACCAACATGTAGGAAATCGTTTGATATTTCCAATTGATATTTATAGTCCAAAATATAATTTATATAGACCCTTATAAAAATTAATTACTAAACGATGTTTTTTAATTCCAATTTTGTCTTTACATTGAATTAATTGATCTAATGTGTCATTGTCTTTCATAAGTGGCTCCATGGGGTCCCAAAATAGACCCAAGGATGCACATGGTCGGCCAATACTCATCCAATAAAGTTAAGACAAGTTTCAAGGTAATTTTGAATTATTATAATATTCTTTTAACCTTGAATTACCCTATTTACCTTTAACCGTAGTGAATAAAAAATTGCCGTAGTTACTATTCATAATATGAAAAAAATTAAAAGTAACCTATTAACATAATTTGAACCCACTGATTCCAAATATGGAATCCATTTTTCAAAATTCAAAACACAGAAGTTTCAGTAATTAATTTAAAATTAATCTCGTTGTTAAGCAAACAGGTTTTAAAAGTTAAAACATTGCCAAAGATTGAATTTATTTAACCTACGAATTCAATGTAAAATAAAGGCTAATGACATACATTATATTAAATGGTAAAAATATATTCTACTTATACTTTTAAAACATTAAATATTATTATTTAACCACATAATTTATTACGATAAAAAAAGTTCTTTTAATTAAAATATAGCGTGTTTTTACTATTCATCAAAATATGAAAGTTACCAGAATAATATGAAAAATTTATCCAAAGTAAATTTTAATTTATTGATTCCAAAGAAGAATTTTATTTTGTCAAATTGAACTTATAAACATGGAAAAACTAGATTTAAAGTGGGTGCGCCATCAAAAGGCGGCAAAACTGCATTTTTTGAAAAATACTTATTTTACCCGAAAAATTTATTTTGTTCTTATACAATGTTCTAGAAAATGTGTAATATGAATAATAATATTATAAAATTCAACATTTAGTTAATAATATTCATAACGGCTAGTTCATAATAATATTATAATAATATATCGTTGTTTAGTAAAACCCGGTATTGCGTACAACACACGCTATCGAGGAAGGTCGCGATTGCGTGTAATGCAAGCCAAGTCAGGGTTGCGTGTTGTGAAATAATCCTTCGTTGTTTCGTATAATAGAATCCAACCATATTTCATTTATACATTAAATATATATATATATATATACTCAATGTTGCATAGAATAACTATTATCCAAATTGTGTGTAACACGATCCAAGAATAGTGTTGCGTATACCGCAAGGTAATCTTGGTGTAGCATACAACACAAGACATTAATGAAATTAAAAGAATATTTTTCATAAAATCTCGGGGTGTTACAATTATTCTCTATAAAGGTAACCTCATGGGACTGGCTTAGCGAGGGCTTAAGCAACATTCTTATAGTGAGGATGTGCTTGGTGAGGCCTACCTGGTGGAGGTACCTGATGGAGGACAAGCAATGGGGACTGCATCTGTCTAAAAATGGATATATCTTCCATAAAAGGTATTTGAACTAGGTCTAGAAGAGGTATTGTGTGTTACCACCACTTGGTCGACTGTAATTCTTCTTCTAGATGCCGATCCTTTTTAGTGAATTCCTAGAATCCACTCAGATACCTTAGGGAGATGAGAGTGGGAATCATCTCATCCGTAAAATTATTCATGTACATCGTCAATAGATACTATTAGGAATGATTCATAATGATATTATGAAGTCAAAAACTCCATCGTCAGGCTGCTACTTTCATTTGAAGAGGTTTTCAATGATTGTTTTGATCATGTTGGAGGTGAACTATTAGATAAATTTCTATGAAGATATTTCCAACTAGCTATAGATCCTAGGGGAAACTAACTATACCTAGTAAAATTGGGTCTTTATAAAGTCTACATGAATCAATGATGTTTAGATGCTTCCTATTTCTCAAGGGTTCCTAGTATCAGACCACACCGTGAGGCAAAGTGATCCAGATTCTACAACGGATCACATGTCCTTTTAAGTGGAATGAATATTCAATTTCTAAATTCTAGAGGTGGGTTAATCTAGTTCACCCTTGCTGAATAAGGCTTCTATTATAGTGGGATCACAACCTGTTGTTTTTCTAAATCCTTAATATGGGTGGTGATATTGTCCATTATGTTATGTTGGTGAGGACCAGTAGTCAACAGTTCTTTGACCAAATTTCTTTCTTGTAAGGATAAGCGATCATTTTTTGAATGCTAGAAATAACATTACATAGGCATAATATGTGAACAATACCTTATACATTTACCATGGACACCTTAGTTTACTCTGTTTGGATGAAAAAATATGCCTTCCTAAAATCTAGGTGTCTTGTAATGGAGGATTGGCTACTCAGGTAGTGGGGGGATAGGGTCCCCATGAACATCACCTTGTTTTAGGAATTTCTCAGTGATGATTTTAGGGGTAATCCTTATGTAGCGCTGAAGATCATTGATCGAAGTCAAAATTCTGGCATTTTCCTTTTTTTCAAGCATAGTCTAAGATGGGCCAACAGGGTTTGCAATCTGTATTTCGTTATTGAGATGTTTATTGCTAAGTTATGGTGGTTCATTAGTGGGAATTATGAGGGTCAATTTCTATCTATGTTTGTGGTTGTGGGCACCCATCTGGATTTCTTCCCAATGTTATGTTCCACATTAGGTATAATATCCCTCTAGTCCCATGCCATTATCTAAATTTCTAATATCACCAAGATGATTGATTAAGATAACATTAACATCAATTATGGCTGTTGATGGTCCCTTTCCATAGACATATTGGCTATCAAAGTGGTCCCATTATCTTCATGAAAGATGGATGAAATGAAGGCAACAGACAACCCCCATCCTCTAATCTACTTCTAGGGACACACTTCCCACATCATTCAACAAAGGTTCACTATAAGTTCTAGAAATAATCATACAAATTAGGGAATTGATCTATTGGGAGTGCCAATATTTTGAACCTCCGACATTACTAATGAATGACCTCAAGGTGTTCCTTACTCCCATGATAGGTCAGGTGGTGACCCTGGAGGTGGTTGTATGTCACCCAAATATTCTGGTAGAGACATGTAATGTGGTCTTTAGAGTGAGGATTTGGGGTGATGAATTATAGGTCTGTGGGCATCAAGAAAAAGACTAGTAGATGACCATTGTCCAAAATCTCCAATAAGATTTCTTCCTCCAACCCATCATTCGGTGGCTCATCCTATAGTTGATCAACCCTATATCTAATTATTAATTGATATAAAATTAGGGGAGGCAATAATGAGGATCTATTTTGTTGATGACACTATGACAGAGGTGGACTCATATATGAAAATTGACACTATAATGATTGAATTCCTTCCAAAGGTGGTGCCAGTTTCATGATGATATCTATATAGTATGAGGAGTATACACTCTCTAGATGTTCAGAAATGATATATTTTTTATACCCATTCATCTCATCAGAATTATCTCCTTCATCGAGGGTGCTAGTCCAAACCCATAAATCTCTACAACTTTAAAATTAGAAGCATAGAATATATAATATGATAGATGAATGGATAGATTCATAGATATCCCATTAAAGGTATCCAATTCCACCTATAATTTTATGTATTATTAGAGGTATTTAGAGACTTTATGAAATAATGTCCTAGGGACAATCAACCTCAATTGATGGTATTTTTCTATAATCTACTGTGAAGAATACAAAGGTGTTTCTACTATGTTTTCCATCGCATTAGATTTTGAGAGGTTTATTATGATGTGACATTAACCTCAGCCCACTATTTTTATACATGGGGGTAAAAAAGTGTGATTCCTTGAGGTCCATGGGAATTTCATCCATTCATGCCATGGTTATCACTACAGGCGTGGCCCCCATGGAAGTTTTTTTCCTTCCTACCCTAGGACATATATTAATAGTAGGGGAAATATTTGGCATGTATAGGACCTCTTTTTTGGGTGATGGTATCATAGGTAGAACCTACATGGTAAAATCATTCATAATGGGGTTGTTCTATATGGGTACATCTGAATCCCAAAGTGGAGAGAGTTGTCCCAACCTTCCAGATAGGTGGTTGGGGTCTCAATCACAACATGGTGATAATGTTCCCCTGAATGTTGGTCGCAAGGGTAGGAGGTACATCAGAAGTGGAATTGGCCACTAGATATATCTTTGGGACCTTCTAGTTGGTAGGGTTACTGAACTACCCTTGGCACTAGAATTAAGTGTTCTGGACTAAGGTTGGTTGAGCAGAGAAGAGGTGGTCCTGCTCATCGACTTGTCGGGATGATCGACATTGATGATGATGTTATAGGGAGGGGATCCTTCTGGGAAAAACCTAAGTGGTGGTCATAGAAGGTTCATCCAGTGCATCCCCTACCACCTCGGCATAGTGGAGGGAGCTATGAGAGATTTCTAGGTAAATGATCGTGAAACAGTTTTATATTGTAACAAGAGGCATTGGGGGTGGAAATGATGACATGGAATTGAATCCTCAAGGTACCAGAGTGACATATACATATTTGGGATAACCCATTAATATTGGTATCGATGATGAGTGTGTTGATAACCCTCTGATTAATGATCTTTGAGGGAGAGATTAGGAAATGAAAACCAAGATCCATGGGAGGGGTGACCGCTTTCGTAGAAGTGTAGTCAGGTAGGATTGCAATAACATCATTTCTTCTACAACACACATGTTGGTGGGGGTGGATCATCAGTCATTTACTATATCTTGATTCCTACAATATTCATGATGGAAATCTTTAGTGCATGTCAAATGAAAGAAATTTCCAACATTCTCAACATTTATTATCCTTTCCTAGGAAAGGAGAAGGGATCCATTCCAACAATGTCTTAGAACTGGTGATTCCCAATATTAATAATCTACCCATAGTTATGGGAGAATAGGTTCATATCAAGTTCACTATATTTTTTTTTACACTTTCCACTGGGGATATGAATCAGGGTGAATGTGTTCTTTCTTTTCCACTACTGAAGTGACCCACATACTTGGATTGGTTGTAGCTCCATCCATGGTTTACAACTCCAAATTTACACTTTCCAAAGGTGGGATTACTCTTT
Source organism: Viscum album (assembly GCA_963277665.1). Lineage (NCBI taxonomy): Eukaryota > Viridiplantae > Streptophyta > Magnoliopsida > Santalales > Viscaceae > Viscum > Viscum album. The sequence continues at coordinate 511,293,589 of OY728145.1, forward strand.
TTCTATAATCGATGACATCATATCCTTTATTGGAATAGGATGATGGTATGTTGTCTCTTCCTTCAGTGGATTCCTCCTTAATATTTATTTCCTATATTTGGTCTCCCTCAAACATTTAAGTTATGTTCATGAATCACATTACCAATTCCATCTCGAGTTGATTATGATGTTGGGAATCTTGAGCATGTTGTACATTTATAAATATCATCTTCATTAGATGTTGATGGCGTATTATAAATCAGGGATCTTGGATATTGGGCCAAAGGAATCCCATATCTGATATGTGGAATATTATGTCATGGAATCAAGTCATCCAGAGCTCAAGGCCTAGGGAATACAATATAATCCTCAAAGGATAGGGATTATCATGAATTTCATGGGGTTGGTCAAATGTTTTACATCCTGTGGGGATAGGTGGGTCATAGGTTTAATTGTATTGTGAGGATATGTGGGTCACATGTTTAATTTTATTACAGGGATAGGTGGGTCACAAGTCTAATTATATTGTGGGGATAGGTGGGTCACCTGTTGAGTTTATCCCAAGGGGAGATGATCCCACATCAATACTACTACATTATAATGGAAATACATACTTATTTAATTGTAGTGTTGGATAATCAGGGTTGAACCTTAGGGAGGTATCCCATATATGTCAGGATTGAACCTTAGGTAGGTTTCATACATACCCTATTAGATGATAGGGATAAAACCCATGTAGTTTGAATGAATGCTTTAATAAAATGTTGCAAGACCAATCTTTTAGTTTAGCATCGTGTAGTCAGAACTCTCATGTTACAAAAGGTTTTACAATAAGGGAAGGTGTGGTTCTTATGTGTAAAACTTCCCTAGTGTTCGGTGATTCCATCCCATAGAGGTGTGGGGATTATTAATTTGGGATTCCCTGGTGTTGGGGTTTCATCTTTGGTGTTGGGGTTTTATACCATGGAGGCATGGGGCTTATGCATATGTGATTCCCCAGTGTTGAGATTTCATCCCTAATGTTTGGGTTTCATCCCATGATTATGTGGGGATTATATATATGAGATACCTTGGTGTTGGGGTTTCAACCCTGGTGTTGGGTTTTCATCCCATGGAGATGTGGGGGCCTCATTCAATTCTAGTCATGCACAAGGAATCATGTGTTCATAAGACATGTTAGGACCATAGTTTAACATCATGTGATGAGGATGCTGTCTTGAATTTTAACATCATACAACTAGGATGTTAGGCTCTACAGTTTAAAGTCCTATATATTGTACTTGGGATAATCTGACAACTAGGGATTTTATTTCTAGGTAGAGGAGGATTATAAGACACTATAAATACTTATCGTAAAATGTATGTTGTTCCCATCATTGATTCCACCTTTTGGGATTATTTGTTCACTAAAAGTGTTCCTCTGGTTGGTACATGGCGTAAACACCACCATAGTGAAGTGGAAAATATGATCCTAATATTAAGATTCCTATGATTAGAATCAATATTTATTATGCTTCCTATGGTTATGAGAAAGTTGGAATGAAACCATCCAATAATTTCTTGAAGAAAATTTTTGATACATGAGGTTTGAAAATACTCGTTTTTCAAGATATCAAAGAAAGAGTGAACATAGTTCAAGTCATTACAGGGTCATTGGGAACTCAAATTTCATGAAGGTATGTACGCTGAAAGGTGGAAACATGTGAGGTTCCATGAACTGGGTTTCATGATGGTATGTATTTCATGAAGTCCAAGGGTTTTTTTAAGGGGATATATTCACAGAACAGGGTACCCCTACCTCAGGGTATTGTATTGGTCCCCATTGAGGTGGTTTCGTGAAGGATAATTATCACATGAAACCAGTTCAAGGGGGTTTACACTATCATGAAGGTCATGAAACTTCATGAAATTCATACTCACCACTATATTTTATGTTAATAAGAACTCAAGGGAGGATATCTATGAAATATGGATACCTATAGAAATTCATCTCTTGTTTCTATTTTGAAGGTTGATGTTTTTCAATAATCCAGTTCTTCTAGTGGAATTCAAAAGGTTGAATATTATTAAGAGAGGGGTGGAGGGAGGTATTTATAAAAAAAATTAGTGTTAATATGGTAATTTTCATGAATTTTACTACATTATATGTGAATTGTTTTCAATATGGATACCTACATGAATATACATACATTGTGTGAAGGTTACCGTTATTCATGTAGATTTTTCCATGGTACTTGGAAAAGATTCCTAATAAATATTATGTTTGAGAAACATTTAACCTCCATGAATATCCTGAAATTGATAGATTTTGATCCAATTTTGGCTATAATTCACCTAGAGTCATCTATGAATTCCTTGATATCTCCCATAATTTCAGTTATGTTTCATCACCAACTGCACCATGATTGGAGTTTATGTTTGGGAAGCCACATGCTATTGTTCTCACTGATATCATAGATTTAAAATTGAAATGTTTTTTTATAAGATTAAAATGTGGAAATATCAATTCATTCTTTGAATATTATGTTTCATGATCATATGGGGGATTCATGTTCATATTTAGTAAAGATTAAGTCATAATGTGAAGTCCTTTGTTCACATTGAGACTTTTTTGAGGTAGAACTAAAGAAAGGTATCCATTTAATTTAGTCTTAGACGAATTTTTTTATCCCATAATAGGTTTGATCCTAGAGATATTTTAAGATGATCCTTGATGATGCCATTACATCCATATTCATGATGTGAATGGTGTTCATATATAATTAGAAAACATTGTAGATTGTTGTGAGGATTAGTACTTTTTTAGGTTTTCCTATTATTTTACTTTATTTTAAAACTCTTGGGGTTTTATCTGATTTTAGCACATTATTTTAAGGATTTTTTTCTTAATTAATTTTCCATTCTTATTTTCTTCCACTAGATATGATTTTTTTTCATGAAATCTTCTCTAATTTTTTTTATTCACACATGATGGAATTATTCACCCACAATCATGGATTTCTTCTTAATGGGTGAGGGTCTAGAGTAAAATAATGGATGGTTTAATAGGTTATTAATCTAAATAATGGTAGTTTGATTATAAATTGGCCATGGCATTTAATATTAATCTCATATCCCTTCTTGAATATGATTAAGAGAAGTATAAGGGGAAAATACAAATGAATTGAGTGAATCAATTTATAATGAATAACTTGTATTTAAATTTCACATTTATAGTCAAGGCTAATGCACCTAGTATTGAGAAATTTAAAGGAAAAAATGGATTTTCATTCACTTAGGTAGATTTAAAAAACATGAGTACCAAAGGCTAATGCTTGATGAATGAATTTATGTCTAACCATACATTTAATCTAGGGTTGAAAAGATGATATGGTATTTTCTAACCATTATTTGAAAATGATACTAAGGTATTTCTTTATTTTGATTGTTTTTTATCAATAATTGTTTTTTGTTAAATCTTGATCCCACACTTTGTGACTGTGTGAAAATATAGATTAACAAAATCTAAAATCTCAAAATATTATCCTTTTCATGGTACAATCATAGAATTTAAACTTTATTATACACTAGTTGTAGTGATCGATCAAGAACTCTTTGAAATTAACCAAACTGGTAACCTTTTAGGAGTTAACGATGCTCTATGGGTCATTAGTTTTTGGCTTCATTTCAATGGAGGTAGAGTGACCTTCAAAGTTAATAAATCTAGTTGTATGACTCATTCTATTAAAACCCTATTTTTTTATATTATTCCTTTTATATAGACATGTTTGTTGTTTCTATCAAATATAAAAACTCATGTATTAGTAAGAATACCATTAATCAATAAAAAAAATATTGAATCTTGAGATATATTCAAGTATAGAGAAGAGATCAAGCAGGGCTTTCTTAAATGATGATGTGTAGGGATAGTGAAAATATGTGATCCTAATGATTGTTATTGTTTTAATAAAGAAATATTGATGCCTATAGAATGAGACATCTTGGATTATGGGTTAAACTCTATCAATAGTTATACCTAGATCATCATGCAACCCCCAATTCAAGAAGACACACTCGAAATAAATATGAACATCATCCAAATGATCTAGAATATGGCTCAGTTTAGTGGGCTTCAAAGTAAGGATCATTATAGATATTTGGATAACTTTTTAGAGACCTATAATACTTTCTAACATAAAATAGTTTCATCATATTTAATCATACTATGTTTTTTCCTATTCTCATTACAAGATCGTGCTAAGTATTGGAAGAAAATCTAATCACTAGATCCTTCACCACATGATTTTAGCCGAACAAGATGTTTTGAGGTAAATATTTTCCAACTTCACACACATAAAATATGAGGAGTGACATCCATAATATTGAAAATATATATGGATAATCAATTTTGGAAGCATGTGATTGATTGATAGAGTTTCTACTGAAGTTTAGACACCATGTACTAGGAATTTTCTTCAGAAATAAATGTTCATTTATGGATTACTACTTTCTTCTTGAGATGTGGTTTATGGCTCAACTGATGAATGGATAATTATAAATACATTAGAGGTTGTTCTAGATTTTCTTAATAAGATATCACAGAACACCAACCATTACAGAATTGATAGAGGGCCCCTATGATAGATAATTCAGTAAGTAGAGGAGAGTAATGTCTGAAGGTCAAAGTACAAGACCTTGTGAAGAAATTAGAATCCTTTCATCTCTTATAACCTTAAAAATTGCCATTGGCACCTACTATAGAAGTAAAATCCAGTGAAATATGTAGGGGCTATATGTGTATTAGGAATTATAATTTGTATTGGATGTGAATCAACACATTTATTTAATTTGTATAAAAAAATCAAGGCCCTCAGTAGTAGCAGTAAAACTACCCTCATCCCAAAGCTATCCATCCCCAGAAAGTTCCAAACCAGTTGTAGAATCATTATGAATGTGTACAGACATACCCAAGAAACCAATGAACACCTGGTTATCCCCCTCAACTAATAGATCCATATCCATTTCAACTATTCCCAAACTAGAGAGCATAGAATTAATATCTTTAATAGAAGTACTAGTAGAAACCAATTCCTAGATAATGATAAATAATACAAAATCATTTATCTATCCATGAGAATTTACTCTCGGTGGTTATTTATGAAGAATACTATAATATGAATAACCAAGATGCTGATAAGAAAAATTAGATAGCTTCTCTCTAGAACCTCAAGTACCAGGTTGGGAAAATATCACTAACACTTTGAGAGAGAATACTAGGAACACTACCAAAAACATAAGGAATCACACACATGAAGAATACAAGGTTTGTAATTTTTGAAGTGGATGAGTGTTGGATGTATAGTAGCTTAATTCTTCTAAATATAATGAAAAAGGAAAAAATAGTTGGAAGGAGTGGTTTAGGAACCAAAATAGTGAGTACAAGTAGAGAGAGATGGGCCCAAAACCAAACATAAATAAAAATAGATTCAGGGGAAAGAAATAATTTGAGTATAAGGATAGGAAGTTTAACCAAAAACCATAGAAGCTAAATAAAAAGAGGAATATCGAACACTGATACTGTATAGACCTACTTTTTCAACCTTATATAGTATGAGGCAAGGTGAAATAGAGGATTATTAGATTAAATTATTGAATATATTTAAATAATAACATATTAAAATTCTATTCCCTCAATCCATATTCAAAATGTAAGTGTGTGATTTTTTTGAAGGGTATTCTATTTATTAAAAAATAATGGATGACTTTGGAGTCATCTCCCTAAATTTATAATTCTTAGCGGTCATAAAAAAGGAAACTCCCATCAAGTATGAGGTCACTAAAAACATTCTATAGCATTCAATATGGGCTCATCGAATTTTGGGAAGGCACTTTGTGTATTGGGAATAAGCATTATCATAATTCTGATGAGTGTCTTTTTAATAGTCAGACTAGAATAATATAAGTTAAAAATGGTATAATTATAACTAGATTACTTATCAACAATGTTCCCCTGAGGTATTTTAGAGGATTTCCTTATTAATATTGGGAAATTTATTCTCCTAGATGACTTTATCATTATTGAAAAGGAAGAGGAATGTGATGTCCCCATTATCCTTAGAAGACCCTTCCTCATATATAGGATGGAACTGATCAATGTTAACTATGGAAAAATCATTTTCAATATTGGTGAAGATAAAGTTATTTTTTTCATAGTGATGGATACCAAACAAGTATAAATTTCAGTCAAGTGATATGATGTTTTTAGGTTTAATAAAAATAATTTTTAGTTGATATGTCACTAAAATGGTTATAATATGATGTATACTAAAATTGGATGGCCATTATCGACTAAATATTGTCATACAAGGGGGTAAATCTCAAATGAAAAATGGGGAAAACCATGGTCTAGAAGAGGTGTTGTAACGACCCTAAATTCTATCAATGGAAACTCCATTCTTATTTAAAATAGTATAAATAAAATAAAATCACAATATGAACACAAAAAAAAACTTTATAAATTAAGAAATAATGAAGTTTTATGTATTTCTATAAGTTAAGGAACATATACCAATGAAATAGTAACTTGACCATTGGAATAGTATTATGACCCTTATGAATTGTATACTGGCCAATAGAATAGTAACATCACCTATGAAATTATAAATAAAATTTGTGTATCTTATAAAAAAAATATGATATATATATATATATATATATCATCGAATAAGTAAATAAATGTTCTATAAATGATAAATTAAGCGTTGGTATTTTTGTAATTCACAAGTATTTAATTAAAATTTTGTGATTAATTTAATATTTTAAAAGAAAATTTATTTTCATAAATTAATATTTTTTTGTCTTATGATTATATGATAATTTTATGAGACCTTAATTAATTTTTCAAATTATTATAAAATAAGATATAATTTTAAATTCAATATGTTTTGAGAAAATGATAATTTTAATTAAAAATAAAATTTATCAAATTTTAAAAATTAATTTCTTAAATTTTAGTTCATTTTTTAGTTCTACACATCAAAATATGGTTTGGGTAAATTTTTGGGATTTTTCTATAATAGTTTATTTTTTTTAACAGTGTAATACAGTAATTTACGATATTTAACAAGAACATGAATTATTGAGTCAGAGATAATGTATAGATGATATAATTCCATAATATCAAACCATATTTAATTATCTTAATATATTTAGTTATAATTATCAAACTATTCTTAGTTTTGAGCCAAAATAATAAACTAGTCAATAAAATAATGAGAAACCGCACCTCTCCTATACTATTAATACCAGCACTCACCACCTCTTCTCCTCACACATTTCATGACTTGATCCTTATCCAAAGTATGCTCAAAACTCTTCCAAATCCTCTTACCCCATGTATAGGAGTCTTTTGTCTCAACAAAAGATGAAAACCAATCCCTCTAAGGAGGTTCTCAAGGAAAAGGATTCAAGAGGTAAAATCCTCTTTCTTTTCTTTTAATTTTTTCCATGTTCATTTATATTATCATTCTCTCCTCACCTCCCTTCATCCAAGTGGAATTATAACTAAATTAACTTATATATAATGTAATTTTATTATTATAATTGAATAATCCATCATTTAATCCCATCTCCTCTCCCATTATTATAAAAATGAAAAACTCCATATGTGAGATGTTGATTTATAGCCTTCGAGAATGAAAAGTTTTCATTTTCCTCCCCTGCCTTCAATTATGGTCATAAAAAATTATAATGGTTGAAAAATATTGTTAAATTTATTTTATAACCATTTTTATTTTATTTTACTAACATATATTTATAATAATAAATGATAAAATAAAATGAGTTTGTTTTGATGATCAAAAACCACCAAAATAATCCAAACGAATATCAATAATGTCTTATCTAATTATTTATCCTCACCTAAAATAGAAAAATTAATTATAAAACCATTTAATATTATATAATTTCATTAATAGAAAATAATTTCAATTCTAGACATCAATTCTCATTTTACACGATCTTCCATACACGTATACAAGTAAATCGGTCATGAAAACCAAGGAAACGAGAACTTACGAATGATGAAATTGTATCTTATAACTCATCAAAAAGTATATTAATGAACATAATAAAATTAAAATAAATATATTACATGTATAAGAGGTTATGTAATTATTAATTAATGAAACTAATTTTATTATTTAGGAAATTAATTTCAAGTGCATAACTGTTTCAGACATAAGGTATGTGATTCTTTCTGAACTTCCATTTTGTCATTCAGGTTACGCTTTTTCTCTATTTAACCTCATGTAACTCTTCTTTATTTTCATATAAATCTTAAAATTATATTTATATGTTCTAAAATCATGTATCCATATCGTTTCTTCCGTCTTTTAGGGATGTACATGTTTTAAAAAGGTTATCTTTCCAATTCTTCCTGATAAGCAAGACCGATTCAAGGGAACTTCCCAATTTATTTACATTTTTTAAATACACTATATAATATTTTTTAAGCCACCATTATTTTTATAAATCACTCATTTTATCAAAAAAATCTATATTGTATCATTTCTTAATAATTATTCTTTTGTCCATTTTAAATACTCAATAATATTTTCCATAAACCGCACTAAAATGTTTTATTTCTAAACATTGAAAATACTTTTTTACATGTTTTCACTTCATTTTGACATCAGTTGACATGATATATGCCCATTTTACCTTATTAATGTCCATTTATGCTTTAAATCCATTCTTTCATGGATTCCATTATGATATTACCTTTTGATATGCATTTTGACATTATTATGATACACAATTCTTTCCATGGATAACCCTTATGTTTATTTTTGATTCATTATATGTGATTCTTTATGTACCACACATATTCATGAACATATTATGATGTGTGTTTTTAGATATCACTCCAATTCATTAGGTAATGTTTAGTCTCATGATATGTCATGTGCAATGGTCTTGGTGGTTAGCCTTGAATCATGCTCCATGTGCAACAGTCTTGGTTGTTAGCCTTGACTCATGCTCCTCCATGTGAAATGATCCATGAATCATGCTTATTTCATGTTCTATGTTTCCTCCACATTACTATGATTCCATGATTAAATGATCCCAAATTCTATATGTCATTATTCCACATGTTTATTCATGTTCCATTCCTTTTTTATGTCAACATGTTACACCTTGTAACCTATGTGCTATGCACTTATTTTTATTCCCTTACTAGGAATTTTTGCTCATCCCTTTGTACATGTATTCCCCCGGTTATCCTATGTAGATGTAAGGGGTCATATGGTGTTAGGATCTCATTATGAAGATTAAAATAAATATGTTTTTATTTTGGTTTCATGCTTTCTAATTATGTATCTAATCTTCTAAAGAAACTAGAATTTACGATCCCTATTTTGTATTAGAAGGATAATTATTCTTAAAATCATGTAATAATACGTGTAAAATGCTAGGGATATTATAGTTGGTATCAAATCCTATTCTATTTATTTTTAGAAATGAATACTATAGAACCTTAGTAAGAACCCGAGGGATAATTCTATCACCATGGATAACCAAAATCAAAGTATAGGAAATCACAATTTAGGATATAATATTCATTTAAAATTTTATCCTTTTATGTTCAAAGTTTCATTCTTATATTCTTATTTGATAAGTATTCAATCCTTCCTAATTTTAATTTATGTTTCTTAATTAATTTCTACAAATAAGAGAACTCATGCAAATAATCAATGTGATAGGAAATGTTATGATTTCCCTAATGATATGCCTAATACGATGGGATTGGGTGCTCATAAATTTAGGATGATACTTTTCAGCTAGCTCAAGTTATGAATACTAACTTGAATCATGTGGAAGACCCTATTTCTTCAAATTGGTAGAAACTTCCAACTGAATCCTTTATACATCAAAGGTCTCCTATCTTTAGTAGATATCATAATCCCCTCACCACAGAATAATGTATTAATTACATTGAGAAGATATTATTTGTTCTTTAGTGCTTAAAATAAGAGAAAGTTGTACTAGCGGTATATCATTTTTATGGGTAAGCTGATCAATGGTGGAAAATAATCAATAACACTACGTCTAATGAGGAAATTGATTCCAAGGAATGGTAATATTTTATAAAAATATTTTTCGATAAATATTTTTCCCGAACACTCTATCTTAATATGGAAAGGGGGTCCCTTGGATTTAAGGAAAACTAAGATGAGTCTATTTGAGCATATGAAGAAAAGGTTATAAGGAATTCGTGGTATGCCTATGTCTCTTTCATAAATATTTAGCACAAGGTGGATCACTTCTTTAACATACTAAAGCCGATTCTATGAAAATAGTTGGCAATTAGAAACTTCAAAAGTTATGAGTAGATTGTCTATTGTTCCCATAAGGTCATGATGGAGATCAAATACTCTTAGTGGTTTCATGGGCCCAGAGAAAAAAATGGAAAATGGAGTTTAATACGGGAGGATAAATAGTTAAATCCCATGATTGAAAGAAAACCAAATATCCCATGTGTCAAAATTGTGGGAAGTAGCATCTTGGAAACTATCTAAAGAGAGCTAGGAAATTATTCAAATGTGGAAGAATGGGGCATATAGATAATAACTACCCTAGGGATATGCATAATCCCACTAATATGGAAGAACAAGGAAAGGTTCAAATCAACAGTCATTCTGTAGTGTAGTGTTTCAACTGAAATGAACATAGGAATTATGAAAATAATTTCCCTAGTCCATGGGTTTTTGGAGGAAATCAACAACAACAACCTCCAAGGCAACAAGTAAGGGAATATTCTATCACTACTTCTAAGGTGGAACCCAAAAATTATGTGGTGATAGGTATGATGGTTATTCATTCAATAATAGAGAATAAACTATTTGATTTTAGTTCTACATATTCTTTCATATCTTGCAAGTCTAGTTGACTATTCAAACACCACCTCAAAAATAGAGAAGTTGATTTATCTGTGATAACAAAAAATGAAGAAATTTTTGCATCCAATGCATATAAATCCTCCCCTATTAATATTTGTGGACTAAAACTTCATGAAAATATAATCTCACATCATTTGGTGGATTTTTATACTATATTGGGTATGGATTTTCTATCATTATACATAGACAACATGAACTATTGGGAAAGGGTGATCACTCTTCACTTTCCAAAGCATCCTCCAATTATGTACAAGTGTAAGGAGGATTATGATCCTCCTCTAGAATCATATTCTCAATTTTGAATATTGTTTCCAAATGAGAAAGAATATCTATGTCAAATTATTAAGACAAAGGAGATAATCATGCTTGATGACATGCTCATTGGGAGGGACTACACTAATGTGTTCCCCTGAAGAGTTTTATGGTCTTCCTCTAGTGTGATAGATTGATTTTTCAATTGAAATTATTTCTAGATTTATACCTATATTAATGAAACCTTATATAATGGACACCTTTGAGTAGGAATAATTGATTAAAAAATTATAGGTGAATTTTCAAAAGTTTTTTATATTCATAAGTGCTTCACCATGGGGTGCACCTATCCTCTTCGTCAAGAAGAAGGATGGACTGATGTTCCTCTACACTGATTATCATGAGGTTAATAAATTCATGATAAAGAAAAAGTATCACCTACCATAGATAAATTAATTTTTCAATCAACTATATGGGGATAAGTATTTCTCTAAGGCATAACTTCAATCAAAATATCACTAATCTAAGGAAAAGAGGGAATATATTCCCAAGAAAACCTTTTGAATAGGATATGGACACTATGAGTTCATATATATTACCTTCATAATCACTAATTATCCAATAGTTTTCATGGATTTAATGAATAGAGTATTTATAGATTACCTAGACAAATTTGTGGTAGTATTTATTGATGATATTATGAGATACTAAAAAAGCAATTAGTAACACAAGAAGCATTTGAATATTGTGATAAGGACATTGAAAAGGGAGAAAATATATTCAAATTATAGAAAATGTTAATTATAGATGGAAGAAGTATATTTCTTGGGGCATGTAATCACTAGAAAATAGATATTTGTGTACCCTTCCAAAACAAAAGCAATCGAATAGTGGCCCATGCCAACATCTGTAATGGATATCCTCAGTTTCCTTGGTCTTTATGGGTACTACCAATGATTTTTTAGAAACTTATCATAATTTTTAAACCCTCTAACCAATTTTAATGGGAGGGGTAAAGTATTTATAGATTAAAGAATAAAATTAAATCTTTAAGGAGATCAAAAATAGGCTTATCACTTCACCAGTACTCACACTTTCTAAAAGTGGGGAACTCTTTGTGGTGTAAAATGATGCTTCAAAGAAGGTATTAGGATGTGTACTGATGAAAAATGATAAATTTATATCCTTCTCCTCAAGTTAGTTAAAATTTCTTGAAAAAACTCCCTCATACATGATATGGAGTTGGAAACTATGATCTTTGAATTTAAAATATGGTGGCATTATCTCTATGGGGAAAAGTGTGAGATATATATGGATCCCAAGAGTCTCAAATATATATTCCCACAGAAGGATCTTAATATGTTCCAGTGAAAATGGTTAGTGCTCATCAAGGATTATGACTTCTCAATCCATTACCATCCCATTATGGAAAATAAGGTGTCATATGTTATAAGAAGAAAGGAACTAACATCTTTAGAAATAATGAGAATTTATTAGGATATAATCTTTTTAGACCTTCAATGTATGGACACGTGAATAATTAAGGAAAGAAAATAATCAACCCATTCTCAAATTATTTTTCAACAATTCCATTTGGAGAAAATAATCTATTATTAAATAAATGAGGTGGAAATTCAGAAAAAGGATGAATATATAAGAAATGGGGAGTCCATAGATTTTAAAATGGATGAGGAAGGATACATGAGATTTGGATCATGACTATGTGTACCATCCAATCCAGAGATAATGAAATATCTTTTTGATGACACACATAGCTTGACCTTTTATATTCACACAGGGAGCACAATGATGTATTGAGATCTCCAAGATTATTATTAGTGGAACAATATAAAGAAGAAGATCGCAGAATATACATCAAATTGCCTGGTATGTTAGCAAGTGAAGGATAAAATTAAAAATTCATTGGGGACGATACAACCATTACCCATACCAACATGGAAGTGGGAAAGCATAACCATGGACTTTGTCACTTGACTTTCAAAGACATCCAGAGAAAACAATGCTATATGGGTTGTTGTAAATTTTCTGAAAAAGATAGCTCACTTTATCACAATTCAAGAGACCTTATCGATGGATCAACTAGAAAGCCTATACATCAAAGAAGTGGTAAGGATGCATGGAGTACTACTTTTGATTTTACTCGATCGGGATCTGATATTCACCAACAAGTTATGTAAAAGTCTCCAACATGCTCTAAACACCGAAAAAGAAGTTTATTTTAGTCTATCATCCTCAAACTAATAGCTAATCGAAGTGGACTATTCAGACATTGGAAGAAATTTTGAGAGTGTATTATATGGACTTCATGGGAGGATGATACAAACATCAACCTCTGGTCAATTTATCCTACAACAATATTTTCCACTCAAGCAACCAAATGGCTCCATATAAATCCCTTTATGGTAAAATATGCAGAGCACCAACATTTTGGGATGAAGTCGGTGAACATAAGCTAATAGAACTGAAAATTGTAGAATAAATCATATAAAAGGTGAAAACCATTCAGCAGTATATCCAGGTAGCACAAAGTTCAAAAAAGAGTTATGCATACAATCATTAATGAGACCAATATTTTAAGGTTGGAGATATGATATTCCATTATATATCTCCATAGAAGCGGATCATGAGAGTTGGGAAGAAGGGAAATCTATGTCCTAATCACATTGGCCCCTTTTTGATTTTTGATCATGTTGGGGCTATGACCTATCTACTAGAATTTCCACCAACCATGTCTCAAGTAAATGATGTATTCCACATATCCCTCTTGAGGAAGTACAAACCAGATCACTCAAATTTACTGAATTCAAAGGTGTTATAGTTTGATAATGAACTCTCTTATGAGGAGTATCAATAACGATCTTGGATAGTAGAGATAAAGTTATATGCAATAAGTCTACTCACCTAATCAAAGTACTATGGAGGAACAATAATTATGATGAGGAAACATGAAAACTAGAGGGAGAAATTAATGAGAAGTACCCTCACATGTTTTTCTCATAGTTTGCAAAAAGAATTTTCAAGGGAAACATTTCATAAGGGGGGAATAATGTAACGACCCAAAATCCTATCAATGGAAATTATCTTCTTATTATATATAAAATAAATCACATGAAATCCCATAAATAACATAAATAACAAAAATAACCTAAAAAATTATAAATTTTGAATAAATGAAATAAGAGGTATTTCTAGAAATTAAGGAACTAATAAATATGGAATGTTAAATTGACAATTTGAATACTAATGTGACCCTTATGAATATTAAACTAGCCAATGGAATAGTAACCTTACCTATGGAAGTGTAAATAAAATTTGGGTATCTTATAAATAAATAATATGATATATCTATATCTTTGAATAATTAAATAGATGTTTTAGATAAGATAAATTAAGTGTTGGAATTTTTTTAAGTCGTAAATATTTAATTAAAATTTTATGATTAATTTAATAACTCAAAATAAATTTTTTATAAAATATATTCATAAATTAATATTTTGTTTTCTTATGATTATAAGATAATTCTATGCGACCTTAATTAATTTTTCAAAGTGTTATAAAATTTGTTATAATTTCAAAATCTTTATTTTTCAAGAAAGTTATGATTTTAATAGAAAATTAAATTCCTAATATTTAAAAAAATTATTTTCATAAAAAAAGAGTACATTATTTAATTCTACAGATTGAAAAATTGTTAGGGTTAAATTTTGGGATTTTTCTAAAATAGGTGAATTTTTTGTGATTAGTGAAATTCGATAATTTACGGTATTTAACAAAAACGTGAATTATTGGGTCATAGATGATGAATGGATTATGTAAGCCCATAATCTCAAAACTTCCTTCATTATTTTAATATATTTAGTTATAATTCTCAAACTACTCATTATCTTGAGCCAAAATAATAAACTAATGAATAAAATAATGAGAAAACACCCCTCTTATCCCCTATAAATACCATACCTCACCACTTCTTCTAATCACAAATTTAAAGATTTTATCTTTGTCCAAATTATACCCCATAATCTTACCAAGACTTTAAATTACATCTATGATCCTTTTTTTCCAACAAAATACAAAAACCAATCACCCTAAGGAGGTTCTCAAGGAGAAGGATTCAACATGTAAAATCCTCTTTCTTTTCTTTCAGTTTATTTTTAAGTTATTTTATTTTCTTATTCTCTACTCACCTCATTTCATCCAAGTGTAATTATAAATAAATTAACATATATATAATTTATTTTTATTATGATAATGTAACAATCCACCATAAAACCTCCTCTCCTCCACCTTTATTCTAAAAATGAAAAATTTCATCCGTGGGGTGTTGATTTATCACCTTTGAGGATGATAAGTTTTTATTTTCCTTCACCACCATCGAGGATGGTCATAAAACCATTATAGTTGTTGAAATAGATTTTGAAATGGATGTTATGACTTTTTTAATGTTTTATAACTAAAATATATAAAAAAATACTAAATGATAAAACAAAATGAGTTCGTTGTGATGATAAAATATAACCAAAATAATCTGAATGGTTATCACTAACTTATTATCTAATGATTCATCCTCACATAAAATAACTTAAAAATTTATAAAATTATTTCATATTACATAATTTCATTAATAACAGATAATTTCAATTCTATAAAACAATTCTCATTTTTCATGATCTTACATTCACATATACAAGTAAATCAATCTTAAAAAACAAGGAAACGAGAACTCCCGAACTATGAAATTATACCTTAGAACTCATCAAAAAGCCATGGATGATCTTAATATGATTATAATAAATCAAGAACATGTATAAGAGTTTCTATAATTATTAATTTATGAATCTAATTTGATTATTTAGTACATAAAGTAAAATTTCAGAACCATTTTAGACATAAGGTAAAAAAAATTTCTGAACATCCATTTTTCAGGTAACGATTTCTCCCTAATTAACCTAATATAACTCCTCATTAATTTTATATAATTATTATAAATTATATTTATATGTTTCAAAAACATTTATCTATATCATTTAATCCTTATTCCAAGAATATATGTTTTTTAAAAATGTTCCCTTCAGAATTCTTCCTGATAAGCAAGCCTGATTCAAGGGAACTTCCTGATTTCTTTCCCATTTTCAAGTACACTCAATAATATATTTTAAGACACCATTTTTCTTATAAAATAACTAATTTTATAATGAAAATATATCTTCTTATATTCCAAGTTTTATATAAAGATTTATTCATTTTTCTATTTTAAATACTCCTTAGAATTTTCCTTGAACTGTACTAAAATGTTTTATTTATAAACTTTCAAAACACTTTTTTACATGTTTTTAATTTTGTTTTACATAAAATGACATGATATATGCATATTTTCCCATATTAATGTCCATGTATGATTTAACTCCATTCTTTCATTGACACTATTATTTTGTTTTCTTTTGATATGCCTTTTAACAATATTATGATACCAAATTATTTCCATGGGTAAACCTTATGTTTATGTTTCATTACTTATGTAGGATTATTTATGTGGAAAAACTATTCCTAAACAGGTTATCATTATTGTACCCATGTAGGGATCCAATTCATTTTATAATGTTTAGTCTCATAATATGTCATATACAATGGTATTGGTGGTTAGCCTTGACTCGTGTTCCATATGCAACTATCTTGGTGGTTGTCCTTGACCCATGCTCCTCCTTGTAAAATGATCAAAACTCATTCATATGTTAGTTTTTATGATTATTACACATTAATATGGTTAAATAATTAAATTTTCCATTATTATATATTTTATTCTTATATATTTTTATTCATCAGATCCATAAAAACATATGGTTCATTAGTCAATCTAAAGGGAATTAATATAAAGTCATAATGTTTAGGTCTCATTCAAAATACTATATTTGGAATAACTTTATTATTTACTCACAATTTATGATACCCGGAACAATGGTAAATATTTTAAAAATATTTACCTCTTTAAAATTGATCAAAAAATTCATCAATGCAAAAAATTTGATAATTTTTCTATACTAATAACATTTATTCCCCTATAATCAATACACAACCTCATTAATCCATATTTCGTATTAATGAAAAGAATATGGGATACTATAGGATAAAAAATATATTGTATAAATCCATTATTACACAACTCATGTAGATGTTTCTTCAATTCCAGTAGTTAGGATATAGACACTATATCCGGAGTATTTAATACAGGTCATACACCAGAGATTAAATCAATTGAAAACTCAACTTCATGATACGGTGGATGTCTAAACAATTCATTAGAAAACACATCAACGTATTATTGAAAAATAATTACATATTCAATTTTAAGATTACCATTATTATTAATAAATCATATATTATATTCTTAACCAAGAATATCATTCATATTTTCTACTCGAGGTGGATCAAGACATGACCCATATGATGATGTCTCCCCTATAATGAATAGGAATTCGACATATTAATCACAAATCAAAATTTTATCCTCTTAGAATTAACTTTTTGAATTAAATTTTGAATGATAGTTTATAGCATTGATTATATAAAATTAAACTATATTTATATTAATAAATTATTCAAATAAGGTATATCTATTTAACAAAATGGAAACTGACTAACATATCCTTATTGCAATGAGATTTCCACTATGAGTCTTTACTAAAAACTATATTCTTAAGGTTCTAGGGAAATATCTAATTTTCTTCAAAAACATAGAATAAAAAAGAGAGTGAAGAAACAAAATTAGATAAATAATTTTTTATATTTTATATATGATTAAATTAACTTCCACTACATAATTAAAAACTTCAACCATAGTTGTAGTGATCACATAATCTTTCCCTTCTCCCCTCAGCCTCTTCTATGGCAGTTTCCCTTGATAAGAGAGAAATTGATTTGAATAATTCCACATTTCTCAATAGTTGAATATTTTGATGGTATTGTTTTATTTATATACTTTTCATTCATTTTCCATATTTCCCTTATCTCTACACTTGTAACAAACACTCATGCCCTTTTACCATTTTTCAGGAGGTGTCTTTCCACAATTTTCACATGATACAAATTTATTCATTCCCTTAATATTTGATGATTTAAATTTTTATTAATGATCATATGACCTATTATTCTCTTGATTTCCCCAAAATATAGAGGATCTAGAAAATTATTTCTCTTTTTTTATGGAACATAGTTCTATATTATCATTGGATGAAATATTTTGAGAAACTAGTGTTATTCGAAGTATTGTCTTAAGACCTTCAAATAAATGGTAAATATTTCTTTCCAAGTTATGTATGTAAAATAAATTATACCATACTAGTATTTAAAACGTATACTCATACACTATTATAATATCTTATTCCTTTTTTATTTACATTTAGTATCTTTCTATTTATTTTAATTTATTAATCATGAGGGAAATATTTGTTGAATATTTTTTTGTTAAAATATATAACTTCCATATGTTATATTTCTTCTTAATACCTAGTATTTTGGATCAATAACCAATATTAATCAACATAACCATTAATAAAATAAAATTATAGTATATGAATTTCCATTTCATTACATCCCATGTCTAGAAATATCATTTCAAGGGGCTTAATCGATTTCTCAACTTCAACTGAATTAGTACTTACACTAAAAGATAACTGCTTATGTCAATAGAAAGGATCTAATATAAGTTAAATTTGGATGTGGAACATAATTTTTCTATATATATTAATTTTTATTAGTTATAATATATGTCATATTACCTAATATTTCATTGATCTAATCTTCTAAAACACCAGTAGTATTGGCTATCTCAGCAGGGAAATATCTACATTAATGATGAGTATTTGTACCATTCCTTCAACCATTATCTTTTTCTAAACAATGGGATACATTTAATTAGAACATAAAATTATGAATTTAAAATCATAGTATATAATTCTAAATATATTTTTATAGTTAACATAAATTAAAAATTTGTGCATAGCTAATATTAGAATCATAAACATTGTTTCTTTTAGAATACTATCAAATAATAAAAAAAATTCAAATTTTTCATAATGGTTTATAAATATAATTTAAATAATACAAATAATATTCCCCAATAGTTTCTAGTAAGGTGTGTGTGTTAGGTTCACTCATCATACATTGATGATTATCAAGATAAAAAATCAATCTTCCCCATTCAGAGTTGTTACCCCTTGGTGAATTTTTTCCACAGCCGCGTCCACTGGATCGTATACAGATAAGGATCTATTTTCTAAGAAAACAAAAAAATATAGTTTAAAAAATCTTGAGATATTACCATATACTTAAACTTATCCTCATATTCTTCATTGAGGTTATTTTTTATAATCTATTTTTTCCATAAATCTAGTTCCCAAGTGTTCTATTAAACCTACTCCGATACCAAATATAATAACCCTGACTCTAGTATCCAAGAGATGATGTATAATTCATTACATTGACATAATATAAAAGGGGTCACATAACCAATGACAGATCAGTATAGTAGTTTTGAAAAATTAGATACATAAATTATTTCTATTTTACATTAGAAATAAAATATAAATCATATCAAAATTAAATATTTTGTATCCTTGATTCTCATTCAAGTACTCCTTCTTCTTATCTATTGTAAAGGAAAAAATATGGGTCATTTCTCATTAAGTGTTTCATATAGTTGAAACTATCACTATTAAGTATGGAATAATCAATATGGAAAGGTAAATAACAGAAAATCATGCATTTTAATCAATAACTTGAGCATGAAATGAATCCACAGATAATAATAATGTATTAATCTCACAGATAAAAGTAGATAAATTTTAAATGATGTAAATCAATAATTTTGGACATATTGATTATATTCTAGTGCTAATATACTTTCATATATGGTTAAGAATACACCAAAACCCATTTAATAATTCCATATAACTAGTTTGTCTCAAGAGAGCTATCGATGCCTTGGGGGGATATCTATAACCATTCCCCACCTATAAGATCATTTCTTCTACCCAGTTTTTCCCTTTATTTGTTTCTTGAACCAATTTAGGTTTTGTAATAAAGCCTTTTCCATAGTGAAAATCTAGGTTTTATAGGTTTTTGTTTTCTTGGAGAAGCCAAAATAAAAGAGACTAGCAATGGTTAGTGGTGGTTTGCAAATTTTGAGATACTGTAGATCCATTGGCTAGTCGATGGGCTTTTCCATATTGGATCTCCTATAAGAGACCCAATGGTCCAATATTAAGGTATCTAGAGATATAGGCATACTAGAGGAAAGAAACTACTTGTTGCTAGTTCCCATAGGCTAGCCATTGGTGTAGGGATAAGCTGTGTAAGCGTGGGACCAAAACATATTTTTCACCATTGAACACTTGTTTATCCATTTTAATCCCCTATGAAAACCTAATTATGGATTTATGAATTGTGAAGGTTCTCCAGGGATCCCATGAATAATCTAACACATCCCAAGGGTATCTTGATCTATTATTCGATCTTACATTCCCAAAATCCTTGATCTATTTTTTGGAATTAATGAATTCATATATAATTCCTATAAACTCCACTTCTTCCAAGATTGATAGTGTGTCTCAATATCTATATATAAGAGATCTTTATGTATTAAATTAATCTATATGCTTGATTATTGATATAATCTTCTTTTTTCTTGAGGTGGGTGGTCTAAAATAAGTCCATAATGTTTGTTCTAATCTCTCTAGTATGTGAAATGTGAAAGATCACGCATATACACTCTGTTCATGACTTATCATAATTGGTATCCCACTAATATTATTGAAAAAATGTTCTTTGAAAACCAATGGATCCTATTGAATCCATTGGCATTGAGACCAGAACTTGTGGTGACACAAGAGGTGTGCAAACCCTTTACACTAGGTTGAAACATGGAACATAGGAATCAAGAGAATTTAGTTGAATTTAGAATTGTTAATGAAAAGGATTAATTTTTGAATTTGATTAACATGTAAATTGGAGAAATGATCTTGATAATAAATCACTTGTCTTAGAAGTATTTAATTGGAAATTTAAATGTAAAATTACATCATAATATGAAGTAATATGGAAGTAATGGCATGTGAATAGTAATTGGCCTTAATTGATAGTTAAAATAGAATTTTTATAATTATTCTGATAATTGATAACTTTTATTAATGGAATGTAATGGTTGATAATTGGTTATTTTAGTAAATTAACTAATATATATTATAATAAGTTGTTTGGTATTTTTGGTGTTTAGTATTATACATGACTTACTTGGAATATGGTCTTATTATGACACTTTGTATAAATTTTTTGAATGAAGGATAAGTGTATGATTACATACCTCATGAAGGATATATTCATGGTGATTCACCACCTAAGTGATAAATGCATGGTCGCATACCACCAGAGGGCTATATTTGTGGTAATACACTACCTGAGGACTAGATGTATGGGTACATACTACCAGAGGTTTATAAGAATTGTTACACGATACATTATCCCTTGGATAAGTAATGGAATATGAGAACAAGTAAGGGACTCTAGAATGAGAATTATTATAGACCCCATTATTTCTTGGTTACCCAATGCCTATGGGTGATATGGTTGGATAATTGAAATGATATGGGTAATTTATACTCAATAAGATAATCCACCACTCATATGGGTAATTCATATTTGAAAGGAGGATCTTCCAATGGATAGAGATATATAACATCATGCAAGATAAGGTTTGGCTGAACCTGAGTGTCAACCTAGAGATCAAGGGGTAGCATGTTTATTTTATATTCCATATTAATTTATGAATCAATTACCCAATTTATCATAATCATTTATGCTCTTTTTATTTAAATAAGATTATTTTTAAACTGTGGGTGTCAGCCTACTAATTTGAACTTACACCAAGTTCAGGACACCGTTTGGTACCCAAGAAAACTTCAACAATGTAGGTATGGAAAAGGGAAAGGGGCATGGTTATTGATTGATTTTCTTTTAGAGATGGTATTGGGTCTTTGGTATGGTACCAAGAGTGGGGTTTGAAACTGATATTCTTAAAGTCTTTAATATAGAGTCTACCTTTGGTTGTTTACTTGTATGACATTCAACATGAACTATAGTTTGGAATATAGTATGGAATGAAATAGTTTATTATCATTATTCATATTATTTTCTATTGATCTATCATCTTCTTGAGTATATCAGGTAATTGATTTATATGATTTTTTTGTAATTTCTACTTTGTTCTATAGGTTATACTCTCTCCACTATATATTTTATACCCTCAGTACTAGTCAAAAACCTCTAGTATATGGGTAGGCATGCTTGAGGTCATGTAACTACTCATCATGGTCACATGAGGGAGTACCAGGATGGGGATTTTATAGAGTGATAACAAAGATTAGGTCCCTTTTATTTCATTACTATTTGGGGAAGGTAGATAACTAACTATGATGTGTTGGGTCTTGTCAATGAGATTCTTCATGGGATTAGCTAACCCATGTTTAGGGAAAACCCCTATTTATAGGGTTGTGATTTATTTTATTGATGTTTTTTATAGATTTGATGTTATTTCACCATCACATTTTGTGTGATGTTACTATTTTATGAGCTTTTACTTATGGGATGATACAACAAAAGGTGTGTATGCATGAATCACAACAGCAACATAGGATAAATATGATGATACGCATTGTTCATGCCGGGAACATATTTATCAAATATGAAATATCTTCTTATATAAATTGGGAAATGAAATCCATTAATATATCTGGTAAAAGGGAATGAATTATGTTGTTATAGAAAGAAAATTCACTTTTTTAAGAAAATTCTAGAGTAACCTTGTGTCTGTGGTTCTCTGTTTTTGTCTTTCCCTAATGAGGTTGAAATTATTGTTTCTCGTTCGATCTAAGGAGTGTGTTGACCAATGTACAGAAAATTACTCTATTTTTTATTTGAGTTAAACATCAAGATAGCATAAATTTTCAAACACTTAACACAGCTAGTCTGAGACATCCTAAAACACAGAGGAGCTGGTTGAATGATTATCTTGGGAAAAATCTATTGTGGGTTATGCGATCCACGTATAGGGAGAAAACTTTCACTTTTCCTTCAATGTCCAATCTAACTAGATATTTAAACTACAGAACCCACCAATGTTCACTAGGTAAGTAGGACCTTAGGAAACTGAGTTCTAGATCTAGTTAATCCATATAATCTTCAAGCATCATAAGGCACCCACAGATAGGAGGGTAAATCTTGTTATTTATAATCTATAAAGACTATCCAAGAACTAGTTGGAAATAATAGATAAATATAGAAAAAAATGGGAGATAACTTGTAAGGATATAGAGGTAATGTTCCTAAGTCACTTTTATCTGGAGACCCTGAGGAATGGGAGGTCTCATAATTTTATACACCAGATGTAGGGGATAATTTCAGTGATATACTGCACTGGTTGTTTTACCATTATATATTTTTTAATCCATATTTGGTAGCTGATGATATAGTTAGGGTAATGCACTTATAGTATTTTCATAATTATTAGATCAAGACATAAGTCAATTTATTTTTCCTAAGAAACTTCAATGATATGATTAATTAATCTCTCATCATAGAAGGGAACTTAAAAGAGGCACCAATTTTCAAGTATAAAGTATCAGTATGATGATTGGGAAGGTTTTATTTCGGAAGAAATAAGAACCTCTATGAGAGTAACCTCTAGGGATGTGCTAGTGAGAGAATTCAAGGGAGTGGAAAATCATATCAGGATTGTATATAGGGGAAGTGGGTTTAGTGTGGAAGGGTTGGACATAGTCTCTTACAGTGTCCTTTACCTACTATGTAGTGTCATGTTTTTGTTAGGATTTCCCATCTATATGGGTTATATAGGAGAAATAGTTAGTCGGGCGATGGGAGAGGATCACAGTAGGAACCAGAGTTTGGGAAGGACTTAGTTACCCCTCAATAGATAGATAGCTAGAGTTCCACAGGTTGCCTGTATTGGGATAATTTTCATGGAACCCCGATATAAAAACTATAGTGACCAATAATTTTACACATATTATTTTATACTATTTAACAAGAATATTAATTAATCCAAAACAAGGATAAAAAATTCCTAGTGTCTTGGAAGGCTTGGTTAATAACACAATGAAAGTAAACTAAATCACCAAATCCTTATTTTATTATATATAGTGAGCTCATAAATACATTTTACTCCTAAAACATCATAGGATAACTTGGGGAATACATTAAATAAATTAGTGAGTTAGAAATCTTAGAAAGGGAGTAAAGATGATAAGGAAAGATAACATGTGAGTCAAAGGTATAACATGGTATCATAAAAGATAAGGCTCATGGGTAATCACATAAGAGAACAATACAATAACAAGGTACCATAATGTCATGCTAATATGTGAAAGTTTGAAGAAATTTGTAACATAACATAAACATGAGTCAAGCCTAACTACCCAGACAGTATCACATGGTGGGAAAAGTCTAAAAAATAGATTATGTTTACTCCATAATCCCATACATGAAGTCTTGTGATAACAAATCTTTACCCAATTCATTTAAGCACTATCTGGGTGAACCCATTATAAAATATTTACTATTTATGTGTTAAAAAATATGAAACTAATCATAAGATATAAAATAATAGTTAACCATGGAAAGATAATGGTTTTCATAAACATCTCTCATATCATAATTAATAGAAATTTCATAATTAAGGAATTTTATAAGTGAACATAAGGTATGTATTACCCCATCAAATTAAGGGATAATAATCTAGGTATATATTTTAGAGATATATATATATAATTTATAATCATTCAATTACATTTAAGAGAGAGGTAAAGTGGGTTAGAGAGATAAAGTTCACAACCCAATGAAAAAGGGTGGTTCATAATGATCACTATATTAAAATCTAAAAATGTATCAAATTTTAAATAAATAATTCATTTAAAATAACCTTTTAAAACATGTAATGTATGCATAAACGACTTCAGTGGTCATGATGCTGGGATATTCAATTCATGACATGTATGTTAAAACAATAATTCCTTTCACATTGTTTGTAAAAAGTGAAAAGTGCCACATTTAGAAAATGAAAGAAAGATTCATTTAAACCATTTTGTAAAAAGTAAAACATGGGTAAATATTTATTTAAAAAATACTTTAATACTAATTAAAACATTATTTAAAACATTTGAAGGAAAATATTTACATAGAACTATTGCATTTATAAAATAATCATTAAAATCATTAAAACGAGGTTTTTAATTTAAAATATCCCTCACGTAAAATCATAAAAAAATATTCCCTTAAAAAATATTTAAAAAAATATGATAAAAATTTACCTTTAGTAACCATTTAATCTTAAATAAAACTTTTCTTCAAACATTTATATATACATAGACATTATAGAAAAAGATTTGGAAGTTAAACCTTTAAAATGATTTTTAAAGAAATCCCCTTACCACGTTTCTAACTTTTGAATCATTATCCCTATGAAAGAGTACATCAAATGAAACTTAGAATATCTTTAAAATGAGGATTTTCTGGACATAACATGTCAATGTGGTAGTATATACACCACACAAATGTAACAAGTGTTGAATATGGAATTAGTCTCCAAGAAATAAAAGTGAGACTAAATATACCTTACCCCGAACCCGACTAGTCACACACATTCATTATCATACCGAATAATAAAAATATGTTAATTATTTTTTTATTTATCAATTTTATGATTCCATTTATTTTATTTATTATCATGTTATCTTCAGTTACTTAAACATTTCGGTCTGTGATAAATATTTTGACGATATTCGACTCATATGTGAAAAATCACTTTGGTATATTGACTAAGGTGAAAGAGATTATTTTTTCATTATATAAATAATACTAATTTTGAAATAAATATAATTTTTATACATCATTTATACTTTTTAAAACCATTAATGAAACATTTTTATGATAAATAAGCTATGTTATAGTCATACAGATGGTATTTCATTCATAATCATGAGTAACCTTTCCATTTTTCAATGATCTTGATGGAAAGAAGGTAAGTGTTATTTAATATTTCCATAATTATTATTATAACCTAAATATCATATAAATTATTTAATTACTTAATTGTACCATCCATGTGATGTGGTAATAAAATAATAAATCATATCACTTTGTGAAGTGATAGTCAGCCATACACAAAAACGACATTATCATTTTTCAATGGATGGTATGGTAATAAGGTATACTATATATTAACTTTTTTCATAATTATAAATTTTAAATTAATGTAATATAGAACATTAAATTCATCATCATAAATAGTAATTATAGCATATGATGGAAAATGAATTACATTGGTTCTCTAGGCGGTTGTCTGTCTGACACACAATTGATGGTTTTGTTTCCCATTTGATAGAAGTGCATATGGATTTAGGTTATCACATTATAGTAAGTGTTGAGGTAAGTAAAGAAGTTATATGGGTAGTTTTTGGACAAACCAAAGTCTTTAACCTGTGTAATGGAGATTAGATCAGTTTTCCTTTTATAATTGAGGAGTAGTGACATTGGAATCATATAAGTGTCATATGATTCAAATGAAATTGATTATACAATTATAAATAAAATGGTTAAAATTTAACTTTACATCCAAATCCAAAATATAATGTAACTTTTAAATAACTTTTTTTAAGGAATCTAAATGAAAGTATTTGAAAAATTAGTAATTTTCACTATTCACTAAAAAATCAAACATTTTAGAAAAAAAATTACCAAACATTAATTTTGATATGACAATTTTAAAAAATGATGTTCATTTTATAAAATAACATTTAAAAATATTCTATAAATAAATGATAATTTTTGTCACAAAAATAATTAAAAATCATTTTTGGATTGTGCCATATTCTAGATAAAAATCCTTGTTTTGGATGATGGAGTGTGAAGATAAAGTATTATTTCTTTAATAGTGATCCACTTTTTGGAAATATTTTCAGAAGAGTTATCTGATTTACCACCGAAGCGGGAGATATAGTTCACTATCAAGTTGGATTCGGGAGAAAAAACGATTTATATCCTTCTTTATATTATGAAATTAGTGGAGAAATGAGAGTTGAAAGTACAGTTTGAATATCTATAAGATAATGGATTAGTACAGCCTAATACATCGTCATGGTTTTCTCCTATTCTTTTCACTATAAAGGCTAATGATACTTTTTTATTATGTGTGGATTACTAGAGACTAAACCAGATGATGTTCAAGAACGGGTATCCTCTTCCATGCATAAACGATCTCTTCAGTTAGATGCGTGGTTCTTTGATTTTATCTATGAAAAATTTGAGTTCAGGGTATAATCAGTTGAGTGTGATACTATCTAAAATAACCCAAACTCATTTTCGGAATATGTATGGACTGTGTGAGTTTTTAGTGATTCCTTTTGTATTGGAAAACGCACCTGCGGTTTCCATGGCCTTGATGAATTAGATATTAGATCCATTTCATTATCTTTTTGTGGTGGGGTTTGTTGATGACATATTGTTTTAACCCTAGTGTAGTGAAAATCATTCCCAACATCTTGAAATCATCTGGATTATAATGAGAGAGCATTGAAAACATATTAACTTATCTAAATGTCACTTTTATATTGATAGTTTTCTCTTCTAGTGTCACATTAACTCAGAGGTTGGAGTGTAAGTAGTCTACGAAATGTTGGAAAACATGGTATCCTAAGAATGAACTAATAATTTCTTCATGATTCATAGATTTCTGGGTCTAGAAGTATATTAATGATGTTTCATCGAAGACTTTTCTTATATGGTATCATCTATGTCTAGGGTGAACAAGAAAGGGTTGAAGTTTTATTGATCATATTCTTATATTGAGTATTTCTAGGAATTTAAGAGTAAGATGACCTCACTAATTCTCATTTTACCTAATCTAATCAAGGAATATACCATGTATTGTGATTCATTAGGAGTTAGTTTTTGATAATTCTTTATGTTAGAGGATCGATGGTTTTCTTATGTCTCCAAAAATTTGAGTCCACAAAAGGTGAATTATTCTTCTAACAATATGAAGTGAACTTTAGTGTTATACACCTTGAGATGATGGTGTAATTATCTATTCGGTGAGTAGTTTCTGGTGTATACATATCACAAGATCCTCGATTATATCTTTTCAATATTGAACTAGAAAATTCATAATAGTACGTTGTTCAAGTATCTACAGTATTTTGAATTTGATATGGGATACACTCCAAGAAATTACAAATCCATTTTTGATGCCTAGAGTAGGAAAACATAGATAGAGGAAATGTGAGAGTGTTGTGATGAGTGGTGGTTAATAGTTCTATTTGATGATATACGTATAGATATTCAAGAATCTCCTAGGGTAGAAACATTTAAATTGACATCTATTGTTCCTATTTTTATAGACTAGATCAAGAGAGAGAGGTTATCTAATCGGAAGGGATTAGATCTAAGGGAACAAATTTATAGTGGATAGCCATCTTCAAGTTGGTATCTTGGTATTGGTGATATTCTTCATGTCCATGTCCATATTTGGATTCATAGGGACTTTCATGAGGAGTTAATGATCGGATTTCATGTTTCTAAATGGGTTGTATATTCTGGTCTGATGAAGATGTATCATGATCTCCATAGGAAAGATTGGTTTCCATGGATGAATAAGGATATAACTACCTTTATAGAATGATGTTTTACATATTAGTAGGACAATATCGAGCATCAAATGCATGTTGGGTTTATATAGACATTTATTATTATGCTATGTAAGTGTGATGATGACACCATGGAATTCATGACATGATTACCTAGAATACCGTAGAATAATGATACGTTATGGGTGATCATAGATTGATTGAAGTATGTATCCCAATTATTGCTTATCTAGGATAAATTTAAAGTCAATGATATATGTAATCTCTATATTTGGAGGACAATTCATTTGCATGATTTTTTTAGGAGTATCATTTTGAACTGAGATCCCCATTTCATGTTACTATTGAGGCAGGGGCTTCAGAAGGGGTTGAGATTACAGGAGCTTTTGAGTAAAACCTTCCATCCTCATAATAATGGAAAACATGATAATATTGTTTAGTTTATGGAGGGAATGTTATGAGCTGATGTTTTTTATTTTAGTGGTTCTTGGGAGAATCATATTTGAGTTGTTGAGTTCACTTATAAGAACATCTTCCATGAATTGATCCAAATTTTCATGAACAAGACCACTAGAGCCTTCCGGGGAAATTATAAGCCATGTGTGACTACTCTGTTCCCACATCAAATAGTCTATGGGATAAATAATGGCATAGAGTATGCATAATAAAAACATGGGAGGCATTAACATAATGTACATGTACACATTCACACGTTTCCAAGCCCATAAAATTTTGAGAATGAGAAAACCAAATTATACCATAAATGCATACACAAAAGCAATCTCACATTAGAGTATGAAAACATTATAGAAAAAAATAAAGGGTCTAAATAAAATCCCGATATAATACTGAAGTGAGTCTAATTTTCCCAGAATGAGGGGACCACTGTCAAGTGAAACCACCTAGAAAACATATCAGCCTATCTAGTCCAACTATAATATTCCTTCTCCATATACTCCTAGGAAACCATAAAAAGGGACATAATTTATATAATACATGAAATTTTATAGGAGATTCCATGATGGGGTGAGTATAAAAATATACAATAGGACACCCCAAAATTACTATGCATATAACATCAAGAGTATTTAGATCATGACAATAATACATTAGTAATCCAAGATATATTCCCAATAAAAAATGGGTATGAATTGGTCTCAACAAATAATAATATCAACAAGATACTTCTCAAGGGTTATAAGTAATTATCATTCCATGGTAACCCACTTTGTGAGCCATGCCATCACTAGTGACACTCATCCAAGAGATCATGATCATTGTGACTCTCCTACAAAGTACCCACTTGATCTCTGAAGATCTTGATATTTAGATAGGAGATCACACATAGATTCATTATGGGACACAAAAAATCAAATTTGGATCAATCCTCTATTTTGGGGATCATATTCCTGATTATATCATGAAACTTAATAAAATTTCATGACATCTATGATAATGACGCCCTATTCATGGTAGTCATTCCTACTCCACAAACCCCACCTAAGGATATGAAGGATTGATAGAGGATCACACCCCAGTCTCACAAAGGGACATGGAGAACTCTCTCTAAGGCTTATTCATAAGAGGGTATTACAATCCAAATATGACGATGTAATCCCACAAATTACCCTTGAGATATAGACTAAGGGAACTCTCTCAATCGATACTAGTCTAAAACAATGAAATTAAGGGATCTAATCCATCTTAGAGGAAGTAAAGAGAATTTAATTAGGTTACATAGTGTTTACCACTAAATACAGACATATTTATGTTCATTACCATGTGCCTCTTCTTGTTCTTGAGTACATTGCATCATGCATGTGTACACCTAGCCATGTCCGAGTGCACAACTAACCCCGTGTACTATGGTCGTGTTTGAATACACAAGTTTACCAGTGTAATCAGCCTATGATGATGTATACTCTAAGATACACATCATTCTGCTAGATAGAGGCCACATGGCTTGTGGTAGGAACCACACAATGTTTGTTTCTTATCTATTTTGTAGAAAACCAAGCACTGCAGCTGGGGGTCCCACAAAATGTGTACCTTTGGATTACATGTCGTGCACCATGAAATTTTATAGATTATATAGTTACTTAATTTTTTGTCTAGATCTATCAACACTTCTATCAATCTCACCCGGAAACTTAGATATGAGGTCGGCTGACCCTCACAGTTTCTACTTGTCAGAAACTGAGCCTCTATTTTCTTGGAAAATTCCACCTCAAGTTGTTCAATTGCTATACCATGTCATCATTATGAATCAAATCAAAGAGAATGAGAAACACCGATACGATTTGATCTACCTCTAGTCATCCTCCATCATTTTACCTCGATCTGGCCCTTGATCGTGCACCACAGCTTCAGTATTGATGTGTTTTGTTGAATAATAGTCGTGGAGTGATCAAATACCCATTATGAATCAAAATGAGGGACAAAGAAAATTCCCATGATGAACGTGAAAATAAAAAGGGTAGAAAACCATAAAAAATTGAGGAATGAAACTCATCCTTTTTTCATTTCAGCCTCAATATATTTCCATATAATTTATGAATTAATATAAATAATCAACAATGAAAAAATAAATCAACTGTAAAATAAATCAATTTTAAAATAAATCAACCATTGATGTGAGAATAAAATCATATTTTTGGAATTAATATGTATTCAAAATAAGATAAATAGATGGTATGAAACCTGATAAATCAAAAATCCTACTTATAGTTTGGATCAATCAGTTATGAAGAAGTATTCTCTATTGATATCGTTGGTGAGATCTATGAAATATATTGGCGTAAACGATCAGTGTGGTACCAATGTGACCCTCTGCTCTGATTCCATTCGCTAATATCTCTCTAAAAAAATCATCCCAATGTCTCCAAGGATATGTGGCTAACCTTATGACATACCTACAATAGTTTATTTAAATAGGATGAATTTAGGTCACTCCATCCATGAAATAAAATTACTAAAAAATAATTTATTTATTTTTTGCGCTTGTGACAAATTTTTTCCAATCTTATGACACTAATAATGGTTTTTTCATGTCTATGGAAAAGCCCACATTCTTGAATCAATGATGGAATGATATTTATGATACAAGACACCATTTAGTTTTTATTATACTTTTTTAGTAAAACTATATATGTTGGATATTAATATATTTAAAAAAAATTCAAATATCAATTTTGGGATCACATGGTATTGGAATATCACATCTTCTTAGTTCCTTGATATGAAAGTATTAAGAGATATATTTTAAATAATTACATAGAAAAATTCAAGACATTAAATTATCTCCACCTTATGTATTTTCATCTCAAAAAATGAAAAATAATACTAAAACATATGTGAGTACTGAGCTTGAAACTAGTCCTCCCACTCCTAGGTTCTCTATAAAAGATTCCCATGCTTCCCTAAGATAATAAATAAAGGAAATGATTTCCCATGAAGCATCATTTATTATTGATACTTGATCTCCATAGTGTACTCTATAAAGGTAGTTTGACCTTTGATGTTGAGCTCTCCCTAGTCCTTAAAATGTGATAGGTCATGTACATACCTCATTAGCTGGGACATGTGGAAGAAATATTGATCCTAGTATAACTGAGGTGGTAGGGAAAAAGAGATATTTACCACACCAATCCTATGAAGTATCTAGAAATGTATAATGAACCTCAGATATAGCTTACCAACTCATCCAAATCATTGAAATCCATGCTTAGGTGTGACCTCCGGGAAAACATGGTCTCCCACCTTGAACTCCAAATTCCTCCATTGTCAGTCCACATTGGATTTCTAATAGCTCTGTGCATTCCTCATCCACTCTTGGATGATCTAAAACTTCTCTATCATAATTCACACCAAATATAGGCCCATGAGTTGTCACTCACCTAGATCAATCCAAAAAACTATTGACTTGAATATTCTACTATACAAGGCATCAAATGGTTACATACCAATGGTGGAATGGTAGATTTTGTTATTAAAAAACTCTACCAAGAGTAGGTGGTATTCAAAACTGTAGTGAAATTCCCGCATGAAATCTCAAAGCATTTCCTTCATAACTCAAATGATCCACTCAGTATGGCCACCAATCTAGTGGTGAAATTTCATGATCAAACATAACTAACCCCAAAATTACTCCCACTATCCTCTCTATATTCACAATGTTAAGAGATCATGAAATATAGAAATGAAAATTAAGGTAACTATATTGAGACAAACTATCTCCCACACATATATGCATCCAAATGTCTCTAATAAACTCTTTTTTTAAATGGATAGTATGTGGGTTGATTTGGTGAGTAGGTATGTGATCACCTAGATAGAATCATGAAATTTGGACATATGTGGATACCCCATAAATAATTACATGGATATACCATCCCAATTCATGTATAGAACCTTTAGTGGTTCAGTTAAACCCAATGGAACTTGTTGTTCAACCTTCACCCCCTGAAATAAAAGGCATTGAGGTAAAAACTTTTCTACTGAGTTATGCATGCCTAGCCATGAAAACGGATGCCAAAGGTCTAATTACATCATTAACATATCTAAATGAGCCAAAAAATAGGATGTATGAATTCCTCATCACCTCCTCGCACAATGTAAATGGTACCATAGTCCTTCCAATGAAATGGGTAATGTGCTCCCCACCTTCAAAAAACACATCAGAGTAATTTTCAGTGGATATATGAGTACATAAGGCCTCATAGACAATATATAAATAATGAGGTTCCATTACACACTGGAAAAATAGTGGGGTAACAATCATTGACTATAGATATCATGTAAGATACATATCCACTAAGGAAAAATGTAAAGAGAATACCTAATATTATTCCTCAAACAACAATTGAGAACATGGTCTACTACTAAGATCATCTACCACCACAATCCCCTTCACAGCATTATAGACTACCTAAAAGTCATAGTCTTAGGGAAACTCTAGAAATGACCTATATCTCATTTTAAGATTTGTATGAGAGAAGATATAATTAATATTATTTTTATTAGATTGGATGGTAAACCACTAACCCATAAGGAAGTGTCACCATATATTTTGGGAGAGGAATACCATTACTTTCTCAAGATTATGGGTCACACAGTTCTTCTCATGAAATCTTAAGTATTGAGACACATAGGTAATCAAATTATATATATACATTATAACACAACCAAGAATGGTCCCTGAGGCATTGCAGAACATTACCTACTTGATACGCTCCTCTAGAAATCTCAATATGGGTGTGATCATCAACCTCTGCCTCAACTCCTAAAAATCTAGCTGGCACATTTCTAACCAAATGAAAGGAATCCTCTTTTGATTTTATGAAGTTAAAGGTTCCAATTTCTTGTAAAAATTGGTCATAAATATCCTATAGAAGGATACCATCCAAAGCAAGCTTCATGAGTCCATCAAGATCTTCTGTTTTTCCCATGATTACACTAGCTCAACCTTTACCAGGTCCACTAATACACCATTAGATGAGATGACATGCCCCATAAAGATGAACTACTGAATCTATAACTAACACATCAAGAGATTCCCATAAATATGGATCTCTCAGAGTGTTTCAAGAACGATCCTCAAGTGTATTTGATTTTCTACCTTGGATACTGATAACAGTAGGATATCATCGATGAAGACCACTATAAAACAGTCTAATAAAGGATGAAAGATTAGTTTCATGAGTCCCATGAACAATAATATGGATTATTTATAATTAATTTAATCACCAAGTACTCATTAGGACCATAGATACATCTGAATGAAATCTTCTATATATCTGCATCTTGTACTCAAAGCTGGTGATAGCCTAATCTGAGGTCAATCTTTGATAACCATCACTCCCCGATCAACTGATCTAAGAGGTATTCAATCCATAGTATTAAATACATATTTTTCACTATCATCTTTTTTAGGGTCCAATAATCCCTACATAACCTCAGGATCCCATCCGCCTACTTGTAAAACAACACTGGGGCTACGCATGTTGAAACATTGGGTCTTATGATTCCCTTCCTCTATAATTCCTATAACTACAACATCAGCTCTTGATGATCTATCGGAGGAATCAAATATGTTTTCATAGATATCAATGAAATATCAGGGTGTAATTCAATGAATTATTTTATATCTCAGGGGGAGGTGAGGTTGAAATTTTCTTTGGAAAGACTTCCTCATACTCCACCACATTCATAAGAAACTGATATCTCATAGTATCCACTACTCTAAGTGACATGATAGTAAACTGGTGAGTAATTATCTATACTATCATATTCATGATCCCATCATGTTCTTCCTGGGTTTCCTTATCATACCTAAAGGAAAACCTCATCCCATCACCACAGACACACAATATCAATTTCCTCAAATAGTCAACCTAGGGATGAACTATGGATAGATGTTACTTACGTAAAATCAAATAATGAGTCCTCATCACTGCTTCAAAGATATTCCATGTGAATACTATACCTCCAAAAATTATGTCAGAATGTCACTAGAATGGTGTGATCATTGAGAAACCTCGTGTTGGAATCTCAAAGTGCAAGGGTCAAGCCAAGGGATTAACCAGAATCTCTATGTCATGGACTAGATAAGTAGTATGAATGGAGTGGATCACACCCATATCTATTAATATTATAGATAAAGTAGAATAAACATATATTGTACCACTAATCATTCCTTCAACATCAGAGTAGTAGGCCTAAACTTCCTACAGTTTTCCACATCCATATCACTCTCAATCCACATTCATATAAAATGATAAATTAAAGGAAACTAAATTGGTTGTTTACTTTCATGACATTCAACATGAAATATAGTTTGGAATATAGTATTGAATGAAATAGTTTATTATCATTATTCATATTATTTGGTATTGTTCTATCATCTTCTTGATTATATCAGGTAATTGATTTATATGATTTTTTTTGTAATTTCTACTTTGTTCTATAGGTTATATTCTCTCCACTATATACCTTATACCCTCAGTACTAGTCAAAAACATTCAGTATATGGGTATCCATGCTTGAGGTCACGTAAATACCAATCATGGTCACATAAGGGAGTACTAGGATGGGGATGTAACAGAGTGATAACATAGATTAGGTCCCTTTTATTTCATTACTATTTGGGGGAGGTAGAGAACCAACTATGATGTTTTGGGGCTTGTCAATGAGATTTTTCATGGGATTAGATAACCCAAGTATTGGGAAAACCCATGTTTATAGGGATTTGATTGATTTTATTGATGTTTTTTAGAGCTTTGATGTTATTTCAACATCACCTTTTGTGTTATGTTACTATTTTATGAGATTTTACTTATGGGATGATACAACAAGAGGTGTGTATACATGAATCATAGTAGCAACATAGGGAAAATATGTTGATATGCATTGTTCATACTGGGGACATATTTATCAAATATGACATATCTTCCTATCTAAATTGTGAAATGAAATCTATTAGCATATCTGATAAAATGGAATTAATGAAGTTGTTATAAAATGTAAATTCACTTGTTTAGAAAATTTTGGAGTAACCTTGTGTCAGCAGTTCTCTGTTATTTTTTCTTTACCTAATGAGGTTGAACTTATTGTTTCTCTTGCGATCTAAGGAGTGTGTTAACCAATGTACATAAAATTAATATATGTTTTATTTGAGTTAAACATCAAGATAGAAGAAATTTTCTCAAACTTAACACAGTTGGTCTGAAACATCCTACAACTCAGAGGATCTAGTTGAATGATTAGCTTGGGAATAGTCTAATGTGGGTTGTGTGATCCATGGAGAGGGAGAAAATTTCACTTTTCCTTAAATTTCCAATCTAACTAGATATTTAAACTACAGAACCCACTAATGTTCACTAGGTCAGTAGGACCCTAGGAAACTGAGTTCTAGTTCTAGTCTATCCAAATGATCTTCAAGCATCATAAGGAACCCATAGATATGAGGGTGAATCTTTCTGTTTATATCCTATAAATACTATCCAATAACTAGTGGGATATAATAGATAAATATAGACAAAAATCAGAGATAACTTTTAAGGATATAGAGGCAATGTTCCTAAGTCACCTTTTTTCAGAGACCCTGAGGAATGGGAGGTCTCATAATTTTATACACTAGTTGTAGGGGATAATGTCAGTGATATACTAAACTAGTTTTTTTATTGATATATATTGTTTACTCCATATTTGGTAGCTGATGATATAGTTAGGGTGAAGTGCTTCCAGTATTTTCATAATCATGAGATCAAGTCATAAGTGAATTTCGTTTTCCTAAGAAACTTTAAGGATATGGTTAATTACGCTCCCATCATATAAGGTAACTTTAAGGAGTTACTAATTTTCAGGTAGAAAGTCTCATTATGATGATTGGGAAGGTTTTCTTTAGGAAGAAATAAGAACCTCTATGAGAGTAACCTCTAGGGATGTGGTAGTGAGAGAATTTAGGGGAGTGGACAATCATATCAGGATTGTACATAGGGGCAGTGGGTTTAGTGTGGAAGGGTTGGACACAGTTTCTTATAGTGTCCTTTACCTACTATGGTGTGTGATGTTTTTGTTAGGATTTCCCATCTACATGGGTTATATAGGAGAAATCATTAGTTGGGCGATGGGAGAGGATTGCGGCAGGAACACGAGTTTGGGAAGGACTTGGTTACTCCTCAATAGATAGATAGCTAGAGTTCCACAGGTTGCCTGTATTGGGATAACTGTCAAGGTACCATGATATAAAAACTATAGTGACCAATAATTTTACACATATTATTTTATACTTTTTAACATAAATATTAATTAATACAAAACAAGGATAAAAAGGCCTAGTGTCTTGGAAGGCTTGGTTCATAATGCAACAAAAGTAAACTAAATCACCAAATCCTTATTTTATTATATATAGTGAGCTCATACATCCATATTACTCCTAAAACGTCATAGAATAACATGGGGAATACATTAATGAAATTAGTGAGTTAAAAATCCTAGAATGGGAGTAAAGATGATAAGGAAACATAACATGTGAGTCAAAGGTATAACCTGGTATCATAAAAGATAAGGCTCAAGGGTAATCCCATGAGAGAACAATATAATAACAAGGTATCATAATGTCATGCTAATATATAAAATTTTGATGAAATGTGTAATATAACATAAACATGATTCAAGCCTAACTACCCAGACAGTATCACATGGTGGTAAAAGTCCAAAAAATAGTTTAGGTTTACTCCATAATCCCATACATGAATTCTCATGATAAAAAATCTGTACCCAATTCATTTAAGTGATATATGGGTGAACCCATCATAAAATATTTACTATTTATGTGTTACAATAAAATGAAAATATTCATAAGATATAAAATAATAATAAACCATGGAAAGATAATGGTTTTTGTAAACTACCATCATATCATAATTAATGGAAATTTCATTATTAAGGCATTTTATAAGTGAACAAAAGGCATGTATTACCCAATAAAATTAAAGGAGAATAACCTAGGTATATATTTTAGAGATATATATAAATAATTTAAAATCATTCAATAACATTGAAGAGAGAGGTAAAGTGGGTTAGAGAGATAAAGGTAATAACCCAATGAAAAAGGGTGGTTTAGAAAGATCCCTACGTTAAAATCTAAAAATTTATCAAATTTTAAATAACATAATTCATTGAAAAGAACCTTTTAAAACTTTTAATGTATGCATAAACAACTTTTGTGGTCATGATGGTTGCAAATTCAATTCATGACATGTATGTTAAAAAAATAATTCCTTTCACATTGTTGGTAAAAAGTGAAAAGTACCACATTTAGAAAACAAAAGAAAGATTCATTTTAAAACATTTTTTAAAAAGTAAAACATGGGTAAATATTTCATTAATAAATCCTTGAATAATAATAAAAAAATTCTTTAAAACATTTTAAAGAAAATATTGACATGGAACTATTTCAGTTATAAAATAATCATTAAAACCATTAAAATGACGTTTTTAATTTAAAATATCCTTCACGTAAAACCATAAAAAGGATTCCTTTGAAAAATAAAAAATATATGGTAAAATGTTAACTTTAGTAACCATTTAATTTTAAATAATAATTTTCTTCAAATATTTATACTTACATGGAAATTATAGAAAAAGAGTTGGAAGGTAAACTTTTAAAAGGATTTTTAAAGAAAGTCCCTTACCACTTTAGTAACTTTTTAATCATTATCCCCATGAGATAGTACATCAAATGAAACTTATAATATCTTTAAAATGATGATTTTGAGGACATAAATTGTCAAAGTGGTAGTATATACATCACAAAAATTTAACAAGTTGTGAATATGGAATAAGTCTCCAAGAAATAAAAGTGAGACTAAATATACCTTACCTCAAACCCAACTAGTCACACACATTCATTATCATACTGAATAATAAAAATATGTAAATTATTTTATTTATTTATAACTTTTATCAATTTTATTATTCCTTATATTTTATTTATTATCATTTTATCTTCAGTTACTTAATCATTTAGGTTTTTTATGGAGATTTTGACGATATTCGACTCATATGTGAAAAATCACTTTGGTATGTTGACTAAGGTGAAAGAGATTATTTTTTAATCTTCTAAAGAATACTAGTTATGAAATAAATATCATTTTATACATAATTTATACCTTTTTAAACCATTAATGAAACATTTTTATGATAAACAAGGTATGTTATAGTCTTACATATGGTATTCCATACATAAGCAAGAGTAACATTTCCATTTTTCAGTGATCTTGATGGAAATAAGGTAAGTATTATTTAATATTTACATAATTATTATTATAACCTAAATATCATATAAATTATTTAATTAGTTACTTGTACCATCGATGTGATGTGGTAATAAAAAAATGAATCATATCACTTCATGAGGTGACAGTCATCCATACACACAAATAACATTATCAATTTTCAATTGATGGTATAGTAATAATGTATACTATATATTAATTTTTTTCATAATTATCAATTTTAAATTAATTTAATATATAAACATTAAATTCATCATCATAAATAGTAATGATAGGAGATAATGGAAAATGAATTACATTGGTTCTCAAGGCGGTTGTCTATCGTACACACCATTGATGGTTTCATTTCCCATTTGATAGAAGTGCATATTGATTCAGGTTATTACATTAAAATAATAAAATATTATTACATGGTATATAATAATTTTATTGTATCAGAAATATTTAATAAGGTTTTCAGAAGGTGGAAGAAGAAATAACACAAAAAATTCTCAGTTAAGAATGATATCTCTTCTTCATACCACCTCTTTTAGATTATACCAAAAGCATCCCTATATTGGATTTATGATCAAACCAATTACTATAGGAAGTGGGTATGGAATTAAAGAAGGTATATGGGTAGGTTTTGGACAAAACAAAGGCTTTAATGTGTGTAATGGAGAGTAGTTCAATTTTCCTTTCATAATTGAGGAGGAGTGACATTTGAATCATATAAGTGTCATATGATTCAAATGAAATTGATTATACAATTCTAAATAAAATGGTTAATATTTAACTTTACGTCCAACTAAAAATATAATGTAACTTTTAAATAACTTTTTTTAAGGAATCTAAATGACAGTATTCAAAAAATTAGTAATTTTTACTATTCACTGAAAAATCAAAAAATTTAGAAAAATAACAAAATTCTACCCAACATTAATTTTGATATGATGATTTTAAAAAATGTTGTTCATTTTATGAAATAACATCTAAAAATTTTCTATAAATAAATGATAATTTTTGTTCTCAAAAAGAATTAAAATTCATTTTTGGACTATGCCATATTCCAGATAAAAATCTCTATTTTGGATAATGGAGAGTCAAAATAAAGTACTATTTCTTTAATAGTGATCCACTTTTAGGACATATTTTTAGAAGATTTCTCTGATTTACCACCTTAGTGTCAAGAGAAAAAAACAATTTGTAACCCTCTTCATAGGATTAAATTAGTGGAGAAATGAGAGTTGAGAGTATAGTTTGAATATCTATAAGATAACGGATTAGTACAGCCTAATACTTCACCATGGGGTTCTCTTGTTCTTTTCACTACGAATTCTAATGAGACTTTTTTATTATGTGTGGTTTACTAGATACTAAACCAGATGATGTTCGATAACGGGCATCCTCTTCCATGCATCAACGATATCTTCATTTAGATGAGAGGTTCTTTGATTTTATCCATGACTAATTTGAGTTCAGCATATAATTATTTGAGTGTGATATTATCTAACATAATCCAGACTCATTTTATGAGTATGTATGGAATGTGTGAGTTTGGGGAGATTCCTTTTGGATTGGAAAATGCACCTACGGTTTCCATGGCCTTGATGAATTAGATATTACATCCATTTCATTACCATTTTATGGTGGGGTTTGTTGATGACATATTGGTTTAAGCCAAGTGTAGTGAGAATCATTCCCAACATCATGACATCATCTTAATTATAATGAGAGAGCATTGAAAACATATCAACTTATCTAAATTTCACTTTTAGATTGATAGTTTTCACTTCTTCTGTAACGTTAACTTAGATGTTGGAGTATCAGTAGACTACAAAAAGTTGGAAAACATGGTATCCTGAGAAGGAACTAATAATTTCTTCATGATTCATAGATTTATGGGTCTAGAAGTATATTATCGATGTTTCATCCAAGACTACTCTTATATGGTAGCATCTATATATAGGGTGAACAAGAAAAGGTTGAAGTTTTATTGATCATATGCTTATGTTGAGGATTTCAAGGAATTTAAGAGTAATATTACCTTGTTAATTCTCATTTTACCTAATCTAATCAAGTAATATACCGTTTATTGTGATGCATTAGGATTTAGTTTTGGATAAGTTTTGATGTTGGAGGATCGAGTGGTTTCTTATGTCTTTAAAAATTTGAGTCCATAAAAGATGAATTATTCTTCTAACAAAATGGAGTTGACTTTAGTGGTATACACCTTGAGATGATTGTGTAATTATCTATTGGGTGGGTAGTTTGTGGTGTATACATATCACAAGAGCCTCAAGTATATCTTTTCACTATTGAACCAGAACATTTAGAAGAGGCCGTTGTTCGAGGATCTACAAAATTTTAAATTTGATATTGGATACACTCCAAGAAAGTACAAAGACATTTTTGATTCCTAGAGTTGGAAAACATAGATAGAGGAAATGTGAGTGTATTGTGATGATTGGTGGTTAATAGTTCTATTTGATGATATACATATAGATATTCAAGAATCTCCTCGGGTGGAAACATTGACATCGACATCTATTGTTTCTATTTTTATAGACTGGATCAAGAGAAGGAGGTTATCTGATCGGAAGGGATTAGATCTAAGGGAAAACATATATAGTTGATAGCCATCATCAGGATGGTAGATTGGTATCAGTGATATTCTTTAGGTACATGTCCATATTTGGGTTTTTACGGGCTTTCATGAGGAGTAAATGAAGGGATTTTATGTTTCTAAATGGGTGGTATATGCTGTTCTGATAAAGATGTGTCGTTATCTCCATATGAAATATTGGTTCCCATGGATGAATAAGAATATAACTACCTTTATGGAATGGTTTTTGACATATTAGTAGGGTAATATCGAGCATCAAATGTGTGTTGGGTTTCTATAGACATTGCCTATTATGGTATGGAAGTGTGATGATGACACCATGGAATTCATGACATGATTACCTAGAATACCTCAAAATAATGATACATTATGGGTGATCTTAGATTGATTGAAGGATGTATCCCAAGTATTTCTTATCTAGGATAAATCCAAATTCAATGATCTATTTAATTTCTATATGTGGAGGATAATTCATTTTCATGATTTTTTTAGGAGTACCATTTTGAACTGAGATCCCCATTTCATGTTACTATTAAGGCAGGGGTTTTAGAAGGGGTTGAGATTACAGGAACTTCTGAGTAAAACCTACCATCCTCGTAATAATAGAAAATATGAGAATATTGTTTAGTTTATAGAGGACATGTTATGAGATGATGTTTTTTATTTTAGTGGTTCGTGGGAGAATCATCTTTGACTTGTTGAGTTCACTTATAAGAACATCTTCCATGAATCGATCCAAATTTTCATGAACAAGACCATCGGGGCCTTGTGGGGAAAT
This sequence comes from Viscum album, assembly GCA_963277665.1. Taxonomy (NCBI): domain Eukaryota; kingdom Viridiplantae; phylum Streptophyta; class Magnoliopsida; order Santalales; family Viscaceae; genus Viscum; species Viscum album. Next base: position 511,336,668 of record OY728145.1, read on the forward strand.
TATAAGTTGAGTGTAACTACTCCGTTCCCACGTACAATAGTCCATGGGATGAAGACTAGCATCGAGTAGGCATAACACATACATAAGAGGTATTAAACTAATGTACATGTACACATTCACACGTCTCCATGCCCATACAATATTGAGAATGAGAAAACCAAATTATACCATAAATGCATACAAAAAAATAATCCCACATCAGAGTATGAACAAATTATTAAAAACAATAAAGGGTCCAAATAAAATCCCAATAAAATACTGAAGAGAGTCTAATTTTCCCAGAATGAGGGGACCACTATCAAATTAAACCCACCTAGAAAACATATCAGCCTGTCTAGTCCAACTATAATATTCCTTCTCCTTGTCCTCCTAAGAAACCATCAAAAGGGACATTGTTTATATAATACAAGAAATGTTAGAGGATATCCCATGATGGGGTGAGTATAAAAATACACTGTAGGACACCCCAAAATCAATAAGAATATAACATCAAGAGTAGTTAGCTCATAACAATAATACATTAATAATCTAAGATATATTCACAAGAAAAAACTGGTAAGAACTGGTCTCAACAAATAATATTATCCACAATATACTTCTTGAGGGTTCTAAGTAATGATTATTCCATGGTAACCCACTTTGTGAGCCACACCATTACTAGTGACACTCATCCAAGAGGTCGTGATCATTGTGACTCACCTATAAATTACCCACTGGATCTCTAAAGATATTGATATTTAGATAGGGTATCACACATAGAATAATTATGGGATAGAAAAAATAAAATTTGGATCAATCCTCTATTTAGGGGATAATATTCCTAATTATATCATGAAACCTACTAAAATTTCATGATATCCATGGGAATGACGCCCTATTCATGGTAGTCATTCCTACTCCACAAAACCCACCTAGGGTATATGAAAGATTGATAGAGGATCACACCCCTATCTCATAATGGGACATGGGAAAATCTATCTAAGTCTCATTATCAAGAGGGTATCACAATCTAAAGATGATGATGTAATCCCACAAATGAACCTTGAGAGGATAGACTAAGGGAACTCTCCCAATCGATATTAGTCTAAAATAATGAAATAATGGGATCCAATCCATCTTAGATACAGTAAATATCATGTGATTAGGGTATATATTTTTTTCCACTAAATACATACATATATATGTTCATTACCATTTGCCTCTTTCTGTGCTCGAGTATATTGCATCATGCCTATGTACACTTATCCATGTCTGAGTGCACAACTCATCCTGTGTACTATAGTCGTGTCTTAATGAAAAATATTACCTGTATACTCAGCTTGTGGTGATGTATACTATATTATAGACATCATGATGCTAGATAGAGGTCACATGGATTGTGGTAGGAACCACATAATGTGTGTTTCTTATCTATTCTCTAGAAAACCAAGCACTGCAGCTAGGGGTCCCACACAATGTGTGCCTTTGGATTACATGTCGTGTAACATGTAATTTTCTAGATTATATAGTTCCTTAATTTGGAATCTGGATCTATCAACACTTATTTCAATCTCACCAAGAAACTTAGATATGAGGTCGTCCGACCCTCATTATTGCTACTTTTCAGAAACTGAGCCACTATTTTCTTGGAAAATTCCACCTCAAGTCATTCCATCACTATACCATGTCTTCATTGTGAATAAAATCAGAGAAAATGATAAACACTGATATGATGTGATCTTCCTCTTGTAATCCTCCATCATTTCACCTTGATTGGACCCTCGATCGTGCACCACACCTTCAATATTGATGTGTTTTACTAAAGAATAATCTTCGAATGATCAAATACCCATTATGCATCAAATTGAGGGACAAAGAAAATTCCCATGATGAACATGAAAAGAAAACAGGGAGAAAACCAAAAAAATTGAGTAATGAAACTTAACCTTTGTTCATTTTAGCCTCGATCTATTGTCATATAATTGATGAAACAATATGAATAATCAACAATGAACAAATAAATCAACTGTAAAATAAATCAATTGTAAAATAAATCAACCATTGATGTAAGAATAAAATAATATTTTTGGAATTAATATGTATTCAAAATAAGATAAATATATGGTATGAAACCTAAAAAATCAAAAAACCTACTTATATTTTGGATCGATCGCTGATGAAGAAGTATTCTCCATTAATATCATTAGTTAGATCCATGAACTATATTGGCATAAATGATCAGTGTGGTACCAATGTGACCCTCTTCTCTGATTCCATTCGACAACATCTCTCCCAAAAACAATCCCACGGTCTCCAAGGATATGTGGCTAACCTTATGACATATCTACAATAAGTTATTTATAGAGTATGGATTTAGGTCACTAAATCCACAAAATAAAATTACTAAAAAAAATAATTTATTTACTTTTACTTCCTGTGACAAATTTTTCACGATCTCATGACACTGATAATGATTTTTCATATATAGGTTAAAGCCCACATTCTTGACTCAATGTGGGAATTAAATTTCTGATATGAGACTTCATTTAGTATTTATTATAATTTTTTAGTAAAATAGCATATGTTTGACATTAATATATTTAACATTTTTCAAATATCAATTTTGGGATCACCTAGTATTAGAATATCCCATCTTCTTAGTGCCTAGGTCTGAAAATATTAATAGATATATTTTAAATAATTACATTGAAAAATTCAATACATTAAATTATACTCAACTAATGTATTTTCATCTCAAAAAATGAAAAATAATTCTAAACAATATGTGGGTACTGAGCTTGAAACTAGTCCTCCCACTCCCAAGTTCTCTATCTAAGATTCCCATGCTTACCTAAGACAATAACTAAATGGAATGATTTACCATGAAGAATCATTTATTTCTGATACTTTCTCTCCATAGGGTGATCTATAAAGTTTTTTCGACCTTCGAGGTTGAGCTCTCCCTAGTCTATAAAATGTGATAGGTCATGTACATACCACATCATCTGGGACATGTGGAAGACATCTTGATCCCAGTATAACTGAGGTCGTAGGGAAAAGCGATATTTACCACACCAATCCTATGAAGTATCTAGAAATAGATAATGAAACTCAGATATATCATTCAACCCCATCCAAATATTTTTAATCCATGCTTAGGTGAGACCTCCGGGAAAACAAGGTATCCCACCTTGAACTCCAAATTCCTCCATTGTCAATCCACATTGGATTTCTGATAACTCTGTTCATTCCTCATCCACTCATGGATGATCTAAACCTTATATATCATATCTCACACCAAATATAGGCCCATGAGTGTTCACTCACCAATATAAATCCAAAAAAAACTATTGACTTGAAGGTTCTATTGTACAAGGCATCAAATGGTTTCATACCAATGGTTGAATTTTAGATGTTGTTATTAAAAATATCTACCAAGAGTATGTGATATTCCAAACTATAGTCAAATCCCAACATGAAATATCAAAGCATTTCCTTCATAACTCAAATGATCCACTCAGTATGGCCATCAATCTGGGGGTGAAATTTCATGATCAAACATAACTAACCCCAAAAGTACTCCCACTATCCAATCTATATTCACAATGTTAAGAGATCATGAAATATAGATATGATCATTAAGGTAACTCTATGGAGACAAACTATCTCCAACACATATAGGCATAAAAATATCTCTACTAAAATCTTTTTTGAAATGGATAGTATGTGGGCTGATTTGGTGAGTCGATTTTTGATCACCTAGATAGAATCATGAAATTTGGACATATGTGGAAACCCCATCAATAAGTACATGGATACACCATCCCAATTCTTGTATTGAAACTTTAGTGGTTTAGCTAAACCCAATGGAACTTGGTGTTTAACCTTCACCCACTGAAGTATGAGGCATTAAGAGAAAAACTTTGCTACTGAGTTCTACATGCATAGCCACGAAAACTGATGTCGGAGGTCCAATTACATCTTTTTCATATATAAATGATCCAAAAATAGGATGTATGAATTCCTCATCACCTCCCTGTGCAATTTAAATGGTACCATAGTCCTTCCTATAAATGGGTAATGTGCTCCCCACCTTCAAAAAACACATCAGGGGAATTTTTAGTGGATATATGACTACATAAGGCCTCACAGTCAGTATCTAAATGATGAGGTTCCCTTACACACTGTAAAAATAGTGGGGTAACAACAACTGACTATAGATATCAAGTAATATTCATATACACTAAGTAAAAATGTAAAGAGGCTACCTACTATGATTCCTCAGACAATAATTGAGAACACGATCTACTACTAAGAGCATCTACCACCACATTCCCCTTCACAGTATTACAGACTACCTCAAATTCATAGTCTTAGAGTAACTCTATAAATGACCTATATCTCATGTAAAGATTAGTATGAGAGAAGATATAATTAATATTCTTATGGTTAGAGTATATGATAAACCACTCACCCATAAGGTAGTGTCACCATATCTTTTGGGAGGAGAATACCATTACTTTCTCAAGATTATGGGTCACATAGTTCTTCTCATTAAATCTTAAGTACTGAGACGCATAGGTAATCACAACCTTCCTATACATTATAACACAACCAAGACTGGTCCTTGAGGCATTACAGAACACTACAACCTTGATACCCTCCTCTAGAAATCTCAATATGGGTGTAATCATCAACCTCTGCCTCAACTCTTGAAAAGTCAACTGGCGCATTTCTATCCAAATGAAAGTAACACTCTTCTGGTTCAAATAAGTTCAAGGTTCCAATTTCTTGTATAAATTGGTCATAAATATCCTATAGTATGATACCATCCAAATAAAGCTTCATGAGTCCATCATGATCTTCGGTGTTTCCCATGCTTACACTGGCTCAACCTTTACTAGGTCCACTAATACACCATTAGATGAGATGACATTCCCCATAAAGATGAACTATTGAATCTATAACTAAGACATCAAGAGCTTCCCATATTGATGGCTCTCTCAGAGTGTTTTTAAAACCATCCTCAAGTGTATTTAATTATCTACCCCAGATACTAATTATACTAGGATATCATCGATGAAGACCTCTATAACACTGTCTAATAAAGGATGGAAGATCAGGTTCATGAGTCCCATGAATAATAATAGGGATTCTTTGTGATTAATTTAATAACCAAGTACTCATAATGAACGTAAATACATCTGAATAAAATATTCTATATATCTGCATATCGTACTCAAATCTGGTGATAGCCTAATCTGAGGTCAATCTTTGATAACCATCACTCCCCTATCAAATGATCTAAGAGATATTAAATCCTTATTATTAATTACATATTTTTCACTATCATCTTGTTTAGGGTCCAATAATCCCTACATAACCTATGAATCCCATCCACCTACTTGGAAAATAACACTGGGGCTACCCATGTTGAAACATTGGGTCTCACGATTGCCTTCCTCTATAAGTCTTACAACTACAACATCAGCTCTTAATGCTCTATGGGAGGAATCTAATATGTTGTAATAGATATAAATGAAATATCATGGTGTATTTCAATGAATTAGTCTATCTCTCAGGGGTAGGTAAGCTTGAACTTTTCATTGGAAATACTTACTCATACTCCACCACATTCATAAGAAACGGGTATCTCATAGCATCCAATACTCTAGGTGACATGCTATTCAACTAGTGAGTAATTATCTATACTATCCTATGCATGATCCCATCATGTTCTGTCTGGGTTTCCTTCTCATACCTGAAGGAAAACCTCATCCCATCATCATAGATACACAATATCCATTTCCTCAAATAGTCAACCTAGGCATGAACTGTGGATGGATAGTACTTACATAATATCACATCATAAGTTCTCATCACTACTACAGAGACATACCATGTGAATCCTACACCCCCAAAAATTAGGTCACATTGACACTAGAATGGTGTGATCATTTTGAAACCTCATGTTGGAATCTCCAAGTGCAAGGATCGAGCCAAGGGATTGACCAGAATCTCTATGTCAAGGACTAGAGAAGTAGTATGAATGGAGTAGATCACACCCATATCTATTAATACTTTAGATAAATTATAGTAGACATATATTGTAACACTAATCATGCCTAAAAAATTAGAGTATTAGGCCTCAACTTCCTACAGTTTTCCACATTTGTATCCACTAGCTCCCTGATCCTAGTGCAGAATGCCTGGGGGAAATAGTGATACTAATTCAAACCTTCTTCTGCTTTAAATTACCCTCTTCAATATCCACCACCATGAAGAACATCTTGATCCTACCTCTTCCTCTTCCTATGTGATATCTTAGTCATCTCTTTTCTAGGTGTATGATGGGTTGGACAACCCCTTGATTATGTCCCCACCTATCATCAGCAAAACACCACCAATCCCTTAGTAGAATTGAGAAATCCTGTAATCCCTAGAATCCAATTCCACTATCTTGAGATTGTCTCTTAAAGAACATGGTACTCCCAAATCCCTGTGAAAACCATTAGCTACCTATTGTGGATTTATTAGATCTTGGGTTCCCACTACTAGCACCCATTGATGAAATTTGATCTACCAGGAAGCTCTCCACTACTAATAATCTCTCATAACTCTAACATAGCTGGAAATGAAAAAGGATATAACTAACATCTTGATATATCAAAATAAGACATGATCATTAGTCTATACCCTTAATAAATTATCCATTAATATATACTTGGATTATCGTGGGAGATCAATAAACCATGTTGAACACTCTTTTGTGGTCAAACTGCCCAGTAGTAAATACATAATATCCTCAAAGGGTACTAATAGAAACATGTCCAAATATAAATCCTCCCAAAATAGAAGCTTGAACTGTGACCAGGAGATATCTGTCTGGTTATGTGACTAAATCACCAGACACCACCATCTCTTAGTAGGTTCGTGATGAAGACTCACTATTATGGATTCCATTTGAATAGTAGGTGTCCTCATGAAAAGGAAAACATGGGTGATTTCCTGTATCTGGTCCTTAGATTCCTATTGGTCTGGATCAACCCAGAACCTTAGAGGTTTCTACCTATAGAACATATGTAGCACACTAATACTATGTGCATCCTCATCCAGTACTTATAATGCTAAATTTTCACAACAGGTGGAAATATATTTGGAAAATGACCTGGAGGTACTACCTCATGTAAATCCCCTATAAGTATTCCTTTTCACTTGGTAGACCATCCTCATGATCATGAAGTTGAATCCTAGATTCCTATCTCCATGGAGGAATCATAAAATAAACAATATGTGCCATGGTCAAGAGTATATATAGGGAGTTGATCCAAGAAGGACAAGGAAACCAAAACCCTTTCCAATATCATAAATGTACCAATGTTTTTTCCAACAACCAATGTATACATGGATTAAGTCAATAATAAGTTTTTCAGAGTCTTGGAAGTTTGATACATCAGATACTACACCAACACTAATGTCTCTGGCCTAGAATATGATCTTGAAATACTTTAACATTTTTTTCCATAAATCCTAATAAAATCTCAATGTTAGATAAAAATATATGCTTTGGTCCTTAGGTAGAACTTTTCTATGATACCACTCTATCATGAATCAACCCACCAAAGACCTCCTAAATGGTGATAATCCAAGTCTGAATACCCTATTCTTACCTCCAATTGGCCAGAGGATGATTACTAGCACAGAGTAGGAATAACCCATACATGGGAGGCATTATTACAATGTACCTATACACACACATGTCTCTAAGACCATAAAATTATTAGAAAGTAAAAAAAACAATAGATAATATAATTGCATTCACAATATCTACCCCCATTAAAGTACAATAAAAGTGATAAAAATGATAAAGGGTCCAAATAGATGCCCAACCAATAAAATTAGAGAGTCCAATATGATTAGAAGGATGGGACCACTATCAAATGAAACCACTGAAAAAACACCTTGGTATGTCCAGCCCAACTATGATCCACCTTCTCCCTATACTCCTAGGTAATTTTTAAAGGTCCATAAGGATAATAATAAATGGAAAGTGTGGTTAAAGATGATACAGGGGTGAGTATAATAATACCCAGTAGGACACCATGAAATAACTAAGCATAAATCATCAAGAGTAGTCATCTCATAATAGTAATTTAATAATAAACCCATATAAACTCATATCATAAAACCACTCTCAATTGGTCTTAAGAAATACTTCTATCCACATGATACTTATTGAGGATTCTATGTAATTCTTATTCTAGGAGAATACACTCCTTGACACATGCTATCACTACTATCACTCATCCCAGATGACACGATCATTGGGCCCCACCCAAGACGTACTCACTAGATCTTTGAAGACCTTGATACATAGATATAGGATCACACCTAGAATTTTGGGGGGGGACATCCCTAACCTAAAATTTATCAAACCATTATGTAGGGGATTGTATACTAAAAAATACCATGAACCCTACTGAAATGGACTGCTATATGGGGGAATGATTCTCTATGCATGGTAGTCACACTAATTCCATAAACTGCATCTATGGTTTAAGAAGGAATGATAATAGAACACCCTTCAGTCTCATGGAGGGACACCACGAACTCTATCAGAAACTTATCCTCAAGAGGAAATCACAATCCATAGTTAAGGAAATAAGTATACATTTTACACTCGAGGTTATATCCCAAGCGAACAGTGTCAACTAATATTGGACCAAACTAAAGAAAAGAAGATTTAAAGGCCATATTAGAGGAAGTACATGGTGTGTACTTAGGGTATATGGAATATAACTCTAAATCCATACCTTACCATGTTTGTTATTATGATCCTCTATACATTCCCATTTACGTTTGGTTATTCTCATGTATGTTGGGACCAATTTATATGGACAAGGAAGTAAGAAGAGTTTTTATTTTGAAAAATGTAATCTATTTTTTTCAAAGAGGATAAATCAATTCACTTTCTAAAAGCCTTATAAAATATGAATATGATTTTTTGATTTATATTTTAGAAATTTCATATGTTTTATGGAAAACTTATAATGCAATCCTCATGAAGGAATGTGGGAGAAAAGGTATTGTAAATCATATTTAGGTTTGATTGGAAAGAAGTATGGTGGTGAAAGATAGGGAATTTACAATACATTACTTCAAAAAATTGATGATGTTAAAGGTGATCAATCAAAGGTTATATATCATGATAGAAGGATTTTTTGATGAAATATGATGGAAGTGAATCAGTATAGTTGGTGTTGTAAAAGCATATTTTCTAGGTGGTCAGTTTTCTAGTGTTGGACAATTTTTTTGGTCCAAAAATTGGAGAATGTATAAAAGTATTTTTCAAAAAAGAAGTTGTGTACAAGGAATATTTCAGGAACATTACATAAAAAATATGTAAAATTAATGATGGTCATGCATGTTATGGAGTTTCCACACAAGGTGAGTTTGTGCGAAAGATATTTGCACGAATGGACTTTCACACTAGATGAAAGGTAGTGTGGGAGACGTATAGTGTTGGAAAAATGCCTATAAATAGGAAGCTAACCTCCTTATTCATTGGTTCTCAACACATAGATAAAATATGATCTCTGAGTTGTGCAAGTAGTAAGTGTCATGTAAGTAGGGAGTGGCACGTAAGTAGTGAGTTACATTTAAGTAGTGAGTTACGTGTAAGTAAGTGAGTTGTGCACAAGAATATACTGGCATGAAAGTATGGATTCATACAAAAGTGGTTATTTGTGTGCATGAAGTGAGTTGCGTGTGATTTTTGAGTTTCACGTAAGCAATGAGTGACACACAAGTTATTCATTGTAAGTAAGAAGGGAGTTCCCCTCAAGTGAAAAAAAGTTGTGAGCAAGGCCTTCAATGTTTGTGTGAAATATAAGACTAGGGTATTGGAATAAGTAGAATTAAGAAGTTCAAGAGGTTCTTATAAGATTCTGGGTAGGAAAGTGATTATTTTTTTTCAGGGATAATTTTTTTAAACGTTTTTCAAGAAGCACTGGAACATTGTTTTACCCTATTTCTGCAAAGAGGGAGAACATGAACTGTTGTATTGTTTTTATAGTTCCACATGAGTGTAAGGGTATATCATATTCATTGTATTCCACATAAAAGGATTTTTTTTCTAGTATATTGTGTGGTATTAGATTATTTCCAAACCATAACAAGGACATAACTACTCTTGTAGAGTAGTGATCCCTGTAAATTCTTGTGTTCCTGTGGATGTGGGTTTGTTTTGTGTTTATTAAGGAGAAAAATCTTTAACAGGGGGTGAAGGTTGTTTCAAAAGTAAGGAAACATAAAAGAGAAATATATCACTAATTAACCCCTCCCCCTCTTAGTGATACTTTAATCCTAACTGGGAAACTTCAGTTTACACATGGTTGTGTCTAAGTACATGCATCAGACCATGTACTCTTTCCACTAATAAGTACATGGATCAGTCCACATACTCATTATTTTCCTGTTTATCCTTCTAGATATAAAATATTCTACTAGCTATATATTACAAGATGTGTGGTAGGGACCACAGAACATGTAATCCTTATATATTCTATGGATACTCTAGGGCTACATCTGGGGGTCCAATACATCGTGTATTTTTGAATTATATACCATTTAACATGAAATTATCCATATTCTATGGTTTTTTTTATCATCTAGATCTATCACCACTAAATTCAATCTTAGTGGTAAATAATGATTTCATTTTTTCATACCCTCTCCATCCCTATTTTTTAGAAACCGGTCTTCGACTTGCTCATAAAACACCAACTTGATCCATGACATCGAAGTAATATGTATTCATCGCACATAAAACTAGGGATAATGAGGAACATTAGTTTGATCCAGTATTAATCAACCCCTCCTCTATAATTTCACCTCAATTGTGAACTGCACCCACTGTATTGATCCATTACTCTGATCAAATATCACACAATGATCAAATACCTGATATTCATAGAAGTACAGGCCAAAGAAATCGCATGTGATGAACGTGAAAATAAACGATGGAGAAAAACATAAAAATAAACCTTAAGAATAAGCCATGGAATTTTTAAATTTTTTCCTATATTTTTTATCATGGAATATAAGGGATAAGACAAATAATCAATAGCGAAAAAATATTTTTATCATAAAATATATCAAACATCAAATCGTGAATCAATTCTTGTTATTAGAATTGATACGTGTTTCGAACATAGTAAATAAAATGGATGAATAATCAAAAATTCAAAAACCTACCTATTTTTTTGATTGATCACTGATAAAGAACGATTCTATATTGACATCATTGGCCATGTCCACGAACTTCGTTTCCATATATGATCCATGTGGTACCGATTTGATAATCTAATCCATTTTCGTTCACTGAGGAATCTACAATAGATCATATCTAGGTAACCAAGGTAATATGAATAACCCGAATACTTACTCGTAATGGGGTATTTTTTGTTAAGGTATTTAGTTCATTATTTCCTAAAAATAAAATAAAATAAAAAATTAATTATTTTCTCACCTACAACAACCATTTCACAAATGTCCGATGCTAAAAAAGGTTATGATGTGACTAGTCTAATACCCACATTATGAAATCAATGATGGACTTGGATTTCAGATATAGAAATCTATTTGATATTTATCCCACTTTTTTAGGAAAACTATGTGCATGATATTAATATATTTAATATTTTTCAAATATCACTTCTGGGTTCATTGGGCCTCAGAATATCATGCTGTCTTAGGACATGGATATGAAAATATTACTATATAAATTTCAAATATTTACATGGATAAAATAATAAATTACACAAATTAATTATTTAGAGGCTTTATATTATAGGTCGTGTCATTATTTTTTGTGTTGGTTAGAGGTGGCAGAGTCAGCACTTGTTGGACCTAGTTTCATGTAGGAACATCTGTGTTGGTTCAATTGACATGGAAGTGTTTAGTAACAACACTAAAAAGATAGAAATCATATTTCAACCATTATAAATGACATATGGTGTTTTATGTTTTTAACCATGGTTTGGTTCATGTGTCACCTATGCTAGCGCAATGTTGTATCGATAATCAAGGATTTCTAGTGCCAATGGTTTCCAGGCTATTTTTGATAATGTTGAGGGTTGGTCAAGTGGAATACTGATTAACCCTTCCATAGTGCTACAGTTCTATTCATAACCCATTTAAAATGTTATAAATTCATAGATATCACCCTAACCCTTCTAATGTGATAGATGTTGATGATTTTGAGTATGATTCCAATGCATCCTTTGAGGTGAATATGATTCATATCATGGACCGTAGTGAGAGGAATATCTGAGGAAAGACTATTCCATTTTTGTGAGTGAAGTGAAATCATGAGAGAGTTTAAAAGAAGACATGGAGATGAAGTCTGATATGTGGGCAATATGTCCTGACTTATCTACCAATACCTCAAAGTGATTATTTGGAGCGCAACTAGGGTATGATCTGTTAAATAGTGGAGAGGTTGTAAGATCACATCTTCTACCTAGTTGTGTTCTATTTATGTTTTTATTGAATATATTTATGTATTTTAATTGATCCTTGTTCTAGGTTGAAATCATGGTTTCAGGGGTGTTTAGGGTCTTAATGATGTTGGACTAGTGAAGACTAGTAATGTCTAGCAGTGGTTTGTAATTTTATAGAGACAATAGAGCCAATGACTAGCTGGTGGGCTTGGAAAAATTGTGTCACCTATTGGAGACACTCCAATCAGTCGGTGGAGACCTAATGACTAGTTTTTTAGATCTCTGGAGCAACAGGCATACTGTTCGACACCACTAGCTCACTAGTGGGGCCCACTGGCTAGCCTGTGGCATCAAGAAGGGATGTGTGGGAATATGGAACATAAATTTCCCCCATTAAACCCCTGTTTAGAAATTTTAATTCCATATATAGATCCTAATTTATTATTTTCAAATTTTGAAGGCTCTCTTGTGCATTAACACCTCCTCTAACACTTCCCCTTGGTGATGTGATATATTATTCAATACAACATTCCAAAATTAGTTATTTATTCTATGCATTGACGAGTTCCACTTATTATCCTCTTGGATCCTCTTCTTCCATCATTTATGTTCTATGTCAATTATTGTACATTGGATACAAGAATAATGATGCCGAAGAACGTGCCCCACGCACCTTCAGTTTTCCAAAAACCTTCAACTTTTCATACTTCAGGTTCATCTCCGATTAGAATTCCATCATCATTAACCTTTGATCTTGGCCCCATACAGGCACTGATATGTGATTCATTCTATGTATATGGTAATTACCCAACATCATTCAAGGAAGACCTCTATGGTTCATCCGAGGGTTTGAGAGATTTTTTATTTTTTGAAATTAAATTGTTTTCCCCCATTGATTTGTAGGAATGATTATGGTATGACAGTGGAGATTCTTTCTGAGACATATGAAGAGGTGGTTGATTGTCTCAAATGGACTGTTGTTGCGCGATTTGGATCAACAAAGTCAACTTTATTTCTTTTAAAGAATTTTTTGAATTCTTCTGGGATTTCTTATACAGTAAATATTTCTTTAGTTCATCAGGCTTCGTTCTTCTTAATATTTGATTCAGAGTTGGATTTCATTCACGCATGGTGTAATGATCCTTGGATCATGGGTTGTTGGTGATTCAATTTGGCCTGATGGTCGATTGATGTGCATAAAGGGAGGGAAAGTCCTGATGTGGTGGTGTGGATTTATCTACTAGGTTTTCCTCCACTGAGGCATAATGAGTCTATTCTTATATCCATTGGGGATTCCCTTAGGGGGGTTCTTTGTGCAGATAACAAAACCTGTGGTTATTTGGATGTATTTTGTGAAAGGATATGTTTTGAATTGGACTTGTATGCACCTCTTCTGAATAAGATATCTTTGAATGTGAAAGAATCAATTGCATGGAATCAGAATATTGTTTATATGGTGTTACCAAGGTTTTGTTCTCATTTTTCTTTACAAGGACATTTGATTCAAGTTTTAAAGAAGTAAATATGAGGTAACTTCCACCATACAGATCATGTAATGGCCAAATTTGATGATATATCTATTGGTGTCCCCATGAAGATTGAGAAGGCTACTCCTGTATCCTCTGAACAAACATGTGGTGATAATATTACAGAAGTGAATAAATACTTTAGCCATATAGATCCTATAATGGTAAAATTTTCTAAGATATATGATGATTCCCCTATGAATATTGGGAAGGTTTCTTTTATATCCTTTTAACAACCATGTAGATATAATATTCTAGAAGTTAACGAATACTCTCAATCTTTGAGTATCCAATTTGAGGAGGGTTTTATATGGACATCCAGGGTGAATGGTTTAACGAGTGTGTATATAACTTTTGAGGGGTTCAAGTTTACTTGGTCAATGTTGGTGAATCGGTATTTGGTTGGTACAGTGTTGCATAATTTTCTTTTGGAGTTGAGTGTTTCTATAACAGAGGTTATTCAAGTTGGAGATGAAGTTGGAACATTGTCATGTGGTTGCAGAGAGTTGTGTAAATTTCTGTTAAAGGACAATGAAGCATGGTCTTCATCTAAAGGAAAATCGAGGGATGGTAGGTATAATGTTATTGTTGTTCCTGTCTGAGAAAACTATGGCAATTATTCTCTTTTGATCAAGGTGGGAAGTAGATCTCGATGGATATGGTCTTTTTCGGCTTCACCTAAGAAATACTCTTTGGCCTTGGAAAATAGAGTGTGCACAAGTGATAATCTATGATTTATGAAGGATTTTTTATATTCTCATTCTAATATTACCAAGACACCTTGGGTCAAATCCAGGACAAATATGTTACAATGATTCTATTCCTTATATGGAATTCCCATGGCATTAGCGCTCGGGTGAAGATGTGTTTTCTGTCCATGGAAATCAAATAACACAAGGTATGTATTGCTGTGATTCTAGAGCACAAGTAGAACATATCGAGAGTGAATGATTTTTCATATAGACTCAGGATGCATACTGGTTTACATGTAGAACCATATAATTATCATATATGGATTTTTTGGAAAATGTAAATGAAGGTGGATCTGATTAAAGCTGGTGATCAATATATTATGGTTAAAGTCAATAAAGGTGTGTAGTTTCTATATATATCCTTTGTGTATGGGAGTTTTGAAGTCGAAAATGTGAGGTTTTGTGGTAGTATTTGTATAGATTTGATATGGAGGAATACTCGAGGTTTTTTGGTGGAGGTTTTAATATTATTTCTGAACTAGATGAGAAGAAATTTCAGGGTATCTTTCCTCGTACAGATAACACGATTTTTTTTATTGTTTATTGATGGGAGAGGTCTTATGGACATGGGTTATTATATTGACTATTTTACTTGGTGTAACAACCAGAATGGTGATCATAGATGCTGGAGTTATATGGATAGGTGTTTGGTGAATATACATTCTATTGAAAGGTTTCCCAATGCTAAGGTGGAACATCTTGTTCGTGGTATCTCAGACCATTCGCCGCTTCTCATTTCTTTTCCTCATAGGAAGGATAGTAATGAGAGGTCTAGATTCTGTAATCATTAGGTTGGTGTGCAGGGGTATCAGTAGTTGGTTAATGATATTTGGGGTGAAGATATTCAAGGCTATGCTTGTGTTTCTCTACACAACAAACTGAGACATTTGAAAATTAAACTCCAGGCCTGGGTGAATGACATTCCTCCTTTGGACCAGGATATGGATATTTTAAAATAAGAAGTTGAAAAATTGGAAATATCCCTTGAAGATGTTTGGGATGAAGAAAATTATAAGGATCTGTATATTAAGAAAAACATGTTGGCGGGTCTAGTTTTAAAATAGGAGCGTATAGCCAGGGAAGAATCGAGAGTGAAATGGCTTCGTGAAGAAGATAAAAACTCATCCTACTTTCATGCATGTATTAAAAAAATTAGGTGGTTATTTAAACCGAATATTCTTCTTGAAGAAGGGATGTCTTCGGATGATAGATAAGGGATTGGCAATATGGCTTTCTTGTTTTTTAAAAATTTACTTGTAGGTACCAATCTTAATATATCAAATGGGTATCCTAGAGGAAATTTGTAATTGTTTGAGGTGATTCCCAACATGCTATCTAGTAATGATAATGCCTTGTGGGAAGCTATATCAGATGAAAGGGAGTTTTATGATACTATGATGGGTCTTGATCTAGAAAGTGCTTCAGGACCAGATAGTTTTCCATGCTCGTTTTATAGGGGGTTTTGAGAGATTATAAAATCTAATATTGTTATGGCCATTCAAGATTTATTTTTAGGTGGTTCCTTACCAAGAGTGGCACAGGCTACTACTTTGTTGATTCTTCCTAAAATTGAAAATCTAGTTTCTATACTTGATTATAGGTTGGTATGTATGTGTAATTTTCATTATAAGATCCTATATAGTATTGTCAACAGGCGACTTTCCATATATGTACCTTGGTGGGTTTTCTTAGAGAAACATGATTTAGTTAAAGGCCATTCTAGTTAGGGTGTAGTTTTATTGGCCCAGAAAATGATTCAGGATATTAAATTCAAAACTCATGGTTCACATATGGATTGGAAACTTGATATGAACAAGTCGTTTGAAAAAATGGAATGGGGATTTATCAATACGGTGCTCAGAGGTATGGGACATTACTCTTGGACTTTGGATATTATTTTAATATGTTTTAGCTCATCTTGGATGGAAGTTTCTTTTATGGGGAGAACTTATGGTATCTTCAAGTCTTCATGTGGACTTAGATAAGGCGAACCAATTTTTTCAACTTTTTTTATACTTATTCAATATAATTTGAGTCACCCTTTTAACAAAAACATGTCCACAGGAAGTATTCTTTAGTATCATAGTAAAATGAATCAACCCTTGATTTCTCACTTGATGTTTGCGGATGATACTCTAATTTTTTGTATGGAAAGTGGAAGATAGGTTGGAGGGTTATCTAAGATACTGGATGAGTATTTTTTATGGAGTGATCAGGTGATTAATAGGTCCTAGAGTAGTATTTTTACCTCAAATAAGTGTGGTGATAGGAAGGTTTCATCCCTATGTAGTATAATGGATATTAAGAGGGGCTGTGTTCCGATGGAGTATCTTGGATCTCCTATTGCTCCTAGTCATCTTTGATTCAGGGAATTTGATTATATTTTGATCAAGATTGTGAACCATGTGTTGAAATAGGAAAAAACTTTTGTCCTTTGGAGGCTGGATAACTCTAATTAACAGTGTGTTAACTTCTATTCATATACATGCTCTATTGGCCATATGTGTTCCTAAGGGAGTCTTCTATTCCATTGATAAAGTTCTAGAAGGTTTCATATAGGATTCCCTATCTGAAGGGAAACACCATTGGTATTCAGGGAGTAAGATGTCAAGAACTGTTCAGGAAGGTGGGATTGGAGTGAGAAGCCTAGCTAATACCATTCACTGTATACATGTAAAACTTTATTGGGAAGTGGTGGTGGAGCATACATTGTGGGGTAATATTATGTCCTATAAAGGGGTTGGTAAGGATGAAAAGGTTGTTTCAAATTGATCTTCATTTTAGTCTTAATCCAGGAGATTATTCTGGCCATTTGGAAACATTCAATATGGATTGTAGGGAAGGGAAAGTTTTCTTTTTGTTTTTATAACTGGGAAGGTTCAATATTGGGTTATTTAGGTTGCCCTGGACCTTTGATTTCAGTCAAGGAGGCCAGTGAACATCACAGATTCATTAATTTAGCTCTGGATGAGAGTCAAAGGGAGTATTTTGATGATATTATCTTAAATTTTGATATGGATAGATGCGTGTTTATTGTATCTAATACATGGGATTTTTCTTTAAAGAACTTCAACTAGATTTAGACTCCCCAAGGGCAGCATGATACTTGGAATAAAAAGGTATGGTGTAGTTGTATTCCTAAAAAGGTTAACTTTTTTGTATGGTGGATGAGAAACCAGTCTATTCCTACATATGAGAATGTGAGGAAGATAGGAGTTATCCTATATTATAAATTTCATTGTTGCAAGTTATACAGGGTAGAAGATGATGATCATCTATTCTTTGAGAGTGATTGGTCCATAGAAGTATGGATATTTTTTGGAGATTTTACTGGTATTGTTTCACTTGATCTTACTGAAAAATCTTTTATGGAAATATGGTTCCATGATATTAAAGGTGAGGGACCAGAAAAAATGGAAAGAGCTGTAATATTAAGTGCATGTTTTTAGTGCATCTATTGAACAAGGAATACGACCAGGTTTGAAGGAATTATTGCCATGGAATATTCCATTTTTATGAGGAAATATCCCTACTGATTGATCTAGTTAATGGTAATAATAAATGGAATGATGCTCCTTCTTTGAGCTCCTTGCATGGGGAATGATTTTATTATTCAGCAACCAGTCCATGCATTGAGAGGGAATTGGGTTCAGTGGGTGGCGCCATGCACGGGTTTGAAGCTAAATTTTGATGGTTCATGCATAATAGGTATTATTTGAGAAGGAGGGGTAGTTCATGATGATTGGGGGAGTGTCCTTGAATATTGTGCATACTTTGGGAGGGGGAATTCAATTCTAAAAGAAGATAAAGCTATGTAAGATGGGTCTTATGTTGTGCACCCAGAAAAATATTATGCTCAGTCAGATTGAAACTGATTCATTAATTTTTCATGATGCAATGCATGGTAAAATTATAGATCCTTGGTCAATAGCCTGTTCTATCAGGAAGTTCAAAGATAAACTCAACAACACTAACATTCAGATTAGTCATGTGTGGTGGGAGAGCAACAAAGTGGCTGATCATCTTGCATCATTGGTAGTGGCTGATCAAGGTAATAATGTCATTTTTTTTTCAAGTTCTCTTCAGTTGGATCTAGATGGGGTTAATTTGATTAGGGGAATCAATTGGGTATTCATTATTTTAGACCCCCTAGTTGGTTTCTCTCTGACTTATTTGTTGTAGTTTTCTCTCTCTTTAATAAAAATGTGTTTTTTATGTGTACATTGGATACCATGGTGTTTCATGTTGATCCAGAGGCTTGATCATTGATATTTTATTCTATATTCATGATGTGGGTGGTCAAAAACAACTCCCTTCATATTCTTTTGATCCTTCTTGTATGTTTAAGATGTGTGATCACATTGGTACACTTTTTGTGAGACCTATACTAATCAGTAACCCACAGAGTTTGATAAAACCATATTCTTTGACCTCCTATGGAACCCATTGGATCTACTGGTAATAAGATGAGGATATGTAGCCATTTGGGAGGTGTTCCAACCCTTAAAACGAGTTTGGAACATGCAATATAAGAGCCTAGAACCCTTAGTTTAATTGATAATTGGTAATGGAATGGAATTAATTATGAATTGGATTAACATGGGAATTTGGGTAATCAACTTGATAATAAATCACTTGGATTGAAAGTGGTTAATTATCTTGTAAATGGGGAATGAAATGACAATGTATTAGAATATAATTATAATTACATGTGAATTTTAATTGGGAATAATTGATAAGTAAAAAATAATTCTTATAATTAATCTGATAATTGTTTACATGGATTAATGGAATATAATTGTTGATAATTAGTAATTGGGGTAAATTAACTATCATGTATTATAATAAACTTTTTGGAATATTTAGTGTTTATTATTATATGATACATTCTTAGAATATAATCTGGTTATGAAAATTTGACTAAATTCATTACATGAGGGCTAGGTGCATAGTTACATACCACCTCAGGGATAAATGAATGGTTATGTACTACCTGAAGGAAAAAATCACGGTTATATAACACATGAGGTCTAGATGCATGGGTCCATAGTGCCCAAGGGATAGAATCATTGGCAGATACCACCTAAGGGATAGATACATTGTCAAACAATACTTTCCCATTGGTATGATTAATGCACTATGTGAACACATAAGTGGCACTACCATAGGAATTCACATAGAACCCAATATTTCATGGTTAGTTAATTCCTAAGGGTGATATAGTTATTTACATGACCTGATTGGATGATTCATCCTCAACAGAAGAATCCACTATTTGTGTGGGAGATTCATCCTATGTAAGAGAATTGTTTAATGGAAATAGATATCTATCATCGTGACTAAGAATATTTGGCTGAACCTTGGTGTCAACATAGAGATTGAGGGTGGATGGGTTTATTTTATTTTACACATTAATTTTTGAACTAATTCCCTATTTATCACACTATTTCATTCAAAATTTATGTAGACTGTATTATTTATACACCATTGGTGTTGGATTATCGAGTTGTACTCACACCCTATTTGTGATAACATTTGGTACACGAGATAAAATTAAAGATTCCAGCTTTAGAATAGAAAAGTGGCTCCATGATTAATTAATTTTATTTATTGGATGGGATTGGAACTTGGATATGGGATCACTCATGGGGTATGGGACCATGATTTTTGGAGCCTTTATTATGGAGTCTATTTTCGGTTGTTTATATGCATTAATTTCAACACAAAATTTAGTTCTATATATAGTATAGAATTAAATGTCTCATTATTATTATTATCAAGATTATTTTATATTAAACTACAATCTACTTGTGTATATTTCATGATTAATTTATCTGTTTTCCATTTTAATTTCTACTATGTTCTATAGGGTATACTTTTCCCACTGTATTCTTTAGACCCTCACTACTATTCAATAACCTTTGACATGCGATGAGGTGAACTTGAGGCCTTGCAACTACCCATATCATTCATGTGAGGGAGTACTGGGCTAGGGATGTTACACCACCCCTACCTACATGTCCAATGAATTAATCATATATTGAACTATTAATGTAATTCATAAAAAATATTCCATATCAACTTATATTCATATTGAGTAAATAATATGGAATATAATGATTTCCTCATTAAATAGAATAACATTCATTGGAAAACACCATATGTAAAAATGGTTTACTATTTAGGCAATAAGAATACCCAAGATACAAAAATTATAGATATGGAAGAAAAATATAATGTTCAATTAAATATGATCATAAGAAACTAATAGTTTCATAAGAAAGTTAATGGCCAAAAAATTAATCAAAGATAAAATATGACCAGTAATTAATTAGAAATATAGATTGTATAATGAAATCAAGTCTTCTGAGGAATAGAAGAAAATGGAAGAATAAAATTTAAAATAAAATTTCATTAAAAAAGTTCTTTTGTAAAACCATGGGTAACATTTAAAATAATCTAAATAGCATAAAATGGAAATGGTAGTGGGAAAATCTATAAATTTAGTATATGTTAAAAACATTACCTTTGATATTTTGTAATGAATCTTGAAAATGAAACATTCAGAAAACATTATAAATATTCTTTTTAAACATTTTAAAAAGTAAATGATTTTAGATAATATCCATAATATGTTATTTCAGTAAATATAAATTATTTTTGTAAAACAATTTTGAAAAATATGGACATTGAAGATAAATATACCTAAAAAATAAGATTGAATTCACTTTGAGACTTTTATATACATAATTAGAGTGAAATAGAGAAGAAAATTTATAATTAACAACTGTTAATTGTTTATATATCAAATTTATAGGAAATTAAATGGATTTTATGAAGGATAAAATATTATATTCATTTAATAAAAATATATGAAATCCCAAAAATTGAGATTGAAAAATAAATACTTTCTACTTTATTAAGTTTTAAATTGTTAACCATTGAAATTTTTAACTTGAATTGAATCCTTAATTACTAATAATGAAAAGAGAATCATTTTAGATACATCAAAGGGGTATTATATAGACTATATAAAAATATAAGCTCATAATACCAAATATACCTCAATGGAGTAGAAGTTGAGATAAAATCCCTTACCAAAAGCTTATACTTTGTGTAATGTTGTTTAACCTAATGTATAATAAATTTAGATATATTATAATTAAATAATATAACCCTGTAAATATCTATATTATCATATATGATATACTTATAACATCTTATCAACAATTATTTAGCGATCCTTCATTATTATCATTATTTTAGTTGTTAATTGTTCAGTTTTCTCATTCCTATTTCATCATGGAAGTTCTTGTTCTTATGCATAGGTTATAATTTAATCATCTAAAAAATAATATTGAATTTATAAATATGATATATATATATATATATATATATTAATAATCATCTATGAAATGAGGACATGAAAAATTAATTGCATCACTTTTGAAGGTGCTAGTCCGCATGTACACCCAAGAACCATTATCATATTTTAATTAGTGGAGGTTTAATTAGGTAGATGATATATTAAATTTATAGAATCAAAATTATGTCATAATTATAAAATATTTTCACTATTTCCATCATTATGATTATCTATGTGAGGCAGTGAATGAAAATCATACACTAGTTTTCAATATGGTAGTCTATTGTACACACGAAAGATGGTTTTGTTTATAATTTTATAGAGAAAGAGTTGGATAAATATTATTATATCAAAATAATAAAATTTAATTATATGGGATATACTGGTCTAATTATATTTAAATGTTTAGTACATAATTGGGTATGGTAAATGAAGAAGAAAAATGATAGTGTTTGATTAAGATGATTACCTCTTCTTTGAATGACCTCCTTTAAGACTCAGCATAAAGACTCTGGGGTTGATATTTGGGAAATAAAATAACATATATATCATTAATATGGATATTTTTTAGGTATATTAATGGATTCAGGCGATCTTAATGGACCAGGAGATGTGAAGAAGCGAATGGAGGAGAAACCCTTTTATAAGTGTCGTGGGTGGAACACTTGTAATTTTCAATGTTTCAAAATATTATTAATAAATTTTCATGAAAAATGGATTCAAATTAAGTATATATATAAGGTGATATAATATATTGTTTTAATAATCTCATCCAATTTTATTTAGACAATTTTAATGTTATTTTAACCCTTTTCTTTTTAGAATGACAACCGATAGTCCCCTTTTAACCTTAATCATGGTAACCATTTTTTAGTTTTTAAAATTCATAATGACCAAAATAAAAAGTGAAATCATTTTATAATATGTAAATGTTTATTAAAAAATTTAAAACTTTTTATCAAATTCAAATCCTATAAGTGGTATAAATTAATATAAAAATAAACTCGTAACATGGGATGAAAAATAGTTTTTCTTGAAAATGAATTTTTCAAGAATAATATGATCCCACATTAAATATATAAATATGTATAATAATTATATGAATTCAAATTCATATATTTAGATATATAATATATAAATTTCGTTCAAATCATTAATTATCCATGATTATTTTAACTAATTTATATTGAAAAACAATTTTCACATAAAACTGGTTTTCTAAAAATAACACTTTCTACTGCCAAATTACCTTACCTTTATTTATATAAAATTGATAAAAAAAATACATGGTTAATTATAACACATTATTATAAATAAAATTAATATTATTTAAATACCAAATCATCAATTATTCAAAAAAATTATTTATAATGGAAATTTTCAAAAAATATTTCTAGGATTAGTTTGACATAATATGTTGAAAATCAATATTCATCATATAAAATTAGAATTTTTGTACCATGAAATAATAAAATGTTCACTTTACTATATTTTCATGAAAATAAAATGATCACATACTATAATTTTATATCAGTTGTTAAACTTAGACTATATTTAATATTTGAAAAAATGATGTGATGAAGAAGTGGTTGAAACGTGAAGTCACCAATCAAAAATGTATTTATTAAATGACCAAGAGGGTATAAAAATTATATAATATAAGGTAAAAAATAGTAATTAATGTAAAAAAAATTATGTGATAAAGAAATAAATTTCCATGAACAAAGTGGTAAATGAGGGAATAATTATTCCTTAATTTCAAAATAAATAAAATGAGAGAAAAAAATTTTAAGAACACAGTGACATGTTTAAAGAGATTTTAAACAAAAATTGAAGATAATGGCCATGGAGATGAATTTAAGTAAATCATAATTTAAATAATGAATCAAAATGAGGAAAGTAAAAAAAATAAGGTTGTATTTTGCATAATATATAAAGGTTTTGGTTGTTCAAGTGAAAGGAAAAGCTATGAAAATCATAGAACTCAAGGAGTGGAAAACACCTATAATGAGGATATAAAATTATCTCCAAAATAATACTCAATGGGATGAAGGAATATAGATATGAAATATATAAGAAAGAAAAAGTTCCCTATTAAATATAAATAATGTGATCAATATATGAACAAGGAAAAAAATTATAGTTTTATAGATTACTTGGGAACATTATGAGAATATGATACGAATCTCAAAATCACATGGTTGATATTAGAAACTATACAGTTCCAATATCTCAATAAAATAGAGAACACATGAGGTATAATTATTATTAAAAACTATTTATTTTTTCTAAACGCAATTACAAGGAAATTTTTTGCAATTATATAAATTCATTGAAAGATAAGTATTCCATAAGAGTACATTCCACTCCTATGACATACAAAGAAAACGTTTTTTCAAGAACAAAACTCATATTAGGCTGTAAAAAAGGTTCAATGTTATAGGAAATAAATACGAGCTTCAAAAAAGGGTGTATCATGTACTAATATCTAGATACTAACACCAAATCTCATGGAAGGAAAGAATAAAAATATAGAATAAAAATAAATTAGTTTTTCTAGTAGTGAAATGGGTAGATAGAAGAACCCTTATTGTAATAAAGAATCAAAGATAAAATTCATGGAAATCAAAAAATAGAGGTTCTTAAGTAGTATTTAAAAAACCCTTAAAAGGAAAATGATAGTCATTAAATAGAGAAAAATCCATATGTGTGATCTACTACTAATAAAACATGGAAAATAAGTGTTAATGGGTTATCGATTCCACAATTATAGAGAATCCTGAGCCAAGGAAGGATAATAAATCTCACATTTATCAAAAGAAGTTTGTGAGAGGTGCAACATAAAGGATTTACTTTATAAAGATGTTGATAAGGATGTATATAAATAATTATGAATAGGTTAAAGAGATAATGTTATTCCATTCCCAACATCTATAAAAGGGAAACACAAATATTTAAGATGAAGGTTTGGTCCACCTTAACCAGCCCCATTCCTCTACTTGGGAAACCCTGAGGTACCCCTCTCCCTTTATGATTTATTTTATCTAATTATTGTTTAAGAAGTTTATTTTTAAGGACGATACATGTTTTATAGGGATATTGTGCTAGAAAATATCATTTTAATGTAGTCAAATACATAGCTATTAAATATTGGTAGGTGTATGTAAATTTTATTCAAGTAGTATCACATAACCAATTTGATATCAACTTTTAGGTTCATCCTAGTGTAGATTTTATATTCTAAAATGTTACTGGAAAATAGACCTAAATATATGAAGAAATATTTTCAATGATTTTCTGAATTTACAAATTATATTTTGAAATAAAAGTTAGTATCATATTACATTCAATTGGTATGAATCCTCAATAAGGGAAAACAAATAATATAAGAAATATAATCATGGTATTCCTATTCATTTATCTATTTATATGCAACAAGTATTTTGGTATATAGTATCATCTGATGAATTTCATGCTATCAAAAATCTATTTGGATAGAAGAGATATTCCCACTAGTGGAACCACTAATTTGATTATAAACTTATTTTTGGTCCAAGGTAAAAGTATCTGGGGTAGTTGTGATTAAATTTAATATTTTATAATCCTTATTTGAATATTTTTGAAGTCATTGAATATATTAATAAGATTAGAGTTCAATTGGTACCATTTATTCACTATTCAAAAAGTAATATCAATTGACTATTATGGTTGTATGATCCTAACTATAATTTGATTTATTGTTTATCTATTAACCGTTTGTGTGTAAGTGATATAGATCATAGGTTGTTATTAAGAATTGGAAATGGAAAAAGTTACAATGAGGTTTCATTGGTATTCATGAGTGACGTTAAATCCTTGGTTTTGTCTTCACAAACTCTTGTTTCCTACACTAAGATCATGCTCATTAGGCTTAACAGATTTGTTGATAGTATAAATTCTCTGTGGGAGTGTTACTCAATGTATTTATTAATTATTGTGTCTGTTGTGGATATAATATTATTGGATTATTCTAGTGTTATAAAATCCAACCAGAAATTATTTTTAATTAATTTCATACAATTTGGCTAATAAATATGTCATTTATTCCAAAGGATGAAGATTCATTTATACATAGGAAGATTACATAAGATGAATAAGTTCTCCCTATTCCTATAGGGGAGTTAAATTCCATGAAAAATCCATTTTTTCAGTTGAAAGAGTGGTATTTGAGATTTATTAGAGGTAATTTCTATAAAAATAAGAGAAAGGCTTGAAGATAAATGAATTATGACCCCATTCAAAGGAGGAGATTTAGAATTAAAGGGGTATCACTAAAATTTGATGGAAGAGTAAGTTCCATTTGTATTTAATTACCAATAAAAGGTAGTTCGATATATTAGTCATAGTGTTGTAGATTTTTGATAAAATCCAAGGGTTTGGGTGGATTATTTTGAATACTAAAGAAATGTGTTATATTTTTGACTATAAGGAATACAAACCTGAAAATATTGAATAATATGGTCAATGTGAATTATCAATAATAATATTGAATGTTATTCATGTTTTATTTGTTTCTAATATGGAATATGGATGAATATTTAATCTAGAGGAAATCCAGACATGTAATGGAATTCTATAAGGATCCTACATTATAGTGGGAAGAGGTCTAGTTATATTCAAGAAATCTTGGTTAAATGATGGTGATAATGTTTTCCAACATGGAAAATACCTCATTATTTCCAATGGGAACTGTGAAGATGAAGAATAATATAAGTGATAACATGCTATAGATTATGGTCATTGTAGAGAAAGAGGTTCCCAACATGATCAAGCTAGAACAAGACATGACATAGTGGTCTCCATGGTGGAATTTGAGAGAACCGGTCTAACATGGGGAATACAAGATGTGGTGGAATGTAATTTTAGTGTCAATGGAATTCATATAAAACCTGGTGGAGCAACAAAGTTAGAAAAAAGTTGAACAATTCATGGGACAATACATGGGAAAATTTTGGTTCCATTCAATGGATAAATCATCGATGTTGATAGGCTATACTATATTAAAGATATAATGTATTCAACATAACCAAGGGATTTGGACTAGGCCATCATGATGGGAGTGGTGTCCTAAGGGTCTACCTATGATCCATGAGAAGAACTATTATGGTCATGGTGATGGGTGTGGTGATGTGGTTTTCTTATAATATGGAAGTGGTGGTTCATATTTCTATAGGAAAGTGAAAATTACTAAATTTACATTGATATGGGAATTTTAAATGGAATTTTATCATCGAGAAACATAGAACGCACTATGGTTTTTTAAGGTAAGCCCTATTGGGTGAATTTTAGAAATAAACACACAAAATGTGGAGAGTTTTATTATGAATATGGTTTAATGGATCATCCATTCTCCATAAATTATGTGTCTCAAATTTAGACTATTCTCTAAAAAAAATTCAAAGGTGGTTGTAGAATTACCAAAATGGAATTAAATAGAGATTTAATTCCATGCTGCAAAGTAATGATAATTGACCATAATGAAGTTAAGTCAATTATGGTTGTATAGATTGTCTTTGAAGTAAATAGAGGAGTTATAAGTAGTATTTTCGTCCTATAATTATGTTGAAAGATTCCTAATATGTTTGGGCATTGTCACTCATTTTATAAGGGATCAACTACAATCATGGTAGAGGTAATAAAGACTTGATCGTATTGATTTCGAAGAGGAAGAGAGGTGTTCCAAGTTAGGGGTTAGAAGAAAGAAAAGGGTATTGAAACCTATTGAATACTCTTCTAAATTATAGGAAGGAATTACTAGGAAACAAAAAAGATAAGAGAAATTATGATGTTATTCTAGAAAGAATATGTGTTGCATCGATCATGTATTCATAGATTTTTATGGAATATCCCAATGGGTCTACAACATATCATCTATCTATATTTGAGGATATATTCCATTAAAGTAAAGTAGATTAAGGGAAATTAATGTCCATAAAATATGTTGATATAATACTAGAGTAGTGAGAACATTCTAATAAGGGAAGTTATTTGATAGTGATCCTTGGGTGATAATGAATTTTTCCATAACTTTGTAAGGGATTGGTCCTAAGAAAGGAGGGACCATAGATAAACCCCATTTGAAGAGTTGTGTGATTTATAGTGATTTGGTCCATGACACATAACCAATACATGATATTTGGAGTATCCTATTGTGGAAAAAGTATGTAAATTTTCACGCCCCTATTAACATTATGCATGCACACCAAAATATGGTAAATTTAATCTTAAATAAAATCTAATAAAAATGACTATTTAAGTGATTTTTTTATCAATGTCTACGAAACATACTATAACAAGATAACCTCAACATTGAGAGGTCAATATCGATTTAGGTTAGGGATATTTAAAGGAAAAAAAGAGATAAATTTCATAATCATTTCATGTCATGATTCATCCAACTCTCAAGGAAATCTCACTCCAAACCCTATTTAGGGACTAACAATTTAGATATTTATTATTTTCCTCGAAGTCAAAAAAAATTTATGGCACAAAAATATAGTTATTCAGATTATTTTAATTCTATTTTTATTGATATATTGATATATATTAATTAAATTATAGTGTTCTATATTGATTTGTAAATTTAAGGTGTTTATATATGTTTTCTTTGACAATATTGAAGGAAGAATCAATAGTTTAAATGATTGAAAATATTCTAGAAGTCTCTATATAATTTCAATCATAATTATAATTATTTTAGATTATTTAACTGTAATGTTATAATAATATCTTGAGCTAAAAATGACATATTTAGATGATATTTAATGATTACTAAATATTATAGAGATTTTTTCTAGAAATTCAAACTAGATATTTTTGGTTGTCTAAAATTAATCTTTTCCTCTCCCAACACCCATAATTAACCTCCAATGAAATAAAAACATCAAAATGAGTCATGATAAACTATATGTACATCCCAATTTATCTATTATAAGTACTTAATCTTTATAATTGTAAGAACATGGATCTTCTTTTCAGGTTTTCTTTTCTTTTCTGGTGTTTTTGAGAAAAATAGAAGTTTCTGGAAATTTTTGAAGTACACGCCGTGTAATTATAAGTACACTCCATGTACTCTTTTGCTGCAGGTATCCATGTGTTGTCTGTGTAACAGCCGATCACATATCCATGTGTGGTGACTTGGAGACTGCCTAATGCGGGGGTAGGTAAGGGAAAGTACATGTCGTGTACTTCTAAAGTACATGTCGTGTACTTTCTTTTTTTAATTAAACATACTGGGGTCTCATCTAATGGATAGAACACATCTCTTCTTGACCTAGTTCATCTGAGAGCATCCATACATCATATATCTTCGTTGATCCCCCGATCGAGCGTTTGTTCTCCGAATCGAACTTCATCGGTTGCATTGGAATCACATTGGTGAGTTCTCTCTTCTTCTTGAACACCTTCTTCTGATTCCTTATCTCTCGTGAGATATCATGGGTTGAACATTTTAGAAGATATTGTAGATCTTTGGCATTCTACGGTGATTCAAGGCTTGAAGTTCATGTATAATGATCCTAAAATGTAGAGGTAGGAGGTTTGTGCCTTACCGTAGATATTATTTGAGTTATATGTGCAAAAATTCCCAATACCCTTGATCGGGGTATTGCGTGTTTACGTTTTTAGCCCTGTTAATTGCCTGATATGCTTCTATTCTTGAGTAGAGGTTTATTGAATGTGAGTAGCATTAATTTATATTATTTGGAATTGTTTTCCCATGAATGTTTTGTTTATGGACATCTGGCCTTGCTTAGCCTGTTAGGCTACTTTCTTTCTTTTCCTAGTGTTAATAGGATGGAGTGATATTGTTTATTTAACATGATTTTATGTTGTAAACTATTTAGACAAGTATTTCTTGAGGTATACATTGTTCGTTATGTATTGTTGTGCTCGTTGGACTTACACAGGTCCATGAGTACCTACTATAGTATACCATAGGGATAATGGACGTGATGGCTTCTCCAAAGGGTTTGTTTTTATTGTTACGATGTGATACCATAGGGGGAATTGACGTTAGTGCTTAATTAGAGTGTCTATAGTTCATTGATGCAGGCCATAGGGGGAATGAGATGTAAGTGCTTCCTCAGAGTGCCTTTTAGTTACTGATACAATACTATATGGGGAATTGACGATGAGTGCTTCCTCAGAGAGTTTGTGCTAAGCTGAACCAGAGGGGTTATACTATGTGTACTTCCCAGAGGGTTGCTTGTGTTTTCTAGGTAAGACCAGAGGGTATTAGGATTTGATTACATACCAGAGGGCTATCTATTTGGGTTTATCTTCTTTCTTGATATGTGGTGTTTCAATTCGTTGAAACTGTAGGAATGTTACTATTGAGTACTTCCTTGTTTACTACTTGTTTTTCTTAATGCCTGCCATATATATTCACTAACTATTAAGAACATATATCTTCGTGGTTGCCAACTGTGATTTATTCTAACACACTTTTTGGGTCATTCTTTTAGGCCCAAACAGACTATATTGTTGTAGGTATAGATAAGGGAAATCACTCTTCTACTTCTGGTACTTGATTACTGAGGATCTGGAGATCATGGAACCAAGTTGAGGCTTGTGATTCTGTTAGATTTTATCTATTTTATTTTTTACTTTGGTTATTTTTGTATTCCATCATTGTGACTTATTTGGATGCTTTCCTAGACATATGTACCATGCATCATTATATATATGTGATCTAGTTTTTTATTACCTCAGTCTTCAATTGTTTACTATTGTATGGTATTATATTGCTTCCACTATTGCTATCTGTTTTACTTCCATTGTGTTACTCTTCCAATGAGGGAATAGTTTCCCCGCTATCACACCCAAGGACCTTACTGCTGGTTGGCATCCTCTGGCATTCAGGGAAATGCACTTGAGGTTGTGTGACCAACCGGGTATGGGGCACCTCTGGGAGGATTCTAGAACCAGGACGTTACAAAGTGGTATCAAAGGAATTATTTTCTTTTGACGTAGTGTTTGGAGCCTATAACGAGGGATAGGAAGAAAATAGGTACTTGGTGATAAGTTGTGTCTGGGATTAGCTAACTCGTGTATAGGGAAAATCTAATTTACATCGTTATTAAAAAATTTCTGGTTTTGCAATTATTACTGTTGATTTGATTTCATTGTTGGGTGATTCACATGTTCTGTGCTATAATTATTGATATTATTAAGGTTCTATTTCTGTTACTACCCGGTGTGATGAGGGTATTCCATCTCATGCATCATATAGGCACTTGTTAGAAATCACATGTCATACATTCTTTCCATTAAATCTAGGTTGCATTAGTGATTTGATGTTGTTGTGATAGATGTTGTGATAGATATGCATGATGTTGTTATAGATGCCATGATAGAATACCTAATTTTGATAGGGTATTGAATTGTGTAAGTTTTTGTTTAAATGAACACCAAACATTGGTTATTGAGCTGTTATAGGCCCTCATAGATCGGAATTTGGTGGATCATTGCCTTGTTTTTCTTGTATATGATATGTATAATATGACACGATTTGATTCGCGGGGAGTATGGGACCTTACGGATCGAAATTTGGAACTTAAATGTTCTTTTCAGTGTTTTTATGGGCTCCAGAGTAGTTTCTGAGGCTTACTGTCCGGAAAAAACCAGAATACACGTCCTGTAGTAATGAATACACACCATGTGTTCTTCTGTTTGGCAAGAAAATATTTTTCTTAAGTACATGTTGTGTACTGTATGTACACGCCGTGTAGTCTCTAACCGCATCACTGACTGTGTGGGCAGAGACACGGGGTTGAGAAATCTTTGGGGGAACACACCGTGTACCATTTCTACACACTGTGTTGTGTGGACCTTGTGACCACCCGTGTGACTAATGACATAGATGGATGAAAAATTAAATTATACATGTTGTGTCATGTTTGAACATGTTGTGTAGTGTAGACCTGGTATCCGGCCATGTAGAAAACAACACGGGTTGGTTAAAACTTTATAGTACACGTCGTGCCTGGCATAAACAAACCACGTAAAGTGAGCCGTTTATCCGGCCGTGTGACAAACAACACGAGTTTTGGAAGTTCATCTAGTACACATAGTGTCTGGAACTAACATTCTATGTAGTCTTGTTATAGTAGAACCATGTGGCTTAACCGTGTATTGGAACTTTGGTAGTGAAATAGGATTCAAGTACATGTTATGTTTTTGTACAACATGTCGTGTGTATGGGGTATTACACGACCTAGGTTGGTAGAAGTACATGCCTATGTGAAGGCTTAAGGGAACACACCGTGTAGTCATTATACACACCGTGTATCCATGTTTTGAAAATTTTTAATTCTTTATTTCTCTTGTTCTCTTATCACACTTCTATTTTTCATTCATTGATAATCTTGATCTAAGGTGTTCTCTTGACCTTACATAGTCATGCCACCGAGACGTCCACCGGTTGTACGCCAGTTACAGGGAAATGATCAGACACAAAACATGGCTGATCAAGGACTTACATCAGATCCTATAGTTGTTCCAGTCTTTGCCCTAACTGTTATTCCAGAAATAGGTGTTAATTCACAGTTCCAAGAGGGATTTATTAGGTTCATGCAGACCTTCCATGGAGAACTGCTTCCTGCCCCATCCATGGCATAGCTGACGCAGCTCTTTCAGTAGCAGCATCCTTCCACTTTCACTAGGGAAGGAGGACCTCGGGATGCAGAGTCATGGTTATAATCCATGCTTTCTATCTTCAATCATTTGGAGATTCCTCTAGAGGGGAGGGTCAATATCTTTGCATATATTCTTTAAAAATCCATCAAGATATGGTGGAATGTGATCTCACAGGTGGGATGCCAGCATGTTATGGTGTGGGATGAGTTCCATTGTGCCTTCTATGACTACTTCTACTCGGAGACCTTGAGAGCCGATCGAGCCTGAGATTTCATGAGTTTGGAATAGGGTACTCTCTTATTCATGGAGTACTCTTCTTGTTTCACTTTTTTACAGTGTTTCACGCCTATCCTAGGAGGTGATGAGTGATTCCTGGAAAGGAAGTATGAGGATGGTCTCAGGCACGACATCTGGTCTCAGGTGAACATCTTCAGGTTGACTTCCATCACTTCTATCGTCAACCGAACACTGATCATGGAGGAAAATTTGAGGGATTCTGGAGTTTTGATCCAAGGCGATTCGATATTCGGAGTTAGTATCCCTCCTAATGACAGTAGGAAGCGTCGTAGTGGGTCTTCGCGCGGTGATCCAAGGAGGTAGGACGCTTCTTCTGGTAGCCAAGTGGTGTACTATTAGTACAGAAAGAGCGGGCATACGAGGACACATTTCCCAATAGACCCAGTGGAGTGTTGATCTTGCGGCAAGATGGGCCATCTTCAGTGTTTCTATCAGTTCTTCTCACCAGCAGCTGGTTACAGGGGTTCTTCTATGACTCCTCATTCGAAAGCAGCACCATCAGTTTCTCATTAGTCGGGGAACTGGAGTTCTTTTATCCATTCATGCCGAGTTGGAGGTCATTGTCGTGGTAGTTAGTCACCAGGATTTCAGTGACAATAGGGTGGATCAGCTCAAAGTGGTCAT
Source organism: Viscum album (assembly GCA_963277665.1). Lineage (NCBI taxonomy): Eukaryota > Viridiplantae > Streptophyta > Magnoliopsida > Santalales > Viscaceae > Viscum > Viscum album. The sequence continues at coordinate 511,370,392 of OY728145.1, forward strand.
GTAGGGTCACAGGGTTGTGGTGCTGGTCAGGGTTTTTCAGTGGAGAAGGATCCCGGACCCTCTACCGTTTGAGGTATGGTCCTATTTGCCTCAGTTTTAGATTCTGCTCTTTTCGATACCGGGACTTCCCACATCTTTATATCTATTTCTATTGTGGAGAGCCTTGGTCTCTTTATCTTTTCTTCTGCTGATATATTGACACTAGACACACCGTTGGGGACAAGAACGGCTAGTGTACAACATTGCAAGGAGTGACCTCTAGAGGTCGGTGGGTGTCACTTCTTGTGGGACCCTTATTTCCTAGAGATGACAGGCTATGATCTCATTCTCAGAATGGACTGTTTAGTTCCCTTCCAGGCAGTTGTCTATTTCTATCATCATAGGGTGAGTTTCACATCACCGGAGGGTGGATCGTTTCTTCACAAGGGCGAATGGGATGTCCAAGCAAGCAGAGCAGGACCCGAGCATCATGGGTTGGGAGGAGTTACAGCCCATATTGCTAGTATTTATCTAGATGGCCAGGGGAATTCACAGATGCACATTCCTTCAATGGTGGATCATTTCATGGATGTATTTCTAGAGTACTTTTCAGGTTTGCCTCCGGAGTGAGGGGTGGAATTTTTGATTGAGCTTGTGCCAGGAGAGGCACTGGTGTCTATTCCTCCTTATAGGATGGCTACACCAGAGTTGCAAGATCTCAAGAAGCATTTGGAGGAGTTTCAAGAAAAGCATTTCATCCGACTTAATACTTCTCCTTGGGGTTCTTCTGTCCGGTTTGCAAAGAAGGAGGACGGTACCCTCCGACTTTGTGTAGATTATCGGAAGCTAAACTAGTTGACGGTCAAGAAACAAAATCCCTTACCAAGGATTGTTGATCTCTTTTATCAGCTTAGAGTAGCCTTGGTGTTCTCAAAGATTGACTTGAGATCTAGTTATCATCATTTTCACATTAGACCATCAGATGTACCTCTTACAACATTTCTGAGCCGGTATGGTCTAAACCAGTATGTGGTTATGCCGTTCGGTCTCACGAATGCACCTGCAGTTTTCATGGCACTAATGAAACGAGTGTTCCATCCATACTTGGATTCTTTCATGTGGTCTTCGTGGACGATTTCTTGGTGTACTCTGACACTCGACACGACCATGCCACACATCTTGAGATTATTTTGAGTACACTGAGATAGAATCAGTTATATTCTGACCTCTAAAAATGCCACTTTTGGATGGACTATATTCACTTCTTGGGTCATGTTATCTCAGATAAATGAGTACCAGTAGACCCAGAGAAAGTGAGAGGAGTAGTTTTCTAGGAGTATACGAAGAATTTCTTTGAGGTACGAAGCTTTCTAGAGATGGATAGTTACTAAATGCATTTCATACATGACTTTTCATTCTTAGAAGCACCACTGACGGGCCTGACTAAGAAGGTTGTGAAGTACTTGTGGACAGATTCATGTGAGTCAGCCATTCAGGAGCTGAAAGGGAGGTTTACTTCAGCACTGATGCTAGTTTTTTTAGAGCCAGGAAAGAGCTAAATTGTTTACTATGATGCTTATATTATCGGGCTAGGATCAGTGCTCATGAAGGGAGAAAGGGTTGTTGTATACGGGTCTTAGTAGTTGAGGCTGCGTGAGAGGAAATACCCGACAAATGATCTCGAGCTAGCTGCAGTTGTTCATGCTTTAAATTGTTGGAGACATTATATTCTAGGAGATAATTTTGTGATTTACACCGACCACAAAAGTTTCAAGTATATCTTCACTCAGCATGATCTTAATTTGAGACAGTGAAGGTGGGTTGAGTAACTTTAGTCTTTTGACTTTGAGCTTGCCTACACGCCTAGGAAAGGAAATGTTGTGCATGATGTGCTGAGTAGGAGGAATTTGATATAGGCAGTTTAGGAGGCCATTAGTGAGTGGAATCTTATGGATCTGTTGATGTTATTAATATTTTCATGACTTATTATATTCCCCCTTTACTTATTTTATATGAAATGTGCATGATTTGTGTGAAATATTAATGTTTTAATATTAAGTATAATATTTGAGCATTTTTAGAAGTAGTCAAATTGAGTCAGTTTAATGTTTTAATTATAACTATCGCTATACTGATCCAAATTGTGTGGTTCTTGTTTTTTAGGATTCTCCTTTCAATATACAACATTTAATTAGAAGGAACCATGATCCAATTCTGCTATTTGAAGGGTCATATGGTCCTCCCAAACAAGACCAAAGAATCTGTGAACAAACTGGACCAGACTTGAAGATTAATTTACTGGGCTCAATAAAGAAGTCCAAAAAACATTAACTCTCCACCATAATTCGGGGGACACTACATTTCATCTTGGATAAAAATTTGAAGGCCCAAATACAAGTACAAGGGGCCCAAATAAATCTTTGAAGTCCAGCCCACCATTCTGGATGAGAATTAAAATCAGTATAGTATGCATGCAATATCTTCTGATGTAAGCATCAAATAGAGCTGAGAGTTTTCAGTGTGAAAGAGGAGATATAGGTGGCCGAATTTGTTGAAGAAACCATTCGTATTGGAAGGCATCTTCATATTAAAAAACCATTTCACATTATGGACTTCAAAAGGACTGGATTGAAATAGACAGTTTAACTTTGTCTAATCAACCGGCCATAACTTTTGATCCTTAAGTAAAAATGACTCCAAATTTTGAGAGTAGTCTGACAACATTATTTTATACAACTTTGAAGAATTTGATATTTGAATATTCGGCTTTCTGAATAGCCAAATTGGCGATACAAGTGGAGGGACAGATTGGAAATGCAAACAGTCCACTCTTTGGGCTATAAATACTCTCCCCTTCTCTCCTTGAGAGGGGTTGGCATTTCAGAAGAGAGGAGATCATATTGGCACGACCAAAGCTTTTCCAAATGCTTGGGAGGACCTTCCATACTCAAGATTTCACTTGAGAGACCTTTCCTCCTCTCTTTGTTTTCACTTACTTTTGTGTTCTTCATTTTTGTAATCTTGTAATTCTCTTTCTTTGTAATTCTGTTTTAATGCAAGTTACTTCTTCAATATCTCTTATTCTCATCCACATTCTGTAGTTTAATATTTATGTTCCTAAAATAGTTTAAATTCAGTTGAATCTCATTCCCTTATTTTGCTTCCTCATTCAATCGAAAATCCGTTTTTAATTATCATCATCGTTCGTGTGTGTGTGTCAACGTACCACTCTTTTCTAATCCCTTTCTTTTTCTTCAATTCTTAATTTATCATCATAATTATTTTAACCAGAATATTAAACATCCAAATGTCTGATTAAATCTCTCATTGGGGTGAGTTATAATTCGGGTATGTTAAGTGATTGAGAGTTTTGCTCGATGAGTATTCTTTAAATTAATATTGTGTATGTTAAACTTAATATGTCATGGATTAATGATATGTTTTGTTTAACGAGTGGTTTCCATGGATTATTGGAACCATAAATACACTACCATAAATAAGTTTTGATTTATATTAGAACCCTAATTTAAGTTAAGGATTGGATTAAAGCCTTCACACATAGGAATTCCAATCAACGTCAACTTATGACATGGGTGTTAATTTAATGCAATACAAAGTAAGGCTCAAGGATATCACATGCTTAACTCCCCAATAATGAACTCACCCCAATATTTATCAATTTGGTAAATCAAACATCATCCATAAATCATTTCAATTAAGCTCTACAAACAAACCCCCCTAATCAAAATACAATCAACTAAAAACAAACGACTATCACAAAGTGTCATCGCCGAGGATTCGACCCGAGTGCTGCTATACACATTAGCAGAGCACCGGAATTTTGACCGGTCGATAGGCGACAATTGGCTGTGCATTTCAAATGGCGTCATTGCCGGGGATGGTGCATTAACTAGTCATTAGTTTCTGGTTATTGTAAAAAAACCAAAAAAAAATCAACATTTTTGAAAAAAATTGAAAAAAAAACACAAAGAAAAACCCATCTTCCTCTTAAAAATCATAAACTAAAAAAATACAAAGGAAAACCCGTCTTCCTCATCCTTTCTAAATCTCTCTGAATGCCCCACATCCTCCCAAACAATCCCTCGGATTTGTTTGACCCTGAAATTTATAGAACTCTTCATCGACTTAGGAGGACCATTAGGGATAACCAAATCACCCAAGAACCAATCATTGCCCTACCAATTGAATTAGATATGGCCAATCCTAGGGAACAAACATTGAAAGAACTTGCTTCCCCTGATATGAATTAACAACCTCTTGGTATTCAATATCCAAACATTGAAGTTGACTTCGAACTCAAATCGGGTTTGATTCATCTTCTCCCTCATTTTCACGGGCTAGCCGGTGAGGATCCACATCTTCACCTTAAAGAGTTCCAAGTAGTATGTTCTACCATGAATCCTCAAGGGGTTTCTGAAGAACAAATCAAGCTTAGAGCTTTCCACTTTTCCCTAGAGGATTCTGCCAAGACTTGGCTCTACTACCTCCCACCTAGTTCCATAAACTCATGGGTTGACATGAAGAGACTTTTCCTTGAGAAGTTCTTTCCCGCTTCCCGAACAACTTCTATCCGAAAGGAAATAAGCGGCATCTGTCAATTCCTAATGAATCACTCCATGACTATTGGGAGAGGTTCAAAAAGCTTGTGGTAACTTTTCCACACCATCAAATCCATGAACAACTCCTGATCCAATACTTCTATGAGGGGTTATTGGCTATGCAGCGAACTCTCATTGATGCCGCAAGTGGCGGTGCGCTTGTTGACAAAACTCCTGCAACTGCACGAGAACTCATAAGCAACATGGCTGCAAACATGCAGCAATTCCATACTCGAGCACATGCTCAAGTGAAACAAGCCCAAGAGAATCAATCCATAGAGCCCAACAAGATGACTGAGTGGATGAGTGAACTTACAGGTCTTGTGCGTCAACTAGCGGTGGCTACCAAAGCCCCAACCTCATCTTCTCCACAGTCACTATTCCCTGGACCTATCAAGAATTGTGGAATCTGAAACTCTCCATCTCATCCGACTAACACATGTCCACAACTTCAAGATGATCCATCTGATTCATCTAGTCCAATGGAGCTCAATGCGGCATATGCTCAGCGAAACTTCAACCCTCAACAATCAGGTCAGTTTGTTAGAAACTTCAACCAACCCCACTCTGAGCCCTTCTCTTCTACCTTTCACCCACCTCTGAGGTATGGTAATCCCATTTCTCATCCTCCTCAGTTACCTCATCAAAATCCAAACCAGTTCCAATATGTTCAAAGTGGTGGTAACATCAATCAACCTTATCCTTTTGTTCCTCAACCCCAAAGGAACAATCCTCCTCCTGGATTCCACTATCCTAATGAGCCTTCCCAATTCCCCACCCAATACAATCGCTTTCCCAAGAACCAAAATCAAGGCCAACCGAATTTGGGACAAGCCTCTTCTTCTAAACAACCATGGGAAAGTGTTGTAGAGGATCTTGCTTACTTCACCTATTCTAGCCTCAAGAAAATTGAAACCCAAATTGGTCAACTTGCATCCCACCTTAGCCAGCAACAACCAACCAATTCATCCCAACTCCCAGCTCAACCATTACCCAACCCTAAGGGTAATGTAAGTGCAATTGCACTTAGATCGGGAAAGCAAATTGCTATGCCCCATGCTGATTCCTCTACCTCCCCTTTCGATGTTGATCTAGAAAATGAAAAGAACAAAAAGCTGGAAAAGGAACTTGAATCCACTCCTTCACCTCCTTCCATTCCTCTAAGGAACCCAATTCCTTTTCCTCAAGCCATCTCCAAGCCTAAGAAGTCCTTTGAACCTGATCCTGAAATGCTTGACATGTTTAGACGTGTTGAAGTGAACATCCCCCTCTTAGATGCCATCAAACAAATCCCTAAGTATGCCAAGTTTCTTAAGGAATTGTGCACCCATAAGAGGCAACTTAGGAACATTGAAAATGTTTCAACCCAACAGTCCATTCCCATGAAGTGCAAAGATCCAGGGACCTTCACAGTTCCATGTCAAATAGGGAGTTCCAACTTTGATGATGCACTCATAGACCTTGGAGCCTCAATAAATGTCATGCCCAAATCCATTTTCTCCAACCTTGGTCTAGGTCCCTTGCACCCAACGGGTGTTATCATTAAATTATCCAATCGAAGCACTGCCATACCTGAGGGGATAATTGAGGATGTTCTTGTTCGGGTCAATGATCTTATCTTCCCAGCTGATTTCTATGTCCTTGACATGGAAGGTGAGACGACCTCTTCTCGATCTCCCCTAATTCTAGGAAGACCATTCCTCATGACTGTGAGAACCAAGATTGATGTCCATTTAGGCATCTTATCCATGGAATTCGGTGACCAACTGGTCAAGTTCAACATTTTCCAAGCCATGTGATACCCATATGAGGATCACTCTGCATTTTCAATCCATGCTTTTGAGGACACTTCTAAGATTCAATCGAACCCCAATCCACCATGTTCTTCATGTTCTAATGATAAAGGATCTTGTGAAATCTGCACCATGATTAACAAAGTCATAAATGGTGAAGTTGATGTGGACCTCTCATTCATAGACTCCATCAATCTAGAGGAACTTGAAAACTCTCTTGAATCCCACATCAACTCTGATCTCTACTACTCCACCTTGGACAGTGTTGAGGAAAATGATCCAAACCCATCTGGAATCCCTTCTCCTGCTCCTAACTTGTCTAGCTCTCAAATCAATGCTGAAACTGATCTAAAACCACTTCCTTCACACCTCAAGTATGCATTCCTTTTCCATGATCCCTCCTACCCTGTCATTATCTCTGCTTCACTTTCTGAAACTGAGGAGTCCCAACTTGTTCAAGTGTTAGAGGAAAACAAAAATGCCTTAGGTTGGACCCTAGAGGATATTTTAAGAATCAACCTTGCCCTTTTCATGCATCACATCCATCTAGAGGAATCATCCAAACCAATTAGGCAACCTCAAAGAAGACTCAATCCACTCATACTTGAGGTAGTTAGGGAAGAGATTACCAAGCTTCTTCAAGCTGGTATTATCTACCCAATTTCTGATAGTGAATGGGTTAGTCCAATTCTAGTCGTTCCTAAGAAGGGCGGGATAACAGTTGTCACAAATGAACATGGAGAAGTGGTCACAACTTGAGTAAAAAAAATGGCGTGTGTGCATCGGTTATCGCAAATTGAATGCTGAAACACAAAAAGATCACTACCCACTTCCTTTCCTTGACCAAATGCTTGAGAGATTAGCCGGAAAGTCACACTATTGCTTTCTTGATGGTTACACCAGCTACTTCCAAATTCCAATCGCACCTCAAGACCAAGAAAAGACCACATTCACTTGCCCCTTTGGAACCTATGCCTATAGGCGAATGCCTTTTGGCCTTTGTAATGCTCCTACAACATTCCAGCGGTGTATGATGAGTATCTTTTCTGAATTCATTGAGAATTGCATGGAGGTCTTCATGGTTGACTTTACCATTTATGGCGAGTCATTTGAATCTTTCTTACATTCACTCTCTTTGGTCCTTCAAAAGTGTGTCAAGTGCAACCTTGTGCTGAATTTTGAAAAATGTCACTTCATGGTTTCAAATGGGATTGTTCTAGGGCACATAATTTCTCAAGAGGGTATCCAAGTTGATCCAGACAAAATTGAGGTGATCCAATCACTTCCTAAACCCAAACCAGTTCAAGAAATTCGGTCCTTCCTTGGTCATGCCGGTTTCTATCGGCGATTCATTCATAACTTCAGCAAGATTTCCCTCCCACTCACTCGTTTACTTCAAAATGATGTCACATTAAATTTTGATGAGGCTTGCAAGAGAGCCTTCATTGAACTCAAATCTTCTCTCACATCTTCTCCAATAATCCAACCCCTAGATTGGTCCTTACCATTTGAATTGATGTGTGATGCTTCTGATAGGTCCATTGGGGCTATTCTTGGTCAAAGAAGAGAAAACATTCCTCATTTCATCTTTTATGCCTCAAAAACATTGGATGAAACTCAATCACACTACACTGTGACTGAAAAAGAACTTTTAGTTGTGGTTTTTGCCTTGGATAAATTCCGGCCCTATCTCTTAGGTGCCAAAATCATCATCTTCACAGACCACTCTGCATTAAAGTTCTTACTTAAGAAAATTGATTCCAAACCGAGGCTAATAAGATGGATTTTAATGCTCCAAGAGTTTGACCTTGTGATAAAAGATAAACCTGGAAAAGAAAACCCTGTGGCTGACCACCTGAGTAGAATTTCAAATTCTTCTCATTCTGAAATAATTGATCCTGAATTTCCAACTGAACACCTCTCATCTCTCACTCCAAAGTTACCATGGTATGCCCCAATTGTAAATTACTTGGTTTCTGGTGTTTTCCCTGAATATTTTTCAAAAGAACAAAAAGAAAAGATGAAAAGTGATTCAAAGAATTATTTTTGGGAAGATAATAAACTATGGAAAATTGGGGCTGACATGGTAATTAGGAGATGTGTTGATGAAACTGAACAATCCTCCATCTTGGAATTCTGCAACTCAATGCCTGGAGGTGGCCACTTTGGACCACAAAGGACTTCTCGAAAGGTCCTAGATTCTAGATTCTTTTGGCCTTCACTCTTCAAGGACTCACACGAGTTCTGTCAATCATGTCCCACTTTCCAAAAGTTTGGCACAATTTCCAAAAGAAACGAAATTCCTCAAAAGAAATTAATCTTCTGTGAGCTTTTCAATGTTTGGGGCATCGATTTCATGGGACCTTTTCCCCCTTCCAATGGATTATCCTACATTCTCCTTGTTGTTGACTATGTTTCTAGGTGGGTCGAGGCCAAACCCACTAGGAAAGATGATTCTCAAACTGTGAGTGAGTTCCTCAAAACCCATATCTTCCATCGATTCGGAACACCACGTGCTTTGATAAGTGACTTAGGAACTCATTTCTGTAATATAACCATGGAGTCAATTTTGAAAAAGAATGGGGTTGTACATAAAAAATCCACTGCATATCACCCCCAAACAAATGGAATGGCTGAACTTTCTAATAGAGAAGTGAAAAGAGTGCTTGAAAGAATTGTTAAGCCCGCAAGAAAAGACTGGCCTGATAGACTTGGTGAAGCACTTTGGGCCTATCGAACAGCCTATAAGACACCCATTGGGATGTCTCCATTTAGGATAGTTTTTGGTAAAGCCTGTCATTTACCAGTTGAAATCCAACATAAGTCATTTTGGGCTGTCAGAACTTGTTATTTTGATTGTGAAAAATCTGGTGAAGAAAGATTGTTGCAGTTGACTGAATTGGAGGAGCTTCGACTCGATTCGTATGAGAACTCCATTATCTACAAAGAAAAGGCAAAGTCACTCCATGACAAGCACATTTTTCGAAAGGTATTTCATGAAGGTGAAAAGGTAATGCTCTTCAATTCTCGATTTCGACTTCACCCAGGTAAGCTCAATTCTCGTTGGGATGGACCTTTTATTATTACTAATGTTTACCCATTTGGTGCATTGCAAGTCCAAGACCCTTCTTCAAAAAGACCATTCACGGTTAACGGACATCGGTTAAAGCATCACCATGAGAGGTCTCACAATCCAGAAACCACGTCGACTTCCATCAAAACCCCATCCACTTCAATAGAACCACCACTGGATGGAGACTCGCCAAATCCAAACTAGGGGGCACCTCTTTCCCTTTAACTCTCTCTCTACTCAATCTCTCTTCCCTCTCTTCTTCTCTCTATTTCTTCTTCTTCCTCTCTCCCTCTCATTTTTTTACAACATTCTTCCACAACCTTTATTCTATTTTCTCTTTTGTGTGGATGTGTCATTAAAAATAAAAAAAATTAATTAAAAAAATGAAAATTAACAAAAAAAAGGGGTGTCATAATTACTAATCATCCAATATTGAAATTCTGTCCAACCATTTTGGGGATTCAAAAGGCTTGTTTTAAACTCAAATATATTGAATTTTTATCTCAAACTTGGGTAAACAATTTTGTGTCAATAACAAACATTTTGAATGAACAATTTTTGGTGGAAAATGATTCTCCCCTACCATGAGGAATAACATTAGCCTTCATGCCAAGGTCATCTATGGCCATATTTTTCATTGTGTGTCTTCACCACTGATTGTGAGTCTTGAGTTTGTAGGCCTTCGAGCTGAATTTCCATCTTTTGTGTGCATTAATATGATAGAGGCATTTTCTAAGCCACATGAGAATCAGAATAGCCAAATAGCCTCCTGTTACCCTTACATTGATCCTACTTTTGAAAGCCCCTTTAAGCCTATGAAAACCTTTCTTTTTATAGCCACATTACAATCCTAATACCTTGTCCCACCCAACATCTTCATGGATTTTCATTTTTCAATTTATTGAAATTTAAGTGTGGGGGGAATGGACTTCATTTTTGGGTGTACTTTCATTGATTTCCAATGTGTCATCATATGCTTGAGAGAAAGCATCCATTCAAGTGTGGGGGAGAGTTTGTAATTCTGTGAGCTTTGGGTTGTATATGTGTAATTTTCATTTGTACAAAATTCATTGAAAAGTGTTCAAAAAAAATGAAAAAAAAAATTATATTAAAAAAAATGAAAAAAAGGAATGGGTTGTGTCTTGGGTGGGTCAAAAATCATTCATAATCAACCTTTGATCATGTTATAACTACTAAAATTAGTTCCATGAGGAGATCAAACATGGGTTGGGAGATGACTGTGAGACTTGTTTCAAGCACAACTTTCGAAAAAAAGAGCAAAAAGAGAAAAAAAAAGAACACTTGAATCATCTTTTATTGTGTCATTATTGGAAGTCTTCCATGTTGTACATATTCCATCATCTCACCCTATTCCATTTTCTATCTCCCTCACTTTTCATCCATCACACATTCATTCCCTTGTAAATATGTGTTTCTATTTCCTTTCAAATCAAATTTCAAAAAATAATGTGCATTGATTTTTTCATGTTGGTTTTTTAACCCCTCTATTCCTTTGGACATTATATACCTACTGTCCCATATCCACTGAAAAACCCCTTAAAATACCGCTTGATTCTTTTACACATTAGATTTTTGAATGGAAGCTGAGAGCTCTTACAAACTCTTGATTTTCACTTTTTGTTGGTGAATGAGTGAACCTCCTAAAATACATTTTTATCATCTTGAGAGGAGTAAGTTTTGAGTGCCTACATTTTCCAATTCAAACCTTGAACATGAAAAAATGAATTGTTTTTGATGAATTATTGTGAACCAAATTTGTGATGGAATTCAATATGGATGAGTGAAATAGTCTAAACCTCCCCTGATTGGAGAAAACAAAATTTTAATATTTGTTGGTGAGTGAAAATGATTTTGTCATGTTTTTATATTTGTTGCACATGAGGACACGCGCAAATCTAAGTGTGGGGGAGTTGATGTTATTAATATTTTCATGACTTATTATATTCCCCCTTTACTTATTTTATATTAAATGTTCATAATTTGTGTGAAATATTAATGTTTTAATATTAAGTATAATATTTGAGCATTTTTAGAAGAAGTCAAATTGAGTCAGTTTAATGTTTTAACTATAACTATCACTATACTGATCCAAATTGTGTGGTTCTTATTTTTTAGGATTCCCTTTTCAATATACAACATTTCATTAGAAGGAACCATGATCCAATTCTGCTATTTGAAGGGTCATATGGTCCTCACAAACAAGACCAAAGAATCTGTGAACAAACTGGACCAGCCTTGAAGATTGATTTACTGGGCTCAATACAGAAGTCCAAAAAACATTAACTCGCCGCCATAATTCGGGGGACACTACATTTCATCTTGGATAAAACTTTCAAGGCCCAAATCCAAGTACAAGGGGCCCAAATAAATCTTTGAAGTCCAGCCCACCATTCTGGACGAGAATTAAAATCCGTATAGTATGCATGACATATCTCCTGATGTAAAACTCAAATCGAGCTGAGAGTTTTCAGTGTGAAAGAGGAGATATAGGTGGCCAACGTTGTTGAAGAAACCATTCGTATTTGAAGGCATATTCATATTCAAAAACCATTTCACATTATGGACTTCAAAAAGACTGGATTGAAATAGATAGTTTAGCTTTGTCTAATCAACCGGACATAACTTTTGATACTTATGTCCAAATGACTCCATATTTTGAGAGTAGTCGGCCAACATTATTTTCTACAACTTTTAAGAAGGTTATATTTGAATAGTCGGCTGTATGAATAGCCAAATTGGCGATACAAGTGGAGGGACAGACTGGAAATGAAAACAGTCCACTTCTTGGGCTATAAATAATCTCCCCTTCTCTCCTTGAGAGGGGTTGGCATTTCAGAAGAGAGGAGATCATATTGGAACAAACAAAGCTTTGACAAAGGCTTGGGAGGACCTGAAATACTCAATTTTTCACTTGAGAGACCTTTCCCCCTCTCGTTGTTTTCACTTACTTTTGTGTTCTTCATTTTTGTAATCTTGTAATTTTCTTTCTTTGTAATTCTGTTTTAATGCAAGTTACTTCTTCAATATCTCTTATTCTCATCCACATTCTGTAGTTTAATATTTATGTTCCTAAAATAGTTTAAATTCAGTTGAATCTCATTCCCTTATTTTGCTTCCTCATTCAATCGAAAATCTGTTTTTAATTATCATCATCGTTCGTGTGTGTGTGTCAACGTACCACTCTTTTCTAATCCCTTTCTTTTTCTTCTATTCTTAATTTATCATCATAATTATTTTAACCAGAATATTAAACATCCAAATGTCTGATTAAATCTCTCATTGGGGTGAGTTATAATTCGGGGATGTTAAGTGATTGAGAGTTTTGCTCGATGAGTATTCTTTAAATTAATATTGTGTATGTTAAACTTAATATGTCATGGATTAATGATATGTTTTGTTTAACGAGTGGTTTCCATGGATTATTGGAACCATAAATACACTACCATAAATAAGTTTTGATTTAGATTAGAACCCTAAGTTAAGTTAAGGCTTGGATTAAATCCTCCACACTTAGGAATTCCAATCAACGTCAACTTATGACATGGGTGTTAATTTAATGCAATACAAAGTAAGGCTCAAGGATATCACATGCTTAACTCCCAAATAATGAACTCACCCCAATATTTATCAATTTGGTAAATCAAACATCATCCATAAATAATTTCAATTAAGATCTGCAAACAAACCCCCCTAATCAAAATACAATCAACTAAAAACAAACGACTATCACAAAGTGTCATCGTCGAGGATTCGACCCGAGTGCTGCTATACACATTAGCAGAGCACCGGAACCTTGAATGGTCGATAGGCGACAATCGGCCGCACTTTCATCTGTTCTCAGAGATGGATTTGAAAGTGAAAAACATACAGGGGAATAATTTTCTATCATCTGTAGCTGTTACCACTACTTTTCTTGATCAAGTGTGAACGAGGAAGCTATCAGATTCTAAGGGCATAGTCCTACAGGAAAGTGTGACAGGAGAGGACCCTATTCCTAGATGGATAGTAGGCAAGGATGAGATCTTTCATTTTCATGGGCGCATATGGGTGCCAGCAGACATATGCAGGGAGCTGATGCGAGAATTTCATTCCTCATTTTGGGCATTTCATCCTGGAGTCACGAAGATGTATCGTGATCTACACCGTCAGTTTTAGTGTCTAGGTATGAATAGATATGTTGTTGGGTTTTTCATGAGATGTTCTACCTATCAGCAGGTAAAGGCAGAGCATCAGTGACCCGCAGGGATTTTTCAGCAGTTACCCGTTCCCGAGTGGAAATGGAACGATGTCGTGACGAATTTCATGACAGGTTTACCGAGGTCGCCTTCAGGGAATTATGCAGTTTGGGTTTTCATTGATTGAATCACGAAGGTTTCTCACTTCTTTCTGATCAAGGAGGATTTCAGTGTTGATGAGATGGGGAGGTAGTACATTTGAGAGATTGTATATTTACATGAGGTTCCACACTCCAGTGTTTCTTACATAGATGCATGTTTTACTCCTCAGGTCTAGAAGGGATTATAGAAGTCATTGGGTACACAAGTACTTCTGAGTATGACATACCAACCCCAAATAGATGGTCAGTTTGAGCGTACGATTCAGGTGCTTGAGGACATGCTTTGAGCATGCATCTTGGATTTTGGAGGTTCTTCGGAGAAGCACATACCTCTTGTGGAGTTTACTTGCAATAATAGTTTTCAAGAAACTATTCATGTGGAACCTTATGAGGCTTTGTACAATAGGACATGTCAATCACCCTTATGCTGGCTGGAGGCAGGAGAGCAAGCTATGTTGGGACCACATCTTGTTCAGGAGACCCCAGAGCATTATAGTTGATTCAAAAGGGGATGAATACTGCACAGTATTGAGATAAGTCTTATGTTGATCGACAGAGATGACCTCTGGAGTTCAAGGTCATAGATCATGTTTTCCTGCATGTCACACCAAGGTTGGGATACAGGGGGATTAGGAGACAGGGTAAGCTTTCACCGAGGTACGTCGGGCCATTTGAGGTATTGGAGAGAGTTGGGCTGGTTGCCTATCGGTTTCAGTTACCTCAGAGGTACCAGGATATGCATGATTTCTTTCACATTTCTCATCTTCGACATTACTTCTCAGACATGTATCATGTTTTTCAACCCAAGGAGGTTGAGTTAGAGGTGGATGCCTCATTCGAGGAGCATCTTATCTGGATTGTTGATCGAAGTATGAAAGTTCTATGTGGACGGTCTTTTCCTCTGGTATGAGTTCTATGGCAGCACGGGCGAGTAAAGTATGAGACCTTGGAGAGGGAGGCCCATGTATGATCACAGTGTCTAGAGCATTTCGAGGATTCTTCTTCTACATTGCCTTTCTAGGGAAGTTAGGGGATGGATTTCTTTAAGGAGGGAAGTTTGTAAGAACCTGGATCTTCTTTTCAGGTATGTTTTTCTATTTTTTGGTGTTTTTGATAAAGAGAGGAGTTTCTCGAAATTTTTGAAGTACACACCATGTACCCATTTTCCACACATAGTTGTGTGCTAGCCATGTAACAGCCGAGTACACAGCCATGTGTGGTGACCTAGAGACCGCCTAATACGGGGTTTGGTAAGGGTGATTACATGTCGTGTACTTATAAAGAATACATTGTGTACTTTCTTTTGTTTTAATTAAACATACCAGGGTTACATCTGAAGGACAGAACACATCTCTTCTCAACTTAGTTCGTCCGAGAGCCTCTATACGGTGCGGATCTTCGCCGAGCCCCCAATTGAGTGTTTGTTCTCTGAATCAAACTTCGTCGGTTGCGTTGGAATCGCATCAGTGAGTTCTCTCTTCTTCTTGAACACATTCTTTAGATTCTTTCTCTCTCATGAGATATCATGGGTTGAACGTTTTAGACGTTTTTTTAGATATTTAGCATTCTAGGGTGATTCAAGGCTTGAGGTTCACGTATAATGATCCTACAAAGTTGAGATAGGTGGTTTGTGCCTTTATGTAGATAGTCTTTGAGTTATATGTGAAAAAATTCCCAATACCCTTGAAAGGGGTATTTCATGTTTACGGTTTTAGCCCTGTTAATTTCTTGCTATGCCTATATGCTTGAGTAGAGGTTAATTGAATGTGATTAGGGTTAATTTCTAAGATTTGGAAGTGTTTTCCCATGCATGTTTTGTTTATGACCATTTGGTCTTTCTTAGCTTGTAAGGATACTTTCTTTCTATTCATAGTGTTGATATGATGGAGTGATATTGTTTATTTGACATAATGTTTTGCTGTAAACTGTTTAGCCAAGTAGTTATTGAGGTATAATTTGGTCATTATGTATTTTTGTGCTTGTTTGACCTACACAGGGCCGTGAGAACTTGGTGTAGTAGACCATAGGTAGAATGGACATGAGGGCTTCTCTAGAGGGTCTATTTTTACTGTTACGATGAGAGACTATAGGGGGAATTGATGTAAGTTCTTTCTCAGAGTGTATGTAGTTCCTTGATGTGGGTCATAGGGGGAATGAGACATAAGTGCTTCCCCAAAGTGCCTTTTAGTTACCGATACGGGACAATAGGGGGAATTGACTATGAGTGCTTCCTCAAAGAGTTTGTGCTAAGCTGAACCAGAGGGGTTAGACTGTGTGTACTTCCCAGAGGGTTGCTTGTGTTTGCTAGGTAGGACCAGAGGAGATTAGGCTATGAGTAAATCCCAGAGGGTAACCTGTTTGTGTTTATCAGCTTACTTGATATATGGTGTTTGAATGATTTGAAACTGTAAGAATGTTATTGTTCAGTACTTCCTTGTTTACTGCTTCTTTTGCTTATTTCCTACCATATATATTCACTGACTATTAGGCATAGTTCTCTTGGTGGTTTCCTATAGGGATTTAGTCTCACACCCTGTTTGGTCCATGCTTTTGGGCCCAAAAAGACTATATTGTTGCAGGTATAGGTAAGAGTAATATCCCTTCTACATCAGGTACTTGATTGCCGAGGAGATGGAGAGAATGGGGCCAAGCTGAGGCTTGCGATGCTGTTGGAATTTATCTATTTTCTTTTGTACTTTGGTTATTTTTTTATTATATCATTGTAACTTGTTTGGCTACTTTCCTAGACATATGTACCATGCATCATTATATATATGTTCTCTAGTTGTTTATTACCTCAGTCTTCCAATTTTTATTGTTGTATGGTATTATATTTCTTCTGCTATTGCTGTCTATTTTACTTCCATTGTGTTACTCTACCAATGAGGGCATACTTTCCCCACTATCACACCCAAGGCCCTCACTGCTAGTCGGCAACCTCTGGCATTCAGGGAAATACACTTGAGGCCATGTGACCAACCGAGTACGGGGCACCTCTGGGCGGCTTTCGGAACCATGACGTTACAATAATCATCTATGAAAGTGTTAATTTCTCAAATTTGAGTGTCTTTGAACAAAATTCCAAATATTCTCCATGATATATAAGTATCACACTTCATCTCAAGAAGAAATCCAAAAGTTTGAGGTATATTTTAGATTACTCTACATAAAGACTATATTATAATAATCCATACTTATTAAATTATATAATATTTTCATGCACAACTAAAAGGAAATCTAATTCAACTTGTATTTTGTTTCTATAAAAACCACTAAAAGTTAGGAATGAGTTTCTTAAATTCCATAAAACTCAAAGGGTTAATATAAAATATTTAAATATTTTGGTGGTGGAAACATGGTCTTTGGCTATAATCCATACTCCTTTATTAAATACCAATTTTAGTATAATGTTTTTTTATTTTGTATATATTTTATTTTATATAAAATATTTATTTGAATTTAGTTTCATTACAAAAGGAAAGTCATCCCCCTATTGAAATACTATTTGAAAAAACATGATATCACTAATAAATAGATTTTACAAGTATATTTTATAGATAATTACTGAAAAAATTTCCTTACCTTGAGCTAATTTGTGACCTCTAATTAGAAATTTAAAATTTTATATTTTATAACAAAATATTCTAAAAAATTAATGTCTTAACCAATGGATGATAACTTATAATTTTAAATAGATCATAATAAATGGGAATTATTTTTGTTTGAAATTATGTAAATTGTTCCTAACTTTATGGAAAATGAGTTTACTTTTTTGTTCATTTTTTGAGTCAAACATTTTGGTGCAGTAATTTTTATTTTCATTTAAACTTGTGTTTTATAGATCATGATAGATAATGCTGAACCATTTAGATACTTATCATTTATATGTTCTAAAATTGGGCTATAATTTGTAAATATAATTGGAAAAATCAGATTTTATCTGAATATATATCTAACTAATTTATTTGGAAATGAAATAAAAAAATTAGTATAATTTTTAGTAAAAAATTATCCCATGATATCTCATTTCAAAAATAAACCCATTTTTGGACCTAACCTAATGCACTATATAAATTTATATATTTTTTAATATATTGTTGGTTTATAAATTAATTATTGGAATGTTAGTAAAATAATTAATTTAAACAACTAAATTAAGTGAGTAACCACATAAAAACATGAAATTACAAAAAAAACTAAAAATACTAATGATGTATATTTCAAATAAAATTTCCAAAATTTATGGTGTTATAAAAAATCCAATATACCTTCTAATTTATGAGTAATAAACATGTGAAAATAAGATGAATCATTGATATATAATCATTTTTCCATAATTTTTCTCCGTCATTTTGAATTTAAGCATATAAAATGATCCATATAATTATCATTATCCTTCATTGTTTATTAAAATATGTAATTTATTACTAATGGTCTACTATAAAAGTTGAACCATAAATCACACTGATAACTTATAGAACTATTGATCATATAATATTCCCTAAATAATTAGGATATTCCTTCAATAAATCAATTATAGTTAAAATATCAATTATGTCAACAATATCATGAGAATATGAAAATAATTGAGTCATATCAGTAGGTAAGTTATCCCTCATTATTGTTTCTAGATTCCACTTGGAGATTTTTCAAATGTTCATTAGTGGTGGCCCCAACATTCCTCTTTCAACATCTTAAATTATCCTTCTAAGATAAACCCTCCAACCAATTTTAATTTATTTTTATGGTATAATTAGTTTAATTTCTCCATATACTATGAATACCAGTTACTCACCAAAATAAATTCAAGAGAATATTGACCCATTTCCTTATATCACCAAGTGTTTAGGAACCCATTTTTTACTTTTTTTTACTTTAACGTTGAATGAAAAACATTACAATTTTAACTTTAAAAGGCTAATTGAATGTCTACTTTTCAAGTGGCTAAACAAGGGGTCCCAAATACTTTATTGTGAAAATCCCTCATTATAGAATTTAATAGTTTTTTGGTTGATTGTTTTTTTTGAAAATATCAATAGAAAATTTTTCTATATGTTTTATAAATAATATTGAGAAAGTAGTTTTGGAAGTAGTAGGAGGTGTTTTAAAATTACACAAATAATATGGAAAAGTTTTATATTATTTTCCAAATTTATTTGGTATGAATTTTTGGGAAATAAATTATTGGAGTTTTAGAATAAAACATTAAAATGGTAGTTTTTTCATATGGAAATAACAAATTCCATGTTGTAGTAATGTGAATCAATGCAGTAGGGATGTGATAGTTTGTAAAGCTTCTTAGTGGGTGTGAGACTATAGAAGAGTCATATGGAAGGAAATGTCATGAAATTATTTCTTGTATTGGAGTTCATAATAAAGGTTCTCATGACTAAACTTGATGTTTGTGGTTTTATGGTGGTGTACATTGATAAATTGTAATGTTAAGTCTTAAAAAAATGGTTCATTAGACCACATAGGTGGTACGTGGTTAAAAAAATTGATTCATGGTGAATCGTGAAGTAGTGTGTGTGTGGATGAAGTCTTGACAATGATATAAGTACCAAGAATGATTTTTCAGAAAGGGGTGTGAAATATTTTTTTGATTGTTAAATTTATTAGGTCTCTTTTTCTACATAAGGAATCATTAATCATATCATTAATAAGATAAAAAGTTATTTCATAGGATCGTCAATGGATTTTTCCATATTTATAGATGTATATTAGTGGGTATAGTACCACAAAGTGAAAAGGAAGTCTACAAGGTGAGTACACAGATCCATGAGGTCCATACATAGTGAAGGATATCCATGGGGGGAGTGTGAAGATAATCCATTATAAAATCTTAGTCCACAAAGGAAATTTTTATAGGAAGAAGACTATGTAGGTTGTTCATTGTTTCATATCACAAAGGTGTGAAACATATTAATTTTGGGGTGGAGTAGTGCATATAAGAAATTCCACGTAACATGTGTGTGATGAATATTACGCCACATAGAAAATGAATTTAAAATAGTAATCCCTAAGGTTGGTGCACAGAGATGTAGTTCATATAGAATAATAGTATGTGAAAGGATTTTATACACTGAAAATACTACATGGTATAGTGTATTTCATATCTCAGATGAAATCGGATATTTCTGAAACAGCCACATAGTTTTGAATCTAATAGAAGAAAATATATACCATTAGGTATTTCTCCTGAAATAGTATTAGGTCCTTTTTATAAGAGATAGAAGTGAATTAACAATTATGACTTGTGTAAACCAAGAGGGACAATAAAGCCTCTCATAATGTTGTAACAGTAATTACCTTTAGTGTTTATGGTACATTGGTGAAATACCTTTGTATGCAACTTGGATTATCATAGATATTGAATACATTGTAAATTTAATTTGTCACTTACAAGATTCAATTTTAATTTATACATTTCTATGAGAATAAGGGAAAAGAGGGTTATCTTCAACTATAAAATAAGATCATAATGGGGAAGATATGTTAATCTATCATACACAGGTTTAATCCCCTCTCATGGTATTTATCCTATAATTGATAATAATTTGTATTAGAGTGAATGGTTAAAGTCAATGGTATTCTCTCAGGGGAATATATGGAGGCGGTCAATCCTAATGTGACCCCAATCATCAAAGGAAATACCAGTCATCTATGGAAGAATAAGATGCAGTACTAATTCTAATCTTTAGTAATGGATATATATAGATAATATATATGGGATTTTGGGCAATATTGATATCAAGGATTTATCAGAAGTTGAAAATAATGAATTGGATTCGAACACTAGAAGAATCATTTCTTTATGGGAATATTTTCCCAACAAAATATACCCAGAGGTGATTTTGAACAAATCCTCATAGTCAATGGGGGAAAATATTGTTAATATGTATAATGATAACTCAAAATTTGTGATGTTAAATTAAAGGTTTTGTGGAATAAGTCCGATGCCTATGTAATTCACAAAAAATAATTCTATTGATTCATTATTTAATTAGATGACTGTTATTATTGACAATATTCATGGTGGTGGAGAAACACATAATGATTTCAATATCTTCAAGTGAATCCTTTGGAGGATTCTACCCTAATTGAATCCAAATTATCTATGATTTAGGATAAATATCCAAACTAGTTGAAATTAGATTGTCTTCATAGTACTCTCATCACATATGAAATGAGAAATTATGATAATAATGATATGGAAAAGGGTAATTTTAAGGAGGTGGAATTAAAATATTTGAATAATATTACCTTGGAGGATGATTAAGGAGAAGAATAGGTTGATTCATCCATGTCTTTAATTTCCTAAAATTTTCAAAGGGGTGGAGTGAATATTAAATGGAAACTTATAGGCACATGATTTCAATGTGGAACGGTTAAGAACCATGCATCAAGGTGAGCTAAAAATTTCTAAGATTATGATGAGGGTGATGAAGATACAATGATATTTTATTAATTATATTTGAAAGGTATGGTAAGTATAAAAAACATCTTCTATAATACGATCATCCTTTCACAAGAACATAGTAATTAAGAAGAAACCAAAGTAGGTGAAATTAAGGACTGATAAGATTTAAGATAATATGTGGTCATGGAAATCATAGGTAGTTCTCATACAAGGTAACATATTAATTATGATGGAGGAGAAGTTAAAGGAAGATATAATCGCTATGATGAGTGAGAGTATACTCTTTTATAGATAATTGTTTTGAGAGTTAAAATTAATAAATCCAATAGACTGGTTCATGATTTAAAAATCTATATGAAATATTAGGAAGAGGAAAAATTTGATCTGGAGTCATAAATTGAAAAGATTTAATTTAAAAATCTATAAAAGTTTGAGAATTTTATTTTGTATAAACTCAAAGAGGAAGAATATACCAAGGTTATCAATGGATTGACCAATTTAGTGAAATTTAGGGTCAAATATATCAATGATATTATTGAAGTTTAAAACCTATGAAAAAAGGTATGACACGAAGAGAGACTCTTGACTACTAATAATACTTTATGAAAACAAATCATACATTCAATAAAAATGTGAAAGTAAAAAATGAAATCCCAAAAAATTGGAAAAGTTTTGTTAAGAGAATAAAAAAAACCATTAGAATGTCAAAGTTAGTATGAGGATTGATCATAAATTGAAACAGTGATGGATGAAGCTAGGAAATATGTACCCAGTCACAAGTTAAAGGCTAGCTTGAGAACTAATTAGAATATGAATAATTTTAAAACCCAAGGATAATCGATGATATAACTGGAACATAAAATCATTATCTTAGTATTAGGTTTGATTATTTTTTAAAAATAGGATATTATCAAAATGTTTGTTTCACATCTAAATGTTACTTGAGGGAATAAAAGAAACAGTGTCAAGCGAGAAGAGTTTAATATGACAAGAATGTTTTTTATGGACTCTATTTTTAGTACATAGGATTTTTACATATGTACATGTATTTATTGCCAAAAATTTAGAGTATTGTGTTGATGAATACCCAATGTGGTCGTACATAAAATCTCAAAGAATCCTTAAGAAAGATGAAAATTCAACATTGATTTGAAACTCTACAAGATGAAGTCATTCCATCATAATCAGAATGAGATCATGCATACCAATCAAAATTAGGTGTAAATCTAATAAAAATGATGGAAAAAATGTTATGAGGAGGTAGTGGTTTCTATTATTACCTTTAATGAATTATTTTTTTGGTGAATGGATTCTTGAAAATGGATACGCTTCGCATATAAAATTGAATTGGAATATTATTATAGATATTACGTACAACAAGGAAGATTTTATTAAATTTGGTAATGATGTCAGAAAAAATTTAATTTTTTTCAGGAAAATATATATATAGGGTAAGGACATGAGATATGTGCATTTCCTGGTTTTTGAAGGTATGAATCACAAAATTATATGTTTTAGTCAACTATGTGACTCGGGGAATGCAATATAATTTACCATGAAGATCTGTATTATCAAGGGAAAATATTGGGAAGTAATATTGTTAGGGAATTACATGATGGTGAATCTATACCTTTTCAATAAATAATATGACATGTGTTTTATATCTAATAAATATAAAAAGAGATTTTTCTTAAATTTATTATCCATTTGAGCTAAAAAATCCTTCGATGATCTAGTGAAAATGCTAGAGATCGAGATCTCCCTAAAAAATCATGTGATCATACAAACACATGCGATGTTTTCCCCAATGGGAAGATTATCCAAAATACATGAAAAGGAAAAAAATAGAAGGCAACATGGTTTATTTAATTGTTTCATGGTGATGTGTGTGGATGGATAACACTAAGGGATAATGATGTAAGGAGGTATAATATCTTTTCATTTATGATTTCAGCAAGATGATATTGATAATGTCTATCATACAAAAATATTAGGTGTTCAACTTCATTACTAGGTATTATAGGAATACTAAAAATTTTATTGAGAATAACATTTTAAAATTCAAAACTAATAATGAGATGGATTTCATGAAAATATAGTTGGAATATTATCATGAAAAACATGGGAAGAGGAACCAAGTCTTACTGGTGAGTACTGTATAGTAAAATGGAATTACAGATAAAATAAAATAGACTATAAATAACATAAAAATGAAAATTATTAACAAGAAAATACTTTTAATGATGTTTTTTAAATAAGTGGTATTTAAATTGGTATACATTGAGGTTATAGAAATGTTTTTTTTGAAAGATTAAAAGACACCAATTTATCTATGGTATGGAAAAATCAATATTGAAGTACATTAAAATATTTGGAAGTAAATTTATTATTCTCAATAAGGATAAATGAAATAAGTTCTATTCTCATGGAGATGAATAAATTTTACCTCGATACTCATTGAAGATAAAATTATATAAATTATTCAATAAGTAAGTAGGGAAGGCCTTTGAATTAATTGATTTCAAAGTGGTGAGAAAATGAGAAAAATATTTATCAAAACATGTATAAGATTCATGATTATTGTAATGATGGGTTAAAAATTTTAAAGGGAGTATAATGGCCTATATAATATTCTAAAAAATACATTGATGATGATTTGGATGAATAAAGCCCTTCATTTTCATAAAATAAAAATCATATGTCTAGAATTTATGGGAGGAATACCCTTAGAGATCAGAAAACACTAGTAAAGTTCATGATAATCAAATATACACAAAAAAAATTCTTATCTCAAGTGTAGATTAATTGTATTGAGGAATATTTTAGGGATGAGAATTGGTTTCAAGATATGATGGAAGATCTTGATCAAACCTAGAAGAATCATACATGATAGATTAATTAATGGCTAACTGATAATATTTCCATCAAATCCAATTTATTTTTTTAAAAATAATTAAATGAAAGTGTAAAGAAGATTTCAAATAAATCATGATAGGTTTGTATAAGATATTATAAAATTGAATGCATAAATTTTAATGGAACACTTTCACCCATGTAAGGACTAGAGACAATTCAAATATTCTTATTGATATTAGGGAAAATGAAATTGAATATTTTTTATCTCGATTTCACTTGAGAATTTATGAATGGAAATATTTAATAAAATGTGTATATAAAAAAACTATTTGGCTTTCACATTTATATAGTTTAGAAAAACTTTTTTGGGGTGAAAAAGACATTGTATGTATTGAAGTAGGAACTTAAATCCTAATATTCACAATTTGATCAGTATTTCAAGAAGCTCAAGTTATTTTTGTTGGATCGTAATGTAGATGTATATGTATATTAGATGGAACAATACAAGGGGTGAATTATAAGTTTCAAAACTTTGTATTTAAACACTTAATAAACAACATAGTTTAAGGGGTATTAAAATAATACAATTCACAATCAATAAAACATACCACAATGGTCTTTCATCTAATAGATATGATATGATGTAATACTATAAGTAATATAAAATAATTGTATTCTAATTGAATACAATTATTAGAGTAATAAAAATGAAAAATATTCTACCTTACAGTGTATAGAATCTATTAATAAAATATGTATCAAAAGAATCACAATTGAAAGAGTTACAATTGAAATGAATATGAAAATAAATAAGAAACAATAAAATTCCCTTTCTAATAAAAATATCACTGGAAAGTAAAATTATTACAATTATTTTAACCCAAAGAGAAGGGTATAATTTCACCTCAGATAAAATGTA
Source organism: Viscum album (assembly GCA_963277665.1). Lineage (NCBI taxonomy): Eukaryota > Viridiplantae > Streptophyta > Magnoliopsida > Santalales > Viscaceae > Viscum > Viscum album. The sequence continues at coordinate 511,395,408 of OY728145.1, forward strand.
TGTCCTAACACCACCTTCGTAAGCGCTTGATATGATGATCGGTATGTCCATCTTGTTATACCCAAAATCCCTCGATTTTAAAGGTAATCGATCACACAAAGAAAAACAAAGAACTTACTAAAATACAAAATCTATGAATGAGCCATCCAATTTTTTTAATTACAAGTATTTCACACGAAGAAAGAGAGAAGTCACAATGTCTCTCTCTAGAACTTGATATAAGGAAATTTTATTTTCTCTCTTTCAAATGACCACCTATTTATAGGCCTCAGGTTCCAATGGTCACATTTTCTCCAACGGTCATATTTCTATGAAAAACTATGAGGGACTTGGACACCTTTCATTGTAATAGTCATATTGAAATATAAGACATGACATAATTTTAATTAGTTTATAACTAACTACATAACAACGTTTTGGTTAAAACAATAGTTATATGAAAATGATAACATCAGTACAATTAATATAGAACATGTTTTTTGATAAATGAATAAAATCATGCATGTGATAAAAGTAAAACATGAGTATGATTAATATTACATATTTAAATGTATTGATATGATACAAAGTGAGTATAATGCACAAAGTGAGTACGAATAACATAGTATTTAAAATTAACAAAGTACGATAGATAGAGTTAGTACGATAGACAGAGTCAAAATGACAAACAGAGTCAGTACGATTGAAAAAGTCAGTATGATTGACAGAGTCAGTATGATTGAAAGAGTCAGTATGATTTACAGAGTTAGTATGATTTAAAAAAAACCATATTCAATGTAAATCCTTTATTTTAGAAGAGTATAAAAATATTTCTGATTTCCAAAAAAAGACATAAAAGTCAAAAGAAAACTTTTGACTTAACACCTATGAGGTGAAGTTAATTTTAATCTCTTTATCACCAATCTGAGTGATCAAAGGATTATTATTCTTGTTTTTATTGATGAAATAATCAATAGTGAACTTAAAAAATACAATTAAAGTTTTTTTATAACTAAAAAAGTTTTATTTTGAAATTTCATTGACTATTAAGCTAACGTTTTTCTATGGATTGTATGTGATGAAAGGAAGACATGATGCATTTATTTATTAATTTAAATATTAAATATAGGTTCCAAGATGTTTTTTAATGGTTTATTCTAGGGTTATGGAGACACTAGCTTCTACCTGGATGAAATTTTCAAAGGATGATGATGGAAAAGTGGTCAGTGTCACAAAATATAAGTAGCACATTAAGAGCTAATTATACATATCAAAAACCTGCCCTGATATTATTTTTTACATATGTCATTTGGAATTATATAAAATTATTTTAAAGTAATTCCACTATATTATAGTGTAAATAATATTATGAAATATCAAAGGAAAAAATGGATTTTGGTTTTCTATATGTTGAATCATCTAAACAAGAGTTATTGTGATATACAAATATTGACTAGGTCGATCTAGCATTGTCCACTATCTAGCTCATGGATAAAAAAATTATTTTAAATATTTAATTTATCAAAAATATTTAAATTTTAATTCCATTATAATTATCCCTTATATTTCATTTATAACCATGGTATGCTTAGTTACTTATTTAGTTTTATGTCAAACATTTTGAGGAAATTTGATTCATAATCCCAAAACAGCTTTGGTAGGTTAACCACGATCAAAGGGTTTATGGTTATGTAAACTCAAGAAACTTAAAAACATTATAATTACTATATTTTTATTGTAAATACTAATTTAAAACCAACCATTTAAGGAATTAATGAAAAATGAATAACATCATTTCATGGAGACGATAGTCCATATGTATACATGAGAAACATTTTCCTTTTTAAACTGAGTGAAAAGGAAAAAAAGGTGTTAATATTTTACATTTAAAGAATCATAAATATATTATAAATGTATTATTTATTCATTAGTTCCATCCTTATGAACAATCTTTCATGGTAGAAATGAACAAATGAATTACATCGCTTTGTGGAGGTGGCATTCAACATGTACGCGTGAGCAACATTATCAATTTCAAATGAACGGAATGAGTAAAAAGGTAAATAATAAATTGTGGTTAAATAATCATAATAATGTAATAAAATTAAAATATATTCAATATTTCTATCTTTATAACAATTTTTTTGAGGTAATGATAGAAAATGAAACACATCACTTCTTGGAGGTGGTAATGCATGCGTCTGCAGGTGCAATGTTTTTATTTCCCATTGGATGGAAAATAAGATGAAAAATGGTTGAATATAATAATAATAACATTTAAGTATTAGGAATATACTGATTTTATCAATTCATCATGGTTAGAGAATATTTTCATGAGGTAAAATAATAAATAAAATGAAAGAACCTGGTTAATATTTATACATCTTCATTGGAAAACAATAATTGGCATACACCTTAGGTCTTATAGGTTGGTATTTTAAAGAGGATAGATCCTATAGGATTTATAGAAGATGGTTGAGAATTGTTTTTATGAGGGATTGGTTCATATAAGTGGATTAATATATAAGATTAAGAGAGGCATAGTGGTGCACATTTATAAGTGACAAGAGTGTCACTCTTGTAATTATACAATATTTTAAATTAATATAATGTATTATTCTTGATAAAATATAAAAATTGAACAAAATATTTTTATATAAGATGTTATAGGGTGTAAATAATCCCATAGAATCCCATTTGGAAAAGTTCAATAAATAATTTAATCCTTATCTCCAAGTAAAACCCCCTTTAAAGAGAATTTAACCTTAACCATGATAAATTAACCTTTTTACCAAGATAACATAATTATATACAAAATATAAATAGGGCCTTATGAATAAATTTATTCACATGGATTATAAATTTAGAATAAATTTTATCACATTAATGTTCTATAGGTGGAAGAAATTACATTTAAGAAAAGTACACAAATCATCTTAAAAATATTTTTTCAAAAAATACCCAATTTAAGTTTAAAATCATTTCGCAATGAATTCAAGTAAAAAGTAGATTTTAATGATTTTTTTGGTTAAATAATACTAAAATAATGGTATTTATACTTTTCAATCAATAAAAATTCTAATTTTACCTTCCAACTATATTATTATATGAAAATACCCAAAAATATTTTTTAATTTGAATAAAATTTAATTTATGTTCATAAAATTAACTCATGGATCCAAAATTCAAAATAATTTTTAAAATAATTTTTTTAACTCTTTTAAAACATCTATGGTCATTAAAAATGTCTCAAAATTTATTAATTCAAGTTTACATCATTATAATTTCATAAAAGGGGAGGTATTTGAAAATCAGTATTTTCACTATTCACTCAAACATCATCCATTTTAGAAAAACCCCAAAATTTCATCCTAATAATATTATGAAATATTTATTTCAATAATTATTAAATTTTTTAAAATTAAATTTCCAATTCAAATAGAAATTAATTATAATATCCACGCATAAAATGCAATAAAATGCACTTTTGAAGAAAATGTATTTTTAAAACCTAAAATGGCATAATTAACATTGATTTCCTAATAATCATTATGAGATTAATGTTAATTAATTTGATTTCATATGTAATATACTCATTTCACTAGTGTAAATAATCAAAAGTGATTAATTTAATCTATTAATATAAAAATAGAGTGCACACATTAAAATAATTTTATGACAATTATCATGTTTTTTATTTCAAATGATTTTATCTCCATTTATAAATAATTGATAATAAATATATTATTTATTATTATATTTTTAATTAAAAACATTCTAGATATATTTAATAATATGGTTATTCCTATTCATACCTTCAAAACTCACAACTAATTTATAATAATCATATTTATAAAATAGTATTTCTATAGTATTTCACTATTCGTTTAAGCTCAGTGTTATGTATAGCACATGATTTTGAACACAATATTTTTTAAATAAAATAAATTCTAAAATCACGTTGTGTTACATTCTAACCCACTTAAATAAATTTAATCCTCGCAATTTTATCACATTTGTGATAAAAAGGGTTTAAAATATTTTTTTAAATCAATTTTATTGAGTGAAAGATAAAAGATTAAATCATGAAATGAAGAAATTGTTTAATATTTAAAAATAGTTTTTTTGAGAAAACACATAGAAAAATGGATAATAATAAATCTTTTTTAAAATATTAAAATAGAAATATGAAGGTCTACTAAAATAACACATAATTTGGTACATAGATAAGATACCATTTCTAGGATGTGAAAATATGGACACTGTGAAGAAAAATAACAGTCAACAAATAATATAGACTTGTAGAGATCATGATCATGATAATGTTAATGGACAAAAAACTAAAAATAATTAGTGGATAAAGAAGAATAAAAATTCATTAGAAATAAATGTAGAAGGATAACATTTTAATTTCAAGATCCTTCTCCTAGAGTCGAGGTATTCATTTACTGTTAAGATATACAACATGAAAAAATATACTTACTTTATTTAATTACATTTTATAAGCTCAATGTAATAAATTAGTAGTGATTTGATCAATTTTAATTTCTATATTATCTCTTACACTATGAAATTAATATTAAATATCAATTTTTCATCCCTCAAGTAGTAACATTATCTTTCAAGGGATCACAAGATATGTGAAAGGATAGTAAGTCACCTCTCCTATCTTGAGACATTAACCAAAACTAAAAAAGAAATCATAATATTCAATATGAATAAATCTCAAAAATATAAATTACAATAACCAAGGTTCCTCTTCAATACTTCCTTAAATATCTTACCTTTATAGTCTTCAGAATATTTATCACATAGTTAAAAACCTAAAAAATTAGCTAGATTTGATCACATATTTTTCCGAGATCAATTTAAGGTTTATATATAAACAGTAATATTCACTTATGAAAAATATATACACTCTAATCATATAATATCCATTATTTCCAATATTTTAAATAAATATCTTGAATCACTATAGAGCCACAACAAAATTTGATAAGTTTCTAAAAGATAATCCAACCCTTATTATTCAAATAAGATCTCATCTTAGTAATAAATATTTCAAATTACCTTAATCATGTTATATTCCCAATATATTGAATATATCACCACAATATTTTTATTATATATATTTAATTTTATTGAAGTCTTGTGTCGTACACTACACCAAGATAAGCTTGTGCAATACGCAACACTGGCTTAGCTTGCGGTATATGCAACATTATGTTTGGATTTTGTTACACAAAATTTCAAGTTCTTTTGAAAGAGTTAATTTCAAAAAAAACCTAGTATAAGTGAACAAATAAACATTATTATGTTTTATTATAACCTAGTCATTATAATGGCATGTATGCATAGTATTAGCATTCCTCTACAAAATTAATTTAAATGTAAATAAGTGAGTTTATAAAATAATCAAATCACACTTTATTGTTTTTATTAATGAAATATATGTTTCATATATACAATATATTGTTTAAAATTTATCTTATGTGTTTTTAGACATGATATAAGAACAAATTCAATTTTAGGATAAAAAAAGTAATTTTCAAAAAAATTTGTTTTTCCGCTCTTTGAAGGTGAAACCATTTTAAATCTATTTTTTGGAAATTTTATATATTATATTTAAAAACACAAACATTTTATTTGGAATAAGGATATAAAAAATTAATTTGGATGAATTTTTTATATTTTTTGATAGCTTCCAGTTTTGATGAATTGTAAAAATACACTAAATTTTAATTGAAAACAACTTTTTTACATCGAAATAATTTATATATTAAAATTATATTATTGAATGTATTTAAATTATAAATACAATATTTTTTTATTAGTCTATATAATATATGTAATTGGCATTATTTTTACATTGAATTTTGATGTACAATCATTTCAACCTTTTTCAATGTTTTAAATTTTAAAACATGTTTCCATTCCAAGAATAGGAATAATTTTATATTAATTGTTAAAACTTCTATGTTTTTAATTTTAAAAAATAGATTCCATATTTTGTATCAGTTGGTCCAAATTATTTAAATATAATTCTTTTATTTTTAGGTATTATTAATTATAACTTCAGTAATTTTTATTAATATATTAAAAATGTAAATATTGTAATTAAGGGTAAATATTATATCATAAAATTACTTTAACACTTTTCCTAATGTTATTGGATGAGTTTTTTTAGACCTAAACCATCCTTGGGTTAAAATTATACCCGTTTTAATCCACTTGGATGATATTAGGATATTTAATATATTTTATTTAAAGAAAAGTTAAATATGTCTTACTCAAATTTTGAAAACTAAATAATTTTTGATATAAGGTTATATATAATATTAATTCAATTATGAATACTCATTTTATTGATAAAATGTTTTTATTTGTCATGGTAATTTATTTGTAATTTTTAGGAAATAAATAATTACCTTAAAGGTTTATATATTGATGATGCAAAAATTATTTAATTTATAATAACAAATAAAAGACATAAAAACTTTCCCAAATCATATTGGTCGAGTATATCTAGGCCATAATCATACAAGGGTCTATTTATTGACCATTTAGATCCATATATAAGTTATTATGACACTTCTATTATTTTATTTAAAGTGATGTCAAACTTGTAACCTTCATGTATTAATGAGTATAACATTTTTAATGATGGATTTTATAGAAGATATATTTGACTAAAAGTATTCTACTAAAATCTAGTAGATTTATTTTCATCATAGTAATTAAATTTTAATTTTTTTCAACAAATAAGTGTATAAAATAATTATAAAAATTGATGTTGAAATTATTTTATTAATAGAAATATAAAATTATTGTAATTAAAAATAATTAAATAAATATAATTTGTGATAATTAATATATCCAATTAATTTTATAGATTACCTTGACCCCATAGGTATTTAATAATTTTTTTTGAAGATATCATCATAGCTTGATATTTTTAAAAATTCAAAAGTTGAATATTGTCAAAATTGACACTTGTTGTTTTGTTAAAATATTATTTTATTAAATTATTTAAAAAAACTTTTTTAAAAAATATATATAATAAATATGATATGTTATAAATTATTTATTTATGATTTAATTGACATCAAATAAGTAAATATTTCTCCCTTTTAATATTGAAATATTTGTTACCCTAGTTAAAATGAAATAGAATAAAAAGGTGAAAAATTAAAATGATAAGGTTTAAATGGACACGGACAGAAAAACATGTTTAAAATTTATTGTTTTATGATATTGCAACATTATCTCATATCATCTTTAAAATTAGTACATTTTGTATATTTTTGGATGTGGTTTTATTTTTTTATAAATTCAAACTTTTAGAGATTCCAAAAGTTCCTCCACCTTAATTATAAAAGGGAACTTCCTCCCTCACCTATTTACTTCACTTTGAGCCTATAATCTCAGCCAACCCCTACCCATTTCCCTTTTTAACTTCCCTAGTTACATTCTATAGGTTCTGTTATTCTCAAAAGACCAACTATTGTGTCTGTAAAAGGTGATTTGGAGGGAGCACTCCGAAGAAGAGGAGGTTCAGATACAAGGATAACAGACCTAAGGTAAGGAATAATTTTTCAATCTCAATATTATCTAAGATTGTTTATATATAATTATTTACTAAGATATAATTATTATCCATATCAATTTTCCAAAATTTGGTTTTCCAAAATATTCTTTCTATTCTTATACAATTTTTTAGATACAATTTTACCAATTGGTGAAATTTTATTAAATATTAAGAAAGGAATCTTTTTTCATTTTCAATACGAGGAATTTTTGGCTTATCTAGAAAAATTTCGAGGAGAATATTTTTTTAACTTATACAACATGAATAAATTTTTACATTTTCATAACACCTTATTTCCATGAAGCCTCCTCTACATGATTTCATGTTTATTTTCATATAAATTATTTTCTTTTAGAATTTCATGGTATTTTAATAAAGGAAAAATGTTTTAAAGAAGAAATGATATTTTCCTCATGAATTAATTTCAAGTGTTCAATCAAAATTATTTTCCATATAAGGTGGTATTCTTTAATAGGGTTATTTTTCAAGTATTTTATCCCTATTATTCTTATGGTTTTATTATTTTTTGATGGAATTCTGTTTAGAAAATCCATTTGTTTTAAATGGATTATATTATGATGGAATGATGTTTAAGAAACCCATTTTATTCCTTGGGTAATTATATGGTGAATGATTTATGTTTTTTTTGAATGTATAAGAATGATGTCATTTTGTGATGGGTGGGGCCTAAATCTCCTTCCAATGTAATGGGAAAATATTTATAACTCATGATATAGAAATTAATGGAATGACAAGTAAATCTAATTCAGTTATACAAGGCTGGAACGACAAGTAAATATGGTTTAGTAATACAGGGCTGGAATGGAAAGTAAACCTGATTCAGTAATGGACTTTGTCCACTATTATGGTCTTAGTAATCAGCCTTGGCTAATATGGAAATGATTTTGTATGATTATATGTTTCCCAAAATTCCATGTTTTATGACCATGCTACTTTATAATGACTCTTGTTTCTTTATTATTTATTCCCTATGAACTATTAGGATTTATTTCATGACTCATGATTTTGATATTTTTTATACATGGTATGATTTTCGAAAGTTATGTTCATATTTTTACATTATTATATTTATTTTTTGTTTGATATTTTCCATTTTACCCTTACTGAGCATTTTATCTCACCCATTTTTATGTTTCATTTCCCCAGGATATGAATAAGGGTATTAAGTAAGATGTGTCAAAAGGGGTTCTTGTTATGAAGGAAAACACAGGAGACGATGTAGATGTTTTACGAACCATTTATTTATGTTTCCTAGTTTACAAAGACACTAAACTAATATGGTCTTTGGGCATATTTCTGGGTAATTTATTAAATATTCCAAAAAATTAATGTAATTTCCATGTACTTCAAGCTTAGGGTCCTTATAGCTGGTATCATAGAGAAGGTTTAGTAAAACTTTTCAAAATAGGATACAAAATATTTAGTGAGATCCATAGAGATATTTCTAAGGTATGTATAGGGATGTCCCTAAGGATAAGTTTAACTATAAGATGCAATCCTTTAATCTTAGTAATGATCATTGGTAACCTAGTATTAAACCTTATATGTTAGAGATTGAAATTACTTCCCCTTGAATATATTGTTTTCCTTGAATGATTTTTGGAAATCACACTATTCCTTTTGGGTTTTAGACAAAGGATGGAACCTGAAGGAACCATGTTAATGATCAATGCAATGGGAAATGAAATTATTTTCCTCTTGGATAGCCAAATTTTATGGGAGATGTAATGAAAATTTTTATTTCTAAACTTACACAAGCTATGAATCATTTTGGACTTCCAAATGAGCAGAGAAGGGAACACCATTTTGTTGAGTCCTTGATGGGGAAATGTCCACCTTCTTTCAGTGGTTCTAATAATCCCCTTGTTACTAAACAATGGATCAGTGAAATTTAAAATATATTATTTATCCTTCACTATTTAGAACATGAAAAAATAATTTTATATGTTTATCGTTTGAATGTGAAGCAGACCAATGGTGGACTCTAATCAAGACTATGAGGCAGCAAGATGAAATTGAATCTATAGAATGGGATAAGTTCAAGTAATAATTTTTCAATAAGTACTTTCATCGTATTCTTCAAATGAAGATTGAAAAAAGAGTTACTAGATCTTAAAAAAGGATGATAAATCCATTGGTACATGCGAGGAAACTTTTACAATACTTTCAAGGTATGATTATGTCTTTATCATCCAACCTGAAAGTAAAGTTGATCGATTCTTCAGTGGCTTAAAACCAAGTATTTAAACGGAATTATCTATAAGAGACATTATTATATATGAATATATTGTGTTTTGTGTTATCAAGTTATAAATGTAAGTTGGTGTTATATATCAATCTCATGGTTTCGATAAGAAACAGATGATGGAGTTCAAGAGAAAATCTCAAAACAGTGGTGAAAAGAAGATGTGAGTTTCCTTATTCTCAAAGTGTTGAAATAAGTATGGTGTAGATTGTCTTAAAAGGACTATTAAATGAGTTATGTGTGGAAAATAAGGTCACCGGGTAGATGGGTGATGAAATAATGGGAAAAAAGTAGCTAATGATGTGAATAGAGAAAAGGATACACAAAATTCACCTCCCACACTTCAATGTTAAAAGTGAAAGGAAATATGTCATTATACTAACAATTTTTTTAATTCAAGGGTTATTGATGGTGATCGACGTCAACAACTTATTAAGGCCCAATAAAAAGGAAAATCACATGCGATCACTATTGGAAATTTGGAGTATGACAATGGAGTAGTGGAATGATTGAGTTTTTATGTAATGGGATCCCAGAACAATGTTCTTGAATATCTTTTATAGTATTGTAGAATATTGGAATATCTATGTAGTGGTCCGCTGTGGTTTTCCACATGTATTTGAAAGTATATTTTGAGTGGTATCGATAACAATGAAATTTTATTGAGGTAATAAGGTGATGTGTTTAAAAAATACATGATTAAGTGAAGGATAACCCTTAATATGAGCATGATATTGAGATAATGATATCCAGATAATGATATTTTAGATAGGAAAAAGTAAATTGGATGATATTAGTTACCTTGTAACTGGGTAAGAATTTATTGACATTTGGGGTTTTCTATCATGGTTGAATTTTACAGCTTTTTGGACTTAAGAAAAGGAAACATGCATGTTTTCAATAAAGATATATGATAATTCAGGTTATCACCATGACTCAAGAGAATACAAGATGAAGGTGTTCACATTTTTTGAATGTAACCAACAACATATACCTTATGATATATGGGGGATAATGGTTAAGTTTTTGTATTTTCATATTCTATAAGGACTATAAGGTTATTAATTTATTGAAAGTTTAAGTTAAACATCAGATGGAGTTTGTTAGAATAAATTTTTATCTCACAAAATGTGTACTTATGCATAGTTTATTACTTGTGCTAACATTTTTTTGTGATAAAGATATATGGAATGACATATAATTCTATTTATGGATTACATGATCTACTAAAACTTCAGGAATGCCAAATTCAACTTCATTTCTTTGAATAAGTGATAAAGTGGAAATTGTTCATAGCGTGACCAATGGTGAGATTATACTAAAATCAAGTAATTATTTCTTCTCCTGTTCTTAAACTTTAGGTAAAGGGTCTTGAAAACCAAATATTTTATCCTACTACCTTCTTATCTGATGAATTAGATGGTCCCTTATATCATCATAGATTTATGGATTTGTGATTGTTATATTTTTTCTAACCATGTTCTACATCACTCTCCATCAGAACTTGATAGTTATATTTCTCTAATATATCCATGTTTTCACTTAACACCTATGTTATCCTATGTGGAAACCCAGTGATGAGTTACTTTGGGTAACCGTTATGTTTCATACTTTCCTATTTAAAACAACATTTTAGTATTCCTTTTTATGATGTGGGTTTTTATAAAAGAAAAATTCAAGTATTAGACCTTTTATAACCTCGAAAAATTTCAATGGATAAATTATTTTTAAGGGGGGTAGAATGTAACACTCTGATATTTTTATGAGATAATTTTTTAAATTTCATTGATGTCTTGTATTGTATGCCACACCAAGATAATCTTTTATAATACGCACCAATGACTTAACTTTCGGTATACACAACACTATGCTTAGCTTGTGTTACACATAATTTTAAGTTATTTTGATAGAATTAATTTCACTTAAGACTGATTATATGTAAAAAAATAAATATTATTATGTTACCTTATATAACCTAGTCATTATAATAGCAGGTATGAACAGTATTAACTAATTTCTTAAAAACTATTTAAATGAAAATAACTAAATTTATAAAATAATAAAATCACTCTTTATAGAAATTATTAATTAAATATATTTTTAAAATATTAAATATAATTTTTTAAATTATTCTTATATGTTTTATAGACATGATATAAGAACAAATTCCATTTTTTGGATAAAAGAAGTAATTTTCAAAAAATGCAGTTTTGACGCCTTTTGATAGAAAAGTCATTTTAAATATAATTTTTGAAACATTTATATATAATATTCAACAACACAAAAAAATCATTTTGAATCGAGATATAAAAAATTAATTTGTGTGAATTTTTGATATTTTTCTAATAACTTTCATGTTTTGATGAATAGTAAAGATACACAAAATTTTAATTGAAAACGATTATTTTTAATAGAAATAATTTATATGGATAAATTATATTATAGATTCATTTTAAATTATAAATATAATATATTTTTATCAGTAAATATAATGTATGTCACTGTCATTAATTTTACATTGAATATTTAGGTAAAAACATTTCAATCTTTTGCAATGTTCTAACTTTTAAAACTAGTTTTTCATTCTGAAAAAGGGATTAATTTTAAATTAATTACTAAAAATTATAAGTTTTTAATTTTTGAAAATTGGTTCCATATTTGGAATTAGTAGGTCAAAATTATGTAAGTATCATTCTTTTATTTTCAGTCATTATGAATAAAAACTTTATTAATTTTTATTAATATAGTGAAAACATAAATCTGGTAATTAAGGGTAAATATAATATTATAAAATTACTCTAACACTTATCCTAATGTTCATGGATGAGTTATTTTAGACCTATACCATCCTTAGGTCAATATTATACCCTTTAGAAGCCACTGGGATCAGATTAGGACACTTAATATATTTTATTTAAAGAAAAGTTAAATATGTCTTACTTGTATTTTAATAACTAAATAATTTAAATTTAAATTTATACAGATAATAAATTTTATTATGAATACTCATTTGAAAGATATAATGTTTTTTTTCATTGTATTTTTTTTCAATTTTTATGAAATAAATAATTACCTTAAAGGTTTATATATTGATGATGCAAAAATTATATAATTGATGAAAATTAATAAACTAATTTTTTTAAATGATAATAACCATTAAAAGACAAAAACACTTGAAAAATATTATTGGTTGAGTAAATAGGAACCATAATAATCCAAGTGTATATTTATTGACCATTTTAAGCCTTATATAAGAGATTATGACACTTATACTATTTTATTGAAAGTGATGTTAAACTTGTCACTTTAATGTTTTAATAAGTACATCATTTTTTAGGAAATATTTTCCAGAATATATATTTGAAAAAAATTATTCTTATGAAATATAGTAGATTTATCTTCATCATAGTATTTTTTTTACTAAACAAATTAGTGTATTAAAGTATTACAAAAACTGATGTTGAAATTATTTTAGTAATAGAAATATTAAATTAATATTATTAAAAATATTAAAATATATATAATTTGGTATAATTAATATATAAAATTAATATTATAAATTACCTTGATCCCATATGAATATAATAAAATATATTTTTCTAGGATAACATCTTATCTTTATATATTTAAAAATCCATATATTGAATATTGTCAAATTTGACACTATTGTTGTTTTGTCAAAATAATGGTTTATTAAATTATTTAAAAATCATAGAAAAATTTAAAAAATATAGAGTAAATATTATATGTTATAAATTATTTATTTATTATTAAATTGACATCAAATATGTACATATTTCACCCTTTTAATTTTGAAATATTTTTTACCCTAGTTAAAATGAAATAGAATAACTAAATGATAAATTAAAATTATAAGGTTTAAATGGACAAGTAAAATGGTCTAAAATTTATTGGTTGATGATATTACAACCTTATATCATCTTATATTCTAAATTAGTAAATTTTTTATGTTTTTTTGTGTGGTTTTATTTTATTATAAATTTATACTTTTAGAGATTCCCAAAGTGCCCCTTACCTCAATTTTTAAAGGGGAACCTCCTCCCTCACCCCTTCACTTCGCATCAAGCTTTTAAGCTCGGCCATTACCTACCCATTTTCTTTATAAACTTCTCTAGTTACATTATATAAGTTATTTTCATCTCTAAATTACAACTCTAGTTCCTTTAAGAGGAGATTTAGAGGGAGCACATCGAAGAATAGAAGGTTCAGATGCATAAAAAGCATAGCAGGTCTAAGGTAAGGGATAATTTCGCATTCTCATTATTATTTGAGATTATTTATATGTAATTATTTACTTTGGTATATTTATCATCCATGTACATATTTTTTAATTATGTATTCCAAAATATTCTTTCTATTCTTCAACAATTGTTTAGAGTCAATTTTAACCATCAGTGAAAATTTATTAAACAGTATGAAAGAAATCTTCAGTCATTTTCAAATCGAGGTACTTTTTGAGTTTTCCATAAAAAGTATGAGGAGAATGTTTTTTTAATTTATACAGCATGAATGGATTTTAACATTTTAATAATTCCTTATTTCCATGAAGCTTCCTCTACACAATTTCATGTTTATTTTCAAATAAATTATTCTCTTTTAAAATTATGTGGCATTTTGAGAAAAGAAAATGTTTTTGAAGAAGAATGTATGTTTTACTCAATAATTAATGTCATTTATTCAATCAAAATTATTTCCCATATAATATTTCATTCATTAATTGGGTTATGTTTCAAGTATACTATCCCTATTATTTTTATGGTTTTATTATGTTTTTGATGGATTTATATTTATGAAATCCATTTGTTTTACATAGACTATGTTATGATGGAATAATGGTTAAGAAACCCATTCTATTCCTTAGGTTATGCTATGTTGAATGATTTATTTTTTTATTTCACATATAATAATGATTTCATTATGAGATGGATGGGACCTATATCTTCTTCCAATGCATTGGGTAAATATTTATATCTCATTAGATAGACCTGAATGGGATGGTAAGTAAACACAATTTAGTAATATGGGGCTGGAACGATAAGTAAATCTAGTTCAGTAACACAGTGATGGAATGAAAAGTAAACCCAGTTCAATAATGGAATTTTTCCACTATAATGGTCTTGTAAATAATCCTTGGCTAATATGTAAATTATTTTTTATGCTTAGTTTTTTCCAAAATTCCATTTTTTATGCCAATTCTATTTTCTCATTACTCTTGTTCCTTTATGATTTAAGCCATATGAACTACCAGGATTTATTTAATGACTCTATATTTTGATATTTTTTATACATGGTTTGATTTTCAAAAGTTATGTTGATGTTCTTACATTCTTATTTTTATGTTTTGTTTGACATTTTCCATGTTTACCCTTACTAGGCATTTGAGCTCACCCATTTTTATGATTATTTTCTCCATGATATGAAGAATGGTATTAAGTAAGATGTGTCAAAGATGGTTTCTATTTATGAAGTAAAATGATAGAGATAATGTAGATGTTTATGAACCAATTTTTTACATTTCCCAATTTCCAAATAAACAAAACTAATACTACCTTTGGGCATCTTTTTTTTAATATATTAATTATTCCAAAAAAGTAATGTAATGTCCATGTATGTCGATCTTAGGGTATTTACAGTGAAATTATTCAAAAATAACATTAACCACTTAGTACCCAAATCATTTTTCAATCTCATGGTTATCAATACTATGAAATATATGTTCTCAAAGTTTCATAACCCTTTTATCAAAATTGACCATAATGATGTCATCATTAAATATAATATTAACCTTAAAGGTTTTCTCTAACTTATAGACTTTATCTTTAATGTAATAACAATATTACCAAACAACCCTCATTTCAAATAACATGTTTAACCATAAGGGTGAAATTTACATTAATTATCTATCTCCCAAAATAGCATTAATTAATTTAAACTATTTTCACCTAAAAACCTAAAAGAGAATATATTCCATTAAAAATAAGATCTACCTTATAATTATTAACCATATATGGTATCAGTAACTCTTAAAATTTCATGATCTTCCCTAATCAGGGGATCGAGCTGCAACATCCCCAAGCCCACCTTGAAAGGTTAGGGGGCAGAGACAAACTCCAAAAGGTTTATCCTAATTGGGAGGCCTTCTCCTAATGTACATGTACCCAAAAACCTGACCATCTCAACGAATAAGTGTATATGAATAATAAAAAATATATGAAACAACTATAATGTAAACAATCACACAAACATATAGGGTGTATAAGATTATGAAAGTGGAATCTGAAAGGTAAAAGGGAAAAATACATGCCAAACCAAAGGATGTATCAACCTAAAAAAATTGGTATGTAAAATGATGAAGTATCCCAAAATGTGATCTAGAATCTATGACCAATATATTTAGTCATATACACTTGGTATCCCTAAGCTCCTATGAAGTCATCGTCGACCTATCCATCATTTGCATAAGACACAACACATGCATGAAGACTCCATAAAGGGGTGAGTATATACATACCCTGTTGGAATCCCTGAAATCTAAAGAGGGAGAAGAAATAAATGTAATATTAATAGACATTAAACTGTGAAAAATTAAACCCAAATCAATAAGGTAACCTCATCCAACCATCGGGACCTCAACGAGTAGTATAGGTGGACTACACGTTGCATCTCTTCCACCCATAGAAAGAGAGTACTAAATAAATCAACATGGATACATACTCCCAAACACACACACACACACACACAAGCACACACACACACACACATATATATATATATATATTCTCAAACCAAACAAACCCAAATGAGAGAAAATAGGATCTTCGTCTCACATCCCAACCTAGGAAAAGTGTCTCCCTCTATTCTAGTAGTCCATCAATGATACCCAACATCTCACATGTCTTTCCAGTAGAAAACATTCAAGTCAAGCCTCACCTCTACACAATGACACATATTTGAGGGGATAAAATATCTTGGTAGATGATTCCTACCCTCATACAATAGAAGGGTTCCACTTAGTAAAAAGTTAGAGCACCCATGCCCCACCTAGCTAGAGGGTGCCACTCTCGGTATGTAGAGGACCCAGGCCCATCCCAACTAGAGGGTGCCACTCTAGTAGTAAAAGGACCCATTACTTGTCTTTATGGGAGGGTTACAGTATAATACTCAAGAACCCATGCCCAATCCTAGATGAAGAGTTCTAATTGGGAAGATAGGTAGAGGACTTGTGCCTAGCCTAGCTTCAGGGTTCCACTCTAGTTGTTGAGGACCCCTAACCTATCTCTACTATAGGGTGATACTTAGATCATCAAGGAAACATGAACTATTTTTATAGGAAGGTACCTCTATGATCATTGAGGTACCATGCTCATTCCTTACTGCAGGGTTCCACTAGGAAAGAAGACTCTCGTGATCCTTCTTGATCATTATCGTCATCAGGCATCGCCTGAATAAGTGTATTTATTGAAACATATTGCATCATACCTGAAAAGGAATTACAGACGCCACTATCATGTTTACAAGAAAATAAACATTGGATATGCTACTCTTAGGCCAAAATCTGTGTGAAAACAATGGATATATGAGAATTTAAAGTTTCTTTAAAAGGAACCAAGGGGTACATGGTGTGTGAGGGAACCCACAAGACGTGTTCTCCTACTCCATCTCCAACTCATGTCCTAGGATTTATGTGGATCACCAACTGTGTAGAAATACATGACGTTTAGAACTAAATGATGTGTATATAGGATACATAGCATGTCCAAGTCACTCGGTGTCCTTTCCAGTGACCCATGGTTGTGTCCATGTACTTAAGTACACGGTTTTTTCCTAGTCGTGTCTGTGTATCCACCATGTTTATGTCTACTTCATCACAAAAATTGTGCTTGTATGTTCTCATGGACATGTACTTCTGCAGTACACATACTATTATCTAGAACAAGGTTACACATAGTGTGGTGGTGTCACAAAACATGTGTTACTTAACTCACCCAAATCCTTAGCCACCACAGCCAGGGACCTACACATCTTGTGTTCATTGGACTACATGGTGTTTAGTGATGGTTTTTTTTAAACATTAGATATATTACCTAAATGCTATATCTAGTCATCCCACCTTCAAATCTTACCTCCTTGATTCTTTAAAATGGTGGATCTAACATTGGAGAACATTTTTTATCCTCTGGTGACTGGGAAATCGATTTTGGTTGCTACAGATGAAACTCACACGAACCACCTCACACTACACATCAAATTCATACCCCACCTCCAACTATTCATATTTAAACTCAAAAAATTGATCACCCACATCCCTTAGTGCCAATGTTTCCATCCCTGATTCAATGTTCCATTCACTACACGTGATTCCATTGTGAATCTCGTGGTCCAATTGTGTTTGATACCACCCAGGAAAACTGTCCCATGGCTCCATAGCCTAATGGAAAATAATGTGATGAAATCTGGGGAGGAAGGCATGAAAACTATTTTATTAATTGATTCTAAGTGTTCTTGGAAGAAGATCATAAATGGGGATATCCAGCATGTGAAACAAAAGAATAAATACTTTAATTTTAATACATGGGCACATCAATGTCTGGAAATTAGTACATATCAAAGAATTAATGATTCTACTCAATCCATTTAATCAAAAAGGTCATAAAACATGGATTTAATACACCAACCTAGATATTGGATAATTTTTTATCAAAGAATGTTCTCTCTAATAATTTAAGGGAGTTTTTTCTTTCACTACTCTTTGATCATCTTTGATTCTGAGTTTCATTATCATTGGATGTAATTCTCCAATAGAGGGGGAGGAAGAACTCTTTAGATTCTCCCAAGGTTTATGAAGATAACCATGGGAAAATAGAAATTTTGGGGAATTTATAAAAGAAATCCATTATTTTAATTTAATTAAATAATTAAATTAGTAATTTAAGTAATCCATTGAACATACTTCTAACATCCATTTTATCTAAACACACCGCATTGACCAATTTTTTTTCACAACTAGGGTAAACAATGTGTACTGGAATCAACCATGGTCTCATATTTCTAATAAAATACCACATTTAATATTTATCCCATTTTCTTTAATAACTTTCATGTGTGTAATATAAAATATTTTTAGTATTTTTATAAAATAAATTTTGGCCACATTGGGTCTCAAAATCATACGTCGTCTCAACCCCCAGCTTTGGAAATATATATAGAAATATTTGAAATACTTAAAATAAAAAAACCACATCTTGACATAATTTCATATTTTAATATTTTCATCCTTGAGAAGAAAAACTAAAAAACAACTTGGGATATTGAACCCGCATCTCGCTCTCCCAATCCCTATAGATCTCTGGCACATTTTTGTGTTTCTACAACATGAAAACCAAGGGGAGGATCTGTCTATGAAGGGTCTTATCCTCTAGATAATCAATCTCCACTAGGTTCTCCAAAAAAAGTGGTCCCATACTTGATGTACAAATCACCCTAGTAGATGATTTGTGTGGGGTCGTGCCCATATGTCCTCAAATGTGACCAGTGGAAGACATTGTGCATCCACTCCAACTATGATGGTAGGGTGAGGTGGTATGAAATCTCACGAAACCCTAAAAGATCTCAAATGGCCCAATGAACCTCAGGGGTAGCTTTCCTCCCTAGCATAACCTCCACAATCCTCATCATTTGGAGACTCTAAGGTAAATGTGGTATCGATGCTCGAAATTCAAGGGCCTAAAATGTTGAATTACTTAAGATTTATGCATTCTATTGGCTATCCTCATTTGCTCATGGATGACCTGGACCTTCTCCACCGTTGCCTACACCATCTATGTACCTATAGTATATTCCTTATTGATCTCTATATAGCACAAGGTTAACCTATAGAGTCTCCCTTATAGGGACTCTAATGGTTCCATGCTAAAATTATAGTGGTAGATAGTGTTGTATGAAAACTCTGGCAAGGGAATGTGATCCTCCCATCTCTAAAAAAAGTTAAACATGCAATACCTTAGTGTATCCCCCAACACATGGATAGTGCACTCTTTATTCCCATTTGTCTAGTAGTGAAAGTCTATACTCATCCTCTTCTAGGTCCTTAATTACTCATGCAAGCCTCTCTACAATCATGATGTAAATCACACATCATGATTAGGGACAATAGTTGAGGGTGGCCCATAAAGGAGAACAGTCTCTGGCATATAAATTTTCACTATACTCTTTATTGAACTATTCTCTCTAATAAAAATGAAGTATGAATACTTTGTGAGTCATTAAACTATCACCTATATGGAATCACTTCCCTTAATAGTCTATGGAATCCCTATCACAAATCCCATGTATTCTCCATCCCATTTGTACTCCAGGATCTCAAGGGGCTGCAACAAGTATACAAGAACCTAATTCTTAGACATTACCTACTGATAGGTGAGGCATCATGAGAAAACATTATCCATGATATATCTCATGTCGGTCCATAAAAACTTCTATTGAAGTTTTATGTACATCATCCCCACACCATAATTTACAACCAAAGTATAAGTGTGAAACTCCATAATCACCTCATCCCATATCATGTTTCAGACAACTCACCATCCCTGAAAAAGAATGACACAATTACCTTAATTATAATATCCATATGGTGAATCTACTATGGATATCTAGTCATGCAAGACCTCACAACTGATTTCTCCCAAATGGGACTCTCTCATATAGTTGAGAAGTAAAGGAGTCAATATTATCAATAGAAAAAAATCTTCACTCTCATGCTCCCTTAGGGATGGCTGTAAGGAATCCAAATACTCAGAAGCCTACTACACCAAGAAAGCTTGAGACTTCCTGTTAAGGGAATATTCTACCATGTTTTCCTTTCATGTAGTATATACTATCTCAAATCTATAGTCATATAAGAATTCTAACCATCACCATTGTCTTAGGTTCAAGAACCTCTGTATGAAGACATTCCTGATACTCTAATTTTCTAAGAAAACTTGGAAGTTCTCTCCTAGAAGATTGTGCCTCTACATACTTAGTGCCAAAGATACTACTTCCGACTCTAGGTTGGGAGTCATGTATTTCTTCTCATAGGGTCTTAATTTTAATGAACTATATGTGATAACTGCCTATCTCTCATCAACATGCATCTGATCACAACTCCTGAGGCATTGCAATACACTACTTAATATATGACCTCTTGTGATAGTGTCAATATAGGATCACTCATCACTCTCAGCCTCAACTCTTCAAAGTCCCTCTAGTATTACTCTTTCTAGTTAAACTTCTTCCCCTGCAACATCAATGTAGTCCAATAGGATTCAATCCAAAATATTTCTACCCAAAACCTCTTGTAGTACCCCAAAAATTCAAGAAAACTTGGCACCTATCACACACTATTGGGTGGATCACAAGAAATCACTACATTGATCTTTAATGGTTCCATGGCTAAACCATTATTAGAAATGACATTCCCCAAGAAATGAACCTCATGAATCCAGAACTAGCACTTTGATAACTTTCCATAAATCTAGTTCTCCCGAAGAAAATCTAGGACCATCCTCAATTTCTCTGCATTCTCCTCCTCCGACGTAGAGTATATGAGTATTTCATCGATTAAGATAACCAAAACAATTTTTGTAAGGCTGGTAAACCTTGTTCATAAAATCCATAAACATTTTCGGTTAATTTGTCACATCAAAGTTAATCACTAGGAAATAATAGTGTCTATTATGACATCAGAATGCTAGATTTGGAATATCAGTCTCACAGACCCTCCACTGGTTGTAGTCAAACCTGAGAATGATCATTGAGAAACATATTTTGCCTCAAAACTGGTCAAAGAGGTCATTAATCCTTATAAGGATGTGCTTTTTCTTTATCATGGAATAGTTCATTCAATGATAATCCACACAAAGGTGAAATATCTCATCCTTAATTTTCATGAACAGCATTGGAGCTTCCCAGAAGGATATGTCGGTCCTTATAAAACTTGTATCTTGATGGTCCTCTAACTAAAACTACATCTCCCATAGAATTATAGGGGACATATAATATACCAAAAAATATAGTTGAATGGTCTCAAGATGATAGTTGATACAAAATTTTATCTCATACATCAGAGGTAGTCCCATAATGTAAATAGGGTATAAGTCCATAAAATCCTCCACGGATGAAGGAATCCAAATTCTTATAGATCCTACTACACCAAGGGATACACTTTCCAATTGATAGGTGATGATCTATAACCTCCTGATTGCAGAACCCACTCATAACTCTATAATATCTCTCATATTGGTAAAAGTGATTCTTGTCCCATTACTGTGAAGGAATCTGACTCGTCTATGGTGACAGTCAATCTGGGATTAGAACATGGAAAACTAATCCATACCCAAAAGGACATCATAAAGTCCCATCATGATAACCAAAATTTCCCATGTGAAACTCTATCCATAAAGAGATAGATCACACTATTGATAGATAAAATATATAGAAAAAGAGTTCCTTGTAGGAACCTCAAGATAAAGATGTTGCGATAAATCCTCTACTGGGAAATCCATCTCTTTCATGAAGATTTTATATATAAAGTAATTAATGTAAAATATGTCTACTAATACTAAATAAAGAGTATAAAATACAAAAATCATACCTCTAATAATCTAATTTTATTTGGGTTCATACGCTTCAATGGCATGTAGATGACCGCAACCCCAACTGTCAGTTACCTCATCCTGACATGGGCCACCTTGTGGTGGTGGTGGAAGGATATTATTTAATTTTCCACCACCCAAAACTCCTCCCACTCCTCTTATAACCCAACCTTGCTGGGGTCCACCATACCCTCACCTAGGTGATCCCTGATCATGATGTTATCTCTTACATGGCAGCATGTCGGCTATCTAGTTGTGCTCCTCTGCACATCTGATTAGAAAATCATGCACTCTATGACCTCACACATCAAAAGAATGAAATATAACTTATATGATCTACCATAGTCCTTTGTGCTATCACTGACCATGTATTTGAGCCTGGTCCTGGTAGTATCTCTTACTCCAAGATCTCACCGACTAACATATGCTAACTACTATAGATGACTCACCCCTATGATGTCCACGACCAGATCCATCCACCTGGAATCCCTCTAATATGAATATATTGGTCATTATTCCCTTATACAACACCCTAATATTGGTGGGAATTCACAAGGGTTCCATGATGGACCATATTACTCAGAAGATCCCCTTCTCAAACTTCTATTCTCAGAAGTAGTAATCTTGAATCTTGTCAAGGGAGTATGACATAAAGTTTTTGAACCTCACAATGTACTCATCCACTGTCTTACCTCTCTTATATAGATTCATAAGGTCAAAAATATAAACTTGGTAAAAAATATATGGGTAGTACTCCTCATAGAAAAGATGCTAGATGTAGGGACATGAGAGTGTCAGCTAATTGTGCATATGGGTAACAAGACTCCACCAGAGCCTAACTACTTCATGGAAAAGGATAGTTGAGAGTGAAACCACCTGATCCATCAGTGTCTAGATGAGCCTAAAAATATATCCCATCAACTCTAGAAAATACTTCGCTTCCTAGGGATCTGGCTAGCTATGGAACCTCATCTTCCCCTAGCACTTGAACTCGCAGAGTGTGTTAAGCCTACATGTATACTCAACATTCTATACATGGATGATATGTTTTTTGATAGGTGGTGGTTCTTCTACTTATCCTCTTGGAGGAAGGATCTCAAATAATGGACCTTGAACTGAGGCGTAATCTTTCATTGAATCATCGTTATGATCTAGAACTCAAAACCTGGTCGACCATCATCATAGAGGAATCTTGACAATTTAATCAAGACACACCACGATCAGATGAGAATATATATATATAAAAACAGGTAGGTGACTCAATAAGTGAAGTGAAATAATCAATCCTATTTGATGAATGTACCATTGATCCTTAAAACCAATGTCTTAGTATACCGAGTCAACAAGCAGGTATTAAAGGTCTTGGTGAATTGATACTTTCGCCACCCGTACCATCATTGGATTCCCTAGTCTAAGAGCTGCACTAAATACACTTAGAAATTGTTTCCCTAAGAACCAAAAAAATCCTCATAATGGGATTTCACCAAACACCATCCCACTGAATGAACTTCTCTGATAAAATTCTTTCACAACCTAACCCAAACCAGGGATCAAGTAGAAACTACCTCAAGCCCGCCTCCATTGGCCAGGGGTTGCGGCAAGGGAAAAAAGACATATCTTAAATGAGATGACTTTTCCTAATGTGTATGTACACACACACCCAACCATATCAATGTGGAAGTGCATAGGAATAATAATAAAAAGATGAAATGTGTATATTGAAAACAAGAATTTAAAACCTCTAGTGTATAAAAGAGAATGATATTACAAACCGAAAGGTAAAAGGGGAAAAATACATGCCCAGCCAAAAGATACCCTAACCAGAAAAATATGAAAAGTAAAATGTTGAAAGTGACCAACACTTTATCACCAAGCAATGACCACCATATGTGGTCCTATGCACCCGGTAACCCTAAGCTCCTCTAAAGTCGACATCGACCTATCCATATTCATAAGACATGACACGTGTAGAAAAATCCAATGAAGGGGTGAGTATATACATATGCAGAACGGCACCTGAAAATCTGAAGGGGGGTTCCTAAGAGATACAATAGGAACATATAGTAAACATTGAACATCTCAATATAAAGTAAGAAGGCAGCCTCATCCAACCACATGGAGCTAAATGAGTCATGTATGTGGTCTACACGTCAAGTCTCTACCACCCTTAGAAAGAGTGTAGAAAAATCCATCAACATGGATACCGATATAAATATATATATATATATATATAAACACTCAAACCAAATAAACCCAAATAATATAGAAGGGGATCTCAATCTCACAACCCAACCCATGAAAAGAATCATCATTCATTCTTGGAGTTCATAAATTTTACCTAGCATCTCACGCATCTGCCCATCAGAAAAATCCAAGTCATGCCTCACCTCACCATTACGTCACACAGTCAAGGGGCCATGTTCTCTTGGTATAGTACCCATTCCCTGGTACAATACGTGTAACATCCCCCAATTCGACATTATCTCATGTGGCCCGAAATGGTTGGTTATGAGACCTCAAGTGAACCTCTCGGATGCCATAGGAAACTAACTAGGAGTGAGGGTGTGAATAATATAGTGTAGAGACTACACCCCATTGTATGAAGTGTAATACCATAATAAAAAATTCACGAATAAACTGAAATAATCAGAGTAAATAAAATGTAGAAGACAGCTATAAAAATCAGCTAGATAATACAATAAATAGATAAGGAACAATTTAATGACATGATTAAATGTTACTAAATGACATTCTAGAACAATACAAGAAAAGAATACCAGATTCAAATAAAATACTCAGTGTCATGGGTCCTGAACCCCATGTCGGTCTCATCTTCAAACTCTAGCCCAACCAAAAACTAGTAATCAAAAGAAAGTTCATTTTCCCTTATACAAACTTGCATTCTTTAAATCTACTAAAGTGATAAACAATGGCCGGAAGAGGGTGTGTGCATAACTCGATAGGTTGAAAACACCATGTCTAAGAAAAACCATTTGATAAAAAGTGTACGTAATAAATCTATAATCACGTGTATTAATTAATTAAACAATTAATAAAATATAACAACAACCAGCTTCAGATCCATTCCATAATATCTCTGAGAAATACTTACAACCATTCCAACCACAACCATATAACCAAGGTAAACAACATGATTTGACACCATGCTAGAATATCTCTTATAATGTCTTATGACCATTCTAACCAGAACCATATAACCATGGTATAGTCACAATAATCTGGGTCAAATCCCTATAATAATTACTTCATCAGACTGGGAATAACATGCTATCTATAAGCATTACAACATGGGATTGGGACAAGCCCGATCAATATCAACATTATAGCATATACATGTGAAAAATCCTATGCTAAATCCATTATATAAGCATCTTAGCATGGAACAAAATTTTTATCATATATAATGGATATCTCAATATCACATTACAATCCTCAATAGTTAATTATATAAATTACCATCCATCTTTCATATTCCACAATCAATTTAATTAAAAATAGATTAACAATTATATAAATAAGTAAGAAACCCCAGTTTAGGGACACAATAATAAGAAATCATCTTAGGTCACATGTCATGTTAAACATACTTTAATCCAGTAGCCAATTACAAATCCAATGGAAACCAAAGGATTTAATGGTATAATCTCATTCAATTATTTAATTAATTTGGTCACACGTAATGGGGGATAAATCATGATATCTCATAAACCTGACAATAATAAAACCATAGGTTTAATATTTAGACCCCCTACCTTAACAAAACAAAGAACGCCACACTTCCAATGGAAAATTTTCATGATAAGGAAGGTGCATAAAATTATTAAGATGTTTATAGATAAAAAATATTCAAGATAAAAACCAACATTGAAACTGGAAAAGGATTTCACTACAACGGTTAGAGAACCAAGGGAAAGAAGGAAGAAACCTAACCAAGGGAACTTATCAGAGATTGAAAACCTAAACATAATTTCCAAGAGTGATGTTGGTACTCTAAATTTTTTTGGAGAATTCCCTAGGGTTGAGAGGAGAGAAGATGTATTGAAAATAGAATTAATTCTACCTGTAAAGCACGTTTAATAATACAAGTCAGGAATTTACATGTTTTGTAATATAGTTTCATGTCGTTTAAATGTCATTAATGTAATTATAAATAAAATCCCAACACCTCAGATATAATTTATTAAAACCCTCAAAATATTACATGACATGTAATCCCTTTATATGATGTGTAAATATTATTGAGTTAATTTTTTAGACTATTTTACTTTTAAACAAACAGAACATCTTTTAATGATTCTAACCTTTCCATGGACCCATATTAAAGCATTATACCATTTATACCCAAAATACATTAATTTAAATGAGTATAAATCTCTGAAAATTAGGTCATTTTTTCCAATAAATTTTCTTCATATCTGAACCAAACTTGACCACTAAGGCTCAAAAAAAACATAGAGGGAAATGTAACTAAAAGAAGACAGGATTATACAACCTCCCCACCTTATAAAAGATCATACCTAATATTATCTAAGAACCACTTTTAGGTCTTAGTGAACATATATGGCCACGGTGTTCTCATATATGACCCCCTCTCCTAGGTCTCCTCCTGAACTCACCCATGCTTCCACTGTACTCAAACCAACTATATAGTCTAACCGCGAAGTTATTTATCAATACGATCCAAAATTTATATAGGATTTTCCTTAAAGGACTCAACTATAGCACCCTAATATTTTTTTGAAATATATTTTTGAATTAATTTAATCTTTTGGATATTTAATTTCAGGCCAAACTGAAAATAGTTTATTTTATATTAAAGAATTTTTTTTTATGTTATGTGAAACACCAATATAATCATGCAATAAACACAACATAAATTTCATCTTGGTCTACATATAACACCTAGGTTATATATAATTACACACATCAATGACATTCCTCGATGGTTTGCGTAACATTCATGGACGAGTTTTATAGAATAATAATATATTATTAAAATATTATTATAAGTTATAACCTAGCATTTAAATTAAAGGTTATGAATATTACTAAATAACATATAAAAAAATATGGTTTACTCAAATATAATTGAATCCATATGTAACCAACTAATTATAAATTAAAATATAAGAACCAATTTAATATAAATGATATATTTTTATTTTTATGCTCCCAAAGGTGTTTTATCTTAATGAATTAAAATACATACAATGATTGAGTGATATGAATGTAATTTATTTTTTATATATTCAATAAAATATTTTTTATATTCATCCAATATATTTTTGGTCTTATGATAAAAACAAACCTAATTTTATCCATAAAATACTATATTTTTTATTAAAGAATCTTTACCTCTTTTTAATGGAAAACCCATTTTAAATACAATTTTTGGAACATTAATGAATTATATATGTCAAAATAAACTTCATATTTTAAATAAAAACATTAAAATTGTGTCAGGGTACATTTATGGTATTTTTCTATAATGTTTCCTTTTTAATGAATAGTTAAAAAATATGGAATTTTAGTTCAAAACTGCTTTTTAATATAATATATTTACATTGATTAATTACATTTTAAATTTGTTTCAAAGTTTAATTAGATCATATTATTAAAAAACCCAAATTGGATAATTTGAATCAATTTCACTTTGGAATTTTATATAAAAAAATAGAAAACTTTTGAGAATTTTAACTTTAAAAAACATAGTGTCATCCATTCAATTGGATAAATTTAAATTAATTTAAGCCACTTATGTGATTGGAATTTGAAAAAATGGATACTATATTTTGAATAATCATAATTTATAATGTCTAACAATTTCAACTTATTTTTTGACCATAAATATTAGTGAAAGTGATTAAAATTGATTATAATGATTAAGGTTAAATTAAACTTAATAAGGGACTGGACATTACTATTAAGAGACCAAACGACCTAAAAACTATGAAAGATCCATTTATGTCCATATTTCAATCATATCCTCCCTTTTATATTATTGGTTCCATTATTAGATCCATATTTCCTACAAAAAACTTGGGTGAAATTCCTTTTCCCAAAATTAAAAAGATAATTGCTCCTCCTCCACTATAAAAAATCCTGCTCTCCCGCCACTTCATCACACCTATTGAGCCACTTTAACTCGACCAATATCTACCCAAATATTTCATCAATATCTGTAAACTCAACCTAGAATGCACTAATTGGGATAAAATCAATCCAATGAAGCCTTTTGGTGCAAACCAAAAGGAGTTACCCGAATAAGAGGTAACACTCTTCCTTAAGTTCTTTTATTTTATATCAATTCTCCATGCCCCTAAAATATTTCATTCAATTAATGTATAAAAAAACCACTATAGTAAATATAAAATGATTTTTTATGCTAAGGGTTCCAGCTACACTTACACATGCTTTCATATAATGGTTAAAAAATATATTGTTTATATATATAATGAACTACCGCCTCACGAAACAATGATTGTTCGTTTTTTATTTACCAACTCTCATGGTGGGAATTATGATGGAAAATATGTTTATATATGTTGTATAATATATTTATTATGTCTTTAAGCTTATATAATATTTTTACAACACATATATTTAAACTTTACATTTGGTGTAAATATGATAATTTCATTCGAGGATGTGTGGACTACCACCCCCTCAATGCGATGTGATTCGTTCACACACTATATGGAATGTATTAAGGATGTGTTTAGTGAACTTATATGAAATATATGACAAAATAATGTTACTTTAATTATATTATTTACACATATACATATATTTCATTTTATTGTTTTCTTTCAAAATGACAATAAAATGGAAACATGCTTCATGCATACGTACGACCTACCATCTCCATGAATGGTATATTATATTTCACACTTATATACTCTATATATTCTTATAATACACATATTCTGAGTATAAATGATATTTATATCATCATTTAAATTCTATAAATCGTTATATAAGTATAAGGAAAAAATATATAACAAATTAAGACACATGCAAAGAACAATGTTGATATTACCTAAAGAGAAACCTTAACATATAATTGAATACAAGTGGGTAACATAATGTCATAATAAAACCATATATGGTATTAGATATAATAATATGATTATTTTATATATTTATAATAAAATTATATTTATTATACAGGATGTTTGTATGAGTATGATGAGAGTCCGGACATGAGGTAAGCTAAATTTCATCAGACTTTTTATTTGGGTGAGCTGCAAGCCATAGACACCACTCTTTTCTTTTTTGTGGTGAATATAATGACCATTAATTTATTACATGATTCTTATTACAAAATATTATGTGTATTTAAATATCCATTATATGATATTTCTTTCATGGGGAAAATATTTCAGAAGTTTCCATATTGGTAAGGTAGTTAGGTCTAAATTTTCCTTCTTTGAGACACGTGTTTCTTATGCGCCTACATTATTTTTTGAGGTGTATATATCTAACGACCCAAGATTGAAGTACATGGAAATTACATTACTTTTTCTTAATACTTAATATATTATAATAAAGACACCCAAATACTATATTATTTTAGTGCCATTGGAATCTTGGAACACAATCTTCTAATTTGGTGAAAGATCTTCAACATTTCCCTTAAGGATCTTCCCCTTTAGTTTTCCTACCTAAAAATTTTCTTTATATCTCAGGGAAAAGAAAACTTATGAAGATGGTGAGCTCAGATTCTCAATAAGGTAAAATAAAGAAAATATAAATGATAACATGAACATAAGAATGTAAAAACATAAACATAACTTTTGAAAATCATATGTATAACATATATCAAAATCTTGAGTTATGAAATAAATCATGATAGTTAATAAGGAATAAATCATAAAGGAACATGAGACATAATAAAATAAATTTTTCATAACACATGGAATGGTGGAAAACACATAAGAATAAAAATTAATTTTCATATTCACTAAGGCTCATTGACAAATCCATCATTATGGAAAATGTCCATTACTGAACTAAGTTCACTCCTCATTCCAGTCTTGTATTACTGAACTGTGATCATTTCTCATTTCGCACCTATATTATTGAACCGAGATCATTTCTGATTCCAGCCATGTATTACTAAACTGAGATCATTTCCTATTCTAGTAATGTCTATATCGTGAGATATAATTATTTACCCAATTAATTAGAGGGAGATACCGGTCTCGCCCATATCATAATGAAATCATTTATACGTGTGCCCCAAAAACATAAATCATTCATTATAGCATAACATAAAGAATAAAATGGGTTTCTTAAACATCAATTCATAATAACACAATCCATATAAAAAAATAGATTTTATAAATATAAATCCATAAAAACATAATCAAACCATAGGAATAATTGAGATAGTATATGTGAAACATAACCCCATAAAGAATGTAATCTTAGACGGAAAATATTTTTTATAGAACACTTGAAATTAATTCTTGAGTAAAATATACATTCTTCTTCCAAAATGTTTTCTTTTCTTAAAATACCAGATAATTTTAAAAGAAAATAATTTCATGGAAAATAACCATTAAATATTGTAAGATAATATTAATAGAGATAAGGTGCTATGAAATCATAAACATCTATTCATGCCATATAATTTAAAAAAATAATCTGGTACTTTTTTTTAAATAGTAAAAAAGTACCTCATTTGGAAAACGAAAAAAAGATTCATTTCAAACCATGTATTGAAATTTTAAAATTGGGTAAAAATGTCTTTAAATATTTACATAATAATAGTAAAATATTTTATGAAAACGTTTTTACAAAACATGTACATGTATAATAAATATACCCTAATAAATACTTACATATAAACAATCTTGTATAAAAATAATATTGCCAAATTATCCCTTCCCTTAGGTCTAATATCCTTTGTATGTATCCAAAACTCATGTATAATGATTTTAATAATTTCATTGAATTATTATGTAATAATATTCATT
This sequence comes from Viscum album, assembly GCA_963277665.1. NCBI lineage: Eukaryota > Viridiplantae > Streptophyta > Magnoliopsida > Santalales > Viscaceae > Viscum > Viscum album. The sequence continues at coordinate 511,426,896 of OY728145.1, forward strand.
TTTATGATATCATATATTATCATATTATCATTATTTTTTTAGTAACATGTCATTATTACTCGTTATTCTGGTATTAAAGGCTTCATTTACTTATGCATGTTTTTTCAAATAAGTTCTTATTATCCTTCTTAGGTCATAGTTATATCATTAAAAAATTATGTTAACATAATATATACCATATTTATTCATTCTATACATTTATATAATTAGGATTTAATTGATATCATGTAGAATGAATCACATCGCATCGTGGAGAAGGTAGGTTGTACGTACACACGAGCGATGATATCATTCCCATAATTGTGAAATGGTATGAAAGTCGATGGTATAAATTTTTTTCCAGAATACATATCATGTTTAAATAATCACATATAGTTATTATTTGCATCATTATACCCATCCATGTAAGGTGGTGGTGAAAAACAGATTACACCACGGCATAGAGACAGTAAGTCGTATGTATGCACGCGTGGTGATTTCGTTTTTCGTGGGATGGATAGAAGGTGGACTAGGGTTGTTAAAAAATCCTAATAACATCTCAGTGTATATGTGATACTGGAGTTATTAATTTATAATGATACAACTCATGAAGAGTAAGTATAAGAAGAAATAAGTTTGAAAGAATCAATGGAGGAGATTACCACTTCTTCAACGAGCTCACTCTATATTGCCTCTTAATGCACTATGGTTGGTCATTAGAGAAGAACAGAACCTCTAGAATGTGACTAGAGAATTTTATCAGGGAAACATATTGGTTATGGCCAATATTTAAGGCTTATAGTTAAGTGATGTTGTGAGGTAGAGTGAGCCCTTTTATAATTGAGGTGAGGGGTATATTTGGAATCTCCAAAATAGTAATTTTTAATAAAATAAAACCACATCAAAAAACCTCCAAAATTTACTAATTTAGAATATGATATTATATAAGGTTGTAATATAATATACCAATTCTTTTTAGATATGTTTTTCCATTTAAACCTTATCATTTTAATTTACCACTTAGTCATTCTATTTCATTTTAACTATGGTAACAAGTATTTTAATATTAAAAGGATGAAATATTTACTTATTTTATATAAAATAAATCATAATATATAATTTAAATAATTTTAGACCATATAATAATTATAATATATTTTTCAAAATGTTTTATGATTTTCAAATAATTTAATAAAACATTAATTTGAAAAAACATCAATAGTGTCAATTTTGACACTATTCAATTCATGGATTTTTAACAATATCAAGATAAGATGTTATACTCAAACCAAATATTTTATTCTATCACTATGGGGTCAATTTCATCTATAAAATTCGTTTAATATAATAATTATCCTAAATTATATTTATTTTAATATTTTTAATAACATTAATTTGATATTTACATTAATAAAATATTTACAACATTAGTATTGTGTAATTATTTTATATACTTATATATTGAATAAAAATTAAAAATAAAATACTATGATGAAGATAAATTCTATATCATTCATAATAATTATTATAGTAGAATATATCACTTTTAAAATCCAACATTAAAAATGTTATATTTATTAAAACATGAATATGAAAACTTTAACATTACTTTATATAAAATATTACAATTGTCATAATCTATTCCAAATAGATCCAAATGATCAATAATTTGTCCCTCATATGATTCTGGTATATATATACTCGAAAATAAATATTGGGGAAATTTTTTTCTTTCTTTTAACATTCATTATCATTTTAATAATTATTATTTTATTTATTTTCATCAATTAATTTTTTTTTGCATTATCAATTTATAAGCCATTATGATTTTTTTTAAAGGGAATTCTTGAGAGTGACCTTTTCGAACCCTCCACACTCAAGAACCCCCCTCCCTATGAAGAGGTCATCCTGAGATGCCCTAGCTGGGGAGGAGCCGTTGTCAGCCGAGATGACATTGCGTCCCACGGGGTAACACATCAATCAGCGATGGTTCGTCACAGCAAGCTGTCAGCCAGGTGAAGTGCGCCCATTTTGCCGACCCGGTGAGACACCGGGTGACCCGGCAAGACGAGTGGTACAAAGGAGGCAGAAATTCTTCCTAAAGCATGGATCGAACCCCCGACCTCACCGAACACTGTTGCTTTGGCCCTCGACCCTACACCACTACGTCACCGCCGAAGCGGCATTTATAAGCCATTATGATAATTATTTATTATCTAAAATTTAAAATAAATTACCATGATAAAGAAATAAATTTTAAATTTATAATTAGTACTTATAGTCAAATTTATCTTCTTTATAACCATTTGTTAAAAATAATATAATTTTTTAAAACATGAATGTGACATCTTTAAAATTCTAATAAATTAAATAATATAAAGATCACAATTCCACCAAAGTGGTCCAAAACATCAAAAATTAATTTTTGACATGAATATATGTTTTGTAAGTTAAAAATTTCCATTTATATTTGTTCATAATATAATTTTTTCCCATTTCGACACATAATAGATATTAAAGACAAAGAAATTGTCACTATGTGTCTTTCTTTGATTTAAATATTATTTAAGTCATTTTCATGGACAAGTGTCCATTAAATTTCATAATTCAGATAATAATTTTTTAAGGTATGAATTTTATTCACGAAATAAAATTTTATCATTTTTATGGTCATTTTATAGTATTCATGCTTTTTTAGCCTAGATTACATAATTTACCCTTTACCTTGGTAACAAAATTTACCATACCTACTATTCATATTTGCCAAAAATAAAAGTGGCCTAATTACCAAATTCAGACCTCTAGAATAAAATTTGAACATCCATTTTTACAAATTCAAAACACAATATTTTTAGAATTCAATTAAAAATATAACTGGTCAAATGTCATGAAAAATAGTTTTTTGGAAAAACATCCTTTAAAAACAGAAAATGTTTGTATAATAAATTCTTTTATAAAATCCATTTCAAAAAAAAATAATTGTATAAATATAAATTAATTTAAATTTAAAACTACTCAAAAACATTATTTTTCATTTTAATGCTTTTAAAAGAAAATATAATTTTCAATAAAAATTAGTATTTTTACTATTCATGAAATAATGAATCTTATTAGAAAAATACCAAAAATTCAACCAAAGTAAATTTTTATAATCCTCTATAAAAGATGAATTTTATTTTTTTCAAATATATTATAAAAAAGTTTAAAAAACTAGATTTAAAATGGGTGCTCCATCAAAAGGCAGAAAAAACTTCATTTTTTAAAAAATACTTCTTTTTTCTGAAAAATTGAATTTGTTCTTATATCATGACTAAAAAACATATAAGATAAATTTTAAACATTATATTGAATATATTAAATATATATTTATTTAATAAAATCAATCAGAAGTGGTTTTATTATTTTATAAACTCACTTATTTTCATTTAAATTGAAAAACATTTTCTTTTAGTTTTAAAACATGGTTTAATTTATATTTAATTTCTCACCAAACAATTAATTATATAAACATGTGTAAAGAATATATTCATAAATTAGTAAATTTTTTTCATACCCATTATTATAATGGTTTTTTTATAAGGTAACATAATAATATTTAGTTTTTCACTTAAACTCGGTCTTGCGTAAAATGAATTCAATCCAAATAACTTGAAATTGTGTGTAACACTAGCTAAGAATAATGTTGTGTATACCTCAAACTAATAAATTGTTTCATGTAATGCTATATTATCTTAGTATAGATTACAACATAATAAATCAATGAAATCTTTTTAAAAAAATTACCTCATAAAAATATCATGGTGTTACATTCTACCCCCCTTAAAATGAATTTACCCCTCGAAATTTGTCATGGTTGTAAAAGGATAGAAACCCACTTTGTAAGAAAAAGAATAAAAATTTATTCTAAAATGGAATATTAGTAAATTAATATTTTTCCAAATTAAATCATAATTAGGTCTCTAAACAGTAGAACATAAGTGAATATTTGGTCATAGAGGAGAAATGTAAATTATCATAGAGATTGATAAAGATTATTGATCACAATAAAGTGGGTGATCGAGATGAAGTTAATAATCACAAATCATAAACTAAGGAATCATACAATGTGTCATTGATATCATCAAAAAGTATGATAATAAGCGACCCTATTACATCACAATCCATTTTTCCTAATATTTAATAATTTCCATGAGAGGATATACTTACGTGATTTCGGTACAATCTCATTGTTGGTCATGCCTTGAACAATTTCCAATTCTACTCTTATTAAAATAAATAAAGATGAATTTTTCATTCTGGAAGTGTTATCAGTTCATGTGATCCATAAATAGGATGATAAGTCATTCTATCTATTTAACAAAAGGTTATAAAAAGTTATCAAATATGCATAAGTCCACATATGGTGAGATAATACTTTATTCTAAAAAACTTCATCCAAAGTTTGACGTAAAATTTTTATAAAATGATAACCATAAAATCCTTCTAAAAGTTGAAAACCCAAAATTTATAAAGAGTTTCACTAACATGGATTAAAATTTATCCACCATATATAATAAGGTATCTATTGTTGGTCACATTCCAAACATGTGAATACCTTCATCATATATTCTCTTAAGTCGTAGTAATAACCTAAATTAACATATATCCTTACTGAAAACATGTTTGTTTCCTTATTCCAAAGCTTATTTGATATATTACTTAGGTCCCAAAAAATTTTATACATCATCCATGATAGCTTAACCCTCTTGAAAAAAAATCCATAATTGGTTCCCAAGAAACTAGTATCATCAAATTTACTTCTTCATATCTAATGTATCTTTATCCAAACATAATTTTCCTAACATAAGGCACATATAAAGAGTTAACATTCCCTTAATAATGTGTTCTAAAATTATATCACCTTACCCTTAAATCACTTTTCTATGTATTTATAACTATTAAAAATATCATTTCCAATAAATAATGAAAAACTTATACTAAAAAAACTTATATATTTCAGAATTCGTATAACATAATCTTTGAATTTTGAAACATATACACATCAATCATCCAACTTTATTCTTATACCATTACTCAAGATCAACCATCCTAGTCTATCCTAAAATAATAATCATTTATTAATGTTTATAAACCTTAATCAACCCAAGATTTTGAGGTTTAATATAAACAATAATTCTAGAACATCCCTTTCCTTTTACATGTCTCTTATAATCTCTTTATCATTAATAGTATAACCAATACTCATAAAGACATCATGATTCTCTTCAGGATATTTTCAGCTATGAAATCAATTTTAATAATTTTTATACTTTTCACATCTGAATCATCCAATGTTAACTATGTTCTATCTAGTTTTGGCTATTAACTTAGACCAAATAGAAAAGTGTAAGAAAAAATTATCATATATGAAAATAAAATAACCAAGGTAAATTACTTTAAATATTTCAATCTATGACACATTAGGTTTAATTATATGTTATTCATGATTATTATCAAAATTTTAGGATTGTAATCTATAGTTAGAATTATCCAAGGGTACATCCCTAGACATATCTTAAGAAATATATCTAGGGATCTCAATAAAGTTTTCACATACTATTTTCTAAAGGTTAACTAAACCTTTTCTCTAATATGAACTCTAACCACCCAAGATTGACATACATAGACATTACATTAGTTTTTCATAATACATAATATTTTACACAAAAAGATGCAGAAAGACCATATTAGTTTAGTGCCTTTGGAAAACATGAACATATTATTATAAATTGGTGAAATATATTTAACATCTCCCATAAAGATCAACCACTTTAATTTTCCAACCTAAAACCACTCTTTACATCCTGTGTAAAATAAAACATATGAAAAGGGTGAGATCGGATGCTCTATAATGGTAAACAAGGAAAATATCAAACTAAACATGAAAAAAAGAATGTAAAAATATGAACATAACTTTTGAAAATTATACCATGTATAACATATATCAAAATCTTGAGTTATGAAATAAATATTGGAAGTTTATAAGGCATAAATCATAAAGTAACATCAACCATGAGAAAATAACTTTGGAATAAAACATGGAATTGTGGAAAATAATAAGCATAGAAATTCATATCCATATTAGAAAAAAATAATTGAAAAGACCATTATAGTGGGAAAAGTCCATTGCTGAATCGATTTTACTCCTCATTTCATCCCTATATTACTGAATAGAGATGATTTCTCATTCTATCCATATATTACCGAACTGAGATCATTTCTCATTTCATCCCTGTATTGTTGAACCGAGATCACTTACCATTCAAGTCTAGTCTATCTCATTAGATATAAATATTTACTCAATTAATTGGAGGGAGATATATGTGATACCCATCTCATAATGTAATCATTCTTACATGTGCCACAAAATTATAAATCATTCATCATTTCATAACACAGTGAAAAAAATAGGATTCTTAAACATCATTCTATCATAATATAATCCATGCAAAATAAAAGGATTTCATAAATAGAATTCCATCAAAAAATAATCAAACAAAAGGAATAATATGTATAGTATTTTTGAAACATTACCGTATGAAATAATGTAATCATAGATGGAAAATAATTTTGATAGAACACTAGAAAATAATTGTTGAGGAAAATATCCTTTTTTCATCGAAAATGTTTTATTTTATTAAAATACTGTACAATTTTAAAATAACAGAATTTTATAGAAAATAACCATGAAATATTTTAAGGTAATATTAATTGAAATAAGACATTATGAAAAAATAAATTTCTATACATTCCATATAAGTTAAAAAAATTCTCATACTTTTTTCAGAATAGTCAAAAAGTACCTTGTTTGGAAAATAAAAGAAAGATTCTTTTCAAACCATGTAGTAAAAAGTAAAAAATGGGAACAAATAATTTTAAACATCCATATAATAATACTAAAATTTTTTATTAAAAAAATTTTATAAAACATGTATATAGATGATAAATATAACCTAGTAAATACTTAAGTATAAACAATCTCAGATAAAAATGAGATTGTGAAATTATCACTTATCTCAAGTCTAATATCCTTTGTATGTATCCAAACCTATTGTATAATGATTTAAATAATTTAATTGATGTATTACGAAGTCATATTCAATTTTATTATTTCATATATGATCATATTATCATTTGTTCGTTAGTAATATGTCATTATTACTTGTTATTCGAGTATTAATAGCTTTGTTTACTTATGAATGTTTTGTCAAATAAGTTCTGGTTATCCTTATTAGGTCATAGTTATATCATTAAAAATTTATATTAACATAATATATAACATATTTATTCATTCTATACATTTATATATTAATGCTTTAATAGATATCATGTATAATTAATTGTATCGCATCATGGAGACGATAGGTCATACGTACGCACAAGCGACGATATCGTTCCCATAATTGTGAAATGGTATGGAAGTGGATGGTATATATTTTATTCTAGAATACATATAATGTTATAATAATCACATATAGTTATTATTTCTATCATTATTCTCATCCAAGAAAGGTGGTGGTGAAAAATATATTACACAACGACGTGGAGACGATAAGTCGTACGTACGCATGCGTGGTGATTTCATTTTTCATAGGATGGATAGAAGATGAAATAGGGTTGTTAAATAATCATAATTAAATATAAATATATAAGTTATACTAGATTAATTACTTTATAATGAAAAAACTCATGGATAGTAAGTAGAAAAAATAATGAATTTCGAAAGAATCAGTAGAGGATATTAACTATTCTTTGACGCGCTCCCTTCAGATCGCCTCTTTATGCACTAAGGTTGGTCTCTGAAAAAAAACCTATAGATTGTGCCTTGAGAATTTTAGAAGTTAAATAGATAGGGTATGAGGGAAATTTAAGGATTAAATTTATGATAATTTATGAGAGAGGGTGTTCCCTTTTATAATTGAGGTGAGGGTCATATTTGGAATCTCCAACAATATTAATTTATAATAAAATAAAACCACATCTAAAAACCTCAAAAAATTTCATAATTTAGAATATGAGATGAGATAAGGTTTTAATATCATCAAATAATAATTTTTATAAATTTATTTTTCCATTTAAACCATATTATTTTAATTTAACATGTAGTTATTCTATTTTATTTTAACTCGAGTAACAAATATTTTAATATTAAAAGGGAGAAATATTTTCTTATTTGAATTACATTAGATCAAAAATAAAAAATTTATAACATTTTATACCATATAATAATTATTATATATTTTTAAAAATATTTTTTAATTTTTAATAATTTAATAAAACATTATTTTGACAAAATATCAATAGTTTTAATTTTGACACTATTCAAATCATAGATTTTTAAAAATATCAAGAAAAGATTTTATCCCAGAAAAAAATATTTTATTATATCCTTATAGAATAAATAGAATATAGAAAATTCATTTTATATATTACCTATCCCAAATTATATTTATTTTAAAAATTTTAATAACATTAATTTGATATTTCCATTAATAATATAATTACTACATTAGTTTTGTGTAATTATTTAATAAAATTATATTTTGAAATAAAAATGGAAATAAAATACCATGAATAAGATCAATACTATATATTTAATAATAATTCTTATAGTAAAATATATCTTCTATAAAATCTGACATTAAAAATATTTTATTTATTACAACATTAATATGACAAATTTAACATTACTTTAGAAAAAATATAATAAGTGTCATAATCCATTCCATTTGGATCCAACTGGTTAATGATTAAACACTTGGAAGATTATGGTAGATATATACTTGACTAATAATATTGTTTCAAGTGTTTTTCTATTTTAGTTTTAATTATAATTTTAATAAAAATTATTTTATTGTTTTTTCCATAATTAAATAATTTCTGCATCATCAATGTATAATTCATTACGGGATTTTTTTATTTCCTAAAAATTACAAATAAATTATCATTATAAATAAAAACATCTTATATTTCTAATGAGTATTTATAGTTGAATTTATCTTCTTTATAACAATATATTTAAAATGATGTATTTATTAAAACATGAATGTGACATCTTTAAAATTATAATAAATAAAACAAAATAAATATCATAATTCCACCCAAGTGGCCCAAAATGCAAAAAATAAATTTTTTACATGAGGATGTGTTTTTTAAATTAAAAATTTTCATTTAGATTCGATCGTAATAGAAATGTTTTCCCATGTGGAGATATAATATATATTAAGGACAAAGAAAATGACACATTGTGTCGTTGTTTGATTTAAATATTAGCTAAGTAATTTTCATGTAAAAGTGTCAATTAAATAGCATAATTTAGATCACTAATTGTTAAGGGTCAAATTGTATTCATAAATTAAAATTTTCCCATTTTTTAGGGTCATTTTATGGTCTTCATAATTTTATTTTTAACCTAAATTTCCTAAATTACCCTTTACTAGGATAACAAAATTTATCATGGTTACAATTCATATAAGATAAAAACTAAAGTGACATGCTTACAAAATTTAGGTGTCCTGAATAGAAATTTTATATCCATTTTTTTAAAATTGAAAACACAGTAGTTGTAGAATTAAATTTAAAATTAAATCAGTAAAACATCATGAAAAAATAGTTTTTTGAAAAAATGTCCTTTTAAAATGAAAAATGTTCATAAAATAAATTCATATATAAAATCCATTAAAAACCCATAATTTGATAAATATTAACTAATTAAAGTTTAAAACTACTCAAAAATTAATTTTAATTTTTAATTATTTTAAAACAAAATACAGTTTTCAATAAAAATCATTATTTTCACTATTTATCAAAAAACGAAAATTATCAGGAAAATACCAAAAAATAAAAAGAAGTGAATTTTTATAATATTATATCATATATGAAGCTTGTTTTATAAAATATAAATTAAAAAAGTTTCGAAAACTATATTTAAAATGGGTGTTCCATTAAAAGGTGGCAAAACTATATTTTTTTGAAAAATACTTCTTTTATATGAGAAATTGAATTTGTTATTATATCATGTCTTGAAAAAATATATATTTAATTTTAAACATTATATTTAAGTTATTAAATATATATTTAATTAATAAAATCCATCATGAGTGGTTTTATTATTTTACAAACTCACTTATTTCCATTAAAATAGAAAAATATTTTCTTTTATTTTTTAAAAAATGATTTATTTATAATTAATTTATAACCAAATAATTAATTATATATACATATGTAAAGTATATATTCCTAATTCAGTTAATACAATTTATACCCTCAATTATAATGGTTAGTTTATAATGTAACATAATAATATTTAGTTTCTCACATAAACTTGGTCTCACATAAAATGAATTCTATCAAAAGAACTTAAAATTGTGTATAACACAAGCCAAGAATAGTATTTTGTATACTGAAATCTAATTCTCTATTTCATGTAGTGTAATATTATCTTGGTCTATAGTACAATAAAAGACATCAAATAAATTTAAAATTATATATCTCATAAAAATATCAGGGTGTTACAATATACTTCCACTGGACATGTTATATCATGAATCTACTTCTTTTCAAGATAGTTTAAGCTTAATTTAATTTATTTTTATATCATAGTGAGTATGGTTCAATTTCAACAAGTGGTAAGAGTTTATTGAAAAAATCTCATCTCTTTTTTATATTGTTTATTATTATATTTCCTTTGATGAAATCTTATGATCCATCTCTCAAGAACACTCATGAAGTTTCTTATCCTCTATTTATTAATTATATATTAATTTATTCATACCATATTTCCACTATTTGTTACAAAATATAGTTGGGAATGTGTTTTTAAGAAATAAAAAATTTACTATCTCTTCGATTGTAAATCTGTGTTCCTTAAAGACCATGTTTTTTAAAAGTATTTCCAATAATATTATGGTATTCTCCCATAATATTTAAAATAAATTTTTACCATTCATTTTTTAACAATGTTTTCAAATGAATCTTCTTCTCACCTTTTAAAAATGAAAATTTTCAAACATCTTTACCATGAAAAAGGAATGTTATTTTACCTCGTACTACATGTATGGATTTCCCTACCATTGTTTCTATGAAGATTACTTTGAATGTTTGAAAGGTTAATTTTAAAGAAAAAATTTTTAAAAGTAATCTTCAATGAAATGTCTTTCAAAAAAATGCATGATTTCATTATAAATTTATAAAGTATTTTTTTGAGGAAAGTGTTTTTCAAAAGGTTTATATAATTATTTTATAATTTTTCCAGGAAAATGGTTTTCAAAATAATTTCAAGATTCTTTTATTAGTTTTCAAGGAAAATGGTTTTCAAAATGTATTCAAGATTATTTTATAAGTTTTCAAAGAAATTTGTTTTCAAAATTCATTGAAGAATATTTTATAAGTTTTAATGGGAAATGGTTTTCAAATGTTTTCAATATTTTTTTATAAGTTTTCAACGAATATGGGTTTCAAAAAAATTCAAGCTTATTTTATATGTTTTTAGGAAAAATGGGTATCAAACTGTTTTCAAGATAATTTCATAAGTTATCAAGTAAAAAAGATTTTCAAAATTATTTCAAAATTCTTTCAGATGTTTTCAAATAAAAATATTTTAAAAATGTTTGTAATATTTATTTATAAGTTTTCAATGTTTTTTCAAAGAAAAAGGGTTTTTAAATGTTTTGAATATTATTTTTTATGTTTTAAAGGAAAATGGTTTTCATAATTTTTTCAAGTTTCTGGTACAATGTTTCAAAGGAAAAGTGTTTAAAATTTATTTTAAGACTTATTCCTATGTTTTCAAAGTGTTTTCAAAGGAAATGGTTTTCAAAATGTTTTATTTTTCAATAGGAAATTTAAATATAATAATGTATATTTTTTATCAACAAACGTTTTTGAAAGATATATGAAAATTATTTTCTATCAAAGATGAAATCTATTGGTATTACTCATACCTTTCTACGTAAATGATTCAATGTTTCCATTAATATTAATTATTTTAATTTTTTATATTTTTATATAATGATTTTTTTAAACCCATTTATCTTTCATAAGTTATATGATTTTTAAACATGCTTATTTTCATTGGTTATGATTTCGATCAAATGATTTTGAAACCTGTATCTTTTTCTGCAAGTTATGATATGATTACATGCTTATGATACCCATTTAATTTCATGGGTTAAGTAATGATTGTTTTTTATTTTTTGGAACATATATGTATTATTTTATTATGAGATCGGTGGGACCTATATATCCCTCCAGTGCATTGGGTAAATATTTATATCTCATGAGATAAAATAAGATGGTCTTGGGAGAAAACTTTAACGACTAAAATGGCTATGGGAGTGAATGATTACTAACAAGATGGTATGAGGAGTAAACTCATGCTAATAATATAGAAATAGGAGTGAAACATGACTAGCAAGATTATACGAGGAGATAACTCATGCTACCAATATGGTCTTGGAAGTGATGGCTTGTCTACTATAGAAATCATATTATATGCTTATGTGTTTTCCATAATTCCATGTAATATTCTTATGTTATAATTTCATGGATTATTTTTTTTATTTCCTTTTGATTAATTTATTATGAGCTATCATTATTTATTACATGATTCATGTTTATGATATTTGATATGCAGGGTATGATCTTCTAATGTTTTGATCACATTCTCATACCCCTATACTCATGTTTATGCTTAAATGTCTCCCTTATTTACCCTTACTTATCTACCGATCAAACACATTTTTATTTTTCCTTTTCCATGTTATGAATATATGATTCATTTATGATATGTATAAGTGTTTTTCTAGACTCTTACGACCTAATGGGAGATAATGTAGCTCGCTTATGTACCGGTGTAATATTTCAATGTTCCCAAAGGCACTAAACTAATACGATCTTCGGGCGTCTGTTTTTGTAATGTTTTAAGTATTACGCAAAAGATACGTAATGTTAATTTATGAAGTGTTAGGGTCATTATATTTGGTATAAAATAAAATTTTTAGTTACCCTTTCGATTATAGGATGAGAAAACCTTAGTGAAAACCCTAAGGATATATCTAGAGACAAGTACAAGGATAAGGAAAAGTATAGGAAAATGTCCTAGAATTTTGGTAAAGGATAAAGAGAGTGTTTTTTTAGAAATATATCCATGTATGGATGATAAAAGTAGATGTGGCTCTGGAACAGATGTAACTAGGAGTACCAACTCTGAAAATATATTTTGGGCTTGACTCGGGGTAGTCTAGTACACGATAATGGGCCTTGATGCATACCTAGTTTGACACTCCTAGGGGATATGCATTGAGAATTAAAAAACTCTTCATAAACCATCATGAAGGATTTAAATAAAAGTTTTATATGAATAAAAAATGATAAAACTATGGTGTCATAGTTTATGTAATACTTCATAATTTAGACATCCTATAAGTAATTCGTTTTCGTGATTAAATGGTTTTCCATTATGATAAGTGTTTCTCACACTATGATTTCTGGTTTTAGTCTTTATATATAACTAGAAGGAAAATTATTAACATTTAATGTTTTAGATGTGGAAATTATGGGCATTATGAAAATATATTTCCAAAGAGTAAATATCATAAAGAGAATCAAGAAGGTTGTATGATTATTGGTTATACTTATGAAGATAAAGACATCGAAAATGACATGTGAAAGGTATGTGATGTTCTCCCAGTATTTTTTCCATTAAACATGATAAGAATGATTAGATTGAGGTTTGTGAAACTTAATAGATGATTTATATTTCATATTCAAGGAAATAGGTATTAAGGAATATGTTGATGAATCCTGAGTAATGGTTTAAGAATAAGGTTGGATAAATAAATTATTTACATATTGGGATTCAAATATTATGTTATATGAATCATGAAATATAAAGTATTTTCATTATAAGTTTTCATTAAGTATTTAAAATGACATTTTGAATAGTGATTTAATAGAAATGTTATATTTTGATTAAGGGAATGAAACCCTTAATTAATTCCCTATATTGAGATAGTGATCTTTAGATAAAGATATGTTGTATATGAATAAGTAAATGGATGATATAGATTACCCTGGAACTGATTATTGATAAAGTGGTCTATTTCATCAAGGATGAATTTTACAACTTATTGGATTTAAATAATGTATCCATTAATAATTGTAATAAGGAATAATACATGTTTTCCAAAAGGATTTATGGTAATTCAGTTTATTACCATGTCTTAAGGGAACATAAAATGATGGTATTCACATGTTTGTAATGTGACAGTAAAGAGAAACTTTGTGATATTTGGGGGATCAATGTTAATTTGATTTCATGTCATTCATTATAAAGCTTTGAATTTTCATACTTCATAACAGTTATAAGGGTAACCATTTGTTGAAATATTATGTTAAACTTCGGATGAAGTCAGTAAGATTACAATGTTATCTCACCATGTGAGGATTTATGCATATTGGATAACCTGATCTGATAACTTTGTTTTGATGATAACTAATATAAAATGGGATTCCATATCATGGAACTCATGATCTGTTAGTACATCAGGAATGAAAAATTCACTATCTTATTCAGACAAAGAAGTGAAGAGGTTCATGGAAAAACAAATGGAGAGGTGGTCCTAAAATCATGTAAGTATATCTTTTCTGAAAATTATTCAACTTTAAAAAAATGATCTGAAAATAAAATTTTATCCTAATGCCTTATTTTTTTTTAACCAATGGACATTTTAATTATCATTGATTTATGACTTTTAGGCCTTTAAATATTATTTTATCATAAAATTGATTTTTATTGATGAGCTTAATCACTCTCTATAAATATTTACGATTTTCCTCTATATCTAATCTTCACTCCCAAACTAAGTTCCCATATGAGGAAACCTATTAATATATTAATTTGGGTAACCATTATGGTTCTAAATTTCCATTTTTAAGGGAAGTTTTAGTATTCATTTTTATGATGTGGGATTCTATGAATAAAAATTTCAATTATTTAACCATTGATAACCCAGATGAATTTAGAGGGAGAAATTAATTTTAACAGGGGTAGAATATAAAACCCTAATATTTTATGAAATATATATTTTGTATTAATTTAATATTTTTGATATTTGTCATTTCATGCCACACTTAAAACAATATATTTTATATTAAAGAAATATGTTTGGCTTGTATTATACGAAACACCACGTTATTCCTACACTAAATGCAACATAAATTTTAGCTTTCTCTATATGGAACATTGAGTCTAGCTAGAGTTACACGCAATAATTACTTTTATTGATGCCTTTCGTAACACGAAATATTGAGTTTTAATGAACAATAATATATTATTAAAATATTATTATTAGATATAATATTGCTATTAAAATAGAGGTTAGGAATCGTATTAATTAATAGTGAAAATATATGGTTTAAAAAAATATAATATGAACCCCTGGGATTCTAATTAATTAGATTTAAAAATAAAATAACTAATTGAATATAAATGAAATATTTTTATTTTTATGCACCCAAACTTGTTTTTATCTTAATATATTAAATTAATTACAATTAGTGAGTGATATTAATGTCATATATATGGTATATATTCAATCAAATATTTTTTATATTAATCAAATAGATTTTATATGCTTGAGATAAAAACAAACCTAATTTTATTCATAAAATACTATATTTCTTATTAAGGAATTTTTATACCCTTTTTATGTAAACCCTATTTTAAATCCAATTTTTAGAATTTTATGGATTATATGTTTCAAAATAAAAATCACATTTAAAATAGAAATATAAATAGAAAATCTAGGTTAGGGTACATTTTTGAGAATTTTTATGTAAAGTTACATTTTTAATAAATTGATAAAAAACAATTAATTTTAGTTCAGAACTTCTTTTTCATATAATATATTTATAAGGATAAATTACATTATAAATTGGTTTAAATTCTAATTATAGAAAAAATTTATCTAACAACCTAATTTGGGTCATTAGAAAAAAATTTACTTCGAAATTGAATATAAATACAAATAAAACATTTGAATATTTTTACATTAAAAACACGTAGTCTCATCCCGTCAACAGGATTAAATTTAAATTAATTTATGCCACTTTTATGATTGGAATTTGGAAAACTGGATTCCATATTTGGAACCATAATAATATATAATGTCTAATAAGGTCAAAATATTTTTTCACTAAAAATATCTATGTATGTAATTTAAATTAATTAAAATGATTAAGGTAAAATTAAACTCAGTAATGGACTAAACATTAATCTTAAGGGTATAAACGAACTGGAAACTTTTACAAGAGAAATATTTTAGCATCCCCAGTCATGTCGTCAAACACCTCGGCTGTTGGAGAACTCCTCCTCTATCAAGTACAGTGGGTCTACCGCGTCACACAGAGGTGCTTACCACTAATCTTGGACTGCTGAGGTACTCCTCCTGTCGATTATTGTGGGTTTTCCGCGTCACACAGAGGTGCTCCCCACCATGGGTTAGTCGCGTCACATAGAGGCGCTCCCCCTCGTGGCCTGCTGAGGTACTCCTCCTGTCGATTATCGTGGTTCTGCTGCATCACACAGATGTGCTCCCTACCGTGGGTCTGCTGTGTCACATAGAGGCACTCCCTACCGTGGGTTTTTCAAGTAACTCCAATTCGTAATGGTCAGCAGTCATCATATCTCAGCCATTCGTAGGGTTCCTCATGTAGCGCGCTTGGGAGAACCACTCCCAATCCATCAGTCATACCTCAACTGCCCCAAAGTCCCATGAAAGAGTATCCCAAAGGTCTGTCACGTCTTAAGGGACCCAACGCAATAGATGGTGCGTTAATCGGATGTCCGGTCTGTAAGTTATTAGCATTTTCGCTCCGAGTGACTGGTTGGATTCGGGGTCCGATCCAACCCAGTCGTACTCCAACCATATCCAAAACTCAAGTGGAGTATACCAAAAGTACCACCTCGATCCAAGGATTATGATTCCATAGACGGTTTGTCAAACAGACACCCGGTTCATAAGTTACGGCCACGAAGACGTAACTGGGTCTAGATGGGCCCAAGTCTGGTCCGACCTGGTGGGCCTGGTCCGACCCAGTCGGCCTGGTCCGACACGGTCGGCCTGGGCCAACCCAAACTGGTTGGGGTCAACCCAGACTGATTCAGGTCCAGCCAAAATGGCCTCGGCCTTGGCGGGCCTGGATCGTTGGGCCGTGGTCCGGTACGACCCACGAAGGGGACGACTCGGCACAGCTCGTTGTCACGGCCCGGTGGAGTGTCCTACTGGCGCAGCCCGTTGGGTGCGACCCGTTACGGTGTGGCCCGCTCGTCTGGAAGTCCGCCGAGGTGGGGTCCGTCGTGGCTAACACCCAGGGGGAGGCGCCCCCTGGTCTTCCCGAACGGTCTGTGGACCGTTCGGCTACTGGAATGTGGGACCCGCTAGGGAGTCCCACCCGGTGTGGCGCGGCCAGCCGGAAGGCCAACCAGACTTCCTCCCAGCGGCATGGTCGCACGCCACTGCTGCACCACAGTCGGTCGGATGCCAGCGGCTTTCGGCCTCCGCCGCGGCCAAGCGGTCGCGAACTCTTGCTCCATCAACAGCGCGAATGCGCACCGCCGCTCCGCCACGTGGTCGGCCGGATGCCAGCCGCTACCCTGCTCCACCACGGCTGATGGGTTGCAACCTCTTTCTCAACTGGTGGCACAGACACGCTCCTCCCCACCTTCCTCATGGTCAAACGGGTGTCGGCCAACAATTTCTTACGTGGGCCATTGCGGCTTTGTTCCAAGCCCAAAAAATTAAACGATCGCATATTTTCGATCCTTGTGTTGATGGCTCTGCGTCCATATATTGCGCTTAGCAAAACTCTGTGTTTCCAGCATCAATAAATATTTGGCCGCCTCCTTCCTCGATCCATCGCGACTTCGTTCCAAGCCCAAAAAATTATACGATTGCATATCTGCAATCCTTGTGTCGAGGGATCCGCATCCATATATCGCGCTCAAGAAAAAATCCATGTTTCCAGCATCAATAAATATTTTCCCGTCTCCTTTCATGAGCCATTTCGGCTTCGTTCCAAGCCCGAAAAATTAAATGATCGCATATTCACGATCCTTGTGTCGAGGGCTCCACGTCCATATATCACGCTCAACAAAACTCTATGTTTCCTGCATCAATAAAAATTAGGCGTTGAAGAATGCACGAAGAATGCGCAAAGAATAAAAATAAATAGAAGCAAGGTTTATGTGCGGGACTATGGCCATATTAATTTGGTCATCATCGTCACGAATTTAGGATATGAAGAATCAATAGAATAAAAGTCAACATGTATAAAAGCCCTACTCAACCTACAATAATTATTCCCAATCCCGCAAGAATAAATCATCCACGGATCAACTAGTTAGTGAGTTGATTCGCATTTTTCATTTAGAAGAGAAGAAAATGGGAAACAATAATCACACAAATTTAAACCCCTACTTTGAACGTCGTAGAATCATCTGCTCTTTCCGGTGGACCATGTTCTTAGTTCCCGCGACCGGATCCCAAAGATGCCACTCACACGTCACCCATTGGTGGTTTGATGTCATCTGTCACCTCCTACTAGGTCGGCTTCGTCTTCTAAGTGTCTGACATTACAGCATTCCTTCAGCAATTTTCTTCTTGGTGAAGCTCTCTGATACCCTTTCCCTAGCTCTATATTTATAGGGGAGGGGTAGGGTAAGTAACGACGCAGATAGTTAATGGGTCTCATTAATTAGGAAGCTTTCTAATTTCCCCCAATGTTTTTGTTACTCAGATTGGAGGGTCAAGCCATTTATTGGCTTGACACGTCGTCGGTCCCACCTTACCGCTCATCCATTAGAGGAATAGAATAAAAATAAAATAATAAAGTTATTTTATTTATTCTATTAAAAAGTTCCAAAAACTAACTTTTTCTCCAGACCTACTGCGGTCAAAGTGAAGTATCCCTTAAGTGAATCTTGGTGCTATAGATTCGACGGTGCCCTCAGATTTTTAATCAAAGCAATGGTTCAAAAGTTACAAAATCCCGCTCGTGCGTTTATTGAACGTACCTGAAAAAAAAAGTTCGTAAAATTAATAATAGTCCCCCTAAACCCACGCCGGTTGAGGTTAGGCTCTACCAAAGTGATACATTCCCCAATGAACTCAACGGTACTCTCATATTTCTAATCTGAGTTACTATTTAAAAGTTATTAATTTTACAATTAAATAATTTTCACTTAATTATTTTATTTACAGCCAAAAACTAACTTTCACTGGTGACCCACACCGGCCAATGCTAGTATCTTCCTACAGAAAGCATACCCTCATGAGTTTAGTAGTGGTCTTATATTTTTAATCTGAGTTACCGTTTGTGAGTTATAATCATTTGAAAAATAAAATAACTTTATTTAATTATTTTATTTACGGTTATGCCATTTTTGGGTTTTCTCACAAGAGGTCTGTGCCGACTAAACTTAAGTCACGCCTAGGGTAAACTCATCATCATGATCGCAACAGTGCCATCAGATTTCTAATTCGAGTAACATTTTAAGAGTTATTCCACTATTTCAGGAAAACCGCTTACGCGCGCTAATTAAAGCTTTACAAAACTTCAACGGATCATTCTAGGCACTCCGGGCCTCGGAATCGCATGTCGTCAGATTTCAAGATCTTGAAATAATTCCTTATAAATAAAAAAAATATGTAATTTTCAGGACATTACATTCTCCCCACCTCAGGGGTTTACGTCCCCGAAAGCCACAACATAGACTAAGGAAACAACTGGGGGTACTGATCATGGATCTCAGCCTTACACTCCAATGTGATCTCCTAGAGGTTACCATGTTTCTAGAAAATGCACACCAGAGGTATTGACCGCCCATGAAGGACCTGCTCCTGTCAATCCTCAATCTCTACTGGAACCTCCATAAACATTGCCCCATCATCTAAGTCCAGTTTTCCATGTTCGATGACTTGGGAAGGGTCATGCACGTATCTCCTCAGCTGGGATACGTGGAAGACGTCATGCACCCACTCCAATCGTGGTGGTAGTGCCAAGTGGTATGCTACCTCACCAATCCTCCAGAGTATCAGAAATGGTCTGAAAAACCTTGGTGATAACTTGTCGCCTCGGCCAAACCTCTGTAGTCCTCATCGAGGAGAGACTCAAAAGAATATGTGGTCCCCCTACTGGAACTCCAAGGGTATCTGTATCTAGTCATCATAAGACTTCTGCCAACTCTGTGTAGTCTTCACTTGCTGATAAGTGAGACATTGTGATACAAACTCTGCCACTACTTCCTTCATCTTGGGCCATCAGTACTGACATCGGAGGTCCTGGTACATCTTCGTCACTCCAGGATGTACCGCAAGAGGGGAAGTATGGAACTCCCTTAACACCTCCTCCTATAGCGCCACAGGTTTCATAGTATGTCCTCTAAAGAGGATGAAGTGCTCCCCACCTTCAGAAAATCCATCAAGTGACTACCCTGAGGATATCTGAGCACGTCGAGCCTCTCAGTCAATTCCCCCTTCTCTGAGAAAGGTTCTCAAGCTTGTCCATATAAAATTTACCTCTTCGCAAGATCATGGTAACCTAAAACCTTTCATCATCCTATTGAACCATGTAGAAGGCTCTCTACCAGGACCACCATCTGATCGAATGGTGCCCTGGTTAGATAGAAACTCGACCACCTCCTCAGGCCAGTCCTTAGACACCTATGAGTCAGGCTCTCCTAGGAACCTTAGGGGTATCTGATGCTAAAACATGTGTAAATCACTAAGCCTACATGTGTCCTCTACCGGTACTGTCGGTTGTAACCGATGACCAATGGGTAGTGGTGTAGCTGGCACACTACCTGAAGGTACCATCTTGGGAAACGGTCCAAGTACCGAAGCTGTATCACTATCTGCTCTACTAGTGTCTCATCAAGGCAGAAAACTCTAGCCACTGCCTCCATCCAACACTCAGCTTCCGGGAATCTAACTTGCCTCAAAACCTCGGAGGCCTCTATCGCTAGAACTTGTGCAACACGCTCTGTCGGCGTGTATCCTCTACTGGTGGGGCTAGTGGAAACGCTCATCCAATGGGTATTAGTACTGCTGGTACACCACACGAAGGTGCTAACGCCGTAAGAGGGCCCTGAACTGAGGCCTCATCTCTTGGTGGGCCGTCATCACGTACTATCTCATGAAACCTGGGTGGTTGTCTTTGTGGCAGCATCCTGATAAGGAACAGGTGTTCCATGGTCATTAAGTTATACCTGGTGAGTTGACTCCAAATAAATCAAAAAAGAAAACTTTTAAAAACACACGCAATCAGTATTTTCGTGCACTGAGTCATAAATCAGAATTCATGGTCCTGGTGTATGGATACGTCAGCCGCCACACCAACATTGGACTCCTTGAACTGAAAACAACACTCATCACACTTAACACTATTTCCACATAGAAATGATCAGAGTTCTAGTTCTTTGGTAGAACCGACCTCCTCTGAGAATAATTTGTCACGACCCATCCCTCGAGACCTGTGTTGTGACTACCCCAAGCTCACCTTCCATAGGACAGGAGCTGGCGACTAGCATTGAAAGGCATATTCCCTAAAAACGGGAAGGCATTGCCTTTATAACCTGTAAACTCACACAACTAAGCACAAAGCAGGATACAAGATTAAAGTAAAACTATATAGTAAACAGGGTGTGTACAGAAAGTAAAAGGGGATAGAATACAAGTCCAACTGTAAAGTACAAGTAAACTGAAAAGTACAAGTAAAACTGAAAACAGCTCCTGTAAACACCCACCAAGGATCCTACCTGAAGGGTAGGTACAACTCTTGAACGGTCTTCTCTACGGTACACCTCATCTAAATTCCACCTCCAAGATACCTCCAGTCCTAGTACCCTCGTCCTCAGTCAGCGCTTTCAGTCATCTGCACTAAACACAACAAGGTGTGGGCGTATCCCATTGCAAGGGTGAGTATAATGATACTCAGTAGGGACCCCGAGACCTCGTAGGTCTCTTAGAGTTCCATAAGGAAAGACCACAAATCAAGAACCCAACTCTAATTAGGTATATGCCCATACATATACCTAAGTTATCAAGCTATACTCATCTCATACATGTGGGAAGTATACCACGAAGGTAACACAACGAAGGTGAAGTATCACATAGAATAACCTCAATCACAAGCACAAAGTAAAGACAGCTCACACTCGGATTTATTCTAGGGGTAGTAACAAGTAACATCCCCAGTCACATCATCGAATACCTTGGATATTGGAAAATTCTTCCTCTATTGAGTACAGTGGGCCTATCGTGTCACACAGAGGTGCTTCCAACTAATCTTAGACTACTGAGTTACTCCTCCTGTCGAGTACCGTGGGTCTGCCGCGTCACACAGAGGCGCTCCCCAACATGGGTTGGCCGCATCACACAGAGGAACTCCCCCTTGTGGCCTGCTGAGGTACTCCTCTTGTCGAGTACCATGGGTCTACCACATCACACAGAGGTGCTCCCCACTATGGATATGCCATGTCACACAGAGGCGCTCCCCACTGGGCATGTCGAGTCACTCCGAGTCGAAAAGATTTATACAAAATTTCCAGGACATTACAATAACCTAATGGGAAAAATGAAACTCGCTTATGTACCAGTGTTTATGTTCCCATATTCTAAAGGCAGTCAACTAATACAGTCTTTGGGTGTGAATATTTTTATTTTTTTAAGAATTCTGAAAAAAAAAATTGTATTGTTAATGTATGGAGAACAAGTGTCGTTATAGCATCATCAAAAATATTGATGTATGTTATGTCAATCCCATGGGAAAGGTCTGTATAATATCTTTAAAGTTACAAAACATAGAACACATCATGTATAGAAATGTAGAGTTATGGTAGGGATAGATGATACAACACTGGACCATCCCATGCAACTATTCCAAATGTCCCAACAAGCATGGGAACTATCTTTCAATATTTACTGAAACAAATTTTCTCCAAAAAAGGTGAAACCCAAAGGGAAATAGGATGAGAAACATCGTATTCCAAAGGTCATATCCAATTTTCAGCATATGATTTATGTATGCTATGTGTAGTCACAAATTTTTCACTGATGAACTGAACCTATTCAGATTTCTCCTATGCAAGACTGGGTCCAACAAGTGCTTACTCTCCTCCCTATAGCCAACAAAGAGGCGAACGACATATCCAACCATACAAAGCCTTAAAAGGTTTCATTTGGATTGATTATTGGAAGATATTATTGTATGAAATCTCTATAAGAGCCATATATTTCTCCCATGGATTACAAAAATCCAAAATATAGGCTCATAGAATATGCTCTATAACCTGAATAGTCTACTCATATTGACCATCACTATGTAGATAATAGAATATTCTTAAAATAACTCACAGTTCCAAGGCTTCTTGAAGACCCTATTATAAATGTGATGTTATATGAGGATACCTATATGAAACAATACTCCTCAGAATACCATGCAGCTGAACCACCTCGTACACATAATGATTTCCCAGATCTTAATTTGTGAAGGTTTTACTAATAGGTAAAAAATGGGATACCTTAGTTATTCGATCTATAAAAACCAACACAACATCATTCTTATGAGTTTTCCTGAGTTATCCTATCACAAAATCCATCATGACATCATCCCATTTCCACTCTAGGCTGGGTAAAGGATGTAAAATCCCAAATGGACTCCGATGATCAGCTTTCTCCTTCTAAAAGTTGAATCATATAGCCAAAAATATTTCCGCATCCATTTTTATTACTGACCACTAGTACTATCTATGTTTATCACAATACATATTTTTCTAACTTGGATTCACTGCCCATTTAGAAGTATGAAACTCCATCATCAAATTCATGCATAAAACCATAGGAACCTATACTCAGCCACAATAAAGAAGATAATTAACATTGTCGATAGATCATCTCGGTGTCCTCTCCCCACCATAGAATTTGTTTCACATAAATAATACCTATGTATCAGAAAAAATATTGGTATTAGTTCAGTCCAAAAGCCTGGGTATAATAGATTTCAAAGGCAGAGATACTCACCCCAAAGACTCTTGAACATCCAGATGCATGTCTGCAAAACAGGACATTATTTTCCACTCATTACAAGACTCTTGTATTGCCTCTATCAATGTATTTTGGATCAAATCATTAGAAATGATGTTTCCATTTCCTGGAGTATAAGTCAATTCAAAGTCAAAAGTTTTCAGATAATCGACCCACCTCCTTTGACGAAGGTTGATGGATCGCTAAGAAAATATGTACCTAATGATATTTTGATTCATGTATACCACAAAATTTTTACCCATTAGACAGTCCATACAAAATCTTAGGGAATGTACCACTTACACTAACTGTATATCATGAGTAGGATAATTCATGTCATGTGGTCTTAGTTTCTTGGTGCCATAAGCAACCACATGATTCTCTTTCATTATAACTACATTGAGTCCAACTCTAGATGCGTCACAATACATGATATATGATTTACTTGGTATAGGTTAAGTGGGGATAGGTGTTGAGGTCAGCCTATCTTTCATCTCCTGATAATCTATTTCAAAATCCTCAAACCAAACAAAATTCACACCATTCTTTTTCATCCCTGATATTGGTGTTTCTAAATGGTAAAAAACTTGGATAAAACACCAGTAATAACCTACTAAACCTAGAATGATCTGAATTTTGAAGAGGTTATTGGTTAGCTTCCAAGATAGCATGCCTATAACTCTATCTAGGTTAACTAAAACTCTTTCCTATAATATGATATGTCCTGAAAATTATGCTTCATTTATTTAGAAACTACATTTAGTTAGTTTGGAGTAAAGATGATTCTTTCTTAATGTACTAAGGAAGATATCAAGATGTTTGGCATAATCCTCTATTGACATGGAGTACACTAAGAAATTATCGATAAAACCCACCACAATCTAATCCAAAAATTGATAAAATATCCAATTCATTAATGTCATTAATTCCATATGCAAATTAGTCAACCCAAATAGCATCACTAGGAATTCATACAATCCATACATGCTTCTAAACATAGTTCGAGGTATGTTCGATAGTCTCACTATTAACTGATGATATCTTGATCTTAAGTCAATCTTGGTGAAGATCATATAACCTTTGAAATTATCTAAAATATCATCAATATGTGGAAGAGGATACGATTTTTTAACCATTATATGGTTAAAATTATAATAATCCACTTATAAGTGCAAAGATCCATCAGTATTTTTATATAAGATAACTGGAGAACCCCATGGAGATATACCCGGTTGTATGAAGCATTTAGATTCTAGATTTTACAACTGAACCTTCAATTCCTAAATCTTTTCTAGTTCCATTATGTAAGGTGATATGGAAATTATCTCTTCTCCCAGCACCAACTCGATCAAGAAATCAATATATCGCTTTGGAGGTAATACATATAACATTTCAGGGAAAACATCATGAAAAATGTTCTACCACTGGTGGAATAGAATCCTACTTCATTACACCATTATCTATAGTAAGAGTAGTGATTTGAGATGTGAGACAATCTAATATACACTGAATAGGTCCCACACAACCAGCCTAAAGATCTCACTCACCCCAATCAGAATAACTTCTTCATTATGGAGATAAAATAGTTACTCTCCTCCTATAACATTTGATATGTGCCTGGTATATAACTAATCAAACCATACCAATAATCTATTTTAATACTTTAATTTGTAAAAGGAATGGTTCTAAAAAAACAATTACCATCAATCTCTAGACAACACACCTTGCAACGTTTGTAATCTTTAGACCACAATTCCAATGGTGTGAAAATGGTTTAAAATATTTAAGATTTAAACATACAATCACAAAATATTTTAAAAAATATTAGATAGAAAAGAATGAGATTCCTCTATATCAAAAATCACAAGTTAAGGTAGATGATATAATAATTATACATCTGATAGTAGACGGTCTTACATCCACATTAGTTTAAGTAGTCTTCATAATATGAAATTGAATTGTCCCTCTATAATGGGATCCATTCTAACTATCCTGAACTGCGTCCCTTTCTTGGTATTGTTTCTCATACATTGGGTACCATGTCCCCTACCTAGGCCTAAACGGCCTATAGAACTTCAACTACTATCCTGATGAGGGGTAGCTAAGCCCCTTCCCAACTTTAGTGCTTTTCCTAACCCTCTTCCACTCGTATTCTATGGAAAGTTTTCATAGAAACTTTTAAGATGGACCAATATATCCTAGATATGACACTCGATTGTGGGGTAAGGATTCTATAGGTTCTTGTGACCAAACATGCCACACTGATAGCAATTGAACACAACACGATCTTAAGATGGTAGTCCACTCCACAGACATTTATTCCCATTAATTCCTTTGTGGAAACTTTCATAATGGTACTTCTTACCACTCAAAGAAGAACTTCCAGATCACCTTACTGGTATAGCCTAGCCAGTGGTTGGGGCATCTTTCAGATTCCATTTCCTAATGAGTGCTTGATTCCTGACATATTCAAAAATGTTTAATTGGAAAATGTTTACCGATGGCCTTTTCTCATAATGAATATCATACTGGAAATGTCTCTCCCTGGATATCTCATCAGCTACCAAAGATGGTGCAATGTACTATAGTTCAGTAAAATGTCGAGTATAGTATATAAAAAACAAACCCTCCTGCATCATATGCATGAACTCAAGAGATTTATTAATCCATATGGTTTTGGGATAGAAATGGACTGTCAACTTTGTCTAAAATTCCTTCCAAGATAAATCATATAACTTCCCAGTTTTCACAAGAATATCCCACCAATGCTTGGGTGGTACATGAAACATATACATAGAAAGATTCACCCTCATATCCATTGGTGTCTTGAGATGATTAAGGATTTTCTAGAATAACTCAATCCATAAATTGGCTACCTAGAGCCCCCTTCCTTAGTAAACACAGGTGAATGTTGAAGTCAAAACTCTCTTTTTATCTTAAAAATCAAAGGAATTGTATGAATAGTCTCCATTTCCATGAATCACATGAACCTTAAAAAGATGTCATGAAGTTGAACGCCCATATGCTCCTTAGGAACTATGATAATATCTGGATTAGATACATTAGGAGTGTTCTTATTTCCACTCTCCTAATTCTCAATTTGAATATGGTGAGGAGTCATTTTCACTACATGACAATTGCACACTTAGAGAACCAGCTAGCAACAAGGTCATCCCAACGGGTGACTACAACATAGAACCACTAACTCTTGGTCTCTCATGACATGGTATACAATTATTTAAGCATGACATGACTAGTCATTTCATTTTTCCATTGAAATATTTATCTCATATCATAGTTCTATATGCATGTATATATCACATGAAGAAATAGTTATGCGCCTATCCCGAACAATACATGTCAATATATCCCTATGTGCCTATTATAATTCATGTATTCTCATATCACGCCATACTGAGACATGAGTACAAAACTCAAGAAAAAATAGCATCAGAAATCAATAGCCTCCCAAAACATGTGAATCGCCCAAGGTGAAATAACATCAACTATTACAAGCACACAACATAATAGAAATATCATCCCAGGGTACTTGGATTTTCTCCCATACATGGGTTAGCTACTCCCCTTCCAAATCTCATTATCATGTCCCAACACATCCTAGTATCCTTTTAACCTTTCCTTAAATAGTAAGGAATAAGAAAAGAAAATATGCCTCTCTGACAACACCTTGTAACATCCCCTAATATGGAACTCTCTCACATTGTCAAAATAGGTTTGTTATGAGACCTCAAGTGCACCTCATGTACACCAGAGGCTGCCAACTAGTAGAATGGGTGTGAATTATATAGTGGGGTGACTATAAACTCTCGTATAAAGTATCATAAAATAATAAAAAAATTCATAAATAAATGGAAATAATAGTTGTAAAGACAATTAGGAATACAACAATAAAAACCAACTGGATAATCCAATAAATAGATAAGGAACAATGTAATGATGTGCTGGAATGTAACTATATGATATGCTAGAAAAGTACAAGAAAATACTATCAGACTCAGATAAAACACTTAAAGTCTTCTGTCCCAAACCCCTTGTTGGTCCCATCTTCAAACACCAGCCCAAAAACAAACAATAAATCAATAGTAAGGTTCGTTTCCTTTTTCCAAACCTGAACCCACAAAATCTACCCAGGTGCCAAACGATGGCCCAAATAGGGTATAATTATAACTCAATAAGTCGATACCATCATCTCTCAGCAAATATTCTGATAAAAATTTCATGTAATAAAGTGATAAACAATTTTATTAATTAAATCAATTATTACTAAAATAAAAAAACCCTTCTTTATCTTCGTGAAGAAATATATCTGACCATGTGTTACGAACATAGTAACCACAACCATATAAACAAGGTAAACAACCTAATTTGGTGTCATGCCAGAATATCTATGATGATGTCTTACGACCAAGACAACCACAACAATATACCAATGGTATAGTCACAACAATCTGGGTCAATGCACTATAAGAAATATAGAATGGGATTGGGAATAGACCACTCTCTGTAAGAATTACAACATGGTATTGGGTTAAGCCTACTCACTATAGACATTACAGAATATATGTGTTCAAGTTCCTAATACTAGCCTCTTATATAAGAATCTCATCATGGAATAAAATTCCTATCATATAGCATGGATATCATAATATCACATCAAAATCCTCAATGGTTAAATATGAGAATTTACAATACTATTTCATATGACATATGTAATTTAATTCAAAATTTATTAACAATTATATTAATAAGCAATAAATCAAAATTTAGGTATTCTATAACAAGAAATCACACTAGGTCACATTTCATGCTAAACATACTTTAATCCATTAACTAATTACAAATCCATTTGAAACCAAAGGAATTCAAGGTATAATATAATTAAATTATTTAATTAATTTGGGAACACACAATGATGGTGCAATCATGATATCACATAAACTTGACAAAAATAAAATCTCAGGGTTAAGATTTAGACCCCTACCTTAACTGATGAAGAATGCAATGCTTCCAATAGAAAACACCCATGAGAAGGAAGGTGTAGAAAATTGCAAAGAGGTTCCTAGATCAAAACTGATAAAGATCAAAACCAACAATGAAACCAGAAAAAGTATTTCACAACATAATTTGGAGAACCAAGGGAGATAAGGAATAAACCTAACCAAATGAAGTTACAAAGTATTGAAAACACAAACAAAATGTTTGTAAGCGAGTTTGGTACTCCAAATTAACTAGGATAATTCCCTAGGGTTGAGAGGAGGGAAGATTTAGTGAAAATAGAATGCATTCCATCCACAAAGAATTTTTAAGACCTTGTATTAGAAATTTACATGGCATGTAATGTGGTTACATGTCGTGTAATTTTTTGATGGAATTCACTAAAAACCCATCGCCTAGGATTTAATGTATTAATATCCTAAAACGATTTCAAGACATGTAATCCCTTTGAAAAAAGTTTAAATATTTGAGATTTGAGTTTTTATCCAATTTTCCTTTAAAAAAACTAACTTATTTTAAATCTTATCAACTCACTAAGAATCCATATCAACACTTAGTAAAATTTATATACTCCATTAATTTAAATGAGAATATATCCATGAAAATGTGGTAATTTTACCCAAAAAGGCTCTCTATATTGGAATAAGACTCATCCAGTAAGGCTCAATCAAAAAACATTGAGAGAAATATACCTGAAAAAATATAGGATTATATAATCGGAGGGTTCTGCTCAGTAAATTGGTGAAGGACCCATGCCTAGCCCAGTTAGAGGGTGAAACTCTCAGTTAGTAGAGGACCCATGCCCTAACCAACTGGAGGGTGACTTTATAATAGTCTAGGACACATGAATTGTCTCTATAAGAGGGTTCCAATTTGATTTTCAAGTACCCATCCCTATTCTCAATTGGAAGGTGCCACTCATAATGATTGGTAGAGGACACACACCCATCCCATTTGGAGGGTGCCACTCTAGTAGTCAAGGTCCTATGCCTTATCTCTGCAAGGGGTTTCTACTATGATCATCGAAGAACCATGCCCTACCTATATAGTAGGGAACCACTCTAATCATTTTAGACCCATGCCCAGTCCCGACTGGGGGTGGCACTCAGAAAGAACCCTATGGTGATTCTGCCTAATCATTACAGTCAACAGGTGTCCCATCAATAAGCACTATGCATAAAACATCTCACATCATATCTAAAAATCCCCCAAATATTCCACCATCACGTTCTGCATAAAAAAACACTCTATATAGGATACTCATGTGCCGATATCCAAGTCCAAACAAATTAGATATGTGATTTTGAATTTTTCTCAAAGGAACCAAGGGGTGCATGGCTTGTGAGGGGACCCATGCAGCTTGTGGTATCACTCCATCATCTATCCATACCTCTGTAGGTATAGAGCTTACCAAATATGTATAAATATATGGTTTCTAGAGAGGCTACACAACAAATCCAGTCCACTTAGGGTCCTTGTCCATGCACCTTGTTTGTGTCTATGTACTTTAGTGCATGGTGTGTGTCTGGTCTTGTTCGTGTATCCAACTCATTCCCATATACTTCGACACACCGTGGATGCATGTCCATGCCTATGACCTTGTACTCATAAAGTACATGTGACATTTTCTAGCACAATATCCCACAATGTTTGGGGTTCCTACATGGAATGTGATATTTAACTCTCCTGGAACCCTAACTGTCACAACCAGGGACCTACACATTGTGTGTTAATCATACTACATATCCTTTAATCGAGTGTTTTACATAAAATTATATGAATTATATACATTCCATATCCATTCATCCCATATTTTAATCTGGCCTTATTTATTCCCAAAAATGGTGGATCTAGCTTCGACTGTCGATTTCTAACCCTCTAGTGGTTGGGGAATCGATTTTCATTAGTACACATGAAACTCGCATGATCCACCTCACACCGTGCATGTAATCTATCACCCATAATTAGGATTCAAACTCAATAAATCAATATCCCAAATCTTTAAAGGCCTACATTTCAAACCCTTATTCAAAGTTCCATTCACCACATTTGATTCCTCTATGAATTTGAGGGTCTTATCAAACTCAGTACCAACAGAAAATGCTGAGACATGACCTCATATCCAAATGGTGAAGAATTTAAATCTATTTGGTGAATAAGTCATCAAAACTAAAGGTTTTATTGATCTTTTCCAAGAATTCATGGACAACTATCTCAAATAGGGATATATGGGATGAGAAATGAAATAAAAAAATTGAATTTCACTATATTGGTGCCAGAATAGCTTAAAAATTGGAACAGATCAACAAAGGATTGATTTGTTTCCTATAAATTTAATCAAAAA
The DNA here is from genome assembly GCA_963277665.1 of Viscum album. Lineage (NCBI taxonomy): Eukaryota > Viridiplantae > Streptophyta > Magnoliopsida > Santalales > Viscaceae > Viscum > Viscum album. The sequence goes on from OY728145.1 coordinate 511,458,357, forward strand.
GGGTGAAAACCATGAATTTATTATTCCTTCATGGAGATTGGATAATTTTTCTTTGAGGAATGTTCTCGTGAATGACTGAATATAGTCATCGCATTCTATGCACTTTAATCAACTTTGATTCGGAGTTTCTTTGTTATCTGATGTGTTTCACCAATGGAAGGAGAGGTAAAATGATCTGTATTTCCCTATGGTTTATATATCTAACCCTGGATAAATCACCATAGGGGGGAATTTATAAAAATAAATCTATTCGGTTAATTTAATTTAATTTATCTAATAAACATACCAGCAACGTATGTTTTATCCGAACACCTCGCAACAACCTATTTTATGTAACACCTATGGTAAATATCATGTTTTATACTCAACTGTGGTCTCTGAATTATTATATGAGGTTCTGTTTAAGATTTTTCCCATTTTCATTAAGAAACTATAGACACGTAACATGAAATATATTTAATATTTTTATAAAATCAACTTTGGGCACACCGTGCCTCAGAATCGGATGTCATCTTAGCACCTGGAACTAGATATATATATATATATATATATGTCTTACAAGGAAAAAACCAGGTCTCTGTATAAAATAACCTCATATAAATCATCATAACCTCTAAAGTTATCTAAACCCTTGCCATGATAACAACTATAACACATTTTCTCATAATATGCCCTTAATTAAATGATTTATAACCAGGTTGGAACTTTTTAAGATTTCTATATTCTTTCATATTTAGAGTTTTAGAGAATTTGGTAAAATATTACATAGAAATTTAGAAATTTCCACATAGTATCCATTTTTTCCACACAAAAAAATTCTTTATGAATACGAACTATTATCTCAAAAGAATATATCTCAACACTTTCTAAGATTATGTTGAAAATCAAAATACATCTCTTTAAAATTTTATATTTTTCTAACTTTTTAAAACTCATTTTTTTAATAATTTTTTCCAAACAAAAACAAATTTTCACGACTGAGAAATATCAATTTATCATATGGAATTATTTTCCATAATCATATGTATATGTTTTGGAAAATAATATTGAAGAATATATATTTAATAATATGTACCAATTTTAGAACATGATACTAAAGATTACATATTTTATCGGATAATAATTTATAGAAGTCTAGAAGTCAAAGTTTATCAAAGTCCACATTAAAAAGTCATATTGAGACAATTGGATAAAGTTCATCAGATGAAGTCAAAAAATTCCTTTGTAAAAATATTCACTAAATCCATCAGATAGAGAAATATTAATTTTCACAGTGAACAATTTATATTCTAAACAGAAGGAATTCAGATACATTGTAATATTTTAAAAACTTGCGGGAATAAGACAAAATTCCTGAGCTAATTCCTTTAAAGTGAAGAAATAGTTTGTTTGAGGTCATTGAACATATCTATGATATTTTTGGATATGACCATTTAGTATTTTCCCAAAAATCATAGGATCATTCAAGGAGGAAGAAAATTTTACAACAAGACTATCTAAAGTTTATATGAATAGTTTGTAATGTCTTGTTTCTTTGAGGGATCTTCACTATAATCTTTTTGAGATTATTTTTCTTATGTAATTTTTCAGACAATATTTTCTATAAATGATTTATGAATTTCAATATTGGTAATTTTCTATCTCATAATGCTTATAATGGGGCTTTGGGATAGGAAGACAGAGGTGTTCCCAAACATACCAACTAAGGGATTTTGAGGATAAAAAGACAGTGTTGTGTCCAATCTTAGTATCGAGGGATTTCTTGTTGTAATAAAGGCATACCTTTTGGTTAGTTGAAAAAATAGATACCCAAATTTAGTGTTTGTGCCTTTCTTTACACTTATGGTTAATGTGTTGAAATTTTTTATAGTTTTTTTGAAATTCATTATCACTTTCTTTGTATTCATTTTTATAACCATTTTTACAAGTTTATTTATTCCATTTTATATTTTTATATAAAAATTTTTATTGGTTGTAAACTTTTCTAAACTCTAATAATCAGACTAAATGTCTATCTAACATATAAATTTTGCGATTTGGAAAATAATTCTATATAATTAAACATCATAATGAGGTTAAAAAAATTATTAGATTTATGTTATAAACTACAATAAACCCCTCTCATAGTTTAATTAAATACGCATATGAAACTACATTTTTTATTAAAGGAGGTAATAAAAACTTTTCAGGTTTATATTTTTTATAAAATGAAAAAATTTATATCACTTGTTCTATTTGTTGTAATATGTTTACACTAACGTGTATTTTTAGAAACAATATAGTTTTATATTTGTAATGATGGATGGTTTAACTATTGGTACATAATAGAATCTAAATACAAGAAGAAGACCAATCATTTATGGTTCTGATTATGATTATAGGAGAGGTCAAATGAAGTTGTTTATTATAAATACTAGAGAACCAAATGTTTTCATGATGAGTGGAAACTATAAGATTCATGAAAAAGATATAACTAGTATTTCTAAAGATGAGAAGTTAGAGTTTCAACTAAATTATCATGTCATAAATAATTATTTTTTTTATAGAACAAGGAATATATTTATCCAACTTTTTCTTATGAAGATACTAATATTATATGGAGGAATATTGAAGGTACTCACTTTGTAACATCCAATGTTGTTAAAATCAGAATAGTGGTGTTAAGAGTTGAATACCAAACATTTTATTTTCTACGTAGATAATATTTTAAAAAGATTAATTTAATATTTATGACAATTGTAAATAGTTTAAATCTTTTGGGTTATAGTGATATGACTGATGAAACATTAGTAGAGAATATTATTGAGATTTTACCTAGTTAATGGGAATCTATGAGAAAAACTCTTGATGATACTAAGAACATAAAAATTTTGATCTTAGATGATCTTATAGTAACTCTCATATAGTAAGAGGGTATAATGAATTGAGAAGCTAAAAAGGTGAAAAATAAAAATTGATTATCTTTTTCTTATAATTCAAATGTGGTTATGAAAGGTAGATCAACTAATAAAGTCACTCAATATTTAAGTAATATGAAAGTTAAATCTAATAGAGAAATTAGGTTATTTGAAGAAAGTGAAAATAAATGGGTGAGTATTTATTATAGTAAGAATATTATAGTTTTAAAGAAGTATTTTAATTATAAATTTAAGCAAAAAATACTAAAAAATAATTGAGAAGAAAGAATATTTTTAGATGATATGCTATAAGTGTAATAAACTGGGTTACACCATATCATATTTTCAAAGACATAAAAGGAAGTAAAAGAAATAAATTATTTATAAATAGTTCTATAAGAATATAAGAATGAAAAAATTGATAGCTGCAGGAACTTTGAGTTCTAGTGGTGGAGACAATTCTTTTGAGAATTATTCTAATGATATTTTAGATAGTTATAATGTTCTTGGATTTTATATTGGAATTATAAATACTGAAGAATGATTCATGGAAAAGGTATAAGATAAATCTATTATTAATTTATAATTAAATGAAAACTGTCCAAATTTTTAGGATGATAATGATTCTAATTGTTTTTAGGAATAAAAATCTAGTTTATCTGATGAAGATGATTAATTACCTATTTTTGATGAAGCATTAAAATTTGATAAATTTTATAAAAACAAAATTGTAAAGTTTCTAAAAAATATGAAATTATAAGGATGATATTTCTTAATAAAATTATATTATTTCAAAACATTCCCTATATGTTCTAATCTCACTAAATAATTGGATAATAAATATATTTCTACTTCTACTGATGAGAATAACTAATTATTTTTAAAACTAAATTCTAAAATTTTTATTCTAACTAAATTACTATAAATATTTACTTCATGTAAAGGAAATTTTGGCAACATGTAGAGAAAAATTAGACCACATAGAACTATTTCCATGCTTTTTTATACAAAATAAATAAATTTTATAAATAATTATTTATTTCCAAAAAATAACACTTAAAGGAAGTGTTATGGGAGTTATAAAATAATGTGAGGTTTTTGGGTGATTAGGTGCAACAGAGTGGCTAGAGAAGGTCATTTCTCAAAAAAGAAGTAATTAAAATATAATCATAAATGTATTATGGAAATAAAGATGAAATCAATACACAACAAGTATGGATTTTTTTGAGTTTTATAATGAAAAAAGAAGTTTTCTCGATGAAGATTGTATTTTTTTAAATGAGATTGAGAAAACAAAACAAGAAGTTGTTTTTTAGAAAATATTTTTAGAGGGTGTAATAGTTATAACTCTACTTATTTATTTAATTATTATTCATTATCATTCAAGTTAAAATCCACTAAAATATGATCCCTATATTTGATAACCCCTGGACCCTTTGAGAAATAACTTAACCACCAATGAAATTAATTAAATCCTAGGTTAGCTTCAGAGTATGAAATCATATCACCCTTATTTTATTAATACTATAAGTTTAGGTTATGCTATGTGGTAAATTATAGAAAATATCCATTCTATAAATGAGGATTAATTGAGTTTTGAAATTTTTTTGAACTCTAAAAATTGATCATGTGTCATTTGTTTTACTGATAAAGACCACGCTCTCATAATTCACACATTACTCGACCTTTCGAGTTTTGTGTGACTTGTTCAATTTCTTGTTTTGTTTCATTTATATTAAAAACACAATTTATAGATCATATTATAGTAATTTTAGTAGTTAATTTTATCAAAATAAATAAATTAATAAGGGTATAGGTAGATCGATCACTAAGAAAAACAACTCTTCCATGGGAGGTGTAGTTATCATAGAAATAAATTGCATTCACAAAGGTTTAGAAGGGATATAACCCGATCATGATTATAATATTGATTTACAGCACAAATAAGTTAATAAAATTATATGAAAATTTAAATAAAAACATAATAAATTTAAGGTAAACTAAGTATTTTGTTATGAAAATAGAAACATTACAATGTGGAGAAGAAGAAGAAGAGGGATTCAATGAAGTGATCTAAATACATTAATCCAAATTGCACCACCATGTTGACCATATAATAGGATAAAAAATATATCCTTATAGAAGGATGGTTTTTTAGGAATTGGGTCTTTTATATACTATCAAAATTTGAGCTTAATCAAATCCTTTATGTATAGGATATGGACTAAATGATGAAATGGTGTCCAATATGGTGATTCCAGTCCAACATTTAATTAATGACATGTATTCTCTAATCAAATTATTGATCGAACTTAGATGTACTAAATGAATTTTTTATCCCACTGTGTGTAAAAAAAATTAAAAATATATATATAAATAATTCATTTGAAAATATTTATAGTTGTAATACTATAGTGAACGTTAAATAGTAAAAATTGTAATTTTCTTTAAATTTACAAATGAATGATCTAATTCAAAATATTTCATATATAATCATATTTAACACAATTTGAGGAGGTTATTTCATTTATTATTGATAATATATTCAACAAAAATTTGTTTTATCAACTCCCCCATACTAACCCCTTCGAACTCCTAGGAAAAATCATATATATTGTATTCTAAAAAATTGTTTCAAGATATGAAAATTCAAATTTCACAATCCATAGTGGAAATATATGCAAATTAAGAATCTCTTTAAGATTAAATTTCAATACATTTTAATTTCATTGTCTCATATATTTTGTTAAAATAAAATCCAATGAGATTAATGAAACCAATCACAGTGAAACATGTTATGTGTCTATTATGCCATTAATTTCCCATATGTGTGTGCCGACCATTTCAATGTCATATATCCACCATTTATTCAAAATATTTAGGTCATGATAAACATTTATTATTACCTGGTTTAATTCCATTGAACATATTCTACATTACTTTGTAATCAAATTTCAATATCCACTCACTTAATAATTCCTAAGAGTCAAACAGTAAGCTCAGGACCAAGATATCTTCACATGTTTTACATTTCATCACTCCCCTATTTATATATAAATATATATATGATTTTTTTTTTGATTTTTTTGGGTGTAAAACAATTGGATATTAGGTACACACACATAGGTCAATTCGGTATAGTAATGAAACTGATCAGAAGAGAAACAAACATATGCATAAACAATTGAAATAAGATGAAATATTGTTTTACCTAACATAGATATACCTTCATTTGAGTAAGAAAAATTTCACAAGTCATTTTTTCATGAAAATATGTGTGTAGAAATCAATTAAACAATTTACTATGAAAAAATATCACAAATAATGGTTTCAAAGTCTAAAAGTTTTTATAATAACACAACCAATCATATCATCAATGACTCCAATTTTTATAATAACCAACCCTTGATGATGAAATATTTCGCATTCTTATAATGATACAAATGGATTTTGAAAACATTCATTTTCCATATGGTCCACATGTAAATTAGTATGTCACATGATATTTTTTGAAAAATAAAAAAACACACACAAAACAAATAAATGAAAATATTAAATAGCTTCCCTGAAATGTTGTCCCCTCTCCCACAATTTGAATATTACATTATACCCAATGTAAACCTATGAGAAGATAAATTCACTTGAAATTTTTAATTTTTAATTTGATAAATAATATAAAAGATAAAGGGATAGGGACATCCTAATATTCTCAAGTGATGATTGGATTAGAAAGTGTGATGAAATCAATTTATCAGAGTGGGAAGACCCACAATGTATTTCTTCAAACGTTTCCCACTGACTGAAAAGCTCATTATGTTTTATCTTGTGTGATTTATACTGCACCATAAAGAAAAATATTAGATAATAGATAAGGGTCTAAAAATATATAACATAACATATCAGACATTATAATTAATCGTGAACTATAGAGAAGGACTTTCTCTCTGACATGAACCTCCCCTTTTGGATCTTTATATCATGAACCAATTTTGGTATTTCCTTACAGAACCTTGAGTTCTCATATTATTAAAATATATTCTAATCAAGATCTTCAATTTAATTTTTCCTTTTATCCCCAACTTTAGATAAATCTAGGTTTCATTTCTCTATATCCCAATATTCACAATGCTCGCCCTCCACGGGAAGATGACATAATTTCCCAAAAATAGTCTAGTATGGGGACATACTAATAGGGGTTTTGATTGGAGTTCTATAAGACAGTATTATATAATAAAATATATTTCTCCAATCAATTCTATTTTGTTTCACTATTTTATTCAATATCTTCTTTAACTAAATATTTGAAACTTCGACCTAACCATTTGTTTGTGGGTGGTTTGGGGTTGATGTCTTGTGTGTCACTCCATACTTTTAAAGGAGTAAATCCAAATTTTAGTTGAAAATGTATGTCCCCTTTTCATTGATGATAGTATTTGGTAATCCAAAACTAAAAAAAATCATCCTTGAAAAAATAAATCAAAATTTTAGTTGAAAAGGTATGTCCCCTGGTCACTGATGATAGTCTTTGGTAATCCAAAACCGGAAAACAATTCATTTTTGAAAAAAAAACATCTAATACTTGAGAATCATCAATCCTAGTGGCCTTAGCCTCTACCCATTTTCTAACATAATCAAAAATGACAAGAATGTAAATTAAACCAAATGATCTTGGAAATGGTCCAATAAAATCAATTCCCCATACATCAAAAATATTTCAAAATAATATGGGTTGTTAGGGAATCTCATGTCTCCTTGAAATATTTCCAGTGTGTCGGCAATGAGAGCACGATTTAAAAAACACAAGGGCATCATGAAACTTGGTATGACAATTTAATACAGAGTCTAAGACCTTCCTTGTTATCCATTAGTTCTATAGTGTCCACCGGAATAGGCTTAAGTTCTGTTTCAATAATTTTGTGGCATCTTTTGATGGTTGTCTACCTAGTTAAACTATGTGGTTTCTCAATTTTCCGTAAAATTTTTTACTACTAAAATTTTAATTTTCATTCAAATGGTCACTACACATGAGAAAAAAGTAAGGATCACCCCACACATAAATCCTTGACTCGCTATTTAATTTTTGAACATGAAATTTCATGAAATTTTCATTAATTTCACTAGAAACCCAGTAATTCACTAAATTTTCTTAGAAAGGATGTGTAAATGAGAGTACATATAGATGATCATCAGGGAAAGTGTCCTGAAGTGGTACCTAGTGTTGGGCATCATGATCCAAAATTTCAATGATCCTACTCATTTGTTCATCTACCATGTTTTATAAACCATTCTTATTCTTTAAGTATATTTCAAACTCATGAAGAAAGATCATCCAATGAATATTTCATGGTTTTGCATCTGACTTATTTAGGAGGTACCTCAAAGCTACATGATCAGAGAGAACTAAAATTTTATATCCTTATAAATAAGAGAGGAATTTGTCGAAATAAAATATAATAGCAAGGAAAACCTTTTCCATTGGGGTGTAATTTTCTCAGCCTAAATCAAAATTCCATGATGCCTAAGTAATCATATGGGACATCCATTCCACCCTATGAGATAATATTTATCCAACTAAAAAGTTTGAATCATCACACATAATATCAAATGAGAGGTCATGCCATAGGGGTTGTATGATCAGTGGGGTGGTCAGACAATTCTTTATCTCATCAAATGATACCCTATATGAATCCTAAAAAATAAGTCAATATATTTTGGAAGAAATATAGATATGGATTGAACAACCTTACTAAAATTTATTATTAATTTTTTATAAAGAACAACATGTACAAGGAATGACCGAACATCACACACGCGTATAGAATATTTCAAAGATGAAATTATTTCTACCTAAAAATATCAACCTCAATTCTATTCTATGACACTAAATTACATATGAAAATTCCTTTTTCTACCATGAAATGAAATTTTTCAATGTTGAAAACCTATTTTTTCTCAATGTAGTGATGCAACCATTTACCCATAATAGAGAGACACTCATCAAATGAGGAACCATACAGTGTAAAATCACCAATAAATTACTACATTCAAGTCAAAATAAAATAATAAAAGATACTTACCATGCATATCTAGAATATAACTAGAAAATTACAAAGTCCAAATAGAATATACAGTAATCAAAAGTACCGGATGGTCCAGTTAATTTCATCTTATTCTCATCCTCTAATATAATGGAAATATGAAAATATAAATTCAAACAGTCCAATAATCAATATTGTGTCCCACGTACAAGTCACTCAAGCATCCGCTTAATTAATGGAAGGGGAAATAGTCCTTTTAAGTATATTGATTATTTTTCTTATAATCTATGAATAATCACAAACTATTTTTTACTCTCACAGGAACTAAATCATTATTTTCATTATTTATAATAGTTAAGCTGATTTTATTGGGTGAAACCTGGACAAGGATGACCCACTGAGAGTCAAAAATGTGGTAAATGATACCATCATCAAGAAACATTTCCACATCCTTTCATAATTTCTAATAGTGTGGGGTCATTTATCCTTTGGGTTTTTTTAATAGGTTTGGCCCCATCCTCTAAACGAATTCTACGCATAAAAATATAGGGTCTAGTACCTAGTATAGCTACTAAGGTCCACCAAATTTCCCTAATAATTTCCATTAAAATATTTAAAATTTGTGTTTACTATTTTTGTGGGAGATTATTAGCAATTATAAAATGAAATTTTTCATTATTCAATATGTATGAATATTTTATGATTGGTGGAAATAGTTTGAGTTCCTATTTGGGTGGGTTCTATTTTTATGGGAATGTTGTAGGAAATGATATATTTTCACAATGAAATTCAGGGTCTAAATATATACCATCAACATTAGTGAATAATGATTCATATCCATATTCAAAATCAAGAGTCATGTCATAATAAAGAAATATATTCCAAAAATCATAATTAGAATCCACATTAAAATCAGAAATGAGTGTTGTTTTATCATGAGAAGTATGTATGATATTATTTTGTGACATAAAACTATAACCAGTTCTCAATATCTCTAAAAGCATGGTATGATCAATACTTTGAAAAGATTAAAAATCACAATATGGAGAATCATCACATGATTAGTTAGAATGGGAGATGAAGAGAGCATAATGGTTCTTTGAGGGGTACTTCATGGAGTCTAAAATATTAAATCGTATGATCCCATATCTAAACTTCATATAAATTTTACCTTCGTGAACATTTACGGTTATCTTAGAATTTTTGAGGAAGTCTATTCCATGAATTATGGGAGTAATAAAACTTACCTAATCATCATCTGTGTTCAGTTCAATGAAATCCATAGGAAATATAATTCCCCTTAGATGAACAAGGACATCCTCAATAACTCCCAACCGGTATGTTGTAGCCATATTCTATAGTTTCACAACCACCCTTGTTGTCTTCACCTCTCTAACATACATTTTAGAGAAAATATAGTGAGTAATGACATTAATAAAGTCACTCGAATCACTTTAAGCATCATAGAAATGAAACTCTTATAGGGTGCATGGAATGGTAAATTTTCTAAGGTCCTTACAATTTTTAGTCATTTCCAAACATTGTGAGATGAGTAAAGATACATTAATCCCATAGTTTATCAAATATTTACCCTTTTTTCAACTTCTATTTTTATATAGTTAATTAAAAAATATGGCATAACATGTAATTTTCATGATTGCTTCAAGTCGAGGTTTGTTAATCTCAACATGATTAAATATATCCAAACCCTCTTTTTGTATTTCCTATTCATCCATTTTCATTATTTGTAAAAATATATTCATAATTTTAAATGTTTTAGGAGGAAAATCATGATTATTTGCTTTACTTTTCCTTTCTGGTTGGGTTCCTCATCAGTAGGTCTTGAATGGGGCTTCATCAGAGTTGTAGTGAATCCTGATGGAATGATCGGTGTAGATATATCGGCTATTTTATTCCCACATCTCAATGTGATGTATGTAACATTAACCTTTGGATTTTGAGTAGGTTGGGATGGAAGATTTTTGGATTCCATACATACTAGTTCATGGAGGGTGGTTCTGATTTGACTCATTAGTGTCTTCAACTCCCTCAACTTAGAACCTTGACTGTTTAGCTAATTATTTTTATTAAAACAATTTTTTTCAAAAGTGAATCTATATTAGAATCTACATTTTTTTAGACTTACCTTGTTTTTATTGAATTTTGGATTATTGGTCTTCAAATATCCTTTGGGGTGGTTGAAAACCTTGTTGGTAATGTAGAGGGTGATGGATGATTTATTGAAATGGGGGACTTTGTTATTGTCCAAATCCATACCTCATGTCGAATTGATCCTTCCACCCTTGGTTGTATGTTGGTGAAAAGGAATCATAATTTTTTGGGGGATGTGGTTGTTGTTTCTACTGATATGGATCTCAGGTAATATGGTTGTGCAGTCTTCTATCTCTTTAAATTTAGGGAAATAGTTAGTTGGGTGGTATTTTTTAGTGAAAATTCCATAATGCCTCATAGGAGTGGGTTGGTATTTCTTTTGAGATAAATAAATAAATATAAAAATAGTGGTTAATTCATCCAACATGGTATTAATTAAATAATTCTCAGAAGAAGATTCACTTACCTGATGAACTCTTATAACATTTGGTGTACCTCAATCACCAATTTTTTGGTTGTTTTGTGCCATCTTATTAATAAATGAATGTGCATTTGTTGGTGTTTTGTTGACCAATGACCTTCCATCCATAGAATCTACCATTATCCTCTCTGTTGGCATGATTCCTTCATATAAGTAGTGTATTAAGAGTTTCTCACTGATTTGGTGATGCAGGTATCTAGCACACAACTTATTGGATCACTCCCAATATTCATTTAATAAATACCCTTGTTTTTTCTTGAATCATAGGATTTATTTTGGAATGATATTGTTCCTTGATGCTGGAAAAAATATTTTCAAGAAAAGATGTTTCAAATTGTTCCAACATGTTACATATTTATGTTGTAAACAATACAACCAGTATTTTCTAATTCTATCTAGTGATAATGGGAATTACCTTATTTTTATTTGATGTTAAAATAAATTTCTTATTATCAAGGTTTAGGAAAAAAACATTAAATTGATTAAGGTGTTTGTTTAGATTTTCACTGAATAATCCATAAAATTTTGGAAGATGGTTAATTAACCCAGTTATTAGATCAAAGTTTGATTCAAGGTTTGCATATGAAATACAATTTTTTTGATAGTTAATATCTAGTGTAGACAGTTATAGAATGGTTATATTAGGTAAATTGTTTTTATTTTGAATAATTGGTTCTGGATTTTTGTTTTATTTATAAGTCCTTCCAATTTTAATTTTTTAAAATTGGATGAATTACCTAATGTGGTGAATATTGAAACTTCCCATACAATTAGATTTTCTTATTTGATACCTAAGGATATCATCAATCTCAGGTTCAAGATCTAAGAGATCCTTTCATTAAAAATCAAATAAAAATTAAATGAAAAAAAGTGTACCATAATAAAAAGATAATAATTTTGAGTTAATGGTCTAAAAAATAAGATTAAAAATATGGAAATTTTAGAAAGGGGAAAAAGTAAGAAAGGAGAGAGGAATATAATGAGGTAAAAATTAAAAATGTACATATAATTAGTTGAATAAAATATTTTACTCTTTGTCAATGGTTCTAATTTGAAAGGAGCTATCATGGGCACTCACTAATAATGTGTTGTTTTTGGGTACTTAGGTGCAGAAGAGTGGCTGAACAAGGTCGTATCTCAAGGAGGTTGTAATTAAAACAACTTCTCAATGGTATTATGAAAATAAATATGAAATAAATAGAAAACATAGAAGGTTAGGGTTTTTTTGGAGGTTTATAAGGAAATAATATATATGATATAAGAATTTTGTATTTTTTTGTTTTTTTGTTTTTTTTTAAATGTGATTGAGGAAATTCGATGAGAAGATGTTTTTTAGAAAATAAAATTTGATGTCATAATCAATCTAACTCTATTTATTCACTTAATTTAAAATAATTATAATCCAAATTAAAATCCAATTAATTATGATCCTCTAATTCGTTAACCCCCAAACCCTATGAGAATTAACTTAACCACTAATATGTAATTAATTAAACCCAAGTCTAGTTTATGAACATGTAATCATAGAGCCATTATTTTTTTTATATAAGACTAAATTATGGTAAATATTAAATTATATAACACATACATTGTTAAATTTTTGATTAATTGAGTATTCAGATTTTTTTTGAACTCTACAAATTGATCCAGTGTTGTTTATTTTACCGATTAAGATCACACTCACAATTTACACATTACAAGACCTTGCATATTTTGTGTGAATTGTTCCATTGATTTCATAGTTTTATTTATGTAAATAAAACAATTTATGTATCATATAATAGGAATTATAGTTGTTCATTAATTAAAAATAAATGAATGAATTAGTTTTGAGATAGATCAATTCCTAAGAAAATCCATTATTCCATGGGTGGTGTAGTCATCACTGAAATGAATTACAATCACAAAGGTTTAGAAATTGTATAACCTAATCAATTTTATACACATTATTTATAGCGAAAATATTTGGATAAAAAAATATTAAAATAGAAAAATAATAGAAGAAATGGAAGAGAAACTAAAAAGTTTATAATTAAAACACAAACATTACAACATGGAGAAGAAGAACAGAGCTTCAATTAAGGGATATTTGCTTCAAGAAATATCCATATTTAATTTCCTGGATAAATGAAGTGAATAAAATTATCCTTTTCACTTAACTTTCTAATCCATCTCTCAACCGCTCAAAATCATAAAATATATATTTGTAAAGGGTATCAGAGGCTATGGTTACAAGTGGTTACAAGTTTAAATGGATAAATTCATCCAGGTAATTTAATCCAACATAAAATGGCTTGTTGATCACTAGAACATTTAAAAAAATTATCCTTCAAGTAATATTATTTGTGAAGAATTGGGTTTTATATATATTATCCAAATATGATACCAATCTAATCTTTAATGTATAAGATATGGCCAAACTTGTGAAGTGGTGTCCAACATTGAGATTACAGCCCATATTTTACTTTATGGCCCGTTTACTCTAATCATATTCATGATCCAGCTCATATTTCTTGAATTAAGGTTTTACCCCATTCACATAAGAACACTTTTTCAAAATTTTATGTTCAAATAATTCAAATAATAATTTTTTTGGCTGAATTACTACAATTCACTTTAGTGGGTCAAAGATAGAATTTTGATCAAATTTTCAAATTAAGGAAAAAATTTAAAATATTCCATAAATAATCATATTTAAGAAAATGTGATAAAATTATTTCATTTAATATCAATAAATTGTTCCTTAAAAATTTGTTTTATCATGATCCTTTTTGTACTAAATGTCATAGTGGTGGACATTGGAAAAAATAAATTTTCATTAAATAATATATAGTATTATGAATTTCATAAAGCATAATTATCTAAATAATTTAAAATAATAAAACAAAGAAAATTTGGACAGATGTAGATACCAAAATTTATATTATCTAACAATTCTAGGACCATGAAATTTTGGGTAAAAAACTTATACCTTTCTCTATTCTTATAAAAATAACTATAGTAACAACAATAACAAAATTTGGTATTTGGATTGTGGATTTTGTTGGCATATATATATATATAAGATTTGTTTTCATAATATTACAAATATGAATGTTGGAAAATTTGTATTTTGTGACAATTCTCAAGGATAAATCTATGGAATAAGTGATATATTTCTTCTAGGAAAACGATTAATTTTAAATTTTGTATTTGTTATAGTCCTTAAGAATAACCTTATAATAACTAGCTGATTATGAGATGAAATTTACCTTGTGAACTTCATGAATGACCAATAAAATATTAAAATTTCATAAGTTAAGTTTATTATTTCTTTTGAAAGGTATGAGAATGTTTACACACTTAACTTAGAAAATCTTAAAAGCCAATATCTACCTTTCCAATTTTCAGTGGAAGACCAATATTGGTTATTGAATAGAAATTTAGGAAACTATAATGAAAGAACATTATCTAAAAACTCTCTCAAAGGAAAAGTTATATATATACTAGAGTATAGGTTTATAGCTTCTAAAGTTTTTTATCCTTTTCAATTTGGAAAGAAACATAAGTCAAGTTTTAAATCATTTAGTAAAGTTTTAACTTTTGATGATTTACATTTTATGCACATTTATTGATTTCGTCACACACAAACAAGAAGTATTGGTGGAAAATTTTATGTATATGTTTTATTTGATTACTATATTAGATACACATGGGTTTATTTTTTATAAAAATAGTTATAATCCTTTTACATTTTAAAAGTTTTGTATCCCATGTTAAAAATAAGAAAAATATACCTTTGGTAACTATTCATAGTGATAATGGTTGAGAATTTTAAATTATTAGTTTGAAACTTTTTGTAGTAAAAAATGTATAATACATAATTTCTAAACTCCTTCAATACCTCAGTAGAATGGTGTAGGTTAAAGAAGAAATGGATTTAATTAAGATAATAATAGAACTATATTGAGTGAATACAAAATTACTAAACTTTTCTGGGCTGAAGCTGTAAGTATTTATTACAATACTATAAATCATGGTTTCCATAGACCTCTTAGTAATACATATCCTTATATGTTTTGGATAGGAAGAAAACTAAAAACTTTTAACATAAATGTTTATGGATAAAAGTACTATTTTTTAATATTAAAGATATTTTACATTAATTTGATCCAAAATATGATGAAGGAATTTTCTAAGGTTATTACCAGAATGGTTCTGATCATGGATTTGGGAAGACAAATCCATGACCATAAAATTTTTTATTAAAAAAATAAAATCATACATACACACGCAACATGGAAATAAGGCTCAAATTTTTTCCATTCCATAAATCAAACATCATAATGCCCAAAGGCCCATAAATAGCCACACTAAAAAAATAGCCATAATGTCCAGCATCATTGGAGGTGCCTATTCATGTAGTCTATAAGCCCAATAAATTTGGGTTGGGCCAGAATTATATGGCCATACCCAAGGCCGAAAAACACATCCCACCCATCACTTGGCCACAAACACCATATTAAGGAAAAAAGAAAAATACAACATGTTTAACACCTACCTATTCTGAAGCCAAGCCGACAACCATCTTGCATCCTGTGGAGAGAAATCCTCTCGCCGGGTAACACCACATGACACAACCTATTTTTTCATTGTTATTCTACAACTAGTAAGGATTATATAGTTTTTAATAAAAATATAATTACTTTTGAAGAAAGAGTGAATCTGAAATTTGATTAAACTGGTCCTTTTTTCAACCAACCTGAAACCACCTCTTTGGTTGTTTTTGCAGAAAATGATTTTCAATCCATGTTAGAAAATTATCATTATGAGTTAAAATATGAAGAGACATTTCAAAATTTTATAACTGAAGATTAAATTAAACTTATTTTATAAGAACATACTTTTACCCACCTAAGGAATAAATGAATCTTTAAGAATCATTCTAGTGATAATATCAATGGTGATGTAGTTCAACCAATTAAAACTAAAAGTTACGTATGAAATTAATGTGATAATTTTGAATTTCTATCAAAATTTAATCTAAAACTCCAAATGAGGCTTTAAATGATGAATATTGGATAAAATAAATTCATGAGGAACTCAATGAGTTTGAGAGGATTCTTATTTGGACTTTTGATGAATGTATAAAAGATCTTTATGTAATTAATATAAAATGGGTTTTTCGAACCAAATATGATGAAAATGTGGTTAAAGTTATAAATAAAGATAGGATTTTTATAAAGGGTTATAATAAATAAGAATGTTTAAAAAATAAATAATATTTTTTTATGGTATCTAGACTTGATGTTATTTATATACTTCTAGAATATGCAAATTTTCTAAATTTTACACTTTTTTAAATGGATCAGAAGCGTTTTTTCTTTAATGATTATGTTCAAGATGATGTTTATGTAGAAAAAGCACATGGTTTTGAAAACAAAAAATTTCCAGAAAATGTTTTTAGACTTACTAATACATGTTATGAATTTATACATACCCATAGATCCTCGTATAATAGATTAACCATATTTTTGTTATAAAAAATTGTTAAGGGAAGTGCAGATCAAATGATTTTAATTAAAAGTGTTTTTAAAGATTTCATCATTATTCAAAATTATTTTGATGAAATTATATTTGGATCAAATCAAAAATATTTTATATATTCATTTGAGAATATTATGAAATTTGAGTTAAAAATGAGCATGATGGGAGAGCCAAACATTTTCCTTAGATTAAAATTTTCTCAAAAAGATGGAGGAAATTTTATATCTCAATAAAAGTATATAAAATATCTTCTTAAATTTTTTGGATATGAAAACAATAAAATATTATTACAACTTTCAGAACCTAAAATAATTTTGATATTAATGAATCTGGGAAACTAGTGGATCAAAAAAAATTAGAGTAATGATTGGTCATTTACTATACCTAACATATAGTTGTACAAAGTTAATGTTTTTTTATATTACTATATAAAATAAAACAAGAAAATACAAAAGATTCCCATGTTATATGTTTAAATTTTGTTTTCATTATCTTAATAGAATTATAGATCTATGTATATTTTATAATTATATAAATGATTTTGATTTAATTTTTTTTCTAAATTATAATTTTACTAGATGTAAAATGAGTATAAAAAATAAATCTTGAATTTATCATTTATTAGGAGAAGATTTAGTTTCTTGTTATTATAAGAAAAAAAAATAGGTATCACCTTCCACTGCTGAAGAAGAATATCTAGAAGGTGGAATTTAATGTACTCAAGTGTTATGAATGGAACACATACTCACAAATTTCTGCCAAATTTTTAATAAAACATAATTTTTTTAGTACACATGTTCCATATATTTATTTAAAAACCCCTCACATTACTCAGGATCTAATAGAAAATATTTAAGAAACCATTTCTTTTAGAATCACACACAAAAAAACATATCAATTTACAATTTATTAAAATCCAAGAACAACATGCGGATAATTTTATCAAATTCTGAAATTCTGATAGACTTGATTATATTAAACAAAATATAGGAAGGGTGAATATAAAATTACCATTCATATCTACTTGTTTTTTAATGTAATATCATTTTAGGAATAAAATCTTTAAAAACTGAGGAGTATGTCTTTTTAAAAAAAATGTTAAAAAATTGTTCAAAATATTCTTACAAATATTTTAGATGTTTTTTTAGAAATTATTCTGATGAAATATTATATTATAAATTTTGAAAATAAAATTTTGTTATAATTTTTTTGAAATTTTTTTTTGTTATACATATTTTGGAAAATGTTTTTGTCAAAATTTATTTGCACAAATTTTCAATTGTTTTTTGTTTGTCACATTTTTTAAAACCCATGAAGTTTACATTTCTAAATATCCTTTCAAAAGAAATTTTATAAGTTTGTCTCTAAAAAGTAAATTCTCAATCTTATATTTAAATATATATATTATTGTATTAATTTTTTATGATATTTTTAATTTACCATGTTTTAAAAAATCTTATGTTTTATCAGACCGAATATTTATCCAATAAAATGTGTATCAAAACAAAAAAATTCAAGAGTTTAGAAAATTTTATTTAAATATTTTGATGATTTTAATGAGTTGTTGATATGGATTTTGTTTTTTATCTTAACTGTAGGATTTGAGGAATATAAAGAGTCTCTCTCCATAGGATATATATATATGACCAGGGGGCATACTTTTTCCCACTGTTCTTATTCTATCAAGAGATCTCACCGTTTACGTAATCTGGTTTTAAAATTAATAATATATACTAAAAAATGCAATAACCTTTCAAGACCAGGAATCAATATGTCTTGAAAAAGAGGAAATTGATGTACATTACCCTGATTTTTCAATATAATTATACCCATTTATATAATTTAGTGAGTAATTGGTCAAAACTTTGTTTCATTTCAATTATTTAGAAAATCATACAAGTTGAACATTAAGAGAGATTATAAATTAGTTTAAATTCCCCTAGAAGTAGAAGTTTATTTAGTAGCCCATAAATTTACTAAGAATATTGAATCTATTTAGAAGATGAAATCTGAAAAATATCTATTTTTATCCGATGAAAATGTTAAGAAGGTTTTCCATCTTAATTCAGAAAACAATATAGTCACTATTTGGTTACAAAATTTTCTCATTCCTTGAAAAGGATACAAGGAAACTTTATTGTTTCTAGATGTTTATATACAATATTTATTATATAACATGAGGAAGTTCAATTTATTAAAGTATTTAATTAATGTTATTGAGGTAGTAGAGGAAGGAACTATCAATTATAGATTCTTCTCTATCCAATTTTCATCTAAAAAAATTAGTAAATTTTAATGATGTTGAGGATGATAAGAATAAGCCTATGGCTATTAAAGAGAATATTTCTATGATTAGATAGTATACTATTATTAAGATGCATTTGGTATATTATTATACCCAAAAAAATGATTGTGGAAAATTATACAAAGTTGTGTATGAAGAATGTATTGAGAAACTTAAAGATAATTTTGAAATGAGAAAACAAGTTTATGAATCACCTCCCTGATCAAGGAAGAAACATAAGTAGATGTATGATAAATTGTTTACTAATTTTATGAAGAATAAGTAAGATAAAAATATTGATGATACATCATTTGGATTTGATAAGGATGAGGCCTTGGTTATTTTGGAAAAAAATTATCATCATCTTCACAAGGAATAAAAGAAGATAACGCAAGATCAAAAATAAAAGAAACAACATTTTTCTTAATATTTCCTTAAATAGAAATAAGTGATTCAGTAAATAGTTGAAGAAAAAAATAGAAAAGGTTCTCTTTCGGTTCATCGACAAGAACCTATATCAGAATAGTTGAAAGGTCAATATGTTATTATTTCTATTAAACCATTATCACTAGATAAAATCAAGGATGTTGTTTTTGTAAATCAAGAACAAAGTAAAAAAGAAAATGTAGGAACAAAACAAATTAATCATGTAAAAGATTTAACACATCTATTAAGAAAGAGAATATTGAAGAAGAAGTCTCAAAATGTTGAAGAGCTAAAACAACATATAGATCTTTTAGAATTATCATATCCCTCCTCAATTATTTTATTATTGAAAATTGTGAATTTTTTCCTTATATAATCTTGAATTAAAAGAACCCTTAGAAGATGAAAATGAAAAATATTCCAATGCATAGACTTCTGAAAAATCAATTTATAATGATGGTGATTATAAAAATAAACAGATGGAAGTTTCAAATGATTTTTTGTTTCAAAAAAATGTTGTTTATTCTGGAAAACCATGGCCTTCAGTAACAAGTACTTTTTTAGATTCTAAAAAATCACATCCATACAATACTATATAAATAATATAAATGAATATAAATTATCTTAGTGAGTTAATTCATCAGTTGGATGGTATTATGGAATTTTCCTAAATGTTCTAGAGGGTGAATGTCTTTTCAAGGGAAAATTGAGTTTTCATAGAATTTAAATTCAGTAAAACATATTTTTGAAAATGTTATTTAGAATGAAAATGAATATATATACTTCAAATAAAGGTAAAAATATGATATAAGAAAGTTGAAAGAACTTATTCATTGTATAATAAACACTGAAATATATTATAATTTTTATAATCAAAAAATTAATGGATTTCAAGTTTCAACTAAATCAACCTCAATGTTAGTGAAAGGAATGACTAGTGATATTGTAGAATCTTCAAGTGAAATTTATAATATAAAATTACTTATTATGTATCAGGATGATGAGTTTACAAAATATGAAAATAATGTTAAATAAGTTTTAAAATATGTTTACAAATTAAATAATCATGTATTGTTATAGATGTGGTTCAAGAAGAAAACATTAATGTTTAGACTCTAGGATAATAAGTTCAAATTTTAAAGAATACAATGTAAGTTCTTGAAGAAAGTAAGACCAAAATTTCTAAATTTAAATCCTTATAGGAAGAGGTAATGGTTTTACATAGTGATAATAAGACGATTCTAGTTCATGAAGAAAATGATGAAAAGTTTAAATTAGTAATAAAAAATAGAAAGAAATATCAAATGGATGTGGAGAAGATAAATACAGACATTAAAAATCTCAGGAATAAAGAATGATGTTTTTTCTAAACTCTTGAAATTTTTTTGTAACAACTATATTATTTTCATTAAGAATGTGTATTTTTTATATGCATATAATTCAAAATATTTTTGATGGATGTTTTCAATTTTATTGGTATGTATTTCTATTGATTTAAGATGAATTAAATTATAAATTCTATTATTATTATTATTCTTTCATAAAAAATTTCTTTCTCTTAAATTTTAGTAATAATTTCTCATAATCCATATTTTCAGAAATCATAAAGGGGGATAAGGGTATATTACTTTTTAAGAGAATAATTCTAAATATTTTTTGAATAAGGTATCGAAATTTTTACAAAAAAAGGATAAAATGTTAAGATAGAATTTTCTTAAACTATAAAAATGATAAGAAAGAAAAAATAATAGATAGGTAAAAATGAAGTTATATAAGCCAGAGAGATTATGTTTCTCTTTCATTATGTTTTTCTATTTTAAAAGTTATGTTTTTTACTTTTTAAAAGGGGCGATGTTTTTTAGTCTAAAGAATATCGTACCAAAATTTCAAACTTTTTATTGAAATTTATAACAAATTTACTTAAATGTTTATATTTTACAAAATTTTATAATTTCCTTCCTTTTAATTATGTTTTTGAAAAATAAATTATTTTTCCAGACATAGAAATATCAATTTATCAAAAGAAATTATTTTAAATGATTAGAAATACCTATTTTGGAACATTGTAATGATGATTAAATATTTAACCAGATGTATAATTTTTATAACCTCATACTGATGCTTGTATATTTCATAAAACAAATATTTATAGAGTCATAGAAGTCAAAGTATAACAAAGTCCACCAGAAAAATTTATATTGAGACTATCAAACAAAGTTCATCAGACAGGGCCAGACATGTTCTCTTAGGGAAAATTAATTAAATCCATCCAATAGAGATCTATCATTTTTATGGATGAACAATTTCAATTCCAACTATATGGAATTTTTATACACTTTAATTTTGTAGAAACTTATGAGAATTATAAAAATAAACTGAGTTGATTCCTTTTAAGTAAAAAAGGAGTATGTTAGAGCCTATTACAACCACCTCTGAGATTTACATATATGATTTTTCTTTTTTTTCCTATAAATAAGATAATCATTTGAGGTGGATGAGTAATTTGAAACCAAGACTATCACAAGCTAATTTGAAGAGTTTGTAACATGTTGTTACTTTGATATCACTTCACTATAATATTTTTTTGAATAGTTTTCTTAATGAAATCCTAAGAGGATATTTTTTTTTATTTCATAATGATTTCTATTTTTTTAATTGTATGTCTGATCTTACTGATCAAGGTAATACATCGATAGAAAGACAGAGGTGTGTTCTATGTTGATGATTGAGGCATTTCATGGATAAGAAGAAAGAGTTTTGTCCAACCATAATATCAATGTATTTATTATTATAAGAAATAAAAACCATATGGTTCGTTTAAAACCATAGATACCCAAATTCAGGGTTTGTGACTTCCATTACACTTATAGGTAAAGGGTGGAAATATTTTATAAATATTTTTAATTTCATTATTTCTTTCCTTATAATATTGTTTATGAATTTTTTTTGTATGTTTCTTTATTCTTATGTAAAATTTTATAGAAATCCTTAAATGGTTATATTTTTTTAAACTCCAATAATTTGGAATAACTGTATGTCCAAAATAAAAAAATGATATTCAAAAAATGTGTTTATAAAATTTACCTACATAAGGTGGTTATGAAAATTAGTATTTTTATTTTACAAACAATAATCCATCCCCCTATTTATTGTAATTATGTACTATTATGATCTAATAACACTTTATTCATTAAAGATAACTCCCATATATGGAACTATGAATTTATTTATATTTCTACTCACCATTAATCCCCCTGAAAAATAAATTTAAAACATGGTATAAGAATAAAAAATCTCAGTAAAATATATAAAAATAAATGAAAACCATTAGTCCATTGAAAACACGAAAACCATTTACAACCTTTATGTTTTATTACAATAAAACATTAATCTCATAAAAAATATCCACATGATAAAATAAAAATTTTCTCAAAAAAATTTAAACCTATTATAAAGAATATAAAAAAACATGAATACATCCTGAGTAATATAGAAAAACATTAAAATATTCCTTTGAAAAATAAACCTTCCATGTTTAAACATTCTTTACCTAGTGAAATAAAAAATCCATAAAATCCCTTTTCGAAAGAACAACATAGATAACATGGAGCCTAATTTTTATAATTAGTGTAAAAAATTATTAACTCGTGTTAGAATAATTTATTACCATTTAATTTTTTAGGAGTAACATTCCTGGTTTTCTCCCTTAATTTTCTCCTTAAAACATTTTTCATTAACTAATGCATTAGAGATCTATATTGGTCTCACCCATTTTCATGAGATATATAAAGCTCACTATTAATTATTTATAATAATAAAGTACCATAGCATGGTCAAATAATTTTTAATCTTTCACATTTTCTTCATAAACCCATTTAGAAACTCATTTTAACCCATAAAAACACATCCCATTTTTTCATAAAAATAAGGAGAAACATCCATTTTTGAAACACTTAAAATTTAAAAGTTACAAATAATGGAATTGAATTTAAAATTTAAAAACATAAAAAATGATTATTAAGATTTATAATAAAGAAATTAAATCATGGTGTGAAATTCCACTCATGTCATATATTTTGAAAAACATTATTCTTGAACATTGGTACACTACTGGAAAATAGGTCTATACCCACGGTTGTGCCCAAAACCGTGGGTATAGTTTTCTTTTAAGACTTATATACCCACGATTTTGGAGAAAATCGTGGGTATAGGGTATTTTCTGAAGACTTATACCGACGGTTCTTGAAAACCGTTGGTATTGCAGTTTTTTTTTTGAAGACCTAAAACCACGGTTCTGGAGAACCGTGGGTATAGCTTTCCCACATTATGGCGGGAAAAGAAAAAAAATTGTGGGGGTGAAATTTTTTCACATTTTAGATTAATATATTTATACTCATATAAATATAAAGTTTCAATAGTTCTTTATCCTGGTTGGTCCTTTGGAGGGGCGCGACCGAAAGTTTTAGCACGCGGCGTGGGTTCGAAAGCCCTTGTGTGCGATTTTTTGAATTTAAATACCTTATATTAATATATATACGCAGATATTTGTTTATGTAATAGATAAAAATTATAGCTGGGTTGGACCATTGGTGGGGCGCGGCCGCGAGGGTCAGTGTGCGACGCAGGTTCAAAACCCCCTGGGCGTGATTTTTTGAATTTAAATACCCCATATTAATATATATATATATACAGATATATGTATATATAACAAATAAAAAACACAGTAGGGTTGGTTCATTGGTGGGGCGCAGCTGCGAGGCTTATCGTGCGTCATGGGTTCAAAACCCCCTGGGCTCGAATTTTTGAATTTAAATAACCCCCACGGTTTTCAAACCGTGGGGTCTGTTTTGTGCCACGCAACAGCGGTTTGCCACATTTGACTCCCCTATACCCACAGTTTGGAGAGAACCGTGGGTATAGGCTGAGACCCCTATACCGACGTCATTCTAGCCCACTGTTCACTGATACCCCTATACCGAAGTCATTCCAGCCCACAGTTCCCAAAACCGTGGGTATAGGCTATACCCACGGTTCAAAACCATGGGTATAGGTTGTTTTTCCAATAGTGGTAAAATGAGTCAAATGTGAACTGTATAGAAAATTTTATAAACAATCCTTTTTAAAACATTGAAAATAATGTAAAATGTAGATGAATATTAAATTAAATATAACTTTAATCATTAAAAATAAAAATATTTTAAATTTTTTAAGAAAATTTATATGGAGGAAAATGATCTGAAAGGAATACTTTAAAACATGTTTTTAAAGAAAAATCCCTTAAAGCTCTCCAAAATTTGGAAACAAATGGACATTGAAGAAGAGAGAAAATTAGTGGTAAAAACATCAATTTAAATAAATTAATGATAAAATACATCCATAATTCATTTCATACTCCACAAAAAATAAAATATGTGGTGAAAATGGCATAGGTCTCAACGAAAGGAAATTTGGATAAGAAATGATATACCTTAAATACTCTATAGATTAGTATTTTATTTTTCTCTAGAATAATACAATTATTTTAGTTATTTACTTCAATAAGAACCTTTTTTATATTTATTCCATTATCATTTACCATTTTATTTCATTTATGGCTATGTTTTATTTAGTTTTTTATTCAATTGGGTTTACTTTAGATATTTGAGGATGTTCGAATTGAAATCTAAAAATATATTCAGTATGTTGAATGTAGTCAAAGTGTTTTTGGTTCCATAAAATAATAACTCTTAATAATTATCTGATTATAATATTTATAAATTAGATACACCTTTTAAACAAACCATATAAGGCAATCCTGATAAATGAATTGCATAGTTTTATAGGGATGGTAGTCCATACGTACGCATGAGTGTCATTTTCATGTATCTTCTGAGTGGAAAAGAAATAATGTAGTTAATATTATACTTTTAAATAATCATAAATATATTTTAAATGTTATATTTATTCTTTAGTTACATTCTTATGAACATCCTTGTATGGTGTAAATAAAAAATTGATTCGCATCACATTATAGAGGTGATATTCAACATGTACACATGAGAGACATTATCAATTTCCAATAGAAAGAAAGAGTAATAAGGTAAAAAATAAATTATCTTTAAAAAATCATAATAATGTTATAAAAATATTATATATTCATTATTTATAAATTTATAACCAACCATGTGACGTGGTTATATATAATGAAACACATTGCTTCATGGAGGTAGTGGTCCACATGTACACATGAGCGATGTTATCATTTTGCATATGATGAAAAGAATAATGAAAATGGGATTTAACATAGTTGTAATAACATTTAATTTTATAGAAGATATTTATGTTACTATTTAATCACTGTTAAATAATATTTTAAGTAGATAGAAGAATAAATAAAATGATTGAACTCGGTTAAGAGTTATAACTCTTCTTTGGAAAACCACATTTTTCTTACACCTTAAGCATTATAGGTTGGTATTTTGATAAAATCCAAGAACCTAGGTATTAGGAGAGAGTTTGGGAAGATAATTTTTAGGTATTGGTGTATATAAGTGGTTCAAGAGGTGTTAATAAAAGAGGAGATGTGGTGCCCTTTTATAAGTGAGGGGAGAGGCTTCCTTGTAATTATTCAAGGTTCTAAATTAATATAATTTATTATTCATGTTCAAGTTACACCAAGGAACCAAAAAATATTATATAATATTTTATAGGGGTGAAATAATCTCAACCAATCATAGTTACAGATATTTTGAAGATAATTTAATTCTTATCTTCTAGTTAAACCCCCTTTAAACCTAACTAAACCTTAACCATGATAACTTAAATTATTACCATGAAAACTTAACTATATGAAAAAATGAGGCCTTATAAATAAGTTTTTAAATTTTAATTAAAAATTTTGTGTTAATTTTTTCATATTGAAAATATATATGTGGTAGAAATTACATTTAATATTACGCAAAATGCATGGAAATCCGTCTTTTTGGAAAATATCCAATTTAAGAGTAAAATTAATTTCACATTGAAATCAAGTAGTAAGATAATTTAAATGAGCTTTCTTGGTTAAATAAGTATAAACATAATGGTTTTTATATTTTATAATTAATAAAAAAACTAAATGTTACCTTCCTACAATACCAATAAATCCAAAGATCCAAAATAGTTTTTATTTTGAGAAAAATATAATTTAACATCATAAATGTAAATAATGGGTTCCCAAATAAAAAATAATGTTTTAAGGTACATTATTTATCCTATTTAACATATCATTGTTAGATCCATATTTTTCTCAATTTATTATATAATTATTACATAATAATAATGTCACAAAAGTTAATATATATCAAAATTCTGTATTTTCACTATTCACCCAAAAATTCATCCATTTTAGAAAAACAAAAAAAAACAATCCAAATACTATTATAACATGATTTTTCCAAACCATATTTCTATTTTTTCAAATAAATTTCATAAAAGTGAAATAAATTAATTATAATGTCAACACATAAATATTATATTAAAACAATTTTTGTAGAAAAAATATTTTTGAAGAATATGTTTTCTTTATTCACATACCTTTACTAATAAATATAATTAAATGAATGTAGATTAATTATGTTTGATTTGTAATCTAATAATTCCATTCATAATAATTATCATTATTGATTAATTTAATCTATTAAGAAAGAATAAATTGTGCACATAAAATAGTTGTATTAAAAATATGTATTTTTCATTCAATAATGGTATATCTATTTCTATAAAATATATAATTAATTTATGAATGATTATTAAATTATCAAGGAAAAAAATATATATATTTCAAAATATGATTATTTCTATTTATACTCACCAAACCAATGGTTTGGTAATAAAAATTGTATTTAAATAATAATATTTCTATTATATATCAATGTTAATTTAAGAATGGTGTTTCATATACCATAGACTATCAAATGTATTATTATTTAAATATAATATATTCTAAAATATTAGGGTGTTAAATGGGTAAATTTTTTAAATGGGGTAGCATATCTATGTTGTATATGGGGGGAAGAATGTAGAGGGATTAAAATGATAATGATGTTGAATTCATTCAGTCATTTAAAATATATCTTGAAAGGATGAATATGGGTTTCTAATTAATGTGTTTTATTAGGTATAGTTGAGGAAGTTGAATTCTGGTGAGCTAAAATCATTGTTAAATTTGATACTAATCACTAACAATAATTGGTATCAAATTACAAAAACATTTGGTATCATGAAATATTCATCAAGTGGTTTAAGAATGATGTCTATAATTTATGAGCCTTCATGATACCCTTGTTTCCCATACTGGTCTTGACACATGTGGGATTTGAGTATGTTTTGATTAAGTATTTTTCACTATATAGATTTGATAAATGAGAAAAGGTTATTGAATAGTATAGTGACAAATATTTTTTCATTAAAAGGTGTTAAACAGTTTCGAAGGTTGAAGTATTGTCAAAAAACCAAAGGGGTAAATTTTGGAGGTAAAATACTTCATGGTGGTATTTTAGTTCCTTTGTGATGATTTATTCTATTAAAAATGTTAATTGAAAATGTTATATTGTGTTTTTTGAAAATGAAATTTGAAAAAATAATTTTTTGAATCATTTTAAGGTGATTGAAAATTGAGCATTGAAGTTAGAGAAGTTTCCTAGTGTTTCCTAATTTTTTTGGTAAATAAAAATTTTGAATTTGATCATATAAATGGAAAAGAGAGATTTTTTTTCGAGCTGACCACATGATCCACATTTTATCTATGATGATACAGATAGTAGGTATTTGTTAGTTCAAAAAACTACTTAGCAGGTGTGAGATAATGGAAAATTATCATAGAAGGTGAAGATGCATGGGAGTTCATGGTTGGGAGTCTCTGAAAGAGGTTTAAGGGGCTACACAGGATATTTGCATTCATAAGGAATTGATTCTTGATGGACCATATAGGTATTGCATAGTTGTATGATGGTGTTTTAATTAAAATCCGGAAACATATATTGCATTACTGAATGCTCAGGAAGTAGAAAGTACATGGATGGAGTTTTTTATAGTGGGATGACTGATAATTTATTGATTAAAAGTTTTATTGGAGATCTATGATAATATAAGGATCCCTTAATCACTTCATTAATAAGAGAAAAGAATTTCTCAGAGGATAATCATTGAATTTTTCTACAAAAATATAAGGAAGTTCCTTGGTATAGTACAAAAAATCATGAAGGAATTATTTAAGGTGAGTACATGGATCTATGAGGCTAGTGTGTGGTGGAAAAATTCCATAATAAGAATATGTGAAGAAACCAGTTGTAAGGTTGGTCAACATAGGAATTGTGTAGAAGTAGTAGGTTTTTTGGGTAATACACATTCGTAGCTCAAGAATTTGGTCCACATAACAAGTTCACAGAGGATCAACACATACAGAAGATTCCACCTAGTATATAAATGGGGAATTGCTCACTATTCAGAATGTCTATGGTGATCTGTGAACCATGAGGTCAGTTCCTAAAGGATAATTTCATAATGAATAATACTTTATAAATGGATTATCCCAGATGAAAATACTATATGGTAAAGTGTATTTAATCTATTAGATAAAAAGGATTATTATAAAACACTCACATTGGTGTAAATCAAATAAAAACTGATACAAATCATTATATATGTCTTCTAAAGGAGCGATGGTTTATTTTTTGAAGAGAGAGAACTGTATTCTCATATTTGAATGGTTGTAGAGTAGGAGGGATAGTGAGTCATCTCCAAACACATTAATGACAATAAAGTTTAGTGATTCAAGTACATTATCACATTTCCTTTCTATGCACCTTGGAATATCTCGGTTAGGTGGAAAAAAATTATAATTTCTATGCATCTTACATCATTTCATTTCGGTTTATATATTTTTGTGATAAAAATAGAGAATAGTGTTTTATTTATTAATGAAACAACATAATAAATGGTAATTTTTGTTAATATATCATACCCAGGTTCACCCCCTATCATGATATTTAATATAGTGAGGAAGACATAAATATTTAATGAATTATAAATCATATTTTTATCCATGATGAGTCTGTTGACCTACCTTAAAGCGTTCGAATCTCTGTTGGATTAGACCCCTTATCCACAACCAAAGCTACCAGAATCATTTCACTAAACTTTGGTAAAGTCAATGTGAGTTCATGGACCACCATGATCGTTCAATATGTACTATGATGATAGTATATTAAACAAAAAATTCATTAATCTATAAATTTTTTAACCCATTATAAAAAGAATAAAACATTATTCCTTATTGAAAGGTTTGATGATGATAAAAATATCAATAAAATAAGATTATCAATTTCAATATATTTTATATCCTTAATTTAATCAATAAAAATAAAAATAATTGGTTTGTATTTTTCTTCACTGGTAATTAGTTATCATCTATCTCTAAATCCTTCATATATTTAAAGATAAAAATTATACCCTATTAGGATTTTATATATCTATAATTATTTTTCTGATGACCTTTATAGTTCCATGTTGAATAATAATTAAACAAGGTTTCAAAGAGGATTGATTGATTTTAATGATACCAACCTTTTATTTCAGTCCAAAAAAACTCAGGAGGTGGCTTCAGTATGTTTACATTGGTACATAATAATGAAACAACATGGTAGTTCAAGATTATTATTCTTTAACAGACACAAATATACTGACTAATGGAATTTTCTTGAATTTTAAGAATGGTGGTATTATAAAAGATAATAGGAAAACCTAGAATCCATAACCAAGAATATTGTTATTGGTTGATCATACCCAATTTGAAGTTAAAAATAAAACCTAAATAGATGGAATCTTAATTATTTTGATGAAACATGTTTATTTAGACCAAGATCTAAATTAAATATTCATCATTTAATAAAAATATTAATAAATGAGAAGTTTGAAAACTTCCAAACACTATATGATTATTTAGGTCCTTGTTTGTATTGATATAATTATAAACAATATCGAAAATAGTTCTAGAATTATTAAACAAGACAATAAGTGATCAATAACCAATAGATTAATCATTGAAATCTCAAAAGTTACTAATGAAATAATTGGTTATCAGAAATCCCAATGCCCATTAAGATCAATTATTTTAAAAAAAACTTCAAGACTAAGTATTTCTTGGGGATTAAATAATCCAAAAAAACCTAAAAAGAAGATACACACACAACATATGGTATCCCATCCCTTGATGGTATAGTATGAGGTCGAGGGTGGAAGCTTTTCCCTCACTAAAAATTACATAGAAACAACCCTTGATGGTGATCAACCAATATTGCATCTTATAGGGTTTATAATTGAAGAAAAGTAGGTTTTATTAATTACTTTATCATTTTAATGGATTTTTTTAACATAGGAATATCATTTGTGATGTATGAATCTTCTTATATTTAATATTTCACTTGTAAAATATATAATTTATCTCCAAC
Source organism: Viscum album (assembly GCA_963277665.1). Lineage (NCBI taxonomy): Eukaryota > Viridiplantae > Streptophyta > Magnoliopsida > Santalales > Viscaceae > Viscum > Viscum album. Next base: position 511,489,589 of record OY728145.1, read on the forward strand.
CATATTATATTTTTTTTAAATAAAAATATTCAAGTCCTTTAATAATTTACAATCATTTATTTTAATTTTTCCTCTTCATATCTCCTATTTTTTATGCTATGTACTTAACATGTGACGTATTTTTTGTGTGAGTACATTGTTAATAATTTTTATTATCAACTTTATGAATCATGAGATGAATTTATTGGTTTGAATTTATCCCCTAATCAAGTGATGATAATTATAAAATGAATAATATTTAATAATCAATCATTGGAAAAGAATTAGATTTGAAGGCAATAGTCAATAAAAGTGTAATTAATCTTTTCTATAAATCTATATTAGGTAAAATTATTAATTTCATTAGTGGTTAAGTTAATATTAATTGGTTTTGTGTTTTAAAATACTATGTAATCATAAATAAATTAATTTATAATTTCATTTATTAGTTTAAATAAATTATTTAATTGGTAAATTAGATCTATTATGGATTTCTTATATGATTTTATATAGTTTGTCACAATTTTATTATTTTATTTACTTTTAAATAATTCAAATATTAATCAAATCCCATTTTTTTAATCATTTTAACTCTATTTTGTCTCTTGAAAACTTCAAATAAATTGAATAAAATCAGTTCCCCATTGATGTAAGGACCTAGTTCTATAATAATATTCCACTAAATCACAGTATAAATTATTTTATATGGACCAAATAATCACTCCAAAAAACATTTCACTCTTGTAAGGGATACATGGTATATCAAATCAACTTATTATATGTTACTAGTGTATTTTGTGTCCTTTAATTTATTTTTTAAAATAAAATTTTTATGACTATTTTTCAAAAAATATGTTTTTATTCATTCACATCCATCAAAATGGTATCACTTTTGTAAATTGACTATGTCAAAAAGCCTTAAAAATTTTACTCAAAGATTTATCACTCATTTATACCCAAAAAGGGATTTTATTTCATGATAATTCAATTTTTTGATAAAAAAACTTTAATTTACTCCATAATTTTACTTTTTTTGAAAAATTATTATCATCATTATCAAAAAAAACACCACCTTCATTGTTATAATAACTGTTATTATCTATTTTTTTTATGAATTTTTGGACCATTAATTCAATATATTTCATATGATGTTGTGGTCAATTTATTATTACATCATTTTGTGAATATATATATATATATATATATTATTTCACTAATGGGTTTCATGAATTAGTCCCTAAAGTTGAGTGTTTTTATGCCTTTAATAGAAAAATATATTTTTAGGGATAGTTCATAAATTCACCATTTATATATTTTCTCTACTATAAATAAATTACAACCAGTTTAAAACCCAAAACTAATATAAATTTTTAAAATATGTATGATAAAGATAAAGAATATTCTAAAATTATTTTGGATTTAGTTTTACAAGACAATAGTTATCATAACCTCTCATTGGATGACCAAATTTTAAGATCAACTTTGAACATAAATATTGATTAATATATTTTCTTCTAAAATTTTGTAAAACTTTATTTAAATGACCCATATTACCATTCATGTAATTTAAATATATTTTTCACCATGAAGTATAGATAAATTATTGAAAACAAATCTAACATAATTCTCAATTGGTAGATATATTTTCCAACACCAAGGACCAAGAACATTTTAAAATATATGTTAGGGATTATATAGATTTATAATGAGTTACATTAAGGCCACTAAGGGTGGATCATAAAGTTGTGTGTTAGATAAATTACCACTAAATCAATGAGAAATAACACATTAAATATTTATATAAAGGTATCACACTCAGGAGGATAAAGATTGTTGATATTATAGTAGGAGGATCATTAATAGCCAAAACTCATACAACAAAATGATGGCTAATCACTAAAACAACATAAAAATACCTCTTATTTTTAAATCAATTTATATAAAATAAATGAGGTTCACATGAGGTATGTTATCCTTCTATTGAAAATAATTTACAGGGTAATATATTATATGTGATGAATTGTAAGGTAAAAAATGTTTATTTCATAAGGAATTGTAGCCCACTCATTTAAATTATTAGTTCATTAAAATCACACAATATAATTCTATATATTTTAACCCATAACTCTAAAATGGAGTAATGAATCATGGTTTATGAAAGGATATCACACTACAAGAACCCACAATCACATGTATAGTATTTAAAAAAATATTACAAATGGAATATGAACTATGATATAAAGATCATATAAATTTACTATATATAGAAAGGTAGTTTAAATGAACTTATTTTTTGTATAAATTTTACTTTCTTTTCCATATAAATATATATTCATAAACCAATTGGATTTTTGAAAAAAATACATTAAAAAACAAAAAAACATTGTAACCAACTAAAAAATTAATATTATATTATCTAAGATCTTTTGAAACAGTATTTTAAGAATCAATGAAATGAGTTATTGAGTCACCATACAAATATCAAATGATTTGAATACATAGATGGGGATGATTTTGATTTTTCTATATTAATTTTCTAGTTATAAATTTTAGAATATTTATTTGGAACCCAAATATCCTTCATGACATTGAAACTGCTATTAGGGTCCCTTTCCAGATAGATATGGAGATGGAGGAGAGGTTTGGGTACTATGAAATTATTTTGGTGGAGGTTCATCTTAGTAAAACTCTTGTATATGATTTAATTATTTCTACTGAGAAGTATGATTTTAATTTGATAATTTATATGAAAAATTACCTTATTTTTTAGATGAGTGTAATTACATTGGCCATTCAATGGAAAAATGTAGAAAGAATATAGTTTATGGGTTTGTTTCTGAAAGGAGAGTCTTGATAGTGACTGTGTCAAGAGGAAAATACTGCCTAATTTAGTCAAGAATAAATCTAAATATTTAAATGATTTGGGGATAAATAATAAAGGTCAACTTCAAGAAGTTTTGGTATCTTATTCTGGAGCTGAACTTCCTCAAGTGGAATCAGGCTTACAGTTGGGTGTTGATTAGTGTACTGAATGGGATATCTATAAAAATTCTAAGTAGGCTTATCTTCTTTTTCAACTTGAGTGGGGTGTGGTTTCCCCTTATATGGGGGATGTCTCTCAATATTCATAGTAGTTGAAACTTCATGATTAATTTGGTAAGAGTATACTTCTCCATTTATAGGGGTCGATTCTCCTCTTTGTGTTGGGGATCCATAGGAACAAGTGTCTTAGTGAACTAATGATCACCTATCCATTCAAAAGGCCAAAAAAGACTCTAAAATATATGGGAAATGGAATGATTTTTCAGAAATTTATGAACCTAAGTAACTTCTTATGGGGAGTTACATCTAGTACAAGGATGAAACATATAAAGTAAGTTCTAAAGATGATGAGGGTTTCTCAAAATTTCCACCTAAAAAGTTTCATATTAAGAAGGTTTATTCACATATCAAGACCACTCTATTCACCAAATCAACTTTTCCTCCAATGTCCCAAAGGCCTTAGATTTTTTTATTATAAGATAAACCCCCTTTTAAGGGAAGAAGGGGAGAAAACTTGAACAGACATCAAATTTTAATAATTGGATTCCATATACTAATAAATTCATCTATTTGTAGTCTGACTCTAACTAGAGTAAGGATTGTGAGACCAAAAATCAACTGGATTATGATCTTTGATATATTTTTTCATTTTCTATGTTTCTCTCTTCGAATGAGTTTATGTTTCATTATTTTCCACATTATCCAATTTCTTAATATGTGATTTTGTCTCTTTTTTAATAAATATGGTCTCTAGACCATCCTTTGTTGAAAAAAAAATTGACATGGATTCAATAGAAAAAAGGGAAGGGTTTGAAATATATTGGAAGAGTAACTAGAAAACCCTATGTTTTCATTGAAGGGTATTATATATTAATAATTTATTTGAGGATGCAATAAAAAAAAATAAACCTATCCAAGGGATATGAGATCAAATAAATTTGTTGGATGTAATTAATAAAATCAACATATATTCCAAATTTTATAAATTTATTTACATGAAAAAGATATGCTAGATGGAATCAAGATGATTAATGTTAGACATAATGTTTCAAATATCATCACACCCATATCGATTAATTACATAAAATATAAGTCCCCCAATAAATTCATTATTATTTATTTAATAAGTGATTGTCGTTTATATGATGTTTTATATGATTTAGATTTTTTTGAGGGCGCAGCCACTGAACGCTTCATCTTCTCTCTGATGACCTAGCTTGAATGTCTCTGGAACATGCTCCCCCTCCCGATCAGAGGGGGAGTCTCACGCCTTTATCCGCATGGAAAGATTAGACCCTCCTCAATCTCCCTTCCACCCTTCCTGAGGATATCTATCTCACCGAAGGTCCCATATCTCTTTCGTGAGGCTCCACAACTTTCACTTCTTCTGGCAGAGCTCAACAGTGCTATAGATCTCTGTAATCTTACCCTGGTGGCTCTATTCCATCTCCATCATCCGTCAGTTGAATTTTTTGATCAATGTGTCACTGATTATTGGAAGCTACAGGATCGTACGGTCGTTGGTTTTCTTGACCGGAGGCATTTTATGATTTGATTTAGATCCGAAGAAGACTTGATCACCATCTGGTCCAGGGACCCTCGAAGATGCAACGAATCATAATTCTACCTATTTCGCTGGAGCTTCGATTTTCATATGTGGCATGACCCTTCGAAGATCGTGATGTGGGTAAGCCTTCCTAGTCTTCCTCCTTCATTTTAAAATCCGCCGATTCTGTGTGAAATCGGGAATATGGTCGGGAGATATCTTTGTTCTGATCATCTTACTGAGGTTGTATGTCATCCTTTTTTTCCGAGAATCTATGTGGAAGTTGATGTTGCAAGGTCACCAGTCTGTTTCATTTGGGTGACGGATGAGCAAGAGTTTCGCTGGAAGCAGGAGGTTGTTTTTGAATCATGAATGCCCTACTGTGTGTCCTGTGGCCGTTTTGGTCATCTTGCATCGGTTTGTCGCAGTGGTAGGATGGGTGGCTTCTCAAAAGTGATGAGGACCAGATAAAGTGGAGGTGGTGTTTCTACTGGTTTGGATCAGGCCTTGAGAATGGACCTCACTGAAAATGGTTTGACAGTGGTTAGGGATGAAACTGGGGGCATTGCTCGGATGGGAGGTCCTCCAATGAGTAGTGTAGTGCTGGAGGAGCATTTGGCTCAAGTTCAATTGAAGAGGGTGAACTGGGAAGTGGCTAATGCATGCTCTTCTGATATGAAGCAGATGATGGTGTCCCCAAATCCATCAGTGAGGAAATTTTTTGATAGATTGAGGAGTGATCTGGGTGTTGGGCAGCAGTCCTTGCTGGAGAACACTTCTAGTTTATGTCAATTAGGACCTAGCACTGTTGAAACTACTGAATGCATAGCTTGTGAGGCTAAGGAAATGCAGGTTTTCACCACCTGCAATCAGTTTTAAGGATTGGAAGTTGAGGAGGTACCCCTTGTGTTTAAAGGATTTCAATTAATTGAAGATTTCTGGACTGCTCCCAAGGAAACAGAGGCTGATGAGGGTGAAATGGAGAGGGTTTTATGTGATGATCTGGGCATCACTTTGAACTCTCAATGTCTTTACCCACTTGATCATAACAAGAAATCTCAGATGCCGAAAGGAGGGATATTGGCTGTTGTAGAGGATGCACTGGTGAAGAAGGATGATGGAGGCAATGATCTTGTCTTTGTGAAGGTCACTGGAAAATGGGGAGATATTTCTAAAAGTGATAAGGAAAATAGTGGTGTTGTCAGACCCTCTTTCAGTGATGTTGTTCAGAGTGGAAGAAGGAAGGTCTTTGAAAATGATGGCGTTATGACTGCTCCACCAGGGAGAAAACCCAGGAAGGATTATTCTCATCTGCCTAAGCCAGTGGCCACCAGGGCTTCAATTAAAAGGGGAAGTGGGGCCACCCTGGTGTTGCGTGTGCAATACTGTGAGGATCCATCATCGTTGGAGAAGTTGAAGCTTAGAAATAAGTATTCTAAAATATTGAAACAACATGAAACATCATCAGAATGGGAATCAGCTAATTCAGAGGAAGCGCCTTATTCTGGATATGGTGAAGGGTATAATTTTTATGACATGTAGTTTTCTTGTTTTGGTTGGTATGGGTTGGATGTGGGCAAGATGTTCGCCAACATTCCTCTTTTCTGTTTACTGTAACTATTCCTTTATTTAATAAATGGTCAGGGGTTCTCTTCTAACTGAGCTTTCCGGGGTATATGACTTAGGTTTTTATAATTATTCATTGTATTCATTATATTTTTTTCATTTTATCATTTTTTTCACATGCTGTTCAAATGTAAAATAGTGTTATGGGATACCTGGAATGTATATTAGTTGAGGTAGTAAACCACATAAGGAACTTTATTTTTTCAATATATTTGAACATCCTTAATTTAGATTTCAATCATGTAGAATCTCATTCTATAATTATTTTTTCTTTTTCCATTTTAAAAATAAAAAAAAATATATTATAAATTTTAATATGTGTGATATTTATATAGATTTTAGAGACAAAATTTTTGGATTTAATTTTTTGGATTCCATGGAGTATCCCTTTAAAGAACATTGTAAATTTGATACCATTAATTCTGTATTGTATTGTAATTATAATTATAATTTTGAATTTGAATTTTTTTCATTCAAGGATTATTTTTCACATAGATATATTATGAGTATTGGGGATATTTTGATATCTCAATATATTTATGTGGATACTTCTCATGATTATAAAAATCTTGGTTATGATTTTAATTTTTATTATTATTCTAATAGATTTTATATGTTTATTAATGTTTAAAAGGACATTAATTATAATGATTGATATGATTCATTATTCTATTTTTTTATGATTCACATTTTTTTGTAAATTTATTCTAAACATTTTAGTGTTTGAATAACATTTTTATCCATACAATGCCCAACCAAATTTGAAATAAATATTTTTATTGATTAATTAAAAATATTAACAATTCTTAAGATATTAAAAATATATTATTATTATTATTGAAAATATATTTCATTGATAAGATAATATAATTAAAAAAATCTAGGATAAAACATGTTAATTGGGTAGACCTTTTGAGACACACATAGTATTATCCAAATTATTTTATTCCACATAATTTTTTAGATGATTGGACTAAATAAGTGTGTAAATAAAAAAAGAATATTAACCCCACATTATTAGATACTTTAAAGAATTTTCAAGAAAATTTATTAACGAATGTATCATTTATGTTTTTCCATTAGTTAGAACTATTCGAGTTATACCTATGAAATATATTTTTATTATTATAGTATTGAGAGGGATGAATTAGTTCCAAAAATAGAAAATATCAATTGGAAAGTGTGAATTGAATATATAAAATTGAATTAAATAACTAATAAGAACCAATTTATACTCCCCATTAATTACTAGATTCTTGGGAGACTCATGGGTAGGGTAAACTATTATTTATTAGATGGTTTATCTTGTTGTTTTATATTCATGTAACTATATTAGTATAAGAAAATATGACATTTAATATTATTAGGTAAAATTTATTACTAATGAATAATACGTAAACTTTTTAATCGCATGAGTACTATATAAGAATATATGGTGAGTATATTTTTTAATTTAACTATAAATTTCATGGTAGTAATAATGGATTATTTTAAAATATATGATTCCTTATTATATTGATTTATTTCCAGCATTTAAATTGTGATTTGATGATTCATTGATAAAACCTTTATCCTTAATTATGAAAAGTGTAATTTTATGTTATAGAAATTTATTTTACTAAGGAATTTAGAGTCATAGGATTATGTATATTGATAATTCTATATTATAAGTTATTCATTTTGTTATATGTTCTAAATTGTGTGTGTTTTTTGATTATTCAATCTGAATGGTAGTTTTTATTGATGTTTCATTTGATAGTTTAATAAAATTTCTCTAACAATTTAGTTGGAGAGCTCATTTGAGTTTATGTGTGATTCCTCAAATATTTTTTTGGGTGCTGTTACCTTAAAGATATATGTGTAACACTCAAACATCAGTAATAGTAATATTTTCTTTTTAGATAAATATTAACACAATACACATATATATTTTCAATGATATGATTAAAACAAAAAAAATCAATTTTTATAAAACTAATTTGTTCAATTTAATTTCTTTTCTAAATTTAAAATTTCAAAATTATCTTGGGGTAAATTTTTTATATCTTTTAGAAATAGTTCATTTCTGGGTGAATAGTGAAAATATTGATTTTACAAAAAAAATGTCACTTTTATGACATTATAATGATATACTAAGAACATGAAATATCATGAAATATTTTTTCCATAACAAATATTTATTTTATAATCAATTTAATTTATATAAAAATATAATTTCAAATGTAGAAATATAATATTAACATTTTATAAATCTATGTAATTTTTTTGTCAAAATAAAATGAATTCTTAATATTTTCTATTAATAAATTATTTACATGTATATTTTAGGGTTTGGTTTGTTTTTAAAGAAAAAATAGTATCATTTGATTTAACATAATCTAATTACTACTATTGAGATAAATATTATACTTTATTTTAATATAAAATTATTTCTATGCTAAAAACAATCATTTTTCTAAAATTGATTTTTGCTGTGTTTTATGAATTTATATTAAAAGAAATTTATGCCACCTATAGGATTTTAATATTTGGAAATTGATTCCATATTTTGAATTAAAATAATTAAAATTAAGTTTCAAGGTCACCTTAATGTTTTTCCATAATGAAGAGTAACCATGGTAAATAATTTTCACCTTAGTTATTGGTAAAATGGGTAAAATGGGTTAAAAATAAAGGTATAATGATTCAAGATAACATTAAATAAATTATAAAACCACATTGGTATTTTTTATTTTAAAATTACCCATCTCATATTAAAATATGTGAAATGTTTGAGTCGCCTTTTCAACACAAAGTTGTTATATTTTGAGAATATTTTATCTAATTCCATGTGTGTCATTTCCTTCACATATAAAAGGGAACCACTCATCCTTTAATATTCACAACTATTTGGCCACTTAGCTCAGGAAATACCTTCCCAAAAAAATTCCCAACCTTCCTCATCATGACCTATAGAATCTGCTCGCATCAAAGGACCATCATACAATTCTTAAGGTGTAAGTCAAGGTGGGTTTCCAAAGAATATGTATAACTCTTTACTTGGTGTTTTCATTTTATTTTTTATTCTATGTCTTTAAAATATAATATAAAAATTCTCATATAATAACATTTGTATCTTCCATATTATGAAATTTTATTTTTCTAGTGTAACAATCTATATTCATCTTTTTTCTATCATATGAAAAAAAACATCTCTCATGAGTACGTAAAGCCTATCATCTCTGCATAATGGTGTAATTACTTTTTCATCACCACTTTAATTATATGGTTATAAAGATATAAATATGATTATTTTTAATATTTATTTGTTAATCATTATTTTTTTATGATAATATAACATTTACATTCTTACCCTTCCACCCATTTAAAATTGGTAACCTTGATCATGCGTACGTGTGGACTACCACCTGGAAAAAGTGATATTATTTTTTCCCTTATAAACCATTAAATAATGATTATAAATTTTCACATAATGAATATATATTATATTTATATCATTATTATAATTCTGGAGATAATTTAATTATGAGAAAGTTGCATGTAATGAAACTATAATCTGAAACTTACATGAGAAATGAAATAGTTAACACCTGGAAACAACAATTGTAATAAATAATAATTAGTAAATTGGTGTTAAAATGTAATAAGTGGATCATATATGATATTATGAGTATTTATATTGTTCTTTTATAGAATTATAATAAATTTAAATTTATTGTAAATGAGTTTAAAAGAACTTATGATGAAAGTCACATGTGATGTATGGGTTTATTTCATAATTCCATCCTTATTTGAGATTGTTTATGTTTTAGTTTCTATTGAGGGAATAATATGATATTTTTATCATAAAACCAATTTATTTTAATCTAAATATTTATGTAAATTAAAAAAAATCATTTCATTCTCGGTCAAAAACCCAGAAGGGTAGCTATCTGACTTGGCACCCGACCTGGTCCATGACATAGTCCAAAGGGAATTCTTGATCCCTATGGGCTAGAAACTAGTGCCCAGGCATCAATGAAACACTTTTATAACAATTTTACCTGATCACATAAACATAAATGAACAAAAATAATAAATAATCCAAACCTAAAGTACACAAACAAACATGGCATAACGAACTTCTAAATTTAGTATTTACAACATGGAAGAAAATCCCAAAAATACTAAAATAATAAGGGGAATAAAACTCTATCCCAAACCTCCATGTAATAAGAGGAGAAAATCCTCAAGCCACCACCACCAAAATCCACAATAGAATACCACTAGAAACCCAAACCACCATCATAGTACACCATGATTTTACCTGAATCAAAAAATACAACAACATATACATACACCCAAAGGTGTATGTAGGGTGTGATCCAAATCCCGATAGGATGATACTCAAATAAATACATTCCAGGAAGAAAAATAGAAGAAAATATAATATGATCATTTAATTAAATGAATTTAAAACATTTAAAAAAATATTTGGTAAATTTTTTTAAAAAGGAACACTTTCATAGAAATCCATTTCCTAATGAATTTCTTAAATAAAAAATAATTTATAAAAATACACACACACACAAGTGGTCCACCATATTCTGAAAGATATAACAACATCATATAGAGTAAAGAACCAAGGGTTAATCCCTATGGTTAATCTTGCTCAAGTGGGACACTAGAACCTTGTACCTTAGGGAAACGTGGAATAGAAACCATGACTAACAGTGTTCCCATGCATGAGCCACTAGGAGGGGACACCCCAATAGCCCAGTGGTCCCCAAAAATCATCATAGTTTAGTACCTTTTGTAAGTGTAAATCATACTAGATAAAACCAGGATGAATCACTTCCATATCATCTAGAATACTAGAACTAGCCAACCCGCCTAGATACTCGAGATTCCCATGGGCTCAATATCATGTTCATATATCACTACTTTTACAAACCAATGACAAGTATTTCAAGGAAATAATCATTTTCCATATGACAAACCATTTCTCATTTTACTCACACCAAAATCCATTTTCAAATACATCTACCACCACTTACACATTTTACAAACTCTCTTTTTATAAACACGAGAAGAACATATAATTAATAAACCAATTCTAGAGGACAACCCCTTTATAAAATCAAACATAAACTAAGATCATTTTCAAAACATGCCTTTCCTTTGTTTAAAAAATTTATAACTCGTATTTAAAAATGAACTACAAGAAAAAAATGCCAAAGTATTAAATTTCCTTTTTAAAACAGGAAAACCCCCATTTTTACTATATGTGCCTTTGAAAACATGTTCTTAACCATTCAAGTAACCCATAAAACATTCCCATGAAGTCCCACACTAAATAACACACACAAAACCCAACCATTTCTTTTATAAAATCCTTTCCCATTATGTAAACATGTCAAACCACTTAAAATTTACCTTTCAAAACCCATAATTAAATCATAAAACATATTTATAAATTTCAAAAAACATATTAAATTAATATGATAATGTTAAGGCATGGAACCACCTTCCTCATATGAAGAACATTCAAAAACATATGTGAAAGCACAACCGCACCACGAGAAAACCCTAAGAAGGAAATATTAAACATAATACATCGATATTGAACCCTAACTATAAAGATCTATCCCTAACTTGAACCCTTACCCTCTTTAAAATTGAAACCCCAATGGAGAATAGAGAAAACCCTAAAAAAGATAAAAACAATTGATAAGAGGACTTTCGTTAGAGATCTTGAGGAAATTGATCCAATAACACCCAAAAATTGAATCTTAAGCGGAGGGGATGGTAAAGGGTGGTTCTCCTAGGGTTTGGAGGGCCTAGAAGGTTGAGAAAGAGGGGGAAAAGGGGTTAAAATCAAGTAGAGAGAAAAGAGGGAATAGATTTTTAATAAGATGGCATGGACGCATGGTTAGTCTACACAGTATATCAAACCATGCGGTGACCATGAAACTATATCTATTGAGGGAGACACCTACCACATGGTAAATCCATTCATTATACCTTACCATGCAGAAGTTGTGTGGTCTCTTCTGGCCATGACCAGGACCTACCGCATAGTTACCTAGGTAGGGTACACGGTTTCTAAAAACTGTGCACCAACCGTGCACCAGGGTCTATCAACCCATTTTTCAGAAAAAATTAAAGGGAGAAATAATAATAAAGAACTCAGATAAGGATAGATAAAGGAAATAAATCAAAATTTGAACCCATCACGCCTGGTTCCCAAGGAAAATAACAGAGAACCCAACCCGAACTAAAAAAAATGAAAATTCAAAAACCCGGGTGTGAAAGTTCTCCACACCATAATGATTTCCACCCATGGAGATCCACAATATGTCTTGATTAAAAAATTAACACTAATACCCCTTCACAAATCATATAGATTCCCAATGTATGATAAAAAGACTGTAACATCATAAATAGAAAAAAGATACTTACAAATTTAACTCAGTAGACCAAAATGGACTTCCCACTAAGTGCCACCCACCACCAAAAGATAAAATACCTCTAGTTTATAGGTTAAAGGAAATGAAACTCCTACAATGCACAATCCAACATCCCATGACGAAACATATTAAACATTTCTAAAGAAGCTCGTTCAATTTTCCTGGAATAAACAATGAACCCAAATGAGGCTATCATAGTCGTGATTCACAGAACGGTTGGGCATAATTCAACCCCAATGTTTACTCAAGATAGGATCTTGTGGAAATATATCTCTAAATATAACCACCCACTGCTAATCCAAAACCAAGAACAAAACTGAATTACTAAAACATGGAGGCCCAAACGGACTCCCCACCGTAAAAATGAAATAACACCCAAGACCAATCTGGAATACTAATACAGGGAGGCCCGAACAGACTCTCCACCTTAAGGAACTAGCTGACATAAATTCCTTCGAGATGAATTTTAGCAATGACCATAGTGGGTCTCCCCGCTGTAAGGACTGACCCACATAGATCAACACAATAATCCCAACCCCATCATAACCTCCATTGTAAGTGGTATGACGGAAAAGACTCTAAACCAAATGGGAATCACATGGTTCACTTCCCTCATCGGGTTTTACCATCCCCAGACGATCCCAAACCTAAATAGAGATCAATTCATGAGACTAGCCATATGAGGACCATCAAACAGAGACTCGCATCTGGTGAGACCCAACCATAGGGGTTTTAAGAAAATAGAATGGTTACACCTCATTATATCCAAGAAGGAACTCTACCACCCAAATGGTTCACAACATGGAAACGAGGTCCCCATACCTTCTTCCAATAAATGGAACTATTGGAAATGACAAAACTACATGGTGATTAAACTATCTTCTTTTCCCACAGTGAGGAAAATACTTACACCAAGATCCCTTACACCTCTGGGGGTTTCTTACTATACACTAGCTTCACTCTAGGACTGATGGATGAATATTTATTGATTTAATCATCTCCTACATCATATTTCATATAAAAAACCCCTTATTAAAACTTCTCCTTCTTGTTCTAAAAGCAACTGCACTGCGAGTTCAATAGCACAAACAGACACAACACACCCTAAAATCCAATTACTCACACATAAATTTTTTACCAAGACTGGGGCCTAGGATATGGACATGCATCATCCCTTTCACCCTAAGAAATAAATAATGGATGTAGGGTTATAATAAATATACCTTCACACAGAACAGATAAATTCGGAATTCCCTAAAATAAATACATGCTTCTGTTAAAACATAATCTCTTGAAATTTTCCACAACACCTGCCATTTAATTTGAACAAGAACATGACACCTCAAGACGTCACAGAACATGACCCTTAAAACCAAAATAAACATTACAAATATAGGAATCCTAAACTAAGTCTTAGAAACACATGATTCCTGCAAACATCCATAACAGCCTCTCAAGACCAAACATTCCACACTGGTGTCCCAGCATAGAACCTTTCTTAGACGGATCCAATGAAAGTACCAAATGCACTTTAGGATAGTAGGAAGAACCAACAACTTTGGACTGCTTCCACCTTTCCACTTTGGAATTACATTTACATCTTCTATATAGGAACTTCAGACATAATGGTTCCAAACATCACATTCGATGACTCAGGCAGCTCAAAGAGGCCAATGCTTCATTCAAATCCTTTCACATCTACTATTCCACTATGAGAGGATTCAATTAACCAAAATAGAAGGTAAAAAGTTCCATCTTCAAAAAAATATAGGGGATATCCCTTACATTGATCAAATGGAGGGTCTTCCAAAAACGAATCACCCATTGTTGGATTTGGAATATGCATAAATTATTTATGGGGGTTCACAATAGCCAACAAGAAACCCAAATGACCCAATAAAACTGTTCTATTGGACATAACATAACACAAAAAGACACCAAACACAAAAGGGAACCTCCATAAAGGCCCCCGAAACACTTCTCGAAAGAGACCACTAACCATTACATCAAACCGACTTACCAACAAAACACATCCCCAAAACATTGGTCAAACAAGTGGGTTTTTCAAATTCAAAGCACCCTACAACAATATTCCCAAACATACCAAAAGGCACACCACACCTTTTATTAAAAAAATTGAAATAGAATAGGACTTGGTGGGTTAGTCATTCACCAATAGTATCCCATGGAGGCTCACAAATGCATCTCTCCATGAAAAACAGGGAACCCATCCACTCTTCCACACATAGCCCATATATGGGATCACCCATGAAAATACTAAAGATAAAAACAAAATTCTTTATAATTCCCAAAATAAACATTCAACCCACACATCCAATTACTCAACCCACTTAATGTTTCAAAAAATTGATAAAACCTTTTGAAAACGCACTCGTTACTAGATCAAAGGTCATTTTCAAGATCCACACATAAATTCCAAAACATTTCTTCTGATTAAAACCATTATTAAAATACCAATTTATCCCATTAAAATGTTTTTCAGTAGTTTATTAAATCCCATTTAAAACAGATTTACAAAACCCTATTTAACATAATTCATGCTTTGCAAAAAATTAATTTCAAAAATAAAAAAAAAATATATTATGAAAATCCAATCTCGATAAACTCACCCCCACTCACTCAGAACCATTTCATAAAAATCTACCTTTCCAATGCTTCACTCAAAAAAATTCTGAAAACCCATTTTCCACCCCATTAAAATTAAAACCATCACCACTTTAAAATCCAAATTTTCATAAATTTTCAAACAAAATTTTTTAGATTAATTTTCATAATCCAATGAGACACAAGATGATGCTATAAGAAATTAGTGTTGATGGGTGACTTGGATATAGGGTCGACGTCTATATGCCAATTACACCAACATCATAGAGAGTGTTCTAGGAAAATTTCCCCAACTCCACATGAATTTCTAGGCCCTACAAGATCACTGGGACCATTGACCCAACTCCCATTTCATTTCCCCAAAAAATGAACAAAAACAAGAGCCAAATGACTCAAATGACACCCAAATTCCAATGGTTACATGAGTCCTATCATGAGGTGTTCAGTCCATACATCATACTCGTAACTAGAACATCAAGTCCTAATAATCCTTGATCTGGTTTACCCAGACTCTTTCCCAAGGAACATGACCCAAAAAAGCATAACTTGTGGTACCATTTTTTCATAAACCATGCTGGGTATCCATCTGAACCGGCACCTGACCCGACCTTTGGAATGGCCTGAATGGTTTTCCTGATCCCCATAGGCTGGAAACTAGTTCCTGGGTATCAATGGGAAACTTTGGGAATTATTCTACCTGATAACATAAACATAAACGACCAATGATAATAAATAATCCAAACCAAAAGTACACAACCAAATATGGAAGGGTCGGATGTTTAGTCTGCACGAGTTGTCAAACCATGTGGTGACCGTGTGACCCTATCTGTTGAGGGAGACACCTACCAAAATTCAAATACACATGGTCTAACTTATAGTGCAAAAGCTGTGCAGTCGCTTCTGACTGAAACACAGACCTATTGTATAGTTACCTGGGCAGGGCGCATGGTTTCTACTAACCATTCACCAACCGTATCCAAGGTCTATACACCCATTTTTCAAACATTTTCATGAAAATTAAAGGAATAAATCATGGGAGATAACTAATATAAGGATAGAAAAATGAAATACCTTCAAATTAAAACCAGTTAACCCTGGTTCCCAAGACAAATAACCAAGAACCCAACTTGAACCAAAACGAAGGAAAATCCAAAAACTCGGGTGTGACATCCACCTATCTCCAAGTACTCAATATCTAGAAAGAGTTTTTTCTATATAAAGACAACATTATTTTTCTATTCAGTATAGAATATTTTCTTCAATGTCCATATTTTCATTAAAATTTTATCAATAATCTTTAATTATTCTCTAATTATTTATTGAATTCATTTTTACTTATGTTTTAATTTCAATAAATTTTTTAAAATGAGTCTTTATTTCATTTTATGAATGCGGCACTTTTTTAAGGTGTCAAAGAAATATTTGTTTTAACACCCACCAAATGAACGAATTTTACAACCATTAAAACTATTATTTCAATTAAATATTCATTTAAAATTTTACATGTATATTTTCAAATAAAAAATTATTTTCTTAATATTCTGAAAATTTCTAAATTTAGAATAATTAATTTCAAAATGAAATGGGTATTTTCATTATGAAATATTATGGTGGTATTTTAAAAGTATTTTCATCTATATCAACATCCTTTAATGAATATTTTTATTGAATACTAATATTATCTATTGATACCATCCACCATATTTATCTTGAAGGATTATGAATAATTTTAATGGGTAATGTTTTGGCATTCTGTAATCTAATTATTCTAACACATATTGTTAATATTGATTATGGAATGTTGATTAATTATTATTGTTTATTCATAAAATGAATGCATTGTAATTATTAAGTGATGGGTTTCGACCAAAGTTACATATCCCCCGAATGCATATATATGTCTCATGAGACAAAAATAGGTTGGATAGTTGGAATATGCATTACCCATTTATGAATGATGTCTTGGTTTGAGGCCTTAGTGATAAATTTAAGATGTCTGTCTTTATGAATTCCTTCATTTTGAAATCAATTTTTGATATCTATTTGATAATTAAAAAATTTATATTATCTATGTATAAGTTCGATGTTTTTTCAGTTATTTATATTTAATTGTTTTATCAGCATTTATTCTTTCCATATTAATCGTGCATTATTTATTCTATGGTAGCTTCCACTATACACATTCCCTTACTTAGCATCTTAGATCACCCTTTTATTTAGTTTATTTTCACAAGGATTCCTCAAAGTTTAATATTATATATATTTAAGGATATTATATATGGAATAATAATGTTCTTAAAAAAATATTGCATTTCATGATTTCTATTTTAATGTCATATTCAAGCTATATCTAGTTTTTAAAGAATAAAAAACTATTCATTCCCTATAGATGTGATAACTTATATGTATTTACAATGTAATAATGTAACCACAATCACTGATCTACTTAGTTGGGGGTTATTATAGTAGGTATTTGGGAAACTTTAGTATAAAACATGGGAAATAGATTTAAGAAAAAATAAATTAAATAGCATAATCTTATGAATGAATCTAGAGATATGACTATGTATATTATAATATCATGAAGTTTTTATAAGTTAGATAAACTATTTTTTCCTAGAAAATACATCCCTGTCTAGATACTAGCAAGTGAATATGGTTATAAAAAATATTTTCCTATCGGTAAAAACACTAAAAGGGGCAGATTGGGTACTAACTCGATCATCACATGGGTACAATGAGTGACCTTAACACTGCACTCTTATCTAGACACACATTGGGGATAAGATTTAGTTAATTAAAATTCTCTTTAAAATCCATCATTAAATAATTTAAAATATTTTTATTATTTTAAGATATTCCCAAATATACTAAGATTATGATTTTGAGATTAGATATAAATAAATTTTCAATTTATGATTAATGTTTCAGATGTTTTAGAATTATAAAATATGATTTAAAATTCATAATTTATCGATCGAATACAATATATTCTATTATTTAAAATTGGAATCTAGTGGGATGAATGGAAACCATATCAATACCTATAATATATGTAGGGATTTTCATCTTTGGAAAGAAAATTAAGATGGAGATGGATTTAAACAAATTTTAACTATATTTTAAAAACTGGCTCAGTTTATGACCAATAACCTTGACCATATAGAGAATCATATTGATCTAAAATTTAAAGTAACCATTTAGTTTCATATTAAAATAGAAATTATCATTGAATGGAACCAAAAATCCATTAGTAGACAAATAAGGGATAATTTCATTACAAATGATATTTCTCACTTTGGGATGTAATGAAATATAGAAGGTTGTCATTCTAGTTTATTATCTCATAGGGGATGTGGGTCAATGGTGTTTATTGATTCAAGAAAATATGGATGTGGATGAAATATATATTAGGGATTATATTATTTTAAGGTACTTTTTTATGAAAAATATTTTCCTAAAAAGTAATAACTGTAAATAGAGAGAAAATTTATGCATTTAAGAAAAAATGAAGTGGAAAATGTTTCTAATAATTAATCAAAAATTATAAGGTTAGTAAGTAATTTTTTATACTGCATAAATAATCTAATGAGTAATATTTACAATTTAATTTATTCCAAAAATCCAATATTTATAAGGAAACTAGTCTCCTAAACATTCTCATCATATGAGGATATAGTATCATGTGTTATAATGATAGATAATGAATTATCCAAGCATTATGAATTTTAATGAAAGGAAGAAAGGAAGAGGATGAATAAGAACCTCATAAAGAAAAAAATGGATAAGGTGAGGAAGATAATGGGGGAATTTCTAACATGTGATAATTTTGGGAATAAACACCCTAGAACATGCTTAAATGCATTAGGATTTTTCTTCAAGTGTGAAAATAAAGGGCACCATACTCATGGATGTAAGGGTATGGGAGAAGCTATCAATGTAAAGTTACTTATCTATAAGAAGATGGGGAACTATGATAATGAATACCCCAAATGTCAAGGGAACCTGCAACAAAATAGGAAAATGGGAGAAGTCCAAGATTATTCTATTATTATAGATGAACTTGATGTTTCTAGTGATGTGGTTAAAGGTACAATGACCGTAAATTAAAATTTAGATATTTTTTTATTCTATTATCGATTCTCATAATTTTTTATATCAACAATATTTACATAAAAAATTAAATATTCCTCTAACACACTAAGAAGGGAGTTACCAATAAAGACACATAGAAAATATTATTTCAAAATGATGTGTTAGTGAATAGCCACTAAGATGCATGGATATACACTATTAAAAAATTTGAATATTATACCCATGTAAAAATTTGATATAGTCCTTGGCATAAATTTCCATTCAATGTTAAAATATATCTCCAAGAGAATAATATCATACTTTTTGATAAAGATTTAAAATTCCTTGTCTTTAAAATAGAGACTAAATCATATTAATTATTCATATATCCACATGTGGTATCTCTACTTAATGAAATTCTAATATAATTAGAGTAGATAAAGAAAGGGATGGGAAATGTGACCCTAGGATAAAATTCATTATTATTGTGAAATAATAAATTGTTATGTTTCCTAAAGACCACCTTAACATCCACCTGAACTCAAAGTTGAGATTTGTATTAAGATAAACCTTATTGTGAATTCTATATCTAGGACTCCCTGCATAATTTATATGGTGGATATTGTGAACAAAAATAAAATTATTTGATTTTTGTGATAAGGGATTCATATGATCATGTGTTTCACCTTTGGTAGATCTTGTTCTATTTATATAAATTAAGGATTGGAATATGATTCTGTGTTTTGATTACAGGTAAATAATTTCCATTAATGTATAGAAAATTATATTCTACATCATATTGATATCTTATTTTATAAAATTCATGGATATAAATATTTTTTAAATATTGATTATTGATCTGGTTATCATCAATTGTGAGTAATAAAGGAAGCTATTCTTATGAAAATATTTCATATGAGGTATAAAAATTATGAGTTTATAATAATTCACATTGGATTAACTAATGCACCATCTTTTTTTATGGATATAATGAAAAGTGTTCAAGGAATATCTTGATAATTTCTTTGTGATATTTATTGATGATATACTAATATAATTTAAAAGTTATAAAGAGTATAATATTAATTTATGATTCATTCTGGGGAAAATAAATAAATTGTGTTATATGATAAATTTACCAAGTTTGAATTGTAATTTTAGTATGTTTTTTATCATTTCTATATTTTCTAAAAATATGGAATATAATTTTATCCTTCAAAGAAACTTTTAGTCAAATAATGGATTATCTCAATAAATATATCAAAGTTACATAGTTCACACATATTACTATTTTCTATTAGTAATTTTTTTTAAAAACATTCTTTATTATCAAATCCATTATCCAAGTTGACATGAAAAGTGGTTAAGTTCATAAGGATAGAGGATTCTAAAAAATATTTTGTGTAGTTAAAGAGGAAGTTGATCAATGTTCTAGTGTTTAAATTACAATCAGGAGGGGGTGAATTTGTAATATATAGTGACATGTCAAATAAAGGAATTGGATTTATCCTTATATTGAATGATAATGTTCTTTCCTATGTATACATAAAGTTAATGACCGATTAAAAAACTATCTTACACATGATGTTGATTTGGTAGTCATAATTATTTCCTCAAAGATATAGAGGCATTATCTCTATTGTGAATTTTTTTAGATGTTTACATATCACAAGATGTTGAGGTACATCATTTCATAGAAAGAGATCAATATGAGGAAAAAAATATGGCAAGAGCTACTCGTGGATTGTGATTTCTAAATACAATACCACTTTTGGAAGGGTAATAAGGTAGTTGAGGAATTGAGTAGTAAATATCATGGAATTTTGACTAAGATAAGGATTGAACAGGATTCAATATCCAAAAAAAATTAAAGTTTGATATATGAATTATTAGAGAAATAGAAACATAACTCCTTTTCCAAATAATTCCCAAACCATCCTTATTAAAAATGGTAAAAATCTTCTAACTCAATGATAAAGTTTTACACAATAAAATTAAATATATTAATAATTTTAAATTTTAATATTTTATTTCATAAGATAGTATGAAAAAATTCAGAAATAGTTTATGTGTTCCATCCATTTTTTGAGTTTTAGAGAGTGTTATTAGATGTATCCCATAGCTCAATTTTCTCTATACACACTGAAAGAACCAAAATATAATAGGATTTGAAGGAACAATTTTTATGCGGTAATATAAAATGGGAAATTGTACATATATATCAAGAATATTAGTTTTTCAATATGGAAGGGTTATGAGACAACATCCTAAAGGATTCATGAAACCTCTAACAATTCTTGTGTGGAAATGGGATGATATTACTATAGAATTTGTCACTAATTTTCAAAGTGTCTTAAAAATAATCATTCCATATTTTTTTTTATCGCCATACTAAATCTAAAAATTTCAAAATTATAAGGTAATATCTACCTCTTGAGAAATTTTCATAGCTCTATATTAATTACGTTGAGAGAATTCATGGTGGACCTATTTAGATTATATCCAACTATGATCCACAATTTTCATTAAAATTCATGAAGAATCTTTCAAAGTCTATTGAAACTAATATATGTTTAAGAACCACCTATCATCCTAAACTAATGAGTAGTATAAACGAATATTTATACATTATAGGATAAGTTTAGGTCATTCTAAATTTAATTTCAAGGTATTTGGGATCAATATTTTCCCTTGGTGAAATTTTATTTTAAAAACAAATTCTATTCAAGTATTAAAAAAGA
Organism: Viscum album; assembly: GCA_963277665.1. Lineage (NCBI taxonomy): Eukaryota > Viridiplantae > Streptophyta > Magnoliopsida > Santalales > Viscaceae > Viscum > Viscum album. Next base: position 511,511,671 of record OY728145.1, read on the forward strand.
GACATATGAAGTATTGCACATAAATAGGTGTCTTACTCCAAATTGATAAGATAAATTTAGTGAAAGGAATCTTATAGTCCTAGATATTATTTAGGGAACAATAGTGATATTTAAGGCTATTTAGATTCATATTAAAGTAGCTCAATATAGATAAAATTGTTATTTTGATAACTTAATGAAGGATTTATAATTTCTTGCAGGATAAATTTTTTGTAATTTATCTCATGGAATGATGTTATAATATTTGACATGAAATAGAAACTATGTTCTAGGTACAATAAGCCTTTTAAAATTCTATTAGGAATTAGAGTTGTGACTTATCATTTAGAAATTCCACCAGTCCTCTCTAAAGTTCATGATGTGTTCAATATCTCTTTATTGATGATGTACTTGAAAAACCTAATGCATGTTAGCACCTATGAGGAAATAGAATTGGAACCCGATTTATATTATAGAAGATATCCTATCCAAATTATTGACACTTGGGAAAAACTATTGAGGAATCAGATGACTTGGCTGGTAATTGTATTTTTATAGATATCATAAGATAGAAGAGGTGGTGTGGGAACATAAATAATTTATTGTGTAGAAATATGCACATCAATTCATGAAGATACATTCTAGAATTTTTTAGGATTATTTTTTGAAGGATGGAAGTACATAGAACCTAAAATTCAATTATAGTAATTTTTTATTTCTAGTGATACAATAATGCAATGCATATAACATTGTTCTAAAATATTATTAAAAAATATATTGTATTTTTTTATAAAATAGAATTGGTTAAATTAATTTTATTTTTTAAATTACCATATCAAAATAATATTATGAATACTTTTTTACATGTTTATAAATAATTTATTTTTAGGTGAATAGTGAAAAATTATGATTTTATAAAAACAATCACTTTTTTGAAAATTTAATTATATACGAATAACTGGAAAGATCACAAAATAATTTTTCTATAAATTTTTTTTATATAAGTATTATCATTAATATAAAAATATAATTTTCAACATAGAAATTTATGCCTAAAATTTTTAAAATCTAAGTAATGTTTTTTTCAAATAAAAATAGTTTTTAATTTTATTCCCTTTGTCAAGTATTTGCATGGTTTATTTTAGTTTTGGTTTAGTTTCGGTTTAAAATAATAACTATCACTTGATTTAAAATAATATAATTAATCCCATTGGGATCATCATTATACATTATTTGTTTTAAAATAATTTTTAGGCTTACAAAAGATATTGGTTTAAAATCATTTTTTATTTATTTTTGTGAATTTATATTAAAAGTAATTTGTTGAAATTATAGGAGTTAAATAATGTGAAATTGATTTCATGTTTTTATTTATCATAATTAATAATATGTAACTAGTTTAACCTAATATTTTATCATAATGACTAATATCTATATTAAATATTTTTCACATAACTTAATTGTAAAATGGGTTAGAAGAGTTAAAAATAAAGGGGTGAAACATAAATATAAAAAAAAATCATAAACCTCATTGGTTGGTTTTATTTGGACCTTAACCCTATTATATTCTAATCTATGACAATTTGTAGGAACTTCCACACGAAAAGGACTTTATATTAATAAAATTATTGAAGTAATTCCATGTGTGTATGTTCCCTCACATATAAAAGGGAACCACTTCTCAGCTTTTCTTCACAGCTATTGATCCACTTAGATCTACCAAGAACTAAAAAAAATAACTTCTCAAACTTCTTACCTATAACCTATAGGGTTTTTTTCCCATCAAAGGACTAACCTAGAAGGCTTCATGTGTAATCCAAAGGTGGTTTTTTGATTAACATGTATAAATATTAACTGATTGTTTTCATTTTATATACAATTATACCATCTAAAAATATTCTATAATCATGATCATATAATAACATAATAATATTCTATATAATTATATTTCATTATGATATAGGAACAACCTTTATTCAACTCATTTCTATCCCATGTAAAACAAAAACATCATGCATGCTCACGTATGACCTATCGCATCCATGTAGTCGTGTGATTCATTATTCATCACTAATTTACTTGGATTTTTATAAATATGGAACAAATGAATATATAAAAATTTTATAAAATAATTATGATTTTGGATAAATTAAATATCATTTACCATCTTAACCTTCCACCCATTAAAAAATGATAACATCGCTCATTTGTATATGTAGACTACCTTCTCCATAAATTGATGTGATTCAATTTTCAAGTCCACAATTCAAGAATGAATTTAAATATGTATATAATGAATACTTATTAAATTCATTTCATGATTAATATTCTAGAGATCATTTAACTATGAGAAATATGAATTGACTGAAACTTACTTGAAAAATGAAACAGTCAACACTCAGAAATAAAGATTTAATAAATAATAATTAATAAATTGGTGTTGAAATATTATAATTGGATGGTATATTATATTATAATTATATATGTGATTATTTTATATAAGTATAATAAATTTACATTTATTTTATATGAGTTGAAAATCACTTATGAAACAAGTCAGACCTGAGGTGATGGTTTATTTATCAATCTCGTCCTTATTTAGAAATATTTATATTTATATTTCCATTTAGGGAATTATATGATATTTTTATATTAAACCGCATGTATTTTATTCACCTATATTTATTTCTAGAAATTATAGTTTTTTTCCTTTTTTCTCTCTATATGTGTTCAAAATCCAGAAACAATGTTTTTATGGGAAAATAACTTTTTTTATATTCGGTCAATAATCATTTCTTATATATACATATTTTATTTAAAATGTTTTCAATAATGTTTTCACCAATATAAACCGATTTATTTAAGAAATTTTTATCGATGTTCTAATTTATATAAAAATTTTCGAAAAGAATCTTATTTTTATTTTCTAGACGAGGGAATTTTTACTTATGTTTATAATAAAATATGTGTTTTATCATTTACCGCACAATTAACTTTTCCCACCTTTATGAATATACCTTTCTATGAAACATACCTTATAAGTTTCTATATATCTTTTAAATGAAAATGTTCTTCCTAATATTCATGAAATTTTTATACTTAAAATAAGTAATTTAAAAATAAAAAATATATTTTCCCAAGAAATATTATGGTGATATTTTAAAAGTATTTTCATCAAATTCAATATAATTTGATGAATATTATGATTTCCTAATGATATAATCTAATGATACATTCTATAATGTTTTTTTGATTAATTATTGTAATTTTGAATGGGAAACATAATGAAATTATGTATTCTAGTTCCTTTGGTATCCATAATTATTTATGGTTAAGGTATGTTGATTATGTTATATTTTTTATTAATAATATGAATTCATTGGAATTATTAAGTGTTGTGTGGGGGTAAAAATTACATATCCCCTCAATGAATTGATAGGTATATAGAGACATCAAAGGTTGGTTAATTTTCATATTCATTACCCATTTATGTCTGATTTCCTATCACAAGGCCTTAATGGTAAGTTTAAGATGCTTGACATTATGCAATCCTTCATTATAAAATTAGTTATTAATGTCCATGTGATCATTCATTTACTTATGTTATCCATGAATTTTTTAATCTCATGTGATTATTTATATGGAATTATTTGATCATCAATTATTCCTTCTATATTATTCATTGCATATTTATTCTATGACAACTTTTTCTTCCCAAATTCCTTTACTAACTATCTTAGATCACCCTTTTTTTTCTTTCACAAGGATTCCATAATGCGTACTACGATTGATATTCAAGGATATTCTAGGGGAATAATAATATTCTCAATGAAAATATAGTTTTTTATTTTGTGTTATTAAATATAATGTGATATTCATACATGTGTCTCATTTTAAAATACTGCTAAACTATTTGATCCCTCAGGGTGTGATTGGTTGTATCTGGTTCCAATGTAATAAAGTAACCATAAGCTCTGAGCTAAAAGGGTTATGCTTGTTATAATAATTTTTTCTATATATGATTTTATATATATCTAAATCCATTTATTTAACTTATTTTAACTAATAAAAAATGGAAAATTTGTTTATTATAATTATATTTTCCTTAAAAAATGTTCTTTTTTATTGAGATTTAATGTAATTTTTTTTCTCGAATCATGAATCATTGTGGTGTCTATTAAATTATTTCGCTGGCAGTAAATGAATTATATTTTGGATTTTTATTATCTATGAGTTCAATATTGATATTAATAACAAAAAAGGGGTTATAAAACTTAATATAATATCATAAGTACATGATCCCTTTGTTATTATTGGTTGACACCTTAAACTAGGTATCAAATTAGAGTAATATTCTCAATGACAAAATTTATACACTCTAACTTTTTCATGTTCGATATGATGAATTAGTCATATTTATCATGATTAGAAATTTTATATATATTAATAAACAAAAAGTGGAAAAATTAATGATTAAATATGATTATAATAGGGGGTAACCAATAAAATTGGAAAAATTTTCATATTTATGGTTCTAGACAATTCTAACCTAAAAATTAGATTGAATTTGTGTCATGTTTTTTCTATACACACTTTTTTTAAAACATCAATTATCAAAGTAAAACTAAGAAATTTATTTAATTTAGAATGTATTGACCATTTTTTATCTATAATTCTTGTGTTTTTTTTAGATATTGACCACTTTTTAACACACTATAAATATTTTTTAGATAAATGACTTTCCTCATCAATCAATATTTTTTATTTTTTTAATGAATTTGATATTGATTTTATGGTTAAATTTACTTGAATATTTATATTCATGTATATTATAGTTTTTTTATGATGTTACCAAAATTAGTGGGGGAAAATTGACCAAGACTACTGATTATCTTGGTTTTTAGATTTTATTAAGAATATAAAATACTATTGGTTATCAATACCTATAACAATAATTAATGTGAAATGGTCCCAATTTTTTAATTGGTATTGGTACTCATACGTCTATAAGTATGAGTTAATTATCAAAACACTGACACACTTCCACTTTCAAAATAACATTCATATGAAAATTTTAAATTTAGAGTAAGAAAAATAATAGATAAATCTTAGGTGAATGATTTTTAGCCACTATGGGGTGGTGAATCAGTGGTCACAAAAAAATTATAAAAAATTATACCCATGATTATCAAATCATAATATCAATAATAAAAACTATATAGAAATGATCAACGGTAGATAAAGTGTCTGATAATGAATGTAAATATCAATAGAAACATTTAACAGGAGTCAATCATTCTTTATATCAACTAGATAATCCATGGAATCCAATGGTTGCGATATCACTTCTTATGAAACAAAGGAATAAAATATTAAGGTAGAACTTAATACCATGTAAAATAATTATAAAAAGATATTTCAAAAAGTAGATCATTCTTCATAAATCCTTATAAAGTGACCCTGATGTTTGATCAAGTGTGAAACATCTTTTTATACTCAAACCCAGTTAATTTATCCCCCAAATTATTCTTGTAATGACTATTTATATATCACAAACTTTCATCAAAATTTTCCTAATGAAAATCCTCTTTTTATAGTCCACTCCAAAATCATCGTGTGATTCTATATATTTCGTCATAATATGTTATTCAACCATTGATCCTAAAGTTAAAATAAAAATCCAATTTAAAACACCCTCAAATATTTTTTGAGATAAAAAAATCTATATATACCTTAAATTAATTATGAAATAATTATATTCATTATGATATAATAATTTAGACCTAAAGTTGTCCATAAAATTAATATCCAAATCCTTTTGGTTCATCTAATAAAATTATGGAAATAATCCTTAAACATTATTTCTAGTTGTGAAAAAAAACATTATATATCCTGGAATATTAAATCATAAAATCAACAACAATGGTATAGTCATCCCAATAATGGAATGGAAGGAAAGAAAGAATAGATAGTATAAGACACTTTATCATCTATATTATCCTGTAAAAAACATGAATATGTGTTTCTGTGTGACACCTATATATATATAAGACATTAATACCTTAGGAAGTCATCATTGAATAATCAATGTGAATTAGGGCATGATTTTCCAATAATCATGAAATCTTATTCCTTTTTTATTAATTCAACTGAATTAAACATCCAACATGTCCATAAATATGATGATAGTGAATATAAATTGAAATTATCTACAAAATAAATTAATTAATTATAATAATAAACTCGTTATAGAATTTTCCCAATGTAAGAGTAATCTAAACACCACACTATTGGATAAAATAATGATATTGAGAATTATCAAACCCTTAGTATAAAAATAAATAATATATTAATGATGTATCAAATGAGATCTTATCTATTGATTATTTTCAAAACCAATTCATTATATCTCATAAATATCTTATATCATCAAGGTATCTTTAATATTTACACTTTTATTTTCCAGGAATATGATAAAAAAAATTAATCTTAGCTTATAAAAAAATCCACTCTTATATTATTCCCTTATATAAGCTTCCCAAGTGATAAGAGTACCCCCCACCCCACTTTATAAAAAGATATCCAAAACTAATCTACCACTTTATCATAAAATTCATTATAATAAAGGATATAAAATAATGTAATAAAATAACTTTTATTTTGGGAGAGAATTAACTTCTAAGAGAACTCACAAGTGTTACATGTCATTCTTCATTAACAGATTCATCAAGTTATCCAATTTCTTCTCTTTTATTAAAAATTATTCCAAATTAATCAATACACTTTCAACCTTCTACTATATGAATTTTTACTTGATATTAATATGTATCAACCTAAAATGATGCATCAACTTCTTTGATAAATTAGATAAAATTATATTGCAACACACTATCAATAACATATATATGGAAGTCACCCAAATATATTTGAGTTGATAATTTATCCACATCATTTTTTGTGACTTATTATGTTGTAACATACTCAGATCCCATTATTCTTAAAATTAATGATTTTTATTTCTTACTGTTCTAAGAAACAAATCTTCATATAATAAACAATTCTCATGTAGAAGTATATTTTCAAACATAGATGTCACCTACCTAATCATGAATAGAAAATACAAAAATTTATAAAGATGAATATATTAGTACCACATAAATTTATAGGGTTATATATCTATTTATAACATGGGTCTTAAAGAAGTAGCCCATCCTTCATAATATTTTCTTCTTTGGGTCACTGGCATATGATTTTGTTTCCCATCAGGGGTAACTTCCCATTAGTGGGGATCACTAACCTCCCATATATGATGATACCCTGTGATTGTAAGGATGTATCATGGGACTTATATAACATTATGAATAGTCCTCCATTCTCAATGTCGGACTTGGGTTGAAGGATTCATGGTGTGACACACACTGGTCACACTATGACACCCTATTTCAAAGCAGCAGGGATGCAAGAACCATGTCATGAATCCCTATGAAATGAACTGAATTTATGTAATACTAACATTATCTTTATCATAATTCAAGCATGAGGTTAGTATTTCTTAGTTATAGTGAACTATTACCTTCACTTCCATGATAAGAAACTATTTTTTATTTCATTATAATTGATAACAAACTGTAATGATAAACATAATTTCTAGTCTAGAAGACATCAAGTATAGTAAGCTTTAACTTATCCTTTTGAAACTAATTTTGATCAATAATTTTTATTTATTCAAATAATAATAATTTATTCCCATGTTCATTAAGATTTGGGAACACTCTCAATTTATTTATTCCAACAAATGGGAAAACATTTTTTAGAATTAAATATCAAAAATATTCTGTTCATGACTTAAAAACCCCAAAAAATGTAATTTCACTAATTATTGAGAGTTAAATAGTATTTTTTATTTGATTAGAAAATTTTCAGAAGTATTCACTTCATTATTAAAAAAAATAATGTCATTAATATACACAATATTAGTGATTTATTTCGTTTAATCTATTATGAAATAAATATTTCTCTTTATGGTGCCTTTTTTGAAATTCATACCCTTCAAGTTATTATCCAATTTTGAATACCATGATTCTTATCCTATTTTATCTTATATAATTCTATCATTTTATTTCAAAACTTTTCAACCAACACAAGTATAAAATTTATAGTTTTTTAATGTGGACTTACACTTTGAGTTCTTTGTTAATGAAAACTAACTTCACATCCATTTGAAGAAATATTTAATTCTATTGAGTATATATTGATAGAAAAAAAATGAATATTTTCAAACCTTATGACTCAAGTAAACATATCATAAAATTTTATACCCCTAATTTAAAAGTAACCATTCAAAACTAGGTGATATTTCTCTATGTTTCTTCTCTCTTATTATTGAGCTTATTCATAAACCACACTACATTATAATAAAATTCTTATTCAGAAGACATGATACAAATTACCATGTCTTATTTTTAATATTTTTATTCAACACATACTCTATAATTGATATCCAATCCTCATCATGTAATGATTTTTCAACACTCATTGGTTCAACTTGTGAAAGAAAAAAATATATAATTGTATTTTTTTAAACTTATTAGTGTTTAAAAATAACTTTTTTTTGTTTGATAGTTTTTTGGATTCATATATTTTTTAAATCATAAAAAAATAGAAAATAATTTATTAGGTCCTCCCTCAACACTAGATAATTCATAATTCACATAATAATTTTTAAAACATGTTATTATAACTCTATTTATCCTATGTTATACATTACATTATCCTTTATCTTCCTTAATCTCATCATTAAAACATAATGTTGTTTTTTATATAATATGATCCTATTGGATGATAAAATCAATTATGTCAATGACCTTCATGAGTTTTTTCTTTTAACATCAGTAACACCTTCAAACATGTGTTTATCTAAGAAACACCCTCGAATCTAATTAGTAATAAATTTTACCCAAGTTTATTACTCTAATATTAATTTTAAAAGGGATGTTAAATACATTTAAACTCCTCATTTTGATCTTCTTACAAAATGAAATCTCAAATGGTCTGTTTACCCATTCTGATTAAAGTATGAACCGAGTTAAAATGTTAATAGATGATATTAGGGCTTGTTTTTTAATATTTATTTGTCATTCTTTAGAAACATGGTTCTCTACATTTCTACCAAACTCTAATGATTCATTTATATTACACCTTTTTTTGTGTAATGTAAAAAAATCAATCCTTATTCCATGCCTCTCTATATCTTAATTACTATTCTAATTCATATTATTAGATCCATTATCTAACTACAACATTTTGATATTAGATATAATTTTATTTTTTATCACAATGATAAAAATGGTTAAACATTTCAATAGTATATGATTTATTTGATAAAAAAGGAAAAAATCTTACAATTAAAATCATTAACAAAATAGATAAGGTACTTATCTCTTCTGGTTGATTTCTAACTTAGTGGGTTACATATATATGATAAAATCAATTCAAATGGATTATTTATTTTGGTTTAAAAAATTGTGTATCTAGTTAACTATCTTATTTTTATAACACACATCACATGGTTTTCTCCTTACATGTTTAGCTTCAATATATTTCTTATAGCCTCAAATTTTATAAGTTATTACAAGTTATTTTGGTCCAAATAGGAAACTCTTCTATAAATAATATCATTGTATTTCCTAACACTCATACAACTAATGTTTGACAATTAAAATCCTATATAAATTACCAATCATTATGTATATATTCATAATTATTGTATTATCCTTACTCATTTTAATGACACATCTATGCTTTAAAAAATCACTTTAATACCATTGCTACAAATTTGGGAAACACTCAAGACATTACTCCTTAACCCATTAACAATGATATAATCATTTGATTCAATTTTCATTTTGAAAAATTTTAGTGACTTAAAAAAATTCTATTTAAAGATCTATCATTTTTTAAAGTGATATATACTCTACCGTATATATGATTATACATGATGATATGTTTATTATTGTTCTCATTTCATGAAAAACCTTCCTCCAACCTCTAAAGGGTTTTCTTTTTAAATATTTCTAGGATACCTCAAACACCTTATCTTGTACTTGATCACTCCCACTCTTTATAGATTAAAATATTTCATTAGTATTTAACTACTCTATTAGTAAAGTGAGAAACTTGATGGTGTTATGTCCAGGTAGATCGCACATCCCAAAAGTTTCCTCAAGAAAATAAGATGAATTTGGAAATTTTACCCTCTCTCTTAGATTATATGTTGTTTGACATATATTTTATTCATCCTATATCTCCCTTAATTCAAGGCCTCTTTTTAAATGATAAAATGACATGTTTTACTAAAATATATATTCTAAATTTTTATACCCTCCATAATACTTACATCTACTTTCAATTTTAAATCTCCTTAGCTGGGAATAATTTTTCTCAAAATATTCATATATGTTTTTATTCATATTTGGAACTCATTGTTTTTTAACAGAATACCCATACTTAATAATGTTATCTAATTATTTCCCTTTCCCCTTAGGCATATCCTCTACATCAACAATTTTACACACCTAAAAAAACTTCTATGATTTTACTTACAAATAATCAAAGTAAAAAAATGGTTGTATTATCATTCATTAGTGAATCTAACAAATTCATTCACTTCTTATTATAGAAACCACTAATTATTTATTTTAATTTATTGTTATAAACATGCTTTCACTACTGCTTTTTATAAACAAAATATTTCTTTGTAGTGATTTATAATATTCTCTAATAACCATAATTGAATTATTAAACCCATAATTTAAATATTACAATGAATTATTATCTTCACCCAGTTTTTTCTCAAGGAAATAAATAATTTATTATTTTAAATCTAGTTTACTATTATAATTTCACGCATCTTTTCTCTTTATTCAATAATTTCATTGAGATCTATATTCTTTTTCACATATCTAGTATTATTCTAAATAAGTTTAATACCATTGGATTCATCAAGGGGTTTTTTTATTTAATATCTTTTTTAAAAGATATATTTTCTCATTAAAGAATACTATTTTCATTCAATAATACCATAAGATCTATTAGAAAATATAATTAATTTATTGTATCTTCATATTTAGTTTCTTGTTTACTCATTATTTCTTATTTTATTAAGGGTTTATAGAGTTATTTGATCGAGCCATAAATACATGAATAAATTTAACCTATGAGTCTTATATTATCATTCACTTTCCCTATTATAAGATGATAAATAATTCTTTTAAAGAAAATTACCTTTATTTTAGTAATTATTATTTCCCTTTACTTTATAAAATTTTCATTCACTTATGAAACTTCCACCTTATTTCACGTTTATTATATTTTGAATTTATTTCCATCCTCACATTCATCATTATTCAAGAGATAACTAGTTTTTTTAAATATATCTCATTTAAAACATATGGAAAGTAGTTTTCCTTTATAACTATTTTTTCCTCACTACATTGATTTAGAAAAAAATAATATAAACTCATTAAAATTTATGCAATTATAATTTTTCAAACTCTTATTAGTGATACCTTTTTGATTCAATGTTATTCGCGAATTTAGAGGCTCTAAATGTTTTCACTTTTATAGATTTTCCTTTATTATTTATGGTTGTCCCACATATAATCTCATATGACATCAAGATATCATTGATTATTTCAATTGTAATCTCATACAAGTCTTGATCCTCAATGTAATTTTTTGGCAGGAAAATTATGGGGTTGGATTATCATTAATTTCATTACAATGGTAGTTTCATCAAGATCTTCTACAAAACTCTTAATTGATTTAATGATTTTTTTTCACCCTAATAAATAACTCCCCATCAATTCTTATTCAACCATTAGAGTATCCTATAATTGAGCATGAAATGTTTTTAATTTTGACTCTATGTATTTTGTACATCCTTCAAGAATATGATAATGATTTATCTAAATACCATTTTAAATTCTATATTTCACGATTCATGTTATATATTAATTTAAGAGAGAAAATATAAATGCATTATTTTCTCTCATTTTGTCTTCAATATTCTTTTAATATTATATTACAAATTCAGTCCAAGATCATGGAATATAAAGTCCATTATTTGTGATGACATGAACATATAATAAAATGGATAAAATATATATAACCATACACTATTTAAATAAATAAAATTATTTACAATTAAATATGATAATTACATAATTATTGAGGAAATTTATAAATTCTATAGTAAAAATGAATCAAAATATGAAATCAACATAAACTAACTAAGATAATCGAGAATGTCTGTAACTGGTTATATAGAACCAATAAGATGAATGATATTTTATGTTAGTCTCTACTATGACACTAAATTATTATTATGAGGCAATCAATGAAAAATATTCCCAATAGCAACTCACTCTAATACCAATTGTTATGACTAAGTGAATGATGAATGAATACTTGGGGGAATAAGAGGATGAATTAATAGTCACAAAAAAAATTATAATAATCACTCATATTGTGGATAAAGTCTAGGACCAAATATAGAAACCAAGTACTAATGGTTAGTGGTAATGAGTGAAAATGAGTGAATATAAAACTGGGGATTTTTTGTAAGGTTCACTCACTATTTTTTGAGTGGATAATTCTTGGTGTTAAATAGTTGTGATCTCTCTACCCATGACCATTTTCTATTATCAACAAAGGAAAAATGAATATATTACAGGTATTGTTCTATATATAATAATGATAAAAATGATTCAAAAACATTATCAATCTTTTATAATTCATTTTAATTTCCCATAACGTTAGATCAAGTGAAAACCTTTATTCTTATACTTAACCCTAGAAAAATTCTCATTTTAATGGTTAATAAAAAGAAGATATGTTCTATTATACTTATCCAGGATAAAAAATATTTTTAAATTACCCTAAAGAATGAAAATGTGATTCAATGTATTGTGCACATGAACCTCATCCCGGTTGGTGAGGACTATTTAAGTGTATCCAGGAGACTTGGGATCAGATCCAAGTGGAGGCATAATTTCCTGGGTTACTATAGTAGTACTATAGTATTACTGTAGTGGGAACTAAAGTAGGTACTATTTGGCACTATAGCAGTTGGAACTATTCCCCCGTCTGGGCCTTCGGGCCACCTATTTGGTCCCCGAGTCCTTTAAGGCCTTTAGGCCACACATGCCTTCAGGTCAGTAAGGACTTCAGGACACCTCAAGACCTCCGGGGCACCTCAATGCCTTCGAGCCACCTTAAGGCCTTTGGGCCACCGTAAGTGAAGATGCAAACCAGAAAACCTACAAGGAACAATCTCCAGAAGGAGGATGAGCAAGGAGCTTTCACCATATAAGAAGTTAAACGGATTGCAAGAATGAGAGGGTATGGCACCTTCCATCGGGAAAAGCATGTGCATGCACAGGAAAGCCTAGCCAAACATCCATGCGAAGGTGGATAGCTGATTTCACGATAAAGATACTGGGATGAGTAGTTCCAAGTATTTAGTCTGGGTTGTATGTAATGTTTGAATCCTACAAGAAATGAATTACTCTAAGGCCTACAGTCCATGTAATACTTATGCCTACGGGACTTGTAAGGGTTCCACCTCACCCCTTGAAAGTTGGATTATCAAAAATCAATAAAAAATGTAGGCCTTTGGTCCATTGGAGGATTCAATGTATTGTACTGTAATATTTTCATCAACCACATATAAAACAATTATGTCTGAAATATATTTCAAAATACCCTAAAATATTCTTTGAGATACATTTGATTTATACATACCATAATATCATTATGGCGTGATTATTTTCCTTATGGGTCAGTAATTCAGAGCCTCAATTATCTTTGAAATATTTATCCATATAATTGTGTTAAGTCCAACAAAAATGATATATAACTTTTTTCCTTCAATTCAAGTAGTAATTTTTTTGGCATGACACATTGTGGTTTGAAATCCACTAAAATGATATATTACTCCAACTCATGAAATAATAAACAAAAAATAATATAATATATTCTCGTTATTACCCTACAAACATCATAATCACATGTCATAGTTTGATACATTCATTGGTAAAAGATTTAATACCTCAAGTTTTCATCATAATACAATTAGTGTACATTATGACATAATTTTTCAAACCTAAATAAATATTTATTTCTTATTTATCAACTCGACAATAATTTAATTCTAACTTATCCATGAACATGTAAAGAATAAATATAACAGGAAATAATAAAAAAAATAACTAATGAATGAATTATCTCATGAAATATTTTATATAATTCTCCCAATGTGGGAGTTATATAGACACTAGACTATTGGATTTAATGATGTTTATGATCATTATCCAACCCTATTTGAAAAGGCTAATAATATATTAACTAAATTTCAATTTTTTATTCTCAACTAAACCCTTTATAAACTAATACATGAGATATATAAAATCTTCCTCATATTCTATATCTATTCAGAAATATATTTAAATAGTGATTATTGGTGAAATGATTGTACAAAACACTTTGGTTATATCATAGAACATAAAATTCTCCTATAACCTTGTTCTTACACAAAATTATATTAATATTGTATTTGTTGGTTGGATTAGTTCACTCAAGAGGGGAGGGGTTAATTGAGTAACTATAAAAATTTCTGTTACAAAAATATTATTTTAAAAGGATTGGTTTTTCCCAAATTTAGAAACATCCCAGTTAATCAAGGTTATACTTTTATAAGAGTTTGACTATTTAAACAACTTCTTAGAATATTGATTAATTATCAGTAATATTAATATGTATTATTAGTATTACTTTTGAAGTTATCCTACTAAGACAAATCAGTTATAAATTCTTTCCAAGACTAACTATCAAAATGAAATTAGAGTTTTCTGGATTAGGCAATAAAGTAGTAAAATAGAGAAGAATAAATTTAAATGGCACAGCATATATGAAACAAGTGGTTCAGTCTCAAGCTGAGACCTAATACACTCCACTTGGTGATCACCTGCCACCAACCAGTTTATATAAATAAACTTTGATCCACACCCTAGATTGGGGTAAACAATAGTACACAGACTTTCCATGTCACACAGGGACCTCTTCCACAGTTTTTGTGGGTAAACAAAAACAATAACCAGGCCACACAGGGACCTCCTCCACATTTTTTGTGGGTAAACATAAATAGATAGTTTGGTGTAAGGATTTATAAATCCTTAATTTTAGAACAGGAGGCAGTGTGTGTGTGGAATATACAGAGTACACACACTGCTTAAAAGGTAATAAAAATAATCACTAAGAGATAGTAGATATGATTTTAGAAAGCTCTAGTGATTTGAAGTGCATCTCAGGACTCCTTCAATTTAAAATAAATGATTCTGAGTCCTTCTCTGGTTTTTGTCTTGAAAACATAGTGTCACAATTAAGCTTGTGTTCTCCATGATCTTTAACAATGTGAAGATGTTCTCTGGATTCTAGTGTACTTCGTATGTTCTTCAACAGAGTCAGATTTCATGAATGTGAAAATGCTTTATTTTAAAATCTTGCAAAATGTTCTTCGTGGTCATTCTCACACGCTTGTCTTTTTGTTCAGTATCGCACTCTATTGCTCTTGGTTACTCTCCAATATTTATCTTCGAATGCATGAGATTTAGCCGATAAGTTCCATGTGTTTCATGCCTCGTACCTCGTACTATGTCTACAAAGAAACATTAATTATGTCGGTGCATTAAAGGCATAAAATATTACCATTAAACATTAAATTGAAAGATGACAAAATAGTTTAAGAAACAGTATCACGGTATGTTATGAAAACGGTTTCTCCTTCACATGATGTTTGAGTTTTATGGTCTAAGTGTCATGGTGTCTTGCTCGTGGTGTCTAATCTTCACAGTGTCTGATCTTCACGGTGTCTGATCTTCACAGTTTCTGGTCTTCAGGGTGTCTTGTTCATGGTGTCTGATCTTCACGGTGTCTTGCTCATGGGGTCTGATCTTCACGACGTCTTGCTCATGGTGTCTGATCTTCACGGTGTCTTGCTCATGGTGTCAGGCTTAATGTGTCAGGATTCACAGTGTCTGGCTAACTGTGTCTGGCTTATTGTGTCAGGCATCACGATGTCTGACTAACTATGTCTAGCTTATTGTGTCTTGCTTCACGGTGTCTTATACTTAGGCAAATAATTATATTCAGACTTAAAGAGTAATGTGTATGAAATGGATTTAGCATAACCATTATAAAGCATGAGATAACTTGAAACATAAATACACATGATGGGATATAATTTATAGGATTTAACTAGGTTAAATAAGATCTATGATCATTAATTAGATTTGTGATTATTAATAATATTTATCATCATTAAAACATGATTAATACATGAGGAGTCCAACAATATCCCCCTTTTGATGATCACAAATCATGTACAGTAAAAGTGTAAATTAGATGAAACTATATAGAAAATAACATATAGAAGAAAACATATATATAACTTCTCCCCCTTTTGGGATTATCAAAAAGTTAAAATAATAGAGGTTAAACAGTGCACATTACATTAAGAGTAAACAGTTCAATATAAAATAAAGAGAGATACAAGAAAAATAATGACATCTCCATCAAAAAAAATAATCATTGGTCTTCTTCAGGGATTGGCCTTCTCTTTTCCTTTAGCAGCAGCAGAAGAGGAAGCCATAAGGGCAGTGGATGATGTAGAAGAAGGTAGAGATGTGGTAGATAGAGAGGGTAAAGGGAGACCTTCGAGGACTGAGGGAGCCAAGGTAAGAGAAATAGAATATCTAGGTAGTTGATGGTCAAGAATGATAGGGCTGGTGTGACTGAGAGCTTGTCCAACAGACATGGCAGTTGAGGCTAAGGTAGAGGTGAATGTAGGCACTCCAGGTCTGAGAGGTGCAGCTATTGGAGAAACAATTGTTGTACTCTGGACATGGAGATAAGGTCTCAGAAGTTTGATGAAGTCTGCAATAATTTCTCCACCATACTGCATAGCTTTTTCAAAGTCATCTTTGTTTTCCATGAACTTGTCCAACAATCTGGTAAACTCGGTTAGCTTCTGAACTTGGTTTTTGAAGGATTGAGTTATAGGAGGAATCCGCGGATTCTCTACAAGATTTTTGAAGTGGTTGGTCATATAAATCTTGGAGAATATTTGGTTGAAATAGAAATCCACTTTCTTAGAGATCTCCTGCTGAGCATTATTTGCAATCTTGGAATGAATTTGCACAAGATCAAGAACTCTATCACTGTTCTTGATAACTTCAGATAAAGAAGTCACATTGAAGCCAATAAAATCAGTCTAAATTTCTTCTTTGACAATAGATCTGAGCAAAGTACTATCCAAAGAAGGTGTAGAGGATTCACCAGAGGTATTAGAGGCTTTGACGGCAGTGGTTATAGATTTGAGCTGATTCAATACCTTTTGAAGACAACCAGTGTACTCATCAGGGACATGGAAATTAATATTGGATTTCTTTTACTTTAAGAAAATAATTCTCAAAGGGGAGGATGGGAGCTCTCGAAGCGCTCTCCAACGGGCGACTAGAAACCCTAAACCTCTTTGTTATTTCTCTCTAAGATTCGCTGATGGCCAGCTTTGATCCGACGTGGGAACTCACCCCACCTGCCTCTGCATCTTATGATCCTGGTTCTGCAAAAATTGAAGTGGTAAATCTCGAAGTCCCCCTTCGTTCCTTACCTGTCTCCTTCCGCGACGCTTTTCAAGGAACTGATCTCAGTAGCGTGAAGGAGTGAAAACAGCAGCTCTTTAAAAGGCTTAAATATGGCGGTTACATGGTTGATGCAGATCCGGAAGCCTTGAAGCAAAGAGAGAAGCTGTGCAAATACTCGGTTCTTGGCCGAGTTTCATACAACACAGGTGACCGGACCTGGCCTCTATTAGAACTAAAGAAATGGATTGCTCACTATTGGGGCTCGTCTAAATGGAAGATGGTTCCCATAGGCAAGGTCTATTATCATATACTCTTCATCTCTCAAGGTGAGCTTGATCAGGTATGGAAACTCGGGAACTTGCAGCTTAAACCAGGCTTTCTTATAATTTTGGATTGGGATGCTTCTTTTAATCCATACACACACAAAAACTATATGGCACATGTTTGGGTTAGAATTCATGGACTCAATTGGTTCTATTGGCACTAGAAGATTCTTAATGACATTGCTTCATGCATAGGGACCCCCATTAAAATTGATCATAGGACTTTCAATGGAGATCTTGGCCAATATTCTAGAATAATGGTTGAGGTTAATCTGGCCAGTGAACTCCCATCTAACATAGGTTTCAATGCCCCTGATTATATAATCGACCTTAGAATTGAATATGAAAAGAAACCACCCTTTTGTGAGGTGTGCAAATTGATTGGGCATAACCTATCCAATTGTAGGGTGGTTAGGAAACAAATAGATCCCCCAATCACTAATGATTGGCAGGAATTAAAACATGGTAAAAAGGGGTTGAATATTACAGAAGAACCTGAGCTCCCCAAAACAAAAAAACAAGATATTTGGGTTAAAAAATCCAATGTACTTACACCCCTAGAAGGTAAATCTTGGGGTGATTTGGTTGAGGAATAAGAGGCTCTTCAAAATAATGTTAACATTGTCAGTGGAACAGAAGAAATAGTGGATGAAGATAATGGAAATAATCTGGACAGGAACATTCCTACCACTATTTCCAATTCATCTACTATTGCTTCTACCTCTGGTACATTAACTTTGATTGAACATGTTAGTAGGGACTTAGAGAAAGCTACCTCGGTTCCTTTGGATCTGAATGGTACCTCTGATGCTTCTAATAAGACACAAGGTGAGCTAGAAAAATATTCAGAACCAGGTATTTCTATGCAATCCATACTTGCTGATAAATTTACTTCTTCTGTTCCTGAAATTGCTATTCTGATTACTCATGTTGTTAATGTTGACAATGCTGCTGCTAATACTGCACACATCATTGCACACACCCTGTCTCTATTTCTCACTCTGAGTCTCCCCAAGCTTCTGCTATATGTCCGGTTAATAGGGAGGTGTTCATACCTCCTATTGACAAGCAGAATTCTGATTTGTTACAGCCTCTTTCCAAAAATTCTATTCTCACAACTGCTGACAAAGTTTTTATTCCTGCTACTGAAATTACCTCACATGCTACTAATGTTAACACTGCCACTACATTTATTGCACATAACATTTCACAAACACCCCAGGACTATACTATCCTTCCTCCGGACTCCACAAATATTTCCCCCTTTTCCCTATCTATAAGCCTTGATCAGTTCTCACCAAAGTCCAAAGATACTCTGGTTAGAATTGAAATTCTCCTCCAACAGAATAGCCCCCTGTTCAAGTAGCTGTGAAAGATCTTTCTCTGGACAGTCCTTCCATTTTAGGTACTCTAGTTTCTGACCCTAATTCAAATTCTACTTTGAAAATTGATGCTTCTCCGAGTTTTGAAACTCATGAGAGCAAACAAAAACTTTCTTCCTCCACTATGGTCACGCAATCTCAAAGGAAGAAAGGATCTATAAAATCTAAAAAAAAGAAGGTTTCTTACCCAAAACGCAAATAGAAATGAATTTTCTCTATTGGAATTGCCAAGGGTTGGCCAACAATGATACCTCCACAACACTTAGGAGGTTCTTAAACACTCATAAGCCTCAACTCTTTTCCATTTCAGAACCTAAAGTCAACTTCAATATGAACTTCATGAGATTTGGTGCTCTTAATTATAGCTTTCTAGGCTCTTGTAAAAATGGTCCTCAAACTGACTCTATGTGGATCTTTTATCACAATACCCTACAAAATATCAACATCTTTAAAAATACTAAGCAAAAACTTACCTGTGATTTCTTGTGGAATGGTCGGCATACCTTTTGCACTATGGTTTATTCCAATAATAGATATCAAGATAGAAGGGTTTTATGGCATAATCTTTTTGATATGGCCAAATCCATTCAAGATCCTTGGGTTGTTATGGGAGACTTCAATGCCATTCTTAAATCTTGTGAAAAAATTGGTCCCTCGCATCTTTCTATATCCTCAAGGGAATTCAGGTCTACTATTGAAAATTGTATCCTTTTTGAAGTCACTCTTACTGGTGCCAAATATACTTGGTATAGAAAACACTATAAAAGAACTGTTGCCAGTAAGCTCGATAGGGATTTTGTTAACATGAAGGCCCTTGATATTTGGGAAAATATATCCAGTATAACTCTGCCTAGACTTAATTCTAACCATCATCCTATTCTAGTTAGCTTCCTTATAAATGATCGTAAGCCTGTTCTTCCTTTTAAATTTAATAATGCTTGGTCTTCGAATTCTGATTGTGTCACTTTTATTCATAACACTTGGAACTCTATGAAACACCATGAGGATTCTTTTGCATGTATGTACAAGTTGAAAATCCTAAAACAGACCCTTAAAGGATGGTGTAAAACTACAAAATCTCAAATAGATCTAGAAATTTCCACTCTAGAAAATGAACTTAGCTGCGTCCAAACACAAATCACTAATTCAGATTTTAATATGGATCCTCAATTGGAAGCTAATATCTCCCTTAAACTTAATTCCTTGCTCACATTTAAGGATAATATTCGTAAGAAAATGTTTAGGACTAAATGTCTTACAGATGGTGATTGTAACACTAAATTTTATAATTCCCTTCAAAGAATCAGAAAGGATAATCATCCTCTTTATAAGCTTATTCATAATTATTTGATCATTGATTCTGAAGAGGCCATAATGTATCATGTTATCTCGTACTTTTACATCATTTTTAATGGTCCAGAGATAAATATTGATCTTAGATCTGATATTATTCCCTTAATGGTGGATGAAAGAGACAATGAGTCTCTTTTAAGCACTCCACTTGATCATGAAATTAAAGATACAGTTTTTGGCCTTAATCCAGACAGTGCGCCTGGTCCTAATGGGTTCAATAATGGTTTATACCAAAGGAATTGGGACATAATCCACAATGATGTTTGTAACCTTGTTAAGACCTTTTTCATTCATGGATCTCTTCCTCATGGAATCAATGATTAATTTATAACTTTAATACCTAAGGTTGAAAATGATGTATAGATCCATCAATTCAAGCCTATTGCTCTTATTAACACTCTTTATAAGATCATTACCTAAATGATTGCGAATAGACTGGCGCATATTTTCAATAAAATACTCTCATGGAATCAGTTTGGTTTTATAAAAGGAAGGTCCATTCAAGACTGTATTTGTCTTGCCTCCGAATGTACCAATAGTCTAAATAAAAACACTAGAGGGGGTGTGTGGCCATCAAAATTGATATCAGAAAGGCTTTTGAAACCATAGACTGGAACTTTATTTTTAAAGTCTTACAAAACTTTGGATTTCATGATCCATTCATTTGAAGACTTAAAACTTTATTTCGCTCAACTTTTATTTCTATTCTGATTAATGGCACCCCTAGAGGTTATTTCAAATGCTCTAAAGGAGTCAAGCAGGGAGACACTCTTTCTGCCATCCTCTTTGTTATTGCTGAGTATTACTTAAGTAGACTTCTCAATAATCTGGTTACTCAAGGTAAGCTTAAGCCTATACAAGTTTTCAGAAACCTAAATACCCCTACCCACCTTTTATATGCAGATGATATCATCCTATTTCTCAAAGGGGATCAAAAAAATATTCATGTCCTCAAGAAAGCTCTTAATCACTATGAGGAAGTCTCAAGACAAGCAATTTCCTAGAATAAATCATATATTTTTTTGGAAAGAGATTTCCTGTCAGAAGGAAACCTAGCATTACTACTTATCTTGGAATTAAAGAAGGACTCTTACCATTCACCTATTTGGGCGTACCAATATTCTAGGGTCGTCCTAAAGCAAGCTACTTTGCTAATATCATTGATCAAATCATAAACCAACTCTCTACATGGAAATGGAAATATCTCTCCATGGCTGGAAGAATATGTCTGGTCAAATCGACCATTGTCTCTAAAATGGTCTACTCTCTTATGATTTATAATTGGCATGTAGGCATATTCAAGAAAATTAATACTTATATTAAAAACTTCATTTGGACGGGAAGTATTTTTGAAAAGAAACTTGTCACTATCCCTTGTAATTCCTGTTGTAAACCCATTGATAAAGGTGGTATTGGTATAAAAAAATTAAAGCTGTTTAATAATGCTCTTCAAGCCCGTATTACTTGGAGTATTATTAATTTTACTTCTAAAGCTTCTGAATTATTGAACCATATATTCCTCTCTAAACTCTTAAATGGTAATTTTAATTACATCAACTCTTCGATCTGGCCTTCTATTAGGGACTCGTACAACAAGATCAAGGAAAATTCTAGATAGATGGTTAGTGCTGACTCTTCCATCAATTTTTTGTGTGAAAAATGGTGTGGTAACCCCTTGATATCTTTGTTAATGCCTAATATTATTCCTAAAGATAATAGTCATTCTATAATGGATGTCTTAAATTTTCATAGACATGTCCTCCCAGACAATATTGCGCAGATCATTGATAATCACCCTTTTTCTTCCAATGGTGACTTCCTTGTTTGGGAACCTGCACCAAATGGCATCTTAGACTCTAAAAACTACTATAAGAATAACTTTTCTGTAAATGAATAAAATTTTCAATGGGTGAGTCAATTTAACAAAACGTGGATCAAACCTTCTAGGCTCACCCTCATTTGGCGCATTGCTCATAATATATTGCCTACTGAAGCCTGTCTGCAAACTTTTAGCATACAAATCTGCTCTAAATGTCACTTGTGTAATCAAAACTGGGAGGATGCTGATCATCTTTTCTTGTCTTGTGCGACGGCCTCTGCTTTATGGAATTATGTTCTTGAATTATTTAATTGCAGATGGACCCTATCTGACTTGATTTGTTTGTTTTTAAAAAAATGCATTGTATATGAAGCCTCTCTACAGGTTAAAAATATTTTTCTTGTAGCTGTGGCGGAAATCCTGCATGAGATCTGGTACATTAGAAATGATCTTATTCATAATAAACACTCATTTAGTCTCAATACAAGAAAATGTCAGATTCTTATTGCGATTCATGAAGCCGATTCAATTCAAAAAGACTGTTGCAACAACTCGGTTGGTGACTTTGAGATCCTTCATCATATCCGTGTTCTTGGCATATTCCCAAAGCCCAAAAGTTCCTTTGAAGTATTCTGGAAATCACCGATGTTGGGATGGATCAAAGTGAACGTTGATGGTGCTTCTAAAGGCAATCCAGGCCCTGCCAGTTGTGGTGCCATCTTTAGAGACTCAGCTGGCCAGTGTCAGGGTTGCTTCTATGTTGGATGTGGATATCCTTCATCTCTAGAGGTTGAAATGTTGGGGGTCATCCATGAATTTGATTTTGTGCTTCAAAGAGGTTGGAGAAAGCTTTGGATTGAAAGTGACTCTACCACTATCATTCATACCATCTGGAATGGCATCATTCATCTTGCCTGGCCACTTACTACTCTTTGGATGAATTTTCTGAACTCGCTCCATGGAATTGATTACATAGCTTCTCATGCCTACTGTGAAGCGAATGTTGTTGCAGATTCTCTTTCTAACAAAGGAGTACATCATAGCATGACTTGGCTGGATTCTCTGTTAGCTAACTTATTATATTTTCTTGATAGAGATTATAAAAAAATCCCATCCTTCGGTCTTTTGTAATCATTTACTTATCAATAATTTTTGCTTTGGTATTTGACCAAAGCATTATCTTTTAAAAAAAACTCATGTACTCATCAGTGAGTTTATTCAGTTTCACCACCAACTCTCTCATTTCCTTCAACAACTGTTTGTGACTTTCTGCAATCTTTTCATCAAAGGATAACAGGTAAGGGTGAATCTGAGACACAACATCTCGAGAAATTTGAGAAACAGAAGGTTCTAGAGAAGCAGCAATAGGTTCTGATCTGGAATGCAACTCTTTCTGTAAGTCTTCAACCATGCTTCTCAGGGTTGTGACTTCATTACTCAGCAACTTATTTTCAACTTGAACTTCTTGAATCTCATGGAGCATTTTGGGTTGTATCTGCCAAATGATCTTCTCCAAAAGCAGTGAGGCATCTCTCTCAATAATATTTTTCACAGCACGAGGTTGGGAGTTCATAAGCTTCTCAACTCCAGATAGAATAGTATCTATAAAATCCTACAAATCATCCTTCTTGACAAAGGACGGATGTTCAGGTAAAGGTTCAGGTGCAGGAGTTGGTATAGGGGAAGGTTCTAGTTCTGGTTCTTTTTCAGGGGCAAAGTTAGAAACTGACTTCAACTGAAACAGGGAAGACAGATCAAGCCCAGTGGCAGTAACTTGATGAGATTCACTCACATCATAAAATCCAGGAAATTTTTACTGAGTGGCCATAGGGATGGACTCATCTGGATGTGATGATTCATCAATCTCAAGATTTTGGGTTTCCTCCCCCTCAACAGATGCTTCCTTTTTAGGATTCAGAGGCACAGGAGCTTGGTAAAAATCCACAAGTTCATCTCTAAGTTCCTCAAACATCTCATGTCTAGCCAACTGAAAGGCTATCTCCATCCTCTCTTCAGCATAGTGTATTATTTCAGGAACAGTTCGTTCCTCAGGGAGTTCTTCCAGATTTTCTTCTTCCACAACAGGGAGTTCTTCTAGATTAGGATCTTCCATGGCTTGATGCTTAGATTCTGTCAGCACTGATTCTTTTTCAGCCTCGGTTTGGATTTCCATATTATCATCATCTCTTGGGGCAGGAGGTTCTTCTTCAAGAACAACATGAGGAACAAAAATCCTTTCTTCCTCAACAAAAACTCCATCCCTATGAGGTGCTTTATCTTATTCTTCCTCTTCTTATGAATACTCACCAAGTTCATCTGGTTCCAAACCAGGATCAGCAATGTCTTTCGGCCTTGATGGATAATCCACAGGATTGAACTTTTCATAAATCTTATCGTTTTCTTCCACCCACTCCTTTTTCCAAGGATTCCAGTTTATTTTAATTCTCTTGATGATGGGTTTTGGAAGACAGTACTCGCAGTCCATAAGTAATTCTTCATTAGGTCCAACTACTCCTTTTGCAACAAGCATGGCTGATATCAGCCGAGAGTAGAACAGAGAGGTGAATTTGGATGTAACCTTGATCAATTAACACATATGGTGAATGGTGTACTTTTATAGGTTAATTTTGAGTCCATTATTCATAAGATGAATCAAGAACACATCTTGATACTTTAATACAGCAAAGTCACCTTTCCTCGTAATAACCAGATTTTGAACAAACTTAAACAACAGCCTTGTTTCTCCATCAAGTTCAGCATCTATGGCCCTTCTCTTGGTGCCATTTCTGGTTAAGGTTTTCAGAGCATCTTCAAGGTCAAATAAATCAGTTTTAGGTGGATGTTATCTTTGATAATCATCACAAATTCCTTCGTGAGGTAACCTAAGGCATGCATCCCATAACCTCGACGAGAAGGAGCATCTTTGGCCATTAATCCAGCTCCTCAAAACATAGCTTTCACCAGAGTCAAAAGAAAACTGTGTGTACTGCTAGAACTGAGCAACTAACCTCAGATTAATGGTTCTATTCTCCTTTTAGAACCATTATAACCAGCCTTTTTCTCTTAACACTTTCAGGACTAGAGATTTTCTAGAAAAAAAGTCATTTGAGGCAGATTTCTTTCTCAGGAACAACACTTCGATTTACCAGGTTCGGATTCAACGGTCCTTCGGGTGTCAGCTTAGGTGAAATCTTCTTTTTCTTTGATCTTTGCTTCTCAGGTGTGGATGAAGATGGTCACTTAATTATTGGTATTCATTGAAGGTCGAGAGAGATAAAGAGGGTTTCAAGGTTGAGAGGGTTCGAAACGAGTGGGTAGGAGAAATTCCGGGTGAAGAACCGAGTGAAACTCTTTGTTTTATCATTTGGGAATGTCAAACGTCACAAAAATTAAAATGTGGGAAAGTAAAAGAGGTGAAATAAAAATTACCGTGATATGGGTTTAAAGAAAATCATAAATAATTTTTCATGGTAAGACAGTGAATGGTTGTCACGGTGAGACAGTGATCGGTCGTCACGTTGAGACAGTGATCGGTCATTACGGTGAGACAGTAAGTGTCAATCAGTGAGTACAAAGTTCTAATGGTGAGACCGTTATCATGAGAGACAGTGTAGAGACCCAAAGATTGAAATACATGGACATTACATTACTTTTGCGTAATACTTAATACATAACAAAAATAGAAACCAAAGGACCGTAATAGTTTAGTGTCTTTGGAAACTCGGAATATAATCTTCTAATCTTGGTGAAAGATATTGAAAATCTCCCATAAAGATGTTCCACTTTTATTTTATTACCTAAAACCTTTATTTAAATCCTAGGGAAAAGAAAACATAAAAAAGGGTGAGCTCAAAAGCCCAGTAAGGGTAAACATAGAGAACATAAAACAATCCATAAACATTTGAATGCAAAAACTTGAATATAAAATCTAAACATCAAAATCTTGAGCAAAGACATGAATCTTGGAAGTACGTAAGGAATATATCATAAGGGAACATCAATCAATTAAAATAGAATGGGAATAAAACATGTAATTGTGGCAAACCATTAAGCACGTGATATGATTTCCATAGTAGCCAAGGTGTTACTGCCAAGACCATCTTAGTGGACAAAGTCCCTTTCTGAATCGAGTTCACTCCTGTAACACTGAACCGGATTAACTTACCGTTCTAGCCATGTCTATCTCATGAGATATAAATCTTTACCCAATGCATTGGAGGGAGATATAGGTCCCACCCATCTCATAATGATACCATTCTTATGTGTGCCACAAAATCATAAATCATATATCATAGCATAACCCATGTAATAAAAATAGGATTCTCAAACATCATGCCATCATAAATCATATAAGATAAAAGGACTTAATAAAAATAATTCCATAATAATCAAATCAATGTAAAAATAGGTATAGAAACAGAACCCTATATTATCTTAGATGGAAAATAATTTTGATAAAACACTTGAACTCCATTCTTGAGGAAAATATCCTTTCTACTTCAAAAACATTTTTCCTTTCTTAACATGTCATACAATTTTAAACTAAAATAAGTTCATTAAAAATAAACTTTAAAACTTGTAAAGGAAGCTTCATGGAAATAATGTTCTATGAATCCATTCATGTTGTATAAGTTAAAAAACATTCTTCTCGTACTTTGGCCGGAAAAGTCAAAAAAGTACCTCGTTCTAAAAACGACAAAAGATTCATTTCATAACTTTTACTAAAAAATCGCCAATGGGTAAAATTGGATTTAAAAAATTGTAGGAGGATATAAATAATATTACATATTGACGAAACATGGATGTGGATGATAAATATGCCCCAGTAAATACCGAATTATAAACAATCTCGGATAAAAACTGAGATTGCGATATTTTCCCTTACCTTATGTATGATATGCTTTGTATGTATTCGGACCTCCTGTATAATAATTTAAATAATATTATTGAATTATTACAGAATCATA
The DNA here is from genome assembly GCA_963277665.1 of Viscum album. Lineage (NCBI taxonomy): Eukaryota > Viridiplantae > Streptophyta > Magnoliopsida > Santalales > Viscaceae > Viscum > Viscum album. Next base: position 511,539,196 of record OY728145.1, read on the forward strand.
TTCATTGTTATGATATCATATATCGTTCAATTATGACTTTATAATACCCGTTCTTTTATAAATTCCATGTTAAAGCAGCGTTTTGGGTGAAATCGTTTCATTTATCGTACGTGTTTCGATTTGTTGTTATGGATATTATTATTACTTATATCATGATTTAATTACCTCTAGAATTTAAATCATGATTTATATATCATATATATTCAGTATATATATATAAATAATAGATAGATGAATGAAATGAAATACACCGTTCATGGAGACGGTAGGTCGTACGTACGCATGAACGTTGTTTTCCTTTCCTTATTGATTTGAATGGAATTAAGTAGATGACATACATATATATATATATAAATCCAGTTGAATTATTATGTCATATATTTCATGATTACTTATTATATATACTTTATAATCATTCTTGAATTGTTAACATGGAAAATGAATCTCATCGTGTCGTGGAAAAGGTAATCCGTACGTACACACGAGCGATGATATCGTTACCATATTTATTGAATGGAATTGGAGAAGATGATATAATATCATAGAATCATTATGATATTATAATAATCATATATAGTTATTCTTTACACCAATATACCCATACAAGTAAGGTGGTGGTGGAAAACGGATTACACCACGGCGTGGAGACGGTATTCCGTACGTACGCATGCGCGGTGATTTCATTTTCCGTAGGATGGATAGAAGGTGAAATGGGGTTTTTTCATATTTATAATAACATATAATTATATAATTAATAATTATGTTATTACTTTATAATGAAACAACTAAATAAGAATAAGTTGAAGAAGAAAAAAACTTGAAATAATCGTTAGAAGAGATTACCTCTTCTTCGATGCACCTCCTTTAAAATTCTTCTTAGGGCACTAGAGTTGGTCTTTTGAGAATACCAGAACCTCTATGATATAACTAGAGAGGTTGAGAAGAGGAATTATCAGGTTTTGGATGAGCTTCAAGGATCAAAAGGGTGTGAAGAGAAGAGGGAAGGGGTGCCCTTTTTATAAGGGATGAGAGGGGCACCTTAAGAAAACTTAAAATATTATTTTATAATAAAGTCATATTCAGTTTTTAATAGCTCCAAATTGATTTATTTAGAAGATAAGGTGGGTATGGGTCGAAAGCCTCTCAACCAATAGGTTTTAGACAGGTTTAGGTTACTATGTTATCCTTATCATTTAGATTTAACTCTATGTTAAATAATTTAACTTTTACCATGTCTTTTTGTTTTCTTACACTATATGGTTAATAAACTTACTATAACAAGCCAAACGAACCCCAAGTGGTTCATTATTAATATATATATCCTTATCTAAGTCATTTGACCGAACCTTAGATTTTTAGGAATAAAATAACAATTAATAATATAATATTTGTTTTAAAAACTATTTTATGTCAATTTTGACACTATTTGGTACTTGATTTTTTTGAAAATCATAACAGCATGACTAGTTTGAAAAAAGTTAATTAAATCAATACTAACATGTAATATTAACCTATAAAATTAGTGGGATTCATAAAAAGTCTAAAATTACATTTATTTGGGTATTTATAACATCAATTATGTTAATATTTCATTAATAAGGTAATTACTGCATCATCATTGTGTCATAAATAAATTAAATTATCTAATGTATAAAAATTATAAATAAAATACCATTATGTATTAAATATTTTTATATTTCTAATTAATATTTATAGTCGAATTTATCTTATTAATAAACCTATATTAAAAATGTTTTAGTTATTAAACTTTGATTTTATCTATTTTAATTCTTCTTTAAATAAAATAATAATAAATGTCTTAATCTAATCCAAGTGGACCTAAAGGGTAATATTTTATTCCTAAGGTTGTTTTTTGTCGAATTACACTTATCCAATAGAATTATAACATGTTTTAGGGTAATAATAATATCATTTTTACCCTTAATTACCCTATTTACTTTTAACCGTGGTAAATAAAAGTAAAAAGTTACTATTCACTAAAAATTATTTTTATCTTATTGAACCACATTTTTCTCCTTGATATTAACCGTGTCTCTCGAATTTTCGAAATTCCACTCACAGAAACGGTAAAATTAATTTTTATGTAAATTTTCAAACTCTCCTAGGAGGTGGGTAAAAGACGGTGAAAAGTTCAATAAAATTTTTATGTCTAAAATTATTATAAAATGACTCCAATGAATTACATTGAACTTATATAGGTATTATGTATCAATTTTGACCTAAAATAAATTTAAATAAAATAAATAATTATTTCTATAAAAAGTTGGTTTTTAAATAGTAACCCAGTGTTTTCACTATTCATCAAAAATTGAAAGTTTTCAGAAAAATACCAAAAATTCACCCTAGGCTAATTTTGATATTCCGAATCCAAACATGAAGTCCATTTTGAAAAATAAAATTTCAAAAAGTGGGTATTACTATTCATAAGGGCTAGTTTATATAATATTTTAATAACATATCGTTGTTTAGTGAAACTCGGTATTGCGTACAACACACGCTATCGTGGAAGGTCACAATTTTATGTAATGCAAGCCAAGTCCGAGATGCGTATAGTGATAGATCCTTTTGGTGTATAGTACAACAAAAGACATCAATGAAATTAAAAAGAATATTTTTCATAAAATCTCGGGGTGTTACATTCTACCCCACTTAAAATGAATTTCGCCCTCGAAATTCGTCGGGGTTATAAATGGTTTACTACTCAAAAGTTTCTTTAATAGAAACCCACATCGTAAAAAGTAATACCAAAACTTTTCTTTAAAAACTAAAGTATGAAATGTAATGGTTACCCAAATTAACTAATCACTGGGTTTCCACATAGGATAACATAGGTGAAAATATGGATATGGAAGAGAAATCTAACCATCATGTTCTGATGGTGAGTGGTAGAGAACATGGATATGAAAAATCCAACAATTACAAAGCCATAAATTTGTGATGATCTAAGGTATCATCTGATTCATCAGATATAAGGGCACTAGGACAACATTTTTCGTTTTCAAGATCATTTCCCTAAAGTTGAAGAATTTGAATTAGAAGAAATACTTACTTTATTTCAGTATAATATCACCATTGTTCATGCCTTGAACAATTTCCACTTCATATCTTAAAGAAATTAAGTTGAATTTTTCATTCGTGAGGTGTTAGCAGATCATGTGATAGAATTATGGGTCTTTCCATATGTCTCAAACAAAAGGTTAGCAAAAGTTATCAAATATATATAAGTCCATCTATGGTGAGGTTAATCGTATATGATTCCAAAAATGGACTTATACTTCATCTATCATACTGCTTAATATAATAAAACTAGTTTCTACAAACCAGGGACTTCCTGTAGGCCAGTGGTAGGCGATAAAGTCATGTCACACTTCAGTTGTGGGTTCGATTCCCACAACCTTGTCCGACGCGACGGGTTGTCTCCCGTCCTACAGGTTGTCCCTTTTTATAAAACTACATTATAATAACATTCCTACTATAAAATAGAAAAAATACTATCTTATGTCTAACTTAATTCATTCCAATCTTTAGGCTTATACAAAATACTTCAGTCCAAGCTCATAGTATAAAGAAAACAATTACTATAAATGTCATCTACTGAGCATGTGAATACCATCATTTATCCCCCATATATCATACGATATATCTTGTTGGTCACATTCCAAACATGTGAATACCTTAATCATGTATTCTATTGAACCATAGTGAAAACATGAATGTTTTCACAAGGTAATTCTTTCCATATACCAAAATCCAAAAAATTCTATATACTCAAACCATGATATCACTTTTTCCTTATATTAGTCATGAGCTCATTAATACTATCAACCATTTCATTATCTCCTTATCCCTTCTTTATGCGCATATCATCTTCTTTCCCAAATATTTGAATCACTTTTCATGGTTACTGGTACTATATAATTATTGAAAACCACATTAAACCATTACATAGTTATTCCAATGTTCCACAATACTATAAATGAGATTCCACAACATTATTTTGGAATCCCTTTAAATAAACACATAATAATTCCACCACATCATTATCATACTCAACATTGCTAATAGTGATCACATGTAACTTCCCTTTGTCCTTTTCCTTAAGATGTTTCTCATGTTTATCATCATTAACCCCTGGATTAGGGCATTGATTAGCATAATGCCCCATTTCATTGCACTTGAAGCATTGAAGTGTTGGTGGTGCGTTCTCTATAGTATTTTCTTTATTCACATCATTAGCAACCCTTTTTCCATTACTTAGACACTCAACTGCTTGATGACCTTCTTTTCCACACTTAAAACATTTTTTAGTCCCTTTAAGATAATCTCTACCATGCTTCTTTCCACACTTTGAGCATAAAGAAACATTTATCTTCTTTTCACCATTATTCTGAGATTTCTCCTAAAACTCCATCTTTCGTTTCTTTTCAAAACCATGAGATGGATATGTAACACCAAATTCCATTTCTACCTTGATAGTACAATGCACAATTTCTTCATAGCTACTAAAGTCTCTTATAGCTAATGCCCTTCGAAGACTTGGTTTTAAGCCACAGAAGAATCGATCAACTTTACTTTCAGGTTGGATGATAAACCCAGATGCATACCTTGCAAGACTTGTAAAATTCTCTTCGTATATACCAACAGATTCATCATCCTTTTTCTTAAGCTCAAGGAAATCATTTTCTATCTTTGTTCAAAGAATATGAGGGAAGTACTTATTGAAAAATAAGTTCTTGAACTCATCCCATTGCATGGATTCAATTTCATCTCGGGGCCTCGTATTCTTAATTAGAGTCCACCATTGATCTGCTTCACCTACTAAACGGTAAATAGCCAGAATGAATTTTTCATGTTCCGAACAGCGAAGTATGGAAAATATCTTTTCAATGGTACTGATCCATTATTCAGCAACAGGTGGATCAGAAGACCCACTGAAAGAAGGTGGGCGTTGCCTCATGAAGAACTCAATAGAATATTGTTCCCTTCTCTTCTCATTTGGAAGTGCAGAATGATTCATAGCTTGTGTAAGTATAGAAATAAGATTTTTCACTCCATATCCCATAACATTGGTTTGTTCAGGAGGACAATCATTGCATCGTCTATTACATTGATCAACACGGTTCCTTCAGGTTCTATCCATCGTCTAAAACCCAAAAAGAATAGTGTGAGAGGCAAAAATCATGCTAGGGAAAACAATATAAAAAAGGGGGAGTACCTTCAATATTTAACATCTTTGGTGTATTTATAAGATCGTTACCATAATTCTAGGACTATAACCTATACTTATACTTAACCTTAGGGACATCCCTAGACATACCTTAGAAATATCTCTAGGTATCTCACTGAAGTTTTCACATCCTAGTTTCCAAAGGTTAGATAAAACTTTCCTCTGATACCAATTGTAGAGACCCAAATATTGACGTACATGGACATTACATTACATTTTCAGAATACTTAATACATAACAAAAACAGACACCAAAGGATCGTAATAGTTTAGTGTCTTTGGAAACTCTGAATATAATCTTCTAATCTTGGTGAAAAATCTTCAATATCTCCCATAAATATCTTCCCCTTTTATTTTCTTACCTAAAACCTTTATTTAAATCCTGGGGAAAAGAAAACATAAAAAAGGGTGAGATCAAATGCCCAGTAAGGGTAAACATAGAGAACATAAAACAATCCATAAACATTTGAATGCAAAAACTTGAACATAAAATCTAAACATCAAAATCATGAGCAAAGACATGAATCTTGGAAGTACGTAAGGCATATATCATAAGGGAACATAAATCATGATAAAATAGAATGGGAATAAAACATGTAATTGTGGAAAACCATTAAGCACATGATATGATTTCCATAGTAGCCAAGGCATTACTGCCAAGACTATCTTAGTGGACAAAATCCCATTCTGAATCGAGTTTACTCCTCATTTCAGTCCAGTAACACTGAACCAGATTAACTTACTGTTCCAGCCATGTCTATCTCATGAGATATAAATATTTACCCAATGCATTGGAGGGAGATATAGGTCCCACCCATCTCATAATGATACCATTCTTATGTGTGCCACAAAATCATAAATCATATATCATAGCATAACCCATGTAATAAAAATGGGATTCTTAAACATCATGCCATCATAAATCATATAAGATAAAAGGAATTCATAAAAATAATTCCATCATAATCAAATCAATGTAAAAATAGGTATAGAAACAGAACCCTGTATTATCTTATATGGAAAATAATTTTGATAAAACTCTTGAACTCCATTCTTGAGGAAAATATTCTTTCTACTTCAAAAACATTTTTTCTTTCTTAACATGTCATACAATTTTAAAATAAAATAAGTTAATTAAAAATAAACTTGAAAACTTGTAAAGTAATATTCATGAAAATAATGTTCTATGAATCCATTCATGTCGTATAAGTTAAAAAAACATTTTTCTTGTACTTTGGCCGGAAAAGTCAAAAAGTACCTCGTTCTAAAAACGACAAAAGATTCCTTTAATATATTTTATTAAAAACTCACCAATGTGTAAAATTGGATTTAAACAATTGTATGAGGATATAAATAATATTATATATTGACGAAACATGGATGTGGATGATAAATATGCCCTAGTAAATACCGAAGTATAAACAATCTCGGATAAAAACTGAGATTGCGAGATTTTCCCTTACCTTATATCCGATATGCTTCGTATGTATCCGGACCTCCTGTATAATGATTTAAATAATGTTATTGACTTATTAAATAATCATATTCATTGTTATGATATCGTATATGGTTTAATTATGACTTTATAATACCCGTTCTTTTATAAATTCCATGTTAAAGCAGCGTTTTGGGTGAAATCATTTCATTTATCGTACGTGTTTCGATTTGTTGTTCTTGATATTATTATTACTTATATCATGATTTAATTACTTCCAGAATGTAAATAATTATTTATATATCATATATATTCAGTATATATATATAAATAATAGATATATGAATGAAATGAAATACACTGTTTATGGAGATGGTAGGTCGTACGTACGCATGAACGTTGTTTTCCTTTCCTTATTGATTTGAATGGAATTAAGTACATGAAATACATATATATATACATAAATCAAGTTTCATTATTATTTAATATATTTCATGATTACTTATTATATATACTTTATAATCATTCTTGAATTGTTAACATGGAAAATGAATCTCATCGCGTCGTGGAGACGGTAATACGTACGTACGCACGAGCGATGATATCGTTCCCATATTTATTGAATGTAATTGGAGTGGATGATATAATATCATAGAATCAGTATGATGTTATAATAATCATATATATTTATTCTTTACATCATTATACCCATCCAAGTAATGTGGTGGTGGAAAAACAGATTACACCACGGCGTGGAGACGGTATTCCGTACGTACGCACGCGCGGTGATTTTGTTTTCCGTAGGATGGATAAAAGGTGAAATGGTGTTTTTTCATATTTATAATAACAAATTAGTATATAATTAATACTTATTTTATTACTTTATAATTAAACAACTAAAGAAGAAGAATTTGAACAAGAAAGAAACTTGAAAGAATCGTTAGAAGAGATTACCTCTTCTTCGACACACCTCCTTTAAACTTCTTCTTAGGGCACTAGAGTTGGTCTTTTGAGAATACCAGAACCTCAATTATATAAATATAGAGTTTCAGAAGATGAATTGGCAGGGGTTGGCCGAGATTCAAGGCTCAAAAGGGAGTGAAGAGAAGAGGGAAGGGGTGCCCTTTTTATAAGGGAGGAGAGGGGCACCTTAGGAAAACTGAAAATATTATTTTATAATAAAGTCATATTCGGTTTTTAAAAGCTCCAAATTGATTTATTTCGAAGATAAGGTTGGGATGGGTTGAAGTCCTCTCAAACAATAGGTTTTAGACAAGTTTAGGTTACTATTTTATCCTTATAATTTAGATTTAACTCTATGTTAAATAATTTAACTTTTACCGTGTCTTTTTTTTCTTACACTATATGGTTAAAAAACTGACTATATGTAACGCCCCGACTCTAGTTACCCAGAGTCGGTGCATTATTACATAACATTGGCATGATCACAAGAAAGATTAAATCTCGAAAGACCGATTGGTTTAGTATCCTTGGAAACACTAGATATATTCATAAGTTTTACATTACATCGTAAAATGAAAAACTACTACAACAACATAATGTCTCCATAATTCACACTCATATCCCCACATAATATCCCTACAGGTCATTCATAATTTACTTCTTCACTTCCTGGGAAAAATAAAACATAGAAAAGGGGTGAGATCAAATGCCCAGTAAGGATAACAATATAGCGGAAACTTTCATAAATAAGAATAAACATTTAAGGCAATGTATAACTAAAACAAAAGCCTTTTAAACTTGAACTTTTAACATAGTATGGCATAAATAAAATGAGATAATGCCATTTACTTATTCACATGGTTATTCTACTAATCGAATAATCACATGCAAAATCAATAACCACTTTCATAATGATGGAATGCATAATGCTAATCTTTAATTTCTTTTCAAGGCCTCGTCCCAAGACCTTGGGGCTAACTGTAACCAGAACCCAACCCGGAGTGCCTCTAATAACCGGACACCAGCCCGGAGTGCCTCTAATAACCGGACACCAACCCAGAGTGCCTCTAATAACCGGAGACCAAACCGGAGGGCTTAATTTTACCAGTCCCTAACCTGGAGGGCTTACTTTTACCAGTCCCCAACCTGGAGGGCTTACTTTAACCAGTCCCCAACCTGGAACATACTTGTCCAACACATTCATATGATGTAAAGGTTGAAATATAACATAAACATTCTTATTGGAACTAGCATAAGAAATGCCAATACTTTACTCATAAACCATGAATGCTATATAAATGACACATCTACAGTCAAACATATCACAAAACTTCATTACAATATGGAAGTTTTATATCATAATAAATCAACTTCAAATAATCTTAAAATCCATCAAAGGATGTTGACATAGATGAAAATGTTTTTTAAAAATTATTGAGAGAAATATCCCTTTTTCATGAAAACATTTTAATGTTACACAATTTAGAAAGTAAGGCATTTAAATACATTTTTTAATCAAAATGTTCCATACCACTTTGAAACTTTTGAATGGAATTAACACTTTTAAAACATTCATTTTCATATAAATAAATCCTTACAAACCATTTTGAAAACATGGACATAAATGAGAATGATTTAGAAGAATAAATATTTAAAACATTTAAAATGATGTTCTAGTAAAAGTTCCCTTAGAAAGAATCCCTTTGAAAACTCTTTTATGAAATATGGACATGGATAGTAAATATGTCCCTGTAGATACTTACGTAAAAACAACCTCGAATATTAAAGAGATTGTGAAGTAGACCCTTATCGAATTGGTAACTTATGAAACATACAACCCATGAAAGAGGTATCATACAATGAAAATCTAAATACACATAAGGTAAATTGTATTACACAAAGAATACAATTATGGGCAGTACATACACCACACAAAAGATAATAGTGTAAATATGGCATGAATCTCACGGAAATAAAGAGTGAGATGAAAACCCCTTACCACGTTGATCAACTGAGTCGTATGGCCAAAAGTTAATAACCACCAAATTATTTACAGAATAACATGAATATAAAGATAATCATGATAATATATATATCAAATGCCAGTACACAATACACCACTTTCAATAATTTAGTGGCGAATAATGGAAATCTCACGGAATTGAATGTGAGATAAGAAAATCCCTTACCTTGTACTTTTCCTTGGTTGGGGTAGGTTAACCTCCTGTATAATGGTGAAATAATTGTTATTAAATTATACAAGAATCATATATATTAATATGATATCATATATGATCTTTTAACATTGATTTGTTAATAATATCTTAGAATTATCATCGTTTCGGGTGTTAACTTACTCATTTTCTTTTATATGTTTTGTTACAAAAGACATGTTTGTTGTATCTTATTCATATCCAGAATGATATCAAGTCCTTAAACATCATTTTTAAATCATCAAATGATAATTATACTTGAATGGATACGATGGAGAATGAATCTCATCGCGTTCGTGGAGACGGTAGTCCGTACGTACGCACGAGTGACAATATCATTCTTTTGATATTAAAATAATATATAAATGGATGGTATATCATATATACAGAATAATTAATATGTTATATTTATTATTTATATGAGTTACACATCATTATTATACCCATCCAAATAATAATATATTGAATAACAATTACACCACGACGTGGAGACGGTAAGCCGTACGTACGCACGTATGGTGACATGTTATTCAAAGGGTGGATAGAATACTGAATATGGTTGTACCATATTTATAATAACATCACAGTATATGTAAGATACTTGAGTTATTATTTTAGAATGGTAAGAACAAAGAAATAAGAAGTGGAAGAAGAAAGGAACTTGAAAAGGGGTGGTGAAAACATTACCTCTTCTTCGGGTTCTTCCTTTTGATTTGATCAAAAGGGCTCCTTAGGTTGGCTTTCTGATCAAACAAAGGCCTCTAGGTTGTAGTGAGGGATGTTGGGAGAGTATTTGGGCAGAGTTTGTCCGAACAAAAAGGCTTTGAAGGTGTGAAGAAATGAGAAGGAGGAGTTCCCTTTTATAAGAGGGGTGAGGGGCACCATTGGAAAAGCTAGAAATATTAATTTATAATAAATTCATATTCGGTTTATAATGGCTCCAAAGTTGATTATTCAAAGTTTAAGGTGGGGATAGGTCGAAAACCACTCAACCAATAGAATTTAGACAGGTTTGGGTACTTATATTAACCTTATATTTAAGTATTAACTCTAAGTTAATTAGTTTCACTTTTACAATGTCTCTTTGTATTTTTATATAATATGGTTAATAAACTTACTATATACGTCCAAGCGACCCCCAAGTGGTCCATTAATGATGAACCTATCATGATATAAGTCTCTTGGCCGAACCTTAGATTTTTAGGAATTTAATATCAATTAATAATATAATATCTGTTTTAAGAACTCTTTTATGTCAATTTTGACACTATTCAATAGTTGATTTTTTTGAAACTCATAACAGATTGATTACTTCGAACAAAGTAAATTAAATCAATACTAATATATCATATTATCCTAGAAAATTAGTTTAATTCATTAAAAGTTTCATATTATATTTATTTGGGTATTTATAATATCAATTAATTTAATTTTTCACTATTTTAGTAATTACTACATCATCATTGTGTCATAAATAAAATAAATTATTTAATGTCTAAAAATTATAAATAAAATATAATTATGTAGAAAATTTTTTTATATTTCTAATGAATATTTATAATCTAAAATCCAACATATATAACTCTATGTAACAATTGTTTGTCTAAAAGATATATGCTTGTGTCATTTTTGTATTCATTTTAACTTAATTAAAATAAAGTGTCATTATCACTTACAAGTGGATCCATGAGGTCCCAAAATCGACCCAAAGATGCCCATGGTCGACCATGTATCAACCAATAAGGTTAGGACACGTTTTAGGGTAATTTATTATTATTATAATATTATTTTATTAACCCTTATTTACCAGATTTACCCTTAACCATGGTAAATAAAATATTTACCGCAGTAATTATTCAAAATGTATAAAAATAAAAGTTACCTATTTACACAATTTGAACATCCTGATTCCAAATATGAAATCCATTTTTCTAAATTCAAAACACAGAAGTGGCAGAAATTAATTTAAAATTAATTCCCGCTGTCAAAACAAAAAGCGTGTTTTTAAGAGATAATAACTATCAAAAGATTGACACTTGTTTATGTTCGGTTTAATTGTAAAATTATGTCCAATGAACAAAATTATATTAAATGGTAAAAATATATTCTAAATATACTTTAAAACCACTCAAATTCATAATTTATCACTATTAATTATTTTGATTAAAAAAGTTGTTTTTAATTAAAATTTAGTAATTTTCACTATTCATCAAAATATGAAAGTTATCCGAAAAGTACCAAAATTTCACCTTAGGCTAAATTCGATATTCCAAATCCAAAAATGAAGTCTATTTTAAAATATAAAATATATAATTTCAAAATTTAGGTTTTACTATTCATAACGGCTAGTTTGATCGGTTGTGGTGTGTGTTAAAACTCGAAGTTGCGTACAACACACGCTACTGTTTTATTCAAAGGAAAGCGTACCGTGGAAGCTTGGGATGGTTCATTTTAAATTTTTTTTATGTATTCATTTAGTCAAAAAGTTTAAAATATTGTATTTAAAAAGGTTTCACTATCAAAAGTTGATAAAAGTGCAATACTGAAAATGAATCTGTTCTTGCATTATGACTAAGAAACTCATAATATGGATTCTAAGGATTATATAAAGTTTAAAATTTAGTTAATACTATTCATGACCTCTTTTAATGGATTTTTTTTTGTAAGTCAAGGTGTGATTGAACTCGGTGTTGCGTGTAGTGCAAGTTATTGAATTATTTTGAAGAAATAACACACTATGAAATCTTGGGGTGTTACATTCTCCCCTCCTTCAATAAATTGCGTCCTCGCAATTTGAAATTGTTCTTCGAAAATAAAAGGTTGAAAATAGAAAATATATTTGTGGGAAAACCCACATCGGAAATTGGGTTACTAAAATTTAGTATTAATATGAGGAAAAGAGAAATGAAAGGGTCACCACCAAATTATGATCTTGATTAGGAGAACATTGGTGGCAATTAGAGACATATAATTGGAGGAAAATGTAAATATTTATAGGTAGTGATTGAGGTCATCAATCACAAACAAGTATAAATTTGAGGTCCTTAAACTCATCAATCTATGATGATTTGAAGTACCATCGGTTCAACAAAATATAGGGTATTGGGATAACACATTTTTGACGTTTCAAAATATCTTAGTTGAAATCCCACATCGAAAAATGAATTAATGAGGCCTCTATTTAAAATAAAGAGTGGAAAGTATGAAGATTACCGAAAATAACACATACTAGGGTTCCATGTAGGAAAATATGGATATGGAAGAAAAATCTAACCATCAATTATCTGATGGAGAGTGGTAGAGAACATGGCTATGAAAAGGCCAACAATCCCAAAGCCATAAATTAGTGATGATTTAAGGTACCATATAGGACAACATTTTTGTTCTGAGTTATTTTTATTAATGTTGAGGAATTTATTTATGAGATTGGCTAAGATCGTAAGGAGATATACTTACTTTATAATTAGAGTTTTATCCATTAATAAATTTCTACCACAAACTCATCTTTCACTCTAAAAGATAATAGAACGTAAAAAATTATATTTACACTATTCGTATAGGGTTCCAAAATAAAAGAATTTATAATTCATCTACAAGATCTTTTAATAAAAACTACATTATTTAATCCAGGACATCTCGTGGGCTAGTGGTAGGTGATACACCCTTGTCGCCCTTCGGTTGCGGGTTCAAGTCTCGCAGCCTTGCCGGACGCGATGGGTTGCCGCTCGACCTCCGGGTTGTCCTTTTATGGAAATTCAAAATAATCCAAACTAGAACTATCCAAAATACTTCTGTCCAAACTCACAGTCCAACATTTATAAGGAAGGTAAACATAATGTAGATCATTTTTACCCCGTAATAGCATATGAATACTTTCATCATGTATTCTTTTAATACACTGAAACATCCTGAATTACCATATTCCTTATTGATTACATTCATGCTCCCTTATTCCATATAGAATGCTGGATATACTTCATTAATCCAAAAATGTTTTAAACCCCAACAATGATGGAATATACAAATCATTAATCAGTTCCAAAGTAGTCATGAATATCCAATATAATTTATCCAAAGCAATCATGTATTATTCCAAAATCACTACCTCGGTATCAGAACTATATTATGGTTTATCATTCTCTCAACCATATATTTTCCAAAAATTTATCCTGCTATTGGGTCACTTTTCTTTGTTCCACACAATATCAAGTCCTTAATGAAATAGTACTGCAGTACAATCCTTATATACTCCATAATTATTATAACAAGTACATTGTTGATACAACACTCAATTGACATAATCAACATAAGAACTCTAATCATTCCTCTTCATCTGTGGTAGTATCATAACTTGATTATTATCCAATAACATCATTTGCGGCATAGTCTGATGACTGGGACATAGGTTCGCGTAGTGTCCAAACTCCTTGCAAATGAAGCATTGTACATTTGAAACCATTTTCTTACCCTTGCAGTCACGTACTTTGTGCCCTTTTCCTCCACACTTATAACAAACTCCCATTCCTTTCAGGCAAGTTCCAGGGTGTTTCTTTCCACAGTTACCACATATGGGAAAATTCTTCTTTTCCCTCTTCCCTTTATCCATCTTTCTCTCTTCCATCCTTTTCTTCTCTTGCTTCCCTTCAAAGCCATAGGACTCAGTAAACTATTTACTTATCTTATCAACACATGATATTATTTCTTCATATGATGATAATACATGGGAGACTATTTCTCTTATAAATTCTAGCTTGAGACCATGAAAGATATGATCCTTCCTTCTCTTTGAATCATGTGGATTTCTGGAGTTCTCATTCCTTCTACTGGGCACCATTTCTAAACAATGGCATAAACTAGATCAGTTTATGAATCAAAATACATAATCCCATACTTATAAAACACTTAACATAAATTGAACTATTTATGGATATAATCCATAATCATAAAAATGTTTTCTTTGAGGAATTATATACTCATAAACCCTTCATAATGATTTGTAAAGAAAATGAGAGTTATCCTAAGCATATCCCCCGGGAGTGTCGTAACCAAGAGTGCAGCAAGGCCCGTTGTCGTGCACTAGTTCCCATTCGAGTCTAGCTCAAAGCGGTGTTTTCGGGTTTTACCCCTAGGTACATCTGTGCCAGAGCCGCCTCTACCTGCTCGTATCCAGACAGGGTTGTATTGCTCAGAAAACTCACAAAATCTCTACAATACCAAAATTATAGGAAGTTCTTCTATACTAATCCTCAAAGTTCATCTTAGGTCTACGTGTTCTAATCAGAGTTTATCTAAATCTAGCTTCCAAGGTTTGTACTAAACTTCCTCTGATACCAACTGTGACGCCCCGACTCTAGTTACCCAGAGTCGGTGCATAATTACATAACATTGGCATGATCACAAGAAAGATCAAATCTCGAAAGACCGATTGGTTTAGTAGCCTTGTAAACACTAGATATATTCATAAGTTTTACATTACATAATAAAATGAAAAACTACTACAACAACATAATGTCTCCATAATTCACACTCATATCCCCACATAATATCCCTGCAGGTCATTCATAATTTACTTCTTCACTTCCTGGGAAAAATAAAACATAGAAAAGGGGTGAGATCAAATGCCCAGTATGGATAACAATATAGCGGAAACTTTCATAAATAAGAATAAACATTTAAGGCAATGTATAACTAAAACAAAAGCCTTTTAAACTTGAACATTTAACATAGTATGGAATAAATAAAATGAGATAATGCCATTTACTTATTCACATGGTTATTCTACTAATCGAATAATCACATGCAAAATCAATAACCACTTTCATAATGATGGAATGCATAATGCTAATCTTTAATTTCTTTTCAAGGCCTCGTCCCAAGACCTTGGGGATAACTGTAACCGGAACCCAACCCGGAGTGCCTCTAATAACCGGACACCAACCCGGAGTGCCTCTAATAACCGGACACCAACCCGGAGTGCCTCTAATAACCGGAGACCAAACCAGAGGGCTTACTTTTACCAGTCCCTAACCTGGAAGGCTTACTTTTACCAGTCCCCAACCTGGAGGGCTTACTTTAACCAGTCCCAAACCTGGAACATACTTGTCCAACACATTCATATGATGTAAAGGTTGAAATATAACATAAACATTCTTATTGGAACTAGCATACGAAATGTCAATACTTTACTCATAAACCATGAATGCTATATAAATGACACATCTACAGTCAAACATATCACAAAACTTCATTACAATATGGATGTTTTATATCATAATAAATCAACTTCAAATAATCTTAAAATCCATCAAAGGATGTTGACATAGATGAAAATGTTTTTTAAAAATTATTGAGAGAAATATCCCTTTTTCATGAAAACATTTTAATGTTACACAATTTAGAAAGTAAGGCATTTAAATACATTTTTGAATCAAAGTGTTCCATACCACTTTGAAACTTTTGAATGGAATTAACACTTTTAAAACATTCATTTTCATATAAATAAATCCTTACAAACCATTTTGAAAACATGGACATAAATGAGAATGATTTAGAAGAATAAATATTTAAAACATTTAAAATGATGTTTTAGTAAAATTTCCCTTAGAAATAATTCCTTTGAAAACTCTTTTATGAAATATGGACATGGATAGTAAATATGTCCCTGTAGATACTTACGTAAAAACAACCTCGGATATTAAAGAGATTGTGAAGTAAACCCTTATCGATTTGGTAACTTATGAAACATACAACCCATGAAAGAGGTATCATACAATGAAAATGTAAATAAACATAAGGTAAAGTGTATTACACAAAGAATACAATTATGGGCAGTACATACACCACACAAAAGATAATAGTGGAAATATGGCATGAATCTCACGGAAATAAAGAGTGAGATGAAAACCCCTTACCACGTTGATCAACTGAGTCGTATGGCCAAAAGTTAATAAACACCAAATTATTTACAGAATAACATGAATATAAAGATAATAATGATAATATATATATCAAATGCCAGTACACAATACACCACTTTCAATAATTTAGTGGCGAATAATGGAAATCTCACGGAATTGAATGTGAGATAAGAAAATCACTTACCCTGTACTTTTCCTTGGTTGGGGTAGGTTAACCTCCTGTATAATGGTGAAATAATTGTTATTAAATTATACAAGAATCATATATATTAATATGATATCATATATGATCTTTTAACATTGATTTGTTAATAATATCTTAGAATTATCGTCGTTTCGGGTGTTAACTTACTCATTTTCTTTTATATGTTTTGTTACATAAGCCATGTTTGTTGTATCTTATTCATATCAAGAATGATATCAAGTCCTTAAACATCATTTTTAAATCATCAAATGATAATTATACTTGAATGGATACGATGGAGAATGAATCTCATCGCGTTCGTGGAGACGGTAGTCCGTACGTACGCACGAGCGACAATATCATTCTTTTGATATTAAAATAATATATAAATGGATGGTATATCATATATACAGAATCATTAACATGTTATATTTATTATTTACATGAGTTACACATCATTATTATACCCATCCAAAAAATAATATATTGAATAACAATTACACCACGACGTGGAGACGGTAAGCCGTACGTACGCACGTATGGTGACATGTTATTGAAAGGGTGGATAGAATACTGAATATGGTTGTACCATATTTATAATAACATCACAGTATATGTAACATACTGGAGTTATTATTTTATAATGGTAAGAACAAAGAAAGAAGAAGTGGAAGAAGAAAGGAACTTGAAAAGGGGTGGTGAAAACATTACCTCTTCTTCGGGTTCTTCCTTTTGATTTGATCAAAAGGGCTCCTTAGGTTGGCTTTCTAATCAAACTAAGGCCTCTAGGTTTTAGTGAGGGATGTTGGGAGAGTATTTGGGAAGAGTTTGGCCGAACCAAAAGGCTTTGAAGGTGTGAAGAAATGACAAGGAGGAGTTCCCTTTTATAAGAGGGGTGAGGGGCACCATTGGAAAAGCTAGAAATATTAATTTATAATAAATTCATATTCGGTTTATAATGGCTCCAAAGTTGATTATTAAAAGGTTAAGGTGGGGATAGGTCTAAAACCACTCAACCAATATAATTTAGACAGGTTTGGGTACTTATATTAACCTTATATTTAAGTATTAACTCTAAGTTAATTAGTTTCACTTTTACAATGTCTCTTTGTATTTTTATATAATATGGTTAATAAACTTACTATATACATCCAAGCGACCCCCAAGTGGTCCATTAATGATGAACCTATCATGATATTAGTCTCTTGGCCTAACCTTAGATTTTTAGGAATTTAATATCAATTAATAATATAATATTTGTTTTAAAAACTCTTTTATGTCAATTTTGACACTATTCAATAGTTTATTTTTTTGAAACTCATAACATATTGATTACTTCGAAAAAAGTAAATTAAATCAATCCTAATATATCATATTATCCTATAAAATTAGTTTAATTCATTAAAAGTTTAATATTATATTTATTTGGGTATTTATAATATCAATTAATTTAATTTTTCACTATTTTAGTAATTATTGCATCATCATTGTGTCATAAATAAAATAAATTATTTAATGTCTAAAAATTATAAATAAAATATAATTATGTAGGAAATATTTTTATCTTTATAATGAATATTTATAATCTAAAATCCAACATATATAACCCTATGTAACAATTGTTTTTCTAAAAGATATATGCTTGTGTCATTTTTGTATTCATTTTAACTTAATTAAAATAAAGTGTCATTATCACTTACAAGTGGATCCATGAGGTCCCAAAATCTACCCAAAGATGCCCATGGTCGACCATGTATCAACCAATAAGTCTAGGACACGTTTTAGGGTAATTTATTATTATTATAATATTATTTTATTAACCCTTATTTACCAGATTTACCCTTAACCATGGTAAATAAAATATTTACCGCAGTAATTATTCAAAATGTCTAAAAATAAAAGTTACCTATTTACACAATTTGAAAATCCTGATTCCAAATATGAAATCCATTTTTCTAAATTCAAAACACAGAAGTGGCAGAAATTAATTTAAAATTAATTCTCACTGTCAAAACAAAAAGCGTGTTTTTAAGAGATAATAACTATCAAAAGATTGACACTTGTTTATGTTTGGTTTAATTGTAAAATTATGTCCAATGAACAACATTATATTAAATGGTAAAAATATATTCTAAATATAATTTAAAACCACTCAAATTCATAATTTATCACTATTAATTATTTTGATTTAAAAAGTTGTTTTTAATTAAAATTTAGTAATTTTCACTATTCATCAAAATATGAAAGTTATCCGAAAAGTACCAAAATTTCACCTTAGGCTAAATTCGATATTCCGAATCGAAAAATGAAGTCCATTTTAAAATATAAAATATATAATTTCAAAATTTGGGTTTTACTATTCATAACGGCTAGTTTGATCGGTTGTGGTGTGTGTTAAAACTCGAAGTTGCGTACAACACACGCTACTGTTTTATTCAAAGGAAAGCGTACCGTGGAAGCTTGGGATGTTTCATTTTAAATTTTTTTTTATGTCTTCATTTAGTCAAAAAGTTTAAAATATTGTATTTAAAAATGTTTCACTATCAAAAGTTGATAAAAGTGCAATACTGAAAATGAATCTGTTCTTGCATTATGACTAAGAAACTCATAATATGGATTCTAAGGATTATATAAAGTTTAAAATTTAGTTAATACTATTCATGACCTCTTTTAATGGATTTATTTTTTGTAAGTCATGGTGTGATTGAACTCGGTGTTGCGTGTAGTGCAAGTTATTGAATTATTTTGAAGAAATAACACATTATGAAATCTTGGGGTGTTACACTATAAAAAGCCAAAAAAACCCCAAGTGGTTCATTATTAATATATATATCCTTATCGAAGTCATTTGGCCAAACCTTATATTTTTAGGAATAAAATAACAATTAATAATATAATATTTGTTTTAAAAACTATTTTATGTCAATTTTGACACTATTTGGTACTTGATTTTTTTGAAAATCATAATAGCATGATTAGTTCTACAAAAGTTAATTAAATTACTACTAACATGTCATATTAGCCTATAAAATTATTGGTATTCATAAAAAGTCTAAAATTACATTTATTTGGGTATTTATTTCATCAATTATGTTAATATTTCATTAATAAGGTAATTACTACATCATCATTGTGTCATAAATAAATTAATTTATTTAATGTCTAAAAATTATAAATAAAATACCATTATGTATGAAATCTTTTTATCTTTATAATGAATATTTATAGTTGAATTTATCTTATGAATAACCCTATATTAAAAATGTTTTAGTTATTAAACTTTGATTTTAACTATTTTAATTCTTCTTTCAATAAAATAATAATAAATATCATAATCTAATCCAAGTGGACCTAAAGGGTAATATTTTATTCCTAAGGTTGTTTTTGGTCGAATTACACTTATCCAATAGAATTATAACATGTGTTAGGGTAATAATAATATCATTTTTACCCTTAATTACTATTTACTTTTAACCGTGGTAAATAAAAGTAAAAAGTTACTATTCATCAAAAATTATTTTTATCTTATTGAGCCACATTTTACTCCTTGATATTAACTGTGTCTCTCAGATTTTTTAAATTCCACTCACAGAAGCGGTAAAATTAAGTTTTATGTAAATTTTCAAACTCTCCTAGGAGGTGGGTAAAAGACGGTGAAAAGTTCAATAAAATTTTTATGTCTAAAATTATTATAAAATGACTCCAATGAATTACATTGAACTTATATAAGTATTATGTATTAATCTTGACCTAAAATAAATTTAAATAAAATAAATAATTATTTCTATAAAAATTTGGTTTTTGAATAGTAACCCAGTGTTTTCACTATTCATCAAAAATTGAAAGTTTTTAGAAAAATACCTAAAATTCACCCTATGATAATTTTGATATTCTGAATCCAAAAATGAAGTCCATTTTGAAAAATAAAATTTCAAAAAGTGGGTATTACTATTCATAAGGGCTAGTTTATATAATATTTTAGTAACATATCGTTGTTTAGTGAAACTCGGTATTGTGTACAACACACGCTATCGTTGAAGGTCGCGATTGCATCTAATGAAAGCCAAGTTAGGGATGCGTGTAGTGCAAGATCCTTTTGGTGTAGTTTACAAAACAAGACATCAATGAAATTAAAAGTAATATTTTTTATAAAATCTCGAGGTGTTACAGATAGTAACTGAGAAACCGTAATCATGAAACAGTAAAGTAAAACATAGTAAAATGTCAAACAGTAAAACAAGTAAGATATCTATTTGAGATTTATCATGCCAATATCATGTATGATGTAATCTATTCTCTCATAATTTAATGGTTTAGTTAATATATCAGCAAGTTAATATTCAGTACCAATGAATTCCAAGTTGATATCACCTTTTTGATAATGATCTCTCAAAAAGTGATGTCTTACATCAGTATGTTTTGTCCTAGAATGTGAAATAGGTTTTTTTGAGATGTTAATAGCACTTGTGTTGTCACAATTTATTAGTACATGTCTGAATTGATATCCATAGTCTAGTAATGTGTGTTTCATCCACAAAATTTGTGCACAACAACTTCCAGCAGCTATATATTCAGCCTCTGTAGTAGATAATGTAACCGAATTTTGTTTCTTACTACACCATGATACTAGTGACTTTCCTAAAAGGTGACATGTTCCAGAGGTGCACTTTCTATCTAACTTACTGCCACCGAAGTCAGCATCATAATAACTAACTAGTTCAAATGATTTTCCTTTAGGATAGAACAATCCAAGAATGGGTGTATGCTTGAGGTATTTGAAAATTCTCTTTACAGTATTTAAATGAGATTCTTTAGGATTTTCTTGAAAACTAGCACACATACACACACTAAACATAATTTTAGGACGACTAGTAGTTAAGTAAAGTAAACTTCCAATCATCCCTCTATGATTGGATTGATCAATAGATTTTCCATCTTCATCAAGATCCAACTTACAGGTGGTACTCATGGGAGTGTCACTACTTTTAGTATTATCCAATCCAAAATGTTTTAGAAGATCTCTAGTGTATTTAATTTGATTTAAAATAATTCCATCATTATTTTGAAAGATTTCAAATCCAAGAAATAATTTTAGTTCACCCATTAAAATCATTTCAAATTCATTTTGCATCATTTTAGAAAAATCAATACATAATGAATTTTTTGAAGATACAAAAATAATATCATCTACATAGATTTGAACAACTAAGACATCATTTGAAATTCGTTTTATAAAGAGGGTAGGATCAGCTATTCCTTTTGTAAAACCTTTGGAAATAAGAAAAGTACTCAATCTATCATACCAAGCTCTTGGAGCTTGCTTTAAACCATATAAAGCTTTTGATAGTTTAAAAATATGATTGGGAAAATGAGGATTTGTAAATTCAGGGGGTTGTTCAACAATGGCATCCTCAGCTATATACCTATTTAAGAATGCACTCTTAACATCCATTTGATATAGTTTGAAATTCATATGTGCAGCATAGGCAAGCCGGATTCCGGTAGCTTCAAGTCTGGATACTGGAGCAAAGGTCTCCTCATAGTTAATTCCTTCTTCTTGACTGTAGCCTTGTGCAAATAATCTATCCTTATTCCAAACTATATTTCCAGCTTCATCTACCTTATTTCTAAACACCCATTTAGTGCCTATTATTAAAGTGTCCTTGGGTCTTTCAACAAGTTTCCAAACTTTATTTCTTTCAAACTGATTATGTTCTTATTGAATATCCATTACACAAAATTCATCATTAATGGCATCATTGATGTTTTTAGGTTCAAGTTATGACAAGAATGCTTGATGTTCAACCTGATTTCTAAGAGAAGCTCTAGTTTTTGTTCCTGTATCTAAGTCTCATACAACAACCTCTAAGGGATGTTTTTTAAGGGTTCTAACCTTTCTAGAAAAAGAGGGACTTTTGATTTCAGGTTCATCAGCAGATTCTAGTTCATTATGACTCGATTGAAGAGAATTTACAGAATTAGAAGTTTTCACAGATTCTTTCACAGAGGAATTTGAGGATTTTGAGTTGATGTTCATATTTGATACATCATCCTCCAGATTTTCTGGGATGGTTCTAGGCACATGTGGATCTGTTTCGTCAAACTTGATATGAAAAGATTCTTCCACACATTTAGTTCTCTTATTGAATACTCTATAAGCTTTACTTAATATTGAGTAACTTAGGAAAATTCCTTCATCACTTTTGGATTCAAATTTTTCAAGATTATCCTTAGTGTTGAGAATAAATACTTTGCAACCAAAAACTCTAAAGTAATTAACCTTAGGCTTCCTATTGTTCAAGAGTTCATACAAGGTATTTTTGATAATTAGTCTAATCAATACTCTATTGATTATATAGCATGTTGTATTAACACATTCATCCCAAAAGTAAATAGGTAAGTCGTATTCACTAAGAATTGTTCTAGCAATTTCTTGTAGGGTTCTATTTCTTCTTTCTACAACACCATTATGTTGAGGTGTTATAGGGGCAGAGAAATTGTGACTATAACCATTTTGTGAGCAAAAGGATTCAAACTCTTGATTTTCAAACTCACGGACATGATCACTTCTTAAAGATTTAATTTTAAGGCCACTAAGATTTTCTACAGACTTGGAATACTTAGTAAAATAAGAGCAGGCTTCACTTTTGTGAGCCATGAAGAAGGTCCAGGTATATCTAGAAAAATCATCTACCAGAACATAAACATAGTGCTTCCCATTTAAAACAGAAACACTAGATGGTCCAAAAAAATCCATGTGAACCAATTAGAGAGGTTGAGAAGTAGAAACTTCTTTCTTTTATTTTAAAGAGATTTTGTGTTGTTTTCCCTTTTGACAAGGATTACACACTTTGTCATTTGGATACTCAAGTTTGGGTAAGTCTTTAACTAGGCATTTTCTAGTTAGCTTTCTAAGGGAGTGAACATTACAGTGTCCTAGTCTCCTATGCCAGATCCAAGATTCTTTATGAAATACACTTAAGCATGAAACATTTTGAGAGGCTAAGGAATATAAATTAACAGAATAAATGTTCTCATTCCTTGATGTAGAAAATACTACTTCGTCTTTAGAATTAAAGATATTACAGGCATCATTTTCAAATTTAACATGATATCCATCATCACATAATTATGAGACACTAAGAAGATTATATTTTAAGCCATTAAAAAACAGTACTTTAGAAATTAAAATTTAATGAGAGTTACCAATTTAGCCTAAGACAGTGATCTTACCTTTGGAATTGTCACCAAATGTGACATGTCCTCTATCTAATTTTATCAGATTCTTGAAGCATGAGTAGTCTCATGTCATGTGCCCCGAATACCCACTATCCAAGTACCATAGATTCTTGTGAGAGCTCTTTAATTAGCTTTCCTATAACATGATCAAGCAAAGATAGATTTTGGTACGCATACTTGTTTGGGTCCAGTAACATTGGTAATAATTGATTTATGAATCCATATTTGTCTCATAGGTTTCCTATAAGAATTATGTAAAGTGTTTGAAAAATAAAGTGTATTTGGTCCACAAAAACTTGAAACAATAGAATAGGTATCATGACTCAAGCTAGTTGAGTTATGTCCAGAACTGAGAACAAAACTATATGTCCTAGACTTGGAAATAAAATTCGTTCTACCAATGTTTCTTTTACCAAATTGATTACCAATGCCAGTATTGTATTTAGGGGAAATTTATTTTCCTACCATTTTGGTAAGAGTATTTTTCCCATTAGTAAATTTTTCTGAGTCACTTTTTAATTGCTCATTAGACATTTTTAATTCATTGTTTTCTTTGATTAGTTGAGCATTTTTCTCCTTTTCAGTAGTAAGTTCAAATTTAACATTTACAATGAGAGCATGTTGTTTCTTCAATGATTTATATTTATATTTTAATTCATTGCATGTATCTTCAAGCATGTTGCAATATTCAAACATTTCTTCATTAGTCATATTTTCAGAGTCACTTTCCTCTTCAGAATAGTATGAATTATATACAGAGGAGTTCAGTGTTACCTCATATGTGTTTGTCATAAAACACATATCGGCTTTGTTAGGCTGTTCATTATATGATGTCTCTGAGTCCCTTGAACTGTCCTCAGAGGCACTCCAGGTTGCCTTCATTGCCTTTTTTTACTTCTTGTCCTTATCCTCATACTTCTTCTTATACTTGAGCTTTGGATAGTCAGCCTTTATATGTCCTTTGCACTTACATTCATAACATATAATTTCATCAGTTTCTTCACTTCTTTTCCTGTCCTTTTTCCAGTTTCCTTTTTTATCATACTTTCCCTTGAAGTTAGGATTTCTAAAAAAGTTCTTCTTTTTTGTAAAATCGTTTGAATCTTCTGGCCAGTTGAGCCATCTCCTCATCACCTTCAGGTGATGATTGTTCAGTGGTGGAACTTTCTATAGAATCTTTCAGTTTCCCTTTGTCTTTGTGCTTTAAGATGGTGGTCTTGAATGCTACAAATTTTCTCTTTGGTTCATCCTCCTCTTCTTTTTTGACTTTAAACTCTTCCTCATACATCATCAGTTTCCCAATGAGTTATTTTACAGGTAGCTTGCTTATGTTTCATGATTCCCTAATTGAGATAGAGGTTCCCCTCCATCTTTCAGGTAGACATCTAAGTACTCTCATGATATGTTCTTTGGCAGTGACTTCTCTTCCAGGAGAAATCATTATGTTGAAAATCTCATTGAACCTGAGATACATGTCAGAAATAGGCTCATCAGGTTTCATATTAAAATTATAATATTTTATAGTATAAGTATTAATCCTCATTTCCTTTACACTAGATGCGCCTTCATGTGAGACATACAAGGTATCCCAAATTTCATGGGCAGTTTTACAAGCAGAAATCCTATTAAATTCTTCATCTCCTAAGGAACAGTATAAAGCATTCATGGCTTTGCAATTGTTATTGTAGCAAGTTTTGTAGTTTCATCCCATGTAATTCTATCAGTCACAGGGAGTTTGTATTCATCTATAATGGATGACCATATTTCAATGATCATACTCTCTAGATGCATTTTCATTTTAATTTTCCATTAAGCATAATTGGTTCCATTAAATAATGGTGGTATGTTGGTTGCAGCACCTTCCAATCTATTATCCATACTAACAAATTACTTTAAAAGAGCTATAAATTTAGAATTAACATAAATTTATAGATCTTTAAAGTAAAACTACAATCACAGTTGAGTAAGAGTACATAGAGTCCTAATAAAGCAACCTCTAATACCAAATGTTGGTCGGAGTAGTTCACTTAATAGGGGAGGGGTTAATTGAGTAACTATAAAAAAATTTGTTACAAAAATATTATTTAAAAAGAATTGGTTTTCCCCAAATTTAGATACAGCCTAGTTAATCATGGTTATATTGTTATAAGATTTTGACTATTTAAACAAATTCTTTGAAGATTGATTAATTCTCAGTAATCTTAATATGTATTATTAATATTACTTTTGAAGTTATCCTACTAAGACAAATCAGTTATAACTTCTTTCCAAGACTAACTATCAAATTGAAATTAGAGTTTTCTAGATTATGCAATAAAGTAGTAAAATAGAGAAAACTAAATTTAAATGGCCCAGCGGATATGAAACAAGTGGTTCAGTCTCAGGCCGAGACCTAATCCACTCCACTTGGTGATCACCTGCCACCAAGTATTTTATATAAATAAACGTTGATCCACACCCTTGATCAGGGTAAACAATAGTACACAGACTGTCCAGGTCACACAGGGACCTCTTCCATAGTTTTCATGGGTAAACAAAAATAATAACCAGGCCACACAGGGACATCTTCCACAGTTGTCGCGGGTAAACATAAATAGAGATTTTGGTGTAAGGATTTATAAATCCTTCAGTTTAGCACAGGAGTCAATGTGTCTGTGGAATATACAGAGTACACACACTGCTCAAAAGGTAAGAAAAATAATCACTAAGAGAGAGTAGATATGAGTTTATAAAGCTATATTGATTTGAAGTGTAGCTCAGGACTCCTTCGATTTAGAATAAATACTTCTGAGTCCTTCTCT
Source organism: Viscum album (assembly GCA_963277665.1). Taxonomy (NCBI): domain Eukaryota; kingdom Viridiplantae; phylum Streptophyta; class Magnoliopsida; order Santalales; family Viscaceae; genus Viscum; species Viscum album. Next base: position 511,566,195 of record OY728145.1, read on the forward strand.
GGTTTTTGTCTTGAAAAACAGAGTGTCGTGATTCAGATTGTGTTCTCCACGATCCTTAACAATGTAAATATGTTCACTGGATTCTAGTGTACTTCGTATGTTCTTCAGCAGAGTCAGGTTGCATGCATGTGAAAATGTTTTCTTTGAAAATCTTTTCAAAAATTTCTTCGTGGTCGTGCTCACACACTTGTTTTTTTGTTCAGTATTACACTCTATTTCTCTTGGTCACTCTCCAATATTTATCTTTGAATGCATGATATTTAGCCGACAGGTTCCATGTGTTTCATGCCTCGTACCTCGTACTATGTCTACAAATAAGCATTAATTATGTCAGTTCATTAAAGGAATCAAATATGACCTTTAAACATTAAATTGAAAGATGAAAAAAATAGTTTAAGAAACGGTGTCACAGTATGTTATGCAAATAGTTTCTCCTTCACACGGTGTCTGAGTGTCACGGTTTAAGTGTCACGGTGTCTTGTTCATGGTGTATGATCTTCACGGTGCCTGATCTTTATGGTGTATGATCTTCACGGTGTCTTGTTCACGGTGTCTGCTCTTCACTGTGTCTTGATCAAGGTGTCTGATCTTCACGGTGTCTTTCTCACGGTGTCTAATCTTCATGGTGTCTTGCTCACGGTGTTAGGCTTACTGTGTTAGGCTTCACGGTGTCTGGATAACTATGTCTGGATTACTGTGTCAGGCTTCACGGTGTCTGGCTGACTGTGTCTGTCTTACTGTTTCTTGCATCACGGTGTCTTATACTTAGGAAAATAACTGTATTCAGAATTAAACAGTAATGTGTATGAAATGGATTTAGCTTAACCATTATAAATCATGAGAGAACTTGAAACATAAATACACATGATGGGATATAATTTATAGGATTTAACTAGGTTGAATAATATCTATGATCATTAATGAGATTTGTGATTATTAATAAGATTTTTCATCATTAAAACATGATTAATACATGATGATTCCAACAATATCCCCCTTTTTGATGATCAAAAATCATGTACAGTTAAAGTGTAAATTAGATGCAACTATAGAGAAAATAAAATATAGAAGAAAACATATATATAACTTCTCCCCCTTTTGGGATTATCAAAAAGTTAAAATAAGAGAGGGTAAACAGTGCACATTCCATTAAGAGTAAAAAGTTCAGTAAAAAATAAAGAGAGATACAAGAAAAATAATGACATCCCCATAAAAAAATAAGCACTGGTCTTCTTTAGGGATTGGCCATCTATTTTCCCTTAGCAGTAGTAGAAGAGGAAGTCATAGGGGCAGTGGATAATGTAGAAGAAGGTAGAGATGTGGTAGATAGAGAGCGTAAAGGGAGACCTTAGAGGACTGAGGATGCCAAGGTAGGATCAGTAGAAGATCTAGGTTGTTTATGTTCAAGAATTATAGTCCAGATATGAATGAGATATTGGTCAAAAGACATGGCAGTTGAGGCTAAGGAATAGGTGAATGTAGGCAGTCCAGGTCTGAGAGGTGCAGCTACTGGAGAAACAACTGTTGTACTCTGGACATGGAGATAAGGTCTCAGAAGTTTGATGAAGTCTGTAATAATTTCTCCACCATACTGCATGGATTTTTCAAAGTCATCTTTGTTTTCCATGAACTTTTCCAACAATCTGGTAAACTCGGTTAGCTTCTGAACTTGGTTTTTGAAGGATTGAGTTATAGGAGGAATCCATAGATTCTCTACAAGATATTTGAAGTGTTTGGTCATATCAATCTTGGAGAATATTTGGTTGAAATAGAAATCCACTTTCTTAGAGATCTCCTACTGGGAATTATTTGCAATCTTGGAATGAATTTGCACAAGATCAAGAACTCTATCACTTTTCTTGATAACTTCAGATAAAGAAGTCACATTGAAGCCACTAAAAGCAGTCTAAATCTCTACTTTGATAATAGATCTGAGCAAAGTACTATCCAAAGAAGGTGTAGAGGATTCACCAAAGGTATTAGAGGCTTTGACGGCAGTGGTCAAAGATTTGAGCGGATTCAATACCTTTTGAAGACAACCAGTGTACTCATCAGGGACATGGAAATTAATATTGGATTCCTTTTACTTTAAGAAAATAATTCTCAAAGGGGAGGATGGGATCTCTCGAAGCACTCTCCAACGGGAGACTAGAAACCATAAACCTCTTTTTTATTTCTCTCTAAGATTCTTCGATGGCCAGCTTTGATCCGGCGTGGGAACTCACCCCACCTGCCCCTGCATCTTCTGATCCTGGTTCTGCAAAAATCAAAGTGGGAAATCTCGATGTCCCCCTTCGTTCCTTACCTGTCTCCTTCCGCGACGCTTTTCAAGGAACTGATCTCAGTAGCGTGAAGGAGTGAAAACAAACTCTCTTTAAAAAGCTTGAAGATGGCAGTTACATGGTTGATGCAGATCCGGAAGCCTTGAAGTAAAGAGAGCAGTGAGGCATCTCTCTAACTTATTTTCAACTCGAAATTCTTGAATCTCATGGAGCATTTTGGGTTGTATCTACCAAATGATCTTCTCCAAAAGCAGTGAGGCATCTCTCTCACTCAGATTTGTCACAACACGAGGTTGGGAGTTCACAAGCTTCTTAACTCCAGAGAATAGTATCTCCAATATCCTTCAAATCATCCTTACTAACAAAGGACGGATGTTCAGGTAAAGGTTCAGGTGCAGGAGTTGGTACAGGGGGAGGTTCTGGTTTTGGTTCTTCTTCAGGGGAAAAGTTAGAAACTGACTTCAACTGAAACAGGTAAGAGAGATCAATCCCAGTGGTAGTAACTTGATGAGATTCACTCAAATCATAAAAGCTAGGAAATTTTTACTGAGTGGCCACAGGTCTGGAATCATCCGGATGTGATGCTTCATCAGTCTCAAGATTTTGGGTTTCCTCCCCCTCAACAGATTCTTCCTTTTCAGGATTCAGAGGCTTAAGAACTTGGTCAAAATCCACAGGTTCATCTCTAAGTTACTCAAATATCTCATGTCTATCCAACTGAAAGGCTATCTCCGTCCTCTCTTCAGCATAGGGTATTATTTCAGGAACAGGTCGTTCCTCGGGGAGTTCCTTTAGATTTGCTTCTTCCACAATAGGGAGTTCTTCTAGATTAGGATCTTCTATGGCTTGCTGCTCAGATTCTGTCACCACTGATTCTTTTTCAACCTCGGGTTGGATTTCCAGATTAACATCATCTCTAGGGGAAGGAGGTTCTTCTTCAAGAACAACATGAGGAACAACAATACTTTCTTCCTCAACAACAAATTCTTCCCTATGAGGTACTTTATCTTCTTCTTCCTCTTCTTATGAATACCCACCAAGTTCATCTGGTTCCAAACCAGGATCAGCAATGTCTTTCGGCCTTAATGAATAATCCACAGGATTGAACTTTTCATAAATATTATCGTGGTCTTCCAACCACTCCTTTTTCCAATGATTCCAGTTTATTTTCATTCTCCTGATGATGGGTTTTGAGAGACATTACTCGCTGTCCATAAGTACTTCTTCATTAGGTCCACCTACTCCTTTTGCAACAAGCATGGCTGATATCAGCAGAGAGTGGAACAGAGAGGTGGATTTGGATGTAACCTTGATCAATTCAAACATATGGTGAATGATGTACTTGTACAGGTTAATTTTGAGTCCATTATTCATAAGATGAATCAAGAACACATCTTGATACTTTAATACAAAAAAGTCACATTTTCTTGTACTAATCAGATTTTTAACAAGCTTAAACAACAGCCTTCTTTCTCCATCAAGTTCAGTAGCTATGGCCCTTCTCTTGGTGACATTTCAGGTTAAGGTTTTCAGAGCATCTTCAAGGTCAAATAAATCAGTTGTAGGTGGAGGTTCTCTTTGATAATCATCACAAATTCCTTCGTGAGGTATCCTAAGGCATGCAGCCTATAACCTCGACGAGAAGGAGCATCTTTGGACATTAATCTTGCTCCTCACAATATAGCTCTCACCAGAGTCAAAAGAAAACTATGTGTACTGGTAGAACTGAGAAACTAACCTCGGATTAATGGGTCTATTCTCCTTTGAGAACCATTCTAATTGGCCTTGTTATCTTAACACTTTCAGGACTAGAGATTTGCTAGACAAAATCCATTCAGGGTATATTTCTTTCTCAGGAACAACACTTCGATTTACCAGGTTTGGATTCAACGGTCCTTCAGGCGTAAGCATAGGTTCTATCTTCTTTTTCTTCGAGCTGTGCTTCTCGGGTGTGGATGAAGACGGTCACTTCATTCTTGGAATTCACCAAAGGTTGAAAGAGAGAAAGAGGGTTTCAAGGTTGAGAGGGTTCGAAACGAGTGAGTAGGAGAAAGTACGGGTGAAGAACCGAGTGGAACTCTTTGTTTTATCATTTGGGAATGTCAAACATCACAAAAATAAAAACGTGGGAAAGAAAAAGAGGTGAAATAAAAATTACCACGATATGGGTTTAAAGGAAATCATAAATAATTTTTCACGGTGAGACAGTGAATGGTTGTTACAGTGAGACAGTGATCAGTCGTCACGATGAGACAGTAATCGGTTATTATGGTGAGACAGTAAGTGTCAGTCCGTGATTACAAAGTTCTAACAGTGAGATCGTTATCATGACAGATAGTAACTGAGAAACTTTAATCATTAAACAGTAAATTAAAACATAGTAAAATGTCATATAGTAAAACAAATAAGATACCTATTTGAGATTTATCATTCCAAGATCATGTATGATGTAATCCATTCTCTCAGAATTTAATGGTTTAGTGAATATATCATCAATTTGATATTCAGTACCAATGAATTCCAAGGTGATATCATCTTTTTGATAATGATCTCTCAAAAAGTGATGTCTTACATCAATATGTTTTGTCCTAGAATGTGAAATAGGATTTTTTGAGATGTTAATAGCACTTTTGATGTCACAATTTATTGGTACATGTCTGAATTGATATCCATAGTCTAGTAATGTGTGTTTCATCCACAAAATTTGTGCACAACAACTTCTAGCATCTATATATTCAGCCTCTGTAGTAGATAATGCAACGGAATTTTGCTTCTTACTACACAGTGATACTAGTGACTTTCCTAAAAGGTGACATGTTCCAGAGGTGCTCTTTCTATCTAACTTACAGAGATCGAAGTCATCATCAGAATAACTAACTAGTTCAAATGATTTTCCTTTAGAATAGAACAGTCCTAGATTGGGTGTATGCTTGAGGTATTTGAAAATTCTCTTTACAACATTTAAATGATATTCTTTAGGATTTTCTTGAAAAAGAGCACACATACACACACTAAACATACTGTCAGGACGGCTAGCAGTTAAGTAAAGTAAACTTCCAATCATCCCTCTATAATTGGTTTGATCAATAGATTTTACATCTTTATCAAGATCTAACTTGCAGGTGGTACTAATGGGAGTGTCACTACTTTTAGTGCTATCCAATCCAAAATGTTTTAAAATATCTCTAGTGTATTTACTTTGATTTAAAATAATTCCATCATTATTTTGAAATATTTGAAATCCAATAAAGATTTTTAGTTCACCCATTAAACTCATTTCAAATTCGTTTTGCATCATTTTAGAAAAATCAATACGTAATGAATTTTTTGAAGATCCAAAAATAATATCATCTACATAGATTTGAACAACTAAAACATCATTGGAAATTCATTTTATAAAGATGGTAGGATCAGCTATTCCTTTTGTAAAACCTTTGGAAATAAGAAAAGTACTCAATCTGTCATACCAAGCTCTTGGAGCTTGCTTTAAACCATATAAAGCTTTTGATAGTTTGAAAATATGATTGGGAAAATGAGGATTTGTAAATCCAGGGGTTGTTCAACAATGGCATCCTCATCTATATACCTATTTAAGAATGCACTCTTAACATCCATTTGATGTAGTTTGAAATTCAGATGTGCATCATAGGCAAGACGGATTCTGATAGCTTCAAGTATGGCTACTGGAGTAAAGGTCTCCTCATAGTTAATTCCTTCTTCTTGACTGTAGCCTTGTGCAAATAATCTATCCTTATTCCTAACTATATTTCTAGCTTCATCTACCTTATTTCTAAACACCCATTTAGTGCCTATAATGAAAGTGTCCTTGGGTCTTTCAACAAGTTTCCAAAATTTATTTCTTTCAAACTGATTAAGTTCTTCTTGAATATCCATTACCCAAAATTCATCATTAATGGCATCATCGATGTTTTTAGGTTCAAGTTATGACAAGAAGGCTTGATGTTCAACCTGATTTCTAAGAGAAGCTCTAGTTTGTGTTCCTTTCTCTAAGTCTCCTACAACAAGATCTAAGGGATTTTTTTTAAGGGTTCTAACCTTTCTAGAAAAAGAGGGACTTGTGATTTCAGGTTCATCAGCAGATGCTAGTTCATTATGACTTGATTGAAGAGAATTTCCAGAATTAGAAGTTTTCACAGATTCTTTCATAGAGGAATTTAAGGATTTTGAGTTGATGTTCAGATTTGATACATCATCCTCCATATTTTCTAGGATGGTTCTAGGCTCATGTGGATCTGTTTCATCAAACTTGATATAAACAGATTCTTCTACACATTTAGTTCTCTTATTTAATACTCTATAAGCCTTACTTAATATTGAGTAACCTAGGAAAATTCCTTCATCACTTTTAGATGAAAATTTTTCAAGATTATCCTTAGTGTTGAGAATAAATACTTTGCAACCAAAAACTCTAAAGTAATTAACCTTAGGCTTCCTATTGTTCCAAAGTTTATATAGGGTATTTTTGAGAATTAGCCTAATCAATACTCCATTGATTATATAGCATGTTGTATTAACAGCTTCAGCCCAAAAGTAAATAGATAAGTCGTATTCACTAAGCATTGTTCTAGCAATTTCTTGTAGGGTTCTATTTATTCTTTCTCCAACACCATTCTACTGAGGTGTTCTAGGGGCAGAGAAATTGTGACTATAACCATTTTGTGAGCAAAAGGATTCAAACTCTTGATTTTCAAACTCACGACCATGATCACTTCTTAAAGATTTATTTTTAAGGCCACTAAGATTTTCTACAGACTTGGCATACTTAGTAAAATAAGAGCAGGCTTCACTTTTGTGAGCCATGAAGAAGGTCCAGGTATATCTAGAAAAATCATCTACCCGAACATAAACATAGTGCTTCCCATTTAAAATAGAAACTCTAGATGGTCCAAAAAAATCCATGTGAACCAATTAGAGAGGTTGAGAAGTAGAAACTTATTTCTTTGATTTGAAAGATATTTTGTGTTGTTTTCCCTTTTGACAAGTATTACACACTTTGTCATTTGGAAACTCAAGTTTGGGTAAGTCTTTAACTAAGAATTTTCTAGTTATCTTTCTAAGGGAGTGAACATTACAATGTCCTAGTCTCTTATGACAGATCCAAGATTCTTTATGAAATACACTTAAGCATGAAACATTTTGAGAGGCTAAAGAATCTAAATTAACAGAATAAATGTTCTCATTCCTTTATGCAGAAAATACTACTTCATCTTTAGAATTAAAGACATTACAGGCATCATTTTCAAATTTAACATGATATCCATCATCACATAATTATAAGATACTAAGCAGATTATATTTTAAGCCATTAAAAAACAGTACTTTAGAAATTAAAATTGAATTAGAGTTACCAATTTGGCTTAAGACAATGATCTTACCTTTGGCATTGTCACCAAATGTGACATTTCCTCCATCGACTATTATCAGATTCTTGAAGCATGAGTAGTCTCATGTCATGTGCCTTGAACACCCACTATCCAAGTACCATAGATTCTTGTTGGAGATCTTTAAGTAGCTTTCCTATAACATGATCAATAAAAGATAGATTTTGGTACCCATACTTGTTTGGGTCTAGTAACATTAGTAATAAGTGCTTTAGGAATCCATATTTGTCTCATAGGTTTCCTATAAGCATTATGTAAAGTGTTTGAAAAATAAACTGTATTTGGTCCACAAAAACTTGAAACAATAGAATAGGTATCATGACTTGAGCTAGTTGAGTTATGTGTATAACTGGGAACAAAACTATATGTCCTAGACTTGGAAATAAAATTCATTCTACCAATGTTTCTTTTACCATATTGATAACCAATGCCAGTATTGTATTTAGGGGAAATTTATTTTCCTAGCATTTGGGTAATAGTATTTTTCCCATTAGTAAATTTTTCTGAGTCACTTTTTAATTGCTCATTATACATTTCTAATTTATTGTTTTCTTTGAGCAGATGAGCATTTTTCTCCTTTTCAGTAGTAAGTTCAGATTTAACATTTACAATGAGAGCATGTTGTTTCTTCAATGATTTATATTTATCTTTTAATTCATTTCATGTCTCTTCAAGCATGTTTCTATATTCAAACATTTCTTCATTAGTCATATTTTCAGAGTCACTTTCCTCTTCAGAATAGTATGAATTATGTACAAAGGAGTTCAGTGTTACCACAGATGTGTTTGTCATAGAACACATATTGGATTTTTTAGCCTGTTCATCATGTGATGTCTCTGAGTCCCTTGAACTATCCTCAGAGGGACTCTAGGTTGCCTTCATTGCCTTTTTGTACTTCTTGTCCTTATCCTCGTACTTCTGCTTATACTTGAGCTTTGGATAGTCATCCTTTATATGTCCTTTGCACTTACATTCATAGCATATAATTTCATCAGTTTTTTCACTTCTTTTCCAGTCCTTTTTCCAGTTTCCTTTTTGATCATACTTTCCCTTGAAGTTAGTCTTTCTGAAAAAGTTCTTCTTTTTGTAAAATCGTTTGAATATTCTGTCCAGTTGAGCCATCTCCTCATCACTTTTAGGTGATGATTGTTTAGTGGTGGAACTTTCTACAGAAGCTTCCAATTTCCCTTTGTCTTTGTGCTTTGAGATGGTGGTCTTGAATGCTACAAATTTTCTCTTTGGTTCATCCTCCTCTTCTTTGTTGACTTTCAACTCTTCCTCATATATCATCAGTTTCCCAATGAGTTATTTTATAGGTATTGTAACACCCCGAGCTTCCATGATACGCTTCTCATTCAATAATGTAATAGCTTGCATTGTACGCAACATCGAGTTGTAACATACTGCAACTAATCAAAGTAGACGTTATGAATAGTAATAACCACTTTTTAAATTTATAGAAATTTTATATTTCAAAATGGACTTCATTTTTGTATTCCTAATATCGAAATTAGCCTATGTTGAATTTTTGGTATTTTTCTGAGAACTTCTATTTTTTATGAATAGTGAAAATACTTAAAAACAACTTTTTTGATCAAAATAATTTATAGTGATAAATTATACTATTTAGTGGTTTTAAAGTATAATTAGAATATATTTTTACCATTTTATCCAATGGTGGTCATTAGAATTAATTTAACATTGAAATTGGACATAAACAATTGCCAATCTTTTGATATAAATTGTTTCTTAAAAACACGTTATTTGTTATGACAGCGGGAATTAATTATAAAATTAATTAATGCAACTTATATGTTTGGACTTTTGTAAAATAGACATCATTTTTGAATTCGGAATATCAATTATAGCTTAGGTGAAATTTTGGCCTTGTTCTGAAAAACTTCAATTTTTGATGAATAGTGAAACCACAAAGTGGTAGTTAAATAACTGATTTTTCGTTTAAATGAAATATTACCACTTCTGTAATTTGATTTTCAAAAATCCTACATACATGGTTGTCATTAAGAAGTAAAATTTGGTTCAATGAGATTAAAATAATTTTTTGGTGAATAGTAACTTTTAAGTTCTTAATCGCGATTAGAGGTAATTAGTGTAGTTTAAGATAAAAATAATGTTTTAATAATATGAGATGAGCTTGACACTTGTCCTACTTCTATTTGATGAGTCATGGCCGACCAAGACAACCCATGGGTCAAGTTGGGGACCCCATGGAGCCACTTTAGTTGGAAAATGACATAAATACCTTTTATTTAATGTTAAAGTTAAAAATGACACAAACATGAAATGTTTTACTAAAACAATTTTTACATGGGGTTAAACAAGTACAAATTTTGATTATAAATATTAATTAGAAATATAAAAAGATTTCCTACATCATAGTATTTTTTTATAATTTTTAGACATTAAATAAATTAAATTATTTATGACATCATGATGATGCAGCGATGACCTCATTATTTAACGATTTAAATAAAATGGAAAGATAATGTAAAATCCAAAGCGTACACTTGTCAAAAACCTATTGGATGAGTAGATTTCGAACCCTTATTATCTTATCCTCGAATTATATAAGTGTGGGACCTCTAAAATCCGAAACTCATTTTATAATAAAGTGACTTTTCTTTACTTTCCAAGAGTGCCCCTCCTCTTCACTTATAAAAGGTCCCCACCTCTACCACCTTATTCACACTTTCAAGACTTTTGGTTCGGCCAACCTCTGCCCAAATACTCTCCCAACATCCCCCTCTTACTCCTAGAAGCCTCACTTTGGGCAGAACTCTTCCCAAGGAAGCCTTTGGCTCAAATCAAAAAGAGTTACCCGATTTTGAGGTAATGTCTTCTCTAATGTTGTTTTGTTTTATTTTTCTTCTCCAACCCCCTAAACTCTTTTTATTCATTTCTTTTGTAACAACACCAGTATCCTCAATATACTAGGATGTTGTTATAAGAAGTATTCGAGCTACACTTACACACACCTACATCTAATGGTTAAAGAACATACGGTTTCTGTGGATGGCGAATTTCTGCCTCACGAAACGATGATTGTTCAACACTCATATAACACATTCAAAGGTGGACATTAAGATGTCACTATATTTATATATGATATATAATATGTTTATGTTTTACTTATGCTTCTTTATTTCTAATTTATGGCATACTTTATGATTTCCAATATGGGTAAAACGCGATAATTTCATTTTAGGAAGTGCGGACTACCGCCCCCTCAAAGTGATTTGAATCGTTAATGCCATATCTGGGATGTATAAAGGATGGAGTAGATGGTATTATACACTATATTATACTTTAATTATATTATACATTTATATCATTATGATTTCATTCCATTAAATATGAAATAGAAATGAAAGTAGCGTTCATGCGTACGTACGGCTTACCGTCTCCATGAACGGTGCATTTCATTTCTTACCTCTAAATGTTACGTAATATTATAAATGAATGTATATAATGGATATATATGATATATATGACATCTAAATCATGAATATAATTCTGGAGATAATGGATATTCTACCACATAAACAACTTGTAATTATAAGAAGTTTATTGTTGACTCAAGTATCAAAGATCGACAAAACGACCGTTATTAACTTAAATAATTACATAATGTTCATAACATTGTAATAAGTGATATAAAAAGGATAATGAAATTAAAAATGGTTCTTAATAAGGTATATATTAACTCTAGTTTATTATTCAGGAGGTTAAAGAAAGGTTGAGTCAAGTCAGACACGAGGTAAGGGAATTTCTTAACCCAATTTCCATTCTTTGGGTTAATCTCCTACTTTCAAATTATGTCATGATATTATTATGTCTTATTCTGTATTTTTACTTTCTTTATGTGTACCTATAGTGAATACACATAATAGATCTATTTTATTTTAAAAATAATCTTTTTAAGGACTTCGTCTCAATCTCCTTTCATTGAGGCATATTTGGTTTTATACACAACTTTCTTTTATACGGTGTATAAACCCCTTTGACTTTTACGGTTATTCCAAAGGAATCTTTTTATACGAAGTGTTTTGCTAAACGACAAAAGGGAATGTTTTTCTTTCCGTACTTATGCGGCGACAACGACTTCTCCGCCGCCATGACCACTATTTGAGTTTCGGCTTCCTCTACAAGCCATACCCTTTTTTTTAATGAAAAATAAATACCATGTTATACTTTTCTTTTATTTTGGTATTGAAAATGGTTTTGAAAGCGTTTTTATTATATCAATGTGTTGTATTGATATCTTGTGATTGAAATGTGGAAATGTTATGTTTCCTTTATGCATGTTTTATGTGATACGATTATGTTATGGTTTATGAGATGTTTAAACCTGTTCATATGAGGAATGTATTTGACTTAATAAGTGACGGGTGGAGCCCGCTATAGCTCCTCGATGCATCGGTAGGTCTCATGAGACAACTAGACGTGGAATTGGCCGAGGCCCTTTCCCAATTTGATTTATGGTTTTTGCCGAGGCCTTAATCATTTTAGACGTCTTGGCCGAGGCCTTGACAAAGTGTTTCAGAATGTCTGTCATTATACATTCCCTCATTATGAAAGTGGTTATTGATATTGCATGTGATTATTCGACTAGTAGAATATCCATGTGAATAAGTGAATGGCATTATCTCATTTTACTTTTTCCATATTATGTTGAAGTTCATGTTTAAAAGGATTTTGTTTTAGTTATACATTGCCTTAGATGTTTATGTTTATTGATGAAATCTTCCGCTATATTGTTATCTTTACTGGGCATCTGAGCTCACCCCTTTCAATGTTTTAATATTTTCCAGGATGTGAAGAAGTATTTTATGAATGACCTGCAGGGATAGTCAGAAGAGGATATGAGTTTGGACTATGAAGACTTTGTCATTAGTTTTTCACTTTATGATGTAATGTAACATTTATGAATGTATCTAGTGTTTCCAAGGCTACTAAACTAATCGGTATTTCGAGACTTGATCTTTTGTGATCATGCCAATGTTACGAAGTAATGCACCGACTCTGGGTAGCTGGGGTCGGGGCGTTACAGTTGGTATCAGAGGCAGTTTAGTACTAACCTTGGAAGCTAGATTTAGATAAACTCTGATTAGAGCACGTAGACCTAAGATGAACTTTGAGGATTAGTATAGAAGAACATCATAGAATTTTGGTATTGTAGAGATTTTGTGAGTTTTCCGAGCAATACATCCTTGTCTGGATACGGGAAGGTAGAGGCGGCTCTGGCACAGATGTTCCTAGGGATAAAACCCGAAAACACCGCTTTGAGCTAGACTCGAACGGGAACTGGTGCACGACAACGGGCCTTGCTGCACTCTTGGTTACGACACTCCCGGGGGATATGCTTAGAATAACTCTCATTTTCTTTACAAATCATTATGAAGGGTTTATGAGTATATACTTCCTCAAAGAAAACATTTTTATGATTATGGATTATATCCATAAATAGTTCAATTTATGTTAAGTATTTTACAAGTATGGAATTATGTATTTTGATTCATAAACTAATCTAGTTTATGCCATTGTTTAGAAATGGCGCCTAGTGGAAGGAATGGAAACTGTATCAATTCACGAACTCCATGTAGGGATTGCCCTCCTGCTCAAGATAATTATTGTGGATCTGGAGATACAACTGGTAGTGATCAACTTATTACCATACTGGGACAACTCACTCTGGTTATGAATAATAACCTTACTCGTATGGAGCACCCTGATCCGCAATGTGGAGGATCAATGCTAGATCTTTTCATGAGGCAACAACCACCAACCTTCAATGGGAGTAAAAATCCTATAGTAGCTGAGCAATGGATAAATTCCTTAGAGAAAATATTCCATGCCTTGGGGAGTAGTGAAAGGGAGAAGGTTGTCATGGCAGTTTACCGCCTCACTGGAGATGCCGATCAGTGGTGGTTGCTGATTCAAAACACAAAGGAAGATGATGATGTATCAAATATGGAATGGAGGGAGTTCAAAGAGCTTTTCTTAGAAAAATACTTTCCTCGTGACCATCGAGCAGATATGGAAAGGCAATTTCTGAGTCTGAGGCAGAAGGAGGATGAGAATGTCGCAAAGTATGAGGCTAGCTTTACAAGGTTAGCGAGGCATGCTGCTGATTATATACGTAACCCAAGGAGTAAGATTGATCGTTTCTTTGATGGGTTAAAACCATTTCTCCGTCGAGCTTTAGTATCACAATCCTTCTCATTATACGAAGATATTGTCTCGTGTGCTATCAAGACAGAAAAGGAATTCTCTAAGTCTTATGACAACAAAGTAAAGCAAGAGAAGAAGAGAACGGTGGAACAAGAGACAGATAAAGGGAAAAAGGGAAAGAAGGATTTTCCATTATGTGATAATTGTGGGAAGAATCACCCTGGTACTTGCCTAAAAGGAATGAGAGTTTGTTATAAATGTGGAGAAAATGGTCACCAGGCTCGTGATTGCAAGGGAAAGAAAGAGGCTATCAATGTTGAATGATACAATTTTAGGGAAATGGGGCATTATGCAAATGAATGTCCTAAGCGTCAAGGAAACTTACCTCAGAAAAGGCCAAGGGATCAAGGCCAATCTTATGTTGTAACTACAGTTAAAGCAGAATAATTAATGTATTGGTTCTTTTGGACTCAAGGATTATATTCTGGTTATAAGAATAATGTGATATATATAAAGATTGTACTGCAGTACTTTTTGATTTCAGTAAGGTTTTAATATGATTAAGGTAATCATATTTTTAGTATGTGACAATAAGAGAAACTTTAATTTGTTTGGGGAATCTGATGTTACAATTGATTTTGGAATTTAGAGACCTTTTCGAGAAATTCTGGACAGAGGTATTTTGGATAACTATAAAGGTTGGAGTGGATTAAGTTGATCTTTGGATAGTATTGTTTAAGGTTAAAAAATTTATGAAGATTATTTTTGGAATATTATGATACTATAGTTTTAGGAAAAGGACAACCTGCAGGGTGGGGCATAACCCGTCGCGTCGGACAAAGCTGCAGGAATCGAACCCACAACCATAGTGCGACAGGCCTTTATTTCCTACCACTAGCCTACAGGAAGTCCCTGGTTATTACAAAATAATTTTACTAATCTAAATGGTATGTGTTAACATTTGGAACCTTATACAATTAGGATAAGTATAATATTTTTGAGTTTTATTATCTTTTTGAGTGAAAGATGAGTTGAAGGTTGAAACTATAATTGTCAAGCATAAATATATATATACCTATCTCTTATTCAATGAATAAATTAATTCTTAAACTTTAGTAAAGGGATATTAAAACAAAATATGTGTTATCCTAATACCTTATGTCTTGTTGAACTGATGATATTTTAAATCAACATAGATTGAAGGCTTTGAGGCCCTCAATTTGACAGTTGATTGTGATTGATGACCTCAATCACTCCCTACAAATATTTACATTTTTCCTCCAATTATATGTCTCTAATTTCCACCAATGTTCTCCTTATCGAGATCATAATTTGGTGGTGACTTTCTTATTTCCATTTCCCTCTTATTAAGGCTAAATTTTATTAACCTTATTTCCGATGTGGGTTTTCCTCAAAGGTATTTTCTCTTTTCAACCTTTTATTTTCAAAGAAAAATTTCAAATTGCGAGGATGCAATTTATTGAAGGAGGGGAGAATGTAACACCCCGAGCTTCCATGATACGCTTCTCATTCAATAATGTAATAGCTTGCATTGTACGCAACATCGAGTTCTAACACACTGTAACTAATCAAAGTAGCCGTTATGAATAATAATAACCACTTTTTAAATTTATAGAAATTTTATATTTCAAAATGGACTTCATTTTTTTATTCCTAATATCGAAATTAGCCTATGTTGAATTTTTGGTATTTTTCTGAGAACTTCTATTTTTTATGAATAGTGAAAAATACTTAAAAACAACTTTTTTGATCAAAATAATTTATAGTGATAAATTATACTATTTAGTGGTTTTAAAGTATAATTAGAATATATTTTTACCATTTTATCCAATGGTGGTCATTAGAATTAATTTAACATTGAAATTGGACATAAACAATTGCCAATCTTTTGATATAAATTGTTTCTTAAAAACACGCTATTTGTTATGACAGCGGGAATTAATTATAAAATTAATTAATGCAACTTATATGTTTGGAATTTTGTAAAATATACATCATTTTTGAATTCGGAATATCAATTATAGCTTAGGGTGAAATTTTGGCCTTGTTCTGAAAAACTTCAATTTTTGATGAATAGTGAAACCACTAAGTGGTAGTTAAATAACTGATTTTTCGTTTAAATGAAATATTACCACTTCTGTGATTTGATTTTCAAAAATCCGACATACATAGTTGTCATTAAGAAGTAAAATGTGGTTCAATGAGATTAAAATAATTTTTTGGTGAATAGTAACTTTTAAGTTCTTAATCGCGATTAGAGGTAATTAGTGTAGTTTAAGATAAAAATAATGTTTTAATAATATGAGATGAGCTTTACATTTGTCCTACTTCTATTGTATGAGTCATGGCCGACCAAGACAACCCATGGGTCAAGTTGGGGACCCCATGGAGCCACTTTAGTTGGAAAATGACATAAATACCTTTTATTTAATGTTAAAGTAAAAAATGACACAAACATGAAATGTTTTACTAAAACAATTTTTACATGGGGTTACACAAGTCCTAATTTTAATTATAAATATTCATTAGAAATATAAAAAGATTTCCTACATCATAGTATTTTTTTTATAATTTTTAGACATTAAATAAATTAAATTATTTATGACATCATGATGATGCAGCGATGACCTCATTATTTAACGATTTAAATAAAATGGAAAGATAATGTAAAATCCAAAGAGTACACTTGTCAAAAACCTATTGGATGAGTATATTTCGAACCCTTATCATCTTATCCTCGAATTATATAAGTTTGGGACCTCTAAAATACGAAACTCATTTTATAATAAAGTGACTTTTCTTTACTTTCCAAGAGTGCCCCTCCTCATCACTTATAAAAGGCCCCCACCTCTACCACCTTATTCACACTTTCAAGCCTTTTGGTTCGGCCAACCTCTGCCCAAATACTCTCCCAACATCCCCCTCTTACTCCTAGAAGCCTCACTTTGGTCAGAACTCTTCCCAAGGAAGCCTTTGGCTCAAATCAAAAAGAGTTACCCGATTTTGAGGTAATGTCATCTCTAATGTTGTTTTGTATTATTTTTCTTCTCCAACCCCCTAAACTATTTTTATTCATTTCTTTTGTAACAACACCAGTATCCTAAATATACTAGTATGTTGTTATAAGAAGTATTCGAGCTACACTTACACACACCTACATCTAATGGTTAAAGAACATACGGTTTCTGTGGATGGCGAATTTCTGCCTCACGAAACGATGATTGTTCAACACTCATATAACACCTTCAAAGGTGGCCATTAAGATGTCACTATATTTATATATGATATATAATATGTTTATGTTTTACTTATTCTTCTGTATTTCTCATTTATGGCATACTTTATGATTTCCATTATGGGTAAAACGCGATAATTTCATTTTAGGAAGTGTGGACTACCGCCCCCTCAAAGTGATTTGAATCGTTAATGCCATATGTGGGATGTATAAAGGATGGAGTAGATGGTATTATACACTATATTATACTGTAATTATATTATACATTTATATCATTATGATTTCATTCCATTAAATATGAAATAGAAATGAAAGTAGCGTTCATGCGTACGTACGGCTTACCGTCTCCATGAACGGTGCATTTCATTTCTTACCTCTAAATGTTACGTAATATTATAAATGAATGTATATACTGGATATATATGATATATATGACATATAAATCATGAATATAATTCTGGAGATAATGGATATTCTACCACATAAACAACTTGTAATTATAAGAAGTTTATTGTTGACTCAAGTATCAAAGATCGACAAAACGATCGTTATTAACTTAAATAATTACATAATGTTCATAACATTGTAATAAGTGATATAAAAAGGATAATGAAATTAAAAATGGTTCTTAAAAAGGTATATATTAACTCTAGTTTATTATTCAGGAGGTTAAAGAACGGTTGAGTCAAGTCAGACACGAGGTAAGGGAATTTCTTAACCCAATTTCCATTCTTTGGGTTAATCTCCTACTTTCAAATTATGTCATGATATTATTATGTCTTATTCTGTATTTTTACTTTCTTTATGTGTACCTACAGTGAATACACATAATAGATCTATTTTATTTTAAAAATAATCTTTTTAAGGACTTCGTCTCAATCTCCTTTCATTGAGGCATATTTGGTTTTATACACAACTTTCTTTTATACGGTGTATAAACCCCTTTGACTTTTACGGTTATTCCAAAGGAATCTTTTTATACGAAGTGTTTTGCTAAACGAAAAAAGGGAATGTTTTTCTTTCCGTACTTATGCGGCGACAACGACTTCTCCGCCGCCATGACCACTATTTGAGTTTCGGCTTCCTCTACAAGCCATACCCTTTTTTTTAATGAAAAATAAATACCATGTTATACTTTTCTTTTATTTTGGTATTGAAAATGGTTTTGAAAGCGTTTTTATTATATCAATGTGTTGTATTGATATCTTGTGATTGAAATGTGGAAATGTTATGTTTCCTTTATGCATGTTTTATGTGATACGATTATGTTATGGTTTATGAGATGTTTAAACCTGTTCATATGAGGAATGTATTGGACTTAATAAGTGACGGGTGGAGCCCGCTATAGCTCCTCGATGCATCGGTAGGTCTCATGAGACAACTAGACGTGGAATTGGCCGAGGCCCTTTCCCAATTTGATTTATGGTTTTGGCCGAGGCCTTAATCATTTTAGACGTCTTGGCCGAGTCCTTGACAAAGTGTTTCAGAATGTATGGCATTATACATTCCCTCATTATGAAAGTGGTTATTGATATTTCATGTGATTATTCGACCAGTAGAATATCCATGTGAATAAGTGAATGGAATTATCTCATTTTACTTTTGCCATATTATGTTTAAGTTCATGTTTAAAAGGCTTTTGTTTTAGTTATACATTGCCTTAAATGTTTATGTTTATTGATGAAAGCTTACGCTATATTGTTATCTTTACTGGGCATCTGAGCTCACCCCTTTCAATGTTTTAATATTTTCCAGGATGTGAAGAAGTATTTTATGAATGACCTGCAGGGATAGTCAGAAGAGGATATGAGTGTGGACTATGAAGACTTTGTTATTAGTTTTTCACTTTATGATGTAATGTAACATTTATGAATGTATCTAGTGTTTCCAAGGCTACTAAACTAATCGGTCTTTCGAGACTTGATCTTTTGTGATCATGCCAATGTTATGAAGTAATGCACTGACTCTGGGTAGCTGGGGTCGGGGCGTTACAGTTGGTATCAGAGGCAGTTTAGTACTAACCTTGGAAGCTAGATTTAGATAAACTCTGATTAGAGCACGTAGACCTAAGATGAACTTTGAGGATTAGTATAGAAGAACATCCTAGAATTTTGGTATTGTAGAGATTTTGTGAGTTTTCCGAGCAATACATCCCTGTCTGGATACGAGAAGGTAGAGGCGGCTCTGGCACAGATGTTCCTAGGGATAAAACCAGAAAACACCGTTTGAGCTAGACTCGAACGGGAACTGGTGCACGACAACGGGCCTTGCTGCACTCTTGGTTACGACACTCCCGGGGGATATGCTTAGAATAACTCTCATTTTCTTTAAAAATCATTATGAAGGGTTTATGAGTATATACTTCCTCAAAGAAAACATTTTTATGATTATGGATTATATCCATAAATAGTTCAATTTATGTTAAGTGTTTTACTAGTATGGAATTATGTATTTTGATTCATAAACTAATCTAGTTTATGCCATTGTTTAGAAATGGAGCCTAGTGGAAGGAATGGAAACCGTATCAATTCACGAACTCCGTGTAGGGATTGCCCTCCTGCTCAAGATAATTATTGTGGATCTGGAGATACAACTGGTAGTGATCAACTTATTACCATACTGGGACAACTCACTCAGGTTATGAATAATAACCTTACTCGTATGGAGCACCCTGATCCGCAACGTGGAGGATCAATGCTAGATCTTTTCATGAGGCAACAACCACCAACCTTCAATGGGAGTACAAATCCTATAGTAGCTGAGCAATGGATAAATTCCTTAGAGAAAATATTCCATGCCTTGGGGAGTAGTGAAAGGGAGAAGGTTGTCATGGCAGTTTACCGCCTCACTGGAGATGCCGATCAGTGGTGGTTGCTGATTCAAAACACAAAGGAAGATGATGATGTATCAAATATGGAATGGAGGGAGTTCAAAGAGCTTTTCTTAGAAAAATACTTTCCTCGTGACCATCGAGCAGATATGGAAAGGCAATTTCTGAGTCTGAGGCAGAAGGAGGATGAGAATGTCGCAAAGTATGAGGCTAGCTTTACAAGGTTAGCGAGGCATGCTGCTGATTATATACGTAGCCCAAGGAGTAAGATTGATCGTTTCTTTGATGGGTTAAAACCATTTCTCCGTCGAGCTTTAGTATCACAATCCTTCTCATTATACGAAGATATTGTCTCGTGTGCTATCAAGACAGAAAAGGAATTCTCTAAGTCTTATGACAACAAAGTAAAGCAAGAGAAGAAGAGAACGGTGGAACAAGAGACAGATAAAGGGAAAAAGGGAAAGAAGGATTTTCCATTATGTGATAATTGTGGGAAGAATCACCCTGGTACTTGCCTAAAAGGAATGAGAGTTTGTTATAAATGTGGAGAAAAGGGTCACCAGGCTCGTGATTGCAAGGGAAAGAAAGAGGCTATCAATGTTGAATGATACAATTTTAGGGAAATGGGGCATTATGCAAATGAATGTCCTAAGCGTCAAGGAAACTTACCTCAGAAAAGGCCAAGGGATCAAGGCCAATCTTATGTTGTGACTACAGTTAAAGCAGAATAATTAATGTATTGGTTCTTTTGGACTCAAGGATTATATTCTGGTTATAAGAATAATGTGATATATATAAAGATTGTACTGCAGTACTTTTTGATTTCAGTAAGGTTTTAATATGATTAAGGTAATCATATTTTTAGTATGTGACAATAAGAGAAACTTTAATTTGTTTGGGGAATCTGATGTTACAATTGATTTTGGAATTTAGAGACCTTTTCGAGAAAGTCTGGACAGAGGTATTTTGGATAACTATAAAGGTTGGAGTGGATTAAGTTGATCTTTGGATAGTATTGTTTAAGGTTGAAAAATTTATGAAGATTATTTTTGGAATATTATGATACTATAGTTTTAGGAAAAGGACAACCTGCAGGGTGGGGCATAACCCGTCGCGTCGGACAAAGCTGCAGGAATCGAACCCACAACCATAGTGCGACAGGCCTTTATTTCCTACCACTAGCCTACAGGAAGTCCCTGGTTATTACAAAATAATTTTACTAATCTAAATGGTATGTGTTAACATTTGGAACCTTATACAATTAGGATAAGTATAATATTTTTGAGTTTTATTATCTTTTTGAGTGAAAGATGAGTTGAAGGTTGAAACTATAATTGTCAAGCATAAATATATATATACCTATCTCTTATTCAATGAATAAATTAATTCTTAAACTTTAGTAAAGGGATATTAAAACAAAATATGTGTTATCCTAATACCTTATGTCTTGTTGAACTGATGATATTTTAAATCAACATAGATTGAAGGCTTTGAGGCCCTCAATTTGACAGTTGATTGTGATTGATGACCTCAATCACTCCCTACAAATATTTACATTTTTCCTCCAATTATATGTCTCTAATTGCCACCAATGTTCTCCTTATCGAGATCATAATTTGGTGGTGACTTTCTTATTTCCATTTCCCTCTTATTAAGGCTAAATTTTATTAACCTTATTTCCGATGTGGGTTTTCCTCAAAGGTATTTTCTCTTTTCAACCTTTTATTTTCAAAGAAAATTTTCAAATTGCGAGGACGCAATTTATTGAAGGAGGGGAGAATGTAACACCCCAAGCTTCCATGATACGCTTCTCATTCAATAATGTAATAGCTTGCATTGTACGCAACATCGAGTTCTAACACACTGCAACTAATCAAAGTAACCGTTATGAATAATAATAACCACTTTTTAAATTTATAGAAATTTTATATTTCAAAATGGACTTCATTTTTTTATTCCTAATATCTAAATTAGCCTATGTTGAATTTTTGGTATTTTTCTGAGAACTTCTATTTTTTATGAATAGTGAAAAATACTTAAAAACAACTTTTTTGATCAAAATAATTTATAGTGATAAATTATACTATTTAGTGGTTTTAAAGTATAATTAGAATATATTTTTACCATTTTATCCAATGGTGGTCATTAGAATTAATTTAACATTGAAATTGGACATAAACAATTGCCAATCTTTTCATATAAATTGTTTCTTAAAAACACGCTATTTGTAATGACAGCGGGAATTAATTATAAAATTAATTAATGCGACTTATATGTTTGGAATTTTGTAAAATAGACATCATTTTTGAATTCGGAATATCAATTATAGCTTAGGGTGAAATTTTGGCCTTGTTCTGAAAAACTTCAATTTTTGATGAATAGTGAAACCACTAAGTGGTAGTTAAATAACTGATTTTTCGTTTAAATGAAATATTACCACTTCTGTGATTTGATTTTCAAAAATCCGACATACATGGTTGTCATTAAGAAGTAAAATGTGGTTCAATGAGATTAAAATAATTTTTTGGTGAATAGTAACTTTTAAGTTCTTAATCGCGATTAGAGGTAATTAGTGTAGTTTAAGATAAAAATAATGTTTTAATAATATGAGATGAGCTTGAAACTTGTCCTACTTCTATTGGATGAGTCATGGCCGACCAATACAACCCATGGGTCAAGTTGGGGACCCCATGGAGCCACTTTAGTTGGAAAATGACATAAATACCTTTTATTTAATGTTAAAGTAAAAAATGACACAAACATGAAATGTTTTACTAAAACAATTTTTACATGGGGTTAAACAAGTCCTAATTTTGATTATAAATATTAATTAGAAAGATAAAAAGATTTCCTACATCATAGTATTTTTTTTATAATTTTTAGACATTAAATAAATTAAATTATTTATGACATCATGATGATGCAGCGATGACCTCATTATTTAACGATTTAAATAAAATGGAAAGATAATGTAAAATCCAAAGCGTACACTTGTCAAAAACCTATTGGATGAGTAGATTTCGAACCCTTATCATCTTATCCTCGAATTATATAAGTTTGGGACCTCTAAAATCCGAAACTCATTTTATAATAAAGTGACTTTTCTTTACTTTCCAAGAGTGCCCCTCCTCATCACTTATAAAAGGCCCCCACCTCTACCACATTATTCACACTTTCAAGCCTTTTGGTTCGGCCAACCTCTGCCCAAATACTCTCCCAACATCTCCCTCTTACTCCTAGAAGCCTCACTTTGGTCAGAACTCTTCCCAAGGAAGCCTTTGGCTCAAATCAAAAAGAGTTACCCGATTTTGAGGTAATGTCATCTCTAATGTTGTTTTGTTTTATTTTTCTTCTCCAACCCCCTAAACTCTTTTTATTCATTTCTTTTGTAACAACACCAGTATCCTAAATATACTAGGATGTTGTTATAAGAAGTATTAGAGCTACACTTACACACACCTACATCTAATGGTTAAAGAACATACGGTTTCTGTGGATGGCGAATTTCTGCCTCACGAAACGATGATTGTTCAACACTCATATAACACCTTCAAAGGTGGCCATTAAGATGTCACTATATTTATATATGATATATAATATGTTTATGTTTTACTTATTCTTCTGTATTTCTCATTTATGGCATACTTTATGATTTCCATTATGGGTAAAACGTGATAATTTCATTTTAGGAAGTGCGGACTACCGCCCCCTCAAAGTGATTTGAATCGTTAATGCCATATGTGGGATGTATAAAGGATGGAGTAGATGGTATTATACACTATATTATACTGTAATTATATTATACATTTATATCATTATGATTTCATTCCATTAAATATGAAATAGAAATGAAAGTAGCGTTCATGCGTACGTACGGCTTACCGTCTCCATGAATGGTGCATTTCATTTCTTACCTCTAAATGTTACGTAATATTATAAATGAATGTATATACTGGATATATATGATATATATGACATCTAAATCATGAATATAATTCTGGAGATAATGGATATTCTACCACATAAACAACTTGTAATTATAAGAAGTTTATTGTTGACTCAAGTATCAAAGATCGACAAAACAACCGTTATTAACTTAAATAATTACATAATGTTCATAACATTGTAATAAGTGATATAAAAAGGATAATGAAATTAAAAATGGTTCTTAAAAAGGTATATATTAACTCTAGTTTATTATTCAGGAGGTTAAAGAACGGTTGAGTCAAGTCAGACACGAGGTAAGGGAATTTCTTAACCCAATTTCCATTCTTTGGGTTAATCTCCTACTTTCAAATTATGTCATGATATTATTATGTCTTATTCTGTATTTTTACTTTCTTTATGTGTACCTACAGTGAATACACATAATAGATCTATTTTATTTTAAAAATAATCTTTTTAAGGACTTCGTCTCAATCTCCTTTCATTGAGGCATATTTGGTTTTATACACAACTTTCTTTTATACGGTGTATAAACCCCTTTGACTTTTACGGTTATTCCAAAGGAATCTTTTTATACGAAGTGTTTTGCTAAACGACAAAAGGGAATGTTTTTCTTTCCGTACTTATGCATCGACAACGACTTCTCCGCCGCCATGACCACTATTTGAGTTTCGGCTTCCTCTACAAGCCATACCCTTTTTTTAATGAAAAATAAATACCATGTTATACTTTTATTTTATTTTGGTATTGAAAATGGTTTTGAAAGCATTTTTATTATATCAATGTGTTGTATTGATATCTTGTGATTGAAATGTGGAAATGTTATGTTTCCTTTATGCATGTTTTATGTGATACGATTATGTTATGGTTTATGAGATGTTTAAACCTATTCATATGAGGAATGTATTGGACTTAATAAGTGACGGGTGGAGCCCGCTATAGCTCCTCGATGCATCGGTAGGTCTCATGAGACAACTAGACGTGGAATTGGCCGAGCCCCTTTCCCAATTTGATTTATGGTTTTGGCCGAGGCCTTAATCATTTTAGACGTCTTGGCCGAGGCCTTGACAAAGTGTTTCAGAATGTCTGGCATTATACATTCCCTCATTATGAAAGTGGTTATTGATATTGCATGTGATTATTCGACCAGTAGAATATCCATGTGAATAAGTGAATGGCATTATCTCATTTTACTTTTTCCATATTATGTTTAAGTTCATGTTTAAAAGGCTTTTGTTTTAGTTATACATTTCCTTAAATGTTTATGTTTATTGATGAAAGCTTCCGCTATATTGTTATCCTTACTGGGCATCTGAGCTCACCCCTTTCAATGTTTTAATATTTTCCAGGATGTGAAGAAGTATTTTATGAATGACCTGCAGGGATAGTCAGAAGAGGATATGAGTGTGGACTATGAAGACTTTGTTATTAGTTTTTCACTTTATGATGTAATGTAACATTTATGAATGTATCTAGTGTTTCCAAGGCTACTAAACTAATTGGTCTTTCGAGACTTGATCTTTTGTGATCATGCCAATGTTACGAAGTAATGCACCGACTCTGGGTAGCTGGGGTCGGGGCGTTACAGGTATCTTGCTGATATTTCATGATTCCTTAATTGATACAGAGGTTCCCCTCCATCTGTCAGGTAGACATCTAAGGATTCTCATGATCTGTTCTTTGGCAGTGACTTCTCTTCCAAGGGAAATCATTATATTGACAATCTCATTAAACCTGAGATACATGTCAGAAATAGGCTCATTAGGTTTCATCTTAAAATTATAATATTTTATAGTATAATTATTAAGACTCATTTCCTTTACACTAGATGTGCCTTCATGTGAGACAGACAAGGTATCCCAAATTTCATGGGCAGTTTTACAAGAAGAAATCCTATTAAATTATTCATCTCCTAAGGAACAGTATAAATCATTCATGGATTTGCAATTTTTATTGTAAGAAAGTTTTGTAGGTTCATCCCATATAATTCTATCAGTCACAGGGAGTTTGTATTCTTCTATAATGGATGACCAAATTTCAAAGCTCATGCTCTCTAGATGCATTTTCATTTTAATTTTACATTGACCATAATTGGTTTCATTAAATAATTGTGGTCTGTTGGTTACATCACCTTCTAATCTATTATCCATACTAACAAATTACTTTAAAGAGCTAGAAATTTAGAATTAACAGAAATTTATAGATCTTTAAAGTACAACTACAATCATAGTTGAGTAAGAGTACACAAAGTCCTAATAAATAAACCTCTGATACCAAATGTTGGTCGGCGTAGTTCACTCAATAGGGGAGGGGTGAATTGAGTAACTATAAAAATTTCTGTTACAAAAATATTATTTTAAAAGAATTGGTTTTCCCCAAATTTAGATACATCCCAGTTAATCAAGGTTATACTGTTATAAGAGTTTGACTGTTTAAACAACTTCTTTGAAGATTGATTTATTATCAGTAATCTTAATATGTATTATTAATATTACTTTTGAAGTTATCCTACTAAGACAAATCAGTTATTACTTATTTCCAATACTAACTATCAAAGTGAAATTAGAGTTTTCTGGATTATGCAATAAAGAAGTATAATAAAGAAGACTAAATTTAAATGGCACAGCGGATATGAAACAAGTGGTTCAGTCTCAAGCCGAGACCTAATACACTCCACTTGGTGATCACCTGCCACCAATCAGTTTATATAAATAAACTTTTATCCACAACCTGGATCGGGGTAAACAACAGTACACAGACTATCCAGGTCACACAGGGACCTCTTCCACAGTTTTCGTGGGTAAACAAAAACAATAACCAGGCCATACAGGGACCTCTTCCATAGTTGTCATGGGTAAACAGAAATAGAGAGTTGGGTGTAAGGATTTAGAAATCCTTCAGTTTAGCATAGGAGTCAATGTGTGTGTGGAATATACATAGTACACACACTGCTCAAAAGGTAATAAAAAGAATCACTAAGAGAGAGTAAATATGATTTTAGAAAGATCTATTAATTTGAAGTGCATCTCAGGACTCCTTCGATTTAGCATAAATGCTTCTGAGTCCTTCTCTGGTTTTTGTCTTGAAAAACAGAGTGTCATGATTCAGCTTATGTTCTCCATGAGCTTTAACAATGTGAAGATGTTATCTGGATTCTAGTGTACTTCGTATGTTCTTCAGCAGATTCGGATTGCATGCATGTGAAAATGATTTCTTTTAAAATCTTGCAAAATGTTCTTCGTGGTCATGGTCACACGCTTGTTTTTTTGTTCAGTATCACACTCTATTGCTCTTGGGAACTCTCCAATATTTATCTTTGAATTCATGAGATTTAGCTGACAGGTTCCATGTGTTTCGTGCCTCATACCTCGTACTATGTCTACAAAGAAACATTAATTATTTCAGTGCATTAAAGGCACCAAATATGACTGTTAAACATTAAATTGAAAGATGAAAAAATAGTTTAAGAAACTGTATCATAGTATGTTCTGCAAATGGTGTCTACTTCACACAGTGTCTGAGTGTCACATTCTGAGTGTCACGGTGTCTTGTTTATGGTGTCTGATCTTCACGGTGTCTGATCTTCACGGTGTCGGGTCTTCACAGTGTCTGATCTTCACAGTGTCTTTCTCATGGTGTCTGATCTTCACGGTGTCTTGCTCACGGTGTCTGATCTTCACGGTGTCTTGCTCATGGTGTCAGGCCAACTGTGTCTGGCTTCACGGTGTCTGGCTAACTGTATATGGCTTACTGTGTCAGGCTTCACGATGTCTGACTAACTGTGTCTGGATTATTGTGTCTTGCTTCACATTGTCTTATACTTAGGCAAATAACTGTATTCAGACTTAAACAGTAATGTGTATGAAATGGATTTAGCTTAACCATTATAAATAATGAGAGAATTTGAAACATAAATAAACGTGATGGGATATAATTTATAGGATTTAACTAGGTTGAATAATATATGTGATCATTAATGATATTTGTGATTATTGATAAGATTTGTGATCATTAAAACATGATTAATAAATGAGGAGTCCAACAGTATTGTCATCAAATATTGGAGGTACAAAATTGATCACACCAAGAAGTAAATAATATTTGTTATATTTTTTCAAAGAAAAAGATTATGGTAATAAATAATAAAAAAGTTTGATCAGATTCGATTTTTATCATATAAAACATCAAAGTTTACAAATAATGAATAAAATTATCCCATTATAGGACTATTTATAAGTTTTACTTACAAGTGGAGGATAGTGACCATATCTTTGGAGACCAAGATAAACATACATAAATAACACATTGATAAAATGGTTTAATTAAAACACATCAAAAAATTTGCAAAACCCAAGGACCAAAATATTTAATGTCTGTGAGACTAGATACATAAAAATGTTATTTATAACACTTATAAAAATTTCCTCATAGCTATTCTTTTATGGACCCTCTTCCAGGAATCTCATATAACATAATCAACTTCGTACAATAAGTAATATAAACATAAGAAATGGTTTATCTAGAATACTCATCAAGGTAAACTCATCAACTATCCAAAGATGTTAGATCATAAACAAGAGGGAAAACATGAGTAATGGAGAAATAATATATTAAAACATCATGGGTTCATAAGTGACAATCATAAAACTTGATTGATAATTGTGGATAATTTCATAGAAACAAAATTCAAATTAAATTTTATCAAAACATGTCTTGGAAACACATGGAAAACAAAAAAACATAAAATAATAACATAAGAAAATGAACCATCTATAGAACAAATAATATCATAGAAATTTGGCATACCTTGAAAATAAAGCATAAATATTAAAAATGAGTGGAATAAATATAAGAATAAGTAAGCTTATAATAGTGGAGAAGTAATAACAACCTAATTCCCATTATATTATAGAAAATACATCCCTTAATGATTCCCATAGTGGAGTGGTCATTCTTTACTCGATTCCCAATGTATAGTGGGTATTCCTTAATTTAATAGAATAGTTTTCTCATCAGATATAAAAAATTAACCAATGAATTTTAGGGAAATATAACACCCCACCTTCCTTAATAAAAAAATATGAGTTCCATGTAAAATAAAATCATTTATATTATCATAAATAATCCATTGGAGGAAAATGTGTTTAATAAAATTTATAAAGGGAATCACACAAAAAACATTAAAATTTGATACCAAAAAAAGATAAAAATGAATTATTTGAAAAGAGAACATATAGGTTGATTTATGAACCTTTAATTAATTTTATAATAATCCATTAAAATGGAAGAGAAATCACAAAATATATTTTTCTTAAAATTAACTTCTTAATATCATCTTAAAAAGATATTATTCTCAAGTTTCATTCAAACATCAATTTTCTTAAATATGAAGAGAAAAAATATTTAAATATTACATCAAAAAAAATACAATAATGTTAACTTTATAATAAATAAAACATGTGTTAAAATGTTTAGTGGAAAATAAGAATATAAGATAACGACATGGAAAAACATTATAAATATTTTAAAACACCTTTATGGATAACCCACACTGTTTAAAGGATTAAAAAAATTGTTTTAAATTATATAAATGGGAATATAAGTATTACTAGAGATAAAATAATTTGAGTATACACTAGGGAAAGTAGATAAATGGAGGGAATTAAAAACAAGTATATTGAAGAAAAATCCATTAAATTAAATGTGAAATAGTCTTAATAAAAATGCATTTTTATGAAAATAGAGAATCATAAAGGGGGAATAATTTGGTGTGAAATATGATTTCCCATGAAATGAATATTAAAATAAAACATAATATTATCATATGGCAGAATAATTCAGTATTGAATGATGATAATCGAAGTGGAGTGATTATGACTCAAGAAAAATATACGAGTCAACAAAAACCCTTACCTTATTCAGGCTTAGTCAATAATGTTATAACCTCCTATAAAACAAACAAAAATATCATAATAATCTATTTCATAATGATATTTATATACATTACCCTTTTATACATTCTATTTATGACCATTTATTGTTAATATATTAGTTAGTTATCACTTATTTTTACTATTGGGTGTTAATAAATTTAATTATTTCATGAATGTTTTATGATGTTGATTTTAGTAAAAAATATTTGATACCATGTATATCATTACTACGTGACATAAGATACCTAAATTTATGTTTTAAAATGACATATAATTTTATATTTTCTTTATATGAGAGTCTTATCATGTTTCACAAATGGAAAATCAATGATGAATTAGTTTTGGGTTATTATCGATATTCAGAGATTACTTAATAATGACCATTAATTTTGGGGTTATCCATACAGAACCATATTTATGATTTTAATTGATCTTATATATAATATATATTAATAGATTATAATCTATAACCATCCCTGAGGGTGGTAGTAAAAAATATATTATTCCACAGAGGCGATAGTCTGCCCATACACATGGATGATTATTTAATTTCCATAGCATGGTGAAAATGATTAATATTGTTTATTATTTTCAGAAAAAAAAATTATAAATGAAATTAATATATTTTAATTCATTTTTTGTACTATCATTGTGTGGATATGAAGTAAAATGAAACATGTTATGTTGTGTAGGTGTAATTCCATACATATGCACAAGTGATATTTTCACTTTACTTAAGGGAAAGGGTAGATGTGATTAATGCTTGTACCATAATTATATTTACATATAAGTATAATAGTTAAATTGATGTTATTATTTTAATTTTTTTTCTTGTAATTTGAGGAAGATAAATTTCACATAATGAAATGGAAAAAGGAAAGAGAGGTTAGGAAATTATACATCACTTCTTAGATTATCTCCTTTGCAAAGGGGTTAAGCCCTCGAGGGATGGTCTTTTAAAGATGCCAAAGAAAATTTTAGTTTTCTATATGTATATAGGATAGGGTTTGGTATTATTTGTGATGAAATAATGTGGTTTTTGTATGAGGAGAAGTGAGGAGAGGAGAACCTCTTCTATAAGTGAAAAAGGTTGACATTTTTTTAAATACCAAAAATGTTTCAATAATGAGAAGTTACTCTCAAGTCATGTGGCTCGAAGAATAATAAATAATGAATTGGGGAATATATAAGGTTTATATAATCCATTAGAACTCAATTAAAAAAAATTAAATTATTAGGCCCTTTACCCCTTAGGTTACTCATTTTTACCATTTTTTTATATAGCAATTAGTTTTACCTAGGTAAATTGATGAGACGTAAATCAACCTATTAGTCGGTTGGTCCGTGTTTGTTATATTTTTCAAGAACGGGAAGATAGAGAACATCAAAGCATGTAAACCCCCTACCTCAAGATACATTGGAGGTGTCGCGGTTGCGGTGGGAGGAGGGTCCACAATGGATGGAGTCTTCGGCGTTCGTCGATCCCGGATCGTTGCCGCCTGAGCTTCCTTCCTCCATTGGTGGATGTTTCCACAGGACTTTTCCAGAGTTTCCTCACTTGAAGAAGTTGTGCCAAAACCCCACCCCGATCTCCATTTAACTAGGAGGGGGAATGGTGAGTAACGCATGAGGAATTTAATGAGTAATTTAATGAGGAATTTAATGTGGTTCATTAAATGAATTAATGAACCTATTTTAATTCTCAATGGTGGAGTTACATAGTTGATGATTCAAGCCATTAAATGGCTTAACAAGTCACCAGACCCGCCACCTTCGCTCATCCATTGGAGAAAAGAAAAAAATAACAATTACATGTTATTTTACTTTTCATTAAAAAGTCCAAAAACTAACTTTTTCTCCCGAATTACTGCGGTTGAAGGGAGACTCACAAGAATATGTGGTCCCCCTCCTGGAACTCCAGTGGTCTTCATCGCCTATCAGCATAGGAATTATGTCGGCTGTGTGTAGTCTTCATCTGCTCTCGGATAACTTGCACCTTCTTAGCGGTAGCCTGTACCATCTCTAGGCACACGAGTGTTGGCTCTCCTAGATCCATCCAGCACAAGGTTGATCTGCATGGTCATCCATACAATGCCTCAAAAGGGGCCATACCAATGGTGGAATGATAGTTGTTGTTGTACACGAACTCCACCAAGGGTAAGTGGTCCTCCCAACTACGACCAAAATCTGGGATACATGCATGAAGCATGTCCTCCGTGGTCTGGATGGTCCACTCAGTCTGACCATCTTTCTGCGGGTGAAAAGATGTGCTCAAGCGAAGCTAAGTCCCGAAAGCCTCCTATAATTCCTTCCACAACCGGGATGTGAAGCGTGTGTCATGTTCTGAGATTATCGTCGAAGGCACCCCATGAAGTCGCACGATCTCCTGAACGTAGAGACATCCCAAGCTCTCTACTGAACCCTTCTCTCAAATATAAATGAAGTGGTACGACTTTGTGAGTCAGTCAACGATCACCCAGATGGTATCGTGCCCTCTAGACGTACATGGTAACCCCGTCACAAAGTCCATCGATATCCCTTCCCACTTCCACTCTAGTATCTCGAGGGGTTGGGTCAAGCCTGCTGGTACCTGGTGCTTAGACTTCACTTGCTGGAAAATGAGGTATATATAATCAAACTCTGCCATAGCTTTCTTCATCCCTGGCCACCAGTACTGACACTGGAGGTCCTGATATATCTTCATCACGCCTAGATGTACTGTCAAGGGGGATTTATGGAACTCCCTCATCACATCCTCTCGTAGCATCATTGGTACAACAATATGTCCTATGAAAAGGATTGTGTGCTCCCCACCTTTAGAATATCCTTCAGGTGCATGGCCTGAGGATATATGAGCACGTGTAGTCTCACAACTGTTGTCTCCAAGTTGCGCCTCCCTGACTCGCTGAAGGAGTGGAGGGGGAACTACCATTGACTGGAGTAAGACTATCTCATGTCCATCCACATAGGATATCTAAATCGAGGATAACTGCTCTGAAGCCTCTTTCAGTAGCTGCGAACTCGATCTCCGGCTAAGTGCATCTGCCACTATGTTCCCCTTCCCAGGAGTATAGACTATCTCAAAGTCATAGTCCTGGAGGAACTCTAGCCAATGTCACTATCTCAGATTCAGATCTTTTTATGTGAAGATATATCTGAGACTCTTGTGGTCTAAGTAAACAATGAATTGCTCACCCATCAAGTAGTGTCGCCACATCTTCATTGCGAAGACTATTGCTGCCAACTCCAAGTCATGAGTCACATAATTATACTCTGAAGGCCTCAGATGTTTTGAGTCATAAGAATTCATCACATCACCATGCATCAAGATGTAACTGAGTCCGGTCCCTGATGCATCACGGTAAACAACGTAGTTAGTGCCCTCCTCTGGCCACCTTAGGATGGGAGCACTGGTCAAGCTCTACCTCAGCTGTTGAAAGCTCTGTTGGCATGTCTCTAACCACAGGAAGGGTTTCCCCTTCTTCGTCAAGACATTCATAGGTGTTGCTACTCTAGAGAAATTGGGTACGAACCTCTGATAGTAGCATGCTAATCCAAGGAAGATCTGCACCTCAGTAACAATCCTGGGTGGCTCCCAAGAAAGTATTGCCTCAATCTTCGATAGATTGACTACAACTCTAGCCTCTGAGATGATGTATCCCAAGAAGTGTACCTTCCGTATCCAGAACTCACACTTTGAGATCTTCCCATATAACTGGTTCTCCTGAAGTGTGTCCAGAACTATCCTCAAGTGTACATCGTGCTCTTCGTCGGACTCTGAGTACACCAAGATGTCATCGATGAAGACCACTACAAACCGGTCTAAGAAGGTATGGAAGATCCTATTCATGATACCCATGAACACTGTAGGGGAGTTAGTCTCACCAAACGACATCACTTGGTATTCGTAATGTCCATACCAAAATCCGAAGGTTGTCTTTGGGATTTCCTCATCCCACACACGAAGTTGGTGATAGCCTGATCTGAGGTCTATCTTTGAGAACCACTTCGCTCCTTTCAACTAATCAAATAGATCACCAATCCTCGACAGAGGATACTTGTTCTTCATGGTCACCTAGTTTAGGAACTGGAAGTCCATGCATAGCCTCAAAATTCCATCTTCCTTCTTGGAAAACAACACTAGGGGTGCCCATGGAGAAACACTAGGCCTTACGAATACCTTCCTCTGTAAGTCCTCCAACTGTACCATCAGCTCTCGGAGCTCCACAGGGGCCATCCAATATGCTAGTGTAGATATCGGTGTTGTTCCTAGGTACAAGTCAATGTGGAAGTCTACATCTCTATGAGGAGGTAATCCTGGGACATCTTTAGGAAAGACGTCCTTATTCTCATTCACCACTGCTGGGAACTGTGGACTCGCCTCATCCACTATGTCGAAGGTCATGCAAGCCAGCTGATATGTAATTGGCTGCACCCTCCTGAGCGCAAGTCCATCTCATGTGATTCATTTTCCTTCTCACCAACAAAGGAAAACGGGCCTCTATCTTTGCACGTACATCACATTATATGTCTCAATTAGCCAATTTGTTCCTGAATTGCTGATAGCCAGTCCATGCCTAGAATGACGTCGTAGGGATTCAACGCCGCAACTAGAAGATCCCATCTGAAACTCTCTCCTCTAAGAGTAAGATCACATTGTCAGAAGCAGTGTGTGACCGTTGAATCTCCTCTCATATGAGTATTCAAATGAAAAGGTCAATCTAAAAGCTCAGTCGGAATCTGAGAGTCTCGAACTAAGTTTGTGACAAGGAAAGAATATCTAGCACCTGGGTTGATAATCACTATTGCTAAATTAGATAAGATATAGATCGTACCTTGTATCATCTTAGGGTTGTTAGGATCGTGAGCCTCCACTGCCTGTAGCTAGGAATGTCTCATCCACCTGCTCCCTGAGCTCATGGTGGACCACCTAGGGGTGGTGGTGGTGGTGACTGGTGACCCCGACCACCTCTCGATGCACATCCTGCTCCCCTGCCTCGTCTGCCGTCTGGATGACGCTCATGCTCATGCCGTTGTCGCTACCTTAGTGGCCCCTCCACCATCTTCTGATCATCCATCCAGGGAGTCAGATAGTCACAAGCTATGTGACCCTATCCCCTGTAGGAAAAACATACCATACCTCACTAGTGGCTCCCTTGGCCTCTCGAGCCTCGCACCTCTTACCCTACATCCTCGGGCCGCCCTCCGGAAGGTCTAGCATGCTTAGGCTTCTTCGTCATCTATCTATTGTCAGCTGCAGATGACTCTGCTACCTGTCATCTGGTAGGAGATCTCCTTGTCGGTGCATGCTCGGTAAGGAAGCTCTACATCAGCAAAGCTCACTCTAGCACCCCATCCTGTGTTGGGATGCTGATAGAAACTATCACAACTCTGATCTCTCATTGGATCCCCTGATCAAAGGTCTGGGCCCTGAAGTAAGGTTCTCGTACCATGTCTGTGGAGTATGGGGAGAGGTCAGTAAATCTCACCGAGTACTTAGCCATAGTTTGACTGCCCTGCTACAGATGCAGCAACTCCTAAATACGCACAGAGCATAGTTTCTTTGACACGAACTCTACCCTGAAAAGGCTCTCAAAGTCTAGCCAGGTGAGGGTTGTCTCCTTATGCACCTGGACCGCTGATTTCCACCATCATCCTATCGAACCCTGAAGAAGGCTAGCGGCCAAGATCGGCATCTACTCGGCAGGTGTCTCTACTAAGCGAAAGACCCGCAAAACCGCCTCAAGCCAATCCTATGTTGCCTGGGGGTCCGTCTCGCCTCAAAACCACAGAGGCCTCTATCTTTGGAACTCATGTAATGCGCTCAGCCGGTATGCATGATCCACAGGTATCATCTGCAGCTCAACAGGTGTTGATGCTATCGGTACACCACCTGAAGGTGTCATCACTATGAGTGGTCCATGTATCGACGCCTCGTCGCTCGGTGGGCCACTGTCACGATCTCTAACCAGAATCCTGGCTAGATGTCTTCATGGAGGCATTCTGTAAGAAATAGATTTTTCACGGTCAATAAGTTATACCTGGTGATCTGACTCAAGAAATATTAAGAAGACTTTTCAAAAAACTAGAAACTGATGTTTTCATGTACCGAGTAGGAAAAATAGAATTCAAGGTCCTGGTGTATGAATATGTTAGACGCCGCACCAACACTAGACTCCTTGTACTGAAAACCGAACTTAAGACACTTTACACCATTGCCTCATTAAAAGTAGACTCTTAGTTCTTTTGGTAGAACCGACCACCCTCGGATACCACTTTTTCATGACCCATCCCACGGGGCCCAGATGTGACTACCCTAATCCCACTTTCCATAGGCCAGGGGTTGGTGACTTGCACCTGAAGTCTTTTCCCAAACAGGGAAGGCATTGCCTTAGAAATCTGTGCATACTCAAGAAGGGAAACTTAAGTAAAAAAACCAAAAAAAGTAAGGTATAACCACGAGAGTAAAGTACAACCATAAGTACAACTGTAAACTGAAAATAGTGGTCCGGAATACAATCCCTAGAAACTAAAAAGAAAGTCAACAGCTATCGCATCTGCCCTAGAGCTCTACCTGGAGGGTATTAGCTGTAAGTCTGATGTTGAAGAATAGGATCTCAACTGCTCCCATAACACCAAACTCCACAAAGTCCCGAACCTCCAAAGTTTTCCTCAGAGCATCAGTAGTTTGAACTAGTCTCACACATGCAAGCGGAGCCCGTGCAGGGATGAGTATAACAACTCAGTAGGGGACCCCGAGACCCCCGAAGGTCTCTCAGTAATCCACAAATGAAAACATCACAAGAAATACCACAAAGGTAATATCTCAATCATGATCTAAATCATGAAGCACAAAGAAAAAGAGATAGCTCACTCTAACGGTATATCTTTAAGGTTACTGGGATAGGGATGAATAGTCATAAAGTTAGATCATCCTATATATAGTAACTCTACTAGAGACCCATATAGGTCACTGTATCTTGACCCGTATTGGTCGCTAGATGCTGACCTGTATTGGTCGATGGTGGTGACCCGTATTGGTCGCTGGTGCTGACCTGTATTGGTCGACGGTGCTGAACTGTATTGTTCACTGGTGCTGACCAGTATTGGTTGTTGGTACATAGGTAGGGATGATTAGTCGTACATCTATATCATCCCACTCTAGAGTTTCTGATGCTTACCCGTATTGGTTTCTCTTCTTCTTCATGTCACAGCCAGCCACTAGATTCTCGGACGAAACATGTCTGATCTCGGGAAGACTCTGCTCCTAAAGCCATCGGTCATATTTAAACCGATACTAAGTCCCAAAAAAATTATACTCAAGGGACTGCCCCGTCATAGGGGTCCCAACGTGAAAGACGGCGCGTCGATCAGACGCCTAGTCTGTGAGATATGAACACTTTTGTGTTGAGCACCCAGTTCGATTCAGAGTCGATCCAACCCGGTCGTACTCCAACATTCTACAAAACCCTAGTGGATTATGTCAAAAGGACATTCTCTCTCCAAGGATCCCAGCTCCGTAAATGGTTTTTCAAACGGATGTCTGGTTCACAAGATATGGCCCTTTAAGCGTTTATGGCCCCAAGAGGGGTCCGGGTCCAGTCCGACCTGGTCGGGACCGACCCGGCCTGGGAAGATCCGCCCCGATCCAAGTCTGGCCCAGACCGACCCCAACTGGCTTGGGCTGGCCTGGTTGGGTTGGGACGTGGTGAGCTCGGGCCGCTGGGTCGCAGACCGGCCCGACCCGCCGGGCGGTCCAGCCCATTGGCTAGCGCGACCCGCGCGGTCTGCTGCACTTGAACGGCTCAAAGGAGTCGTTTTCCTCCTTTAATTGGTTGTGCCACATAGTGTCACCTCATCACCTATGGGACCCGTAGGAGGTGGCTCCCAGCCTTCGCCACTACTGCAGCTTCAAAATCATGGCCCTTCAATGCGGCGCGCGACGGCGCGCCGCCTCAGCCTCTACGGTCGGCCGCTTCCGGCTGCCTGTACGACCACCGCGGCGCCGAGCGGTGCTTCTCTTCCACCATGGCCAGCGTTTTCCGGCTTCTGCCCTCGTCTGCCTCCCTCATCCTTCGGCACTGGTCGTCAACATCATTGTGTCAGGATTTCTTCCGCGGGCCACCGGGGTGAGCCCCAGTGGTCTGTTCTTCCTTCCGGACATGCATAATGTCTTCTCTGGATGTCATCGTCATTTCCCGACCCTCAAAAATTCCTTGCCGCCGCGTTCATTATTCTGCCATGAAGAACGCACCAAGGAAAAGTTTAGAGGAGGGTTTGGGCCTTGTTGGTTGTGGTCTGCGCCCTCCGCGTTGGCGTTTTAAACATGAGAAAAATTAATAATAATCAAAAGGAAGAATAATCCCCGAATTTAAAACCCCACAACAACCACCTGCATGACTTGACAAGATGCAGATCAACCCGTTAGTTGGTTGTTCAGCATTCATTATATTTTTCAAGAATGGGAAGAGAGAGAACATCAAAGCACATAAACCCCCTACCTCGAGATCCGTTGGAGGTGTCGCGGTTGCGGTGGGAGGAGCGTCCACATTGGATAAAGTCTGTGGCATTCGTCGATCTCAGATCATTGCCACCTGAGCTTCCATCCTCTGTTGGAGGATGTTGCCACAGGACTTCATCAGAGTTTCCTCACTTGAAGAAGTCATGCAAAAACCCTACCCCGAGCTCCATTTAAGTAAGAGGGGGAAAGGTTAGTAACACATGAGGAATTTAATGAGGAATTTAATGAGGTTCATTAAATGAATTAATGAACCTATTTTAATTCTCAACATTGTAGTTACGCAGTTGATGATTCAAGCCATTAAATGTCTTGACAGGTCATCAGCCCCACCACCGCCACTCATCCGTTGGAGAAAAGAAAAAAATAACAATTACATATTATTTTACTTTTCTTTAAAAAGTCCAAAAACTAACTTTTTATTCCGACTTACTGCGATCAAAGTGAAGATTCCCTTAAGCGAATCCTGACACTACAGATTCAATGGTGCTCTCATATTTTTAATCCGAGCACCAGTTCAAAATATAGAAAAAGCCGCTCGTGCATTTACTGAACATACCCGAAAAAAAAAGTTCAGAAATTCATTCGAGAAACACTGGGCCTCGAAATTATGCACTGTCAATTTTTTCAAACTCATAATAATCCCAAATAATTAATAAAAAATTACATTGAATTTTCTAGGTCTGTATAAGTTATTTGGGAAAGAACGATTCATTCTAACACTAAATCTCATTTATTATTTATCCACTACATGTATGAATTTTTGGTTAATTAATATAATTTTATTTACATGATATTTTTTATTTTTCTTATATATTTATTAGTAACATTAATCTAACATGTATCAGATCATTTAGTTTGGTGTCACATGTGAAAGAAACTATAGAATATACAAATAAATTTAAAGAAACAAATTCCAAAATATTGGGTCGTTACATTATCGATATTTCAAGCTTAAATCCAATGCATGATAAGTTGTTTTCAAGATAGATAGGTGATCATATTTTATCCAATGTTTTTTTTTCGAATGGTTTTATAGAGATAAAAAAATATGTTGTAATATAAAATGAATAATTATTATCCCAAATCATTCTTAATATGAGGTTGAGTTGAGAAATAAAAAATTTTAAAAATAGAATTTTAAACCTTAAACAACTTTTAAAACACCCTTTATAAAAATTAATTTACATATAAAAATATTATTAAAGAGATAGTAAATTATAGTTTTTAAAATATTTCATAAAATTATGATTCCATACTCAATTAAAACATTGTGAATAATTTACTATCACTGGTAACTAAAATAATACTAATGATTGTAAATAATAAGAGGACGAATATAAATTTGAAAACAATAGTCATAAAATATAAGAAGGTTTAGGCATCAGGTAAACACAGTCCAAAGAGATTATTACAAAAAAGTATAGTTTTTTCATTAAAATGGGGATTACAAATTCATATGTTAATTTCACCTCCAGCATATGATTCAACCAATGGTAAACATGAGTTCGGTGCCAAAAATGACCACATTGAGATAGATTAAACAATTTTTTTAAAGTGCATAAACTATTTTATTGCCTATCTATATAGATGTGTCACCTATAAGTTTAATTAATCAATATCTTGGATTAATTTCAACAAGTAATAATGAAGTTTCTAAGTAATTTCTGTGATTTATTCTTCCAAATTTCCACTACAAGAATTGAGTCTAATTTGACCCATAAAATATTCTATCTGAAGAGAGCATAATATTTGTTCACCTAAATACTTTAAAATAGTTCCACCTTATATGAAAATTTGATACCAATGTAATGAGAGAAAAATTCCTTGGTAAAACACCTAGTAGGTTTGAGAAACACCTTTAAATCTCAAGGGATTTGGGCATCTGAAAGCACACCATCAACCTTCATCTTATTCGGGGTTGAAATTAGTGGTATATCCTATGGATGAAATTCATAATTAGAGCTAGATTTTTCTTCCCTTGAACACCAATAATATACATGATATTAAATTTGAATACATTATATTTCAATTAACTTGTTTAAATTTTCAAAAGCCGCTCGAACAACCCTATGAAATGCAACGACACACATATAGGGAGTGGTTGGTTGGTTATCGAAAACAATTTCATTTCTCATGTTCCATGTGAATTCAAATAATTTCATTGTATCTTTAAATAGGATATTATAATATTTCTCTCAAAATCAAGATTTATTTTAGGAATATCATAAGGTAAAAAAATTGATTCCTAGGAAAAAAAATGCCTTCCAAAATCTTTCAAATGTAACCCTACATATTCATAATGACCCAAGAGTTATAAAAAATGATGCCACAGATATTGAGGAACCCTGAAATAGATTGGAAATGTTGAGATAAGTTTAATTAAATGATTTTTAATATGATAATGAAGATGAAATTATTTTCTTCATAACTTCAATTGATGAAGAAAATTAGACTGTGCAATAAAAGACTTTCTTATTTTGGGGATCCATCATGGAGAATTTATATCATGTTCGTATTTTATCCTATAGAGTTATTTATTATTTATAAATCATGTTATAGTTGGTGTCTATAAAATGGAATCCCTATAAACATATGTTAGGTTGGAATGAAGATAAAGACACAAGAGGTGGGTGGGTGGGGGGATGGGTGAATTGTAAATTTTTTAAAAAACATTAAAATTGTCAAACCGATCCACTTTTGTAATTGGGAAAGTTGTATTTTTACCATTTGTTTAGATAGATCATGTAGCGGTATATAATTAAAAGAGAAAAATTATTTTTATAGTGGTTTAGGGAACAAAGATACCTTATCCCAGTCCACCAATACTCTCTTCCTAAGATTGGTGATTTTCACAAGAGGGTCCTTTTCAAAGGGATCGAGATAATTGAGTAAAAGAAACTTCAACTTGTTTAAAAAAATTACAATGATTAGAAAACAAGGCAATCAACGGCCCTCAAAACAATCAGTCAACTGATTATTCAAAACTAAAAGAGATTGTATTTGTTTGTATAAATTCTCTTTGAAAGAATTTAGATGTAGATATGGTAAGAGAAAAATAAGGAAATATTTATAGGGATAGATACATAACTTCAAATAACTATCCTCCTAAATAATCTTTGAATTTACTATAGAAAATATATTCAAATAACATGGAAGTCGTGAGGAATAAAATTAGTTACCGTATGAACACGTAAAAACAACTATAACATGTATGTTTCCAAAGTGTATCACTAAAAAAGCTTCAATGAACTATAGAAGATAAATAATGGGTAGATAAAATAGTAAAAGAAAAAATATTCTCAGAACGCCTTGATGTAATCTTAAAGATGTTCATCTTATATAACATCTTAGAATCGAAGAGTTGTTCAAAAGATTCAAGTCTTGGATATCAAATAGTTAAATCAATTGAGATTAAATATGAATCTTGATTTAATTCATGGAAAATAGATCTGTAAAAATTATCATATAAAATGTGATCTTCAGAATAATAATTGTATTTGAAATTAGAAAGTAAATATTCATGAAAAATAATAACTTCCGTTATAAATAGGAAGAAATTAATCCATTGATAAAGTGCCTCTAAATTGGTCTTTGAATCTAATTATTGAGACATTTACTCCAACAAAGTCATAGCATAAATCTCAAAAATATCAACAATTCATATCCTACGTATGACTGATTCAATGTGGGGGTACTCAATATGAGGATAACTCTAAAAGTACAATTCAAAATGTACAGTACATTCCAAATTTAGAATTCTATAACATGGAGTATGATACCAATTTTAGGTTATATATGTTAAGTACGTACAAAAAATTAACTATTGAGATGAGAAGTTTTATCTCAAATCTTAGGTTCCTAAACCTAACATGAAACAGAAATGTA
Source organism: Viscum album (assembly GCA_963277665.1). NCBI lineage: Eukaryota > Viridiplantae > Streptophyta > Magnoliopsida > Santalales > Viscaceae > Viscum > Viscum album. The sequence continues at coordinate 511,608,441 of OY728145.1, forward strand.
GAGGTCTGAATGTGGTTATTGGATACAAAAGTTAGGTTGCAACATCACTTTTTAAATAGTGATTATAGACTTCTTAAAAACATCCAAAATACATTATAGAAAATGATATCGTTCAAATAAAAGATAATTATTGAGCTCAAAGTTATAGAATTCCTGAAAAAATAAAATAATTAAATACAATATTAAAATTCACCTAAAGAAAGTTTACCTACAAAACAAATGTGGGTGTTTTAGATCCTCAGAATCAATGAGAAATTAATGAGAAATTATGGGATCAACATATATATTCCCAACAATCTCAACCTTTTTAATGATCCCAAAACCCATATAAACATAAACACAAAAAGACTTATAGACTTATAGTTATTAATCAAATAAAAAAATAAATATTGATTATTACTCAAATATCGGAATGTTGTGTTTATCTATATTTAAATAATTTATAAAAATATATTAAAAAACACTTTATTTATCATATAACTTTAAGTTAATGTTATATAAGACAAAGTTAAGGTTACAATGAAAATAAATATTCTTAGAAATATAAAACAACAATAAAAAGAAAATAAATACGGAAGAAAATAAAAAAATATATATTTTTATAAATAATCTTGGTTTAGAATAAATTCTGGATCAAGGATAAATAGATTAAGGTTTTGTGTGAGAGGAAGGACTGGATAGTGGTTCATTAGTGGAATAGGATTCCGCGGTTAATAAAACTTGGAGAGTCTTTCTCACAACTGTCAAATCTACCATAAAATCCATGCAATTAAATTTTATTATGCCTACCCATTCCTTCACCAAATACCTCTATCCTGGACACATCATCAAAACATCAACCATATTTACCTTTAGAAGATTGAGCATATTTGACCATCATTTCTACTCACTGGTTGAGAAAATTATATCTCCGATCTCTTTTGAATCCAACCATTCAACTAACTCCTTATGATTTCTATAAGGGTGTACAGGGGTACACTATCACATTTTAAACCTTGAATCTTTTCATCCATAGAAGAAATATCAACAGAAAAGAACTCTAGTCTTCATAATACATATTGATATCATGTTCCATACGAAGTAAGAGACCTTCCCTTAGTTGATTTTGAAACATGTACACTAAAAATAGATTTATGAGAACTTATTCAAATAAAAAATATGAGATTTTAAAATGATTTCTTCTTTTAGTTTTTTAAACTATCATGAGATATCTCATTTTAGGAATCAAAAATATTATCAAAAATTTGACCTTTCCTTCAAACATTGATACTGAGTCTGGAGACACTCAAAATATTTTCTAGAAATAGATTAACTTTTCAATTCCTTAAAATACATTTGAGAAGTCACAATATATCCTTAAAGATTCACAACTTCGTCTTTTAATAGATTGAACTTAGAAACCATATCCATTGTAAAAGAATGAGTATAATATATAAATTGATGTTTCCTTCTTAGGTCTCACATATGGTTCTATAACATCAACCAACTAAATCGATTTAAATTCCACATATTCCCCAGTTGGAGAGGATATGCATCTATGAAATTTTATGACCTCAAAAAGATCATATATAGTCTTATCCATGGACTTCCCAACCATGGAAACTAAATGACTCTCAGTCAATTTAGTTTTATCAGTAACTAGGGTACCCACCTTCTTAGAAGAATGGTCTTCTTCTAATGGTTGTTCATTATAAAAAACAATTACTTCTATTATTTGAGAACATTTATAATTAGAGACATCATTTACTAGTTTTTTTTTTGGAAGTTGAACAACTTTCTCATCTATTTTTTCAACTGCAGGAGCTGGCTGCACAATCTCCCTAGTAGTTGATTCAAAAACATGATCTATTGATTTAGGTTCCTCAATTCTTTGATGTCTCTGGACAAGAATAATAACACTATTTTTCCTCAGCAGAAGGTTCTTTAAAATCTCTTTGAAACTGAAGAAAATTCCCAATACATGATGGAATATTTTCTTCCAACACGCACCTTTTGTTATTACTGAAAGGAAAATTTATAGTTCCAACTAAATAATCTTCTAAACGTGAAGCCACTTGTGCCAACTAAAAGACTTGTTTTAATTCTGAAACCGTATTTAAAATAATGATTTGATGTTTATTTCTATGGAATTTATATTATAAAATGAGAAGAATGATAATCAAAAACCATCATGAAATATTTTATTATTTCATGATGACCATGCATGATATTGTAGACCATGAAAATAGTGATTTTCATGAAGAGTAGTTGAACAAAATATGAAATTCATGTAATTTATGTTTTGTATATTGGAAGAAGTAGGTAACCCTTCATGCATGCATGAGAAATTATATTTTTTCCTATCAAGATTAATTGAGGTTAGAATTATATTATGTTGAATATTTAATGAAAGAGTTAGCCAAAATATTTTCAGACACGTTGGCATACCTAGGACCCCTCAACCGCACATGTGGTACCTAGGGGTCAACCATGTGGGAGAGGTCAACCAAGAAAACCACATGTGGTAGTTTAGAAGTGATGGATGCATAGTTCCCACAAATTATGCATGAATGGGTGCACATTGGAAGCCTCAGTAGACCAAGCAGATGAGGAGAAACTACAAATGGGAATGAGTGTGGGATTATGTTGGTGCAGATACCCCGCTGCCTTGGCACATATGGTCATTGACATGAGATTATTAATTAAGCAGTGCCCAATCGAAGTCATGCTCATTGTGGCACACCGGACACATGTGAACTGTTCACAAGTATTAAAATGATATAGAGATAATGTTACCGTTTGACTTCAAGCACTCGAATGATCATCAAACCTCTATGTTTTCATATCCTTCCAATCAACATGATAGCCTACCGGACATCATTCCTTCGATGATCATCCACCACTGGCAATCATACCATGCTCTGAGAATTAACTCAGGTGATTGCAATGAGCTCATGTTTATGATTTAATATTCTTGAATGATTTTTATGATGATCATATGATCAAGAGTGAGAGAACATTATTTGACTAAATTCAAAAAAGGTTCTATAGGATGTGTTTCATATCTATTGTACATGCAATAGTTTGAGTATGAGGAGGTGCATGTGATTGTTATTGCATGAGCGTGAAGAGTTCCTATGTGAACTCACATATGAAGTGACACAACAATTATCAGAATTTTTTAAAAAGATAAACCATGTTTGATAATATTTAAATATGCGGAGATCTTCATTAATTCAATTGAGGATAATGAAGACACAAAAAAATAGATTTTATCTAGTGATTGAATGAGGAGGAGGCGGTGGACCTTGCCTATAAATATTGAACCCCTGAGGTCGTGCAACTTTTTTCCCCTTGTGTTTATTCAAGAAATTTTTTTTATGAAAAACATGGCATCATTTGAGAATTATTTTATGGGAAAGGAAGTATAAGTGAAACGCTCCTATGCTATTCAAATCAGGGTAGTTAACTTCTCCTCTTTTTTCACAAACAAGAATCGTTACACTTTTTTCTTCACGAAAGAATAAGAATCGTGCAGTATTTCATGAAGAAAAAACCATGAGTATTCATCTTGTGTTTCACACTCAAAGTGAAATATGACATACAGTTTATCAAGATAGTGATGTGCAGTATACTCCACAGTTTTATGCGAAGAAGAAACATACACTACTTCATTGTATATACATGAACTAGTATTATACAATCTCTTCATGAAGGCCTTCTATCTTGCGCGAAGAAAGGAGTAGTTGTGCGCTAAACACATGCGTGAAGGAGACTGCATGCATGCATGATATAGGTGGATGTGCATGCAGAAGTAGTTCATCAAACCTACTAATTTATCTAATCCATTTGAAGAAAACCAAATTGAGAAAATAAAAGATCTCCCTATAGGTAGTGAAGAAGAAGATAATTGAAGCACGCAAAATAATTAAAAAAAATATATGTGATAAGGTTCATTAATAACACATGCATCATGCTTATGCATGAAGTGATATCAAATAAAACAACTTGAGACTACAGTATGGAATAATATCAGATGAGTGCATATCCAATTTTTATGTTTATTAAGGTTGTGTGAGACTATTCTTTCACGAATTGATATTATAAGTGCAGTGTGATTCAGTTTCATAAATAATTTCCATCGAGAAGAGAAAATAAGAACCGATAAAATAACAATTGTTGATATTGTGTATCTAGGAAGTCTAACATATGAGTCCAGATTTATATTCATAACATCGAGACTGATGAAGATAATATTTTTCCCGGGTATAAATTGATTATTATTTAGGGAAGAATAGTTCTGACAATGCTAAGATGAACATTCTTTAATTAGAAAATCACAAAGAAATTTTGTGATTCTAGATTGAAAGAAGAACACATGTAGTCATATATGCACTAAATAAGAAATAGAATTATCTGATTATCAGTCCACAACTTATTCAAATTATTGTGATATAAGTATGAAGAATAAGAAGTGGATCTTTTTTGATTTTATATAGAAGAAGAATCATTGATTGTGTGTTGTTGTGAAAGTAACAAAGTGATGAAGAAGGTAGTGGATGAAAAAAGTAGCATTGTGACATCCAAAAAAATCACATCTAGTGGTAGAATTAATTAGTGTTACAAAGTACCCTACAAAGAAGGTAAATAATTTCTCCATAGTCATTATAATGAACCAGCATGTAGTTACAAGATGGACCAAATCATCACCGGTATAGGGAAGAATAATTGTTTCCTTCCATCCTCTTGAAGTGTAGGGACCCACACTAGATAAAGATTTTTTTCTATCCACACCACTTCAACTTGATATCTACTTCAACTTGATATCTTATTATATTAGAGAATCCATGTACTGTTTGCCACCATACACGTTAAGGACTAACTACTCTTATTAAGTAGCAAACCCTATAAAAACATCACGTGTCATTCTAAACTACTTTATTGTACTTTCATGAGAAATGAAGGAGAATATGAGAATACAGATCCTAAAAAGTATAATAGGTAAAAGGGACAAATTATATAATTAGTGAAAAAGATCCAAACATTTATCCAACCACCCTCTCATTGTTGAGTGAATCTTAAATTGGTCCTCTTAGTTGGTATCAGAGGAAAGGTTCACCTATATTGGATTCTATGAATTGCAGCTATTCTCTTTTGAGGATTTGATTTCATTTCCCTTTTTTATAATAAATTGTATTTTTTTGTGAAGACTTAGTTATATCTTAATATAATTATATTTTTATCACGACCATGGTTAAGAGGAGAAATAAATAGAAAAGGAAGATGAATAATAAGCCCATATTATCAAAAGAAGAGGAAGTATCAGTATCTCCATTCCATTTTAATAAAGAAGAAAGATCGGGATTGAGGAGTAAAGAATAGGTAGATCATGTTTCCACTCTGGATATGGACAGTCTCTATAGCTCAATTGCATCAATAGATTCATGTTATCAAACGGTATGTGTTGGTTCTTATCAAAATCTTCTTGAATCTGATCCAAGCAGTGATGGGAGTGATAGCATGTTAGTTGATTTTTGTAATTGATTCATTAAGAGGATTGATGCATGGAAATCCTAATGAATGTTTCTCTAGTATATATGGTATATTTTAAATCATGTATGAATATATAACTCATCATTAGAAGAAGTTATAAGTAATATATATTTATTTAAATGTAAAACTTCTAGAATGTATAAAACTATCCAAGCAAGTCAGTGCCAAAGAAGTGAAAAAATTGATCTTTAAAGCCATATTCTCTATGTTTGAAGAATTGTGGAATAACACTATTGGAGATAATGATGTATCCACTCAAGATATGTAAGTTCAGATCCATTAAATTGAATAAATGGTGAAATAAATCAATGATATAAGGTATTTAAAATTATAAGAAGAATCTGAGAAGATAAAAGAAGTTGACTCTTTTCTATAAAAAAACAAAGTTAATCTGCACGAAGAGGAAGTTGAAAGTATAAAAAGGAGTATTTTCAATAGAAGATTATTGGGATTTAAGATCATAAAGTCAACCTTGATATGATGTATCAATAATTGGAAGTTAGTTGGCCAATCTTGAGAAGAAAAATATTGAGACTTCACAACTGAAGGAAACAATTTTCCCTATTACTCAATTCTCATTGGAGGATTATAAGGTTAAAGAAACTAAAACATATGAAAATAAGATCACTAATTAATTTAATGATCTATTAAGTAGATAATAAGAAATAGGTACCATCCATACTATCTTATAATAATGTTTCTAAATATATTTCCAGAATCACTGTAGGTTGGAAAACCAAATCTGGACATGTATGGATGAATAGAGAGAAGAATCCTACCACCATGAGTATGGTGGATAGGAAAAAGATTATGGAATCTGGTTCCCCATAAAGATCAAAAAAATCTATTAATAAAACCCAAAAACTTCATAAAAATGAAATAAAAAGTTAAATTTTTTTGGGTTATTGTTGGTGGTACAATAGATTCAGGCATTGTACACTAGCTTTTTGGTGCAATACTCTAAATGATGAAGCACAAATAAGCATCATGTTATCGGAAGAAATGTATACATGAATAAACAATATCCACTGGTTAATAAAAATATGTATACTTCAAATAGATTTGAAAATATTGAAAATATCTGTCATGTATTGAAGGATAGTGGTAACAAGAATGGTGTATTCTCATCTCAACATGTATCCAAAACTCATGAGAAAAGAAGACCATGGAAGGGTTCTAAGAATGAAGAAGCATTCTTGTGAAGAAATAAAAAAAATTATAAAAAAAATTCTCCAAAGAAAGTATCAAAGAAGAATGATGAGACAACATTTGATTCTGAATCCGTGAAGATGATGAAAAGTGAAACCTCCCAAATAACAAATACAAAGTATATCACTCAGAATACCAAAAAATCTCAGGATCCGATAGAAACCGGTCATAAAAGAAAATATATTAAAAATAGATAAGCAAAGTTCAGGTTACAAGGGATTATTACATGGGCGAGAATATACCACACCTTGCATATATGCATCCACCGCTGACTCAATGTAGTCAGGGGCCGTGAAGGACCACATCATATCTGAATTCATGACTGCCCTCTTGGACAACACATATTCCACTTGATTCGCCTTCCTGTATGTGTGAGAGATCGCCAAATTGAGGTGAGCGGCCATGTTGAGGCACTCAATCTAGGAAGGTAAAATTTTCTAAGGCACATCTCATGCTCAGTCTTTTAGAGCCCTCACTACAACTTTAGAATCAGACTCAATCCACATATATGTCCAGTTATATTGGACATCGTACACTATGGCGTACACCATGGAAAGTAGCTCAACTTCATAGGCCGTTCCAATTCCAATAAACTGATAAAAACAACCTTTAACAAACCCACGATATGTACGGAAGAAACCACCACATCTTGAAGGCCTGGGAATTCCAAAAGTAGCCCCATCAACATTAAAATTAATCCATGAGGGGATAGGGGGAATCTAACAAATACATTTCAGCACTTTTGGCTTCTTTGGGTGACCTTCTACACCCAGTAATTAGAGAGTATTCAGATCATGTATATAATTACACATACCTCCTGTTTGAATTGATGATGCTGCATACACATCATTATGAAAAGCCATCCTTCCCGGGTGAATATAATATTGTTGTCCATCAAACAATCTACTATTGTGTTCATTCCATATAGAGGTGATCGCAGAGCCAACAGCTGCCAAAATGAGATTAAAAATTTGTGCACTAACAGTAGCAGAAAAATGCTCTCAATGAGGGTATTAAACTGCATATGGCTGCCAAAAATTCAGCCCAAACAGCACACTAATATACCCCCATAATGTATGAGCAAAATCACAAGCTAAACATAAATGATTAAAATCTTCTTAACCATGGAAGAAAAGAGGAAAGGCAGAGGAAAGATGTTGCCCAACCCTTTTAAATTGATCCTGTAGGGGAAAGCGGAACTTCCAGATCCTCCACAATAGAAGAAATCTAGAGGGCTGGATAAAAGAAGTGCTGAACTCCATAAGCCAAGCATGTGGCCCGTTTACAGTGCCACGTTCTAGCTTGTAAAAGTCCTTGATGTTGAAGCGACCATGCCGATTAGGCTTCCATATAATGGTATCACAGTTGATGAAATTATACCTCTAAATTTCCAGATTGATTTGAGCATGAAGAATTGCATCGAAGCTTGAAATTTGAGATGGAAAATTCCCAATCGAAAGATGAGAAACATTAGAGGGGATATCAATCATGTCCTTCAGAGGATTGTCAAGCCAGGTAGTATTCCAGCAATTCAGTTGAGAGTCTCTGCTGACAACCCACTTGGTATCAGAGATAATTTTATTGAAGTAATGTTTAATAGATGGCCACACAGAGGATGCATGGTAGTAACCATAACCATTTAAAAGCTTTCATTTGAATTGGTTTAGTAAAAAATCAGAGGAGATATCACCAGAATATAGACTCCAAGTGAACGTCCCAAGAATCCCATCATTAAAAATCTTGATATCTTTCACTCCAAGACCACCTAAATCAATAGATTTAACGCAATCTTTCCATGAAACAGTGATCATATTCTTTTCATGCACTGAACCAATCCATATGAAGTTTCAGATCATCCCTTAAAGTTTCTTTAGAATACTTATGGGACATCTGTAAAGCGAGGAGTGGACAAAATTTGAGGTGATCAAAGAGTTAACAAGACATACCCCTGCCACTTGTGACATAGCTTTCCCTTTTCACTGGGCCAATTGATTAACAATTCCAAATCATATGCCTTCATGATATTCTCTCTTCATTTTGCCCCAAAATAAAGGAACACCATGTAGGGACCACTCCCAATATGGGGAGTGATTGGCGGAGGGAGTTTTGCAGAGGAAGTCCATCCTATCGGCAACAGATTTCCTTGGACGGCAACAAACCTGGTGCAGGTTACTTCGGTTGGCAGCCGACAACAGCAGGTGGTCAAGGTGGGTAGCAGTCATTGTTGAAGCTGCCAATATGGACAGCAGCCGGCGGGAGAATTTTCAAGGGTTGATGCACCAACCCTTGACGTTGCAGAATCTGGTTTCTTTATAAACATGAGGTGTGTGTAATGGAAGTGGTGTGGTGTATTTTTGTATCCTCCGTGATTAACCGGAGAGAAGGGAATATAGAAGCGGCCCTGTTTCTCCCGTGGATGTAGGTCATACGACCGAACCACATTAAATCTTGTGTTGCTCCGTTTGCTCCTGTTTTTGTGTGTTTGAGGTACCACGCACCTCCGCTGCGCCCCAACAAGTGGTATCAGAGGCGAGGCGGAGCGAACGGAGGTGAACCGGCGAGGCGACGACAAATTTTCCGGTGACCGGAAAATTGAAAGTGGTCGGAAAATTTTTCTGAGGGCAGATTCGGGAAGAGGGCGGCGAGACGATTCCAACGGCGCAAACGGCGAGAAAAACGGAGTTGAAACGAAGGAGATATGGCCGGTCAAAGTTCGGTCAAACCCGCGGGTGAACAGTAACCCCGTGCCGGAGAAGACGGTACTGTTCACGCCGCCGGCAACAATTCCGGCAATATTCCGGCAGGAATTCCGGCGTGCCACGTCAGCGACACGTCAGCGCCACGTCAGCGAGCGATCTGGACCGTTGAACGTGTTTTGACCATATCTCGGTCAATTGGTGTCTGATTTCGGCGATCCAGGAGTCGATTCCGACTATTTCGACCGTTCCGGACACATCCGTACGGTTAGTTTTTGAAAATTCGCACTCTATCAGGTGGTGATTAAGAGGTGCGACATCGACGGTGGTGATCGCGTTTTGCGACGACGACGATGGCTGGTGGCGGAGCACTACCAAAATTTGACATCGAGAAGTTCGATGGTCGAAACAATTTCGGTTTGTGGCAAAGCACGGTGAAGGATCTTTTGATGCAGCAGGGCCTGATCAGACCGTTGATCGGAGAAAAGCCCGAGACAACCAGTGCCAATGATTGGGAAGAGCTCGAGATGCGGGTCGTCAGCACAATTCGGCTATGTCTGGCGAATGAGGTAAAGTACTCGGTGTTGGACGAGACATCACCGAAGGAGATCTGGAAGAAGTTGGAGCAGCGATATATGGCGAAGTCGCTCACCAACAAGTTATTCCTGAAGAAGAAACTGTACCAATTGCGCTTGGACGAGGGAGCGAATTTGTTGGATCATACCAATGAATTTAACAAGATCCTGACGCAGTTATTGGGGCTCGGTGTGAAGGTTGGAGAGGAGGATAAAGCACTTTTGCTTTTATCATCCCTACCAAGCTCATTTGATGGGCTTGTGACTGCATTGCTCGTGGGGAATGAGACATTGAAGCTGGACGATGTGATGGCGTCGCTTCAAGATTCGGAGGCATTTCGAAGACCTTCGACACATTCAGGCGATAAAATCATGGCGATGCGAGATGATCAGCGTGGGAGGAGCCGATATCGACAGTCAAGAGGTAAAGAATGGCGGCCAAAATCCAGGGGACGTGATCCGAGCGAAATCATGTGTTTCTGGTGCGAGAAGAATGGTCACTATAAAAGTGATTGCGGAGAGCGCAAACGGTACGTTGCTGGGAAGAAGAAAGTTGAAGAGGAGGATGTGAACATCACAGGATTATATGCAGATGATGAAATCTGCGTGACAACGGGAAGCGTGCACTCAGATGAGCGAGTTGAACGGGGAGAAGTGCAGTGTCATTACTGCAAAAGATACGGGCACATGAAGCGGGAATGTCGTTTTCTGAGAAGGAAGAACGTGCGGGCTCAAAATCCAAAGGAAGACGGATGGGTTCTGGATTCGGGGAGCTCGACACACATATGTACGACGAGAGGTACATTTGATACTTTTCAGCAGGTGCAGGACTCGGTGAGACTTGGTGATGGGTCAACATGCAAGGTTCGAGGAGTCGGGACGGTGAAATTGAAGACACCCGATGGAGGAGTTCGTAAACTGGGTGATGTGAAATTCGTTCCGAGGATGAGACGGAACTTGATATCATTGAGTAGGCTCGATGCGAGAGGGTTCAAGATTTCCATATCAGGTGGAGTATTAGAAGTCTCACGTGGGGATGCAACGATGTTTACTGGGAAGAAGTCCCAGGGGCTGTATCATTTGATGGGGATCGCAGTCAGCCCGAGATCGAGTGAAGATGATGGAAGTGCCACGTCATCTGGCGTGAAGAAGCGTGTTCGATTTGCTGATGAAGTTTTCAGCACCTGCAAGGAGACTGCAGGTCAAGCTTCTACCCCAAATTGGTCGTGAGGGGGAGATTTGTAGGGACCACTCCCAATATGGGGAGTGATTGGCGGAGGGAGTTTTGCAGAGGAAGTCCATCCTATCGGCAACAGATTTCCTTGGACGGCAACAAACCTGGTGCAGGTTACTTCGGTTGGCAGCCGACAACAGCAGGTGGTCAAGGTGGGTAGCAGCCATTGTTGAAGCTGTCAATATGGACAGCAGCCGGCGGGAGAATTTTCAAGGGTTGATGCACCAACCCTTGACGTTGCAGAATCTGGTTTCTTTATAAACATGAGGTGTGTGTAATGGAAGTGGTGTGGTGTATTTTTGTATCCTCCGTGATTAACCGGAGAGAAGGGAATAGAGAAGCGGCCCTGTTTCTCCCGTGGATGTAGGTCATACGACCGAACCACATTAAATCTTGTGTTGCTCCGTTTGCTCCTGTTTTTGTGTGTTTGAGGTACCACGCACCTCCGCTGCGCCCCAACACACCATGATATGTAAATGGGAGGGATCTCCTATTAACCCCAAGGCATTGAATTATTCTATTTTTCCTACTGATTCGAAATCCCTCACCAAATATAGTAAAAGATTTTTCCTAGCTGATGGCTTGTCCAACAACTTTCTCGTAATGTGCAAAAAAAACCTTTGATCGCAGAGATTGTTTTCCTCAAAGTTTGACCGAACAAAAGGATTTCATCCTCATATAAAAGATGTGAAGGAACCTATTAATTCTTACCAACTCTGACATTATTGTATAGACCAAGATGAGAAACATCATTAATACATCTGCTCAAATAATCTTCAGGAATCGCAAAAAGGAGTCCTGAGAGAGGTTCACCTTGCCGCACACCTCTAGTGTATTAAATGTAACCTATGGGTGCACAATTGATAAGAATGGACAGCCTGGAGGAGTTAAGAATGACATTAATAAGCTTAATGAAAGCACATTAGAATCCATACCTTTCTAGAACATTCAAGAGAATGCTCCATTTCATGGTGTCAAAGGCCTTGGAAATATCAATCTTGAGAGAAAAATTTCTATCTTTTACTTTCCTACTCATAAAATTAACACCCTCAGTGGTTGTGAAAATACATTTTTGGATGGTTCTTCGAGGGACAAAGCCAATTGATTCATGAAGATATGGTCTTTGATAAGGGCTCCCATTATATTCATAAGAATCTTACTAATAATTTTGGGAATCGTATTCCCAAGGGAAACTGGCCTGAAATCTTTGACATCAATCACATTCTCCTTTTTGGGAATCAACGTAATGAAGCTTTCTTTTTCTCCATAAGGAATCGAGGCATGAATGAACAATTCTCGGACTGCCTGAGTGACATCATCTTGAAAAATATCCCAATAAAACATGAATAATTTGTTGGTTAATTCGTCAAGGCCAGGAGCACTGTCCATATTCAAAGAAAATAAGACTGCATTAACATCCTCTCTGGATGGGGCAATCATAAGGGCTCAGTTGAGGTGTTCCACAATGCAGGGACTAATATTTTCAACCATTTTATGCATATTATCTAGCCCATTATCAGAATATATCTCCTTAAAGTGCTCCACAAATGCCTGAGAAATTTCAGACTCAGAGGTGTAGGTGTTACCACTAACTCTGATTTCCTTGGGTCCCGCTTTGGCTTTCTTTTCTTTGTGTAATATGTGAATGAACTTGGAGTTTCTATCCCCGTCCTTTAACCATTTTACATTCAATTGATTCTTTTTCTAGCCATTCCTTCATAGTGAGAAGTTCATCAATCCTATCGTGGCTCTGAATCTCATCTTGAGAGGGAACATTCTGATGCTGATTCATGATTTGACACTGATCAAGAGGCTCTTCAGCAGCTTTAATGTCCTAATCCAGCTTGTAAATGATCTTTTTCTCCATACATTCAACATAGCCTTAGTGCGCTTAAGTTTCCTAACAAGCTGTTGAAATGGTTTGCCAATGGGTTCAAATTTCCATGCTTCCAACACTGTTTCCTTGCATCTAGGAACCACGAGCCATCCATTATTAAAATGAAAAGGAAGAGGTATAGACCATTCCATTTGTGTAGAGACTTCCAAAATGATAGGGTGATGGTCAGAGTGATGTTTTGGGAGCATGAATCCTGAGACTCCGGTTGCAGCGCTCCTATCGTCCATTTTAACAAAGCATCTATCATGCCGACTTGCCTGTCTACCATGCCTAGTGTATCTGCTCCATGTAAAATAAGCACCTGCGAAGGGCACCTCAACAAAGTTTAAATGATCAATACAAGAGGTAAATTCTGAAGAGGCAATGTGATTGAAGCAATCTCCAGTTTTCCCTCAGGTTTCAGCACTCTGTTGAAATCCCCAAGAACCACCCATTTCCGATCTATATTATCAGAGATTAATTGAATCTCCTGCCACAACTCCCCCTGCTTGATGTGGGATGTGGATGAATAAATACATGAGATCAAAAAACCATGACCTACTATGCTGCAAGAAATTGAAACACTCTGAGGCCTCATGTTGTATGAACTAATGAGAATATATTCATGTCTGAGCACTCATAGGTGATCAATATTTGAATCATGAGAGTTCTGATAGAAAAATCTATAACCAAGAGCTTGTAAGGGTTGGTGTCCTCAGAACCAACTGTTTTGTACATTGATTACATAAATGTTCACTTATTATATATTGTTCATTGTTCTGCATGACTATAATATAATAATGTCCTGAAATATTTGTTGCATTAATAAGGTCATAGCAGATTCCCGCTATGATGAGAACCTTGAAATGCTATAACAATATTCTTAAATAAAGTTCTGCGGTTGGATGACATACTATGATAGGACACATAGTATACAGACCGTCATGTACGAGTACTCATAAGAAGACGAGACTCTCTCTCATGGAGTTCGCACTTGGTAATCTCCAAGATGGGAGATTATGAAAACAGACCCGCCAGTAGTAATTCCGCATGTCTTGGTGTCATCGGATATTGCTATCTACGAGCGTGTGTAATGGTCCTTAGACTGGAAGATTATCATTAACTCATGTCATGACTCGCGCACTTAGATTTACTGACGAAAACCGTCACGCAGACAGTTGGCGGGAAGTAGGGTACGTTGGGTGCGTCACGAGTGACATGTTGTTAATGGATAAGTCAAGGAAGGATTTGTCCCTTCCATTTATGGAAGTTGATATCTCGGCCCTTTGATTGAAATAGAACTGTCACATTAAATTTCATGGCCATGGTGTAAACGATGAGTTTATTTCAGGTAGTCAAAGAACGACATATCAAGCATATAGGTTTATGACACTGCCATGAAACCTGCTTGATGAGATATTGAGACAAAGGGATTAAATTACACAGTAAGCGCTCGTATGAGGTGATACGTCAATGCGGCGTCAACTTCTTTCTCTTGGGTGCCTTGACCCGTTGCTAGACAGTAATCTTGGACTTTAGGCAAGCCCGCCTAATGCCAACAAGAAAGAGGCCTAGAGGGTCACACACTAAGTGTATCCAAGTATCTCAAGTTGAATAAAGATTATTCTCGTACGTGGTTTAATAATTATTCAAGGAAGCCTAAGTTGTTTTAAATGATGGAGGAAAAAGAAAATAAAACAAGTACATGTCGTGTATTATTATTACATGCCGTGTAGTTTTATTTTGGAAAGGAAATGAATAAATGAAAACAAGATATACACGCCGTGTACATTTAATGTACACGCCGTGTAGTTTTCAATGAAAAACAAGTACACGCCGTGTATTTATTAATACACGCCGTGTAGTTTTTTTTTTAGTTGGGATTTTGAGGATATAATATTGTTTTAAATGATATTTATTATAATCAGCGTGGGCGCATGTCAAGGAATTATTTATTCGACATGGGGTTTTAAATAAAGAGTCAATGAAATAAATAAAACGCGTAACGCGTTTATTTATTGTCATAACTCTATAACCCCACACACCCGATTATAAATATCCTCACAACCCTAACTCTTTTCTGACACAAGAGAATCGTTGTGCACAACATCTCTGGAGAATTCTTTCAAGGCCGAAAGAACCTCTTCCTCCAAGAACGCTCTCAAGACCGAGAGAGATCCTCTTCCATCGGATCAAGACAATCTAAGGCGGACAACGCAAGCAAAGGCTTCTCCACGCTAGCACCCGGAGAATCTTTTGGCGACGTCCAGAGATACGAGGTACACGTGTGGATCACCGCTAGAGGGAGTCTACACTTGGCTTCTGCGACGCAACGACGGATCACATTGACAACGTGATTGAGAACATCAACGAAGAAAGAACACCCAAAAGGTATTTCTTTATAATTAATTAAATTAATTATAATCAACCTGTAACGATCCTTGTTTGTGGTTCCGGGAAAAACCATCTTCTTTGTCTTTTTCTGTGATTCGATCCGTGGAGACTGGCGTTTATCGTCGTATTGATCCCGGATTGATCATTGCTAATGACAAAAAGCCAAGTGGGCACATCCACCCACGCGCTTCCGCTGCGCCCGGAACCTTCAAATGGTATCAAAGGGAGGTTACAACGTTGATTATAGTTATTTAATTTTCGTTGATAATTTACGCATTCATATTTGATTCAATTCGAAATAAATCATTCTATAAATCTGAATTAACGAGATCTATTCTTCCTCCTTCGTTTCTCGATTCATATCACAGAAACGACCTTTTAATTTTAATTTTGATTAAAATAAAAACGAGGAACTCATCCGGAGGAGCCGCTCTTTCTGTCTGTACAACACGGGATTACACGGCGTGTAATTAAAACTACACGCCGTGTACTTAGGTTCAACGAACCGGCACTGGTCCGCCAAACCACGCCGTGTGAATTGATTATGCCTAAGTTTTAATCACGCCGTGTTGACCAGAATAGAACGGCGCGTGGAAACCGGAATACACGGCGTGTATGTTGGAACAACACGCCGTGTAATCCGTTTCGACCCAGGTGAAACCGTGTACAAAGATAAGTCGCGTACCACGTATACGGGATCGCCAGGCCGGTTACCGCGTAACAAGGAAGTACACGCCGTGTATGATTCATCTACATGCCATGTACTCTAAAATTTCCAAAGTACAGAAAAACACGCCAAAGCCCCGGCGTGTACTTTGGACAAAGGGTGAAAAGAAAAATACACGCCGTGTAATTATAAACTACACGCCGTGTACTTTCCAAAAATGGAATTTCACCAGGTTTCCTCCAATGTACAAAGACCCGTACAAGGAATATGGATGAGAAGAATCTCAAGGAAATTCAGAAAGGAATTTAAGATAAAGAATTGATTAATTATAAGATCATAATTAATTGAATTCGAGCGCGTCTTATCTTAAATAAAAGAACGATTAAAAGAATTTGAATTCTAAATATGCGTAAATGTCGTTGCATACTATGGATGATCATGAGCTAGACCAAAGACCCTTTGTATGTGTATGGTTTCATTTAAATTTATTTAATTTAAATTTGTTGGCCTGCGAGCCTTCTTCCAATAAAATGTAGGGTCTGCGTGCCCATGGTTTCTTTAATGTAAACCCATGTAATGGAGGATCTCCCAAGCCAGAGGAGACGGTTCAAATCCCGAAACCGAGGCGAAACCGACACAAGAAGATACAAAGGTGGACAGGTGGGAGCTGCAAAACACGAACCATCAGGTTCAAGGTGTTTTCCCTAGGTCAGGGTAAGCTTATCAAAACCGCTAGATAAGCTAACCAAATAGAAGCTCATGATCATGCCATCTTATTTTATTTCTGTCTGATTGCATGGTTTATATATTATTCATGTGTTGTCGCAATCACATAATTAATAAAATGAACAAGCATGCAAAGATGGAATAAAATAAAAACCGGTCTATGCGTATACATTATCGGAACATGGTTAATCACTTAAGCAAGCATCACTTAATATTAACAAGCATGTGATAATGCAAAGATACACATAAAGAATAAAAACCCTCAAATACCATATTAAGTCAGACCAAGCCTTCCGTTAATTGATTAAGGGCAAGACTCAATAAAACTATGTGTTTGACCAACCCTTGTTGGGACACTTACTTTTATAAAGGAAGCCCTTATGAAAGGTTTCGGGTTGACTTAACCATATTACATCAAGAGAAGTAGCCCTTGCTAGACTTGATGTAATATTGGAGGCAAGAGTTGAGGAAATCCAAGTCAGGATTTCAGGATTGGGGAGTCCACTCAACAGATCAAGGAACTGTAAGCTCACAGTTGGCAAAGACCCGCCTACCTAAATACCTTTAAATAGCTTGACCAACCCTTGTTGGGGTTATGCGAAGGGAAATATGGATCTTTTCCATTAGAATGTCAAAGCAACTGGACATTCCGAGTTCAATGGTGAGGGCCATTGGGAATTGATAAAATAGTGGGAGACTTAATAAAAATTATTATTTCTCATAAAATGTAATCAAGAAAGTACTGATGAATCTGCTCTTTTAAATTGTAGAATCAAAATGACAAACACATCAACCACATTTTCTCTGCGATCAATTCTGGATAAAGACAACATCATCACCGGCAGTAACTTTTAGGAATGGTTTAGGCGCCTTCGGGTTATCCTACGCCATGAACGGAAGTTTTATGTGCTGGAGTCCTCACTTCCTGATTCTCCTGCCCCAGGGGCAAGTGATGAAGATTTCCTAGTCTATGATCAACATTTGAACGATGCTCTCGACGTTCAATGTTTGATGCTGTCATCTATGTCTAGTGAGCTCATGAAGTCTCATGAAGACATGGATGCCTACAGCATGCTCGAGCACCTCCGTGGTTTATACCAGGAGAGAGCAAGACAGGAAAGGTTTGAGATCTGCAAGGCTCTGTTTCAGAGCAAGCTTGGAGAGGGTGCCCCAGCTGGGCCTCATGTAGTCAAGCTCATTGGCTACATTGAGCGCTTGGAGGTTCTAGGGTTTAAACTCCCTGAAGAACTGGGTACCGATCTCATTCTCGCATCACTCCCCCAGAGCTTCTCAAACTTTGTTGTTAATTTCAACATGAACAATATTGAGAAGTCTCTATCTGATCTTCTTATCCTTATTCGCCAAGTGGACAATGACATGAAGCGTGAAAAGCCTTCTGTCCTTATGGTGAATAAAAGGAAAGGGAAGGCGAAGAGCTTTAAGCCCAAAGCTTCTTCAAGGTCTTCCAAGAAAAGGAAGATCAAAGGGGAGGCAAAGGAACAGGATGTTGTTTGTTTCGCATGTGGCAAGAAGGGTCACTGGAAGAAAAACTGCACCCAGCCAAGGAAGCAAGGGGAAGCTTCAGGTGCGTTTGTTATCGAATGCAATCTATCTGTTTCTACTAATTGGGTATTAGATACTGCTTGTGGTGCTCACATCTGTATCCAAATACAGGAACCAAGTAGATTCAGGAAGATTGATCGAGGGGAGATAGATCTACGAGCAGCCAACAGAGTCAGACTTGCTGCTGTAGCTGTCGGGGACTACCACCTCAAATTGCCTACCGGGATGGTCTTGGTTTTGAAAGGATGTTATTATGTACCCTCTGTAACCAAAAACATTATTTCAGTATCCAGATTAGATACTGATGGATTCATATTCAAGTTTGGAAATGAATGTTGCTACTTTTATAAAGATAACATTTGTTTTGGTAGGGCACATTTATATAACGGCCTTTATGTGTTAGACTACACAAACCAAGTAATGGCAATTGATAACAAAGTTAATTTACATGACTCATACCACACCCAACTTTGGCATCACCGGCTAGGTCATGTCAATGAGAAACGTTTGACAAAATTACATCAAGATGGGTATTTAGATTCTTTCGAACTAAAACCACTTGGTGTATGTCATGCATGTCTACAAGGCAAAATGACCAAAGCCCCATTTAGTGGGAAAGGTGAAAGAGCTAAAGAGCTTCTAGAATTAGTTCACACAGATGTGTGTGGACCATTTCCAGTTGAAGCAAGGGGTGGGTTCTCGTACTTCATAACTTTTACTGATGATTTTAGTAGATATGGATATATCTATTTAGTGAGGTATAAGTCAGATTCTTTTGATCGGTTCAAAGAATACAAGAATGAAGTTGAGAACCAGCTTGGTAAGAAGATTAAGAAACTCCGCTCAGACAGAGGAGGAGAATATCTTAATCAAGACTTCATTGATTTCTTACGGGAGTTTGGGATTCTATCTCAACTCACTCCTCCTTACACACCGCAGTGGAATGGTGTAAGTGAAAGGAGGAACCGCACCCTGTTGGACATGGTGAGATCAATGATGAGTCATGCGAGTCTTCCATTATCCTTTTGGGGATATGCATTACAAACAGCAACACACATACTAAACCAAGTACCAACTAAATCGATAAATGGTATTCCATACGAGTTATGGAGTGGACGCAAAGCCATGTTATCGAATTTACACGTGTGGGGTAGCGAAGCATTTGTTAAGGCCTCTTCAGGTAACAAACTCGCACCCCGAGGCACAAAGTGTATCTTTATAGGATATCCCAAGGAAACAAGGAGATATTACCTATACAACCCCTCAGACAAAAAGGTTACAGTGGCAAGACACGCCATATTCCTTGAGAGGGAGCACATCTCCAGAAGAGATAGTGGGAGCGAGATAGACTTCGATGAAGTCGAGGCTCAAGATACACATGAGTTGGTACAAGAACAGATTCCACAAAGCCCCGTGGAAGAACAATCTGTTCCAGAGACACAAGAACTGCGTAGGAGCACGAGAGAGGTGAGAGAACCAGAACGATATGGTTTTCTTGTCACTGAGGATGGTGACTCATTATTGGTTGACAATGATGATCCTCTTACCTACAAGGAAGCAGTTGAAGGCACAGACGTTGCCAAGTGGCAAGAAGCCATGAATTCTGAAATGGATTCCATGTACCAAAACCAAGTCTGGATTTTGGTAGATCCTCCAGTTGATGTAAAGCCTATTGGTAATAAATGGGTATTCAAGAAGAAACTGGACATGGAGGGGCAAGTCAGCACCTACAAGGCACGACTGGTTGCAAAAGGTTTTCGACAGCGTCAAGGAATTGACTATGATGAAACCTTTTCACCGGTTGCAATGCTGAAGTCTATCAGAATCCTATTGGCCATTGCTACTTACCATGACTATGAAATTTGGCAAATGGATGTCAAAACAGCTTTCCTTAACGGGAACCTCCAGGAAGATGTCTACATGACACAACCTGAAGGGTTTGTGACTTCAAAGGATGCCAACAAGGTATGCAAGTTGCAAAAATCCATTTATGGATTAAAGCAAGCATCAAGGTCATGGAACATTCGTTTTGATGAAGCTGTTACAGAATTTGGCTTTGTTAAGAACGAATGTGAGCCTTGTGTCTACAAAAGGTTTAGTGGAAGTGCAGTCGTTTTCCTAATAGTATATGTCGATGACATATTGCTAATTGGAAACGAAGTACCTGTCTTACAGTCAGTTAAGACATGGTTGAATAAATGCTTCTCCATGAAAGACTTGGGCGAGGCGGCATATATTCTTGGGATCAAGATCCATCGTGATAGATCCAAGAAAATGTTGGGCCTAAGTCAAAGTACATACATTGACAAGATACTGAAGAGATTCAGTATGGAACAGTCCAAGAGGGGATTGTTGCCAGTGTCACATGGCATTCATCTTTCCAAGAAAATGTGTCCTCAGACACATGAGGAAAGAAAGAGAATGACAAGGATCCCTTACGCATCCGCGATTGGGTCAGTCATGTATGCTATGCTATGTACGAGGCTAGATGTTGCTTATGCATTAAGTGCGGTAGGCAGATATCAAGCTGATCCAGGAGACCGCCATTGGATGGCAGTCAAGACTATCCTTAAGTATCTGAGGCGTACTAAGGATATGTTCTTGGTTTATGGAGGAGATGAGGAACTAGTCATCAGAGGACATGTAGATGCCAGTTTCCAGACTGATCAAGATGACATGAAGTCGCAGACTGGATACATCTTCAGTTTGAATGGAGGTGCAGTGAGCTGGAAGAGCTCAAAACAAAGTGTGGTGGCAGATTCTACAGCGGAGTCCGAGTATATCGCAGCTTCTGAGGCAGCTAAAGAAGCAGTATGGATGCGAAGCTTCGTCCAAGAGCTGGATGTTGTACCGAGCAGTAAAGATCCTATCACACTCTATTGTGATAATACTGCAGCGGTGGCACTTGCAAAAGAGCCAAGGTCACATCAGCGGACAAAGCACATACTTCGGAAGTATCATCTCTTGAGGGATTTTTCTCAGAGAGGTGAAGTTGCAGTGAGCAGTTGTTCCACGGAAGACAACGTGGCGGACCCATTGACTAAAGCCTAGACTCAGCAGAAACATGATCATCATGTGAGGTCTAGCGGACTAAAAGTCGTAGGCAGTTGGCTCTAGTCCAAGTGGGAGTTTGTAAGGGTTGGTGTCCTCAGAACCAACTGTTTTGTACTTTGATTACATAAATGTTCACTTATTATATATATTGTTCATTGTTCTGCATGACTATAATATAATAATGTCCTGAAATATTTGTTGCATTAATAAGGTCATAGCAGATTCCCGCTATGATGAGAACCTTGAAATGCTATAACAATATTCTTAAATAAAGTTCTGCGGTTGGATGACATACTATGATAGGACACATAGTATACAGACCGTCATGTGCGAGTACTCATAAGAAGACGAGACTCTCTCTCATGGAGTTCGCACTTGGTAATCTCCAAGATGGGAGATTATGAAAACAGACCCGCCAGTAGTAATTCCGCATGTCTTGGTGTCATCGGATATTGTTATCTACGAGCGTGTGTAATGGTCCTTAGACTGGAAGATTATCATTAACTCATGTCATGACTCGCGCACTTAGATTTACTGACGAAAACCGTCACGCAGACAGTTGGCGGGAAGTAGGGTACGTTGGGTGCGTCACGAGTGACATGTTGTTAATGGATAAGTCAAGGAAGGATTTGTCCCTTCCATTTATGGAAGTTGATATCTCGGCCCTTTGATTGAAATAGAACTGTCGCATTAAATTCCATGGCCATGGTGTAAACGATGAGTTTATTTCAGGTAGTCAAAGAACGACATATCAAGCATATAGGTTTATGACACTGCCATGAAACCTGCTTGATGAGATATTGAAACAAAGGGATTAAATTACACAGTAAGCGCTCGTATGAGGTGATACGTCAATGTGGCGTCAACTTCTTTCTCTTGGGTGCCTTGACCCGTTGCTAGACAGTAATCTTGGACTTTAGGCAAGCCCGCCTAATGCCAACGAGAAAGAGGCCTAGAGGGTCACACACTAAGTGTATCTAAGTATCTCAAGTTGAATAAAGATTATTCTCGTACGTGGTTTAATAATTATTCAAGGAAGCCTAAGTTGTTTTAAATGATGGAGGAAAAAGAAAATAAAACAAGTACACGTCGTGTATTATTATTACATGCCGTGTAGTTTTATTTTGGAAAGGAAATGAATAAATGAAAACAAGATATACACGCCGTGTACATTTAATGTACACGCCGTGTAGTTTTCAATGAAAAACAAGTACACGCCGTGTATTTATTAATACACGCCGTGTAGTTTTTTTTTAGTTGGGATTTTGAGGATATAATATTGTTTTAAATGATATTTATTATAATCAGCGTGGGCGCATGTCAAGGAATTATTTATTCGACATGGGGTTTTAAATAAAGAGTCAATGAAATAAATAAAATGCGTAACGCGTTTATTTATTGTCATAACTCTATAACCCCACACACCCGATTATAAATATCCTCACAACCCCAACTCTTTTCTGACACAAGAGAATCGTTGTGCACAACATCTCTGGAGAATTCTTTCAAGGCCGAAAGAACCTCTTCCTCCAAGAACGCTCTCAAGACCGAGAGAGATCCTCTTCCATCGGATCAAGACAATCTAAGGCGGACAACGCAAGCAAAGGCTTCTCCACGCTAGCACCCGGAGAATCTTTTGGCGACGTCCAGAGATACGAGGTACACGTGTGGATCACCGCTAGAGGGAGTCTACACTTGGCTTCTGCGACGCAACGACGGATCACATTGACAACGTGATTGAGAACATCAACGAAGAAAGAACACCCAAAAGGTATTTCTTTATAATTAATTAAATTAATTATAATCAACCTGTAACGATCCTTGTTTGTGGTTCCGGGAAAAACCATCTTCTTTGTCTTTTTCTGTGATTCGATCCGTGAAGACTGGCGTTTATCATCGTATTGATCCCGGATTGATCATTGCTAATGACAAAAAGCCAAGTGAGCACATCCACCCACGCGCTTCCGCTGCGCCCGGAACCTTCAGAGCTTCCTACTTGAAACCCTTCCAATTGATGAAAAGATGCTTAGGCTCAGAAATACCAATGAGCATAGGCTTTTGGGCCATAAAAAAGTGTCGAAGGGCTTTGGCCGTTAGGGAGTTCCTTTTCCCTTGATAGTTCCATTAAAGTATCTTCATTTTTTAAGGGTCTTGCCCATTGTTTAAGGGCCTTCTTGTTGTGTCATACTAGCCTAGACTTTTCCTTTTTACCATTCCTCCTTTGCTTATCCACCTTTGATTTACTATCCAGTATAGGTTCCTCTCGGTCAGGAACTATGCCTTCCTCTTCTTTACCTTTATTTGGGAGGTAAGCATTCTGCTCAGTCAGCTGTGTGTCATCAGCTACATCAGACCCAAAAAAACACCACTCAAGGGTGTTAATTTGTTCCCAACCTGCATGAGATTCTCATACCGTTCCATAGATGCACTCTTCTTGGAAATTTTCTAGGAAGGCACCTGTGAGAACTCCCCCCTGGTTCAGCATGTTCAGGCTGCTCAGAGCCCTTTCCAAGCCCCTCCCTAGACCTTGGTGAGTGTACCAAAAAATCCCCATCATGAGATGGACCCATAGAATGAGGTGATATTACCTCTGGGCAGCCTGTAGCAGTGTCCAGCAGGTGTGCACTGTACTGGGAAATATGGGTATGAGGCACAGCAGGAGTATCTTGCTCAATTGCATCCTCCCAGGTAAGCCCAAATGTGTAATTAACGTGCATCTGAAAAGCCTCATCTGCATGCAGCTAAACATTCAAAGCTGTCACAGGTACATGTAATGCATCAGGGTCCTTCTATAACAAATCCATCTCCTCGTAAGGCATAATATCATAAAATTGTATTAGTGCCTGCATCCTCTTGTCGGGTTTTCCCCTACCTTAACTTGATGTACCATTTCCAGTTATGTTGTGTTCAGAATGAGACGGGATAATAGACTCCAGGTTTGTATCATCTTTAGTTAGTGTCATCTTGGAGCTGCTCGGTCCAGGCACTGTGCTTCCAGTCATTATAACAGTACCTTTGGCATCAACAAAAGAGAGTCCAGCACCACTAGGTTGAGGATTAGTGGGTAAAGGACTCCCCTTCCTCTTTCTATAGACCTCCTCATCATGCCCCTTAATTTTGCAAAAACTGCTTTCTACATCCCTCCTGCATTCGAAAATAGTGTGACCAAAGGATCTACAGTTGGTACAAAACATTGGTTTTCTTTTATAGTGAATTGCAAGGCTAATACTGTCATCCTGTGTAGTGAGAACCACCACCTCTACCAACGTATTGGACAAATCTAGTTCAACTAAAATCCTAGCATAGTGTCCAAAACGTGGGTTATCTGTTTGTTTATCCATTCGAATAGGATTCCCGACCAAGGATGCTATATCCCAAAAAAACCTCGTATGCCAGTATAACCAATTAATCTTCAAAATGTGAATCCAAACCTGAGAGATGGTGTTCCTGACATTCTCAGGGTCAAAATTCATATCCCATTCTGGAATTCTGAGGAACCCAGGCTTCAGTACAATGGACCCCATACTCCAAGCACGCCTCTTGCACTCATCTGAAGGAAACACAACATGATAATATCCTTGTCCCATGGTAGACATTCGCCAATCCTCGAAGCCCCATACATCTACAATACGACGAGTGAGATCGTGAAAATTCCAGATGTTATCCCCTTTCGAAACCAGAACCCTCGTAATGATAGAATGTTTGCAAAGACTGACTCGCTCCTCCACTGCAACCTGATCTGCTGCAACATGCGCAATGCGCCCCTTTTTGATGATTCTGATTGGAGGTATATCGAATTTAGTAAATATGTTCTTTGTGAGTGATGTGATAAAGATATAAATTATGAAAAATATCGTTTAACTATTCTTTTTGAACATGAAGCAGTCCTTTTGAAGAGTAACATGCACATCTAACTTAAATCAGAATAGGTTTTCAGATGTGAAAGCATGAAGCCTTTAGAAAATGGAGCAACTTGGATGAGAAAAGAATCTCAACCATACTGTTCACATTGATAAAATAATAAATAACCACCTTATTCCCTTAATCTTTCTATATTGTATTTGTTCTTATTATAATAGGAATTGAAGGTGATGAATTTTCTTAGGGGTATAACCTGAGAAGCAGTACGTGGTGTCAATTCATGATAGAAAAGCGGAAGAAGTCATCAACCTTGAATGATCTCTCAATTTTTATTCAAATAAAAATATGATAGATGATCATCATTGATGAAGTTAAAGATTATGATTTCATATCCTAACCAGCAAGGATTAAGAAGATATCATATTGGTTTCATCTTATAATTAATATCCTCAAGAAAATGTATTCAATAAGATCATCCTTGGTGAAGTTGTGGATGTTTTGAAAAATAGACAATCACAAGTTGAACATCCATATTGGTATATTCTCCAAATCGGAACATATTGAAATTCATTCTTGAACAGACCCACCATTATGAATATGTTGAGGAGTGTTTCCCTTGCGGGGGAGAAAAATGAATAAAAATGAAGTCTTTTCCAAAAATAATTGTTTATATTGGAATCAAATCCAACTATTATAGAATATTCTTGAAGGTCATGTCATTGGAAACTATTTTTTTCATAATATATCAGCCTTGGTTATCAAAAATAAGTAAATTAATAAAAAAGGGGATTAATTGAATTAATCCATGACATAAGAATAGTGGAAGTATGGAAGTTCTCCAAGGACACTTATCCTACTTGTTTCACTTGAATGTTTTTTATATCTTTGTTGAAGTTAGTGAATGAGTTTCTGGTTGATTGTTCTTAAAAAAAATTATATAGAATTCTGTATCTTCAATTTGGAATAAAATTGGATAACAATTTATAAAAATTATATAAGTTCTCATATCATGTGGTATCAGTATTTGTTGGTAAAGGACATATTTTTTGTTTACATAATATCCTCTTTCATTCTACACCAAGAATGGATCATATAATCTTATAGTGAAATGATGGATGGAACAATTCTTAAGTATGAACTGATACCCTTTTCACATGAACATTTATTTCTTATTAATAAAGGGGGGGGGGGAGTGAAATGAATGTTTGGAAAAGTAATGGGTATAGGTTCACATATTGAGACATTAACTTAAAAACAACTTTGAAGGTATTGCCAAAAAAAATAAAATTGGGATATTGAAGATCCCACTTTGTTTATGAGTTATATTTGTTGTAAATGGTTGTTATTAGATATAAATGGTAGTTAATGAATTAAGAATATTTCAATGTTTTCAATATTTTGAAGAATTTAGATAGAAAGAAGTTGCTTAAGTATCCATGATATCCATGCGTGATAAAAAAAATTAATGTAGCTTAGATGAGTAGATGGAATGTAGCATGGATGAACAGATAGAGAATATATTACTCAAGTATTCTTATCTTAAGGAAGTTATTTTCAAGAATTTTAGTTTACAACTATGATGATTGTCGAGCTGGTATACATGTCAAAGAATTATGTCAATGGTGACACACTGTTTCAAATAATGATTCTATGTTTAGTTCTTTTCTATTAAAATTACAAAAAGAGATGGAAAATAAGAATCAAATAAGATCATAAAATATTTCATTATTGCATGAGGACCATGAATGATATTGAAGATAATGTAAATAGTGATTTTGATGAAGGGAAGTTGAAGAACATATGAAGTCCATGAAAAATTATATTTTCCATGTGGGAAGAAGAAGAATGTCACGACCTGACCCTACCCGAGCTCGAGCCGCAACTACCCCAAGCCCGCCTCCATAGGCCAGGGGCTGGCGACCAGCGCTGAACGCACAACAACTCGGGGAGGCCTTTGCCTAAGTACCTGTACACACACACGCAGCACACTCAATGCAAAAGTGCAGAGTGAAAGAGAAAAGACAAGTAAAATAAAGGGCAACTGCTATAAATAAACCACAAAGTGCATCGACCTCTAAACAGTACAAAGCAAGTGCTGAAGGTAAACTGAAAAAGAAAAGGGGCAAACACGTGTCCAACCAGAAAAGGTGCCACAACCCGGCAATAGGTAAATAAAAGAAAAACAGCTGGAAGGGTCCCCCACCTGGAACCCGACTCCGACCACCGCACGCGGTCCAAACTCCTGAACTCCTAAGCTCCCCTGAAGTCACGACCAACTTGTCCGTCGTCTGCAAGGGCACACCAAGTGCGGGCAAAGCCCAAGCAGGGGTGAGTATAAGAATACTCAGTAGGATTCTCCGAAGGCTCGAGGGAGCAACAAAGGAGGTACCAAAGGGTGAGCGGTAGATCGAACTGGGGAAAGTAGAGGAGTACAACTGAAAGTGCAGTAAGGAGTATAGTAAAGAGTCCAGCTCAACCCAACAAGAGGAAAGAAGGTAGACTTGCCCAGACACAAGGAGCTGGAAACGGTGAGAAGATGAACTTCCCGTCGAGTCTTCACTACCTATAGCAGGAGAGTAGACTCGTCCAACCACGAGAAGCTAGACACAGAAAGCACGTGGCATACCTCGCGCGTCTTCGCCTCACCTAGAAGGACAGTAACCAAACCCAAGAAGAGGGTACTGGAACAAGGTATATACGTATCCATATGCTCAAACAAGAAGCCCGAATAAGGTCGTAAGGGGATCTCCATCCCGTAGCTCAGCCCAAGAAAGTGATTCGTCATCAGTCCCAGAAGTAAACACCATTGATGCCCAGCATCCCGTACGTCTTCCCCGAACTACAAGTCAAGGGGATCAAATCACCGCACCTCAACACTATCCGCTTTGGGCGGCACTGACTCGCCCGCACGGTTTTAGGTCGCGTCACAAGGATGCATCTCGGTGGGGAAAGCGCCCATCGTACTTGAGAGTTCCGGGGGAACGTCAAACCACACCTCGTCACTACCCCGCAGTTGAGAGGTCTCCTCAAATTCAAGGTCGTTCCAAAACTGACCCGTACAACCAAGGGTCCCGCTCCGGTAATCACGGAAGAAAACCACAAACTAGCCTAGTAGAAAGGACAGAGTCTGGAATGTCAGCGGGTGTCCCACTGCCCAGCCCTGCTGGAGGGTAATTCATAATATGATATCAGGTGACCCACTGTCCAGCCCTGCTGGAGGGTAAATCCTAACCAGATATCGGGTGACCCACTGCCCAGCCCTACTGAGGGGTAAACCCTAATACATCATCAGGCGACCCACTGCCCAGCCCCGCTGGAGGGTAAACCCTAACCAGATATCGGGTGACCCACTGCTCAGCCCTGCTGGAGGGTAAACCCTAATACATCATCAGGCGACCCACTGCCCAGCCCCGCTGGAGGGTAGACCTGGAATAAGTTGACAGACGACCCACTTCCCAGCCCCGCTGGAGGGTAGACCAGGAATAAGTCGACAGGCGACCCACTACCCAGCCTTGCTGGAGGGTAGACCTGGAACTAGACGACGGACAACCCACTGCCCAGCCCTGCTGGAGGGTAGACCCTAAGAGGTCGTCGGGTGACCCACTGCCCAGTCTCTGCTGGAGGGTAGACCCTAAGAGTGTCGGGTGACCCACTGCTCAGTCTCTACTGGAGGGTAAACCCTAGAAGTCAGTGAGCAACCCACTGCCCAGTCTCTACTAGAGGGTAAACCCAAAGCTGCTCTAGTCATCCCTACTGGATGGTACAACACTGTCCAACAGAACTTGGAGTGGGAATCGTGCAACCACTCAACTCCAGAACAAAACTAGGGGAAACCACTCAACCCTGATGATCTAAACCATCGTAAACAGGAGGACCCTCTAGGTCGCGAGAGGTCAAAGGTACGCAAAGCAGAACACGACACGCACATGGGGCCCACACGACGTGTGGCCCCAATCCAACTCCAACCAAGTGCACAAACATTCTCAGGTACAAACAACCACATGTACCTCCCAGCGTTCTCGCATACTCCCAGAGTATGTAACGTCTCTAGCCCAAAGGCTAACATGCACACGACCCCCAATGTCAACGCGAAGGCATAAACGTAACAACTCCAACCCGCCACCTCAACGGTTGAGGCACAACAAACAACATCTCTTTAAACACCAACCTCACTCTCCCAGGAGTGCACGTGATCACACGCCAAATGTCCGCTACAAACACGGTAGAAGAACCGCCACCGGAGCACCTTTCATATTTCCACATTTAATAAGATCACGTATGAGGCCCCGCTCGCCTGAATAGATTACATCGTTGTAATCCCCGCGGAAAAACACGCAAGATAGACTACTTACTCGCCCGAAATGATCAACCGGTGAAAAAGTTACTATTCACCGTAACCAACCCGTGTGGGGCCCGCACCCCATCTTCGATACTCGTCGGGCAAACTGATCCATCGTGATGCTCTCGGAAAAACATGCGGAAATGACTACTCAAACACCCCAAACAGACGTCTGGTGAAAAAGGCGCGAAAACACTGCACATAGCTCAAGAGACGGCCTGTGGGGCCCACGCCTCAACTCCCGCTTCGACGCCTAAAACCACCCTGGTCAATTTTGCTTCGATGCCAGGGTCACAACACCGTTGACGACGCCTAAAACGAATTCCGAACGCAGAAGCTGCAACTCCCCGAGTTATATGCAAACGGGACCCCGTGGGGCTCACACCTCGGGCCCAAATTTAAGCGGGCAAATTGCACCATTGCAATCCCCTCAGAAAAACACTCAGAAACGAGTACGCAAACACCCCAAACAGATGTCGGGTGAAAAAGTGGTGTTTCACCGTAAAACGTGCGAACTAGGCCCCGTGGGGCCCGCACCTCGTCTCCAACCTGAATGCTTCAGAAATCTCCTCAAAAAGTCCGCACGAGGACTAGGATCACGTTGCCGCTGACGGCACGTCAATCGGACATCCCAAGCGGGAGTTAGGTCCGATGCAGCAATTAATTAATTAATTAATTAATTAATTGTTCGTATAAGCGTTTCGTGCCACTGAGCAACAAAACCAAACCGCAGGGGCTCCGAACCAACTTTGGAAGTGTCGGCTCAGCTCCAGGGCCATTGCGCCTCTGACAGCGCTTCGAACGGACGTCCGGATGCAGAGCCACGTCCGTCGCAACATTAATAATAAATTCAATGTTATTAAATTTAATCCCCTCAGGTCACCCGTCCTCGGACGTACAACCGAAAAAACCCTAAACTTACTTTAATAGGGCCGCCATGTCGATACGGTCCCCCAGCCGCAGACGACGCGTCAAACGGACGTGCCGTTTAGGAGTTACGGTCCCCGAACACAAGGGGGCCCAAAATGGGCCGGTCCAGACCAGCCGGGCCGGTCCAGACAGCCGGCCGGCGGCCCGGCCGCGGGTCCGGTCCAACCCGCCGCGGCCCACTGGCCGCGACCCGCTTCAAACCGCCGGACCCGAGCAGGTTCGGTATCCTCAACCGACCGGCCATGCGGCCGGTCCTCTTTGACGCCGCGGCAGGACCCACGGTATGCGGGTCCTTGTCCACACCGCACACCCCGAGGCACAACCTCGGGGTCCTCCTCCCCCGACCGCACCCGGCCGGCGTCGGCGCCTCGCCTCCCGCAGTACAGACACCGTGCCTCACCGCGGCCCTGCCGCCCAGGCCGCTGCTGCCCAGGCTGCTGCCGCCCAGGGTCCCCCGCGCTCCGCCTCCAACCTCGACCAGCCGAGGCCGCCACCTCCTTCCGTCGGGCGCTCCGCCCCACGTTGTCCCGCCGAAAGCTGCGGACGCCTCAGCCCACGCCGCCGCGACCTCCGACCGCCGGAAACACCCAACACACCCCAAATCCGGCCGAGAAGCTCCAAAGACCCGAAAATTTCAGCGAACAACCGCAATCACCTCTGAACTCGGATTTTCAATCCAAAAGATGCGTCGTGAAGCTTAGGAAACATACTACGCATTCATGGGATTTTCTCAAAGAAATAGAAACAATTATACACTATAGTTCGGGTTCAAAGGAGGCTCGGGAATTAAAAACGAAACAACAACCGCCTACCTCGATGGGCTTCGCCCGAAGCTTCGCAAGGGTTCGCCGGAGCTGCCGCGCCTCACCGGAGCTGCCGCGCCACGCCGGAGAGGTGGAGGAGAGGAGGAGAGGTTGAGGGGTTTCTCCAGGGGAGAACAAGGGGAGGAAGGGGATGGATAAGGGTTTAAATAAAAAAAAGAATTAATTAAAATTTTAATTAATTTAAACCCATAATTTAACCCGCATCTGAAGCTCTCGATGGGGTCGAGGTTAAGCCTCCCCTAGGGTAAACACCAACTCCCGAGCACAACGGAGGTCTCAAAATTTTAATCCGAGGCCCCATTCAAAAGTTATCAAATTTAACGTCTGAAGCCGCTAAATTATGAAAACGCCCCTGGAGGCATTTTTCACAGACGGGCCGCGCCCGTGAAAGTTACACCCCTCCTAGGGTAAAAAACACGCTCCGAACTCAACGATGCCCTCGGTTTTTCCAATCCGAGCCACCGTTTAAGAGATACTTGAGTTAATCCATTAAACGAATAAATTAATTAATTAATTTATCCGTTTAATGTTCCAGAAGCGGGCGAGGGGTCCAAACGTCCTACGCTGACATGTTTTATGTCATTACTAGGGTAAAAACCTCATTCCGAACCCACACGTACACTCGGATCTCTGATCCGGATCACCGTTTAGGAGTTATCCCATTTATTTGGCGTTCTCAGTGTGAACGCACTGAAAATTTAATTCCGGCCACTCCGGGGCTCGAAATCGCACGCCGTCTAAGGGCGCTGCTCTGGAATATCATCAAGAATATTCCAATGCCTTTCGCAGCAAAAACTGGGTTCTTACATCATCCCTCCTTCAATTTTTTCATCCCCGAAAAGCAAAACCAGGGAACAACTCAGGGTACTAAGCCCACACATGGCTCTCCCGTACCCATATGAACCCTCGCACATTCCTGCATCACCGCACACAGACCAAAGGATTTGATCTATTCACGCGAGGTCTGCCCTCACCGCTGACATGCACAGGAGCACGCTCACATCTCCTCGGGTATTTCACGTGGGAGACATCGTGCACCCACTCTAGACTTTGGGGTTAGGGCAAAGCAGTAGAGAACCTCACCATCCCTTCGCATGGTCTCAAATGGACTGAAGGACCTCGGGGTAACTCACCTCCCCGACCGAACCTCTACGTCGCACGCCGCGACTGGAATCACCGCCCACACCTGGAACAAGGCCCGGTGATTCCCTCCTTCAGAATATCCATATGGTGAAACACCCAAGGATATCTGGTCACGCAAGGTTTCACAGTCAATGTCTCTCAACCAAGACTCTCTTACACACTCGGAGAGCGATGGAGTCGATGCCATCAACTGAAGAGAAAGGTTCCACACCTTTTATTCCACTAACACAGGGTTACATCGATGCCCCGCGTCACCCTGGTAACAACCCAAACAATGAGCAGGGAGAGAATCATTTCACACACATAGTCTAACAATTCTACTGCAAAAAGTAGAAGAGCTATAGTGTGTACCTCTTATCACCTCATGCTCTGCAGAATCGTAGACATCCAAAGCTCGCGGCTGTCTGCGGTCCCAACTGTCAGCTCCCGGAGCCTGACGTTGACCGCCTGGTGGTGATGGGAAGACATCATAAGGTCTTCCTCCACTTCCAGCTCCTCCCGCTCCTCTGCTAGCACCACCTCTCTGGGTACTACTCCGATCATGGCGCTGCCTTCGTCATGGTGGTGCACCTGCTGCCTGCCCGAAGCTCTCTGCACGCCTGGTCGGGCAATCCCGTGCCAGGTAACCTCCCTCATCGCACGCATAGCACCGAATCTCTTCGGGTTGCACTGGTGCCCTCCAGCGCCACTGTGGTGTATGACCACGCCCCTGAGTCCGGTTATCGGAAAGCCACATGCGTTGAGGTTCTGCTTGCCGATGCCCGCTAGCTGCGGTAGACGTCTCGGATCCAACGTGCCTGCTGCCACCACCAACTCTAGAACGTGACAGGAAGCTCTCTGTCACCAGCACCTTCTCTAGCACCCCGACATATGTGGAAATGCCCAAGGGTACTATGACATCACGAATCTCTCGGCGGAGACCCTGCTCAAACTTCCGTGCTCGGATGTTGTCGTCATGGACCAAGTCCAGGTAAAAGTGTGCACGGTCTGCGAAACTAGCCGCGTACTCGGCCACCGTCATCCCTCCCTGCAGAAACTGTAGGATATCCTGAATCCGAATGGAGCGCAAGCAGGAGGGGCAAAACTCCTCACGAAACAACAACTGAAAGTCACCCCATGAAAGCGACGAATCATCCAGAAACTGAGTCACCAGACTCCTCCAACGTCAAGACGCTCCGCAGAAAAGGTTGGCGGCCAAAGCCACCATAAGATCTGCCAGTGTATGCACCAACCTGAAAAGGCGAACCACTATCTCTAGCCAAACCTCTGCTGCCTAAGGGTCTGGTTCACCACTGAACCTCAGCGGTCCTTGCTGCTGGAACTCACGGAGCGCGCTC
Organism: Viscum album; assembly: GCA_963277665.1. Lineage (NCBI taxonomy): Eukaryota > Viridiplantae > Streptophyta > Magnoliopsida > Santalales > Viscaceae > Viscum > Viscum album. The sequence goes on from OY728145.1 coordinate 511,642,401, forward strand.
AACCTGTGCTCAAGCTCAGTCTGCTCTACTGAAGCTGTCTGCTACTCAACAGGTGGGGGGGTGCTGCTACCGGCCCACCCGGATAAAGGGGATCACTTGATGGGTCCTGAACTATGGCCTCATAGCTCATAGGGTCGTCGTCACGAACCAAATCTGGTATCCTGGATGGCTGTCTTCACGGAGACATCCTGAATATTATAAAGGAGTGTTGCGGTCAGATGAGCATATATGTATATACCAACAACAACAACGATGGAGAGCTGACTCAAGAAGGAAAGTCAAATACTCAATCCTATGTGATGCACAAACCAATTTTCCCTGCAACGAGTGTCTCAGCATGCCTAGTCGACAGGCGGGTTATCAGGGTCCTGGTGAATGGATATGTCGGCCGCCACACCATCACTAGACTCCTTGGCCTGAGAGCCACTCTCGAGATACGTTAATATTGTTGCCCTAAATCCCAACCAATCCCTCTTTTAGGGATGTCCGAACAACGTCTCAAGGAATGAACCACCTCTGATACCACTTTTTCACGACCCGACCCTACCCGGGCTCAAGCCGAAACTACCCCAAGCCTGCCTCCATAGGCCAGGGGCTAGCGACCAGCGCCGAAGGCACAACAACTCGAGGAGGCCTTTTCTTGAGTACCTGTACACACACACGCAACACACTCAATGAAAAAGTGCAGAGTAAAAGAGAAAAGACAAGTAAAGTAAAGGTCGACTTCTATAAATAAACCACAAAGTGCATCGACCTCTAAACAATACAAAGCAAGTGCTGAAGGTAAACTGAAAAAGAAAAGGGGAAAACACATGCCCAACCAGAAAAGGTTCCACAACCCAGAAATAGGTAAACAAAAGAAAAACAGCTGGAAGGGTCCCCCACCTGGAACCCGACTCCGACCACCGCATGCGGTCCAAGCTCCTGAACTTCTAAGCTCCGCTGAAGTCACGACCAACCTGTCTATCGTCTGCAAGGGCACACTAAGTGCAGGCAAATCCCAAGTAGGGGTGAGTATAAAAATACTCAGTAGGATGCCCCGAAGGCTCAAGGGAGCAACAAAGGAGGTACCGAAGGGTGAGCGGTAGATCGAAAAGGGGAAAGTAGAGGAGTACAACTGAAAGTGCAGTAAGGAGTACAGTAAAGAGTCCATCTCAACCCAACAATAGGAAAGAAGGTAGACTCGCCCATACACAAGGAGCTGGAAACGGTGAGAAGATGAACTTCCCGTTGAGTCTTCGCTACCTATAGCAGGAGAGTAGACTCATCCAACCACGAGAAGCTAGACACGGAAAGCACGTGGCATACCCCACACGTCTTCGCCTCTCCTGGAAGGAGAGTAACCAAACCTAAGAAGAGGGTACTGGAACAAGGTATATACGTATCCATATGCTCAAACAAGAAGCCCGAACAAGGTCGTAAGGGGATCTCCATCCCGTAGCTCAGCCCAAGAAAGTGAGTCGCTATCAGTCCCATAAGTAAACACCATTGATGCCCAGCATCCCTCACATCTGCCCCGAACTACAAGTCAAGGGGCTCAAATCACCGCACCTCAAAACTATACACTTTTGGCAGCACTGACTCGCCCACACGGTTTTAGGTCGCGTCATAAGGACGCATCTTAGTGGGGAAAGCGCCCCTCGTACTTGAGGGTTCCAGGGGAACGTCAAACCATACCTTGTCACTGCCCCACAGTCGAGAGGTCTCCTCAAAGTCAAGGTCGTTCCAACACTGACCCGTACAACCAAGGGTCTCGCTCCGGTAATCATGGTGGAAAACCACATACTAGCCTAGTAGAAAGGACTGAGTCTGGAATGTCAGCGGGTGTCCCACTGCCCAGCCCTGCTGGAGGGTAATTCATAATATGATATCGGGTGACCCACTGCCCAGCCCTACTGGAGGGTAAACCCTAACCAAATATTGGGTGACCCACTGCCCAGCCCTGCTGGAGGGTAAACCCTAATACATCATCTGGCGACCCACTTCCCAGCCCCGCTGGAGGGTAAACCCTAACCAGATATCGGATGACCCACTGCCCAGCCCTGCTAGAGGGTAAACCCTAATACATCATCAAGTGACCCACTGCCCAGCCCTGCTGGAGGGTAGACCTAGAATAAGTCGACAGGCGACCCGCTGCCCAGCCTTGCTGGAGGGTAGACCTGGAACTAGACGACGAGCGACCCACTGCCCAGCCCTGTTGGAGGGTAGACCCTAAGAGGTCATCGGGTGAACCACTGCCCAGTCTCTGCTAGAGGGTAGACCCTAAGAGTGTCGGGTGACCCACTACCCAGTCTCTGCTGGAGGGTAAACCCTAGAAGTCAGTGAGCAACCCACTGCCCAGTCTCTACTGGAGGGTAAACCCGAAGCTTCTCTGGTCATCCCTACTGGATGGTACAACACTGGCCAATAGAACTCGGAGTGGGAATCGTGCAACCACTCAACTCCAGAACAAAACCAAGGGAATCCACTCAACCCTGCTGATCTAAACCATCGTGAATAGGAGGACCATCTATGTCGCGAGAGGTCAAAGGTACTCAAAGCAGAACACGACACGCACATGGGGCCCACATGACATGTGGCCCCAAGCCAACTCTAACCAAGCGCACAAATGTTCTCAGGTACAAAAAACTACATGTACCTTCTAGCTTTCTCGCATACTCCCAGAGTATGTCACGTCTCCAGCCCAAAGGCTAACATGCACACGACCCCCAATGTCAACGCGAAGGCGTAAATGTAACAACTCCAACCTGCCACCTCAATGGCTGAGGCACACCCAACCACATCTCTTTAAACACCAACCTCACTCTCCCAGGAGTGCACGTGATCACATGCCAAAGGTCTGCTACAAACACGGTAGAAGAACCGCCACCGGGGCACCTTTCGTATTTCCACATTTAAAAAGATCGTGTAGGAGGCCCTGCTTGCCTGAACAGATTACGCCATTGTAATCCCCGTGGAAAAACACACGAGATAGACTACTTACTCCCCCGAAATGGTCAACCGGTGAAAAAGGTACTATTCACCGTAACCAACCCGTGTGGGGCCTGCACCCCATCTCTGATACTCGTCGGGCGAACTGCGCCATCGCGATGCTCTTGGAAAAACATGCAGAAATGACTACTCGAACGCCCCAAACAGACGTCTGGTGAAAAAGGCGCGAAAACACTGCACATAGCTCAAGAGACGGCCCGTGGGGCCCACACCTCAACTCTAGCTTTGACGCCTGAAACCACTCCGGTCAATTTTTCCTCGATGCCAGGGTCACATCGTCGTTGATGGCGCCTAAAACGAATTCCGAATGCAGAAGCTGCAACTCCCCGCGTTATATGCAAACGGGACCCCGTGGGGCCCACACCTCAGGCCCGAATTTAAGCGGGCGAATTTCACCATTGCAATACCCTCGGAAAAACACTCAGAAATGAGTACTCAAACACCCCAAACAGATGTCGGGTGAAAAAGTGGTGTCTCACTGTAAAATGTGCGAACTAGGCCCCATGGGGCCCGCACCTCGTCTCTAACCCGAACGCTTCAGAAATCTCCTCAAAACGTCCACACGAGGATTGGGATCACGTTGCCGCTGACGACGCGTCAATCAGACATCCCAAGCGAGAGTTAGGTCCGATGCAGCAATTAATTAATTAATTAAATAATTAATTAATCGTTCGTATAAAGCATTTCGTGCCACCGAGCAACGAAACCAAACCACAGGGGATCCGAACCCACTTTGGAAGGGTCAGCTTAGCTTTGGGGCCACTGTGCCTCTGACGGCGCTTCGAACGGACGTCCGGATGCAGAGCCACATCCGTCGCAACATTAATAATAAATTTAATGTTATTAAATTTAATCCCCTCAGGTCACCCGTCCTCAGGCGCGCAACCGAAAAACCCCTAAACTTACTTTAATAGGGCCTCCATGTCGATACAGTCCCCCAGCCATAGACGGCGCGTCAAACGGATGCGCCGTTTAGGAGTTACGGTCCTCGAACGCGAGGGGGGCCCAAAATGGGCCGGTCCAGACCGGCCGGCCCGCGGCCCGGCCGCGGGTCCGGTCCAACCCGCCGCGGCCCACTGGCCACAGCCCGCTTCAAACCGCCGGACCCGAGTGGGTCCGGTCTCCTCAACCGACCGGCCATGCGGCCAGTCCTCTTTGACGCCGCGGCAGGACCCGCGGTATGCGGGTCCTTGTCCCCGCCGCACACCCCGAGGCACGACCTCGGGGTCCTCCTCCACCGACCGCGCCTGGACGGTGCCGACGCCTTGACTCCCGCACCACAGACGCCGCGCCTCACCGCGGCCCTTCCGCCTAGGCCACTGCCGCCCAGGCTGCTGCCGCCTAGGGTCCCCCGCGGTCCGCCTCCGACCTCGACCAGCCGAGGCCGCCACCTTCTTCCGACGGGCGCTCCATCGCATGTTGTCCCGCCGAAATCCGCGGACGCCTCAGCCCGCGCCGCTGCGACCTACGACCGCCTTAGCCCGCACCGCCGCGACCTCCGACCGCCGGAAACACCCAACACACCCCAAATCCGGCCGAGAAGCTCCAAAGACCCGCAAATTTCGGCGAACAACAGCGATCACCTCTGAACTCGGATTTTCAATCCGAAAGATGCGTCATGAAGCTTAGAAAACGTACTACGCAAACATGGGATTTTCTCGAAGAAATAGCAACAATTAGACACTATAGTTGGGGTTCAAAGGAGGCTCAAGAATTAAAAACGAAACAATAACCGCCTACCTCGATGGGCTTTGCCCGAAGCTTCGCAAGGGTTCGCCGGAGCTACCATGCCTCGCCGGATCTGCCGCACCTCGCCGGAGAGGTGGAGGAGAGGAGAAGAGGTTGAGGGGTTTCGCCAGGGGAGAACAAGGGGAGGAAGGGGATGTATAAGGGTTTAAATAAAAAAATAATTAATTAAAATTTTAATTAATTTAAACCCATAATTTAACCCGCATCTGAAACTCTCGACGGGGTCGAGGTTAGGCCTCCCCTAGGGTAAACACCACCTCCCGAGAACAACGGAGGTCTCAGGATTTTAATCCGAGGACCCATTCAAAAGTTATCAAATTTAACGTCTAAAGCTGCTAAATTATGAAAACGCCCCTGGTGGCATTTTTCACAGACGGGCCGCGCCCGCGAAAGTCACACCCCTCCTAGGGTAAACGGTATGCTCCGAACTCAACGATGCCCTCAGTTTTTCCAATCCGATCCACCGTTTAAGAGATACTTGAGTTAATCCATTAAACGAATAAATAAATAAATTAATTTATCCATTTAACGTTCCAGAAGCAGGCGAGGGGTCCAAACGTCCTGCGCCGACATGTTTTATGCCGTTCCTAGGGTAAACAACCCATTCCAGACCCACCCATACACTCGGATCTCTGATCCGGATCACCGTTTAGGATTTATCCCATTTATTTGGCATTCTTAGTGTGAACGCACTGAAAATTTAATTCCGGCCACTCCGGGGCTCGGAATCGCACGCCGTCTGAGGGCGCTGCTCTGGAATATCATCAAGAATATTCCAAAGTCTTTCGAAGAAAAAACTGGGTTCTTACAAAGAAAGTCGTCCATGGATACATGAGAAGTTATATTTTTTATGTCACATTTAATTGAGGACGACATTATATTATGTTGAATATTTAATAAAAGATTTAACCAAAAAAATGGCCAACCCTTAGTCCAACAATGGATCCATAAACAACACATGTGGGGCCAAGGGGGTTAACCATGTTGGATAGGTTTTCCAAGCAATCCATGAACAATATGTAAGAAGTGAGTCATGCATAGTGAAAATAGAGTGCATAGATGGATGAAAATGGGAATCCCTGGTGGACCGTATAGGTTTTGAATGAATGGTGATGTGAATAGGTTAGGATGAATGTAGGTTCTGATCCCATACCACATAGGCACATCCAACCACTGATATATGATTCTTTATTAGGCATCACCCAACTGAAGCCACTTCCAATATGGGGAATGGGACATAGGTGCATTTTCCACCTATATTAAAATGATATATGCATAATGCGTCTTTCCAATATGAATTGATCTAATGATAATTAAGCATTCACATTGTTATGTCCTTCATCTTAACATAAGATCCTACTTAAATCTAGCACTTTGATGATCGGAAACCACCAGTGATCAAGCCATGCACCGAGAATCAAATATGATGATTGAAATGAGCTCATGTTTATAATTCACTGTTTTTGAATGATTTTTGAGATACTCATATTATTAGGAGTGAGAATAACATGTTTCATCTGAATGAAAACAAATTTACAGAGGACGTGTTGTGCATCCATTGTACATACATGAGTTTGAGAAAGAGGAGGTGAATTTGATTATTATCGCATGAACATGAGGTGTTCTTACATAAACTCATGTATGAATTGATTCCAATATTATCATAATTTTATGAAAAAATAACCTGTATTCAATAATATTCAAATATTTCATGATTTTCAGGAAATGAAGTGAGAATTGACATGGAAAAAATTGAAGGATTTGAGTCGATGAATGAATAAGTCATATTCGGTGACCCTTTCCTATAAATATTAATCTAATAAGGCTAAGAATAATTTTTTCCCCTGATTTTATTTGAGAGATATTGTTTTTCTAAAATATATTTCATCCTCTAAGATTTATATTACATGAAAGGAATAGAACCATGAGCCTCCTAGGAGACACGATATGTGGGATTTCTACACACATCTTTTTCACGAGGAAGAACCATGTCCTATTCAGCTTCATGGAGAAAGCATATTCATACATTGTTACATAATGAAAAAGAACCACATGCCATCATCTTGTGTTTCACACTCAAAGTACAATGTGACGAACTATTTAATGATCCAGTGCTGATTAGTATACTCCCACTATTTTATATGAAGAAGAGACATATAATAATTCATTGTATATACCTAAATCCAGTATTATCATAGATCTACACAATGATCTTTTGGATTGTTTCATGAAAGGGGAAGTTTCACTCTAAAAACATGTGTGAGGGAGAATTCATGAATGCTTTATATAGGTAGATTCACATGAATATGATGTTCATGAAACATACATATTTACCTAAACCACTTTAATTAAACCAAACTGAGAAAATAAAATATCTCCTAAGAGGTAGTGAAGAAGATGATAAGTTAGGCACATACAATAAGAAGAAGAAATATATGTACTATGGTTTATTGACAACACAAGTATCATTCTTTTGCAAGAAGTGATTTCAAGTAAACCAACATGAGACAGAATCTGGAAAGAATATTACAAGAGTATATATTTTAGTTTTATGTGTATTAAGTTTTTCTAAGATCATTATCATATGAATTAATAATATAAACATAGTGAGATTAAATTGCATAAATATTTTTCACAAAGAATAACAAAGAAGAACTGATACAATAAAAATTGTTGACATTGTGTATTGAGTAAGTATGAGATGGCATGCCACATTAATATCCATATCATTGAGACTAAATAATGGAAAGAGTTTTCCTAGATATAAATTGATTATCACTCAGATTAAAATAATTTTAATGACTTTAAAATAGACTTTCATTGATCATATAATCACAAAGAAACTTTGTGGTCTTGGTTTGAAAGAAAATGATCCAGTGTAGTTTTTTATGCAATAAAAATGAATGATGATTAAAATATTATCATTACACAATATATTCACATTATTGTGATTGAATTTACATGAATAATAAGTGAATATTTTAGTTTTCTTCTGTAAAGAATAAGAAGGGTTTCTTTCCCTATGTTTTGGAAGTAACAAAGTGAAGAAGAAGATAGTGTGTGAACAAAGAAGCATTTTGACATCAAATATAAGTCTCATTTATTGGAATACATTATTAGTGTTATAAATTACCTTACAAATAAGGTGAATAATATCCTTATAGGAATTATAAAGAACCATTAGGGAGATGAAATTTGGACCAAGTCATCACTCATCTAAGGAACAAGAGTTGTTACATTCCCCCCTCTTAAAGTGTTGGGACATACATTGACTATGGATTATCTTCTTACCAAACCATTGTAACTTGATATCTCATTATAGTAAATAATATATATACTGGTCATCACCATACACAATAATGACTAGCTACTCTTATTGAGTAGTGAAAATTCTAAAAATATCAAGTTCTACCCTTTACTATATTCATATACTTTCATGTGATAAGAAAAATGGAATAGGAGAATCCAGATCCTAACTGTTCTAAGAGGTAAAAGGAATAAAATTTATATTTGGTGAAAATAATTTTTACACTGATTCACCCCCCTTAGTTTTGAGTATATCCCAAAGTGTTCCTCTCATATTCGATCTACTCTCTCATTTTCATTAATTCTTACAATATCTCATTTCTCACCCTATTATCTTATTCATCCTTTATATGGTGAATTTTGGAGATTTTGGGGATTTGGAGGAGGTGGACATGATATGATATGTAGGTATATATGGAATGTTATTTCAGATGACATATGTGGGAGAATTAAATTCCCAAAATGTTTTTCATGGTTTAGTAGATAGATATAAAACAACCTAATAACGATAATGAATGTATTCACCAACTTACTCCATGGGTCTACACATTTTATTGTGACATTCTTTCATCATTAAATTTTAATTAGATGGATTTAATTTCTTCACTCACACCACATCATAAACTCCATTATAATTTTACATTTATTTTATAAAAAAAATAAAAATACCAAAATAATAATAATTGAATAAAAATAATGAGTAATTGAAAATGAATATCAAGTGAGATAACCCCTATCAACTTTCTAGATCCATCCTTGTTTTTATTGTTCTATGAAAAAATACCTAGTTACTGGCCTTAGAATCATCTCACAACATTTGATTCATTACAACTTCTAAAAATATAGAACATCGCTATGATTTATTGGATGGTCTTAGTGAAAAGGCCCAACTAGGATCAATGTATCACTAAGTGGGGGAGGAGGTGAATTAGTGATATCTTTTTATTTTATGTTATATTTCATATAGAACAACCTTTATCTCCTGTTAAATAATTATCACTTTTCTAAAAAAAACATTTTCATATCCATAGGAACATAAGTATTTACAATCTTAATAAATCAATAAGAGTAGATAACCCTTATCATTGTTTTCAAACCATCCAATACCTCACAATCCAATAGAAAACATAAATTTTTATGGAAACAACATGTAGTAAATACCCTAACACTTTTTTAGCACTATGATCTATAAAACAGCGCATGTTATTCTTCTAGTACGAAGGATGAAAATATGATTTTGTAACAAGTTAATAAACCTTCACCAATTGGTTCTCAAAAAGTTACTATTATACTTAAAAAACATGCAATTTTTAAATTATTCAAAAAAATATGTTCACTTTTATACCTAGAATTAGGTAGAAAAAACTTTGTACAAATTATATGAAAGCTCGGTCTAATGGCTTAGTCTGATTCTTTAGTTTGATTCCCTAGTTCAGAAAAAAATCTGAATAGATACATTGGAAACATTTCTGAATAAATTCATTCTTTTCCTAAAACATTCAGTCTGATATCTAACTCTAATATGGAAAACGCAGACCACATATTATTTATAACACTTTTCCTATCCGATTTTTTCCCCAAGAAACCTCCATCTAGAAAAATTCCTACACCAATTCTACCACAAAATATTCAGTGATCTCACTCTCTCCCGCACATGAATCATGTTAGAGTATGTTGTAATTTGACCTCTATTTATAGGTGTGACAGAAATGGAATGGGTGAGAATCCCATTTTTTTTTCTGAACAACCAAATTCAGAAACTAAAAAATTCACTTTCATTTGAACTTCATCTTTGACCATTTCAACACTTCCCAAATCTACTATATTCTTCCTAAAACTTCTCGAATCTTCTCACAACTTTAGCCTTCTTCGATCTTCCAAAAAAAATCATTCCAATATGTTTTTTTGATTTAGATACATTTTTTCACTATAATTCACATTCCCATTATGATACTCCAAATTAGTTAAAACATTGAAACTATTTTTCCTTAAACATTGTTGTAACTCCATTAGATTTCAGTTAATTTATTAGAAGTCCAATTTCATTACTTAGGACCATAAATTTGTTCAAATATTTTATCTCATACATCATTGCAACTTATAATGATTAAATAACCCTTCAATGTCACTTCAGTATCCTCAAAACATTTCACTTTTTCTTCATTTACTCAAAAAATAGAAAGATTTATGAAACTGAATTCAATGATGTACATCATATGATGAATTACCGATTTCAGTAAGAATCTGATTGATCAGTGTCTGAATCCTATAATGTTTCTAAATCATGTCTTGTTTGATGAAATGTGAAAAAATATAATGAAATCATGACTTTTGTTCTTTTAAATCAAACAAATTTTTTTCTCTATGAAAATGGTTTACTACATTGTTTAAGTTTGTTAGATTGATGAGTCTCTAATCCCATATAATGGATTAGTCTCTATATATCATCATATTTATTGGCCCCAATAAACTTAACAACTTTGGTCTACCTTTGATAGAACTCTTCATCTGATGCCCTATTGATACCAAAAATTTGTTTAATGGATTAGTGTCAGAAATCCTCTGAAGGATTAGTCAAATGTCTTGTCTGATGGACCAATATCAAAAAGGTTCTTATTTCTTTATAAAATTTAGTAGCTAATGGATCATCTGTTGTATTGGTTTATTTGGTTCATTGTACAGTCTGATGGATGGTTGAGTCAGTACTTTACAAATCCTCTGACTTTAGTAAGTTCAAAATCCCAACATTCAGATAATTTATATATCTAGTGATTCTAAAATTTGTGACCTATAATCGAAATACTTCAACTTCATAATCTCAGTTCTTCCAAAAAATACTACTTATATCGGGAAACAAGAATCATTGATAGAAAAACCATGCTATCCATAAGTAGTGACTTAAGATACATCATAATAAAATTAAAACATTCCATAGAACTTCAAAAAATCTTCCTCTTTCAAGTAACAAGTTTCTTACAAACAATTCAACAAACTATTAAAACATTTGACACACATACATGATTGGTTCACATCTTATCCACAACTCCCCCTAAATATAGGCTTCCTTAAAAGTTTTATCACATACCAATGGATAAATTTATGAAACATAATCTTTATCCCCCTTAACAATAATATCAAAATACTATATGAGAGACGGGATAAAAAACAATTGCCTCAACCTTGGAGGGAATGAGTTTGGACTCCCATTTTCAACCTCAATTCGAAAAAATTCCCTTTGTTAAAGGTTTTGTGAAAATTTTAGAAACATATTCCATTGTAAGAACACACTTTAGAATGAGTTCATTCTCTCTAAATAATCATTGATGAAGTGATATTTGATGTCAGTATGTTTTTGAATGATAATGTTTTAATGTATTTATTATATGATTTATAGCACTCTAATTATCACAACATAAGAGTAGAGGTACATTCACTTCAAAAAGTAAGTCTTCCTACTATGTATTCATCCATGTAAGTTTTATCACAACTTGAATACTAGAAACCTACTTAGATTAATCCATGAAAAGAGTCACTGAATTATATTTCTTAGTATGACAACATAAACAACACCCCCCCAAATCTCCATAAGATGTGGATCTTCTATCATTGACACTTCTTTCCCAATCAATATATATATATATATAATTAATTCTTATTTATCTATCATACATGACTATAAAATATGATTTTAATTTGATATATGTGAGAATTATTTTTCCAAAAAAGAGATGTGATTCAATTAGAGTACTTTATAATCTTTCATATATGTTAACAACATAAACAATATCTAGTCTTGAGGCGTCAGATACAAAATTCTCCCAATCATATTTTTGAACTCTTTATATTCAAATTCCTTACCTCCTACATATTTATTAAACTTGGTTCCCATTGAAATTAGTGTTGTAATAGGTTTCAAATTTTGAATTCCAAACTTCTTAATAAGTTCCTTAGAATAAATTTCTTAAGAAAGAAAATTTTATTTATTATTTTTTGAGATTTTTAACCCAAGAATGTATTTTAATTAAGTAAGCATGGTAATTTCATGCCATTTCATCATTTATGAAGCAAATCTTTCATTAGATCATTCATTATTCCAAGAAAATATAGTATCATCAATATATAATATAACATTGTTGGTAATATCCTGACAATAGTTGATGTAGATATGACTATCAAATATTCCTTTATTAATGTTAAACTTTATTAATAAGGTATTCAATTTGGAATACCATTCCTTTGGAGCTTTCTTTATGCTATACAATTATTTCTTAAACTTTCACACATAACTTTCATCCTTCTAAATAACAAAATTACATGGTTGTTCAATATAAAAATTTCATCCTATTCTATATTGGGAAATTAGGATTTCACATTTTTCTAAAATTTTTTATAAATTCATTATGAAGAAATTGAAATAAAGATTCTAATTTTTTCCAATCTAAAAAATAGAGAAAATTTCTCATCAAAATAAATACCTTAAATTTGTAAGTAACCCTTTCAAAACAATATTTTTTGTTTTTTATCACTTCACCATCTTCGAACAACTTGTTTTGGAACACCCACTTTATAAAAATATTTTTTTTATTTGGTTTGGGAACAAGTTCCAAAGTATCATTCTTCTCAATATTATAAAATTCTTCATTCATAGAATGAATCCACTCCTAATGATCAAATTCATCATTAAAATCTTTCTATTTATCTTTTGAATAAAAATAATTGTGTGTAAAAAAACTTTGATGTTATTCTTGTTTAAAACTTTTTTGTTGATCAACAATCATATTTCTAAATTCAAATTGATTTAACAATCTTGGATGATATGTAAGAAGTTATACCTAATCAATAGAAATAGTTGAGACCGATTCTTCCATCTGTGTGGAATCACAATCATTGGAATTATTTTCATGTTTCTTAAATAACAACTCTTTCATCTTCTTTAACTTCCTCATATTCACATGTTTGTGAAGCATATTCCACAATTTTTTAAAGAACATTTAATTTAATAGAATAAACTATTCTTCCTATTTCTTTTTTGCAATATCCTATCCTCTACTATCTGAGTCATATCCATGAAATATTCTATCTTTACCTCTCTGACCAAACATTCCAATATTTCCACCCCTATTCTTTTTGATGTAGGGACTCCCAAAAAGTATAAAGTCTCTATAACATGAAGTTTTATCATAGAAAATTTCATATTAAGTCATATCATAACTTGGACTTTAGAAACACTGGTTCTAAATATAAACTATTGTGCTCATTTCTTATCTCCTAAAGTAGTGGGAAAGACCATTCTCAATCAACATTTCATGCACCATTTCAACTAAACATCTATTTTTCTTTCAGAAACACCATTTTTATGTGGTTTCTATGGTGTACTAAATTCATGAAAATTCTAGGTTTTTCAAGAAAACTTCTTAACTCTTTATTCTTTTACTCAAGAACATTATCCATTTGAAACTTCTTTATAGAGTATGGATATTCCTTCTCATATATTATCCTAAAACTCTTAAACATTTTTAGATATTCTGATTTATGTTTCCATTAAACAATAAAAGAAATGTGAGTAAAATTATTAATAAAATAAATGAAATAATTATCTATGAAAATTTATTGTTTTTTCATTTTCCCAGAAATATCATAATGAATTTGTTCAAGGGGATAAGTTTAATGAATATAAAATTTCTTAGGCATAGAGTTTGTAATATTCCCTTTCTGAAAAATTAAACAACATTGATAACTTCTTCATGACACATCATGAATATCACAGACATTGTTTGGATTTCATAACTTACTCATGTTTCTCTATAACATATGATCCAATATTTTATTTCACAACATATTTTCTTCCATCATGGTTAGATAATATGAATTCTATACTTCACCCACTTGAAACATGTTTCCTTTTGTATGTTGGATTCTGTAACAAATTTTCCATCTTCCATTATATTCAAAACAAAAACAAATTTTCTAAGAACATATTTCTTATCTTAATCACATAGTTTTAAAACACACAACATGATGTGTTTCAACCCATCAACAAACAAGGATTTCTTGGACTTAAAAATTTTCTTCACCAATAATAGTATATCCAACTCCTTTGATTCTGATAGATTCATCATTCCCATATACTAGTATTCTTTTAAATCCACTTATGTTCTATAATATCTTCAAATATCCTATAATACATAAGGAACACCCAGTATCCAAAGTCCATGGTTATACTCCTTTTTTAGCTTTGAGAGAAGTTTCAACAATAAGATCTTTCTCTTTCCATTTTTTCCCTTCACATCAATATTTTGAAAAATTTTATAAAGATGTTGTTGTTCTGCTAACATAACCAGATACCCTTTTTCAATATTTTGATGTTGTTCATACCTTTTACAAATAGTTTCTTGATGTTGGAACTTATTTTTATATTTTAAAATAACTCTCTAAAAATTATTCCTTTAAGATGATTGAAACCCCCTCAAAATTTTCATTCAATAACACATAGGATAGTTATAATGTTTTTGATTAAAAAAACACCTATTTTCCATATTACCAAACCCACCACAATACCAAAAATCAACATAGAATGAATATATACCTCTATAACTTCTATATAGCCCGTATTGGTGAACATTTTTTTGGAAACTTTCTTTTATTTAACATCAAAACATTGGTGTTACCCAAAATTCCTGTTATCACCCAAAAGTTATTCTTCAATTCTGATTTATTTCCAAAATTATTAGAACTTAAAGGTGTAGAATCTTTTGTTTCAGAAAAATAGTTTTTAGAAACATATGCATTTACAACTTTTTTGATGTTGGATACATACACAATTTTCTCAACCTTATTCTTATTAAGAAAAAATTCAATTTTATTTCCAACATTTGAAGGTAACTTTTGTAGATCCTCATCAGGTTTACCCTTTTCATAAATTTCACCATCTTTAGAGATAGTGTTATTTAAACTTTTAAATCAATTATTAAGTTTAGAAACTGAAACATGAACAAGTTCCAAATAATCCTCATTTTCATTTAACTTTACCTCAATATTTTCATTCAGATTCTTTTTTTCGAGACAATATTTCAGACAATCAACCTATTCCAATAAAATATATTTCAATTCATGAATAAATCCTTGATTTTTTATTGTCAGAATTTACTTTTTAAAATTTTTTATTTATCTTCCAATTCTTATAGTATTTATGATATATTCTTTAAAAACTCTTTTCATATGAAATTATAACTCAGTCTCTTTTTATTCGTAACTACTACTTCAAAAATCTCCATAATTAACTATTTCTAGGAATGTATTTTCTCCAGAAACATTTGTAAAATTTTTATCTTTAACTTCATTTTATTCATATTTAACATATTTAAATAAAAAAAATCTCCTTTTTTAGTTGGATTTTTTTATATTTTCCCTATAAATTAGGTTTTGATTTTACACCATGTTTTTTCCAAGATATTCTTATCCTTTTTTCATCTTCTTCAATATCTTATTCATTTATTTTTTAAGGGGAATTCACAGTAAACCTCCCAAAAACTCCAAATTCAATAAATTTTAGGGGTATATTATCTTTATACATTCCTATACATATTTTTACACTTCTATAAAATAATGATAAAAATTCATCAAGATTGTTATTAACCTAATTTCTAGATTCAGAATCAACAACTTCTTCATCTCCAAGAATATTACAATATTTTATTAACATGGAATTCTTGAAGGACATTTACTAATTAATTTTTTATTCTCATATCGTAAAATTATCCCTTCTCATTTCATAATTAATGAGAGTATAGTTATGGTTATCTAAAGATAGAGTTTTAGGTCTCTATCTTCCAAAGATAAAATATTGGCATCAAAATTTTCAAAAATAATTATAAAGATATTTTCAACAATAGTTTAATCTTCCATCATCTCACCATGACAACTTATGGTGATAAAAATATCATTCAACCTTGTAAATAAGTCACCATGATATTTATACTCACCCATTTTGATATCTTCATACTTCATCCTCAAGATTTATAACTAGGATTTATTCACCTTTTTATTTTCTTCATAATTTTTTTTCATCTTCTTCTAGGCACCTTTAGAATTTGAAAGTCCCTTAAATCCAGGTAATTAACTTTCAAAAAGTGATAAGAGTAAATAATTATTGGCTCTTTCATCATTCTATAGATTCTTCTAATCCACAGATGTAAGCGGAATATTTTCATCAAGAGGAGAAAATTATTCTATAATATCTTCCAAAACATCATTCCCTAGAGACATAAGATATTGAAACATTTTATCTTTATATATATGTTAGTTCTTTTCATTTAGAACTATAATCCACTTACTATTCACACAATTCAAATTCCCCATAAAAAATTCTCTTTGAGAACTTCAAAAAAGTCTAAACAAATAGTACCTTCACTATGATACCAGTTGGAAAGGCCCATCATGATTAATGTATCACTGAGAGGGGGAGGGGTGAATTAGTGAAATATTTTTCTTTTATTTTATCTTTATTTTATAATAACCATCACATCCTGTTAAATAATTATTACTTTTTTGAAAACAAAAAAATACACACATACACAATAATACAAGTATCTATAAGGTTAACTATTAAATAAGATTTTCTGGTCCTTGTAATGGGTTGGAAACAATCCACTACCCCATAATACACTATAAAACAATAATTTTGTATAGATAAAACAATTAGGTAAAACCCTTACACTTGTGTAACACTATGATCAATACAACAGTTCATGTGCTTCTTTTAGCATGAATAATGTAAAAAAATTGGGACAGGTTAAGAAAACTTTACTAGTTTGTTCCAAACATGCCACTATGATGATTCAACAATTTACACTTTTTTAATTCTTCAAAACAATTATTCACTTCTCTACCTTGAAGAAGGTAGAATTTTTTTTGTGGACTTTGTATGAAAACTCAGCCCAATGGCTTCGTCCAATTCTTAAAATCTATTCCCTAGTCTAGAAAGTATTCTAAATATATACTCAAAAATAAATTCTAAATAACCTTTTTATTTTCCCTAAATAGTTAGTCTGATTTCATGGTCTTAACCAAAAAAACTCTGACCACAAATTTTTCTTCACACTTCTTCTATCAAAAAATGTTTCTCAAAAAACCCTCATCCAGAATCCTTCCTACACCAATTCTGTCACAAAACCATCAGCTTCATCTTTCTTCCCCACACACGAAGAGTGTAATAGTACATTGTACATTGATATCTATTTATAGGTGTTCCAAAAATGGAATGGGAAAGTGTCCAATTTTATTTTCCCGCTTAACTAAATTATTAAACTATAAATTTTTTACTTTCATTTCAACTTCAACATTGACCATTTCAAGAATTATTAACTATTATGGATTCTTCTAAAATATTCTAGAATCATATCAAAAATTCAACTTACATCAATCTTTCAAATAAATGTTCATTATATTAAAAATTTTCATTATGATATATGTTTTCACTCCGATTCACTTTCACATTCTGATTCTCTAAATCAACTAAAAAATTAAAACTGTTGTGCCTTAATCATTATTTCAAAATCATTAGAATTAATTTATTTATTGGCAGTCCAATTTCATTAATCCGGATGATCAATTGGGTTATCTATTTTTTAAAAACATTATTTATACTTTTAAATACTCTAGAACACTACAACGCCACTTTAGCAACCTCAAAACACTTCATCTTTTCTTCATTTGTTCAATAATTCCTTGGATAGATAAAAATGAATTTGATGAATTAAATCATCTGATGACTAACTTGAGTCAATATTAATTTTATGAATTATTTTCGGATTCCTCTTGTGTTTTGGTGTCACATCTTGTTTGATGACACTTAACCTGATGAAAACAAATCATAACTATTTTTCATTTAAAAAAAAAAATATCTATGAAAATGGTTGATTATATTTTTGAAATTTTTCATATTGACTAACCTATGATACAATCTGATGTATTGATATTTGTATCTCATTTTATTCATCAATCCCAATAAACATAACAACTTTGGTCTTCCTCCGATAGAACTCTACATCTGATGCCCTGTTGATACCAACTATTTGTTTGATAGATCAGTTTTAGAATTCCTTTGATGGATTGGTGGCACATATAGTCTAATTGACCAATATCTAAATTGAATTATTTATTTTGTAAAAAAAGTATTTTATAGAAAATCTTATCGATTGGTTTATTCTATGGATTAGATTGTCCAATGGATCGGTCATTCATCACTTTGAAAACCCTCAAACTACAGTACATTCAAACTCCTAGCCTTCAGAAAAAATATGTATCATGGGATTATCGAAATGATGACCATTAACCGAATAACTTTAACTTATTAACATATATTCTTCCACAAAATACTACATATATCATGACTAATCCATGATGTTAATAATAGTGGGATTGGAAAATCATCGTCAGACTTACAAGGCCATTTCTTCTCTTTTCATTCGCAACGCTTGGATCATAGGCTTTTCAGGAAACTTATGATATTGAAAACATAGAAAATAGAAAATTATCATTATATGTGGTATGTAATGTCTTGAAAGACATTAGGAATCTAATACAGCTTCTTACTCTAAAAACTTCATTTCAGACACAATGTGAGTCCGAGAAGCAACCTAATCTAGAAAGAATCACAAGAACAAAAACCTGAATCCAATGTATTTTATAATAAATCATGTTTACAATATTTTTATTATGACACTCATTTCAAAATAGCACAAAAATTTAAAATGTGAATTAGTTTTTCATAATTATAACAAAATACAAAACAAACAGCAGAAACTTCTTCATGCATCTGAAAAAAACACTTCCATCCAACTTGATCCCAACACATAGTCTACCATTCAATGAGTGTAAATGATTATAGATATTTATTTATGTCATCATGTCAAAAATATTTAGAGAAGAAGATATTTTTTTTTGAATTTGGGTTTGTATCTTACAAGGGTTGGTTATAGGTTATTCTATATGGTTAAGAAGTGGGTTCAAATTTCCAAAATCTTGAAATCTCAATGAGTTTTGAAATTAAAGTAATAATTAACCATGTTCTTGAACTAAATAATAAATAAAAATAGTAGTAAAGGAATATAATAATGAAAACACATGAATATAATAAATCATGTATAATTATTAATTAATTTATAGTAATATCAAATAACCAAAAAGGATGGTTATGGTAAGTCTAAGGGATCACCATAGGTAATCATGTTAGGTTTATTTTACCATGGACTGATTTCATGGTACATACATTATAATGTTATCACAACATCAACATAAAATATATTTATATTTATTTTATCATGAGAATAAATATAATTTACCACGAACATAAAAAAATCTTGATGTAAATTAAATTATAATAAACATTAAAAGTCATTAAAAATTCATTAAAAATAATAGTGTTAAATGGGATCATAATTAAATGAAAGATCATAATTCACAAAGTAAAATAGTAATATATTTGAGATAACTAATAATTCCCAATTTATTTATGATAAAATCACTTCTCTCTAAATTTAAATTCTCAGGAAATATATCAGCAATAAAATAATTATTACCTATGAATTAAAGTGTGATTTGTAATTTTTTAAAATTTAAGAGAACATGATGAAAGGGGATATTGATGAGTCTTATAATTGCAAATATATTATGAATTTTATTGAAAAAGGGGTAATATGAGTTGATATCGGTTGATACAAATACAACGTATCATTGATATTTTCACAGAGAGTGAGAGAGCTTTCAAAAACATAAATTTATCCAAAGATGTGGTGTTTAGATAAATATTACTTTACGATCTTCCTATGATTTTTTATTAGAAAAATTCATTCATTAAATATGAATATATTTTCTTTATTTTCTGAAATTGTGGTTATAGATGAGATATAATCCAATTTGAGTGGAGTGGGATTCAAAGGAATAAATATTTCTTGAGTTGAAGAGAATCATGTTATAAAGGGGTTCACATTCCACTATGATTGGTTGAATTAAAAGATTATTCTATTATTATATAGAAATATCAGTGTGGAGAATATGTATAACACAATTAAGATAATTATATGGAATCATGATATTCAATGATAGTACTGTGATAGAGGGACATGTTTTTTTTGGTATAAGGATTTCATTATGAGATTATAGTTATCATATCACATTATGGTTACCATGTCGTTGTATAGAATGTCACACCACAAGGAGTAGGGTTGTTAGAATTTTGTGGGTAGATATTTAGAAGAATTGGTTTTTTTATAGATATGATAAGATAAAAGGACTAAGTCATAATTAAACTAGCTACTCTATAAGGTTGATATGAACTTAGTAGAATTTTTTAGAATTTTTAAAGGGTTGTTGTTTGAGATTTATTTTTAATGAGATCACATTACAAATATGGGTTTTACAATATTATTCATGTGATGTCTATAAATATGAGATGACTCATCGGGTAAAAAATTATGCTGAAACTTTTTGATAAATAAAAATATATGTTATATATATAATTCCAAGGAGAATTTGGTTGGGATTTGGAAGAGGATCAATAGTGAAAAATAGATATAAAGTCTACAGAAACTCAATGAGGTTGAGTGATATTGATCAATGTATTGATGTCCATCAATATATTTTGCATACATTGAATTTTTAACAATATTCCTAATCGCATGTCTTGTTCATGTTGATAATAATAAAAAAAACTAGGATAATGGGATATCAACAATTATACCCCAAGGATTAACCAATTAAATAGTATGTTAACTTATATAAAACATTATTATGTATTGTTTTCCTCTATATATCTCATGATATTACTTTTTTTTTATTTTTTTAAATTACACACCAACTAGTGGTATGAAAATGAGTTTGAGTTTTTTTGTTTTGGTAACCACTGATCCACCCCAAATAAGTAGCGATTTACTATCACCTGAGTTTATTATTTGGTATCAGAGAATCATTACATTATTTATAGGTATTCTAGAATATCTATGTTTTTTCTTGTTGATAACATCATTTTTATCAAATATATATATGGAAAGCATGGGAAATATAAAAATATATTTTACATGTATAATAAGATGTGATTATATCAATTTATGGGGATTATAGGTTTATATATTCTATATCTTTGATTGGAAATTATTGATATGATCAATAGTGATATATATATACCTAAAGTTTATTTGTAAGGAATATACACATAAAGTTGATATAACAAACACATTGATTGATAAAAGAAATATTGAATCAAATGGGAGAGCAAAAAATGTTTTACACTCATTCATCTTAGAGATTGATTTAACCCAAGTGGTGGTTATAAAAATTGTAAATGGAATTTAGAGGAAAATCTAGGATATCAGTAAGGGAGAAAATAATTTTCAATAATCATAGTTTTAAACATGTTGTTCTCAATTAAAGGATTTATGAATGGGAAAAGATGAGTTAGTGGATGAGAAATTCAATTGGGGGAATAAAATTATTATCATGATTTAGAGTGAGGGGGATTTATCAAGGATTATAATATAGTGAAAATTTTGATGTGAGTTATCCCAAATAATTTTGATGAAAGTATTCCTTCCCTTAAGTATAAATACATAGATTACAAGACCATTAATAAATTGAAATAATTTTTTGTTGCCACATGAGATGATAAGTGGGATAGTGTCAAGTATACAAGTAAAACAAGAGATGGATATTTAATTTAAATCATTAAAATGATAAAAATACATTAAACAACTAATGAATCATGAGGGGGAAATGGATACTGAGAAAGATTCCATGAATTTAAAAAAATTAATTTCATTTTACTAAAAATGAATAGTTGTGATTAAAAGGTAAATAGAAGGGTAAAATACACATTAATTATTTCAATTGTAGAAATATTGGATAATTTTCATCTAATTAACCTTGGAAAGAAGAATATCATAGAGAAGATTATATACCTAAATTTCTATCAAGGATAAATAAGGTGGAAATATGTTGTATCAAAGGAGAGTATTTTCAAGGAAAAGGAGGGGCCAATACATCATATAAAATAAAATTTCTCTCAAATTGTGATTTCATTTATTATGATGAGTAAGGTCAAAAGCATGATGAGAAATCATAGGATGATGGTTCAAACATTTTTATAGATTTAAAAAAAGTAACAATGATCCCTTCGGTGAAAAAGAGGGATGTAATGAACATAAAATTAATGATGAGTATAAACCTAGAGAATATTAATTTTAGGATGGACCACTTAGTGTTTTTGAAATATAACAAAAATATTTGAAGATAAATTGAAGCATTAGAAATTAAGAATAGTCCATCAAAGAAATATCATGAAAACCCATAAATTAAAGGTATTTATTAGATTGTATTAGAGTTTTACATAGAATATGAGTGATATAAATGAAACCCTTAAATAAAGAGGAAAAATCATGATATTACCATAAAAATCATATTAAAAAATGAAGAGGTAAAATATCAAAATAAATTGTTTCTCAAAGTTAAAAATTCCTCGAAAAAATTATAGCAATATCAATTAAAAACATTTATCAAAGAGATTAGTGAGTGCTCTAAATTGGTTTCGAAAATCATCAATTAGAAGAAAAAACATGTCAATTATCTAATAGTATCTAGATAGGTTTTCTATTATACTCGATCTTACCTTTAAACTTTTTAAAAATGATAATAAAAATAACAAGGTAATTACGTTTCATAAAGAGATAACACTAATTTTAAATCCAAGTGGTGGGGATAAAAATTCAAAAAAAATTATGTATGATAGATAAAATATTTCATAGTTAAGGAAAAATTACATTTAAAAAATAATTATACTATATGCGAGGAAGTTTATAAAAATAAATGAAGTAAAAATGGGATGGAAAACTAATGAGAAAATCCAAAAGAATAATATTTATAAACAAATATATTTCAATCCAAGGAAAGATATTGGTTCTATGAATTCTATTTAAACAAATAATATGTTCACTGGTATAATTTATCACTCCCTCAATTGAATAAAGGCCTTTAATCTATGGGAATTCAATCTTGGGTAGCCAAGAGAACATACATAAGAGAAGGTGAAATTGATATATGATTTTTTATGTCTTAAGAAAATTTTGGGAGGTGCGAACAACATAAAAATAATTAAAAAAATATTCTCCTAATACAAATTAATAATTTTAGTAGGTATGAATACTCTAATTTCTTTAAAGGATAATTAATCCCAAATACTCATTAGTATTTGGGACAAATTCAAAAATATTAAAAGGTGTAAATCATGGATACATGATAATGATTTATTATCCCGTATGATTTGAAATAATAATCTCTTGGAAGAAATCCAAAGGTATAATGGATGATATTTTACTTTATTAATAATTCATCACTCAATTTAAATGTTATTCGACGAATTAAAATTAGTGAAAAGAAACATTAATCACGCAATTATATCTTTGTTGATTGGTTTAGGCACAATCTAATAACTATCTCTCAACACTATGACAATGGTAATGATTTCATATTTTACCAGAATGGATGTTTCATATGGAGTATGAATGATGGATCAATAATAATGAATGTAAAATGAACATGTAGAGACTTATTTATAATTTACACCGATCTAAATAGTTGTTTCATGATTTTGAAGGAAGTGAATGATCCTTGGCATAAAAGGCTTTCTCATTTCAGTCAAAATAACACGGACAAGATAGTAATTTATAATGAAATGATCTAATGAACCTAGATATTAGTGATTATTTCTTCTTATTAAGTATTTTATAGATTATCCTATATTATAGGAAATAATGAACTAAACCAAGAACCATAAAACCATAATAAAATTAAATTAATAAAGACAATTGTTATAGTGGTTAAACCCCTAGAATAAATAATAGTAACTACATTTTGAATTTATATTTATATTATAATCATAGAATTTTAATTTGAAAAAAAATCATTTTTTGATTTATCATATAATTATTAACATAATATTATTGTTTTGGAAATTTCTTAACTATTTGATTTTTAGGTGATTATTGAAAATACTGATTTTACTATACAATCAGTTTTATGGAATTATTATTAATGAATTACATTAGATATTTTAAAAATAATTTTAATATAAAAATATTTTAATTAATGTAAAATTAATTATTTTAACATACTATGTTGATATATAAAACTGATGTTTAACATTTTAGAAAATTTAGGTAATATTTTAATGGAAACTATTTTTCTTTTGTTTCTCTTAATAAAAATTTCAAATGGTGGAACTATGATTTTTTAATTATTATATTTTAAATTTAATATTATTTAAATAATAACCAATATAATAATTTAAATATAATATATAACATTGATATATTTTTACTAAAAATAAAACTTATTCCTAAAAGTACACATTTTATTTAAATGGATTTTTATGGGTTGTATGTGCTAATGATAAAATTAATTTTACATACACAAAGAAATTTTAATTCATAAATTGAATTAAATATTTATAATCATTAGTTTTAAATGATATAATAATGGTTATTTTATTTTATTTATTAAAAATAAATTAAGGACATAAAAGTTAGTCTCCTTTGTGAAAACTAAAAATGGTAAAAGTACCAATATATGAGTAAATGACTTAAAAATATGTATAAAAAATGTGTGAAAAAGTGTGTTTGAGCCTTTATATACTATAAAACACTCCAAAATATATTATTATCCACTTTATCTTCACATTCCTTGTGAAACATGTGATCTCTTTATATTAAAGATTAATATGTGCCAAAAATTTAGTTCTCTTCAATTATAAAAGGAACAACCACCCCTCCACCAATACAAAATTCCAAAGACCCTTAGGATCTACCCAAAATATACCTTATTATATCATAAATCCTCTACACACATCCTATAAGCTTTTTTCTTTACAAAATGGAAAGCTAAGGCTCCTTAGGGTGGTGATCAAATGAGAACATCCAAAGATAGAGCTAATATTTTTCACCACACCTTCTTAATTAATTTATAATAATACCATAAAAACACATATATTAATTAGTGTATGTTAAAAATATTATTATTTAAATTGTTTCATATTTTTATACTAATTTATCATCCATTTTACACCTTCCACTAAAACATTTTGAAACTGAAGATATCATCATGTGTACATGTGGACAACCACATGCATGAATGACGTGTTCAATATTTCATCACCACCATTAATTGAAAGTTAAATAAATATATTTAATAATGTAATATGATATTTATATCATTTTAATGATTCTATAATGATAACATATTTAATTTTCTACCATCCCTCTATTATTCAAAAAACAAGAGAGTTGTCTATGTGTATGTGTGGATTACCGCCTTGATGTAATGATATTTATCTTTCTTTTTCCATAACTACTAACATAGGTGGAATAAAAAACTTATTTAATGTATAAAATTTTTATTTACTAATTCATTAATATTAAATAAGTATAATATTATACATTCCATAAGTGATATTAATAATAAACAATTATAGTAAATTTAACTAATAAAAAGGAAATATCAAAGTACCTTTTCTAATTTGTGTCCATTAATGGAAAACCTATTTGCCTATATAAATTATTTTCTAATGGAATAATAAAGGATATAATAATCTATATATCAAGATTTTATGAAACTATTTTATAACCCTTTTATCTTGGTTAATATACCATGACGGTTTCCAAGAAATTGATTAAAAAACTTATAATAATAGACATAAGTGGAAACAATGTAATAAATTAGAGAAAAATGATGATAAATAGACCATATAAAAATAAATATTTTTGGGTAATATTTTTATTGAATTATTTAATAAAATTAATTTTATAATTTAGTAATCTATGTGAAAGTGTAGAGTGCTTTCATACATGAGGTAGGAGATTTTCTGTACCTCATTCATGACTTTCCGGTTGAACATTCTTTTCTTTTTCTAACATTTGTTAAATATTATTAATATGTAACTGTTTTTTTCAATATATTTAAATTAAAAAATAAATATTTAAGTATTATTTTCCATGATGGGGTTATACATGTTTTTAGTTCCCTTCAAAATTACCACTTTTATGTAAACCCAATTTTAGGGAACATTCTTATTTCTTAACTGATGTCAAAAATCACCCCAAAAAGGTTTCTAAATAATGAATATATTATAAAATACATAATTATTTTATTTATAACACACATGTTTCTATTATAATTTTATGTAAAATTATATTCTCTTTTCTTCCTTAAAAATATCCTTAATTTATTATTGATGGATTTACCAAAGTGGTACATTTATATTTCATTCTTATCCTAGATATTTATCATGAAATTCTCTATATTTAAACTAAATTTTCACACCATATGTTTCTATTTAAAATATTAACATTCAAATTATTTAATTATTTCTTCCCTTAGGAATTCATATGATTTATCCTTTGGTTATTCCTTGATTCAAAATTATAAATCACTTCCTTCTCTTCGGTGTTATCATGCTTATAATTTATTTATAGTTTATTTTTATCACATTGAATATATATTTATGATTTAAATTCATGTGATGGGTTGTATATATATTATATTTAACTCAAATTCATCAGATAAAACATTACATCTAATGATATTTTATGTAATGTATTAGGGAGTGAAGCTTTACGATGATGTTTTTGGGAGAGAACCTTGACTTATGTTTATGATATCATGTTTTATATTATTTCTGCATGTTTATAATATAGTGAAATAATATCCTTTTTATATTTCTCCATAATCAAGATCATATTATTTATGATATCATTTTATACCTCTTAACACTCTTATTATTATTTATTTATATGTTTAGACCATTAATGAGCTTTCTAGATCACCCTTTTACTTATCTATTTTACTTAGGATATCCAATGAATTTTTATAAGATATTTTGGAGTTTTAATCAATAAGTTTATTTTTAAATATTTTTTTTAATTTTAAATATTATATATTTATGTTCCTAATCATTCAAATAAACTAAACTACTCGATTATCAACTTATATTAAATGGAACATTATATTAAGAATCATGAAATAATATTTTTGTATGGCTTGAGTCTTTATAGTTGGTATAAAAAAATGTATTGTTATTTTTATTATTAGGTTGACCGAGACATAGTGATTACCTGAGGGAGAAGTTTATGGGATAATCATTTGTATAGGAGAAAATCCTAAAATTTAATTAAAGTATATGTTGTGTTTTTTTCCTTGAAATTACATCTCTGTTTAGATATTGGAAAGAAGATATAGGCTTTAAAGATGTTATACCTAGGGTTAATAAACTTTAAGAGGGAATTTTATTTATTAACTCAACAAAGACATAGTTAATGACAAATATTACTAACATCAAACATGGATAGATACTCTCTGGGGATATTCTTTGGTTAATTCATGTTCTCTTTACTAACCATTATGATATATTTGAACATAATTTTTAGAAATTAATTATATTAGAGAACCTAATAAGAAAATGACCATGTATAATAATTACACATAGTGATTCATAATTTAGGTTATGCACATCTTACATGATTTAGTTCTTTTATGTTTTTTTACCATTTATAAATGTTTTAATTAGAGTAATACCATTCCTATCTATCCATTACGTTATAAAATTTATGGAATAATTATAAATCATGATAAAAAATATTCAATGGGTAATGTAATGAATTCCCTAATGAATTTCCTAAAATTATAAGAGAAGGTTTTGAGAACCTCTAGGTAGTACTAGCATGAAAAAAATCATGTTGTCTGCAATAACATGACTAACATAGAACACACTCCAAGAGTGAAAGTTTTAGTTGAGTTTTTATATATCAGATACATAAACATTTTAGTAAATTATCTGATCCTATAATTATTGAACAATGGATTATGACAATTAAGTATCCATTTTGTATCCCTAAATTATATAAGAAAGTTCCCATTGGGGACTTAACACCATGAGGGAGAACCTAGAATATGATGGGAACTCATAAGGAACACAAATATAAAGACTCCAACCATAGTAGCTCAGAGTCAGTGGTTAGTTTATTACATTAGAAATAAATACAATAAATTGATTCCCAATGGACTAAATTGTTTAGTAGTATTCATAACATGATACATACTTGAATATCATATACATTTGAAAAAAAAATTCAAAAAAAAAAAATCTTTTAGAAAATCGTTATTGTCTCTAGAAAATACTTTCAAATCATTCATTTTAAACATCATAGATTCATAGGGAATGAAAAAAAAATAAATGTGAGATAAAATATACAGTAAGTTTTATTTATAGTGGAATCCATCAGGAATAAATAAGTAATAATTGGAATGTTAAGTTATGTAACTAAAATTAATTCCATTTAATTAGTAACTTTTGAAAAAAGAATAAAATTGCAAGAATAACTGATGATCAAATAGTTCCATATATAAAATTCAACGAGACTTAAAATTATACATGGGTATCATAAATATTAAACTAATAACATGGAAATTTATAACTAATTTAATAATGATGAAATTAATAATTTTATACATCTTGAACTTTTCATCGAGGCCATGTGACAAGAAATAAAAAATATATCATCAAGGAATTTTGCTTATACATGTTACATAAATAGGAAAGGAAAATGAAAAAACACCCAAAATAGTTTTTCTCTTGATATTTATTGATGAATTCATAATCTATCTATAACTAGACCCAACCACCACTTAATAATTCCCATGCATTAATTGGATGAATAAAAAATTAAACTTAATCAACATGCCATAATAATAAAAAATATTTAGTATAAGAAGAAAAGGTATATGGAATTTCAATACATTCCTAGAAAAACTAATCATAAAACATCCATATAAATAATAATAATGGTTTACTACAATATATACCCATTTAATAATAATTAAAATAAATTATTTTTACTATTGATGAATAGAAACACCATAAAAATATCATTAAAAATATTCTTGAATAAAATTCCCTCTTCACATTGAAATAATATTTTGAAAGCTAAAAATTTATAGAATATTATGAAAGCTATTTACTTTTGAAATTAATCATGAAAAATTGTAATTTAATCTTCAAATAAAATTTTGTTCATGATGGTGGGATATCCTGTCCACGCTGAGTAAGTTCAAAAAAATATTCATTTCACATCATCAGTAACAATTCTAAAAGTGACTCATTCAGAAAAGGACATGAACATTACTTTGTATTTTTATAAAATGTAAAACATTGTTAATAATAAATTTATATAATCATATTATAATAATAAAAACAATCTTTAAATCATTTAAATGAAATATGGTCATAGAATAAAAAGATTCTCGACTGAATAGAAAACAATGTCTATTTTCCTAAAAAAATATCATTATATTGAGTACCTAAAAGATGAAAATTAATGAAAAAAATAAAATTTAAAAAAATTACCAAAGGGGAATAAAATATACTAGGTTTAATATATATAGATCAAAGAACTCTCCCAGTGGAGACTTAAATCTAAAAAATCCAAAATAATGGTAAGATTGTGAAATAAACTATTACTTATTTGGTAACTATTGAATTATAACCCCCATGAAAGTAATAACATCAAATGAATCTTTAAATAACATGAATAAAAAATTTATAATGATATATCATATCAAGGGGGTAATATATTCACCACATCAAATAAATATGTAGTAAATATTTCATATGTCTAATAGAAACAAAAGTTAGATGAGAAACCCTTACCTCAGATCCGACTTTCCCCATAAGTGATTTTATCCTCCTATATAATAAATTTTAATTCATTTTACTTCTGAACTAGAATTATTTAAATACTTTTAATATCCTATATTTTTCATTTATACCATCTCAACAACCATTTATTAATAATTCTTTGATAAAATTGTCATTTCTAGGTGTTAACCGTCTCATTCTCATGGTAGTTTTGGTTTGGAAGTTTTGGTCCTGGTAGTTTGATCATGAATTTATCATCTAAAAAATTATAATCATGTTATAAAAATCATATATATTCATTATATACATGTTTATAATCATTCATTAAAATTATATATAGGAAAATGAATTACAATGTTTATGGAGATGGTAGGTCATACGTACTCATGAATATTGTTTTCGATTTTTAATAAATAGAATAAAAAAGGTAAATAATAATTATATTTCAAATAATAAATATTATATCATATATATAATAAATTTTAATTTAAATCATCTGTATTACTATCCATTTAAATAGGAAATAAAAAACAAATCGCATTGCTTCAGGGAGGTGGTAGTCCACACGTATGCACGAGTGGAGTTATTTTTTTTACAACTGGTGGAAATGTAAGAAGGTAAATATGATATTATAATTCAAGAACAAAAATTATTTATTTAATATCATATATATTCATTAGTTCCATATTTATAACTATCCAAGTAAAGTGGGGATGAAAAAAATAATTACACCACTATATGGAGACGGTAATTCGTACATACACATAGTGGATGCTTTCTATTTTCATAAGATGACAAAGAGATAGAAAATGGTTTTAACATAATTATAATATAATATCTTAATATTTATAGTATTTGAATTATTTTTTTATGGTTATAATAGAGTTAGAAAAATTATAATAATAATTAAACTTGAATGAGTTGGTAATGATGACTATCTATTCTTTGGTAGAATTCCCTAAGATCCCTTATTAAATACTCTTTTAATGATATTTTAAGAATAAAATAACTTCTACATTAATTTTAATTAATTTTATAATATAATTGTGTATGGTTTGGTTGATATAGGTTTCTAAATAAAGTTTCAATAAAATAGAGAGGATGCATTCTTTTATAAGTGTAGGGAGGGGTTCTCTTGCAATTACTTAATATATAAATTATGTTTCTAGGGGAAATAGATAAAAATATATTTAATTTTAAGATAATTTTTGGGTGAATATAAATCCTCAAATCCAACTAAATTTGAAGAACACTGGTTATATTTTTACCCTTATCTATTAGTTTTAACCGCCATTTATCCTTTTGACAATTATTATGATATCAATACTTTATACTCCTATAGTGTTGATAATTTACCATATAAGGAAACATGACCAATAAATGGACCATGGATGATATTTTAAAACATATCCAATTAAATATTTTGAAGGTAATTTTTTTATAAATTTTAAATTATTTAATAAAATATTGATTATTATAAAATATCATTATTGTCATTTTTGGGAAAAGATGAAATATTATAATATTATATATGTCTAACTCTTGTATAATGTTTCAAATAATGATATGGATTATAAGATAAGGAATACATGATTCTAATATAATCATCCAATCAAATTTTTACATATTTATGTACCATTTTATACCATACCATTTGGTTTAACCACTTGGTTAGCTAATTTTAGCCTCAATAATTCTGATCACTTTTTCAATATTAAATAGTTATAATATTACTTATAAGGTGAAAATTGTATAATAAATTTACAAGGGATGAAATTTTAGACAATTTATAACCCTTTTTGTCCCATTTAAATATTTTTTATTGTTAAATAAATAAATAAAATATATTTAGAATAAAATATTACTCATTTATTTTTAATTACAATTCATATAATTTGAAAATGAAAGCTTCATTAAAATAATATACTTAAAATTTAGTCCTTTAATATATATATTATATGTTATATTTATCTTCAAAATTCATGGGCCACTTTGAATCACCCAAAAATATTACTCTTAGTGTTTTCAATGTAGGTTTGTTTAATTTTCTTCTTATGGAACAAACACTTTGTCAGCATGGTGTAAGCATTTAATGTAATAATTTTATCACTAGAAATTAAAAATAAATTACCATAATAAAATTAATTTACTAAAAAAACTAATTTCTTTATTCCTAATAAATTATCAACAAATATTTTTTGATTTTTAAGATTATATAAATATTACATCAATTAGTTACTTATATCCATACATTAAAATTCAACATATATGTTATAAAGGTCATAATATAATACAATTTCATGGTTCATTTATTCCCTTTGTTTTATGTTGTAGACACTATCAAACAAATGTTACTTTTAAAATCTTGAGGGGTTACATTATACACACTTTAATAAGTTTAATCTTCACAATGTGATGATATACTCAGTAATCACTTTTTTAAAATTTGAAAATTCCTTAGTTGAAAAATGACATCGTAAAAAGGCTTAATAAAACATACTTTTGAAAAAAAGGAATGTGAAATATGAAGTTAATATGGAATAAAAAATTACTAAGTTTCAAAATAGGAAAATATTAATGGGAATAAAAAAATCATTGTCCAAATAATGATGGAGAGTGACATTGAAAATTGATCATAAGAAATTGAATGATTATGAGAAAGTTAATGGCAAAAAAACTATAAATAATTGAGGTGGAAAAATACCATCAGTTAATTGGAAATTAATATAATAAGTAAACTTATTTTCTTCAAGATCTATTTCCTATATTTGATGATTTTTTTCCATAAAGACTATGATTGTGATGAAATATGCTTAATTGACACGACTAATTTCAACCTTTAATCAATTTCCACTATAATATCACATTTGTTTTCCAAATGATGATTATTCAAGATGATGTTTTCATTCTGGAAGTAATAAAATTAACTTCCAATGTATCAAATAATTGATAAAATAATAACTATATTTTCCTATTATCTTTACTAAGACCAAAATGGTTAATATAATGTAAGATAATACTCAAAATTAATAAACCATAATATGAATAAATAATACATTAATAAAAAAATCAACAATATAACTAAAGGATTATCATAGACTATTCCATAAATAAATATCCCTATTTCTAAAATGACCTCAACAACATCAATAGTATATAATGTTTTAAATTAAAAGTTTATCTTATACCCTTGATATTAAACCTTCAAAAACATAATAACATTATTCCCAAATAATACTCAATGTTAAACTTAATTTTTATATGTACCTCAACTGAATAAAAAATTTCCTAAATATAATAAATAACATAAAAATCTAAAAAACAATCATGAAATTTTATCATATAATATTCTTGAAATATCCAATTTTTTTTAAAAGAAGACCACATTCGATAACATATGATACACATAACATTAATTTTAAATGATTCATGATATATTATTAAAATATTTTTATTTAAACATGACCATTATAACTTATTTTTTAAATTTGAAGCTATGAACATGAATAAAAAAATTATTAAAATTAAGAATGAAGGATAAATAAAATATATTGATAAATAAGTACTTAATTCTTAGTAATGTCTTTAATGCTTTAAAAATACATTTTTTCTCCAAAAATGGTTTTTTTTTTCTGAAAAAATATTAAAATTTATTTTTGAAACTTTTAGAAAGTTCATTTGAAAAAATGAACTAAATTTATAAAATCATCATCTCAAAATTATGTTATGATTAATTTTTGGGACTTTTCTAAGAAGATCAATTTTTAAATGAATAGTGAAAAGTACATGTTTTTATGGAAAACTACATTATCATTTAAATCAATTATAAATTTATATATTTTAAATATTTTAAAAGTGAAATTAGTGAAATTATGTTATTATTAATCCAATTTAGTTAATTTTAATCCATTCCATGTTGAATTTTTATATAAAATATTTTTATACATATGAAAACATTTGCTTTGGAAAATCATTATTTTCCACATTTGGGGTTCAATTTTAAATTAAATTCAACAACATTTTTGAATTGAATTTGAAAAATTGGATTCAAATTTTTTAAAAAACATAGTTAATATTATTTAATATGTTCATCTTAATTTTTTTTCATACTTAAGTGTAAAAATATTGAAAATTAATTAGAGTGGTTAATGTTATAACTAGTTTACCAGGGGATTTAACTAAAAAGATAAGGGTTAAAATGACCTAAAAACTTATAAAAATACTAATTTATAGACTTATATTGACCATATATCATCTATGGTTTGAGAATGAGAAATGTTTTATCCTTTTTGAACACATAAAATGTGGGTATAACTTTTTCTTTTCAAAAATTCCATGTATGTCCTTGCTAACACTACAAAATGTGTTTCATGCACATTGTCACAGAATTCATGATATGATCCTCATTTAGAAAAAATTTAGAGTTTTACTATATATGTGAATCCATTTTGTAATAATATGCAATCCATAATTCCATGTCAGAAAAGACTACTCCATAATGAGGGTTAAGTGGAAAGAACCCCCATCGAGGAGTAGACTGTGGATTTCCATGATCGATGATAAAAAGGTGTCGATGCATTAAAATGAAATTTATGAATTTATTTTCAAAAACAATTATTCTATTGAACATATAAATAAGTATATATCTATTATAAATCTTCTATTTGACTAGTCGCGGAGCCCAAATAGATATACTAATGAAATTTTATGGCACTCGGAAGACAAATAAATTTTATAAAGGGATTTGGGTCACTGTATAGGTCATTCCTATAGGTCACTCATGTTGGACCACTTTTATTGGTCTACTTACATAGGCCCAAAAATGGTTCTATAAATTAATAGTTGATCCTTAAATTTTGGAGGATGGATGAACTCCTGATAGGTGAATCCGTGAGAGGGATCTGATCACGCATGTCCTTCACCCAAGTAGTCCATCCCTACTTGGGAGACCTATTATGGCACACCCCTCACTAGGGAGAGGCCCCCAACCCAGCACTTGGGAGACCAACACATGGGTGACCTAGACCAAGTTGATGTGGTCCATCATCCCAAGTACTACATGGGTGAGGTACTTCCAACATGACCCATACATAGGTGAGACCCACACTTGGGCAACCCAGACTTGGGAGAGGATGTCCAATCGGCCTAGGTACTACTTGGGTGAGGAACTTCCAATCCAATAGCGTACTAATTGGGAAAGGTACATCCTTATAGACCCATACCATGGTGAACCATACCTTGATGATACCCATACCTGTGTAACCCACATGTGTGCGACCCACATGTGGGAGACCAATAAGGGAGAACACATTAGTTCATACCGCTGGGGTGCACCCCTACACCCTTTCTCAAGATCTTTTTTAGGTTGCAGTCATATCCCTTCGTGTTGGTACCATCACTAATATCACTAACCCCCCCTGAAAAATGGAGAGTTGCACAGTAAAAATTTTGACCCGAGGAAAGGACATTTTGGGTTGTGTCACCTACAACCCCACCTCTCATCCTAAATCACCATCAGTTGAGACACTCCACATGGTTCATGAAAAATGGGCATCAACCTTAGGAATAATCCACACACAAACCTCGAATGTGAATCCTATATAGGAATAATCTCCATAAAAACCTCAAATGGGAATTCTACTTAGGAATAATCCCCAACAAAACCTCAAAGGGAATCCTCCTTATTAGTAAGCCCCAAAAAACATCAAAGGTAATCCTCCTTAGGAATAATCCCCATAAAAACCAAAAAAGGAATCCTACTTTGGATTAATCCCTAATCTAGCCTCAAAAGTGCATCCTACTTAGGAATAATCACCAACCAAACCTCAAATGGGTATCCTCATTAAGAACAATCCCCAACCAAACATAAAATGGGTAGCCACCTTAGGAATAAGCCCCAACCAAACCTCAAATGGGAATACTTCTTAGTAATAACCCCAAAAAAACCTCAAATGAGAATTCCAATTTATAATAATCCCTAAATGAACATAAAACGGGCATACACCTTAGAAATAAGCCCCAAGAAAACTTCAAATGGTCATCCTTATTAGGAATAATCCCCAACCAAATAGCAATGGTTACCCTCCTTAGGAATAAGCCCATACAAAAAATCAAAAGGGAATCCTCCCCAACCAAACCTCAAATGGAAATACTCCTTAGGAAAAATCCCTAAAAAACCCTAAAATGGGCATCCTATTTAATAATAATCCATAACTAAACCTCTAGTTCCATTTTGGGAGACATGGAATGAAATCCTCATTTCTTACCCTAGAACCAATTTTTGGGAATCCTTCTTGGTGTAAGACCCTAAAATTTCTTTTAGGACCTCTAATAATTCACCCCTTACTCCTTATCCATGCTTGTAGGCTGTATCCATATAGGTAGTCAGATGTGAATATCATGGCAATAATGATAGGAGGGAATAAGTATATGAATTCATTTTCTTCTTCTCCCGTTTCCCCGACCTATTCCACCAGCGGAAGGGATGTCACATGGTTTTATGGATCTTCCTCTTACTCTTTCTCACATTCAAGAAATAATCACATGGGAATTTATGTTATCTATAATCATTACATCTTCATAGTTTGATTCAAGTTTTGGTAGAGAATCTTTTCTTGAATCTTCCTCTCACCTTCTATAAGAGGGACTCCATAGGAATGGGTCCTCAAGTCCATGTATCCATCCTTAGGGAAAATTATATTGTATCATTTATCATATCTACCACTTCCTCTTTTTTCATACACTGAGCATGACTCATGTGGGCTTAAAGGTGGGTGTTCATCATGATATATGCACTATCCCAAACCAAATGGGCCTCCTATTTAGTGTAATCCCTGAAACCCAATATCTTGATCATTATTTAATGTGTAATCCCCAACCAAAAAAGGGAATCCAACTTGGTGTAAGTACTAAAAATTCAAAAAAGGGAATCCTATTTAGTAATAAGGGCCAATTTAATCTTCTCAAAGGTCCATAATCCCCCAGGAGGCAATCCATTAGAGGGCCTTTATAAGCACGAGTCCTCACAACTGAACTTTCTGGGCTTTGATTCCCATCCAAATGAGATACATAAGAAGCCTCCCTAAGGTCCAAAACCAACACCCTAATAAAAACTAATTATACCTAGGAAACATTACTAGTATATTCTTATCCAACCTAGGAATAAAAATCACTTCTAGGTTTTCTAGGCCACTTCGTCATAAGTTTCACACCAAACATTGAATAGGAACCTTTATTCTAGATTTTCATATTGTATGATGATAAAATAAAATGGTTGGTCCTTATCACAAAACATTAATAGGTTTTATGTGTCTCATTAAGAGTAACTTAACTACATGGGATTTCTTTTACAAGGATACATAGTAATCCTATCTTATGGGTCTGATCCCAACATCAACACAACTCTCATCTCCTTAGATGATGATTTACTCCAAAACACCCCACAATGTGGTTAAAATCCAAAGTTGTAATAGGGAGAAAAAATAATCTCTAATCCTTGTATAAGAGGGTACCATCAGTGTTAAACCTCATATCCATACAAATATCTCTATTTATGAGAAACATTAGATATAGAAAGATGATTCTAAATTCCAAGCATGCTAATAATTGATTATTAATTCAAGGGTGACCCATGTCATAATTTAGAATTAATAAAGGATTCATGAACATATCTTAAATCTATAAGAGATTCCCAAAATATAAAAACAATCCACCTAAAAGGGTGTGATTATCCCAACCTCACATACTCTCAACCAATATGAGTTCTTAAGTATCATTGGACATGCTTCCTAATGAGCACATGCCATTGGAAAGCAGATCTGTGAGTCATCATAGATATATAACCATTGGGTGTTTTCAGATCCATGAAAAAATATTGTTGGAATCCATTAAAAAATAGTGATCCATACATGAATTATTATACAAAACCCAACTCCTACAATCAATCATCGGGTGATCGATTTTTGTTAGAAACAGTCCTCTCCTTTATAAATAAAATGGTACCCTCCTCCTCTCCTTTTAACATGTCTTAAAACTTTTCATTTGGAAAATACCAACCTAAATACCATACATAATTCCCTACCCATTTCTAGTGTATTTTTTATCATAAATCCAATCTAGTTAGGATTTAGGAACAATCATAAATAGGTGGTTTGAAGAATAGGTATTGTTCTTAACCGAGCATCATTGTTTTACTTTATCATACACCTCATTAAAATATTACTCAGCCATGTTGATAAAATAACATCATTATATCCCACAAATTAATATGTTATTATGTTTATTTAATAACTTAAATCTATCTCAACTTCTATAAAATGGGATATGAAACCATCATTCGTGGGTACAATAGATTACCACCTAATGAACTAATTTAATTAGTTTTCCATCATCATATCTACCAAATGTTTATGATAATAGATTTAATTTTTATATATTATATTCCTGAAATTATAATCATTTTGGGAAATTAATATATAATATACATTTTTACCTTTCAATCCATTGAAAAATGATAAAATCATTTGTGTGTACGGAAGACTACCACTGTAAAGACCCAAAAATTTCAAGGAATTGTTTTTAAATAATTTGTAATTTTACGAGTCTGTGGCTTCTGACGACGCTTGATTCCAAGTCCCGGTGTGCCTGGAATCAATTTCCGAAGTTTAGCTTGGGTACGTTCAGTGAACGAACGAGCAGATTTTTCTATCTTTTGAACCAATACTAGGAATTAAAATCCGAGGGCACTGATGAACTCACAGAGCCAGTAATTGTTTAAGGGGATACTTACCGTAGTTTCATTCACAAAATAGGAGAAGATAATTTTGGGGGGTTTAAGAAATAAATAAAAATTGTCGGAACAATTTCTATTTTCTTAAGGTGGTTTTTCCCTCCCATGGGTAGTTAAGAGTGGTTCCCACAGCCACTTAACTACCCAAGTGGGGATGTTAGAGAGGTGGGGTCCCGCATGAGCCCCACCATTTAATTCCCTCTAAATCTCCTTAGGAAACCCCATTAATTTGATAAACCACCATTAAATGTCACCTCATCCATTAAATTATGTCAACCCATAATTTAATGAGGAACCTTCCTTTTCCCCTTTTTAATTTAAACTGCCAATGTGTTTAATTATGGGGAACCTTCTCTCTACCTCCTTTAATTAAATGTCTACACATTTTAATTAGTGTGGTGAATTAATTACGGGAGAGTTTCTTTGCATGTATAATAAAATAATAGGGGAACCTATTATTTTATTAAGGGGGAGAGCTTCGTTGTGCGAGGAAGAATGCCAGCCTACGACGAAGAACGACGAAGAACACCGACATATGATGAAGAACGATGAAGAACGCCGGTTCCTCAGAGGTCGATGACGCGCCACCCTTACCTTTCTCCGTGGCAAGTGAGGAGACGTCGCTTCCTCCTCAGCGCGCCCCGACGACGCCTATGATCCTTTCCCCCTGACACCAACGATCGTCTTCCGTGTTGAGGTAGGGGAATTTGAATAATTTTACTTATGTGATTTTATATCCCCGGCATGGTGTGCAATTTGTTGGTAATGTTTGAACCACTAACGCGGTGGGTGCGGACTAACAAACAAGTCCGAACCCACAGCTAGTTTGTCCTTGATGCACGGAATTATTGATGATGATGAAACATGACCGGAATGGATATTGGAGGCCTTCATAGTAATCTACGGGTCCCGAGACGACTGCAGGCGTAGACGAGAGCAAGAACGGACCACCGGAACGACTCCGGTGGCCCACAGAAATTTCCGGCGGCACCGGCGGCAGGAGGCGGCGGCGCCCCAGCGCGCTGCCGGCAGGAGCCACCATGGTTGAAGCCATGGCGGCGGGGAGTCAGATCCCGTGGCCACGCGGGATCTGGGGAGACGCAACGAACGACGCCGCGTCCGCGGAACAAAGGGGGGGCCGCGTCCCCCCTGGTCGGCGCGCTGGTCGAGCTAGCGCACCCCCCTGGCCAGGCCGGGGCGGGTCACGTGGACCGGGTTGGGCTGCGCCCAGCCGGGCCGGGACGCGCCTCACCGAGTCAGACCTGGACTCGGGGCGGGTCGACCCGGTTTGGGCCAACCCAGGGGATTTGGGCCGGGTTGGACCGGGTCCAGACCCTCCACTTCGGACCGCTTTTGGTCTTTTTCCCATAACTTGTGATACGAACCTCTGATCGACGTACCGTCAGTTGTGTAGGAATACTTGGATTCAGACGGTTGTTTCAGTATATTACACTCGAGGTATCGGCAAAGTTTGTGTACATCCAGGTTGGTTCGAACCCAAAACCAACCGGGCCCTTGGAGCGGAAACGCTTATATCTCAAGGACCGGACATTCGATTGACGTGCCGTCAATTGCATTGGGATCCTTTTGTTGAGACGGTCATTTTGGATTATTCTTCTTGAGGTTTGGATGTAGCTGGAGTATGGTCGGGTTGGTTTTAGCTTAAAAACCAACCGGGCCCCTGGAACGGAAAAACCAATAACTCTCAGACCGGGCGTCCGATTGACGTACCATCTGTCACATTGGGTTTATTTTGACGAGACAGAGCTTTGGGATACATCAACTCTGGACTATGTGGCAATTGATGTATCAACTCTCTTGCTCGAGGAGCGGACCCTCCCAGAAGCGAGGACGACTGTACTTGGATCCTCCATGGGTTCGGCAGTGACGACGACCATACTGGAATCCTCCATGGGTTCGATGGCAATGACTACTATTCTTGTATCCTATGTGGGTCCGACAGTATATGACCTCTGTACTTGTATCCTGTGTGGGTCCGGCAGAGTGGCTGGTCTTGTATCCTTTGTGGGTCCGACAACTTAGCTGGTCTTGTATCCTATGTGGGTCCGATATATTAGATGAATCAGTGGATACATATGATCATCTCTATGACCTTACGAAGTGTATTATTGTGTGAGCTGAGTCTTGATTCTCAATCTTATCATCGATTTGATTGACTTGCTTTCCTTTGTGGACTGGGTTGTGTTTTTCCTATGTGGATTGAGTTGTGCTTTCCTTTGTGGACTGGGTTGTGTTTTTCCTGTGTGGACTGAGTTGTGCTATCCTTTGTAGACTGGGTTGTGCTTTCCTTTGTGGACTGCGTGGTGCTTGGGAGTTCGAGACAAACTGTAACTGATGACTTAGGTATATGTATGGGCATATACCTAAGTAGTGTTGTGGATACTTTGTGATTGTATCTTTCCTTTGTGGTTTATCCTTTGTGGATCCTGAGAGACCTTCGAGGGTCTCAGGGTCCCTATTGAGTATCGTATACTCACCACTGCACGGGCTATGCCCGCACTACATTGTGTTGGTTGAAGACGACGGACAACGCTGATCGAGGTGGAGGCTTGAGGAGCTGGACAGTACCTGGAGGTGGACCACTTGACGGGACATACATGGAGTGGGCGACCGGACCCGAGGAGCTGAGGAGACTATCTGTACCCACCCTTTAGGTGGGATTTCCCGAGGATGACTCGGTGTTTCTGTTTTTCTTACTGTTTTTGTACTTTCCTTTCAGTTGTACTGTACTTTCAGTTGGGTTTGTTTACTGGCCAATTTACTTTTCCAGCACTTACATTGTACCCAGTTTTGCTTAGTGTTTACTTCGCTTGTGTACACTGTTGTGTATGTTACTTCATAAAGGCAATGTCTTTCCTTCTTTTGGGATTTACCCCTTTGGTGCTGGTCGCCAGCCCCTAGCCTATGGAAGGTGGGCTTGGGGTAGTCACGGCACGGGCCCCGAGGACGGGTCGTGACAACCACCTCATGAATTAATGTGATTAATTTTTATTACCACAACACATGGATGGTATATTTAAGTGTATTTAAATAAATATCATTATATTTATGATATAAGGATCATTATTTAAATATAAAACAACACTTAAATTATTTCTATCATGATAATTGAAAAATGGAAATGTTACTCATGCGTATGTACGACCTACCGTCTCTATGGTTATAATGTAGTTAATTTCTCAAAACCATATTTCATGATTATTTTAAAATTTAAAATTAATTTATTAAAATTATTATTATTTTATTATTTTTTTTTGGGATGATGGAATAATTTCTCCTTTCACAACGATCAACACCCCAATGTCAGTTTGAAATTATGAAATGAGCATCCTCAAAATATCTAATGTTGACATAACTGAATAAGTAATTAAATATGTCATCAAAATGATTGAATTAACTTTCCTTTTTATGATGATAAAACTATTAAAATGGTTATTAATAAAAATAAATAATTGGTTTAATTTTATGATATAGGATATAAATGAAATACATGATAAGTCTAGACTCTAGGTAAGGGATTTCTCATCTCACTTTTACTTTTGTGAGACATATGTAATATTCACCACTTATTTATTTTTCATGGTGTATATAATAACCATTTAAATAATATATCATTAATATATTTCACATCATCTTAATGTTTCATTTTAATTTACTCCTTTTATGTGGATTGTAATTCAAAATATACCAAAGTGGTAAGGGTTTTGACTCAAAATTTCCTTCTTGGAGACACATGTTCTTTTATGAACCTAATTTATTTTAAATGGTGTATATACATACCATTTACATAATATATAATTAACCCTTAATAATCTATAATATTTTATTTGAAAATTATTTTACTTATTTAATGATACACATGATTCAAATGTTACCCAATTGGTAAGGGTTTACATTTAAATCTCATTTTAATTGAGATTATTTACGCTTGAATTTACATTGTAGGAAATTATTTGATCATTTTATAATAAAAAAATTTCATTATCATGTCCAATATTTATCAATTAAATTTTTATGTAATTGTATGATTTTTTTCAATTTGTTAAATAAATTTATTAAGAATTTTTTTAAGAAAAGAAGTATTCATTTATCTATTTGGTAAAAAATCATTTTTATTCCATGTCCATGTTTGCTAAAAAAATCATGGATATTTTTAATAGTCTCCAAATGAGTTATTAAATATAATTTTGCCTGTATTTTAATTTTTTTTCTAAAATGGTTTGAAAGTAATATTATTGTAATTTTCTAAAAGTGATA
This sequence comes from Viscum album, assembly GCA_963277665.1. NCBI lineage: Eukaryota > Viridiplantae > Streptophyta > Magnoliopsida > Santalales > Viscaceae > Viscum > Viscum album. The sequence continues at coordinate 511,685,246 of OY728145.1, forward strand.
CTTTTTATCCATTTGAAAAATGTTTGAAAGGAATGTTTTTTAAATTATATGAAATGAAGTGAATTACCTGTTGTTATGATAACTAAATTATTTGAAGCATCCATTATAGGTTTTCATGGTTATTTTTTTAATAAAATGTTTTCTATAATATTTTTTGAAATTTTTATATTATGGAGAAGTTGTTTCAAAGTGAAAAAGATATTTTAATCATGAAATATGAGATGTAATATTTTAAAAAACATTATATTAACAATGAAAAATGTTTATTATCACAACCCCTCCCCAAAAGGTGTACCCCTCTTGGGCCAGTAATGTGAGATGAGAGATAATGACCTCTGAGTCTCGCCTCGAGTAGGCCCCGGGTTGGTGACTAGCACTGACAGTATAATAAACACACAAATGGGAGGATAATCAAAGAAATCAATTAATTAATTAATGTTGAGTCTTCCATGTTATAGGTTTAAGAGCTCTAACTATCTGTTATTTTGTAGGTATGGATCCAGGTCGATGTCCCCATTAGGATTGCATATAATATGTCCAGAAGGTTGTGCCAGCAGATCATCATAGGGTAGAGGTTGATGACGATGAAGCTTGGAGGAGGAATCTTTGAGAGCTTCAGTTCCAGAGTCTACAGAAGTACGAGGGCTCCGTTTCAGATGTATTCACAGAAGACTGGTTGGAGGAGTTCGATATAGGATTTAGTTTGATCTGTTCTCAGAAGAATCACTGGTGTCTTTGGTTGTGATGATGCTGCATGGAGCAGCAAGGCAGTGGTGGTTCTTATTCCCCAGGGATCGTGAGGAGTCAACAATCTCATGGGAGGAGTTCCGAGATAAGTTTAGAGTCAAGTTTCTTTCTTCAACTGAAAAGATGTCCAATCCCCAAGAGATCCTTACCCATCTAAAGGGGAGCTTAAGTGTGCGAGAGTTTGGAATCTATTTCAAGAACCTTTTACGATATGCTTCAGAACTATTTTCAGATGAGGAGGCCAAGGCAAGGTATTTTGAGGAGTCTTTGTGTCCATAGATCTAGCGCAAAGTCACCCCATTTATGCTGAATGCATATCTTGAGGTGCTGGTGAGGGAAGAGGTTTTCGAGAGGACATTGGACAGAACCAGATCATCACGAGAGGGGAGTCATCATGATTCCTCATGAAGAATAGTTGTGGTTTGGGGTTCCCAGTTTTCAGGGCAGAAGAGTTTTTGTTCGGCCAGGGGTAGGCCCCTGCCCTCAATATCTCGTTTCTCTAGGGGCAGTGGCTCTCAGGCCTATTCCAAGGTATTAGGGGATTGTTTTTATTGTGGTGGTCTGGTTCATCAGTAGTGATATTGTCTTACCTTTAAAATCAATCATCGTGCACTAGGTGTTCCACTCCTGGTTTCTCTACTGAGGTAGTTCTAACTGAGGCAACAACTGTAGGTTGCACCAACTTTGGATCAGCAGAGGGTAGATGATGTAAGAATAGGACAACCCTTTGATGCAACCTACCCTTAGAGAGCATAGCACGAACATGGTGTTGGTTTTCACCAAGGTCAGAGAGACCGTGGAGGATGTCTTGGCCAACTTCATGCTTTAGCATTGCCAGCTCCAGGCGAGCTAGATGTCGTTCGAGGTACCCTTTGCTTGTTTTCTACCTTGTTGTATGCCTTGTTTGATTCTGGAGAGAAACACTGATCATGCTTTCATTACATTTCAAATTGATTATGATTTAAGGTTGATTTTTAGTCTAGGACATACCCTAGGTCGTCTCTCGAGGAGCATTGGTGGCTAATAGTGTGAATTTTTAATAAAGATTACTAAAAGAGGGGGTGATTTTAAAAATAGTTTTAAGAAAATAACTTAACTTAAAGAGTTTAATAGTTTATAGAATAAGGTGGTGGTTTAAGAATTATGTGAGAAGAAGATCACTTTAATTTCACTACACATCTTGGATAGTTCATTGTTCTGAAAAATTCACATGGTTTTGTTTAATTCTTTGGTTGAGGGTTGTTAAGATCTTGATTCCCCTCTTGCCTCACAAAACATTTCACAAAGTACCAACTCTTGACACAATAATCATGTTGTCAAGGTTTGTAATTCAAGAACATATTAAAGGATACCAAAAAATACTAATATCTTTTGTATGTGTGAGAGAAAGAGGATCCTTGTGTTTCCAAATCGGAAAAAATCAAGTTTCCCACTAGAAATTTCAACCCAATCGGTGTTGAAATGAAAAGTGGTTTACTTAATTAAACCCAAGAAATGAATTCAGAGGAGAAACATGTTTAGATAAAACATAAGTGAAATAATACAAACACAAATTACACAAAACTAGTAGAGTATCAAGTTATGGAACTCCCTCCCAAGTATGTGTAGCTCCCTCAAAATGATCGTCCACTGTTTAGCTCGCCATCAAGAGGAGGAGAAGGCTCGGGTGGAACTTATTCTTCATTGTTGATCCCCCCATGATGACAGGGGCCTCCAGAACTTCAAGTATTCTGAGAGAAATATTTTGGGTCTCCAAAATATCAGAGCTTATCCTCCTGTCCGAACTTCCAAATGAGGATCCCAAGGTGCCATTTTATAGGAAAATGGGAAGGTGGTTTTGAGCACACAGAATTCTTAAAACCACTTGTCATAGGTGTTTTGACCTCCATAAAGACTTATATCGATTTGGAAAAAATAAAAAAGTTTTATCCCCACATCTTGTATGTATCCACCGAAATTTTGGAATACTTTGGACACCTATAGCACAAGATATGAACAGATCACATCACACCACTTTTGAATTCGTTCAGATTTGGTGTGCTGGATAGATCAGGTCGGTTGTGCCAGCAGATTACCGAATGAGTCTTGGATTACTTCATATGAAATTTATCCCAATGAAGTTTGGACCAGCCCATAAAATTTCATCCCAATTGGATGCACGCTATAGTAGTAGTGTGTGGATTAATCCACTGGTATGCTTTGATCCTGCGCAGTTTGCCCCATTTTTCTTGGACATCATCACGGGCCCTCCAAATCACCTCCTTATGCAATGAGATCATCAAAACAAGTAACATTTCCCTATTTAAAAGTGATAAAAACAAAATAAATGATTCAATAATGGAATGAAACTCTTCATTATTTTTGTAACTTTCAATATAAAACAAGTTTAGCACAGTGGTGTAAAGGTAAAAATTACACAGTGAATCGTGGTACGATCACACCCCGACACGTAAACATTTGCACTCCTGGGAAAAGTAACATATCCAAATAAAATGAGGTATATATATATTCCCAAAATTAATGAGATTTAACATTTGAGGAAATTTTAATTCACTAAAGTAATGTGATTAATGCACGAACCACACAAAGGATTTCTTCCAAGTGAAAATGGAAAAATAATTCTCATAAATCATATCACAATGAAATTCAAAGAGATTCATGACACCAATATGAGAAAGGAATTAAAAAGTCAACCATCCCACTAACTCTCCATGTGTGTGTGTGAAAACCATTCCATGCGATTCTTTCCACTTTCTATCCAATAAATATAGGTCATTTTAAAATTATTCAGCTTTAAATTAATTTTCACCGAACCTACCCTACATCCTTTGCAATCATATTTCAAGACCCACTCACTTAAGCATTTCCAAAAGTCAAACCATAAGATCCTAGCCTAGAAATAACCATAAGTCTTACATTTCATCACTCCCCTCATTTATTATTTTTGTTTTTTAGAAGTTTCATTTGGAACAAATCTCACACTCATCTATCAACCCTTGTTTGATCTTCTCACGACATTAATTGAAATAGTTATAAAAATATAAAAGGTTAAAGAGGAGTGGTTTTTGACCTACCTAAGACACAATTTTTTTTGAGGGCCTACAATAGTCAGACATTAGGTACACACGCATAGGTCAATCAGGTATAATAATGAAACAGATCGAATAAGGAACGAACATATGGAAATATCATTTAAAACTGAAAAATATTAACCTAACATATATTTACCTTATATTAAGTAATAAATATTCACACTTCATGGTTTGGTGCAAAAATGTATTGAGATATAAGTGACACAATTTTCCTAAAAACTACTCACACAAGGGGAATCAATCACCTCAAATGTTTCACAGTGATACAACCATTTATATCATTGACAGAAAACCAATTCACTAAAAATCACTCCCTGATGTTAACTTCATACAAATATTCTTTTTTTACCTCTGTTATGGTATTTTTACTTTCCCCTTTTTATGGTCACTGAATCATGGAACATTGAAATTTTTGATGGGGAAAAATGAAAATACCATAAAGAAGGCAAAAAAAGAGAAGAAAGAAAAAAAAACGATAAAAATTCCTAACTAACCCTAGAATTTACCCATCCCACCACACCTAGAATGTGCAGTGTCCTCACTGTAAGATTTGAGAATGTGAGAAGGAAGGATAAAACCTAGTGTGTTTCACTGGTATGTTGCTTCTTGAACATGGAGTTCCTCCATCGGAAACTCCGGAAGGGCTTCGTGGAAGTGCTTAAGCCGCTACCCATTGACAGTGAAGGTTTGCTTGGTTTCTTCATTTTGAACCTGAACAACACCAAATAGAGATACATTAATAATAGTGTATGGGCCAAACTAGTGGGAATGAAGCTTACCTGGATGAAACTTCAGCCTTGCATTATAAAGTAAGACCTTCTACCCAATGTGGAACTAACGATGAAGGATGGGATGGTTGTGGGCAGCCTTGGAATTCTCCTTATAAATCCTAGAGTTCTCATATGCATCTCTTCTCATTTCCTCTATCTCCTGAATTTGTAGCTTCCTTTGAGCACCCACACCAGAAATATTAGAATTGCATTGTTTGATGGCCCAATAGGCCCGATGCTCAATCTATATAGGGAGGTGAAAACTCTTTCCAAACACAAGATGATAGGGTGAAATTCCAATGGGAGTTTAGAAAGTAGTATGGTAGGCCCACAATGAATCATCAAGTCGAAGAATCCAATCTTTCCTATTGGGTTGATCCATTTTTTCAAGAATCTGTTTTACCTCTCTATTTGACACCTCAGCTTGACCATTGGTCTGTGGGTGATATGTAGTAGACACTCGATGACCAACCCCATACCTATGAAAAATTTATTTCATTGTTCGGTTACAAAAATGTGAACCCTGTTCACTGATTATGAACCTAGGTAAGACGAACCTATATAAAATCTGGGTTCTCAAAACTTCTAAAACTACCTTAGAATCATCAGTCCTTGTAGCGCGTGCCTCTACCCGTTTGGAAGCATAATCCACCACCAGAAGAATGTACAATTTTCCAAAGGAATTTGGAAATAGTCCCATAAAGTCAATGCCCCAAACAATCAAAAATGTCATGAAAGAGTAACGGTTTTTGTGTCATTTCATTTCTTTTAGAGACATTCCCCATTCTTTGACAATGAGGACAAGATTTGAAAAAATCATGGGCATCCCAAAAAAGTGTTGGCCAAAAGAGAACAGAATCAAGGACCTTGTGAGCATCCCGTTGGGGACCAAAGTGCCCCCCCACAAGCAAGAGTGTGAAAAAATATAAGGACAAACTGAAACTGTAACAGCCCGAGATTTTATGAAAAATATTCTTTTTTATTTCACTAATGTCTTGTGTTGTACGCTACACCAAAAGGAGCTTGCACAACACGCATCCTTGACTTGCCTTGCATTACACGCAATCGCGACCTTCCTCGATAGCGTGTGTAATACGCAATACCGAGTTTCACTAAACAACGATATTCTATTAAAATATTATTAAAAATAGTCGTTATGAATAGTAATAACCACTTTTTGAAATTCTGTAAATCTTATTTTTCAAAATGAACTTCATTTTTGGATTCGGAGTATCGAATTTAGCCTAAGGTGAAATTTTGGTACATTTCGGATAACTTTCATATTCTGATGAATAGTGAAAATTACTAAATTATAATTAAAAAACAACTTTTTTAATCGAAATAATTAATAGTGATAAATTATTAATTGGAGTAGTTTTAAAGTATATTTAGAATATATTTTTACAATTTAATACAATGTTGGTCATTGGATGTAATTGCACATTTAAACCAGACATAAACAAGTGTCAATCTTTTGATAGATATTGTTTCTTAAAACACGCTATTTGTTTTAACAGCGGGATTTAATTATAAAATTAATTAATGCAACTTCTATGTTATGAATTTGGTAAAATAGAATTCATTTTTGAATTCAGAATATGAAATATAGCTTAGGATGAAATTTTGGCATTTTTCTGAAAACCTTCATTTTTTTGATGAATAGTGAAACTACTAAGTGGTAGTTAAAAAACTGAATTTTTCATAAAACTTAATTTTACCGCTTCTGTGAATGGAATTTCGAAAATCCGAGAGACATGGTTAATATCAAGGACTAAAATGTGGTTCAATGAGATGAAAATAATTTTTGGTGAATAGTAACTTTTTACTTTTTTTTACCACGGTTAATAGTAAATAGGGTAACTAAGGGTAAATATGATATTATTATTACCCTAACACATGTCCTAATTCTATTGGATAAGTTTAATTCGACCAAAAACAACCTTATGAATAAAATATGACCATTTAGGCCCACTTGGATTAGATTAGGACATTTATTATTAATTTATTTAAAGAAGGGTTAAAATAGTTCAAATCAAAGTTTAATAAGTAAATCATTTTTAATATGGGGTTATAAATAAGATAAATTCGACTATAAATATTCATTAGAAAGCTAAAAAGATTTCCTACATAATGATATTTTATTTATAATTTTTAGACTTTAAATAAATTAATTTATTTATGACACAACGATGATGCAGTAATTACCCTTTTAAGGAAATATTAACATAATTGATGTTATAAATGCTCAAATGAATGTAATTTGAGACTTTTTATGAATTCCACTAATTTTCTAGGTTACTATGATATATGAATGTTGATTTAATCAACTTGGTTCGAACATATAATTCTGTTATGACTTTCACAAAAATCATATATCAAATAGTGTCAAAATTGACACAAAATAGTTTTTAAATCAAATATTATATTATTAATTGTTATTTTATTCCTAAAAATGTAAGGTTCGGCCAAATGACTTAGATAAGGATATATGTATTAATAATAAACAATTTGGGGTTCGTTTGGCATGTTATAGTAAGTGTATTAACCATATAGTGAAAGAAAACAAAAAGACACGGTAAAAGTTAAATTATTTAACTTAGAGTTAAATCTAATTGATAAGGTTAAAATAATACCATAAACTTGTCTAAATCCTATTGGTTGATAGGATTTAGACCCATCCCCACTTTAGCTTCGAAATAAGACCCTTTGGAACCATTATAAACCGATTTTGACATTAATATAAAATAATATTTTGAGATATTCCTATGGTGCCCCTCTCCTCCCTTATAAAAGGACACCTCCTCCCCCTCCTCCTCACACCAATTTGAGCACTCAAGCTCGGCCAACCCCTGACAAAATCTCTTCTCCACTTCCCTAGAAACATCCTAGAGGTTCTGGTCTTCCTCAAAGACCAATTTTAGTTCCCTAAGAGGAGGTCTCTAAAAGGCGCTTCAAAGAAGAGGTAATTACCGTTACCAATTCTTTCATCTTTATTTCTTATTCCACTTCTTCTTCTTAGGTTGTTTCATTATGAAGTAATAACATCAGTATCACTCATATACTGATATGTTATTATAAGTATGAAACAACCCTATTTCACCTTCTATCCATCCTACGGAAAAAGGAAATCACCGCGCGTGCGTACGTACGGAATACCGTCTCCACGCCGTGGTGTAATCTATTTTCCGCCACCACCTTAATTGGATGGGTATAAAGGTGTAATGAGTAACTATATATGATTATTGTAAAGTGATATTTATACTGAAATAGTATACATACACTTCAACACAATTCCACGACCATGGGAACGATATCATCGCTCGTGCGTACGTACGGACTACCGTCTCCACGACGCGATGAGATTCATTCTCCATGTTAACCATTTAAGAATGATTATAAAGTATATATAAGAAATAATAATGAAATATATGACATTATAAAGTTACTGGATTTATGTATATATATATATATGTATGTCATCTACTTACTTCCATTTCAAGACAATAAGGAAAGTAAAACAGCGTTCATGCGTACGTACGGACTACCGTCTCCATGAACGGTGTTTTTCATTTTATTTATCTATCTATTATATATATATATATACTGAATATATATGATATATAAATCATATTTTATATTCTGTAAGTAAGTATATCATTATATAAGTAATAATGATGTCAAGAACAACAAGTCAAAACACCCACAATAAATGAAACGATTTTACCCAAAACGCTTCTTTAACATGGAATTTACAAAAGAACGGGTAATATAATGTCATAAGTGAACCATATATGATATCATAACAATGAATATGATTCTGTAATAAGTCAATAACATGATTTAAATCATTATACAGGAGGTTCGGACACTTACAAAGCAAGTCGGACATAAGGTAAGGGAAATATCACAATCTCATTTTTATCCGAGATTGTTTATTCATAAGTATTTACTGGGGTGTATTTTATCATCCACATCCATGTTTCATAAATATGTAATATTATTTCCATCCACCTACAATTGTTTAAATCCATTTTTACCCTTCGGTGAGTTTTTAGTAATATCTATGAAAGGAATCTTTTGTCATACGAGGTACTTTTTGACTTTTCCGACAAAAGTACGAAGAATGTTTTTTTTAACTTATACGGCCTGAATGGATTTTTAAAACATTATTTCCAAGAAACTTCCTTTACAAGTTTTCAAGTTTATTTTTAATCAACTTATTTTATTTTAAATTCGTATGACATGTTATGAAAGGAAAAATGTTTTTGAAGAAGAAAGGATATTTTCCTCAAGAATGGAGTTCAAGTATTTTATCAAAATTATTTTCCATCTAAGATAATAAAAGGGTTCTGTTTTTATCCCTATTATTACATTGGTTTGATTATGTTGTGATGGAAATATTTTTATGAATTCCTTTATCTTATATGAATTGTTTTATGATGTCATGTTGTTTAAGAATCCCATTTTTATTACATGGGTTATGCGATGAAGTATGATTTATGATTATGTGGCACACATAAGAAAGGATTCATTATAAGATGGGTGGGACCTATATCTCCCTCCAATGCATTGGGTAAAGATTTTATATCTCATGAGATAGACATGGCTGGAATGGTAGGTTATACCAGTTCAGTGAAACATGACTGAAACGAGGGTTACTCGATTCAGAAAGGGACTTTGTCCACTAAGATAGTCTTGGCAATGAGTCTTGACTAACAAGAAATGATTCTCTATGATTATGTGTGTATGCCACAAAGTTTCATGTTTTAAGTTATGATTATTGTGATTATATTTCACTGCCATGATTTATTCCATGTTATGAAATTATGATCTCTTTTGCAGGTTAAGATTTCCAAAATGTTATGTTCTTATGAATATGATGTGATTGATATTTCTTTTGTTTACCCTTACTAAGCATTTGAGCTCACCCTTTTATGTTTTCTTTTCCCCAGGATATAAAGAAAGGTTTTAGGTAAAAAAAAAGGAAGATCTTTATGGGAGATGTTGAAGATCTTTCACCACGATTAGAAGATTTTATTCCGAGTTTCCAAAGACACTAAACTATTACGATCCTTGTGTGTGTGTTTTTGTAATGTACTAAGTATTCCGCAAAAGTAATGTAATGTCAATGTACGTCAAGATACGGGTCTCTACAGAAACTCTCTATTAGGAACACAACTCCTAAGGACTTGATCACTACACGTGCGCCAGAGGTAGGGTTCATCCCAAATGTACCAACGAGACTCATGTTTTAGATGAATGGCTTGGTTTTTGTTGGAATTAGTAGGAATGCAAGATGCTACCAAATAATTTACAATTCTAGCATACCAAGGAATAACATCTTATACTCGGTACAATTGTTCATCAGGAAACATGTCATTAATGGGAATATAGGGGAATGTGTCAATTTCCGAAGATGGGAGGATCCTACTGACATGGTCAACCACCACATTCTATGATCCTTTTTTATCTCTAATTTTTAGATTAAATTTCTGAAGGAGGAGCATCCAGCGAATGAGGCATGGTTTGGATTCTGGTTTCTTAAGGAGGTACCAGAGGGCTTCATGGTCTGAGAACACAATGACTTTGGATCCTAAAAGATACGAACTGAATTTATCCAAGGAAAACACAATAGAAAGAAATTATTTTTTAGTTGTGGTGCAATTTTCTTGGGTAGGGTCCAATGTACGTGAGGCATAGACTATGACATGTGGAGCTCGGTCTATCCTTTGTGACAAGACTTCCCCAACTGCATAGTTAGAGGCATCACACATGATCTCAAATAGTAAATCCCACCGAGGTGGTTGGATTACTAGGGGTGATGTGAGACTCTATTTTAAATTATTAAAATCTCCCTCACATTATTTATAAAAAACAAGTTCTTTTTATTTTTGGAGTAACCAGGAGAGTGAGAGTGAAATCTTACTAAACTCATGAATGAAACAATGGTAAAATCCAGCATGACCTAGGAAAGACAGAACATCCCATACATTTTTGGGGAATGGTAAGTAAGAAATGACATCTACTTTTGATTTATCTACTTAGATACCATCCCCAAAAATTACAGGTCCCAAAACTATTCCTTGTCTCACCATGAAATGGAATTTCTCATAATTTAATACAAGATTCTTTTCAATACAGAAACGTTGGACTAAAGCAAGACTACTCAAACATTCATCAAAAGAGGATTAGTAAATAGTGAAATCATCCGTGAATACTTCCATGAAATTCTCCAGGTAATCCAAAAAATACTAACCATGCATCTTTGGAAAGTACCCGGAGCATTGCACAGACCAAATGACATCCTTCTATAGGAAAATGTGCTAAAGGGGAAAGTGAAGGTTGTCTTTTCCTGATCATCAGGGGAAATATGGATCTGAAAGTATACAGAATACCCATTAAGGAAACAGTAGTGGGACTTACCCACTAGCCTCTCTATCATTTGGTCAATGAATGGAAAAGGGAAATGGTCCTTCCTTGTGTGTTGGTTTAGTCAGCGATAGTCTATGCAGACACGCCAACTATTCTACACATGAGTTGGAACCAATTCATTGTTTTTATTTTATTTAATGTAAGGCTAGTTTTTTTAGGAACTACTTGAATAGGACTGACCCATTGACTATCAGAGATGGGGTAAATGATTCTAGCAACCAATAATTTTGTTACCTCATTTTTCAAAACTTCCAGGAGGTTTGGGTTTAGTCAATGTTGTGGTTTCCTCACTGGTTTAGCCTTATCATTTAATAAGATATGATGTGAACAAATTGATGGGATAATACTAGGAATGTTAGCAAGTGTCTATCCCAAAGTTTTTTTATACTCCCTCAAAAGTTCAAGCAGTCACAATTCGTGCTCAGGAGGGAGTGAACTAGCAATGATGATGTGGAACTTGTTTCCATTATCAATATATAAATATTTTAAATCTTGAGGCAATTGTTTTAGTTCCAATTAAGGTGGATTTTGGATTTATGGGAGTGTTTGTGAAAGTGATAGATCACTGATCTCATCTAACTACTCAATGGAATCATCCTCAATAAAGGAATGAGCTTTTACAATCTTAGCAGTATCATCGATGGTCAGTGGATCCTCAATGTTCAAAAAATCATCAATTAATAAACATGCCTGACATTTTTCTAATCCACTACAAAAATAATTACATGACTCATTACCTAGAATTTAAATCAATGAAGAAAACTCAGAAAGGGGGTCAGGTGAATGATAAGAAGTGTTTGTAGGGGAATGGAGTACGTCAATTGAATTTACTGAGAGAGAAGAATGTTCTTCTGGGGGGTGCTTCATGGAATAAAGGATGTTGAAATGGACTATGTCACCACCAAATTCTATAGATAATGTACCATTATGGACATTAATTATGGTTTTGGAAGTTTTTAGGAAAGGTCTACCTAATATAGTTGGGGCATGTCTATTCATCATATCATCTTCTATTTTAAGCACATAAAAGTCAGCAGGAAAAATTAAATTTTGAACCCTCACAAGAACATATTCTAACACACCAGAGGGGTGTGTGGTACTCTGGTTAGCCAGTTGAACAATAATTCCAGTGGGCTTCAGTTTCCCAACCTGTAATGTAGAGTAAATGGAGTGAGGAATCACATTTATAGAAGCACCTAAATCAAGCATAGCATTAGAAAAAGAATACCCCCCTATGGTGAATGTAATTGAAAATGTTCCAGGATAATTGCACTTTGTGGGAAGTGATGGCTCTATCAGTGCTGAAACATTCCTCCCTAATCTCACCTTATCATCTCCATGAAGTCTCCTTCAGTGTGTACACATCTCCTTTAGAAACTTGGCGTACTATGGAATTTGCTTCACAACATCAATCAATGGGATATTAACCTACACTTTCTTGAAAATTTCTAATATTTAATTATCAAGTTCAGTTTCCTTTTGTTTTCTTGGTTGGTTGTCCCTTTGAGGAAATGTAATAGGAATGGTTGGGTTAGGTGACTCATCAATATACACACTCTTTCCTTTAGAAGGGATTCACTCAGGACAAGGTTCTTTAACATTTGAAACATTCTTAATGGTTGGGATGGAGGTTTCCTCGGGAGGGGATGACTCTAATGGAGGATTAATTTTAATTTCTAGTTGTTTTTCACTCCTAATGGTGATGTAACTAACATTTCCATTATCCTTAGGGTTAACTACTGATTGAGAGGGAAGTTTACCTGATCTGTGACTTTGAATTTTACCCAATGAGTTAGCTAGTTGGCCTAATTGGGTTTTGAGGTCTTGTATAGCTGCCTGATTGGTTTGTTGGAATTGAATATTGTTGGTATCCATTTGTTTCATCATATATTCTAGGCTAGGATTAGGTTTTGGAGGGGTTTGTTGGAAAGGCCTTTGGGGTGGTTGAGGATTTCTAGGTGGTGGTGGTGGATGACTACTCTTCCCTGGTTGGTTCCATTGTTGTTGAGGTTGGTATGAATACCCCCTTGCCTATAAGATTGGTTTTCTTTCCACCTAGAGTTGGAAGGATAGTATGGTTCTTTCCTAAAGGGTTGGTTATAGGGGAGGTAAGGAAAGATTGCCTCACAACTCTTAGAATTTTCTCTCAATTGAGGACATTGTTCAGAGTAGTTGGTATCAGAAGAGCATATACCATAATGGATGGGAGGAGGAGATTGAGATTTCTCTTGAGAAAGAGTGAGTTGTCGAAGAAGGGTACTTACCTCCTCAAACTTTATGTCCACCTTATTCTCAAATCCGGTACTTTGCACCTCATGGACACCTCGAATGGGTACATTGGACCTTGAACTGAATTGTTGAGTTTTTTGTGCCATGTTCTCAATTAAGGTTCTTGCTGCAATTGGGGTCTTATCAACTAGTGCACCACCTGTAGTAGCATCAATCATATTTCGATCAATAGGAATTAAACCTTTATAAAAATACTAAATTAAAATTTGATCACTTATTTGGTGGTGGGGACAGCTTGAACATAACCTTTTAAAGCATTCCCAATATTCATGTAATGTTTCCACTTGTGATTTCCTTATACCACATATTTCTTTCCTTATAGTTGCAATTCGAGAGGCTGGGAAATATTTTTCAAGAAAAAGGCGTTTCATGTTTACCCAGCCTCTAATCGGTGAATTAATATAGTAAAGCCAGTCTTTTGCAATTTCCTCTAATGAAAATGGGAATGCTCTAATATTTACTTTTTCTTCATCCAAATTTGCAGGTTTTAATATATAACACACGGTATGAAATTATTTTAAGTTCTTGTATGGATACTCTCCAGGAATTCCATGAAATCTTGGAAATAAGTGAATTAGACCGGATTTTAGTTCAAAATTGGGTGCCTCAACTTGTATTTGAATATAGGTGGGTTGGATATCAACATCAGGTTAGGCTAGTTATTTTAATTTATAGTTGTTTTCAACCATATTATGTACTTTAATTTTAGTTTTGATATTGGTTCTAGAATAGGAAGAGGAAGGATCAAGAAGAGTATTGATGTTTTGTGTGTCCTCTTCTGAAGGGTTCTCTTGTGCGTCTCGGGGTCACTGACGTAAGATCCTCTCCGATTCCGGTTCGAAAGGTGGTAAGTCTCCCAGATTAGAATGTGTCATGCAAAAAACCTACAGAAGAAATAAATCAGAAAAAAAATTATAGGTAATGTTATAAGATAAAACAAATAAATATTTACAAAATTTACAAAAAAATCTTAGAAAAAAAACGCACTAAAAACCAAAGCACTCCCCGGAAACGGTGCTAAAATTTGACCATGATACCTTGAAGCATCAAATTGATTATGTTTTAAGGTTTATTTTTAGTCAATGTAATAGCCTAGGTCGTCTCTAAAGGATCATTGGTGGCTAATAGTGTGTATTTTTAATAAAGATTACTAAAAAAGGGGGTGATTTTGAAAACAATTTTAAGGAAATAACTTAAATTAAAGAGTTTAATAGTTGATAGAATAAGGTGGTGGTTTAAGAATTATGAGAGAAGAAGATAAATTCAAGTTCAATACACATCTTGGATAGTTCATTATTTTTAAAATTTCACATGGTTTTGTTTAATTATTTGGTTGAGGGTTGTCAAGATCTTGATTCCCCTCTTGCCTCTCAAAACGTTGCACAAAGTACCAACTCTTGACACAACAGTAGTGTTGTCAAAGTTTGGACTTCAAGAAAAGATTAAAGGCTACCAAAGAATACTAATATTATTTTTATGTGTGATAGAAAGAGGATCCTTGTGTTTCCCAATTAGAACAACTCAAGTTTACCACTTGAAATTTCAACCCAATCGGTGATGAAATGAAAAGCGGTTCACTTAATTAAACCAAAGAAATGAATTCAGAGGAGAAACATGTTTAGATAAAACATAAGTGAAATAATACACACACAAAGTACAGAAAACCAATAGAGTATCAAGTACTGGAACTCCCTCCCAAGTACATGAAGCTCCCTCGAAGTGATCGTCCACCATTTAGCTCGCCATCGAGAGGAGGGGGAGGCTCAGGTGGAAATTCTTCTTCATTGTTGACCCCCCTATAATGATAGGGGCCTCCAGAACATCAAGTATGAGGAGAGAAATATTTTAGATATCCAAAATATCAGAGCTTTTCCTCCTGTCTGAACTTCCAAATGAGGATCCCAAGGTGCCATTTTTTTGGAAAATGGGAAGGTGGTTTTGAGCACATAGAATTCTTAAAACAAATTGTCATAGGTGTTTTGACCTCTATAAAGGATTATCTCAATTTATAGAAAATACCAAAGTTGTAGAACCACCTCTTTTATATCTCCACCGAAAGATTGGAATAATTTGGAAAAATATAGCACGATATATTGATATATCACAACACACCACTTTTGACTTCGTGCAGATTTGGTGTGCTGAAAAAATCAGGTCGGTTGGGACACCAGCTTAACAAATGAGTCTTGGGTTACTTCATATGAAATGTATCCCAATAAATTTTGGACCAGAAAACAAAATATCATCCCAATTGGATGCAATTTCTAGTAGGAGTGTGCGGATTAATCCACTGGTGTGCTTGGATCCTGCGCAGTTTGACCCATTTTTCTTGGACATCATCATGAGCCCTCCAAATCACCTCCTTCTGCAATGGAATCATAAAAACAAGTAACTTTTACTTTTTTAATAGTGATAAAAACAAAATAAATTATTAAATCATGTAATTAAACTTTTCATTATTTTTATAATTTTCAATATAAAACAAGTTAAGCACAATGGTGTAAAGGTGAAAATTACACAGTGAATCGTGGTACGATCACACCCCCACACCTAAACATTTTCACTCCTGGGAAACGTAACATATCCAAATAAAATGAGGCATATATATATTCACAACATCATAATGATTTAACATTTGAGGAAATTTTAATTCACTAAAGTAATGTGATCAATACACGAACCACACAAAGGAGTTCTTCCAAGTGAAAATGGAAAAAGATGTCTCATAAATCATATCGCAATGAAATTCAAAGAGATTCATGACACCAATATGAGAAAGGAATTAAAAAGTCAACCATTACACTAAATCTCCATGTTTGTGTGTGAAAACCATTCAATGCTATTGTTTCCACTTTTTATCCAATAAATATAGGTTATTTTGAAATTATTCAACTTTAAATGAATTTTCACCGAATCTACCCTACATCCTTTGCAATCATATTTCAAGACCCAATCACTTAAGCATTCGTAGAAGTCAAACCATAAGCTCCTGACCAAGAAATACCCATATTTTTTACATTTCATCACTCCCCTCATTTATTATTTTTATTTTTAGAAGTTTCATTTGGAACAAATCTCACACTCATCTCTCAACCATTGTTTGATCTTTTCACAACACTAATTGTAATAGTTATAACAAGATCAAAGGTTGAGGGGGAGTTATTTTTAACCTACCCATGACACAAACTTTTTTTTGAGGGCCTACAACAGTTGGAAATTAGGTACACACACATAGGTCAATCAGGTATATTAATGAAATAAATCAATAAGTAATGAACATATAGAAATATCATTTAAAGCTAAAAAATATTAACCTAACATATATTTACATTATATTATCTAAAAAATATTCACAAATCGTGGTTTGGTGAAAAAATGTATGGAGATATTAGTGACACAATTTTCCCAAAAACTACTCACACAAGGGGCATCAATCATCTCAAATGTTTCACACTGATACAACCATTTATATCATTGACAGAAAACCAATTCACTAAAAATCACTCCTTGGTGTTAAATTCATACAAATATTCTTTTTTTACCTTCCTTATGGTATTTTTAATTTCCCCCCTTTATGGTCACCGAATCATGAAACTTTAAAATTTTTGATGGGGAAAAATAAAAATACCATAAAGAAGTCAAAAAAAGAGAAGAAAGAAAAAAAATGATGAAAATTACTAACTAACCTAGGAATGTACCCATCCCCCCACACCTAGAATGCAAAGTGTCTTCACTGTAAGATTTGAGAATGTGATAAGGAAGGATAAAACCTGGCGTGTTTCACTGGTATGTTGCTTCTTGAACATGGAGTTCCTCCATCGGGAACTCCAGAAGGGCTTTGTGGAAGTGCTTTGGCCACTGCCCATTGAGAGTGAAGGTTTTCTTGGTTTCTTCATTTTGAACCTGAACAACACCAAATGGAGATACATTAATAACAGTGTCTGGGCCAAACCAGTGGGAACAAAGCTAACCTGGATGCAACTTCATCCTTTCATTATAAAGTAGGATCTTCTGCCCAATGTGGAACTGACGATGAAGGATGAGATGGTTGTGGGAAGCCTTGGAAAGCTCCTTATAAATCCTAGAGTTCTCATATGCATCTCTTCTCATTTCCTCCATCTTCTTAATTTTCATCTTCCTTTGAGCACCCACACCAGAAAGATTATAATTGCATTGTTTGATGGCCAAGCAGGTTCGGTGCTCAATCTCAAAAGGGATGTGACAACTCTTTCCAAACACAAGCTGATAGGGTGATATTCCAATTGGAGTTTTGAAAGTAGTACTGTAGGCCCATAATGAATCATCAAGTCAAAGACTCCAATATTTCCTATTGGGTTGAACCGTTTTTTCAAGAATCTATTTTACCTCTCTATTTGACACCTCAGATTGACCATTGGTCTGTGGGTGATATGAAGTAGACACTCGATGACCAACCCCATACCTATGAAAAAGTGATTGCATTGTTTTGCTGCAGAAATGAGAACCCTAGTCACTGATTATGAACCTATGTAAGCCAAACCTACAGAAAATTTGGGTTCTCAAAAGTTCTAAAACTACCTTAGAATCATCAGTCCTTGTAGCGCATGCCTCTACCCATTTGGAAACATAATCCACTGCCAGCAGAATGTACAAGTTTCCAAAGGAATTAGGAAATGGAACCATAAAGTCAATGCCCCAAAAATCAAAAAATGTCATGAAAGAGAAACGGTTGTTGTGGAATTTCATTTATTTCAGAGACATTCCCCATTCTTTGACAATGATGACAAGATTTTCAAAAATCATGGGCATACTAAAAAATTGTTAGCCAAAAGTGACCAGAATCAAGGACCTTGCGAGCAGTCCGTTGGGGACCAAAGTGGCCCCCACAAGCAAGAGTGTGAAAAAATATAAGTACAAACTGCAACTCTCTATCAGGTACACAATGCCTAAGGACTTGATCACTACACATGCACCAGATTTATGGGTCATCCCAAATGTACCAACGAGACTCATGTTTTAGATGACTATCTTGGTTTTTGTTGAAATCAATAGGAATACAAGATGGTACCAAATAAATTACAATTTCAGAATACCAAGAAATAACATCTTGCACTCGGTAGAATTTATCATCAGGAAACATGTCATTAATGGGAATATAGGGGAATATGTCAATTTATGAGGATGGGAGGATCCTACTGATATAGTCAGCCACCACATTCTCTGCTCCATTTTTATCTCTAATTTCTAGATTAAATTCCTGAAGGAGGAGCCTCCAGTAAATGAGGCGTGGTCTAGCTTCTGGTTTCTTAAGGAGGTACCGGAGGGCTGTATGGTCTGAGAACACAATGACTTTGGACCCTAAAAGACATGACCTGACTTTATCCAAGGAAAACACAATAGATATAAATTCTTTTTTAGTTGTGGCGTAGTTTTCTTGGGTAGGGTCCATTGTATGCGATGCATAGGCTATGACATGTGGAGCTCAGTTGATCCTAAATGACAAGACTGCTCCAACTGCATAGTTAGAGGCATCACACATGAGCTTAAATGGTAAATCCCAACGAGGTGGTTGGATCATTGGGGGTGATGTGAGACTCCATTTTAACTTATTAAAAGCTCCCTCACATTATTTATCAAAAACAAATTCTTTTTATTTTTTGGAGTAACCGAGAGAGTGGGAGTGAAATATTACTAAATTCACGAATGAAAAGACGGTAAAATCCAGCATGACCTAGGAATGAACGAACATCCCATATATTTTTGGGGAATGGTAGGGAATAAATGAAATCCAATTTTGATTTATCTACTTGGATACCATCCCCAAAAATTACATGTCCCAAAACTATACCTTATCACACCATAAAATGCCATTTCTCATAATTTAATATGAGATTCTTTTCAAAACAGGGATGTAGGACTGAAGCAAGACTACTCAAACATTCATCAAAAGATTAGCTGTAAATATTGAAATAATCCATGAATACTTCCATGAAATTCTCCAGGTAATCCGAAAAAATACTAACCATGCATTGTTGGAAATTACCCGGATCATTGCACAGACCAAATGACATCCTTTTATAGGAAAAAGTGCCAAAGGGGAAAGTGAAGGTTATCTTTTCCTAATCCTTAGGAGAAATAAGGATCTGAAAGTATCCAAAATACCCATCAAGGAATCAATAGTGGGAATTAACTTCTTTCCTCTCTAGCATTTGGTCAATGAATGGCAAAGGGAAATGGTCCTTCTTAGTGTGTTGATTTAGTTAGCGATAGTCTATGCAGACACACCAACTATTCTGCACACAAGTTGGAACCAATTAATTATTTTCAATTTTAATTACTGTAAGGCTAGTTTTTTTAGGAACTACTTGAACAGGACTAACCCATTGGCTGTCAGAGATGGGTTAAATGATTTCAGCAGCCAATAATTTTGTTACCTCATTTTTCATAACTTCTAGTAGGTTTGGGCTCAGTCGACGTTGTGAATGCCTCACTGGTTTAGCCTCATCATTTAATAAAATATGATGCATACAAATTGATGGGATAATACCAGGAATGTCAAAAAGTGTCCATCCTAAAGCTTGTTTATACTCCCTCAAAAGTTCAAGCAATCATAATTCATGCTCAAGAGGGAGTGAACTAGAAATGATGATAGGAAACTTGTTTCCATTCTCAAGATATGAATATTTTAACTCTTTAGGAAATTGTTTAAGTTCCAATTTAGGTGGATTTTGGATTGATGGGAGTGTGTGTGAAAATGAGAGATCACTGATCTCATCTAACTGCTCAATTGTATCATCCTCAATAAAGGAATGAGCTTTTACAAACTTAGTAGTATCATCGATGGTCGGTGGATCCTCGGTGTTCAAGAAATCATCATTTAATAAACATGCATGACATTTTTCTAATCCAACACAACAATAATTGCATGACTCATTACCTAGAATTTCAATCAATGAAGAAAACTCGGAAAGGGGATCAGGTGAATGATAAGAAGTGTTTATAGGGGAATGCAGTACATCAATTGAATTTACTGATAGAGAGGAATGTTATTATGAGGGGTGCTTCATGGTATCAAGGATGTTTAAATGGACTATGTCACCACTAAATTCCATAGATAATGTACCATTATGAACATTAATTATGGTTTTGGAAATTTTTAGGAAAGGTCTCCCTAATATAATTGGGGCATGTCCATTCATCATATCATCTTCCATTTTAAGAACATAAAAGTCAGCAGAAAAAATTAAATTTTGAACCCTCACAAGAACATCTTCTAACATACCAGAGGGTTTTGCGGTGCTCCAGTTATCCAGATGAACAATAATTCTAGTGGGATTCAGTTCCCCGACCTGTAATTTAGAGTAAATAGAGTGAGGCATCACATTTATAGAAGCACCTAAATCAAGCATAGCATTAGAAAAATAATACTCCCCTATGGTGCATGGAATTGAAAATGTTACAGGATCATTGCAATTAGTGGGAAGTGATGACTCTATAAATGCTGAAACATTCCTCCCTAAGCTCACCTTATCATCTCCACAAAGTCGCCTTTAGTGTGTACACATCTCCTTTATAAACTTGGCGTACCGTGGAATTTGCTTCACACCATCAATCAATGGGATGTTAACTTGCACTTTCTTGAAAATTTCCAATATTTCCTTTTCAAGTTCAGTTTCATTTTGTTTTCTTGGTTGGGTGGCCCTTTGAGGAAATGGAAGAGGATTGGTTGGGCTAGGTGACTCATCAATATACACACTCTTTCCTTTGTAAGGGATTCTCTCGGGACAAGGTTCTTTAACATTTGGAACATTCTTAATGGTTGGGATGGAGGTTTCCTCAGGAGGGGATGACTCTAATGTAGGATTCATTTTAATATATACTTGTTTTCTACTCCTATGTGTGATGGAACTAACATTTTATTTATCCTTAGGGTTAACTACTAGTTGAGAGGGAATTTTACCTGATTCGTGACTTTGAATTTCAACCAATGAGTTGGCTAGTTGGCCTAATTGGGTTTTGAGGTCTTGTATAGCTGCTTGAGTGGTTTTTTGGAATTGAATATTTTTGGAAGCCATTTGTTTCATCATATCTTCTAGGCTAGGATCGAGTTTTGGAGGGGTTTATTGGAAAGGCCATTGGGGTGGTTGAGGATTTCTAGGTGGTGGTGGTGGATGACTACTCTTCCTGGTTGGTTCCATTGTTGTTGAGGTTGGTTTGAATATCCACCTTGCCTATAATCCTGGTTTTCTTTCTACCCAGATTTGGAAGGATAGTATGGTTTTTGCATAAAGGGTTGATTATAGGGGTGGCATGGAAGATTTCCTCACAAATCTTAGAAGTTTCTCTCAATTGAGGACATTGGTCAGAGTAGTGGGTACCAGAAGAGCATATACCACAATGTTTGGGAGGATGAGATTGAGATTTCCCTTGCAAAAGAGTGAGTTTTCGAAGAAGGGTACTTACCTCCTCAAACTTTATGTCCACCTTCTTCTCGAATTCGGTACTTTGCACCTCATGGAAACCTCAAATGGGTACAATGGACCTTGAACCGAATTGTTGTGTGTTATATACCATGTTATCAATTAAGGTTCTTACAGTAATTGGGGTCTTATCAACTAGTGCACCACCTAAAACACCATCAATAATATTTCGATCAATAGGAATTAAACCTTCATAAAAATACTGAATTAAAAGTTGATCACTTATTTTGTGGTGTGGATAGCTTGAACATAACCTTTTAAAGTGTTCCCAATATTCATGTAATGTTTCCCCTTGTGATTTATTTATACCACATATTTCTTTCCTTATAGATGCAGTTAGAGAGGCTGGGAAATATTTTTCAAGGAAAAGGCATTTCATGTTTTCCCAACCTCTAATTGGTGAATTAATATAATAAAGCCAGTATTTTGTAGTGTCCACTAATGAAAATGGGAATGCCCTAAGATTTACTTGTTATTCATCCACATTTGCAGGTTTTAATGTATAACACACATTATGAAATTATTTTAAGTGCTTGTGCGGATCCTCTCCAGGAAGTCCATGAATTCTTGGAAATAAGTGAATTAGATTAGATTTTAGTTCAGAATTGGGTGCCTCTCCTTGTATTTGAATATAGGTGGGTTGGATATCAACATCAGGTTAGGTTAGTTATTTTAATTTCTAGTTCTTTTCAGCCATATTATGCATTTTTATTTCAGTTTTGATATTTGTTCTAGAAGAGGAAGAGGAAGGATCAAGAAGAGTGTTGATGTTTTGTGTGTCCTCCTTTGAAGGGTTCTTTTGTGCATGTCGGGGTCGCTGACGTAAGATCCTCTCCGGTTTGGGTTCGAAAGGTGGTAAGTTTCCTGGATTAGAATGCGTCATGTAAAAAATTACATAAGAAATAAATCAGAACACAAAATTATAGGTAAAGGTATAAGATAAAACAAATAAATATTTAATTTTTTTTTAAAAAAACATATAAAAAAATGCACTAAAAACCAAAGCGCTCCTCGGAAACGGCACCAAAATTTGACCGCGCTACCGTGACATGTCAAATTGATTTTGATTTAATATTGATTTTTAGTCTAGGGCATACCCTAGTTCATCTCTCGAGGAGCATTGGTGGATAATAGTGTGTATTTTTAATAAAGATTACTAAAAGAGGGGGTGATTTTGAAAATAGTTTTAAGAAAATAACTTAACTTAAAGAGTTTAATAGTTGATAGAATAAGGTGGTGGTTTAAGAATTATGAGAGAATAAGATCACTTCAAGTTCATGACACATCTTAGATAGTTCATTGTTCTGAAAATTTCACATGGTTTTTTTTAATTCTTTGGTTGAGGGTTTTCAAGATCTTGATTCCTCTATTGCCTCTCAAAACGTTGCACAAAGTACCAACTCTTGACACAATAATCGTGTTGTCAGGGTTTAGAACTCAGGAATAGATTAAAGGATACCAAAATATACTAATATCTTTTTTATGTGTGAGGGAAAGAGGATCCTTGTGTTTCCCAATCGAAAGAACTCAAGTTTCCCACTTGAAATTTCAACCCAATCGGTGTTGAAATGAAAAGAGGTTCAATTACTAAAACCCAAGAAATGAATTCAGAGGAGAAAAATGTTTAGATAAAACATAAGTAAAATAACACACACACAAATTATACAAAACCAGTAGAGTATCAAGTGTTTAAACTCCCTCCCAAGTATGTGTATCTCCCTCGAAATTATCGTCCACTGTTTAGCTCACCATCGAGTGGAGGAGAAGGCTCGGGTGGAACTTCTTCTTCATTGTTGATACCCCTATGATGATAGGGGCCTCCATAACTTGAAGTATTATGAGAGAACTCTTTTGGGTATCCAAAATATCAGATCTTTTCCTCATGGACAAACTTCCAAATGAGGAGCCCAAGGTTCCATTTTATAGGAAAATGGGAAGGTGGTTTTGAGCACACAGAATTATTAAAACCACTTTTCATAGGTGTTTAGACCTCCAGAAAGTCTTATCTATATTTGGATAAAATACCAAAGTTTTATCCCCACCTATTTTCTGTTTCCAAATAAAGTTTGGTATGATTTGGACACCTATAGCACGAGACATGGATAGTTCAAAACACACCACTTTTGACTTCATGCAGATTTGGTGTGTTGGATAGATTAGGTCGGTTGGGCCAACAGATTTCTGAATGAGTCTTGGGCTCCTTCATATGAAATGTATCCCAATGAATTTTGGACCAGAACACAAAATTTCAACCCAATTGGATTCACGGTCTAGTATAAGTGTGTGGATTAATCCACCGGTGTGCTTGGATCATGCACAGTTTGGCCCATTTTTACAGGACATCATCATGGGCCTTCCAAATCACCTCCTTCTGCAATGGAATCATCAAAAAAAGTAACATTTCCATTTTTAATAGTATTAAATAAAAAATAAATGATTCAATCGTGGAATTCAACTTGTCATTATTTTTATAATTTTCAATATAAAACAAATTTAGCACAATGGTGTAAAGGTGAAAATTACACAGTGAATTGTGGTACGATCACACCCCCACACCTAAACATTTTGTTGGAAAGAAATCCCTCAAGGTATCATGGAAGAATTTTTGAGGTGATTGTGTTTGTTGAAAAAGTGTACATATGTGTGGTGATTGTTGAAAAAGAAAAACAATGACATAAAAATTTGTTGACAAAGGGGATTTTATGGTGGAATGTTGAGTTCAAGAGCTGTGGTCAAAGATCCATTTTTGATTCAAGAACGTCAACAAAGGAATGGATGATATGGAGGTGTTACAAAAAGAACAGATACAAGGTGGCACCGTTTTCCAGTGTTTGCCAAATTTTTGGGCCTGAAAATCGACAAATGAAGAAAATTGGTTTGTAAAAGGGACTTGCGCACCATGTACTTAAAAGAGATGAAACTTGCACGCCTAGTGTTTTTCAAGATTAGAAGGTAAAAATATGGAAAAGGAAAGAGGGTCGCGCAGGTATTGGTGAGGTCGTGAAGGTGACTTGCGCGTCGTGAAAGGACCTGAGTACCGGTGCGTAGGAGGATTGGAAAGCTGCGCGACATATGTTTTTCAAGATCAGATCTTCAGAATATGGAAAAGAAAAGAGGGTCACGCAGGTGACTTGCAGGGGCAGAGACCTGCGCGCCGAGACTTTCGCGCCAAGGGGAGACTTGTGCGCCACTATGTAGGTTGACCAAATGCCTATAAATACAGGACCACCCCTCCTCATTTTTAACAAGCTCAACACTTGGAGAAAATCAGAGCTCCTGTCATGCAGGTGTGGTGGTCACGCAAGTGGTGTGTGGTCGCGCAAGTGAAGGATGCGCGCTGGGTGGATAGTTGCGCGCCGGTTGTCAGTTGCGCGCCAAAATTAGTTTGGGCGTAAAAGGAAGTGGGTCATGCAAGTTTGGAGTTGGGGAAGGAAGTGTCACACAAGTGTTTTGGTGACACTTGCATGCCAGTTTGGAACTGCGCACCGAAGACTTGCGCGCCGTTTTGGGACTTGCGCTCCAGGCTTGGAGAAGAGTCCCAGGTATTATTGGAGCACACCCGTCTTTCTGGGGCTGCACAAAAGCAGTAAGATTTCCCAATACCTTTGGTGCAAAGAGAGATTCATCTACGGGTGAAAGTTGAATTTCAAATGAGCATCCACATACAACAGAGGATGTATTCATTAGTGATAATGAAGAGACCTACAGGTCTATAAACTGTGAGTGGATCCTTTCCAGAGCAGTGAGAAAAGGAAGAGGAAGAAGGTGATCCTCTCCACCGGCAGTGATCCAGAGAGAGAGAAATAGGGAGCGACCCTTGGGAAAGTAGTGAGCTGACCCTAAACCTTGTAAAGGCAGTGAGCCTGAGACAAAGTGTCTGTGCCCGAACCTTGTAATCCACAGTTAGTGATGTTTAGTGGAATTTTGTACGACCGAAAACCTATCGAAGTATGCTCCTTGGATGTATCCCTTAGCAGTGAACCGAGTAAAAATTGCTGTGTCATGTGCTTGCTTTACCTTCTGTTTATATTGTGCAACTGGAAAGAGAGAGAAGAGTGTTTTTCCTAACAGCGAAACAAGATTAGAATGGGCTTTAATTTTAAATTAGTCATACCCTGATTCAACCCCCCTTGTCAGGGTATTCAGCCTTATGGACCTAACAATTGGTATCAGAGGGAGGTTGATATTTGTTCTTCTATCAATGGATGTCACTAATCATAAAGGTATTATGGTCTTCGACAGATGTAATTTTCAGATATGGAAGAATCGAATGCAAAAATATTTCCGATCTTTGGGAATGGATGTGTTTTCAATAGCTATGCATGGTATCAAAGCTGATATTACCAGTGGTGCATTATCAGAAGATGATCATAGATAGTTGGATGCTGATACCAAAGAAATCAATGCCTTAGGGGGAGCCCTTTCCAATCCCATCTATACAAAGGTGATGTCATGAAAAACGTCACATTCCATGTGGGAAAAGATTTTGAATATATATGAAGGGGATACAAAGGTCAGAGAGGAAAAACTGCAAGTGTTGTGGAACAAGTATGAAGATCTGAGAATGAACCCGAATGAGTCTATTGATGCATTCTTTGACAGGGTAAATGTTGTGGTAGAAGACATGCAAGGTCTTGGTGAAATTATCGAAGACATAAAAATTGTGAAGCGCATCTTGAGAGAACTTCCACCTCGGTTCAATCTGAAAGTTTCTGTTTTGGAAGATAAAGACCTGAAAGAGCTGACATTGGATAACCAACACAACACTCTTGTTGCATATGAAATGATAAATGATGATAACGACACTGTGGAAAAGGGAAAATCAAAAGAGGTGGCATTTAAGGCCATGAAGAAGCTCACCATTGAAGATTCTCAGGAGGAAGAAGATACAGATGAGGTGATGTCATTCCTTTCTTCAAATTTGTAAAGAGGAAAGGAAAGTTTAAAGGGAAACTTCCACTAGCATGATTTCAATGTGGAAAGGCTGGTCATCTTGCGGCAAGGTGCCCCAAAAAGTTTCAAGATAATGATAATGATGGTGATGAAGTTGAAATTACCAAGAAGAATTCTTCAGCGTTTGTGAAAGAGAAGAAACACTTCAAGAGAAATTTCTTCAAGAAGAAGAATCTTCTTTTATAAGAAATAGACAGTTCAAATGAGTCTGAGGTTGAAGAGGTTGAAGAAATAGAGAACTACAAAGATCGAGGAGAAAATGCTATGGTGGCAGTCTTCGGTAGTTCTCAGGAAAAGGAAGAAACTGACGCTAGAGAAGAAGAAGAAGTTGAAGGAAGAGTTGATATGGAAGCCAAATTGGAAGCATCTCTTGAGGAGATAGATTTTTGTAGAGCCAAAACAAAGAAATCCAATAAAGTTGTTCATGATTCCAAACTCTATATGCAGCAGTAGGAAGAAGAGGAGTCTGAGTTGATGGAAGAAATTGAAAAACCCAAGTTATCAACACCAGAGAACTCAGAATCAGTTAGTGAGTATAAGCTCAAGATTGAAGAACATAAAAGTGATATTGATGGCTTGAATAGAAAAGTGAAAGATCACATCAAGAGTATCGAAGAGCTTGAAGAAGAAGTTGTCGGTCTGCAGAGAAAAGTTAAAGACCAGAAAAAACCCTTGATTCCCAATACATTCCTGGGAAAGCAGGTCATTCTGAAGACTGAAAAAATGAAAGAGGAGCCTAGTAGTTCAGCAGGAAAGAAGCAGTAGTTGAGGTCAAACGTTAATGCTGATTTAGGGCTTGATTAGAAGAAAAACTCTGTGGCAATTGAAGTCAGACCGCAATCTCTCATCCTGAGATTGAAGGTTAATTTGGGCACAAAGTAGAATCAGAATATTCAAAGATCCCAAGGGGAAACTCTTTGTGCTGATGTAACACAAAGGAATGCACCTTATATCAGGTGTTATTGTTGTGGAAATATGGGACATTCACGGTGTGTGTGTTCCATAGCCAATAGATACCGAAGGGAATAAGAACAGAGGTGGTAGCCAAACAGAGAACGGTTGTACAGAACATATTTCAAAGGAAACTGTTTTTGGTGCGGAGGATTTGGGCACATGGATAGGTACTGTACTTCGGCCATACAGAGAAATGTGCCAAAGAAGAATCAAAATGTTCGCAAGTAGCAGATAATAAACCCGCAGGTGAGTTAAAAATACAGAATATATTTGCGGCTTTGCAAGATGAAGCTGGTCCATCATACTCTGAGAAAGAATAGAAGTCTCAATCCATGCCGAGTGTGAAGGAAAAAGTATAGACCAAGAAGAAGAAGAATAAGAAGTCTGTGGTGGTAGAAATTTCCCTTAAGGCATCAGATCGTTCTGGTGTATGGATCCTTGATAGTGGTTGCACATCTCACATGACAGGTAATAAGGATCTTGTTATAGGCATACAATATGACAAAGAAAGAGTTTTCAAATTTGGAAACGATGAAGGCCTGAAGATTGTTGGCTTAGAAAAAGCCAAGTTTGGGGCAAAGAAATGAGATGTGCTGATGTCTTGGTAGTAGAGGGTCTTAGTCATAACTTGATCAGTGTTAGTAAACTATGTGACTCTGGTCACTCTATCCGATTTACCAAGAAGATGTGTGTTGTGAAAGGAAAAGATAGAGCAATTGTTCTACAGGGAAAAATGAAAAATGGAAATCTTTACCTTGTAGGTGGGGAAGAAGAGACATGCATTTTATCCAGAGAAGAAGAAAACCAGATGTGGCATAAGAGACTTGGTCATCTATGCCAACCATCCATGGAAGATCTGGTAAAGTGTGATGCTGCTAGAGACCTTCCAAAAATATCACGTGATTGCACTCATACGTGTGATGCTTGCCAACAACGGAAGATCATCAGAAAGACATACATGCCAAAGGAATATAAATCAACTAGAGTGCTCGAATTGGTGCATGCTGATGTATGTGGACCTATCTCACCATAAGCTATAAATGGGAAAAGGTACTATGTTCTTTTCATTGATGATTATAACAGAATGGATTGGGTATTTTTCATTACCCATAAGACAGAGGTGTTCAATTGCATAAAGCAGTATAGAAGGGAATCAGAAAGGATGCTTGGGCAGAAAATTCTGAAGTTTCATACTGATAACGGTACAGAATTCACAAACAGTCAAGTTGAAGACTATCTCAAGAAACACAGGATAAGGCATAAATTTTCATCAGTGAGAACTCCCCATTAGAATGGAGTGATTGAGAGGAGAAATCGGATCATCAACAACATGGCCAGAACGATGCTTATTGAAAAGGACCTACCAGAGAAATTTTGGAAGGAAGTAGTTTTGACATCGGTCTATATTTCGAACAGGTCTCTATTGTGTCTGAAGGAAGGGAAGACTCTGTATGAAATGTGGTACGGAAAGAAGACAACATTGAAATACTTTCGAATCTTTGGGAGCAAGTGTTTTATTCTAGACAAAGAAAATCATAGGAATTTTGAGTCACAAGGAGATAAGGGGATATTCCTTGGCTACTCAGGGAAGAGAAAAGCATATAAATGCTTTAACAAAAGGTTGGAATTTTTTTTTGAGAGCAATGATGTCACTATAGTTGAAAATGAACAGAATACTCAATGACCTAGTGAACAGTTTCTGAATGAAAGTGATGATGAGGTAAGCAACACAGGGGGAGTAGAAGTAGCAGAGTCTTACTCAGAAGAAGATACTGATGATGAACAAGAAAGTGCCAAGTCTGTGTCTGCAAGGAAGCCAAATAGTCTAGCTGAAATTGATAGGAAAAATATCATTGGTGATCAGACAGCTCCAATTCAGACTCGAAGAATGAAATCATTATAGAAAACATCATTTTTATCTCAGGTGGAGCCGAAATGTTTATCCGATATATCTGAAGATGAAAACTAGGTTCAGGCTATGAATGAAGAGATTGATCAGATTGAGAAGAACCATACGTGGGATATTGTTTCGAGGCCAGCAGATAAGAACATCATCGAGACTAAATGGTTCTTTCGCAACAAGATGGACAAATATGGCACTGTGATTCGAAACAAAGAATGACTGGTGTGAAAAGGATACTCCCAAATAGAGGGTATTGATGTTGATGAGAAATTTGCACCAGTTTCAAGGCTAGAGACAATCAGATTATTTTTAACCATAGTAGTGCAAATAAAGTTCAAAGTGTTCCAGATGGACATCAAATCTGCATTTCTAAATGGGGTTCTAGAAGAAGAGGTGTACATTGAGCATCCAGATGGTTTCCTCATTCATGAGGATGAGAACAAAGTTTGTAGGCTAAAGAGTGTTGTATGGGCTGAAACAATCACCAAGAGCATGGTACTCAAGGCTTGATCAGTACTTGAAGAATCTTGGTTTTCAGTGTAGGGGAGTTGATTACAATCTCTATTTCAACAATGATAGTAATCAAAGTATGATGGTGTTGGTTTATGTCGATGACGTAATATTTGGTGGATCAGATGAAGCTCAGTGTATACAGTTTTTTGAATTCATGAAAGATGAGTTTGAAATGTCAATGATTGGAGAGCTAACGTTTTTTCCTTGGTCTACAGGTGACACAAGGAAGGAATGGAACATTCATTTCTCAATCCAAATATGCCAAGGAGGTTTTAAGAAGGTTTGGAATGGAAAATTCCAAGGAGATGAAGACTCCGGTTGCTACCCAGATGAAATTATCAAAAGATGAGGATGGAAAGGCAGTTAATATCACAGAATACATGCAGATTATCGGCATTTTACTGTACCTAACAGCAATAAGACCTGACATTGTATTCTTCACATTCCAAGCAGCGAGATATTAGAGTAATACCAAGGAAAGCCACATGCTTGCAGTGAAAATAATACTTTGATACATCAAAGGCACCATGGATTTTGGTCTGATGTATAATGACAAATCTCAATCAGTGTTATTGGGTTACACAGATGCAGATTAGGCCGGATCAGCAGATGACAGAAAATCAACATCAGGAGGTGCATTCTATCTTTGAGGATTGTGTATTTCTTGGATAAAAAAGAAGCAAGATTTCATTTCATTGAGCACCACTGAGGCTGGGTATATTGTGACCACTTAAGCATGCACAAAATTATTGTGGATGAACCAGCAGCTTGAAGACATGGGAGTTGAAGTGAAGTATCCAATCAGAATCCAGTGTGATAACTCAAGTGATATAAATCTCAGCAAAAATCTCGTCCACCACTTAACGACAAAGCACATTGAGATGAAGTATCATTTTATCAAGGAGAAGGTTGAGCAGGGAATCATGAAGTTGAAGTATATGCCTACAGAGCTATAGGTTGTATACATTCTGACAAAGGCCTTACCCAAGGAAGCTTTTGAGAGGCATCGACTGGCTCTGGGAGTTCAGTCGACTCCCCAAACTTAAAAGAGTGTGGATGTGGGACCCCACCCCCTCTCCCCGGGGTATGATGTGTGTTTTCCCTAATGTGCTGATATGTGTTCTCTATTCTGTTACAGACTACAAAGGAGTGACCTTTGGGTTCGTTGACAAAGGGGGAGAAAATTGTGTTTGATCAAGGGGGAGACAGTGTGGCTATTTGAGAAATCATGAAAAATACAGGGAGAAGCTGATAGGTGGAGCAACGAGATAGGGGGAGCTACAAGAAAGGGGGAGCGTATAAAATCTGACGATGCTAGAAGTGATCGATCAAAGAACAGATTTCATGATAGTTGAGGATCGTGATAAAAGCAGAAGAGTGGTGTTGGAATGTGGTAAGTATATTTCCAACAAATTGGTATTAGTTTGGTGTCAATAGTGGGTGTTATATATGGAGTGATTTATTGATAAACTTTTCATTTACTCTTGTTTCTCACACTGAGCATTGCTCATGTGGGCTTAGAGTATGTGTTGAGTAAATCCTTGATTGCTATCAGAATCATATTTGGGCGAATGGTGGTTGAAGAATTAACGATGTATATTTTTATGGAAGAGTTGTCAATAAACCCAAAGGGGGATATTGTTGGGCAAAAATCTGTCAAGGTATCATTGAAGCATTTTTGAGGTGATTGTGTTTTTTAACAAAGTGGACATCTGTGTGGTGATTGTTGACAAAGCAAAACAATGACATACAAATTTGTTGACAAAGGGGATTTCATGGTGGATTGTGGAGTTCAAGAGCTATGGTCAACGATCCATGTTTGATTCAAGAATGTTGACAAAGGAATTAATGATCTGGAGGCGGTACAGAAAGAACAAATACAAGGTGGTGCCATTTTCCAGTGTTTGCCAAATTTTTGGGCCTGAAAATCGACAAATGAAGAAAATTGGTTTTTGGCAAAGGGAATTGCGCGCCATGTACTTGAAGGATAGGAAACTTGCACGCCTAGTGTTTTTCAAGATCAGAAGGTCAAAATATGGGAAAGGAAAGAGGGTTGCACAGGTATTGGTGAGGTCGTGCAGGTGACTTGCGCGCCGTGAAAGGACCTGCGCGCCGATGCCTAGGAGGATTGGAAAGTTGCGCGACATATGTTTTTCAAGATCAGATCTTCGGAATATGGCAAAGCAAAGAGGGTCGCGCAGGTGACTTGAAGGGGCAGAGACCATCATACCGACACTTGCGCACCAAGGAGAGACTTGCGTGTCGACGTGTAGGTTGACCAAATGCCAATAAATATAGGACCACCCCTCCTCATTTTTAATGAGCTCAACACTTGGAGAAAATCAGAGCACCCGTCGTGCAGGTGTGGTGGTCGTGCAAGTAGTGTGTGGCCGCACAAGTGAAGGCTGCGCGCCAGGTGGATAGTTGCGCGCCAGTTGTCAGTTGCGCACTAAAATCGGTTTGGGCATAAAAGGAAGTGGGTCGCGCAAGTTTGGAGTTGGGGAAGGAAGCGTCACACAGGTGTTTTGGTGACACTTTCATGTCAGTTTGGACCTGTGTGCCAGTTTGGACCTACGTGCCGAAGACTTGCGCGCCGTTTTAGGGCTTACGCATCGGGCTTGGAGAGGAGTGCCATGTATTGTTGGAGCACACCCGTCTTTCCAGGGCTGCGCAAAAGCAGGAAGATTGCCCAATACCTTCGGTGAAAAGAGATATTCATCTATGGGTGAAAGTTAAACTTCAATAGAGAATCCACATACAACATAAGATGTATTCATTAGTGATAATGAAGAGACCTACATGCCTATAAACTGTGAGTGGATCCTTTCCAGAGCAGTGAGCAAAGGAATAGGAAGAAGGTGATCCTCTCCACCGGTAGTGAGCTAGAGAGAGAGAAATAGGGAGTGACCCTTGGGAAAGCAGTGATCTAACCATAAACCTTGTAAAGGTAGTGAGCCTGGGACAGAGTGTCTGTTCCCAAACCTTGTAACCCATAGCTAGTGAAGTTTAGTGGAATTTGATACGACCGACAACCTGTCGGCGTATGCTCCCACTACTACAAATATTCCTTTTATCAGCACTAAAAATGGCCTTTAACAGCTCTAGAAAAGCACTGTTAAAGCCAGCGAAGATAAATAGGGGGTCCCCTTTATCAGTGCTAAAAAAAAGCACTGATAAAAGGGGTCTTTTATCAGCGCTAAAAAAAGCACTGATAAAAATACCCCTTTATCAGCGTTTTTTTAGCGCTGATAAACGGGACCTTTATCAACGCTTCCATTATCAGCGCTTTCGTTTTAGCACTGATAAAGGACCCGTTTATCAGCGATTTTAAAAAAGCACTAATAAAAGTTAAAAAAAATTCAAAAATTAAAAAAAATTAAAAAAAATTACAAAAAATTAAAAAATTCCTTCCAATCCGGGGGGGGGGGGGGCTTTTATAGCTCTTGAGCCCCCCTTTTAACAGTGATTTCCACCCCCTCCAGCACCCCGCATGCACCCCCTCCACCCTTTATCAGCGCTATCCCCCCACATCCACCCCCATGCATGCGCCTCTGCCTCCACCAGGTTTTGAACTCGAGACCTCCCCTCTGCGCGCCAAAGCCCTTAACACTACTCTATTTTGATTTGTTTACCATTTCATGATATCTCTATATAAATATATTTTGTTATATTTATTCGTATAGTAATATATATTTATAGTAATATATATATATATAGTTATATTAATATATTTATAGTTATATTAATATATATATATAGTTATATTAATATATATATCTATTTATATATATATATAGTTATATTTATTCGTATAGTAATATATATTTATATTAATATATATATATAGTTATATTATTATATATATAGTTATATTAATATATATATATAGTTATATTAATATATATATCTATTTATATATATATATATAGTTATATTTATTCGTATAGTAATATAGATTTATATTAATATATATATATATATAGTTATATGAATATATATATTTATAGTGATATTAATATATATATTTATAGTGATATTAATATATATATTTGTAGTAATATTAATATATATGTAGTTATATTAATATATATATACAACTAGATTAATATATATATATAGTTAGATTAATATATAGTTATATAAATATTCATATATTGGTATTTTAAATAAAATGGATATTATTTATTATTTAGATAAAGCCAATATATTTTATATGTAAATATGTTTAATTATTTATTTAAAAAAAATTAATATTTAGGCGTGAATATATAAAAAAATATGTACATATAGTTATATATTTGATTATAAATAGCAGTGCATTATAAAAAATGATAAAATTTCAAAGACATAATATCAATATGAATGTAATACCTTGGAATAAATTCAGTCACCACCAAAAAAATCCAATAATACCCCCTGAAACGAGGCTGAAAATCCAAAAAATGTTAAAAAATCGGGGTACCCCGACTAAAAGCTCAGTTTTGGAGGCCTTCTGGGCCTCTTTTGGCATCGAAAAACCCTTGAGTAGGGTCCCCCGGTGTCACAACTATGTAGAGCTCATCACAGGCTTTGAATTGATATGTGGTAGAGCTCAAATGAACACCCGGATCAAAAGTTATGGCCGTTTGAAGTTTGAGTTGCGTTTTCAACATATTTTGGATCTTTTTTATTATTTTTTTTGTTTATTTTTTTAGTCTTCAAATTGTTATTAAATTGTTTTTAATAGATAATAATTAGCAAATTATTAATTAAAAATATTTTTTTTTAATTTTTTAAGAAGCCATTTTCACTAAATATCCTATATATTAAGTATATTAAGTGTAAATGTACATTTATACTTATCTAAAATATATTTAAAAATTATATATTATATTTATATCAATATAAATATATTTATATATTTATATATTAATATTTTTTTGAAGTAGACCATTTATCAGCTCCACTAAACAAGCGCTGATAAAGGGGGTCCCTTTATCAGCACTTTTTCATTAGCGCTGATAAAGGGGTGGCGCTGGGAAAAACTGTTTTTGTGGTAGTGGATCCTTGGACGTATCCCTTAGCGGTGAACCAAGTAAAAATTATTGTGTCCTATTCTTACTTTACCTTATGTTTATATTGTGCAACATGAAAGAGAGAGAAGAGTGTTTTTCCTAACAGCGAAACAAGATCAGAATGAGCTTTAATTTTAAATTAGTCATACCCTGATTCACCCCCCCCTCTTAGGGTATTCATCCTTATGGACCTAACACATTTTCACTCCTGGGAAAAGTCAAATATCCAAATAAATGAGGCATATATATATTCCCAACATCATGAAGATTTAACATTTGAGGAAATTTTAATTCACTAAATTAATGTGATCAATGCACGAACCACACAAAGGATTTCTTCCAAGTGAAAATGGAAAAAGATGTCTCATAAATCATATCACAATGAAATTCAAAGAGATTCATGAAACTAATATGAGAAAGGAATTAAAAATTCAACCATTCCACTAACTCTACATGTGTGTGCGTCAAAACAATTCCATGCTATTCTTTCCACTTTCTATCCAATAAATATAGGTTATTTTAAAATTATTCAGCTTTAAATAAATTTTCACCGAACCTGCCCTACATCCTTTGTAATCATATTTCAAGAACCACTCACTTAAGCATTCCAAGAAGTAAAACCATAAGCTCCCAACCTAGAAATCCCCATATGTTTTACATTTCATCACTCCCCTCATTTATTATTTTTGTTTTTTAGGAGTTACATTTGGAACAAATCTCACACTCATCTCTAGACCCTTGTTTGATATCCTCACAATACTAATTGCAATTTTTATAACAAGATCAAAGGTTTAGGAGGAGTAGTTTTTGACCTGCCCAAGACATAAACTTTTTTTGAGGGCATACAACAGTCGGACATTAGGTACACATGCAAAGGTCTATCGGGTACCATAATGAAACAGATCAGATAAGGAACAAACATATGGAAATATCATTTAAAGATGAAAAATATTAACCTAACATATATTTTCCTTATATTAAGTAAAAAATATTCACACTTTGTGGTTTGGTGCAAAAATGTATGGTGATATTAGTGACGTATTTTTCCTAAAAACTACTCACACAAGGGGAATCAATCATCTCAAATGTTTCACAGTGATACAACCATTTATATCATTGATAGAAAACCAATTCAGTAAAAACCAGTCCCTGATGTTAACTTCATACAAATATTATTCTTTTACCTTTATTATGGTATTTTTACTTTCCTACCTTTATGGTCACTGAATCATTGAAATTTAAAAATTTTTGATGGGGAAAAATTAAAATAAAATAAAGAAGGAAAAAAAAGAGAAGAAAGAAAAAAAAGATGAAAATTCCTAACTAACCAAGGACTGAACCCATCCCCCCACACCTAGAATGTACAACATCCTCACTGTAAGATTTGGGAATGTGATAAGGAAGGATAAAACCTGGTGTGTTTCACTGGTATTTTTCTTCTTGAACATGGAGTTCCTCTATCAGGAACTCCGAAAGGGCTTTGTGGAAGTGCTTAAGTCGCTGCTCATTGACAGTGAAGGTTTTCTTGGTATCTTCATTTGGAACATGGACAACACCAAATAAAGATACATTAATAACAATTTATGGGCCAAACCAGAGGGAACGAAGCTTACCTGGATGCAACTTCATCCTTTCATTATAAAGTAGGACCTTCTACCCAATGTGGAACTGACAATGAAGGATGAGATGGTCATGGAAGACTTGGAACGATCCTTATATATCCTAGAGTTATCATATTCATCTATTCTCATTTCCTCCATCTCCTGAATTTGTAGCTTCCTTTGAGCACCCACACCAGAAAGATTCAAATTGCATTGTTTGATGGCCCAGTAGGCCCGGTTCTCAATCTCAACAAGTAGGTGACAACTCTTTCCAAACACAAGCTGATAGGTTGACATTCCAATGGGAGTTTTGAAAGCAGTACAGTAAGCCCATAATGAATCATAAAGTCAAAGACTCTAATCTTTCTTATTGGGTTGAACCATTTTTTTGAGAATCTATTTTACCTCTCTATTTGACACCTCGGCTTGACCATTGGTCTATGAGTGATATGCAGTAGACACTCGATGACCAACACCATACCTACGCAAAAGTGATGGCATTGTTCATTTGTAGAAATGAGAACCCTGGTCCCTGATTATGAATCTAGTTAAGCCGAACCTACAGAAAATTTGGGTTCTCAAAATTTCTAATACTACCTTAGAATCATCATTCCTTGTAGTGCGTGCCTCTACCCATTTGGAAACATAATCCACCTCCAGAAGAATGTACAAGTTTCCAAATGAATTTGGAAATGGACCTATAAAGTCAATGCCCTAAACATAAAAAATGTCATGAAAGAGGAACAAATGTTGTGGCATTTCATTTATTTTAGAGACATTCTTCATTATTTGACAATAAGGAAAAGATTTTCAAAAATCATGGGCATCCCGAAAAAGTGTTGTCCAAAAGAGACCAAAAACAAGGACCTTGTGAACAGTCCATTGGGGACCAAAGTGGCACCCACAAGCAAGAGTGTGATAAAATCTAAGGACAGACTGAAACTCCCTATCAGGAACACAATGCCTAAGGACTTGATCACTACACGTGCGCCAGAGGTAGGGGTCATCCCAAATGTACCAACAAGACTCGTGTTTTAGATGACTGGCTTGGTTTTTGTTGAAATCAGTAGGAATTCAAGGTGGTACCAAATAATTTACAATTTCAGCATACCAAGGAATAACATCTTGCACTCGATACAATTGCTCATCAGGAAACATGTCATTAATGGGAATACAGGGGAATGAGTCAATTCCCAAGGATGGTAGGATCCTACTAATATGGTCAGCCACCACATTCTCTGCTCCTTTTTTATCTCTAATTTTTAGATTAAATTCCTAAAGGAAGAGCATCCAGCGAATGAGGTGTGGTTTGGCTTTCAGTTTCTCAAGGAGGTACCGGGGGGCTGGATGGTTTGAGAACACAATGACTTTGGACCCTAAAAGATATGACCTGAATTTATCCAAGGAAAACACAATAGAAATAAATTATTTTTCAGTTGTGGTGTAGTTTTCTTGGGAAGGGTCCAATGTACGCGAGGAAAAGGCTTTTACATGTGGAGCTCGGTTGATCCTTTGCGACAAGACTGCCCCAACTACATAGTTAGAGGCATCACACATGAGCTCAAATGGTAAATCCCACTGAGGTGGTTGGACTACTGGGTGTGATGTGTTACTCCATTTTAACTTATTAAAATCTCCCTCACATTCTTTATCAAAAAAAAAATTCTTTTTCTTTTTGGAGTAACCAGGAGAGTGGGAGTGAAATCTTACTAAAGTCACGAATGAAACAACGGTAAAATCCAGCATGAACTAGGAAAGACCACACATCCCGTACATTTTTGGGGAATGGTAGTGAAGAAATGACATACACTTTTGATTTATCTACTTGGATACCATCCCCATAAATTACATTTCCCAAAACTATACCTCATTTCACCATGAAATGTCATTTCTCATAATTTGATACGAGATTCTTTTCAATACAAGGACGTAGGAATGAATAAAAACTACTCAAACATTCATCAAAATAGGAGTCTTAAATAGTGAAATCATCCATGATTACTTCCATGAAATTATCGAGGTAATCTGATAAAATACTAAACATGCATCGTTGGAAAGTACCCGGAGCATTGCATAGACCAAATGGAATCCTTCTATAGGCAAATGTACTAATGGGGCAAGTGAATGTTTTATTTTCCTGATCCTTGGGGGAAATATGGATATGAAAGTATCCAGGATACCCATCAAGGAAACAATAGTGGTACTTACCCGCAGCCTCTCTAGAATTTGGTTAATGAATGGAAAAGGGAAATGGTCCTTCCTAGTGTGTTGGTTTAGTCAGTGATAGTCTATGCATACACGCCAACTATTCTTCACATGATTTGGAACCAATTAATTGTTTTCCCTTTTAATTATTGTAAGGCCAGTTTTTTTAGAAACTAATTGAACATGATTGACCCATTGGAAATCATATATGGGATAAATGATTCCAATAGTCAATAATTTTATTACCTCATTTTTCAAAACTTTCCTGAGGTTTAGGTTCAGTCAACGTTGTGGCTGCCTCACTGGTTTAGCCTCATCATTTAATAAAATATAATGTGTATAAATTGATGGTATAATACCAGGAATGTTAGAAAGTTTCCATCCCAAAGTTTGTTTATACTCCCTCAAAAGTTCAAGCAGTCGTAATTCATTCTCAGGAGGGAGTGAACTAGAAATGATGATGGGCAACTTGTTTCCATTCTTAATATATGAATATTTTAAATCTTGAGGAAATTGTTTCAGTTCCAATTCAGGTGGATTTTGGATTGATGGGAGTGTGTTTTAAAGTGAGAGATCACTGATCTCATCTAACTGCTCAATGGTATCATCCTCAATAAGGAATGAGCTTTTACAAGATTAACAGTATCATCGATGGTCAGTGGATCCTTAGTGTTCAAGAAATCATCAATTAATAAACATGCATGAAATTTTTTCTAATCCAATACAACAATCATTGCATGACTCATTACCTAGAATTTCAATCAATGAATAAAACTCAGAAAGGGGATCAGGGGAATGGTAAGAAGTGTTTGTAGGGTAATGGAGTGCATCAATTGAATTTACTGAGAGAGAGGAATGTTCTTTTGAGGGGTGATTCATGGTATCAAGGATGTTGAAATAGACTATGTCACCACCAAATTCCATAGATAATGTACCATTATGGACATTAATTATGGTTTTTGTGGTTTTTAGGAAAGGTCTCCCTAATATAATTGGGGCATGTCCATTCATCCTATCATATTCCATTTTAAGCAGATAAAAGTGAGCAGGAAAAATTAAATTTTGAACCCTCACAAGAACATCTTCTAACACACCAGAGGGGTGTGCGGTACTCCGGTTAGCCAGTTGAAAAATAATTCAAGTGGGATTCAGTTCCCCAATCTGTAATTTAGAGTAAATAGAGTGAGACATCACATTTATATAAGCACCTAAATCAAGCATAGCATTAGAAAAATAATACTCCCCTATGGTGCAGGGAATTGAAAATGTTCCAGGATCATTGCACATGGTGGGAAGTGATGGATCTATCAATGCTGAAACATTACTCCCTAATCTCACCTTCTCATCTCCACAAATTCGCCTTCGGTGTGTACACATATCCTCTAGAAACTTGGTGTACCGTGGAATTTTCTTCACAACATCAATCAATGGGATGTTAACCTGCACTTTCTTGAAAATTTCCAATATTTCCTTATCAAGTTTAGTTTCCTTTTGTTCTATTAGTTGGGTGGACATTTGAGGAAATTGAAGAGGAATGGTTGGGCTAGGTGGCTCATCAATACACACTCTTTCTTTTGGAAGGTATTCTCCTAGGACAAGGTTCATTAACATTTGGAACATTCTTAATGGTTGGGATGGAGGTTTCCTTTAGAAGGGATGACTCTAATGGAGGATTAATTTTACTTTCTAGTTTTTTTACACTCTTAAGGGTGATGGAACTAACATTTAATTTATCCCTAGGGTTAACTACTGGTTGATAAGGAAGTTTACCTGATCCGTGACTTTGAATTTCACCCAATGAGTTAGCTAGTTGGCCTAATTGGGTTTTGAGGTCTTGTATAGCTACCTAAGTGGTTTGTTGGAATTGAATATTGTTGGCAGCCATTTGTTTCATCATATCTTCTAGTCTAGGCTCATGTTTTGGAGGGGTTTGTCGGAAAGGCCTTTGGGGTGGTTGAGGATTTCTGGGTGGCGGTGGTGGATGACTACTCTTCCCTGGTTGGTTCCATTGTTGTTGATGTTGGTTTGAATATATCCCTTTCCTATAAGCTTGGTTTTATTTCCACCTAGAGTTGGAAGGATAGTATAGTTCTTTCCTAAAGGGTTGGTTATGGGGGCGACCGAGAAATATTTCCTCAAAACTCTTAGAAGTTTCTCTCAATTGAGGACATTGGTCAGAGTAGTGGGTATCATAAGAGCATATACCATAATGGATGGGAGGAGGATATTAAGATATCCCTTATGAAAGAGTGAGTTGTTAAAGAAGGGTACTTACCTCCTCAAACTTTGTGTCCACCTTATTCTCGAATTCGGTACTTTACACCTCATGGACACCTCGAATGGTTACTTTGGACCTTGAACCAAATTGTTGAGTGTTCTGTGACATGTTCTCAATTAAGGTTCTTGCTGCAATTGTCTTAGCAACTAGTGCACCACCTACAATAGCATCAATCATATTTTGATCAATAGTAATTAAACCTTCATAAAAATACTATATTAAAAGTTTATCACTTATTTGGTGGTGGGGACAGCTTGAACATATCCTTTTAAAGAATTCCCAATATTCATGTAATGTTTCCACTTGTGATTTCCTTATACCACATATTTCTTTCCTTATAGTTGCAATTCGAGAGGCTGGGAAATATTTTTCAAGAAAAAGGCGTTTCATGTTTACCCAGCCTCTAATCGGTGAATTAATATAGTAAAGCCAGTCTTTTGCAATTTCCTCTAATGAAAATGGAAATGCTCTAATATTTACTTTTTCTTCATCCAAATTTGCAGGTTTTAATATATAACACACGGTATGAAATTCTTTTAAGTGCTTGTGTGGATCCTCTCCAGGAAGTCCATGAAATCTTGGCCCAAATGGCCTGAAGGCCTTTTATTTTTATTGATTTTTGATAACCCCCCTTTCAAGGGATTAGTTGGAACCCTTATAAGGCCCGTAGGCTCAAAGATTAAATGGATTGCAGGCTTAGTAGGTTACATGACCTAAAGGTATTAGGTAATTCAACCAAACTATTTATAAGGAACTATCCCTTCCCAGCATCTGCATCATGATAGTAGCTCTCCACCTTTGCATGGCCATCTGGCTAGGCTTCCCGTGCAAGCATAGGCTGGTCCTGATGGCATAGCCATACCCTCTCATTTTGAAAAATCCATTGGGCTCTGCTCTGGTGAGTGTACCTTCTCTAAATCCTCTTCTAGGGATGCTCCTTTTTATAGTGTGTCTGGGGCAACTTCATGTGGCCTGAAGTCCTTAAAGGTGGCCCAAAATCCCTACTGACCCAAAGGCTTGGGTAGCCCAAAATCCTTAAGGACTCCAAGCCCAAACCAGTGGCCCAAGGTGAATAGTTCTAGCTGCTACAGTACTGAACAGTACCTGCATAGTAACTGATACAATGTCTGCTATAGTACCACACAATGTACATTTTTGCTACAGTACCTGTACATTGTACAGTCGGCTACTGTACCCACACAATGCACAATACTGTTATAATACTACTACAGTGCCTACTACAGTACCTACTATAGTATTCCTACAGTGCCGGAAATATGCCTCTACCTAGTTTTGAACATGGGTCTTGTGGATGCACTTAAGGATACCTCACCAACTAGGCTAAGGCTCATGTGCAGTCCATGAAATCTTGGCAATAAGTGAATTATATTGGATATTAGTTCAAAATTGGGTGCCTCACCTTGTATTTGAATATAGGTGGGTTGGATATCAACATCAGGTTAGGTTAGTTATTTTAATTTTTGGTTGTTTTCAGCCATATTATGCATGTTTATTTCAGTTTTGATATTGGTTCTAGAAGAGGAAGAGGAAGGATCAAGAGGCGTGTCTATGTTTTGTGTGTCCTCCTTTGAAGGGTTCTCTTGTGCATCTTGGGTTCACTGACGTAAGATCCTCTCCGGTTCGGGTTCGAAAGGTGGTAAGTCTCCCAGATTAGAATGCGTCATGCACAAAAACTAAACAATAAATAAATCAAAACACAAAATTATAGGTAAAGGTATAAGATAAAACAAATAAATATTTACAAAATTTACAAAAAATCTCATAAAAAAATGCAATAAAAACCAAAGCGCTCCCCGGAAAAGGCACCAAATTTTGACCGCGCTGCCATGGCATGTCAAATTAATTATGATTTAAGGTTGATTTGTAGTCTAGGGAATACCTTAGGTGATCTCTGGAGGAGCATTGATGTCTAATAGTGTGTATTTTTCATAAAGATTACTAAAAGAGGGGGTGATTTTGAAAACAGTTTTAAGAAAATAACTTAACTTAAAGAGTTTAATAGTTGATAGAATAAGGTGGTGGTTTAATAATTATTAGAGAAGAAGATCACTTCAAGTTCACTACACATCTTGTACAGTTCATTGTTCTGAAAATTTTACATGTTTTTTTTTAATTCTTTGATTGAGGGTTGTCAAGATCTTGATTCCCCTCTTGCCTCTCAAAACGTTCCATAAAGTACCAAATCTTGACACAAAAATCATGTTGTAAATGTTTGGAATTCAAGAAAATATTAAAGGCTACCAAATAATACTAATATCTTTTGTATGTGTGTGAGAAATAGGATCCTTGTGTTGCGCAATCAGAAAGAAGATCACTTCAAGTTCACTACACATCTTGTACAGTTCATTGTTCTGAAAATTTTACATGGTTTTTTTTAATTCTTTGATTGAGGGTTGTCAAGATCTTTATTCCCCTCTTGCCTCTCAAAACGTTCCATAAAGTACCAAATCTTGACACAAAAATCATGTTGTAAATGTTTGGACTTCAAGAAAATATTAAAGGCTACCAAATAATACTAATATCTTTTGTATGTGTGTGAGAAATAGGATCCTTGTGTTGCGCAATCAGAACAACTCAAGTTTCCCACTTGAAATTTCAACCCAATCGGTGTTGAAATGAAAATTGGTTCACTTAATTAAACCCAAGAAATGAATTCAGAGGAGAAAAATGTTTAGATAAAACATAAGTGAAATAATACACAAACAAATTACACAAAACTGGTAGAGTATGAAGTGCCGAAACTCCCTCCCAAGTATGTGTATCTCCCTCAAAATGATCGTTCACCGTTTAGCTCGCCATCGAGAGGAGGAGAAGGCTTGGGTGGAACTTCTTCTTCATTGTTGATCCCACTATGATGATAGGGGC
This sequence comes from Viscum album, assembly GCA_963277665.1. Lineage (NCBI taxonomy): Eukaryota > Viridiplantae > Streptophyta > Magnoliopsida > Santalales > Viscaceae > Viscum > Viscum album. Next base: position 511,729,382 of record OY728145.1, read on the forward strand.
ATCCTGAACTTCAAGTATTATGATATAAATCTTTTGGGTCTCCAAAATATCAAAGTTTTTCCTCCTGGAAAAACTTCCAAATGAGGATCCCAAAGTTCCATTTTATAGGAAAATGGGATGGTGGTTTTGAGCATACATAATTTTTAAAACCACTTGTCACAGGTGTTTTGACCTCTAGAGAGGCTTATCTCGATTTGGAGAAAATACCAAAGTTATAGAAAAACCTCTTGGTTGTCTCCACCAAACGTTTGGCATAATTTGGACACCTATAGCACGAGATATGGATAGATCAAAACACACCACTTTTGACTTCGTGCAGATTTGGTGTTCTTGAAAGATCAGGTCAGTTGGGTGATCATATTGCCGAATGAATCTTGGGTTCCTTAATATGAAATGTATCCCAATGAATTTTGGACCAGAACGCAAAATTTCATCCCAATTGGATGCACAGTAGAGTAGCAGTGTGTGTATTAATCCACTGGTGTTCTTGGATCTTGTACAGTTTGTCCCATTTTTCTTGGACATCATCATGGGCCCTCCAAATCACCTCATTCTGCAATAGAATCATCAAAAAAAGTAACATTTACCTTTATAATAGTGATAAAAAAATATTAAATCATGGAATGAAACTTGTCATTATTTTTATAATTTTCAATATAAAACAAGTTTAACAGAGTAGTGTAAAGGTGAAAATTACACAGTGAATCATGGTACGATCACACACTCCTTTATATCACCTAACCTTATCCATGATTTGGGACTTGAGGTAGAGAGACTTCAAGTGCCCTTTGTGTTGACTACGCTAGTTGGAGGTCGAGCTGACTTTTTTGAAGTATGTAGAGACTATGAGCTAGTGCTGGAGTGTCACCACTCTTGGGGAGATTTCCTATGTTTATAGATACAACCATATGATGTCATCCTCAAGAAGGATTGCTTATATTTAGTTCAAGATATTGTGGATTTATTCAGGAGGTAGGTTGTGTTCTTTGATACTGATGGAGAGCCAACAATGTTTGTTGGTGAGTGAGACCCTTGGATGGGTCAAAGGCATGTTATGTCCTTATCATCCTTGATGGTTGAGCTGATGATGAGTTCCTCAGAGGTTCAGTAGTTGGCGTTTCCTAGGGTTATAGAAGAGTCCCCTGATGTCTTTCTAGTAGAGGTTGTAGCATTACCCCCATAACGAGAGATCGAGTTTGGGATCGAGCTGTAACCAGGAGCGTCTCTTATATCTATGTCTCTATATAGGATGGTCCCTTCTAAGTTACGAGAGCTACGTATATATCTTGACGGTCTGTTACAATGTTGTTTTGTTCAGATGAGTGTGTCACTATGGGGTACACTGATTTTATTTGTGAAGAAGGCTAATGACAGTTTGCAGTTGTGTATTGATTATCGTCGCTTAAACAAAGTGACAGTCAAGAATATCTATCCTCTTCCATGGATTGATGATTTATTCAATCAAATGAACGGTGAATGTTGGTTATCAAAAATCGACTTGTATTCAGGATATCATTAGATGCATGTGAAGGATGATGAAATCCCGAAGACTATTTTTCATTGTCGTCATGGGCATTACGAGTTCATTGTAATGCTGTTTGGTGTGACGAATGATTCAGCTGTGTTCATGGGATTGATGAACGCAGTGTTCCGTGAGTTATTGGATAAGTTTGTAGTAGTTTTCATCGATGAAATCCTTGTTTACTCCATGTCCAAGGAGGAGCATGCAGAGCATCTACACACTGTTTTGAGAGTTCTTCATCAACATCAGCTATTTTGGAAGTTGTCGAAGTGTGATTTTTGGGCTTGAGAAGCCCGTTTCTTGGGGCATGTTGTGTCCAAGTAGGGAGTAGATTTGGATCCATCAAAATAAAATTAGTTGTGTCTTGGTCATCCCCCAAGATAGTGGTAGAGGTGTGGAGTATCCTTGGTATTGCAGGACACTACATGAGGTTTGTAGAAGATTTCTCTCAGGTTGTGACTCCTCTGACAACATTGACCAAGAAGGATCAGGTGTTCATGTGGACTGATCAGTGTCATGCATCTTTTGAATATATGAAGGAGAAGTTAGTAAGTGCTCTAGTTCTTTGTCTTCCAGCAGAGGGAGTTCAGTTTGATGTTTTCTGTGATGCTTTACATCTGGGGTTAGGTTGTGTTATGATGCAGTAGAGATCAGTTGTTTCTTATGGGCATCGGTAGTTGCATCCCCATGAATGTAACTATGCCACCCATGATATTGAGTTGGCATCTATGGTGTTTTATCTGAATTTGTGGAGACATTACCTCATTGGAGATTGCTTTGTGGTTTTCACTGATCATAAGAGCCTGATGTATGTTTTCTCCCAGCATGACTTAAACTTGCAACAACATCGGTGGATGGAGTTCTTATAGGAATACAACTTTGAAATATATTATACCCCTAGAAAGGGGAATGTTGTAGCTGATACGCTAAGCAGGAAGTCACATGGTGATGTAGTGCATGAATCTAGTGATTTTTGGAGAGTTATGGAAGAACTGTCAGCATTACATCTCGATATGGGAGAATTTGAGGGAAGAGGTTGTCTTTTTTTAGATGAGGGTGTAGTAATCTCTAGTGTAGTAGGTGGAAGAGTCCCAGTTGGGGGATCTAGAGGTGGAGGTCTGGAGAAGCCGATTTGTTTGTGGCGAGGCCCCTGTTAGTTGGTCTGAGGATGAACAACACCGAGTGTTTTATCACGAAAGGATATTTGTTCCTTTGGTGATGCACGAGACGGTTCTCAGAGAGTTCCATAGTTCTCCTTTAGTGGTGTATCCTGGTGTGAAAAATATGTACCGAGCCTTGAGGAGTCAGTTTTGGTGGTCTGGGTTGAAGCGTACAGTTCCAGAATTTGTGTCTCGATGTTTGGTCTACCAGAAGGTCAAGGCCGAGTACTGTGTCCCCATTGGTTTGTGGAAGCCATTAGATATTCCTCAGTGGAAGTGGGAGGACATATCAATGGACTTTGTTACTGGTTTACCTTGATCTCAGGGAGGACATGAATCTATTTGGGTGGTAGTGGATCATTTAAAAAAATCATCCCATTTCATAGAAATCAATGAGTCAAGATCAGTGGACGTTTTGTCAAGGAATTATCTAGAGAAGGTGGTGAGACTCCACGGAGTCTCGAGGACGATCATTTCCAATCAAGATCCTCGTTTTACCTATAGGGTGTGGAGAGGTATCCAACTTGATTTTGGTTCTCAACTATGCCTTAACAATACTTTTCATCATCAGATGGATGGTCAGAAAAAGCAGACTATTTAGACTCTTAAAGACATGTTACGCTCTTATGTCCTAGATTTTGGAGGTTTGTGGATGAGGCACTTACCCTTGGTGGAGTTTTATTACTATAATAGTTTTCACTCCACCATAGTATGCCACCGTTTGAAGCCTTGTATGTCCGAACATGCCGTTCTCCATTGTGCTGGATTGGGGTTAGAGAGTCAGCAATTCTTGGACTAGAACTAGTGAAGAATACAACATAGATGGTTCTGGTGATTCGTGAGAGGATTAAGATAGTGCAGGATCATCAGAAATCATATGCTGATCAAAGGAGTAGACCATTGGAGTTTGATGTTAGGGATCACGTGTTTCAGAAGGTGAATCCTTATCATGGGCAGTGAATGTTTGGTCTTGAAAGTAATCTTTCTCCCTGGTTTGTTGGGCCTTTCAAGGTGTTGGATCATGTTGGATATATCGTGTATTGAGTAGCACTTCCCCCACATATAAACTAGATACATGATTTTTTTTTCATGTGTCATAGCTCCATCGTTATCTTCATGATGACTCTCATGTCATCAATTGGGTAGAGATCGATGTTGATGATGATTCAACTTTCAAGGAATAAACTATGGAGATCCAAGAACGTAAAGAGAAGGTGTTGTGTGGGCGTTCTATTCCCTTGGTTCGTGTCTTGTGGTGGCATAGTGATGTGGAGGAGAGTACCTGGGAATGTGAGTCGCAGAAACGTGATAAGTACCCCAAGTTGTTTGATGTTTAACTCTTTTCATGTGACGATGTTCGCTTTGTGATTGTAGACCTTTTGTGTTTATGAGATGGTTTTCTTTAGTTGCTTCTTGTGGATTTCTCTCTTTTGAGAGGTATCTCGATGGGTGGTTGTTCGGACCTTGTTTTTGTTTCCCTTTAGGTGGGTTTTGAATTCTTGAGGATGAGAATGTTTTGAGAGGTATCTGATGTAATGTCCAGGACCTCTTTGGTCTATTCCTCTACGGAGATCTGGTGTTTGAGGTGTTCTGGGAGGTCAATGTGACTTATCCCCAACACTTCTAAATTTCTAATTCTGCAAATAGTTCCATTGGTGAGACCAATGTGAACAATTCCACCAGTGAGAATGATGTGAACAGTTCCATCGGTGAGTCGTTCTATAAACAATAGCATCAGATTGGTGAGTCATTCCGTGAATAGTACCATCATATCAGTGAGTACTTCTGTGAATAGTACCATCGGATCGATGTGTCGTTCTATGAAGAGTACCATCGAATCAGTGAGTCATTCTATGAACAGTACCATCAGATCAGTGAGTCATTCTATGAACTGTACCATCGGATCAGTGAGTCATTCTGTGAATAGTACCATTGGATCTGTGAGTCGTTCTGTGAACAGTACCATCAGATCGATGAGTCGTTCTGTGAACAGTACCATCAGATCGGTGTGTCGTTCTATGAATAGTACCATTCGATCGGTGAGTCATTCTATGAACAGTACCATTGGCATCAATGTGTCCTTGTATGAACAATACCATCAGATTAGTGAGTCATTCTATGAATATTGTTTCCAAGATTGGTGAGTTCAGGATCAGTGAGTCATTCTGTGAACAGTGTTTCTAGGATCTATAGGTGTACATTGTTTCCAGAATCACGAACAGTGTTTCCAGCTTCCTACAGTTCACCCCTTTGAAGTTTTCTTTGACATAAAACTCATTCAAGGCCATGTTTTAAGGGATTTAAGGACGAATCAAATCCCATAACTCCTATATTAATTTTCCTAAGGTCTGGGATGTCTTTACTTGGTAATACTGTGTTGTTTAATGCAATCCTCTTTTAATGGAAAATCCATCATATCTTAAACCACTGCTCCGTAAATCTCATAAAGGGATGAGATATCTTCCTCCCTTGTTCTACCATGTGTGAGACACTTTATCCTTTACTCCTTCCCATAGGAGTAGTGTGATCTAACCTTAATCCTCGAATCGTTTCTACTACAAGTGCACCCCCTATTTTGGTGTAAGCAGCAAGTGTCGACCCTTCATCGATATAAGGTATGATCTACCTCCGTTCTTGTGTTTTTCTTCAATAATTATTATCATTTTCTCCTTTTCTTGCTATGGTATGTGATCTCCATGATTCTAATGGAGTTTTCTAGGATTTAGATTGGTGAGGCCATACCACGACATCCTCAGGTGGATGCCGTTTTCATGGGAGGAGGCGATCGTGATCTGTTGTTTGGATCATTCTCATATAAAGAGCATCAAGAACTGTTTGAGGTAGGGGATTCGTATATTCTCTATTATTTTATATGCAACTGTAGAGTTAGTATGTTTTATCCCACTAGATCACAATGGCATTGACATAATAAATATTTGAATCAGATAAATAAATTATATCGATCGTATGTTATCGCCTCTTGTTTTTCTAGATAGTGTGATATCTATGCCTTCTTTATTCAAATTTTCATTATTGATGGAAGTTGGTAAAGAACATAAACCAAGATTAATTTTAATTAATTGTCAAAGATAAAGAGTCATGTAAATGAATCTGTTTCTTGTTGCTGTACTTTGATGTTAATCAAATTGATACAGTAAGTATGTTTAATCAATTTGTGATATCTTACTATTTATGTTACCCAAAGTTGGAACCTATGAATAATAAATTGGTTAATTAGATATTGATTAAAGAATTAGTTGTTTGATAAAATATAATTCCTTGTAGAGTTCTGAGTTAACCTATTGCTTGTTTATGATCCAAGAGCCCAATTGATATGATTTTTGTTTTCCTACTGCTTATGTTGTGGTGTGATCCTGGAAGGCTATTGTGATATTTGGGGCAGGGAGGCCTATTGGTTGTGGTAGTAGTTGACACCTAGATTGGAATGATGCATCAATTTATGCATGTGGGTGTCAGGAAAGACACTGGAGATTATAGAACGAGTTGGATGTGAATATTTGGATGATTGCTGTTTCTTGTTGGTTATTTATCCTCCTTACTTTCCCCACTGCTCAAAGCAGTTGGTTTTATTTCCCTTATTCTAAAATGGGAGAAGATAAATGGGGTATTCCACATGATTTTCATATTTATATTTCTAAGGGAGGATGGGTCTATGCTCTTTCTATAGGCGGAAAAGACTCGACAGGTAGTTCATCTACTCATCGTGTTGATCCCCCTTGTGTTTTGTAGCTTAAAATGTTTTTCTAGAATGCCTAGGAATATGCGAAAGTAATAATGTTTTTAATAAATGATTGAATAAATGATGTTAACCCATGGGTTTAGAGCTTACTGGGACACAATGATGTGGTTGAAATTTAAAGGAACAACGGACTTTGGGTGTGATTCTAATGAAACATAATTTGGAAATTATTAATAGTTAATTAATGTTTAAAGAATTAATGAACGTAAAGTGAAACTGATATAAAAGTAATGAAGTAATGTAATCAATATATTTAAATGGTTGTGTTCCTATAGGATACCTAGTCTTAGAAGTGGCAACCAGGATTTTGAGAGACGTTAGCTGTAGTTGAGTCTAAGACTAGGTTATTCCCATAGTGTGGTTGTGATATATAGTATTTTATGTACTTTTTTTTGTGTTTCTATATGCTACTCCACCACATTAGTTTGTAAAGCTAACACCCATGATATTCTGAGCCCCAGGAGTGTTTTCCCCAACATTCTGGTGGGAGGATGGATGGCTGACAACCCCCTTTGCCCCACTCTCTTCTCTTGGTAGTTACTTGTTCTAGCAGGCACAACAGTTAGTTTTCCCCATATATGTGTGTAGAGGGATGTAATGGCTTGTGGTTATTCACACATATATATTATGGATATAGTTTCCTATGGACTAATATAGGTGTAACATGTATGGGATGTGATGGATTGAGGATCCTTACTTGGTGTGTGGGCTGTAATGGCTTGAGGTATGATTCCCAACATACGATACACATTCTGTGAGCTGTGGTGGCTCCTGAAAACTACCTGGTTACTTTTCTTATGTGAACGTGGTGATTTTATCCCATGAGGTGCATGTTGTGGTGCTTCGCCCAGGTGTCTATGGTCAAGCCTTTTTGGAGAGAGATTCTTAGGATGTGAGAGGTTGGGGAAAGGCGACAAACCAGTGGGAAAGTATTATAGGGGTACCCTTGATATTATTTTTTATATTATATACTCTTGTATGATATAATTGGTGTGAGTATCCATGGAGAGGCTGGGAACTTAGTATACCTATTTAGGTGACAAGTTTGTTTCACTTGTTGTTCACTGTGCTTTAACATGCTTTCTTTACTTTTGTACAAGAGGCTCTGGGGAGGATCCTTTTGAGTATACTGTTATACTCACCCTATGTATATATAAAATGTTTTTAGGTTGCTTGGAGTAGGTTGGAGATTATGCTGGTTACTACTAGCTTGGGGTTGCAGGAGCTATTCAGGCTTCGCGGTCACTACTATTTTTTACTTTTTTTGGGTATATTCAGTTTCCCCCTTTTAGTTGTAGTAGTTTTACATGACATTACATATGTGTAATTGAGATTTCTTTTATATTGCTATCTGAGATGGAGTTGGTTGGTGTCTATCCTATCTCTCTCTTTCACATGTGTTCTCTTAGAGGGTAATGCCTCCCATTTGTGTGTTTACTATACCCTCGGTGCTAGTCGTCAACTCGGGGCCTACTGGAGGTGGGACTTGGGAGTCACTATCTCCCTTCTCACATTGCCGAACCAGGAGGGGTACACCATGTGGAGAGGGGATCATGACATTTATGTTGTGTATTTCTTATAAATTTTGTATATATTTATCTCACATATATACCAAGCTTATTATCCCTTACTTTTATAGGGTAATACATGACTTATGTTCATTTCTCAAATGTAATCATTATAAAATTTCCATTGATTATAATATGATGCAAGGTTATGAAACAGATTTTCTTTCCATGATCACTTATTATGTCATGAGTTAAGATTGATTTAATTTATGTGGAACACATAAATCATGAACATGTTATGATGTGTGTTCCCATATAGTTCTCTAATACATTGGGTAAAGCTTTAGTCTCATGATCCATCATGTATTGGATTAGGGAGTAACCTAATCAGTTATGGGACTTTGTTCAACATGTGATATTATTTAAAAAGATTGTATTGAATCATGTTTATGTCATGTTATCTATTTGTATCACATTTCCTATAATTCCATGATCTTATGATACCATGTTCTTTAAGTTATAATCCTATGTGATTACTCTTCAGTCTTCTATTTTATTATATCATTTAGTAATTTTGACTAACATGTTATTTTTTCCTATCATGTTATTCCTTTAGGGGGATTTTTAGCTCACCCCTTTTTTCTATGTATTCCCAAGGTTATCCTATGTAGTGTTAGCAGTTCAAATGGATTTAGGAGAACATTATGTGAATAAAATAAAGTGGTTTTATTTTTGTCTCACTTTAGTATTTTATGAAACTATTCTTGAAAAGATTCTCGGACTTTTTTATCCTTATTTTTTGAATTAATATATATTTATATTAAAAATCATATAATTATATGTGTAAAAGGCTTGGGTTATTGTATTTGGTTTCATAGGATGGTTTATTTTTTTGGACTAGTACACTTATAACTTCATGAGAAACATATGGATAAGTCATAGGATAAGTCAAATCATAGGAAAACATCTTGGGGTTTTGGTGAATGATATAGTGAATGGTTGGATAGAAATTTCAACCTTTTGTGGATACTAAAGTGGATATGGCTCTGGAACAGTTTCTCCTAGGGGTAACAACCCCAAAAAGGCACATTAAAGTGTACTCGATCATCACCAGGTGCATGTAAACATGCTTTTATGCACACCTGGTTTGACACACCAAGGGTATATTTTTTTGAAAACCAAAAACTCTGCACAAACCCTTATGAATAACTTAAATATATTGTTAGGTTAGAAACCCTAACAAGAAACATTACCATGGACAATCTATATTGAAACCTAGATACTCATAAGTTATGATATACTTATAATTTATAAATTATTCCTTATTAGTTTCTATGTTTCTCTTTTCTATGTAAATGTATTATAATATTATTTTTTTATTAGTTAAGAGATGGAAATATTAAAAATAATTACAATAACCAATGTGATGGAAAATTTAATGATTTACCTAATAATATTCCTAACCTAATGGGAACAGAAGTTAAAAATCTTATGATCATGCTAAATGAACTATCTTAAATTAATATTAACACCTGAAAAATAGTTCAATTCCCAAAAACATCAATAAAAATAAGGGTGATGTCTCATGTAATTTCTAGTTTTAATGGTAAAAAATAAAATAAGGTTCAATTTCTTATATGTCAAAAGTGTGGGAAGAAGAACCAAGGAAAAATACTAACAGAACTATGAGATTCTTTTTGTGTGGAAAAGGAGGGAATAAAGTAGCTAATTTATGATAAAAAATGAAGAGTCTGGTTAACAAGATATAGATAAATAATGTTTTTCATAAGTCAGTACTAATATTAAAATATTTTAAATGTGGGTAACTTGGTAATTATTTGAGTTAATTCTCTAATCCACAGATTAATTCTTAATGGCATATGTTATTAAAATCATTATAGTGGAATGACTTAATTTTTTGAGTGTTGTAACTAAAGAATAATTTTGTTGATTTATTTTTAACAATGGTATTATGGTTATAATAATCATGACACTTCTATGGATTGTTTTTCTAAAAATTTTCTATAAATATTTATAAGAATATGTTGGAAAGTAGTGATGAGCTAGAAAGGTGATTTAATGGTAAGGTGAAATTTAATGGAAAAATACATGAATGATGAAAATATAATATTTGGTATGTGATTTATGTTGAGGTAATTATAGTTAATTGAATTTACTTGATCTCATGGAAAAGGGTGTGCTGGAAAGAAAACATTAGAGGTTAAAAAAAGTTGATCTGATGTATAATGTTATTTTTAAATATGTTAATCATATTCTTGATAACATTACAGGATCAATGTGAGTTATGAATATGATTATCAAATTTTTTCCATAGTTTGTGAAAATGGAAAACCATAAGCTCGACAACAACTCACCACATCTAACAAGGTCTTGGGGCCTGAACCTACAAATGAAGGGTGATAAGATTGAAATTCATACCACTGGACTACAATATGTACTTGTTAGTATGAAATTATTATTAATTAAATGATTTTATGAGGAAAATATGTTGATTTTGGGATACATATTTTTGGCTCAAATATTTTTGATTTTTTAGGATTTAAGGTGATTAATGATTTTTGGGGAATAGTTCATTTGGTTGAGTTATATGTAACCCCAAGGTCTAACATGTGATTTAACATAAAGGATTATTTATGAATAACATAATTAATTATTTTAGTGTTGATTTTATTTGGGATGTTGGGTTATTTAGTTATTGAATGATTTAAGTTGAAATTTATATTTGGATAATAATATGATTTTGTATTCATTTTTGGAATTTTCTTACCATGTGAAAACAATTTTTGGATGCCTTAATACAAGAGGAATACCTTGATATCAGTTTTTTGGAATTAGGTGATCAATTAGATTTTAATTTTAGTTTATCATATGTGAAAAATACATATTTATTATTCGTTGTTTAAAGAAAAGATGAGGTTGCGGTGAATGAAAATAAAGGATGAAATTATACTTTTCAAGTAAGTATAATTCATTGTGTTCTAAGTCTATATCGAAAAAATCCCTCAACTTTCAGAAAAGGAACTTGAAATAAAAATGCTATTCATTTTTGATAAATCGTTATTCTCCTTTATCTTAAAAAAGGTATAATATTATATCCTAAATGGGTATTTTTTACAAATCAATGTTTTCACATCCCATAAATGTTCTCTTATTTCGAAACATAGTTATGTGAAGACCTTCATATTTTCCCTTCCCTCTTTTTAAGATGAATTTTTATTTACCCTTTTATGATGTGGGTTTTCTATAAAGAAGTTTTTGAATTCCAAACCCTTGATTACTTACCAAAAGATAAAGCTGTGAGGGAAAATTTTATTTAAAGGGGGTAGAATGCAATGCCACAATTTTTTTAAAATATAACTATATTCGATAGAATATGCGACACACAACAAAAAGTTTAAATGAACTGCAAAATACTATACAATATTATTATTTAAATGTAACTATTATAAACTAGAAAACAAATTTGGTGGAATGAATAGGAATAACCACATTTTAAAAAATTATTATGAACTATAAATAAAATTTATTGATAAATAAGTATTTAATTCTTGGTAAATTCTTAATAGGATTCAAAAATATATTTTTCTAAAAAATAATTTTATTTCCTTTTGTGAAAAAATAATAAAATTTACTTTTGAAACATTTAGAAAATTTATGTTAAAATTTTAACTAAATATTTGGAATATGAATATTCAAATTATATTAGGATGAATATTTGGTATTTTTATAAAATTATTTATCTGTATATAAATAGTGAAAAATACTGGTATTTATTAAAAAAATTCATTTTTTAAATCATTTACAAAGTTCTATTTAAAAAAAATTGTTTAGATGTAAAATTAGTTAAAATATTTGATTATTAATCCAATTTAGGTAATTTTAATCAATTTCATACTGAATTTTGACATGAAAACATTTTACAGTTATGAAAAAATATTCTTTAGAAAACCATTTTTCATCATGTTTGTGGATTTAATTTTAAATTTAATTATAGAAGATTTTGTGAATTGACTTTTAAAAAATGGATTCGATGTTTTTAATCATAATAATTAATATTAATTAATATGTTAAACTTATTTTTTGGTTATATTGAATAGTAAAAATCATAAAAATTGATTACCACAGTTATGGTTAAAACATTTTTTTTGAAGAAAATGGAGACATGAATTGGTCACTCAATTCATGCCCCAAAGAAATTTATTAAATCAAAAGTATTAAAATACAAGCTCGAAGTGTAATGAGTTTACACCAACCAAAAATAAGAGCCGAACATGAGATATATCAAGGAAGCTCACTCACCTAAGGCAAAAAATACAGCAAACCCGTGAAAGATCCAAGGCCTCAAACTGAGTCAATGGTATTCTATCCGCAAAACTTTGTGTTGCCCAACATCATCATCAGCAGCACATCCTATTTCTACTTCCAGGATTTTGAGGCTCTCCCTCAATGTTGTTGTACTTCCATAACTTTCTTGTCACACAGCTTCAACAACCCATGCAGTTGTCTCTTTGTTCAAACTGCATTTCAACATAAATGGTGCAACATAGGGTTAGACAATGATCGATGTTCAGATTGGAGCTCATTGAATTGTTGCAATCATCATAAAATAACATCATCAAAAAAGCTCTGTGAATCCATAATGAACAACACTGATCATAAATAATCAGGGAGTGTGTTTAGACACCTACACCAACCTCTTACAAAAAATTCATCGCTTGATATCGAGATAAGTTTCCGCTGATATTTCACCATTTCTGAACCTTTGGTAGGCCATTTGAGATTCCAAGTCTTTACAAACCTCCTCGGTATAATGGTATTCATACTTCAAAGCTGGGTTAGAGTCAACATTCAGGTTATCATAAGGGGGGAACCCTATCCCTTCGGGGTTGTTCTCCTTCCTTCAGTGACGACGATGCTGTCTGCGGCTCCTCACCCCTCAACGGGGGAGGGGGAATCATTGTTATTCGAGCAAGGAGTGTTCTTCCGGCCCTTCACCAATCCAAAATTTCTTCCCCCATTCCCGGAAGCTACGATTTGCCTGAAGGTTCCAGACATTCTTGATGGCATCCCTAATCTTCAGATCTCGTCCTCTGAGTTTGTGGAAACCTCAACCTTATTAAATTGTACGCTGGTTTCCCGGTTTAAGCACAGACGACCTTCAATCGACTCCTTCGACCGGTTTGTCTTCGGAATATGGGATCTCCAAGAAAGGGCGGTTGTTGGATTTCTCGACAGTCGAAATATTATGATCCGATTTGAATCAGAAGCGGACCTCATCAAGGCATGGTTGAAGGATCCTCGTAGCTCCAACAACATTCACTTCTTCCTCCTTCAGTGGTCCTTTGATTTTCATATGAATTATGATTCTCCTGCTTCAGCGGTATGGTGGAACTGAGGCCGTGTGTCATCCGGTGAATCGTCATGTATGTATCAAAGTGGATGCTTCTCGTTTACCCTTCGACTATGTTTGGATCACTATCGGAGAAGAATACAGGTGGAAGCAGCGGGTGATATATGAGAATTGGACTGATTTCTGTCCTTTTTGCAGGTGTTTGGGACAATCTTTGGAGGCTTTTCATACGAGGAGAACTGATTCGTCATTGGGAGGTAGACGCAGGTGGAAGAAGGTTGTGGTTAGGGAGAATGCGACATCGGGTGGAACATCAGAGGTGGTTGTGATGTCTGGTATGGTCTTGGAGGCCCCGGGACTCAAAGATGGGGGAATTCCGAGTCCTTTGGTTGAGGTTAGCCGAAAGGAGTCTAACAAGGTGACTACAATGGAAGTTCATACTTCTGAAATTCCAATTGTTTTGTCCCCGCAAGTTAATCCGACGGGTGCATAAGTTTTCAACAGGTTGCGGCAAGATTTGGAGGGACCCTCAAACTCCCTGGCTAGAAATGAGGCTGGCTCGGGTTGGCAAGAGGATTGTGTGGTGCAGCACTCAGATAGGGAAATTTTGGGAAATGAACAGAGGGTGGGGATAAAGGGTTCTGCATCGGGAATGGTCAGTCCGAGCGGTACTGGGGGTTCTAGAGGATTAGACCCCTCATCCAGACCCTTTATCACACTTACCAACAGGTTTTAAGGGCTTTCAGAAGACTTTTTTGAAGCCGTCTTGGATGCTAGTCCGGTGGTCAGTGGTGATGCTGAGGGGCCCTGTGTGGAAGGGAAAATTTCAGCCAAGTTGGGTCATGAAGATGTCCCTAAGGCTGGTGAGGAGGATGCTGTTGCGGTGGAAGGCCTTGCCCCGACTGATATTAACACACCATTGACAAGGAGGGAGAATTATTTGGGTTGCAAGGGTAATACACTGAAGAACAAGGGGAAAAATGTCTCTGGGGGTAATAAGGAAAATTTTAGTGGTCTAGGTCTCATGTCATTCAGTGACATTGTCCAGAATGGGACTGGTAGGATGACTAAGTGTGCAGAACCTATATCTGCTACACCAAGTAGGCAAACAAGGAAAGATTTTTCTTATCTCCCACGTCCTATGTGTACTAGATCTTCCCTTAAGCGGGACAAAGGTGTGATTCTTGCCTTCAAAAAAGACAGTTTTTTCAAACAACCTTGTCCAGAGTAGCCTTTAGTGAATCAAGCGGGGAGTTTTGGGCACAGTAACTACTTCTTGAGGTGATATAAATTAGCCTCTGAATGGGAATCGGCTACGGATACGGTTACGGAAGAAGGGGACTCTTGTGTGGGATGCGAAGATGATTATAGGTATTATGATATGTAGTCTTGTGTTGTACTGGTTGGTTTGTGGTTGACCGGCTTTTGTCAAGTCATGTTCTGGTTGGTGTTAAGGGATGTTCGGTTCTCACTTTTCATAAAGTGTTTGAAATAAAAAAAATTAATTTTCAGTTCAGTTCAGGTTATCATGAGGGGGTGAAAAAGAAGAAAAAACCTCAAGCTGTGAAGGAGAATCAATAACCATGCAGATGGATGAACCACATACATTGATGCTGTAAATTTAGTGTTTTCCTTTTTAGAAGAATCAAGAGATCTCATGATCATTGTACGTTCTAGGTGAGAATAATCCCTACGTTTCCTTGTTTTTTTGGGATTGGGAGTAATGAATCCATCAGCACCCACCATTTTCTTTTTTCCATGTCTAGAGATTGATTTCAAGAAATCTTCCCTAATTTGAGTGGCTTTCTCATCAGCATCTAGTAAGGATATACAGTGAGGCTGTGCTAGGAAAGCGTTCGGGTAAGATTGAAAAGTTACAAAAACATTGACATTAGAGGGTTCACCCACCTCAAAAGGAATAGCCACATTACCCTCACAATTAGGTTTAGTGTCAACAGGAATTGTTGTCACATGGGTAGGATAATGACCATTAATTGAGTTAAAAACATTGATACTCTTAACCAGTTCATCTTCTAGAACAGAAGTGCTCCTTTAATCAGCATCCTTTTTCACCCAAATTGACAAATGCGAGGGGTGGGGAGGAGCATCCATTTGAGTCCCACAATCATTCATGAGATGACCAATTCTGGAACATTTTTTACAGTATGCCGGTACATTTTCAAAGAAAACATCTTGTAGAAACCCATTGTCTTCATTCTATATCAAAAACCGTGATGGAAATTCATGATAGATGTCACTTTCTGTATATATCCTATCCACTAAAGGTCTTGAAAGATTCAATGTAGTAGAGTCTAGCCTAATTTGGTGTCTGAAGAGTTCATCAATGGGGAATAAAGCACTCTTCTTGAAGAGATAGAGATGTAAACCTAGGAAACCAATACAGAGAGGCATGATGGGGGGTTTAGAACCAACATCAAAATGCGGAGACCATTTAAAAACATTCATAAAAGATCCCCCAAAAGACCAAGAACCACGGGTCCAGAATCAGTTTTAATCATTCTCCAAGGAAAATCAAAAGAGAACATTTGATGAATTCAGTAATCCGATATGAAAATTCATGAAACCTATACCTTCTAGGGTTTTGCGCAAAAACACAAGTAAAGTGTAACACCCCAACCCCAGTTACCCAGATTCAGTGCATTATTTTAATACATTGGCATGATTACAAGGAATCAAGTCCCGAAGGACTGATCAGTTTAGCAGTCTTGGAAAATAGATTACATACATGAATGTTACATTACACTTTATAACATACAAAACAACATAAATAATCCTTTATGAACACCATTATTCCCTTGGCTTAACCCTGCATATCAATCAAAATACACTTCGTGGAATCCTGGGAAAATAAAACATAGAAAGGGGTGAGCTCAAATGCTCAGTAAGGGTAAGCAATACAACATAAACTTTCAAAAATAAGCATAAACATTTAAGGCAATGTATAAAACTAAAACAAAAGCCTTTTAAACTTGAACTTCAGCATAATATGGTAGAAATAAAATGAAAAAATTCCATTTACTTATTCACATAAATATTCTACTAATAGAGTAATCACATGCAATATCAATAACCACTTTCATAATGATGGAATGCATAATGCCAGACTATCATAACCACGTAGCCAAGGCCTTGTGCCAAGACTACAAATAATATTTTTCCAAGGCCTCGTGCCAAGACAATAGTTTGTCTCATGAGACCTACCGATGCATCGAGGAGCTATAGCAGGCTCCACCCATCACTTACTAAGTCTAATGCATTCCTCATATGAAAAGGTCTAAACATAACATAAACATTCGTATTAAAACTAGCATACGAAATGTCAATACTTTACCCATAAACCATGAATGGTATAAAAATAACACATCCACAGTCAAACATATCACAAAACCTTCAACACAATATGGAATATTTTTATCATGATAAATCAACTTCAAAACAAGTTTAAAATCCATTAAATGATTTTGACATTGATGAAAATGATTTGTAAAACTCTTTGAGAGAAATACCCTTTTTTCATGAAAACATTTAAAAGTCAACCAATTTGGAAAAGAATTAATTTAAATAAATTTTTGAATCAAAGTGTCCCATACCACTTTGAAACTTTTGAAAGTAATTAACATTTTAAAAACATTCATGTCCATATAAATAAATCCATAAAAACCATTTTGAAGACATGAACATTAATGATAAATATTTAGAAGAATAAATATTTAAAACATTTGAAATGATGTTTTAGTAAAAAGTAACTTAAAATAATCCCTTTGAAAACTCTTTCATAAAACATGGACATGGATAATAAATATGTCCCAATAGATACTTACGTAAAAACAACCTCGGATAATAAAGAGATTGTGAAATTAACCCTTACCAATTTGGTAACTTATGAAACATACACCCCATGAAAGAGGTATCATAAAATGTATATGTAAATACACATAAATTAAAGTGTATTAATTAAAGAATACAATTATGGGCAGTACATACACCACACAAAAGGTAATAGTGACAATATGGCATGAATCTCATAGGAATAAGGAGTGAGATGAAAACCCCTTACCTTGCACTTTCTTTTTGTTGAGGGTACGTTTAGCTTCCTGTATGAAGACTATAGTATGTTATTAAATTATAAAAGAACCATATTAATATTTATTATATCATAAATTATTCATTTATAACTTTATACTACCCATTTAATAATAATTTCCATGTTATATTAATATTTCGGGTAATAATCACTTTCTTTATCGTACGTGTTTTAACTTGTTACTCTTGATTGTATTACTTAGATCATGATTTAAATACTTCAAGAATATAAAACATGATTTATTTATCATATATATTTATAATATAAAAATTTATAATAGATGTATATATTAAATGGAAAACACCATTTATGGAGACGGTAGTCCGTACGTATGCATAAACATTGTTTCCGTTTTCATATAGTATTGAACGGAAGTAAGTGAATAAGATATATATAAGTACATAAATACTTATATATATAAATATATATGTCTCAAGTAGCATTATTATGTCATATATTACATACTTATTTGTAATATATATTTTTATAATCGTCGATGGATGGTGAACTTGGAAATGAATCTCATCGTGTCGTGGAGACGGTAATCCGTACGTACGCACGAGCGAAAATATCATTCTTTTGATATTAATATAATATATAATTGGATGGTATATAATATATACAGAATACTTATCATGTTATATTTATTATTTACTTCAAATACACATCATTATTATACCCATCCAAATAATAATGTATTGAATAACAATTACACCACGACGTGGAGACGGTAAGCCGTATGTACGCACGTATGGTGACATGTCATTCAAAGGGTGGATAGAATAATGAATTTGGTTGTACCATAATTATAATAAAATAAAAGTATATAGAATATACTAGAGTTATTATTTTAGAATGGAAACAACAAAGAAAAAGGAAGTGGAAGAAGAAAGGAACTTGAAAGAGGGTGGTGAAATCATTACCTCTTCGTCGGTTTCTTCCTTTTGATTTGATCAAAAGGGCTCCTTAGGTTGGCTTTTAGATCAATCTAAGGCCTCTAGGTTGAAGGTAGGATAGTTGAGAGGGTATTTTGGCAGGGGTTGGCCGATCCAAATGGCTTATAAGGTATTAATTAGAGAGAAGGGGGAGTGCCCTTTTATAAGAGGGGTGAGGGGCACCTTAGAAAAAACTTAAAATATTATTTTATAATAAATTCATATTCGGTTTATAATGTCTCTAAAGTTTATTATTTAAAGTCTAAGGTGGTTATAGGTCGAAAAAAACTCAACCAATAGGTTTTAGATAAGTTTAGGTTACCATTTCAACCTTAACATTTAGATTTAACTCTAAGTTAAATAATTTAACTTTTACTGCGTCTTCTTGTATTCTTACACTATATGGTTAATAAACATAATATATACTGCCAATCGAACCCCAATTGGTTCATTAATGTAATATATATTATTATATAAGTATTTTGGCCGAACCTTAGATCTTTAGGACCATTATATCAATTAATAATATAATATTTGTTTTAAAAACTATTTTATGTCAATTTTGACACTATTTGGTATTTGTTTTTTGTTAAAATAATAACAACACGATTAATTAAAAAAATACATTGAATCAATAATAACATGTCATATTTACCTAGAAAATTCTTGTATGTCATAAAAACTTTGAAATTATATTTATTTTAATATTTATAATACCATTTATTTGATTCTTTCATGAATATGGTAATTACTGCATCATCATTGTGTCATAAATAAATTTATTTATATAATGTCTAAAAATTATAAATAAAATACCATGATGTAGAATTTTTTTTTATATTTCTAATGAATATTTATAATCGAATTTATCTTATGTAAAACCCTATATTAAAAATGTTTTAGTTCTTAAACTTTGATTTTAACTCTTTTAACTCTTCTTTGAATTAAATAATAATAAATGTCCTAATCTAATCCAAGTGGACATAAATGATAATATTTTATTCCTAAGGTGGTTTTTGGTCGAGATAAACTTGTCCAATAGAATTAGGATATGTGTGAGGGTAATATTAATATCATTTTTACCCTTAATTACCCTATTTACTTTTAACCGTGGTAAATAAAAGTAAAAAATTACTATTCACCAAAAATTATTTTCATCTCATTGAACCAAATTTTACTCCTTGATATTAACCGTGTCTCTTTTATTTTCTAAATTCAGCTCCCAAAAGCGGTAAAATTAAGTTTTATGGGAATTTGCAAAAGCTCCTAGGAGGTGGGTAAAAGACGGTGAAATGGTCAATAAAATTTTTATATATCTAAAATTATTATAAACCGACTCCAATTAATTACATTGAAATTATATAGGTATTATGTATCTATTTTTACATAAATTATTTAAATAAAAATAATAATTATTTAAATAAAAATTCGGTTTTAAACTATAACTCTGTGTTTTTTACTATTCATCAAAAATTAAAAGTTTTCAGAAAAATACCAAAAATTTACCCTAAGATTATTTTGATATTAAAAATTCAATAATGAATTCTGTTTTACCAAATTCAAAACCTAGAAGTTTCATTTATTAATTTAAAATTAATTCCCGCTGTCAAAACAAAACGCGTGTTTTTAAGAAACAATAACTATCAAAAGATTGACACTTGTTTATGTTTGGTTTAAATGTAAAATTATGTCCAATGACCAAAATTGGATGAAATGGTAAAAATATATTCTAAATATAATTTAAAACCACTCAAATTAATAATTTATCACTATTAATTATTTCGATTAAAAAAGTTGTTTTTAATTAAAATTTAGTAATTTTCACTATTCATCAAAATATGAAAGTTATTAGAAAAGTACCAAAAATTCACCCTAAGCTAATTTTGATATTCCGAATCCAAAAATGAAGTAAATTTTTAAAGATAAAATGTATTAAATTTCAAAAAGTGGGCATTACTATTTATAACGGCTAGTTTGATTGGTTGTGGTGTGTGTTAGAACTCGAAGTTGCGTACAACACACGCTACTGTATTTTTCAAAGAGCAGCATACCGTGGAATTTTGGGGTGTTACATTATCCCCTCCTTTAATAAATTTCATCCTCGCAATTTATGCTCGGAATTGGAAACTTGGGGTTGACGTTTCAAAATATCTTAGTTGAAATCCCACATCGAAAAATGAATTAATGAGGCCTATATTTAAAATAAAGAGTGGTAAGTATGAAGGTTACCTAAAATAACACATACTAGGGTTCCATGTAGGAAAATATGGATATGGAAGAGAAATATAACCATCAATATCAAATGGAGAGTGGTAGAGAACATGGCTATGAAAAGGCCAACAATCCCAAAGCCATAAATTTGTGATGATCTAAGGTACCATCTAGGACAACATTTTTGTTCTAAGTTCCTTTTCTTAATGATGAGGCATTTATTTATGATATTTTATAAGATCATAAGGAGATATACTTACTTTATAATTAGTGTTTTATCAATTAATAAATTTCTACCACAAACTCATCTTTCACCCCAAAACATAATACAACTCAAAAATACTCTATTTATCATAATCGTATAGGGTTCCAAATATAATGAATGTATAATTCACATATCAGACCCATTATAAAAATAAAATACATTATACAATCCAGGGACTTCATGTAGTCCAGTGGTAGGCGATAAATCCCAATCGTACTATGGTCGTGGGTTCGATTCCCGCAGCTTTGTCCGACGCGACGGGTTGTCACACGGTCTCCGTGTTATACTTTTATAAAAACCCAAAAATAACCTTTCAAACTTAATCCATTCCAACCTTTAGACTTATCCAAAATTCTACTATCCAAACTCACAGTCTAAAATTTATAAGCAATTTAGACACAATGAAGATCCTTTTTTCCATGTAATAACATGTAAACACCTTCACCATGTATTATTTTAAAACATGGTAACATCCTGAATTACCATAAAACCTTATTTATTACATTCATGCTCCCTTATTCTTTATAGAATATTAGATATACTCCTTCTATAAATTTTTTTTAAACTCCAACGATGAAAAATCATTAACCAGTTTCAAGGTATTCAAGAATATCCAATATAATTTACCCAAATCAATCATATCTTATTCCAAAATTAGTACCTCAATATTAGGACCATATTAAGGTTTATCTTTCCTTCAACCATATAATTTCCAAAAAGTTTAACTCGCTGTAGAGTCACTTTTATTAGTACCATTAAATCTCAAATACTCAATGAAATAGTACTACAGTACAATCCTTATTTATTTCCAGAACATAATTGATACAACACTTAAATTAAATAATTCCAAAATAACAACATAAGAACACTAGTCATTCCTCTTCATTTGTGGTAGTATCATAACTTGATTATTATCCAATAGCATCATTTGGGGAATACTCTGATGATTTGGACATCGGTTTGCATAGTGTCCCAACTCCTTGCAGATGAAGCATTGTTCATTTGAAACCTTTTTCTTACCCTTGCAGTCACGTACATGGTGTCCTTTTTCTCCACACTTATAACAAACTCTCATTACCTTCAGGCAAGTTCCAGGGTGTTTCTTACCACAGTTATCGCATATGGAAAAATTATTCTTTTCCCTCTCCCTTTTATCCATATTTCTCTCTTCCATCCTTTTCTTCTCTTGCTTCCCTTCAAAGCCACAGGACTCGGAGAATTATTTACTTATCTTATTAACACATGATACTATTTCTTCATATGTTGAGAATATATGGGAGACTATTTCCCTTGTAAATGTTGGCTTAATACTATGAAAGATATGATCCTTCTAACTCTTTGGATCATACGTATTGCTGGAGTTCACATTTCTTCTACTGGGCGCCATTTCTATACAATAGCATAAACTAGGTCAGTTTATGAATTGAAATAATTCCAAACTCGTAAAATACCTAACGTAAATTGAATGGTTTATGGATATAATCCATAATCATAAAGAGTTTTTCATTGAGGAAGTATATACTTATAAACCCTTCATAATTATTTGTAAAGAAAATGAGAATTATCCTAAGCATATCCCCTAGGAGTGTCGTAACCAAGAGAGAAGCAAGGCCCATTGTCATGCACCAGTTCCCATTCGAGTCTAGCTCAAAGTGGTGTTTTCAGGTTTTACCCCTAGGTACATCTATGCCAGAGCCACCTCTACCTGCTCGTATCCAGACAGGTATGTATTTCTTGAAAAACTCACAAAATCTCTACAATACTAAAATTCTTGGAAGTTCTTCTATACTAATCCTCAAAGTCTATCTTAGGGCTATGTTCTCTAATCAGAGTTTATCTAAATATAGTTTCCAAGGTTATTTCTAAACTTCCTCTGATACCAACTGTAACGCCCCAACCCCTGTTACCCAGAGTCGGTGCATTATTTTAATACATTGACATGATTACAAGGAATCAAGTCTCGAAGGACCGATCAGTTTAGCAGTCTTGGAAAATAGATTACATAAATGAATGTTACATTACACTTTATAACATACAAAACAACATAAATAATCCCTTATGAACACCATTATTCCCTTGGATTAACCCTGCATATCAATCACAATACACTTCGTGGAATCCTGGGAAAATAAAACATAGAAAGGGGTGATCTCAAATGCTCAGTAAGTGTAAGCAATACAATAGAAACTTTCAAAAATAAGCATAAAAATTTAAGGAAATGTATAAAACTAAAACAAAAGCCTTTTAAACTTGAACTTTAGTATAATATGGCAGGAATAAAATGAAATAATTCTATTTACTTATTCACATGGATATTCTACTAGTCGAGTAATCGCATGAAATATCAATAACCACTTTCATAACGATGGAATGCATAATGCCAAACTATCAAAACCACATAGCCATGACCTCGTGCCAAGACTACAAATAAGATTTTGTCAAGGACTCGTGCCAAGACACTAGTTTGTCTCATGAGACCTATCGATGCATCGAGGAGCTATAGCGGGCTCCACCCGTCACTTACTAAGTCCAATGCATTCCTCATATGAAAAGTTCTAAACATAACATAAACATTCGTATTAAAACTAGCATACGAAATGTCAATACTTTACCCATAAACCATGAATGGTATAAAAAAACACATCCACGGTCAAACATATCACAAAACCTTCAACACAATATGGAAGATTTGTATCCTGATAAATCAACTTCTAAACATGTTTAAAATCCATTAAATAATTTTGATGTTGATGAAAATGATTTATAAAACTCTTTGAGAGAAATACCCCGTTTTCATGAAAACATTTAAAAGTCACACAATTTGGAAAAGAAGTCATTTAAAGACATTTTTTAATCAAAGTTTCCCATACCACTTGGAAACTTTTGAAAGGAATTTACATTTTAAAAACATTCATGTCCATATAAATAAATCCTTAAAAACCATTTTGAAGACATGGACATTAATGAGAAATATTTAGAAGAATAAATATTTAAAACATTTGAAATGATGCTTTAGTAAAAAGTAAATTAAAATAATCCCTTTGAAAACTCTTTCATAAAACATGGACATAGATAATAAATATGTCCCAGTAGATACTTGTGTAAAAACAACCTTAGATAATAAAGAGATTGTGAAATTAACCCTTACCAATTTGGTAACTTACGAAACATACACCCCATGAAAGAGGTATCATACAATGAATATGTAAATACACATAAATTAAAGTGTATTACTTAAAGAATATAATTATGGGTAGTACATACACCACAAAAAAGGTAATAGTGGCAATATGGCATGAATCTCACGGGAATAAGGAGTGAGATAAAAACCCCTTACCTTGCACTTTCCTTTAGTCGAGGGTACGTTTAGCTTCCTGTATGAAGACTATAGTATGTTATTAAATTATACCAGAACCATATTAATATTTATGATATCATAAATTATTCATTTATGACTTTATACTACCCATTTAATAATAATTTCCATGTTATATTAATATTTCGGGTAATAATCGCTTTCTTTATCGTACGTCTTTTAACTTGTTAATATTGATTGTATTACTTAGATCATGATTAAAATACTTGCAGAATATAAAAAATTATTTATTTATCATATATATTTATAATATAAAATTTATAATAGACGTATATATGAAATGGAAAACACCGTTTATGGAGACGGTAGTCCGTACGTATGTATAAACGTTGTTTCTGTTTTCATATAGTATTGAACGGAAGTAAGTGAATAAGATATATGTAAGTAAATAAATACTTATATATATAAAAATATATATCTCCAGTAGCATTATTATGTCATATATTACATACTTATTATTAATATATATTTTTATAATCGTCGATGAATGGTGAACTTGGAAATGAATCTCATCGTGTCATGGAGACGGCAATCCGTACGTACACACGAGCGAAAACATCATTCTTTTGATATTAATATAATATATAATTGGATGGTATATAATATATACAGAATACTTATCATTTTATATTTATTATTTACATCAAATACATGACATTATTATACACATCCAAATAATAATGTATTGAATAACAATTACACCATGACGTGGAGACGGTAAGCCGTACGTACACACGTATGGTCACATGTCATTCAAAGGGTGGATAGAATAATTAATTTTTTTTACCATAATTATAATAACATCAAAGTATATAGAATATACTAGAGTTATTATTTTAGAATGGAAACAACAAAGAAAAAGGAAGTGGAAGAAGAAAGGAACTTGAAAGAGGGTGGTGAAATCATTACCTCTTCTTTGGGTTCTTCCTTTTGATTTGATCAAAAGGGATCCTTAGGTTGGCTTTAAAATCAAAATAAGGCCTCTAGGTTTAAGGTAGGATAGTTGAAAGGGTATTTGGGTAGGGGTTGTCCGAGCCAAATGGATTATAAGGTGTTAATTAGAGAGAAGGGTTAGTTCCCTTTTATAAGAGGGGCGAGGAGCACCTTAGAAAAAACATAAAATATTATTTTATAATAAATTCATATTTGGTTTCTAATGGCTATAAAGTTTATTATTTAAAGTATAAGGTGGGTATAGGTCGAAAAAAAAACTCAACCAATAGGTTTTAGACAAGTTTAGGGTACCATTTTAACCTTATCATTTAGATTTAACGCTAAGTTAAATAATTTAACTTTTACCGTGTCTTCTTGTATTCTTACACTATATGGTTAATAAACTTACTATATACTTCCAATCGAACCCCAATTGGTTCATTAATGTAATATATATTATTATATAATTATTTTGGCCGAACCTTACATTTTTAGGACCATTATATTTTTTAATAATATAATATTTGTTTTAAAAACTATTTTATGTCAATTTTGACACTATTTGGTATTTGTTTTTTGTTAAAATAATAACAACATGATTACTTAAAAAAAAATACATTGAATCAATCCTAACATGTCATATTCAGATAGAAAATTCGTGGATGTCATAAAAACTTCTAAATTATATTTATTTTAATATTTATAATACTATTTATTTGATTCTTTAATGAATAAGGTAATTACTGCATCATCATTGTGTCATAAATAAATTTATTTATATAATGTCTAAAAATTATAAATAAAATACCATGATGTATGAAATATTTTTATATTTCTAATTAATATTTATAATCTAATTTATCTTAGGCAAAACCCTATATTAAAAATGTTTTAGTTATTAAACTTTGATTTTAACTCTTTTAACTCTTCTTTGAATTAAATAATAATAAATGTCCAAATCTAATCCAAGTGGACCTGAATGATAATATTTTATTCCTAAGGTTGTTTTTGGTCGAGATAAACTTTTCCAATAGAATTAGGACATGTGTGAGGGTAATATTAATATCATTTTTACCCTTAATTACCCTATTTACTTTTAACCGTGGTAAATAAAAGTAAAAAATTACTATTCACCAAAAAATATTTTTATCTCATTGAAAGAAATTTTACTCCTTGATATTAACCGTATCTCTCGGATTTTCTAAATTCAGCTCACAGAAGCAGTAAAATTAGGTTTTATGTGAATTTGTAAAAGCTCTTAAGAGGTGGGTAAAAGATGGTGAAAAGTTCAATAAAATCTTTATATATATAAAATTATTATAAACCGACTCCAATTAATTACATTGAAATTATATAAGTATTATGTATCTATTTTGACATAAAATTATTTAAATAAATTAAATAATTATTTAAATAAAAATTCAGTTTTAAACTATAACTCTGTGTTTTTCACTATTCATCAAAAATTAAAAGTTTTCAGAAAAATACCAAAAATTTACCCTAAGATAATTTTGATTTTCCAAATTCAATAATGAAGTCTATTTTACCAAATTCAAAACATATAATTTTCATTTATGAATTTAAAATTAATCCCCGCTGTCAAAACAAATCGCGTGTTTTTAAGAAATAATAAATATTAAAAGATTGACACTTGTTTATGTCTGGTTTAAATGTGAAATTATGTCCAATGACCAACATTGGATTAAATGGTAAAAATATATTCTAAATATAATTTAAAACTACTCAAATTCATAATTTATCACTATTAATTATTTCGATTAAAAAATTTGTTTTTAATTAAAATTTAGTAATTTTCACTATTCATCAAAATATTAAAGTTATCAGAAAAGTACCAAAAAATCACCGTAAGATAATTTTGATATTCCAAATACAAAAATGAAGTCCATTTTGAAAGATAAAAGGTATAAAATTTCAAAAAGTGGGTATTACTATTCATAACAGCAAGTTTGATTGGTTGTGGAGTGTGTTAGAACTCGAAGTTGCGTACAACACACGCTACAATATTTTTCAAAGAGAAGCGTACCGTGGAAGCTTGGGGTGTTACATTCTCCACTGCTTAAATAAATTACATCCTCACAATTTATGCTCGGTATTGGAAACTTGGGGTTGACGTTTCAAAATATCTTAGTTGAAGTCCCACATCGAAAAATGAATTAATGAGGCCTCTATTTAAAATAAAGAGTGGTAAGTATGAAGGTTACCGAAAATAACACATACTAGGGTTCCATGTAGAAAAATATGGATATGGAAGAGAAATATAACCATCAATATCTGATGGAGAGTGGTAGATAACATGGCTATAAAAAGGCCAACAATCCCAAAGCCATAAATTTGTGATGATCTAAGGCACCATCTAGGACAACATTTTTGTTCTAAGTTCCTTTTTCTTAATGTTGAGGAATTTATTTATGATATTGGCTAAGATCATAAGGAGATATACTTACTTTATAATTAGAGTTTTATCAATTAATAAATTTCTACCACAAACTCATCTTTCACCCCAAAACATAATACAACTCAAAAATACTCTATTTATCATAATCGTATAGGGTTCCAAATATAATGAATGTATAATTCACATATCAGACCCATTAAAAAAAAGAAACTACATTATACAATTCAGGGACTTCATGTAGTCCAGTGGTAGGCGATAAATCCCAATCGCACTATAGTTGTGGGTTCGATTCCCGCAGCTTTGTCCGACGCGACGGGTTGTCACACGGTCTGCATGTTGTCCTTTTATAAAAACCCAAAAATAACCTTTCAAACATAATCCATTCCAACCATTAGACTTATCCAAAATACTACTATCCAAACTCACAGTCCAAAATTTATAAGGAAGTTAGACACAATGAAGATCATTTTTTCCATGTAATAACATGTGAACACCTTCACCATGTATTATTTTAAAACATGGTAACATGCTGAATTACCATAAAACCTTATTGATTACATTCATGCTCTCTTATTATTTATATAATACTGGATATGATCCTTCTATAAAAAATGTTGTAAACTCCAATGATGAAAAATCATTAATCAGTTTCAAGGTTTTCAAGAATATCCAATATAATTTACCCAAATCAACCATATCTTATTCCAAAATCGGTACCTCAATATTAGGACCATATTAAGGTTTATATTTCCTTCATACATGTAATTTACAAAATGTTTAACTCACTGTAGAGTCACTTTTCTTAGTACCAAAAAATCTCAAATCCTCAATGAAATAGTACTGCAGTACAATCCTTATTTATTTCCAGAACATCATTGATATAACACTTAAATGAAATAATTCCAAAATAACAACATAAGAACACTAGTCATTCCTCTTAATTTGTGGTAGTATCATAACTTGATTATTATCCAATAGCATCATTTGGGGAATACTTTGATGATTTGGACATCGGTTCGCGTAGTGTCCCAACTCCTTGCAGATGAAGCATTGTTCATTTGAAACCTTTTTCTTACCCTTGCAGTCACGCACTTGGTGTCCTTTTTCTCCACACTTATAACAAACTCTCATTCCCTTCAGGAAAGTTCCAGGGTGTTTCTTCCCACAGTTATATCATATGGGAAAATTATTCTTTTCCCTCTTCCTTTTATCCATCTTTCTCTCTTCCATCCTTTTCTTCTCTTGCTTCCCTTCAAAGCCACTGGACTCAGAGAATTATTTACTTATCTTATTAATACATGATACTCTTTATTCATATGTTGAGAATACATGGGAGATTATTTACCTTCTAAATGTTGCCTTAATACTATGAATGATATGATCCTTCTTACTCTTTGGATCATACGTATTAGTGGAGTTCACATTTCTTCTACTAGGCTCCATTTCTATACAATAGCATAAACTAGGTCAGTTTATGAATTGCAATAATTCCAAACTTGTAAAATACCTAACATAAATTGAAAGGTTTATGGATATAATCCATAATCATAAAAAAAAATTCATTGAGGAAGTATATACTCATAAACCCTTCATAATTATTTGTAAGGAAAATGAGAATTATCCTAAGCATATCTCCTGAGAGTGTCGTAACCAAGAGTGAAGCAAGCCCCGTTGTTGTGCACCAGTTCCCGTTCAAGTCTAGATCAAAGTGGTGTTTTTGGGTTTTACCCCTAGGAACATATGTGCGAAGGCTGCCTCTACCTGCTCGTATCCAGACAGGGTTTTTTTTCTTGGAAAACTCACAAAATCTCTACAATACCAAAATTCTCGGAAGTTCTTATATACTAATTCTCAAAGTCTATCTTAGGGCTATGTGCTCTAATCAGAGTTTATCTAAATCTAGTTTCCAAGGTTATTACTAAACTTCATCTGATACCAACTGTAACGCCCCAACCCCAGTTACCCAGAGTTGGTGCATTATTTTAATACATTGGGATGATTACAAGGAATCAAGTCCCGAAGGACCGATCAGTTTATCTGTTTTAGAAAATAGATTACATATATCAATGTTACATTACACTTTATAACATAAAAAACAAAATAAATAATCCTTTATGAACACCACTATTCCCTTTCCTTAACCCTTCATATCAATCACAATACACTTCGTGGAATCCCGGGAAAATAAAACATAGAAAGGGGTGAGCTCAAACGCTCAGTAAGGGTAAGAAATACATCAGAAACTTTCAAAAATAAGCATAAAAATTTAAGGAACTGTATAAAACTAAAAAAAAATCCTTTTAAACTTTAACTTCAGAATAATATGGAAGAAATAAAATGAAATAATTCCATTTACTTATTCACATGGATATTCTAATAATCGAGTAATCACATGCAATATCAATAACCACTTTCATAACGATGGAATGCATAATGCCAGAATATCATAACCACGTAGCCAAGGCCTCCTGCCAAGACTAAAAATAAGATTTTGTCAGGGCCTCATTCCAAGACACTAGTTTGTCTCATGAGACCTACCGATGCATCGAGGAGCTATAGCGGGCTCCACCAGTCACTTACTAAGTCCAATGCATTCCTCAAATGAAAAGGTCTAAACATAACATAAACATTCTTATTAAAAATAGAATACGAAATGTCAATACTTTACCCATAAACAATGAATGGTATAAAAATAACACATCCACAGTCAAACATATCACAAAACCTTCAACACAATATGGAAGATTTGTATCATGATAAATCAACTTCAAAACAAGTTTAAAATCCATTAAAGGATTTTGACATTGATGAAAATGATTTGTAAAACTCTTTGAGAGAAATACCCCCTTTTCATGAAAACATTTAAAAGTCACACAATTTGGAAAAGAAGTCATTTGAAGACATTTTTTAATCAAAGTGTTCCATACCACTTTGAAACTTTTGAAAGGAATTAAAATTTTAAAAACATTAATGTCTATATAAATATATCCTTAAAAACCATTTTGAAGACATGGACATTAATGAGAAATATTTAGAAGAATAAATTTTTAAAACATTTGAAATGATGTTTTAGTAAAAAGTACATTAAAATAATCCCTTTGAAAACTCTTTCATAAAACATGTACATGGATAATAAATATGTCCCGGTAGATACATACGTAAAAACAACCTCGGATAATAAAGAGATTGTGAAATTAACCCTTACCAATTTGGTAACTTATGAAACATACAACCCATGAAAGAGGTATCATAAAATGAATATTTAAATACACATAAATTAAAGTTTATTACTTAAATAATACAATTATGGGCAGTACATACACCACACAAAATGTAATAGTGGCAATATGGCATGAATCTCACGGGAATAAGGAGTGAGATGAAGACCCCTTACCTTGCACTTTATTTTGGTAGAGGGTACTGTATGAATACTATAGTATGTTATTAAATTATACCAGAACCATATTAATATTTATGATATCATAAATTATTCATTTATGACTTTATACTACCCATTTAATAATAATTTCCGTGTTATATTAATATTTCGGGTAATAATCGCTTTCTTTATCGTACGTGTTTTAACTTGTTACTATTGATTGTATTACTTAGATCATGATTTAAATAATTCATGAATATAAAACATGATTTATTTATCATATATATTTATAATATAAAAATTTATAATAGATGTATACATGAAATGGAAAACACCGTTTATGGAGACGGTAGTCCGTACGTACGCATAAACGCTGTTTCCGTTTTCATATAGTATTGAACGGAAGTAAGTGAATAAGATATATATAAGTACATAAATACTTATATATACAAATATTTATATCTCCAGTAGAATTATTATGTCATATATTACATACTTATTAGTAATATATATTTTTATAATCGTCGATGAATGGTGAACTTGGAAATGAATCTCATCGTGTCGTGGAGACGGTAATCCGTACGTACGCACGAGCGAAAATATCATTCTTTTGATATTAATATAATATATAATTGGATGTTATATAATATATACAGAATTATTATCATGTTATATTTATTATTTACATCAAATACACATCATTATTATACCCATCCAAATAATAATGTATTGAATAACAATTACACCACGACGTGGAGACGATATGTCCTACGTACGCACGTATGGTGGCATGTCATTAAAAGGGTGGACAGAATAATGAATTTGGTTGTAACATAATTATAATAACATCAAAGTATATAGAATATACTGTAGGTATTATTTTATAATGGAAAAAACAAAGAAAAAGGAAGTGGAAGAAGAAAGGAACTTGAAAGAGGGTGGTGAAATCATTACCTCTTCTTCGGGTTCTTCCTTTTTATTTGACCAAAAGGGAACCTTAGGTTGGATTTATGATCAAAATAAGGCCTCTAGATTTAATGGAGTATAGTTGAGAGGGTATTTGGGCTGGGGTTGGCCGAGAAAAATGGCTTAGAAGGTGTGAATTAGAGAGAAGGGGTATTGCCCTTTTATAAGAGGGGTGAGGGGCACCTTAGGAAAAACTTAAAATATTATTTTATAATAAATTCATATTCGATTTCTAATGGATCCAAAGTTGATTATTTAAATTCTAAGGTGGGGATAGGTCGAAAACAACTCAACCAATAGGTTTTAGACAAGTTTAGGTTACCATTTTAACCTTATCATTTAGATTTAACTTTAAGTTAAATAATTTATCTTTTACCGTGTCTTCTTGTATTCTTACACTATATGGTTAATAAACATACTATATACTGCCAATATAACCCAAATTGGTTCATTAATGTCATATATATTATTATATAAGTCTTTTGGCCGAACCTTAGATTTTTATGACAATTATATCAATTAATAATATAATATTGGTTTTAAAAACTATTTTATGTCAATTTTGACACTATTTGGTATTTGTTTTTTGCTAAAATAATAAAAACATGATTACTTAAAACAAAATACATATAATCAATACTAACATGTCATATTCACCTAGAAAATTCGTGTATGTCATAAAAACTTTGAAATTATATTTATTTTAATATTTATAATACCATTTATTTGATTCTTTCATGAATAACGTAATTACTACATCATCATTGTGTCATAAATAAATTTATTTATATAATGTCTAAAAATTATAAATAAAATACCATGATGTAGGAAATATTTTTATATTTCTAATGAATATTTATAATCGAATTTATCTTATGAAAAACCCTATATTAAAAATGTTTTAGTTATTAAACTTTGATTTTAACTCTTCTTTGAATTAAATAATAATAAATGTCCTAATCTAATCCAAGTGGACCTAAATGATAATATTTTATTCCTAAGGTTGTTTTTGGTCGAGATAAACTTTTCCAATAGAATTAGAACATGTGTGAGGGTAATATTAATATCATTTTTACCATTAATTACCCTATTTACTTTTAACCGTGGTAAATAAAAGTAAAAGGTTACTATTCACTAAAAAATATTTTCATCTCATTGAGCCACATTTTACTCCTTGATATTAACCGTGTCTCTTATATTTCTTAAATTCAGCTCACAGAAGCGGTAAAATTAAGTTTTATGTGAATTTGCAAATGCTCATTGGAGGTGGGTAAAAGACGGTGAAAAGTTCAATAAAATTTATATATATATAAAATTCTTATAAACCAACTCCAATGAGTTAAATTGAACTTATATAGGTATTATGTATCTATTTTGATATAAAATTATTTAAATAAAATAAATAATTATTTAAATAAAAATTCGGTTTTTAACTATAACTCTGTGTTTTTCACTATTCATCAAAAATTAAAAGTTTTCAGAAAAATACCCAAAATTTACCCTAAGCTTATTTTGATATTACAAATTCAATAATGAAGTCTATTTTACCAAATTCAAAACATAGAAGTTTCATTTATTAATTTAAAATTAATTCCCGCTGTCAAAACAAAACACGTGTTTTTAAGAAAGAATAACTATCAAAAGATTGACACTTGTTTATGTCCGGTTTAAATGTGAAATTATGTCCAATGACCAACATTGGATTAAATGGTAAAAATATATTCTAAATATAATTCAAAACCACTCAAATTCATAATTTATCACTATTAATTATTTCGATTAAAAAAGTTGTTTTTAATTAAAATTTTATTAATTTTCACTATTCATAAAAATATGGAAGTTATCAGAAAAGTACCAAAAATTCACCCTAATCTAATTTCGATATTCCAAATCCAAAAATTATGTCTATTTTGAAAGATAAAATGTATAAAATTTCAAAAAGTGGGTATTACTATTCCTGACGACTAGTTTGATTGGTTGTGGTGTGTGTTAGAACTCGAAGTTGCGTACAACATATGCTACTGTATTATTCAAAGATAAGCGTACCGTGGAAGCTTGGGGTGTTACATAAAGGAAGACGCTTGATAAAATTACCAAAGAGAGCAAAATGAAGATCCAAAGAGAGTGTGTGTACCTCTTCATTGGAGAAAAAAAATATCTAATAGACCTCTTGACGATACTTTTTTGGAGTGATACTCTCTGGGGTATTTGATTCAATGAGATAAGTGCAACTCATGATGATTTCTATAAAGGACCAAGCATCCTAGATTCCCTTTTGATTGGTATGGTTAGGGTTTTCGTCGATGATCCTTCTCGTATCGTGGTCCATCAAGTTGAATTATGTTTTGGTTAAAACGTGTTATAGAGGTGTTAAACTGAAAATATAAAGATTAAAATAACATAAAAACTCATCCAAATCCCATTTTATGGAAATATTTAAACCTTATATCATATAATTTTCACTAATGATCAATTTTGGATCCTTATAACATGTGTAGAATGTGGGTATAAATTTTTCTTTTCAAAAATTCCATGTGTGTCCTCCTCACCACTTATAAATGAGAACCCCCTATACTCTATTATTTACATTTCTAAATACTTTTTGTTCATCAAAGAAAAACCCAAATTACATCATCAATTCCCTCTCCCCACACTATATTACTTTTTTCATAAATCATTCTAGGCAGGCATTTGGTATAATTTTAAAGAGTTGGTCTGAAGAAGAGGTATCGTTCTTAACTGAGCATCTTGGATTTATTTATTCTTCCACATCCTTCAAATATTAATAAATAATTATGATATAATAGCATAATTATCTCAAATAAACTAAAATTTTATTATGTTGATGGTATAACTTAAATCCTTCTCCGCTTCCATCAATTGGGAAATGAATTATTCGTTCTTGTGTTCATTGGACTACCGCCTTGTGAATTGATTTAATTCATTTACCATCTACACCTCTCACAATTGTCAATGGTGTTGGATTTAATGTTTATATATAATATTAATGAAATATTAATAATTATTTAAATTTAATATATTTTATTCCTTCTTACCTTTCAATCCATTGAAAAATGAAAATATCAGTGTCCGGTGGTCTACCGCCTCGTGAAGCGATATAATTCATTTTTATTACCGCATCACATGAATGGTATATGTAATTTTTTTTAAATAAATAATATTATATTTATTATTAAATTATAATTCTATAAGGATAAAATAAAACTTACTCTCCTTACATCACGATTTTTGAAAAATGGAAATGTTACTCATGCGTTTGTAAGGAATATCGTCTCCATGATTATAACATAGTTTATTTTTCATAACCATATTTCACAGTTCATTTTTAAATTATAATTTATGTATAAAAATTATAATTATTTTATAATTATTATTTGGGATTTAACAGAATAATGAACCCTTTGACTGTAGTCAATACACCAATGTTGTTTTGAAATTATGAATTAAGTGTCCTCAAAATACATGACCTAGACATAACTGAATAAGTAATTAAAATTTTCATTAAAAAAAATAAGGTAAATTATTTATTTATAATAGATAAAACCTGAAAAAAATTTATGAACAAAAAAATAAATAATTTTATTATAAATTAAATAAATGGCATACACGATAAGTCTGCACTCGAGGAAAGATATTTGTCATCTCACTTTTACTTCCATGAGACATATGCCATGTTCAACACTTAGTTATTTTTTGTCCTGTATAAAGTACTGTTGGAATCCTCATGTATTAATCATGTTTTAATGATCACAGATCCTATTCAGTCTATAAACCTTGTGAACTCTATGTAATCTATCTCACATCAAATGTACAGTTTTTTAGTAAAAGCTATCCAAAGCTCTTAAGTTCTATACACCCAGCTTGGTTACTGTACACTATCTCTTGATTTACTTTATAATGGTTTCTATGAAAAATGATTAAGTTTAATCCATTACATAAATTTCACTGCTTAAGTTTGAATATATATATTTACCAAAGTCTGAGACACTGTGAACAAGTAGACACTGTGACCATGAAACATCGTGAACAAGCAGACACCGTGACCATGAGACACGATGAACAAGAAGACACCGTGACCATGAGACACCATGAACAAGCATACACCTTGACCATGAGACACCATGAAAAAGAAGACACCGTGACCATGAGACAACGTGAACAAGCAGACACCATGAACATGATACACCATGAATAAGCAAACACCGTGACCATGAGACACCGTGAACAAGCAGACACCGTGACCATGAGACATTGTGAAAAAGTAGAAACCATGACCATAAGACACAGTGAACCAGACACTGTGAACTAGACACCATGAAGGAGACACCTTTTACATGAAATATTGTGACACAATTTCTTAATATGTTTTGTCATCTTTCAATTTAATCTCTAATAATCATATTTGAAGATTTTAAATGCATTGGCATAATTAATGTTTCTTTATAGACATGTCATCTGTCAGTACGAGGTATGAGGTGCAGAATACATGAAACCTATCGGCTCAAACACATTCACTCCAAGATAAAAGAGTAGTGCGGCCCAGAAACAAAGAGAGCGAGGCACGATAGATGAAAGCGAGGAAAAATGGGCATAAACACGATAACGAAGAACTCAATCAGAGAATTATTTTGAAGAAAGAATTATCACATGAAACTTGACGCTACTGGAGAACACACAAATCACAATTGAATCCTAGAATTGAGAACATCTTCACACTTTCAAACATCACGAAGAACACAAGCCAGATCTGTCTGACTTGCGACACTTTGTTTTCCATACGAGGACTTGATTTTTGCATCTGCTTCATCTCAGAAGTCCAGAGCTACAAAGACTAACATTCAGAGAATTTCTAATCCTATCTCAATATTTATGCTCTGTTGTGTATCATTTTACTAGCTTTCGAGTAGTGTGTGTATCTGTATAACAACACAATCTATCTCTTATATTAAACTGAAGGATACAAGATATCCTTACTCAAACATCTTTTTACACTTGTGTATACCCACTAATAAGTGTGAAAGAGGTCCCTGTGTGGCCTGGTTGTTTGTACCCATGAAGAACTATGGAAGAGGTCCCTATGTGACCAGGATTGTCTTGTGTACTATTGTTTAACCCCGATCCAGGGTGTGGATCAAGTTTATTTATATAAACTGCTTGGTGGCAAGTGATCACCAAGTTGAGTGGATTAGGTCTCGGCTTGAGACTGAACCACTTGTTTCATATCCAATGTGCTGCTTAATTTAGTCTTCTCTGTTTTACTGCTTTACTATATAATTTAGAAATCCGTAATTTTACTTTGATAGTTAATCTCGAAAAGAAGTTATAATTTTATTATCTTAGTATAATAGCTTCATAAGTAATATTAATAACTGACATTAAGATTAATAAGAATTAATCAATCTTCTAAGAAGTTATTTAAACAGTCAAACCTTAATAACCGTATTACTTTGATTAACTAGGATGTATTTAACCTTATTAGGGACACTATCTAAGAATAATTTTTAACAATTTTTTTATAGATACTCAATTCACCCCCCTCTTGAGTAATCTACTCCGACCAACATTTGGTATCAGAGGTTGTTTGTTAAAAACCCTGTTTAACCTTATGCAACTGTGATTGTCGTTGTACTTCAATGATCTATAAATTTATGTTAATTATAAATTTATATCTCTTTAAAAGTATTTCTATATTAAGGATAATAGATTGGAAGGTTTTTCAACCAAAAAATCACTATTCTTTAATGGAACCAACTGTGATCAATGGAAAATTAAAATGAAAATGCTTTTAGAGAGTATGGGTTTTGAAATTTGGTCTTCAATTATAGATGAATATAAGATTCCTTCTACTGATAGAATCACATGGGATGAACCTATCAAAACTGCCTATAATAAAAATTAAAAAGTTATGAATGCTTTATACTACTCCTTAGGAGATGAATAATTCAATAGAATTTCTTCTTGTAAAACTGCCCATGAAATTTGGGATACCTTGTCTGTCTCACATGAAAGAACATATAGTGTAAAGGAAATGAGACTTAATACTTATACTATTAAATATGATAAATTTAAAATGAAACCTGATGATCCTATCTTTGACTTGTATCTTAGGTTCAATGAGATTGTCAACACAAGGATTTATCTTGGAAGAGAAGTCACTGCCAAGGAACAGATCATGAGAATTATCAGATGTCTTCTTGACCGATGAAGATGAACCTCTGTCTCTATTAGAGAATCATACGACATCAGCAAGCTACCTGTAAAAGAACTCATTGGGAAACTGATGATGTATGAATAAGAGTTGAAAGTCAACAAGGAAGAGGAGGATGAACCAAAATGGAAATCTGTTGCATTCAAGACCACCGCCTCTAAAGACAAAAACAAAGGGAAATTGGAAGATTCTGTAGAAAGTTTTAGTAGTGAACAATCATTACCTGACATTGATGAGAAGATGGCTCAATTAGATAGAAGATTCAAGAGATTTTACATAAAGAAGAAAATTCTCCAAAATCCTAACTTTAAGGGAAAATATAACCAAAAAGGAAGTTGGAAGAAGGATTGGAAAAGAAGTGAAAAGACTGATGAGATTGTCTGCTATGAATGTAATCACAAAGGACATATCAAGGCTGACTTTACAAAGTTCAAGTACAAAAAGATATATGAGGATAAGGACATGAAGTCTAAAAAAGAAATGAAAGAAACCTGTAGTGCTTCTGAGGACATTCCAAACGACTCAGAAACATCACATGATGAACAAGCTAATAAAGCCAATATGTGTTTTATGAAAAACACATCTAAGGTAACACTATAATCTCCTGTATATAATTCATACTATTCTGGAGATGAGAGTGACTTTGAAAACATGAATAATGAATAAAGTTTTGAATACTGTAACATGATTGAAAAAACATTCAATGAACTAAAAGATAAATATAAATCATTGAAGAAACAATATGCTCTTACTGTGACTGTTAAATCTGAACTCACAACTAAAAAAGAGAAAAATTCTCAACTACTCAAAGAGAACAACGAATTAAAAGTGTCTAATGAGCAATTGAATAATGAACTAGAAAATTTTACCAATGAGAAAGATACCCTTACTCAAATTCTAGGTAAATGAATTGACCCTAAATACAACATTGAAATTGGTTATCAACCTGGAAAATGAAACCTCGGTAAAACAAATTTTGTTTATAAATCTAGGACATATAGTTTTACTCCCAGTTCTGGACACAAATCAACTAGTTCAATTTATGACACACGTTCTACTGTTTCAAGTTTTTCTAGACCAAATAGAGTTTATTTTTCAAATAATTTACCTAATGCTTATAGGAAACCTATGAGGTAGATATGGGTTCCTAAAGCACTTATTACTAATATTACTAGACCCAAACAAGTATGGGTTCCAAAATCTGATTTTGCTTAATCATTTTGTAGGAAAGATTCTTAAAGGGTTCCAGTAAAAGTTTATGGTACTTAGACAATGAATGTTCAATACACATGACAGGATAATACTCATTCTTCAAGAAACTAATAAAAATAGTTGGAGTACATGTCACATTTGATGAAAATTCCAAAGGAAAGATTATTGGCCTCATCTAAATCAGTAACTCTAACTCAGTTTTAATTTCTAAAGTACTATTTGTTGATGGATTAAAATATAATCTGCTTAGTATCTCACAATTATGTGATGATGGATTTCATGTTATATTTGAAAATGATTCTTTTAATTTCTTTAATTCTAAAGAAGAATTAGTGTTTTCGGCATTAAGAAATGAAAATGTTTACTTTGTTAACTTAGATTCCTTAACTTCTCAAAATGCTTTATTCTTAAGTGTATTTTATAAAGAGTCTTGGCCATGGAATAGGAGACTAGGACACTGTAATATTCACTCCATTAGAAAGCTAACTAGAAAAATCTTAGTTAAAGACTTACCCAAACTTGAGTTTCCA
The DNA here is from genome assembly GCA_963277665.1 of Viscum album. Taxonomy (NCBI): domain Eukaryota; kingdom Viridiplantae; phylum Streptophyta; class Magnoliopsida; order Santalales; family Viscaceae; genus Viscum; species Viscum album. The sequence goes on from OY728145.1 coordinate 511,769,260, forward strand.
AATGACAAAGTGTGTAATCCCTGTCAAAAGGGAAAACAACACAAAATTCCCTTCAAACCAAATAAAGAAGTGTCAATTTCTCAACCTCTCTAACTGTTTCACATAGATTTGTTTGGACCATTGTAGATGGTGAAAAACACTCAAGGGATGAAGGAGGTTTTGGCGCGACAAAGCGAAGCCATATTGGGACCCGACGACCCATTCCGGGGGGCCCGGAGCAGCCGTGCGAAAAATATTGGAACGTGCATGAAAAAATGACTATCATGCGGAAAACTATAGGATTCAAAATAGTTTTTCATGTGGGGGCGGAAATTTTCCGTGCCCCGACCGCGGGAGTGACAATTTGCGCGCAGCCGCCCCACGCGGTTGAATTTGCGTGCCGCCGACATCAGTGTGCAAACTTTCACACAGGATCATTTTCCACGCGGATCCACGACCCCTAGCACCTATAAATAGAAGGTCACCCCTTCGACTTCCAGGATGAAGAATCTGAACCATCTCTCCAGTTCGAAATTCACCTCTCGTGCGTGCAAAAGATAGCTCTCAGGTACTGAATTTTTCACGCCAGGTCACCCGGGGGTCCACTCAGGCTTAATCCTTGTTCGAATCCCATAGAGTCCCATCCCACACTCAATTCCTTCCGATTTCATTTAATCCTTTCTTCAGCGCATAATTCCTTCCAATTGCACGCCCGCCTTTCTACGCTGCCCCAACCTTTTTCACGCACACCTGCCGATTGCGTGCTGCCCAAGCCTTTTTCGCGCCCACCGGCCAATTGCACGCCGTCCTGGTCTTTTTCTCACACACAACTCCATTGCGCACCACCCCGACCTTTTTTGTGCACACCAGCCGATTGCACACCGCCCTGACCTTTTTTTGCGCAAGTAGCGCAATTGCTCGTCGACCCTGCCATTTTTTGCGCAACTGTCCCTCTTACCCGTAATTCCTCCTTGTGAACCCGTGATGTCTGTCTTCTGTGAATCATTTTCGGGCGCCTCCCATAGCCAAAACACCTTCTTCATACACACTTTTCTCGTACGACCCTCTAGGCTTGTACAAAGTAACTTCAAAGTCCCTTGGATGATACTGCCCATTGCATTGCTTGGACTCATGCTTCTTCGCATAGGCATGCTAACAACTATTGCTTCTTCATATAGCCACGCTAACATGGACCCCTCAATGGTCCTCTCAATAACACTCCCTCCCCACGAAATTTATGGTGCATTCCCTTCACCAAGGTGCAGAGGGTACCAGTTATGTAAGTCCTAGGGGTGCGGAGCAAACCCGCCTCGTCCGAGCTACAAGACGTTAAACTTCCAAGCGTCATCGTCCTCAGCACATGACTTTAAACCGTGACTTCCCCCATACACTCTACGCGGGGAAAGGGCAACCAACCTGGTGTAATCCCCCTAGCTTTTCTTGCAGGAGGCAACACCCCTTCCCCTCCTTTCTTTGGTGCCAAATCCCTCTCTCGCTGGGCTTTGTCTCCACCGGGCCTCCATCCTGGAGTAAGTCCCAACTCCTTTGGGCTTCTAACCACGCATAATCCCATGTTTACTCTCTGGGTTGCGATCACATGTAATCACCACTCTCCTTCCCACGAATGCACCTTTCACAACGTGATCGTCAGGTCTTTGTTGTATCTTTTTTCTCACACTGAGCATGACTCACGTGGGATTAGAGCAAGCACCGACCATGACATCCTCTTTGGGTAGCCTAGAGTGTAATCCCCACACACCATCCTGAACTATGAGGTCTTTGATCCTTACCAAGGTAAGGTACATAGGAAGCCTCCCTGAGGTTCAAGACCAACACTCGGTCATTCTGACTCCCTTCATGTTGGTTCGCCCACACCATCCTGAACTACGTGGTATTTGATCCTTGCCAAGTCAAGGTACGTAGGAAGCCTCCCTGAGGTTCAAGACCAACACCCAGTCGTTATGACTCCCTTCACATCGGTTCGCCCACACCATTCGGAACTACGAGGACTTTGATCATTGCTAAGGCATGGTACGTAGGAAGCATCCCTATGGTTCAAGCCCACTACCATCCATCAGTCCCAACCATCTTTACGTCGGTGCACCAAGCCCCCATTTCGAATTATGTGTACTTTGATCCTTGCCAAGGCAAGGTACGTAGGAAGCCTCCCTGAGGTTTAATCCCAACAACCATTGGTCTCAACCACTTTCACATCAGTGCACCAATGCCTCATCCTGAACTACGAGGAATTTGATACCTGCCTTAGCAAGGGTACGTAGGAAGCCTCCATGAGTTTCAAGCCCACCACCCCGTTCGATCCAACCAGTTTTACGTTGGTTCACCAACACTTTGGGCTGCCTCAGATCGTAAGCCCCAAATTCCCCCCATATGAACTACAAGGACTTTGATCCTTGCCAAGGCAAGTTATATAGAAAGCCTCACTGAGGTTCAAGCCCAACACCCGGTCATTTCGACCCACCTCCACGTCGGTTCGCCTACACCATCCATCTGGACCCTAGGTACTTATTCACATTGGTTCACCCCCGGACTACATGGAATTAAACTATAGACCCCATTCAGTGGTAATTCGTTGTGATCATACAACGGTAAGCCATTGTGTCCCTCAATCAGTGGTAAGACTCCGTATCCTGATCAACGGTAAGATGTTGAGTCTCCTATTCAACGGCAAGCCATTGTAATCCCATTAGCTAGGACCCACATCTATGGTCCTTCCTAGTGACGTCAGACCAACCCAGGCTGCTAACCACATGTAATCCCCATACACATCATCGGGTTGTTGTCCTACATGTACACCCCAATTCAAGCTCATCGTCTGATCTTTCCCTCGAGCCTATGTGTCTTAGAAAGGTCATGTCCCAAACCAGAGGATACACTTCCTCCAGGTCCCATCCACGCATCCATTCTCACGGGTCACCTCCTTAGAGGTCCCATCGCCCTCCTGAACTATGCAGACTTGGATTCCCTACCATGGGGATACGTAGGAAGTCTCCCTGAGATTCTATCCCAACATTACCATCTTCCTCGTGGAGGTTCCATCCCATTAACCACCCATTTCACTCATCACCCCATCATCCATCTTGATTCTTACCCAGGATGCCACATCCCAATAAGGTAATGTCTACCCACCTACATCAGTGTGTCCTCCAGGGGTTACACTCATCTGATCCACTCTAGTCAGTGTTCTGATCAGTTTGATCCGTCTCCGCTAGACGTTAAACTTGTGGCATACCCTGTGTTAAACATGGTAAGCTGAGGAAAACCTCAGAGACATGCCTATGGTATATAATTCCTCGTATTCGACGCGGGATGCCTCAGGCTTCCACGCCCTCGAGAAGCCCTATAATAAGGAGAAGAAAACTAGACGTACCAGTGTCCCAGTGTCCAGACATGCCAGTGATGTCCAATGAAACTATTCCCCTGACTGAAGGTTGCTGCCTTGACTGGACCCCTTGGAATTTCCCAACAGAAGCAGTATAATTAACAGGTGTCCATGAAGATATGGCGCCAGGAAGAGTTTCACAAACAACATCTTAAGTCTATAAGGGAGACCCAGACTAGGTGATGAGTTCCTAGGAGGAATCCAAGGAAGGAAGAACCAACATCCCATCATCCCTTTTCAATCAAGGAGCAAACATCCCTAAAAATGGAGTGGATGCTGCCTGCCTTTGAAAAGAGGGAATGCGGGGAAACAGACAGTGCCTTCCATCCCGCCAAACGAGATAGACGTGCATGCCCCAGCGAAAGCGTCAGAAACCAAAATGGTGAACTCGACGTGAAATTATTCTCCTCAATATGAAGATTAGTAGCAATCGAGGTATCAATGGATTATCATGTCACCAGATCCAGTTATTCAGCGCTTGGTCTCTCCAGGAAAATAACGGGCCTGGCGTGAAACTCACCAGAATTTGGGGTAGTAGAACATTGGACATCCCATTCTGCAACGTTGTTAGCGCGGATCTATCTTACCGGTCATGGAAGATGGAATGGCGCTAATGCATTGGTCATCGATTCATTTTTCTTTTAGAACCGATGAGTTAATCTCCCGACTCCTCAGGAATCAAGTTGCTGCACCTGGAATGAAATCTCCACCTACACACCGATGCAGGGGAAGGGGCAGTACCAACATAGTAGTCTCATGCATTTCTATCTCTTCCGTGACACACTATACACCCACAACCATGGGGAGCCCATGACTCATCTCCCCGTCTGAGGTCATCCAACAAAGGGTGATCAATGAACTCATATGCCGGTACGAGGAGGAGGGCATAATCCCGACTCAGGATATGGACCGCCTGAATCTGGAGGCGTCTGCACCTTGTCGTCAACGCCACCCCTGAGGGCCGCACATGGAGCCATTTCTCCCCACACCAACATATAACTATTTCAGGAGCCTCTCCCTGGAACGCTTTGACAAGTCCCTGCCCTACGCTGACGAGGTAGGTGACGTATGACCTAACCCAGTTAGAGTCCCATTCCAAGGGATCCTAGAAGGGTCTCCCACCCTGCCGCGTCAGCGCCGCTGCCCAGTCTTGCTGGATGAGAAGCAGGTAAGCCATGTACCTGCACCACCAGCTCCGATTCGTCTGACCCGACGCCAGCGTCGGGCGCATGCTGAAGAGGACACCCACCAAGGGGCATCAACATCGACGACTACTGTTGCCCAAGCCACCACCTAAAACTATCATCAATTCCCTGTATACACTTATTAGGGGAACTTATACACCCGACTAGGATCGATGCCCCAACCGTCCAACGGGCAGGCTGGGTCGACTCTCTTGGTCACCGACACAAGCAGTGGCCACCGTGAGTTAACCCTCAGTGATGCCACCTAGTACAGAGGTCCTCCCTGTACCACTACCATGGAGAGTGCATGCCTTCCCCACTTCAAGTCTTGGAATGGAGGTTCACCCCATGAAACCCTCAATCTAAATGAGGGTCTTCCCCGCGGCGGTGACACTCGGTGCAGAAGTCTCTCTCGTGCCCATTACACTAGGTATGAAGTCATTTGTCCTGCCCCCGGCCATCAGTGTAGGGAAATTGAACATTCGGTCTCTCTTCAACATGAGGATCCTCCCCGTGTCCTCTTAGTAGCTGGTGAAGGTCCTCCTCACCTCAGTAACCAGAGGGGTGAAGGCCAGCCTCGCATCACCAGCACCCAACACGGAGGTCCTACCCGTGTTCAGCTAGACCGGAAAAAGGGGCCTCCTCATACTCCTTTCCATGCTCCTACCAGTTCTAGTAGAGGTCTTTCCCGGTCCAGCACTATCCATGGAGGTACTCCCCATGTCCCCTTTGACAATTTTCCTAGTGCTCCTCGCACCCTGGCTTACTCAGGTGGAAACCATCTTCGCCTCAGCACCAGTGCAGCTGATGGACCTCGTGTCAAAAATCAGCCCTATCCCGAGGAGCCACCCAAGGGCAGGAAGGTGGGTAATCACCACTATAAGAAGAATTCTGGGAAGGTCTGGACATAGATTAAACCAGTCCACTTCTTAGACTCTGAAGTAGAGTACGACTTAGCACGGGAACCCTCCTCTTGCTCATCCGAGTAAAGGGATGAGGTAAGAATGAGGTGCATCATCCTAGTACCCTCGGAATGCGAGGTCCATCAGATTCCCGCCTCCCTGCGCCGATATATCCAAGAAGACAAAAATCTGGCAATCACACAGGTTACGATCGTGAAATCACCACCGTCGTCACGAGAAGCGCTCTCTACCTCGACAAGAGATCACATAGGACTATTCTGGGGACCGATGGCAGGTGATAAGCAACATGAACTATCATCGGTAGCCCTAGTTCATGATCCAAGAACTGTATCCATCAGCCCGTCTTATCGTGACGTAGCAGCCAGGTCACTACACTCTTCGGAAGACAGCCCGAGATTCGGCGGCCAGTCAGCCCATACGTCGTACTCTCCACCCGCCGGCCTACCCTCCCAGCGGTCTGCCTCAGTACTACTGCCAGTTCCTCAGCCACCCCCAGTTGATGAGTGGGGTAATGAAGGTCCAAAACCTGAATCCGAGCCAAGGATCTTATGGAATATCCTCATGGTGGACCACTTCACCGAGATGTTCTGGCCCGTGGTGGCACTGAATTTCTGCGCATTGGAATCCCTCACCCCAGAGGAGGTTGAATGTTTATGCCAAACCCTCTGGGCGACGCAATTTTGCCTTCGTCATCAGCAAGTGGTTTATCCCAGGAGCCAAGTGCATCTTTAAGACATTGGCGAGCAATAACATCTAGTCGATCTTGTTGTGCTCCCTATGGCCCAGTTCCCCAAGTCACCAGGCCGCTGTAAGGTCCTCTAAGAGAAATTATTTCAGAGTTTCAAGATACTTTGAAAGACCATCAAGGAGGCTTCCCCCCACATGCAAATCCATGGATGGGGCAGTATGCTTCCCTCCTCTTTAGTCCTATCCGGTGGCAACCCGACTTGCTAGGCGATATCGAGGACATGCCCCCAGGAAGGGTCACAGTCAACATGGCCAGCATAGTGGATGAGGAGGATGAGTTGGAGCTTCTTGATGGGGATTTACCCCCCGAGGGAGTTCCACCACTATTGGACCCATCAGTGAGGGTTACTCACTAGTAGAGGAACCTACTAGGTCTCCCTACACCCACCAAGGCATTAGTACTCATCCAGAATTCTGGTAAGGGTAAAAAGAACATTGGAGCTGCCAAGCACTCCGACCCATATGACTTAGTGAAAAAGACGGAGGAAGACCTTGAGAAGGACACATTGCACCAAAAACTTTCAGATCAGAAGAAGTTGGATGATAACCTATTGGATGAATACATTGTAGAGTGACGAACAGACTACAGTGACCTTAGGTTAGGGCAACAGGGGTAGGAACAACTTCCCCTCGGCGAGCTGCCTCCAGGAGACCCTGGCCATCCTGCCCCCGCATATAGGGTTGAGGTCATAACTTATGGAAAGAGGGCGTGGTATGTCTCGGAAAACCCTCCCAAACGGTGTGAAAATCCAAGGGACCCAGCTTGGGCTCCCCCAGTCGCCCCGAGGGTCGTGCCACCAGCCACTCCACAAGCCGTTGGGCCTTCTTACCGTGTTGAAGAACCTGCCAATGTGATCGTGCTTAGGGATCCCCATCAAGAAAGGGACCCCACCCAGATGATCAACTGGAGGCACTCATTGCCCACCTTGAGGCGTTAGAAACACAATAGGTGGAAATCCCACCTGATGGGAAGCCATATCCAACGTGGGTGGATGATATTCCAGCTGCTTCGGGTTTCGGGAATCCCACCTTCTCCCCCTTTAACGGGACAGGGGACCCGCCGCAGCACCTGGCCCACTTCAACTCAAGGTGCAGGCCCGTGTTAGGGACTCCAGCGCAGCAGGAGGCTGCCAAGCTCCATTGTTTTGTTCAGACATTGGAGGGACCTGCATTCTTCTAGTACAACCAGCTTCCCATAGAATCCATAACCAGCTGGGAGGACCTTCGCAGGCAATTCCTCTACCAGTTCAGCTCCAACACGTGGAAAACGAGCATCACAGACCTCTCCAAGTGCAAATAAAGGCCTGATGAGCATGTTACGGACTTTATCACCCGGTGGAAAGGGCTTAAATATTCCCTTGACATTCCACCGACTCAAGAGAAATTATTGATGATGTGTGTAGTAAATGTCAAGATGGAACTGGTTCCCTCTCTGATAACCCAGAACTACCCTGGGGGATTTCAAAACCTCTATGATAAGGCCCAGCACCTAGAAGAAGCCCTACAACAGGCCAGCCAGAAACGTCAGTTTCCTCCTGCAATTCCTGCGAGAAGGGCTGTTAGAGCCGAGCCTACCATGGTGGCCCAAATAGAGGCCCCCAAACAACTGGAATTATTACCAGCGGAGCCACCTCCCCAGCCTTCCAGAGGCCCACTACCACAGGAGAAACCTCCAGCCCCGCAGCAACTTCCTCAAAATCAGCAGGTGCCCCCGTGAAATGCGCTGCCACCGCCTAGGAAGGACAACCAGGATCCACCTCCATGTCAGGGATAGGCTCTAAGGCCCCCATTTCTGGACAGAAGAAACTGGACCTACTCATTCAACAAGCATCAGGTCCCCGATTATTTCCTAATTGCCTTAGAACAAGGGATTGTGCGTTTTCCAGAGTGTAGAAGGACAGAAGAGTCGAACCTCACAGATCTCCCCAACTATTGCCCCTATCATCGGATCCTGGGGTGAGTGGTATGCGTCGTGGTAAGTCCAGACAACAGCAATGACAGTGAGGGCGAGTGGAAACAAGTTTCTAACCATGAGACCCAGAAGTATGACAAATGGAAGGCTCACAAAAAGGTTTCTCATTCCCATGGTATCATTCGTGCATGCCTGAATCAACTGGATCCTTCAGAAGCTACAGCTGCTACTTCTGCATCATCATCTCATCCGACCTCTTCACAGAAGAGAAAGCATCAGCGGCGCAAGGGAAATCAACTCCCCCCCCCAATTCCATCATCTTCCCACACTCTCAGTGAATTCATGCCTTCAGAGATGGATATTCCTCCCAAAATCTGCCCAGTAATGGATGACTCTTCAAGTGATATTCAAGGGTACGCTTCAGTTAATACCCTGGAGTTGGTAAATCCCTATATGACTCATGATGATGGGGAGCGCCATAAAAACCTCCCCAACGTCCCCAGCTGATGCCAACGTCGGTGGAGCTGCGACCATATGGGTAATTGAGGCAGATTAGTTGGCACTTCTAGCCAGGCCGTGCATGCCACTAAGACCAGACAACATGCCCAGCACACACAACCTCCTCATTCGGTGTCATCTGGCCCACCTCCACCTCCATTTGTGCTACTGGATCAGGCAGAGCCACTTTGACCATGTCGTGACTAGCCTCGCCCTGCTATAGGCCGGTCTCATTCATCCTGAACTCATCCAGTAGCTACTCTATGGGCTTCGACTAGTGAGCAATAGGATATGCCCAGCACCAGTCAACTGCCGGCCCAGCCGGCAGGGCCTGCCATGCCTCTTGTCACAGAGCAGCCTCCTACAAGAAGAAGTTCTCACCTGACATGGAAGTATGATGTTCTCAAGAACCTTTCCAGTATCCCATCAAGGCTTTCCATCCTTGATGCCCTTCTCCTATCATTAGATATGCGTGAGGCCCTCGTTGAGGCTTTAAGAAGCCCCCTCCAGTTTGAGATAGAGGTAGTAGCCGTAGAAGCTTTTCATGCTGAAGTGGTTGAGAATGATGAATTCCAGGCCATTATATATTTCTTTGGAGAAGATGAAGGCTTTAACACCCCAATATTTCATATTACGATATTTCTTCAATGTAATTCAATAACTTTCACAACACACAAAACTGAGTTCAAGCGCACCACGACTTACCAAACTAGCTATTCAAAAGCGGTTATGAATATTATTAACTGAATTTTTAATTTTATATAATCCTTATAATTTTATATCCACATTATTAGTTTCTTAGAGAAAATATAAGAACAAACTCATTTTTTTCAGATAAAAGCAGTATTTTGTTTTAAAATGCAATTTTACTGCCTTTTAATGGAGAACCCTTTTTAAATACAATATTTGAAACTTTTATATATTAAATTTGACAAAATAAACTTCTTCTTTAGAATCATGAAAAAAAAATTTATCTTTGATAAAATTTTGGTGTTTTTCTGATAACTTTCATATTTGGGTGAATATTGAAAAATACTAAATTTTAACTGAAAACAACTTTTTTAATCAAAATAATTTATAGTGTTTAACTATAAATATGAATGGTTTGGAAGAATAATTAGATTATATTTTTACCATTTAATCCAATTTTGGTCATTGAAAGTAATTTCACTTTGAAATTGGACATAAACAAGTGTCAATCTTTTAGTAGTTATTATTTCTTAAAAATACGCGTTTTGGTTTTGACAATGGGAATTAATATTAAATTAATAAATAAAATTTCTATGTTTTGAATTTGGTAAAATAGACTTTGTTTTTGAATTTATAATATCAAAATTATCTTATGGTGAAATTTTGATATGTTTCTGAAAAATTTCAATTTTTGATGAATAGTGAAAAACACCGCGTTATTGGTTAAAACCGACTTTTCATTTAAATAATAATTTATTTTATTTAAATTTATTGTAGGTAAAAATATATACATAATAACTATATATTTTCCATTTAATCCATTGGAATCATTTTGTAATAATATTAGATATATAAAATTTTATTGAACTTTTCACCGTCTTTTACCCACCTCCTAGGAGAATTTGAAAATTCACATAAAACTTAATTTTACCGCTTTTGTGAGTGGAATTTCAAAACACTGAGTGAAAAGGTTGATATCAGTAAGAAAAATGTGGTTCAATAAGATGAAAATAATTTTTGGTGAATAGTAACTTTTTTACTTTTATTTACTACAGTTAAAAGTAAATAGGGTATTTAAGGGTAGAAATGATATTATTATTACCCTAACACATGTCATAATTATATTGGATAAGTATAATTTGACCAAAACCAACCTTAGGAATAAAATATGATCCTTTAGGTCCACTTGGATTAGATTAGGACATTTATTATTATTTAATTCATAGAAGAGTTAAAAGTGTTAAAATCAAAGTTTAACAACTAAACCATTTTTAATATAGGGTTATACATAAGATAAATTCTAATATAAATGTTCATTAGAAAGATAAAACTATTTCCTACATAATGGTATTTTTTTAATAATTTTTAGACATTAAATAATTAAATTTATTTATGACACAATGATGATACAATAATTACCTAATTAATGAATTATTAAAATAATTGATATTATAAATATCCAAATAAATGTAATTTGAGACATTTTATGAATTCCAATAATTTTATAGGTTAATATGACATATTAGGGTTGGTTAGATGATTTTTTTTCAAAGTAATAATGCTGTTATGGTTTTAGAAAAAACAAAATACCAAATAGTGTCAAAATTGACATAAAAGAGTTTTTTAAAAAACTATTATATTATTAATTGATATTCTATTCCTAAAAATCTAAGGCTCAACCAAAAACTTATATAATGATAGGTGTATACTTAATTAACCACTTGGGGTTCACTTGGAAGTATATAGTAAGTTTATTAACCATATAATATAAAAATACAAAGAGACATGATAAATGTCAAACTATTTAACTAAGAGTTATATCTAAAAGATAAGGTTAATATAATGACCCAAACCTGTCTAAAACCTATTTGTTGAGTAGTTTTAGAACCCTACCCACCTTATGCTTCAAATAATCCAATTTTTATCCATTATAAATCTAAAATTATTTTATTATAAAATAATATTTCTAGGTTTCCCTAAGGTGACCCTCACTCCTCTTATAAAAGGGTAGTCCCCCTTCTCTCTAATTCACACCTTCAATGCCATTTGGATTGGCCGAACCCTACCCACATACCATCTCAACTATCCTACATTAATCCTAGAGGTCTTCCTTTAGTCATAAATCCATCCAAAGGGTCCCTTTTGATCAAATCAAAAGGAAGAACCCGAAGAAGAGATAAATATTTCATCACCTCTTTCATGTTCCTTTCTTCTTCAACTTCCTTTTTCTTTGTTGTTTCCATTATAAAATAAGATCTCCAGTATCTTCTATATACTATGATGTTATTATAAATATGGTACAACCAAATTCATTATCCTACCCATCCTTTGAATGACATGTCACCATACGTGCGTACGTACGGCTTACCGTCTCCACATTGTGGTGTAATTGTTATTCAATACATTATATTTGGACGAGTATAATAATGATGTCTAATTGATGTAAATAATAAATATAACATGATAATGATTCTTTATATATGATATACCATCCAATTATATATTATTTTAATATCAAAATAATGATATTGTCGCTCGTGCGTACGTACGGATTACCATCTCCACGAACGCGATGAGATTCATTCCTCATCGTATCCATTAAAGACTAATTTTCATTAGTTGATTAAAAATAATGTTTAAATACTTGATATAATTCTGGATATGAATAATATACATCCCATCCATAACAAATATTACTCACATAATAAATAATATAAAGGAAAACGAATTCGTTAACACCCGAAACAATGATAATATTAAGATATTATTAACAAAGAAATGTTAAAAGATCATATATGATATCATATTAATTTATATGATTCTTGTATAATTTAATAAAAACTATTTCACCATTATACAGTAGGTTAACCTACCCTTGACCAAGGAAAAGTACAAGGTAAGGGTTAATTTCACAATCTCTTTAGTATCCAAGGTTGTTTTTACGTTAGTATCTACTGGGACCTCTTTATCATCCACATCCATGTTTCTTAAAAATGTATTCCAAAACATTTTTACTATTTTATAGACTATGGGTTAAAGTCATTTATACCCTTGATTTAATTTTTATAATATGTTTATAAAGGAATCTTTTGGTCATTTTCCAAACAAGGTCCTTTTTAACCTTTTCGACAAAATTAAGGTAAGAATGTCTTTTTTTTAACCTATACGGCAGGTGCAGATATTTTCCGCCATTATAAAATCATAGAATCTTCCCTTAAAAAATTATAATAATATTTTCAAAGTAAATGTTTTATTTTATAATTATGTGACTTTTAAATGATTTCAAAAAAGATATATTTCTCTAAAATAGTTTTGATTTCATCTATGTCAACATCCTTTGATGGATTTTAAGCTTATTTGAAGTTGATTTATTATGATAAAAAATTTCCATATTGGATTGAAGTTTTTGTGATATGTTTGAATGTGGATGTGTTATTTTTATACCATTCATGGTTTATGGAGAAAGTATTGACATTTCGAATGATAGTTTTCATACGAATGTTTATGTTATGTTTAAACCTGTTCATATGAGGAATGCATTGAACTTAGTAAGTGATGGGTGGATCCTTCTATAGCTCCTCGATGCATCGGTAGGTCTCATGAGACAAACTAGTGTCTTGGAACAAGGCATTGACAAAATCTTATTTGTAGTCTTGGCATAAGGCCTTGACTATATGGTTATGAAAGTATGGCATTATGCATTCCATCATTATGAAAGTGGATATTGATATTTCATGTGATTATTTGACTAGTAGAATATCCATGTAAGTAAATGACATTATTTGATTTTATCTTTTCCATGTTATGATGAAGTTCAAGTTTAAAAGGCTTTTGTTTTAGTCTTATACATTTCCTTAAATGTTTATGCTTATTTATGAAAGTTTCCTCTATATTGTTACCCTTACGGAGCATCTAAGGTCACCCCTTTCTATGTTTTATTTTTCCCAGGATGCGAAGAAGTATTTTATGACTGACCTATAGGGATAGTCTAATGGGATATGAGTGTGGTCTATGGAAACAATGTTGTTGTAGTTTTTCATTTTTTGATGTAATGAAAACCTTATGAATGTATCTAGTACTTCAAAGGCAACTAAACTAATCAGTCTTTCGAGACTTGATCTTTTGTGATCATGCCAATGTTATGTAATAATGCACAGACTCTGGGTAACTAGGGTCAGGGCATTACAATTGGTATCAAAGGAATTTTAGTACAAACCTTGGAAACTAGATTTAGATAAACTCTGATTAGAGCACATTATCCTAAGATAGACATTAATAATTAGTATAGAAGAACTTTCTAGAATTTTGGTACTGTAGATATTTTTTGAGTTTTCCAAGAAACACATCCCTGTCTAGATACGATAAAGTAGGGGCGGCTCTGGCACAGATGTACCTAGGGGTAAAACCCGAAAACACCACTTTGAGCTAGACTCGAACGAGAACTAGTACACGAAAACGGTGCTTGTTGCACTATTGGTTACAACACTCCTGAGGGATATGCTTAGGATAATTCACATTTTCATTACAAGACATTATGAAGGATTTAGGAGTAAATACATCCTTAAGGAAATTTTTTTTATGATTATGGATTATATCCATAAACTGTTCAATTTACATTAGGTATTTTACAAGTTTGAAATTATTCATTTTGATTCATAAACTAACTTAGTGTATGCCATTATTTAGAAATGGCGGCCAGTAGAAGGAATGATAACCCCATCAATATGTATGATCCAAAGAGTAAGAAGGATAAAAACATTCATGGTATTAAGCCAACATTTAGATTGGAAATAGTCTCCCACATATTCTCAAAATATGAAGAAATAGTATCATGTGTTAATAAGATAAGTAGAGAATTATTGGAGTCCTATGGCTTTGAAGGGAATCAAGAGATGAAAAGGATGGTAGAGAGAAATATGGATAAATAAAATAAGGGAAAGAAGGATTTTCCCATATGTGATAACCGTGGAAAGAATCACCGTGGTAAATTTTTAAAGGGAATGAGAGTTTGTTATATGTTCGGAGAAAAAAGACACCAAGTACGTGATTGCAAGAGTGAGAAAAAGGTTTCAAATGTACAATGCTTCATCTGCAAGGAGTTGGGACACTATGCGAATAAATGTCCAAATAATCAGAGTATACCCCAAATGCTGCTATTGGAAAAGAATCAAGTTATGATACTACCGAAGATGTAGAGGAATGATTAAGAGTTCTTATGTTGTTATTAATGTATTATGTCATTTGAGTGTTGTATCAATGATGTACTGGTTATATTAATTATGGAAATAAATAAGGATTGTACTGCAGTAATATTTCATTGGAAATTTGAGATTATATGGTCCTGATACTAAGGTAGTAATTTTGGAATAAGAGATGGTTGATTTGGATAAATTATATTGGATATTCTTGACTTCCTTAGAATTGATGAATTATTTGTTTATTTCATCATTGATGGAGAATTCAAATTTTTTGGATATAAAGAATATATCTAGTATTCTATAAGGAATAAGGGATCATGAATGTAATCAATAAGGTTTTACGGTAATTTAGGGTGTTACCGTCTTTTAAAAGAATACATGATGATGGTATTCACATGTTATTAAGTGGAAAAAAGGATCTTCATTGTGTTTTACATCTTTAAAAATTTTGGACTGTGAGTTTGGAAAGAAGTATTTTGGATAATTATAAAGGTTCAAATGGATTAATTTTTTACATTGGATTATATTATTAAGGTAAAATCATTTCTTAAGATTGTGTTTTTTGGATTTTTTATTAAAGGACAACCCGAAGGTCGGGTGACAACCAGTCGCGTCTGGCAATGCCGCGAGACTTGAACCCAGAAACGAAGGTTGAAAAGGGTGAATAACCTACCACTAGCCTACATTATGTCCTATATTGTATAATGTAGTTTTTTAAAAGGTCTGATAGATGAATTATAAATTCATTTTTTTAAACCATATATGATTAGGATAAATAGAGTATTTTTATGTTCTTTGATAGTGAAGGATGAGTTTGTGGTAGAAATTAGTTAAAGGATGGAACTATACTTGTCAAGTATATTTTTTTCTCTTATTCTATGAATAAATTAGTTCTTAAACTTTAGTTAAGGGATATTAAAACCAAAAACGTGTTAGCATAATACTTTATGTTTTTTTGAACCGATGATATTTTAAATCATCATAGATTGATGGCTTTGAGGCCCTCATTTTTACACTTGTTGGTGATTGATGACCTCAATCACTCCCAATAAATATTTACATTTTCCCTCCAATTATGTGTCTCTAATTTCCACCAATGTTCTTCTAATCGAGATCATAATTTGGTGGTGACTTTTTCATTTCCCTTTCCCTCTTATTAAGACTAAATTTTATTAACCCAATTTCCGATGTGGGTTCTCCACAATGGTATTTTTCTATTTTTAACCTTTTATTTTCGAAGAACAATTTAAAATTTTGAGGACGCAATTTATTGAAGGAGGTGAGAATGTAACACCCCAATATTTCATAGTACATTATTTCCTCAATGTAATTCAATAACTTGCACTACACGCAACACTGAGTTCATGCACACCACGACTTACCAAACTAGCCGTTCAAAAGCGGTTATGAATAGTATTAACTGAATTTTGAATTTTATATAATCCTTATAATTTTATAATCCATATTATTAGTTTCTTAGAAATAATACAAGAACAACTTCATTTTTTTCAGATAAAAGTAGTATTTCTTTTAAAATGCAATTTTACTGGCTTTTAATGGAGAACCCTTTTTAAATCCAAAATTTGAAACTTTTGTATATTAAATTTAACAAAATAAACTTCTTCTTTAGAATCGGGACATAAAAATTTAGTTTTTATAAATTTTTGGTGTTTTTCTGATAACTTTTATATTTGGGTGAATAGTGAAAAATACTAAATTTTAACTGAAAACAACTTTTTTAATCAAAATAATTTATAGTGTTCAACTATACATTTGAATGGTTTGGAAGCATAATTAGATTATATTTTTACCATTTAATTCAATGTTGGTCATTGTAAATAATTTCACTTTGAAATTGGATATAAACAAGTGTCAATCTTTTGGTAATTATTATTTCTTAAAAATACGCTTTTTTGGTTTTGAAAACAAGAATTAATTTTAAATTAATAAATGAAATTTCTATGTTTTTAATTTGGTAAAATAGACTTCATTTTAGAATTTGGAATATCAAAATTATCTTAGGGTAAAATTTTGGTATGTTTCTGAAAACTTTCAATTTTTGATGAATAGTGAAAAACACTACGTTATTGGTTAAAACCGACTTTTCATTGAAATAATTATTTATTTTATTTAAATTTATTTTAGGTAAAAATAGATACATAATACCTATATATGTTCAATGTAATCCGTTGGAGTCATTTTGTAATAATATTAGATGTATAAAATTTTATTGAACTTTTCCCCGTCTTTTACCCACCTCCTAGGAGAATTTGCAAATTCACATAAAACTTAATTTTACCGCTTCTGTGATTGGAATTACAAAAATCCGAGAGACACAGTTGATATCAGTAAGAAAAATGTGATACAATAAGATGAAAATAATTTTTGGTGAATAGTAACTTTTTACTTTTATTTACTACGGTTAAAAGTAAATAGGGTATTTAAGGGTAAAAATGATATTATTACTATCCTAAAACATGTCCTAATTCTATTGGACAAGTATAATTTGACCAAAACAACCTTTGGAATAAAATATGATCCTTTAGGTCCACTTGGATTATATTAGGACATTTATTATTATTTAATTCAAAGAAGAGTTAAAAGTGATAAAATCACAGTTTAATAATTAAACCATTTTTAATATAGGGTTATACATAAGATAAATTCGACTATTAATATTCATTATAAATTTAAAAATATTTCCTACATAATGTTATTTGTTTTATAATTTTTAGACATTAAATAATTAAATTTATTTATGACACAATGATGATGCAGTAATTACCTAATTAATGAAATATTAAAATAATTGATATTATAAATATCCAAATAAATGTAATTTGAGACATTTTATGAATTACACTAATTTTATATATTAATATGACATATTAGGGTTGGTTAGATTATTTTCTTTCAAATTAATAATGCTGTTATGATTTTAGCAAAAACAAAATACCAAATAGTGTCAAAATTGACCTAAAAGGGTTTTTAAAATAAATATTATATTATTAATTGATATTCTATTCCTAAAAATATAAGGTTCAGACAAAAACTTATATAATGATAGGTGTATCATTAATGAACTAATTGGGGTTCTCTTGGAAGTATATAGTAAGTTTATTAACCATATAATATAAAAATACAAAGAGACATGGTAAATGTCAAACTATTTAACTAAGAGTTAAATCTAAAAGATAAGGTTAATATAATGACCCAAACCTATCTGAAACCTATTGTTGAGTATTTTTCGACCCAGTCCCACATTATCTTTTAAATAATCCACTTTGGAGCCATCAAAAACCGAAAATGATTTTATTATAAAATAATATTTCTAGATTTTCCTAAGGTTCCCCTCACTCCTCTTATAAAAGGGAACTCCCCCTTCTCTCTAATTCACACCTTCAAAGCCATTTTTCTCGGACAAAACCTACAAAAATACCATATCAACTATCCTCCCTTCATCATAGAGGCCTTCCTTTAGTCATAAATCCAACCTAAGGATCTCTTTTGATCAAATCAAAAGGAAGAACCAGAAGAAGAGGTAAATATTTCATCACCTCTTTCAAGTTCATTTCTTCTTCCACTTCCTTTTTCTTTTTTTTACATTATAAAATAATAACTCCAGTAACTTCTATATAATTTGATGTTATTATAAATATGGTACAACTAAATTCATTATCCTATCCATCGTTTGAATGACATGTCCCCATACGTGCGTACGTATGGCTTACCGTCTCCATGTCGTGGTGTAATTTTTATTCAATAAATTATTTTTTGGAAGGGTATAATAATGATGTGTAATTGATTTAAATAATAAATATAACATGATAATGATTAATTATATATGATATACCATCCAATTATATATTATTTTAATATCAAAATAATGATATTGTCGTTCGCGCGTACGTACGGATTACCGTCTCCACGAACGCAATGAGATTCTTTCCCCATCGTATCCATTCAAGACTAATTTTCATTAGTTGATTAAAAATAATGTTTAAATACTTGATATCATTCTGGATATGAATAATATAAATCTCATCCATAACAAATATAACCCACATAACAAATAATATAAAGGGAAACAAATCCGTTAACACCCGAAACAATGATAATATTAAGATATTATTAACAGAGAAATGCTAAAAGATCATATATGATATCATATTAATGTATATGATTCTTGTGTAATTTAATAAAAAATATTTCACCATTTTATAAGATTTTAACCTACCCTCGACCAAGGAAAAGTACAAGGTAAGGGTTAATTTCACAATCTCTTTAGTATCCGAGGTTGTTTTTACGTAAGTATCTACTGGGACCTCTTTATCATCAACATCCATGTTTCTGAAAAATGTATTCCAAAACATTTTTACTATTTTATAGACTATGGTTTAAATTCATTTATACCCTTGATTGACTTTTTATAATATTTTTATAAAGGAATCTTTCCATTGTTTTCCAAACAAGGTCCTTTTTATCCTTTTCGACAAAATTAAGGTAAGAATGTCTTTTTTTAACTTATACGGCGGGTGCGACTATTTTCCGCCATTATAAAATCTTCGAAACTTCCCTTACAAGATTATAATAATATTTTAAAAGTAAATGTTTTATTTTACAATTATGTGACTTTTAAATTATTTCAAAAAGATATATTTCTCTCAAATAGTTTTGATTTCATCTATGTCAACATCCTTTAATGGGTTTAAGCTTATTTGAAGTTGATTTATTATGATACAAAACTTCCATATTATATTGAAGGTTTTGTGATATTTTTGACTGTGGATGTGTTATTTTTATACGATTCATGGTTTATGGAAAATGTATTGACATTTCTTATGCTAGTTTTAATACGAATGTTTATGTTATGTTTAAACCTATTCATATGAGGAATGCATTGGACTTAATAAGTGACGAGTGGAGCCCGCTATAGCTCCTAGATGCATCAATATGTCTCATGAGACAAACTAGTGTCTTGGAACAAGGCCTTGAAAAAATATTATTTGTAGTCTTGGAACAAGGCCTTGACTATGTGGTTATGAAAGTCTAGAATTATGCATTCCATCATTATGAAAGTGGCTATTGATATTGCATGTGATTATTCGACTAGTAGAATATCCATGTGACTATGTAAATGGAATTATTAGATTTTATCTTTTCCATATTATGATTAAGTTCATGTTTAAAGGGATTTTGTTTTAGTCTTATACATTTCCTTAAATGTTTATGATTATTTATGAAAGTTTTCTCTATATTGTTACCCTTACTGAGAAACTGAGCTCACCCCTTTCTATGTTTTATTTTTCTCAGGATGCGAAGAAGTATTTTATGACTGACCTGGAGGGATATTCTGAGGGGGATATGAGTGTGGTCTATGGAAAAAATATTGTTTTAGTTTTTCATTTTATGATGTAATGTAAACCTTATGAATGTATCTAGTACTTCAAAGGCTACTAAACTAATCTCCCTTTAGAGACTTGATATTTTGTGATCATGCCAATGTTATGTAATAATGCACTGAATCTGGGTAACTGGGGTTGGGGTGTTATAGTTGGTATCAGAATAAGGTTAGTACAAACCCTGGAAACTAGATTTAGATAAAATCTGATTAGAGCACATTATCCTAAGATAGACATTGAGAATTGCTATAGAAGAACTTCCTAGAATTTTGGTACTGTAGATATTTTTTGAGTTTTTGAAGGAATACATCCCTGTCTGGATACGAGAAGGTAGGGGCGGCTCTAGAACATATTTACCTAGGGGTAAAACCCGAAAACACCGCTTTGAGCTAGACCCGAACAGGAACTGGTGCACGAAAACGGGCCTTGATGCACTCTTGGTTATGACACTCCCGGGGGATATGCTTAGGATAATTCACATTTTCATTACAAGACATTATGAATAATTTATAAGTAAATAAATCCTTAAAGAAAACATTTTTATGATTATAGATTATATCCATAAACTTTTCAATTTACGTTAGGTATTTTACAAGTTTGAAATTATTCATTGCGATTCATAAACTGACTTAGTGTATGCCATTGTTTAGAAATGGCACAATGTAGAAGTAATGAGAACTCCAGTAATATGTATGATACAAAGAGTAATAAGGATAAAAAATTTCATGGTATTAAGCCAACATTTAGCATGGAAATAGTCTCCTTCATATTCTCAAAATATGAAGAAATAGTATCATGTTTTAATAAGATTAGTAGAAAATTCTTTGAGTCCTATGGATTTGAAGGTAAGAAAGAGATGAAAAGGATGATAGAGAGGAAGATGGATAAATGGAATAAGGGAAAGAAGGATTTTCCCATATGTGATAACTGTGGAAAGAATCACCTTATTAAATGTTTAAAGGGAATGAGAGTTTGTAATAATTTTGGAGAAAAAGGACACCAAGTACATGATTTCAAGGGTGAGAAAAAGGTTTCAAATGTACAATGCTTCATCTGCAAGGAGTTGGGACACTATGAGAATCAATATCCAAATCATCAGAGTATACCCCAAATGCTGCTATTGGATAAGAATCAAGTTATGATACTATAAAAATGAAGAGGAATGATTAAGATTTCGTATGTTGTTATTAATGTATTGTGTCATTTGAGTGTTGTATCAACGATGTACTGGTTATATGAATTATGGAGATAAATAAGGATTGTACTACATTACTATTTCATTGGGAATTTGAGATTATATGGTCCTGATACTAAGGTAGTAATTTTGGAATAATAGATGGATGATTTGGATAAATTATATTGGATATTGTTGACTTCCTTGGAATTGATTAGTAGTTTGTTTATTTCATCATTGATGGAGTATTAAAATTTTTTGGATATAAGGAATATATCTAGTATTCTATAAGGAATAAGGGAGAATGAATGTAATAAATAAGGTTTTATGGTAATTCAGGGTGTTACCGTGTTTTAAAAGAATACTTGATGATGATATTCACATGTTATTACGTGGCAAAAAGTATCTTCATTGTGTTTTACATCTTTATATATTTTGGACTGTGAGTTTGGAAATAAGTATTTTGGATAAGTCTAAAGGTTGGAATGGATTAAGTTTTACAATGGATTCTATTGTTAAGGTAAAAGTATTTATTAAGATTGTTTTTTTTTGTATTTTTTATAAATGGACAACCTGAAGGTTGGGCGGCAACCAGTCGCCTCCGAGAATGCCGCAAGACTTGAACCCACAACCGAAGGTCGACAAGGGTGCATCACCTACCACTAACCTACGTGATGTCCAGGATTGTATAATGTAGTTTTTTTAAATGGTCTGATAGATGAATTATAAATTTATTTTTTTGAACCATATATTATTAGGATAAATAGAGTATTTTTATGTTCTTTGATAGTAAAAGATTAGTTTGTGGTAAAAATTAGTTAAAGGATGGAACTATACTTATCAAGTATATTTTCCCCTTATTCTATGAAGAAATTAATTCTTAATCTTTAGTTAATGGATCTTAAAACGAAAAATGTGTTAGCCTAATACCTTATGTTTTGTTGAACTGATGATATTTTAAATCATCATAGATTAATGGTTTTGAGGCCCTGAATTTTACACTGGTTTGTGATTGATGACCTCAATCACTCTCAATAAATATTTATGTTTTCCCTCCAATTACGTGTCTCTAATTTCCACCAATGTTCTCCTAATCGAGATCATAATTTGGTGGTGACTTTTTCATTTCCCTTTCCCTCTTATTAAGACTAAATTTTATTAACCCAATTTCTAATGTGGGTTCTCCACAATGGTATTTTTCTATTTTTAACCTTTTATTTTTGAAGAACAATTTCAAATTGCGAGGACGCAATTTATTGAAGTAGGGGAGAATGTAACACCCCAAGATTTCATAGTACATTATTTCTTCAATGTAATTCAATAAATTGCACTACACACAATACTGAGTTCAAGCGCACCACGACTTACCAAACTAGCTGTTCAAAAGCGGTTATGAATAGTATTAATTTAATTTTGATTTTTAAATAATACTTATAATTTTAGAATCCATATTATGAGTTTCTTAGACATAATATAAGAACAACTTCATTTTTTTCAGATAAAAGTAGTATTTTTTTAAAATGAAATTTTACTGCCTTTTAATGGAGAACCCTTTTTAAATACAAAATTTGATACTTTTATATATTAAATTTGACAAAATAAACTTCTTCTTTAGAATTGGGACATAAAAATCTTGTTTTGATAAATTTTTCGTATTTTTTAGGTAACTTTTGTATTTGGGTGAATAATGAAAAATACTAAATTTTAACTGAAAACAACTTTTCTAATAAAAATAATTTATATTGTTCAACTATACATATGAATGGTTTGGAAGCATAATTATATTATATTTTTACCATTTAATACAATGTTTGTCATTGGAAGTAATTTCACTTTGAAATTAGACATAAACAAGTGTCAATCTTTTGGTAGTCATTATTTCTTAAAAATAAGCTTTTTGGTTTTGACAACGGGAATTAATTTTAAATTAATAAATGAAATTTCTATGTTTTTAATTTGGTAAAATAGACTTTTTTTGAATTAGTAATATCAAAATTATCTTATGGTGGAATTTTGATATGTTTCTGAAAACTTTCAATTTTTGATGAATATTGAAAAACACTGTGTTATTGGTTAAACCGACTTTTCATTTAAATAATTATTTATTTTATTTAAATTTATTTTAAGTCAAAATAGATACATAATACCTATATATGTTCAATTTAGTCCATTGGAGTCATTTTTTAACAATATTATATATAAAATTTTATTGAACTTTTCACCGTCTTTTACCCACCTCCTAGAAGAATTTGCAAATTCACATAAAACATAATTTTACCGCTTCTGTGAGTAGAATTTCAAAAATACATGAGAAACGGTTGATATCAGTGAGAAAAATGTGGTTCAATAAGATGAAAATAATTTTTGGTGAATAATAACTTTTTACTTTTATTTACTACAATTAAAAGTAAATAGGGAATTTAAGGGTAAAAATGATATTATTAGTACCATAACACATGTATTAATTCTATTGTATAAGTATAATTCCACCAAAAACAATCTTAGGAATAAAATATGATCCTTTTGGTCCACTTGGATTAGATTAGGACATTTATTATTATTTAATTCAAAGAAGAGTTAAAAGTGTTAAAATCAAAGTTTAATAACTAAACCATTTTTAATATCGGGTTATACATAAGATAAATTCGACTATAAATACTCATTAGAAAGGTAAAAATAATTCCTACATAATGGTATTTGTTTTATAAATTTTAGAGATTAAATAATTAAATTTATTTATGACACAAAGATGATGCAGTAATTACCTAATTATTGAAATATTAAAATAATTGATATTATAAATATCCAAATAAATGTAATTTGAGACATTTTATGAATTACACTAATTTTATAGGTTAATACGACATATTAGATCGGGTTAGATGTTTTTTTAAGTAATAATTATGTTATTATTTTAGCAAAAACAAAATACCAAATAGTGTCAAAATTGACATAAAAGTGTTTTTAAAACAAATATTATATTATTAATTGATATTCTATTCCTAAAAATCTAAGGTTCAGCCAAAAACTTATATAATTATAGGTTTATTATTAATGAAACACTTGGGGTTCTCTTGTAAGTATATAGTATGTTTATTAACCATATAATATAAAAATACAAAGAGAGATGGTAAATGTCAAACTATTTAACTAAGAGTTAAATCTAAAAGATAAGGTTGATATAATGACCCAAACCTATCTAAACCTATTGGTTGAGTTTTTTTAGACCCATACCCACCTTAGACTTTAAATAATCCAATTTTGAGCCATTAGAAACCGAAATTGATTTTATTATAAAATAATATTTCTAGCTTTTCCTAAGGTGCCCCTCACTCCTCTTATAAAAGAGCACCCCCCCTTCTCTCTGATTCACACCTTCAAAGCCATTTGTCTCGTCCAAAACCTGCCCAAATACCCTATAAACTATCCTCCCTTCATCCTATAGGTCTTACTTTAGTCATAAAGCCATTATAAGAATCCCTTTTGATCAAATCAAAAGGAAGAACCCGAAGAAGAGGTAAATATTTCATCACCTATTTCAAGTTCCTTTCTTCTTCCACTTCCTTTTTCTTTGTTGTTTCCATTATAACATAATAAATCCAGTATCTTCTATACACCTTCATTTTATTATAAATATGTTAGAATAAAATTCATTATCCTATCCATCCTTTGAATGACATGTCACCATACGTGCGTACGTACGGCTTACCGTCTCCACGTCGTGGTGTAATTGTTATTCAATACATTATTATTTGGATGAGTATAATAATGATGTGTAATTGATGTAAATAATAAATATAACATGATAATGATTCTGTATATATGATATACCATCCAATTATATATTATTTTAATATCAAAAGAATGATATTGTCGCTCGTGCGCACGTACGGATTACCGTCTCGACGAACGCGATGAGATTCATTCCCCATCATATCCATTCAAGACTAATTTTAATTAGTTAATTAAAAATAACGTTTAAAGAATTGATATCATTCTGGATGTGAATAATATAAATCCCATTCATAACAAATATAACTTACATAACAAATAATATAAAGGAAAACGAATCTGTTAACACCTGAAACAACGATAATATTAAGATATTATTAAAAAAGAAATGTTAAAAGATCATATATGATATCATATTAATGTATATGATTCTTGTATAATTTAATAAAAATTATTTCACCATTATACAGGAGTTTAACCTACCCTCGACCAAGGAAAAGTACAAGGTAAGGGTTAATTTCACAATCTCTTTAGTATCCGAGGTTGTTTTTACGTAAGTATCTACTAAGACCTCTTTATCATCCACATCCATGTTTCTTAAAAATATATTCCAAAACATTATTACTATTTTATAGACTATGGGTTAAAGTCATTTATACCCTTTATTGAATTTTTATAAGAAGTTTATAATGTAATCTTTCCATCATTTTCCAAACAAGGTCCTTTTTAACCTTTTCAAAAAAATTACGGTAAGAATGTCTTTTTTTAACTTATATGGAGAGTGTGGCTATTTTCCACCATTATAAAATCGTTGACGCTTCCCTTATAATCTTATAATAACATTTTCAAATTAAATATTTTATTTTATAATTATGTGACCTTTAAATGATTTAAAAAAATAGATATTTCTCTCAAATAGTTTTGGTTTCATCAATGTCAACATCCTTTGATGGATTTTAAGATTATTTGAAGTTGATTTATTATGATACAAAACTTCCATATTGTATTGAAGGATTTTTGATATGTTTGACTATGGATGTGTTATTTTTATACCATTCATGGTTTATGGAGAATGTATTGACATTTCGTATGCTAGTTTTAATATGAATGTTTATGTTATATTTAAACCTGTTCATATGAGGAATGTATTGGACTTAGTAAGTGACGGGTGGAGCCTGCTATAGCTCCTCAATGTATTGGTAGGTCTCATGAGACAAAATAGTGTCTTGGAGCAAGGCCTTGACAAAATATTATTTGTAGTCTTGGCATAAGGCCTTGACTATGTGGTTATGAAAGTCTGGCATTATGCATTCCATCATTATGAAAGTAGCTATTGATATTGAATTTGGTTATTCAACTAGTAGAATATACATGTGATTAAGTAAATAGAATTATTTGATTTTATATTTTCCATATTATGATGAAGTTCAAGTTTAAAAGGCTTTTGTTTTAGCCTTATACATTGACTTAAATGTTTATGCTTATTTATGAAAGTTTATGTTATATTGTTACCCTTACTGAGCATCTGAGCTCCCCCCTTTATATGTTTTATTTTTCCCAGGATGCGAAGAAGTATTTTATAACTGACCTGTAGGGATAGTCTGAAGGTATATAAGTGTGGTCTATGGAAATAATGTTGTTGTAGTTTTTCATTTTATGATGTAATGTAAACCTTATAAATGTATTTAGTACTTCCAAGGCTACTAAACTAATTGGTCTTTCGAGACATGATATTTTGTGAGCAGGCCAATGTTATGTAATAATGCAGTGACTCTGGGTAACTGGAGTCGGGGTGTTACAAAGGCTCTCCCATACCGGGGCACATTCACCCAATGTACATCACCGACCAATTTAACGGTGTGGAGGTTCGCCGCTGTCTTGTCGACACGGGCTCTGGGATCAACTTAATCCCAACCCGAACACTGCAGAAACTAGGGTCATCCGAAAATGACCTGACTCCATCCGACATAAGAATCCAGGGATACGACAGGACCGAGTAGACCTCGGTCGACAAGATCCGTTTGAAGACCCAGTTCGGGGGCCTAGTTTCCAGCACCGAGTTTATGGTTGTCTCCCATGACACCACATACAATGCGTTGATGGGAAGATCATGGATCTACCTGCAGGCGGAGGTTCCCTCATCATATCACTAGTGCCTCAAGTACTCCCTCATTGGTCGAGTGGGCATACTCCAAAGGGATGCATCTCTTTTTTCCTCTTGTGAAGCCCGCTACCTGAATGCCGACTATTACAAGGGAAAGGACAAGCAGATTCATGCTAGTGAGGTTGAACCCGTCGTGGTGGCAACTGACCCCTGGGCAGGTCTGGATGATGCCAATGTATTCCCGATCCATCGATTGGAGGCCACAACCCCTGGCATGGGGCAATGTTTTGTTGTATCTAGTATAAGGTAGAAGCATATTCCCAAGTCCAAGCGATGGTGGATAATCACCTCGTACTCCTACACAAATCAGGCCCAGGTGATCCCGGAGCCTCCTACCCCCGTGAGGTATCAGGATGTCCGCCCCATGGCAATAGCAGTACATCATACATGCCTGTTTCATCAGGTTATAATTAACCGGCTATATCCGATGCGCCACTATTACTTTGATATCATCAAGCGTGGCCCCTTGGACCGAAGAACAGACAGGATCTGATCGACAACCTTCATTGCTATGGTTTTGGTAGTATGTGAACCTCCCGATATGCTGTCCACTACCACCCAGGCTTGTACCAGCCTCTCATGAGGGGCTGTCAACTTAGAGGAATCTTTCCCCACATAGGATCCCTCCTCCACAAGTGAAAAAGAGGATTTGGAGGACTCTCCCTCTTCCTTTGAAGAGGGCGTATCCACCATGGTCGATGAACTGGTATAGGTGAACCTCGACAGTGAGGCAGATCCAAGACCCACATTGATCAGTTCCACCATGTACCTCGAGGAGCAGGAACGATATATAGACTTCCTAAAACAGCATTGTAATGTGTTTTCCTGGAGTTACGATGAGATTCCAGGACTAGATCCTCTGTTAGTCGTCCATCGCCTCAGTCTTCCGGAAAATCATCGCAGGTTCAAGAAGCCTCCTAGAAAGATGCAACCCTCTCACAGTGCCATGGTTGAGGTCGAAGTTGAAAAGATCATCAGGTACAACTTTGTTAAGGAGGTCCAGTACCCCAAATGGCTGGCCAACATTGTGCTAGTCAGGAGGATGAACAGATAGATCAGAGTCTGCATCGACTTCCGTGATCTCAACTGTCGTTGTCCGAAGGATTATTTTCCTCTTCCTATGACAGAATTGTTGATCGATGCCAAGACTGGGTTCCAAGACCTCTCCTTCATGGACTATTACTTCAGATACAACTAGATCTGAATGGCCCCTGGGGATGAGGAGTCCACAACTTTCAGGGCGCCACAAGGTACGTTTTGTTACCAGGTCATGCCCTTCAGCTTAAAGAATGCATGTGCCACCTATTAGCAGGACATGCATCGCATATTCAAGCCAATCCTTAGGACATTGGTGGAATGCTATGTGGATGATCTGGTGGTCAAATCTCACCAACGCCAGGACCATATCAAGGACCTTGATAAAGTGTTCATCATTCTCCGTTCCCGCCACCTAAAGATGAACCCATTGAAATGTGCCTTCGGGGTCACATCTGGGAAGTTACTTGGCTTTGTTTTTAGGTACCGAGGTATCAAGATCAACCCAGAGAAGATCAAGTCCAACAGTTAGATGCCTCCCCCAAGCAATATTCTAGTTCTTAGAGGTTTCTAAGGCCACTTATCCTACATACGCCAATTCATTGCGAATCCGGCCGACAAGTGTAATAACTTTTATCGACTCATGAAGAAAGTCTCCACCTGTGAGTGGGATGAATAGTGCCAGTCTGCATTTGAGGAAATCAAGCATTATCTTCTCCATCCTCTGATCTTGATTCCACCCTTCTCCAGAAAACCACTGATCCTATACACGACTGCCCTGGAACGATCTCTTGGTTCCCTTCTCACCCAGAAGAACAATGAGGGGATAGAAAAATCCTCTACTACCTTAGTCGTATGCTCATCTATACAGAGACTAAATAACCCCCCATCAAAAAGAGCTTCCCTGCGCTGGTATTCGTAGTACAGAAGTTGCGACACTACTTGTATCACCACGAGGTATTGCCAGTGTCTCAGGTAGACCCACTGAAGTACATTCTAAACCACCCCATGTTGACCATCCATCTAGCATAGTGGGAAGTGATTATTCAGCAGTTCAATATCAGGTTTGTCCCTTAGAAAGCTATTAAGGGGAAAGCATTGTCCAACTTCCATACTGACCATTCAGCTCCTGCTGACCAGTCCTTGGATCTCGATTTTCTTGATGAGGCAATACTCTCAGTAGATCATTCCATCCCATGTTGGCATATGAACTTTGATGGTGCTTCCTGAAGCCCCACCGACAAGAGGATCAATGATCCCAGGCTCAATAGGGTAGGCCTGGGTATTGTCTTTATTACCCCATCACAAGCCATTCTGCCGTACTCATTCCTATTGTCAGAAGGCTACACCAACAATGAGGTAGAGTATCAAGCTCTTATCACTGGCCTTGAGCTGGCCCTCGAGATTTATGTGCCCCATTTTCATGTGAAAGGGGATTCTAAACTAGTCATCATGCAGATCAATGGTGACTACATCGTTAGAAAACCAGAGCTCATACCATTGTTGGAGCGAACCCTCCGGCTAATGGCCCAATTCCCATCTCGGCCAAAAGTTACTCATGTCCCTCGATCTCAGAACGGTCGAGCTGACACCCTGTCCAGCCTGGCTACATCACTTGTAGAACCCGAGAAGGATGATCTGATTATACATGTGGTACATCGGAGAGTCATTTCTCCTGTCACCCCAGATGATGATGAAGGCCTGCGGGTAATCCATCTTACCACCGGAGCCTCCACATCAGGACCCCCAGGTCCCTCAGATGCAGTGGTTGAAGTGACCCCTGACTGGAGAGCCCCCTTTGTCAAGTATCTCCAAAATGGATACCTCCTGGATGATCGGGCTGAGCGCGAGAGAATCTAACACCGCACGTTGCAGTTTACCCTCCAGAGTGGTCCCAGTCTTGAGCAGACCCTCTACAAGCGTGGGTTCAATGGTGTTCTCCTCTATTGCATCCAAGGAGTTGAGATTTCTTAGTTCATGTAGGAGGTTCACGGCGGTTCCTACGACGCCCACCAGACTAGGCCGAAGTTGTCCCAAAAGATCCATAGACTGGGGTACTTTTGGCCCTCCATGATCCATGATTGCATCAAGTTCACCAAGAGATGTCATGCGTGCCAAATTCATGATAACTTTATGCATCAGCCGCCAGAACCTCTACACACTACCAAGTAATATTGGTTGTTTATGGTATAGAGACTCGATGTCGTGAGACCATATCCACTAGCGACAGATCGCCAGTGTCGGTTCATCCTGACTGCTACATATTTCTTTTCCAAGTGGGCAGAGGCAGTCCCTCTCAAAGAGTTCAAGGCCTTCTCCATCGTTGACTTCATGAGCTTTAATATCATCTACCAATTTGGAGTCCTTCATGCCGTCCTTACCGATAATGACACCAACTTCTGAGAAGCTGAGTTGAAGAAATTGTACGCCAAGTACAACATCCATTCTAACCATACCTCCTGCT
This sequence comes from Viscum album, assembly GCA_963277665.1. NCBI lineage: Eukaryota > Viridiplantae > Streptophyta > Magnoliopsida > Santalales > Viscaceae > Viscum > Viscum album. The sequence continues at coordinate 511,799,762 of OY728145.1, forward strand.
ATCACGCACAAGAAAATGGGAAGATCGATGCATTCAATAAGACCCTCTGTAACATATTTCATAAAATAGTTTTTCAGAACCAGAATAGTTGGCCGTACAAGCTCCCCAACGCCCTCTGGGATTACCGGACAACGACACGTAATTCCACCCAGGTGACTCCATATTCCCTGGTGTACGGAATTGAGTTCGTCCTTACCATCGAGATTCAGTTTCCTTCATTATGCACAGTAGTCTATGAACAGAAGACACCAAATAATGTAACTGAAATCCATCTGGCTGAGCTTGAAGCGCTCGACGAGAACAAGCTTCATGCCCTGCACAATCTGGAAAGGCACCATAACAAGATGGCTAGAGCTTTCAACAAAGAAGTTCCCCTCCGCTCCTTCTTGAAATGAAACTTGGTACATGCCCTCAGGATGCCAATGATACCTAGAAGGAAACCACCCAAGTTGGAACCCAAATGGGAAGGACCATTCGTTGTACACAAGGTCAACCCCAATGGTGCATACTCTTTGGTGAACATGGATGGTGAGTGTATAACTCCTCCCACCAATGCCAAGTTTCTTAACTGATGCTTTTTCAGATCCACAAGGTCCAGTATGACCGTAAACTGTTTGGTCTTTCACAACCTTAAACTGCACCTCGTCCCGCAAGATGCTAAACTGCACCTTCAAGAACTACGTTTATCTTGATTTACACCCACATGGGATATGTAGGAATGCTCAGGAGTTACATCTTGAGTCTAACCCCCAAACTATTTTCATTAACTATTCTCCCTGGTTATAGTTCTCCTAGAGGACCATGGTGTAGTGCATGATTCTTTATCTCCCACTCATGTCAGGAGTATGAGGGTTGCACCATGTGCTCCCTTCTTGTTATTTTATTCTCCCATGTCCTCACCCCACGATACTAAATAGCATGGCCTTCCAGAACTACATGTGTCTTGATTCCCATACTTATGGGATATGTAGTACCGCCTGTACATTTTGTCTGTTGGCCTAGCCCAAACTTCATAATCTCCTCTTGGGCCCCTCAACCCTTGGGCACTTCGACCCTTTTTGGTCCCTTGACCCTTCTGGCCCCTTGGCCCTAGTCCACATTTGGAAGTGTGTGGTGTGATCCTGACTCCAAGTCCTCATTAACATCGGGATATTTTTCCACACCCCACTTATTCCCATGAGACATTCCTCCCACCATATCATCCCTTCCGCGAATGTAGGCCCCACCATGTTTCGCGGGCCCCATCATTTGGGTTCCCATTATATTTCATATCCAAAAGGACCCTGAATGGAATGGATATTTATCCTAAGTGTTATCCTACCATTTCGAGATAACATCCCCAAGTATTTGAGAAAAAAAATTGGTATAAGTCTCGTGTAGCGAATATGGTCAATGTTTGATTCTCAATTGTTTTCCCTGGACTCTAGTCACATAATGGTGGGTACTGTGTTGCGAGCCTGGTCAACAGTTGTCTTTAATCATTGTTGCTGCTTTGTGTTCTTCCATAAGAATGATGATTCTCCCTTCCTGTCCCATGCATATTACATTAAACTAGGAATATATGGTCCAAGCTCTATGAACCTAAACTAAGATCACATTCATCCTTACTACAATACGTTAAACTGCAAGCTGGTCGGGACTTTCTGTCCAAGGCCCAGCCTCATCCCCCTTGGCCTTTTCAGGCCCCCATCCCAAGTTCTCATTTAGGGTTGTACAATGTGGTATGAGATTATGTTATCATTCACGTCGGGTTACTCACCGCGTCGTACACCCCCTCTGTGGGGGGGGGGTACCTCACCCATTTGTGTCTTTACTACATGACGGTAAACTGCACATTACTCTATACAAGAACTATTTGTGGCTTGATTCCCATCCTCATGGGATACGCATGAGTGCCTGAATGTTAAGTCTTTAGGTCTAGCCTCATCTTGGACCCTTGGCCTGCATTCCCCTAGGGAGAGGGGTATGTGGTGTGGTATGGGATTATGTCCTCATTCACGCCGGGTTTTGTAACAACCACACCATTTACCTCCTCCTTCTAAGAGTTTTCCATCCCCTTGTTCTATACTCGTATTTTCAAATCGTCCACTCTCAAGATGAGCCCCTCAGTCCTCTTTGAAGATTCACTAATGTGCCCAAGGGTGCTCTGGTTTAACACCTGGAATGTTGGATTCTACCCAGACATGATTTCACCCATTTCTCAGGATTTTTGTTCCCCTTCATTAGGGTTTCCATCACCTTTCACATACAAAGGTACCCCCGAATGGCATGCATACTCGGCCCAAGGGCCCTCCTACCATTATGGGCCAATTCCCTCAAGGTTTTCGAACAAAAAATTGGTACAAGTCCCGTGTTGCGAATATGGTCAGCAGTCGACGCTCGTTTTTTGTTCCCACCTCAGGCCACAAGATATGGATACTGTGTTTTGAAGATGGTCAACAGTTATCCTCCATCGTCATTCCTACCCCATTAAACCCAAAATGTTAGTTACATGACTCACATCCTTCTCCACCTCATCAGGTCCTAGTAGAATTTCGAAACTCTTGGTACTATTCCTCAGTGCGCACTCGCACGTTAGGAGGAAAAAGCTGCGATAAGGAAATCATTTGGGGATCCACGGATTTCCCCTTTGCATGTATTTCAGGTATCATAAATACCTTATCCACCCTTACTTCCTACACCGAGTTTGACTCACGTAGGCTTAGGGATCAAATTAAGGTCCGCACTTATGTGGAATAGTCCCGCTTTTCCATGGTCCAAGCTCAAAGACTATAAACTAAGATCCATTTTTTAGAACTATGTACAACTTGATTCCCATTCCCATGGGATACGTAGGAACTCCTAGACATCTTTTCTTTAGGTCCAACTCAGGTTCTACTAATTGGTCTCTTCTGTTCCTCCTTTGGGGATTTTACTCTTATGGGACTGTGTGGTGTGGTATGGGATTACGTCCTCATTCACGTTGGGTTTGCATTAGCCACACCACGTACACTCCTTTCTAGGAGTGTACCCCCTACTTCCTATCCCATATGAAATTAAACTATATATTGTCCTGGATGATGTTAAAAGGCACCTTCAATAACTAATTGTGTCTTGATTACCACTCTCATTGGATACATAAGAACACCCAGACATCTCATCTTTGGGTCCAGCTCAATTGGGAGCTAGTTTCTCCTACCCCTTATCCTTTAATCTTTCCTGGCCCCTCATCCTGAGGTTTCCTCCTCAGAATTGCGCACGGTATGGTGTGGACCTTATCCTCATTCACGTCGAGTATGCTTTATCATGCCATGTGAATCCCCTCTGGAACCTCATCCCTCGTGTATACGTCTGAGACATATGACTTTAAACTATGATGCTTAGTCCCACATGACTTTAAACTATTGTTTCTATCTTGCACAACATTAAAAATGCATGGTTGGTCCCATCACATGATCCTAAATTGTGACAATATTTTCCTGGAAGCACGATGAAAAACGACACTACATTGTGATGTCCTCTCTCAAGGGACATCATGTTTGGTATAGGTTAAACACCATACCATTTTTAAATGACTTTATTCAGATTGATTCATGTTGTGATGCCTGGATTCGCTATTCTAGGCCCATCGCTTCACAAAAAAAACACCTCCATTCACCCTAAAGGACAAACAAGACCTATCAAATGCCACTTTTTTTGGCGTGAGGGCCGCACCTGCACACCCATTTTATCCCTGGAACTGGTACCTTACTGTGCCACCTCTCAAAACTACGCATGGCTTGATTCCCATCTTCATGGGATATGTAGGAACTCCCAAGCATCTTTCCTTTGGTTCTAGCCCAAGAACGACAAATCCGGTCCCCCCCTTTTTCAGACCCTTGGACTGAGTTCTTTTGGGGAACACTGCACCTTTACCCTGAAAAAGTCCAGGATACCCCACACTAACATTGGGAAGAAACAGTTTCCTCGCCAGAGAGGTCCTATCTAAAGAAAGGAATGATCCATGATCAGACCGATGAGTCCACCACAGTGGTGTATTTTTAAGAGTGTTGGATTCTTTTCGAACAAACCACCACTCCACCTTCCATGCTTTGTGTTCCCTTTATTCAGACCCTTATCCTCTTTCACGTCTAAAGGGAACCACTAATAGTATGGATGCTCAGCCTATGGACCACCTACTATCCTTGGCCAACGTTCCGGAAGACTAATGGATGGCATTTTGAGTCAGGCCCTGTGTTTCAAACATGGTCAGCGGCCAAACCTCATTTATTATCCCCATTTCAGGAAAATTCAATAAGGATGATGTGTTTCGAACATGTTAAACAATAATTCTTAATTGTCATGCCATCACTACAATGTTTAGAATCTTGGGTATTATGATTCATGCCTTTTATCCCCCCTATTCAGATTTATTCCAGCGCCCCTGGCGTTACCCCATTCATGCACAAGAGAACGCTGAGAAAACAATAATTCGGCTATTCTGAGAGCTTCATTCTCCAGTCTTGTCTCTCTCTTCTCTTTCCAGGAATCCCCCCTCGGGTTCCTAAAGCCTGGTTGGTACTCCTAAATTTAAAAATGAAGTAATAGTGTGAACATACCTTGTTTCTCACACTGGGTATGACCCACGTGAGCTTAGGAATGGACTGCAAATTATTTCAGGATTGTAGTTAAATGCATTAAACCAAATGAACAAGTAAATGAATATATCCATAAATATATCCATACATGAAGTTCAGAACAAGAGGTAGTAAGGAGAAATGAGTTTCTGAGTTCGACCAAAATAGGGCCCATAAGGGTCAACACCTTGGATAGATCGTTCCAGCACCGGTACCTTTTGGATTGTGGCCTCCAGGATTGATTCCCGCCCCCTGAGGACCATCTCTTCATCAGTTTCCACAGAGCACAGTTCACTTTCCCTATCCTGTGATTTCACCTGTTCAATTTGAAGATCGGTCATTTGGTGACCCGCTTCCACTAATTACTCTTGGGCGTCCGCCAGCTGGCCCCTCAATTGCTCCACAAGCTCTGATTAGTTGGAAATGAATACCTCATTTTATTTCATCTGTTCTTCAAGGTGTCAGGCCTATAGTTATGCCTTCAGGAATGCTTGGGCACTCCTCGACTCTTTCTGACACCGGGAAATGTCGGACCGTCAGCTAATCTCACGTAGCTTCTTGGCCATGTAGTCACGGACTGTCAAATGGAGATGATGAGCATCCACCCCTCCAACATAGAGAAAGTGTAGCTAGGTTTGGAGTGATCCCATCCATTTTAGCCATTCTACCTGGGGATGATCGAGAAAGTGATTGATACACTTCCACCCTTTGTGCCGCGTCATCCGGCTCTCCTCAACCACCTCCAAGTCAGAATCATCTATCTACTCGGGATCTGCAGGCCGGTAGTCGAGGAAGGTAACCAAGAGACCAGAAACGAGGTCTTCTTTGGGTACTCCTCCCAAGGGTTTAGGCTCTTCAATGCCTGGGCGACTGGGCGACCTTCCTCTCTTGCCTCAGTCTCGGTAGCTCCCTCGCCAACTTACAGCCCTGCCCTGACATTAGTACCGCCGATTTCCACCGCTATTTTCTCACCGAGTGCCGGGGCTGACTCGGTTTGAGAAGTGTGTCCTGAATGGGACAACACATTTTTCGTTGAATCAATCGTAGATGAACAGGATTTGGCAACCCGATGAGCCTCCAAGTCTGTGATTATTGCAAAAACAATGAACAACCTGATCGAATGGTCTCTCCAACAGTAAATACCGGCATTGAAGTAATGAGCTTACAAGATCCCAAAGAGTCAGCCTCTGGTGTTATAGCCACTACAGGAGATGTAATTGTAGGGGATCCCTCGGCACTCGTCATCTCAAGAATTGGCATTGGCTCCCCACCTTTTACTATTGGTGCCTCCCCCCCTTCGGATGGAGACTCTTGGTCGACACCAATATTTCCCTAAACAGGATAAGGAGATCTGACTGTGGGTTACAAAAAAAAAACAAAATTAAGGGTAAAGGATAGATAAGGGATGAGACATACCTCAAGTAGCTCAGTTATATCTATATCAGAGCCAATGATTTCACCACTCTCTTAGAGTCTCCCTTGGTGGGATTCCCCCTGAGACCATTCACCTTGAATCTCCTCTTCTCCTTCACCCCCTCCTGCACCTTCTCCTTCTGCCTCCTCCCCTTCTGTCTCACTACCCTCCGGATCCTCGTCATTGTCTCCATCCTCAGACAACATCTTGTATGGATCATGCCCCTGGCCGATCATTACCTTTACCATGAGGGATGGTTCCTCACGCCAACCTCATTGGCGTGCATAAGAATCCATGTCCATAAAGTATGCATGACGATGATGGAAGCTCACCTTTTCTTCAATACGAATGAGCCCAAACTCTGGAAACTGGAGTCCATATCATACTATCTTTTTCCAGAGGGTTTCGGTACCGATCGACTGCCGTAGGGTCATCTAGTCCGACCATAGAGCCAAAAAGATTGCGTCATATGAAGGTTGAAGCAGGTACCTTATCTGCTTCCCTGGGAGTTCCCTGGCTGCTCCGTGAGCCCCTCTCCTTCTATGAGATGAGGTCACAACCACGCCATGTGACATCCCCACTACTGAAGCCACGACCAGTGCAGGCCCAGTTTCCCAACATGCTTCCGACCTTTCCTCCCCAACATCACTGTGTTTTCTCTCTTGCCGCCCAGGTCCTACATTGGCTACCTTGAGTTACCAAACTCGCTTCCATAAAAGTCCCTGAGGGTATGCTATGACCTAATGTTCGACATATTCAGTTGAGAGTCCAGGTTCAACTACGGTGGGGGGAAAGATAATGACGTCCCCAAAGCCATAGGTTGTAAACATCATCCACATTGGGCGTAGAACACAGGGGTTCCTTTCCTCCTGGACATATGTGTACACTTTCTTTGGCATCCACTGGAGGCATCCGAACTGCCTAGCGAATCTTGACTGCATGTAGGGATCATAGAGGATTGTCCCATTAATCCGGGCCACAAACACCCCACCTATGATTCCCTGGAAGTATTCTCTTTGCTCTAGTGAGCCTTTCCCATTGTCTATCATCTGGCTAGTCAGGGTGGGTAATGGGAAAAATTGAAGTTGGCGTGATTTTCGATCCTGATCCTTATTCCTCCTCGTTCAGTGTCAACGACATGACCCCAACAATGCTTAGAAAGGAGGGTCACATGACATTACCTGGAGTACGAATTGCATTCGGAAAGGTATAGCCACTGCAATGAGATGGGACCCAACCATAAAAGATCTGGAAGGGACCAAAAATCCTCCTCAGTGACCCCCCTCTTGAAATGCATACCAAAATGGTGTACAGATGGGCCGACACAGGGACTTCCTGATTGAACCTTTGATTCGCGGCCATGATGCCATCCATCACTAGGGTCGTTGGATGAACTACCATCCTTGAGTCCCTCACTGGTAGGATCCACCCACTCAGGAATGTTGTAAGAAATCCATTGTACTAGATGTTTGGGTCCCAACTCTCATTTATGCTGAAGCCCCACGTGTGATATTCCCCCGCCTCCAGGATCCTCCAGTACGATCCGCTTTTTCTCCTCTGTGCCACGGTCGAACACCATCTCCCTCTCCCCTACATCTTGAATTTTGGATCTCTTCATAAGAACAAGATAAACCATTTCTTGTAAGCCATGTACTTCAAAAAATCCTTGACCCCCAGCCTCTTCTTAGCCAACTCCAATAGGTTCCATGTCAGTATAGGAGTTCATGATCCATCTCCCCATATGTTCCTCAGCGGTAGAAATTCATCGTACTGGTGCCCATAAAAGGGATACCCCCAATGCAATGAACGTCCAAAAGTTTGATACCAACTTCCCCATGATTAATATAGAAGGTATTGGTATTAGGGGACTATCGAGTAAATAGCTCTGGCCCGAGCTCATGCTAACAGTAGAAATGAAACTGCGACATCCACACCGCCTCGAACAAACCGATGTGCTATAGTTCGGCCCCAAACAGGTCACACTTCTGGCATACCCAATACACCCAGGATCATTCACTGGTGAAATTGCCTCCAGACCGCAGATTCCAATCCTGTAGCCAACCTTTGGTCTTGTCAGTAACACTCTGACGGAAGGTACTTGCGTAAAGGGCCAGAGAATCCTCCGCAACCAGGTCACTCCCCGAAATGGTCTTGGTCCTGGGATTCAGGATGTAAACGTCCATATGTCTGGTTTATCTACAAGGATGGCCATTGTAGGTGATATTATACCAAGGTAGGTCATCCTCACGGGTCACCCATGACCGCGATGTGTCGACTTCAAATCTTGGCACCGGTACCTCCTCCAAGATACTGAAGTCCCATAACGGCAAGTTATCAGACAATGCATATTCCTTCTGGGATGGTGTGATCATGTTGAAGAGAGTATGGTTATTGGATACGATCCTTCAGGTGCCATTTAACTTAGGGTTGGAAACCATCTCATCCCTTCGAGTGGTGAAAGCAACCTCTCTCTCAGCATCAACCCAACTAGAAGCTATCTTCTTCCGATGCAGTCTCAGGGTATCCATGAGAAATATCAGGGGTTGGCATGAAAAAATTAGGGTTGTCATGAAAAATAAGGGCTCAGTGTGAAAAAAATAGAAGTCAGCACTAAAAACCCCAGTTTTGCGTGAAAAACGATAGCTAAAGTCGGGGAATTACGCACAATCGAGATGATTTTTCACACAATCCCATGCAAATATTTCACACGCGAGAGCTCAGGACCTATCATGTGAGAAAAATCTATATGGATGAGGGACCCATGAGAGATTTTATAGGCGTAGAGCTGAATTTTCACATGCGCGCGAAAAGGGGATTACACGCCACTCATCGATTTTATGTGCCACTCATCTGTTTTACGCGCCGCTCTAGTTTTTATCCCGCGCGAGTCCCAGGGAGTTCTACATCTTGTTGTTTCCCTTGGAATATGACCTTTTCATTCCCTCAATGATTTTATTCTGAGGGGGGGCATTTTTAGAAGCCAAAAAACGCTGAAGGGCTAATGAAGGTTTTGGCACGACAAAGCGAAGCCATATTGGGACCCGACGATCCATTCTGGGGGGCTCGGAGTAGCCACATGAAAATTTTTTGGAGTTGCACGAAAAAATGGCTATCGCGTAGAAAACCAAGGGATTCATGAAATTTTTCCATGTGGGTGCAGAAATTTTCCACGCCCTGACTGCGGGAGCAACAATTTGTGCGCAGCCGCCCCATGCTGTTGAATTTGCGTGCCACCGACATCAGCGCACAAACTTTCACACGATCTCATTTTCCATACGGATCCACGACCATGAGCACCTATAAATAGAAGGTCCCCCCTTTGAATTCTGGGATAAAGAATCTGAACCGTCTCTCTGGTGTGAAATTCACCTCTCATGCGCATAAAAGATGCCTCTCAAGTACTGAATTTTTCACGCCAGGTCGCCCGGGGGTCTGCCTTTGTGCGATCACACTCAGGCTTAATCCTCATCCAAATCCCATCGAGTCCTGACCCGCACAAAATTCCTCCCTATTGCACACAATAATTTCTTCAGCGTGAAATTCCTTCCAATTGCACTCCCAAATTTCTGCACCGCCCTGACCATTTTTTCACCCAAAGGCCGATTGCACGCTGCCCCGACCTTTTTCACACACAAAGCTCCATTGCGCGCCACCCCGACCTTTTTTGTGCACATCGGACGATTGTGCGCCACCCCAGCCTTTTTTTGTGGAAGTAGCGCAATTATGTGCCCACCCTGCCATTTTTTCATGCAACTATCCCTTTTGCATGCAATCCCTACTTGTGCACCCATGATGTCTCTCTTACGAGCATCATTTTGGGTGCCTCTTACGCCCAAAACACCTTTGTCATACACTATTTTCTCATACGACCCTTTAGGCTCATACGAAGTAACTTCAAAATCCCTTGGAAGATACTGCCCACTACGTTGCTTGGCCTCATACTTCTTCTCATAGGCACACTAATGGCTATTTCTTCTTTGAATATCCACGCTAACATGGACTCCTCAATGGTTCGCTCCATAACACCCCATCACCATGGAATTTCCGGTGCATTCTCTTCACCAAGGTGCAGAGGGTACCAGTTATGTAAGTCCTAGGGGTGCGGAGCGAATCCACCTCGTCCGAGAGGCAGGACATTAAACTGCTAAACATCATCATCCTCAGCACATGATGTTAAACTGTGACTTCCCACCATAAAACCTACGCGGGGAAAGGGAAACCACCCTGGTGTAATCCCCCTAGCTTTTTTTGCAGGAGGCAGCACCCCTTCCCCTCCTTTCTTCGGTGCCAAATCCCTCTCCCGCTGGGCTTTGTTGCCACCAAGACTCCATCCTAGAGTAAGTCCCAACCTCTTTGGGCTGCTAACCACGCATAAGCCCCTGTTTCCTCTTTGGGCTGTGATCACGTGTAAGCCCCAATCCCATTCCCACAGATACACCTTTCATGACGTGATCGTCAGGTCTTTGTTGTCTCTTGTTTCTCACACCAAGCATGACTCACGTGGGCTTATAGAAAGCACTAACCATGAAATCCTCTTTGGGAATCTTAAAGTGTAATCCCAACACACCATCCTACACTACGAGGTCTTTGATCCTTGCCAAGGCAAGGTACGCAGGAAGCCTCTCTAAGGTTCAATCCCAACACCCGGTCATTCTGACTCCCTTCATACCGGTTCACCCACACCATCCTGAACTAAGTGGTCTTTGATCCTTGCCAAGGCAAGGTACATAGGAAGCCTACCTTATGTTCAAGCCCAACACCCGGTCATTCCAACTCCCTTCACGTCAGTTCGACCAAACCATTCGGAACTACGAGGACTTTGATCGTTGCTATGGTAGGGTACGTAGGAAGCCTCCCTGAGGTTCAAGCCCACCGCCATCCATCGGTCCTGACCATCTTCACGTCGGTGCACCAATCCCCCATTATGAACTACGTGGACTTTGATCCTTTACAAGGAAAGGTACATAGGAAGACTCCCTAAGGTTCAAGCCAAACAACCATTGGTCCTGAACACTTTCATGTCGGTGCACCAATTCCCCATCCTGAACTACGAGGACTTTGATCCCTACCTTATCAAGGGTATGTAAGAAGCCTCCACAAGGTTCAATCCCACCACCCCAGTCGTTCGACAATCTTTACATCGGTTCACCAACACTTTAGGCTGCCTCAGAGCATAAGCCCCAAATACCCCCCATCTGAACTACGAGGACTTTGATCCTTTCCAAGGCATGGTATGTAGGAAGCCTCCCTGAGGTTCAAGCCCAACACCTGGTCATTCCGACCCACCTCCACATCGGTTCGCCTACACCATCCATCTGGACCCCAGGTCTTTATTCACGTCGGTTCACCCCCGGCCTTCATGGAATTAAACTGTAGACCCCATTCAGTGGTAAGCCGTTGTGCCCCATGCAGCGGTAACCCATTGTGTCCCTCAATCAAGAGTAAGCCGTTGTATCCCGATCAGTGGTAAGCCATTGTGTCTCCTATTCAACGACAAGTCGTTGTAATCCCATTAGATGGGACCCACATATTTGGTCTGTCCTAATGACATTAGACCAACTCGGGATACTAACCACGCGTAAGCTCCGTACACATCATCAGGTTGTTGTCCTACGTGTACACCCCAATTAAAGCTCATCATCTGATCTTTACCTCGAGCCTATGTTTCTCAGGAAGGTCATGTCCCAACCCAGAGGTTACACTTCCTCTAGGATCCATCCACATGTCCATTCTCACAAGTCGCCTCCTTAGACATCCCATCACCCTCCTGAACTACACGGACTTTGATTCCCTGCCACGGAGATATATAGGAAGTCTCCATGAGATTAAATCCCAACATTACTATCATCCTCATGGTGGTTCCATCCCATTCACCACCCATTTCACTCAGCACCCCATCATCCATCTTGATTCTTACCTAGGATGGCACATCCCGGTAAGATCATGTCAACCCACCTACATCAGTGTGTCCTCCAGGGGTTCCACTCATCTGATCCACTCTAGTCAGTGTTCTGATCAGTTCGATCTGTCTCCCCTAGACGTTAAACTTGAGGCATACACTATGTTAAACAAGGAAAGTTGAGGAAAACCTCAGAGACATGCCTATGGAATATAATTCCTCAAATTCTACGCGGGATGCCTAGGGTAAACACGCCCTCGAGAAGCCCGATAATATGGGGAAGAAACCTAGATGTGCCAGTGTACCAGCATCTAGACATGCCAGTGATGTACAACGTGACTAATCTCCTAACTGAAGGTTGCTTCCCTAACCGGACCCCTTGGAATGTCCCGACATAAGCAGTGTAATTAAATAGTGCCCATGAAGATATGGCACTAGGAAGAGTTTCAAGAACAATGTATTAAGTCTATAAGGGAGACTTGGACTAGGTGACGAGTTCCAAGGTGGAATCCAAGGAAGGAAGAACTGACATCCCATCATCCCGTTTTGATCAAGGAGAAAACATCCCTGAACAAGGATCATATGTCGTCCGCCTTTGGAAATCAGGAATACAGGGCAACAGACAACACCTTCCTTCCCGCCAAATGAGACGGACGTGCGCGCCTCGACGAAAGCGTCAGAAACAACCATCTAGAGTTTCTAGTTTAAATTGGAAGCACTATGTTTATGTTCTTGTAAATGACTTTTCTAGATATACTTGGACCTTCATTATGACTCACAAAAGTGAAGCCTACTCTTATTTTACTAAATATGCCAAGTCTGTGGAAAATCTTAGTGGACTTAGAATTAAATCCTTAAGAAGTGATCATGGACATGAGTTTGAAAATAAAGAGTTTGAATCCTTTTGCTCACAAAATGGTTATAGTCACAATTTCTCTGCCCCTAGAACACCTCAAAAAAATGGAGTTATAGAAAGAAGAAATAGAACCCTGTAAGAGGTTGCTAGAACAATTCTTAGGGAATATGACCTACCTATTTATTTTTGGGCTAAAGGTATCAACACAACATGCTACATAATCAATAGGGTGTTGATCAGACATATTCTTAAAATGAATCCTTATGAGTTATATAACAATCGAAAACCCAAGGTTAACTACTTAAAAGTTTTTGGTTGCAAATTCTATATCCTTAATACTAAGGACAATATTGAAAAATTTGCATCCAAGAGTGATGAAGGTATCTTTTTAGGATATTCCATGTCTAGTAAAGGCTATAGTGTGTTCAATAAAAGAAATAAATGTGTGGAAGAATCTGTCCATGTCAAATTTGATGAAACAGACCCACATGAGCCTAAAACCATTTTAGAGCACCTGGAGGATGATGTATCAAATCTGAACATTAATTCAAAATCCTCAAACCATTCTGTGAAAGAATCAGTGAAAAATTACAGTTCTGGAAATTCCTTACACTCAAGTCACAATGAACCTGAACCTATTGATGAACATGAAATCACTAGTTCATCCTTTTCTAGAGCTGTTAGAACTCTTAAGAACCATCCCTTAGATGCTGTTGTAGGAGACCTAGACAAAGGAACTCAAACTAGAGCTTCTCTTAGAAATCAGGTTGAACATCAAGTCTTCTTGTCACAACTTAAACCTAAAAACATTAATGATGCTATCAATGATGAATTTTGGGTGATGGATATGTAAGAAGAACTTAATCAGTTTGAAAGGAACAAAGTTTAAAAACTTGTTGAAAGACCCAAAGACACATTCACCATAAGCACTAAATGGGTGTTTAGAAATAAGGTAGATGAATCTGGTAACATAGTTAGAAACAAGTCTAGATTGATTTCACAAGGTTATAGTCAAGAATAAGGAATTGACTATGAGGAGACCTTTGCACCAATAGCTAGACTTGAAGCCATCAGAATCCTGCATATACTGCACATCTAAATTTCAAACTATATCAAATGGATGTTAAGAGTGCATTCTTAAATGGGTATATAGCTGAGGATGTATTTTTTGAACAACCCTCTAGTTTTACGAACCCCTATTTTTCAAATCATATTTTTAAATTATAAAAATCGTTATATGGTTTAAAACAAGCTTTAAGATCCTGGTATGAGAGGTTGAGTACTTTTATTATTTCCAAAGGTTTTATAAAAGGATTATCTGATCCTTCCCTTTTTATAAAACGAGTTTCTAATGATGTTTTAGTTGTTCAAATATATGTAGATGACATTATCTTTGGATCTTTGAGAAATTATTTATGTATTGATTTTTCTAAAATGATGCAAAAATGAATTTGAAATGAGTTTAATGGGTGAACTAAAATTCTTTCTTAGATTTCAAATCATTCAAAATAATGATGGTATTATTTTAACTCAAAGTAAATATACTAGAGATCTTATAAAATGTTTTGGATTGGATAACACTAAAAGTAGTGACACTCCCATGAGTACCACTTGTAAGTTGGATCTTGATGAAGATGGAAAATCCATTGATCAAACCACTTATAGAGGAATGATCGGAGGTTTACTCTACTTAACTGCTAGTCGACCTGACATTATGTTTAATGTGTGTATGTGTGATCATTTTCATGCAAATCCTAAGGAATCTCATTTAAATGCTGTAAAAATAATTTTCAAATACCTCAAGAATACACCCAATCTAGGAGTGTTCTATCCTATAGGAAAATCATTAAATTAGTTAGTTATTCTAATGATGACTTCGGTGGATGTATTTTAGATAGAAAAAGAACCTCTGGAACATGTCACTTTTTAGGAAAGTCACTAGTATCATGGTGTAGTAAGAAACACAATTCTGTTTCATTATCTACTACAGAAACTGAATATATAGCTGATGGCAGTTGTTGTGCACAAATATTGTGGTTGAAACACCCATTACAAGATTATGGAAATCAATTCAGACATGTACTGATAAATTGTGACAACACAAGTGCTATTAACATCTCAAAAAATCCTGTTTCAGATTCTAGGAAAAATAATATTGACGTAAGACATCACTTTTTGAGAGATCATTATCAAAAAGGTGATATCACTTTGGAATTCATTGGTACTGAATATCATCTTGCTGATATATTTACCAAACCATTAAATTATTAAATAATAGACTACATCATACATGAACTAGGAATGATAAATATTAAGTAAATGTATTACTATTTTATATCTTACTGTTTTATATCTTACTATTCCATGTTTATGGTCTCATAGTTAGTATTTCATGATTACTGTCTGACAGTCACTGTCTCACCGTAAATTTCAGTTACTGTCTCACCGTAAAGTTTAGTCACTGTATCACCGTAAAGTTCATTCATTGTCTCACCGTAAAGACCTGATATGGTCTCACCATAAATATTCTTTATTGGTTTTATTTACAAATTAAAAACCGTATCACAGTAATTATTCATTTCACATTTTTTACTTTCCTGTGATTTTATTTTTTTGTAATGTTTAGTATTCCTAAATGATAAAATAAAGGAAGTATCACCTGTTATTTACTCAAGATTTCTTATATTCACTCAATTCGTAACCCTTATTCAACCCTGAAACCCTTCTATCTCTCAAACCTTTGGTAAATTCCCAAGATGAAATACCCTTCATCATCAACTCCTATGAAACGTAGCTAAAAGAAGATGAAGATCACACCTAAGCTAGCACCCAAAGGTCCTCTAAATCAAAATTTGTTGAACCAAGTAGTAGTACCTGAGAAAGAGATATTCCCTAAGTGTATTTTGTCGAGTAAGTATCTAGTTTTGAATTTTTTTAAAGAGAAAGGCTGGTTAGAATGGTTTTTGAAGGAAGATAGACCTATCTACCCTAATCTAGTGGCTCAATTTTATCAGTATGTTCAGTTCTATTTTGATTTTGGTGATGGCTATGCTATAAGGATTTGGATAAATGGACAAAGATGCACATTATCTTTGAGGTTATGGGATGCATGCCTTGGGATACCTCATGAAGGCATCTGTGAGGACTATCAGAGAGGACCACCACCTTCTTGTGAATTATTTGTTTTGGATGATGCTTTAAAAATCTTAATCGGAAATGGCACCAAGAGGAGAGCCATTTCTACTGAACTAGATAGAGAATATAGACTTTTGTTTAAGTTTATTTAGAACTTGATTAGCCCCAGAAAAGGTGATTTCGATGTACTAAAATATCAGTATGTGTTTCGGATTCATCTTACGAAAAATGGGCACAAGATCAACCTTTGTAAGTATGACATACACCATATGTGTGATCTGATAAAAACCACATCCAAGTCAACCTCTCTATTTTATTCTTGCCTTATCTCAGTCATGCTTCATGCCAAAGGTATGGTTGGACCTAATGAAGAAGCTATCAAGGATTGTGAGTTCTACCTTTAAAATTTCATTATCAAGAGGATGGAAATCAATTGGAATCCTCGGAAAAAGGAATAGGTGGAATAAAATGATAGGATATATGAAAAGTTCAATGTAGTAGAACATCCCTCAAGACCAAAAGATATTTCTGATCCTGGTCTAGAACCAGATGAAGTTGTTGATTATTCTGAATAAGAATAAGAAGAGGCTGTTGTGCCTATTAGGGAAACTGTTTCTGATAAGGAAGATAATACTCATATTCCTCATGTAGTAATTGAAAAATAAGTCCTTGATCTTAAAGATTTTTCTAATATAGAAGATCAACCCGAATTTGAAACAAAATCTGTTGGCAAAGAAACCAAAAATAATAATATGGAAGATCTTATAGCAATAGAATTACCTATTATGCAAGAAGCTGACCTTGAGGAACTCCTAGTGGAACAATCTGTTCCTGAAGTCAGTCCTTCGGTTGAGGCTGGAGCTGGTTTTTTAGTTGGCTAGACAGGAAATGGGTGAGGAACTAAGAGATGAATTCGTGTAAATAGATCAAGACTCGAAGCCTCTCAGTCCTGAGAAGGACACAACTATTGAGGGGAAGAAACCTCCAAATCTGGAATCTACTCAAGTACCAAACCCGATTGATTCAAGCCCTATAGACACTCGATATAAATTCCCCAACTTTTATGATGTAAATGACTCTCAAGAAGTCTCAGTAAAAGGCCTTGAACTTCAAACTATGTTCGAATTGAAATATATCTCTAATATTGCCCCTAAAAAAGAACCTGAGCCCATCTCTATCCCTATCCCTGAACCTTCACCAGAACAACCATCCTTAGTGAGTAAATATGATCTGAAAGAATTTGGAGCTACCCTTTTGTCTGGAGTTGAAAAGCTCCTGAATATCCAACCAGCTCCTGTAAAAAATCTAAGCGAGAGATATGCCTCACTATTGTTGGAAAAAGTTATTTGTCAAATTCAAACCAAAATGCTTCATGATATTCAAGAAGTCAAAGTTGAAAACAAACTGATTAGTGATGAAGCAGACTCTAAGAGGTATGATTGAAGACATGAAGAAAGTGATGAATTCAAGATCAGATCTTGCTTCCCATACTGTGGTTCCTGTTGTTCCACAAACCCCACATAATATTGCCTCTTTTATTCAACCTCATTTAGCTCCCTTAGCTGAAAAGGTCACTAAAAGAAACAAACAGATTGTGAAAGAGATGCGAGAGCTTGTTCTTAATCTTAACAAGCTCACTGATGAGTATACAGGGTGCCTTAAAAAAGTTCTAAATCAACTAAAATCTCTTACCTCATCTGTCACTGCTTCTAAAGCATCTGTAAAATCATCTCAACCTTCCTTAGATAGTGACCTTCTCAAAACAGTGGTCAAAGAAGAACTTCAGACTGTGCTTAGTGGTTTTAATAAAGATTCTCTATCGGAAGTTATTAAGAACAGTGAAAGAGTTCTTGATCTAGTCCAAATCCATTCAAAAATTACTAATGATTCTCAGTTATAAATTACCAAGAAAGTGGATTTCTACTTCAACCGAATCTTCTCAAAGACTGACATGACCAATCATTTCAAATATCTTGTAGAAAATCTGAGGATTCCTCCTGTTACTCAAGCGTTCAAGACTCAAGTCTAATAGCTCATAGATTTCACTTGTCTGTTGTATAAGTTTATGTAAAACAAGGATGACTTTGAGAAGGCAATGCAGTATGGTGGAGAGATCATTGCTGATTTTATCAAGCTTCTGAGGCCCTATCTTCATGTCCAAAGTACAACTATTTTTGCTCCTACAACTGCACCTCTGGGATCTGGTTTGCCTACATTCACATATGACCTCACCTCCACTTCTATGTCTTTTAGTCAGGAAATAAGTTAGATTAGGCCTGTGATCCTTGATCAACAACTTCCTCGGTCTTATAGTACACCTACACTAGCTCCCTCTGCCTTTGAAGGTCTTTCTTTACCTTCTCTCTCAACCAGATCACTCACTTATTCTACCTCAACCTCTGCTACTATGGCTTCCTCTTCTGCTACTGCTACTAAGGGAAAAGAGAAGACCAACCAGTGAAGAAGGAAAATTCTTACTCTCTTTTGATAAGAATCTTGTTACATTTGTTTTAATTTTTGTAATTCCCCTGTTTTTATCTAATACACTATGCACTTTTCTTGTCTCTTTTGTCTTTCTTTTTCTTGCTACTTTTTGATAATCCCAAAAGGGGGAGAACTCTCTATAGGATAACTCTCTAAAGGAGAAAACCCACTTTATATATGTTATATACAAATTAATTATGTCGTTGGAACTAATATACACTCTAAATATACATAATTTTTGATCATAAAAAAGGGGGAGATTGTTGGATTCCTCATGTATTAATCATGTTTTAATGAGAAAAAATCCTATTCAGTCTATAAAACTTGTTAACTCAATGTAATCTATCTCACATAAAATGTACAGTTGTTTAGTAAAAGCTATCCAAATCTCTTAAGTGCTATACACTCATCTTGGTTACTGTACACTATCTCTTGATTTACTTTATAATGATTTCTCTGATGAATGATTAAGTTTAATCCATTCCATAAATACCACTACTTAAGTCTAAATTTAGATATTTTCCTAAGTCTGATACACTATGAATAATCAGACACCGTGACTATGAGACACCATGAAAAAGCAGACACCGTGACTATGAGACACTGTGAACAAGCAGCCACTGTGACCATGAGACACCGTGAACAAGCATACACAGTGACCATGTGACACCGTGAACAAGCAGACACCGTGACCTTGATACACCGTGAACAAGATGACACCATGACCATGATACTCCATGAACAAGCATACACCGTGACCATGAGACGTTGTGAACAAGCAGACACCGTGACTATAAGACATCGTGAACTAGACACTGTGAACCAGACACCGTGAATGAGACACCATTTCCATGACATACTGTGACACTGTTTCTTAATATGTTTTGTTGTATTTCAATTTAATCTCTAACGGTCATATTTGAAGATTTTAAATGCACTGACATAATGTCTTTTTATAGAAATGCCATCTTACAGTACAAGGTATGAGGTGTAGAATACATGAAACCTATCAGCTCAAACACATGCAATCCAAGATAAAAGAGTAGTGCGTCCCAGAAAAAGAGAGAGAATGGAATGATAGATTAAAGAGAGGAAAAAATGGGCATAAGAACAATAATGAAAAACTCACTCAGAGAATAATTTTGAAGAAATAATTTTCAGATGCAACTCGATGCTGTTGGAGAACACATGAAGCACAATTGAATCCCATAATCGAGAACATCTTCACACTGTCAAATGTCACGAAGAACACAAATGGGATCTGTCTAACTTGCGAGACTCTGTTTTCCATACAAGGACTTGATTTCTACACATGCTTCATCTCAAAAGTCTAGAGCCGCAAAGACTAACATTCAGAGCATTTCTAATCCTATCTCAATATTTATGATCTGTTGTGTATCATTTTACTAGATTTTGAGAAGTGTGTGTATCTGTATAACAACACACTCTGTCTCCTGCATTAAACTAAAGGATACAAGATATCCTTACTCAAACATCTTTTTACACTTGTGTATACCCACTGATAAGTGTGGATGAGGTTCCTGTGTGGCCTGGTTGTTTGTACCCACGAAGAACTGTGGAAGAGGTCCCTGTGTGACCTGGACAATCCTGTGTACTGTTGTTTAACCCCGATCCAGGGTTTGAATCAAGTTTATTTATATAAACTGCTTGGTGGCGGGTGATCACCATGTGGAGTGGATTAGGTCTTGGCTTGAGACTGAACCTCTTTTTTCATATACACTGTGTTGCTTAATTTAGTCTTCTCTATTTTAATACTTCACTGTATAATTCAGAAATAAATAAATCCACTTTGATAGTTAATCTTGGAAAGAAGTTATAATTGTCTTTTATTAGTAGAATAACTCCAAAAGTAATATTAATAACCGACATTAAGATTACTGTGAATTAATCAATCTTATAAGAAGTTATTTAAACAGTCAAAACTTTATAACCATATTACTTTGATTAACTGGGTTGTATTTAACCTTATTAGGGACATTGTTTAAGAATACTTTTTAACAATTTTTTTACAGATACTCAATTCACCCCCTCTTGTGTAATCTACTCCGACCAACAAGTACCTCTTGGAATTTTATATAATTATTATATATATCTTCTTGGAATTTAATGTTTCATTTGATATTAATTATTTCATGGGGTTTATGATTTAAAAGTTATAAAAGTGGTAAGGGTTTCATCTGAAGAATTATTTCTTTGATACAAGTGTTCTTTTATACACCCAATTTATTTTAAATTGTGAATATACTTTCTCATTACATATTATATATTTAATAATTCATAATTAATGATATTTTATGTTAAAATTAATTTCCTCAATTCATGGTATTTTTATTCAAAAGTTACCAAAGTGGTAAGCATTTATATTTCAATTTAATTTTAATCAGGATTGATTCTTCTTGAATTTACATTATATAAAATTATTTGATCATTTATAATAAAACCCTTTCATTTTATTCTCCTAAGTTTATTCATTAAATTTTCATTTAATTTATTAGTCTTTATTTATTTGGTAATTAAAATTATTGAGATTTTTTTTAATAATTTTGTTTCTGAATTTCTCTGTATGGTGAAAAATCCTATTTCTTTAATATACTTGTTTTATAAAAATATTTTCAAAAATATTTTTGATATTCAAAAAATTATTTATTAAAATTTTTTTTATCCATGTTTGAATGTTTATAAAAAAATCTAGAGGAATCTTCTTTTCATTTTTAAAATGACATACTTTTTAATCTTTTTACAATATTGTGAAAGTAATTATTTTTTTTATCATATAGGAAATGTATGAAATTACATTCCTTCATAATCACTTAATTCAATGAAGATTCCATTATAATTTTCCATGTTTATTTTCTAAAATAATTTTTTTTCCTATAATATTTTGTAAATTTTTAGATTTTGAATAAGTGATTTCAAATTTAAATGGTTTTTTTTCTAAATAAACATTCCATGTAATATTTGAAATAATTTTTTATCAATTATAACAACATTTTATGTTATGGATTAATTATACATTATATATATATTTGTCTCATATATATACCTATATTATTTTATATTTTTTTTATGGGTTAATAAATTCCTTATGATCATTTATAAAATGTATTTATTATAAAATTTCCTTTTATTATGATACGAGGAAAGGTTATGCCACCCATTTTCATCCCATGGGTTATTTTTATCTTATAACTTTTGATTGATTTACATTATTTAGAACACATTTATCATGATAAATTTATGGTGGGTGGGCCTAGATAGTTGTACAATGAATTAGGTAAATATTTAGTCTCATAATACATCATGTATGAGATTAGGGAGTAAACCTAATCCATTATGGGACTTTTTGAACAATGTGATATTGTCTAGGTAGTTATCCTTTAATCATGTTTATGTCATGTTTTATGCTTTGTCAACATTTATTGTGATTCCATTATCTTATGATACGATGTTAATTATGTTATTATCCCATGTGATTAATCTTGAATATTCACTTTTATGATGTCATGTAATACTTTTGACACACAAGTTATGTTTTCTTATCAAGTAATTCACTTATTAGGATTTTTAGCTCAACAATTTTGTCTATTTTTTCCTTAGGTTATACCATGTAGTTTTAGGAGATCAAATGGATTTTAGATCACATAATTTATAATAAAGTAAATCCATTTTATTTTATTCTCACATTTAGGATTTATTATCCCATTCTATAAAAGATACTTGGTCTTTTCAATCATTGTTTTTATATTAATGGATATTTATCTTAAAAATCATGTAAAAATAAGTTTAAAAGTATTGTGTTTCAATAATGATTCCCCAAATTAACTTAATAGTTATTAATAAAATAATTCAAGTAAAAAAATATCACTTAATAGGATATCAAATAGGCTTGTGGTAGGAAAAACACCCTTGTCACAATTCGGTTGTGGGCTCAAGCCCCGTGACATTTCTGGATAGAATGGGTTGTGACCAAACATGTGGGTTGTTATTTTTGGATAAATATAATAATATAATTCCTATAACATTCCCAAAATTATTAAGAACAAATTATAAATAGAATTAATCATAAAATCACTTTTTTAACCACTATGGTTTTCTTTATATCTTATTATTTTCAAAAAATCGTATAATATTAATTTAATATTATCATCTTAAGATCAATTATAATATTAAAAATAATGGTTATTAACAAAATTAAATTCATGTCCAAAAAATATAAAATAATTATTCATTAAATAAACATCCAAATAAAAAAATATTCATATCCAAAGGGTTCTATTCCCATTAATGCCTCCCAAAATATCCTTAATCATGTTAAATTTCAATCACATAAAACCTTGCAATGGATAAATATGACTTTAAACTTATGATAAAGACTATACTTATCAACCGAAGACCCATTAGGTTTATCCCATATCACTATGGAGGATCATAGGTCTCCATAAGTTCTATTATCTCATGCATAATAATGGTTCATAAATAAAATATGAATTTAACTAAGCATATCCCTTGAGAGTTCCAAACTCGGTGTGTATTAAGTGAATATTCTGTAATGAATTGACTTTTCATAAAGGTAATGATTTTTTTTGTCTAGTAAAATTAATTTTTTACTAGGTAAATGTTCCCTAAGGAAAAAATCAAGGTCTTAGGAGCATTCTAATCTTGTTTAGAGCCCAAAGCTCTAGAAATTAGATAGGTAGACTAGCCACATTATAGGTACATGATTAGTGCTAACCGCGTGACTTAACCAAGCAGAGATCTCAATGTATAGAAAGATGTCACATGGTTTTCCCTAATCGTACAAGCTGAGACCCATGCCCTTGAACAAAATAAATACTTTTTAACATATGCTTCTCATGCTGCTTGAACATAGTTAGAAAAATCGTGTGCCTAGCCTTTGTGAGGGGGGGGGGGGAAGTTCATGGTCAATGTCTCGTACACAATTGATGCATGATTTATCCAATCGTGTGGCCAAACCATGTGACCCACATTAACATAGGGGTAAATTAATCTTTTTCCCCTAAAATGTTTTAACCCCTTTCACTTATTTTTTAGTCCTCCTCCAGTGCATACCCCCTTCTCCTCTCTGATGAAGATCATCCCTCAAGCCTAAGATATGAATTTCCATTTATCTTCCATTGGATCCCCATTTTCAATTCCTTCAATAATTTTTGAATCTTCAATGGAAATATATTTACTCCAATTTATTTACTTATTTGTTTATCTTACCATATCTATAACTATTTCAGTGTGATATCATATTCCCTATTTTCAAGTCATTTGTTCGATGGTCTAATTTCTCCTATTCTATATCAATTTAAAGGTAAATACTGGAGGCAGAGAGTTCCATAAACATAAGGTAGGTGGTATAATAAGTTTGAAAAAAATTAGGTGATTTTATAGCTTCTCCATTGTGATACCAAAAATTTCTATGCAATTCCTTAAAAAGTAAATTTCCATCGTAAATAAATTGAACCATGTTTGGGTACTCCTAAGGGTTTGTATCTAATTGTTATAGGTTTCCTACCTCTTAAATGCCACCCATTTGGGTTTGTTGAATAAATTTACCTCTTTGAGTTAAATTTTTAATTTACCAAACCAACTTCTACGTGGTTTGGATTAACTATTAAATGGGTTTTCCTTACTTTGTAACTGAAATGCTTTAAATTTATTTGAATGTATGTGGGTGGAATGGCAATGCTACATGTTGAATAATTTTAAACTTGTATTATATTTATTGTGACACCCAAGGTTAAGTTGGGCTAAATGATTGTTAATGATTTAGAGGTGAATTGTCATTATTATTATTGGACCATGGATATTGCTCAGTGAACAATGGTTAAGGGACTTATTGAGCATGGATCTTCATGAGACATTATGTGGGGTGATTGGAAGAGAATATCACACTATATACTCTATTTATATGATTATAATGATACTCTATATTCCCTTTCATTGGGTGATAGGAATGAAGACTCACCCCACCATCTCAAGTGATGAGCATGATGTCTCACTTTTATCTGAGATTCAGGTCTTGTAACCTTTTCTCACAGTAATACTTAGTTAGACTAGTTATGTATGAATGAGATATTCCATGATTCCGGATATCAATTAGTATATTGGTATATTCCTATAAATGAAATCACATATCTAGTGAATATACAAGTATATATATATATTTACATATATATGATAAACTGATCAGAATTATCATAGCCTATGCTGAAGAAAGAAAAGTCTATTAGGTTTCCTATTAGAACCTAAGATCACTAGTTTTTTTCTAGAGTTGTTAATTATTCATCATAATTGCACACTACCATGTAATACACAATAACTAGATTATTTTAGACACCATTGGTGGTGCCTACTAAGTTTATCTCACACAATACTTGGGCCTCTTATGGTACCCAAGTAATCTCCATGACTACATGTATTGATAATAGAAATCACCTTCCTCGTGATTCTTGATCTATTAGCTAATAACATGGATCATGGGAGAATAAGACCAAGCATTTTCTCATGTTGTAGTGGGGAGATATTTTTGACTTTTGGTATTTTTGTATAGAATGTTTCATACTCATGTTCCCTATATCCCATGTATCCCCTTTTTGAATATCAGTATTCCTTGACATAATAATTTATATGAATCTGCCTATGGAAATTTTTTATTATCATTATTTCTTGGATGTTTATGCTCATCTATTTTATTATGATGCATGTTTCTATTGTCCTATCTGTTATACCATGATTCAACTATTTATTATCATTGTTTATTTATATGGAACCACTCTATTAATAGGGTATTGTATCCACACTATACCACTTTGGACCCTCACTTCTTGTTAGAAGCCTCTGTCATATGGGGTGGTGTACTTGAGGCTATGTAACCCACCAATTCGAGGCACCATTTTAGTGGATCCCAGGTTGGGATGATATAAAGTGTTTTTAGATATATTTTTCCTTTTTTTTTCTTATTATTTTGGTATTAGATATGAAACTTGAATGTAATGAAATTTTGTAATGAGCTTGTGTCTTGGAGTAGCTAACCCATGTACATGGAAAATTCAATTTACCTAAAATGGGTTATTGTTGTTATGATATGTTTCTATTAAAGTTGTAATGATTTCACTTTTGGGCGATGATCATGTTTTATGATGTTATTATTATTGATATTATTATTATTATTATTATTATGGATACATTCTCCTTGGCATTGTATGACAAAGAATTTTCATCTCATTCATCATTATAGGTACCTTAGGATTTATATGCCATGATTTTTTCAATTCCATTTTTACATAGTACGTTCACTTTCCTATTGCATATAGCTCGGTACCCTGTTATTATATTGAAATTTACTAACTCTCTTTGTAGGATGAAATAATTGGATTAATTAAAGATCCTACATCAATATAAATAGTGTTTCCAACATATATTGATAAATACACATTAATTGAAAAATTATACCATATTGTGGGTTCTAGACATACTAGTTCAATTGACCAAAACGACATTAGTTGATTTTATTATATTAATTCAAATTGGAATTTATAGAGAAATTACTTATATAAATTTTTAGTGGTGATTAATTTAACCAAATCATATTTATATGACATGTTACATCCTGACACCTGATTTAAAGGTGAGGACACATTTACATGAGGAGCCAATTGTAATTTATAAGGAGGGTGACCTTTATAAATTGGGAATAATGATACATCTAATTGGACTGTAATATATATATATATATGTGTGTGGGTGTGTATATATATAAAAGTATGAACTTAAATGAATTTAAAAATTTTAAATGAATTAGTTATCGTTAATTGGGGATTCCAATTTTAATGTAAAGGGTGTGCTCCTCTATAAATTGCAATTTACACTCCACATATTAGAATCTTTTCGTATGATATGATACCTAGACCCAAAACCGGCCTTTGAAGTGGGTAGTTTGGGGTGTTTTTTTTCAACTCTTGTGGACTGTTATGGGTTTCCTTTATCACATCGATCGAGCTTTTGGAGTAGGTATAGAGGTGTGATCTTTTTTAGATGAAGGATATGAAACTATCCTATTAGATATTTATATTCATTCAATTGTTAATTTATCTTCTAAGGTGTGAGTTTTTCATTATAGAATCATGCCACCATGATATCCTTAGGTTTTACACCAAGAAGGAGGTGATGAACTTTCTCTAGAGGTGGTAGGACCTAAGCCACCAGTGATACCTCATGTAGATCCACCTATGGAACCACCTTATATTCCTGGTTTGAGAACTGACAGCTAGTTTCAAGAGGGTTTCCTTCATATAGTGAATTCTATGCAATGAGTTTATTGTACTTACCTGAATATGATAGAGTTTAATTGGTAATTATAGTAGTATAATCCTCCCACTTTATTGGGGGGTGGTATTCTACATGGTGTTGAGTTGTGGAGGAGGCCATGCTTTCTATATTTGATCATCTCAAGATGCATCTAGAGTAGAGGGTCAAGATCATTTACTATATGCTATGTGGTTCCTCCAAGAAATGGTGGGATGCCATTATCATAGAAGACCAACATCAAGATATGATATGTTGGGATTTCCAAATAATCTTCTATGATTACTTCTTTATATTGACTTTGAGTGTTGACCGAGCTAGAGAGTTAATAAACTTTCATTAGGGATCCATGTCTATAATATAATATTCTAAACATTTTATTGAGATACAATGATTCCAACCTTATTTGGTGATGAGCTCATGACTATGATGAGATTTGAGGATGGGCTGGTATACACCATTTGATCATAGGATAACATTTTTCAATTGACCACTATTTCTATAATCTTCAGCGAGGTCCTTGTTATTGTTCAAAATTTAAGGGAATCTGATGGTGGAATAAGGGATATTGAGAACCCATACCTAGAAGCTATTCTTAAAGCGGATGAAAGACTCTCTTAGAGTTTTTGTGTGTGTTGGAAGTGGTAGTTCAAAATGTCATATTTATTGTTTCATCATCTTTCACCAGTGTGTGAAATTAGTACACACTAATCCTCAATGCATGCAGGATCTAATTGAGTCCAGAGGTTATAGAAGGATGATCCACATTTAGCATTTCTATAATACATTTCCACTAGTTCCTAGTAATAGAGGATCTAAACCTACTCTACATTCAAGAGAGGGGATAATAGTACCCACTAGGTAGTTATCTATAATACCACTACAACTCATGTTGCAGTAGTGGTTGAGGTAGAGGAAATAAAACTCAGGATTCACATCACCAGTAGAGTGGGCTTGATCAGGGTAGTCAGGTTGTGACACAAGGCCCCAGTATGGGATACATACATGCCGTGAAACCTATAATATAGGAGCTTATATCCAGACCTTCTAATATTATATGTACTATTCTAGTGTCCTCTACTTTTGAATATTCTTTATTTCACATAGTTTCATCAAACTCTTTTAAATATATAGAAATTATGGAGAGTCTAGGCCTTGAGATATAGATATTATGTGTTGTTATGACACTATATACCTCATTGGGTATCCAATTATATAGTTTTCATCAATGTAAGGATATTCCCCTTGAGGTTGGAGGCTTTCAGTTCACTTGGTATATTTTTACCCTTGACATGTGATGGGTTGATGTTATTATTGGGATGGATTGGTTGATCCCATATCAATACCATTTTAATTTTTATCATTGAATGGTGATGTTTACATCATTATAGGGTGGTATAAATATTAATCAATGTGAATGGTATTACCACGTGTCTCAAGCTGGATCAGAGCAGGAGGGTATGTGAAGAGTGATAGCTGAGATCACTAGTCTCTTTTTGGTTGATCATGTTTTACAAACTTCTATTTTACCTCCTTTAGTAGGTTATTTCTGGGATATTTTTGCTAAAAAACTTTCTTGGATACCTTTAGTGAGATAGGTAAAATTTACCATTGATATAGTGCTATGATCGGTACTAGTGTCCATTCCTCATTATTGGATGACACTTACAGAACTTCTAGAACTTAAGAAAAAATTGGAGAACCTTGAGACTAATGGTTTTGTATGACCTAGTACCTCAGCATGGGGTTCACCATTCATTTTTATAAGAAGATAGATGGTACCCTTAGTATTTTTTTTGGATTACTAGAGGCTGAATAAATTCATGGTTGGTAACATATATGAATTTCCATGAATATACAACCTCTTTTATCATCTCCAATGAGCAATGGTGTTTTCAAAGATTGACTTGGGGTCAGACTGCCATCAGGTGATTGTAAGATCATCAGTAATACCTTATACATCATTATAAAAATAGTTATGTTCTTTATGAGTATCTGGTAATATTGTTTAGTATCCTAAAAATGATAACTATTTTCATGGATCTAATTAATTGGGTTTTCCACCCATATTTGGATTCATTCAAGGTAGTCTTTGTGGATGAAATCTTAGTTTATTCTCACACTCAACATAACCATACCCAACATCTCGAGATAATGATAAATATATTAAGAGAGAGTCATATTTACAAAAATCTCACCAAATAACACTTTTTTATCGATAAGGTACCCTTCCTCGGTCCTATCATCTCGTAGTCAGAAGTTTCAGTCGACCCATATAAGGTAAGACCTGTAGTTTTTTGGGAGCATCCCAAGAACATATTTGGTATACAGAGTTTCTTAGGGTTATCTAGGTATTACTGGTTCTTCATTGGGGATTTAACTTGCATAGTATCACCTCTTATGGGATTAAATTTTATTGGTTCAATATTAATATGATCAGAATCTTGTGAGACATATTTTTTGGAGTTGAAAGGAATCATAACTTTAGTGATGATTATTATTCATGCCGATCCAGGAAGTAGCTACACTATTTACTATGTCACATTAGGTACCGAGCATAAAGTAGTTCTAATGTAGGGAAAGTGAGTTATATCATATGGTTATTGTCTATTGAGGCATCACAAGACAAATTAACAAATGCATGGCCTCGAAATAGTAGCTTGTATTTATGATTTACATTGTTGGAGGCGATATTTACTTGGGGAAAATTTTATGGTATTGACCAATCACAAATTCCATAAGTATATGTTTACAAGACATTATTTGAATCCTAGTTAGTGCAGATAGATTGAATACCTACATCCTTTTGATTTTGAGATAGTCTATATGCTTGGTAAAAGAAATATGGTAGCCAGTTTTCTGACGTAGAAGGCTCAAACACATGCAGTTTAGGATGTTAGTGGTGATCGGAATATCATGGCCTTGCTTTTAGATATTCATGTTGAGGTTCATGAGGATCATAGATAGATAATTCTATCAGCTTTATAAATGATCTCTACCCTTATAGAATGGTAAAATATAAGTTAAAGTTTTGATACTGGGGGACTAGTCTAGAGGGAGAGTATCTTAGATGAAGATACATCACCTAGTTAGACTGTGGATGAGGATGAGACCATACCCATACATGGGTTGGTCTGGGTACCAAAGGACAACTAAGGGAATAAGATGACGGAATCTCATTTCTCGACCAAGGTAATACATCTCGAGGTCACCTAAATGTATCAATTCTAACATTGATAGTATAAGTGTCATGTTATGAAATGAGAGATAGTTATCTTTATCCCTCAGGGTTCCACCCTTCAGCAGGTGATGACATAACATCGGTGACTAGATAATATTTACAACCTTTTCCATTCCCAAGTAGAAATGAGATGATGTCACCATAGACTTTGTGAAAGGTTTACCTAAATTAACTCAATGAAATGAAACAATTTGGGTATTTTTTGATTGGATGAAAAATGTCACACACTTCCTACCTATTTGAGATACCTTCTTGGTAGTTGATCTTAGGAGTTATACATCATGGAGGTCATATGTCTTCATGGTGATCCTTCCTTTATCATATCTAACATGAATTCTCATTTTACATAGCGAGTTAGGAAGGGGTTACAAAAGTCCTTGGGTACATAGGTTCTTCTGAGAATGACCCATCACCCTCATATCTATGGACATATATAGTGCACGATTCAGGTGTTATAGGACACGATCCTTTCATGTTTCCTTCAATTTAGGGGTTCTTGGGAAAAGAAGATACCCCTATTTGAGTTCTCAAACAATAAAAACTTTCATGATACAATCTACATGTCTCTGTATTATGAATTATATGGTAGTACATGTAGATCACCACTTTGATGGTTAAAGGAAGGGGAGAAATCTTTTCTTGGAACACCTCTAGTTTAGGGGACTTCATTGAAAGTTCAATTAATCATGAAGAACATGTTGAAAGATCAATCTAGACATCTGTATTATACCAATAGTCATCGATAAATTCTTGAGTTTTATGTCGAGAATTGGGCTTTCTTTCACATTTCACCCAGGTTGGGTCGTCGATTGTTTAGGAAGTAGGGTAATATTTCACCTCAATTCATCTAACCTTCTAGGATCTTAGAGAGAATCGGGATAGTGGTTTTCTAAATAGCACTTCCTTATAAATATCATTCTATGCATGATATTTTTCATGTCTCTCTTCTAGTCTGGTATTATCGAGACCTATTTCATGTTTTATATATTGATATGGTTGAGTTAGATATGGATTCTTCTTTTGTGGAGTTCCAAATGTGTATCATGGATTGGAGTGTGAGGAATATATAATATAGGTTAGTTCCTCTAGTATGAGTGCTATGAAAGCACAACCTGAGTACTAGATGAGATATGGGAGAGGGAAGTTGATGTACAAGCCTAGTGGCTGGAGAATTTCTCATATTATTCCTCTTTACCCACATAAGGCCAAATCGATGATGAGTTACATTAAGGAGGGGAGATTGTAATTTCCTAGATTTTCGCAAAGGTACAAGTCATTTTTATCTAGTCTAATTACTTTTTTTTATCTTGGAAAATGTGACTTAAGGTCTATAGAAGTTAGTGGGATCATTTGAGTCTCATTTGGATCTTATACTTCTAGAAATTAGAGATGAGGACTGAGACACAATGATAGCATACAGTTAGTGTAACCTTGAACCTCAACCATGCGGGGAACTTAATGCACTGTAGGATGCCACTTGGTTTTCCCTAAGCATATGAGTTGGGACATATGCCCCTGAAAAAACTAAAAACTTTTTAACAGAGGATTATAACATGTATTGATCATGGTTAGAAAAATTATGTGTGTAACCCATATGAGGGGGGGGGGGGGCTCTTAGATTGTGGTTATCACATGGTTGGTACATAGTTTTTCCAATTTTTCATCCAAATCATGTGATCCCCCTCAAATGAGTGGTACATTTCTCTTTCCCCCCTATTTTTAACCCATTTATCCTATTTTTCCTTCCTCTTCTAGTGGATAGCCCCCATATCCTCTCCCATTAACATCCTCCCTTAATCATAAGCTTGGATATTTCATTTCTCTTCAATCTAGTCATTTTTTTCATCACAATTAGTCACTTTGAATCTATAATAGTAATATCTCTAGTATTTTTTTCTTATGTTCCTTGTTTATCATCATATATCTTCTATTTTTCTGTTGAGAGAACATATTCCCTACTTCTGGGTCATTCATTTTTTCTTCCAGTTTATGTCATTCTAGCTCAATTTAATGGTTGACACTAGATGGGGAGAGTGATACGAGCCTAAGGTAGACATTGTAGTAATTCTCCATAAATGTTTAGGTATTTTTATATCTTTGATGTTATGCCACTCACTCGATATTACTATACAAAACCTTAAAAATATAATTTCCTTCTTAAAAAAATTGAACCATGTTTAAGTACTCCAGTAAATCCATATCTAATTGTTAGAAGTTTCCTACCACTTGGATACCACCCCATTGGGTATTTTGAATGAATTTACCTCATTGAGGTAAATTTTTAATTGAACCAAACACCATCTAAGTGGTCTTTCATAACCATAAAATTTATTTAACATTATTTATTAATTAAATGGTTTAATTTTAATGGAATGGAAGTGGGTGTATAACGACCCATAATTTACATACATTATTATTACTTCAGAATTGAAGCACACTTATTACAACATATAACAAAACCAAGAAAGGACCGTATAGGTATAGTGTCTTTAGAAACTGGGAAACATAAACAACTGGTTCATAAAGAATCTAATTTGCCTCCCATTTATTTCATCATATCTAGAGTCCCTTTTTGGCATATTCTACTTAATAACCTTCTTCCTGATCTGGGGAAATAAAACATACAAAAAGGGGTGAGCTCAAATGCTCAGTAAGGGTAAATAAAAGAGATATCAATCACATCATATACATAAGCACATAACTTTTGGAAATCTTAACCTGCAAAAGAGATCATAATTTCATAACATGGGATAAATCATAGTAGTGAAATGTAATCCCAATAATCATAACTTAAAACATGAAACTTTGTGGAATACACACATAATCATAGAGAATCATTTCTTATTAGTCAAGACTCATTGCCAAGACTATCTTAGTGGACAAATTCCCTTTCTGAACCGAGTTCACTCCTCGTTTCAGTCCTGTTTCACTGAACTGGTATAACCTACCGTTCTAGCCATGTCTATCTCATGAGATATAACCCAATTCATTGGAGGGAGATATAGGTCCCACCCATCTCATAATGAAACCATTCTTATGTGTGCCACAAAAATCATAAATCATACATCATTGCATAACCCATGTAATAAAAATGGAATTCTTAAACATCGTGACATCATAAAACAATTCATAAAAATAATCTCATCACAACATAATCAAATCAATGTAATAATAGGGATAAAAACAGAACCCTTTTATTATCTTAGATGGAAAATAATTTTGATAAAACACTTGAACTCCATTCTTGAGGAAAATATCCTTTCTACTTCAAAAACACTTTTCCTTTCTTAACATGTCATACAATTTTAAAAGAAGTTGATTAAAAATAAACTTGAAAACTTATAAAGGAATATTCTTGGAAATAATGATTTAAAAATCCATTCATGCCGTATAATTTAAAAAAAACATTCTTCGTACTTTTGTCGGAAAAGTCAAAAAGTACCTCGTACGAAAAACGATAAAATATTCCTTTCATATCCTATAATAAAAACTCACCGAAGGGTAAAATTGGATTTAAACAATTGTAGGTGGATGGAAATAATATTACATATTGAGGAAACATGGATGTGGATGATAAAATACACCCCAGTAAATACCAAAGTATAAACAATCTCGGATAAAAATGAGATTGTGATATTTCCCTTACCTTAGGTCCGATATGCTTTGTACATGTCCGAACCTCCTGTATAATGATTTAAATAATGTTATTGACTTATTACAGAATAATATTCATTGTTATGATATCATATATGGTCATATTCTTAGCTTCTTAGTAGTAATATTTCATTGCTACTTGTTATTCAGGTGTTTATAACTTCTTGTTCTTATGCATGTTTTGTCGAATAAATTCTTATTCTTCTATTTAGGTTATAGATACCTCATTTACAGAATGGTATTAGTGTAATATATATCATATTCATTCATTCAATTCATTTATATAATCATTATGAAATGAAGATCATGTAGAACAAGTCGCATCACATCGTGGAGACGGTATTCCGTACGTACGCACGAGTGATGATATCGTTTCTATGATCGTGGAATTGTATTGGAGTGTATGTATACTATTTAATAATCAATATCACTTTATAATAGTCATATATAGTCATTATTTACACCATTATACCCATCCAAGTAAGGTGGTGGTGGAAAATAGATTACACCACAGCGTGGAGACGGTATTCCGTACGTACGCACGCGTGGTGATTTCTTTTTCCGTAGGATGGATAGATGGTGAAATAGGATTGTTTCATACTTATAATAACATATAATTATATGAGTTATACTGATGTTATTACTTCATAATGAAACAACTAAAGAAGAATAAGTGGAAGAAGAAATAAAGATGAAAGAATCGGTAACAGACATTACCTCTTCTTTGAAGTGCTTCTTTGAGACCTCCTTTTAGGGCACTAAAACAGGTCTTTGAAGAAGACCAGAACCTCTAGGATGTTTCTAGGGAAGTGGAGAGAAGAAATTGGCAGGGGTTGTCCGAGCTTGAAGGCTCAAAGTGGTGTGAGGAAGAGGGGGAGGAGGTGCCCTTTTATAAGGGAGGAGAGGGGCTCCTTTGGAAAAACTAAAAATATTATTTTATTATAAAGTAAAGTTCGGTTTTAAATAGCTCCAAATTGATTTATTTCAAAGATATGGTGGGGATGGTTCGAAATAATCTCATCCAATATAATTTAGACAAGTTTAGGTTCCTATTTTAACCTTATCATTTATATTTAACATTAAGTTAAATAATTTTACTTTTACCGTGTCTTCTTGTGTTCTTATACTATAAGGTTAATAAACTTACTATAAGTAGCCAAAAAAACCCAAAGTTGTTTATTATTAATATATATAACCTTATCTAAGTCATTTGGACAAACCTTAGATTTTTAGGAATAAAATAACAATTACTAATATAATATTTGTTTTAAAAACTATTTTATGTCAATTTTGACACTATTTAGTAATTAATTTTTGTGAAAATCATAACAAAATTATTAGTTCTAAAAAAGTTAATTAAATAAATACTAACATGTCATATTAATCTATAAAATTAGCGGAATTTATAAAAAGTCTCAAATTACATTTATTTTGGTGTTTATAACATCAATTATGTCAATTTTTCATTAATAAGATAAATACTGCATCATCTTTGTGTCATAAATAAATTAAATTAATTAATGTCTAAAAATTACAAATAAAATACCATTATGTAGGAAATATTTTTATCTTTCTAATGAATATTTATAGTCTAATTTATCTTATGTATAATCCCATAAAAATGATTTACTTATTAAACTTTGATTTTAACTATTTTAACCCTTCTTTAAATAAATTAATAATAAATGTCCTAATCTAATCCAAGTGGGCCTAAATGGTCATATTGTATTCCTAAGGATGTTTTTTGGTCGAATTACACTTGTCCAATATAATTAGGACATGTTTTAGGGTAATAATAATATCATTTTTACCCTTAATTACCCTATTTACTTTTAACCGTGGTAAATAAAAGTAAAAAGTTACTATTCACCAAAAATTATTTTCATCTCATTGAACCACATTTTAATTACTGACATCAACTATGTCTCTCGGATTTTTGAAATTCCACTCACAGAAGCGGTAAAATTAAGTTTTATGAAAAATTTAGTTTTTTAACTACCACTTAGTGGTTTCACTATTCATCAAAAATTGAAAGTTTTCAGAAAAATACCAAAATTTCACCCCAGGATAATTTCGATATTCCGAATCCAAAAATGAAGTCCATTTTGAAAAATAAAATTTATAAAATTTCAAAAAGTGGTTATTACTATTCATAACTGCTAGTTTTAATAATATTTTATTAGCATATCATTGTTTAGTGAAACTCGGTATTGCGTACGATGCAAGCTATCGAGGAAGGTTGCGATTTCGTGTAAAGAAAGCCAAGAAAGTGTTGTGTGTAGAAAAATATTCCTTTGATGATTTATATAACATAAAAGTCTCAGGTGTTACAGGGTGGAAATGCCACACCACATGTAGAATAATTATAAACATGGAATATAATTACTGTGACACCCAAGGGTAAGTTGGGTTAATTAACTGTAAACACTTTATAGGTAAACCATAATAATTATTATTATTGGACTATGGATATTAATTAGTAACCAATGATTAAGCTATTTTTTTAGCATGGAATTTTATGCTCCCTTACTTTGGGTGATGGGCATGGTGTCTCACACCATTTACTCTATTAGATGATGGACACAAAATTACACATTCCCTTTCATTGGGTGTTGGGCATAAAAAATCACCCCCACCATCTCGAGTGAGAGACATGATTCCTAGAATTCATCTAATATATAGGGATTTTACCCTTTTTCTATATCCTATTTCTCAACAAACTAGTTATGGATACCTAAGTTACACCTTGGGTCTAGCTAACATCAAGTATCCATATATATTACTATAAATGTCCTCATGTATATAATGAATATACATGTATACATAATATATATATATATATATATATATATATAATTACACAAACACACACACACACACACACACACATATATATGATAAATTGGTCAAATTTATTCCAACCTATACCGATGTAGGTAAAGTCTATCAGGTGTCCTATCGAAACATGAACCGACTAGTATTTATTTTTCCATTTTTTTATTATTAATTATACTTTCACACTTCCATGTTATACACACAGACTAGATTATTATAGAAACTATTTTTGGTATCCTAATAAGTTTATCTCACACCCTACTTGGACCACCTATAGTACCTGAATGGACTTCAGAACTAAAGATATGGATAACGAAAATCACCATGTCATAGAAGCTTAATTTTATATCTTATAGCGTGGAGTATGGGAGAAGAGGACTGAGTGTATGCTCACGATGCAAGTGGAGAGGTCTTTTGGTCTTTTCTTATTTCTATATAGCATGATTTATATGGATGTTCCTAGTATCACTTGTATACCCTTTTTTATATCACAATTCCAGGAAATCATTTTTTTTATATGAATCTTCCTATATACTTCTATTATTATTAATGTTTCTTAGATGTTTATACTCTTCTATTTTATTAGGATACCTATTTCTATCACGATATCTATTATATCATGATTCTATTATTTATCATCTTTGTTTATTTCTGGTGTTCCACTCTGGTAATAGGGCATAGTCTCCCCACTATACCATACTATACCCTTGATTCAAGTTGGTAGCCTCTATTATATGGGGCGGTGTGCTTAATTTAATGTGACCCACCATCTCAAGGTTCCATTTTAGTGGCTCCTAGACTGGGACATTACACAATCTCTGAGAACCCGAATGATAGATGGGATATATTCGACTAACTATTTTCATGGTTATTACTCATAGATGCATTTTTTCCAATACCATATCCATTTTTTGTATCGAGATATAGATGTGTTGATATAAAAAAATACATACCTTACCAAAACATTATGATTTTATCATAGACCCATCCTTAGAGTTTTTCATCGGGTTATATCTCTAATTAAGGTTTTTCTAAAACGTGTTCCTAAGGTTTATAATAATTTTTTTTATACCAACTATAAATACCTCATCCCCATTAGATCATAGATAGTGGATACTTTATAACATTATTACATGATACATGAGATCTCATACCAAATGAACAAATATTTTATTAGTCTTGGTAAATATATAACTACTATAATATCATATACATTTGAAAAATAAAAAAAATATCTTATTTGATAACATCATTATTATGTCTATATAATCCTTGAATATCATTTATAATATACTTCCTAACATATTAGGGAAAGGTAATGAAATAAGGGTGATATCAAATGATATGTGCGGATTACGTATAGAGGAATCTATTATATGTAATTATGAAATAATCAAAATGGAATGGTAAATAACAAGAAACACATTTCATTTAATAATTAATTTCAAATGGAAGAATAATATAATAGAAAGAAATGATGTTCAAATAATGTCATATAAATAATCACATGTGCTTGAAACATATCCATGGATATCATAACAATTCAAATAATAACATGGAAATTAATAACTGATTTCATAATTATGGAACACATAATATTAGACATCATAAACTTAACATTGAGACCTTGTTCTAAGACATCATAAACATACCATCAAGGCCTCATTCCTATACATCGTACATAAATAGGCTTGTCGTATAACAAATACCAAAACTAGTTTGTCTCATGATACCTATT
The DNA here is from genome assembly GCA_963277665.1 of Viscum album. NCBI lineage: Eukaryota > Viridiplantae > Streptophyta > Magnoliopsida > Santalales > Viscaceae > Viscum > Viscum album. The sequence continues at coordinate 511,837,950 of OY728145.1, forward strand.
GATTCATTGAGAGTCTATCTATTACAGATAAAATCACGTCATTTAATAAGTTTAATTCATTCATGATATGAATATACAATACAACTTAGTCAATATGCCTTAATAATTAAGAATAGTTAATATAGGAAGTTGCAGTATATGGGATTTCAATACATTCCTTGTAAAACTAATCATAAATCATCTATATAAAGAATAAGGATTGTAACACCCCAAGGTTTTGAAAATAAATATAGAATTCATTTTTTTAATCTATCCATTAAACACAAATTTTCCTCTTCTATGTTTTTAATTTCAAAAAATGGTCATCTAGAGTTGTGTTCAATAAGTCATTTGGAGTATGATATAACAAACTTGATTTTTTTTGTGAATAGTAACATACCCTTATAAATAGAAATATGTATAGTAATATGACCCTTATGAATAGTAAATAATAATATTTTGTTATTTTCTTAAGTCAATAAGATAATGAGATCTTAATTAGTTTTTCAATGAGAAATAAAACTAATTGCACTTTAAGATTGTTATTTTTCAAATTAACAATGACCTTATTCAAAAATTAAATTAATAATATTTAGAAAATTATTTTTGAAAAATGTATTTTACTTTTGAATTATACACGTCGAAAAATGGTAGGGGTGAATTTCTGGGATTTTTCTGAAATTCTAGCATTTTTGATGAATAGTGAAATACGATAAAATACCGTATATACAAATTATCAGATAAATACTCTATTCATGACATCACAAGTGATGCAAGGCCACTTGGTTAGAACTCACATGCACTTATTACTACTAGGGGTCACATGAAACAACACTATCGGTTGTCTTGAGGGAAATAATAAATTAATAAATTAAATATGCAAAATTTACTCCTCTCCTCCACTATAAAAACCCCTCACCACTCCCTCTTCTATTCACTCCTCTAAACCTTTAAGGTCCTAAAATTTATGCCCCATTACCCTTCCCTAGTCTCTCCCCACGTCCAGGAAGCTTCTGGTCTTTCCAAAAGACCAAAACCCTTCCCTTAAGGAGTTTCTCAAGGAGGTTATTTCAAGAGGTAAAGCACCCTTTTTTTCATTTGGTTTCATTTCAATTTATCTTCTTTTGATATCCTCTCCTCACCTCCTCTATCCAAATGATCATGATAAATCCAATATAATCTATATAATGGAATTATATCATGTTACTGGAAGAACCATCATAAATATTCTTACTCCCTCCCTTTTATTTTTTATAAACAAAATCAACGTCCTTGAGGTTCCAATTTATAGCCTTCGTGGACGACTAAGTTTCGTTCTTCAATTTATTATTTATTACTGGTCATGAAACCATATTTATGGTTGAACTAGACTATAACATATGTATTATAACATAATTAATATTCAGGTACCAGAATATGTACATATAATTAAGTAATATGACAAAACTAGTTCATAATAATCCAAATACCGCCGAATAATCGAAGTGGTTGTCATCTAATGATTCATACTCATTCCATGTAACCAAATTATATAAATGACCATGAACAATTATTTATGTTCATAAATAATATATAATTCCAATACTGGAGATTTATAAGCTTTCCACATGAACTCCATTACTTAAAAACAAGTGAACCGATTATAAAAATAAAGAAAACGAACACCCCGGAACAATGTAATTCAATATAATAACTTAGAAATAAAGGTATAAATGAACTAAAAAAATGATAAACTAAATACATGTCTAATAATTTCTTAAATAATTTATTAATAAGTATAATTTCATATTCCAGGATCTTATGTTCAATATCGGAACACATTTGGAGTTAAGGTAAGGGTTTTTCCACCCGAACTTCCATTTTCATTCGGGATACTTTCATTGTCTAAATACCTCAATGAAATTCTTATGTATTATTATTTAATCCTCATATATTCTGTTTGAGTATCATATATATTTTTACAAACCATAATCCTTCCTTATTTTATGGATAGTTACATGTTTTAAAAGGAACATTCAAAATTGTTTCAAAAATACGAGCCAGATTCAAGTGAATTTCTCAAATTCTTACCTATTTTCAAGGGCACTCTATAATCTGTTTTTGGAAACAATTATCATTATAAAATCAATAGTTTTATTATAAAAATACTATCTTACTTAAATTCTCTATTTATACAAATATTTATACAAAATAACTCTTCTTTTCAAAATAAAAGATTATTTATCTCCAGAATTGCTTAATGATTTTATAAGAGCGTTTTCATCTAATTCAACACTCTTGTTGATTCCATGGTATTATTAGGTTTAATCATTTATGAAGTCATATAACATATTTGATTTAATGGTTTATGAATTACTCTATTTTTGATGATCTATCCTAAAACCATTCACCATATTACTCAGAATGGTTAGTGTTCTATGTTTAATGATTGGGGAAAGATAGTTACATTTCATATGATAGTTTCAATATGAATGTTTATGTTGTTTATGTTTATCCCCACTCATATGAGGAATGCATTAGACTTATTATGTGATGGGTGGGGCCTTCTATAGCCCCTCGATGCATCGGTAGGTCTCGTGAGACAAATAGACGTGGAATTGGCCGAGGCCTTTCCCAATGTGATATATGGATTTTGGCCGAGGCCTTAATCATTAGATGTCTTGGCTGAGGCCTTGAAAAAATGTTCCAGAATGTCTGGAATATTCACTTCCCTCATTATGAAGCAAATAATTGAAAGTTCATGTGGGTATTTGACTATTAGAATACCCATGATTATGTTTTATTGTGGAATTATTTACTAAGCTCACATTCCAGCCATAATGTGTTTCAAGTTTATTATTAAAGGCATGTGTTTTAAATTATTCACCATGTATAATGTTAATATTATATTCCAATATATTGATTACTCTTACTGAGTGTTTGAGCTCACCCCTTTCTTATGTTTCATTTTCTCAAGACATTAGTAAGTAATTTATGAATAATTTGCAAGCATAATCTATGAGACATGATTTTTCTAGTGGAATAAAATAGTGTTTTGATTCCCTTCACGTTGTAATGTTAAACTTAGGTATGTAACTTGTTTCCAATAATACTAAACTACTCGGTATTTCTGGATTTATATTCCTTTTATGTATGCCAACGTAATCAAATAAAGCACCAACTCTTGGAAACTGGGGTCAAGTCCTTGCAGTTGGTATTTGAGGAAGTTTAGTTGAATACTTGGAAAATAGATTTAGAAAAAGTATAATTAGGGATGAGTCCCTAAGATAGTCTTTGAAGATAAACATACAAGAATGTCCAGGTATTTTGGTAAGGAATAGATTATGTGGATCATTCAAGCAATATATCCCTATCTGGATATGAGTAGGTAGAGGTGGATCTGGCACAGATATACCTAGGAGTGAAAGCTCTGACAAGGATTTTCGGGCTTGACCCAGGGTATCCTGGTATACGAAAATGGGCCTTAATGCACTCTTGGTTACGACACTCCTGGGGTATAAGCTTAGGATAATTCACATTTTCTTTACAAGCCATTATGAAGGATTTTAATGTAAATATTCCTCAAAGAAACCATTTTTGTGAATATGGGATTAGCCATGAGTAGGATCTCAATTTTTCTAAGTATTTTTAAGTTAAGATTATACATTATGATTCATAACCTAATATAGTGTATTCCATTATCTAGATATGGTTCCTAGTGGACGGAATGGAAATCGCAAGAATGCACGTGTCCCCTGTAGGGATTTTCCTCTGACGCAAGATAATGATGTTGGCTTTGGTGTTGTGACTGGTGCTGAGAAAATCATAAATATACTGGGAAAACTTACTTAGGTTATGAATAATAACCTTACCCATATAGATCATCTAGATCCACCACGTGGAGAAGCCATTCTAGATCGCTTTATGCGACAACAACCTCCATCATTCAATGGTACTACAAACCCGTTTCTAGCAGAGTAGTGGATATGTTCCCTTGAGAAGATATTTCTTGCTTTGGGATGTAATGAAATAGAGAAGGTTGTCATGGTAGTATATCGTCTATCAGGAGATACAGATCAGGGGTGGTTATTAATCCAAAACACAAAGGATGAGGAAGAGATAGAAGAGATGGAATAGAGGCATTTTAAGGAAATATTCTTAGAAATATATTTCCCTCGTGAGCAGTGAGTAGATATGGAGAGACAATTCTTGAATCTGAGGCAGAAGGAAGATGAGAATGTTGCAAGGTACGAAGCTAACATCACAAGATTAGCAAGACATGCTGTAGACTATATATGAAATCCAAGGAGAAAAATTGATCAATTCTTTGATGGTCTAAAGCCATTCCTTCGGTGGGCACTGGTCTCCCTAAGTTTTTCATCATATGAGGATATAGTTTCATGTACCATCAAGACAGAAGAATAATTCTCTAAGTTTTATGACTTTAAGGGAAAGCAAGAAAAGAAGAGGGCTGCTGAAAACCTTAGGAAAGGAAATAAGGAAACAGGGAAGAAGGGAAGAGTTGAATTTCCACCATGTGATAATTGTGGAAAGAAACACCCTGGTGCATGCTTAAAAGGAAAAAGAGTATTCTACAAATGTGGTCAGAAAGGCCATCTTGCTGGTGATTTCAAAGGGAAGAAGGAAGCCAATTATGTTCAATGCTATAGTTTTCGGGAGATGGGAAACTATGCTAATGATTGTCCAAAACATCAAGGAAATATGCAACAGAAAAGTCAAAGAGATCAGGGAAAATCTTATGCAATCACAACTACAGAGGTTTAAGTTCCTAATGACGTGGTGGAAAGTACTTTAATTGTTTCTTCAAGTTTATCCAATGCTTTATTTAATTCTGGATCATCGCATTGTTTCATATCTTCCCAGTTTTCTAAAAAAATTATATATTTCCAATTTGATTTAACAAGGGAGTTGTCAGTCAAAACTCATAAGGTATGTATCATTTCTACAAAGTTCTGTGAATCAGTTCCAATTAGGGAATATAAATGTTCTTTATCTACTGATCTTATCATCATACCCATGATTTAATTTGAAATAATCCTTAGTATAGATTGAATTTCATACCATGATAAAATAATTTATTATAAGAATAAGGAGGTTATTATTTTTGATGAAGATGATAAAGAACACCTTATCTTTAGAGCAGAATCATCGCCACCTGATTCTTATCTAGATCCACCCCCAATAGCGCAACTAAATTCAATTATTGGGGAGGAAGAGAGTTATATAACTGTGGGTGAGGAAAGGAATGTTAAAACAGAGGATGTACCTATTGTGAGAGAATATGTTGATGTGTTTCCATAAGATTTTCCTGGACATCCTCGAGAATGAGAAATTGAGTTTTCCATTGATTTAATTCCTGGTTCGAGGCCCATATCGAATACCCCTTATAGAATAGCCACTGTAGAAATAGTGGAACTAAAGAAACAACTAGAGGAATTGAGTAAAAAGGGATTTATTCTCCCTAGTGTTTCTCCATGGGGAGCCCTTATCCTTTTTGTTAAGAAGAAAGATGGATCTATGAGGTTATGTATCAACTACAGGGAGATCAAATTCTATAACAATAAAGAACAAGTATCCCCTACCTCGCATTGATGATTTATTTGACCAACTTAATGGAGATTAATACTTTTCAAAGATTGACCTTCGATCTGGATATCATCAGTTGTGTGTGAAGAAGGAAGACATTCTGAAAACAGCATTTCGAACTAGGTATAGGCATTACTAGTTTACAATGATACCTTTTGGATTGACTAATGCACCCTCTATCTTCATGGATCTAATAAACAGAGTTTTCAAGGAATATCTTGATGATTTTTTAGTGGTATTTATTGATGGTATCTTGGTATACTCCAAAAGCTACAAATATCATGAAAATCACTTGCACATTATCTTGAAGACTCTTAGAAGACATGAATTATATGGGAAGTTTAGCAAGTGTGAATTATGGATTCATGAGATTTCTTTTCTTGGCTATATTTTCTCTAAGGATGGAATACTAGTTGATCCTGTGAAGACAAAGGCAATCCAAGATTGGCCCATGCCAACAAACATAACTGAGGTACACTGTTTTATTGGCTTAGCAGGTTATTATTGGAATTTCGTGCAGAATTTTGCCCGACTGGCTAACCCGCTAACGAAGCTCACACATAAAGGGGTTAAATTTGTTTGGACAAAATATTGTGAAGAATTTTTCGAAGAAATGGAGAGAATATTAGTCAATGATCCTATATTGACTCTACCATCGGGGAATGAAAGGGTTGTTATTTACAGTGATGCTTCAAAGAAAGGACTTGGTTTTGTCCTTATGCAAAATGATAGGGTTATTTCTTATGCATCACGATAGCAAAAAATTCATGAGCAAAACTATCCTACTCATGATCTTGAGTTAGCTGCATTAATATTTGCTTTGAAGATATGGAGACATTATCTCTATGGTGAAAAATGTGAGATTTATACTGATCATAAGAGTTTGAAGTATATTTTCTCATAGAAATAACTCAATATGAGGCAAAAGAGATGGCTTGAACTACTCAAGGATTATGATTGCACGATACACTACCACCTGGGGAAGGAAAATAAGGTGAAAGATTCTTTGAGCAGAAAGGATCATGGAGTTTTGAACAAGATGAGAGTTGAAAGGGATCCTATTTTCATGGATCTACTAAAGATGGATATGGGAATAACCATGGAAGGTGAAACATCAATGCTTTTTCAAATGGTTTCCAAACCATTATTAATAGAAATGATAAAAAGTTCTCAGGATAATGATGACGAGTTTCAAAAGAAGATTAAAGCTGTGAATGATGGGAGATTGAGTGACTTCGTATATGAAGATGGAATTTTGAAATTTGGGAAGAGACTTTGTGTTCCTGATATACCTGATCTAAAAAGGGAATTGTTGGATGATGCTCATAGATCCAATTTCTCTATACACCCTAGTAGAACTAAGATGTATAGAGATTTGAAGGAACATTTTTGGTGGGACAACATGAAGAGGGAGATTGCTGATTTTGTATCAAGATGTATGGTTTTTCAACAAGTGAAAGCTGGAAGGCAATAGCCTGGAGGAGTATTGCAACCTCTTCCCATACCTGAGTGGAAATGGGATAATATCATTACATACTTTGTCATGGGACTACCAAAGACTCGTAGAAGGAACGATGCAATATGGGTCACTGTTGATCATCTTACCAAGTCAACACATTTTCTTACTATAAGAGAAGATCTAACACTTTAACGTCTAGAAAGACTATATATTAATGAAGTTGTGAGACTTCATGGAGTACCCTTATCGATTATTTCTGATCGTGATCTATGTTTTACCTCAAGATTCTAGAAAAGTATTCAAAAGGACCTAGATACTGATCTTCATTTGATCACTTCCTACCACCCACAAACTAATGTACAATCAAAATGGACTATTCAAACATTGAAATAATTGTTGAGGTCTTATTCACTTGATTTTCTAGGCATGTGGGATCAGTATTTACCTCTCGTAGAATTTTCCTACAACAATAGCTTCCATTCAAGTATTTAGATGGCACCCTATGAAGCATTATATCGGAGGATATGTCGTACACAAAATTGCTGGGATGATGTCGGTGAAAGAAAGATCGTGGTCCCAAAACTTGTTGAAAAAACAACGAAGAAGGTGAAGATTATCCAGAACCATATCAAAATAGCTCAAAGTAGGCAAAAGAGCTATGCAAACAACCGAAGGAAGGATTTGGAGTTTCAAGAAGGTGATCATGTTTTCTTAAAGGTATCTCCATGGAAGGGTATTATATGATTTGGTAAGAAGGGAAAATTAAGTCCTAGGAACATCAGACCTTTTGAAATTCTGGACCAAATTGGAGCTGTAGCATACCGTTTGGAAATGCCTCCAAGTCTCTCCAAGGTTCACAATGTGTTCCACGTGTCAATGTTAAGAAAGTACATGCCAGACCCAACACATGTACTCACTTATGAAGAAGTAGAACTTGAGCCCGATCTATCTTATTGTGAAGAGCCTATCAAGATTCTTGATACCAGAGAACAAGTATTGGGAAATCGGACAACTCGACTGGTAAAGGTTCTATGGAGGAACCATAAGATGGAGGAAGCAACATGGGAGACTGAGGAGCTTATGTTAAGGACATAACTGAATCTTTTTAGGTAACATTCTGTGAATTTCTAGGACAAAATTTTTGTAAGGAGGGGAGAATGTAACACTCCAAGGTTTTGAAAATAAATATAGAATGCAATTTTATAATCTATCCATTAAACAAAACTTCGCCTCTTCTATGTTTTGAATTTCAAAAAATGGTCATCTAGAGTTGTGTTCAGTAAGTCATTTGGAGTCTCATAGAACAAACTTGACTTTTGGTGAATAGTAACATACCCTTATAAATAGTAATATGAATAGTAATATGACCCTTATGAATAGTAAATAATAATAATATTTTATTTTCTTAAGGAAATAAGATAATGAGATCTTAATTAGTTTTTAAATGAGAAATAAAACTAATTGCACTTTAAGATTGTTATTTTTCGAATTAACTAGACCTTATTTAAAAATTAAATTAATAATAATTAGAAAATTATTTTTGAAAAATGGATTTCACTTTTGAATTCTACATGTCGAAAATGGTAGGGGTGAATTTTTGTTATTTTTTTGAAATTCTAGATTTTTTAATGAATAGTGAAATACGATAAAATACCGTATATAAAAATTATCAGTTAAATACACTATTCATGACATCACAAGTAATGCAAGGACACTTGTTTCAAACTCACATGCATTTATTACTATTATGGGTCACATGAAACAACACTATTGGTTGTCTTGAGGGAAATAATAAAATAATGAATTAAATATTCAAAATTTACTCCTCTCCTCCACTATAAAATCCCCTCACCACTCCCTCTTCTATTCAATCTTATAAGCCTTGAAGCTCCTCAAAGTTCTTCCCAATTACCTTTCCATAGTCTCTCCCCACGCCCAAGAAGCTTCTGGTCTTTCCAAAAGACCAAAAGCCCTTCCCTTAAAATGTTTCTCAAGGAGGTTATTTCAAGAGGTAAAGCACCATTCTTTTTCATTTGGTTTCATTTCAATTTATCTTCTTTTTCTATCCTCTCCTCACCTCCCCTGAAAAAATGATAATTATAACTCTAGTATCATCTATATACTGAAATTATATAATGTGAATCGAAGAACCATCATAAATATTCTTACTCCCTCCCTTTTATTTTTTATAAACAAAATCAACGTCCATGAGGTTCCAATTTATTGCCTTCGTGGACGACGAAGTTTCGTTCTTCAATTTCTTATTCATTACTAGTCATGAAACCATATTTATGGTTGAACCAGAATATAAAATATGGACTATAACATAATTAATATTCAGGAACCAGAATATGTATATATAATTAAGTTATATGACAAAATTAGTTAATAATAATCCAAATACCACCAGATAATCGAAGTGGTTGTCATCTAATGATTATTCCTCATTCCATGTAACCAAATGATAGAAATGACCATTTACAATTATTTATGTTCATAAATAATATATAATTCCAATCCTGGATATTTATAACCTTTCCACATGAACTCCATTACTTAAAAACAAGTGAACCGATTATACAAATAAAGAAAACGAACACCCCAGAACAATGAAATTCAATATAATAACTTAGAAATAAGGGTATAAATGAAATAAAAAGAATTATGATAAAATAAATACATGTATAATAGGTTCTTAAATAATTTATTAATAAGTATAATTTCATATTCTAGGAGCTTAAGTTCAAGAGCGGAACACATTTGTAGTTAAGGTAAGGGTTTTTCCACCCGAACTTCTATTTTCATTCAGGATAATTTCATTGTCTAAATACCTCAATGAAATTCTTATGTATTATTATGTACTCCTCATATATTCTATGTGAGTATCATATATATGTTTAAAAACCAGAATCTTTCCTTATTTTATGGATATTTATATGTTTTAAAAGGAAAATTCAAAATTGTTTAAAAAATACGAGCCCAATTCAAGCGAATTTCTCAAATTATTACCTATTTTCAAGGGCACTCTATAATATGTTTTTGGAAACCATTATCTTTATAAAATCACTAATTTTATTATGAAAATACTATCTTACTTCACTTCTAGTTTTATACAAAGATTTTTCCAAAAGAACTCTTCTTTTCAAAATAAAAGAGTATTTATCTCCAGAATTACTTAATGATTTATAAGAGTATTTTCATCTAATTCAACACTCTTGTTGATACCATGGTATTATTGGGTTTAATTATTTATGAATTAATATACCATATTTTATTTAATGGTTTATTACTGACTCTATTGTGGATGATCTATCCTAAAACTATTCACCATATTACTCGGAATGGTTAGGTTTTATGTTTAATGATTGGGGAAAGATAGTTACATTTCATATGATAGTTTCAATATGAATGTATATGTTGTTTATGTTTTTCCCCACTCATATAAAGAATGAATTGAAATTATTATGTGATGTGTGGGGCCCGCTATAGTCCCTCGATGCATCGGTAGGTCTCATGAGACAAACAGACGTGGAATTGGACGAGGTCTTTCCCAATGTGATATATGGATTTTGGATGAGGCCTTAATTATTAGAGGTCTTGGCCAAGGCCTTGAAAAAATGTTCTAGAATGTCTGGAATATGCACTTACCTCATTATGAAGCAAGTAATAGAAAGTTCATGTGGTTATTTAACTGTTTTAATACCCATGATTATGTTTTATTATGGTATTATTTACTCAGCTCATATTCCTACCATAATGTGTTTCAAGTTTATTATTAAAGGCACGTGTTTTCAATTATTCACCATGTCTAATGTTTATATTATCTTCCAATGTATTGCTTACTCCTACTGAGTGTTTGAGATCACCCCTTTCTTATGTTTCATTTTTTCAGGACATGAAGAAGTAATTTATGAATGACTTGAAAGCATAATCTAGGAGATGTGATGTTTCTAGTGGAATAAAATAGTGTTTTGATTCCCTTAATATTGTAATATTAAAATTATGTATATAACTTGTTTCTAGTAATACTAAAATACTCAGTCTTTCATGATTAATATTCCTTGTATGTATGCCAATGTATCAAATAAGGCACCGTCTTTGGGCAACTGGGGTTGGGTCCTTACAAGGATGATATTATTACAACATTTCCCAAGTGGTGAATAGTTAAAATATAGGTTTTTTCTTTAATGAATAAAAATAACATAAAAACATTAAAAACATTCTTGATGAAAATATAATTTAGATATTGAAATTCAATTTTTTTTTAAAAATATTTTAGAATATAATGGAAAACATTTTATTTAAAAATAATTATAGAAAATTTTAATTGAAATTTAAAATAATTTGGTGGTCATTATGGTGGGAAATTTCATTAAAGATAATGATTTTAAAATAATGATTCCTTTCTCATTTTTTATAAAAATGTTAATAAGTACCTCATTCATAAAAAAGAATATTAATTTTATATTTTTTATATAAAGTAAAATATTTTTAAAAAGGACTTTAAACATCATATTATAATAGTATAAAACATTATTGAACCATTTCAATTAAAATATATACATGGAAGAAAAATATTCCTGACACAATAGAAAAAAAAGTCAGTTCTTCCTTAAAAACATTCTTTCAATCTATTGAGTACTAATAAAGGGAAAATGTAATGGTAATATGAAATATCCTAAAATAAAAATGGAGAATAAAATGTATCTGGCCTAATATATAAATATCAAATTACCCCCTCCCCATTGGGACATAATGACAAACAATCCTGGATAATGATGATATTGTGAAATAAACACGTACAACTTTGTAACTTTGGAATCATAACCCTCATGAAATATATAAATTGAAAATAAACATTAAATACCATTAATATAAAAGGAATCATGATATATCATATTAAATGTGCGGTATATAAATTACATGAATGATATAATTAAATTTAGGATAATTATTTAAAAAATAATTTTCATACTTATAATATCATATATTATCCACTTATAACATTTTAAAACCCATTTATTAATAATTCGTTATTAAAATCGTCCTTTTTAGTGTTGAATATTTCTCTTTTCATAGAACTTTTGGTACTAAAGTTTCAGTTATTATAGTTTTATAATGTTTTCATCCACTAAATAACTATACTAATGATATAAATATCATATATATTAATTATAAACAAATTTAGAATCATCTATTAAAAGTAGATAGAGAAAAATGAATTACATTGTTTATGTAGAAGGTAAGTCGTATATTCATGTGAATGGTATTTTCATTTTTCAATGGAAGGAATGAAGGAAAGTAAAATAATAATTATAAATTAAATAATAATTATTATATCATATATATTAAATAAATTTATCCTTATTTCAATCCATGTAAGTAAGCAATGAAAAATGAATCACAATGTTTCATGGAGGTGTTATTCTATATGTAGCCATAAACAATGTTTTGTTTTTAAAAAAGATATTAATGTCAGAAGGTGATTGTGATATATAATTATAAAAATATAATTAATTAATGAAAATAATATATATTCATTTGTTCTATCCTTATAAAAATACAAATAAAGTAGTGATGAAAATTAATTACACAGCTACGTGGAGATGATAAGTGGTATTTAGACACAAGTGATCTTTTCAATTTTCATAGGATGTAAAAAAGATAGAAAATTATTGTACCATAAAAATAATAATATATTATTATATTAATTATATATGATTTTTTATTTTCTTATGGGTACAATATATTTACATGATGTTTAATATGAAATAAACTAAAAAGAGTTCGTAAAGATAACTATCTCTTCTTCAGTAGAAATCTATTAGATATCATATTAATAACCCTTGTAAAGATATTTTAAGAAGAAAAGAACCTATAAATCATGTATATATAATTTTTTAAAATAAATTTTAAAGTTTTGGTTGATCATGGGTTCTCAAGATGGTGTGAAGAAAAAAGAGAGAAGGGGTGCCATTTTGTATGTGATGAGAGGGACACTCTTGTAATTACATTAAGTATAAATTAATTTTAAAGTAGAGATAAATCTAAATATATATAATTCAAATATAATGAATATTAGTATAATATATCTAATAAAATATTATATTTACAAGTTATGGTCATGTTTTTAACCTTATTTATTAGTTTTAACCCCCGTTAACCCTTTTAATAGTTACCATAAAAATCAACATATTCTACTCTTTAAGAGTTAATAATGACACCATAAATGGTAAAGTTACCTATAAATGGACCATAGTTGATATTTATAATCATATACCATTCCATTTTATGATTATGTTATTTTTATAAATTATAATTCATTTAATAAAATATTGATTATAATAAAATATCATTAATGTCATTTTTGGAGATACATGAACTATAATTATATAATTTGGGTCTAAATCATATAAAATTGTTCAAATAATAAAATTTAATCATCTATAAGGAATATAGGGTCATAATATATTCATAAAATCAAATTTTTATAGGTTTAGATATCATTTTAAACCATATATTTTTGTTTAACCCCTTTGTAATCGAATTTTAACTGTAACTATAGTGATTGTTTTTCAATATTAAAGAGTTACAATTTTAATTATAAGTTAAGAAATATAAAATAAATGGATAATGGATAATGGATTAGATTTTAATTTATTAATCAACCAAATTATCAAATTTCAATATTTTTATTATTTTTAAATTAATTAATAAAATATATTTTAATTTAAATACTATTAATGTCATTTTTAGAACTATTCACAAAATATGATTTAAAAAATAACATTAAATCAATTTAATTTGAATTTAAAATTTTAAAATATGTATGATATTTTATATTTAACGTAATAATTTTTGGGATACTTTAAATCAGTCAAAAATATTACTTTTTGAGTTTTTAAAATAATTTACTTGATTTTTCTACTCCTTGAAGAAACATCGTGTCAACATTGCATAATAATTTTATGAAATAATAATCATAAATAAAAATTTTAAAATAAATTTACATGATTAAAAAAATGAATTAATATAACAAATAACCATTTAAAATCTAATATTTTTTTAATCACTTTTAAAAAAAATTATAGTTACTAAAAGAAACAAAATGGCAATTTTGACTTTATCTTTTACTTTAATATTATAAAGGTAAGAATCCAAAACAAATGGAAAAATGTATTATTTTTTAATTTTTGATTATTATAGATGATATATAATAATATAATAAAATAAATTGATGTTTTTAAGGAATTTTAATCTATACCATATCAGGTTTAACCCTAATTAAACCATTTTACATTTATCATGGTAATTTAAATTTATTATGGTTAAAATTAATATTAACAAAAAATAAAAGGTAAATATTTACCAAATATTGACCTCATAATTAAAAATATAGAATCATTTTTCGATATTTTATTTCATTAATTATGACAAATTAATTTAAGATAAAAACAAAAAATATAATGAAAAATAATTCTTAAAAAAGTGAATTTTTATGTATAAATTTATTTTATGCCAAATTTGACCATAAAAATGATTATTAAGAAATTAATTAAATTAATGATAATATAATATAATTACATTTAATTTTAAACCATTTAAAAAACCGAACTTTGTAAATTATTGAATAAATATACATTTTCATAAAAAAAGTTTTTTTCACTATTCCCAACAAAACAAATATTTTTAGTAGAATCCCAAAACATAAACCTAAGATAATTTTAATATTTTGATTTCAAAAATGATATTATTTTTTAAAATTCAATTTCAAAATGTTTTATAATTTAATTATAATATTTATTCATAAAATAAAAAAAATATTTTTGAGGAAAACAAATTTTGAACATTAAAATGAGTTTACTAAAAAACAGAGTTCTTTCTTCCTAAGTAGTTACCAATTAATTTTTCTATTTATTTTTACCTTTATATGAATATTTCATAATTCTATTAATTCTATTCATACCTTACCATTCAATGAATGTATTACAATGGTCATAAAATAATACCATTTCCTGGTATGTTTAAGTTCAATAGTGCTTTTTGTATAATCCATTAAACATAAAGTTCATTAAAAATCTCATGGTATTAAAAATAATACCATATAAGAAACATAATCTATGAGGTGGGATGATTTCAAGATTTTACTTATAAATAATTATTTCCCTTCCACTCTATATCTTAAAATAAAGAGATATTTCTCATCTCTCAACTAAAATAAATTTGAATCTACAAAATCTTATGAGGGGAACATTCCATGGCTTGCATGACATGCCTTTTTATCAGTAAAACCAAAAGTAAAAATGACCATTTATATAGTGGGAAAATGTTGAGTCTATAAATAGAGTTTTAAATTCAATACATAGACATTTATGAAGTAGTAGTCTAATGTTCCCTCAATGTTGAGATGAAAATGGGTTATTCTCAGTGGTCTCATGGGACTCAAGATAAGTAGTGGATAAATGATTTTAACTCTTGGGGATAATTGAAAAAAAATAATGGTTGTCAAAAAATCCAACAACCCATATTTCAGAAGTGTGCAAAGAAGAATGCCCAAATTTTCTCAGGGTGACCATAAAATGTTTTAATTATAGAAAGGAGGGACATCAATCCCACACATGTATAAGTGAGATAAATATTCCTACTAATGTGAAAAAAGAAAATAATGTGTAAATAGATCCTCAACATATTCTCCAATGTTTCAAATTCAAGGAATATGAACATTATTAAAACTAATTCACTATACCAAGGGTTGTTGAAGATAACTAATGAAAACAACCCCCAAGGACAAGAGAGAAAGGTAAAGCTTATGTTATTAATTTTGTGGATATGGATCAAGGTAAAGATGTGGTGACTAGTATTCTAGTTAATCATTTATGAATGATGAATGTACTATTTTATTATAGATCTACACACTCTTTGATATCATTCATGTTTATTTGAACTATTCAAACACCACCTCAAAACATAGAGTTCAAGTTATCAATGAAAACTACTAATGGAGTGATTGTGGAATCTCAAGAACATAAATCTTCCCTAGATAATATCTATGGGATGAATCTCCTTGAAAAAATTGTCATAATCACTTTTGTGTATTTTTATTATCTTCTAGAAATGGACTGGTCTTCTCTATATGGATCCCACATCAACTACTGAGAGAATGAAATCATGTTTTATATCCTGAATAACCCTCAAATTCTATACAAATTTAAGAAGGATGATGAATATTCTTTAGAATATTATTTATAATTATATATACCATTTCCTTATGATCAATAATATCAAGATCAAATGATTTAATTAAAGTAATGGACCACTCTTGAAGAAATTCCTATTGTAGGGGATTATATTGGTGTATTCCCCGAAAAATAACATACTATTTCTTCTAACCGAGTGGTTGAGTTTTTAATCCAACTTTTACCTAGATTTATACTAATATCAAATACTATGTATAGAATAAAATCCATTAAAAAAGATTTATTGAAGAATAAGTTACAACAAAAACATGACAAGGGTTTCATACACATGATTTCTTCACCATAGATTGCACAAGTCCTTTTTATCAAGATGAAGGATGGATCTATGGGTCTATTTATCCATTATCATGAACTCAACAAGTTCATGATGAATAAATGTATCAGATACCATAAAATTATTACTTTTTCCATGAGTTATGAAAATATTAATACTTAACTAATGTGGAACTTTTGTTAGGATATCATATATTAAAGGTGAATAAGTATGATATTCCCAAGAAAACCTTTCATACATGGTATGAGTCATATGAGTACATAGTCATTCCATTTTGACTCAAAAATTCTCCCATGATCTTCACAACCTTAATGAATAGAGTCAATAGAGATTACTTTGACAAACTTTTGTTAGTATTTATAGATGATATTATTATATACTCTAAATAAATGGAGGAATATGAGGAGAATTTGATTTCTCTTTTAAAAAAATTGATTAATTATAAGTCATATTAAAGGTATAGTAAATGTGAGTTTTGGATGAATAAAGTTGCATTTTAGGGAATAAAATCACATGTAAGGGGGTATCTGTAGATTATTTGGAGACTAAAATTATTAAGTATTATTCTAAACAATAATATATGATGTATATTTTTATTTACCTTTGATTAGCTACTAATTATTTGTGATTTATGATAAAATTATCAATATTTTCAAACCTATTTACCAAGATTACCTGAAAGGGAGTGCTGTATGTTTGGATAGTTGAGTGTGGAGAGTACATGATGGAACCAAAAAAAACACCTTTACTAATTATACTCACAAGTGGAGAGATATTTATGACATATAGTGGTGTATCAATGAGATATTGTGATGTGTATTATTTTACAATGTCAATGAAATATCCAATGCCTCAAGGTTATTGAAGGTGCATGAAAAGAACTATTCCGTATATGATTGCGTGTTAGACATAGTAATCAATGATTTGAAAATTTATAGGCACAATCTCTATAGAGTGAAGTGTGATATCTATATGGAAAATATATGGCTAAAATATATATTCACATAGAAGGAGAAAATATGCCCCAAAAAATATGTTCATAGCTAATCAGGGAATAAGGTTACTTAATCTACTTCCATCTATAGAAGGAAAATAAAGTGGAAGACTCTCTAAGAAGAAATGATCCTACTTCCTTATCTATGATTATGATTGGGAAGTATCTGATCTTCTTTGACATGTACTAGATTGACATTGGAACTAAGAAAAAAAATAAGACCTACGTAATAATCATAAATGATTACCCGAACATCAAAATATGATAAGATTAATAAATATCCTAGGGATGATACAGAGATACAGAAGAAGATGGAGTTTGTGAGAAAGGGAAACACCTCAATGTTCAGGGTTGATGATGAATAATTTTTAGGATTTGGGGAAAATATTTCCCAATATATATGAAGTTAAACAATGGATCTACTAAATGATTCTCATAGTTATAAATTCTCCATCAACATAGTAGATATTTAAATTTATAGAGATCATTGAGACAAATATTTTGGGATAATATTAATAAGGAGACTATAGAATATATATAAAAGTTTCTAGTGTGTTATTTGGTTAAGGTGCGGAGGTAAAAGTCCAAAGTGGTGATGCAACCATTTCCCATGCCTACATGAAAATAGGAAAAATCGCTATGGATTTTATAATTGGTCCTTCAATGAAATATAAATAGAATAATGTTATATTTTTAATTATGGATCATTATATAAAAATTGCTGACTTAAATTCCTTTCAAGAGGACATATCACTCGATCACCTTACAAAGATATAAATTAGTGAAGTGGTGAGGCAGTATGGAACACCATTATTGATTATATTTGAACGAGACCAAAGTATCACAACATAGTTTTAGAAGAGTATGAATCATGATTTAAACATAGAGTTGAACTTTAGTATGTCCTATTATCCCTAGATTGATGGAAAATCCAAATAGACTATCCAGGAACTTTATTATATGTTGAGATATTTATCTATAGACTTCAATGGAGGAATGGATAAACATATTCCTCTAGCCATGTTCTATTAGAGAAACATTTTCCACTCAAGCATCCAAATGGACCCATAATAACCCCTCTATGGGAAGATATATAGAACTCATGTGTGTTGAGATGAATTAGGTGAAAAAAATTCAAGAACCTGAGAATGTTGAAGAAATGATATAAAATTTCATTACCATTTGATAATTCCTCAAAGTAGAAAAGAGTTGACAGAATAGTTATGTTCATAGTCAATAATGATACCTAGATATTGATGTTGGAAATGAAGTGTTTCTATGTATATATCCATGGAAGAGATTTAAGAGATTTGGGATATAGGGGAAGCTATGTGAGATATATATTGGCCTCTTTGATATTACTAATCACATCCGAGCTATGGTATATCTACTAGTACTCCCACAAAACCATTCCAAAGTAAACGACATGTTCCACATATCACTCATTAGTAATTATATACTAGATCCTTCATATGTAGTAATTTTATAGGTGGTATAGTAGGAGAATGATCTATTTTACGAGGAGTAACCAGTGAAGAAGATGGATCATAGAGAAAATGTTCTACACAATAAGAAAATTAAATTTGTTAAAGTACTTTTCAATCCATATGCATGAAGTGGAAATGTGAGAACTTGAAGGCACCATGAAACAAATGTATCCTCATTTATTTTCACCTTAGTGTATGAAATCAAATTTTGAGGGTGAAATATATTATGTAGGGAATAATATAATAACTCAAAATATTAGTGATTATTTAAATTTAGTAATTATTGTGTTGATTATATTAGATTACGAGAAAAAATGGACTAAACTAAAAACTACAAAACTTTAATAAAATTAAATTATTCAAAATGACCATTATAACTGTTAAACTAGATAGAATAGACAGTTGCAAATACATTTAATATTACTATATTTATAATATATTTATAATTTTAATTTGAAAAAAAAACTTTATTTTTGGATTTATCAACATAAAGTTAACTTAGGATTAATTTTTTGGATTTTTCTAAAATAATTTATTTTTTTGGTGAATAGTGAGGTATAACAAAATACTAATAAAATAAATTTTATGAAATTATTATAAAATAATTCCCTGAAATTTTTTGAAACCCTTTTTAATATAAAAAATATATTTTAATAAGGTCAAATTATATGTTTTAAAATACTATGTTGATATGTAAAACCCACACATAATATTTTTGAAAATTTTAGTAATGTTTTAACGAAAACTATTTATCATCTATTTATCATAATAAAGATTTCACATTTTGGAATTAGGTTTAGAAATTATTTTAAATTTTATTTAATAAAATTTTAATAATAATATAAATTTTATGTTAAATATAATCAATAGCAATGTAAAATTTCTACAAAACAAAAAGCTAATGCTTAAAAGTTCACTTTTTTTATAAATTGGTTTTTTTGTGATACATGTGATAATATTAATAAATGTTTTCCTTAAATATAAAAATTTAATATAATAAATTGGATTTCATATTTAGAATGAATAGTTTCAAATTTTAATATAAGTATCATTTTATCGCTTGGAATTAAAAAATTATATTAGTTAATGTTACTTACCTCAATAAGAACACAAAATGTTAAAAGAAAAAATATAAGACTAAATGACTAAAAAAAGGTTAATTTTTTTTGGAAAGTGTGTGTGGGGATTTATAGACCATAAAACTTCCCAAACTCCATTATTTTAACTTTTTCTTCACATTCCACTTGAAACATTTGATCACTTTATATTAAAGTGTGATATGTGCCAAAAACTCCATTATATTCAATTATAAAATGAACCACCACCCCTCCACCTCACCACACATTGAAATATGTATATAATTGACCCAAAATATACTATTAACTCTCCAAATACATATCCTCATTTAATATAACCATTTATCATTCAGAAATAACAAGCTAATGTTTCTTAAGGTGGTACCAAAGGATAACATCCAAAGCGAGAGGTAAAAATTTACACCAAACCATACTAATTGTTTTCTACCTATACCACCCACAAACTATTATATAAATGATAGTATGATAAAAAAATATAATTAAGATTATTCTTTTTTTTATAAAAATTTAACATCTATTTTATACCATCCTATACAACATTTCATAAATGACAACATCCTCTTACAGTTGTGTTGACTACTGTCTCTATGAACGATGTGTTATATTTTTCATCATATCCAATAATGTCTAGATAAAAAAAGATTATTTACTAAGATAATATATTATTTTTAGCATCTAAATGATTCTAAACTGATAAGATATTTTATTTTCTATAATTCTTCTATTCTATAAAAATGAGTGTCGTCTATGTGTATGTACAGACTACCGCATCCACATGATAATATGTCTCCTTCATTTTACAAGATGATAAAAATTGGCGAAAAAATGTATTAAATTAATAAAAATATTATTTACTTAATAATTGTCATTATATAATGATAATATTAGAAATAACAAAGGTTTTATTAACAATAAACATTTATAGCAAATTGAACTTCTAAAAACAATATATGAAAGCATCTTATTTAATTTCAGTCTATTCATTAAAAAAATACTTACCAATATAAATTATCTACTAATGAAATATTTAAGAACATAAAAATTATTAAATTTTATTGATTACTAAACTATTTTACAATATTTTCACCTTGGTCAATATTAAATTAAATTTTCCCTGAAATTGACTGAAGAAATTCAAGAAACCGACAAAAGAGGGAATAATGTAATAAATTGGTTACACATGGTGATAAAAAATTTTTTAATAAGAAATATATATTTAAAGGGTTCATAGTAAAGTTGTTAATAAATTTAATTCTATTATTCAAGAATTTAATTAAATGTTTAGAGTGCTTTCGAATATGAGGTAAGATATTTTCCTTATATCATTTCTGGCTTCTCGGTAATGCATTCTCATATTTTTCTCCATTTAATGAAATATTATTCTCATGTACCTATTATATTTTTATATATTTACCATAAATATATATAGATTAAAACATAATTTTTATATTTAGGGTTATATAAGTTTTTTATTCCCCTTGAAATTATAACTTTTACGTAAACCTAGTTTTAGGGAACATTACTATTTCTTGTCCCATATCAAGAATCCCCACCATAAAATGTTTTTAAATATTGAATAAATTCTCAAGAAACCAATTATATTTTTAAGACACCTCTTGAATAAGGCTTTGTTTTATGGTAAATAGTAAGTCCATTCATTCGTTAAAAGATCCTTTATTTACTTCATAAATATCCACCCAAGTGGAAGGTTTTTATTTCATTTTTCTCCTAGAACTATCTAATGAAATTATATATGTTAGAACACAATATTCACAATATTTTTTTAAATTAAAATATAAAAATGATATAACTTCTTATTATTTTTTAAATCCTTATTATTTATAATTTTGTTAATCATTAATTCCAAATTATGATACCTGCTTTATTATCATGGATTTAATCATGAATATGATTTATCTATAGTTTATTTTACTTATTAGATACACTTATGTATGATTTTAATTTATTTTATTGGTTGGATAGAAAGTATATATCCCTAAAATTCACTGGGAAAAAGCTTTATATCTCATGAGATGTTATTTAATGGATTAGGCTGTGAACCTAATCCAACACGGGACTTCATCCAGTTTATGATAATTATCTTAAGAGTGACTGATGACTTAGGTTTTTGATATCACACATTATGTTTTTAGTACAATTTTATAGTCTTACAAAATCATTTAATTGTTACATTTGTCTATTATCTTGATAATATTATTTATGATATCATGTTATGCCTCTTGAATATCATGTTATGATTTATTATCATGCTTATTCCCTTATTGTGTTTTCTATCTCAATCATTTCATTATGTATTTTCCCCAAAATATCCTGTGTAGTTTTAGGAGATCTATTGGAGTTATGAGAACTATATAGAGTTTTAAATAAAGATATTTTTTTTTATTTTTAATATATTTTATCTATGTTCCTAATAATTGAAATAAACTAGACATCTCAATAATTAACATATATTTGCTGGGAAAACCTATTAAGCATCATTAACTAATATGTGTTTGAGGATTGTGTCACTACACAAGAGGAATATATCAAAGAAAAATTATGAAAGACTCAACACTTATGAAACATGTTATAAAGAAAAACTAGTGAATAAGATTCATATTGTGGAGTAGATAAAAATTAATAAACCTATTGAGTTTATTCATCCAGGAATGTTTGGTTTTATATTCTTGAAATCAACCAATAAAGGTGATTATTTTATTAATTTTATTGATTAATTGAATCATATGACTTTTGTATATTTATTTCAACTTAATCCCAATATCTTGGTATTTTTAATCACTTCATGTTGTGTTTCAAAATAAAATGGGATGTTATATTGAAATATTTTAATATGGAAATGGATTAGAATACAATAAAAAATAGTTAAGGAATATCATGAGAAGTATTGAATAAAGATTAAAAAAAGTACTTAAAGACACCCAAAAAAATGGAATAGTTGAGTGGAATAATTAGATTTGGTATACATAGGGAAGAAAATGTTATCTAAGAAAGGAACTTCAACGTACTTTTAGAGACAAACTACAACTAAGGTTGATTATATTTTTAATCACTTCCTATTTGGAACAAATTTAAAAAAAATTCATATGAGACATGGTTTGTAAAGAATCCCAATATAAACACCTTAAAGGTATTTAGAATCCCATGTTACATCAAGATCAAAGAAAAAAAATGTAGAATATTTTATGAGAGAGATGATTAGGGGATATTTCTTTGATATACTCTAAGTTCTTGGTGTTACAATAAGAATATGAGGAAAATAAATGATAGTCACGTTTTTGTTGTTTTGAAAAATAAAAAACATATTAAAAAAATACTTACAAATTCATAATAAAATTAAATAATCTCATGGATAAAGTATTATAAAACACTCAATAGACTTTAATGTTATAGTAGATTTTCAAAATTTCCATTATTATTTTTAAATTTATAACAATGAGAAAAGCCCAAAGAAATTTTGAGTAATGAAATATTATTTATGATAGTTTTATAGGTATGAAAAATTGATTAATTAGAATAATTTACAATTATAATAGTTTTTATTCACAAGTTGAATGAAAACATGTTGAATAGGTACTAAAACATGGGGATTGGATTTGAATAATAAATGAAGAGCCCAACAGATTGAGAAGAATAATACATTGGATTAACATTCATGTATTATATATAAATATATTATAGGGGAAACGTGTATTTTATAAATAATATTAATAGGAATGTAGAAATATCACATAAGTAGTTTTATGTTAATGAATGGAATACTCTAAATTTGAGGGTGTATATTTCGATAACACTTTTATTCCATTTTATGGCCTGAAACAATTACAATTTTTCTTGTGATATTCACTGAATTGAATTAAAAGGAGTTTTTAAATGGACACAAAATTAGTGTTCCTAAATGGTAAAAATTATAAAGAGTCTTATATAAAATAATTTTAAGTATTTATTCTTTTTGGTGATGTTTATTGAGTTTATAAGATAGAAATCATTTATATGGGATGAAATAGTCCTCCCATGCATGGTATTAAAAAATTGATGGTAGAAAAAGGAACATTAATTTGAGAAAGGATAATTGTATAACAATATTTATGTCAAGGGATATTACAAAAACTCTCATATAGTGATTTTATATGATGATTCTCTTATATTACCAAAAATAAAGTAGAGACTTGGGAGTAATTTTCTTCCAAAATGAGAAAATATTTTTAGATGCCAATGATTTGTTTGATGAAATTATTTTTGGTCTTCAATACATTAACATTGAAAGTTTTATCTTTATACCATAAATTATTTATTCTCATAATTTATTAAATGATAACAAATTAATATAAATTAGAGATATTTCCACTCATAAAATAGTTTGATCCATGTTTCCATTAAATGAATAAGGGAGTAGTATTGATGAAAAGGTGTTCTAGAGGATCATTATATTCCTAATATACTTGAAAATGTCTAGAACGCACATCATATTTGTGGTTTCTCTTTATATATTATTACAAAGTAATCCAAATGATTGAAATATTATGGGAGAAGAATGGATCTTATGATACACGAAAGGGAATCATTATTATGGATTGAGAATAAGAAACATGCATTTTCTTGAATTGTGGTTATTCCATTGAATATAAGGTAGGTTTACTTAGGGTTGAAAAAAAATTATAGGATGAATAAGAATGTCTAATAATGGGATAATTCATTTGTGTATGGTTTAATGAAGAAAAAATTGGTATAAATATTGATTAATCTGCTAAAAAAGGACTCATTTAAGAACATGAGAGTATTTTTTTAGACTGAATTATCTACCATAAAACCTATATGTTTTATAATTTATTTTCCTTATTTTATTAATTTTTATTTATTGACAATGGTGGTGTGTATAGTGGATATATCCTTCCAAGGAAGGGAGATATTGATTTTTTTTGAAAGTGAAGGTAAAGATTGAGAAGAGTAGGGATTTTATTTATACGGGGATAAATAAGGATTTGAAAATTGATGGTTGGATAAGAGATCATATACTATTTCATATGTTTTGAATAAATATAAAGGGTGATATTTAAGATCTCTTGATGATATGGAAACTTATTGAGTCTTAGAATTCGAGAGTTCTGTTCTAGTTCATTAATTTAGGAGGATCTTTGAGTTGATATTGATTAAGAGATGGCAAATATAATAGTGATACATAAAATAAGAGTTATATAATTATAAAAAACATCATTCTATCATTTAATGTTGTTTTTATATAACTCTCACATTGTGATAATTACATAAATTATATCTTGATATAATTAATTCATGAGTTTTGAAGATGGTTTCATTTTTTATTTATTAAAAATATAAACATGAATGAGTTAGAAAAAAATTGGTGATTAGTGGGTGGAAAAAAATTATTATTATTTGAATTTAATAGGACCAAGTATGAAAGGGTTACTATTGAATTTTGATTGTCTGAATCATAGGAGTATTGCAATTTTATTTCAAAATGATTATGCAACCACAATTCAATAGTACATAAAGTTACTTATGGGGAATTACAAGGTTTAATGATTGTTCTATGATATAGGGACAATATTTTTTGGTTTGAGGATATCTATGGGAGATAATAATTATCTCACTATAATAAGGAGTCCAAATCATACTATAAAATATTATTTCTTCAAGGAGGTAGACCATGAGAATATGCGAAAACTATTTGGAAGAACAAAATACTCAGATAATTGTTCTTCGTAACCATGTAAGGACCTATATACTATATATATCAGGAGATATATTGACTCTACAAAAAAATGTGGACATGTTGTAAGGGTGATGTAATGCCTCAAACATGCACTCTCAAATCTTGTACTAAACACACATACTTTACATCGCGTCTTTAATACCAATATTAGATTATGGGACATAAGAATCCTATAATTACATGTCTAAAAACAAATATTTAATTAAATACATTACCATGAAATTTTACTTTTAAATCATTATAGAATTTAGAAAAGAAACTTAAAATAATAAATATCTTCTTTTTCTCAATAAATGGAATTTTTTTCACTATATAAGGAACTACTTAATCCATAATAAGTCTTCCACATCTCTTACAAAATTTAAAAACATTACATTTACTTCTAGATATATAAGGTGTAATATTAAACATAACCCAAGGAAATGGAAACATAAGAAGGTTGAAATCAAAGAATTATTAAGAGAAAATGTATTCAAGAAGCTACCATGGCATGGATGATGTGAAATGAATAGATAAGATTCAAATAATTTCATATAAATGAACACATGATATTGAAATGAATAAATGGGATAGATAATAATATAAATAATCACATGTAAAACAATAACTAGTTCCTTAGATATTAAATGAATAATTTTATAGAACCAGTTTCTTGCCATATAAAAAGACATAATGATCTTATGCATCATGGTCTCACTATCAAGGTAATGTGTCTCTATAATATTTTTTATGGGAATAAATACACTAAAATACTAATGTTAGTTTATCTAATGAGACATATCAATTAATCTAGTGTCTATATATACTTGTAGAAACATGGTAATAATTATTTCTAGTGAATTAATGAACTTATGGAATGAATAAAATATACAATACATTACAAATATTTCTTAGTAGTAAAAAAACCTCGATATTGAAATAACAAGTATGTAGATTTTCAATATTTCTATAGTAAATAAATTGAATACATTTTTATGTAATGGTCCCTAAAAATAACCCAATATATAGTAAGGGGTAATTTATTATGTAAATAATTTCCCTAATAAATGGATTTATATCATCTTGGTTAACACTAATCAATTAATGGAAAAAATATAAACTGTTCATAGAGGAAAGACATTAGAAGAAAAAATATAGCTATAATAAAGGTTGATTTGGAAATACAAAGGTATTGATGGATTTATGTGAGTTTAATCAAAAAAAAAATATGTTGAGAGGATTTATAAGGTATTACATGGACAATATAAACACTTCCTGAGGGAAAAAATGGCTAACAATGATAATATCTCAATGAAGTAAAATTGAGATGTAAAAACCCCTACTATAATGGTAACATAAGAATAAATAGAGAATGAGAGAGATACCATGAAATTAAAATACATTGAAATGAAAAATATTTTTTATACAAGAATGAAATAGGGAATTGGATACACTAAATAATATAAATTATATTACACATTGTTAAACATGTCTCATCAATTTGAAAATGAGACAAAAGAACCCTTACAACTTGAGTATCATCAAAATAAAAATCACTAAAGGAAAAAGTGAATGAGACTAAACATCAAATAACGTAGAAGATAATTCAAGAAATAATATAAAAAATAGGAAATATATACACCATATAAAATTATTTTTTTGTACAATAGGAAAAATATCTCAAGAAATAAGAATTTAGGTTATGAAACCCTTTCCAAGTAAATTAATATTTGATGTATGATTCATTTAATAATGAGGTTATCAGAAAGAATTATAGAATAACAGAAATAAATTAGGATGTATAATAAAAATTATTCATTAGGTATAATAAATAAAATACGGATTAGTATATTTTAATAATAATGGTTGTAACTCAATGGAAGAAAATTTACGTAACACAAACTACTAAGACCTTAGAAAATTTTGAGTCAAAAAAACTTGAAAAATATGATTTAAAATAAAAAATAAAATACCTTATATAATAATAGGAACAATATTCCAAATATTAAATCAGAATTAGTTATATAATTCCAATGAAAACATGGTTTATTATAAGGAATATATCTAAAGGAGTTAGAATTTCTATCAAGAAACCCTAATGTTAATCCCCAACATCTTCTAAAGAGCTAAAATATCTCATATAACAAAAATAAATAACTTAAAAAAATTCAAAAAAATATAAATATAAATACTATTTTATAAAATTAATTTATAATTATTCTATAAATGCATATTTGTCAGTTATTATCTATTTTCAATATCGGGTGTGAGTAATCATAGTCATTTTGAACTTGTTTTATAATAACAATATTTTATTCATTTTCCACAAAATTTAATCATTAAAATATTATTAAAGGTATTTTAATTGATGTTTTATTATTATTTATAATGATATGATTTCATTTAATTGGGTTTTTACTACTCTTAAGGATGAAATTGGAAATAAGCATGTTTCAGTGATTTTTAATAAATGAATTATTGTATCATAATTAATGAGTCTTATATTTATATTACCATTATAGATCCAAAATAAAATATTTATTTATTATTTATATCATATATTATCCCTAATTATGTTATCATAGTAATCTATGATATTATTTTATTTTATTGTTCAAATACGTGGTTATACTAACCCAAACATGAATATACCTTAATAAATGGATGATTATTATTATAAAAATAGTTTTTATTGAAATAATGTCATTATTATTGAAGAATAGTGATGTTATTTAGATAATATTAAGTAGTTGTATCATATTTTATGGATTTTCAATGAATAATAAAGACATTAAATGAAAAATAGGACATTTTACTTCATGGAGGCGAATGTCTGCACAATATTTAGTTAATGATTTCATTTCTCAAAGAATGAGAGGGTAAAAGTGGATTCAAATTTTTATTTTAACAATAAAAATTATAATATATATATATGTCTCATTTATTATTCAGTTTCACCATTATAATTATCTAATAGAGATGGTGTGGTGAAAAATTAAATCCATCACTTCATAGAGGCAAAAGTCCCAGAATGCTTGAATGATGAATTCATTTATCTTAGTTGAAAAAGAGAAAAGTGGTTAATATTTATTCCCATAACATAAAATAATTCATTATATAGACAATAATGGTTTACTTATATAAGAATTTAAAAATTAAATTTGGTAAATTAGGAAATAAAATAAATTAATTTAGAAAAAATGTAGTCATGTTGAGGACTTGGGATTTCCCTTGGAAATATACTTAGAAATTATTGTATTATTATAATATTTTGTGATCATAGGATCTAATAAAAAATATATAATTTTACAGGATGAAAAAATGGTAGAGTTTCAAAAGGAAATGATATTTTTTAGTGTGGTCTTAAAGGGGTGTTGAGAGGCCCCTTTTATTAGCTGTGATATTGACATTTTTATAAATACCTCAACTTAATATAAAGAGAGAACATTATTAAAAAGTAAAAAAGAATCCAAAATACACAATAATGGATTTGGGTGTGATATATGGTTGAAAATATCTCAAACCATTCATTTTAACACATGTTTTAAACATGTTTCTATGTCCTTTACTATTATAATTTTAAATTTTACCTTTTTTGGTTTTATCGTAGGAAATATTTTTTACATAATTAATTTAAATATAATTATTAAAAAATAAAATTGGCATTATTAGATAAATTCTACCAACTGATTCCAAATATGAAATCTGTTTTATGAGATAATGTTTTTATGTGTAAAAAAGTTTTTAGAATAAGTGTGTTTTTAAGATTAAAATTAATTCATAGGATAAAATTATCAATGTTTTTTATTTTAATGATATAAATTAGTTAATTATTAAACAAAAAATAATTATGTGGATTTAATGTAAAGAAAACAGTTTTCAAAAGTAATATTTAATTAAAATAAATGACAAAAAATATTTTTTGTTAGACAATATTACCAAAGTTCAGTAAATTTTAAAATTTATAATTGTGTTTAAAAATGTATTATTTTACTCCATAAATAAATATTTGTTCAATTAACAAGTTTTATGATATTAAATTTCTTTCTTATATATTGATAATGTTAAAAAACATACAGTTTTTTTTAAACAGAAATATTCACTTTTCACTTAAAAATATTCTATATCAGAAAAATCCAAAAAAATTGTTTTGAAATATTATTTAAATTATTAATCTCAAAATGAAGTTTATTTTTTGAGATTAAAATTCTAATTTTTTTTATCAGATAAATAAAAACATTAAAATATAGTGAAAACTATTTTCATAGTATTTTTTTTAAATATATACTTTTATTATTCTCAATTCCTATCAATTACTAATCAAATTGGTGTTAATATATTATTCATATAAACAATATATATTTTTTATAATATATATTTTTTATAAAAAAATGTAATGATAATTTTATAAAGGTTATATTTTAAAGTATAAATTCATTATATTGGTTATTTGGATATAGTAATTGAATATTCATCAATCCCTTAGTATTAAAAAAACCCTTAATTTTTATACATATACTTTGTAATTTAGTTAAATATATTTTTACCCACTCATTATATGGATATATTTTAATGGGTATATTCTTATTCCACGGGTTTTTTGGTTCTATGTTGTGTGCATCCCATGTTATCAAATTTATGTGGTCTTGAGGGAATATATAATTTAAAATATATGAGTGTTACATGTGAAATCAATTTTATGAACATTTTGAGAATTGGGGAAGGCATATAGAATAATATTTTTGGATTTTAAGATATCAAAATAATGAAAGGCATCCACTGTGATAATGTGAGGTCTATATATATATATGAGATGACCTTTTCACTGAAAAAGTCAAAACTTTTGAGATAATATGGAATATATTTTATAGAGAATTTAAATGATAATTTATCTAGGATTTAGAATAAGAACCCGAGTTTATAGTTGATCCGTTTTTTATCAAAACTTTAAGAGTTGTGCAATATGGATTAAATTATTGAAACCCCACTAGATATTTATTGTACATAGGGTTCAAGACCATATTCTTGATCACATACCATATTTTTTTACAATAAAACCACAATATAGGCATTAGGACTACAACCATTAGACACTAAGGATTAAAAAATTATTAAAAAGAGTGAGTGAACCTTGTAAAACCCCTATGATATGTACATTCTATTTTTTATCTCATTTCATTTCTTTTTTTATCTATTAGTTATACAAACTAACAGATGATGGGAAAAAAGTGTGAGATTTTGAGTCTTTAAAACCACTAATTCACCCCACCATTCAATTGTGGTTTACTCTCACATGGGCCAATCAATAAAATCTCCTAAAATTTATTTTTATATAATTTTTTATAAATATAAAATAAAACATGATTATAATAATTATAAATAAGTCTTTTATTATAAAAAATATATAGTTACATGTTTGAATTGAAATATATAATTTATAAATTTGTGTTTCATTTATAATGTTTTAATGAAAACTACACATTGGATGATCTAGGTATAACATAAGCAATAGGGTTTGATGATAGTTTAAAAATTTACTTCAAAATTTAACAAAATTGTTCCATTAGTTTTTTGTAAAATCAAAACATATTATTTATATGTATATATTTTAATAAAATTATTACCTTGATTAATTTGTTTTGATTGTTTTTTCACTCACTATAAACGTATCTAATCTATACCCTAATCATCTCGACATTTTTTATGTTTCAATAACTAAAATTATAATTCCTATATAAATGAATAGATATTTTTATGAATATTTAAAATTAATTCATGATATTTAGGTGTAAATGTGATGGAATTAACTTATTTACATCACACCTTTTTTTCAATATTAAAAATTGTGACTTTTTATTTATAAAAAATCATATTGATGTGATATGGTTAGCTCTAATAATCTATTTAGGTAATTACATAAGAAATTATAAAAACTAAAACCCCTTCAAATTAATGTTGACTTACTTTTTATTTATATTTAGGTTCAACTTAAATGAATTTAATATTGTCAATATATTTTAATTCAATCTAAATAATGATATTTGGTTACTTCGTACAAAAATATTAGTTTTATTTAAAATATTTTCCATGATACATGATTTTAATACAATTTCTCTAAATACATAATTTTTCTTAAAAAAATGACATTAAATTTTTTCTTTTAGATCATTAACACAATTAGATTAAAATAATAAATTTTTAATAAACCTTGAATCATAAAATAATTATGTTAGTCTAATAAAATAAATATATTAACCTATCTTATAAAATAATAATTATTCAATTTACCCATCTTATGAATAAATAAATATTATATTTATTTATCTTGTGAATTAATAAAAAAATAAAATTTCAATAACTTTTTTAGGACAGAATAACATATTATTCTACTTATGATCAATATAAATTGAATAAATGTCATTCCAAAATTTGTAATTGTTTTATTTTATAATTATTTTTAGTTGAATATATTTATATTTTGGATACACTTAGCGTACCAATCTCCTAGACCTTTTAACAGTGGAAATAAATCCAACCCAAAGACTAAGAGTAGTATATTACAACAAATCATGACCCTAATAAATAAATGGGTAAGCAATAGAAAAAGCAATGAAAATATTCCTATAAATTCTATTATATAAAATATAATCCTCTTAGAAAATGTAATATTATCAAGTAGGATTCACACGTGTCACCATCCTTTATTTTTTTAAATTATTTTTCCTTAACATACTAAATTGAACTTTCCTCTAAACTCCCAAGATCATAGATTTTGTTCTATCACTTCCATCTCAATAAAAAATTTAGATATATATTCTTCTGTAAATAATAAGAATAAAATTAAATCTTGTCCATTCAATCAATAATGTACCTATCATGATTTTCCTGGTGGAAGCTACTTCTCAATGATTATTTACATCATAGTTTTCATTATATATATAAGTATTTGAATCATGATACTCAGTGATAATGATCTAATGTATAAGGATAAATACACATGCTCAGAGATAAGAACATCCAATGAAACAATAATTATGTGGTGTTCTAATTATATAGTATATCTTTATGACCTCCTATTTTTGGGGATCACCAAGTGTTAACTTTAGGATAATATTTGTTAATTATTATGATATCCCAACAACTGATAGTTAAACATAACATATGTCCCATATTAATAATTTATCTAAACCATATGACATAGTTTTATGAATGTGATCATGAAATATCAATGTTCTAATTATTAATTGAAACTGATATACCCTATTAATGAGATAAATATTTGAAGGACATTCTAAACAAAATTATGTAGGAATGCTGACAATATTTGATAATAATATAACATATATAAATATAATACATGGTTTGGTAGTAAATATTATATGATAAATTTGGTTATAGAACACCAACTCCATAAAATCTCACATGAACTGGTTCCAACTGCTAATATTTCTTAACTTTTTATCTCTAAAATTATATTTAAACTTCTACCAGAATATATATTTTTTCACCATGAATACCATATTTAACTAATTGGGTATACTACACACTAAAACATAATCTCATTGAGATAAAAATCTCAGTAGCTGATATTTTGAAAATAAGTTCCCATTACTTCATCAGTTATTTTCAAAGATATAGTATAACCAGAATTTATAAAATTGGATGCCACATGATGCATTAAAATTGTCCCGATCTTTGAATTATCATTATCCAAAAAACTATATCATATATAATTTATCATTATAAAAATTATTATATGTTCATTCCATCGTAACTAGTTCCTTAGCTTCCCCATATATCAGGAACATGTTCTCTATATAAATATAGTACATTAGGATACATTTAAAAATATGAACATACATCTTTACTAGATTTACTGGTACATAACATTCCATACATAATATATTTAATAATTAAATTGAAATGAATTAGAAACATTTTTTCCATGTGAAATAGGAAAAAAATCCCCTTTTAATTTATCTATATTTTATCATTTAATACCTTTTAAATTGATATAAATTGATTTATTTTAAATATAATTTTGGATATATATGTATATTTATCCCTATATTAAAATTTACTTTCTATTAATGTTTTGTAGATATTTTTTTAACTATGTATTAACCAAATATAATATTATTATCTTATTTCATTAAAAAGTATGACCTTGAAAAATATTGCTAAGAAAGCCTTATAACTCCCACTATCCTTTCATAGACACACAACTCACTTTCAATTCGTATAGAACCTAATTATACCATGGAATAATTAAAAGGACTATCCCATGATTTTGATACGTGTTTTAATATATTAAATTATTTATCTATTAAATTTCATACTCACTAAATGTTATATTTCAATTCATCTTTGTTTCAAAGCATCATATGATGTTTCAAGGAAATTTTATTTCTTTTCTTGATCATTGGTGATATTTTTTGATTTGTTTTCATTTTGGTTATCATTAAACCCAAAATATGGATCAAAATTCCCACTTAACATTAAAAATGGATTATTAATAACATCAAAAAAAAATCAAAGAAAAAATAATTCATTAACTTTCTCTATGATAAGAAAACCATATCATATAGTTTTTTGACTTCCCTATTTAAGCTACACAACAATTATGCCTTTAAAATAACATCTCAAATTGATTTATGAAGAGGTTAAAACTATTGTTTATCTTAGAACATTTTTTTATTGAAGTCTATAATACTTCCATGATCTGTTTTAGTGACATAATCCCATTAAAGGTATATAAATTTTCATTCAATAATTACTATTATTCATGATATCATATAATTATACACTCTTTTATGTGATGAAACTTTTTGTTAATGAATATCCTTAAAAAATACTCTACATACCTATAAATATATTTTTGATATCCTATGCTTTATTTTGATACTATAACTTATATGATAAATTATTTACCTCTTAGATAGATTAATCACATTAGTGTGTATTCCATTAATTTTAATATATAATCATAAAGGAATTATATAATAATTAAATGACTCAAAATTGACTTAACCATATCTAATAATATATGAATTATGTTGAGATAATATAAAGATTAATTTGGAGATTATTTTTTTGTTAACTTTATTCTATAATTTACTTTTATATTCCATATATATCTAGATCTAATATGACTTATGGTTCATCATTTTGATAAATATATATCTTTTTATGCCCTTAGAAAAATAATGATGTATGGGAATATATCTATATATTTTAATAGAAATAATACACATAGATTAATAAGAAAAAATTCCAAAATATCTATGGATTTTTAACCTTTAACTCTAAATTCAAATTCATCATTTTTATCTTATAAACATGTAAAAAAATCCACAAAGGGTTTTAGCTCATACTAAATTAATATATATTTTTGGTTTAAATTTTCCAAATACATCTAGTTTTCAAAAACTAATCTACAATGCCATATCTTAGAGTAATATAAGCCATATGTATTTAATTTTTCATTTGTTTTTAACATATTATTTATGAATTCATGTTTATATTTAAACCACTATTTAAATTTTTTTACAATAAAATATATGTTTAATTTATTTATAAAATGACCCAAATATAGTTGTGTCCGAACATGACACATATATAATTTTAAAATTTTAATGAAAAAATGATCATCAATACATTAGTTAAATTGAAATGGTAATATTATATAATTAATGCCAAACATATCACTCTATAAATGGTTTATAGATCCTGTTTAGTAATCAAAATCTTTCATAATCCCCTTGGTTATAGAATATAGATACAAATGTTTCGGTGATAAAAAATATCAAATACCTAATATATAAAATATAAATATATATATTTTTTATAATATACTTGGATATTCCCCTTTTATATTAATTGTATAATATCATGCCTTCTAGTGGTATTTTATAACAAATGAAAGAAAACATGAATCCCACTCAATTATTTCTCTCTAAAACCTTTGTTTCTTGGAATAATTATATATATATGGCCTTGAATTTGATAACATATTATCCTATTTTACATAATATTCATATTTTTTTACAACAATGGTTAAATAATTGTCTTTCGTAATGTAATTATTTTAATGGAAAATCATTGTTAAAATATCCAAAATTAATTTTTATAAGTTTTTCATGTTAAAATTAATAATAAAATTTAATAAAATTAAAAGTATAGATGGGAGAATGAGATTCATGGATAAATACTTGTTCAACATGAATCCAAATTCTTTAAAGTTTGTAATATACCTTGTTATATTGGGTACATGAAATATAATAAATACTTCGTGTCCCAATATGCTTGTGAATCATGCAATATAGATTTAACATATCTTTTGTCTAACTCTCTCAAGATAATGATAATAGTGATGAGATAACATAGAGTATACATCTATATATTAATTATACTTTTATAAATTTATAAACATCAATTATATAATAATACATTCAATTATTATGAATCATTTACATGTATCTCATAAATGTTTTTTTCATCATCACAGGATTCCGAAGGATGCTTAGTTGAAATTAGGGATTCATGTATATAATATTTAATTTCTTATCATTGCGTATTGAAAATATCCAATATCACTCTTAAAAATTGTCATTAAAAAAGAAACAATATTTTTCAAAATATAATACAATGATATTGATTTTGTAGTTTTTCTTACTATTGCCTACAAAAAAATAAATAAAATTTCAGTAACTATATTTTTTTACAAATTTTGGATTTACCATTTAATGAGTCATTTGTAAATCCCATTGTTTTAAAAAATCCTAATAACCCTCACCATTGGATTCTATAAATATATAGTATTTGTGATATTTTAGTGGAAAAGTTCTATATTTATTTTCTTATTGTAAAAACTTACACAATGTTACTGTTTTAGTCTGTATCCTACAACCAAATAACTTTTATAATTTTTACTATCATTGAGTCTATGTCTATATGTGTTTTATTATAAAAAATGATTTTATTTATTGACATTTTAATGTGATAAGGAGTTTATAATATTTGAATTATTAATGGGTTATAGAAAATTCCTTGCTATAATGGGAACACATAGTTTCTATGATAATATTATAAAAACATATATAATATAGTATAAATAAAATAATATGATGATAAAAAAATTATGTTTTAATATTAGATATTAGGGGATCATAAAAATTGATACTTGTTTTCATTATGTTTGTAATTAGTGATCACTAAGAAGTGAGGACAGGATTATAGACCCGACAATAAGAATTTGTGATGAACCAATCAAGATAACCCATCAATCTTGGTTATCAACCAATCTGAAACAAGACTCGAAGGGTAATCTCAACCCTTACAAGCTGGCAATAAGCACCAAGAAATAATAACAACATAGGGAATTATTTCACCCAACAAGATACAATATCCAACAAGTAATATATGTTAAGGATGGATAAAAAATGTCAGAAATTATTTTAAACAATATAAAAGTGATATATAATGAGGAAAAAAACAAAATACATAGAATATGATACAAGAGTAATCAAAGTGCATACTCTACATCCACTGTCTCCATGTTTCAAGTCGGAAACATACCACAAAATCACCACCTGAGTCCCAAAAACCAAAAACCCATGTACTTAATATCATATTGTGGTGTATTTCCCTTTCATATATCATACAAAACATGGTATATTCATACCCAAGGGTGTGTGTAGGGTGTGAAAAAAACAACCCCATGGGATCCCACTAGGTGTTCTGTTAGTATTATTTTTTAAATGATCCCAATATGAGTACATTAAAATTAAACTATACATGATAAAAAAACATTCAAAAATTAACCATAAATATATAAATTCACCCTTTTAAAAAGTTTATCAATAATTTAATATAAAAATGTTTTCAAATAACTTTAAAATAATCCATGTATCATTTTTAAATAATGTATCACAAATCCATATAAAAAAAGAACAATGGGAAGTACCCATAAGATAATACATGTTCTGTCTAGTTGGGATACTCTCCCATTCTAGTCAATAATAACTAGATTACACCAATCAAGTCCCTGATATGATTTCCTATGAAGAATGATAACACACATCTTATGATGTTATGTGATCCAGTCCCCAACTTGATGTCCTGGGGAGAAAGAAAACACCTTGACATGTGAAACCCCATATAATTCATTAAAATAAGTACCCGTGAAATCCCTTCCTATGTACTTCAATATCCCATGTGTTGAGAATTAAAAATCATTTCCAAAGGGAATATACTATTTTAAAAATCAATAAAAAATTGTTTTTTTCACACCAAGTCCATTATTTTAAATAAAGTATTTTTAAACAAGTCAATGATTAACTGAAATGAACCTTTATATGTCAAAAAAAAATTGAAATCCATTTTACATAAAAAAACAAAATATATACATTTTAATTAATTATATATAATTCCATTAAAAATTATAAATCAATTTCAAAAATGTGGGAGCATGTGTAGTTAATAATATAATGAATTTAAATGAAACCACCCACGTCAAACACTTTGTATTCCAACAATAACATGATATCCCCACAATGAAGTTTATGAGGTATCTAGGAATCTAGTGAATATCCTAAAACATGAATATCACCACATAAAATTATGATTAAATGATCCAAAGGTCAATAGAGGAGAGAGAGTGGGCCAATTACCATGAAGATCTCAAATATTTACACAAATACCAACCCAAATATAATTAATTCCTCCTCTCTCAATGACCAAATAATTTAAACACCATTATATAATAAAAAACCTTAGATCAGGTTGATAAACCTTTAGTCTTTGCCTTATCTCAAATGAAATAAAAGATATATTTAAGGATGGAGAATAATTATGAAGAACAAACACATACCTTGGACAATCCCACCAAAACACCCAAGGATCCATCAAAATTGATCACTTGGAGGAAATGAATCTCCAAAATCTCTAAGAGGAGTCTCCTAGGTTGAGAGTCTAATCTACTAGAAGAATAATTAGGATAAACAATAGTTTTTTGGGTCTTATAAATGAAATTAGGATTAATTAATTAACATCACACAATATTTCCTCACGGTTTGGAAATCCATTCTCTAATTGTTTATGCCCTTATGGATTACTAGAGGAGCCACATGGTTTAGCCACATGATTTGAAAAACTATGAACCAATAATGTGAAACACCTCTATCCCATGTTGGATAGCATGAGGGTAATTCTTCATGGTTTGGCCTAACTATGCACCAACCTTGTTTCCTTATCTAGGACTCCAAAAAAGCTACATGGTTTCTTGGTATAACCCTCAAGATTTACCCTAACCATGATCCAATATGTCTAGGCCCAAAACCCTCTAAAAATCCAAAATGTCACCCAAAAAAACCAATGAAAACCAGGAGTCAAGAGATAGTCGATGAAAGGATATATATACCTAAAAGTAATGTCGAGATGTAACAATACACCCTACCAAATAAATTTCTACCCCTAAAATTTCAACTCAAAAAGGTTTATAAAAAATATACTATTCAATTAATCTCTTATCAATGATTCATGCTCCCACATATTAGGAGAATACATTTTTTCTACTATAAAACCTAAACCAATAGAACATACATTCTATGCTTTTATTTTTCGTGAGAATCAATAATCAAAACTGGTACCTTAACCACAAATGCATCTAGTTCTGGAGAAATATCCTTACAATTCAAGACCTTATTTGGATCCAAATGATAATTTTTAAAGAATATATATGTGGAAAAAAATCATGAATTGTATTTATTAATGTCCTCTAGATGATCATCGACAAATTCACAAAAGAATAAAAACCTAGATATGGGTATTATTTCCCTCACAATATCAAAGGAAGGATAAGGTGACCAAGAATCAAAAAACACATAATAATATAATATACACATGATCAGATGACCATCATAAATTTATGTGAAGGAACCATCTACAATGAATAACCTATGAGTGATCCCAAAAAGTACCTTCAATAAGTAATTCTCCTCTCACGAAGGTGCCTCAAACAACTAATGATCACACAATAGTAGGTGGATAAGCTCCACTAGGTCACATGGTTTGTCAACTAGTGTATACTTGGAAATCCACTGAAAATAATTTGAAAATAAAATGGAAATATCCAAAGGGAGGTGGCCTCTTGCAGTCGTAAAACTCACATGATGGATCACTGATGGGGAGAATTACTGTCCTTGAAAAAATTTAAGAAAATGGACAAGACCCCTAATACTTTGAAAAATAAACCAAAGGAAATAAAAGGGGTGAGGGTAAGAGGGAGAATCTCATGATCATAAAACCCTTGCTACATGCTAAGGTCATCTGCATCATGGTATTGTGAGATACCTGGAAAAATTGGCAAGATCTCATGAAGTCCCCTTAATGAACCATTATTTTCTCACAAAAAGTACCAGCCAGGTCACCTGAGATCATGTGAAAACCTTTCAATAGGAATTTTGATCTCATGAAGGTACTTGTACATGTCAATATTATAATATATAACTCCTTAAGTGTTCCCATATGATTCAACAAGTCCATGTTAATTGGTGATAATCTATTAATGTAGGAGTTGACGGGGATGGGTTCATGGCCTTTGGAAATTCAGCAACAACCCCAAAGAGATCCATAGTAGAGACTCATGAGGACACATGACATCAAATACTTCACTGAATCTAGCTTGGATTCATGTGATATGTTCCACAAAATGTGGTGAAAACTGGAGTTTGGAGCCCTATAAATCCCCCACCCCAGCATGAAAAATGAACCACTACTGACTTTGACCAAGAGGACAATTATCCAGATGACAAGTTGGCCCTTTTTAATCCAAGCACCAAAGTGGATTTATCGAAGTGGTGGATCTCGTGACTAAAAAAGATTCATATCAGGTAGGATACCATCGAATAGTCGGAACAACCATGCAACATGCATAAGTAATTGACATGATCATTATATATCATGAAATGGACATATGGAAGGACACGAAAAGAATATTCTACTCATATTATAGATCACACATGAAATAAAATAAGATAACACTACTTCCTATGATTCCATTCATGGGAAATAAGGAAGGTTCATTGGGTAAGGAAGGTGTTGGATATCCAGGAGAGGGATTATATCCCCACTCCTATAGATTATTCCTTCAAGCATATTCCATTAACAACCATTAGGAAGGCTCATATACCTACTCACTCAGAATAGCTCTGCGAGCATATTCTCATATAAAGTATCGGGGACACACATATCCCCACCCTTATGCATGAAGTCCATTAAAATATTCTGGTTGTGCAAGGAGGAAAAAAGTGGTTGCATATATCCACTTAAATAAAAGACATATTCTAGTATATATTGGGGTCATAAAATGTGAAGGATTATATCCATGTACAATATCTGTTAAAATGCCAATATATTTTAGTAATATATTAAGAACACTTCAAGCACATTCTAGAAATTGTATAGATATATGGACAGACACATACTCTTATCCATATAGCCAGGACATATCAAAGCTCTGATCATTGTGAACAAGTGGTTTCTCTAGAGCAAGTACACATTCTTTCTATCATCTAAGATTATTATTGGAATATTCTGATAAAGGACAAGGCATCAGACCAGGAACATAATATTATTCCAAATGGGGATCATGAGATGAATGACTTACACACCACAGGATAGGGGAACATGAATATCAAAAAAGTTTCAAGGAATATTCCAGAGGCCCAAGATCATGATCACATCCACATTATGGATGGGGATAACCAAGTGAGAGTGGAAGAATCCTTATGATAGGCTCATATTCCTATCGAAGAAGCCCAGTTTCATACTCCAAAGTCCCAGTATTGAGCATATATCCCTATTCTAGTTGAGGATGGCCAAGTGAGAATGGAACAAGCCTTGGGAAATGATCAGATTCCTATTCGTGAATCTTCCTCAAATATTCTAGCTGATAGAAGATTCTAGGGAATATTATTACTTCCACCAATGAATGACTGTACCAGCATTATTCTAAGGCAATATAAGAGGAAACTCATATCACTACTCCCATTATAGAGGTTTATCAGCATATTTGATTGGGGAATGAATATCCAATCCATGATCATATTACTATTCCAATTGGGGTTCACTAGGTGAGAGAGTCACATGCCTCGAGGTAGACTCATATCCCTTCCAAGAAAGACTAGTTTCATATCCCAAATTCTTTTGATTAGTCTCATAATTCTATTATGAAATAGGCTCACCAAGTGATAATGGAACATTCCTTAGGTTAGGCACATATTTTTTTCAATAATGATACAAATCATTGGCATATTCCAGCAACTTCTCAGAAGCAAGCTCATATTCCCACAAACCATATGGTTATAAGTAACTTCTAAAAATTTTCATATAGCTAGAACATACCCCTACAAAATTCCAAAAGGAATATAGTAATATTCCAGGAATGATGAATAACATGACTCATATTTATAATATTCTCAATGTTAGTGTACTTGATGTTATTCATGACACATTCCAAACACCACAGGGTTCCGTCAAATCTTTAGCCGAAGAAAAATAGGATTGTTATCATGATATTCCTCCTCATGGTAGAGTGTAAGTGGATCATATGCGAGAAGAACTGTTCCATATCAAATGGACCATATTAAAAACTCTCATAGAATTAATTTAGGAATGGACCCATTCCACAAAGCTAGTGGAATATATACCAGCACCTCCACCCCTCAGATCTTCAATTCTCGAGAGGATTCATGAAATATTTTTAGAATTTATAAGCAAACCTCATTCCTATGGGTTGGGGGAATTTATATCTCAATCACCATCACCAGGTTCATTATCCCCTAAGAGGTTCATGGGGATATCAATGGTGATTACATATCACCCACATCCCATTGTGATGGGGGAATTTATATCTCAATTCCTATCCTAGGAATCATCAAATCCCTGATGAGAATCATTATATCCTCAACAGTAAGAACAATCGATGCTAATTAAGGCCCTAAATAACCCCCAACCCACAGGGCTGGGAAAATTTTTAATATCATCATCAGTATAGAGAGAATCAGCCTTCTCTAGGGTGGGAGTGAAAAATCAATGGTCGACATACCACCTGTTCCTCCTTTAGGAAGATAAAAACTCTACTATTTTGGGATTTTTCAAAAATAACAATCATAAACTCCATCAAAGTCACTATTC
Source organism: Viscum album (assembly GCA_963277665.1). Classification (NCBI taxonomy): domain Eukaryota; kingdom Viridiplantae; phylum Streptophyta; class Magnoliopsida; order Santalales; family Viscaceae; genus Viscum; species Viscum album. The sequence goes on from OY728145.1 coordinate 511,881,010, forward strand.
ATCGGCCAAGATGGGAGGAACATATGATGAAGTCAATTATATCCTTCCTAGGTTGCAAACCAAAATAACCCAATATGGATAAGGGTTCAAATAAACACCCTGATGAAGGTAGTACAAAATCAAACTATTGTGTTGAAATTAATTGTACAACCTCCATTACCCGATATGCCTCTATGATTGTTGTCACTATAAATATAGCAGGCATTTTTGATCATGACACAAATACATTGGGCCACAAAATGGAAAAAATACCCCAGTAGAAGAGTGATTTGGATACACCAACCAAGGCTTCCTACACCCAAAATAAGAGAAGGATCCAAAATGTGGTTCCTTTGAATAATGAGGTTCCATATCCACAATATAACACTACCAAAGAAAATGGTAATGGTTTGGACAAATCCTAGTCAGCACCCAAAATATTTGAGGTTCCTCCCATGGAGGAACATCTTTTACAATATGTGAGTGAAATACAAACTCAACTCCAACTCAAAAAAGAGTTAAATAAGTGAAATATCTCCACTAGGTATCATCTTTAGGATGAGGTGAATATACCTCCTCCTTTGAGAGCTAATCTTCCAACAAAAGTGGAATCTAAGTATTAGTAAAGCTCTGGATCTAGGTAGATAGTCTACATAGATGAGGGATTAGAAAATGATTGTGACTACCTTGCATTGTGGAGAAAACATCTCCCTCACAAGGGTAATCATTTAGTATTAAGAGTAATTGAGAATTAGTAGAAGATGAAAGTGGGACCACATCATCTCATCCCACCCACTCCTGGTTGATGGGAGACAGATCCAAAATCAATTCCCATGAAGCTTCTTAATGTCATTGAGTCCCTAGAAACTCAAATTGAATCCATGGAAGGGTTATTCACGCCGATGTAGCTTGAGTGGAAGCCATATCCGAAGTGCTTGGATGACACTTTTCCTCCTTCTAACTTCAAAAATCCTATTTTCTTTACCTTTGATGGTGAAGGTGATCCAGAACAACATATCACAAACTTTTTCTTACAATGTGGGTTAATGATAAGCCCTCAAGATCAATAGGAGGAAACAAAGGTGAAATGTTTTGTGCAATCACTGATAGGGACAAACTTTGATTGGTACAATAGTTTTCTATAAGGTTTTGCTGCAGGATGGGAATCTCTTCATCATAAATTCCTTTATCAGTTCAGTTCCTCACTAAGCAAAATTAAAAATTTCAACCTAAAAAATGAAAGAAATGTAAGAATTAGAGGGTGTATGACTTCATAGGAATATTAAAGGTTTATCCTATTCTATCTACATCCCTCTCCCTAAGAAATAATTTTTGGAGCTCTATTCTAAAAATCTACAATATGAGTTGTGGATTTCAATGATCTTAATGAATTATCCAAGTGTGTTATGAGAATTCACATAAATAGAACAACATCTCTAAGTGTTCATTCAACAAAACCAATCTAAATCTTCGATCAGGACCTTGACATAGGGTAAAAGTCTTGGATAAGAATAATATATAACTATCACTCTCATGACAGTGGTGGTGCCTATCTAGGAATATATGTAGGTCTTGAACAAACCAACACCTCCCATTGAGTGGAAACACCACAGAATCACACTCTTCCAGAAGTACAAAGAAATCATGGTCACCCATGATTTACAGAATGGAATAATAAATCATACTCCTTTGGAAATGAACATATCCCTGATTATTTTGTATTAGTCATAAACAAAAACCAACTCAGGCTTCTATATCCTAGGAAACATGATGAGGTCCACCTCATCGACCATCCTGACTACATCCCTTTCTATAGAATTCTAGGTCCAAATATCTTGGATTACTTTATCTACAAATATGTCATAAAAGGAATGATAAATTCTTTAAAAGTGGTGTAAGATAAATAATTAGGGAAGGTGGGATACATAAATCTTTCATAGTCAGAATAAGAGGATGGATGGAAGAAAGTCTTTACCATGTGTGTGTGGGAGTTAGACAACTGGATGACTTGGAAAAAGTTGATTGAGCCAATGAAACCCTAAGAGAACAACTATGTAGACCCAAAAGACCTCCACCACCTAGAGAGGTCACATTATATATACCTCCCAAAGGTGTGTGTGACCACCAAAAGTATGAATAAATAGAATAGGAATAGTCACACTCTGTAGAAAATCAAGACCTCGCTCTTGAAGACTTCTCTCCTACGACATCCGCATAACATGAACCACCCCCACAAATAAAATACTTGTCGAAAGAAGAACTCATCCTTGGTTTTTTCAATGTGATATACTTAGAATAACCCTTATTCAATGATGAATTTTCCTTATAACATGAGTCTCTTTCACATAATGGGGGAACATGAAGCAACATGTGTAGGAACCAAGGATATAAGTGACAAAACTAGCATGTTTAAACCCTATTTTTTTGTCACATTTCCATATAAAATATATATTCAGCTAAGAACCATGGGAAGACACTCCAATGAGCTCATTAAACACATTGGGGTGTACCAGAATGCTCTAGTCTCCATCTGTACCAAGTTATATTGCATGACCTCTTAGAAAGTGTCTGATTATCTAATTAACCCAGATAATAAGGTAGGCTGGTACAACCCACATCGTTGGCAGAAAATGATCCTACAACCTCTATAAAAACACTAGGCACGTCTACCTCAAATGACTTAGTTCCTATGCTGCATGTCATGGAGAAACCCTATAATAGGAAGCACTGACCTCGATCACAAAATTATGACATTGTAAAGTAGTTTATGATTATCCCATCTAAGTTATCAATCCTTGATTCCATTTGTATTTCAAAATAACTCAGGGAGGAACTTGTTAAATCCTTTCAAATTCTATATGATTTTGATATAGAAGTCACTGCAACTATATTCTATCGAATGGAAACCTTTTTAGAAGAGTGGAATATCACAATATCTTTTACATAACTTGATTAGGATGAGGACATTAAGGGGAACATCAAACCCCTATATGTTTTAGGAAGACTCAATAATGTCAAACTATAAAAGGTTCTGGTTGACCATGGCTCTGGGATAAATCTCATCCCAATTCAGACCCTCCAATGTTCGAGATATGGAAAAGGGAATTTTTAACCCAAAAGATGACCATTCAAGGGTATCATATGGATGAGAAAAGACCTCTTGAGAAGATCAAACTCAAAAATTAGTTTGGGGAGAATAGATATGAAGTTGAGTTCAAGGTTATCCTACAAGACAACACATATAATTTACTGCTCAGAATTCCCTGACTCTATAGCCTCATGGAGGTACCTTAAAAATTCCGTCAATGTCTGAAATAATCCATTGATTAGAAATTCTGCATACTAAATGGTGATATTTCACCCTTTGTGAATTGAGGATCCACATATGGTGAAGAAAATTTGTATATGAAGGGAAGAAAAAACCAATAGTGGATGATGATATATAGGTTTCATCCCCTAATGGCTTGAGGAACGCCCATAAAAATTCTAGGAGTATGGTCAACAATGACTGTGTGCTCTCCATAAATCTAGTTGAGGTGATATACTAGACCCCAGGTGTTCAAGAACATATTTTCCCTAGTTTTAGTGTAGAAAATAATCATCTTTGATATCTCTTAGTAACAAATCCGATGGTTGAGTATGGTAATGTTTCTTCTCATTGCCCCCTCATCCTGATAATGACAGAGAATCCCTTAAATTGAAATATTCATATAAAAATGACTCCATAGACTCAAAATTAGATGGAGATGAGGATAACCTTAGGAACACCTCTCCCACATTCGAGGAAGGTGTCTCCACCGCCATCGATGAGCTCAGAAAGATAAATCTGGGAATGAGAGAAGACCCCCAACCTACTCTAATAAGGTTTCCATACCCATCTAAGATAAATAATTTTACATCTCATTTCTCAATAAAGATATATATGTGTTCACTAATAACTATACAGAAATTCCTAGACTAAATTCAGATGTGGCTACACACCATGTTGGCCTGCCCAATGAGCACCAATTCTTCAATTAGGTATCCAGAAGGAATCAACCATATCATGCCACCAATGTAGAGGTGGAAGTTGAAAAATTGATCAAATACATTATTTTATGATAAGTGTAATAACCAAGATGGATTTCCAACATCATCCCTGTCATGAAAATAATTGGGAGATTAAGGTATACAATGATTTTAGAGACCTTAATGAACATTTCCCAAAGGATTACTGCCAATTGTTGATCAAAAAACTCTTGATTGATGAAAGTGTTGGATTCCAAGAACTTTCCTTTATGTAAGGGTATTAATGGTACAATCAAATAAATATGGCCCCTAAAGATGAGGAATTAATATCTTCAAGAGAACCTTAGGGGATATTTTTCAATAAGTTCTTTCCCTTTTGGATAAAGAAAACTGGTACTACATATCAACGCTCCATGAATCACAACATTAATCCATTATTTGGAAACATATATGAGTATTATGTGGATGGACTGGTGGTCAAATCTCAATAGTTATGAGATCAATTCATGGATCTCTAAATAGACTTTGAAAAGCTATAATAGAATTTCCTGAAGATAAATCCATTGAAGTGTTCCTTCGGGGTAACATCAGGAAAGTTCCATGGATTTTTGGTGACTCACCATGGAATTTAGGTAGAACCAGAGAAGAAAAGTTCCATTTCAAAAATTTCACCCCTATAAATATCAAATAACTAAGGGGGATCCATGGTAACACCACTTACATTCAGATATTCAAAGCCAATTTGGCCGAAAACTCTCTCACATTCACCATGATAATGAAGAATGGAATCACCTATAAATGGGGTAATGACTTCCAAGAAACATTCATAATTCTCAAACATTATCTTTTTCACACATCGGTACTGGTTCCTCTGGTGGAAGGGAGGCCAATCATCTTTAATCTGAATTCCATGTAACTCTCACTAGGATCCCTCCTCACATAGAAAATTTATGTGGCGTGTGATAATAGTCTTTAATACCTCAAGAGGATAATTCTAGGTACTTAGACTAGTTACTATGATGTAGAGAAGAACAACCTCACACTCATCTTCATAGTAAAAAATATGAGGTATTAATTATATCACCAAGATGTCCATATAGTCTCTCATATCGACCCTCTCAAGTATATCCTTGTCTGCACTATGTTGATTGGTCACTTGTCCTGATGAGCAGTCATTATAAAACAATACGACATCAAGTTTGTATCATAGAATTCATTGAAAGGGAAATCCCTTGATGATTTCCTTGAGGCACATACTAACCCAAAAAATACATCAGTTGACACCAATATTCTTGATGAGGAGGTATTTTATGCCCATGACACTCCCCAAACATGGAAGATTTATTTTTATGGAACCTCCTGATGTCCTATTAGAAAAATTATGTAAATCCCGAGACTCAATCATGTTTTTCTAGGGATTGTATTTGTATTACTAGAGAGAGAAGTTCTTTCTCTACCCTTTATCACTATCTTAATGTTGCAGAAACAAAGTGGCAGAATACCATTCCCTCATCGCTTGGTTGTAACTATCCCTAAAACTATATATAGGTTACCTGAATATGTAGGGGGATTCATAACTACTGATAAATAAGAACAATGTTGAATATTACACCAAAAAAAACTATCCCCAATCATCAACTACATCAGAGAACTGATAGAAAAGTACCCTTTTGAGACTATTTTCACCATCTTCCCCAATCATAGAATTCTCACACTGACACATTGGATAATGCTACCATTATCTAGGCTAACCCAGATTAGGATAAATCAAACTTATGTATCACACATCGAATAATGGTTTCATCAATTGTCATATGTGATATGGAAGAAATCAGTCAGGTCAACACTACCCCCATAGAATGATGAACCGATTACCACCCCTAGATGGATGTGGCCCCTAATCTGTTATATCTAAAACAAGACCAACCTGATAGACTGAGTAGGGAGTCAAAAAATTCAGTGGCATGTATCAAACTTCACCCTATAGGATGGTCGAAATAAACCAAAATCCCAATAAAAGTGAGTCTTTAATGGAATATTCCTTAGATGCATTTCAAAAGGTTATATTTCATTCATAATGGAGGAATTACATGTAAGCTCTTATGTTTCCCATCTATTTGGGATCAGGCTCTCCCATCAAATTAGGAGGTTGAGATATTACTCAAAAACTGTGATATAATACATCATGGAATTCACCAAGAAATGTCATGAATGCCAGATACATGATAACATCAACCATAAACCCCCATAATTTATACATAAATCTAAATATTCCTATATGTTTTTTGTATGGGGAATGGATGTTGTAGAGCCATATCCCCCTACCACAGCTATGCAGTTCAAGTAAATCCTTACTGCTTCTGAATTATTCTCCAAATGGGTTAAGTAAATACCCCTCAAAGAACATAGGAAAAAGAACATTATAAACTTCATAATGTACCATATTGTCACTAGGTTTGGGGTCCCTCACACAATATTGATGGAAAATGACACCAACATCTATTGCACAGATTTAAAGAAACTATACCAGGAGTACAATTTCGAGTCTAATCACTCATCCTACTACCATATAGGTGAAAATGGACAAATAAAGGAATTCAACAAGACTCTATCAAATATACTCTTTAAGATGATGAAAAAGGACAAAAATTCATGTTTGGAAAATATCCTCTATGATTTATGGGCCTACCATACCACAAATCATACTGCTAGACAAGAAACTCCATGCTTATTGGTGTATAGGACCCAGGTAGTGTTACCCATATAGGTCCAGTTACATTCCCTCTGAATAACCATTTTCAAAAAGATCTCATATGAAGATAAATCACAAAAGAGTATAGATGATCTAGAATGGATCGATGAGAACATGTTTCGTACATTTGACAACCTTGAGGTTCCTTAAAATTGGATCGCATTAGCCTTTTATAAGAATGTTTGCCTCTATTAATTCTTCCAAGGAGAATTGGTGTTGGCTCTTAGGACCCCAATGATAATAGGGAAGAAGCCTCCAAAACTGGAACCCAAGTGGGATGGGCCTTATATCATACATAAGGTATATCATAATGAAGTTTAATCATTATCCACCATGGATGGGGTGTGTGTCACACCTCCCACCAATGTGAGTTTTTTGAGAAAATACATTTCATAGCTATCACCAAATGGGATTCATAGCAGTGCAAGTCCTTCCATTAGTTATATTTACGTGATATTAAACTATGAAAATGAAATCCTGGTCACATAATGTTGAACTACACAAGAAAACCCTTACTGCATGATGTTAAATTGCATGACTGATTTCCTTACCTCAAAAAATTAAAACTGCACGGGTTTATAGAACTATGTGTGGCTTGATTCCTACCATCACAGGATATGTAGTAACGATCAAATATCTAATCTTGGGACCAAACTCAACATTCCTTTTCTTTCACATTTGATGATCCTTTTCCTTACCACATGACATAAAACTATACACAACTATAATTTTTCTTCACTCATTCATGTCAGGTGATCCACGTCCTCTCTGCATGAAATTAAACTATTAATTAATTACCTTTATGTATGGTGTTAAACTATATGGGATTTATAGAACTATGTATAGTTTGATTATTTTTTCAATGAGATATTTAGGGAAAACTTAATCTTATATATTTCCCCAACATCTATATGATGTAAAATATTTAAGTCCAATTCATAATTGCCTCTATATAGTAAGAGAAAATCTTGTCATACCTTATTTCTCACACCAAGAAAAGATCATATGAGCTTAGGAATTATAGTAAGGAAATCCCCACACAAAAAAGGCATGAAATCCCAAGGCAGGCTCATCACAGCCCTGGATTCATGACCATAAAAGGCATACCATAAGTCCTCACTGCATGGCATTAAACTGCATAATTGATTTCTCTTGCATGACATAAAATTATAAATTTCTTTGGACCTCTTCTAATAGGACCACCATTATTAGTGTCGGTCTCCTACCACACGTTCATTCAATATATACATATGTATTGATTCCCAAAATCATAGGATATGTAGTGACACTTGGATCTTAAATCTTGGGTCCAGTCTTGAAATATATAAAAATTCTTCCTCTACATATAGGCCAAACTGGTGTAAGAAGGTCATTATCCAAGAACTACATGTGGATTGATTCTATTCTCATGACATACATAGTGACACACGGACTTCCAACCTTGGTCCCAGCTACACCAATTCCTTTTTTCATGACGGTTTATCTTCATCCTCACCGCATGACATTAAACTACATGGGACATCAAGAACAATGTTTTTATTTATTCCTATTGACATAGTATATGTAGTGACACCTAGATTTAAATTTTTTTGTCCATCAACAATTCCCATTTTTATATCAAGAAGCCCATTTCCATCCTACGTGATGATAAAATCCACAGTTCCTCAAGAAATACATGAGTCTTTATTCCTATCATCACATGATAAGTAGTGACATCTAGGCATCCAGTCCTGGGCCCAACTATATTAATCATTGGAAACAATTTCCACCTCTACATATAGTTCAGGATTTTAGAGTCTTTCCCATTCAATAAATATGTTTGTATTGATTTATTTCATCACATGATACACAGTGATTTCTAAATCTCCAATCCTAGGGACACTTGTAACAACCAATAAGAAATTCACCACAACTACACAAGATCCAAGTCACACAATCTCATTTTTTCCTACAAAAAATCCATATCTTTTTACATTTTTCTTATGTACATAATATATCATGCACAATTTTTTCACATTGGTTCCCATTTCCTTACCGTATGACATTAAAATGTGAGGAAAATGGTCTGCTCACATGATATTTAAATAGCACAACAAGAATTTCCTCACTGTATGATGATAAACCACATGATGTAAATCCTTAACACATGAAATTAAAATGCAAGAAAAACATCCCCACTAAATGATGATAAACTATGAAGGCCATCACCCATTCTTCATACCCTATAAGGGGAAAAATAGCCTTACCCTGATTACCTAGAGTATGGGGTGATTTCTCAATATTTTAAAATGAAATCAATTTATAAATCACACTTCATGTATTGAGTGACTTGGGTCACCTAAACCTACCAAGGCCCCTGGAAAGGATACCCTAATTTAAGGAACCTTTGATTGAATATGCGCGTATGCCTATGGATCCAAAATATACACCTATAGTCATCAGCCAAATGTGTCACTATGTAAAAAGGGATTTCCAAACCATGTGAGCCCTGACATCTCCATGGTAGAATTCAACACCTCAGTGTGATCTGAACTACTCTTGGTAGGATTTTCCCATATCATTACTCATGATTTGGGGACTTAGATCCATGATTTACAACATTTTCATCTCCCACTCAGAAGGATGTTGGGGCACACTTGACCCTAGGTATCCTATTCGGGCTTTGTGTGCCATCCTCAATATTCAGTACTTGCGTGTCCTGGCCATAAAATACCTATAATTTAATCAAATATGTAAGACCTTGAACTATATCCTATAATGGTAAAAATAGAAATACCTTAAATTATTAGTGAAAGAGACACAAAACTTTTCAGGTCAAAAACCCACAAAGGGAATCTTGAACAAAATTCTAATAATCACTCACTAAAATCACCATGTATAGAGTTTAGAAAAAATAGGGTGTGAATGAATAAGGTTTAAATCTCATAGGTTTTACATTTTATCACTAATAAAATCCAAGATATCCTCACTAGATCCCTTAGTTTAGATATAACTTTGAGTAATGATTTTTCTATATCTCTTACTCATGATTTTATGTTCTCTAGATAGGGACAAAATATTTAGGGTACTTGAACCCTTCGGGGATATTACACTTTCAAGAAGTCACACTTCATGATTTGAGTGTCTCAGATAACTATAATCTTCCAAGGCCCCTAGAAAGGATAACTGACTTTAAGGACTCTTTTCATGACTATTCATGTATGCATATGGCTTCTACATATGGATCTTACATATGCTCATATGGCCATCAACCAAATGTCTCGCTCTAGAAAAAAAGGGATTTGTAATCCATGTGAGCCCTGACATAATTGAGGTAGAACCCAACACCCTATAGTGTTTTGGGTTATTACCGGTATGATTTTCCCATATCATTACCCTAACCCAAACACATTGGACCTGACTTACGATCTTCATACCAAACTATTTGAGAAGATTTGACATCCTCAAGGCTATGTCACCATTTTTTGTACCATTTCATCATGTAGAAATTAAACACTCGATTACTGAACCTTTGATGAACCATGAATCATGAATTAAAAACACAATTAATAGGTATTAATTGATATAATATATGATCCAAATTCCCTAAGGGTGAATTAATACTTCCTAGATAGTTAAACCTCCCATGCCCAAACTCAATATTTTGATGTTTGAGTCTTGAAAAATATTTCATGTCCCTCAAAAAGGATGGACAATATTATTTTGTTGACCATTATAATGATGAATATGGTCCTTTACCCACATACTAAAGGAACCTTTTCCTTTCATAGAAAGAAATTTAATTCTTGTGAGCCGTAGAAACACCATGGTAGGGCCTAACACCTTATATTGTTATAATTCATCCCAAAAATGTCTACCCCATCCCATAATCACTAACTCCAAATTTTGGGTTATAAATGACATCACACATACTCCAACTATCTAGGTGGACCAAGAATACCTAGTATTTCATACTCAACTTATGCTGCCACCATAAATCATTCATATCCCCTAGAAAATACATCCAACCACAAGAGTCCCTTTTCTTGACTATACATGTATCCACATTTCTCTAACATATGAGCCTATGGTCGTCAACTCATTGAATCACTCTGCAAAAATGGATTTCTGATCACTATGACCCATTTAAATTCTATGATAGAACTCAACACCTCAGTGTGTTTTTCATCTTTCCCGGCATGTCTGCACCATATTCTATGATCATTTATTAGGTCCAAGCTAAAACACCATAAACTAATTTGATAGAAGGTCCAAGCTAAAAGACCCTAAACTACAGTAATAAGAGGTCCAATATAAAAGTACCTAAACTACAATAATGAAATTTTTGAGAAAAAATAACCTAAAATACAACAATAGAAGGTTTGAGCTAAAATACCCATTACTATATAAATATAAGGTATGATCTAAAATAATATAAACTAAAGTGATATAAAGTTTGAGATAAATTACCTAAAATACAGCAATGGAGGGTCCAAGTTAAATGACCCTAAACTAAAGTTATATAAAGTCTGAGCTAAAAGAACCTAAACTTTAAAAATAGAATGTTTGAGATAAAAGACAATAAACTATAGTAATATAAGGTCTGATCTAAAAGTCCCTAAACTAAATCAATATATGGTCAGAGCTAAAGTTCCATAAACTAAATCAATAAAAGGTCAGAGATAAAAGAACCTAAAATACAACACATTAGTGAATTAGTATGCAAGACCTAGTAAGGCCCACCATATGGCCTTAGAGAACATCATGCTACAATCTCCAAGACTACCATCTTTGATAAAAGAAAGATTTATCTCTCTTTGGTTAATATATTCTACCCAATTATCCTCCTAAAAATTAGGTGATCTCAAGATAATTAGATCAAGTATATCAATAAAGAACATCATGTTAGTGGGAATTTTTTTAGTGCTTCTTAAAAAGAATTTTTTGTTTTATAAATATTCAGATCCATATATTTTGGTTAACTTGATATTATGAAAAGGATAGGTATCATTAAAAATTCACATGATATTGAAGCATAAAAATCTCATGCATATCATGGATGAAAGGAAAACTAGAAAATATCATATCAAGTTTATAAAATTCATTCATTGATAATGTGAAAAAAGGTGGAGGAATCTCCACATTTTAGAGTCTCTCCAAAAATATCATTATCAAAATACATACTATATCGGGGGTCGACATTTTTGTTACTGGAAATAAATTCCATTTGATTGGATGTAGAAAAAAATATATGATAAGAACAGAAATCCATATGAACACAAGTAAGTGGCACATATTAGGGAAATGAAAAAAATCATATTATCCCTTGGAGACTCATGATTGGGTGACCTTGACATGGTAACAAAAGCTGCATGCTAGTCAAAAATATTATATAATCAATATTCCAGACCCCATGAAGGCCTCAAGATGGCCGAGATTCCTCAGGAATAGATTTCAACTAATTTCTGAAATATATTTCGTAGTTGGTTCAAATGGGATAATGAGAAAAATATTATTACAGAACAAACCTTGCAAAAGTAGGGCTCATGGTAGGTAATCATGACTGGGTCTTATGGAAGGGTCTTGTGAAAAGGGAAATTGATGGAATCAAGGAAATACAACTCTTAAGGAATGAGTATCTAATTAAATAAATGGCTATTTAACCCCTTTTTAAAGGTCATCTCATGGAAAACCAAGAATCACCCGACAGACCAAGCATCACCAAAGAGTCTATTTTATGACAACACTACGGACTTAGTTGATCAATTACTTTCCTAAAAAAGTATCCATTGCCACACTAGACTCACTCCTAAGGGGATGAATTTTTTGGCACATACCAAATGAGAATCTACAAATTCAAAAGGAAATAAATACTTGTATATGGGTTTTATTTTCCTTGAAAAACTAAATGAAGGAAAATATGGCCAAGACTCGCAGTTTGCATAAGAATTGAAGAGACACATGATCACATGACAATCATAAGGTCCCATGAAGGAACCATATATATTAAATAAACTATTATGGATACCATGAAGTCCCTTGAATAAGTACTTATCCTCTCATGAAGGTTCCTTAGATAACCCGATGATCAAACAATGGCTTCTAGATGAGCTCCCCTAGGTCACATGGTTTATCAACCGACAGACACTGTCCAATCATCCAAAAAATCCTTCAAATAGAGGGGAAAATTTCTAGATGGAGGAGGCATATTGAGATTGTAAAACTCACATTATGGATCATCTTTCTATATAACGATTTTCCTTAAAAACATTCAATAAAACACATGATACACGAGAGCCTGTGTAAAATGAAAACAGAGAAATAAAAGTGTAGGAGGTGGGAGCCTATTGTGGTCGTAAATCCCTTGAAACATGCTACGTTTTTTCTAAACATGGTCTTATGAGACCCCTTGACATGTCGAACTAATCTCACAAATTCCCCTTAAGGAACCGACCTTGTCTTATGGAATGTCCCAAGCATGTCACCTGAGGTCAGTTGAAGACCTTTCAACAAGAGCCCTAATGCCGTGAAGGAACTTGGACATGTAAATATGAAAATATATAAGTCCATAAACATAAAAACATGATGAAACAAGTACCAATTAATTATTGATAACATATTACATGATTTTTGAAAGGATGGGTCCGTAGTTTCATGGAATATGGTGATGTCCCCATAGAGATCCATAGAAGAGACTCTCGATGACACATGCCACCAAAGCCTTCCCTGACTCTATCCTAGATCTGAATGATATGAACTACACACAACGGTTGAAAAAATGGGGTGGATATGCCTATAAATCCACAAACCAAGCCTATAAAAATTCACTGCTAGTTGCTGCGACCAAGAGGATTATACACAAAGAGAGAATTTTTCCCTTTTGTATCCAAGGCTGAGAGAATATTTATAAGAGTAGTGGATCTTGTGACCAGAAAGATTCCCATCATGTAAGATATCCGCGAATAGCAAGAACAACCATGCATAATGCAGAAGTACTTAATTTGATCACTATATATCACATGAAGGACCTCTAGTAGGACACACAAAGAACATCATGCACATCTTCAAGATCATGTGAGACTTAAAATAATATAATACTAAACAAATATAAGGAATTCACGTTATTAATACTAAAACAAAAACTAAAGGTGGGAAAGTTACATAAAAAACATATGTGCTGACCCTCATGCACAAAATGTGAACCATCAAAGGCACACGACAACACAAGGACATGAATCTTAGATCTCATGATGATCCATTGGAATACTATTTGGTTTATGCAATGTCCTCTATCCATTTTAGAGTAAGTCACATGATTCCCCTCAAGAAAGCCACCCAAGTATCATGAAACCCTATGGGATAACCATTCAAGTGTTGAGATTTCATTTAGATGTGTCACCTGACTCATATAATGACACCATCACATGTTAGATACATCTCACGGTAGCACTCAAGCATGTCATCAGGATGTTGTAACATCCCTTAGACATGCCATTTGGGCTTCATGATGTCTTCCAGACATATCATTTAGGACATGTGACACCCTCTAAGACATGTCACATTGAATCTCATGATGCCCTCTATGTGTGTCTCCCATCTCTTGCAATGACACCAAGGAAAGTTGGATGGATCTTGATACACCCTCTGGAAAAGTCATCCAGGTCCTGTAATGGCTTCTAGGGTTAACTATCATGGTATTGCAATGTCCTTTCTATAATCCAGACTTGATCATGTGAAAAACATCAGAATTTCCATTGAGATTATGTGGATTCCTATATAAAATTAAGTTGGATAATAAAATTTCCTTTATACATGTTAGGAATACACTCTCTAACATTTAAACCATGAAATAGGGGCATGGTGAGTGGAAAATCAATGTATATCAAGAAGGAAAGTGGGCCAAGTCATTAAGGGAATCCAAGGGTTTGATGATCTTGTCCATTCTTAGTGTGTAATCCCCAATAATAACGGAATCCTTAGAGTGTAATTCCAAATCAGCAAAATAATATGATATTCCATGGATTCAAGGGAAACATCATTGTGTAAGCCCCAATTAGGGGAATTATGATGACTCTGATTCCATCCATAACCCAGATATATAGGGAACCTCTTCAATGTTTGAGCTTCATATTAATCTTTTGTGGGTATTCCCAATGTATAAGTCTCACATCCACAAGAAATAAAATTTATTACTTTTCATCCATTTTTTATCACAACTAGCATGGATCACATGATCATAGGGATTTATAATAATCATATCATCTACACCATAAACCCTTACAAGGATAAGGGAAACATCAGAGTGTAAAACCCGATTAGCTGATCAACGAAGACTTGGATTCCATCCATAACCAAGATACATTGGATTCCTTTTAAAGGATCGATCCTGAATTCAAACAGTTATCCACCTCAGTGTGGGTCCATTCATGTCTCTGACATTTCAAACATCAGGACTAAACCATTCCCATTGGTTGATCACTCTATATCATCTGTCAATGGACTAAGAAATTAGCCGAACTATGATGACATTGATTCATGTCATAACCAAGATACATAGGACGCCTCTATGAGGATCAATTTTGAATATCCCAAGGTCAGTCTCAGCACATAAGCCTCGCATCTGTATGTAGTAAGACTGGTTACATTTTATCCCATGTTTCCCACACCGAGCATAGATCACGTGGGATTAGGGATTTTCTATAGTCATATCGCTCGCATCACGAATCCACAAAAACTAGGAAAATTACAGTATGTAATCCCCAATAAGTGTAATGATATAAACCTCCCTCTCATTAAAAAATATACCCTGGAACTAGTCCCAAGGGTGTAAATTGACTATGAAAACTCTGTTTCCTGCCATAATCAAGATACATAGGATGCCTTACAAAGGTCTGAGTCCCAACTCAAATGGGAATACATGTCAGTATGGGGCCTACCATGTATCTGACATTTAAACCATTAGTACTCAATAATTCCCATGAAGTTATCATTCTGCATCATCTGCCAGTGGACTTAAACACCAAATGAACTAATACAACTCTGATTCTCTATAAAACTGGGATACATTGGACATCACCTTAAGACCCAATTTTTAATACCTGGTGCCTAAGCATGAAATCATTTATTTACATTCCATACAGTGTTAAACTGCATGGGTTTAATTAAATATGTGGGTTTTTATAACTACAATAATCAGGATACATATAATTTCTCATAATGGCTCAGTCTCCTCCTTAGAATATTAACCACCTCCATACATGGTAGAAAATTCCAAATCTCCGGGTTATATGAATTCAACACATAAGAATATTTTCATTTCGTGGAAATGGATGAAGGACCTTAGATAGATACAGATGGATCTGCTAAGGATACCTCTTTTCCTCTATTCGTATATGAGATCCTAGTCATTCTGACAATGAGAGACTTAACCCATGATCAGTTTGTTAGGGTAACCAGTCATGTATTAGGATTAGGATGATATTTTCAAACATATATTAAATATATAATAGAGTCTCAAATTATTATAAAATTCCCCCCAAAAGGTCATGATGATCTTGACCTCCCATCATCTCAACAAATGTGATTCCCTAAGTGCCATCGGGCTTGAAAACCCAGGTGACAACCTACCTTGGAAAATAATGTCTATACCCACTTATGGAAGGGTGAACTATTATGAGTTTCCCTTAAAGAGTGAAAATAGTAACCTAATGATAATTATTTTGGACTAGGTAAATCCACCACAATCAACCTTCGGGCCACACCAGGCATAGCCTGATGAGGGTTTCCAGGTCACACTCTTTTTCCAAAGTGAAATAATATCCAACTAAGTCAATAATTACCACTAATAGGCCTCCTTACCAATCTTCTCAATGATCTTAAATGGTGAAACATATCTCATAACTGAATCACCAGTCTTCCCATTTCTATGGTGAACCTACTGAGGAAATACATTCAAGAGAACCCAACAACCATCTGAAAACTCTAAAGGATGTTACCAATGGCCCATAGAATATTTTTTTTCAACTCTGGGGTGTCAACATTTGTCTACAAATAACCCAAATCTTCACTTATGCCTTCTGGAAAATTGTATTCCTCACAAGAAAATCCCCACCAACCTCATACCAAAAAGGATGAGACATACAAGAGCGACCATAACAAGCTTAAAAAGAGATAATCTGATAGATAATTAGTAACTATTGTTATAAGAAAACTCAAGAATCCCTTGATGGATATCCCAATATCCTAAAAAATCTATAACACAAGAAAAAATCATAACCCATTGAATATGAATATCACATTCTAGTCAGCCATATGTTTGAGGATAGTATGTCATACTCAATCTAACCCGAGTCTCTATATCCTCCTAGAGACCCTTCCAAAACTGAGTAGTATAAATGGGATATATATAAAATATAATAGAATATTACCCCTATATAACATCAAAATATCCCATATATATATATATAATTTCCAAATCCATAGATTTAATGGAGTCCTGAATCTTAAAAAAGTGTTTTGGTTAGTCAATCGATCAATCTCAACCCACATATCATTATTCCTTTAGGTATTCTTTGGTAATTAGACAAATAAATCCATGGATATATTTTCCAATTTCCAAATTGGCATAGGTATAGATTGAGGTAGAGTAGAAAGATTTTTTTTCTCATCTATAATACACTAGATTTTATAATAGAGGTATACAAAGTCATCTATGTCATGCTTCATTCCCAACCACCAGAATGAACACTTCATGTCATCATATATCTTTATAGTTTCTATAAATATAATATATCACATACTTACAAACAAATACTAAGATGATGGACCAACTCTTTAAGTATAGAATCCATTCTAAAGATAGAGACCATCCAACAATGGCCTCCCCACCATATAAAGATCACATAATTTTCCCAATATCGGTATCCTATTATAGCTCATGAATAATCAACTTTAGGATATACGATTTGAATTGAGCACTATCCAGAATCATACCTATCTCATCCTACCTCGCATCTAGATTCATCTGATCATATAGAATTATGGGATTCTGTTACTCATTATATTCCAAAAATTAAAGAGGGGTGATTTACTTCTATTAGAATCAACAAAAATAATCCCCTTTCTAGGGGTACATGAGATGTTAATGTCAAAAACATGAAGGAAATCCACCCATCATCTCAACCTATGGTTTAAGTATTTTTTTTGAAAATTTATGGCACAAAATATTATGATTATAATAGATAGATAAAATCTCATCAACAGGGTAGTTTCATCAATATTTTAGAGTATGAATAACTAAAATGAGTTTGAGATAATGAGTGAGATAACTATTTTATTATGGATGGAGATGATGATATTAGTATGACACTACATGATTTACCTATATATAAACAACTCCAAGACCTAAACATGAGTCATCACAATACAAAACATATCTCAAAAAACTTTTGGCAAAATCAATATAGGATATGGGGTAATATGTTCTTTCAATTTATCAATGAAATTAATAAATTTCATGTCCCGTAATAATCTCAAACCATTCATAGAAATAGTTTTCAATGTTAATGCATGTATTAGGAAGTATTTTATAAATGAACAATAATAACTAGCTAATCCCAATAATATTTATATCTTAAATAAATTACATGGATCCTTCTATAAGAAGACAAAATTCACATTCTTATGATAAACTAACATGTCTTATTTCAAAACCACATTTCCTAATAATGTCACATCCAAAATCCAGTACTCAAATTTTGATTACATAGCATAATAATCAAGATTAATCAAGATTCTAGGATCTAATTTCTGATGAGTCTCATGCTCCTCCGCAGATTTATAATATACAAGTATATCATCCACAAATGAAAAAACAAAGAAGTCAAGATATGGGAAGAATATTTGGTTCATAAAATTCATAAAAACTACATGATAATTAGTCACAAAAAATGAAATCAAAAGTTATTAAAAGTGTCTATAACTACCCTAAAAAAGTGGTCTTTTGGATATCTAAATCCTCAAAAACATCCAATAGGAGACTCCTAGGTTGAGAGATTAATCACCTAGAAGAAAATGATGAAAAAAGAGGTTTTTTAGTCTTAAAAAATTTTATTAATTAATTTACATCACATGTTTTTGAAAACCTTACTTTCCCTTCTAAGATATTGGATTAGGTGTATGATTTATCTTTATGGTTTGAAAAACTATGTAAAAACCATGAAAATGGTCTCCGAACCTTATTTCATGGTATTAGGATAAGGTTGTTCTAACCGTTAGACAACTATCTGCCCTCCTCTAAGAGACCAAAACAAGATAAACATTTTCCTAGGATGATCCAAATAGTTTTCCCTAGCCAATTTCCAACCATTTATAGTTCCATAAAACTATAAAAACATAAATAGTTAACCCAAAACTAACAAAAAAACAAATAAATTTATTTTCAAAATAAAATGATATCCATACCTAAAGGTGATGTCAACATGTGACAAGATCCCCCATGTTTTATATATAATTGGATAATACTATCCATGTATGTGTGTTTATCTCCTTATAATCGAGGTTATTATTATATGTACCATGAATCAGGTATTTTGTTATATGGATGAAAATAGTTACGATATATGATTATAGAGAGGTATTATAAACTTAGGTCATTATAAGTGATGTGAAATTAACTAAAAAGTCAATAATGGATTTTCCATTACATGATTGTTAAAGAAGATATCTCTAGATCTTTGATCGAAATAAAATTTTCTAGAAAAATCAATGACCATTGTATTTTATTACTGAGTTCATTTTATAAATTTAAAGAAAAAATAGTCAACAATATAAGTTGATAAAATAATTATGCATCCTTATTAATGAAATATTAGTTGAAAAAATGATTATAATACATATTGGTGTTCGTATGGGTGTTTTTACTTGTTTATAGATGCTAATCTTAGACTTTTGGTAATTTTAACAAATTTAAATTTTGGAAAGAGTCAGAGAGGGTAAAAAACTAACTATATATAAAATCTCATTAAATTTAACTGATTTTAAATTTAAGAATTAATTTATTCCCCTATTTATCGAACAATATTTACTAATATAAAAATTAATCAATGAAATTCAATCACATGATATTAAAAATAACAATAAGTGCATTGAATTCTATTTATTGTTTGATTTTTCCCAATGTAATGAAGATAATATTTACATATTCATGATTTTAATAAATATATTAAAATAGAAATATATCCAACTTATGTGAAAATTAAAAATAAATATTTATTCACAAGTTTTGTAATATTTTATAGAAAGACATGAATTAGGTTTAATGATATGATGAAAATGATATATTTTATTTAATATCATTTAAATAAATATTAACTTATTTATTTAAGAAGTGAAATTTTAATAAAACAAATTATGGGTTATAATAATAACAATATAATAATATATGACATGGGGAATGACATAAAATAAATACGAGTATAAAGGTGATTTTTTTAATTATTATTATTTTACCCTATTTATATATTCCTAAATATATCATTATAATGGATGAATGTGTTGATAAAATGAAAAAAATATCTAGAATTCTCTCTATTTCTAGAGTGATATAAATCCTTCCTCCAAAACTCAAGAACCATGAGATAGAATAAGATAACATGATTGTGATTGATAGAGAATTACCTAAATCACTTTATTATTTTATGCCAGGAGCAATGATATCAAGAACATTGTTTTACGATTCATGGTGGATGGGTGGAAATTCATAGTGGATTACTTTCTAGGATTATTCATTATAAAAAAAATGAAACAATAGTGTAAATATAACATTTATTAAGAAAAAAGAATACCATAGGTGAAGTAATTAATTATTTTAAATAATTATAAATCAAATGTGCCTGATAATATCTATAGAATTCAAGACTACCCTTGTCTATTTATTAAGATTTATCAATTGATTATAATGACAAACCAAAATTTAGTTCCCATATAATGATTCAACTATACCCTATAATATTAAAGTGGTATCAAAGTGGTGAGATTATAATTTATAATTATTTATAATTTAATTAATTAATTTAATGAATTGGTTTACTAGTATTCTTGTTGATTTTTTTTTTCCGAGTTCCATGTTCTGGGTGACATGTTAATATGAAATTATATATCTATTAATGGGAGAAATACTTGATGAAGGATTGAAGAACCCATATGAATCATTTATGTGTTCTGGCTACATGACATGATTTCAAAATATGTAGCAGGATAGAAGATGTTGTGTAATCAGTTCTTCCTTGCACACATAACTCCCAATATCTCATGGGTTAATACACAATTATATTACACAATGTGTATTGAATACTACAAAAATACATGGGTTGAAATGTACTTCATGGTTCATATTTAGTTTGTACAATTCGTGTTACCCCATAGATGGTACAAAACCCATAAATGATGGTACATTATTTCAATTAGTATGTAGTTTCATTACACTCTACCTATATACTGCTAGCCTAGAACATGTCATGACATGTACTAAATTTTCATTAGTGTGAGAATGAACCATTTTACATGTTTCACTCCACACATGGTATATGCCTAGTTATTTTCTTTGTGTCTTATTGATCAATACATTGTTTCTCTACACACAATTTAATTAATTTTTAATAGAATATGTGTAACCATCTGTTACACACTATTTAATTCATACTAGTTTATAGTGGAACACACCATGTGAAGTATTGGAAGGCCATGTGGTCATACAGTTTTCTAGGAATAAAAAGTTTATCTATGTGGACCAATACTTCATGTCAGTATAAACCACATGGACGTACATGTCATGTCATATGCGGGGAATGACATGGGTTTTTCACAATAGATCCAATCTTAAAATCAATTTTTCAAAATTTTTGGATAAAAAATTAATGGGGAAATGTTGAAACCTATACTTGAACCAACTAAAATACATACACTACCAAAAAATTAGGGTCATCATGAGAAATTTGATCATGTGGCTCCTAAAATTAGTTAAATTTCCCTTAAAACCTACATAAGGAATCCTAATCCCAAAACAACACACCACTATTCTAGATACATTGGGACCTAAGTTACATCAAGCCCTAGGATGATCATATAATTCACTGAAAAAGAACCATCCAACAGAACATTAATCACAAAATAGAGGATAAAACCACCACTAAGAAATATAAAAACTAGAGTACCAATATAATATATAAAAATGAATGGTTTGTTTACATGGTTTACCACAATATATCTTTTTGCAGACCATACGTGGTCATAATACCAATCCATCAAAATCAATATCATGTGATTAATTAAATTAAAGTAAAATAATTTACGTTATATAGGTAGTAAATTTTGGTCTCACCTCTAAAGGCACACTATGTACTTTAATATTTTTAAATTAAAAAAATCAAATATATTTTATTTATTTAATAATAATTAACTTGGTTCTTATAATGTCTTAAAACCCATAAATTGGGTAGAATTTAATATAAAAACTTAATTTATTAATTTTTAATTCAAATATATTTATCCTATATAAAATGATTTATAATTATTTCTAGAAATTATAAATATGGTTTTCATTACATTTTGTGAATGATTTTGTGCTTTGAATAAATCGTGCATGTGTTGGGTTCAATTAGTTAATTTAATAATTTGTTTCATGATTTATTATGTGGTAATTGTTATTAATTTAAATATGATGATATATGCTTCATCCCTCTCTCATTTTTTATGAAAATTCTAACACATAAAAGGATTATTTAATTTAACCTTAAACCCCTTATACTTGTCACTTCCATGTGAGTATAAATTTGTAAAGGATGGAGTTCCCAGTTTGTGGAGTCATTTTGGGACAAGCGATGAGGTAAATACAAAAAATTAATTAAATAGGAGAATGGTGTATTCTTTAAATCAATCCAAGTTAAGGATCGATTTGTTTTTTCCTTAGGGTCTAGGTTGGTTTTTCACTTTTTGATAAACCAAAAACTCATGAAAATTCATTGTAATTTGATGCCTTTATTTTATTTTCTCAGTTCATGGTTATTTTTATATATATGTTATTCATGGTTTATTTAGATGATTAATTTTTATCACAAGTTATAAAGAGATCTTTTAACAATCTTAAATAAAATAAAATAAATCATATCTATTTGTTTAATTAGGTACATATAATTATTTTTATAATTTATAATATAATTTAATTAACATGTATGATAAGGATTAAATATGATAAATTATACAATTAGAATTAATATATATATTATCAGACATGGTTAATTATTTTTATAAGTTTCCCATAATATTAGCAAGCATTTGGGGAATAAAAAATATATATTTTCATATAAGTAAAAAAAATCCCTCAACTTAAATTATTAAGTCACAAAAATGAATTCCATAATGTGAGTTGGAGTATAATAATAGTTCAATGTATTGGTTTATCCCTTTTGAGTTGAATTAAATTATCAATTAGTTATAAATAAAATATGGAATTAACTTATCAAAGTTAGAATCATGAGTAGGTTCAAGAGTAATACTTGGTGTAAATTAATGGAATGTGTTGAGGAAATATGAGTATAAGATTTTAGGATTATAGAATCAACTCAAAATATAAAAGAGCTATGAGTTAATGTAATTGGAAATAAAATCAGACCTAAATAGATTGAGATAATTTTATAAAACCTCTGTTTATGTTTTTAGTTTATAAATATAGATACTTTCTATTTGAATATTTGAGGAACATGATATTCTAAATGCAATGGTAAGGGGTATTATGATTTTATAAAATATAAGTAGGCATAATTTCTTCATTAATAATTTAATAAATGGAAATTAATATAAAGTGATAAATCTCTACTAAATTTGTTGAAAAAAATGGAAAGTCACACCACAAATTTATTATAATTAATATCGGAGATAGATAATCCTATGATAAGTAAAAACTTCCAGTAGTGGTATTTTTTCTTGTGCATTATAATACACTAAGAAAGGATATTATATGTGTGGGAGTACCTTGTTCTCATTGAGATTTCTGAGGATTCAAGTGAGGAAGAAAATAATGTCCTATGGAGACACATGGATTATGAATCAGATATCCAATTTTGCATGTTATCATCAATGACTCATGAGCATTAAAATCATATAAAGATGTATATTCTTATTCTATGTTGTGACATCTATGTGATCTTTATTGGAAAAAATAAATACTATAGAGGTATAAAATCTTCAAGGAACTCTTTAAATTAAAATTGGTAGAAGGAGTCCTTATTAGACCTCATATAGTAAACATGATTAGATATATTAATCATTTAGAGATCTTAGGATTCAATCTGCTGAAGGATCTATTCACATAACTTAAATTCTCCACCCCCATTATCCATGATTCTCAATCTTTATTGTAAATTTAAACATGAAAAACATAGATAAGTCACTTTAATATATTTTTACTTTGTTTCACCATGAGGATAATGCTATGAATCAATATAAATCTTATGTTCTTATGGTGAATGAAAGGTATAGATTTTTTATAAATATCTATTAAAATTTTAACCCTTTTCTAATGCAACATAGAAGTGCAAGAAGCTATGTCAAATAGAGGTTGAAATCTATGTTTCACTGCCACTTTTCTATTATTATGTTTAGTTATTAGGTATAATGAGGATTTCTATATGGGATAATATGTGACTATTATGAAAAATAAAAAAAGTAATAAAGGTGACCATTAATAAATGTTGAAAAATAGTTGTGAACTAGTTTCAACCATGGTTTATCATCATTAATATTGTAAAATTATATTTCTAATGGTTAAAATATTTTAATTATCCTTGTTTTTATAAAGAAAAAAATATTGATAACTCTTTGAGAGATCGCCCAAAACCATAGTATTTGTGTGATTCTTTTAAAATAGAGGGATCAAATCATTTAACAACTTATAAATAAAAATATCAACAATGTTAAATATTATCAACATTCATAACCATGGATAAAATAGTAAAAATGAGAAATAGTTTTAATTAAAGAGGTAAATCACACAAAATCACCCCAAGTCAAATAAAAATATTTTACACATTTTTTAGATAGATAAATATATATTTCAATAGAATTATTGGAATTGATTTATTAATAAACTCACAACTTGCATTGTTATAGAGATAAAATACAAGAAACAAATCTAAAAAATAAATACATATAGAATTAAACTCATAATATTTAATTTAATGTGTCATCTAACTCATCACTATAATTCATTTTTTTAGTCATGGCTAAATTTGATGAAAAATTCATCTCCAAATCATTATTCATAGAATTATATCTCACTCATAAAAATTATATTTAATGCATTCTCACTTTAATGGATCATAATTTGATTTTTAAGAACACCAACTAATGTTTTCTCAAAACCACTAATTCATGATGTCACCCAAGAAAACTCATATTGGAAATTATCACTATTCATTTTCATCCTCATAATGATTCTAGTGAAATCCCTATAAACAACGATACTTTAACACATGAATCCATGACAACATAATGTTAGAAGATCTAAGACATGATTCTGAAAATTATTTAGTTACTCAGACTCTATTAATAATATTATCTTCAATTCCCTTTCTTTTTTATTCATTCGCTCTATTTTCCTCTTCCTTTGATTTTAATTTGTAAAAACAGTAAATCTCGCTATGTATTTTAACAATATTTGATTACCTAGTAACTTTATATTTAATAGTATATATATTTTGTTGGAAACCTTGTTTTAATGATCATAAAATCATGTTTATTGTGTTATTGAAGAGTTTTATGATTTATGATAGAAATTTATACTATAAGTCATTTTGGTAGAAATTTGGGTATGTGGAAAAATGAATTACTATTGAAGATGAGTTAATTCAAGGAAGACCCCCAGTCCGAATGGAATTTTGGAAAAGTATTGAAAAGATCCACTTCCAAAGATGAGTCAATGTTAGGATGAAAATTCAGTTAAGTTTGTAAAATACCTAGCACTAGAAAGAAGTCACCATTGAGGATGAATCACCATCAGACTTTTCCTACCATTAGTAAATTTATAAATGTGTTGAAATCACCTACAAATAAGATGAGTCACTACTGAGATGAGTCACCATTAAGCATGACTCACCGTTGGTCTGACTTACCGCTAGCTTAGTTCACTGCCAGGATGAATCACTACTGGAGTTGTCCTGTTGTCAAAGGAGTCACCGTTACTATTTCATGGACTATTTAATTGATTTTTTATAATGGATATATTATAGAATATAATACAGATGATTATTTTAATGGTTGTTCTTATAATATTGTATGGATCCACTAAAGTTTATGTAAGTGTTCGATACGAGGAGGAGACGTTCTGGATGACTATTCTTAAAATAGATACTATTGCATGATGTTGATATATTTATAATTCCCTCTTGAAAATATGTAGATATTAAGTGATATGGAACTATATTGTAATAACTGGAATAGTGTTGAAAATTGTGAGATATTATAGAGATTATACATGTTGTATTTTAACTACACACAGCTATGAGAAATTGGATCATGATTAACATTTAGATCATTTCTTATATACAGAATTAGGATGGTTTCTGAGGAAGATGGTTTCTGCCACTCTCACTAGGGTTTCATCTATCCCCGCATGAGATTTGATCATCTGGATTCGATCAGATCTATGCTAATGGCATGATTAGATCCTGAATGGGAGATTGCTCCTGAATCTGTAAAGATTGAACCGAAAGTGGATGAAGTCCCCCAAGATGAAATATTTTAGGGAATATCCTTTCTCGAAGAACTAAAAGGAGTTGAATGTTGCAACCCCACGGTGAAAAAGCTTCCTCTTTGTAGGAAACTTGAAGATGGTAGATTTTCTATCGATGCTGATCCAGACGTTCTTCAGCAACACATGCAACTCTGCAAGTTCTTGCTCATGGGACACATCTCATACCTCAAAGGTGACAATCCATGGTCGAATCCATATATGAAAATGTGGATATCTCATATTTGGGGGATAACCAATTGAAAACTGGTGCCAATTGAAAAAGGATACTTTCATATGCTCTTAAAATCCTAATATGAGCTCGACCGAGTTTGGAGGTATGGAAATCTATAGCTTAAACCAGGTGTTCTTCACATCTCGGACTAGGATTACACCTTCAATCTGAATACCAAAAAGAACACCATGGTTTAGATATGGGTGTGACTTCATGGGCTTAACTAGTACTTTTGGCACCAAAAAGTTCTCATTAACATCGCCTCTTGCATAGGTACACCGCTCAAAATTGACCCTCGTACTCTTAATGTTGAGCTTGGTCTCTATGCGTGGGTGATGGTCGAGGTTGACATAGACTCCAAGCTCCTGGAAGTCATTGTCTTCAGCACGAACGCATTCAAGACTAAGGTTCTTGTTGAGTGTGAACGAATTCCCCCTACTATGAATACTGCAAAATTGAGGGCCACTCACTACTGAAATGTAGGGTTTCTAAGAGTCAAGTTGCTCCGACAGGTGAAGATGGATGGATTGATGTCAACCAAAAAAAGAAAATAAAACCCTCACTCTTAAGCAACTCAGAACCTGCTAAAAAATCCTCGGAAGTCTTGGTGAAATGCTCGAACTTACTGGGTGAGAGCTCGGGTGTTACCTGGGCAGACCAAGTGCAAGAGGAGGAAAATTATGATATAGATCTCTGCATATTGGAGGACATTGATAATTTAGTACTTAATTTCTTTGATCACCCTGCCAATGGGGATCTTCATGATGTCCCTAGCCTGATGGCCCCTAATGTCCAGCTACAGCCTGCACCTGCTGGTCTCTCCTCGAAACTTCCGTGTGAAAATGACCCCATGCCAATGGACTCGGTTACAACAGATGCTCCTCCTGCACCTCGGGACGAGAGGGATAATGGTTTTGAGCCTATCCAGCATGATATTCATATTCCTACTCGAGCAGACCATGAGGAAAAAATAGGTTTGATCACTTCTAGTATTTCAGTTCCAATACATAATCAACACATGACAGTGTGCACACATCCAATTACTGATTAATGCACTGTCAATCCTTTGAATCTCAATTCAGATGGAATAAAATTAAAAACCTCAGACAATTAATCTATTAAGACAATAGAAAAACATGCCTCATCTGTTCTGTCTATTATATCTCAGAACATGGGTTGTTTAATTGAAGCTGAGGGTGGCCCTGCGAATACTTCTTCAACCCATAAATCCACTGGCACTATAAAATCTTGTTTATTACCAAATGCTACTAACATATTGTTTGGTCCTTCTATGAGTAATCAGGACCACAAGACTCCTTCAGTATCCTCTTAAAATCTTAAAAGATCAAAGAGGAACAAAGGCTCAAGTGGATCTAAGAAGAAAAAGGGGAACTCCCACTCAAAAACACAGGTCTTAACGTATTTTGTTTTTTGGAACTGTTAAGGCATAACTAATGCTGATATTATATCTATCCTAGAAAGGATTTTGATGACCCATAAACCAATTTTTTTTCTATCGCTGAACCTAAAACTAATTACTCTTTTGAATTATATGCATTTATCTTCTTTTAGTTATACTTTCCATTATGCCTGCAAGAATGAAAATGCTATTGACTCCCCTTGGGTTTTTTCCATACCTCACTTCTTGATGTTACTGTTTAAAATGTTTTTGATCAAATTCTTACTTGTGAATTTACTTTCAATAACTTTCATTTCTTCTGTACCATGGTCTATGCCAAGAATAGATACTAGGATCATCGACCTATTTGGAAAGGCCTCTCTAACTTAGTTTTCTCTATCCAGGAGACCTGGTTAATCATTAGTGACTTTAATGCCATTATTTCCCCCAGTGAGAATCTTGGTCCCCCTCACTCTTTAATATCTACTAGGGAATTTAGAGCCTTGATTGAAACCTATAATTTGATTTAAATCAACCTCTCAGGGGCCAAATACACCTGGTACAGGAGACACTACAACAGAGTTGTTTCTAGTAAACTTGATAGGGCCTTCATAAATGTGTCATCTTTGGATTTCTGAGACACAATTTCTAGTACCACCTTACCTAAGCTGAAGTCGGATCACCATCCCATCCTTGTTAGTTTCCTATCCAAAAGAAAAAAAACCAGTATTCCCTTCAAATTCAATAATGCTTGGTCTGTGAATTTGGAGTGCTTTCACCTCATACAAAATGGTTAGAAGTCTATGAATCATCACTCAGATGCTTTTGCATGTGCCACTAATCTAAATCACCTCAAACATTGCCTTAAGGGTTGGTGTAGGGGTAAATCTAATCAAATGGATAACGACATAACCTCTCTTGAGATTGAACTCAATAAAATTAAAAACAACTCAACTTGCACTGATTTTGCCTTAGACCCTCACACTGAACTGAACATCTCTATGAAACATAACTCTCTTCTGATCCAAAAAGACAACATGCGTAAATAGATTTTCAAAACTAAATGGATCTCTGATGGTGATAGAAACACTAAATTTTACAATTCCCTCTAGAGAGTTAAGAAAACCTGTCATCCTTTATCCTTTCTTAAGGATAATGACAGTCTCTTTGACTCAGAAGAATCCATATCCAATCATGTGGTCTCCTACTTTCACAATAATTTCAATGGAACTAATATTAATAAAGGTCTCCTCCCTGGGATCATTCTAGTTTCGATCAATGAACAAGATTACCTATTTCTTTTAAGCACCCTGCTGGATCACGAAATAAAAGATACTGTCTTCAGCCTTAACTCCGATAGTGCTCCGGGGCCTGATGGATTAAATAATGGGTTCATTCAACAATATTTGGAGGTAGTTCACATTGATGTTTTCAAGCTGGTTATACACTTCTTTTCTAATGGATTCCTTCCCCATGGCCTCAATGCCCAATTCCCAACTCTTATCCCTAAAGTGGATAATGCATCTAAGATACACCTCTTCCACCCCATTTCCCTCATTAACTATCTCTATAAAATAATTACCAAGATCTTTGATAACATGCTTTCTCCTCTATGTAACAAGATCATATCTTGTAATCAGTTTGGTTTCATAAAGGGTAGATCCATTCAAGATTGCATTTGCACTTCCTCGGAATGCATTAACTGTCTTAATAAAAAGTCCAGAGGAGGGAATATTGCAATCAAACTTGACACTAAAAAAGACTTTTAAACTATCTATTGGAGATTCATATTCAATTTCCTTAAGGATTTGGGGTTCAATGATAATTTTATTGGTAGGATAAAATCCCCTTTCAACTCGGATTTTATCTCCATCCTTGTTAACGGTTCTCCTAAGGGATACTTCAAATGCTCAAAAGGGGTGTGTCAAGGTGACCCTCTTTATTCTATTCTATTTGCCATTGTGGAAGACTAAATTAGTAGGCTTCTTTCCTCCCTTTTTCACCAAAGCAAGATCAAACCCCTACAGACTACAAAAAATCTAGCTGTTTCGACCCATCTCTTTTATGCCGATGACATTATTCTGTTCCTTAATGGGGGTATAAAAAATATCCTTAACCTAAAAAAGGCTATGTATCACTATAAAGAGGTCTCTAGTCAATCCTTTAGTTGGAATAAATCCTTTTTCATTTTTGGGAAAACCTTACCTTCTTCTAGAAATGGTTTTATCATTGAAAGTCCTGGCATCAAAGAGGGATCCATCCCCTTTACCTATATAGAAGTCCCCCTCTTTTGGGGTAGGCATAAATCTCTATATTTCAATGCTGTTGTAGATCAAGTGACTAATCAACTGACCTCCTAGAAAGTTACATCCCTCTCTATGGCTGGTAGGATATGCCTCATGAAATCCACAATTATCTCCAAAATGGTTTACTCCCTATTGATATATAAATGGCCTAATAGTATTATCAAAAAAGTTAATGGCTACATCAAAAAATTTGTTTGGATATGAATTATTCTTGAATGAAAGCTTATTACTGTCCCTTGGTCAACATGCTGCAAACCTCATGAATGATACGGTCTTGTCATTGAAAATCTCAAACTCTTTAATGAGGCTCTTCAAGCAAAGCTCACCTAGAGGTTGATCAATAATAAACCTGACTCCATGGCCTTTATTCATAATATATTTCTGCAAAAACTTAAAAAAGGTCAGTCTAGCTATCTCAATTATTCCCTCTGGCCATCCATTAGAAATACCTTTGTTGAAATTATGCATAACTCTATATGGATGGTTAGTTCAGATTCCACTATGAATTTCTGGCTTGAAAAATGGATTGGAACCACCCTCATTTACATGTTATCTCCTGATTCACCTTCAGATAAAATCAACCTCACCATAAAATATGCAATGCACTCTAGTCCATCTAATATCCATGATCACATTATGCATGTTGTGGACGACTACCCCTTTGTAAATGGGGATGATTTCCTTACTTGGGAGCCTGCTCACAATGGTATTTTAGATTCCAAAAACCTTTATAACCATTGTTTCACTAGCTCTGAACCCATTTTTTTATGGTTGAAGTTTTTTTATAGGCCTTGGATTAAACCATCAAGTCTTAACCTTATTTGGTTTATTACCCATAAACGTATTCTTATAAAGGTTTGTCTTCAGTCCTTTGGTGTCCAACTATGCTCTAAATGTAAATTATGCCATCAGCACAGGGAGGACACTAACCATCTTTTTTTTGTCTTGTTATACAGCCTCTGATCTTTGGAATTATGTTACTAATCTGTTTGACGACAGATGGTTATCCTCTAACTCTATTTTCTCTCAACTAAAACAATGTGTGGAACTTGACTCTTCACAAAAAATCAAGAACCTCTTCTTTTCTGCTGTTACTGAGATCCTACATGTGATCTGGTATGATAGAAACACAATTATTCACAACAATTACTCATTTAATCTTAATGTAGGTTAGAGGAGAACTATTATTTTCATTAGGGAAGCAGCCCTACTTCTGAAATCCCACTTCGATAATTCAGTTGGGGACTTTTTGATTCTTCGACGGCTCAAAATCGATGGCATATATACTAATCCGAAGCAATCTCTTGAGGTGTTTTGGTAAGCACCGATTCCTGGATGGATCAAGATCAACGTAGATGGAGATTCCAGAGGAAACCCAGGTCCTATGGGATGTGGGGCCATTTTCATAGACTCTCTCAGATGATTTCATGGATGCTTCTTTTGGAACTGTGGCAATGCCTTTGCTCTTGAAGTAGAAATGATAGAAGTGATTCAGGACATTATTTTTGTCAAGCTTAAAGGATATAAAAACATCTGGATTGAAAGTGACTCCACCACCATTGTACATGCTATTTGTAATGGGGTGATCCACCTTTCCCGGGCTCTTACCGCACACTAGTTGAACTGCCTAAATTCTCTTCTTAAAATTAGATACATTTCCACCCATACATATCATGAAGAAAACTTGGTGTCAGATATACTTTCCAACAAATGAGTCAACCAAGCTATGAAATGGAGTGATACTTTGTCAGTTGACCTTATCCCTCACTTTGAAAGAGATTGCAACAAGATACCTTCATTCTGCTTTATGTAACTCATCTCTTTTTTTAATAAAGTGCATCTTGGTCTCTGACCAGGACTTTACCTTAAGAAAAACAGAATAAGAGAGATTATGATTATATGTTTCACAATGATTTGTTGAGAATTTTTTTATCTCTTATCCAAGATACGTCCTAGGAGTCTAAGGCTTTAGAGCACATCAAACTATGAAACACAATCTTTTATCTATCTTTTTAATTTCTATTTATAATTGTTGCATTTAATTTTTGAGAATTGTGTGGTTTACCCTCTTTATTAAACACACACTATATCATGTACTATAATTGTATGATACATGATATCATATTAACACTCTTTATATTGGTTTTACCATGATGTTGAGGAAGCGATCCTTATGTGTCCTATGATTATTTTATTTCCCACGATTATTGTAGAGGTGTTCCTTATATGTCATAGAGAACTGAATAGCTATTTTTTACCAGATCCATGTTGTGGATCAAGATTATTTTATATAATCTTCTTGGCAGCACATGATTTCCAAGTAGAGTGGATTAGGTCTCATCTTGAATAGAACCTCTTTTTTTTATTCTATTGTATGTTTTGTTTTGATTCATTTCAAAGTATTAAACTCGATTTACTTTAAACTGAAAAAAAATCCACTACATTTATAGTTAATAATAATTTGTGTTTAAATGAGGTTTTGATTATGTAAATTTATTTCAAAATTTTAAATAGTTTTTATATTTTTATAATTGAGACTTAATCACTATATGATAAATGTTTTAAAATATAAGAAGTCGTATCGATATACTATTTTGATTAACTGAGATGTTTTAATTATTTTTGGGATTTTATTTAAATTCTTTTTAACAAAAAAAATTAGTTTGTACTAAAGTAACCCCTTATATAGATACTCACTCCAACAAACATTTGGTATCAAAATATTTCCAAATCTTCTCAACTGTGATTTTAGTTATTTTTTAAATATATTAAATTTTTGTCAATTCTAAATTTAGTTATTTAAATGGTTACTATAAAAGATGGTTATTATACCAACGATCCTCTTTTATTTAGTGTAAATAACTATTCTCATTGGAAAATAAAAATTAAAATGTATATTGAAAGCAAGGGTTTTGAAATATAGTATGCTATAGAAGATAAATACGAATTACCTAATACTGATAGGAATATAAGGGATGGTGATACTAAATATACTTTTAACAACAAATTAAAAGTCATGAATTCTCTTTACTATTCATTAGGAGATGAAGAATTTAATAGAATATATAATAGTAAAAGTCCTTATAATTTTTTTGATACATTATAAATTTCCAATGAAGGAACAATAAGTGAAAATGAAATGAGATTATATGTTTATAAAATTAAATATGATACATTCAAGATGAAACCTTATCAGTTTATTTTTGATATGTGTCTTAGTTGTAATGATATATTTAACATCATAAAAACCTTGTGAAATATAGTATCATTAAAAGATCAAATCATGTGATTACTAAGATGTATCCTAGATATATGGATAGGGACATCCGTTTCGATAAGATAATATTTTGAGATAAATAAGATACCTATCTAGGAATTGATTGTGAAGTTTATGATGTATGATGAATCATTTAAGGTTAATTAATAATAGGACGATGAACCAAGGAGGAAATCAGTTTCCTTAAACAATATTTCATCAAAATATAAATGAAAGTAAAAATTACAAGCTAAAAGCTCTAGTGATGATAAATCACCAGTGGACAACGATGAGGAAATAAATCATTTGTTTATAATTTTTAAGAAATTCAATAAGAATATATTTTTCAGAAAAAAGATATAATGGAAATTATGATAACAGAGAGAGTTTGGAGAAGGATTGGAAAAGATAATACTATTCAATTGATATTACCTATTATAAGTGTAAGAGAAAAGGGCATGTTAAGGGTGACTGTACCTAGTTAAAGTTCAAGAATAAGTACAATGAATATGATAAAAATTATAAAAAATAAATGAAATCCACATGGAGTGACTCTATGGATTTATCCAGTGACTCAGACTCAAAATGTGAATAAAATCCTGACAGAGCTAATATTTGCTTCCTAAAAAATATATTTAATGTACCTACTATATAACCAACAAATAATTATGATCATTTTAGAGTGAAAAATGATGGTGATATGTCATAATAATAAAATTTTTAATATTTCAATATTCTTGAATATAATTTTAATTTTATCAAATAAAAATAAAACATTATAATGAAACAACATTCTTTATCTGCCAATATCAAATTTTATTTTTCTATAGAGGAAGAAAATAATACTAAATTTTTGAAATAAAATAAAAAACTAAAAATTTAAAATGAGTATTAAAAGAAATACTTATATATATATTTAAAACTATAAGAGAAACTCCCACTAAAATATTTGTAAAAAAATCCACCAAAATATTTTACTATTCTATATTACCAAAATGGGAAAATAACAATTTTAAGAGTAATTTTGTTCCTAAATACAATACAAGAAATTTGACTGCTAATTTTATTCAAGTGGACTGAATAAAGTTATTATTTCAAAGTTTTTATAATCTTATTACAGGAAATCTATTAAGAAAATTTGGGTACCTAAATACCTAATGACTAACATATCTGGACACAAGAAAATCTAGGTTCCAAAATCATTCATGGTGAAAACATCATTTTGTAGGCAAACTACTTGAAAAGATGCAATAGAAATATATGGTACTTGGATAGTCGATGTTCCAGACATATTATAGGATATTAATCATTCTTAAATAACTTGATAAATGTTGATGATAGACATGTCACATTTGGTGACAACACTAAAGAAAAAATAATTGGGCTTGGCTAAATCTGTGTCTTAAATTCAGTTTTAATTTTTAAAGTACTTTTTGTTGATGGTTTGAAATATAATTATCTCTACATCTCGAAGATCCGTGATGATGGTTTTAATGTGAAATTTTAAAACACTACTTTTAATGTTTTCAATTCTAAAAGTTATTTGTATTTAATACTTTGATAAACGAGAATGTGTGTGCTATTAATATCGATACTTTCATCTCACAGAATCTTTCTTGCTTGAGTGAATTTCCTATAGAATCATGTCATAGGAATTTCATACTAGGACACTGTAATATCCAATCATTTAGAAAGCTTAATAGTAATGGTTCATCTAAATATCTACCCAAACTTGAATTAAAAAATAATAAATTATGTAACCCCAATCAAAGAGGGAAATAATAGAAAACATATTCTAAACTAAAGAAAGGAGTTTCAAATTATCACCCTCTTGAGTTAGTTCACATGGACTTATTTGGACCATCTAGAGTTTATTGTTTATATGGGAAACACTATGTCTATGTAATTTTAGATAAATTTTATTTGTATACTTGGGTATTCTTTTTATATCACAAGAGCGAATTATACTTTTATTTTACCACATATGTTAGATCGGTATAAACCTTTAGAGGACCTATAATTAAGACCTTAAGAAGTGACCATGGATGTGAGTTGTAAAATCAATAATTTTAATAGTTTTCCTAAAAAAATGTTTATAACCATAAATTACATCCTCCTTCAACCCCTCAATAGAATAGAGTTTTAGAAAGAAGAAATATGACACCTTCAAGATATATCTTAGACAATGATTAATTAAAATGACCTACTTGACTACTTATTGATGTAGTCTATGAACATATCTTCCTATATAATTAATATATTTTCAATTTGACATATTTTAAAGAAAAATAATTAGAAAAAATGTAACAATTTAAAACCTAAGGCTAGTTACATTAGAGTTTTTGGTTGTAAAGTCATAATTCTAAACAGTGAGGATAATCTTGGAATATTAGCCTCCAAAAGATATGTAGGAATTTTCCTTGGTTATTCAACATCAAGTATATCATATAGTTTTTTTTTAAAAAGTAACCAAGACTATGGAAGATAATTTTCATGTCATGTTTTATGAGATAATTCTACATAAACCTAAGAATATATTAGAAAACCTTAAGAATGAATGGAGAAAAATCATTCAGCTATGAGGAACTTCTAAAACCCGAACAAGAACATATAGAAGACCATGAGGTGACTATACCTTCTTTTTTTAGATCTTTTAGGACTCTAAAATACCACCCTCGAGGTTTTGTAGTTGGAGAAATAGATACAGGTAAACAAACTAGAGTTTTTCTAAGAAACTAAGTTGAACATCAAGAATTATTATCACAAAATGAACCCAAGAACATCAATAATGAAATTAATGATTAATTATTGGTAATTAATATGGAAGAACTTAGAAAAATTTAAATTAAATAAAGGTTCGTATCTTTTTTATAGACCCAATGAAACCTTTAATATAACCACTAAATGGGTGTTTAGAAACAAGAATGATGAATCTAGAACAATAGTGAGGAATAAGGCTAGATTAGTTCCTCAAGGGTATAGTAAATAAGATGGTATAGACTATGGGGAAACATTTTAACCTGTAGTAAGACATGAATCCATTAGAATACTTCTTTCCTATGCACAAAATATATATTTTAAACTATATCAAATGGATGTAAAAAGTTCATTCTTGAATGGTTATATAGTTGAGGATTTTTTTGTTAAAATACCGCTGGTATTTTAAAATCCCCATTTCCAAAATAATGTTTTTAAATTAGAAAAATCTTTATATGGTATAAAACATTCTCCTAGTGCATGTTATGATAGGCTCATTTCTTTTCATACTTCAAAATAATTTTAAAACTATATAGCTGAGCCTACTATTTTTATACAAATCATCTCAAAAGATGTTTTATTTGTTCAGATCTATATAGATGATATTATCTTTGGATATTCTAAAAATAATTTATGTACCTAATTTTCAAAAATTATGTAAAATGAATTTGAAATGAGTTTAATGGGTGAAATTAAATTCTTTCTTGGTTTTTATATTTTTCAAAATAAAGAAGGAATAATTTTAAATCAGATAATGTATACTAATGAACTTTTAAAACAATTTGGTTTGTATTGAACTAAGAGTAGTGACACTCTTATGAGTAACACAATTTATTTGGTTCTTGATGAAGTTGGGAAGTCAGTGGATCAAACATGTTAAAAAGGGTTGATTGGAAGTCTACTATACCAAATTGATCACTGACTTGATATTATGTTTAGTTTGTGTATGTGTGCTCATTTTCAAGAAAACCCAAAAGATTCAAACGTACTTGTTATAAAAAGTATTTTTAAATACCTCAAGTATACAACCAATATAGGATTTTTCTACCCTAGAGGAAAAGAATTAGACTTAGTTTGTTAGTTAGCTATTGATATTTTGGGGTTGCAAGATAGATATAAAAAGTGCCTCTAGAACATGTAATATTTGGGGAAATTATATAGTTTCATGGTGTAATAAGAAATATAATTTTGTTGCACTAAATACTACTAAAACTAAATACATAGTTTTTGAAAATTTTCTACTCAAATTTTGTGGATAAAACACGCCTTGCTAGACTATGGATACCAATTCAAAAATTTACCTATTAATTGTAATAATACAAGTGCTACAAATATTTATAGGATCTCTATATCCCATTCCAGAAAAGAACACAATTTTGTAACACATCAATTTTTTAGAGATAATATTCAAAAGGTAGATATAAATCTTGAATAAATTATTAACGGACATCAGATTTTTGATATTTTTACTAAGAAATTGAATTTTGATAGAATGGACTACATTAAACATCAATTGTGGGTGATTAATTTGGTTTAATTCTAATTTTTTGGAACCAACCTTTGGTTTTCTACCTATCATCGGTGTTCTAACCACCATTTGTGTTTACCCACCATTGGAGTTCTACCCATCATTGGAGTTCGATCCACTATTGGTGTTTACCCACTATTGGTGGTCACCCACCTTTGGTTTGTACACACCATTTGTGTTTATCCACTATTTGATTTTACCCACCATTAGATTTTTCCAACCATTGGAGTTTTACCAACCATTGTTGTTTACCTACCATTGGAATAACCCTTTATTGGGTTTAGGTCACCATTACTAATTCTTTTTATGGGTTATTTATTTATTTCAATTTATAAATGATTCAAATGATATTTTATTTTTCAATTTAGAAGTACCTAAATAACAAAAGGATATCAATTATAAACTTATCTAATTTCCACACTCTCTCCCTTGTTCCGTTGTATTTTAACCTCACTACAACCTTCTATATCCAAACTATTAGCCTTCCACCAACATCATATGAACCTTATGAATAATTATTCATGTTCATAGCGAAGCAAGCAATAGAATATTCTCTGGAAGATTCGCTTACTTCAAATAGGCATAAAGGAGATTCGATCTATCCAATAATTTAGCCAGTGAACCTGTGTCTCAATAATTATAAAATAGTAACTAATAATGAAGTAAATACAAAATAGTTTCTATCAATAAAGTATTTGGTTCCAACAATTTTTGAATAATAAGGATGGGTAGAGTGGATCTCTATAAATAATAGTCTCTTATATCATATGTTAGTGTACTAGTTCTATGAGTTTGTTTTAGTATAACTTTGAGTAATATGAATACTGGGTTATAAGAGGAATAAATGGATGAAAATTTGTGTTCTCTTCCAGACAATGGGATATATTTCTGAAATTACTTCATGAAGTTGTCTCAAATGATTACCAACGGTCTATTCTGGGTGAAAGTGATTATTTAAAATATGAGGATGATTTGGAAGAGCTGGTAGGAGATGTAATTGTAAGAAGACCATCTATAACTGATCATGATGGAGAATGTTGTTTTCTCTTGATGTTTTTAGCATATGTTGTGTATACGGAAATGTTATTTCTTGAAACATTGGTAAGATGTGGAGGTTTTTACATTAAAAATTTAATTTTTTAGAGAATGGAGATAAATTCGAACCCCTAGAAGAGGAACTAGGATGATAATGTGGATTGGATTTATGAGGATTTCAATTGTGTTGATCACCCCTCTAGATTAAATCAACTTTTAGATCTTGTCTTGGAGTCGGATGAAGTGGTAGAAGACTTGGATGAGAAATAATATGACGTTTATTCATATGATATGAGGATTATGTTTTTCATTTTGTGAGTGTAGTGACCCGGATATTCCCAAGAGTCATCATGTTATTTAAGAAAATTGTCCATGACCTCCTAGATCTCTCCCTCTCTTATATAATCTCTTAAAAATAAGGAATTAAAGAGAATGAAATTGAAATTTTTGGAGGGGAATAGTTTAAGAGTTCTTCTAAATATTATGTAAATAATGGTAATAAAAATGGAAGTGATGATGACAATGGTGAGAATGGTGAAGAATAAGGAGAAGGAGAAGATGTAGAATAAAAATGGGATAACAAAGTTAATGATGAATATTCAAGTGAAGATGATGATTTTTCAGATCATGATAGGGCTGGTAATCATCAATTTTCTCATGGTGTTTTCTTTTATCCTGGTATATCTATCACTTCTATGTTTGGTGAATTACCACTCATAGTTAAATATGTGGATATATATTCTAGATATGTTATGGGAGAACAATTTATGGGGGAGTAATATCCTACTCTTTTTAGTAACCTAGTTGACCCTATTGATGGTGACTCTGGTGAGCCTTCACTTATTGAGAAGACAACTATTTTGAAACAATCAGATGATAATATTGATATTGATTATATAGTATTTGAGCCTTTAGTTTTTGAGCATCCATTTTAATTTTATTTAGGTTGGATTTTACATCCTTTTGTAGGTTTTTTCATTACAAAATTAAATTTTCCAAGAATGAAGATAAGTTAGAACCCCTAGAAGAGGTAGTGGGATGATAATGTAGATTGGATTTATGATGATTTCAATCATGTTGATCACCCTTATAGACTGAATCATCTTTTGGATCATGGATTTGAGATGGGATAAGTGTTAAATTACTCAGACGAGGAAGAATATTATGTTTCTACTTCAGGAGATGAGTAGAAAGTGTTTTCAGTTGGTGAGGGTGACACATGTATTACCAAGTGTCACAATTTTATTTAATATGGTGCTCCTAGAGCTCCTTAATCTCTCTCTATATG
Organism: Viscum album; assembly: GCA_963277665.1. NCBI lineage: Eukaryota > Viridiplantae > Streptophyta > Magnoliopsida > Santalales > Viscaceae > Viscum > Viscum album. Next base: position 511,921,315 of record OY728145.1, read on the forward strand.
AGAGACTCTTTGAAAATATGGAATTAAAGAGGAAGAAACTAAGATTTGTAGAGCAGAACAATTTAATAGATCTTCTAAATATTATGAAGAAAATAGTAATGAAAATGGAAGTGATGATTGAAAATGTGAGAATGGTGAAAAAGAAGAATGAGAAGGAGAATATGGAGAATAAAAAATGGGATAGAAAATATGATGATGAATATGGAAGTGAAGATGATGAATTTTTGGATCATGATAGGCTTGATAATAATTATTTTTCTCAAGTAGCTGTCTTTTGTCATGGTGTATCTATCAATTATTGGTTTGAGGAAAGACCAATCTTAGTTAAATATGTGGATATAGCTTGTAGATATGTGACAGAAGTATAATTTTTTGGAAAGTATTATCCAACTATTTCAAGTCACCTTATTGACCCTAGTGATGGTGACTCTGGTGAGCCCGAATTTGTTGACCAGAAAATAGTTGTGCAAGAATCTAATGAGTAGATAGAATTTGAGGCTACAGTAGTTGAGCCATCCATTTTTGAGCCTCATGTTGAATCTTCAGTTTGGTTGGATGTCACATCCTTTGAGGAATGAGAAATGTACCCGTACAATGTCAAACTAGTTTTAGAATACACTGAATCGAATAATGAGGGACCTTCTATTCGAATAGAGGTGGATCCTAAGGTGTCTATATTGGAATAGATAGATGTTTTAGGGGAATTAAAAATATTTTATTTAGATTTCCTTTCTAGTTTTGTGACATCTGAGGCTATTGTACCAATTGTCATTTCCTCTTCACCTTTACCTGTGCCTACAATTTCATCTGTTCCTATATATTCTTTATACAAAGCTGAATTGGAATCAATTATAGAGATTCTCCCCTCCAATTTAGGAATGTTATTGAAAAATAAATAATTTCAGGTCACTATGCTTAGTTAGAGAGACACATGATATATGCTTGAGCTTTTTATATATCACATCTAGCCTTAAATGATCCATCACATTCTTGAAGTAGAGATAAAGAACCAGAGGATTGAAATTGAGATAGATACTTTAAGGTCTATTGTGGATGAGATGAGATATTATTTTTAATATTCTATAGCTTATTTTTTAGAGAGAGTGGATAACATTTCTTCCATGAATTCTACCTTGAGAACACCACCTTCTTCTCTTGATAATTATTTCATCAGGTCGGTAGTTAGAAATGAACTTTGAGATATATAAGGAGATGTTCTAGATATCCCTTTGGAAAGTTTGAGAAAAATTTGACATAAAAAATTATCATGTTCATGCGATGGTTAGAAAATATATGAGGGAAATAAAAAATGATAAAGAGACAATCAAAAAGTCAATAAAGTAATACATTTCTTGGATTTATACTATGCATGAGCTCAACTCTGATTTCAAGTACCTTATTGGGAATCTTAGGATGGCTCTGGTGACTCTATCCTTTAAAAATTCAATTTGATAAATTTGATGACCTAATTGATCAAAATTTTTGTAGAGGATAAAAATGAATTCCTCAATAATATGGAAAGAGGAGGAAATTTCAACAGAAAATTAATTAATCTATTAAATCTATTTCTTCATAGTTTAGGTAGTACAGTAGCGTCTTGAGATTCCATTCATGTCACTGATCATCTCAATCCTCTAGATTCTAATATAGATTTTTTCAAATGAGGTGTTACTCAAGATCCTAATGCAACCTTACTAATTCATTTTCATCCCTTTAGTCTAAATACTAGAGAATATTTCCAAGATCTCTTGACTATTATTATATGAGAGAATAATTCTCTAAAGACTAGTCCTACAACTTCCTGTAATGTTCCTTCAGATTCTTTTTATATTCCCTATACCACTTCCATATATAAGGCAAGGCAGCTATTATTCCTTCTACTATATTTGGGAAGCATTTACTTTAGGATTTTTAGAGGGAATTTTTGTATGATTTTTTTTTGTATTTATTCTTGGATGTAATTCATTTATCTTTTTCCTTCAATGAAACAATATATTCTTATTCATTTTTTGACTTTAAATCATTTCTTTACTTTTTTTGATAATCTCAAAAGGGGTGAATGTATATGAAATTTATATTGAATAATGTATTTACAGTAATATTATCCTTTGATTACCATAATAATCCTTTGATACCATCATTCATGTCATTTCTTAATACCATAGATTTGACACTATATTTATTCAGTTCATTTCATTGATATCATCTTTAATAACTACCTCTGAAACTATTTTCTATTTAATAAATGTTATATCATATGTATTTAAATTACTTTTTTTATATCATCTTCATTAATTATGGGTATTTTTTTTATAGTTATTTTATTTTCTCATACCATCATTTTTTATATAATATGTTTAATACTATTTCAATTATATTATCTTTTGGTAAGAAAACAATATCTTTTTTAAAGTGTTAAGATGGTCTATTTTTAACTAAGGTTTATTTTGTACATGGTTTATAAAATTCCATGATTTTTTATCATAAAAAGGTGGGTATTGTTGGAACCCTTGTTTTAATGATAAAAAAACATGTTTACTATGTTATTGATTAGTTTTATGTTTTATGATATCTTTTTAAACTATAAGGCATTTTGGTGGAAATTTGGCTATGTAAAGAAATGATTCACCATTGAAGATAAGTCACCACTAGGAAGACCCCCTATCAGAATGGTTTTTTTTAAATTATAGAATAAAACTTCCATCAGAGATGAGTCACCATCATGATTAAAATTAAAATATGTATACAAAACACCTACAACAAGAAAGAAGTCACTGATGAGGATGACTCTCCGTTAGACTTTACTTACTATCAGGAAATTTGGAAAAGTGTTGAAATGACCTACCAATAAGACGATTCATCACTAAAATTAGTCACCATTGAGCATGATATACCCTCAAATTAACTCAGTGTTGTCCCGACTTACAACTATATTAAGTCACCTACAGAGTTTTCTCACCTTCAGAAGAGTCATCATCACTATTTCTGGGACTTTTGAATTATGTGTTTATAATAGCTATATTATAAAATTTAATGATTATGATTATTTTAATGGATGTTATTAAACTATTATAGGGATTAATTAATGTTTTTTTATATGTTAATTATATAGATAAGATGATTTGGATGATTTTTCTCTAAATGGATACTCCTGTACACTGCTAGTATATTATGAAGCAGACTCCCCCTTGTGCATATGTAGATATGTAGTGATCTGGAACTATATTAGCACACCCCGACCTACCCTTTATTTTATTTTATAATTTTCTTTGACTTTTAAATTTTTTTTGGGGTTCGGTTTGAGTCCAGAACTAAAAACATTTGAGTTATGTCAAAAACAAAAACACGCGTTTTGAGTTGATGTTGCTGAGCACCCAGGTAGAGTGTGTTTTGAATACCTCGTGTGGTGCCGCTTAGACATCAGCACGATCCACCTGCCTTTGGAAAATTAATATGGGTAAATTTGTGATTTATTGTTTCATTTAAAATTTTTATCGTTGTTAATAATTTTATAACTTTTTTTAAAATGAAATGATGAATTATTATCGTTATTAGTTGTATTATTATTATTATTATTATCATGTTTTCAAAAGTTATTAATTATTATTACAATAAAGAAGTTTAATTATTATTAGTGTTATTATTATTATATATTGAAATTATTATTATTATCATTATTATTATTGTCATTATTTATTTATTTAGTTATTTATTTTATTTTTATAATTTTTATCCCTTTTAGTAGGGTTTACGGAAACCCCCTTTCCCCCCTCCTTTTTCTTTCTAGTGCGCCGCCAACCCCCCTCCCTGGAAATCTGGTCCAGGAGCGACCCTCCAAACCACACCTCTTCTATAGCCACACCTTTCTCCACCTCCTATTATTCTCCCACAAGATGCCCTTTTTTTCTCCTCCTCTTCCCGTAGTAGCCCACGCAGCAGCCTTGCCGCTCCTCCACTTGCAGCCTGCACAACACCACCTTGCTGCTCCTCCACTTCCTCCCTGCTCGCCTTGTACAGCGCCACCCTCGACCTCCTTCCCATTTGCGTCCAACACACCCTCATGCACATCAACCTCCAGCCGGCCTCCGCCTCCTGTCTAGCCACCGCTATTCCAGCGTTGCACCACAGGCCACTCCTCCTTCAGTCGCAACACCACACAAATCCACACCCCCTGTCTTCTCCATCGTCCGCCTCCCTATTCTCTTTCCGTAACCCCTTTTTTTTCGGCGAAAACCCTTCCGATGCAGCCCTCTTTCCATCGCCGGTGCGCCCCTGTCCGACTGCCCCCCTGCTGTCCAGTGTAAATCTCCCCAGTGCAACCCTTGTTGGCTGGTGTGAAGCCCTATGGGGAACCCCCTAATAAGAAAATGAGTATCCCTTCAACTGAACACCCTCATTTCCGGTTTCCATAGGCATCTCTGGCCCAAAAAACCACCAAATCAGGATTGAACTGCCCTATGAACCTTCCGCTCTGCCACGTAGTCCTTACACAATAACTTTTTCATCTTCCGGTCATTGCTCCACACATCGCGACCACCCCCACTACTCCGACCAACTCCATCATCAAATGCACCGGTCTTCGTTCCACCACTGACAATGTTGGTGGTATTTCCCTGCGCACCACCACATCATGTTGACCGTTTCCCCTTTCGCGCGACCCCTCTTTTCGAGTGCGCCTATGCAATGGAGTGAGGTTAGTTCTATTTATTCACTTTGATGATTATTTTGGCATGTTTTGTGATTAATGAGTTCAGTGCAATGTTTATTTTTTTTATCAACTTAGTTTGCGTTGTATACCCTATAGAATGTTCATGTGAATTAAGGTGTGTTTTTATGAAAACCAATCCTGAGTTGTTTAATCACTTATTATAAATTGTAAAATTTGTTTATTTAACAATGAAAGTGGTGCATATTCTGGTTTAGTAGGGAGTAGGTGTGAATTTGATCAAAAAAGTGTTCATTGAGTCAGTTTTGTTTATGTGAAGTTGTGGGTGTCCCTTTGGAATTTCGTTATAAATTTTTAAAGTGGTTTAGTAAATTATGTGGATGGTGTGAGTTGTGTTTTGAAAATATGTCGAGGTGGTTCTTTTGTGTTGTTTATTTCAGTTGGGTTGTTTTAAGTTAGTGTTTATGTATTTTGGTTGTTGTGTGTTTGTTGCAATGCATTGGCGAGGTAATTCCGTGAAATTACGGTTGTCAGCCTGTACGTGCTTGTGCGCCCGCTAGAGGCGTGTTGCGTCATCATGTTTCGACTGCGAGTCGAGGTAGGTCCCCCACTGCACTCATCTTTAAATTTATAATTTATTAATTTCTTGATATTTTATTAATTTTAATTAATGATAGATAATATAATATAATTAATTTAAAAATGATTATTTGGTGTAAAAAGAGCCGTTTATTTTATACACGGCACTTGAAATATTTTCTTGACGAGCGGACACCCAGTAGTTAAAGAATTCCCATTTGAATTTTAAACATAATTTATGGAATTTTAAATGTAGTTATGGTTTATTGATAAATTATTTGTTTTGAAGAACAAAAAATTGTTTTGGTTCACTTGATAAATGAGGATTTTCCTTAAAATTGGTGAAGGCCTGTTTGGAACTTTAATAAAATAAATTATTTTGGAAAACTCACTTTTGGGGTGACTCAGATGTGGTATTTGGTGTACGTTGACTGCATGATTTGTGTGTGATATTTTTACTACTTGATTGACTTTGTTGACTCACCCCTTTTCTGTTTATTATATGTGTTGACATGGGAACCTGGCATAGTAAGTGAATCTTCTGAGAAAAATTGCTACACTAGTTTAGATTACGCACTGGATAGTGGCCTATAGTATGGATAACACTATGCTAGGGGTTGGACCCCTCGGTTAGGCCATGTAGGGAAACACCGGGCATTAGTGTTTTATAACGTCATCGAGAGTAGGCATGCCTTTAGGATAGTCACATGTATAGTACGTTCTGGATTGTTCACAAGATCCAAGGTTCAACCCATGTTTCTTTTAGTGTTTATTTGTATGTGGCAGACGATTGAGAGGTATAGTTCGGTTGCTAGACCCATGTGCCACCTTTTACATTGCCCTTTATGTGTGTTGTGTGTGGTTTTCCATTTGACCAACAACTGAAATTTGGATTTCTAAATTGTTTGAAAAAATGTTTTAAAATGAAATGAATCTATTTCTTCCAAACACTAAAGTTGTTTTTAAATTAAAAAGGGCAATGGACTGTTAGTTGTTTTAGAAATTAAAGTGTGTGTGGAAACCAATATTTTATATAATTTAGTTCAAATATGGAATTGATAAATTATTTATATAATGGTATGTACATTGGGAATAGAATTAGTCGGGCCTACCTACTGAGTTTTAATACACACGCCTATAGGGTTTTCCTGATTTTAGTTTTTGTTGCAGGTTGACTTGAGATTGTTCACTGTGGGTGAGACTTGGTAGTGGTGTGGAGAGTGACTCTTGAGGTCACGAGGAGTTTTGGTTGTGGTCAGGTTAGTTAGTTGTTGTTGGTGTCTTTTTTTTGTGTTGTTTAATTAGTTTGTGTTGTTCTATTTTATTTTCGCTGATTTATATATTTTATCAGGTGAAATCATTCCCTCTTGCTCTCTTTTGATGCCCTGGTTCTTTTTGCCAGCCCGGGAGAATTAGGAACACCTCTCGGGCCATGTCGCGGGCCGGCTCGGGTGACCGGTTCAGGGTCGACCCAGGTTGGTTCATGACAAAATGGTATCAGAGGAAGCTAGATTTTGATAGGACCTTGTTTTTTAGTGCACCCATCATTATTTGGGATTGTCATGGTAGAAGGAGTATAATTGTTGGGGCCCAAGGCGTATGGACGAGAAGGACGTCATGAACCCTTGCTCATTCTGAACGTCGGGTTACCATGGGATGTTCGGGTTATTGGTGTCTTTTGGTTCTTTTGAATTGTTTTATGTTGGGGAAATGAAATGGGATCTAGGGAAGTGACCTACATGAGTTCGCATGGTCTGGAAAGCCATGTGAATCCAGGGAAATTACCCTAGAGTTCTCCCTATGATGGTGGAGTGACTGGCGTATAGCCGCTAACCATACGTCCGAGTAAACAATCACCGCTAGTTTCTCCTTGTGGTTTGTCTGGTTCTTTACATTTAAGAATTGTTTTGTAAAGTTTTATTTTGGAAATTGTGAAAATTTAAAATTGAAATGGAAATGACCATGTTTTGATTATGTTATTTACTTACTTGTTCCTTAGTGTTCACCCCCACGACGGTTTGATGGATTCCCAAGGTGCAGCTTCGGGTGGTGCGCCCCTAGCGAATCCTCTAGTTGATCAACCCATAGACTATGTTCTGGAGTTCTAGAAGTTGAACGCTCCTCTATTTCATGGACAATTAGAGCCTCTTAAGGAAGCAGAGTGGTTGCAGAAGATTGAGAGGAAGTTTAGTTTCATTGGGATGCCTGAGTCGTTAAAGGTGAAGTTGGCAACCATTATGCTTGAAGGCCCAACTTGGAAATGGTGGAAGTCCATGTCTCAGAATAAGCCCCGGGAAGATCTAACATGGGATTTTTGCAAGTCATCATTCATCCAACAACACTTCTCTAAGTTGAAGAAGCTGAGAAAGAGGATGATGTTGTGTTTTCTTCAGCAGGGCGTCGAACCGGTACTGGAATTATATTGACGTTTCATAGACCTAGTTCTGTATGATCAGTGGTTTGTTACGAATGATCCCGGGAAGGCTCGGCAATTTGAGTCTGGACTCCAACCTGAATTGCGATCAAAATTGGAAGAGCTCAACCTAACCACCTTCTCAGATGTTGTGGGGAAATCCTTTTTTGATGAAGCTGGGTTAGTAGGAGGACTTAGGGAGGTGAATCCTCCAGCTTTGGGAAGCAGTGCAGAGGATGGTGATAAGAGGAATGAGAAGCGACCTGATGCTAGTGGTGTTGGTAGAGGAATGAAGAGTCCTTCAGACCTTCAGTCATATTCTTCATAGTGCAATGTGATGATCTGTCACCAGTGTGGTAGGAAGGGTCACAAGTGGCCGACGTGCCCGAGTGCTCCGAGACCCTGCCACACCTGTGGACGTCTGTGTCACTTGCAGCGATTCAGTCGAGGTGTTTCTAAGATGCGTGCTGAGCCAAATCTATCTCATCGAAGGTCACCTTAGCATGTCAGCAGGATTAGGGTGATGTTTGGGGATCGGTTTGAGGTTTTCTCTTTGTAGTATTTCTTGGATGTAGTAGTCATCACCTGCAACGTTTTATGGTGTTTCTTTTCCTTCAATTGTAAGAATGGTTATTGTTGAACCTCTTTGAAACCTTTATTTGAATGGAAGTGTGTTTGGTAAAATTCTAGTTCATGTGTGGTGTTTGGGGGTTCCAGAAGCCTGACTTCGAGGCAGGAGATGCTTCAATCCTCAGATGTCCAGCCTTAGGTCCCAGAGTGAAACTAACACGTAGTCAAGAGAACCCCAATGGTGAAAAAGGCCCTTGGATTAATATTTTTTATTAGTGTGGAATGGTTTGTGATATTTTTAGGCTGTGACGATGTTGATGGGGCGACGACGATAGTTTTGATGTTCTATTAGTCGGGCCCTTCATTTCCCTCCCCTACCCTTGTGGTGGGGTTTTTGGTCCATGTGGAAAGCTTTCAATTTCGGTTTATATCGTCAGTACTTATGGTGGGGAGACCCATAGCAGGTCTCGTTGAATTCGGTTTGGATTAATTCCTATGGCGGGGAGTCCGTTCGGGCCTCCCCATGTCAGTATCAGAGTTTCGTTTCAAGTTCTGTTTTGGTGGTGTTTAAAGTGTTCGTATTTTGAGAATAAGTTTCCTTTCATAGGATTTCGGTGTTTGTTTGGATTGATTAACTGGAGAAGCTTAAACTTTTGGGGGTGAGTGACACTTAAGGAGTTTCATATTTGGGTCTTGAACTTATCGTTGCTTTTCGGGGGTGGAAAGATTTATAGTGGGGATAATTGTCACACCCAATATACCCTTTATTTTATTTTATAATTTTATTTGACTTTTAAAAGTTTTTTGGGGTTCGAGTTGCGTCCCGGACTAAAAATATTTGAGTTATGTCAAAAAAATGCGCATTTTGAGTTGAAATTGATGAGCGCCCAGGAAGAGCGCATTTTGAATACCCTGCGCGACTTCTCTAATACATCGGCATGATCCACCTACCTTCGAAAAATTAAGATGGGTAAAGTTTTGATTTATTGTGTCATTTAAAATTTTTGTCATTGTTAATAATTTTATAACTTTTTTTAAAATTAAATGATGAATTATTATTGTTATTAGTATTATTATTATTATCATGTTTGCAAAAGTTATTAATTATTATTACAATTAAGAATTTTAATTATTATTAGTGTTATTATTATTATAGATTGAAATTATTATTATTATCATCATTATTATTATTTTCATTATTCATTTATTTAGTTATTTATTTTATTTTTATATTTTTTATCCATTTTAGTAGGGTTTGTGGCAACCCCCTTTACCCCCTCCTTCCTCTTTCCAGCGCACCGCCAACCCCCCCTCCCTTGCGATCTGGTCCAGGCACGACCCTCCCAACTGCACCTCTGTCATAGCCGTACCTTGCTCCGCCTTCTTTTCTTCTCCCGCACTGCACCCTTTTTTATCTCCTCTTCTTCCTATAGTTGCCCGCACATCAACCTTGCTGCTCCTCCACTGACAACCTGCACAACACCTCCTTGCTGCTCCTCCACTTCCGCCCTGCTTGCCCTACACAGTGCCACCCTTGGCCTCCTTCCCCTCTGCGTCCAATACACCCTCTTGCGCATCAACCTCTGGCCGGCCTCCGCCTCCTGTCCGGCCGCCGCTCCTCCATCACTGCACCACTTTCCACTCCTTCATCCGCAAAACCACACAAGTCTAAACCCCATGTCCGCTCCACCATCCACCTCCATGTTCTCTTTCCGCAACCCCTTTTTTTCCGGCGAAAACCCTTCTGACGCAGCCCTCTTTCTATCGCCGGTGCGCCCCTGTCTGACCGCCCCCTGCTGTCCAGCGTAAATCACCCCAGTGCAACCCTTGTTGGCCAGCAAAAATACCTACCGGGTGCCCCCTACTAAGCCAACGATTATCCATCCAACCTCAAACCCTCCTTTTTGGTTTCCGCGGGCATCTCAGGCTCGACAAGCCACCGAATCAGCAGTGAACTGCCCCGCGAACCTTCCGCTTGGCCACACAGTCCTCGCACAAAACCTTTTTCATCTTCTGGTCATTTCACCATGCATCACGGCCACCCCCACTACTCTAACCAACTCCCTCATCAACCGCACTGCTCTTCGTGTCACTGCTGACGATGTTGGTGGTTTTTCCCTACGCACCACTGCATCGTGCTAACCGTTTCCCTTTTCGTGCGACCCCTCTGTTGGAGCGTGCTTGTGCACTAGAGTGGGGATAGTTCTATTTCTTCACGTAGATGATTATTTTGGCATGATTAATGAGCTTAGTTCAATGTTTAGTTTTTTTATGAACTTAGTTTGCGTTGTATACCCTATATCATGTTCATGTGAATTAAAGTGTGTTTTTATGAAGACCAATCATGAGTTGTTTAATAAATTTTTATAAATTGTGAAATTAGTTTATTTAACTATGAAATTGGTGTGTATTATGTTTTAGTAGATCGTAGGTGTGCATTTGATCAAAAAAGTGTTCGTTGAGTCAGTTTTGTTTATGTGAAGTTGTGGGTGTCTCTTTGGAATTTCATTATAAATTTTTAAAGTGGTTTAGGAAATTATGTGAATGGTGCGATTTGTGTTTTGAAAATATGTCAAGGTGGTTCTTTTGTGTAGTTTATTCAGTTGGGTTGTTTTATGTTAGTGTTTATGTATTTTGGTTGTTGTGCGTTTGTTGCAGCGCATTGGCAAGGTAATTCCACGAAATTGTGGTCGTCAGCCTACACATGATTGTGCGCCCGATCGAGGCGTGTCGCGTCATCGTGTTTTGACTGCGAGTCGAGGTAGGTCCCCCACTGCACTCTCCATTAAATTCAGAACTTATTAATTGCTTGATATTTTATAAATTTTAATTAATGAGAAACAATATAAGATAATTAATTTTAAAATGATTATTTGGTGTAAAAGGAGCCATTTATTTTATACACGACACTTGAAATATTTTCTTGATGATCGGACACCTAGTTGTGAAAAAATGCCCGTTTACATTTTAAACATAATTCATGGAATTTTTAATGTAGTTCTGGTTTATTGATAAATTATTTATTTTTAAGTGCGAACAAGTGTTTTGGTTCACTTGATAAATGAGGATTTCCTTAAAATTGGTAAAGGCCCATTTGTCACTTTAATAAAATAAATTATTTTGGAAAAATCTATTTTGGGGTGACTCAGATGTGATATTTGGTGTAAGTTGACTGCATGATTTGTGTGTGATGTTTGTATTGCTTGATTGACTTTGTTGACTCACCCCTTTCCTGTTTATTATTTGTGTTGACATGGGAACCTGGAATAGTAAGTGAATCTTCTGAGAACGATTGCTGCACTAGTTTAGATTATGCACTGGCTAGTGGCCTCTAGTATGAATGACACTTTTCTAGGGGATTGGGCCCCTTAGTTAGGCCATGTAAGGAAACACCGGGTGTTAGGGCATTATGAACTCATCGAGAGTAGGCATGCCTTCAGGACGAGTCACATGTATAGTATGTTCTGGACTGTTCACGAGCTCCTAGGTTCGACCTTTGTTTCTTTTAGTGTTTAGTTGTATGTGGAGGATGATTGAGAGGTCTAGTTCGGTTGCTGGCCCCGTGTGCCACTTTTTCCATTGCCCTTAGTGTGTGTTGTGTGTTTTGTGTGGTTTTCCATTTGACCAAAAACTAAAATTTGGATTTCTAAATAGTTCACAAAAATGTTTTAAAATTCAATGAATCTATTTCTTCCAAACACTAAACTTGTTTTTAAATTAAAAAGGGCAATGGACTGTTACTTGTTTTAGAAATGAAAGTGTGCATGGAAACCGATATTTTATATAATTTAGTTCAAACATGGAATTGATAATTTCATTATTTAATGGTATGTGCATTGGGAATAGAATTAGTTGGGCCTACTTACTGATTTTTAATACTCACACCTATAGTGTTTTCCTATTTTTAGTTTCTATTGCAGGTTGACATGAGCTTTTTCACCATGGGAGAGACTTGGTTGTGGTGTGGAGAGTGACTCTCGAGGTCACGAGGAGTTTTGGTCGTGGTCAGGTTAGTTTGTTGGTGCTGGTCTCTTCTGTTTTGGGTTGTTTAATTACATTGTGTTGTTCTATTTTCTTTCCACTACTTTATTTATTTAATCGGGAAAAATCATTCCCTCTTGCTCTTTTTTTATGCCCTGGTGCTTTTTTCTAGCCCGAGAGGATCAGGAACGCCTCTCAGCCCATGTCACGGGCCAACTTGAGTGACCAGTTCAGGGTCGACCTGGGTTGGTTCGTGATATATATTGCAAGAACTGGAAGAGTGGTACGAATTGTGTCATTTTCTAGAGATCTTACAAAATTCATATTACCAAAACATGACTATGAGAAAGAAAATCATAAAAAAAATTCATATAATTTCCTATAGATAAAACAAGAGAGCTTACGCTGCCCTGTTTCACTATGTTTTTCTGAGAAATGACTGAAGCTTTTATCCAAGACATGTACTATGAGTCTCAAGATTAATAAAATTCAGACTGACAAACACCATAATTTCTCTATTTTTTTACTTTCTATTTTGATTTGATACAATATATTTTTGAGAAGTGTGTGGTTTACCCTATTTATCAAACACACATATCCTCATGTACTATAAATAGAAGATACATGATATCTTCTTAACAATATTATATTTATTTAGCCACACTATTTTGGAAGAGGTCCTTATGTGGAATTTATTTATTTTATTTCACATTATTATTATAGAAGAGGTCCCTGCATGTCCTGGATAGTTGGTCATCTATTTTATACCCTATCTAGGATGTTTATTAATAATCATCTTGGTAGTATGTCTTTTCCAAGTGGAGGGTATTATATTTTGGTTTAAGACTGAACCTCTTTTTTTTATTCCCTTGTGTGTATTATTTTGTTTCATTTCAAAGAATTAAAATAAATTTAGCTTAAATTATAACCAAAACCACTACTTTGATAGTTAATCTTAATTAATTTTTATATAAGGTTTTAGTTAAGTAAATTGATTTAAAAAGTCAAAATATTTTACATATTGTTTTAACTAAACCTTAATCACCCTTTGAGAAATATTCTAAAAGATCAGTACATATATCGATCTTCAATTTTGATTAATTGAGATATTTTAATTATTTGGGGGGTTTTATTTAAAATAGTTTTAATAGAAAATGTTATTGGATACTCAATTCACCCCTTATTTAAAAAATCACTCAGACCACCAGCTTGGTTTATACTTGATTTTAATATTGAAAGTCTATGTTTTATTCCTACACATATACCATTCCAAGTTGTTTAATATTTCATATCTCATGTCATAGAATCATATTCCCTTTATTCTATGCAGTTATTTATCCTCATTAGTTAATATGACATGAGTTACAATGAACCCAGGTTACTCTGATGTGTGATTGGGAATCGTGGTATTAATCTTCTGTAAGTGACTACCTACAATGATTAATTTAGCATAAATTTATCTTCTATATAGAGTTATTCATCATTAGTGGCTCACCCAGGGATTGAATTTTGGGATTAATTTTTTTTGTGAGGGACATGGAGTTACACCATAAATATTTACCCTATGGTATATTTAATTACACATGAGCCACTTTTCTAACTCGTTGATTCCTTTACTGACCTGAAAATGTTTGGTTAATCACACCCAATCATTTTTCATTTAATTTAATCATTATCAATACTTAATAATTGGGATTTAACTTCATTTAGACTCATAATTATCATTTTAGAGTATATAAAAATTAAATAATACCTCAAAGTATATGTATAAATTATTCCAAATAATTCCAAAATTAATAACACAATAAAAAGAAAGAATTTAATAATTTAATAATTTAATTAAAAAACTTAAAATCATTAAGAATCAATATTCAAATTATTATTTCACTATATAATCATAAAATTAAATGATAAATACATATAAAAAAGAATTTAATAAAAAAAATTAAACACATAAACACCAAAAATCACGTTTTTAACAAATTTGCCTATGAAATTTCACTTTCATAGAAATCAAACATTTATCTAGAATATATATTTAATATAAAAATTTAACAAATTTTAAATATAAATTATCATTAAAAATAAATGGGGGAGAATAATATAATATTAAAGTAGTCAAATAAAATTTCCAACATGAAATTAACTAATTTAGAGAATGTTATCATTCTCTCAAACTGAATAATTTTGGAAAAAATCAATTTATTGTTTTCAAATTGATGATCAAATTTGAATTTTTTTTTATTAAACCTTATTTCTTCAAAATTATTGTATATTTGTAAATATTATCCTTTTCACCATTTATTGGAAAACATGTAGCTCAATAATTAACAATTAATTTTAAATGATTAACACTCAATATTAAAATGGATGACTCTATACACGTAATAAATAACTAGTAATTATAAATAATGAAACACATCTATCAATTTTTTTAAAAAAAATCACCCAAATTAACTGAATATCATGTGTGAAATACCCATTTAAATGAATTTTAAATTTAAAAGTTTAATATAGACTATGAAATTAAAACTCAAATAAATGTTTATAACATACTTCTGCATTTTAATAAAAAACATTTTTAATTTAAAAATTAAAAAAATTGCATCAAATTTATCCTAAGGAGAAAAATGAAATGATTTACCACTAAAACAAATAAAACCTCCCTTAATTTTATGAAAAAAATTCACTTTTCTGAGTATTCAAACTATAAGACAAAGATTATAACTTATTGAAATTTTATAGATAAAATTATTGTTTATATAAATGAATTCAAATATAATTGAAATAAAAAACACTCCCACACACATAGAAATTAAAGGAGAGATAATTGATTTTATAATTTAGTAAAAAATAAATATTCCATTTTAGTTATTAATATCATGAAAAGCGATGACAAAAAATTTAAACAATAGGATCTTACCACCAATTTTTAGTAAACCAACATTGTCACAATATAGAATGATTTTCTATAAGAATATATTTGAAAAAAATGAGTTTTAATCCTAATTATTAAATCTACAGGTTTTATTTAGTATCTGAAAATAATTGAAAAACAAAAAACACCCAAAATGTATAAAAAATAATATAACAAATAATTCTCCTTCACCCACACTTATTTTTTGAAATTTATTCAATGTGAAATAGTTTTATATTAGCATTAAAAAAAAATTTACTATCATAGAACAACCTAATAATAAGGACACTACCTAGCCTCATATGTATGATAAAACATGAAGAAGAACCTCCTCCATAAGATTATCTTACAAAATCTCTCTAAACAACTTCATCATATGTCCACTGAACATAAATGGTTTATTTTTCTCTAAATATCTAATCTATATGGAACCCAAGGAAAAAAATTAGTAACAATATATAGTGTACACCATTTGGAATACAATTTATTTATAAAATATATTTAATATAGAATCAAACAAAAAAAATTTATCTCCTTCTTTGAACTCCTTGTTGAGAATCAAATCATCATTGGTAGCTTTGTTTTTATCCTTAAAATTCCTAGATTTTACTTAAGTGTTTTATATTTATCTAATATCCTATAAATAGAAATGTATCTCCATCCATTCTCCAAAAAATTATTTATTAAAACTATTTATAGACCAAAATACCTTTTTATCACATTAAAATAAAGTGACAAGATCTACAATATATTAACCCAAAAGGATTCATGTGTATTGTATAATTATACGTAGTCCTATAATATCAAAGATCATTATTTAAAGTCATGTTTCAATCAATCATATTTAGATGGATTTGTTTATCAAGTATTCATTTATTAATTTTATTGTATACATTATTCATGCCATTGGTCTGAGGGTGGTAAGGTTGATTAACCTTATGATGAATTAAATATTTCCTCAAAAAACATTCTAATGTACTATAATAAAAATTGGTTCACTAATTGGTGATGAGAATCCTAGGTATCCCGAACCAATAAAAAAATTAATTCTCACAAATAAGGAAACTAACTTAGCATCACTAGTAATAATATTAATATCCTCTACCAATTTTTACTCATAGTACAAAATAAGTAGAATGTAAAATTATCCAAAATAATTTTGAAATGTGCAAATTAAATCCATACCCTAAACATAAAACTCATTACAAAACAAGATTAACTATTGTGTAATCTCAATTTCTTAGAAATATATCCTATAAAATAAAAGGTTTTACATATTATAAAAAACTTAAAAACATCAATGAAATGGTTATGCCAAAAATGACCCAAATCAAGAAATTAATTAGCACTAAATTATCCACCATTACTCCTATTATAATAAAAATTCAGAAATAACTACATCTCTAAATTTAGAGTATATATCCTAATTATTTATTAACATATAAGGTTACATATATAAGGTTAATTCCAAATGTTATTTCTAGATTAAATAAATATCATATCTACTAATTTATTTAATAACTAATTGGGTATTTAATTGGATTAAAAATTGTAAAAAATGTCAAAAAAATAATTATTTAACACTCTCAATAACATAAAGTTATTCATCCGGGATGTTTTCACACATAGGTTGATATATTTAAGGGGTTTCACTAAATAGTTTTTATAATCTACTCAAATTTTTAAGCATAAGTTATCATTATAACTTTTATCCTTTATTTAATCATCTAATTGTAGTAATAACAAGATCAATATTTCCAAACTCAGTTTTTCATCAAGCTTACCCATCCAAAACATATAGAATAATGGTGAATTAATTAAATCACTTTGATACCCAATAAGTAACCCCAAAACTTTCCTAATGTAAATAAAATGACCAAAAAAACTATAATAATAGTTTTTTGATTAGCTTGTATATAATGCAAAGTATTAGAGGAATTTTTTATAAAATGAGACCTCTTTTCTTCTCTTGGACTCATAACATACCATAGAGAAAAATATGTTTCATCAATTATCCATTCAAATAGGATTTTCTGTCTAGATTTCTAGATAATATATGGGTAAATATTATCTTTCATAATCTCTATAATGGATACTTTAAAACATCCATCAGATATAATTTGATACTATTTTTAGAGAACTATAAACAGGGGTTGGACTATCTTGCTGAAATATTTTATAAAACTCTTATATGTATTCTAGCATTGATAATTCTCCTCGGACCCACTATCTTTGGCCAAGTATAAAAAATTAATATATATACTAGATTTTTTACTAATTGAGATGACCCAAAAAAATATCTTCATTTTAAATATCATCTTATTATTTAACCACTACCTCTAAAAAAATAATATCATAATCCCATAATCCAAAGGATTAGTGTCTTCCGAGATTAGCTACTTAAATATATTATTACAAATAATTTCATCACTATAACCAAAAAAATATCGAAATTATATATCATTATAAATAGAATATTTAATATAATTCCTTAGAGAAGTGGAATACCAAATAAGGAGTGAGCTTAAACACTTAGTAAGGGAAAACAAATCAATGAGACATAAAGGGGTTATATCTTAAAAATATGTGAAAGCATGAGCATCAAAGAGGTATCTCATTAAAAATAACATGGGATAATTGGATATTACCAAAGTCATGATTTTTATACATATAAATACAAATGGAAAAACATATACCATGGTGTAATAATGTAGAGACATGAAATAATAATCAAGATCTATGGAGCATAACATAGTAATTTGTTATAACATAGATATATGGACAAACATGGAAATGTGTCATAATAATATCATGTAGACATATGTATAATAAATAATAACATAAGATAGTGATAATCGTTACATATTTCCCATAACATAGTGGAGAATACATCACTAAATTATTCCCATAACATAGTGTAGTAGACCTCACTATCTGATTCCCATAACATTGTGGGGCAGTCAACACAACTTAATTCACAAATGATAGTAGATCATGCATCCCCACCTGATTCCAAAAACATGATGTAACATACATCAATAACTAATTCCCATAATATATTGGAGTAGGAATCACTGTATGATCCCCATAACATAATGGAACAAGTATCAAAACCTGATTCCCAAAACATAATAAACTAGGAATCACTACTTGAATCCCATAACACATTGGAGGAATCACTACCTGATTCACATAACACAGTGGAGAAAAAATTACTCTTGTATTCCCATAATTATTTCATGAGATATAGAAATTTAAAAAATGAATTTTGGGTATGTAACATACCCATTAAACTCATAATGATAAATTATACATATTTGTCCCACAATAACTTATAAACATTCATCATGCCATCATAACTTAGTTAACCAATCAGAAAGAAATGGGTTTCATGATAGTATAGTTAAAACATTATCATAATCTATCTAGATAAAAAAATTGGATTTTATCCTTTGTTAATATACTTATTTAATGTAAGAAAAAACTATGGGTGTTAATAAACAAGATAAAATATTATATAAGAAGATTTGTTACATAACCCCTTTGAATGATATCACATAATAAATGATCATGAATTTGTCCATTGATACCACATGTTCAACCTATGATAAGATTAATAGTATAAGATAAATTACATGAAACATAAGCCCTTTTAGATAGATCATTTATAGATAGAGTAAAATATAATTGAAACAATAAAATAGTTTTTTTAGAAACCAAATATTATCATCAGCCTAAGAATAATATTATAGGAGTCCTTTTTAATAAATTATTTTTCAGAAGGTGATATGATGATTTTTTTACATCAAAGGAGATCAAAATAAATATACATTGATAATAAATAAATATTAATTTAACAATTTATTGTTAGAATACAAAAGATATGAATGTGAAATGAAATTACTTTTTAAAATATTTTAAAATATCTTTTCCAAAACCCACATCATTAAAATAGTGTTAAAGATTGATTTTTGAAAGAGGTAAATGGAATTATGAATTTAGAAGGATATTATACATATTTGGATTTTTAAATATGAAAATATAATATTGGTCAGAATAAATAATAAGTAAATGGAAGAGAAAGATCCATTATAAAGGATGAGATTTAATCTTAACAATATCTTATTTTTTATGAAAAAAATAAATCCATACATGAAGAATTATTTGATGTATAAAATTTGAATTTAACATAAAATATTGAGTAAATACAATATAATAAATTTGTATTATTGAATAAAATAATCTTGAAAATCCATAGTTCATGATGAAAAATTTTGACTTAAGAAAGTGTTGATTCAAGAAAACATCTTATAAACATCATAATTTTTTGATGTAAAAATCCCAAGGAAAGAAGTTTATGATAAATAAATATAAATAACCAAAAAATAAATAGGAAATAAAATTTAATAAAAAAATAATATTAAATGAATCAAACTAATAAGAACAGAGTTCAAGAAGAATAGTTTAAACTCAATGAAGAGAAATTAACTAGAAACAATCACTTATCTTAGATTCCCACATAGTTAGACAAACTTAACTATCCTATATAATAAACGTAAACATTTTAATAACGTATTTCAGAACCTTATTCACATATATTTCCTTTTATACTCTTCATATATAATCCCTCTCTATACACATATTGTTTATTTATAGTTTATTTTAATAATTATTTTTTAATTATTTTTTTTGTTTCATACTTGTATTGTAATTGTGATGTTGGTAATTTATTGTGGATAAAAACTTCACCATACCCTGATTATTTAAGATAGTATCATAATTTTTTTTAATTTATTTATAATGTCCCATTTTTATTTTATAGAAGAAAGGGGTGTGTTTTATGGAAATGGAATCCATGGAAATCTTATTTCAAGTAAATTTCTAAAAATAACGAGTTACCTTATTTTGCTCATAAATTTTCTTACCATTATAGAAAAAAATTAATTACATAAGTTACCATTTAATATTATATATTACTACTATTAATGTATTTATGTTCATTTTTTATGGAAATAGTGATGATAGTATAACATCGTTCATATAAGTGGTTAAATTGACCCATAGAAGAAAGTGTTGTAATATTGAATGAGAATGATTATGGAGTTATATACTAGTATTATAACTTAATAAAAAGTATAATCATATTAATATATCATAAATATAATACTGAATGTGGTTTACTAATAGTGCAGATGAGAAAGTAAATGAAACTAAAGTACTTGTTAAATACTTTGGTGAAATCGCACCTTCTCATGGTGACTTTACATTGAATGAAGAACTCATGCATTCTTATTATGAATATGAGATACTATAATTGTGAGAAGTATATAGTATATGTATAATGGGAAGATATTGAAGGTTAATAAAATAAATATACTCTTTTGAGGTGGGGGGAAAAAGATCATTTTGTTAGTGAAAAGCAGTGGCATATCCCTAGAAACTGATATTATGTGAGGGGTAAAGATAGAATCACACAGGAGTCAAGTGAGTGGGTAAAGGAAGGTTTTTGAGACAAGTGGTTATGAATTTTAAATTGAGAAAAAATATTCTTTATGTTCTATGTGTCATGTTAATTTAAAAAAAAATTATTTCTGGTAGATTACCCCTTTATACCATTGATTAAATATTTTCCATGATAATTATTTTTTACTAAAAATATATGATTCTTCCATATTAAAATATTTTCACTTACTAATTAATTAGTTTTACTAAATTTAATATGATTTAATTTATTTATGTAATAAAATTATCTTTTCAATTAAAATAGAATATATAATGAATAATAGTTTTCTTGTAGAAAAAGTATCTTTTTAAATATTAATTATTCTTTCCTTTATTTAATCAAAAACTAATTGAATAAACCTTCATATATTTGTTTATATATTTAAAAATTACATTATGGTGATTTAAAAAAAATAAATTTATTAATAGAAAATACATGAGGACTAAAAATAAAATCTGGACACAACATTTTTACCAATACTATGGTAATTAAAATTTTCTTTTTTAACATATTTTTATTAATAAAAAAGAAACTTATCCTATTAACAAATTTGAATATGATGATTCTAAATATTAAAAGAAATTTTAATTACATTATTTATAGTGGTTTCAAAAGTTAATTATAATATAACTGTGCATGACACATAAACAGTTTTTAGAAAAAATGTCTTTTTAGGTGAAAAATGAATTTATTCTTGTTACTTTCATATTAATAATAATTTGAAGATTTTCAATTTATTTCCTTATATACATTAACAATAAATTTCATTAAAATCATTATTTAGTTGTTATTAATTTTATTAAGATAAAAATACCCAACACATTTAGAAGATATATTATTTGAAAAGAAACATCTCATTTATATTAATTGATATTAACCTAGATACCATAATTTTTTATTCTAATTATATTTAACCAACTAGATACATCCTTCCATTGGAGTCCTAATATGGTCCATCACATACCCGAGGCACCTTCTTGATCACCCCAGGATGGAAACTAGTTTTAGTGCCTCAAAGAATAATCACCTAGAATGATTTCATCATTTAATAAACAACCAAATCAATGAAATCTTAACTACATTAGAATAATAAGTATAAGCAAAAGGAAACAAATAGAGACTATAAAATAAAAATAATCATCACATGATTAATATTGAATAATTTCATAAATAAATAAACATCAGATATAAAAAAACATCTAGGTTAAGGAAAAGTTGATAAAAACATACCAATAGAAAAAATAATAATAAAAACAACTCCTCAAGAGTTAAATATCTGGTGATCACATCATCACCAACATGACCATGTTGGATAAGATTATTTTTCTAAAAAATATCGTAGTTATTATATGTTTTGATGCTTCAAAAAATATCTATATTTATTCTAACAAGTTTTTATTAAGTGTTTCAGATTATATTTATCAAACAATTTTCCTTTTGCTGATTCTACAAGTGATTATCCTATGATGCTTGGAGTATTTATCCTTCATCTACTCAGAATTAGAAAAATATATGTTGAATGATTATTTTACTATGTAAGACATTATCTTACAATGATAATGATTGAGTTACCACATACATAAGTCAGATACTTTAGATAGAGTGAAGTCAATAAGAAGACATTATCTTATGAAAAGGGTATTCATAAAATATTACTTTACAACATCCTGAAAAATTAAAGAAGCTAATTTTTTCATCATAGTAACATATTCTATCTTATAGTGGGGAATTTTGCTATGCAATTATAATATCATTTTAATTTTTATATCTTCCTTGTCTTATTAATTCTAACATTATGTTATCTTATGATGAATAATACTATGCATTAAATATCATACAATGATATAGCTATTATGTTGAATGTCATGATTACTTTTCTAATCTCTTGATATGTCAGTTCATTATTCTAGAGCATATCAAAAAAGGGATTATATATTTAAGGTATAGTCTATCAATACAATATATCACTTTTACCATGAATGTAAAGATACAAATAACAATAACTTTTCTAACATTGCTGTAGAAGAAGTAATTTCATTTTTTTGGAAATAGTGGATGCATGTCCACAATATCATGTCTTATCAATGTCTCAATGGATGGATCTCTCATCCATTATGATTATCTTATTTTTGGGTTGAAGTGAGATATAAAAAGTAATAGTTATCTTATTCATGAAAATATATAAATATATGGATGATAAGAATGAGTAAAGTGAACATAAATACATAAAAATACTCTAATTTCCTAACCAAAGAAAAGATCTAAGAAAAATTATTCTTTTGTTATTACAAGTTTATTAGTTTCACTGAAGATCATTCTAAGTTATACCTTAAAGACTATCATATTATCATAATGTATCTTCTACTAATTTCAGTTTCTACTTGCAACCGTGTGCCACTGCTTTTCTTTTTCAAAGGTCTATTCATTCTATTTTGTTTACACTCATTATAATAGTGCGTTTTGAGACCAAGGATAGGTATTGGAAAGGGATAGCTTGACTGAAATATCTTGCACCTTTTTATTAAGTTCCAACCAGTTTTACTACACTAGGATCTTCCAATAAAAGGGTTGTTATAGTGAAAATCACCACTCTTGGAGTAGAGTGTTTGCGGAGTTGACTAAGGGATTTTAATTCCTCGAATAGTTACTAATCTCATATATTTAGTATATATCCTTTAAGTTTTTATATTTTTTCTTCAATATCATATTTTATAAAAAAAATCCATCAATCATACCTGAATTTAGATGTTTTCAATAAATAAAATTTAGGAACCAAATTTACCCCCTCTTGACTTTTCAGTTTTTTATTTTTTGGGACACTAATTGGTATCAGATCTTGTGAATCTTGAGTTCATAGCTGTCAAATTTTTATTTCCAAATATCAATATAAAATTGGATTCTATAGATAATAACTAAGAAGTTATGTCAATGGATAGAGCTCTATACTTGAATGGCCAAAATTATGGTTTTTGGAAGGCTCAAGTAACTATCAATATGAAGAATCTTGTCTTGAATGTTTTTCTCAAAGAAGTAAAGCCCTATGAAATTACTAAGAAACAACCTAAAATGTGGGATGTTATAAATGAAGTGTCTATGAATTATATAACTTTTTGATTAGATTTAGATGAATTCAGTAGAGTTTCTCAATGTCAAATACCTCATCCAAGTTGGGCATTATAGTAGTTACATATGAAGGGACCTAAAATGCGAAGGCTCCTAAATTTGATACATCCAAGATTAAGTTTGACACATTCTAAATATATTAAGGGGAAAGTATTTACCCAATTAAATGTAAGGTTCACTGAGATTTTTGAAAATATTTTTACTCTAAGAACACCTATCACTAAACCTGGACAAGCATGAAATGCTATTTGAGTTTTACCACCTAAGAAGAGTGGAATATCATCTGATATTAGAAAATCTAAATAAGTCAAGAAATTTAGAACAAAATATATCTCCCAAATGTTTATGATATATGGAGAAAAAAATTAATTTGAAGCTAAAGAAACTAATATGATCAAAATGGAAAATTATTCTATGAAGGTTTCAACTTATAACTATGTTAAGAAGAAGAAGAATCATAGAAAACTCTAAAACATGTGAATAAGAAGATCCCTCAAGTAATTTTGGATTAAATTATGAACATTATTAGTTTTTTTGAAATTTAAAAAAAATATATATTAAGAGAAGATGATTCAGAATATCTTTCAATAAGTATAAAAGGCATAGTTAAAAATATAAATAATTAAGATTCTATGAGTGCAAGAAGCCAGTACACATTATATAGCAACCTTTCCATTTCTTATATTACTATTAAATCATTATAAAGATAAATAACATGATAGTTTTACACGATGATGATCTAGTGGTTTTGTGTCTTGGTCAAACTAGGACTGAACATAACATTTACAACATCAATAATAAATATTTATTTAATTCCTTATTCTCTAGATTCTATTGGCACTTGACCTCTCCTTAGTACATGTAGTAACCTGAGGATATACATCAAAAAAGGGTGAGATAAAATCCCTATAAGAGGATAGATAATAAAAATACAGCATGGGGTGATCATAATCATAACATCATCATCAAAATAATGAGAAGATACATTAATAAAATACATGAAATGTGGAAATTCATAAAAATGAAACATCATGTCTTAGTGGTCATCTACCACACATAGTTGTGAAAAAATATAGCATCATGTTCACAATTCATTTCTCTTTAACTCATGAGGTTCATCACTATACCCAATTCATTAGAGTGCTATATAATTCTGGGTGCACCCATCACATTTAAACATTCATATTGCGCTATATAATTCTGGAAACACTCATCACATCATTATATTTATATTATCAAGCATGCCACATTAAATATATATAAGTTGAATTTAACATAACCCATGGAAATAAATGGGTTTCACACAATAAATCATACTTTCATAAATATTTTTCCCTAAAATAAAGAGGTTTTATCATTTTTGACATAGAGCCATTAACCATGAGTGAAGAGTGAAACAATATTCAAGAACTAAAAAGGGCGTGTTTATTTGAAAGAAGATTTCTTTAAGAAAACATTGGGTTTTTCATAAAATAAATTAGAAAACATGTATATCCAATAAAAGGTACAATAATGATGAATAAATTATTTTTAAGGATAACAAATACTGAACTTGGAGTGAAAGAGGGAGAACCCAAAGAAAGAAAGTTGGGTTCGAAAATTTCCCCATACCTTGTATCTGAAAACGTTATTTACATTAATGTCTGTTATAACAAAATTATATTCATTAATTAAAAATTTCAGAACCTTTTTTACATGAGTATGGTTTATATTGGTTTCGTTAATTTATTTTATGGGCCTTTGGATGAGTTATATAGTTTAAATAAATTTTTTGGGAATGTTAATTTTTATGGTTTTCTTGAGCGATTCACATATATTAATAAATGGAAGTTCATGTAGAACATGGATAAACATCCAGAACTGATATTTTATGTTATTAATGATAATACAAGAGTTTAAATGATCTTATAATGAACTATATTGTATACCACGTGGATGAATCATTAGATAAGAATTTAATGATGATCGTTTGGGTTAATTCAGGCGGGTTTCGACCAAAACAAACTCATTTTGTTTAATTATTTAGTAATATGTACATAAGTTAGATCCAGAACATTAAATATGATATATAGAATAATTTAGTTCAACCATAAAGATGGTTTCATAACCAGATCTGAAGGTAGTAAAGGAAAATGAAAACATGTCATTCTTAATGGTGATAAATTAACACCCCATGAACAACATTTTCCTTTCTAAAATAAAAATAATAGGATAATAAGAGTGGATTATATATATTCTAATTAGTATCATAAAATCCCAGTATATGTATGGTACTAGAGTTACCATACCATTTGTGTAATGACCCAACCTTTTTTTAAGGAAAATTCTTCTTGATCTAATTAAACGTCTTATTATGTAAAATGATTATATAAAACATATGCACTTTTCTAGTTTTATGTTTTTGGAATTAAAAATACCATTAAGAATTGGTACCATGGATAATATTTCCATTGAATAGGGATCACATGATTAGTATAAAAATAGGGCTTTAAAAAATCCAATTTACTTAGACAAAGGAAGTGATGGCCTCATCCAGTAGAATTGCTCCATACAAAGCCAATTTGTTGGAGCTCGGAAATGATGTATAGTCACTAGGATTCACTCTTAACGAATCCCATTCTGAGCTTTAACACGTTATGATTGAGTCGAACTTCCTATAGGAGAAGTGGAAGTTAATTGAGATTACCACTCGAGCGATGTTATTCAGCCTCCCCAAGAGTCTGTCACCATCGTACACCATATCCTTCAGTCTTATACGGGTGTTATAAGGGGTTATGTAACAAGACCCTAGCACTGTTATTATGTGAATTATTTTTTATAGAATAAATAATATACATTCATTTATTATTAAAACCTTGTAAATAGTTTTTAAGGAACAAATAGTATTTTTTTAGTTAAAATTCAATTAAGAAATCTATTTTGATGAATTAATGGATTTTTGGATAAAATAATATTTTAATAAAATACTATTACTAATTTTTTTTATTAAATATAAATGATCATATAATTTTCATGAAAACAATTCTAATTTTTATTAATGTTTGAAATCAATTTTTGTCAAACCATGTGATTTTTTTATAAATGTCAATTTTTATTTTAAAAGTAAAAATGTACATATTTAAAAAAATATTTAGATAAAATGAATATTTTTTTTAATCAGGATGTCAAATTTATCCAATGATGAATTTTTCATAATTTTTTGAGACAGTCGAATTTTTAGGTAAAAATTAAATACCGTTTAAATATATAATGTGTTTTATGACATCATAATAACCTAATTGTGATGTAATAAAATACTATAAAAAGTTTTTTCTTCCAATATATGTTTTCCCTTAAAATAATGTGATTTTAGATTTTTTTATTAATTTTATGGTGCCTTAGTGGACACTCCAAGGCTTATAAAGCATTGTAACTTTTAAAATGTTTTCCTTGAGAGTGTGACTCGCCTCTACATAATCAAGTCAAATATTTTAAGATTTTCTGGAATTTTTCTTTTAAAATAATATATTTTACTCCTCTTTTTCAAAAACCATTGGAAAAACCCATGGGTTGGTTTGTGGTTTTGATTAGTTTAATGTGCGGTGTACAAAACCTAAATAATAAAGAATTCCATCTCTTTTCCTATATAAACCCACCCAATCTCCCTGTTGACTTCACTAAAAACCCTTGGATCACATCCCTACTCTTCTCTCCTATCTCTAGTATCCTACAAAGGAACCCCAATCTCCCCATAAGCCTCTCTAAAGCCTCTCCCAAGCCATTGGATCACACTTCCAAGTAAGGTCTTTCTTCTTTTTTCATTTTTGTCGAAATTTATTTATATTATTATACCCTTTTGTTTTCAATTAAAAATATTTGGGTATGATTTAAATCCTCCCCTATATTTTCCTCCTTATGTTTGAATGATTGGAGACCCCCTTCTCTCTCATTAATGCCACCCATGTACACCCGTTACCATGTCAAAATTCTGTAAGGAATTTCTCTTTTCTCATTTACATTCAAGAAATTATTTTGTATTATATATCTAAATTCCATTACATATGTTGGGATATTATGTTCCATGACCCCTTACTGTAAATTTCATGTATAAATGATTATATATCTTTTTCTCTCACATAGACCCATTTTATTATTTATATTTGATGTTGTTATGCTGCCAAAGTTACACCAAAATCTCCCATGCCAAAAGCATCATGTAAGTGAATACCATACCCATTTCTCTATTAAGGGCATTCACCTTTATGAACATGTAGTTGTTTATTGAGTAATTACATTTATTTATTCCACATATCTTTTTCTTTGAATAAATTATGATGTTTAATGAATCCATGTTGTATGATCCATGTGGCACACTTATGCATGAAATGAAATGTTTATAAAGGGTGCTTCCTAATAGTGCTCCAATGCATTGGGTAAAGATTAGTATCATGATAATTCAAGTGAAATGAGGTTTTACACATGATAATTCAAGTGAAATGAGGGTTTACTCATGTTCCATGTTCAATCATACTTGGCTCATGCTAATATCATGTTAAATGTTGATGCCACATTTCCATGTTACAATAATCATTCTATATCACACTATTATGTTCATGTTTCTCTTATGATCCATTGATATGCCTATTTCATAAAATGTACTATATTATTCATGTTATTACTTGTTTACTCATTTACTAGGCTTTATAGCTCACCCTTTTCTTATACATGTCCTCAGGTTATCCCATGCATTGCTAAGTACCAAGGATTGTGTGTGGTCATGTAAAAGAAGTTTTCAATAAAGATATGTATTTCATGTTTTAAAATGTTATGTAATGTTCCTAATACTCAAAGAAACTAGACCTCTCAATCTTCTATATTGTATCAAGTGAAGATTTTAAGTAATAAATTTTGTTTAAGTGTGAAATAAAGAGCAGGGTTGTTATAGTTGGTATCAGAGGATAGGTTTAGTTATTTTTGGGATTAGGATTAGAAAAGCATAGTGAAAACTTTTGGGATAACACTAAGTATAATAAAAACATCCCTAAATTTTGTTCAGTATTGAGTAAGTGGTTTATCAAGCAAATACATCCATGTCTAGATACTATTAGATAGAGGCAGATCTGGAATAGATGTATCTAGGGGTAAAACCCGAAAACACCACTTTGAGCTAGACTCGAACAGGAACAGGTGCACGATAATGGGCCTTGAGACACTCTTGGTTATGAAACTTTCAGGGGATATGATTTGGAAAATTCATGAGCTTAGTATGAACCATTATTAAGGGAATAAAAAAAATTACCCTAAGAATATATGTTGGGAAGTAGATCATGGATAACATAGATTGAAGCCTATAAATTCATAAGTTAAAGAAATAAATGTAATTTATAAGTTATCCATTTTTTTATTTGGATTCACCTTTATGTGTTACCCATAATTTTCCATTTATTCCAGCCAATGGCCGGTAATAGAAGGACTCAGGCTAACAACCGATGTGAAGATAAATGTGATGATTGGTCTAATGAGATGCCCAATCTGATGGGAGTGGGAATAAAAAACTTTGTCATGATACTCTCTTAGTTAACTCGATTTTTGAATAGAAACATGGGTCATGAAGAATGTTAAACCCCCCTAAGAAAGAACAAGTCACAATCGAGAGCTTCATGAGATAAATTTCTCATAATTTTAATGGATCATTTGATCCCTCATTTTCCAAATAGTGGATAAACTTCATTGAAAAGATCTTCTCCACCATTCAATGTTCTGAAAAAGAGAAGAACATTATGGATTCTTATCATATGGAGGGTGACGCAGATCAATGGTGGACAATGATAAAAACAAAGAATACTGAGGAAGATATTGAGGCATTGTAATGGAAGTATTTCTATAAAATGTTTTTCAACAAATATTTTCCTCGCACCCTCCAACATAAGATAGAAAGGGACTTCCTTTCCCTCAAGTAAAAAAGATGACGAATCCATCAGAGCGTACAAGGAAAACATCACAAGGCTTGAACGATACACCTATGGCTTTGTCATTACCCCTAAATTCAGGGTTTATCACTTATTTGGTGGGATAAAACCTAGCCTACTTATAGCCCTAGAGATTCGTGACTTTGAGAGCTATGAAGAAATTGTCTGATGTGACCTCAAAATCGAAATAGAGATCAATGAATCTCAGGGGTGTCATAGGGATAAGAAGCATAAGGTGTATTTTATTTATGATGGTATGATAAATAAATCTAATGGTTCTAAGAAAATAAAGCACCCCAACTACCAAATATGTTGAAAGAAGCACCCCAAAAATTGCCTGAAAGAGAATAGGAAATGCATTAGGTGTTGAAGAGAAGGGAACCTGTCCATTAATTGCTGACAAGAAAATACCGAAGTTGCAATAGAGGAGTGGAATGCTCCATTATACCCTCAATTCATTATTTATTACTTCAACTTCAAAGAACCAGGGCACTATGCAAACCAGTTCCCTAAGCCAAGGGTTTTCTGAGGCAACCAATAAACTCCAAGGCAGCAAGGGTGAGCTTTTTCCATCACTACATCCAAAGTACACCCCTAAAATGAAGTGGTGATAGGAAAACGAGTTATTTATTCAGTAATAGAGAATTTAAATTTTGATTCTAGTTCTACTCAATCTTTTATATCCCAAAATTTTAGTAGAACAATCCCAATACCACCACAAATCATGGAAGTAAAGATGTTGGTGAGAACAAAAAATGGGAAAATCATTGCAACCCATGAATATAACTCCTCCCCTGTCATAATTTGTGAATTTAACTTATCAGAGAACCTCATAATAATTCCTTAGGTATAATTTTATGCAATTATTAGCATGGATTGTCTTTCCCTATATAGATCCAACATAAATTTTTGTGAGAGGGAAATCACTCTCTATATGGTGAATCGACCCCCAATTATGTGCAAGTGCATGGAGGAGGATAAATATTCTTTAGCACTATCATCTTATGTGTGGATATTACTAACCTATGAGCATGTGTATCTTTCTCAGATGATTGAGTCTATAGAAGAAACATCTTTGAAGACATGCCCATTGTGAGGGAATTTGCTGAAGTGTTTCCTGAGAATTGTCTGGTCTTCCTCCTAGATGAGATGCTGAATTCTCAACTGATCTTATACCTAGGGAATTGACAATATCCTAGACTATATATATAATGTTTATTGTAGAGCTTTAGGATCTGAAGAAACAACTATAGGATAATATAGATAAAGGGTTTATATGCCCAAGTGCTTCACTATGGGGTGCACCAGTCCTCTTCATCAAGAAGAAGGATTGGTCAATTCGCCTTTACATTGATTATCATGATCTCAAAAAAATTGCAATAATTAACAAGTATCATATTCCATGAATTGATGACTTGTTCGAACAACTACGTGGAGCACAATACTTATACAACGTGGATCTGTGTTCAAGATATTATCAAGTAAGGGTGAAGAAAGAGGATATCCCCATGACTGCTTTTAGTACAAGATACAAGAACTATGAGTTCATAGTAATGCCTTTCAGAATCACTAATGATACAGAAATATTCATGAAATTGATGAATAGAGTCCTTAGATATTACCTCGACAAATTTATGGTAGTCATTGTAGAATATATTCTAATATAATCCAAAACCAAGGAGGATCACAAGGAGAATCTAAGAATTGTACTTGAGAACTTGCGAAAGGAGAAGCTCTATGAAAAGTACATAAATTGTGATTTCTGGTTGAAGGAAGTCTCATTCTTGGGTAATATCATCACAATCAATGGGATATATATGGATCCATCTAAGACAACTGCAATTGAGGGATGGCTAAGGCCAACATCAGTGATGGATATCTGTAGATTCTTAGGATTAGCTGGATATTATCGCCGATTTGTGATAACTTTCTCACGATTGTCAAACCCTCTTACCAAGTTAACTTGGAAGGGAGTCAAGTTTTATTGGAGTGATGAATGTGAAGAGAGATTTAAGGATTTGAAAAGAAGGCTTATCACTATGCTCGTGCTCAAACTACCCACAAGTGGAGAAATTTTTATGTTATTTAGTGATCCTTCAAAGAAGGACATGGGTTGTGTGTTGAGGAAAAATGAAAAAGTTATTTCTTATGCTTCAAGTCAATTGAAAGTTCATGAGAAAAACTATTCCACACATGAGATGGAGTTGGATGCAGTAATCATCACTTTGAAAATTTGGTAGCATTACCTCTTTGGAGGAAAGTGTGAAATATATATAAATCACAAAATCCTCAAGTATATTTTTACAAAGAAAGAGTTGAATATGTACCAACGAAGATGGATAGAGCGGATAAAAGGCTATGACTACTCAATCCATTACCACCTTTGGAAAGAGAACATGGTGGAATATGCTCTATGTAGAAAGGAACCAACGATTCTATTATAAATGATAATTAAAAAAGGATCTAATCTTCTTAAATTTGATTAAGAAGGAAATGGGAATCATAAAGAAGGTAACATCATCAATCCTTTCACAAATGATTTCTCAACCGTCTCTTTTGGTAAGTTTAAAGGATGCTCAAAAGGATAATGTGATAATTCAGAAGAAAGTGGAAGCTATCAGAAAATGGAAATCCTCAGAGTTTAATGTTAATGAATAAGGAATTATGAGATTTGGGTCACAAATATGCATTCCATAAAATCCGGAGTTAAAGAAATAACTTTTGGATGATGCACATAGTTTGAATTTCTCCATTCACCTAGGAAACACAAAGATGTATTGAGATCTCTGAGAGAATTATTGGTGGGATAACATGAAGAAGAAGATCGATGAGTATACATCAAAGTGCTGGGTATGTCAAAAAAGTGAAGGATAAGAGGAAATAGTCTAAGGGGATAATGAAATAATTACATATACTAGCATGTAAATGGGAGAACATCACCAAGGACTGTGTCACTAGACATTTGAAGACATCCAAAGGAAACAATGCTATATGGGTTAGTGTGGATAATCTTACAAAAATTGTACACTTTATTTAAATTCGAGAGGATTTATCATTGGATCCACTAGAAACTATATATATTAGAGAAGTGGTAAGGCTGCATGGAGTAACAATATCTATTGCATCTGATCAAGATCCAATATTCACCTCTAAGATCTGGAAGAGTCTTCAACATGCAGTGAATATTGAGTTGAACTTTAGTACGACTCATCATACTCAAACTGATGGCCAATCTAAGCGGACTATCCAAACACTCAAAAACATGTTGAGAGCATGGTCAGTGGACTTAAAAGGAGTATGGGATCAACATCTTCCTCTAGTTGAGTTCTATTACAAAAATAGTTTCTACTTAAGCATCCAAATGGCTCCTTATGAAGCCCTTTATGGGAAGTGGTGTAGAACACTGTCACATTGGGATAAAGTTGGGGTCTGAAAACTCCTAAGTCAAAAAATGGTCGAAGAAATGGTGGATAAGGTTAAGAACATCCATTAGCATGTTAAAGTTTCTCAAAGTTGAGAAAAGAGATATACTGATAATCATCGACGAGACCTAGAGTTTGATGTTGGAGACATGGTATTCCTCCCCATATCACCATCGAATAGTGTTATGATATTTGGAAGAATTTAAATCTTAGTCCAAGGTACATTGACCCTTTTGAGATCCTTGGTCACATTGGAGTAGTGGCATATCGAGTATCACTCCCATCGAACCTATCTCAAGTACATGATGTATTCCATGTATCACTCTTGAATAAGTAAATACCTGACCCATCATATTTAATCAATAAAGAGGTGGTAAAATTAGATAATAAACTATCCTATGAAGATAATCCATTTAAGATCTTAGATCATGTGGAAAAATTTCTACCAAATAACGCAATACCCATTGTCATGGTGTTGTGGAGAAACTAGAAGTTTGGAGAAGAAATGTGGGAATCAGAGTAAGTGATGAAGAAGAGTTACCCTTATCTATTTTAGTGAGGGAAAATGAAATTTTGAGGGTGAAATTTTTTAAGGGGGAATATTGTAATGAACCAAACTTTTATTAATGAAATTTCCTCTTGATCTTATTAAATGCCTTATTATGTAAAATTGTTCTATAAAACATATGCACTTCCTTGGTTTAATTTTTTTTTGTATTTCCAAATAACTTTAAATTTTGTTACCATTTCTAATATAGACTTTGAACAGTGATTACATTATTAGTATAAATATAGGGTTTAAACAAATTCAATTTACTCATATAAAGGAAGAGATGGACTCATCGAGTAGAATTTTTCCATATGATGCCCATTTTTAGAGCTCATAAAGGAGGTAATGTCACTGGGATTCACTCTTGACCAATCCCAAGCGGATCTTCAACCTGTTGAGTTTGAGTAGAACTTCCTATGGGAGAAGTAGAAGTTAATAGATATTACCACCCGAGCGATGCTATCTAAGCCTCCCCAAGAGTCTGTGACCATCACACACCTTACCCTTTAGTCTTAAACAAGTGTTATAAGGGATTATGTACAATACCCCAGAACTATTATTATGTGCATTATTTTTGTATAGAATAATGAATATATATTCATTTTATTATTGTTACTTTGTGAATAGTTTTTAAGGCATAAATAGTATTTTTAGTTAATATTCAATTAAGAAATATATTTTGATGAGTTAACGGAATTTTGAATTAAATAATATTTTAATATAATATTATAACTAAATTACATTTTATTAAATGTGAATGATCATATAATTTTTATGAATAAAATTGAAATTTTTATTAGGTTTTGAAAGCAGTTTTTGTCAAAACCCATGAATTTTTTATAAATGTCTGTTTTTATTTTAAAATTAAAAATTCAAATATTTAGAAAATTATGTAGATAAAATTAATATTATTTTTGGAATCAAGATGTCAAAATTATCTGATGGTGAATTTTTCATAATTTTTTGAGAAAGTCAATTCTTTGGATAAAAATTAAATAATGTTTAAATATATAATGTGTTTTATGACATCATAATGACCCAATAGTGATGTAATAAAATACTATAAAAAATTTGTTCATCCAATATTTTTTTTACCCTTAAAATAATGTGATTTTAGATATTTTGATTAATTTTTTGGTGCCTTAGTTGACCCTATAAGACTTATAAAAAAATTTCACTTTTAAAATGATTTCCTTTAGAGCGTGACTCACCTCCACATAAGAACGTCTAATACTTTAATAATTTCGGCCATTGGAATTATAAAATAATTTTTTCTTATCCCCTTTGGAAAAAACTATGGGTTGGTTTGTGGTTTTCATTAGTTTATGGTGTGGTGTCCAAAACCTAAATAATATAGAATTCCCACTCTTTTCCTATATAAACCCACACAAGATCCCACTTCTCTTCACTCAAATACCTTGGATCACATCCCTAATCTACCCTACCCTCTATAGTATCCTCCCAAGGCACCCCAATCTTCCAATATGCCAATCTAAAGCCTCTCCCAATCCTTTGTATCACACTGCCAAGTAAGGGATTTCTTCCTTTGTAATTTTTTCCGAATTTATTTATATTGGTATACCCTTTTGTTTTCAATTAAAAAATTTGGGGTACAATTTATCACCTCCCCTATACTTCCCTCATTATGTTTTAATGATGAGACACCCCTTTCTCTCTCATTAATTCATCCCATGTACACCTGTTACCAAGCCGAATTCTATAAGGAATTTCTCTCTTCTCATTTACATTCAAGCAATTATTTCGTATTATGCATCTAAATTTCATTACATATGTTGGGAAATTATGTTTCATGACCCCCTTACAGTCCATTAAATGTATAAATGATAAGAGAACCATTTATTTCCAATGAACCCATTTTATGATTTCTATTTGAGTTCATTATGCTGCCGAATTTACACCAAAATTTCCCATGACAAAATCACCGTGTAAGTGAATTCCATACCAATTTCTCTATCAGGGGTATTCACCTTTATTCACATGTACTGGTTGACTAAGGAATTACATTTATGTATTCCACATCTCTTATTCATATAATAAATTATGTTGTTTAATTTATCCATGTTGTATGATCCATGTGGCACACTTATGCAAGAAATGAAATGTTTATAAATGGTGCGCCCTGATAGCGCTCCAATGCATCAGATAAAGATTAATATCATGATACATCAAGTGTAATGAGGGTTTACTCATGATAATTCAAGTGAAAAGATGGATTAATCATTATCTATGTGCAATGAACCTTGTCTCATGCTAATATAATGTTAAATGTTGATGCCACATTTCCATGCTATGATAATCGTGCTATATCATGCCTTTATGTTCATGTTTCTCTTATTCTCCACTGATATTCTTATTTCCTAACATGTACTATATTCTTCATGTTATTCTTTGTTTAATCCCTTACTAGAATTTATATCTAACCCTTTTATTAATCATGTCCTCAAGTTATCCCTTGCAATGCTAAGTACAAAGGAATGTGTGTGTTCATGTAAAATAATCCTTAAAAAAAACTTGTATTCCATGTTTTAAGATGCTATGTAATGTTCCTAGGCCCCAGAGACACTAGACCTCTTGATCTTATATGTTGTATCAAGTGAATATTTTATATAATAAATTATGTTTATGTATGAAATAAAGACCAGGGTTGTTATAATTTTGATGAGGATAGGTGGGGAGAGATTAAGAAAAGAACTTGGAATTTAAAGGAAATTAAAGGAAAAGAGAGAGAGAGAGGAATTACCTCTCGAATCCTCCTCTTGAGATCCTCCTTAAAGAACCTAGGATTGGTATTTTGATGAGACCAGAAGCTCTTGGACGTGGGGGAGGGGATAGGAAAGATTCTTGGGTAGATTTGAGATAAGGATTGAAGCTTGAGAGGTGTGAGTAAATGAGGGTCTGAAGGGTGGTATTTATAGTGGAGGGGAGAGGGGTTTTCACAATATAATATTCATTAATTTATTATTTATCCACAATAAAAGTAATAGTCCATCTTCCATGACTAATTACAACAATTCTATTATGTGAATATTAACCATCTATGATTATATCAACATAACATCATACATGACTCAATAATTAATGTATTTCGCTTATTTTTTAAATTTTCGTATTTCACTATTCATAACAAATTAAAGCATTTCAGAAAAATAGAAAAGATCTACCCTAACCATAATTCAATGTGTAAAATCCAAAAATGAGCTCCCTTTTTTTAAAATAATTTTCTAAATAAGATTAATTTAATTTTTAATTAAAATCATAATTTACTTGAAAGTACTGTATTTAAAAGTAAAATTGATTTTATAATGCTTTCAAAAATTCCATAAGGTCTTAAAAAATTATCTTAAAACCAGAAGAAATATAATTTTTAATTTATGGGAATATAATATGAAAATAAATTTTCTTTTAAATTAATTAATTAATTGTAATTATTTATTTATGACTTTTAAATATACCAATTATTTTACTATGGTGAAACTGTCACTTATAAGATGCCTATGTTTTATTTAATCATTAATGGGTAAGCTTACTATTATTTTGGAAGATTTAATATTCATAAGGTTCATATTATATTTCATAAGGGTAGTTTACTATTCACAAAAAAATTATGTTTGTCCTTTCAGACTCCCAACATCTTACCGATCACAACCATGTATGTTAGATTTTAGAAATTCAAAATAAAAAAGTGGCAAATTTATGTTTAAAGGTCACATAGTAGTTCATTTAAGAATGATACGACATTATGTTTCCTAATTTCACTTTACATTAAAGAATGATTATAAGAAGGTAATTTCATTCATAAAACTTTGGGTTGTTACATTCTTCCCCCCTTATGAAATTTCACCCTTGAAATTTCGTTTTACATTAACAGGTGATGGTACTTCTCCTTCAATGCCTCCTCCAGTTCCCAAGTTGATTATTCCAACATATGGTTCCTCCACAACACTTAGAGAATGTGGGATGTCTTGTTACATATAACCTTATCTCTCTATTCCAAAATCTTCACTATCTGCTCCTCATAAGAGAGATCATCTTCCAGCTGTACCACTTTTGAGTTCATTACATATGAAGGATATGGTATGTACTTCATCAAGAGTGATATGTGAAACACATCATAAAATTTATACATATTCTGTGGAAGTGCAAGCCAATAGGCCACAAATCCCATATGGTCAAGGATCTCAAAGGGGTAATGTACCTTGGGATTAGCTTCCCTTTCTTTCCAAACCGCATGACTCTCTTCCATAGTGATATTAGAAGGGAGAATTTATCTCCAAGTACATTCGAAGGTTTCCAGCATAGATATTTTTCCAACTATAAGCATAATTGATATGTTTCAGGATGACATGAACCTTCTATGTCATCTCTTGATTAATATCGGGTCCAAGTAAACTTTTTTCTCCACCTTCATCCCAACATGTTGGAGTTGTACATCACTTCCCATACAAAGCTTTATATGGAGCCATCTGAATAATTGAGTGGTAGATATTATTGTATGAGAACTCAACCAATGGGAGATACTGATCCCATCAACCTTTGAATTCTAAAGAGTAGTCCCTTAGCATGTATTCAAGCATCTAAATAGTCCTTTCAGATTTTCCATCAGTTTGGTGGTGATAGGTCATGATGAAGTTTAATTCAGTACTCAAATAATGTTAAAGGATCCTCTAGAATTTAGACGTGAACCTTGGATCACGATCAGAGACAATAGATTATAGAACACCATGCAGTCTCACCAATTCCATCACATATATCTTTGCAAGTTGTTCAAGTGAGGGATCTTCCTAAATAGTGATAAAATGGGTAGTCTTGATGAGTCATTCAACCACAACCCATATCTAATTATTTCTATTGGACTTCTTCAGGAGACATGTGACAAAGTCCATAGTTACATTATCCCATTTCCACATGGGTATATCCAATTGTTGCATCATCCCTTTAACTATTTTCACTATGATTTACATTGATAACATACCAAGAACCTTGATATATATTCTTCAATCTTCTTATTCATGTTTTCCCACCAGAAGTGTTCTCAGAGATCTCGGTACATCTTGGTGCTACCAGGATGGATAGAAAAATTTGGGCTATGTGCATTGTCCAATACCTCCTTCTTTATCTTGGGTGATGAAGGCACACAAAGCCATGTCCCAAACTGAATAACACCATAATCATCAATATGGAACTCACTCAGCTTCCCTTCCTTTACTGCATTCACCTTATTTTGTAACTCCAGATCATCCCTTTGTGCCTCCCTAATCATCTCTTGTATATATGGTTGCACAATAATTTGGAAAAGGTTGGATGTATCCCCCTCCCTTATGATTTTCAAATCCATCCTTTGCATATCCAGGAAGATAGGGTCTTTCTCAATTCGTAGCACGGATATAGTAGTAGGTTCTTTTATGCTTAGAGCATCAGTTACCTTGTTTACCTTTCCAAGATGATAGTGAATAGATAAATATTAATCCTTGAATATATCAAACCATCTCATTTGATGTATGTTGAGATCCTTGTGTGTGAATATATACTTTAAGATCTTGTGGTCAGTGTATATGTCACACTTCTCACCATAAAGGTAGTGCCTCCAGATTTTCATGGAAAAATCACAGCTTCTAGCTCTAGATCATGAGTCAGGAATTTCTACTCATGGATATTTAACTATCATGAGGTGTAGGCTATCACATTATCATTTTTCATGAGTACGCAAACCAATAAATTCTTTAAATCATCGTTGTATATCACAAAACATTCTCTACATTTTAGTAGTGTGAATACAGGTGCAGTGATCAGCCTTCTCTTTAGCTCCTTGAAGCTTCCCTTACATTCTTCCATCCAGACATACTTCACCCCTTTCTTTGTTAAATTTGTTAGCAGGATTGACAATCGTGAAAAATGTCTCACAAAACATTGGTAATACCCAGCTAATCCAAGAAAAAAAAACAGATTTCTATGTCACTTGAGGGTTTGGGCCATTCCTCAATAGCCTTTGTTTTTGAAGGTTCCACAAAATTCCCTCTCTCGTGATCACATGTCCTAAGAATGTGACTTGCTTCATTCAAATGTTACACTTTCTAAACATTGCATACAACTTCTCCTTTATCAATGTATCCAACACAAGTCACAGATGTTCTTCATGTTCCTACTTTCTCTTGGAGTATATGAGAATATCATCAATAAACACAACCTCACATTTTTTGAGGTAATGTCTAAAAAAACTATTAAGAAAATTCATGAAGATTTCAGGGGAATTATAAAGTCTGAATGGCATCACCAGAAACTCATAGTGACCATAACTAGTACAGAAGGCTGTCTTCTATATCTATTCCTTCTTCACCTTTAGCTGATGATATCTAGAACGAAGATCCACCTTTTAGAAGTATTGAGCTCCTCTTAACTGATTGAACAAGTTTTAAATCCTTGGAAGTCAATACTTGTTCTTTATGGTGATCTTTTTGAGTTACCATTAATCGACACGCAACCACATTATTCCATCATTATTATTCACAACGAGAAGTGGTGCACCCCAAGGTGATGTACTAGGGAGTATGAACCCTTTTTCTAATTGTTCTTGCAACTTCTTCTTTACCTCCTACCATTTGATAGGATCCATCCTACAGGTACACTCTGAGATAGAAGTAACTCTAGGGATGAGTTTTATGGATAAATCTACCTCAGGATATGGGGGAAGTCCGGGTAACTCTTCAGGAAATAATTCACCATATTCCCTCATGATGGGAATTTCCACAAGGTTGGCAGTTTTTTTATTCAACCATTTAGACGAGGTATGATTCTTTATAGGGTATCAGCACCCACATCATTGAAGGATATTTTAAGGGAGATTCATGATCTTATTTTCATTTTTAGAGGAGCATGTAATGGTTCTAAATATGAAAATATATTTCCTTTTTCTGATAGTTGATATGTGCTCTGTATAATAAGATCCAATCCATTCCCATTATAGCATCGAATTCCACCAAGGGAAGTATTACGAGATTTTTTGGATAAATATTCCCATATAGGACAATATAATAAGGGTCAAATACTTGGGTTGCAATGATTACACCACTTTGTGTTTTTAAAGATATCTCTACTTCAAGGTTTCAGGGCTTCGATTCTATAGTTATATAAAACATTCAAGATATAAAAGATTGTGTAGAATAAGAATCAAATAATACGTTTTCCATTCTTCAATGAATAAGAAGTGTACCTTGTATGACTTCATTATATTACTCCAATTCCATAGTAGTGATTTCATATGCCTTCCACTATTCCTTTTTATTTTATGTCTTATGATTCTGATTACCCTCAAGGATGTGAGTTTTAGTGAACAAGATTGAATAGTACCCCTACTCCCTACAATTGTAGTATTTAACCATGGCTAGGGCTCCCCTGTCATCCAACAAATTCTCCTTCCTTATCATTTATTTTTGACACTCTTGAGCATGGTGACATTCTTTCCCATGCTTAAATCATTTCCCCATACCTTTGAGGTAGTTCCCTTGATGTAACTTCCCACATTTTTGGCATTTGGGTCGTTGAGTTTTCTACCCAACTTTATCATTAGATCCCCCAACATGAAACTCTATCTTTCATTTATTTTAACTATTTCCATGATACCATTCTTCAAACTCCATATCCACATTTATATCACATTGAAAAACTCTTCATAACTCCCAAAGTCTTGAATTAAAAGATCCTTTCGAAGGTGTGGTTTTAATCTACTAAAGAATCTATCAATTTATTTATCATTGTTGATAATAAAACTAAAGCATACCTTGAAAGTCTTGTGAAATCCACTTCGTAGGTTATGACATATTCTACTTCCTTTTTCTTGAGCTCTATTAATTCTCTCTCCATCTTCGTATGAAGATTTAATGGGAAATACTTGTCAAGAAACATGTTCTTAAAGTATTCTGATTCAATCTCTTCAATTTAATCTCTTGTCTTGGTGTTCTTAATCAAAGAACACAATTGATCAGCCTCTCCATATAGACAATAAATGGCCAATATCAGCTTCTACATCTCATAATAGTGAATAACATAAAATATGTTTTCAATGGATTTGACCCACTGTTCCGAAACTAGTGGATCATATGATCCACTAAACGTCGGTGGTCGTTGCCGCATAAAATACTCGATACCTAGTTGCTCCCTCTTTGGTGAAGGAGGATGTTACCCATTATTCTGGTTATTGTTCATAACCTCTTATATTTGGATAATCATCACCATGATTTTTTTAACTCCACCTCCAAAAGCATTGGAGATTTCATTTGGGAAATCGTTGCATTGGCCCTCACATGGGTTTTTGGCCTGGTTTCTCCTGGTTCCCACCATTTTCTAAAATAGAAAAGGTTAGAACAATATAACTAAACAAGTCATGAATAACTTTTTCATTTGTACATTTTACACTAAATTCATGACTTATGGGATCACTACGTAAAGCTTCTTGTGTGCATATTTGTACTTAGTCTCATACTAGAGTTTTTCTCTAGGGTTCACTAATCCTAATTACCAAATTAACTAAACCTTGCCTCTGATACCAACTATAGAGAACCTAAATTTTCTTAAATTACTGTTACATCATAATAAACATAAAAACATAATATTATTTCACCACTAGGATCCAGAGGTTTAGTGACTTGGGAAAACTAAGACCAAACATAACATTTACAACATCAAGCATAAACATTTATTTAATTCCTTCTTCCCTATATTCTTACTGGAACTTGACCTCTCTGTAGCACATGTAGTCACCTGAGGATATACATCAAAAAATGTTGAGCTAAAATACTAGTAATAGGATAGATAAGAACAATATAACATGGGGTGATCATAATCATAACATCATTATCAAAATCATGAGAGGAGACATTAATAAAAGACTTAAAATGTGGAAATGCATAAAAATGAAACATCATGTCTTAGTGGTCATATACCACACATAGTTGATAAAAAATCTAGAATTATGTTCCCAAATAATTTCACTTTAACTCATGAGTTTCATCCCTTTACCCAATGCAATAGAGTATTGTATAATTCTAGGCGCACCCGTCGCATCATAATAATTACTTTATCATGCATGCCAGATTAAAAATATGTAAAACTTTAACATAACACAACCCAAGGAATGAAATGGGTTTCACATAATAAATCATAATTTAATAAACATTTGGTCCCAAAATTAAAGAGGTAATTTCATTCTTTACATAGAACCATTAACCATTAGTGAAGAGTGAAATAATATTCATAAAGTAAAAGAGTGTGTTTATTTAAAAGAAGAGTTCTTTTAGAAAACATTGGGTTTTAATAAAATAAATTAGAGAACATTTATATCCCATAAAAGGTAATATAATTATGAATAAATAATTTCTAAGGATAACCCATACTGAACATGGAGTGAAAGAGGGAGAACCCAAAGAATGAAAGTTGGGTTCGAGAATTTCCCCTTACCTTGTATCTGAACACTTTCTTCAGTTTAATGTCCTAAATAACCACATTATATTCATTAATTAAAAATTCCAGAACCTTGTGTACATGAATATGGTTAATTTTGGTTTAATTAAGTTATTTTATGGGCCTTTGGATGTGTTTTATAGTTTAAATACATTGTTTGTGAATGTTTGTTTTTATGGTTTTCTGGAGCGGTTCATGTGTATTCTTAAATGGAATTCATGTAGAACATGGGTAAACATCAAGAACTGATATTTAATGTTATTAATGATATTTTATGAGGTTAAATGATATTATAATGAATTATATTATATACTATGAGGGTGAATCATTAAATAATAATTTAATGATGATCATTTGTGTTAATTCCAGATGTTTTTCTAACAAAACGAACTTGTTTTGTTTAATAATTTAGTAATATGTACATAAGTTAGATCAAAAACATTAAATAGGATATATATAATAATATGGTTCATCCATAAAAATTCTTTCATTACCATATTTGAAGGTGGTAATGGAAAATGAAAATATGTTGTTCTTGAAGGTGATAAATTAACACCTCACGAACAACGTTTTCCTTTCTAAAATTAAAAAAAGAGGAGAAGGGGAGTGGATGATATATAATATCATTAGTATCAGAAAATTCTATTATATGTATGATATTATAGTTACCATAACATTTGGATGAGTATAATTAGGGATAGATTAAGAAAAGGACTTGGAATTTTATGGAAATTAAAGGAAAAGAGAGGGAGAGAGGAATTACCTCTCGAATCCTCCTCTTGAGATCCTCCTTAAGGAACCATGGCTTAGTCTTTTGATGAGATTGGAATCTCTTAGATGTATGGGTGTGGATAAGGAATATTCTTGGGTAGAGTTTAGATAAGGCTTGAATCTTGAGAGGTGTGATGAAATGAGGGTGTTAAGGGTGGTATTTATAGTGGAGGGGAGAGGGGTTTTCTCAATATAATATTCATTAATTTATTATTTCTCAACAAGATAAGTAATAGTGAGTATTCTATGACTAATTACTGTAATTTTATAATTTTAATACGATATATA
Source organism: Viscum album (assembly GCA_963277665.1). Classification (NCBI taxonomy): domain Eukaryota; kingdom Viridiplantae; phylum Streptophyta; class Magnoliopsida; order Santalales; family Viscaceae; genus Viscum; species Viscum album. Next base: position 511,965,520 of record OY728145.1, read on the forward strand.
TGTGATTACATCAGAATAACATCATACATGACTCTATAATTAATGTATTGACCTTATTTTGTAAATTATCGTATTTCACTATTCATAAAAATTCAAGTATTTCAGAAAAATATCATAAATTCACCCAAATATATTTTCAATGTGTTTAAAACAAAAATGAACTCCATTTTTAAAAAATAATTTTCTAAATATCATTAATTTAATTTTTAATTAACATCACAATTTACTTGAAAACTAATGTGTTTAAAATTAAAACTGATTTTATAATGCTTTCAAAAACTACATTAGGGATTATAAAATTATTTTAAAACCAAAAGACATATAATTTTTAATTTATGAACATATTCTAGAAAAATATATTTTCTTTAAAATTAATTAATTAATTATATTTAATTATTTATGATTTACAAAAATACCAATTCTTTTATTATGGTCAAACTATCACTTATAAAATACCTAAGTTTTATTTAATCATTCATGGGTAAGGTTACTATTATTTTTGAAGATTTACTATTAATAAGTTTCATATTACTATTCATAAGGGTAGGTTACTATTCATCAAAAAAATTATGTTTGTCCTATCAGACTCCAAACATCTTACTAATCGCCACTGTGTATGTCAGATTTTCGAAATTCAAAACACAAAAGTGAAAAATTTATGTTTAAAGGTCACATAGTAGTTGATTTAAAAATGATGTGGCATTTTGTTTCCTTATTTTACTATACTTTAAGGAATTATTATAAGAATGAATTCCGTTTATAAAAATTTGGGTTGTTAAACTTCAAGCTTGATTTTCCACAATGTAAGGATGATAAAAATATAGATAATAAATATGTAAAGAAATTTGGTTTTAAGAATAAAGCTAAAAAATTTATGAAGTAAACCTAGAGTGCTTCCAAGGATTATAGTGAGGGAAAATTATAAAAATCAAAAACTGAAACTCTTAATGAAAAGGATATGATATACTTTATGTCACATTTAAATGAGGGAACAAACCACATGAACAACAATGCAAATTTTTTTATCAACAATGGTTATTTAAAACATATGAATCTATATTTCTCAAATTATTATTCATTATCATATATATTTTTGGAGTCACGATAAAATTTGGTGATAATTTTAATGAAATAAAGTTGGCATTGGATTTTTTTGAAATCCTCATTCAATTCTCATCAACAAAGTTCTTTATATTGGAGGCTTGAAGCACAACCTAATAAGTATATCTCAAATTTATGATGATGGTTATTCAATTTATTTTTCTAACAATGACTATTCACTTTTCAAAGATAAATCTCTTATATTTAAGGCACCTATAATTGATAATTTCTATACAAAAGATATCAATTCCTTGAATAGGAAAAATATAATTTTTTTAATGGTGAAAATGATGAATCGTGGATTTTTCATAGAAGGATTAGATACTGTAATGTTCGTTCTCTAAGAAAATCAATCTAAAAGGAATCTAATTTTGGTATTTACTTATCTCATGTTTGATAAAGAGAATCTATGTTATTCATATAAAATAGTGAAGAAACATAAGTCATATTTCAAACTGATTAAATAGGTTTCCATATCTAGACCTCTTTAGATTATCCATATAAATATTTTTGAACCTAATAGAACTTCACGTCTTGCTAGAAAATTACTTTCTTCTTTGTTTGATGATGTTTTTTTGAGATTTATATGGGTTTAATTTTTATGGATTAAGAGTGAATCTTGTTTTTTTTTATTTTCTATAATCATGTGCAAAATGAAATGGTTTCTAAAATTTTAACTTTGAGAAGTGAAAATAAAGGTTAATTTTAGAATCATGAATTTAATTTTTATTAATTAAAGAAAGGAATTAAAATTAAATTATCTTATACATGAACACATCAATTGGATTAATTTTTTGAGAGGAGGAATATGAATTTTCAAGAAATTTCCAGGACTATGTTTTGTGAATAAAAAAATCCCACTCATTTTATTGATGAGGCTGTTAAAAAAACATGTTATGTTATGAACATAGTTCTAATAATTCATATTTTAATGAAAAAACCTTATGAGTTATGTAATTATAAAAAACCCAAAGTTATGATAATTAAAAGTATTAAATAAAAGGTTTACATCTTAAATACCAAAGATAATCTTGGAAATTTTTTCCCAAAAGATGATAAAGGTATATTATTGGGTTACTCTACTAATTCTTAAGCCTATAGCATTTTCAAAAAAAGGTCAATGATTATTAAAGAATCAAATCATGTGATATTTGATTAAAGAGATCCTTTTGATCAGATAATGACTCAAACTAATGAAAAAATTGATTCTATTAAGGATATGATACCCTAACCCCTCTTTAATAACAACAAAAATAAGGATGGTGATTTGGAACTTGATTACATTAAAAAATCTAGTAAGGGTCAGTAATAGAGAACTAGAAAGTGTATTTCTAAGATTACTTAGAAATATTAAAGGCACTCCCCTAGAAATAGTTATAGAAATCTAAGATAAAGGAGGTAAAACTATTAGAAATATACGTAACCTAGTATAATTCTCTACCTTTCTATCCCAAAAAGAACCAAAATCTATATAAGAATATTTAATCGATGATTGTTAGTTCCTATTTATGAAAGGAGAGATAAATAAGTTCAAAAAAAGAAAAACGTTTTGAATTAGTTGATAGAAACACTGAATATATTATAATTAGAAAAAAATGGGTACTTAAAAACAAGAAATATGATCATGGTACAAAGAATAGAAATAAAGATATTTTAGTTTCCAAACGGTACATTTAAGAAGAAGGAATATATTATGAAAAATCATTTTACCTTGTATCTAGGTTATAAAAAATTAAAAAATTTCTAGTTTATGCATCTTATTTGAATTTTAACTTATATCAGATGGTTATTAAATTTTATTTTCTAAAAGTATTTTTAATAGAGGAAGTTTATGTAGAATAAAATCTTGGTTTTGAAGACCTAGACTCTCAAAATTATTCTTTTAAAATTTCCATAACTCTTTATGGACTTAAACAAGAACCAAGAGTATGATATTAAATATTTAGTTCTTTTATTTTATCAAATAGTTTTATAGTAAGAATGGAAGATCCTATATTTTTTCAAAAAACATCATCTTTAAATATTTTTTTTGTACAAATATAAGTTGATGATGTTATTTTTCAAACAAAAAATTAATAATTATGTAAAGATTTTTCAAAACATATATAAAAGGAATTTGAAATGAGTTTTATGGGTGAATTAAACTATTTTATAAGATTTGATATTAATAAAAAAAAATTGGTAATGTTTTAAACAAAATAAAATACATGATTGATTTACACAAGAATATTAGACATGAAAATGGTAAGACTTACTCCACTTTGATGGGATTGAATATTAAACATGGTATTGATGAAACTAGAAAGCTAGTTTACAACATGTTATATAGAAGAATCATTATAAGTTTGTTATATCTTAATTCAAGAATTCCAAACATTATGTTTTCAGTAAGTCTTTGTGTAATTTTAAATCCAATCCCAAATAATCTCATTCAAATGTTTCCAAATGGATTTTAAGATATTTTAAAATAAGTGTGTATGTTTCAATAATTTTTCTAAAACATTCTGACTTTATTTAACTTCATATTCAGATACTGATTTTTATTGATATATAATAGATATAAATACCACCTTATAAACCTATCACTTTCTTTTAAAATCTCTAGTATCTTGGTCGCATATGAAACAAAAATTTGTAGCATCTTCAACAATTGAAGCTGAATATATTGTAGTGTTAAGTGGTTGTGCGCAAGTGTTGTGGGTGAAACAAACCTTAATGGATTTTGGATTTAATTTAAAATGTATTCCAAGAAAATATTATAACACTAGTGCTATCAAAATTTCAAATAATCTGATAAAACATTCAAGAACAAAGCAAATTGATTTAAGGAATCATTTCATAAGAGATCATACTTAAAAGGATGATATTTATTTATAATTGTTTTCACATAAAATAAATTAACATAAATTTTTACTAAAACCTTCCCTAAAGAATGATTCAATTTTATTAAATTATAATTCGTTTTATTTAATATTTATTGATAATATTTTTGAATTTTTCTAAAATGAAATTTTTTATATTTGAGTAAATACTTAATTGAAATTGTTTTTTAAAATTTTAAGCATCACTATTTTGAATATTTGGAATATTCCAATTGTACATATCACCTATATTTTGTAATGATTACCCTATACATCTCTACGTGACCCTTTTTTCACCAGGAAACTAATAAAAGTTCATACTATTAAAAATTTGTTATGAAAACCATGGAATCATATTTTCTCTCTACTATCAGAATCCTTTTCCCCTAATTTTCTAAATCCTCTAAAAATCCTATAGAAAATGGTGAAAATTTAGAGAAATTATGAATATTATTCCTGAATAGTTAAATGGAAATGAACATTATGAATAGTTTTATGTTGATGAGAAATTTATTTTGTTGGGCTCAATAAAACTGATATGCTACTCAGGAAAGTCATTAATCATCAGGGATGCGAATATGTGTTTAATAAAAAATGAACAATGTTTTTTCTAAAAGGGTAGTGTGAGTGTTCTATGACACCATGGTGTTGTGTTTTGGTGATACTGATGAACTCATCACCATAAACATCATCCAAAGATGTTTTCTGTTAACCTCATTAGTGATGGATGAAGCATTCAAGTGAATGCATAAAGAAAATGAAAATTTTAGTACTTCATTTCATTCCATGTTTGATGTTATTCCACCAGAGATTATGAATTATTTTTTTTGACTCTGTTGATGTAAAGAAGAATGTAGTGAAGGACCTTGAACTAGAAACAAAATACCTTATCAAGTTCATCCAATCTACCATCTCTCAGTATAATAGTGACTTTAAAAAAGATTTATTTCAAGACAAGACTTTATTATATTAGTTTACGACTGAAAATACTATTAATATATTATGATATATTATGTGGTAAATATTCCATGTAAAAAATAATTATATTAATTTCATTCCTTTTGGAAGAATGTTAGCCTTGGTATTTTGAAAAGTTGTTATTTTTTTGGATGATAATACTTCCACTTGATGATATGGATTGAAAAACTTTTTTAAAGTATTTTGAGAGTAATTGGTTGTTTTTGGAATTCTTATTTGAACAAATTAGTGTCAGTAACTTTCAAAGTTGATGTTAATCCTACTTTAACTCAGGGGGAGTCATATTTTCTTCATGAAAGATCTATTTTTTCAGATACACTTGTCCAGATTTTTTATATAAGATAAAGTCTTGATGTTGATGAGACTCTTGTCGAAAAGTGATGGAGAGTCGAAAATTTTGTTGAATCTATAGAAAATATGACTCCTCAAGTGACGTCACCTCCTTCCCTTATTTCTTTTCCAGTTCTAATCCATAGAAATAGGTTAGCCTTAGATATCGCTCATTTGTTTTCTATTGGTCAAGAAATTACCATCTCAATAAGACCTTGATATTGACCTATAATTATAGATTCTCATTCTAAATAATTTGGTAAATTATATGTAAGAAGAGTTAGATCTAAATCTCAGGAATCACATAATATTGAAGAAATAACTCATGTTGGATAATGTCAACCAGTTGGTGCTGAATTTAGAAAAGTGAAACAAGGAGGATTATCTTCTATCAATGAAGACTATATAAATTTTAAAGTTAATGATGTCATTAGATATAATACTGAGATATATCAAGGGAGAAATTATAATTTGGTACTCAGAGTGGAATTTGATAAAGACCTCTAAGTTGAATCAAGAAATGAAATTCAGACTCTTCATTACAATGTTGTTTCCAAAGATGATGTTAAAGAAGTAAAGTAGTTACCTCAATATGAGGTTGATAAAATGTGGGAAGAAACATATGTAGAAGCCTTGAATCAAGAGGATTTTTCTTGATATTTTAAGGAGTTTTTTTATTTATTAACACAATGACTTCCATAATTTCTTCTATTTAGTGTGACCTACTACCTAGGGAAGTAATTCAGGTTCTCTAAAGTTACTTTATAGTGGAATTCATAAGAATACATATGATTCCCCAGAACTCACTTCTGTCAATTGATTATTCTAAGAAGGAAATAAGAACCCTATTACAAGTGAATATTCATTTAGTTCAATAGTTTTTGTAGAATGTGAAAAAATTTATACATTTTATCATCTTAATTTTATAGAAGATGGTTGGATCCCTTGATAATATCATTAAAGCATTAGAGATAAAATTTTGAGATTTACATCAAATTGTTGTATGTACCTTGAAGTCAAAATCCTCAGTTGATGAAGAAGAAAAAGAGTTTAATGCTTTTGTTGAGCCTCAAGAACATTTGGTATCAGTGAAAGGAAAAGATATTGTTTTAGTTGATCATTCAATAGGGATGTAAGACATTTAGTTTGAGACTTTGAATAATTTGGTAGTTAATTGTACAAATAAAGGAGATGTTCAAAGATTTTTTGTAGATTTCTTAGAGGGGATAGGTAATGGGTTTACAATTATTTAATACTTTTTTAAGAACGAAATGGTGGAAAGGATTTATTCCTTTGTGGGTGATTTTTTTCAAATTAGAGGGAGACACTTACTCGTACCTCCCATCAATGATATTCATGCATCCTCTTCCTAAAGGCTAAAATAAATATTTGATCATGTTGATATTTATCAAATGGAAAATCAAAGGTTTTATGAAGAAATGTCTTTCCCTATACCTAAACCATTTTCAAAACAATCATTTTCTCCAGTAGATAAGTCTGTTTTGGAAATAGATCAGCAAGTTGTTCCCAACATCGAATCCACATCTACAAGTATTTATTGAGATGTTCAAGAAATACATTGATCATCCTAACATACATTGAGAGATTTTGATAGAGAGGCTAATGATTATCCTATTCCTTTATCTCTTTTCCTATTAGACATCCCTTATCATTCAAAAATCTACCACTAAAAATTCATTGCATGTCGAAGGACTGGCAATATCTCATAGTTCTCAATTTATGTGATGGATTACCTATGGATGAGAAGTTTGTAGACATTTGAATATTTATTTATTGAATGAAATTATTTTAATATTTTAAAAAAATTTATAAACATCTGGATCCTATTTAGTTAAGTAGCATTTTTTAAACATTTGAATGGTTATGTTTATCTCAATGCATAGTTTACATGATTTTAATGCATTTATTTTTCATATTAAAGTGTTTTTTTGATTCGATAATATCTATTTTGTAGTTATTCACTATTCATATCTTAGAATATTTTTCTCTCTATATTGTATATTGTTTTCTTGAACATTTTTATTCACATCTTCAATATGATTTTACTTATTTCCAAGTGTTTATATTTCATTTCTGATTTATGCGACTCCATACTCATTAATAACTTAATGAATCTATCCCATATCCTATTATAATTATTATAATTAACTATTAACTATTTTTAGGTGAAGTATTAATGGTATTTTATGTCCTAGTTTGTTTTGATATCAGAAATTAGAGGACATTAAAAGGAAAATACAAAAAACTAAAGTGTTAAAATTTTAATTTTATGAGAATACAAAAAATTAATTTTTTTATTTTAGTGGGGGAGAAGAAAAAAAGAATATAAAAAATTATGTTTCAAATTTGTTACTTTATAAAGAATAAAATGAGAGTAAAATTTAAATTTGAAGAATATATATTTTAAAATTTTATCCTAAGGGGAGGTTATTTTTAACGTTAAAAAATTATTTCGCAAATTGTTTTCTTCTATTTCATGGTTTTTGTGATCATAAAATAGGGGGAGATTGTTAGAAAAAATTATTCTATTCTAACATATCATAGATATTATGTGTTTTTATGATTTAAAAAGTACCTATCTTTATTCTAAAAAGTTTTTATTAATTTTTTTATATTATATTTTTGAAAATAATTTATCTTGTACTAATTATTTAACTGATCATCCTATGATATATAAAGTACTTATATTCTTTCTACTTAAAATTAGAAAAAATAATGTTGAAATTTTATTGTATTGCCTAATATATTATATTACGAAGAGAATAATTGAGATGTTGGATACTCAAGTCTGATATTTCATATAGAGTAAATCTAATAGAAAGAAATTATTTTAGAAAAAGGATATCTGTACAATATTATCTTACGAAAGTTAGAATAAGTTGAAGCAGTTGTGTGTTACATCAAAGTAACATATTTCATCTTATGATGAATAATTATACTACTAAATGATGAAGTCAAGTTAATTCAGATATATTATTTATCTTATGATGTCTCTTAATAATTTATCTTATGATGAATGGTGATATCAATTAAATATCTTATGAAAAAGTAAATATTACGTATAATTCCATGATTTATTTTCAAATATCTTGAAAAGTCATATCATGGTTTTAGAGTGTATTAGAAAAGGGATTACGCATTAAAATAAAGTTCAACCAGTAAAATATTTTTCTTTTAACATGAATGGAATGATCCATATAACAAGAATATTTATGCATATTTATAGAAGAATAAATTTATATATTTGGAAATAATAGATGTGTGACCTTAATAGCTTGCCTTATCAAAATTTCATTGGATAGATTGACTGAGCATTTATGATTATCTCATGACTATGTATAAAATGAGATATAAAAGGAATAGTTAACTACTACTTGGAAATATATTAATATATGGATGAGAAGAATGAGTAGAATTAACATACATATATATGAATACTCTGATTCCATGTACATAGAAAATATTAAAAAACATTTTAATGTGGTCATTATAAGTTTACAATCTGCGTTGAATATCATTCTAAGATATACCTTGAATTCTATAATCTTATTTGAATATATCTTCCACTATTGTCATTTTTTTCTTGAAACTGTGTGCTATAATAATTCTTTTAAAGATTTATTCATTATATTTTGTTTACACTAATTGTAATATTGTGTGTTAAGAGTGAGGACCGGTCGTGTAAAAGGAGATCCTGGGTAAAATATCTTTGAACTTTTTATAAATTGATAACTTCTTCTACAGAGTTGGGATCCCCTAGTAAAGAGGTTTTTATAATGAAAATCCCCAAACACATGGAGTAGTGGGTTGGTGGAGTGGTCTAGGGGATTTATTCTCCAAACCACTATAAATCTTCTGTGTGAAATCTCTTTCCATTAATTTTTATATTTTTACTATCTTTTTGTATTAGGGAAATTATTAGATTGATCATACTAGAAGAGGGTTATTTTTTGAAAATACATTTTTGGAACTCAATTCACCCCATCTTGAATTTTTAGTTTTCCATTCTCTTAGAAAACATACCACTCTTAGGTGATGATAATCAAAGATATACACAAAATAAAATTGATCCATTTCTATTATTTGTGCCCTACAAAATTAAGTTTGCATATTCCCAAAGGAATATGCAGGGTGTGGGGAAAAAATATCATTAAGATACCACCATGAATCTATGTAAAACTTTTGTAAACATGAAAACTGTTAAGTATCATTTGAAATATCAATTTTTAAAATTAATTCCACTATTTAAAAATAAGATAACATAAAATAAAACATTTATAAATCCCATTTCTCCTTAAAAACCTGTAACGAACCAAATTTTTTGAATAGTATATTAATTTACTCTTAATGATTTAATATAGATGTTAATGGTTAATGCAGAAAGAAGAGTCAATGGCTTCATCCAGTAGACTCGAACCTTATGAATCCCACTTATCAGAGCTTGGGAAGGAGGTGACATCTTTGGGCTTCACATTGGACCAAGCCCAAGCCGAACTCCAAGATGTCAAGCTTGAATAGAGTTGCCTATGGGAGAAGTTCAAGTTAGTGTAGTTTACAAATAGGGTAATGTTTTCTGAGCCTCCCTCAGATTCTCACACCTTATCACACCTTACACTTAGTTCATGTGCTGGTGTTGTAAGGGGATATGTAACATGACCATAGCTACTTTGTGTAATCCTTTGAGATAAATAAATTGTGATTTCTTCCTATGGTGAAGTTTGGGAATTTTCAGATGTTTGGATAAATATAGGATGTATCTTATGAATGAATTTTGAAAAAAAGGATATTTTAAAATATTTATGTAAACCTTAAATAATTAATGATGTGAAAGGATTTTCAAAAAATGGTCTTCTACAAATGTGTTCAGTAAGAAATTTAGAATCTAATAAGACCAACTTATTTTTTGGTGAATAGTAAATTATGAATAGTGATTTTATGCTTAGGATTAGTAATGTGACCAAATGGATTAGTAATCTCACTTAAATAAAGTATTAATATAATTTATGCACCTTGATTAAGTAATGTGATTCAATAAAATAGGTAAATAATTATTTCAGAAATTATTAGTTAAGTATTTGTTTTTTCAGGTGAATAATGTATTTTTATTTAAAAATTAAATTAAAAATATTTAGAAAATTATTTTTATAAAATGGAGTTCATTTTTGAATTCAGAGCATCGATATTATGTTATGGTGAATTTTTGGGATTTTTCTGAAAAAGTTGAATTTTCAATGAATAGTGAATTTTCAGTTTAGAGTTTCAGGTGTTTAATGACACCATAAAGGGTGTAATAATTATGTAATAATTCTGGTCAACTTATGAGTTGTAAGATAAGGTATGAGGTGTCCCAAGTGGCCAATACCATGGGCAAATACCATGGGCAATCCCATGGTTTTTTCAATACCACCAATGAGGTGTCCCTTGGCCATTAATGCCTTGTCCCCTCACTTCTCCAATAAATACCAAGCCATTCTCTCATCCTTTCAATTCCAAAATCATCCTCAATGAAGTTCTTTTCTCCTTACCTCCCAAGGAGTCCTCCCAATGTTCCCTCAAGCCTCCCAAGGTCCCAAACTTCGATATTTCGAAGTTACTCTTCCAGGTAAGGGATCCTACCTCTCTCTTTCTTTTCATGTATTCTCTTTTATGTCATTTATTTTAAGCTCCATGTTCTTTTGTTGGGGGTATTATTTTATATTAATCCTACTTTCCTTTTCATTTTTATATAATGAGAGACCCCCACTTTCTCTCATCAATTCATTTTAATAATGTTTAAGTTGCGCTATTAGGCTGCCGAATTTTTGTAAGCGATTCTTTCACCCTTCTCATTTTCAAGTTCTATTTTCATGTCAAGTATTTCAAGTTCCTTTTTATTATGTTGGGGTATGATCTCTATATTCATAATACTTTTATTTTATTTTCATATGATTATAGGCCCTATTTGATCTAATCAATTCATTTTTTTAATTTTTAAGTGACGTCGTTAGGCTGCCGAATTTTCATAAGAGAAATCTTATTTTTTGTCTTCCTTCCATGTTTTTAATTTCATATGGTATGTATTTAATATTTCATTATCATGTTCTTATATCCTTTATATTCTATCCCTATACTGTTTTTTGGATCATCTATGAGTGGGTAACTCATGTCCCCTCTCTTTTCAATGTTTTCTAAAACCCTATAACATAGTTGTTATGCTGTAAAATCTTTCGTCTCAAAATGTCTCTCTCTTTTTCTCAAATTATTTTATTTTATTAAGTGAATACTCAAAGATATTTCTTCTATAGAGGTATTCACATGTATATCAAAATTTTCTATTTTAATTCTGGGATTTACATACATGAAACCTACTTTCCTTTTTTCATGGGTTTAAAATGACATAAAGATCATGTCTTAAAAGTAGTTTTTAAAATGTTATGATTATGAAATGAAACCCATTTATTTTATTGTATATGGGTTATTTATGAAATGTTGGATGATTATATATTTGGGTCACATGATGATAAAGACAAATTTAAGGGTGCGCCCTGATAGCGCTCCAATGAATTGGGTAATGATGTAATCTCTAAGGATTACAATTTTAATGATACGTTGGTGAATAACCTCTATAATTTTTTTAATGACACATTGGGGATGGACCTTGGTGAAACAGATTTGATTGTCTAAGTTAAATATTGTAGCCACATCTTCAAGTTATAAAATACATTATTTTTATTATGATATGCCTCATAATTTCTTTCTCATTCCTTAAAGTTCTTTTTCATGACTTTATTGATGTATCTCAAGTTCACATGTTAAATGTTTCCCCTTGTTTCTCTTAATGGGACTTCTACCCCCTTTCTTTTGATGTATGTCCCCAGGTTATGAGATGCAGTAATGAACCTAAGATGAACATAATGAGAAGCCTTTCAAGTGTTTAAGAAGAATGTTTTATGTTTTCATGTATTAAGTTCCTGGTTTCCAAGACACTAAACCTCAAAGATCCTCAGTTTTGTATAATGTAATGAAAGTTAATGTGATAAAAAGGTGGGATTCCATAGTTGGTATCAAGGGAAGGTTTAGTTATTTATGGAAATTAGGCTATGAAAAATTTAGGAAGAACCCTATAGAAAAGTCTAAATATTGAGAAAACTTCCTGGTATTTTGGGGAGTATTGAGTAAGTGGTTTATCAAAAAAGTACGTCCCTGTCTGGATACGACCAGGTAGAGGCGGCTCTGACACAGGTGTACAAAGGGGTAAAAGCCGAAAACACCGCTTTGAGCTAGACTCTAACGGGAACTGGTGCACGACAATGGGCCTTACTGCACTCTTGGTTACGACACTCCCGGGGGAGATGTTTGGTTAATCACAAGTTTTTTATGAATCATTATGAAGGAATTATAGAGAAATATAATTGTTTAAGCATGAAGTTTTAAGATTTATAATTCTTTATAGTTAAAATATTCGTAAATGAAACAATTTTCTCACCAAGATTTTATTATTTTAGAAAATGGAGGGCAATACGAGGAACTGTGCAATTGGTGACCTCAATGTACCATGTTCCGATGACCCTCTGATGGAAGCCGGAATGGAAACATTCATGCGAATGATGAGCAAACTGACTCAAGTTATGGGTAATAACTTGAATCAAGAAGAGAGGCCAATCTCACCACGAAGGGAACAACATTCTCGTTGAGTCCTTTATGTTCTAACAACCACCAAAATTCAGTGGATCGACTGACCCATTGATTGATGAGCAATGGATCATCTCTATAGAGAAGATAGTTTCTCTACATCATTGTGCAGAATAAGAAAAATTCACCCTTTCTATTTACCGCCTAGAGGGAGAAGCTGATCAGTGGTGGTCACTGATCAAAAACACGAAGCCAAGAGGAGAGATGGAAGCTATGGAGTGGGAAGAGTTCAGGGTAATATTCTTCAATAAGTATTTCCCTCGTTCGATGAGAATGAGAATAGAGAAAGAATTTCTCGAGCTAAAGCAGAAGGAGAATGAATCTGTGGGAAGCTACGAGATTAAATTCACAAGGTTTTCATGATATACCTCTAGCTTTGTCATGGATCCAAATGTCAAGGCTAATAGATTCTTCGGTGGACTGAGACCTCATCTGCGAAAGAATCTAGCCAATAGGGACTATGATGGCTATGAAGAAATAGTTCAAAGTGCTATGGAATTCAAACTGGAGTTTGGTGAGACAAAGTGGTCTCACAAATCTAATGAGAAGAAGAGAGCTCTAGAACCAAGCCTGGTAAGAATCTTTGATCAGGAAAGAGGTGGAAAGAAAATGAAAATTTCCACATGCAATAAATGTGGTAAGAATCATTCGGGTAACTGCTTGATCAAAAGTGGCAAGTTCTACAATTATGGAAGAGAAGGCCATATTGCTTGGAATTGTCGTAGTGAGGTGAAGCCTCAACTCCCCAACACTAACAATAGAGGAAATATGGTTCTGGCCCTACCCGAAGTCCAATGCTTTAAGTGTGGACAACTTGGGTACTTTTCTAATCATTGTCCAAATCTGAGGGCAGTGGAGGGGAATCACCATCAACCTTAGAAAAGGCCAAGGGTGCAAGTTCGTGATTTTTCTATCACAACAACTGAAGTTGAAGCTCCGAATGACATGGTAGCAGGTAATCTTGTTTTCCTCTCAAAACGAGCAAGTAATTTGTTTGATTCTGGTTCTACGAATTCCTTTATTTCCTCCAAGTTTGCAAAGAATATAGAATCAATCCCTGAACTAATAGAGGTATAGTTGTCAGTCAAGACTCCAAGTGGGATTATCCATGCATCAATAGTGTTTAGAGACTCTAGTGTTTACTTTAGTGAGCACAATCTTATTGCAAATCTAGTTGTCATTCCCATGATGAAATTTGACGTTATACTAGGGATGGATAGGCTCTCAAAGTTTAATGCTAAGATCAAATGCAGCAGTAATGAAATCTCAGTAGTCTTAAATTAATGACCTATAATTATCTTCCAAGGAGAGATATCCCAACCTGATCCTTGCCTAGAGGCACCTCATATAAGCCTTCTTTATGGAGTAAATTGGTGAGGATGAAGAAGGAAAAGGGATTATATAAATAAAATATGTTCCGATTGTTCAAGAATACATGGATGTATTTTCTGAGGAGTTACCTGGACCTCCCCTGAAAAAGAGGTAGAGTTCTCCATTGAACTTGTACCTGGATCTCAACCGATATCAAAGACTCCATATAGAATGGTAAATGTGGATCTATAGGAGTTAAAGAAACAACTCTAAGACTTGTTGGAGAGGGTGTTTATCTGACCGAGTGTGTCTCCATGGGGAGAACCAGTTCTCTTTGTAAATAATAAGGATGGATCAGTGCAGCTATGCATTGATTATAGATAACTGAATGGGATTACAGTGAATAACAAATACCCTCTTCCAATAATTGATGATTTATTTGACCAACTTCGTGGGGCTTAATTCTTCTCCAAGATTGATCTTTGATCTGGTTATCATAAACTGAGGGTGAATAAGGAAGATATTCCCAAGACTACCTTCCGATCAAGATATGGGAATTTTGAGTTTACTGTTATTCCCTTCATCTTGACTAATGCTCCTGCTATTTTCATGGATTTGATGAATAGATTATTTAAGGACTACCTTGATAACTTTGTGGTAGTTTTTATTGATGATATTTTGATATATTCAAAAATTCGTGAGGAGCATGAAGATCGTCTAAGGGTTAAATTGAAAACTATGCAGAAGGAGAGGCTCTTTGGAAAGTTCTGCAAGTGTGAGTTTTGGTTACAAAAAGTGTCTTTATTGGGGCACATCGTAACCAATGAAGGAATCTCAGTTGACCCTACAAAGACAATGGTTGTGGAGGAGTGGCCTCAACCCACAAAAGTGACTGCGATTCATAGTTTCCTTGGTTTAGCAGGATATTATAGGAGGTTTGTGAAAAACTTTTCATGGATTTCTAATCCACTAACCAAGTTGACTCGAAAAGGGGTTAAGTTTATCTGGATAAAGGAATGCGAGGAAAGTTTCCAACAGCTGAAGAATAGATTGGTTACTGCACCTGTATTAACAATGCCCTCTATCAGAGAAGGATTAATTAATTTTAGTGATACATCTCTGAAAGGTCTTGGGTGCGTCCTCATGAAAAATGACAAGGTAATTGCTTATGCATCTCGTCAGCTAAAGAAACATGAGAAAAATTATCCTACGCATGATCTAGAGCTGACAGCAGTTGTTTTTCCTCTAAAGATATGGAGGCACTATCTTTATGGGGAGAAGTGTGATATATACACCGATCACCAAAGTTTAAAGTGTATTTTCACACAAATAGAATTTAACATGAGGCAAAAGAGATGGTTGGATATTATTAAAGACTATGATTTTTCAATTCATTATCACCCTGGAAGAGCAAACAAAGTCGCAGATGCATTAAGCAGGAAAGACCCTTTTGTTCTGGAAACAATGAGGATCCTAGGAGATCCCTTGATTAAGGATCTAGTAAATCTGGACATGGGAATTTTAAGGGAAGGTACATAATCAACCCTATTCCAAATGATTTCCCAACCTTAATTACTAGAGAAGATCAAGAAGGCTCAAAAAGAAGATCTTTTTTTGCAAGAGAAGTTTGAGGCTATGAAGGATGAGAAGTTTCCTGATTTCAATATTGATCAAGAAGGTGTATTGAAATTTCGTACAAGACTATGTGTTCCATATATTCCAGAGATAATGAAAGAACTGATGGATGAATCTCATAAATCTACTTTCTCTATACATCCGGGAAGCACTAAAATGTATAGAGACCTTCGTGATCATTATTGGTGGGATAACATGAAGCGGGAGATTGCTGATTACACTACAAGGTGCCTAGTGTGTCAACAAGTAAAGGTAGAACGAAAACTTCCTAAGGGGGTATTAAAACTGCTACCCATACCAGCATGGAAGTGGGATAATATCACTATGGACTTTGTCACTGGTCTCCTGAAAAATTCCAAAGGAAACAATGCGATATGGGTTATTGTGGACCGTCTCACCAAGACTTCCAATTTTATCTCCATTCAGGAAGATTTCTCTTTGGATCAACTTTCCATGATATATGTAAAGGAAGTGGTAAGGCTGCATGGGGTACTGCTATCCATCATATCTGATCATGATCCAAGATTTACATCAAAATTATGGAGAAGTCTTTAATATGATCTGAATACTGAATTGAATTTTAGCATGGCCTATCATCCTCAAACTGATGGCCAATCTGAAAGGACTATTCAGACACTTGAGGACATACTGAGATTATGATCAATGGAATTTAAAGGTGGATGGGATCAACACCTCCCATCAGTGGAGTTCTCATACAACAACAGCTTCCATTCGAGTATTCAGATGGCACCCTATGAAGCTCTATATGGAAAGTGATATAGAACTCATACTTGTTGGGATGAAGTTGGTGTGGGAAAGATTATTGGGACTGATCTTGTGAAAGAGATGACAGAAAAAGATCATGCCATCTAACAACACATAAAGGCTTCTCAGATTCAGAAGAAGAGCTATACTGACAACTGTCGAAGGGACTTGGAGTTTGGTGTTGGCGACAAAGTATTCCTTTGAATTTATCCATGGAAGAGAGTCATGCGGTTTGGGAAGAAAGGTAAGCTCAACTCTAGGTACATTGGACCCTATGAAATCCTTGATCTCATTGAAGCAGTGTCCTATCGTCTAGAACTTCCACCGAACCTAGCTCAAGTTCACGATGTCTTCCATGTATCTCTCTTGAGGAAGTACATACTCGAACCTTCGCATGTACTGAACCCAGAGGTGGTACAACTGGAACATTACCTCTCTTATGAGGAGAAGCCAGTGGAGATCTTAGACTGTAGAGGCAAGGTTCTACGCAACAAGAATACCCACCTTGTGAAAGTGTTGTGGAGGAATCATAAGTATAAAGAAGCGACATGGGAGCCTGAGGAAACAATGAAGCAAAAGTACCCTCACCTTTTCAACTAGGCCTTTGGTTAAAAATTTCAGGGATGAAATTTCTTAAGGGGGGAAGAATGTAATGACCCAAACTTTTTGAATAGTATATTAATTTACTCTCAACGATTTAATAGATATGTTAATGGTTAATGCAGAAAGAAGAGTCGATGGATTCATCTAGTAGAGTCGAACCTTATGAAGCCCACTTATCAGAGCTTGGGAAGGAGGTGGCATCTTTGGGATTTTCTTTGGACCAAGCCCAAGCCAAACTACAGCATGTCAAGCTTGAGTAGAGTCACCTACAAGAGAAGTTCAAGTTAGTGGAGTTTACAACTAGGGCAATGTTATCCGAGCCTCCCTCAGATTCTCACACCTTATCACACCTTACACTTAGTTAATATGCTGGTGTTGTAAGGGTATATATAACGAGACCATAGCTACTTTGTGTAATCCTTTGAGATAAATAAATTGTGATTTCTTCATATGGTGAAGTTTGTGAATTTTCAGATTTATGGATAAATATAGGATGTATCTTATGAATGAATTTTGAAAAAAATGATATTTTAAAATATTTATGTAAACCTTAAATAATTAATAATGTGTAAGGATTTTCAAAAAATGGTCTTCTACAAATGTGATCTGTAAGAAATTTATAATCTAATAAGATCAACTTAATTTTTGGTGAATAGTAAGTCATGAATAGTGATTTTATGCTTAGGATTAGTAATGAGACCAAATGGATTAGTAATCTCACTTAAAGAAAGTATAAATATAATTTAGGCACCTTGATTAAGTAATGTAATTCAATAAAATAGGTAAATAACTGTTTCAGAAATTATTAGTTAAGTTTTTTCAGGTGAATAGTGTTTTTTATTTAAAAATTAAATTAAAAATATTTAGAAAATTATTTTTATAAAATGGAGTTAATTTTTGAATTCAGAGCATTGATATTATGTTAAGGTTAATTTTTGGTATTTTTTTGAAAAAGTTGAATTTTTGGTGAATAGTGAATTTTCAGTTGAGAGTTTTAGGTGTTTAATGAAATCATTAAGGTTGTAATAATTATGTAATAATTATGGTTGAATTATGAATATTAATATAAGGTATGAGGTGTACCAAGTGGACAATACCATGGGAAAGCCCATGGTTTTTCCAATACCACCAATGAGGTGTCCCTTGGCCATTAATGCCTTGTCCCCTCACTTCCCCTATAAATACCAAGCCATTCTCTCATCCTTTCGATTCCAAAATCCTCCTCAATGAGTTTATGGTCTCATTACCTCCCAAGGAGTCCTACCAAGGTTCCCTCAAGCCTCCAAATGACCCAAACTTCAATATTTCGAAATTACTCTTCAAGGTAAGGGATCCTACCTCTCTATTTCTTTTCATGTATTCTCCTTTATTTCATTTATTTTAAGCTCCATGTTCTTCTGTTGGGGATTTTAATTTATATTCATCCTACTATCCTTTTCATTTTCATACGATTAAAGACCTCCACTTTCTCTCATCAATTCATTTTAATAATGTTTAAGTGGCGCCATTAGGCTGCCGAATTTTTGTAAGCGATTCTTTCACCCTTCTCATTTTCAAGTTCTATTTTCATGTAAAGTCATTCAAGTTACTTTTTATTATGTTGGGGTATGATCTATATATCCATAATACTTTTATTTTATGTTCATATGATGAGATACCCTATTTGATCTCATTAATTCATTTTTTGATGTTTTAAGTGACATCGTTAGGCTGCCGAATTTTCATTAGAGAAATCTTATTTTTTGTCTTCCTTCCATGTTTTTCATTTCATATTTTATTTATTTAAAATTTCATTACCATGTTCTTATATCTTTTATATTATGTCCCTCTATTGTTTTTTGGATCATCTATGAGTGGGTAACCCATGTCCCCTCTCTTTTCAATGTTTTCTAAAACCATGGAACATAGCCGTTATGCTGCAGAATTTTTCGTCTCAAAATGTCTCTATTTGTTTCCCAAATTATTTTATTTTATTAAGTGAATACTCAAATATCTTTATTATAAAGGGGTATTCACATGTATATCACCATTTTCTATTTTAATTATGTTATTTACATACTATAAACCCACTTTCCTTTTTCCGTGGGTTTAAAATGACATAAAGATCATGTCTTAAAAGCAGTTTTTAAAACGTTATGATTATGAAATGAAACCCATTTCTTTTATGCTATATGGGTTATTTATAAAATGTTTGATGATGATATATGTGTATCACATGATGATAAAGACAAATTTAAGGGTGCGCCCGGATAGTGCTCTAATGTATTGGGTAATGTTGTAATCTCTAGGGATTAAAATTTTAACGATACCTTGGTGAATAACCTTGGTAATTTTTTTAATGACACATTGGGGATGGACCTTGGTGAAACGGAAATGATTGTTTAATTTAAATGTTGTGGCCACATCTTCAAGTTATGAAATATGTTATTTTTATTATGATATGCCTCATTATTTCTTTCTCATGACTTAAAGTTATTTTTCATGACTTTATTGATGTATCTCAAGTTCACATGTTAAATGCTTCCCCTTGTTTCCCTTACTGGGCCTTCTGCTCACCCTTTCTTTTGATGTATGTCCCCAGGTTATGAGATGCAGTAATGAACCTAGGATAAACATAAGGAGAATACTTTCAAGTGTTTAAGAATAATGTTTTATGTTTTCATGTATTAAGTTCCTAGTTTCCAAGATACTAAACCTCAAAGATCCTCAGTTTTGTATATTGTAATGAAAGTTAATGTGATGATTAAGCCTATAAAATAAATTGGGCCTAAGTAATGTACACCATTGTATCTTACAATAAGGATTTACTATGACTTATTCTAAATTTTTTTCTAGATTACCAGACAATTTTATTAATATTAGAATCTCTCATAGAGTTCTCTGGGCCCAAATATCCATGATCTCTCTTGGTCCATTGGTCAACATTTTAGAAGCTCACTCGGTTTTCCTCTTAAAAGTCTCTCTCATACCCATGAAAATATTTTAGAAGATTGGTTTATTTACCTCTTCAAAGGATATCTTAGTCCCTTGAACAACATACCATTGTTAGTACACAAAATAATCTAGGTTCTCAATGGCTTTGTCACCAAACACACAACCATGGTCTCCCATGTTCTACTCAATTCCAAACACACAAACATAAACATGTTCTAAGAAACATAATACATTTCAAAATAAAAAAACCAACTTTACCATTTAAAAAAACACATTCCTTGAGTTAATATACACCCATTTAAAACAAAATACCTTTCTCAAGGGAAAACCCCCAATAGACCCCCAAAATAAAATACATTTAAATCCATAACAATTTATCATCATATGATCGATTTAAAAACAAATTTCATAAATCCCTTATTCCAAAAACATGTTAAATTTTTTTCAAAATTAATGTATGATTTAAAATACCTTTCAATATCCCATCTAAAATAATTAAACCTATTTGAGCCTTTTTATCAAATATTTAAGGTGCATTAAAACCAACCTAATTTAGAAAACCCACTTTAATCATAAAATATGTAGTTATATTTATGTATCACATTAAACATGGATAAATAATGTTTTTTAAATTAAACTGGATGAAATTTGATAAAAACCCAAAATGAAACTAATAATCAAAGGTTATCCATCAAAATAAACCCATAAATAGGTACAATTACCTTTAATATTAATCAACACTTGTTTCCTTTCATGAAAACCACTTGAATTAAGAAATATGGGTCTTAACACACCTAATACATAAATAAAAGGGCCAAATAAAACATTATTAGCCATAGGTTTAACCTAAAATAAGGATATGGTTTCCCTTTATCTAGTAAATGTAAGAAAAGGTGTATACAAGGAGAAGAGTAAGAGAAACCATTAAGAATTCAATATTTCCTTAAATGAAACCATATGAGAGGCAAGAAATCCACTATAAACCCAAGCTGGAATCTCCCTAGATAAGGGGAAAGGTATGTTCCTAATGGGGAGAATAAAAAATGGTTAGGGAATTCAAATCCCATAAGGAAAAAATGGGAATTCCCAAATTCTTATTGACCTAGAAATCCACATGGTTTGTTGGTGGGATTAGGCAAACTCTGCACTAAAATTACAGGAGCTATTATCGACCCAAAAAACAAGGTTGCATGATTTCCCCAAAAACCTCAACCAATTAGATTAACTATTTGATAGGCCATATTTCTCACATCACCCTCGTATAGTTAACTACATGCTTAAACAAACCATGTTCCATCCATGGTCCAGGGTTTGATTTCCTAAACACCATGTTTTTTAACCCCTTACACCTAGGAACTCCAAGAACAAAAGAACTGGTAAATAAAAACCCAACTAAGACATTCCAATTACCTGAAAAGTGTCACAAACCTCCCAATCATGTCACTTTCTACCAAAAAAAATCCCTTTTCATTAAAAACAAAAATAACGAGTCACAAACCACACTCTATAAAGTAAATTGAGTTTCAAGATTAACTATTAGAGTGGGACCTAGTAAGAACTTCCAAACACTGGTGATTCCCCTTTACCAAACAATCATTTCCACACAACCACTCATCATATCCAAGTAAAATGAAACCATGCTAAACAATAAAACATTGAAAATATAATGGCGATTGATCATAGTCCTCACCACCATTTATAAATATTATAGATGGTTTAAAAAGAGAGAACGCCTCGAAATAAGTCATGCGCTACATGAAATAATATTTGAGTAGTTTTGAGTAACACTTAGGGATAATTAATTAATCTATTCTAACTTCCTCCATGAAAAACCAATCCCTAGAAACTTAACATCCACATGGTTGAGATGAAAATATGTATATTGCACATATAATAGAAAAGGATAACTTACAAGCATGACACCACAAGAAATGACATGGGATATCGACCTGGGTCACTGTACCCTATGGATAAACTAGGACCCCAATATGAAAAATATCCTATAGAAAACCCTACAATTCTAGAACTATAAATTTCTTAATGGTCAGAGGAAAACACCTATCTTAGTTACCTAATCTCTAACCTAAAAGTCAATCCCACCCATATCAATAGGAAACTATCCTTAAAATGGTCACGATATAAGAAATCAATAAAAGTTAAAAATAAATAAAACTATAATAGTAAGGCATGAACTGAAGATGAAAAATTCAAGAATTTAATAGCCAAATCATACATTCACATTGCACAAAAAATTAATCCACTTAGATTAAATAAAAACAATCACTTTGAAAACCATTTCTCTAGGCATGAACCCAGTTTTTAAAATACCTCCCCCTCATTATTATTTAATAATGGTGGATTTTATGCCTTTTTTCCAAAAATGTTAGAACGCCAAAAGAGGATTATTTATTAGAAACCATGTGACAAACCAAAACTCATTTTTTTATCTTTGAAATCTTTTTTCCTCTAAAATCTTCTCAAATCACAACAATTTATTCTTAAAACCACCTTCCAAATCATTTCCATATAAAAAATTGAAAGATAATATAACAAAACTAAGCTCAGTGTATGAAAATGGGGAAACTAATATCGAATAAATGGTCAAGGGTACAAGAAAAATAAAGGATTTATAATAATAATAATAATGTTAGGGGATATATAGAAGGAATAACCACCAAAATACCTTAAATAATATGATATAGGATATAAAATTCTCATAGGAAAATTAATAGGACTCTATATGGATTATTACCCGCCCACTCTGTTTAGAAAAAAACATAAAGTTTTAAAATAGGTCTTAAATAAAAGACTTAGAAAACCAAGGTTCCTCTGAATGGTAAATGTCCCAATCTAAACCATTATATAAGATCAATATCATGAAATAATTTTCTAAACCATCATCTAAATAATTTTCATGACCCATTGGAAGAATAATTTCAAGAGTTAATTAATTTTCATTTGAAACACTAATTAGTATTTAAAAACCCCTTTACATTCACTACATGATTGAATCAGGGTCAATGAATTTTAAAATATCACACTATTTTTAAAACTCTTTCCCCACAATTTCCAAAACACTTGAATGATTATGTCATTATTTTAATCACAAAGAAAAAAAGTAATGTTGAAAAACAAATTTCCCATTTCATTTCATGACCCAAACAAGGTCATGACCCATTAAAAATGGAAAATTTAGTTTTAAATAAAAAATTAAAACTTATCAATAATTTTAAATTCAAGTCCCAAATGAATTTCCATGTGAGAACCATTTTCCATCATGACATAAATTCACCTCAACAACAATTAAAATACAAAAAACCAAACACAAAAGGGTTAAACATTAGCATTTGGTAATTTTAAATTATTGATCACTCAAGTAATGGAATTACACCTACCCCCAGTTCAATGAAATCCTAGGTTGGAATTAATATCCTAAAAATAAGAAATAACCCAAAAAAATTCTAGGGATCCTCTAAACCCACCTAATAATTAGAGGATGTCAAGAACATAAAAGGGAAAATCTAAAATTGGATGAAACCAAAATAAGTTGATCTCATAAATAAAACAATCTAAAATTTATCAAGGCCTTTCTCGGAGGTACATAGAAACCAACACATGACAAGATCCAAACATCCCAGGATTCTCAAAAAAAATAAGTGGTTCCTTAGAAAAGGGAAAAAATAAAAGCACTAATTCAAAAAAATCCCTGGAAATAATATTTTCAAATATCATTGAAAATATCATTTGGAAAATCAAATGTTTTATACCCACCCAAAAATGAGATCCACTAATATCAAAAATTATTTAAAGCATGGTCCAATACCCTTCATTATAAAAAACCCCAAATAAATTTTCATAGAAAGAAAATATCAAACTCCCTTCCAAATAAATTTCAAATTTAATTCTGAAATAAAAATTTTAAAAAAATTCCATGGACCTTTAAATAGATAAAAAAAAATTATTTGATCATCAAGATAATTTTTCATTTTGAAAAGAGTTTCCAAATGACATTTTGAAATGGTAAATCTCAAAGAAATATCAATCATAAACCAATTCTTAAAACAACCCACTTTTAGAATTTAATATCTTACACAAAATTAAAAAATTTATTCTTAAATTATTTTTCACCCAAATGTTTTACTTAGGTCCAGTTTTAAAAAAATAACTTCTTGAATTTTAACAATAGAACAAAATAATTATAAACTACCAAATAAAAGTTTTAAAAAAACCTAATGTTATTCATCTCTTCTATTTTGATATCCATTTTTCATTTAAAAAAAATTCCACTAGGGAATAAATAGAACACACTGGCACACATCTAAACTAAAACCATATTAAACCATATTAATTGGCATAAAACACCAATAAAAATTGTCTTATAAGATACCATACTAATGGAATACTCCCTTGGAATCAACCAAGGAAGCAACACATACAAAATAAAAATCTTGGAGAAGAAATTATATAGTCCAGGGTTTTGATGAATGAGTTAGTGGACCATTATCCACACATGTAATGTGCACTATCATGGTTACTTATTTATTATACACAATAATTTCATGGATTTATAGAACATGTGTGTTAATCATGTAACCCTAGTCTATTCACTATTTTTTTCTCTGAATATCAAACCAAACACTTCAATTACTGATACAATCGATGGGGATCAAACATACATCTATACATATCAACATCCATCTAAATCATCCAAATCAAAACTCATGATCGAGAATAAATCTAGATACACCCATGGAAACTCAAGGTTTCATGCAATGAATAGCTGTCAAGGCCCTTTCCCATAGACTACACTCTAGTATTAATGATGATCCTAGTCTTCAAAATACCCAGACTCACCCCAATAAATAAGAGATCCTCATTTTTATACTATTGTGTAATGAACCAACTAGATACACCCATCCTAAGGAATCTTGATCTTGTCAGATACATACACGAGGTGACTTCTCGATCACCCTAAGCTTGAAACTAGTAATACGGTCTTAGAACATAATTATTTTGAATGATTCCACCATACAATAAATACAAAAATTACTTATACCTAAACCAAATTAGTGTAAATAGCATAAAATAAAGGAAGAAAATAGATACTAAAAAGAAAAAAAGAATCAGAAGTATAACCAAAAATCATAACATTAATGAAAAAACATCAACTCCTCACAAACACAAGGAAAAGGACTAACCGATATAAGAAATATCAATAGATTAAACTCAAAAAATATTTCATCCTAACCAAAACCCCATGAGACCATGTATCCACCAACAAGAGCACTCTCAGATGATGGGAATCAAAAACTGACACCAAAAACATGTGAACTTACCCATATATGTGTTGAACAAAATTGATATTTCATATTCCCAAAGGCATATGTAGGGTGTGTTTCTAAAATACCAGTAGGATACCACCATGAATCAATATAAGGATTTTATAACCATTCAAACTGATACATCTCATTTGAAACACCATTTTTCATAACCAAGTTCACTTTTTAGAAAAAAAATATCATTAGAAGAAAATAAATTATATATTTCTTTAGGTCTGTCAAAAAACAAACCATCTTTTAAAATAAGAGTAAAAAATGGGTTCCCAAAACATTTCTAAACATGTATAAAATAAATAAATAATTACATATGGAAAATAATTCTCAACTCACTAAAACATAGAATAAACATGACCATAAAGGAATGAATTATTAAATAAATAGGTAATGGAAAATGGGAATAAGCATGATTAATGTCACTTGTAACCAAAGGTTTTTAATCATAGATGCATGAGAATAAAATAATTTCATAATAAAAATATGATAAATTGGGAAAGAGTGAAAAGTATAACATAATCACACAAGGTATTCTCAACATGAAATAATAATATTAAATCAACAAGGAATAAGTAATGTGAACCATGAGATCTAACTGTAAGAGTGTAGTATGACTTAGTCTAACCAAATATTGATATCTAGTTAGACTGTTTTAACAAGTTTGGAAGATCTCATGGTATTCCTCAGAACTAAAAATATTTGATCTATATGATACCTATGTTCAATTTTTTGGAGTCTTGATCAGACTCCCCCCCCCCCCACCATTGGAACTTTTGGTCCCTTGAACAATAACTTAGAAACTAGCTTGGTCTTCCTCCTCAATATCTCTCTCAGTCCCTTGAACAGCATATCATATCTAGTCTATGACATAAGATAGTGTCCTAATGACTAAGTCACTAACACACACCCAACATCTCCCATGTGATACTCAATGTGTAACATAAAAATATACACATGTTTCAACACACAAAAGAGATTTCAAAATTTTTTCAACCAAAATACACATTTAATGCAATTGGTTGAGGAAGGCATGACAGGTTCAGAGAATATTAGAGCCAAAATAGACCAAAATCCCAATAAAGAGTCTTCTCCCCAAAGCTTCCTTCCTTGCGCAATGGCCAAAGCTCATGAAGCTCCCTGGCCGAGAAGTTCCCTTCATGAAATTGCGAAGGTTTGATGATAAAACTCCATGCAATGATTTTTTGAGTTTCGATGTACTTCACGAATGCACAAATGGATGATGGTGTCTTCACGAGCCTGACATAGATTCTCCCATTCATGAAGCCCAAAATTTCTTCCCAAAACATCTCCAATATTTATTAAACCCTTTTCCAATAAATATAACCCTTAGGTCAACATTTTTCAGATGGTTACCTGACCTTTCGGCTTCCAAATATCTTTTTATTAATAAACCTCCTGAGCATCACATACTAATGTGAATTGGATCACAATTAGTATCTAGGATTCATGAAACCAATTTTCTTATGTTATTGAAATCCTACACAAATGTGGTGATGAATTTAGAAAAGGAATACACTCTCTATGAAAGAAAAAAAATACCCTATGTGGTACACGAGGCTTCACAAAATCATTAATACTTTAAGAAGAAATACTCTCATGAGCAAGGAATTCCCCATGAGGTAGGGTTACCATGCATTAGAATACCTAATCCTTAATGAGGACATTGAACTATGAAAAGAATTTGAGATTCATTAATAACCTCTCTATAAGGCCCCATGCATCATGAAACCTCTCTCACAGTCCTCTTCATGGTGCCTCCCATCTTCTAACTCTACTTCTTGAAGGTTGGGTTCCCAAGCCCCCCACACCAATCCAGAACTAGTTCAACTACACCTCCATTCCCCATGTGACCTATGCCACCCACATTTCTGTCTACCCACTCCACTCCAGGTGTGTCTTGAGCCTTCCACCTATATGTTTCTTCTAAGCATAGGTACCCAAATTTCAATATATTCTAATCATAGGAACCCTAAAATAGACCTTGTGAATGGACACTCCTCCCTAGAAGTTCCAAAGTCATTCCCTTCTCAAAGGTGCATGATCTATGTGATAAAACACTATATTTTTTGAATATTTTATTGATAATAAATGATAAAATTTCTTCATATTGTGTTAAATATGTTTATTTAGAAAATATTTGGGATTAGATCATTCATTTGAATATTTGATGGAAATTCTAGTTTTACCCTTTATAGTGCACTGTAGTATTTTGAAGATAAATATTTTAATATTTAATATTTGAACTTGATATTTTGTAACTATGTTCCTGAATTAATTGGATACAACTATTTTTTAGGACATTGGAGCTAAATAGAGCATTTTCTTGGACTAAATGGACCATGAAGTCAAAGGTGGGATGAACCCTCCAGATTGGACATTGGTTCTGTATTTGGGCCATAATACATTCATTTGAGATTTTATTAGGCCCAAATTTTGAGAGGATCTCTCTAATCTAATTTGGAACAAATCATTCTTCTGGAATAATAGTTGGTTCACATGTTTGGATTTCAAATTGGCAGTTCAAGTTGTATTAAAATACTTGGCCGAGATTCCCCATTCACACTTCAAATCTCTTTAAACCTAGCCACCCATCCACTCAATAAATTAGTGTTTTTCTCATTTGAAGGGGTTGGGACGTGCATTATAAAGTTTAGGGAAGAGGATAAGAGGTTAAACTCTAATTATCCAAGCAATTCAATAAGGGTATCTCTTGAAGTAAGGATCCCTTCGTCGAAGACCTCTTCTTCTTCCTCATGTTGTAATGTTTGTGTTTTCATAATAAACTTCTTTGTTCTTCTTTTATTTCTTCTATTTTCGTTTGTTTTGTTCAAATTTAATATTCTATTAATCTTAATAATTGTTATTGAATTAATAGTAGAAACTTTATTGGGTTTTACCCCTTCTAAACCTTTGCACATGCAAAATGTTTCTACGATGACTACACCGCCCATGAAAGGGTAGTTTTTTTAGTAATCGATATAACTCTAACATTCTTCATTAATTTATTTTGAATAAATGAGATACTTTAATTCACATAATATGATCTATTAATTTATTTTTTAATTTAAATGAAACTAATCAGGCAATTGAATAATTGACACAAAAACACACGAGGTCGGAAGTTATGTAAATTATGAGAGTGTGATCTCAATCGGTAATACAAGACCACACGTGATAAATTTATAGAGTTAAAATATAATACCTAAACTCAATTAATCCTCATTTCCAGAACTTATATGTGATCTAAATATCCACTAACCATAATCCAACCTATGAATATCAATCAAAGTAGGGTGTTGTGATTGCATGTTCCGAAGCTAGCCTAAGGTTTACGTAATTCCATCTTTGTGGTTAAGTTAACTCCCATAGGGTTTGAGGGTTAACAAATTAGAGGATTATAATTAAGTGGATGTTAATTTAAATGATAATGAAAAATAATTGAGTGAAGAGGTATAGTAAGATTGATTACTCCTTTTAAAATATTTTCTAAAAAAACACGTTCTTGTTGCATTGAATTTAATTTCAAAATTAAAAAAAAAATGCAATCTTCTTCCAGAAAACTTATTCTAGTTTTATAAATGATAAAAAACCACCCATCATTTTGAGTATTTTTTTATTATATTATATTTTATTTTTTTAATAATTTAAATAAGTTGTTTTAATTTACTTCCTCCTTTGAGAGACAACCTTGGTCAGCCACTCTGTTGCAACTAAGTAACGCAAAACCAAACATCATTTGAAAGTGCCCACGATAGTGAATTTCAAATTGGTTTTATTTCCATAGAGGAAAGTAATTATTTCAACCAATTAGAGGCATTTATTTTATTTTAAATTTTATTATCTTGTTCTCTTCATTCATTCTTCTTTAACCAATCTGTTTTTTCTTTTTTTCTTCTTCATATTCTATTATTTTCTTATTCTTTTTAGAAAATCAACTCAAACTTTTAATTTTTATTTTACAATGGTCCACTTTACTTTTTTTATTTTTATTTTATTTATGACCCAAACTAATTATAAGGATATATTAGATCTTGAAATTGAGATTGAACGCATCCTTAGGTCTCGAATCAGACATTCTTAGTCGACGGGATGTTTCAAATTTCAATCAATTGGAGAATTTCTCCACTCCAAGAACACTGAAATTGGAAACACTTCAAATTAAAACATAAAACTATAAACAATGGATGAAAACAATACCAATTAAATAAATAGGACCATTTGAGAATTGGATGCACCTGATATTTATTATCAACCAAATTGCATTGCATACCCAAATCTCGAATTAGACTTTAAACTAAAATATGGATAAATTCACCTTCTTACAAAATTTCATGGATTATTTTGTGAGGATACATATAAAAATTTAAAAGAATTTAATGTTATTTTCTCAACCTTAAAACCAAGAAATGTTTCTTAAGATCAAATCAAACTAAGAGCATTCTCATTCTCACTCGATGGAGCTGCAAAGGATTGGATGTATTATTTACAACCTGAAGATGTAACTTGTTGTAACCATTTGAAATGTCTTTTCTTGTAGAGTTTTTTTCTATAATCAAGGACCACATCCATTCAAAAAGAGACCCTGGGGATCAAGAAAGAACAAGTGGAGTCAATTTATGTGTATTGGGAGTGATTGAAGAAGTTGTGTTCAAGTTTCCCACATCACCAAATAAGTGAGAAAATCATCATCCAGTACTTCTATGAAGGACTCACACCTATGGAGAGAATCATGGTGGATGCCGCAGATGGAGGGGAATTGGTGGAAAATACATAGTAGCTTCTTGTGCATTGATCAACAAGATGACACAAAACTCCCAACATTTTTGTGATAAAGGTACACCACATGTCAGGGGAGTACATTAGTTAAGTCCTTCCTCTCTTGAAAATCATTTGATTAATACTATGTTGGAATAATTGACCACTATGGTGAGGCATATTGATTTGGCACAAAATAAATCCCAACCCCATACTTCAAGGCCTTATGGCATTTTCACTGAGACAAGCCACCAAACTGATTGTTTCCCACGACTATAAGAAACGGAGGATTGCACATCAGTATTCCTAGGGAGACCATATAAGCAGCAACAACAGACATATCCCCAAAAGAATTTTGATTCATTTTCTCCAACATACAAATAAGTGTGGAAGTATCAATCAGACATGAGGTATGGCTCTGGATAACAAAAAGGCCACCTTTTCAGCAAAACTTCTAGTATCCTCCACCTTACCAATAGGGTTTCCAACAACCCTAAAAGAGATTTTAAGCCCAAGTATCAACAAGACAACAATAAGGAAATTCTCAGCCAAAGGTAGATTCTAACACTGATGATCTTTTGAAGAAAATTGTTTTTAATTAACATAATGAGCTAAATATTCAAGGTTCAGAGATGAGGGAGTTGAAGACTCAAATGAGCCAGATTGTCACTGCCCTCCATGAACTGGTAAGTAATAATTCTAGAAATATACCTTTCCAAACTACTCCAAATCCCAAGGGGAATGTAAGTGCCATCACGTTGAGAAGTGGGAAGAAAAAACTGATATCTCAACACCCATCATTCCACCAAGATTTACCTCAACTCTAGATAAGCCTCATTCCACACCAACTGATGATGAAACCAATTAGAAAGGTAAAATTAAGAAAAGTATTGATGATGTTCCTCCTAAACCCCTTCCATTTACAAAAAAATTTGTACAAACCAAAAATATGGATGAAGAGGTGATGAAAAAAATATGTTTTGGATACATTCAAGCATGTGGAGATCAAAATCCCATTACTTGAAGCCATTAAGAAAATCCCAAGGTATGCCAAATTTTTAAATGAACTTTTCACCAATCAAAGACGGCTCAAGGGAAATGAGAGGATCAATCTTGGAAGAAATATGTTAGCACTCATTACACCAACTCTAGCAATGCCAACAATATTAAAGGATCCTATGACATTCACCATACCATGCACCATAGGGTAGTTACACTTTTCATATGCTCTTTGTGATTTGGGAGCTTCCATAAATGTGATGACTCACTCTATATTCTCCTCTTTGATGTTTGGTGAGTTGAAGCCCATAAGAGTGGTGGTGCAGTTGGCGAATAGAGATATGACATATCCAGTGGGATTCCTTGAGGATGTACTTGTCCGGGTAAGGGACATGCTCTTCATAGTAGATTTATATATGCTTAACATGGAGTACGATCAGGTAAGTTCTCATGATACCATTATCTTAGGTAGGCCCTTCCTCAAAACTATAAAAATAATCATAAATGTCCACGAGGGCACACTTTCCGTGGATTTTAGAGATGAAGTTGTGATATTTAATGTTATGGACTACATGAAGTACCATCAGAGGACTGTTTTGTGTTTGTTATCTCTAATTTTGAACCACCATATAAAAACCCCATGGAATTTTATTGTCCTATGCTTAAGAAGATTATGAGTATTGGTTCTAGTTTAATGTCTAAGAGTACTTTCACACCTGTTTATAATGTAAAATACTCTCTTAGATTTGATTTTGAAATGGATTCATATTCTGATTTTGATCATGTGAACTCTGATTATAACAAGGTCGTTGAGTATACTGATGGATTTGATAAACTATTCTATGATTTTGATGATGTCTATTCTGATACTGATGTTTATTGTGAACCTATTTTAGTTCCTTCAAATTCTCCATCCATACACCACCCCTTACATTGGAACTGAATCCATTGACACTAAATCTCAAATACTAATACTTGTTGAGTAGTGAGAAATTACCTATTACCATTGCAAACAATCTCCCTTTTGAACATGAAGATTTTTTTTGAATCTTTTGAGGGAGAACATTAAATAAATCAAGTGGACCTTGGATAACATATCAGGTATTAGCCCCTCAATTTTCATGCATAGAATTCTTTTGGAGGATGAGGCTAAACCAGTTAGGCAACCACAAAGGAGACTCAAGACAACCCTTCTAGAAGTTGTTAAAAAAGAGGTTGAAAAATTGCTCGAGGTAGGTATAATTTATCCCATTTTAAATTCTCAATGGGGGAGTCCTATTCAGGATGTGCCTAAGAAAAGTGGTGTTACTGTTGTTAAAAATAATAAAGATGAGTTAGTTCCAATGACGGTACAAAACAATTGGCACGTGTTTATTGATTGTAGGAAACTACATATGTCCACTCGTAAGGACCATTTCCCCATCCCATTTATTGAATAAATTATTGAGAGACTAGATGGGAAAACACACTATTGTTTCTTGGATGAATTTTTTTGGATATTTTCAAGTTTCTATTTCTCTGAAGGATCAGGAGAAGACAACATTCACTTGTCCATTCGGTACGTTTGCCTACCGAAGGATGCCATTTGAACTTAGAAATGCCCGAGGTACCTTCTAGAGATGCATGGTGAGTATTTTTCTGATTATATTGAGATCTAAATGGAGATATTTATGGATGATTTTACAGTGTATGGATCCTCATTTGATGAACGTCTAAGTAGTTTCGAAAAGGTGTTGAATTGTTGTATTGAGAATAATCTGGTCCTGAACTTTGAAAAGTGTCATTTCATGGTAGAGAATGACATTGTCTTAGGGAATGTAGTGTCAAAACATGGGATAGAGGTTGATAGATCTATGATAGACATTATTTCATCCTTACCATATCCTTCATGTGTGCATGATGTTATATCTTTCCTAGGGTATGTAGGATTTTATCGGTGTTTCATAAAATATTTTAGTAAGATTGCTCTTCTTATGTCATGATTACTTCAAAAGGATTATGATTTTGTGTTTGATGATTATTGTAGGACTTCCTTTGATGAGTTAAAGAAGTGTCTGACCACTCCACTGATCATACAACCACCACTGTGGGAACATCCTTTTGAGCTTCTATGTCATGCCACCAACTTCATAGTTGGAGCTGTCTTATCTCAGAGGGTGGAGGGACGTTCACATGTGATTTCATATGCATCGAGAACACTAGATTCAACCCCATAAAACTACAAAACCATAAAAAAGGAGTTTATTTCCATCATATTTTCTTTAGATAAATTCTTTTCATATTTATTGGGCTCTAAAGTAGTTGTTTTTTCTAACCATGGAACTCTGAGGTAACTATTGAAGAAGCCGGATGCAAAGCCCAAACTTATCTGATGGATGATCCTTTTTAAAAAATTTGATATTGAGATAAAGGACAAAAATTGGTCAGAAAACTTGGTGGTGGACTACATGAGTAGGCTTACACACACACTAGAGGATGACACCTCAGACTAGGTACCACTTTGGGACACTTTACCTGATGAGCATCTTTATTCCATCTCAAGTACGCATCCTTAGTATACAGATTTAGTTAACTACCTTGTTGCCTCTAAAATCCCTGAAAATTTAAATAAACATCATGTATAAAAGTTAAATAGTGAGTCAAGATTTTATGTTTGGGATGATCCATACCTATGGTGCATGTTTAGTGACCATGTTATTAGGAGGTGTGTTCCTTATCATAAGTTGGAGTTTGTTTTACATTTTTTTCATACACTTGCTTATGGTGGACACTTTAGACCCCAACAGACAGTTAGGAATGTTTTGGACTATGGATTATATTGGCCTAGCTTATTCCATGATTCCCATGTGTTTAGTAAGTGATGATCTCATTTCCAACACACTAGAAACATTTCTAGGAGACAAGAGATGCCCCAACAACCCGTACTATTCTGTGAGATTCTTGATGTATGGGGCATTGATTTTATAGGTCATTTTCCAAGTTCTTTTAGTTTCTTATATATTTTGGTTGTTGTTGATTATGTGAGTAAATGGGTGGTGGATAAGTTCACTAAGACTAATGATTCTCATGTTGTTGTGGAAATTGTCAAAACACAAATTTTTTGCAGGTTTGGAGTACCGAAGGCCATCATCAGTGGCCAAGGTACACACTTCTGCAATCAGAATTTTTATTTCCTCCTTCAGAAGTATGTTGTGACACACAAAACATCAACACCATACCACCCCCAAACAAGTTTCCAGGCTGAGGTTTCAAATAGGGAGTTGAATTTTTTTTAGAGAAAACCATACAGCCAAATAGGAAGGATTAGAGAATGTGCTTGGATGATGCATTGTGGGATTATAGGACAGTATACAAGACACCCATTGGTATGTCCCCATTTTGGATTGTTTTTGGGAAATCATGTAATCTCCCCATGGAAGTTGAGCATCATGCTTATTGGGCTATAAAGAAATGCAACATGGATTTGGCCCAAGCTGGAATCCAAAGGAAGCTACAAAATCAAGAGCTTGAGGAGATTTGATTATCTTTATATGAGAACTCAAGGATATACAAGGAAAGATAAATATAATCTCATGATATAATGATCCAACAAAGGGAGTTTCATGTTGGATAAAAAGTCCTTCTCTATAGTTCACGACCGAAGCTGGTGTCTAGTAAGTTGTGTTTCAGGTGGTTAGGTCCTTATGTTGTGACTAATGTTTTTTCCTTATGGTGTAGTGGATATCGCACAAGAGGACCTAGGATGAATATTTATAGTCAATGGGAAATGTTTGAAGAGATAAATTGAGGGAATTCATACTGATGCAGTGGATTTTATCACACTACATAACCCCATTATCACTTGATCATAACAGGCTGTTCCTAACCCTTTCACTTTTATATTATTTGTCCAATTTAAAATTCTGAATTTTTTGTGCATATATCATCTCATGGGTTCACATTGAGGAAAATGAAATATTTTAAGTTTGGGGGAGGGAACCTATTAGTTTATTAATTTCAATTGTTTTCCTGTTTTTCAATGATTTAAAAGAAACAAAAAAATGTATGTTTTATTTCAAATTTTGTGTGTTTTTTTTCAATTGTTTGTGTGTTTTTGAAAATTTTTATCTGAAATGATCCTCATCACCATTTTAAAATCCATATCAATTAGTGAAACAATTTATCCATTGAAACTGAGCATAAATTAATATTGAAAATGACTTTGTTTCAAGTTCAAATCTTTAGTAATTTCATGAAATGTACTCTGAATTTTGAATCCCATGCCACATCTCACTATCTTTATATTTGAAATCACTTTCTTGTGAGGATTCTGAACCATTCTCTTCATATTTTTTTACATCCACCGCATTTCTTGAGAGAACCAAACCAGGATTGATTTAATAAGAATTTGATTTATTCTTATTAAAACTTGAGGGTTTGAGGTACTTATGTTTAAAATGATTAAGGCATTTGTTTAGTATTAAAACCCCTATTTCAAAGATTCATTTTTTATAATGTCCTACCTTGAAAATTTAATCCTTGTATCACTTATAATTCAAGAACATCCTGTTAAGTTTTCCACATTACAAGACAATTATCCCTATCCAACCAACTCTTGAAGTGAAATTACATAGTCTAGTTGAACTTAAGTGTGGGGGAAACTGTCTTGTGTTGTGATACCACATTTTTTTCTAATTTGTGTGGAAAATTATATTATGAAGAGATGTGTTTTCTACTGAATAAAATAATTATATTGAAATTTTTACCTTTTCTAGAGATTTCATGATATGTGAAGCTATGCCTTACTGGTGCTTCTAATAGAGGGATAAAGTTGTGCCTATATAGATCTTTCAAGAAAATCATGTTTGAGTAGATTGACATTTTTACTACTAAAATGTTGAATGGTGTGAAAATTCATTTATTCTTCAGGATTATGAACATGAATCGATTCCATGGGGATTGAGGAGGATACCATATTTAAGTGAAAATTAGATTAATGCAATTTTACATAAAAAATAGTCAAACCCCCTCATTCAGCCTGAAAAATTTTCACATCTAAATCCTACCAACTGAATGCCAAAAAATAACCCTATAAAGTTATCATGATAAACATATGTCCTTGAAACACATTGGGTGGAAATGTAGGAATTTATCAATCCTATGGTGACCATTGTATGAGTTTGGATGAGAGAGACATTGATAAAAATATTGACATCTATGTGATAAGAGAAAAATCAAGTGAGGTAAGTGTTTTGTGCATGGGAGGATAAATAAAGAAAAAAATATTTAGAATAATATAAATTGATAACTTGAAATAATGGTTTTTATGAGGCATTATATATTTTGTTTTTTGGTGTGAAATTGTTGGATCTCTAGGATTTTTGTTTTAAAATTTGTTTTGATTTGATATTGATGTTTACTTGATATGAGGTTTTGCCCAGGAGTGCAAAAGGGTAAGTGTGGGGGAGTTGATAAAACACTATTTTTTTGAAAATTTTATTGATAATAAATGACAAAATTTCCTCACATTTTGTTAAATGATTTTATTTATAAAATATTTGGGATTAGATCATTCATTGGAAAATTCGATGGAAATTACAGTTTTACCCTTTATAGTGCACTATAGTATTTCGAAGATATATATTTTAATATTTATTATATGAAATTTAACTTTTCTAACTATTTTCCTGACTTAATTGGATAAAACTTTTTTTAGGACATTGAAGCTAAATAGTGCATTTGGTTGGACTAAATAGACCATGAAGTCAAAGGTGGGATGGACCCACCAGATTGGACATTGGTTTTGTATTTGGGCCATAACTCCTTCATCCAAGCATGGATTGGGCCCAAATGCTGAGAGGATCTGTCCAAACACATTTATAACAAATCATTATTTTGTAAGAACATCTTTTTCATGCGTGTTGGTGGTCAAATTGGCGGTTGAAGTTATATTAAAATATTTGGCCAAGATTCCCCATTTACACTTGAAACCTCTTTTAACATAGCCTCCCCTCCAATCTATAAATTATTATTTTTCTCATTTGTAGGAGTTGGGACGTGAATTATAAATTTTAGGGAATACTGTAAGAGGTTCTACTCCAATTATCTAAGAAATTCAATAAGGGTATCTCTTGAAGCAAGGATCCCTTCGTCGAAGCCCTCTTCTTCTTCCTCATGTTTTAATGTTTGTGTTTTCATAATAAACTTCTTTGTTATTCTTTTATTTCTTCTGTTTTCTTATTTTTTTCTTCCAATTCTTTCTTATCTTAATCTTACTAATTGGGTTGGAATCAATAGTAGAAACTCTATTGGGTTATACCATTTCTAAACCTTTTCACATGCAAAATGTTTCTACGATGACTATACCGCCCATGAAAGTGTAGTTCTTTTTAGTAATCAATATACCTATGAACTTATTAATTAATTTTTTTTGAATCAATGAGATATTGTAATTAATTCAATATTATCTATTAATTGTGTTTTTAATTTAAATTAAACTAATCAAGCAATTGAACAATTGACAAAAAACACGCGAGTTCGGAAGTTGTGTAAATTGTGAGAGTTTGATCTTAATCGGTAATACAAGACCACACGGGATAAATTTATAGAGTTCAAATATTCCCTAAACATAATTAATCATCATTTTTAGAATGGATATATTCTCTAAATAACCACGTACTATAATCTAACCTAATAACATCAATCAAATCAGGGTGATATGATTGCATGTTCCGAAGCTTGCCTAGGGTTTAAGTAATTCCATCTTTGTGGTTATGTTAACTCCCATAGGTTTCGAGGGTTAAAAATTTATAGGATTATAATTAAGTGGATTTTAATTTAAATAATAATGAAAAATAATTGAGTGAATATCTATAGTGAGATCGATCACTCCTTTTAAAATATTTTTTAAAAAACATCTTCTTGTTGCGTAGAATTTCATTTCAAAAATAAATTCTAAAAAATGAAATCTTTATCCAGTAAACTTCTTCTAGTTTTATAAACGATAAACAACCCCTCATACTTTCAAGTAGTGTTTTAATTATCTTTTATTTTTTTTATAATACCTTTAATAAGTTGTTTTAATTTATTTACTCCTTTGAGAGTCGACCATGGTTAGCCACTCTGCTACACCTAAGTAACCTGAAAGAGAACATCATTTGAAAGTTCCCACAACAGCTCATTTCACTATCATCACTTAATCCCTAGGGGTATGTATTGATACCACCTACATTAAATCTTCATGATATAAAATTCCCATTTCCACGTCCTAGTCACATGACGTTAAACTGCACAACAACGTCTTCAAAAAATGACATAAAACTATATCCTTATCCTACACATCAAGCATAAGATTCCCCATGTCTAATTGACATGGGATGACCCCACCTTCTACCTCATGTTACAATCATAGGATTCCACATGTATGATCATTATGCGGTTCCATCCACTCTCCCATTGCGATGCACATACCTTCCATAAAGGGAAACTAACATGCATAAGCCCCACCTCCTTTACTAAAGATCAATCATATTGTGAAGGACATCCATGATGTAATCACCCCTTACCCTATGTTTCAAGTGTAGGATAATATGTGTATGGGTGGCACTGGATGACCTCTAATAGGATGTCCCGTGTGCCACTCACATGGAATGAGATCATCCTTAGAAATATTCCACACGTAATCCCCACCCACATCATTTTTACTCCTTGTAGAACCCCAAAATCCTTCCATTAATGGAAATTGTGTATCATGTGATATTCAGGTCTAATTATTCCCCTTGTCTCTCACACTGAGCACAAATAACATGGGGATAGAGGTTAGTGGTGATCATGACATCCTTAGGATCCCTAACCTTCAAATGGGAATCCTACTATATATAATACCCAATTATTCATTACAATTATCCTTCCTTGTAGATTTATTATCCAAACTCAATTCAAAAATTTTCATCAGGTGTAATCCCAAACCATCCAAACTACATATGATTTGATTCCCAACAAACTAGGACACATAGGAAGCCTCCCCAAGGTCCAAGAAAAACATTTATATTCTCTCACATGTTAATTAATCCACATCCCTATTAAGATCATACCCCTCACTCGGAGACCACATCTCTTACGAGTCTATCGGGAAACCCAATTCATAATCTCTATACCATCTCTAATCGAAGTTCCTTTCTAGTCACGATCATCCTTACCATATGATGTTAAACCTTATGGATCAGTCCCATCACAAAACCATAAAATGTGGCATAAAACTATGTTTTTTTGGATCTCTTTCCTCTAAAAAAGGTACATACTATGCCTTCCTAAGGTTTCATCCTGACAAATGTAAAGATTTAGTTCTCCCTCCTAGGTATGTACCTCTGTGATCCATATCAAGGGCTGTTCTGATCAATCTCTCTGGTTTTCCTCAAGGGTTGTCCCAACCAATAGTAAACCCAAGTGTTCCCTCCAAGTGACACACAACTCCTAGATCTTCATCAAGGGTAATTTTGATTCATTAATCTCATATTCACATAAATTGGTGTTTCGATCCATTCATCATTGATCCATCTTAAGGATAATGTTGATCAAACTCCATTGATCCTCTTTAAGGGAATTTCTGATCCACCCATTTATGTATACATCTATGGGGAATCCTGATCCATTCGTAAAACTTTCAATTGTGGCATATTCCCTTATAGGGACATAGATCCTTTATTAACCTCATGAGGAATCCTAGTCACCCATCATGCCCCTATAGGACATTAATCATGCGCCCATGATGTCCCCACAAGACATTAAAATCAGGCTTTGATCAGTCTCCACAAGATGTTAAACTCATACCCCAATCCATTTGAAATAAATATTCCAATCCGTACCCATAAGAAATTAATCAAATGCCCTAATCCATCATAGACAAACTTTTTGTTCAATATCCACAAGACATTAAACTCATGACTCGATCTATCTAAACTAGATTTTATGATCCATATCCACATGATGTAGAACTTGTGACATAAACCAAACATGTACTTGATGTATATGTGTGGGATAATTGAGATAAAGGCTTGAAGATACATATTCCCTAAATGTTTCTACCTCATGATCAACATGTGAAGAATTTTTTCAACTCCTAATATACCTCACATGAGATTCCCTCTTAAGAAGAATAATATAGGTGACCAATACTCAGAGCATCCATACATGGCCAGCGATGACCCATATGAAAAATCTCTTAAATAATGGTTTCTTCCATATCAAGATAGAATAAAAATTTATAGAAAAAATTGATGTAATTAACTAGGGTCCACTATTATATACCACTGGGAATAAGTTTCATGAACATGAATTGACTCTATGAGGGAGATCTAGACTAGGTAACAAGTTGAAAAGAGGAATCCATGGAAGTAATAAAAGAAATACCACTATCAAATTTCAATCAAGGAACTGATATCTAATTTTAAACTAATGAAAGATCCCCACCTTTGTAATGTGGGGAAACAAGAATGTCAATGCATGTGCACCATGTGCAGACATCATGGGTGCACCCCGGTGACAGAATCATAAACTTAAATAGGGAACCTGATTTGAAACTATTTTTCTAAACATGAGGATTCATAGACCTCAAGACATCAACATATTATCATTTATTTAGATAAATATATCTGGTGATAGTTCCCACAAAGAAAATAGTGGGTCTGGCATGGAACTCACCAGAGTTTGGGGCAATTAGCATTTGGAAATCCTTAGTCTACAAAATTGTCATCATGGGTCTCTATTTTCATTTCCATAAGAATAGAATATTTTGATGCATTGGAAATATTTTTACTTTTACATATACTAATGGATGAATCCACATGCCTTTCATAACCCTGGCTACATGAAATCATCCACCCAACTCTGGTAGACGTTGGTGGAGGAGAAACAATGATGCAGAAATCTACATGATGTTACCTCTACCATGAGTTTTGTCAAGACCTCATCTACATGGATCCCATGCCATGTCTCACCCTGAGAGGTTATCCATAGTATGGTGATGGAAACCCTCATACATCTGTATGATTATATGGGTGTCATTCCCAGAAGGTATATGGCCCACCAAGACCTGGAGGATTCTGTGTCTTGCCCACATCTTCACCCCCCCAAAAACACACCAGGGGAAGTCGACCACCATTCCAATAGCGAACCATTTTTAAGTATCTCCCTGGAGGGATATTATTACTCTTTCCATTATGTTGAGGAGGTGGGGGATGCTCGAGTCACCCCAACCATGTCTATTGCCTCGTATCCACCAAGGAGGGATTTCACTAGGCCCTGCTAGTGCTAGTAACGACCTATCATTCATGGCGAAGAACATGTTTATATTATCCATGCTCCACTAGACCTAGTCTGAACCACTAGACACCAACATTGAGGGAAGGCCTACGATAATGCCCAAAAAGTGGAATTTCCTTCCATGGTTCCAGTGGACCTTGCCACCACTGGTGAATTTTGGATGATCCCTATGACAGAGAAGCAGAGGTCCATCTTAACCCAGTTGGGATCAAGACCTCAATTTCCCAGAAAGCTGTCTGGTCTGACTCTATCAATCATTTTCTCCACTGAAATCCATTACATACCAAATTGTGATGACGAGTTTTAGTGCATAAGTCCTCCCCACACCATCACAAATCCAAGAACAAGCCCTCTCTACTCTCACAATCAGTGTTAAGGTCATCCTACTTCCATTCCCAGCTCAAGTAGAGGACCTCTCAACTCTAGAACGGATCAAAAAATATTTCCTCCTCTCTTCATTAAGAACTAGTATAGAGGTCATATCCATGCCATCACCACTAGCCAACCCTAAGGTCCTCCCCATGTCATATCCAATCTGAGTGGTGGTCCCCCCCACTCTTTCAACAGTCAAAATTGATGTAATTCCCATGTTCCCACCAATCAAAGAGAAGGTCCTCCACCTTATTTAAATAATTATTATAGAGGTATTCTATATATTCCCACTCCAAAATATATAGGTCCTCCCCAATTCCATTTTGAACAGCATGATGGTCCTCTTTAGTCTCCAACCAACTACTACATAGGTTATCCTTGTACTATTAACACCAGTCAACATAGAGGTCCTCCCTGTGTCATTATTGATCAAAGAGGTCGTCCAATCCACTTCAACACTATCCAATTCATAGGTCATCCTCATGCTAATTACATACTCTTTCTTGAAGAACCATATTAGAGAATAAGGGTGAAAAAGCACCATAGAAGTAGAAATTCCTATAAATACCGTGTCATCATCGACCTGGTTGATCTTTCTGACTCTGAGGACACAAAAAATCGTTAATGGTGTTTCCAACCTAGATACAAGGGTCTAGGGAAGGAACTCGATAGGTGAAGTTTTACATCTTGGTAGGTGAAATCCACATGATCCCCAGATCCCTCCATATGTACATGAATGTAGATAATGTTTAGGCTCCCTTCCAGGGGATCATGGTACAATCATCTCCATCAACGCCAGTATCTATCTCTACTAATACCTAAGATAATGAAGATATATTATAGTCTAGAATGAATCCTTCTGATAGTGAGCTACCTGAAGATCCTCTGATGAGGGACAAATCCCTTGCACATTAGGCAGTAGTGAACACCTAATTCTATAAGGATGTGATGATGTGATTGGTACCACCTTCAAGAGATGAACCAATGTGCAGTGAATAAATACCTCACATAATGTCTCTTGAATTGACCAATTAACCTCAAAACTGAACTATATCAGTGCCACAACTTATCCCCTATATATCAACGATTTAAGTTTGGGAAATCTGAGGGAAGGGACATACCATCGAGAAATAAAGCTAGTGGGAGACTATGGAAGTTGATCAGTTGTTTGTGGTGTACTATCCAAATGTGACTCTGAAATTTGATATCCTAGAATCCCTCACTGAGGG
Organism: Viscum album; assembly: GCA_963277665.1. Classification (NCBI taxonomy): domain Eukaryota; kingdom Viridiplantae; phylum Streptophyta; class Magnoliopsida; order Santalales; family Viscaceae; genus Viscum; species Viscum album. The sequence goes on from OY728145.1 coordinate 512,008,738, forward strand.
AAAGGTAGCATGTTTTCCCTAGACCATCTAGTTAAAGCTTCACTACATCCTTGATTTCTAGTTGTCTTACCTAGGATGCCAAGTGAACTTCAACAGCATCAAACGCCAATGTTAAATGGTTGAGTTGGTAGTAATTATAGTGGCTTAATACCCTAGATCTCCGACCTATCACAAAACCCTTCAATATAGATGTGTTAAGATCCTCATAGTACTCCACTGAATAATGGAAGAGGTTTCTCCACATGTTCATATTAGGGGATGGGGGTAGTACATCTCTCTCCACTTCAACCCTATTATGTGGTATCCTTACTTACCCATCAAAAATGAAAATTATGCTCTGGGTATTGTCACATTGAACATGGTTTCTCCCCAATAAAGTCAAAGACATAGGGATCTATGATGAAAACCCACTCCCCAGAGAAGCACGATACTAGAAAGATCCTCATATAGGTTTCCTCACATGTTATAAAGGGTAGGTGTTCAACCTCTGGGATTGATCCAAAGAAGCATCGCTCCCCCCTTAGAATAACCACAAGGTAAGGTTAAGATCAAGCCCTAGGATCTATACAAGAATGCATTGAAAACAAAGTCAGAGACCATTGTAGCCTTATTACTATAGTAACTTTTAGAACATAAGAATCTCCTCACATATTTCATGGTCATTCGATGCCCAGATTATGATGTTTCTAGATAAGATTTAATTTCTCCTACCATGGGGAAGCCACTAGTCCTCCATTTCCACTTTCCTCTAGTCAATCATGGTAATAATATGAATCTAGATAGAGAAGTGGCATGATATAATATAAATTTATTGATATATGAGTCACTTGACCCTCCTGAGTAGCATGATCACCCTCTTTAGGATCCAGGTCATGCCGCTCCATGACCTGTTGAGATCACCTATCGAGTTGATGAGCCTGTCATTGCAATGGTGATAAAGAATCCTCATCAAGAAAGAGATTATCATTTATGTGATATGATATCCACTCTCAATTATTGCCTTATTTCCCATGATATGTGACTAATGGTGATCCCACATAATATAAATCCATACCTGACATGTGTGGACAACATGTGAGAACCCCCATATTTTTGGAAATCTAAATTTTCCCCCATTCAATGGGACAAGTGACCTGATGGGGAATTTTTTCAACTTCATCTCAATGTGTGGGCCCATGTTGGGACCCATTAAGTAGTAGGAGGTCACCAAGATCTGATCCATCATCCATAAATTGGAAGGGTATGCATTTGTCTGGTACAACCATATTTTTATCGGGTCCATCACTGTTTGGGAAGGCCTTTGCAGGAAATTCCTCTTCCATTTCAGCTTCACCGCTCTTAAGAAAATAAATTCTTACATTTTAAGGTGTAATAAAAATTTACATAAGTGATTCATAGATATTTTCCCTGGTGTAAAGGCCTCACATATTTACTCGATATACCACTGACTCCACAAAATCAAGTAAAGATGTGCTTGAGGAATGTAAAGACTAAGTTATACCCTACCCTCATCGCTCAAAATTTATGGGGAAGGTTCCATGATTTTTATGAAAAGGAATAACACTTGGAGAAAGCCTTGAAACATGCTAAAAAAGATCAATCAATTCCTATTCTAGATCTTGTGAGAAGGAATTTTAATGTAGTGATTACAGCTATTGTATAGGTAGAGACACTTGAGCTGAAGGCATTGTTGGACCCTATTTCAGAAGAGACTCCCTGAATTCAGCCTCATGATGTGAAACCTCATGCCATGCAGAATTGGAAGGAACCTCCTTGCCAAGATCAACTACCTTGGAGGAGAGAATGTGACTCCACCCCCTCATCGGGATCCAACCCCTTATTAGGGAAAGGATCCCAAACACCTCTTTCTAGAAAGGATGAACTGAAACTATTTCTTTAAGGATTACTAGGTCCTTGGTTATTTCCTTAGTGCTCTAGAGTATGGGATTCTGATGCTACCAATGTATAAGAGGCCCCAAGAATCCGGACACACTAATTTTCCTTACCACAAGATCTTTAGACAGACCACCAATAACTGTTATATTTTCAAGTACTTTATTTAGTTCTTAGTGAATAATGGTTTTTTCAAGTTGGTTAATGTCTTATTACTAGTGGTTCACATCTATGTCGATACTGAAAGTGATAGTGAATGATCATGGAAATATAAGAAAGATTCCAATAGGGGATTCCATAGTATGATGATTAGTTTGACCATAGTGAATTCACTCATGCCCATAGTGTTATCTATTCCTTCTTAGGTTGGCCTGAACCACCTAAAGTCACTGCACCTTCCCTAACTGCATCTATATCTACATCACTGCCCTGAAAAGAATAAAATAGTAGACACTGATGAAACATGGGAAACCAAAGTACCCCACCAATGACAAATACATCTCACAACCTCGATTATATCAAGATTCTATTGTTTGGGGTAGTGCCCATGGTCTGACCAGCACCAGATGATGTCACCAATGATGATCACGAGTACAGCTCTATGAATTCCATTGATTTGGTAGACCTCTTCACACACCTTTATGATGAGGGATACCATGAAAATTCCCACAATGCCTCTAATCCACACCATTAAAGGAATGGTTAAAGACATTCAAGATAATATAATGATCATGCCAGTGCCTTGAATTGATTCATTCATTCTATCGAGACCAGGAAGCAGGCTAAGTGTGAAGCTCATTAGAAAAAATCCTCTTAGCTTGCTCCATCAGATATGTTTCCACAATTAACCATCTTAACTAACTGGGTAGACTAGACATCATCACACTGTGATAGGCCACGTCCCACTAGATCTAAGCCTCAATCAACCTATAGTCAACTGACAATTGTTCTGGGTGAGTTATCCATTCAATTGATTGATATTTACAGCACCATCCGAGACCCGATAGTGCAATCCAAAACACATGTTTTGTCCCTTCTCAAAGAGTGACCCCATTCAGGAAGAAATGTGCATATGGCATGTATATACAAAGAACTTGATTATCAAATACATCTTATTGTCTAAGGAAATATGTGATTCCCTTAAAAAGGCATTGAATATCCCCCTCCAGTTATAAATAGAAGTAGCCATTGTAGAAATCCCATGATACAGGGCAGGTCGAATAATAAGAATTCGAAGTTTTCATCTCATTATAATAATAGGATGAAGGTGATATCATGTAGGGGAACATTCTTCCACTGTACATCACATTCCAGTTCAATGACATAGAGATCTGATGCTACCTAGTTGACATATGTTCTGGGATCAATCTCATCCTGATCTAGATGCTCTACTAGTTGGGGTTGACTAAAGCACATATGAGTCCATCCAATCTAAAGATACATGGATATGATTGGAATGGGAAGAGACCGTGTGGTGGGATTCGGTTGAATACCCAATTATAAGGATTGATAGAAAGCATCGATTTCATGGTAGTCTCATAAGATCCCACCTACCTTTCACTACTAGGTTGTCCCTATATCCATCTGAATCTATAAGTTTCTTCCTTATATCACCAGTGCCTCAAGTACTCCCACAAAGGTTGTGAAGGGGATCTTTAAGGAGAAATCTCTCCCTTAAGCTCATGTGAAGCCCGCTATCTAGATTCCAGACATTACAAGAGGGAGGTGAAGAAACATCAGACCAAAAAGTTTGAGTATGAAACCACCATATCTAGTCCATGTGAAGACCTAGATGAAACTTTCATTATCCTAATTCATTGATTTGAGGACACAAACTCATACATGAGAAGTTTATTCACCATTTTCAAAAGGATGGGACTTCACATCCCTAAAAAAGAAGGAATGTTCCTAGCATACCTCATACTCTTATAAAGGATAGGCCCTTGTGATACCAGATTATGGTATCAAGAGGTTCTCCCTATGGCCACCATCTCAAGACATTTCCACCACTTTAATAGCACAGGATTGAATCACTAGAAGCTTACTCACCACCATTTCATTAACATCAACCATGAACCCCGCGGTCGAAGGCCCACTCGAATTAGCTCAACACCCTCATTTCCCATGGTTTCAACAACGAAATATCCCCTTAATAAGGGTTTCATATCCTTCCAAGAAAACAAAATTACCCCCAAGCCAAATAGCCTGGAAAATTTACCACATCCTACTAATTTTCCTGTCTCATATTTTGAAAAGGATTTAGATTATGCTCCTCCTATATTCAAAGATAGTGTATCCACCATTATCAATGATTTGGTACATGTGAATCTCGGTACTAGGGTAGATCCGAGGCCAACTATGATCAGTGCATCTATAACCCTAGAGGAGAAACAATAGTACATGGATTTCCAGAAGTAGTGCCTGGACTTCATTTGTAGGAGTTATGATGAGATTCCAGGATTATACCATCAAGTCATTGTCCACTATCTTGTTCTCCCAAGGAGTCATCATGGGTTCATGCATCCTATAAGTAAAATGTACCCCTCTCACAATGTCATGCTCAAAGATGAGGTTGATAAGATTATCAAATCCAAATTCATCAAAGAATTCATGTATCCCAATTGGATAGATAAAAAAATACCATACAAGAATAGTAATATATAGATTATATTCTATATTGACTTCTAAGATGTCAACCTTCATTACTATAAGGATGATTTTTTTCTTTCAGGTGAAAGAGTTGTTGACCGATGATATAGTTGGATTCCAGGCCCTCTCCATTATGGATGAATATATAGGGTATAATCAAATTTGGATGGCCCCCAAGGATGAGGATTATACCACCTATAGAACACTACAAGGGACCTTTTCCTATTAAGTGGTTACCTTTGGTATGAAGAATGAATCATCCACTGATCAGTGGTCCATGTACCACATATTCAAACCAATTCTTAGAATACTAGTAGAATGTTATTTGGATGACTTGGCAGTCAAATAATTCCAACATCAAGACAATATCAGATACCTTTATGAATTTTTGATCTTCCTACACACCCTATATTTAAAAATGAACCCCTTGAAGTGTGTATTCAGGGTTATGTCTGTGAGGTTTTTTATCTTCCTCATCATATGCAAAGGCATCGAGATCAAGCCAGAGGAGATCAAGGACATAAACCAGATTCCTCCGTTGAGAAACCTATAGGAGATATGGTGTCTTCAAATCCACTTAGCCTACATATTTCAATTCATCATGAGTCTGGCCAAAAAGTGTAATCCCTTCTCCAGGATCATGAACAAAGGTGCCTCCTAATAGTGGGATGAGGAGTTTCAAACTATAATTGAGGAAATCAAGCAGTATCTGTTACAAACTTTGATTCTAATGCTACCTATATCAGGGAAGCCATTGGTCCTCTGAATGACCACCCTAGAATGGCCCCTATTCACCATTCTTTCCCATAATAATAATAAGGGCTGAGAGAATAGTTTATATTATCTATGTCACATGCCCCTCGATATAGATACCAGATACTCTCTTATTGAGAAAAACTAACTCACACAGGTTTTTGTAGTGAAGAAGTTGTGACATTATCTATATCATCATGAGATACAATTGGTGTCTCGAGTAGACCCTATGAAGTATATCTTGAATTGCCCCATACAAATAAGATTATTGGCGTGATGGTAAGTGATCCTTCAATAGTTTTTTATTAGGTTAATCTCGTAGAAATCCATCAAAGTCTAGGCATAGGAAGACTTCATGTCTGCCCATCCAAGCCCAAAAGAACCTCCCCAATATGTTTATTTCCTCGATTAGTCCAACCTATTAGAATACTAGGATATACCTTGCTGGTAGTTATACTTTTATGTTACTTCTTGAATCCAAATAAGTATAATGATCAATAATCCCAATATTAAAATAGTAGTCTTGAGAATCTTCATCATCACCCTAACACAAGTTTTACTAAAATAATCTTTCATGTTGTCAGAATTATGAACTAATAACAAGGAAGAGTATTAGAATCTCATTACTTGTCTTGATCTGGCTCTCGAGATTGATTTCCCCTACTTGTATGTGAAGGGAGACTATAAGTTGATCATCAAAAAATTAACGGGTACTACATCATTACAAATCCTAATCTAAAACCCCTAATAGAGCACAATGCTCTACTAATGGCTCAGTTCCCTTCTCAACCAGAAGTGAATCATGTCCCTTGATCATAGAATAGTTGATCCAAAACCATGGAAAGTTCTGAAACCAATCTGGTAGAGCCTGAACAGGATGACATGTTCATTCACGTGGAATGTCAGAGGGTCATTTATCCCATCATTATAGATGATGAAAATAGAAAATAGTTAAACCAACTAGCTAAATGTGCTTCTATATCAAGACCTATGGGTCCCTCCATAGTAGAAGACACCTCTGATTGGACAAATCCTTTCCTAGAATACCTCCAACATGGTATCCTCCCTCCAGACCAAGCAGAGCATGAGAGAATCTGACGACATATAGTGCAGTTTACCCTCCAAAGAGGGATGAACCTTCAAGAAACTCTCTATATATATGGGTTTTATTGAATTATAATATATTTCATCCAAGAAGAATATATTCATAAGGTTATGAAGGAAGTTCCAACTTGTTCATGTTGTTCTCATCATGCATGATTGAAGCTATCTCACCATATACAAAGGATAGGATACATCTAGCACACTATGGTCCATGATTTCATTAAGTATGCCAAAAGGTTTCAAGTGTGTCAAATCCATTCAAACTTTTTGATTCAACTGTAATATCTACTCCACCCACCAGGTATTATTGGCCCTTTTCAATATGGGGATTCAACTTCATAGGCACATATCTTCCAGAGACATCCTGATCATGGATGTTCATTATGACCATGATAGAATAATTATCCAAGTGAGAAGAAGAGATTCCCTCTAGGGAAGTCAAGGCTCGATACATGATCAAATTAATGAGCTTCTATATCATCTATTAATTTAGGGTTCCTCACACCATTATCACTTACAACCGAACCGAATTTTGAGATTCCAAGTTGATGATATTGCACAACAAGTAAAATATTTGGTCAAACCATACTTCTCACTACCATGCATAGGAAAATGAGCCAATTTATAAATTGAAAAAAACCCTCTATAACATACTGAATAAGTTGGTGGGACAAAACATGAAATGTTGGTCAAACAAGTTCAACATATCTCAATGGGACTAGAAGACAATGACCTGAATTTCCACCCATGTGACTCCATACTTCATGGTGTATGAAATAGAAGCAGCCCATCCCATTGAGGTCTAGTTTCCATAACTATGAATAGTTTCTTTTGACTAGAAGATGAAAGACATAATAGTATAATTCTATTTAATTGATATATAATACCTTGAAGAGAACATCCTCTAAGCCTTACATAATCTAGAGAGGAATCAGAACAAGATAGAGAGAGTGTTCAAAAAAAATTTTATCCCCCACTCCTTCTGTCAAGGTGATGTAGTATTGGATATCAGAATACCAATGATACCTAGAAAGAATCCTCCTTAGTTTGTGCCCAAGTGGGAATGAGATTATATCATTCACAAGGTATATTCTAATGGAACATAATCTTTGATGACCATTGACTGAGAGCATATCCATCCTCCCACTAATGCCAATTTTATCAAGAAATATTTCACGTAAAGAGTCTAAGGACATGCATTATGATGTTAAAATTTGTGAAAGTCTCATAGGGATTTTTTTGTGGATTTGGGACTTCTCAATCCTCATATACCTCAGGGTATTCACTTCACCATGTTACCAAAATCAATTTGATGACCTCCATGTTCCAAAAAAAATGACTCTAAATTAGGTGCCCGTAACATTATTGTTTCATAATGGTAAATTTCATAATCAAGGTCCTAGTTTCATGATGTTAAACTACACAAAAACCATCATAATCACTATATGACATTAAACTGTGCATCAAAATCCCAATCACATGACATTAAACTATGTGATTTTCCAAAACTCTATCCCCTTAAATTAGGAGTCTGAGTCCGATAATCATGAAATTAAACTATGTAAGAGTCATCATTGGGAGAGTGTTATGCGACACGGGCCTCCATGGTCCTCCATCATGTTGGGTAATACCTATCACATTATGAAAATACATTTCAAAATTATCCGCCAATTATCTAATCTCTATGACATTAATCTAGAAGCAACCCTATAATCCAAGCATAATGACTTTAAGCTATATGAAAATCATCCTAATAATGTGTTGTGTTGTTTTGGGTCACCTTGTTCCTCATCGCATAGAGTTATTCATCTCACCATACCAAACCTGTCCATAAAAGAAAAAAAAACTTCAATTTACTCATTTCATGATGTTAAACTAAAGTCTTACCCCATTTAAAATTGGGATTCCTTTGAAAAAGTGACAAGAATTAACTCATTCCCTGAACATGGGATGCCACACGATAACCATGGGATGCCTCAAATTCACCCATAAAAGAGACTTTTCCCCACCATAATTATTCTTTTATAATTTATTATTCCAATAACTATGTTTGGATTGATTCCCATCCTCATGGGATATGCAGGGATGCCTGGACTTCTCATCTCCATGCCTAACAGCAAATTCACCAACCCATCAGCCCCTTGGCCTCAGTCATAGTCCAAGAATTATGACCATAAAATGTTTTCCATTTGTTCTTGGTAATTTAGTGGAACATGATCCTCCTTTTCTCCATTTACATTAGTTTCTACCTCTTTTGTGTCACACATTCACCCATGGAACAAACTCTTTTCCCCAAAGTCCAAGAAACATGACTTTAATCTACTTTCTAGGATCCCAACCATGTGATCTTCAACTGTGTGTGATCCCTCTCAAGACTGTCTTTTATGGTGTTGAGCCTCATTGACCCTAAATCATTGCAGTTTTTTCACTCTTATATATTACCCATATCCATTGAAGATGCTAAATAGAGTCCAAACTCAATAACCCTAAACTAAGAGCTCATGATCCAAGATTTAAGAACTTTACTTGTAACAACTCGAGATTTTATGATAATTATTATTTTTAATTTCATTGATGTCTTGTGTTGTATACTACACAAAATGGAGCTTGCACTACACGCATCCCTGATTTGGCTTGCATTACACGCAATCACGACCTTCCTCGATAGCGTGTGTAGTATGCAATACCGGGTTTCACTAAACAATGATATATTATTATAATATTATTATGGAGTAGCCGTTATGAATATTGTTAACTACATTTTGAAATTTATAACATTATTATTCATCTTACACATTTTATAGAACATGGTATGATAACAAAATAAATTTTTCAGGTAAAATAAGTATTTTCCAAAAAATGAAATTATGCCCCCTTTTGATGGTGCACCCACTTTAAATCTATATTTTGACATGTTTATAAGTTCAATTTGACAAAATAAAATTATTCTTTAGAATAATGATATATAAATTTAATTTGGATAAATTTTTCATATTATTCTGATAACTTACATATTTTAATGAATAGTAAAAACACGCTATATTTTAATTAAAAACAACTTTTTCCATCACAATAATTTATATGGTTATATTATCTTTTTAATTGGTTTTAAAGTGTAATTAGAATATATTTTTTTACCATTTAATCCAATGTTGGTCATTGGAATTAATTTCACTTTGAAATTGGACATAAACAAGTGTCGATCTTTTGATAGTTATTGTTTCTTAAAAAACATGCTATTTGTTTTGATAACAGGAATTAATTTTAAAATTAATTAATTCCACTTCTATGTTTTGAATTTAAAAAAATAGACATCATTTTTGAATTCAGAATATCAAATATAGATTAGGCTGAATTTTTGGTATTTTTCTGAAAAACATCAATTTTGATGAATAGTGAAACCACTTAGTGGTAGTTAAAAAAATGACTCTTTCATTTAAATGAAATTTTACCACTACTGTGAATTGAATTTCAAAAATCCAATATAAATGGTTGCTATCAAGAAGTAAAATTTTGTTCAATAAGATGAAAATAATTTTTGGTGAATAGTAACTTTTGACTTTTATTTACTGCAGTTAAAGGTAAATAGGGTAATTCAAGGTTAAAAGGATATTATAATAATTAAAAATTACATTAACACTTGTCATAACCTTATTGGATGAGTAGTGGCCGACCCTGGCCATCCTTGGGTCGATTTTGGGACCCCATTGAGCCACTTGGTAGTGACAATGACAATTTGGATTAATTAATTTAGTGTAAAGACAAAATTGACATTAAAAAAAAATCTTTTAGTAACTAATTTTTATAAGGGGTTATATAAATTATATTTTATAGTATAAAAATTAATTGTAAAGATAAAAATATTTCCTACATGGTGGTGTTTTTTTATAATTTTTAGACATCAAATAAATGAAATTATCTATCACACAATAATGATGCAATATTTACCTCATTAATAAATGATTTAAATAAATAAGATTATAATGATTAAAATATTATCCAATACATGTCCAATTATGATTGTATGATTTTATTTCTACCATGAGTCATCTTATCTTCATCTTTAATTATTTTTGGACCTTTTGAAACCGAAGATAAGTTTATAATAAAATAATATTTTCACACATTCCAAAGGTGCCCCTCTCCTCCCTTATAAAAGGGAACCTCCTCCCTCTCCTCTTTACACAACTTTTAGCCTTAAATCTCGGCCAAACCCTACCCATTTCTTTTCTCCACTTCCCTATCAACATTATGGAGGTTTTTGTCTTCTCAAAATACCAACTCTAGTGCCATAAGAACAAGTTTAAAGGAGGTGTGTCGAGGAAGAGGTAATCTCTTCTACCGACTCTTTCAAGTTTATTTCTTCTTATACTTCCTCTAATTTAGTTGTTTCATTTTAAAGTAATAACATTAGTATTATTTATATAATGATATGTTATTATAAATATGAAACAACCCTATTTAACCTTTTATCCATCCTATGGAAAACGAAATCACCGCGTGTGCGTACGTACGGAATACCATCTCCACGTCGTGGTGTAATCTGTTTTTCCACCACCACCATACTTGGATGGGTATAATGGTGTAAAGAATAAATATGTATAGTTATTATAACATCATAATTATTCTAAGATATTATATCACCCACTCCAATTCCATTCATTAAAAATGGGAACAATATCATCGTTCGGACATACGTACAGATTACCGTCTCCACGACGCAATGAGATTCATTTTCCATGTTAACAATTCAAGAATGATTATAAAGTATATATAATAAGTAATCATGAAATATATAACATAACAATGCTATTGGATATATATATATATATATATATATGTATGTCATCTACTTAATTCCATTTAATTCAATAAGGAAATGAAAAACAGCGTTCATGCGTACGTACGGCCTACCGTCTCCATGAACGGTGTATTTCTTTCCATTTATAGATCTATAATATATATGTATATTCTGAATATATATTATATATAAATCATGTTTTATATTCAGGAATTAAGTAATCATGATCTAATTAATCAAATTAATAATTACAAGTCAAAACACAGACGATAAATGAAACGATTTTACCCAAAACGCTGCTTTAACATGGAATTGACAAATGAACAGATAATATAAAGTCGTAAGTGAATCATATATGATATCATAAATATTATTATGGTTTTTTTACAAGTTAATAATATGTTTAAACCCACTATAGAGGAGTTTCAGACACATACGGATGAAATTGGACATAAGGTAAGGGATAATTATTCCAATCTCATTCTTATTCAAGATTGTTTATTCGTAAGTATTTACTGGGGTTATGTTTATTATCCATGTCCATATGTTCTCAAAATGCTTTCCTAAAATGATTACTTTTATTCCATGTAAGTTTAAAGTCATTTTTACCCTTTTAACTTTTAACACATCATATGGAAGAAATATTTCTTTTGTTTACCATACGAGGTACTTTTTGACTTTTTCGGCAAATGTACGACAAGAATGTTTTTTTAACTTATACGGCATGAACAGATTTTTAGGGTTTCATAACGCCTTATTTTCATGAAGCTTACTCTACAATATTTATTGACTATTTTCAATAAAATCATTTTCTTTTAAAATTTCATGGCATTTTGTGAAAAGAAAATGATTTTGAAGAAGAAAGAATATTTTCCTCATGAATTCATTTCAAGTGTTTTATCAAAACCATTTTCCATCCAAGATGACATTATTTCATATGTGTATGTTTCAAGTATAATGTCTCTATGATTTACATGGTTCTACTTTTCTTATAATGAAATGATATCCATTTGTTTTATATGGATTATGTTATGATGGGATGATGTTTATGAAACCCATTTTATTCATTGGGTTATAATAAATGATTTATGTTTATGTTGTGGAACACGTAAGAATGATTTCAATATGAGATGGGTAGGACCTATATATCCATCCAATGCATTGGGTAAATATTTATATCTCATGATATAGACATGGATATAATGGTAAGTTAATCGGGTTCAGTGATACAGGACTGGAACGAGGAGTGAACTCGATTCAAAAAGGGACTTTGTCCACTAAGATGGTCTTGGCAGCAATGCCTTGGCTACTATGGAAATCATAACATGTGCTTAATGGTTTCCACAATTACATGTTTTATTCCCATGCTATTTTATCATGATTAATGTTTCTTTATGATCTATGCCTTACGTACTTCCATGTTTTATGTCATTGCTCAAGATTTTTATGTTTAAACATTATGTTCATTTTTTAAGTTCAAATGTATATGGTTTGTTTTATTTTCTCCATGCTTACCCATAATGAGAATTTGAGCTCACCCTTTATATGTTTTCTTTTCCTTGGGATATAAAGAAAGGTTTTAGGTAAGAAAACAAAAGGGGGAGATCTTTAAGGGAGATGTTGAAGATCTTTCACCACGATTAGAAGATTATGTTCTGAGTTTCCAAAGACACTAAACTATTACGGCCCTTGTGTGTTTGTTTTTGTTATGTATTAAGTATTCTGAAAAAGTAATGTAATTTCCATGTACGTCTAGTTTGGGGTCTCTATAGTTGGTATCAGAGGCAAATGAGGTAGGAATGTATCCGATCCTTGGGAACTCTCACACGTGAGCATTGGATGAAGCATGGCTCTCCGCCCAAGGGCTTCATGAGGAAATGGATTCCACTGAGGATGGTGGTGTGTCCCACCCAGGGGGTGTATCCGCCCATGGATTTCCCTAATAGGTATCAATTATAGTCCAATGGAAGTAATTCCAAACCGCTACAGTTGGTATCAGAGGAAAGGTTTAGTTAACCTTTGTAAACTAGGACGTGAAAACTTTAGTGAGATCCCTAGATATATTTCTAAGGTATGTCTAGGGATGTCCCTAAGGTTAAGTATAAGTATAGGTTATAGTCCTAGAATTATGGTAACGATCATATAATTAAACCTAAGATGTTAGAGATTGAAGGTACTCCCCCTTGATTATGTTGTTTTTCTTGTATGATTTTTTCCTCTCATACTATTATTTTTGGGTTTTAAGAAATGGCATGTAATTGGAGGATTCATGTTAATGGAGAATATGATGGACAAAGGAATGATATTTTTCATGAGCAACCAAATTAAACGGGATTTGGATGTCCAAACATCGTTATTATGCCTAATCAGGAATCTCATAATATGATCAATAATCTCAACTTTGTTAAGTTTGTTGACTCATATAATAAGAGAAAGATGGAGTTTCATGATGATCATAGAGGAAAGAAAGTTCAATTTCCCCCTTTTAAATCATATGGGAAGAGGCATCAAGGAGAATGTTTGAAAGGAACTGGAAGATGCTTTGGGTGTGGAAAAGGACACAAAGCCAGTAATTGCAAAGGAAAAGGTTAATTTAACACCATGGAGAAGGATAATGGTATTTCTAAGACATAAACAATGGTTAAATGTTTAAAATGTGGAATTTACGGGCATTATGCAAACCAATGCCCTAAGGGAAAATCTCATGAAGAGAATCAGAATGGTCATATGGGTAGTATTTATGTGGATGATGATGAAGAGACTACAAATGATATATGAGATAAAAGAAATGATGAAGCTCAGTCAGTGGTTTGACAAGGTAGTGTAATGATTGTATTTTTATCAAGAATAATGTATGTTACTATAGAATAAAGAAAAATCTAAGGATTATTACACTGTTGTCTTTCCTTGAGTTTTTGAAAGTATATAATGAATGGTACCGGTAACCATGAAAGGTTATTCAAATATTTTTGGAAGGTAGATGATATATTCATAATGAAAGGATAATGAGATAATGATATGTTTGATAGTATTAATGTGCTCATGGATGATATAAGGACAAAGTTATTTCATGGTTTGAGTATATAGAAATTTTGGGATTTTGGTATGTGGAAAGAGTTAACTTTTGACAACATTCATGTTTTCACTAAGGTTCTATAGTAATTCATGTTTCAAAATAATACATGATTAAGGTATTAACATGTTTGTAATGTGACCAACAAGATATATCTTATGATATATGGGGGATAAATGATGGTATTCAAGTGCTTTTTATGTGACCTTCTAGGTAATCGTTTTCTTTATACTATGAGAATAAACTAAAGTATTTTGGATAAGCCTAAATATTGGAATTAATTATGTTCGACATAAGATAGTATTGTTTAAGTCTAGAACATTTTTTGATATTATTGAAGGAATGTTATAATAATGTAAAAGGGACAACCTACAGGACGGGAAACAACCCGTCGCGTCAGACACGGTTGTGGGAATCGAACCCACAACCAAAGTGAGATAGGCCTTTATCACTTACCTCTGTCCTACAGGAAGTCTCTGGTTAGTAGAAACTATTTTTACTTTAATCGGTATGATAGATGAAGTATAAGTCCATTTTTTGAATCATATACGATTAACCTCACTATAGATGGACTTATGTATATTTTATATCTTTTGTTAACCTTTTGTTTGAGACATATGGAATGACCCATCATTCTATCACATGATCTTCTAACACCTCATGAATGAAAAATTCAACTTCTTTTCTTTTAGAGATGAAGTGGAAATTGTTCAAGGCATGAACAATAGTGAGATTATACAGAAATAAATTAAGTATTTATTCTAATTCAAATTCTTTAACTTTAGGGAAATGATCTTGAAAACCAAAAATGTTGTCCTAGTGCTCTTATATCCGATGAATCAGATGGTACCTTAGATCATCACAAATTTATGGCTTTGTGATTATTGGATTTTTCATAGCCGTGTTCTCTACCACTCTCAATCAGAACTTGATAGTTAGATTTCTATTCCATATCCATATTTTCACCTATGATATCCTTTGTGGAAACCCAATGATGAGTTAATTTGGGTAACCGTTACGTTTCATACTTCATTTTTTAAAATTAAGTTTTAGTATTCATTTTTACGATGTGGGTTTCTATGAAAGAAACTTTCAAGTAGTAAACCATTTATAACCCCGATGAATTTCAAGGGCGAAATTCATCTCAAGGGGGGTAGAATGTAACAACCTGAGATTTTATGAGAATTATTCTTTTTAATTTCATTGATTTCTTGTGTTTTATGCAACACCAAATGGAGATTGCACTACACACATCCCTGATTTGGCTTTCATTACACGCAATCATGACCTTCCTCGATAGCGTGTGTAGTACGCAATACCGGGTTTCACTAAACAACAATATATTGTTATAATATTATTATGGACTAGCCGTTATGAATCGTATTAACTACATTTTGAATTTTAGAACATTATTATTCATCTCACACATTTTCTATAACTTGGTATGAGAACAAAATAAATTTTTCGGGTAAGATAAGTATTTTTCAAAAAATGCAGTTTTTCCGCCTTTTGATTGCACACCGACATTAAATATAGTTTTTGACATATTTATAAGTTCAATTTGACAAAATAAAATTCTTCTTTTAAATCTGGATATAAAAGTTTAATTTGGATAAATTTTTCATAATATTCTGATAACTTTCATATTTTAATGAATAGTAAAAACATGCTATATTTTAATTAAAAACAACTTTTTCATCGCAATAATTTATATGGTTAGATTATCTTTTTAATTAGTTTTAAAGTTTAATTAGAAAATAATTTTACCATTTAATACAATTTTTGTCATTGGAATTAATTTCACTTTGAAATTGGATATAAACAAGTGTCGATCTTTTGATAGTTATTGTTTCTTAAAAACATGTTATTTGTTTTGATAACGGGAATTAATTTTAAAATTAATTAATGCCACTTCTATGTTTTTAATTTCTCAAAATAGACATAATTTTTGAATTTGGAATATTAAATATAAATTAGGCTGAATTTTTGGTATTTTTCTGAAAAACTTCAATTTTTGATGAATAGTGACACCACTTAGTGGTAGTTAAAAAAACTGACTCTTTCATTTAAATGAAATTTTACCACTTCTGTGAATTGAATTTCAAAAATCCAACATACATGGTTGTTATCAAGAAGTAAAATGTGGTTCAATAAGATGAAAATAATTTTTGGTGAATAGTAACTTTTGACTTTTATTTACTACGGTTAATGGTAAATAGGGTAATTAAAGGTTAAAATATTATTATAATAATTCAAAATTACCTTAACCCTTGTCCTAAACTTATTTTATGAGTAGTGGCCGACCATGGGAATCCTTGGGTCGATTTTGGGACCCCATTGAGCCACTTGGTAGTGATAATGACAATTTGGATTAATTAATTTACTGTAAAGACAAAATTAACATTAACAAAAATCTTTTAGTAATTACTTTTTATATGGGGTTATATAAATTATATTTTCAACTATAAATATTAATTGGAAATATAAAAATATTTCCTACATGGTGGTGTTTTTTTATAATTTTTAGACATCAAATAAATTAAATTATTTATGACACAATAATGATGCATTATTTACCTCATTAATAAATGATTTAAATAAATAAGATTATAATGATTAAAATATTATCCAAAACATGACCAATTCTGATTGGATGATTTTATTTCGACCATGAGTCATCTTATCTTCATATTTAATTATTTTTGGACCTTTTGAAACCGAAGATAAGTTTATAATAAAATAATATTTTCACACTTTCCAAAGGTGCCCCTCTCCTCCCTTATAAAAGGGAACCTCCTCCCTCTCCTCTTTACACAACTTTGAGCCTTCAAGCTTGGCCAACCCCTGAACATTTCTTTTTTTTTCACTTCCCTAGAAACATTATGGAGGTTTTTTTTCTTCTCAAAAGACCAACTATTGTTCCCTAAGAAGACGTTTAAAGGAGGTGCGTCAAGGAAGAGGTAATCTCTTCTACCGACTCTTTCAAGTTTCTTTCTTCTTCTACTTCATCTTCTTTAGTTGTTTCATTATAAAGTAATAAAATAAGTATTATTTATATACTGATATGTTATTATAAATATGAAACAACCCTATTTAACCTTCTATCCATCCTACGGAAAACAAAATCACCGCGCATGCGTACGTACGAAATATCGTCTCCACGCCGTGGTGTAATCTGTTTTTCCACCACCACCTTACTTGGATGGGTATAATGGTGTAAAGAATAACTATTTATAGTTATTATACCATTATAATGGTTCTAAGATATTATATCATCCACTCCAATTCCATTCAATAAATATGGGAATGATATCATCGCTCATGCGTACGTACGGATTACCGTCTCCACGACGCGATGAGATTAATTTTCCATGTTAACAATTCAAGATTGATAATAAAGTATATATAATAAGTAATCATGAAACATATGACATAATAATTCTAATGGATTTATATATATATATATATATGTATGTATGTATGTCATCTACTTAATTCCATTCAATTCAATAAGGAAACGAAAAACATCGTTCATGTGTACGTATAGCCTACCGTCTCCATGAACGGTGTATTTCTTTCCATTTATCGATCTATTATATATATGTATATTATGAATATATATTATATATAAATAATGTTTTATATTCTATAATTAAGTAATCATGATCTAAGTAATCATATTAATAATTACAAGTTAAAACATGGACGATAAATGAAACGATTTTACCCAAAACGCTGCTTTAACATGGAATTGACAAATGAACGGATAATATAAAGTCGTAAGTGAATCATATATGATATAATAAATATTATTATGGTTATTTTACAAGTTAATAATATTTTTAAACCCACTATACAGGAGTCTCGGACACATATGGAAGAAATTGGACATAAGGTAAGGGATAATTATTCCAATCTCATTCTTATCCGAGATTGTTTATTCGCAAGTATTTACTGGGGTTATGTTTATTATCCATTCCCATATGTTCTCAAAATGTTTTCATAAAATGTTGACTTTTCTTCCAAATATGTTTAAAGTAATTTTTACCCTTGTTTAATTTTACCACATCGTATAGAAGGAATCTTTCTTTTGTTTACCATACAAGGTACTTTTTGAATTTTTCGGCAAAAGTACGAGAAGAATGTTTTTTTAACTTATACGGCATGAAAATATTTTTACGGTTTCATAACGCCTTATTTTCATGAAGCTTACTCTACAAGATTTATTTAATATTTTCAACAAAATCCTTTTCTTTTAAAATTTCATGGCATTTTGTGAAAAGAAAGTTATTTTGAAGAAGAAAGGATATTTTCGTCAAGAATTCATTTCAAGTGTTTTATCAAAACCATTTTCCATCCAAGATGACATTATTTCATATGTGTATGTTTCAAGTATAATGTCTCTATGATTTACATGGTTACACTTTTCTTATAATGAAATGATATCCATTTCTCTTATTTGTATTATGTTATGATGGGATAATGTTTATGAAACCCATTTTATTCATTGGGTTAGGATGAATGATTTATGTTTATGTTGTGGAACATGTAAGAATGATTTCAATATGAGATGGGTGGAACCTATATCTCCCTCCAATTCATTGGGTAAAGATTTATATCTCATGAGATAGACATAGCTGGAATGGTAAGTTAATCTGGTTCAGTGATACAGGACTGGAACGAGGAGTAAACTCGATTCAAAAAGGGACTTTGTCCACTAAGATGGTCTTGGCAGCAATTCATTGGATACTATGGAAGTCATAACATGTGATTAAGGGTTTCCACAATTACATGTTTTATTCCCATTATATTTTATCATGATTAATGTTTCTTTATGATCTATGCCTTACGTACTTCCATGTTTTATGTCATTTCTCAAGATTTTGATGTTTAAACATTATGTTCATTTTTTAAGTTCAAATGTATATGGTTTGTTTTATTTTCTCCATGCTTACCCATAATGAGAATTTGAGATCACACTTTATATGTTTTCTTTTCCTCAGGATATAAAGAACGGTTTTAGGTAAGAAAACAAAAGGGGAAGATCTTTATGGGAGATGTTGAATATCATTCACCATGATTAGAAGATTATGTTCCGAGTTTCCAAAGACACTAAACTATTACTGCCCTTGTGTGTTTGTTTTTGTTATGTATTAAGTATTCTGAAAAAGTAATGTAATTTCCATGTATGTCAAGTTTGGTGTCTCTATATTACTAATAACCATCCTCTTTGTCCATACATTATGACATTAAAATATCTATCATTTTCTTCTTGGTACCTGTGTGGTTCATGAGCCTCTATGGAGCATAGGACTTCCTTTTTCCTCATTCATGTTGGTTTTTATCTTTCACATGCCCCATATATAGCCTAAAAGCAAACATTTTCACTGCTTAGTCTAAGAAACATGACTTTAAGTTGTTTTCTCTGGTTTAGACCACATGAATTCAAATTATCTATCACTTATAAAACTATATATGGATTTATTCCCATAGTAATGGGATATGTAGTAACACCTAGACCTTATATATTTTGGACTAGCCACAGAGTAACACAAAAATTATATGTTATCTATGGTGTGATCACCATAAAATGTTCCACGAGCCTCCTTCTATTTATAATAACCATTTAATTACCTTCACCCATTAGTGAGTTTGGATTATCTCATAACCTAATGTGAGTAAGGAATGTCCTTAGTGTATGATTTTAAATTGTAGTCTTACATTGAACATGTTCAGGATGTCTCTACCTCATAGTTGGTTTTTACCATGTGTCAAACCAGGGCGACCCATATGAAAAGTACATTATAAAAAAATTATAAAGACCTAAGAATATGATGTTAAACTATAAATTTAACCCATAAAATTTAATAATTCTTCATATACATGGGTTAGAAGGTTCAATAATTTCATTTAAGAGGGTATCCCCATTGCCGGCAATGGTCTTCTAGAACACCATGCTTCCTGGACTATCACACCATGCTTCATAATACAAGTGAAACTACCTTAAACTATTTATAACTATCCTTTACATTTTTCAAGGCATGTGGTCCATCCTAGAACACATTCATGTTTGGTTAATACTCTTTCATTCCACGTTGAATCCTTTAGGGCACCCCATGGTTTGAAATCTATGACCTTAAACTATGAAAAGATTCATAGTACAAATATCATCACATTAAACTGTGTGTGGTTTGTCTCATGGATGTTTTATGAGGTATCAAGTAGCCTCATAGGACCATCCATTTACATTGGGAAACTTTCCTTCTTTGTCATATACATTCCATCGATACACCATCCTCATGGTCTGTGAATAATGAACCTAAACTATATGTGACTTTCCCCAGATTCTATTTCATTGTTTAGAATCTCCCATCATACTACCCTCCTTCACCCTAATTCTTGAAGCTGGATGGGTATCATTCATTCTAGTTCTATACATCATTTTTTCACAATATTAAACTGTGGCCTTAACTTATGCAATAAACATAGGATGCACTCATGACTAGATATAATTATGAAACTATGGAAAACTTCCATGAATAACCCCAATGTACCACGTACCAGTCATATAATATTAAACAATGGAATACTTCATGATCACATGATGTTAAACTATGTCATGACCCATCTTCAACATATGTCATTAAACTGCATGTTTAACATCTTCATTTCATGGTGTAAAACTAGTAAATATCTTAGGCCCTCATCCGAGAGGCCATTTCCTCTAATGTTAGTTATCTACGACATCATCTGTATCATCGATCGCTACTATAAACCTGAGGGTATTCTTTCCCTAGAACGTGGTTTTATGTTTTTCAAGGCAGATATGCCCACACCAATGATATTTAATCCAAGATAGAGTAATTATACGAGTTTTATAATGAATTTTAACATTACATCACTTTATCTCCTCACTTCATGTTCCCCTCACTTGGATCCCCATCCTCCTCTATATCAAAATGTACCCTCTAATGGAATGGTGTCTAGACAAGGCTCACCCAACATCCTAGGTCAATTCCCCAAATGAATTTGGATGAAATTCCAAGACATATTTCATTTAGTGTTCGACCCTCATTTGTTTTTCCCCATTTTGAGCTAAACTATATGGATCCTATGTTTCAAATAGAGTCAATAGTTATCCTATATTGTGAATTCACCCTCTTTGTGTTCCAAATTTTGGACATCATGACTCACACTCTTAATTCCCCTTTGTTCGGGATGAATTAAACACCCCGAGAGTTACCCCATTTTTGCACTATGGCATGTTGGAAGAGAAATAGGGCGATTCTGAGATCCTTGTTCTCCAGTCGGAACCTCTATCATAGCCATATCACTCTCATAAGAATGGATGATCAAATAGTCCTCCCTTTTTTCTTACCCAGAGCATGAATCATGTGATCATAAGGATTGATTATTGATTATCTTGTAAATAATATCATATTATAGTAATTGATTATGATGAAAAATATATTAGAGAATGAGAAGTAAACAAGACAATGTTTCAGAGGGTCATCCACATATTGGAGCATATTTTTTGCAAAATTATTTCCTCTATGGCCCCACTTTG
The DNA here is from genome assembly GCA_963277665.1 of Viscum album. Taxonomy (NCBI): domain Eukaryota; kingdom Viridiplantae; phylum Streptophyta; class Magnoliopsida; order Santalales; family Viscaceae; genus Viscum; species Viscum album. The sequence goes on from OY728145.1 coordinate 512,030,578, forward strand.
GCGAACAAGCACTAGAGTTGGGACAACCTTTATTGGGTGGCCTATTGGAACTATTGTCACTCTACTAGGTATCCTTTCTCTTTATCATATTTGGATCTGAAATCTTCATCTCTGATCAATTAATGATTCTATTCACCCAATCACAAATCCAATAAGGATGTTGCCTCTACCACCTTGGTTTTAGCTGCCAACAACTAGGCCTTCAGGCTGTTGACAACCTCAATTTGTTTAGTATAAACTGTCGCATGCTCTTGTGCTAGCTCCTCCAAGTGAGAAATATCTTCCTTAGCCTCTTGAAGTGGTTGGGAGCCTATATAATTTCACAGATTCTAGTCCATGTAACTCTCCTTCAACTTTTTACATTCCCTCTCGATGACTAAATCATGTGTCAGGGCATGAAGGTTGCTGGATTTCACCCCACAGGTTGATAGGATAACTAATCAATGGTGGAGGGATATCAACAATTCTAGTAGTTCAACAATATAGTTGTATGTGGTAAGATTATTCACATACCACCACACCTTGTGGTGAAAAATCTATTTCTCATATTTATACTCCAATCCAGAATCTTCAAAATCATTAAGCGGTGTGGGGTCATATGAAGGAAATACTTTTAATATATTATTAGATGGATCCTCCTGGTGGACGTCCTCATACATGAGGGGATAGAAAACTATTTTTTCTTTGGTTATGTGTGGCCAGAGAACTATACTAGGTAATATTTACTTTAAAACCTCTTGTTAGGAAACAAAATTCTATATTTCCCCTTTTGGCACTACTGATGTAGATACAGATGTCCCGACTCCTTTGGATACCACTGCTGGAAGTATAGCTTTAGCTTTGGCCCCTAAAATTATCATTGTTGGCATTTCTAGGATATATGAATCCAATGAAACCACCATAACCACTCGAACCCCCATCACGATTTATACCTCTTCCATAAAAAATTTGTCTCCAGTATCCACCTCCAATAGCGCCACTGTGATCGGTTTAGCTGCTAGAGCTCCTTCATCTTTATTTTTCTTGGGCCTTACCTTGACCCCCTCCACTAAGGGAGTGGTATAAACGTCCCACTCCAACATAACCTCCATGGTAATCACAACCCCAACAGACTCTTCAGTCATCTATATTTGGAGAGAAGCATCTGCCATTTTCGTTTCATCCCCAGACATGGTTAATGCAACTGTTGGCACTTGTAGCTGAGCCCTGAACGCCATCCCAAATGCTATAATTTTTTTCATTCATTCATATGGATATAAGGAAAAGTTAATAGGACATATAAAGTAAATATAATCATATGAATGTTTTAGAGTAGTGAGGATTTCTAGTAGATTCATGGGAAATTCCCCCAGTGAGGGCATTCCCCAGCAACAGTCACCTCAGTCACAAGTGTCATTTTTACAGATGATTGGACGACCACAATTGTAACATCAGTATGGGTTGGAAGGGACCCCAAACCTTCCCTTTTAAGGGTTGAGTTTTCATCACCTTCCTTTTTAGGTCTATCATGGACCTCCCCCTTCTTTGTGCATGACTCCTATGCAAGTGGAAAAAGAGTTAGGCAAAAGATCAAGGATAGTTTATATCTGTGGAACATGATACTAGAATATTTACCTAGTTTTCCATAGAAATTATTACCATATGAGAGCCTATTTAAGAGTTTATCCCCCATAAATCACCTAATTCCTAGGGTAAAGGAGAAAGAAAAACTGTCTCAGCTACCAAAAATTATCAGGGAAAGGTCATGTTCAATAGCACCTTCACCAGGTCAGTTAGCGGATGTGCAGTGACATGAGAATAGACCAAGTTCCCCAGCTCTATGACATATCTCTCAACATAATCCCAAGACATGTGGAATAAAAATTTGGAATGAACAATCCTAGAAAGGTGCATCTAGTCCCTATGGATATTCTACCATATCCCTTGAACACTAGAGAAATGCATGTAGACATCCATGTTATCCAAGGATTTGGGGAAGACAATGTCACCGGGAATGTCAATGAGGCATAAACATTTCTCGAGAGCATGAAAGAATATCATCTTGAGTACCCAATATGTCTCCACTTCTTCATGTGTCTTCCTTCCCAAAATTGTTGAGATTGGTACTTTTTTCCCCTCTCTCTATGCCTTTTGCCTATCTGGACCCATGAACAACTAAACCTAATACTACTGCTCTACCTGCTAGACTAGATCTACCACCAAACTACCCTCTGATCACCACCCAACCATGACCTCATGGTTGAAGGTCCACCCCTTCATTATCTTGTATGACTCATCATTTTAGTATATCCCCAGGACACATGCTTTCCCATATTTACAGATAATCATGGGTGAGTCTATATATGGGGTAAGGTGGAAGAAAATCATTACGCATTTTCCTATATTCACATGTAGACATAATCTAGATCTTTATAAACATGGAGTGATTAAATTCATGATTTACCTCTGATTATACCTTTAATTTTAGCCTCTTCAAACACCAAAACTATCCCAAAAACTGGTGTGGATCTTACAGTTCACAGAATGACTCACACTCAACTATAGACACCAGTACCCCATATGTAAAGTCCAAGAGGAATGATCTCTACTATATGGTCATTATGTTTTCATTGATCATAACTCCAGTTTGTAGGGGGACTGGGTGAAAGATGAAATTCTCTGCTATACCTAACTTCTCTATAATGTCCATCAAACTCAACTTGAATGGATGAATCCCCACAATATTTAGTATTGTTGGCTGGAATGTTGTTGTAGGAGGGGTAATAGGGTTGGGATACTCATAACATCCCATATGTGTAGTCACCAAAATATAAAATAAATGAAGAGTTCTATAAAAATGATTTGTAATATTTCCTTCATTAATGTGGTGGAGTACTTTTTACAATTTTTCCAGTATTGGGACAACCAAATTCACACACTGCACCGTTAGCAACATCACCACCATTATGAAGGTGCTCTTCCTCACCCCCATGTTTGCATCCCTCATTGGGAGTATCCAAACACAAATGATCACTAAAATTAATCCAAACATATTTAATATGGGTTGAGACTCTATCTTAATTATGTTTCCCCACAACTACCACTATCTTGACTCTATAATTTGATAGTAGGAGATATCAGTGCCATGTTGGTATATCCTAGGACATGTGTGAGGTATAATTATAAATTTCACTATTGGATCCTCTCATTCAACTAAATATGATATTAGTTATTTCAAAAATTAGTCAAACCGCTTCTAGAAAAGGGATATCCATCATTCCTAGCTTCTTTTTTTGGTTCCCTACACCAGATCCAACAACGCCATCACTAAGGCCATCAATTTCTCCTGGTCATATCACACATTCTATATGGGGAGGATATCATTATAAATCACACCAAAAATTGGAATTATAGTGATATAATTAAGGTCCCATAGGCTGATGTCAATCTCCCCATGGTTCAAATTAAAGGTCTTTGTTCTTGTTGACTATATTCTTAAACGTTCAGGCATTAGGTCCCAAGGGTGATAGAAATAGAACTGTTAATCCCATGGTTCTTCATAGAGAACTACTTGATTAAACACCCCTTATAACTCATCACATTTTTTTTCATTTCTTGTATACCTAGGCCCACTCATCAATGAGGTTTACAGCCCGATATAAATACCAATTATAATTCTATCCCTTGAGAGGATCCCCCAAACCCTTCTTGATGGTCATTCGATACTACAATGCAGATTCCTCATCTTCTATATTCTCCCAATAAATTTTTTATGTGGTTATTGATAAGTTCTGCTATAAGTGGCGCATGGTATTTCTAGATGTGTCAAGCATCAGTAATGTTCCATTTGTATTGCCCTGATAAGCCTCTCACCCAGTAAGTTGGTTCATCCCTTCTCACTATAGGGATAAAGACATCACCTCTTAACATGGATCCACAAAGTGATAAACAATTGCATAATGGGTATTATATTTTATCATATATCAATGTCACCATAATTTATTCTTGGCCTGGGGAGCCTAGGATACTCTCCCTAATCATTATATAGTCCACCATTGATTCCCTTTGAGTAACATTAGTGTTAGCCCTATAACCAATGATTTTATTTTCAGTATATTTTTTAGTCTATTTCATGAAGGGTTGTTATGAAGGTTATTCATAAGATTTTTTGTGGAGCCCTAGTTTTCATAGATCACTTCATGAAGGTCTGGTTCACACTTTTTGATTCACTAAGAAGTGTTTACAAAGAAAAGGTTGTGAGTTCTGTTTCTATAAGAAGTGTTCACAGAGTGAAATTCATGAATATTATGAGCTTTACTAAAATAAGGAAAATTGATTTTATCATCACAGAAGCTTGGTTCCTTTGAGGTCCCCCCTATACTATTTATAGGCAAGAAAGTAGATTAGTTTTTTGATGACCTCCATGGAGCGGTTTATCACAAACAGGTTATGAAAATAATCTTCCTGAGTCAGCAACGCGAAAGGGGGTTGATTTCCAATTTTCAGTGATTATCCCTCCAAATATGAGAAATTCAAAACCCCTTATCCTGTAGAAACACATTTTAAGAGATCAAAAAATGTTGATGGTGAAATACATATTTCATGGGAATGTTTGAAGAAGGAACAACTGGTTTAGAGAGAATCTGAGCCAAAATGGCCCAAAATCCCTCTAAGGAGTATGCTTCACGATGTTCCCTTCCTTCAATAGTGGAAAGGGATCACGAAGCTCCTTAGATGAGAATTTCCCTTCACTAATGCACAAAATTTGGATGGTAAAACTCATCATATAGAGTTTCAATGTTTTAGAGAACTTCACTAACACACGAATGGATAATGATGTATTCATGAGTCTGATAGAGAGTCTACCGTTCATGAAGCCCAAAATTTCTAATCAAAATTTATCTAATATTAAAAAAAACATGTGCCTACAAATACCACCTCAGTATGAAATTTTAGGGATGGTTACCTAAAAATTAAAATTCTAAATAACTTTAGATTCATGAAACCCCTAAGCATCATGACCTAAAGTGAAATGGATCAACCAAAGTATCCAAGCTTTGTGAAACCCACTTCCTTATGTCCTTGAAATCCTACAATGAGTTAGGGATTCCTTTCATAAAGGTATACACCATCTTCAAAGGAGGAAATTCCTCTTTGGTTCTTCATTTTTGTGAAAAATTCATCCTTTGTGAATCACTCCTTTAATGAAGAAGGACTTCCCTCTAATGTAAGGTTACCCTACTTCTTGAACACTACCCCCTTTTGAATCCCCTAACATCTGATATGAACCTATGCTTCACGAGGAACATATATTCAAGGCCCTGGGGTTCATGAATCCCATATTATAGGAATCTTCATGGTGCCTCCCTTTTGTTGACACTAATTCATGAAGGATGAGTGCCCAAGGCCCCCACACCCATCCCAGACCAGTTCATCTACACCTCCAATCCCCATGGGACATGTTCCACCCACTCTTGTGTCCTCCCACTCCACACCAAGTGTGTCCTGAGCCCTTTACGTATATGTTTCTTCTAAAAATAACTACCCTAATACCAATTCATTCTAAGAATAGGAGACCTAATGCAGACCCCGTGACATTGCAATCCTCCTTAATAGTTCCAAATCCATTCCCCTCCGAAAGGTGCATGAGCTTTGGTCACATAATCCATGGGAGTATGGAGTGATTCCACTCATGTTTAAGTTGTAGGACGTAAAAATTCCTAGTTATACATCATAGACTCACACCTTTAAACTGAAAAACAACATCCTAAATAGATGATATAAAATTTTCCCAATACCCTATGCATCATGCGTAGGATGTATCCTATATAATCGACATGGAATGACCCCACCTCCTACCTTATACTAAAAGAACATGATACCGCATATATGATCATAATGGGAGTGCACCATCTCTCCTACTGAGACACATAGACCATCCATATCAGGAATTTAACATGCATAATCTCCACCTCATTCCTTAAAGAGTAATCCTCTTATGAAGGGTAGCCAGGACGTAAGCCCCACTTTCAATATGCATCAAGAACAAGGTGATACTTGTATGGGCGGCATAGGATAACCTCCAATAGGATTTTCCATGTACCGTTCAAATGGAATGAGGTCCTCCTTGGGTAACTTCCATATGTAATCCCCAACTACTTTGTTTTTTATCCTAGGAGCACCTGAGTACCCATCCACCAGTGGAAAATGTCGATCATGCGATCTTTAGGTATACATATTCATCTTATTTCTCACACAGAGCATGAATCAAGCTGGAATAGAGGTTAGTGGATATCATAACATCCTCATAGTCCAAAACCATCAATTGGGACTCCTATTTGGTATAATACCCACTCATCTACTCCAATGGACCTTCTCTATAGTTATAAGGTCCAAAATCTATTAAAATGGGCCTCCTATTCGGTTTAATCCCATACCTTATAAACTACGTGGGCATTGATTTCCAACTAAATGTTATATATAGTATGAATATCTAAGGTGGAAAACCAAAATCCAAATTGGCAATCATTTTCTCTAGTACACATCCCCAGTAAGATATTTCCCCTCACCTGGAGACCACAACTCTTCTAGGTCCCTAAGGCAGCCCAATGTGTAAGATCCATACCATATCTCATAACCACAACATTCATGACCCAAGAATACTTACTGTATAAAGTTAAATTGTGTGGATAATCCCCTTGAAATGACCTTAAACTACTACATTGAACTACATGGGTTTTGGTGCATTTCCTCAAAACAAGTTATATAGTATACCTCTATGAGGTTCAATCCAAACCAATTATAAGATTAGGTGCTCCCCCCTATGGAATTACCTCTCTAATCCATCTGATGGGAAATTATAATAAATCTCTTGGGATCTCCTCAATGGGTGTCCCAACTAATGGTAAACCCAGGTGCTCCCTCTTAAGGATGCAAACCTCTCAGATCCTCCGCAAGTGGAGTTTTGATCCATTCATCCTAGATTTTCCTCATGGACTATTCTGATCCATTAATCATTGATCAAACTCAAGGGTCACTCTAAAATACCTTACTTGGTCCACCTCAAGTGAAATTCTGACCCACCCATCTAGGTCCACCTCCATGGGGAATCCTGATCCATTAGTAAACCTTTTAGGTGTGACATATTCCATTCTAGGGACACACCTCCTTGATCTACCTCATGGGGCATCATGATCACCCATCATTCCCCCTAAATACATTAATCATTCTCTCATAATGTCCCCACTTGACATTATACTCATACTTTTATCCATCTCTATAAGATGTTAAACTCGTGCCCCGATCCATCTCAACTGGACATTTTGATCCATCTCCACAATAAGTTAAATTTGTTCCCCAATCCATCTCATCCATATGTTTTGATATGTATCCATAATAAATTAAACTCGTTTCCCAATCCACATCAATCAGATGTTTTGATCCATCTCCATAGTATGTAGAACTTGTGATATGAACCAAACACCTAATCTACTAAAAGTGTGGGATGCTTGAGAAAATGTATTTGGATGACATACACCCCTAGAGTTTCTAACTCATGATCAAGCAAAGATTATTTGGGTTCCTCCCCTAAGATGCTTCATATGAGATTCTCTTCAAAGAGGAAGAATATTAGTATACAATGCTCCAAATGTGAATACATTACCAATGATACCCATCATGACTACTCTTCTACTGATGGTTGATTCCCTATCAAGAAGAAATCAAAATGTCTATAAATAAGTAGTGTAAATAACCAGCCTCAAAAAATATATATGGAAACATGAATTATTTCAATGAACATGACTTAACTCTCTAAGGGAGACTCAGACCAGGTAATGATTTCTAAAGAGAAATCTATGGAAGGAAGAACTAATATCCCATCATTTAATTTTGATCATGTAGAATACATCTCAATAGAAAGTTATGAATGTTTCTCACATTGGTAAAGTAGGAATGTGGGGCAAAAAGAATGATAGCACACACCCACCATGAGTGGATGTCGTGGGTGCACCCTATTGAAAATGTCAGAAACAAAAAATCCAAATAAATAAACCAGCTATCAAATTTAAAAAAATGTTTCTCAATATAAAAAAATCCCCATTTAAAAAACAATTCCCACCTCAAGAAAAAACCCTTTTTAAAACCCACATCAAAATATATTTAAATACATAAAAAGTGCTCATCAAGTGAACCATTTATAACCAATTCCATAAACCACTTATACCGAAAACATGTCAATAATTCTACACCACACAAGACCTATTTAAAACCCCTTTCAAAATACCATTTTAAATTATTAAACCACTTTGACAATTTTTAAAAGCACTTTGGGTGAACTAAAATCAACACCCTTTAGATAATAAACATCAAAAATAAAATTTCTAATGTAAATCATGAATCAAATGAAGTACAAATAAATCATCACACATAATTAAAGTATAGTCAATTTGATAAAAAAACCAAAGGAAACTAATAATTAAAGGTTAAAAATGGGAAAATACCAAAATTAAAGACATCGACCTCCCAACGTAATCATAACTTGTTTTATTCATTGAAAAAAACTTAAATAAAGTTATATGGATACTCAAACACCTAATTCAACAAGAAAAAAAATCCAAATATCCAATTATTAACTCTAGATTCACCCAAAATAGAAGCTATTATTTCCACCTTCCATATAAATGGAAGAATAAGGGTATAAATGGGGATGATGAAGGGAAAAAATGAATAAATAAAGTATACCTTGAATGAAATCACCAAGGTAGATAATATATCCACCATGAATCAAAGGAGGAACCTCCCAAGTTAAGGGGATAAGGATGGTAATGATAGAGAGAATAAATGAGGGTGGGGGAAATAAAATACCATAAGGAAAAAAAATGAAAAATTCAAAAAAAATTGGTTTAGAAAACTTTATGAATTTGGTCACATGGTTAAGTAAACCATGCACCAACCATGTGGGCTCTACTATCTCCCAAAAAATAATGGTGCACATTTTCCATTTAAACCTCACATGGTCAGACATAATGTGTGATAATTCATATTCCCCATCTCACTCTCACACTTTTAGCCGCATTGTTAAATAAAGTGTCCGCCAACCTTGAACCATGGTTGTTGTTTCCAAAAACCATGGTTTCTGACCCACGGTACCTGGAAAATCCATGAACAAAATCATGGGTAGATAAAATCCCAAATAAAGTATACCAATAACCTAGAATGTGTCACACTAACAATTTGATTACTCCAATATATTTATATTAAATCATTAATTTTAATTTTATCACATCATTCTGTAATAATAACATGAAATAGTTAAAAACAAGTTATAATAAATATTTTGAATTATATATTTTATTTTTTTTCATTATTTATTATTTGTGAATTGTATTATGTTAAATTTGTTAGTAATAGTGGAAATTTTCAATATACCTATTGGATATATGCATGTTAAAAAACCATATGTCCAATGACCATATTTTCAAGGACTATTTCCCCAATAACCATATTTGTAATAGTAATCTTTTATTCCTATGTACATCCTTACATACATCAAAAAAATTATTAATACTATATACTTATCTCCCTATATTTCCAAAATATTTATAATTTTTCCATCTCTACCATACATTCAATTGGGGTGATGATCTTCCTGAAAAAATAATGTGGATAAATATTTTATACTCTTTGTATTTTTATTTACTTGTAGATTTATTCCACTTATAATTTACATAATGATGTTTCATATGGAATTTTCATAATGTATTAATTTTTTCCTTGTGTTATAATATTTTATCTTAATAAAATATTTTGAATTTCACTTTATTTTTGTGCTTCATTTAGAAAAAACTATTAAATCACAGTATATTTACTTTAAGGGGAAATAAATAATAAAATTGAGGGATGTTACAATGACCAAGGAAAGATCATACATACTTTTTTTCTTTTGGGTAAGGAAGAAAATAAACAACATAGTCCTTTAACTTATCAACTTGGATTCCATACCTAAAAACAACATATCATAGAATAATACCTTTCTTAACCATAAAATTACTTTTTATAAAGTATAGAATAAGGGTTTTCTCTTAAGTCAAAAGTCCTCTTTTCACTTTTTTATTCCTTTTTTTGGAAATCACAAACTATTTTTTATTAAATACATACATTGTCCTTATTTGTTTTCATTTCTAACTTCATTTTTTATCATATGGATATGAAAATAACCGTACCCAATTGTTTTATATAACTGATCCTTTTATATGATTATCCTAGATATGATCATCATCAAAATCATCTGATAAAATTTGAATACATTTTTTATCTGTCTCGCTGATTACATGCTTAATCATGCTCACTGATAAAATTGCACTAACTGGATAAATCGTACTCACTGTTTCAAATTAAAACATTCACATCGTTTTACCGTTCACTTATCTATTTTATCAGATAGTAGATATTATTTTCATCATAACTCTATCGTATTCAGAGAATAAGTATTGTATCGAAAAGAAAACATTTGAATCAAAATGATGTCATGTATTCTGTTTTGATATGTATTGTAAAATGATTTCATTGACCATTGGAGTGATAGTTGTCTATGTCCCTTTGAGATAAGACCATTGGAGACAAAATATGAACATTGGGATGCAGAATATAAGTGCATTGTCATTTGGAAAAGCTTAGAACTTTTGACCAACTGAAGATACTCTATGAGAGATCTATCAAAATACTTCTTTGTGAGAAAACTCTGATGTCTACAAGTTATGAAAAGCTCGTTCTGAATACTTGTATCTTCTAGGAGTTTTGTTTTTCTTCATGCGATACAGATCAATTGTGAATACGATTGAGGGATTTAGGGGATATGAAGACATACTAGTGCCTATCTTTTGTAGATCGAGTTCTTATGAGGCTAGGAAGGTAGAGGTATTGATTACCTACCTAATCAAGGGCTACTGAGGATAGGTAGGAAGACTGAAACTGGTCATTGTATCAAGGGATTACCTGGGTATAGGTAAGACAAACTTTTGTTGAATGTATAAATCAAGGGACCTTAATCCTATGTTAAATAATACCCTTATATTTGGAATAAAAGAATTGTTTTCTTTTACATTTCTGATTCGTTGTAATAGAAAGTGAATTGTTTTACTTATTCATATTTCTATTCTTTATTTTGTTTATCATAACTGTTCTCATTGTGAAAGCTCTATAATAATTTGAGTGCAATTTATTTGTAATACACCAATAATGATCATTTTAATACCCAATAATATTATGTACTCTTTATGATAGAATCAATTATATTGTTTTTTTAAACATCAAAACCATTGTGGTTATGATATAATATAGGCTCACTCTGGTCAAATCATGTCTTCAATGAATAGTATTAGTTTCAATTACGACCTGTGAAATACATTATAACAATCAATATGATTACGATATTTACTAGACCCAGTGACATTCAGATTATTATTTTTAATATAATAATATTTTTAGTGAATTGTATTGGTTTAAATCATTTTAAACATATATGTTTTTAAGGGAAAAAGTTCTTAATCCTAAAATTCACACCCTCTTGTATTGTTCCATCTACATTCATATTTCGATCCAAAAATTGGTATCATAGAATGTTTCCACTACTCATATATTTTTATACATTAATTTTGATAGTTAGTTATATTTATTTCATAAACTATTTATTTATAAATACATATTATACTAATGTGTGGAGTGGAAAAGCTTTTGTTTTGAAAGATGGAAGGAATCAATGTCAAATCCATTGACAATTTGAATCCTAAAAGAGCACCTATTTTTGATGGAAATTACTATGAATACTGGAGCGATAGAATGAAGAAGTTTATTATCAATACTAGTGTTGATAATTTTATAATGCTTGCTGGAGATTACAAGATACCTAACAAGGAAGTCATAACTTTTACCAATCAATAGAAGCAATAATATCAACTGAACTATAAAGAATGAAAGAATTTACTTTTTTTAATTACCAAGAGTATATATAGTCAAATATCATCATGTGAAGCATCCAACAATATATAAAAGAATTTATAAATTAAAAATTTGGTTACTTCTGATGTTATTGATACTAAAAGATCTATGCTTATAGCATATTATCATGGTTTTTTTTAATATGGAGAACATATAATTAAAGTTCAACATAGACTCATGACTATTATTAACAACCTATAGTCAATGGGAGAGAAAGTATTAGATGATGATATTTTTATAGATATGATTATGGATATCATGACTAAAAAATGAGAATCCAGGAGAACTGGTATTGATGAATCTGGGAAATTCACAACTATAACTCTTGATGAACTATTTGGAACTCTCTTACAACATTAGAATAGATTAAGGAGAGATTCATATAATATAAAAAAGAATAATGGGAGTGTTACTTTTACTACTACCATAAATTAGATGAAATCCTAAACTCCTGAGAATGTTATTACGTCAACAAAGAAGAAATTTGTTGTTCAATCAAACTTAAGTGAATCTGAATAGTTAGAAAAATAATAAGCCAATATTTCTTAAAGGATGAACAATATTTTTGGAAATAATTATTTACAATTTAGGTACAAGAAGAAAATGAAAATAAGGATAAGAAATATTCATAAGTCACATGTTATAAATGCAAGAAAGCAATACATATCAAACATGATTTTCCTCAGATGAAAATAAAGGAAAAGAAATATATACACTCTGAAATAATTTATAGAAGATATTATAAGCCTAAGGGAAAGAATTTTGTGATGGAAAATTATTCTTGGAGTGCCAGTGGTGGAGGCTCATATGATGAATCTTCAAATAATAAATTTTCTACACAAAATAATATTAGTATTATAGCCAGAATACCTATTGTAAATAAATGTTTCATAGCTAAGGTACACACTGCTTAATCCTTAAATAACATATCTTTGAGTCCTAATTCTCCTAATAATGAACATTCTACATCCTTAGATGAAGAATATTCCTTAATAGAATATAATTCTTTACCTCTATATGATGAAATCTCTAGATTTTCCAAATTACTTGAGAATGATAATTGAAAAGTAAATAAGAATCTTGAAAAGGGAAATTCTAGAATCAATATTTAAAAAATTAAGTATCAGATCTTACAAAATATATTGATGTAAAATCGTTGGAAATTTTTATATTTTAAAAAACCTTAAGCCTGAAAATTATGAAAAGGATAAATTTTCTAAGGATCTTGAAAAAACAATTTCTGAAAAAAATGATTTAGATAAAAATTCTAATTCTAAAACTAATACCAATGAGGATAAGAAATTAGTTATAAGACTAAAATCTGAATATTTTATCTTAAGAAACTTTTATCAATCTTTAATTTTGGTAAGGAAGGATTTGATAAATTTTTTAAACAAATTCATCCTCTAAGAAATATTTTTAAAATTGGTTATTCTAACACAAAACCTATTTTTAGTAATAATTATTTTGTTCCTAAAAGTGCCCCATTCTACACTAAGTGTGAATGTGGTGGAAAATATAACAAAACCCGTTATTTAAGAAAATCCAATCCTTATGATTTCATAATTCTTATTTTTATAAACAGATTTGGATTCCTAAGAGTTTATTTTCAAACATTTATGGATATAATAAATTTTATATTCTGAAAATCTAAATTGTTTATTTTCAGGAAAACAAAGAAAGTAGCAACAACAAAACATTGAACATGGATAATTGTTTTTTTGGGAATATGACGGGTAACAAATACTACTTTGAAAGGATTATTGAAATGAAAGGTGGAAGGGATACATTCAGAGATAATGCTCAAGAAAATATTATTGGTATAGGTAACATTGTTCTTCTTCGAAATTCATTAATTTCACACGTTTTATTTATTAAATGTATTAATCAGAACCTTATAAGAATAAGTCAATTATGTAATGATGGTTACCTTGTGATTTTTGGGTATGATAAATTCTTGGTAAAAATTTCCTAAGATGAATTCATTCTTTATTACCATCTTCATAATAATTTTTATACACTTAACATAGAAAACCATAGGGGCCAATAATTACCTTACATTAGTGAAATAAAAGATCAATCTTGGTTATGGCATAGAATGAAAGGACATTATTACCTTGGAAACTTTTTTAAACTATCTAATAAAGGACTTGTTAAGGATCTACCAGATCTTAGATTTGATTCTTTAAAAGTTTTGGACCCTTGTTTACATGGAAATAAATATAAGTCAAGCTTTTAATCAATTATTAAAGCCTCAACTATGGAAACATTATAGTTATTATACATATATCTCTTTATTCATATGAAAACTGAAATTATTGGAGGAAAATACTATATACTTAGTTTAGTTAATGATTACAAAATATTTACATGGGTATATTTTCTAGTAGAAAAATATGAATCCTTTTATTATTTCAAATCTTTTTCATCCAAAGTTAAAAATGAGAAAAACTTTCTCTTGATAAATATTCATACTGATCATGGTGGAGAATTTGAAAATTCATATTTTGAAATGTTTTGTAGTAAGAAAGGAATTAATCATAACTTCTCATCTTCAATAACTCCTTAGGAATATGGTGTTGTTTAAAGAAGAAACTAAATTCTTTAAGAGAAAACAAGAACTATGTTGGGTGAATACGCAATTGTTAAACACTTTTGGGTTGAAGCTATCAGTACTATTTGTTATACTATAAATCAAGTTTTAATAATACCATTTCTTAATAAAACACATTATCAGTTTTGGAAAGGCCGAAAACAAAATGTCTCATACTTTAGAGTTTTTGGATGAAAATTATTCACTTTGAATACAAATGAAAATTTACATAAATTCACACCCAAATCTAATAAAGGTATTTTCATAGTCTATTCCACCACTTCTAAGGATTATAGAGTTTTCAACAAAAATTATTATACTGTTGAGGAAATAGTACATGTCAAATTTGATGAAACTATTTATTTTCTTAAAAAAGCTCAGCCTACATCATCTGATGTGTTTTCTAAAACTGATTATCAACATTTCATAGATGATTCTTCTAATAAGGAAAATACTCAAGAAATTATATCTAATGTATTTACCATATAATATTTTATACTTTATGTGGATGAATAGGATTTTCAAAACCAAAATCAGTTTCTTATTAGGAATCATCCTAGTGATAATATCATTAGTGATGTTAATCAACCCATAAGGACTATAAGTTCCTTAAGAAATGAAGTAGAACATGTAGCATTTCTTTATCAATTTGAACCAAAATGTCTGGATGAGGCTTTAGGTGATGAAGATTAGATAAATTCTATGCAAAATGAGATAAATAAATTATAAAGGAAAAAATTTCTGGACCTTGGTTGAAAGACCAAAAGAAACCTTTGTTATTAGAGTAAAATGGGTCTTCAAAAATAAATGTGATGAAAATGGAGTCATAGTAAGAAATAAATCATGATTAGTTGCTAAAGGCTATAATAAACAAGAAGGAATGGACTATAAAGAAACCAATTCTCTAGTATATAGACTTGAATCTATTCAAATTCTATTAGCGTTTTCATCATTTTTTAATTTTAAAAAATTTCAAATGGATGTGTAGTAGACTTTCCTTAAGAGATATTTTCATGAAGAAGTTTTTATTGAAAAAACTCCTAGTTTTGAAGACATGAAACATCCGGAATATGTTTTTAAACTTAAAAAATCATTATATGGTCTTAAACAAGCCCCTAGAGCTTGTTATGATAGACCTACAAGATTATTGTTACAAAATAATTATGTTAAAGTAACTACTATTCCAACCATTTTTATAATAAATACAATAACAAAGTTTTTATTATTCAAATCTATGTGGTTAACATTATATACATATCAACTCAGCAATATTTAACTAATTAATTTTTGAATCTAATCAAACTTGAGTTTGAAATGAGTTTGATGGGTGGGTTAACATTCATTCTTGGTTTTAAAATTTACCAAAAATCATAAGGAACCTACATATATCAACATAAGTATATAAAATTGTTACATAAAAATTATGGATACGACAATACTAAAAGTATCATTACTCTAATTATAACCTTAAATACTCATGATATTGATGAATCTGGACAACAAGTAGATCAAATAACATTTAGTGGTATTATAGGAAGTCTACTATACTTAACATATAGTTGATTAGACTTAATGTTGTTATTATTCTTATGTGCAAGATATTAATAAAATTCAAAAGAATCCCATTTAAAATAAGTAAAAATGTTTTTTCTCTATTTAAAGGAATGTATGGATTTGGGACTTTTTTATTCTTCTAGAAATGATTTTATTTTAAAACGTTTTTCGGATGCATACTTTGGTAGTTGTAAAATAGATAGGAAAAGTACATCTAGAACCTGTAATTTCTTAGTAGATTCATTAGTTTCTTGATCCTATATTAAAAAAAACTCAGTAGAACTTTCCAATACTTAAGTTAAATTTGTGGAAGCTAGAAGTTGTTATGATCATGTTTTGTGGATACAACACACACTCACTGACTTTGGAATGAGTTTTACTAAAACTTGGATACAATGTGATAACACTAGTGACATTACCTTAAAAAACCATGCACATCACTCTTGTGAAAAGAATATATTTATTTGGTATCACTTTCTTAGGGATCACACTCTTAAAAGAAAATATCCTTTTATAATTCTTGAGAACAAAAGAACAACTTGATCATATTTTTTTAAAAACCTTTACCTTCTTAAACATTTGAATACATTAAACAAAATATTAAAATGATCACTATCAAGTAATCATTTATATCTGCTTCTTCTACAATGATACACTTACATTAAGATAATCCTTTCCAATGGGGGGTACATATATCTAGTTTCATGTTTTAATCGGTTTAATGTTTTTATTTGGTTTCATGTTTTTAATCGGTTTCATGTTTTGAATCAGTTTCATGTTTTTAATCAGTTTCATGTTTTTAATTAGTTTAATGTTTTTAATTGGTTTCATGATTTTTTTTCAGTTTTATGTTTTTAATTGATTTCATGTTTTATCAGATCTATTTGTTTTGGTTATATTCTCATATTGATAAAATCTCAATTGTATTCGAGTTATATTTTATCATACCTAAAATTTCAATCATATCAGAATTGTACTTTATCAGAATTGATTTCATAAGAACAATTTTTTAAAACCAATACAACTATACTTAAACTCTAACATGTACAATTTCTAAACCAAAAAACATTGTATTACATTTCAAAATGTTTGTATTTCAAATAATTAACTTTGTTTTAAAACTTATCATATTTTCTTTAAAGGGATAAATTTTTTTAAAAACATCAAGAGTTTAAATATTTCGATCCATTTGATCTCTTTGATCTAATCTGAACAATATAATCCCCAAGGTCACTTGTCCATGCCTATAAATAGTAACCCCATCCCTATACTACTTCAAAATTTCCATCATTGGTGACAAATCTATGTCCCTCTTCAAATAGTTGAGACATATCTTTTCTGTACTCAGAGTCTTCTTGTGTTTTCAGGTCTGTGTGCCCAGCAACCTCTCCAAAATAGATTGCATCGAAAGATTTTTCAATGATGACTTTATTTCAAGAATGGTTGTTTAAAAAGGATTTATATGAGAAATATGATTCTAGAATAAAATGAATTATTCAATACCATGGATGGGAATCAGTATGTGTACAGAAATTGAAGGCTCGGGATCTGATCATTACTGGTGAATTAATTCAATTATACAAAATAGTGTAGGTCGATGAAGAAACCTTGAAGGTAACTTTTCAATTATATGACCAAAAAATCAAATTTTTAGCAAAACAAGAAGTAGTTTCTCTCAAGGTTCTTTTTTAGGTAAATTATTTTTTTCATCACATAAATTTAAAAAGAACTTAGGGTCTTTTGTAAGAGAAAAATATTAATAATCCCTATTTTAGGGAATGAAGACAAATGAGAGCTAAATCATATCTCAATAGATAATTGGAAAATCACATTATGGATGGAAGGATTTATAATTCCCTAGATACGAGATATAAAAACCTTAAAGTTTTTAGATATAATCACCCTTGAATATCTTATGAATATGAGGAAGATTATCTTTATGGATTACATCTTCATAACTTTCAAAATATCAAATCTTGAGGTATTAAGTTATATTTGATAATGTTCCTAGCCATTATAAGAAAGTTTATTCATGAAAACATAAAGTTTTGAAACATCAATATTTCATTAATACTAAGAAATATGATAATTTTTGGATCAATGATGATACACTTTGAAAGATTAAAATCCATTTTCATTCTGAGTCTAAGAAATTGTTTATAAATGATAACGGAGAAGTCGTTGAAGTAAAAGCTTCTGAAACTCAAGTGTCAATTTTTTTAGAAAAAAAAGTAAGAGATTGTTACAAAATCAAAGAAGAAAATTGTTTATAATGGATTAATAGTGGGACAATAGAGGAGAGAACATTATCAGAGAAAATAATTAGATCCACAATTTGGTCTCAATCCACTTGAGGCCCTTGCTGAAAAGAATTGGACTGAAGAAACAATCATATTTCAAGAAAAAGAAAAAAATTAGAAAAAGGGAACGGATAAAAGTTTTGATATTGATAACCTATTAATGTATGTAATGGAATCTAGTATTGGTATAAATACAAGAATTCCAACTCCTGTAAAATCAGTAATACCCTCTATTCAAGATAAATAGAAGAAGAAACAAAAATTAAGAGGAGAATCGACACCTCGAGAAGAAGAGTATCCTGAAATGAACTATATGGAAAAATACATTGATTAAGAACAAGAAAGTGAAGTGAGTAGTGATGAGGAAGAAAAAATTAAATCAAAATTAAAGGTAGATTATGAAAGTAAAAAAATTCATATCGATACAATACCAGTCAGATCCTCAGAAGTAAGTTCAAGTAAATTTTCATCACCAGGAATACAATACTCGTTGAATGTTGAATAGAAAATAGAATCAAAGATATTGATTCAAGTATCATAAGGGGAAGAAAAACAACAGCCTGATAAAAAATAATAATCAAAATGTTAAGGATGTATTAGTAGGAATTCACTATAGTGATCTTCTTGATTTACAGGATAACACTGATTCTGATTGAACTATTGAAATCAATGGAGGTTAATACATTGAACATGAATTAATAAGGCTTTAAATGATCATTCCATAATTTAAAAAAACTTTATGCAATGAATGTAATTATTTCTAATAACCAAAATTAAATAATTGACCCATTCATAGTTTTTATGGACATGTTTCTAAAACTCGAAGCTGAATTTGAAGTGTTTGAATATTTTTCTGAGGAATATAGGAAGTATTTCAATAAATTTTTCAAGTGGTCACATAATATTGATGGTAATTTCAAGTACCATGATAATAGGATTGAAGATATAAGGAGTCTGATAAATGAACTCTCAGAGGCCTTTAACAAGTTTGTTTGTGAAACAAATACTAAAGTAAATACTTTTGAAATTCCTAACTCCTCAAAAGATACACAGTCTAGAGATTTTTAAGAACTCAAGATCAAATTATCACATTTAAATAATGAAAATTTCTTACTAACCAAAAGAGTTGAAATCCTAGAAAAATTAATTAGATTCCAATATAAAATTTATCAGGCTCAAGAGGAAAATCTCCAAGATAGTCTCCAAGCTTAAGAAGATAAGTTAAAATATTAGGAAAAAAATCATTCGTCCTAGGAAGCTTGGATTTTATCTCTAGAAGAGAAGATGATTTATCAAGAAGAATCAATTTAGTATCAGAAATAGTTTTTTACAGTCTATGAACAAATTCTTCACTCTTATAAAGAATCTCTAAAAAATCTGATGGAAGATAAAAAATAGTTCAAGAATACAAAGAAGGCTATTTTAGATCTAGTGAATAAAGACAGGAAGAAATATAAGGAGAAAGACAAATATAATAAATGATTTTTTTGAACTCTTATTGAATTTTTTTAAAAAACTTGGATGTTTTCATCATATTTTTTGATTAGATGTTTTAATTATACAGATTATTGTTCTTTCAATTATCTCTTACATGATAAAATCCTTTATATTTCTTTATATTGTGTTTCCCTCTAACTATTTTTCAAGTATTAGAGTATATTCTCTGTTCCTTTTTGTAAATCCCAAAAGGGAGAATGTTTTTAAATAGGGGATAATGTGTTACAAAGGGGGAGAATGTTTTTGATAGGGGCAGAATTCTCAAAAGGGGAGTAATTTTAGAAAGTGGGAGTTTACTATCACAAAATGTGATCCTTAAGTTATTTTACTAACCTAAGGGGGAGGTTATTCATATTCAAATTTTACTCAAAAGAGTATTATAACTCAAAAGGCGATAATTATATTTCTTCTGAATATAAAATTTTATTTACCTTCATATTTATTTAGTTATTTTAATATATGGTTTATGAATTAAAAAAAGGGGGTGATTTTTAAGTCAAAAATCCTCTTTTGACTTTTCTCTTCCTTTTTGTTTTGTAAATCACTAAATATTTTTTCTTAAATACATATATTGTTTTTAAGACTTTTTTTCATTTATAACTACAATTTTTCTCATATGGTTACGATAATAATCATACCCACTTGTTTTATATAAATAATCCTTTTATATGATTATGATAGATTTGATCATCATCATACTCATCAGATAAAATATGAATACAATTTTTATTGGTCTACTGATTAAGTTATTAATTATACTCACTGATAAAATTGCTCTGACTGGATAAATTGTACTCATTGTTTCAAATTAAAATCATCATATCAATTTATTATTAACTTTTTTATTTTATTGGATATTCCATATTCTTTTAGTACTCACTCTATCATAATCAGAGAACAATTATTATATCAAAAATAAAACCATTGAATCAAAACGATGTCGTGTATTCTGTTTTGATATGTGTTCTAAAATGATGTCATGGATTCAGTTACAATATGACCATTGGAATTCCATATGTCCAATTCCATCTGAGATTTTTGGAGGAAATCCAACCCTTGGATCCAAAATATAACCGTTTGGATGAAGGCAATAAATAACAGGTCATTAGGATGAGTTCAAAACTTTTGACTAACTATAGACAACCTGTGAGATCTATGTCAAAATACTACTTTGTAAAAAAATTCTTATGTATACATGGCATGAATATCTTGTTCCTAATACTTGTATCATCGAGGAGTTTTGTTTTTCTTTGTGTTATACCGATAAATTTTCAATAAAATATAGGGATACCGAGGATAGACATACATACTGGTGATGATCTTTTATAGATCACGGTATTTCAAGGCTAAGAATATAGATGTATTGATTACCTTCTTAACTAAGGGCTTCCGGGGATAGGCATACATACTAAAACTGATCATCATATTGAGGGGTTACCTTGGTGTGGGGAAGACATACTTTCTTGAAAGTATAAATCTGGGGACCTCTATACTAGGTTAATGGATACCATTCCCTTTAGGTTGAAATAATTATTTTCTTTTATATTTATGCCGCATTGTAATAGAAAGTGATTTGTTTTACATATTAATCTTTATATTATTTATTTTGTTCATCATAACCATTTTGATTATGATAACTATGTAATAATTAAATTATGATTTATTTGTAACAAACTAATAATGATCATTTTAATACCCAATAAAATTATATATGCTTTATAATAGAATCGATTAAATTGAATTTTTAATCATCATAAACATTGTGATTATGATCTAATACATGATCACTCTAGTTAAATCATTTCTTCTATGAATACAGTTTTTTTCAATTAGGACTTATGAAATAAATTATGACAATCAATATGATTATGATGGTTACTAGACCCAGGGCCGCTCTAATTACTTGTTTTAATATAATAAGAGGCATAGGGAATTGTATTAGTTTAAATCTTTCTAAACAACGATATTTTATGGGATACAAATGAAAATTTTTAACCCTAAAAATCACTCCTCCTCTTGTAATATTCCATCTATGTTCATATTTTGATCCAACATTTTTTCTGTAAAAGTTATAAGGATAGTATCTAGACCCTTCCAAAAAATCTGAAAAGGGGATCCAGACACTTTTAAATCATATATAAAAACCTCCATTCAATTATCAAAAAACTTATAAAAAATTATTAGCATACACCATTAAAAGGTGTATAAATCATTAAAAATACTAAAATAAATCATTTATAAGAACATTTTCTAAAAGGATAGATATAAGTTTACTTTTTAATATCCATCGATGATATGTGGATCTGAGAGTTCCCTAAAAACTGTATAATAAGTGGGAGTGTGATTTCACTAGAAGTGTCTAAAAAATTTGATCAACAAATGGAATTTTGAATTTATCTTTCCTTGTCACAAGTTTTATATTACTATATTCTATCACACCCTCTATTTATCTATAATTCTAATTGTGATATTCTATTTATTTTTTATATATAGTTTATAAACTCTTTTTAGAAACTATTAAGAATATAAAAACCCATATAATATTAGAGATAATAAAAATAATTCTATAAAATATCAATTTAGTTATTTTTTTCTATAAAATAAAAAATAATAGGAATTTACCTCCAATGAAAATTCCTAATAGGTTCAGATTCATCCTTTAAAGTAATCCTCTACATGAAAACTAAGAGACTAATATAAGGTAAGTTGGATAACGCCAATCATATGTATTTTTTAAGGGATAATAAAATTTTATTTTCTTACCTTATGGATATCCCTTTAAAAATGATAATATAAATATTCTTATTCCCATCTAAAAATTAACATTTCATGTTCTTAGAAAAATATTTCAACTCTATGTAGGGTGGTTTATCCACAGATTATAGGGTGTACTTTTCTTACTCTATGACATCTAAGTAATCTACAAAATCACTCCTAAAATACTCCACAAATAATCATTGCATTGATAGATGTTGGCCTCATAATAGGTTTCATATTTTGGGGCGGGGGTGGAGGTAAATTATCATATATTATATTAAAATAATCTCTATGATGATCTTGTTCCATTATGATACAAAACACTCTTCTTTATTTATCTCATTTTAAAAAAATTAAAATGAATTCTTGTAAGAGAAAAAATATTTTTTACTTAGTTTACCGACATTGGTCTATATCCAAAGTTAATGCAATGGTGATGTGATGATGAACCAAATCCTATAAAGTGCATAATTATTTAAAAAAAATTAGAGAAGACTCAATGTTCACCTAATTTATAACAAATAATTATTTGATAATTCAATACTCTCTCAACCAAATTATTCTCATTGTTCCTTCAGAATAATCATTAGATAAACTAAATAAAATATTTAAACACTATAATTAGTGTATCAACAATCTATTTTTCATTAAAATGATGAATTCCTCCTTACCATAGAATTTTTATGAAATTCAATTAATATTTTTGAAAAAAACTTTTGTGCACAAATAATTTTCATGTAAAATACATTATAGAAAATAATTATTTGTACAAAAAAATTTCTACATTAATTTATTG
Organism: Viscum album; assembly: GCA_963277665.1. NCBI lineage: Eukaryota > Viridiplantae > Streptophyta > Magnoliopsida > Santalales > Viscaceae > Viscum > Viscum album. Next base: position 512,054,051 of record OY728145.1, read on the forward strand.
GTTTTGTAAATACCATCATGAAACAAATATGTTAATGTAAATCTTACATGAAAATAAGGAAATTAAATCTAATGGTATTATTATAAGTCTATTTTATCTGTTGAATAATGTGATTAGTTCTATATTTATAGGAACAAAAAATACAAAAAACACTCATCATTGAACTCTTAATGATTCTAGAAAATGTTTTGCCTTGAGTTCGCGCACATCTCCAATTACACAGAACATCAATTATATGATCATCCACCTGGTTTGTGTGAGAATTATTCCGTCAAGTTAAATGTATATTAAGTCATACTAAATAGACTTCAAACTCCTCCAAATCATTTACTTCATGAATTAGTCATGGTTTTATCCACATTTATGTTCATCAACATGATTTTTAGTAAAAAATCCAAAAATTCAAAAAAAAATCAACTTGAGGTATTTTTTCTAAAAGTTCCCCCTTTTATTTTGATGACCATGCTTGGAAATCCAAGACAACTTGGTTAAAAAAACCTATCACACTTTATGTTTTAAAAATTATTCACTTTATACACAATATTATTGATAGTTATAGGGGAAAAAGTGGGTTTGACCTGTTACCAAAAAATTATTTTGTTATTTTCTTTAGAGAATCCTCAAAACATGATGATAACAACCACATAACAATCAATGAGAGGATATTATTACATATAATTTATAATAAATTTATATAATCAAAAATTACATTTTCATTGAATTGTTTATTGATTTTAAAATTGGTTTCCCACTTTTATTGTACCTTCATTGAGAACATGTATCCATGGGAAGAATATCTCTTGAGAAAATTCATATGTTCTTAAAAAACTCATAACACCAACATGTAATCTCTAGGTGTTATCACGGATGATTATAACCAATTATTTCATTCACCAATGATCAAAGTAATAATCCCTTATAAGTCTGAAGGATTTTATTTGGTACTATTGAGGATTGATATGGAGGGGAAGGATTAGTTCTCCCTATTCTTAATGAAATTCATGAGAAATTTATCTCTAGGATTGAGAGAATTCCCTAGACAATATTTTTTGTTCAAAATGATCCATAACCCTATAAATGATATAATTGCATTTTTATACAAAGGTTATGTAATATTTTATTTTAAAAGTTCTATTAACTAATCCATTAATTATAAGTAAAACCAATATGAAATAATTATAATAATATTATTATTATTATTATTTCCTTGATATTCATTTTACGTACATATATGTTAATATCATTAATTAAATAAATATTTATTTATTCATTTAAATGATATCAAATAAATATATAATTCTAACTAGGTTTTAACTCGGTCCCCAACCCTCGTCAACATTTATTAAACCTTGAATAATAAAAATCTATTTAAATAAATAAATGTCATTATATTATTCATTAAATAAATAAATAAATATTATAATCACTAACTCATGACTAAATATTTATGTATTCTTTAACCCATATATTTTCCTTTGAATAACTTGTGGCTAAATATTTTTTATCAATATATCAGAAATAATCAATCAGAAAAGATAGGGATAATATGTTTTATTAAATAAAAACCTATTCATAACTAGGTTAATAGGGAACCCTTACATGAAACTTTGTCCTAGTCATTATGTAGCTTGAAGGCCCATAGCCATAAATTACTTGAAACATGGATAACATGTAGACCTTACAATTCGATAACCTTTTTTCTTCTACCAAAGGCCCATTTTTTGTGTTGAGTGACACTCTAGTGAATAATACTACTATAGAACCGAAATCTACTATAATAATTCCTATAATACTTTCCACCGTGACATTTACTACCCTAAGGGATACACTTTGGTTCTGGATACACTTATTGGGCAACCCTTTAGACCTCTTTTGTCAGTGTTATTAGGATAACTATCCTGAAGATCAAGGTCAAAATCATGAAACTTATCAAGTCAACCATAGATAAATATATAAATGTTATAATGATAAAAACATCTTATAGATTCACATTGTGTGATATTAACCATTTATCTAAATATTTCATCAAGAATGTTTATTTACTTTTCTCATTACCCTATATGAATGATATATATTATGCTAAATTACCTAAAATGAAATTTTTGCTAAAATGACCATGACCATATACTTAATTATATAGTTCACTTATAATATAAGGGCATGTGATATCTACTTCCATTAGATTAGAATGAAAAAATATTTAAATTATTCATTAATGTCATATCCCTTTTGATGGAACCAATGCATCCATCCTCAATGTGACCATATGTCATCACATTTTTCATCAATACATCTAAGTGTGTGGTTCATGAAATTCAATAATAATAATATCAATAATAAGTACCAATACACATATCCATATATTGAAATATCTAATGGAACATACAAAAAGTTTAATTCTGATTGGTGGTTTTCGTCTCATAATCCCATCTCTTGGAGATTACCAAGTTTCATGAGAAGAAGTCTGGATGTTTTATAAGAATCCAAAAATTAATCCCTCATATATATCCCATTAGATAAATATCATTAAACCATATAAAATATATTTAACAGTTATATAATAACACTTCATGGTTCTCATCATTGAAGTGAATTTATGAGAACTTTTTATGTGACAAATACTCTAATGACATTATCAAAATAATATTTGGTAGAAGAAATATCGCCATGTGATAATATGTTTTTTAATATCCAAGATCATCAATATATATTAATTTTAATGTGAAAGGGTATTTTTTTTATAGGGAACCAATTCAATTAGATTCATTATTTCACTTGATACAATTTCTAACTACCTTTAGTTTTCTAGTTCTCACATGATGATCAAGATTCTACTGGGATATGGATTTAGTCAATAGATTAACCATGTTATTTTCAATTGAAACTCTTCTTACTATAATCTCACACCTTAGATTAAAATACCTTAATATGTGATACCTTTTATGTATATTCTTCATATTTTACCTTGTATCCTTGGTTAGAGATATAACTATAGTATTATATGAATATAAGGTGTTATAATCTTGACAACTATGAACCACATAAATGATTTTGTGTATCCACAATAAATTTATAGCTATATTAAAAGGTATAATATAGTCAAACTCTACTATATAATCTAAAACTATTGGATATTTTTGGGTATTCTAGCTCATAGATCCACTGTTAACATAGAATACATATCTTGCCAATTATGTTAGATAATTATGATCTCTTTAGAAACTAGCATCCATATATCCCCTAATGAATAACTCCTAATCTACCCTATAAACAATGAATATATATTTAGTGTATGAAACATAAAACCTGATACATAGCATGACATACATGATAAAACCTATTTCTATAGTGCAAGGGATTCAACTCACATTGTCTCTTTTTTATTGTAAAAAAGTGAAATATTTTATTGGGGAGAATTATACTATATAAAGCTAAAAATAATCTGACATTGAATTGTTTTATACTAAATAACATCAATATGTGTTTAATGTATGTATCCAATCTTAGTCCATGCAGCCTATTAGACTTATCTTTAATTACATTTATCATAATAATGTATACTACCTTACAGCAATTTTTCAAGGAGAAATATGTGTTCAGACACATCTTAAACATCTATAAGACTGGTAACTTATTTCTATGTGTTAATATGTCATCAATATATATTACTAGGATAACTAATACACCCTCACTAAAAATCTTATAGATACATGGCTCAAATTCATTATTTATGAAACCAAACTCTTTGATGGATTCTCCAAAAAGAATGTTCCCTAATTTTTTTGATTCCATTAATCTATTAATTGATCCATGTAACTTTCATACCCTGTTTTCATCTATTGGATTCAAAAAAACCTCTGTTTTTTTCATATAGAGAACTTATATAAGGTTCCCATTAAGGGAAGTAGTTTTGACATCCATATTTTGAATATTGTGATCATGGTAAGATTCTATGACAAGTTAATTGTTTGATTGTTTTATGTTTATTAAATGGTGAAAGGGTTTCTTCATTTTCCATGCCTATGTGTTTCTTAAACCCTTTATCCACAATCCATTATTTATAGTTAAAAACTTTTCCTTCAGTGTCCAGTTTTTTCATAAATACCCATTTTGACCCAATAATCATTATATCTACTATAAGATCTAAAAGAAACTAGAATTATTTCAGATACATAGAATCCATCTCAAAATTCATAATTTCATCCAATATTCAAACTTCTATGTTTTTATTACTTCATTGTAGGATAAAGATTCCCCATTATTAAGTAATAAATATTAATTATCCTTTATTAATATAAAACCATATATCTATTAATCTAACGTCTTTGATGCACCTTTTTAGCACTAGTGTCTTTTAAACAACCTCTTCCTCAGGGTCTAGTGGAATTTGTTCCTATGAAAACTCATATGTATCTTTAGGATAAAATTAATTGATGTAAATATTTTTCCCACTATCACTTTTCAATATATTCACCTTATTAATAAATGTGGCCTACCATACCACTATTAACATGTGATATGATGGTTCATATAGATAATATCTTCTTGTTTCCTTTTAATATTCTATAAAGATACACGTTTTACCGTGGGATGATGATTTATTTATAGATATGGCCATAAAAAATTCTATACATCACCAAAATTGTGTATGTGACAAAACAAATTTTTATCATACATTAACTAATATATAATTTTATTTTATAAATTTATGGGCACCCATTTTAATACATGTTCTATATCCTATAATTTATATCCCCAAAAGTATAATGGAAGACCTACATGACTCATAATCAACCTCACCATATCTAATTAGGTTTATTTATTCGTTTTCACTAACATCATTCAATCATGTTGTATAAGGAGTGACTTAAGATAAAATCTTCAATATCCTGATATTAGATAAACACTTCATTAAGATACTATCTTAAATGGTCTGATTGGAGTTTCATTGTCTTTTTTAAAATACAATTATATAATTAATTATTTAACAACATTAATTTATCTATGTATTTTTACATATACCTCAAAAGGTAAAAACAACCATATCTACTATATTCATTGTTGAATGATAAAAACAAATAGTATCCACCCATAGCTTCAACTAGAAATGGTCTTCAAAATTTGTATGAACCAATTCAAAAATATCCATGAGAATTTCACCCTTTTAACCATATAATTTTTTGTTTATCTTTCCTTAAAAAATATTACAAATATGAAATGTATTTATTTTAAGAAAATCTAAACAACCATCTTAATTTTTCTTTGTCAAATGATTCCCATTTACATGACCATGTAGATGATACCAGAACCGAGTGTGAAATGTGTCATGTGGACTTTAATATTATTGATAGAATTTTTTTATATTATATTACATAAATATCATTATTAAAATATTTCATTCCATTAAAAATTAAATCTTTATTAAAATAGCTGATTTTACTCAGAATAATGAACAAAAATCCATCAATGTCTAAATTGGATATAGATATCATATTTTTAGTAATAATATGAATGTAATAAAAGTTCATTAAGACTAAAATAAATCATGTTAAATAACTAAGGTGGTACTCTCATATAGGTAGTTCTACCAGTCTTCCTCCATTAGTATCTCGAAGATCCATCTCACCTCTTACAACCTTCTTAAATATACATAGTTTATTTATTTGGATACACATTTGAGAACTAAAAGATTTATCAAATACCACAACTTTTATATATAGAGGTTTAATTTGATAAAAAATCACATGAATCTTATTTATGATACTTCAATGAGGTGACATTCTTATTCTAGTGGTCCTTATTAGAAAATTAAAAATATTTTGCATCTATTTTCTTAGAATAACTATGGATCCTCCTCTTATTGGTGGGGTGGTGAAAAGAATCCTAACACTTGTAATGAGTATTATGGGCCATTTACATAACCATAATCTTTTAAACCATAATTAATATTGTTATTTTCTAACTCATGTCCTTATATAGTTTTTGAAATTGGGTAAAAATATCTGATAGAGAACTGTCTAAATTTTTTCTTATTATAATTATAAATAAAACTAGAGAAGCTCTAAGGTAGGGAGTCAAGTATGAGGTTAATATGTATCTCATTCGGTAACATAAAACCCAATATTTACAAATTATAAATATATCCAATCATCTTTTCTACATGTGGTCAAGATGATACACCTTCTCAAAGATTGAATATGAAGAGTACCATGGAGATCTCATAACCCTGTGGTTTTTATTTAATCTAAAAGAGATCATGAAGATGGGAAAATATCATGAATGCATGAATTTGTTCACAAATCCTCCCAATACAACATGATATGAATGAAAAATAGAGACACTATAAGCACCATGAATCATCTAAGTGTTTCTATAATATATCTTTTCACTTATCACTAGCATCTATAAAAGGATCTTTATCTAGATCAAGGGACTCCAACACATAGAATATTTGATCTTGGTGTAGTACGATGTGCCAGAACATGTACTACTCTTAGAAATTCATGCTTATAGGGAGATTATATTTATTCAATATGTACTGTAGGGATAATTTTGAGGTCTTAATAAAATTTATTTTCTATAGATAAACTAAATAATATTATAGTAAATTATCTTGATTACTAAATTTGATGAATTTTTTTATTAGTCTCCCTTTTTTTATGAAATCCAAATTGCTCTCACCATTGGATTTAGAATATTTTTTCTGGTGATCTTCTAGTGGAAAGGATCCCCATTCCCATTTTTATAAACCATACAGTTCCTAAAATGTTTTTTTATGGTATTTATGTACATTTTTTTCTAACTACATTTACTCATTGTTCCTTGGTCTATTGATTGGAATCACCATTTCAAATTCCTGGACTTGGATTTTCTTAACACTTGCCTTTGAGTTACCCCAAGTATTATGGATGTAATCAAATCTTGATGCTAACAAAGTTATGTCAAACAAAATAATTTATTTAAACTCCTTGATAATTGAAAGTGCCTGGACAGAGTCCATACTTGTACATTGAATTACAATTTTATTTTTAATCATGTAATGGAAAGATTTACCAGATAAAACATTTTCATTAATGATTTTATTCTTAATTCTTTAATATTATTTAATTATCATTTTTACATGCTTATTTATATTATATTTATTTTATATAATTAATTAAACATGTATTGGTAAAATAATTTACATGTAATACATTTATTTTATTCCATCTTGTGTTCTTGTTAGTTCATTTACATAGTAAAATCACCAATAAACTTTCAGATCATAAAATAATTAATTATGCACTATGAAAAAATAAAATAAATAAATGTATCATGATCACGAGCATTATTAATGGTTGGTTTATTGAGTGAATATTAAATTATCCATTTGAACCAACGAGAATAACTCCTTGAATCAAGATTAGTTTGAGCTATAGCACTTCACCTATGAAATATATATATCCATGGTTGGTTTCAACTCAGATCTATCTTAAACCATCCCTAAACTCCTGGGATATCCTTCCTTTAAATATATTCACTCACATACAAGTGAGGAATTAATGGGTATGATTTTATAGAAAATAAACTGTGGGAATGTTGGCCCAAATATAATAAAGTGTATGTGATGATTCACATATCATTGTTTTAGTATAAGAACAAAAAAATACAATAAATAGTAATTAAATTAAATGAAACTTAAAACATACATAGGACGGTGAATCTTATGGTCATGCACACATTCAATGACTAAACATTTAAAACTATCTATCATTTATTTCAATTCATCCATTATCAAGAAAAAACTATTTGATTAGAAAATTAATTATCTTAATAGTTAATTAATTATTTTTTATTAATTTTACATTAAATAAATTTTGGCCACTCCATATAGTAAAATTTTAAATTCATTTAACAAATAAAATTAAATATCCTAATTGAAAATTATTTCTGACACAATATATATTAACAGGGAAAATGGAATATACTTATCTGGTTAGTTTTAAATTTTGTCTTGAAATTAACACTTCATGTATTGGTGGAAACACCACATCTACCCTTCGACTCTATATAGTGTGTGCTATAAATCCCCTGGAGTTTGACTACACTATGTATGGTACTTGTCATGCATTGTGTTATTAATTTTCAGGTATTCCCATATGGGATGTATCAATATTTATTGAGATATAGTTATATAATTCAATCCAGATAGTCATCATGAAAATTATGACACAAAAAAACACTAATAATATATATCACGTGTAATACTAAAAATTCCCATGAAGTACACAACATATACAACAACCATCCCTTTTAACATACCTCGATCTGACACTCTCTTAGGAAGTAAAATTGGATTTCTTACATGAACTGGAGTGAACCTCCCCACGGGCCATAGGCTTACAAATAGAAGCAGGCTGTTATATATATAGTGGGGAGAATATACCCCCTGGTACAGAGTTACATTATAGTGGAAATAAACAATATTAATAAATATCAAAGTAGTGGAACAAAGTTGAAGCGATACAACAAACAAATGATAAATGAAAGGAGGAATCAAATGATCCGATAATAATAATCCATGTAATAAAATGTTGATATGTATGTTTTTTTAAAGGTTGGGGATGAAGCCTCAATTTATTATTAAAGCAAATACCTCTTAGAGGGGTAGAGGGAGACCCAATACATAGCCTGAAGGCCCAATGCCAAGTGGCCTGAATACAAGGCTTGAAAGCCCATCTTTTGGCCCAAAGGACCCTCTGTGAACAGTACTGCTACAGTACCCTGCGCAACTACAGTTCCTGCTATAGTACCCATACACCGCTATAGTATTCTGCAACAGTTCCTCCGCCGCTACAGTGCTGTTTCCGCTACAGTTCCAGTGCTACTATAGTGCCCTGCTACAGTATCTCGGAAATTCATCCCCGCTCTGATTTGAACCCGGGACTTTTGGATGCCAAGCAGGAGCATGTACCACTTAGGTACAGGCTCGTTGGCATGTTGATATTTATGTAATTTTAAACATAAATTAGGAAAAATAAAAGAAATAGAAGACACAAAATAAACCAAAAGACCCTGATCTCGAACACCATATCAGACTCATCACCAAACTTCAACCCATTAGCAAGAAACTAATCAGTAATAAGGTCCCTAACCCCTTTCCAAAATTAAATCAAGTTTTTCCTCTTAGGTAACAAATGATTCCCAAATAGGTTGTTAGAAAGATTCAATAGGTTGACACCACCATTTCAAAACATCTGTAGTCTTATATTAAGTGTTTGTAATAAGATAAAAATTGGTGTATTAATTAATTAATTAATTAATTCAATGTAATAATCATCCAACTTTGGCACCACTCTAAAATATCATTGAACATGTGGCATATTCATGAAAACTAACAACTATATATCCATTTAATAGTAAAAAAACTAGGTTGATCCCTATATATAATAATTTTAGCATGGGACTAGGAAAAGGCCACTCAATTTAATCATTACAACATGGGGGTGGGAAGATCCTATTCAATATAATCTTTCTAGCATGGGACTGGGTAGAGACCACTCAATATAATCATTACAACAAGGGATTGGGTAGAGCCCGCTCAATATAAGCATCACAACATGTGACTCAGAAGATATCGATCAATATAAGAATTATAGTATAGAAAAATAAATTCATTACAGCAAGGATATAATTATGTCACATCATAATCCTCAATGTTTAATTATAAAATTTACCATTTTTCTTTCAATTACCCCTTTTAGTCATATATAAAATGATCTAAAGTCATATAAATATGAAATAATCCATTACCTAGGGATTCTATATGAAGTAATCCCCTAAGGTATCATGTCATAATAAACACACCATTATCAAATTCATATTTATCAAGGGTCTTCTCACCCAAAGGGTAGCCATAAACCAGGTCACGTTAACAATTAAACCCAAGGTATCCAACCAATATTCCATTCCATGATTTACCATTAGTCAATGAATAAAATAATTAAATTACATGATATTTTAGTGTTGTCATAATATTTCATATACATGACAATAAAACAAACTATAGGTTTTGGTTCAGACTCCCTACCTGCAACCAAAAATTTATTAATGCCTCTAATAAGAATTTCCAGCAAGAACAAAGGTAGAGAATATTGTAAGAAGAATCCATATCAAACAAAAAGAAGATCAAAATTATTCGACAATGGAGATCAAAAGAAAAGACCACTTCAAAGGAGGAATGGGGAATGGGGAAGAAGACCAAGACAAAGAGACCTACTAGTGATGAAACACTAAAACCTAATGTTTAAAGGTGATGGGATCACCTCACAATTAGTAAGAGTCTCTTAGGGATTAAGAGGATGGGTTACACAACTAGAGGAATTAGAAACTGGCAGATGTCGCTATTTAAAATTTCTACTCACAATACTTATACAGTGTGCAATACATTTACACCCAATGTATTTATTTTTACTGTAATACACTAAAAATACATTGCATCACATTAATATTTAACCCCACTCAACATTTAAATGATGTGAATAGTTAACATGATGTGTAATTGATTCATTCCCAACATGGGTTCACGAAATGTTTTTGGAGGAATTTAATGATGTGTAAATTATATATAGATACTTTTTATCTAAAAATCTAAAAATGGACTCAAACCACCTCTAAATCCTTCCAATGTAAGGAAAGTCCTCATAATCCCATTTAACATTTTTATACTCGAACTCCATTAATTAAAATAACATACATCCCTAAACATTAGGAAATTTACCAAAAAAGAGCTCCCTATCTCTCTCTCTCTAAAAAAGTATCTGCCACCATGGACCAAGGAAAAAAGGAAACCCAATGAAATAAATTTTAATGAAAGACTCAAAGAGTGACATACCTAAAAAAACAGGATCATAAAACCTCCCCACCATATAACAAATTATACTCAAGAAACTCTAAGAATCGCTTTGGGGACTCAGAGAACAATTCTGGCTAGGATACTCACATATCATACCCTCTCTCCTGGGTCTTCTACTGAACATGCCCATGTTTGAATCCATTTGAACCAAAGGAATCACCTTACCTTGAAGATACTTTTCACTACATTCCACAATCCATATAGGATGAACGTCAGCAGATGTATCCGCATAATGATTGATGTCCCTGATGTATATCACATGAGATGGTTCATGATAATATATTCAAATATGTGACATATGAAACATGTTTTTCATGGTAATTTAGCACCATAGAATGGATAATCAGTACACCAATAGACTATCCCTATCCACTATCTCAAAGGGTACAACAAACCTGGGCACTGACATTCCCTATTTTCTGATTCAGAATTTCCCCAACCTTGGTGACACCTGAAGTAAAACATGATGATGAACCTCTAACTCTAGAGGTGGTATATGATGGTCAGAATAATATTTTTTTCATTATTTTATTTATTACCAACCACTTTATAATCAACTAAACTTTCTTAGACATCTCATGTATGAGACTAGGTCCAACAAGAACAGAATTACCTGCCTTAAACCAACAAAGACATGAATGGAATGAAATAACATATAAATCATCAAAATTTCCCATCTATATTGATGCATGGAAGATATTATTATATTCAAACTCCATGATTTAAAAAATATGCTCCCATTACCCATTTAAATGCAACACATAGGCTCATATAATATCCTCTATAACCTAAATAGACCTCTTAGATTAACCATCATTCAGATAATGATAGGCTATTATTAGAAAAACCTATGACCCCATAGTCTTTTAAAGAACCTTCTAAAACCATGATGTGAAACTACGATATCTTTCTGAAATGATACTCCTCAAAACACCATGCAACCCAAATACCTAATGTACTTAAATAATATCTAGATCATTAACTATGAAGGTCTCCCTAATTGGTGAAAAGGTAATACCTTCTCCAGTTGATCCATAATCAGACATGGCAAAAGGATGAAAAATCCCTCATAGACTCTGATTCTTAGCTTTCATCTATTTAAAGGAAAAATACTCTCCACAAATCTAACTACCTCCTTCTTCATTCTTAACTACTAGTACTATCTAGGGAGATCACAATACATCTTTGTCAAACCAGGATATACCACCCATCTAGAAACATGAAACTCTCTCATAAGCTCCTCATGAAATCTCGTATAAATCTATACTCACCAAAACAAATCAAAGAATTTTCACTACCAGTATATCATCCTAATGGTGTCCCCCACTATATAAACTATATCTTATAAATAAACCCTCCTAATCATGTAGCTTATATATCTTGTTCTGGTCCAAAATTTTGACTATAACTGATGTCTAAGTTAGTGCTACTCATCCATAAGACTCCTGTATATGAAGATGAAATTCCTTGAAGAGATAAACCATCCATGATTCATTGAAAGAATCCTATACTACCTTCATTTGTGTATTTCATATTAATTAATTAGAAATGATCTTGGCCTTGTCAGGTTTATTATCCAACTTGATGCCCAAAGACTGAGAATACTCTACCCACCTCCTCTGCTAAAGGTTCATGCCCTACTGAGAAATGATTTATCTTAGTATTTTTTTCATATCTATATACCAAACCATCTCAACCATAATATAATTCCCCCAAAATATAGGGCATGTATAACTACAAATAACTCTAGATTGTGAGTACAGTAGTTCCTCTTATGTGGTCCCAATTGTCTGGATCCGTAAGCAACAACTCGATCAGCCTGTATTAGATATTATCTTATTCCAAATCATAATGAATTAAAATACATGGTATATTATGTATATGGAATAGTTAAAGTGATGATATGTGTTTAGGTCCTCCTGAATTTCAACACCTGAAAATCTCTCTCGCAAGCATTTAACCAAAAATACTTCACTCCCTTCCTATCCCTCCCAGATATCTGTGCATCTCGAAAGGAGAAGTCTAGGATAAAGCATCGATAATAACATACTAAACCTAGAAATCCCTAAATATTGATTTCATTATTTGTTCAATCCCAAATAACATGGGTGAAACTTTCTCTAGGTCCAATGACACTCCTACCTCTATGAAGATCTATCCCAAGAAGTGGATTTTATTAATCCAAAAACTACATTTTTTAATGTTGGTGTAAATTCGATTCTATTGCAATTTACTCAATATGATTTCAATATGGGAGATAATAATATGTATTCATTGAATACCACCACAAACTGTTATATAAAATGATGAAATATCCAATTCATCAAGGCCATGAATACAACCTCAATGTTTTTTAAACTAAATGGAATCACTAAGAACCCATAAAATCCATACAAATTCCTAAAAGTAATCCAAGGTGTGTCTAATGGAATCATCAAAAAATGGTGGTATCCTGCTCTAAAATTAATTTGAGAGAATATATTAGCACCTCCCAGTTGATCAAAGATAACATTGATATGCAGAAGAGGTTACCAGTTCTTAGAAATAATATGGTTCAATCTCTAATAATACACATATAAGCACAAAGTCCCATCAAACTTCTTGGTGAAAATAACTGGAGAACCCCAGAGAGATGTACTAGGTCATATAAAACCTTTAGATTCTATATCATCCAATCGAGTTTTAAACTAATTATTATCTTCTTATTCTATTCTATATGGTGCGATAGAAATTGTTTATTCACTCAACACCAACTTGATCATGAACTCGATCTCATGCTCTGGACATACATCATAAAACTCCTTAGGAAAGACAGCCTAAAAATGGTCTACTAATATAAGAAAATAATCATGCATTATTCCACCATAATCTATAAAAATACATGCTATATGATCCATGAGACAATAAAATCTAAATTGAATTAGTCTTGTATGACCAACCTGAAGATCCCACTCACCATGATGAGAAGAGATACCTCCTTTTAGAGATAAGAAGGTAAATCTCCTCCAATAATAGCCAATATGATCCTAATATAAGAATAACCAATATATATCAAGAATAAAATTTAATCCTATCATTTCTAGCAAAAATGGTTCAAAAAAGGAATGGTAAGATCCAATGTCTAGAGAAAAATCCTCACAAAGTTTGAATTTATCTGATCACACTCTCAATAGGGTATCAATGGTTAGAACACCACCTAGGATTTCCACATACAAGCCAAAAATATTTTAAAAAATTGATGATAGAATGGAATGTGATAATTCTATATCAATAAAATTTCAAGACGGTTATATGGTACTAGAATCATACCACTTATGGTAGATAGTCCTCCATCTAAAATAGTTGGAGTTTTCTGAACAACATGTAACTAACTATCCCTTCTAAACTGGTATCTAGTTTTATTCCATTATATTGTTCCCTATTATTGAAATAGTCACTCATGCATTGGGGTACCACATCCCTTGCCTCAACTTGAATTTATAGTGGAACTCAAAATTCCTATCTGATGAGGAGTAGCTAAGTCCTTCATAGAATTTAGAACCTATCCTAGTCCCCTACCACTCCTTTTATACTATATAACCTAAAAAACCCTCTATAGGTGGACCATCATACCATAGGTATGACAATTTAATGTTGGGTATGGAAACTGTGTCCACTTGTTGACTAATATACCACACTAAAATCACTACAGTGTAATAATGTCCTGAGATGGATACCCATTACCGTAACTGTCATAGTGATACTTCATACCACTACAAAAAGAGCTCTCAGTTCATCCTACTAAAATAGTATGTCTAATACTCATGTCTAATCTCATATTACCTTTAGTGATGAGTTCCTAATTCATTATATCTAAAAATATACTCATGATAAATATGTTCACCTATGACATAATCTCATAGTGAAGCCCATCCTAAAAATGCATCAAGTTAGAGATCACATTCATGATGGCCCAAGATCTATAGGTTAATGAAACGTTCCATGTAGTCTTATAATAAAATTCTCTCCTATGTCAGGTGAATGAACTCATGACCCTTATCATCCCTCAACATCTTGTGAGATAAGTGACTTGGGAACTTCGGCTCTAATTCCTTCCAAGACAACTCCTCTTTCTGATCATCCTACTATATAAAATCCCAAAATGATTAGTAGGTCCAAAGAGAATATACACAACAAGCTTCACCCTCCTATCATGGGATATCTCAAGAAACATAATGATCACATGGACTAACTCAATCCTTATCCTGGCTACCTGGGTCCCTACATCCCAAGTGAACGTAGGTGGATGTTGCAGCAAGAACTCTCTTTTCATCTAAGACATTGAAGGCACTATGTGGGAAGTCTCCAGCTCTAGGGATTGCAAGAACTTCAGGAAGCTATCATAAAGATGAACATCCATTTGATCCTTAGGAGATACAGAAATATATGTTTTAATTGTGTTATGATAATGATGATTTCCACTCTCCTGAAGATCAAATAAAAAATTAAGAGGAAGCATTTTCCCTACAAGACAATCACACTTCTTATAAAACTATCTAAAAACAAGGTCAGCCTCAACATGTGACAATAATAGAGAACCACTACTCCTTTTACCTAAATACATGTCTTACAAGTGTTTTAGAATAATATATCAGTTATTTAATTCCAATTATCAGATATATCATGTATCTCATACCACATTTTATCAAGATAAATATATCACATTCAATAAATATGTCCCCATCATGAACAATTCATGTAAATATAAATCCCTATGTTCATATCATGATTATTTCATACTCATATCATGAAATACTAGTCCCTTAGCATAAATCTCATGAAATAATAACATCAAAAAACATGTGAATCACCCATGCTGAAATAACATCGACTCTAATAAGAGAACAATATAAACTGAAACCCTTCCTAGGGAACTCAGATTCATTCCCCATACATGGGTTAGCTACTCCCACACACAATATAATCAACATATACCAAAAACTCCTACTCTCCTTTAAACCATTTCCAACTAGTAATGCAACAAAAAAAACTCAGTGCTCTGATACCACTTTGTAATGTCCCCCAATCAGGAACTCTCTCACGTGGACAAATCATGTTGGTTACAAGACCTCAAGTGAACCTCCTCATACGTCAAAGGATTCTTACTAGTAGTGGGGGTGTGATATGTATAGTGGGGAGACTATACCCTCTAGTATAGTATTATAATACAGTAGAAATATAAATAGAAATATATCAATAAATATCAGAGTAATGGAATAAAGTAGAAACAATACAACATCAACTAAGAAATGAAAGGTGGAATAAAATAATACAATAATAATAAACCATTTGATGGCAGGATGATATGTATCTCATGTAAAAATGAATATAGGAAAAATAAAAGAAAAAAAATGACACAAAATAAACCAAAAGACCCCAGTCTCGAACTCCATTTCAGACCGATATCCAAACTCCATCCCATCAACTAGTAACTAATCAGCAACAAAGTCCCTTGACCTTGTACAAACCTACATCCATGTATTCTTCTTCAGTACCTAGTGGAGACAAAATGGGATGTGATTAAAGATCAATAGGACAAAACCACCATGTCTAAACATAACTAGTCTTATTGTAAGTCTATGATATAAGTGATAAACACATGTATTAATTAATCAATTAATACAACATTACAATCAACCTACTTCAACCCTGATCTGAAATATCTCTAGGGATTTGGAATAATCATGCAAACCAACAACCATATATCCATGGAAAAATAAAAAAAAATCACAACTGGGCATGATATATAAGAATTTCAACATGGGACTGGGAAATTATCACTCAATATAATCATTACAATATGGGATTGGGAAGACCCCTCTCATTATAAGAATCACAACATGGGACTGGGTAGAGCCTACTCAATATAAGCACTAAGGAATGAGAATGGGTAGAGCCAACTCAATATAATAATTAAAGCATGGTAATGGGTAGATCCCACTTAATATAAGAATTACAACATGAACACATCAAGCCAGAATAGCTTGGATATCATGATATCAAATCTTAACCCTCAATGGTTAATTATGAAAATTACCATTTGTCTTTCAATTACCCCTTTCTATGATATATCAAATGATCAAAAATAATATAAATATAAAATAATCCATTAAATAGATATTATATATAAAAAAATCACCTAAACCCTCATTTCATGATAAACACCCATTAAGTTATTATTTAATTCATATTAATCAAGGGTTCACTCACCCAAAGGATATCCATAATCCATGTCCACAAACAACTGAATCCAATGGATCCAACCAATATTATATTCCATGATTTACCATTAATCCATGAATAAATTAATTAAAGAACATGTTACATTTATTCAATCACAGTCTTTCATATATTTCAAAATTAAATATATCATTAGGTTAGGTTAATATTTCTTATCTTTAACCAATGATTTAGCTATAGTTACACAGGAATCAAAAACAATAATAGAGGTGCATAAGATTGGGAGAAGAATATAGATAAAAATTAGATACAATCAACATGATTCCTTAGTGGATATTAAAAGGAAACTCTAATTAAGAGGAAGAATGATGAATGTGTAAGAAGACTAAGGAAAAGAGATCTTCCAAGGATTAAACACCAAACCATAATTTCTAGAGGTGATGAAATCACCTCAGAATCACTGAGAGTCAACTAGGGATTAAGAGGATAGGATTCCCTATAGTGGAATGAGAAATAGGTGGATGATTCTACATAAAACCACTTCTTGTGATAATTATATGTTTTTTAACACATTTACATGTTTTGTGTTTATTTTTAATGTAATACGCCAAAAAACCCATCGCCTCAGGTTAATATTTAACCCTTATGAAATTTTACATGATGTTAATTATTAACATGATGTGAATGGTGTACATGATGTTTAATTGCTTCATTCCCTACATAGGTTCATGACATGTGTCTAGTGGTAGGTAAAAGTTGTGAAACTTGTATGCATCATGTAAATGATTTGTAGATATTTTTCAAACCACATTCTATATATGGAACTAAACCACCTCCAAAGACTTCCAATTCATGAAAAACCCTAATAATCCCATTTACACATGTATTTAATCATACTCCATTAATTAAAATAAACATATGGTTTTTAACTTTAGGTCATTTTCCCCAATAAAGGCTCTCCATCTTTGAATAAGACTCAACCACGAAGGTCTAAGGAAAAAGGAAAACAAATGAAATATTTTTTCACATAAAACTCAAAGAGAAATATATCTAAAAAAATATGGGATATTATATTCATGATTTTTTATTCTAAAATAAAAAATATAAAAATAATTAAATAAGAATTTAATATGATGAAAAACATGCTAAAATCACTCGACGTGTATTCCATCCAATGAACCCTATCACATGGCATCACACTCACTACACACCATGTAGTTTGGTTTAATTATATAATTAATATATATTACATATAATTAATTCACACTATCTATATCCTAGTTCAATGTGTAATTTTTTTTAATGGGTATGACCATGGTGTGTAAAATTGACTACATTCCATTTATTCCATTCTATAGTTGTTCTTCTAACATCCCAAGGGACGTGAAATTTTTATCACAATGAAATTTTTGTATTACATGAAATGTATGATGAATATGTTTTGTGGAGTCATAACTAACCCGTGTTTCTTGACTAATAGTCTATACAAGGTGTGTAATATGTACATGTCGTGTACCTTCCAAAATGGAATCTTTGATTCCCTTAGGTCCTTACAGTGTGTGGTTGTATGACATGTGCACTAGATATAAGCCCTATAACCCTATAATGATAGTGACATATATTTGGTCAATACACAATGTGTAATGTCATAAGTGTAAAATTATCCTATATTATTTTTCACATTTCTATAACTTATCTAGGTATAGTGAGCATGGATATGTGATATTTACTTTTTAGTTACTCTATGTGTAACCATTTCATCTTATCATAATCTCAAGCACCTCAAGATGGGTCATCTAAATGGTATTAATATGTTCTTTTCCTATTCATGGTTATATAAAACATTATGATCAATTTATTTATTCATTCGTATTAATAGAGAATAAACTATAAATGAAAAAGAAACAAATAAATGATTCATTTGATCAAAAAATAAAAAATAATGATAAATTAACATATTATCACACTAATACCATTTAATGGTTTTGAGGCACATAAAAAGTGGGTTGGTCCTATCCCCATAAATTAATCTCACTAGTTTCTTCAAATAAATCATTATAACATTATGATAGAAGCCCCATAAGAATAGCGAGAGGATGTTTTCACTTATAATTTATTTTTCAAGGATGATTTAAATGACGATTTAATGGATTATATGGAATGATAAATTTATTTGATTAATTTAAAATAAATATTATTTTATTTATTTATGAAATTAAATATAACTGTCTATGATTTTAGCACATTCCAGGGAATTATTATTATTATTATTATTATTATTATTATTATTAGTATTAGTATTTGTCCTGGGATTCACCTAGAATTAAGATATTAGTTATGATCCATAATTTAATAAATTATCTTATAACCAAAGTATCTAAACCTAATTATATATTTTATAGTTTAAAGGATATTTTTGTACAAAAAAAATCTTTCTAGAGAATTCTCTCGATCCTAGAGATAACTTTCTCAATAATGGAGTGCATTGATCCTCCAATTCCATCTCACCACCTAAGAGAACTAGATAGAATCATTTAGTAATAGAATGGATTCATATTGTGATCAATGAAAAATGAAATAATGGGTTATAATAATATGTTCCAACACCCAATGATTCTATAAGGACATTCCAAGGTTCGTCGAGAACATGTGGATTACCGCTTGAGAGATTATATCCTTGGATCCTTCGTCACAATAAAATTACAATAAGAATGTTCGTCCAATTTGATAATGAAGAAGTAATTCCATGAAAAGGGTATTATTGAATATATAAATTAATTATAAATCCTTTATGAAAATAGTTTCTTTTAGATTCTTCCAATCATTAAGGATTATATTTGGTTCTCTTGAGGATTGATATGGAAGAGGAGGAACGATGATCCCTATTCCTTAGATAATTTTAGTGAAAATACTCTTTAGGAATGATAGAATTATACATAGAGAATATTTAGTCATTGTATTATTCTTTCAAAATATAAATAAATACTATACTCACTAACTTTTAAATAAATAATAATTTAATACTTATCAGACATATATATTCAGTTGAATAGTTGATGACTAAATATTTTTGGTCAAAAAATCCTAAAAATTTATCATTCCTCTAAACTAGATAATAATAGTCATTGTAATTTTAAATTTTTATAAAATTTAACTAAGGTTCTGGATAAACTTATTATGTTACCCACTAGAAATATTTCTTGTTGGAATTAAGATAACTATCCTAAATTATAAGAACATCATCCAGAAACACATCAAGGAACCCATAGATAAATACATTAAATATGTAATGTTAAAAACTTCCTATATATTATCATTTTGTAATATAATATTTTTTTCTATATATCTTACCAAGAAGGTTTTATTACATGTGTCATAAATGTATTTTATTGATATATCTTACATTAAAATTTATTAAATAAATTTTTTTATAATGATTCCTTGGAATTGGTAATAAAAGAATTGTTCTATTATAATTAAAGGGTATATTATATATAATTCCATTAACATAGAAGAGAAAAATAAAATTTTAAATTATTAAATAATTTCATATCACTTATGATGTACTAAATGTATACTTACTCACCATGAGTATTTGTTTTAACAGATTTCATCAATATATTTAAGTTTATGGTTCATGATACACGCTAATAATAATATCTTGTTTAAGTATCAATAAACCCATAAATATATAGAAATTTCTAATGAAACATATGATAAGTTTAATTTATAAGTGGGGTTTGGTTCTCATAACCACCTCTCTTATAGATTACCATGTGAGAACTTCATGAGAAGATGAAATGACCCCAACCCTCGAAGCCTGAATCCATAGCCTTTTTTTTACATTCGCATAGATGAAATTAGTCAAATCCCAAAATACTATTCAGTTTAGTAGTTTTGGAGAAATAGATAAATACACGATACCCATTTTACAATGGGAATACAAAATAAAACAAAACAAAAAAAATTCAACATCCTTGAAACTCATTTAAAGGTTTCATCTTCCTAACCTAGGGAAGGGAATAAAATTAAGGTTTATCTGAAATGATCGATAAGGTTTATATATTGTGGAAGATATCATTAATCAATAATATTAATCAATATGGCCATGTAAATAACTAAACACAAGTGCCACATAAATAACTGGATACGGAATGATCAATATAAAAAGGTAAATAACTGAAAATCATGTCATTTGATCAATTAACTAAGAATAAAATTCATCTATAGGTAATATCATTTTGAAAATATCACGGATAAGAAGAACGTAATTTAAATTGAATGAACTGCTTAATTATTGGACATAATTATCTTTGGCATCATGATACCTCTATTATCATGAAATTTTACCAGGAAATTTAAATACTATAGGTAAAACCTATTTAATTTGGCTAAAATATTTTTTTTCATGAGACCTAATGATGCATCAATGTGGTATAATATATCAATGCACACCCATTTATGCAGATATGAAGAATTCCTCATATATTGAATAATTAATTTAACTCATGAATAGTGTGCCATATCAAATATTCTTACTAAGTAAAGAATACAGATTTATGAATATTTCCCAAGTTAATTAAGTATTTTTCAAAGTAGTAATTGTATGTAAAAATAGAATGCGTTTTAGAAAGTTATCATATCCATCATATAATAATAAGGGTATTAAATAGAAATGTAATTTCCAATGAAAAATATTACAAGAATGTGATTGTTTGAAGAGAAAGTTAACAATCACAAATGAAAATGACATTGTACAATAACATTCACCACATTGTAAATTTCAAGTAAAATTCACTTTGATGAGTTAATTAAATGTGAAACCTGAAATACCTTAATGTTTGAATCAATCATGGTATTACATTTTAATGGGTTATTATTTACACCACATAATAGTTAATTGGTTCATAATAACAAATAAGCCTCAGTGGAATGTAATTTGATATGAAATCCATTACCTCAAATTCCCTTTTGGGTGAATTTTAGTTATCCTATTATATAATAATATTAAAAATGTTATTAAATTATAATGTAACCATATTAATATTTATAATTTCATATATTAATATTTTATAACATCTTATCATGCATTCATTAATAATATTTTATTATTTTCACAGTTTTGGGTGTTAATTTCCTTATTTTCTCATGTTTATTTTGTCATGAATGTTTAGTTTCTTGTACATATTTTATTGTTATATCACCTCTAGAATAATAATAAGGAAAAAATTATCATATTTATAAATCAATTATAATTTTATAACAAATCATGAAATATTTTTTTGATAAATGAAGTATGTTACGACCATGGATACACTAGGACATAAGTACACTTGAGTAGCATTTCTATTTTTAAATGATCAATATAGAAAAAGGTATCTAATATATTATATTTATAGAATGATCATAATATCATATATAATTTTTTTTTCTTTAAATAAATAAATATATATATCACCCTTGTTGGGTGTTTTTGAAAGGAGAGTCACATCTCTTCATGAAGGTGGGGGTCCGCACATACAAGAACAACGTAATCATCTTTAAGTGTAAGAAAAAATGATATATAATCCTTAAATAATGACGATTACTTCATTAATATAATAATTTTTTCATTTATATGACATATAATCATTAAAATTACCCATATCACTTTTTATGTAAAGTGTTTGTGAAAGACGAATCACATCACTTCATGAGGTGGTTTTCCGTCATACACATGAGTGATGTTATCGTGTCTCCTTCAGAATGGAAAGTAATAATGTATATAAAATATAATGAATAAATAAGTATAATTATTTTATATATATATATATATATCATATATATACTTTATATCAATCATAATACCCATCATTGAGAGGTGGTAATGGAGAAATGAACAACATCGTTTCATGAGGCGATTGACCGATGTACACAAAAACAATGGTTTCGTAACCTAGTTGATGAAATTAGAGGTGGTTGTAGGCCATCAAATTAAAATAATAAAAACAATATATGGAATATACAATTTTTTTTATATAATAATTATTTATTAATAATTTAATGTGTGGATAAAGAAAAAAATAATGATACTCGTTGAAGAACATTACCTATTATTCAAGTATCCTCATTATGTTTTCACTAAATCCTTACTAGTATATATTTATTCCCAATACAAGGCTTCTTGGATGAGTGTAGGTATTTTGGGAAGTTAATTAGTAAGGTATTTCTCAAACCAAATTGGTTTGAACATGTGAAGATGTGAGAGGAGGGAGATCCCTTTTATAGTTGAGGAAGAGTGGCATTATTGTAAATACCCAAAAGTTTTAATTATTTGTAGGTAAATCTTACCTCAAGTGGATATAAAAAAGATAATTAAAGGGGTGTAGGGATGATATGGTAAATAAACTCTTCTAAAACATGATAAAAACATTTTTTAAACATTTTTTCTTTAACTTTTATGTTTTCATACTTTTACCATTTTGGGTTTTCACTACTGTAACTAGTTTTCTAAACTAGGTAATTTATCACTTGAGACTAATTTCATGTGAGACATATTAAATAATTTTGAAATACTGATTCTAAATATGAAATCCAATTTATCAAATAGAATTTATATGTGTGTTGAAAATTTATTTTAACACAAACTCACGTATATGCAAGAGCACTTTTTTAACCTTAATAGAGAAAAAGCAGTTTTTACTAATTAGGGGTA
Source organism: Viscum album (assembly GCA_963277665.1). Classification (NCBI taxonomy): domain Eukaryota; kingdom Viridiplantae; phylum Streptophyta; class Magnoliopsida; order Santalales; family Viscaceae; genus Viscum; species Viscum album. The sequence goes on from OY728145.1 coordinate 512,077,858, forward strand.
ATTATATTCATAATAAAGGAAAAAATGGTCCATGAATTGAAAATAGTGTATATTTATTAATATTTAAAATTCAATTATCAAAATATATGATTTTTAATAAATTTAAATCAATTAATAAAATATCATTTATTATAAAATGAAATTATTAGCAATTTTCCATTATTTATATCAATTGAATTTAAAAATATCAATAAAATGATGGAATTATAATATATTATGTTAACACCTATGTAAAATTATTTATTAATTTAAAAAATTTATGGAAGATAATAATTCATTCAATTTACTTTACTATTTATATTTTTAATATCATTAATTTTATTGAATTATTAATTAAATAATTATTTTGTTGGAGGTTATTATGTGTTTAATGAAATTAATTCATATCTAAAATATTAAAATAAATTATAATCATATAAAAATAGATTTGTCTTTCAAAATATTATTTATAACTAAACCTATATTTTTTGTCCCTATCCCAAATAATTATAGACATTAAAGGCAATAAAGGTTCTTTTTTTGTCTTTTTCTTTAATTAAATTATTATATAGTTTAATTTCAGGAAAAAGTGTCCCCAAAAACTCATAAAAATATATCTAAATCTCATAATTGGAAAACTACTCCCATAAAATTAGTGTTTGGGAAATTGGTAGGTAATTTAATATTATAACATAAAAATTCCCAACATACTTTTATTATAAAAATATATTATTAAATGGATTTATTTATAATTAAAAAACTATTAATATTTTTGAGATGAATTTCTTTGAAAGTAATAATTCAAATTAAGAGTTTAAATAAATTCAATTATAATATATATAATTAATTATACTTACAGTTTTCAAATTAATTTTAAATTAATATTCTTAAAAATGATTTTATAGTATTATTTTGTTTAAAATATTATTTTATTATTTTTATAAAAATATTAATAATTTAAATAGAAAAAATTATTTTATCAAAAGATTTTCTAATAAAATATTTTTAATGAATAAATTTTTAAATATCAATATATATATATTGATTATTTTAATTAGTTTGATAAATATATTAAAATACCAAATTATGATGACTAAAAACTGTGATAATAATTATTTCATATCAAATAATGAATACTTCTTATTGAATATAATTAATTGGTTTTTATAAAAAAACTAAAATATTATATATATATATATATATAATTATAATTATTAGTTTTAAATTATAATTATTGATTATATTATTTATATAAAATTATTATGAATTTTGTTTAACAAAATTATACCTATTCATTTTATGATAATTATTTTATAAAATTTCATTTTTATGAAAATTATTCAAATTTTCTTTTTATGTTTAAAAAGAAAAAGAAAATTAAGATTGGGGTATTAGGGTTTTTATGGGTTTGCACTGTAGGGTTTCACAGGAGTCTGGGGGGAGTGTTTCAAACCTAAGGGCCTCTGAGGTCGAGCGCTAAAGGGGAAGTTGTGGTTCTATGAGGGTTCACACTGATTCGATCCTAGTCACGATGGCTTCAGCATGGGAGATCAGTTGCAGTCTGGGTTGAGGGTAGGATCATGCCGGTGTTCGAGCTCAATCAAAGCTGAGGGTTTTGATCAGGTTAGAATTGAACATCTTAGGACAGGTTTGAGTCGTGATAGGGTTTCATTTTTTTTGAGAAGATAGGATTTTTTTTCATATTCCTTAGATCTATGCGACGTAGGATTTTTTTTCAAATATGTTTTATATCTCGGTTATGTGCATTTTTTCATCTTTTTCAAATTCACTATCTCTTTTTCATCTTTTTTGCAGACCATTGATTCTGGATGTTGATTTTTCTAATATAAATTTTCACCTTATTATTAACTCCTTATCTTCAGTGTTTTTAATTTTTTTTCTATATATGTTGATACTCAAGTTCCTATTATAGTTATTTAAATTATTGATTTCAATGTTTCTTTCCCTATTTTAATTTGGTAGATTCTTTTACAAAAAGTGTATGAATATTTTTCTAATTTTTTTTCTGCATCTATAAAATCATTTTTCACAACAAGATGATATATTGCACTATTTTTTAGATAATAAAATCGTCTTTTGTCCTTCTATTTAGTTGGTTGTGTGTAAAAAAGATACAATTAAATCGTTTGAAAAAAAATCATACATATTTCACAGAAAGATGGTGTTGTATTTTGTTTTTTATAATGCCACTTGGTAGATATAAAGGCTATAAAATCCTTTTATCTATGTAGAAATGAAAATTTCAAAACCATTTTCTAGTTCGAGAAAGTGTGTGTGTGTGTGTATTGTGCAGTAGAAGGCATGTATCTTGTGGTCTGTTGATCAGGTAAAGGATCATTTTATTTAAATGATTTATGTTTTATGTTTATCTAAATTATGTTTTGAAAATATTTGGTGAGGGAGATTATATATTTTCATATTTTAATTATAAGGGAATCTATTTTTGTGATCATTTGTTTTTTTATTTAATACAAAACCAAACATGTTTTTAGTTTTGAATTTTATTTTGATAAATTATATTTAAGGGACTCCTTATTTATTTATTTTCAAATAATTACTTTCTTTGAAATTTTTATTTATAATGGAATATTTTATTTTCAAATTTTATTTCAATAAAATATATTTGTATGATAGTTTATTTATTCTTTAATAAATTTATACATGAATAAAAAATTTATAAAGTATGATAATAGTTTCATACATAGGAAATTTATTGAATTTTTTTATAAGGAGAATTATGATATTATGTAAGATGTTTCACATTATTTTACTTTGATATAGTAATTCATCATAATTATAATATATATTTTTGATCAAGTATTATATGAAGTGATTATTTATTCTCTCTACCAATAATTTTAAATTTGTTAAAACAAATATGATAATTCAAAATCATTAAAAGAATTTATATGTTAAAAGCTATGTTTAAATGTGAATTTTTTTCCAGAATTTTTTTCGAATGATTTTATTTTAGAAATACTATTTCTCAAATGATTTTAACTACCAAAATTATTGATTTCTTACTGAAACAGATGTTTTTATATTATATGAATGATTTATCAAAGTTTTGACAAAAATTTATTTTGCGATTATGAGTATTATAAATTCCATGTTATATATATATGACTATTATGGGAAATATGAAGGTATTTTATTTAGAATTTGAATTCATGGTTTATATATATAAGGATGGAATGTTTATTTTCATGTTTATAATACTACTGTCATGTTTCTAAAAGTGTATGTGTAGAAAAATAAGCATTTCATCATTTTAAATTGAAATTAAGGACATCGTATTTTTATATAGTCATATCCATGAGTTATGAAAAAAAATCTATATTCCTTGATTTCATAATAAAGTCATGATTTAAATTTAAATTTTAATGTTTACTTATGAAATTATTAAAGTGTATGGAATTCTTCAAGCATTAAATTGTCTTATTTAAAATTTTTCTTTTATAATTTTATGTGTGAAACACAATTATTTATTATTTATGATTTTTTAAGAAGAAAAAACTATATATGAATTTTTAAATCAAATTTGTATTCATTTTTTTATTCATTTTATTTATGATTTAAAAATAATGACAATTATTTCAAGCATGGGATTCTCTGAAAAATGGTTTTGAAATTCGCAAAGAAATTTTTATGACATGTTATAAGGAATTTTATTTTCTTTTAAATAAAATAATTTTTATATATGTATTTTAAAATGTTTTGGGCTATTACTGAGAAAGGAAGATCCATTTAAAGTGTTTTAAAAAATGTAACTAGTATAATGAATGTTTTTTTTATGGGGAGTTAACCCATAAATCTTAAGGGAACTTTTTTCTATATGATTTATGACTAGAGGCATTATGTTTTTAATATGGTACGCCAAGTATAAAAAATGGCCCTTGAAAATTATTATTTTCAATAGAGAAATACCAATTATCATTTCAAAGATAATTATTTTGAGAAATTAATGGATTTCTAAAATATAAATATATATATTTCAATGTTTTGGAAAACCTAATTTTAAGTATATATATTTATTCCAAGAAATACTTCTAGAAGTTTCTAAACATTTTCAAAACCCCTTAATGGGCATATTAAACACTCAACCTATATTTAAAAAATTATGTGCATAGGACACTTTAAATTTCTATGTTGGGTAGCTTCAATAAAGGGTTAATATGTTAGAATTATATTAGAAATTTTTTCCTCCTTTATTTTTTTAAAGCGATGATAAAAAAGGTGTGGTTTGTCTAATCCTCCAAAACTTAGACCAGTAAAAGGTCCTAGATTGTTTAATGTGTTATATAATTAATTAGTTTCTTTTATAATTTTTTTGGCACAGTATGTTTAAGCACAAAATCCAGAAGTGCGGGCTCAAACTGTAATATTTAAACCCTTATCTTCTTATTTTAAAATTAATCTTGGTAATCAATGGTTTTATATTTGGAAATATTATGGTTGAAAACCCCAAATCATAAGAAGGGTTAATAAAATATCATCTTGAAAATGATAAAGGGATGTGTGAAAATCATCTAGATTAACATGTACTAGGTTTTATAAATAATAGAACATAGTTCAAATGTTGAAACATGAGGAATATAAGAGAAAAATAACACCCAAATATTTATGGAGAGTGATAGAGAATAGTTTTCATTGGAAAGTGAGTGATCAAGATATGGTTAACTACTAAAAAACAATAAACTGAATATGTTTCAAAATGTTCATTAATATCTTATAAATGATGACAATAGGGAAAATTTGTTTTAATATCATTTTCCAAATGTTAATTAACATTCATTATCTTATATACTTACATGATTTAATTTCATTTCACAAGCCCAATATCATCCTTTTGTTGTTCCTTAAACTGTTTTCACATGATCTCTTAGAACGGGTTGCATCATATAGTGAAGTAATATATTAATATCTAAAACCTCATCTAATGATAAATATAATATATTCCGTAAATAGTTAACCTTAAATCTCATCCAAGTTATATCTTAACAAATTTACAAGCAATTCCACTAAATCACCATTATATTCCCCCAAACAATATAAAGTGGTTATTAATCATCGCATACCAAACACGTGAATACCATCATCACGTATTCTATAAAAACATGATAATAACCTAAATTAACATAAAATCTTATTGAAAAAATTATTGTTTCTTTATTCCTTGCTTAAAACACAGACTATTGGATATATTACTCAAATCCAAAGATGTTGTAACCAACATCAATGATAGAATAAAGTACACAATCAACAAATCCTTAATCAGTTAAAAGGTATTTAGTACTATCCATTTTACTTTATTCACATCAATTATCTCTTTATACCAACATTATTACCTCAACTTCAGGAACATATTAAGGGTTATATTTCCCTAAATCACGTGTTTTCAAAAAATTTAAACCTTCCACTGTATCATTTTTCTTGGTCATTAGTATCATTCAAAATAAGATCTCAAATATTTAATGAAATAGTACTTCAATAAAATCCTTATATGTTTTATAATTAATATAATGTGAATATAATCAATAAAATACTCAAATGACATAATTCTTGGATCCAAACATGAGCACATTAATCATTCTCTTCACTTGTGGTAATAACATATTCTTGAAAATGATCCATTATCTTCTCTTGAGGTATATTCCTTTGAAGCTTAAGAAATTGATTTTCATAGAGTCTCATCACGTTATAGTTCAAGAATTTTACATTAGAAACTTTTTTTTACCCATGCAATTAGAAGTGAAGTGGCGATTATCACCACACTCATAGAAAACTTCCATTCCTTTTAAGAAAGTGTCATGGTGTTTCCTTCCACAATTATTACACATGGGAACATATTTATTTCCCTTATTCCCTTTATCCACTTTTATCTTGGTCACCCTCTTCTTCTATTTCTTCCCTTATATGACATAATACTTACATAATTCATTCTCTATCATGTTATAACATGATACTATGTCCTCATATGATTAAAATGATCAGAATAATATATCCCTTAAAAATATTGGCTTAAAACCATTGAAGAAATGATCATTATTAGACTTTGGATTTAATTCATTGATGTAGTTCATATTCATTCTTCTAGGCACCATTTATAAATTATTTTATACATTAGATTAGATTATATCATTAAAAAAAATAACATATAATCCAATATATTGTGAAATACTTAATATAAATTGAAAATTTTGTGCATATCTAATCTCATAATTATAAACATGGATTCTTTGGGGGTATCTTTAATTTTCAATCCTTGATAATGGTTTGTAAAGAAAATGTGAATTATTATAATAATATCCCCTGAGAGTGTCAAACTAGGTGTGCATTAAGGCCCATTTTTATGTACCAGGAAACACTCGATTCATGCTTGATGCTCCCATTTCAGAGTTATTACCCCTAGGTACCTTTATTCCAGATCCAAATACACTTGTAGTATCCAAATATAAGTGTATTTATAGGAAAAAACCATATAATCTCTACCTTATCAAAACATTAGGAAGTTATTATATTATTATCCCCTTGTTTTGTCTTATAGTTATGTTCTCGAATATATGATTTTTTAAATTTAGTTCCCACTGTATCTATTAAAATTCCTTTGATACCAAATATAATAATGGGCAAAAATCCCTAAAGGCATCATTGAATCATTTCTGAGGTGATTGTGTATGTTGAAAAAGTGGACATCTGAGTTGTGATTATTGACAAAGAAAACCATGACATAAAATTTTATTGACAAAGGGGATTTCATGGTGACATGTTGAGTTTAAGGGTTGTGGTTAACAATACATGTTTGATTCAAGAATGTCGACAAAGGAATGGATGATCTGGAGGCGGTACAAAAAGAACAGATACGAGGTGGCACCGTTTTCTAGTGTTCGCCAAATTTTTGGGCCTGAAAATCGACAAATGGTGAAAAGTTGTTTTTGTCAAAGGGACTTGCGTGTCGTGTACTTGAAGGAGATTAAACTTGAATGCCCAATGATTTTCAAGATCAGAACATCAAAAAATGGCAAAGGGAAAAGGGATGCTCAAGTATTGGGTAGGTCGTGCAAGTGGCTTGCGCGCCGCGACTTCCGAGTCGAGACTTGCGCACCAAACGTTTCACGTTTGAGGAAGACTTTTGCACCGCCGCACATGGTGTCCAAATGACTATAAATACAGGTTGACCCCTCCTCATCCTGTGGCGAGTTCAATACTTAGAAAAATCAGAGTTCTCGTCACGCATGTGTGGTGGCCATGCAAGTGGTGTGTGGTTACGCAAGTGAAAGTTGCGTGCCAAGAGATAGTTGCATGCCCCAGGTGGTTTGGGCAAGAAATAAGTGTGTCTCCCAAGTATTTAGTTAAGAAAGGATGTGTTGCACAAGTTTTTGAGGTATACTAGTGCACCAATTTTGAAGAAGCGTGATTGTTGTTAGTTGCGCGCCAATATTGGTTTGGGCGTAAAGGGAAGTGAGTCGTGCAAGTTTGGAGTTGCAGAAGATTGTGTCATGCAAGTGGTTGAGGTAGACTTGTGCGCCAGTTATAAATTGCGTGCCGATACTTGCACACTGTCTCAGAGAAGGGCGCTAGGTAAGGTTGATTACCTATGGTGATTCAGTACTACGTGAAAGCTGGAAGATTTCCTGATACCTTCGGTGCAAAGTGAGATTCATGTACGGGTGAAAGTTGAACTTCAAAAGAGCATCCAAATAGAACATAGTATGTATTCATTAGTGATAATGAAGAGACCTAAAGGCCTATAAACTGTGAGTGGATCCTTTCCAGAGAAGTGTGCGAAGGAAGAGGAATAAGGTGATCCTCTCCACTGGTAGTGAGCTGGAGAGAGAGAAACAAGGAGTGACCCTTGGGAAAGCAGTGAGCTGACCCTAAACTTTGTAAAGGCAGTGAGCCTGGGAATAGAAGTGATCTATCACAAACATTGTAAACAATAGTGTGCTTATAGTGAATTTGGTACATCGGCACATTTTCGGTGCATGCTCCTTGGACGTAGCCTAGTGAGGGTGAACCAAGTAAAAATTGTTGTGTCATGTGCATGATTTACTTTATGCTTATATTGTGCAATGGGAAAGAGGGAGAAGGGTGTTTTTCTTAACATAAAAACAAGATCAGAATGAGATTTTATTTTAAATTAGTCATACCCTAATTCACCCTCCCCTCTTAGGTTATTCAGCCTCATGGACCTAACAATTGGTATCAATAGGAAATGTTGATTTTTGTACTTCTCTCACAATGGAGGTCACCAATCATAAAGGGATTCCGATCATCGATGGAAGTAATTTTTAGATATGGAAGAATCGAATGCAATATTATTTCCAATCTTTGGGAATGGTTGTGTTTATAGTATCTATTCATGGTCTCTCAGTTGACATTAACAGTGGATCATTATCAGAAGCTGAAAGAAAGGAGCTAGATGCTGACGCTAAGGGTATTAATGCTTTAGGTGGAGCCCTTTCCAATGCAATCTATACAAAGGTGATGTCATGAGAAATTTCACATGCTATGTGGGAAAAGTTTTTGAATATATACGAAGGAGATACAAAAGACAGAGAGGAAAAGCTACAAGTTCTATGGAATATGTATGAAGAACTGAAAATGAACATGAATTAGTCTTTTGATGCATTATTTGGCAGGGTTAATATTTTTGTGGAAGATATGTGAGGTCTTGGATAAGTCATTGAAGATATAAAGATCTTAAAGCACATCTTAAGGAAACTTCCACCTCGGTTTAATCCGAAAGTTTTAGTACTTGAAGATAAAGATCCAAAAGAGCTGAAACTGGACAATTTGCACAGTACCCTAGTAGGTTATGAAATGAGAAATGATGATGATGAGGCTGTGGAAAAGGGTAAATCCAAAGAGGTGGAATTTAGGGCCATGAAGAAGCTCACCATTGAAGATTCTCAGGAAGAAGAAGAAACAGATGAGGTAATTTCATTCATCTCCTCAAATATTCAAATAGGAAAAGGAAAGTTCAAAGGGAAACTTCCACTTGATTTCTTTAGATGTGGAAAAGTTGGTCGTCTTGCTGCAAGGTGCCCCAAAAAGTTTCAGTAAGAAAACGGTGAAGATGAAGTTGAAATTCCCAAGAATAAATCTTCAACCTATGTGAAAGGGAAGAAGCAGTTCAAGAAAAATTTCTTCAAGAAGAAGAATCTTCTTTCACAAGAAATTGACAGTTCAGATGAGTCTTAAGTTGAAGAGGTAGAGGAGATTGAAAGTTTTAAAGATTGTGGAAAAATGCAATGGTGGCTATTGTTGGTAGTGCTCAAGAAAAGGAAGAAACTGACACTGATGATGGAGAAGAAGAAGAAATTGAAGGGAGAGTTGACATGGAAGATGAATTAGAAGTATCTCTTGAAGAGATATATATTTGGAGAGAATAAACAAAGAAATCCAACAAGGTGGTACATGATTCCAAACTCTACATGCAACAGCAGAAAGAAGAGAAGTCTAAGCTAGTAAAAGAAATCAAAAACCTTAAGTCTTCCAGGACAGAGAGCTCAGAAAAGTTTGATGAGCATATGCTCAAGATTGAAGAAAATAAAAGGGAGATTGATGGATTGAATAGAAAAGTTAAAGACCACATCAAGTGTATATAAGAGCTTGAGGAGGAAATTTTCAGTCTGCGGAGAAAAGTTAAAGACCAGGAAAAACCTTTGATTCCTAACATATTCTTGGGAAAGCAGGTCATTATGGAGACTGAAAAGATGAAAGAGGAGCCTAGTAGTTCAGCAGGAAAGAAGCAGCAATTGAGTTCAGACATTAAGGCTGTTTCAGGGCTTAATTAGAAACAAAAATCAGTGACAATTGAAGTCAGACCACAAGCACCAGTCCCAAGATTGAAGGTTAATTTTGGCACAATGCAGAATCAAAATATTCAGAGATCCCAAGGGGAAACTCGTAGTGCTGAAATACCACGAAGGAACTCACCTTATATCAGGTGTTATTATTTTGGAAATATGGGACACTCATAGTATGTATGTTCCATAGACAAGAGATATCAAAGGGAACAAGAACAAAGGTGGTAGTCAAATGGAGAACGGTTCTCCAGAACATATTTCGAAGGACACTGTTTTTGGTGCGGAGGATTTGGGCACATGGCTAGGTACTGCACTTCGACCATACAAAGGAATGTGCTGAAGCAGAATCACAATGTTCGTAAGTATTAGATCAACAAACCAATAGGTGAGTTAAAAGTACAAAATAGATTTTCAGCATTGCAAGATAAAGCTGATCCATCACACTCTAAGGAATATCAAGTTATCCAAACCACACCGAGTGAGAAGTCGAAGACACGGATAAAAAAGAAAAGGAATGAGAATTCATTTGTTGCGGAAATTGCCCTTAAAGCTTCAGATCGTCCAGGAGTATGGATCCTTGTCAGTGGTTGCACATCCCATATGAAAGGGAACAATGATCTCATTACAGGCATAAAATCTGACAAATAAAGAGTTGTCAAGTTTGGGAACGATGAAGGGCTGAAGATTGTTGGTTCCAGAAAGATCAAATATGGGGGAAAAGAAATGAGACATGCTGATGTCTTGGTAGTAGAGGGTCGTAGTCATAACTTACTCAGTGTCAGTCAACTATGTGACTTTGGGCACTCTATCCGATTTACCGAGAAGATGTGTGTTGTGAAAGGAAAAGGGAGAGAAGTTATTCTATAAGTAAAAAGGACAAAGGTAAATCTTTACCTTGTAAGTGGGGAAGAAGATATGTGCTTTTATCCAAAGAGGAAGAAAACCAGCTATGTCATAAGAGACTTGGTCATCTATGACAACCATCCATGGAAGATCTGGCTATGTGTGATGCTGTTAGAGACCTTACCAAACTATCACGTGATCGTACTCATACATGCGATGCATGTCAACAAGGGAAGATCATCAGAAAGACATACATGCCAAAGGAACAGAAATCAACCAGAGTTCTTGAATTGGTGCATGATGATGTATGTGGACCTATATCACCATGAGCCATAATTGGGCAAAGGTACTATGTCCTTTTCATTGATGATTATAGCAGAATTGCTTGGGTATTTGTCATTACCCAAAAGATAGAAGTGTTCAGTTGTATCAAGTAGTATAGGAGGGAATCATAAAGGATGCTTGGGAAGAAAATTCTAAAGTTTCGTACTGATAACGATACATAATTCACAAACATTTAAGTGGAATACTATCTTGAGAAACATGGGATAAGGCATCAAGTTTCATCAGTGAGAACTCCCCAATAGAATGGAGTTGTTGAAAGGATAAATCGGATCATCAAAAACATGGTCAGAACAATGCTTATTGAAAAGGACCTACCAGAGAAATTTTGGAAAGAAGTAGTTTTGAAATCGGTCTATATTTCGAACAAGTCACTATTATGTCTGAAGCAAGTGAAAATGCTTTATGAAATGTGGTATGGAAAGAATCCAACGTTGAAATAATTTTGAATCTTTGGAAGTAAGTATTTCATTCTCATCAAAGAAAATCACAGGAAGTTTGATTCACGAGGAGACGAGGGAATATTCCTTGGCTACTTAGGGAAAAGAAAAGTATATAAATACTTCAACAAAAGGCTGGGAAAAATTGTTGAGAGAAATGATGCCCCTATAGTTGAAAATGAACAGAATACTCAATGACCTAGTAACCAGTTTCTGGATGAAAGTGATGAGGAGGTAAGCAACACAGGGGGAGTAGAAGTGGCAGGGGCTGATTCAGAAGAAGATATTGATGATGATCAAGAGGAAAAAAAGTCTGTGTCTTTAAGGAAGCCAAAGAGTCGAGCTGAAATTGATAAGAAAAATATCATTGGTGGTCAAACAGCTCCAGTTCAGACAAGAAGAATCAAGTCACTGCAGTAGACATATTTCCTATCTCAGTTAGAGCCTAAATTTTTTGCTGATGCAGCTGAAGATGAAAAATGGGTTCAGGCTATGAATGAAGAGCTTGATCAGATTGAGAAGAATCAGATGTGGGAGATTGTTTCGAGACCAGCATATAAGAATATTATCAGGACTAAATGGGTTTATCGTGGAAAAATGAATGAACATGGTACAGTGGTTCAAAAAATAACAGAACTAGTGTGAAAAGGGTACTCCCAGATATAGGGAATTGATGTTGATGAGACATTTGTACCGGTTGCAAGGCTGGAGACAATCTGATTATTTTTAGCCATAGTAGTGAAAAGAAAGTTCAAAGTGTTCTAGATGGATGAAAAATCTACATTCTTGAATGGGGTTCTAGAGGAGGAAGTGTATATTGAGCATCCAGATGGTTTTCTCATTCATGACGATGAGAACAAGTTTTGCAGACTGAAGAAGGCACTGTATGAGCTGAAACAAGCACCAAGGGCATGGTACTCAAGGCTTGATCAGTACTTGAAGAAGCTTGGTTTCTACTGTGTAGGAGTTGATTAAAATCTCTATTTCATCAATGACAGTAATCAAAGGATTATGTTGCTAGTGTATGTCAACGACATAATATTTGGTGGATCAGATGAAGCTCAATTCATACAGTTTTCCAAATTCATGAAAAATTAGTTTGAAATGTCAATGATTAGAGAGATAACGCTTTTCCTTGGTCTTCAGGTGACACATGTAAGGAATGGAACGTTTATTTCTCAATCCAAATATTCCAAGGAGATTTTAAGAAGGTTTTGAATGGATAATTACAAGGAGATAAAGACTCCAGTTGCTACCCGGATGAAATTATCAAAATATGAGGATAGAAAGGTAGTTAATATCACAGAATACAGGTAAATCATTGGAAGTCTGTTGTACTTAATTGTGATAAGGCCTGACATTGTTTTCGCCACATGCCATGCAGCAAGATATCAGAGTAATCCCAAGTAATGAAACATGCTTGCAGTGAAAAGAATACTCTGGTATATCAAGGGAATGGTGGACTTCGGATTGACATGTAATGACAAATCTCAGAAAAAATTATTGGGATATACAGATACAGATAGGGCCGGTTCAGCAGTTGATAGAAAATCAATGTCAGGTGGTGCATTATATGATGGTGGACTATGTATTTCTTGGTTAAAAAAGAAGTAGGATTTCATTTCATTAAGCACCGTAGAAGCTGAGTATATTTTGTCCACTCAAGCTTGCACACTGTTATTATGGATAATGCAGCTTGAATATATGGGAGTTGAAGTGAAGTTTTCGATCAGAATGCAGTGTGATAACTCAAGTTCTATCAATCTTAGCAAAAATCCCATCCATCATTTAAGTATAAAGCACATTGAGATAAAGTATCATTTTATCAAGGGGAAGGTTGAGCAGGGAATTGTCAAGTTGGAGTATGTGCCTACAGAGCTACAGGTTATAGATATTCTGACAAAGGCCTTACCTAAGGAATCTTTTGAGAGACATCGACTAGCTATGGGAGTTCAGTCGACTCCCTGCACATAAATGAGTGTCGATGTGGATACCCCCCTCTCCCCGAGGTATGATGTGTTTTTCCCTAATGTGAAGATATGTGTTCTCTACTCTGTTACAAACTGCAAAGGAGTGACCTTTGGGTGTGTTGACAAAGGGGGAGAAAATAGTGATTGGTCAAGGGGAGACAGTGTGGCTATTTGACAAATCCTGAATGATATGGGTAGAAGCTAACAGGTGGACCAGTGAGATAAGGGGAGAAATGAGAAAGGGGGAGCGTATTAAATCTGACATTGCTAGAAGTGATCGATCAAAGAATAGATATCACGACAGTTGAGGATCTTAATAAAAGAATAAGAGTGGTTTTGGAATGTGGTAAGAATATTTCCAAAAATTGGTATCAGTTTGGTGTCAATAGTGGGTGTCATAGTTGAAGTGATTCATTGATGATCTTTTCATTTACTATTGTTTCTCATGCTGATCATTGCTCATGTGGGATTAGAGTATGTGTTGAGTAAATCCTTGAACACTATCGGAATCACAATATGCAAATGGGGGATGAAGAATTAAGGATTTATCTTTTTATGGAAGAGTTGTCAACAAACCCAAAGGGGGAGATTGTTGGGAAAAAATCCCTCAAGGCATCATTTAAGCATTTCTAAGGTGATTGTGTTTGTTGACAAAGTGGACATCTGAGTTGTGATTGTTGACAAAGAAAACCATGACATAAAAATTTGTTGAAAAAGGAGATTTCATGGTGACATGTCAAGTTCAAGGGTTGTGGTTAATGATCCATGTTTGATTCAAGAACATCGACAAAGGAATGGATGATCTGGAGGCGGTACAAAAAGAACAGATACAAGGTGTTTTCGTTTTCCAATGTTTTCCAAGTTTTTGGGCCTGAAAATCGACAAATGAAGAAAAGTGGTTTTTGGAAAAGGGACTTGCACGCCGTGTACATTAAGGAGAGTAAACTTGCACACCCAATGTTTTTAAAGATCAGAACATTAAAAAATAGCAAAGGGAAAAGGGGTGATCATGTATTGAGTAGGTCATGCAAGTGGCTTGTGTTCCATGACTTGTGCGCCCAGACATGCGTGCCGAAAGTTACACACCGGAGGAAGAATTGCATTTCGCTGCGCAGAGTGTCCAAACGCTTATAAATACAGGTCGACCCCACCTCATTCTGTGGTGAGTTTAACACTTAGAAAAATCAGTGCTCTCATCACGCAGGTGTGGTGGTCGTGCAAGTGGTGTGTGGTTACGTAAGTGGAAGTTGTGTTCCAGGTGAAAGTTTCACGCCCCAGGTGGTTTGGGTGAGAAATAAGTGTGTCTCCATGTTTTTAGTTAAGGAAGGATGCGTCATGCAAGTTGTTGAGGTGGACTTGCGTGCCAATTTTGAAGAAGCGTTATTGTTGTTAGTTGCATGCTAATATTGGTTTGGGCGTAAAGGGAAGTGAGTCGTGCAAATTTGGAGTTGCAGAAGGTTGTGTCGCACAAGTGGTTGAGGTAGACTTGTGCACTAGTTATAACTTGTGCGCTGATACTTGCGCACTGTCTCAGAGAAGGGCGCCAGGTAAGGTTGATTCCCTATGGTGATTCGGTACTTTGTGAAAGCTAGAAGATTTCTCGATACCTTCAGTGCAATGTGAGATTCATCTACGGGTGAAAGTTGAACTCCAACAGAGCATCCAAATATAACAGAGGATGTATTAGTTAGTGATAATGAAGAGACCTACAGGTCTATAAACTGTGAGTGGATCCTTTCCAGAGTAGTGTGCGAAGGAAGAGGAAGAAGGTGATCCTCTCCACCGGTAGTGAGCCAGAGAGAGAAATAGGGAGTGACCCTTGGGAAAGAACTGAGCTGACCCTAAACTTTGTAAAGGTAGTGAGCCTAGGAATAAAAGTGATATATCTCGAACCTTGTAAATAACAGTGTTTTTATAGTGAATTTGGTACATCGGCACATTACCGGTGTATACTCCTTGGACGTAGCCCTGTGAGGGTGAACCAATGAAAAATTGTTGTGTCTTGTGTATTCTTTACTTTCTACTTATATGGTGCAATGGTAAAGAGAGATAAGGGTATTTTTATTAACAACAAAACAAGATCAGAATGAGATTTTATTTTAAATTAGTCATACCCTGATTCACCCCCCCCCCCTCTTAGAGTATTCATCCTTGTGGACCTAACATATAATGACCCCAACCCTTGTACCTTAGAGCTGGGGACCTAATTTATTATATTAGTATAGATAAAATGGGTAAAATAGGGATGAACCCATCAGTCTAGAATTTTTGGAGAACTAGATACATACATGATACCCACTTGGAATTAGGAATATAATGTAAAACATAAAAAAATTATCAGTATTCTAGAAACCCATTCAAAGGATCCATATTTATAACATGAGAAGTGGAAACAAAATAATTTTGAGCTTAACTGATTAGTAAGGGTAAAGGAAAATGAAATTCATCATGAATAAATACACTTAATCAATATGGAAAGTTAAATAAGTGAACACATATTATAATTATTCAACAAACTGAGAATTAAATTCATCTAGAGATAATATAATTATGATAATATCATGGATAATAATAACTAAACTGTGAATAAAGTCAATTCATAATTATATGATGGTATGATCTCATGAATAATGATACCTCCACTATTAATACCTTTTACAATGTAGTTTAAATACCAAAGGTAAAAATATATTTAATTTGGAAAAATTAATTTGTCTAATGAGACACATCGATTCATCAAGGGGATATATTATACTAGTCCCCAACAATAAATTTAGGTCCAAATAATTCCTCATATATCAAATTATCATTTTAATTCATGAACAATTTTCCTTATTAAATATCTATGTTAACTAAAGAATACAAATTTATCAATATTTCCCAAGTTAATAAAATAATTTTCAATGTAAAAACCATATGTGAATATAGAATACAATTTATAAATTAATCAAATACATAATAAAATAATATGTCTATTTAGGAGAAATGTAATTTCTAATGAAAATTGATTATGAAAAAGTGATTGTTTCAAGGGAAATTTGACAATCACAAAATAAAATGAGATTGTACAATAACTTTCACCAATTGGTAACTTTCAATTAAAATCAACTTGGATGAAATAATTCAGCCTGAAACATAAAGTACCATAAATTATGATTCAATAATGATATTACATGTAAAAGGTTCAGTATATAGAATAAATAATAGTGAATTGGTGCATAATAACAAATAAGAATCAATAGAATGCAAATTGAGATGAAATCTCTTACCACTCACATCCTTTTGGGTGAAAATTATTTAACCTCGTGTATAGTGTTTTTAAACATGGTTTTAAATAAGAACAGACCCATATTAATATTTATATTTTCTTATATTATCCTTTTAAAAAATATTTCCACTCGTTCATTAATAAAATTTTATTATTATCATGGTTTCATGTGTTAATTGCCTTATTTTTTTCATTCATGTTTGACCAATAAAGATCTAATTCTTATACATATTATATCATTCTATCATCTATAGAGTGATAATCATGGAATAATTATCTTATTTATATATAAATTATACTTTTAAGGCATAAAATGTTATATGGTTTTGAGAAATGAGTAAAGTATCCATTTTTCAATGATCATTATGAAAAGAATGTGAGTAATATTATATATTTATAGAATTATAATAATATCATATATAAAATATTACTTATTTAAATACACACACACAAATATACATATATATATATCATCCATTTTTTGAGGTTATGAAAAGAGACTCGCATCGCTTCGTAGTGGTGGTAGTCCACATGTACACGAATGATGTTATCATCTTTTTAAGTGTAAAAAACTAAAATAATATGTATTCATTATAAAATGATGAATTTTACATGTATAAAATAATTATTTCATGTACATGACATATAATAATTAACATTAAACTTATCATTTTCAATGTAAATCATTTTTGTAAGACGAATCACATCGCATTGTGAGGCCATATTTCGCCATACACACGAGCGACATTATCATGTCTCCTACAGAATGGAAAGTAAAAATGTATATATGATATTATGACTCCAAAGGTATAATTATTTTATATATAATATATATTTTTTATTATCCCCTACAATACCTAGCCTTGGCAGGTGGTAATGGAAAAAATGAATGGCATCGATTCGCGAGGCGATCATTCTCCGTACACACAAACAATGATTTCATAACCCATTTGATGGAAATAGAGGTAGTTTTAGGTAATTAATTTAATATAAAGACATATTATTATATGTAATATAATGATTATATTATATAATCATGGTTTAATAATAATTCAAGGAGTTAAAGAAAGAAATAAAATAATGATTCTCATTCAAGAACATCACCGTTCCTTTGGGTATCCTCATTAGGATTGCACTAAATTCATTATAGGATGGATTAATGCCTAAGATATGGCTTCAAGGATGAGAGGATAGAAGTGGGGAATTTATTTGGGTTGTATTTTTCCGAACTAATGTGGTTTTAAGGTATGAATAAGTTAAAGGAGTGAGTTCCAATTTATAGTTGAGGAGGAGTGGTATTCATGTAAATAATCAAAAGTATTCACTATTGGGAGCTAAATCTTGTAATGTCCCAGAATTTCTATGTAATTTTTTTAAAATTATATGGAATTATTTTGAGACCACACACTCTGACGACATGAGATTCTGAGGCCCATTGAGCACACGATGGAATTTTGAACTTTATTTAAGGTACGTTCAATAAATGTGTGAGTGAGTTTTTTCTAAATTTTGAACTGGTGCTTGAATAAAAAATCTGAGAGCACCATTGAACTCAGAATGCCATGATTCTCCTAGAAAGGACTTAACTTTGGCTGAAATGGTCTGAACGAAAAAGTTAATGTTCAAAATTTTCGAGGAAAATAATAAAATTACATTCAAAGTTATTTTATTTATTTTCTCACCGAAGACGGATGAAATGGTGACATTGTGGTCTAGTGACATGGAATTGACAATATGCAATAGTAGAGCTCATTAATGTATTGTTAACATGCAACATAATATCATTTTAATGACGGGTAACAACGATGTTGTTTCATAAATGAAATAGCCTAACGACACGACTTCGTAGCGTAACAGAAACACTACGACATATTTTATTTTTAAAATTTTGACAGGTTGGTGGAACAAGGATAAAATAGTGAGGATTCTATGATGAACCTCCGATGGATTTTCCTCCCCAATGAAAAACGACGAATGCCAGCGGGACTTCATTGACATAGACGTACCACTAAGAATGACGAATGTTGTCAACCTCTTAGAACCTCAAGGATGAAGCACTATGGAAATTAATGTTAATGAGGTAGTGGTTTGATTTTAGTTTTATGAATTCCCCATCCTTTTTCTAAATAACGAAGGTAGATTAACCCACGAATAGGTCAATATGTGGATCGTGCGTTCTTACGTGAGAGTGTTGTTCTTGGGTTTTCTATTCAAGATTAATTTTATTGTTGGTAGAATTGTTATCCCCAGACCATCCCCTATTCTAAACCTCTAACTAGGATGGCGTGGGCTGACACGAACAGGGCCCAGGTCCCTCCACACATGCGTTCTTCGTGGCTGCATCCTCAAATCAGAGACAAGAAGTATATGGGGCCAAGGCAGGGATGGCGGCGACTCGAGAGGCCCACAGGCATAGGAGGATTGAGAAATGGACAACCAGAGCAAATCCAGTGGCCCAAAGAAGGCATAGATGGTGCACCAGTTCCAGTGGGTGTAGGTAGAGGGAAGTAGCTTGGAGACATGTCACTGACCGGTGTCGCATTTAGGAGCGGCCCGTATCTGGGCCACTCGGGCGAGCCAGTGGCACGCGACATCTTGCTGCATGTAGGAATTTCAGCCATCCATCTTGGTCGTCCATTTCAGCACCAGTCTACAGTCATTTGACCATGATGGAGATGGGTCCCCAAGACAACCCATGGGGTATTATGAGGCTAGACATGGCATTCGACCACATCATGGCTAGGCAGACAAAATGGTCAGCCCCCTTGGGCTGGACCAACACTATTAGGCTAGACCTATGGTCCCAATAAGCCATCCAGGATAGACCCATGTCAGATTGGACCTGGGTCGGGTCGGTGGACCCTAGACTGAGTCGGACCAGACCTAGATCCAATCGGCCCCTATTTCACTAAAAGATCAATAACTCGCGGACCTGGTGTCTTCTTGATGCACCTTCTATGGTACGAGGACCCCTATGATGGGGCGGTCCTTTCGAGTTACTCTAAAAATGTTTTTGTTGGGGTTTTCATATGGATGGGTTGGATCGGATTCGAATCCAACCATCCCCTTTTTACTAAAATGCCCATATTTTACAGAACGGATGTCTATTCGACACATTGTCTATTGCGTTGGATCTATTACTAAGAGGTGGTCCACTGGGTTATTATATGTGGGACTTAATGGAGTTTGAGGTGTGACTGATGGATTGAAAATCATCTATGTGGATCCTTAGTATCCCGGTAGAGAGCAGCATCCATGTGAATCATTAGTGTCCCGACAAATGAGCAGGAGATGTGTGGATCCTTAGTGGCCTTGCAGACAAGAAACAACCATGTGGATTGTTATTATCCCAATAGATGATTAGTAATTCATCAGGGATGATTCCCTCAATAGTATGAAACATTCATCACTATAGTCTATGACCCTTCTTCCTATTCGTTAGATTGTACCTAGTGTGAGCTATCAATATTTTGTGGTCTTACATTGTGGTCTTACTTCATGGTCTAACATGGTGTCTTTTATTTCTGGTTTCTTTGTGGAATATCTCCCTAGTGGACTGGGGTCCCCTTCTGAGTATTGTGTCACTCACCAGTGCACGGGAGTTTCTCACACGTGTTGTGTCTTTTGTAGACAACAAATGTTTCGACAGTGGACTTGGCGGCCTAGGACCAAGCAGGGCCCAGTGTGATTAGGCAGACATGGCATACTCCCACAACTTCTAGTAGCTATTCTACTCTTACTATCAGGTCGGGTTCTCAATATCCATCTTATTGATTGTTTTTACTTGTAATTTTCATTTTTCAGTTGTCTTTTGTTGGGTTTGTATTATGTCCCACTTTTTTTTGTACTTGTACTCAACACTTGTTTCAGTATACTTATTTTCCTCTTTCAGTTTGTCGGATGTGGTAGGACGTGTTTGTGCAAACATGTACTTAGAAAAATTCCTCCCACTTGCAGGTTGACGCCTTTGGCTCTAGTTGACAACCCCTGGCCTTTGGGAGGTAGGCTTGGGGTATGTCACTACACGAGCCCTAGGGGATGAGTCGTGAAAAAGTGGTATCAGTGGTGGTTGATTCTACCTCAAATATTGGGAGTATATTGTTTTTTGGTCAACATTTTTGAGTGTCTTGGGTTCGCCTTTCAGATTTGGGGAGTCCAGTGTTGGTGCAGCAGTCGACGTATCCATGCACTAGGACCCTAAATTCTGTTTTTTGGATTAAAACATGAAAATAATGGTTTCATAAGCATCTCTTTATGTTCTTTTCTATAAGAGTCAGATCACCAGGTATAATCTATTGAATTTCTTCCATCTTTATTTATTTTAGGATTCCTCGACACAGATAACCATCTCAGTTCCTATTATGTGGTGGTGAGGACTATCCGCCTAGTGACAAAGAATCTATTCAGGGACCAGTGCTAGAGATGGCCCCACGGGGTGGTATATCGGTGTTACCACCACCTTTTGATTATCTAAAAGGACCACCTCTAGTGGTTTAGGTGGATGAAGCTTACCATACCAAGTTGTGGATGACTATTTTGGCACTTAGCGATGAGGCACATGGTTCGAATGTGTGTCACGGGCATCAGAGGCAACGATCACCCGAGATGAAGGGTCAGATGGACCTACGGATTATAGGTGAACAAAGTAAGTTGCAAAACCAAAGGGTTCATAAGATTAAATGTGCTAGTTCTCATAAGGTGATACTTTTTTATTCTTTTCATTAAAATGGAAATATCAGCAAGATTTTCCTACCATTCATGCTGCATGGAAGGAGATGAGACAGTTCCAGAATATCAAGGATTATGACCCTAGGACTCCATGTATGAATCAAGGTATGATGTGTGTGTTTCTACTTTTGATTATGTATTGATAGAAACTTTTTCTTGTGATTTCACTTTCCTTCTAGTTCTTCATTTTTGATACCTATAGTTTCTTGTTCAGATTGTTGACTTGACCCTCGTATTTAGAGATTCTTACTGGAGGAGACCCAATGACCACACACTAGTGCCAACAATGTGACCTTTCTCTTGGAGGAGAGAGTGTCAGTTGGGATCTCCGAGTAACAACGTCAAGTCCTTATGATGTCATTATTATTATGGACTAATACCATTATTTCTATGATTGAGTAAATTAGGAAAAGGATGCAGTTCATCCGTAGATATGGAACTAGATTTCCCTTTTTTGGCAGAGGAAAAATCCTTACAGCTCTTGATGGACCCAGGCAATGGAGGTTGTAGCATATTCCTATCTAGTTTTCAATTTTGACCCTCTTTGAAGTGAATTGAATGAGTCCTCATGTTTTTTTAGTGATAGTAGAGTATAAGGATGTCTCCATTAAAGATGTTCCAAGATCACCTCTCAGTTGAAAGTTAAACTTCTGCTTTGATATGTTCCCCGAGACGAAAATGTTATCTACACCAACATGTTAGATGGCTCCTAAAGAGCTATTTTAATTGAGGTTATAGGTGCAGGACTTGTAGGAGAAGGGCTCTGTGATTCCAATTGTTTCACTATGGGCATCCCTAGTATTGTTTTCCAAGAAAGAAAACTGGAGTTTGAGGTTATGCATGGACTATCATTTCCTGAAGCAGGTGACTAGGAAGATCATGTATCCACTGCTAAGGATTGATGACCTCTTTGATCAAATAAATGGATAAAGGTTGTTCTCCATGATAGACCTCATATCATCCTATCATTAGCTTCGGGTATGGGATGAGGATGTAGAGAAGACGACCTTCAGGTGTCGGTATGGACACTATGAGTTCCTAGTGATGCCCTTCAGCATGAACATCACCCCATCCAAGTTCATGGGACTCATGAACAAGATCTTCCATCCTTACCTCGATCATTTCATGGTGGTATTTATTGATGACATCTTGGTGTACTCACCATCAGAGGAGGGTTACGCTACACACCTTCAGATAGTCTTGGATACACTCCGAGAGCACCAGCTTTATGATAAACTCTCAAAGTGCCAATTTTGGATATAATAGGTCCACTTTCTGGGGCATGTTATCTTGGAGGCAGGAGTTGCAGTGGACTCGACAACTATAGAGGTAGTGAAAGCTTGGGATCCACCCAAGAACGTGACTCAGGTGTAGAGTTTTCTATGGTTGGCTAGGTACAACCGTAGGTTCGTGCCCAAATTTTCTATAGTAGAATTATAATAACCCTGTTATTTATT
This sequence comes from Viscum album, assembly GCA_963277665.1. Lineage (NCBI taxonomy): Eukaryota > Viridiplantae > Streptophyta > Magnoliopsida > Santalales > Viscaceae > Viscum > Viscum album. Next base: position 512,100,718 of record OY728145.1, read on the forward strand.
ACACACATAAACATGACTCATTATATAGAATTTCACTTAAGAAAACTCTGAGGATTGATAGGTATAGTTTCTTGGGAAATTAGGAACATTACATGACAACTTTTAACATAAAACCCTACATCTTTATTAAAAAATTCTTTTACATGAACACAACATTATTTCGTACTTTTCATTGCATGGGATAACCTTAGGACATACATTAGAAAAGGGTGAGGTATAAATCTCAATAATGGAGTAAAAAAGGAATAACATTAATAACATATTACATGTTAGGAAATAAGAATATCAATTTATAACAAGAGAAATATGAACATAAAGTCATGATATAGTATGATTATCATAACATGGAAATGTGGAAACAACATTTAACATGCAATTAGCATGGTCCAAGGATCATTACATGTAGAGAATGAGTAAACCCTAATTTCACTTTAATTTTCATTAGTAAACCCTCATTTCACTTGACATATCATGATACTAATCTTTACCCAATGCATTGGAGTGCTATCAGGGTGCACCCTTTATAAATAGTTCATTTCATGCATAAGTGTGTCACATGGATCATACAACTTAGATTCATTAAACATATAAATTTATTCCATGAATAAAATATGATGAATACATAAATTTAAGTCATCAATAAAAAAGTACATGTTCATAAAGGTGAATACCCTTGATAGAGAAATGAGTATGGTGTTCACTTACAATATGATTTTGGCATGGGAAATTTTGGTGTAACTTCGGCAACATAATGACATCAAATAGAAATTATAAAATGGGTTGATGAGAGATAAAGGGGTATCTCATAAATTATATATTATATTGAATGTAATGGGGTCATGGAACACAATATTCCATCATATTTAATTTAATTTAGATTCACAATATAAAATTATTTCTTTAATGTAAATGAGAAAAGGGAAATTCCTTACGTAATTTCGGTATGGTAACAGGTGTACATGGGATGAATTAATGAGAGATAAAGAGGTCTATCATCATTAAAACATAATTAAAGAAGTATGGGTGAGGTGATAAATCATACCCCAACATTTTCAATTAAACATAAAATGGTATATCCACATAAAGAAATTTGGACAAAATGAGAAAGGAAGAAATCCCTTACATGGAAATGTGAATCCAAAGGCTTGGGAGAGGATTTAGAGAGGATAATTGAGAGCTTGGGGCACCTTGGGAGGATTTTAGAGAGATGAGGGTAGGTTAGTTATGTGATTAAAGGGTTTGAGTGAAGATAAGTGGGAGTTTGGGTGGGTTTATATAGGAAAAGAGAGAGAATTCTTTATTATTTAGGTTTTGGGCACGACACATTAAACTAATAAAAATCACAAACCAACCCATTGTTTTTTGTGAAAGGGAAGTGGAGAAAATTAATTTATGATTCCAATGGATGAAAGTTTTAAAATATTTTTGTTTGTTATGTAGAGGTGAGTCACACTTTCAAGGAAATCATTTTTAAAAGTTAAATTTTTTTATAAGTCTTGGAGGGTCCACTAAAGTTTTGTAAAATAAATCAAAAAAACCTAAAATAACATTATTTTAAAGTAAGAAAATATATTTTATGAAAATAATTTTTATATTATTTTATTACATCACTATTGGTTCATTATGATGTCATAAAAACACATTATATGTTTATACAATATTGATTTTTTACCCAAAAAATCAATTGTCTTAGAAAATTATGAAAAAATAACCGTTGGATAATTTCGATGTCCTGGTTCAAAATATAATATTCATTTTATATAAATAATTTTCTAAATATGTGATTTTTTTTACTTTTAAAATAAAAACCGACATTTATCGTAAATTCATGGGGTTTGACAAAAATCGGCTTTCAAACCATAATAAAAATAACAATTGAATTCATAGAAATCTTGTGATCATTTATATTTAATAAAAATTAATTTAGTAATAATATCTTATTAAAATATTATTTAATCCAAAAATCCATTAATTCATCAAAATATATTTATTAATTCAATATTAACTAAAAAACTATTTGTGCTTTGAAAACTATTTACAAAGTAACAATAATAAAATGAATGTATATTATTTATTCTATAAAAAATAATTCACATAATCATAGTGCTAGGGTATTATTACATAACCCCTTATAACACCCTCATAATACCTAAGGGTAAGGTGTGGGATGGTAACAGACTCTAGGGGTGGCTCGAATAACATCGCTCGAGTGGTAATCTCTGTCAACTTCCACTTCTCCCATAGACGGTTCTGTTCAATCTTAATTTATTGAATCTCATATTGGGCTTGGTCAATATGGAAGCCTAGTGAGGCTACCTCCTTTCTTAGCTCTAATAAATGGTCTTTGTATGGATCAATTTTATTGTATGAGGCCATCGCTTCCTTTGTCTTAGTAAATTGGGTTTTTTAAAGACCTATATTTATACTAAACATGTGAAAACTGTTCAATGGCTATATTAAAAATGGTAAAAATTCATAAAGGTATATTGAAATTAAAAAAACATTAAACCAAGGAGGTTAAAATGTTTTATATAATCATTTTTCATAATAATTCATTTAATTAGATCAAGAGGAATTTTCATTAATAAAAGTTTTGGTCATAAAATCTTCTCCCCTTAAAAAATTATGCCTCTGAAATTTCTTTTTTTCATACTAAAACAAATGCAGGTAACTATGCTTCATTAGTTCCTTTGATTCCCACGTTGCCTCTTCAAACTTGTGGTTTCTCCACAACACCTTGACAAGGGGAATTGTCTTATTTTGTAGAACTTTTTCTCTATGATATAAGAACTTCACAAGATTTTCTTCATAGGAAATTTCATTCTTCAATGGTAACACCTCTATATTGATTCATGCAATGGGTCAGGTATGTACTTCTTCAAGAGTGATACGTGGAATACATAATGAACTTGAGATAAGTTCAGTGGGAGTTCTAGTCAATAGGCCACTTCTCTAATGTGATCAAGGATCTCAAAATGGTCGATATACATTGGACTAATCTTTCCTTTCTTCCCAAATCTCATAACTCTCTTCCATGGTGATAAGTGGAGGAATAACATGTCTCTAACATCAAACTCTAGGTCTCGTTGATGATTATCAACATAGATCTTTTGTCAACTCTGAGCAGCTTTAATGTGCTGCTAGATAGTCTTAACCTTCTACAACATTTCTTTGACCATTTCTATACCTAAGAGTTTTCCCTCCCCAATGTGATCCCAACATGTCGGTGTTCTACACCTCTTCCCATAAAGTAATTTATAAGGATCCATTTGGATGCTTGAGTGGAAACTATTATTGTAAGAGAACTCAACAGTAGGGAGATGTTGATCCCATCCTCCTTTGAAGTCCATTGAGAATGCTATCAACATGTCTTCAGGTGTTTGGATAGTCTTATTAGATTGGCCATCAGTTTGAGGATGATAAGCCATACTAAAGTTCATCTCTGTATTCAGAGAATGTTGAAGACTCTTCCATAACATAGAGGTAAATCTTGGATCTCAATCAGATATAATAGATAGTGGTACTCCATGCAGCCTTACCACTTATCTGATATATATATATATATGCTAGTTTATCCATTGATAAATCCTCACAAAATTAAATGAAGTGTCTAGTCTTTGTAAGACGATCCACAACAACCCTGATAGCATTGTTTCCTTTGGATGTCTTTAGAAGTCCAGTGACAAAGTTCATGGTGATGTTCTCCCATTTCCATGCTGGTATGGGTAATGGTTGCATCATCCCTTTAGACTTCTGCCTCTTATACTTCACTTGATAACATACCAGGCATTTTGATGCATACTCAGTGATATCCTTCTTCATGTTATCCAACCAATAATGATCTCTGATATCTCAATACATCCTTATGTTTCTCAGGTGAGTGGAGAAATTCAAACTACGTGCATCATCCAAAAGTTATTTCTTTAACTCTACATTTTATGGAATGAATAGTCATGACCCAAATCTCACAATTTTTTCTTCATTAATATTAAAATCTAATGATTTATCTTTTCTGATCGTTTACACATTCTTTTGAATTCCACATCATCCTTTTGAGCATCCTTTAACCTTTCCAAAATAGATGGTTTTCCAATCATTATTGAAAGGATTGATGATGTTCCCTTATTTATGATTCTCATGTCCTTCTTCATCAAATATAAGAAGATTGGATCCTTTTCAATTCTCATCAATGATAGAATCATTGGGTCCTCTCTACTTAGAGGATCTTCCACCTTGTCATATTTCTGAGGGTGGTAATTGATTTAACAATCATAGTATTTGATCAGCTCTAACCATCTTTGTTGGCACATGTTCAACTCTTTATGTGTGAATATATACTTGAGGATTTTTTGATCTATATATTTTTCACACTTCTCCCCAAATAGGTAATGTTGCAAAAATTTTAAAGTGAATATTTCTATAGAAAACTCCAGATCATGTGTTGGATAGTTTTTCTCATGAGCTTTCAATTCTCTTGAATCGTAAGAAATGAATTTTTCATTATTCATCAACACATAGCTCAGTCCCTTCTTCAAAGCATCACTAAATACCACAAAAATTTCTCCACTTGTGGGTAGTGTGAGAACAGGTGCAGTCATAAGCCTCATTTTCAACTCCTTAAATCTATCTTTGCATTCATCACTCCAAGAAAACATTACTCCTTTCCAAGTTATCTTGGTAAGAGGGTTTCACAACTGTGATAAATTTATCACAAATCAGAAATAATATCCAGCTAACCCCAGGAAGCTACGGATATCTGTTACCAATGTTGGCATATGCCATCCCTCAATTGCAGCTATCTATTCCCATTACTTATGATTATATGACCCAAGAATGAGAATTTATTCAAACAGAACTCACAGTTGTTGTAATTTTCATAAAGCTTCTCCTTTCGCAAGGTCTCTAGTACAGTGCTTAGATGTTCCTCATGCTCCTCCTTAGTTTTGGATTATATTAAAATATCGTCTATAAAGGCTACCACAAATTTCTTGAGGTAGTCTCTAAAGAATCTTTTCGTTAAGTCCATGAATTTTTTGAATCATTAGTGATTATGAAAGTAATTAATATGAATTTATAGTGCTTATATCTTGTATGAAAATAATTCTTGGGGATATAATCCTTCTTCACCCTTACTTGATAATATCCTAATCGCAGATCCACCTTAGAGAGGCATTGTGCTCCACATAGGTGATCAAACAAGTCATCAATTCATGGAAGATGGTACATGTACTTTATCGTGATTTTTTTGAGATCATGATAATAAATGCAACATCACATTGACTTGTCCTTCTTCTTCATGAAGAAGACCACTACACACCCGGTTGAATCATATGGGCGTATAAACCCTTTATCCAGATTCTCTGGAATTTTTTTCCTTATATCCTCAATCTCCATAACATCCAATCTATATAGAGTGTTGGAAATTGGAAATTTACCTGGGTATAAAATCAATTGATAATTCAACATCACTTCTAGGAGGAAGACCAGGTAATACCTCTGGGAACAGTTTAGCAAATTCCCTCACAATAGGAATCACTTCAAGGATGGTTTTTTCCTTAAGACTCAATCGTTTGAGAAATGTATTCATGATCATAGGGTAGTAATATCCATTCTTGAGATGATGGTTCTAAAGAAGATTCATCCTCCTCCTTACACTTGTAAAATATTAGGGGTTGATTCACCATATGGATAGTGATTTCCCTATTATGGAAATTTTTGTTGGGTATATATAAGGAAAGTCAATACATGCCAAGAATTGAATCAAATTCCACCAGAGGGAGTATGAAAATATTTTTCGAGAAGTTCAATCCATAAATTGTGATAGGGGAGGAATTATATTCATGGGATGAATTGATTTCCCTATTTTCCGTTCTCACCAAAATCTTTACTTCCATGATTTGTGATGGTTTTGGAATTGTTCTACTAAACTTTTGGGGTATAAAAGAATGTGTATAACCAGAATCAAAAAAGTACATTCGCTATTGTTAAATGAATAACTAGTATACCTATCACCACTTTGGTTTCGGGGTTTGTTTTGACGGTAGTGATATCAAAGCTCGCCCTTCCTGCCTTGGAGGTTATTAGTTTCCTCCTAAAACCCATTTCTTAGGGAACTAGTTTTCAAAGTGCCCTGGTTCTTTGTAGTTGAATAAATGAACAACACATTGAGGGTCGAATGAAGCATATTATTATCTTTAATATCCTTAGGTTTTTATTTTCAGTAGTTAATATCCATATTCCCTTCTCTTCCATACCTAAATCATTTTCTCACCCCCTTCATGAAATTTTAGGGTGCTTCTTTTCACACCTTTGGTAAGTGGGGTGAAAAAAAAAATTATCACCATTTAATTTATCTATCAGACATCCAGAATTAAATTCCACCTTAAACATATTATCCCCATGATACCCCTGAGATTTGATGATCTCCATTTTGACCTTGAGGTCACATCAGACAATTTCCTCATAGCTTTCAAAGTCACGAATCACTAGGGATTTCTGTAGACTAGGTTTTATACCAACAAAGAAGCGGTCAAAAGTTCATTCAGGGGTAACGAAAAAGTAGGAGGTATATCATTAAATAATTGTTAAGTTTTCATTATACACTCCAATGGATCCGTCATCTTTTTTCTTTATGGAAAGTAAGTCCCCTTCCATCTTAAGTCGGAGGGTGCGGGGAAAATATTTATCGAAAAACATTTTCCAGAAATCCTTCCATTCCAACGCCTCGATCTCCTCACCAGGTTTCAAATTTTTTATCAATGTTCACCATTGATAAGATTCACCCTTCATACAATAAGTTGATAGAAGAACCTTCCTTTTTTCAGAACATTGAAGTATATAGAACATCTTTCCAATGGAGTTGGTACATTGTTCAGCGATTGAGGGGTCAGATGATCCATTAAATGTAGGAGGATTTTATCTCATGAAGATATTTATTGAAACTTTTTCTTTCTTAGGGTGGTTGAGAATTACTCTTGACCCATGTTTCTATTCAAAACATGAGTTAACTTAGAGAGTATCATGACAGTGTTTGTGGTTTCCGCTCCCACCAGATTGGGCATCTCATTAGAATAGTCATTACAGTGATCTTCACATCGGTTGTTTTCCTGAGTCCTCCTATTACCGACCATTGGCTGGAATAAAAGGAACGTTAGGGGTAACACATAAAGGGTAATCCAAATAAATAAGGGATTTCTTATAAATTACTTTTATTTCTTTAACTTATGAATTTATAGGCTTCAATCTATATTATATATGATCTACTTCCCAATATATATTCTTAGGGGAATTTTTTTTAATTACCTTAATAATGGTTCATAATATGCTTATGAATTTACCAAAGAATTTCCCCTGAGAGTGTCCTAACAAAGAGTGCAGAAAGACTCGTTGTTGTGCAACAGTTCTCGTTCGAGTCTAGCTCAAAGCGGTGTTTTCTGGTTTTATCCCTAGATACATCTGTGCCAGAGCCACCTCTACCTGATCGTATCTAGACAAGGGTTTATTTTCTTTATAAACCACTTACTCAATACACTCCAAAATTTAGGGATGTCTTATTATACTTAGTCTTACCCCTAAGGATTTCACTAGGGTTTTCTAATCTTAATCCCCAAAATAACTAAACCTATTCTCTGATACCAACTATAACTAATCTACTCTTTATTATACACATAAACATGATTCATTACATAAACTTTCACTTAATACACCTAAGGATAAAATGTATAGTGTATTGGGAAATTAGGTACATTACATAATAACTAGGAACATAGAACCCAACATCTTTATTGAAAACTTATTTTACATGACCACAACATTCTTTCGTACTTAGCATTGCATGGGATAACCTGAGGACATGAATAAGAAAAGGGTTAGCTATAAATCCCAATAAGGGAGTAAAAAAGGCATAACATGAAGAATATATTACATTTTAGTCAATAGTTATATCAAATGATCACAATAGAAACATGAACTTAAATGCATGATATAGCATGATTATCTTATCATGGAAATGTGGCAACAACATTTAACAGGACATTAGCCTGAGCCAAGGATCATTGCATTTAGAGAATGATTAAAACCTCATTAAACTTGAATTAGCATGATTAAACCCTCATTTCACTTGACATATCATGATACCAATATTTACCCAATTCATTGGAGCACTATCAGGGTTCACCCTATTAAAAATAGTTTATTTCATGCATAAGTGTGCCACATGGATCATACAACTTTGATTCATTAAACATAAAAATTTATTCCATGAATTCAAGATGTGGAATACATAAATTTAAGTCATAATTCAAAAGTTAAATGTGAAAAAAGTTGAATACCCTTGATAGAGAAATTGGTATGGTATTCACTTACATGATGATTTTGGCATGGGAAATTTTGGTGTAACTTCAGCAGCATAATAACGTCAAATAGAAATAGTAAAATGGGTTGATGAGAGAGAAAGGGGTATACCATCATTTATAAATTAAATGGAAAGTAATGGTGTAATGGAGCATAATATCCCAACATATGTAATGGAATTTATATGCATAATATAAAATAATTTCTAGAATTTAAATGAGAAGAGGGAAATTACATAAAAAATTTCTGCATGGTAACAAGTGTACATGGGAGGCATTAAAGAGATAGAAAGAGGTTTCTAATCATTAAAACATAAGGAGGGATGTATGGGTATGGTGATAAATCCTACCTCAACATTTTTAATTAAAAATAAAATTGTATAACAACATAACGAAATTTGGAAAAAATGGGGAAGGAAGAAATCCCTTACATGGAAATATGAACCCAAAGGCTTGAGAGAGGATTTAAGGAGGATTATTGGGTTCTTGGGGAACCCTGAGAGGATATTAAAGAGTGGAGGACAATTTAGGGACGTGATAAAAGGGTTTTGAGTGAAGAGAAGTGGGAGTGTTGGTGGTTTATATATGAAAAGAGAGGGAATTCTTTATTATTTAGGTTTTGGACACCACCCATTAAACTAATCAAAACCACAAACCAACCCATGGTTTCTGCCCATGGTGTTTGAAAAAGGGGATAATAAAACATTATTTTATAATTCCAATGTCCTAAACTATTAAAATATTATGCATGATTGTGTGGAGGCGAGTCACAATCTCAAGGAAATAATTTTAAAAATATAAAATGTTTTAAAAGTCTAGGAGGGTCCACTAAAGCATTGTAAAATGAATCAAACAAACCTAAAATCAAATTATTTTAAAGGTAAAACATAATTTGGATGAAAAAACGTTTTATATTATTTTATTACATCACTATTGGGTCATTATGATGTCATAAAACACATGATATATTAAATTATATTTAATTTTTATCCAAAAATATGACTCTCTCAGAAAATTATGAAAAATTCACTGTGGGATAATTTTGATGTCCTGATTCAAAAAATAATATTCATTTTATCTAAATAATTTTCTAAATATGTGAATTTTTACTTTTAAAATAAAGGCTGAAATTTATCAAAAATTCATGGGTTTTGACAAAAACCTCTTTTCAAACCATAACAAAAATTACAATTATATTCATAAATATTATATGATTATTTATATTTAATAAAACTTTATTTAGTAATAATATTTTATTAACATATTTTTTTAATTCAAAAATCCATTAATTCATCAAAATATATTTCTTAATTGAATATTAAGTAAAAAATATTATTTGTTCATTAAAAACTATTTACAAAGTAAAAAAAATAATAAAATGAATGTATATTATTTATTCTATACAAAAATAATGCACTTAATCATAGTGATATATTCTTGTTACATAACCCCTTATATCACCCACATAATACCTAAGGGTAAGGTGTGTGGTGGTAACAGACTCTTGGGGTGGCTTGGATAACATCACTCGAGTGGTAATCTCTATCAACTTGCACTTATCCTGTAGATGGTTTCGTTCAAGCTTAATGTGTTGAATCTTGGATTGAAATTGGTCAAGAGAAAAGCCCAGTAATGATACCTCCTTTATGAGATTTGATAAATGGGCTTCGTACGAAGCAATTATACTGGATGAGGCCATTGCTTCCTTTGTCTGAGTAAATTGGATTTGTTAAAGCCATGTATTTATTCTAATCATTTGATCTCTGTTCAACAACTATATTAACAATGATAACAATTCTTAACGATATATTGAGATGAAAAAAACATTTAACCAAGGAATTGAATATGTTTTATATAACCATTTTTTATAATAATACATTTAATTAGATCAAAAAGATTTTTCATTAATAAAATATTAGGTTGTTACAATAAGAACCCTTGTTAGATTTAACACTGAAGGGGAAGTCCCTCATGTGGATGGAGAGATGCAAGCAGAGTTTCCATGAGCTAAGGTGGAGACTGGTGAGTTCCCCCATCTTGAGACTACCCAAGAAGGGTGTTGGGTATCTAGTTTCTTGCAACACATCTGGTACCAGACTATGTTGTGTCCTGATGTAGGAGTGAGTAGTGATCACCTATGGCTCATGACAGTTGAGGTAGCATGAGCAAAACTACGCTACCCATGACCTGGAGTTAGAAGCAATGGTCTTTGATTTGATGATGTGGTGTCACTACTTGATGGGTGATCAGTTTACTGTCTACTCTGATCATAAGAGTCTCAAGTATATCTTTTCCCAGAAGGACCTGAACATGAGATTACAGTGATGGATAGAGTTCCTCTAGGACTATAACTTTCAGATTTTTGTACTCCTGTAAAGGGGAATGTGGTAGCATATGTGCTTAGCAGGGTGACTGGCTTGCAGCTACAGAGTGAGGTGACAGAGCAGCTAGTTGCGATACAGATATCCTTCATGGATGATAATGGATCCGCTTACCTTCATTCGATGACTATAACTTACCCTCCCATACAATGAGTCAAGGAGACAAAACTAGTGAATGTTTACTATGAGGCCCGACGTGCTTAGTTATCCTTAAGACATGTTACTGATGGGTTATCGATTGGTGGGGAGCACATAATTCTTTTTAGAGGGTGAACTATAGTAGCAGTGGAATTGCGGGAGGAGGTGTTGAGGGTGTTTCATATAGCCCCTTTGTTGGTATGTCATGGAGTGGATAAGATATACCAGGACCTCCGACGTTAGTACTGGTGGCTAAGAATGAAGAAAGTATTGGTTGAGTTCATCTCACGAGACCACACTTGTCAGTAAGGGAAGGTTGGTAATTAGGTACCAATGTTCTTGGCTTAGGCACTTGAGGTACTATAGTGGAAATTGGAGGCTATCTCAATGGATTTTGTGATGGGGCTACAGCGTACATCTAGAGGCCATGATGCTATCTGGGTAATTGTTGACCGACTCACCAAGTTGGATCACTTCCTACCCATCTGGTAGTAGGGATCGATAGAGGGATTAGGTCACCTCTATGTCTAGGAGATAGTGCGGCTCTATGGAGTGCCTTCAATGATCGTTTCAGACTACGATGCACGCTTTACATCCTGGTTGTGGAAGGGATTATAGGATTCGTTTGAGACTCAACTGTAGTGAAGGGTAGCTCTTCATCCCCAGAAGGATGGTCAGGTAGAGAAGAACATATAGACCTTGGAGGACATGCTTCATGCTTGCGTCCTAGATTTTGGTCATAGTTGGGAGGACCACTTGCCACTGGTTGAGTTTTCACACAAAAATAGTTATCACTCCACCATTGGAATGTCACCATTCGAGGCCTTATATGGGAAGCCTTGGAGATCACCCCTATGCTGGACAGAACCAGGGGAGTTGGCACTCATCATTCCAAAGTTGGTTACGGGATACCACCGAGAAGGTACAGGTCATCTAGGAGAAGATGAGGACTGCCCAAAGAAAACAGAAGTCTTATGTTTCCAGGATACAGAGACCCTTGGAGTTCATAGAGGGAGACCATGTTTTCCTTCGGGACTCACCCTGACATGGATTGCAGAGATTTGTCCAAGGTAGATAGTTATCTCCAAGGTTCATCAGACCTTTCTAGATTCTCAGTAGAGTTGGCGAGGGGGCGTACTTCCTAGCTCTCCCCCCATAAATGCAACAGGTGCATGATGTTTTTCACATGTCACAACTGAGGAGGTACATGCATGATCCATCGCACATCATCGATTGTGGAGATCTAAACATTGATGATGGGGTGGCGTTTGAGGAGTTCCTAGTGGATATAGAGGATGGACAGGAGTAGGTACTTTGAAAATGGTCGATTCCTCTAGTACATGTTCAGTGGTACCATGAGAACCTCCAAAAGAGAACATGGGATCAGGAGGCTCATATTCATGTTCAATACCCCCATATGTTTGATTAACCCTTGTTTTGTTTTTCTAGTATGTAAATCCCCAGGGAGAATGTAATGTCTCAGAATTTCCATGTAATTTTTTTAAAGTTTATGTAATTATTTTGAGACCACACGCTTTAACCGCATGTGATTATAAGGCACGGTGATCCCGAGAAGGAATTTGGAACTTTTTTATGGTATTATTAGTAAACATGCGAGCGGGTTTTTCTAACATTTTAACCGGTGCTCAGATCGAAAATATGAGGGAACTTTTGAACTCAGAATGTCGGGATTCACCTAGAAAGGACTTAACTTCAGCCGATAAGGGCTGAATGTAAATGTTAATTTTTGAAAATAGGAGATAAATATTAAAATAACTTAAAAAGATATTTTATTTTTTTCTCACCGATGAGAGACAACATAGTGAAACTTCAGTGCAATGAATAGAGCCATTAATGGAGCTCGTTAATGGATTGTTAACATTCATCGTAACACCACTTTAATGACGTGTAACAGTGACACTATTTCATTAATGAAACAGTGTAACGACACAATGTCACAACATAACAAAAACACAGCGAAATGTTTTCTTTTTAATAGTTTTATGCATTGGTGAAATGAGGATTAAACTTTGAGGATTCTCTGAAGAACCTCTGATGGCTTTTCCTCCCCAACAAAGAACGACGAACGCTAGCAGGATGTCATCGACTTCGATGTACCTCAATGAATGAAGAATTCCATTGACCTCTTAGACCCTCAGGGATGAAGCACTATGGAAACGAACCTCGATAAGGTAGGGGTTTAATTTTGGTTTTCTGAATTCCACATTTTTTCTAAACGAAGAATTCAAATTAACCTGCAAACTGGTTAATCCACAAAAATGTGAATTCTTGGGGAAGGGTGTTATTATTGCATTTTTTATTTGGAATTAATTTTATTACCGGTAGAATTGTAATCCACAGACCATTAAATATTTAAAACCTCTAATGTGGAGGGTGCGGGCTAACACGAATAAGGTCTGGGTCCCTCCACAAGTGCGTTCTGCATGGCTGTATCCTCAAATCGGTGATAAGAAAAAAACGGGGCCAATGTAATGATGGTGGTGACCCGAGAGGACCGTAGGCACAACCGGATCGAGAAATGGGCCACCGGAGCAACTCTGGTGGCCCGAAGAAGGAACTTACAGTGCGCTGATGACGACTGATGGTGGAACGCAGTGACGACCATGGGAAGAGGGAGGTGTTACCCTTATCAGCGCACCACAGTGACAGGAGGTCGCGGCCGGTTGGCCGTGGACGTGTGGAGATGTGTCACCTACCGACACTGCGTGGAGAAGCGACCCACGTCCATGCTTCTTAGGAAAGCAAGCGGCATCCGACTGCATATGGGAATTTCAGCTGGCTAGCTTGGTCGGCCACCTTAGCACCAAGCCATGGTAATTTGACCATGGTAGAGAATGGGCCTCGTGGAAACCCATGAGGTAGCAGGAGGTCAGACACGACATCCGTCCCTGTCCTAGCTAGGCGGACGAACCTGCCCCCCCCCCCTTGGCAGACCGGGTAGGGTGCGGGACATACCTGCACAACCGGGCCAGACCCACCAACCTGAGTCGGGCCAGACCCATGTCGGACTAGACCTCGATCAGGTTGGTGGACCCCAAACCAGGTTGTTCTTACTAGGTCGGACTGGAACCGGACCCAACTAGCCCCTGTTTCACTGAAACATCAATAACTCGTAGACTAGGTGTCCGATTGACGCGCCGTCTACGACACGAGGACCATTGCGATGAGGAAATATTTCGGAGGTACTCTATATGAGTTTTGGTGGGGGTTGGAATATGACTGAGTTGAATCAGTCTCGAATCCAACTAGCCACTTTTTACTTAAATGGCTATATTTTATAGACTAGGGGTCCATTCGACGCGCCATCTTTTGAATTATAACCCTTACAATGAGACGGTACCTTGGGTTATTCTATGTGGGACTTCGGAGTAGTTTAGGTACAGGTGATGGCTCAAGCAGTAGCCGTGTGGATCCTTAGTGTTCTATTTGAGAGTAAAAGCCGTGTGGATCCTTTGTGGCCCGACAGACGAGAAGGAGCCGTGTGAATCCTTAGTGGCCCGACAGAGGGGCAGTAGCCGTGTGGATCCTTAGTGGCACAAAAGACGAGCAGCAGCCATGTGGATCTTTAGTGGACCAGTAGATGAGCAGTGATTCATCAGGGATGAGTCCTTTAATAGTATGAAACGTTCATGACTATAGCTGATGAACATTCTTCCTATTCTTTAGATTGTACCTGATGTGAGTTATCCATACTTTTTGGTCTTACTTCATGGCCTTACATGGGGACTTTGATTTGTGGTTTCGTTGTGGCATTTCTCCTTAGTGTACTGGGGTACCCTTCTAAGTACTGTGTTACTCACCCCATCATGGGCTTCTCCTATGCATGTTGTGTCATTCGTAGACGACGAACATTTTGATGGTGGACTTGGTGGCCTAAGACTAGGCAGGGCGTAGTGAGATTAGGCATATAGGGCATACTCCCACAACTTCTAGTAGCTTATCTACTCTTACCATCATTTGGGGTTCTCAACATCTGGCTTGTTCACAGTTTTTAATTGAACTCTTCAGTTTTATGTTTTCTTTTGTTGGGTTAGCATTTTGGACCACTTATTTTCAGTTGTACTTGTACTCAACATAGTTTTCAGTATACCTATTTTCCACTTTTAGCTTTTGGGACGTGTTTGGGCATGTGTGTGCATACAGGAACACATGAAAATGCCTCCCACTTGCAGTTTGACACCTTCGGCTCTAGTCGGCAACCCCTGGCCTTCGGAAAGTGGGCTTGGGGTATGTCACGACATGGGCCCCGGGGGACGAGTCATGAAAAATCTTACCTAATGTTTCTCCAAAACTGATAATTAATGGGTCAGAGGGATGATATGGTTGATACAAATCTCCAACACACAACAATAAATAGTTTACAAACATTTTTTCATTAAACCTCTATGTTTAAATACGTTTTCCATTTTAGTTTTTCACTATGGTAACTATTTTTCTAACCTCGATAATTTATCATTTAAGACTAAATTAAAGTGAGCCTTATTATATAGTTTAAAAGCATTTATCATGAAAATATGAAATCCAATTTTTCAGATTAAATTCCTAGGTGTGTTGAAAATTTATTTTAACACAAGCTCATGTATGTGAAAAAACAATGTTTTAACCTTAACCATGCTAAAAGAGTTTTTAATTTTTAGGGGTTAATATATTCTTTAAAAAATGGTCCATGAATGGATTTTTTTATATTTATTAATATTTAAAAATCAATTTGAATAATATATTATTTTTATTAATTTTAAATCAATTAATAAAATAACACTTATTATAAAATGACATTAATGTAAATTTTGACAATATTCATTTCATTTGAATTTAAAAATATCAATAAAATGATGGAATTATAATATTTCTGTTCACACGCACACACACACACATATATATATATATAAATTATTCATCTTAAAAATTAATATATGATGATAGTTCCTTAAATTAACTTCAACTTTTATTTTTTTAATACCATTTATTTAGTTAATTATTTATTAAATGATTACTCAGTTGGCGTTTCTTAAGAAATTAAAATAAATTACCATGATATAAAAAACTCATTTATATTTTAAAATAAAATTTATATCCAAATAATAATTTTTTTCCTTATACCAAATCATTCTAAACATTAAAGTCACAAAAGGTTCCTTTTTTTCTATTTCTATACTTATTATATATGTCACTTTTATGGGAAAGTATCCCAAAAACTAAAAAAATAAATAATAATGACATAAGTGTCAAAATATGACCATCCTATGCATTTTGGATAAATTAGTATGTCACTCTAACCGTTTTCTTCTTAGTTTAACCCCCCCCCCATAATTTTTTTTTACTTTAATCATGGTAATTAATTTTAATATCATTCACTAATCATTATGGAAAAAATAAGTTGACATTATTATATAATATAAATTATTCGTATTCCAAATATGGAATTATTTTTTCTAAATTAAAATCCTAGAAGTTTAAAAATTTAATTTAAAATTAATCCCACAGATGTGATGAGAAAGTGGTTTTTTAAAGTGAAAATGTTCAAAAGTTTACAATGTTCTTATACCAAAATTAAATTTGAAAATTGTTTCAATGACATAAATTTGATTAATTGATATAAAAGTGAACTAATATTAGTTTAAAAATATTTAATAAAATAATTCATGATTAAAAATTATTTAAATGAAAATTCATTTTTCAATTAAAATTAAATATTTTTCACTATTCATCAGAAAATTTAACTTCACAAAAAAATTCCAAATACTGACCCTAATATAAATTTGGTATTTCAATTTCAAAAATGAATTTTATTTTATCACATAAATTTTCTATAAGTGGTGAAAATTAATTTCAAATTATGTACACGAAGCCTGACTAAACCTTATTTTGTTTAAACCCAGTGTTGGATACATTATAGGCTATGAAAAAAATTAAATTTATAAGAGAATAATTATATAGTAAATTCATGGGGTGTTAAATAATATGTCTTAATATATTATGAGTTTACAACACTTGATCTGATTCATCATTTTTTCTCATTAGGGATATTTTATCTAGCCATAGATCAAATATTTAACAATATTATCTAATCACTTCAAGGTTCTCATCATAGAGGAGAACTTCTATGACCATTAGATGTGATAGATTCTTTAAGGGGATTATTACATTAATGTAGAGTATAATAACACTCATAATGTGATAATGTTTTTATTAAAATTTATTATAATAATACATATTTAATCAAAAGAAAAAGGTAGCTAGTTCTAATAAATTCACCAATATTGTAAGAAATCAAGGACTCCATTAACATGTACTCTATGCCCAGATGATTCATGCTTAGTGTGAGAAAAATTATTAACATGAAAATTTCATTGATGAATCAATTTATCCATCTTTATTGCCACATAATTCCCTATAGCACCACTTACATCTTTCGACAGAATGGACCGAAGGCCATAATTTTTATTTATTTTTAGATAAACCCCCTTTTAAGGAGAAATGGGAAAACCTCATATAACTTCAAAGAAATTCAAACATAATCATAACCAAATCCAAAAACAAGAATACTAAAAGTTCCCCTCCCTAGAACCAACATCTTTATGGAAATCCTCCACCAAAGCATGGCTACTCAGAAAATTGTACCATGAAAAAAATGCAAGGGAATGGAACAGATGGTTAAGTCATACGCTCTCAATTTCTTGAATACAAGTAGCCATGAATAGTGAAATATACCTGCTCTGAATCCACATCTGAATCATTTCCTAGTAGAAATTTTGGACCAAACTATCATTCAGAATACAAACCATCAATCGTTAAAATGATAAATCACAAATCCAGCCATTTCCAATGGTTTTAACAAAATTCCATTATAGTCTGAAAACATTCCATCTTTCCCATGCTTTTCAAAAGACTCTAACCCTAACACCAAAAACCCAAATTTGTCCTGCTCCAAACAAAACCATAAAACCAAAGAACCTCTAGCACTTTGTTGTAGCTCCATCGCCTATAGATCTCAAACTTAGCACCAAACATTCACAAAAACAAAAAACAATCCAAAATCATCATTTAGATTTCAAGCCAACAACCGTAACAAAGAAAAATGGAAGGAAACAAAAATTCCTCCACTACCTTTCCATATCATGCCACTTCCAAGAACCGTATCTACCGAAGCTCGATGCCAATCTGCAAGAAAGACGTAGCAGGATTCGTCCACACCCAAAACCAAATCACCAGAAGTAAAAACACCACCAACATCAAAACTTTCACTGCTCCACCATCACCCTTTCACCAAACACCAACATCTCAAAAAAGTCAATGCAAACCAAACACACCCTTGCAAAAAAACTCATCTATAAGAATTAAATAGCCACTAAAAAACCACTGACATCAAGAACAATAAAAAACATACCACATCCTAATGCCAGAATCAATCACAAGTAGAAAATTCAAATCCAATAAACACATAACCCCCAAAATCGAATCATGAAAAGAAGTGCATCCAAAATCACTGATAAAAGATCAAAAATAAAACAGAAAATATTCACCGAAATGATGACCTCTAGAATCCACTAGAAGAATTCCTTATCACCAGCCAACCATAGATCCCATCACCGCTTCCAAAGTCACCCACAAATTAAGGATCCTCCCAACACTTCCACAGCTGACACCAATCGAAGTTGAGAACCCCAGATCATAGAAACTAAAACTACAACCCAGTACCAGCACCACACTTCCGAGGAAACCCTATTCATATTGAAGGTTAGGGTGTTAAGGGGCTAGAAAATGGTGAGGATTTCCAAGTGGGCTGATCCCGCACATCACCTCCACTGGGAAAACCACACTCCATGAACTTATAAAGTTGAACCGCTGAGAGGATAACCGTAGCTGACCTAAGACGACATAGGAGAAGGCAGCAGTGGGGAAAACCTAGATTCATGAAGCCCCTTACGAGATCATTTCTAATTTCCTAACAAATTCAAAAATCTATGGTAATCCACTTATGTCTTTTATCCCCCTGATTTTCTAGTGAAATATACTCCCCTAAGTCAACTAATTGAGAAATATATCCTCTGTTCATGAAAAATATATCCTCCTTTCTAAAAAAATCCAATGTTCACTCCATTATGGGATATAATAAGGAGGTCAATATTTAAAAAATGAGGGAACTAGTAAAATTCATTTTGTGCGAAGGGGGTCCTAAATTCACACTTATTTAAGTGTAGGGATTTGACTAGACATATAGAGCTAGCTGATGTTTCTCAAATGTCACCTTTGGAAAAAAAATATCATGTTATATGTGTGATAAACCCAAAGGGCATCATTATTTACCTACAGGTCTAATAAAAACACAAATTTAAAAAACACAATAGATAAAACTAATTAATTAAAATGAGTAAAGTGGATGGTCATGAATGATCCATAGATATGGTGAGATTAGTTTGATTTTATTTTCAAAAGATTTAATTTTTTTAATTGAAGAAAGAGGCAAGGGAAGATTGGTTTGATTTGATTTTATGAAAACAAATGAAGAAATAAAACTGAAACATATAGGTTTGGTTTGAAAATAAATTTTTAAATGTTGCCAGTTTTTTTTAATTTCAATGTTTGGGTGCAATTAGATTTAAAAATAGGTTGATTAATTTCGTATTATTGTTGGATTTGAGATGAGGAATATCCAATGGTCTTGGTATCCACTCCTTAATGTGATAATACCTTATTTCCCTTAGTTCGGTTATTTAGGGTTTCACCGAATCAAGTTTGTATCGATATTGTATTTAAATAGGATTTCCCCCAAAGTTGAAATTGATAAATACTTTTTTAGGGTTGTTAGCTGAAAAATTGTAAAGTTACTTTTGGATTAAAATATCAATTGTCATAAAAAAATAAAAATAAAGGGATTGGAAGTTGTTTGATGAATTACAACACACCAAATACATAAATAAATAATTTGAAATAAATCCAATACACCTTACCCCTTTTATTTACATAACCCTGGCATAATGATGTTTTAACCTCTCATAAAAGTGGTGGTAGGATTATAGGGAAGGTGAAAATAAATACAAGCATTAATAAAAAGGAGATGAACTCAGAGAAGGCCATGCAAAACACATCTTCTCTCTCCAAGATTTTTTTATCGGAATCCATTCAACAGAAGTAGGATAGCCCCCAATTTATAGGTTCTATATGGGCTCCAAGATTAATTAAGTTCATTATGAATTGGTATAAAGGGGGTCCGTGGTGAGCCCCATGACAAATATTCTATCAAAAATCAAAGATGCACTGAATTGTGGAACTTAAATCTCATCCTTCCAATTTACACAATTTTTAAATTATTACACCATGTGAAAATATCCATATCAATTTTATTTACTTAATGACATGTCTTTATTCTCATGAATTTCACTAGTACATGATGTCTAATGGTTATATGACATGTAATGTTATTTTTATACTCTAAATTCCTCATTTTTTTCTCAGTTCTTCAATTATGTTCCTTATAAGTGTTCCATGATCATTCTCAAAAACCTTGTGTTACCCTGTGAGGGAAGATCACATCACCTTGTGTAATTTTTCTCCATTTTTATTTATACAATGTATCCTTACATAAAAAAGATTAAAAAAAATAAAATTTTGGAAATTATAATCAATTAAATATATGATTCAAGGTATTAAAATACAATAAAATATATGCATGAAATAAAAATATCCATGTGATATAAAGTGGGGTTGTAACATATTCTAATTTCAAAAATCCAGGCTCATATTTATCATTAAAAATGTGGTAGTTGTGTCAATTTCATTAATCCTTGAGTTATGTTTGATATTTTTACTGAGTATGATTGCACTTGAAATTCCAAATTTTATTCTAATAGGAGTCTTCACTTAAACTCTAATATGTTCAATTTATTTATTAATCTATAATAGTTACATGTAAACTTTATTTTCTACAATATATTTCAATTATTTACTGTATAAATAAATTTTATTGTTTTTTTATAATCCAAGAGTGAAAAATACTCTATTATAGAATGAACCACCTCATATTGACTTTATATCGTCTACTAGACTGACCTAAAAAACATATGTATATCCCAATAAATTATACTGAGGTGTTTCATTATAAAGTAGATTCAAAACCATATTGACATAAATACACCAAAATATTATATTTACCACTTAGAAGTGGATTTCATCGGAAATATATGGCACCATGTGACTTTAAATTTAGAAAACAAAATACCAGGTCTAGTAACTATTAAATAAAATAGGCTCCATATGATCCACCTATATTCCATGATGCTACAATATTTTCTTTTATCATCTATTAAAAAATTCATCCATCTAGATCCTTTTTATATCATTGAATTATAATCATAATTTTTAAACCTTTTAGAATTACCTTATAATATTTTTATTAAAATATGAATGTTCTATGCCTTTTTGGTACCACTTGAAAACCAAGAGAAATTTCCACTCTCTATCATCTATATTCATAAATCTCACCTAATGAATATTTCAAACGATTTATATTATGGTCAATTTAATTCTATAAATATTACCATTTCAATATATATAAAAACCATAATCATTTTATAACTCTCATTTTTGATATAGATAATTTGTAAACAACTCCATAATAAATGATAGGGAACTTTTTTGGGTGCCCTCAAATGATTAGTGTGATTTTGGGGTACTTAGGTGTAGCAGAGTGGCTGACCAAGGTCGTCTCTCAAAGGAGGAAGTGAATTTCACAACTTATTAAAGGTATTATAAAAAAAAGAATAGAATAAAAACACTACTTTAAAGGATTGATGTTTGTTATAGTTTATGAATCTAGAAGAAGTTTTCTGGAAGAATATTGTATATTTTTTTTAGTTTTGAAATGAATTTCGATTAAAATGACACAACAAGAAGATGTTTTTTTAGAAATCTATTTTAAAAGGCGTAATCGATATAACTCTACATATTCATTCACTTATTAATAATTATCATTTAAATAAATATCCACTTAATTATGATCCCCTAATATTTTATCCCTCGAACCCTACGAGAGTTAACTTAACCCCAAAGATGAAATTACTTAAACCCTAGGCTAGCTTCAGAACACGCAATCACAGCACCCTGCTTTGATTGTTGTTATAAGAATAGATTATGGTCAGTGGTCAATTAGAGCACATATACATTCTGTAAATGATGATGAATTGTTTTTATGGATTATATTTAAACTCTACAAATTCATCCCTTGTGGTCGTGTAAAACCGATTAAGATCGCGCACTCACAATTTACACAAAATCTCAACCTCTCGTGTTTTGTATTAATTGTTCAATTGCTTTCTTAGTTTCTTTTAATTTAAAAAAATAATTCATGGATCATATTATGTGAATTAAAGTATCTCATTTATTCAAAAATAAATGAATGAAGAAGGATATAGGTCGATCAATTACTAAAAAGAACTACTCTTCCATCGGTGGCGTAATCATCATAAAAGCGTTTTGCATGTGCAAGGGTTTATAATGGGTATAACTCAATAAAGCTTCTACTCAAGAATTCCAAACCAAATAGGAATATTAAGAGAAGAATAAATTTAAAAAAACAGAAGAAAAGAGAAGAAATAAAAGAATAACAAAGAAGTTTATTACACAAACAAAATCATTACAACATGAAGGAGAATAAGAAGGCTTCGTCGAAGGGATCCATGCATTAAGAGATACCCTTATTGAAATGGTTGGATAATTTGAGTGGATCCATTTATCCTCTGCCCTAAACTCCCCAATTCACGTCCCAACACCAATAATTAAGAAAATCACCAATTTATTGAGTGGTGGGGAGGCTAGGTTCAAAGTGGTTTCAAGTGTGAATGGGGAATTTCGGCCAAATATTTTATGCCAATTTGAACTGCCCATTTGACCACCAAAACGCGTAAATTGGCCGGCCTTCCAGACGGATAATATGTGAGTATATGTGTTCCCCATCTCCTCTCAAAATTGGGGCGCAATCCAAGCTCATAAGGAGTTATGTCCGAAATACAGAAGCTTCTCCATTCTGACATGTCCATCCCACCTTTGACTTTATGGACCAATTACTCCATCCCAATGCATTATTTTTATCTAGTGTCCTGAATAAAAGTTATATCCCATGCATTAAGGAACATAGTTACAAAATATTAAGTTCAAATAATTCAAATAAAAATATTTATGATTGAAATACTACAGTGATTTTAAAAGGGTAAAACTGGAATTTTCATCAAATATTCAAATGAATGATCTAATACCAAATAATTTCCAATTAAACATATTTAACACAATGTGAGGAAATTATATCATTTATTATGAATAAAATAATGTTTTTTCAACTCCCCCACACTTACCCTTTTGCACTCCTGAGCAAAACCTCATATCAAGTAAACATCAATATCAAATCAAAATCAATTTTAAAACACATATCCTTGAGATCAATCAATTTCACACCAAGAATCAAAAGATATCATTCCCCATAAAAAACATTATTTCAACTTCTCCATTTATATCATTCAATATATTTCCACTTCATTTATCCTCCCATGCAGAAAACACTTACCTCGCTTGAATTTTCTCTCATCACTCAAATATCAATTTTTTTTTGCAATGTCTTTCTCATCCAAACTCATACATGGGTCACCATAGGCTTGATAAATTTCTACATTTCCACCCGATGTGAGTCAAGGACATATGTTTATCATGAGGACTTTTCAGGGTTGTTCTGTGGCTTTCGGTTGGTAGGATTTAGATGTGAAAAACTCTGAGGCTGAATGGGGAGGGCTTGACTCTTTTTGTAGCAAAATTGCGTTAATCTAATTTTCACTTAAATATGGTCTCCTCATTAATCCCCATAGTATCAATTCAGCTCCATCATCATGAAAATTCATGGAAGGTTTTCACCATTCATCAATTCAGCAACAAAAATGTCAATCTTCTCAAAAATGATTTTCTTGAAAGCTCCAGATAGGCACAACTTTCATCCTCAATTAGAAGCTCCAGAAAAGGCACAGCGTCACTTGTCATGAAATCTCCAGAAAAGGAAAGATTTCAGTATAATGATTCTCTTCAGCAGAAAACACATCTCTTCAAAATTTAATTTTCCACCCAAAGTATCATAGAATGTGGTAGCTCAACACAAGATAGCTTCCCCCACACTTAAGCTCAACTAGATTATGCAATTTCACTTCAAGAATTGGTTGGATAGGAAAAATTAGATTATAATGTGGATAACCTAACAGGATGTGCATGGCTTCTAAGGGCTACAAGGATTAAATGTTCAAGGTAGGACATTATAAAAAAAATTATTCTTTGAAATAAAGGCTTTAATACCGAACAAATGCCACAATAATTTAAACATAAGTACCTCAAACCCTTAAGCTTTGACAAAAAAAATCAAATTATGGTTAAATCAAGCATGGTTTGGTTCTCTCAAGAAGTGATGTGAATGTAAAGAATATGAAAATAATGGTTCAGAAGCCTCACAGGAAAGTGATTTCAAATATAAAGACAGTGAGATGTGGCATGGGATTCAAAATTCAGTGTATTTTTAATGAAATTACTAAATATTTGAACTTGAAACAAAGTCATTTCAGCATTCATTTAATCTTAGTTTCAAGGGGTAAATTGTTTCACTTATTGATATGCATTTCAAAATTGTGATGAGAATCATTTCAGCTCAGAAATTTCAAAAACACACAAAATTTAAAAAACCCACAATTTTTTGGTTTGTTTTTTTTAACAGGAAAATAATTGATATTACTAACTAAATGGTTCCCTCCCCCACACTTAAAATATTACATTGTCCTCAATGTGAAACCATGAGATGATATATGCACATGAAATGCATAATTTTTAAATAGGAAAAATAATATAAAAGTGAAAGGGTTAGGAACGGACTGATGTGCTCAAGTGATGATGGGGTCATGCAGTGTGATAAAATCCACTACATTAGTAGGAAGTCCTTCAATTTATCTCTTCAAACGTTTTCCATGAACTGTAAATCTCCTTCCAGTGTCCTCTTGTGTGATCTTCACTACACCATAAGGAAAAACATTAGATACAATATAAGGACCTAACCATCTGGAACGCAACTTACCAGGCATCTGCTTCAGTCGTGAATTGTAAAGAATGACTTTCTCTCTAACCTGAAACTCCCTTTGTTGGTTCATTCTATCATGAGCTGCTTTTGATCTTCCCTTGTAGAGCCTTGAGTTCTCATATGAAGACAATCTAATCTCCTCAAGCTCTTGAATTTGCAGTTACCTTTGGATTCCAGCTTGGGCCAAATCCATGTTGCATTTCTTTATAGCCCAATAAGACCGATGCTCGACTTCCATGGGGAGATGACACGCTTTCCCAAAAACAATCCGAAATGGGACATACCAATGGGTGTTTTGTATGCTGTCCTATAAGCCCACAATTCATCATCCAAGTGCTTGCTCTAATCCTTCCTATTTGGCTGCACAGTTTTCTCCAAAATTTGTTTCAACTCACGATCTGAAACCTCAGCTTGGACATTTTTTTGGGGGTGGTATGGTGTTGATGTTTTGTGTGTTGCCCCATACTTCCGAAGATGGGAAGAAATATTCTGATTGCAAAAATGTGTCCCTTGGTCACTGATGATAGCCTTTGGTACTCCAAACCTGCAAAAAAATCTATGCCTTCACAAAATCCACAACAACATGAGAATCATCAGTCCTGGTGGCTTTGGCATCCACCCATTTTCTCACATAATCAATAGCAACCAAAATATACAAGAAACCATATGAACTTGGGAAAGGACCCATAAAATCAATGCCCTATACATAAAAAATATCACATAATAGTATGGGTTGTTGGGGTGTCTCATGTCTCTTAGAAATATTCCCAGTGTGTTGGCAATGAGAGGATGACTTACAAAACACATGGGCATCATGGAATAAACTAGTCCAATATAATCCAGAGTCCAAAACATTCCTAGCTATCCGTTGGGGTCCAAAGTGTCCACCACATGCAAGTGTATGACAGAATTGAAAAATAGACTCAAACTCATGATCAGGAACACACCTCCTAGTAACTTGGTCACTACACATGTGCCATAAGTATGGATCATCCCAAACATAAAATCTTGACACACTCTTTAATTTTTGGACTTGATGTTTCTTTAAATTTGCAGGGATTTAAGAGGAAACAAGGTAGTTAAATAAATCTGCATACCAAGGATGTGTACCTGAGATGGAATAAAGATTCTCATCGGGGAATGTGTCTCAAAGTGGTACCTGGTCCAAGGTGTCATCCTCTAGTGTGTGAGTAAGCCTACTCATGTGGTCCACCACCAAGTTTTCTGACCCCTTCTTTTCCTTTAACTCAATATCAAATTCCTGAAAAAGGAGCATCCATCGGATCATCCTGGGCTTTTCATCTGGCTTCTTCAAGAGGTACCTCAGAGCTGCATGGTCAGAAAAACAACTACTTTAGAGACCAATAAATATGAACGGAATTTATCTAAAGAAAATATGACTATAAGAAACTCCTTTTCCGTGGTTGTGTAATTTGATTGGGTTGAATCCAGTGTCCTCGATGCATAGGAAATCACATGTGAATGTCCCTCCACCCTCTGAGATAAGACAGCTCCAACCGCGAAGTCGGAGGTGTCACACATACGCTCAAAAGGAATCTCCCACCGTGGGGGCTGTATGATAGGTGGAGTGGTCAGACATTGTTTTAGCTCATTTAATGAATTCCTGCAAGAAACATCAAACAAAAAATCAGAATCCTTTTGAAGTAATCGTGACATAAGAAGAGAAATCTTAGTAAAATATTTGATGAAGCGC
The DNA here is from genome assembly GCA_963277665.1 of Viscum album. Lineage (NCBI taxonomy): Eukaryota > Viridiplantae > Streptophyta > Magnoliopsida > Santalales > Viscaceae > Viscum > Viscum album. The sequence goes on from OY728145.1 coordinate 512,127,418, forward strand.
TGATAAAATCCTGAATTCCCTAGGAAAGATCTTACATCATGCACACATGAAGGATATGGTAAGGATGAAAAAATATCTACCTTTGATCTATCAACCTATATCCCATGTTTTGAAACTACATGCCCTAAGACAATGCCATGCTCTACCATTAAATGACACTTTTCAAAGTTCAGGACCAGATTCTTCTCAATACAACGATTCAACACCTTTCCCAAACTAATTAGACATTCATCAAATGAAGACCCATACACTATAAAATCATCCATAAATACCTCCATGAAGGTCTCAATAAAATCAGAAAAAATATTCACCATGCATCTCTGGAAGGTACCTGGGGAATTGCAGAGTCCAAATGGCATCCTTCGGTAGGCAAATGTGCTAAAGGGACGGGTGAATGTAGTCTTCCTCTGATCCTTCAGAGCTATAGGAACCTGAAAATATCCAGAAAATACATCCAAGAAACAATAGTGTGTTTTTTTAGCTAGTCTCTCAAGCATTTGATCAATAAATGGGAGGGGGAAATGGTCCTTGCGAGTGGACTGATTTAGTTTCATATAATCAATACACACACGCCAACTGTTTTTCACCCTCATTGGAACTAACTCATCTTTATCATTTTTAACAACAGTAACACCACTCTTCTTAGGCACAACCTGAATAGGACTTACCCACTGAGAATCTGAAATGGGAAAGATTATACTAGCCTCGAGCAAATTCTCAACTTCCTTTTTAACAACTTCCAGGAGGGTGGGATTGAGTCTCCTTTGTGGCTATCTCATTGGTTTAGCCCCATCCTCCAAGAGAATCCTATGCATGAAAATGAAGGGGCTAATACCTGATATGTCAGCCAAGGACCACCCAATCGCCCTGATGTTCTCCCTCAAAATATTCAAAAGCTTTTCTTCATGTTCAAAAGGGATATTTTTAGCAGTGATAACAGGTAATCTCTCACCACTCAACAAGTATGAGTATTTCAGATTTTGTGGAAATGGCTTGAGTTCTAATGAAGGAGGGTGTAGTATGGATGGAGACATTGAAGGAACTGAAATATGTGCACAAAGAGCATCAGTATCAGAATAGACATCATCAAAATTAGAGAATAAAGAATCAAATCCAACAGCATACTCAACAGCCATGTCATAATAAGAGTGAACATGATCAAAATCCGAATATGAATCCACATCAAAATCATATCCAATAGAGGATTGTGTATCAACAACATGTGTGGAAGTTCTCTTAGACATAAAACTAGAACAAATACTCATAATCTCTCTAATTATAGGACAATAAAATTCCATGGAGTTTTTATTTGTTGGTTCAAAATGGGAGATAACAAATGCAGAATGGTTCTCTGAGGGGTACTTCGTGGATTCCATGACATTAAATACCACAACTTCATCTCCAAACTCCATGAAAAGTGTACCCTCATTGACATTTATGATAGTTTTTGTAGTTTTGAGGAAAGGTCTACCTAAGATAATGGGGGCATGAGAACTTACCTGATCATCCTCCATGTTAAGCACGTAGAAATCTGCTAGAAAGATCATGTCTCTTACTCAGACAAGTACATCCTCAAGAACTCCCGCTGGATATGTTGTAGCATTATTCACCAGTTTCACCACTACTCTTGTCAGATTCAACTCACCAACCTGTAAAGAAGATAATACAGAGTGAGGAATCACATTTATTAAAGCTCCTAAATTACAAAGAGCATCAAAGAAGTGCAAATCCCATATGGTACATGGGATGGTGAATGTCCTGGGATCCTTTAACTTTGTTGGAATTGATAGACTTGGTATAATGAGTGCTGAGACATTCCTTCCAATGTTCATACTCTCATTTCCCTTGATCCCTCTTCGATTGGTACAAAGTTCTTTTAAGAATTTCGCATACCTTGGTATTTTCTTAATGGATTCAATTAGAGGAATGTTGATCTCCACACGCTTGAATGTGTCCAAAACCTCCTTTTTCATTGCTTCTTCATCCATCTTCTTGGTTTGAACAACCCTATTTGGAAAAGGAAGGGGTTTAGGAGGAACATCATCAATCTTTTTCTTACCTTTATCTTTCTCCTTGGATTGGTCATCAGTTGGTATGGAATGCGGCTTCTCTAGGGTTTAGGTGAATCCTGGTGGAATGGTAGGTGCAGATGTATCGTTAATTTGCTTCCCACTTCTCAATGTGATAGCACTAATATTCCCCTTTGTATTTTGAGTGTGTTGGGAAGGAATATTTCCATAATTCTTACTTACTAGTTCATGGAGGGTAGTGGCAATCTGGCTCATTTGAGTCTTCAACTCCCTCAACTACGAACCTTGACTCTTCAGCTCATTCTGTTGATTAAGAACAATTTGTTTCAAAAGATCATCAGTGTTAGAGTCTACTTTGTGTTGGAGATTCCCTTGTTGCTGACTTGTTGATGTTTGAGCTTCGAATCTCCTTTGTGGTTGTTGGAAACCCTGTTGGTAAGGTAGAGGCTGCTGGAAGTTTTGTTGAAAGGGTGGCCTTTGTTGTTGTCCAAAGACATACCTCATGTCCGATTGGTCCTTCCACCCTTGGTTTTATGTTGGATAAAACGTCTTTTGGGGATATGGTTGTTTTTGTTGTTGCTGATATGGTCTCCCTGGGAATACTGTTGCGCAATCCTCTGTCGCTTGTAGTTGTGGGAAATAGTCAGTTGGGTGGCTTGTCTCAGTGCAAATGCCACATGGCCTTGAAGGAGGGGGTTGGGATATCTTTTGTGCCAAAGAAATTTTCCTCACCATAGTGGTCAATTCTTCCAACTTGGTATCAATCAAATGACTTTCAAGAGAAGAAGGACTTACCTGATGTACTCCCCTGACATGTGGTGTACCTCTATTGCCAAATTATTGGGAGTTTTGGGCCATCTTGTCGATAAATGCATGTGCGGCTGCTGGTGTCTTTTCCACCAATGCTCCTCCAGCCGTAACATCAACCATTCTCCTCTCCATGGGTGTGAGTCCTTCATAGAAGTATTGGATGAGGAGTTCCTCACTGATTTGGTGATGCGGACAGCTTGCACACAACTTCTTGAATCACTCCCAGTACTCATACATTGACTCCCCTTGGGCTTGCTTGATCCCCGATATCTCCTTTCGAATGGATGTGGCCCTTGATGTTGGAAAAAATCATTGCAAGAAAAGACGTTTCAAATCATTCCAACATGTTACATATTCAGGTTGCAAATAATACATCCAATCTTTTGCAGCTCCATCAAGTGAGAATGGGAATTCTCTTAATTTGATTTGATCTTCAAAAACAATTATTGGTTTTAAAGTTGAGAAAACCACATTAAATTACTTAAGGTGTTTGTTGGGATCCTCACCAAATAAGCCATGAAACTTTGGAAGAAGGTGAATTAATCCATATTTCAATTCAAAGTCTGATTCGAGATTCGGGTATGAAATACAATTTGGTTGATAGTTAATACCAGGTGCATCCAATTCCAGAATGGTTCTATTAAGTTAATTTCCATTATTTCCGGCCATTGGTTCCTCTTTTATGTTTGAATTTGAATTGCTTCCAATTTCAATGTTTCTAGAAGAGAGGAATTCACCAAATGGTCGAATATTGAAACTTCTCGTAGACTGAGAATGTCTGATTCGATCCCTAAGGCTACGTTCAATCTCATGGTCAATATCTAAGAGATATTCGGGATTATTTCGTGTCATAAATCAAATAAAAATCAAAAGAAAGAAAGTGGACCATAGTAAAATAAAAATGAGAAGTTTGAGTTGATGGTTCAAAAAAGAAAAGAAGAGGTTGAAAAAAATTAAAACTTGAGAAAGGGGAAAGATGAAAGAGAGAGGTGAAGAAAATAATAAAATGAAAAATAAAAGAAATACCTCTAAATGGTTTAATAAATTACTTGCCTCCCCGGAAACGGTGCCAATTTGATAGGGCACTGTCGTGGTTTCCCTCAAATGATTAGTGTGATTTTGGGGTACTTAGGTGCAGCAGAGTGGCTGGCCAAGGTCGTCTCTCAAAGGAGTAAGTGAATTTAACAACTTATTAAAGGTATTCTAAAAAAATAAAATAGAATAGAATAAAAACACTACTTTAAAGGATTGGGGTTTGTTATAGTTTATGAATCTAGAAGAAGTTTTCTGGAAGAAGATTTTATTTTTTTGTTTTTAGTTTTGAAATGAATTTCAATTAAAATGATACAACAAAAAGATATTTTTTTCGAAATCTATTTTAAAAGGCATAATCAATCTAAATCTAACTCTTCATTCACTTATTCATAATTATCATTTAAATAAATATCCACTTAATTATTATCCCCTAATTTTTTATCCCTTGAACCCTACGAGAGTTAACTTAACCACAAATATGAAATTACTTAAACCCTAGGCTAGCTTCGGAACACGCAATCGCAGCACCCTGCTTTGATTGTTGTTTTAAGGATAGATTATGTTCAGTGGTTAATTAGGGCACATATACATTCTAGAAATGGTTATGAATTGTGTTTAGGGATTATATTTGAACTCTACAAATTTATCCCGTGTGGTCTTATATTACCGATTAAGATCGCGCTCTCACAATTTACACAAAATCTCGACCTCGCGTGTTTTGTATTAATTGTTCAATTGCTTTATTAGTTTCTTTTAATTTAAAAACACAATTCATGGATCATATTATGTGAATTAAAGTAGCTCATTTATTCAAGATAAATGAATGAAGAATGATATAGGTCGATCGATTACTAAAAAGAACTACTCTTCCATGGGTGGCGTAATCATCGTAGAAGCGTTTTGCATGTTAAAAGGTTTATAATGGGTATAACCCAATAATGTTTCTACTCAAGAATTACAGACCAAATAGTAAGATTAATAGAAGAATAAATTTAAACAAAACAGAAGAAAAGATAAGAAATAAATGAAGAACAAAGAATTTTATTACACAAACAAAATCATTACAACATGAAGGAGAAGAAGAAGGCTTCGTCGAAGGGATCCTTGCTTCAAGAGCTACCCTTATTGAAATGGTTGGATAATTGGAGTGGATACATTTCTCCTCTTCCCTAAACTTCCCAATTCACTTACCAACCCCACCAAATGAGAAAAAAAACAATTTATAGAGTGGTGTGGAGGCTAGGTTCAAAGTGGTTTCAAGTGTGAATGGGGAATCTCGGCCAAATATTTTATTCCAACTTGAAGCGCCCATTTGGACACTAAAATGCATGCATTGGGCGGCCTTCTAGAAGGATCCTATGTGCGTATATAGGTCTCATATCTCCTCTCAAAATTTGGGCTCCATACAAGCCCAGAAGAAGGAGTTATGGCCTAAATACAGAAGCTTTTCCATTCTGACATGTCCATCCCACCTTTGATTTTATGGCCCAATTACTCCATCCAAATGCATTCTTTTTATCTAGTGTCATGAATAAAGGTTGTATCCCATGAAGTAAGGAACATAGTTAAAAAATATTAAGTTCAAATAATTCAAATAAAAATATTTATGATTGAAATACTACAGTGGTTTTAAAAGGGTAAAACTGGAATTTTCATCAAATATTCAAATGAATGATCTAATCCCAAATACTTTCCAATTAAACATATTTAACACATTGTGAGGAAATTATATCATTTATTATCAATAAAATATTCAATAAAATAATGTTTTATCACTAAACAATGAGCGTTTTTAAGTATTTGTGCAAGTCTGGAATACCACACTTTTTGTGCTTGTTTCCACCCATAAAGTGACCTTTTTAGTTGAAAAAAATCTCATCCTAATAAAAAATAAAAACTTTGAGCTACTTAATGTACAAAAATTATTCAATAAATAAATTTATTAATGACAAATTGATTTCCATTCAGAAAATCACCAAGAATAATTGAATTGTCTCTAATTTAGCCATAAGATAAAAACTTTCTATATATTAATACCCTTAATCTAGGAGTATCCATTGAATAAAATTGAATCCATTTTATGAATTACCATTATATCATAACTTATATTGTTATAAAAAATCATTTTGACAAGATAAAATTCTTATCCCTTAGGCTTGAAATAATCTACAGTGTCTAATTATTCTTGATTTATTCAATCTCTTCATGAATTGATTAAACCATTTTTTAAATAGATAAGGGTAAATATCTTTTTTTAAAGAAGGTTTAATTTTCAACAGGTTTTATAGGTAACCCTTACATGAATCTAATTCCATGTGGCTCAATGTACTATTACAATTTGATCTCCCAAAGGCCATGTGACCCAAAGGCCCAAGATGAGTAGATAAACTTCATACCATGATCTCAACCAAACTTCACCTCATGATAATAAATTTAAAAACAAAATTAATAAAACATTGAATTTACTTGATTTAAGAGATACCTTTTTATATAGACTCAATTATCCTCATTTTCACTAGTAATTCCCATCAAACAGTGATATTCTACTTATCAATTTCATCCCTAATGCTCAGCTTATAATAGCTTTTGACCATACCTCATCCTATATATAATTAGAGTCTTTATGAAAATGAATGTTATCCTATTAAGAACCCCCTGATATTTTATACTAATTCTTTACATTTCTATATAATTATTTTATAATTTTTATATGATTTTACACATTTTACACTTAAATGAGTTTGTCAATTTTGATAATCCTTGTATGATATTTTTCAAAATATGGACACAAATTTCTCTTAGATAAGAATCCAATGAAAATACCTTCATCTAAAAAAGTCCAAAACTTTTTTTGTTTCTCCTTATGGTTACATGGAACATACTACAAATTATCCAAAATTATTTTAAAGTTGGTTTCTTAAAGTACCGCATCTCGTATAGTGTATTTTCTTCTCTCAGAAAAAATAAATCTTTATTATTAATATAATCTATTTTCCAGAAAAATTCCTTCCAAAACATTTTTATAAGTTCATTATCAATAAGAATCATTATATCCATATAATTTATGATCTATTCCCTCCTCTAAACAACAAACTTTTATTTAGGATTTATCACTAGTGACACATACATCCTTATCCTATGCTTTTCAATATAATCCTTCACTTTAATGTTACTGAACTCTATGAAACTATCTATTCTGAATTTTAAAATCATCTTCCCATGTTCCTTTTTATCCTTACACTGATTTTGAGTGATGAAACTTAAAGCCTTATACTTTTAGGTAATAAATAGTAATAAAATCACTATACCATAATCATCAATAAATATAAAATATTATCTATTACCATCAATGACCCTTTGTGATATCATCCCACACAACCAATATTCATGAATTAAAGAATCCTTGTTGTATTCTTATTTTTTATCATGAATATATCCTAAATAATTTATCCTTATTGAAAAACATTGAACATATGTGTGTGATCACAATATAGTGTATAGTTATCATGAGATCCATCATTCTTCAATATATATTACAAAGGTTATTAGTTCAAGTGACTAATAACTTTATTTCATATTTTGGATTTATTTCCTTGGAAAGAAAAAAAAAATTATTTTCCACTAATAAGGTAGATATCACCCATTTTCACTTCCCTTTCATCAAAACCCCACCATCCATACCATTTATAATACAATTCTTCTAGGTAAAATCCACTACTTGTCAAGAGTCAAATAATTGGATTACTCTTAGAAAGTTGGGACCAAGACCATAAAAACTATAAAATCAATGATTCTCATGTATTTATAACAATTTTGGATGATCTCAATCAAATATTCATTTACCCTTCAAAATTTATATATTTTATGTCACTTTTTATTATAATAATTGATGCATGTGAATATATCCATATTTTCTATAAAATGGGAAGTAATATGTTATTAAGAATCTATATAACAACACATTTTGAATATGATGATATAGGTCTTCTCATCTCCTTTAATTTTGATACATGTATTGGAATTCACATTAATTGATCATTGATATGTTATAACATCTGCTAAATATGACAGACCAAATTCATCTTGCAACATTGTAAAAATATTTTGGGGTTTAATCCCTTTTTAATATTCCTTATACTATCATGTATGACAACTTTGGGTCTTTATAGGTACATTTCTATACATTTTATGAGTAATAACATGACATATTGCTATATCCACCACACCATAAATAGTGAAAATCGAAATCATACCTATAATTTTGAGTTCCTCTTCGCTACATTATTTTTACTTATACCTTCCAATACTTATTGGCTATGGACCGTGCACTTTGAGTTTCTCTCATATTTCAATAATAGTAAAACTTGAATTGAGGCATGTTATTGAATTTTTATGTATATTTAGTATCTCTAATAGTATTTTTAGGGTTATAATTTTGAGTAATAAGAAATCTAACCATAAAATTTAGGGTGAGTGTTTATTACTTGGAATCAACAAATAATTCCTTCTTCTTATGATCAATCCATATACAAGATTTTTCATTTCAATGTATCTTTTCTTTCTATTGATAATCGTTTAATTTCCCTATTTGGCCTCATTACATCTCCTTAACCTGTTATATATACCATTTTACTTGATTTCCTATTGAAATAACATGAGTCATGAGTCTATCACGATCTTTTATTTTTCTACATATATCGATTTTGTCTCCATCAAGACCTCTTATATGTTTGATTAAATCTCTCACTATATTAGTAAAAACATAAATATTTAGGCTTGTCCTTAGAACTTCATATTTTGTTAAACAATATTATTTATGATTTTTTCCTTTTTAGATTTTAGATTTTTAATTTCCACCATTATTTAAATTTTTTGTTCTTATTGTTGATTCTTTTACATTTTGGGGTTTTGAACCACTCCATTTCCTTTATCAATTTTAGATCCCCAAATATATATCTCTTAGGATTCATACTCCAAATAATTTTTTATATAAAATGTAACTTGTAATTTTTGTTCCATAATCATATACATCTTCCATTATTTTCAAATTATTAATAACGGTGATGATGTGTTTGTTGAGATCTTCATTGTCCTTAATTTACTTTTATATTTCTTGAGAGACATTATCCTTGTATGAAATTAGGTTTCTCTTCTTAAAGAAGTTGTGATTAGTACTCCTATAACCTCTCACATTATTTAAAATTTTATTTAATGGAACTTAGTCATCATAATCATAATATTAAGACCTATTGGGAATCTTTATAGAAAAGTTCTTAACATTTCCACATCAAAATCATACAAGTGGAATTTTCCCTTGGAACTTTACTTTCCAATGTTTATATTTAAATAATTGAAGGAAATAACTTTATCAATATCTTCATGTTATAGATTATTCTACTTTACATTCTTCTTAATTGTATTGAATTCCATTTCATTATACATCCACTTCTCCTTAACATAACTATCAATATTTCTTATTTCATATAAAGCTATAGTGTTTTAAAGAATATTCAATGTCAGGTCCTTTGGATCATTATCCTCAATCAAAATATATTTTAGATTGAACCAAGGTGAAAATATTATCATGATACTCTTTAATATTTAAATATAAATAGTTTCTCTAGTTCTAAACACATTCTCTGCAATCACATTAACCCAATTAAAAAATTCACCAACAAATTAATTCAGGATAATCCTCAAGTCCTTGTACTTGTTCTATAGATCCTATAATTTATAATCTCATAACATTGAGTCCCAGTAATATATATTTTGAATCTTATAGAAAATTTAATTTGAGTTTTGAAATTAAATCACATTTGTGTAGATTTTGTTTGATAAATCAAACATAATAAATTCATTCCATTTGTATGAAAATACTACTCTTTATAGTTTCTCTTTCATAATTTTTCACTATTTATGTTGACCAAAATTTATTGAAGGCTATCTGGGTAAACATCAATTTTTATAGATTTAAAAATTCCTATATTTAATTCGTCAATAGATGAATGTTATCTATTTCAATGATTGGAATCCCTTTGTGATTTAATTTAGTCATGAATTCTACTTAGATAAGTATTATAATGAATTGAACCTTCATCTATAATACTAATTGTTGGTTCCAAACTAGGTTGAATTCTTTGTGAAAGGGTTCAATTAAGAAAACATTCATTAAAACAATGTAAATTTATATCTAGTTTTATCATGAGTTAAGACTTTTTTTCACTTTTTCTCAAAAAAAATGGTTGATGGAAATGAAATCTTTCAAGAGAATACTTTTTTTACTTTTTTTAACCAACTGATCTACATCTAAGGTGAATAAAACAATGAAGTTTCACTATACCAAATATACTATAGTAAATTAAATTTTACAATGTTATAAGAAAAATCTCGATCCCATAGTTGATATAAAATATTGATTTGAGAAAAACAATTCTCTCAACAAAAGTGTACCCAATATTACTTTATAATATTCATAATATAAACTACATCAACTCTATATACACCACTATTTAAAAATCAGGAACTCTTGTTTTATCAAAATGATTAATTCTAATTTACCACATAAATTCTAAGAAATTCCATTATGATTCTTATAAATACATTTTTTTCAATTAATGTTCAGACACACATTTATATAACTCATAATTCATATAGTGTATTTTCTATATTAAACTCATGGTTGTGAAAATTTAGTTCTGAAAGTATTTTTTTTACAAAAATCCTATGTGAAAACAGAGAAATTGTATCTCCTGATCTTCCTCAATAACTTTTTCATCCCTTGAATAATGAGATTAATGCCCAATTAATAGGAAAAAAAGATCCAAAAAACATGCATCTCATAACCCTTCATGATTCTATAGAATGTGTCACATCAATTTAATAAACATTATTTATTTCAAGCTACTTTAGTTCTAGAAACATCCACTAGTATTGTGTGAGAGTTCTTCCTCTAATCCAAATTTCTGCATAATCCTATTAAACATTCTTCAAAACCCTCTAATTCATTTCATTCATGAATACCTCCTTTTTTTCTCCAGTATAACAAGTTTTCAATATTCTTTTTCAATAAATGTAACCACAAATCTCTAAAAAGACAACTAAAGGGATTTTTCTAATGAAAAATGTAGTAGAAAATGGTCCATCATACTGTGAAAAAGTTTCATCATTATTAAAAATTATATATTCATTAAATTAATCAAGATTTAATTTAAAGATAATATTACTGATAGTTTAAGAGAACTTAACACTTTATTTACAAAAGGATTTATCTGTTTAAATTCAACATATTTATTATATACAATTTTATTCTCATTTTTATTCAAATCAACAAGAAAATCAACATTTTCAAATGGTTTACAAATATAAATTTTAAAAATTAAATATTGTTTCGAAGAATAAATGTCACAATCACGTAAAAAATATCCATATGAAGTTAAAATAAAATTTTTATAATCATAAATTTATGATTTATTACTTTTGAAACTAAAGAAAAATTGATAGAGAATCAATCAATCATTTTGACATAGTGAGATAAGTGTCCCATCGATAGATATTTTATAGACTCAACTATTTTAAAGTGAACTATTTCTTCCCCAAATTTAAGTGAATGTTTTCTTTTTTGATACGTTAATTATGTATTTATCAGTTTAAGAAATGTTTCACCTAATATTAATGGTACATGTGAGATAAAAATATTTTTTATATATACAAAATAGAAAAATTAGTTGGAAAACCATATCCTCTACTCTTACAAAAAATGTGAAATTTTTCTAGTTCGTTTGGTTATATTTCTTTTAGCTAATTAAGGCAGAATCCCATATTTTTGAGTACTCTAAACTACCACGTAGAGTAAACATGGTGATATTTCATATTTATGGACTCTTATAAAAAAATCACATTTTTATACTTATATTAACCTGTTATGCATGGATTTTTTAATGTTATGTGATATTTTCACTTATTAATTATGGAAGGTTGGGTAATTAATGAGTCGTTCATCTAAAGTTTAAAAATTTTTCCACCCTTAAATTTCCTCTTATGTGATAATATTTCCATTAAATATTTTTTATGTTTTTTTCTATTTCACCAAATATAGTAAATGAATGTTAACCTAAAATTTGATAAAAGTTTTAAAATATCTTTATCTAAATCACTCTAAATATTTTTCTTCATAGGGGGGGGGAATCATAATGGTATAGCGGTGGTGTTAATATTATTTTTTTGTCATTTTATCATGGTTTTTACCACCATATAATCCCATCATTATCAAAATATATCTAAGGGATATGTAAATAAAAATATCTCCTCTTGGAAGTGGTTTTTATCTCACACATATTTCAACATTTTTAGAAGGCTAAACATGTGTTGGAATCTCTTCAAAAGGTTATACGTTAGGTTAAAATGGTTAAGGACTCTCCCCAATAGGTTTTAGATTACAATTTTCCACCTAGGAATATTAAATTCAATAGGACTTATTATTTCATTCCACTCATATTTAATTCTTCATAAAGAATTTCACATAGTTTTTGAAGGAAAATCTCCCATAAAATGATTCCTCTAGATTCTGAATTAGTTTCCATTTATCCTGTATGTGTTTTCAACAGAAAAATTTTTTGTTTAAAAAAAATCATCAATACCTACTTTATATTTTTAGGATGGTTGTGATGGATATAAATTCTTTCAAGGTTGAGAATTGGATTTATTATTAAAGAATCAAGTTTATTATCATCAACCAACACAATGGATTTTGAGACACAACTACCCCAATCCCAAATAAAATAGGCCTAGGGATAATGTCTAGTGCAGAGTAGGAATATAAAAAAATGGGGGTCCTTAGCCTAAGGTACCTATATATACACACCCACAAACATATCCATGGAACAGTGAAAATATAAAATAAGATGAAAATAAATTCATGCATACTTCTATCCTAAAGTAGAGTAAAGAAAAAGTACTAAAAGAAAAAAAATACAAGAAAACCAAAAAGGAAACTATAAAATTATCCAACCTACTCAGATGGATGTGATCGATGTCAAATTAAACTACTAGATTTCTCCTCAGCCTAGATATAGATAACACAATGGTCTATCTAGCTCACTAAGCTCCACCTACTCTTGGTACTCCTATTACTCCATTGAAGGTCCTATCATATGAACAAGACACAACTTGTGCAGGAAAATCTCATGCATGAGTGAGTATAGCAATACTCAGTAGGATAACCAAATTCAAAATAGAATAGGGATAAATTCAAAGGAATCACTCCATTTGACCCATCAATTGGTACCCAAAATGAGAGTGAACCTCCATCTCAAACATCCTCAACTATACAAAACTCATTAGATCTTACCACATAATATGTCAACTAATAGATATGCAACAATGAAAGGAAAAAATTAAATCACTTAGATATACTTGTCCTAGACTCCAGGTATCATGAGGTTTTGACCTCATAGCCAATAATAGGATTCCACTAGAGGTTAAAAGGTAATTCTCATCAAGGAGAATTCCCTCTATGATACCTTTCATCCCAGATGGAGAATTCATGAGGTAACTCTCAATAAGTATTGTCCTACCATATCAGATGGTAAATCTAATAGATACCAAAAAATTAGAAAATAATAAGCTAATGAAACAAACTCACCATCCCAAGTGGAATATATACTAGATAACATGTTCATTAGATATCTCAACAAATAAAGTCACACTAGAACTCAACAGTTTAGTATACTCATATAGGGGATCTCACACATATTTGATGTGGGACACCTCTAAACCTATTTAAATCATGAATGGTATCATCACATAGAAATAGGATCACTCCCATAACCATTGGGGGACACTATGAATCTAGTCTGGAACACTAAAGACCACTTCTCATCAGATTGGGGATCACTCCTATAAATGCTAGGGCACACCAAAAACCCAATCTGGTAACCCCAAATATCTCACTTAGATCAGTGTTTAAACCCAGGACCACTAGGGGACACCTACAAATACATTTTTTTGTACTTTCAAAATACACTTTTAGGTTGAGTGGTAACATCACAGATAACCAGATATTTAAAATTCAAAACATAACAAAACACTAAATAAAAACTTAAAACATAAAAAAAATGAAAGGATGAGTTGTAAATCACAGAGACTCGAGACTCCCATCTTGATCATCACCACATCCCTGTCATCCACTCCAAGAACTGTCAATACCCACATTACTTCCCATTAAGAAAGAATTAAATGTTTCAATTTTCAAATTTAAAAATATAAAAAGAAATCAGCATCACCACCTTGGATGATGATCTATATCACGTCGCAAACCCTGACCAAAAACATACACCATAGCCACATTATTCTACCGGTAAGATTCGACACCTAGGGGACACCAAAAACACAATATGACACCTCAGAGATCATATTTCTTAGACAAGGGATCCTTACCCTTTTACTATTGGTCATGAGATTACACAAACCCCACCTATTACAACTCAAACGGTAGGGGATCATACTCCTAAAAATAACACAACCCTACTAGAACCATCTACTGAGTAGGGGATTATATACCTAATGATACCACAAACCCTAATAACACTTCCCTCTATACAGGGTATCATATAACTAACCATTCCACAAACCCTATGGGCCTATTCTGGTAGATAGGGGATCCCCACCCATGTAGTTTTGGCTATGATGATACTAAGAACCTGATCCAGGGAAAACAATATGATAGAGGATCCTACCCTTATCTCCATGAGGGATGAAAAAAATATCAAAGATCCTGAAATAGAGAAGTTAACAATACTGTATTGAGGATATAATTCCATGTTGTAGCCTCATAGGGATTGACCAAGGGACTCACTCAACCACCATTAGTCCAACACTGCTACAGAAAGGTACCCACAAAGTCACCTCACATCACATCCCAAAGGCCCAAATTGTGGCCACCATCTCATTATATGTGAAAAAAATAATCAAGATAGGATAGTCTTGACCCTAAATTTGATCCCCAAAGAAATAGATACATTATGCATAAATCTCCAAAACGAGTACATGACGTTTTCGGGGTCTACATGGTGTGTGACCCCTCCTGAACACCCAGACTTGTCCTCTTCCACAAGGGTCATCCATACATGTATCCTCAAATAGTTTATAGCCTTGGTACATGGTGTATCTTGACTACAAATCTACTTGGATGTATCCCTTTCTTGTGCCTTTGTCTGACATACCGTGTTCATGTACCTTGGTCATGTACTTTCACACAGACATGTCTCTTAACATGGCTTCCCTAACCATGTCCCTTGTCTACACGAAATGGTGTCACTATATAGTATGTAACCATGATACATGGTTTCTAGTCCCCAAATTTTCTCTTCCCTTAATAGAAAGAAAACATGATGTGTGACCCTACACAACGCGCTATGTGATCGGTAATTATTAATGGAAATTCCCTAAGATTAGCCCAAATCACCCCGATTTCCCCAGAAACCTATTGATCGACCCTCAAGGGATATTTAGAGGTAATATAAGGTCTCTAAAAACATAAAAATATAAATAAAAAATGGGATCCTGAAATAAAACTAAAATCCTTTTCCCTCATGGAGAAATGTCAAATCATTGGGTGCAGATCCAAGCTTCGAAGCCACTGCACCACTATACAGGAGCGATCGTCATCAAGATCGAAGATTGAAAACACCTATTCTCCAAAGATCCACTTTAGTTAATACATAAATCCAAAGGGGAGGAGTTTATCCTCTCATATAACGTGTTTTCACAAAAGGGGGAGTGGAGGGGGTATTGCATTAATTTTATTAAGTCAATATCCTTCACTTAACACCCCGGTAACTTACCTCCATCCCAAAACCCTGTGGTGGAAAACCTCATGTCACACCTATGGTAAAAACCACACTATAAACTCAGACAATGCCTCAAGTTTCCAATCTGAGACTCAGAATAATATTTATTCCGTGTTTCGAAGGAAAATACACATGCATGATAAAATATTCTTAATATTTTTAATGCCACCACGATGAGGCTCTCCAGGTCCCAAAATCCTTCTTTGACTCAACACCTGGCTTGAAAAATTTTCATAAAAATATTAAAAAGTATTACAGGTCAAAACAAAAGTCACAATATACTCCTCACCTTAAGTATTTTTTCCCCTAAAAATAGAAATCCTAGGAAAAAGGAGAAAAAAATATCTCTAAATTGGTACTCCCACATGAGAGATCTCACCAATAGGTTCTCGTACATCATACAAGTACTCACTAAATGAACTATAAAGGACAAAACACACCCAACATATTTCTCAAACGAGGTTGACATCATAAAATAATGTAGTAACTTCTCTCCTCAACAATGAAATTTAGTAAAATCTAAACACTTGGTATATCTTCAATCATATGGTTTAGTGGTACACCACCTCACTGACTTAACATAGAGTCCAATTATACTCGATAGTTTACATCCTCCCCTAGATGAAATGAATCTTGAAATTCTATATAATCTCACATAAAAAGTTTACACTGATAACATTAATATAAAAACAAACAACATAGGTATTTCTAAGTGGACACAATGGGTCTTACTAGGCCCTCTGTGAAACCCCCAACTCACAACCCCACCCCAAACACACAATTCAAAGGAACCTGTCCACCACACCTCAAAGCTATCTTCTTTGGGTGGAAATGACTCGCCCTAGGACTTTACCCATGTTAAAAAAATGCATCTTGGTGGGGGAAGCATCCCTCTTCCTCATTCATCCAAAGATATGTCATAAAACATCAATATAAGGTCCTACCTATTCCCCATGTCACCCTATAGAAATCGAGAGAAGCAAGTGAATAGAAAATAGTACCTCACAATAGTGTCTACCAAAACTAATACAGAAAGTAAAAGGGAAATATTATGTACTTATAATCATCCTTGGATGCTATGGGTCATAGGCTTCTATAGCCTATAGTTTACCAATCACCTGTCATCCAGCTCCATGATCCCATTGCATAATACAAAGGGGTGGTGGTGGAAACACGAACCTTTTACCACCTCTTATTGATATACTTACTCCTCTTCCACATTCATTATCATACAGAACTCCCAACTCCAAATTATTCCTCTTTTAGGGAGTTCCATAAACGGAATCCTTCTCAACAGTAGAACAGGTTGTACAATCTCTATAAATATGTCCCCAACCATCACAATCATAACACTTCCTCTCCTACGGTTGACTCAAATGGGTCTGGAATCCCTAAGACTCAAACTCTCCATCCTACGATCATCTCATAAAGGGTCTCACATTCCTAGATCAATGATATTGCCATCGACTACTAGATACTGAGGTCTTAGCTCCAATGTTCCCAGCACAAATAGTTAGAGTATACTCGTCTAGAAATCTCTCCACCACCAAGGCCTGCTCAAGTACTCCAACATATACCAGAATTCACAATGATATCACTAATGCACTAATTTATCTATGTAAGCCCTGATCAAAGTTCCTTCCCATGAAGAATGTATCTTGAACATTATCTTGGGAGTATCATGAAATATCTATGAACCTCACTATATACTCTTCCATAGTCTTGAAATCCCATCGAAGCTACAAAAGTTCCTAGATATGCACTAATATCAATGTGCCTGGATAGAACACTTACCTAAAGATCAAATGAAAGTCCAAGAAAGTGTGAATTTCCCCATATTGGGTCTGTGTCACCATACTCCACTATCACATGGATGAACCCTATAGAAGGCTCACTTCTAGGAACACCATGTGATCAATAGGTGTCCTCACTAGAAAAAAAATACATGTGACTATCGTAATCCAGTCATTAGCTTCCTAGGGGTTTATCTTATACCAATACCTTATATGTCACTAAATTTGGGACTCATGTAGTGCATTCAGTCAACACACATCCTCGACCTTCTTTGTCGTCACAACCTACTACTTAGTAGGTGGTGTCTCAACTGGAGGACCACCTGGAGGTACTACCCCAGGACCAGTGTCGTGCACTGAAGCCTCATATTGGGGAAAATAATCATCAAAATCCCACCATATAATCTTATATTAATGTCATCATGGTGGGATCCTAGAATCAAATCAAGACATACCATATTCAAAGAGTATATCTGGGTAGCTCATTAAAGACGAACACAAAACCCAAAACCCAATCCTATATGATGCTTATACTGTAAATTACCAAGATTTTAAGAAATACCTTATTTAAAATTAATTTAAATTAATTGATATCTTATGTTACATGTAGTTCATAGTTTATCTCTAATTGTACATAACACCAAGTTTATCTTGAATTGAATGTAGCATTGAGTTTCTTCGATAACTTTTGTTACATGCAAGGCCTATTCTTATCAGACAACAATATACTATTAATATTATTTATTGAATATATTTGTTATCACCTAACCATTGAATTTAAGGAATTAATATGAATAACTATAATATGAATTTATGGTTTAAAAATGTTTATATAATTAATCATGTGGTGACCATTTATTTTAAAAATGATAATAAAAAACAATTGAATACAAAGGATAATTTTTTATGAAAAAACTATTTTAATGACCAAAATGGTGTTTTATGTTAATAAATAAAATTTATCACTATTAGTGAAATATGTTAATTAAATTTAAATTTTATATGATTAACCAAATAGTTTGAAATTTATCAAATAATTTTGATAGGTTTAACAATATAATAAATCCAATTTTAAGCATAAACATATGTATATTTTTAAAAGGTAGTTTTACCACCTCTTATTGGAAGACTTGTTTTAAAACTAAATTATTAAAATTTTATATTTTTTATTTGAAAATATAATATTAATAATTTAATAAAGAATATAAAATTTTATTTTGGGTGAATAATTGGTATTTTTTAAGAACATTGATTTTTTAATAAATACTGAATGACACCGAATTTGAATTGAAAAAAACTCCATTTTCTAAATACTTTATATTGATAAATTATATATTTAAATAGAATTACAGTATAATTAAATAAACTTTATATCATTTAAATCAATTTAGGTCATTTAAATCAATTTGACATTGGAATTTGATATTAAAACATTTCAAACTTTTGAACTCCTCTCTTTAAAAAAACATATTATCTCATCTTATATACAGGATTAATATTAAATTAAATTATATAAATTATGTGATTGATGATGTGGCCTTAAAAACACATGTTTTGAAAAATCTTTTTAATTAATTTTTATTAATTTAATTACTTATTTTAATACTTTTTAATAAATAATGGTTCTTTTGTATTTTTATTATTAATTTTAATAATTAATCATTTTTTTGTAATTAATCAAGTATTATTAGCTTTAAAATATTTAAATTATTCCTTACTTTAATTTAATAGCATTCTTATTTTTTATTTAGTATGGTATCTTTGTCTCCATATCTAATGATTTTCCATTTATTATTCAAATTTATTAGTTTGTTTTTTCACTTTAATTATGTAGTCTTAATTTAATATTGCATGTATTAAAAATTAATTATCATATTTCTTTTGATAATTCATTAATTACTAATTAAAGTTTTGAAACAAACTAAATATATTCAAGCTTTATAATTTTATGTCTTAACTTAATTCAATTGTCAAATAAAATGATAATTATTAGTCTATTTTAATTAATTTAGTTTGTTAAAGCATCATTAATTTAACTTTGTAATTTAAATGGTAAAATTATATATTTACTTTTAATAATTTAATCACTTTTAAATTTTATTTTTAGTTTTGTATCAATTTATGTTTTACTAATTAAAGTTATTAATAATTTAACTTATGTTTAATTGGTTTTATTAATTTATTTAAGTTTATGTTGTAATTAAGTTTTCATTTTTTTTAATTAATATTTAGTTGTTATCAATTATTTTGTTCATTTTTTTAATTTAAGTTTTAACTTATTTTATTTATTATGTTTATTTTGCAGG
Organism: Viscum album; assembly: GCA_963277665.1. Taxonomy (NCBI): domain Eukaryota; kingdom Viridiplantae; phylum Streptophyta; class Magnoliopsida; order Santalales; family Viscaceae; genus Viscum; species Viscum album. Next base: position 512,147,238 of record OY728145.1, read on the forward strand.
TTCACTATTTTATTCTGGTCACGGTCTCACCGTGTCTGTTACCTGTCTCACCGTTTCCAGGAGAAACAATGGCATCGGTTTCATCATGGTCTCACCGTGTCTCTACCATGGGTTGCTCATGGACTCACTGTGACACCCCTTACACCACGCACTGTGTCTGTTACTGTCTCACTGTTTCCATGAGAAATGGTAGCATTGTTTCCCTTCATTTCCTAGGGCACTATAACCCTTGAAAACTAGTGCCACCGTGACTTCTTGGCACCGTGAAACCTCTTTTACTATCTCACCGTTAGGTCATGGTGTCTCAGTTTTTCTCCTAGTTTCCTTTTTCACTGTTTCATTGTTTCTCCCTAGCTACTGTATTCTTTCAGCCGTGTCTCCTTTACAGTTCCACATCAAATCTCATTCACGGTCTAACCGTCTCATCATTTGCTTGGAATCGTTTCTCATAGCCATTGCTCTTGTACACACCATCTCAAACTCAATCAAGAACTAAATCCTAATCAAACTAAATACAGATCTTCAAATTCATCAATTTCAATTTATACAGATCCTTTGAAGATTTCAATTTACACATATCTATTAAACAACAAGTCGTGGAATCCTTCGTCACTAATCCAGAGACTTACCGAAGCCGCGCCACAGATATGAGGATGAGATAAAGCCGCATTTTAGGTGTTTTTCACCACTGATTCTACTGTGATGTAGATCCACAAAATAAAAAAAAATGAAGAAGTCCAAGTTAGGAAAGCCAAAAAATGGAGAGTTTGTATTGAATATAGGAAGCTTAATGCAGCCACTAAGAAGGACCATTTTCCAATTCCCTTATTGGATCAAATTATTAAGAGGATTGCAGGAAATGAATTTTTCTGTTTTCTGGATGGGTATTCTGGTTACAACCAGATTCCTATTGATCCAGAAGATCAGGAGAAGACCACTTTAACATGCCCCTTTGGAACATTTTCCTACAGGAAGATGCCCTTTGGGTTGTGTGGAGCTCCAGTCACCTTTCAAAGGTGTATGATGGCTATCTTTTCAGATATGATTGATAGAATCATTGAGGTTTTTATAGAATACTTTTCCATTGTGGGTAGTACTTTTGATACTTGTCTTGGAAATCTTGAGTTAGTCTTGGAAAGATGAATTGAACCAACATTGTTCTTAATTGGGAGAAATGTCAATTCATGGTTATAGAAGGTACTGTGCTTGGTCATAAAGTTTCTAAGAGAGGTCTAGAAGTTTATACTGCTAAGATTGATGTAATTCAAAAATTTCCACCTCCTGTTAATGTTAAAGGTGTTATAAGTTTTCTAGGGCATGCCGGTTTGTACCGAAGATTCATAAAAGATTTTTCAAAAATAACTAGGTCTTTGTTTTCTTTGATGGTCAAGTATGCACCTTTCAATTTTGATGAAAACTTTTTAAAAACATTTAATATGCTTAAAGAGAAACTCACTACATCAGCTATCATCACTTCACCTGACTGGAAACTACCTTTTGAGCTTATGTGTGATGTAGTGACAGGGTTGTAGGTGTTGTCCTTGGTCAGAGGAGGGATAAGAAGTTGCATGTGGTGTATTATGCTAGTAGACTACTAGATGATTCCCAAAAGAATTATACAACCACTGAGAAGGAATTTTTAGCTATTGTGTTTGGTCTGGAAATGTTTAGATAGTATTTGTTAGGTTCCAAAGTCATCATTTTCACTGATCATTCCACCTTAAAATACTTACTGTCTTAAAAGGAAACTAAACCCAGGATGATTATATGGATTCTATTGTTACAAGAGTTTGACTTAGAAATTAGGGATAAGTAGGGAGCTGAAAATTTAATTGTTGATCACCTTTCTAGGATTCCTCTTACTCAATCTGAATCTGAAAATCCTAGGGAGATAAACTCTTCCTTTCTTGATGAGAAGTTGCTTACTGTGTCAATCAGGAAATCTGCTTGGTTTGCAAATTTTTCCAACTACCTTGTAGCAGGTGTCATTCCTAAAAATCTGTTCAATAACCAAATAAAGAAATTCATTTCTCAGCTTAATTACTACCTTTGGGATGATCTTTTACTATTTAAGAGATGTGCTGATGGTATTATTAGGAGATGTATACCTGAGGAAGAGATGATTCCTGTTTTAAAAAGTTTTCATTCTTCACCTTGGGGAGGTCACCATAGTGGTGAAAGGACAACTCAAAAATTCATACAATCTGGTTTCTATTGGCCTACTCTTTTTAAGGATTCTAGAAGTTTTGTGGTTGGCTGTGATAGGTGCCAGAGGCTAGGTAATGTGGGTAGGAAGCAGGAGTTACCCCAAAAAGGAATTTTGGAAGTTGAAATTTTTGATGTTTGGGGATTAGATTTCATGGGTCTATTTCCATCATCTCATGGGAATGAATATATTCTAGTTGTTGTTGACTATGTTTCAAAGTGGATTGAGGTAGTAGCTCTACCCAACAATCAGGAAAACAGTGTAATAAAATTTGTAAAGAGAACCATTTTTACAATATTTGGAGTCCCAAAAGCCTTCATTACTGATAATGGAAGACATTTCAAGAATTAAAAGTTCAAAAATTTGATGGAGAAATATGGATGTGTTCATAAAACTTGTACTCCTTATCATCCATAGTTCAGTGGACAGGTATAAATTTCAAACAGAGAGTTGAAGTAAATACTTGAAAAAACTATGTCAAACTCTAGGAAAGACTGGTCTCTTGAACTGGATGAAGCTTTATGGGCTTAAAGAACTGCTTTAAAGACCCCAATAGGTGTGTCTCCTTACAGGCTATTGTTTGGGAAATGCAGTCATTTACCTGTGGAGTTGCAACATAAGTCTTATTGGGCGGTTAAGGCTCTAAACTTTGACTATAAGAGTGCTGGTGAGAGGAGATAACTTGAGCTGAGTGAAATTGATGATATTAGGAGAGAGAGTTATGATAATTCACGAATTTATAAAGAATGGACTAAAATATATCATGATTCTATCATTCAAGACAAAGAGTTCAAACCTGGACAGAAGGTCCTTCTTTTTAATTCTATACTTAAACTCTTTCCTAAAAAGCTGAAGTCCAAATGGTCTGAACTGTTTACTTTTGTGAGAGTGCTGAAGAATGGTTCTTTAGAAATTTTATTTGAAGAAAATAAACCTATGTTAGTTAATGGGAAAAGAGTGAAACTTTATTTTGAGGGACAGCTAAAGGGGTTGTCTGCCTTCATTGTGCTAAAAATTGTTCTTGAATGAATTCCGGCTAGGGACTTTAAATCTAGCGCTGAATGGGAGGCAACCCATTGTTTTTCTTTTGTTTTAAATAAAAATTTGTAATTAAATAAAGTCTAACTGAAGACTTTAAATTTAGTGCTTCATGGGAGTCAACCCATGTTATTTCTTTTGTGTTTACTTTTATTTTTGTTCTTATTTTACTTTGAATAAAGTCATGTTGTGCTGCCTCCGGTATGCACTGTATCTGCTGGATTTTTGTTCCTGGTTTACATGCTCTTTGTCTCTAGAATGATGTTTTTGTGTCATTTAAGGAGTAGAATTCCCATACTAGAGGGAAATTGTAAAATATATTCAGGTAAGTATTCAATTCGTAATTGCTGCATTTCATTTTTCTGTTCCTTAATGCTTTAGGAAAAAATTCTGCTCACTTAAAAAATTCTGCTCGAATTGGAAAAACATCTGCTACATGTGTACTGAAAATTCTACTACATTTTTACTATATAAAATTCTACTGCTTGTGTTACTACTGAATTTTTTAAAAATTCTTCTTGTTTAAAAATTCTGCTACATATTTGCTGAAAATCTGCTGCATAAATTGCATATAAAAAATTTTGTTGCTTGTTGTTATCACTACAAAAGTCTGTTTTTATTAAAAATCCGCATGTTCCTGTTGCTTTGAACTAAAATTCATTATTTAAAACCCATTCACTGCATGAAATTAAGTGTGGGGGGGGGTACATGTTTGTTGTTATATATTAGTTTTTGTACTTTTTAATGAACCTAGTTTTAATTTAACCTTTGTGGAAAACAATATTTTTGAACTCCATTGAGACCCTTTATACATGTCATAAATATTCTTAATTGAAAATTTATTCGGAACCTTTATTGATTAATTATTATTCTCCAAATTTAGAAGTCAACTTTGGGGACCAAGTTGTGTTTTAGGTGTGGGGGAGGGGGACAATTCTTGACTATGCTAAATTGTGATTTAATGAGAGTCCATCAATTCCCACTACAACTTTAAAAAAAATTTGTTAAAAATGGTTAATTTTTTTGTTAAAAATGGTTAATTTTTTTCAAAATTCTTGCATAAGTTTAGGCTTTACACTGTACTAAAATGAGTTTTTCCTAAGGATAGTTCTTTTATAATAGTTGAGAGTTTCTTTGAATCTAAAATTAGTGATAATGGATGATTTTTGAGTGATCTATCTTTGTTATTTAATGTAAATCAGGTTTAGAGTCTACTTCTAAAAGTGATATGGGTTACATGTTTGTGGAACTATGACCATAACTCTTGGAACTAGAAGTTTGATTTTGATTCTAGAGGCCTCATTCATCTTTTATTATTAAAAGTAATTACTTTAATGAGCCAATGTAAATGGTTTCTATATAAATCTTTTGAAACTCAAGTAATATGGGCATCTGGGATCCCACGGTGAGTCTCTGAGACCCTAGATGTTGGGTGCATTTCTGTTTACTAAAATCCCTATGTACACTTTGAATAAGTGCATTTGCACAGTTCTTAGCACAATGATACATGGCTTGGAAAAAATTTAATAAAGTTTCTAGAGTCAAAAATGAGTTCATTAAGGTGAGGGGAATGATGAATTCCAAATGAAGAAGGGATCAATTGGTTTTTATGGAAATCATTTAGGTTGTATCATTGAGGTTATTCTTAAAAAAATTAATCCTTCTTGGAACCTAGGTGAAAAATTCAATCTACGAAGTTCCTTGGTTAAGATCTTAATTTCATTGATATTTTATATCCTGTCACTCTTGGACTCTATACTTGAGCCTGAATTGAAGTTAGTCATTAAGCAGTACCACATATGAGGCATGACACTTTCATTTCTTGTTGATTCATTACTCTTTTGACTACCTTTGAGTATTTGTTCTAAGCAAGGTTCATATGAGAAACCTAGTTTCTAAAAGCCTATTGACATGTTTTTGAAGTCCTTTATTTAAAGTTTTGGACATGTTACATTTTGATCTGAATTATAAACACACCTTTATTTTCAAGTTTCATAAAACATGGGATTGTTTGAGGACAAACAATGCTTAAGTGTGGGGGAATTTGATGTGGCCTTAAAAACACATGTTTTGCCACATATTTTTAATTAATTTTTATTAATTTAATTACTTATTTTAATACTTTTTAATAAATAATGGTTCTTTTGTATTTTTATTATCAATTTTAATAATTAATCTTTTTTGTAATTAATCAATTATTATAATATTTAAAATAGTTAAATTATTCCTTACTGTAATTTAATAGCATTATTATTTTTTATTTAGTATGGTATCTTTGTCTGCATATCTAATGATTTACCATTTATTATTCAAATTTATTAGTTTGTTTTTGCACTTTAATTATGTAGTCTTAATTTAATATTTCATTTATTAAAAATTATTTATCATATGTCTTTTGATAATTCATTAATTATTAATTAAAGTTTTGAAACAAACTAAATATATTCAAGCTTTATAATTTTTTGTCTTAACTTAATTCAATTGTCCAATAAAATGATAATTATTAGTCTATTTTAATTAATTTAGTTTGTTAAAGCAGCATTAATTTAAATTTGTAATTTAAATGTTTAAATTTTATATTTACTTTTTATAATTTAATCGCTTTTTAATTTTAGTTTTTGTTTTGTAGAAATTTATGTTTTACTAATTGAAGTTATTAATAATTTAACTTCAGTTTAATTGGTTTTATTAATTTATTTAAGTTTATGTTGTAATTAAGTTTTCATTTGTTTTAATTAATATTTAGTTGTTATCAATTATTTTGTTCATTTTTTTAATTTAAGTTTTAACTTATTTTATTTACTATGTTTATTTTGCAGGTTCACTATTTTATTCCAGTCACGGACTCACCGTCTCTGTTACCTATCTCACTGTTTCTAGGAGAAACGGTGGCACTGGTTTCATCATAGTCTCATCGTGTCTCTGCCATGGGTTTCTCAAGGACTCACTGTGACACCCCTTACACCACGCACTATGTATGTTACTATCTCACCATTTCCAGGAGAAACGGTGGCACCGTTTCCCTTCCTTTCCTGTGGCACTGTAACCCTTGCAAACTGGTGCCACCGTGACTTCTTGGCACCATGAAACCTCTTTTACTATCTCACCGTTAGGTCATGGTGTCTCAGTTTTTCTCCCGGTTTTATTTTTTCACGGTTTCACCATTCTCCCCAGCTACTATATTCTTGCAGTAGTGTCTCCTTTACAGTTGCACATCAAATCTCATTCATGGTCTAACCATCTCATCCTCTGCTTGGCATCGTTTCTCATAGCCATTTCTCTTTTACACACCGTCTCAAACTCAATCAAGAACTGAATCCTAATCAAACCTAAATCTAGATATTCAAATTTATCAATTCCAATTTATACAAATCCTTTGCAGATTTCAATTTACATGTATCTATTAAACAAAAACTCGCAGCATCCTTCATCACTAATCCAAAGACTTATCGAAGTCACGCCATAGATCTGAGGATGAGAGAAAGTTGTGTTTCAGGTGGTGTTCACTGTTGAAGCTATTGCGATGCTGATCCACAACTGTTGGGATCCGCTACCTTGGTCCTCAATCCAGATCCACCATGCCAGAAGAAATTTACACTGCCGTTGAAGTTTGCACCTCAAAACCGGAGTTGTGATGTTGCCCAAGGAGGTTGTCTCCACTGTAGGAGATGACCTCGAGCCACCGTGATGGTTAATAAGAAGGAGGAGGAGGCTTTTCAAGATGGTGTGATGTCGCTGTCTAAAGGAAGTCGAGGAAGAGTCAAGGCCTCCGCGAGTCCTCTTTTGGAAGAAAACCAGAATCACAAACCCTCATATATTCTGTTGCACCGTGAAGAAGACCTTGGGGGAAGAAGATGGAAATAAAAAAAATAAAGCAAGCATAAAATAAATAATAATATTAAAATAAACTAATATAATATACACCTTTTATAATATTAATAAAAAGATAAATTATAAATTAAAATATAAAACTAAATTAATAATTATTGTTAATAATAAATTAATACAGTATTAATAGTATAAATATATAATTAATAATAATTTTAAATAAACAATAAAATATACTTATTAATTTAATGAAATATTTAAAATTTATGTATTAATTCTAATTATTAAGTTAAAATTAATTAATTAATGAAATAGTCTGATAATTTAATTTTTAATAATAAAATTATTAAAACAATCTTAAATTTTAAATCTTCTAATTACTTATTTACTTATTTGTCGAACTTTAATAACTTACATAAAAATGATTGTTTTTGACGCTTTCGTCGGGGCGCGCGCGCATCCGTCTGTCCGCGGAGGAGGACGTGCGGCGCTTGTTGCCCCGCATTCCCGCTTTCCAAAGGCGGGCGACATTCGCTCCTTTTTCAGGGACGTCTTCTCCTTGATCGAAACGGGATGATGGGATGTCGGCTCCTCCTTCTGGGGACTCCTCCTCAGAACTCATCACCTAGTCCGGGTCTCCCTCATAGATTTAATATGTAGTTCGTGAAACTCTTCCCAGTGCCATGTTTCCATGGACGCCAGTTAATTACACTACTTCTTTCGGGACATTCCAAAGGGTCCAGTTAGGGCAGCAACCTTCAGTCAGTGGAGTAGTCACGTCGAGGCATTAGTAGCGTGTCTGGATGCTGAGGAACCTGGCATGTCTGTCTATTATCCCTGGTCACAGGGCTTCTCGAGGGCGTGGAAGCCCGAGGCATCCCACGTCGAACACGGGGAATTATATGCCATAGACACATATCTGAGGTTTTCCTCAGCTTCCCATGTTTAGCACAGGGTATGCCGTGAGTTTAACGTCCAGCGGAGACGGATCAGCCCGATCAGAGCATTATCTAGGATAGATCGGATTGAGGGATTCCCCTTGAAGGGATGTCGATACCGGGGCCATCCCATGGGCGGCTGTACCGATATGGTCTCACCGAGATATGACGGTCCGGGTGAGGATCAGGATCGGTGATAGCTGGATGAATGGAGTGGAGGGGGAGTGAAATGGGACCATCACAGGGGTGATGGTGAGGTTGGGCTTGAACCTTGTAGAGGCTTCCTACGTACCCCGTTGGCAGGGAATCAAAGTCTGCTTAGTTTGGGATGGTTCCGGTAAACCGACATGAAGGTGGACCTTGGCCCGATGAATGTCGTCAGCGAACCAACGTGAAGGTGGACCTTGGTCTGATGGGCATCGTCAGCGTACCGACGTGATGGTGTACCTTGGTCCGATGAATGGTGGGCTTGAGCCTCTGGAAGGCTGCCTACGTACCATGCCTTGACATGGATCATAGACCTCGTAGTTCAAAGGGTTTCATTGGTGAACCGATGTGAAAGCAGACCCATGGGTCCACTGGTGGTGGGCTTGAACCTCGAGAAGGTTTCCTACGTACCATGCCTTGACATGGATCTAATCCCTCGTAGTTCAAAAGATTGATGGGATACAGTTTAACGTCATGAGGGACGGTAGCGAATCCTGACGTGAATAAACGACGGGTGGTGGGTGTCGGTGAACCGACGTAAATAAGGGACCTTGGTCCAAGGGAGATGGGCTTGATCCTCTGGGAGGGTTCCTATGTACCATGCCTTGACATGGATCAAAGTCCTCGTAGTTCAGGTGAAAATGGGGACTTGTCACACCGACAAGGAGCGTTTTGGGCCAATGATTGTTGGGCTTGAACCTCGGGGAGGCTTCCTACGTACCATGCCTTGACATGGATCAAAGTCCTCGTAGTTCAGGTTGTGGAATACAGTTTAACGTCATGCGGGACGGGGGTGAACTGACGTGAATGAGGTCATAACGACCGGATGGTGGGTTTGAACCTCGTAGAGTCTTCCTATGTACCATGCCTTGACATGGATCAAAGACCTCGTAGTTCGGGTTAGTCACAATAGCTTGTCGTCGGACTAGGATGCAGTTTAAAGTCATGCTGGATGAAGGTAGAACTCGACGTGAATGATGATGGGTGGGCTTGAACCTCGTAGAGGGTTCCTACGAACCATGCCTTGACATGGATCAAAGACCTCGTAGTTCAAATGGGGCTTTGTCGGCGAACCGACGTGAAGGCGGACATTGGTTCAATGAGTGCTGGGCTTGAACCTTGGGGAGGTTTCCTACGTACCATGCCTTGACATGGATCAAAGACCTCGTAGTTCAGGTGGGAATGGGCATGCAGTTTAACATCATGCGGGACGGGGCGTGCAGTTTAACGTCATGCTGGATGAGGGAATGCAGTTTAACGTCATGCGGTACGGGGCGTGCAGTTTAACGTCATGCTGGACGAGGGCGAAACTCGACGTGAATGAACGACCGAGCAATGTGGCTTGAACCTCATGGAGGCTTCCTATGTACCATGTCTTGACATGGATCAAAGTCCCCGTAGTTTTCTATGGGTGGGGGTCAGGGTCGGTGCTCACTCTAAGCCCACGTGAGTCATGCTCGATGTCAGAAACAAGAGGTTGCAAGGACCTGACGATCACGTCGCGAAGGGTGCGTCCGTGAGAAGCGAAGAGGGGCTTACGCGTTAGGCCGCCCATGGTGTTGGGACTTACTCTAGGATGGAGGCCCATAGTGCGACAAAGCGCAGCGAAAGAGGAATTTGGGACCAATGATGGGAAGTGCCTCGTTCCCCATCATGCCCTCCACTGACCTTGGTAGTGGGGAAGTACGGAGATGCAGAGGTGCAGTCATCTGCTGGGGAACTAGGGTCGCCCTTCTCCTATGAACATACGCCACTCCAATAAGGAGGATATCAACCCTTGTGGATGGGTGATTCCATTCCTGTAAAGACGAGTGGTGTAAAAAATGTTCGAGCTGGGGAGGACCCTTCATGAGAGGCACGAGGTTGGGTCACAGTTTAACGTCATGTGTTGAGGACGTGGTGCTTGGCAGTTTAACTTCCTACAGCTCGGACGAGGTGGGTTCACTCCTCACCCCTAGGACTTACATAACCGGTACCCGCTGGTCCTTGGGGAAGGGAAGGTACCAGTAAGGCCATGGTCATGGGGGTTTGTGGAACGAACCATCAAGGGGTCCACATTAGCGTGTCTATGCGAAGAAGCAATAGCCGTTAGCGTGCCTATGCGAAGAAGCAACGCTACGGGTGGTATTGTCCATGGGACTTTGAAATCACATCGTGCAAACCTGGAGGGTCTCACGGGAAGAGGAATTTATAAGTAAAGGAGTGTGCTTCGCGAAGTGGAGTGTGTTGGCCTTAGCATGGGGCATAGGTGTGAATGGAGGGTGCTTCGCGAAGTGGAACAGTATTCGCGGAGCACCGCTTCGCGGAGAAGGGGTGCCTCGCGAAGCAGGGTCCTGTGAAGCAGTGTGCTTCGCGATGTGTAGCGATCCTGCCTTAGCATAGGAATCACTAGTACAGGTTGGGTGTTTCGCAAAGCATAAGTGCTCCGCGGCTGCCCGGGTTCCCTTGGGAATCCCCGTCCTTCGCGAATTCCCTTGAGCTTCGCAAAGGGCATCCCTCTCGGAAGAGGGGCTCAAAACGAGACAACGTAGAGGCGTCTCGCGAAGTAGAAATACCTCGCGGACCTCATGATTCCTGGGGAAAAGAGTTCTTCGTGATTCGGGAGAGGAGAAGCCGAAAGGTCGGATTGTCCGTCCTCGGGACTCAGGGGGAGTCCAGTATTTATAGGGAAGGGGCGCCGTGAAGCAGAACTCGCGCGCCGCCTCTGGTGCTTCGCGGCGCACTCGCGAACGTCAAATGCGTTCACGGAGCGTTACTGCCTCTGGAGCTTCGCGGCGGTCTCGCGAACGTCAAATGTGTTCGTGGAGAGTTACCGCCTCTGGAGCTTCGCGGCGGTCTCGCGAACATCAAATGCGTTCGCGGAGAGTTACCGCCTCTGGAGCTTCGCGAGGCCGCGATGATCGAGGCGCTTCGCGGCGGTGCTTCACGTCGAGGCTTCGCGGCGGGGCTTCGCGAGGCAGCGCACCAGCCTTCTTTTTCGTGCCTTCCTTTCATGCCATATTTTGGTGCCAACAAATGCCCCCCCTCAGACTTGGAGCCGCGGAGGTTGAAGGGTTGAAGTATGAGGTAAAATTGCCAAAATTGTCGGTGGTTCGCGATGCAGCTCCGCAAAGGGGGTTCACGTTGTTGACCGGGGCCACTGATCCGGACGCGCCGCGATGCTCCGCGCGGGTGAGGCGTGCCGCGATGCTCCGGGGTCGCCGCCTATAAATAGGGGGGTCGACCTATTTTTTCTTCACGTGACTTCCTTGCCTTTTTGTGCTCTCGACTTCGCGAAGCTTCGCGTACTCCGTGACAGCCCTCCACAAATCGAGCTTCGCGGCGAACCGCGGGTCTCCGACTCCGTGTCCGCGCCAAGCGAACCTCTTCTTGTCAGCCTTGGCCAGACTTCGCGGCTTGGTCTCGTGACTGATCTTCGTGATCCAGCTTCGCGATTCAGCTTCGCAAGCCATCTGAAAAAATTCTTTTTTGAGGGCCGGAATCGAAATGGCCCATCAAGAGGCCGTATTGGGGGTCATTGCAGATGCTGCTCGTTGGGATGAGATGGCCAACTGTCCAGGCCTAGGGGAGATGGTCCGAAGCCACTCGGACCACACTTCTTTGACAGATCTGCTGTCGGAGGGTCAGAAGAATTACCCGCAGTGCAAGAAACTGCCATTGTACGGCTTCGGGTTGAGGGATGACGTCTTCATCCAAGAGGCGAGTAGGGACGAACCAGCTTGCTGGTTCAGGAGCACACCGTGCCAGCACCAATGGTTCAGGGCGGCCGATGGTCATGCGCGGGAGGACTTCACACCCGTCACCGTTGATTGTCTCTACAACCATGTGAACGATATTGATGGGAGGCCACTGCAACCGGAGATGTCCCCTCCCCTCTACCGCACCATGTTGAAGGCGGATTTGCAGGATTCGAAGAAGGGATGGTCCGATGAGTGGGACCTGCGCCAGGGCGGCAACTTTACTGATGACTAGGCCTGGGCCTACTGGGTAGGCGCCTCATGCGAGGAGTTTGGGGCCGAGCTAAGGAGAGTGGGGTTGTATGAGGCGGCATGGGCCTCCCAATTCCACATTTACCAACCGAAGCAACTGATGCCAGAACTGCTAAGCAGATGGTCGTCTAGGACCAATACCTTTCACTTGCATCACGGGGAAGTGGGAATCAGCCTGTGGGATGTCCACCATATTTCTGGGTTTCCGATCTTGGGAGCCATGTATGACGAGTTCCTCCCCATCATCAGCGCATGGGAGGATACAGAGCAAATGTTGCGGCTGGCGTCAGCACTGATGGCACTCATCCCTGGAGAAGACAAGGAGGCATTGAGGAAGTACGCCATCAGTTGGGAGGCTGCTTACCCAGGGGAGATGCTGAAGCAACCAACTATCTGGGTCGGTGACGGTGGGACTCCCCTATCTCGATGTCGGGGTCGGAGTGCAGCTAGGGCCGCTCGTGGTAGTGGGGCTTCCATGGCCGCGAGACCCGCACCGGCTGAGGGTATGGCAGCAGCGGTGGATCCGGTGATTCTGGAAGAGCAGGGCCATCCGGAGGGGCGACCACCGAGGGGATTTCATAGGATATCCACTCAGGCTTCGGGGAAGCGGTTGCATCATATCGACATGGCAGAGGATGTTGTCTTCCCGGAAGCCTGGGACATTTGGGATGTCAACCGGCAATTCCTCAGCCCACCCGAGATATGGACTCACTTGAATTGCCTTGGGATGGAATTGTCGGGCATAGGCCCAGTTCGGGTTGGATTCATGGTGTCTCCGGCAGAGGCAGAACAATACCTGGACGAGCTGGAGGATTACGTCCACTCCAGTGGTTTCCCTCGCCCAATGACAGACCGGGTGAGGGTACTATTGAATCAGACGGTCCCCCCACAGCTATCGGCTGCCGATATGAGGGAGCGCTTCCCCTTGCCGGAAGAATCAGAGGACTCCTCTCGGGAGGATGAGGATGGAGGAGGGAGCCCGTTGGAGGAGGGTGAGGTCGGAGACCGAGGCTCAGAATCCGACGATTTCGCGGAGGCTCTCGAGGTAGCATTCAGAACTTCTTTCCTTACGATTCGTTCTTGGGTCACTATGGACTTATCACCGATGTTTGAGCCACGCAGGAGGAACTTGTTCACAGGCCTCGTTCTCGCTCATTGGCGGGTGATAATGCGGGACCTTCATAACCTGCACCTATAGCTGCGTCCAGTTCCGCATCTGGTGGGACCCAAGCACCCGAGGCGGCTCCTCCGGGATCTTCAGACCTTCCAATAGTATACGGAGGGCCTCGCCTCGGGGTCCCATCAGGACTGGCTCAATAGAAGCGCCAGGAGGTCGATCTCCATAAGTCTCCTCCACCGGTCTCCTCGTTGTCACATGTAGACCATGCCAACTAACGTTTATGTCCCTCTCTGTCGTACAGTTCTTCGACTGGCGTGGGCTGCTACGGCAAGACTGGTCGGGATGTCTGGTGGCATCCCTCCTAGGGGAATGCCGGTGATGGTGGCGATAGTCCCGCCATCTCCTCAAGCTGCGACGCACACCATCACTGGCGGGACCACTAGCAGGGTCGTACCCGAAGTCATTGAGGTGGACTCCGAGGAAGAGGATCAACCAGTCGGTCCCAGCCCTGTCGCGCCTGCTTCGGTGCCAGGTGTCGTACTAGATTCAACACTAGATGTAGATCCTGCCGAGGATTTATTGCGGGCATATCCCGCGTACGAGCCTGCCAATCGCGCGGACTGGAACGAAATGGCCTCCGACGAGGAAGACAGCAGCATAGTCCGCCGACGGTCATGGAAGCTGATCACGCGCTTTATCAAGGACACTCCCCAAGCGCAATGGCTGGCCGAAATGGATAGACTCTGCTCGCGGTTGCGTGAACTGTGTGCTGGGGGAGTGGATGCCCAACGTCCTCACGCACTCATCCGAGATCTTATGGCTGAGAAGATCCGGGAGTATGATCGTGGGCTCAGCATGGGCTGGCAGCGGAGGAAGGCGACCAGCATCAAGAAGCTCCAGGAGGCTGAAGGCGAGGTCCAACAGATGCAGACCCGGGCAGACGAGCTTTCAGCCTCTCTTGATGCACAATCTGAGCTGGTCTCACGGTTGAAGGCCCAGCTGGCAGAGGCAGAAGAGCATATGAGGCAGACCTGTGGAAAGATGACTTCCGTTCAAGCTGACGTAGAGAGGGCCAAAGCCAGGACTAACGAACTGCGCCCCGCCGCTGCTGAGGAGGAGCGGGAGCTAAGAAATCGGCAGCAAGCCTTGGATGCCACAAGCCAACGAGTGGCGGAGCTGCAACGCTCTTTTGACTGGGTCAACCCATCCATGGGGGGAATCGACCCCCGGTTATTGTAACAAACCCAAAACCCTTTTATTGGTACTTTCGTGCTTCAATTTCTATCCTTTCTTTGTTTTGAATGTCGTAGCGTGCACGATTTCCACTGTTTGAATCGCCTTGTTACATCCCTACAATGTTTGCGGGACGTTCGGCGACAATTCCCCAAGCCCACGTGGGTCGAGCCCGATGTGAGAAACAAGATATAATTGTCCTCTCATCCCACCTAACATAGGAGTGGGGATCACGCTCCGGGCATCCGGGATTCGGATTACCAGTCCGGATTTCTGAAAGACGAGAGGCTTGATCAGAGAGGGAACTTTCAGGATAACCGAATCACCATTTCTTTAGCGTGCTCTTATGCACGGACGGGGCAACGCCAGGGGCGCTGAAATCGTTCCAAACAGATGAAAATGGAAAGTGTGAATCACGATACCCAAGATTCGGAACACTGTGGGGATGGCGTGACAATAGGGGACAACCGTTGACCTTGGAGGAGAAACGGTATCCTTACTGCGTTAGCCTGTAATGGGGACAACAAATGAGCGTCGACCGATGACCATGTTTGAAACACGGGACCATGTCACAAATGTCGTCGATCAATCCTTCGGGACGTTGGCCCAGGACAGTTGGCGGACCATAGGTCAGACATCCATACTGTTAGGGGGTCCTTCCAGACATGACCGGTCTTCCAGAACGTTGGCCCAGGACGGTAGGTGAGCTGATGCGGCATGAGACCAGGCTGTTAGGGGGTCCCGTGAGACATGAAAGGGGACGAGGTTCCGAATAAGGGGTACGCAAAGCATGGAATATGGAGTGATGGTTTGTCCGAATAGAATCCAACACTTAGGTAGTCACACCACCATGGTGGGAGTACAACATATGGGCGCATTGGTTTGATCATGGATCATTCCTTATTTCAGACAAGGCCCCTCTGACGAGGGGATCTGTCACTTCCCAATGGGATCTTGGGGCATCCTGAACTTGTTCAGGGTAGAACCGCAGTTTAGTGTCATGCATTGAGGACACATGTACTTCTGTAGTTTAACGTCATACGATAGGACGCGGAATAAAAGGGAAGATCCCAGGGAGCGTGTGGCGTGGTAGATATGAAACCGACGTGAATGAGGACTTGGAGTCTGAATCATACCACATACCCCCGGAGGAAAATTTTCAGGTCGAGGGACCAAGAGTGAGGATTGGGTTAGGCCCGAAGCAGAGTGTTCTGGCATTCCTATGTATCCCATGAGGATGGGAATCAAGCCATACGTAGTTCTAGAGGCGCAGTTTAACGTCATGCGGGACGAGGAGCAGCCTGGCCGTGTTGGTACACATCCTGCCAAAACTACTAAGCCCACATGAGTCGTTCTCGGTGTGGGAAACAAGCAGTAGTGGTGGGAATTTCCCGACACTGAAAGGGGAAGGTTAGGGAAAAGGGAAGCTCGGTGAATACCGGTCCAATGAGGCTAACACGATCATTTAGCACACCTAGATGCGCGAAGAGAAAGAGCCGAGTATGATGGGATTTCACTTGAACATTAGGAAGTGGAAATGTGTGAATCATGGCGCTCGAGATTCAGATCACAATGATGGTGGCGTGACGATGGAGGATAGTTGTTGACCGTGTTCGCAACACAGCAACCTGTCGCGTTATCCTAGAATGGGGACAGACAAATGAGGGTTTACCGTTGACCATGTTCGAAACACGGGACCATGTCCCAAATGTTTTCAAATATTTGTAGGGATGTTGGCCCGAAATGATTGGAGGTCCCTTAGGTCTAGCATTCATGGAGAGCCCTTAAGCCTAGTATCCATGTCGTCCGAGGGTCCTTTTGGATGTGGAGGAGTATGAGGATCCAAATAGCGAGTTCACGAAGCTTGGTCATGGGACGAGGGGAATGTCCCCATGAAAATCCCACACTTCGGGCTCTTTGTCGAAACACATCTGAATACGACAACGAGACGTATTAGAGAGAGGGAGCAGATTCCCTTCCCATGGGGAAATCTTAGTTTAGGGTCGTAGAATTCGGACCATGGATGGGAGGAAACATAAGAGGCACATGGTGGAGTAACTCAAACACCTGGCGTGAACGAGAATAGGGGGTGTGTACGGCGCGGTGAACAACCCGACGTGAATGAGGGAACAATCCCATCACACCACGCAACCTCCTTGGGAGAGGTTTTAGGTCAAGGGACCGAAAGCGAAAGTTAGGTTGCGCCCGGGGGGAAGTGTCCGGGCACTCCTACGTATCTCATAAGGATGAGAATCAAGCCTCATGTAGTTCTTGAAAGTCCTTAGACCATAAATGGGTAAAAGGAGAAGGGGACGCATGGCATCAAGACCCGACGTGAAGGAGGACCTAAGCCCTACCTACCACGCATTCTCTGAGGAAATGCTTGAGTCGAGGGACCGAACACAAAGGTTAGGCTGGGCCCGCGGGGAAGTGCCCGGGCGCTCCTACGTATCTCATAAGGATGAGAATCAAGCCATACGTAGTTCCAAAAGGTGGCACGGTAAGGTACCAGTGCCAGGGGAAAAGGGGGGAGTGCGGTAGTGGCCCTTGCACTAAAAGAAGCAGAATTTGATAAGTCTTGTTTGTTCTTCAAGGTGAATGGTTTTTTTTCGTGAAGCGACAGAACTAGAATAGTAGGCCGTGATGTCGCCACAAGGATCAACCCGTGATGGGCGTTGACAAATGGCATGGCACGTGACCAATACCCAACGTGATGTCCTCTACAATGAGGTCACCACAATGCAGTGCTGTTTTTCGTCGTGCGGCCAGGATGATAATGTCACAGTTTATGGTCGTATGATAGGACCATGCATGCATTTTATCGTCATGCAGCGCCGACGTAGCAGAGACGATGCTAGGCGGGAAATGTGCATAGTGTTATAAAACACAATTGATGGAGACATCATCCCACATCAAATCGTACGCCAATCGAAGAGGGAGACCTTAGGCCAAGGGGCCTATATAGAGGTAAGAGGTGAAACAGGGGGGAGACTGGTTCCCCAAATGGGTTGTACCCGATGACAGGGCATCCGGGCGGTCCTACGTATCCCATGAAGATGGGAATCAAGCCACACGTAGTTCTAAAGGGTGCCTTTTAATATCATGATGGACAAGGAATAGGAGGGATAACCCTCAGAATGGGGGTGCGCGTGGTGCAGCCATTGCAAACCCGACGTGAATGAAGACATGATCCCGCACCACGCTACGCGGTCCCGTAGTCGGGGTCCTGAAGGTAGGACCAGAGAGGTGAATTAGCTGAACTCAAGCTAGACCTGAAGACAGGAAGTCTGGGCATTCCTACATATCCCATTAGGATGGGAATCAAGCTGAACGTAGTTCTGAGAGGATCTTAGTTTATGGTCATAGAGCTCGGACCGTGAATGGTGACAACTTCCCGAGTAAGCATAGATGTCAACTCGATTCCTAAGCCCACGTGAGTTAAACTCGGTGTGGGAAACAAGGGGGTATCCTCATTTCAATACTTTGGTTGATTCAAATGGGTGTTGGTAGAGAGCCCCGAAGGACACCTTCGACATGGCTTGTTCCCCCAACGCGCAGACGTGCACGGAGGAAAAGTACCAAAAGTTCTGAGACTCCACATAGACACGGTGAAGTGATGAAGGGTGTGAATTGTGCACCCGACATTTTGGGCCTAATGGGTTGGCATGGCGGGAGAGGAAAACTGTTGACCATGTTCACAACACAGCATCCATATCATGTTAGCCTGAGGTGGGAACAACAAATGAGCATCGACCGCTGACCATATTCGCAACGCGGGATTTTATCGATTCGTTGTCCGAAACCCTCGGGGGCGTTGGCCCGTAACGGTAGGAGAGACCTTCGGCGTAGTATCCAGGCCGTTCTTAGGGGTCCCTCTGGGTGTGAAAGATGATGAAATCCCTGATGCAGGGATACACAATGACTGGAAAGAGGGTGCGGACGTGTCCGAGTAAAGCTTGGCATTCTAGGTAATAAACCAGAGTACTCTTAGGCACATTGGTGAACTGCCGAAAAGGGATCGACAAAACAGCTCAGTAGGGAGAGGTATATGGCATGGTTATTACGAGACCGACGCGAATGAGGACATAATCCCACACCACACCATATAATCCCCTCATGGAGGAAGGGTAGGCCAAGGGGCCAAGATGGGATGAAGATTCCCGAGGGATGGGGCTTGACCCGAATCCTAGACATTCAGGTGGTCCTACGTATCCCATGAGGATGGAAATCAAGCCACATGTAGTTCTCCAAATGTAGTTTAACGTCATACGGGACGAGGAGGGGAGTAATATACCCCTAAACAAGGGAGGTGTACGGTATGGCAAAGAAGCTGACGTGAATGAGGACATAGTCCCACACCACACCGTACACTCTTATAAGAGAGGACCTGGGTCATGGCCCGGAAAGGCCAAGGGGCCTGATGGTTAGGCATTGGTCAGGAAGGCCTGACCAGCTTGTAGTTTAACGTCTTGCAATGAGGACGAGGGTTGGGGACCTGAGGAGGCCAAGGGGCCTAAGGCTAGGCCTCGTAAAGGGAGGGCGTACGGCATGGTACATGATCCCGACGTGAATAAGGACATAGTCCTACATCACACCGTACACCCTGGGTAAGAGGGGACCTGGGCCGTGGCCCGGAAAGGCCAAGGGGCCTAAGGTCAGGAATTAGTTAGGAAGGCCTGGCTGGTTTGCAGTTTAACATCTTACATGAGGAGGGGGGTCGGGGACTTGAGGAGGCCAAGGGGCCTAAGGCTGGGCCTCTTAAGGGAAGGCGTATGGCCCGGTACATGATCCCGATGTGAATGAGGACGTAGTCCCACATCACACCGTACACCCCTATGGGGAATCAGGGTCGTGGGCCCGATTGCTAGCACCACCTGGGGGGAAGTTTGTCACTTCGGGATGGGGCAAAACAAATCACTGCACTCGATGTCTGGGAAATCTCAGGGTGGACCCGAAGATCCAGGACACCGTTGACCATGTTCAAAACACATCATTCTTATGGTGACCCGATATGGGAGCAACAAATGAGTGTCAACTGCTGACCAAATTCGCAACGCGAGACTTGTATCGGCTTGTTGCTCGAAAACCCTTGGGGGCGTTGGCCCGTAACGGTAGGAGAGCCCTTGGGCATAGTATTCAGGCCGTTCTTGGGGGTCCCTCTGAGTGTGTAAAAAACGATGGAATCCCATTCAAGGAGTGGGTGAAGCATAGCCGTATCCATCCACGAAAGAGGCAGACATCTCCCGGGGGGATGTGCAGCCGGGTCGAGGCTTTCTCGATGTGAGTTGGGGAAAAAGTGTGTACCCTGCCATGTCCTGACCCGAGGGGCAGATTTTGGTTTTTGGGCTGGGCCAACGGATGAAATGCCCGGGCCTTTCTACGTATCTCATGAGGATGAGAATCAAGCCATACGTAGTTCTTGAAGGCCATGCAGTTTAGCATCGTGAGGTGAGGACGTGGGAGGATAGAAGAACAGGAGTGGGCACATGGTGCGACCCTTACAATCCTTGTGTGAGCGGGGTTGTATGAGCGGGGCTAAGGAAGACTACTCCCGGCTACACAAAGATCCTCCAAGGAAACTATTCCCAGGGGGGATAGTGGAAGAGAAAATCTTGGGGCTGGGCTTAAGACGAGGCGTCCGAGCGTTCCTACGTATCCCATGAAGATGGGAATCAAGCCACACGTAGTTCTTAAGATGCATTTTAACATCATGCAGGACGAGGAGCATCTCATTTGGGGATGTGTGCAGTGCAGCAAGTAATCCGACGTGAATGAGGACGTAGTCCTACACCACACCGTACGATCCCGTAAGAGGGTAAGTCGGGAAAAAAACAAGGGGCCTGGGGCCGGACCGCGGTCAGGAAGGTCTGACTGGATTGTAGTTTAACGTCTTGCAGTAAGGATGGGGGGCCTTGGGGCCCGAGGAGGCCAAGGGGCTTGAGGCTGAGCCTCGGTCAGGAAGGCCTGACTGTCTTGCAGTTTAACGTCTTGCAGGAAGGATGGGGGGCCTTGGGGCCCGAGGAGGCCAAGGGGTCTGAGGCTGAGCCTCGGTCCGGAAAGCCTGACTGGCTTGCAGTTTAACATCTTGCAGTAAGGACGGGGATGCAGTTTAGGGTCGTGCGGGACCATCTCACAGTTTAGGGTCATGCAGGACCTTTTTGCCCTAGGAAAAGTATCGCTTGAGGAACTTGGCATTGGTGGGAGTGGTTATACGCTCTCCATCCGTGGTCACCAAGGAGTATGCTCCATTGGGGTAAACCTTATGGATGATATAAGGCCCTTCCCATTTGGGTTCTAATTTGGGTGGTTTCCTACCGGGAATCATTGGCACTCGAAGGGCCAGTACCAGGTCGCCCTGTAGAAAAGAATGGAGACAAACCTTCTTGTTAATGACCCTCGCTATCTTATCCTCATGCCTTTCCAGATTGTGCAGGGCACGAAGCCGGTTCTCATCCAGCGCTTCCAATTCAGCTAGACGGATCTTGGCTACCTCATCTGATGTCTGGTGATCATAAACTGCAGTGCGTAACGATGGCAGCTGGATCTCAATGGGTAGGACGGCCTCACCTCCATACACCAGGGAATATGGGGTCACCTGGGTAGAGTTGCAAGTCGTCGTTCGGTAAGCCCATAGGGTGTTGGGGAGCTTGTCCGACCAACTTTTCTTGTTCTGACCAACCATCTTCTGCAAAATGTTAGAGAGGGTCTTGTTGAACACCTCGATCTATCCATTTTCCTGTGCGTAATAGCGGGAGGTATGGCTCAACCGGATGTCGTACATGGCGTACAATTTCTTTAGTTCAGCCGCTCGGAAGTTGGTGTCGTTATCGGTGAGGACGGCGTGAGGGACTCCAAACCGGTGGATAATATTGGAGCTCACAAAGTCAACGATGGAACGGGCCTTGACCTCTTTGAGCAGAACTGCTTCTGCCCACTTGGAGAAGAAATCTATAGCAGTCATGATGAACCTACACTGGCAGGCTGTTGCCGGTAGATACGGTCCCACTACATCAAGCCCCCATACCACAAATGGCCAAGAGTACTTGGTGGGGTGGAGGGGATCCGGCGGCCGATGTAGGAAGTTGGCGTGAACTTGGCACGTGTGGCATCTCTTGGCATACCCAATACAATCGTGGATCATAGAGGGCCAAAAGTACCCTAACCTCCGGATTTGATGGGACAGCTTCGGCCCAGCTTGATGGACACCACAGGAACCGACGTGAACCTCTTTCATAACTTGAGGTATCTCTACTCCTTGGATGCAACGGAAGAGGAAACCATCGAAACTCCGCTTATAAAGGATCTGTTCAAGACTGGGGCCGCTCTGGAGGGTAAATTGCAGCGCGCGGCGTCGGATTTGCTCGCGCTCGGCCCGATCGTCCGGGAGGCGACCATTTTGGAAGTACTCGACAAAAGGTGCCCTCTAGTCGGGAGTGGCTTCAATCACTGCGTCTGACGAACCTGGGACCCCTGACGTGGAGGGTCCGGCAGTGATATGACTTACCCGCAGGCCATCATTGTCCTCTTGGGTGATGGGGTCAATGACTATCCGGTGTGCCACATGTATGATCAAATCATCTTGCTTGGGTTCTGCGAGCGATGCGGCCAAGCCGTCCAGGGCGTCTGCTTGGTCGTTTTGCGACCGTGGGACATGGGTAACCTCTGGTCGAGAAGAGAACTGGGCCATTAGGCGGAGGTTGTACTCCAGCAACGGTGCAAGCTCCCGTTTCCTGACGATGTAGTCACCATTAACCTGTTTGATTACCAGCTCAGAATCTCCCTTCACATGTAGATGGGGCACATGGATCTCAAGGGCCAGCTCGAGGCCGGTGATGAGAGCGTGGTACTCTACCTCGTTGTTTGTACAGCCTTCTGACAACAGGAATGAGTATGGAAGGACGGCCTGTGCCTGAGTAATGAAGACAATACCCGAGCCCACTCTGTTGAGCTTGGGATCATTGAGCCTCCTACCGGTGGGGCTCCGGGAGGCGCCGTCGAAATGAATTTGCCAACACGGGACAACATGATCGACTAAGAGGATCGTCTCATCATAGAAATCCAGGTCCAGTGATTGATCCACGGAGGTTGGATGGGCAGCTAAAAATTCCACCAATGCTTGTCCCTTAATGGCCTTCTGAGGTACAAACCTGATATCAAACTACTGGAGAATCACTTCCCACCGTGCTAGTCGGCCAGTCAGCATGGGGCGGTTCAGGATGTACTTCAGTGGGTCTACCCGAGAGACCAATTGCACCTCATGGTGCTATAGGTATTGTCACAACTTCTGCACGGCGAATACGAGCACAAGGCATCTCTTTTTGATAGGGGAGTATCTGACCTCCGTATCGAGAAGCATGTAGCTGAGATAGTAGAGACTATTCTCAGTACCCTCGTTATTCTTCTGGGCGAGCAGCGCACCGAGGGATCTCTCCAGGGCGGTCACGTAAAGGACCAGCGGCTTTCCAGAGATGGGTGGCATCAAGACTGGAGGTTGGAGAAAATACTGCTTGATTTCCTCAAAGGCGGTCTGACACTCCTCATCCCATTCGTAGGTGGCGCCCTTCTTCATGAGCTGGGAAAAGGGCTTACACTTGCCGGCCATATTTACGATGAATCGGCGTATATAGGCTAAGTGGCCTTGAAGGCCTCGAAGCTCCCGAATGTTGCTTGGGGGAGGCATTTGGCTGATGGCCTTGATCTTCTCCGGGTCGATCTTGATACCTCGGTATCTGACAACAAAGCCTAGAAACTTCCCGGAGGTGACCCCGAAGGCACACTTCAGCGGGTTCATCTTCAGGTGACGGGAACGGAGGAAACCGAACACTTTCTCAAGGTCTTTGAGATGGTCTTGGCGCTGACATGATTTGACTACGAGGTCATCCACGTAGCATTCCACCAATGTCCCGAGGATCGGTTTGAATATGCGATGCATGGCCCTCTGATAAGTGGCACCTGCATTTTTTAAACCGAATGGCATAACCTGGTAGCAAAAGGTACCTTGGGGAGCCCTGAAGGCAGTGGACTCCTCGTCTTCGGGGGCCATCCGGATCTGGTTGTACCCGGAATATCCATCCATGAAAGAGAGGGCTTGGAACCCGGCCGTGGCATCAATCAACAACTCCGTCACCGGGAGTGGGAAGTCATCCTTTGGGCAGTGGCGATTAAGATCGCAGAAGTCGATGCGGACTCTGATCTGCCCATTCTTCTTCCTGACTGGCACAATGTTGGAAATCCATTTGGGGTACTGGACTTCTTTAACGAAGTTGGCTCTGTTAAGCTTGTCAACTTCGGCATCAACCATAGCATCATGAGAAGGGTGCATTTTCCTGGGGGGCTGCTTAAACCCACGATGTTTTGCCGGGAGGCCCAGACGGTGAACGACTACCTAGGGATCTAGCCCTGGCATCTCATTGTAACTCCAAGCAAACACATCACGGTGCTGTTTGAGGAAGTCTACGTACTGCTGCCTCTCCTCGGGGGACATGGCTGCACTGATCAATGTGGGTTTCGGATCTGCCTCGCTACCAAGGTTCACCTATACCAGTTCATCAACCGTGGTAGAGACGCCTTCTTCAAAGGCGGGGGGAGCATCCTCCAGGTCTTCCTCCCCACCCGTGGGGGGACTTCCCGCGACGGAAGATACTTCTGGGCTATCAAAACCCGAGGGGCAGCTGGTGCCGGCTTGGGTAGCAATGGTCATCACATCGGGAGACTCACTTTCCATTGAAACCATAGCGATGAAGGCAGTCGACCCTATCACATCTGGCCTTCGGCCTAAGGGGCCATGTTTGATAATATCAAAGCAGTGGTGACATGTCGGCCTGAGTCAGTCGATTCCAGCCCGGCAAAAGAGACACGTATGGCACACCGCCGTTGTCATAAGCTTGACGTCCCGGTACCGTACAGGGGTAGGAGGTTCCGGGATCACCTGATCCTGGTTGATGTAGGAGTACGAGGTGATTTTCCGTCGTCTCTTGGACACGGGAACATGCCTTCCTTGCGTACCTGAAACAACAAAACATTGCCCCATGTTGGGGGTCGTGGCCTCCAACTGATGGATCAGGAGGACGTAGGCGTCATCCATGCTTGCCCAGGGATTACTTGTGGCCGGGGCGGGTTCATCCTCACTTACTAGGATCTGTTTATCCTTACTTTTGTAATAACCCGCATCCAGATAGCGGGCCTCACAAGAAGCGAAAGGGGACGCATCTCCTTGGAGCACGCCTACTCGACCATTGAGCGAGTACTTGAGGCATTGGTGATACGACGAAGGGACCGATGCATGCAGATGGATCCATGGCCTACCCATCAACGCGTTGTAGGCGGTGTCCTGAGAGACGACCATGAACTCGGTGCTGGAAATTAATCCACCGAACTGAGTCTTCAAGCGGATCTTGCCGACTGGGGTTTTCTCGGTCCTGTCGTACCCCTGAATCCTGAGGTCAGAGGGAGTTAAATCACCTTCAGATAGACCCAGCTTTTGCAAAGTCCGGGTCAGAATTAGATTGATTCTGGAACCCATGTCAACGAGGCAGCGGTGGACTTCCACACCATTGAAGTGGCCAGTGATGTACAACGGGAGAATGTGCCCCTGTATAGGAGGGTCCTCATCTTCACCAGAGAACGCGATAACCGCCAGACATTCGGCGTTTTCAATCGTCTCGGTATAGAAGGCTTCTGCAGCTGCTACCTCTGTCTCGAACTGGAGGGGGCTCTTTAGGGCCTCGGAAAGTGCCTCGCGCATTTCAGATGACAGGAGAAGGGCCTCAAGGATGGAGAGCCTCGCCGAAATGTCGGCCAAGTTCTTCAGAACATCGTACTTTCGTGCCAGACGCGAACCTCTTCTTAGAGGAGGTTGTTCGGCATTTGGAGGCATAGTGGGTCCTGCTGGTTGAACCGGCGATCGGCTAGTACTGGGTACATCTTGCTGCCTACTAGTAGAAGTCTGGAGAGTAGTCGCCGGACTAGGATCGGACAGCAGAGGCTGGCCTGTAGCTGGGCAAGACTAACTGTGATACGAACGAGGCAGCTCTCCCCGATCCAGTAGCACGAACGACGGCGGAGGTAGAGCCGAGGGCGTTAGATGGCGTTGCGCGTGCTGAGCTCTGCGCTGAGCCTGTTGTCTGGTCTCAGTAGCATGCACGACTTGGCTGAAAGTGCCTGCTAACGTACCTCGATGACCGGCGCGGTTACGATTCCGCTGACGTTGACATTGGCTGGAAACGTTGGGGAGGTTTGCCTGGCGCTCCCCCTCGTCAGGAGTCATATAGGGCTTTACCAGCTCCATGGTGTTAACCGAAGCGTACCCCTGGCTATCACTCGAGGATTCATCCACCGCTGGGCGGATTCTGGGAGGAATCCCCATTTCAAGGGGCATAAAGTCGCCGAGAGTGCAGGATGATGACGGCACTGGCGGTGCGCGTTGCTTCTTCTTGCGTCGCCGCTGCTTGCCCTTTTGGGAAGAGGTCGACTGTGAAGACGATGCGGATGCACCAGCTACTTCTTCTGAAGGTTCCGGCTACTTCAGGCATGCCCGGATGATACCTTGGGCACGAACGACGGTTTTTCGAGCCATCTAGTCATCGTATTTCCAGGATCTGCGGCTAGGGACCTGCTGCCACTCGCCTTCATTGTCGCTGCCAATCTCTGATCCTGTAGAGACACCCGCCACTTGCGCTGGCGCTGGGCCCAACTTGACTATGTTTTTGTTGACCTGGTCTTGAAGCCAGTCTTTAAACACATAGCATTGCTTAAGGGTGTGCCCCAGAATCTGATGATAAGGGAAGTAGTTGGGGTGATCGGTGAGATTTGCCTCTGTCGGCCTTCTGCACTCGGGCAGACGCACAATCCCTTGCTCTAGAGCACTTCAGAAATAGCCAGGGACCTGATTTTCGTTGAAAGAATAAGTCTGGTGCCTTCTTTCCGGATAGGGGGCCCTGGGGGCCTGGCCCTGATGAGGGGCTGGAGGGGCCTGCCGAGGAGGCGGCGCCTGATTGTCTCACCTAGGTGGTGGTGGTGCATTGCACGGGGGAACCTGTCGGTTCTACGGTGGTCACTGCTGGGCAGGAGCCTATGCTTGAGGTGGAGGACCTCTGCAGGGTTGTGGGGGTGGTGCCGCCAGCAGTAACTCCAGCTGCCTTGGGGCTTCTTTTTGGGCCACCGTGGCGGTTTCAGCCCTGGCAGTCCTCCTGGCTGGGATCACAGGGGGCAACAAACTTGCCTGACTAGCCTGTTGCAGGGCTTCCCCGAGGTGCTGAGCCTTATCTGAGAAATATCTAAACCCTCCAGGGTAGTTCTGGGTGATCAGGGAGGGTACTAGCTCGGTCTTGACGTTCCCCACACACATCGTCAGTAATTTCTCCTGAGTCAGTGGCATATCGAGGGAATACGTAAGTCCCTTCCACCGGGCGATGAAATCTGCGACTCGCTCATCAGGCCTCTGCTTGCACTTGAAGAGGTCTGCAATGCTGGTCTTCCGCATGGTAGAGTTGAACTGGTATAAGAACTGCCGGCGAAGATCCTCCCAACCGGTCAACGATCCGATAGGGAGCTGGTTGTACCAGACGAATGTCGGACCTTCCAATGTCTGTAAAAAACATCAGAGTTTGGTGGCTTCTTGCTAAGCCGGGGTCCCCAGCATGGGGCCACACCTGGAAGAGAAATGAGCCAAGTGTTGGGGCGGGTCCCCTGTCCCGTTGAAGGGAGAGAAAGTGGGGTTCCCAAAACCCGGGGGTGCGAGCATATCATCTACCCATGCGGGATACGACTTGCCATCCAGTGGGACCGCCACCTGCCGCATTTCCAATGCTTCAAGGCGGGTTGTGAGTGCTGCAATAAGATCATTCGGGAGGGGGTCCCTGTCTTGACGGGGATCCCTAACCACAAGTGCGTTGCCAGGTTCTTCAACATAGTAGATGGCTTCGGCAGCCCATGGATCAACTGGCGGAACGACCTGCAGGGCGACTGGGGGAACCCGGACTGAGTTCTTCAGATTTCCCCGTCGCTCGGGGGGGGGGGGGGGGTGGCGAGACGTATCATGCCCTCTTGCCATACATTCCAGCTTCTTCCCTGTCTGTGGAAGTAGCATGATCAGGGTTTCCCGGAGGCATCTCACTGGGGGGGAATTGTTCCTGCCCCTGCGGCCCCGGCCTAGGATCACCATAGTCGGGTCGCCGCTCTACGACGCGCTCAGCCAAGAGTTCATCAACCAGCCTCTTCTTCTCAGCAAGCTGCTGGAATAATGTGGCCTTCTCGGGATCCTCTTCTGTCTTCTGCGTAGAGGCGGACGGGTCGGAGTGCTTGAAAGTTCTGACGTGCTCCTTACCCTTACCGGTGTTTCGACCGAGTACCAGCGACTCGGTGGGTACGGGGAGGCCTAGCAGGTTCCTCTGCTGACGGGTAACCCTCCCTGATGGGTCCAATAGTGGCGGTACTCCCTCGGGGGGTAAGTCTCCATCAAGGAATTCGAGCTCGTCTTCCTTCTCCACGATGTCATCCATGTGGACTACGACCCCTCTCGAGGGAATGTCCTCGATGTCGCATAGCGAATCAAGCTTCCGTCGGATAGGGTCGAATAGGAGAGTGGAATAGTTTCCCCAACCACGGACTTGCACATGGAGGGTGGCTTCCCTAACGATTCTACAGAGTGATTTAAAACTCTGAACACATTTTTGTTGAAGGGCGATCTGGTGGCCTGGCGACTCAGGGTGCTGGGCCACAAGAAGTGCAGCCGCATTGATCAGGCGGCACTGCTCGCCAATTTCTTCGAAGTGCTCTCGACTTCTGGGGTACACCACCCGTTCGTAACGGAGGCGGAAGTGTGTCGCCCATAGGGTTCGACAAAATTACCCCACTTCTTCGGGGGTAAGAGACTCTGGTACGCGAAAATTCAGCGTCGTCGTCGGCCAGAACTTCTCCGGGAAGTAATCCGCTGCAAGAATACTCCAGAAGCTCCTGGGCTCGGCCTCAGGGTCTGGCCCTGTAATGCCCCACTCATCAACCAGGGGCGGCTGGGGGACCGGTAGCGGTACCGAGGCAGACCTCTGGGATAGCAAACTCGGCGGTGGAGAATACGGAAAACGAGCTAACTGGCTGCTGAATTCTGGGCCATCCTCCGAAGAGCAGGGTGACCTGGCCATGATGTCACGGTACGACGGGCTGATAGCCACAGCTTCCAGCACAGGAATCGCGGCTACCGGTGACAGGTCGTGTTGTCTCTCTACCACCGTTGGCCCCCAAAACAGCTCTCTATGATCTCTGGTAGAGGTAGAGGGCGCTTCTGGTGACGATGGCGATGATTGCGCGGTTGAGACCTACGGGATTCCCAAGATTTCTTCCTCCTGGATGTACCTGCGGAGAGAGATGGGAATCTGGTGGACCTCATATTCCAGGAGAGTGAGGCTAACGCATCTGGTTCCTGCCCCAGTCCTTGATATGGAGGAGCCGGGAGAAGTTTCCATCGCTGAATCGCATTCCGCTTCAGAGTCGGAGAAGCGGGCAGGTTTGATCTCTACCCGAGCCTTCCTAGGATTCTTCTTGTGGCGGCGAAGACCTGCTCTCCTGCCCTGGGGTGGCTCTTCGGGACAGGGTTGATCCCTATCAGGCAGTATCGGGGCGGCGCTGGCGTCGCGGCGGAGAGGGCCCCCACTCGAGATGGCTGAGGTGCGAGTGGCACCGGGGAAAATGTCGAAGGTTACATAGGGAGGACCTCCATGAACAAGACCCATGTAGGCGGGGCCTCTGTTGGAATTGGCAGGAGCATGGGGAGGACCTCCATGGTCGCTGCGGGCGGAGTGAGGCTGACCTTCACTCCTCGAGTTGCTGGGGCGAGGAGGACCTTCGCCGGTTGCAGAGAGGACGTAGGGAGGGCCCCCACGTTGGAGAAGGACCGGATGGACGGTGCCTTCAGATCGGCGGTCGGGGGTAGGAGGATGGACTCCATACCATGTATAGTGGGCGCCGGAAAGATTTCTGTGCTGAGCGTCACTACCGCGGGGCAAGTCTTCCTTCGGGGTGGGGGTAGCACGAGGCATGCCTCCATGAAAAACATCGGAGCGGGAAAGGCCCACGCTCTGTGGAGTAGTGGTACGGGGGGGACCTCCGTACGGGGTGACATCACCGCGGGTAAGTTCGCCGTGATCACCACTTGGGCCTGCAACCCGGAGAGCCAACCCAGCCTGCTCGCGGGGCGGTTGGGGTCTCGATCCTGGTTGGGTAAAGGAATGCACCTGCTCAGTGTATGCAGGGGCTTCATGATGCACGTTGGCGGTGACTCGGGCCACTGTAGCTGTCGACGTCGGCGTGCCTGGGCGAGCGTCCCCAGCCCGGGCCCGGCGCTGACATCGGGTCAGGCGAGCTGGTGCAGGTGGTGCAGGGGCATGGCCTGCCTGCTCTTCCTGCGGAGCCGGACGGCGGCACTGACGCAGCCGGGCGGGAGCTCTCGCCTGGAGACCTTGGGTCGGGACCCTGAGCGGGCTGAGCCGGACGGTGACCGCCTCTTCGGCGTAAGGCGAGGAGTCGTCAAGGCGTTCCGGGGACAGGCTCCCGAAACTATTGAACGTTGGGGTGGGGAGCAGGGGCTCCATGCACGGCCTGTTAGGGCGGCGTTGACGGCGGGGCCTGGAGGCCTCCAGGTCCAAGCGGACCATATCCCTAGTTGGGATGACCCCTTCCTCCTCGTACCTGCGCACGAGGTTGTTGATCACCCTTCGCTGGATG
This sequence comes from Viscum album, assembly GCA_963277665.1. NCBI lineage: Eukaryota > Viridiplantae > Streptophyta > Magnoliopsida > Santalales > Viscaceae > Viscum > Viscum album. The sequence continues at coordinate 512,177,514 of OY728145.1, forward strand.
ACCTCTGATGGGGAAAGGGGACGTGGGCGCCCCGTATTCCGCGATGTGGCGGTCATCGTGGCAGTAGCGGCGCCATGTGGGGTGGCTATGGCGATGTTTCCCCTGCCCATGCGTAGGCTAGCGGGCGGTGATCGCGTCTCTGTAACAGCAACCTGGTTCCTGAGAAACGAAGAGATCAACTCATCAGTACTGAGAGGAAAAGGATTGACAGCCAGTGCCCCAGTGTCCTTCTATTCTCCACGTCGGTAAGAAGGATCCACGCCAACACGCTGCAGAACGTGATGCCCCACGTTCTACTGCCCTGACTTTCGGTGAGTTTCACGACAGGCACGCTATTTTCTAGGCGGGACCAGGCACCGGATATCTGGATCCGGTGACTCGTCAATCTACTGGTGTCTCGAACGCTACTAATCTCCATATTGAGGAGAAGAAATTCACGTCGGGTTCACCATTTCTGTTTCCGACGCTTTCGCCGGGGCGCGCGTGCATCCATCCGTCCGTAGAGGAGGACGCGCGGTGCTTGTTGCCCCACATTCCCGCTTTCCAAAGGCGGGCGGCATTCGCTCCTTGTTTAGGGACGTCTGCTCCTTGATCGAAACGGGATGATGGGATGTCGTCTCCTCCTTCTGGGGACTCCTCCTCAGAACTCGTCACCTAGTCCGGGTCTCCCTCATAGATTTAATACGTAGTTCGTGAAACTTTTCCCAGTGCCATGTTTCCATGGACGCCGGTTAATTACACTGCTTCTGTTAGGACATTCCAAAGGGTCCAGTCAGGGCAGCAACCTTCAGTCAGGGGAGTAGTCACATCGAGACATCAGTAGCGTGTTTGGATGCTGGGGAACCTGGCATGTCTGTCTATTATCCCTGGTCACAGGCCTTCTCGAGGGCGTGGAAGGCCGAGGCATCCCACATCGAACGCGGGGAATTATATGCCATAGACACATATCTGAGGTTTTCCTCAGCTTCCCATGTTTAGCACAGGGTATGCCGCGAGTTTAATGTCCAATGGAGACGGATCAGCCCAATCAGAGCATTAGCTAGGATAGATCGGATTGAGGGATTCCCCTTGAAGGGATGCCGATACTGGGGCCAGCCCATGGGCGGCTGTACCGATATGGTCTCACCGAGATATGACGGTCCGGGCGAGAATCGGGATCGGTGATAGGTGGATGAATGGAGTGGAGTGGGAGTGAAATGGGACCATCACAGGGTCGACGGTGAGGTTGGGCTTGAACCTTGGAGAGGCTTCCTACGTACCCCCGTGGAAGGGAATCAAAGTCCGCGTAGTTCGGGATGGTGCCGGTAAACCGACATGAAGGTGGAACTTGGCCCGATGAATGTCGTCAGCGAACCAACGTGAAGGTGGACCATGGTCCGATGGGCATCGTCAGCGTACCGACGTGATAGTGGACCTTGGTCCGATGAATGGTTGGCTTGAGCCTCTGGAAGGCTTCCTCGGTACCATGCCTTGACATGGATCAAAGACCTCGTAGTTCAAAGGGTTTCATCGGTGAACTGACATGAAAGCAGACCCGTGGGTCCACTGGTGGTGGGCTTGAACCTCGAGAAGGTTTCCTACGTACCATGCCTTGACATGGATCAAAGTCCTCGTAGTTCAAAGGATTTATGGGATACAGTTTAACGTCATGCGGGATGGTAGTGAATCCTGACGTGAATAAACAACGGGCGGTGGGTGTTGGTGAACCGACGTAAATGAGGGACCTTGGTCCAATGGGAGATGTGCTTGATCCTCTGGGAGGGTTCTTACGTACCATTCCTTGACATGGATCAAAGTCCTCGTAGTTCAGGTGAAAATGGGGGCTTGGCACATCGACAAGGAGACGGTTTGGGCCAATGATTGTTGGGCTTGAACCTCGGGGAGGCTTCCTACATACAATACCTTGACATGGATCAAAGTCCTCGTAGTTCAGGTTGTGGAATACAGTTTAACGTCATGCGGGACGGGGGTGAACCGACGTGAATGAGGTCGGAACGACCGGATGGTGGTTTTGAACCTCGTAGAGGCTTCCTACTTACCATGCCTTGACATGGATCAAAGACCTCGTAGTTCGGGTTAGTCACAACAGCTTTCCGTCGGACTAGGATGCAGTTTAAAGTCATGATGAACGAAGGTAGAACTCGACGTGAATGATGATGGGTGGGATTGAACCTCGTAGAGGCTTCCTACGTACCATGCCTTGACATGGATCAAAGACCTCGTAGTTCAAATGGGGCTTTGTCGGCGAACCGACATGAAGGTGGAACTTGGTCCAATGAGTGGTGGGCTTGAACCTCGGGGAGGTTTCCTACGTACCATGCCTTGACATGGATCAAAGACCTCGTAGTTCAGGTGGGAATGGGCTTGCAGTTTAACGTCATGCGGGATAGGGCGTGCAGTTTAACGTCATGCTGGACGAGGGAGAAACTCGACGTGAATGAACGACCGAGCAATGTGGCTTGAACCTCATGGAGGCTTCCTACATACCATGACGTGACATGGATCAAAGTCCTCGTAGTTCGCTAGGGGTGGGGGTCAGGGTCGGTGCTCACTCTAAGCCCACGTGAGTCATGCTCGGTGTGAGAAACAAGAGGTTGCAAAGACCTGATGATCACGTCGCGAAGGGTGCGTCCGTGAGAAGCGAAGAGGGGCTTACGCGTTAGGCAGCCCATGGTGCTGGGACTTACTCCAGGATGGAGGCCCATAGTGCGACAAAGTGCAGCGAAAGAGGAATTTGGGACCAATGATGGGAAGTGCCTCGTTCCCCATCATTCCCTCCACTGACCTTAGTAGTGGGGAAGTACGGAGATTCAGAGGTGCAGTCATCCGTTGGGGAACTAGGGTCTCCCTTCTCCTTTGAACATACGTCACTTCGATAAGGAGGATATCATCCCTTGTGGATGGGTGATTCCATTCCTATGGAGACGAGTGGTGTAAAGAATGTTCGAGCTGGGGGGGACCCTTCGTGAGAGACACGAGGTCAGGTCACAGTTTAACGTCATGTGTTGAGGACGTGGTGCTTGGCAGTTTAACGTCCTGCAGCTCAGACGAGGTGGGTTCACTCAGCACCCCTAGGACTTACATAACCGATACCCTCTGGTCCTTGGGGAAGGGAAGGTACCAGTAAGGCCATGGTCAAGGGGGGTTGTGGAACGAACCATCAAGGGGTCTACTTTAGCGTGGCTATGCGAAGAATCAATAGCTGTTAGCGTGCCTATGCGAAGAAGCATTAGGTGAAGCAACGCTACGGGTGGTATTGTCCATGGGACTTTGAAATCACATCATGAAAACCTGGAGGGTCGCACGGGAAGAGGAATTGCTAAGCAAAGGAGTGTGCTTCGTGAAGTGGAGTGCCTTGGCCTTAGCATGGGGCATAGGTGTGAATGGAGGGTGCTTCGCAAAGTGGAACAGTGTTCGCGGAGCACCGCTTCGCGAAGAAGGGGTGCCTCGCGAAGCAGGGTCCTGCGAAGTAGTGTGCTTCGCGATGTGTAGCGATCCTTCCTTAGCATAGGAATCACTAGTACATGTTGGGTGTTTCGCGAATCATAAGTGCTCCGCGGCTGCCCGGGTTCCCTTGGGAATCCCCTTCCTTCACGAATGCCCTTGAGCTTCGGGAAGGGAATCCCTCTCGGAAGAGGGGCTCAAAACGAGACAAAGCAGAGGCGTCTCACGAAGTAGAAATACCTCACGGAGCTCATGATTCCCGGGGCAAAGAGTGCTTTGCGATTCGGGAGAGGAGAATCCGAAAGGTTGGATTGTCCGTCCTCGGGACTCAGGGGGAGTCCAGTATTTATAGGGAAGGGGCGCCGTGAAGCAGAACTCGCGTGCCGCCTCTGGTGCTTCGCGGCGCGCTCGCGAACGTCAAATGTGTTCGCGGAACGTTACTACCTCTGGAGCTTCGCAGCAGTCTCGCGAACGTCAAATGCGTTCGCGGAGAGTTACCGCCTCTGGAGCTTCGTGGCGGTCTCACGAACGTCAAATGCGTTCGCGAAGAGTTACCGCCTCTGGAGCTTCGCGAGGCCGCGATGATCGGGGCGCTTCGCGGTGGTGCTTCGTGTCGGGGCTTTGCGGCGGGGCTTCGCGAGGCAGCGCACCAGCCTTCTTTTTCGTGCCTTCCTTTCGTGCCATATTTTGGCGCCAACAATGATAAAACTAATTATTTAGTAACTATAACTATTAACTTAATTTAATTAATAACTTTTTAATTAAATTATGTTTTACCATAGTATTATTAAGTGAATAATTTTATAAATAATATAAAAGTAAATAATAATTATCAATCGACTACTGTTAACTTTTAACAAGTAATATTACACTTAATTTTAAAAAAATAACCATTTTTCTTTGCATCCTCATTTTTTTACTTTTATTTTCTATTCATTTGTGCAGGTTCATACCAAAGTTAGAAACACGTCCAGATTCACTTAACTAACTAAACGAGAGTTAGTTATGTGAGAAAAACTAGTGCAACGTGCTGGTTGCAAACAAACACATGTGCACAGTGCTTAAGTGAAGGACTTTTTGAAGTCGGTGGATGAGAGCAGTGACATGCGTAGATGACGGTGGATATTAAAGCAGAGCATTAGTAGAATTTGAGGATACTCTCATTCACTGAATAAAAAAAAACACTATTGGAGATCAAACGGAGACACTCGTTCGACGAGCACACTAGTCTCAGAGCAGAGCAGAGTACCTGGATCACTTCTCGGAGAGCCACTCTTTGGAGTTCCAAGGGCCAGGAGCACCAGCAATTGATGCGAGCAGAGGGATTTTTCTTCCTCTATTTTCCTTCAAACATATTCCACTGTAATTGAATGACCTTTGTATTCGAGATAGTGATAATTAAAAATATATTAGTTAGCTAAATTTTTATTTCGGGGAGAGTTCTTGATCTAATGGTGATCTTTTTCATCCTCTTCATTAAACATTTCTCTTGTGATTAAAATTTATCAGCGAGATCAATTCTAATTACAAATTTATGCTTTGTACCACACACACTGAATTTTCAGAACTCTGTAATCATTTGGTGAGTTTGATTATGGAATCATCTTTTAAACAATCAACTTATAATAGAAAACTTCAGTACTTATGGCGAGTTTGTGTTGTTGATCTTTTTTAAATAATTTTTCTGAAGTTGTACTTCTTTGGAGTGGCGAACTCTAAGTTGTACAATTTCCGCAATTTAGCTCCTGGAAAGGGAAGTAAGTTGCCTTTATGCAGTGGTACAATGCAGTAATTTTACATGAATATGAGAAACAATTTAAACCAGTAGACTAGAGTAATCCCCGAGCGTTCTTTTCTGTTTGTCTTTTATTAGCATTTTATTTTCTTTATTTTACCTTATTCTTAGTTGTTCTCTGTTCATTTTAGGTTAAAGAAACTTTTACAAGAGATGTTTAGTTTTACTTTTCAGTTTATAAAAACTTAAAAAAAATTAAAATATAAAAATATAAAAAGTAAAAATTAGAAAAACCACTTCGCTGCTGACAACAGTGGAATTTTCTGAGTTTTTAGTTTAGTAGTGTCCAATTTTACCTTCCCTGTGGGTTCGACCCATCTTGCCACATATACTGTAGTTAGTAGGAATATAAATATTAAACTTTGACCCGCTTCAATGACGGTTTACGTCAATTGAAATTTTTAAAAATGGATTATATATTTGGAATCAAAATAATTTATAATTTATAGTATGTTAAATATAGTTTTTGACCAAGAATATTATTGATAGAAAATAAAATTAATTTCAAAAATTAAGGGAAAAAATGTGTTTACTTAGTGGTTAAACCTTAAAAGTATATGTCCAAATGAACTAGAAACTTGTCCAAAAACCATTGTTTGGACATTATTATACCATATACTCACATGGATATAATATTTCTCATTATTTTGGGAATATTATGTAAGGGATACCTCCCAATAGTGTTTACCTTTTCATATTTACAAGAATGTTACTCCATCTCCACTATAAAAAGGAACTCACCCTCCCCACTTATTCACACTTATCAAGAACTTTGACTCAACAAAAACATTCCAAAATAATCTCACAAAATAAATCATCTCATCCTAAAATCCCAAATTTTTCATAAATAAAACCAAATAAATCTTTTTGTGAAAACCAAAAGAAGTTACCCGAAAAAGAAGTAGCACTCTTCAACAAAAAATTTTGTTATATTTATTTGTCAAACCACTTAAATTAACCTTATTCCATAATTATATAATAAAATAAGTATCCAAAATATAATAATATGTTTTTATATTAATTTTTATACCTACACCTTCACACACATCCCTAAAATTAGATATTCAATCATTGTTCATGTGTATGATGGTCTATCTCCTCATGAACCGATGTCATTCTTTATTCTATTACCACCACTCAAGGTTGGTAAAAATGGTATAAATTACTATTTTTAAATGATATATATTATGTTTATAATTTTATTATGAATATGTAATATTTATATAACACATACCTTCATGATTTTTATTTTTTGTAATATGATAACATAGTTTGTGGACGTGAGGACCACTGCCTCCTCAAAGCGATATGATTCATTCACTCTTTACATAGAATGTATGAAGTATGTGTTTTATAAACATATATGATATAAAATAAATTATTATTATATTCATGAAATAATTATATATATAGAAATATAACATATCATTTTTATTCTTTACATTTCCACACTAAAAAGTGATAACATCATTCGTGGGCGTGTGGACTTCTACCTCCTCGAAGTGATGTGATTCTTCCTTTTTCATCTCAATGTCACACTAATGTTATATAAAAGTATATGAAATTAAAAAATGGTTTTTATGATATTATGGTCATTCTAGAAAGATATAAATTACTTACCTTCTTTCCATAATTATCATTAAAAATGGGAATGTTACTCATGTGTACGTACAACCTATCGTCTCAATGATGATATTGTGGGTTCATTTTTCATAAAAATATTTACTATATGATTATAAGTGTATACTTGATTTAAAAATCTGATAATTATGTCATGTTCATTTCTTTGGATATATTTAAATAATTACCTCACTGATCATAGTCGACCTTCCATAGTCATTTTTGACACATAAGGTGAATATGGTCTAAAAATATGATTTAAATATTATTGATTAATTAATTGTATATAACTTGTTTTTTAGTGAAATAAAAGTTTTAATAAACTTGTAAAATGTTCATAAGAAATTAAATAATTAACAAAATTTTATTATTCATGGATATATAGGTCAATAATAACAAATCAGACTCAAGGTAAATGATTTCTTAACTGAATTTACATTGATTAGGTTAAACTTATATTTGATTGGTTATGTTATACCAACAATATGTGTGAAATGAACTTTTATTTTTTTATAATTTATTTCCAATTTTATTGTGTGGATTTAAATTTTTCACGCATAATTATTTCATTGATTTATTCTCATGCCAATGATCTAATCTTTGTAAGTGTTTTTCTCATCTCACTTTTGTTTCCAGGAGATATAATAAATATTCACACCTTATTTTTGTGGTTTATATATTACCCATTAATGTATTTGATGATTCTTTTACATAAATTTATGTGATTTTTTCCAAACATTTTGATGATTTATCTCTCACGGTGTTTACAATATCAAAGTTTCCAAACCTTTTGATGATATCTCTCTCACAAGGTTTACGATATCAAAGTTTCCAAACCCATAATGGATCTTTCTCACAATTAGCCTTCCATGTGACATTTGTTAGGTTGTACACGTATTTTATTTTATGAGGTGTATATACTAATCCTTTGAAATATTATATAATGAATTTCCTTATTATAATGATATTAATAGTTTTATTTAATGTTATTTCATTCATGGGTATTTTTATTTAAATTTTCCAAGGTTGTATGGGACACTTTGGAATGTTTAAAGATTATTTTCCTTTAGAATGTTTAATTATGTTTTAAGGGTATTTCCATTCATCAATGTCAACAACCCTTGTTATTAGTTATCCTTATCTGGAAATATTTCTTATTGATACAATCCTCAATATTTTCTATTAGTATTAATTTTTATTCAAATATATTGTTGCGGAGCCTGTTTTTTAACTGGGTTAAACATTTATTGAAGATATTTTTATTGAACCTATTTCTTTTACATGGGTTAATTGTGTTTTAAAGATATTAATATTGAACCCATTTATTTTTAATGTGATAATCATGTTTTATAGATATTTTTATGGAACCCATTTCTTTTCCATGGGTTAATCATGTCTCAAAGAGATCGTTATTGAACCAAATTCTTTTCCATATTTTAATCATATTTTGAAGAGATTGTTATTGAACCCATTTTTTTACTTGTGTTCATTATGTTTAAAGAGATTGTTATGGATCACATTTATTTTCAATGGGTTAATCATGTTTAAAAGATATTTTTATTTAACCCATTTCATTTCACTAAGTTAATCATATCTCTAAGTGATTGTTGTTGAACCTGTTTCTTTTCTATAGTTTAGTCATGTTTTGAAGAGATGGTTATTAAACCCATTTATTTTATGTGGGTTTTTAATGTTTTTAATATATTATTATTGAAAACATTTCTTTTCCATGGTTTGAACATATTTTGAAGAGATTATTACTGAAATAATTTATTTTACATGGGTTAATCATGTTTAAAAGATATTGACAAGAAATCAATTTCCATTACATGGGATGATCAAGTTATGAAATGGATAATGGTTATTCTTATTAATTATGACAAAAATTAATCGTTTATGTGATAATATTTCTAAAAAGCGCTTGTATGTTTTATGAGTGGTTATGTTATAAACCAATGATGGGTGGTTTTGTGATAAACCAATAATGGGTGGTTATATGATGAACAAATGACTGGTGGTTACATAGTAAACCAATTATGGGTGGGTCCATGATATCCCTCCAATTCATTGGGTACGGAACATGGTTGTGTGGATGTTCCATTTTTAATAGTGATTATAAGAGTGAAATGAATATGTTTTCCCAAGTACGTACATGTTTTTCTTATTATTTATATGTGTTTATAATGTTTATAATGTTTATAATGATAGATATTGATATCACATAGCTCATGGTTATTGATTTTGTGGACCGTTACCTTTTCCATGTTTTTATATTTGATGATCTAGGTTTTTATGGGTACGAGTTCTTTATTATTCTCTCAAGAACTTCTACTATGTCATCATAACCTCATGCACTATTATTCTCATTGATAAAATTTGAATCTTAATTATTATGTTTACCCTTATTAATCATTTTATCTCACCGTTATTATATTTTCTTTTCCCCATTTTTTAAAGAATAATGTTAAAAACGTTATGTATAATACTTATTTCATATGGATAATTATGATGTAGTAATGTGAAAAGGCAAATATGGGTTACGAGGGGGGAAATTTGATTTTAATTCATGTGAATTAATTATTTAAGAGTTTTTCCTAAATATCTAAAACTTTAAACCTAACAAAATACATCTATTATGTAATTGATACAAGTTTTACATTTAATGTTGTAATTTTTTGGTTCACAGTTATCAAAATCAAACTAGGGAATGTATAGTTATGGATTTCAATACAGTATTTGGGAGTGTAGGTTCAGGGTTATTATAGTTATTATAAATGGTTAGGTTAGAAAACTTTGTAAATTAAGAGGTTTTCATATGAGGTTATATTAAGAGTTATGGATACCATAAAAGGTATATAAGATTAAGGATTATCAATAGTTCAAGGACATAGAAACCGCATTTTAGGTTTTTAAGTTGTAAAAATTTTGAGGTTATCAATGATGCTTTTGGAGATATTTTTTAGGTCAAAGTATCTCTAACTCTTAGGGACAACATAGAGTGTTTTCTTAGGGGGGAATTATTTTTCAGGATTAAAATAAAAATGGGGGGATAGCCCATATACTGGGTGACTACTTATCACATCTGTCTAGGCATTGGGGCTTTAATCCATGACTAAAGGACGGCAAGGTTTTATCACATATCACTAACCTACATGATGTCCTCGTTATTATGAACATTTTTTAAGTAAATATTATTATTATTTCAGATTAAAATGGGATTCTATTTTTTGAATAATAGTTTATTTATCAAGGAATAATAAATGATAAAATACTTATGATATTTGTTTTTAAACATATATATGAAATGTTAAATATTATTAAGGATATCTATTTATGTAAATATTTAGTTTCAAATTTTAGTATTAAAATTTAGTTTTGAATATTAGTTTATCATATGATGGTTTATATAATTTGAGAATTATCTTACCAAGTTCTAACCACTTTTGTTTTAGTAAATGTCTAAAGACAAATGGAATTGGTTTTCTTATAATTATGAGGTATTTAAAATTTTGTATTTAGTGCTTCAAGAATTAGAAATTCATCTAGAATACTCATAATTTGGTGAAAAAGTTTATATTTTGTTAGAAATTTATTAAAGTATGAATATATACTCATCAATTAAGTACATTTATATATTCCCTTAGTATATATGGTTAATTAATTATTCAACTGTAGTAAAAGGATATTGAAATAAAATGTTATATTATTACTATATTTTCCAATGACTTCAATTGCATTTTCTATACCAATGTGGCTTGTGGTTTTTTTCATCATTGACATCCTCTTGACCATGTTAACTATCAATATCTATCAGTACACAGGAATTAGTTTTCACTTCCAAATCCATCTTTTAACTCCCCACCAATGTTCTCCCTATGTGTAATCATAGTTATGTGAGACTTATGGTGAAATTTATGTTTCCCACATTCATTTATTTAAGTGGATGTTTAATTAAAAAAATTTATGATGTGGGTTTTAATAAATTAATTCTAAAAAACTTAATCCTTTGATAAATAAGATGAATTTTGAGGGAGAAATTCATTTTATGGGGGGTAGGATGTAACATTTAGAGATTTTAAAAAATATCTTCATTAAAATTAAATTAAATTCTATGATATATTGTGTTATATGAAATTTATAGTTTATCTTGTATTGTATAGAACATCAAGTTTTTCTTTAGTTACTTATAACATTGTGTTTCTTTAATAACTTGTGTTATATGTAAGGCTGAGTCTTATCGAAAAATAATATACTATTAATATTATTTATTGAATATAATAGTTATCACCTATCCATTGGAATGGTGTGAAGGAACATTATTAACTAGATTATGAATATATGGTTTTCAATTGTTTATATAATGAAACATTTGGTGACCATTTAATTTGAAATGAAAATAAAAACCAATTGAATATAAAGGATTAGATTTTAAAAAAAATATTTTTATGCCAAAAATAGAATTTTACCATAATAAATTAAATTAATCTATAGTGACCTTACTTTTCTTACATAATTATTACATCATTTTAAAGATAAAAAATATAAAATTGTTACACAATCAGGATCCATAGTTTTAGTGTCTTGGGAAAATTAGGACCATACATGGAATTTACATAATAACATATAAAAATTTATTTGATTCCTTCTTCTCTAGCTTCTTATTGACCCTTGTGTTTTCCTTAGTACAAGTAATCACCTAAGGATATAAATCAAAGAAAAGGGTGAGATAAAATACTAGTAAGAAGATATATAAGAACATAAATCAATATAACATGGGTTTAGTATAATCATAATCATAACATCATCATCATAATCATGATAGTAAGCATTAGACAAAGGTATGGAATGTGGCAATGTATAAAAATGAAACATCATGTCTTAGTGGTCAACTACCACACATAGTTGTGAACAATTCTAGCATCTTATTCACACATATTTAATTGTATATCATGAGATATGTTTCATTATCCAATTAATTGGATTGATATATAATTATGGGTGCACCAATCACAACATAACATTTACATGCGCTATATATTTCCAAGCACACCCATAATATCATAACATTTACATAATAAAGTATGCCACATAGAACATATATAAATATTGGACATAAAATAACCCATTTAAACGAATGGGTTTTATTTCATAAAACATAAATACATGAATAAAATTTGGGGTTCCCAAAATAAAGAGAAAACAATCTCACGAGAAGAAAAATATATAATTTTTGAAGGAATAGTTTTTTGGAAAAATATTTTCATTTGTAATAAAATAAAATTAGAAACATATATATCCTAGATAATATAATGTAATGATAATGAAATGATATTTATGGAACATTAATATAACATCCATACTAGAAATGTATTGAAAGAATGATAATCTAAATAGAGGGTGTTCAATTTGAGAACCCCCTTACATTATGTCTGAGTGATTTGTTCACATTAATATCCAAGATAATAAAATTAAATTCTTTAATTAAAAGATAAATAACCTATTTTAAATTTATTTGATTTATTATTGTTTTATTAAGTTCAATTATGTAATTTTTCATGAGTTATAGATTTATATTTTATCATTCAGGGGTGTTCATTTCTTGGTTTCCATGATCGGTTCGCTTGTTTATAAGTATAGAGGTTCATTTATAATAAGAATGATTATACCGAATTGAAATTTTATGTTATTAATGAACATAAATAAATTTTATTGTTATTATATATCACTTGGTTTTGTGGTTTGAGGATGATTTATTAGATAAAATGTTAATGAAAATAAAATAATTTATTTTGGTGGATCTTACAACCATTACGAGTTTATGTCATTTTATTTAACATCGGGTTTTATATTTATTCCAAAAAATTATAAAACTTATAATATGTATAATAAAATATTAATTGACCACATTCAAGGTTTTATTACTAGCCTTGAATATGTTAGTGAAAAATGAAAATGCATCGTCCACAGTGAAGTAAATCGGACTCACCACAGATGATATTTTCATGTCTAAAATAAAAGGAAGAGGGAAGAGATGTAAATATGAATTATTAAATTAACATAATAATATTATAGTATATAAAATATCATGGAGTTAAAATGCCACCAGTAAAAGTGTAAGTGAGTAGAGGATAAGGAAATAAAAGGAATTCAAAAGAAATTAAAAGGAAAAGAAAGCGGATTTTGCCTCGTGAATTTCTCCTCCTTGAGATCCTCCATAAGGAAAATGGTTTGGTCTTTTGATTGTAAAAAAAGGATCTTGGACATGGGGGAGGTTATTTGTAATTGTTTAGGGAAGAATTTTGACAATGTTCTTGGATTTGGAGTCATGAGTAGAATAAGTGGTGGTGGTGGTATTTATTGGGGAGGAGAGGGGTGTTTTTTCATTATTTTGTTCATTAGTTTATTATTTTGGCTCAAGTTTATTAATAATTTGAGAATTATCACTAAATATATTAAAATAATTAAAGGGGTTTTTATATTATTGTTATTACAATATAAATGACTCAAGGAATTATTTATTTAACTTATAATCTATTTATATCGTAAAATACTGTATTTTACTATTCATAAGAAATTCAAGTATTTTAGAAAACCCCAAAATTTAACCCTAACCATTTATCAATATGTAGAATTCCAAATGAATACATTTTTTTAAAATAATTTTCTAAATATTTTAAGTTTAATTTTTAATTAAAACCATCACTTATTTGAAAAACAATGATTTTAAAATTATAACTCATTTTATGAAACATTGGAAAATTAATTAAGGTCTCATTAAATTATTATATAATCATAAGACAAGAAAATATTAATTTATGAATCTATTTTATAAAAAAATTCATTTAAATTATTATATTAATTATAAAATTTTAAATAAAAAATATGTATTACAAAAATACAAACATTAAATTTATTATTTTTAAAACATTTATTTACTTATACTAAGATATTATTATGTAATATTTTTATTTATAAGATACCTAGATTTTATTTATACATACATATATGAGGAACTATTCTATTTTCCAGATTACTATTTCTAATTGTCATGTTACTATTACAAAGATCAAGTTATTATTCCTTCAGTATAGATTTCTTAACTTATTTAAATATCACTTTTTTCATTTTTATTTTATAAGATTAATTTTTTTTGGGATCTATATGTAATTTATGTGTTTTATACAATATAATATGATTATATTAAGTGAAGTAAATAAATTGGAAAAAATTTGGGTCATTACATTCTTCCCACCATTTTGAAAATTTTCCCTCAAAATTTTGTTTTACATAAATAGGTGAGGGTACTTCTGTTTCATTACCTCCTCCAATTCCTAAGTCACTTATTCATACTTATGGTTCCATCAAAACACTTTGAAAGGTGGGTTGTATTATTGTGTAGAACCTTTTATCTTCTCTCCATAATCTTTATCGAATTCTCCCCATATGAGATATCATATTTCATTTGTACCACCTATGAGTTCAATACATGTGAGGGATCTGGTATATACTTACTCAAAAGAGATACGTGGAACACGTTATGAATTTGATCCATAAATGGTGGAAGTTAAAGCTAATATTCCACTTATCTTATGTGATCAAGGATCTCAAAAGGGCCAATGTACCATGGGATAAGCTTCCCTTTCATTCCAGACCACATGAATCTCTTCCATAGTGATATTTTAAGGAATAATTTATCTCCAAATTCAAACTCCAAGTCCCTTAGATGATTGTAATCATAGTAATTTCTTTTACTCTATGAATCTTTGATATGTTTCTTTATGGATAAAACCTTTTCTATCATCTCTTTCACAATATCATGTCAAAGTACCATTCTTTTTTCAACTTCATCCTAACAATTTGGAGTTCCACATTGTGTTCCATACATAAATTCATATGGACTCATCTGAATACTTGATTAGAAGATATTTTTATATGAGAACTAAAATAATTGGAGATGTTGATCCCATCTACTATTGAATTCCATTTAGTAGGATCTTAGAATTTATATGAGTGACTGAATATTCCTTTTAGATTGTCCATCATTTTGGGGGTGATAGGTCATGAAGAAATTCAATTCAGTGTTCAAATCATGTTGTAGAATTATCTAGAATTTTGATCTAAACCATGGATCATGATCATAGATAATCAAAATTAGAACCCCATGCAATCTCACCACTCCCTTAACATATATCACGACATGTTATTTGAGTGAAAGATATTCTCAAATTGTGATAAAGTGGGAAATCTTGGTGAGTCAGTCCACCAAAACCCATATCACATTATTTCCTTCATATTTCATTATGAGACTAAGGAAAAAGTCCATGGTGGAATTATCCCATTTCCACATAGGTTTAGACAAGGATTTCATCATCACTTTGGACATATATCTCTCTATATTAACTTTCTAACATATTAAGAACCTTGACATATATTCCGCAATATCATTATTCATGTTGTCCCACTAGAAGTATTCTTGAAAATTATGGTACATCTTAATACTTCCAGTATGGATAAATAATGTTGATCTATTTTCATTATCTAATAGTTCCTTCGTTATCTCAGTGATGAAGGAACACAGATTCTACTTCTAAACTGAATCACACAATCATCGTCGATAATTGACTCTTGTATCTTCCCTTCCTTTACCACTTTCACTTTATTTTAAAGCTCCAGATCATCCCTTTATGCCACATTAACCTTCTATTACATAGATGTTTGGTAACTCATTTGGGAATGGTAGGATATATTCCCTACTATTATGATTTCTAAACCCGTCATTTTCATATCCTTTAGGAGAGGGTCATGGATAGTGTACTAAGTTATTTTCCACTAAGAACATCATCAACCTTATGTGGAATTCTAAGATGATAGTGAATAGAGAAATAATAGTTAATGATTATCTCTAACCATCTCCTTTGATGCATTTTGTTCTTATTTTGTGTGAATATATTATTTAAGATCTTATGGTTGGTATATATGTCAAACATCTCACCATAGAGATAGTTCTGAATGATTTTCAATGCAAAAAAAAATCTTCTTCCTCTAGATCCAGTGTCAGGTAGTTTTGCTCATGGATCTTCAACTAATGTGAGGCGTAGGTTATCACTTTATCATTATTCATGAGTACAAAACCTAAACCTTTATTTGAAGCATCATTGTATATCACAATTTATTTTCCACTTGTTGGCAATAAGAGTATAGGTTTCCTGATTAGTCTCTTCTTTATCCCCAAGAATATTTCCTATCATTACTTTTTCTAGACATATTTTACCTCTTTCCTTTTTAACTTTTGTTAGTGGGATAGATAACTGTGATAAATTTGTCACAAAACATTGGTAGTACCATTCTAATCAAAGAAAACTATGGATTTTTATGACACTAGAGAGTCTGGGATATTCCTTAATCACCTTTATTTTTGAAGTGTCTATATAAATTCCATCACTTTTGATCACATATCCCAAGAATGTGACTTACGACATCCAAAATACATACTTTCTGAAAATGGAATACAATTTCTCCTTCCTCGATGTTGAAAACATAATAGTTTTATGTTATTCATGTTACTCATGTCTATTAGAGTAGATGATAATATTTTTTATAAAAACTACCAAAAATTGTCCAAGGTAATGTATAATGACTCTATTCATCAAATCCATGAATACTGTAGGGGAATTAGTGAGTTTGAAGGGTACAAAATAAACTCAAAGTTCCCATAAATTGTATAGGAAGTAGTCTTCAAAAAATATTCCTTCTTCACCTTCAATTCATGATATCTAAAAAGAATTTCATCATTTGAGAAGTATTGATCTCCTTATAGCTGATCGAACAAGTCATCGATCCTTGGAAGAGGATACTTGTTCTTTATGGTGATCTGGTTGAGATCTTGGTAGTATATACACAACTGCATTTATCCATCCTTCTTCTTTATGAAGAGCACTAGCACACCCAAATTAAATTCCCTAGGGTGTATGAACCCATTGTAAAGATGCTCTGGTGGTTGTTTCTTTATCTCCTCCAATTCGATAGAGGCCATCCTAAAGGGATATTTTGAGGTATGAGTAGATTTAGGAATGCGTTCTATTGATAACTCTACATCATGATCTGGGGGATGTTCAAGTAACTATTCAGGAAATACATCATGGTATTCCCTCACAATGGGAATTTCCCTTCGGTTGATACCATCCTTTTATTAAACTATTTGAGCAAGTTATTATTATTCCTAGGGAATCAACACCGACACTATTGAAGGATTTTCCAAAGGAGATTCATGGCCTTAATTTTACTTATTGAGGATCATGGGATGGTTTAAAATATAAAAATATACTTTTTTTCCAAACAATAGATATTTTCACTTTATAAAAAGAGTCAATCCATCACTAGTATAGTGTCAAATCCCATAGAGGGAAGTATCATGAGATTAAATGGAAGAATCTTCCCATATATTCCAATAGGAGAATATTCCAGAACTTGGTTTGAAATGATTTCACCACTAGGGGTTTTTATGGATATCTCTACTTCAAGGTTTATATGATTTGATTAAATAGTTCTAACAAAACCTTATGACATAAAGGAATTCATAGAAAAATAATCAAATAATACATTTTCCATTCTTGAGTGAATAGGAAGTGTTTCCTATATGACTTCATCTTCTTTATCTACTTCAGCAGTAGTGATGTCATAATCATTCCCTTTCTCTTTTTTTCTTTTGTTACGGGTTATTCTAATTACCCTCAAGGAATTGAGGTTTATTTCACTATCTTTCATAGTTATCGTTCTCCCTATGGTTGTATCATTGATCCATGAATGGTTATCTTCTTTCCTCCATCACAATGGTCAGTTTATTTTTGTATCTATGACTTTCATGAGCTTAGTGGCCCTCTATCCCACAATTTTATAATTTTACCATCCCCTGGAGGTAATTATCATGATAATTCTTCCCACATTTTTAAAATGTGAGTGGTTGATATTTCTTTCCACCTTTATCATTCAATCCCCTAGCTTGAAACTACATCTTTTGTATCTAATCACCATATCCATGGGACCAGTAATGAAACTCTATATCCACTTTGAGATCACATTGAATGACTTCCTCAAAACTCCCAAAGTCTTGAATTAATGGAAAATTTATATGTTTTAGTTTTAAAACACTACAGAATTTATAAATTTTTCTATCGTTGTTTATAACAAAACCCGAAGCATTCCTTTAAATCCGTGTGAAAATTTCTCCATAGGCAGTGACTGATTCACCTTCCTTTTTTCTTAAGCTCTATGAATTATCTCCCTATATTTGTAAAAATATTATGAGGAAAATACTTTATAAGAAAAATTATCCTAAAATATTCTAAACCCATCTCTCTAATTTCATCCTTTGGTTTGGTGTTTTTAATTAACATTCACCATTGTTCAGCCTCTCCATATGGATGATAAATGGTTAGAGTCAACATTCCGTCTGAAATTAGTGAATTAAAAAAAACATTCTCTCTATTTATTTTACCCACTATTCCACGATGAGTGGATCAGAAGATATACTAGATGTTGGTGATCATTTCCATATAAAAGAACTGATAGCCAGTTACTACCTCTTGTGTGAAGGTGGAAATTCCACGTTATTTCGAGTATTTTTTATATCCTAATAAAGCTGAGTAACCATCACCATAATATTTTCAACTCCACCTCCCAAATAATTGTGGGTGAATTTTTGTAGTCACCACACTGTACCTCTCATGAGTTATTGGTCTAATTTCTCCTTGTTCCTACCATTTTCTAAAATTTAAAAGGTTTGAATGAAATAGTAGTCAAAAAGTTCTAAATAAATATTTTTTTCATTTTTGTAATTAACTATAAATGCATACCTTGTTGGATCCATATGTTTATAATTATTATAAAAAAAAATTTGGGTGCTTACTTATACATAGTATCATACTATGGGGTTTCACTGAGGTTCTTTAATCATAATTCCCAAAATTAACTAAAAGTTTCTCTGATACTAACTATAGAGACCCTACTTTTCTTACATGATTATTAAATCATTTTAAAGATAAAAAATATAAAAATATTACACAACCAGGGTCCAAAGTTTTAGTATCCTGGAAAAATTAGGACTATACATAACATTTATATAATAATGAATAAACATTTATTTAATTCCATCTTCTCTATCATCTTTGCGACCCTTGTGTTCTCCTTAGTACAAATAATCACCTGGGGATATACATAAAATAAAGGGGTAACCTAAAAATTCTGGTAAAATGATAGGTAATAATATGAATCAATTTAATTTCGGTTGAGTATAATCATCATCATGACATCAACATCTTCATCCTGAGAGGAAGCATTAGATAAATGTATGTAATATGGTGATGCATAAAAATGAAACATAATTTCTTAGTGATTAACTACCATAAATAGTTGTAAACAAATATATCATCATGTTCATGCATATTTAATATTGACTGATGAGATACATCACATTACCCAATGGAATTAGATATCTATATAATTTTAGGTGCACCAATCACATCATAACATTTTCATGCACTATATAATTCTGGGTGCACCCATCACATCATAACGTTTACATAATCATGCATCCCACATATAATGTATATTAATATTGGATATAAAATAACACATGGAATGGAATGGGTTTCATTTCATAAATAATAAATTCATGAATAATATTTGGGGTTCCTAAAAGAAATAAGTAGTAACACACTTGTTTTAAGAATCATAAAAAAGAATCAATCTAATGAGAATTAAAAGATGTATTTTTGGAAAGAATAGTTCTTTTGGAAAAATCATTGCATTTTTCATAAAATAAAATCAGAAACATATATATCCAAAAAAAGATAAGGGAATTATAAATAAATTTTATTTAAGGTACATTAATGGAACATATATACTAAAAATGGAGTGAAAGAGTGAAACCCCAAAAGAAGAGTTGGGTTTGAGAATCACCTTATCTTATGTCTGAGCGCTTTCATCAAATTAATATCCTATATAAATAATTAAATTATTTAATTAACAAATATAAAACCTATTTTACTTTTATTCTATTTATTATAGTTTTATTATTTTCACTTATGGCCTTTTTAATGAGTTATAGTGTATAATTTCATCATTTGAGAGTGTTGGTTTTCTTGGTTTTCATGATCAGTTCACTTGTTTATATTAATGAAAGATCATGTATAATAAGAATTATTCTCCATAATTGAAAAAATATTTTATTAATGAACATAAATAAATGTATTTGTTATTATATATCATTTGGTTTTGTGGTTTGATAATGATTTATTATATAGAATTTTAATGAAAATTATTTAATTTATTTTGGCGGGTTTTTCAACCATTATGATCTAATATCATTTTATTTTTACATAATGTTTATATAATAGTTCTAGAACATTATATAAATTATCATATTTATAATAAAATCTCACTTAAACATAGTATTGGTTCTATGACCATCCTTGAAGGTGGTATTGAAAAATGAAAACACATCGTCCATGGTGGCGGTAAATCGACTCACCACAGATGATATTTTCATATCTAGAATAAAAGGAAAAGGGAAGAGATTTAAAGATGAATTATTTCATTAACATAATAAAATTATAGTATATAAAATCTAATATAGTTACCCTAACCATTGGATAAGTGGAGGTGAGGAGAGGATAAGAAAATAAATGAAATTGAAAAGAAATTAAAAACAAAACAAAGAGGATTTTTCCACTTGAAATTATCTTCCTTGAAAACCTCCTTAGGGAAAAGGGTTTGGTATTTTTATGAGACCAAGGTATCTGGGACATGGGGTAGGGTATTGGGAAAAGGTTTGGGAAGATTTTGGACAAGCTTCGTGTCTTTGGAGTTCTAAGGAGAAGAGGTTGTGAGGGGTGGCATTTATAGGGGAGGAGAGAGTCGTTTTCTCATTATTTTATTCATTAGATTATTATTTTTACTCAATTATATGAATAGTTTCAGAATTATCACTAAATATATTAAAAATAATTTAGTTTAGTTCATGATCATGGTGATTACACCATCAATGACTCAAGGAATAGTTTATTTAACTTATAATGTATATATACCATAAATTACCATATTTAACTATTCACAAAAAATCAAGTATTTTAAAAAACTCCCAAAATTTCACCCAATTTTTTTTGATGTGAAGAATTAAAAAATGAACACCATTATTTTCAAATAAATTTCTACATATGAGAAATTTAAATTTTAATTAAACCCATATTTTTTTTTGGAAAATACTCCTTTTAAAATTATAACGGATTTTATGACACATAGAAAAATTAATTAAGGTCTCATAAAATTATCTTATAATCAATATAAAAAAATATAAATTTATGAATATATTTTAAAAATATTAATATTATTTTAAATTACTATATTAATTAAAAAATTATAAATAAACATTTTTTATTACAAAAATAAAAACACATAATTTATTATTTTTTAAAAAAATTATTTACTTATACAAAGATATAATTATATCATATTTTTTATTAGATGCATAATTTTTATTTTTATTTTCATAGGAAAGGTTACTACTCTATTGGCCAAATTACTATTCCTAATGGTCATGTTACAATTCCAAGGGTTGAGTTACTATTCCTTGAGTATAGGTTCCTTAATTTATTTAAATATCAGTTATTTCATCATTATACTATGAGATTAATGTTTTTATTGGGATCCCTATACTATATGTGTTTTATAACATATAAGATGATTATACAAAGGGAAAGAATTCAATTGACAAAAGTTTGGGTTGTTACATAATCACTATTAGTGAAAGATATTAATTAAATTTATAAGTTATAAATGTAATAATTTATTTTTGAAATTCATCAAATAATTTTTATTAGTTTAAGATAATAATAAATTCAATTTTAAGTATAAAAAGCTATATATTTTTAAAATGTGGTTTTACTACCTTTTAATGGAATAGTTGTTTTAACACAAAATTTTGGAACATTAATAATTTTTATCTAAAAAAATATACTTAATTTAAAAAAGTGAAATATCAAAATTTTATTTTGTTTAATTTTTTGTATTTTTTTTGAAAACTTTTATATTTTGATGAATAATGAATGACACTGAATTTTAATTGAAAACTTCTTTTTTTGTCTAAATAATTTATATTGTTAAATTATATTTTTAATTGGTTTTAAAGTATAATTAGATTAATTTTTTATCTTTTATACCAATTTAGGTCATTTAATTAATTTTACATTGAAATTAGGTATAAAAAAATTAAACTTTAAACTTTTCTCTTAAAAAATATCATTATGTCATCCCATCTATAGGTTTAATTTTAAATTAATTTCTTCCAATTATGTGATTTGAAATTGAAAAAATTTATTCCATATTTGTAATTGGAATATTTTGTAATATATATTAAGGTCAAAATGGATTTTTACCAAAAATATTAGTGAATGAAATTAAAATTAATTGCAACGATTAACGTGAAACAATGTTTTTACTTAGTGGTTAAACTTCAGTCTTAAGTGAAAAAATGACATTTAAACATGTCCAAAACCAACATTATAGACATTGTTTGACCTTATCCACAATTTTATTTAATTTTTTTACTATTGTGGGAGCATGATGTTAGGGGGACCTCCCAATATTGTTTACCTTTTTATATTTACAAGAATGTCACCCCTCTCTACTATAAAAATGCACTCAACCACACCACTTATTCACACCTATCAAGATCACTGTCTTGTAAAACCACTGGAAAAATAATCTCAAAAAATCCCTCCTCTCATATTAACTTCCTCACTTTTGAAATAAATAAAACCAAGGATTTCTTTTGGTGAAAACCAAAATAAGTTACTCGAAAAAGAGGTAACATTCTTTAATGATCAACATTGTGTTATTTATTTCTTAAAAAACATAAATTATTCTTATTACATGATAATATAATATCCTCATAATATTAAATATACTAATAATTTGTTATGTTATGGTTTATACCCACACCTTCACACACTTCCATCAACTGGGATACACAATCGTTGTTTGTGTGTTTGAAGGACTACCGCCTCACAAACTATTGTCATTTTTTCTTCAATTTCCACCTATAATGGTTAGGAATGATGATGGAATTACTATATTTCTATTAAATACATGATATTTATAATTTTATTATACATATTTAATTTTTATATAACACATAACATTGTGTTTTTTATTTTTGGTAATATGATAATAATTTTTTTGGATATGTGGACTACCGCCTCATTGAAGCGATGTGATTCATTAACTATTTATATTTAATGTATTAAGGATTGTTTTAATAAATATATATGATATATATGAGATATTTATTGTATTTATGACATAATTATCTATGTGTATATACAAAATGTAATTTTTCTTCCTCCCATTTAACATACAGAAAAAGTGATAATGTTGTTCGTGGACGTGTGTACTACTACCTCCACAAAGCGATTAGATTATTCCTTTTTCATCACCACATCATAGAAATGATATATATATATATATAAGTATATATAATTAAATTATATTGTAATTTTTTTTAAAAAATCATCTATAAAGATAAAATTCACCTAAATTTCTTCTATGATGATCATTAAAAAATGCGAACATTACTCATGCGTGCATACGGCTTACTATCTCCATGATCATAATGCTGGTTCATTTTTCATAACCATATTTATTGTATGATATTAAAGGTATAATTTATATAAAAATATTATAATAATTTCATGTTTACTTTTTTTGTAAATGTTTAAATAATCTCCTCATTGACTGTAGTCTACTAATCAAATTCAGTTTGGACACATAAGTCGAGTATGGTCAAAACATACAGATTAAATATTATTGACTATTTAATATTATATAACTTTTTTATAAGTGAAATAAATGTAATAATAATTTTATAAAATGTTCTTAATCAATTAAATAACTAAAATAAGTTTATAATTAAGGAATATATAGGAGAAGCCTGTAAAATTAGACTCAAGTTAACGGATTTATGAACCCATTTTCAGTTCATTGGGTTGAACTTAGATGTCATTGGTTTTGTTATGCCAAGAATATGAGTAAAATTACCTCTTATTGTTTTATAATATATTTACAATTTTATTTTTGTGATTTAAATTTTACACATAAACATTTCATTTACTTATTCTCACTCCAATGATAAAATCTTTGTAATCATTTCTCTCATCTCACTTTTATTTCTCTGAGCTACATTCTATATTCACCACTTATTTTTGTTGTGTGGTGAATATGATGAACATGAATGTATTTGATGATTATTATCTTTAAATTTATGGGTTTTTACATATCCTTTTTAATATCTATCTCTCATGGTGTTTTCAACTTCAATGTTGCAAAAGTTTTAATGGATTTTTGTCACAATTTTCATTCCTTGGGATGTTTGTTATGTTATACACCTATTTTCTTTTATGAGGTGTATATATTAATCCTTTAACATGTTATGTCATTAATATCCTTATTATATTGATTTTATATCTTTCATATAATTTTATTCCATTAATTATTATTGTGATTTAAATGTTTCAATGTGGTATGGGACACTTTGGAATGTTTAATGATTATATCCAACAAGAATGTTTTGATGACCTTTTAATGGTATTTCCATTCATAAAAATCAACAACCCTTATTTTTAATTATCATACACCAGGTATAGTTTTATTTTATACTATCCTCATTCAATTCACGAGGTATTAATATTGTTTCAAAGAGATTGTTATGAATCCCATTTATTTTCCATGGGATAAACATGTTTCAAAGAGATTGTTATTAAAACCATATATTTTCCATGGGTTAATAATTTTTTGAATAGTTTTTTATTAAAATAATTTCATTTACATGGGTTAATAATTTTTCAAATATATTTTCGTTGAACTCATTTCTTTCCATGGTTTCATCAATTTTTGGAGATATTTTTTGAATCCATTTCTTTTTTAATGGTTAATCATGTTTTAAATATATTTTCATTGAAACCATTTATTTTCCATGGGTTAATCATGATCCATGATATTGTTATAAAACCCATTTATTTTCCACATGTTTATCATTTTTTTAAGATATTTTTATTAAAACCACTTCTTTTCAATTGCTTAATCCTATTTTGAATATATTTTTATTAAACCTATTTATTTTCCATGTATTAATAATGTTTCAAAGTGTTTTTCTTGAACCAATTTATTTTCCATGGTTTAATCATGTATCAAATATATTTTTATTGAACCAATTTATTTTCCATGGGTGAATCATGTTTCAAATAGATTGAAAAGAAACCCATTTATTTTCTATGGGTTGATCATGTTATAAAACGTATAATGGTTGTTCCTATGGGTTATGATGAAATTAAAGATTCAATGTGTTATCATTTTGTAATATAACTTGGACATTTAATATGTGGTTGTGTAATAAACCAATGATGGGTGGTTCCATGATAAACCAATGATAGGTGGTTATATGATAAACCAACGATGGGTGGGTCTATGATATCCCTCCAATGCATTGGGTATGGAAGTCAGACATATGGTTATTATATTTGAAAGAGTGATTATAAAAGAGAAATTAAATTGATGTCCCAAATACGTACATGTTTTTCATATTCTTGATATGGGTTTATAATGTTTCTAATGATTGATATTGATTTTAATTGGTACATGATTGTTGATTACAATGATTTTTCCTTTTCCATGTTTTCATATTTTATGATCCAGGTTTTTATGGGTATGAGATCCTTTATTATTCTCTCTTAGAAATCGATTATTTCATCATAACCTTATAGACTATTATGCTTATTGATGACATTAAGTTTTTAATGATTATGTTAACCCTTACTGATCATTCGATATCACCCTTCTTATATCTCCTTTACCCATTTTTTAAATAATGATTTTGAAGAAGTTATATTTATATGGTATTTCATATGGATGATGATGATGCAGTAATGTGAAAAATAAAAAGCTAGGTTAAGCATGGTAAATTTCCATTTAAATTCATTTTAATTGTTTATGTATGAGTTTTTATTAATTATATAAAACTCTAAACCTAAAAGGTATTATAGTATGTAAGTTATCCAAGTTTTTCTTTTGATCTTGAATGTTTAGATGGAAAATTTGGTTCATAATTATTGGCATCAAATCCATGAATGTAATGTTATGAATTTTAGCATAGGATCTGGGAGTGTGGGTTCTGAGTTATTATATATACCGAAATTTCCTTGTGACTAGTTACAAAATGTAATAAGTAAACAATTAGGTTATCATAGCTGTGGTGAATGGATACATCAGCCCATTCATGAACATTGGAGTCCACAACTTGAAATACTAAATCAAAACACTTCAAAACTACCATTGTGAAACCCAAACCATGCTCATGACACTCTGCTCCCATAATGGAACATACTCTAATACCACCATATCACAACCTGACCCAATTAGGATTAAGACACAACTACCCCAATCCTGAGTCTAATTGGATAGGGGATAACATATAGCACTGAATAGAAATATGACACAAATCTGAGTCCTTAGCCTAAGGTGCCTATACACACATACCAACAAACACCTCCATGAAATAACGAAAAGATCAAATAAAATAAAATGAAATGCATGAATAAAGAGGAAAAAATACAACCCTAAACAAAGGAAAAATGTAAAATTGTCCAACTATCTCAGATTGAGGGGATCACAATCAAATGGAACTTCTTTAAAGATCCTCACAATATATTTAACAAACACCCTACAATGTCTAGCACCCTAAGTTTTGCTTGCTTTAGGTCATCTTGATGATTTGTTGAAGAGCCTTCAATTTTCACAAGAAACAGCATGTGTCAAAAAAATTCCACGTAGGGGTGAGTCTAAGAATACTTAATAGGTGCCCCAAATACCCGAAAAATAAAAGGGAGCAACTAAATGTAAACAGTTCACTCGACCAAGATAGAGGGAACCCAAACAAGATAGAAAATCCATATTGAACATCCTCATCTGTACATGAATAGTCATCTTATACCATAAGACGCACTAACCAAGATATGTGAATACATTATAAGTAAACCCAAAAATCACTTAGATTTACTGTTCTCAAAGTCCAAGCATCATGAGGTTTCGACCTCATATCCAACCACAAGATTATACTTGAGACTCAAAGGTAAATCTTTCCTTGGATAACACACTCTACGAGACTATCCATACCAGATGGTTCATTCGTGTGGTAACTCTAAATGTGTATAGTCCAACCATACTAAATGGTACATTTTAGATAAACCACTCCTTCAGGTAATGCCATGATGATGAAAAAAAACCCCACCATCAAAGGTGTCATACATCTGGTAGAACATGTTCATCAGATCTTTCCACAATGAAAAACATTCTGGAACTCAATGAATCATGGTACACAGATATGGGATCTCTCCCATCCATGGTGGGGGACACCTATAACCCTACTAGAATTAGGAAAGTTATCATAACTCAGAAATCGTATCACTCCTATAATAGATGGAAAAAACAATGAATCTAGTCTAGAGCACTGAAGAACATATATCATCAGATAAGGGATAACTCCTAGGACTATTTGGGGACACCATAAACCCAATCTAGTAATGCCAAAGATCTCACTCAGATCAAGGATAAAACTCCGGACTACTGGGGGACACCAAAAGTGCAATATGAAACCCTAGATATCATATCACTCATATAAAAGATCATAGCTTGTGTTGTGTTAGTCATAATGATTCTATAAACCCAACTTAGTACAACTTTAATAGTAATGGATCATAGGCTTGATGATACCACAACCCTACCCGAACTGTATGTTGACTGCGGTATAGTATACCTGATGATAACAAAAACCCTACTGGAACTACCTTCCATTTAGGGTATTATATAACTGATGATACCCCAAACCCCATAGGGATATCTTTATAGATAGTGGATCACCATCTATGTAGTGTTGGTCAGGAAAATACCAAGAACCTGATATCGAGAAAAAAATGATATAGGATCCCGTCCTGGACTCCATGAGGGATGCAATAAATATATTCAAGGCCATCTTATCAAGGGGATCCAAACCTTATACTAAGGACATAATGAAAAATTATACCCTCATAGGGATAGACCAAGGCACTCACTCAACCTCTTCTAGTCCAAATGGTGACAACAAAAGAGCCCCCCAAAATGACCCGACATCACTTACAAAAGGCCCAAACCATGGACACCATCATCTTTAGCATGATAAAATGATAATTATGGGATAATCACAAGCCTGAATCCAAGAACTGAAGATGGATATACACTAGAATGGAAATATCCAAGAAGAGTACACAACATTTTCATGGGTATAAACAATGTGTGACCCCACCTGAACACCCATCCATGTCCTTTTCCACATGGTTCAACCATCATTTTCTTGTCATATGGTGTGTACCTCAAGTACACAGTATATATCGGTTACACAAGAACTTTTCCATGACCCTTTCCCATTGATGTGTATGGTCCCCATGTCTTTGTACCTTTTTAGTGTATTTTCACATGTATTGGTCTCTTGAAACGGCTTCCATGGCCATGTCCCTTGGCCACAAGACTTGGGGTCACTACAAGGAATATAACCATGGTACACGACATGTTGTCCCCAAAATTCATCTTCCTTGTATGGGAAGAACACACGAAATGTGACCTAAACTACTTGTCTTGTGATTGGTAATTACAAATAGAAATTACCTATTAGGAGCTCTAATCACCAAGGTTTCCCCTAAAACCTATAGGTCGATCATCAAGGGACCACCAGAAAGTTGTATAAGGTCTCTAAAACCATAAAAACATAACAAAGGGTATTAGGACGTAAAAAATAAAAATTTTAGACCTTGTGGAGAAAGTAAAAAGCTCTGGGTATATATCCACACTTCGAAGCCATTACACCATGATATTGGAGATATCACCATTAAGATCAAAGATCGATGGCATCACTTCTACTTGGATCCACCTAGGTTCATCTGTTGCTCCAAAGGGAGAGGGGGTTTTTCCTATCATTTTATTTGGGTACATAGACAGTGGAGGAGAGTGGGTATTGATTTAATTATTATTAAGTCAATATCCTCCACATAACACCCTACCAACTTGACTCTAACCCAAAACTCGACACTAACAAACTCCATGTCACACCTAGTGTAAACACCACATTTGGAACACAATTGTGGCCTTAGGTTTCTTATAAAAGACACTACATAGTTTTTATTCAATTTTTCCAAGGAAAATATGAATTCATTATAAAATATTTTTAATATCATAGTGTTGAGGATATTCGGGCCCTAGAATCACACGCCTACTCAATGCTTAGATTCAGAAATATTATAAAGTCTTACAGGTCAAAACCTAAGTCACTATAGTCATTTGTTACATTTTATACATGAAACAAATCAATATTTTCTACTCATGTTTTCCAAACATAACATTTAGTTGAGTATTTCATCATAGGTTAATTTTTTTTCCGAAAATCAAAGAATGATTTTTTGGAAATTTATTCCTAGAAACATTTAATTGAAATCTTTAAGGAAAAATTTACTTAATTGGAATAGGATACTAAATTTTTTATTTGAGGCACAAATTCCATATATATCTTGAGTTTGATTTTTTTTTAGCTTGAATTTGTATTGATAAAGTGTTATATAACATCGTGGACCTCACCATGGTGGTAAGATCACTATGTTTTCTAATAAGAAAACTATTTTTTGAACTTGAATTTGGTACATACATTGAAGTTTTAAAATTAATTTGGACTATATTTTTAATATTTTGGGCATTTTGGGCAATATTATCAATTAGGTTCCTAGAAAAAATTTGGATTTTATCCATAAAATCAACTCCCTAGAAACATCTATCATGCTCTTATCCCTGATAATGAGAATATTATATATATATATATATATTAGATTATATGCTATTGATAATATGATGGTGGGGTAAAATAAATAAAAAATCTGTTAAAACATTCCCAATATTCATGAAAATTCTCATATTGGGATTATGTAATCCCATATATCTCATTTCTAATTGTTTCTTTCATAAAATTATAGAGTAATTTCTCAAAGAACGTTTTCTTACGATCATTCCAATTACTTATTCGAGTATATTGGGGTTACTAAAACAAATCCATATCCATTCCACCTATAGAAAATTCAAAATATCTAAGATTAATTTAGTCCACATTTGCCCTCAAATGGTCTTATGTTTACACACAAATAAATAAACCCTTGAATATACCTCTATAGATATTCCTTGATTTTTTGTGGAATATTGGTAGTTAATGATTGGAACCTGACATTTTTTTTAAATTCAATATGTTCCTTAGGATATCCCAAGAAGCTTTATGGATATTACTAATATAATGAAACTAATTATTTTAATATTTCCTAGTATACCATGTTTCTTTTAGGTTTTGAAAGTTCCCTTTTTAATAAGTTGTTGGTTTCCCACATCATACTAAATATATCTTGTTGATTCACTATATTTTGCACAATAACATGTTTATAAGGTTTATTCTCTTTCTATTCCCTCACTAACCTTGATCTAGGGCGATAGTATTTATCAAATTTAAAATCTAAAGGCACTTAATTAGTGAGAGTATTTCTACAAAAACAAGGATAGAATATGTCATGACCCGTCCCCTGGGGCCCATGTCGTGACTACCCCAAGCCCGCCTTCCATAGACCAGGGGCTGGCGACTAGCACAGAAGGTGTATTCCTTAAAATTGGGAAGGCGTTTCCTTTTTAACCTATAAGCACATGTAACCAAGCACACAGCAAGATAGGATCATAAGTAAACTAAACTGTAAACACAGTGAGTGCAGTAAGTAAAAGGGGCCAGAATACAAGACCAACTAGAAATTACAAGTACAACAGTGATACAATACAACTAAAGAAAGGGGAAAGTCATCTACTAGGTCATCCTCTGATGATACTACCTGAAGGAGAGGTAGAGATCACCTCCTCAGCACACCACGCTCATCTGTCTCCTTCATGTATCGACATGTCGTACGGTCCACCTCTTGGCACCGTCTAGTCCTGGTACTCACATCCTCAATCAGCGCTTTCCGTCTTCTGCATCCAACACAACAAGGTGCGGGCATAGCCTATATACAGGTGAGTATAACGATACTTAGTAAGGAACCCAATACCCTCAAGGTCTCACAAAAATCCACACAGGATAAAACACAAAGTATGAAATCAACATATAACCTTACTTAGGTATATGCCCATACATAAACCTAAGTTATCAAGAAAAAATCAACTCAATCATGATGAAAACACAGAGGTACTGACTCAGCTCATGCAAGGATTTATTCTAGGGTTAGTATCAAGTAATGTCCCCAATCACATCTTTGAACACCTCTGTTTTTGGAGAACTCCTCCTCTATCAAGTATTGTGGGCCTACCGCATCACACAGAGGCCCTTCCCACTAAACTTCGACTTCTGAGGTACACCTCCTATCTAGTACCGTGGGTCTACCGCATCACCAAGTTGATCCCCATATTGGGTCTACCACGTCGCCAAGGCTCTCCCCACTGTGGGTCTTCCGTGTCACCAAGGTGCTCCCCACTGGGCATGTCAAGTCACTCTGAGTTAAAACGGTCAGCATTCATGAAGTCTCAGCCAGCCACTGGGTTCCAGCACTATGCTCACTTGTATTTGGAAGGATCTGCTTCACAAGATACTATTCAATACTCCAACTACCTCTAATTCCCACGAAGAAGTATCTCAAAGGTCTGCCATGTCATAGGGGTCTCAACGTAATAGACGATGTGTCAATCGGATGCCCGATCTGTAAGTTATTAGCCTATTAGTCCCGGGGGCCCAGTTGGATTCATGCTCGATCCAACCTGATTTTTCCCCATCTTAATCCAAAACATGGTGGGGTATCACTCAAAGGGACCGAATCGCTCCAAGTTTCCCAACGCCGCTGACAGTTCATCTAACGGACGTCCGGTGCCAAAGTTATGGCCAAAAGAAAGTAATTGGGTCGTAGTGGGCTCGGGTCCGGTCCAACCTGGTCGGTCCGACTCGGCCTGACTCGGTCTGGGCCTACCCAGTTCGGGTTGACCTAACCTAACCCGCTGGGTCCATCCCATTGGGTTTGACCTGGTCTGCTAGGCGGCCCAGCTCGCTAGGCGGTCTGGTAGGCCGCGAGGGCCGCGGAAGCCGTGAGGCGGCTCGGCTTGGCTCGGCTCAACTGTGAAGGCCGCAGGGGGGGTTCGGTTGTGGTTCAGTAGTACAGCTGCAGGGCATCAGTCTAGCCGTGCGGAGGCAGTTCGGTCGTGGGGCGGTGGTCCGGCAGTGTGGTGACAGTCCGGTCGCGGGGTGGTAGTCTGTCTACAGGGCAGCGGTCTGGCCCCAGGGCGGCGGTCTGGTCGCCGGGCGGCGGTCCGGCCACGGGGCGGCGGTCTGGCTGCGGGGTGGCAGTCCGACCACGGGGTGGCGGTCCAGCCATGGGGCGGAGTCCGGAGGAGGGGCAACGGTCCGGCCGCGGGGCGGCGCCTCGGCCACAGGGTGGTGCGGAGCCGCAGATGGCGGTGGGGGCCGCGGTCGGCATGGAGGATGCGGGGTGGCGGCGGAGGTCACGGGGCAGTGTCGTTGCACCATTGCCTTCATCGCGACTAGAGGGGGTGTCGGCCACTGTTCTCATGCCCCAACCATGGATTTTTTCCGTCCTCCTTCATCACGAAGAACACCAAAAGATTTGTAGAAGGGTTGGTCCATGTTTGTTTGGTCCACACCCTCCGTATTTGGGCGATAGTAAGTGGCTCATCCTAAAATGATTCAATGCGAGAGAAAATTGACATAGGTCAATTTTTAAACACACACCTACATTAGATGGTTCGTTGACGTTGACGAGGAGGTAAGAAGGTGAAGTTGTCGACGTTCCTCTCATCCGCCACACAAATCCAATCATGGCCTCGTGCATCGTTTCATTGAAGTCAAATATGTTCCTCCTTGAAGGGTGTCCCGTGGAAGAAGTCATAGTCAGCGTTGTTCATCGATGGAGTGTTCTTCATTAGAGAGATTTCTCCCAAGTTCGTCCTCTCCCCAATTCCACCAAAATTAATTTGTAGCCCAAAATAATAGATTATGTGTTCTATTATGTCTGTTTGCATAAATTCAAATAGTTTAATTAATTAATTGATGTGTTGGCTCAATTAATTAATGGAAGGGTTGGCATAATTAATGTGGAGGAAGTCAAGAGGTCCTCCACATTAAAGAGGGAGTAGAGAGTTTTCCTCCTCCCCATTATGAGGAATTTCAAAGGGGTTCAAGAGGTTTTAAACCTTGGGTGGTCCCTACCACCATAACCTCTCATGGGAGGTTAGGCTTGGTGGTCCCCTCCTCCGTAAACTCTCATGGGAGGTTTAAGTCTAGTGGTCCCCACTTCCCAACATCCACATGTGGGAGGTTTTAACAAAGAAAATAAAAATAAATACTACGCAACTTTTTTTTAATTTTATTCATTCACAAAAACCCCAAAAACTAACATTCACCCTCAACCTACCATTGTCGAGTTAAAAGTCTCTTCAAGTGAATATCGATGGTACGAGATCAATGGTGCCCTCAGATTTCAATTCCAAGCACTGGATCAAAAGTTATAAAAAACCCACTCATACGTTTACTGAATGTATGCGATGAAAAGTTTAGAAATTCATTCCAGGCACTCCGGGCCTCAGAATCACGCACCGTCAATTTTCACAGAATCGTA
This sequence comes from Viscum album, assembly GCA_963277665.1. Classification (NCBI taxonomy): domain Eukaryota; kingdom Viridiplantae; phylum Streptophyta; class Magnoliopsida; order Santalales; family Viscaceae; genus Viscum; species Viscum album. The sequence continues at coordinate 512,211,141 of OY728145.1, forward strand.
AAATTCCCATTTATTTTTTTAAAAAAAATTACATGGGAATTATAGGTATTTACATTCTCCCCACCTTAGGTATTTATATCCCCATAAGCCACAACTCATAACTAGGTAAACAAGTGGGGGTATTGAGCACACATCTGAGCCTCCCGCTCCCATGTGCTCTCCTGGAGGTTCCCATGCTGCCAGAAAATGCGCACCAGAGGTATAGACCATCCATGAAGGACCCACTCCTATAGATACTCAATCTATAATGGAACCTACGTAAAAGTATCCCCATCATCGATGTACATATCTCCAAGGTCGATGATGTGAGAAGGGTCGTGCATGTATCTCCTCAACTGGGACACGTGGAAGACGTCATGCACCCGGTGTAACTGAGGTGGAAGAGCTAAGTGGTATGCCACCTCACAAACTCTTATGAGGACCTGAAAAGGTCTAATGAATCTCATAGATAACATTTCACCTCGGTCTAATCTCCATAGACCTCGTCAGGGTGATACCCGTAGAAAGACTTCGTCGCCATCCTCGAACTCCAGAGGTCTCCTTCTTCTGTCAGCATATGACTTCTACCTACTATGTGCAGTCTTCATCTACTCCTGGATGATCTTCACCTACTCTGTGGTAGCCCATACCATCTATAGTGCAAATAGTGCTGACTCCCCTGGGTTAGTCCCACACAAAGGTGATCTACAAGGTCGCCCGTACAACGCCTCAAAAGGTGCCATCCTAGTGGTGGAGTGATAGCTGTTGTTGTATTAGAACTCCACCAAAGGTAAGTGATCCTCTCAGCTTTGTTCGAATTCAAGGAGACAAGAATGCAACATGTCCTCGAGGGTTTGTATGGTCCTCACATTCTGACCATCCGTCTGAGGATGGAAGGTGGTGCTCAAATGAAGAAGCATCCCAAAAAGCCTCCAGAAACCCCTTCCATAGTTGGGAAGTAAAACGTGCATCACGATCAGAGACAATCACTGAGGATACTCCATGTAACCGCACAATCTCCTGCACATAGAGGCGTCCCAAGATCTCTACTGAACCTTACTCTCTAATCGGTTGGAAGTGGGCCGACTTTGTGAGTCAGTCAACAATCACCCAAATCGAGTCATGACCCCTAGATGTACGTGGAAGTCATGTCACGAAATCCATGGATATCCCATCCCACTTCCACTCAGGGACCTCTAAAGGCTGAACCAAGCCTGCTGGTACCTAATGCTCTACCTTCACTTACTGACAAGTGAGGCACTGAGAGACAAACTTTGCTAATTCTTTCTTCATTCTCAGCCGCCAGTGCTATCGTCGGAGATCACGGTACATCTTCAACACTCTTAGATGTACCACTAGAGGGGATGTTTGAAACTCCCACAAAACATCCTCCTAAAGTGACACTGGTACCATGGTACATCCTCTAAAGAGGATGAAGTGCTCCCCACCTTCAGAAAATCCATCAGGTGCATGTCTTGCATATATCTAAGCACGCCATTCCTCACAGTTAGCGTCCCCACGTTGTGCCTCCTTAAGTCACTGAAGAAGTGGGGGATTTACTATAAGAGACTATAGAAAAGTGGCGCCGTCTCTATCCAAAAATGATATCTTTAAAGCAGCTAGCTGCTCTGTCGCTTCACATAGCAGCTATATACCAGACCTCCTGCTGAGTGCATCTGCAACAACATTCCCCTTCCCAGGAATATAGAATATCTCAAAGTCATTGTCTTTGAGGAACTCAAAAAAATGTCATTCTCATAGGTTTAGGTCCTTCTAAGAGAAGATATACCTGAGACTCTTATGATTAGAGTACACTATAAAGTGATCTCCCATCAGATAGTGTCTCCACATATTCAAGGCAAAGACCACTACTGCTAACTCCAGGTCATGGGTAGCGTAGTTCTGCTCAAGTTGTCTCAACTATTGAGAACCATATGTGATCACTGCTCGCTCCTGTATCAGGACACATCTGAGTCCAGTCTCTGATGCGTCGTAGTAGACTATGTACCCTATGGCCTCCTCTGTAAGCCTCATGATGGGGGCACTATTCAGCCTCTGGCTCAGCTCCTGGAAAATCTGATGGCATCTCTCTGACCACACGAAGGGTTGCCCCTTCTTCGTCAAAATTGTAAGTGGTGCTGTAACTCTTGAGAAATCTGGAAAAAATATCAGGTATTAACCGGACTAACCCAGGAAACATCGTACCTCCATCACACTCTTGGGTGGCTCCCAAGAAATTACAATCTCAATCTTTGCTAGATCTACTACAACTCCAGCCTCCTATATGACATACCCCAGAAAGTGGACCTCTCGGATCCAGAACTAGAACTTCAAGATCTTACCATAAAGATGGTGCTCTCAGAGTGTGTCCAGTATGATCTGTAAATGATAGGAATTCTCCTCCTCAGTAGTTGAGCAGATCATAATGTCATCGATGAAGACCACTACAAAGCGATCAAGGTATGCCTAAAAGATCATGTTCATGAGTCCCATGAACATTGCTGGAGCATTGTTCATGCTGAATGGAAAAACCAAGAAATTGTAATGGTTGTACCAACACCTGAAGGTCGTATTTTGCAAATCCTCATCTTGTACTCTAAGCTGGTGATAGCCTGATCTAAGGTCTATCTTTAAGAACCACCGTGCTCCCATCAGCTGATCAAATAGGTCTACAATCCTCAGTAGTGGGTACATGTTCTTCATGGTCACTTGGTTCAGGCGCCGATAGTCAACACAAAGCCTCAATCTCCTATCTGCCTTCTTGGTGAATAGAATCGGGGCTGCTCAAAGATAAACAATTGGCTGGATGAATCCATTCCCCTGTAAGTCCTCTAACTATAACGATGCTCCGTGGGATCCATACGATATGCTGGCCTATATATCGGTGTCATCCTAGGGTACAAGTTAATATAAAATTCCACCTCTCTCCGAGGAGGTAGACTCAAAACATCATCATGGAAAACATCTGTGTACTGGTACACCACTACAGTATAGCTCATACTCTCCACATCAATAGATCTAAGGGTAAGGCTATCCAACTGATTAGTGATTGACTGCACTCTCCTCCGGGTAAGTCCATCCTGTGCTGCAAAGGCTCCATTCTCGCCTGTGAAGGTAAAACTGGTCCCATCCGTGCGGACACACTGAAACTTGGGCCTAATATAGTCAATCTGATCATGGACTATAGATAACTAGTTCATACCCAAGATGACGTTGTAAGGCCTCGATGCTGCTACTAGGAGATACCAGCTTAAGCTCTCGCCTCCTAGAGTAAGCTCACACTACCGACACCAGTGCGTAATCTTTGAATCTGCTCCTGTAGGAGTCTCTAGCCATAAGGATCGATCCAATGTCTCTGTCAGAATCTCCGAGCTCCAAAATAGGGCAATGGAAATAAAATAATGTCTTGAACCTGTGTCTACAAGTACTGCAACTATGGTGGAATAGACAGAGATCATACCTCGTATCATCTCCGGAGCACCGTGATCATAGGCCTCAGCTGCCTGGAGCTGAGCTCATCCATGTCCACCTGCTCCCTGTAGTCAAGGTGGAGCTCCTGGTAGTTGTGGAAGTAATATCTCAAATCACCGCCCACCACTAGCTGCACGGCCGGCTCCCTTTCCATGTCTTCCTGCTCCTTGCGGACCTCCTCGGTCGAACCTTGGTCTCTGCCTGGTCGGTCCTTCGATCGTCTACAGATCATCCATATGATGGGTCGGACAGTCATGAGCCATATGACCCTGCTCTCCACATGAGTAACACTGCATGATCTGTGCCTGACTGGTTCTGCCTTGGGTTCCCCACACAACCGATCCTGAGTTATGCAGTCGTTCACATGTAGGTCTGGTATTCTTAGACCTCTGTGATGTCTGTCTGCTACCAGCTACAGAAGACTCTGCTACATGATGACAGTTAGTGGGTCTCACTGCTGATGATTGCTCAGCAAGGAAACTCTCCACCAAGAGGGATCTCTCTAATACCCCCACCTGCATCGGGATGCTGAGTGAGATCATCAAAACCCTAATCTCCCACCTGAGCCCCTGCTCAAAGGTCTGATCCATAAAGAAAGGTTGATGCACCATATCAGTGGAGTAACGTGAGAGGTCAGTGAACCTCGCTGAGTACTGATCCATAGTCATGCTTCCCTGCTGCAAATGAATAAGCTCTTGTGTGCGCACTGTGTGAAGAGTAGCTGGGAAAAACGTTTCCCAAAACATGCTCTCGAAGTCTGTCCAGGGAAGCGTCACCTCGTCGTGAACCTGGAGCATCAAGCTACATCATTTTCCTTCTACTTCCGGTAGAAGGCCGGTAGAAAGGATCACCATGAGATTGTCTAGTGTCCCTATGAGTCGTAAGACTCTCACTATAGCCTCCATCCAATCCTCAGCTGCCTGCGGGTCTATATCTCCCCTGAACTTGGGTGGCCTCTGGTGCTGGAACTCGTGAAATTTTCTCAATCGGCGTGCACTCTCTACTACTGGGGCTGGTGGCATTGCCTTCCCAATGGCTAGTGGTACCTCTGGTGCCTCCTCTGATTCCTCTACTGAAAGAGGGCCCTGCACCGATGCCTCATCGCTCGGTGGGTTATCAGTGCATACAACTCTCAGAACCCTAGCTGGTTGTCTACGTGAAGGCATCATAAAAAGAAATAGGTGCTCCATAGTTAATAAGTTATACCTGGTGAGCTGACTCAAGAGATAACAAAGAAAAATCTTGGAAACACACACGCAATCAGTGCTTTTGTGCACCGAGTCGGAATTCAGAGGTCACGGTCTTGGTGTATGGATACATCAGCCACCACACCCACACTGGATTCCCTAAACTAATAACCACACTCACTACACTTAACACTATTTCCATTAAAAGAAAGATCAGAGTCCTAGTTATTTAGAAAAACCAACTCCTCTGATACCAATTTGTCATGACTCGTCCCCCGAGGCATGTGTCGTGACTACCATAAGCCCGTCTTCTATAGACCAGGGGCTGGCGACTAGCACCGAAGGCATATTCCCTAAAAATAGGAAGGCATTTCCTTCATAACCTGTAATCACACATAACCAAGCGCATAACAAGATAGGATCACAAGTAAACTGAACTGTAAATCGAGTGAGTGCAGTAAGTAAAACGAGTCAGAATACAAGACCAACTGGAAAGTAAAAGTACAACTGTGATACAATACAACTGAAGAAATGGGAAATTCAGCTATTGGGTCATCCTTCGAGGATCCAACCTGAATCGTAGTTACACATCACCTCCTCAGCACACCACATCTGTCCGTATCTTCCGCGTATCGACACACCATATGGTCCACCTTCGGGCACCATCCAGTCCTGGTACTCACCTCCTCAGTCAGCATTGTCTGTCATCTACATCCAACACAACAAGGTGCTGGAATAGCCCGTGCAGGGGTGAGTATAACGATACTCAGTAGGGACCTCGAGACCCTCAAGGTCTCACAAAAATCTACCCAGGATAAGCCACAAAGTATGAAATCAATAGGTAACCTTACTTAGTTATAAGCCTATACATATACCTAAGTTATCAAAAAATACATCACAATAATGAGGAAAACATATAGGTACTGACTCAGCTCACACCATGATTTATTCTAGGGGTAGTATTAAGTAACGTCCCCAGTCACATAGTCGAACACCTTGGCTTCTGAATAACTCCTCCTCTATCGAGTATTGTGGGCCTGCCACGTCATACAGAGGTGTTTCCCACTAAACTTGGACTATTGAGGTAGTCCTCCTGTTGAGTACCGTGGGTCTGGTGCTTCACCAAGGCACTCCCCACCGTGGGTCTTCCGCATCACCAAGGCGCTACCCCTCGTGGCCTACTGAGGTACTCCTCCTGTCGAGTACTATGGGTCTACCATGTCACTAAGGTTCTCCCACCGTGGGTCTGCCGCATAACCAAGGCACTCCCCACTGAGCATGTCAAGTCACACAACGTCGAAACTGTCAACAGTCGTCAATTCTCATCCAGCCACTTGGTTCTCACACTATGCTCACTCGTTTCAGATAGGATACACTCCACAAGATACTTTTTGATACTCCAACTACCTATAAGTCCCATGAAGAAGTATATCAAAGGTCCTCCAGGACATAGTTGTCTCAACGTAACAGACGACGTGTCAATTAGATGCCCGGTCTGTGAGTTATTAGCCTTTTAGTCCTTGAAGCCCAGTTGGATTCGTTATCGATCCAACCTGAGTGTTCCCCATCTTAATCCAAAACATAGTGGGGTATCAATCAAAGGGACCGACTCACTCCAAGGTTCCCAACTCCGCTGAAAGTTCGTCTAACGGACGTCCGATGCCAAAGTTATGGCCAAAAGAAAGTAATTGGGTCATAACGGGCCCGGGTCCGGTCCGACCCGGTCGGACCTACTCGGCCCAACCCGGACTGGTCTGACCTAGTTTAGTCGACCTGGCCTGACCCGCTGGGTCCAGCCCAATGGGCGGTTTGATAGGTAGGGAGGGCTACAGAGGGCTGCGGAAGCCACGAAGGCCACAAGACAGCTCGGCTCGGCTCAACTCGGCCACGAAGGCCGTGAGGGGGGGGGTCTGGCCGAGGGGTGGTGGTCCGGGTGCGGGGCGGCAGTCCGAGTGTGGGGAGGCGGTCCGGGCATAGAGCAGCAGTCCGGGCATGTGGTGGCGGTTTGGCGGTGGAGCGGTGCCTCGGTCGCGGGGCGGTGCAGAGCCTCGGATAGCGGCGGTGGCTGCGGTTGGTGCAGAGGCCACAGGGCGGTGGCGGTGGCCACGGGGCGTCGCTGTTGCGCTGTCTCCTTCATCACAGCCGGTGGTGGTTCCGACCGCCATTCTCGTGCCCCAACCATGGATGGTTTCCATCCTCCATCACAAAGAACACCACAAGATTTGTGGAAGGGACGGGGCATGTTTTTTTGGCCCGCACCCTCTACATTAGGGCGGTAGCAAGTGGCTCGTCATAAAATGATTCAATGCGAGATGAAATTTACATAGATCAATTTTTAACATAGCCCTACCTTGGATGGTTTGTTGACGTCAACAAGGAGGGAAGAAGGTGAAGTTTTGAACGTTTGTCTTGTCCGCCACACACCTCCAATCCCGGGCTCGTACGTCGGTTCATCAAAGTCGAAGGCGTTCCTCCTTGAAGGGTGTCTAGTGGTAGAAGTCGTAGTCGGCGTTCTTCATTGGTGGAGAGTTCTTCATTGGAGAGCTTTCTCCCAAGTACTTCTCTCCCCAATTCCACCAAAAAAAAATTCGTAGCCCAAAATAATAGATTATGTGTTCTATTATGTTTTTTAGCATAAATTAAAATAGTTTAATTAATTAATTTATGTGTTATCTCAATTAACTAAAGGGGTGGGTTGGCGTAATTAATGTGGAGGAAGTCAAGAGGCTCCTCCACATTAGGAAGGGAGTTGAGAGGTTTCCTCTCCCCATTATGAGGAAGTTTCAAAGGGGTTCAAGAGTTTTTAAACCTTGAGTGGTCCCCACCACCATAACCTCTCATGGGAGGTTAGGCTTGATGGTCCCCACCTCCATAACCTCTCATGGGAGGTTTATTTCTGGTTTTCCCCACTTCTCAAAATCCACATGTGTGAGGTTTTAACATATAAAATAAAAATAAAAGCTACACAACTTTATTTTTATTTTATTCATTCACAAAAAAAACCCAAAAACTAACTTTCACCCTTGACCAACCACTGTCAAGGTGAAAGTCTCTTTAAGATAATACTGGCACTACGAGTTCAATAGTCCCCTCAGATTTTAATTCCGAGCATCGGTTAAAAATTTATAAAAACCCACTCATAGGTTTATTGAACGTACCTGAAGAAAAGTTCAGAAATTCATTCCGGGAACTCTGGGCCTCAGTATCACGCGTCGTCAATTTTGCAAACTCTTAAAATTCCATTTTTTAAAAAACATTACATGGGAATTTTGAGTCTTTATAGAATATAACAGGGATTATTAGGTTTTTCATCTGTATATGTAATGGAAAAAATTGGAATTGTATCAAATAAAGATTATCATGTTTTATATGGTAGTAGTAAACACAAATTTATTTTTAATAATAAATAGATGATAATTTTTAAAAACAAAATGTTCTGAGGAAATCTCCCTATAAATTTTTCTAATAGAAATGAAGATATTTATCAAGAATCTATCTTAAAACATTATACCTTAAGTAATTCAATATAGTTATCCCTAATGGTTTCCCATAGAGAGTTTTAAATCAATTTTTTTATTATAAATTTTATTATTATTATTTCTATTTTAAGAAGTTTAATTGGTATTTTTTAAGGAAATATTTCTAAATATGATTAAAAATTAATTTAATATAAAATGTGTGTGTGTGGAAAAATATTATAAAAAAATATGAATGAGTTTCACTATTTTTTTATCATCTTCCTAATTTTCAAAATATTTTTCTATTATTTGAAATCCTTCAATTCTAAATATATTTCTATAGAATGATCACCTCATTATACTTTTACTGATACCACCAAAACCTCATTATGTATGTTATTCCTTTAAAAATGAGTGATCAAATCATCCAACAACCACTAGATAAAAATATTGATCAAATTTATTGTGTTTTTATTACATAACAAATGTTAAAATATTTATACAATGAGAAATGATTGGTTTTGTATAGATAAATTATAGAAAACCCATAAAAATTCAAATAAGGAAACTAAACATACTCATCAAATGGGAAAAATCGATTTCATTTGAAATAGTGGGATTAATTTATAAAGAATAATAAAACAATCATCAATGCAGATATATAATTAAAGATGGTAATATAATAAATAAGACACATATATAATTAGAGTTAGATGGTTTTATTGAAAATATAAAATATCTCATCACCCAAATTTTCTTATCAAGTCATAAATGATGATAATGAAAACCCCATATCCTCCTTAATGTTCCCTGAATTCTATATCAATAAGAAACATTCTATCTAAGGCATTCTCCCTCAAATGAATCAAAATATGATTTTTAAGAACATGTAATGATGTTTCCTTACATCCACATACTCAAGAATTCAAACATGAAAACTCTATACGAATACTATAACTGTTCAGCTTCTTCTTCATAATGAGTCTAGAAAAATCCCTCTAAAATAAGATTTTTCATAACATGATTCCACATCCGAAACAAGTTAGAAGAACCTATAAAATATTCTAAACATTATTCAATAACTCAAACTCAACTAAAAAATTACTCCACAATTCTCTATATGATAAGATTTATCAGTTCCAATTCATTCGACTTTTGATTTCATGTTTTAAAATCCTAGGGATCACTATGAAATTTAATATAGATTTAATCATCTAGTAACATTGTATTTAATCATTTATAGATCATTTGATACATGATTTAATCTTTCATGGTTGTGTTTTGTCCTTTAATATTTAATTTTAGAAGGTTAATCTTCTATAGATCATGTTAAGGTTGTTCCTCCCCTTCATTCCAATATTGTTCATTGAACAAGGTGGTTAATATGATATGAGTTATTCCAACACCAAGTTAGTCTAACATGAAACATATATCTTATTTTTTAATAATCCATAATATCCAATATATGGTGGTTAATTCTGACTTAATTTTTTATTCTATGTTGATTTATTCTTTTTTATTTTTAGGGAGGAACAAAAGTTAATCTCATATAGGGTTTGAATTTCAGGATCCATTCTAATGCAAGGGCCATGAATTCACTCCTTACAAAACTCATTTTCTATAGGTTTAATCACAGACTTGATACTTTTATAATCGATTGATTCTTACAAAAACATGAAAACTTCTAGTTAATCACCTAAAAGCCTTATTTTTTGGAAGTTATTCATACTCAACATTCAATATTATGATTTAACTTCATGAATACTTTGTTCTTTATAAACAATAAAAACAATAAAAAACACTCTAAATCAATTTAGTATTAATTCAAAGTAATTCTAATGTGAATAAAAAATAAAAAATAATAATTAATGATTTTAAGAATTTAATTCCAAAAAATCCATAAATCATTCAAAAATAATTTTTCAATTCTTATTTCACTAAAAAAAATATGAAATAAATTGGTTTAATTGTATAAAATGAATTTATTCCACAATTAATTAAATATTTAAACATAGAAGCTCATTTTTTTTCTAAATTAAAAATTAAAAAGAATTTTTATTCATATTTAAAAAAATATCCAAAACGTATCTTTAAAAGAAATTTTTTCAAAACATTATCACCAATTATCATTAAAAATCATGTGGAAAACATTAAATAGTATTGAAACATTGGTGAACAAAATGAAATGAAAGGAAAAAAAGGTCAATGGATTGATCTAATCTAAAGTAACCATTCTAATGACATATTAATAAATGGAAGATCATGGAAAATGGTAAATTGAATAATTCTATTTGTTTTTAATTTTGTATGAAGGGTGATTAAAATAAGAACTTCAACTTAGATAAGAAGAAATGGGAGGATTTATGTATGCACATTATTAATTATAATATTTATATTTATAGTAATTAGGTATAAGATACAAGTTTTAGTTCACACATTTGTATCTAAATACAAGAAAAAATAAGAATATAAGATATTAACAAAGTATAAGTGGTTCTTTGACATGAAAATATTGAAAAATTAGAGGCACTGGATATTGGAGAATTCCATCTCATGTTTACAACATGAATACTTTTTTTTATTTTAAATAACTGTTAGTATGTGGCCAACATTACCAGAAACATAAATTCTATATCATGTATTGAAATGGATGGATTTATTTTAATGTTCAAATATAATAATTGTTTCTTTGGTAAATATAGAATATGTTAATTTTAATGGATATCAGAGTAATGGTCTTTATATACTTGAATATAGAAATCAATTCTGGGAAATTGATAAAGAATATGTACACTTGATTTGTATTACACCCACTTGTGGTATCATTAATTTGGTCACATAAGTTAAATTTATTTTATGATATTATATAGACATGGGTATTTAGATTCATTTGAGTTAAAACCTTGGATATACATCAAACTTTTTTTTAAAGAAAATTAAATAAATCTACTTTAGGTGTAAAATGTGAAAAATAAAAAATGATTCTAAAATTAGTTTACACTACTGTGTGTAGACATTTTCTAGTGGATGGTAGAGTTGGATACTAACAATTATTTACTTTTATTGATGATTTCAATGGATATTTATATATATAATTTATAAATTATAAGTATTATTCCTTTAAGAAATGTAAGGAATACAAGAGTGTTGTAGATAATCAGGTTGGTAAGAAGATAATTAATATATCTTTATATAGAGGTGGGGAGTATGTTAACAAAGAATTAATTGATCATCTGAAATTATTTTTTATATTATTCCACTCATACCTTCTTATACACCATAATGGAATAGTGTTAGTGGAAGTAGGAATGAAACATTGTTAAACATGGTGAGATCGATGAAGAGTCATGCACATATTCCAATATCCTTTTTAGGATATGCATTATAATTAGTGACATACACACTAAAATATGTTCTAAATAAAATTTAATGTGTAATCCCTTATGATATATGGTGTGGTAATATATTTTTTGTGAAATAGAATGTTTTAGGGATACAATGATTTTTTATGGCCAATTCTAGAAATAAACATTTATGTCAAGGTAGAAAGTTTATCTTTATAGGATTTCCTAAATATAGAAGACAATGTTTTTTTAGTAAACAACTCAAAAGTTTCAACGTACCAATAATGTATGAAATACAAAAAATAGATTCTATGTACCAAAATAATTTTTTGGATTTACATAACCTCTAATTAATGTAATAAATATTGGGTGTAAATGTTTATTTAATTAAAATATATAAATGGATGGTAAAGATAGTATCTATAAGATGTGATTGATTTCAAAAGGTTTCAAGAAATGTTAGGACATATATTAAGATGAGACTATTTCATAAGTCCCTATGATAAAATTCTACTTGATTATATATTAAATAACTTATTTATATTATTATAAAATGTTTTAAATGGATTTTGAGACCAATTTTCTTAATGGAAATAATGTAGAATATGTAAATATAACACAATCAGAAGTATTTTTGACACATAAGGATTCCAATAAGTTGTTTTATTTATATAGATACATTTATGGGTTAAATTAATCATTAAGAGCATTAAATATTAATTTTTACGAATCTATAAGAGAGTTTACTTTCAATATGATTTAATGTGATCATTTTTATATAAGAGATTTATTGGTAGAATTATTTTTTTCATAGTAATATATTTTAATGATTTATTACTCATGGAAAATGAGATACCATTCCTTCCAATAGTTAGGAAATTACTAAATAAATATTTTTGAATGAAAATATTATGTGAAATGGTCAATATTCAATGGATAAAACTCCATTAATATAGATATAATGATATAATGGGGTTGATCCTAGTTATATATATTGACAAGGTGACTAAAAGATACATGACAGATCAATCTTAGAGAGGAATGTTTCATATGTTACATGGCCTATATTTCTCTATTAAAATGAATCCTCATACACAAGAATATATATAGAGGATTATTAAAATACCTAAAACACCAGTGATTGGATCTATCATTTGTGACATGATATGTATTAGGCCTCACATTTTTCATTCCTTGAGCACAATATCATGATCCTTGAGGGTGATAATGGTTGATTATAAAAGTTTTTATTACATTAAATAAAGTATAAAAAGGATATGTTATTATATTTGGATGATAAGTGGAATTAATTGTGAGAGGATATAGAGAATTTAGTTTCCAAACTATTATAACCTATGGTTCCATTATTCACCCTATGTATATGGGATGAATTTGGGTGACTTTAATTTCTTTATTTTATTCATTTTAATTGGATTTTTTCTTTATGTTGAAAAAGATATCTTTAATTTGTCATGATTATAAAACACAACTAACAAAACAATATAAGAAAATAAATCAACCCAAACACAATGATTTTTATTAGTTCACATATATCGGGAAATATACAAGGAGATCATATAAATGATGTCTTGATATGCCAAATAATCCATACTCCACTACTTTGTGATTATAATCTTTAATAAAATCTGATTTCTTATCCATTTTATATGGATTAATCCTCTTTTTTGTTCACTGATTTCTCAAAGGGTAACAAAAAATAATTTAAACATGTTGGTAAAACTCAAGAAGATATCAATCAGAGGTATATAATGAAATAGAAATGAATTTTATACATGATTATTTGTTATTCACTTATATATCTTCAATTTTATGCACAAAAACACTTTAATTTAGATCTCAATATTCAATGGTATCCAATACTAACACACTTTACACATTAATTTCATAAATTCAATAATATCCACAAATAATGTACTCTTATTTTTGATCTATGATATCTATTATCCTTTTCTTTTTCTATATGTATATCTTATTCTAAGAAATAAATTCCTTTATATCCATAGAAATTATTAAAATGAAATTAATTCTTAAGTTAAATTAAAATATAATTTACTTCAAATAAAACCATTGGATCATCTTCCAGCTGATTTCCACCATTGAAATTCACATGTAGTTAACAGAAAACCAAAAAATAACCAAATATACATGAGAAATCCAAGAAATCTAATATTATTGAATCATCCATATTCAACCACTCATGAACTAATGAAATATATAATGGTGTTATTGAGTAATACATTCCCTATTCATTCTTAAATTGGTAAATACATCTTAGATTGACATAAATATTTATGGAGTGACCTTATTTTTTTTAATAACCTAAACCTTAACTTTTTGACCCTGTTTCTTCCTTCATAGCCTACGAATAATGGAATGGTACCCTAAATTAGTGAATTCATTTTTGTATCATGGCATGATTAATTTTATATATATTATTAAAATCTAAACCTTTTTTTATGATTATATTCCATGTTGTGGGAACCATTAAATTGTAAGAACCCATAAAATCATTCATTGTTTCTTCATGGAAAGGTTGACACATTAAATAATAACAATATTTATTTATATGATTGAAAAAGTAAGAAACCTAATTTTTCAATTTTTCAATCTTAGATATTATTATTTATGAAATATTCATAGTGCATCTAGTCTCACCATGGAATGTCAGACTCTTACACTAAAAAAACAAAATAAAAACCCGTAATTATTAGTTTCTCACCCATTTAGATTTACTCGGGATCTTTTAAATCATTATAAATCATAGGTCATTTCCCCCTTTTCCTTATATCATTTTGTCTTCAATTATTATTTCACTTATTCTATTAGATTTTAGGCTTATATATAACTTCAAAGTACCTTTATATATTCTCTCATATAGGAATTTTATATTTTCTTATAGAAACTGACCACACAACATGACTTTCATTCCCACACCATGATATATTATTGAAATCTCTAGAATATAAATATCATAACTTCATCCATCTAAAATGAATTCCAAACTTCTTTTCACATATTGAGTTCCCTAAAAATTATCGTATTTACAACATATCTAATAATACAACATATAGTCAAAACATTCTCCCCCATTTTATTTTATTTTCAACCCTCCATATTTAATCATTCCATTTTTTATCCCCCAGTAGGTGAAAGGATATATATACAATTATTCTTACTATTTGAATAAAAATTAAAAGGTTTTATCCTCTGCCAGATATATAATTATTTATATATAGTAATTATGAAACAAACTAAGAAAAGATCCATTAAAATCTTAATCATATCAGAGTCAATACTCTATGTAGTAATCAATAAAATATATCAATATCTATAATGGTATCCATTTATTTTTCATGGAAGATTATTTTTTCTTTGACTAATTCAACTGTGATTGTGTCTCCAAATACTTTCTTACTCTAAATAGAAGATAAATTATTTTAATAAGAAGTAATATTCAAATGAATACATATATAAAATAAAGATAAGGGCTATCAAAAATCCTTATATTGAGGATATTTTTTAAACTCTAAGGGTCAACCAATGTTTTCTGAACAAATTTATAGCCAATAATTTAGTGTCAATATATGAAACTCAATGTTGTGTTTTAAAAAACACTAATCTCAAAAAAAAATTCCACCATTTACTTTATTTATTGATATTAAATCACAATATTATTTTCTCTAAGAATGATGTACTGATTTCTTAGATAATTACTTGTTACACTTGTTGTCAAACTAAATCACTATACATTATTTTTTCACTCCTTCATTTTCTTCCATATATTTCATCATCCATATTAACTATTTACATTCCTTGGTAACTGAAATATATTTTTTATAGTTTTCTAGTCAATGATAAATGATCATATTTCTTACTTAACAACCATAATAATTATTTTAAATTAATAAAGATTCACCACTTTTGGATTCTTGATTAATAATATCACTAAACTTATCTATGTCTAAATATTTCAAAAAAATAGATTTTCTATTTAATTAAAAACCAAACCATTCTTCGTTATTCCCATATCTACATCAAAACCCTCTTTACTACTGAGATATTATATTCTTTTTAATAACTCCAAAAATATGCTTCCAAGTATGTAGTATAAAATTTGTTAGGCCAGGTTGTTGAAAGATAGAGTATACATCCAATAATTCTTCTATATATTATTGAGTACACTCCAATATTATCGCCATGCTCTCTATGTTTCATTCTACCAACCATTAGAGTTGAAACTAGTATTAATTCATCGATTTTTTATTTTTCAAAACCTTTCTTAAATATCTCACCTAAAATATGATACTATAGCCATCCTTTTGATATACTTTCATTCCCATAGAGTATATAAATTCTCATATCATTGAAATTTCCATTTCTAAAATCATCAACTATACAAACTTTTCTACAAAATTCTTATTTTTTCCACCGAATATGATATCATCTACATATTACATCACCGTGAATATCTATTTATATTATACATTAACATTGAGGTTTTGATCAACCCATTTTATATAGAATTAAAAATTTATTACATAAAATTATATCCATGTATACTAATCATGGGGTGAGTTATTCAGTCCAAATAACTCTATATTTGAGCTATAAACCCATGAATGATACTAACTAATAAGAAACCCTATAAGTTGTTCAATGTATAATTCTTCATTCAATAAACTATTTGATAAACTCTAAACATATTTTCAATGACCTCTATTAGAAAAATTCTTATTGATTACACTCTTATTAGTTGATAAAATGGGTCCTCATTATCAATTACTTTAAACTTTTCTTATCCTTTATAAACCAATGTCAATTTAACCTAGAAAAATAATTCATGCCCATCATGATTTTTTGAGGATCTATTTTGTACCCATAACATTATGATGTATTGGTATTCCCATGAATTCCAAACTGTGATTATAACCAATTTGGTCTAACTCTTTACTCATGACCTTCATCCACGATTCCTCCTTTACCAACACATCGAATGATTTTTCTTATGCCTATGATAATAGATCAATGTGTGTTATTCTATTAATTATCTTAGGTTATGTTCAAGTATATTTTTCTCTATTAATATTTCTTATATCAACCTCACCTCTACTTATTCTTATTTGATTCATGGGTTTTCTCTATTTTTCACCACTCTCTTCCTCTAATAGAACATCATAATCATCCTCAATTGGAGGATATTAGGATGATCCTGAATCCTTAGTTATATCTTATTTTTTTATCCAGATATTTAAGAATAAAATTTCTTGATTTTTTTGGGTTCATATTTAACCAAATTAACACAACAACATTCAAAAAGTTTATTGAATCATTTTTTGATATATATATATATATATATATATATATTCTTTATGATCAGTAGCCTAAAATTATACCTTCAATAATAACATAACCATAATTTCCCCAATTTACCTCTATCCTGAATAAAAAAAATCCAAATATTCTGAGATCCTATAATTAATGTGTCCTACAGGGAAATGTTTTATTTGTAATCTTCTCTTCAAGGATAATAAATTCTTAATTATGAGTTTACGCAACCACTTTTATAGCTTCTTTAAAATAGTAGTGAGAGATGAAACTTTTTATGAATAATGTATTTTCCATATTATTTACCATATAGAATCAAATTTCCATGAAAACATTCTGTTATATATCCAAAACTATTAAAATTTCATAACTTATTAAAAAAATTCTATATTTTTATCAACTTAAATGGAAGTATGTTCAGTTTTTTTTCTAAAACAAAATATTTATTTCCCTTCCAGTTTCATTTTTCATACTTTTATGAATGTTTTAATTCATTCCAACACTTCTCTCATAGCACACATAAACATAAATAATGCATTCTTTTATAGTCAATATCAATTGAAATGAAATAATTTTCACTATAAGCTAATGCCTATCCAATTGAACTACATACATCAATGTGGACCAGAATCATCAAATTTTGATGGTTACTTTTTCTTTAGATGGTAAGGGTTTCTCACCATCATTCCCCTTAAGAATGAATCACCAATATTTTCTTTCTTTATATTCAGTGATATAATGTCAAGAGTATGTTTCAATATAGATAGATTCTCCATACTCGACTACTAAATGTAACCAAGCCTCGAGTTCAATAAATTGTTTTCCACATCTATTTAAAAAAACAAGTATTCTACTCATTATCTATCTAATATATATTCCCATTTTTTCTCCATATTTACATTAGTGAGTTTTTATCCTTCTTTATATTCCATCCTCTCTAGGTTAATGTAAATTCTAAAATAATGTCCGATAAATAACTTACATTAAATAGATTCTGTCAAATTCCATCAACATAGTGAACATTAGTATTGTTTAGTTCAAATATAATTAAATGATTATTAATACTATCTTTGACCTTTAAATAATCATTATTTCTAAATCCAACTATTATATCAACTCTTCCTTTTACATTATTGAGTAAATTAATGTTACTTGTCATCTTGGGAGGAACATTCACTACCAAGAATACACCTGATATTATTCACTATAGAAGTTAAAAAATATTATAAGAAATATATTTTTATTTTATCTTATTATTATTTTGTTTCCATAAATTCTTGAATGATTCAATATGTTTTTCGATCTCTTATCATTTTATTTTAAATAATAAATCATGTCATATCCATTTTCTTCCAATGGGTAAAACCTTTTTTCGAAAAGGAATTAAACTAGATTTCATTGAATCCTCTCTCTTTTTCTTCCAAAGGAAAAAATGCAACTTATTTTACTATAATTGATATACTAACACCAAAAGTTAAAACAATTTAAATAATAAACATATAATGTGTATATATTATAATATAAATGATATCTTTATTTTCTCATTTTATGAATTCAAATTTCTTATACACTTAGGTTACTTTTTATTTCTTCAAATTATTGAAATGGGTGGCCAAAATGTCAACAATATTGACAGTTCATTAAAAAACCCAATATTTTAATCTCATTAATAAATTAAATTTTATTTGAAAATGACTATATTATTATGTTTTAAAACAGAAGCACATAGATTTTATTTTACATTTTATTACATATCATGAATAAAAATTGATTATACAATCATGAAATAATAGAGGGAGATAAATGAAAATGAATAATACACACACTATATTAAACTCCATATGCTTTAATTGTGCAATGAAGATATCTCCTAGAATAAAAATAGTAAAAATATATAAAAGAGTTAGTAATATGATATAAATTATCAAAGGTAGTGTAGAACCATTATAAGAAAATTAGTGAACTTTAAGGCATGGTAGTGTTATAGTATATATATAGGGTATAAAGGGAAAGGTGACTTATAAGATCTGACCATTAGATGATCATTTTTCAATATTATAGTTGGTAAATATAACCATTGTTCAACATTACCATTGGTAAAATTGAAAATATGTAATTTTTACCATTTTCAATAAATTTACCATTAAAATTAGTGTATACAAAGGGTGATGAGAAGTGATAATTGATGTGGAAGGTTGAAACAATGACATTAACTAGTGGGATCATTCTTTTTGAATCCCATATATCATACATTGTGAGGGTGGTATCATCGTTGGGGTCCACCCCTAACCAAGCCCAAACATTGCTTCAACAAGTATGTCTTAAGAGGAATTAACTACAAGATATGTTCAAGTCAGTTGAGATCACCACTATATCAATGTTTGCCGAGCCACCCCATAATGGTACCTCCAACACACACTTTTACCTTACAGAATATTCTAGTGTAATAAGGGGTTATGTATCTAGAAATTAGGATTATAATGTGAATTTTTCTTCTTAAATATTAAATAATGGTTTCTTAAATCCAATTTTCATTACTATTTTATTTAACAAAGTACACTTAAATATAAGTTGAATATAATAAAGAGTTATTTTGATACAAATAAAACATTATTATATTTTATAAAATATATAATTTAAATTATGATTGAGAATAGAAGTTATTTTCCTAAAATACCCCTATAAAACACTATTTATTTAATTATAAATGATAATATAATTTTATAATGACCCATGTAAATTTTAAGGGTAAGAATTTCAATTATTTTATAAAAACATTTATTTTATAAATAGATTAGGATTTTTATTTAAAGCATAAAATTTTTATATTTAGAATAATATTATGATAAAATATAAATTATATTTTAAATCCTCATGTCAAAAATCAGGTTTGGGAAAAATTTAAAGGGTTTTCTAAAGTACATTATTTTCAATTGAATAGTAAAAATGTTGCCTTGTGTTTTCAGAATGTTTTATAGCCGCATAAATATATAATAATTATGAAATAATTAAAATAATTTACCTCATGAAAAAAATATTTATTTAATATAATGTATATTAAATATAAAAAAATATTTTCCAAACCTATAAATAGATTTACAAATTCTAATATGAAAATTAATGTTTTTTAAAAAATTATAGACATATTACTTTTACATTCCCAAAGTAATATTATAAATTTTATATCAGTAGTATCAATGAAAAAATCCCAAAACAAGCCTTAAATTTTAAAAATAATATCTAAAACCATGTGTTAGCCAATGGTTATAAATTTTCTACAACCTAGAATTCCAATACATGTATTTAGAAATTAATAAACAAAAATATATTCATTTTTTAATAAATATCTATATACTGCTTCATTAATTCACTCCCAAGAAATTGACAATGTAAATACCCTCATTATCCTTCTCTAGATCCTTTCCAATTAAATTCTATGGTGACAAAGAACTCTCCTCAAGATTTAAGAAGCTCATATCACAGGGTAAGGGATTCTATTCCACTACCTTTTTTCAAAGTACTTACTTTGTATCTAATACTATAATTTTAAAGATATTATATTCTCATGCAATTATGATAATTCCATTTCTATATATATATTTTTCTATTATATAGATATTTTTATTCTAACTCATTAACTCCATTCTATAGACCACTTTGTATACTTGTTTTGTTGTTCAAACCATTCTTTAATTTTTTATGCCTCCATTGTGAATTCAAAAACTGATTTTTATTCAATGGTATTAATATAAATGTAATAACACATATTTGATTAGAGATTTACATGTATGAAACCCACATTAACTTCTCTTTGGTTAGAAATGATGAAACATTTTTGTATTTGAATAGTTATTTACTCAATGATTTTGTATAAAACCCATTCATTATTATCCATGGGTTATTGATGAAATAAATTATAATGTTATATGATATATATATAGAAAAAATTATTTAATATTTATAGAGGGTTATCCCTTATAGTTTTCTAATTCATTTGGTAAGGAATTAATCATTAGAGATTTAATGTATTATGATACCTTGGTGAATAACTTTGGTATTGTTTTTTATGAAATATTGTTATTGAACCATGGTGATATCCTTATAGATGTCTCATTTTTATATTTTATCCAAATTTCCATGTTATGTATTACATAATTATTATTATTCTATCATGTCATGTCACATGTTTTTCCTTGATAATTTCTCATGTTCTATTTCATTTATTTATCCATCACTGGCCATTATGCCCAAAATTTTAAATTAATGGTTTTCCCTAGGTTATTAATTTTGGTAAGGTGAGATAGGATATAAAAATAAATTATTATATTAATATTATTAAATAATGTTTATTTTTATGTTTTTATTATGAGCTTCATGTGTTATGTACCATGGATTCAGGACAATAAACCTTAATTATCCTTCTAAGTTATCAATCTAATATTTTCCTAAGGAGTTATCTTAAAAATCAGGTACAAAAAATGTGGGTTTATAGATTATACATCAAAGTAAATGATTATTTATTTTTGTAAATTGGGATTAAATCACATTTGTAAAACCCCTAGATAAAAGTTTAAATATACAAAAATGTCCTAAAATTTTAGTAAAGTATAAAGGGAGTGGTTTCCAAGAAATGAAATCCCTATTTTCATACTAGTATTGTATGTGGATATGGAACATATTTACCCAGGGGTAATAAAACCAAAAGGGCTCATTAGGTATTAACTTGACATCTAACTAGTGCACAACAAATATGCCTTATTTCATACCTATTATGACACTCTCAAGAGATATTATTTGGTTAATCACATGTTTTTAAAAACTATTATAGAGAATATATAGATAATATATATATTTAAAATATTTAACTATAATATCCTTGAAGTTTGATATTATAAAATTTTAGGATTAAACTTTTCTTTAGAATTATCCATCCATTCAAAAAATGATTTCTTTTAATAAATAAAGTAAGAAAGAGACCCAAAATTTTATAGGGGACTAAAGTAATAAATCCCAAGTTTTCCCATTTGGATAAGGTCCACACACTAGGGAGGAAAGGATCCCATACTAGAAAAAATCATACATGGGTTGTCATGATAACCCTTTAAAGGAAAAGCTATTATACAATTTATTTCCTTTGTACATAGTTTGAATCACATTTTCCTGATTGATGAGACTTATGAACTTTTTAATATGACAGGTGATGGACCATGGGGTCATAATGTTGTCCTATAGAGAGTTAAAATTGATATAAGAGTCAATGTCAACCACATCTAGAGTTATATTGTAAGAGATACACGCCTCAGGTTCATTAAGTAAAGTATTGGCCTCCGCAAGAAGAGTTTTATTGTACCCATATAATCTACTAAAATAAACCAAAACCAAACCACTAAAGTCCCTAACAACTCCACCCCTCACATAAGAAAAATTTGAAAATTTACATTAATTTTTAGTTAAATCACACTTATAGGATGGTTAAAATGAACCCATTTACTCAAAGGAGATACTCTCTCTATTGAAGGAAAAGGTTTCCTACTAGCCAGCACCATCCTTAAGGAGGAGTAAATAGCCCAATGTTTTAGGATAACACCAAATTACAACACAAAAAATATGGATCAGATCTTCTTGGAAATCCATGAGATATGAGTACAACCAGGACTATCCTTGCTCTAATCACTCCAAATGACTAACATCCTATATAAAAAATAACTTCCCTCACCTTGTATCCACATAAGCTAATCCCCGTGCCTTGTATCCAAGCTTGTTAAAGGTTGAACCCCATACTCATATGATTTTTGAGAACAATAATATATCTAAAACCACTCAAAATATCTTCCTACCACTATTATTTGAAATATATTTATTCAATAGTCTCTTGATTAGATCTCCAACAGAATAGGAATTTAGAAGCTAGATCGACCCCCTTCCATTTGATGAAATCATTTGTAGAAACAAAATTATTCTATATACAACAAAAAAAATTCTTATCAGGATTTTTCTTCCCAAAAGAACACACCTATTGTAAATAAGTTATAGGCTATAATGAAAATAATAATAATATGCTTTCACCGAGAATACTCTTTATGTCACCTCTATGATGATTTTTTTTTCATAATCTAGCGACATCAAGATGTCATTGAAATCCATAGTTTGTTATTAATCAAAGACATCTTGAATGAGACATGGGTGGTCATATGACTATGAAAACATGATTCTAGGGGTTGGAAACCCCAAAAAACAAAGAGTAACACCCACCCAATTATGGTTTGAGAAGATAATCTCTATAAGGCCAACAATCAACCGATATTGGTGTTGTAACTCTTGTAGATGTCTCTACAATATCTTCCATAAGGGTGAAATGTTCCCCCAAATTTCTGTACAATAAATATTCTCCAAATAGTTCTTCCTTATGAATCCTCCCTGACTAAAATGGCATATAATAACTACATGGTATCCCACCACAATTTTGAGATTAATGTCTCTAAAACCCACCAATGTTTTCATATTTCCCCAATAGGCCAAGTGAAACCTTCCTTTCATGTGAGAATACCAATTAGAGTCTATTATCATCCTCTCAATATTCATCATCCCAATTTTTGGAACATTGAGGAATTCCATCACTTGCTTCGAGATAGAAGCATAGATAGATTTGACTAGAGTGGACCAACATACAAAGTATAAGAAATGTTTATTCCAATTATTTATACGCGTAGAAATATTATCAAATAATCACTCAAAGGGATAAATTCATAACCTTCTATCTAGGTTTTGGGCTCCTAGATATTCCATTGAAAATATATAATGTTAATACCAAGATATTCATCAATTTTCCCTTGTTTAACTGAACATGATTTAGATATATATTCACTAATCAACTCAAAATTGATGATCCTTCTAGTCCAATTACTATATTCCTATAATATTTTGTTAATACCATAGATTAACCAACTTAAAAAATTAACAAATATATCAATGTCATCTGAAAAGAGAATATGAGAGATTGCATTAAATTTCCTTATGCACTACTTGGATATGATATTACCCATGTGAATATCACTTTTTTGGATCCAAATAAAGGATTAATTGACCATAATTAAAATATTTTTTGATAGAGGATATCTTGGAAATAAACCACGGATCGGCTTGAAGAAGTTTCATCTCCTTCCCATATATTTCACTAAAAACCCTATGGGGACTAAAGCATATAAGAATAGATCAGTCGCCCAGTTGGATAATACCATGTACTAAATAAGACTAAAGAAGAAACACCACTATATTATATCATATTCATTATCCATATCTAATTTAATATCAATGTTGGATCCTATGGTCTTCCTATTAATATCTCCAATCATTTTATGAGACAATGAAATGGCATCATGGGTAGATCTTCCTCTTATAAACACATATTTCTCCTGTGAGTCACATTTATAAGGATGATGATAGAAGCTCTTATTAATCACATTTTCAAGAACCTTGAATGTGAAAGTAAACACACTGATAGTCCTATACTGCTTAAGAGATAATGGGGCATTCAATTTCAAAATAATGATTAGCATAGTTGCACTGGCCACCCAGGGTAAGAAACACCCTCAAAATAATTATTGAATAGATTCTAAAATATCACACTAATAAGGTCCCATGAAGAAACATAAAAAGAGTCTCGAAATCCATCTAGACATAGATTTATCTCTTTGTTAAGGGGAATCACCACCTGGGAAACCTCCACCTCATCTATGATGGACTCAAAACATGAATCGGTGGAGTATGAAACCACCCAAGGTATAGAATCAAACACGATAGAATAACCTATCAGGTATCCCTCATAAATAAAAGGGTTAACACTAGAAAGAATGGTTTTTTATGTTTAAACATTCTTTTCACCTAATCATGAACACTACTGTATGATCCATTCTCTAGGAGGATTTTAGGAATTCCCCCATGATTATTCTCTTTAAGGAAATATGGATTTTTTTGTTTTTTACCTACCTTCAAAAATAAATCTTTAGATTTATCACATGAGACTTGTTTATATTCTATGATAACTTATGAAACAATACTTATATTTCATGAAATATCATAAATCAAATAATCATCCCAATATTCCTCATGTTAGGACACAACATTCACAATTTATTTCTCCAAATTATCCATCACAGTAAAGAGCAGATACTGATTAAAAATCTATTTTTGAAGATCACCCTTCAATAACCTAATATTGTTATTAAATACTACACATGAATTCTCTTACAATGGTTTGGACCAAGACATTAACACCATAGAAGGGTATTCATGATTTCAAGTCCAACTAGTGAAGAAAGAACCATGAGTACTTATATCATTGGCCGCCAACTAATAAGAATAGAAGAATGGTCCATGATAGATCAAACCATATGCATGAATATATGATTAGTAATTTGATACATGTCCTTGATGTTGTAAAGAAAATGGTTAACCCAACTACCTTTGTGATTTCCACCCTTTTGGTTATTGCACCGTGTATACTTATCACTAGATGAAACTATATCTGAGAGATATTTTTGAGATGTGAAGGAGGGGAAGTTGTGGATTTACTTATAAGTCTATATACCTCTAAGAAATTTCTCAAATGAATCCATGATGGTCTTGAATTCTCTACCAACACTCAAGAACTATTCTCCCATGTTTGATTGTTCCCGATCACACCCAATTTATTCTCTTTCCCTCACATCAAAAATAGCATAATCAAAAGAAATAGAATACATAATTACTAGTATTAAACTTATCCATAATTTTTTATTCCATAACATCAATATTTTACACTAAAATATATTTTTTATAGAATATCTAGATATGTTGGTTGATAGGTTTTCCATATAGGAATTCATACAGTCCCATTTTTTTACTACAAACTACAATCATTGAGGTGTTTTTCTTAGGTTCCAGTACACCAACTAAAGAAACCTTGTTATAGAATATATCAGAGGATAAGAAATATATTTTCACCTAGGAACCCTGGTAATGATAATTCTATATAACATAGTAAATCATCAGAACATGTTATGCCTAGTTTTGGCCCCCTAGCATTTCGTAGCACACTACCTAGGAATGAGGACAAGTAGAGGCACATCTCGATCCTAAATTAGTATAGAAACCCCTAGGAGGTGAAGTAGAGAAGAAAAAAACTAGGACCATTCATCTTGAAAACATGATATTACACAATAGTTTTTCATTATGGGGATGTATGATCTCCCAAAAGGGGTTGGATCATTAGGAAGAGGAGTTTTATGGGGGGAATGGGTAGAGCGGCCCCCTTTCTATGGGGCGGAGAAATCCCATAGAACATTGGAAAAACCACCTTACAACCATCCAATGGAATAATGAACACATTCCACTGATATGGAACATATTCTATACAAGTCACCTTTTGAAGATATGGGAATCATAAAACTATAATACTGGTCTTGGAAATAGAGAAGAAGCCTGGGATGAAGGGGGTTGATAAATAGAAACCACAATTGTATCACTTTTAAATGAGGGATTAGAACTTATTAGGATAAAAGGAATGCCTCTTTTTAGGGATAGAGGAACACCATTATATGATCCCTTTATCTAATTATATCCTAGGAAACCATAGATATTATTTCTGAATCTAACCAATAAGTGACCTTGGAGGTGAGAGAATATATAAAACCAAGAAAGTGAGGTGAAGAATCGATATTTCCAGCATTAAGTTGATCCCTCAACCCAAAAGAGAAGATAATGTGGAAGTGGTGAGGAGATATCCATTACCAAATAGATCTAAGACAAGGAATAATTATGAAGTTTGAGTGTGTGCTCATCTATAAAATGGAATTCCTTAAAAGAATCACATATCCCTTACAAGAAAGATATATTGTGGAAGGGAAGAAGAAGACATGGAAGATTAATCTAAACATCCACGTGAAGAGAATACCGCCCTAAATGAATCCCCATTGACGAAAAATAAATATTGAAGTTATAACAGCCAACTGAATGAGGGATCTAATATGATTTCATGAATAATTCTACCCTACAACTAAGAATGATGAAAAACAAGTTTCTATCATTCAATGAGACTCTAGACATAATATATAAACCCTAGAATCCAACAAAATTTTGATATAAAGAGATATGAGGTTTATTCATGATGAATATCAAAACCATTTTCCATATATGAAAAGTTGAACCTCTTTAAAGAAAGAGGAAATAATATCAATCATTTGGAGGCCCTATCTAGGCCTAAATAGAGAAACTCAAGAGTGAATTTAGAGATTGGAGGAAGTATCATGGGCATAGATAAGGGATGATGCAGAATAATATGTTTAAGAGAATGTAAATATGGTCCCTCTACTCTAGTGAAGAAATAATCCCCTTCTAACTTGGTCCCTTAAACACTACTATTTGGGCCAAGAGAATATGAAAATATCACATCATCTACCAATTAGATTAGAAAAACTATCTTTGAAGAAAATCCTGAATCCTAACTAATGGTCCAAAATTTTGAAATTAGGGAGGAAGATACGAGGCATTATCCAGTTGAAGTTGAAATCCAACAAGATCCATACAAAGTTTCAATTTTATAATTATAATTATAATATTTCCATTGGTAAAAAATTTCTCACATTGGTTTTATTATTCTAGTAAAATGTTATGAAATGGAGTGACTCATTAAAATAATACATTAAATGGAAAATGTCACAATTTTCTTATAAACATTATGGTTGCTAAAATTGAGAGATTCTTGATGAAGATGAATCAGTTAACATAGGTCTTGAATAAAAAATTATAATATGTGGATAATATAACATAATTAAGGAAGGAAAACCAAGAAATTAAATACTTTATTCATTAATGAACTCATTTTTTAGTGGATATTCTAGTCCATAGATGGTAGAACGATGAATCAATACAATAGAAATATTATTTTTTGTATTATATTATTTTGATAATGAGAAATTTACATTGGATTCATATATCATAGTGGGATAATCTGATTATTGGTTGAAATTTATTGAAAATATAAAACCAAATGATGATATGTAAGCTAGGAAAAGGGGATACATTATAAAAATATTTTTTCAACAATTATTTTCATCATCCCTTCTGAATGAGCCTAGAAAGGGTATTTCATGAATTGAAGAAAAAGGAAAATTAATCAGTTGGGATTTATGAGATTAAGTTTAAAATTATTTCATGTTACACTTCATGATTTTTCATTGATTATAATGGATAGATCAATAGATTCAATTGATAAATAAGACCTCATATATGGAAATGTCCTTTAATATAAGAATTTGGGAGTTATGAAGAGATTGTTTAGTTTACTCTCAAAGTGGAAATATAGTTTAAAGATTAATAATGGTCTCATAAGATAATCTATAATTTGATTAGTGTGAAAAAAATTTGGAAACAAATCATCCATGAAAGGGAAGGGAAGAAACAACAACTATCAATGTGTAAAAAGAGTGAGAATAATCATTTGGTAAATTATATTTAAGGATGTGGAAAGTGTTATAGGTGTAGAAGATATTTCCATATAGCTCAAAACTATCAAGGATATGTAAAGCCTCAATATCTAGATATAAATTAAAAAGGGGAAATTGTTCAAGTATAACTTATAGTTCAATACTTCAAGTGTAGGGAGCATGAACATTTCACTAAAAATCTCTCAATTAGATGATAATAGTGGGAAACATATAATAATCCCAAAATAGGAAAAGTGATAAAGGAATTGTTTTTTTAATAATGATGGATAAATTTAAGGATATAAATGACGTATAGGTAGGTATATTCAACATATACACAAATCATACAAGTTCAAATTTTGGTTCTGGTCTTATGAATTATTTTATTTCATTCATGCTTTCAAAGAATATTAAATTTATCCTTGAACTTCTAGTAGTAGGGATTTTAATTTAACATATTAGGGTAACTATTCATGAATCAAGGATTTATAGGGATTCCCCATTTAACATTGGAGAGTATAATATCTTTGTAGACCAAGTGGTCATTCCATTGGTGTAGTTTAACATAATACATTGGATAGATTTATTTTTGATGTATAATTCCAAGATCAATTGTAAAATTAATGAAATTTCAACTATATTAAAGATAATATTTATAATTATATTAAATGGAGAGATATTTTAACCTGAGTCTTCTCAACACCACCTCATATATCATTCTTTATGAAAATGATTGGTCGAGAAGGGGATTAAATTGAATAAATAAAGATTGAATATATACCTATTGTCAAGGAATAAATTGATCAGTATCCTGAATAATTATTGAGACCACCCCTAAAAATATCTGTAGGGTTTTCAACTGAAGTCACAATCAGATATATGAATGTAAAACCCCATGTATATATGGGTGTTCAATATTCAATAAGAATTTAATCTTTTTTATTAGTTGATGGGTTGATTTTTTTTAATCAAAGTTTGTAATAGAATCAATGGAATTTAAAGAACTTAAATAAGTGTTTTTAGATATGGAACTAGGATTTGGGGTAGTATTTTAGGAATTCAAAGGTATCAGGAGGATCTAGGGATTTGAAGAAGATTAGTGTAGTTCCACTAACAATATGGTGAGGTCCAGTGTTTAGTAAGTGGACCACTGAACCATTTTTAAAATTATGTATCCTAAAAAGTTCATCAGGGACCCCCTATTAACACCCCATAATGTATTTTACTCCCACTCCATGCATCATCCCATAAGAGTCATCTTCCCATTCCCTTGTGTTTTTGGTTACCACCATTTATTCCATATTCAAATCGACTTTTATTTATGGTGTTGGATAGATTATGGCAAGGATATGAATCAACCATCATATTTTATATGTTTGATTTATTGTTATGTAATACCTCCAAATTTAACTTCAATTCAACGTGTTCTTAATGGTTTTTCAAAAAAAAATTATTTATCTCATTTTAAATTAAACTAGAGGCTAGTATAGGAAATGTTGAATCCTCTAAGGTTAAGGTTGGAGGTCCCATAAATTAATCCATCAGTCTCTCTTATATTTCCTAAGATCATGAGGGTATTTCATGTTGGAATTTACACACATTGACAAAAACATAATTTAATGATCACGCTAGTCTTTGTTTAGGAAAATTTCCTTGGTTATTATGTCATGAGTGAAAATGATGGTCGCAATAAAAGTATTTACTTAGTTTTATTATTAATCTTATTTTATATTATCAAAGTTGGATTTTCTCTTGGATATAGAAATGTGAGAATATTTTGTGCGGTAATTTTTATATTATTCAATGAGTAATTTTATGTTTAATTCGGCAGAAATAAAATTAGGTTCTATTTTTAAGGTTGTGAAATTGAAATTTCAAAATCATCTATAACCTTGGGATGGTGGTTTAGATTGATTTGGGTCTTGAGTGAGTTTTGGAATGATAATTTTCTATTGGTATGTTTTAAATAATTGGTATAATAGTCCATGAATAGAACCATATAATATATGTTTGAAAATGGAAATTAATGAATAAGAAACATGAAATCAATTGGTATCCTAGAGATTCCATATAAATTGTATTGGTTTTGATGTATCCATTATAAATGAATAAGTAGATAATGAAGTAAAATTGGAAGTGAAGGGTTTTTTTGGTAACAAAGGGACTTGGTTACCTAGTTAATTAATGTTTCTATAGGGAACGTTTTTGTTTAAAGAGGTTATTACATTAAAGTATATAATGAATTAATTGATTTAATGGCACAATTTCCACCTTGTTTGATGATATGATAGTAATTACTTGGGGATATTCCTTGGATTTTGTACATACTGGATTAGTTTATAATAAAATGAGTGAACCCTATATTTCAGCAGGGGGATTAGATGAATGTTGATGTGTGATGAAACCAACATATTAATTGGGGGTTTATTCTATGAAATTGTTGCAGAAATCCATTATATAATTATTAGATACATTATCAGTAATTAGTTGGGGAATCTCTCCCTTGAATTTTTATAATTTATATATGTATTGAATTCTATATATTGATGTCATGGAATCTTGTTAGGTACCCTAGTTGAATTTTGTGGGATATGATCCCCACATTTGGATTTATATTATTGGGTAAAATTCCTTGGGTGTGAGATTTAAGTTCCAATAAAATTCTGCTACCAAGTGTTAAAGGAAGTACCTTGAGTTCATAAAGGTTTATTGGATTTAATGAATTCCAAGGGTCACTCCATTATATTCCCTATAGGACATATTCCAGTAAAATTCCTAGTTAAGTAACATGTATTCTTTCATATTATTATAACCATGGTTTCATCATTATTATACCTTGAAAAAAGTTGACCCATGAAGTGTACCATGATCATAAAATCAATATATTCAATAAAATAAGGTATATACCAATGTATAGTACCATAGTGGATATCCTACTACCTTTTAATTTTA
The DNA here is from genome assembly GCA_963277665.1 of Viscum album. Classification (NCBI taxonomy): domain Eukaryota; kingdom Viridiplantae; phylum Streptophyta; class Magnoliopsida; order Santalales; family Viscaceae; genus Viscum; species Viscum album. The sequence goes on from OY728145.1 coordinate 512,242,340, forward strand.
ATTTTTAAAAAGAAATTGGTGGGCTGTTAAATGTTAAATATTATTTTTTTGACTTATTCATGACCCTTATTATAAATTTGTTATTTCAAGAACACTATTGGTGTGGATATACAGAGATATATGCATACCTTACATAGGTGACCAAGGAACTTTGGTACATGATTAGCTATCATTTTTACATTGCAGGTTCAGATTTTGGAAAGAAGGTGATGTTTTTGATTGCACAGTTACTAGGATGGTGCATGGTTGTTTAGAGATGGTATATGACTCAAGTACTTTTATTTGTACTATATATTCAATTATAATTTGGTCTATAGGATATTGTATTTATCCTAGTATTAGTGTATTCTTTTTTGGGCATGTATTGTGTAAACATTATTTATTATTACATGGTTATTGATTATTTTTCATCACTTTCTTAGATATCATATAACTTATTTCTTTATCTACTTCACGTGAATTATTTACTTTATTTTTAATATTTTTATACTCTAATATGCATGTATAGTCTCCCCAATATTTCACTTTAGGCCTTTTCGACTATTTGGAAACCTCTGGAATATAAGGAGGTTCTATTGAGGCCATGTGGCACACCAACACGAATCATCGGTTTAGTGGTTCTAGGAGAGGGGTGATAAGAAATGGTATCAAGATTTTTATTTTGTTTTACTATTTCTAATTGAAGGAAGGATATTTTATTATTTTTTGTAAATTTTATGGAACATTTTCCTACAACTCCCCATTCCATGTATGAGGGAAGTTCAAAATTATTGGGATAAAAATATGGTCCATGTTTTTTATTATTATATTCGAACTAATTTCCCCAGGAGTGGTGCACTTTATTTTGATGTTATTTATTTGTGGTATTTTTTCTCTCATCCAATTATGGAAAGGGTGTGTGTGTGTGTGTGTTCAATAATAATATCAGGTATGTAGGATACATATATCATCTGTGTGATTTCATATGATTGTTTAACTATTTACTCAGACCGTGACATGGGTTGATTTTTTAAAGTGTCTGAAACCATTTATATAGTTTTTCTATATAATTTCATAGTGATGTCTTTAATAATTGAACATCTAAAATGTTAAAGATACATTATGTTAACACTTTTTAGGATTATTTCATGGTGTTAAAAAATTAAATTCTAATTATAACATAATTAAATTTTTCATCTAAGACATGTAATTTCCCCCATATTTAACTAAGAATCGTACATTAAATGTTTCATTTAATGTCAATTATGTGATAAATTACATTTATTTATATTTATTTTCAGATATAAATAATTCAAGGTACAAATTATAAATCATTTTCCTCAATAACATGTTATTAAAAATTCAATTATCTAGGACCTTATTGTGGTAAGTTTTGGTTTATGTAAAAGGGATTTGTATGATGTTTTGAACCTTGTTTGGGTGATTTGGACTTAGTTGGTTCCTGGTGTTGAGCCTATGTATGGGTAGTTGGGTCTATTGATAGTTCATGTGTATCATATCCATGGTATTTTAGAGTCTTTGTTTATATTTTAAATGCGTTATTTATATTGGTAATAGTGAGCATAACCTAGCCTATAAAATGGATAAATATCCCATAGAGAGGGGATAACTTGTTAGAACATGTAGTAAGTGATTGGTGTGGAAGATGTTGTGTGACCCTGGTGTTGGGGTAAGAATTATCTAGGAATTTTTAACCTTTTTGAGGCTAATATGCGATCTAGGTGGAATATCCTAGTGACTTTATTTGGTGCGACTATAAATTAGAGAGTTGTTACCTTATGACCATTGAGGGTGGCTCATGAGAGAGATTAGATGGTTTTTATGAGTGTATTTGGGTATTTGAGGCCTAATTGGACTTTTATATTTATGATTTCACTAATAAAAGGGTTATATTGAGTATTTTATTTATGCATGGTAGATTCTTTGGGTTTTCTTGGCATAACCACTTCTATGATAGTATATCTAGTTTTATGGACAATTTTGAGAGGGTCTGCTTGTTTGAATGACTAGGCCAAGTAACATATTTATATGTGGGATATTATTAGTGGTTATTCGGTTGATCAAATGGTTCCTTTGAATAAGAACATCATCAAAGGAATTTTTCTATGAGTCATGTTGAAATGTGTGATCCACTTGAATGAAAATACCACTAAGAGTTAGTGCTTTAGTAAAATATATGATTTTAATGGGTAGAACTAGTTAGGTTCCTAGACCTTTTGAATTATAAAGTGACTTAAAAAATTTGGTAAGAGTATCAATGAACCCCAATGGTACTTCAATATTATATTCCTGTTTTTTAGTCTTGCGAATGGTTTTGTCTCAATTATATTCCCCTGTTTTTTAAATGTTATGAGGGTGAATTCACTTGATGAGAATAGAATGCAGGAGAGGCATTACTAGTGGAATGGGTGTGAGAGTTAAGTTTTAGTTGAGAGCTGGGTAGATTGAATTGGAGTCATTTCATGGTGTTAGGTTCATTAATAGTGTGCATCCATTGATATTTTATGGAATTTAGGAGTTAAGAATGTGTTGGAGATGCATTGTGTAGTTCTGATTATGGTTTCGGTGGTATGAATCATATGTCTGTGATGCTAAAATAAGAGATCAGACATGTATGTAGTAGTATAGGGATCAATGTGGGTGTGATAACATTGATACTAAAGATCTGTTAATTATAGTAGTATTATTTCTCTATCTAAAAGAGATATGGTAGCCACATTGGATACACAAGAAGTATGATGGGTGTGGTTTGGATGGAAACAATTCATGATCTATGGACCATTGGGAGTTTAGGAAACACCTATAGGTTGATTAAAATAAGGATTTTAGGCAGGAATAAATGGTTTCCCTGAGGTAAGGTATGATGGAATGAGAGGACTGAATATAGTGGATCTATCAAAATGGGTCGAACCTCATTAGAAGTGTTGGAGGATAACATTCCATGTATGAGAGTGTGGATGAAGAGGAGTGAAAAACATATAGTTATGATGAGACTCATTTGGTTCAGCACTCTGGGAGTGGCAAGGGATGATCTATATAGTATGTAGTACACCATCAACCATTTAGAGGTGTGACTATAGTTTTTGGTAGATTTTTTGGTGGATATCAGGGGTGGAAATTCTATGGGCTGAGAATAGGTGATGAATTACCTTTCATAGTGTTTCATAGGGATTACTAGACATGTAATTTCTAGCCATCATGTTTGGATATGGATATAGTATGGGCTACAGATATTATAAAATGGTTTTAAAATGTGATGATAGTGTTTCTCCTAAGGTGCGGAATGGGATGTAATTTATGGTCAATGCCAGATATAGTTCCAAATATGGTGTTGGAGGGAGCCCAAGACTTGACTTCACCCTTGGGAAGGTTTTGGAACAATCAAAAGTTTTTTGGTTTTTTGGTATATTCTTTCTTACAATATAGAATTTTGGTGGGCATGGGTAGTTTAAGGCATCATGGTCAAGAGTGTTGGTGACATTCTAGAGGGGGAAACCAGACATTTTGAGTTAGGTTAGCTGGAGGAAGTTTGACATGAGTTCTCAAGTGAGGTTAGATAGAGTGAGTTAAAAACCACTTTTTTCATGTTATATTAGATACAATTGTTTTGCTTTAGGTTTTTATTAGACCTTTTGAGGATAAACCAAATTTTTTAGGTGCATGTCATAAATGAATATGACCTATCATTTTTTATCGAGAATTGAGGATGATGGGTTGGGTCAGTGTCTAACCAGTTTTTTTATAATGGTTTTGATTGGTGGGTTAGAGGCCAAAAAAATTGAAACATACGAGAGTTAAGTGTAGGGTTTTTAGGAAATTTTATAGGTGGAAGGAATTGTGGTTTTTAATTGTTCATTTTGGGATGAGCTATATAGTGGGGAGCACTATACATCAGTTTATCATTTGGCTAGAGATATCATGGGGTCTTGAGGAAGATGTACTCAAGTGAGAATTCTCTCAATGATTGGTTCCAACTATGGGTGTTGGCTCGGGGTGTGGTATGTTGAAGTGAATTTTGAGGAAATGCATAATATCATAGTAGTCTTGAGGGGGAACACATAATGTTAATTGAAAAAATAGTTGAGAATGGAATAGTTTTGGCTAAAACTCTTAGTTAGCGAGGTGCAATATTATAGGTTTTGGGAATTCTCAAAATTTAACTGATCTGTGGTATTAGGGTAGAGATGGCTAAAATGGGTGACAATGTGATGCACAACCAAGTGAGGTTTTCAACAGTGTAGTTGGTTTTGGGTGGTTTAGTATATCTATAACTAGCAGGAGACTTGTAAATAATTGTTGTTAGGACTGAGTCTTATGAATAGGGCTTAAAATTATTTTCTATTTATCTTCATGATTCTCATAGATATATCTCTTAGATGAGATGTTATAATGTGGGAGGTTTTAAAAACTTTTTTTTGTATCAGTGTTCAAAATTCAAGATGATGTTGAGAATTTTGATAAATGGAAGGGTTAATTATTTTACTGGAGTTTGAAAAAAAAATATCAAGTCTTTAAACACATTAAATAGGTGTTTTCAAATATGGTATAGGGATTTGGTGTGGTTTTAGAGGCATTCAAAGGGATCAAGATAATCAAGGACCAATAAAAAGACTACTATAGTGCCACTAGCTAGCCGGTGGGATCTAACAACTAGTCGGTGGACCATGGAAACTTTTCAAAATGGGTTAATCTTGGAAATTTCACAAGGTTTTACCCCTTAACACCCAACATAGGACCCCCCTGCCACACCAAGTAGTATCCCTTAATATCCCTCATCCTCTTTCCCTATGTTTCTATTTGATCTTCCCCATCCCATGTCCAAATTGACTATCATATATGGCGTAGGATTGATTAGGGTAATTCCATGAATATTTCATTAAATTTTATTTGTTTATTTCACTATCATGTAACCCCTAACTATTTAATTCTAATAGGACCAATTTTTATGGGTTCTTTCTAATTCATTTCTTTCTCATATCTTTTTTCTAAAACCGAAGGCTAGTATATGATATATGGATCCATCTAAGGTTAAGGTAGGTTCTACCTTAAATTAAACCCATAGTATTTCCTATTTCTCTTTACTTTATGAGTGTACGTTATGAGATAATTTCTACACATTGGCATAAAATTAATTTAATTAACATGTGGGGCCTTATTTAGGAAAAATGCATTAGTTACTATTTCATGATCCAAACAGAATGGTGTTCCAAGAGGATTTCCTTATTTGTGTTTTAATCTTATTTTCTCTTAATTAAATACAATTTAATATTCTGTATATAAATGTGGTAATATATAGTGATGTTATCTTGGTATTATTAAATGACTAATTTTATGTTTAATTGGTTGTATGTGAAATTAGGTTATAGATCCTTAGTTGTGAAATAGAAATTTGATAACCATGGATAACCTTGGAGTGGAGTATAAACTTTACATTGGTATTGAGTGAGTTAAGGAATGAGAAATTTGAATTGGAATATTTTATATAATTAGTAGAATGGTATGTGAAGAGGGCCATAGGGATTATGTTTGAAATTTGTAATTCATAAATATGAAATAGTACATTACTTGGTAACCTATGGATTCTTTATGATTTATATAGGCTTGATGTAGCCCTTATTAATTAAAAAATAGATAATGAAGTGAAATTAATGGTGAATAGTTAATTGGTAACAAAATTACATGGTTACCTATTTAATAAAGGTTTTAAATGGTAATGTTGTCATTTAAGGAGTGAATTATATAGATGTTAAAAAGAAATTAATTAATTGAATGGAATGATACTCACATCATATGATGATGTGATATGATTAACTTGGATAGATTCCATGTATTATGTATGAATTTCATTAGTGTGTAACTCCATGGGTGAAACCTAGATTCTAATTGGGGAATTAGATGAATGTTAGGGTTTGATAATACCCTTATTTTCATTTAGGTCCAATGATATAGAATGAATTGATCAGGCCATTATATTCTTCTTATATTCATTATAGTTAATTCCTTGTGGAAGAACATTCTTGGATTTGTGTTATCTTTATATGTATATAATTCCATAGATTAATGTCATGGATTCTTACAAGGTATCCTCATTAATGGTCACTAGATGAGATATATAGATTTGGATTGATCTATTTGGGTGGAATGCCTCAATTATGATCCCTGGTTTCTAATCAAGTCATGCTTCTAAATCTAAATTATGATTCTTTGAATTCAGACTAGTATATTAGATTTTTTTGAATTCCAAGGGTCACCCCCTTTGATTCCCTATTGGATTTATTGAGAGGGAATGTCCAGTTGGTCTATATAGATTCCCTTAGATTAATATGATTATCATTTCCTCATAATTATATCTTGGAACTTTTCAAATAGTGATGTATATTTTGATTAGTGACTCACTCAATTGGGATGAATACGGTATAGACCAAATTCATGTTTCATCCTGGATCCCGATCATTGAAAAATGTCTTACTATATTTTTATTTAAATTGTTAAATGATATTTACTTCATCTAAAAAATGGAAAATGATTATTTATTACAATTCTTAATTCCCATGGTTATAGACTAGTAATTTTGGAGATGATGTTGGTGGTGGCCTATTGATTTATACTCACACGTTACTTGGGAATCCATCTAACTTAGTTACATAAGAAGATATCACTATCACATTGTATGTTCAGGTTTTGGAATGCACATAATGTCATTGATTATGTGGTTTCTATGACAGAGAATGGGAGTTTGGAACCAGGTTAGGAATCTTGTCTATGGGGGTGAACTATCTAGTTATTTGTCTTTTGGTGTTTCAAATATTGTATTTATCCTATTATTGAGGTATTATTTTTCTAACAAGTATTTTGGGAAAGTGATTTATTATTTAATGGTTATTTATTATTTGTTAGTGCTTTCTTGTATTTTGTCTCGCTATTTGTTTATCTAGTCGATGTGGATGATTTCCACTATCTTGGTTGTTTTTGTACTATAATATGTGGGTATAATATCCCCTCCATACCAACATGGAATTTCACTACTAGTTGGCATCCTCTAGCATATGGGGTGTCATGCTTGAGGTCATGTGTTTCCCCAAACTAGAGCACTGGTTCAATAACTCCTAGGGAGGGGCATTACAAAGCCATTATGCAAACCCCATATAGAATGGAATATGTGGATTTATTAAAGTTGAATAAGAATCTATAAGGTATTTGTAGAAGTGTTTTATTCAAAAACAATTATGTCTCCTTTGGTAGGAAATTTTATCATTATGAATAAAAAGGATGAATCAATGTGAGTATGCATTGAATATAGATATATCAATGGGTGTACAGTGAGAAAAAATACCCTCTTATAAGGATTGATCATTTGTTTAAATTGCTTCATGGGGCCTAATTCTTATACAAAATTTTCCTCTAAATAGGGTTTCATCAATTGAGGGTGAAGAAAGAAAATATCATCAACACTACCTTTTATACATGATATTAACATTATGAATTTTTTTTTTCACTTGGGATTCACTAATGCTCTTCAAAAATTTATAGAGGTTTGGAATAGAGTATTTTGGGACTACATTGATAATTTTTTAGTGGCCATTATTTATGATATTATGATATATTTCAAAATTGACATGTGTCATGTGGATGTTCTACTGGTAATATTACAAACTATGAGAAAAGATAAGGTTTTTGGAATATTTAGAAATTGTGAGTTATATTTACAATAAGATATATTATTTGGAAACATTATTAACATTTAAGGAATATCACTTAATCCAATGATGAAAAATTATATATAGTAGTGAACACATCATATATAAGAAATATAGATTCATAATTTCCTTCATCTATTAGTATTTTATAGAAGGTTTGTGAAATACTTTAGAAGATTTTATAATGCACTAAAAAAGTTAACACAGATGGTAGTTATGTTTATAGGGAAAATGAGTTTAAAGAAAACTTCAAAGAATCAAATAAGAGGTTAGTTAGTTTACCTATGAGAACTATACCCTCTAATGGGGAAGGATTTTTTATTCATATTTATGCATCCATGAAAGGACATGAATGTATACTCATGGAAAATGTCAAGGTTATTTCCTATGAATCTTGATGGTTAAATCCTCATAAAAAGAATTATCCTACCCAGTATTTGGAGTTAATTGAAGCTATATTTTCTCTAATGATAAAGTGATAGTATATTTATGGGTGGAAGTTTGATATATAAACCGACCACCAAATTATGAATTATATACTCACACAAATGGAACTGAACATATGTCAAAGAAGATGGTTAAATATTCTCAAGTAATATGATTTTTCAATCCATTTTTACCCTATAAAATAATATAATGTCCCAATTGTATCAAGTATAAATGTACATGAAGTAATTAAAATGATTATGGTTGAATGTAATCGTAATATGAAGGATTAGGTAAATATGAAAATTGATATCATAATAGAAGGATCTTCATTAAACCTTTCCAAAATTATTTTCCAATAATTATTATATAAAATATCAAAAAATAAAAAAGAGACGATCCTAAGTTAAAAAATAATATATAAGCTAGAAAAAATGGGATGTTTCATGAGTTTAATGCTGATCATTAGGGATTAATGAGGTTTCATACTATGTTATATATCCTATATTTTACAAATCTAAAAAAATAGTGATTGAAAAAGCTCACTGAACTGTATTATTTATTCATCCTATAAGCACCAAAATGTATAGAGATATGTATGACCATTACTAGTGACTACAAAATTTTTCCTTATAATTTAATATCCTTTATTGTATCTTGTTTTTATGGGTTCCCATTGAAACCTTAAATATTAATTTTGTAGATAATGAAAAAATATATGTTTGAGAGAGAATGAAATAAAGAAGCTCATATATGATAATTTAGAAAACATAAATAAATTAATTAGAACAAGCTTAAAGGTCATGTATAGGATCATATCATTGATATATTGAACATTATAGTATTTTAAAGGGATAAACATATCAAGGATATTTATCGAGTAGTCATTGAAAAGAGGAGAAATATCATAGATATAGAAAGTTCTATGACACTCGAGATCACATCAGGATGTGTGATTTTGAAAACTATAGAAAAAATGAAAGATAATCATGGAGATACTAGGAAAAATATAATGGATTGTCTATATGAAAAAACAAACATCAAAATTAAAAATTAGGTGTAGGGTTTGGTCATAATTAAAAGTTCCTCATGGTATAAGATAATACATAAACCCCCGAATATTGAAACAAGATTGATTTTGGAGAAGTGATTAATACATAAAAGAATACACCATAATTCCAGTCTTATGGTTTAAGAAAATTATTTATACAAAACATGTGTGTTTCATAGATAAGATGTATCTTAAGGCCCAAGTGAAAGAGAGATAAAAAATTAAAATTCAACATACTTTGTATGTTTTTAATGGATTACTATTTTTGGTGTAATGGATATTGACATAAATCCATTTATTTAATAACAAGGATAAAGAGGAATATGTCCAAATAGGCTCAAATTGGAATAGGATAGTATCTCAAAGTCTCAAAAATAAAGATAAATAAGTAAAATATATTAAAAAAAATTATGAGGTTGAAATATCATATTTTAAGGAAAAAATTAATAACAATAACTACTAGATGTGATGAAAAATGATTAGTGTTGGTCGGAGTGGATACTCTAGAGGGGGGTGAATTGAGTTCCAATTAAAATTTTTGTTCAAAACTTATTTCTTTTAAAATACCCCAATTTAAAAACAAAGTTAAACTATAGTGAATCTATACAGAGTGTAAATGTTCAATTAGTTTCTCAAAGATTGATTAGTTCTCAGTTGACTTAATCTAAAGATTAAATGAACTTTTGAAACTAAATTACTAGTTTACAATAAGTATAAACACTTACTAATTTAACTATCAAAGTAGCTTTAAAATAGTTTTGTATTTCAAAGTAATAGCAGTGGAATATTAAATAAATATATAGTATACTTATAGACTTAAATTAAAATGAATAACAGAGTTAAACAAGAGGTTCAGTCTCAAGCCGAGACTTAGTCCTCTCGACAATTTATATAAATTGATCCACACTATGGATCAGGGGTAAAAAGCAATACAATACTGTCCAGGTCCAAAGACCTATACCATAGTTCTTCGTGGGAAAAAAAAACAACAGCATACAGGCTGTCCAGGTCTTACTCGACCTCTACCACTATCCACAGTGGGAAACAAAGGGTTATGAAGTTTGAGTGAGGATTTAAGAATCCTCCAGCTTAGCACAGGAGTCAGTGTGTGTGTAAAATAAATAGGGTACACACACTGTTCGAAATGTAAATAAAATAATCACTAAGATAAGTATGGCTGAGTTTAGAAATGATTTAGTGATTAGCAGTGCAGCTCTGGACTCGTTTGGTTTATCAGAAAAGCTTCTGAGTCCTTCTTTGGTTTCTTGTTCAGAAAACAGAGTGTCGTTTTCTTCCTTGGTTCTTGGTCCAGCTTAGCAGTCTGAGTGCATGAAGTGTTTTTGGTAGTCCTTCACTCAAGATGCATCTTGTGTTCTCCTCTAGAATAATTTTCTTCATGTATGTCCAGGATTCTTGGAGTGTGGATGTAGACTAGTGAAAAATGCTCCACATTTGAATGTTGTTCAACTCTTTGCTCTTTCACCCTTCATGTCTCTTCTTAGTTCCTTGATTCTCTCTCTTTAAAAAAGTGTCTATTACATGATCTTTTTCTGTCCCTTTATAGCTTTCAGCTTCAGAAAAAAAGAATAATTAATTTTTTCATGGGTACTAGGTACGGTTCCCTGACATGGAAACAGAGATCATTAAATAACATTAACTGCATTAAAAACATCAAATGTAACCGTTAGATTAATAAATAAATAGTATGAATAGAATAGGGTTTGACTGGTTGGTCAATAATTAGTATCTTGTGTTGGTAAATGTGTTCGGTGGACTTTGTGTAGCAGGTCCTTCCATCAATATCTCTTTGAACTTGCATCGGTAGCTTGTTGGTATCAGTAGCTCGATGTATCAGTAAATCCTTATGTCAGTCAACTTGCTCTATCGGTGGCTCGGTAGACTGGTTCTATCAGTAGCTCTTGATCCATCCATAGTTGTTGCTCCATCGGTAGATCCTTGTATCGGTAGCTGTTTGCACTCGTATCGGTAGACTTATACTATCAGCAGACTTCTATTGGTAGCTATCTGTCTATCGGTAGCACTGATCTGTCTGTCGGTAGTTCTGGTTATCGGTGACTGTTTGTACTCGTATCTGTAGGCTTACTCTATCAGTAACTACTGGTAGACATGCACGTCGGTAGCTCTATACATATCGGTGAACTTTGTGTATCGGTGACTCTGTCTATCGGTAGACTAAGTCTATCGGTAGACTAAGTACTGGTAGCTCTTTATCAGTAGCTATACGCAGATCAGTGACTCAACACTTGTATGTTTTATGAAAAACATATCATAATGGGTTAGAAGAACTTCATAACTCATATAAACAAAGATATACATGGATTAAGATATCTCAGGGATTATTTTAATACTATTATCATCTTGATCATAGAATCTCATAGGTTTGAAAGAATTAATATATAGATAAGCATTAATTGGGATTATCAAAGTATATGAAAGCATGATTGGGATTATCAAAACATGTGAGGTCAACAATTAGGATAATAAAAATGGGTTCATAAGGTAGTATTATGGGATATATATTTGAAAGTGATGGGTCAAGATAAATTATGTATCTTTAATAGTCGATGCACTTACCTCATGAAAGGAAATAATTTTCTTCTATTAGGGATATATATGATAAGAAAAGTGTCACTAGGTTTTTTCAAAATGAATTCTTGAAGATCATTATCTATGAGAAATAAAAAATAATAGGTAATGACTTCTAGAAGAAAAATAATAATTTTTATTTAAGGACATGATAATAAATTTTATGTTGTTAATGAATAGTGTGGCTCGGGGAATGAAATAAATTTCCAAAAGATAACATGTACTATCAAAGGAATAAATAGTAAAATAGTAATGTAAGAAAATCTCACAAAGGGAACTCTAAACCTCATCAGTAGAGATAAATTCATGTGCTTACTATCAATAGAAGATAAGAAAAAACTCAGTTATAAACACCATGTCCATTTAAGCCAAAATTCATTGGGATGGTTAGAAAAACATTAAAGGGAAAGTGATATCTCTATGATAACTCATGATCATACTTATACATGTTGATTTTATTTAAAGGGAATGTTACATCAAATGGATTATAAGAAAAAAGAAAATACATCTACATGGTTTCTTGAATTGGTTTACATATATGTTTATAGGTTTATATAACCAATATCCATTATAGGAAAGATTTATTTTCTATTATTAATCAATGGATATAGCAGGATCACATAGTTGATAGTGAAAATTAAAAAATGTAAACTACTAAATTATATTACACTTTATTAGTGATTGGAGGAAAATATGTTTGGATATAAAATATTAAAATTATAGACCAACTCTGACATAGATATTACCAATAGGTAAAGGGTTCTAGAGGGATGTCTAATATCTAAAGCGTTTTAGAAGAATAATCTAAAACAAAATTAAATCTTGAATATATATATATATATATATATATATATATATATATATATACATACATGTAATGAATATAAATTAAGAACCATAATATAAATCCTCACACTAGTATATCCATGAAATCCATGTTATTCATAAGTCTTCTATGGGGATTACTAAGAAATAGCTGAAAGAATCCTTATTCTAAAGGTATCTATGAATCACAGGAATCCCCAAACACTCAATCGGGATCTCCCTTAACACAATTTTCTTCTATAATCCTTATTAAATGTGGGATAGAAATTATATATTTATAGTGTAATCTATAAGGAGTTATAATGATCATAATTACTTGCATGAGAATCGGTCCAACTTATATTGTTTCTCTAGAGCTTCAAATAGTCTTCCTTCAGGTATAAGAAATTTTATAAACATCTCATAACAATATAATTATTTATGGAATACAATATAGATCCCCATTAAATAACATAATGATTAAAAATACATATCAAATGGTAAAATCCTATTAATAATCAATTATGATGACTATAACTAAGTATCATAGATATAGTATAATATGTAGGCTAAACCAAGAATCATCACACAATATAATAATTCTCATGAATAGACACCAAGAAAACAATTCATTTTATATTGTGGTGCATATAGGGGAATACCCTAGTTTATTAAAAACAACTACATATTTCACTACATTTTTTTAACATATCCCTCAGTTTCTCACATGATTTGAAAGCCTCATGGAAATGGAGAATGTTCACCATATGTATCATCATATTATAAAACATGTGAAAACATGAGCACAAATTATCTTTTATATATTATAAAAAATTTTGGAAAATCTATTTTATATTTACACCATATGTTACATAATATGTAATAATTGTGTAAATCTATCTTGAACTTCTATTCGAGATCCTATAAGAATATTTTGGGATAACCCTCGATGTTTCATAAACATAAACCTAATTCTTACGAAAAATAATTATCACACCATGGGTCTTCGTAGAATTGATATCAAATATGAATAAAAAATAAAAAAAATATAAGAAAGGAGAATCTTCTAGTATTGCGTCAATGTTATTAAAGATACAAAAGGACATGACATTATCACCATCAAACACATGTATCTTCATACCTATGTCCACAAACTATATCATATTCAAGAATAAATATTTATATGATCCCTTTATCCAGGAAATTGAGTGACCACAATACATAGGGTATATAAATCCTATATATATACACATATATTCTTGATTTTCTGGTTATAGATTAACTAGGTCAATGAGTACATAACATTTCATGTAACGACCCAAAGTTTCATTAATGGAAAATCCCTCTTGATCTAGTTAAATGTTTCTTTAGGAAAAAAAAGAAATGTTTTTATAAGATGTCAACTTCTTTAGTTTAACGTTAAGATTTGTGACCGTTACTTTTATAGTCGTTGAACAGTGATCATCTGGGTAGTTTAAATATAAGGCTTTAACGAACCAATTTTCTACTCAGACAAAGGAAGTGATGGCCTCATCAAGTAGAATTGCCCCTTACGAAGCCCATTTGTCGGAGCTCGGAAAGGAGGTGGCGTATTTGGGATTTTCCCTTGACCAAGCCCAAGCTGAGCTTCATCAAGTCAAGCTCGAACGTGATCGTCTACGGGAAAAATGGAAGTTGATAGAGATTACCACTCGAGCGATGTTATCCGAGCAACCCCAAGAGTCTGTCACCATCGCACACCTTACCCTTAGGTCTTATGCGGCTATTTTAAGGGGTTATGTAACAAATAAGTAGCACCATGTTCATGTACATTATCTTTGTATATAATAATGAATATAATTTCTAGTCATTTTTGATACATTGTAATTAGTTTTTAAAGTACAAACGGTGTTTTTAGTTATTATTTAATTAAGAATTATATTTTATTAAATTAAAGGATTTTTTAATTAAATAATATTTTAATAAAATATTATTATTAATATTAAATTAATTTTTATTAAATATAAATGATCTTATAATTTTATGAATGCAATTAAAATTTTTATTAAGGTTTGAAAGCCATTTCTGTCAAAACCCGTGAATTTTTTATAAATGTCAGTTTTTATTTTAAAAGTAAAAATTCACATATTTAGAAAATTATTTAGATAAAATAAATATTATTTTTGGAATCAGGACGTCGAAATTATCCAACGGTGAATTTTTCATAATTTTCTGAGACAGTCAAATTTTTGGGTAAAAATTAAATACCATTTAAATATATAATGTGTTTTATGACATCATAATGACCCAATGGTGATGTAATAAAATACCATAATCCTTATGATCGGCCAATATGTGTTTTATCATTAAAATAATGAGGTTTTGGGTTTGTTTGACTCACTTTTCAAAGCATTAATGGAGCCCTCAAGACTTATTCAACACTTTGCCTTTTTAAATTAATTTCCATGGGAGTGTGACTCACCTCCACATAAGCAACCCTAATTTTTTAATAAGTTCGGACCTTGGCCTTGTAAAATATTTTTTTCCTCTTTCCTTTTCCAGAAACCATGGGTAAATACCATGGGATGGTTTGTGGTTTGGATTATTTTAATATAAGGGGTCCCAAACCTAAATAATAAAGAATTCTCTCACCTTTCCTATATAAACCCACCCAAGCTCCCACTTCCTCCTCACCCAAAGCCCTTGAAGTACGTCCAACCTCTGCCCTAATCTCTCTATAATCCTCTTAAGGTGCCCCAATCTCCCAAGAAGCCTCTCACAAGCCTCTCTCTAGCCTTTGGAAGCACACTTCCAAGTAAGGGTTTTTCTTCCTTTCTCATTTTTGTCAATTTTCTTTAAGTTGTATTGCCCTTTTAATTTCATTTATGAATGTTGGGGTATGGTTTCGCACCTCTCCCATACTGCCCTATTATTGTTTGAATGATGGGAGACCCCTTTCTCTCTCATTAAATGCCTCCCATGTACACCCGTTACTATGTCGAAATTCTGAAAGGAACCTTTTTCTCCTCTTTTATATTCAAGCAATACTTTTGTATCATGAATCTAAATTCCTTTTCAATTGTTGGTACATGTATCTATATGACCTTCTTACTGTCCATTACATTTAAATATGATGAGGAACCCCTTTCTCTCTCATCATCATTTTTTATGAATTCTTATGTCACGCCGTTACGCTGCCGAAATCACACTGATTTTCTAAGCCAATATCATTGTGTAGTGAATACCATGCCCATTTCTCCACCAAGGGTATTCACCTTTATGCACATTTACTTATTGATTGTAAAGTTTCATGTATGAATTCCACATTCCTTTATCGTGGAATAAATGATTTTTTTTTATGAATCCATGTTTTATGATCCATGTGGCACACTTATGCATGAAATGAAATGTTTAAGAAGGGTGCGCCCTGATAGCGCTCCAATGCATTGGGTAAAGTACAGTATCATGATACGTCATGTGCAATGAGTGTTGACTCATGCTAATTCAAGTGCAACGAGGGTTTACTCGTGCTTCAAGTGCAATGAGGGTTTACTCATGCTCCATGTGCAATGAGCCTTGGCTCATGCTAATTCAATGTTAAGTGTTGTTGCCACATTTCCATGTTATGATTATCATGCTTTATCATGCCTTTATGTTCATGTATCTCTTATGCTCTATTGATATTCCTATTGACTAACATGTATTTTACTCCTCATGTTATTCATTGTTTACTCCCTTACTGGGCTTTATAGATCACCCTTTTCTTATGCATGTCCTCAGGTTATCCCATGCAATGATAAGTACGAAGGAATGTAGTGGTCATGTAAAGGAAGTTTTCAATAAAGATGTTCTATTTCAAGTTTAAAGTTTTATGTAATGATCCTAAGCCCCAAAGACACTAAACCTCTCGATCTTCTTTGTTGGATCAAGTGAAGTTTTATGTAATAAAGCATGTTTAAGTTGTAATAAAAAGCAGGGTTGTCATAGTTGGTATCAAAGGATATGTTTAGTTATTTTTGGGATTAGGAAACCCTAGTAAAGCCTTAGATACAAGACTAATCATAATAAAAACATCCCTAAGTTTTGGTAAATACTAAGTAAGTGGTTTATCAAACAAATACATCCCTGTCTGGATACGAGCAGGTAGAGGCGGCTCTGGCACAGATGTATCCTAGGGGTAAAACCCGAAAACACCGCTTTGAGCTAGACTCGAACGGGAACTGGTGCATGACAATGGGCCTTGCTGCACTCTTGGTTACGACACTCCCGGGGGATATGTTTTGATAAATTCACAATCTTAGTATGAACCCTTATTAAGGGAAAAATGCCCCTAAGGATATATGTTAGAAGGAAGATCATGAAAAGCCTGGATTGAATCCTATAGACTCATGAGTTAAAGAGATTAAAGTTTATTTATAAGTCATCAACTTTTGTCTTTGGATTACCCTTTATGTGTTACCCCTAACTTTCCTTTTATTCCAGCCAATGGCCGGTAATAGGACAACTCGGGCTAACAACCGTTGTGAAGATCAGTGTGATGATTGTACTTATGAGATGCCCAATCCAATGGGAGTGGGAATCACGGACTTTGTCACGCTTCTCTCTCAGCTAACTCAAGTTTTGAATAGAAACACTGGTCAAGAGGAACGTTCAACCCCCCCTAAGAAAGAACAAGTCACTATTGAAAGCTTCATGAGACAAAGGCCTCCTACTTTTAGTGGATTATCCGATCCCACGATTGCTGAACAATGGATCAACTCCATTGAAAAGATATTCTCCATCCTCCAATGCTCTGAAAAAGAGAAGGTTCTCCTGGCGGCTTATCGTATGGAGGGTGAAGCTGATCAATGGTGGACGTTGATCAAAAATACAAAGCCTGAGGAGGAGATTGAGGCTTTGGAATGGAAGGTATTCCGGAAGATGTTTTTCGATAAATATTTTACACGCACCCTCCGTCTTAAGATGGAAAGGGACTTCCTCTCCCTCAAGCAGAAAGATGAGGAATCTGTGGGAGCGTATGAGGCAAACTTCACAAGGCTTGCACGATACGCTTCCGGCTTTGTCGTTACCCCCGAATGCAAGGTTGACCGCTTCTTTGGTGGGCTGAAGCCTAGCTTGCGGAAAGCATTAGCAATCCGTGACTTCGACAGCTATGAGGGAATTGTCCGATGTGCCCTCAAGGTTGAAATGGAGATCGGAGAATCACAGGGGTATCATGGGGACAAGAAGCGGAAGGTGGACTTAAATGCTGGTGGTCCGATGGATAAATCCAACGGCGCTAAGAAATTCCAGCACCCCACTTGCCAAAAGTGTGGAAAAAAGCACCCTGGAAATTGCCTTAGGGGGACAAGAAAATGCTTTAAGTGTGGAAGAGAAGGGCACCTAGCTGTTAACTGTCAGCAAGAAGGACCCGCGGCTGCGACGGAGGGGAGGAACGCTCCGTTCGAACCTCAACGCGTTGTTCAATGCTTCAAATGCAAAGAACCGGGTCATTTTGCGAATCAGTGCCCTAATCCAAGGGTTATCGGAGGAAATCAACAACCTCCAAGACAGCAAGGAAGAGATTTTGCCATCACTTCTTCCGAAGTGAACCCCGACAATGAAGTGGTGACAGGTACGCTAGTTATTCATTCAAGAATAGCGAACGTACTTTTTGATTCAGGTTCTACGCATTCTTTTATATCTCAAAAGTTTAGTAGAACAATCCCTGCACCACCACAAATCATGGAAGTAAAGATGTCGGTGAGTACGGCAAATGGGTCAATCATTGCATCCCATGAGTATAAGTCCTCCCCTGTTATAATCTGTGGATTGAATTTCCCGGCGAACCTCGTCATACTCCCTTTGGTGGAATTTGATACAATTCTTAGCATGGATTGGCTTTCCTTATATAGAGCCAACATAAATTGTCAGGAGAGGGAAATCACACTCCATATGGAGAATCGACCCCCGATTCTTTACAAGTGTCAGGAGGAAGATGAATCTCCTTTAGCTCCATCATCTCAAGCATGGATATTACTGCCTTATGAGCACGCATATCTGGCTCAGATGATTGAGTCCAAGGAAGAAACCACCCTTTAAGAAATGCCTATTGTGAGGGAATTCGCTGAAGTATTTCCCGAGGAACTTCCTGGTCTTCCTCCAAGAAGAGATGTTGAGTTCTCAATTGAACTTATACCTGGGGCGCTACCAATATCCAAGACTCCATATAGAATGGCTGTGGTTGAGCTTGAAGAACTGAAGAAACAACTACAGGAGAATCTGGATAAAGGGTTTATACGCCCAAGTGCATCACCATGGTGTGCACCAGTCCTCTTCGTCAAGAAGAAGGATGGGTCAATGCGGCTTTGCATCGATTATCGTGAACTTAACAAAATCACAATAAAGAACAAGTATCCTCTCCCAAGAATCGATGACTTGTTTGATCAGCTGCGTGGAGCACAATACTTCTCCAAGGTCGAATTTCGGTCGGGATATTATCAAGTAAGGGTGAAGAAGGAAGATATCCCCAAGACTGCTTTTCGTACAAGGTACGGGCACTATGAATTCATAGTAATGCCTTTTGGACTCACCAATGCTCCAGAAATATTCATGGACTTGATGAATAGAGTCTTTAGATATTACCTAGATAAATTTGTGGTAGTCTTTATAGATGATATTCTAATATACTCCAAAACAAAGGAGGACCATGAGGAGCATTTAAGAACTGTACTGGAGACTTTGCGCAAGGAGAAGCTCTATGCCAAGTACAGCAAGTGTGAGTTCTGGTTGAAGGAGGTCTCATTATTGGGCCATATCATCACAAGCAATGGGATATCTGTGGACCCCTCCAAAACAGATGCAATTGAGGGATGGCCGAGGCCAACATTGGTAACTGATATCCGTAGCTTCTTGGGATTAGCTGGATATTATTGACGATTTGTGAGAAACTTCTCACGATTGTCTAACCCTCTTACCAAGCTAACTCGAAAGGGAGTAAAGTTTGCTTGGAGTGATGAATGCGAAGAAAGCTTCAAGGAGTTGAAAAGGAGGCTTATCACTGCACCTGTGCTCACTTTACCCACAAGTGGGGAGATTTTTGTGGTATTCAGTGATGCTTCAAAGAAGGGCTTAGGATGTGTGTTGATGCAGAATGATAAAGTGATATCCTATGCCTCAAGACAGTTGAAAATCCATGAGCGAAACTATCCAACGCATGATCTGGAGTTGGCGGCGGTGATCTTTGCCTTGAAAATATGGCGGTATTATCTCTATGGAGAGAAATGTGAGATATATACTGACCACAAGAGTCTTAAATATATATTCACACAGAAAGAGCTTAATATGCGCCAGAGAAGATGGATAGAGCTCATAAAGGATTATGACTGTTCAATACATTACCACCCTGGGAAGGCGAAATAGGTGGCGGATGCCCTAAGTAGAAAGGATCCAGCAATTCTATCAATGATGAGAATTGAGAAGGATCCAATCTTCTTAGACTTGATGAAGATGGACGTGGGAATCATAAAGAAGGGAACATCATCAATCCTTTCACAAATGATTGCTCAACCATCTCTTTTGGAAAGGTTAAAGGATGCTCAAAAGGATGATGCGAGAATCCAAGAAAAAGTGGAAGCTATCAAAAAGGGAAAATCCTCAGAGTTTAATGTTAATGAAGAAGGAATTGTGCGGTTTGGGAAAAGACTATGTGTCCCATCAAGTTCGGAGCTGAAGAAGGAACTTTGGGATGATGCACATAGTTCAAATTTCTCTATTCACCCAGGGAGCACAAAGATGTATCGAGATCTCCGAGAAAACTTTTGGTGGGATAATATGAAGAAGGAGATCGCCGAATATACATCAAATTTCCTGGTGTGTCAGCAAGTGAAGGCAGAGAGGCAGAAGTCTAAGGGGATGATGCAACCATTGCCCATACCAGAATGGAAATGGGAGAACATCACCATGGACTTCGTCACTGGACTTCCAAGGACATCCAAAAGAAACAATGCAATCTGGGTTATTGTGGATTGTCTTACAAAGACTGCACACTTCATTGATATTCGAGAGGATTTCTCTTTGGATCAACTGGCACGGATATATATCAGGGAAGTGGTACGGTTGCATGGAGTACCACTATCTATTGTGTCGGACCGAGATCCAAGATTTACCTCTAAGTTTTGGAAGAGTCTTCAACATGCTCTGAATACTGAACTGAAATTCAGTACGGCTTATCATCCTCAAACTGATGGCCAATCCGAGCGGACTATCCAAACACTTGAGGATATGTTGAGAGCGTGCTCAATGGACTTTAAAGGAGGATGGGATCAACATCTTCCTCTAGTTGAGTTCTCTTATAATAATAGTTTCCACTCGAGCATCCAAATGGCACCATATGAAGCCCTGTATGGAAAAAGGTGTAGAACACCGGCATGTTGGGATGAGGTCGGTGAACGTAAGCTGCTTGGACCAGAAATGGTCGAAGAAATGGTGGAGAAGGTGAAAACCATTCAGCAGCATATCAAGGCAGCCCAAAGTCGACAGAAGAGTTATGCAGATAATCGTCAACGAGACCTTGAGTTTAAAGTTGGATACATGGTGTTTTTACGCATATCTCCGTGGAAGAAGGTCATGAGGTTTGGAAAGAAAGGGAAGTTAAGTCCAAGGTACATCGGCCCCTTCGAGATTCTTGATCGTGTTGGGGCTGTGGCCTATCGACTAGCACTTCCACCTACTATGGCCAAGGTGCATGATGTCTTCCATGTATCCCTCTTAAGGAAGTACATACCAGACCCTTCACATGTACTCTCTTCCGAGGTGGTACAATTAGAAGACGATCTTTCTTATGAGGAGCAACCAGTGAAGATCTTAGATCGTAGAGAAAAAGTTCTACGAAATAAGAAAATGCCCCTCGTCAAGGTGTTGTGGAGAAACCACAAGTTTGAAGAAGCAACTTGGGAGTCGGAGGATATGATGAAGCTAAGTTACCCACATTTGTTTTACTGTGGGAAAAGGAAAATTTTGAGGGCGAAATTTCTTAAGGGGGGAATGTTGTAACGACCCAAAATTTCATTAATGGAAAATCCCTCTTGATCCAGTTAAATGTTTCTTTAGGAAAAAAAAAAGAAATGTTTTTATAATATGTCAACTTCTTTAGTTTAACGTTAAGATTTGTGACCGTTACTTTTATAGTCGTTGAACAGTGATCATCTGGGTAGTTTAAATATAAGGCTTTAACGAACCAATTTTCTACTCAGACAAAGGAAGTGATGGCCTCATCCAGTAGAATTGCCCCTTACGAAGCCCATTTGTCGGAGCTTGGAAAGGAGGTGGCGTCTTTGGGCTTTGCCCTTGACCAAGCCCAAGCTGAGCTTCATCAAGTCAAGCTCGAACGTGATCGTCTACGGGAAAAATGGAAGTTGATAGAGATTACCACTCGAGCGATGTTATCCGAGCAACCCCAAGAGTCTGTCACCATCGCACACCTTACCCTTAGGTCTTATGCGGCTATTTTAAGGGGTTATGTAACAAATAAGTAGCACCATTTTCATGTACATTATCTTTGTATATAATAATGAATATAATTTCTAGTCATTTTTGATACATTGTAATTAGTTTTTAAAGTACAAACGGTGTTTTTAGTTATTATTTAATTAAGAATTATATTTTATTAAATTAAAGGATTTTTGAATTAAATAATATTTTAATAAAATATTATTATTAATATTAAATTAATTTTTATTAAATATAAATGATCTTATAATTTTATTAATGCAATTAAAATTTTTATTAAGGTTTGAAAGCCATTTCTGTCAAAACCCGTGAATTTTTTATAAATGTCGGTTTTTATTTTAAAAGTAAAAATTCACATATTTGGAAAATTATTTAGATAAAATAAATATTATTTTTGGAATCAGGACGTCGAAATTATCCAACGGTGAATTTTTCATAATTTTCTGAGACAGTCAAATTTTTGGGTAAAAATTAAATACCATTTAAATATATAATATGTTTTATGACATCATAATGACCCAATGGTGGTGTAATAAAATACCATAATCCTTATTATCTGCCAATATGTGTTTTATCATTAAAATAATGAGGTTTTGGGTTTGTTTGACTCACTTTTCAAAGCATTAATGGAGCCCTCAAGACTTATTCAACACTTTGCCTTTTTAAATTAATTTCCATGGGAGTGTGACTCACCTCCACATAAGCAAACCTAATTTTTTAATAAGTTCGGACCTTGGCCTAGTAAAATATTGTTTTCCTCTTTCCTTTTCCAGAAACCATGGGCAAATACCATGGGATGGTTTGTTGTTTGGATTATTTTAATATAAGGGGTCCCAAACCTAAATAATAAAGAATTCTCTCACCTTTCCTATATAAACCCACCCAAGCTCCCACTTCCTCCTCACCCAAAGCCCTTGAAGTTCGTCCAACCTCTGCCCTACTCTCTCTATAATCCTCTCAAGGTGCCTCAAGCTCCCAATAAGCCTCTCACAAGCCTCTCTCTAGCCTTTGGAAGCACACTTCCAAGTAAGGGTTTTTCTTCCTTTCTCATTTTTGTCAATTTTCTTTAAGTTGTATTGCCCTTTTAATTTCATTTATGAATGTTGGGGTATGGTTTTTCACCTCTCCCATACTTCCATCTTATTGTTTGATTGATGGGAGACCCCTTTCTCTCTCATTAAATGCCTCCCATGTACACCCGTTACTATGCCGAAATTCCGAAAGGAACCTTTTTCTCCTCTTTTATATTCAAGCAATACTTTTGTATCATGAATCTAAATTCCTTTTCAATTGTTGGGACATGTATCTATATGACCTTCTTACTTTCCATTACATGTAAATATGATGATTAACCCCTTTCTCTCTCATCAGCCTTTTTTATGAATTCTTATGTCACGCCGTTACGCTGCCGAAATCACACTGATTTTCTAAGCCAATATCATTGTGTAGTGAATACCATGCCCATTTCTCCATCAAGGGTATTCACCTTTATGCACATTTACTTATTGATTGTAAAGTTTCATGTATGAATTCCACATTCCTTTATCGTGTAATAAATGATTTTTTTTATGAATCCATGTTTTATGATCCATGTGGCACACTTATGCATGAAATGGAATGTTTAAGAAGGGTGCGCCCTGATAGCGCTTCAATGCATTGGGTAAAGTATAGTATCATGATACGTCATGTGCAATGAGTTTTGACTCATGCTAATTCAAGTGCAACGAGGGTTTACTCGTGCTTCAAGTGCAATGAGGGTTTACTCATGCTCCGTGTGCAATGAGCCTTGGCTCATGCTAATTCAATGTTAAGTGTTGTTGCCACATTTCCATGTTATGATTATCATGCTTTATCATGCCTTTATGTTCATGTCTCTCTTATGCTCTATTGATATTCCTATTGCCTAACATGTATTGTACTCCTCATGTTATTCATTGTTTACTCCCTTACTGGGCTTTATATCTCACCCTTTTCTTATGCATGTCCTCAGGTTATCCCATGCAATGATAAGTACGAAGGAATGTAGTGGTCATGTAAAGGAAGTTTTCAATAAAGATGTTGTATTTAAAGTTTAAAGTTTTATGTAATGATCCTAAGCCCCAAAGACACTAAACCTCTCGATCTTCTTTGTTGGATCAAGTGAAGTTTTATGTAATAAAGCATGTTTAAGTTGTAATAAAAAGCAGGGTTGTCATATTTCATATATATTATCTTGATGATAAAATCACATATACCTTACCCAAATATGTTATAACAGCAGGTGTACTGTCTATTTACAACCATAAAATTCCCAATATCTGTCAATTGAGTGATCACATGTTGTTCTTTTCATTTTAATAGAAAAAATCCCATCTTGGTTAGGCTCTATGCAGTAACATGATCAAGAATATACCCAGACACCCTCTGATCATTTATGAATCATGGTCTTTATAACAATTTAATCAAAGTATGAATGTTCTCATGCTAGTTTTCTCACCAATATTTTGTATTGGGAAATCCAAATATGAAACATGAACCCCCTATTATACCAAATAAATAGTGTACAACTCCCTCTATGGTATATTCTTGGGAGGTTATCCAATACAAAAAAAAATTATTACTCCTGAGAATAATTTGTATCTCTACATGAAATATTACTCCCAATAACTATAAAATTATGTTAAATTAGTTAATACAACATGAATAACATCAGTTGAGAATATCTCAGTTCATTATATTTATAAGTTAATTGTAATTTCAATTCACAAAATACATTCACCTATTGTGAAGGATGGTAATAGATATTATATCTATTGAATAACATGACGCATTTTACATTATTTAAATACATTATGAGTGCATATCAAAATAATTAATTAGAACCTTTTAACCATATCATATATAATAAACATCCAGATCATCCTTGTATTTTCTTCACTTGTTGGGTTTTGTTAAAATCATTACATCTCTACCTAATTCCTATGACATCTCTGTGTGACCATATGATAAATACCCTCCTAATAAAATCCATTATTGAGTTATGTTTATAGAGAAATTATGTTTTAATAATTATTAGACCTGGTGATTATATTACTAATGATAAATTCCATAAATAGGAATTTAAACCCTTACAAAAAATTATGATGTCAATAAATTATTTTTTCTACATAAAATTATTTCCATGTTCATCATCATGATCATTATTTGAACATTTTAGTCAAACATTTCCTTCATATCATGTTTTACACTAATTTAACTATTTAAATTTATCTTGATGAACATGTGTTAAACAAATTTAGGAGTAGATATTCTATTAGTTAAGGTAACTAATTATAACTATTTAAATTTCACATTGTCATCATTCCATAATGTTTTTTAAGATATCACATGAAATTCACTTTGATCCAAGATGAGAAAAATATTTTATTTTTTAACATTGGACTTATTTAAGT
The DNA here is from genome assembly GCA_963277665.1 of Viscum album. Classification (NCBI taxonomy): domain Eukaryota; kingdom Viridiplantae; phylum Streptophyta; class Magnoliopsida; order Santalales; family Viscaceae; genus Viscum; species Viscum album. The sequence goes on from OY728145.1 coordinate 512,267,824, forward strand.
CCAAAATATAATCCCACTAGCCTCTTATAAACTATATTCACTCTATAATATCATGCTAAGATACACTAAATCTATTATGTACAACAAATAAATTTTATTTCCTTCTGTGTAAATATTAACAAATAAATTATTTTATCCATTTTATATGTACAATTATTTGAGTTTAGAGAAATGTTTTGAAATGAATAATTTATTACATAAAATATTCCATTATTCGATGGTGGAAACACACTACCTAATATTTTAATAAAAATGATTGATTACCTTTTTTTTATTAGATAAATTTTTTTATCCCTATATTTATTCTCAAACATGATATAGAATATTATGAGTCATAAATATTTTGTATCAAACTATTATCTTATATTTTTCATAAAAAATAATTACTAAAAAACTACTCTTCTCATATAATAGAAATATGATTAAAATATGATTTATTTACATAGATCCATGTAATCATGATATATATTATTTAATCCATTACATCATCATGACTCACAATCCATTTTCTTTATAATAAGAAAGAAAATTACAATTTTCATAAATTATTACCTTGATTCATAACTCTTATATATTTATATAAATTTAAATATATATGTTTTGTATTATATACACTTAAAAGATAATTAATTATTATCTATATAATAAAAACCTAACAAATACATTCTGTATAATTTTTAAACTCTTTCAAGTGACCAAGATAATTTAATCCTATTGAACCAATATCCTTCCTCTAGGACATTAGATTTTGGTTTTAAAAGCTGAGGATGAATAATGGAAAAAATAAAATCTTCCCTTTTGGCATATAATTTTACATATATGTACTATATATATATAACCAATGACTATATGTCACATGTTATGATCATTTATCCTCTGGACTAAAAGAAAAAAATAGAGAACAATATTGCACCCTAAACTAGTCAATACTTTATGTAAAATCATTTCAAAAGTAATTGATTGAGAACAATGAGAAGTAGTTGAAAAAATCCATCCTCTGGAGATATCCACTAATCATAGGAATCACAAAATCATTAATAAGAATCAAAATCAATACCATAATCAATTATAAACTTATGTAAATGTTGGATAAAAATGAGAGCTTAGTATTTTTAGGAACTAAGAGTTTTAATTATTACAATGACATATATAAAATATTATATACAAACTAAAGGGACTTAAATGTTCTTACTTTATTTATTAGATATTTTATAAAAAAATTGTAATATTATAGCTATTTTTGATGTTCAAATTAATCCTACATGAAGTTCTATAATGTTTAAACAAAAATATTGAGTGTTAAACTTCTCATAATAAAAATATAGTGATTATTATAACTGAGTATGGTAGTTGTATAGGAAAATGGAATCCAAATCAACATTCATCCTATAATATCACATTCTTCATGAAGATCCACTGTGGAATAATTTCACACACCACATCAACGTTCACATAAGAATATAACATAGAATGTTATAAACCACTATGTTTCAGTTAATGTTTTAGGGAAAAAAAGACATAAATAACCAGGTAGAGGACTATATCGAGAAGCATGGTATAAGGAATAATAGTTCCGTTATAAGTACTCCCCATAAAAATATTTTATTTAAGAGGATTGACATGATAATAAAAAAATGAATGAATAATTCTTATTATGAAATAACTACTGAATACTTTTGGGAACAAATAGGTTTTAGAATAAATCTATATTTTCAATAATTCATTTTTATATCCAAGGGAATAAATATTTTAATATGAGATGTGGTATGGGAATATTCCAACATTGAGGAGCATTTAGATCATTAGAAGTATATATTTTATTATCCACAAAGAGAAGATCCATGGGACATAAGAATCTCATAAACATGAAGTAATTTTTGTTAGAAAAATACTAAAGTGAAAGGTACTAATATGTATCAACAATTTTTTTGAAATATTATTCAATGATAAGACATCACTATGGTGGAGAGCTAACAGATATTACAAAAAAAATAGTATTGATATTCCAGAGGAAATAGTTGTTGAGTTAAGCATCATAGAGGGATAAAAGGGAGATAGTGTTGATTATGATGAAGACATTGACATTAAGGTGGAATATGAATGTTTTTAATATTTAGGGAAGTTATTAATTAGTACTAAAATTGATGAATGAAACATTATCATTGACTGGAAATCTACAGCATGAAAAAAAAAGGATTAATTCTATATATAAATTAATTATTATTTGAAGTATATCTATAGATATTTGATACAGACAAAAATGATATTTATTTTATAATGATGATTGAAGATCCCAATCAAATTGAAAAAATTAAGATATGTAAGTTTTTTTTAATGATGTAGAATAAGTACCATATTAGAACTAAATTTATTTTCTTTAAAACAAATATATAAGGAGGTTTATTCAATTAAAAATATATCATGAATTTTTTCATCTATTACTCTAAATATAAATGTAATGATGTGGATTATTCATTTTATCCAATGTATATTTGGATATAATTTGATTATTCTTGGTTATAGAGGTAAAAATATCAGTATGTTTCAAATATTTGTCCTATAAGAATTACTTAATAGATAACTTAAAATATAAATTATTAATAAATAGATATATGGTTTTATTATTGATTTTTATTATAATAATTTATACTTATTGAAGAATTAATTTTATAGGATAGAGAAAGTACCAAGAGTGGGCTACTCTAGGATAAATTAATATTTTAAAAATCATGGATTTTGGTGTGGATGAGTTGATTATAATATCTATGTAAAAAAAGATAATGTTCAATAGAAGATGGTGTTCATATTTTTTGATAACAAAATATCTAGAGGAATGAATTATTCACAATGAAATTATTATACTCGATTCATGACATTCTGGTTTAAAATATCAATGATTAGTGGGTTAAAATTGCTCAATGTCTTGGTAGTGAAATAATGAAGGATTGGTATATTTATTTCCCAATATAAATATGCCAAATAAGTTCTAAAAATATTTTTAATAGAGTATTTAAAATCCATTACAACATTTCTATTTACATGAATGAATTTTCCTTAGGAAAAAATATTAAATATGATGATATAACAAAATATAGGAAAATTATCAGTTCCCTATTGTATATGACATTAATAATGCCCAAGATTTTTTTCATACAAATTATTAATCATAAAATCATTGTAGTCCCTTTTATATACATTTGAAAACATCTTTAATGGTATTATGCTATGTTAAAGGTGAAAATTATTATTTTTTTCTATAATGAAGAATTATAAGTGGAGTTTTTTTGATTTAGGGACGGGTACCATGCTCGTTTATCATATGATAAAAAATTAACTTCAAATGCATCATTTTATCCTAATGATTTATGTATTATTTGAAAATCAATAATAAATATTGCATCTAAGTTATATTTTTTGAATTGTAATACAATGTAGAAACCCAAACATGTACATAACTCATACAGATGAAGCAAAATCATGATGATATTAGAGTTAAGTTAAATTAAATTATTGAAATCATGATTTACAACTCTAGTACTAATAAACATGTTAGAAATCATATTTCTCAGTAAAGGAAAATTAATAACATGATTAAATATCACTTTATAAATGACAAATTTAGGAAATTGTTAGTTATTTTGGAGTTTGCGTCAATAAAAATTCAATAGTTAATATCATGATTTGGGAAATATCCAATGGAATATTTTAGAAGCTTTAGTTGGATCTTAGTTTTCTTCCATCTCTATTAACTTAAATGAACTAAGAAGAAACATTAATTCAATAAATTTATCTTTAATTAAATTATTGGAGTTTTATTAATTCACTTAGCTAGTGGTATATTCATTTAGTGGTTCATGTAAAGGAATTCCATATGTCATGGTTAATTAGATGAGTAATTATTTTCCTTTTATGGACTTTCAATGGATATGTGCGTTTTTTTTAAATGGGGAGATATGGATAAATATTTTTCATGGGAATGATATGATCAACTATTTATTTAAGTAATTTTTATTTTTTATTAAAAAAATATGGAGTCCTACAATGTTAATAAATATGTATGTTACTTGAGAAATTTAATGGGAGAGCACATGAATGTTTATTATAGGGTTTTTCAATGAAGTTTTTTTAAATTTATAAGAAACAATTTGTAAAAATTTATATTGAATAGATTTATTATCAAAGTGTATATAGTGACAAGTGATGTTTAGAGTTTTTTTATTCCAAATATAGTAGAGCATTAGGGATTAATTTCAAAATTTTGTTGCTACAATGTGTTGTTGGTATAAGATAATAATGGCTAACAATGTGTTTTATAGAGAAATTTTTATTTAATTGTTGCTTCTATAATGAATATGTCTAGGTTAATCTGACCTATCTATACATAATCCCACCACAAGTCCCATTGATAATTTATGATCACCTTGGTATATCAACTAGTGTTAGAGCATCAAAACCAACCATGTGGGAATTATTTAACTCTCAGAATCCAAATAAAGACACCATGTATTCTAACAAAAAATATTGCATGACCTATGCTAATATTTTACATACATCCAAAAACTTAAAATATTATGAAATAATAATAATAACCAAATATATTATAATGTTCCCTAAAATAACTAAATAAACCCATAATAGCTATATAATACAAAGGTTAAGTGATAAATACATCACATTTTTATGATAATCCTAAAAGTAAAGACCATTCCATTGGGGCTGAGACATAACTAAAGGAAATATTTTATAAAAATGGTCATCATTTACAAATTAAGATGTGGGTAATAAGATAACAATGGATCTTAACCAAAAATAACATATGCAACATGGGGAACTAATATGAGGGGCTATGATAACCAAGACTTACTTAGGGAACACCAACTAACATATATGAACCTAACAACTCTATCAGCTCTCAAAGTCTCTCTAGGGTCAAAATCCATCTTATTAGCTCACTTAGTTCAACTGGGTCACAATCCCCATATAATTCATAATCAAAACCAGGGTAGCTCCCGTCTGGGTTACCAACACACACCCATGATCTCCCATGTGCTACCCACCAACAATCAAGTCATAAAAAATGTGCAATGACATTAAACGAATAATAAAAAAAATTAAAATTCAAATTATTCCATTAAAATTAAATATCATTAACAAATAAAACTTTTTAAAACCTATTTCTAATACCCAAATGATTTCAAAATGTTCTTTGACATATTTTATCAAAAACCCAATGCACATGAAACTGTTTTTACAGTAATAATCAAAGAAAATTATTACCATGTAAATACTTATTCAATATCATCAATGGTAAAATAAAAATCAATCCCAAAAAATTAATTTTTAATAATGATATAAGAAATATAAAAACATAAATCCTTGTTTATAATTAAATCTAACAGAAAGGTTCATTATTTAATGATTCCTACACTAAATATAGAATGAACATGTTTCCTTCATTTAAAATTTGATTAACTGATAAATAGGGGTCCCCACAAACCTAATACCCAATAAATCCCATAAAAATTCACCCAAACCCAAAGTTTTTCCCCATTTATTTTTAGGTTCCACATCCTTGAAGTAAAAGGAATAAGATGTGGAATCATGTCTAAAGGAGGATAAATCACCATGAAATTATGCCTTAACTAAATATTTCCACCCAAAATCCAAGAAGAATTTCCAAAGGTGGGTAGAGGATAATATTCACAAATTTTTAGTTCATATTGTGTCTAAATAGGGAGAAAAGGATAAAGGTGTAGGTAAATAATTGAGAAGGTTAGGTCCATTATTTCACACTTTAAAAAAATTGGGAAGATCTCACAACAACGTTGCCCTGTTGACCATGAAGTGGTTCCCTTATCAAGAAAACCTTATGATTTTTTCCTCTAGGCTTTGGTATGGATGTTCCAAAAAATAAAGAGCTTTGGTTATCTTATATTGACTCAATCCTTTTAAACATATTATTATATGATTTTTAACATAAATATCTTTTTAATACAACCAAATGATCTAAATTCCTCGTGTATTTAGAAGACTAGGTACATAAAACAAAAAAATTAACCAAAAATAAATATTCTATATTTTAATATCTATAATGAGATCCAAAATCCATTTGATCTCCTAAAATTGCTTTGGATAAATTAGGTAATATATAAATAAAGGGGTGATCTATAAAACTCAGTAAGTGGATAAATATGGAAATAAAGTGTAACATGTGAGTCATATGGAATAACATGATATCAATAAAGAAAAGTCTTAACATTGTTCATATGGATGAAAAATAAAAATAAACATGGAAATATAATATCCTGGAAACATTGCAATGTGGAAGTAACATATAACATGACATAAACAAAAGTTAAGGATAACTTCTAATACAACATTACATGGTGATAAGAGTCTCATAAATGATTAGGTTTACTACCTAATAACATATATAATATCACATGAGACAAAAACATTACCAAATCCATTGTACTTCTATTTGGGTACACCCATCATAACATGTACATACTTATGTATTCCATAAAAGGAAATAAATATTAAGTCATAAACATAAAAATTACCATGGAAATAAATGTGTTGCATTTGATAAATGAACACATGGAATTTGTTTCCGCATTAAATGAAAGAATAAAAATCTCGGAGTATATTTGAGAGAAATATATATAGATTGTGGGATAATTCTATAATATTAAAGAGTTATAGATAGTGAGTTAGAGATAGAATAGTCATAACCTGAATAAAAAAGGGTTATTCAGAGAGATTCCTTACCAAATGTTCAAGAGATATTCTACACCTACACATAACATTATAGATAATCAAATTATATTCATCAATAACATAATTTTTAAAAAAAATTATGATATTTTATTTATCATAATTTTAATATCTTCATTTAAAACCACTTCATCAAGATATAAAGACTAATTTAATTGTTCAGAGAGCATTCATTTCATGGTACCATGGTCATATCACAAGTGTATAATTATTGATTTTTGGTCAAAGTAGGCCTCTCAATAGGGGGTTAACTGTGTTAATATAAAACAATTCTGTTAAAAACTTTATTTGAAAGAATCTGTTAATTTAAAAACAAGACAGTCCAGTTAATCAAAGTAGTAAATTTATATCGGTCTCACTATCCAATTAATTTCTCAGAATATTGAATATTTTCGAGTTTTAATAATATGAGACATTGATATAACTTTTGAAACAAATATAGTGATAAATACAATACAATACTACCTATCAATGTGAAAATTAGTTTTTTGACATATGAGTTAAAATAAAGTTGGTAAATTTTAAAAAACAGTGGATTAAAACAAGAGGTTTAGTCTCAAGACGAGACTTAGTCCTATTTACTTGGTGATCACCTAACACAAAGAAATATATATAGAGATCTTTGATCCATACCCTGGATTGGGGTTTACATAATAGTATGAAAATTATCCAGTTTACAAGACCTATACCATAGTTCTACATGGGAACTATAACAACCAGAACATACAGGACCTCTACCATAGTTCTATGTAGGATATAAAGTTGTAAAAATATGCTTATGTGAGGATATGTTATATCGTTTAGTTTAGTACATGAGACAATTTGTGTTTAACAGACATATGCACACACTACTCGAAATGTAGTAAAAATGCACACAACAGAGTATAAAATGAAGAGATAGAGTTTAGAAGGATCGGTGTGTTGTGAAATGAAGATTTGGACTCTTTGGATGTAGTATATGTGAATCATGAGTCCTATTATGGAAACAGACACTAAAAAAATACTGTCTTGAAGCTTTGTGTTCTAGTTTTTCAGGAAGATGAAGTTTTATTCCTTCGGTTTTGTTTTGTTTGCTGCAAAGGTGTTGGAACATTTGTTCACATCAAGTTATCCTCTGTGTTCCGTCATTAAAAATGAGAATGCCTCATGTGTAGTTCTTCCTTTTGTTTATAGGTTTAGTATGGGTGCTCATGTGAGTCCTCTACTGTATGTCTACATGTATGTCTTTCAGCTCACATGATATTCCCTTTTATATTCTACATCCCAACAATAATAATGATTGGTGTATGTTTTATACCTTATACTTCTGACATTGCAATTAATACTGTCTGTAAAAATCATTAATTTAATCACTGGAATTAAAAAACTCAAATAATACTGTTAGAGATAATTTTAAATAAAAGCGAATTTAAAAGTTTTTTGGTGACTGCTCTGTTACTAAGTCATTATGTTAGCAACTCAATCTATCGGTGAGTCCTTCTATTTGTATCGATGACTCATTTTATCGGTTATTAATTCTGTTGGTATCTCCATGTGTCAGTGACTCAATGTGTTGGTGACTCATTTTGTTTTGTAGGTGATTCATTCCTTTTATCAGTGTCTCGTTTGTATTGCCGGTGAGTCATCTATCGATGAGTCAGTTTGTACTATCAGTGATACATTCCTTATTTTGGTGAGAAATTCCTTCTATCAGGGAGACAGTTCTTCTGTCTGTGAGGCATTCCTTCTATAAGTGTCTCAATTGATCTATTGGTGATACATTTACTCTGTCGGTATCGGTGATTCAATTTGTGGTGTCGGTGTCACACTTGTTCTATCGGTGTCGGTGGCTCATACTAAGAAAAGTTTTCTGTTTTAACTGTATTGTAACATAAATATACATAGAATGTGTTAGATACACATTTTATCAAACATAATCATAATTAAACATATTTAAACATTAATAATCATTATTTAAATGATTGGACATGATTTGATATGATTGGTGATTATTATAACTAGAGAGGGTCCAACAATCTCCTATGGTCCAACAATCTCCACCTTTCTGATGATCCCAAATCATTACATTATAAAGTACAATTATTTGATTATTAATATAATCATTCCACATACTATATATGATTACTAATTTTCTTTAAAAAAATTAAATTACTAAAAATAGAGATAAGGTTCAGAGGTAAAATAAATAATTCCTGATGTTCTCTCCCTTTATCTTAATGAGATTAAAAAAAGAAAATTTCATTGTTGATATTCTTCCCCTTTTTTGATTATTAAAAAGACTAAAAAAATATTCAAGAATAAAAACAAGAATGAAAACATATATCAAATGGATGAAATGAAAGATCACTGAATTTCATAGATAACAAAAGTACACAATATAGTGGAAGTAAAAAATATCAGTGAAATACAAAAAAAAATATTAAAAACACTCAGCCGTATTAAAAGGTTATCCACACTATGTATGGGGATCCAATTTTTCCTTTCCTTTGTCATAAGGATCAATAGTAGGTCCAGTGGATAGATGCTGAGAGACTGGAGGATCTAAAGGAATTCTCAACGGAGGAATTAGAATATATTGGGGAACAAAAGGGGAAAGGGTAGGTTTGGTTGAAGCAATAGGCTGGATCTGCTCTCCGATGAAAGGCCAGATCTGGCTCAAAGCTTGAGAAACTGACATAGACTGTGCAGGAGGAGGTGTTGATGTAGCAGGACAGGCAGCTAGTATGAGAGGTGCAGTAGCTGGAACCACTATGGCTTCACTCTGAACATGGAGATATGGCTTTAAAAGGTTGATGAAATATATGATTATCTCCCCACCAAATTTTATTTCCTTTTCAAAATCTTCCTTGTTCTCTATGAACTTCTCAAGAAGAAGTGTGAAGCCCTTAAATTTTTGAACATGATCCATAAAATTTCTTTTCACTGGGGGAAACGTCAAATTCTCTACCAAATATTTAACATGTATTGTTAGCTTATTTTTTGTATAAATACTCTTGATATAATAGTCCACTTTCCCTATGATCTGGGTATTTGAAGGTTCAACACACTTAGAGTAGGGCCTGACTATATCATGAACATGATTAGTGTTCTGATCAATTTTAGAAAGACTTTCTAAACCAGAGGTACCAAACAAGGCTTGAAAATATTATTTTACCACATATCTAACTACGTAACTATCCAAAGATTGAGAAGTTTTATCAGAGGTATAAGTAATAGTAGAAGTTGAGGTGTGGGTCTGGAGAGCTTTAAGAATTGTTTCCAAAAATCCTTTATACTCAGTGGTAAGATGATTTATGGAAGAAACCAAGGAACATATTTTATTTCCCAATATGGTGTTGTTATCAACTATTTTTTCAACTACTATAATTAAATTTGGTCAAATATATGCTATAAATTTCTTTGAGACTGAGATAGGATATATCTCACTTATACTGACATTCTAAATTGAAGTAAGAGCAGTATGTACATACTTCTTTATCTCTTCCATCAAAGCCTTTAAATAATTTACCTCATCACTTTGAGTAGTCATGGACACAACATGAGTTTGGATATATTCCATAACAGGTGGAAACATTTATTCCTTAATCCATTCAAATTCATCCTTAGTGACATAGTCACTAGGAGGGGTCAAAGCCATTGATTATCTTTAAATAGGTAAAAAAACACATTATCTGAATCTTCATAGTCCAAACCCAGAGCTACGTATCTAGGATTCCTTTCCCATTAAGACATAACATCATCAGCTAAAGGGGTGAGAGTTTAAAGTATCACTCTTCCAGCTTGATGCTCCCCTGCAACTTGATCTCTTATATCTTGAATCTCCCCCTCAACTGGATCTCCTCTTACTTGTTGGTCCACCTCATCTTCATATCTTCTTCTAAAAAAATCCAACTGTGGTAAATGGACTATCTGAGCTCCCATTACATCACCCACTTCAACTCTTTATTCTTCTTCTCCAGTAATAAATTATACTTGACCAGGTGATTCTACATTCTTCTCTTGATCCACAATATCAATAAGCTCTATATTATCACCATGATCATTATTGGGATGATCAGATCAATGATCACTTCCACTCCCTTATTCATTCTTATCATCTCCAAAATTTCCATACTCATCTTCTTCTCCTTCATCCTCTTTCCCACTATCAGACTCACTTCCATTCTCTTCTCCTTCTCTGTCTTCTTCTTATTCTTATATAGAATCCTCATCTGATCCATTTGATCTACTAATATAATTAACACTAATAAATTATTTATCTTCTTGATCATCACTTAAAATTTTTTCTTTTGAAGGCAGAGAAAGAGGTGGACTGGTTGATCCAAAGGTCATTCTCCATGGGGATTTAGTGATGTCTAGGTCACTCCTATCATCAACAAGAGACCCTTCTTCCCTATCGGGAGTAGAAGCTTATTTTTCATCTAAATAGATTGGTTCAGCATCATTTAGTCCTAGATCAGGGTCCACTATATCTTTTGGCCTAGTTGTATGGTCAATAGGGTTGAAATTCTTGTAAATATTTTCCTCATCTCCAACCCAATCATTTTTCCAGGGGTTTCTATAACGCCCCGACCCCATTTACCTAGAGTCGGTGCATTATTACATAACATTGGAATAATCACAAGAAAGATCAAATCTCGAAAGACCGATTGGTTTAGTAGCCTTGGAAACACTAGATATATTCATAAAGTTTTACATTACATCATAAAGTAAAAAACTACTACAACAATATATTGTCTCCATATTCCACATTATTATCCCCTCATAATATCCCTGCAGGTCATTCATAATTTACTTCTTCACATCCTAGGAAAAATAAAACATAGAAAAGGGGTGAGCTCAAATTCCCAGTAAGGATAACAATATAGCAGAAACTTTCATAAGTAAGAATAAACATTTAAGGCAATGTATAACTAAAACAAAATCCTTTTAAACTTGAACTTCAACATAGTATGGCAAAAATAAAATGAAATAATGCCATTTACTTATTCACATGGATATTCTACTAATCGAATAATCACATGCAATATCAATAACCACTTTCATAATGATGGAATGCATAATGTCATACTATCATAACCACATATACAAGCCCTCGTGCCAAGACTACAAATAATATTTTTCCAAGGCCTTGTGCCAAGACACTAGTTTGTCTCATGATACCTACCGATTCATCTAGGAGCTATAGAGGGCTCCACCCGTCACATATTAAGTCCAATGCATTCCCATATGAAAAGGTTTAAACATAACATAAACATTCGTATTAAAACTAGCATACGAAATGCCAATAATTTCACCATAAACTATGAATGGTATAAAAATATCACATCCATAGTCAAACATATCAAAAAACCTTTAATACAATATAGAAGTTTTGTATCATAATAAATCAACTTCAAATAAGCGTAAAATCCATCAAAGGATGTTGACATAGATGAAATCAAAACTCTTTTTAGATAAATATATCTTTCTATTTTGAAATCATTTAAGAGTCATATATTTATAAAATAAAACATTTTCTTTGAAAATATTCTTATAAACTTGTAAGGGAAGCTTTGACGATTTTATAATGGTAGAAAATAATTGCACCCGCCGTATAAGTTAAAAACAGCATTCTTACCTTAATTCTGTCGAAAAGGTTAAAAAGCACCTTGTTTGGAAAACGACGGAAAGATTCATTTATAAAACTCTTATAAAAAGTCAAAAAAGGGTATAAATGACTTTAACCCATATTCTTTTAAATAGTAAAAATGTTTTGAAATACATTTTTAAGAAACATGGATGTGGATGATAAAGAGATCCTAGTAGATTATTACGTATAAACAACCTCAGATAATAAAGAGATTGTGAAATAAACATTACCTTGTAATTTTACTTGGTTGGGGTAGGTTAACTTCCTGTATAATGGTGAAATAATTGTTATTAAATTATACAATAATCATATACATTAATATGATATCATATATGATCTTTTAACATTTCTTTGTTAATAATATCTTAGATTTATCGTTGTTTCGGTTGTTAACTGACTCATTTTCTTTTATATGTTTTGTTACTTAAGCTATGTTTGTCATGGATAGGTTGTATCTTAATAATATCCATAATGATATCAAGTCCTTAGATACTATTATTAATCATCAAATGAGAATTATACTTGAATGGATACGATGGAGAATGAATCTCACCGCGTTCGTGGAGACGGTAGTCCGTACGTACGCACAAGCGACAATATCATTCTTTTGATATTAAAATAATATATAATTGGATGTTATATCATATATAAAGAATCATTATCTTGTTACATTTATTATTTACATGAATTAAACATCATTATTATACCCATCCAAATAATAATTTATTGAATAACAATTACACCACGACGTGGAGACGGTAAGTCGTACGTACGCACGTATGGTGACATGTTATTCAAAGGATGGATAGAATACTGAATATGGTTGTACCATATTTATAATAACATAACATTATATATATTATACTGGAGTTATTATTTTAGAATGGTAACAACAAAGGAAGAAGAAGTGGAAGAAGAAAGGAACTTGGAAAAGGGTGGTGAAATCATTACCTCTTCTTCGGGTTCTTCCTTTTGATTTGATCAAAAGGGCTCCTTAGGTTGGATTTATGATCAAACTAAGGCCTCTAGGTTGTAGTTAGGGAAGTTGGGAGAGTATTTGGGTAGATTTTGGCCGAACCAAAAGGCTTTGAAGGTGTGAAGAAATGAGAAGGAGGAGTGCCCTTTTATAAGAGGGGTGAGGGGCACCTTTGGAAAAGCTAGAAATATTAGTTTATAATAAATTCATATTCGGTTTCTAATGGCTACAAAGTTGATTATTTAAAGGTTAAGGTGGTCATGGGTCGAAAAACACTTAACCAATAGAATTTATACAGGTTTGGGTTACTATATTAACCTTATCTTTAAGTATTAACTCTAAATTAATTAGTTTCACTTTTACAATGTCTCTTTGTATTTTTATATTATATGGTTAATAAACTTACCATATACATCCAAGATACCCCCAAGTGGTCCATTATTGATACACCTATCATGATATAAGTCTATTTTCTGAACCGTATAATTTTAGGAATTTAATATCAATTAATAATATAATACTTGTTTTAAAAACTCTTTTATGTCAATTTTGACACTATTCAATAATTGATTTTTGTGAAACTCATAAAAGAATGATTAATTGGAAAACAATTAATTAAATCATTCCTAACATGAAATATTAACTTAGAAAATTAGTGTAATTCATAAAAACTCTCAAATTATATTTATTTGGGTATCTACAATATCAATCATTTTAATTTTTCACTATTATGGTAATTACTGAATCGCCATTGTGTCATATATAAATTAAATTATTTAGTGTCTAAAAATTATAAATAAAATACCATTATGTATTAAATCCTTTTATCTTTCTAATTAATATTTATAGTCGAAAATAAAACATATATAACCCTATGTAAAAATTGTTTTTCTAAAAGATATATGCTTGTATCATTTTTGTATTCATTTTAACTTCATTAAAATAAAGTGTCCCTATCACTTAAAAGTGGCACCATGGGGTCCCAAAATCAACCCAAAGATTCCTATGGTCGAACATGTATCAACCAATAAGTTTAGGACACGTTTTAGGGTAATTTTTATTATTATAATCTTATTTTTTTAACCCTTATTTACCGGATTTACCCTTTAACCATGGTAAATAAAATATTTACCGAAGTAATTATTCAAAATGTCTAAAAATAAAAGTTACTTATTTACACAATTTGAAAAACCTGATTCCAAATATGGAATCCATTTTTCCAAATTCAAAACACAGAAGTGACAGAAATTAATTTAAAATTAATTCCCGTTGTTAAAATAAAAAAGCGTGTTTTTAAGAGATAATAACTATCAAAAGATTGACACTTGTTTATGTCCAGTTTAATTGTAAGATTATGTACAATAACCAACATTATATTAAATGGTAAGAATATATTCTAAATATACTTTAAAACCACTCAAATTAATAATTTATCAATATAAATTATTTTGATTAAAAAAGTTGTTTTTAATTAAAATTTAGTAATTTTCACTATTCATCAAAATATATGTGTTATCCGAAAAGTTCCAAAATTTCACCCTAGGCTAAATTAGATATTCCGAATCCAAAAATGAAGTCTATTTTAAAATATAAAATATATATAATTTCAAAAGGTAGGTATTACTATTCATAACGGCTAGTTTGATTGGTTGTGGTGTGTTAGAACTCGATATTGCGTACAACACACGCTATCGCATTATTCAAAGAGAAGCGTACCATAGAAGCTTGGGGTGTTACAGTTCCAATGAATTTTCATCCTTTTACATATTTATTTTCTCAAAAATATTCCACTTTAGGCAAAAAAATGTCTCCTCATATTCACTCACACAACCTTTTACTTGCAACATGTAAAATATCATCCTTGGGAATAAAATAGAATTGGTCTTTCAATAAGGCTTGATCATTTCACTGATATTCACTATCATATATCTAAAAATGTTCACTTTAATTCCTTTATTCAACAAATAAACCAAATAAACATCCTGATACTTCAACAAATAAAATTCCCCTTTCTGGGAAAAAATCTAGTGTTGAATAAACTTAAACAACAACCTACTTTTAGCATCTAGTTTAGTAGATATAGGACTCCTATTGTCATCATTTCTAGTCAGCCTCTTTAGAGTTGTCTCATAGAAGAACACATAACTTGTATGTGGAGAAGTTCCTTAATAGTCATCATAGATTCCCTCATGAGGTACCTTAAGGCATTATTCCCAATTCCTAGAGAAAATGAAATTATTTTTTCCTTTGAAAACTAACTTAACCCAGCATACCTCACTTCCTTCTATAAGAAACTTTTCATTCATATAAAACTCATGGAAACGCTTCGAGTAATAAGGCCTCTCATTATCTAAAAACTAGTTTAGCCATCATTTGTTCTGAAACACCCTTAACAACAAAGACTTACTTTGCAATAGCCATTCAGCAATAACTTCATTTTCGGGTGTTACTACATGATTCATAAGAGAATAAGTAACAACCTTAGACTTACTCAATTCTACCTTCTATTTCTTAGCAGGTTGCGACTCATCTCCAGGTCCTCCTTTGAGTGTGCGCTTTACTCTCACCATTCTAATGGATTGGTTTGAAGGTTTGGAGGTGAAAGGTTGATGGTAAAGAAAAACGACAGAAGAGTGTAAGGTTTAAAGATGAGGGTGAGTAGTAGAGTGGATCAATAATAATTTATATCATTTTGGGCTTAGAGATTAAAAATTCATTAACTAGGTTCAATGAAATTAATAAAACAATGTCATTTTGGTTTAAACATAAAACATATAAAACTACGAGTTCTATCTGTGTCAGAATGATAGTATCAGCATAACAATATTAGTGTCGGCAGAACAATGTGTCGGTGTCAGCATAACCAAGTGTCATTCTGAAAAATGTGTTAGTGTTGGCAGGAAATTATTTGCAAGACATTGTCAGTGTTAACATGAAATCTACACTGATTTTTTACAAAGAGTTATCAACAAAAGGTCCTTATAAATTAACCATCCCTAATTCATGTTTTATGTAGTTTATTCTTTTAGAGTTTAATGGAATGTGAATATTTCAGCAATCTGATGTTCAGTTCCAATAAACTCTAGTGTGATATCACTTTTTTGATAATGATCTCTCAAAAAGTGATGTCTTGCATCAATATGATTTGTTCCAGAATGATAAATAGGATTATTAGAGATGTTAATAGCACTTGTATTATCATAGTTTATAGGGACATGTCTAAATTGATATCCATAGTCTAGTAAAGTGTGTTTCATCCAAAAAATTTGAGCACAACAAAAAAAAGAATCTATGTATTCTTATTTGGAAATAGATAATGAAACTGAATTTTGATTCTTACAACACCATGAAACTATGGACTAGCCCAAAAAATGACATGTTCTAAAGGTTATCTTTCTATCTAAATTTAAACCACAAAAATTAGCATCATAATAACTCACTAAATCAAAAATTGTCCTATAGTATAGAACAATCCAATGTGGGTAGAGTATTTGAGTTATTTGAAAAACAAATTAATAGAATTTAAATGAGACTCTTTATTATTAGTTTGAAAATGGACAGACATAAACACACTAAACAAAATATCAGGTCGTCTAGCAGTCAAATAGATAAGACATCCAATCATACCTCTATATGTGGTTCGATCAATAGATTTACAATTTTCATCAAGATCTAACTTAAATATGGTAATCATTGGACTGTCACTACTTTTTCTACTATCAAATGAAAACCTTTTAAAAATATATTTAGTATATTTACATTTACTTAAAATAATACTTTCTTTATTTTGAAATATTTGAAATCCAAGAAAGAATTTGAGTTCTCCAATTAAAATCATTTCAAATTCAATATACATCATTTTTGAAAAATCAACACATAAATAATTTTTAGAACATCCAAAAATAATAGGATCTATATAAATTTGAACAAATAAAACTTCTTTAGAAATTAATTTTATAAAAATTTTAGGATCATCTATACCCTTTAAAAAACCTTGGGAAATAATAAAACTACTTAGTCTTTCATACCAAGCTCTTGGTGCTTGCTTTAAACCATATAAATCATTTTTTAATTTAAAAACATGATTTGGAAAATGAGGACTTGTAAAACCAAGGGTTTGTTCAACAAAAACATTCTCAACTATATACCCATTTAGGAATGCACTCTTAACATCCTTTAGGTATAGTTTGAAATTGATATGAGCTGTATATGCAAGCAAGATTCTAATAGCCTCAAGAATAGAAAATCATGAAAAAAAATTCATAGTCAATCCCTTCTTCTTGATTATAAACTTGTGTAACCAATCTTGATTTATTTCTTACAATATTACTAGCATCATCTACTTTGTTTCTAAATGCCCATTTTGTGTCTATAATCAATGTGTCTTTAGGTCTATCCACTAGTTCTCAAAATTTATTTCTTTCAAACTGATTCAACTCTTCTTGTATGGCCATTACCCAAAATTCATCATCAATTGCATCATTGATGTTCTTAGGTTCAAGTTGTGACAAGAAATTTTTATGTTCAACCTGATTTCTTAGAGAAGCTATAGTCTGAGTTTCTTTATCTAAATCTTCGACTGAAGCATCTAAAGGATGGTTCTTAAGGGTTATAACAAATCTAGAAAAAGATTAATTAGTAATTTCAACTTCTTCAAAAGGTTCAGGTTTTCCATAACTAGATTCTAGAGAATTTCCAGAACTATAAGATTTAACAAATTACTTAATTGTAGGGTCATAATATTTCACATTTATTTCCATATTTGACAGATCACCATCATGATTTTCTAGGGAGTACTTGGGTTCATGTGTATATGTTTCAATAAATTTTATGTGCACAGATTCTTCCACACATTTGTCTCTTTTATTAAAAACTCTATAGGATTTACTAGATATTGAATAACCTAAATATACCTTCATAAATTTTAGATAAAATTTTATCAAGATTGTCCTTTTTATTGAGGATATAAACATTGCATCCAAAAACATTGAAGTAACTAACTTTGGGTTTCCTACTATTTGATAGCTCAAAGGGAGTTTTCTTAAGAATTTGTCTGATTAAGACTCTATTAATTATACAACAAGCTATATTGATAGCTTCTTCCCAAAAATAGATAGTTAAGTCATATTCGTTCAGCATAGTCTATTTTATCTCTTGTAAGGTTCTACTTATTCTTTCAACTACGCCATTATATTGGGGTTTTCTAGGATCAAAGAAGTAATGACTATAACCATTTTGTGAGAAAAAAGATTCAAACTCTTGGTTTTCAAACTCACATCCATGGTCACTTCTTAAGGTATTAATTATAAGACCACTTAGGTTTTCTATTATTCTAGAATACTTGATAAAATTATAGTAAGCTTCAATTTTTTTATCTAAGAAAAAGGTCCAACTATATCTAGAAAAGTCATCTACTAGAACATAGAAATGGTTCTTCCCATTAAGACTAGAAACCCTAGATGGTCCAAACTAATCCATGTGAACCAACTCAAGAGGTTTAGAAATTGAAACTTATTTATTTGGTTTTAAAGATATTTTATGTTGTTTTCCTTTTGATAGGGTTTACAGACTTTTTCATTTATAAACTCAAGTTTGGGTAGATCCTTAACTAGTCCTTTACAAGTAATATTTCTAAGTGAATGAATATTACAATGTCCTAATATCCTATGCCAAAGACAATACTTTTTGTCAATGTCACTTGAGTAGGAAACATTTTGCGACACTATGGAATCTAAGATTATAACATACACATTTTCATTTCTAGAGGCAGTAAATACGAATTCATTTTTAGAATTAAAAACATTACATGTATCATTTTCAAATTTAACATTAAAATCATCATTACATAACTGAGATATAAAAATAAGATTGTACTTTTATTCATCACAAAAAAGTACTTTGAAAATTAAAACTGAATTAGAGTTCCAAATTTGGCCAAGGAAAATTATTTTTCCTTTAGTATTATCACCAAAGGTGACATGACCACCATAAATCTTTATGAGATTCTTGAAGTGGGACTAATATCTAGTCATGTGTCTTGAACATCCACTGTCTAATTACTATAGACCTCTATAGGAGCTCTTCAAATAGCTTTCCTACAAAATGATAAAACAAGAGAAGATTTTGGTACCCATATTTCTTTGGGTCCATTAATATTAGTAATAAGGACTTTAGGAACCCATAATTACTTCAAGGGTTTCCTATAATAAGTTTATAAATTATTTGAAAAATAAACATTATTTGGTCTAGAAAAACTACAAGTAGTTGTAGGTTGTCTAGTTGTTGAACTAGTAGAAAAATATTTAGTTATGGACATAAATTTTTTTTATAGATTTGGTTACACATAGATTTTTAACTATGTTCCTCTGTCCAGTTTGGTATCCTATACCAGTAGTATATCTAAGAGCTACTTATTTACCAATAATTTGTGTAAGAGTATTTTTCCCATTGATAAACTTCTCTAAGACCTTTTTCAATTTTACATTTGACAACATAAGTTCATTATTTTCTTAAAGAAATTGATCATTTTTTTTCTTTCTCTATAGTAATCTTGAATTTGATAGTAGAGGTGAGAGAATCATGTTTCTTCAAAATTTTATATTTATATTTTAATTAATTGAATGTATCTTCATGAATTTGGAAGTATTCAAACATTTCTTCATTAGTCATATTTTCATAAATAGATTCATTTCCATAATAATAATATTTTTTTATAAGAGACTAACAAATTACCTCATATGTGTTAGGAAACACAGGTTTTCCTTGTCACCTTTCTCATCATGTGATGATTAAAACTCACTAGAGGTATCCTTATAAGCACTCTTGGTGGCCTTAATTTCATTTTTTTATCTTTTATCCTTGTATAAATTTTTATTCTTATATTTTAACTTAGGAAAATCATACTTTACATGTCATATTATCTTATATTCATAAAAAACTTTTTCATTTGATTTATCACTCCTTTTATAATCCTTTTTCCAGTTTCCCATATTATCATATTTACCTTTCTAGTTGGGATTCCTAAGAAAATTCTTCTTTCTATAAAACTTTTTAAACCTTTTGACTAATTTATCCATTTCTTAATCACTATATTATGTTGAATATTCATTACTTATACTGTCATAATAAGTTTGTATCCTTTCCTTTTCTTTATTATTGGATTTAGTGGTTTTGAAAGACATTGAATTTATCTTTGGTTCATCCTCCTCCTCCTTATTGACATTAAATTATTCCTTATACATCATCAGATTTCCTATTATCTCCTTAACTAGAAACTTACTGATATAATAGGATTTTATAATTGATTTAGAGGTTCCTCTCCATCTTTTGGGTATACATCAAATTAGCTACATGATTTTTTCTTTGGCATCCACTATATTTCATAGAGGACTCATTTTATTGGCTATCTCATTGAACCTGACATACATATCAGAAATGGGTTCATCATGATTCATTTTGAAATTATCATACTTAATAATATATGTATTATGTCTCATTTAGTTGACATTAGTTGTTCCTTTGTGTGAAAAAACTAAGGTATCCCAAATATCATAGGCATATTTACAAGCAGATATTCTATTGAGTTATTCATCACCTAAAGCGAAAAACAGGGAATTTATAGTTTTAAAATTATTATTGTAAGAAACTTTTGTATCACCAATCCATGTATTTCTTTCAGTCTTTGGTATTTCATACTTATCTACTATTATTGTCCAAATATCAAACCCCTTGATTTCTAAGTACATTTTCATCTGAATTTTCCATTGGGGATAATTTTTGCCATTAATTTTGGGAGGCATTTTGGTAGAAGAACCTTCTTGTCTAATATCCATAATAAAGGATAAATACTAGAATTTAAAGAGATAAAAATTTATAACTAACAAAAATTTAGATACCTTTAAACCACAACTAAAATCACAGTTTAAAAGATTTAAAAACGCTTTTAAACAGCCTCTAATACCAAATATTTTTTATAGTAGGACACTCAAGAAGGGATGAATTGATTTTCTATAAAAAATCTGTTAAAAAAACTTCATTTGAAAGAATCCTCAAATTTAAAACAAGACATTCAGGTTAATCAGAGTAGTAAATTTATAATAGTTTGACTATTCAATTAATTTCTCTGAAGATTGATTATTTATTAGTTACAACAATATGAGATATTTTATAACTTGGGAAACTAATTTACTAAAAAAAATAGTTATAAATACTATCTAAGACTAATTATCAAAGTGAAACATAGTTTTCTAACATATCAGTTAAAACAGAGTAAAATAAATTTGAAAACACATCTGATTAAAACAATAGGTTCAGTCTCAATCTGAGACTTATTCCTCTCCACTTGGTGATCACCTAGCACTAAGATATATATATACAAAGATTTGATCCACACCCTGGATCAGGGTTTATACAACAATATGAAAACTATCCAGGTCACAATACCTCTACCATAGTTTTATAAGGGAAATGAAATAGCCAGGTCACATAGGACCTCTACGACAGTACTATGTGTGATTTAACAGGTGTAAAAAGATGTTTGTGTTAGGATATATGGTATCTTGTATTTCAGGGAAGGAGATAGATTGTGTTTAATAGACAGATGTACACACAGCTCAAAATTTAGTAAAAATGCACACAACAGAGCAGTTAATAAATAGATAGAGTTTAGAAGGATCTATGTGTTGTGAAATACATTTGTGGGATCTTTTGATGTATAATATTTGAAGCTTGAGTCCTATTCTAGAAATAGACAGTAAAAACAGAGTTTTGGGAAGTGTTGTGTTCTGATTTTCTAGGGAGATGAGGTTATATTCCTTAGGTTATATTTTGTTTGCTATAGAGGTGTTGGAACTTTGGTGCACAACAAGTTCTCCTTTGTGTTTATTTAGTGAGAATGAGAATACCTCATGTGTTCTTCTTCCTTTTGTTCGTTGGTTTAGTGTGGGTGCTCATACGAGTCCTATACTGTATCTTTATGTTTATTTCTTTCAACTCAGATGATTTTCTCTTTTATATTCTACAGCCTAACAATAATCATGATTGGTATAGGTTGTGTACTTCATACTTCTAAAATCCCAATTAATATTGTCTGAAAAAATCATTAATTTAATCAGTATAATTAAAAAACTCAAATATGATTGTTAAATATAATCTCAAATAAAATAAAATTTAAACAGTTTGTATGTGATTCATCCTGTTTTTTACTCCTTCTATCAGTGAGTCCTTCTGTTGGTATTGGTGACTCATTCTATCGACAATTCATTATGTCGGTATCTCCATGTGTCAGTGACTTAATGTGTTAGTGACTCATTTTGTTCTATCAGTGAGTCATTACTTTTATTAGTGTCTCATTTTTATTGTAAGTGATTTGTCTATTGGTGAGTTAGTTTGAACTATTGGTGATACATCCCTTCTCTCAATGAGACATTCCTTCTATTGGTGAGACATTCCTTCTGTTGGTGAGACATTCCTTCTATCGGTGAGACATTACTTCTATCGGTGAGACATTCATTCTTTCATTGTGGCATTCCTTCTATAAATGAGACATTCCTTCTATCAGTGTCTTACATGAACTATCAGTGAGACATTTTCTATGTCGGTATCAGTGAGTCAGTTTGTGTTGTTGGTGACACACTTGTGTTGTCGGTGTCAGTGACTCATACATAGCCATTTTTTCTATTTTAACTATCTTATAACATGAATATACATAGATTGTGTTAAATAAATATTTTATCAAAGATAATCCTAAATAAAGATATTTAAACATAAATAAACATGATTGAAATTATTGGACATGCTTTTACATGGTGTGTGGTTTTTAAAATCGAAGAGGGGCCAAAAATATCCTATGGTTCAACATTAATGTTCTTGTCAAATAGGACGAAAATTATAGAATTAAAATGAAATTTTATTAATAAACATTTATAAATTTAAATGGTCATAAATTTCCATTTATGTTCCGATACATGTACGATTATTTTAGTTAAAAGTAACATTACATTGTTAGTTCATTTTGGAATTATTACCGACCAACAAAAACTAGTTTCATTTCATTAAATATTATTTCTATATATTCATTAAAATAAATGTAAAAAGCTATAATTTTATTATGATAATATTATTTAACCATAAAAATATTTTTTATGACCATCCTAGAAGGCATTAATGGAAAATGTAGTGTGTTGTTCATGGAGGTGGTTAACCAACCTTATTGTGAACAAAGATTTTATTTTTTAAATGAATAAAGGTAGGGTATAATATGGCTATGAAATAAAGTTAATAAAATATAATTTTATTTAGGTTACTAATGTTACTATTTTTAGGTTTATATAGAACATATGGGGGTGATATAAGAAGAATAAAATCAGAATATATTAATCGAGAACCTTGCCTTTTTATTTTGTTGTCACCTCTTATGATACCCCTTAATGATCATTGAAATAGAATTTATATGGTAAAAATAACTATGGAATCGGAGACATGTTTAGTAAGATATTTGGGTAGAATTTTTGGTATTCTTTAAGCCTTAGAAGGTGTGATAAGAAGGGGTAGTGAGGGTGGTATTTATAAGGGGGGGTAGGGGTGTTTTTGAATATTATATTAATTAGTTTATTATTTTTTCTCAAGATTATGAATAGTATTTATTATTGCATATATATATATATATATTAAATGATTCATTTGATTAATAAATAATTTATTATCACATAATCCATGACTCAAAGGTTCAGGTATTTAGCTTATAATATTAAATTGTGTATTATACCACATTTTTCTATTCATAAAAAATTCAAAAATTTTATAAAAAACATCAGACATTTTTCAACTTGTAGATTTCGAAAATAACATCCATTTAATGAAAATAATTTTCTAAATATGAGAAATATAAATTTTAAATAAAATCCTCTTTTATTCGAAAAATATTAATTTTTATATTATGATCGATTTTCTGACCATTTTAAAAATTACTTATGGTATCATAAAATTATTATCATAATTAAAATAAAACATAATATAAATTTTAAAATCCATTTTATAAATTATAAATTCTTTTAAATCATTATTTTTATTATAAAATTTCAATTAAGACATTTATATTTTTCCAATATACAAATAATTAATTTATCATTTTTAAAATATTTACTTACTTGTATCTTGGTTTAAATATATCATATTTTTATTTTATTGGATAAATAAATATTATTTTATACTTCAATAGGTGATTTTACTATTCTAATGCTCAGGTTACTATTTCTAAAATTCATATTACTATTCTAATAGAAAAATTACAATTCCAATGGTCAGATTTAGAACGGTAATATCGGATTCCTACATTCTATAAATACCTCATAATGCATTATTTTTTAATTCAATTTTATTTTCTCTTAAGGCTTTATATATATATATATATTATCATTTTCAAAATTCATACTACATTACTAATGATATACTTTATTTCTACATTTTTGTTTGTGAGTGCAGTTATTTTGGTGGATCGATCAGATCAAAAAAATTATATTTTAGTTATATAATTTCTTATTTTTATCCCATTGAATAATTTTAAATTCTTATAGAAATTTTTATTATTTAAATAAAATTTTCAAATAAATATAATAATTTTTTAAGTTTTCATAATTTTTTGAATTACTAAATAATACAAAATTATAATAAGGGATATTTATTGATAAAATTCTAGGTCATTATATTCTTCCCCCCATAGGAAATTTTCACTAGAAATTTATCTTTGTATATTATGTTGAAAACAGGTGAGGGTAATTCTTATCCATGAATTAATTTGGTTCTCATGTCACATCCTTGTACTTATGGTTTCATCATAGTGATTTGACTAGGTGAGTTTTCATGTTGTATATAACTCTATATATATGGTCAAAGATATATATTGAGTTTTCCTCATTAGGGTTATTATTTTCCACCTGTATCACCTTTGAATTCAGAACATGTGAGGGATCTGATATTTTCTTGATCAAAAGGGATTCATGGAATACATCATGTACTTTAGAATGTTTTTTATTTCTATTCAATAGGTTGCAGCTCTGATGCGACCAAAAATCTC
This sequence comes from Viscum album, assembly GCA_963277665.1. Lineage (NCBI taxonomy): Eukaryota > Viridiplantae > Streptophyta > Magnoliopsida > Santalales > Viscaceae > Viscum > Viscum album. Next base: position 512,293,282 of record OY728145.1, read on the forward strand.
AAAGGGTCTGATGTACGTAGGACATATCTCTCTCATCTTCTCAAATCCCATAACTCTCTTCCATAGAGATATATGGAGTAAAAATTTATATCTAACCTCAAACTCCATGTCTCATCAACAATTGTCAACATAACTCTTCTCTCGACTTGGAACATCCCTAATGTCTTATTGAATTGTCTTGACCTTTTCAACCTTTTCCTCCACCATTTCATGTATTTATTGCATGAATTCACAAATTTAATCCTAACACAAAGATATTATACTTACCTTATAATAAAGGGCCTCATATAGAGCCATTTGTATACTTGAGTGGAAGCTACCATTGTACAAAACACATCTAAAAGAATATTTTTATCTCATTATCCTTTAATGTCTATTTAGAAGGGTCTTAATATGTCCTCAAGTTTCTAGACAGTCTTATTAGACTAGCCATTAGTTTTAGGGTGGTAAGTTTTACTTATGTTCAACATGCTATTTAGATCATGTTTGAGACTCTTCCTTAATAGGTAGGTACATCTCATCTCTTGATAAAATTTAATTGATAATGGTGCTTAAGGTATCCTCACCACTTCTCTTATTTATATCCTAGAATGTTGTTTGAGTGGGAAGTCCTACTGAATTTAAATGAAGTGATTTGTCTTCCTAAAATGATCCACCACAACCCATATAGAATTATTTATTCTTGAATTGTTTATATGATCAGTAACAATGTCCATGGTTATTATTTCTCAATTCCATATAGGTATGGTTAACAGTTGTATCATCCCCTTGGACTTTTTCCTTTCAGCCTTAACTTACAGAAATACTAGGAATTTTTTTGCATATTATTCAATATCATTCTTCTTATTATTCTCCTAAGAAATATCTTGAAGATATGGATACATCTTTGTGCTCCCTAAGTGGATGGAGAAGTTCAAGATATATGAATCCTTCAAAAACTCCATCTCTATCTCTACATTTGACGATACACATAGTCATGGCCCAAATATATTTAATCATTCATTATCAATTTTGAACTCTAAGGATTTTCCTTTTCTTATATCATCCACCATATTCTGAATTTAAATGAAAACTCTTTGGTAAAACTTTATATTAAATATAAGGGATGGTTGATAAATCATTTTAGAAAGGAATGGTTATTTCTATTACTTTATAATCCACATTCCCATCAATTACAAGCCTAAGAATATTTGATCCTTCTTAATTCTCATCATTGATAAGGTCACATGATCATTTCTCCTTAGATAATTTTACACCCTATTTTCTTTCCCATGATGTCATTTTATTGATAATTAATTGTACTTGATCATCTCTAACCATATTTGTTCATATATTAGGCTCCTTCTATGTAAATATATTTTTGAGGCTCTTATAATCTGTATATATTTCACATGTATCCCCATATAAATAATGTCACTATATTTTCAATGAAAAAAATCACTAAATCCAACTCTAAATCATACTTGGGATAGTTTTATCATGAATATTCAATTACCTTGAGTCATAGGATATAACTTTATCATTTTGAATCTATAAACATCCAGTGTCCTTCCTTGAGGATTCATTATATACAACAAAAGTCCCCCAATTATGTACAGTGTAAGTATCAATGTAGTGATAAGACTCTTTTTCAATTCTATGAAGATATATTCACATTCATTAGTTCAAAATCGATTAATCCCATTCTGAGTTGGCTTGGTTGTTGGGTTTGAAAATCCCATGAAGTTTCTAGAAAATCATTGGTAACACCAATCTAGTCCAAGGAACTATGGATATCCATTATAGATGTTAGTATAGGTCAATCCTCAATTTCCTTTTTCTCATAAGGGTCCGAAGATACCCCTTTGCTGATATAGCATGTCCCAAGAATAATACTTCTTCCATCCATATCTCACATTTTCAATACTTTTCATATATATTCCCCTTCAATAAAATCTTTAGAAATGTTTTCAAATTATCCTCAATATCCTTTATTATTTCAAAGTATATCAAAATATCATCTATACATATAATGAAAATATTTTCATGGAAATATATGAAGACACTATTCATTAATTCCATAAAAATTTAGAGAACTAGTGATTCTGAGTAATCTCCATGAACTCGTAGTGTCCATACCTCATTTAAAAGGCAGTTTTGGGAATATCTTCCTTATTCACCATTAATTTTTGATATCCCAAATGAAGGACTTCCTTTGAGAAATACTGGGGTTAACATAGTTGAGTGAACAAGTCATCTATCTATAGAATTGTTTATTTTTTATTTACTATGATTTTTTTAGTTTATGATAATAAATTCTGTGGTTAATTGACCCATCCTTCTTCTTGATGTATAGGATTAGCACACCCCATAGTGATCACTCGAGAATATAAAACCCCTGTAAATATTCTCTTGTAACTACTTATTCGATTATTCTAAATCAATGGTTTACATTCTATAGTGTATCTTGTATATGGGAAGTGTTCTGGGTATATGTTTAATTGAGAACTCAACCTCTTCCTCAAGAGGAACACTAGGTAATTATTTAAGGAATACATCGGTATAGTCCCTCAGAAAGATAATTTTTGCAAGAATGATTATATATTAGTATCAATTGTTTATTATTTATATTCTCTCTCATAAGGTAGTAATATATACATTTGAGATAATGATTCAAAAGTAGATTCATTATCCCCCTCACACAAGTATAGAATCAGAGGATGAAATGGGATATGAAGAGTGATATCCCTATCTTGACAGTTGATGTTATCTTTATATAAGGATATACAATCCATTCCCAATATAGTATCAAAATCCACTAAAGTAAGAAAATATTTTGTAGAATTTTTTATTCACAAACTGTAAGGTTCCGTATTTTTGGACTGGGTTTAAATTCGAAGGGAATTTTAGATTTTTTGTTTGATGGATGGGTTGTTATATAATCAAAGATTCAGAACCTAATTTCCAAGTTTTAGGGTGCATAAAATTGTAATTTTTTCTGTGGTTTAAATCTTGAGAGGTTTCCTAAGATTTTGTTTGAGTTTTGAAAGCATTTGTCTCTAAAATCACCAGTTTTTAGAGAAGACAAATGAGGTGAAAGGTTGGTGCAAAATTAGTTTAACCATGAAGGTAAACCATACAACACCTTTTTCTTAAGGATCATGGTTTTTTTAAATTGTGAAACCCCTTAGGTGTAATTTTTCAACAAGGTGCAAGTGTGTAGGGGTGACCCACATAGGATATTCAGGGTTTTTCTAAATTGTGTGTTGATATGCACCCTTAGTGCCACTTAACTTGTATATATGCATGGTTAGGGGCATGGTTTGTCAAACCCTACAACCTAACTATGCAACCCTTTTTAAAAGGTATCTATTTGGGAAGTGAATCCCACATGGCTAGTTCATGGTTGGAAAAACTATTTAGACAAACAATGTGACTCTTAAAAAGTGGTGAAATGAATATTTTTCCCTCCCCAATTTAAAGCCTCTACCCTTATTTTTCATTTTGTCATGTGTGCATCACCTCTCCCTCTCCGGACCAAGCTCATCATCCCTCTAAGTTATGATTTAAGATACCTCCTCCATATGGACTCTGATTCAAGTGTTTTTTTCATAATGGAATCCTCTCAATAAGTGATTCAATCCTCTTGTTTCCTTTTTCAGATTATCTCTCCTTCATTAACACTATCTTTTTGTGTGTTAATTCAACATATTTTTCATTTGTCTATCCATTTCTTTAATTTCTATCAAACTATCTTGAATAAATTCTTGATATTAGATGAGTAGACCATCCTAAACATGAGGTAGGTGGTCTATAGTTTTTCAATCAAATTTTTTTCATTTATATGATACATTGTTGTGTTGTTCACTAAAGTTTTTGTACAATACCTCTAAAATGTGAAATTCGCGATGTTGGTCCTATTTCCTTAAACTAGATGGATCTTACCATTATGGTTTAACATTGTAAGTTTCTCACCTCAAAGTAGACCACCCCATAGGATGTGTTCTTAAAATAACTTTTTAATTAATTAATTTTTCATTTTTACTAAAATAGCTCATTAAGGTGTGTAGTCTTATAAAATGTAAAATAGTTGATAAAATGGAATTAGTTAGAATGTGGAAGGATGTGAACCTACACTATATCTTCTCCTAGTGAACAAACCATCTACTAATTTGGTTTTTACTATTTCCTATTGAATGAACATGAGTATTTTTTGAAGTATGAATGTTAGCATGGAATATCTTATACCTTTTTCATGTATGGTGTTATCTATTTTTGGATAGTTCACTTGGACACTAATATCATTAGTTCATACTAGGGCTCTCTTGGTATGTTGATTGATAAAGGCATAAAATTTCCCATGGACCTCATATTATAGATAATGGTGTGAACCAATTAATAAATTGAATGTCATGTATCAAAATGATTTTAATGGAATGGAAACTAACATGAACCTCCTTTTGTATCAATTATAAGTGATTTGTTTAATGAATTTATCATGATGTAATTAATTTTTTTTGGGTATGGAATCCTAAATATCCCATGTCATTTTATATTACTTAATTGATTTTGTACATATCTGTATGACGTAAAATTATTTTGAAGGTATAGAACATTTATATTATTGTATGGAACTGTCTAGGGGGTTGATGTTTGACACTTGAAAATCCAATGTATGATTACGTGTGGTATAGAATCAATGAATTGGGGATTGATTTATGGAACTTGTAGACTTATTTATGATTACTTATGGTATATAACTGATTTATGTAACATATGACCTCTGTAAACAATCATAACTATGATTATAGGTCTCCCTTGTGATTTCATTGCGACCTATACCATGTAGGTAATCATTAAATTGAGTTTTCAACAAATGTGCTCCATGTGATTGAATAGGTCAACTTGACCATGGGCCATAGAATCCTGGACTTTATAGGTCTGATACTTGATACATGAGATATCTAGAATATTCCGTAGTTGATTATCTTCTATTTTATGGAGTTTATTTTCATTCATAGAAAACCATTGACCAATTTTCATTGAGACATTTGGAAATTATGTCCCTTATATTATATTGATATGTATGGAAACTATGTATGATACCCCTATTGATATATGATTCTCTTATGTGGTTTCCTTGTTACAAAAACATAATTTCATACTAGTGCAAGTATATCTATTCAAATGATTGTATAACGTATGCATATATATACATGATGGAAGGTGTGTAGAGATATTTTGGCTTAGGCCAAAGCAGGTATGGTTAGCCATGTGTCCTTGAAGAACCTAATCCCAACTAGATTTTTTTATTTATTTATTTACAGCTTTATCAGTTATAACTACACACTACTGTATTTTATTTTCACTTACTAGATAGATTTATACACCATTTTTTATGGCCAACTAAGTATATATCACAGCTTGTTAAGGCCTCCATTGAACTAGAGTACCTAAAAATACTTCATGGTAGCAATTTTATATATTATTTCTTATATTGTTCATTGTACAAGGGAGTTTAGGAGAATAGGAGCAAGATGGAGCTTATGATGCTCATGGAGTTAGCCCTTCGGTTTTATATTCATTTACATTTGTATCACCTGCTATATATTTATTTCTTGTCAATATAAAATCATTTGGAAATGCATTTACGGTTGTATATTTGGATATTGATCACACTTCGTTCAGTTATTTCCATTTTCTCTCACTTCTCTTAGTCATTTATTTATACTGCTTCCACTTTTTGTTGATGTATATCTAATATAATTTTTTCTTACTCTGATTATGAGGGTATAGTCTCCCCACCATACTATTATTTGACCCACACTTCTAGTAAGAAATATCTATCTTATGGGGAGGCATGCTTGAGGCCTTGTGATTGACTAGCTTGGGGAAATATTCTAGTGTCTCCTAGGTCAAGATGTTAAAAAATGGTATCAGATTATTCCTTTTCCTTTGTTTAACTATTTTGTGAATTGGTAGACATGAGACTATGAATGTGTTGGTGTTTGGTAAATAGTTTTTTCTATGATTGATCAATCCACACATGGGGAAAGATCAAGTGTCTAGGGATGGTATTGTTCTTCCTGTTTTTTGTTGTTACAGTTGATTATGATTTTACCTTGAGTGAATTGTGTACATTTCTATAATTATAGACTTATGCGATTTATGGTATTATAACCTTGTCCTAGTATTTAAAGGAATTAGCATTTCATATATCACTATATGCACAAATAGATTCACATGCCACGCATATTCCATGCGATGTAGTTTTATTTTAGGTTGATTGATGATTGTGATTATGTTGTCTGAGTGTTATTCAACACATTATTGATTTATTTATCTTTCTTATCAATATAGAATACTAGGGTATTTTCTCTTATTATATAGTATCTTCCCATGTTTACCTATATTTATTGATATTTATATCATGTTGTGTGATAATTAGGGTAAATAATTAGGTAAATAAAATTTACTTATCAACCTTAGTGGAATCTTTATACATATCTTGATGGTGGAATTCTATTTGACTAATCGATAACGACATGGTTGAGTTCTGGACCATTAGTCACATGGGATGAAATATACTAGATGTAATTAAATGGGATCTAGGTTACAAACTATAGAGTGTATGGTCGATTTATAAATAGGAAAATGGTAACCCATATAATCGAACCATCGTATATGGGCTTGATATTAATTGACACTATTATATAGAAATAAAAACTGTTAAATTGTGTTCTTTAATGTATTGGTTGATTATGTATCTTATTCTTGTATTGACCCATGTAGTCCATCCTTAGCATGTTATTCTTACATGACAAACCCACTAATGATGTTTCATAATCCTAATGATTTAAAATATCTCGAGTTTCATTTAGATGAACCTAGAATGGATCAATAGGACCCTCATAAGGTTCCTATATATTTTCATCTTCCTTAGTAGTTAAATGGAGTTTATAAGATAAAATACCTAATTAATATATTATTTTAGTTAAAAATTAATACTTGAAATGAAGTTTGATAAAACATTATTGTATGCCCTATGGTGGTATCTATATAAATCTGCTAAGTATATTTTTCCTTATAACTGGTACTTGATGTTTAAATTGATATCTTAGAAGAGTTAAAGATCAAATGTAGATAAATTAATCAACACAAATTAATAAATAAGTGGTGTTATTAGTTTCAACCCTCTTGGAAGGGTAGTTAAACCCTCCTTAGGTTCTGCCTTATAATGAGAGAGTGACTGTTTCCCATAGCCTTCTTTGAACCTAAGATATAGGTTCTAGGGACTAGTGATCCTTCACAGCGTGAATCTAGTTTTAATAGTCGAAATATTATGCTTATGTAAGGGGATATCCCATTATAGGTGTCACCCATAGGATTTAGAAGAAAACCACTATAAATGCTTGTGGTCTATTTTAGATGAAAGGTGTCATTTGAGTGTTGATGTCCTGAGTATGGCTCATAATGAGGAAACAACATCCTTGTCTTCACGGGTAGTATTTTGATAGGTTGGTCCTTTTTAAAGGTTTGATAATTGTATAATGATTAGTTTTAGTGGGTTAGAAATTCCTAGGGAATGGTTAGCAGCATATTGTGTTGTGTGATGCCACTTATTCTTCTTATTCTTCAGTGATAGAAGAATTTATATGTCGTTAGATGGATTAATATTCATACGATATGATATGACTCTAGAGTTAAGCCTCTTGTATGATCTATCTAAAATTGTAATACATATGGGGATAATCATATGGATATTACAAAGTGTTTTTCATTTTTTGATGAAATTTTGGGGTAGTGTGCACTGATATAGGTGGTAATCATCATCTTGATAAGTGGTGTAGAAAACCGCAAAAGGTTAGTGATTATACCTTGAGTTATTAACTATTTATGATGAGTCATATCTAATATAGAGTAACCTAGGATTAAATGAAATATGAGTCATCATAATGCATGAGATGATGTTGTGAGAGGATTTGGTGTTTAGACACATTGACCAGTTATTTATGATTGCATGCCTAATGATTATGATGTCTATGAGCATGGATCCGAGGATTTACCCACATACATATAAAGGTAATTTTTTCTAGTGTGCATTTAATTGTCTAGGTTTCTTCACATTTTAGATGTGTGCTTGGTAAAAACATGAAAACCAAATCTAGGACCCATGGTTAGTGCCTGAAGGAGCATGTGTTGTGGGGTGAGTTATTCTTCTTGGTAAAATGATGAATTTGAAACTCCCAAGGTGGGGAGAGTCATGATGAGTGTAGGAAAGTGTACCCTTCAAAGTATAAGGATCCCAACTAAGGGGTACCATTTTAAAATTTTCAGTGTTGTTTTTAAATTCCCATGGGGATCGAAGGTTTTGTAATATGTTTGTGCTTGAAAGTCAACTCTATAATGATATGGTTTGATGTGTATGAAAACTCTGAGGATGCCATTCGTCGAGATAAAATTTGAGGGTAATTATTAATAGATCATGGGATTCCTTGGGTGGTAAAGAAATTGTTATATTCTAATAAAGATACATGAGCAGGTGCATCTGATATCTTTTTAAATAAGTCAGTCAGTAGTTTTTTGAATACTCTTCTTTTTTGTAGTTGGGTATGGTTGGTTAAAAACCATATCTAGATCTTTTTCTTGGATATGGAGGAATAGTATACAGTTTACTTGGTAATTATTCATATCCTCTTAGTGTAATCTAGTTTTAGTGAAGATATTGTACACTATATTTATATCATCCATGATATACTAAGAGAGTATTAATTGTATGCTAAGATAAGAAAATAAATTAAATGATATTGGGATTGATAAAAAAACTCCATGGGAGTTATGATTTTGTATCATTATATGTTAGAAGGAATGGTTTGTCCTGATTTATTCATGGGTTTTAATGTAGGAATGTCTATGATGGACTCAATGACACCATTTTTCTCCTTTAACTAAACTGTCATAGAGATCAGTTGGTGTTTATGCGTGTACATTTCGGTTATTACCAATGTATCAATTGTAAGAGTCATCATAAAGACTACCTTGGATTATATACATGGAATATAGTGTATGATTATGACGTTTAACCCAAACTTCATTTGGGATTAGATGGAATGTTTTAGGAGTGAGGATCCAAGTGTGTCGGATAGGCTATACACTGATGTCTATGCAGGGGCACCACAACTTAAATGAATGTTTTGTCCAGTGATGTCACCAGAAACCTACTATGGTCCATGGTGAACATGTTTAGAGAAATATTGAGGAACCTTCATTTAAATACAATAGGATCTCGTTTTTGAAAAAAATTGTTTGTCTAGCATAATCATTTTTTAGTCCAGTCAGCTAGAATTGGAAAGAATCTCTCCCTCTTTGTTGAATAAATGATATGAGTGAGGAACTATTTCTAGTACATCATTAGTATAAGGAGAGTGTAGTTCTAGTTGTAAATATATTTTCACTAAAGAGATGGATTTATGAGGCTAATTAAGGTTTATTGGTATTCGATCATTTTATAAAGTTATGAATCATGTAAGGAGCATTGGTAGAGCACTAAGAGTAGGTGAAATAGGAAATTCTGGCGGTGGAGATATTATGGATTAGAGTTGGATGTTAAATATTATGAACTATGGTGGGGATATCCATATTTTTTTGGTGAAAAATATGATTATGCTATCATGTATCAATTTATAAGGTCTCAGGTAAGAACCATCTCATTGTTTTAGTTTCTGCATATGATAATTGACTCTAGTAGTAGAGGCTTATGTGTTGTATGTTTAAAGTGATGATTTGTGGAAAATTGAGAATTTGGAAACAAAAAGTTACCATTTTTACAAAAAAAACATGACCCACTTAGGTAAGGTGTTTTTTTTCTGAGGCCTCCTTAGGATTAGATGTTCTAATGTGGGAAGGTTGTACAGACATTTTTCTTTGGACTAAGTTGAAACTCCAAGGGAATTTGAGCATTTTTATTTGGTAAATAGGAAATTATCTAAGATAAGATTTAATATCTAAATTATACATGTTTTAGAACTTAAAAGTGTTGTTTTTTATTTATATTTATTTCTCAATAGTTTAACTTGTAGTTTAATTGAGTTTCAGAACTATTGGGGTCCAAAAACATTAGTTTTTTGAGAAACGGAATGAGTAGCATGGTTGGTGCATGGTGAGTTTAACCATTTGGGTTAAACATGAGCCCCCTTTTCTTAAGGAGCATGGTTTTTTTAAATCTTTCAACCCCTTAAGAATGACTATGTGACTTGGTGAATTTTTGTTGGGGTGTCCCTCTTGGGATGCGCATGGATTTTTCAAACTATGCACTGAGATACACCCTTAACGACACTTAACCATTATCTACACATGGTTCCGCACATGGTTTGTCAAAACTTGATGTCCAATCATGCACCCCTTCTTAAAGGGGATGGATTTGGGAATTAAAGCTTGCATAGTTGGATCATGGTTTTCTAAACCATATGGAAAAACTGTGAAACTCTCAAAAAGGGGACAAAGTGAACATTTTTTCCATTCTACTTTAAAGCCCCAACCCCTCTTCTTCGTCCTCCTACACATGAAGAACATCTACCTCTCCCTCTCAGTCTTCTAATATTTATGAGGTATAATTTGAACTAAATTTTTTATTTGATATCCAATTCAAGTGTCATCTATCATAATGGATGCCTCTCAGTAGATTATTCATTCCTCTTTCTTCCTTTTTCAGATTATCTCACCAACCTTGGCACTATATTCATGTGATTTTAGTATCCCTATTTTCAGAGGATTTTATTTGTCTATTCAATTTCTCTCGAACCGGCTCAAATCAAATCTCTATATTGTATGAGTGGAATATTATAAACAGGAGGTAGGTGGTATATAGTTTTCCCTCAATTTTTCATTTTTTTAAATGATACAACATTGTTCTTATAACTGGTGTTTCCATGAGAAACCTCTAAAATGTGAAATTTTTTATGTTATTCTTATATCATTGAACTAAATGGATGATACCATTGTTTTTTAATGTTGGAGGTTACTCACCTCATTATAGAATACCCCATAGAGTGTGTTCTTAAACTAACTTATTAATTAAGAAATTGTTTCTTATTTATAAACCACATATTGATGTGTTCTTTCTTATAAATGCAAATTGGTTAATCAAATTTAATTAGTTAGACTATTGTTGACGCTCCTTTCGTCACAGAATCTAAAGATCAGAAAAAGGGAATATCTGAGCTCAAAGTGATTCAACCTTTCAAGAAAACATCAAAAATCGACAAAGGGATGAAAAAGGAAAACTTTGCCCATAGGCCGCACAAGTTCCTTCATGGTCGTGCAAGTATACTTGTGCGACGCAACTTGGCACGCAAGTGACTTGCCCGACCTAGTTGATAACCGCCCGGTAACCGCCTGGGGTCTTCTCCTGCCTATAAATAGACCATGTGGGCCCCCCATTTGAGAGGATCTTTTTCCAGAAACTCGGATTGAATCTCCTGACGCCCAAGTCTCTTCTCAAAGATTCTGAAACACTTCTAAGGTAATTTCTTACCTAGAACGGAAGATCTAATGAGAGGGAGGAAGGCCTAAGTGTTAAAACTCATCAACACTTGCGCGCTGCCTTACTCCTTCGATAGAACTTGCATGTCCCTTTTCTGGAAGAACCTCAAGAGAATTATAAAGGCTTTAATAAAGAGTCGCTCAAGTATTTCAATGCTGGTTGACCATCGCGCAAGTACACCACTTGTCGCGCAGGTATACCTGCGCGACCAATACTTGCGCGCCCCCGCAATACTTGCACGCCTTCTAAGACTTGCGCGCCTTCCTTTTTTGGGTGCCTTTCTTTCCCATTTCACCCCTCTTAAGCCATTATACTTCTTTTTCAAAGATTCAGTCTTCAAGACACTCTTCAAATCCATTTATGGCATGATTTCTTGATTTTACTTCCTTATCTGAAAGGAATTCTGTGGAATATCTCTCAAAACCTAGTGATTTAAATATCCTTATGTCACTAAATATGGAGAGTTCATTCATTCAACCTCATCCTTTAAGATGAGAGAATCCTTAACCTGGGTCTCCTTTTCTGGAATAATCCCCAGTCATAAGTCCTCCAAATCTGGGTGTCCTCCTCAGGAGTAAGCCCCAAACCTTAATCCCTTAACCTGGGTCTCCTTTTCAGGAATAAGTCCCAGTCATAATCTTGGGCTTCCTTTTCAGGAGTAAGCCCCAAGTCCCCTAACCTGGGTCTCCTTTTCAGGAATAAGTCCCAGACTTAATCTTGGGCATCCTCTTTAGGATTAAGCCCCAAGTCCCTTAATTTTTGGGCATCCTTCTTAGGAGTAAGCACGAGATCCTCTAATTTGGGCTTCTTTTTCAAGAGTAAGTCCCAATCATAAATCCCTTAACCTGGGCCTCCTTTTCAAGAGTAAGTCCCAGTCATAAATCTTGGGCTTCCTTTTCAGGAATAAGCCCCAAGTCCCTTAAATTCTCTTTAACCAGTTCTAATTTACGTTTGATCTGGGATTCCTTCTCAGGAGTAAAACCCAGTTATCAATCCTCTCCTAATTTGGGTTTCCTTTTCAAGAATAAGTCCCAAGTTAGAGTATTAAAATCTCCATGAAGCACATATACCTTTATGGACCCTGTTCCTGGATTTTCTCCCTAAAGTAAATCCTAAAACTTCATCTATCTGGGCAGTCATACATACATAAGCCCCAAACCATTTCTTATGATTTCATCTTTCATGGAAAAATTGTCTAATTTTTACCAATACCTCTTGTTTCTCACACCGAGCAGGACTCACGTGAGCTTAGAGTGTAAAATTAATTATGACATCCTTCTTTGAGCCATCAATCATAAACGTCATACTCCCTTATTCGAACTACGTGGGTTCTGATTCCTTTTCCAAAACAAAGGATACGTAGGTAGCCCATTTATGGGTTCGATCCCAACTCTGAAATAATTCATGTCCTTCTAAATGACAATAAACTTGAAGTGCCCCACTGAGTGGCTTTAAAACCAGCCTGGTCATCATAATGACCAAGGGACTTTTATATAAATGTTTTGAAGGATACCATTGACCAAGAATCTCTAAATAAATATAGATGATTCTCTATTGATGAAGAACCTCGAATACATATAAAAGATTCTCTAAATTTCTTAAATATTTAATCATTGATTGTTAAACTGAAGGAAAGCTCATTTTATACTTGGTAATGTAATAAGGATTCACGAACATAACTTAAATCTATAAAGAGAGTCCCGGAATAGACAATAATTCCCCTCAAAAAGGTGTGATGAATCCGACCTCCCATCCTCTCGACCAATGAAAATTCCTAAGCCTCATCAGTCCACAAGCTAATGAGCAACTACCTTTGGAAAGTAGGTCCAAATGGATGTGGAATCATTGGATTTTTCCAGTTCTACAAACAAACCCGCTAGAAACCGATCAGAACGTTTGAATCTCCCATCCAGGAGATCATCCCCGAATTCCGAGGGAAACAAAAAACGGTGAACCCGGCGTGAATCCTTAACCATGTTAAAATGATGTTTTACCTATTTGTTAAGCCCCTATTTAAAACTCAATAAGAGGGCTAACAAAAACAATTATTGACAAATGTGCTCATCCAAAGGATGAAGTGGCTTAATTTTATCTTGATTACGTCTGTTATATCAAACAGGCACTCTTTTCCAAGATCTTCTGTATTTCTATAATGGCTGCTCTCAAATTCACATCTGTGAATACTGATGCTGCAAATACCACTGCTACTATTCCTACTGGATCGTCATCTACTCTGAGGATGACATCACCTACTCAGCGTCTTCAATGCTGGGTATCAAATGCGCTGGTTAAGGAGTATCGTCAACACGATACCATCCCAACTCTGGAGGCTGCCCGATAGGACCTCCAAGTGAACAACTCACATAGGTCGTCCGGACAACGAAGACCAGTGATCAAGAGGCAGGCGGTGCTGACTACCGTCTCCAACCGTTTCGGGTCGTTATCCCCAGAACGCAATTTCCATTCGCTCCCTTACTCTGAGGAAGTGAATGAGCAGGTCCCTCGGGGCCTTAATTCAAAAAGACAGGAGTCCTTCCCGAGGGCTCCCATCAACAATCGCCGCCAGACTCGTGCAGCAGTGCGCCCTCAACATGATGAGGGTACCGACTCCAGGCGTTCGGCTCAGGTTCTTCGAACCCGAGTAGGCAAGACGAACCGCCAGAGGCGGAATCCGGTTAATAATGGGCAGGTTTTCATCCCTTCCATCTCCGGAGAAGTCCACCAACCTAACTTGGTGGCGAACAACGAGCAGGCACACACACCTGCCCATTTTAAATCCGCTGTCCAGTAGACTCGTCTGGCAGCATCAAGCCAATCCCGCCAGGAAATTCCGGCAGAGTACTATAGGCAGGAACATACACCTGCTTATACATCATCAGTTAGTCAGCAGGCTCGCCAGACTACATATGATGGATCTCGTCAACCGCATTTGGAGAAGTGTAATCAGCAGGCATATACACCTGCTAATACTAATCAAGCCTACCAACAGTCTCTCTTGGTAGCGCACGGAGAAGTCAGTCGGAAAGCCCCGACGACAAATAGGAGGCAGACTCAACTCGATGACCCCACACTTGAGTATTGTCAGGATTCACTGACAGGAAAAGGAGGACAGGAGCAGGCACATACACATACTCCAAGCCCGGAATGGACGTATATCCCCGTTCCGGCGGCTGAAGTCACCAAACATATTTTGTCAATGGTGAAAGAGAAGAAGCAAATTCCTCATATTCTGGATGCTTTCCAGGATATCATAACAGCTTCAGAATCATCTCAGGGAAAGACACATAAATCTATCCCTAGCAGTGGAGTGACACATCAACGATTCACTCCGGAACAGACACACACATATGTTCCAGTCCAAGAGGGTTATGGGGCATACTCCCCCATATCATACGGACAACCAAGTCAGGCACATACACCTGATTTGAGTGGAGATCGTCAGCCTAACCTGACCATATTTCCTAATCAGGCACATACACCTGCTCAGAGTAACCACTTTCGTCAACAAGTGGTTTCCAAAGCGAGTAAGAAGGCATCTAAGAAAAAGATCCGCCCAGCACAGTCAGGAGATCAAATGCCAATCTGTAACAAGGCCTTGCTCGATGCTGGAGTTCTTGAAGCCCTCAGACATTTATCTGTTGGAATTCAAGATTCTACTCCCTCAGTTCCCAATAACGGGAACATTAATTCCGAAAGTCTTCAACAGACACTTATTCATGAAGGCTTGCTTCATGAAAATTCGGTCAATCTTGAAGTTTCTTCTTCAGATGAGAGCCACAGGAACCCTCTGTGTAGTCAGAAGACCAAGGAGCAAAAGATCTCATCTTTTGCTGTAACCCATTATGGTGGTCCTCCCCATGATGATGAATTTCGCTGCGAAAGTCCTCTCCGCAGTAGTGATTCACATTGCCTGGAAAATACTCCAGTAGACAATGTAGTGCCGAGAAAGCCCTCTTATCTTGAGGCACTTGAAAATGTGAAACCAGACATGTCTGATGCTTTATCTCTAACAAGTGAAATACTTTCTCAATCAGAAGATAGCCCAGGGTGTAGGTCATTCTCCGAACCACCCCTAAGTCATGCATCTTCTAGTTTGATCAATGATCTCTCTACCAATCTTGTTGAATCCGATGAAGCAACAAGGAAACACCAACTCTGGTCAAAACTGGTAGAAGAATCTTCATTTAATGATAAAGAGGGAATATTGAACATGAGGAAAAAACTGGCGAAAAGTGAGGTACCAGACATGTTTTGGCCTTTGGCTGACTCCCAGTATGACATTCCAAAGATGTTGACGGAAGATGGAGTCCATGATATTCGTCTCAACATATGGAAAACTATTTTTCAATTGAAGAAGAAGGTATTATCTTATGATGAATATGAAAATCATCTTAAGATAATAGAAGGGCTACAACGTCAGATTGATTTGGCATCTCTATCAGTCTCTCGGTATCCAAAGGCTGAAAATCAACAGAGGACCCTTCAACGTTCATGCCTTGGCGCACTAAGAAAAATACGTCAGTTAATTGCCAATGCTCCATCCGGTGTTCATATCAGAGGATGGGGTGTTCACGGAGCACTACATTTCACAGTGCTTTCCAGTCAGCAAAGCCCGCTGAAAATGGTCTCATGCAATGTCATTGCCCATGGCTGGCCACAGTCAATGGGCTTTGTTCATAATCAAAAGCTTGTTCAAGAACAGGCTTCAACTAGTTCCTCTCAAAATCAAGCATATAGAGAACAAGTTGTTGAATTGCTCCTACATCAAGCAGGAGAGAATATTGCACAAGCCTCTCGTATGGAGCAAACACATCATCAAATGACAGAAGTTTTGGAAATCATCCAACGGTCTGTTGAACCAGGTGATAAAAGTGGATACAGGTTAATGCATCCAGATAATTTCTAAACTAAGATTCACAAGATCAAGAGAACTTTGAAGAAGGTCTCAGACATAGCATGTCAAGAGCCACCCCAGCTTGTCAGACTGGGGACTCCTTTAACCCAACCCTCAGAGTCAACAAATGGGATTCGAGGAGTTGAGCGGAAGCAACAGGAACATCCCCAGTTCTCGAGACTGGGGACTCTTTCAAATCATCAATCCCATTCTCAGAGAATATCGGTCTTTTCTCTATTGGGGAAGAATCCCCAAGAGGAACGAAGATCCAAATTATCAGGAGATTCCCTCCAAGTTATAGCTAGTCAAGAAGTTCCTATAAGATTAAATCAACAAAAGGCAATGTCTCATCAAAGACATGAAAGAAGACAATATCATAGAAATGTTGATAGAAGGGATGTGATGCATTATGCATCAATCAATGTCATCAATGCCGTTGTTTCTAATCCACCAGAGGAGGTTCACTCAGGGGACTCAGATGAAGAGCATCCTGCTCAAGAAAATGTACACGCCGATACAAATGAAGAAGGTGTGCATACACGAAGTCAAAGGATTACTCAGAACCTAGGTAATCCACTTCCTTCTCTCCGAAAATTATTCAACAAAGGGAGGGGAAAGAATCAAGTTACATATCCTTCCTCTGGAGAAGGTCAATCACTCTCGTTAGAGCAAAGGTTTGCACAACAAGAGGAAGAAATGAAAGAATTAAGAAGTTTGAATGCAGAACTACTTCAGAGTAGTCTTCTTCTTAAGAATGATGAAGTCCGACAGCTGAAGGAATATTTTGCAGTTACTGAGATGGATCAAGAATATCCTCCTTTATCAGTACACCCTCAGAGGTCTAATACTGTGGGTCAAGCGTAACAACGGTTGGCATACTACCATCAGTTGCAGCACCAACCACCACGTCTGTCCAAGATCCATTCATTGCACCTACCCAAGACCAAATTCAACCTGATGTTTCTCAAAAGTTAATAACTACTATTGAGTCATTAACATCTCGGTTAGAAACTATGGAAGGGAAACGGGCGCAAGTTCAACCTGAAAAGAAAGTTTACCCTGAATGGGTAGATTCAATTTCTCCTCCATCCAGTTTTGAAAACCCTGTTTTCCCTAATTTCAATGGATCAGGCGATCCTGAACAACATTTGACGCATTACGTGTCTTGTTGTGATCCTATGATGGGAACTCCAGAGCAGCAAGAAGCAGTGAAACTCAGATGATTCGTGTGAACCTTGAAAGGACCAGCTTTTGTCTAGTATACAAGCTTTCAATCCCGGTCAATCATCGGATGGGAGGATCTCCATCAAAAATTCCTTCTTCAGTTCAGCTCAACTTTTACAAAAACGATAGTTTTCGATATTAAAAACTGCAAGCAAAGGGAGAATGAAAGAGTCTCTGATTTCATTGCTCGCTGGAAGGGATTAACGTATTCCCTGAGTTTAGCACTCCCTCAGGAAGAGCTGTTGCCAATCTGTGTGGCAAATTTGCGCGACGAATTACGCACACCATTGATCCCTATAAAATACACAGGAGGGTTTCGAGACCTTATTTCAATCACTCAGCAGATTGAAGATTCCCTTATACAGGCTATGGTTAAATCTCGTGTAATTCCATCAGCTTCAGGAAGGAGAATGTGTAAAGCAAAAACTGCTACAGTTATTCTTAAAAAAGAGCTTGTACCTATTTCTACTTCAAAACCTTCATCTTCTCGAAGGGATCCACCTCCTGAATGACAACAACAAAGGCCGTTTTGTCCAATTGATAAAAAAGATCAACGACGAAAACAATTTGAGGATTTTAAGAGTAAAACATACTCCTTCCGAAATAAGCAAGTTCCTGGTTACTTTATTTCAGCTCTGGAAAATAATTTGGTTCAATTACCAGTGCCCAAGAGGCCAAACAAGGAAGGAGATGAAGACCGTCCCAATTATTTTCCCTTTCATCAAATGTTAGGGCATCCCATCCAGGAGTGTTTTTTCTTTAAAGACCTCCTGCAAAAGATGGTCGACTTGGGACAAGTCAAGTTGAAAGGTTCTTCGACTCAGGTAGCATGTGTTACTACTACAGTTCCAGAGGAGGAAGGTGAATGGCAAGAAGTCAAAAGCAGAAATGCACAGAAATATGATGATTGGATGGTCAGAAAGACAATCAATCGGACTCATGCCATTTTGCGAACACAATTAAAAAAACCAATTGTGTCTTCTTCCATGAATATTGCGGTAAAACCCTCTTCATCAGAGGGAAAATCCTCAAAGAAACGGCTTGATTCAAAGAAGAAAAAATAATCAGAAGAATATGAGTATGTGTCAAAGCCTAAATTGTATTTGACTCTGGGAGACTTTATGCCATCTACTTCAAAACCACGGGCACCGCCCCATCAAATGGCACAGCCTAAATAAGCTAGTCAGGCAGAGTCTTTATTAGATGAAGAGTTAATCTTCGTTTCTGTTAATATGATTCAATTAACAGATCCGTATTCCAGTCTTGATGAGCCTGAATTCCCTGTATCAAATAAGGGAATCCGAGGAAGTTCTAGAGGTTCAGGATACAGGGGAAGACGTGGATCTTTCCGAAGCCACTACTCCAATTCTACCCCTGCTAGCACTGTGTATGCACCAGAAACTCGTGGTAGAGCCCTTCAACGAGCTCAAAAAGAACAAGAAAGTTCTTCTGACAATAGTCAACTCAGTCTTGGCACAGTTATTTTGGAAGACCGATTGAAAATTCCATCTTCTTTATCTCAGCAAGTAAATGGATCTAATCGGTCTAATCTTCCAAAACCAAGGATGTTGCCAACTTCTATCTCAATACAAGATGCATCAGCTTCCAAAGCATCTGCTTCCAAGGTACCTGCTAAACCGCATATTCCTGTTGGGAAACGCAGACCTCTAGATCAAAAGTATGATATATTGAAACACTTGGCCCAATTACCATCCAAGTTATCAATTTTGGATGCTTTGAATCTGTCAAAAGATCTTCGGGAAGCACTCATCGAAGCTTTGTCAAGTCCTCAGGAGTTTGAAGCTAAAATTGTTGCAGCTTAAGTCTATCACATAGAGAATAATCCTGCAGAATGCCATGCAGTGATATATTTTACTGATAGAGATGAAGATGATGTTGTGCATAGGCACATAAAACCTCTGTACTTATCTGGAAAAGTCAATGGTGTAGATATCCAAAGAGCTTTCATTGACAATGGTTCAGGAGTCAACCTCATGCACATCCGTACACTTCGTTGGTTGGGCCTCACAGAATCTGATTTATCTCCTTCTACCATGATGTTACAAGGATATGATAAAAATGAACAAGAACCACTGGGTGAAGTTACACTCAGAACTCAGTTTGGAGATCTTGTATCCAATTAGGATTTCATGATTGTTGATCAAGACTCAGCTTTCAACGTCTTGCTTGGAAGACCCTGGCTACATCAGCATGCAGCTATTCTTTCATCATACCATCAATGTCTCAAATACTGTTTCAATGGTCAAGTTGGGACATTGTATGGTGATAAGACCCCGTTCAAGACATGTGAGTCTCAATACATTGAGGCAGAATATTATCACATGAAGGGAAGAGAAAAATATACAATGAAGGAAATTACCAAAGTTAATGCTCCATATGGTTTGGAGAAAATTCCAATAAATCCATTTACACATGTGAGTACAGATTATGTGTTATCTATCAGTCAAATTGACAAAATAGGACCAAATCAAAATACTCTTATGGAAAGATCCATAATGTCAATTACGGCAATTGAGCCAGACAACATGGGAGAAATTGGTAACCTACCAAACAGTGATGAAAGCACAAGTGGTGACGTCTTCATTTCATCTACTGAAATCCAATAGGTCTATACTTCGCCAGTCAGGCCAGAAGAAGTTATAGCAACATCGGAGGTGAATAATGATGTCAATTCTCAATCCATCATCTCCTCTTTATTTCCCAAAGAAGGACCTTTATCATCAATAGGGTCGGAAATGGAAGCTTCTTCTTCAAAATGTGCAAATTTTGACATCTCTTCTGATTATGAAAATTTCGTTTTGTCATCTACTATGCAGGTAGAAATGAAAGAAATAGCATATGATGAAGAGGAAGATGAAGATCTTAGAGATGCTCCTCCAGCATTTGAAGAGGGTATCTCTACCACTGTGGATGAACTCAGAGAAATAAATCTGGGTATAGAGAAAGATCCACGCCCCACTTTAATTAGTGCAGCCAAGACCCTTGAAGAGAAAGAAATGTATACTTCTTTTCTAAAGCAAAATAAAGATATTTTTGCTTGGAACTATACAGAAATTCCTGGGCTTGATCCTGATATTGCTACTCATCATTTGGGTTTACCAAAAGAACATAGAGGGTTTAATCAAGCCCCGAGAAGAACACACCCAACCTATGCTTCCAAAATTGAAGCTGAAGTGGATAAGCTGATCAAAGCTAACTTCGTCAGAGAAGTTCAGTATCCCAAGTGGTTGGCTAATATTGTCCCTGTAAAGAAGAAGAACGGACAAATTAGGGTTTGCATCGATTTCAGAGATCTTAATCAGTATTATCCTAAAGATGATTTCCCAGTTCCAATTATAGAACTCTTAATTGATGCAACTGCTGGATATGAATTACTTTCCTTCATGGATGAATATTCCGGATATAATCAGATCCGAATGGCCCCAGAAGATGAGGAGTCTACAGCCTTCAGATCCCCTCAAGGTGTGTTTTGTTACCGGGTGATGCCCTTTGGTTTAAAGAATGCAGGTGCAACATATCAACGCGTCATGCATCGTATCTTCAAACCTTTCTTAGGGAAGTTTGTTGAATTCTATGTAGATGATTTGGTGGTTAAATCCAAACAACGTTCTAATCACTTGGCTGATTTGGAAGTCATATTCCACAAGCTTCGACAACATAATTTGAAGATGAACCCCTTAAAATGTGCTTTTGGGGTAACCTCAGGAAAATTCCTCGGCTTTGTTGTACGCCATCGTGGTATTGAAGTCGATCCTGAGAAGACCAAATCAATCCTTGGTATGTCACCTCCTCAGAATTTGAAATAATTAAGAGGACTTCAAGGAAACTTAGCCTATATTCAGCGTTTCATCGCCAATTTGGCAGGAAAAAGTTTACCCTTTACCAAATTATTGAAAAAAGGAGTCACTTACCAGTGGACTGAATAATGTCAAGAAGCGTTTGATGTTCTCAAGAAATACCTCTTGAGTCCACCAGTACTCATGCCACCTATTGAAGGTAGACCACTTATCCTATATGTGATAGCTCTAGAGCGATCATTGGGTGCCTTTCTCGCTCAAAAGAATGATGCTGGGAATGAAAATAGCCTCTACTATCTCAGTAGAACTATGCTTGAAGCAGAAACCTGGTATTCAAGTATTGAGAAGTTCTTCCTGGAATTAATCTTTGCAGTCCAGAAACTGAGACACTACCTGCAACATCACGAGGTCCAATTGGTATCTCGCAATAATCCGCTCAAATTCATCCTTAGTCGTCCAATGCTTACAAGATGTCTAGAAAGGTGGGTAGTTATTTTGCAGCAGTTCGACATTCAGTATGTATCTCAAAAGGAAATAAAGGTCCAAGCTCTGGCTGATTTCCTGGCTGAACATCCTTCAGTAGAAGACACATCTTCAGATATTGAACTCCCTGATGAGGAAGTTTTCTCTATTCAAGAGAGTCCTCAAACATGGGAAATGTATTTTGATGGTGCTTCCAGAAGTCCAACAGGGAAGAAAATGTAAAATCCTAAATTCAACAAAGTTGGTTTAGGAATTGTACTCATTTCTCCAGATAAGGCAATGTTACCTTATTCCTTTTTATTGTGGGAAGGTGGTACCAATAATGAAGCTGAATACCAAGCTCTTATCACAGGCTTGGAGTTAGCGCTTCAAGCACATGTGAATCACTTAAAGGTGAAAGGTGATTCAGACCTGGTAATCAAACAAGTCAATGGGGATTATGCCATCAGAAAAGAAGAGTTAATCTCTTTGTATGATTACGTCAGAAAGTTAATGGCAGAATTCCCTTCAGAACCGACATTTTCTTATGTCCCAAGATCACAAAATTCTCAAGATGATGCACTGGCTAATATAGCCACAGCTCTAGCAGATCCAAACCGGGACGAGACAACCATCAGTATTGCCCACCGTCGTGCAATTTCACCTTATGTTCAAGCCAGAATAGAGGAAATTAATGAAATTAGTCTCATTCCTGAACCGTATGGTCATACTACAGGATGGATGTCACCTATCAGGGAATACCTTCAAAATGGAACACTTCCACCTGATAGAGATGAGAAAGAACAAATCTGGCGACGTGTGGTCAATTTTACTCTTTATGATAGCCCAAACAACCTAGAGAAAATTCTCTATAAACGTGGTTTTGATGGAGTTCTCTTCAGATGCATTGATGGTGAAGAGACAATGGCTGTCATGAAAGAAGTACATGCAGGAGTCTGTGGTGACCACCAGTCTGGACATAGATAGTCTGATCAAATTCGAAGGCTTGGATACTTTTGGCCTTCAATGATACAAGATTGTGTTGATTTCACAAAGAAGTGTCATTCATGTCAAGTACATGCCAACTTCATTCATCAACCTCCAGAGTTTCTTCATACAGCTAAATACTCATGGTCATTTGCCACATGGGGAATGGATGTGGTGGGACCTTACCCTTCAGCTACAGCCAAGCAGTTTAAGTACATTCTTACTGCTACTGATTTCTTTTCCAAATGGGCAGAGGTAGTACCTCTCAAAGAAGTCAGTTCTAAATGCATTGTTATCTTCATCAAGTCTAACTTCATTACTAGATTTGGTGTCCCTCATACCATATTGACGGACAACGGCACCAACTTCTGTTCTTCTGAGGTGAAGAAATTGTATCAAGAATACAACATTAAATCCAACCATTCATCTCGGTATCATGCGGAAGCCAATGGACAAATAGAAGCCTTTAACAAGACTCTTTCAAATATACTGCAAAAGATGGTGGATAAAGATAAGAGGTCATGGCCTGATAAACTCTTTCATGCTTTATGGGATTATCGAACTACCACCCGCAATGCAAAGCGGTCAACTCCATATTCGTTGGTATATGGAACAGAAGCAGTCTTGCCAATTGAAGTTCAATTGCCCTCACTCAGAGTAGCCATTTGTGATCAGTTATCTACAGATGAGCAATCCCAAAAGCGATTGAATGAATTGGAACAGTTAGATGAGAAAAGATTGTGCACTTTGCACCACTTGGAAATCTATCAGAATCGAATAGCACGAGCTTTTAACAAAAGAATTCGTCTTCGTTCATTCATTCAGGGAGAATTGGTATTAGTTCTCAGAACTCCAATGATACCAGGAAAGAAACCTCCCAAGCTTGAGCCAAAATGGGAAGGACCTTATTCAATACATAGGGTCTACCCCAATGGAGATTATTCATTAATCTCAATGGATGGAGAACTCATCACGACTCCAACCAATGCCAGATTTCTGAACAAATATTTTGTATAAACACAAAATATGGTCCCCAGAACCAAGATTCTTACAATTGGTTCATACCTTTCGTCCAACATGACATTAAACTGTATAAAAGTCCCTCTTTCGTCCAACATGACGTTAAACTATAGGAAAGTCCCTTTTTCGTCCAACATGACGTTAAACTGTAGGAAAGTCCCTTTTTCGTCCAACATGGCGTTAAACTGTAGGAAAGTCCCTTTTTCGTCCAACATGACGTTAAACTGTAGGAAAGTCCCTTTTTAGTCCAACATGACGTTAAACTGTAGGAAAGTCCCTTTTTCATCCAACATGACGTTAAACTGTAGGAAAGTCCCTCTTTTGTCCAACATGACGTTAAACTGTAGAAAAGAAGTTGTCCCCGCAACATGAAACTAAACTGTGCGGCACCAGTTCATCCTTGCTATATGATGTTAAACTATACAGCAACGGTCTAAGCATGACCTTAAACTGCAACTTCGTCCCACACGACGTTAAAATGTGAAAAAGTTCCCTAAATGGTCCATTATGACCTTAAACTGCATCATCAACAGTCCATGCATATGACCCTAAACTATTTGCAAGTCCCTTACGTCCAGCAAGACGTTAAATTGTGACGTCCTAACTACATGACGCTAAACTGTATAAAAGTCCCTTACGTCCGGAAAGACGTTAAACTACATAACCATCCACGGTCCATGCATACGACCTTAAACTATTCGCCCTTTCTTCCAACATGACGTTAAACTGTGGGAAAGAAAAAAAATCCCCAATGCGTCCAACATGACGTAAATGGTGTGTTATTTTGTCCTTACTACATGACATTAAACTGCACAGTCCCCCTTTCGTCCAACATGATTTTAAACTCTATTGTCCCCATCGTCCTAACTACATGACGCTAAACAATAAAAAAAATTCATGATATGTCCTACATGACATTAAACTGTATTTTGTCCCTGCTACATGACACTAAACTGTGGAGCACCAATAGTCCTAACTACAATACTTTAAACTGCATAGTCCCTTTATATGTCCTACATGACATTAAACTATGTATCATTAAGGTTTTTGTTTCCTCTTGTTTCTCACACCGAGTATGACTCACGTGAGCTTAGATAAAACCTCAACTGTAACACTCTCTTTGGGCCGCTAACCATGTATAAGTTCCAACAACATTTTTTTTAGATCGCTGTCCCCAAGAACAACTTGATCATTAATTCATTCTTTAATTGAACTACATGTACTTTGATCCTTTCCCTCCAGGTTGGGTATGTAGGCAACCTCCCAGGGTTCAATCCCAAAAACAATCTCTTCACATCGGTTCACCACCATCTCATATGATGTTGATTCGTGAAACCGCCCCTAGAATCAATATCTTTACATTGATTCACTTTCGTCCTTGTTATATGACGTTAAACTATGCAACACTTTTGTCTGGTACGACAATAAACTACAATACTCTTTTATTTACTCATTTGAGAGAGAACTATTATTGACATTGATTTTTCAATCATGTTTCATTTCAAAAGACTACGTGCATACATGGTAATACCTAAACCTTTTATCTCAGGTTAAACCATCATTGCACTAAAGTCCCCTTTCACCCTTCACATGTACGAACCAAATTTGTACAAAGGGTAGTTCTAGAACTACGTGGGCTTGATTCCCATCCTTATGGGATACGTAGGAACATTCGAGTATCCCTCGAATCCAGCCCCAAATCTTTTGGGCCTAACCCCAAATTTCACTTTCAGTCCCTTGGCTGAAAAGTCCTCATGAAAACACACACTGTGTATTCATTATTATGGTCCGAACTCTATGACCCTAAACTAAGATCTCTCATACTTTCATTCTGCACGACGTTAGACTGCATTTCAAGAACTACGTATGGCTTGATTCTCATTCTTATGAGATACGTAGTGAATTCCAAAATTTCAATTCAGGACCCAGCCACAACATGATTATGGTTATCATTGACCTATGTATCTCTATATACATTGGAAAATACCCATATTTATGTGTTATAATCCTAACCTTAAATATTTTCAAATCTTCATAACCCTTTTCATGACTTTTAGTCACAAAAATGTCAAACTTCTGAGAATTCTTTTGCCTGACTATGCAGTACGTGCCCATAGGTGGCCTTGCATAAACAGTCCACATAACAGACTTGTTAGACAAAAGATACTATTTATTTGACTATGCAGCCAATGCCCTTAGGTGGCCCTGCATAATTCAACCCCCTAACTGGTTTGTCAGATAGTGGTAACTTCATTCTTGGGAAGAATGCCTCTTGTGTTATTATTTGTCTTAAACAACAGTATGTAGGGATCCACAAAAAATAGTCATCCTTAACATATTTGTCCCATATCCTTTTTCATGATCTGAAAGTATTCAAGTCTATGGTTTATTTTTCTTCCCTACGTTTGGTTCAGACCTTCGTAGGAGTGATATTCATCTAGTTCTTCGATAATCTTGTCTGGAAATATCTTCTCCATATTCAAGTACCTCTTTCCATACAGCAAACTCTATACTTTAGAAAATTTGAATCTCCATAAACTTTCACTGGCTTTTAGCACTAGGAAAGTAAATTTCTGAGAGTTCTTTTTTCCTGACTATGCAGCACGTGCCCATAGGTGTCCTTGCATAAACAGTCTACGTAACAGACTTGTTAGCCAAAAGATACTATTTTATTTAACTATACAACCAATTCTCTTAGGTGGCCCTGCATAATTCAACCCCCTAACGGGTTTGTTAAATAATGGTAACTTCATTCTTGGAAACTAATTCTTCTAATGCTTTTTAGCTCTTTTTCATATCATTCCTCAAATTCAAATATTCTTAAGTCATAGCTTACATATTTTCCTTCATACTTGAGTATGGTAATATTTTTTCAGATAAATTTTCAAGGAATTGAATCAATTTTAATCTATTTTGGTCAAATCTATTTCGACCTTAAACATTAGCCCCTTTATGTCCGGTATGCATGACTTTAAACTGCCCACAAAAGACAAAGGAACTCTGAATAAAAGTCAAGTTCCAGCTCACTA
This sequence comes from Viscum album, assembly GCA_963277665.1. Lineage (NCBI taxonomy): Eukaryota > Viridiplantae > Streptophyta > Magnoliopsida > Santalales > Viscaceae > Viscum > Viscum album. Next base: position 512,320,237 of record OY728145.1, read on the forward strand.
AATATACATTTTTTTGTATGATTTAGGTAATATTGAGCAATTAAAAGGTTCAAAGTTTGTAGGGTTATTTATAATAATCCTAGTAAAAATCAAACTATGCTTACTAATCCCATTGGCTTAAGTAAATTTGAAGCAGGTAGTGAAAAAAATACAGGTACAAATGATTGAATATGAAAGTGTTTTTCATTGATACACAAGAGTTAGAAGGACATCCATAGACTGGAGTCTCTTCTCTTTTTCAAGAATTACAAGAGGCTTTCAAAATAACACTTCATTTGATTTACGACATCCCGAGCTTCATCAGCAACCACCTGGAATTCATTCATTCAACTGGATACAATAAGAGATGCAGTTATACCAGCTCTTCTTGGAACAATTGTAAAAGGATGTTCTTGAGTGCGGTTTGAGAAAATTTTTTGCTGATCAAACAGTGATTCTGTTTCTGTCCAAGAGACTTGGAAGATGGATACATGGATTTGATAAAGGAGCATTGGAAGTAAAGAGCCATTTGGAGAGAGTACTCTTTTCAGATATTTCTATAATACCATGTCTGTCTTCTCTCCACCAATCGGCAGTGGAAAACATTTCAGCCCATGGGTTTTCCATTTTCATATCTGCAAGGAAATGGCATGGAAGGAGAACTTGAAAGTTCACACCATTTTTGTTGCTCTTAATGCACAGCATAACCAAAATAGAGGAGTAGTAGTGCAGCTGCATATCAGGTGTATAATTGTTTGCATTTGGAACATTGACTCCTTGCAGATGACCATGACCACACAGAGGCAGATAGATGCTCTGTGGAAAATTAAGATGATATTTCTTCAAGTGCTTAGCCAAATCTGAGAGAGTTCTGTTGCAGATATCATAGTAATCATGGCCAATGATGTTCATCATTGTTGGATCTAAATCTACGGATTACACACAAGAGGGGGGTGAATTGTGTCTTTTCAAAATTATTACAATCTCTTCAATTTAGACAAATTCTGTCCACTATGCTTTTGCACGATTAAATATGCAGCGGAAAAAGTAAAAGCATGAACACACGAATGTATAGTTGTTCGGGGAACAGAAGGCCCCTAGTCCACTCCACCAATGCTCAAATCCACGAGCTTGGCGATTTTCACTATCTGGTCCTCGTTTCCACAGACCTGTTCACAACTGAGTACAGGCAGTTGACACCTTTACAAGTTTCAGGCAAACACAGCCTTCCTGGTTCAAACACGAACCCACACAGCTTAGAACAAGAAGCTGATCACTCAAAAATAAAAAGGGTTTCGATAAAGAAAACACTTCTCCAGTTGTTCTTCACAATTGCAACAGAATGCAATTGACAGTAGATAGATCGTCGTCTTCAGAAAATAAAGATCTGTAATCAAAACAGTTCTGAGTCGATCCAGTTGCAATAGATATTACAAGAAACCTCACAACTTCAGCAGCAGTAGATTCACAACAGATAGTCAATGTAGAACACGTGAATCTGCTATCAAGATCTTCCTTCGGTAATAAAGGTTTTACACTTCTTCTCGATCACCAGAAAAGAACGCCTTCACACAGTCTCTGTTTCTTGCTCGTTAAAAGATCAATCTATATATTTCATATACTTTCCTATGTATATATATATATCCGAAGTTTCCAAGATAGAACATATATATAAATTCAAATCTGAGAAAATCTTCCGCATAAATAGATCCATGAAAATCTCCTTTAGATTCGCAATATTAAATGAAATAACAGAGCCGTTGTAACTCCCCTGAAGAATCGGCATAAAAAGCTCCGTTTAAATCAATCATTAATCCGTTGAAAAACGTCTTTGATTCAGTCAAAGTCGTACTTAAGAATCGGCTCGAAATCCGCTTAATAATCCGCCTGTTTGACCAATGCAAAAGGAAATATCGTCCGTCAAAAATATCCCGACGCCAAACGTAGGGTTGATGACGTGGCTCCAAACGTAGGGTTCACAAACGTAAGGTTCACAAACGTAAGGTTCAGAACGTAAGGTTCACAAACATACAAACTTTCTCTTCAGCATTCAAACGTAGGGTTGATCATCCATACTTTGTCTTGCTTCAACTCTACAAAGAACGTACGGTTGATTATAAAAGTAAGGTTGATGATCCATACTTTTGAGAAACAAACTCAACACTGAAAACTAACGTACGGTTTCTCTTCCATACTTGTCCAACAACAAAAACGTAAGGTTCCTTCCAAACGTAATGTTCTTCTTCCATACTTTTCAACAACGTAAGGTTCATTAACCATACGTTTCAAAATAACGTAAGGTTCCTTAACCATACGTTTCTTTTAACATAAAAAGTAAACTTTTCATCTATACGTTACGTTCATCAACGTAGGGTATGAACAGTGATTCCAGTACACGCTAAAATTGATCTCGCGCTACAGTGATTCCAGAACGCGCTAAAACTGATCTCGCGCTACAGTGATTCCAGAACGCGCTAAAACTGATCTCGGAATAAATGAAGTATGAAATCTCGTTGTATGAAATAAATAAATAAAATAATTTCCTGAAAAATACTCAACGAAATAATTAGTAAACAATTAAGGGTATTTGTGAGCATCAAAATCATCATAAAGAGACAGAGTATTATTTAAAATAATCTCCCCCTTTAAAAAACATTATTTTGAATTGTTTGAAAACAATACATTGCTCAACAATCTCCCCCTTTTTGATGATCACAAAACCCATAAAATAATAGAACTAATTTAATTGCAATCTTCATTGAAAAATTAGTTTTATAAAATTTTAGAATTTTGAAAGGATTAAAACAATATTTAACTATACTAAAATAAAATTTCTCCCCCATAAAAATAAATTTTCAGCTAAAAATAGATAAAAGATAAATATCGTATATATCCAAATTCTCCCATATATCCAAATTTCTTCATAGGAAACAAATGAATTTAAATGTTGTGTTTATCCAAATTCTCCCCCTTTTTGTGATATCAAAAAGAATGAAAAATTACGGATTTGAACACATTCAATATTGCACTGAACTATAAGTAAATGCTATAATTAACTTTGTATGAATAAGTGAATTTGTTATACTGGCTAACTCAATCATAAATCAATAAACAAAAAAAATAATAATAATTTTCATTCACAAGCTGTTATATATAAACGATTGTGATATACAGAGGAATCAAGGTTCATAGATAAGACAGGGAAAAAAGGTGTCTATCTCCTTTGAATCGCGGTCTTGATCTCTATAAACTGTTCTCTGAGCCTCTTCATTATCCCATCTCCTAACTTGATGATAAGATCTCTGTTCTCTTGAGTCATATGAATATCTTCAATCAAATTAACTCTGAAAAACTCATGCATTCTTTCTTCTTTTTCAACAAAAAGAGCCAGTTTTTCTGATAACTGATTTAAAAGAATTCTAATCGGTTGCTCTCCAGATGTCAACTGATCCACTAAAAATTTCTGATTATCTAGAAAAACTGACAAAGGGGCACTATTACACTGAAGATCGTGTAATCTGTCACTCATATTGCTCATTGCTGCAGTAATTGCTTGAAATCTCCGAATCAAATCAGGTGAATAACCTGATCCACTCACAGCACTGTTTGCAACAGACTCAAATTTATTCTCCATGTAAATCTTCAACTCAGAAAAATCATCTTTCTTTACCATCTCTGATTTTAACTGATCAACAGCATGCAGCATATCAGTCTTAAACAGATCTACTTCCTGTCTTGAAACAGTACATTCTTTCAGCTTTTGAAACTTCAACTACTCTAAGTTCAGAGAATTTCTGAGACTAACATTCTCAGATTCTAACTGAGAGATACGCTTGTACAACTCAACAACTTCTTCTTTTCTTGAATCAGGGGCACCCTGTGCTCGATTCTCATGTTCAGAATTAGGTTGATGAAGCAGGGCAAGTGGTAAGGAATCTGCATCTGACTGTTCTTTGTCCTTGTCCTGACAAGGTTGATCCACTGAACTATCTTTTGAAGCCTGTAACTCTTCCACTAAAAAATCTTCCTGAAGTACCTCTGTATGAGCTTCAGAAGTATGTTCATCACGAACAGTAGTCTCTCTGACTTCTACTGATTGGTCAAGAACATTATCTTCATGTAAATCTTGAGGTCGGGCCACTTCTTCACCAGGCACTTCCTCCATAAGTTGTTCTTGTTGAACTACTTTTTCAACAGCCACAGCAGCAGATTGAGGTTCTTTTTGAGTTTCTGTTTGAGCTGCTGGTTCCTCTATCGGTGCAGTCTGCTCCACAACAGCTTCTGTTTGCACTGGAGAAGTGTTTTCTTTATCGAAACCCTTTTTATTTTTGAGTGATCAGCTTCTCGTTCTAAGCTGTGTGGGTTCGTGTTTGAACCAGGAAGGCTGTGTTTGCCTGAAACTTGTAAAGGTGTCAACTGCCTGTACTCAGTTGTGAACAGGTCTGTGGAAACGAGGACCAGATAGTGAAAATCGCCAAGCTCATGGATTTGAGCATTGGTGGAGTGGACTAGGGGCCTTCTGTTCCCCGAACCACTATACATCCGTGTGTTCATGCTTTTACTTTTTCTGCTGCATATTTAATCGTGCAAAAGCATAGTGGACAGAATTTGTCTAAATTGAAGAGATTGTAATAATTTTGAAAAGACACAATTCACCCCCCTCTTGTGTGTAATCCGTAGATTCAGATCCAACAATTGGTATCAGAGGAGGAGCTTCTTATTTTTAAAGTTTTTTCAAGCAAGAAGTATTTAAAGATTATACATAGTGTATCATGGCTGATACAAGAGAGGGAATGTCAATGGTCAGAGCACCTTACTTTAATGGAGATAATTATGGCTGCTGGAAATCACGTATGATTATCTATCTGAAAAATCTTGGTTACAAAGTCTATTCAAAGATTCTGACTCCCTATGAAATTCCTGAAAATCCCGATACATGGAGTGCTGCTACAGAGGCTGAGTATGACATGAATTCAAAAGCTATGAATGCAATCATCTGTGGTCTAGGACCGGATGAATTTAACAGAGTATCTCAATGCCCGACTGCATATGAAATGTGGAAAACAATAGATGTTGCTTATGAAGGAACAGATAATGTAAGACAGATGAGATATGCAACTGCTAAATTAAAATTCGATACTTTCAGAATGATTGAAGGAGAGAGCATCACTCAGATGAATGGAAGATTGACAGAAATTGTCAATAATATAACAGCTCTAGGAGAACCAATCAAGCAGGCTGATCAAGCGTTAAAGGTACTAAGAGTACTTCCTACTCGATGGAATGGAATCTCTGCAGCAATCAGACAATCAACTTCTGTTAAAGATCTAACTATGAGAGAGCTGATTGGTACATTGATGATGTACGAGGCTGAAATGCAAGATGAGGTAAATGAGCATAAAGTTTACATAAAAAGGGAAAATACTGCTTTGAAAGTGACTTCTCAACAAAAGGATAGAAAGATGAAGAACAGAGAAGTAAGTGCTAAATCAGAAAGCTCTGATTCTTCAAATTCGGATGAAGAACTGGCTCAGCTAGCCAGAAAATTCAGAAAGTTCTACAGTAAGAAGAAAAACTTCAAGAAATCCTTCAAGAAGGATAGCAAGGAAGTGAGATGTTATGAATGCAAAAAGATGGGACATATCAGACCGGATTTCCCAAAATTGAAAGATGCAAAGAAGAAGAAATTCTTCAAAAGATATGATTATGAGCAGAAAGACAAGAAAGCTATGAAAGCTACTTGGAGTGTTTCTGAAGACTCAAGTAATTCTTCTGAATCAATCTTAGAGAAGGAGGAAGCTAATTTAAAAGCAAATATGTGTTTCATGGCTGAAACTGATGAGGTACACTCATACTACTCCTCTGACTCAAATAATGAATCAAACTCTGAAACAGGCTTCTCAAATAAAAAACTTGCAGCTTACTGCAATATGCTTGAAGAAAGGTATGACTCATTATTTAAAAAATATAAATCTATAAAGAACTTGCATAAAGCTATTTCAGATGAGAGAAATAGTTTGCTAAAACAACATAAGGAATTAATTGACAAATAAAACTCTGCTGACTCAAATAAAATTAATTTTGAATCAAAAATAAAAACTCTACAGGATGAAGTAGAATCTTATAAAAAGGCTGCATTAGTTTTTACAAAAGGAGAAAACGTCTTAAATGAGATACTTGGAAAAACTGTAATTAAAAAGGAAAGGTTTGGAATTGGAAGTAAAGGAGAAAAACCTAAGTTATACAAAAATTATTTTGTTCCTAGCACTAAACAGGTTATTTGTAACTTCTGTGGAACAAAAGGTCATATAGCTAAAAACTGTTTTCTAAGACAACCTCAAATATGTGGAATTAAGAAAGCTTATATTTCCAATGATCTATATGATTCAATCAATTTTAAGAAAACAAAGCAAATCTGGATACCCAGATCACTGCTTGCTAACACTCCTGGACCCAACAAAATATGGGTACCAAAGCAATTTGTTTGAATGTCTTTGCAGGTAGCAGGTCACCAAAGAAAGAAAGAAATATGGTATATGGACAGTGGCTGCTCAAGACACATGAGTGGAACTTCAGCTAATTTCTCTTCTCTTACTCGAAAGGAAGGAGGACTTGTCACCTTTGGTGACAATGCCAAAGGAAAGATTATTGGTATTGGAACAGTTGGAGATCCAGAGACAGTCTCAATCAACAAAGTACTTTATGTACAAGGGTTAAAACACAATCTGATAAGTATCTCTCAACTCTGTGATGATGGATACACTGTTGATTTTACTAACAATAGTTGTACTGTTTCTAAAGATAAACTGTTTAAGTTTAGAGCACCCAGAACTGATAATGTTTATACTTTGGATTTGTATTCCTTGTGTAAACAACAAGTAAACTGCTTAACTGCTAATATAAGTGAATCCTGGATCTGGCATAGAAGACTTGGTCATTGCAATAAATATGCTTTACATAAATTATCTAAGAAACATCTAGTTTCTGATTTGCCTAGTCTCAAATTTGAAAATGACAGATTCTGTGATGCATGTCAGCTTGACAAGCAACACAAATCATCATTCAAATCTGTTAATAAAGTTGCTACAACTAAACCTATAGAACTTATCCATATGGATTTGTTTGGACCTTCAAGAGTAGCAAGTTTAGCTGGTAAATTATATGTTTATGTATTAGTTGATGATTATTCTAGATTTACTTGGATTTTCTTTTTGAAATTTAAAAGTGAAGCTTTTAGTTTATTTGAAGGTTTTTGTAAATCTATTCAAAATGAAAAAGGTTTTAATATAATCTCATTGAGAAGTGATCATGGTGGAGAATTTGAGAACCAGGAATTTAATTCCTTTTTCTCAAACATGGGTATTAAACACACCTTCTCTGCTCCAAGAACACCTCAACAGAATGGGATTGTAGAAAGAAGAAATAGAACTATTCAAGAAATGGCTAGAACTATGTTAAATGAATATAGCCTACCTATATATTTCTGGGCAGAAGCTATTAATACAGCTTGTTATATAATGAATAGAATTTTAATAAGACCTATTTTGAAAAAGACACCCTATGAACTATGGAATAACAGAAAACCTAAAGTAAATTACTTTAAAGTTTTTGGATGTAAGGTTTACATCTTGAATACCAAAGATAATCTTGGTAAATTTGATCCAAAATCTGATAAAGGTATTTTCTTAGGATATTCTGCAACCTCCAAAGCTTATAGAGTCTATAATAAAAAGTCAAGGATTGTTGAAGAATCAGTTCATGTGAAATTTGATGAATCTGATCCTTTTGAGAAAAGGATAGAACAAATAGATGAAACTGATTCTAATGAAAACATGAGACTTGAGAATTTAAAGAATGATTTTGAAAATGATATAAAAGAAATTCAGTCCAGTTCAGAAGAACATGACACTGAAGAACCCTTGAATGTAATGCCTAGACAGTCTAGAACCCTAAAGAATCACCCTTTAGAATCTGTGATAGGTGACTTAGAGACTGGTATTCAAACTAGAAGAAACCTTGGAAACATAGTTGAATTCTCTGCTTTCCTATCCCAACAAGAACCTAAGACCATAGAAGAAGCCTTAGATGATGAGAGCTGGGTAATAGCAATGCAGGATGAATTGAACCAGTTCAAGAGAAATAAGGTTTGGGAATTAGTTGAAAGACCACATGATTATCCAGTAATAGGAACTAAATGGGTCTTTAGGAATAAACAGGATGATCAAGGGATAATAACTAGAAATAAAGCAAGATTAGTAGCTAAAGGATATAATCAAGAATAAGGAATAGATTATGATGAGACCTTTCCACCTGTAGCCAGGTTAGAAGCCATTAGAATCCTTTTAGCCTATGCATCTTATATGAATTTTAAATTATTTCAGATGGATGTTAAATCTTCCTTTTTAAATGGTTATTTAATGGAGGAAGTTTATGTTGAGCAACCTCCTGGTTTTGAAAATTCTCAAAAACCAGATTCTTTTTTCAAACTTACTAAAGCTCTTTATGGCCTTAAACAAGCACCTAGAGCTTGGTATGAAAGACTAAGTTCTTTTCTTTTGAAAAATGATTTTACTGTTGGACTGGCAGATCCAACACTCTTTAAGAAAACTGTGAAAAATAATGTTTTGTTGGTTCAAATTTATGTTGATGATGTAATTTTTGGATCAACCAATAAAATTCTTTGTCGTGAATTTTCAGAATTAATGCAAAAAGAATTTGAAATGAGTATGATGGGAGAATTAAATTTCTTTTTGGGTCTTCAAATATTTCAAAAAGATTTTGGAAATGTTTTAAATCAATGCAAATACATTACTGATTTACTTAAGAAATTTGGACTTGAAACAGCAAGCCATTTACAACTCCTATGTGTACTAATATAAAACTTGATTTGGATGAAACTGGAAAATCAGTGGAAAACAAGTTATATAGAGGTATGATTGGTAGTTTGTTATATCTTACTGCTAGTAGACCAGATATAATGTATTCAGTATGTCTTTGTGCCCGATTTCAATCAAATCCCAAAGAATCCCATTTAACTGCTGTTAAAAGAATTTTTAGATATTTAAAAGGTACTATTTATCAATCTCTGCTTTATCCAAAAACCTCTGATTTTAATTTAATTTCATATTCAGATGCTGACTTTGGAAGCTATAGATTAGATAGGAAGAGTACTTCAGGAACATGTCACTTTTTAGGAAAGTCTTTAGTATCATGGTCTAGTAAGAAACAACACTCAGTTGCCCTGTCAACAGCCGAGGCAGAATATGTGTCTGCAGGTAGTTGCTGTGCACAGGTGTTGTGGATGAAAAACACTCTTATGGACTTTGGATTAAATTTCAATAATACACCTATTTTATGTGATAATACTAGTGCAATTAATATTTCAAAAAATCCTATTAGTCATTCTAGAACTAAGCACATTGATATAAGACATCAATTTTTAAGAGATCATGTGTTTAAAAAGGATATATTTTTAGAATTTATAAATACAGAAAATCAATTAGCAGATATTTTTACTAAACCACTTCCCACGGCAACGTTTGAATTTATTAAGGGGGAGTTAGGTTTATTTAATTTTAAATAGTTTTTTTTTAAAATCTTATTCTGTTTTCGAATTCTGCTTAATTTCTGTTTCCCGCTATAAGTAATTTTATTTTGTTTTAAATAAAAGTAATGATTAGTGATTACACGGGAATCAAGGCTGTCATAACCGTTTCACCTTCTAAACTGCTTCACCTTTTTCGGAAACCCTTTCGAAAACCTAAAACCGCACATCTGCTCCAAAACCCTTTTCTGAATCTTCAAACCCTAAGCTTACGAACCTTCAGAAATCGTTGTTGGAATGGCAAAGACTAAGCGTCCAGATGAAGCCGAGAGCAGTGCTGCAAAGAAACCTAAGGTAGTAGGTCGGAAAATACTGCAAGGTAAAGTCATAGATTTAGAGTGGTTGTTTGAAACTAATTTACTGTTGAAGAAAGCGTTGTCGTTTCAAAGCCTTGAGCAAGCTTTTAATAGTGAAAATTCTGAGTTTCTATATGAGGCAGAAATGAGACATTTCTTTAGAACTGTTCAGTTTAGCCTTGGAGATACAGAGGATAGTTTATTGGCTCAAATAGAGGATAAGGACTTTTCGATATCATCTGTAGAGATAAGTCAAATTCTTAACTGCCCTCATGAAGGAGTTTTTCATTTCGATTTACGGAATATTGGAGATTCTGTACATAAGTCTGAAGACATTATGTCTTTTCTGTTTGGAACCAGAGTGATAAAGAAGATGTTTATTAAGGATTTGGAACCCGATCAGAAAATTTTGGTAAAATTTGTTCAGACTGGTTTAGCACCAAGAATGGCTGAGATGGAGAAAATCCAATACCCTGACATGTACATAATGTATCTTCTGATGTGTGATATTAAGTTTAATTTTCCTCGGTTTATGATAAGATATCTGAGTTACTGCTGTCAGAGTGAAGCAAGAATGACCTTTTTCCCTTATGGAAGGTTCATTTCTTTGTTTTTGTTTAAAAGAGGAATGATCAGATTGGTAGATGGTGGGGTGAAATGTCACCACAGTAATGTTTTCAATGCTGGAACTTTAAGGAAAGTAGGATACTTCTGGAGCACAATTAAAGGAAAACTCTTACCTGTTGGAGCTGAGGAAAACTCGGAGAGTGCTCAGGCTCAACCGGCTAAGTCCAAGGAGGGACAAGCAGAATCAAGAGTTAGTACAGTGGTAAGGAGAATTCGTTTTGAGATGGAGGAAGTTGAGGAAGAGAGAAGTCAAGAAGGACTTCAATCTAGAAGGAAGAGGTCAATTGATGAAAAAATTATCTCTCCTGCCTTGAAATCTTATGAACCGTTATCTTATTCATTTGTGAGAGAAGCTGTTGTGGAGCAGACTGCACCGATAAAGGAACCAGCAGCTCAAACAGAAACTCAAAAAGAACCTCAATCCGCTGCTGTGGCTGTTGAAAAAGTAATTCAACAAGAACAACTTATGGAGGCAGTGCCTGGTGAAGAAGTGGCCCGACCTCAAGATTTACATGAAGATAATGTTCTTGACCAATCAGTAGAAGTCAGAGAGACTACTGTTCGTGATGAACATACTTCTGAAGCTCATACAGAGGTACTTCAGGAAGATTTTTCAGTGGAAGAGTTATAGGCTTCAAAAGATAGTTCAGTGGATCAACCTTGTCAGGACAAGGACAAAGAACAGTCAGATGCAGATTCCTTACCACTTGCCCTGCTTCATCAACCTAATTCTGAACATGAGAATCGAGCACAGGGTGCCCCTGATTCAAGAAAAGAAGAAGTTGTTGAGTTGTACAAGCGTATCTCTCAGTTAGAATCTGAGAATGTTAGTCTCAGAAATTCTCTGAACTTAGAGCAGTTGAAGTTTCAAAAGCTGAAAGAATGTATTGTTTCAAGACAGGAAGTAGATCTGTTTAAGACTGATATGCTGCATGCTGTTGATCAGTTAAAATCAGAGATGGTAAAGAAAGATGATTTGTCTGAGTTGAAGATTTACATGGAGAATAAATTTGAGTCTGTTGCAAACAGTGCTGTGAGTGGATCAGGCTCTTCACCTGATTTGATTCGGAGATTTCAAGCAATTACTGCAGCAATGAGAAATATGAGTGACAGATTACACGATCTTCAGTGTAATAGTGCCCCTTTGTCAGTTTTGCTAGATAATCAGAAATTTTTAGTGGATCAGTTGACATCTGGAGAGCAACCGATTAGAATTCTTTTAAATCAGTTATCAGAAAAACTGGCACTTTTTGTTGAAAAAGAAGAAAGAATGCATGAGTTTTTCAGAGTTAATTTGATTGAAGATATTCATATGACTCAAGAGAATAGAGATCTTATCATCAAGTTAGGAGATGGGATGATGAAGAGGCTTAGAGAACAGTTTACAGAGATCAAGACCGCGATTCAAAGGAGATAGACACCTTTTTTCCCTGTCTTATCTATGAACCTTGATTCCTCTGTATATCACAATCGTTTATATATAACAGCTTGTGAATGAAAATTCTTTTTTTTTGTTTATTGATTTATGATTGAGTTAGCCAGTATAACAAATTCACTTATTCATACACAGTTAATTATAGCATTTACTTATAGTTCAGTGCAATATTGAATGTGTTCAAATCCGTAATTTTTCATTCTTTTTGATATCACAAAAAGGGGGAGAATTTGGATAAACACAACATTTAAATTCATCTGTTTCCTATGAAGAAATTTGGATATATGGGAGAATTTGGATATATACGATATTTATCTTTTATCTATTTTTAGCTGAAAATTTATTTTTATGGGGGAGAAATTTTATTTTAGTATAGTTAAATATTGTTTTAATCCTTTCAAAATTCTAAAATTTTATAAAACTCATTTTTCAATAAAGATTGCAATTAAATTAGTTCTATTATTTTATGGGTTTTGTGATCATCAAAAAGGGGGAGATTGTTGAGCAATGTATTGTTTTCAAACAATTCAAAATAATGTTTTTAAAAGGGGGAGATTATTTTAAATAATACTCTGTCTCTTTATGATGATTTTGATGCTCACAAATACCCTTAATTGTTTACTAATTATTTCGTTGAGTATTTTGCAGGAATTTATTTTATTTATTTATTTCATACAATGAGATTTCATACTTCATTTATTCCGAGATCAGTTTTAGCGCGTTCTGGAATCACTGTAGCGCGAGATCAGTTTTAGCGCGTTCTGGAATCACTGTAGCGCGAGATCAATTTTAGCGCGTACTGGAATCACTGTTCATACCCTACGTTGATGAACGTAATGTATGGATGAAAAGTTTACTTTTTATGTTAAAAGAAACGTATGGTTAAGGAACCTTACGTTATTTTGAAACGTATGGTTAATGAACCTTACGTTGTTGAAAAGTATGGAAGAAGAACATTACGTTTGGAAGGAACCTTACGTTTTTGTTGTTGGACAAGTATGGAAGAGAAACCGTACGTTAGTTTTCAGTGTTGAGTTTGTTTCTCAAAAGTATGGATCATCAACCTTAATTTTATAATCAACCGTACGTTCTTTGGAGAGTTGAAGCAAGACAAAGTATGGATGATCAACCCTACGTTTGAATGTTGAAGAGAAAGTTTGTATGTTTGTGAACCTTACGTTTGTGAACCTTACGTTTGTGAACCTTACGTTTGTGAACCCTACGTTTGGAGCCACGTCATCAACCCTACGTTTGGCGACGGGATATTTTTGACGGACGATATTTCCTTTTGCATTGGTCAAACAGGCGGATTATTAAGCGGATTTCGAGCCGATTCTTAAGTACGACTTTGACTGAATCAAAGACGTTTTTCAACGGATTAATGATTGATTTAAACGGAGCTTTTTATGCCGATTCTTCAGGGGAGTTACAACGGCTCTGTTATTTCATTTAATATTGCGAATCTAAAGGAGATTTTCATGGATCTATTTATGCGGAAGATTTTCTCAGATTTGAATTTATATATATGTTCTATCTTGGAAACATCGGATATATATATATACACAGGAAAGTATATGAAATATATAGATTGATCTTTTAACGAGCAAGAAACAGAGACTGTGTGAAGGCGTTCTTTTCTGGTGATCGAGAAGAAGTGTAAAACCTTTATTACCGAAGGAAGATCTTGATAGCAGATTCACGTGTTCTACATCGACTATCTGTTGTGAATCTACTGCTGCTGAAGTTGTGAAGTTTCTTGTAATATCTATTGCAACTGGATCGACTCAGAACTGTTTTGAGGGCAGTTAAGAATTTGACTTATCTCTACAGATGATATCAAAAAGTCCTTATCCTCTATTTGAGCCAATAAACTATCCTCTGTATCTCTAAGGCTAAACCGAACAGTTCTAAAGAAATGTCTCATTTCTGCCTCATATAGAAACTCGGAATTTTCACTATTAAAAGCTTGCTCAAGGCTTTGAAACGACAACGCTTGCTTCAACAGTAAATTAGTTTCAAACAGCCACTCTAAATCTATGACTTTACCTTGCAGTATTTTCCGACCTACTACCTTAGGTTTCTTTGCAGCACTGCTCTCGGCTTCATCTGGATGCTTAGTCTTTGCCATTCCAACAACGATTTCTGAAGGTTCATAAGTTTAGGGTTTGAAGATTCAGAAAAGGGTTTTGGAGCAGATGTGCGGTTTTAGGTTTTCGAAAGGGTTTCCGAAAAAGGTGAAGCAGTTTAGAAGGTGAAACGGTTCTGACAGCCTTGATTCCCGTGTAATCACTAATCATTACTTTTATTTAAAACAAAATAAAATTACTTATAGCGGGAAACAGAAATTAAGTAGAATTCGAAAACAGAATAAGATTTAAAAAAAACTATTTAAAATTAAATAAACCTAACTCCCCCTTAATAAATTCAAACCTTGCCGTGGGAAGTGGTTTAGTAAAAATATCTGCTAATTGATTTTCTGTATTTATAAATTCTAAAAATATATCCTTTTTAAACACATGATCTCTTAAAAAGTGATGTCTTATATCAATGTGCTTAGTTCTAGAATGACTAATAGGATTTTTTGAAATATTAATTGCACTAGTATTATCACATAAAATAGGTGTATTATTGAAATTTAATCCAAAGTCCATAAGAGTGTTTTTCATCCACAACACCTGTGCACAGCAACTACCTGCAGACACATATTCTGCCTCGGCTGTTGACAGGGCAACTGAGTGTTGTTTCTTACTAGACCATGATACTAAAGACTTTCCTAAAAAGTGACATGTTCCTGAAGTACTCTTCCTATCTAATCTACAGCTTCCAAAGTCATCATCTGAGTATGAAATTAAATTAAAATCAGAGGTTTTTGGATAAAGCAGAGATTGATAAATAGTACCTTTTAAATATCTAAAAATTCTTTTAACAACAGTTAAATGGGATTCTTTGGGATTTGATTGAAATCGAGCACAAAGACATACTGAATACATTATATCTGGTCTACTAGCAGTAAGATATAACAAACTACCAATCATACCTCTATATAACTTGTTGTCCACTGATTTTCCAGTTTCATCCAAATCAAGTTTTATATTAGTACACATAGGAGTTGTAAATGGCTTGCTGTTTTCAAGTCCAAATTTCTTAAGTAAATCAGTAATGTATTTGCATTGATTTAAAACATTTCCAAAATCTTTTTGAAATATTTGAAGACCCAAAAAGAAATTTAATTCTCCCATCATACTCATTTCAAATTCTTTTTGCATTAATTCTGAAAATTCACGACAAAGAATTTTATTGGTTGATCCAAAAATTACATCATCAACATAAATTTGAACCAACAAAACATTATTTTTCACAGTTTTCTTAAAGAGTGTTGGATCTGCCAGTCCAACAGTAAAATCATTTTTCAAAAGAAAAGAACTTAGTCTTTCATACCAAGCTCTAGGTGCTTGTTTAAGGCCATAAAGAGCTTTAGTAAGTTTGAAAACAGAATCAAGTTTTTGAGAATTTTCAAAACCAGGAGGTTGCTCAACATAAACTTCCTCCATTAAATAACCATTTAAAAAGGCAGATTTAACATCCATCTGAAATAATTTAAAATTCATATAAGATGCATAGGCTAAAAGGATTCTAATAGATTCTAACCTGGCTACAGGTGCAAAGGTCTCATCATAATCTATTCCTTCTTCTTGATTATATCCTTTAGCTACTAATCTTGCTTTATTTCTAGTTATTATCCCTTGATCATCCTGTTTATTCCTAAAGACCCATTTAGTTCCTATTACTGGATAATCATGTGGTCTTTCAACTAATTCCCAAACCTTATTTATCTTGAACTGGTTCAATTCATCCTACATTGCTATTACCCAGCTCTCATCATCTAAGGCTTCTTCTATGGTCTTAGGTTCTTGTTGGGATAGGAAAGCAGAGAATTCAACTATGTTTCCAAGGTTTCTTCTAGTTTGAATACCAGTCTCTAAGTCACCTATCACAGATTCTAAAGGGTGATTCTTTAAGGTTCTAGACTATCTAGGCATTACATTCAAGGGTTCTTCAGTGTCATGTTCTTCTGAACTGGACTGAATTTCTTTTATATCATTTTCAAAATCATTCTTTAAATTCTCAAGTCTCGTGTTTTCATTAGAATCAGGTTCATCTATTTGTTCTATCCTTTTCTCAAAAGGATCAGATTCATCAAATTTCACATGAACTGATTCTTCAACAATCCTTGACTTTTTATTATAGACTCTATAAGCTTTGGAGGTTGCAGAATATCCTAAGAAAATACCTTTATCAGATTTTGGATCAAATTTACCAAGATTATCTTTGGTATTCAAGATGTAAACCTTACATCCAAAAACTTTAAAGTAATTTACTTTAGGTTTTCTGTTATTCCATAGTTCATAGGGTGTCTTTTTCAAAATAGGTCTTATTAAAATTCTATTCATTATATAACAAGCTGTATTAACAGCTTCTGCCCAGAAATATATAGGTAGGCTATATTCATTTAACATAGTTCTAGCCATTTCTTGAATAGTTCTATTTCTTCTTTCTACAATCCCATTCTGTTGAGGTGTTCTTGGAGCATAGAAGTGTGTTTAATACCCATGTTTGAGCAAAAGGAATTAAATTCCTGGTTCTCAAATTCTCCACCATGATCACTTCTCAATGAGATTATATTAAAACCTTTTTCATTTTGAATAGATTTACAAAAACCTTCAAATAAACTAAAAGCTTCACTTTTAAATTTCAAAAAGAAAATCCAAGTAAATCTAGAATAATCATCAACTAATACGTAAACATATAATTTACCAGCTAAACTTGCTACTCTTGAAGGTCCAAACAAATCCATATGGATAAGTTCTAGAGGTTTAGTTGTAGCAACTTTATTAACAGATTTGAATGATGATTTGTGTTGCTTGCCAAGCTGACATGCATCACAGAATCTGTCATTTTCAAATTTGAGACTAGGCAAATCAGAAACTAGATGTTTCTTAGATAATTTATGTAAAGCATATATATTGCAATGACCAAGTCTTCTATGCCAGATCCAGGATTCACTTATATTAGCAGTTAAGCAGTTTACTTGTTGTTTACACAAGGAATACAAATCCAAAGTATAAACATTATCAGTTCTGGGTGCTCTAAACTTAAACAGTTTATCTTTAGAAACAGTACAACTATTGTTAGTAAAATCAACAGTGTATCCATCATCACAGAGTTGAGAGATACTTATCAGATTGTGTTTTAACCCTTGTACATAAAGTACTTTGTTGATTGAGACTGTCTCTGGATCTCCAACTGTTCCAATACCAATAATCTTTCCTTTGGCATTGTCACCAAAGGTGACAAGTCCTCCTTCCTTTCGAGTAAGAGAAGAGAAATTAGCTGAAGTTCCACTCATGTGTCTTGAGCAGCCACTGTCCATATACCATATTTCTTTCTTTCTTTGGTGACCTGCTACCTGCAAAGACATTCAAACAAATTGCTTTGGTACCCATATTTTGTTGGGTCCAGGAGTGTTAGCAAGCAGTGATCTGGGTATCCAGATTTGCTTTGTTTTCTTAAAATTGATTGAATCATATAGATCATTGGAAATATAAGCTTTCTTAATTCCACATATTTGAGGTTGTCTTAGAAAAGAGTTTTTAGCTATATGACCTTTTGTTCCACAGAAGTTACAAATAACCTGTTTAGTGCTAGGAACAAAATAATTTTTGTATAACTTAGGTTTTTCTCCTTTACTTCCAATTCCAAACCTTTCCTTTTTAATTACAGTTTTTCCAAGTATCTCATTTAAGACGTTTTCTCCTTTTGTAAAAACTAATGCAGCCTTTTTATAAGATTCTACTTCATCCTGTAGAGTTTTTATTTTTGATTCAAAATTAATTTTATTTGAGTCAGCAGAGTTGTATTTGTCAATTAATTCCTTATGTTGTTTTAGCAAAATATTTCTCTCATCTGAAATAGCTTTATGCAAGTTCTTTATAGATTTATATTTTTTAAATAATGAGTCATACCTTTCTTCAAGCATATTGCAGTAAGCTGCAAGTTTTTTATTTGAGAAGCCTGTTTCAGAGTTTGATTCATTATTTGAGTCAGAGGAGTAGTATGAGTGTACCTCATCAGTTTCAGCCATGAAACACATATTTGCTTTTAAATTAGCTTCCTCCTTCTCTGAGCTTGATTCAGAAGAATTACTTGAGTCTTCAGAAACACTCCAAGTAGCTTTCATAGCTTTCTTGTCTTTCTGCTCATAATCATCTCTTTTGAAGAATTTCTTCTTCTTTGCATCTTTCAATTTTGGGCAATCCGGTCTGATATGTCCCATCTTTTTGCATTCATAACATCTCACTTCCTTGCTATCCTTCTTGAAGGATTTCTTGAAGTTTTTCTTCTTACTGTAGAACTTTCTGAATTTTCTGGCTAGCTGAGCCAGTTCTTCATCCGAATTTGAAGAATCAGAGCTTTCTGATTTAGCACTTACTTCTCTGTTCTTCATCTTTCTATCCTTTTGTTGAGAAGTCACTTTCAAAGCAGTATTTTCCCTTTTTATGTAAACTTTATGCTCATTTACCTCATCTTGCATTTCATCCTCGTACATCATCAATGTACCAATCAGCTCTCTCATAGTTAGATCTTTAACAGAAGTTGATTGTCTGATTGCTGCAGAGATTCCATTCCATCGAGTAGGAAGTACTCTTAGTACCTTTAACGCTTGATCAGCCTGCTTGATTGGTTCTCCTAGAGCTATTATATTATTGACAATTTCTGTCAATCTTCCATTCATCTGAGTGATGCTCTCTCCTTCAATCATTCTGAAAGTATCGAATTTTAATTTAGCAGTTGCATATCTCATATGTCTTACATTATCTGTTCCTTCATAAGCAACAGCTATTGTTTTCCACATTTCATATGCAGTCGGGCATTGAGATACTCTGTTAAATTCATCCGGTCCTAGACCACAGATGATTTCATTCATAGCTTTTGAATTCATGTCATACTCAGCCTCTGTAGCAGCACTCCATGTATCGGGATTTTCAGGAATTTCATAGGGAGTCAGAATCTTTGAATAGACTTTGTAACCAAGATTTTTCAGATAGATAATCATACGTGATTTCCAACAGCCATAATTATCTCCATTAAAGTAAGGTGCTCTGACCATTGACATTCCCTCTCTTGTATCAACCATGATACACTATGTATAATCTTTAAATACTTCTTGCTTGACAAAACTTTAAAAATAAGAAGCTCCTCCTCTGATACCAATTGTTGGATCTGAATCTACGGATTACACACAAGAGGGGGGTGAATTGTGTCTTTTCAAAATTATTACAATCTCTTCAATTTAGACAAATTCTGTCCACTATGCTTTTGCATGATTAAATATGCAGTGGAAAAAGTAAAAGCATGAACACACGGATGTATAGTGGTTCGGGGAACAGAAGGCCCCTAGTCCACTCCACCAACGCTCAAATCCACGAGCTTGGCGATTTTCACTATCGGGTCCTCGTTTCCACAGACCTATTCACAACTGAGTACAGGCAGTTGACACCTTTACAAGTTTCAGGAAAACACAGCCTTCCTGGTTCAAACACGAACCCACACAGCTTAGAACGAGAAGCTGATCACTCAAAAATAAAAAGGGTTTCGATAAAGAAAACACTTCTCCAGTTGTTCTTCACAATTGCAATAGAATGCAATTGACAGTAGATAGATCGTCGTCTTTAGAAAATAAAGATCTGTAATCAAAACAGTTCTGAGTCGATCCAGTTGCAATAGATATTACAAGAAACCTCACAACTTCAGCAGCAGTAGATTCACAACAGATAGTCAATGTAGAACACGTGAATCTGCTATCAAGATCTTCCTTCGGTAATAAAGGTTTTACACTTCTTCTCGATCACCAGAAAAGAACGCCTTCACACAGTCTCTGTTTCTTGCTCGTTAAAAGATCAATCTATATATTTCATATACTTTCCTGTGTATATATATATATCCGAAGTTTCCAAGATAGAACATATATATAAATTCAAATCTGAGAAAATCTTCCGCATAAATAGATCCATGAAAATCTCCTTTAGATTCGCAATATTAAATGAAATAACAGAGCCGTTGTAACTCCCCTGAAGAATCGGCATAAAAAGATCCGTTTAAATCAATCATTAATCCGTTGAAAAACGTCTTTGATTCAGTCAAAGTCGTACATAAGAATCGGCTCAAAATCTGCTTAATAATCCGCCTGTTTGACCAATGCAAAAGGAAATATCGTCCGTCAAAAATATCCCGACGCCAAACGTAGGGTTGATGACGTGGCTCCAAACGTAGGGTTCACAAACGTAAGGTTCACAAACGTAAGGTTCAGAACGTAAGGTTCACAAACATACAAACTTTCTCTTCAGCATTCAAACGTAGGGTTGATCATCCATACTTTGTCTTGCTTCAACTCTCCAAAGAACGTACGGTTGATTATAAAAGTAAGGTTGATGATCCATACTTTTGAGAAACAAACTCAACACTGAAAACTAACGTACGGTTTCTCTTCCATACTTGTCCAACAACAAAAACGTAAGGTTCCTTCCAAACGTAATGTTCTTCTTCCATACTTTTCAACAACGTAAGGTTCATTAACCATACGTTTCAAAATAACGTAAGGTTCCTTAACCATACGTTTCTTTTAACATAAAAAGTAAACTTTTCATCCATACGTTACGTTCATCAACGTAGGGTATGAACAGTGATTCCAGTACGCGCTAAAATTGATCTCGCGCTACAGTGATTCCAGAACGCGCTAAAACTGATCTCGCGCTACAGTGATTCCAGAACGCGCTAAAACTGATCTCGGAATAAATGAAGTATGAAATCTCGTTGTATGAAATAAATAAATAAAATAAATTCCTGCAAAATACTCAACGAAATAATTAGTAAACAATTAAGGGTATTTGTGAGCATCAAAATCATCATAAAGAGACAGAGTATTATTTAAAATAATCTCCCCCTTTAAAAAACATTATTTTGAATTGTTTGAAAACAATACATTGCTCAACAATCATGTCATCAATCCGCTTGATAGCCAGTTCATCAGACGTTTTAATTCCATTAGTAGCCATTGAAACTGCCCAAAAGTTGAATAAATTAAACTCTTAAATGGGTTTATTTTTCATAAAATTTGTGAAATATTTTGAAAAAATGGATAAGGCATTAAGGCGTACAAGTCTAAACAAGGCGCGCAAGTATTCGTGTGCCGCGCTAGTTTTTGACGCGCAAGTGTAAACCGCGCAAGTACAAATACCTTTACAATAGCGCGACATCAAGGAAAACATTGGAAAAACAGAGCAACCTACGCGGCTAAGGTGACCTACGCAGTGAGAGCTCGAAGGTATGAAGTCCGGAAATCCGGATGCTTGTACGGCAGTGAGGCCCTCTATTTATAGACGCAGCCGGGACCCTGCGCGCCGGACCCTGCACGACCGAGGGTCGTATCCCTGCGCGATGCGCACTTGCACGCAGCCTCTGTGCCCTGAAGACTTGCACGCCCCCTTTTCCTTTGGATGTATTCGATTTCCTTAGAGTCAAATCCTCATTTCTTTCGGATCCAACTCTGAGGGGGGACTTTTGTTGATGCTCCTTTCGTCACAGAATCTAAAGATCGGAAAAGGGGAATATTTGAGCTCAAAGTGATTCAACCTTTGAAGAAAACATCAAAAATCG
The DNA here is from genome assembly GCA_963277665.1 of Viscum album. Taxonomy (NCBI): domain Eukaryota; kingdom Viridiplantae; phylum Streptophyta; class Magnoliopsida; order Santalales; family Viscaceae; genus Viscum; species Viscum album. The sequence goes on from OY728145.1 coordinate 512,341,892, forward strand.
ACAAAGGGATGAAAAAGGAAAACTTTTCCCATAGGCCGCGCAAGTTCCTTCATGGTCGCGCAAGTATACTTGCGCGACGCAACTTGGCGCGCAAGTGACTTGCGGGACCTAGTTGATAACCGCCCGGTAACCGCCTGGGGTCTTCTCCTGCCTATAAATAGACCCTGTGGGCCCCCCATTCGAGAGGATCTTTTTCCAGAAACTTGGATTGAAGCTCCCGATGCCCAAGTCTCTTCTCAAAGCTTCTGGAACACTTCTAAGTTAATTTCTTACCTAGAACGGAAGATCTAAAGAGAGGGAGGAAGGCTTAAGTGTTAAAACTCATCAACACTTGTGCGCCGACTTACTCCTTCAATAGAACTTACGCGTCCCTTTTCTAGAAGAACCTCAAGAGAATTCTAAAGGCTTTAATAAAGAGTCGCTCAAGTACTTCAATGCCAGTTGACCATCACGCAAGTACACCACTTGTCGCGCAGGTATACCTGCGCAACCAATACTTGCGCGCCCCCGCAATACTTGCCCGCCTTCCAAGACTTGCGCGCCCTTCCTTTTTTGGGTGCCTTTCTTGCCCATTTCACCCCTCTTAAGCCATTATACTTCCTTTTCAAAGATTTAGTCTTCAAGACACTCTTCAAATCCATTTATGGCATGATTTCTTGATTTGACTTCCTTATCTGAAAGGAATTCTGTGGAATATCTCTCAAAACCTAGTGATTTAAATATCCTTATGTCACTAAATATGGAGAGTTCATTCATTAAACCTCATCCTTTAAGATGAGAGAATCCTTAACCTGGGTCTCCTTTTCTGGAATAATCCCCAGTCATAAGTCCTCCAAATCTGGGCATCCTCCTCAGGAGTAAGCCCCAAACCTTAATCCCTTAACCTGGGTCTCCTTTTCAGGAATAAGTCCCAGTCATAATCTTGGGCTTCCTTTTCAGGAGTAAGCCCCAAGTCCCCTAACCTGGGTCTCCTTTTCAGGAATAAGTCCCAGTCCTAATCTTGGGCATCCTCTTTAGGAGTAAGCCCCAAGTCCCTTAATTTTTGGGCATCCTTCTTAGGAGTAAGCCCGAGATCCTCTAATTTGGGCTTCCTTTTCAAGAGTAAGTCCCAGTCATAAATCCCTTAACCTGGGCCTCCTTTTCAAGAGTAAGTCCCAGTCATAAATCTTGGGCTTCCTTTTCAGGAATAAGCCCCAAGTCCTTTAAATTCTCTTTAACCAGTTCTAATTTACGTTTGATCTGGGATTCCTTCTCAGGAGTAAAACACAGTTATTAATCCTCTCCTAATTTGGGTTTCCTTTTCAGGAATAAGTCCCAAGTTAGAGTATTCAAATCTCCATGAAGCACATATACCTTTATGGACCCTGTTCCTGGATTTTCTCCCTAAAGTAAATCCTAAACCTTCATCTATCTGGGCAGTCATACATACATAAGACCCAAACCATTTCTTATGATTGCATATTTCATGGCACAGTTGTCTAATTTTTACCAATACCTATTGTTTCTCACACCGAGCATGACTCACGTGAGCTTAGAGTGTAAAAGTAATTATGACATCCTTATTTGAGCCATCAATCATAAACGTCATACTCCCTTATTCGAACTACGTGGGTTCTGATTCCTTTTCCAAATCAAAGGATACGTAGGTAGCCCATTTATGGGTTCAATCCCAACTCTGAAATAATTCATGTCCTTCTGAATGACAATAAACTTCAAGTGCCCCACTGAGTGGCTTTAAAACCAGCCTGGTCATCATAATGACCAAGGGACTTTTATAAAAATGTTTTGAAGGATACCATTGACCAAGAATATCTAAATAAATATAGATGATTCTCTATTGATGAAGAACCTCGAATACATATAAAAGATTCTCTAAATTTCTTACATATTTAATCATTTATTGTTAAACTGAAGGAAATCTCATTTTATACTTGGTAATGTAATAAGGATTCATGAACATAACTTAAATCTATAAAGAGAATCCCGGAATAGACAATAATTCCCCTCAAAAAGGTGTGATGAGTCCGACCTCCCATCCTCTCGACCAATGCAAATTCCTAAGCCTCATCAGTCCACAAGCTAATGAGCGCCTACCTCTGGAAATTAGTTCCAAATGGATGTGGAATCATTGTATGTTTCCGGTTCTACGAACAAACCTGCTAGAAACCGATCGGAATGTTTGAATCTCCCATCCAGGAGGTCATCCCCGAATTCCGAGGGAAACAACTATTAAAGGATGTTACACTCTAGTTTATCATCACTTAGTGACCAAACCGTATCTTATCCGACTGTGTACTATTTTATATTGAATAAATTTGAGGATGTGTGTGAGGAATGGATTTTATCATTGAATATCTTATTACATTTTTGTGTATTGTTTTATCAGTTTATGGACAATTCACTTGGACACTAATACCATTAGTTTGTGATTTTCCTTTCAGGGAAAGTTTATTGATAAATTCATGGAATTTACCATGGCCCTCATATTACTAATAATGAAGTGAACCAATTAATGAATTGAATGAGATGTATTAATATGTTAGTAAGAACATGGACACTAACATGACCCACCTTTTTTACCTCTTATTTTTGAGTTTTTGATGAATTGATCATGAATTATTTGATTTTTATAGGGTATGGAAACTAATATATCCCCCATAATTTTATATTATTTGATAATGTTAGACATCTAAATATGGAACTGACTTCTTATGAAGGTATGGAACATGTTGTATTATGGTATGGAATGAGCTAGGTGATTGAGGTATGGCACATATGACTCATAGTTATGATTACTTTTCATATGGAACCAATTATTAGGGGATCAAGGTATTGCACCTATGAACCCTATGTATGGTTACTTATGCTATGGAATCTATGGAAGGAATCAAGGTACGACACCATATAGGTGATTGAGGTATTGGAACATATGACCCATAAGTATGATTACTTATGTTATATAACCAATGACTAGGGGAGAGAGGTATTACACATGTGATCCCTAGGTATGGTTACTTATTTGATGAAATTGATGGAAGGAATCATGGTATGGAACCTACAACCTTCATATACAATCATATCTCTAGTTGTTGGTCTCCCTAGTGATTTCATTGGGATCTAGACCATGTATGTGTACATTATGTAGAGTCTTATATGTATTTGTTTTGTGGATTCAAAGAGGTCACCTCGGCTATGAGCCCTAGGATCATAGCCCTCGTATGTATGAAACCTGATACCTGAGATATCCTATAAATTTTTTGGTTTATGCTACTGAATTTTATATAGTTTCTTTTCATTATTATAATACCATTAACAAGTTATATATTAGAAGTTTGGGCATGAAGTTATTTATATTATACTGGTAGGTATGGCACCTTGGTATGACATATATATTGATATATGACTCCCTTATATGGATTCCTTGGTAAAAAACTATGGTCCATACAAGTGAATGTATATTTATGAAAACAATTTTCTAATATATGAATATATATACATGATTGAAGGTGTATAGATATATTTTGGTTTAGGCCAAAGTAGGTATGGTTTTCCAAGTTTCCTTGAAGAACCTGATCCCAAATGTTTTCATTAATCTATTTATATCTTTATTAGTTATACCGTCACACTACTGTATTTTATTTTATTAAATTGGATATCTATAGAAACAATTACTAGGGGATACTAATTATATCTCGAACCCTTTTCAGGCCACCATTGCAATGGTGTACCAGAATAGACCTCACAATTACATATTTTTGGATTAATGCTTATCTGGTTTATTTTACATGGAAGTTTAGGAGTACATGATTGGACTAGAGATTGGGATGATCATATAGTTATCCCTATAATTTTTAATCCATGTATTATTTTATCTTCTAATGTATGTTTATTTCTTGCCTATGTTTCATCATCTGTACATGGATTCATAGTTATATATTTAGTGATTGGCCACATATTTATAGTAGGAACTCTCACTTTTTGTTCATAGAAGCTACCCCTGTTTTCTTGGAGGGAACTTTAATGTCAATACGAACCCAGAGGAAAAGAAGTGAATATGTCCCTTTCCAAGTAAAGATAGCATGGATTTTGTTTGATTCATAGTAGACAATGGGATCATGAATCTTGGATTATCTAGTGGCCGATTTACGTGGTGTAATAATCAATACGGTCTATGTCACTTGCAGAAATGCCTTAGTCGATGCATGGAAAATATGTAGTCCATCTCATCGTATCCCAATATCAGAGTTAGTCACTTGGTGAATGGTATTTCTGACCACTTTAAGATCCTCCTTAGTATCTCTGCGGGGTAGGTGAGACCGCACTCATTCAGATATCTCCATTATTGGGATGGCCTTCCTAGTTTTCATGAAGTGGTTAACGAGGTGTGTTGTGTGCCCATACAAGGGAGGAATTGGATCGCCTTTCATAAAAATATCAGAAGGCTTAAAGGTAGGCTTCATGATTGGGAAAATATATTTCCTCAGTGTGAAAGGATCTTTGACATAACCATATAGGATATTAATCACCTTGAAGACACCCTCGAGGAAACCTGGGATGATCGGACCTTTGATGAACTCACTTCAAATAAGGATATTTTGGTATAAATGATACTTTTCTAGGAGTGATTGGTGACGGAGAATGTGAGGATTATGAGGTTAGAGGAAGGGGACATAAATAAATCATTCTTCCATGTATGTATCAAGGAAAGAAAATTCTTGGTTCAAACCAACATTTTGATGGAGGACGGGTCGTTCTCAAATGATAGGGATGAGTTGGGGAGCCTTTCCCACTCTCACATAACTGGTCTTTTGGTGGGTCTAATTCCCCACATGATTGATGGTTACCTAGGGTGAAGTGGAGTTTATGGGTGTTATTGTTACCCAGGTTTCTTCCCAAGACAACGAGAAGATGGTGGCCATCCTGGGGGAAGATGAAATTCATGAATAAATCTTGCACCTCAAAGCTAATAGTGCCTCGAGCCCCGATAGACTCACAAGTTCCTTCTATAGGGAAACTTGGGGGTGGTTAAAGAGGAACCTAAAGAGGCCATTCATGACTTCTTCTGAGGCGTTAGTCTTCCAAGAGTGGCTTGTTCCACTGCCATGGTTCTTCTTCTTAAAATTAAGAACCCCTCCTCCATCATTCACTACCACCCAATTAACCTATATAACATTCCCTATAAATTCCTTGAAATTATTCTTAATTCCAAACTCTTGGATCATATTCCTTTATAGATTTCTATGGAGTAGAATAGTTTTGTAAAAGGTTGTGCAATCCAGGAATCAATCACCTTGGCACAAGAGATAATTTGTGACTTTAACACCAAGTTTAATTTTTCGAACATGGCTCTTAAAATGGACATGACCAAGGATTGTGATAATTTATAATGGGTATTTATCAACACGGTCCTCTCAAGTATGGGATTCTCCCCTCTGGTGTCTAATCACTTTTTTTTCTGTTTCTGTTCTTCTTGGTTGGATATCAATTTTATGGATAAATCTCATGGTTTTTTTAAGGCTACCTAGTGTTTAAGACAGGATGACTCTATCTACCTGAGTCTTTTTACCCACTGCCAAGAGATTCTTATCCGCCTTATACATAAATACATGTCCAATGGAAAGATACTTCCTTATAGAAGAAAGGGGATATCTTCCACCATATCACATATCATGTTTACTAATGATACTCTTATCTTCATGAATGCTTCCAAGTGATATATCTATGGGATTATTCATGTACTAGAGGAGTATTTTTAATGGAGCATCACATTATCAACAAAATAAAGAGTAACTTATTCCTTTCCCGGGAATGTTCCTCCTCTCTGGTAGCTTCTATATGCAACCTTCTAAACATCCAATAGGGAAGATGGCCAATGAGTTATTTGGGTTCTCCTATTTCCCTAGGTCGGCTAAGAATCCCAAACATTGACTACATTGTTTACCGAATCACAGAGAGATTCCTCAACTAGAAAAATAGGCACCTATCATTCGGGGGTTTGATCACCCTAGTTAATAGTATTATCTTTGGAACTCTTTTTCATGCACTTTCTTGTGTTAAAGCTCCTAAAGGAGTAATCAATAAGATCGAAAAGGTCCTTGCTTTATTTATATGGGATGACAACGTAGAGGGAAAATGTGTGTGGGTGTCTTGGGGGAAAATAGAGAGGCCCGTTATTGAAGGGGGGATCAATGTTCACATCCTTGATGATATGATCTACTATTTTCATGCTAAAATGTCTTGGGAACTCCACAAATGTAAGATATTATGGGGTAAGACCATGGGCAGCTCCTCAGCAGATGGTGCTTTGATGGAGGAAAGATACATGTCACATTTTATGTCCATGTTACTTCCCCTATACTCTTCTATTCATCCCCATGTCTGGTGGTTCATTAGGGAAGGGAAGTTCTTCTTCTGGCATGTCAACTAGTTGGGATACATCCTTGGATTTCCTGGATGTCCATCTTTCAACATCTCATTTGAGGAGGCAAGTATATTTTTGACCTTTATTAAGGAAATTCTTAAAAAGAATAAACTGGATAATTTTCACCTCATTTATATCACAGCAAAACCTAAAAAAAATCCCCCCTCTTATTTAGGCACCTTCTCCTCTAAAGACAATCATCATGCCCTGATTCCCCAACCACAAGATTGCCAATGGAATGGTCTTCTATAGACTAAGAGGATTCCAATGAAGTTAAAATTCCTCACTTGTAGGATCATTCATGCTATTGTTTCTACTAATGAGAACATCAAGAAATGTGGAATCTCTATTGATTCATGTTGCACATGTTGTAAATACTGTAGTAAGAAGATCATTGAGCATATTTTCTTCAAGGGAGACTAGGCTCACGAGGTCCGGTCCTTCTTTGGTGGTCTCACTACTATTCTTTCCCATACATTTCTTGAAGCCTCCTTCTTCATAAACTAGTTTCATGGATTAAGTGATAGGGGTGGAGATAATGGACAAATCTATTATCATTCATAATGGTGTGTGGTGTATCTGGAAAGCTTGGAACAAAGATAGATTCAAGGGAATTGTTTTGAATGGGAAAGATATATTTTCTCATACTCAAAGCATTCTGCCTATCCTGACTAGGTGTCTAGATAACTAGAAGGATGTGCCTTCTCTTCGTATCATGTTTACAGTATCATATGTCAGTCTGACTGCTAGTATCCCTCACATCCATTGTGTTTGTTGGTAGCCTCCTCCCCCAGGTTTGAAAATTAATATGGATGGATCCTATATTATGGGTGACTTGAGGGGGGGAGGGGTAGTCTGTGACTTTAGGGGCACCTTTTTGTTTGTGTTCATGGTCTTCTTGGACAGAGGTTAATCCCTTCAGGCAGAATCCCTTTCATTTCTCTCAGGCCTAATACTTTTCAAGCAAGGTGGTATTGGTATTGTGGAAGTAGAAATGGACTCTCTGGTTCTTTTCAACTTGGTGCATGGAACTAGTAATATTCCCTGGTCAATTTCATACCCCATCAGAAAGTATCGGTCTATTCTCTTGAAGAAAATTTGGTTGATACACACATGGTGAGAGGGAAACAAGGTGGAATATCATCTGTCGAAGCTTGCATCTCATGGTTCAGGTACTACATGTTTCTACGACCCAAATCAATTGAAATCATAGGGTGTAATTATTGTAAGAGGGCCTTCCCTCATCCTTCATTATTTCATGCCCCCTAGGTCTTTTATTTCATTGGGTACCTTATTTTTCTCTCCCATGTTTTATAAATAATCAACGATGATGATGATTCTTGAATGAATAATTAGTGTACCTATCACAACATATCTATCATGTTCCACCTAAGTAGTTGTGAATTCATATTCTTTTCTTTCTATATAGTCCTTGGAGGTTGTTATTATTTATTGTCCCTAATAACCATTATATGAGAAAATTGGATCATATAATTATTGTGATCCTTGTAGTTGAAACACTATAGAATAGGATGAGTATTGATATCAAATTTCTTTTCGACCATATCATTCATGGATTTCTTCATCTCTCTTATGCATTTATTATCCGAATTCCCCTATTTTAAATATTTTGATCATCTCTTGGTTCTCTTGGGATAGTTACTTGGATGATTTTCCCATATTTTTTACATGTGGGATGTTGGGTTTTCTTTCTTCCATTTGATTTATCTATTGATCCTCCCAAAGAAAAATATATCTTACACTTTTTATCTTTAGGACCAAAAGACTAGTTAGAGTCTCCAATATCTAACTCTACCTTGAAGGAATAATAGAAAATATTTTTAGGGATGTAAAATTATTGAATCACTAATGATTTTTGTGAACTCTTCTATGACCCACTAAAGAAGAAGACCACCTTGATTTTAGTGTTCATAAAAAATTAATAGGTATATCATGTAAGCCTAGTGATGTTAGACTCATACATCCTGATAGAACCTTCTTACCTTTTCATTATTCTAAGGAAAACCATCTAAATTTTAAGATGTATAATTCAAGTAAAATATTTATTGATAAATATTTTATTGAATCCTTCCAATTCCATGAAATAAATTTTTTATTTATAATTCATGTTCTTGATATTGTCCATCACCAATCAGCCTCCCATTCAAAATGATAGATAGCTAAAATGAATTTTTATTATTCTAAGCATTATATGACATGGAATATCAACTTAATGGAGATAATATATTGTTCTATGATGAGTATATCAGAATATCTACTAAATTTATGAAGCCATTGTTTCCCAAAGGAATCAACTAGAACAATCTATTTCTTATGAGAAGGATAGTGTTCCACATGATTCATGTTACTATTCATAGAATGAGTCATCTGAGCTAGTAATTCCATGAAGTTACCAACTCCTTATCCATGAAGGATAGGAATATCATTATGGAAATCATCACATTTCTTACTATATTCATTTTTTCATGATTCCTCAAATTTCCAGGCATTAAATAAAATAATAAATAAAGGTATGGGAGTACTCAAACTAAAAAATATATAAAATGGAAATAATAAACTTATAAGGAATAAATTTTAAATGAAATTTATATCCTAACTTATGATTCTCTATTTTTAAATAATGGTTATCAATGATAATTTCCCTATTAGGTTTTATAACCTATTAATTTGTTCAAATCATTCAAAATGGTTCATAAAGAGTTTGTGAATTTCTAAATCATATCTCTCAGGAGTGTTAAACTAGGCATGCTAAAAGGCCTATTTATCATTCACTAAGTGATGATAGAGTCAATTCCTAATTCACACTTTTGGTGGTTATTACCCCTAGGTATATATATTCCATAGAGACATCCACTTATATTATTGAGATAGAGATACAATTTCTTAGAATACACTTTCTTTATACTTCACCAATATTCTAGGATAATATTCTATCCTTGTAAATATCCATAAGTTTTTAACTAAAGTTTTTTAGTCCTAATACCTAAAAATAACTATATCACTATCTGATACCAACTATAGATACCCAATCCTTTTACAAATATTATTAGAGGTTTTTTAACATAATTATCCATTAAAAACAACCTAAGGTTTGAAAGGCCTAATGTCTTTGGAATACTGGATATATAAAATAAAAACATGAAATAAAAACAATTTTTTTTTAATCTTCATAATGATCTTATCAATCCATTTTATCTCTAAAAACTATATAGGATAACCTAGGGAATATATAAATTAAAGGGTGATCTATAAATCCCAGTAATGAAATAAACATGGGAATAAAGAATAACATGTTTGATAAAAGGAATAACATGATATCAAAAAGGAATATAATCAATAATAGTCATATATAGAAATTATATAAAGAAAAACGGAATCATATTATCTTGGAAACATAGCAATTTGATAGCCACATATAACATGACATAAACATAAGTCAAGGCTAACTGCCAAGAAAACATCACATGGTGGATAGTGTCTCGTAATGAATTAGGTTTATTAACTAATCATATATATTATGTATCATGGTAACAAACTTTACCAAATTAATTATATATCTATCTGGGAACACCTATAATAACATGTACATTCTTATGTGTTCCACAAAAGGAATTCAATGTTAGGGCATAAACCATAAAATTAAATATAGGAAGAAATGGGTTTTATTTGAGAAAATAACTTATGGAATGTGTTACCCCCTCAAGGAAGGAGGAATAATCTAGTTATATATTTTATAGAAATATATTTTTATATTATAAATATTAAATAACATTAAGTACATAGATAAAGTTAGTTATAGTGACAAAGGTCATAACCAAAAGAAAAAAGGTAGTTCGTATAGATCCCTTCATTAGAAATCAAACCCTTCACGAGGTAGGGTTTTTTATTTCAATTCTCCTTTCCCTATTTTTGATTTTGGATGATGAACGCCGATCAACCACGAACATGCTGATCTGTTGATTTGTACATTTTTGATTGAGGTTTTTTTATTGGGATGATTTCCGGGAATTAGCTGCTCTTAAATTGTTGTTTGATTCTCCTTTATTTCAGCCTACGAATAGGAGAAGATCAATGCTGTGATGAATGACGAAGGAGGTTCGTTCCTCGATTTTCTGATTGGACTTCTCCCCCCTTTCTTTTCCATATTTATTCTACGCGTTCTTTGTGGGGAAATGAACAAAAAATCTTTGCGCTCTCATCTTGCAACACAATGATCCCAATCTGAAGATCCATCATCACAATGACCCTATGAAGGTGCGACAGTCACAGTGGAAAAAGAATCGGATCGGATTGGAAAAGATTGTTTTTCGAGCATTCTTCACATAGGAGGACCAAAATTCATTTTCAGAGCCGATCAGAGGCCCTAAAAACGGTGATGACCTCGAGACGTTGGGGAAACCTAGATTCTAGAGATTCGTGGCAATCAGAAGACTAGATCGATGAATAGGGTAGCACGAAGGTGCGGCAGCGGAGTTCATAATGGAATCCTCTCAATAAGTGATTCAATCCTCTTGTTTCCTTTTTCAGATTATCTCTCCTTCATTAACACTATCTTTTTTTGTGTTAATTCAACATATTTTTCGGTTGTCTATCCATTTCTTTAATTTCTATCGAACTATCTTGAATAAATGCTTGATATTAGATGAGTAGACCATCCTAAACATGAGGTAGGTGGTCTATAGTTTTTCAATCAAATTTTTGTCTTTTATATGATACATTGTTGTGTTGGGCACTAAAGCTTCTGTGCAATGCCTCTAAAATGTGAAATTCACGATGTTGGTCCTATTTCCTTAAACTAGATGGATCTTACCATTATTGTTTAACATTGTAAGTTTCTCACCTCAATGTAGACCACCCCATAGGATGTGTTCTTAAAATAACTTTTTAATTAATTAATTTTTTATTTTTACTAAAATCGCTCATTAAGGTGTGTAGTCTTATAAAATGTAAAATAGTTGATAAAATGGAATTAGTTAGAATTTGGAAGGATGTGAACCTCCACTATATCTTCTCCTAGTGACCAAACCATCTACTAATTTGGTTTTTACTATTTCCTATTGAATGAACATGAGTATTTTTTGAAGTATGAATGTTAGCATGGAATATCTTAAACCTTTTTCATGTATGGTGTTATCTATTTTTGGATAGTTCACTTGGACACTAATATCATTAGTTCATACTTGGGCTCTCTTGGTATGTTGATTGATAAAGGTATAAAATTTCCCATGGACCTCATATTATAGATAATGGTGTGAACCAATTAATAAATTGAATGTCATGTATAAAAATACTTTTAATGGAATGGAAACTAACATGAACCTCATTTTGTATCAATTATAAGTGAGTTGTTTAATGAATTTATCATGATGTAATTAATTTTTTTTGGGTATGGAATCTTAAAAATTCCATGTCATTTTATATTACTTCATTGATGTTGTACATATCTGTATGACGTAAAATTATTTTGAAGGTATAGAACCTTTCTATTATTGTATGGAACTGTCTAGGGGATTGAGGTTTGACACTTGAAAATCCTATGTATGATTATTTGTGGTATATAATCAATGAATTGGGGATTGATTTATGGAACTTGTAGACTTCTTTATGATTACTTATGGTATATAACTGATTTTTGTAACATATGACCTCTATAAACAATCATAAATATGATTATAGGTCTCCCTTGTGATTTCTTTGCGACCTATACCATGTAGGTAATCATTAAATTGATTTTTCAACAAATGTGCTCCATGTGATTGAATAGGTCAACTTGACCATGGGCCATAGAATCCTGGACTTTATAGGTCTGATACTTGATACATGAGATATCTAGAATATTCTGTAGTTGATTCTCTTCTATTTTATGGAGTTTATTTTCATTCATAGAAAACCATTGACCAATTTTCATTGTGAGATTTGGAAATGATGTCCCTTATATTATATTGATATGTATGGAAACTACGTATGATACCCCTATTGATATATGATTCTCTTATGTGTTTGCCTTGTTACAAAAACATAATTTCATACTAGTGCAAGTATATCTATTCAAATGATTGTATAACATATGCATATATATACATGATGGAAGGTGTGTAGAGATATTTTGGCTTAGTCCGAAGCAGGTATGGTTATCCATGTGTCCTTGAAGAACCTAATCCAAACTAGATTTTTTTATTTATTTATTCACAGCTTTATCAGTTATAACTACACACTACTGTATTTTATTTTCACTTACTAGATATATTTATACACCATTTTTTTATGGCCAACTAAGTATATATCACATCTTGTAAAGGCCTCCATTGAACTAGAGTACCTAAAAATACTTCATGGTATAAATTTTATGTATTATTTCTTATATTGTTCATTATACAAGGGAGTTTAGGAGCATAGGACCAAGATGGAGCTTATGATGCTCATGGAGTTAGCCCTTCAGTTTTATATTCATTTACTTTTGTATCACCTGATATATATTTATTTCTTGTCAATATAAAATCATTTTTAAATGCATTTATGGTTTTATATTTGGATATTGATCACACTTCGTTCAGTTATTTCCATTTTCTCTCACTTCTCTTAGTCATTTATTTATACTACTTCCACTTTTTGTTGATGTATATCTAATATAAATTTTTCTTACTCTGATTATGAGGGTATATTCTCCACACCATACTATTATTTGACCCACACTTCTAGTAAGAAATATCTATCTTATGGGGAGGCATGCTTGAGGCCTTGTGATTGAATAGCTTGGGGAAATATTTTAGTGTCTCCTAGGTCAAGATGTTAAAAATTGGTATCAGATTATTCCTTTTCCTTTGTTTAACTATTTTGTGAATTGGAAGACATGAGACTATTAATGTGTTGGTGTTTGGTAAATAGTTTTTTCTATGAGTGATCAATCCACACATGGGGATAGATCAAGTTTCTAGGGATGGGATTGTTCTTCCTGTTTTTTGTTGTTACGGTTGATTATGATTTCACCTTGAGTGAATTGTGTACATTTCTATAATTATAGACTTATGCGATTTATGGTATTATAACCTTGTCCTAGTATTGAAAGGAATTAGCATTTCATATATCACTATATGCACAAATAAATTCACATGCCACGCATATTCCATGCGATGTAGTTTTATTTTAGGTTGATTGATGATTGTGATTATGTTGTCTGAGTGTTATTCCACACATTATTGATTTTTTTATCTTTCTTATCAATATACAATACTAAGGTATTTTCTCTTATTATATCGTATATTCCCATGTTTACCTATATTTATTGATATTTATATCATGTTGTGTGATAATTAGGGTAAATAATTAGGTAAATAAATTTTACTTATCAACCTTAGTGGCATCTTTATACATATCTTGATGGTGGAATTATATTTGACTAATCGATAACGACATGGTTGATTTCTGGACCATTAGTTACATGGGAGAAAAATTTACTAGATGTAGTTAAATGGGATCTAGGTTGCAAACTATAGAGTGTATGGTCGATTTATAAATAGGAAAATGGTAACCCATATAATCGAACCATCGTATATGGGCTTGATATTAATTGAGACTATTATATAGAAATAAAAACTATTAAATTGTGTTCTTTAATGTATTGGTTGATTATGTATCTTATTCTTGTATTGACCCATGTATTCTATCCTTAGCATGTTATTCTTACATGACAAACCCACTAATGATGTTTCGTAATCCTAATGATTTAAAATATCTCGAGTTTCATTTAGATGAACCTAGAATGGATTAATAGGACCCTAATAGGGTTCTTATATATTTTCATCTTCCTTAGTAGTTAAATGGAGTTTATAAGATAAACTACCTAATTAATATATTATTTTAGTTAAAAATTAATACTGGAAATGATGTTTGATAAAACATTCTTGTCTTCCCTATGGTGGTATCTATATAAATCTGCTAAGTATATTTTTCCTTATAACTGGTACTTGATGTTTAAATTGATATCTTATAAGGGTTAAAGATCAAATGTAGATAAATGAATCAACTCAAATTAATCATTAAGTGGTGTTCTTAGTTTCAACCCTCTTGGAAGGGTATTTAAACCCTCCTTAGGTTCTGCCTTATAATGAGAGAGTGACTGTTTCCCATAGCCTTCTTTGAACCTAAGATATAGGTTCTAGGACCTAGTGATCCTTCACAGTGTGAATCTAGTTTTAATAGTCAAAATTTTATGCTTATGTAAGGGGATATCCCATTATAGGTTTCACCCGTAGGATTTAGAAGAAAACCTCTATAAATGCTTGTGGGCTATTTTAGATGAAATGTGTCATTTGAGTGTTGATGTCCTGAGTATGGATCATAATGAGGAAAAAACATCCTTGTCTTCATGGGTAGTATTTTGATAGGTTGGTCCTTTTAAAGGTTTGATAATTGTATAATGATTATTTTTAGTGGGTTAGAAATTCCTAGGGCATGGTTAGCAGCATATTGTGTTGTGCGACGCCACTTATTCTTCTTATTCTTCAGTGATAGAAGAATTTATATGTCATTAGATGGATTAATATTAATTTGATATGATATTTCCCAAGATTTAAGCCTCTTGTACTATCTATCTAAAATTTTAATACATATGGGGATAATCATAAGGATATTACAAAGGGTTTTTCATTCTTTGATGAAATTTTGGGGTAGTGTGCACTGATATAGGTGGTAATCATCATGTTGATAAGTGGTGTAGAAAACTATAAAAGCTTAGTGAATATACCTTGATTTAATAACTATTTATGATGAGTCATATCTAATATAGAGTAACCTAGGATTAAATGAAATATGAGTCATCATAATGCATGAGATGATGTTGTGAGAGGATTTGGTGTTTAGACACATTGACCAGTTATTTATGATTGCATGCCTAATGATTATGATGTATGTGAGCATGGATCCGAGGATTTACCCACATACATATAAAGGTAATTTTTTCTACTGTGCATTTAATTGTCTAGGTTTCTTCACATTTTAGATGTGTGCTTGGTAAAAACATGAAAACCAAATCTTGGACCCATGGTTAGTGCCTGAAGGAGCATGTGTTGTGGGGTGAGTTATTCTTCTTGGTAAAATGATGAATTTGAAACTCCCAAGGTGGGGAGAGTCATGATGAGTGTAGGAAAGTGTACCCTTTAAAGTATAAGGATCCAAACTAAGGGGGGCCATTTTAAAATTTTCAGTGTTGTTTTTAAATTCCCATGGGGATCAAAGGTTTTGTACTATGTTTGTGCTTTCAAGTCAACTCTATGATGATATGGTTTGATGTGTATGAAAACTCTGAGGATGCCATTGGTCGAGATAGAATTTTAGGGTAATTATTAATAGATCATGGGATTACTTGTGTGGTAAAGAAATTGTTATATTCTAATGAAGATACATGAGCAGGTGCATCTGATATCTTTTTAAATAAGTCAGTCAGTAGTTTTTTTGAATACTCTTCTTTTTTGTAGTTGGGTATGGTTGGTTAAAAACCATATCTAGATCTTTTTCTTGGATATGGAGGAAGAGTATCTAGTTTACTTGGTAATTATTCATATCCTCTTAGTGTAATCTAGGTTTATAGAAGATATTGTACACTATATTTATATCATCCATGATATACTAAGAGAGTATTAATTGTATGCTAAGATAAGAAAATAAATTAAATGATATTTGGATTGATAAAAAAACTCCATGTGAGTTATGCTTTTGTATCATTATATGTTAGGAGGAATGGTTTGTCCTAATTTATTCATGGGTTTCAATGTAGTAATGTCTATGATGGACTCAATGACACCATTTTTCTCCTTCGACTAAACTGTCATAGAGATCAGTTGGTCTTTATGTGTGTATATTTCGGTTATTACCAATGTATCACTTGTAAGAGTCATCATAAAGACTACCTTGGATTATATACATGGAATATAGTGTATGATTATGACGTTTAACCCAAACTTTATTTGGGATTAGATGGAATGTTTTAGGAGTGAGGATCCAAGTGTGTTGGACAGGCTATACACTGATGTCTTTGCAGGGGTACCACAACTTAAATGAATGTTTTGTCCAGTGATGTCACTAGAAACCTACTATGGTCCATGGTGAACATGCTTAGAGAAATGTTGAGGAACCTTTATTTAAATACAATAGGATCATGTTTTTGAAAAAAAATGTTTTCTAGCATAATCATTTTTTAGTCCAGTCAGCTAGAAGTGGAAAGAATCTCTCCCTCTTTGTTGAATAAATGATATCAGTGAGGAACTATCTCTAGTACATCATTAGTATAAGGAGAGTGTAGTTCTAGTTGTAAATATATTTTCACTAAAGAGATGGATTTATGAGGCTAATTAAGGTTTATTATTATTCAATCATTTTATCAATTTAAGAATCGTGTAAGGAGCATTGGTAGAGCACTAAGAGTAGGTGAAATAGGAAATTATGGCGGTGGAGATATTATGGATTAGAGTTGGATGTTAAATATTATGAACTATGGTGGGGATATACATATTTTTTTGGTGAAAAATATGATTATGCTATCATGTATCAATTTATAAGGGCTCAGGTAAGAACCATCTTATTGTTTTAGTTTCTGCATATGATAATTGACTCAAGTAGTAGAGGCTTATGTGTTGTATGTTTAAAGTGATGATTTGTGGAAAATTGAGAATTTGGAAACACAAAGTTACCATTTTTACAAAAAAAATCATGACCCACTTAGTTAAGGTGTTTTTTTTTCCGAGGCTTCCCTAGGATTAGATGTTCTAATGTGGGAAGGTTGTACAGTCATTTTTCTTTGGACTAAGTTGAAACTCCAAGGGAATTTAAGCATTTTTATTTGGTAAATAGGTCATTATCTAAGATAAGATTTAATATCAAAATTATAAATGTTTTAGAACATAAAATTTTTGTTTTATATTTAGATTTATATCTCAATAGTTTAACTTGTAGTTTAATTGAGTTTCAGAATTGTTGGCGTCCAAAAACATTAGTTTTTTTAGAAACAGAATGAGTAGCATGGTTGGTGCATGGTGAGTTTAACCATTTGGGTTAAACATGAGCCCCCTTTTCTTAAGGAGCATGGTTTTTTAAATCTTTCAACCCCTTAAGAATGACTATGTGACCTGGTGAATTTTTGTGGGGGTGACCCTCTTGGGATGCACATGGATTTTCCAAACTACGCACTGAGATACACCCTTAATGACACTTAACCATTAGCTACACATGGTTCAGCACATGGTTTGTCAAAACATGACGCCCAATCATGCACCCCTTCTTAAAGGGGATGGATTTGGGAATTAAATCTTGCATAGTTGGAGCATGGTTTTCTAAACCATATGGACAAATTGTGAAACTCTCAAAAAGGGGGAAAATTAACATTTTTTCCTTTCTACTTTAAAGCCCCAACCCCTCTTCCTCATCCTCCTACACATGAAGAACATCTCCCTCTCCCTCTCACTATTCTAATATTTATGAGGTATAATTTGAATTAAATTTTTCATTAGAGCTCCAATTCAAGTGTCATCGATCATAATGGATGCCTATTAGTAGATTATTCACTCCTCTTTCTTCCTTTTTCAGATTATCTCACCAACCTTGGCACTATATTCATGTGATTTTAGTATCACTATTTTCAGAGGATTTTATTTTTCTATTAAATTTCTCTCAAACTGGATAAAATCAAATATCTATATTATATGAGTGGAATTTTATAAACAAGAGGTAGGTGGTATATATTTTTCCCTCAATTTTTCATTTTTTTAAATGATACAACATTGTTCTTCTAACTGGTGTTTCCATGAGAAACCTCTAAAATGTGAAATTTTTTATGTTATTCTTATATCATTGAACTAAATGGATGATACCATTAATTTTTAATGTTGGAGGTTACTCACCACATTATAGAATACCCCATAGGGTGTGTTCTTAAACTAACTTATTAAATAAGAAATTGTTTCTTATTTATAAAACCACATATTGATCTGTTCTTTCTTATAAATGCAAATTGGTTAATCAAATTTAATTAGTTAAATTATGCAAGGATGTTACACTCTAGTTTATCATCACTTAGTGACCAAACCGTATCCTATGCGACTGTGTACTATTTTATATTGAATAAATTTGAGGATGTGTGTGAGGAATGGATTTTAGCATTGAATATCTTATTACATTTTTGTGTATTGTTTTATCAGTTTATGGACAATTCACTTGGACACTAATACCATTAGTTTGTGATTTTCCTTTCAGGGAAAGTTTATTGATAAATGCATAGAATTTACCATGGCCCTCATATTACTAATAATGGAGTGAACCAATTAATGAATCAAATGAGATGTATTAATATGTTAGTAAGGACATGGAAACTAACATGACCCACCTTTTTTACCACTTATTTTTGAGTTTTTGATGAATTGATCATGAATTATTTGATTTTTATAGGGTATGGAAACTAATATATCCCCCATAATTTTATATTATTTGATTAATGTTAGACATCTCAATATGGAACTGACATCTCATGAAGGTATGAAACATGTTGTATTATGGTATGGAATGAGCTAGGTGATTGAGGTATGGCACATATGACTCATAGTTATGATTACTTTTCATATGGAACCAATTATTAGGGGATCAATGTATTTCACCTATGAACCCTAGGTATGGTTACTTATGTTATGGAATCTATGGAAGGAATCAAGGTACGACATCATATAGGTGATTGAGGTATGGGAACATATGACCCATAAGTATGATTACTTGTGGTATAGAACCAATGACTAGGGGAGAGAGGAATTTCACATATGATCCCTAGGTATGGTTACTTATTCGATGAAATTGATGGAAGGAATCATGGTATAGAACCTACGACCTTCATATACAATCATATCTCTAGTTTTTGGTCTCCCTAGTGATTTCATTGGGATCTAGACCATGTATGTGTACATTATGTAGAGTCTTCTATGTATTTGTTTTGTGGATTCAAAGAGGTCACCTCGGCTATGAGCCCTAGGATCCTAGCCCTCGTATGTACAAAACTTGATACCTGAGATATCCTATGAATTTTTTGGTTTATGCTACTATATTTTATATAGTTTCTTTTCATTCATAGAATACCATTAATAAGTTATATATTAGATGTTTGTTCATGAAGTTATTTATATTATACTGGTAGGTATGGAACCTTGGTATGACATATATATTGATATATGACTCCCTTATATGGATTCCTTGGTAAAAACCTATGGTCCATACAAGTGAATGTATATATATGAAAAGAATTTTCTAATATATGAATATATATACAGGATTGCAGGTGTATAGATATATTTCAGTTTAGGCCAAAGTAGGTATGGTTTTCCAGGTTTCCTTGAAGAACCTAATCCCAAATTTTTTCATTAATCTATTTATATCTTTATTAGTTATACCGTCACACTATAGTATTTTATTTTATTAAATTGGATAGCTATAGAAACAATTACTAGGGGATACTAATTATATCTCGAACCCTTTTCAGGCCACCATTGCAATAGTGTACTTGAATAGACCTCACAATTACATATTTTTTGATTAATGCTTATCTGGTTTATTGTACATGGTAGCTTAGGAGTACATGATTGGGCTAGAGATTAGGATGATCATATAGTTATCCCTATAATTTTTAATCCATGAATTATTGTATATTCTAATGTATGTTTATTTCTTGTCTATGTTTCATCATTTGGACATGGATTCATAGTTATATATTTAGTGATTGGCCACATATTTATAGTAGTAACTCTCACTTTTTGTTCATAGAAGCTACCCCTATTTTCTTGGAGGGAACTTTAATGTCAATACGAACCCAGAGGAAAAGAAGTGAATATGTCCCTTTCCAAGTAGAGCTAGCATGGATTTTGTTTGATTCATAGTAGACAATGGGATCATGAATCTTGTATTATCTAGTGGAAAATTTACGTGGTGTAATAATCAATACGGTCTATGTCACTTGCAGAAATGCCTTAGCCGATGCATGGACAATATGTAGTCCATCTCATCGTATCCCAATATCAGAGTTAGTCACTTGGTGAATGGTATTTCTGACCACTTTCTGATCCTCCTTAGTATCTCTGCGGGGTAGGTAAGACCTGACTCATTCAGATATCTCCATTATTGGGATGGCCTTCCTAGTTTTCATGAAGTGGTTAATGAGGTGTGATGTGTGCCCATACAAGGGAGGAATTGGATCGCCTTTCATAAAAATCTCAGAAGGCTTAGAGGTAGGATTCATGATTGGGAAAATATATTTCCTTAGTGTGAAAGGTTCTTTGACATAACCATATAGGATATTAATCACCTTGAAGACACCCTTGAGGAAACATGGGATGATCGGACCTTTGATGAACTAACTTCAAATAAGGATATTTTGGTATAAATGATACTTCTCTAGGAGTGATTGGTGACGGAGAATGTGATGATAAGAAGTTTAGAGGAAGGGGACATAAATAAATCATTCTTCAATGAATGTATCAAGGAAAGGAAATTCTTGGTTTAACCCAACATTTTGATGGAGGATGGGTCGTTCTCGAATGATAGGGATGAGTTGGGGAGCCTTTCCCACTCTCACTTAACTGGTCTTTTGGTGGGTCTAAATCCCCACATGATTGATGGTTACCTAGGGTGAAGTGAAGTTTGTGGGTGTTATTGTTACCCAGGATTCTTCCCAAGACAATGATTAGATGGTGGCCATCCAGGGGGAAGATGAAATTCATGAATAAATCTTGCACCTCAAAGCTAATAGTTCCTCGAGCCCTGATAGACTCACAAGTTCCTTCCATAGGGAAACATGGGGGTGGTTAAAGATGAACTTAAAGAGGCCATTCATGACTTCTTCTGAGGCGTTAGTCTTCCAAGAGTGGCTTGTGCCACTGCCATGGTTCTTCTTATTGATATTAAGAACCCCTCCTCCATCATTCACTACCACCCAATTAACCTATATAACATTCCCTATAAATTCCTTGAAATTATTATTAATTCCAGACTCTTGGATCATATTCCTTTATAGATTTCAATGGTGTAGCATAGTTTTTTAAAAGGTTGTGCAATCCAGGAATCAATCACCTTGGCACAAGAGATAATCTGTGACTTTAACACCAAGTTGAATTTTTCAAACATGGCTCTTAAAATGGACATGAGCAAGGATTATGATAATTTATAATGGGTATTTATCAACACGGTCCTCTCAAGTATGGGATTCTCCTCTCAGGTGTCTGATCTCTTTTTTTTATGTTTCTGTTCTTCTTGGTTGGATGTCCATTTTACGGATAAATCTCGTGGTTTTTTCAAGGCTACCTGGTGTTTAAGACAGGGTGACTCTATCTACCCGAGTCTTTTTACCCACTCCCAAGATATTCTTATCCGCCTTATACATAAATACATGTCCAATGGCAAGATACTTCCTTATAGAAGAAAGGGGAGATATTCCACCATATCACATCTCATGTTTACTAATGATACTCTTATCTTCATGAATGCTTCCAAGTGATTTATCTATGGGATTATTCATGTCCTAGAGGAGTATTTTTAATGGAGCATCACGTTATCAACAAAATAAAGAGTAACTTATTCCTATACAGGGAATGTTCCTCCTATCTGGTAGCTTCTATATGAAACCTTCTAAACATCCAATAGGGAATATGGACAATGAGTTATTTGGGTTCTCATATTTCCCTAGGTCGGCTAAGAATCCCAAACATTGACTACATTGTTTACAGGATCACAGAGAGATTCCTCAACTGGAAAAATAGGCACTTATTATTCGGGGGTTTGATCACCCTAGTTAATAGTATTCTCTTTGGAACTCTTTTCCATGCACTTTCTTGTGTTAAATCTCCTAAAGGAGTAATCAATAAGATCGGAAAGGTCCTTGCTTTCTTTATATGGGATGACAACGTAGAGGGAAAATGTGTCTGGGTGTCTTGGGGGAAAATAGAGAGGCCCGTTATTGAAGGAGGGACTAATGTTCACATCCTTGATGATATGATCTACTATTTTCATGCTAAAATGGCTTGGGAACTCCACAAATGTCAGATATTATGGTGTAATACCATGGGAAGATCTTCAGCAGATGGTGCTTTGATGGATGAAAGATACATGTCACCTTTAATGTCCATGTTACTTCCCATCTACTCTTCCATTCATCCCCATGTACGGTGGTTCATTGGGGAAGGGAAGGTCTTCTTCTGGCATGTCAACTAGTTGGGATACATCCTTGGCTTTCCTGGATGTCCATCTTTCAACATATCATTTGAGGAGGCAAGCATATTTTTGACCTTTATTAAGGAAATTCTTAATAAGAATAAACTAGATAATTTTCACCTCATTTATATCACAGCAAAACCTAAAAAAAATGTCCCCCCTCTTTTTTAGGCACCTGCTCCTCTAAAGACAATCATCATGCCCTGATTCCCCAACCACAAGATTTCCAATGGAATGATCTCCTATAGACTAAGAGGATTCCAATGAAGTTCAAATTCCTTACTTGGAGGATAATTAATGCTATTGTTTCTACTAATGAGAACATCAAGAAATGAGGAATCTCTATTACTTCATGTTGCACATGTTGTAAATACTGTAGTAAGGAGATCATTTAGCATATTTTCTTCAAGAGAGACTAGGTTCACGAGGTCCGGTCCTTCTTTGGTGGTCTCACTACTATTATTTCCCATAATTTTCTTGAATCCTCCTTCTTCATAAAATATTTTCATGGATTAAGTGATAGGGGTTGAGAGAATGGACAAATCTATTATCTTTCATGATGGTGTGTGGTGTATCTGGAAAGCTTGGAACAAAGATAGATTCAAGGGAATTGTTTTGAATGGGAAAGATATATTTTCTCATACCCAAAGCATTCTGCCTATCCTGACTAGGTGTCTAGATAACTAGAAGGATGTTCCTTCTCTTCGTATCCTTTTTACAGTAGCATAGGTCAGTCTAACTGCTAGTATCCCTCACATCCATTGTGTTTGTTGGTAGCCTCCTCCCCCAGGTTCGAAAATGAATATGGATGGCTCCTGTATTATGGGTGACTTGAGGGGGGAGTTGTAGTCTATGACTTTAGGGGCACCTTTTTGTCTGTGTTCATGGTCTTCTTGGATAGAGGTTAATCCCTTCAGGCAGAATCCCTTTCATTTCTCTCAGGCCTAATACTTTTCAAGCAAGGTGGTATTGGTATTGTGGAAGTAGAAATGGACTCTCTAGTTCTTTTCAACTTGGTTCATGGCACTAGTAAAATTCCCTAGTCAATTTCATACCCCATCAGAAAGTGTCAGTCTATTCTCTTGAAGAAAATTTGGTTGATACACACATGGTGAGAGGGAAACAAGGTGGAAGATCATCTATCGAAGCTTGCATCTCATGGTTCAGGTACTACATGTTTCTACAACCCAAATCAATTGAAATCAGAGGGGGTAATTATTGTAAGAGGGTCTTCCCTCATCCTTCATTATTTCATTCCCCCTAGGTCTTTTCTTTCATTGGGTACCCTATTTTTCTCTCCCATGTTTTATAAATAAACAATGATGATGATGATTCTTGAATGAATAATTAGTGTACCTATCACAACATCTCTATCAGGATCCACCTAAGTAGTTGTGAATTCATATTCCTTTTCTTTCTATATAGTCCTTGGAGGTTGTTATTATTTATTGTCCCTAATAACCATTATATGGGAAAATTGGATCATATAATTCTTGTGATCCTTATAGTTGAAACACTATATCATAGGATGAGTATTGATATCAAATTTCTTTTCGACCATATCATTCATGGATTTCTTCATCTCTCTTATGCATTTATTATCCTGATGCCCCTATTTTAAATATTTTAATCATCTCTTGGTTCTCTTGAGATAGTTACTTGGATGATTTTCCCATATTTTTTACATGTGGGATATTGGGTTTTCTTTCTTCCATTTGATTT
Source organism: Viscum album (assembly GCA_963277665.1). Taxonomy (NCBI): domain Eukaryota; kingdom Viridiplantae; phylum Streptophyta; class Magnoliopsida; order Santalales; family Viscaceae; genus Viscum; species Viscum album. The sequence continues at coordinate 512,366,286 of OY728145.1, forward strand.
ATCTATTGATCCTCCCAAAGAAAAATATATCTTACACTTTTATCTCTAGGACCAAAAGACTAGTTAGAGTCTCCAATATCTAACTCTACCTTGAGGGAATAGTAGAAAATATTTTTAGGGATGTAAAATTATTGAATCACTAATTCTTTTTGTTAACTCTTCTATGACCCACTAAAGAAGAATACCACCTTGATTTTAGTGTTCATAAAAAATTCAGATGTGTATCATGTAAGCCTTGTGATGTTAGACTCATACATCCTAATAGAACCTTCTTCTATTTTCATTATTCTAAGGAAACCCATCTAAATTTTAAGATGTATAATTCAAGTAAAATATTTATTGATAAATATTTTATTGAATCCTTCCAATTCCATGAAATAAATTTTTTATTTATAATTCATGTTCTTGATATTTTCCATCACCAATCAGCCTCCCATTCAAAATGATAGATAGCTAAAATGAATTTCTATTATTCTAAGAATTATATGACATGGAATATCAACTTAATGGAGATAATATATTGTTCTATGATGAGTATATCAGAATATCTACAAAAGTTATGAAGTCATTATTTCACAAAAAAATCAACTAGAACAATCTATTTCTTATGAGAAGGATGGTGTTCCACATGATTCATGTTACTATTCATATAATGAGTCATCTGATCTAGTAATTCCATGAATTTAACAACTCCTTATCCATGAAGGATAGGAATATCATTATGGAAATCATCACATTTCTTACTATATTCATTTTTTTCATGATTCCTCATATTTCCAGGCATTAACTAAAATAATAAATAAAGGTATGGGAGTACTCAAACTAAAAAAATATAAAATGGAAATAATAAACTTATAAGTAATAAATTTTAAATGAAATTTATATCCTAACTTATGATTCTCTATGTTTAAATAATGGTTATCAATGATAATTTCCCTATTAGGTTTTCTAACCTATCAATTTGATCAAATCATTCAAAATGGTTCATAAAGACTTTGTGAATTTCTAAATCATATCTCTCAGGAGTGTTAAACTTGGCGTGCTACAAGGCCTATTTATCATTCACTAAGTGATGATAGAGTCAATTCCTAATTCACCCTTTTGGTGGTTATTACCCCTAGGTATATATATGCCATAGAGACATCCACTTATAGTATTGAGATAGAGATACAATTTCTTAGAATACACTTTCTTTATACTTCACCAATATTCTAGGATAATATTCTATCCTTGTAAATATCCATAAGTTTATAACTAAAGTTATTTAGTCCTAATACCTAAAAATAACTATATCATTATCTGATACCAACTATAGATACCCAATCCTTTTACACATATTATTAGAGGTTTTTTAACATAATTATCCATTAAAAACAACCTAAGGTTTGAAAGTCCTAATGTCTTTGGAATACTGGATATATAAAATAAAAACATGAAATAAAAACAAAAAATTATTTTTTTAATCTCCGTAATGATATTCTCAATCCATTTTATCTCTAAAAACTATATAGGATAACCTAGGGAATATATAAATTAAAGGGTGATCTATAAATCCCAATAATGAAATAAACATGGAAATAAAGAATAACATGTTTGATAAAAGGAATAACATGATATCAAAAAGGAATAGAATCAATAATAGTCATATATAGGAATTATATAAAGAAAAACGGAATCATATGATCTTGGAAACATAGCAATTTGATAGCCATATATAACATGACATAAACATAAGTCAAGGCTAATTGCCAAGACACCATCACATGGTGGATAGTGTCTCGTAATGAATTAGGTTTATTAACTAATCATATATATTATGTATCATGGTAAAAAACTTTACCAAATTAATTAGATATCTATCTGGGAACACCTATAATAACATGTACATTCTTATGTGTGCCACAAAAGGAATTCAATGTTAGGACATAAACCATAAAATTAACTATAGGAAGAAATGGGTTGTATTTGAGAAAATAACTTATGGAATGTGTTACCCCCTCAAAGAAGGAGGAATAATCTTGTTATATATTTTATAGAAGTATATTTTTATATTATAAATATTAAATAACATTAAGTACATAGATAAAGTTAGTTATAGTGACAAAGGTCATAACCAAAACAAAAAAGGTAGTTCAGAGAGATCCCTTCATTAGAAATCAAACCCTTCGTGAGGTAGGGTTTATTATTTCAATTCTCCTTTCCCGATTTTTGATTTTTGGATGATGAACGCCAATCAAGCACGAACATGCTGATCTGCTGATTTGTACATTTTTGATTGAGGGTTTTTTATTGGGATGATTTCCGAGAATTAGCCGCTCTTAAATTGTTGTTTGATTCTGCTCTATTTTAGCTTACGAACGGGAGAAGATCAATGCTATGACGAATGACAAAGGAGGTTCGTTCCTCGATTTTCTTATTGGACTTCTTCTTCATTTCTTTTCCATATGCATTCTACGCGTTCTTTGTGCGGCGATGAACAAAAAATCTTTGCGCTCTCATCTTGCAACACAATGATCCCAATCTGGAGATCCATCATCACAATGACCCTATGAAGGTGTGACAGTCATAGTGGAAAAATAATCGGATCGGATCGGAAAAGATTGTTTTTTGAGCATTCTTCACACAGGAGGACCAAAACGCATTCTCGGAGCCGATTAGAGGCCCCAAAAAATGGCGACGACCTCGGGACGTTGGGGAAACCTAGATTCTAGAGATTCGTGGTAATCAGAAGACCAGATCGACGAACAGGGCAGCACGAAGGCATGGCGGCGGAGTTCATAATGGAATCCTCTCAATAAGTGATTCAATCCTCTTGTTTGCTTTTTCATATTATCTCTCCTTCATTAATGCTATATTTTTGTGTGTTAATTCAACATATTTTTCAGTTTTCTATCTATTTCTTTAATTTCTATCAAACTATCTTGAATAAATGCTTGATATTAGATGAGTAGACCATCCTAAACATGAGGTAGGTGGTCTATAGTTTTTCAATCAAATTTTTGTCTTTTATATGATACATTGTTGTGTTGTGCACTAAAGTTTCTGTGCAATGCCTCTAAAATGTGAAATTCACGATGTTGGTCCTATTTCCTTAAACTAGATGGATCTTACCATTATTGTTTAACATTTTAAGTTTCTCACCTCAATGTAGACCACCCCATAGGATGTGTTCTTAAAATAACTTTTTAATTAATTAATTTTTTATTTTTACTAAAATCAATCATTAAGGTGTGTAGTCTTATAAAATGTGAAATAGTTGATAAAATGGAATTAGTGTGAATGTGGAAGGATGTGAACCTCCACTATATCTTCTCCTAGTGACCAAACCATCTACTAATTTGGTTTTTACTATTTCCTATTGAATGAACATGAGTATTTTTTGAAGTATGAATGTTAGCATGGAATATCTTATACCTTTTTCATGTATGGTGTTAACTATTTTTGGATAGTTCACTTGGACACTAATATCATTAGTTCATACTTGGGATCTCTTGGTATGTTGATTGATAAAGGCATAAAATTTCTCATGGACCTCATATTATAGATAATGGTGTGAACCAATTAATAAATTGAATGTCATGTATCAAAATTCTTTTAATGGAATGGAAACTAACATGAACATCCTTTTGTATCAATTATAAGTGAGTTGTTTAATGAATTGATCATGATGTAATTAATTTTTTTTGGGTATGGAATCTTAAATATCCCATGTCATTTTATATTACTTCATTGATGTTGTACATATCTGTATGACGTAAAATTACATTTAAGGTATAGAACCTTTCTATTATTGTATGGAACTGTCTAGGGGATTGAGGTTTGACACTTGAAAATACTATGTATGATTACGTGTGGTATAGAATCAATGATTTGGGGATTTATTTATGGAACTTGTAGACTTCTTTATGATTACTTATGGTATATAACTGATTTATGTAACATATGACCTCTGCAAACAATCATAACTATGATTATAGGTCTCCCTTGTGATTTATTTGTGACCTATACCATGTAGGTAATCATTAAATTGAGTTTTCAACAAATGTGCTCCATGTGATTGAATAGGTAAACTTGACCATGGGCCATAGAATCCTGGACTTTATAGGTCTGATACTTGATACATGAGATATCTAGAATATTCTGTAGTTGATTCTCTTCTATTTTATGGAGTTTATTTTCATTCCTAGAAAACCATTGACCAATTTTCATTGAGACGTTTGGAAATTATGACCCTTATATTATATTGATATGTACAGAAACTACGTATGATACCCCTATTGATATATGATTCTCTTATATGGTTTCCTTGTTACAAAAACATAATTTCATACTAGTGCAAGTATATCTATTCAAATGATTGTATAACATATGCATATATATACATGATGGAAGGTGTGCAGAGATATTTTGGCTTAGGCCGAAGCAGGTATGGTTAGCCATGTGTCCTTGAAGAACCTAATCCCAACTATATTTTTTTTATTTTTTTATTTACATCTTTTTCAGTTATAATTACACACTACTTTATTTTATTTTCACTTACTAGATAGATTTATACACCATTTTTTATGGCCAACTAAGTATATATCACATCTTGTTAAGGCCTCCATTGAGCTAGAGTACCTAAAAATACTTCATGGTAGCAATTTTATGTATTATTTCTTATATTGTTCATTATACAATGGAGTTTAGGAGCATAGGACCAAGATGGAGCTTATGATGCTCATGGAGTTAGCCCTTTGGTTTTATATTCATTTACTTTTGTATCACCTTCTATATGTTTATTTCTTGTTAATATAAAATCATTTTGAAATGCATTTATAATTGTATATTTGGATATTGATCACACTTCATTCAGTTATTTCCATTTTCTCTCACTTCTCTTAGTCATTTATTTATACTACTTCCACTTTTTGTTGATGTATATCTAATATAAATTTTTCTTACTCTGATTATGAGGGTATAGTATCCCCACCATACTATTATTTGACCCACACTTCTAGTAAGAAATAACTATCTTATGGGGAGGCATGCTTGAGGCCTTGTGATTGACTGGCTTGGGGAAATATTTTAGTGTCTCCTAGGTCAATATGTTAAAAATTGGTATCAGGTTATTCCTTTTACTCTGTTTAACTATTATTTTAATTGGTAGACATGATACTATGAATGTGTTGGTGTTTGGTAAATAGTTTTTTCTATGAGTGATCAATCCACACATGGGGAAAGATCAAGTTTCTAGGGATGGGATTGTTCTTCCTGTTTTTTGTTGTTACAGTTGATTATGATTTCACCTTGACTGAATTGTGTACATTTCTATAATTATAGACTTATGCGATTTACAGTATTATAACCTTGTCCTAGTATTGAAAGGAATTAGCATTTCATATATCACTATATGCACAAATAGATTCACATGCCACGCATATTCCATGCGATGTAGTTTTATTTTAGGTTGATTGATGATTATGATTATGTTGTCTGAGTGTTATTCCACACATTATTGATTTATTTATCTTTCTTATCAATATAAAATACTAGGGTATTTTCTATTTTTATATAGTATCTTCCCATGTTTACCTATATTTATTGATATTTATATCATGTTGTGTGATAATTAGGGTAAATAATTAGGTAAATAAAATTTACTTATCAACATTAGTGGCATCTTTATACATATCATGATGGTGGAATTCTATTTGACTATTCGATAATGACATGGTTGAGTTCTGGACCATTAGTTACATGGGATGAAATATACTAGATGTAATTAAATGGGATCTAGGTTGCAAACTATAGAGTGTATGGTTGATTTATAAATAGGAAAATGGTAAACCATATAATCGAACCATCGTATATGGGCTTGATATTAATTGAGACTATTATATAGAAATAAAAACTGTTAAATTGTGTTCTTTAATGTATTGGTTGATTATGTATCTTATTCTTGTATTGACCCATGTAGTCCATCCTTAGCATGTTATTCTTACATGACAAACCTACTAATGATGTTTCATAATCCTAATGATTTAAAATATCTCGAGTTTCATTTAGATGAACCTAGAATGGATCAATATGACCCTCATAGGGTTCCTATATATTTTCATCTTCCTTAGTAGTTAAATGGAGTTTATAAGATAAACTACCTAATTAATATATTATTTTAGTTAAAAATTAATACTTGAAATAAAGTTTGATAAAACATTCTTGTCTGCCCTATGGTGGTATCTATATAAATCTGCTAAGTATATTTTTCCTTATAACTAGTACTTGATGTTTAAATTGATATCTTATAAGGGCTAAAGATCAAATGTAGATAAATGAATCAACTCAAATTAATCATTAAGTGGTGTTCTTAGTTTCAACCCTATTGGAAGGGTAGTTAAACCCTCCTTAGGTTCTGCCTTATAATGAGAGAGTGACTGTTTCCCATAGCCTTCTTTGAACCTAAGATATAGGTTCTAGGGCCTAGTGATCCTTCACAGCGTGAATATAGTTTTAATAGTCGAAATTTTATACTTATGTAAGGGTATATCCCATTATAGGTGTCACCCATAGGATTTAGAAGAAAACCTCTATAAATGCTTGTGGTCTATTTTAGATGAAAGGTGTCATTTGAGTGTTGATGTCCTGAGTATGGCTCATAATGAGGAAATAACATCCTTGTCTTCACGGGTAGTATTTTGATAGGGTGGTCCTTTTTAAAGGTTTGATAATTGTATAATGATTAGTTTTAGTGGGTTAGAAATTCCTAGGGCATTGTTAGCAGCATATTGTGTTGTGTGACGCCAATTATTCTTCTTATTCTTCAGTGATAGAAGAATTTATATGTTGTTAGATGGATTAATATTCATACAATATGATATGACCCTAGAGTTAAGCCTCTTGTACGATCTATCTAAAATTGTAATACATATGGGGATAATCATATGGATATTACAAAGGGTTTTTCATTTTTTGATGAAATTTTGGGGTAGTGTGCACTGATATAGGTGGTAATCATCATGTTGATAAGTGGTGCATAAAACCGTAAAAGGTTAGTGATTATACTTTGAGTTATTAACTATTTATGATGAGTCATCTCTAATATAGATTAACCTAGGATTAAATGAAATATGAGTCATCATAATGCATGATATGATGTTGTGAGAGGATTTAGTGTTTAGACACATTGACCAGTTATTTATGATTGCATACCTAATGATTATGATGTTTGTGAGCATGGATCTGAGGATTTACCCACATACATATAAAGGTAATTTGTTCTAGTGTGATTTTAATTGTCTAGGTTTCTTCACATTTTAGATGTGTGCTTGGTAAAAACATGAAAACCAAATCTAGGACCCATGGTTAGTGCCTGAAGGAGCATGTGTTGTGGGGTGTGTTATTCTTCTTGGTAAAATGAGGAATTTGAAACTCCCAAGGTGGGGAGAGTCATGATGAGTGTAGGAAAGTTTACCCTTCAAAGTATAAGGATCCCAACTAAGGGGGACCATTTTAAAAATTTTCAATGTTGTTTTTAAATTCCCATGGGGATCAAAGGTTTTGTACTATGTTTGTGCTTGCAAGTCAACTCTATGATGATATGGTTTGATGTGTATGAAAACTCTGAGGATGCCATTGGTCGAGATAGAATTTGAGGTTAATTATTAATAGATCATGGGATTCCTTGGGTGGTAAAGAAATTGTTATATTCTAATGAAGATACATGAGCAGGTGTATCTGATATATTTTTAAATAAGTCAGTCATTAGTTTTTTGAATACTCTTCTTTTTTGTAGTTGGGTAGGGTTGGTTAAAAACCATATCTAGATCTTTTTCTTGGATATGGAGGAAGAGTATCCAGTTTAATTGGTAATTATTCATATCCTCTTAGTGTACTCTAGGTTTAGTGAAGATATTTTACACTATATTTATATCATCCATGATATACTAAGAGAGTATTAATTGTATGCTAAGCTAAGAAAATAAATTAAATGATATTGGGATTGATAAAAAAACTACATGGGAGTTATTATTTTGTATCATTATATGTTAAGAGGAATGGTTTGTCCTGATTTATTCATGGGTTTCAATTTAGGAATGTCTATGATGGACTCAATGACACTATTTTTCTCCTTCGACTAAACTGTCATAGAGATCAGTTGGTGTTTATGCGTGTACATTTCGGTTATTACCAATGTATCACTTGAAAGATTCATCATAAATACTACCTTGGATTATATAAATGGAATATAGTGTATGATTATGACGTTTAACCCAAACGTCATTTGGGATTAGATGGAATGTTTTAGGAGTGAGGATCCAAGTGTGTTGGATAGGCTATACACTGATGTCTATGCAGGGGCACCACAACTTAAATGAATGTTTTGTCCAATGATGTCACCAGAAACCTACTATGGTCCATGGTGAACATGCTTAGAGAAATATTGAGGAACCTTCATTTAAATACAATAGGATCTCGTCTTTGAAAAAAATTGTTTATCTAGCATAATCATTTTTTAGTCCAGTCAGCTAGAAGTGGCAAGAATCTCTCCCTCTTTGTTGAATAAATGATATCAGTGAGGAACTATTTCTAGTACATCATTAGGGTAAGGAGAGTGTAGTTCAAGTTTTAAATATATTTTCACTAAAGAGATGGATTTATGAGGCTAATTAAGGTTTATTGGTATTCGATCATTTTATCAAGTTAAAAATCATGTAAGGAGCATTGGTAGAGCACTAAGAGTAGGTGAAATAGGAAATTCTGGCGGTGGAGATATTATGGATTAGAGTTAGATGTTAAATATTATGAACTATGGTGGGGATATCCATATTTTTTTGGTGAAAAATATGATGATGCTATTATGTATCAATTTATAAGGGCTCAGGTAAGAACCATCTCGTTGTTTTAGTTTCTGCATTTGATAATTGACTCAAGTAGTAGAGGCTTATGTGTTGTATGTTTAATGTGATGATTTGTGGAAAATTGAGAATTTGGAAACACAAAGTTACCATTTTTACAAAAAAAATCATGACCCACTTAGGTAAGGTGTTTTTTTTCTGAGGCTTCCCTGGGATTATATTTTCTAATGTGTGAAGGTTGTACAGTCATTTTCCTTTGGACTTAGTTAAAACACCATGGGAATTTGAGCATTTTTATTTGGTAAATAGGTCATTCTCTAAGATAATATTTAATATCTAAATTATACATGTTTTAGAACATAAAAGTGTTGTTTTTGATTTAGATTTATATATCAATAGTTTAACTTGTAGTTTAATTGAGTTTCAGAACTGTTGGGGTCCAAAAACATTAGTTTTTTGAGAAACGGAATGAGTAGCATGGTTGGTACATGGCGAGTTTAACCATTTGGGTTAAACATGAGCCCTCTTTTCTTAAGGAGCATGGTTTTTTTAAATCTTTCAACCCCTTAAGAATGACTATGTGACCTGGTGAATTTTTGTGGGGGTGACCCTCTTGGGATGCGCATGGATTTTCCAAACTATGTGCTGAGATACACCCTTAAAGACACTTAACCATTAGCTACACATGGTTCAGCACATGGTTTGTCAAAACTTGATGCCCAATCATGCACCCCTTCTTAAAGGGGATGGATTTTGGAATTAAATCTTTCATAGTTGGAGCATGGTTTTCTAAACCATATGGACAAACTGTGAAACTCTCTAAAAGGGGACAAAATGAACATTTTTTCCTTTCTACTTTAAATCCCCAACCCCTCTTCCTCGTCCTCCTACACATGAAGAACATCTCCCTCTCCCTCTCAATCTTATAATATTTATGAGGTATAATTTGAACTAAATTTTTCATTTGAGCTCCAATTCAAGTGTAATCTATCATAATGGATGCCTCTTAGTAGATTATTCACTCCTCTTTCTTCCTTTTTCAGATTATCTCACCAACCTTGGCACTATATTCATGTGATTTTAGTATCCCTATTTTCAGAGGATTTTATTTGTCTATTCAATTTCTCTCGAACCAGCTCAAATCAAATCTCTATATTGTATGAGTGGAATATTATAAACAAGAGGTAGGTGGTATATAGTTTTCCCTCAATTTTTCATTTTTTTAAATGATACAACATTGTTCTTCTAAGTGGTGTTTCCCTAAGAAACCTCTAAAATGTGAAAAAAATTTTGTTATTCTTATATCATTGAACTAAATGGATGATACCATTAATTTTTAATGTTGGAGGTTACTCACCTCATTATAGAATACCCCATAGGGTGTGTTCTTAAACTAAATTATTAATTAAGAAATTGTTTCTTATTTATAAAACCACATATTGATGTGTTCTTTCTTATAAATGAAAATTGGTTAATCAAATTTAATTAGTTATACTATGAAAGGATGTTACACTCTAGTTTATCATCACTTAGTGACCAAACCGTATCCTATGCGACTGTGTACTATTTTATATTGAATAAATTTGAGGATGTGTGTGAGGAATGGATTTTAGCATTGAATATCTTATTACATTTTTGTGTATTGTTTTATCAGTTTATGGACAATTCACTTGTACACTAATACCATTAGTTTGTGATTTTCCTTTCAGGGAAAGTTTATTGATAAATGAATGGAATTTACCATGGCCCTCATATTACTAATAATGGAGTGAACCAATTAATGAATCGAATGAGATGTATTAATATGTTAGTAAGGACATGGACACTAACATGAACCAACTTTTTTATCGCTTATTTTTGAGTTTTTGATGAATTGATCATGAATTATTTGATTTTTATAGGGTATGTAAACTAATATATCCCCCATAATTTTATATTATTTGATTAATGTTAGACATCTCAATATGGAACTGACTTCTTATGAAGGTATGAAACATGTTGTATTATGGTATGGAATGAGCTAGGTGATTGAGGTATGGCACATATGACTCATAGTTATGATTACTTTTCATATGGAACCAATTATTAGGGGATCAAGGTATTGCACCTATGAACCCTAGGTATGGTTACTTATGCCATGGAATCTATGGAAGGAATCAAGGTACGACACCATATAGGTGATTGAGGTATGGGAACATATAACCCATAAGTATGATTACTTATGGTATAGAACCAATGACTAGGGGAGAGAGGTATTGCACATATGATCCCTAGGTATGGTTACTTATTCGATGAAATTGATGGAAGGAATCATGGTATGGAACCTACGACCTTCATATACAATCATATCTCTAGTTGTTGGTCTCCCTAGTGATTTCATTGGGATCTAGACCATGTATGTGTACATTATGTAGAGTCTTCTATGTATTTGTTTTGTGGATTCAAAGAGGTCACCACGGCTATAAGCCCTAGGATCCTAGCCCTCGTATGTACGAAACATGATACCTGAGATATCCTATGAATTTTTTGGTTTATGCTACTATATTTTATATAGTTTCTTTTCATTCATAGAATAATATTAACAATTTATATATTAGAAGTTTGGGCATGATGGTATTTATATTATACTGGTAGGTATGGAACCTTGGGATGACATAAATATTGATATATGACTCCCTTATATGGATTCCTTGGTAAAAAACTATGGTCTATACAAGTGAATGTATATATATGAAAACAATTTTCTAATATATGAATATATATACAGGATTGTAGGTGTATAGATATATTTCGGTTTAGGCCAAAGTAGGTATGGTTTTCCAAGTTTCCTTGAAGAACCTGATCCCAAATTTTTTCATTAATCTATTTATATCTTTATTAGTTATACCGTCACACTACTATATTTTATTTTATTAAATTGGATAGTTATAGAAACAATTACTAGGGGATAATAATTATATCTCGAACCCTTTTCAGGCCACCATTTAAATTGTGTACCTAAATAGACCTCACAATTACATATTTTTGGATTAATGCTTATCTGGTTTATTGTACATGGTAGCTTAGGAGTACATGATTGGGCTAGAGATTAGGATGATCATATATTTATCCCTATAATTTTTAATCCATTTATTATTGTATCATCTAATGTATGTTTATTTCTTGTCTATGTTTCATCATCTAGACATGGATTCATAGTTATATATTTAGTGGTTGGCCACATATTTATAGTAGGAACTCTCACTTTTTGTTCATAGAAGCTACCCATGTTTTCTTGGAGGGAACTTTAATGTCAATACGAACCCAGAGGAAAAGAAGTGAATATGTCCATTTCCAAGTAAAGCTATCATGGATTTTGTTTGATTCATAGTAGAAAATGGGATCATGAATCTTAGATTATCTAGTGGCTGATTTACATGGTGTAATAATCAATACGTTCTATGTCACTTGCAGAAATTCCTTAGACGATGCATGGAAAATATGTAGTCCATCTTATCGTATCCCAATATCAGAGTTAGTCACTTGGTGAATGGTATTTCTGACCACTTTCCGATCCTCCTTAGTATCTCTGCGGGGTAGGTGAGACCTGACTCATTCAGATATCTCCATCATTGGGATGGCCTTCCTAGTTTTCATGAAGTGGTTAACGAGGTGTGTTGTGTGCCCATACAAGGGAGTAATTGGATCACCTTTCATAAAAATCTCATAAGGATTAAAGGTAGGATTCATTATTGGTAAAATATATTTCCTCAGTGTGAAAGGTTCTTTGACATAACCATACAATATATTAATCACCTTGAAGACACCCTTGAGGAAACCTTGGATGATCGGACCTTTGATGAACTCACATCAAATAAGGATATTTTGGTATAAATGATACTTCTATAGGAGTTATTGGTGACGGAGAATGTGAGGATAAGGAGGTTAGAGGAAGGGGACATAAATAAATCATTCTTCCATGCATGTATCAAGGAAAGTAAATTCTTGGTTCAACCCAACATTTTGATGGAGGACGGGTCGTTCTCGAATGATAGGGATGAATTGGGGAGCCTTTCCCACTCTCACTTAACTGGTATTTTGGTGGGTCTAAATCCCCACATGATTAATGGTTACCTAGGGTGAAGTGGAGTTTATGGGTGTTATTGTTACCCTGGATTCTTCCCAAGACAATGAGCAGATGGTGTCCATCCTGGGGGAAGATGAAATTCATGAATAAATCTTACACCTCAAAGATAATAGTGCCTCGAGCCCTGATAGACTCACAAGTTCTTTCTATAGGGAAACCTGGGGGTGGTTAAAGAGGAACTTAAAGAGGCCATTCATGACTTCTTCTGAGGCGTTAGTCTTCCAAGAGTGTCTTGTGCCAATGCCATGGTTCGTCTTCTTAAAATTAACCCCCCCCCCCCCCCTCCATCATTCACTACCACCCAATTAACCTATATAACATTCCCTATAAATTACTTGAAATTATTATTAATTCCAGACTCTTGGATCATATTCCATTATAGATTTCAATGGAGTAGCATAGTTTTGTAAAAGGTTGCGCAATTCAGGAATCAATCACCTTGGCATAAGAGATAATCTGTGACTTTAACACCAAGTTGAATTTTTCGAACATGGCTCTTAAAATGGACATGAGCAAGGATTATGATAATTTATAATGGGTATTTATCAACACGGTCCTCTCAAGTATGGGATTCTCCCCTCAGGTGTCTGGTCTCTTTTTTTTTTGTTTCTGTTCTTCTTGGTTGGATGTCCATTTTATGGATAAATCTTGTGGTTTTTTCAAGGCTACCCAGTGTTTAAGACAGGGTGACTCTATCTACCCGAGTCTTTTTACCCACTCCCAAGAGATTCTTATCCACCTTATACATAAATACATGTCCAATGGAAAGATACTTCCTTATAGAATAAAGGGGAGATCTTCCACTATATCACATCTCATGTTTACTAATGATACTCTTATCTTCATGAATGCTTACAAGTGATCTATCTATGGGATTATTCATGTCCTAGATGAGCATTTTTAATGGAGCATCACGTTATCAACAAAATAAAGAGTAACTTATTCCTTTCTAGGGAATGTTCCTCCTCTCTTGTAGCTTCTATATGAAACCTTCTAAACATCCAATAGGGAAGTTGGCCAATGAGTTATTTGGGTTATCCTATTTCCCTAGGTCGGCTAAGAATCCCAAACATTAACTACATTGTTTACCAGATCACAGAGAGATTACTCAACTGGAAAAATATGCACCTATTATTCAGGGGTTGGATCACCCTAGTTAATAGTATTCTCTTTGGAACTCTTTTCCATGCACTTTCTTGTGTTAAATCTCTTAAAGGAGTAATCAATAAGATCGGAAAGGTCCTTGATTTCTTTATATGGGATGACAACGTAGAGGGAAAATGTGTGTGGGTGTCTTGGGGGAAAATAGAGAGGCTCGTTCTTGAAGTAGGGATTAATGTTCACATCCTTGATGATATGATCTACTATTTTCATGCTAAAATGGCTTGGGAACTCCACAAATGTGAGACATTATGGGGTAATACCATGGGCAGATCTTCAGAAGATGGTGCTTTGATGGATGAAAGATACATGTCACCTTTAATGTCCATGTTACTTCCCCTCTACTCTTCAATTCATCCCCATGTATGGTGGTTCATTGGGGAAGGGAAGGTCTTCTTCTGGCATGTCAACTAGTTGGGATACATCCTTGGCTTTCCTGGATGTCCATCTGTCAACATCTCATTTGAGGAGGCAAGCATATTTTTGACCTTTATTAAGGAAATTCTTAATAAGAATAAACTGGATAATTTTCGCCTCATTTATATCACAGCAAAACCTAAAAAAAATTCCCCCCTCTTGTTTAGGCACCTAATCCTCTAAAGACAATCATCATGCCCTGATGCCCCAACCAAAAGATTTCCAATGGAATGATCTCCTATAGACTAAGAGGATTCCAATGAAGTTCAAATTCCTCACTTGGAGGATCATTCATGCTATTGTTTCTACTAATTAGAACATCAAGAAATGCGGAATCTCTATTGCTTCATATTGAACATGTTGTAAATACTGTAGTAAGGAGATCATTGAGCATATTTTCTTCAAGGGAGACTAGGCTCACGAGGTCCGGTCCTTCTTTGGTGGTCTCACTACTATTATTTCCCATAATTTTCTTGAATCCTCCTTCTTCATAAACTAGTTTCATGGATTAAGTGATAGGGGTGGAGAGAATGGACAAATCTATTATCTTTCATGATGGTGTGTGGTGTATCTGGAAAGCTTGGAACAAAGATAGATTCAAGGGAATTGTTTTGAATGGGAAAGATATATTTTCTCATACCCAAAGCATTCTACCTATCTTGACTAGGTGTCTAGATAACTAGAAGGATTTTCCTTCTCTTCGTATCCTGTTTATAGTAGCATAGGTCAGTCTGACTGCTATTATCCCTCACATCCATTGTGTTTGTTGGTAGCCTCCTCCCCCAAGTTCGAAAATGAATATGGATGGCTCATGTATTATGGGTTACTTGAGGGGGGGAGGGGTAGTCTGTGACTTTAGGGGAACCTTTTTTTCTGTGTTCATGGTCTTCTTGGACAGAGGTTAATCCCTTCAGGCGGAATCCCTTTCATTTCTCTCAGGCCTAATACTTTTCAAGCAAGGTGGTATTGGTATTGTGGAAGTAGAAATGGACTCTCTGGTTCTTTTCAACTTGGTGAATGGCACTAGTAATATTCCCTGGTCAATTTCATACCCCATCAGAAAGTGTCGGTCTATTATCTTGAAGAAAATTCGGTTGATACACACATGGTGAGAGGGAAATAAGGTGGAAGATCATCTGTCGAAGCTTGCATCTCATGGTTCAGGTACAACATGTTTCTACAACCCAAATCAATTGAAATCAGAGGGGGTAATTATTGTAAGAGGTTCTTCCCTCATCCTTCATTATTTCATGCCCCCTAGGTCTTTTCTTTGATTGGGTACCCTATTTTTCTCTCCCATGTTTTATAAATAAACAACGATGATGATGATTCTTGAATGAATAATTAGTGTACCTATCACAACATCTCTATCAGGATCCACCTAAGTAGTTGTGAATTCATATTCCTTTTCTTTCTATATAGTCCTTGGAGGTTGTTATTATTTATTGTCCCTAATAACCATTATATGGTAAAATTGGATCATATAATTCTTGTGATCCTTGTAGTTGAAACATTATATCATAGGATGAGTATTGATATCAAATTTCTTTTCGACCATATCATTCATGGATTTCTTCATCTCTATTATGCATTTATTATCCTAATGCCCATATTTTAAATATTTTAATCATCTCTTGGTTCTATTGAGATAGTTACTGGGATGATTTTCCCATATTTTTTACATGTGGGTTGTTGGGTTTTCTTTCTTCCATTTGATTTATCTATTGATCCTCCCAAAGAAAAATATATCTTACACTTTTTATCTCTAGGACCAAAAGACTAGTTAGAGTCTCCAATATATAACTCTACCTTGAGGGAATAGTAGAAAATATTTTTAGGGATGTAAAATTATTGAATCACTAATTCTTTTTATAAACTCTTCTATGACCCACTAAAGAAGAATACCACCTTGATTTCAATGTTCATAAAAAATTCAGAGGTGTATCATGTAAGCCTTGTGATGTTAGACTCATACATCCTGATAGAACCTTATTCCCTTTTCATTATTCTAAGGAAACCCATCTAAATTTTAAGATGTATAATTCAAGTAAAATATTTATTGATAAATATTTTATTAAATCCTTACAATTCCATGAAATAAATTTTTTATTTATAATTCATGTTCTTGATATTGTCCATCACCAATCAGCATCCCATTCAAAATGATATATAGCTAAAATGAATTTCTATTATTCTAAGCATTATATGACATGGAATATCAACTTAATGGAGATAATATATTGTTCTATGATGAGGATATCAGAATATCTACTAAATTTATGAAGTCATTGTTTCACAAAGGAATCAACTAGAATAATCTATTTCTTATGAGAAGGATGGTGTTCCACATGATTCATGTTACTATTCATAGAATGAGTCATCTGAGCAAGTAATTCCATGAAGTTACCAACTCCTTATCCATGAAGGATAGGAATATCATTATGGAAATCATCACATTTCTTACTATATTCATTTTTTTCATGATTCCTCATATTTCCAGGCATTAACTAAAATAATAAATAAAGGTATGGGAGTACTCAAACTAAAAAAAATATAAAATGGAAATAATAAACTTATAAGGAATAAATTTTAAATGAAATTTATATCCTAAATTATGATTCTCTATGTTTAAATAATGGTTATAAATGATAATTTCCCTATTAGGTTTTCTAACCTATCAATTTGTTCAAATCATTCAAAATGGTTCATAAAGAGTTTGTGAATTTCTAAACCATATCTCTCAGGAGTGTTAAACTAGGTGTGCTACAAGGCCTATTTGTCATTCACTAAGTGATGATAGAGTCAATTCCTAATTCACCCTTTTGGTGGTTATTACCCCTAGGTATATATATCCCATAGAGACATCCACTTATAGTATTGAGATAGAGATACAATTTCTTAGAATACACTTTCTTTATACTTCACCAATATTCTAGGATAATATTCTATCCTTGTAAATATCCATAAGTTTATAACTAAAGTTATTTAGTCTTAATACCTAAAAATAACAATATCACTATCTGATACCAACTATAGATACCCAATCCTTTTACACATATTATTATAGGTTTTTTAACATAATTATCCATTAAAACAACCTAAGGTTTGAAAGGCCTAATGTCTTTGGAATACTGGATATATAAAATAAAAACATGAAATAAAAATAAAAAAATTATTTTTTTAATCTCCATAATTATCTTCTCAATCCATTTTATCTCTAAAAACTATATAGTATAACCTAGGGAATATATAAATTAAAGGGTGATCTATATATCCCAGTAATGAAATAAACATGGGAATAAAGAATGACATGTTTGATAAAAGGAATAACATGATATCAAAAAGGAATAGAATCAATAATAGTCATATATAGGAATTATATAAAGAAAAATGGAATCATGTGATCTTGGAAACATAGCAATTTGATAGCCACATATAAGATGACATAAACATAAGTCAAGGCTAACTGCCAAGACAACATCACATGGTGGATAGTGTCTCGTAATGAATTAGGTTTATTAACTAATCATATATATTATGTATCATGGTAAAAAGCTTTACCAAATTAATTAGATATCTATTTGGGAACACCTATAATAATATTTACATTCTTATGTGTTCCACAAAAGGAATTCAATGTTAGGGCATAAACCATAAAATTAACTATAGGAAGAAATGGGTTATATTTGAGAAAATAACTTATGGAATGTGTTACCCCCTCAAACAAGGAGGAATAATCTAGTTATATATTTTATAGAAATATATTTTTATATTATAAATATTAAATAACATTAAGTACATAGATAAAGTTAGTTATAGTGACAAAGGTCATAACCAAAATAAAAAAGGTAGTTCGGAGAGATCCCTTAACTTATATTCCAGAGCCATTATACACTTTTACTAAACATCCTGGATAATAAAATTATGGCCATTAATTAATTAATATATAAATTTTAAATTTATATTTTATTTTGATAATTTAATTATGTTCAGTTATAACCATTTCATCGAGATATAAAGATTTTTTTCATTATTTTTGAGATTATTTGTTTCATGGTTCAAAGGTCAGATCACCTCTATATAATTATTAATGTTCTTTTAAAAATTGTTTATAATTATATAAGTGAAATTAAATGTTGTTAATAACCTTATAGAAATTTAAATGTTCCCTAATTTCCCTTTTTTGATATATGGATTATTCTTTTAGTTAAATGTCAACTTTACATGGTTAGTTCATTTTGGCAGTTTTACAGACCATCATGAGCTAGTTTTTTTATTTAATATTATGTACATATACATATACATATATATATATATATGTATGTATGTATATATATATATTAATTAAATAACATGAAATATGTTATAATACAATTATTATCATATTATTTAATCATAAAAATATTTTTATCACCATCCTTGAAGGTTGTAATGGAAGATGAAGTGCATTGTTCATGGAGGCGGCGGATCAACCTTATTGTAAATATTGTTTATATTTTAGAAGTGAAATATGTTAGGTTATAGGATGAATATTACAACAAAATAATAACCTATAAATATATTTTGGAAACTGATATTAATATTATTTGGTTGATAGAGAACATATGGGGGTGGTAGAAGAATAATAAAATTGAAAGAGATTAATTGAGAACGTTACCTTTTATTTGGTTTTTTCCTCTTAGGATACCCCTTAAGACTCATTGAAATAGTATATGGATGAGAGAAGAATAGATAAGATATTTGGAATAGATTTTTAATGATATTTGGGATGAATTTTGGAAATCAAAAAATATTTAAATGGTGGGATGGGATGGGATGGTATTTATAAGGGGGAAGGGTGTTTTTTAATATTATATTAATTAGTTTATTATTTTTCTCAATTATATAAATAGAATTTATTCTTCTTAATATATGTATATTAAATTAATCATATGAGTTCAAAATAATGTGTTCTTTCATTATCCATGACTCATAAATTTATGTATTTAGATCAAAATGATAAATACCAGATTTTACCATATTTATATATTCATAAAAATTTGAACGATTTTTGAAAAATACCCAAAATTCACCCTAAACATTTTTCAATACGTATATTCAAAAAATAAAATTTATTTCATCAAAATAATTTTCTAAATATGAGAAATTTAATTATTAAATAAAATCCTCATTTATTTGAAAAATATTAATTTTACTATTATGATCGATTTTCTAAATATTTCAAAAATTGATTACAATATCATAAAATTACCTTTTCATTATAATAAAACATATTATTAATATTAAATATGATTTTATCGAAATATACTTTCTTCTAAATCATTATTTTTATTGTAAAAGTGCAATGAAAACATTATGTATTATGAAAATATAAATACTTAATTTATCAATTGTAAAACATTGATTTATTTTCTCATTGGTGTAAATATAAAAAAAATTAATATTATATGATACCTAAATATTATTTTATAATTCCATATGTGAGGTTAATTTTCTAACGGTCATGTTACTATTTCTAATAGTCAAATTTCTATTTTAATGGGATGATTACTATTCCAATAGTATGACCTATAATAGTCATATAAGATTCATACTTTCTATAAATTTCTCATATTTCACTCATTTTAATTTAATTATATTTTCTCTCAATGTTACATATGTTTTCTTTTCCAAAATTCATAATGTATTAATAATATTCTACTTTAGTTCCCCAATGTTTTCTAGAGTGTAGTTATTCTGGTGGAATGGGATGGTCCAAATTTTTCATATTTTAGTTATATTATTTTTTATTTATATCCCATTGGAATATTTTTAATTATTATAGAAATTTTTATTCCCCAAATACAATTTTAAAATAAATATAATAGTATTTTGTTTGTTTCGTCATGTGGTGATTACTATGTAACGACCCAAAATTTCATTAATGGAAAATACCTCTTGATCCAGTTAAATGTTTCTTTATGAAAAATGTTTTTATAAGATGTCAACTTCTTTAGTTTAACGTTAAGATTTGTGACCGTTACTTTTATAGCCGTTGAACAGTGATCATCTGGGTAGTTTAAATATAAGACTTTAACGAACCAATTTTCTACTCAGACAAAGGAAGCGATGGCCTCATCCAGTAGAATTGCCCCTTACGAATCCCATTTGTCGGAGCTCGGAAAGGAGGTGGCGTCTTTGGGCTTTTCCCTTGACCAAGCCCAAGCTGAGCTTCATCAATTCAAGCTCGAACGTGATCATCTACGGGAAAAATGGAAGTTGATAGAGATTACCACTCGAGCAATGTTATCCGAGCAACCCCAAGAGTCTGTCACCATCGCACACCTTACCCTTAGGTCTTATGCGGCTATTTTAAGGGGTTATGTAACAAATAAGTAGCACCATGTTCATGTACATTATTTTTGTATATAATAATGAATATAATTTCTAGTCATTTTTGATACATTGTAATTAGTTTTTAAAGTACAAACGGTATTTTTAGTTATTATTTAATTAAGAATTATATTTTATTAAATTAAAGGATTTTTTAATTAAATAATATTTTAATAAAATATTATTATTAAATTAATTTTTATTAAATATAAATGATCTTATAATTTTATGAATGCAATTAAAATTTTTATTAAGGTTTGAAAGCCATTTCTGTCAAAACCCGTGAATTTTTTATAAATGTCGGTTTTTATTTTAAAAGTGAAAATTCACATATTTAGAAAATTATTTAGATAAAATAAATATTATTTTTGGAATCAGGACGTCGAAATTATCCAAAGGTGAATTTTTCATAATTTTCTGAGACAGTCAAATTTTTGGGTAAAAATTAAATACCATTTAAATATATAATGTGTTTTATGACATCATAATGACCCAATGGTGATGTAATAAAATACCATAATCCTTATGTTCAGCCAATATGTGTTTTATCATTAAAATAATGAGGTTTTGGGTTTGTTTGACTCACTTTTCAAAGCATTAATGGAGCCCTCAAGACTTATTCAACACTTTGCCTTTTTAAATTAATTTCCATGGGAGTGTGACTCACCTCCACATAAGCAACCCTAATTTTTTAATAAGTTCGGACCTTGGCCTTGTAAAATATTGTTTTCCTCTTTCCTTTTCCAGAAACCATGGGCAAATACCATGGGATGGTTTGTGGTTTGGATTATTTTAATATAAGGGGTCCCAAACCTAAATAATAAAGAATTCTCTCACCTTTCCTATATAAACCCACCCAAGCTCCCACTTCCTCCTCACCCAAAGCCCTTGAAGTTCGTCCAACCTCTGCCCTACTCTCTCTATAATCCTCTCAAGGTGCCCCAAGCTCCCAAGAAGCCTCTCACAAGCCTCTCTCTAGCCTTTGGAAGCACACTTCCAAGTAAGGGTTTTTCTTCCTTTCTCATTTTTGTCAATTTTCTTTAAGTTGTATTGCCCTTTTAATTTCAATTATGAATGTTGGGGTATGGTTTATCACCTCCCCCATACTGCCCTCTTATTGTTTGAATGATGGTAGAACCCTTTCTCTCTCATTAAATGCCTCCCATGTACACCCGTTACTATGCCGAAATTCCGAAAGGAACTTCTCTCTATTCTTTTACATTCAAGCAATACTTTTGTATCATGAATCTAAATTCAATTTCTATTGTTGGGACATGTATATATATGACCTCCCTACTGTCCATTACATTTAAATATGATGAGGAACCCCTTTCTCTCTCATCAACCTTTTTTTATGAATTCTTATGTCACGTCGTTACGCTTCCGAAATCGCACCGATTTTCTAAGCCAATGTCTTTGTGTAGTGAATACCATGCCCATTTCTCCATCAAGGGTATTCACCTTTATGCACATTTACACATTGACTGTAAAGTTTCATTTATGAATTCCACATTCCTTTTTCATGGAATAAATGATTATGTTTTATGAATCTATGTTTTATGATCCATGTGGCACACTTATGCATGAAATTAAATGTTTAAGAAGGGTGCGCCCTTTATAGCGCTCCAATGCATTGGGTAAAGTATAGTATCATGATACGTCATGTGCAATGAGTGTTTACTCATTCTAATTCAAGTGCAACGAGGGTTTACTCGTGCTTCAAGTGCAATGAGGGTTTACTCATGCTCCATGTGCAATGAGCCTTGGCTCATGCTAATTCAATGTTAAGTGTTGTTGCCACATTTCCATGTTATGATTATCATGCTTTATCATGCCTTTATGTTCATGTTTCTATTATGCTCTATTGATATGACTATTGCCTAACATGTATTTCACTCCTCATTTTATTCATTGTTTACTCCCTTACTGGGCTTTATAGCTCACCCTTTTCTTATGCATGTCCTCAGGTTATCCCATGCAATGCTAAGTACGAAGGAATGTAGTGGTCATGTAAAGGAAGTTTTCAATAAGGATGTTGTATTTCAAGTTTAAAGTTTTTATGTAATGATCCTAATCCCCAAAGACACTAAACCTCTCGATCTTCTTTGTTGTATCAAGTGAAGTTTTATGTAATAAAGCTTGTTTAAGTTGTAATAAAAAGCAGGGTTGTCATAGTTGGTATCAGAGGATAGGTTTAGTTATTTTTGGGATTAGGAAACCCTAGTAAAGCCTTAGATACAAGACTAAGCATAATAAAAACATCCCTAAGTTTTGGTAAATACTAAGTAAGTGGTTTATCAAACAAATACATCCCTGTCTGGATACGAGCAGGTAGAGGCGGCTCTGGCACAGATGTATCCTAGGGGTAAAACCCGAAAACACCGCTTTGAGCTAGACTCGAACGAGAACTGGTGCACGACAACGGGCCTTGCTGCACTCTTGGTTACGACACTCCTGGGGGATATGTTTTGATAAATTCACAATCTTAGTATGAACCCTTATTAAGGGAAAAATGCCCCTAAGAATATATGTTAGAAGGAAGATCATGAAAATCCTGGATTGAATCCTATAGACTCATTAGTTAAAGAGATTAAAGTTTATTTATAAGTCATCAACTTTTGTCTTTGGATTACCCTCTATGTGTTACCCCTAACTTTCCTTTTATTCCAGCCAATGGCCGGTAATAGGAGAACTCGGGCTAACAACCATTGTGAAGATCAGTGTGATGATTGTACCAATGAGATGCCCAATCCAATGGGAGCGGGAATCGCGAACTTTGTCACACTTCTCTCTCAGCTAACTCAAGTTTTGAATAGAAACACTGGTCAAGAGGAACGTTCAACCCCCCCTAAGAAAGAACAAGTCGCTATTGAAAGCTTCATGAGACAAAGGCCTCCTACTTTTAGTGGGTCATCTGATCCCATGATTGCTGAACAATGGATCAACTCCATTGAAAAGATATTCTCCATCCTCCAATGCTCTGAAAAAGAGAAGGTTCTCCTGGCGGCTTATCGTATGGAGGGTGAAGCTGATCAATGGTGGACGTTGATCAAAAATACGAAGCCTGAGGAGGAGATCGAGGCTTTGGAATGGAAGGTATTCCGTAAGATGTTTTTCGATAAATATTTTCCACGCACCCTCCGTCTTAAGATGGAAAGGGACTTACTTTCCCTCAAGCAGAAAGATGAGGAATCTGTGGGAGCGTACGAGGCAAACTTCACAAGGCTTTCATGATACGCTTCCGGCTTTGTCGTTACCCCCGAATGCAAGGTTGACCGCTTCTTTGGTGGGCTGAAGCCTAGCTTGCGGAAAGCATTAGCGATCCGTGACTTCGACAGCTATGAGGAAATTGTCCGATGTGCCCTCAAGGTTGAAATGGAGATCGGAGAATCACAGGGGTATCATGGGGACAAGAAGCAGAAGGTGGACTTCAATGCTGGTGGTCCGATGGATAAATCCAACAGCGCTAAGAAATTCCAGCACACCACTTGCCAAAAGTGTGGAAAAAAGCACCCTGGAAATTGCCTTAGGGGGACAAGAAAATGCTTTAAGTGTGGAAGAGAAGGGCACCTAGCTGTTAACTGTCAGCAAGAAGGACTCGCGGCTGCGACGGAGGGGAGGAACGCTCCGTTCGAACCTCAACGCATTGTTCAATGCTTCAAATGCAAAGAACCGGGTCATTTTGCGAATCAATGCCCTAATCCAAGGGTTATCGGAGGCAATAAACAACCTCCAAGACAGCAAGGAAGAGCTTTTTCCATCACTTCTGCCGAAGTGAACCCCGACAACGAAGTGGTGACAGGTACGCTAGTTATTCATTCAAGAATAGCGAACGTACTTTTTGATTCAGGTTCTACGCATTCTTTTATATCTCAAAAGTTTAGTAGAATAATCCCTGCACCACCACAAATCATGGAAGTAAAGATGTCGGTGAGTACGGAAAATGGGGCAATCATTGCATCCCATGAGTATAAGTCCTCCCCTGTTATAATCTGTGGATTGAATTTCCCGGCGAACCTCGTCATACTCCCTTTGGTGGAATTTGATTCAATTCTTGGCATGGATTGGCTTTCCTTATATAGAGCCAACATAAATTTTCGGGAGAGGGAAATCACACTCCATACGGAGAATCGACCCCCGATTCTTTACAAGTGTCAGGAGGAAGATGAATCTCCTTTAGCTCCATCATCTCAAGCATGGATATTACTGCCTTATGAGCACGCATATCTGGCTCAGATGATTGAGTCCAAGGAAGAAACCACCCTTGAAGAAATGCCTATTGTGAGGGAATTCACTGAAGTATTTCCCGAGGAACTTCCTGGTCTTCCTCCAAGAAGAGATGTTGAGTTCTCAATTGAACTTATACCTGGGGCGCTACCAATATCCAAGACTCCATATAGAATGGCTGTGGTTGAGCTTGAAGAACTGAAGAAACAACTACAGGAGAATCTGGATAAAGGGTTTATACGCCCAAGTGCATCACCATGGGGTGCACCAGTCCTCTTCGTCAAGAAGAAGGATGGGTCGATGCGGCTTTGCATCGATTATCGTGAACTTAACAAAATCACGATAAAGAACAAGTATCCTCTCCCAAGAATCGATGACTTGTTTGATCAGCTACGTGGAGCACAATACTTCTCCAAGGTCGACTTGCGGTCGGGATATTATCAAGTAAGGGTGAAGAAGGAAGATATCCCCAAGACTGCTTTTCATACAAGGTACGGGCACTATGAATTCATAGTAATGCCTTTTGGACTCACCAATGCTCCAGCAATATTCATGGACTTGATGAATAGAGTCTTTAGAGATTACCTAGATAAATTTGTGGTAGTCTTTATAGATGATATTCTAATATACTCCAAAACCAAGGAGGACCATGAGGAGCATTTAAGAACTGTACTGGAGACTTTGCGCAAGGAGAAGCTCTATGCCAAGTACAGCAAGTGTGAGTTCTGGTTGAAGGAGGTATCATTCTTGGGCCATATCATCACAAGCAATGGGATATCTGTGGACCCCTCCAAAACAGATGCAATTGAGGGATGGCCGAGGCCAACATCGGTAACTGATATCCGTAGCTTCTTGGGGTTAGCTGGATATTATCGACGATTTGTGAGAAACTTCTCACGATTGTCCAACCCTCTTACCAAGCTAACTCGAAAGGGAGTAAAGTTTTCTTGGAGTGATGAATGCGAAGAATGCTTCAAGGAGTTGAAAAGGAGGCTTATCACTGCACCCGTGCTCACTTTACCCACAAGTGGGGAGCTTTTTGTGGTATTCAGTGATGCTTCGAAGAAGGGCTTAGGATGTGTGCTGATGCAGAATGATAAAGTGATATCCTATGCCTCAAGGCAGTTGAAAATCCATGAGCGAAACTATCCAACGCATGATCTGGAGTTGGCGGCGGTGATCTTTGCCTTGAAAATCTGGCGGCATTATCTCTATGGAGAGAAATGTGAGATATATACTGACCACAAAAGTCTTAAATATATATTCACACAGAAAGAGCTTAATATGCGCCAGAGAAGATGGATAGAGCTCATCGAGGATTATGACTGTTCAATACATTACCACCCTGGGAAGGAGAACAAGGTGGCGGATGCCCTAAGTAGAAAGGATCCAGCAATTCTATTAATGATGAGAATTGAGAAGGATCCAATCTTCTTAGACTTGATGAAGATGGACGTGGGAATCATAAAGAAGGGAACATCATCAATCCTTTCACAAATGATTGCTCAACCATCTCTTTTGGAAAGGTTAAAGGATGCTCAAAAGGATGATGCGAGAATCCAAGAAAAAGTGGAAGCTATCAAAAAGGGAAAATCCTCATAGTTTAATGTTAATGAAGAAGGAATTGTGCGGTTTGGGAAAAGACTATGTGTCCCATCAAGTTCGGAGATGAAGAAGGAACTTTTGGATGATGCACATAGTTCAAATTTCTCTATTCACCCAGGGAGCACAAAGATGTATCGAGATCTCCGAGAAAACTTTTGGTGGGATAATATGAAGAAGGAGATCGCCGAATATACATCAAAGTGTCTGGTGTGTCAGCAAGTGAAGGCAGAGAGGCAGAAGTCTAAGGGGATGATGCAACCATTGCCCATACCAGAATGGAAATGGGAGAACATCACCATGGACTTCGTCACTGGACTTCCAAGGACATCCAAAAGCAACAATGCAATCTGGGTTATTGTGGATCGTCTTAAAAAGACTGCACACTTCATTGCTATTCGAGAGGATTTCTCTTTGGATCAACTGGCACGGATATATATCAGGGAAGTGGTACGGTTGCATGGAGTACCACTATCTATTGTGTCTGACCGAGATCCAAGATTTACCTCTAAGTTTTGGAAGAGTCTTCAACATGCTCTGAATACTGAACTGAACTTTAGTACGGCCTATCATCCTCAAACTGATGGCCAATCCGAGCGGACTATCCAAACACTTGAGGATATGTTGAGAGCGTGCTCAATGGACTATAAAGGAGGATGGGATCAACATCTTCCTCTAGTTGAGTTCTCTTATAATAATAGTTTCCACTCGAGCATCCAAATGGCACCATATGAAGCCCTGTATGGGAAAAGGTGTAGAACACCGGCATGTTGGGATGAGGTCGGTGAACGTAAGCTGCTTGGACCAGAAATGGTCGAAGAAATGGTGGAGAAGGTGAAAACCATTCAGCAGCATATCAAGGCAGCCCAAAGTCGACAGAAGAGTTATGAAGATAATCGTCGACGAGGCCTTGAGTTTAAAGTCGGAGACATGGTGTTTTTACGCATATCTCCGTGGAAGAAGGTCATGAGGTTTGGAAAGAAAGGGAAGTTAAGTCCAAGGTACATCGGCCCCTTCGAGATTCTTGATCGTGTTGGGGTTGTGGCCTATCGACTAGCACTTCCACCTACTATGGCCAAGGTGTATGATGTCTTCCATGTATCCCTCTTAAGGAAGTACATACCAGACCCTTCACATGTACTCTCTTCTGAGGTGGTACAATTAGAAGATGATCTTTCTTATGAGGAGAAACCAGTGAAGATCTTGGATCGTAGAGAAAAAGTTCTACGAAATAAGACAATGCCCCTCGTCAAGGTGTTGTGGAGAAACCACAAGTTTGAAGAAGCAACTTGGGAGTTGGAGGATATGATGAAGCTAAGTTACCCACATTTGTTTTAGTGTGGGAAAAGGAAAATTTCGAGGGCGAAATTTCTTAAGGGGGGAATGTTGTAACGACCCAAAATTTCATTAATGTAAAATCCCTCTTGATCCAGTTAAATGTTTCTTTATGAAAAATGTTTTTATAAGATGTCAACTTCTTTAGTTTAAAGTTAAGATTTGTGACCGTTACTTTTATAGTCGTTGAACAGTGATCATCTGGGTAGTTTAAATATAAGGCTTTAACGAACCAATTTTCTACTCAGACAAAGGAAGCGATGGCCTCATCCAGTAGAATTTCCCCTTACGAAGCCCATTTGTCGGAACTCGGAAAGGAGGTGGCATCTTTGGTCTTTTCCCTTGACCAAGCCCAAGCTGAGCTTCATCAAGTCAAGCTCGAACGTGATCGTCTACGGGAAAAATGGAAGTTGATAGAGATTACCACTCAAGCGACGTTATCCGAGCAACCCCAAGAGTCTGTCACCATCGCACACCTTACCCTTAGTTCTTATGCGGCTATTTTAAGGGGTTATGTAACAAATAAGTAGCACCATGTTCATGTACATTATTTTTTTATATAATAATGAATATAATTTCTAGTCATTTTTGATACATTGTAATTAGTTTTTAAAGTACAAACGGTGTTTTTAGTTATTATTTAATTAAGAATTATATTTTATTAAATTAAAGGATTTTTGAATTAAATAATATTTTAATAAAATATTATTATTAAATTAATTTTTATTAAATATAAATGATCTTATAATTTTATGAATGCAATTAAAATTTTTATTAAGGTTTGAAAGCCATTTCTGTCAAAACCCATGAATTTTTTATAAATGTCGGTTTTTATTTTAAAAGTTAAAATTCACATATTTAGAAAATTATTTAGATAAAATAAATATTATTTTTGGAATCAGGACGTCGAAATTATCCAAAGGTGAATTTTTCATAATTTTCTGAGACAGTCAAATTTTTGGGTAAAAATTAAATACCATTTAAATATATATTGTGTTTTATGACATCATAATGACCCAATGGTGATGTAATAAAATACCATAATCCTTATGTTCGGCCAATATGTGTTTTATCATTAAAATAATGAGGTTTTGGGTTTGTTTGACTCACTTTTCAAAGCATTAATGGAGCCCTCAAGACTTATTCAACACTTTGCCTTTTTAAATTAATTTCCATGGGAGTGTGACTCACCTCCACATAAGCAACCCTAATTTTTTAATAAGTTCGGACCTTGGCCTTGTAAAATATTGTTTTCCTCTTTACTTTTCCAGAAACCATGGGCAAATACCATGGGATGGTTTGTGGTTTGGATTATTTTAATATAAGGGGTCCCAAACCTAAATAATAAAGAATTCTCTCACCTTTCCTATATAAACCCACCCAAGCTCCCACTTCCTCCTCACCCAAAGCCCTTGAGGTTCGTCCAACCTCTGCCCTACTCTCTCTAGAATCCTCTCAAGGTGCCCCAAGCTCCCAAGAAGCCTCTCACAAGCCTCTCTCTAGTCTTTGGAAGCACACTTCCAAGTAAGGGTTTTTCTTCCTTTCTCATTTTTGTCAATTTTCTTTAAGTTGTATTTCCCTTTTAATTTCAATTATGATTGTTGGGGTATGGTTTAGCACCTCGCCCATACTTCCCTCTTATTGTTTGAATGATGGGAGAACCCTTTCTCTCTCATTAAATGCCTCCCATGTACACCCGTTACTATGCCGAAATTCCGAAAGGAACTTCTCTCTATTCTTTTACATTCAAGCAATACTTTTGTATCATGAATCTAAATTCAATTTCTATTGTTGGGACATGTATATATATGACCTCCCTACTGTCCATTACATTTAAATATGATGAGGAACCCCTTTCTCTCTCATCAACCTTTTTTTATGAATTCTTATGTCACGCCGTTACGCTGCCGAAATCGCACCGATTTTCTAAGCCAATGTCTTTGTGTAGTGAATACCATGCCCATTTCTCCATCAAGGGTATTCACCTTTATGCACATTTATATATTTATTGTAAAGTTTCATTTATGAATTCCACATTCCTTTATCGTGGAATAAATGATTATGTTTTATGAATCCATGTTTTATGATCCATGTGGCACACTTATGCATGAAATTAAATGTTTAAGAAGGGTGCGCCCTTTATAGCGCTCCAATGCATTGGGTAAAGTATAGTATCATGATACGTCATGTGCAATGAGTGTTTACTCATGCTAATTCAAGTGCAACGAGGGTTTACTCGTGCTTCAAGTGCAATGAGGGTTTACTCATGCTCCATTTGCAATGAGCCTTGGCTCATGCTAATTCAATGTTAAGTGTTGTTGCCACATTTCCATGTTATGATTATCATGCTTTATCATGCCTTTATGTTCATGTTTCTATTATGCTCTATTGATATGCCTATTGCCTAACATGTATTTCACTCCTCATGTTATTCATTGTTTACTCCCTTACTGGGCTTTATAGCTCACCCTTTTCTTATGCATGTCCTCATGTTATCCCATGCAATGCTAAGTACGAAGGAATGTAGTGGTCATGTAAAGGAAGTTTTCAATAAGGATGTTGTATTTCAAGTTTAAAGTTTTTATGTAATGATCCTAATCCCCAAAGACACTAAACCTCTCTATCTTCTTTGTTGTATCAAGTGAAGTTTTATGTAATAAATCTTGTTTAAGTTGTAATAAAAAGTAGGGTTGTCATAGTTGGTATCAGAGGATAGGTTTAGTTATTTTTGGGATTAGCAAACCCTAGTAAAGCCTTAGATACAAGACTAAGAATAATAAAAACATCCCTAAGTTTTGGTAAATACTAAGTAAGTGGTTTATCAAACAAATACATCCCTGTCTGGATACGAGCAGGTAGAGGCGGCTCTGGCACAGATGTATCCTAGGGGTAAAACCCGAAAACACCGCTTTGAGCTAGACTCGAACGGGAACTGGTGCACGACAACGGGCCTTGCTGCACTCTTGGTTACGACACTCCCGGGGGATATGTTTTGATAAATTCACAATCTTAGTATGAACCGTTATTAAGGGAAAAATGCCCCTAAGAATATATGTTAGAAGGAAGATCATGAAAATCCTGGATTGAATCCTATAGACTCATTAGTTAAAGAGATTAAAGTTTATTTATAATTCATCAAATTTTGTCTTTGGATTACCCTCTATGTGTTGCCCCTAACTTTCCTTTTATTCCATCCAATGGCCGGTAATAGGAGAACTCGGGCTAACAACCGTTGTGAAGATCAGTGTGATGATTGTACCAATGAGATGCCCAATCCAATGGGAGCGGGAATCGCGAACTTTGTCACGCTTCTCTCTCAGCTAACTCAAGTTTTGAATAGAAACACTGGTCAAGAGGAACGTTCAACCCCCCCCCCCTAAGAAAGAACAAGTCGCTATTGAAAGCTTCATGAGACAAAGGCCTCCTACTTTTAGTGGCTCATCCGATCCCACGATTGCTGAACAATGGATCAACTCCATTGAAAAGATATTCTCCATCCTCCAATGCTCTGAAAAAGAGAAGGTTCTCCTGGCAGCTTATCATATGGAGGGTGAAGCTGATCAATGGTGGACGTTGATCAAAAATACGAAGCCTGAGGAGGAGATCGAGGCTTTGGAATGGAAGGTATTCCAGAAGATGTTTTTCGATAAATATTTTACACGCACCCTCCGTCTTAAGATGGAAAGGGACTTCCTTTCCCTCAAGCAGAAAGATGAGGAATCTGTGGGAGCGTACGAGGCAAACTTTACAAGGCTTGCACGATATTCTTCCGTCATTGTCGTTACCCCCGAATGCAAGGTTGACCGCTTCTTTGGTGGGCTGAAGCCTAGCTTGCGGAAAGCATTAGCGAACCGTGACTTCGACAGCTATGAGGAAATTGTCCGATGTGCCCTCAAGGTTGAAATGGAGATCGGAGAATCACATGGGTATCATGGGGACAAGAAGCAGAAGGTAGACTTCAATGCTGGTGGTCCGATGGATAAATCCAACGGCGCTAAGAAATTCCAGCACCCCACTTGCCAAAAGTGTGGAAAAAAGCACCCTGGAAATTGCCTTAGGGGGACAAGAAAATGCTTTAAGTGTGGAAGAGAAGGGCACCTAGCTGTTAACTGTCAGCAAGAAGGACCCGCGGCTGCGACGGAGGGGAGGAACGCTCCGTTCGAACCTCAACGCGTTGTTCAATGCTTCAAATGCAAAGAACCGGGTCATTTTGCGAATCAATGCCCTAATCCAAGGGTTATCGGAGGCAATCAACAACCTCCAAGACAGCAAGGAAGAGCTTTTGCCATCACTTCTTCCGAAGTGAACCCCGACAACGAAGTGGTGACAGGTACGCTAGTTATTCATTCAAGAATAGCGAACGTACTTTTTGATTCAGGTTCTACGCATTCTTTTATATCTCAAAAGTTTAGTAGAATAATCCCTGCACCACCACAAATCATGGAAGTAAAGATGTCGGTGAGTACGGCAAATGGGGCAATCATTGCATCCCATGAGTATAAGTCCTCCCCTGTTATAATCTGTGGATTGAATTTCCCGTAGAACCTCTTCATACTCTCTTTGGTGGAATTTGATGCAATTCTTGGCATGGATTGGCTTTCCTTATATAGAGCCAACATAAATTGTCGGGAGAGGGAAATCACACTCCATATGGAGAATCGACCCCCGATTCTTTACAAGTGTTAGGAGGAAGATGAATCTCCTTTAGCTCCATCATCTCAAGCATGGATATTACTGCCTTATGAGAACGCATATCTGGCTCAGATGATTGAGTCCAAGGAAGAAACCACCCTTGAAGAAATGCCTATTGTGAGGGAATTCGCTGAAGTATTTCCCGAGGAACTTCCTGGTCTTCCTCCAAGAAGAGATGTTGAGTTCTCAATTGAACTTATACCTGGGGCGCTACCAATATCGAAGACTCCATATAGAATGGCTGTGGTTGAGCTTGAAGAACTGAAGAAACAACTACAGGAGAATCTGGATAAAGGGTTTATACGCCCAAGTGCATCACCATGGGGTGCACCAGTCCTCTTCGTCAAGAAGAAGGATGGGTCGATGCGGCTTTGCATCGATTATCGTGAACTTAACAAAATCACGATAAAGAACAAGTATCCTCTCCCAAGAATCGATGACTTGTTTGATCAGCTGCGTGGAGCACAATACTTCTCCAAGGTCGACTTGCGGTCGGGATATTATCAAGTAAGGGTGAAGAAGGAAGATATCCCCAAGACTGCTTTTCGTACAAGGTACGGGAACTATGAATTCATAGTAATGCCTTTTGGACTCACCAATGCTCCAGCAATATTCATGGACTTGATGAATAGAGTCTTTAGAGATTACCTAGATAAATTTGGGGTAGTCTTTATAGATGATATTCTAATATACTCCAAAACCAAGGAGGACCATGAGGAGCATTTAAGAACTGTACTGGAGACTTTGCGCAAGGAGAAGCTCTATGCCAAGTACAGCAAGTGTGAGTTCTGGTTGAAGGAGGTCTCATTCTTGGGCCATATCATCACAAGCAATGGGATATCTGTGGACCCCTCCAAAACAGATGCAATTGAGGGATGGCCGAGGCCAACATCGGTAACTGATATCCGTAGCTTCTTGGGGTTAGCTGGATATTATCGACGATTTGTGAGAAACTTCTCCCGATTTTCCAACCCTCTTACCAAGCTAACTCGAAAGGGAGTAAAGTTTGCTTGGAGTGATGAATGCGAAGAAAGCTTCAAGGAGTTGAAAAGGAGGCTTATCACTGCACACGTGCTCACTTTACCCACAAGTGGGGAGCTTTTTGTGGTATTCAGTGATGCTTCGAAGAAGGGCTTAGGATGTGTGCTGATGCAGAATGATAAAGTGATATCCTATGCCTCAAGGCAGTTGAAAATCCATGAGAGAAACTATCCAACGCATGATCTGGAGTTGGTGGCGGTGATCTTTGCCTTGAAAATCTGGCGGCATTATCTCTATGGAGAGAAATGTGAGATATATACTGACCACAAAAGTCTTAAATATATATTCACACAGAAAGAGCTTAATATGCGCCAGAGAAGATGGATAGAGCTCATCAAGGATTATGACTGTTCAATACATTACCACCCTAGGAAGGCGAACAAGGTGGCGGATGCCCTAAGTAGAAAGGATCCAGTAATTCTATCAATGATGAGAATTGAGAAGGATCCAATCTTCTTAGACTTGATGAAGATGGACGTGGGAATCATAAAGAAGGGAACATCATCAATCCTTTTACAAATGATTGCTCAACCATCTCTTTTGGAAAGGTTAAAGGATGCTCAAAAGGATGATGCGAGAATCCAAGAAAAAGAGGAAGCTATCAAAAAGGGAAAATCCTCAGAGTTTAATGTTAATGAAGAAGGAATTGTGCGGTTTGGGAAAAGACTATGTGTCCCATCAAGTTCGGAGCTGAAGAAGGAACTTTTGGATTATGCACATAGTTCAAATTTCTCTATTCACCCAGGGAGCACAAAGATGTATTGAGATCTCCGAGAAAACTTTTGGTGGGATAATATGAAGAAGGATATCGTTGAATATACATTAAAGTGCCTGGTGTGTCAACAAGTGAAGGCAGAGAGGCAGAAGTCTAAGGGGATGATGCAACCATTTCCCATACCAGAATGGAAATGGGAGAACATCACCATGGACTTCGTCACTGGACTTCCAAGGACATCCAAAAGCAACAATGCAATCTTGGTTATTGTGGATCGTCTTACAAAGACTGCACACTTCATTGCTACTCGAGAGGATTTCTCTTTGGATCAACTGGCATGGATATATATCAGGGAAGTGGTACGGTTGCATGGAGTCCCACTATCTATTGTGTCTGACCGAGATCCAAGATTTACCTCTAAGTTTTGGAAGAGTCTTCAACATGCTCTGAATACTGAACTGAACTTCAGTACGGCCTATCATCCTCAAACTGATGGCCAATCCGAGCGGACTATCCAAACACTTGAGGATATGTTGAGAGCGTGCTCAATGGACTTTAAAGGAGGATGGGATCAACATCTTCCTCTAGTTGAGTTCTCTTATAATAATAGTTTCCACTCGAGCATCCAAATGGCACCATATGAAGCCCTGTATGGGAAAAGGTGTAGAACACCGGCATGTTGGGATGAGGTCGGTGAACGTAAGCTGCTTGGACCAGAAATGGTCGAAGAAATGGTGGAGAAGGTGAAAACCATTCAGCAGCATATCAAGGCAGCCCAAAGTCAACAGAAGAGTTATGCAGATAATCGTCGACGACACCTTGAGTTGAAAGTCAGAGACATGGTGTTTTTACGCATATCTCCATGGAAGAATGTCATGAGGTTTGGAAAGAAAGGGAAGTTAAGTCCAAGGTACATCGGCCCCTTTGAGATTCTTGATCGTGTTGGGGCTGTGGCCTATCGACTAGAACTTCCACCTACTATGGCCAAGGTGCATGATGTCTTCCATGTATCCCTCTTAAGGAAGTACATACCAGACCCTTCACATGTACTCTCTTCTGAGGTGGTACAATTAGAAGACGATCTTTCTTATGAGGAGAAACCAGTGAAGATCTTGGATCGTAGAGAAAAAGTTCTACGAAATAAGACAATGCCCCTCGTCAAGGTGTTGTGGAGAAACCACAAGTTTGAAGAAGCAACTTGGGAGTTGGAGGATATGATGAAGCTAAGTTACCCACATTTGTTTTAGTGTGGGAAAAGGAAAATTTCGAGGGCGAAATTTCTTAAGGGGGGAATGTTGTAACGACCCAAAATTTCATTAATGGAAAATCCCTCTTGATCCAGTTAAATGTTTCTTTATGAAAAATGTTTTTATAAGATGTCAACTTCTTTAGTTTAACGTTAAGATTTGTGACCGTTACTTTTATAGTCGTTGAATAGTGATCATCTGGGTAGTTTAAATATAAGGCTTTAAGGAACCAATTTTCTACTCAGACAAAGGAAGCGATGGCCTCATCCAGTAGAATTGCCCCTTACGAAGCCCATTTGTCAGAGCTCGGAAAGGAGGTGGCGTCTTTGGGCTTTGCCCTTGACCAAGCCCAAGCTGAGCTTCATCAAGTCAAGCTCGAACGTGATCGTC
Organism: Viscum album; assembly: GCA_963277665.1. Classification (NCBI taxonomy): domain Eukaryota; kingdom Viridiplantae; phylum Streptophyta; class Magnoliopsida; order Santalales; family Viscaceae; genus Viscum; species Viscum album. The sequence continues at coordinate 512,402,448 of OY728145.1, forward strand.
TACGGGAGAAATGGAAGTTGATAGAGATTACCACTCGAGCGATGTTATCCGAGCAACCCCAAGAGTCTGTCACCATCGCACACCTTACCCTTAGGTCTTATGCGGCTATTTTAAGGGGTTATGTAACAAATAAGTAGCACCATGTTCATGTATATTATTTTTGTATATAATAATGAATATAATTTCTAGTCATTTTTGATACATTGTAATTAGTTTTTAAAGTACAAACGGTGTTTTTAGTTATTATTTAATTAAGAATTATATTTTATTAAATTAAAGGATTTTTTAATTAAATAATATTTTAATAAAATATTATTATTAAATTAATTTTTATTAAATATAAATGATCTTATAATTTTATGAATGCAATTAAAAATTTTATTAAGGTTTGAAAGCCATTTCTGTCAAAACCCGTGAATTTTTTATAAATGTCGGTTTTTATTTTAAAAGTGAAAATTCACATATTTAGAAAATTATTTAGATAAAATAAATATTATTTTTGGAATCAGGACGTCGAAATTATCCAAAGGTGTATTTTTCATAATTTTCCGAGACAGTCAAATTTTTGGGTAAAAATTAAATACCATTTAAATATATAATGTGTTTTATGACATCATAATGACCCAATGGTGATGTAATAAAATACCATAATCCTTATGTTCGGCCAATATGTGTTTTATCATTAAAATAATGAGGTTTTGGGTTTGTTTGACTCACTTTTCAAAGCATTAATGGAGCCCTCAAGACTTATTCAACACTTTGCCTTTTTAAATTAATTTCCATGGGAGTGTGACTCACCTCCACATAAGCAACCCTAATTTTTTAATAAGTTCGGACCTTGGCCTTGTAAAATATTGTTTTCCTCTTTCCTTTTCCAGAAACCATGGGCAAATACCATGGGATGGTTTGTGGTTTGGATTATTTTAATATAAGGGGTCCCAAACCTAAATAATAAAGAATTCTCTCACCTTTCCTATATAAACCCACCCAAGCTCCCACTTCCTCCTCACCCAAAGCCCTTGAAGTTCGTCCAACCTCTGCCCTACTCTCTCTAGAATCCTCTCAAGGTGCCCCAAGCTCCCAAGAAGCCTCTCACAAGCCTCTCTCTAGCCTTTGGAAGCACACTTCCAAGTAAGGGTTTTTCTTCCTTTCTCATTTTTGTCAATTTTCTTTAAGTTGTATTGCCCTTTTAATTTCAATTATGAATGTTGGGGTATGGTTTATCACCTCCCCCATACTTCCCTCTTATTGTTTGAATGATGGGAGAACCCTTTCTCTCTCATTAAATGCCTCCCATGTACACCCGTTACTATGCCGAAATTCCGAAAGGAACTTCTCTCTATTCTTTTACATTCAAGCAATCCTTTTGTATCATGAATCTAAATTCCATTTCTATTGTTGGGACATGTATATATATGACCTCCCTACTGTCCATTACATTTAAATATGATGATTAACCCCTTTCTCTCTCATCAACCTTTTTTTATGAATTCTTATGTCACGCCGTTACGCTGCCGAAATCGCACCGATTTTCTAAGCCAATGTCTTTGTGTAGTGAATATCATGCCCATTTATCCATCAAGGGTATTCACCTTTATGCACATTTACATATTGATTTTAAAGTTTCATTTATGAATTCCACATTCCTTTATCGTGGAATAAATGATTATGTTTTATGAATCCATGTTTTATGATCCATGTGGCACACTTATGCATGAAATTAAATGTTTAAGAATGGTGCACCCTTTATAGCGCTCCAATGCATTGGGTAAAGTATAGTATCATGATACGTCATGTGAAATGAGTGTTTACTCATGCTAATTCAAGTGCAACGAGGGTTTACTCATGCTTCAAGTGCAATGAGGGTTTACTCATGCTCCATGTGCAATGAGCCTTGGCTCATGCTAATTCAATGTTAAGTGTTGTTGCCACATTTCCATGTTATGATTATCATGCTTTATCATGCCTTTATGTTCATGTTTCTATTATGCTCTATTGATATGCCTATTTCCTAACATGTATTTCACTCCTCATGTTATTCATTGTTTACTCCCTTACTGGGCTTTATAGCTCACCCTTTTCTTATGCATGTCCTCAGGTTATCCCATGCAATGCTAAGTACGAAGGAATGTAGTGGTCATGTAAAGGAAGTTTTCAATAAGGATGTTGTATTTCAAGTTTAAATTTTTTATGTAATGATCCTAAGCCCCAAAGACACTAAACCTCTCGATCTTCTTTGTTGTATCAAGTGAAGTTTTATGTAATAAAGCTTGTTTAAGTTGTAATAAAAAGCAGGGTTGTCATATACTAAATATGACACAATTATAAGAAGGAAAATTCCAGTGATAAAATTTTGGGTCATTACATCCTGAGTTCCTAGGCCTCCATGGAACAACATGGTGAATCGTGACATATCCCCACCCACACATCTCCTCCATGGAATAGCTCAGACGACAATGGTATAGTTTTCTAACATTCCAAAATATGTAAATATGAAGTGAAACCTCCTTACCAGAGAAAATGACTTTCTATGTTATATGCTTATGGATTTGGTTTTCCTACATTATTCCTCTATTTAAAATTTCAAAAATAAAAGAAGTGGTACCAAACAAAAAGAAAGATAAAGTGACTAATAAATAAAAAAATAATAATAATAAACATCTCATATTGAAATGAAATGTGCGTTTAACAATTCTCTCTACCGTGATAATTTATTCCCAAATAATGTCTGTAGCATCCCACATTAAAGAAAATGTGAGTAAATTCTTCCTACATTAATACCTCAAGATCTTATTTCTCAAGGATATTCTTTGCACGCTACCAAAAAACATGGAATAGAGGACTCAACATACCATGCATAACTGTGTCTTTATAATCTATGATATTAATACGATAATCAATTATGGAGGTCCCATTATCTATTTCCAAATACACCCACTCCACTATATGGGATGGTACAAAAGATATATCTTAAGCTTGCTAATTTTAAGCACATCCTGAATAGAAGACATTTAATATGGAAATTCTATCATATATTCCACATTTTGAAGACACTCTACAATCTCAAATGGCGAGGAATATTGTGTCATAAATATGGCCTTCTTTCGTAATTAATGATGTCACATCAAATTAAACACTCAAAGAAACATTATATCACCAAAACAACTTCAATGAATATTGAAAATTCTCAATATATGATATTTGGTGACTCTAAGGTAAACAAATTTTGTAAAGGCTCATCCAGAAGAAAAGATTTTGACTAATTATTATTCAAAAGAAGAGCATAAAAGTGACGAAAGGGGTCAAACAAATAGAAATTCCCTCAATCAAAAGACTAAGAATCATGATATGGAATATAATCATAATATGACATTCCATTTCAGTAATCAGAGTCACCAGAAGACTCCCACTCAGATTTTGACTTCTCCTGGTTGAACAGCTTAAGAAGATTTTCATCCATCTTTTTTGACACCTTTGAAGATGATCTAGTCTCGATCTTCAGAAGATGAGAAAAAACCATGTGAGGTCTTCTCTTTTGTGGAATAGAGGTGAAATCTTAACCATCAGTCATCCTTGGTTCACCACTAAAGAAAACATCCTTTAAGGATCGAACGTTTCCTAGAGAAGGGGTTCTGTTGTTTCCCCCTTCATCATCAGAGACATTCCCCCATTTCCCAGAAACATTAAAATACTACAGGATCTTCTTAATTTCCTGGTGACAATCAACATGCTGCGATATATCAATTTGATTAGATACATCAACCAAGGAAGGCGCAATAATTACTTCCTCCATTAAGGTAACCTCCTTAACCAAATCATCTTGAATATTAGAAGGACCAGTATGATATCTTTTAGGGGATGAATCAATCATCAACTCTTTGCCTTTCAAAAGAGAGAGTTGAGAATCAGGCTTACCCAAAAGCAACCCAACAGCCACACTAGAATCTGGTTCTTTTGTGGGGTCACAGTCCTTATTATTAGGTTTTGAAAAAGTTGATTCTTTCACATTTAGATTTCTTCGACAAAGGGTGGTAGGATGACCTTTCATCCCACACTTCTCACAAGAAACATTTTTCTGTAATAGCTCCATAGAGTGTCCAACAACCATACATTCAGAGCAGAAGAGGGGATTTTTTTCATACTCAACATAAATTTGAATGTTATAAGATGGAGTAGATAGGGTTACCTTGTCAATTAGTGTGGATCTTAGATCAACCTCCACTATCATCCTAGCGAAGTTACCAAATCGAACATCCTCAGTCTCCTTATCATGAAAAATATGAGTCCCAATTGCCAAGCCAATGTCATACAGAATCTTCGGATGCCAAAGGACCCAGTTAAGACCATGAAGTCGAACCCAAACCTGAGAAAAATCATTTCTTGCACGAGAGACATTGAAATCTAATGAACATTCAAGGAAATGAATCCAACCAGGTTTTAGACATTGTGAACCAATACTCCATGCACAAAGCTTCAATTCATCTGATGGAAATAGGCAGTGAAAAAAAAACACAACCAAGAGACACACATTTCCAATTGGATAAACCCCACAACATCAATGTTCTTTAGAACAAGTCATATAGCTTACACTATTGTTCACCTTTGGTCAAGACAATGTGCGCAATCAAGGAGTTTTTTTCCATTTCCAATCTCTCAGTAAGCGCTGTAGGATTGGCCTCAACATGCGTAGATGAACCTTTACGAAGAATTATTCCTCGGTGTGAATCATTGAGTATAGACCCATCCATATTCGACCCAACAAGTCTATCTTTTATCACATTCACAAAGGAATGGACTATAGGAAGAGGAGAGACATGTGATTCTATCCACGCAACCCACAAGGACTCCGCAATCCCGAACTCAAGAGAGGACCTCTTCCCCACCACATCAAAACCCGCTTATCCAGAAGAGATCCGCGTGAAATCTGAATCCTTCAAGGAACTCGATATCATTACACCAACCATTCCAATCTATTGAATCCTAGATCCTGTAACTGGATTTGTTGTAGAGGGAAATCTGGCCTTTCTATCCATGCTCACGGCAACCGATGGACCGTAGCGACGAACAGAGATTCGCGAATCACATGAGACCTCCTTCACAGGATTCACCTTAGCATCGGGAGGCGCCTTAAATTCCATATCTGCTCTATCCCAATAAAGAACACTCATCCAGATATGATGAGTAAAGAGAGGACTAAAATGGAAATCCATACAAGTATTTGAATGGATCCATTTTAATAGATGATTAAAATATATTATTATATAAAAACTCAAATGATGATAAATACTCTCCTAGCCCACATTCCACCGAAGTCCAAAACATAATCTTAGATAATATTCTTGAGAAGTTTTTTGTCTTTATTAGTATAAACATCCCTATAATGATGACAAGTTATACTAAAATTCCATAGAGAACACATATCATCCATAAGACCCTTCTAAAATAAAAAATTAAATATTGGGTCTTGAACAAAACAAATAATGAAGCCACACTATGAACCTTCATATTACCTTCTAAAAATAGGTGTCTATGATCTTCCACATTTTTTTCCTCCATAATTAGAGGGAAGTGGGTTAACTTCATCAACTAATTGACCATTTTCATATCACATCCTTTACAATATGATACCGAGTAAACATTATAAAAATTACTACATAGATATAATCCCACTTTCATATTGGAATGGGAATGAGATAAAATAATCATACTAGATTCTGATGCTATAATTAATCTAGTTCAAAAGGAATCAAGATACATGATCAATAATGTCCCACTTCATCCTTGGCCACCTAGAGTGGTGTCTCAAATAGTAAGACAAATTTTTAACATTGGGGTGAAATGAACAACTAGAATGATTCCCACCACTAATCACCTCCTACCTCAAACCAATGTAACCACCAACTCTTTCCAAAAATAAAATGATTATTTAGGTGACCGAGAGATATCACCCAAGAACTTACAACTTTATAGACTCTACGTATATACTAATAGTAAGGATTATTTATTTTCACTAGTTGAATCCACTCATCTAAGGAGGATGTGACGTCTACATTGGTTAAAAACATATAATCATACTCCACTTCCACATTCAAATTCAACGCTAAGAATATGATCATTAAAACTCACTAATTCCAAAATTCTTTTACTACATGAGTCACCAAATTTCTTCTCAAGGAATCTTCCATGAAATTCCCTTTATCATGGGAATATTCCAAGTAAAAATAAATATTATAGAGGTACTCAACCCATCACATCTTTCTAAATTTCAAATCCATATGTGAAAAGTTATACTTGAAATTTTTATAATTAATAAAATGGTGACCGTCTCCTCAAAGAGATAGTGGTTCTATCATTTCAAATGGTCTATCATCACAATAAATTAAATGTCATTTTCAGGTAGTTCTTCTCATGGGGGAATAAATTGGGTGATCCATAAGAAATAACAAGATCTTTTAACATCAGCACTCACAACAACCTCAAACCTAAATAATTATAATAAATTAAAAAATATAAGACCAGATTAGGGAAGTTTAGTATAAGATCTATAGTCAAAATCAATTTTAACTCCTTAAAGGACCTCTATAATTTCTTATCCTACTCAAATATCACTCACTTTTTGGTTAAATATATTGAATAAGATTTAAAACTGAATAAATCTTGAAAAAAAGACTTTTATAATACATATATATTCCTAAGATGGTTCTAATCATTAATATATTATTGGGTATCTACTAGAATATCACATCCTCGATCTTCTTAGGATCCAAAAAAATTATCTTCTCATAAACCACATGACCCTTGTAATTCACTTCACGAATCCAAAACAATAATTTCAATATCTTAGCATATAAGAGGTGAGACTTTATGTTTTTAAAAAAAATATGGTTCTAATGAACCTATTTAATTTAAAAAAAAACAAGATATCATAAAAACACCATAATAAGTGTGTTGGGGTACCAATGAATGGTTTGGTTAATCTAGATCATGAAAACTATAGGGGAAATGGTAAGTACAAACAACATAATCAAATACTCAAAATTTCCATACATAATTTATAAGGTGATATTAGGAATATATGCTTCCTTATCCAGCATATGATGGTATCATGACCTAATTTCAATATTATAAAACCACCACAACTCTTTGAGATTATTGAATAAATCATCAATTTAGGGAAAAATATACTTATACTTAGCATTCACTATATGGTGATTTTGATAATCCATGAAACTTTAGAGGATCCAATCCTAATTATTTATATATGTATAACCAAATACACCCATTATAACAAACTATGGTGAATAAAAAACTTCCTCTCAAATCTTGTAACTGACATTTCAATTATTTAATCTATATAGGGGCCATTCTATATGATGTAAAAAAGATGGGTGTCATCCTTTGTAGTATATTAATAGAGAACTCTATATCCCTTTCTAGTGGAAATTAGTAAATTATTTAGTAAAAAACTTAGAATACTTGTTCACTACCAAAGAAATATGATCATCCATATCATATTTAACTACATGAAAAAATCTGACTAGACATCTAGAAGAAGATTGAGACTATATACAAAATAAGGGTCCCTTCCCTTCCTGACCAGGGGTCTCACTAAACTAGGAATGTGTGGGTGTTCCCATTAATAGAATGGAATAAAACCATTTTATTATAGAAAAAAATTTGGTCCATAGAATAAATAAAATATTCTATTAAAAAATAAGATAAAAAATATCCAAATTAAGAACCATGAAATCCAAAAAAAACATTAACATTAGGAACCACCACCTACCACTCAAGGCACATGAAACCCTACTCTATCTTATTTCCAAAGAGATTTAAAATGTTCATCATATAAGTAATCATATCATATTGTAAACCCAATAAATAAATTAAATTATAAAAATAGAATGAATACGATTCACCTATATTAAATAAATCTAAATATATATATGTTCCGATAAACATTGTTCCTCCCATAGTCACTAGACCAAAATAAAAATCTTCTAGTACATTCTAAACTATATATATAATCTTATATTTAAGACCACCCTAAGACATCATTGATGCATGAGAGTGACTTCTAGTATAGTAATGGGACACCATTCCCTTGTATACATCTAACAATGCCTGAGAGCCTCTGATGAAAAAAGACACAACTATGCTACCCTAGGGAGTATTTTCTCTAAATCACATGAGATTTCATAGATTCCCACACTATGGGAATGACAGGGGGCACCAGAATGTCTGGATTGGGGGTATATATTATAAAACACTTTAATAAAACAACTAACTTACACTATAATGATTTCTGAGGCATAGAATATGATGGATGATGCATGTTATATTTACCACATTTATATAACTCTTTTCAATTCCTTTCCCAATTATAATAAGAGCTCTAATAACCCCCTGTGGTGCAGAGGTACCACTCAACCCCATCAATCCCTCTATATCGCTTTATACCATAGCCTATATATAAAATAACTATACATATGACTCTAATAAAATAATTTTAATCCTAGATTAGATCACCAAAATTATCCCCATTTCAAAGAATCAATCATTCATGTAATTATTAATGATAATAATAGGTGTAAAATCTAATCAATGTGGAAAATCAAGAAGACAAATCCATTACCAATCGATTTCACCACACTAATGTCATAAGTTATCTACCCTTTTCCACCCACAATTCCTTTGTGAAGAACTACTTATTAATCATATGTTTGATTTTAGCATGTGAATTATTCTTTTGTAGCTTTTCTGCAATGATATACTATCACCACATATGACTAGGCCATTCAATAATGTATATGCAAAATATTAACTTATAGATATTAGGGGAAAAAATAAAACTAATGATCATGTTGGGCCTTGTGTCTTGGGATTATGGGTCACCTAAGGGTTCCCCTTCAACCCTTAAAAGGGAGATTATCCATAATAAAATAAAAAATCCTTTGGGAAATTAGGGCTCACCAAAAAATCCACATGAAAATCTAGCCTGACCCATCCATATGTTGGGCATCCCTGGATAAAAAAAATGTTTCCAAAAAATAATAAAAACTAAAAATAGTATACATTATTATAAAAATAACCTAATAAAAACCCATCACTTTATAACCTAAAATAAATTGATCATGATATCACATATACATCTTGATCCATAAAGTAAAGACCAAGATGGGGAGTCCAATACAAAAACAGATCTCAACATTGATATTGGAAGATCCCCAAAATTCTCTATAAGGGAAACCTCCATATGGCCCATGTCACAACCAATCTCATGCCATGAAAATATAAAAATAGTCAAGGTACAACACCATATGACATGTTTCCCTTACTTTTACATGTATCCTACAAAACCAAGTATTAATACACATAATATAATTTTTATAGCATGAGGAAAATCCAAAATGATACAACCATGATTGCACATAAAATCTATTGGCTAAAATTACTATGTAGGTTTATAGGGATTTTCTTTCTTGAAAGGAATAAAAATAAGTAGAAGAGTTATGTGAGAGTGGATATATAGTATTCCATGCACCATGTCATGGAGGACTTTCTTAATGGGAAAATTCTATAGACACCTTGATAATGTCGAAATCACATGAAAATTTTCTAAAAATATATGGACCATAGAGTATATGTACTATAGATATTTTCCCATGCATCAATAGTTTTTAGTTACCCATAATGTAGCAAAGATTTCTACATCACAACTATGCATTGTTCTATGGAGTTTTTGAAGTTAATAGAAGTGAAAAATTACACTCTATTACTCTAACATGAGTCAACATCATAATTATATAGGTCATGCTACTTATCTATTGATAGTGTAATATTCAGTATAATGTCACAATAACATAAGAATAAGAGTTATTTATTTAGGAGGATAGGATATAGTAAACCACGAGACACCACACCACAACACTAAAGACCACACCATAATAAGTTTACAGTAATTTATAGATACATAGAAACAATGATGGTCATGATATAGTAAATGATAAAAGAGTGATATTATTACATGGAGAATATTACCATGACACAATAATTTCATTTTCAGTCTGTCACTATTTTAAATGAGGGTGAGTTATGGGTTGAAATGTCTAGTGTGTAATTTGGTTTTTATGAAGCATGATGGAACTAATAAAAATAGGTTCCACTTTGAAAAATCCTGGACATAGGATAATAAATCCTAACCATTGGATTTATATGTAAAGTGATAGAAATCTATAGTGAATCATACACATAGAAAAATAGAGGGAATTTTTATAGAGTAGGAGTTTAGAGTAAATTTTCCATAGTTGATCTGGAAAGTTTAATGTAATTGAAGGATTTATTCCCAGAGTCTCGTGATTATTGGAAAACAATAATGAATGTGCTAAGGGAAAGCACCACCATTTTATTTATTTCATCATCATCTTTATGTGAATAAATAATGTGTCAATATATTGGTTAGTGAGTTCCTTTTTGATGAAGTGAAGTGAGTTATTTAATTGTTCTTTTTATTTAACTTGGATGTTCATTGATATTTCACCAAATTGTAAAGTAGTGAGTTTTAGTAATATGTTTCATAGAAACAATGTGTTACATTCTCCTTGTACTAGAATAGTGTGTTTGAACCATGTAAAAATACCTTGTTTCATTTATTATATTAATTACTCTTGAGATGAATGAAAGATAGAAATTTAAGTGTTCCAAAAGATGATAGAATAATTTCCACTCATAATAAAGAATTGAGTTTCAGGAATTTATACCCACCATCACCCCCTTAAAGTATTATCTTATATAGGGATCTAATAAGTAGTATTAAAGGGAGGTTTATTTTTTCAAATATGGAATCGTAGAATCGGTTTTCAATCATAATGGTTTTCCCATATCTAGAGAGAGTACTTTCCAATTTTATAAAATTAAGATGTAACATTACTTAAGATCCTAGTAAAGGGATATTTAAACTGTGTCCATTTTCAAAATCACTATTAATATTAAATTTGGGTCCCTAATGGATATATATCACCAACAATTAGTAGTAGATTAAAAAATGATAAATTCATTTGGAATTTCTTGTTACAGTCCCATTTTCACAAATTTACTATCCTATAAAACCTCTCATGAAATATGGTAAATTCTTCTGAATGTCTATGAGTGTGATTAAATGGTTAGGGAGGAAAAGTTATAAGGTCTATGGAACAAATATTAAAATTTGATAATTAATTTAAATGAGATGGTTAATGTATTTTTAGTTCATCTAAATGTTCTTGTTTAGTATATATAGGGCCTTAGTGAAGATCTAAAGGATGATAATATCATAATGAGGTTCATGATAATACTTCATCGTCAATTTAATGTAAAATATTTGGTTCTATAGGATTATGATATGAAATAAATTTCAATAGAATGGTTTCATAGTAATCTTGAGGATATAAGATCAAAAATGAAGATAATGAGTCAATAATGAAGGAAATTACCAAAGAAGTGGATTTTAATTACATGTTGAAACTTTAAAAAAATGAGAATCTAGAACAGAGTTAATTTTATGAGGTTATTTAATTTTTTATCCTCAAATCATAAAATATTAAGATGATGATTTAAGGCCAAGATCCCTTTTTTAACCTCAATTTTGGTGAAGTGGGACATCTTGGGGCTAATTTTCCAAAATAAAAGATAATTATGATAAATATAGGAAACCTATGAAGATGAAAAATTAAGGTTCAAATAATTATAAATGGAGTTTAAAAATAATAATATAGTTCTCAAGAAAGAGAATTAGAAAAAATTGAAAGTTCTAAGGATAAAGGTGTGTTGATGAATATTGAAAATAATCAATGAAATATTGATATTGATGATTATAATGAAATATTTGGAAGGTTTGTTTTATAGAATAAAATTGAGGTATCCATTGAAGAACATGATGTGTGGGGAGGAAATATTGTAAAGTATAATTCAATGGTACATGATTTCAACCTCTACATGCAACAACATGAAGAATAAAAGTTAGAGATGAAGTCTAAAATTGAAAAAATCAGATCTAGAAATTTAGGGGAAATATGAAAAGAATAATATCATAGACTTAAACTTGAATAAAAAACAAAATTCGTTTATTATTGATATAAAACTATTAATGAATGAGGAAAGAGAATTGAGGAGATGTAAGAGGAGTTTGTGAACTGGAATCAAATGTGTAGAGATCAAGGATGACTATTTTTAATCAGAATGATAATAGAAAAAACATCATTATCATCATCAAGTCAAGATAATGGGATTTTTTAAGGAAAAATGCATTCTTATTCCTCAAGATTAGTGGTTTTTTATTAAAATAAAATATCTAGTTATCATAAACCACAATCACCAACACCCTAAAATAAGGTGTTTCTTTTCATCATTGGAAAGAAAACATACCATCTATCCAAGAAAACTTATAATGCCTCAATTGTCATATTTTTTTATGATGAAAATATAGAAAACACATATTTAATGTTCCCTATTTCTAGGAGGACCCTCTAAAAGAAACAAAAATCCAAATAGGAAAGAATAATTTCTAATCATTCATTTTCTTTTAATGGTTATTTTTTCAATGAATGATTCAGGAATAAGTTAATTAATTGCACTTTAAGAATGAAAAAAATGTGATCAATAATTCCTTGTTGTGGAATAAATAAAAAACTATAACCTTGGACAAAACACATTAAAATTATAAACATTTTCATAGTTTTTTTAGAATAATAATACCTCACATAAATAATTTTTGAGAAGTTTCACTCATGGCCAACATGGGATATGAGAGGGAACTCAAAAAAAGATAAAGTTACTAATATTTCCCCAAAGGAAATTGATGTTATTAATATTTTCATGACTTATTATATTCCCCATTTACTTATTTTATATGAAATGTGCATAATTTGTGTGAAATATTAATGTTTTAATATTAAGTATAATATTTGAGCATTTTTAGAAGTAGTCAAATTGAGTCAGTTTAATTTTTTACTTATAACTATCACTATAATGATCCAAATTGTGTGGTTCGTGTTTTGTAGGATTCTCCTTTCAATATAAAACATTTCATTAGAAGGCACCATGATCCAATTCTTCCATTTGAAGGGACATATGGTCCTCACAAACAAGACCAAAGAATCTGTGAAGAAACTGGACTATTCATGAAGATTGATTTACTGGGCTCAATCAAGATGTTCAAAAACCTTAACTCTCCACCATAATTCGGGGGACACTACATGTCATCTTGGATAAAAATTTCATGGCCCAAATCCAAGTAAAAGGGGCCCAAATAAATCTTTTAAGTTCAGCCCACCATTCTGGACGAGAATGAAAATCAGTATAGCATGCATGACATATCTCCTGATGTAATCATCCAAGAGAGCTGAGATTTTTTAGTGTGAAAGAGGAGATGTATGCGGCCGACTTTGTTGAATAAACCATTCAGATTTGAAGGCATCGTAATATTCAAAAACCCTTTCACATTATGGACTTCAAAAAGACTGGATTGAAATGGACAGTTTAAGTTTGTTTATTCAACCGGACATAACTTTTTATCCTTACTTCCAAATGACTCCAAATTTTGAGAGTAGTCGGAAAATATTATTGTCTACAACTTTGAAGAAGGAGATATTAGAAGATTCGTCTGTCTAAATTTCCAAATTGGCGATGCAAGTGGAGGGACATATTGGGAATGCAAACATTCCACTCCTTGGGCTATAAATACTCTCCCCTTCTCTCCTTGAGAGGGGTTGGAATTTCAGAAGAGAGGAGATCATATTGGCACGACCAAAGCTTTGCCAAAGGCTTGGGAGGACCTTCCATACACAAGTTTACACTTGAGAGACCTTTCCTCCTCTCTTTCTTTTCACTTACTTTTGTGTTCTTCATTTCTGTAATCTTGTAATTCTCTTTCTTTGTAATTCTGTTTTAATGCAAGTTACTTCTTCAATATCTCTTATTCTCTTCCACCTTCTGTATTTTAATATTAATGTTATTAAAATAGTTTAAATTCAGTTCAATCCCCTTCCCTTCTTTAGCTTCCTCATTCAATCGAAAGTTCATTTTTAATTATCATCATTGTTCGTGTGTGTGTGTCGACGTACCACTCTTTTCTTATCCCTTTCGTTTTCTTCTCTTATTAATTTATAATCATAATCATTATAACCAGATTATTAATCACCCAAATTGATGAGTAAATATCTCATTGGGGTGAGTTATAATTTAGGTATGTTAAGTGATTGAGAGCTTCTGCTCGATGAATATTCTTTGAATTAACATTGTGTATGTTGGACTTAACATGTCATGGATTAATGACTTGTTTTGTTTAACATGTGGTTTCCATGGATTATTGGAACCATAAATACACAACCATAAATAAGATCTGATTGAGATTATAACCTTAAGTTAAGTTAAGTCTTGGTTTAAAGCCTTAACACTTAAGAATTCTAATCAACATCATCTTGTGACATGGGTGTTAATTTAAATGCAATATAAAGAAAAGCTCGAGGATATCACAAGCTTAACTAACCTAATGATGAAATCATCCCAATATTTATCAATTTGGAAAATCAAACATCATCCATAAATCATTTCAATTAAGCTCTGCAAACAAACCCCCCCCCCCTAATCAAAATACAATCAACTAAAAAAACGACTACTAAAAAGTATCATCGCCGAGGATTCGACCCGAGTGCTGCTATACACATTAGCAGAGCACCGGAACCTTGAACGGTCGATAGGCGACAATCGGCCGCACTTTCAAATGGCGCCGTTGCCGGGGATGGTGCTTTAAGTATTCATTAGTTTCTGGTTATTGTAAAAAAAAACCAAAAAAATACAAAAGTTTAAAAAAAAAATTGAAAAAAACACAAAGAAAAACCCGTCTTCCTCTTAAAAATCATAAACTGAAAAAAAAATACAAAGAAAAACCCGTCTTCCTCTTTCTTCCAAAATCTCTCTGAATGCCCCGTAGCCTTCCAAACAATCCCTCGGATTTGTTTGACCCTGAAATTGAGCGAACACTTCGCCAACTTAGGAGGAACATAAGAGATACTCAAATAATTCAAGAACCAGTCCTCATCCAACCAGTTGAAATTGAAATGGCCAATCCTAGGGAACAAACCCTAAAAGAACTTGCTACCCCTGATATGAATTACCAACCTCTTGGAATTAAATATCCAAACATTGAAGCTGACTTCGAACTCAAATCGGGTTTGATTCATCTTCTCCCTCATTTTCACGGGCTAGCCGGTGAGGATCCACATCTTCACCTTAAAGAGTTCCAAGTAGTATGCTCTACCATGAAGCCTCAAGGGGTTTCTGAAGAACAAATCAAGCTTAGAGCTTTCCCCTTTTCCCTAGCGGATTCTGCCAAGTCTTGGCTCTACTACCTCCCACCTGGTTCCATAAACTCATGGGTTGACATGAAGAGACTTTTCCTTGAGAAGTTCTTTCCCGCTTCCCGAACAGCTTCTATCCGAAAGGAAATAAGCGGCATCCGTCAATTCCCTAATGAATCACTCCATGAGTATTGGGAGAGGTTCAAAAAGCTTGTGGAAACTTGTCCACACCATCAAATCCCTGACCAACTCCTGATCCAATACTTCTATGAGGGGTTATTGGCTATGTAGCGAACTCTAATTGATGCCGCAAGTGGTGGTGCTCTTGTTGACAAAACTCCTGCAGCTGCAAGAGATCTCATAAGTAACATGGCTGCAAACACGCAGCAATTCCATACTCGAGCACATGCTCAAGTGAAACAAGCCCAAGAGAATCAATCCATAGAGCCCAACAAGATGACTGAGTGGATGAGTGAACTTACAGGTCTTGTGCGTCAACTAGCGGTGGCTACCAAAGCCCCAACCTCATCTTCTCCACAGTCACTATTCCCTAGACCTATCAAGAATTGTGGAATCTGTAACTCTCCATCTCATCCAACTGACACATGTCCACAACTTCAAGATGATCCATCTGATTCATCTAGTCCAATGGAGCTCAATGTGGCATATGCTCAGCGAAACTTCAACCCTCAACAATCAGGTCAGTTTGTTAGAAACTTCAACCAACCCCACTCTGAGCCCTTCTCTTCTACCTTTAACCCACCTCTGAGGTATGGTAATCCCATTTCTCATCCTCCGCAGTTCCCTCCTCAAAACCCAAACCAGTTTCAATACAGTCAAGGTGTTGGTAACTTCCAACAACCTTACCCTTTTGTCCCTCAACCCCAAAGGAACAATCCTCCTCCTGGATTCCACTATCCTAACGAGCCTTCCCAATTCCCCACCCAATACAATCACTTTCCTAAGAACCAAAATCAAGGACAACCCAATTTGGGACAAGCCTCTTCTTCTAAACAACCATGGGAAAGTGCTGTAGAGGATCTTTCTTCCTTCACCCGTTCTAGCCTCAAGAACATTGAAACCCAAATAGGTCAACTTGCATCCCACCTTAGCCAGCAACAACCATCCAATTCATCCCAACTCCCAGCTCAACCATTACCCAACCCTAAGGGTAATGTAAGTGCAATTGCACTTAGATCGGGAAAGCAAATTGCAATGCCCCATGCTGATTTCTCTACCTCCCCTTTCGATGTTGATCTAGAAAATGAAAAGAAAAAAAAGATGGAAAAGGAACTTGAATCCACTCCTTCACCTCCTTCCATTCCTCTAAGGAACCCAATTCCTTTTCCTCAAGCCATCTTCAAGCCTAAGAAGTCCTTTGAACCTGATCCTGAAATGCTTGACATGTTTAGACGTGTTAAAGTGAACATCCCCATCTTAGATGCCATCAAACAAATCCCTAAGTATGCCAAGTTTCTTAAGGAATTGTGCACCCATAAGAGGAAACTTAGGAACATTGAAAATGTTTCAACCCAACAGTCCATTCCCATGAAGTGCAAAGATCCAGGGACCTTCACGGTTCCATGTCAAATAGGGAGTTCCAACTTTGATGATGCACTCATAGACCTTGGAGCCTCAATAAATGTCATGCCCAAATCCATTTTCTCCAACCTTGGTCTAGGTCCCTTGCACCCAACGGGTATTGTCATTCAATTAGTCAATCGAAGCACTGCCAGTCCTGAGAGGATAATTGAGGATGTTCTTGTTCGGGTCAATGATCTTATCTTCCCAGCTGATTTCTATGTCCTTGACATGGAAGGTGAGACGACTTCTTCTCGATCTCCCCTAATTCTAGGAAGACCATTCCTCATGACTGCGAGAACCAAGATTGATGTCCATTCATGCATCTTATCCATGGAATTCGGTGGCCAACTGGTCAAGTTCAACATTTTCCAAGCCATGCGATACCCATCTGAGGATCACTCTGCATTCTCAATCCATGCTTTTGAGGACACTTCTAAGATTCAATCGAACCCCAATCCACCATGTTCTTCATGTTCTAATGATAAAGGATCTTGTGAAATCTGCACCATGATTAACAAAGTCATAAATGGTGAAGTTGATGTGGACCTCTCATTCATAGACTCCATCAATCTAGAGGAACTTGAAAACTCTCTTGAATCCCACATCAACTCTGATCTCTACTGCTCCACCTTGGACAGTGTTGAGGAAAATGATCCAAACCCATCTGGAATACCTTCTCCTACTCCTAACTTGTCTAGCTCTCAAATCAAGGCTGAAACTGATCTAAAACCACTTCCTTCACACCTCAAGTATGCATTCCTTTTCCATGATCCCTCCTACCCTGTCATTATCTCTGCTTCACTTTCTGAAACTGAGGAGTCCCAACTTGTTCAAGTGTTAGAGGAAAACAAAAATGCCTTAGGTTGGACCCTAGAGGATATTCCAGGAATCAACCCTGCCCTCTGCATGCATCACACCCATCTAGAGGAATCATCCAAACCAATTAGGCAACCTCAAAGAAGACTCAATCCACTCATGCTTGAGGTAGTTAGGGAAGAGATTACCAAGCTTCTTCAAGCTGGTATTATCTACCCAATTTCTGATAGTGAATGGGTTAGTCCAATTCAAGTCGTTCCTAAGAAGGGCGGGATAATAGTTGTCACAAATGAACATGGAGAAGTGGTCACAACTCGAGTGAAAAACAAATGGAGTGTGTGCATCGATTATCGCAAATTGAATGTTGAAACACGAAAAGATCACTACCCACTTCCTTTCCTTGACCAAATGCTTGAGAGATTGGCCGGAAAGTCACACTATTGCTTTCTTGATGGTTACACCGGCTACTTCCAAATTCCAATCGCACCTCAAGACCAAGAAAAGACCACATTCACTTGCCCCTTTGGAACCTATGCCTATAGGAGAATGCCTTTTGGCCTTTGTAATGCTCCTGCAACATTCCAGCGGTGTATGATGAGTATCTTTTCTGAATTCATTGAGAATTGCATGGAGGTCTTCATGGATGACTTTACCATTTATGGCGAGTCATTTGAATCTTACTTACATTCACTCTCTTTGGTCCTTCAAAAGTGTGTCAAGTGCAACCTTGTGCTGAATTTTGAAAAATGTCACTTCATGGTTTCAAATGGGATTGTTCTAGGGCACATAATTTCTCAAGAGGGTATCCAAGTTGATCCAGCCAAAATTGAGGTGATCCAATCACTTCCTGAACCCAAATCACTTCGAGACATTCGGTCCTTCCTTGGTCATGCCGGTTTCTATCGGCGATTCATTCAGAACTTCAGCAAGATTTCCCTCCCACTCACTCGTTTACTTCAAAATGATGTCACATTCAATTTTGATGAGGCTTTCAAGAGAGCCTTCATTGAACTCAAATCTGCTCTCACATCTGCTCCAATAATCCAACCCCCAGATTGGTCCTTACCATTTGAATTGATGTGTGATGCTTCTGATAGGGCCATTGGGGCTGTTCTTGGTCAAAGAAGAGAAAACATTCCTCATGTCATCTTTTATGCCTCAAAAACATTGGATGAAACTCAATCACACTACACTGTGACTGAAAAAGAACTTTTAGCTGTGGTTTTTGCCTTGGATAAATTCCGGCCCTATCTCTTAGGTGCCAAAATCATTATCTTCACGGACCACTCAGCATTAAAGTTCTTACTTAAGAAAAGTGATTCCAAACCAAGGCTAATAAGATGGATTTTAATGCTCCAAGATTTTGACCTTGTGATAAAAGATAAACCTGGAAAAGAAAACCTTGTGGCTGACCACCTGAGTAGAATTTCTAATTCTTCTCATTCTGAAATAATTGATCCTGAATTTCCAACTGAACACCTCTCATCTCTCACTCCAAAGTTACCATGGTATGCCCCAATTGTCAATTACTTGGTTTCTGGTGTTTTCCCTGAATATTTTTCAAAAGAACAAAAAGAAAAGATGAGAAGTGATTCAAAGCATTATTTTTGGGAAGATAATAAACTTTGGAAAACTGGGGCTGACATGGTAATTAGGAGATGTGTTGATGAAACTAAACAATCCTCCATCTTGGAATTCTGCCACTCAATGTCTGGAGGTGGCCACTTTGGACCACAAAGGACTTCTCGAAAGGTCCTAGATTCTGGATTCTTTTGGCCTTCACTCTTCAAGGACTCACACGAGTTCTGTCAATCATGTCCCACTTGCCAAAAGTTTGGCACATTTTCCAAAAGAAACGAAATGCCTCAAAATCCATTAATCTTCTGTGAGCTTTTCGATGTTTGGGGCATCGATTTCATGGGACCTTTTCCCCCTTCCAATGGATTATCCTACATTCTCCTTGCTGTTGACTATGTTTCTAGGTGGGTCGAGGCCAAACCCACTAGGAAAGATGATGCTCAAACTGTGAGTTAGTTCCTCAAAACCCATATCTTCCATCGATTCGGAACACCACGTGCTTTGATAAGTGACTTAGGAACTCATTTCTGTAATAGAACCATGGAGTCACTTTTGAAAAAGAATGGGGTTGTACATAAAACATCCACTGCATATCACCCTCAAACAAATGGAATGGCTGAACTTTCTAACAGAGAAGTGAAAAGAGTGCTTGAAAGAATTGTTAAGCCCACAAGAAAAGACTGGCCCGATAGACTTGGTGAAGCACTTTGGGCCTATCGAACAGCCTATAAGACACCCATTGGGATGTCTCCATTTAGGCTAGTTTTTGGTAAAGCCTGTCATTTACCAGTTGAAATCCAACATAAGTCATTTTGGGCTGTCAAAACATGTAATTTTGATTGTGAAAAATCTGGTGAAGAAAGATTGTTGCAGTTGACTGAATTGGAGGAGCTTCGACTCGATTCGTATGAGAACTCCATTCTCTACAAAGAAAAGGCAAAGTCACTCCATGACAAGAACATTCTTCGAAAGGTATTTCATGAAGGTGAAAAGGTAATGCTCTTCAATTATCGATTTCGACTTCACCCAGGTAAGCTGAATTCTCGTTGGGATGGACCTTTTATTATTACTCATGTTTACCCATTTGGTGCAGTGCAAGTCAAAGACCCTTCTTCAAAAAGAACATTCACAGTTAACGGACATCAGTTAAAGCATCACCATGAGAGGTCTCACAATCCAGGAACCACGTCGACTTCCATCGAAACCCCATCCACTTCAATAGAACCACCACTGGATGGAGACCCGCCAAATCCAAACCAGGGGGCACCTCTTTACCTTTAACTCTCTCTCTATCTCTTCCTCTCTCTACCTCTTTCTTCTTCTTCCTCTCTCTTTCATTTTGTTACCACTTTATTCATCAAACCCTTTATTTTTATCTTTCTTGTGTGGGTGTGTATTTTAAAAAAAAACCTTAAAAACTAAAAAAAACCAAAAAACACAATTACTTAAAAAAATTACAAAAAAAGAGTCATGCTTACTCACCATCTAGTTTTGAAATTTTGTCCAACCATTTTGGGGAGTCAAAAGGCTTGTTTTAAACTCAAATATATTGAATTTTTATCTCAAACTTGGGTAAACAATTTTGTGTCAATAACAAACATTTTGAATGAACAATTTTTGGTGGAAAATGATTCTCCCCTACCGTGAGGAATAACATTAGCCTTCATGCCAAGGTCATCTATGGCCATCTTTTTCATTGTGTGTCTTCACCACTTATTGTGAGTCTTGAGTTTGTGGACCTTCGAGCTGAATTTCCATCTTTTGTGTGCATTAATATGATAGAGGCATTTTCTAAGCCACATGAGAATCAGAATAGCCAAATAGCCTCCCGTTACCCTTACATTGATCCTACTTTTGAAATACCCTTTGAGCCTATGAAAACCTTTATTTTGATAGCCACATTACAATCCTAATACCTTTTCCCACCCAACATCTTCATGGATTTTCATTGTACAATTTATTGAAATTTAAGTGTGGGGGGAATAGACTTCATTTTTGGGCATACTTTCATTGATTTCTAATGTGTAATCATATGATTGAGGGAAAGCATCCATTCAAGTGTGGGGGAGAGGTTGTAATTCTGTGAGATTTGGGGTGTATATGTGTAATTTTCATTTGTACAAAAGTCATTGAAAAGTGTTCAAAAAAAATGAAAAAAAATTATATTAAAAAAAATGAAAAAAAAGGAATGGGTTGTGTCTTGGGTGGGTCAAAAATCATTCATCATCAACCTTTGATCGTGTTATAACTACTAAAATTAGTTCCATGAGGAGATAAAGCATGGGTTGGGAGATGATTGTGAGACTTGTTTCAAGCACAACTTTCGAAAAAAAAAGAGCAAAAAAAAGAAAAAAAAAAGAACACTTGAATCATCTTGTATTGTGTCATTATTGGAAGTCTTCCATGTTGTACATATTCCATCATCTCACCCTATTCCATTTTCTATCTCCCTCACTTTTCATTCATCACACATTCATGCCCTTGTAAATATGTGTTTCTATTTCCTTTCAAATCAAATTTCAAAAAAAATGTGCATTGATTTTTCCATGTTGGTGTTTTTAACCCCTCTTTTCCTTTGGACATTATATACCTACCGTCCCATAGCCACTGAAAAACCCCTTAAAAGACCTCTTGATTCTTTTACACATTAGATTTGGGAATGGAAGCTGAGAGCTCTTACAAACTCTTGATTTTCACTTTTTGTTGGTGAATGAGTGAACCTCCTAAAATACATTTTTATCATCTTGAGAGGAGTAAGTTTTGAGTGCCTACATTTTCTAATTCGAACCTTGAACATGAAAAAATGAATTGTTTCTGATGCATTATTGTGAACCAAACTTGTGATGGAATTCAATATGGATGAGTGAAATAGTCTAAACCTCCCCTGATTGGAGAAAACAAAATTTTAATATTTGTTGGTGAGTGAAAATGATTTTGTCATGTTTTTATATTTGTTGCACATGAGGACACGCGCAAATCTAAGTGTGGGGGAGTTGGTGTTATTAATATTTTCATGACTTATTATATTCCCCCTTTACTTATTTTATATGAAATGTGCATAATTTGTGTGAAATATTAATGTTTTAATATTAAGTATAATATTTGAGCATTTTTAGAAGTAGTCAAATTGAGTCAGTTTAATTTTTTACTTATAACTATCACTATACTGATCCAAATTGTGTGTTTCTTGTTTTTTAGGATTCTCCTTTCAATATACAACATTTCATTAGAAGGCACCATGATCCAATTCTTCCATTTGAAGGGTCATATGGTCCTCACAAACAAGACCAAAGAATCTGTGAAGAAACTGGACTATTCATGAAGATTGATTTACTGGGCTCAATCCAGAAGTTCAAAAACCTTAACTCTCCACCATAATTCGGGGGACACTACATGTCATCTTGGATAAAAATTTCATGGCCTAAAGCCAAGTAAAAGGGGCCCAAATAAATCTTTTAAGTTCAGCCCACCATTCTGGATGAGAATGAAAATCAGTATAGCATGCATGACATATCTCCTGATGTAATCATCCAAGCGAGCTGAGATTTTGTAGTGTGAAAGAGGAGATGTATACGGCCGACTTTGTTGAAGAAACCATTCGGATTTGAAGGCATCGTAATATTCAAAAACCCTTTCACATTATGGACTTCAAAAAGACTGGATTGAAATGGACAGTTTAAGATTGTTTATTCAACCGGCCATAACTTTTTATCCTTACTTCCAAATGACTCCAAATTTTGAGAGTAGTGGGCCAACATTATTGTATAAAACTTTTAAGAAGGAGATATTTGAAGATGCGTCTGTCTAAATTTCCAAATTGGCGATGCAAGTGGAGGGACAGATTGGGAATGCAAACATTCCACTCCTTGGGCTATAAATACTCTCCCCTTCTCTCCTTGAGAGGGGTTGGCATTTCAGAAGAGAGGAGATCATATTGGCATGACCAAAGCTTTGCCAAAGGCTTGGGAGGACCTTCCATACACAAGTTTACACTTGAGAGACCTTTCCTCCTCTCTTTCTTTTCACTTACTTTTGTGTTCTTCATTTCTGTAATCTTGTAATTCTCTTTCTTTGTAATTCTGTTTTAATGCAAGTTACTTCTTCAATATCTCTTATTCTCTTCCACCTTCTGTATTTTAATATTAATGTTCTTAAAATATTTTAAATTCAGTTCAATCCCCTTCCCTTCTTTAGCTTCCTCATTCAATCGAAAGTTCATTTTTAATTATCATCATTGTTCGTGTGTGTGTGTCGACGTACCACTCTTTTCTTATCCCTTTCTTTTTCTTCTCTTATTAATTTATAATCATAATCATTATAACCAGATTATTAATCACCCAAATGTATGAGTAAATCTCTCATTGGGGTGAGTTATAATTTAGGTATGTTAAGTGATTGAGAGCTTCTGCTCGATGAATATTCTTTGAATTAACATTGTGTATGTTGGACTTAACATGTCATGGATTAATGACTTGTTTTGTTTAACATGTGGTTTCCATGGATTATTGGAACCATAAATACACAACCATAAATAAGATCTGATTGAGATTATAACCTTAAGTTAAGTTAAGTCTTGGTTTAAAGCCTTAACACTTAAGAATTCTAATCAACATCATCTTGTGACATGGGTGTTAATTTAAATGCAATATAAAGCAAAGCTCGAGGATATCACAAGCTTAACTAACCTAATGATGAACTCACCCCAATCTTTATCAATTTGGTAAATCAAACATCATCCATAAATCATTTCAATTAATCTCTGCAAACAAACCCCCCCTAATCAAAATACAATCAACTAAAAACAAACGACTACTAAAAAGTATCATCGCCGAGGATTCGACCCGAGTGCTGCTATACACATTAGCAGAGCACCGGAACCTTGAACGGTCGATAGGCGACAATCGGCCGCACTTTCAGAAATATATAAATTGAGCTTGTTGATATTTAATAGTGAATATTCATCACATATGACTAGAAAACAAGACCTCATTATGAATTTTAAGCACCATAATTAATTTTCCATTTATTTAAGGAATTTTATGGATTTTAGGATTGTTGGTTCTGGTATGGACAATATTAGAGGAAGGGTTCTCAAGAATACTGCTATTTTTTCTTGATGAAAAAATTCATAATTTTATCAATGTTAATTTTGTGACTAAAGAAATTTATTTTACTCAACAAAAAGGTATGTTCTATAAAATACAAATATGGTTTAATTCTTATATACAGAATAAGAATAATGTGTAATTTATACTTTTCTAGATATGATAATTACTCTATTCCATCCAAAGAGGGGATAATTTGATATGGCATTAGAGCCATTACTATTTGATAAAAACATATGAATATGCTATTTAATAATAATGGATCATGTGATATTCCCCATATCCTGCATGATCACGCATACATATATGATTCATGTCAAAATTCAATGATTGTTTAGAACACTTACGATCTAAATAAGTTAATGGAATCGAGGCTGCTTGAGATAGTGTATGTGGATGTTTTAGGACTGATCTCACCTAAATCAAATGATGGATCAAGGTACTATTTGTTATTTGATAATTATTTCATTAATATGGTAATTATTATTCCCAACATACACAATATGAAAGAATTAAGATGTATCACTCATTAATGGAGGAGATATTAAAAGATTATTTGTGTAGAAATTTAGAAACATTGATCTCATAATGGGACTGAATTTATGAATCATAAGACTAAATAATATCTAAAAAATTATGGAATTCTACATAATGATTATTATATTAGATAAACACATAAAAATGGGCAATTGTAAAGAAGAAATTCCATTATCAACAATATGACCTGAATAATGTTGATTGAAAAGTCACTATAAGAAAAAATACGGGAAAGCAACCATTCATGTAGTGATGTATATCTCTAATATATTTTTACTACATGAATATGAATATAGAACTCAAAAGGAATTTTGGTATGGAAAGAAATATTCACTCAATTACTTGTTGGAATTTGGGAGTAAATTTTTTAATCTCAAAAAGGAGAAAAGTGGGAAGATTGATGATCAAGGTGATGCAAGAATATTTCTTAGATACCCATAAAATATTGAATCCTACTAGTGTTATAGAAATGGACATGAAAATATTATCTAGATAAATGAAATTATGTTGGTTGATAGTGGTCAAATGAAAGATTCTCATGAGTATGTTTCACATGACAACTGACTAATTTCTGAATCTAAAAGTGATGAAGTAGTACATGGTTTAGAGAGAGTTACACTGAATGAAATGAATTTTGATTAATAATGGGATTGTAAAGATGTTTAAAAATTATATAGTGTTCATTAAGATAAATGATAATGGATGAAGGTGAAAAAAGAAACATTGTTGAGGTCCAGATAGCCTTGCTTGAAACCAGAATAATTAAGGCTTAGTATCATGTATCTTTACTACCATTGGGGGAAACAACATCTTTTAAAGAAATTATAAGTGATGAGATCTGGGTCAAAGTAATGAATGAAGAGATAGAAAAAATAGATAAGATTTATATAAGGGAAGTTATTCCATGTCCATGTGAAACAAATTTCATCAAAACAAATTGGGTGTTCCAAAATAAACTTAATGAATATATAAAATTGATACAGAAAAATAAATAGATTATGTGTAAGGTATATTCCCATATTAATGGAATCAATATTTATGAGACATTTTAACCCATGGAATGACTTAAAACCATTCAATTATTATTATATATTCAAATTCAAAAGGATTTTAATATATTTTAATTGGATGTCAAATCAGATATCTTGAATGGTTCCCTTGAAGATGAAGTATATATTGATCAACCAGATGTGTTTCTCATTGATGAAGATTAAGGAGAGTTGTGTCAGCTATATAAGGCTTTGTATTTCCTCAAAAACTCACTAAGATTATTGTTTTATAGGTTAGACCAATATTTATAGAAACATAGTTTAAATAGAGGGTGATGGATCATATTCTCTCTATCAAGAAGGATAATGAATAATATTTGATGGTACTTATTTATTTTGATGATATAATTTATGTTGGATCAAATGAAAACCAAGGGAAGTAGCTTTCTTAACTCATGAGGTGTGAATTTGATTTGTATTTAATTGTTGAAATGTTATTCTTCCTTGTATTTGAGGTTACTCAAGTATTGTATGTAATATATATCTCACAGAAAATATATGATAAGAAGGTTTTATGAAGATTCTAGATGGATAAATCAAGTCCCATGGGAAATATAGGTGATTCAAGATTTAAATTATCAAAATATTATCTAGGAAATATGGTCTATTTGACTATGTATTGGAAAATTATTTGATGTTTAATCTTTATGAAAACCAATTGATTCAAAATATTATTTTATCATTGTCATGATTCTTATTTTCAAAGTGATCCCATGCAGAACATATGAAAGATATGAAAGGAATTCCTGAATATATTCATCATATAATAGACTATAGGGTTGTTATATCATAATGATATAGAATATAATTTAGTTATATTTATGGATTTTAATTAGGCCGGTTCATTTGATTATTGAAAATCAACTTCATGTGGTTCTTTTTATCTTGGAATTCATGAATATTAGGGAAAATAAAAAAAAGGATTGTGTATCTTTGATCACCATAGATTATGAGTACATTGTTTCCACTTAATCATGTACCCAATTGTTATGTATAAAACATCAACATGAATGTGTGGGTTTTGAAGAGATTTCACACAGTATGACTATGTTTGATAACTAATGTGTGGATAATCTCAATAAAAATATTATCCAATATTAATGAACTAGGAACATTGATATCAAATGTCACTTAATAAAGTAGAAGGTGAAGAAATGTATCATGATTTTGAGTATATTTGAACAAAATATCAAGTTCTTTTTATCCTAAAAAAGGAACTACCCAAAGTGGTGTTTGAGAATCATCAGTTGACTCTTAAAGTCCTTTAATCTCCTTCCACTTAATTAATATAGGAAAAAACAATATCACTTGATAGTTTATTTAAAAATAATGGTATGATGTATCTCTAATTTTTTTGTATTTACAATCTCATCATCATAAATAGAAAAGAGAAGTGATATTTGTGGGTTCATTTCCAAAGGGGGAGAAATATCCAACTGTGTTTGATAGGGGGTGAAATAAAGGTAAAAGGGAGATTATGTCACCATAAAATTATGGGTCATTTGGAACAATAATGAAAATCGGATAATCAATCTTAACCATTGGATTGATATGTAAAGTGGTAAAACGTTGTTTCACACCATGAATAGCAAAAAAATTAGATGTAATTTTATATGATTATGAGTTTAGAGGGTCTTTTCCAAATGTTATCTAGAAGGTTGAAATTTTGTCAAAGGATTTATTCTATGAGTTTAATTCTTTCTAGAAATACACTATGCATGTGATTAAGAGAAATACCACTAATGGTGTATGTTTTCATCATCTTCGTGTGAAGAATAAAGGTTTCAATTGATGGAGTATTGATTTTTTATTGATTAAGTTTAGTGAATTATTAAATTTTTTATAAAAGTGAACCAGGAGGGTTAGTGAGACCACTCCAAGTTATAAAGTCATGATATTTTGTAATCTGGTGTATATATACACATTTTTATGCATGCTCCTTGTATTATCCCAGTGTGGGTGAACCATGTAAAAAACCTTCATGTCCTTTACTATATTCATCTCTATTGAGTGGTATTATAGATATAAATTGATGTGTTTATCAAGGTGAGAGAACAAGATCCACTCATAAGAAGAAATTGAGTTTGAAAAAACTATTCCACGATTCACCCCCTCCTCATAGGGTGGTATCTTCTATAGGGTTGTAAAAAAAATATTTTTCAATTAAAATTATTAGTTCTTGTTTGACATCATCATTTTAAAGTACCATTTTCTTCAAAAAAATACATATAATCTTTTAGTATTTTAAAATAATCTAAAATAAAAGAATACCATGAATGAGGCTACCATAATTAATAATTTTGGGAGACATAGAATAAAATATTTCACTCTATTGAAATGAATATGTGTGAACTGATAAAATAATACATCTCAAACAAGAATAAAATAAGGAACAAGGGCGTTTATCATATGGTTATAAAGTAAATAGGACTCACTTAAAGAAAACTATCTAGAATGCATGAACATATTAGTTTTGGAAGGATCAAAATCTGTCATATTATCTCACTTAGTGTAAATATTACATAATGCCTTATGAGTGTACAATCTAAATAGGGGTAGCACCCATCTGAGTTACAAGAACAAACCAAAAGTCTCCTATGTGTAACACATCAAAAATCAAGTCTCAGAAAATGAGAAACATCATCTACCACATAAAATTTTTAAAAAGTATGAGGTTTATAAATCAATGAAATATTATTTACATAACAATTTCCTTTGGAAATATCTTTTATAACCCCATTTGAAATAAAATTTTTATTTCATACATTTTATAACACACCTTGTGGGTGTAAAACTTATTCTAAATTGAAAACTGAAACAATATACAAGCCTATAAATAAAAATTCATTATAATCAAGGTAAAAACATAAACCATCACAAATAATTAAATTTTCATCATGATATAACCAATAAAGTAAATGAAATTCAAGTACTAATGTATAGATAATGGAATAGTTCATCACATAGAGATGCCTACTGTAAATCTATAATAAACATATCACATTCATTTAAAATCATAAGAACCAAGAAATAGATTTCCTCATATATGTTTAAACCCATTAAATTGTATCATAGACCCACCCATAACCCTTAGGTATACACCCTTGTATATTTTGGGTTCACATCATTAAGGTAAAATGAAGAAGATGAGGATACATGATAATAGAAGCCTAATTATAAATAAAATCATAGATAACCTCAATATTTCCTCATAGAATACAAGATAAATCCCTAAAGGAGAAAGGATGGGAATCTTCCCATGATAGGAGAACCTAGTTTTTGAAATTGGGATAAAATTATAGAGGAGTATGTTAAAGAATTACAGGATTAAGTATTTCATTTTACAATTTAAAAAAAACATGGTAAGGTATCACCACTGTGTGGATCTGCCGACCATGATGTGGTTACTCTCTTAGAAAACCCCTATAGAGTGTCCCACCCAACTATGATGCGGAGGTTCCTAAAATTGGAAAGTTTTATTTCTTAGTACCCTATTTCTCCTTAGAGTAGTGTAGCACACCATAGCACAGCCTCACCTACACACCTCCTCCATGACACAGTTCTAATGACCATGACATATCCTTCCCCAATAAAAAATTTAGAAAACTGATGAAAAACCTAATAAATATATAAAATGACTCACCACACCGCATATATATAGTTTTATCATGGTATTTTGTTACTCCTCACTAAAACCATCAAAATTTAAAGAAAATGGTCCAAAAGTACCCAAAGGATAAAGAGGATACTAAAACCAAAAAAACATTAAATAATAAACTTTTCATCAATAAATGACACATGTGTGTCATAGTTTCTCATGATAAAAAAGGCACATGTGATAATGGACTGTAAAATTATTGAGTCATTGAAGGAAGTGCTTGAAGATGTATTTTTTAGTTAGAAGATGATGGGTGAAGAAGTTTTTTTGGGTTGAAAATGAAACTTTTTGTTAGAGTATGTTATAAAAAAATTACATTTTTTATAAAAATAATCTCATGCAATTTTGTAGAGTTTTTTTTATAAAATGGTTATAAATCCTCTAAAAGTATCAAAAAGGAAAAAAATAATCCTCACATAGAGTGTTTGAATACAAGAATTTCTAGTTTATTTCAAGGTGTAGTAATACTCAAGATGTAGTGGTGGAAAATCATTGAGTGAAATGACTATAGTGAAAGAAGTGGTTATTCTAGTATTTATATTAATTTCAAAAATAGGTAATCCATTTTTTTTATGGATTAAGGTAGAAAATGCACTTCTAAATAATAAATATAAAACATGATGTTGAGTATCAAAATTATTTTTTCAATAAATGTGATGTGTTAGATAAGCTCCTATAAGAAATATTATGTCCCCAAATAGGTGTTTAGTGTGATGGGATGGGATAAACATAAGATTAACTAAAATAAAGAACTAAAGTAAATAATTCCATAGAAAATGATACAAGAAATATTGGGTTTTAGAGAGACAGTATGGAAAATGGAAACATGTCATTATAGATTTCATGGTTCAAGAAAGTTTTCCTAAATATGGTTATTCCAGGTTGAGAATGTTTTTTTATAATGTATTTTAAATAATACTCATTTAAATATTGAAGTGGTGGAATTCATGTGTTAGAAAAATTTTAAAGGATGTGCTTCGAGAATTCAATGGTTGAATATAAGAGTACCACATCATGGCGAGTTCATAGATAATATGGTATAATTAATTATAAAAGAATCATTCAATTTGAAATTTATAAGTTTATGGATATATTTTCTTAACTTTAATTGAAATAGTTTAACTTTTTAGAGAAATTAGTGGGCATTTTTATGACCCAAATTCATAGAAAATTATAGATAATAATAAAGGTAAAATTTGAAACTTTCTAGGAGAAATTAGAGAATATATTTCTAAACACAAAAGAATAGATCAATGGATATGTAAAATTAATTCTAAGGATATATGAAAAATATCCATAGGAGGAGATAATAAAAGATATATTTCAATGAATATTCTATAAGATTCATCAAGTTGATGAAGGAGGAGGATATTTCCACACCTACCTTGGTGTGATTATTTTTCATGGTTTTTAGAGGATAAATGTATCAATTATAGTAGTAGAAAATTCTTTGTATGTTAGAATATATTTTATTTATTGATATATTATAATGATTATAGAACTAGAGGGTCAATGAGACCACTCTAAATTTGTAATTAAGATGTTATACACTTCGTATATTTTTTTATAATGACACATCATCATGTGTGTTCTCCATGGATGTAAACTAATGATGGTAAAACACATAAAATTTATTTTTTTAACTATTTTATGTTTTATCATTTAAAAATTCAATTTAAATGAGAGAAAGTTTTTTTTAAATGTAACATAATCATTAGGAATAGTAATTTCAGTTTTTCATACCCTGATTCACCCCTAGACATCATCCTTGAGTGGGAAGTAAATCAAGAAACTCCTTCATTTAAAGGAATAAAATATTGATAAACTCAAATACAACACGAGAGAACTTATGGAAAGGTAGTTATCTAACCCCACCTTCCTAGAAAAAAAACTGAAGTCCCTAGTCTAGTATAAGACTACACTCGAGTCCCAATATAATTATATTAATAAAAAATAGTGATTATTTATTTGAATATAATTTTATCTTCAAATTTAAAGAACAGTGATACCAAAATATGTATTTTGGAATTATAATCATCAAACAGAAAACCTTTTTTAAAATAATTTATAACTAATATTATACCTTAATATGAAACTCCTTAAATGCATGTCATGAAACTCATTTACATAATTTAAAATTATTTTACAAAAATGTATAGAATGAATATTTTATATTTATCAATAAAGTTGAAAAGTAAATAAAAATCTCATAAATTTTAATTTGAAATTTAATGAGAATTTAATCAAAATAGGAAAATAAAAAATTTATAATTCATTAAAAAATTTAAACATTCCATAAAACATAAAATAGAATATATATATATATATATATTAATATACATTATCATATTTCAAATTTACATGTTATATATATGAACTATTTTATATTAAAATATTTAATTCATCTAAGCATCAAAAATTTTATATTTAAAATCCATAGAAACATTTTATACCAACAATATAAAAAATTTACATTATTTTATATTATACCTTTTTAATTAATAATATTGATCATGTCAACCAATATATTTTTTTTATTTAAATAATTTTTCAAAATAATTTATTTATAAAAACATATCATGTCAAAATCTATAAAAAAACATTAAATAATAAAAACATTTTATTTTTAACATATTTTAAAATTTATATAAACTTAACAATTATATTATAATTTTAACATAATCACATTATATGAAAATCATAAATTTCATACAATGAATGTCAAGTCATTGAATAATAATACTTAATATTAAACACTTCATATTAACACTTACTATAAACATTTAATATTCATAAATGGCATACTATGAATATCTAAGAATTCAATATTATATCTAAATATTAAACATTTATTCCTTATAATATTTTAAAATATTTAATTAGAAATTATAATAAATTATATCCTTTTATGAAACCTTTATAAACAAAACAAAATTTTCAAAATTAATTTTTTTATAATATATAAAAAAAATTATAAATTTAAATTTTATTAAGTAATAAGATTAAAATTTGGGAATAACACATATATAATGGGTGGTGATACACTCTTATCAGTTTGTAAAATATTAGAAAACATATATATCCATGTTGAATCATGTAATTTAATATCCCATATCATATGTGTTACCCACTCTTCAATATCTGTATATTTATTATAGTGATATGATGGATGAATTCCATTTCATACTATCATGGTTCTATCACTGGACTATGTTATGAATCATAGAGGGAAATTATTCAATATTAGACATTATGTTTAACTAAAGACACACATTTTTAACTATACCCTATAAATGGATATTCTATTTCACATTCATTATACGATTCTCAACTTTGGGTATATATGAAATTTAGTTATCCAAAATTGTGATATCCCATGGCACTAGGTGAAATTCAATGATTAGTGGACACGTTTTTTCAAATTATGTTATTATAATATCATATAAATAGATATCCATAGATAATTTTCTATAATATCTATGGTATTAATTAACATTATAATTTTTATAAAATTTAAAACCAGCTTCTAAATGTCATATAAGTGATTCTGATGCCACAGAAGGATTTTAAAGGATAACTACATACCCAAAACACAACAAAATAATGCTAAAAAATTATTTACCTAGATGTTTCCATTTCAGTTTTATTAGAATAAATAAAATAAAAAATAAAACACATTCTTTATAGAAGATTCTTTCCTAATAGTGGTTGATGGTGGTCCCATTGTAATTATTATTGACTTCTCACCTCTAAAGGTATCCATAAGTAGTGTGCATCTCTATAAACTATTTTTTCTAGTATTTATCTCACTCGATGAATTGTTAGAAAAAAAGTTTAATATAGAAGAAGAATATATATATATATATATATATATATATATATATATAGTTTACATTTCAAACATGATTTAATCAGATTCCATCGCATTTGGTTCAAATTCCATTATTTATGATATTTTTTTTAACATAATATATAATATAATATAAGTATTTAACTCTTCAATATTCATTAATATGAGTTTTGAATCCCATAAGTATCATCTCATGATATTATGTTCAATGTTTGATAGATTTATATAGATGAATCAAGGTAGAAATATGCAATATCACATATCAAATGCATATTTCTTCAAGTGATATTCATATATATGGACTAATTGATATTTCTATATAGCTCATTATGATAGGTACCTAACAATCATATCACTCTAAGTGATATACTTATATTATAAACCATATCACTATATCAGATATAGGGTGATAGTAATATTTCATACTATGATATTGATTTATTTTATTCTAATATTGTTTTAATCATAAAAGGGATATCATACACAGAGATAAATAATAAAAAAATTAATATATAATAAAGAAATTAATAGATATTTTTAAAAACTTTGATATCTACAAAACAAAAGGAGTGGTTTTGAAGTCCCACATATCACATGGAGAAATAATGACATATTATTATATAGGAATAAATCATCCAAAATGACATAGAATCATCCCATAGTAAATATATGTTTATCATGAATTAATATAGAGAAATATATGGTTGGAGAAGAGGATGAATGAAAATTAGTTATGATTCCCATATAATGATGTTTATTAGAGATTAAAAGCAGAAGGTGTTAGATAGTATAATGAGTTGTCAAATAAATACCCCAAAGAAAAAATCTATGGTTTATCATTGGAAAAAATACATGATAATATCCCATGATAGATGATGTAAAAAAATATGTTTTTAGGTGGATAATAGAATTCATGCATAAAATAGAAATTGGATACATGTTTACACATAAAGTCAAAATAAATTAACTTTTCTAAAGTATAGAGATAATATTGTGGATGTGGTAAGAATAAGGATAATTTATCAAATATATGAAATATATAATCACATAGTGTGTAATTAAAAGTATAAGAAAATAATATTTAAGATAATAACCATTGATCATGGATGATAGTGAGTTATCGTTTCATATTTGAATACCCGCATAGCGAATAAAATATAAATATAAATAAAATATGATTATTATAGTAGGGGAAATAAGTGTATGAATGAATATGTTTATTAATAGAGGACATAAATATTAGATTAACAAAGACCCTCCCAACTGAGGGAGCTACAACTATATTCTGCATATATTTATATAATTCAACACATGTGTGAATGATCCAACAATTTTAAGTGAGATTCTAATGACCCACATAATATATAAATCATTTTTATATAATTTTACCATAAATATAAATGTTAAATACATTATTAAACCCAAAATTCTACTTTTCTTTATAAGTAACTATATAATACATACCACAATTTATATTAGTACAGAAAAATTATTCACCACTATTTGAAAATAATCATATGAAAATATTATAAAAATATCATTAATTAGGGAAAAAAGGTACAAACATATACAATGGAATTAGTGGGATAACATCCTAAAATAGAAAAAACAATTGTGACTTGAAACGTTAAATTAAATAGAAGTGTTGGTGAGACTATGAGGTACATAATAAAATGAAAGGTATATAATTATCACACAACATGAAATTAAAATATGGATTAAACATAAATATTATACATCATAATAACAAGTTAAGGTTCTCTTACAATACATTATAATGATGTACTTTGTTCACTACCCATGTCCAAAAAATTACACCTCAACAGATGTAAGAATTATACATTTCATTGTGGGATATATAATTTTAGAACCACCCATCACATCATAATATATCCATGAAAATGTGTTCCAAATAGAATTATATGGTCAAAATTAATCTTACACTAGGATAGGTCATGAAATAATTAACTCATGAAAAGAAAATGGGCTACATAACCTTATTTGGAGACATGAAATATGTTTTAAAATAAGAAAGTGAAAATGGTAAAAATAATGTGTATCCTTAAAAAACAAAGAAAAATATCATAATAAAAATCCATAGGATGAGACATATAATAAATAAAATATATAAATAGATCATAGGTACAAAAAAATGAAATTGGGAAAAATATAAGGAAACTGTACGGAATTTTACCATACCCTAAGTCTTGAATATCTCTAATAAATTTTAGTACATAATATATAAAAATTTTATGTTTTTATTACTTATTAAAAATCCTTGTTAATTTTTATTTTATATATTATTAATTAAATATTTTTATTTAATATTTATTTATTTTATGTTTCATTTGAATAAGTTCATATTGGGATTCCCATAATTGATTAATTATCATAGTATTAATAATCATTCATGGTACATGATTTTATAAACTCTAAATTTCCAAGGTAATGTGTTAATAATGGATCTATAAGATTTTATGTTCTAATTTCATTCATTAAAATTTACATTTATAGTTATCAAAATAAGTTATCATAGTTCATTTTTTTATAGATATTTTTTATAAAAATAAACAATTATTTTATTGATTATTTTAACTTTTTAATTTAGTAATCAGGAACAATAATTATAATATAAATTAATGTGTTTGATTCATTTGATTAAAAAATAAGTTTTATTATTTTTAGATGAATTTGGTGATAATTATATAATAGTATCATCTGCGTTTGTTATTAAACCGACCATATCAAAAAATGCGAAAAAGAAAGGATGATTCAAAAATAATAAATATTTGATGATTATATCAATATAAAATTATTATTATTATTATTATTTTATTGTAATTATTACTTATATTTAGCAGGTATAAAAGTAGAACTTAAGATTTTACCACATAGATAAAATACTATATTCAAGTCGTACCTTCCCAACCATGGAGCTAGAGTGATTCTAGTTGACCAAAATCTCACAAAAATGGAGAAGTGGCATACATGAAAATATTTAGGTATATTTTAGTGTGAAGTTTTAATTTTAGGATTTTATTAAAATGGTTAGTGGAAGAGGTTATCTCTAGGAATAATGAATTATATTTTCCTTGAATAAAAATGAAAAAATAACTATAATTATCACTAAATTAATTAATTTATTTATTTACCTTAATCCATAATTATCAAATATTATTTGTAGAGGTAATTATATGATAGTAATTTCTGAAAATAAGTTTTATACCTACATTCTTGGTAAAGTTATATTTTTTTTATTTACCCAATTTATCTATTTTTATCCATATTTTACCATTTTCACCTTATATATATATATATATATATCATTCTATAAAAAATTAAATTTATTGATAATAAAAATTTAAGTAATTCTATTAAAATATTTTTCCTGATATGATAAATTAAATTATTAAATAAATACTCATTAAAAATAAAAATAAATATATAGTAAAAGACATTTCTTTAACAAAAATATATATATAGGCGTATGTGGTTATTTGATGAACCCAATAGGTGAGTTTTCCCCATCTCTATGATAGGGAATTTCAATGATAAGAACTTAAAAAAATATGATTCATATGAGAATAGGAACAAACAACTAGGATTCCAAAATTTGGTGCAAGGATATCCCAAGTAATTTGAGTTTTCTTGTTTTGATAATAAGGAATAATTCTCTACCAACCGATGAAAACAGACAAAGGAAAGGTGTGGTTTTAGCATCTTAGGGTGATTATTTCACTTCACCAAAAGAAGAATCAACATGGCATGTTTTCTTCACAAGGGAACTTTCTATCAGGTTGGGGAGGCATAAGAGCAATAGAATGGGTCTTTAAGTAAGTAGTGATATAATACAGGAGGTCATGGATAACTGGTTCTAGGGAGTTGGAAAATACATCATGGAAACAAACTTTTGTGCAATGATCATTTCTATGGTTTGATGGACTCTATGGGAAGAAAGAAATAATATAATTGAGGGTAGAAGATACATGTCTACACTCATACAGGTTATAGCCTTTTCACTTGTTTTTGAATTAGGGGAACTATTTAGTGTTTGAGTGTCACCTTCCTCCTTATGAATACTTCTACTAATAATTTATTGTACTATGGATAGGATAAGCGACAATAAATGTAAATAGATAGAATGGAATCTTCCTATTAATGACCTGAAACTAAAAGTTGGTGGTTCATGTATTTCTGGGGAGATGAGGGGTGGAAGTTTAGTAGGAGACAAAATGATACATGTTATTATGGGTTTTAGAGATTATTATGGTACATGTAATTCTTTAAGAGTGGAGAGAAAAGCTGTGGATACTAGCTTTATGTTGTATAGAAGGATAAATTTACAGATTATGGAAGTTGAATCTGATTCAGCCTTTTTTTCAACTTAATTAAAAGAAAATATAGAGATCCTTTTGATTTATACTAAATTATTGGGAGTTATAGAAGCTATATCAACCATCGTATTCACATCAAACACATGTGTAGTGAAGGAAACTTCATAAAGGATTCTCTAACTAGAAATTGAACTGAGGGAGTGAGTATTACTTTATATTCATGTCCATGATCTCTACCAAGTGATTATAAAATTTTTGTAACAGGATATACTCTCATTCTTCATCATTTTCAACCTCCATGATCTGGATTGGTCTTGGTTATTCAAAATATTTTTAAAAAAATGTCAATTTTCAATCATTTTATTGTTATTTCCTTATTAAAAATTAATTTTATATATTTTCATAACATATGATTTAAAATATTTAGTTTATATTTGTAAATTTCATATAGTGTTTCCTATTTGTACATAAAAACAATGATAAACTGAACCTAAATATGACAAAAATCTATATACCCAATGATTTTAAACATAATGTTTATAACTAGTGGTTATATAAATATTATTTTACACTTTTACCTAATTATATACTAGTGATTGAATATGTCTCAAAACTCACTAATATCATCTACTTATTTCTTTCTCAAAGAAAAATGCTTATCATATTTCTAATGTTTTCCTTATTTTTATAGTTATTCATGTGGGTTTGAAATTTTTTTGAGATTATAAATAATTTTATTTTAACCATATAACCTATTAATTTATTTCATTATTTTAGAAATTATAATTTATTATTGTTATAGTGAATATAAACCATTGAGTTGAATTATTATTATGAAAAATAATACAATTTTTTTCTTTTATTCCATTTTAGTTATGATATTTCATCACAACAAATAAAATAATAACAATGATGTATTTAATGGTAAAAAACATATTTTTATTATATTATTTCTCCATTTCATATGTTAACCCTCCAATTTTCATTTTTCACTTATATATGATAATATCAAGTGTATATTTTTCTTATTACATTACATTATTCCCATGTCACCCCTTCAAGATTTTTATTTTTCTATAGAACATTGAGAAGGATAAATTTATTATTTCAATACACATTTTCCCAATTATCTTTGATCTTATCTAGTTTTTTCTGAAATTATCATTCATTAGTTAGTTGTACCATATTAGAATTTAGTAAATGTGTGGGATATAGAATTTACTTCATCGTATGTGAGATTTTTAGTACATGCTACACATTAGAATGGTTACTGTATGCCCAAATTTATAGGTAAATGATTTCATTATATTAATAATATCATCAAGACCAATATAAGTTTTGGAAAGTTTTACTACATTATGAACATGATAACCCTCTTCCAATGATATATTTAAAGAAATATTTTTTATCAAATAATAAATATATTATAAATTTGAATTTTTTTCATCATATATCTTTTGTTTATTATGTAATAAATATTTTGGATTTTCTCTATCAATAATTATACTATTTTTGGTCATAGTAACCTAGCTTAACCATATTTCTCTAAAATGTAATATTTATACATCTCTTCCAATATATAAACTCATGTTGTTCTATTTTTATTATTTTTAGGAAGTTATTATTATATAATAACTTAGTATCTAGAAGATATTAACCCCGAACACCTTAAAAATACATTAGTGAAGCTCCTAAAAAGTCTTCCAAATTATAAACTATCTTTATATATTGAACTTTTATTTTTGGAGGATAAGTTATCTTAATATCCATTTCCATGTCAATTTTCATGTAATTATTCCTCCAAATAATTAATTTAAATCAAATATATTGATCAAATACAAGTGAAAGTTAATCCCTATACAACCTTATGATTTCTTGGATATATATTATATAAATTTGATCATGTAAGAACTCCAATTGAATAACAATGAAGGGAGATAGCTTTGTAAAATGAATAACCACAACCTATAAAGCATTCTTTAATTTTTATGTATTTAATATATCAATGAAAAAATCCACAGTGACCTTATAAAAATTTATATTTAGGGATTTTTATAGTAGATTAGTCAGTTTATAGTTATACTATAATTATTGTTTTGAAAGGATTAATTTATTCTATGAATTTAGTTTTTAAAGAATAAAAAGTATGACAACCCTGATTTTATTACAAACTTAAACATGATTTATTACATAAACTATTCACTTGATACAACATGGAAGATCGAGAGGTCTAGTTTCTTTGTGGCTTAGGATCATTACATAACAACGTAAAACATGAAATACAACATCTTTATTGAAAACTTCCTTTACATGACCACTACATTCCCTCCTACTTAGCATTCCATGGGATAACCTGAGGACATGCATAGGAAAAGGGTGAGCTATAAAGCCCAGTAAGGGAATAAACATGGAATACATGAGGAGTAAAATACATGTTAGACAATAGGCATATCAATAGAGCACAATAGAAACATGGATATAAAGTCATGATAAAGCATGATAATCATAACATGGAAATGTGGCAACAACACTTAACATGGAATTAGCATGAGCCAAGGCCCATTGCACATGAAGCATGAGTAAATCCTAATTGCACATGAAGCACGAGTAAACCCTCATTTCACTTGAATTAGCATGATTCAACAATCATTACACATGACGTATCATGATACTATACTTTACCCAATGCATTGGAGCGCTATAAGGGTGCACCCTTCTTAAACATTTCATTTCATGCATAAGTGTGCCACATGGATCATAAAACATGGATTCATTAAACATAATCATTTATTCCGTGATAAAGGAATGTGGAATTAATAAATGAAACTTTATAATCAATAAGTAAATGTGAATAAAGGTGAATACCCTTTATGGAGAAATGTGCATGGTATTCACTACACAAAGGCATTGGCTTAGAAAATCGGTGCAATTTCGGCAGCGTAACGGCATGACATAAGAATTCATAAAAATTGTTGATGAGAGATAAATGGGTGTCTCATCATATTTACATGAAATGGATAGTAATGGGGTCATATAGATACATTTCCAAACAATTTTAATGGAATTTAGATTCATGATACAAAATTATTGCTTGAATGTAAATGAAGAGAGAGAAGTTCCTTTCGGAATTTCGGCATAGTAACGGGTGTATATGGGAGGCATTTAATGAGAAAGAAAGGGGTATCACATCATTAAAACAATAAGAGGGAAGAATGGGGGAGGTTCGAAACCATACCCCAACATTTATAATTGAAATTAAAAGGGCATAATAATATTAAGAAAATTGGACAAAAAGGTGAAAGGAAGAAACAAACCCTTACTTGGAAGTGTGCTTCCAAGGCTTGAGAGAGGCTTGAGAGAGGATTATTGGGAGATTGGGGCAGCTTGGGAGGATTTTATAGAGAGTAGGGAAGAGGTTGGATGAACTCCAAAGGCTTTGAGTGAGGAGGAAGTGGGATCTTGGGTGGGTTTATATAGTAAAGGTGAGTGAATTCTTTATTATTTAGGTTTGGGACCCCTTACATTAAACTAATCCAAACCCCAAATCACCTCATGGTTTTTGCCCATGGTTTTTGGAAAAGGGAATAGGAAAACAATATTTTATAAGGCCAAAGTCCAAACTTCTTAAAATAATGGGGTTGCTTATGTGGAGGTGAGTCACACTCCCATGGAAAATAATTTAAAAAGACAAGATGTTTAATAAGTCTTGAGGGGTCCATTAATGTTTTGAAAAGTAAGTCAAACAAACCCAAAATCACATTATTTTAATAGTAAAACATATATTGTCCGAACATAAAGCTTATAGTATTTCATTAAATCACTATTGGGTCATTGTGATGTCATAAAATACATTAGATATTTAAACGGTATTTAATTTTTACCCAAAAATTTGACTGTCTCAGAAAATTATGAAAAATTCACTGTTGGATAATTTCGACGTCCTAATTCCAGAAATAAAATTTATTTTATCTAAATAATTTTCTAAATATGTTAATTTTCACTTTTAAAATAAAAACTGACATTTATCAAAAATTCACGGGTTTTGACAAAAATGGCTTTCAAACCTTAATAAAAATTACAATTGCATTCATAAAATTATAAGATCATTTATATTTTAAAAAATTAATTTAATAATAATAATAATAATATTTTATTAAAATATTATTTAATTCAAAAATCCCTTAATTTGATAAAATAGAATTCTTAATTAAATAATAACTAAAAACACTATTTTTACTTTAAAAACTATTTACAATGTATCAATAATGACAAGTAAGCATATTCATTATTATATAAAAATAATGTACATGAAAATAGTACTATTGATTTGTTACATAACCCCTTAAAATAGTTGTATAAGACCTAAAGGTACGGTGTGCGATGGTGACAGACTCTTAGGGTGGATCAGATAACATTGCTCGAGTGGTAATCTCTATCAACTTCCACTTTTCCCATAGATGGTCTCGTTCGAGCTTGAAATGATGAAGCTCAACTTGGGCTTGTTCAAGAGAGAAGCCCAAAGACGCCACCTATTTTCCGAGCTCCAATAAATGGGATTTTTATAGAGCAATTCTAATGGATGAGGTCATCGCTTCCTTTGTCTAAGTAAATTGGATTTGTTAAAGCCCTATATTTATACTAATCATGTGATCACTGTTCAACGTCTATTAAAGCAACGGTCACAATTCTTAACATAAAACCAAAGAAGTTGACATTTAATTAGATCAAGTGGCATTTCCGTTAATGAAACTTTGGGTCATTACAATATTCCCCCCTTAAGAAATTTCACCCTAAAAATTTCCTTTTCCCACAATAAAACAGATGCGGGTAACTCAGCTTCATCATTTCCTCTGATTCCCAAGTCGCTTCTTCAAACTTTTGGTTTCACCACAACACCTTGACGAGGGGCATTGTCTTATTTCGTAGAACTTTTTCTCTATGATTTAAGATCTTCACTGGTTTCTCCTCATAAGAAATATCATCCTCTAGCTGTACCACCTCAGAAGAGAGTACATGTGAAGGGTCCGATATGTACTTCCTTAAGAGGGATACATTAAATACATCATGTACTTTGGCCATGGTAGGTGGAAGTGCTAGTCGATAGGCCATAGCCCCGACACAATCAAGAATCTCGAAGGGGCCGATGTACCTTGGACTTAACTTCCCTTTCTTTCCAAACCTCATGACCTTATTCCACGGAGATATGCATAGAAAAAACATGTATCCAACTTTACACTCAAGGTCTCATCGACGGTTATCTGCATAACTATTCTGTCGACTCTGGGATGCCTTGATATGATGTTGAATGGTTTTCACCTTCTCTACCATTTCTTCGACCATTTCTAGTCCAAGCAGCTTACGTTCACCGACCTCATCCCAACATGCTAGTGTTCTGCACCTTTTCCCATATATAGCTTCATAAGGTGCCATTTGGATGCTCGAGTGGAAACTATTATTATAAGAGAACTCAACCAAAGGAAGACATTGATCCCATCCTCCTTTAAAGTCTATTGAGCATGATCTCAACATGTCCTCAAGTGTTTGGATAGTCCACTCAGATTGGACATAAGTTTGAGGATAATAGGTCATACTGAAGTTCAATTCAGTATCCAGGTCATTTTGAAGACTCTTCCAAAACTTAGAGGTGAATCTTGGATCTCGGTCAGACACAATAGATAGTTTCACTCCATGCAGCCTTACCAATTCCCTGATATATATCCATGCTAGTTGATCCAATGAGAAATCTTCCTGGATAGCAATGAAGTGTGCAGTCTTTGTAAGACGATCCACCACAACCCAGATTTCATTGTTGCCTTTAGATGTCCTCGGAAGTCCAGTGAAAAAGTCTATGGTGATGTTCTCTCATTTCCATTCTGGTATGGGAAATGGTTGCATCATCCCCTTAGACTTCTGTCTCTCTACCTTCACTTGCTAGCACACCAGGCACTTTGTTGTATATACAGTGATCTCCTTCTTCATATTATCCCACCAAAAATTTTCTCAGAGATCTCAATACATCTTTGTGCTCTCTAGGTGAATAGAGAAATTTGAACTATGTGCATCATCCAAAATTTCCTTCTTCAGCTCCGGAATTGACGGAACACATAGTCTTTTCCCAAATCGCACAATTTCTTCTTCATTAACATTAAACTCCGAGGATTTACCTTTTTCGATAGCTTCCACTTTTTCCTGAATTCCCACATCATCCTTTTGAGCATCCTTTAACCTTTCCAAAAGAGACGGTTGAGCAATAATTTGTGAAAGGATTGATGATGTTTCCTTCTTTATGATTCCCATTTCCATCTTCATCAAGTATAAGAATATTAGATCCTTCTCAATTCTCATCATTGATAGAATCGCTGGGTTTTTTCTACTTAGGCCATCTGCCACCTTGTTCGCTTTCCTAGGGAGGTAATGTATTGAACAGTCATAATCCTTGATGAGCTCT
The DNA here is from genome assembly GCA_963277665.1 of Viscum album. Taxonomy (NCBI): domain Eukaryota; kingdom Viridiplantae; phylum Streptophyta; class Magnoliopsida; order Santalales; family Viscaceae; genus Viscum; species Viscum album. Next base: position 512,446,742 of record OY728145.1, read on the forward strand.
ATCCATCTTCTCTGGTGCATATTAAGCTTTTTCTATGTGAATATATATTTAAGACTCTTGTGGTCAGTATATATCTCATATTTCTCCCCATAGAGATAATGCCGCCAGATTTTCAAGGAAAATATCACTGCCTCCAACTCCAGATCATGCGTTGGATAGTTTCGCTCATTGATTTTCAACTATCTTGAGGCATAGGATATCACTTTATCATTATGCATCAGCATACAGCCTAATCCTTTCTTCAAAGCATCACTGAATATCACAAAATGTTCCCCACTTGTGGGTAAAGTGAGCACAGGCATAGTGATAAGCCTCCTTTTCAACTCCTTAAAGCTTTCTTCGCATTCATCACTCCAAGAAAACTTTACTCCCTTTTGAGTTAGCTTGGTAAGAGGGTTGGACAATCGTGAGAAATTTCTCACAAATCATGGATAATATCCAGCTAATCCCAAGAATCTACGGATATATGTTACCGATGTTTTCCTCATCCATCCCTCAATTGCATCTGTTTTGGAGGGATCCACAGATATCCCATTGCTTCTGATGATATGGCCCAAGAATGAGCACTTTATGTACTTTTCATAGAGCTTCTCCTTGCGCAAAGTCTCTAGTACAGTTCTTAAATGCTCCTCATGATCCTCCTTGGTTTTGGAGTATATTAGAATATCATATATAAAGACTACCACAAATTTGTCGAGGTAATATCTAAATACTCTATTCATCAAGTCCATGAAGATTGTTGGAGCATTAGTGAGTCTAAAAGGCATTACTATGAATTCATAGTGCTTGTATCTTGTGCGAAAAGTTGTCTTGGTGATATCTTCCTTCTTCACCCTTACTTGATAATATCCCGACCGCAAGTCCACCTTAGAGAAGTATTGTGCTCCATGCAGTTGATCGAACAAGTCATCAATTCTTGGGAGAGGATACTTGTTCTTTATCATGATTTTGTTGAGCTCACGATAATCAATGCAAAGGCGCATTGACCCATCCTTCTTCTTGACGAAGAGGACTGGTGCACCCCATGGTGAAGCACTTGGGCGTATAAACCCTTTATCCAGATTCTCTTATAGTTGTTTCTTCAGCTCTTCAAGCTCCATGACAGCCATTCTATATGGAGTCTTGGATATTGGTAGATCCCCTGGTATAAGTTCAATTGATAATTCAACATCTCTTCTAGGAGGAAGACCAGGCAGTTCCTTAGGAAACACTTCAGCGAATTCCCTCACAACAGGCATTTCTTCAAGGATGGTTTCTTCCTTGGACTCAATCATCTGAGCCAGATACGCGTGCTCATAGGGCAGTAATATCCATGGTTGAGATGATGGATCTAAAGGAGATTCATCTTCCTCCTTACACTTGTAAAGAATCGGTGGTCGATTCTCCATATGGAGTGTGATTTCCCTTTCCTGACAATTTATGTTGGATCTATATAAGGAAATACAATCCATGCCAAGAATTGCATCAAATTCCACCAGAGGGAGTATGATGAGGTTCGTTGGGAAATTAAATCCACAGATTATAACAGGGGAGGACTTATATTCATGGGATGCAATGATTGCCTCATTTTCCGTACTCACTGACATATTCACTTCCATGATTTTTGGTGGTGCTGAGATTGTTCTACTAAACTTTTGAGATATAAAAGAATGCTTAGAACCTGAATCAAAAAGTACTTTTGCTATTCATGAATGAATAACTAGTGTAATTTTCACCACTTCGTTGTCAGGGTTCACTTCGGTATAAGTGATGGAAAAAGCTCTTCCTTTCTACCTTGGAGGTTGTTGGTTGCCTCTGAAAACCCTTGGATTAGGGCACTGATTTGCAAAATGCCCCAGTTCTTTGCAGTTGTAGCAATGAACAACACATTGAGGTTCAAACAGAGTCTTCCTCTCCTCTGTCGCAGCTGCGGGTCTTTCTTGCTGACATTTAACAGCTAGGTTCCCTTCTCTTCCACACCTAAAGAATTTTCTCATTCCCTTGAGGCAATTTCCAGGGTGCTTCTTTCCGCACTTTGGGCAAGTGGGGTGCTGAATCTTCTTAGCACCGTTGGATTTATCCATCGGACCTCCAGCATTGAAGTCCACCTTACACTTCTTGTCCCCATGATACCCCTGTGATTCCCCAATCTCTATTTCGACCTTGAGGGAACATCGGACAATTTCCTCATAGCTGTCGAAGTCATGGATCACTAATGCTTTCCGTAGGCTAGGCTTCAACCCACCGAAGAAGCGGTAAACTTTGCATTTGGGGGTAACGACAAAGGCATAAGCATATCGTGCAATCCTTGTGAATTTTTCCTCATACGCTCCAATAGATTCTTTGTCTTTTTTCTTGAGGAAAAGGAAGTCCCTTTCCATCTTAAGTCGGAGGGTGTGCGGAAAATATTTATCGAAAAACATATTCCGGAAATCCTTCCATTCCAACGCCTCGATCTCCTACTTAGGCTTCGTATTTTTGATCAATATCCACCATTGATCAGCTTCACCCTCCATACGATAAGCCGCCAGGAGAACCTTCTATTGTTCAGAACATTGAAGGATGGAGAAGATATTTTCAATGGAGTTGATCCATTGTTCAGCAATTATGGGATCGGATGATCCACTAAACGTAGGAGGCCTTTGTCTCATGAAGCTCTCGATAGTGACTTGTTATTTCTTAATGTTCCTTTGACCTATGTTTCTATTCAAATCTTGAGTTAGCTGAGAGAGAAGTGTGACAAATTTTGCGATTCCCGCTCCCATTGGATTGGGCATCTCATTAGTACAGTCATCACATTGATCTTCACATCGGTTGTTAGCCTGAGTCCTCCTATTACCAGCCATTGGCTAGAATAAAAGGAAATTTAGGGGTAACACATAAAGGGTAATCCAAAGACAAAAGTTGATGACTTATAAATAAACTTTTATTTCCTTAACTCGTGAGTCTATATACTTCAATCTAGGCTTTTCGTGATCTAATTTCTAACATATATTCTTAGGGGAATTTTTTTTAATTCCCTTAATAAGGGTTCATACTAAGATTGTGAATTTATCAAAACATATCCCTAGGGAGTTTCATAAACAAGAGTTTAGTAAGGCACGTTGTCGTGCACCAGTTCCCATTCGAGTCTAGCTCAAATCGGTGTTTTCGGGTTTTACCCCTAGGATACATCTGTGCCAGAGCCGCCTCTACCTACTCGTATCCAGATAGGGATGTATTTTCTTGATAAACCACTCACTCAGCACTTACCAAAACTTAGGGATGTTTCTACTATACTTAGTCTTGTCTCTAAGGATTTACTGGGGTTTTCTAATCCTAATCCCAAAAATAACTAAACCTATCCTCTGATACCAACTATGAAAACCCTACTTTTATTAAAAACTTAAACATGATTTATTACATAAACTATTCACTTGATACAACATAGAAGATCGGGAGGTCTAGTGTCTTTAGGGCTTAGTATCATTACATAACAACTTAAAACATGAAATATGATATCTTTATTGAAAACATCCTTTACATGACCACTACATGCCCTACTTAGCATTGCATGGGATAACCTGAGGACATGCATAATAAAAGGGTGAGCTATAAAGCCCAGTAAGGGAATAAACATGGAATACATGAGGAGTAAAATACATGTTAGACAATAGGAATATCAATAGAGCACAAGAGAAACATGGACATAAAGGCATGATAAAACATGATAATCATAACATGGAAATGTGGCAACAACACGTAACATGGAATTGGCATGATCCAAGGCCCATTGCACATGAAGCATGAGTAAATCCTCATTGCACATGAAGCACGAGTAAACCCTCATTGCACTTGAATTAGAATGATTCAACACTCATTTCACATGAAGTATCATGATACTATAATTTACCCAATGCATTGGAGCGCTATAAGGGCGCACCCTTCTTAAACATTTCATTTCATGCATAAGTGTGCCACATGGATCATAAAACATGGATTCATTAAACATAATCATTTATTCCACGATAAAGAAATGTGGAATTAATACATGAAACTTTATAATCAATATGTAAATGTGCATTAAGGTGAACACCCTTGATGGAGAAATGGGCATGGTATTCACTACACAAAGGCATTGGCTTAGAAAATCGGTGCAATTTCGGCAGCGTAACGGCGTGACATAAGAATTCATAAAAATGGTTGATGAGAGAGAAATGGGTTTCTCATCATATTTACATGAAATGGAAAGTAATGGGTTCATATAGATACATGTCCAAACAATTTTAATGGAATTTAGATTCATGATAAAAAAGTATTGCTTGAATGTAAATGAAGAAAGAGAAGTTCCTTTCGGAATTTCGGCATAGTAACGGGTGTACATGGGAGGCATTTAATGAGAGAGAAAGGGGTCTACCATCATTCAAACAATAAGAGGGCAGTATGGGGAAGGTGTGAAACCATACCCAAGAATTTATAATTGAAATTAAAAGGGCATAACAATATTAAGAAAATTGGACAAAAAGGTGAAAGGAAGAAAAAACCCTTACTTGGAAGTGTGCTTCCAAGGCTTTAGAGAGGCTTGAGAGAGGATTCTTGGGAGCTTGGGGCACCTTGAGAGGATTCTAGAGAGAGTATGTCAAAGGTTGGACGAACTCCAAAGGCTTTGAGTGAGGAGGAAGTGGGAGCTTGGGTGGGTTTATATAGGAAAGGTGAGCGAATTCTTTATTATTTAGGTTTGGGACCTCTTACATTAAACTAATCCAAACCACAAATCAGATCATGGTTTTTGCCCATAGTTTTTGGAAAATGGAAGATGGAGAAAATATTTTATAAGTCCAAAGTCCAAACTTCTTAAAATAATGGTGTTGCTTATGTGGAGGTGAGTCACACTCCCATGAAAAATAATTTAAAAAGACAAGATGTTTAATAAGTCTTGAGGGGTCCATTAATGCTTTGAAAAGTAAGTCAAACAAACCCAAAATCACATTATTTTAATGTTAAAACATATATTGGCCGAACATAAAGCTTATAGTATTTTATTACATCACTATTGGGTCATTATGATTTCATAAAACACATTATATATTTAAACGGTGTTTAATTTTTACCCAAAAATTTGACTGTCTCAGAAAATTATGAAAAATTCACCGTTGGATAATTTTGATGTCCTGATTCCAGAAATAACATTTATTTTATCTAAATAATTTTCTAAATATGTTAATTTTCACTTTTAAAATAAAAACTGACATTTATCGAAAATTCACGGGTTTTGACAAAAATGGATTTCAAACCTTAATAAAAATTACAATTGCATTCATAAAATTATAAGATCATTTATATTTAAAAATATTGATTTAATAATAATAATAATAATATTTTATTAAAATATTATTTAATTCAAAAATACCTTAATTTAGTAAAATAGAATTCTTAATTAAATAATAACTAAAAACACTATTTGTACTTTAAAAACTATTTACAATGTATAAATAATGACAAGAAAGTATATTCATTATTATATAAAAATAATGTACATGAACATAGTACTAGAGATTTGTTACATAACCCCTTAAAACAGCAGCATAAGACCTAAGGGTAAGATGTGCGATGGTGACAGACTCTTGGGGTGGCTCAGATAACATTTCTCGAGTGGTAATCTCTATCAACTTCCACTTTTCCCATAGACGGTCTCGTTCGAGATTGATATGATGAAGCTCAGCTTGGGATTGGTCAAGAGAGAATCCCAAAGATGCCACCTATTTTCTGAGCTCCAATAAATGGGCTTCAAATAGAGCAATTCTACTAAATGAGGTCATCGCTTCCTTTTTCTGAGTAAATTGGATTTGTTAAAGCCCTATATTTATACTAATCATGTGATCACTGTTCAATAGGTATAAAAGCAACGGTCACAATTCTTAACATAAAACCAAAGAAGTTGACATTTAATTAGATCAAGTGTGATTTCCATTAATGAAACTTTGGGTCATTACAAAAAGTGATATTATATTTTTTTAGTTGTTGTAAAGTAGAATTTATTTTTCAAAAATGTGTTATCGGTTCATGGTCCTCTTACAAATGAATTTTGGTTATTTTATGATAGTAGCAAACACATGGGTAGTTCATTTTTTTCGATAAACCAGGCATAAACATTAAATTTAATAATGATTTATATGATATCATCTATTTTAATCAAAAAATTGTCCTCCCCTCCAATTTTGACCACATCATGTGAGAGCTCCATCTTGGAATATTTTTTATAGATTTTAAATCTTTTCCTTCTTTATTAATCCCATTATGACATAGTTATATCCATTATGTCTCTACCTTCTCTTATTCTATTATTGTTTTCTCTCTATCATACTATGGTTATCTTGATGATAGGTTTTTTTTGTTTCATGGTAAAACCCTTTAGAAAATTATATTTTTTCTGATGGATGTCAATGGATTTCATGTAAATTTGTTTTCAAATAATTGGTACCATCATTCATTCCATTGTGATGATTTGTATGAATTTTCCTATTTTTATTCAATTAGGGGGTTTTATGTGTTGTTTTTTATTAAAATTAATTTTTTAATGTATGATATTATTTGATGATTTTTATCATTATAATATATAATAGAGGTTATATGAATCTTCTATAACATTAGTGGGTACATTATTTTTGTATTATTTCATGACATATTAATTTTTTGGTTAACAAAACTAGATAAATTATTTTATATTGTGATTATATATTCTATAAATTTAATCTTAAATATTACCTAGGATTTTTCTAATAATTAGTAACTGAGTGAAATTTTCTTATGATTTTCCAACTCTTTAAGTATGATTAATATATTATTGATTCAAATTTTAGTCTTCTTGGAAGTGTGGTGGTTACAACTGAGAGCGATATTTTCTAGGTAATGGACTTGGAATTGTGACAACTTAATGGTTTTTGTATTATAACTAAGAAATATTTGAAAATTTGTGATTTATTTTACAATTATTGTTGTTTATTCTATTTTATTATTATATATTGTTTATAATTCTAATATTAGGTCATGGGTAGATAAGATTCATTGTATAATGAATCTTATGTGAATAGCCATGGTTTGCACATGAATGAAATTTATTTAGATCCTTGAGGGGGAAATAGGTTATATTTTTACTCTCACCCCATTCATGTGTATATTAGATCATATTAATATGTTGATGTTATTTTTTTGGGATGTTGGTACATAATATTCTTGGAATGGTGTCTTGAATGATGATTTTTTTAGGGTCATTAGAGATTAATTGTGGATTTGATAATAGTTTTTACTTATTTTGTTTTATGTGTTGGGTTGATTTTATTGGTATTGTTAGTTGGTTTTATATTTTTATATATATATACATTAATATTATTCATGTTTTTTTATAATTTTTAGGTTTAGTAATTGTATTTTCTTATTAGTATTAGAGGTAAATATTCTCCAAATAATGTTTCCCAAAAACCATTTCATTTTTTTCCGACTATTGGAAATCAATTGTGATCTTATGTTCAAGAAATATTCTAGATATGTAGGTCAACATTCAATATCTAGGTGAGTTCAAGGAATTATAAATGGAATTATAATGGTTTGTCTAGTATATATGGAGATATAATGTCAGGACACAATGGGTAGTATACTAAATTTCATAATATACATATTTATAGTGAGACTTATGTTTTTGGGGATAAATAAGATATGTATGTGTTAGTTTACCTTGAATGGGTTGATTAATTTAATTATCCCTGGACATGTGACTTTTCCATAATGTAAATAGATAGTATTTGTGACTCATGCATGATATAACATCATGATAGGAGAATCATAAAATTTGAATTAATGCTAATGCTTGCTAAAAAAGTTACATTGATTATGTTTATGAAAACTTGTTATAAAGTTTTCAATATTCATGTGCTATAAGGATATGGATTGTATATTTACTATTTTTTCTCTAGGGTTATAATAATTTATAGATTATTGGTGATTATTATTGAGTCTCATTGAATTATATTAGAAATATATAAAATGGGATGCATAGTGATCTAATTTAAAACTAACTAATGATCTATATAACTATGGGAGTTATCAATCCACCTTATATATTAGTGTAATTAGAGTTTTATTTATGTGATTATTGTAGAATTTTTAAGGAATATTTGATATCTAAAATGGTGGAATTTTTATAAATTTTTTGGATTTCTATAACAATTATTTCAGTTATTTCAAGGTGTTGGTAATAATTGTTCCTTATAATATTTAATTTTAACAAAAAATATGATTTGGTACTTCATATTATATATTAAATTTAAATTTTGGACTTATTTTAAAAATATAATGTTTTTTTCAATCTTTATACTAAAATATTTCTATGATGATTGCATTTTTTGGGTAAAAATTGTGGCTATTTTTTTAAGTTAAAATATTGATATTGATTTCCCTTTTGTTGTAAAACTAATATTCTTCTCTGAAGTAAATTTATTCTTAGATTTATTTTAAAATAATATAGAACGGTAATTTAAATGTATGAACTTTTCATCAATGTTATTAGTGGTTCAGAGATAAATCAATGTGCTCTAAAATTATGATTGATATTTCAATGAAACCTGGGTATTTAATTTAAATGATTTATTTCCATTATAACCATGTATTTTAGGATGTTAAATGTGATTGGAACTATTTTTGGATCATTTCCTTATTCAATAGAAAGAGTATTCGGAATTAAGACATTTTATTTTGGTTATGCTATATAGAGTAACAAAATTTTAACTTAATAAAAAATATTGTGGGTTGGATAACTGTATGAAAAATAATATTTTTTATTTTATTCAAATGACTATTTAAATTATTTTCCCATGCGATCATAAAAATGATATTTTTTTGAATAATTCATAATTTTAAATATTTTTTTGTGATAGGTTAAACATTTAAAATAAAGTATAATTTATAAATTATATTTTATTGGGTTCCTTAACTTGGAAAAATAAAATTTTTATTAACATTATTTTTTTTGTTTAACAAGATATAGAAAATATTAATTCATTAAGTAATGGTCCTATTAAATAATTTTAAAAGGGTATTAAGTTATGTTCTAAAATATTTTGGTAAAAAACATGGTATGATTTTCATAAAACATAAAATTACTCTAAAAACTTTATTTTCATAAAAAATATACTTAAAATTATTTTTATCCCAATATAGAATGTAATGAAAATATATGTTTCAAATTATTCAAAACCCATGAAAATTTCCATTTAATTTAGTTCCTGTATTGTTTTTAAAAAATAATGGATTTCACGTTAATTTTCTATATCATTGGTTAGAAAATTTCCACTATCATTTATAGTTTCGATTTTGGATGTGAAGTTACAATGTAATTATATAATGTAGGGATGTTGTACATGAATTTATAATCATAGTATATTATTGGGGATGATAGTTAGAAGTAAAATTCCTAATATTATTGGCATCAATGATAAAATTACTTGGTTTATTTTGTTATGTGTAGTATAGTTTTGGGATCAATTTTAGGGATATATTTAGAAATATATTATTTTATGTGGACCCTATAAGTAATGTTTATTATGATGTGATTTTTTTTTGCTTCTTCTTGAATGAACCATTTGTGAATTATTTTTTATTTTATTTTGGATTGGATTTCCCTTGTTTTATATTTGGTTTGGTTATTTGTTTCTATAGTGAACACTTAGAAGGTGTTTTACATGGGATGAATGGGTACTATAGAATAATTTTATATTTCATGTTATGAGTAAAATGTCAATTTTTCATGTATATGGATTAATTTATAATAAAATAGTTATTTATTATAGATATTTTTTAATATAGAACTATATAATATTGGTTGTGTAGGTCAATGTATGGGTTGATCTACTAAAAATGATCATAATATTGGAATTTAATATAAGTATACATTCCATTTTGTTATTTCAATTATAGATAAGGATATCCTTTAGTCTAGTTGGTAGTTTGGTTATGTTTGACCCTTAGTTCCTTTAAAAGAATTGGATTTTTGATATCCTTCTAGGGTGGTCTGAATTTTCAGTTTTGGTTAACTTAAATTTGTTCAAACTATAAAGAGAAATTCATTTATAAAATATTCTTATGAGTTGATTGTTGTTATATTATATAAATAGTAGGTTGTTTAATTTGGTTAGAGACATAACCATTATTTATGTATACTTTATTGGAACAAATTTTATTGAATGCATCCTTATTTATTTTGTGTTAAGGGAGTTAAGAGAGGTTTTCCTGTATTTTCAGTTGTTTGGAGGGGCTATGTCATTTTTTATTAAATTTTTATGTATTTTTTATTTTTTTTGGTTTTAACCTTCTATTTGGATAAGTCATGGATGAACCTTATGTTTTGTCCTAATTTAGATATTACCCATATGTTTTTCCATAATACATGAGATGACCCATAAATGTTTCTCATTATCCATGTGATGGACCTTATGTTCCCATTTATAAATTGACCTTTTATTTTTTATGTTAGTCTAATATTAAAATGTAAGAGTCATTGTTTTGTTGCATAAGAGTCATTTAGTTGTTTATAAATGTAAATTGTGAAATCTAAATCAATCATCACCAGTGAAAGAGATATTTGATAAAACATAAGAGTCATTGTGTGTTAATATTGAAAAATTAATTTGTGATATCTCTTGTTCATAAAAGTAAAAAAGTAAAATTTAAAATTAACTTCTTCTCGGTGTAATGATAATTACCTTTTTGAAATTTATAAATCTTAAAGAATTAACCTAAAAATAGTTTTTATAAATAAAATGATGATTTAGTAATTAAAATATTGGAAATTGATATTTAGTTATGAAATCTAAATCATATCTACCTTGTGAGTTTTGTGTTGTAATTTCTATAATTTAAATGTTATGGTATAGTATTAACTATCACGCATGATTTAAATAAAATTTAATTCAATTTAATCTATTTTTATTAAAATTGGAATGTTCATATATGATTCACAACTTGGTTTATACATATGGTACTTAAATTTATAAGTCACCATTCATTCCATTTTTTAGATTTTATATATCATTCCTTTGTATATAATTCAGCTATCTATTAAATGTGTTTTAAAGAGGGAATCATATCTTTATTCTCATGTATTTATTTAATATCTTGATTTACATCACAGAGTTTTATTCTACTATTATCAAAACTAGATAACTATAAAATATTCCTGAATTCTTGTGAGTTCCACCAATTTATTTCATCCCATGACTTTTAGTGATCAACTATTATTATCCAGGTTGAAATTCCCTCATGATATTCTGACCATGTGAACCTCTCTCTTTCCTTCATTCTTATCTGTATCTAATAAAGTTTCGGTATTGATAACATCTCTTTTATTTTATTTTATTTTTTTAATAATGATTTAGTTTCCAAGGGGTAAGATTTACTGAACATTATAAGAAGATAATAAAATGGAATTTAAAGAAAGGAAGAGATAATGACATAGGTTGCATATGAATTTATTTATTCCTTTTTTCATTGAAAGTTATTTTCTAGATAGTGAGGTATTATTATATTATAACCACTTAATGTATTTACACATATCTAATACATTTAAAACATAATATTTTTAAAATAAATATTACTATAATTTTAAGGTATTTTTTGTCATAAAATCAATTAACAGAATTTTCATTGTTTTGGGAATGATTATATAATATTAATCATTTTTTGGCATAATTATATTTTTTTCTAGTAATTATTTATTTATATAATCAAGATATTAAATTTTAATTATTTTTCTAAAATTAATATCTAAAGGATGATTTAATTTATACATTGTTAATATTTTATATGATTTAATAGTGTAATATTAATTTTTCATTAAAATTATTAGCACTAAAATTAATATAGAATTACTCCATCGATATAATTAAAACATTTAAAACATTTTTTTGATTTATTGAAAACATGATATGGAATAAATGATAAGGTGTTTTTTTATAATATTTTGATATTTTTATCTTATTATGGTTGATGGTTGATCGAGTGGATGTTGTGGAAAAGTGATGATAATGATATATAATTGGTGTATAATGTATAGAGCCATATTAAATTTCCATGTACATTTTTCTTGATTTCAAATTTCATAATTTTTACTTACTATAATTCATTTCTATTTGGGAATATCTTTTTATATATATGAATGTATAGTTCCCAGAAATATGGAATGATTAAATATATTAAATGATGAAAAAATAATATTAATAAATATGGATTGGGTAAAATAGTTTTGGGATATGGTTTAAAGTATATATAAATAAATCAAACCAAATATAGCATGAACCATGGGTGATGAACCTATGATTTATGAATATATATATATATATATAAGAAAACACACACCAGTACAAGAGGATATGTGGTATGGGGAGTTACAATTATGTTCCCATAGTAAAAAAAATAATTTATCATTCTTGATATTAATGTCGATCAATGATAGACTTCATCTCCCATTCGAACTGTGAGTCTCCGTGATAAAGGGCCTTGATGAGCTTAGGCTTCCTATTTTGACTTAGGATGGTTTTAGATTCAATATAGATAGATCTTGTGAATTTATTTCTATTAACATAAAAATAATCCTTGCATGAAATCCATTTTGGGTACACAATTATGAATCTTTCACCATCCACAGCATTCTAATTCCCTTTTGAAAATTCCTCCCTAAAATTGGGTTTTCCACTATTGTCATTGGCCTTTCCAAACTCACATTTATCCCCCATATTATTTGAATTTTATCTTTAAATGGTTTCCTCCCAATATTCTCCCATTTATTTATTTTCCTTTAGTATCCTCTTTATAGCCTTTAGTATACTCATCAAGATCGTATCTGTCATATAATTACTTATAATTCTAAATGAATCTATATTATTCTAAAAATATATATGATAATCCATTTCACCTACACCAATATAGGGATAAATGGATATCCCAAAGCTATCCATGTAAAAAAATTCTCATCTTAGAGTTACCATCCAATGACCTAAAATATGAACTATCCAATTGTAGAGGTGGACTCTCTACAACCTAAGTACCAAGAGTATGCTCCCCAACTGGAACCTATTTAAAGATTACAGTGAAACTATAAATATATGTCAAATATGGTAGGATTTTCATATCTTGGTGTTTTTGAAATTATATACATTAAAAGATTAAATTCATTCCCATTTTAAAAACAAAAAATATAATATCTATCAATGACTGCATTAGCAGCATCCTAGCTCACTAAACTATTTAGACCATAACTCTTTAAGGTCCCCAGAAATTCCCAACCACCAAGATATTGAAAATATCATCTCCCTATGTCCTTGAAACATATCCTTAAACATCAATAACAGTAGTGGATATTTCTAAAGATCCATTCACCTGACTCTTGAACCTCTATTATATTTTTATAATCACAACCACTAAAGGTGTTTTATAAATTTTGATTTTGGTTTTTTTCAATAGTATATAGATATAATCACAGGGTATAATTAGAACAAACAAAGGAATCAATAGGATAATTGAGGACTATTTTCAAAGACCTTACTACATGGATACATCGGCTACCCGGTAGGAGTTCACCAACCATCGGGTGGTGATAAATAAAACCACCATTTTACCTACAATACAAATATATTACTAGTGGATCTCATCGGCTAACTATGGTAGTTTTGATTCTATATTTGATCTAAAATTATTTCATTGACTAACCAGTGGTTTTAGGCCGCTAACTAGTGGATACGATCTAGTTTAGTGAAATAATAATTAATAGTTGGGTAAAAAGAATATTTTCGGCTCATTAATGTCTTGATCCAACTAAAGACACCTATAGAACCTATGATGGATATAATTGGATGCCAAATAAATCTTAGATATAATCCATGAACATCTATTAAAACTACATACCCCAAAATGATTCTTGAACAATCCATGATGATATTTTCAAATGGATCTCCAAGAAACTATCAATTCCCAAAAAGAAACTAGAATTAAACATATTAAATAAAATTTCTTTTTTACTTTTCCATTTAATCTATTATCTATATTTTTTAACTCATAATATATAATCATATTTTTTCTCTCTAACACACTCTCTCTTCATCTTTTATTTTCATATAAATCTTCTATAGAAATTTGAGTCTTTTTTATAGGTTTTGTAAAAACAAATCACATTATAATCTTCATATTGTTCTTTATGATCTCACTAGTATTAATGTGAGGGTTATTGGTTCTTGGTTTCCAAAAAAACAAATGTTTTTATTTTTAGTTCATGATTTTTATTAAAACCAATGGAGTTTTTAATTTTTGGTACTTGGTTTCCATTAAAACCAATAGGTTCTTTTTTTATCAATTTAGTTCATGGTATCTATTTAAACAAAAGGATTAATACAACCCTATAATAACATAATTAGGGGAGGAGAATTTAAGGACTCATGGACATGTAGGTTTTTCAAATTTGGGAGTAGTTTTAAACTTTTGAAACAATCAATGGGATGATTTTTAAACCAAGTGTCACAATAGGGTCCTAAGGGTTATAACCCCTCAAAATAGACATTTTAGACTAGTTATGAGGGATTACATGGGTTTGGTGGGCCTTATGATCATTTGATAAGATCATAATGTGATTGGGGCATGCATACAAGGTGCTTTAATGCCACCGCTTGGTCGACCACAGCCCACTGGTTTGTTGATGGCCTTCTAGGTGACCAGAGGCTCTTCCTGGGCTTCCCAAATAGTTATTGAGTCCATTATTAGATTGATTATGGTTTCTATGTGACTTTTTTAAAATTGTTAAAATGGTAAATTTATCTCCTCACTCATTTTCATCAATAACTTATTTTTATAGTTTAGAGGCCATTTGAAGTACTGGAGGAGGTCCCTCTTTCCTCCCCTTATCTTATATGGATTTCCCCAATTATTGTTCATTTCACTTTTCATATGTATTTTTGGAAGGCTTTAGTTATGGCTACTCATCCATTAAATTAAATTATTCAATTCTCTCACTTCCTTGTAGAAGTATATGAATTATGTGATTATGATCTATTTTTAGGGAATTTTTATGGTTTTTTCATAACTGCCATTTTATCTCAAAATTAAAACAAATATGGAATGATTATACTCCTTTGAGAATAAGGTAGGTAGTACCTCTAATTTAATGCATAGTCTTTCCTAGTTTTCCAAGTGCATTCATGGATTATCTTTTCCATATTCACCATGCTTGATCTAATTTAATTTATAAAAATTTATTTTGATTTTAATTTAGATAAATGTCCAACTTAACATTTTATAGACCATATGAGATAGTAATTTAAAGTGGATTTCTTATCAGGTAAATAACCCCAAAATGGTTCATTATATATAAATTCCAAATTTGTATTTTAATAGTTTAAGAGGAAAACATTTTTGAATCAAAGGGTGTGAATTTTAATTTTGTAGCCACCAGTGATTGTAATGGTTATGACCTTTGTATCAGACCTAATGAAATGGTGTGGTTTTAAGTAAATGGGTTGGGAATCCCAAAAATAATAAAATAAATCCTAATGATTAAAAAATATTTAATTTTGTGTAATTATGTGGTTTCCTTGAGAAAAATTATAAAACCTACATGAAATAGAAACATAAATTACATGATGGATTGTGTCTAATAACTACAATAGGTGTGGTTTTGGGTAAAGTAAAATCACAAATCACTTGAGTAATGAAAATTGGTATCCTATGTTTCATAAAACCTAAGTGAAATTATAGTTAGGACTCATGTTTTATGAAATTTACTGGTTTGGTAAAAAGGTAAATATTAATTTCCAAATTGAAAATGGAACCTAAGATATAAAAAGATAATTATGGTTAGTGGTGGCCTTATTCATAATAGGAATTAAATGAAATTAATATCCATTTTCTCAAATGTTTAAAATGATGAATAATTATTCAGAATGATTGGATGACCTCCTTTGATTCCATATGACATGTTCTACTTGGGATTGTTGGGATGACTACATAAATTATATATAATACTCTATGGGTGGGAATATCAGGATGAGTTCTCAGATTCCATGTGACTCATGATGAATGGGAAAGGATAGTTAGAGTGCATATACTCATATGATTGTCAATGATTAGGAATTACATGATTAAAACTTGGATTCCAAGGGAATTCCAAGAAGGGTATTTGGATTTCATGTGATGACTGATGATTAGAAGATGGTGGTAAGGGATCTTGTATTCCATGGGAATACAATGATGAGTCCTTAAATTCCATGTGATACTCTATGTTAATGGGAATTTTAGGATGGTCCCTAGATTACATGGGAATATTTATAATTCATATGGTCATTTTAAAATTCCCAGAGACACCACGAAAATGTCCAAAGCATGAATTATTGATTAGGATCACAAACCTAGAGATTAATACTGTATACTCTAATATTGGGTGTCACAGTATATCCTTGGATTGGGTAGTTATTTTCTTATGTTAAATTAGTTTTTTAAATTATTAAAATTGATTATTTATTAAAATTATCAATACACTACCTATCAGAATGGTTATTTTTGGAACACCATTGGGGGTGGAAAATTGATTTATACTCACTCCTTTAACAGTCTTACATGACACATGGATACTTAAGAGGATACTGTTATTTATCATAGGTGTTGATATAGGGAAAGGCCCGGTGTTAATTGTTTATTTAATCAGAATTAAAAGATATGTATAGAAGAAATAACCAAGAAGGTCTTAGGACTAGATGGGGATAGGATATTAGCCTCAATTTATATTTATTTTCTTTTATGATTCTTATGTATGATGCTCCCATGGGGAATCTTATATGTATGGATCATTTATTAATTATTTCATCTAATTTTGTATTTATTAGTTAACACTCTCACTGGTTGCAGTTTGTATTGAGATTTTATCTATTTGATTTTAGTTACATCGTTATTATACTCTGATATGGGGGAATTATCTCCCCATAATGTTTTTATATTCCCTTTCCACTATTAAAAACCTTTCTTTATGTGGGGAATTCCTAAGGTCGTGTGTCGAACTGGTCTGGTTACTCTTCATAGATTGAGCTTAGTTGGGGCATTACAAAGTTTCATCATAGGTTTTTTTCCTTGTCTTACCATTTGGGTATGAAAGATAAGATAATAAGATATTTTCAGAACTTGGTAATAATCAAATTATGGGGTGATATAGTCCTATGTATGGGAATTAATCTGAGTGATGTTACATTTGATTGATTGATTTCAACCTCGAGTGGTTCACTTGGGTGTGATGTTATTAATTTATGTAATTTTTAATCTTGGTTAGTACACAAATTGGAGGTGTATACATTCATGAATCATTCTAGGTACGTGTGGTTAATATGTCATCTGTATGTTTCTTGTGATTTATAGTTTACATGTTTTATTATTTTCTATTTTTTTATTTACTATTATGGATTATATATTTTTAAATTTATACTAGCCTATGGTTTTCAACAATAGAGATGGTTTGGTGTTTAATGTGAACACATCCATTAATATGGTTTAAATATAAGTGTATGGTGGAATTATACTTGGCCAACTACTCAAGTGGATTCTATTCAACAGACTGGTATAAATGAATTATAAATGAATATTTTTAGTCAAATAATGTTCTAGTAAGAAATATATAATCCATTTTCCCTTATAACATTTGAATGGTATTATATCTTTCCAAAACCATGGAATGTGAGATTTAATAATGATTGATAATTTTAAAATATTATGTAATGAATAGTTTTATAATGTGAATCCTTTGGTATTAAATCATAGAGTTTAATTTAAGTAAATAATAATTGGTGGTACCTTTAAGGATCAAGGGTAGATGTATCCCTTATATATTTATCTTGACCATATATTTGTGTAGTTTAAGTTGGACAGATATCCTATTTGGTGAGACCCTTTGATATGGTTTTTGATACCATAATGGGTTTAGGTGTGAAAGATATAGGTATTATACCAGTTATGCATTTAGTTGGGTTGTGATCTTAGGTTTGTGTGGTGTGTCCTTATTGTTGTTTCTTGAAAACCTTATGGGTTGTGTTCCATATGGATTTTATTGGACCACCATAGTAGGTGTCTTGTCTCCTAGTGCCAATGTAAATGGGCATGTATCAATGGATCTATGTGACCTTCAGTGAGAAGTTTACCTTAGCATGTCAGATGTCATGTTTCTCAGAATAGGGGAATGAGTGCCACCTATAGGATGCTTCATCATGAAGAATCGATGCACATGTAGTGCTATCAAGGTTTTAGTAAGTATTTCATATGACTTAGATTCCTTATAATGGAATCACTCTGAGTGCTTGAGTCTTGGTTTTAAAAAAAAATTAAGAGAAGGATTATTCTTATTCTTGGACCTATAATTTTGATGTTGTCATGGCGTGGTGATCAGTGTTGACCCTAGTAGAAAAGTATATGGTGGATGGAATATAGTTAAATATATATGGTCTTCTAAAAATTCACAGGATTATGGGTTTTCATGTGGTCAAACTATAATCATGAGAAATTTCAATATGTTTTGATGAAAGCATTATGGATGCCTTGATTTTGGTGATATTGATGGGTTAGGAGACTTTGTTAGATGGTTGAGTGGTAACTTAAGTCTAGAAAAAAAACTTATGGGACCTTGATATGAGTTATTAAATAGTTGAAATGTATCAAGATACCTTGGAGTTTTAATAATGATATGGTTGATTTCATGTTTAGGAGGTGCCTGATATTATAAGGCTAGGTGATGGGGTTTCATAATAGAAAGTACTTGTTTCTTTTTAGTGACAAAATGTGATCTACAAGGTAAACATATAGGGCCTTTTCTTCCATATAATGGAAAGTATGTTTGTTTTTATTCAATTATAATTCATTTAGTCTTTTTGGACTTGAGTAATGTGATGGCGGTAGTTCCATACGGAATGTTAGTTCTCAACTTTTTGGTAGAGATTCATGGGGTTATAGCTGGTCTCGATTGATGAGCCCCTCTTGATGTGAGGTGGCTAATAATTGATGATAACATTGAAATTATGGAGGCCTCATTATATTTAATTAATTTTAGATAACCCTATAATGACAAGTGACATCAAGGAGGGATTAGAGTGTACCGGAACATATGTTCATGTTTGACCTAGATATAAGAATTAGGAGTCATTGTTGAGTTAAATGAGGCTTGGGATGAGTTAAAAACATTGTTTCAACTAGAACCTTGGAGGATACTCTTATGAAGCGGTTTAAGTAATTTCATATGTTAGAGAGTTCACCGTCGACCTTAAAAGTGAAAGGTTATCATTATAAATTTAATTTCGATGAATGTCGGTCATGTCATTCATTGAAATTGGGAATAGGTGAAAGATGATCATTGTACTATCACTCAGGTGAGAATGGGATATCCACAGAAAAAAAAAATTAGTTTGATAATAAATATAATGTAGTCTTTTACTATTATGAGTTTCTCATGTGAACATAAAATAATGACACTCAAATAGTGAGGAGTGGCTTGTGAATCATGGGAATACAATACCTATTCTAGAATGGTCATGGGTGTGTAGATATGACCATGGAGTAGTCAGGGTGGAATCAGGGTTGTTGTGTACAGAAATAGATATTTGTGCTTAAATTTCATAGGTAATGAAAATGGGGGAAATCAGATTCAGTGGTGGATTGTTGTTGATCATTATCCTTAGGCTTTGGGTTATGTTAAAGTGATATGAGGGTGCTTGGATCAGATATGAGTTGGTATGTAGTGGGTCATTAAGAGTGTTTTTGAGTTTTTATAGGATTCATTGGGGAGTAAAGTCATCATGACCAGGTATGTTGAAAAAAATTTAGAAGTTTAAGAATAAATTTTTTGAGTTGGTTCATCTAATTATGGTCTAAATTATGTTTGTGTACGAAAATGGATGTGGTAAGATGAAAACCACATCTTACATATTATGTTGGATGTAATGGGTGCGCTTCAAGAATATAACAGGGAATTTGTGGAATGGTATATGTATCATTTTCTTTAGTTTGGATTTTGATTATAAATCCATACTAATTTGTTTTATAACAATGAAGGTTTCTAAATAAAAACCACAATTTTCAAGTATTATTGGGTGTATTTTGTTGGAAAACTCATAGGGAACGTCATTGGAATAGAGTAGGGGTAGTTAAATAAGATATTATAAATGTTTAAGTATTAAAGAATCATAATTTTTTGTTATAAGATGAATTTTATTGTGGGGAGAACCATGGGACTTCTTGGTGTTTAAGGGAAAAAACCTCATTGGTGCTTGGTATATATGAGAATGGGTAAGATATATCATGGTGTTTTGGTTTCAAAAATTAGTTTTGTATCATGTTCTTGGTGTTTGAGGGCCTTGGGATAATTATTGGGCCTCGAGTATATTTTGGGTGTTAGAGGGTGGAATAGGTCCATTTTGAAATTTTTGTGATAGAAGAGGGTACAGGGATAGAAATAATTAACCGCTGGTAATTCTTGTTGAAGATAAGTATTATGGTTAGGAGTTTGTAAGGCCTCATTTCCATGTGTGTGTTTTAAATTAGAAAGAATTATTGATCTTTTAAAATATTAAATGGGATGGTTTTTAAACTTAGTATCGGAATGGGATAATGATGGTTGGAACCCCTCAAAATAAACTTGTTAGACATGGATTGAGGTTTTATAGGGTTCATGTGGTCTTGGGGGTTCTTGGGTATCCTAGGAGGTGATAGGGGCATGTATCCAAGGGGATAAATTACTATAGGCTAGCTAGCTAGAGGCCACCAGGTAGCCAATGACCTTCTAGGGGGATAGATGCTCTACCTAGGTGCACTAGATGTCTGGTGTGCCTAGTACTGGATAGTAGGTGGATTCTAGATTACTTTTTAATAAATGGGGTAAATGTTTCAATTAACCCCATCATCTCCTTTACTTCAAAACCTAAATTTGAATAGTTTATATTCTATTTGTAGTCATGGATGATCACCCCCATTCCCCCACTTCTCCATGGATATCCCTTGATTTTTATCTATTTCTCTTGTTGAAAGTTTCATTGGAAGGATTGATATAAGGATACTCATCCCCTCCCTTATATTCTCCCTTTATCTTATTTCTTATTGGAGTTTCATCATTTATGTGAGTGATTCCCTATTTTGAAAGAATTTTTCTAGTTTCTTTGTATCTATCATTTTTATTATGAATTTAACACCAATATTAAAGGATTATTCTCATCTTAATCTAAGGTAGGTCACCCCTCTAATTTAACCCATACTATTATTTTGTTTTATGAGCACGTGAATGATGTGGTCATTATGGATTCATCATGATTGATATAATTTAATTTGAAATGATTGATTTTGATTTAACCATAGATAAATTTCCCATTTTACATATCTCATAAAATAAGGGATAGTAATTTTAATTGTATTTCTTAGTGGGTAAAATAACCATGAAATTTATATATGTCTTTAAATTCCAAATTTATGTCTAAATGAGTAGAGAAAAAAGTTGGTTTGAATTAAATTTTTTATCTATATAAATGGGTTGGGAATCACAAAGTTAATAAAATAAAGTTCAATGATAAAATGATATTTTACGTGGTGTGATTAAGTAGTTTCTTTAGGAAAAGTGATAAAACCTTTATGAAATGGGGACCTTAATAAAATAATGTATTGGGTAATAATAATTAAAATATATATTTCTATTTGTAAATTAAAATGGTTAATCTCTTGATTAATTTGAATTAGTTCCCTATTTATTATAAAGAATATGGGAAATTATGGTCTATAATCTTGTTTTATAAAATGTCTTGGTTTGGTATAAACAGTAAATCTGAATATTGAAATTAGAAATAGAATTTAAGACATATAATAATGATTAAGGTTGTTGGTGGTCTTGGGCATAATGATAATTAAATGAAATGAATATATATTTGATCAAATGCTTAAAATGATTCCAAATTCTTAATAATGTAGGGATGGGTTCCTTGGATTCCATATTCCATATACTACTTGGGTATATAGGGATGAGATCCTGAATTTCCTATGATACTCAATTAGTGAGAATGGTTAAATGAGTTATTATATTCCATGTGATGGATAATGTCTTGAGAAGGGTAGATAGAGTTACTAAACCAATATTATCATTGATGATAGGGAATACCTGAAAGATCACTCAAATTCCATGGGAATTATAGGATAAATTTTTGGATTGATTATGATGACTAATGATTGGGGAATACTGGTATGAGAGCTTGGAATCTATGTGAATGTTAGGATGAGAACTTAAATTCAAATTTATACTTCTGGTTACAATTAATATCATGTTGAACACTAAATTCCATTAAAATATTTATAGTTATGAAGGTCATTGTGATATGCTTAGAGACACCCCAACACTAGATGAAGATATTATGGCTGATCTCGGTCACATAATCATATATCAAGATGGTATACTCTGATCTCAGGTGTCACTGTAGATCCTGAGACTAGGTAGTTATTTTATTCTATTAAATTAATTTGTTGAATTATTTTAATTAATTGTTTATTAAATATATTTATCTAATTCTTATCATATTAGTTATTTTGGGGATGTTTTCAGTGGTGGATTACTAAGTTGTACTAAAACCCTACTCAAGACACTATAGCATCTGGGTACCTAAGAACATATTGTTATCTATTTCATAGATAGGTGTAAGAAAATTTGTGCTGTTGATTTCCTGATTTCTTGAAGTTATATGATTTTTATAGATGATGGGACTGGGTAGGACTTGGGACCAGTTAGGGATGATCTATTAGCCTTAGTTTACACATATTTTCACTTATAGTTCCTGTGTATGATCCATCCATAGGGGATCCAATATGTATTTCATGTTCATTTATTAATGCATCTGAGGTTTTATTTATTATATGGTACTTTCCCTTTTTGGGATTTATACTTGGATGTTATATATTTAATTTTAGTTATATTTTTTTATACTCTGATAGGAGTGAATAGTCTCCCCATAATACTTTTATTAACTCTCATTATTATTCTATAGACTTCAATATTTGGGGAGGCACACCTGAGGGCATGTGGCTATTATTCAGAAATTGAGCCATTATGGGACATTACAAAGATATAAATCTCATTCTGGAGTTATTACTAAACTCCTTTATAAATGTGTGTCTTTTTAATTTTTGAAATTTATTTTCCACAATTATTATAGTTTTATTTTCCACTACACTCACATTAAATTTTTTGTTTGATTCATAAATTTATTTCCTATATGATAATTCCTTTGATTTTATAGCATCATTTTAAAAAAAAATTAAAATAAATTAGCACCATTATTTTTATCTTATATCTAACATACAGTTGTAATTATATAGAATCATGTTTTTAAGATTTTTGTTTTCAAAATTATTTTTTCATATTGTATTCAAAATTATTTTTAGATTGTATATTAAAAAAAATAAACATATTCTACTTTATGAAAAAATGTTTTAAAATATGGTATCTTTTTCAAACACCCATGGTGGAGCTAAAGGGTAATATATGGTTCATAAACCTTATTTTGATAGATGAATCTATATTTATTGGAAGACACATATGTAAAAATTTCTTAGAACTATTTTTTATCCCATAGGGAAAATTTTTATGAATGGTTATATTCCTACCTACTAGTGAAAAAGAAGAAAAATGGACACTTGATTATATTTCCTCATTTGAATTAAATGATGAAGGTATTAATTCCTTCCATTTTGGATCATTCCAAAATGAATTTAATAATATATATACATGAAAAGAAGAACAATAAATCTTGGAACTCATATAATTTACTCATGAAGAAAAAATATAGTTAAAGATACAATAATATATATATATATATATATATATATAATATTTTGAATGTTTTAGTATGTGTCCTAATGTTTCTGTTAATTTAATGTTTACAAAAATTACTAAAATTTGAAATGGAAGTATGTCTCTTGGTGATAATATTAATATAAAAACATTAGTCAAGAACATCCTTTCGGTTTTACCAATCAATTTGGATCATAAAGTGGTGGTAATCCAATAATCCAAGGACATAAAAAACTCATTCTAAGAGTTAATTAGATCTATCAGGACATAGAATATCACAATGTAGTGATATGATGATAAGGAATCCAAATAAGTTAAGGTGAAAAAATATGAGTGCATTAAACATAATTAATAATGACAATTATAATAATGATGAAATGAATCATATATCCAAGAACTTGAAAAAATCATCGAAATAAATTAATCCTTCCAACATTCCAAAATTGTGCATGAGAAAAGAGAACTAGACGAGACGTGCATTGAATGGAAAAATAAGGGACACATAGGGATAGAATTACTCTTGATAAAAAATAATAACAATGAGAATAATAATAATATCAATAAGGTATTAAAGGATTAAACTTGTAGTATAAGAGATGATTTTTTCTCCTCAAGTGATTTATGTGATGAAAGAGCCAAGTGTCTCATGTCCGAAGTTGGGGTTAGTAATGAATTAAACTCTAACTCTTATTTTCTTTCCTCCTAAAATTACTATTATTATTCTTTCTCTTCAAATATACTAATATATGTAGATATTAAATATTCTCATGATCTACATGAATAATTTTTTTTTGAACTAACTTCAATATAAAAAGAGATTAAAAATAAGTATAATCATGTTCTTGAATAAAAGGATAAATTCACAATCAAAAAAGATAAATTGTCAACAAAATTTAATGATCAACCAAATGTGCATGAGTTACAATAAATAATCAGTTATATAAATAATCCCTCATGAAATTCATCTAATTTGAAGTAAATATAACTAAAATATTTCCTTTAGGACACCATAAAAATAATAATTAAGGAATTGGTATTTCCAATAATGAAAGTTCATAAACAATATGAATTTTTTGTAAAATGGATTTTTCAAAACAACTTATATAATTATTTTCATAAAACTATGAATTTAATTCATGAATGTAATTAAACAAATTATTTATATGTTAGATAATGAAGTATCAATATTTCATCCCATATATTATCTCAAAAATCATGTTAAAAAAATCGTACTAAAATCCATCTTATCTTACATTTGTGGACCCAAAACCATGGTACCAAAAAACATAATTTCTTAATTTCTTATAAAATTTATATAAAGTTTAAATCCAAAATTAAAATGTGGTACATGGATAGTTAATAATCTTGACACATGTGTGGTGACCACACCAAATTTAATAAACATTAAAAAATCGATTGAGGATACATGACTTTTAGTGACAATTCAGGAAGTAAATTCATTAGTATAAGTAAAATTATTTTTCTCATTTTGATTATTGTAAAATATTTTTTATTAATTTATTTTTTAGAAAAAAAATTTATAAGTATTATCTAATTGTGAAATAATGATTTTAAAATATCTTTTGAAGAAAAAAATTCAATGTTTTTAATATCAAAATATAACTTTTGTTTATTGATTTTCATTTTCAAAGTGACTATATTATATATTTAAAATATAATTGTTTTCTAAATTTTAAATGATTGAGAATTAATATTTGTGATTCTTGGTTTTTTAATAGACCCATTGGTCAATACAATACACATAAACTCATTAAGATCAATTGTCAACAACCAGTATGATATGAACTAAATTTATTTTCAAATATAAATTTTTTATGAATGTTTACATCTTGGTAAGAGTCGCAAAACATCCTTTAAACCAAAAAAAGTAGTATCAAATCCTAAATACCTTGATCTTTTTAGACCAACTCATGTAAAATGTATCAATAAAAAATCATATTATTTTGTGATTATTGATTATTATAAAATATTCATTTGATTATTTTCCTTGGAACGAAAAAATGAGGCTTGTAAAGGATTCATAATATTCACCAAGAAGGTTAAAAAAATGGGAAAATGTAATTTCTATTTTATGTGATCATGGGGGTGATTGATAATGAATATTTTTATAAACATTATTTATTAAAATGTTATAATTGTAATTTTTCATCTCCTATAACTCCTTAAGAAAATAGGTTCATTGAGGGATGAAATAAAACTCCTCTAGAAATTTCAAGAAACCTATTGAATGATTTCAAACACCCTAATTAATTTTAGGTAGATGTGGTAAATACAACTAGTCATATCAAAAACCATGTTCTTATAATACATATCTTCAAAAATACCCCTTATTAACTTTGGAAAAATAACACTTTGAAAGTTGTAATTTTTAATGTTTTTTATGAAAATTTAATATTCTTAAAACTAAAGACAACCGAGGAAATTTTTATACAAAAAAATAAGGAATATAACTTGGGTACTCAAACACTATTGAATCCTTCTAAGTATTCAATAAAAGAACCAAAACTGTTGAATAATGCATTCTTTTCAAATTCAATGAAAATATTCATAATTTTTATATCCAATTCTAAGATATAGATGACCTTGAACCCTTGACTTTTAATGATCCAAATTCTTATAAAGAGACTTTCAAAGATGAATCTTTATATAGTCCTTTATGTAGTGTATTAAAAATATACAGATGCAATCTCTTGTAAAATAATATTTTTTATTTTCAAGCTGGTACTCATACTAGAAGTTCCATCATAAATGAAGTTCATAACAATTATTTTATTTATTTTCTAGATCTTGAAACATTTGATGATATTATTAATTATAAAAATTGATTTTTTCTCTATAAGAATTATTAAACCAATTCTTGAAGAATAATGTTTGGTATCTCATTAAAATATATAAAAATCATATCATTATTATTACAATATGGGTTTTTATAAATAAATTAGATGAGAAAGGTAACATAACACATAAAAATTACACTCTTATCCAAAGGTTATAATTAAGAATAATGTATTGATTATAGTTAAACATTCACACCCATTGTTTAGCTATAATCCATTAGAATATTATTGGTATTCACTCCCCATCTAAATTTAAAAAAAATAAAATGGTTATTAAAAGTAATTTTTAAATATTTTTTCTAATTTTTTTATTGAATAACTACCCAATTTTGAAAATATCAATTTTTTAAATTTTATTTTCAAGTTAACCAATGCTTTATATGGTTTAAAATAATTCCATCAGGATTAGTATATAAATTTATTTTATTTTTTCTAATGATTTTAAAAAGATAAAAGTGTATTTGAAATTATTTTTTTAAATAAAATGATATTTTAATCATTAAAATATATTTCAATCATGTAATATTATGGATCAGGAAATGAATCTCTTTGTAATAAATTTTAAAATCTTATGAAAAAAATCAAATGAGTTTTATGGGTGAAATAAAAAAAAATTTTAAAAATATCTCAAAATGAAGATGGTAATTTTATAATATAAGTAAAATACACTAATATAATTCTAAAATGATTTGACAATGATCAACTGAGGATATAAGTAATTATATGAGTACTTCCTGGAAGATAATTTTGGATAAAGTGAGTAATCTAGTTGAAAAAAAACTCTATAAATATATGATTGGGAGTCTTCTTTACTTTACTAAGACCCTACCAAAAATTATGTTTAGTGATTGTGTTTATTTTTGTTTTCAAGAAAATCCTAAAGATTCTCATTTAAAAGCACTTAAAAGGATTTTTTTTAATGTTATAAAAATAATTTTTTAATTTATCCTTAAGGAGCCTCTTTTAATCTTTTATGTTATAAGGATACTCATTCTGGATATTATCAGCTAGATAGAATAATCACATGTGGTAATTTTCACCTTATAGGAAATTACTTAATCTCTTCATGTATTATAAAGAAAATTTTGGTTTCCCTTTCTATAGTTGATCCATAATATATAGGTGTAGAGATTTGTTATGCCCAAATTATATGGATGAAACAAACTCTCTTTGATATTGGGATAATATTTCTTTATGTTCTAATTAAATGTGATAGTTATAGTGACATAAGCATCTCTAGAAATCCTATTTTTCATGAATTCACTCAGAAAATTCATTTTTAGCATCACATTTTGAAAGACCGATTTCATCAAGGTGATATAATGTTAGAATATATTATCATAGATCTACAATTAGTTGATATTGTCAAAAAATCCTTTTTCATATTGATTTAATTTTATTAAATTGGATCTAGGAATAGAGAGATATTAATTATTTTACTTATCTCTTTAATGTTTTACCTTTTCAAATAATGTTATTTTTTAAAATATTTTTATTCCTATTTTTAAAATATATTCTTAAAATTTTCAAAATAATGTTTTTATGATCGCTTTGATTATCATATGCATGCCCACTTTTGATGTATAAGTTTGTTTTCAAATCACAAATGTGTATAAATATTTAAAGTTTTCATTGGGGATCATTTAAATGTTTTGGGGAGAAAAATCTAATTTGTAGGGAGAATAGTTTCAAAAGGAGGATGATATATCATTGAGAGAATATTTTTTTCAAAGGAATATAACTATCTTTCTTAAACAGGGTAAAATATTCTTTTAGGGGGAGAAATATATTATTTCATTGAAAAAAATATTTCTAAATATTTTATGTTTTTATTATTATTAATTCATATTTCTTCTTCACCATATTCTTGTATATTATTTTTTTAATGTTAAATGTGTGTTTTTTATCATCAAAAAGTGGGACATTATTTAACCTTTAATGTATTATTATGATAACAACCAATAAAGATTTTTATTTAATATTTTTTAGATTGTTTTGGGTTGTAGTGTTTAGATATCATCCTAGGGAACAACTAGACAAAACAAAGGAATCAATAATATCATGGAGGGTGATTTACAAAGTCCTCACTACTTGGATGAACCAGATACCCGATAGGAATTTACCATCTAGCAAGGGGTAAACAACCAAACAACCATTTTTTTAGGCATACCATCAGTTAATAGGTTTATTTCATAAATAATTAGTTGGAGTATCAACAGAACCATTGAGCTACAGTTGTGTCACTAACAAGCTGGTGTCATTGGGTAGCTAGCTGGTGGCTTCAACCCTGGTCTGTCAAAGGGCCATTAATGTTATGTCTAAAATTATTTTTGTAGTTTATTAGTTAGTGGACTCAACCAAAGACACCTACAAAACCAAATGAAAGAAATAATAAGACACTAAAGGAGGCTTGTATATCATCCAAAGTCACATATGCCATTTGCCTTCCTTTTAATGATTTTTTTATCGATACATGATGTGCTTTTTCAATAGATATCAAAGAAAGTTCCAATTCTCCAAAGGTAATTTGGAATTAATGGATTTAATCAAATTTATTTTTTCCTTTTATCATTGAACCATTTTCTTTCTTGTTATAATTATTAAAGTATTTATTTATATCTTCTTTATCTCTCTCTCTTCATATTTAATTTTCTTCTAAATATTCTATATAGAGTTGAGTACTTTATAAAGGATTTTAAAAATCCTATTTATCTTCATAATATTCTTATTTAGGTTATCACCATTTTTAAATTTTAGGTTATTTTCCCATAGTTTCCATTAATGATAAGGTTATAGGGACACATAATTTTCATACATATATATTTCATCTTAGTGGATCAATATTCATTTCATCTTATATTAACATGCTAGAGGGATGTAAAGATTTAGTTTCATTGGAAACATGGATACATAAAAAAATTGTCCATAAGTGAGCTATATCATCTCTAAATAATTTATCCATGAATATCACCCTCGTTATACATATCAAAAATAATACCCTTCATCGTAACATGGTACAGGAAACATAATAAAGGGTGAGATCAAATGCTCGGTAGGGGTAAACAAGGGTGATATCAGTGATCACATAAGAATAGCATAATCATAAGGGTATGAGAACGTGAGCTTAAAATTTAGAAACCATACCCTATATATAAAATATCACAATATTGAGACATTGAATAAATTTTTTTAGTTCATAAAACATAGATCATAAAGGAATTAAATAATAGGAGCCACAAGAGCATAACATTGGAATAAAACATAGATTTGTGGTGTAAGCATAAACATAAAAAATATCTTTATATTTTTACACAAATATCATTTCCAAAACTATAATAGTGGAATGATTTCACTCCATAAACAATTGTAGTAGTTGGGTTTCACTACTAAGACTATCACAGTGGATAGAGTCCCTAACTGAACTGGGTTCACTCCCCATTCCAATCATGTTTATCTAATGAGAATCCAATGTTAACCAATGAATTATTGGGATATATAATTATAGGGACACCCATCACATAATTAATATCATATATATTTGTTCCACAAAATCATAAAACATTCATAATATAATATCCCATGAGAATGAAACTAGTTTCATAAACATTTCATCATAGCAGAACCCATGGAAAAGAAATTTGTTGCATAAATATATTTTCATAATAATCATAAACTAAACATATAAATAATAAGTATAGTATAATTGGATAATATCCCTAGTAGAACATAAGTTTAACCAAGGTTTTTAGTCATTTTTGAATATAAATACCATTAAAAAGTCGTTAAAAACATTCCTGAAGAAAATACCCTTTCTACTTTTGAGATTTCATTTTTAAAATTTGAAAATTTCCTAAATATTAAAGAAAATGATTTATTTTAAAATAAGAATATAAAATTTTAAATGGATATTCAAATAATTGTGCATTTATAATGGTGGAAAATATTGTTCATGTCATACTTGTTAAAATAAATATTCCTTTCAAATATTTTTACCAAAAGTTAAAATTACCTCATCTGAAAAGTGAGAAGAATATTCCATTTAAACCATTATGTAAACTTAAAAAAGGGTAAAAATGAATTTAAAAACTAATTTTATAATATTTTAAAATTTTGTTAATTGTTTTTATAAATCATTTAATAGTAATATAAAGGAAATTTGATTGAAGAGAGAAAGAAATTCAGTTTTCCATAAAAACATTATTTTGTAATATTGAGTACAAAAGGAGAGTAAAATGAAGTTAAAATTATTAATTTTTATAAATAATGATCTTATTTAAAAATCATGAGTTTCTTGTGTGATATATCATAATATTTCATCATCAGAAACTTAATCACAAACAATCCCGATAAACAATGATATTATAATGTAAAACCCTTATCACTATGGTAACTTTTAAATATTAATATTAATTAAAGGAAGAACATTATATTGGTATGTATATACCATAATTTTTACAATAATTATCATAAAATACATTCAAGTTTATTATATATTCCATACAAAAGAAATAAGTGCGGAATAAGGCATGTGTCCCACGAAAGTAAAACTGAGATGGAAATCCCTTACCTCAAGTCTCAACTTCATTCATACATATTAAAACCTTCTATATAATAAATATATGATTATTATAAATATATTATAGAACTATAATAACATATATCATAACCTATATGATTTACTTATAAGCTGTTTTCACCCGTTTATTTACAATTCTTTTTTAAAATCATTATTTTAGGAAATAACTACTTTGTTTTTCATGTATTTTTTGGTTTGGTAGTTCCAGTCTCTGTACTTTTATTATGGAACCATAATATACAGCTTTTCAACCATGAAATAAAAATCATATATATTCATTATATATAAATTTATATTCAACCACAATAGTTAGATATATGAAAATGAATTATACTATTCCTGGAGACGGTAGGGACCACATTTGCTTGAATGATGTTTCCATTGTCATTATGAATGGAATGAAATAAAGGTAAATACTAAATCACCTTTAAATATTCATTTTTATATAATTTATATAATATATACACATTAAATAAATAATTATTTCTATTCATGTGAAATTAAACTGAAAAAAGAATCACACCAATTCATAGATTTAGTAGTCAGCATGTATGCACAAACAACATTATCATTTTCTAACTGATTGGAATGTAAGAAGGTAGATGTGATATTATATTTATAAAAGATTCATTATTTTATAAATATCATATATTTAAACTAAATTAATAATTAAATTCATCTATGAGATGCAATGATGGAAATTGGATTATGTCGGTTCACAATGTGGTACTCTACCGTACACATGATCGATGTTCTCATTTCCCATTTGATATAATTAGAGATACATATAGGTTATAATATTAAAATAATAATATATAAGTATAGGTAATATATTGGTCTTATTATTTAATCAAATTTTAATATGATTTCAAGGTGGTGGAATAATAAGTAAAACAAAAATTCTCAATTAAGAATAATACGTCTTCTTCGAACAAGCACTTTAGGTTTTCACCAACAGCCTTCCTATGAGGGTTTTCTAATAAAAAAAGTCTTCCAGGAAGTGTTAGGGAATGTAAGAATGGTATTTGGGTATTTATTTTCTAAACTAAATTTATTTTTATGTTTTAACAAAATGAGGATAGTACATTCCATTTATATGTAAGATAGAGTGGAATTTTTGTAAATACCCAAACCTATTCAATAATGGGAAGTCACTCTTAAGAAAAATGTATCCAAATATGATAAATAATTGATTAAAAGGATTATGTGGTCAATACATACCTATGCCACTAAAAATACACATGTATTAGACATTTTATTCCTTTAACCCCTAAGTTTACTTACTTTTACCATTTTTCAGCATAGTAACTAGAAATAATAGAAATATAGGCTTTGTAACTGGTATTTTGATGTTTTATTTTTACAGAACAATGTAAAAAGTAATGGGAAAAGATTTTAAAGTCTTATATTTTAAAAAAAATTCTTTGGTATTACTTTTAATGTTGAATTTCATAAAAACTAATGTTCAAAGTCATTAAAAGTAATTTTTACCATTGGTTTTAATGAAAACTGATGATAAAAGTAATTATGAATACTTTTAATGTTAGTTTAAAAAAACTATTTTAAATACTAACACTTTAACATTGTTTTATTTTATTTTGAAAACTGGCCTTAAAAAAATTTAAAAATTCTTTAACATCGGTTTTCAAGAAAATTGATGTTAAAAGTTCACTAAAAATAAACCAACAAATTGAAACCTTATTTTTTCACTTGAAACCCTCACTCTCGACCGATTATTGAAAAAAAAATGGAAACCAATGGGTTATAAGATCCTCTACTACCTTATATTATCTATTGTAGTTGATTTTCATCCTCTATTAATGTTCTTTATTAGGAATCTTCTATCTTTCATTATTATTTTAGGATCCTTGAGCTATTATAGTCAACCAATAACCATGATTTGAGGTTTTTGTTTGTTATTTTTTTACTTCTTTCTTGAACTGATTTTTCTTCAATTTTGTAGAATCCACTCTATTTCCATGGACTTTGATTGAGTTTATCAAAATTTAAGAGGTATTTTTCATAATCGAGCTCCAAAATTGTATGTTTTTGTAAAATGAATTATGTATAATTATTTTTTATCATAATGTTTTTTAAATTATTATATCATTTTATGTTTAAATATTTTTTATGATAATTTTTTGTTATAATAATAGTTTTTAAGATAATTTTCATAATTTTTTTTAAATTGTTTGTACGTTATTTTGGAGTAAATTTTTTGATAATTGTCCATATAATTTTTTGTATAATTGTTTGTTATGATAATTTTTCATATGTTTTTTTTGTATAGTATTTTTTATAATTATTTTTATAATTTTTCTGGATTCAGAATTAATTTTGAATAAATTTTGTAAGAAATTTTTTTATTTCTAATTGTTTTTTATGACAATATTTTGTAAGATACATTATGTGTAATTGTTTTTTTGATAATTGTTTGTCATGATAATTTAATTCTAGTTATTATATGTTTTTATGTTTTATAAATTATGTACAAGTGTTTGTATATTATTTTATATTTTTTAATATAAGGTATGTTTGCTTATTTAAAGATAAATTGTGTATAATTTTTTGTTATTTTTGAAAAGAAATTTTGTATAATAGGTTTTGGTCATTATGTATAAGTGTTTGTTATGATCAAATGGTGATAAATAATTGACTCTTCTAATTTTTTTTAAAAAAAATATCTAAATTTTATATTTTTAAATGTTTATCTATTTTAATATATTAAACATTTATATTATGATATTAGGTATTTAATGGATCATAATTGGATAAATTTACAATGAATCAATGAAGAGTATGAAAAAGGAGTTGACGAGTTCTCAAAATTTACTAAATGAAATATTTAAACAAAAATTTATTTTCTATCCATGAAGGAAGAGTTTGAATATTATAAAATAAAATTACAAAAAAATCAAGTATCATCTCATTTGTTATGGTTTTATCCATAACTATACACATTGTATTTGGTATGGTGAATGAATAGAAAATTTAATATCAAATGTTGATGAAAATATTCATAATGAGACAAAGGATTGTATTGAAGAATCAATTAATGGTGTGTGAATTGAAACCATGGAAAAATTGAAACTTTTGAATGATACTATTGAGATTTTGAGAAACTTTTATTCTCATGTTTCACTAAACTTATAGTTTTCTTATAATATTTGATATTAGTTAACTTGAAAGTAATAAATGGGTGGAGTGATAAATGTTTCTCTTAGTTACTTTAACATTTAAATGAGATAATTCCAGATGTCAATGGTCTTATAGATTTGAATTGTGTCAAAAAGAAAATATTATTCCCAGTGGGATTGGGTTATAAAAAGATACATTCTTTCCCCAATGATTGTGTGTTTTATAGGAAGGAATAGGAATTTTTATCAAAATGACCTAAATTTATGAAATCATGATATAATTTGGATGAAAATTTTAAGAATAATTCATTTTCAGGTAACTAATTAAAACCTTATGCTAAAGTAACTTGGTATATTTTATTATTTCCTTCTAATAATTCCAATAATTCAACTCTAATTCATTCTCAAGTACGCGCATCAAGCCTATTTCTAAAGAAATGTGTTACCTTCGAATAATTTTTCATTTGAATCATCTATTTTAAAATTAAAATGATGCAAAAAGGTTAATATGGAATTAAAAATAAAAAATATATGATAGTGAGATACATCATGCTACTGATTCACCATAATTGAAGAGATTTGATAAAAGAAATCATGATTTTTTAAGAGAAGTTAGAAATATCAAAATGGGACTATGAATACATCAAATGAACCTATATTTTAGGCTTGATATCCAACACACATCATGGCCTATTTTTTGGGTAGTTTACAACTTATCTTCATATATATATATATATATGAATAAAAATTATATTATGATGATCTTGATAATTTTTAGACCAAAACAGCCAAGAAAAGATATTGATGTGTATCTATCACCATTAATTTAATATTTGAGAATTTTATGGGAGATAGGTGTTAAAATATTTAATGTATACAAGAAATAATATATTATTTTTCATGCTATAATTATGTTCACTATAAATAACTTTCTTGTATATGGAAAGTTGTTTGGATACAGTGTTAAGGGATATAAATCACATCCATTTTGTGAATAAGGGTCATCATATTCTCAATTTTAGAATGTAAGAAATAAATTTTATGTAGTTCATAGAAGATTATTGATAATTGACCATTCTTTTCATAGATTAAAAAAATTAATTTGACATTTTATTGGAATATAATATCCCCCCATAACCATTTTTAGCTAAAGAAGATTATGATAAGGAGAAAAATATTTTTTTCATACTTGGAAAAAAAAGAATTTTGGTTCATCAAAAAATATATGGAAGAAACATTTTATCTTATTCGAACTACCTTATTAGAGATTTTTGTAGGTAAACATAACATTTATTTTTTTCATGATGATAAAATCACATGTGATATTTTTATTGAATATTTTTTAGAAATAAAAGAAAATACAAAATATGGATTTCATGTTAGATTAGACATGATATCCATGGGAATATGTTCCGATTTATCTCCCACTATGAAAGGAAATGAAACAAATATACCTTTGTATTTTCACGCATTATACAAGAGTAAGAAGATGAATTTTTTTCCATTTTTTCATGGTATTAAAATACCCAATAGATATCCTTCAAATGTGAATAATTTGGTTTCATTAAAGGGTCCTAAATTAATAGGAATGATATATCATGACTATCATGTATTGATGAAACAACAACTTCCAATCCTATAATGTGGTATATTTTCAACACCTATTAGAAAAAATATCATCAGGTTGTGTTATTTTTTTAATACTATTTGTATAAAACCTATTGAACCAAATTTATTAGATGTGTTGGAGAATGGTGTTTCTCTCATACTTTTCAACTAGAAATGTATTTCCTAGATAATTGTTTTGATTTAATAGTTTATCTAGAGTTTTATTTGGTGATTGAGATAAGAATATATGGTCTTGTTTATTTATTTTAGATGTTTCCTTTTGAAATATATATGAAAATTTTCAAGGGATATATTAAAAATCATCATTGAACAGAGGCCTCTATTGTTAAAAAATATTAATCGAAATTTGTGATTAAGTTCTGTATAGATTATTTGTACGAAGTAGAGCATAATAGTCTCCCTATATGTCAATGTTTTATAGTTAAAAGTGAAGGTATATGGTTTTATGGTTTAAAGGAAAATTTAATTCCACATGATTAAATTATACAGTCGCATTTATAAATTTTTAATAACACATAAACGGTTCAACCATATATATCATCATATATTTCTGAATTAGAGGTACAATATCAAAAAATAAATGAAAATTGGTTGATTATTAAGGATAAAAATACACTTGTTTCATTGTTTAAAGAGAAATTCAACACAAATATATTAGCATCATAATCATTGAATTGATAGGCAAGAGTAAAGTCTCTTAATGTGATCACATGGTCAGATTTTTATAATAATGGGTACATATTTTACACAAAAAAATAGTATCATGAGTTTACTGTCCAAAAAAGTGGTGTAATGGTCATCACTAAAGCACTGTATTTTTTGGGTGAAAAAGATAAAAAACCAACTTATGTATCAATGAAATATTTTGGAGTTCTTGAGGATATATGGGAAATTGATTATATGAAATTTTGAGTATTAGTGTCTAAGTGTAACTGGGTTGATAGTAATAGTGTTGTGAAACCTAATGATTATGGATTTATATTGGTTGATTTCAAAAGATTTATTTCCACAACAGAACCATTTATCATGGTGAAACATGAAGATAAAATATTTTATTTCATTGATCCATCGAATGATCAGTGTTCCATTATTTTGTAAGAAAAAATAATTTATTTGGGTGACAAGGATTATGATTATGTATTGGAATTATGTGAGGTTCCTCCATCTATTATGAAATTTATAGATGATAACATTGACTATATTAAAGATAAGTTCATATTGTATAAAATTATCATATAGAAGGGATATGGGAAAAAACTAAATTACTCTCTTAATTATTCAGGTAAATATTTATATTTTATTTATTTTATGATATTTACGTGTGTAAAAACTATATTTTTAATTTGGATGTTTAATTATATATATATTGAAAATTTATATGATTTTTGTTTTAAATTTCATATGAAATTATTATAGTTAAACGTTTTTTATTGAAAATCCGGATGTATATCATTATTTTTTGTGTAGATTTACAGATATAAAATATATTTTTTGTCACTCTGATATTTAAATTTATAAATATTGATCATTTATGTCATTTTAGAGTTAATTTTTATATTCAATGATCTAACTTACATATTTTTTATTAAGAATCCTGCCATTAATATTTTTTTCATACAAACACATGTGTGACTTTTTTTACTAACATCAGTTTATAGTCATTGTTTTTAAATATTCACTTTTCTAATAATATGTAGGTGAAAAGGATATCATTACATTCCTCTATTGTAATGATGTATATATAGGAGGGAAATTTATCGAGGTATGTTTATTTTTTCAAATGATTAAATATTCAGTAATAAAATTATTTAATGAAATTAAATGTCTAATTTAAAAATTATATTCAATGTACTACTAATGTACCTTCTATTGTAACACCCCAAGTTTACAAGGTACATTTCCCTTTGAATAATGAAATAGCTTGCATTGTACGCAACTTCGAGATTCTAACACACTATGACCAATCAAACTAACTGTTATGAATAGTAATACCCACTTTTTGAAATTTTATAAATTTTATTTTTCAAAATGGACTAAATTTTTGAATTTTTAATATAGATATTAGCTTAGGGTGAATTTTTGGTAAATTTCTAAAAACTTTCAATTTTTGATGATTAGTACTAAATTTTAATTAAAAAAACTTTTTTAATCGAATTAATTTATAGTGTTAAATTATACATTTGAGTGGTTTGTAAGTATTATTAGATTATATTTTTATTATTTAATATAATTTAGTTCATTGTGTATAATTCACATTTAAAATGAACATAAACAAGTGTAGATCTTTTGATAGTTATTATTTCTTAAAAACACGCTTTTTATTTTGACAATGTGAATTAATTTTAAATTAATTTCTACCAATTCTGTGTTTTTAATTTGGAAAAATGGATTCCATATTTGGAATCGGGAGGTCCAAATTTTTTAAATAAGTAACTTTTATTTTTAGACATAATGAATAATTATTTCGGTAAATATTTTATTTATCATGGTTAAAGGGTAAATCCAGTAAATAAGGGTAAAAAAATTATAATAATATTAAATTACCCTAACATGTGTCTTATTCCTATTGTTTTATATATGTCCTACCAAGGGCATCTTTGGGTCGATTTGGGGACCCCATGGGGCCACATGGGAGTGATAATGACATTTTACATTAATTAATCTAAAGTAAAGACAAAAATAAAAAAAACATGTATCTTTTAGTAAAACATTTTTATATGGGGTTATATAAGAATATATTAAACTATAAATATTAATTAGAAATATAAAATGATTTTATACATAATGGTATTTTATTTATAATTTTTAGACGTTAAATAATTTAATTTATTTATGACACAATGATGATGTAGTAATTAATTTAATAATGAAATATTAAAATAATTGATATTATAAATATCCAAATAAATTTAAATTAATACTTCTGATAAATTAAACTAATTTTATAGGATAATATGACATGTTAGGTTTGGTTAAATAAATTTTATTCGAAGTAATAAAGTTTTTATGGCTTTCAAAAAAATCAAATACTAAATAGTGTCAAAATTGACATAATTGAGTTTTTAAAACAAATAATATATTATTAATTGATATAATATTCCTAAAAATATAAGGTTTAGAAAAATTACTTATATAAGGTTATATATATTAATAATTAACCACATGGGGTTATCTTGTATTTTTATAGTAATTTTACTAACCATATAATATAAAAATACAAAGAGACATGGTAAATGTCAAACTATTTAACTAAGAGTTAAATCTAAAATATAAGGTTAATATGGTGACCTAAACCTCTACAAAACCTATTGGTTGAGAGGTTTTAGACCCACACCCACCTTAACCTATAAATAATTTATTTTGGATCCATTATAAACTGAAAAATATTTTATTATAAAATAATATTTCTAGATTTTCCTAAAGTGACCCTCACCTCTCTTATAAAAGGGATCTTCCCCTTCTCTTAATTTCACACCTACAAAGAATTTTGGCTTGGCAAACCCCTGCCAAAATATCCTCCCTACTTTCCTCCCTTCATCCTAGAGGCATTAATTTTGTCAGAAAGTCAACCTATGGAGCCCTTTTGATCAAATAGAAAGAAATAACCTGAAGAAGAGGTAAATATTTCATCACCTCTTTCGAGTCCTTTTCTTCTTCCACTTCCTATTTCTTTATTTTTTCTATTCTAAAATAATAAATCCATTATCTTATATATAATGAGATGTTATTATAAAAATTTTATAACCATATTCATTGTTCTATCCATCATATGAATGACAAAGTCACCATACGTGCGTACGTACGGCTTACCATCTCCACGTCATGGTGTAGTTTGTTATTCAAACACTTTATTATTTGGATCGGTATAATAATGGGTATAAATGATTAAAATAATAAATATAACATGTTAATTATTTTTTATATATGATATACCATACAATTACATTCTATTTTTTCATTAATGATATTTACACTCATGATTACGTATGAATTACCGTCTCCACGAATGCGATGAGATTCATTTCCCCATCATAACCATTCAAGAATAATTTTAATTTGATGATTAAAAATAATTTTTATGAACATAATATCATTCTATATATGAATAAAATACATCCTATCCATAAAAAACATGGCTTATGTAACCAAACATATAAAGGAAAACAAGTCAATTATCACCCAAAATGATGATACTAATAAAATATTATTAACAAAGTATTATTAGAAGATCATATATGATATAATATTTATAAATATAGTTCTTTTATAATTTAATAACTATGTTTTAACTATTATAAAGGAGGTTAACATACCATCTACTAAGGAAAAGTATAAGGTAAGGGTTAATTTCATAATCTCTTTATTATCTCAGGTTCTTTTTACGTAAGTATCTCATGGGACCTCTTTATCATCCACATCCATGTTTTCTTAAAAATTTATTTCAAAACATTTTTACTATTTACTAGAATATGGGTTAAATTCATTTATACCCTCATTTGACCTTATATGTTTTGAAAGGAATCTTTCCGTCTTTTTTCAAACAAGGTACTTTATGACCTTTTCGACAAAATTAAGGTAAGAATGTTTTTTTAACTTATACGATGGATGCAGTTATTTTCCACTGTTATAACATCATCGAAGCATCCCTTACAATCTTATAAAAAAAATTTCAAAATAAATGTTTTCTTTTATGATTATGTGACTCTTAAATGGTTACAAAATAAAAAGAGGTATTTTATTCAAATAGTTTTTATTTCATCTATGTCAACATCCTTTGATGGATTTTAAACTTATTGAAGTTGATTTATTATGATAAAAAACTTCCATATTGTATTTAAGGTTTTGTGATATGTTTGACTGTGGATGTGTTATTTATATACCATTCATGGTTTATGGTTAAATTATTGACATTTAGTATGCTAGTTTTAATACGAATGTTTATGTTATGTTTCAACCTTTTCATATGAGGAATGTATTTGACTTAGTATGTGACAGGTAGAGCCTACTATAGCTCCTCAGTGCATCGATTGGTCTCATGAGATAATTAGACGTGGAATTTTCTAAGGCCTTTCCCAATTTGATATATGTTTTTGGCCGAGGCCTTAATCATTTTTAGACGTCTTGGCTGAGGCCTTGAAAAAATGTTTCAGAATGTCCAGAATTATACATTCCCTCATTATGAAAATAATATTGATGGTTCATGTGGTTATTTGACTAATATAATACCCATGACTATGTTTTATTATGGAATTATTTACTCAGCTCATATTCCTGCCATAAATTTTTCATTTATATTATTTGTAAAGGCATGTGTTTTTAATTATTCATCATGACTAATGTTTATGTTATCTTCTGTTGTATTTCTTAACCTTAATGAGCATTTGAGCTCACCCCCTTCTTATGTTTTGTTTTCCTAGGATATGAATAAGTTATTTATGAGTGACTTGTAGGCATAATCTAGGATACTTGGACGTTTATAATGGAATAAATTAGTGTTGTATTTATTTTCAAGTTGTAATGTGGAACTTATGTATGTATCTTGTTTCCAATAATACTAAAATGATCGGTCTTTCGGGGCCTGATTCCCTGTATCATGCCAATGTTATGTAATGATGCACTGACTCTGGGTAACTGGGGTAGGGGTGTTACACCTGTGACTAAATATTCTTAATCTTATTAGGAGAAAATCATTTATAATGTTGGTAGACATGTGATAACTCATATATAGAAACATTTTCTAGATCATGTATACTAGATAATACATATTAATTTTTATAATAATAATAACCCAATTGTCCCAAATGCAGTGCACATTTACTGAACCTTTCACTTGATCATGGAGACAAGAGAAGACATTTTAATTTCAATGATAATAAAAACCCAACTAGAACAAATGAAAAAAAGAAAAACATCCCAGGAAGATCTATTGAAAAATTATCATTTTATAACCTTATTGGAAGTCTGCTGAAAAGGTATAAAAAGAAAAACAACAAGAGTTTGTAATGGTAAAATATATTAATTTGATTTATTTTTATCTAATTCATCAAATATTATATATTATATATGAATAATATTAAATATATTCAATTAATAATGAAAAAATCATTCAAGAAATTGAAGAAATTAAGAGAGTATGTCTATCTTTAGTGGTAGTTCTATGGAGAGATTTTGTAACAAAATTGAAATATAATTATGATTTTAGGACATTACAGAATGAAAAATTGTGCCTCAATTTTGGGTATTTAGATACCGATAAATGGACTAAATTTTTCACTAATGGGCCTGATGAATCATTTTTGATTTTATAATTATTATATTTTTTAAAATTTATTTTATATTACCTGATTAAATATGATTTTATTTTTATGTAATAGGCCTCTAGTAGATCTCACTGAGAGATTCGGGTGAAGAATTTACACCCTTATACATTATCATGTAGAGAGTATCATTTACTAGAGGAGAAAATGATTGATGAAATTTTTTGATGAATTGATAGAAAAATAAAGTAGTGGTATAGAAGTGGTTAAGTTAAGTCCTCCATATCCCCCCACACTCCATGAAAAATGGAAAAGAGAAAGAAGGGAAAAAAGAAAAGTATCTAACAAAACAATCCATTGAATTGGATAATATAATTGTAATAACTTAATTTCTATTTCCCTTGAATATTTTTATTAATTAAATTATTACTAATAATATATTATTTTAATTTAACATCTCCATATAACCTTCAGAAGCAAGAGATGTATGGAAATTTTATCCCTAAGGGTAGAATGAACATCTTATCCACTACTTCAAAAAATCCAGAACACCCTAACTATATAAGTGGATATGAGGTGTGATTTAGTTTTAGGAAATTTTTTGGTCTTAATAGTAAGAAATCAAAGGACCTAAAAATATATTCTTTAAAAGATGAATTGAAAGAACTAAAACAATCAATGTGTGATTAAATTAAATAAGTTGTACAAACTATATTTGAAAAAATGACAACATAATAACAATTTATGCCACCTATATAGCCTAAACAAACTACACAACTTGTGCAGTCTACACATCCTTCCTAGTTTGATCCACCACCTCTTAATCCAAACTCGACATATTGTGTGTTTTTTTTGGGGTCCCAATGTAAAAAAATTATCATATATAATTATACATATTTTGGGGGGATTCTATACATTATTATCCTATTCTAATGGGTTGTGTATAAATATCAGTACATGATATTATTGATCCACATAGACTACTTCAATTTACTAAAGAGGTGGTTACTAGGGTCAGATTTTTTATCAGTAATTTTTTACTTTGGTTAGATAAACTTATTTATTATCCAATATATGAGGTGTGGATTATTATTTAAAATATTTTTTACATTTTATTGAAAATTCCTTATAATTGTTTTTAAATTTTATTTTATATATGAGTATTTAAAATGAAAAAAAATTAAAAAAGAAAAAATGGTTTAGAAACCCACAACCTCAGGTACATCTAAGATTTTTCATGGGATAGAAATATTATACTAGGTATCTTCTTCCTTGTATAATATTTATTAGTTTCAGATGACATATAATATATGTGAAAGGAACTATCTATTGATAATTTTCCAAAAATATATCATGGATCTAGTTATTTTTAATGAGCTTAGTGTTCATATATTATAGTTTTTTACAAATAAATTTATGTTTCTGTTTTTATTTCATTAAATAAAAATTTATTCAAGTGACTTAATATATTACTTATTTAATTAAGTATCTTCACACTTTTTGCATTCAAAATGAGAAAAATTTTGTTTATATTCTTATATATCTTCAATGCATTTCAATGCATGCGAAATTTCTGAATAATATGTGAGAGTCCCATATATATTTTACTAATTATAAAATGCAGATATTGGTTGCTTATTTTTTCCATTCCTTAATGGGTAATTAGAATGAGATAATTATGAAAAAATATTCATTATAATTTCCTTAATTGTGAAATTTTATATTATAATGTCCATTTTATTTTAGGCATATTCTACCCACATTAATGCCCATTATATTGTTTTTCTCTTGATTAGCTGGTGTTCAAAAGAGTTTTAGCACATTGTTAAAAAAGTTAATTTTATTCTTTTTTAAGGAGTAATATTAATTATTATTGTTTATACATGTTTTTTCAATTGATATATGAATTTACAGGTCATGGAAAATGTAAGAAAAATATCACTTATTGATAAAGGATCCAAAAAAATCCAATACATGAAATTAAAGGTAAATATATTTTATATTAGATAATATTTGTATAAATATATATATTGGAGTTCATTTTCAAGTTAAATTTTTATATGTGAATTTTTATCATCAAAAACAAAGGTTGGAATGTGGTTATTTTATTTTAAGATTCATTCTTGAGATAATAAAAATTAGTACAATGACTAAATTTGATAAGGTTAGTTATATTAGTTATTTAATTTTTTATATAAAAATATTCTTTTTTATATTATAACATTCATAATTATTATATATTTTCAATGATGTTGAGTAGTATATTAATGAATACCTTACCTATATTTGAATTTTATTTTCAAATTAATTTTTAAGCATGATTAAAACTTAAATTATAAATTATGAATCTTTTAATTAATGTTTAAAAAATTAATTTGAAAAAAAAATCTTCTTGGAGTTGGTGTATTCTATTTTTTATAAGGTTTTTCTTCATTGTACAAAAATTTATGGGTTTATAATACAATTGATACAATACAGACGCCTTTAATTTAGAAAGGGGCATAATGTATGATCCTATTAATTAATTTTTAAAAAAATAGTATTTAAATAATGGTTTTCTTATTTAATTTGATATATTATATTTATTTTCAAAGGTTTTTTCTTTGCTATATAAAGGGTCAAATAATTATAAAATAATCAC
Organism: Viscum album; assembly: GCA_963277665.1. NCBI lineage: Eukaryota > Viridiplantae > Streptophyta > Magnoliopsida > Santalales > Viscaceae > Viscum > Viscum album. Next base: position 512,491,679 of record OY728145.1, read on the forward strand.
CACACTACATAATTATATAAAGGAAATAAAAGAATCAAACAATTTTTGAATGATTCCTATAAAACCTCTCAAACTTATGTAAACCATATGCATCTATAGGTGATTCTTTTTTAACCAATAAAATTTTAATAATTTAGTTTATATGTGTATTTATAATGTTTAGTATAAAATTAGAGGTAACTTATATTCATTTTTAATAAATTTTTGAATTCTTGATATTATCTTTTCCAAATAGAACCGGCATCATAAATTGTAAATTTTTACGACCAGCTTTTAATACAGTCATTTATTGGTGTATTTGTAATGTGTAATACATTTAATGTTCCTATTATTATATCAAACAAGATTTTTCAGTTTAGATATTCAAATTCATCATCACGGAATTTAAATTATATCTTCTAATTCATTTGGGTATGACTTATGTCCTCAAAGTTCCTTCTCCTCTAATCAAAATTCACTGATTTCTATACTCTTTTGATTGATAATGTTATGTAGACTTTCATTTCATTCATTTATAATTTAAAAATACATTATTTTAAAGTTATGGATAATACTATGGTGGTTTAGTATTAAGTTTATCTATTTTTCTATCATCTTCATTTTTTGGTTTTAATCCTAAATTTCCTTTGCTTTTTTCCTTTGATCTAAAAGTATATTAATCAAGAATATTATACACATATATAAATTATTTTTTTCTATTAAATTGTATCAGTGAAACCATATCATAGAAAAATAATGTTATATCCATCATGGTCCCTTTGATTTTTTGTTTCTGTAGTTTTAAATTTTCTATATTATTTTTTGATCTATAGTTTTTCAATTTTTACTTCCCTTATAGAAAGAACCTTTCACATTACAGTTTTTTTAAACTATTTTATTAATTTGATAAACAAGGTATGAATGATATCATTTTGGAATATTTATGTTTATATAGTTTATTATGTTTAAATGTTAGAAGGATATGTTATGTAAACTTTTTTTCTATGATAAAATCATTTAAATTTCTCAGCATATGATTGTTTAATTATTTCAATAGATTTTTGAACATTGTTTCATTATAAATTATATTTTTTATGCATCTTTTGAATGATTTCGTTTTTTCGTGATTGTAGGGGATATCAAGTGTTGTATTCTAAAAGTAATGAGTTATGGTTTCTAGATATTTCATTTTGATTACATAACTGAAGGAAATAAAGATGTGGAAACGGTATGTTTTCACATTAAAAGTCATAAAATTATTTACTCTAACATAAATCAAGGAATTGTTTGATTTATTTTGGTATGAGTCATAAAATTGAAAATCAAATGTTCAATATTTATTTAAGAATAATTTTTTTCCTATTTATTTTATTTATCTATGTATAGTTTGGATTCAATTGTTTGCAATTCATTTTATTTATCCTATTACGGTCTCAATGGTAAATGTAATGTTTCATGTTGTTTTATAAAGAATATTCAATCCTCATCTTTAAGTTTCATGTAATAATATTTTTTTTGGTATTTCCATTTATAATATTTATGAATATATTTATAATTCTATCAATGTTTAGATACTTGATCCAATTTAGTAGTTTTACGTATGGTGGTAGTTAAACCTTGTGCTATATAAAATCAAATTTTATATTATCTAATTTAAAGTTGAGAAAATTTTAGGTTATTTCACTAGAAAATATTTTAGGTGTTGAATTTATTTTTCCAATAGGTATTAATTATAAATTATTTTTGAATTTAGATCTTAGTTGACTACAAGCTATTCCACTATTGCCTTAGTCTTAATTGATCTCATTCATGGTCCATCACCATCCATTAAATTTCAAAAACTAATCACATTTACTCTAAAAATCATACCTAATTATCATTATACAAACCTCATTAGAGATTGAATACAAATATAAAGTTACATACATCTCATTTCGTTCTCTTAGTCATTTCACTATTTGGTAACTATTTCTCTACTTAGGACATGGGTGAATGGTAATAGTATATATCCTTACATGGGTACACTATGTAATTTTAAGTTTTATTATATTAACACTAGATTCATGGAATTAATTCCTAATTATATTTTTTTTCACAAACCTAATTCAAGTCCGGGGATTGCATGAAATTGAGGTGGAGTTAAACTCTTACTGTAATTTTCATCTCCATCGAAACAAATTTTTTTCTTGGTATGTGTTCTATATAATTTATAAATTTGTATTTAATAAATTTTATATTTATTAATTTCTTATTCAAATAAAATTATACCACTTTTATTAAGATTTCTTTCTTGTGTTCCTTATAGTGCTTCTTGGTGCATTGAGCTTACATTTTTTAGTTTATATACTATTCTCCCTTTTTAGTTGTGAAAGGGTGCATGGTTTCTCAAATTATTAGAAAATTGTTATATTATTTCCCTATAATTATTTTATAAGACTATATATCAATTTAATAGAATCATTACAAATCAGACTATATGAAATCTGGAACAATAATAATACACCACTGCATTACAACTATGTTATCTACATTCCATGGTTGGATATGTTGTCATCAATCTTTGACAAGAAAAAATTATGATAAGAATGTTTTTTACAAAAAAAAATAAAGGTAGAAACATCTATATTTTAAATTTTTTAAGAGATGTGGGTAATTTTATGAAATAATTCCATGCATGCCTTAAATAGACCACTTTCTTGGAAAGTTATTTTTCTAATTAGAAAAACTCAAATAATTTTTGTTACATTATCATGGTTAAAATATCATTGATATTTCACTTCAATTTTTAATCAAAATAGTATTTTACAATTTTTTTGATACATGTTAATCAAAACTAAATACTCCTTTCTTCCCTTAAATAAATAAATTACGAACATTTTTAAAAATATGGTGTCATTTTTTTACATGTACCATGGTGGTTATTTTACTTTTTTATTTTGTTTGGTTGAAGTTGTTATAAATAATTATATCAATACATGTTTTATATACAATAAGTTACATGACTTAAATTTGAAGATTATGGAACAATCCACATTATATATTTTGGGGCAATATAAGAAATAAAAGAGGAATAATCATTTTTTAAAGTATTATATTTTTTTCTTCATTCCCTATTTTATTGTATTACAATACAACACACTATATTTAAATTTTAGGTATATATTGGAAAAACACAATTTAATAGATATATAAAAATATATTTATAAACCATACATTGATAATTCATAAAGTAAATTGTTATTTTTATCATTCATTTGGATAAACAATCGGTAGGAATGTCCCAAGAATATCCTGGAAATTTAATCATTGATTTGGAACCCCTAACTTATTCATTGGAAAGTTATATCAGCCTAATGATCTACAAGGAATTATTCAAGTAAAACCAAGTATGATTAAATTATAAGTTATCATGTATGTATATTTTTATTATAGTTTAAAAAATTATTATTTAAACAAAGTTTTTCTAATTTAAGTTATAAAATTATGTTTGTGTTTAAAGGTTTGTTCTCTGTTATATATGTTGTTTCTCTAATCTATATTTTGTTATTTTTTATATATTTTTGGATAATTTTGAGGCATGTAATTTATTCTATTTTTATAAAAAATTGAATTTCCACACTATTTCTATAAACCTTCATGGAATCAAAATGATTAGACTCTCAATGCTGATTTTTACCAGAAACCGATATTGAAATCTTAAGATATTTTTTCTAGGGGGATTTAAACGTCTTTTACAAAATACAGATGTTTAAATTATTAAGATAAATTTTTCATGATGAAAATTATATGACTTTCAGTTTCATTTTTACCAAAATCTGACATTGAAATTTCCAATAAATATTTTCCATTTTGATTTTATAGTAAAACTAATGTGGAAATATATTTTAAATGGTATTTAATACAAAACAACACTGAAAGACCACTTAAATTCACTTTTAGTTAATGTTTACACATTATTTTTATTAAAACTATCATCAAAAATATTATTTATTATGTCTCCTATATAAACTTCAGTTAAAAACGGTATTTAAATGTAAAAAACCAATGTAGAAATATATTTTTCCACTAGCGTATTATTTTTTACCTACATATTTTACCCGTTAATCCTAAAAATAAAATGATAAATATTAGTTCATTTGTACCCTAAAATAATAAAAATTAAATCCAATTTTTAAATTAAGAATACTATGTATGTAGAAAATTAATTTTCACACAATAAAATGTATCACAAAAACCTCATTTTATCCATAATAAAGGTAATTAATTTTAACCATTTGACTATTCATTATGACCAAAAAATAAGTTGACATTACTACATAATATTATTCATGATGATTAAAAAATTTTAATCCATTTTATCAAATTCTATTCACAAAAGTGGAAATTTAAAATTCAACCTACATATGCAACAAAAAAGTGATTTTCTGAAGAAAAAGTTTCGATAAGTATAAAATATTTTTTATAAACATTTAATAATAAATTGATTCCAAGGACCTAAATTTGATTAAAAATAACATAATTTTACTAATTTTACCTTCTAAACAATTTTAAAACAAAATAAAACTTCTTAAATGTTTTAAAGGAAAATGAAATTATCAATAAAGATCAGCATCTTCACTATTCATCAAAAAATTCATTTTTTCATAAAATTATCAAAAATTCACTATAAGATAATTTTAAAATACTAGTTTATAAAATTTAAATTATTTTATAAAATTATTTTTCAAATATTTAAAAAAATTAATTATAAAATAATTTCCCAAAACACAATGAAATCACTTTATATAAAAATATAGTTTTTAAGAATAAAATTTGATTTGTTCTTATCCAATACCTTAAATAAATATTATATGAATTGTAAAAAAATATTTAATATATAATATAACAATTTCATTAAAATAATTTAACAATAGTGATTAATTTAATTTATACAGATAAAACACATTTCACACCAAAAAAACAGTCTTTCTGCAAAAAAAATATTTTACCTTCAAATGATTTTTATTTTCATTTTTAATCTATTGAAAGAAAATTAATTTATTTCATATGAGTATAAACCACATAATTCCTATAATTTAGTTATTCATATTCATTTTCACCAATTTAACATCTAGTTTCTAATGATATACTATATTACGATTCGTTTAAACTCAGCATTCTTTGTAACATAAGTTATCAAAGATATTAAATTTATTTTAAAAAACTATTTCATAAAATATATGGATGTTACAATACCCCCCCACCCACCCACCCCAAAATAATCTATACCTCAAACTTATATCACTCTAATATAAGAAACTTAGGATACTTCTTCCACATCAAATCTTTAGGTTCCCATATATCTTCCCTTAATTGGCGGTTTCTCCACAAAAAATTGTGAAGGTGTGTGGTCATGATTCATATAAATTTCTCTCTATAATCCATAATATACACTAATTATTAATAATAATAGATACCCTACTCTAGTGGAATGGTCTTCAAGTTCATTAATTATAAAGTTCTGGGCATGCACTTCCACGGGAGAGATACATAGAGCACATTGTGGACTTGAGATTAGTTCAGTGGATGATAAAATATATATTAAACCATCCATACTAAATCAATAATCCCAAAAGGGAAAAATTCCTATTATTCAACTTTCCATTTTTTTCATATCTTATAACCTTTTTCTAGGGGTAAATTCCTTGAAAACCCTTCTATTCAACTTCAAATTAAATATTACACCATTGATTGATAACATAAATTGTATATCAACTTTGAGCTTCCTTAATGTTATGCTCAATGGGTCTAACATTATATTTTATTTCCTCAACTACCTCAGTTCCCAATTATTTTCATTACCTAACTTCATACCATCATATTTTAAATATTCAATAATTTCTATAAAGGTATTTATAAGTATCCATCCAAATGATCGAGTGAATGATATTATTGTAAGAAAACTAGACTACATGAATTTGTTAATACCAACCACCATTAAAATACATAGAACAATATCTCAATATATCCACTAGGGATTTAATGGTTCTATCAGACTGAACACCTTTCTGAGGATGATAAGTTATGGTAAAAATTAACTCTATTCTAAGAGCTTTCCCAAGACATCACCAGAACATCTAAGTAACCATTATATCCCAATCAGATATAATAGAATGTGGTACTCCATGAAAATTTACCACTTCCTTGATTTATATCCTAGAAATATTATTTAAATATAATTATTCTCTAATGTAAATTAAGTTTGTTGGTTTTTAAGGAGATAAACTACTACCCAACAAATATGGCCTTTAATGGTTTTCGAGGGTCTAATTAAAAAATAAATAGTGATGTTTTTCCATTTCCATTATAATATGGTTAATGGTTGTAACACCCCCTTAAAATTTAACTCTTATCCTTAACTTGTTGAAATACAAAGCACTGACATATAAACTCTTTAATATATCTCTATATGTTTTCCTAAAATAAATTCGCCCTCAAATATTTATACATATTCATACATCAAGGATAAATAGATAATGATGAATTATGAGCCTCTTATAATAGATCCTTCTTCAAATCTAGTATAGATTAAACACATACATGGTTCTTGATTCTTATAATTCCATTACAATCAAAGTTGAACTCATAAAAATTTATCAACTTATTCTATAACTCCACATCATCCTTTTGTGCCTCCTTAATCTTCACATAGATAGATGGTGAAATACTCATTTCAGAAAGATAACATTTCTACCATTACTTCAAGATTTCTGGATCCATCCATTAAAAATCCCGAAATATTATATTTTTTTATCCTCAACATAGATAAGATATCATGATCCTTTTATCTCAAAGCATTGGACACATTTTTCTCTTTACCATGGTGGTAATTTTTTGAGAAATCATAATCCTTAATTAGATTCAACAATCTTCTTTGGAATATATTCAACTCTTTCTATGTAAAAATATAATTTAAAGAGATATGAACAATATATATCACACCATTCTCAAAAAAGATAATTCCTCTACATATATAATGCAAAAATTATTAAATTAACTCAAAATAAAGATATGGGTAATTTTTATAATAAAACATAAATTTTCCATGAGACATAAGCTATTACTATGTAATTCTATATGGGAATTCATACCAACACCTTCTTCAATGCATCACTATACTTTACAAACCCTTCTCCGCTATAGGTTAATGTAATAAAATTTTTATAAAATAAATTTCTCTTCAATTGATTGAAATTTTCTTAACATTAATTTTTCAAATGGAACTTGGATCCCATTTGAGGTTACCTTGTGAGTGGATTACAATTTCATGGGAAATTCTTCACAAACCATCAATAATATCTAGACACACCAATAAATATTATAATTTTATTCATAGTGGTTGTTCTAGGACAAAATTCAAAAACTTCCATCTTTGATGGGTCTACATATATACTCTATCTTGAGATCTCCAAAAATGAAACCTTTTGTAGTCAAATGTCACTCTTGGTAAATTTTTCAAATAACATCTCCTTACTCAGGGAATTCAACAAAATTATCAAGTTATCTTCATGGTCTTCATTTATCATTGAATATATATGAATATCATATATAAATACTACCATAAATTTTTCAAAATAATATCTAAAGAATTTATTCATTAAATATATTAAGATGGTGGGGGAATTTGTAAGACCAAATTACTTCACTATATCTTCATTGTGTCCATACCATATTGGAATTTTTTCTTGGGTATATCCTCCTACCAAACCATAAATCAATAATATCCCAAAAAAACATCAATCTTGTAAAAGTGTTGACATATGCATAGTTAATCAAGAAAATCCATCAATTCAGGGTACAAGATACCTTTTCTTGATTGTTATCTTGTTGTGTTCTTGAAAATAATTGCAGGTTCACTTCAATATATCTTTATTCTTAAAAAAAATAATAGGTTCACCCTATGGTGACACACTTTACCTAATAAATCCATTCTAAATATTCTCCTAGTGTTTCTTCCTTAATTTATATAACTCAATCGACACTATATTTAGGTTGTATTAAAAGTAGGCATAGAACCATGTATGGGTTATTTTGAAAAATAAAAATCAGGATTTAGTGTAATACTATATAAATATTCCGGAATGACATCAATAAACTATTGCATAATGGGCATATCATTGATGTTTATTTTATTCCAAACCATATGAGACAAACACCACTTTGGAAAAGGATTCAAGAACCATACAATGTATTTGATTTCCATCTGATGTCCATATTTATCATCACACTGATATATGATTATAGGTTGGTTTTTAATATCAAATGTGGATTCCCTTTATCAGAAATTTAAGTGGGATTTATGTTTAGAAATATAAACCATGATTAATATGACATTAAATTCAACCAAAGGGAGAATAATTAGATTTATAGGAACCATAGTCCCATTAAAATTATCTCAAGAAGAATCAAAGACATGATATTTGACCATCATGCCATTATGGGTTTTGAATACTGACTCAACATCTAATCATTATGGTTGAATTTTGATAAACTTATAAAATTATTTAGATATAAAAGAGTTGATAGATCTAGAGTCACATATGCCATTAACAGTTATATAGTGTATTATAAGTGTAACTTTTATGATGTTATTAATATACACTATATTAGAAATTGAGATCACATTTCCAATTATCTCTAGGATTAAGCAGTTACAGACATTGATTATCATTATTGACCTTTATATTTGGGCACTCGCTAGCCTAATTTTGATACACATTAGAATTGAAACATTTGAGTATGGTTGGTTCATTCTATGGAGATTTCTCTCTATTAACATTATTAAATAAATTTTCCTGTCACATCATTATTCACCCACTAGATGGTCTTTTTGAAAAAAAATGGTTCCAAAGCCTCTTTATTATTAAAAAAAGACATATTTTTGGGTAGAGGAAAGCCATTATATATCATGTCGACTAAGAGGGAATTAAATCCCATTATACATCCCTAAAGACCCAAATTTTTGGCTCGATGGTCTTCTGGTGAATAATTCAACTACAGTACCTAAACTACTATAGTACCTTTCGTGGCTAAAATGTCACTTGTGTTACAGTTCCACCATTACTCAATGAATTTTCATTATACACATAAAATGTTTACTATTACCTTTAAGATAGTTTCCTCCATGTTTCCTTCCACACTTTGAGCATGAAGGAATGATAATATTCTTATGTCCATGATTTTTAGAGCATCTTTTGAATTCCATCTTTATTTTATTATCAAAAACATGAGATTAATGGGTAAATCCAATCTCAATTTACACCTTGATAGTACATCGAACAATTTCTTTATATCCAATGAAGTACCTTATGGATAACTCCCTTTATATAATTAGTTTTAATCTACTAAATAATCAATCATCCTTATGGTAAGGTTACATGATAATTCTATAAACATAATTCTCAAGTCATATAAAATTTTCATTGTATATAACAGAAGATACATCGCCCTTATGTTTTATCTCAAGGAATTAATTCTAAATTTTAATATAATGAATAAAAGGAAATTATTTATTGAAAAATAAGATCTAAAACTCATCCCACTCCTTGGAGTCAATTTATTTATGTTTCCTAGTATTCTTGATAATTGTCCACCATTAATCTGCTTCGAAACCCAAATGATATATATCCACAATGATGTTTTCATGATCCATGTATTGGATAATGGAAAATATTTTTTCAATGGTACTAATCAATTTCTCAATGACTAGTAGACTAGTGGAACCACTAATAGATGGTGGGTGTTTCCTCTTGATGGAATCAATAAAACATTATACCCTTCTTTACTCATTAGGAAGTTTAGCATGATTTATAGCTTGAAAAAGTTGTGTGAGCATCGGAATAATATTTTTCATGACAACTATAATAAAATTTGGTTTCTCACGAGGAAAATCATTTCATTTTCTATTTAATTCATCATTAACATGATCACTTCGGGTTCCATCCATTGATTAAAACCAAAAATCATATTGTAAGAAATAATAATCATATTGGGAAACCACATAAGCATGGAAAATCATTTATAGGATTCCTATATCATGACAAGTTATTTTCAATATATAAAATTTTAGGTGTAACCTAGGTCATTTATAGTCATAGTATATTCAAATCCTTCATAATATTTTATAATTAAAATGTGAATTGACCTAAGAATATCCCCTAGGAGTGTCAAACTAGGTTTGTGTCAGGGTTTATTTATCATAAACCAGGTGAAAATTAAGATAATGGCCAATATTCCCTTTTGGGATTATTTTTTATAGGAAAAACTATTCCAGAACCACATCCACTTGAAATATTCAGATATGGATGTTTTTCTAAGAGAACCATACTCTTTTCTTTAACATAACATAGGATGTTATGATATACTAAAGATTATTCTAATGGTTTTTACTAAATTTTTCTCTTACTAGTTTCCAATATTTTACTAAACCTATCCTCGAATGCCAACTATATCATACTATACATTTCATACATATATGTTACATCTTAATGGTTGAATATTCATTTAATTTTATAAAAACATGAAAGAGGTCTGTAAATATTTATAGTATTTAGAAACTTGGATACATAAAAAAAATTTCATAAGTGAACTACATAATCTACCATTAAGTTCCATATAACTAGAACACTTCTTAGTAAAATCATACATATTATCTTTCATCATAACCTAGAAAAATGGAACATAAGAAAGGGTGATATCATATGCACATTAAGGGTAAACATTAGAGAAATCAATGATCACATAATAATAAAATTTGAAAAATGGTATAAGAACATTATCTTAACATTTGAAAATCATAATTTACATATAAAATATCAAAATCTTGATACATGGAATATGTTTTAGGTGTTTATAAGACATAAATCATAAAAGAATAAAATAATATGAATCATGATAAAATACCATTGAAATAATACATAGATTTTTTGAATACAAATAAAAATTTAAAAAGTATTTCCTTAGTAATAAATTATCATTGCCAAAACAATCATAGTGTAATGGGTTAACTCCCCAAAACATCAAGTATTCAATGCTCACTCTCAATAATATCATAGTGGAAAGCATCTCGTACTGAACTGGGTTCACTCCCTATTCATGTCATGTATATCTAATGAGATAACTATAACTTACCAATTATTTGGATGGATATATAATTTTAGGCCCACTAATCACATAATGAAAATCATATTTATGTGTGTGACAATATCATAAAACATCCATTATATATTATCCTATTAGAAATAAAAGGATTTTAAAAATATTTTCCCTTAGTGTAACCCATGGAAATCAAATGGGTTTCATAAATATTTTATCCTCATAATTTTATAAATTGTCTAGAGAATGAATATTCATAGTATCATTGGATTATATCCCCATTAGAACATAATTAGAATCATTTTTTTTATTTATGAATAAAAATACCATTAAAATATTATTAAAACATTCCAAAGGAAAATATCCTTTCTGCTTCTGAAATTACACTTTTAAAATATAATAATTTCTTGAATATTAAAAAAAATATTTTATTTTTAAATTTCCTTGGAAAAATTTAATGGAATAATTAAATCATTAAGTATTCATTATGGATGGAAATAACATTCATAATGTACATGTTAAAACAAATATTTCTTTCCTATTTTCTGTAAAAAATCAAAATTACCTCATTTAGAAAATGATAAAAAGATTCATTTCAAAAAATTACATAAAAATTAAAACTTGGGTAAAATTAAATTAAATAAATCATTAAAGAATAGTATAAACATTCTTTAAAACGTTTTTAGAAAACATGGTTATAGATGAGAATGGATTTTCAACTAAAGTGGGAAAGAAAGTCAGTTTTCTTTAAAAACATTATTTTGCACTCCTTGGTATGAAAGAGATAAAAATCAAAGGAAGTGATTTAATTTCCATATATATCCACATTATAATAAAATTAATTACCATATAAAGAGATATATTATAATATTTCATCATAAAAACATAATCATAAAAAATCATCATGAACAAGAAGATTGTAACATAAGACCCTTCTACTTTGGTAAATTTTGAATTATAGTATCCATGAAAGAAATAAACTTTTATAGATATTTATATACCATAATTTTAATAAAAATAATCTTAAAATAAATTCATGGGAATTAAATTAACCATGCAAATGAAACAAGTTTTGAATATGGCATGTGTCCCATAAAAGTAAAAGTGACACAAAAATCCCTTACTTGAAGTCTTAACTTCTGTTGTATGTGTTAGAACCTCCAGTATAATAAATATTGCTTTAATATAAATATATTTAAGAACCATAATAATATATATCATACCTTATTTTATTTACTTATAAGATTTTATCATGTATTCATTAACAATTATTTGTTAAAATCTATGTTTTGGGTAATAACTATTTTTTTCATATATGTTTTGGTTAGGTAGTATTGGTCCATTTATTTTTATTGTGGATTAATAAAATGTATAATTTTAATAATTATAAAAATATGATATATATTCATTATATAAATATTTATATTCATCCATAAAGTTATATATAGAATAATGAATTACACTATTTATGGGGATGGTAGTTCATACATACACATGAATGTTGTTTCCATTTTCTAGAAGGAATGAATAAAAGAAAGGAATATATTAATTCAAATAAAACAAATAAATTTCATATTATATATATATATATATATATTAAATTAAATATATACTTATTACCATCCATCTCAAAATAAAATGATAAATGTATCACAGCGCTTCGTGGAAGTGGTAGTCCACAATTATACATGAGCGATATTATCGTTTTCTATTGAATTAAAAGGTAAGAAGGTAGATGTTATACTTTAGTTATATAAGTATAATTATTTCATAAATAATATATATATAAATATAATAAATCATTATATTCATCCGTGATAGGCAGTGATGGAAAATGAATTACATCGGTTCACAAAGGTGTAGTATGTCATATACATATTCGGAGATTTTATTTCCCATTTGATGGAAGAGGATATGAATATTTATTATGATATCAAAATAATAAAATATAAATATGTAGAGGTTATAGGTTTTATTATTTCAATATAGTAAAATATTATTTGAAGGAGGTGGAGGAATAAGTAAAGAAACACTCTCTTAAGAATAATACCTCTTCTTCAGACAACCTCTTTAGGTTTTCACCAGAATCCTTCCCTAGAGAGTTTTCTAAACAATCAAATGATTTTTTAATGTTTGAGAGGAAATAAAGAAGGTATTATTTAGGTATTGAGTAAACCAAAAGGATTTTTAATTTTCAAGAAAACAAGATAGGAGGTTCTCTTTTATAAGTGAGAAAGACTGAAATTTATTTAAATACCCACAACTATTCAATAATGGGAAGTCAATATCAAGCCATGTGCCCCAAAAAATTGATAAATAATTGAGTGGATGGAATATATAGTTGATAGAAACTTGAAAAACTATAAAATAATCATTTTTATTCCCTTAACCTCTATGTTAACTTACATTTTCCATTTTTGTGTACACTAACGTAAATAGTTTTTGTAACTTACCTACGTAATTTAAACTTTAATAATAAAAATAAAATAATAATTATTATATAATTTGGCTATAATTTTTCTAAATATGATATTCAATTTTTCAAATAAAAATTTGATGTGTGTAGTTAATTAATTTTAACAGAAGCGCATATAACGTGCAAAACCCTATTTTTACTTTATCTACAGTAATTAATATTTAATATTATTACTATTCATTATGACAAAATTAGTTAAAATTGTTAAATGATATTAATTATTATAATAAAAAATATGGAATTATTTTTTTCAAATTAAATTCACATAAGTGGAAGATATAAATTTAAAATTAAACCTATATATGTGACGAAAAATTGGTTTTCCAAATAATACTTTTTCATAAGTATAAAAAATTATCAAACATTAACATAAAATTATTTCAAATGACATAAATTGAAGTGATAATATAATAATTTAATTAATATTACATTTAAAAACATTTTAAAATAGAATGAAACTTTATAAATTCTTTTAATTAAAAGGCAGTTTTGAAAAAAAAATCAATATTTTTCACTATTCATTGAAAATTTAATCTTTCAAAAAAATTACAAAATATTCACTCTAAGATAATTTTTCAATGTTTATTTCAATAAATAAGTTAATTTTTTCAAATAAATTTTCTATATTTTATATTAATTAAGTTTAAAATAAGTACAAAAAATATGGTGAAACTGTTTTTTTAGAAAAATATTATTTTAAGCATAAAATTTTTTTATTCTTATGATATGACTAGAAAAAATATTTCATTAATCATAAAAAATTTTATTGAATATATAATTTATAAATTACATTAAAATAAATCACCAATATTTATTAATTTAATTTACTAAAATAAAAACCACATTATGTGCATAAAAATAGTTTTCCATAAAAACATTAATTTTACTTTAAAATGATTTTTATTTTAATTTCTAATCAATTAATTGAAAATTAATTTATTTTATTAAATTATAAATCATATAATTTTCATAATTTAGTAATTTATATTCATAACTACCAATTTAATGGATATTTTATAATAGTAAACTATATTTTGGTTCATTAAAACTCATTGTTTCATTTAACACAATTTATCCAATAAATTAAATTTATTTGAAAAAAATATAATTCATTAAATATTGAGGTGTTACAAAGGGTTATATTTTTTATTTTTGGTTTTTGATAAAACCAAGGGATTCTATTATTTTTTTTATTGGTTTCTTTTAAAGCCAAGTAATTATTTTATTATTCTTTTATTTTTTGGTTTATATTAAAACCAAGTAAGAAAAATAACACACTTGAGGCTTCTTAAGGGGAGGAGATGTAAGTGATCATTCTTGAGTTATTTTAAAACTAAATTATCAATGTGTGCCTTTTTAAATTTTTGAAATTTATTTTCCATTATATTTAATGTTTTAATTTACAATACACTCACTATACTTTTATTTTTTATACATAAATTGATTTCTTACATGATAATCACTTTAATTTAATAGTATTGTTAGATTATTTTTTTAAGTAAATTCACCCCTCATGTCATTTTATCTCTAACTTATACTAACTTACCTATCCTTACACTTGCACAATACCAACTTGTAACTGACTTAGTAAACTCTTCATATTAATGAATAATATAAATATCAATCATGTATAATGATGTAATATTATTAAATAATTATGTGATTAATTAATTAATAAGGAAGGAATTTGTATTTTTACATATATTCTTAGTATCTTCTTGTCCATAGTGATGGTAGTCAAGTTTTCATGTGGTAAATTTTATTTAGAATAATTCTTAGGTTATATAGTATCCCTTATAATGGTTTTTTTATTTTATATATCATTATGCTATGTTATTTTTTACACTCCACCACTTGGGTCAGTTGGGGTTTATGATTCCAATATTTGGAATTAGGTTCAAGAAGATTCCCATAATTTAGTTTATTTAGCTAAAATATGGTAGACTACTCCCGTTAACATGATTTAACTTTGAGACATAGATTGTATATAGACATATCCTGTAAATAGAACCTTACTGTTATAGGGTGTGTTCCCACATGGAAAACAGTGACTCTTGGTTATGGAATATTTTTATATGTGGGTTTTGGTGTATTATGGTTATAATATATACTTGTATCTCATATATAATTGCTTTTATTATTATAGGATATAATGCATTAATTTATAGTGTATATTTACACGGATTTTGATGACTTTCTATCTTATAATATGGTTATGTGTTGTTATAGGATGTGGTGATGACTATGTGGATGTGGTTATGATATATTTTTATAGTTTTAGAGTTCAATTAGAGAGGGGATGGGGCAGCATGATGTATGGTGTTGAGGTTTAGGGTGATAGTTTAAATGGGATAGTTATAATAGGGTTACCTTCTTTGTTATATGTTTAATTATTATGTTACTTGCTTATTTATGAAACATGGTGGGAGATACATTATGGGTTTGAAAATATAGTTTACTTATTTAAGTGATGATATCAATTCTCTATTTATTGATTACAGTTTTAGTATACCTCTCTCCAGTTTTCATGAGAGTTTTTAGAGAGGATCATACTAAGTATATGTATATTCTCACCTATATATATATTTGTCTTCCAAGTCTGGGAAAGGGAGTTGTTTATTGATCTAGGAATCACTACCTCATAGAGGTTGTTTGTGAGTAGCAAGTTTTCATGGTCTTTTTTAATGGATATAATGTTCTACATTTACTTTGGGGTGTTATTTTTTGTGAAATATCATTTATTCAGATTTTTTTGTTCTTTATTTATCAAATAGTTTACTTGTGGTTTATTTTCCATTTCTTAGGAACTTAATAGTAGTGGCTCCCATATTATTTTATTATATACCCTCTATTCTTGTCTCAAACCAATGGCATATTGGAGGTGGGAATAAGGGGTCACACCCATTATAAGGAAATAACTATTATTCAATACATAATTTTATTTTTAAATAAGAATTAATTTCATTTCATTCTCAAAGATCTTCTAGATTTTATATTATTATAAAATAAGGTTATAACTCTTACATAATAATCTCAAACATTAAAAATTGGACACTTCCTCTTAACATCCATTTTTTTCACAATACAGGACTTTTAAAATTAAACACCTTCTCTTTTCATGAAAAAATATTATGATTTTCAAATTGAATTATTATTTTATCCTACTCATCCTTAAAATATTTTAAAACATTTGAAAACATGGTATGAGCACAAAAATCTCATTAAGGGAGATAAAAAAATAAATAAGATACTAGTTAATCCATTTTAAAATCATGAGTTCATAAAAAATATTTTTCCTTTAGCATAATAAACTTTGATCTCAAATAATCATTTACATACAAATGAAATTATATTTGGTGCATAATTATTTTTTATATAACCCATTATCAAAAAACAGAAATTAAAAATAATAATAATGGGAGTTTCATAGAAAGAATGAGAACACCATAAAACCATTTTCTTAAAAATAGAACTGTTTACCCTAAAAGGGAATAATCATTCCTTGAAAATGAAAGTTCATTATCTTAACTTTTTTAAATCCAAATATTTTAATGAAAACTCATTATTTAGAAAAAATTATTGTAATTTTATAATATTAATTTATATATTCTTCTCGAAAACATTTTTTTGGACTTTATACATGTTTTATACTATGGAACTCTGGTTTTTGTTGGTTATTATAGATAATGTGATATGATTTTGAAAAATTGATATTAGTAAAAGTATTTAATTTTATACTAATTATGTAGTAAAATTGATTTTAAGGTATAAATCCTTAGAATAAAGGACAGGCATAGGTCAATCCATAAAAACCATTATATCCATAAAAGGATACAGTTTGTAAGAACCCGGATCTTCTTTCTAAGTATGTTTTCTTTTTTCTGGTCGTTTTTTAGGAAAAAAGGTTTTTCTGGAAATTTTTGAAGTACACATAGCGTACTTTTTGAGTACATTCCATGTACTCGGTTACCGTGGGTAGCCGTGTGCTGGCCGGTTAGCGGCCATGCACATGGCCATGTGGGGGTGACATGGAGGCCGCCTAAAGAGAAGTACGTAAAAGGAGAGTACACACCATGTACTTCAAAATTACACGCCATGTATTTTGTTTTTTTCATTAAATAGATCGGGGTCGCATCTAATCACCATAACATGCTTCTTCTAGGTCTCGTTCGGCCGAGAGCTTCCATACAGCCGCAATCTTTCTTTGAGCCATTGACCGAGCATCCGATCTCTGATTCAGCCATCGTCAATTGTGTTGAGATCGCCTCAATGATCTCTCTCTTCTTCTTGAGCATCGTTTCATGATTCCTCTTCTTCCTCGAGTTATCCTCCATTGAAAATTTTAGACATTTTTTTAGATCTTTGGCGTTCTAAGGTGATTTAAGCCTAGAGGTTCACATATAGCAATATTCTAACATTGAGGTAGGTATTTTGTGCCTTTATGTTGAAAGTCCTTGAGTTTTATGTGCAAAATTTCCCAATACCCATGAATGGGGTATTGTGCATTTACCATTTTAGATTTATTGTTTTCCTGCTATGTTTGTATTCTTAATTATATGATATTTGATTGTGAATAGGTTGAATTGATGTGATTTAGCTATGTTTCCCATCCATGTTTTTCCTGTTTTGACCTTTGGGTCTAGTTTCCCTATTAGGCGGTTGTTTACTTTCCCATGACTGGTATTATAAGATGGTGTGACTGTTATGTTGTAGAATGCTATCCAAGTAGTTCTTGAGGTTTACCTTGTCCAATACACACAGCTACACTTGTTTGACTTACACAGGGTTGTGAGAACCTAGTGTATATACCATAGGGAGAATGGACATTGAGGGCTTTCCAAGAGTGTCTATTTTACTTATAATGCGAGACCACAGGGGTAATTGATATTGAGTGCTTCCTCAGAGTGTTTTTAGTTCCTCGATGTGGGCCACAGAGGGAATGCGACGTAAGTGATTCCCTAGAGCGCCTTTAGATACTGATATGAGACTATAGGAGGAATTGACGACGAGTGTTTCCTTAGAGATTCTGTGCTTAAGATGAACCAGAGGGGTTAGACTGAGTGTACTGCCTAGAGGGTTGCTTGTGCTTGTTAGGTAGGACCGGAGGGGTTAGACTGAGTGTACTACCCAGAGGGTTACCTGTTTATGTTTATCTTCTTGTTTAGTTGTTGCTTGATAATGAAACTATGGATTTTTTACTGTTGTGTACTTTCATATTTATTGTTTTCTTTACTTTTACCTGCCATATACTCATTGACTGTTAGGTATAGATCTCGTGGTGGTTTCCTACTGGGATTAGTCACACACCCTGTTTGGGCCATGCTTTTGGGCCAAAACAGATTATATTGTTGCATGTATAGACAAGGGAAAGCGCCCTTCTACTTCAGGTACTTGACATGCTATAAAGCTGGAGATCACGGGACCAAGCTTAGGCTTGCGATGCTGTGGAGCAGATTACTATTTTTCTTTTTTACTTTGTTTAGTATTTTATTTCAGGATTGTGCCTCTTTTCTTTGTTTTCCTAGACATATGTATCATGCATCATTTATATATATGTGCTCTAGATATTTCTTACTTTCAGTCTTCTATTGTTTACTCTTTCATGGATTATTACTGCTTATGATATTTCATGTTGTTACTTCTGTTGTGTTACTCTGTCAATGAAAGCATAGTTTCCCCACTATCACACCCAAGGACCTCACTGCTAGTCAACAGTCTCTGGAATTCGGTGAAATGTGCTTGAGGCCATGTGACCAACTGGGTACAGGGAGCCTATGGGTGGCTTTTGCAACCCGGACGTTATAAAGTGGTATCAGAGGGATTATTTTCTCTTGACTTACTATTTGGATCCTTTAGCCAGGGATAGGAAAGAATAGGTACTTGGTAATAAGTTGTGCCCAGTAGTAGCTAACCCATGTACATGGAAAAGATAACCTACCTCATTTATTGCAATTTTCTGGTTTTTCAAGTTTACAGTTGAATTAATTTTCACCATTGGGTGACTCACATGTTTTTTGCTTTTAATTTTGATGTTATTGAGGTTCTATTTCTGTCGCAACCCAATGAGATGAGGGTGTGTCATCTCATGCATCATATAGGCACTTTCTAGAAATCACATGTCATGCATTCTTGCCATGCCATCTAGGATGCATTAACTATTGCATGTTGTTGTGATAGATGTTGTGTGTAGAATATGCATGTTGTTGTGATAGATTCCTTGGTAAGAATAACTTTTGTGGATAGGGTATTTCTTGTGTAAGGTTTTGTTTGAATGAATGACAAACTTTGGTTCTTGAGGTGTTATGGGCTCTCATGGACCGGCATTTGGTGGATCATTGCCTTATTTTCCTTGTTATAACATGTATAAGATTTCAAGCTTTGATTTGCGGGGTGTATGGGCCCTCACAAATCGGAATTTGGCATTATTAATATTCATTTCAGTGTTTTTTTGGCCTCCTAAGTAGTTTCTGAGGCTTACTGTCCGGAAAAACCCAGAATACACGCCATGTAGTTTTGACTACATGCCATGTGTTCTTTTTTTTGGGAAGAAATTGTTTTTATTAAGTACACGCCATGTACCAGATGTACACGCCATGTAGTCTCTAAATGTGTCATAATCCGTGTGGGCAGAGACATGAGATAAGAAAATCCTTGAGTGAACACGCCGGGTACTTGTTTGTCACGTCGTGTAGTCTGACCCAGGTACCCAGCCATATCACTAACAACATGGGTCAGTGTTATCCTTTCATATACACATTGTGCATGCCTTAAACACGCCGTGTATGGTAATCCATGTGTTAGGCTGTGTCACTAACAACACGGGCCAGGTGAATCTTGTCTAATACACGTCATGTCTATCATGAACACGTCATGTTGTCTTGTCTTAGGAAAACCGTGTGGATTAACCGTGTAGAAGGAATCGGGTAGGGAAATAGGATTCAAGTACACATCGTGTGTTAGGTGCACATGCTATGTGTTTGGGATGTTACATGACCATTTTTGGCAGAATTACATGCCCATGTAAATGGATTAAGGGAACACGCCGTGTAGGAATTATACACGCTATGTAGTCATGTTTTGTAAAACATGAATGCTTTCTTCTTCCTATTCCCTTCTTATGCTTTCAGTTTTTATTCCCTATTAATATTGATCTAAGGTGTGCATTTGACCTTGCATAATCATGCCACTAAGACATCCTCCGGTTGTCCGCCAGTTACAGAGGAGTGATCAGATGCCAAATACAACTGACCAGGGAATTCTCGCAGATCCTCCTGTTGTGACAGTATGGGAACCAGTAGTTATACCTGATACTGATGTTGATGTGTAGTTTAGGGAAGGCTTAATAAGGATGATGCAGACTTTTCAAGGAACACCACCTCTTGCCCCATCGATGGTAGATTTGACGCGGGTTTTCCAACAGCAGCATCCTCCCACTTTCTCAGGGGAAGGAGGGCCTCAGGCTGCAAAGTCATGGCTAGAAGCCATGCTGACGACCTTTGAGCATCTGGAGACACCTCCAGATATGAGGTTCAAGCTCGTTACCTATACGCTTCAGGACTCCTCCAAGAGGTGGTGGGATATGATCTCACAGGTAGGACACCAGAAGGTTATGGCGTGGGATTAGTTCCATCACATCTTCTATGATTACTTCTATCTAGAGACCTTGAGGGACAATCGAGCCTGAGAGTTTATGAGTCTAGAGTAGGGTACTGTCACGACCCGCCCTCGGGGCCTGTGCCGTGACTACCCCAAGCCCGCCTTCCATAGGCCAGGGGCTGGCGACTAGCACCAAGGCGTAAATCCCAACAAAAAGGGAAGGCATTGCCTTTGAAAAGTAAACAAGCACCACAGAGTAAGCAAGCGGAAAAGTAAACACTAAGTAAAAACTGTACAAGCTGTGCTGAAAGTAAAAGGGGCCGGAAATACAAGCCCAATAGTAAAGTACAACTGAAAGGAAAAACAGCAACTGAAAGGGAAAACTGTAGCGTCGAGCTGTCCTCTGGAAATCCCACCTGAAGGGTGGGTACAGATAGCCTCCACTGCTCCTCGGGTCCACCTGACCGCTCCGAGTACGTCCCGCTCAGTGGTCCACCTCCAGGTACCGTCCTGCTCCACACGCCTCCACCACGATCAGCGCTGTCCGTCATCTGCAACCAACACAACGTAGTGCGGGCAAAGCCCGTGCAGGGGTGAGTATAAGCTACTCAGTAGGGACCCCGAGACCCCCGAAGGTCTCCCGAAATCCACAAAGGATAATCCACAAAGGAAGGATACAATCATGAAGTAACATCTGACACGGCTTAGGTATATTCCCATACATATACCTAAGTCATCAATTCCTGTTCGGCTCCAACGTCTGAGCCCAAGCACAACCCAGTCCACACAGGAAAGAAAAACGTATACCCACACAGGATAGCTCAACACCATCCACAAAGGAGAGTAAACAGTAAATCCACATAGGGTATCTCAACACAATCCACAAAGGAGAGTAAACAGTAAATCCACATAGGATAGCTCAACACAATCCACAAAGGAGAGTAAACAGTAAATCCACACAGGATAGCTCAACACAATCCACAAAGGAGGGTAACACAAGATTCAGCTCACACAGGTATACTTCTTCGGATGACGATAAAGATGATCACTGATCCATCTAAGTCGTCGGACCCACGAAGGATCGATAGGTAACTAACCCCCGCAATGACCCACACAGGATCGGGCCCACACAGGACCTATAGGTGCTGGCTCACACAGAACCACTGAGCGCGGACCCACACAGGATCGGACCCACACAGGATCGGGCCCACACAGGACCTGTAGCACTGATCCACGGAGGATCGCTGAGTGTAGTAGTCGTCGCAGTCCACTGAGGATATCTGCACAGTCGTCGCCGCAGTCCACTGAGGATCTCTGCACGGTCGTCGTCAGAGTCCACGGAGGATCTCTGCACAGTCGTCGCTGTCGAAGTAGCAGTCGCAGCCAGCACTAGGGTTCCCGCACACAGCAAGCTCGTTCGGGAGGGTCCGCTCCACGAGCCGAGAGGCTGATACATCAACTGACACAAAGTCCGAAGTTGATGTATCCAGAAGTTCCGTATCGTTAACAGGAACTCAACTTCACAGACGGCGCGTCAATCGGACGCCCGGTCTGAGAGTTATTGGCATTTTCGTCCTAGGGGCCCGGTTGGTTTTTAAGGCAAAACCAACCCGACCGCACTCCACCTGCGTTCAAACCTCGAGCGGAGTATGCCAAAAGATCCATCTCACTTAGAGAAAAACAACAAAGCTGACGACACGTCAATCGGACGTCCGTGGCTCAAGATATGAGCGTTTCCGCTCCGAAGGCCCGGTTGGTTTCGTGTACGAACCAACCCGGCCGAACTCAAAGTATTCCGAAACCTTGAGTGTGATATACCGAAACGACCGTCTCGATCCAAGGATCATGTTGCCGCTGACTGAGAGTCGTTTGGAGGCCCGTAGCTCAAGATACGGCCATTTGAACGAAGTCCGTCCGAAGACGGGGGGTACGGGCCCGGGCCGACCCGGGCCGACCCCCCCCCCCCCCTGGGTGTCGGCTGAACCGGGTCGACCGGACCCGGTCCGGTCCGACCAGGGCACGGCCCGGACGGTCGGACCGGCCTAGTCCGGTTCGGCCGAACGGCCGAGGCACGCGGGGCGGCGGCCTGGTGGTGACGCGGCCCCCCGCGTGGGGCCGCGCTGTATCGTGGACGCGGCTTCAGCCGCGTCCGAGGGCACCGGACCCGCGCGGCCGTGGGTCCGCGGATGCCGCCGCCGCCGTGGCTTCAGCCGCGGCGGCCTGTCCGGTGGCACGCCGGGGCGCCGCTGCTCCCGGCTGCCGGCGCTGCCGCGCCGGCGGCCCGCGCCGCCGGCAAGTTCCACGGGCCCCCGGGATCGCTCTGGTGGTCCGATTCTCTTCCCATATGCGCCATTGCTCCTCCTGGGACACGTTCTTCACTGCGGGATCGTCAAACATCCATTGCGACACGTTCCGTCATCGCCCGTCAAATCCGCACAAAATGAAGAACGACGGAGGGTCGTCGGGCTGTGTTCGTTTGGCCCGCACCCTCCGCGTTAGAGATAAACAAATGGGAGAATTTAAGTTCAACACATGAACGCATATCCGAAACAATTTTTAATGAAATAAAATTGTTTCATAAATGGGAATAAAAATAAAAAGGGGTAATTCCCAATAATAAATCCATACCTCGTCGATCGTCGCGCGCGGGCGTTCTTCGCGGAAAAGCTCGTCGCGGAAGAGAGGGATCGTCGCGTCGTCATGGGGAGGCGTCGCGTCGTCGCGGAATCCAGTGTTGAGTCGGAAAACTCAACGCACCATGAAACAGCAGCTTTAATTTAATTAATTAAATCCGTTTTTTTGGTTAAGAACCATGAAGGAGATAAAAAGGAAGGTCTGAGACTCTTACCTCAAGCAGCCGATCGAAGATCCGTCGCGGAGGAAGAGACGTCGTAGAAGAACGTTGTCGGTGTTGCGGATCATGGCGTCGCGTCGTCGATTTCCGGGTTCGGCGTTCTTCGCGTTCTTCGCGTTCTTCGCGTTCTTCGCGTTCTTCGCGTTCTTCGCGTTCTTCGCGTTCTTCGCGTTCTTCGCGTTCTTCGCGAAGGAGGAAGAAGGAACAAGGATTCTATCTCAACGAGTAATCCCCCAAAAGATTTTGGTTGGTCTTATTTTATTAATATGCCAACACACGAAAATAGGTTAAGAAACGATTGAATTAATTCGTTGAATTAATTCAACGAAAGAAACAGCCCATTTAATTCACGAAATAAATCGCCCAATTAAATGGTCTGTTAAGATTTTAAGAAACGCGTCAGTTGACTTTCATTAAGACGGGTTTTCGCGGGTGTGTTTCTTAGCGGAAAGAAACGGCGGGGCTCGTGCGGGCCCCACCTCACAAATATCCTACCAAGGGGGTAGGATATTTCTGGATAGCATCTTATCCAGTTCAACTCAGTTCAAGCCGCCAATAAGTGGCTTCAAGTGGCTTCCAAGTGGCTTAAGTGAAATAAAATAAAGTTGTCGCAAAATTATTTTATTTCTTAACTTTAAGCCCGAAAATTAAAAACCACACCCGAGCAAACGCAACTCCGGAAGATGCGTTTCTAAGCGAATACCGGTGCTGCGATTTCATCGGTGCCCTCAGAATTCGATTCCGGGCACCGGTTCAAAAGTTAGAAAAACCCGCTCGTCCGTTCACTGAACGTACCCGAGCCAAACTTCGGAAAATGATTCCGGGCACACCGGGCCTCGGAATCAGGTGCCGTTAGAAACTTCTCTCTTGTAAAATTCCAAAGAAAATTAAAAAAAAAATTCCTTGAAATTCCCGGGTCTTTACATTACTCCCACCTCAGGACTTTACGTCCCCGTAAAGATACATCATAAACTAGGAAAACAAATGTGGGTACTGAGCACGCATCTGAGCCTCCCGCTCCCAAGTGCTCTCCTGGAGGTTCCCGTGCTGCCATCTGATGCGCACAAGAGGAATCGATCGCCCACGTAGGACCCGCTCCTGTCGATCCTCTATCTCCACTGGGACCTCCGCAAAAGTCGCCCCATCATCCACGTCTAGCTCCCCATATTCAATGATGTGCATTGGGTCATGCATGTATCTCCTCAGCTGGGATACGTGGAAGACGTCGTGCACCCGGTGCAACTGAGGTGGCAGAGCCAGGCGATAAGCCACCTCGCCAACCCTGCTGAGGACCTGGAAGGGTCCGATGAAGCGTGGAGACAACTTGCCGCCTCGGCCAAATCTCCTCAAACCACGTCGAGGTGAGACCCGCAAGAAGACGTGGTCGCCATCCTCGAACTCTAGTGGCCTCCGCCTCCTGTCAGCATATGACTTCTGCCGGCTCTGTGCTGTCCTCATCCTCTCCTGGATGACCTGGACCTTCTCTGTCATGGCCCGGACCATCTCTGGTCCCACAAGTGCTGACTCCCCAGGGTCTGTCCAGCACAAAGGAGATCTGCAAGGCCTGCCGTACAACGCCTCATAGAGTGCCATCCCGATGGTGGAGTGGTAGCTGTTGTTGTACGCGAACTCCACCAAGGGTAGGTGGTCCTCCCAGCGGCGACCAAAGTCAAGGACACATGCACGGAGCATGTCCTCGAGAGTCTGAATGGTCCTCTTCGTCTGACCATCCGTCTGTGGGTGAAAGGCGGTGCTCAGACGTAGCCGCGTCCCGAACGCCTCCTGCAACCCCTTCCAAAGCCGGGAAGTAAAGCGAGCGTCCCGATCAGAGACGATAGTCGATGGCACACCGTGAAGTCGTACAACCTCCTGAACGTAGAGACGCCCCAAGATCTCCACTGAGCCCTGCTCTCGAATGGGTAAGAAGTGTGCTGACTTGGTGAGTCGGTCAACAATCACCCAAATGGAGTCGTGACCTCTGGAAGTGCGTGGAAGTCCAGTCACGAAGTCCATAGATATCCCGTCCCACTTCCACTCTGGGACCTCCAAGGGCTGTACCAAGCCTGCTGGTACCTGATGCTCTGCCTTCACCTGCTGGCAGGTGAGGCACCGTGAAACGAACTCTGCCACAGCCTTCTTCATGCCCGGCCACCAGTGTTGTCGTCTGAGATCCTGGTACATCTTCGCCACTCCAGGATGTACCACCAAAGGAGAAGTTTGAAACTCTCTCAGCACCTCCTCTCGTAAAGCGACTGGTACCAAGGTACGTCCTCTGAAAAGGACGTCGTGCTCTGCTCCAAGGGAGAAACCATCAGGTGCCTGTCCCGAGGATATCTGTGCACGCCGTGTCTCACAGTCAGTGTCCCCACGCTGTGTCTCTCTGACCCACTGTAGAAGTGGAGGAGAGACTGTGAGAGACTGAAGGAAGGCTGCTCCGTCTCTATCCACGAAGGATATCTGCAAGGCGGCTAGCTGCTCTGTCGCCTCCTCAAGTAGCTGGATGCCCGTCCTCCTGCTGAGGGAATCGGCTACCACGTTCCCCTTCCCAGGAGTATAGACTATATCAAAGTCATAGTCCTGGAGGAACTCGAGCCATCGCCACTGTCTCAGGTTTAGGTCCTTCTGAGAGAAAATTTACCTGAGACTCTGGTGGTCAGAAAAGACTGTGAAGCGCTCGCCCATCAGATAGTGACGCCATGTCTTCAGGGTGAAGACCACTGCTGCCAACTCCAAGTCATGGGTAGCGTAGTTCTGCTCATGCGGCCTCAACTGACGTGATCCGTAGGCAATCACGGCCCGCTCCTGCATCAGGACACACCCGAGTCTGGTCCCTGATGCATCGCAGTAGACTACGTATCCAACTCCCTCCTCAGGAAACCTCAAGATAGGTGCGCTGGTCAACCTCTGCCTCAGCTCCTGGAAGCTCTGCTGACATCTGTCTGACCACACGAAGGGTTTCCCCTTCTTCGTCAATGCTGAGAGTGGGGCCGCAACTCTGGAGAAGTCCAGCACAAATCTCCGATAGTATCCGGCTAGGCCCAAGAAACTCTGCACCTCTGTCACGCTCTTGGGTGGCTCCCAAGCTAGCACTGCCTCGATCTTCGCGGGATCCACTGCAACTCCCGCCTCAGAAATGACGTGCCCCAAGAAGTGGACCTCACGTAACCAGAACTGACACTTTGAGATCTTGCCATAAAGCTGGTGCTCTCGGAGTGTGTCTAGTACAACACGCAAGTGGTAGGCGTGCTCCTCCTCCGTGGTCGAGTACACCAAGATGTCGTCGATGAAGACTACGACAAATCGATCGAGGTATGGCTGGAAGATCCTGTTCATGAGTCTCATGAACACTACTGGAGCGTTGGTCATGCCGAAAGGCATAACCAAGAACTCATAGTGGCCATACCGACATCTGAAGGTCGTCTTCTGCACATCCTCGTCTCAAACTCTGAGCTGATGATAGCCTGACCTGAGGTCTATCTTCGAGAACCACCGTGCTCCCTTGAGCTGATTGAAGAGTTCATCAATCCTGGGTAGTGGATACTTGTTCCTCACTGTCACCTGGTTCAGGCGACGATAATCGACACACAGTCGCAAGCTCCCGTCCGCCTTCTTGGTGAACAATATCAGGGAAGCCCAGGGTGAAACACTGGGTCGGATGAACCCCTTTCCCTGCAAGTCCTCCAACTGTACCCGCATCTCTCGAAGCTCAGCGGGGTCCATCCGATATGCTAGAGTGGATATCAGGGCTGTCCCAGGGTACAGGTCAATATAAAAGTCTACCTCCCTGCGAGGAGGTAGTCCTGGAACGTCGTCGGGAAAGACGTCCGCGTACTGATCCACCACTGTAGGAAAACTGGGACTCCGCACGTCAACTGCTCCCAGGATGAGGCTAGAAAACTGATGAGTGATGGGCTGACCTCTCCTCTGCGTGAGTCCATCCTGCGCTGCTAAGGATCCCTTCTCGCCGGTGAAGGTGAACCTGCTCCCGTCGGTGCGCACACATCGCACCTTGCGCCTATTGTAGTCAATCTGAGCATGGACCGTAGATAACCAATCCATGCCCAAGATGACGTCGTAAGGCCTCGACGCCGCTACAAGAAGATCCCAGCCGAAGCTCTCGCCTCCTAGAGTAAGCTCACACTGCCGACACCAGTGCGTAATCGTCGAGTCTGCTCCCGTAGAAGTCTCTAGCCGTAAGGATCGAGCCAACGGCTCCGTCAGAATCTCTGAGCTCCGAACAAGGGCAGTGGCTATGAAAGAGTGACTCGCTCCTATGTCTATCAGAACTGCAGCAAGGGTGGAATAGGCACAGATCGTACCTCGAATCATCTCTGGCGCGCCGTGGTAGTAGGCCTCAGCTGCCTGGAGTTGCACATGTCTCTGCCCACCAGCTCCCTGTGGTCGGGGCGGGCCTCCTGGTGGTGGTGGTGGCAGAGCCTCAAAGCGTCGCCCACCACCTGCTGCTCGGCCAGCTCCTCTGCCTCATCCACCTCCTCCCTACGGACTGCCACGGTCGACCCTCTGCCTCTGCCTGGGTGGTCCCTCCACCGTCTGCTGCCCCTCGGTACGACAGGTCGGGCAGTCACGAGTCATGTGGCCCTGCCCGCCGCACTCGTAGCACTGTCTGCCTCTCGGAAGGCTGGCTCCGCGCTGTGTTCCCCGCACCGCTGAGCCAGTGTCCCGGGGTCGTCTGCCGGAAGGCCTGGTCTGCCTGGAACCCTGAGTCATCTGTCGGCTACCTGCTGTCGAAGACTCCGCTATCTGCCGCCCTGCGGCAGGTCTCGCTATGGACTCAGCCAGGAAGCTCTCGATCAGAAGGGCTCACTCTAGCACTCCTGTATGGGTCGGGATGCTGAGGGAGATCAGCAATGCCCTGATCTCATGTCTCAATCCCTGCTCGAAGGTCTGGGCCCGGAAGAAGGGGTCTCGTACCATGTCTGTCGAGTAGCGAGATAGGTCGGTGAACCTCGCCATGTACTGGGTGACCGTCAAGCTGCCCTGCCGCAGCTGAAGAAGCTCCTGGATGCGCACCGCACGGAGGGTGGCCGGGACGAACTCTGAGCGGAAGAGGCTCTCGAAGTCCGTCCAGATGAGGGAGGCCTCATCGTGTACCTGGAGCATCAGGCTCCACCATCGCCCTGCTGCTGCGTGCAGTAGGCTCGCCGCGAGGATCACCATGAGGTCTGCTGGTGTCCTCACTAGCCTGAAAACTCGGACGACCGCCTCCAGCCAGCCCTCGGCTACCTGGGGGTCCGACTCCCCACGGAACCTGGGTGGTCGCTGGCGCTGGAACTCGTGCAGAGCTTCGAGGCGTCGTGCACTGTCAGCTGTCAGTGCTGGAAGCATCGGGGGCTCGGCGGGTAAAGGTACCGCCGGTGCCTCTGCTGTCAACGGGCCCTGTACCGAGGCCTCGTCGCTCGGCGGGCTGTCGTCGCACACTACTCTAGGAACCCAAGCTGGCTGCTGTCGTCGTGCCATCCTGAAAAGGAAACAAGTGCACCATGGTCAGAACAGTATACCTGATGAGCTGAAATAAGTAATCACAAAGAAAACTTGAAACACACATGCAATCAATGTTTTCGTGCATTAAGTCGGAAATCAGAAGTCAGGGTCCTGGTGTATGGATACATCGGCCGCCGCACCAACACTGGACTCCCTGGACTGATAACCATACTCAATACGCTAAACACTATTGCTTCACATAGAAGAAAGATCAGAGTCTGCGGTAGAACCGACCACCTCTGTTACCAATTTGTCACGACCCTCCCTCGGGGCCCGTGCCGTGACTACCCCAAGCCCGCCTTCCATAGGCCAGGGGCTGGCGACTAGCACCAAGGCGTAAATCCCAACAAAAAGGGAAGGCATTGCCTTTGAAAAGTAAACAAGAACCATAGAGTAAGCAAGCGGAAAAGTAAACACTAAGTAAAAACTGTACAAGCTGTGCTGAAAGTAAAAGGGGCTGGAAATACAAGCCCAACAGTAAAGTACAACTGAAAGGAAAAACAGCAACTAAAAGGGAAAACTGTTGTGTCGAGCCGTCCTATGGAAATCCCACCTGAAGGGTGGGTACAGATAGCCTCCACTGCTCCTCGGGTCCACCTGACCGCTCCGAGTACGTCCCACTCAGTGGTCCACCTCCAGGTACCGTCCTGCTCCACATGCCTCCACCACGATCAGCGCTGTCCGTCGTCTGCAACCAACACAACGTAGTGTGGGAAAAGCCCGTGCAGGGGTGAGTATAAGCTACTCAGTAGGGACCCCGAGACCCCCGAAGGTCTCCCGAAATCCACAAAGGATAATCCACAAAGGAAGGATACAATCACGAAGTAACATCTGACACGGCTTAGGTATATGCCCATACATATACCTAAGTCATCAATTCCCGTTCGTCTCCAACGTCCGAGCCCAAGCACAACCCAGTCCACACAGGAAAGCAAAACGTATACCCACACAGGATAGCTCAACACCATCCAAAAAGGAGAGTAAACAGTAAATCCACATAGGGTAGCTCAACACAATCCACAAAGGAGAGTAAACAGTAAATCCACATAGGATAGCTCAACACAATCCACAAAGGAGAGTAAACAGTAAATCCACAGAGGATAGCTCAACACAATCCACAAAGGAGAGTAACACAAGATTCATCTCACACAGGTATACTTCTTCGGATGACGATAAAGATGATCACTGATCCATCTAAGTCATCGGACCCACGAAGGATCGATAGGTAACTAACCCCCGCAATGACCCACACAGGATCGGACCCACACAGGACCTGTAGGCGCTGGCTCACACAGAACCGCTGAGCACGGACCCACACAGGATCGGACCCACACAGGATCGGGCCCACACAGAACCTGTAGCATTGATCCACGGAGGATCGCTGAGTGCAGTAGTCATCGCAGTCCACTGAGGATCTCTGCACAGTCGTCGCCGCAGTCCACTGAGGATCTCTGCACGGTCGTCGTCGGAGTCCACAGAGGATCTCTGCACAGTCGTCGCTGTCGAAGTAGCAGTCGCAGCCAGCACTAGGGTTCCCACACACAGCAAGCTCGTTCGGGAGGGTCCGCTCCACGAGCCGAGAGGCTGATATATCAACTGACACAAAGTCTGAAGTTGATGTATCCAAAAGTTCTGTATCATCAACAGGAACTCAACGTCACAGACGGCGCGTCAATCGGACGCCCGGTCTGAGAGTTATTGACATTTTCGTCCCAGGGGCCCGGTTGGTTTTTAAGGAAAAACCAACCCGACCGCACTCCACCTGCGTCCAAACCTCAGGCGGAGTATGCCAAAAGATTCGTCTCACTTAGAGGAAAACAACAAAGCTGACGGCACGTCAATCGGACGTCCGTGGCTCAAGATATGAGCGTTTCCGCTCCGAAGGCCCGGTTGGTTTCGTGTACGAACCAACCCGGCCGAACGCAAAGTATTCCGAAATCTTGAGTGCGATATACCGAAACGACCGTCTCGATCCAAGGATCGCGTTTCCGCTGACGGTGAGTCGTTTGGAGGCCCGTAGCTCAAGATACGGCCATTTGAACGAAGTCCGTCCGAAGACGAGGGGTACCCCCCCCCCCCCCGGGAGTCGGCCGAACCGGGTCGACCCGACCCGGTTAGGTCCGGCCAGGGCGCGGCCCGGCCGGTCGGACCGGCCTGGTCCGGTTCGGCCGAACGGCCGAGGCACGCGGGGCGCCGCCCCCGCGGCCTGGTGGTGTCGCGGCCCCCCGCGTGGGGCCACGCTGTATCGTAGACGCAGCTTCAGCCGTGTCCGAGGGCACCGGACCCACGCGGCCGCGGGTCCGCGGATTTCGCCGCCGCCGCGGCTTCAGCCGCGGCGGCCTGTCCGGGGGCGCGCCGGGGCGCCGCCGCTCCCGGCTGCCCGCGCCGCCGGCGAGTTCCGCGGGCCACCGGGATCGCTCCGGTGGTCCGATTCTCTTCCCGTCTGCGCCATTGCTCCTCCCGGGACTCGTTCTTCACTACGGAATCGTCAAACATCCATTGCGGCACATTCCGTCG
This sequence comes from Viscum album, assembly GCA_963277665.1. Lineage (NCBI taxonomy): Eukaryota > Viridiplantae > Streptophyta > Magnoliopsida > Santalales > Viscaceae > Viscum > Viscum album. The sequence goes on from OY728145.1 coordinate 512,523,736, forward strand.
TCGCCCGTCAAATCCGCACAAAATGAAGAACGACGGAGGGTCGTCGGGCCGTGTTCGTTTGGCCCGCACCCTCCACGTTAGAGATAAACAAACGGGAGAATTTAAGTTCAACACATGAACGCATATCCGAAACAATTTTTAATGAAATAAAATTGTTTCATAAACGGGAATAAAAATAAAAAGGGGTAATTCCCAATAATAAATCCCTACCTCGTCGATCGTCGCGTGCGGGCGTTCTTCGCGGAAAAGCTCGTCGCGGAAGAGAGGGATCGTCGCGTCGTCGCGGGGAGGCGTCGCGTCATTGCGGAATCTGGCGTTGAGTCGGAAAACTCAACGCACCATGAAATAGCAGATTTAATTTAATTAATTAAATCCGTGTTTTTGGTTAAGAACCACGAAGGAGATAAAAAGGAAGGTCTGAGACTATTACCTCAAGCAGCCGATCGAAGATCCGTCGCGGAGGAAGAGACATCGCAGAAGAACGTTGTCGGCGTTGCGGATCACGGCGTCGCGTCGTCGATTTCCGGGTTCAGCGTTCTTCGCGTTCTTCGCGTTCTTCACGTTCTTTGCGAAGGAGGAAGAAGGAACAAGGATTCTGTCTCAACGAGTAATCCCCCAAAAGATTTTGGTTGGTCTTATTTTATTAATATGTCAACACACGAAAACAGGTTAAGAAACGATTGAATTAATTCGTTGAATTAATTCAACGAAAGAAACAGCCCATTTAATTCACGAAATAAACTGCCCAATTAAATGGTCTGTTAAGATTTTAAGAAACGCGTCAGTTGACTTTCATTAAGACGGGTTTTTGCGGGTGCATTTCTTTGCGGAAAGAAACGGCGGGGCTCGTGCGGGCCCCACCTCACAAATATCCTACCAAGGGGGTAGGATATTTCTGGATAGCATCCTATCCGGTTCAACTCAGTTCAAGCCGTCAATAAGTGGCTTCAAGTGGCTTCCAAGTGCCTTAAGTGAAATAAAATAAAGTTGTCGCAAAATTATTTTATTTCTTAACTTTAAGCCCGAAAATTAAAAACCACACCCGAGCAAACGCAACTCCGGAAGAGGCGTTTCTAAGAGAATACCGGTGCTGCGATTTCATCGGTGCCCTCAGAATTCAATTTCGGGCACCGGTTCAAAAGTTAGAAAAACTCGCTCGTCCGTTCACTGAACGTACCCGAGCCAAACTTCGGAAAATGATTCCGGGCACACCGGGCCTCGGAATCAGGTGCCGTCAGAAACTGCGCTCTTGTAAAATTCCAAATAAAATTAAGAAAAAAATTTCCTTGAAATTCACGGGTCTTTACAGGTACTCTTTTTTTATGTATTATTCCTCCCGCTTTACTGAGATGCAGTGATTCACACCTATTCTAGGAGGTGATCAGTTATTCATGGAAAGGAAGTTTGAGGATTGTCTGAGTAACGGCATTCGATTGCAGGTGAACATCTTTCAATTGACTTCTATCACTTCTATAGTCAACCAAGAACTAATCATGGAGTGAAATATGAGGGATTATGGAGTTGTGAGATAGGGAGTCTCGGCATTTAGAGTTAGAATCCCTCCTTCTAAAAGTAGGGACGGTGGCAGGGAGTCTTCGCGTGGGGATCCAAGGAGGCGAGACACATCTTCTAGTAGCCTGGTGGTGTGCTACCAGTGTGGAAAGAGTGGGAATACAAGGCCAAATTGCCCGAAAGACCCAGTGGAGTGCTGATCATGAGTAAATATGGGTCACCTTCAGCACTTCTATCAGATCTTCTCACCAGCAGCCAGTGACAGGGGTTCTTCTATGACTCCTCGTTCAGGAGCAGCACCACCAGTTTCTCACCAGTCTGGGAACTGGTGTTCTTCTAACCATTCAGGCGAAGGTGGCAGTTGTGGATGTGGTGTTCAGTTTCCGGTCTTTTATCAACAATAGAGTGGATCAACTCAGAGTGGTCAGACAGGGTCACAGGGCCATGGAGCAGGCCAGACCTTTGCAGTGGAGCAGACCCAGCAGAAGTAGGATCTCGGACCTTCTACAGTTCAAGGTACGATCTTAGTTGCCTCATTTTTAGATTCTTCTCTTTTGATATAGGGGATTCCCATAGTTTTATATCTTTTGCGGTTGTGGATAGCCTTGGGCTTTTCATCTTTTCTTCTGCTGATATCTTGACACTGGACACTCCGTTGGGGACTAGAATGGAGAGTGTACGTCGGTGTAAGGAGTGACCTCTAGAGGTTGGTGGGTGTAACTTTTTATGGGACCTCTATGTCCTAGAGATGACAGGATATGATTTCATTCTCAGAATGGACTGGCTAGTTCCCTTCTAGGCACTCGTCGACTGTTATCGCCGCAGGGTGAGTTTCATATCACCAGAGGGTGGATCCTTTCTTCATAAGGTATAGTGGGATTTCCAGAAGAGCAGAGCAGGTCCATAGCATCATGGGTTAGGAGGAGTTATAGCCCATATTGTTAGTTTATATTTAGATGATCAGGGGACTTCTTAGTTATACTTTTTTCCAGTGGAGGATCGTTTCTAGGACATCTTTCCAGAGGATTTTCTAGTTTTCCTCTAGAGCGATAGGTGGACTTTTCTATTGAGCTTGTGCCAGGAGTGGAACTGGTGTCCATTCCTCCTTATAGGATGGATACACCTGAGTTGAAGGAGCTTAAGAAGCAGTTGGAGGAGTTACAGGCAATGGGTTTAATCTGACCTAGTACTTCTCCTTGGGGTTCGCCTATCCTATTTTCGAAGAAGGTAGACGGTACCCTCAGGATTTGTGTGGACTATTTGAAGTTTAACTAGTTGATGGTCAAGAACCGATATCCTTTACCAAGGATTGATGATCTCTTTGATCAGCTTCGAGGATCTCGGGTGTTCTCGAATATTGACTTGAGGTCTTGTTATCATCAGTTTCATGTTAAACCATATGACATACCTCTCACAGCCTTCCATAGCAGGTATGGTCTATTCAAGTATATGTTTTTGTCGTTCGGTCTCATGAACATGCGTGCAGTGTTCATGGAACTGATGAACTGAGTGTTCCATCTATACTTGGATTCTTTCGTGGTTGTCTTCGTGGATGATATCTTGTTGTACTCTCACACTCGAAACGACTAGGCTACCCATCTTGAGATCATTTTGAGTACACTGAGATATCATCATTTATATGATAATATCTCAAAATGTCACTTTTGGATGGATCATATTCACTTCTCGGGTCATGTTATCTTAGAGATAGGAGTGTCAGTAGGCCCAGAGAAAGTGATAGCAGTAGTCTCCTGGGAGCATCCGAAGATCGTATTTGAAGTGCAGAGTTTTCTAGGGCTGGTTGGATACTACAGACGTTTCATATAGGACTTTTCATTCTTAGTAGCACCACTGAAGAGTCTAACTAAGAATGGTGTGAAGTTCTTGTGGTCAGATTCTTGCGATTCATCCTTTCAGGAGCTGAAGGGTAGATTGACATCAGCACCGATACTAGTCTTAGAAGAGCCAGGAAAGATCTATATTGTGTATTGTGATGATTTAGGTATCATTTTGGGAGATTTTCTTATGCAGGGGGAAGGAGACTTTGCGTATGGGTCTTGGTAGTTGTGACCACATGAGAGGAACAACCCAACACATGATCTTGAGTTGGCTACAGCTATTAATGCCTTACGCTGTTGGAGATATTATCTTCTGGGAGAGAATTTTGTGGTTTTCAATAACCACAAGAGTCTCAAGTACATCTTTACTCAATGTGATCTGAATTTGAGATAGCGAAGGTGGGTTGAGTACCTACAGTCCTTCGATTTCGAGATTTCCTATATTCCTGAGAAAGGCAACACAGTGGCTGATGCATTGAGCAGGAGGACTCAGATATAGGAATTTTAGAAGGCTAGTAGTGAGTGACAGCTTATAGATCTGTTATCTAAGATGCATTTGGAGGTGCACGACAGATAGGGGAAGACTTTTCTTTCTTCTATGGCTGTTACCTCTACCATTATGGATCGAGTACGAATGAGGCAACTATCATATTCTGAAGTCCTGGTCTTATGGGAAAGTGTGTGAGGAGGGGAACCTTTTCTGGGATGGACCATAAGTGGGGATGAGATCTTTCATTTTTAGGGGTGTGTATGGGTGCCAACAGACATAAGCGAGGAGATGATGTGGAACTCTCATTCCTTAGTTTGGGCAGTTCATCCTGGAATCACCAAGATATATCACGATATACACCGTCAGTATTGGTGGCTAGGCTTGAAAAGAGATGTTGCGGGTTTTGTTATGAAGTGTTCCACCTGTCAGCAGGTGAAGGCAGGGCTTCAGCGACCAATAGGGATTTTATAGCAGTTGCCTATTCCTAAGTGGAAGTGGAATGATGTCGTGATGGATTTTGTGATAGTTTTACTGAGGTTTCATTGAGGGAATGATGTAGTTTGGGTTTTCATTAACAAACTTACGAAGGTTGCTCACTTTTTTCCGATCAAGGAGACCTTCAGTGTTAATGAGCTAGGACAGGGGTACATCCGTGAGATTGTATATCTACATAAATTTCCACACTCCATTGTTTCATACAGAGATGCTTATTTTACATCTTGGGTTGGGCAGGGGCTTCAGAAGGCTTTGGGTACATAGGTACTTTTGAGTATAGCTTAGCATCCCCAGACAGATGGCCAATCTGAGCGTACGATTTAGGTGCTTGAGAAGATGCTTTGAGCATGTATTCTGGATTTTGGAGGTTCTTGGGAGAAACATATACCTCTTGTGGAGTTTTCCTACAACAATAGTTTTCAAGCAACTATCCAGATGGAACCTTATGAGGATTTGTACGGTAGGTCATGCCGATCACCCGTATGTTGGATTGAGGAAGGAGAGGTAGCTTTTCTGGGACCTCATAATGTTCAGGAGACCACAGAGTAGATAGAGTTGATTCAAAAGAGGATGGCTACTACACAGTCTCGACATAAGTCTTATTCTGATCAGTGGAGATGACCTCTGGAGTTCGAGGTTGGGGATCAGGTTTTCTTGTGTGTCACACCGAGGTTGGGGCACAGGAGGATTAGAAGATAGGTTAAGCTTTCACCGAGGTACGTCGGTCCGTTTGAGGTCTTGGAGAGAGTTGGTCAGGTTGGCTATCGGTTGCAGGTACCTCAGAGGTACTGGGCTATGCATGATGTTTTCCACGTTTCTCACCTTTGACATTACTTCTCAGACCCATCTCATGTCTTTCAACCTGAGGAGGTTGAGATAAAAGTAGATGCTTTATTTGAGGAGCATCCTATCTGGATTGTTGATCATAGCACAAAGGTTCTCCTTGGCCGATCTGTTCCTCTGGTATGAGTGCTATGCTAGCACGGGCGGGTATAGGAAGAGACTTAGAAGAGGGAGGCTAATGTACGAGCCCAGTGGCCGGAGCTATTTGGGGTTTCTTCTTCTACACCACACTAGGGAAATTTGGGGATGAATTTCTTAAAGGGGGGATGTTTGTAAGAACCCAGATCTTATTTTCATGTATGTTTTTTTTCTGGTCATTTTTTAGGAGAAGAGGTTTTTCTAGAAATTTTCAAAGTACATGTCATGTACTTTATGAGTACATGTCGTGTACTGGACATGTAGCGGCCATGAACATGACCATGTGGGGGTGACATGGATTCTACCTAAAGTGGAGTACGGAAAAGTAGAGTACACGTTGTGTACTTAAAAATTACACACCATGTATTTTGTTTTTTTCATTAAAGGATCGGGTTGCATCTAATCGCCATAACATGGTTCTTCTAGGTCTCGTTTGGCCGAGAGATCTCGTACGGCTTTGATATTCCTCTGAGCCATGGACCAAGCATTTGATCTTCGATTCGTCCACCATCTATTGCATTGGGATCACCTCGGTAATCTCTCTCTTCTGCTTGAGCTTCATTTCATGATTCCTCTTCTTCCTCGAGTTATCCTCCGTTGAACGTTTTAGATGTTTTTGTAGATCTTTAGTGATCAAATGTGATTCAATCCTAGAGGTTCACATATAAAGATCTCCTAATGTCGAGGTAGGTGGTTTGTTCCTTTCTATTGAAAGTCCTTGAGTTTTATGTGCAAAATTCCCCAATACCCATGAACGGGGTATTGCGCATTTACTGTTTTAGCCCTATTGTTTGGATGTTATGCTTTTATGCTTAATTAGATGATATTTGATTGTGAATAGGGTAAATTGATGTGCTTTGTAGGTGTTTCCCATGCATGTTTAGCCTGTTTTGACCTTTGGGTCTAGTTTTCATGTTAGGCAGTTGTTTACTTTCTCATGCCTAGTATTGTAGGATGGTGTGACTATTATGCTGTTATGCAGTATAATGATTTCCAAGTAGTTCTTGAGGTTTAACTTGGCCAATACGTATTTCTACACTTTCTTGACTTACATAGGTCTGTGAGAACCTAGTGTATAGACCATAGGGAGAATGGACGTTGAGGGATTCTACAGAGTGTCGGTTTTACTTACAATGCAAGACCACATGGGGAATTGACGTTGAGTTCTTCCTCAGAGTGTCTGTAATACCTCAATGTGGGCCAAAGAGGGAATTTGACATAATTGCTTCCGTAAAGCACCTTTAGATACTGATACAAGACTATAGGAGGAATTGATGGCGATTTCTTCCTCAGAGAGTCTATGCTTAAGCTGAAAAAGAGGGGTTAGACTGAGTGTACTGCCCTAAGGGTTGGTTGTACTTGTTAGGTAGGACCAGAGGGATTAGACTGAGTGTACTACCCAGAGGGTTACCTATTTATGTTTATCTTCTTGTTTAGTTGTTGCTTGATATTGAAAATGTGGATTGTTTACTATTGAGTACTTTCTTGTTTACTGGTTCCTGTACTTTTACCTACCATATACTCATTGACTGTTAGGCACAGATCTCATGGTGGTTGCCTACTGGGATTAGTATCACACCCTGTTTGGTCCATGCTTTTGGGCCTAAACATATTATATTGTTGCAGGTATAAACAAGGGCAAGTGCCCTTCTACTTCTGGTACTTGACATGTTGTGGAGTTGGAGAGCACGAGACCAAGCTTAGGCTTGAAATGTTGTGGATCTCATTACTTTTTTTCTTTTGTACTTGGTTTAGTACTTTATTTCATCATTTTGACTTGTTTCGATGTTTTCTTAGACATATGTATCATGCATAATTTATATATATGTGCTCTAGATGTTTCTTACTTTCAGTATTCTGTTGTTTACTCTTTCATGGATTATTACTGCTTCTGTTATTTCATGTTGTTAATTCAGCTGTTATACTCTGCCAATGAGGGTATAGTTTCCCCACTATCATTCCATAGCTTCTAGGTACGTATGGGTGAAAAATATTTGTCAAGGAATTTATTATCTAAATCATCCCAAGTCATAATGGACTCAAGAGCTTGACCATTACGCCAATCCTTTGATCTATCATGTAGGGATAATGGGAAAACCCTAAGTATGATTCTGGATATATGGACTTCTAGGAAATTGGATATATTATCATGTAGATCTTTACACTGAATTCCACTGAACTTTCCCATGTTCTGGATCATATGAATGAGTCCACGTTTGATTTCAAAATTATGCACCTAGATGGGAGGAAGAATGATGTTGGGTGTAGTACCACTAATGTATGGAAATCTATAATACATGATGGTGATATCCTATAGTAGTGGTTTCCATCTATGTGGTTTCGGTGGCATGTATTGGACATTTTTAAAATTAATCAATACAAGGTTGTTGTAATCATCCATGTTTGAACAACAGTGAGCAGAAATGTACCATCCAATTTTAGGGTTTAAAGAGAGTGGTTAATTAGCATCCAAGATCCTAAAATGAGTCATAGTGACATGGAAAGTGAATTAGAAAATGGGTATTTATGGAGAGGTTAATCCATAAGATAATACTGTAAAAAGAAAGAAAATAAAAAGGAATAAAAAAGGAGGGTGTGAGGCAGTCCTATGTTTGTAGTGAAGGTCAATGTGCCTAAGAAGAAACCATTCCCTAACAATGGCACAAAACTTTGATGAACCCACACAACATCATTGAATCTACATGGGCATTATCATATTATAAATTTATAAAACCCAACTATCATTATTACATAAAAATGTAGGATAGTAGAAGTTTGGGGTTGAATCCGTAGGGAAGAGTTAGCAAAGCTTGTGACCTAGTGAATGGAACCTGGAATGTTCCTGAATTACTCTTCCTATCTAGTCTATAACCACCAAATTTGACATCATAATATGATATTAAATTAAAATCAAAAGTTTTTTAAAAAATAAAGGAAATAGAAATTGTTCCTTTTAAATATCTTAAAATCCTTTTTCTAGATTTCAAATGTGATTATTTAGGGTTTACTTGAAATAATCCACAAAGACATATTGCAAACATAATATCTAGTATACTAGTAGTAAAATATAATAAACTCTCAATTATTCCTCTATAAATATTGTTTTTAACTAGTTTCCTAGCTTCATCTAAGTCAATTTTCTCATTATAACCCAAAGGTGTATTATGTACTTTACCACTTTCAAGTCCAAACCTTTTCAGTAAGTTTAGTATATATTTCATTTAACTTATCACATTACCAAAGTATTTTTGATAAATTTTAAAACCTAGAAAATAATTTAACTCTCTCATCATACTCATTTTAAATTATTTTTACATGAGTTTTGAAAATTCATTACACAAATTTTTATTTATAGAACCCAAAATTACATCATCAACATGTATTTAAACTAACAAGATATCTGAAGAGAAAGATTTTCTAAATAAAGTAGGATTTTCATTACCTAATGAAAAACTATTTGATAAAATAAAAGAACTTAAACACTCATACTAAGCTCTGGGTTCTTTCTTATGAATACAAATTTATTTGGAAAGTTTAAAAACTGAATTTGTAAAATGGAGATTTTCAAAACCATGAGAGTATTCAACATAAATCTCATCCATTGTAAAAACATTTAGAAAAAAATATTTTTCATCCATATGATATAATTTAAAATTCATATCTGATGTATAGGCTAAAATAATTCCAATGGCTTATAATCTAGAAACTAGGGAAAATGTATCCTCATAGTTTATACCTTATTCCTAATTATAACCTTTAGATAATAATCTTCCCTTGTTCCTATTTATTACACCAAGATCATCCTACTTATTTCTAAAAAATCATTTTGTTCCTATAATATGATATTTATAGGGTATATCAACTAATTACCATACCTTGTTCCTTTTTAATTGGTTTAATTACTCTTGAATAGCTACAAACCAACTTTAATATACTAATGATTATTTAACAGATTTAGGTTCTAACTGAGATAAAAAGGTAGAAAACTCTACAAGGTTTTCTATACTCCTTCTAGCTCTAATTCCTTCATCTAAACTTCTTATAACAGTTTATAAAGATGGTTCTTAAGGGTTCTGGGTTGCCTAGAAAGCAAAATGTTAGGTTTAATGGCATCCAACCTTTTAGGATTTAGTTCTGGAAAAACATGGTTTAATTATTTATCCTTTTTGTTAATAAAAATAGGTTCATATCCCATGTTTTCAAAATAATCACTTAGTTCATCAATTTGAGTTACTTTGGGATCAAAAGGATCACGTTCATCAAATTTCACATGAGTTGATATTCAAAAATCTATGATAGTTTATTAAAAAATTCATATACTTTTAATGTAGTAGAATATCTTAGAAAGATTCCTTCGTCATATTTTGGGTCAAACTTACCAAGATTATCCTTGGTGTTTATAATATAAACCTTACATCCAAAAACCTTAAAGTATATAACTTTTCTCTTTCTATTATTCCATAGATTATAGGTTGTTTTATTTAAAATAGGTATAATTAGAACTTTTTTTACAACATAATAGGTTGTATTTACAACTTCATCCAAAAAATGAGTGGGCAAATTATATTCACATAACATGATCCTAGTAATTTCTTGCAAAGTCTTATTCCTCCTTTCAAAAACACCATTATATTGAGGTGCCCTAGGGGTAGAAAATATATGCTTGATACCTTGTTTTTAACAATAGGTATTAAACTCATGGTTTTAAAATTATCCTCTATGGTCACTTCTTAAAGCAATAATTTTGGAATCTTTCTCTTTTTGAACTAATTTTCAAAAACTTATAAAAATATAACATGCATAACTTTAAAACTTAAAAAATAAAACCTAAGTAAATATAGAAAAATCAATAACTAAAACATAAACAAAGAAGTTTCCTATTAGGATTGAAACTCTAAATGGCAAAAAAAATCCATATGAATGAGTTCTAGGGGTATAGAAGTAGAAAACTCTTTAATTGGTTTAAAAGGTGACTTTTGTTGCTTGCCCATTTGGCATGCATCACATAGCTTCTTTTTATTCAATTTAAGTTAAGGTAAATCTAAAACTAAATTCCTTTGGGAAATTTTTCTAAAATAATACACATTACAATGTCCCAATATTCTATTCCATATCCATGATTCATTTTTATTATTATTTAAACAATTGTCCTTTTATTAACTCAAGGAACTAAGACCTAGAGTATAGACATTCTCTATTCGTGGTGCCTTAAATTTTAGAATTTTATCTTTAAAAACAAAACTTTCATTATTTGAAAAATCAACACAATAACCTTCATCACAAAGTTTATATATACTTATAAAATTGCTCTTTAAACCTTAAAAATAGAGAACTTTATTGATAAAGATAGAGTTTAGATTTCCGACAGATCCAACTCTCATAATATTTCCTTTAGCATTGTCACTAAAAGTGAAATGACCTCTATCTATCTTTGATAAAGAGTGAAAATTAGAAAAATATCAACTCATATGCCTTAACTATACACTATTCATATATGATATATCATTGGTGATCTTGGACCTTAGTGTCTAGAAAGATGAATTAAACAAGAGATTTTTTTTGTACCCATGTTTTCTTGGGTCTAGTAAGGTTAGAAATTAAGGATTTAGGAACCCAAATCTGTTTGGGTTATACAAAACCTTCAGTGGTAAATTTTTTAAAAAAAATTGAAAATATCATTTTAAAATCCAAATAACTGTGTATTTTTCAAGTTTTAATCGTTTTCATAGTTTCCTAGCTCACCATAATGAAATAAAGTAATTTTTCAAAGATCTTTATTATTGGAAGTAGGTACAAAATAGTTTTTGTAAAACTTTGGTTTATCACCTTTAATTACTATTCCAAATCTATTTTATGAGTTTTATTATTATGAATAATTTGGTTTAAGTAATTTTCACCTTTTATAAATACACTAGAAACTTATTTAAAATCTTGAACTTATTTTTCTAATTTTTCAATTTTATTTACAAATTCAATATATGATGCAGAATATTCTTCTAACTTGGTTTTTAAAATTAACATATTTCTAGTTAAGTCCTTTTTTTCTTTAAGAAAGTCATTGTTAGACTTTTTTAAGATATTTTTTTTCCTTTTTAAATATTCATACTCAACTTCCAACATGGATCAATACTCATCTAATTCCTTAAATGAGAAATTTTCATTCATGGGTTTAGTTTATGTTTATAAGAGTAGAAAGAATGTACCTCATCAGTTTATGCCATAAATCACATGTTGGATTTCTGATTTGAATGTTCAACTTATAATTCTAAATATGAGACATCACAGTAATCCTTTAAATCACTCCATATTTTCTTCATGCCTTTCTTATCTTTCTTCTTATAACTAATTTTCTTAAAGTATTTCTTTTCTAACTTTTTATCATATTGAAGTTGCAGACAATCAAGCTTGATATATCTAAGATTCTTGTACTCATAACATCCTACTTCCTTATATTTTCTATCTAACTTCTTATATATATTGAAATTTTTCATAAAACCTCTTCTCTATTTATATAACTTTTTGATTTTTTTGGAAAAGTGAGCAAGATCACTATCAAAATCAAAACTACCTGAATAATTTTCATAAGATGGCTCATCTATTTGAAATTATTTACACTTATTTTCATCCTTTTAAGTTGATACTTTTAAAACAATATTCTCCTTATTAACTAACTTATGTTCTCCAGATTCAGCTACCATTTTTGTCTCATACATCATCAAAGTTCCAATTAGATCATTAATTTTGAAATTTTTAACCTCTTTTGATTGTCTTATAGTAGCCAAAATACCACTCCACCTTGGTGGTAGTATTTCGAGAACTTTCATATCTTGATTTAGTTCAATAATAGGTTTCCCTAAAGTAGTAACATTATTTACAATTTAAGTCTTACATTCAATAGTGTGATACTCTCACCATCCATCATTCTAGAAGTGTCAAATTTTAGTTTGCAAATATTATATTTTAACCCCATACATTATTTGTTCCTTTATATGAAACTAAAATTGTATTCCACATCTCATAAGTTGTTTGACATTGAGAAACTCTATTGAACTCATTTGAACTTAACCCATAGATTATAGCATTCATAGTTCTGTAATTCAAATCATATTTTTCCTCAGTCTCTGCATCCCAAGTTTTCTGTTCTATCTTTGGAATTTCATAAGTATTTATGGATTTGAGATAAACCTTCAAACCAAGGTTATTTAGATATATAATCATTTGTTCCTTCCAACAGCCATAATTTTCACCATTAAAATAAGGTTTTACGACCATAGACATTCCCTCTTTGGTTTAGTCATTGTGACCATAGTTGAAGATATCTTTAGATTTCAACATCTTACTACCGATAACTCAAGAATCACTACTCCAATAATACCAAATTTTGTTGAAGACTCAGTGAAATAAGACTCAAGAGGGGTTGAATTGAGTCCTTCAAATTTTTATTCACTTAGAAAAATATACCTCTCTTGGTTATGAATGACTTATGTTATGTTCTATAATAAAACATGAAACATAAATAAAAGTATAAAAGAAACAAACATTGTGATATTTATAGTCGTTAGGTGGATAGAAGTCCCCTAGTCCACTCCACCACTACTCTTCTCCATGAGTATTATGATTTTTACTAGACCATTCCTTTTTCTAGGTATTGCCATTCCTTTCACTAGGGACTATAAGGATAAGTGAAAGTAATTGAAACTTGATAAAAGAATAGGATATTTCAACCAGGATCTAGATAGGATTTACAAAAAACATCCTTCAAAGGTTCCTTTACCAGAAATCTTTATAATGAAAGATAAAATAGAGGAAATCTACAGTTTTTATCTCACAACTATAAAATACAGTTGAAAGAAAAAGAAAGATCTCCAAGAGAAATAATATAAAGATTAAAAAACCCAATGATATTCTTCCAAAGGCATCAAGGATTGACAATAAACACAACTGGTGAAACAAATATTCTTCTTCCTTATTTGTGTAGAAAACATGGTGTCATTTTTTAAGCTTTGAGAAAAGAATTATCTGTATTTTCTTGTTCACTTAACTTGTTATGAATATGTATATGATAGCTCCCCACTTCTGTTACTTCTATTTTGACATACATGAATTGACTCTTATTTAAATTCACTACACATAATCCATAGAAATTAAGGATTATTGACATGTCTTTATCCTTAAAATTCCTCATAAATAGTAAAGAAAAATAAAATATTTTGTCATTGTCTTCTATCTCGGTACTTGGATCTTATTATATTTTATTTTATCCTAAATATGAAATCAATCATTTAATACTTTTATAGTAGCATGAAAAAATTCACTTGAGTTATTCAATGGTAATAAATACCAACTAGCTACACAACGTATCCAACTTAAATAATTAAATCCACATAACCAAATTGTTAAACTAAAACCATGTAGTCTATTTGAATATCAGAATCCACATAACCAATTTTACTTCACGTAGCCAAATTGAATCACATAGGAATTTTATTCATGTAGATCAATTTTACATGATTGATTGAAACGACATAGCCATTTTCTTAACATAACCAATTCATTAAAACTGACACATCTAATTTAAGTGACGTGGTCGATTTCACCATATGGGGGATTTACGTAAACAATTTCTTCATGCAACCAATTTATGTATTCGATTACTCATGTAGACTATTTCTCATATATCTGATTACTCCATGTAACAATTTCACATATTCAAATGATCATGTAAGAGATTTTTCATGTAGCTGACCTTGTCAACATAGGAAATTTCCATGTAGGCAATTTTTCAATGTATTCGATTGGTATATTTGTTTCCTTCACATATAATATTGATCTACTAGCTGAATTTCATCACGTACCCAAAAACATCATGTAGACAATTTTCCAAACTTAAGAAGTTTTCATCCAAAATGTCCAGAATCCTAACTTGTTGAAATTAATAGCTGAATTTATAATAATAGAATAAAACCTGACAAACACGCATAAAAAACAATATTATTAGTAAATTATGAAGGGTATTTGAGATCATCAAAACCTAAAGTACATGGAATATGTTGTATTGACATTAGTGGTCCAGTATACATGACATGCGGGTTGTGGTGGCCCTAAAAATATTCACTATTACTATATGGAGATGTGTATGGGATGATGAGATGAAGTGATGCATGAGGTTCATGTTGTGATACTTAGCCTAGGTGTATTCAGGATGGCTTCTTTTAGAGAGAGATGGCGTAGGATGTACGACATTAGAGAATAGAAGAATGCCAATAGGGAAGCGGTAGCAAGGTACCTTTATTGATATTATATAATATGGTATATTTTATACATTATTTTGTGATAGATAGACATGGTGATGCTGGAAACTTAGTACACCTATTTAGGTGATGAGTTAATTTCACTTTTTCTTCACTGATATTTTGTATGTTTTCTTTATCTTTTTCATGAGAGGCCCTGAGGTATCTTACTGAGTATACCTATTATGATCACTATATGTATATATAAACTATTTTTCAATTCAGGATGATAAAGTTAGAGATAGAGATGGATATTACTATCTCATGGTTTTTCAGGAGCTATTTGGGCATCATAGTCACTATTGAGTTTATCTTTTGGTAATTGTAGTTCCTTTTCAGTTTTATCAGTTTTTTATTCCATTACATGTATGAACTTGCAATCACTTTTATTTTTATGAGTAAGAGTTGATTGGTGTTCAATATTATCTCTCTCTTCTTCATGTTCTTTTAGAGTAAAGTGCCTCCCATTTGTATATATGATATACCCTTAGTTATAGTTTCCAACCCAAAGCCTATTGGAGGAAGGACTCCAGCGGTCGCTATCTCCCTTCTCTCATTGCTGGCCCAGGAGGAGTACCTTTGGGGGAGGGGTTGTAATACTACTTTTAATTCAGGTGGATAATTTATCAATGATTATTGTACATTACTTACACCAAACATGTTTGAAGCTCTTATAGTCATATGGGGTCATTTATATTCAAAAGATTGATAATAAGAATTTATCAACATTGATAAGGAACTCGACATATTGTTAAAACCTACCAAAGACACAACATCAAATGGTTTATTCTTTTATGTTTACTGTAATGCGATTTTGTAATGGAATAGATGTATAATGTATTTTTTTATTAAATATATTTTCCCATTGTATTTATTTTTATCCTCACACAAATAAATAGTGTGATTTCTTAATGTTTAATTTTTATGTGCTTTTTTCATCACAATTATCATATTTTTTGTAATGGTTGGTTTTTAAACAATGTTTAATATTTTTATGTATAATATAATATAATATATATATATATATCAACAATTTAAGACTATATAATATATTTGTGTGTTAGTCAATGATTTAACTTTATATATATATAATGACTAATTATATATATATATATTATTTTGAAAATAATAAAAGTATGCAAGGGCCAGCTTGTGGTCCATCTTGAGCCGACAGCTTGGGAAGACTCAAGGCCAAGATTGGGATGAATCACAGGGTTGTTTGGGCTGGCCTAGACCAACCCGAATAGTGGTTCATGATCAGGTTTTTGGGAGGGAAATCCTAAACTGATCCAATCCATGTCAAATTTACATGCTTAGGTGTATGAATACTTGATTATGTTTGATATGGGTAAAGGTAAAGGTGCCACATCTTCAAGTGGAATTTCTTAATGCCCTCATTTTTAACATATCACCCCTCCTCATTGGCTTGAGGAGTGATGGGGAATCTACTGGGCTTTATGTGACATCCTTATTACACCAAAGGTTGGTAATAAATTCCAAGGGCCTCATGAAAATTTGGGAGATGATTTTCCCTTTGAAAGATAAAACATAAAAACCATAAAAACAAGAAGAACCAAACCTCTATATTATGCATGAGTATAGAATGCAACTCAACATAACCAAAAAACTAAAAGGAAACCAAAAGGACCAATAAAAATCAAAGACACCAAAGTTACATCAACTTAGTAACTCCCAAACTACTCCAACATATAACTAGACAATCCATTTCCATAGTATCAAGAAGCATCACTAAAGAACTAAGATACCTTGCCTTTACCTGTGCCTCAATAGATGACATTTATAAATGCACAAATGTGCCCAAGTGTTGACGCTCCTTTCGTCACAGAATCTAAAGATCGGAAAAGGGAATATCTAAGCTGAAAGTGATTCATCCTTTGAAGAAAAACATCAAAAATCGACAAAGGCATGAACAAAGGATCAACAGAAAATCCACCGCGCAAGTTATACCACTGCCGCGCAAGTACACTTGCGCGACGCTCTTGGTCGCGCAAGTGACTTGCGCGACCTAAGTGGTAACCGCCCGGTAACCGCCCGGGGTCTTCTTTTGCCTATAAATAGACCCTGTGGGCCCCCCATTCGAGAGGATCTTTTTCCAAAAACTCGGATTGAAGCTCCCGACGCCCAAGTCTTTTCTCAAAGCTTCCGGAACACTTCTAAGGTAATTTCTTACCTAGAACGGAAGATTTAAATAGAAGAAGGAAGGCCTAAGTGTTGAAACTTATCAAACACTTGCGCGCCGACTTATTTCCTTCAATATAACTTGCGCGTCCCTTTTTTGGAAGAACCTCGAGAACATTCTAAAGGGTTTAAAAAAGAGTCGCTCAAGTATTTCAATGCTGGTTGAAAATCGTGCAAGTACACTATGTGTCGCGCAGGTATACCTGCGCGACCAATACTTGCGCGCCCACGGAAGACTTGCGCGCCTTGCAAGACTTGCGCGCCCCTATCTTTTTGGGTGACCATCTTGCCCATTTTTACCCCTCTTAATCCATTTCACCTTTCCTTTTCAAGATTCAGTCTTCAAGACACTCTTCAAAGCCATTTATGGCATGATTTCTTGATTTGACTTTCTTATCTGAAAGGAATTCTGTGGAATCTCTCTCAAAGTCTAGTGATTTAAATATCCTTATGTCACTAAAATACGGAGAGTTCATTCATTCAACCTCATCCTTTAAGATGAGAGAATCCTAACCTGGGTCACCTTTTCAGGAATAATCCCCAGTTATAAAACCTTTAATCTGGGCATCTTCCTCAAGAGTAAGCCCCAAATTCTTAAAGTTCCCAATCTTGGGCATCCTCCTCAGGAGTAAGCCCCAATCAAGTCCTTTAATCTTGGGCATCTTTCTTAAGAATAAGCCCCAACCTCAAATATGGGCATCCTCCTCAGGAGTAAGCCCCAAACCTTAATCCCTAACCTGGGTCTCCTTTTTCAGGAATAAGACTCAGTCATAATCTTGGGCTTCCTTTTCAGGAGTAAGCCCCAAGTCCCTTAACCTGGGTCTCCTTTTAAGTAATAAAGACTCAGTCATAACCTTGGGATTCCTTTTCAGGAATAAGCCCCAAGTCCCCTTAAATTTCTCTTAACCAGTCATAATTTACCTTTGATTTGGGTTTCCTTTTCAGGAGTAAAACCCAATCATAAGTCCCCTCCTAACTTGGGCATCCTCCTTAGGAGTAAGCCCCAAGATTAGAGTATTCAAATCTCCATGAAGCACATATAACTTTATGGACCCTATTCATGGATTTTCTCCCTAAAAGTAAATCCTAAACCTTCATCTATCTGGGCAGTCATCCATACATAAGCCCCAAACAAATTCTTATGATTGCATCTTTCATGGAACAATTGTCTAAATTTTACCAATACCTCTTGTTTCTCACACCGAGCATGACTCACGTGAGCTTAGAGTGTAAAAGTAATTATGACATTCATCTTTGAGCCATCAATAATAAACATCATACTCCGTTTCTCGAACTACGTGGGTTCTGATTCCTTTTCCAAAACAAAGGATACGTAGGTAGCCCATTTATGGGTTCGATCCCAACTTTGAAATAATCTATGTCCTTCTGAATGACGATAAACTTCAAGTGCCCCACTGAGTGGCTTTAAAATCAGCCCGGTCATCATAAATGACCAAGAGACTTTTATATAAATGTTTTGAAGGATACCATTGACCAAGAATCTCTAAACAGATATAGATGATTCTCTATTGATGAAGAACCTCGAATACATATAAAAGATTCTCTAAATTTCTTTGCATATTTAATCATTGATTGTTAAAACTAAAGGAAAGCACATTTTATACTTGGTAATGTAATAAGGATTCACGAACATAACTTAAATCTATAAAGAGAGTCCCGGAGTAGATAATAATTCCCCTCAAAAAAGGTGTGATGAGTCCGACCTCCCATCCTCTCGACCAATGCAAATTACCAAGCCTCATTAGTCCACAAGCTAATGAGCGCCTGCCTTTGTAAAGTAGGTCCAAACGGATGTGGAATCATTGGATGTTTCCGGTTCTATGAACAAACCCATTAGAAACCAATCGGAACGTTTGAATCTCCTGTCCAGGAGGTTATCCCCGGATTCCGTGCGAAACACCAAGCAGAGGGTGATTCTAAACTCAGTAGGTTTTCCCAAAATGAATTCCCAACTCACGCCACTAGGGAAAAAATTGTTAGCACATTTATATAAAATAGTTTAAAAATAATTCAAAATAGTTTATAACAAATCCATAAGAATTTTCCATGGAAAGAAGTAAAATAATCATAAAACCTTTTTATAATAATTTGGAATACCCAAAACCATGTCTCCACACACACACCATGCATGACCATGTGACAACTCCATACTCAAGAGTGGTCTCTCTTAGATCCACCAAGTCATCATAAGGTCACCAATACTAGGTTCACCAATGGCACACGCCCCTTCTACAGGGTCACATCTAATTAAAATGAATCCACAACAACCATGTATGCCAAATTCCCAGCCAAAACATACCAAATAAAACCTTTCATTATTTAACACATTTCAACAAACATTTTCCATGTATCTAAACAAAATCTATAATTTTAAAAACATCATTTTAAAATTATCATTTAAGAACATTTTCCACAAACCATCCACTTTCCAAAATTTCCAAAAACCATCACTAAAGTGGTTTCCATTAAGAATCACATAAGGGTTTCACAATCATTTCAAGAAATTAAATCAATTTAAAACCAAGCCTTTAAATTATAATTAAGTGGAGTCAAGATAGAATCCACCTACCTCTCAAATTTTTGTGAAAACAATGAATGGAACAACTAAACTTCAAGATCTGATAATAACTCATGTTCCCTTCACTAGATCCAACAATACATCATCATGAAACTATTAATAATGCATATATATATCCATAACAGACTAGATATGTGATTATAAGAGAGATAGAGAGAGATATGAACCTTGTATTTAAGAATAATAGAGAAGAATGAGCACTTACCAATGAATATGAGCCTCCAAATCACTTTGGTTTGCCTAATAATTGCTTCTAGATCGAAGGGAATCGTATCTCACACCTTGGGAACAAAAGAAATTTGAGTTATGGGATGATTAGGGGAAAATGAGTAATTAAGGATCAAATTTGGATTAGATTCACTTTTTAAGGAGGGACGCCTGTATGTTTCACAGATAGGTCACATGGTTTGGCAAACCATGTGGTGCTACTATATTAAGACCAACCCCTTTCATATTTGGATCGCACGATTGGAAAAACCATGTTACAACCATGATTTTCTCCTATGTCAAAACCTATATGGTTTCCTTTGGACATCCACATGGTTTGGTCAAACTGTTCACCAACCATACAGAGTTACTGTCCCTCCTAACATAATCCACATAGTTTTTTGGATGGGGTGCATAGTTTTTACTAAGAGTACACCTCCAGAAAAGCCTCCAAATCATGACAAAAACCCTCTAAACCTCCTAAAACTTAACCCAATATTTATATATACTTAAAATAAATAAATAAATAAATAAATACCTTAAATAAGGGGTGATACATTATCCCCACCATTATCCTTTCTATCCTTAGAAAGTATAAAACCCTTTTTTCCTAGAAGATTTTGGGTCATTATTCCACCATTTTCTTCTCACACTCCCACCCCAAATAGACCTAAGGCCTTCATTTTTATTGATTTTTGATAACCCCCCTTTCAAGGGATGAGGGGGATCAGGTTGGTACTTCTTCAATTGAGATACATGAAACACATTATGAACTAAACTGAACCTTGGTGGCAAAGGAAATCGATATTCCACCTCACCAACTCATTAAGGTATCTTAAAAGGGCCTACGTGCTGAGGATATAACTTTACATGCTTACCAAAATGATGATGCACAAGACTTAGAGAGATTATCAAGAACACATGATCACTCTCCTTAAATAAAAACAATTGTTGACGATTATCTGCATAAAATTTCTTATAACTTTGAGTTGTATCCATTCTATTTCTATTCAACTGAATCTTCTCAGTTGTATCTTGATTAAGGTTGGGTCCAATTAATTAATTATCTCTTATTTATACCCAATAAAGTGGATAATGATCATTACACTTGTAAAATGAATCAAAGGGAGCCATATATATTGAATCCTGGTAACTATTACAGTATAAGAACTCAACTAATGGTAAATTATTTTCCCATGAGCCACCAAAATCCATCACAAAATCCCTAATAATTTCCTCTAATGTTTTTATTTTTTGTTCATATTGTCTATCTATCTGGGGATGATAAGTCATACTCATAGTCAATTGTGTCCCAAGGGCTTGTTGTAAGGATTTCCACAAATGAGACATAAACCTAGGGTCTCTATATGATATAATCAAGACTAGAATATCTTGCATCTTTAAAATTTCTCAAATCTATATTTTAGAAAAGTATTCCACAAAATTAGTTTCATTAATAGGGATGAAATGAGAAGAATTTGTGAGTAAATCCACTATCACTTATAAGGAATCATGTTTTCTAACCATCCTTGGTAGACTTATTACAAAATCTATGGTTATTTACTCCCATTTTCACATGGGAATTAGTAAAGACTACAACATACCTATTGGTCATTAGTTCTTCTCATTTTATTGTTGATAGGTGAGTCATCTCAAAACATTATCCATTATATCTATTTTCATGTCGTCCCATAAAAACTATGATTTCAATGCTTTATACATTTTCTAAATCCTAGGGTGAACAACCCATGTCAAATGGTGGTAGACACTAAGAAGTTGTTCTTGAAAATCCAAAGGTATAACCATATTATCTCTAAAGTATAACACTTAACTTTAATACATCTTCTATCCCTCAATGGTATCCCCACCATTATGTTTTGACCTCATAGTATCACATTTCAAATTGGATGTCTAAGAAACATTAAAATGTTCAACCAAATCAAGAACAAATGAAACTGGAAAGAAAACTACAAGAC
The DNA here is from genome assembly GCA_963277665.1 of Viscum album. Lineage (NCBI taxonomy): Eukaryota > Viridiplantae > Streptophyta > Magnoliopsida > Santalales > Viscaceae > Viscum > Viscum album. The sequence goes on from OY728145.1 coordinate 512,545,323, forward strand.
TACCATGGTCTGATCATTCTAGATGCATATTTTCTATGACCGAAATTAGTTTCCATCAGTCTGAATCCTCCTTTTCCAACTGATCATATAACTTTATAATTAATGAATCCACTACAGAGTTCCCTTTACCTAGTGTATACATCAAGTTTAATTCAACCTTATGTAGATACTCCATCCATATGTGTTATCTTAAATTCAAATCTCACTATGAGAAAATGTGTTTCACAATCTTATGTTTGGTAAACACTGTGAATTTATCACCAAGAGGTGATGACGCTAAGTATTCAAATTATTCTCCACATCAATTAATTCCAAATTATTTTTTAGGTATTTATTCTCATGAAACCATAACTTTCATGAACCATAAGCAACAATATTATCTCCGTACATGAGAACACATCCCAACACAGATCTCAATGTATCACAATAGACTTTGTATCCTTATCCAGACTTTGTAAATGTAACGATATGTGTTGAGTTAAGTATAACCATAATTTATTAAAATTATTTATGGTATTTTTTGTTCCATTAAAAAGAAATGTCTTTAATTTCTTTCCTTGTCAAATCTATCATTGGTGCTTCCAAACATGAAAAATAATGTACAAAACATCTATATTATCCCAAAAATCCAATTAAACTATATATCTCAAAGAAATTCTTTAGTGGTTTCCAAGAGATAACCGCTTATATATTTTAATGATCTACAGAAACACCTTTTTCATAAATGAAATGTCCAAGAAAATGTACCTATTTTATCCAAAAATCACACTTTAATTCTCCCAAGAGATCTTTAACACTGTGGTCAAGTGTTTCTCATGATCCACCTTTTTTATAGAATAAACCATCACATAATCAACAAACACCACCATAAAAGAATCAAGATATCTCTAGAATATTCGATTAATAAATTCCAAAAATATGGATGGTTCATTCATAAGACAAAAAATTCATAATTCTATATTCATAATGGCCATATATGCTTCTAAAATCTATCTTTAGAATATAATCCTCCCAAACTCACAATTGGTGATATCATGAACGTAATCTAATTTTTGAGAACCACAGGGATCCCCTCAATTGATCAAATAGTTAATCAATGTGTGGAAGAGGATTTAGATTCTTTATTGTGACTTGGTTAATCTTACTATAAAATACACAAATCCTAATAGATCCATCCACCTTCTTCATAAATAGAACTGGTGTTGCTCATAGAGACACACTCGGTTGAATGAACCCTTTACTTTACAACTCTTCCAACTAAACCTTAAATTCCCTTAATTATGTTGGTTCTATATAATAATATGTAAGTGAGATAGGAATAGTCCCTGGTAGGATATCAATTGTAAACTCCACTTCTCTTTTGGGTGGAAACCCTGAGAAATTATCAAGGGAAATGTCAGGAAACTGATCAACAATAGTTAGAAAATCTTCATTACTAATATCATACACAAATGTTAAGGTAATAAATATCAACTAATAAGATATGGTTGCAACCATCAGTGAAAAAAATCTTGATTTTCTATCCTTTACACCCCAATCTTCTATAAAGAGATGCTTGAAACCATCCATAGATGTGAAACTAACCTTTTAGGTATAAAATTTGATGTTTTCCTTGAATGATGTCAACCAATCCATACCTATAATCAACTCATATACATTCATCCCAAACATAGAGAAATCCAAAATCAATTTATCCCCATTGATAGTTATGGAACAATCTATACACATAAAGGTTTAACAGTCTCTTTAGATAAGAGACGTTTTTAGTTTTAAAATAGAAGGAATTTTTACAACAGGTAAACCCATATGATCAATAACACAAGAATCAATAAACAAGTGGGATGTGTCCATATCAAAAAAATATTGCCTGAGGGTAGAATTAAAAATAATTGTGCCTCTCACATGACCAGATTGATCATCCATGATCATTTTCTCATCTCCATACAATTGATTACTCACTGCACTTTTCTCTTTGTTACCCTGTTGATATTGCACTGATTGTGGAGTCATGGTGTTCCTATAATCACATTATATCACTCTATTTTGATGAAAAAAACTATTCTATTATGCTCATATTATTGAAGAATATGATGCCTAAGAAGCATTGGATGTGTCTCTAGCACCTGACCTTGGAGCACTGTGACAATAGCACTAAAGATGTCTTATATGACTATAATTGTGGAATGATCTAGGTGGTGTTATAAAATATCACTTCATATACTCAAAACATACATGCTGAAAACATCCAAGATTACTCTTCAATCAAGGAGAAAATTTGATCGATCCCATGGTTTGATTCTGATATATACCACCTTCTTGGGAATAGGTATCCCTCCTCCACTTGTTCTCATCATTAGAGTCCCTACCTGTTCCCGTAGGAATAAAAATGCTTCCTCAAAATGTGTTTCCCATTATGTCTCTTTCTACCACTATAGATCTATTTACCATTTCTATATAATCCATAATACATATAATGATAAAATTTAAGAAAATTTATGGTTTCAAACCTAAATCAAAAAAATTTACCTTCAAGGATGCACTTACAACAAATTTCAGTGTAAAACAGACTAAATTTGTAAATTTAGTTACATACTATATTATCGAGACATTATCCTACTTCAAAATGAAAAAAAATTGTTCTAGAAATTATAAACATGTGAGGATATAATTGTTTATTAAAAAAATATTCAAAATCCTTCCATGTCATGCCTTGGTCCAATTTATCCTGAACTACTAATTCCTACCATTGGCGTGTGAAATCATTCATCAAATACATTTCCAATTTCACTTTCAACTCTTTTGGTGTCCCAAGGAAATAAAATATTTGATTTATCCTATTCAACAAAACTTCTAGTTTTTTAGGCTCAGAATCCCCTTGAAATATGGGTGGATTCTACTTTTTTAACTAAACCTAATGGTCCACTTGTCATGGTTCATCATTAATATTACCCTTATCCAAGTATTGGAAATACTAGATAGTGATTTGAACCAGTTTTTGTTCACCTATGGTTTAGGTGCAACCACATTGTCTGTAGCCACTTCTTTTTGGTTTCTAAGACACCTACACAGTGTCATTCACTAGAACTAAAACAAAACTCTATTTAATCTTACTCATTAGAAATTCAAGTCTTATCAATTCCAATTTAACTCATAACATAACTTTCCATAATTCAACCATTTTCAATATTTTAACCATTTTTGAAAATACTACCACCATGATTTTCAAAATAATCATTTTCACTATTTTCAAAAAACAACATTTTTTCCTTTTCATAAAATATTTTAATCAAAATGAAAAATATAGTCTTATTGGAAAGTCTTACTATAAATTCATGTCATGTCACTCTCATCAGCTAAATCCATGATGATGAGGTGACAACTCACTTAAAAGTGTCTTACAAACACTCATGTACCCAAACTCCCTGGTAACTTGAAGTTCAGCATAAAGATGTTAGATATGCCTTTTATGCTCTACATTTCAAGTTAGAGAAATCCTACTCCTTACTACCATCCCAAGAGATAGACTGATACTATTTCCAACTCTGGGACTAAATAAAACTGACACGATTTCCTATGCCAATGACTAAACAAGGTGATACCATTTGTCCCAAAAATATATTTGGACCGACCAAGACTGATACCATTTTTAACATCTCACCCCTCCTCATTAGCTTAAGGAGTGACAAGGAAGTTTCTAGGACTTATGTGACATCCCCAAGACACCAAAGGCTGGCAATAAATTCTAATGGGCTCAAGAACATTTGGGGTACAATTTTCCATTTAAAAGAAAAAACATCCAAACCATAAAAAAAACAACCAAACCTCTATATGATGAATGAGAATAGAATAAAAATCAACATATCCAAAATAATAACCATATCAGAGTATAAGAGGAAACCAAAATAAAAACTTGAATGAAACCAAAAGAACCAATAAAACTCAAAGACACCAAAGTGAAATCAACCTAGAAACTCCCAAACTACTCCAAGCTCCAACTTGAAAATTCATTCCCAAAGTATCAAGAAGCATCACTAAAGAATTGAGATACCTTGAATTTACCTATGTCTCGATAGATGACATATGAAAATGCACAGTAGTACCCAAGCAGGGGGTGAGTCAAAACTCATTAGGTTTTCCCCAATGACTTCCCAACTCATTCCATGAGTACAAAACTTGTTATCAAATTGATATAAAATAGTTTAAAAACAATTTAAAATAGTTTATAACAAATCCATAATAATTTTCCATGGAAAGTAGTAAAAGAATCATAAAACTTTTTTAAAATCATTTGGCATGACCATGACCATGTCTCTACACACACACCATGCACACCCAAGTGACAGTTTTATACTCATGAGTGGTCTCTTGTTGATCCACCAAGTTGTCACAAGGTGACCAATACCAGGTGTCCCAATGGCACACACCCCTTCTATTGGGTCACGTATAATGCAAATGAACCCACACCAACCATTTGTGACAAATTCTATGCCCAACTATTCCACATAAAACCTTTCATTATTTAACACATTTCAACAAACATTTTCCATGTATTAAAACAAAATCTATAATTTTAAAATCATCAATTTTAAATTATCATTTAAGAAAATTTTCCATAAACCATGAACTTTCCAAAAATTCCAAAACTATCACTAAAGAGTTTTCCATCAATAATCACATAAGGATTTCACAATAATTTCAAGAAAATCAATCAATTTAAAACCAAGACTTCATGTTTTAATCAAGTAGAGTTGAGATAGAAGCCACCTACCTCTCAAACGTTGGTGAAAATAAAGAATGACACAACAAAACTTCAAGAGCTGATTACAACTCACGTTCCCTTCATTATATCCAATAATATGTAATCATAAAACCATTCATAACACATAGATATATCCATAATAGACTTGATATATGGTTTCAAGAGAGATAAAAACCTTGGATATAATAAGAATGGAGAATAATGAGTACTTATTGAAGAATATGAGCCTCCAATGTGCTTTGGTTTTTCTAATAATTACTCTCGGGTTGAAGGGGATTATCTCTCACACCTTAGGAGTAAAAGGAATTTGAGTTATGGGGGGACTAGAGGAAAACCAAGTGATTAAGGAGAAAATTCAGATTAGATACACTTTTTAAGGGGGGGAACCTGTACACCTCATGGTTAGGTCACACGGTTTGGAAAACTATGAACTAACCATGCAATGCTATTGTCTTAAGGCCAACCCCTTGCATGGTTGGCTTGCATGGTTAGACAAACCATGCACCAACCATGTTTTTTTCTCTTTCCAAACCTGCATAGTTTCCACTGGACATCCAAACAATTTTTCCAAACTATGGGCCAATTGTACAGAGTTATTATACCTCCTTCCACAAGCCACACGGTTTTCTAGATGGGGTGCATGGTTTGTACTAACCTTTCTCAAACTGTGCACCTCCAAAAAAACCTCCAAATCATATCAAAACCCCTCCAAACCTCAATAAACTTAACTCGATCATTATATATACTTAAAATAAATAAATAAAGGTTCAAGTACCTCAAACACGGGGTGATAAATAATTAATTTTCATGGTATGGTGATCTATAGTGACCTCAGGTCATGAGGAGTTGGCTCATGTGTAGCATTTTGGGGATCCTCATGTGGTTATCCGTTTTGGGGGTTATTTATGTATCAACCACTATATACTTCACTTTATTTTTTATTATCATCTATATGATGTTGGTTTATCACTTTAATTTTTGTATATATAGTGATATTTGGATATTTACATTGTGTTATACTCTATTTGGCCTTGTTCTAATTATTTGGAGCTTCTTACTTAATTGCATGGATGTCCAAGTTATGAGTACATAGTATCATATTTCCTAATGGAGTCTATGTTGTTGTTTATGCGATGATATGGGTGAAACCATTCCCAAAGGTTGTATTTGACACCTTCAGTGCTTGTTCTCGGCCCATAGTAATTGGAAATATGCTTCGAGCCTTATAGTGAGCTAGGTTGAGTAGCATGTCAAATCAACCAAGGTCTGTTTATTACACTCAAGGATGCTCCTCGAGTGAACATGTATTAACTTGTATATTATGAGTTATTCAAGAATCTATTATAACCCTAAACTATTCCAACTTTATCATCCATTTCATCTTATAAAATATCTAATAAATAATAACTTATGTGTAGGTGAGGAGAGTGTTAACTCGTTACCACTCCAATAACTTTTAAAAATTATGATTGTGTTAAAGGAATCATATCATACAATTCCCGGAATAGTGATTCACTCTATCATATAATATGACTAGAATGACTAGTGTGTATATGATTTCCTTATATCATAAAATATGATATGACCCAAAGGATCATAATAATCCTCATGTCATGATTTGTCGTACTCCATGACATACCAACCATACACTGTCACATGAATTTAGGGCATATTCATTTAAATTATTATTATTATTATTATTATTATTATTATTATTATTATTATTATTATTATTATTATTATTATTATTCCCCATGGGGTGTGGTTTAGTGGTTTTGTGTAACATCCTCATTTTTATAAACCTTTCTTGGTTTTAATTCAAAGATTTTTTTTGTGAAAATGTAAAAAAAATAAACTTTATTTTTACCCTTACATATTCATTAGGAACTACATAATGGTAATTGAACCCTAACCATATACAGGGATCTTTGTAAGAGTTGAGTAAGGGTAAATCAGTTTTTATGTAAGGTTAGATTCATTTTTCAGGCACTGTGTAAAGTTAATCCACACACAGTATAAGGGTAGCCAGAGCTTTCATGCACTACATAAGGGTTATCCTGAAAACCTATTACTCGTATAGGGGTAAACATGAGTTATTCAAGGGTAGAATGAAAATTATATATTTTGTGTCAGGATACTTAAGGTACTACATAATGGTAATTGGGGCTGCATAAGGATAGCTTGAATCCGTGTAAGGGTAAGTTAGTGCTGCATAAAGGTGGCTCGGGTTTTATAAAGGCTAAGTGAGGGTAGCCTGGAGTTGTGTAAGGGTAGCTCCTGTTTTTTAAAATTTAAATAAGTGTATCACAAAGTTTTTTAAGGGTAATATTCTACCCTTAATTGAAGTCTGGGAGCTGTGTAAGGGTAAAACCATGTTACCCTTAGGCAATTCCCTCTTTAGGAATAAAATTATTAAAAACTCCCTTTTTTGTTTCTTCTTCCCTGGATCGCACCTACAATGAATTTCAACAGTTTTAAATGACAAAAATAATGGAATTAAATTATATTGATTCATTTTCCATTAATTAAAATGTATATGAATATTTAAATGATTCACTCTTAAGAAATAGTTGACAGATGAATTAAATTATAAATTTAATTTGTGGCTTTTAACGCTACGGCTCTATATGCGGTTTTCCCTTATTGAAAAATAATCTGACCTTTATGCCTTTAGATTTAGAGATATTCTAGATTATAGGAAGTCCAAGATTCCCTCATTCAATAATAGTGAATCTTTATTTAAACAAACATGAATTCTTCATCTATTTTCTAGGCACACCAGAACCTTCTCTCTCCTTTGTTCTTGGGTGCAGCATTCTGAAGGGATAACTTCATGTAGGTTTCTATTTCATTTTTTTTGGATTAATTTATCTAAATATTTCTAGAAAAAAAATGATAATAACTCTTTAAATTATGTTAACCCAAAACCATAGAGAAAATAATGATAATTATTCTTGTTTATCTCAGGTTATTCTTTAGAGGGGTTTCATCATCATGTGTGGATTTATGATTATTATTTAAAAAATAATCTATAAATTTGGTTCTTACTATTCCCTCTAGAGATTAAGGATAAAATAATTATTAAATGATAATAATCTATAAATTATTAGAAAATGATAAAGAATAATTATCATCCTTGTCTCGGATTATTCTAGATATAGATTATTATCACATGAGAAATTATAATTATTCCTTAAAAAATGAATGGTTATTATATACCTTAGATTAATTTGAAAATTTAGAAATTATCCAAGATAGATAAAATTGTTATCACATGTTTTGTTTTGTTTATTTTTTTAGAAATAAAATAATTAGAATTCATTCTAGGAATCTTTGGTGATCATTTTGAACCAAATGATATGTGGTCATGTTCAGGTTATGATTACTTGACAAAACTTGACTTTGAAATCGACAACCTTGAGGTTGGTGGTTCATGTACTCTACCCTATGGTTTTATACATGTTTACTTAAATGAGATGTGAGGTTCTCTACTTTGGTAAAATGACCATTAATTCATATATTGATATGAATAACTAATAATGCTTAATTATACTACTATAGATCATCCCTTTAAAAACCTAAAAAAATAGCTTTAACAGTGCTAAAAGTGTGTTTTTTTCCCCAACGTTGTTAAATGGGTGACTATATCAGTGTTAAAAAAACACTGATAAAGGCCCACCAGCTGCAGTGTACTGTTTGAATAACAACACATTGCAGCAACCTCTATAACCTGTTTTCAAATACACCTATACAAATAAAAAAATTAATTGAAATAAATGTTATATCATAAATACAAAAAAAACTACTATATAAATTGTCAAACAATGTTTTGTATAATTACATTTACGATTAATGTCCATAAACATTTAAATACATTAATGTTTTATCATCTTTGGCACACCGTGACCTCCTCTCAAAGAAGCTCGACCATGATATCAATTGTCGAACAAACCATCCCAAGCTGAGAAAAAGAATTAACCTATATAAGAAAACAAATATTATGTTAGTAATACTATAAATAAATAAATTAAAAATAAATTTGAAAAAATACATTAATAAAATTTCAATTTTAAATAAAATGACACACTTAGAGTTACACTGGTCACACTGTGTGTCAGATTAAAGTGGGGTTGGTTCCTGCATGTCGCAAATAAATTATGGATCATTTTCTTAAATTATCAAAAAAAAACTTGAATGTGTTTGATCAGTTTTCAGTATGTCACTTATCCTTTCTAATAAAATTAATTTCAATTTTAATTAAAAAGACACACTTAGAGTCATATTGGTCACACCGTGCATCAGATTGAGGTACGTCTGATTTTTACACATCACAAATAACTTATGGGTCATTTTCATAAAGTATCAAAATAATCTAAATTCATTTGATTTTTTTTGATTATATCACTTGTGTTTTTTAGTAAAATATCATTTCAAACTAGAAACACACACTTTGATTCATATCGGTCACATCGTGTTTTGGTTTGACATGAGACTACTTTATACACATCATAAATGAATTATGAATCATTTTACTAAATTATCAAGATAATCAGAATTTGTTTTATTGGTTTTCAGTGAGAGATGCATGTTTTAAACTAAAATATCAATTTTAAAATAATAACAGACACTTTGAGTTATACCGGTAACATTATGCATCGTATTGAGGTTCGGTTGATTCATGCACATCACAAATGACTTATGGATCATTTTCATAAAGTATCAAAACATTATGAATTTTTTTTTATTAGTTTTCAGTATGTCAATTATTCTTTTTACTAAAATTAATGTAAATTTTAAATAAAAAGATTCACTTTGAGTCATATTGATCACACTATGCATCAGATTAAGGTGAAGTTGATTCCTTCATGTCACAAATTACTTATAGACCATTTTCCTAAAGTATAAAAACAATAAGAATGTTTTTTCTTAGTTTTTAGTATGTCACTTGTTCTTTTTACTAAAATTAATGTCAATTTTAAATAAAAAGATAAACTTGAAGTTATACCGGTCACACCATGCATCTGATTGAGGTGAGATTAGTTCATGAACATAAAAAATGACTTATGGATCATTTTACTAAAGTATAAAAACATTATGAATTCATTTTCTAGGTTTTGAGTATCTCACTTGTTCTTTTTACTAAAATTAGTGTCAATTTTAAATAAAAAGACATGCTTGGACTCATATCAATCACACTGTGAGTCATATTGAGGTAAAGATAGTTTTTACACATCAAAAATGACTTATGGATCATTTTCCTAAAGTATCAAAACAATCCAAATGTGTTTTATCATTTTTGAGTATGTCACTTGTATTTTTTACTAAAATGTAATTTCAAACTAGAAACACACACTTTAAGTCATACTGGTCACATTTTGTGTCAGTTTAACATGATACTACTTCATACACATGAAAAATTACTTATGAATCATTTTCCTAAATTATCAAGACAATATGAGCATTTTTTTCTTGGATTTTAGTGAGCGATGCATGTTTTGAACTAAAATGTCAATTTTAAACTGATAATGAACACTTTGAGTCATATCGGTCACACCATGCATATAATTGAGTTTAGATTGATTCCTAAACATCAAAAATGACTTATAGATCATTTTCTTAAAGTATCAAAATAATATGAATGTGTTTTCTTAGTTTTTAGTATGCCACTTGTTCTTTTACTAGAATTAATGTCAATTTTAAATAAAAAGACACACTTGGAGTCATATTAGTCACACCATGAGTTATATTGAGGTGAGGTTTATTCCTACACATCAAAAATGACTTATGGGTCGTTTTCATAAAGTATCAAAATAACACAAATTCATTTGATCAGTTTTAAATAGGTCACCTGTTCTTTTTACTAAAATTAATGTCAATTTTAAATAAAAAGAGACACTTAGAGTTATATCGATCACACTGTGTTTTTGATTGATTTAGGATTGATTCCTACATGTAAAAAATGACTTATATATCATTTTACTAAAGTATCATAACAATATTAATGTGTTCGATCGGTTTTGAGTATGTCACTTGTTCTTTTTACTAAAATTAATGTTAAATTTAAATAAAAAGACACACTTGGAGTTTATCAGTCATATAGTGAGTTGTATTGAGGTGTAGCTAATTCATACACATCAAAATAACTTATGGATTGCTTTCCAAAAGTATAAAAACAATCTGAATGTGTTTTCATGGTTTTGAGTATGTCACTTGTGTTTTTTACTAAAATGTCATTTCAAACTGGAAAAATTCACTTTGAGTCATATCGGTCACATCATGTGTCAATTTGATGTGAGACTACTTCCTACACGTCAAAAATTAATTCTAAATTGTTTTCCTAAATTATCAAGAAAATCAGAATTTGTTTTCTTGGTTTTCAATGATTGAACTAAAATATCAATTTTAAACCAATAATGGACACTTTGAGTTATATCGGTCACATTGTGTATCAGATTGTGGTTAGGTTGATTACCAAATATCAAAAATGACTTATGGATTATTTTACTAAAGTTTCAAAACAATATGAATTTGTTTTATTATTTTTCAGTATGTCACTCATTCTTTTTACTAAAATTAATGTCAGTTTTAAATAAAAAGCCACACTTTGAGTCATATCGATCACATCGTGCATCATATTAAGGTGACGTTGATTCCTATTGGTCAAAATGAATTATGGATAATTTTCCTAAATTATCAAAATAATATGAATACATTTTCTCAATTTTCAGTATGTCACTTGTTCTTTTTACTAAAATTAATGTAAATTTTAAATAAAAAGACACACTTTGAGTCATATCGATCACACTCTATTTTGAATTGAGGTGTGGTTGATTACTAAAAATCATAAAGGACTTATTGATCATTTTTCTAAATTATCAAACAATAAAAATGTTTTTTATTGGTTTTAAGTTTGTCACTTGTTCTTTTTACTAAAATTAATGTCAATTTTAAATTAAAAGACACACTTTGAGTCATACTGGTCACATTGTGTGTCCTATTGAGGTTTGGATGATTCCTACACATCAAAAATGACTTATTAATTTTATTCCTAAAGTATAAAAACAATATTAATGTTTTTTCACAGTTTTGAGTACGTGATGTGTGTTTTGAACTAACATATAAATTATATACTAAAAACATACAGTCTGAGTCATACTGAGCACACTGTGTATCGGATTCAGTTGCAACTGATTGAGTATGAGATGTGTTTTTTACTTTCAAATATATAAAAAAACTAGAAAAATGAGAACATGTTCCGTTTTGATGGAAGACAAACCCTATGATCCCTACAACACTTATGTTTCAGGCAGTATAGGGTTTCCTCTTCCATCAAAAAGGAACATGTTCTATATTTTCTAGATTTTTATAGGTAGTTTAATGATAAGTATGAATTCCCAAAATATTTATGAAAAAAACTAAATAAGTATTAGATAAAAATAATAAGTAAATTAACTTAAAAATAGTAGGTAAAATGATGAAAAAATTAATTAAATAAGTAGTTATAATTCACCTTTTCATGATGGTTGTATACATTCTCGACCCATTTTCTTATTGTCATTATCTCAATTATAGCCTAAAAGTCTAATCTCGCATGATCATGAGCATCTTTGAACAAACCACCCCAACCCAAGAAAAATATTCCACCTATATAAGAAAATAATTATTATGTTTGTAATACCAGAAAGAAATAATTTAAACATAAATATGAAACAATATATTAATAAAATGTCAATTTTAAACTGAAATCATATAATTTGAGTCATGAAGAGTACATTGCGTATTGGATTGAGTGCATAATCATAGTACGAGAGTTAACCATCCTTTTTTATGAAGTCATTTCTTTATGATCTCTATGAAAATTAACAAAATAAGTATAGAAATGATGAGGAAATTAACTAAAAAAAGTAGATAAAATGATGAGAAAATCAACTAAATAAGAAGTAGGAAGTCACATATTCATGATATATATGTATATCCTGACATCAGGTAAGCTTCACATTCGTCTCTAAAAAATATATTTCTTCTTGTGAATACAAGGATTTTCAATAGTCATAGTAGTACTAGAAAAATAAAATACATAAATTATTAATAAATATTTTAAATTAAATTGTAATTATCTCATAAAATACCTCTAAGGATACTAGTTTTTTATGGTATATGATATCTCTCATAAATTTACAAACATAATAACCACAATCTTTCCCTTTTTTTGGACACTGTAAAAATATTTATAAAAATAAGTAATTTTTTTATATTCATTTTGATAGTGAAATATTATTATATATATCCTGATACTTATCTACTATTAGAAGTCGATGGGATCCTTGTGCGCATGGACTATCCTCATGCCATGATTTTCATGATATTTAAACACCACCCTATAATAATATAATTCTCATTAAAACATAATATAAAATATATAACTTGAAATTTAGTTCTAAAACATTTTATATAGTGTATTACAAATTGACAAACATCATCATGTGTGGTCGGTTTTTTGGGTATTCATACAGTGAATCCAGAAAATAAATATTTAGAGTATCTAAATTTACTGTAATGAGTACCCAATGTTGCCTAAAAAAATAAAAATGAATAAGTAATGAAAGTAATAAAAATACATTTGATATGATCAAATTGTAGAGTTTTTCCCATGCATCATTGGTATTAAGAAGAGTATGCTATCTGTGCATTTACTTTCAAATGATTTGGCAAGTTTTACCACTATTGCATTAATTTGAATTGATTCCATTTTGGTTTGGTCTGTAGAAGTGACGTGAGGAATAATGATTATATATGTATGTTCATGTGGTAATCCCTTCAATTTGTATTCATATATACGCCTATAAAAATATGAATTATATTTATTCATGATTAACACAGTAGATTAGATATTTTAAAAACAAATAATGAAAACACACCTCATGTATACATTTACAACCGAGACTCCTAGTCATTCATATTTGATTATTTCATTTACATTCTTAAGAGAAATGAAGTCTGTAATGGCCTCTATATATATTTGTTCATCAAAATCAACAATGTGATTACTACAACTTTGTAACTTTGTATCTTTATGAACCTTTAATGTTAGTAAATGTGGAAATTGAATGGGTAGGGTAAAGGTGTTTTATGAAGATATTTTCAATTATTTGGTTAATCCTTTATATGGTTCTAATTTGACCTTTCATTTTACCCCTTTATTTTTTTCATCTATAATAACATTCGTCGATTCAGACTTTTTTCATTAATTACTAAAGTTTTAGCATGAAAAATAAATTGGAAATTAATACCTCCTTGTCAGTATATTTTTTTAAAATATCTTACAGTCATTATATGAATGTTTCAATAGATTTATCATCCATATGAATATCTATATCATCAAGTGGAACAGCTATCTTGGTGCTCGGCTCATGAGCTATGGTAGTCTCCACTCTCGCATGACCTGTTGGAAGTTGTCTGTTGTGTAGAGTGTCTTCTTGGATATTGAACATGGTAGCCCTCACAACAAGGCGGTGGGTGGGTGTTGGTAGATATAAATCAAAATAATTTTCATGATATATAATATCAGTAAAGGAAAGGTATTGGTGTCTTCCTGATTCACATTTCATAGAAATAAGTATGAGAATATCAATTACCTTATCTATGAGATCTCTTTAAGGGGAATGGCTTTCCTCAAAGTTGGTGGGGGTGGGGAAGGATCTTCATGAAATGTTTGTTCTTGAGTTTTTCCTTCTCTTTTCTTCCCCCACCCCCATAAAATTTTCTAGTAACTCAGACTTCCAATGAAATTTTTCTTCAAGGGTGGCTAATTATGCATGTATCTCTTTTATTTATTTATTTTTATCCCCTATTCTTTTCTTTTATCAAAATATGTTTGAGGTGACACCCCAAACCCCACACCTCTAATGTGATCATAATATTATGGCTGATTCAAGGCCACTAATAGTAGGTTTTCATCCATTATAAATTTTTATGATTCATGTGTCTAAGTTAGATAGAAAATATAGAAAAATAAGTAATCATTGTTATGTAATAGTGATTTAAAGAAAAATAAATTTTTATTATACCATACTTACACATGATTCCTATGCTTTTTGTGCATTTTAATCTATTGGTATCCCATATTTATTTACACATTCCTCCTTCCATAGCACATGATGTGGGATGGAAGTGTCTTTGGATTCAGATTCATCAATCTGCATATAAACATAGGAACATAATTATGTTGTTATTTCATGTCACGTAAAAGTATTATAGTATATTTAAAATACATACTAATTTTTTTTCAATTGAAGCATACCCCATCCTTTCTTTATGGTAGGGGTACATTGGTTTTGCTTCCTGTTTCTTATTTTTAGCACTCAGTTGTTGTTTCATAAATTAAAAATTCTCAATCAAAGTGATTAATACACATAGTCTCAAACAATATATTACCATCCACAATGTACCTAAAAATATATCACCATATGAAGGCCAATAAACACATCCCACACTACTTGGATTATTGGATGTACATACATGTGATGGGTGTGGGTTTATTTTCCCTTCAGCATCTTTAAGTTGAAATTTTGTTAGAATTGTGCAAAATCCTATGTGAGACTTTCCATCAATAATTAAAACACATTTATTATGGGAGTAATCTATTATAAATGCACACTTAAAGGGATGAATACGAGTAATTAAATGTTTTGTTATTTTATTATTTAGTAAAATAAAGAAATAATATCATAATTTTACCCTAATATCTTCCCAAATAATTATCTTAAGCATGGGCACAACATGGTTCTATGAATATACATTAATTGGCATGAACTACCTAGTGATGAGGCCAATGAAACTATTGAACGTAGACTTGTTGGGGTTAATAGGATGGTCATGCGTATTCCATCCAACCTCAAATTTGATACCTTTGATTTTTGTATTAATATTTTTTTCTAACACCATCACACTATGATGCTCCTATTTTTTGGGGACATAGGTTATTCATCATCTTCCATTTAATTAGGTTCAACATCATAAATATGTTTTTCATTTGGATTTGTATCATCATCATATGTAGAAGTTCATTGTTCCTCCTCACTGGTATTTGAATTAGGTTGAGAAGCCTATTTTTCTTCTGGATTGGTAGCATTAGCATGTTTAGAAGGTCATTATTCCTCTGCACTGAGAGCAGTAGAAGGTTGAGAAATATGTTGTTCCTTAGGATTGGGAGCATCAGTATTTTCGGAAGTAATTATCTACATAATTGGTTCAACATTTAATTTAGTTTATGTAAATGCAGCAGTGAAAAAATAATAACATGAGGTAACACAATGTTAATTACAAAGAAAAAATATAACCTGATTATTGAAATCTATTTTTTAAAAGTTTAAAGGGGTTTGACCCCTCTATTGAGTATCTAAATCCCTTCATTATGGTCTCCTATGAAATACAAGAACATGTCTACATTGAGACTGCTGCAAAATTATTATGACGTCCTAATGAAAGGGTCTTCCTCAATTGAATTTTCATATGACCCTACAGTGGTTTTGGTCGATAACAAAACAATTGACCATTTTTGATTTGTGGGATCTAGAACATAAAATACTTATAATACCTATGATTCCATTATAAATGTTTCGTCTTTATACCCTTACTAAAATCCACTTTCACAAATCTCAATTCATCTATTTTAACAGTACTCCTATTATCAACCCACTTGCATTGAAAAATCGGCACTTTGAATGTTGTATAATCCAAATCCCATATTTTTTTATGATGCTAAAGTATGACATATCCACATAAATTTGATTTATATCCTTAGTACCAAATACATGCATCGCTTCATCCACAGTTGTAAATACATTATTTTTCATGGTACTTCCTTCATCATGTTCATTTGTATAGAACATTTAAACATTAATTACATAACCATTGTAAGATAATACATGCACACTTGGTCCTCTAACTAGCCATTGAACTTTTTATAAAATTGAATCCTGGTTTTTATCTGACTCACTAAAAATATAGTCTTGAAACCATCCTATAAACTATTTATTATGTATATTTTATATCTATCTTTCATCCCTTGATGGATTCAAATGCCTAAAAATTTCATTACGGGTTTCAACATATGGGGAAACCTCTAAAATATTATGAAAAACATAAAGTTGTGCCTTCTCTTGATCTATAATATTGATTATAGAAACATCTATTCCAGAAAGTCCTTTACCACGGGTCACTCAGTGTGATGCGATTTTGGTAGACCAATTATTTCTACACCATATAGGTATTCGGTATAGAATTAAATAGCTTCCTCAAAAATATATCGCTCTATAATAAAACCTTCTGATCGACTTAGAT
This sequence comes from Viscum album, assembly GCA_963277665.1. Taxonomy (NCBI): domain Eukaryota; kingdom Viridiplantae; phylum Streptophyta; class Magnoliopsida; order Santalales; family Viscaceae; genus Viscum; species Viscum album. The sequence continues at coordinate 512,562,424 of OY728145.1, forward strand.
TTTTGACATGCCCCTTCAAAATCTTCATATACCATTCAATGGGGTAAAACCATCTATAATGTACAGGACCACATAGTCAGATCTCTCTCTCCAAGTAAACCATCAAGTGAACCATCATATAAAATAATGTTGGTGGGAAGAACATTTATGATTCAAATAATATGATGAAAATTTCCTTTTATATAGTTGTAAATTTCACCAGGTATATAACTTTGTTCTATATATATTTGAAAAATAAATAGATCTTGATTAATATATGATGGAAATTTTTGGGAAAATGCAATGTAAAGTTACAGGCATTAGATCTTGCATCAAAACATGACAGTCATGTGATTTCAGAACCTTTAACTTTAAATCAATCATTGACATGATATTATTTATATTTTATAAATACCCATTTGGAACCATTACATTATTCAAGAAGTTGTAAAAGTTATATCTCTCCTTCCTGAAAAGATTATAAGTTGCTGGAGGAATAAAATTCCATTTTTCACCCTTCACTTGTGCCAACTCTTCTTGTATTCTCATGTTAATCATGTCTAACTTAGCCTTAATTCCATCCTTTATTTTTCTAGGCGCATTTAGTAACATGTCAATAACACTATCACATATTTTTTTCAACATTAATAACATCAATAAAATGTTTGACATATAAACAATTCCAATATGGTAATTCAAAAAAACTAATCTCTTTTTCCAACCAGTTTTCATAAGGTTTTTCAAAAAAGGTTTACCAAAAGCAGTTTCCATATATTTTACTTTCTCAAAAAATTGATCACATATTAGTGAAGATGGTGTTGTACATTATTTTGAACTCCTGTAGAATGATGTCATCTGATATTGGTACTTATGTCATTGGGGTATAAATATATGATGTCCTAGAAATACATTCTTCAATAAATACATCAACCTAATTGACTATTTACCTTGATCACAAATGGGACACCCTTGAGTTCCTTTAATGTTATATACTGAAAAATTTCCATAATTAGGAAAGTAATTTATCATCCCATGTAATATGGATCTCAATGTGAAATCTTTATTTTTGTAAGCATTATATAATGTAACACCTGAATCTCACAACAATTTCAAATCTTAGATCAATTGATCCAACTAAACATCAATATCATTACCCAGTTATTTTGTTCCTAATATAAGAATAGATAACATAATTTATTTTTGTTTCATGTATAACCATGGTGAAAAGTTATAATTTACCAACATAACCAGCCATGTATTATGAGTGTTTCTTTGAAAACCAAAAGGATTCCCTCCATCTGTAGATAGTAAAAAACAAAGGTTTATCATCTCATTTCCAAATTCAGGAAACTCATAATCAATTATCTTCCACTAAGGTGATTTTTTCAGGTGATGAAGTTTCTCATATTTATTTATTATATATGTGTGTCATGTAAATTATCTTACAGTCTCCTCACTTCCATATAGGCGCATAAACCTTGGAATGATTGTAAAGTACCATAAAAATTTTGTAGGATCTGATTCATATTTCTTATATCAAGAAGCACTGTACTTTGGGAATTCTTTAAGTGATTGGTGGTCCTTGAAAAATAGTACACAGTCATTTGGAAAAGTTTGTGTTCTTTCAAAGATCGTACCCATTTAACATAGCATTTGTTTTGCATCATATGTTCGGCTAGGAAGCTCATTATCTTCCAGGAGCATATCATTCAAGAGAGCAAGTATTTTAGTAAAACTGGTACCACTCCATCCATTTCCATATTTTAAATTACAAAACTTCATTACGGCTTAAAATGTTGTATATTTAGTGAAATCGGTATACAATGGAATCTTTTCACAACTCTTTAACTTCTCAAACAATTTTGGAAAATCAGGAAGTTTATCTTCAACTATCATTATAATTTCCTCAATATGATCTTTATTATCATTCACACCTATAATCATACCTCTGATATAGTCTTATTCATTTTCCACACTTGTAATCATATCTGATGATCCGTAAAACATAGTGTTATCCTAATCACTAGATATATTCACTTTTTCCTCATATTTATTCCAATATTTATAAATTTGATCTATTTCATGAAATATCAAGTGTTCTTCCAACTCCTATAGAATAATTATTATTTAATAACAAGAACATAACATGGACAACGGATTTGATAAGGGTTATATGTATGATATTTTGCAAACTTGATGAACATTTTCACCCCATATTCATACTCTTTTGCCATAAAATTAGCATCCATCCATTTTATATTCATATCCATCCTATTTTATTATGTAATATTAATATTTAAAAAATAAATAAATACAAAAAAAGGGTCCTTTCAAATAAGGGGAACCCAACATTTGAATCTTTCAAATAATTTCATCATGCATTAAAGGAAATGGGTAATTGAATTTAAGAAAATAATTACACTACTAGTAGTAAGTGTTATCCTATAAATCCATATGAATTGTTCACCAGTACTTAGTATGGAATGACTACTATTCAAAGTAGTTCAAGAAACATAGGTGCATGTCCAAAAGAGATGGGGGCTGAGTCTCAGGAAAAAAAATCAATAATAGCTATCGGGAGATGAAATTGATGAGGATGATAGTTATTATTTCATTTTGTTTTATAAGACTCATCCCCTTAAAATCTAACACTAAATCATGTAGAAGATGTATTTGTGGATGAATCCCCTAATTTAAACCATGCAGGTGATGTTGGATGAAAATTTGGTTTAGGAGTTATAATGGGGTTAAACATTAATTCACCTTTTGTGAGAGTGAGGTCATAATGGATATCCTATGGGTCAAATAGAGTTATTTTAATTCCATTTCCATGGTGTTATTATCAATCTATATTATATAGGTGGTGATATTCTATGTATCTAGGAGGTTTTTGAAAGTTAATATTATCATATAAATATAGATAGAACCATTTTTACTTACACATATTTTCAACACTAACATTGAATTTACATTCATTAAGTTCATACTCGGACTGTGAAAAAAAAACTAATCAAATATCATATCTTTCACATCACACCTCTTAGGTCTATCAAAATTTTCTAGTTTTTTAATTGTTTCTCTATTATGGTGCCATACCTCATAGTTGGTTTGAAAACATTAATTTTGTGGTTAAAATAGGGATTTCAAAAACTAAATCATTAGAATCATGCATACAAAAAAACATGAAAAGATAAATATTACATATGATATAGTAGTAATGAATTTAATATGAATGTAATTTATAATAAATTGTTGAGTCCTTAAAAGAAACCCCTTTTAACACTAAGTTAAATATTCCTTCCAAAGTGGAACTTGTCGATTCCTCGATCATTCAACTGAGTATTGTAAAGCTCAAAATTAATATCCATAGATTATCTTGTGTAAGGAAATAAAGTTATACGTAACTCAATATTTTCATGTTGGGTATTTCCTAGATTAGAGTAAGTGTCCTTTGATTATCCTATGTTGGATTATTCTTGGTGTCTAATTGGGGTTACACTAACTAGGATGTTAGAGTTGGTGTCCTAGAACCAAAAATTTGTACTTTGATTACATGAATATTTAATTACATATTCTTCATTGTTCTGTATGAATATAATTTAATTATGTCTTAGATTATTTGTTGCATTGATAAGGTCATAGCAGTTCCCTACTATGATGAGAACCTTAAAGTGCAATGACAGTATTCTTAAATATAGTTCTACAGTTTGATGACATACTATGATGGGACACATAGTATATAGACCGTCATGTGAGATTACTCATGAGAATATGAGACTTCTTCTCATGAAGTTCTCACTTGGTAACCTCCAAGATGGAATATTATGAGAACAAACCTGCCGGTAGGAATTCCACATGTTTTGGGGCCATCAGATATTCCTATCTGCGAGCATGTGTAATGTCCCTTCGACTTTAATATTATCATTAATACATGTCACGACTCACACACTTTTATTTACTGATGAAAACTATATTTCCATATGTTAGTGGGAAGTAAGGTACATTGGGTGCATCACGAATGACATGTTATTAATGGATAAGTCAAGGAAGGATTTGTCCCTTCCATCTATGGAAGTTGATATCTCAACCCTTTGATTGAAATAGAACTATCACCCTAAATTCCATGTCCATGGTTTAACGACGAGTTTATTTCAGGTAGTCAAAGAATGAAATATCAATAATATAGGTTTATGACACTATCATGAAACCTACTTGATGAGATATTATGACAAATGGATTATATTACACAGTGAGCATTCGTATGTGGATATTATCATTACGACTTTAAGTTTATTCTCTTAAGTGCATTAACCCATTGCTAGATAGTAATCTCAGACTTTAGGCAAGCCCACCTAATTCCAATAAGAAATAATCTAATAGGGTCACATAATAAATGTTTTTGGTGGTCTCGATTAAATTATATTTGAATTTAATTAATGGAATAAATATTATTCTCAAGACCAAGGACTAATTTTATTCAAGTTAAAATGATCTCATAAATTAAATAAATATTTATTCACCAGATTATGAATAAAAATTATTTATTTATTTTATTTAACATTTAATAAATATTTATTTACTAGTTTGTAAATAAAAATATTTATTTAAGAGAATAAAATATTTTATTTGGGTGTTTAATAATTGGAAGAGAATTTCGAATGGACCAGGACTATGTCCATTGATAAATTAATTTTTTACAAGTTGGTAAATAATGTTTATCTAGTTGGCGTAAGAAATAATAATAATATTGTTATCATTATATGGCACGGCATTTCATTTATGGTTATGTTTTTTGCAATTTGACACACCACAAATAATGGTTTTGTTATTGTTGTTATGTGTCATGAGTTTTCTATAATAGTTATAATTTCATTTAATTATTGTTTCGTAATTAAATATTATAGTTGAAACCCCATGTCAATTAATAGGCAAGTACGTCTATTGTGTCAAACCCCAGTGAATTGAGAATTGTTGATCCAAACATTTTATCTCTCGACTCCTCTCATATCTCCCTCTCAAGAATGAGAGAAGTTTTTTAAGACCAGAGAACGAGCGATCAAGAATGATCGATGAAAGACATTTACTTCACCATGCTAGCACCTAGAGAATGAGTGAAGTTGTTCAGAGACTATTAGAGAACGTGTGGGTCAATGCTAGAGGGATTCTACTTTGGATCCTCACGATCACGATGAAGATAATCTGGAAGGGTCATTCTGAACGATCAACGTTCATCAATGAAGAAAGTACCAAAGACCCAGGTATTTAATTTCTTTATAAATTATTAAATTAATTATAAACATGGTTTTCAAGATCCTCCTTCTCGGATCCAATGATTTTATTCTCTTTGTCTAAATATTTGATTTTAATTTGTGGATACTAGCATTCATCGTTGTATTGATCCCGGATTGGTCATCGATTATGGAAAAATCAAAGTTGGGACCTCTTAACTACCACGCTTCCACTGCGCCCAGATCCTACAAGTGGTATTAGAGTAAGGTTCATCATTGTTTATAATTATTTAAATAATTCATTAATTATTTACGCTTTAATAATTCAGATTTTCAATTTGTGTTTAATTGTTCTTGTAATCTGAATTTCAAGATTTGTTCTTCCTCTTTTTGTTTCTCACTGATCTAAAAAAACGAATAATTTTTTGATTAAAATTAAATTGAGGATCTCATCAGGAGGCACCGACAATTCTGTCTAGGTAACACGAAAGTACACACTGTATATTTGAATTTACACACTGTGTAATCTACTATACATGCTGTGTAATCTGGATTTAACACCGTGTAGTTGTGTTCAGTGCATCAGGAGTAATTAGGAAATTACTCAAGCCATGTGCATTAATGACACACAGTGTAGTTAATTCTTACACCATGTGTTTCCCAGGATAGACTAGCGCACGGTGAGCCAGATTACACCTCGTGTGGCCCACTAGACACAGCGTGTAGTCCCTTCGGGTCAAGGGCCAAACCATATATCCCATACACGGCTAAGCTGACTAGTAACCATGTAACCCAGAGACAACACAACATGTGGCCCACTGGACATACCATGTACTATGAGATTTCCAAAGTATGCCTCACATGTTGAGTCCTCAGGCATGTACTTCAGATAAGATAGTAAAGGCAGTACACACCATGTAGTCGGAACTACACATCGTGTACTTTACCAAATTACATAGAATTAAAACTTTAATTATATTGTAATGTTCAAAATTACATATCATGTAGATTTTAATGGGTTTTCACCATGTTACCTCCAAGGTTATGGGTGAGAATCTAATGGAAATTCATAAAAGGATTAAGATAAAAGGATTGATTAATTAAAGATAATAATTAATTGATTCGAGTGTGATTTATCATAATAATAACAATTAAAGAATTTAATACTAGTTTTATTAAATGTGTAATTCATTGCATGTATGTGGATGATTATGAGATAGACCAGACCTTTGTATGTGATTGGTTTCCTTTTTATTTATTTTAAATTGAATTGTTATCCTGTGAGCCATCTATCCTCATTAATATGTAGGGTCTTCATGCCCATGGTTTCTTTTATGTAAACTCCCTTTTTACCCCTCACCTACATGTGAGTTAAAAATCATATGTAATGGATGGAGCTCCCAAGCTTGTGAAGGCAGTTCAAGTAAGGATCCAAGGAGAAACCAATCCAAGGAGATGCAAAGGTGGATAGGTGGAAAGTTGTAGACACGAACCATAAATGGTTTAAGGTGTTTCTACCCTAGGTCAGTGGTTAGTTTATCAACCACTAGATAAACTAACCAATAGAATAGCTCATGATCATGCCCTTTACTTTATTTTATTTCTTTCAGTTTAATGTTTTTTCATTATGTATGTATTGTCTCAACTACATAATTAATGAATTAACAAGCAAGCAAGATGGAACTAAAATAAACTAGTCTTATGCATAAATATTATCAATTCATGGTTAATCACTTAAGTAAGTTTCACTTAATATTAGCAATCATGTGATAAAGATAATAAGTCAATTTATGTATAAGTGATAAAAATCCCTCAATAAAATATTAAGTTAGACTAAGCCTTATTTTACTTGATTAATGGAAATACTCAATAAAACTAAGTGTTTGACCAACCTTTTTTGTGACACTTACTTTTATATAGTAATCGCTTATCAAAGTTTTGGGTTGACTTAATCATTTTACATCATGAGGAGTAGCCCTTTCTAGACTTGGTGTAAATTTGGAGGCAAGTGTTGAGGAAATCCAAGTCAGGATTTTAGGATTGGGGAGTCCAATCAAGGGTATAAGAAGCTACAATCCCATAGTTATAAAAGACCTACCTACCTAAATACCTTCAAATAGCTTGACTAAGGGGTTATGCGAAGGGGAATATGGATCCTTTCCACTAGAATGCCCTAGAAACTAGACATTCTGAGTTCAATGGTGAGGGCCATTGGGAATTGATAAAATAGTGGGAGACTTGATAAAATTAATTTATTATTTCTCATAAAATGTAATCAAGAAAGTACTAATTATATTCTCTTTTAATTATAGAATAAAAATTACAAGATCTTCAACCACACTATCCCTATGATAAATACTGGATAAAGACAACATCCTCACCAGTAGTAACTTCCAGGAATGGTTTAGATTCCTTCGGGTCATTCTACACCATGAATGAAAATCTTACCTGTTGGAGTCCTCATTACCTAATCTTCCTTCCCAAGAGTCAAGTGATGGAGATTTCATGGCCTATAAGAAAAATATGAACGATGTGGTTGATGTTCAATGTTTGATATTATCATCAATGTCTAGTGAACTCGTGAAGTCTTAATAAAACTGAAAGTTTCGGGCACAGTGGAAGTGTGGTTGGGTCGGCGCCCAACTTTAAAATTTACCATGATCAATGATTATTTTTGGATCAATACGACGATGAATTCCATTATCCATGGAATAAAATCAAAGATTTAGATAAATAATAAAGAGTCTTGGAACCCAGAGAGAGGATTGACATATTTTGTTTATAATTAATTTAATTAAATTAAAGAAAAACCTCCAAGGTTTTATTTCTTCATTGATGTGTATGACCATAGATCTATGGTGAACCTTTCATTGATTTATAGAGATTAATAGTATATCTTCTCTAGCAGTAATCCAAATGTGATCTAAAAATCTCTAGGTGTTGCTGAATGAGTCTTTGGGTGTTAGAACGGAAGGTCCTTGTGCTTGCATCATCTTCCCTCGATCGCCTTGAGATCTGCTTCCAAAGCGTTCTCTGATCTGATGGAGGATGGATGCTCTCATTCTTGAGAGCTTTCTTAGAGAAAAAAAAGGATCTCGAGGATTGAGAAATTTTTCTCCAAAATTTTATGCACAACCAAAATTGGATATCTGGCATGTGGGTTGCCCCCTTGGCTAATAAGAGAATAATATGTAACTGGGAATTTAATTCACTAGGTAATAATAAATAATTAGCACAAGTTTCATTACTTATTTTATTATTCCATGTGAAACCCCCATATCAAATAATAATAGTAATACCATTATTTTTATGACATGTTCTTAGCTTGCAAGTTATGATTAAATATTATTTTAATCAAATAATATTAAAAATTATTTTCTCACTGGACCCTTTAACGCGGTCCACCCATCCTCTGAAATATTTATCATACCTTGAATAATGACTATTTATTTATTAAATAAATAAATAAATTTAACTGTATTATTCACTAATAAATAAATAAAATGTGATTAGGAATACTTGAATAATTATTAAACCACAATTGGGAATAATATTTATTCAACTTGTTAAATAATAAATTATTTAACTGAGATTCTAGATACACTTAGTGTGTGACCCTCTAGGCCTATTTCTCAGTGGAATTAGGTGATCCTACCTAAAGTCCAAGGGAAAAATCTAGCAACACACCAAGGAACCCATAGAGAAATAAGTTAATACTGCAACAACATGTCACCTCATATGAATGCTTACCATGTAATATAATCCCTTTATCATAATATCTCTAATCAAGTAGGTTGCATGCCAGTGTCATCAACCAATATGCTCGATAACTCATTCTTTGACTTTCTGGAAATAGAACTTGTCTAGAAAACACAATGGTCATGGATTTATTTAAACTATATCATTTTCATCAAAGGTCCTGAGATATTTACTACTGTTAACGAATAGAAGGGGTAAATCCTTTCTCATATTATTCATTAATGCAATATTACTCATGACGCACCCAACGTATCCCACCTCACTGCGAGCATATGTCGTCATGGTTTTCTCCAATACATCAAAGTGTGTGATTTGTAATATCTATTAATAATAATCTTAAAGTCTAAGGACCATTACATACATCCGAAGATAGGAACATCCAATGAAACTTATAATTTGGATTTCCTACTATCGGGTCTCGTTCTCGTAATATCTTACTGGATATTACCAGGGGCGTAAACCATGAGAAGGTTCCTCAAAGTCCTATGAGTCTATAACCTTGATAGTATGTATCATTTTTGTCCCTTAAAATGATATCATCCAACCATATAACATTTATTCAAGAATAGTGTCATGGCACTTCCGGGTTCTCATCATAGCGGGGAACTGCTATGACATTTTAGTGAGATAGCTACTCTTGGGACATTATCACATGCTATGTTATGCAAAAGAACAATCATGATGGGATAAGGAATTTATTAATATTCAAAACCATGAATATAAGTTTATCATAAAGTACAAATAAGTTGGTTCTAGGGCACTAACTTCAACAGACTCCCACTTACACTAGAACCAACTACTAACAAACTTCATTCTGCTAGATCTAACATGATATTCATGCTTCTACTGAGATATTACTTTAGTCAAGGGGTCTACTAAATTCTCCTCCATGGACACTCTGCTCACTACAACTTCACCCCTCTAATGAAAATACCTCAAGAGGTGATACTTCTAGAGTATGTGCTTTGTCTGTTGATATGACCTTGTCTCCTTTACAAGATCCATCCTTGTATTATTATCACATTACAATGTGATATGTTCTCTACAGCTAGGAACTACATCAAGCTCCTGGAAAAATTTCTGAATCCATACGGCTTCCTTGGATGTACCAGAAGCCACTATATATTTGGACTCCACTATAGAATCAGAGAAAACTGGCTGCTTTGAACTCTTCCAGCTCACAGCTTCTCTGTTGAGATAGAAAACATATTTTTATTACAACTTTAGATCATTCAGGTCTGTCTGAAAACTAGCATCAGCATACCCTCTGATGGAAAGCTCTTATTCTCCTCTATACACTAGGAATATATCCTTAATTCTTCTCAGATACTTAAGGATATCCTTAACAACAGTCCAATGTTGTTCTCCTAGATCTTCTTGACATCTACCTACCATGATTAGTGAAAAGACAACATCAATTATAGTACATATCTTGGCATACATGATTGATCCTATCACTAAATCATATGGTATCTTACTCATTCTATTTTTCTCCTATTGTGTTTGGGGACACATTTTCTTAGAAAGATGTATTCCATGTGACATTGGAACCAATCCCCTCTTATATTATTCCATACTAAATATCTTTAGTATATGGTCAATGTATGTAATCTGACTTAGCCCAAGCATCCTCTTGGATCTATCACGAATGATCTTGATCCCTAGAAAGTAGGATTCTTCGCCTAAGTCTTTCATAGAGAAGCACTTGTTCAACCAATCCTTAACTGATTGTAAGACTGGTATGTCATTTCTAATAAGTAATATGTCATCAGCATATACTACTAGGATAATGATCACATTCCCATTAAACCTTTTAAAAACACATGGATCACATTCATTCTTAATGAAACCAAATTCACATATGGCTTCATCGAATTGAATTTTCCATGACCTAGATGCTTTCTTCAATCCATAAATGGATCTCTATAACTTAAAAACCCTTTGGAATCACTTGGTGTCACAAACCCTTCTGTTTGTGTCATATAGGCATCTTCCATAAGGTTCTCGTTAAGGAGCACAATTTTGAAATCCATCTACCAAATCTCATAGTCATGGTAAGATGATATAGAAATTATGATTTTTATTTATTTAAACATAGAAACTGGAAAAAAAGTTTCATTATAGTCAATTCCTTGTTGTTGTTTAAAACCTTTAGCCACTAACCTTACTTTATAGGTACTTACTTTACCTTTCATGTCTAGTTTCCTCTTGAATACCCATTTACATCCAATAATCTTTACATCAATTGGTGCATCAACTAGAATCCAAACTTGGTTCTGATATATGGAATTCATCTCATAATTCATATCTTATATCCATCTTGCAGCTTCTGAGCTCTTTATTACCTCCTTATAAGATAGAGGTTCATCATTTTCCAATAATAACGAGTCACCATCCTCGGTGTCAAGAAAAGAATATCTCTATGGTTCCCTTACCTCTATTAAACTCCTATGTGGTACTTGTGTTTCAGGAACTAATTATTCCATGGGGACCTGTGTAACTTGTTCTTGTACCAACTCCTATGTATCTTGAGCATCAACTTCACCAAATTCAATCTTTCTCCCACTATCCTTTTTGAGGATGTGATCCCTCTCAAGAAAGACAGTCTGTATGGAAACAGTCACTTTCTTGTCTGAGGGGTTTTATAGGTAGTATCCCTATGTTTCCTTAGGATACCCTATAAAGATACACCTCATGCCCCGATGTGCTAGTTTGTTGATTGATAATTCCTTAATAAATGCCTCACATCCCCATACATGTGTATGCGACAAAATGGGTTTCTTTCCACTTTATAACTTGAAGGGGATTCTGTTTTCCACCTTAGTTGGTACTCGGTTTAATGTGTATGCCACAATTTGTAATGCATATCCCCAAAAGGATAATGGAAGATTTGCATGACTCATCATCAACCTTACCATGTCCAACAAGGTACGATTCCTTATTTCACTAACACCATTCCACTGTGGTGTATAAGGTGGAGTGAGTTGAGATAGAATCCCAAAATCCCATAAAAGGTTGATGAACTCTTTGTTAATATATTCTACACCTTGATCCAATTGAATCTTCTTTATCTTCTTACCAATCTGATTCTCTGCATCATTTCTTGAACTCCTTGAATTTCTCAAAGGACTCATACTTATACCTCATTAAGTATACATATCCATATCTACTCAAGTCATCAGTAAAAGTAATGAAGTAAGAATATCCATCTCTATATTCTACATGAAATTTTCTACACACATTAGTGTGCACCAATCCTAGAAGTTTTGTGGCCCTTTCACCCTGCCCATCGAATGGTGGTCTGTTCATTTTCCCTAATAAATAAGTGTGATATCTATCAAGTGGTTTTAGCTCGGAAGATTCTAAATAACCATCTTGAAAGAGATTTTTCAGACACTTCTTATTTATATGGACAAGACGTCGATGCCATAACTGGGTGTTATATGAGTCATGTGAACTTGATTTTTTATCGATTATCAATACTTGGTTTTCATAATTTAATACATACAGGCTGTTATTTAAATGTTTCATACCATAACATATGTTTTTATTATAAAGTAAATAACTTTTTTTCTGAACTTGAAAATAAATCTATTTGTATCTAAACTTGATATAGAAATTCTGTTCTTCGTAACACTTGGTACATAATAAAAGTCTTGTAAAACCAAAATCATCTTGGTCAGCAACAAAAGGTGGTAGTTACCAATGGAAAAGAGCAGCCAGTCTTGAACCATTGGTAGCTCGCAGATCCACCTCTCCTCTGGCAATTTTCCAAAATCTACTTGGTTCCTACATTTGAATACAGATGTGAGCACCACAAGCTGTATCTAATACCCAATGTTTAGAAATGGAAAGATTTCACTCAATAATGAATGCACTTTTGGATTTCACTTGCCTCTAGGTGCATTTCCTCTTCCAGTGGCCTAATTTTCCACATGCAAAGCATACTACCTTCTTTTCCTTGTCCTGCCTTTGGATCTTCTTCATCTTGGTCGGACAGTGCTTGGGGGATTTAGAATATTTATAAATCTTAGGCCCCTTTTCCTTGTCCTTCCTCTTCCTATTCATCATAAGGATTGTAGGTTTTTCACACCAAATTTCCTTATCCACTTGGTGAATCGGGTTTAGAAGTTCCGATAAGCTCCTCCCATTATTGTTCATATTATAATTCACAATAAAACTAGAGACGTCCTTGGTCAGTGATGATAGTATGAGATCTTTACAAAACTCATCCTGAAATTTAATCCCTAAGATGTCCAGATGATCAATGTAGCCAATAATATTAACTACATGTGGTCCAAATAGTACAGACTCTCTAAGCTTGGTAGTGAACAAAGTGTTGGAGATCTCATACCTCTCTTTTCTCACCTTCTCTTGATAGAGATCCTGAAGGAATCATCCTATAAGCATCCATTTCCTCATGTTGCTTCAATAGCTCATTGGTCATTGATGATGGCATGAGGCACTGAACATCTGTATCATCATTCAGATGTTTCTTATACATATATAGCTCCTCATCACTCACCTTATTCCTAGGCACAACTGGTAAAGGTTATTCCAACACATATAGTTTCCTTTCATGGTGAAGGATGACCCAAAGGTTCCTTTTCCACTCCTGGAAATTAGTGTTAGTGGGAAGGTTTTCTTTCTCAAGTATGGATCGCAATAATATGTTTGATGTCATTTTTAATGTTGTTTATACATATAAGATGAACATAGTTTTAGTACTTTATCTGATAAAATTAAGAGAAATAAATAAATAAATATTCATTAGACTACCACTATTTTATTGAAACCCAATAGCCCTCACCATTGGCTTCAGAATGTCCTATTTCTTAGATATTCTAGTGGAAAGGATCCATATTCCATTCTCATCACCCCAACTTTGGTTATTCAAGAAACTTGAATGGTTTTAGGTAGGCATTCCAAATTCCAACTATGTTAACTTATAGCTCCTTGATCCATTGAGTGGACTCCCAAATCCAAAAATCATTATTTTAGATTTCCTCAATCCTTGCCTCTCGGTTACACCAAGTCCTGCTTTAGCAGTCAACCCTTGATGTAAACCAAGTTAAGTTATCCCAAAACTTCAAATTAGAATTCCTTTATAATTAAAAGCACCTCATAATTGGCTGGTCAAGCACTTTAAACTATTAGTTTGATTCTAACTGAAGTAATGGAAGGCTATACCGATTTAATATTTTATTGAGGGATTTTATCCTTTATGCGTAAATCGCCTCTTATTATCTTTTCAAATTCTTGTTAAAATTAAGTGGGATATACTTAAGTGATTAACCATGTTTTGATAATATTTATGCATAAGCCATTTTATTTTAGTTCCATATTACATGCTTGTTAATTCATTAATTATGTGATCGCGACAATACATCAATAATGAATAACCATGAAACTGACAGAAATAAAAAAAAGGGTATGATCATTATCTTTTCTAATGGTTATTTTATCTAGCTGTTGATAAACTAACCCTAACCTAGGGGAGAAACACCTTGAACCTTTTAAGGTTTGTGTTTACAACTTTCCACCCATCCACCTTTGTATCTCCGTGGATTGGTTTCACCTCAACTCCTAACTTGAACCTCTTCCACTAGGTTAGGAGATCTATCCATTACATATGCTTTCAAATCACATATAGGTGAGGGGTAAAAGGGGGTTTACATAAAAGAAACCATGGGCATGAATTACCTACATATTAATGAGTAGAAGGCATGCAGGCCAACAATTTTAATTTAACAAATAAATTAAAATGATACAAATCACATACAAAGGTCTGGTCTAGCTCATGATCATTCGCAAACATGAAACAAATTATACATTTCATAAAACTATCATTCAATTATTTAATCATTATTATTAAGATAAATCATGCTCAAATAAATTAATTATTATCTTTAATTAATCAATCCTTTTATCTTAATACTTTTTCTGAATTTCCCTAAGATTCTCATCCATTATAATTTTAAACAAATTAATAAATTCATTTAAAATTAATTATGTACATAGTTTTTACCTTAGAGGCAACCTGGTTAATACCCATCAAAAACTACCCAAAATGTATTATACTTGTATACACTTTATTCTTTGTGACATGTAGCATGCACATAGAATTATAATTGTAATACAAATCATACATGATGTGAAGATCTTTGAACATTACACAGATGTTAATTGAACATTTATATATATATCAAACACCTATCACATGTTGTGTCCCAGTTTTACGCCCACATGAAGGTACATGTATCAAGGGTTGCATAATATAATAATAAATTTTTAAATCTGTGTAATCTAGTAAACATACATGGCAAGTAGATCTAACTACATAGTGTGTACCCTCCTTACTTTCCATCTGAAGTACATGCCTGGGGAAACGACATGTGAGGTGTACTTCATAAATCTTCAAAGTACACGGCATTTCCAGTGTTCCACAAGCTATTTAGAATCCAAGTTACACAATCACTAGCCAGGAAAGCCATGTATGGGATACACAACTTGACCCTGACTAGAACAGACTACATATCGTGTCCAGTGGGCCACATGGCATGTAGTCTAGCTAACCATGTGTCAGCCTGTCCTAGTCAAAATTTAGTATAAGAATTAACTACACTACATGTCATTAATGCTCATAGCTTGAGTAATTTCCAAATTGCTCTGATGCACTGAACACAACTACATGGTGTGTGATCTGGATTACACATCAAGTATGGCAGATTATATAGTGTGTAACTCCAAATACACAGTGTGTACTATCGTGTTACCTAAATAGAATCATTGGAACCTCCTGATGAGTTCCTCAATTTAATTTTAATCATAAAATTATTTGTTTTTATTATATCTTGGAGAAACAAAATATTAAGAACAAATCTTGAAATTTAGATTACAATAATGATTAAACATGAATTTATGAACTTAATTATTAAAGCATAAATCATAAACTAATTATTTAAATAATTATAAAAAAAATATGACCCCCCCCCCCCATGATACCTCTTGTAAGTCCCGGGCGCAGTGGAATTACAGTTGTTCTGGCACCCAAATTTAAATTTTACAATGATCAATGATTATTCTAGGATCAATATGATGATAAACACCAGTACCCATGGAATAAAATCAAAGATTTAGATAAAGAAAAAAGAGGCTCGTAACCTAGAGAGAGGATCAATATATTTTGTTTATAATTAATTTAATTTAATTAAATAAATACCTCCAAGGTTTTATTTCTTCGTTGATGTGTCTAAAAAAAGATCTACGGTGATCCTTTAATTACTTTATAGAGATCAAGAGTAGATATACTATAGAATTAATCCACATGTTCTTTGTGAATCTCTAGAAATTGTCGAAGGAGTCTCTGAGTGCTAGAACGGAAGGTCCTTATTCTTGTGTCGTCCGCCCTCGATTGCATTGAGAGCCACTTCCAAAGCATTCTTTAATCTGGTAGAGGATGGTTGCAGATGGGTATTCAAGAAGAAACTAGACATGGAAGGAAAATTAAGTACCTATAAGGCATGAATGGTTTCAAAATGTTTTAAACAGCATCAAGGTATTGACTATGATGAAACATTTTCACCAGTTACAATGTTGAAATCCATCAGAATTCTACTAGCCAATGTCTCTTACCATGACTATGATATTTGGAAAATGGATGTCAAAACAGCCTTCCTTAATGGTAACCTTCAGGAATATGTCTATATGACACAACCTAAAGGGTTTGTGACTCCAAAGGATTCCAATAAGATATGAAAGTTGCAAAATTTTATCTATGGATTAAAGCAAGAATCCAGGTCATGGAACATTAATTTTGATGAATCCACAATGGAATTTGGTTTTATAAAGAACAAATGTAATCCTTGTGTCTACAAATGGTTTAGTGGGAGTGCATTTGTTTTCCTAATATTATATGTTGATGACATATTACTTATTAGAAATTAAATACCAGTCTTATAGTTTGTTAAGGTGTGGTTGAATAAATGCTTATCCATGAAGGACTTGGGTTAGAAAACATATATTCTTGGGATCCAGACCCATCATGATATATCCAAGATATTTTTGGGCCTAAGTCAAAGTACATACATTAACAAGATACTAAATAGATTCTGTATGGAACAATCTAATATGGGATTGTTTCTAACATCACATGGCATTTATCTTTCCAAAAAAATGTGTTCTCAAATTCATGAGGAAAGAAAGAGAATGGAAAGGATTCCATATGCATCACCAATTGGGTCAGTCATGTATAATATTCCATGTACTAGGCTAGATGTAGTCTATGCATTGAGTGTGGTAGGAAGATATCAAGTCGATCCAGGTGATCGTCATTGGATGGTAGTCAATACTATCCTTAAATATATGAGGTGTACTGAGGATATGTTCCTATTTTATGAAGGAGATAAGGAACTAGTAATTAGAGGATATACAGATGCTAGTTTCTAGACTGATCAAGATGACATGAAGTGACAAATAGGATACATCTTCACCTTGAATAGAGGTGTTGTGAGCTGTAAGAGCTCAAAGAAATGTGTGATCACAAATTATATAGCAGATACCGAGCATATCACAACTTCTGAAGTAGATAAAGAAGTAGTTTGGATGTGGAGATTCATCCAAGATCTAGATGTGGTTCCTAGTAGTAAAGATCTCATCACACTCTATTGTGATAATACTACAGTGATGGCTCTCGCAAAAGAGACAAGGTCACATCAACAGACAAAGCACATACTTTCGAAGTACCATCTCTTGAGGGATTTTTCTCAGAGAGGTGAAATTGTAGTGAGAAACATTTCCATGGAAGACAGTGTGGAAGACCCCTTGACTAAAGCCTTAACTCAGTAGAAACATGGTCATCATGTGAGGTCTAGTAGGCTGAAATTTATAGGTATTTGGCTCTAGTCTAAGTGAGAGTTTGTTAGAGCTGGTTCCATAGAACCAACTATTTGTACATTGATTACATGAATATTTAATTACATATTTTTCATTGTTCTGTATGACTATGATGTAATTATGTCCTAGAGTATTTTTTTCATTGATAAGGTCATAACAGTTCCCCAATATGATGAGAACCTTGAAGTTCTATGACAGTATTCTTAAATATAGTTCTATAGTTGGATGATATATTATGATGGGGAACATAGTATATAGACTGTCATGTATGAGTACTCGTAAGCATATGAGACTTCTTATGAAGTTTTCACTTGGTAATATCCAAGACATGAGATTATAAGAACATACCCACCAGTAGGAATTCCACATGTTTTGGTGTCATCAGATATTCCTATCTACAAGCATGTGTAATGGTCCTTAGAATTTAAGATTATCATTAATACGTGTCATGACTCATGAACTTTGATTTATTGATGAAAATCGTCACGCCATATGTTGGTGGGAAGTAGGGTATGTTGGGTGCATCATGAATGGAATATTATTAATGGATAAGTCGAAGAAGGATTTTTTTTCCTTCCATTTATGGAAATTGATTCTCATCCCTTTGATTAAAAGAGAATTGTCACCCTAAATTCCATATCCATGGTGTAATGATGAGTTTATTTCAGGTAGTCAAAGAATGATGTATCAAGAATATAGGTTTATGACACTATCATGAAACCTTCTTGATGAGATATTGTGAAAAAGGGATTATATTTCACAATGAGCGTTCATGTGTGGATGTTGTCATTGTGAGTTTAAGTTCTTTCTCTTTGGTGCATTGACCACTAGATAGTAATCTTGGACTTTAGGCAAGCCTGCCTAATGCCAACAAGAAATAATCCTAGAGGGTCACATAGTAAGTGTTTCTGGCAGACTCGATTAAATTCTATTTGAATTTAATTAATGGAATAAATATTATTCTCTAGACCAATGAATAATTTTATTCAAGTTAAAATTATCGCATAAATTAAATAAATATTTATTCACCGGATTATGAATAAAATATATTTATTTATTTTATTTAACATTTAATAAATATTTATTTACTAGTTTGTAAATAAAAATATTTATTTAAGAGAATAAAATATTTTATCCGGGTGTTTAATAAATGGAAGAGGAGTTCGAACGGACCAAGACCGTGTCCCTTGATAAATTAATTATTTACAAGTCGGTAAATAATGATTATCCAGTTGGTTTAAGAAATAATAATAATACTGTTATCATTATGTGACATGGGATTTTGTTTATGGTTCCTGTTTGGCGCAAGTTGGAAGACCACAAATAATGGTGTTGGTATTATTATTATGTGGCATGGGTTTTCTCTAATAGTTATAATTGCATTTAATTGTTGTTTCGCAATTAAATATTGTAACTGAAACTCCATGCCAATTAATAGACAGGTACGTCTATTATGCCAAACCCTAGTGAATTGAGAATTTTTAAGCCAAACATTTTCTCTATTGACTCCTCTCATCTCTCCCTCTCAAGAAGATATAAGTTCTTTAAGACAGAAGAACGAGCGATCATAAATGACTAACACAAAACATTCACTTCACCGCACTAGCACTCGGAGAATGAGTGGTATTGTTCAGAGACCATTGGAATACATGTGTATCACCGCTAGAGGGATTCTACATTGGATCCCCACAAGCGCAATGAAGATAATTCAGAAGGGTCATTCTGGACGATCAACGATCGTCAATGAAAAAATAACCAAGTATTTAATTTCTTCAGAAATTAATAAATTAATTATAAACATGATGTGCAAGATCCTCTTTATCAGATTTTACACTTTTCTTCTCTTTGTATAAATATTTTATTTTAATCTATGGATATTGGTGTTCATCATCGTATTGATCTCGAATTGGTCATCGGTTATGGAAAAATCAAAGGTGGGCCCTCCCAACCACCATGCTTCCAAAACATCCAAATCCTACATGGGAAGCCCTAATAATGAGGATACTAGAGGAATAGAGTTGAGTGATTCCATAATGGATTTGGATAGGTGTTCGTCTTCTCAACCATCTAAGAATTATAACTGTTATGTTTAGGATGATTCTATACCCAAATAATCATGGTTTACTTACCTGATAACCAGTGTAAGTCATGATGAAATTTGGATCTTAGCTCTTTAAATGTATATGATGTTTGGGTTCATCATTTTAAGGGGGGGAATTTCGTTTTAAAACCATTAATGAAATACATAATACATGGTACTCACCTATCGATATGTCTTTTTTATATATTATAGAATAATTAACATTAATATTATTGACATCATTAATAGGTATAACTTCTAAAATAGTTAAATATTGGTATCAAGGAATGAGAAGTGTTCTTAAGAATAAAAATTTAGTGTTCTAAAATTTGAATGTTATGGAAATCAATTTCTTCAACTCTGACTTATGGGTATTAGATTTCAAGTTTTCATCACACATTTATGCTAATAAATACAAACTTAGAGATATTAAAGATTTTATAAAGGGTGAAGTAGATCTTTATGCTAGTAATGGAGTAATAGTTTCATCATTAGAGTTCAATACCTATGATATAATTTTACCAAGTGTATTGATCCTAGAATTAAAAAAATGTTATTATGTTCCTTTTATAAATAGTAATTTGATTTTTGTATCTTATTTAGACAAGATGGGATTTTTATTCATTATTAAGAACACTAGTCATTGTATATATAAGAATGAAATGTTTTATGTAATTATAAATATAATGAATGGTTTATATATTCATGATATGGATAATCCTATGTTTAACATTTAGAATAAAAAGGTCAAAGTTGATATTAATCCCACCTATATTTGGAATTGTCTCCTTATAAATATAAATGACAAATACATTAAAAGACTCCATAGAGATGTATTTTTGGACTCATTTGATTATGAATCATTTAATACATGTGGATCTTGTTTATTGGGAAAAATGTAAAAGTAACTATTTTGGAGAAAATATGAGATGGTTAGTGGACTGTTGGATCTTTTTCATTGTGATGTATGTGGACCAATGATTATATAAGAAAATGGTGGTTCTAGGTACTTTTTTACCATTACCTATGACTTTATTCGATGTAGGTATGTGTTTTTGATGAAATAAAAGTATAAAACTTTTGATAAGTTCAGATAGTTTCATAACTAAGTATATAATCAACTAGGAAAAATTATTGAAGTCCTTTGATCAGATCAGGGTGGTGAATACTTGATTTAGGAATACAAAGGTCATCTAAGAGATTATGGAATTATTTCAAAACTAATTCCTCCCTGGTGAATATTTTATCACTGTAGGGATGATGACTGGGTTTGGGTGAGATGATCAGAGTAAACATTAGTCTCGATACTCCCTAAGTGATAAACTAGTGATAGGGTGTAGGTACCTCGCATACTTCATGAAGTTTGGTACTCCCCCATGGACTTAGTATGTTGGTCCTCCATTACAAATAGGAGGTCGATTACTCCCTTTATTATTCCTTTTGTGATAATGTGTGTGTCCCCTATAAACTAATTGTGTAATTTAATCCCACAAAAATGGGGCACAAGTCCTCCATATATGAATTTGGTACTTCTTCACTTTATGTTCTTTATTTGATGAGGTGTGATTCATCCATGAGGGTTGGAAGTCCCTTAATTGATGTACTTACATCTATAAGGTTTGGGTCCCCTATTATATATTCAAATAGATTTCATGGTTTTTATGATTCTAGGTAGTTTTTATATCTTAAGAATTATGATTTATCGAGTACTGCAGGTTTCTTATGACATATGGTCTTTATTGAGTAGGGTTATAACATTGGCGGTTTATTACTTCCTTGGTTATCTTAATCCTTAAATCATATCTCAGCCTTTTTCCCTTGTATTTAGTTTCATGGGGAATTTTCATTCAATCATATATTTACTTTTTGGAGAGTTCTGCTGGGTATTTTTATACTCACCCATATATAGTAATTCCACCCACTTTTGTCCTCATTCATTTCTCTCTTTTTATTTTTGGGATTTTCTACTAGGTTCTTTTATAATCACCCATCTATGGGTATTTAACCCACACTTTTTGAATTATTTACAAACTCAAGATGTTTTGAGGGTGATTGTGGGGCATGTGTATTAGTGGGTGTTAGAGCTTAATGGTTCTTGGTGGTGAGGATCATTGTCAGGGTTCATGTCAGAAACCAATGTGTTGAGGTGTTCCTGTGTTTTCCATTGTAGGTTCATCTTTACTTGGGATATTTGGGTTTTATATTTACCATTATTTCATAGGTTTGATTTTTTAATATTATTATGGATGTTTAGTGTTTGGTTCATGTTTATTATTCTGTAATTTGATATTATGTTGGGTATTTCATTGTTTATGTTTTATTTTAGAGACATGTGATTTTGTGTAGGTTTATTAGGATTAGGCCTCCCTTGTTCATGTAATTCTTTCTTAATGTTGGTCACCATACCTTGGCCTATTGGATGTGGTATAGGGGTGGAATACATGGCCTAGCTGTCAGTTCAGATGGGCTCTAGTGGTTTGTGTCATGTCATGTAAGATATTGTTTCAGATTAAAATATAAGAGAATTTATAAGAAGGTAAAGGGGAAATATGGATTCTGGAAGGGTGTGGTATTTAATGGAAATAGGATCATCAGAATGGTAATATAACCATTATAATAGTGATATGATCAATTTTTTATCATTCAAGGTAACTTATATATTCCCTTTAAAATAAACGTTAACCATTAATAGTAGTGGATTTAATAATAGTTGGTAATTCATATGAATTTATAAATCATAATGTAATTTTTTGTATAGTTCTTGGGATATATATTATTTTTAAAAACATATTTATAAAATCTCTCAAATTTAATGTATTATGTATAAATACACATATATTTTTTTTTAATAATTAAATTTACTATAATCATGGAATGATTTTTATAAAATCAATTGAAAAATTGGATTCAATATGTAAAAAAAATATATGATTAAAGTTTTATCAATTATAAAAAATAAAAAATATATATTCAATTAGTAAAATATGATATTTATATATGATAATTCATATCAGTAAATATTGATTAAATTTAATTATATAATTTTTATATAAACTTTAAATTATGAATATATAAGTCATTATTCTCCTGATAAAATATTTCCCCTAATCCTATTAGAATCCTTCATGAGCTTATAATTCTTAATGTTGGAATGAAGTGAAATTATGTTTTGTTTATTTTAAATTGGTTGCAAGTGATTAAATATTACTAAGATAAAGGTTGTAATAATAGTGAAGATGAGTTAATAAAGTTTAAAAACATATTATATAACACTTATTAGTATTTTATTTTAGTTTAAATTTCTTGTATTTTATTCATATATTTAATATGATGAAAATATATTCAATTAATTAATATAAGGATCCAATAATAACATTCATTTTAAAATTTTATAAATATTTTAAAGAATATATGTCAATAATATATAATTGAAAATTTAAACACATCTTATTAAATTTTTTGGTTAAAAATATATATACATGTAGAAAAAAAAGACATATATCTTTATACATTGATTATTTTTCTCATTTCAATGTTTTATATCAAACATATTTTGTAGGATCAAACTAAATTTTACTTCACTAAAATTATTTTGTTTCTTTAAAAAATTATGCAATAGTAAATTCAATTTAACATGTCAATACTAAAATTTAACTATAATACTTAATTTCATATAATTAAAAAATATTAAAGAAGTAATATATATTTGGAAAACTTATATGGGATGAGGGATAATGGGAATCAGGAACTGTTGACTACATGCCTTGGTTACATGATTGTGCAATCTCATTCCAGCCATGCAATGGCAGGAAACACCCCTAATTTTGAGATCACCTAATTGCATCTTAATCATGTGATATTCTAACGTGGTTACATGATTTCCTAACTCTAATCCTTCTCTCAGACACTCCATCTATTTTTTCAATGATGGGGTCCTCCCACAATTGCTTGAACTCACATGGATTACCCACCTTCCCTCACGGTATGGTTTTCATGCAGGAAATAAGCAAGAAGAGGTGGTGCGATGTGGTGTAGGGGTGCGATGTGGTGAAAGGATTCATGCGGTGAAGAGGTGGTGTGATGCAATGTAAGGGTGTGATGTCGTGTAGGGATTCGTCAAATGCCTTAGATTTGGGTAAGTCTTTTATCAGCGCTTTACAAAAAAGCACTGATAAAGATTAGTTTTATCAATGCTAAAATAGAAAGCACTGATAAAACTATTCTTTATCAATGCTTTTTTAGTGCTAATAAGGATACTCTTTTATTAGTGCTAAAAAAGTGTTGATAAAATATGTCTTTATTAGCGCTAAACTTTTAGCACTGATAAAAGGATATCTTTATCGACGCTAAAAAAACATTGATAAAGATCTAATCTTAATAATTTATTTATATTATTATATATATTTATAAATATTTGTATATATTTATAAAAATTTGTATATATTTATAAGTATATTTATACAATTATATATATTTATAAATATTTTTATATAATTATAAATATTTGTACATATTTATAAGTATATTTATATAATTATATATATTTATAAAATTATAAATATAATAAATATATATTTATAATTATAATTATAAATAAATATATTTATAAATATTTGTATATAATTATTAATATATTTATATATTTATATATTTATATATTTATATATTTATATATTTATATATTTATAAATATATTTATATATTTATAAATATATTTATATATTTATATAATTATATATATTTTTATTAATATATAAATATATGTATTTATAAAATTATAATAAATGTATTTATTGTCATTTTATAATTATTTAAATATATATATATTTATTTATTTATTTATTTATTTATAATTATACCAAGACAGCACGAGCCATGGGTTGGACCATGGTTCTAAAATTTATTATAAATAAAAAGAGAACATGGTACAAGTAGAGGTGGGGAATGAAAACAAGTGACAAGAAACTTCACAACAAGAAAAATATTCATCTATGAGATCGGCCACCGCCCCTACCTCTCGGATGATGGACCCTCTTCCATGTTTCGGGTTGCTACCATGTCTCATCATTATCATCATCTAATGGGATTGGATCTTGTCCCATACTTGAGCCCTCCAAAACTGACTTGTCAGTCTCATTGCCTTTAACAAGAGGAACTCCATGAGCATTGCTAAATTCCTCATAGAATACCTCCTTTCTATTTGAACTGTTAAATATGTCAAGCGGGATAATGTTGTTTTTACTAGAGCCTAGTGTGTCGAGACTCTAAACATCATAGGCCCCCTACACAACATTATCCCATGCCTTACGGATTTTCCCCAACCCATCCATGATAGCCTCAGTGAGTCTTTTTTCACCAGATGTATCCTACCTCATATCCTTAACCGGATGAGTAACTTCAAAGGGAACTAAGTCCAAATCCCCCTTGCTAGTAAAAGAACTTGTATAAGGTTTATCCTACAAACATTAATTAGAATATAGTTTTTTCTTCCCTTTATGATCAAAAGAGGAAATTAGAAGGTCCTGTTGATTCAATTTCAAATTGACAATAACTTGAGTAGAGAATTACTCATCAGATTCCACATGCTTGTCAAGAAATCCATGGGGATGCACAATTTTCACTAGAGTGATAGATCCCTACACCTGTCTAGTAATTCCAGAAAATTTATTCATCTGCCTATGAATTTCAAATTCACTAGTACCTTTAAGAGCTAGTAGGAAAGACCTATTGCCAATACCTTTAACGGTGTCGCCAATAGAGGATCTTTGATGAGCTGTCATCAGGGATATTCCAACATTGACATTTCCCAAACTCTTCATGTTATGATGGATTTCATTGGAGGGTACTGAGTTATCATCCTTAGCATTAGCCTTGGATAAGGCCATTCATACCTTCTCAACCAATCCTCACCCTGTTCCCTTGAATGGATTTGATTTGAGATTTTGAACCTACTTTCAATTTCCAATTTTATGACCAACAATCTTGAAATTTTTGTAGAAATAAAATAAGTATTCATATTCAAATCCAACTTCAATACTTTCATCATTTGTAATAAGAATGACATAATCATGCCTGGGATTCAAGAAATAATATCAATCAATACCCTATCATAATAATTGAACTTTCCTTGAACGGTATTATCATCAAGCATGAGAGGTGCGCCAATGAAAGAAGACATATCCTTCAAAATTTGTGGATATCAAAATACCCAGCTGAGGCCATGAAACCTAACCCAGACCTGAGCATTGTTGTGCTTCTGATGAATAGGGTTAAAGCTAAATTGTCATTCTGAAATTCTCAGAATTCCTGGATTCAGGGTATAATAACTAGAATCCTAGGCAATATATTTCTGAGTTTCAGATTGGAAAATTAAATAAAAGCATCCCCTTTCTATGGGGAAGATCTTCCAACTTTCAAAACCCTATATTCGAATAAATTTATGCTTTAGATCTTCCACAGTCGGGGGATTTATCACCCTTCGCAAGAATCAACCTTTCAATTAGGGAGAACCTATAGGAATCTGGACACCCCATGAAGGCCTCCTGATTCACAAAGATAGAGATTTTACCTTCCTTGGATTTCATGATTTGAGTCTCAATCGAGTCCAACGCCTTCCAATTCAATGTCTTATTTAGAATCTATGCGAACAAGCAGGCTTTCCCGAGAGGCCTTCTGGTATTTACCTATCCTTCCACATTCAACTAGGTCAAAGAATTTGACACCATATCTGATGAATGAAGTAAATAAATGGTGAATCAAGATCAGATCTTCAAAGATCAACTAGTATTGATGAGATCTAAGTCATAGAACACCATCACTCGGTGAAAGACCGACTCGCAACAGATGAACTCTGAATGGATGAGAAGCACCCGATCAATGATGAAAATCTTCAATCGCAATGAAAGATTTGTCATGTATTGTTGATATCTGAGTCACAAAACACTGTCATATGGTGAAAGACTAGCTCGCAACTGATGAAGCACCCGTGACTAGATCCGGCCGATGTTAATGATGCAAATCTCCTTTTTCTCAATCTTAATAGCAGATCTGGCTCTCGCCCTTCCTCTTCGTCGACCGCCCTTGGATCGCACTCAGATCGTCGATGAATGGCCATGGGAGAGCTCTCTGAGAAACCCCATCTATTTATAATTATAATTATAAATAATTATATTTAAAAATATTTTTATATAATTATAAATATATTTATATAATTATACCTCATGGTCTGCACCACTTTGGTATATTTATACAACTATATATATTTATATCAATATATAAATATATATAATTATAAATATAATAACTACACTTATTATTTAAATATATTTATTATAATTTTATAATTATTTGAATATTTATTTATTGATTTATATTTATAATTATAAATAAATATATTTGAAATGTATTTATATATAATTATAAATATAATAAATATATTTATTATTTAAATATATTTATTGTAATTTTATAATTATTTAAATATGTATTTATTTATTTATATTTATAATTATAAATAAATATATTTAAAAATTATTTATATATAATTATAAATATAATAAATATTTTTATTATTTAAATATATTTTTTTATAATTTTATAATTATTTAAATATTTATTTATTTATTTATAATTTCATAAATACTTTTTTAAAATTATATACATTTATAACTGTATAATTAAATATTTAAATTACATAATTATTAAAAAATCATTTAAACATGTTAATTATATAAATTTCAAACATATTTTAAATGTTGAAACTTAATAAATAAAAACGAATAAATATTATTCATATAAATTACCAACATATTAAAAATATTACATATATATAATAAATAAATATATGTATAAATAAATATTACAAAATGATTAAACATATTTTTAACATTATTAATGAATGTATAATAATAAATGTATAAATAAAATTAAAAAAATTAAAAAAAATATTAAAAAATGAATTTGTAACATTTACGTGAATTGTATATATCCATATGTATACATACATATCTACACACACGTATATACACACATACACACACATACATGTAGTTATACATGTATATATATTTTAAATTTTTTAATATCAATATAAATATACATTTGAATAAATATATTCAATTATATATTATATAATTTTTTAAATAAAATATTAATATATTATGTTTATTTTAATTATATACACATTTTGTAATCAATGTATATAAATAAACTATTAAACATTTTGACTAATATAAATTTGATAATTTTATATATATAGAATTATTTTGAAAAAAAATTATTTATTTATTTATAATTATAGTTATAAATAAATATATTTATAAATATATTTATATAATTTATAATTATTTAAATATATATTTATTTATAATTTTAATTATAAATAAATATATTTATAAATGTTTGTATATAAATATAAATATATTTATAAATATTTGTATATAAATATAAATATAATTATATATATGTATATAATTATATACTCAAAGAGGCGTGGGTGTGGGTTAGAGACCCAGCCCACACCCTCAAAATTTATTAGAAAAAGTAAAAGTAAATATATGATATCGGTAAAGAAATGTGGCAAGGACACCATCACAAACATGAAAATCAAGATAACAAATATCATTTTGCACACTAATATCTCCCACTACTCCTACCCCTTGGATGGCAGCCCCTCCTTCAGGTTTTGGGCTTTTGCAAAGTCATGTCATCATTAGCTTGAGAATCATTATTGTCATTCGATGGGGTGAGATCCGTGAGAGTCCATAGATCATGTATCCCAACTAGATCTGAGCCCTCTGATGACATCTTCAAATCAGAAGTGCTCCCTACTTTGGTAGACTCAATGTATAGGAAATGACCTTCTCATACATGAGTCTTACCAAAATCCTCAAGGAAAACTTGTTTTCTATTGGATCTATTCAAAATGTAAATCGGATTGAGATACTCATTTGCCTTCATTTTCTCACTAGAAAAATCCATCACTGCCATATTCGTACATGCATCATATTCACTCGCTACCCCCTAAGATGATATCTCGGTTTGAGTCTGAGGGGCAGCAGCTGAAAGAGGGGCCCTCAAATTGTGAGCATCTCCAACTGAGGGTTGTAATCGGGGAATCAATTTAGAAATAAGGGGGTGACATCTCCCTCATATCCCCTGATTTTTTCACTGTCATCCCTGCATTAAATATAGTTCAAGGAACTATTGTAGAACCACCCCCCATAACCACACTATACTGGCCAAATTTGTTGGGAAAATTCCATATCAGCAACTGCACAGGCCTTCTTTCCTTTAAAAACATTCCCAGATCCCATCCCAGTAGATGAAACTAGATTTTCCTTATAGGAAGGTTGAGAAATCCTACCCTACAATCTCACTAAGATACTCAGATCTAAGTGCTTCTTCCTTTTTTGGGCAACCAAGGACATGAAAGATTCTTCCTGCATATCATCTCAGTCCACAACAAGATCACCCTCTGATGACTCCAAATTATCATCATTATTTAATTCTACCTTATTGACATATCCAAAATTGGATCCATCGAAATTGGAATACATAGGAACATGATGGTAGTAAACCTTTATCCCCATGCCCTCATTATCCTTGGAACCACACCACTCTTTATTAGAGTGCTTCAGCATACGCTGCCACTCCTCCCCATCCCCATCATTTACCGGGGGAATTTTAAACTTACAATTCTCAACAAGATGACCATGTTTTCAACAGTTGGAGCACTTCGGTCCCCTATGACAATCCTCCTTAACATGTCCAATATAGCAGTAGATTATGACAAAAAAACAGGTACATGCTCATACTCTACAGCAAATTCAAACTTGAATTCATCAGAAAATAAGTAAGTGGTTTCAATCAGAGGATAACAAAGATCATACACAACAAGGATTCGAGCAAAGTTCCCAAATCTTGCATTTTCAGTCTCCTTATCAAGCTTTATCAGAGTTCCAACACCAAAATTGACATCCCACAAAATACTGGGGTGCCAAAAAAACAATTCAGACCAATAAACTTGATCCAATATTGGGTTTTTGACTTCCTCACCTGATCTGGATCAAACTAAGGATCCCAATCTTGGAAATGCAAAGTGACCGACTTAAGAGAAATTCACCCAAAGCTCTAGGCCTTCAATTTCATTTCCATCAAATAAAAAATGATATAGAAAAAATCCATACAGAGAGAAACAATGTGCCAAACTCTGAATCCCTATACCTGAAGAAGATGATCATTCAAATCATCGAGCTTCCAAGTGGTGGTACATCACTGTGAAGACAGTCACGTGATGATGGAGTGTTTTCAATACTCAATTCAGTCCCTAAAAAATTTAGGTTTCGCTTCGACAAAGTCCAATGTGTCATTCTGTGTAATCTTTGGGGGGGATCAAAACCTTATGGGAATCAAAGAAAAATGGACTGTCAAGAAGGTTCACGGCTGAGGTATGCTAATTAAAATTCAAATCAGACACGATAAGAGGATTTTTATTTCCCTACACCGTAATCTTCTTAGAGAGAGAATCATGGATCACACAAGTCCCCTTGTACATCTGAAGTCAAAGCATTATGGGTCACTCCATCTACACACACACCCGCACCACCGATCTTCCTCAATGGGCACACAAAAACATCATGAGGATCAAGATAACAGTCTATATCCATCGAAGAGTAGCCCTAAATGCCATTGGAGAGTAGAGAAATATGCTTCCAAAGAGTAGTCATCTCTATATAATTATATATATTTATATAATTATATATATATATTAATATATAATTATATATATAATTATAAATATAATAAAAATATTTATTATTTAAAAAAGTTATTATAATTTTATAATTATTTAAATATTTATTTATTTATTTATAATCTTATAAATATTTTTTTAAAACATTATATATATATATATATATTTGAATTTTTAAAAAATATATATTAATATATCATATTTATATTAATTATAAACATGTGTTTTTTAATTAATGTATATAAATAAACATTATTTTTTAATATAAATACAATATTTTTTATTAAAAAATTTATCAGTGCTAAGAATAGTGTTGATAAAGATCAACCTTTATGAGCATTTTTTTAGCACTGATAAAAGTTACCTTTATCATCACTGATAAAGATGCCCCTTTTATTAGCACTTTCTATTTAATGCTGATAAAAGTAGATGCTGATTTTGCGCCGATCTGTAGTAGTGTTAAATAATGGTCCTTAAGTCTTAATTAATCAGAGGAAAACACCTAATAAATTAACAAGGTCCCAAGAGTCAGGTTGGACCTTATGTGTTGGCTTGTTGCCTGGTCGTCAATGGTCAAGACTTGAAAGGTTGTGTAGCCTGTGAGACCTATGCTTGATGATTGATCACATGGTGCATGCGTGTGTGGGTGGCCAGTGGAGCCCATGTTTGATTTTTGGACACCTTGGGGTGTATTGTTGTGCTACTTGAGACCTAGAGTCTGTAAGACCATGTTTGATGTTTGATTACATGTTTGACTATATTGATTCTTAATGATATTCCATATTTTGTTTATATATATACATATGTTTCCTTTTTGGGATACCTTTATTAGCATAACTTGTTAACCATGCTTGGTAGTGACTGTATGTGTGTGTGAAAGCGTAGTATAGAGACCCTTTGTGTGATGTGGTGTGCTAGTGTATGAGAACCATGTTTTTTGATCTATGACATTGGATATGTGTGAATGATATAATGTCACTATTTCCTTATGATATTTATAGTATATATTGTGTTGTTGTTGTTTTTTGCATGGTACCTAAGAGATAGGCAGACCTGTCGCTGCTCAATATCCCTAGAGGGGGAGCATGTTCAGAAGCTTCTTGTGATATAATGAAGAGACCGAGATAGACGATGAGGTGTGATAGCCTAGTGTGGCCTGACCTAGGGGTATGTTGGTCATGGGTTATTGGACCTAAGAGGAAACAATTGGGCATGATGGTCTATGTGATCTAACCTGGGAGATAACAATGGGTGAAAGTGCCCAATCAGGATGATTGTATCACTGAGAGGGGAATAGGTGAATCAATGATACTTTTTCTTTTATGTTTCCATGAAACACCCTTCTCCTCCTATAAAAGATTCAATTCCCTATTAAAAACAATTCAACCACACATCTAAAGGAATACAAGTATTTACAAGGTTCACTATTCAATAAGAATAGTTGTGTCCTTAGTATGGTTTGGAAATGATCCAATACCACACAATCCACTAGAAATCAATCCTTGGATTATAATGAGTAGGATATACCCTTACACTTATGCAGAACTATGTAAACAATTCTAATAGTGTTTGTTCACCCTCTTAGCACAGATAGGGTAATACAATGATTGTGTAACAACTCATGTTACATGTGCTTCTTTTCAATTCCAAAAAGTGTTCAATTGAAAACACTCTTTAATTTCTTACCCAGAAGATGATAAGAAATTCCTATAATTTGTTAAGGAAAACATAGTATGATTTTTCTAGTCCTTTTTTCCCAGTCTGATTCCTTCGAGTCTGATTCTCCTCGGTATAATTCTTCCCGGTACAATTCTCCCCAGTATAAAAGATTTGAATTTGATAGAATATGGTAGAGATGAATCAGCACCACTTCAATTATCCTTCTTCCTCAATCCAGAAATCCTAGTATGAAAATCTTGATCTAATTAATCCAGCCCGATACAATAATCAGCCTAATACAATTGACAGGTTGAATACGGTAGTCAGCAGAGTACAAAAAACACTGAGTATGATGATCATCTGAATACGAAATTGTGATCTTGTCTCTTCTCTTTCACTTCAATTCATCAATTTTTTCAACAAAATTGAATATGGAAACTTCTTCTTATCTCTACAACTCAGAGATTCTCTCTTGTGAATAGTGCATCAGTCATCAGAAAAATACAATGTACTTTTCACCTTTTATAGGTGACCCTCGAGTGGATTTGGTGGGAATCCCAAAAAAATCCGCTTAATCAAATTCACCCTAATCTCAATTTCCCTTAAAATTTTGGGTAAATTTTGACTTTTTCAATGCTTCTCAATTATTCTAAAATCTATTACACTCTACACTTCTTCTTCAAACTTTCATTTCAATTTCCAGTCTGATTTCAATTTATGAGTCCAATTTCTTGAATCCAATTTCTTCAATAAAAAGTTTTGTATCAATTTAAAACAAATGTATGTAGAAATGTATATCACTTATGGATGTTGAATACAATTATTCATTTTAATACCAAGATCCCCCTTGATATATCATTCAAAAACCTCCTTCATCTCTGCTCGTTGAACCACTTGAAATACACATCTCCATCATTTCTTTCTCCTGACTCACTTGACAATTTACTTCATTCACAAACTTGTTCTTGTATCATGAATTCTTTCATGACTTCAAATTCATTTTAGAATATCTTTAGCATCATTAAACTTCAATTGGAAAGTGTCATAACTTTCCATTCATTCCAGCTTATTTCTTTTCTTCTCAGCCAGAGTATGATCTTTTCTGAGTAAAATTAGCCTAGATATGATTGTTTCTGGGTATGATATTTTTCTTCTTGAGTCTGAGTAAGATCATCCTGGGTATGAAATTTTCTTATGCATACGATGGATGATCAGATGCTACAATTCCTAACAATAATCATTCTGGGTATGATCATTCTGATTATGATCTTCAACACCTTTTTTATTTCCTTCCACCCAAATGCGATAAATATGGGTATGGTCCAGTAACATTCTCTTTCCTTCTCATCCCGAATCTAATTATACTTGGTACAATTTCTTTTTGATTGAAAACATAACTTTTCCATTTTCTTTCATTAATCTTGCATTATAAGTTCTCCAATCAACTAATGATTTATATGAAATATGAATAAGCAGAGCATCATCATAGTTGTTTTATCGTAGTCATATAGACTTTGATTCTTCCTTAAAACAACCACTCCTTCCGTATCAGATCCAGAGTGAATCTGATGACTATTTTCTTCCAGCAAGATGTTTTCTCTTTCATTCTGAACCTGAGGTGAGTCTGATTAGAATCATTTCTTCCAAACATCTTATTCTCATTATGATGGAAAAATTGAGTTTGGTTCTTTTGAAAACATGAGTTTTATTTTTTGGGGATCAATATGATTTTAACCAAATACAATGTGAGGTGATTTTCTTTCTTCAAACAAACTTTCTTGACAACAAAAGACAACATTTGAAAACAAACACCTTCACCTTCAGCTTAGTCCGAACAATATCCCCCTTTAGATTTTGTTTTCAACCAAGTTTCATAAATCACTAAAATTTATATCCTTAAGAAATGGATTGTTTATCAATAATTATAAGCCTATGTGATCTAACTCATTATAGTAAACAAGAATCATTGACATCAAAACCATGATGTCCAAAAGTAGTGATTGTGATAACATTTTTCTTTTTCCTTCCTCACCTCTTCTTCAACACCAGTTTTTCTTCATCCACCCTAGAATACAAAACAATTTCTTTTCCTAAAACCACTCCAAAAAATAATTAGAATATTTTACTCACAAAACAACACTAAATTCACAGCTTACCCACAACTCTCTCTTTTTAAATGAAATACATTGATTTATAAAACAATTATCCCCCTTGACAATACAATTCAAAGGTAAGATAAGTGAGGGCATAGAAACACATACCTCAACCTTAATGAGAAAGAGGTTGGACACCCATGTTCAACCTCAATTTAAAAAATGATTCTTTTGGTAAAGGTTTTTGTGAATATGTCAGAAACATGTTCTAATGATAAAAAATATTCTAGTTTTAATTCATTCTTCTCCACATGCTCTTTGATGAAATTATATTTGATATCAATATGTTTTAATGATAATGTTGAACTATATTCCTAGTGAGATTGATTGTACTTTGATTATCACAACCCAAATGCAATGGTAACTTCACTTCAACAAGTAAATATTCTAATTGAGTTTTCATCCACATAAGTTGGGTAGTGGCTTGAGTGTAAGCAACATACTCAGCTTTATCCATACTAAGAGTTACTGAATTCTGTTTCTTTGTATGCCAACAAACATAATTCTTTCCTAGAAAGAATACTCCAACAGATGTGGATCTTCTATCATCAACATTTCCTACCCAATCTGCATCTAAATACCCAAACAATTCAATACTATCTAAGCTGCCATACCTGATTCCTTGTGCCTTTGATGTATCCTAGAATTCATTTTCCATCAAGTAAATTTGATTATTTTTTATAAATATGAAACATTTCACACAAGGTAATAACATAAAAAATGTCAGGTCTTGAGGCAGTCAAATACAACAAACTCCAATTGAATTTTGAAATTCTTTCTGACCAACTTCTTCTCCTTCTCTATCTTTTTTTAACTTTGTTCCCACTAAAATTAGTGTGGAAATGGGTTTTGATTTTTCCATACCAAACCTCTTCATAAGTTCCTTAACATACTTTTCTTGAGAAATAAAAATGTATTTCTTCCTTTGTTGTATTTGTAACCCAATAAAGTATTTCATTTCCCCCATCATAGACATTTCAAAAACCTTTTTAATTTCTTCAGAAAAACATTAAAAACTTCTTTCATCATTTTGGAAAAAGATAATTTCATCAACATAGACAATCATAATGAGGGAATGCTCTTGACTTCCTCTGATGTAGAGATTGAAATCCACTCTTCCTTTCTTGAAATTTATCTTCCTTAAGCATGTGTCCAATTTGGAATACCATGACCTCAGAGCTTGTTTTAGGCCATACAAATCCTTTTTCAATCTACACACATAACTTTCATCTTTCCCAACAATAAATCCACAATGTTTTTCAATATAAACTTCCTCTTCAAGATCACCATTCAGGAATACGGATTTAACATCCATTTGAAAGATCTTGTAGCCTCACTGTGTAGCTATAGTAAGAAATATTCTAATTATTTCAAGTCTTTACATTGAATCAAAGGTTTTATCAAAATCAATACCTTCAATTTATGAATACCCTTTGCACACCAATATTTCTTTGTTTCTTATCACTTAACCTTCTTCGTTCAACTTGTTCCAAAAAACCCACTTTGTGATAGTAATTTTTTGAAATCTTGGGTATGGGTTCTTGTGTATCATTCTTTTTAATCTAATCCAACTCTTAATTCATGGCCTAAACCCATTTCAGATGCTCAAAAACTTATTTCACATAATTCAGCTCCACTTTTGAATATAAATAAGTATATATAATGGAATTTATTGTTCTTCTTGTTTGGACCTTATGATGTTGATCACCAATTATATTCTAAGATTCCACTTGCTTCCTCATCACTAGAAATAGTTGAGTTTGATTCTTCTTCTTGATTAAGAATACAATTGTCTGTATCCTTATCAGAATTGTTTTCAAAACAATCTTGATCATATTTTTCATCCTTCTGAGTATGTTTATCTTCCTCTGCCTTTTCAATCACTTTCACATAAACTGAATAAAAAAATAAATTCTTTATTGAAACATTTATATCCTATTCCTTCTGAAGAATCACCAAGAAAGATTCTATCCTCACTTTTTTTGTCAAACTTTTTAAGTTTTTCACCTTTCTTCTTTAGGACACAAGGACTCCCAAAAGATATTAAGTGTTTCAGACTTGGACTTTCCCATAAAACAATTTGTATGGAGTCATACCTGATCTTGGACTATAGAAACATTAGTTTTGAATATAGACAATAGTACTCATGGCTTGTCTCCAAAAGTAATGAGAAAGACCATGTTTAAGTAGCATTGTTCTTCCCATTTCCACCAAACTTCTATTCTTTATTTCAGTAACCCTATTTTGTTGAGGAGTGTATGGGTAACTATACTCATGCCGAATTCCATGCTTCACAAAAATTTAGAATTCTTGACTTATGTATTCACCACCATTTTCTATTGTCAACTTCTTTACTGAATACTCATATTCTCTATCATCCTTCCTTCTAAAACTTTTAAACATTTTCAAAGCATATGATTTATGTTTCATATACATAACACAAGTAATGTGAGTAAAATCATCAATGAAAGTGATGAATTACTTATCTACATTTTTTGACTATTTTCTCATTGGCCCACCGATATCAGAATGAATCATCTCCAGGGGTTGTTTTGAACAAATATCAACTTTCTTATGCACATCATTTATAATCCTCCCTTCCTAACAAATAGTGCAACACTAATCTCTTATTCTTGGAAAATCAGGAATGTCTTGGACACTATCTCTTTTAGATAACTTACTCATGTTTCTTTGAAACATGGTTCCCATCCTTTTATTCCACAATTGACTCTCTTCCACCATACTCATGTAAAAATAATTTTGTATTTCACCAACTTGAAATAAGTTTACTTTTGTACGTTGGCCTCCTGTAACAATTTTTCCATATTCTTCACTTTTCACAATAAGATCATATTTTATGAATATAACTTTTTTACCCTCATCACACAATTTTGAAACACTTAAATTATGTTTCAACCCATCAACATACAAAGATTTCTTGGATTTCATTTTTTCTTTCTTAGTGATGGTTGATCCAACACCTTTGATTTTCTAGGATTCATCATTGTCAAATGTCATTGTGCATTCTTTAAAATATTTCACATTCTTAAACAACTAAAAATCTTCTATTATATGATAAGAACACCCACTATCAATAATCCAAGGTCATTGTACTTTTTTAAATTTTAAAGTGGTTTCAATAATAAGAGAATTTTCTTCTTCCTTTTCTTTCTTTATCTTTAACTTATAAGAATTATTAAGAATATTTTTTTGTGCTGATAATAAAACAATTCATCCTTTTTCTAAATTTCTAGGTTATTCACATCTTTCACAAATAGTTTTTAGGGGTTGGAACCTATTCTCAATCTTTACTCCAACCTTTTTAGGTTTCTTTAAAATAATCTTCTCAGACTTCTTCTTTTGATGGAATTGACTCCCCCTCAACCTCTACCTTTCATAACCTGTGGAATAATAGTAATGTTGTTGGTTAAACCAATACATATTTTTCATATGTATGAATACACCACAATACCAGCAATAGCCATAAAATAAGTATTTTCATCTGAAACTTCCATACTAGCTGTAATTGTGAATATATTTCTCATCCACATTCTTCTCTTTCTTTTCTTAGCCACAAAATTTTCTATTATCAATCAGAGTCTTCCTTTTATTTTTTAATTTATTAGAACCAGAATTATTTGAAACTTTTCCATATTCATAGTTATTTAAGACTTCTTAATTCCCAACATTTTCAGTCTTGGTCACATGCATGACTTTCCCAACTTTATTCTTTTCAAAAATAGTTTCATCTTTAATCTCAACCTTTGAAGGTATATTTTGTTGATCCTTATCAGGTTTCTCCTTTCGATAACTTTCACCAAATTTAGAGATATAGATTTTAAAACTTATATTTATTTGTTCATATTTTGAAAGTTTTTGGTGTATAAGTTCCAAATCTTCTTCTTTTTCCTTCAGTTTCACCTCCAGATACTCATTACAATTCTTTTCTTCATCAAGATATTTCTTCAAATCATCAATCTCTTTAATCATCCTTAATTTCTCATCTGCAAAACATTCTTGATTTCTTATTGAGGAACATTCATATTCCAACTTTTTTTTTCTTTTCAAGACTTATGATCTTTCTCATACATTATTTTAACTCTTCTTTAAAATGATGTTCAAGTTGAGTTTCTTCTTCTTCAGAACTACTAATTTTTAATTATTCATCATTCACTGTTGCAATATAATTATTTTCAATACCATATTCAACTGATTTCTCAAATTCAACATCACTACCTTCTTCTTATTCATCTTTATATAAGAAAATTCTTTTTTTGGAATTGAAGAACTTCCTATCTTTCCCTATAGAATACAATTTTCCCTTATCACCCTATTTCTTCCATGATATTCTTGGATTTCTTTCTTCTTATTCACTATCCTCTATTTTCTTTCTTTGAGAAAAAATGGTAGCAAAGTGCCCAATGGATCCACATTTAAAAAAAATCAAGAGAAGTTTCCCTTTGTATTTACCTATACCTATTTTTACATTTTTAGAAAACAAGGATAAAATATTATCAAAAAATTTACATACCTCATATTCATAATCAGATTCACCATCTTTGTCTTCAATATGAATCTTCTTTGACTTTTCTTTCTTTGTATCCTTGAAAGACACTTGTCTATCAACTTTTGTTTTTATTTTCATAGCTTTCTATCTTCTTATTTCATAATTGATGTGAGTACTATTTAATAAGTGATGTGAGTGCTATGAAATTCATAAAGTGATAATGTTTCGGGATCTCTGTCTTCCAATGAAGAAGATTTTGCATCAAACTTGTTGGGAAGGATTATCAATATCTTTTCAACAACTATAGAATCATTGAACTTTTCACCAAAACATCTGATAGTACTCACAATTTCATTTACCCTAGTAAAGAAGTCCCTAAAAGATTCGTCTTCACCCATCTTCAAATCTTCATATTTCAATATATAAATTTTTTATTTTTCCTTCTTTACTTTTTTATTGCCTTCATATATATTTTTCAATTTATCCCATATACCTTTGGTTGTGGAAGCACATTTAACTCTTAAGAATCCACTTTCAGAAAGTGATGATATTATAGCATTCTTGGACCTTCCATAATTCTCCATATTCTTTTTATCAATAGATGTAATAGGAGATTTATCATCAATGGGATGAAACCCAATTGTTGTTGATTCAATAATATCAAAACTAATAGACATAATATAAGGAAAAATTTTATCTTTCCAAATATGATAATTCTTTCCATAAAATACTATAATACCTTTATTGTTTACACAATTCAAATTCACCATCAAAAAAGAATAAGAGAAGGGAACCTATGCTTTGATACCACTTGAAAGTTCCCAATCAGTATGATTATAACACTGAGAGGGGAGGGGGTGAATCCGTGATACATTTTCTTTTGTGTTTATATGAAACAACATTCACCTCCTATTAAAGATTAAATTCCTTGCTAAAAAAATTAAACCAAACATACAAAGGAACATAAGTATTTACAAGGTTCACTATTCAATAAGAATAGCTATGTCCTTAGTATGGTTTAGAAATAATCAAATACCACACAATCCACTAAAAAAAATCCTTGGATTACAACAAGTAGGATATACCCTTACACTTGTGTAGCACTATGTAAACAATTCCAATAGTGTGTGTTCACCCTCTTAGCACAAATAGGGTAATACAATGATTGTGTAACAACTCATGTTCCCTATTCTTCTTTTAAATTTCATAAAAGTATTAAATTTAAAAAAAAATATTCAATTTCTTACCTAGAAGATGATAAGAAATTCCTAGACTCTGTTAAGGGAAATCCAGTTTGATTTTCTCTATCCATTTTTTCCCGTCTGATTCCTTTGATTTTGATTCTCCTTGGTATGATTATTCCTAGTACGATTCTCCCCAATATGAAAGATATGACTCTGATAGAATATAGTAGAGATGAATCGACACCACTTCAATTCTACTTCTTCCTAATTCCAGAAATTCCAATATGAAAATCTTGATCCAATTAATCTAGCCTGATATGATAATTAGCCAAATACAATTGACAAGTCAAATACAGTAATCAGCTGAGTACAACAAACATGAGTACGATGATCAGATAAATACAACGTTTTGATCTTATCTCTTCTTTTTCACTTCAATCCATTAAAAAAATTTCAAAAAAAGTGAATACGAAAACTTCTTCTTATCTCTACAACTCGGATCTTATCTCTCATGAAAAATACATCAGTCATCAGAAAAATATAATGTACTTTTCACCTTTTATAGGTAACCCTCGAGTGGCTTTGGCCGGAATCCCAAAAAAAATCCTGATTAATCAAATTCACCCTAATATCAATTTCCCCTAAAATATAAGGTGAATTTTTACTTTTCAACGCTTCTTTATTCTTCTCAAATATTCAATATGCTTCACTTCTTCTTCAGACTTTCATTTCAATTTCCAGTCTGATTTCAATTCATGTGTCTGATTTCCTGAATTTGATTTCTTCAATATAAATCTCTATATCAATTGAAATAAAATGGATTAAGAAATGGATATCACTTCTGGATGGTGAATACAATTATTAATTTGAATACCAAGATCCCCCTTGATAGATCATTCATCAACCTCCTTTATCTCTACTCTTCGAACCAATTAAAATACACATCATATCCTTCATTTATTTCTCTTGACTCACTTTTCAATTTACTTCATTCAAAAACTTGTGCTTGTATAATAAATTCCTTCATGAATTTAAATTCATTTGAGAACAAAATTATCATCATCATAATTAAATTAGAAAGTGTCATAAATTTCCATTCATTCCAACTTCTTTTTTTCTTCTAAGCTTGATTACAATATTTTTTTAGTACGATTATCCTGGATAAGATTGTTTCTGGGTAGGATCTTTTTCTTCCTAAGCCTGAGTATGATCATCCCAGGTAGGAAAGTTTTATTATGAATATGATGGGTGATCAGATGCTACAATGCATGAAAATGATCATTATGGGTATGATCATTCTGATTATGATCTTCAACACCTTCTTTATTTCATTCCACCTAGATATGATAAATATGGGTACAGTATTTTGATTATGATACCCAGTAACCTTTTCTTTCCTTATCATCCTGAATCCGATTATACTGGGCATAATTTCTTTTCAATCAACATAATCTCTTTCCCCTTTTTCTTTCATTAAGCTTGCATCATAAGTTCTCCAATCAACTTATGATTTATATAAAATATGAATTAGTAAAGCATCATCATAGTTATTTTATCATAATCATACAGACTCTAATTCTTACTTAAAACAAACACTCCTTACACATAGGATCCAGAGTGAATTTGATGACCATTTACTTCCAGCAATATGTTTTATCTTTCATTTCAGACCTGAGGTGAGTCTAATCAGAATCATTTATTACAAACATATTCTTCTCATTACAATGGACAAAGTGAGTCTGATTCTTTTAAAAACAGGAGTTTGATTATTTTGAGGTCAATATGATTTTCACCAAATACAAAGTGAGGTGATTTACTTTCCTCAAACAAACTTTCTTGACAACAAAAGACAACATTTGAAAACAAACACCTTCATCTTCATCTTGGTCCTAACAACAGGGAATGATGGCCTAGTGTGGTCTAACCTAGAGTCCTTGGGCTTCTAAATCTATGGAGATAAATGGGGTATGGTGGCCTATAGAGGTCTGATCTAGAGGCCTAGGGTATGAACTACTAATGAGAGAGAGATGAGGCATTATGGACTTGTGTGGTATGACCTGTGACTCTTAACCTTATGACTTGATATTATTCACTTTTGACTTCCATTAATACTAAATTATGGAATAGAGTAGAAGTAGGTATAGTTGGGAGTTCATGGAAGATTGGTAAGCATATTACCGTTTGATACATGATTGTTTATTTCTTGTGTGTGCTTGGTGATTTTATGTTTTGCATGTGTAGTTATATATCACATGTTTAATTTCTACTAAAATTATCACATGCACACATGCTTCATATTACCATTTGGGTATTGGACCATGTTAGTGATGTCCTACTGAGTTTCACTCACACCTTTCTCAAGTGACCATGCCACTTGGGTACCCAAAAAACCATCACTTATTCCAGATACAGGTTGGGATAAGGCCTGGGTTGATTTTTTAATAGGATAGCTCGTTATGGGTTTGGAGACTAGAATGAGATGTGGCTTGGAGTGGGGTAGAGCCTCTTATTATTTATTATTTTCTAATTTGTATGTTTTATCATCCTGATGGTTGATCGATGTATTTTAATCAGGTTTAAGTATGTTATTTCTGAATACATTCATACAGTTGGTATGTTATTGGTTTTCTCTAAATTTGATTGTATATTTTTTACATTTGGGTTATTTATTGTGATTATGCACTCTGATTGAGGGTATAGTCTCGTCATGGTTCCACTCAAGACCCTCACTATAGTTAATAACCTCTGGCATATGGGGATACACGCCTGAGATCATGTGTCATTCTGTCTCGGACCTAATAATTCGGGTCAAGATGTTAAAAAATGGTATCAGAGGGTAGGATTCCTTGTCTTCCTATTTTGGGTAGTTTCTATAAAGGTGGTATAGGAATGTGTCAAAGCTTGTGATGAAACTCATATTGGTGCATCACAAATACCTTTTATGAGGGAAGTCCGGGTTACCGAAGCATAGGATTAATATTCTTAGTTTGTGATATTATCATATGTGTTGAAATCATGTGATGCGCATGGATTTTGAGGTTGTGGTTTCATATGCATTTAACTCTTGACCATTTCAGCAAGAGTTTTTTCATGCATTATATTCAACATGTAGGTTTCTCATGACTTATATACTACTTATGTGTGATTGTATTGACCCTTATGTGTGTCTACTTCTGATAGTTTTTCATGTGATACTATATAGTGGTCCACATGGGCAACGATGGTGATGGAGATGAAGATGGTGATGATGATGTAGTCCCTCTATGTGTGGGCAGTGCAGTGTACACTTGCTAGGACGTTATAAGATTTCAACTTCCTTAAGAACCTTGTGAGAGTAATCATGAGATATGTTCAGTTAATTAAGGTTCCAACTATAGTCTATGTGGATTTATCTATATAACACCTAGTGGCACGTTTTTTAACCAAACTTGGTATCTCTAGATCGCAATGAATTTTCTCTAAGATTTAATTTTCCATAGAATTTCTTAAAGATGTACCTAGATGATGTTATGTGAGTTCTAACCCTTAGTGAAA
Source organism: Viscum album (assembly GCA_963277665.1). Classification (NCBI taxonomy): domain Eukaryota; kingdom Viridiplantae; phylum Streptophyta; class Magnoliopsida; order Santalales; family Viscaceae; genus Viscum; species Viscum album. The sequence goes on from OY728145.1 coordinate 512,606,155, forward strand.
CCTTATGAAGGTTTGTGAAACAGCTTGTGGACTTAATGTGACTCTCATTACTAGAAATTGGATGTCTCATACTTCTTAGATGTAACTTGAGTGAGGATATTATTTGTGAAGGAATAGTCAAGGTTAATGCCAAGGGGTAGTTTTCATTGAAGAAAATGCTATGAGCATGTGAGTAACTTTAGAAGGCCTAGAGGAAGGTCTTGCAAGTTGTCCTAAAATTTGGGAGTATAGAGAACCTTGGGTGCTAGTACCCATGATACAAGGTTGGTTTCCTTAGTGTTTGGATGCTTGCTACATTGAGTGCAGGATCTAATGATTCCTGGTCTGTTAGTTCTAAATACAACTTTCATCAGATGTTGAGTGAGGATGGTTGTAAAGGCAAGTGAGTTCAGGTCAAAGTCTATGACTCCTGGATAATCACTATATTGGGAGTAACAAGTGATGTTGTTGTTACCTTCTATAAATCCTTATTGTGTGGGTGTTCATATGGTGGTTACATGCATGTTAAGTTGAATCCTTGGAAGCAAGATGGTGAGCTGATCATTGAGGATGGTCCTTGTCCTATGGACGAAATTGTAGGGAACAATGATGACAGGTCATTGGTGAATTTGGTTTAGGGTCACCCTTATTGTTAATGATTGGAGCATTATGAATAAAGATCTAGGGATTTATGTCCTAGTGGTTAATGATTATAGTGTTTTCCTTATAGAGGAAGATGAAATTTATAGTGGAATGAGGTACCATTGTACGGTCAACCTGGGTTTTTATTGATGAGATTCTACGATTTAAAGTAGCAGTTTGTGTAAGGGGACAAGAACCATCTGATTCAGGATTCATAACCTTTCTTAAGCTATTGAAGAATATTTTTCACTTCAATATTGGATCATTGAATATAGTGGATGACATTTAGAGCAGTCCAGGTGGGGCTATTGCAAGCGATTATTGAACCAATGAGGAAAACTTCTATGAAGTCAGTTCGTACCTTATGGTTATAGGGATCTCTTATGGATTGCTTTGGGTCCTAGTGTATGTTCTATTGTGGACCTCAGTTTTGATTCTAATGATAATCTCCTTTATCAGAGATCTCATTGTTACTCCTTGTGGATTTTTTCTCTTGAATGGTATTAGCCTATATTGTTAATAGTTTTGAAACCCTTGAGGTTCGTTGTGCTCCTAGGGATGGATGGAATCGTGTGCTAAGAATATTGATACGATAAAATCATGTATACATATTTTTGTTATTTGATTAAGTATTTTTAATGATTTATTCAATAATACACTTGGTATTAGGTTTCCAAAGTTTCAAAGGAGAAAATGCAGAAAAGGACCAAATTTTCCTTTTACAGGTCATGAAACCTCCTTACAAGATGTATAGTAGAGTTTCATATCATGTTGCAAGTCACGAAGCAATCCATGATAAAAGTTGTGGAAAATTGTGTAGAAGCCATTACATGATGTGAGTTTTTGATACATGTCATGAAACCTTCAAAAAAATACCTCTCGCTATCCAAAGGAAGATACACGTCGTTAATCTCAGTTACACGTCGTGAGAAGGGTCAAAGTTTCGAATATCGAAAGAGATGTGCATGAGATATGCACAGATTCAAAATTTGCGGAGAAAACCACAAATCAACATTACACAACATGGCTTCCTATTACACATCGTGTAATATTTTTCCTATAAATATAATAGCAGGCACATCAGATTTAGGAGTTTCCAGAGCACATAGATTTTGTTCTTTCATTCCTCTCTCATCATATAATACTCCCTCTACCCTAAAATCAAAATTTCTTAGTTTATTTCTATTTTTTACTTTAATACAAGCATTTTAGATCGAATTCAAGACTATTTTTCATTCTATTTACATTACCAACGTCATTTTTCTCATTTTTTTTAATTAGAAAGCCATGATGAATAGTTGGTGCAATTGTTCTCATCATTATTTCAAGTAAGTTATCAATTAAATTTTTCTTGATCTATATTTATTGTTCTCGGTCACATGTTTTTCAAAAAAAATAGCTTAAATCATTGCATGTTTTTAACTATTTAATCTCAATATTTTATGGCATGTTAAGCATGATTTCAATTTTCATTTATCTGCATTCAATCCTACCATGAGTAGCTAAACCACCTAGGGTAGGGATTGAGAGTAGGGGTATCTAAAATCAATAAATCTTTAATTCTCAACTTGGTAACCTTAAGTGATAGTAATCGAGATAAATAAAAATTGCATATCTAATTCATTCAAGCATCCCTAACCAAATAACATTTGGATGAAGGACCCTATTCTTATTAGAGTGGATTAGGCTATGACTAATAGTATAAGACACTTTATACCTTAGAATCTAAGATTAATTCATTTAGGTTGTCACTATCTCCGGACCAAGGAATAGTTACCTCTTAGGTAGAACTAGTTGGTTTGGCCATAGACAACTAGTAACCTTCGCTTGCTTCACATCATAAACCTTAGTATCCTACCAAGTTAGAATTAAGATCATCTTTTCAATGGAACCCTGAAATTGATCTTGATCCCTCCCTTATTCCTGAATTCAAACCTCAACTCTCTAGTAATAGTTTTCCCAAAATAAACCAAATTTGTGAGGAATCCTATGACAGAGTGTTCTAAGACAAATGTTTTCATTTCCAGCTCAATTCCCTATAGGATTGACCCCAAACTATCACTATAATATTTCTCAGTAGAAAGTGATGTTTTGGAAACAATCAAATATAATCTAACTGTAGCCCATGAAAATTAAATGATGTGTGTGGGCATGTCAAATTTTGGAATCATTATCAGGAAACCAAGGTTGTGTTTCACATAGGAAACCTTTTGGAAAATACCTCGGATTACCTCTCCCTTACCCCATTTTTCTCTTCTTTTCTTTCAGACACCACTGCATCTATGCTCTTGTGGAATAGTGCATGAATCATGGCCCTTCGACTCATTCAAGTAGCCTTAAATCACAAGAATAATTAGCCTTCAATCCCAAAATTGAATGGTATATCTCTAAATGCCACCAGTCAAACATGGCTGACCAAAATAATCCAGCAGGACCCAACCCACCTAACCCACTAAACATGCTACCAATAGTTTATGGAGAGAATCTGGTGCAATAATAGTGAACCATCATGGACTATGGCTTGACATCAATCCATGGTTCTACACCAAGCATCGTTCATCCTCCTATTTAAGAACACACCTTCAAAATAAAACCTGGACTCATTCACATGATCCAGAACATGGTCCAGTTCAGTGGACTTCAAAGTGAAGATCCCCATGAACACATCTCAAACTTCCTGGAATTATGAGATACCTTTCCCAACCAGGGAGTATAATATGATGTTATTAAACTTAGAATATTTACCTTCTCCCTATAGGAAATATCCAAGTATTGGCTCAAGAGTCAATCTCTCGAGTCAATCATGACTTGGGACGATCTAGCCAAAAAGTTCCTAGACAAATACTTCCCACCAATCCAGACTTTGAAGCTGTAGAATGACATTAAAAACTTTGATAATATTGATAGAGAGTCTATATGAGAATATTGGGATAGATTTAAGGATCTGATGAAAAAGTTCTTGCACAATGGACTAGACATGTGGATCCATCTCCAAACATTTTACCAAGGTCTCCATCTAACCACACACACAGTTTTCGATGTTGTAGCTGATGGCGAACTTATGTTCAAGACACCTGAAGTTGGAAGATCCATTTTGTATGAAGCCTATCACAATTCAAACCTTTGGAAGAGTGATCATAGACCACCTCAGCATGGTATACACCAAGTTGAAGAGAATAATCAACTAGATACGTAAGTCGAAGTGCCCACAAAGAAGTTAGAGTCATTCCAACTGCCTGTTACACCACCCCCTCCTCCTCATTTTATGGAAATGAAGTCATGTGAAATGTATGGTGGCCCACACTTCTGCAAGGCATGAGTTTAAGAAAAACAAGCTCAAGATTGTAATTACACCAATTTCTATCAGAAAAATCCACCATTATAATAGTAACAACAATACTATCACCAGAGGCCGACTCATTAGCCACCTCAAAATAACCAGGGATATTTTTAACAGAGAAGTGGTCAAGCACAATTTTTTACCCAAAGAACACCTGGATAACCACCTATAAACCTTTTACTAAGACCAAAATAGCGAATGAAACAAAAATCTTTCCCTCATAGAGCACAACAGCAGCTTCAACTAACTCAAACAAGACCTTAGAAGCAAATTGCTCCTCTCCAGAATAACTTAGAGAAACTCCTAGATACTTTTGTTCAAAAATCATTCCATTGAATGAATAATCAAGATACATAGATACAGAACCAATGAAATTCCCTATTTAATCTTGAAGTTTGGATGGGTCAGATATCAAAGACTCTATCAGATAGATTACTAGGTACTCTACCTGGTAATATAGAGACATACCCAAGAGAAGAAGCTAAGGTTGTAGTGCTAAGAAGTGGAAATTTTTTGTATTTTCAAAAACCATGTGAAAGAGATGAAAGAAAAAATGAGGAACCTAAGAAGAACTCACCAGTAGAAGAAGAAAAGGTTGATGAGATCACTCAAGTAATACCCTGAGAGGTATCACCAGCCATAAACACCCAAACACTTGAGCAACCAAAAGAGCTAGTCTATATTTCCCCACCACCATACAAGCCACCTCTTCCTTTTACAGAAAGATAAACATAATGTAGAAATGAGGCACAATACAAGAAGTTTTTATAAATGTTCAAGAAATTACATATCAACATACCATTTGCAGAGTCTATTTCTCAAATGCTAGTTTATACCAAATTACTAAAAGATGTGATTTAAAATATAAGAAAAATACAAGATATAGGTGTCATCTCACTAAATAAAGAATTATCTTATATTTTTCATTAGAAAATTCCACCTAATATGAGAGACACCAGAGGTTTTTCAATTCCATGTGCTATTAGAGAGTGTAAATTTGGAAGAGCTCTATGTGATCTCAAAGTAAGTATTAACCTTATGCCGATGAGTGTATTTCGCAAGTTGGTACTTCAAGAGCTCAAACCCACTCAAGTAACACTGCAAGTTGTAGACTAGTTAGTAAAGTACCGGTCACAAACCAACCTAGGTTGACCCTGAATTGGTCACCCGAGCCGGTCCGCGACATGGCCCGAGAGGCCTTCCTGATCCTCCCAGGCTGGCGACAAGTGCCAAGGCATCAACAGAGGATGTGGGAATGATTTCTCCCAACATAAATAAATAAAGCAGTAGAAATAGTACAGAGCAACATAGAATAAGTAAATCGAACAAAACGACCAAACAGGAACAAAAGAAAAAATAAAACTAACCAAACACGACGTCTGAACTAACTTCGTGTGACCTCACAGGTCACTCTCCGACTCAATGATCAAGCATCGCTCAAGGTGAGCACACTCAATTTATAGCCTGCACAAACACTAAAAATAGAAAATAACTATAGGCGTGAGTATTAAAACTTAGTAGGCTAGCCCGATATCTATTCCCAATGCACTACCCTTAAAATAAAAGAAACATCATTTCAAGATTGAACTACAATTTATAAAAGTATTTTTTTCAAAATATTTTACTTAAAAAAAAGTACGAACCATTTCCCTTAACCATTTCCAAATTTGGGTTCATTTCATTAGTGTCAATGTCTTTTTAGAAAGGGAAAGTGATGTTTATATTTTCAAATTTGTGCAAAGAGGATTAAACATTTTCATTTGAAAATCATTTCTAGAAACCAAGTCAAAACCAATTTATCAATTTCCAAGGAAAACAATAAACAAAAATTCACAAGAGTAAGTACACAACAAGGGAAATGTGGAAATGCATACAAGCACCAAATTATCACGACAAGTAACTGAAATTCAACAAACATGGGTGAACCTAGGAGATCAAGAATAATCTAGAAGACACCAATATGTGAGATATCATCCTCATTGAAAAGTCACACATGATGAAATCAAAACACACAATATGCTCGACCATCCTTTCTCAGGCAGGCTGAGGGTAAATCCCATAGTAATAAACCCAATATATCCACCTACTATGGGCCACTGGTTAGTAACATAACCTACTAGTGCAGAAATCATTCTTAGAATATTCTCTCAATATGCCATATTCTCATGTCTCAAGTGTATAGAAAAGGGGGGTGAGCCAAATTATGCCAGTCGAGCATCCAATCACATACACATATATATATAATAATAATAATGTACAACAGGCATCTCCCCGAGCCACTCCATGGGACAACCTCTTGCCTTTAGACTACTTGAGCACCCAAGAGCCTCTAAGAGCGACCTCCCAAACAATCAATCACATCTAAGGCAGGAGATTTATCCTAGGAGGGTTTGCATCAAAACATTTTTGTCTTTTTCCATAAAGTGCCAAACAGGCATTTAAACACATTTCACAATCACCACTAAAAAAAAGAACCAAAATGCTTGTTCATTCTTCAGAAGAAATGATTTATCATTATAACCAGAGCTATAATTGAAATTCCATGAATTATGTTTAAAATCCAAACTGGCATTCTTTCACTATTGGGTGTCTGTTCATCAAGAAAATATTTCAAGTGTCATGTATAAAATAAACGGTTCTTTTTACACCAAATAGTCATTTAAAAATTAATTATCATATATTAAAAATTAATTATCTTATATTATCTCACATTTATTAAAATTAATAAAATATTTATTTTTAACAATTAGTGTGTGCAAACAACAGGAAATAATGTAACTTAAATTTTTAAAAAAATCAGTGCAATGGGAACCTACCTCAAGACCAAGGCATGACGACAAAACAACCTCAGAACCAAGGCGCGATGACACAACCCATGTCTGAAATCACATGATAAATTCCAACACTCTGCATAATAAATATCAAGGACTCAGACACATACAAAAAAAACTCAACTAGAGCATGTGAAACCAAGCGGCGGGAAGAAATGCTCACCTCGAAACTGAAGCGTGACGACGACGCAAACCTGAGACCGCTTCGTGAGAGTTTTAAAACATCAAAAACCTACCAAAATGACCACTAACAATTAAACCTCTAAAATAAATAAAATAACACAATGATAGAAGTTTATTATACCAAAGGGGAGGGCTGGTCGGGACTGCGCTTGGGTGGGTGGCCTGTTCACGTGCAGTAAGGGAGGGCAGAGGCTGGGTCGAGTTGGGAGGCGGCTGGATGGGAAGCTGGCTGATAACGAGACGGTGCTACAGGGCCAAGGAGGAGGGCTGGTGCGAGGATCAGGAGAGGGAATTAGCTAAGGGAGGTGTTCGGGCAGCAGGGTTGCGAGGCGGAGGGAGTAGATGTCGGAAAGGTGGGTGAAGGAGGTTGTGTGCGCCGGAGGGCTGTTGCGCGGGTTGCTGCAAGGGAGGAGGGAGCAGGGGCATGTGATGCTGGAGGCGGCTATGCCGTTGGGAGTAGGAGGTAGATCCAAATGTTGTGGCTAGAGAGGACGAAGGTCGACATTGGCTGTTATACGAGGTCGATGGGAAGCGGTAGGGAAAAAGAACAGGAGATGGATCGCGCCGAGTCGAGGAGGTGTCCTCCGCTGGCCATGTGCGGCGCATGCAGGGGAGGGTGTGTGCCGGGCTGCTACGCTGAAGGAGGGAGACCGGCGCTGTAAGAAGCAGGAGGGTGCCATGGAGGGGAGGCGCTGCTGGCAGGACATGGTCGGCGAGGAGGGGCACGGGGTGGCTGGGTGCAGCGGGTTGGTCGGACGGTCCTGCTGTGTTGGAGGAGGCGACAAGGAGGGAGGGGAGAGCAGGATGGGTGTCGCAGCCCAGCACGCTGGAGGAAGGCGGAGGCAGGAGGGGGCGTTGAGGGAGAGAGGTGCAGCGAGGGAGGCCGAGGCAAGGGGGGTGGCGGCGCGCGGAGAAGAAAAGAAAAATGGGGGAGAGAAAAGGGTTTCCGAAAACCCTAAAAAAGTAATAAATAATAAAAATAATAATATCAATAATAATAATAATAAAATAAATAAATAAAAACAACTAAAATATTATATATATATATATATAAGTGTATTTATATACTTTTAAACTCCTACTAACTAAATAGTAATGAATCAAATAATAATAATTATAATTCAACAATAAAATAGTCTCTAGAAATTGCTTTAATTAACATCAATTTAATTGTAATATTTAGAATGAAAATAATAATGATAACAATGATAACATGAAGATAAAATTTAAAAATAATAAAATTAGTCAAATTATTTCAATAAAAATAAAATTCTTAATACAATAAAATTTAAACGACACAACAATCAACATGAGTTTTAAATATAAACACTCTTTATTTCAAAACTTCAAAGACAAAAGGATGCGTAATTGTTAGGGAGAGGTCGTGCGGCTCCAACTTCATGCTCTGCCCATGTGCCCGACGATGTCGACGCCAAAGAGCGCACGTTTTAACATAACTCAAAAAAACAATTCATCCAGGACACACCCGAACCACATAAAAAAATATTTAAGGCCGAAAATAATTAAATAAATCTATAATCATGGGTCAGGGTGTGACAATTCTCCCCACTATAACGCTTTCCGCCCCCGGAAAGCCACAACACCATCCAACTGGTCGATCAACACCTAAGGATTCTACACAACACCATCCAACCTCTTATCCCAAGGGCATCACACCGACTACCAGCGGGACTGAACCTCATTGACCGAAATAAATCACCAACATAGGGGAGGCCTAAATGGGCTCCCCACCATAAGAACTCAACTAGCATTCGATAACAACTTAATAGAAAACCCAAAGAGACTCACGATGGGTCTACCCACCATAAAGGACTAACCTATTAGCGACCAACCAGAAATCCAACTTAGGCCAGAACCAGGCCTTACTCAAGCTATAAAAATCACAGCAAAACATTTAAACCGCTCACTTCCATCCGAAAGGGATAGGAGTTGATCCAAAAAGTCTGCGCAAACCAAAAACCCTTACCCCATGGGTGGGGAGGGAGGTCCCAAGGATTGGATCAATGAAACTATGACAGACAACTACTCACACTCACCACTTCGGGGTGGACACAAACCGAAGTCGCAACTGATTCACATGGGTGGCCCACGCAAGGTCACCGATCAGCAACTTTCATAAAAAAAAGCACAATTATTGACATTGAGTGAGGGATAAGTGCACCGCGCACTTTGCAACAAGATGAAAATTGCAACGACAGAGAAACCAAGGCAGCAACACCAAAAATGTCTCACCACACAGTAGAGGCACAACCTTAACCAGACTCCTTAAAATTCCCCGGGGTTCCTGACTATGCACCGGCTTTACTCCGAGGCCTTTTGGCTGGAGCTCTGATGGATTAAGTGTCTCCTGCCTCACAGTCAGGTTCTGATAATACCAATAAGAAACATACATCTTTTGATTTGACAAAATAAAGGACAAAATTTTAAAATAAAAAAAACATACTGGCATCGAAAATCGGAGTTCATCCAAGACCCACAACATCCCATACATGTCAAAACCCAAAACATCATTAGTACACTACAACACTAAGAGATCCCTTACACTGAAAGGAAACTTACACAAGAAACTTTAAACAAAAACCCAACAGCACATCACTTCTGAGAACTTCCTCCGTGACGCTTTCTAACAACGCCCCGACAGAATCGTCGCAAGTGACCCAGGCATCCACAGGCCTGGAAGGTCTTCAGAGCACTTGGGCATGACGGCTTCTTATGACCCAGCTTGCCACACTGATAACACATGAGGATCTCTCACTCTGAAGAGGTTGATGATAGATCCCAAGGCCTCTTGATTCTGTGACCTACCCTATCCACTTTCATTTGTTTACCCATCTCCTTTCCAGAATCTTCACCATTGCTTATAGGGATCGAAGGGGGGAGGACTACTTCAAGAACTCCTGCCATCGCGGATTCGACATGAAAATCTTGTCTTGCCACATAGAAAAAAGAAGTTAGATTGGACTTTGACACCTTCGAATGTAGATCAGGGTGGAGACCTGCCTCGAAACGTCGAGCCTTCATGGTGTCATTCGTGGCATACCCTGAATCATAAGGTACTAGCTCCACAAAGCGTTGGAAATATTCCAACACGGATCTGTCACCCTGATACAGACAACACATCTCCATCCCTTTTCTCACCCTTTCTTCCTCAGAGAAATACTGACGAATGAACAATGCCTTGAAAAACTCCCAAGTAAGATCTTGATGAGGCTTGTTCCGAGACACTGACTTCCACCACATCCACGGTGAACCTTCAAGTATGAAGGTCGCAAACTTGAACTTCAACGACTCGGGCAACTCAACGAGGTTAAAGTCCCTTTCAATCTTTTGCATCCACTCCTCTACTACGGAAGTTTCTTCTTGACCATAAAAGAGAGGTGGATCTAGCTTTCGAAACTCAAGCATAAAATCCTTAGGTTGATCAACCGTACTACGATCACCCATCGAAGCTTCAAGGGAAAATCCGCTGGACAAAAAGAGTCAAGAACCTAATCAAAGACAACTCAATAAATAAAAATCCTCAAAAACAAATACTGCATATATGACAATCTCAGAACACAAGAAAACAATCCATCATAAAATCAAAACATTCCTTCTGAAAACCTCTTTAATTTAAAATAAGATTGGTGGGTTAAACCCTTATCATTGGTATTCTTTAGAGTCTCACTCACATGCATGTATCTGTGCCACCCCGAGCATCCATCCACCATACCATAAATCCACCCACATTTCCAACATACCACTATGCATGTGAGCACCGATAGGAACACCAAGGCCAAAACAAATCAACTTCATTTTCTAAAAACAAATCATTCATACCACTTCTTTGAAAACAATCCACAAATTAAACAGGTCATTTCAAACAACCATTTTTTTCAAAACCCATTTTTTTCAAATTCGAACCACTCTCAGAAGTTACAGGAGACCCAACACATCTCAAATAGGGAACTAGTGTCAGTGGGAGACATGACCATATGGTTGGTGGCCACATGTCAATCACGTCACTAACATGAAGAGTCTTTTTAGACCATTTCCCTAGCTCCACATGGCTTGTCAAGCCATGCGGCTTAGGAGGACTATTATCCCAACTCCCTTTTTCATGTCTCAATAACATAACGCTCCATAAAAACCCAAAGAAACTAATTAAACTGGACTTCCCAAGGAAACCCGAGGATCATAACAAGCAAGAGTTCACGACGCTCTTCCCACACCTACCCCTTGAGTCCCGACAATCCTACTCCATCTACCTTGACATCACAAATAAAAAAGGGCGCTCTGAAAAGTGAGGTCCGCTAAGAGCCGACCTCCCTCTGATACATTTTTTCATGAACCAACCCGGGTCGACCCTGAACCAGTCACCCGAGCCGGTCCGCGACATGGCCCGAGAGGTGTTCCCGATCCTACCAGGCTGGTGACAAGTGTCAGGGCATCAACAGAAGCTGTGGGAACGATTTCGCCCAATATAAATAAATAAAGAAGCAGAAATAGTACAGAGCAATGAAAAATAAGTAAACCGAACAAAACGACCAAACAAGAACAAAAGAAAAAATAAAACTAACCAAACACGACGTTCGAAATAACTCTGTGCGACCTCACGGGTCACTCTCTGACTCAATGATCAAGTGTCACCCAAGGTGAGCGCACTCAAGTTGTAGTCTACACAAACACTAAAAACGAAAAAGAACTATAGGCGTGAGTATTAAAACTCAGTAGGCTAGCCCAATATCTATTCCCAATGCACTACCTTTAAAATAAAAGAAACATGATTTCAAGTTTGAACTAAAATTTATAAAAGTTTGTTTTTCTAAATATTTTACTTAAAAACAAAGTATGAACCATTACCCTTAACCATTTCCAAATTTGGGTTCATTTCATTAGTGTTAATGGCTTTTTAGAAAGGGAAAGTGATGTTTATATTTTCAAATTTGTACAAAGAGGATTAAACATTTTCATTTGAAAACCATTTCTAGAAACCAAGTCAAAACCAATTTATCACTTTCCAAGGAAAACAATATACAAAAATTCACAAGAGTAAGTACACAACAAGGGCAATGTGGAAATACATACAAGCACCAAATTATCACAACAAGTAACTGAAATTCAATAGACATGGGTGAACCTAGGAGATCAAGAATAATACAGAAGACACCAATACATGAGATATCATCCTCGTTGACATGTCACACACGATGAAATCAAAACGCCCAATATGCTCAACCATACTTTCTCAGGAAAGCCGAGGGAAAATCCCATAGTAATAAACCCAATATATCCACCTACTATGGGCCACTAGTCAGTACCATAACCTACCAGTGCAGCAATCATTCTTAGAATATTCTCTCAATATGCCATATTCCCATGTCTAAAGTGTTTAGAAAATGGGGGTGAGCCAACCGATGCTAGCCGAGCATCTAATCACATACACACATATATATATAATAATAATAATGCACAACAGGCATCTCCCCGAGCCACTCAACCTCTTTCCTTTAAACTACTCGAGCACCTGGGAGCCTCTAAGTACGACCTCCCAAACAATCAATCTCAACCAAGGCAGGAGAGTTATCCTAGGAGGGTTTTCATCAAAACATTTTCATCGTTTTCCATAAAGTTCCAAACAGGAATTTAAACACATTTCACAATCACCACTAAAAAAAGAACCAAAAAACTTGTTCATGCTTCAGAAGAAATAATTTATCATTAAAACCATAGAAATAATTGAAATTCTGTGAATTATGTTTAAAATCCAAACTGTAATTCTTTCACTACTCGGTGTTCGTTCGTTAAGAAAATATTTCAAGTGTCATGTATAAAATAAACAGATCTTCTTACACCAAATAGTCATTTAAAAATTAATTATATTATATTAAAAATTAATTATCTTATATTATTTCACATTTATTAAAATTAATAAAATATTTATTTTGAACAATTAGTGTGCGCAAACAGCAGGAAATAATGTAACTTAATTTTTTTTTTAAAAGTAGTGCAATGGGAACCTACCTCAAGACCAAGGTGTGATGACAAAAAAAACCTCGGAACCAAGGCGTGATGACACAACGCGTGTCCAAATCCACGTGATAAAGTCCAAAACTCTACATAATAAATATCAAGGACTCAGACACATACAAAAAAAACTCAACTAGAGCATGCGAAACCAAGCAGCAGGAAGAAACGCTCACCTCGAAACTGATGCGCGACGATGACGCAAACCTGAGACCGCTTCGTGAGGGTTTTAAAACATCAAAAACCTACCAAAAAAGACCAATAACAATTAAACCTTTAAAATAACTAAAATAACACAATGATAGAAGTTGATTATACCAAAGGGGAGGGCTGGTCGGGACTGCGCTTGGGTGGTTGGCATGCTCGCGTGCAGCGAGGGAGGGTGGAGGCCGGGCCGAGTTGGGAGGCGGTGGGACGGGAAGCTGGCCGATGACGGGGAGGCACTACAGGGAAGAGGAGGAGGGATGGTGCGAGGATCAGGAGAGGGCACTGGCTAAGGGAGGTGTTCGGGCAGCAGGGTTGCGAGGCGGAGGGAGTAGATGTCAGAAAGGTGGGTGAAGGAGGTTTTTTGTGCTGGAGGGCTGCTGTGCGGGTTGCTACAAGGGAGTAGGGAGCAAGGGTGTGTGCTGCTGGAGGTGGTTGTGCCATTGGGAGAAGGAGGTAGATCCGGATGTTACGGTTGGAGAGGAGGAAGGCTGACGATGGCTGTTGTGTGAGGTCAACGGGCATCGGTAGGGAAAAAGAATATGAGCTGGGTCGCGCCGAGCCGAGGAGGTGTCATGCGCTGGATGGGTGCGGCGCATGCAGGGGAGGGTGTGCGTTGGGTTGTTGCGCTGAAGGAGGGAGACCGACACTGCAAGGAATAGGAGGGTGCCGCAGAGGGGAGGTGTTGCCGGCGGGACAAGGTCGGTGAGGAGGGGCGTGGGGTGGCTGGGTGCAGCGGGTTGGTCGGTCGGTCCTGCTGCATTGGAGGAGGCGGCCAGGAGGGAGGGGCGAGTAGGATGGGTGCCGCAACCCTGCACGCTGGAGGAAGGCGGAGGCAGGAGGGGGCACTGAGGGAGAGAGGTGCAGTGAGGGAGGCCGAGGAAAGGGTGGTGGCGGTGCGCGGAGAAGAAAAGAAAAACGGGGGGGAGAAAAGGGTTTCCAAAAACCCTAAAAAAAGTAATAAATAATAAAAATAATAATATAAATAATAATAATAATAAAATAAATAAATAAAACTAAAATATTATATATATATATATATAAGTTTATTTATATAATTTTAAACTCTTACTAACTAAATAGTAATGAATCAAATAATAATAATTATAATTCAACAATAAAATAGTTTCTAGCAATTGCTTTAATTAACATCAATTTAATTGTAATATTTAGAATGACAATAATAATGATAACAATGATAAAATGAAGATAAAATTTAAAAATAATAAAAGTAGTCATATTATTTCAATAAAAATAAAATTCTTAACACAATAAAATTTAAACGACACAGCAATCAACGCATGTTTTAAATATAAACACTCTTTATTTCAAAACTCCGAAGACAACGGGATGTGTAATTGTTAGGGTGAGGTCGTGCAGCTCCAAATTCATGCTCCGCTCGTGCGCCCGATGACAGTGACGCCAAAGAGAGCACGTTTTAACATAAATCAAAGAAATAATTCATCCAGGACACACCCGAACCACAGAAAAAATTATTTAAGGCCGAAAATAATTAAATAAATCTATACTCACTGGTCAGGGTGTGACAGTACCCTAGAGGAATTCTCAAGGATGTGTTAGTCAAATTTGGAAAGTTTATCTTTCCAGCAAACTTCTTAGTTTTAGACATGGAATAAGAAGGTGAAGTCCCCATTATTCTTGGAATACCATTCCTGGCCACAAGAATGGATTTGATATACGTCAATCAATGGCGGTTAATATTTCGAGTCAGAGAAGAACAAGTAGTCTTCAACCTCATCAAGGCTGCTAAATAATCAGATGATACCTTTGATTGCAACACCATCTCTCTTACCTAAGAGAGAAATGAACATATGGCTATGAAAGAAGACAGTGAGGATTCATTCCCTAATGCAGAATAAGAATATGATTTTGAATAAGTTGGATTCAATGAACCTCTCATAAGGAACATTTTCCCACCTTTCACACCCTCAATCATTCAACTAACAACACTATAATTAAAACCACTACCTAGTACTCTTAAGTATTCATACTTATAAGATTCAACCACTCTACTAGTAATCATTAACTCTAAACTATATTAGTTATAAGAGGAAATTGGTTAAAGTCTTGAAAAGACACATGCAGTCAATTTCATGAGGAGTGGCTGACATCAAAGGAATTAGTCCTACTGTATGCACTCACAAAATTTTTCTTGAGGAAGATACAAAACCCAAACACCAACCTCAAAGGTAGCTCACAACATCAATGAAGGATGTTGTTAAAAAGGAAGTACTACAACTTCTAGATGATGGAATAATTTTTTTAATATCTAATAGCGAGTAGGTGATCCTGCTTCAAGTAGTTCCCAATAAAGGTGGGGTCACAGGGGGAAAACTAATGAAAATGAATTGATCTCAACATGTACCATTATAGGATGGTGAGTTTGCATAGATTATAGAAATTTAAACATGGCAACCTAGAAAGATCGTTTCCCCTTTCCTTTCATGGATCAGATGTTTGAGAGACTAGCAAGACATGAATTTTATTGTTTTCTAGATGGATATTTAGGATACAATCAAATTGCATTTGACTTGACTGATTACTCCAGAACCACATTCACATGTTTATTTGGAACTTTCACCTATAGGTGAATGTCATTCAGTATGTGTAATGCACCGACAACATTTCAAAGATACATGATGCATATATTCTAGGATATAATAGAGGAATTCTTAGAGATATTCATGGACAACAACCATGGGGAAATGGGTCGGCCACTACCACATCCACCAAGGTGTTGTTTGTTGATCCAGCTGCCAGACTCACGACCCCGCTAAGGATCAACACCCCTCCACCACCTACCCCATCCCATCTTCCTAGAACCACAACTCCACCCTCGATAGTTAATCCACCATCCCCTACTACCATCTCATTGGAGATTCATGCATAGCATCTGCCACCACAAGCTACAATACCCTTCCTTCCACATCTGATCCATGCTAATTATGCTTTTGAAGTCATAAATATTATCAAAAGACTATGTGATCTCAAGGAAACTACAACAAGTGGATATAGACGATAGAGGAGACACTGATCTGATGGAAAAAACTCCATGATACTCTAGTCTATCCATCTAGACGACGACGAAATTTGTTAGTTCTTTATGGGAGGAAAATCATATTTCATATCTTTCCTCATTTTAGTATTCATGCTGATTGTATTTCTAGAGTATTTTTCTTTTTTTCATGATTCACTTTTACCTTTATTGTATAAACCTACCTACATATAATTCATTGTTAATCACACTATTCACCTTCTTGTATTTCTGCTTTCAAAATGTTTCAAACCTATGGGATAATGTTTTATCTAGTGCAGGATTTTTATTTCTATCCCATTTTGTAGGTAGCCCAAATTCCAATCATGACACCCAAGTTCCCTCATAGAATTTCATTTCTTAAAGGGAGCTCTCGATTCCCTCAGTCTTAAATTATTCAATTTCCATTTCATTTTCCTAAGCTTTATTTACCATAACACTCCCACAATACTTCCATGGATAGTGCAAATATTGTCTCCTTCTAAGTGTGGTGGAGTTTTTAGTGAATTTCACTTTCAAAACATTTGAATTTTTGTTTGTTCTCATCTATCTAGGAGTCATTTTTTAAATTGGAAGCATGATTTAAACCTAAAAAACATTATACCTATTTAAATAAAAAAATTTAAGTTGGCAATTGTTGGAAATCCATGTTTTATCTCTGTTTATATTTTTAGAATGATTGTTGAGCATTAGTTATTTAATTCAAATTAAACATTTTTTAAATTACTTTTAATTAAATTATTACTTGGTTTTATACCCTTAGTGATTGTCAGTTCTTATTTTTATTCTCATTCATGATAGGATTCTAAGCCTACAATTTCATATTCTTTTCTGAGCATATTTATTATGTGACACCTATAACATGTCAACCTATCAGAACTTTCATTGAGATCTTATTGATATTATTATTGAAAAAATACAATTTTAAAATGATTGAGGAAATATTTGTTGAGATAATTTTTCATGATACCCACCTTACATATTTCCTAAATTAAGCCCGTAGTTTCCATGAATAAACTTATAGGATGCAGTTATTCCAAGACGATTATCCCTTCCCACCCTGCTCTTTTTATAATGCATGAATTTACTTTGAACAAGAGTGGGGGAATCTTTTGCTCAGCATGGTATGATTTTACTGCAGAGATGTATTATGTTGCTCATCAGACCGTTTGATTGTGATCCATTTTTACTTTGTAACATTTCACATATATCTTGTTCCTTGAAAATACAAAATAAAAAGAAAAATTGACATGGTTTATGTATTAGGAAGGTTAAAAATCATCATTTCTAGACCAATGAATCCCTTGAAGGATTATATGTGGTTAGGGGATAGATTTTGGATGTGTCCTAGATGTAACGTCATAGTTCTGGAAGCCGCCGAGAGGTGCCCCGTACCCGGTTGGTCACATAGCCTCAAGCGCATTTCCCCGAACGCCAAAGGATACTGACTAGTAGTGAAGGTCTTGGGTGTGATAGTGGAGAAACTATGCCCTCATTGGCAGAGTAACACAGCAAAAGTAAAACAGATAGCAAAAGTGGAAGTAGTAAAACATGCAATAAGTAAACAGCCTAAGTAATAAACAAAAAGAGCGCACGCACACACACACATATATATATGATGCATGATACATATGTCTAGTAAAGAATTCAAACAAGTCACAATACTGGAATATAATACTAAACCAAAGTACGACAGAAGAACAGATAAAATTCTCCATATCATCTCAAGCCTCAACTTAGTCCCATGCTTCCCAGCTCTACAACAATCAAGTACTTGAAGTAGAAGGGCACTTTCTATTATCTATACCTACAATAATATAATCTGTTTGGGACC
Organism: Viscum album; assembly: GCA_963277665.1. Taxonomy (NCBI): domain Eukaryota; kingdom Viridiplantae; phylum Streptophyta; class Magnoliopsida; order Santalales; family Viscaceae; genus Viscum; species Viscum album. The sequence continues at coordinate 512,624,250 of OY728145.1, forward strand.
AAAAGCATGACCAAAAAAGGGTGTGAGACTATATCCCAGTAGGTAACCACCCCAAAGATCTGTGCCTAACAATTGGTGAATATATATGGAATTCTATAATCAAAATGAATCAGTAAACAAGGAAGTACTCAAAAGTATATAATCCTACAGTTTCAAATGCATTCAATTATCAGATATCAAGTAAGTATCTAATCATAAGCAGGGAACCCTCTGGTAATTACTCATAGCCTAACCCCTCTGGTCCAACCAAAGAAAACACAAGCAACCCTCTAGGAAGTACACACAGTCTAACCCCTCTGGTTCAGCTTTTTCATAGACTCTCTAAGGAAGAACTCACCGTCAATTCCCCCTATAGTCTCATATTGGTAACAAAAAAGGTGCTCTGGGGAAGCACTCAATGTCCAATTCCCCATGTGCCTTGCATCAAGGCACTACAGACACTCTGAGGAAGCACTTACGTCCATTCCCCCTATGGTTTTGCATCGTAACAATAAATAGACACTCTGGAGAATCCCTCAACATCCATTCTTCCTATGGTCTACTACACCAGCTTCTCACGGTCCTGTGTAAGTCAATCGAGCACAGTGATATATAACAGCCAAACTATACCTCAAGAACTACTTGGCTAAACAGTCTACAGCATAACAGCATATCAGATAAATAATATCACCCCATCCTATCAGCTTTAGGAATGGAAAGCAAGCAGCCTAACAGGATAAGCAAGACCAAATGGTCATAAATAATACAAGCATGGCTAAGACATCCATAGCATAGAAATTAACCCTATTCATTTTCAATTGACCTCTACTCAAGCATATAAATCATTGCAGGCAATAACAGGGTTAAATCTGTAACACGCAATACCCCGATCAAGGGTATTGGGCACTTTCAAACATATAACTCAAAGACTATCTACAGAAATGTACAAACCACCTACCTCGGCATTGCGAGATCGATATACATGAACCACAGTCCTTGAATCAACCTATAACGTCGTAGATCTACAAAAACTTCTAAAACATTCAACTTAGGATAAATCACAAGAGAATAGAAATCAGAAAATGAGGCTCAAGAAGAAGATAGAACTCACTAATGTGATTCCAACACAACTGACGAAGTTCGATTCAGAGAACGGATGCTCGATATAGGGCTCGGGGAAAGATCGGTGTTGTATGGATGCTCTTGGTTATAGAAGGTGCAGAAGAATATGCTTCTTCCAATTAGACATGACCTCGGTCCATTTAATGAAAAAAAAGAAAGTACACGACATGTACTTTCCCTTACTGGCCCCCGCATAAGGTGGTCTCCAGGCCACTACACACGGCTGTGTGCTCGGCCGTTACACAACCAGAACACGGCTACATGTGGCAAAAGAGTACATGGCGTGTACTTATAAGTACATGGCATGTACTTCAAAACTTTCCAGAAACTCCTCTTTTTCTCAAAAATACCAGAAAAGAGAAAAAAATACCTGAAAAGAAGATCTGGGTTCTTAAAAACTTCCCCCCTTAAATAAATATGTCCCCGAATTTCCCTAGCAAGGCTGCATAGAAGAAGAATCCTCAAAAAGCTCCAGCCACTGTAATCATACATCGGCCTCCTTCTCCCAAGTCTCGTTTTGTACTCGCCCATGCTGCCATAGCACTCATACTATAGGAATAGACTGGCCACAGAGAACTTTCAGACTTCGATCAACAATCTGGATAGGATGCTCCTCAAATGTGGCATCCACCTCTAACTCAACCTCCTCGGGTTGAAAAATATGAGATGGGTCTGAGAAGTAATGTCGAAGCTGAGAAACATGGAAGACGTCGTGCATAGCACGATACCTCTGAGGTAATTTCAACTGATAAGTAACTGGTCCAACTCTCTCCAACACCTCAAACGGCCCGACGTACCTCAGTGAAAGCTTACCCTGTCTCCTAATCCTCCTGAGTCCCAACCTCGGTGTGACATGTAGGAAAACTTGATCCCCAACCTCAAACTCTAGAGGTCATCTCCGTCGATCAACATAAGAATTCTGTTGAGACTGTGTAGTAGCCATCCTCTTTCAAATCAATTCTATCTCCCCTATGGTCTCCTGGACATGACAAGGTCCCAACATAGCTGCCTCTCCTGCCTCTAACCAGCATAAGGGTGATCGGCATAGCCTACCGTAAAAAGCCTCATAAGGTGTCATCTGAATAGTTACTTGAAAACTATTATCGTAGGCAAACTCCACAAGAGGTATGTGCTTCTCCCACGAACCTCGAAAATCTAGGATGCATGCTTGAAGCATGTCCTCAAGCACCTGAATCATACATTCGGATTGGCCATCTGTTTGGGGATGGTATGTCGTACTCAAAAGTACCTGTGTACCCAAATCCTTATGTAATCCTTGCCAAACCCAAGAAGTAAAATGGGAATCTTTGATAGAAACAATGGAGTGTGGAACTCCATGTAAATGTACAATCTCTTAGATGTACAACCTTCCCATCTCATCAACATTTAAGGTCTCCTTGATCAGTAAGAAGTGAGAAACCTTCGTGAGTCTGTCAATGACAACCCACACTGCATCGTTCCCTCGAGGCAACCTTGGTAAACCTATCATGAAATCCATCGCGACATCATTCTACTTCCACTCGGGAATGGGCAACTACTGTAAAAAACATGTTGGTCGCTAATGCTCCGCCTTCACCTGCTGACAAGTGGAACACCTCATGACGAAACTAGAAATATCTATCTTCATACCTAGCCACCAATACTGACGGTGTAGATCATGATACATCTTAGTGACGCCAGGATAAACTGCCCAAACTGAGGAATGAAAGTCTCGCATCAGCTCCTCATGTATGTCCGCTGGCACCCATACGCACCCATGAAGATGGAAGATATCATCCTTGCCTATGGTCCATCCAGGAATAGGGTCCTCTTCTGACACTCTTTCCCGTAGGACCAGGCCTTCTGAATCTGATAGCTTCCTCATTCTCACTTGATCAAGTAGAGTTGAGGTAACAACTACAGAAGAAAGAAAAGTTTGACCCTACCTATCATCCACCTCCAGATGCATCTTAGAGAACATAGTCATAATATTCCACTCACTACTGGCCTCTTGAACTGCCTGTATCTGATTCCTCCTACTCAATACATCATCCACAACATTTCCCTTCCCAGGCGTGTAGGCAAGCTCAAATTCAAAGGACTGAAGGTACTCAACCCACCTTCACTGTCTCAAATTTAGATCACACTGAGTGAATACATACTTGAGACTCTTATGGTTGGTGAAAACCACAAAATGCTCTCCCAGAAGATAATGTCTCCAACAGCGTAAAGGATGAACAACTGTAGACAACTCGAGATCATGTGTCAGGTAGTGTTCCTCTCATGTGGCCTCAACTGCCGAGACTCTTATGCAACAACCCCTTCCCCTTTCATAAGCACTACTCCCAGCCCGATACCCGATGCATCATAGTAAACAGTATAGATCTTTCCTAGATCTAGAAATACTAGTATCGGTGTTAAATTCAACCTACCTTTCAGCTCCTGAAAGGATGGCTCGTAAGAGTCTGACCACAATAACCATGATCCCTTCTTAGTCAGGCCCATTAGTGGTGCTTCTAAGCGTGAAAAGTCTTGTATGAAATGTCTATAGTAACCATCCAAACCTAGAAAACTTTATACCTCAAAGTAATTCTTCAACTGCTCCCAGGAAACTACTGGTCTCACTTTCTCTGGGTCTACTGATACTCATGTCTCTGAGATAACATGACCCAAGAAGTGAATCTGGTCCATCCAAAAGTATCATTTTGAGAGATTAGCATATAACTGATGCTCTCTCAGTGTACTCAAAACAATATCAAGATGTGAGTCATGGTCATGTCGATTGTGAGAGTACACCAAGATATCATCCACAAAGACTGCAACAAAAGAATCCAAGTAAGGATGGAACAATCGGTTCATTAGTTCCATGAAAACTGTAGGTGTGTTCGTGAGACCGAATGGCATAACCATATACTCGTATAGGTCATACCTACTCTGAAATGTTGTAAGAGGTACATCTGATGGTCTAACACACAACTAATGGTAACCGGATCTCAATTAAATCTTCAAGAACACTCGTAATCCTCGAAGTTGATCAAAGAGATCATAAATACTTGACAAGGGATATCGGTTCTTGACCATCAACTAGTTCAACTTTTGATAATTCACACAAAGTCTGAGGGTACCATCTACCTTCTTCGCAAACAGGACAGGCGAACCCCAAGGAGAAGTACTGGGTCGGATGAAACCATTTTCCTACAACTCCTCCAACTACCTCATGATCTCCTACAACTCTGATGTAGCCATCCTATAAGGAGTAATGGAAATCAGTGCCACTCTTGGCACAAGCTCGATAGAAAAGTCCACCTCTCACTCTAGAGGCAAACCTGAAAAGTCCTCTGGAAAGACATCCCTGAAACAATCCACCACTGGAGGAAAATCCATCTGTGAAGTCCCCTAGTCATCCAAATATAGACTAGCAATCTGGGTTATAACTCCTCCCAACCCATGATGCTCGGATCTCGCTCTACTCACTTGTACATCCCATTCTCCTTTGTGAAGAAACGATCTGTCCTCTAGTGATTTGAAACTCACCCTACGGTGATAGCAATCGACAACTGCCTAGAAGGGAACTAACCAGTCCATTCCAAGAATAAAATCACATCATGTCATCTCTAAGACATAAAGGTCCCATAAGAAGTGACACCCACCAACCTCTAGAGGTCACTCCTTGCACTATCGTACACTAGCCATTCTTATCCCCAATGGAGTGTCTAGCATCAAGATATCAGCAGAAGAAAAGATACAAAGTCTAAGACTCTCCACAATGACAACAGATATAAAACTATGGGAAGCCCATGTATTGAAAAGAGTAGAAGCTAAAACTGAGGCAACTAGGATCGTACCTTATACTGTTGAGGGTCCGAGATCCTGCTCCTGCTGGGTCTGCTCCATCACAAAAGTCTGGCCTGCACTGTGGCCTTGTGACCCTGCTTGACCACTCTGAGTTGATCCACCCTATTGTTGCTGAAAGCCTGGTGACTGGATACCACAGCCAAGACCTCCACCTCGGCATGAATGGTAGGAAGAACTCTAGTTCCCTAATTGATGAGAAACTAGTGGTGTTGCTCTTGAATGTGGAGTCATAGAAGAACCCTTGTCACCAGCTGCTGGTGAGAAGAACTGACAGAATCGCTAAAGATGACCCATATTGTCATAAGATCAGCACTCCACTAGATCTCTTGGGCAATGTGGCCTCATATTCCCGCTCTTCCCGCACTGGTATCACACCTCCTGGCTACCAAAAGAAGTGTCTTGCCTCCTCGGATATCCACGCGTAGAATCCCTACGGCACTTCCTGTTGTCAGTAGGAGGGATACCAACTCTGGATGTCTAGCTACCCTGTCTCACAACTCTAGAATACCTCATATTTCACTCCGTGATTAGTTCCTAGTTGACTATAGAAGTGATGAAAGTTAACCTGAAGATGTTCACCTATGATCGGATGTCGTTCCTGAGATCATCCTCAAACTTTCTTTCCAGAAATAACTCATCACCTCCTGGAATAGGCATGAAGCATTGCAGCTCTGTGAAGTGAGAAGAATACTCCATAATATAAAGAGTACTCTATTCCAGACTCATGAACTCTCAGGCTCGATCGGACCTCAAGGTCTCTGGGTAGAAGTAGTCATTGAAGGCACGCTATAACTTATCCCACACCATTACCTGCTAGTGTCCCGCCTGTGAGATCACATCCCACCAACTCTTGGCGAAGTCTCGAAGCATATACGTAGCAAGTTTCACCCTTCTCTCTAGAGGCGTCTCCAGATGCTCGAAGATCGTCAGCGTGGCTTCTAGCCATGACTTTGCAGCCTGGGTTCCTTTATCCCCTGAGAAAGTGGGAGGATGATACTGCTGAAAGACCCTCGTTAATTCCACCATAGAGGGGGCAGGATGTGGTACTCCTTGGAAGGTCTACATAAACCTCATAAAGCCCTCTCGGAACTGTGCGTCAGCACCTGTGTCCAGAATGAAGGTTGATGCCAAGATTGGCACAACTAGAGGATCTTCTGGTATTCCCTGATCAGATATATCTGGTGTCTGATCACTACCCTGTAACTGGTGGACAACTGGAGGACGTCTCGGTGGCATGACTCTTAAAGGTCAAGCACACACCTTAGATCAAGATTAACAAGGTCTGAAACTTAAAAGTGTGAGAAGGGAACAAGAGAAATAAAGCATTTAAGTTTTTTAAAACATAGATATATGGCGTGTATAATAACTACACGGTGTCTTCCCTTAAGCCTTCACATGGGCGTGTACTTTTTCCAACCCAAGTCATGTAACACCCCATACACATGGCAAGTTGTCCTAACACACAGTGTGTACTTGAATCCTCTTCCCCTACCCGAGTTATTCTACACGGTTAAGCCACACGGTTCTCCTAGAACAAGACTACATGGCGTGTTAGTGCTAGACATGGCGTATACTAGACGAACTTCACCAACCCGTGTTTTTAGTCACATGGACGGTTACCTGGGTTACACTACATAGCGTGTTCAAACATGACACGATGTGTATAACTTAAGATTCCATCCCTCCGTGTCATTAGTCACATGGGTGGACACAAGGACTACACAACACGGTGTGTACAACTGGTACACGGTGTGTTCCCCCAAATATTTCTCAACCTCATGTCTCTACCCACATAGTAGGTGACATAGTTAGAGACTACATGACGTGTACATACAGTACACGGCGTGTACTCAAGAAAAATGGTTCCTTCCTGAACAGAAGGACACATGGAGTGTATGCATCATTACACGCCGTGTATTCTTGGTTCTTCTAGAAAGTAAGCCTCAGAAACTACTCTGGAACCCAGAAAAACATTGAAATGATCATTAAAGTGCTAAATTATGATCTGTGAGGGCCCATACTACCCGCGAATCAAAGTTTGGCATCTCATACATGTCATAAAAAAGGATAATAGTGCAATGATCCACCAAATTCCGGTCCATGAGGGCCCATAACACCTCAAGAACCAAAGTTTGGCATTCATTCAAACAAAAACTTACACAACCAAGACCTTATCAAAAAGAAAGTATTCTATCAAGGCATATATCACAACAGCATGCATATCTAACACAACCTCTATCACAACAACATGCAATCACTAATGCACCCTAAATGGCATGGCAAGAATGCATGACATGTGATTTCTAGAAAGTGCCTATATGATGCATGAGATGGAATACCCTCATCTCATCAGGTTGTAAGAGAAATAAAACTCCAATAATATCAACAATAATAGCACAAAACATGTGAATCACCCAATATTAATGGTGAAATCAAATTAACTGTAAAATTGAAAAATCATAAAAAATACAATAACGAGGTAGATTGGATTTTCCCTGTATACGGGTTAGCTACTCCCAGGAACAGCTTATTACCAAGTACTTATTCTTTCCCATATCTAGCTATAGGATCCAAATAGTAAGTCAAGAAGAAAAGAATTCCTCTGATACCACTTTGTAACGTCCTGGTTCCAGAAGCCGCCCAGAGGTGCCCCATACCCGGTTGGTCACATGACCTCAAGAGAATTTTCCCGAACGTCAGAGGCTGCCGACTAGCAGCAAGGGCCTTGGGTGTGATATTGGGAAAACTATTCCCTCATTGGAAAAGTAACATAGTAGAAGTAAAATAGATAGTAATAGTGGAAGTAGTAAAACATGCAATAAGTAAACAGTAGAAGTAATAAACAACTAGAGAACGTGCACACACACACACACACACACACATATATATATATATGATACATTATACATATGTCTAGGAAAGCATACAAATGAGTCACAATACTGGAATACAATACTAAACCAAAGTATGATAGAAGAACAGATAAAATGCTCCACAGCATCGCAAGCCTCAGCTTGGTCCCACGCTCCCCAGCTCCGCAACAATCAAGTACCTGAAGTAGAAGGGCACTTTCCCTTATCTATACCTACAACAATATAATTTGTTTGGGCCCAAAATCATGACCCAAATAGGGTGTGATACTAGATCCCAGTAGTAAAACACCCCAAAGATCCGTGCCTAACATTCAATGAATATATATGGCAGTCTATAATCAAAATGAAGCAGTAAATAAGGAAGTACTCAAAAGTAAACAATCCTACAGTTTCAAATGCATTCAATTATCAGATATCAAGTAAGCAGTTAATCATAAGCATGGAACCCTCTAGGAAGTACTCACAGCCTAACCCCTCTGGTCCAACCAAATCAAACAAAAGCAACCCTCTAGGAAGCACACACAGTCTAACCCCTCTGGTTTAGCTTTTGTACAGACTCTCTGAGGAAGCACTCACCATCAATTCCCTATATAGTCTCGTATCAGTAACAAAAAGGTGCTCTGGGGAAGCACTCAACGTCCAATTCCCCTTGTGGCCTGCATCGAGGAACTACATACACTCTGAGGAAGCACTTATATCCATTCCCCCTATGGTCACGCATAGTAACAGTAAACAAACACTCTGGAGAAGCCCTCAACAGCCATTCTCCCTATGGTCTGCTACACCAGTTTCTTACGGCCCTGTGTAAGTCAATCAAGCACAGTGATATATAACGGCCAAATTATACCTCAAGAACTACTTGGCTAAACAGTCTACAACATGTTAGATAAATAATATCTTTCCATTATATCAGTACTAGGAATGGAAAGCAAGCAGTCTAATAGTCTAAGAAAGACCAAACAGTCGTAAACAATACAAGCATGGGAAAGACATCCATATCATAGTAATTAACCCTATTCATATTCAATTGACCTCTACTCAAGCATATAAATCATAGAATGCAATAACATGGTTAAATTTGTAACATGCAATACCCTGATCAAGGGTATTGGGCACTTTTGCACATATAACTCAAAGACTATCTACAAAAAGTCACAAACCACCTACCTCAGTGTCGTGATATCGATATACGTGAACCCCAAGCCTTGAATCGACCTAGAACGGCGTAGATCTATAAAAATGTCTAAAACATTCAACTGATGATAACTCACTAGAGAATAGAAATCAGGAAATGAGGTTTAAGAAGAAGAGAGAACTCACCGATGTGATTCCAACGCAACTAACAGAGTTTGATTTGGAGAATGGATGCTCGATAGGGGGCTTGAGGAAGGATCGGCATCGTACGAACGCTCTCGGTCTCAGAAGGTGAAGAAGAAGACACTTCTGCCAATTAGATGTGACCTCGACCCATTTAATGAAAAGAAATAAAGTACACAACATGTACTTGCCCTTATCATCCCCCACATAAGGCGGTCTCCAGGTCACCACACACAGTTGTGTGCTTGGCCGTTACATGGTCAGCACACGGCTACATATAGCAAAAGAGTACAGGGTGTGTACTTATAAGTACATGGCGTGTACTTCAAAAATTTCTAAAAACTCCTCTTTTTCTCAAAAAAACTAGAAAAGAGAAAAATATACCTGAAAAGAAGATTCGGGTTTTTACACTAGACACGACTTTCAAAAAATAGAAATACAAAATAAAAAGAAAGGAACAAGATACCATTCTTTCACTTACTTGACTTATACATGGATCCAACTTGATATGATGGGATTGTGGACTTTATTATCCATTTAGGAGTCATTTTATTACACTTGTTATGACATTCATGCATTATACTTCAGATCCTACCCTCATTTTTGAGCTTGTTTTTTAATTTTTACCCACCTACCCATAATCTCAGAGTCATTATAACCTTATTTCAGAAGCCCCCATGATTGATTTTTTATTTTTCTTTAAAAATGAGAGATGATAAAACCAATGCAAGCCTATGGTTAGGATCATGTACTTAGGGTATAATCATAACTTTAGTTTCATTTCACCCCAAGTGATGAGATAAAATTCATTGTGAGGTAAATTGAAAATGGGTATAGAGTTCAAGGAAAAGTTAAGAAATTGTTATTAAAAGGTTAATAATTTGTTCAAAGAATTAAGCAATGAGGCATGATTGATTTTCTATACAGGGATGAGTCTGAAGACTAACCTTTTCTACTTACACTTAGTTTTATTTACCTGGATATAATGATTATTTCCTATTTTAAAATTTTCTTAACTCTTTGAAATCATTGTTGATATCTTTTTTCTTGAGGACAATTAATTGTTTAAGTGTGGGGGAATTTGATAAGATAAAATCATATATAAATATTTTTTTCATTTGATTAAGGATTTTTAATGATGTATTCGATAATGCACTAGGCATGCATTGATTTTTTTTATGAAATAGGTTTCCAAAGTTTCAAAGGATAAAATGAAGAAAATGAGAAAATTTTCCTATTACACATCATGAAACCTCTTTACAAAATGTGTAGTAGAGTTTCACATCATTTTTCAAGTCATGAAACAATTCATGACAGAAGTCATTGAAAACTTCAAGTGGAGAATCCATTACAAGATGTGAGTTTTTGATGCATGTCGTGAAACCTTCAAAACATACCCCCCCACCAGTTGAAGGAATATACACATCGTTAATCTCAGTTACACATCGTGAGAAGGGTCAAAGTTTCAAATATCAGACAAGATACACATGAGATACGTGCAGATTCAAAATACAAAGAGAAAAGCACAAATCAACATTTCACGGCGTGTCTTCTTATTACACATCGTGTAATATTTCGCCTATAAATCTAACAGTAGGAACATCAGATTTAGGAGGCTCCAGAGTAGACAAATTTTGTTCTTTCATTCCTCTCTTGTTCTCTACTACTCCCTCTACCCCAAACTTGAAATTTATTAATTTCTTTCCATTGTTTTAGTATAATACAATCATTGTGGATCAAATTCAAGATCATTTTTCATTTCGTTTAAATTACCAATGTTGTTTCACTCATTGTTTGTTTCATGTCGCAAGCCACGAAGAACTGTTAGTGGGATTTTTCTCATCCTTATTTCAAGTAATTAGTTAATTAAATTCCTCTTGATTTATATTGCATGTTCCTAGTTGCATGTTCATCAAATTTGGTTAGCCTGAATCATTGCATGTTTTTCAACCATTTAATCTCAATTTTTGCTGGCATGTTAATCATGATTTCAATTCTTCGTTTATTTATGTTCAATACTACCATGAGTGGCTAAACCACCTAGGGTAGGGATTGAGAGTAGGGGTATCCGAACTCAATAAATATTTAATTCTCAAATTTTTAACTTTAAAGGATATTGATCAGGATAAATAACAAATTTCTATCCAATTAATTGAACATCCTTGACCATGGGAAATTTGGATGAAGTGCCCTATTCTGGTTGGAGTTGATTAGGATATGACCAATAGCTTGGGACACTTTCTTCCTTAGAAGCTAAACTTAATGCATCTAGGTTTTCACTATCTCTAAACCAAGGAATAGTTACCTCTTAGGTAGAACTATTTGGTTTGACCATATCCAAATAGTAACCTTCACTTGATTAGAATCCTAAACCTCGTGATCCTATCAAGTTAGAATTAAGATCATCTTTTCAAGAGAACCCCAAAATTGATCATGATCCCTTCCTTATTCCTGAATTCAAACCTCAACTCTCTAGCAATAGTTTTATCAAACTGAACCAAATTCATGATTACTCCTACACTAAAGGGTTCCAAGACAAAGGTTTCCATTATCATCCCAATTCACTATGGGATTGACCCCAGACTATCAATATATTGCATCTCAGTAGGAAGTGAATTTTGGGAAACAATCAAATCTAATCTGACCACATCCAGCGCGAATTAAACAAATCATACGAGCGCATAAAATATATAGATGTTTGGGGTTATTGTTATTCTAAATAACTCATGTTGCATCCTTCCATGGGTACCTACAAATGGTAAATGTTTGATATCATTTGGGTTGGTTGTCATTCCTTAGTATCATATTATTTTTTCCTTGATGGTTAGAGATCAGTCTCTATGTAATGGAAGATCTTCCTCATGAGAGTGTAGTGACATTCTTGTACATGAACCATGTTGTTTCAAGAACTTTTTGGTTGTAATTGGATAGGCCTTGTGAATTTACTCGGGTAACTAGGATGATGTAGATTCTTGATGGACCAGGAACCTAGAGGTGCTGGTGGATGATTTGATAAGATCATAAAGGTGTGAGACTCGGTGTTAAAAATACTAGGTTTACCATCGATTACTTTACCAGTGAAGAAATCTTTGTCAGTTTTTTGCCTTTCTGGTGGATGGTGGGATTATTGATGGATCTTTAGAGCATTGTATCTTTTGGTGAATCATTAAATGGTGGGGAGACTTATGATAGGACTCCTATTCTTTATGATTGTTTTCTAGTTCCTCTTGGTGTTTTTTAGTTTTTGTTTTGAGACATGTGTTGATCTCAGTGGATCATGGAGTGCCAATTTTTTAGGTCAGCTGCCTTTGGAGGAATACAACTTGAAATATTCCAACTTGTGTTTTTATAAGAACCTGAATGCGGTGGGTTGGAACTGCATCGAGCTCATCATATTGGGTATAATTGAGGTGTTGAGCATGACCATTGGAGATACTTCTTGGGGATAGGAAGTATTTAAAGGGGGATGATTTTATCAACTTGGTTTTTATAAACCTTTCTTGGTTTTAATTCAAAGGTTTTTTGTGTGAAAATGTAAAGAATTTGAACTTTATTTTTACCATTATGTATGGATTAGGGCCCACGTAAAGGTAAGTGCACCCTACCCTTACATGGGGAGGTTTTTAAGAGTTATGTAAGGGTAAATCGGCTATTATGTAAGGATGTGTTGGTTTTTTAGGTGCTATGTAAAGGTAATCCACACACTATGTAAGGGTAGTCGGAGCATCTATGCGCTATGTAAGGGTCATCCTAAAAACCTATCGCTCGCATAAGGATAAACACGAGTTACGTAAGGGTAGAATAAAAATTATTTATGATGTGTAAGGGTACTTAGGGCACTACATAAGGGTAAGCAGGGCTTTATAAGGGCAATCTAAATTCACATAAGGGTAAGTCAACATTGTGTAAGGGTGTCTTGGGTTTTATTAGGTTGTGTAAGGGTAGCCTAGAATTACGTAAGGGTAGCTCCTGGTTTTTAAAAGTCACTTAATAGTAACCCAAGGTTGTGTAAGGGTGATCTCTTAACCTTACCCAAAGGATAGAATTTGTGTAAGGATAAAACCATGTTACCCTTATACAGTGCCCTTTTTGGGAGGAAAATAATTAAAAACTCCTTTTTGTGTTTCTCTTTCCCCAAATTTCACCTGTAATGTGTTTCAATGGTTCTAAATGGAACAAATCATGGAATTAATGTAACATCCTGGTTTTGGGAGTCGCCCATATATGCCCCATACCCAGTTGGTTACATGGTCTCAAGCGCATTTCTCCAAATGTCAGAAGCTGCCGACTAGCAGTGAGGGCCTTGAGTGTGATAGTGGGGAAACTATGCACTCATTGGCAGAGTAATACAGTGGAAATAAAAAGATAACAATAGCGGAAGTAGTAATAACATATAATAATTAAACAGTAGAAGACTAGAATTAATAACAATGGGAGTACATATATTTAAATGATGAATGATACATATTTCTAGGAAAGCATCCCAACAACTCACAATGTTGGAATACAGTACTAAACCAAAGTACAAAGAAAACAAAGAAACTCTGCTAGCATCGCAAGCCTCAGCTTGGTTTCATGCTCTCCAACTCCACAGAAATCAAGTACCTTAAGTAGAAGGGTGATTTATTATTCACGCTCAAATTTACCCAAGAGATGAAGGTACAAAGGTCCTTATAGTCTAGCTTGGGTTGTTGAATCCACTGAGACCTCAGAAGATACCTAAGATGCACAACCTATGAGACGGATTTTTGGCTATGAAGTGGCCAACTTGGTTTTGATTTTAGATGGTTTTAAATAACACTAAGAAACATAAGTGAATTCAATTTAATGAAAATGTGTTGATCTTAGGATTATTCTCAGGGTGGATTGAATGAATTTTACTTCTTTAGACAATTTTGGTTTTATTAATTCTTGATGAATCCATTATTCAAAATAACACTACCTTCATAATTTTCTGGTTTGATGCTAAATAAACTTAATTTCTAATCCCCTAAACACTTAGAGAACCAAATTCATGATCTCTCCAAGGTATATGGTTATTTTAGTACTTGGATTTAGCTTCCTCAAACACAGTGAAGATGAAGTGTGTAAATAACTGAAGAATGGAAGTCTTAAATTAGTTAACCAATTAACAACAATTTGTTCATAAAATAACATTAAATCTAGACTTTGAATCTTCCTAAGATCATCCCATTAAAGTTTTATCCCTCCATTTATGGTATACTCTCAATGGTAGGTGGAAGATGGCTTACAAGAATTGGATTGAAGAAATTAAAATTGCGGAAATAACAAGCACTCCTTCGTGTATGTGAATGAAATTCACACCTATGTGTGAAATAATTCACCAAAACACACATATATCACTTTTATTTGATATTATAGAGTTTTAATGAAATAAATTTGAAGAATATAATAGAAATATATTGATTAAGAACATAGGAATACAAAAAGAAACTTACATGGCAATTGAAAACATCACAAATGAACTTGGCATAATAACATTACATAAAAAACAAGATATGTCCCTTAACCCTCACCAACACTGCCTTAAATAGGAAATTGGTAAGCATTAGGCATATCCTCAATAAATTTATGCTTAATTATTAAATTAATTTAGGCTTTAGGGTGGTGGAAAGTAATGGATAAAAATTGATTCCCTCCTTTGACCCGAAGTGGAATCCAGCTTGCATCCACTGAACAGACGCATCTAAATGACCTTTTAGATGGTAGAATTAGAGTGGTCCATAGAATAAGAAAATGGATATACGGTTTTCTCCTAACCTCCTGTAAAATTTGGGCTCATTTGGAGTTGTGAATCAGGATTTGTGTTCAATTTAGTGGGATAACATTCTGGGTCATAGATTCTGGCCCAGATTTTGATATTCTTTTTGGGACGCCTTAGTTTCCATCATTTAGGAAGAATTAGCACTGTATCCTCAAGAATTATTTGTTCCTATATATGTATTATATAATCCCACGAAATTTGGGCTTTATTGGGCCTGTATTGTGGGCCCCACATTTTCATCAGTGAGCTGGTGTCCAATATGCCTTCTCTAGAATTGCTTTCATTCATCTCCAAATATCCCCATCATCCTTAATGAATCCTCCATTTATCCCTGAATGAAAAAATTTCATATTAAAGTTTAGATAAATTTCACAAAATATCAAATTAAAATATGGAAAATTAAATTCCTTAAAATCATATGAATCATTGGGCCTAAATTGGTGTACATTAGGCATGAAGTGCACAAATGATTAGAATGGATGTTCAAAATTAAAATACACTAACTCAAGACCATAAGATCAAAAATGAACATTTAATACCATTGAAATTTAATTAAATATGTGTTTTTATTGGAAAATCACACCCCCCCAACTTGAGATTTGATAGTCCCGAGCGAAATGTATCTCAACAATATGAAATTTGAATTCCCTTTTCCAAAAACATTTTAATACACAATGATCACAAAAAACCCTTATACCAAACAATAATGAAACCCATAAAAACATTTTAATACAAGATAGTTTCATAAGCAGATCTCAATCCCAAGCTCATTCCTTTGTTCAAATTCATTGTCATATTTCATCCAATATCAATTAAGTATGAGGATGTGTTGTATATCACAATAGACACGGGGGTTCATCTTTATTCAAGGGGGAAATGACGGAATCACTAGGTGGAATCACATTTAAATATTAAGATGATTATTCAATTTTTTTTGAAATATTTACATGGTAATTGAAATTTCACTCAAAAGAGTCAACCCATGTAGCGAGACTTTGTCGATGACTCCCAAACTCAAAGACCTTAGGGCACCAAGTGAATCCCACATACTCAGGCATCATCTCGAGTTAACTCAGTCAAAAAAAAGTCAAATTATCACAAATAGAGATAAAATTACTAACTCAGGGACAAAAAACTATTGAGTCATGATCCCCAAGTTCCGAAAGCCACACATTATGTCATTTCATTGCTATATGCGCAAATTTTTTTTTTTTTTTATTTTGATTTTTTTTTATTTTTTTGAATACTCATATTAAAACTAAAATGATTACAAAACCTATGATATTTATTTGGGGGACCCTATAAACTCAAACTAATACCCCACTATCCAAAGGACGTGCATTATGATCTTTTTTTTATTTGGATGAAAATATAAATGATGAAATATCACATTAGACAGCCACACTTTCCAAAATCTATGCTCATGAAATTATACATGGATTAAAATCAGAATCGGGGAATGCTAAATTATTTGATATTCAGTTTCAAAGTTTTCAATTTGTATTATCATGTTCAAATTTAAATGAATTTTTCCTTCCATTTACACACATTTTTTTTCAAATCATTTTTTTTTCACACAAAAGCAAAAAAAATTATTTCATCTCCCCACAACTTAAAATAACATTGTCCCCAGTGTTTGAAAAAAAGAAAATTTAGAAGGAGTAGAGGCAGACAAGAGAATTTCAAAAAGGAAATTGAAATACGAGGATCATGGAATGAAGTCACCTGGTGGTTGAAGTTGAAGTTCTTGCTGCTCCAATTTAGTCCTTTGATATCCATGTCACTCACAGAGTTCCCTAGTTGAAAAAGGAAAAAAACAAACAAACAAACAAAACAAAACAAAACAATATATATATATATAAAGTAAAATATAAGTATATATATATAAATTATAGAATAAGGAAGCACAATAAGCCGTAGGTCAGTGGTAAGTGCGCGCCCATGTCTCCCTTCGGTCCCGGGTTCGATTCCCTGTGGCTTCGCCGGTTGTGACGGGGTTTGACCCACGACCTACGATGTGTCCCTTTTTTTATTATTATATATTTTTTGTATTTTTATTTTAACTGACAAACACATAAAAATAAAATAAAATAAACTGATGATACATTGTCTTCTTTTTAAATTTCTAAGTACGATATTACTCAAGGATCACACCACGTGACACGGATGAATATGGTACTCCTCTTTCATACCCATCCATACTCATAATAGAAGAATAGATCAACAGTCTCTTTTTTTATTATTTTTAAATATAAAAATGATTCATTAATCCTATTTAAAATATAAAGTTGATTAAAACAACAAAATGATTGGAAACTTGAAAACCATGGGTTGCCTCCCATGCAATGCTTTGTTTAACATCGTTAGCTTGACTTGGACCACTAATTGATTAATTGTTTTCATCATAAAAGGTAGGTTCACACAATTATTCATCAAATTCATGTTTTTGGAATGGTTCTATGAATGGTTTGACTCTATGACCATTAACTTTAAATGTTTGACCATTTGTGGGATCTTGAATGTCAACAACCCCATGGGGGTACACCTTATGCACTATGTATGGACCTGACCATCTAGACCTCAACTTTATTGGGTGTAAATGAAGTTTAGAACTATACAAAATCAATAGGTTTACCCGGTATAATGTGTTTGGTTTTAAGATTCTGAGATTGGTAGGCTTGTACTTTAGCTTTATTGATCCTTGAATTTTTATAAGCCTTCATCCTAAGTTCCTCAAGTTCATTGAGATCTAATTTCTTTTTTGTTTTGGCCAATGAGAGATCATAATTCATTTTCTTAATTTTCCAAAAGCCTTATGTTCAATATCAACTGGAAAATGGCATGCTTTACCATAAACCAACCTATATGGGGACATTCCTAAAATGGTTTTATATGCAGTTTGATAGACCCAAATAGCATCTAAGAGTTTGATCAACCAATCTTTCCTAGATAGATTAACAGTTTTCTCAAGAATTTGTTTGATTTCTCAATTGGCTAACTCATCTTAACCATTGGTCTGTGGGTGGTAAGAATTTGACACTTTGTGAGAAATTCCATACTTTTCCATGAGTAATGATAATGGACGATTGCAAAAATGAGTTCCATGATCACTAATGATATCCCTAGGAATTCCAAATCTAGAGAAGATGTTTTCTTTTAAAAATATAATCACAGTTTGATGATCATTGGATTTTGTGGGAATGGCCTCAACCCATTTTGAGACATAATCAATAGTTAAGATAGTGTAAAGATATACCCTATAGTTTGGTAAGGGACCCATGAAATCAATTCCCCAACAGTCAAAGATTTCAACCACTAAGATGGGAGTGAGTGGCATTTGATTCCTTTTTGTGATGGACCTTACTTGTTGACACCTAGGATAGATTTGACAAAATGTGTAGGAGTCCCTTGAAAGGGTGGGCCAGAAGAGACCACACTGAAGAATATTAGTAGATGTTTTATTAGAAGAAAAGTGAACTCCACATGCCTCACTATGACAGAATTTAAGGATGGACTCTTGTTCAGATTTTGGGACACACCTCATAATGACTTGGTTAGGGCAGAACTTATAGAGGTATGGATCATCAAACACATAATTCCAAACATCATAAAGGAATTTCCTTTGAGCTTGAGTCCCTAATAATTTTGGAACGACTCCTGTAACTAAGAAATTGGCTATGTCGGCATACCAAGGGTAGTCACTCACAGAGTATAGGTGTTCATCAGGGAATGAATCAAACACAGAAAGGTGATTTGTGTTATATTTTAATTCCATCCTAGAGATATGATCAGCTACAACATTTTCAATACCCTTTTTATCCTTGATTGTGAGGTCAAATTCTTATAAGAGAATGAACCACCTAATTAGTCTAGCCTTAGAATCTTGTTTTTGGAAGAGGTATTTTAGTGCAGAATGGTCAGTGAACACAGTGATGGGGGATCCTAAGAGGTTGGACCTAAACTTATCTAAGGAAAACACAATAGCAAGTAACTCCTTTTCAGTGGTGGTGTAGTTTATTTGGACATCATTTAAGGATTTGATTGCATAAGAAATTACATAAGGAGTTTTATCACAACATTGTCCTAACACAGCTCCTACAATAAAGTCACTGGCATCACACATAAGTTCAAAAGGAAGGTTTCAATTTGTAGATTTCATAATGGGAGGAGATGTGAGAGAGGATTTGAGGGTTGATAATGAACCCTCATAGCTTTATTTCCAAACAAATGGAGCATCCTTTACTAGGAGAGCACAAAGGGGATGGGAGATTGAACTAAAGTCCTTGATGAATCTTCTATAGAAACCAGCATGTCCTAAGAAATACCTCACTTCCTTAATAGTTCTGGGTGATAGAAGGTGACAAATAATGTCAACCTTTTCTTTATCAACTTCAATCCCCCTACCTGAGACTATATGGTCAAGGACTAATCCCTGTTTAACCATGAAATGTCATTTTTCCCAGTTTAGGACTAGATTCGTTTCTTCACATATGGACAAAACTCTCTCCACATTCCTAAGACATCCCTAAAATGTATCCCCAAACACAGATAAGTCATCCATGAAGACCTCTAGAAAATCCCCTACCATGTCTGAGAAGATTCCCATCATGCACCGCTAGAAGGTTCCAGGGGCATTTAATAACCTTAAGGGCATGCGTTTGAAGGCAAAGGTACCGAATGGACAGGTGAAAGTAGTCTTCCCTTTATCCTCTAGGGATACATCAATCTAATTGTACCCCGAGTACCCATCTAAGAAATGGTAGAAGGCATGACCTACCACTCTCTCAAGGACTTGGTCAATAAATGGTAAGGGGAAATGGTCCTTCTCGGTAAATGAGTTTAGCTTCCTATAGTCGATGCAGACTCTCCATCCACTACTCACCCTAGTTGGAAGAATCTCTCCATCCTTATTGGTTATCACTGTGATTCCTGCCTTCTTGGGAACCAATTGGATTGGGCTCTCCCACTCACTCTTAGCTATGGGATAGATGATACCAGATTTTAACAATTTCAGAAGTTCCTTCCTTAATACCTCCATGAGATTAGGATTTAGTCTCCGCTGAGGTTGACGACATGGCTTTAAATCTGATTCTAGAATAATCCTATGAGTCCCGATTAGTGGGCTAATCCTAGGAATATCATACAGGGTCCAACCAATGGCTTTCTTATGTTTCCTAAGGACATCTAGAAGCATCCTCTCATGATTGGATTCAAGAGAAGAAGAAATGATAATAGGATGTGTTTGATTTTCCCCTAGGAAGGAATACTTGAGTGAAGTGGGAAGTTCCTTCAATTCAAGATCAGGTTGGTTCATAATTTCAGAAGAATATTGGGACATTGGATTAAGATCGATTTTGTTTCCTAGAATTTTAGATAGCATTGAATCCCCATGTGTATAAGTTTCAGCTAAAATATTGGTTTGATAAGATTTAGGGAAGGAAGTTTGATTAGTCTCCATGAAAGTGGTTTCCTGAAAGGTTTCACTGATTATTGGACCTAATACTTCATCATAAGATTAATTTGAAAATGATTCAATCCAAGGAGATAAATTTTTTTCATGTGAACAAAGGAAATCAATATCATCCTGACTTAAACATCCATCAAATATTCATTGATGTTCAATGGATTCATTATCGATTCTTCCTATTATGTTTACTTCATGAATGTCCTCATCATCCCATATTTTTGAGCTTGCATTATAGATGTTCAAGTCTAGACTCATGTTTCCAAAGGTGATGGTCATGTTCCCATTTCGGACTTGGATAACAGAGTTGATTGTTGCAAGGAAAGGACGACCAAGGATGATTGGGGTTTGTTCCTTATTTCCTAAGTTTGGATGGTTGTTAAGGACAATGAAGTCAGCAAGGTAGATGAATTTTTCAACCTTTACCAGAACTTTTTTTAAAATCCCCTTTGGAACCCTAATGCTACGATCAACAAGTTGAAGTGTGACAGATGTGGGTTGGAGCTCTTCTAGGCCTAAATGTCAATACACAACATATGGGATGAGATTGAAACTAGCACCTAGGTCACACAAGGCCTTGACAAATTTTCTCTCTCCTAGTTCAACATTAATGTAAGGGCAACCTGGTTCTTTTAACTTAGGAGGAATGGTCCCTTGAATGGTGGTACTCACATTTGCAACCAAAAGGAATTGGTTTTTATGTGAAAAAAATATTTTAAAAGTGAAAAAGTACTTAAGGTACTTTGAGTATGTAGGTATGGTTTGGATTGCATCGAGAAGGGGAATGTTCAACTTGACTTGTGAGAATATTTCTCTTAATGTTTCACTCAATTCAGGCTTGGTTTTCCCCCTCATGCATTGAGGAAATGGTGCAGGTTGTGGGGTTGTTTGTTGAAGAGTTGTTTCTTTGACAATGTTATTGTGTTTTTTAGTTTGATCATTTGGTTAATTTGAATTTTCATCCAAGTTTGAATCTTCATATGGGTTCTAAATTAGTTGTTCAGGTTTCTCAATTGATTTACCACTTCTTAAAATAGTCACAACCTTTAGTTTTTCATGAGTTGTTTGAGTGCAACTTGACTCTCCCCTTAAATTTGAGGATAGTATCGTCGGAGTAGGCATGGGTTCCTTTCCAGTTTTGATGGTTTAAAGTTCTTGTTTAAGAGAAGAGACTTCTGAGTTCATCCTTTCCATTTTTTTGCACAGTTGTTCTAGTAGGCTTTGTGGAACAGTTTGGGTTGGTGCTTGAGAAGATTGGTTTATCCCAGGGGGATATTTTGGAGGTGGGATGGTTTGTTGAAAATGGACCAGTGGTTGTTTGTATTGGATAGTTTGGGTTTGGAACTGGTTATGGGTTTGGTAGTTCTTATGGGGGTAAGGATTTTGTCCCTGTGGTTGGCTAGGTTATTGGTTATCTTTCCAGCGGAAGCCTGGGTGGTCATTATACCTTGGGTTGAAGGTGTTTTGGTATTGAGGCTTTTGAAAGTTCAAGGAATTTACTTCCACTGGGGGTCCTCCTAAAAGAACATCCTTGATGGATGGAATGGTTGGGTAGTTATCTGTCTTATGGTCATTTTTGTCACAAATTGTGCAAACAGGGTCTGCAGTTTGGATTTAATGGACTTTCCTAAGGTCTATCTCTTCAACCTTCCTAAAGAGTGTTGCGAGTTTAGCCCTAAGGATTTCCTCTTCTCTAAGTGTATGAATTCCAGTAGTTCTTTGTGGCTTTTCAGAATAAGTTTAAGTTCACAATGTTTGGTTTTGTTCAGTAAGGATTTCTAGATACTCATAAGCATCATTTAGGGCTTTGTTTTTAAAGGTTTCATTACACATCATGTCAATGAATTGTTTGTTCCCTGGGCCCAACCCTTAATAAAAAATTATCACTTGTTCAGGTATAGAAAAACCATGATTTGAAACCATGTTTAGGGTGTCTTTAAACCTCTCCCATGTTTCATAGAATGACTCTCCCTCTTTTTCAAAAAAAATTTGGATGCTCTATTTAAGTTCAATTGTTTTGTGGTGGGGAAATTATTTTTTGTATAATTCTCTTTGTAATTGGTCCTAAGAGTTGATGGATGATGGTCTCAAATTTTTTAGCCAATTTTTAGCTCGATCCTTTAAATAAAAAGGAAATATCCTCATCTTAGCTGATTCTAGTTGATGTGGGGGACACATGGTTTCTACAATGTCATTGAACTCCTTGATGTGAAGGTAGGGCATCTCAGACTCCATTCCATGGAAAGTGGGAAGGTGGTTTAAGACATGAGGTTTAAAGATTTAGTTGGAATATCTTAAGTAATTGTGTCTAATTCATGAGGGGGCATTGGTCTAGTTAGGTGTGAGGTAGTCATTCATGGTTTGATCAACTGCATTCCCCAAGTTTGGGGCTACCTCATTTGGGTTTCCATTTTGGTTCCCACTTGGGTTTATGAGTTGGTTTCTTTGAATACCTTCCATTGAAATGGGCTCAATTTTTGAATCTCGAGTATTAGGAAGATTAGGATCTAATGTAAAGAGTTCCCTTAGTGTACTTGACTCTCCAACCCTGGAACTTTCTACCCTAACTAGTCTATTTGAATAATCACGGGTGTAGGCGGACATGCACCAAAAGGAAAAAAAGCAAGAAAGGGACAATATAAGATATCTTGGGTGAGAATAGAAGAATGGGGGTGAGGAAAGAAGGTTTTGGTCTAAGGTAATTATTTGGTCCCTGCCAATGACACCAAAATTTGATTCGCACTCAAATTTACCTAAGAGA
Source organism: Viscum album (assembly GCA_963277665.1). Taxonomy (NCBI): domain Eukaryota; kingdom Viridiplantae; phylum Streptophyta; class Magnoliopsida; order Santalales; family Viscaceae; genus Viscum; species Viscum album. The sequence goes on from OY728145.1 coordinate 512,647,385, forward strand.
TGAAGGTAGAACGGTCCTTGTAGTCTAGCTTGGGTTGTCGAATCCACTGATACCTAAGAAGATACCAAAGATGAAAAAAATTATGAGATTGATTTTTTGGCTATGAATTGGCCAACATGGTTTTGATTTTAGATGGTTTTAAAGAATACTAAGAAACTTAAGTGAATTCAATTTAATGAAAATGGGTTGATCTTAGGATTATTCTCAGGGTGGATTGAATGAATTTTACTTCTTTAGACAATTTTGGTTTTATTAATTCTTAATGAATCCATTCTTCAAAATAACACTACCTTCATAATTTTCTAGTTTAATGCTAAATAAACTCAATTAATAATCCCATACACACTTATAGAACCAATTTCATGATCTCTCCAAGGTATATTGTGATTTTAGTACTTGGATTTAGCTTCCTCAAACATAGTGAAGATGAAGAGTGTAAATAACTGAAGAATGGAAGTATTAAATTAGTTAACCAATTAACAACAATTCGTTCATAAAATAACATTCAATCCAGAATTTGAATCTTCCTAAGATCATACCATTAAAGGGTTATCCCTCCATTGATGTTATACTCTCAATGGTAGTCGGAAGATGGCTTACAAGAATTGGATTGAAGAAATTAAAATCGCGGAAATAACGAGCACTCCTCCATGTATGTGAATGAAATTCAAAACTATGTGTGAACTAATTCACCAAAACGTAGATATATCACTGTGATTTGTGATTATAGAGTTTTAATGAAATAAATGGGAAGAATATAAGAGAAATATATTGATTAATAACATAGGAATGAAAAAAGAAACTTACATGGAAATTGAAAACATCACAAATGAACTTGGCATAACAAAATTACATAAAAAAATAAGAGATGTCCCTTCCCCCTCACCAAAAATGCCTTAAATAGTCAATTGGGAAGCCTTAGGCCGAGATTCAATAAATTTATATCCAATTATTAAATTAATTTAGGCCTTAGCATGGTGGAAAGTAGTGGATAAAAATTGATTCCCTCCTTTGACCTGAAGTGCAATCCAGCTTGCATCCACCGAACAGACGTGTCGCAATGACCTTGTAGATGGAAGAATTAGAGTAGAACATAGAAGAATAAAATGTATATACGGATGTCTCCTAACCTCCTGTAAAATTTGGGCCCATTTGGAGTTTTGAATTGGGAGTTATGGATGATTTAGGGGGATAATATTTTGGGCCGCAGATTCTGGCCCAGATTTTGATATTCTGTTTGGGCCGCCTTAATTTCCATAATGGAGGCCTAATTAGCACTATATTTTGGAGAATTATTTGTTACTATATATTTATTCTAGAATCCCACAAAATTTGGGCTTCATTGGGCCTGTATTGTGGGCCCCACATTCTCATGAGTGGGCTGGTGTCCAATGTGCCTTCTCTAGAATTGCTTACATTCATCTCCAAATATCCCCATCATCCTTTATGAATCCTCCATTGATCCCTGAATGAAAAATGTTTATATTAAAGTTTATATACATTTAAAAAAATATCAAATTAAAATATGGAAAATTAAATTCCTTAAAATCTTATGAATCATTGGGCCTAAATTGGTGTACATTAGGTATGAAGTGCACAAATGATGAGAATGGATGTTCAAAATTAAAATCCACTAACTCAGGCCCATAAGATCAAAAATGAACATTTAATACCATTAAAATGTAATTAAAATATGTGTTTTTATTGGATAATGTCACGAACCAGGCTGGGTCGTCATCCGACCCGGTGCCCAACCTGATCCGCGACATGGCCTGAAGGGTGTTCCTGATCCCCACGGGCTGGCAAATAGTGTCGGGCACCACAATGAAGCAGTTGGGAATTATTTATCCCATAAAATACATAAACAAACGACATAAACTAAACAAGGTAGTTAAATACTTGTAGTTTAAAATATAACAAGGATGGACAGTTAAACATACCTCTAAGAGACCTCATGGGTCACCACTAAACACATAAATAAGCTTACTACAAGAGAGATCTAAAACAAGAACCCAAAACTGAAAAGATAAAGTAGGCATGAGCACCGAGATGCTTAGTAGGAAAGCCAAAATACAACAACACCCTATTCCCCTACCTTTAATAAGAAATCCAAATCATGCTAGTTTGAAATTAAGGCATAATAGAATAATGTTTTTTGCTCTTTCCAAATTCAAATAACAAAATTGCATTTCTAAGAAAAACATTTCTACTCCCTTTTCAAAATAGGTTTTGAGCATGCATTAACATTTAAAAATTTAAGGATACCAATTTAGATTAAAATATGGTTTTCAAAAAAGAGGAAATAAGTATAAAACAACTGAATTAAAAGAACGTATCACAAGCACCATGGGAAGTCCCTAAGCAGCTAGTGTTAGTTGGGGGGCTAGGATCTTCATGTCTCGGTGAAACGTGTCTTAGAAACCACAACCCTCATAAAAAGTGTCTTAAAAGGCCACGAACCTCAGAAAACGTGGCTTAGAAGGCCACGGCCCTCAGAAAATGTGGCTTAGAAGGCAACAACCCTCAGTCATTCATATGTTTAGTTAGTGTTGAAATCGTCAAACCTGCAGTGATACCGGGTCAAGTCATATCCAGACCATTATCCCACGAGTCCTAGTTCACCCACCTAGATATCCAGGTTTCCCATTGTGATCTATTTCAAGTGGTGGTGAGTTTTTATCAAGTAAACATATATGTACACAAAACTTTCTTTATCCAAAACTCATTCAACCTCTCACCATTGTTCTCCCTCCTTAAGCGCATTCCCCCTATTTCACGCCACATAAAGCATAAGCATCAACACTAGGCACATATAAAAAATCACATTTTTAAAATTAAGGTGAATGTCTCAAGTGGGGTTTTCCATTTTTGCAAACCAATCTCAAAGTGCTAAATGGGCCTCATCACTTTACAAGGAGTATTCATCATTTTAGAACACATAAAGGTACTATATGTTTAAAACAATCTTAAAACCACACTCAAAATGAAGTAATACTTTTAAGAAGATCAAACCATCCTTTAATCTTGTGTTCACACCAAAACCCATTTTGAAAATTACTTTGGAACCCCTTTTTAGAAATAATGCATGTCGTTACACTTTCATAACAAAACCGAACGAAAGGCCACACATCTTTTGGAAATACACATTTCATGTTCAAACACCTATGAAACCACTTTTTAAGAACCAAAACCATATATATATAGTGCATATGAATTTGACATAAAAAACAAGGAAATAATTTCAAAGAAACATCAAGAAAAAATGGAAATTCTAATTAAAGATTAGGGCATAGGGGACCTACCTCAGGGTGGAACCAAGTTGTCTACATCGGCTCTTGGCACTTTCTAACTAAAAGTTGTTGCTCCCCCACTAATCATATGCACTTTCACATACATATAAGGACACTTAGCCCCTATGTACACATCTTCATGTCCAGGAACATGTGCAAGGGGATCCTTACACATATGCTTATATGCATATACTAATCACCACTCACCTACGTATGCATTTTCATATATATACATGGGCACACCTAGCCTCAGACATGTATATTCACTGCCATGGATGACTATAAATGTAATGGGGGAACCCACATATATATATACTTACCTATGCACATGTAGGTGAGTCGCCTTGGACCCGGCGACTCCAAACCACGAATCAGGGACCACGCACTACACATATAATTTAATAAAATAATTAAACACTTAAAAAATCTATAAAAAATTTCAAAATAACACATCAATGATTTTCACCAATGACACACCACTTACATAACTCATAACACCCATTGAAAATATTAAAAGAAAAGCACATAATCAATTTAACCATTTCCAAAAGCTATTTCAAATCGTCATATAAACTGAAACCAATTCCAAAACATGAATTTCATTGTTTAAACCATTTAAAATTTACATTTAGAAATACATGATGATTCAAACATGCCAAATTATGCATTTCCCTTTAAAAACCTACACCCAAACCCATTTTCACCATATGTGTAATTGAAAATGTGATTCACACCACTTGAAAAATTAAATAAACCACTTAAGAATTTTATAAAACAACTCCAAGCAGTATTACCAAACTTTGAACACAACCGCCCACCCAAAAACATCTTCTAAGGCCAAACACACACCAAAAACATACTAAAATATAATTTGCATCCCTTTCATGATCTAATAAAGCAAACGCACGAGTCATAAAACAAAACCAAACATTTTTTAAAGCATTTATATTTGAAACAGACCCCATTTCACACAAGCATGCCATATAAAAATCAAACACAAGTTAATATATTTCCAAAACATCTTTCGCACCCAAAATAAGTTGATGAAAACTCAAAAATCATAAAACCCCTAAATCACAATTAAGCCACAATGAAGAAATTCGGAAATCCTCACCTGAAAACCATGGTTAACCCACTGCCCTTGACGGAAGTGGCTAGAACCGACCTCGACGGAACCCGATGACCCCTAAAATCAATACATCAAACCAAAAACCTCAAAACCAAACCAATTACAACATGAAACCCTGATTTGAAAGTCTACCAAATAGAAGAAACAATTAATCGAAGTAGAATTCACCTGCGGCTGGGGTGCGGGAGGCCAACCGAGCAAGAAGGTAGGCTACTGGAGGTGGATGGACGGGGAGGCTGACTGGGCAGCGTCGGATGGGAGCAGGACCGACGGGTCGACGGCGGCGCGCGAGGCAAGCTGGGGAAAGGCGGGGCGCGGCCCGATGCCGGTTCGGTAGGAAGGCTGAGCACGGGACAATAGTGCGCCGAAGGAGGCCAATGGGGGGAGCGGTCTGGCGAAGAGGTGGAGGGAGTCGGGGCTTGGTGCGCTGGGAGAGAAGTGGAGGGGAGGGGATGCATCGGTGTAGTTCATTGGAGAAGGGGCAGAGCGGAGGGTCGGCCTAGGGTTCAAGGGGGGAGGCGCACTGCGCAAAACAGAAGGGGGGAAGAGGGTCCGCGTGAGGAGAGAGTGGGGGAAGAAAGAGAGGATAGAAAAGAGAGAAAATAAAAGAGAAAATAAAATAAAAATAAAATAAAAACAAAATAAAAATAAATTAAATTAAAAAATAAAAATAAAAAATAAAAAATAAAATAAAATAAAAATAAAATAAAATAAAATAAAATAAAATAAAATAAAATAAAATAAAATAAAGTATAATAAAATAAAATAATAAAATAAAATAATAAAAATGACCAAATTAAAGTATCAACCGAAATGATAATAATAATAATAACCTAATTGAAACATTAAATTAAATAATAATAATATAAATAATAAAACTTAAATAATTAAAATCAGTTGCAAAAGTAATTGCATTAATTATTGAGTCTGGACACTGTGCACAGACGTGTGCATGGTCGCGGCATAGTCGCATGCCAGTGTAATAAAAAAATTTCTTATTAATGATGGGCACTCCACACGGTCGCGTGCACGGTCGTGCACCCATATAAGATCAAAAAATTCCTTTAAAATTGAACCCGTTTAAACCACAACTCAAAAATGAAACCCAAAATAATTAAATTAAGACTAAGAATCGGTTGAGGTGTGACAGCTAATCATTTTCCCTTATCTATACCTGAAGCAATATAATATATTTGGGCCCAAAAGCATGACCCAAATAGGGTGTGAGACGAATCCCAGCAGGAAACCACCCAAAGATCTGTGCCTAATAGTCAGTGAATATATATGGAAGGTAAAAAGAAAAATGAAGTAGTAAACAATAAAGTACTCAAAAGTAAACAAACCTACAGTTTCAATTTCATTCATTTTGATACATCAAGTAAGCAGCTAATAAAAAGCAAGTAACCCTCTAGTAAGTACACACAACTTATCCCCTCTGGTTCAATCGACCAAACACAAGCAACCCTCTTGGAAGTACTCACAACCTATCCCCTCTGGTTTAACCAACCAAACACAAGCAACCCTCTAGGAAGTACTCACAGTCTAACCCCTCTAGTTCAGCTTTAGCAAAGACTCTTTGAGGAAGCACTCACTTTCAATTCCCCTTGTGATCTCATATCGGTAAACTACAGACACTCTGGGGAAGTACTCAATATCCAATTCCCCTTGTGGTCTCGCAACGTGAAACTATAGACACTCTGAGGGAGTACAAATTCCATCTCCCCTATAGTCTCACGACATAAAGTAAACATACACTTTGGGAAATTCCCCAGCGTCCATTTCCCCTATGTTCTAACTACACCAGATTCCCACAACCCTGTGTAATTCAATCATGCACAAACGATGTTAAGTAGCCAAAGTAAACCTCAAGAACTACTTGGCTAAATAGCTACAAAGCATATCACAGCATCAGATAAAATCACTCCTTCCTAACAACACTAGGCATGGAAAACAAGGTATCATAACAGGCAAAACTAGACCAAGTGGTCAATATCAAAATAAGCATGGGCAAGACATCCATAGCATGGAAAAACATTATTCACAATCAAATAACCTCTAATCAGGCACACAAGGCATAGTAGGCATTAACAGGGCTAGAATCCCTAAACACGCAATACCCCGTTCTAGGGTATTGGGCACTTTTGTACATAATATTCAAATATTAACTACAAAATGGCACAAAACACCTACCTCGATGTTGTACAATCGATATACTCTGGCGTCGGCCCTTGAATTGGCCTAAAATGACGTAGATCTCAAAAACGTCAAAAATGCTCAACCAAGGATATCTCAAGAGATATGAGAAATCAAAAGATAAGGCTTTAGAAGAAGAAATAACTCACCGATGTGATTCTAAAACAACCGATGGAGTTCGATTCAGAGAACAAATGGGGGTTGGAGGCTTGGAGAAGATTCGTCGGTATCCATCGCTCTTGGACGAGACTAACCTAGAAGAAGAGGTTTTTATCGATTAGACGCGACCCTGGTCCGATATAAAAATTAAAAATAAAAGTACATGGCGTGTCTTTTAAAAGTATATGACATGTATATGCCTTTACCAGGCCCTGCTTTAGGTGGTATCCAGGTCATACCCACATGGCCATGTACTCAGCTGTTACACGGCCAGTACACGGTCACCCGTGGTAACCAGGTACACGGTGTGTACTTCAAAGTACACGGCGTGTACTCCTTAAATTTAAAAAAACTCCTCTTTTCCTCAAAAACACCATAAAACAAGATTCATACCTGAAAGGAAGATCTAGGTTCTTACAAACTTTCCCCCTTAAAGAAATTTGTCCCTGAATTTCCCTAGCATGACTGCGTAAAATAAGAATCCTCGAACAGCTCTAACCACTGCGATCGTACATCGGCCCCCCTCTCCCAAGTTTCACCCTGTACTCGCCTATGCTTCCATAGCACTCGTACCATAGAAACAAACCGGCCATGGAGAACCCTTGCACTGTGATCAACAATCCGGATAAGATGCTCCTCGAATGATGTATCCACCTCTAACTCAACCACCTCGGGTTGTAAGACAAGAGATGAGTCTGAAAAGTAACGCCATAGCTGAGAAACGTGGAAGACATCATGCATAGCCCGATACCTCTTAGGTAACTACATCCGATAGGAAACTAGCCCGAATCTCTCCAAAACCTCAAATAGTCCAACGTATCTCGGTGAAAGCTTACCCTATCTCCTAATCCTCCTGTGTCCCAACCTCTGTGTGACACGTAGGAAAACCTGATCTCTGACCTCAAACTCTAGAGGTCGTCTTTGTCGGTCAGCATAAGACTTCTGTCATGACTGTACAATAGTCATTCTCTTCCTAATCAACTCCACTCGCTCTATGGTCTCCTGGATAAGATGAGGTCCCAGCATAGCTATCTCTCTTGCCTCCAGCCAACATAGGGGTGATCGGCATGACCTACCATACAAAGCCTCATAAGGTGTCATCTGAATAGTTTCTTGAAAACTATTATTTTAGGAAAACTCCACAAGAGGTATGTGCTTCTCCCAAGAACCTCCAAAATCAAGGACACATGCTCGAAGCATGTCCTCCAGCACCTGAATAGTACGCTTGGACTGACCATCTATCTGGGAATGGTTAGTTGTACTCAAAAATACATGTGTACCCAAAACCCTTTGTAGTCCCTACCAGATTCGAGAAGTAAAATGTGCATCCCTATTTGAAACAATGGAGTGTGGAACCCCATGTAGATGTATAATATCTTGGGTGTACAGCCTTCCCAGCTCATCAACATCGATGGTCTTCTTGATTGGCAAGAAGTGATCAACCTTCGTGAGTCTGTCAATGACAACCCATACTGCATCATTCCCTCGATCCGGCCTCAATAAACCTGTCACGAAATACATCGTGACATCATTCCACTTCCACTCAAGAATGGGTAACTGCTGAAAAATCCCTATTGGTCACTGATGCTTCGCCTTCACCTGCTGACTGGTGGAACACCTCATGAGAAACCCAACAGCATCCCTCTTCACACCTGGCCACCAATACTGGTAGTGTAGATCATGATACATCTTGGTGACACCGAGATGGACTACCCAAGCTGAGGAATGAAATTCCCACATCAGATCCTCGCATATGTCTGCTGGCACCTACACGCACCCATGAAAACGCAAGATCTCATCCCTGACTATGGTCTATATAGGAATAGGGTCATCTTCTGACACACTCTCTCGTAGGACTATGCCTTCAAAATCTGATAGCTACCTCATTCTCCCTCGATCAAGTAGAGTAGAGGTAATAGTCACAGAAGAAAGAAATGTATGCCCCTGTCTATCATGCACCTCCAAATGCATCTCAAAGAACATAGCCATAAGCTTCCACTCACTGTTGGCCTCCTGAGATACCTGAATTTGAGTCCTCCTACTCAACGCATCAACTACTGTGTTGCCTTTCCTAGGCATGTAGGCAAGCTCAAAGTCAAAAGACTGAAGGTACTCAACCCACATCCACTATCTCAAATTTAGATCATGTTGTGTAAAGATATACTTGAGACTTTTGTGATAGGTGAAAAACACAAAATTCTCTCCCAGAAGATAATGTATCCAACAACGTAAGGCATGAACAACTACAGCCAACTCGAGACCGTGCATCGGGTAATTCCTCTCATGTGGCCTAAACTGCCGAGACCCGTATTCAATGACTCCTTCCCATGCATAAGCACTGGTCCAAGACTGGTACCTGATTCATCACAATAGATAGTATAGCTCTTTCCCGGCTCTAGAAATACTAGTATCGGTGCTGAAGTCAACCTCCCTTTCAGCTCTTGAAAGGCTGACTCACAAGAATCTAACCACAAGTACTTCGCACCCTTCTTAGTCAGGTCCATCAGTGGCGCTGCTAAGTGTGAGAAGTCTTGTATGAAACACATGTAGTATCCATCCAGCCCTAGAAAACTCTGAACCTCAAAGACGTTCTTCGGATTATCTCAAGAAACTACTGCCCTAACTTTCCCTGGGTCTACTAATACTCCTATCTCTGAGATAACATGACCCAAGAAGTATATTAAATGGTCTAACGCGCAAATAATGATAACCGGATCTCAAGTCAATCTTTGAGAACACCTGGGCTCCACGAAGTTGATCGAAGATATCATCAATTCTCAGCAAGGGATATCGGTTCTTGACCATCAATTGGTTCAGCTTCCGATAATCCACACAAAGTCTAAGGGTACCATTTGCCTTCTTCACAAACAGGATAGGCGAACCCCAAGGAGAAGTATCGGGTCAGATGAAACTCTTTGTCTGCAACTCCTCCAACTGCTTCTTGAGCTCATGTAACTCTGTTCTAGCCATCCTATAAGGAGGAATGGACACCGGTGTCGCTCCTGGTACAAGATCAATAGAAAATTCCACCTCTCACTTTGGAGGCAAACCTAAAAAGTCCTCTGGAAAGACATCCCTGAAACAATCGACCACTGGAGGAAAGTCCATCTGTGAAGTCCTTCGGTCATCCAGATAAAGACTAGCAATCTAGGTTGTAAATCCTCCCAACCCACGATGCTTGGGTCCTACTCTGCTCGCTTGGACATCCCATTCACCCTTGTGCAGAAACAAACCACCCTCTGGTGATGTGAAACTCACCCTACAACGATAGTAGTCAACAACATCCTGGAAGGGAACTAGCCAGTCCATCCTGAGAATTACATCATAGCATGTCATCTCTAAGACATAGAGGTCCCATAAGAAGTGACACCCACCAACCTCAAGAGATCACTCTTTACACTAATGTACACTAGTCGTTCTTGTACCCAACAAAGTGTCCAACGTTAAGACATCAACAGAAGTAAAGATACAAATACCAAGGCTCTCCACAATAGAAACAGATTTGAAACTATGGGAAGACCCTGTATCAAAAAGTGCAGAAGATAAAACTGAGGCAACTATAATCATACCTTGAACTATAGAGGGTTCAGGATCCTACTCCTGCTGGATCTACTCCACTACAAAAGTCTGGCCTGCACCACGACCCTATGACCCTGCCTGACCACCCTGTGCTAATCCACCCTATAGTCTCTAAAAGCCTGCCGACTGGATACCAAGACCAAAACCTCCACCTTGGCCTAAACAGCCAGAAGAAATCCAATTCCCAGACTGATGAGAAACTAGTGGTGATGCTTCAGTAAGAGGAGTCAAAACAGAACCTCTGTCACTAGCTGCTAGTGAGAAAAACTAACATAACCATTAAAGATAACCCATCTTGACAAAATATCATCACTCCACTGGGTTTCTCGGGCAATGTGGCCTCATATTCCTGATCTTCCCGAAATGGTAGCACACCACCTGTCTACCAGAAGAAGTGTATCGCTTCCTCAAATCCCCATGTGTAGACTCCTTACAGCACTTCCTGTTGTCAGTAGGAGGGGTACCAACTTCGGATGCCAAGCCGCCCTGGCTCACAACTCTAGAATCCATCAGATTGCGTTCTGTGATCAATGTCTGGTTGACTATAGAGGTGATGGAGGTCAACCTTAAGATGTTCACCTGAGATCAGATGTCGTGCTTGAGACCATCCTCAAACTTCCTCACCAAGAATAACTCATCACCTCCTGGGATGGGTGTGAAGCGTTACAGCTCTGTGAAGTAAGAAGAGTAATCCATGACGGAAAGAGTACCATGCTCTAGACTCATGAACTCCCAGGCTTGATCGGCCCTCAAAGTCTCTGGGTAGAAGTAATCGTAAAAGGCATGTTGGAAATCATCCTAATCCATAACCTGCTGACGTCCCACCTGTGAGATCACATCCCACTATCTCTTGGTGTAATCTTGTAGCATGTATGTAGCTAGCTTCACCCTCCTCTCTAGAGGTGTCTCCAGATGCTCGAAAATCAAAATCATGGCCTCTAACCATGACTCAGCAGCCTGAGGTCCTCCATCCCCTCTGAAGGTGGGAGGATTTTGTTGCTGAAAACCTGCGTCAACTATGTCATAGACGAGGCAGGATGTGGTACTCCTCATACGGTCTGCATGAATCTCATAAATCCCTCTCAGAATTGTGCATTGACACCTGTATCTGGAATGACGGCTGGTGCTAAGACGGGCACGATTGGAGGATCTATTGGCAATTCCTGATCTTCCATGTCTGGTGTCTGGTCACTGCCCAATAACTGGAATACAACCGGAGGATATCTCGGTGGCATGACTCTGCAAGGTCAAACGCACACCTTAACTCTAGATTATCTTGGACTGAAACTTATAATTAAATAAGTTAATATGATAAAGAAAGCATTCAAGTTTTCAAAACATGGATACACGATGTGTATAATCCCCTACACGGTGTGTTCCCTTAAGTCTTTACATGGGCGTGTACTTCTGCCAAAATTGGTCATGTAACATCCCATACACATGGCGTGTTCTCTAAAGACATAAAGTTTACTTAAATCCTCTTCCCCTTCTTGAGTTCTTCTACATGACTTAATCCACACGGTTCTCCTAGAGTAAGACTACATGGTGTGTTTGTGCCAGACATGGCGCATACTAGAAGGAACTTTACCGACCCGTGTTGTTAGTCACACGGCCAGTTACACGGCTGACTATACACGGTGTGTTTGTTCCAGACACGACATGTACTAAATTCCTATAATTCACCCGTGTCATTGGTCACATGGTTGTACACATGGTCTACACACACAGCGTGTACGTTCAGTACACGGAGTGTTCCACCAAAGATTTCACAACCCCGTGTCTCAGCCCACACATGTAGTAACATGGTTAGAAACTACATGGTGTGTACATACAGTACACAGTGTGTACTTAAGAAAAATAGTTCCTTCCCGAACAGAAGGATACACAACGTGTATTCAGCAATACACACCGTGTATTCTGGGTTTTTCCGGACAGTAAGCCTCAGAAACTACTCCAGAACCCAAAAAAACATTGAAATGAACATTAAAGTGCCAAATTTCGATCCATGAGGGCCTATACTCCTTGCGAATCAAATCTTGGCATCTTATACATGTCATATACAAGGAATAATAATGCAATGATCCACCAAATTTCGATCCATGAGGGCCCATAACACCTCAGGGACCAAAGTGTGACGTTCATTCAAACGAAACCTTATACAATTCAATACCCTATCAAATAGCAGTTATTATATCAAGGCATTTATCACAACAGCATGCATATCTAGCAAAACATCTATCACAACAACATACAGTCATTAATGCACCCTAAATGTCATGACAAGAATGCATGACATGTGATCTCTAGCAAGTGCTTATATGATACATGAGATGGCATACCCTCATCTCACCGGGTTTCAATAGAAATAAAACATCAATATTATCCATGTTAACAACAAAAAACATGTGAATCACCCAACGGTGAAATCAAATCAACTTTAATAATTGCAAAACCAAAAAAATTGCAAGAAATGAGGTAAATTGGATTTTCCCTATACACGGGTTAGCTACTCCCAGGCACAAATTATTACCAAGTACTTATTCCTTATTATACCTATCTATAGGCTCCAAATAGTAAGTCAAGAAGAAAATAATTCCTCTAATACCACTTTGTAATGTCCCGGTTCCAGGAGTCACCCAGAGGTTCCCCATACCCGGTTGGTCACATGGCCTCAAGCGCATTTCCCCAAATGCTAGAGGCTACTAACTAGCAAAGAGGTCCTTGGGTGTGATAGTGAGGAAACTATTCCCTCATTGGCAGAGTAATACAATGGAAATAAACAGATAACAATAGCAGAAGTAGTAATAACATGCAATAAGTAAACAGTGGAAGACTGAAAGTAATAACAACAGGTGCACATATACATAAATGATGCATGATACATATGTATAGGAAAGCATCCCAACAAGTCACACTGCTAGAATACAATACTAAACCAAATTACAAAGAAAAAAAAGAAACTCCAACAACATCGCAAGCCTCAGCTTGGTTCCATGCTCTCCACCTCCATAGCAATCAAGCACCTGAAGTAGAAGGACACTTTCCCTTATCTATACCTGCAACAATATAATCTATTTGGGCCCAAAATCATGACCCAAATAGGGTGTGAGACGAATCCCAGTAGGAAACCACCCAAAGGTATGTTCCTAATAGTCAGTGAATATATATGGTAGGCAATAATCAAAATGAAGCAGTAAACAAGGAAGTACTCAAAAGTAAACAAACCTATAGTTTCAATTGCATTCATTTTAATATATCAAGTAAGCAGCTAAACAAAAACAAGTAACCCTCTAGGAAGTACTCATAGCCTATCCCCTCTTGTTCAATAAACCAAACACAAGCAACCCTCTGGGAAGTACTCACAACCTCTCCCCTCTAGTTCAACCAACCAAACACAAGCAACTCTCTGGAAAGTACTCACAGTCTAACCCTTATGGTTCAGCTTTAGAAAAGACTCTTTGAGGAAGCACTCGTCATCAATTCCCCATGTGGTCTTGTATCAGTAAACTACAGACACTCTTGGGAAGAACTCAACATCCAATTCCCCCCATGGTCTCGCAACGTGAAACTACAGACAATCTAAGGGAGCAAAAAGTCCATCCCCCCTATGGTCTCACAACGTAAAGTAAACAAACACTCTGGGAAATCCCTCAGCATCCATTTCCCCAATGGTCTAACTACACCAGGTTCCCACAGCCCTTTGTAAGTCAATCATGTACAAATGATGTTCAACAGCCAAAGTAAACTTCAAGAACTACTTGGCAAAACAGCTACAAAGCATATCATAGCAGTAGATAAAATCACTCCATCCTAACAACACTAAGCATGGAGAACAAGGTATACTAACAGTAAAAACTAGACCAAGAGGTCAATATCAAAACAAGCATGAAAAAACATCCATAGTATGTAAAACCTTATTCACAATCAAACAACCACTACTCAGGCACACAAGGCATATCAGCCATTAACAGAGCTAAAATCCCTAAACACACAATACCTCGTTCTATGGTATTGGGTAGTTTTGTACATAATATTCAAAGACCAACTACAGAAAGTCACAAACCACCTACATCGATGTTTTACGATAGATATACTCTGGTTTCGGCCCTTGAATCGGCCTAGAACGACGTAGATCTATAAAAACGTCAAAAATTCTAAACTGAGGATATCTCACGAGAGAGAAGAAATCAAGAGATGAGGATCTAGAAGAAGGAAGAACTCACCGATGCGATTCCAACGCAATTGACAGAGTTCAATTTGGAGAATGGATGGTGGGTCAGAGGCTTGGAGAAGATTCATCAGTATTTGTCACTCCTAGAAGAGACAGACCTAGAAGAAGAGGTTTCTATCGATTAAATGCAAACCCAGTCCAATATAACAATTAAAAAGAAAATTACACAAAAAGTATATGCCTTTACTGAGCCCCTCTTTAGGCTGTCTCCAGGTCATCCCCACATGGCCATGTACTCGGCCATTACACGACCAGTACACGGTCACCTGCGGCAACCAGGTACACGGCGTGTACTTCAAAGTACGCGGTGTGTACTCCTTAAATTTTCAAAAACTCCTCTTTTTCATCAAAAACACTAGAAAACAAGATTATTACCTAAAAGGAAGATCCGGGTTCTTACAATTAAATTATATTGATTTGTTTTCTCTAATGTCGAATGTTTATGAAGATTTAAATACTCCACTATTAAGAAACAGTTGAAAGACAAGTTAAATTATTAATTTAAATTATGGATTTAATGTTACGACTCTGTATGTGGTTTTCCCTTCTTGAAAAATAATCATACCTTTCTACCATTAGTTTTATAGGTCTTCTTGAGTCTAATCAGTCCAAGATTACCTCGTTCAAGAATGGTGAAGCATTCTTTGAACAAACATGGCTTCTTTATTTGGTTTTTAGGTGCACCAGAACCTTTTCTATCCTCTGTTCTTAGGCATAGTGTTTTGAAGGGATAACTCCATATGGGTTTTAGTTTACTTTTTTGGATTAATATTTTCCAAATCTTTCTGAAAAAATGATAACAACTCTTTAAATGATGATAACCTAGAACCATGGAAAAGAATAATGAGAATTATTCTTGTTTATCTCAGGTTATTCTTGAGAGGGGGTTTATCATCATATATGGATTTGTAATTATTCTTTAAAAAATAGTTTTTAAATTTAGTTTTTCCTAATCCATATATGGATTAAGGATAAAATAATTCTTAAATGATAATAATATGAAAATTATTAGAAAATGATAAAGAATAATTATCATCCTTGTCTCGGATTATTCTAGAGAGAGAATGATATTGCGTGAGGAATTATAATTTTTCTTTAAAGAATAAATGGTTATCACATATCTTGGGTTAATTTGATAAATTAGAAATTATTTAGGAGAGATAAAGTTGTTATCAAATGTTTTATTTTATTTCTTTTTTTGGAAATAAAATATTTGGAATCAGTTTTAGGAATCCTTGGTGAGCAGTTTGAATCGATTGATATGCGAGCATGTTCAGGTGACAATTCCTTGATTAATCTTGACTTTGACATCGACAAACTTGAGTTAGGTGGTTCATGTACTCTACCCTATGGTTTTATGCATGTTTACTGACACGAGATATGAGATTTTCCACTTTGGGCGAACGATCATTAATTCATATTGTGACGTGAATAACTAATAATACTTAATTAATTAATTAATTATTAAGTCTTGTTTAATTAAAGGAACATGCCTAATAAATTCACAATGTGGCAAGGTCCATGTTGGACCTTATGTGTTGTCTTGTTGTCTAGTCATCGATGGCCTAGGATTGATTGGTTGTGTAGCCCGTGAAATCTAGTTTGATGATTGATCACATAGTGTGTGTGTGTGTGTGTGTGGTGGAGCCCATGTTTGATGTTTGAACACCTTGGGGTGTGTTTTTGTGCTACTTGAGACCTAGGGCTTGTAATACCATGCTTGATGTTCGATCACACATGTGGATATATTGCCTCTTGATGTTTGATCCCATGTTTGTTTATATGTATATCGTGTTGCCTTGATGAGATACCTTTGTTGGCATAGCTTGTTGACCATGCTTGATAGTGATCACATGCATGTGTGAAATCATAGTATTGAGACCCTTTGTGTTATATAGTATGCCTATGTGTGAGAACCATGTTTGTTGAGCTATGACACTGAATAAGTGTGACTGATATGATGTCGTTATTTCCTTGTGATAAGTTGGGTATATATTGTGATGTTGTTGTTTTGTGCATGGTACCTAAGAGATGGATATACTTGTCTTGGCTCGATATTTCTAGAGGGGAAGTGTGTCTATATGTTGCATGTGACGTGATGACAAGACCGAGATATATGATGGGGAATGATGACCCATTGAGGCTTAACCTGGGTGTATGATGGTCATGGGTGATCAACCCCGAGTGGTGAAAATCTATGTGATATGACTTGGGAGATAGCAATAGGGAACAATTACCTAGTGTGGTCTAACATGGAGGCCTAGGGATTGTGTAGTTATAGAGAGAAACAAGGTATGATGGCATGGTGAGGTCTAACCAGGAGGCATAGGGGCAAAACTGTTGATGAGAGAGAGAAAAGGCATGATGGCATCATGTGGGTTGACTTGTGATTCTTATTTGTTTGATTTGCTCTTATTCACTTATGACTTCTGTTATGACAATAATCCGGTATGGAGCCTAAATAGGTATGACTGGGGGTTTTGGTTCAGTTTGGTAAGTGCATGAGCGCTCAGTACATGGTTGCTTATTGCTTGTGTGTGCTTGGTGATTTTACGTTATGTTTGTGTGGTTATGTATTGTTTGTTTATTTTTTACTAAGTTTATCACAATCATGTTCACTGCATGTTACCGGTTGGGTATTGGACTACGTTGGTGGTTTCCTACTGAGTTGTACTCACACCCTTCTTGGGCGTACATGACACTTAGGTACCTAAGTAGTCATCATTTGTTGCAGGTACAGGTTGGGCTAAGGCCCGAGTTAATCATCCAGAGGGATTTCTCACTATGGGTCTAGAGATTGGGATGAGGTGTTGCTTGGAGTGGGAGACACACCTCTTGTACTTTTTTCTTTTCTTATTTGTATATGTGATCAGTTCAATGGGTGATCAGAGCCTTGTACTCAGGTTTGAGTCTGTTGTTATCGCATGCATTCATACAATTGATATGTTATTAGTTTATGTTTACTCTAATTGTATACGATTTACATGTTGGGTTATTTTATTGTAATTGTGCACTCTAATTGAGGGTATAGTCTTCTCATGGTTCTACTCAAGGTCCTCATTTCTAGTCGACAACTTCTAACATACAGAGAGGAATGTCTGAGATCATGTGGAAATCTAGCTCAGATCTGATGATTCGGGTGGAGATGTTACATTATGCCTATGTGAGGTGCTATAGATGTCTTGGGTTTGTGCCCCCCCCCCAGTGCATCACTACTGGAATCTGGTGTTTTTCCAATGGTAATATACCAACGATTTCTTCAAATCATTATTATAGCGTAAAATAAGGAAACATTTGCCAACAGTTTGTTCAAACTGTTGGCAATGTGTAAATATACCTAATATTTCCCAATGGTTTGCCAAAAATTTTGGGAAATAATTATTTTCTCTAAGATATACTAATGGTTTATCAAAACTGTTGGTAAAGAGAGGATTTCCCAATGGTTTTTAAAAATCGTTGGGAAAATTTTCCCCCAAATACCCAGCGCCCCAGCTCCCACTCGGCCCAATTGTAGACCCTAATCCAGATCTCCTCCCGAAGTCTTCTCAGCTACGAAACTCCTTCCTGCCATAGATCCATCTTCAATCAAACAAAATTTTAATTCTACACTTCAAATTAGTAAGTGTTACCTTATTTTTAGTGTTCTTCCCCTTTTTTCTATTTTCTATTTTGATTTCGGCTAAATTAGAGTTCATGCTATCTTTGGAGTACTGAACCCTTTGATTTGTTTTAAGTTTTTTGTTTTACACATCAAACATGGTAAAGAGTTTGTTTAGTGGGGTGATATGGTACTTTCTGTGGACTTTAGTTTAGTAGAAAATTGGATTTGGATTTTGGAGTCGGTTGGGTGATGGATTGGAATTGTGAACAACCCCCACCCCCACCCCTTGGACATCTCCCACCCCCTGGACAGCCTCCCCCACCCCCTGGACCCCCCATTGGACAGCCCCCACCCCCTACACCCCCACCCCCTGGACACCCCCACCCCTTGGACATCTCCCTCCCCCCCACCCCCACTATACACCCCCACCCCCACCCTCTCTGGACACCCCTCACCTCCCATGGACAGCCCACCCCCCTGGACACCCCCCACCCCCTTGGACACCCCCACCCTTTAGACAGACCCCACCCTTTGGACGCCCCCACCCCTTGGACACCCCCAACCTTTGTACAACCCCCTCCCCCCACCCCCTTGGACACCCCCACCCCCACCCTCCCTAGACACCCCCCACCCCCATGGACAGCCCCCCCCCCCCCCACCCACCCACCCACCCCCTTGGACCCCCCACCCACTTGGACAACCCCCCCACCACCACCTCCACCACCCCTAGACACCCCCACCCCCTGGACACCCTCCACCCCTTGGATAGCACCCCCTAGACAGCCCCCCTGGACACCACCACACCTCCTAGACACCACCGCACTTCCTAAGTGGCTGACCCAATTTTTAAATTGGAATTAACAATGTAGTTGATTTCCCCTTTCCCCAATGACATTTTCTAAGTGACTCATAGAGCCTTATAAATTGAATTTGTCATGTTTTGATAAATTGAATTTTTCATGTTTTGATAAATTCAATTTTTCATGTTTTGATAAATTGAATGGGTTGTTTGGAATGAAATGGATAATGCATGATGGTTTGTCTTTCTTCATGAATAAAATGATTTTAAATAAAATTACCCTAAGGGGGGATGCAAGAGGGGTAGGGGGTTGTCCCAGTGTGGGAATCTGTCCAGGTGGGGGTGGGTTGTCCATGGGGGTGGGGGCTGCAGGGGGTAGGGTTTATAGGGGTGTGGGGGGGGTATGGGCTGCCTCAAGGAGGGGTGTGGGTTATCCAGGGGGTCAGGGTGGGGTGTCCAAGTGGTGGAGGGGGGTGTGGGGTGTCCAAGGAGGAGGTGGGATGTCCAGAAGGGGGTGGGCTATCCAGGTGGGTGGGGGTGTCCAGGTGGGGGTGGGGGATGTCCTGGTGGGGGGGTGTCCTGGTGGGGGTGGGGGGGATGTCCAGGTGGGGGATGGCATGAGGGTGGGTTGTCCAAGTGGGGGGTGGGGGTGGGCTGTCTAGGTGGGGGGGTTGTCCAGGTGGGGGGGGGGTGCAGGGGAGGGGGGCTATCTCGGGGGGGGGGGGGGGCTATCCAGGTGGGGGAGGGGGTATGGGATGTCCAAGGAGGGGGGTTGTCTAGTGGGGGTGGGGGAGTGGGCTATCCAGGTGGGGGGGTTGTCCAGGGGGGCTGTCGGGGGGAGGGGGGTAGGGGGCTGCAGGGGAGGGGGTGTGGGTTGTCCAGGGAGGGGGTGGGTTGTCCAGTGGTGGTGGTGGGTGGGATATCCAGGTGGGGGAGGGTGTGTGGGTTGTCAAGGGGGGGTGAGCTGTCCAAGGGGGGGCTGTCCAGGTGGGGGAGGGGGTGTTGGTTGTCTAGGGAGGAGGGGGTGGGCTGTCTAGGTGTGGTGGGGGTGTCTAAGTGGGGTGGGGGCTATCCGGGTGGGGGTGTAGGGGGTAGGGGGCTACATGGGTGTGGGGGGGGTGTGGGCTGTCTAGGGAGGGGGTGGGTTGTCCATTCCGAAACTCTACAAAAAAAAGGAATCAAATATAACCAATGTATAGTTGATTTCACACGTTAATACTTTTCTTGAAGTTCCATACCAACACTCACTCTTACCCTTCCAAGAAGAAGTGATCTCTACAAAGAAATCTCACTCAGGTTCTTATCCACTATCTATATTGATCTCATATAAATTTAACATTCATATAACTCCATATCACCTAATGATATAATGTAACGTCCCGGACCCGGGTGCCACTCAACGGGTGCCCCGAACCCGGTTCGCCACGTAACCTCAAGCGCATTTCCCCAAACGCCAGAGGCTTCCGACTAGCATCGAGGGCCCAGGTCTGATAGTGGGGAAACTATGCCCTCATTTTTCAAAGTGTAGCGCAGCAGAATTGAAATAAACATGCAACAAACAGCAGAAGCAGTAAACCATACACAAGGCAGTGGATATAACCAACAGTGTATAAATAATGATGCTACATGTCTCAAGTTCTAAAAAAACAGCCAGAACATGTTATACATCAATACAATATAGTAAACAGCAGAGTACAACAAAACAAAACAAACAGCTGGCAGCGGTATCGCGAGCCTAGGCTCGGTCTCATGCCCTCCTACTCCACAGCAACAGTCAAGTACCTGTATAGGGACTCTTGCCCCTATCCACACCTGCAGAAACGTAATCTGTTTGGGCCGAAAAGCATGACCCAACAGGGTGTGAGAAATATATCTCAGTAGGCACCCACCAAAGGCCTGTGCCCAACTACGTGTAAGCATGCAACAACAGTGTGCAGTAGTAAAATGCAATAAGGTAAGCAGTACTCAAAAGTAACTAACTACCAGTTATATTGCCATTTTATTATTCATTTAATTCCTTTAATTTAGTAACATTTTTTTCTCAACAGCACCAAGCCCTCAAGCCAACTAGAACCGTGCCCTCAGGCTAAAATAGTAAACACGCCCTCAGGCTAAAATAGTAACCACGCCCTCGGGATTGCCCTCAGGCCATACAGAATCCAACCCGCATGTATTTCCCTCAGGCGTAACAGAAATTCTCACCCTCAAGCATACGAAGTTTCACCCTCAGGCACAGAAGTCAATCCCTCAGGCACGAAAGGTTTCCCTCAGGCGGAATAGAACGTCGCCCTCAGGCTAATATAGTCATGCCCTCAGGCCAATCACAACAACGCCCTCAGGCTAACAGGTAACTGGGCAATGCCCAACATATCAAAATGCAGTAAACAAGCAATTCCTCTCAAGGCAATTCTACAGTTACTACATCTAAGGCATACCCTCGAGTATCCGGGCCAAACGGCTAAACAGAGGAACACACCCCTTGGGATGGTCCTGGATCCAAGAAACGATCCCAAACAGCATTTCATTATCACAATTTAATCACCTATGAAATTCTAGGTATTAAATATAGTAACGGCCTCATCCACACGACACCCCAACATGGGTTCATGGCACAAAACGCACAAAAACGCACGACAGTTGGAAAATGATCACAAAGACACCTACCTTAAACGCCAACGAACGTTATACCCAAATGCCGACTCCAGAAACGCCCAAGAACGGCGTAGATCTGACGAAGAACAAAACTCACTCAAACTTAAATGACTTACGTTAGGAGAAGAATTGGCAAGAACCAACCAAGGAGGTGGAAGCCCTTACCCGTGCGGTTCCAACGGAATTGTTCGAGATGGAATCGGATTCCAGACGAACGCCCGGCGGTTCTTCAAAGATCTGGCCTCCTCCTTTGGCTCCAAAATGGCTCAAACGCCTCCTCTGCCAAATGAGGAGGCTACTGCCTATTTTAAGCCTGAAAAAAAAGTACACGGCATGTACTTCAAAGTACACGGCGTGTACTCCTTTCATTTAACTGTTCATTTGGCAGCATCGTCACACTGTTCATCTACCGACAAGAGTACACAGCATGTACTCCTAAGTACATGGCGTGCACTGTCGCCCAGCTGGCGGCGACTCCACCGCCTTACTGTTTAAGCATGTCGACTGACTACACAGTGTATAAGGTACCACTACACAGCATGTAGACGGTTCCTACACCCTTCATCGCCGGCATGGCCACACGCCCCGTGTACTCATCCCAACATGGCCAAAAGTACACGGCGTGTGGATAAAGTACACGGCGTGTAGTTTCAAAAAAAATAGCATTCTTTCCCATTTTCCATATTTTCTCAAAAACACTCAAGGAAAAGGAAAAGGAAGAAGCCCGTACCTCGAAAATAAGAACCGGGTTCTTATATATAACAAGGCTCATACTCTTATGAGTAGTGTCTCATCAAAACATGGATCATAAAATTTGATCCACATATGATATTTGGTGGTGTGTTTACAATTGGGTATGTTGTGATTTATATGTATGATATTCATGGTTTACAGCAACAGTTTTATCAGTCATCTATAATAGGCTTGAAAACATGCTACAATTGAATAAATATTGGATTTTACGACCGTAGTTTGGGGGTGGACACCCCCACCCCTTGGACAGCCCCCCGCCCCCTTGGATAGCCCCCCCCCCCAGACACCCCCACCCCCCGGACAACCCTACCACCCCCGTGGACAGCCCGCCCACCCCCTATGGACAACCCGACCACACCCCTGGACACCCTGTACCCCCTAGACAGCCCCTCCACCCCCATGGATAGCCCGCTCACCCACCCCGTACCCCCCTAGATAGCCCTACCACCCTCCGAACATCCCTCCCACCCCTTGGACACCTCGTACCCTCTGGATATCCCCCACCCCCCGGAAAGCCCCCCCCCCCCCCCCCCGACCCCCCTGGACATCCCCGCCACCCCCCGTGGATAGCCTGCCCACCCCCCTAGACACCCCATACCCCCCTGGACAACCCCCCCCCCCCCAACCCACCCCCGTGGACATCCCTCTCTCCCCCCCTCGGACACTCTGTACCCCCCTGGACAACCCCGCCACCCCCATGGACAGCCCTCCCACCCACCCAGTACCCCCCTGGACAGCCCTGCCACCCCCTGGACAGCCCGCCCACCCCCTGGACAGCCCCCCACCCCTGGAAATTCCCCCCCCCCCCACTCGGACACTCCTGACCCCCCTGGGTAGCCCTTCCACCCCCGTGGACAACCTTCCCACCCCCGTAGACACCCCCTCCCCTCGTGGATAGCCCCCCACCCCTGTGGACAGCCCGCCCACCCCCCTGGACACCCGCCCACCACCCCCCAGACACCTCACCCCCCCCCCAAACACCCCCACCCCTGGAAATCCCCCCCCCCCCACCCCCCTAGACACCCCTGACCCCACTGGACAGCCCCGCCACCCCCGTGGACAGCCCGCCCACCCCCTTGGACACCCCGTACCCCCCTAGACAGCCCCACCACCCCTGCCACCCCCTGGACAGCCTGCCCACCCCTGTACACCTCGTACCCCCTGGACATCCCCCCACCCCCTAGAAAGTCCCACCCCCACCCCACCCCCCTGGACACCCCCGACCCCCCTGGACAGCCCCACTACCTCCGTGGACAGCCCCCCCCCCCAGACACCTTGTACCCCCTGGACAGCCCCCACCCCTGTGGACAGCCCACCCCCCCTGGACACCCGCCCACCACCCCCCGGACACCCCCCATCCCCCCAGACACCCCCACCCCCTAGAAATCCCCCCCCAACACCACCGACCCCACTTGACAACCCCGCCGCCCCCGTGGACATCCCGACCACCCCCCCATGGACAACCTTCCCACCCCCTGGACACCCCGTACCCCCCTGGACAGCCCTTCCACCCCCATAGACAGCCCGCTCACCCCCTAGATACCTTGTACCCCCCCCCCCCCTGAACAGCCCCTTCCACCCCCTAGACACCCTGCTCACCCTTGGACAACCCCCCTAGAAATCCCCCCACCCCCTGGACACCCCTAACCCCCCTAGACAGCCTCTCCACCCCCGTAGACAGCCCTCCCACCCCCCTGGACACCTCGTACCCCCCTGGACAGCCCCCCACCCTCGTGGACAACCCGCCCACCTGGACACCCCGACCCCCCTAGACAGCCCCCCCCACCCCTTGGACACCTTCGACCCCCCTGGACATCCCCACCACCCCCTGGACACCCCGCACCCCCTGGACACCCCCACCCCCTTGGGCAATGTATGTGATCACTCAAATAATCTACTAAAATATAAAATTTCTTTGATCTAAAATTTATTCAACTCCTGAATAATTCTCCTCCACAAGTGTACATGATCTTGTACACTCATGTATAGTTCTTCAAATATATTTTGTTATAAATATAGTACTTTGTTGTCTTTTATATTATGATTCTCATATAGAGTAGTGTGTCAATTATGGTTTTATATAAAGTGAAAAATTCTCGTTTACTTAAATATATTTTCGATGAAACTCCAATCTTATTGAATTTATTTTGACAAAATGACTTATAACAATTTTTTTACAGAATGGATAGAAGTTGGATGTATGAAACCGATCATATCTCAAGCGATTTTCAAAACAATTTGGAGATATTTTTAGATTTTTCATTTAACAATGCTTCAGATAGCGGTCACGTACACTTCCCCTATTACAAGTGTGTTAGAAGACCTTGGTTGAGCCATGAAGAAGTCATCTACCACATAAACAAATATGGTTTTCAAGCAAACTACTCTGTGTGGTATCATAATGGGGAGAAAATTACATCTCAAATTGCTGATGATCCAAATGAGAGGACTGGATTTGAGAATTTGTTATATGACCAGTTTCTGTTTATTCATCATCATGAAAAAGAAAGGATTTCGACCCAAGAAGATTTCTATATGATCACACATGATGCGTCTAATGAAAATGATGATATTTTTAGGGTGAAAAAATTGAATGATGCTACCACGACTCCAGTATATTGACAATGCAGTAAAATGAAAAGGCTGAAATTTTTAATCTGATTGTTTCATGGGGAAACTATGTATGGGATTTCTAATACTGTCATCGATTACATTCTTACATTCTTGAAGTAATTACTTCCAGATGATGTAGATATTCCCTAAAACCACTATATGGCATGAAAGTTAGTTGAGGAACTTGGATTTTCAAGAAACAAAATTCATGCTTGTCCAAAAGATTGCAGTTTATTCTGGGAGAAAAATGCTTAACAGAATGATTGTATAAAATGTGGCACATTCTCGCTGGAAGCCAAAAGCTGATGGAACACCATCCCGTGTGCCACATAAAGTAATGTGGCACTTTCCATTGATCCCCAGACTCTAGAATCTTTTTATTTCTGATGAAATATCAATAAAAATGTGATGGCATGATACTGAGATAAAGAAGACTAATGATGAGTTGGTTCACCATGCAGATGAATTTGAATGGTAGAGATTTGATGCTCAATATCCTGATTTTTCAGCTGACGTGCATAATGTGAGGTTGGGTCTTTCATGTGATGGTTTTAATCCGTTTGGGAAAATTCTTACGTCGCACAACACATGGATGATTTTTATACACATTTATAATCTTCCCCCATGGTTGTGTATGAAAAAACCTTTAACTTTCATGAGTATACTCATATCTGGACCTTTTGATCCCAGAAATGATATAGACGTATACATGAAACCTTTAATAAAAGAGTTGAAACTTATTTGGGATGTGGGTGTGCACACATACGATGCATGTTCGAAAGACATATTTCAGATGTGTGTTGTGCTTATGTGGACGATCAATGATTTTCCTACTTATGCAATGATGTCTGGATGGAGCACGAAGGGAAAAATATCATGTCCTGTTTGTATGAAGAATACATGATCCAGAAGACTGTAACATCATTGTAGTTTCAGTTTTATGGGACATCGATGATTCTTGCCAATGGACCATCCATATAGAAATAATCGTTGAAGATTTGACAATACCATGGAGACCGATGATCCACCTCAGCGTATGTCTGGAACTGATGTGCTTAATGAATTGAAAGATTTCAGTTTTTCATTCGGGAAGGGTCAAATGAAATTTGGAAAGAGAAAGAATGTTTCCACTGAAACCTGTTACAATTGTAAGAAGAGAAGTATCTTCTTTGATTTGCCTTATTGATCAACCAATTTGTTACGTCGTTGCTTAGACATAATGCACATTGAAAAAAATATATGTGAAATGTTTCTTTTGATTCTTTTAAATGTTAAGGGAAAGACAAAAGATGATTTACGGTCTCGATGTGACTTGGTGGATTGGGGAATCAAGCTGGAATTGCATCTTGTGTGTATCAGTGAAAATAAATGGCAACTTTCATGTGCTTATTATGTGATGGAACCTATAGAAAAAAAGAAATTTATAGAAGTACTACAGACTATTAAAGTTCCTGATGGCTATTCAAGCAATATATCCAAACGGGTCAACAGAAGAGAGTTGAAGCTAAAATCTTTGAAGATTCATGATTATCACATCCTTCTACATGAGTTGATCCCAATAGCAATTCGTCATATTTTTTACAATAATGTAAGGGTGTCTATTATTTGGTTGTACTATTTGTTTAGAGATCTTTCTGCTAAGAATTTGCCCAAGTTTTTCTTGTAAAAAATGTTAGCAGATGCCCCATTAATTTTGTGTGAGTTAGAGAAAATATTTCCTCCATCATTTTTCACATGCATGTTGCATCTGACTATCCATATGGTTCACGCCCAAATTTACCCAAGAGAAGAAGGGTAGAACGGTCCTTGTAGTGTAGCTTGGGTTGTCGATTCCACAGAGACCTAAGAAGATACCTAAGATACACAACCTAAGGGATGGATTTTTGGCTATGAAGTGGCCAACTTTGGGTTGATTTTAGATGGGTTTAAGTGAACTCTAAGATACTTAAGTGAATTCAAATTAAAATAATGAGTTTATCCTAGGTTATCACTCGGGGTGGATTGGACGTATTTTCTTTTTAATGATTTCAAATTCTTAAATTCGAGATGGGTTCATTTAAGGAGATAAAACAACATCATCACTTATTGGTTTAATGCCTACACCCTTTAATACTAATCACCTATACACTTTAAGGTTCAATGTTTCAATCACTTCAAGGTAAAGGATCGTATTAGTACTTGAAGTGTGTGGCCTTAAATTCAACAAGGACGATGGAGTTTAAAAATCATCAAATCAAAATCCCAATTAAAGAAGTGATTATACATTAATTAGGTGATAAATAACATCCAATACAGCCCCTTGCTACTCCCTTGTATCAACCCATAAGTGGGTTAGCCCTCCATTGATCCCATGGTTTCAATGGAAGCGGAAAGTAGACTCATGAGGGAGGAAATGGAGAAGTAAAGAAAACAACAAAAATAAAATGATCACTCCACCGTTGTGTGAATAATTTCACAAGGGTTGGTGTGAATAAATTCACACCTTGATCCAACGGTATCAAAGTGATATTAAGAACAACAGAATAAGAGTAGAAGAAGAACTTTTATTAAGAAACTAAAGTGAATTGAACAACTTACACGTGAAAGACAAAATTGAGGCAACAAAAATGCAGCATAACATTACAATTGAACAAAGCATCCAAAATACTAAACTCCTTCACCACAACTGCCTTAAATAGGCATTTTGGGAGCCTTGGGTCGAGCCACCAACAGTACAAAGCATCTTAATTAATTTTGGTAGGCTATAGGTGGTGGAAAGCTTGTGGAATTTGGACTTTTCCACGTTTGACCCGAGGTGGCAGCCAGTTTTCATCCACCGAACAGACGCATCTGGAAGACCTTCTAGAAGGCCGAATAAGAGTGGGCCATAGAAGAAGAAAATGGAGCTCCGGATGTATTCTAACCGCCTGTAAAATATGGTCCCATTTGGAGTTGTTTATTCCGATATATGATCAAATTAGTGGTCTGTTTTTCTGGGCCGCAGAATCTGGCCCAGAATTGTATCTCTAACTTGGGCCGCCTAAATGACCACCATGGAGGCCGAATCATCATTAACTCCTGAAGAGTTATTTGTTCCTATACATTTCTTCTAGAATCCCAAGAAATTTGGGATTAATTGGGCCTGTATGTTGGGCCCCACAGTCTCATCAGTGGGCTGATGTCCAATCTGCCTTCTCCAGAATTGCTTCCTTTCATTGCCAAATATTTCCATCATCCTCCATGAATTCTCCATTGATCCCTGAATGAAACATGTTCATATTGGAGTGTAGATAAATTATCAAATTAAAATATGTATAATCAGATGAATCATTTGGTACTTTAAATGATGTTCAAAAATGTACCACATAATAGTGCATTTTAAGAAGGTATTACAATCATAATGTGAAATGATGTTCAAAGTGTAAAATGCACTAAAATGGTGTTTATGAATAATAAAGAACATGAATATTATATATATTACCAATGAATATTAGCCTCATTTAGTGGCTAATAACACCCCCCAACTTGAGTTTTGCTAGTCCCGAGCAAAATATATCTCATCAAAAATGAAATTCGAATTCCCTTTTCCAAAAACATTTTAATACACAATGATCACCAAAAAACCTTATACCAAACAATCATGAAACCCATCAAAATATTTTAATACGAGATATTTTCATAATAATATCCCAATCCCAAGCCCATTCCTTTGATCAAATCCATCATCATTCTTCATCCAACTCAATTAGGTGTAATGATGTGTTGTGAATCACAATAGGTATGGGGGTTCATTTTCATTCAAGGGGAAAATCATGGAAGCGCTAGGTGGAATCACATTTAATCCTAATATGAGTATTCTTCATCCCTCTTTTTTTTTTGATTTTTTTTTGCAATATTGCTATAGTAATTGAGATTGCAATTAATCAAATTAACCCATGTAGCAAGACTTTGCCGATGACTCCCAGACTCAAAGGCCTTAGGGCACCAAGTGAAACCCACATACTCGGGCATCGTCTCGAGTTAACTTAATCAAAAACAAAGTCATATTACCATAAATAGAGATAGATTGAAAAACTCAGGGCTAGAAAACTCTGGAGTCACGATCCCCAAGTGCCGAAAGCCTCGCATTTTATCAATCCATTGCTCTACACGCAAATTTTTTTTTTTAATAGTTTTTTTTTAGTTTTTTTAAAATACTCATATTATTCATAAAAATAAAACCAGCCTATGCTATTTATTATGGGACCCCAAAAATTCAAATTAGTACCCCACATTCTAGAGGACGTGCATTGTGGCATTTTTTTTTATTTGGATGAAAATATAAACGATGAAATATCACATTAGACAGCCACACTTTCCAAAATCTATGCTCATGAAATTATACAAGGATTAAAATCAGAATTAGGGTATGCTAAATTATTTGATATTCAGTTTCAAAGTGTGCAATGCGTATTACCATGTTCAAAGTTAAAGGAATTTTTCCTTCCATTTACTTTTTTTTTTCAAATCATTCAATTTTTGTTTTTGACACAAAAGCATTTTTTTTATTTTATCTCCCCCCCAACATAAAACAACACTATCCCCAATGTTTGAAGAAATGAAAAATTAGAAGGAGTAGAGGCAGGGAATAAAAATTTAAAAAGGAAATTGAAAATGATGATTATGGAATGAAGTCACCTGGTGGTTGAAGTTTGAAGTTCTTGCCGCTTGAATTTATTCCTTTGATATCCATGTCGCTTGCAAAGTTCCCTAGTGGAAAAAGGAAAAAACAAAACAAACAAAACAAACAAAACAAACAAAAACAAACAATATATATATTTATATAATAAAGGAAGTAAAATATAAGAATATATATAAAAATTATAGAATAAGGTAGCACAAGAAGCCGTAGGTCAGTGGTAAGAGCGCGCCCCTATCTCCCTTCGGTCCCAGGTTCGAGTCCCCGCAGCTTTGCCGGTTGTGACGGGGTTTGCCCCACGGCCTATGGCGTGTCCCCTTTTTTAATTATTATATTATTTTTATTATTTTTATTATTTTTATTTTAACCTATAAAATAATAAAAATACAACAAAATAAACTGATGATACATTGTCTTCTTTTTAAATTTCTGGGTAAGGTATTACTCAAGGATCACACCACGTGACACGGATGAATATGGTGCTCCCCTTTCGTACCCATCCATACATAGAATAGAAGAACAGGTCAAAAGTCTATTTTTTTATTAAATATCAAAATGATTAATTAAACCTATTTAAAATATAAAGTTTATTAAAACAACAAAATTATTGGAAACTTGGAAACCATGGGTTGCCTCCCATGCAGCGCTTTGTTTAACATCATTAGCTCGACTTGAACCCCCCAACTTATCCAATACCAACTTTCAACATTTTAAGGATCACATGTTTCACCCCTTCTACTTGGTTGAGATTGATTCTATGTTTATAATTTGTTTCATTCACAATCCTATGTTCTACAATGAGTGGGAAAGTCCAAGGAATGTTTGAAGTGGTTGATCCAGTTTCCACTGTAGTTTTTCCAAAGACATCAATGGTAATTCCAACTTTTTTGGTTTCAAGAGAAGAATTAATTCCAAAAAAATGTTCATGGTTATATCCTATGAAGGGATAGTTGATCATGGAAGGAAGGACAATAATTTTGAGCTCAGGTTGGATAGTACATTCAAACACAGGTTGAGATTTTGAATCCAAATCAGTTTCATTTTCCAAATTTCTCAAAAAAATTGGTTCCTTTTGAATAGAAGATTCAACCAAAAAATTGGAAAGATCAGTGTTAAGAGTGTTTATGGACTCAAAGTTTATGATTTCTCCCAATGGTTCAAAGGTTAGTGTTTTTGAAAATTCATCAATGGAGTTATACTTAGGAGACTCAATCCATGATGTCAAATTCTCCTCTTTTGAATCCAAAAAGTTAATTTCCTCCTGATTTAAAGTCCCTTCAAAATTTACTTGATCCTCTTCATCTATACCAAATCCAAAGTTTGGTTCATCAATAAATTCATGTGGGGTTTGTGTGAAACTAGACACTTCACATAAGGTTATGGAAGGGACAGTTTGTGTAGGGATGGGTTCCTCACAAGTTTTAATGCTTTGTAGTTCTAACCTCAATGATGAAACCTCAAAATTCATTATCTCTATTTGTTGACACAGTTTTTCAAGTAATGGTTGTGGATCATGATGGTCAAGGGGTTGAGACAGATGGTCTATTCCAGGAGGATAACTATGTTGTTGGAATTCCATAGGAGGATGTTCAGATTGGCCTTGTTGGGATTGGAACTCATAATATGTTGGAATGTATTGTGGATCATATGAATAAAAACATTGTGGTTCATTAGGTTTTTGATGATCCCACAAGTAGGAATTAGGATGGTCATTGTACATCGTACATGGGGTTGAGTGATCAAAGTAGGGATAGGTTTCCCATGTTTGGACTTGTTCAAAATTGACTTCCATAGGAGTGAGGAGTGAGAAAAGAGAAGTGGAATGAAAAAAAAGGATGAAGGTGTCTAAGATAACTTACTTAGGTCCCCAGCAACGGCGCCAAAATTTGGTTCACGCCCAAATTTACCCAAGAGAAGAAGGGTAGAACGGTCCTTGTAGTGTAGCTTGGGTTGTTGATTCCACAGAGACCTAAGAAGATACCTAAGATACACAACCTAAGGGATGGATTTTTGGCTATGAAGTGGCCAACTTTGGGTTGATTTTAGATGGGTTTAAGTGAAATCTAAGATACTTAAGTGAATTCAAATTAAAAGAATGAGTTGATCCTAGGTTATCACTCGGGGTGGATTGGACGTATTTTCTTTTTAATGATTTCAAATTCTTAAATTTGAGATGGGTTCATTTAAGGAGATAAAACAACATCATCACTTACTGGTTTAATGCCTACACCCTTTAATACTAATCACCTATACACTTGAAGGTTCAATGTTTCAAGCACTTCAAGGTAAAGGATCGTATTAGTACTTGAAGTGTGTGGCCTTAAATTCAACAAGGACGATGGAGTTTAAAAATCATCAAATAAAAATCCCAATTAAAGAAGTGATTATACATTAATTAGGTGATAAATAACATCCAATACAGCCCCTTTCTACTCCCTTGTATCAACCCATAAGTGGGTTATCCCTCTATTGATCCCATGGTTTCAATGGAAGCGGAAAGTAGACTCATGAGGGAGGAAATGGAGAAGTAAAGAAAACAACAAAAATAAAATGATCACTCCACCATTGTGTGAATAATTTCACAAGGGTTGGTGTGAATAAATTCACACCTTGATCCAACGGTATCAAATTGATATTAAGAACAACAGAATAAGAGTAGAACAAGAACTTTTATTAAGAAACTAAAGTGAATTGAACAACTTACATGTGAAAGACAAAATTGAGGCAACAAAAATGCAGCATAACATTACAATTGAACAAAGAATCCAAGATCCTAAACTCCTTCACCACAACTGCCTTAAATAGTCATTTTGGGAGCCTTGGGTCGAGCCACCAACAGTACAAATCATCTTAATTAATTTTGGTAGGCTATAGGTGGTGGAAAGCTTGTGGAATTTGGACTTTTCCACGTTTGACCCGAGGTGGCAGCCAGTTTTCATCCACCGAACAGACGCGTCTGGAAGACCTTCTAGAAGGCCGCATCAGAGTAGTCCATAGAAGAATAAAATGGAGCTCCGGATGTCTTCTAACTTCCTGTAAAATATGGGCCCATTTGGAGTTGTGTATTCCGAGATATTATCAAATTAGTGGGCTGTTTTTCTGGGCCGCAGAATCTGGCCCAGAATTGTATCTCTAACTTGGTCCGCCTAAATGTCCACCATGGAAGCAGAATCAGCATTAACTCCTGAAGAGTTATTTGTTCCTATACATGTCTTCTAGAATACCACGAAATTTGGGATTAATTGGGCCTGTATGTTGGGCCCCACAGTCTCATCAGTGGGATGATGTCCAATCTGCCTTCTCCAGAATTGCTTCCTTTCATTGCCAAATATCTCCATCATCCTCCATGAATTCTCCATTGATCCCTGAATGAAACATGTTCATATTGGAGTGTAGATCAATTATCAAATTAAAATATGTATAATCAGATGAATCATTTGGTACTTTAAATGATGTTCAAAAATGTACCACATAATAGTGCATTTTAAGAAGGTATTACAATCATAATGTGAAATGATGTTCAAAGTGTAAAATGCACTAAAATGGTGTTTATGAATAATAAAGAACATGAATATTATATATATTACCAATGAATATTAGCCTCATTTAGTGGCTAATCACCATATTCCAACTGAAATACTTCTTGGAGGACCTATTTATTTTTGTTGGATGTATCCAACTGAAAGAAATATGTACACATTAAAGTCTTATGTTCATAACAGGAATCATCCCGAAGGTTCTATCGTGAACGTTTACTTGGCTCAAGAATGTATGGATTTCTGCTCTATGTATTTGTCTGATCTTACTACAAGAATGAACAAACCAATGAGAAACAAAGAATAACAGTATGAGAAAATTGAACCCAGTTTTCCATCACTTCCTCAAACAGGAGGAATTCCTGGATCATATACACTGACGACATTAAGCCTTGAAGAGCAGGAGATGTCACATCGCATAGTTTTGTTCAACTGTGATTTGTTCGATGATTACATATTGTAAGTAAATTGTATATTTATATCTTATATATATATATATATATGTTAAACTATTCCTATTTTTATCTACAGGGAACATAAAGCGATGATAAATAGAAAGCATCGTTCTTTATCTTTGAGAAGAAGGAAGACTTTGCATAGAAAAGAGTTTTCTTCTTGGTTAAAATTGAAGGTAATAATATTACTATTTAAAATAATTAAAATAATAATTAATTAAGTTTAATATTGATTTATATTTCAGGTATTGAGTTTTCCTGGTAACTCTATTTCTGAGGAAATAAGAGCTTTGGATTTTGGTCCTAATACAGCGGTTCATGACTGTAAATCAATTGTTATCAATGGGTACAGATTTATTATCACTGAACTAAAAAAGAACATGAGAACACAACATTATGGTGTTATGGTTACTGCCACAACAGACCGTTATGCTAGTGCATCAGATAGTAGACCACGATTTGAAAATGTAGTTTATTACGGAGTCATTGAAAAAAATAATAATATTGGATTATTATTCTCATGGACGAGTCACGCTGATGAAATGTAAGTGGTTTGATTCGATGATGAGGCAAGGCACATTTATTAATGATTGTGGATTTTGAGTAATTTATATGACTCACACTCTTGCTACCGATGAACCATATGTATTGACATCAATGGTGAAATAAATTTTTTATGTCAAATACTATCTTTGACCTGAATTTTGTGTCATTATTGAAGTAATTCCAAGATATATTTTTTATGATGGTGATGGTGGAATTGACACCATCCCTACTTCCATTAGAAACAATCCATTTATTACTTTTGATGACTCCAATAGCTCAATTGTCAGAGTTGACTGTGAACCTGAAGTTGTGGTGGGAAATATATAAAATCATCCATTCATGTTCTCAATTCTTTTGGTTTACCTCGACTTGGGCTATTAAGGTTGGTACTATTCAATTTGATTTAATATTGATTACAAATATGTTGTATCCGACTTGACCGTTATGTGAATTTTCAATGTATATTGGTTGAAATTTTATTTGAATTGCATTTTCTAATTTGGAATTGAACTGTATTCAAACCTAAAAAACCAACATTTCTAACTTGGTGAACATTTTAATGCTTCAACTATGATTTGTATAAAATTTATATGACTCTAAGACCTCTCTTTAACATTTTACTGGGTAATGAACATAATGGTTTGTATTCTTCTGCAAAACAGGTATTGAAACCTGCATCATCTACTTGAGCTAAAGAAATTAAATTTTTCCTTAATTTTGACAACTGCTTTACCACTTATGAATCTGGTAGAATCAATGTTACATGATTTTAATAGACTGATGACACTTAGTAAATAACCATCCTACTAAAAATTAAATTTCTTTATTACATCTCTGTATGATTTATTGACTTCATTGTATATTTGTTCAAGCTCATCTAAAATGATGGTTAGTTAAATTATCCATGAATCCCCCTATTCCCTCTCATTTATTTTGTTTTTTGGGTTACACATTAGTTATCATTTTTTATTTACTTTCATATTTGTTTTCAAATGCAGGAAATGAAACCAATTAAAGGGAGGTGATGAAAACAGATTATGGATAACAATCGTCGCATGACTGAGCTGGGCATTCCACCACTAGTGCCTACAGTGAGTATTTTATTTCAAATATATGTATTTAAATAATATATAATGTCATGTGATTAATTTTTTTAAACATTTTTGCAGGATCCATCTATTAGGCGACAATTATTTGATGAGCATCTTAGTAGTGGTCCCAGTACTCAGGGTGTTCGTACGAGGGGGGGTACGAGAGCTAGACGATCTGGTCGGAGTACCCAATTATACCCTTCCCCTACCACTAACATGCCATCCATCCCACATACTGATCTCAGTGTGTCATTAGGGACACACGGGATATTTAGGCCTCTCATTTTTTCACCACCGTTTACATCTGAGCCTCCTCACCCGTTTATACCATATCAGATGATGATTCCTACTACCCATCCAACATTCAGCCAGCCAGCCCTGTCATCTTCTTTTACTTCTACTTCCTTCTCTCCGGGATTTTATATTCCATCTTCTTTGACTCCTTCTCTACCATAGTATGTCCCTACGGAGCATACATTGGGACCCACTCCATCTGTATAGGGTGTTCCTTCAGTTTTTATGGATCCAGCAGTGCCCATTGATCAGACTACCATAGGTATACTTATACAACCCTAACAATTTTTACACCATTATTTATTTTCATTATAACATGTATTGATAAAATATTTGTTTTTCTTTCATAACAGATACATCTACTGATAAGAGGCGGGGGCAGGGGCATACACGCATGCGTGCGGTGTGGAACTGCCACACGCAGTTGATGGTGGACTACAAAGAAGATAGTTAGATGATTGAAAAATCAGGGCAGCAATGTCAGATTTTTTTGGCGACGCTTTCCAAATACTCCGACATCATTCCTGTCAGCCTGCTCTCATGGAGACAACTACCAAATGAAGTCAAGGATAAAGCCTAGGTAGAGATATGGGTAAAAAAATTTGTTGTATTTAATGCAATATATTAATTTTTGTATTTATATGAATTAATATTTTGGTGTCAGTTGTGGTTTAATTTCCCCGATGGTGAGGGTACGCGACCAGCACGTCTAAAGGATTTAGGCGAGCTTTGGAGAGCTTATAAGCATGAGTTGTACATTGGCTGGCGTGCTAGAGTGGGCACAAAGTTAGAGGCGGTCCCTGTTGTGGATGATTGTCTGTTAGAACAGTACTGACAGATGATTACTCATTGGAAGACTATCCAATTTACGGTATTAATCACATTAGAGGTATTTAAATGAAAATTTTCATGTTTTTCGTTAATACTAATTATTGAATTTTATTTAGGATTCATCTGAAAGAAATAAAAAAAACATTGATGCTAAGAAATACGTCCAGACATTGAGACGTACTACGATGCCAGATCATGAGAGGCAGCAGGTATGATATTTTATAATCTTTCTTTATGACTTGTACTTTCTATTGATTCCTCCATAATTTATTTGATTTCTAAAGTTGTTATATAATTTTAGTTATGAAATTAATGTTTTTTTGGTATCTTATTTTTAATTATGGTTTCCTACATTCAATGTCATTATAGAGGCATAAATTGAATATAGAAGGACGTGTGCCTCGAGCAAAACTGTTTTGCTCGAGTAGAAAGAAGAAAGATGGAAGTGTGGTTAATGAACCGACTCAGTAGTAGATTGTAAGTTTTACTTTGTAGATTTAAAATTTTAATCTCTATTTTGTAACTTAATAATCTATTTATATTTTTAACAGGTTGTTTTAGAGGCCCTTCATTCCCAGGAACCTAACAATTTTGGGCCAAACGATCACTTACATCAGGTGTTGGGAGATGAGCACCCTAGTAGAGTACTTTGCCAGCCTGGGAAGAGTATAGTTCCAATGAGGTATTGGCCCTCCTTAGGTATGAGTTGTAGTGCCACCGAGTTGCAGTAGGTTAAGGCATAGGCATAATAGGCTGAAAAAAGGGCCACAGAGACGGCAGAACGATCTACTAGGGCAAACATTGCATTTATGAAACTGATAGAAGTTTTACGTCCAACACTTCCACTAGAGGCCAGCACTGCTTGTGATGAATATATGTCATCGATGAATTCTATATATGGTGCACCAGGTGGAAGTTCTAGTGGTAGTTGAGACGAGGGTGAGGAGGAGGCCGAGGCGGAGGAGGAGGAGGCCGAGGAGGAGGTCGAGGGGGAGGAGGAGGTCGAGGAGGAGGTCGAGGCGGAGGAGGAGGGTGATGAGGAGGTCAAGGATGGGTATGAGGGAAAGGAGGAGGGCAGGGATGATGATGGGGACGATGATGAGGATGAGGGTGAGGGTGATGATGATGGTGATGATAGTGATGGTGATGAGCGACAGATTGATTCGTTACATTTTTTACTGATATTACTGACCTTTGATGTTTATTGATTTGTTGTGCCTGAATATATGTGTGATTAGGTAGGTCATATTATCTTTATTTTTTTATCTATAAATAATAAAACTTGACTTGATGATTTTATGTGACTAATTCACCCCTCCCCTAAACAGCCCCCCTACCCCCTGGACACCCCGTACCCCCTGGACAGCCCCGCCACCCCCGTGGACCGCCCACCCACCCCCTGGATAACCTCTCCCCCTATGGACAGCCCCCACCCCCCTAGACACCCCGTACCCCCCTGGACAGCCCCGCCCACCCCCGTGGACAGCCCGCCCACCCCCCTAGACACCCCTACCCCCTTGGACAGCTCAACCATCCCCGTGGATAGCTCGCTCACCCCCCTAGACACCCCATCCCCCTGTGGACAGCCCCCCCTGGACACCCCGTACCCCACTCGACACCCCCTCCCCCTGTGGACAACCCCCCTAGGCACCCCGTACCCCCCTGGACAGCCCCGCCCACCCCCGTGGACAACCCGCCCACCCCCCTGGACAACCCCTCCCCCTGTGGACAGCCCCCCACCCCCTTGGACACCCTGTACCCCCCTGGACAGCCCCACCCACCCCTGTGGACAGCCCGCCCACCCCCCTGGACACCCCTACCCCCTAGATAGCACGACCACCCCCATGGACAGCCTTCCCACCCCCTAGACACCCCCTCCCCCTCTGGAAAACCCTCACCCCCCTGGACACCCCGTACCCCCTGGACAACCCCACCCACCCCCGTGGACAACCCATCCACCCCCCTGGACACCCCCTACCCCCTGGACAGCCCATCCACCCCCGTGGACAGCCCGCCCACCCCCTAGACACCCCATCCCCCCCCCCCCCGTGGACAGCCCCCCACCCCCGTGGACAGCCCCCCCCCCCCCCCCAGACACCCTTACCCCCTGTGGCCAACCCACCCACCCCCCGTGGCCAACCCACCCACCCCCCGTGGACAGCCCACCCACTCCCCTGGACACCCCTACCCCCATGGACAGCCCGACCACCCCCGTGGACAGCCCGACCACCCCCGTGGACAACCCTCCCACCCCCTGGACACCCCCACCCCCTAGAAAGCCCCCCAACCCCCCGGACACCACCCCACCCCCTAGACACCCCCATGGATAGCCCCCCACCCACCCTTGACAGCCCACACCCCCACCCCCCTGATGGACAGCCCCCCCCCCCCCCTCCCCCCCCCCCCCCCGCCCCACCACCCTGGACAGCCCCCCACCCCCACCCCCTTGGACACCCCCATGGACAGCCCCCCCACACACATCCCCT
Organism: Viscum album; assembly: GCA_963277665.1. Lineage (NCBI taxonomy): Eukaryota > Viridiplantae > Streptophyta > Magnoliopsida > Santalales > Viscaceae > Viscum > Viscum album. Next base: position 512,686,280 of record OY728145.1, read on the forward strand.
CTGAACACTCTATACCCCCTGGACAGCCCTGCCACCCCGTGGACAGCCCTCCCACCCCCTGGACAGACCCTCTCCCCTGTGGACAGCACCCCCACCCCCTGGACACCCCATACCCCCCTGCACAGCCCCGCCCACCCCCTGGACACCCCCGACCCCCCTGGACAGCCTCGCCCACCCCCGCGGACAACCCCACCAACCCCCGCGGACAACCCCACCCACCCCCTGAATAGCCCCTCCCCCCGTGGATAGCCCCCCACCCCCGTGGACAGCCTTCCCACCCCCTGGACACCCCACCCCCCGTGGACACCTCGTACCCCCTTAGACAGCCCCGCCCACCCCCGTGGACACCCCCTACCCCCTAGAAAGCCCCCACCCCCGTGGACAGCCCCGCCCAACCCCTTGGACACCCTCGACCCCCTTGACACCCCTGACACCCCCGTGGACAACCCCCACCCCCTGGACATCCCCCACCCCCTGGACACCACCCCACCCCCCTTATACACCACCCCACCCCCCTTGGACAACCCCCCAACCCCTGGAACGCCCCACCCCTGGACACCCTGTAAATACCCGTAAAATTCAAGGGAATTTTTTTCTTAATTTTCTTTGGAATTTTACAAGAATGCAGTTTCTAACGGCACCTGATTCCGAGGCCCGAAGTGCCCGGAATCAATTTCCGAAGTTTGGCTCGGGTACGTTCAGTGAACGAAGGAGCGAGAATTTCTAACTTTTGAACCGGTGCCCGGAATCAAATTCCGAGGACACCGATGAACTCGCAGCGCCGATATTCGCTTAAGAAGACCTTTTCTGAGGTTGCGTTTATTGCGGGTTGAGAGTTAGTTTTTGGGAGTTTAGAATAAGTTAAATAAAAATTGTGGAATACAAATTTTTATTTTAACTTGTTGGTTAACTTCTCCCAAGGGAGTTAGAGGTGGGACCCACATCCACTTAACCTCCCTTGGGAGTATTAAGTGTGGTGGGGCCCACACTAAGCATAACTCTTCACCTTCTCTTTTTAAACTCCCAATAACCCCTCTTTAATTAACTTAACAAGTTGGGTTATTAAATGGGTGGAGTTGTTTAATTTCAAACCTTTGAATTTCAAAATGGTTTGGTTGAGTAAATAAAATAAGACCTTAGCTTATTTTATTTGGGTTAGAATTCTCTAGACAATCTTGAGAGAATTGGAGCCTTCATCTTCTTCTTCTTCAAGCTTTGACGAAGAACGCGAAGAACCTTCGAACATCGACGAAGAACGCCACGTTCTCGGGAATCGTCTTCCGCGACGCCATACCTGCGACACCGACGACGTCTTCTTCCGCGTCATCTCTTCCGCGACGATTTCCCGCGACGAAATCGTCGTCAAAGAACTTCGAATCCTAGCTTCACGACATCGACGTCCTTCTTCCGTGACGCCGACCACCGCGACGCGTCTTCCGCGGGTCGTTGACGATCATCGTTATTGAAACCGAGGTAGGGGTTTGTTGTTGATTATTTATTTACTCTCGTTCTTGGTTCTAGCATGACAATCTTGTGGATAAATATTTAAGTGTTATCGTCTAACGAGAGGGGGGCTGGACCGCACAAACATGACCGAATTCCCCCTCCTTTGTTCTTGAATATTATTATTTTTTCTTGTGGATGAACGAGATGGCGTGGTGCCGTCGCACCACGCGGGAATCACACGACAAATATTACGCGGCGCCATCGCGCCGTGCCGTGGAAAGATTATCATGAACGCGACGCCGTCGCGCCGCGTCGAAGGAAACCAAAGGCGCCGCGGCCGGAGCGGGGGCCGCGGCGGAGGGGCGCGGTGTCGTCGCACCGCGCCAGACGACGAAGACCGCGGCCGGTTCTGGGCCGCGGCGGAAACGGGAAGACCGGCGGCCAGCCGGGCCGCCGGTGTCGGAAGCCGGAAAGGGGACCGGCCTTGCCGGTCCCGTTGAGGAAGGACCGGCCGGCCAGGTCGGGCCGGCCGGAAGGGAGAAGAACCGGGGGAATTAATTCCCCCGGCTGGCCAAAACCGCCCCCCCATAATGGGGGGGCCACGGTTACACCAAGGGGGGGCAGCGCCCCCCCGTTTTTCTCAAAAGTAGGCCCCCACGTGGGGGGGCCGTTGATCCAAGGCGCGGCTTTCAGCCGCGCCGCTAGCAAAGGAGGGCGGGGGCCTTGCCCCCCGCGCGTGGCACCCGAGCGGCGCCCCGGCCGCGCCGCCGTGCCGGACCACGCCGCCGCGCCGGGCCACGCCGCCGGCCAGGCCGGGTCGGACCTGGGTCGGGTCGACCCGGTTCGGCCGACCCGGGGGGGGGGGGGGTCGGGCCGGGTCGACCCGGACCCCCCGTTTTCGAATCGACTTCGGTCTTTTGCCCATTACTTGAGCTACGGACCTCTGATCGACAAACCGTCAGCGGAGATGTGATCCTTGGATCGAGATGGTCGTTTTGGTATATCGCACTCAAAGTTTCGGAATACTTTGAGTTCGGCCGGGTTGGTTCGTACACGAAACCAACCGGGCCCTCGGAGCGGAAACGCTCATATCTCGAGCTACGGACATCCGATTGACGTGCCGTCAGCTTTTTTGTGTTCCTCTTAGTGAGACGGATCTTTTGGCATACTCCGCCCGAGGTTTGGACGCAGGTGGAGTACAGTCGGGTTGGTTTTGCCTTAAAAACCAACTGGGCCCCTGGGACGAAAAAGCCAATAACTCTCAGACCGAGCGTCCGATCGACGCGCCGTCTGTTGTGTTGAGTTCCTGTTGGCGATACGAAACTTTTGGATACATAAACTCTGGACTTTGTGACAGTTGATGTATCAGCCTCTCGGCTCGTGGAGCGGACTCTCCCGAACGAGCTTGCTGTGTGCGGGAACCCTAGTGCTGGCTGCGACTGTGACTGCTACTGCTACTGCTACTACGACTGTGACTACGACGACGACAGTACAGAGATCCTTGGTGGATTCGACGACGACTACAGCACTCAACGATCCTACGTGGATCAGTGCTACAGGTCATGTGTGGGTCTGGTCCTGTGTGGGTCCGATCCTGTGTGGGTCATTGCGCTCAGCGGTCCTGTGTGAACCAGTGCCTACAGGTCTTGTGTGGGCCCGATCCTGTGTGGGTCTTGCGGGGGTTATTTACCTATCGATCCTTCGTGGGTCCGACGACTTAGATGGATCAGAGATCATCTTTATCGTCTTTCGATGAAGTATACCTGTGTGAGCTGAATTCTGTTGCTTTCCTGTGTGGATTGTGTTGTGCTATCCTGTGTGGATTTCGTTTTGCTTTCCTGTGTGGAATACGTTTACTTTCCTGTGTGGACTGAGTTGTACTTGGGCTCGGAGGTTGGAGCGTATTGGAATTGATAACTTAGGTATATGTATGGGCATATACCTAAGCAGAGTCGGTTGTTACTTCATGTTTGTATCTCACCTTTGTGGTTTATCCTTTGTGGATTTTGGGAGACCTTCAGGGGTCTCGGGGTCCCTACTGAGTAGCTTATACTCACCCCTGCACGGGCTATGCCCGCACTATGTTGTGTTGGTTGCAGACGACGGACAACGTTGATCTTGGCTGAGGCTTGCAGAGCAGGATGGTACCTGGAGGTGGACCACTGGGCGGGACGTGTTCGGAGCGAACGGCGGGACCCGAGGAGCAGTGGAGCTATCTGTACCCACCCTTCAGGTGGGATTTCCAGTGGACAGCTTGGAGTAGCGGCTTTTACTTTACAGTTGTTGTTTTCCCTTTCGAGTTGTACTTTACTTTCAGTTTGGGTTTGTATATTGGCCCATTTACTTTTCCGCACTTTCAGTTGTACTCTATTTTTACTTAGTGTTTACTTTTCCGCTTGCTTACTCTATGGTGTTTGTTTATTTTTCAAAGGCAATGCCTTCCCTTTTTACTGGGATTTACGCCTTGGTGCTAGTCGCCAGCCCCTGGCCTATGGAAGGCGGGCTTGGGGTAGTCACGGCATGGGCCCCGAGGGCGGGTCGTGACAATTGGTATCAGAGGAGTTCGGTTCTACCGCGAACTCTGATCTTTTCTATGTGAAGCAATAATGTTTAGCGTATTGAGTGTGGTTATCAGTCCAGGGAGTCCAGTGTTGGTGCGGCGGCCGACGTATCCGTACACCAGGACCCTGACTTCTGATTTACGACTTAATGCACGAAAACATTGATTGCGTGTGTGTTTCAAAGTTTTATTTGTGATTACTTTATATCAGCTCACCAGGTATATTGTTCTGACCGTGGCGCACCTGTTTCCTTTTCAGGATGGCCCCACGACGGCAGTCATCTAGGGTTCCGAGAGTCGAGCGTGACGACAGCCCACCGAGCGACGAGGCCTCGGTGCAGGGCCCTTTGTCAGCAGTGGCACCGGCGGTAGCTCTACCCGCCGAGCCACCGATGCTTCCAGCACCAGCCGCTGATGATGCATGTCACCTTGGAGCTCTGCACGAGTTCCAGCGCCAGTGACTACCTAGGTTCCGTGGGGAGACGGACCCCCAGGCAGAAGAGGACTGGCTGGAGGCAGTGGTATGAGTTTTTAGGCTAGTGAGGACACCTGCAGACCTCATGGTGATCCTCGCTGCGAGCCTACTGCACGCAGCAGCGGGCCGATGGTGGAGCTTGATGCTCCAGGTGCACGATGAGGCGTCTCTTCTTTGGACGGACTTTGAGAGCCTCTTCCGCTCGGAGTTCGTCCCAGCCACCCTTCGTGCGGTGCGTATCCAGGAGCTTCTTCAGCTGCGGCAGGGCAGCATGACGGTCGCTCAGTACTCGGCGAGATTTACTGATCTCTCGCACTACTCAACCGACATGGTACGGGACCCATTCTTCCGGGCCCGGACCTTCGAGCAGGGTTTGAGACACGAGATCAGGGCATTGCTGATCTCCCTCAGCATACCGACTCAGACAGGAGTACTGGAGCGGGCCCTTTTGATCGAGAGCTTCCTTGTTGAGTCTACACCAGCGCCGAGACCCACCGCAGGGCGGCACGTGGTAGAGTCATCTGCAGTAGGCAGTCGACGGATGACTCAGGGGTCCAGGCAGACCAGACCTTCAGGCAGACGACCTCAGGACACTGGCTCAGCAGTGCGGGGGCACACAGCGAGGAGCCAGTCTTTCGAGAGGCAGGCAGTGCTACTCATGCGGCGGGCAGGGCCACATGGATCGTGACTGCCCGACCCGCCGTGCCGAGGAGCAGCAGACGATTGAGGGACCACCGAGGCAGAGGCAGAGGGTCGACCGTGGCGGTCCACAGGGAGGAGGCGGACGAGGTAGAGGAGTTGGCCGAGCAGCAGGTGGTGGGTGACGCTTTGAGGCTCTGCCACCACCACCACCAGGAGGTCCACCCCGACCCACAGGGAGCTGGCGGGCAGAGACAGGCATAGCTCCAAGCAGCAGAGGCCTACGACCACGGCGCGCCCGAGATGATTCGAGGTACTATCTATGTCTATTCCACCCTTGCTGCAGTACTTATAGACACAGGAGCGAGTCACTCTTTCATAGCCGCTGCCCTTGTTCGGAGCTCGGAGATTCCGACAGAGCCGTTGGCTCGATCCTTACGGCTAGAGACTCCTACGGGAGCAGACTCAGCGATTACGCACTAGTGCCGGCAGTGTGAGCTTACTCTAGGAGGCGAGAGCTTCGGCTGGGATCTTCTTGTAGCAGCGTCGAGGGCCTTACGACGTCATCTTGGGCATGGATTGGCTATCTACGGTCCATGCGCAGATTGACTGTTTTAGGCGCAAGGTGCGATGTGTACGCCACCGATGGGAGCAGGTTCACCTTCACCGGTGAGAAGGAGCCTTTGCAGCACAGGATGGACTTCCGCGGAGGAGAGGACATCCCATCACTCATCAGTTGGCTAGCCTCATCCTTGGAGCAGTTGACGTGCAGAGTCCTGGTTTTCCTACAGTGGTGGATCAGTTTGCGACGTTTTTCCCAACGACGTTCCAGGGCTACCTCCTCGTAGAGAGGTAGACTTTTATATTGACTTGTACCCCGAGACAGCCCCGATATCCACTCCAGCATATCGGATGCCCCCGCCGAGCTTCGAGAGCTACGGGTACACTTGGAGGACTTGCAGGGCAAGGGGTTCATCTGACCCAGTGTTTCACCCTGGGCTTCCCTGATATTGTTCGCCAAGAAGGCGAACGGGAGCTTGCGACTTTGTGTTGACTATCGTCGCCTGAACCAGGTGACAGTGAGGAACAAGTATCCGCTACCGAGGATTGATGACCTCTTTGATCAGCTCAAGGGAGCACGGTGGTTCTCGAAGATAGACCTCAGGTCAGGCTATCATCAGCTCAGAGTCAGAGACGAGGATGTGCAGAAGACGGCCTTCAGATGTCGGTATGGCCACTATGAGTTCTTGGTTATGCCTTTCGGCGTAACCAATGCTCCAGCAGTGTTCATGGCTCTCATAAACAGGATCTTTCAGCCATACCTCGATCGATTTTTCGTGGTCCTTCATCGACGACATTCTGATTTACTCTACGACTGAGGAGGATCACGCCTATCACTTGCGAGTTGTACTAGACACACTCCGAGAGCACCAGCTTTATGGTAAGCTCTCGAAGTGCCAGTTCTGGATACGTGAGGTCCACTTCTTGGGACACGTTATCTCTGAGGCGGGAGTTGCAGTGGATCCTGCGAAGATCGAGGCTGTGTTAGCATGGGAGCCACCCAGGAGCGTGACAGAGGTTCAAAGTTTCTTGGGACTAGATGGATACTATCGGAGATTCGTGTCAGACTTCTTTAGAGTTGCGGCACCACTCCCAGCTTTGACGAAGAATGGTGGAAACCCTTCGTGTGGTCATACAGATGTCAGCAGAGCTTCCAGGAGCTGAGGCAGAGATTGACTAGCGCACCTATCTTAAGGTTGCCTGAGGAGGGAGTAGGGTACGTAGTTTACTACGATGCATCAGGGATCGGACTCAGTTGCGTCCTGATGCAGGAGTGGGCAGTGATCGCCTATGGATCACGACAGTTGAGGCCGCATGAGAAGAACTACGCTACCCATGACCTGGAGTTGGCAGTAGTGTTCTTCACTCTGAAGACATGGCGGTACTATCTAATGGGCGAGGCGCTTTACAGTCTTTTCTGATCATCAGAGTCTCAGGTATATCTTCTCGCAGAAGGACCTGAACCTGAGACAGCGGTGATGGCTCGAGTTCCTTCAGGACTATGACTTTGAGATAGTCTATACTCCTGGGAAGGGGAACGTAGTAGCTGATGCCTCAGCAGGAGGATGGGCATTCAGCTACTTGAGGAGGCGACGGAGCAGCTAGCCTCTTTGCAGATATCCTTCGTGGATAGAGATGGAGCAGCCTTCCTCCACTCTCTCACAGTCACCCCTCCACTACTGCAGCGGGTCCAGAGAGGCACAGCGTGAGGACGCTGACTGTGAGACACGGCGTGCACAAATATCCTCGGGACAGGCACCTGATGGTTTCTCCCTTGGAGCAGAGCACGACATCCTTTTCAGAGGACGTACCATGGTACCAGTCGCTTTGCGAGAGGAGGTGCTGAGAGAGTTTCACACTTCTCCTTTGGAGGTACATCCTGGAGTGGCGAAGATATACCAGGATCTCAGACGACAGTACTGGTGGTCGGGCATGAAGAAGGCTGTAGTAGAGTTCGTTTCTCGATGCCTCACCTGCCAGCAGGTGAAGGCAGAGCATCAGGTACCAGCAGGCTTGGTACAGCCCTTGGAGGTTCCAGAGTGGAAGTGGGACGACATATCTATGGACTTCGTGACTGGGACTTCCACGCACTTCCAGAGGTCACGACTCCATCTGGGTGATTGTTGACCGACTCACCAAGTCGGCACACTTCTTACCCATCAGAGAGCAGGGCTCAGTGGAGAGCTTGGGACGTCTCTACGTTCAGGAGATTGTGCGGCTCCACGGTGTGCCATCATCTATCATCTCCGATCGAGATGCTCGCTTTACTTCCCGACTTTGAAAGGGGTTACAGGAGGCGTTCGGGGACGCAGCTACGTCTGAGCACAGCTTTTCACCCTCAAACGGATGGTCGGATGGAGAGGACCATTCAGACTCTCGAGGACATGCTCCGCGCATGTGTCCTCGACTTTGGTCGTAGCTGGGAGGACCACCTACCCTTGGTGGAGTTTGCGTACAACAACAGCTACCACTCCACCATCGGGATGACACCGTACGAGGCGTTGTACGACCGACCTTGTAGATCTCCTTTGTGCTGGACAGACCCCTTGGGAGTCAGCACTTGTGGGACCGGAGATGGTCCAGGCCACAACAGAGAAGGTCCAGGTCATCCAGGAGCGGATGAGGACAGCTCAGAGCCGGCAGAATTCATACGCTGACAGGAGGCGGAGGCCACTAGAGTTCGAGGATGGCGACCACGTCTTCTTGCGGGTCTCACCTCGACGTGGTATACGGAGATTTGGCCGAGGCGGCAAGTTATCTCCGCGCTTCATCGGACCCTTCCAGGTCCTCAGTAGGATTGGCGAGGTGGCTTATCGCCTGGCTCTACCACCTCAATTGCACCGGGTGCACGGCCTCTTCCACGTATCTCAGCTGAGGAGATACGTGCACGACCCGACGCACATCATTGACCATGGGGAGCTTGACGTTGACGATGGGGCGACTTTTACGGAGGTCCCGGTGGAGATAGAGGATCGACAGGAGCGGGTCCTACGTGGGCGATCGATTCCTCTTGTGCGCATCAGATGGCAGCACGGGAACCTCCAGGAGAGCACATGGGAGCGGGAGGCTCAGATGCGTGCTCAATACCCTCATTTGTTTCCCTAGTTTTTGATGTATCTTTACGGGGACGTAAAGCCCTGAGGTGGGAGTAATGTAAAAAAGACCCGTAAAATTCAAGGGAAATTTTTTCTTAATTTTCTTTGGAATTTTACAAGAACGCGGTTTCTGACGGCACCTGATTCCGAGGCCCGGAGTGCCCGGAATCAATTTCCGAAGTTTGGCTCGGGTACGTTCAGTGAACGAACGAGCGAGAATTTCTAACTTTTGAACCGGTTCCCGGAATCAAATTCCGAGGACACCGATGAACTCGCATCTCCGATATTCGCTTAAGGAGACCTTTTCCGAGGTTGCATTTATTGCGGGTTGAGAGTTAGTTTTTGGGAGTTTAGAATAAGTTAAATAAAAATTGTGGAATACAAATTTTTATTTTAACTTGTTGGTTAACTTCTCCCAAGGGAGTTAGAGGTGGGACCCACATCCACTTAACCTCCCTTGGGAGTATTAAGTGTGGTGGGGCCCACACGAAGCATAACTCTTCACCTTCTCTTTTTAAACTCCCAATAACCCCTCTTTAATTAACTCGACAAGTTGGGTTATTAAATGGGTGGAGTTGTTTAATTTCAAACCTTTGAATTTCAAAATGGTTTGGTTGAGTAAATAAAATAAGACCTTAGCTTATTTTATTTGGGTTAGAATTCTCTAGACAATCTTGAGAGAATTGGAGCCTTCATCTTCTTCTTCTTCAAGCTTTGACGAAGAACGTGAAGAACCTTCGAACATCGACGAAGAACGCCACGTTCTCGGGAATCGTCTTCCGCGACGCCATACCCGCGACACCGACGACGTCTTCTTCCGCGTCATCTCTTCCGCGACGATTTCCCGCGACGAAATCGTCGTCAAAGAACTTCGAATCCTAGCTTCACGACATCGACGTCCTTCTTCCGTGACGTCGACCACCGCGACGCGTCTTCCGCGGGTCGTTGACGATCATCGTTATTGAAACCGAGGTAGGGGTTTGTTGTTGATTATTTATTTACTCTCGTTCTTGGTTCTAGCATGACAATCTTGTGGATAAATATTTAAGTGTTATCGTCTAACGAGAGGGGGGCTGGACCGCACAAACATGACCGAATTCCCCCTCCTTTGTTCTTGAATATTATTATTTTTTCTTGCGGATGAACGAGATGGCGTGGTGCCGTCGCACCACGCGGGAATCACACGACAAATATTACGCGGCGCCGTCGCGCCGTGCCGTGGAAAGATTATCATGAACACGACGCCGTCGCGCCGCGTCGAAGGAAACCAAAGGCGCCGCGGCCGGAGCGGGGCCGCGGTGGAGGGGCGCGGTGTCGTCGCACCGCGCCGGACGACGAAGACCGCGGCCGGTTCCGGGCCGCGGCGGAAACGGGAAGACCGGCGGCCAGCCGGGCCGCCGGTGTCGGAAGCCGGAAAGGGGACCGGCCTTGCCCCCCGCGCGTGGCACCCGAGCGGCGCCCCGGCCGCGCCGGACCGCGCCGCCGTGCCGGGCCGGGTCAGACTCGAGTCGGGTCGACCCGGTTCGGCCGACCCAGGGGGGGGGTCGGGCCGGGTCGACCCGGACCCGGACCCCCCGTTTTCGAATCGACTTCGGTCTTTTGCCCATTACTTGAGCTACGGACCTCCGATCGACGAACCGTCAGCGGAGATACGATCCTTGGATCGATACGGTCATTTTGGTATATTGCACTCAAAGTTTCGGAATACTTTGAGTTCAGCCGGGTTGGTTCGTACACGAAACCAACCGGGCCCTCGGAGCGGAAACGCTCATATCTCGAGCTACGGACATCCGATTGACGTGCCGTCAGCTTTGTTGTGTTCCTCTTAGTGAGACGGATCTTTTGGCATACTTCGCCCGAGGTTTGGACGCAGGTGGAGTACGGTCGGGTTGGTTTTGCCTTAAAAACCAACGGGGCCCCTAGGACGAAAAAGGCAATAACTCTCAGACCGGGCGTCCGATCGACGCGTCGTCTGTTGCGTTGAGTTCCTGTTGGCGATACGAAACTTTTGGATACATCAACTCTGGACTTTGTGACAGTTGATGTATCAGCCTCTCGGCTCGTGGAGCGGACCCTCCCGAACGAGCTTGCTGTGTGCGGGAACCCTAGTGCTGGCTGCGACTGTGACTGCTACTGCTACTGCTACTACGACTATGACTGCGACGACGACAGTACAGAGATCCTTGGTGGATTCGACGACGACTACAGCACTCAGCGATCCTACGTGGATCAGTGCTACAGGCCCTGTGTGGGCCCGGTCCTGTGTGGGTCCGATCCTGTGTGGGTCATTGCGCTCAGCGGTCCTGTGTGAACCAGCGCCTACAGGTCCTGTGTGGGTCTTGCGGGGGTTAGTTACCTATCGATCCTTCGTGGGTCCGACGACTTAGATGGATCAGAGATCATCTTTATCGTCTTTCGATGAAGTATACCTGTGTGAGCTGAATCCTGTTGCTTTCCTGTGTGGATTGTGTTGTGCTATCCTGTGTGGATTTCGTTTTGTTTTCCTGTGTGGAATACGTTTACTTTCCTGTGTGGACTGAGTTGTACTTGGGCTCGGAGGTTGGAGCGTATTGGAATTGATAACTTAGGTATATGTATGGGCATATACCTAAGCAGAGTCGGTTGTTACTTCATGTTTGTATCTCACCTTTGTGGTTTATCCTTTGTGGATTTTGGGAGACCTTCAGGGGTCTCGGGGTCCCTACTGAGTAGCTTATACTCACCCCTGCACGGGCTATGCCCGCACTACGTTGTGTTGGTTGCAGACGACGGACATCGTTGATCTTGGATGAGGCTTGCAGAGCAGGACGGTACCTGGAGGTGGACCACTGGACGGGACGTGTTCGGAGCGGACGACGAGACCCGAGGAGCAGTGGAGCTATTTGTACCCACCCTTCAGGTGGGATTTCCAGTGGACAGCTTGGAGTAGCGACTTTTACTTTACAGTTGTTGTTTTCCCTTTCGAGTTGTACTTTACTTTCAGTTTGGGTTTGTATACTGGCCCATTTACTTTTCCGCACTTTCAGTTGTACTCTATTTTTACTTAGTGTTTACTTTTCCGCTTGCTTACTCTATGGTGTTTGTTTACTTTTCAAAGGCAATGTCTTCCCTTTTTACTGGGATTTACGCCTTGGTGCTAGTCGCCAGCCCCTGGCCTATGGAAGGCGGGCTTGGGGTAGTCACGGCACGGGCCCCGAGGGCGGGTCGTGACACACCCCCCACCCCCTGGACACCCCCACCCCCTCGAAAGCCCCCCAACCCCCTGGACACCACCCCTCCCCCCCTGGACACCCCCATGGACAGCCCCCCCACCCTTGACAGCTCCACCCCCTGGACACCCCCCCCCCGGACACCCCCACCCCTATGGACACCCTTACCCCCTTGGACAACCACCCCAAACCCCTGAACAGCCCCCAACCCCCTGAATTCTGAATTGAATTCTTTATGTTTTTAATTAACTTATGAATTATGTGTTAATGGTGTATGTGTATACTTGTTGTATGTGTATACTTACTGTAATTACCTTATGAATTACGTGTTAATTCTGTTAATGGTGTATGTAACTCTGACTATGATGGGCTCTCAGAAATGTGAGTGTCCTCTCACCATTATGAGATGTCTCCACCAAAGAAATTGAAATGGGTTAGTTAAAAGAGTGGTTGTCTTGTGAAGATTGAAATGGGGAAAACAATGTCGTGGTACATATCATGGTTGGAAGAGTCTACTATTTTTTATGCGATATTGTAGGTGTTTTTTTGTTCTATTTTAAGTGCAAATTGTTTTATTTTAAGTGTTATTTGCAACTGTATTTGCAGGTGTATGCAGTGGAGGAAATGGGTGGCTGTTGTGTTGTTTTCTGGAAAAACACTATACCAACGGTTTTAAAATGTTGGTAAAGTGTTTTTAGAGAATAGTTTTACCAATGGTTTGAATAAACTGTTGGTAATACACTATACCAACAGTTCAAAACTGTTGGTATACTGTATTTCCATAATATTTTTACTAACGGTTTGAATGAACTATTGGTAATACTATATACCAACGATTTCAAACTGTTGGTAAACTACGTATAATCTATTTATACCAACAGTTGATAAACTGTTGGCATACTAAAGGTTACAGTGCCATATACCAACGGTTATAGGAAAACCGTTGGTATATGCCTTTTGCAACGGCTTACTAGCCAACGGTTTGCAAAACCGTTGGTATATAGTATACCAACGGTTTTGATGCCTATACCAATGGTTTCAAACCGTTGGTATGTAGTGTATTTCCAGTAGTGCATGCATGTATGCGTGTATTTATCCATCATCCCCTTAAATACAATAAAATCATTGTTATTATACAACAACGTTATTGTTATTATATAATAACATTATTATCACTGGTGTATAACAACATTATGGCGATTATTATTATTATATATAAATGATAAATAAAAATGTTGTTGTCATTGTTGTTATTGTTGGTGGTGGTGATTTTTCACTATTTATGCTATGCAATAACATTATTATTATCAATATATGAAAACATTGTTGTTGTTGTTATTATTATTGTATATAAATGTAATTACCATTCATTAAATGCAATGGATATGATAATTTTCAATTAATAAAATTCTTTGTTTGACATGCGTGTCTCACTTGTGCCATGGAGACTTAATAAAAATGCTAGGAGATGATAAAAATTGTTTGATGCATCCCATCGGTGACTCACACTTCCTTTTGGCGCCATGAGTTTCATCACTTGGAACAAGACCGCAACTTGATCCTGAGCCCGAAGTTCAGCGAATCTTGGGTAACTATTTTATTATGTTTTTATTATTATTTACTAGGAAGGTGAGGTTGGAATGTGTTTTTCCCTACTAGAAATTATTGTTCAAAGACAATCCTAACAAGCCCCTAAGGTTGGACAAACGCCGGGCCGGTCCAAGTACAAGCCCAAGGGCTCGAGCAGCCGTTCGGCAGGGGGCAACATCCGCTCCCGCCACTCCCGCCACTCCCGCCACTCCCGCCACCCGCAACCCTCTTCATCCCTGTCTCGCCCGAAGAAACCCTAGCCACCTCAGCGCCCCGCTTCCTCCCCGCCCCCTCCCCGCCCACTGCATCGCCTTCTGGTCGCCTCATCTCCCGGCGACCGTCAACGCACAACCCCCTTCCCTGCCTCCCCTGCTGCAGTGCCACCCTCCTCCCCTCCCCAGCCTTTGTTGGCCGTCTCCTCGTCTCGCCGCCCCCGTCGCCCGCCGACGTCTCCTCCCCCCGCGTAGCCTCCCCGCTGTCGCCCGCCGACCCCGCCTCTCCCCACTCCCTGCCTCCCTTCGCCATCGCCGGCAGTGCCCCCCCCCCCCCCCCCCCCCCCCACTCAAACGCGCCATCCAACGGCCGACACCGGTGACCCTTACCCCTCCTGCACGGTTTGATCCCCCCCTCAAGGTGGGATTTATTTTTTCTGTTTTTTATAACTAATTTCATTGTTATTGTTGATATATATTTTTTAATTTTTGTTATCAGTTTTATGGATTTTTTAAGAAATTATTTTATTTGAATCGTGGGCTCACCAGTGCTTCGTAACCCCCAGATGTGATTTGTGCTCTGTCCTCGTGTCATCATAATCCCGTATTTTTATTTCACGTGCTTTTATAGCTATTTGATTCGTGGATGTATGTATGTTTTGATTGTTTGGTTGATCAAATTTCAAAACAATTTTTTTTGATTCACACGCCATTTAATCTTGCATTTCAGCCATATGGTTTTCATTTTGTGTCAATATTTACTTTTTAAGTTTTTTATTGTTTAAAATAAAAATTACAAATCCATTTGTAAGCACTGAAATTATTTATACCTACGATTTTAATTTACAATAGATAGAAAAATTGTTAAATTTTAATACCATAAGAATGCTGATGATTATTAAAAAAAACCAGATCGCATTTATTTTTATAAAATATTTATTGTTCCAATTTTTTGAAAATGTGTTGCAAAATCTTTTAGATTATATACAACAACAACAACTAGACAAACTTTAAACCCAATTAAATGGGGTTGGCTACATATTTTCATTGAAACCATTTAGAACAAGATCATCTTGAGTGATTTGTTTAAGAGTCCTTTTAGGTCCACCTCCACCTCATTTAATAAGTGAATTAGTCATTAAGTTTACCCTATTAACAGTTGCATCCCAAACCTTTTTCTAACATGTCCAAACGATCGTAATCTAGTCTGAGTCATCTTATCGTCAATTAGAGCCACTCCAGTTTGTGGATTGGGTGTGATTTTAATTAAAAACGAGTTTTTAGATAGTTTTAATTATGTTGATTTGATTGAAGAATTTGATTTGATCAATGCAAGGAGAATTGTTTTTCTTTAAACCGGATTGTGCTAATTATAAAGTACTATTACTGGGTTAGTTTTTTAGGTATTGATTTTATAAAAATGAGTATTGAAATTTTAGTTTTTTATTCATCTTAATAGGTATATTATCATGTAAAAGGGCAACATTTTTAATATTAGTCTTGGGCAATGATATTGTCCGGGCAGGTCCTGTGTATTGCATTTAACGGAAGTTAATTTATCTCCTGACATTGGTTGTTGCAGTGATTTCTGCAGTTTTCGACAACCGTTGTTTTGCTGAGCTGTTCTGAATCCTCATGCTCCCATTCATCTTCTATGCTCATGGATTTGGAATCAAATTATGAAATTGCCCGCACGGCCAATTTTATTTATAGCAGAAATTTCAGCAGAGTAGCTTTGCAGGTTTTCTCCTTCTCTCTGATCTGTTCAGCCTTTTTTTCTCAATCATTATTGTCCCAAGCCTTTTACCAAAATTTCCTAGTCCGTTTCTTGGTTTAGTTGCTCAAAGAGTTGCAGGGTTTTTTGAGTTGAGAAAATTTTAATGACTTGGATAACATTTTTTTTTTTAAATTTGGCCTGAAGGACGGTGCCAAAGGCCTTTTAAAGGGCCCCTGGAGGTCTTACATTTGGGAGGGTGGGCTGGCCTGAAGGCCTTACGGTCAGGATGGTGGTCCAAAGACAACTACACTTAGGGTTGACCCCAAGGGCTTACATTTAAGGATTGGCCTGGAGGTTCAAACATTGTGTGCTTAGGATCTGGTCCGCTTGAGGTGCCCGGACGTTTGAGGGTTGAATTCAGAGATTCCAACAGTGTCTGTTTAAGATCGGGTGGCCTGGAGGCCTTCAATTTCATTGTGGGTAACCTGATGATTGGCTTGGGGGGCCAAACTATATTGGAGGTGACTTCGGGGCCAAAACTGCATTTACTCATGCATGTCATTGAGTCTGCAAGGTTTATCTTCTCTCCATTTCATGGTTGTGTCTGATTACACTGTGGGTGACATGTGAAAGTACATAGCGGGGGTGATTTTCTAACATGTCTGATCGTTTGCATCCACTTTCATCTTGTTTTTGTTATATAGAACCAGGGCTGTAATTATGGCTCGAAAGCCTGCCCCGAGCCTGATCGAGCCCAGCTCGAAAAAGCACGGGTTAAGCTGGCTTGGAAGCCCGGTCCAAAGCCTGTCATTTGGGCCACCCAAAAAAAAAAGGTCATATGGCTGTTTGAGAGGGTGACGGTTGGGCAGACGCCAACCTAAAAAAACCCCAATCAATCATACATATGACTCCTGGCAAGGGGGTGGGGTGCCATTTAAAAAAATAAATTCAGGCTGACCGCGGGAGAAACAGGCAGGTGGCGGGCCTGGAGGGGGTGGGGTGCCATTTAAAGGCTCAATTAGCTCGGGCCCCTGGCCCAGCTTGAGGTTGGGTCAAGTTGTGACATTGTTTGGCTTGGCCTGAGAAAATTCGGTCTCCGAGTTGGGCCGTTTTTATTCTCCTAGATAGAACCACCATGCCGCACATTCTTTCATGGTGAATGTTTGTGGGTTTGCCTAAGAGTCAACTGTTTGTAAGGGGGTGTTGGTATTAACAACCTCATGTGGGGGAGCCATGCTTTTGCATTAGGATGTTTCTGACTACAACGTGGGGGGTAAGTCAGGGTTCATTGTCGGAACCACATCCTAGTACATTTCTGAAAACTGCATATGGGTCCATCCACTTTAGCATGAGTTTCATTTGGGTTTGTTTGGTGTCTAGCTATTGCCATCTCCTAAACTGCAAAAGAATTTGCACATAGCCTGCATAGTCTGCCACAATGCCACTATGGTACACATACTGCAACAGTACCTGTTAGGTGCACATGGTGCGGGAGAGAGATTAGGAGGTAGAAAACAACTGTATCACTGTAATCGAGCAAACAGAATCAAGGAACCTAGTAAGTGTTACAGCAATAGATGAAGAGAAAGATGAAGATAGGAAGAACTCTCCTGGAATGACCACTTCTGGGTAGAGTCAAGACTGAGCCTCCCAAGGTCCGATCTCCAGCAGCTGCCAAGCTGTTACTCTAGAAAATATCCCCCTCCCCAATAAGCTATTCCCCTTATTTAACAACTCACCAGCCCAGCCAACTACCACACCTACTACAGCTGACAAAAACTATCAAAAGCAAATGTAAAGGACAAGTCTGCCCCTAAGCAGTATTACTGCACACACCCACCACATCCCTAACATGTGTCTTAGCAATGAGCCATTAGTCATTCAACTCAAAGTCTACGTAGGCTAACCTGGGGTAGAAAACGAGAGTGAATTAACCTAGACATCAAAGATGTCCACTGATCTGTCCAGCATGTGATACCACTCCAACTTTCTCATTTTAGGAGTTGTACACACAGATTCATAAAGAAAAGTATATCCTGCACTCATCTTCACCAAATACATAAGAAACATCCAAGTGTAAGATATACAACTTCCCCTTTATCCTTTCTCACCAATCAACCATCACCCCCCCTTTATGAACATATTTATCATAATCACAGCAGGATTCGAAAAGTGTGATTGGTATACCTTAGCTTCCAACTTTTGTTGATGCTGTTCAGTGTCTGGATCTATACAAAAGAACTTTTCTCTGATAGTTTCTTCCCCATGTAAGCTTTCCTTCAAGGGATGCACTCCATTCCTCGTCATGGCAGTTAAAACATTCCATGATGACCACCTCTTCTTGCTGTACAACTGCGACAACACTCATCAAGCTCCCCTTTTAACTCATCTCCTTCAGTTCCCTGCATCTTAGTATAGATCAATGAGACAAGAGAATAAGGTGGGACCTCTTAGTTCCCTAGTTAAAACAAAAAGGCTGGGAGCTGTCTCAACCAACGTCTTTCATTGTTGCGGAAAACGTCAGGCGCAACGAAGCGAAAAATGGATCACAGAAGAGTAAAAAGGGAAAAAAATAAAAGAACGATAACACAGAGATTTACGTGGTTCGGGAATAATCCCTACATCCATGGAGAGACAAAATTTCACTATGATTTGGGAGCACAATTTTTTTTTACAGGGAGTTTCAAGGTTCTCAATCACTAACAAAACCCTAGCCCGAAATGGACGAAAAAAGGAGGAACACGATCCACTATTCTACCAACCGCGCAGGAAGTCCGCATCGCTACAGTGAAAGGTGACCACCCAAGTCAAAAGTGTTACAGTGCCCTGTCGGTGTCGGTCGGCTAGATATGCTACAGTGGTCAAAGATACTACAATGCCTCTAAATTTTGGGTCGGGGGCTTTCGGTCCTTGGACCCCCAGAGTTGGGGCGCATTGCCCCCTGCAACCCCCAAAGAGCTCACCGCGGAGCTCGACCCGCAAAGGTTGCGGCCTGGTGTGCAGTACGGGCCCCAAACATTTGGCCCAAACATCATCCAAAGAGGATTGGACTACACAAACCAACATTTATTCCTTTTAATCACATAATGGGGAGAATTCTTCATGCTTTCTTTCCTATTATGAAAATTCTTTCAACTGTTTTCTTGTGCGGGGTTGTCTTCTTCACATCAGCCATCCAGAAAATGAATTACATGGTACTTTCATCATCCTTTTCGTCAATTCTTCTCGAGTTGGTAAGATGGTCATACAGTCTTTCATACCATGTTTAGCTTGATTGCACCTTCCACAAAAATTCTCTTGTAACTTTGGGTCATCACTTTTAGAAAACCTCTCATGAAATTCGTTCTCTTCATGTGAAATAACTTGTTTCCCTTTAGCACTAGTATTTTCTTGTGCCTTCTTCATATGTTTAGTTCCAATTGGGATGGCAAAACGATTAAGCACTCCTTTTTACCATGCTCAATTTTCTTGGGCTTTT
This sequence comes from Viscum album, assembly GCA_963277665.1. NCBI lineage: Eukaryota > Viridiplantae > Streptophyta > Magnoliopsida > Santalales > Viscaceae > Viscum > Viscum album. The sequence continues at coordinate 512,705,262 of OY728145.1, forward strand.
CACATGGTTTCTTGACAGTTTTATCAAAACATGACTTCTCTTTACCTTTTGAATTCTTTTCCCTTTTACACTACAAAGAATTTGTCCGGATAGGCTAGTCATGCATACCTTTGAACTATGACCCTGCTAATCACATCTGCCATAGTTTCCTTTTAAACATTCATACCCGTTTTGTGTTGGCAGATTAGTTGAATTCCTGGTCACAACTTGCTTTCTTTGAAAACCCATTCTCATCTTCTCAGAATAGATCCCCCCTTGGTTCATGCCTCTTTTCTGGTGGTGACGTATTGTATCAGCATGAATAGACTTTGTGCCCAAACACTCCACAACACCAACAATATCCTATGAACCTTGATCTTCCATTATGATAATAATCCTGTCTTGAAGACTATTTTTGTTATCTTGCCATAAATTGTGGTTGTCTTTGCTCTGAGAGAAATGATCCTTTTGAAGTATTCCTCTCTTTGATGTAGAAGAGGGTTTCACACTGGTCTTCTTGTTCCAAACTGGTCTAGATTTGGTTTAGAACCCGCACTGTTAGAGGTAACAGGTTTATTTTAAAATTCATCAAGAGCGAAATTAACCAGCCTCTTTGGAACCCTCTTTTCACCAGCTTGTGATGACTCTTCTTTAACCTCAATTGATTTGTTGAAGTCTTTTATGATCTTCTTCAAATCATTTTGAGCTTCAAGACTCTTCCATTGTGTCTTGGACAATTCTTCTTCTCTTAGAGCGAGTTTCTCTTCAAAATCTTTCATCATCTTTTCCTGCCCAATAACTTTCAACTTGAACTTCTGAATCTCATCAATATAAGCTGTTTGTTTCTTGACATATTCCTCTATTCCTTCAACCATCTTATCCTTTTCTTTCATCTGCTTCCTATTCTCCTTGAGCTATGTGTTCTGCTCAAAACAAGTTGCTAACTCATTTTTCAACATGTATTCCAGCTCCCTTCTTTCTCCTTCACCATCATCACTGCTTGAGGTATCAAAACCATTTTCAACATGAGCCATGAAATTAACTTCATCTTTTGACTGGCTGCCAGATGATGAGTCATCTTGTTCCTTCTTACACATCAAACTTCTCTTCTTGGTGCTTGAATATTTTTTCTTGCTTTTACCCTTTTGTTGCTTTGGGGATTTATCATCCTCATATGATTCAGATTCAGTCATCTTCTTCTTTAGGCAATTTATGGCAAAGTGCTTAGTGCCTAGTGCCTAGTGCCATTACAATTATAGCACCTTGGTGGTTGCTTGCCTCTGCCTTTCCACTTTTCCTGTTTGAACCCTTTTGATAGATGAACAAAAATTCTATTGAAGTCTTCACCATCTTCCTCATTATCCAAATCACTTGCTTTTGCAACTTTGTCATCTTTGTTTTTGAGCTTTCTTATAGGTTCAAAAGCTATTTCATCTTTTGTTTTTTTCTTGAAAGCTAGAGCCTTTCTCATTTCATAAGCAATGAGAATATTATGCAGTTCATCCAAGGAGAGGTCTTCTCTATTTTCTAAGGCTGAAACTTTAGAATAAAACATATCTCGAGAGTTTCTCATCTACTTTTTGACAATAATAGAATCATCCAACTTCTCACTAATTTCCCAGATATTGCTAACAATCTCACTGACTTTTGTAAAGTAGTCATCAATATTTTCATCATCATCTATCTTCAAACTAGCTTCTCCAAACCTGTAATTTGGGTTCCTTGACTTTCACATTACCTTCATAACTGTTATCTAATTTGTCCTAAATTTCTTTGGTATTTTGAAGACCCATAACTTTTGTGTATACCTTTTCAAAAAGAGACATTAAAATGACATTTTGAGTTTTGCTGTCAACTTCTACACTTCTCTTATCAAAAAGTGATATATGTGCATCCTCACCAAGATGTGGAAATCCCACTGTAGCTGCATCTCTTACTTTCAGGCCAAGAGATAGAAGATCGGACAACATCATATTCTTCCAACTGTGATAGTCCTTGCCATCGACCGTGGGAACACCCCTGCTATTAACCGAATTTAGATTATCCATCCTCAACAACTCACGGAGAGGGAAACTTGAGTTAGCTCTGATACTAATTGAAGTGCTCAGATATGGTTAGATCACCGAGAGGCGGGGTGAATCAGTGATCACTTTTTACGAATTCTTTCTTTTAATTCAACATCTGCGACCGGTTAAGATCTTGATCCTCTCAATTATATGTTTCACACCCTCACCCGAATATTGTTGAAAGTAAATAACATAGGATATATCAATTTTTACAAGATTTGACATCAATGTGAGAACCCATTTCTTGTCGTGATTGGTTAAACTCTCAAATCACAAATTTTCTACTATAAACATTAGTAGTTGCATCGAGAACCTTCTTAGTTCTATCGACACAAAGTCCCATTATGTTCCCGCTCCAGAGCCCCATAGGAGAATACAACTTCCCATTGCCCACTATAAAGAGTTTGACTCAAAATAAGAAAGATCTTTGTTCAGTCCCGATTGCTTCTGCACCACTTGATGTAGATCTTCCTCCACGAGCTCCTTGGATCAACTGGTTCACTCAAGTACACTTCTTTAAGAACTTTGACAGTTAATGATCATGACCAGGTCTGCCAGACTTGCTCAACTTTTTCTAATCTTCAATGATCAGATTCTTTCTCAGTTAATCAAATGTTTGGGCACACGAGTCTTCTTTTGCGTTGAAGTTTCCCGACCTCAAATGTGTTTATGCAGATGTATCTCTCTGTATAGTCTCCATGCAAGCATATTATCTAATGTTATAGTTCAATAATATTTCACTTAAATATTTCTTATGCTTGCTTCACAATTATGTCAACATGCAACCATTATTGTATGTGGTGTTATCTTCATACAAGTGTGATATGTTGCATGGGCTTCACAAACCCTCAAGCTTCTTTGCGTTCTGCCTTGTGTATCAAGGTCTACATTGCTCCACGTAAATGGCTTGGGGTTTTCCAATGCATGCATGTGTATTGCATGGATACATGCATGTTTTTCTTCGTGCAAAGCATGTGTATGTAAGTTCTCCTCTGTGTTGCTTCTTGCTTACCTATCTCACCACTGCTTCATGTACTACTAAGAGTACGTGGGCCCTTCTGCGTTTTCTTTGCATAGTAACACTGGATCGCAGACTCACTTTCTCCTTCGCGCAAATGTGTGCTCGACTTCTCCTCCCTATTGCTTCACAAAGCTCATGGAGTCTCTTCGTGTAAATAAGTGTGCTAAATCCTCTTCTTCTTCGTGCGAACTATTGTACAGATTCCTTTTTGTTTGCGTGAAAACAGAGGGCCCCCAACTTCTACTCCCACCCGATATTGGTCTCTTCCCCTATTTTTTACGCCTCAATCTCGATATTTATAAGCAATTCCACTACCTTAGCTTGTTTGAAAATTATGGTGAGCCGCTCATCTCTTGCGACGCAAAAAAATCATTGCATCTTCCGCCACCTTAGCAAGAAACATGCGTGCATGTAAGTGAAATTGCATGCATGTATCGTACTCTCGCAGGCTTGCATGCATCCACTATAACTCCGTCTTGAAGCACTTCTTTCATGGTAGAACACATCCCAGATCTCGGTCCATTCTTTTTAAGCAACTTATGATCCCTCATGATGATTCGCCACCTTCTTATGGACTTGACTTAATCTTGGAAGGTGCAACATGAAGTTTAGAAGCGCGACGCAAGCCGTTTGGTGCAAGCTGAAACCCTAGGGAGTTAAGGTAGATGACGATGTGATGCAGCGCTGTTTAATTCCCCACGCACGTGTTTGAGTTTTTGAAGCGGATGAACAATGCCTCTTAAAAAGAATCCGACATCAGATTTTAAGATGGCCTGTGCATTGGTTTATTACTCCGGGTGCTCCCTTAGTGGCTTGATGAAAACCGAAAGGGCCCGATGGTCTCCTATGTTCATTTGTGCCGCCCCGCACGGGTGAGGCTAACCATCATTCACTTTCTACGTGCCGCCCTACGCGCGCTATGCTACCTCTATGCTTCCTCATGCGTGTGCGTGTTCCGCCTCTCCTCGAGCCGGTCTTGGCCAGGCTAATCCTCAAGCTTGGTTGGGTGTCCCTTGAGATGGCTGGCAGCGTGAGGTGAGTTGGCTTTGAGACTTAATTTTTTGTGCAAACACTTGGTAAAATAATTGTCTTCCACTAAGTACAAGAATGCAATACCTTTGCCCTAAAAAATTGTTTTACACCCTAAACTCTTCTTCAAATTCCCACCAAGCCTCAACACAATCAAGCATCATTGTATCAACTTCTCAATGTCAACGAACTCCTTAAAATCAAACTCATCTTTTCTAAACCTCATCAAAATGTCTAATTTTTTCAACTCCTTAAAATCTCATTCAAATGATTTTTTTCTCCTTAAAATTATTTTCAACTCCTTGAAACTTCATTCAAATGATCATCCTCTTGTTTCCACAAGGAAGAATCTTCAATCATCTCATAAGCTAGCATCACTTCACATTTTCAATGTTGTAAACGATGTTTCATTTCTAAGTGCAATTGACCCATGTCTTAGTCATTAAGACTAGCTCTATAATCGTTAAATGTATGCATACATTGACCTTCCTTCATACTAGCTTATCGACAACAAATACAACCCCTGCCTCACTAATCATCATGGGATCTTCAGAGTTGGGGGTGATCAATTCATGTTTTGGATAACATGTTCTAGGAAACCTAGTCAAGGTATTGATTTTTTCACTTATAAAAATATTTATGTACAATCATTTCGTTTATTTAGTTGCCTTAATGTTTATTTGAGATAAAATTGAGGTGTTTTTTTTTGGGGGGGTCGAACCACTTGTTTGTGATGTCATATAAATATGAAGACGAGGGGGAGGATGTATGTGAGGTATTTTAGGACTAAACAACCCTTGTTTAACACAGTGGAATCAAATAAAAACCTTAAAACCAAGATCGCCATGCACGAACCCCGAAACCATGCGTCAACTCTGTGTACCGTTCACCGAAGGGCTGCTGCTTGATCTTTAATCGCTGTGGTTGATAAAGATCACTAAAGAGCAATCATAGGAATATTTTCTCCGTGGTGTATCCACGGGTTGTACTGAATCACCCATCATATGAGAACGACCCTTCTCAAAACCATAATATGCTTGTATCTCTCAAGTGGCTAAGGAATAGAGGAGGAAGAGAGCTTTGGGAGGAGGGATTATACCAAGGCTTGGGCAATTCAGATGCACACCATCTTAATGGCAGTGGCCCCTTTTATAAGCCTTAAAGGTTCTCCCTACGTGCCATGCATTTACTCATGCACATTGTTTTCAAAAAGCGGTGGAGCGACCTCAATAGCGCCAGTGCAGTGCAGAGCGTCGCCTCACCGCATCTGGTGACTGGATCGCAGTCACGTTGCATTTTGGTGGGCAAAAAAAAAAGTTTCCCCCCTAACCCATTAAACCCCCTCGCCCGTGCTTCGCACACCCTATTTCTCCCTTCACTGCAGTCGACGACACTCTCTCTTGTTGCAGTGATGCCGACGACCTCTCCCTTGCTTTGTTATAGGCGAACCAGTCGCCACTTCTCCCTCACTGCAACTGACAATCCAAAGCATCCCACCCTCTATTCTCCTTTCTTCCCTCTGTTTTTACTTTTTATGTTTTGTTTTTAATTTTTCAGTGTAGAATTTTATAATTTAAATTATATTAATTGCCCTGCGATCAGATAAAAACGCGTCAACAACGTGATCCCCGTCACCGCTATCTTGCTATAGGACCCTGCCGCGTCGCGCCGCAATCCGAGATTGACTACTATGTTCATGCGTTGCTCATAATGCATGAGTAAATAACTTTGACTATTTATGCATTCATCACATGAATGCATCCTTCCTCCCTTGCGTTTCATCTTACGAAACATTCAAATTAATGAAGTCATCATGGATGAACTCCTAAACGTTAACTCATAATGTTTGGCCGCCTCATCAATCGTACAATACGATATGATAAAGGCATACCAAGGCATACAATATGCCATACCAAGGCATACGATATGCCTTTGACTCATGCATGTCGCACGATACGACATGCCTATATCGTATACCACGATATAAGGCTTTAGGGCACATCCCCTTCAATCTCCTACTTGCACTGAAGTCTCATAAACTTTATGTCATTTCACCATATATTGCATCATATACAATAAGTCATGAAACCATATTCAAAACTTCTTTTGGATATTTTTCAAAACATTTTTGGAAAGCTATTATCAATTCCACCTCGTATCACATCAATTGCAATACCTTGTGAATAACCATCTAAAGCTCTTTCTGGATAAACTCTAAAGCTCTTTTAGAGCAACTCTGAGTAAAACTCAGTCCCCATTCAGTCTCGCAAAGTGTGTCCCCACAGGCCTTTGTAGTGTTTACAACAACTATAAATTTTGGAATTCATAGATGTAAATTGATAGAAACCTAGCTACATGAGAAACAAACAAGCCTCGACTGGCCACGTGGAGGGAAAACATTCTAGAAGGGGGTTGGGTTTCAGCAAGGGTATAAGTGTCTTTGTATGGGGTTAGTCTGTTAAGGGGGAGGGGGGAGGGGGGAGGAAGCAGGGGAATTTGTTAGACTGTTAAGGGGCCCACGTGGAGAGAGGTGGATTATTATAAGAAGAGGCTAAGGGTGTGAGAGTGAATTATTCTGTTGGGGCCGTTTACACAATTCGACCATAGGCTTGAAATTCGCCCAAAAGGCTTGGGCGAGGTGCAACAATGCTTTTTGGAAGTGTCTTTTCCATTCATCTTATTCCTCCCGTTTGTACTTCTCTGCTCCTATTCCTCTATTTACAAAGCAGCCGATCCTCTGTCTTCTATTATATGGTCCAACCTTTCGCCGACTCACCCCATTTTTGCTTCCTTCGTTCTTCCGCTGCCTCCTCACGCCTTGAGGAGTTGCTTGCTGGTATCTTCCACCGCCGTCAATTTCCGCAGAAAGAGAAGTTCTCTCTCGGCTTGTGTCCGAGGAGGCGCACATCGCCCGTTTCGTCAGACACATTGCGCACTCCTGGTTCTCGTTCGGCAGCGGCGCACGTTCCCAGCTCGTGACTTGAGGTGTCGCGCACCACCAGAAGGTATGCTCGACCGACTTTGACTTTGAGGAGGTGCGTATGTTCAAGAACGCCATTCGTGCATGAAGGCGTGCTACCGGTTGCGCTTGTAGGAGTGGAGGGCACCGCCAGGTAACTCTTTCGGCGCCCCCCCCCCCCCAAAAAAAAGAAAAAGAAAAAAACTACTAAAACAAAACGACGACGACGTTGCTTGATGGGGTAGAACAACGCCTACTGTGGATCAACGCCATGTTCTTCAAAACACCGCAAGAGCAGACTTAGTTCCTAACAACCTAGGTGCATCGTTTGTTGGAGCTGCTGCATCACGATGAGGAGCGACCTTCGCTCCCACCGACGATGACTAAAGCGTAGCAGGGACGATACTCGGGTTTGCCTGCTCGCTGGGAGGGGTTGTTTGTTTTTGATGAAAGTATCCACGCGACTTGGCGATGTGCGCCAACATTTTGCGGCGGGGGCTTCGTTCATGACGGAGGGGATTGATGCTTAGACAAGGGAGGACAACACACAACCTTTGGAAGTCACGTCATGCATACGACGCTATTGCCGCACCCAGAACTTGTTCAGACGCTCGGACTGCTTGAGGTGTATTTTACGACATTTAGCACTGTGGAGGTGCAGAATGAGGAACTTCTAGTGGAATTGCTCCCCCAAGCAGAGTCCTGTGTTTGATCAGGCGGATGACAGGACAGAGACCATACAGTTTTTACCTGCAAAAAGCAGGGTGGTGGCAACCGCACTCCATCTCCGTCTATCTAAAGCTGATCCATGAAGGAGGACAGAGCATTTGGGAGATCACTTGGTGTCCATATGCGATAAGGGCACATTATACCAGCCATCAACCCCACGATCTTCAACTAGCAGTGCTGCATGGTTCTGTTCGGAGCGCTGAAGTACAAAGGATTTATTTGGGTGATTGCTTGGCTCGACTATATTGAAATGACACATTTCTTCATTCTTGAGGACAAGACTAAATTTTAGGGGGGTGGGGGAGTGATGTAGACGAGGCTACAGGAGAAAAAAACAAGCCTCAAGCTGGCTATGTGGACGGAAAACATTCTAGAAGGGGGTTGGGTTTTAGCAAGGGTAGAAGTGTCTTTATATGGGGTTAGTTTGGTAAAAAAGGAATCAAGGGAATTTGTAAGACTGTTGAGGGGCCCACGTGAAGAGAGGTGGATTATTATAAGAGGCAAGGGGGGAGAGTGCGAGGACATAAAGGAACTATTCTGTTGGGGTTGTTTACACAGTTTAGCTATAAGCTTGGGATTCGGCCGAAAGACTTGGGTGAGGAGCAGCGGCGCTCTCTTGAAGTTTCTTCTCCATTCATCTTCATCCTCTCGTCTGTACTTCGTTGCTTTTATTCCTCTATATACAAACCAATCACTTCTCCGTCTTCTATCATAAACAAAGGGCAGTTTTTAGAAAACATCAGTGCTGCTCAAGCTACAAATACATGTATCTATAAATTTGTGTCCACTGGCTGCATCATATGCAAGCATACATTTTCATATGATTCCTTTGTTTAAGACATCGAGTAAACATGAAACACAAAATATGTCAATCCCATATAGTCTACTCATATGTTCTCGATTCTCTGAGTATTGATTGACCTTGTCGATGGATATATTACATGTTATTCACCTTTATGGAGGAACACATCACATGCCCCTCACCCGAATAGATTACATATGTATTATCTAGGTACGATCATACACTTTCTCAGTCTCTCAATCTAGGACCTAGATGTCATATCCGTCATACGAGATGACACATCCCATCTTTGTTAAGCGTCAACTGATAACATGATCATTAACATACCCAACCACCCCCGAATTATCTAAACCTGAAGCATTGCGCAAGAAAGATATCAAAGTGTGAAGGTTCTCATGTTCGGTATCTTGCCAACCTCAAGTACCTGAAAATCCCAATATGAAACATGCACCCCTATTATATCGAAGACATAGTGTATGACACTCAATGTGGTATATACTTGGGGGGTCATCCAGCGCACAAAACTCGTTTTGTACCTCATGAGCATATTTCGTTTTTCTATACGAAATCCTACTCATGCTTACCTTAGAATTTTGTCACAACCTATAATACTTCATGACGAACATCGATTAGGGATAACTCAAAGTCGCATTTTAAGAGGTTAATTCGTGTAATAAAACGTGAATAAGTGGAGATTGCCAACGTGAACAAGTGGAGACTGCCTATTGTGTAACATGTCACATTTTATATTAAATTTCTTTAAGAACATTAACAAAACCATACAGGAGCATCTGTCTAGTCATATCTCATATGATAGACCATCAGATCAGCCTTATGTTTGTTGTACTTTTAGGGTTTTATTAAATCGATGTCATTTCTATATAATTTATGTCACGTCTATGTGACCTAATAAAATCCTCTCACTAAACTCCTCGAGGAGTTACATTTATGAAGCAAACTAGTTTGAATAATGACGAGACTTAAGAATCAGATTGCTAATGTTCGAACTCCTTGAACATAGTATTCAAACTCCTTAATATTCACAATATCTAATGTTTCAATGCTAATAATTTCTGTTGTTTATTTAAAACTCTTTCTAAATTCATCATTATCATCATTGAAATCTTTCCATCAAACCTTTTCCTTGACATCATTTTGTTAACTAATGCAACTCTTTACATTATTTCTTTCCCAACACATCTTGAAACTCATTTAGGATATAAAGTGATATTTACATTGTTATGATAACTAAATGTAACTCCTTACATTTCTCTTCACCGCCATACCCTAAACTCTTTTAGGATGTTTAGTGAAATTCTCTTTGAATTCCGATTGACATAATCTTTTATTTGTTAATCTCGATCTTCTCGAAGTTCAATCATACTCCCACTAGCCTCTTAGATGCTATTTTTTTTCTTCAGAATATCATGCTAAGATACGCAAACTCCTTTGTGTTTAGGAATGACTTCTATATCATTTAGTGTGAATATTTAACAAAGAACCATATCTTATATGTTATTCTATGTGTTTGGAGCATTATTCTGAAAAGAAGATTTTATTCTTTAAAATATGTCACAGATGGTAGTGACATCATATCTCTCATATTTTAACAAATGTCTGGATAAACTTTTTTATCCTAAATAAAACATTTTTATTATTTTCTCCCATTCAATCATGTTATAAAATTTGATGAATCATAAATCATGTGTTAAAATCATTATCTCATATTGTTCATGACAACTCTTTGTTAACAAACAACTTCCCTTATCATATAAGTGAATGAGATGAAAAACACATTTTTACTAAGATCCATCCGAGCTTGAATTATTCCTTTTCATTCAACTGATGATTCAACCACTCTTTGCTTCATCATTTGAATACAAACCAAAAGACCTATCAATCATTTCCTTGATTTTGAACTCCTTTATATTTACAAAAATTGTAAAATATACATTTGGTATTATATACCCTTCAAAATCGAAGAATCGATTTCTATATCACTGATACCTAACATGGACTATCCATGGAGTTTCCCACACCTCTTTAGGTATTTGAGACAATCCGATCCAATGGAACATTGCCCGACTCTGGGTTTCAATGACCTTGGCTAGCTATATGAAGAAATATTGTTGGACTCTCCAACTAACTTTTCTTCTTCCGGTCGATCTTTTATCCAACTTTTATTCACTTCTACTGTCAATACAACACCAGAGCCTAGACATCACATGTCACACTCATTTATTCTCAACACTTAGAGAAAATAGGGTAAACATTTCTTGAACTCATACACATTGTCAGAACATTTCCAAAAATGACAACAAAATGAATTCAATAGCCCAAACTGGCCTTAAAGGAAACTTCTCACCAAGTCATTAAGATGCTAAGTCATACTGAATATATGAGCAGAGACTAAAGTTCCTCTGGTTATTTTGCATCTAATACTTTTGAAACCTTGGGTGAATCATTTTATGCTTCTCATAAGCATCTACATTCACATGTTGAACAACTTCAATAGTTGGTTACTCAGGAAGATGCTCGAACACAGAGGATTTTTCCTTGCGAACATTTCTTAAGTTTTGCATTAGTCTAGAGAAATTGCTTTCATCAAGCTTCTTCTTTCTAAAGATTGATCTCAAAGTTAAATTTGATGATAATGATTCTATTTAATCTACAATAGAAGATTTTATTAGATGAGTATCATGTTTACAATCATTTAATAAGGACTTTTATTAAATGTGTTTCCACTAAAATAATGACCCACCGTATCCATTATTGGGACCAAAATCCATATTTCATGAAGCTTTGGATCGCTTTAGCGTTTCTCTCATCACTTAGTTATTTAGGTAGGACATCATCCTAATTGTTGGAGTCTGCATCCCACATCGGACTTGAGGTCCGGTGTGGTCTTTATGATTTATTATAAATACACCCCAAGGGCTCCTTAGGAGAAAAACCTTGGGGGTTCGGGTCTCTTATTTTCACCCTCTTACATGGTATCAGAGGAGGTTTTTTGAACCCCCAATCCCTCCCTCCTTATTTTTCTTCTTTCCCCTTCCTTTAGGGTTTCCCGTCCGGGGGGGCGGCGGCCTCCAGGCCTTACCGCCGCCGCCCCTCCGCCTCGTCCCAGCAGGCCTTCGCCCGGCGCCCGCGGCCCTCCCTTCCCGGCCGGCCCTCCCTCCCGTCCGCCTCTCCCTGGTGCGCCTCCACCCCCCGGCGCCCCTCTGCTCACGGCGGTCCTCCATCCTGGTGCGCCTCCACCTCCCGGCGGGCCTGCTCCCGCGGCCTTCCGCGGCTCCCGGCTCCCGGCGGCTGAACCAGTCCGTAGCGCCACTCCCAGCCGTCCTCCTGTCCGCTCCCCTGTCGGTCCCGGCAACCACGACAGCCGCGCCTCCCACTGCTGCCTGCGACGGCTCCCGCCGCGCCTCCCGTCCTCCTTCTCCCCGGCACGCCTCCCATCCCGGCTGCGACTCCCGGCTCTCCCGGCGCGCCTCCCCTCCCTAGCGGCAGCCTCCCGTCCGGCGCTCTCCTTTATCCCGGCGACCCTCCCTCACGGCGGCTGCTCCTGTGCGCGGACCCTCCTCGCCGGCAGCACCTCCCCACGGCGACCCTCCCGTCGCCTTGTCCGGCTTCCACCACGATGCTGCTCCTTTCCCGGCGGATATTTCGGCTCCCGCAACTTCGCCCGGCGCCCGCGCCCTCTCCCGGCGAACTCCTCCCTGCGCGGCTCCCCGGCGCGATGCGGCTCCCGGCGGCTCCCGCTGCTCCCGCGCCTCCCGCGCCTCCCTCTGCTCACGCGCGTTCGCATCTCTCGGCTCCCGGTGGCATCTCCCAGTCCGGCGACCCCTCTCCGGCGACCCCTCCCCGGCGACCTCGCCTGCTGCTGTCCGGTGGCCAGATCCGGACAGCTCCGGCCGAATCCGGCCGGATCCGGTGATTTCTGGCCAGATCCAGGCTACTCCGGCCGGCTCCGGCCTGATCCAGAGATTTCCGGCCAGTTCCGGCGATTTCCGGACTGTTCCGGGCAGATCCGGGCAGATCCGGACTGTTCCGGCCAGCAACCGGCCTCCACCCGTGCTGGCCGCTCCACGCAGGGGGCCTCCTCGAATTTCCAGCGCTGTCTCCCGGTCTCCTGCACCCTTGCTGGCCTCCTCCTGCGGCATCCCCGCCTCGCCGGCATCTCCCGGCACCTCCCGGCAGCGGCATCTCTCTCCGCCGGCACGTCCATTCGCTGGCGCAGTAGCTCGACACCTTGGATTTGGGTCTGTTGGCGCCGCCAGACCCCGCAACGATTTCTGCGGAATCCCCGCCTCCCGTCGCCGGCCCCGCAAGTGCGGTTTTCCCGGTGCTAGTTTGGATTTCCCGGCGTTTCATCGACCGGCCCCACTAGTGCGGCAGTCCTGGCGTTCCGTCAACCGACCCGGTCTCTGTGTGGTTCATCTGCTGCGTCTGCGACATCATCCATCCATCTCCTGCGCAGGAGCTTCGATCGTGAGGGGGAGCAGCCACCTTTGCAGCGTTCTCTGTTTTTTTTTACTTCGTCTGGTTTTGTAATCAAGCTGGGCATGTCCAGCTTGAGGGGGAGTGTTGGTCTCTGTTTTTCTTGCTTTCTTTTCATTATGTGTCCAAGCTAGGTACACCTAGCTTGAGGGGGAGTGTTGGAGTCTGCATCCCACATCGGACTTGAGGTCCGGTGTGGTCTTTATGATTTATTATAAATACACCCCAAGGGCTCCTTAGGAGAAAAACCTTGGGGGTTCGGGTCTCTTATTTTCACCCTCTTACACTAATCATATCATATATGACTCTTAAATAGTTGCGTGAACAACTTTTTACCCAATCCATCATATGGATAAATTCAACTATATTCCTACGGTAACCTAATCCCATTACTGTCTCCCGGTTAAGTGTAACCCAAAATAAACGGCAAGACCGAACACCTAATCCTATTAGGTTCACCCATTATTTGATTGCCTTATACAAGATAATCTAGGGGCACCCGGTTTTAGCATGACCTACCCGGTTGGATGATCGATGTTTTCTGTTTGCTTTGGAAGGAATCTAACACTTGATATTTTGAAGAAGATTTAATTTCACTATCTTATTTCATGTTATTCTCTTTATTTATGCATATGCTTCTAATGATTTAGTTTGGAATCTCATTCCTTCCACTAAATCAATATGTTCAAACCATATTGATGTGTAAGTTTTTACATAACTCGTACTTTGTGTTACTGACCCAAATTAAAAGCCAACTATATTCATATATATCTAAATGCATTCTGTGCATAAGGTACATGAAACCCTCGTATAAAGGCTTAAAATCATATGAAATCAACAAATCCCCACATGAGTAAGTTTGAAGCGACAAATAGTCAACCCCCACTTTTCTAGGTAATACATAAGCCTCCAGGTCAGTGAGTAAAATCATATGAAATCAACAAATCCCCACATGAGTAAGTTTGAAGCGACAAATAGTCAACCCCCACTTTTCTAGGTAATACATAAGCCTCCAGGTCAGTGAGTAATCCGACCCAAATTCCCTCTATCCACGCATACTTTACTCAAGAGAGACCTTGATTCCATCATAATTTTAGCACCTAATATATATAAACTATAATCGATCTTTAAATTCATGCTCATAACCTAGTACAAACCAATGTAAGGTAGAAGAAAACTAAATCAATCATCACACGTAGCATATAATCCCTTAGATGTATGTATGACAATTTATAGAAGCAGTATTAACTCTTTAAACTAAAGCATACATCTATTTATAATATAACAATTATATTCTTGAATAAGGCATGAATAAACTAAATAAATGAACAATTCATTTATTTAAACATGGATAAACAATTTATGAACAATTTATAAATGTAGCTATTATAAACATTTTATAATTTTTGCTATGTATCATAGACATTCCATAATTTAAACAAATATAATCACTTTATATTTATTTCTAACATGAACTCCTTCATATTATCCTTTTATATGACATTTTCTTTAATATATGATATTAAATGAAATATGCACAATTTATATTTCAAGTCTATTATGTAAACAATTTACATAATCTAAATATCATACATTTAACATTATTTAAACCTTGATCATATCAATTTTTCCTTTTTATATGGTTTAAATAATTTCTCAATTAATTTCATTATAAACAATTTATATTTAAACTATAAGTCATGCCATATAAATTGAAAAATGTATTTTAATATTATGGAATATTTATTTAATAACTGTTTCACAAACATTTATTTAATTAATTTTAAACAATTTATGGTAGGCGGGGATTCCGCCTAAGTGTTGCGGGATCTGTCGGTGCCATAGGGCCCGGTTCGAGGCGGTCGAAGAGCTGCGCCAGCGCAAGGGCGTGCCGGCGGACAGAGATGCGGCTGCCGGGAGTCGTCGGGAGATGCCGGCGAGGCGGGGATTCCGCAGGAGGTGGCCGACATGGAAGGAGCAGCGGTCCACCGGAGGAAGTGTCGGACGATGAGGTGCGCCGGACTGGAACAGATGAAATCGGCTGGAGGGAGTGCTGCCTTGTAGAGCAGCGCACTGGAGAGGGGGGGGGATCCGAGCAGAACCGGAGGCCGACTGCTGTAGGGGCCGACAGGGGTGGAGAGATCCGCCGGGAGGGAGGGCTTCCTTGCAGAGTAGCGCACTGGAGGGCGTCATGCAAGGTGGAGCCGCTAGACAGCAACAGAGTCCGCGGGAGATTCGCACAGGAGGCGGAGCCGGGAGAAGCTGGGGCGCCAAGACTGGGATGGGAGGCGGAGGAGTTCGCCTAGAGGGAGCCGCCTGGAGGGAGCCGTGACTGGAAGGGAAGATACTGGACGAGGCCGGACGAGAGGGTGCCAGGAGGGATCCGCCGGGAAGGGAGCAACTGGACGGAGCGCGCTGGGAGGGAGTCGCGAGTCGGGTGGAGCCGCCGTCGGGTGGAGGAGCCGCGAGTCGCGGCGGACGAGGGCGCCGGGAACGGGCGCTGGATCGCGAGCGGGAGACGTCGGGGTCGCCGATGGGAAGAGAGGTCGGGAGTCGTCGCTGGGAATGGCGCCGCTGCGGAAGGCAGGGCCGGGGTCGGGGCGCTGAAGTGCGGCGCAGCGGAGGCGACTCGTAGGGCAGAGACGGGGTGGCCGCGTAGGGCAGACCCGCGGGAGGGGGCCATCGCGCGCAGCGGGAAGGGGACTCCGGGGAAGAAGGTGCCGGTAGGGGGAGATCCGCCGGACAGAGGGAAGGAGGCGGGTCAGGCCGCATGGGAGGAGCGTCGGCAGGGGGGAGATCCGCCGAAGATGGAGGGAGGCGGGGCCGGGGTGAACTGAGAATCCGCAGAGGTCGGCCAGGGGCGGCGACTGTTTTAGGGCTCGATGGCCTTTGGCAGAGCCGCCCCCCCCCCACCGGAGAAATTATCAGGAACCTTATGCGGGATAAAAAAATAGATGGGAGGGAGGGTTCGGGATTAGGTTCCCTCTGATACCATGTAGAATGATAAAATAGGAAACTCGAACCCCCAAGATGTACTCTCTAAAGGAGCCCTTGGGGTTCTTTTATAACAAATAATTAAGACCACACCGGACCTCAAGTCCGATATGGGATACAGACTCCAACAATAATTAATTAACTAACATTTTATAAATCAATAAATATTTCAAATGCGTTTTATAATGATTTATAAACATTTTATAAACCATATGTATCAATTCATAATCGACAAAATAGAAAAATCATTTTTTTCTTATATATCGTAATTAACGATATCAGCCATATTGTTATTAATGATTACAATACAATGACGCGCGAAGCTCCCACAAGCACTATCAGTTGTACTATTAAACTGATAATCTGGCTATGTAATATAAAACCGGTGCTGGGTGGCAACACGCGGGGTTCGTAAGAATAACATTGCGTGCCAACAAGTTGTTTCTTTGATATGCCTGCAGCGTAATATTAAAACTAGCATGCAAGGACCTGGGTAAGTGTAAGCGAGTGCGCCTCGTACTGTGACTTACGATAAGCCGCTGCGTAAAAGTTATGCTTCGCAGCCAACACTGCTTATGTTCTGGTTATAACGTAATGCCATGATAGCCTGTGTAAGGCTAACTTTATTTTTCGGCCGTACGAACAGTTCATGCCAACGTCGGTCGTTCTTTACGATTTACCATGTCATATGCTACGGTATGTATACAAATGAAGGATTTGCACCATGTCGCTGCCTATGATATCTTATATCATATGGCGTGACCCCAACGCACCTTTCGTTATCACAGAATGTAAGGTCAGTCACAGTTCATTTTCATATAATTTTTAACGATATCTAAAACAACAACAATATGATAGATAAAAGCTTCATTTTAAACATGATTTCGTGAATCAAATCACATGACATGACTCTGATACCACTGTAAGGCTTTTTAGGATTAAACAACACTTGTTTAACACAGTGGAATCAAATAGAAACCTTAAAACGAAGATCACCATGCATGAAATACGAAACCATGTGCTAACTAAAAATGAAGAACTACTATGTTCCTTTCACCGAAGAGTTGCTGCTTCTTGATCTTCAATCACCGTGGTTGATAAAGATCACAAAGGTGCAATTGTCACACCCCGACCACGATTTTCATTTGTTTTTATTTATTTGTCGTTGTTGGATCTTTTGGTTGAGGTTCTGGGTGGTTGTCCAACAAAAGTCTTTGCGTTTTGGCGGTTTCGGTTTTCTTCTAGCCCTATTCATGGTTATTGTGAGCGTTATTGGGAGGAAGTTGCGTGGTGGAGAGTTTGTGACACCCACGGTGTCACTATATTGTGTTTAAATCATTCAAGGATCATTGGTGTTTGGTGTGTCATTTGAGGGTTTTTGGACAATTTTTCAGGTCACACGGTTTGAGCACGGTTTACCCAAACCGTGCAACTTAAACCTGCAAAATTGCAGAATTTTTCCAGTAGCATTCGCACTGTTTTGGTTTACCCAAACTGTGTAACTTAAACTTGCAAAATTGCAGATTTTTTCCAGTAGCATTCGCACCGTTTGTGCACGGTTTACAAAACCGTGCACCCCATCACGGGCTAAATATCTTTTAATTTAAAAATCCGATTTAAGTGATTCCACCTCCCATTTGAAGCCCTACCTGTTGGGTATCGAGCAGAGCCCCCCCTCCTTTTGTTTTGGGCCACTTTTTGGGCAATTTCTTTTCAAAGGTTAGTAATTCTTCATGATTTCTTCAGCAAATCCTTCCATTTCCTCTTCTTCCCTCTTCCCTCTCTATTTCTTGGTTTTCTTTGGGCTTTCCTCCGTGGACGAACCCTAATGGCTAGGGTTTATGTTTGGTTTGTTTTCCTTTGGATTTAAGGTGTGTGAACGGTCTGTGGGGCTTAGATCTCTCCTCTCCGAAGGTTTTGTTGCGTTCGCACACCACCAAGGTAGGTGTTTTCATGTTTTTTATTTCCGATGCAAACCATTGGTGCTTGAGTTTCTTCAATTAATTTTTAAATGTTATTCGCATCCTTATAATACTCATGGCTATTTCATTGTGGTGTTTCCTTTGGTAGAATTTACTAAAAATGGGTTTTGGAGTGATCCTTGTTTATACTTATGTGTTTGCACACCGAATGTGTTTGATAAAATGTTAATTGAACCTAGTGTCGAATGGAATGATTTGGGTGGTGCTTGCCCTTATAAATGTTTAATTAGATTGATTGGATTGTGTTTGGGGTTTTTCATGTGTAATGTGGTTACTTAGTATGGTTTAAATGTTGTTTGGAAAGCTCTCTTGGTCTTTTAAAAATGTCTGTTTGCACCTTTGGAAATTATATGAAATTGATGGGTTTGGTTTGAAAGGAAAGTGATGGTTCTAAAAATATTTTGGGTGTTTTATGGGCACATAGAGAGTGTCATTGGATGTTGGCACATCCATGGGTGCATGGAGTGCACACATGGATGTGCATTCAAATGAAGATGCTACTTAGAACATTTCTTCCCTTAAAAGTCTCATATTTTTTTCCCTTTTCCTCTTCTCAAAATGTTTCCATGATTTCCAAATGATAGGTGTTGCTTCAAGCGATTTGGGAATGTAACTTCAAAAGTGTCCTTAAAGTTTTGCCCGTTTGGCCTTGAAACATGTTTTGGTAAATGTTGGAACTTAAAGGCCCGTTTGGCATTTGTTTAGATAAAAGCAATGTTTTATGTTGATTTTGGAAAACGATGTGGAAGTGGCATTGTAAATGCATTTTAGTTCTAGAAGTGTAAAGCCTGGTTGACATTTTATAATGATGGGAAAAGAATGTGGTTTGGAAAATGTGAACGCCCGGTTGGCAACTAAGTGTTCTACAAAATGGTTTGAATGTTTATATGATATGACGGCCCGGTTGCCAGCTTGTATGATGTGATATGCATATATATATATATATATAGTGGGCACTCCTATAGAGGGATTTCCCTATTATTGGTTATCGTATAGGTGGTGTCCGTGTTGGGGGTAGATAAGTGCGGTGGCGGCAGGTAAGATGAGTCACGCGTGCGAGAACCTTCCACCTACACAGTATATTACCACCATGGGTTCCTGGACGTCTTTTAGAGGATCGAGTGACGGTAGCTTGCCAGCCTCGATTAGACGGGTTGGTACCCCTGGATCACTAAGAGGTCAAGTGGGCTATGCCACTGAATTTGTCAGTTGAGGGCAGCCAGTTGGTTATAGACTTAGGGGCTTCACCACATGTCGGCAGGTGGTTCTGAACCGAGCACGTTCATAGGTCTTTCTAAGGATGTTTAGGATCACCTATGGTTATTATCTGTACTGTTTGTTTACTTTCCGCTGCACTTATTTTTCAGTTTCTCACATTGTTGTCAAAGGTGCGCCCGTGGCGCCTCGACCTCACCGAGGCGCACCAACCCAAGAGGTGCTACAACGCAATGCACAACGCTGTCGAAATCGGGGGGAACATAGTCGTGGGTATAGGGCATCGAAAATTGTGGGCGAGTCGCGATCGGATGGAAATCGAGGGTGGCGGTGGAAATCGGGGCTACGATGGAAATCGGGGGTGCAACAGAGAGGGCGATCGCGGTGGGTAGGAAGGATGAAAATCTTGGGTGCAGGCAATCGCAAAAATCGTGGCTATAGGAAATCCCCTGCCACACCCCCACTGAAGAACACCCTTGCCGGTGCCGCGCGCCTGTTTACTGCCGCCATCGCGAGCTCCCACTGGGGAAGAAGACCGCATGCTTCTTCCCTGGAAACCCTCTGCCAAACCCAAAAAGCAAAGAAAAAACAAAAACAATAAAAATATATTAAAAAGATATATATGTATATATATAATTGTAATAAAAATTATACAAATATATATATTATTAGTAAATATTTTAATTTTTATTATTTTGATTGAATTTAAGTTTTTTTTTTTAAATTTAAAATATTGTTGAAAATTGTATATATTTAATTATGCGCGCATGCGCCTTAGTTGTGCCTCGCGCCACGCCTTGCGCTGCATCCCCAAGCGGCCTTTGCGCCGCACGCCTTTAACAACATCGGTTTTTCAGTTTATTTATTTTCCACATAGCCTTGGTATTGTTTGATTTGGGTTTTTAAATAAAATGGCAATATGTTTTGAAAGTGGAAACATAGTGTGCATAGTTTAAAAGAAGGGAAAGAAAAGTGTTTATTTGTTAAAGATGTGAAAACCCTATTTTTTATAAATGCATTTCAAATTAGTGTTAATGGAATGCTTTCGGGAAATGAAACATATGGATTCTCTGGTGATTGCCTACTGAGCTGTCTAGCTCACACCCTACTTGTACCATTCGGTGTTGGTAGACCTAGGCTATTTTGCAGGTCCTCTTGCTCAGGTTCTTGGTTCGGATGCTCGCGGTTGGAGCAGGTTCGTTGGTAGATGGTGGTGACCTTGAGGTCACATGGAGATCGGGTTGGTTGTAGCTTAGTTTGGTCTTGTTTTAGTTTCAGTTTTGCTTATGTTCAGTTGTATTTTTGTACCCGGATCAGTTGGTTTATTTTTTATATGATCAGTTATTAGTTTCTGTTGCTTGTCCAGTTTTGTTTATTGATCCTGGTTTTTGGGTTAAAACCTTCCCACTTGTATTGTTTTGATGCCGGACACTAGTTGTCAGCCTGTGGGGATCGAGAACGCCCTTCGGGCCATGCTGCGGACCGGGTCTGGTGTCGAGTCGGATGACATCCCGGGCTGGTTCGTGACAACAATCATAAGAATCCTTCTTCCGTGATGTATCCACGGGTTGTACTGAATCACCCATCATGTGGGCAAGACCCTCCTCAAAACCACGATATGTCAGTATCTCTCAAGTGGCTAAGGTTAGAGTGGAGGAAGAGAGCTTCTGGAGAAGAGGGATTCGGCCCGAGCTTGGGCAGTTCGGATGCACACCATCTCGATGGCAGTGGCCTTTTTTATAAGCCCTTAGGGACGCTCCTCAAGTGCAATGCATTTGCTCATGCGTTACATTACACATGAGTAAATAGCTTCGGCCGTTTATGCATTCATCACATGAATGCATCCTTCCTTTTCATCTTATGAAATGTTCATATTAATGTTAGCCAATGAGGAAGAACTCCAGAATGATAAAGTCCCGCTGCCTCATCAATCATACAATACAATATGATAAAGGCAGTGGTGGGGTATCTCTTATACTGCATCTTACGATATGCCATCCTTGGACTCATGCATGTCGTACAATATGACATGCCTATATCGTATATCACGATATAAGGCTTTAGGGCATATCTCCTTCAATATATACTAATTAAATAGTCCCATGTATTTCTGTCAACAGCCAACGTTTAGACATTTTCTTATTTTATATATGTATATTTATAAAAAAACTGATGCAAATTCCTTTTGTTCTACAAAAGATTTTTTTTGGGTTATTTTATTCAATTATCACTTTGTTATGTTTGACTTGAATAATCAGTTCCCTGATGAGCATTTGAAGAACGCTACAAGATTAGTCAGCGCTCTACGTGACAAACTAAACTTACTTGGAGGAAGTGATTGTAAAAGCAGCAGTAATGGTGTCAGGGATGTGAGATTGTTTGTTATGGCTGATACTACATATGGTAGTTGCTGTGTTGATGAAGTTGGCGCATCTCATGTCGGTGCCGACTGTGTTATACATTATGGTCATGCTTGCCTGAGCATGTGAGTTGAATGTCATCTCAATCAAATATATATATTTGTTGAAAATTTGTAGATGATGTAGAAAGTTATATTTCTTTCTGTTTTTATCAACACTGGGAAGAATGCAACTGACTTGCCTGGGAACTCAAAACTGCTGTAGCAGGCTTGCTAGTGATGTGTTACTGATTCTAATTAAGCAGTGGCTAAATGGGTCTGTTATATAATTGTACTGTTTTGTAAGTTTGACTATAATGGACCTTCAATAACAGATTCATTTTTTCACGGAAAAGTATTTATGCCAGTTGCATTTTATTTTATAGTTTTTAGTTTTTAGTGATGTTAATTGGAAATAAATGGTTAAACTGTCTGCTGCAATCGGGAAATTGTGGTTAAGCTTCCAAATTTTCCAGTTTGCTGTGTTTCCAATCTGCAAAATGTTTTACTGGAAATGCTTGTATGAGATTCATCTGAATGCTATTTTTTTTGCTGAACTTTTTGTGTGCAGGACCTCAGCTCTTCCTGCCTTGTTTGTTTTTGGGAAGGCTTCCATTAATGTTCCCAGTTGTGCTGAAACATTGTCCAATTTTGCATTGACCAACAAGAAACCTGTGTTGGTATGATCTATAATACGAGATCCCTTTTTATTTTTTTTCCTTGTTGGTCTTTATCTATTACTGTGACAAATATTATAAAATCTATTGATTGGGGGTATACTGTTAGGGAAAACATGGGTCTTGCTACACCCGCAATCAGTTGTTATAGCATGTATTTTTTTAATAAATAAAAGCCACGAGGAGAAACCGTTTGTTGCTTAATCATCAAGTTCCTTTGCCTTGTGAAAGTCTTGAGCATATTAAAAATAATAATAATAAAAAGTAATATAAAATGAGAACATTCCTCTGAAGTATCATTTTTCTTGAAGTTTCATTATCATGTAGCAAATAACCGATGGAACATGGAAAATATATTGCATCTTCTTGGGACTTGACTTGGATCGCCTTAATACAAGCTTGTTTTCAGACTTTCATTATTTCTTCAAAGCCAGTTGACTCTATGGAAACTATTTTTAAATGGGGATTTAGAGTGCCGGTCTTTTCCATGTTTAGCTAGAGTAAGTCCTATTCTTAAGGCTATAGGGGCTTAGAGTGGTGTAACCTGTTCTAATGTATTAGAAATTATGGTTGATGCATTCTTTACATTTTTCTTTCCTTGTGTGTGTCTCCTTCAGGGCTTGTCCGCCTGATCTTTTTTTTTTCATCCAAATCATAGGTTCTCTATGGATTGGAATATGCATATGCAATGCAACATATTAAGGAAGCATCGGCTGGGTTCACTTACGAATTGAAACCCCAATTTACAGATATTTTGTGTTTAGTTATGGACCCTTCAAATGATCATAGAGGCTCCAATGGAAGCTTTGGACTAGATGATGGTTTTACCAATGCGATTGGTTTTGATGTGAAAGCAGGCAGTAGATACAACATTGGAGGTTTGACATGGAATTTACCTCAAGGGCGCATGATGGAAGATTACGTTATTTTTTGGATCGGTGCTGAAAATTCAGCATTTTCAAATGTCATGTTGACATTCAATGGCTGCGAGATTGGTAGGTAGAATCATGATTTTCTAATTTATAATCATATTATATTATCCATGAACACCTCTTGTTTGGATTGATAATGTGCATTTGATCTGTTTTGGTTGTTTACATGTATGTCCATTCTTAAAAAAAAAATGTTTTTTGGTTTATGGGAGAACAGTGTGGCTTTCACTTCACATTGTGTCTGAAATGCAAAGTCAATTCCACCTTGGGAATGGAGTCTAGTGACTTCCATGGAATTGAGATTAAAAATACATATACCAAGGATATTTGGAAAGAAAAAACTTCTAGGTCCATGCACATATCAAATAGAAATTATACAAAACTTCTATACATATACCAAGAATCTTTTTAGAAATCAATTCCACTCTTCTTATTTCACTTCAAATTCCATTCCATATTTCACTTCCTTCAAAACTCTTCCAAAACAACAATTATGCCATTAATATAATTGGCAATGCTGGTGTGTACTGCGTGCCATCCATTGATGAGCTAATTTAGCTAATAATTTCTTTAGCCTTACTGTTCGTTTGTAGTAATTCTTTCCTGAGACAGGGCTTATGCCTTTTGTTTTAAATATTTCTCTCCCAGCACAGGTTTTGATTACAAATTAATTGTGGCATTTTTATTAATTTTAAACCCAATGTTTATTTAAAAAAATACCCCCCTGCTAGATATTTTATGTTTTATTCTTATTTCGAAAAAATTGAATTTTTACTACCCTAGTGCGCCAGGCTCCCAGTTTTTTGAGAGCTGTGGGAGTGTATAGTGTAAAAACTAAACTTTTATACCTTTGCTTTAAATTTTCTTAATTCAAAAGGTAATTATATACTCGCTATGAATATACATTGTGCATTATGTCTGAGATTACTTGTTGACATTCTTTTTTTGTTTCAGTCAGGTATGATGTATCAAGAAGCAGCTTGGTAAAGGATGTACCTCAGCAAAGAAAGATTCTTAATCGTAGGTATTGAAGACATAAGCTTTACCTTCAATTTGTGTTTGGACCTATGACCTGAGATTCATTGTTGTCACATAGATTTATGTTTTAATCCAAGCAATATTGTGTAGGTACTACCTTGTGGAAAAAGCAAAGGATGCCAACATTGTTGGGATTTTGGTAGGAACCCTCGGTGTAGGTATGTTTATCAGATGCTTGGTATTTTTTTAAGACTAAAAACGATGGAATGAATAATGACAACTCTAGGGATGTCAGGATGGTTTCATAGGAGTAGGGATGAAACTAACAGTCTATTTTTGTCATCCACTTTAAAATCTCTTTTATTTTAAATCAGGGGTATAATTGACATTAAATAATTTTGTTTGGAAAGCAACCAAAAAAATTGTCATTCCAGCCCATTCCATTCCTCCCCATCCATTTCAGTCCAGTTCATTCTATTCTGTCTTATTCCATTCGGATTCTTTGAACCAAACAGGCTGCAAGTGACAAGTGTTTTCACAAAGAAAAAATAAGAGCACCAACTATGAAAGAAAGTCTGTGCTATGTTTTATGTCTAATCTGGGATTTGTTTTAATAATTATTTACTGCAGGCATCATTATTTTGTTTTATGTGCTATGTTAGCGCCCTCTCCATCCATTTATATTCACTCCAAAGCTTCTTAGCATGGTTCTTTCATTTCCTCTCTCAAATCTCTCTTCCAGCGTTCCCAAGTCCCATTCTGATGTGTTGGGAGCCTCACTAATATATCATCTTATTGAATCACTTTACTATGTGACATTGATTGATGAATCAACATGAAATTTAAAAAAGTCTTTTTTTCTACATTCCAGCAGAACAATGCTGGCTGAACACAAAATTTTAAAATTCTTTTGGAGAGAAGCTGTTTCTACTGCAGTGCATATTCAGAATAGATGATTGTAAGGCCTAATTGTGATAAAACACCTTACGAGTTGTGAAACCGCTATATACCCTGTTTTTATTCTTTAAGTAGGAATGACCTTAACATAAATGTATCATATGTGCTTTCACACATGATAAAGTTGCATCACATGACTTAGCCTATCTAACCATACAAACCATAGCCATCGAAACTCTTAATACGACCTATATGTATTCTTGGGACCTTTATGGGCTTGCCATTGTTTTTGAAACTTTGTGATGGCTTCTGAATTTTTAATGTATTCTCAGTTTTCTTTTTGTAACTGACTTTTCTGCGTTTCTCATGCAACCACTTTGTGACTTTGTCACTAATCTTGTAGCCGGTTATCTTAGTATGATTCGCCAGCTGAAAGAGTTGATAGCAGGAGCAGGAAAGAAGGCCTATACCTTTGTCATGGGAAGGCCTAATCCAGCAAAGCTTGCAAACTTTCCCGAGGTACCCTTTTACTGATGAATTGTGTAATTGTTTTTTTTTTTCCGTGGCTGGATTTTGAGAGATTTCAACTTATGTTTTGATTTTCTGTGTTTGGCAGTGTGATGTGTTCATTTATGTTTCTTGTGCTCAAACTGCTATGTTGGATAGTAAAGAGTACTTGGCTCCAGTTATTACTCCTTTTGAAGCTCTGCTAGCCTTTAGCAGGTACTGCTTAGAACTTAGAACACAAACTTTGTTTATTCTTTGGTCTTCACACATGAACGTCTCTTTCAGACATTGATCATACCATTAAACGGTGTCTGTTATGACTAAAATAATGAACTTTTCACCGTTCTCCAGAGGAAGGCAGTGGACGGGTGAATACGTGATGGAATTCAGAGATCTAATAACCCCTCTTTCGGTTCAAGACACGAACCATCCTGAAGAAGCGCGATTTTCTTTCTTGAAAGGCGGATATGTTGAAGGTTCTGACATTCGAGGTATTCTCTACCCATTTGTTAATAGTAGAATGGTTATGAAGATGATGCGTTTGATCTTTCATGCTGATCTCTGTTTCTCTTTTGGTTTGCATAACCAGAAAATGTAGAAGAGGAGGTGGAAGGATCTACTGCTTTAGCTTATTTGACAGAAAAGGCTCTGCGGGTTGGTGACGGTTGCTCTGGTTCTCTGACCAAAGGACCAATTAAATCTGGTGCCGACTTTCTCGCTGCTCGGTCATATCGTGGTCTTGACATGCACCATAAATCCTCGCCATCGCCCTTTATCACTGGTAGGACTGGTCGGGCATCACGGTATGAAAATGAAACGGGGAAGCAGTAGAATCCAAGGTCCATAATATGTGAGTCTTCCCATGCACCATATCTGAGTTTAATGCATATTTTTCTATGATGCTGAGCAACTTGTCGAAGAGTTTTAGTTGGGATGACATTAATAATTAGTTGATCTATATTTAATTATTGAGATGACTTTTTTTTTTTTCATTTATGCTGGAGCTTGAGGCTCCATTTGGGTTCAATGGGGAGGAAATGTTTGTCTATTGTTAAACAAATGTTTATGGGAGAGTCAGTATGTATATCTTGTATCATGTATTATTCATTTGTGACAATCTATTATTCATTTATTTGTTATGCTATAGCATGAGATGTGATATGATAACAGTCCATTGAGTTTTATGGGTTTTTTTAAAATATTTGTAGTTGAATTATGTTAGTTTGCATATAATTTGCTATATATTTGTTATTTGAGATCGCTCTTAAGTTTTATTTATGATAAAACTATGATTAATTCTTGGATTGTTGAGTTGATTTTAAATTTTATTTGCATTATGTATATAAATGCACATATATTATCACCATTTTACATATAAATGCACATATATTATCACCATTTTACATATAAATGCACAAACAATGTTTTTCTCCTTTTAAACTAACGTCGTAGTTTTGAAATTCATTTTAAATGAAACATTTTAAATAATATTATCTTTTAGAATAAAAAATATTGTTATTAAAGAATTTGCTTATATTGGTTTTAATTAATGTTTTGCAGTTAACTAAAGGACACGGTCTCAATATTTTTCATTTGATTTGTGATCATTATTCTTTAAATTGATATTTTATTAATAATTTTCAAATTAGTTTTGAAGGGTAAAATGTGATGGGTTTTGCAGGGAATTCTAACATCTAAAACGCAGAACAACAACTCAAAAATTCAATTAAACCCAAAATCTATCTATATGTTTGGAATGAATGTAAATAAATGACTTACCTTACACTCAAAAATTCAATTAAACTTGAAATCTATCTATATGTTTGGAATGAATGTAAATAAAGAATAAGAATGACGTACCTTACACTAGCAGACTATCAGAGCTCTTCACAAGCATTTGATCAAGATCATTGAGAAACTAGAAGACTTCTTCCTCAAGTGGTATCCACAGATTGTGGGAATCACTCGACACTCGAGCATGATCTATGATAGTCCGAGACTCGCACTCGAATCCGATGCTAAAACACACTGTATATATTTTTTATATAAATTTCAATTTACAGTCCTTTACACATCCAATGATCTTTTTGGTCTATGTTTTGGAGAATTAGGATAAAAACTAAACAAAGCTACCTCACTCCAAAAACTACATTTTTTTGAAACTAAAACTCATATAAGACAATAGGGACTCTGCTTCATCTAAATCTGCTTACTCGATACCTGCATATTGTTTAACTCTCACTCAATTAAAAACTCTTTGAAAAACATTTAAAACTTAGGGTGACCAAACGACTCAGTAAGAGGTTTTAAAACCGAGTTACCCATTTTTCAAAATAATATCCAAAAACTTCCTTTGAAAACAATCATTTCCAAACTAAAAACATTATTTTTAATAAATCAATATATAAACATAAAATTAATTTTTCCCTTTTATAATCCACTCAGAGCTTTCCAAAATAAAATAAACATTTAAGGGCATTTTTCTTAAAATTACCTTGGAAAGCCACTTTTTTTTTAAATAAACAATTTATGAATTTAAAACAAAGATTCTTACAAATAAAATAGCAATACATTAAGAATACTTGGAAATAATTTAATTATCAAAAGAATCTAGTGATTTTTCAGAAAAATACTTTGCAAGCTCAGTAAACAAAACCCTGAGAACACATGGAATGTTGACAGGGGTTTTAGGAAATGTTGACAGGGGTTTTACTAAATTTGAAATCAACCTTGAATAAAACATGGAATGTTGACAGGGGTTTTACTATCGGATTCGAGAACACATGGAATGTTGACAGGGGTTTTACTAAATTTGAAATCAACCTTGAATAAAACATTTATACATAAAATTATAATTTGGAAAATTGGGGATTTGAAATTAATAAATTCCCTTTCACAGGGGTTTTAGGAAATGAAAAGAAAACAAAATTTCCCTTACATAACATCGTAATATAAATAAAATTAAGTCTTTTCTTGAAAAATAGAGCTTCTAAAAAAATAACCCCTTACTTAATAGAAGGCATAACCACAAAATTTCTTTAACAACTTCTCTTTTTGTATCCTCTCACTTTCTCATACTTCAAAGTGAAGTTATAACTGGGTTCTACAAAGGGTATTAAAGGGAAGCTCCTTATATAGCCATATTTTTCAATGTTCATTCATATTTAAATAATATGAATGTGTACGATTGAAACCTCATCTGTGAACAACTGGAGATTTGCAGAAATCTCATTACAACATTTACACAAAAATCCAAAGTTGAAACTTTGAGGAAATTGAGTTCCTCCTGGCATGGGGTGCCTTGCGACCATACTCCCCCCGGAACCCAAAAACTTTGATTTCTCATAAGGTGCCAACGGAGTCCTATAAGCAACATCCGCTGATCCCTGGTCGGCATCGTTTATGGTTGAGACTAGGACGGTATCTGATCGTCTTCGAGCCCCCAACTTTCGTTCTTGATCAATGAAAACATCCTTGGCAAATGCTTTCGCAGTTGTTCGTCTTTGGGTGCAAGCTGAGAACGAGCATTACTATTGAAAGATAATATATATATATATATATCATTGATGCTGCTAGTATAGACCCAAGAAAAAGATGACAAATGAGTCTAAATCAGCTTCCACTTGCACGTGCAAGTCATTGATTAATACAGTAACACACATAGACACACACAGACACACCGACAGACAAACACACACACACAAACACAGGCACTCCGACACACACACACACACACACACACACACACACACACACACACACACACACAGAGAGAGAGAGAGAGAGAGAGAGAGAGAGAGAGAGAGAGAGAGAGAGAGAGAGAGAGAGAGAGAGAGAGAGAGAGAGAGAGAGAGAGAGAGAGAGAGAGAGAGAGAGAGAGAGAGAGAGCGAGAGAGAGAGACACAGAGACACAGACACAGACACAGACACAGACACAGACATAGACATAGAGAGAGAGAGAGAGAGAGAGAGAGAATAAGAAACTGATAGCCCATAACATCCACTACTCTGAGAGTCATGCTAGCCAAATTATGAGTAATCATCCAACCCTCTTACGTATGAGTCCATCCTGCTCTTCCCGAGTCTCCTTCTCTCCTATGAAGAAAAAACTCATCCCATCAACACAGACACACCACATCCTCCACTTAAATTAGTCAATCTTTGCATGAACTATATATAGCCAGTCCATGCCTAAGATAATGTCGTAAGGCCTTATTACTAATACAAAGAGATCCCGCTAGGAAATATCTCTTCCCAACATCAGGTTACATTGTCGAAAAAAGTGTGTGATTACTGAGACATCTCCGATAAGAATTTCCAGGCATAAGGGTTGAGCCAAGGGCTCAACCAGAACCTCTAGATCTTGAACTAGGGATGTATAAAGAAAAGAGTGGATCACATCTATGTCTATAAAAACTGCAGGTAAGGTATAAAAGACACAGATCATACCTCTAATCATCCCTGGATCCTCTGGATTGTATGCCTCTACGGCCTACAGCTTCCCTCACACCGATCCACTAGCTCCTTGAGTATGGTAGGGACTACCTGGGGGTGGTGGTGGAAACATGTCAAACCGTATATCACATCCAATTTCTCTCTCCACCCTTCTCCCACACCCACTAACCTGTAGAACTCCCTGCACTTTCCACTGCCTCTACCTTGGCGACCCTTCCACTATCCCTTAGTTGGCTATACGGTGGGTTGGATGATCTTATGTGATATGTCCCCGACTGTCATAAGAGTAGCACCACCTCTCCCTAGGTTGAATAGAACTATCCTGAGAGCCCTAAACTACACATCCTCTATCATGAGATCGCCTCCCAAGACGTCTCGCACATCTGAATCCCTACATATACCATGGGATAACTACTGCCAAAGTTTTAGCCCCTATATGCCCACCACTGGCACCCACTGTCGGTATTTGCTCGGCTAGAAAGATCTCTATCACCAATGCACGCTCCAGCACCCCAGCATAGGTAGGAGTGCATAGAGGTATCACATTGGCCCGAATGTCTCTATGTAGGCCTCACTCAAAGGTTTGTGTTTGAAATAATAGATCTTGAAGCATATCCATCAAGTATCATGACAGGTTGGTAAACCTTGATGAATAATCAACCACAGTCATGCTGCCCTGCTGTAGTTGTAAAATCCCTTGGATGCGCACTGCTCCCATCATAACTGGAGAGTACTCCTCTCTGAAGAGGTGCTCAAAATATGTCTATTAAAGACTCACCTCACCATATGAAATAACCAAAAGTCTCTACAAATTACCTGGGGATCCATGAAGAAGGTTCACCACTAAAACCACCATCAGGTCTGCAGGTGTCTTTATGAGGTGAAATACTTGTGTGTAATCATCTCGATCCAATCATCAGCTGCCTGAGGGTATGGTTCACCCAAAAACCTGATGGGTCACTAAATTTAAAACTCATAAAGCATGATCATCCTATACACTTTATCTGTTGTTACTATTGGTACCATATATTTCTCAATGAGTGGAGGTATGGTTAGAAAACCACCTAGAGGCACTACCTCCTGAATAGGTCCTTGTATAGAAGCCTCATCACTAAGGGGATTATTCTCACGATCCTGCTACTAAATCCTAGCTGGAGATCATTGTGGAGGCATCCTGAAATAGACAATATGTACCATGGTCAATGTGTATATCTAGGGAGATAACTTAAGGACATGGAAAACAAAACCCATTCCTACATGACACATGTACTAATGTTTCCCCTACAACCAATGTCTATATGTACTGAGTTGAAAGACATGTAGTCAGAGTCCTGGTGTATGGATACATCGACCACTACACCAACACTAGAGTCCTTGGCCAAAAATCTAAATATGAAACACTTAACATTGTTTCTATAAAACCCAAACCAATCTCACAGCTAGAAAAAACATCCAAATCTAGTCCTAAGATGGAAACCCTCTGATACCAATCTGTCATGACTCGACCCACCAGGGCCCACTTAGATGGTGATAAGTTGAGTGTGACTACCCTAATACCACTTCTAATAGGTTAGGGGCTAGAGACAAACACCGAGTAGGCATAAAAATAACATGGGAGGCCTTAGCCTAAGGCACCTGTATGTACACAGACATATCCAAGCCCATAAAATGTTGAAATGTAAAATACAATTGATAAAAAATTATTCCACACATATAAATCCCATAATCAGAGTATGATGAATAATAATGGAAAGCATAAAGGTCCAAATACAATCCCACCAAAAACTGTAAAGTACAACCTGCTAGAAAGAGGGGACTATATTCAAATGCAACTCATAGTATAAAACATAGTCTATCTAGCCTAGCTTAAGATATGTCTACTCCAGGTCTACTGATAATCCCATCGAATGACCAGTCATCTGTATACGACATGAAACATGTGGGTAGAGACCATGCAGGGGAGAGTATAACAATACCTAGTAGGACACCCTAAAACCACTAACCAAAAATCATCAATATAGTAGTAGTCACATCATCACAAGGGCATGTCAATTAGAAATATGAGACATATAGAAATACACATCTAGATATACTCATTGTAGACTCTAAGTCTCAAATTAAGGTCACAACCACATTGCCTTCCTAAGATTATACTCAAGAGTTTGTAACAACACTCACTTGGGAGAACTCACTCCATGAGAATAATAGCACTGATGGTGTCCATCCAAGATGTCATACTCATCGAGTCTTTCCATAAGGAAGTACATGATGGAAGTCCAAATAGATTGATACACATATGGTGATCACACCCACATCCATGGGGTATACCAACAACCCAATCTGGATTAACCTGATATGTAGGGGATCGATGCCTAGGTAAAGTTGGCCACACTGATTTCAAGAACCCCACTTAGGGAAGAAGATGATAGAGGATACCACCTAGGGACATGAAAAAAAACTCTATTCAAGAAAAAACCCTTAGGGAGGATCATAATCCTTTGTCTAGGACTTAATGAAAAATTATACCCTCACATGGATGGATCGAGGGAACATACCCTAAGGAAACTTTTTCATGTTGAAGAGAACAAGGGCCTCAAATCTCTTTAGGAAAAGTACACGACATGTACTACTAGTACATGATGTGTCTTATCGGTCCTATGTCTGCACATGCACTCCAGCCCATGCCCATGTACCCTAGGCCATTCCCATGTACTTGGTTGTATCTGTGTATCTATATCCATGCCCGTATACTTGTTAGAGTCCAAGTATCGGGTTGTTCCTAAGTAATATACCCATTCCCATATACCTAGACATGTCTGTACCTTTGTATCTTCTATGACACACATTGAGCCTCCAAGAGGGGGAACATGGAGTGTGACAGATGTCACATTTCTTCTTTATGGAAATCCTTACACCACAACCAAGGCCACACATGACATGTATCTTCATATTATATGATGTGTAGTTTTAAATTTTCTAGAAATTGAGGATCCTTCATGCATATTTTCCCATGCCTCTAACCTTTGATCCAATTGTGAATCTCACCATTGATCATGGATATGTACTAATAAAGCCTTCCTGTCACCACTCGCTAGAATCAGGCTGTCCAATTTGCACAGAAAATTATCTTGTCGCACTATCCCATCATCACACATTGAACCTCACATGAAGAGATATGATCTGGTCCCGACCCATCGCTGTTCCATCACATCTAAATCTATCATCAATACTGAACCTGGATCTATGGTATCAATTCATTGAACCAAATAACAGCTGTGCAATGATTGATTATCGTGTATTTGTCAATCCACCGGAAGAAAGGAATGCCAGTGATGAATGTAGAAGAATGGTGGGAGAAAACCAAGAAACACAATAGAGGAACAAACCTCAGTTATGTTCGGGTTGACCTCAATCTGTTTCTATTAGAACAAAGAACAAAGATCTAAAAAATAAAATAAATAATTTCTCCCAAATCCTGAAAATGAGCCTACACCCACAATACTATCGATCCTAAAATCATCATGTTGGTTGATTGGATT
Source organism: Viscum album (assembly GCA_963277665.1). Taxonomy (NCBI): domain Eukaryota; kingdom Viridiplantae; phylum Streptophyta; class Magnoliopsida; order Santalales; family Viscaceae; genus Viscum; species Viscum album. Next base: position 512,738,918 of record OY728145.1, read on the forward strand.
TGCGTTCATTAAGGAATAAATAAATGAGGAATAAATACAAACAAAAAACATCTTACCTCATGATTGGATTGATCATTGATGAAGAACAATTTCGAGCTATTTCCATTGATGAGATCCATAGGTTCTATTGGCACACTGATCACTAAAGCATGATCCGTCGATGATCATCCATGAAAGCTCCTCTATTAGCTCTTGTCCCAAATTCCAAGATTATGTGGCCAACTCTAAAATTTGGTTATAACCAGGTTTATATAGATCTTTATTAGGTTGTTGTGTTATCTCTTAAAATAAATAAATATATTGAATTAATTATTTTATTATTTGTTCCCATAATGACTTTTTATCAAACTTATAACACTAATGAAGTTTATGTCACACCTAAGGTAAAACCCACGTTCGAGACTAAAAAGTGGTCTCATATTTCTAATCCAAGACTCCATTTAAGAGTAAATCAACTTTTTCAAGAAAAATAAACGTGCATGATATTAATATATTTAATATTTTTAAAATATCAATTCCAGGCTCACCAAGTCTTGGAATCTCATGCCGTCTCAGTGCCTGACTCTAAAAATATTACTAGATATATTTCAAATATTTACATGGAAAAAACCAAGAAATTAAAATCCATCCAAATCAAGAAAACTACAGATCTTATTCACTATAGTTGGTCTAAGATAATGTTCAATAACTTCTGTATTTGATGAATCCACAGATATACCCTCGCATGAGGTTATATGACCCAAAAATGAAACATTTTATAACAAAAATTCACACATGTTAAATTTTGCATACAACTTATCCTTCCTTATGGAATTTAGTACAATTCTTAGATGATCTTCATGCTCTTCCTTTCCCTTTGAATATATAAGAATATCATCTATATAAACCACCACATACTAATCAAGTTAATCTCTAAATACACTATTCATTAAATCCATGAAGATAGAGGGGACATTATTAAGTCCAAAAATCATCACTATATATTCATAGTTTCCATACCTAGTACAACATAATGTCTTGAGTATATCCTTCTTCTTGACCCTCAATTAATGATATCCAAAACAACGGTCAATCTCAGAAAATTACTGAGCTCCATGTAGTTAGTCAAACAAGTCATCAATATAGGCTAGAGGATAATTTTTCTTGATTGTGATCTTGTTAAGTTCTAGATAATCAATGTAGAGTTGTATTGTTCTATATTTCTTCTTAACAAAAAGAACTAGTGAACCCCATGGTGATACACTTAGATGGATAAATCCTTTGTCAAGATTATCTTGGAGATGATTCTTTATTTCCTATAACTCAATCAAGACCATTCTATATGTAGCCTTTGAAGTAGGTGTAGCAACATGTATGAGTTTTATTGAAAAACTAACTTCACATTTTTATGAAATGTTGGGAAACTATTTTATAAATACATCAACAAACTCCCACACAATAGGCATATCATTAAGGTTGAGTTTCTCCCCAACCATATGAGATAAATACCCTTTTTAATTGGGATCAAGACCCATACAAAGGATGAAATTTACATTGGATGTTCATATTTATCATTGTAATGATAGATGATCATATGTTTATTCAGAATATCAAATGTGATATCCCTTCCCCAGCAATTGACAGAGGCTGTAAGAACCCAAAATTTTATAGAGATGTTTAGGGATACTTTGAAGGTAATATTTTTCATTGTATTGAGTACTTTTCTTTTGGGTTTTACCTTAGGGTGATTTTGGGTGGAAATTGACAATTTTGGAAGAAGTTTGGGCAGTACACGGTTGGCGCATGGTTTACCAAAACCATGCGCCTTGACCCAACAAACCGTGCAACCCTGGACATAGAGGGATTACATGGATGGTGCACGATTTTCCAAACCGTTCACCCTAAAATAAGAAACCATGAACCCCCTATAAGTGGTGCACAATTAAGGCATATAGTTAGGGGAAACCGTGCACCCTGAGCAGCAAATCGTGCGTGCAATTTTAATTAACATGAAAATTAGATTTTAGAATATTTGAACCCCTATATTAACCCCAAATCAACCCCACTCATTACCTAATGATTAATATTGATTTTGGAGGCTCCCAGATGATTTCATAGGGCTTATAACCTCTGTTATTGAAAAATTGAAGGGTGGATTGAAGATCTTCACCTCCCCGGGTAAGTGGTTTCTTCCCATTTAGACCCCTCACTCTCTCCTGCTCTTCTTCCCAGATAAAAGAGGGATATTTATTCGTTGTTGGATCTATATTTAGATCTAGATTTTTTAGATATTAATTCATTTAAATCTTGGATCTAGGAATTAAATCAATATCTAATTCTTTTTTGTTGTTTCACTGAACTTGGGGATTTCCGTTGATGAGCGTTCTTCATCAATTTTGAGGTAGGTGGTATATATTTCAAATCCAAAAGTCTTGATTTAAATTACATGTATGTAATTATAGAATATCTATTAGATGTTTAATAATTGAGTTCTTGATTGAATTAATTAATTTGGTGAATTAATTGATTGAGGAGATGTGAAATTGGGGGATTTTAGTGATTAAAAATTTAGATAATTAATTTTATAATTAATTATAGAGATATTGAATTGATTAAGATAGAAAAATTAATTGATGAATTAATTAGGGATATTGAATTGATTAAGTTGGAACAATTAATTGATGAATTAATTAGGGATATTAAATTGATTCAGATGGAACAATTAACTAATGAAATAATTGGGGTTATTGAATTATTTAAGTTAGAATAATTAATTGATGAATTAATTATGGGATTTTTTTGATTGTGGAACTGATTAATTAATTTATAAATCAATTAATAGAGTAATGCGATTATTTAATTGTTGAATTAAATAATGGGATTGATGAGATTAATTAATTAATGAATTAATTAATGGACTAATGTGATTATTTAATTATTTAATTAAATAATGGGATTGATGGGATTAATTAAATGGTGAATTAATTAATAGAGTAATGTAATCATATAATTTTTGAATTAAATAATGGTATTGATGAGATTAATTAATTGATGAATTAATTAATGGAGTAATGTGATTATTTAATTGTTTAATTAAATAATAGGATTGATGAGATTAATTAATTTATGAATTAATTGATGGAGCAATGTGATTATTTAAATGTTGAATTAAATAATGGGATTAATGAGATTAATTAATTAAGGAATTAACTAATAGAGTAATGTGATTATTTAATTGTTGTATTACATATTAGGATTGATGAGATTAATTAATTAATTAATTAATTAATTAATAGAGTAATGTGATTATTTAATTGTGGAATTAAATAACGAGATTAATTAATTGATGAATTAATTAATGGAGTAACATGATTATTTAATTATTGAATTAAATAATGGGATTGGTGAGATTAATTAATTAATGAATTAATTAATGGAGTAATGTGATTATTTAATTGTATAATTAAATAATGTGATTGAGGGGATTGATTAATTGTTGAATTAATTAATGGGAGTAATGTGATTATTTAATTGTTGAATTAAATAATGTGATTGATGAGATTAATTAATTGAATTAATTAATGGGATCGACATGGATAATTAATTGGTGAATTAATTAAAGAGATTGAATGCAATTACTTAATTATGAATTAATTAATGGAATTTGACATGGATAATTGATTGATTAATTAATTGAAGGGATTGAGTGTGATTAATTAATTGTGGAATTAATTAATGAAAATCAATGTGAACAATTAATTGATGAATTAATTAAGGGATTTGAATGTGATTAATTAATTATGGAATTAATTAATGGAGTTGATGCAACTAATTAATTGGTGAATTAATTTAAGGGATAGAATGCGATTAATTAATTGTGGAATTAATTAATGGACTTAACATGAAAAATTAATTAGTGAATTGATTGATGGATGTAATATTATGATTGGTTATTTGGATTAATTAGTTTTTGAATTAATTAATGGATCATTCTGATCATAGAAATGGTGAATTGGATAATTAATTGTTGAATTAATTATCGGAGTATTGAAATTTTTGGATTTGGGGGAATAATTAATTGTTAAATTAATTATGAGATATTGATATTGTTGATTTGAGATAATTAATTGTTGAATTAATTATGAGATTTCAAGATTATGGATTTGGATAATCAATTATTGAATTAATTCTATGATATTGATATTGTTGATCTGAATAATTAATTATTGAATTAATTATGGAATATTGAGTTTGTGAATATTGATTAATTAATTTGTGAATTAATTAATGGAATTGACGTGATTAATTAATTGGGGAATTGATTAAGGGGATTGATGTGATAATCTAATTGTTTAATAATAAATGTTATTGATGTGATTATTTAATCGTTGAATTAACTAAATGAATTGATGCGATTAATTAATTATTGAATTAATTAATGTTTTTATGTGATTAATTAATTGTTGAATTAATTAATGTTATTGTTGTGATTAATTAATTGTTTAATTAATTAATGTTATTGATGTGATTAGTTAATTATTGAATTAACCTATGGAATCCATCTGATTAGTTAATTATTTAATTAACTAATAGAAATGATGTGATTAATTAATCATTGGATTAATTAACATTATTGATGTGATTAATTAATTATTGAATTAATTAATGTTTTTGATGTTATTAGTTAATTATTAAATTAAATAATTGATTTGATGTGATTAGTTAATTATTTAATTAACTAGAGGGATTAATGTGATTAATTAATTAATTAATTAATTAATGTTATTATTGTGATTAGTTAATTGTTGAATTAACTAATTAAATTTATGTGTTTAACCAATTGTTGAATTAGTAATGAAATTGATGTGGATAATTAATTGTTGAATTAATTATGTGTTGATGAATGGTAACATGGTCATTCAATTATGAAGTTGTGAATGGTAACATGGTCATTTAGTTGTGAAATAAATAATGAGAACATGGTCATTCTGATGTATGAAGTATGAATGGTAACATGGGAATTTAAGTATTAATTAAAGAATGGGAACATGGGCATTCTATTATGTGAAGTATGAATGGTAACATAAGCATTCAAGTATGGATTAAGGAATGGAAACAATAGAATTATGAGATATGATATCCCTTAGACATACTTCGGGCTCCGACATTAGCTGAAATAGGTAATGAGGTACGAGTGTCTATAGGAACCTAGGGGTTTATGTGGTTAAATAAAGATTAATTGATAATTTGATAACTGTTTACTTATGCATTGTAATTATTTTCTTTATACAACTGTATACACTATTATTTGACTAGATGTTGTTTTATACGCTATTAGTGGTGGTCTATTGAGCTGTACTCACACCCTACTTGAGATGCCTGATTGGTACCCATATAGATTTCATGATTACATGATAGGATAAGGGAAAAGGCCCTGTATTAGATGGATTATTTGGTATGGAGCATGGATGAGGGAAACAGACGTGGTTTGAGACCCGTTTGGGGTGTTGTCAGTTTCTTTACTTTTGAGTTTCATTTTAACACTTGGCACACACCTTAGTATAGCATATCTACTATTTAGTTTTGATATTTTATTTCTAGTTTTGGTCATATTGTGATACTTTTATTGTACTGGTTTTGAATATATATCATTTGGTTATTGTCTATTTATTTCCGCTAGTGTTTTACTATGATAAAGAAAAAAAAGAGGGTATAGTCTTCCCATGATTAACATTAGACCCTCACTAATAGTCGAAAGCCTTTGGCATACATGGAGATGAACTTGAGGTCATGTGATCGACTGGCTCGGGGCATCAGCATGTGGCACCCAGGTCAAGATGTTATAAAGTGGTATCAAAGATGGTTTCTTTTCTTTTTCTTTTATCTTACTATTTGGGAAAGGTAGAGAAGGGAATATGATGAGTCGAACCTTGGTTAATAGCTAATGCATGGGAGTAGATAACCCATGTACGAGTGTAAAAGACAAATACCTAGGGTGGGATTGTTATTATTGATGTGTGTTATTACAGTTGATGTTATTTCACCTCGAGTGATGCACTTGTAGTGTGATGCGATTATTGTTTCAAATATTTGTTGAGATTTGACTCATGGCCTGGTATGACATGAAAGTTGAGTTTTCATGCATCATTATAGGAACTCAGGCTTATTTTATGACATACATCATTTTAGTAATGCAAGGGAAAACAAGTTATGGGTAAGTTATTGAACATTAAATGTTTTTCCTTACTTATGAAATTGAACTCAAAATAGAACCTTACATGAAATTGAGAATTATAAAATGATGAAATATGAGAATAAATGTGAATCTAATGAGAAACATGAATATGAGAATGATTTTACCTTTTGTTAACCATGAACTAGATGTAGGCTAGTAAAGGGTAGAGATAACACATTGGTTTTGACCGTGTGGAAGGGTTTGGGGGAAGTGACATCCAAAGTGAGGGGCCGTCACTTGGTTAGGATTGTTGTGTGAAAGGCTGGTGTTCGTTAGTAAAAATATTGGTGTAATTCCATACTTTAGATGATCATTCCCTAGTTTGAGAAATAGGTTGTAAGTTGTGCGAGGGACTATCTGGTTTTAGACCGATGTGGTGAGATGTTGGCGGGTAGGGAAGGCCGAGACTTTAGACAGATTAGAGTGTTTCCGTAGTGGGAGGAAACATTGGTAATGGAGGAATTGAGGTGGTGTTCACTGATAAATTATTAGCATACACTTAATTAGCGATGATCATGTCCCCTATATTGACATCATTCTAGGTATGGTTAGAAATATATGGATTTACGCCTAGCTACCTGAATGTGTTTTGGTTGGATATGGGCCCCCTTAGAGGTTGTGCTTATGAAGCAGTATATATGGATATGGATGGTGGGAGGTATGCCATCGATTGTTCATAAATGAGAAACTTGGAAGGAGTATGTTTAAATTACTTAGGGAAAGGCGAGGTGGGCCTTGGAGGTGGTGGATGTACATCCTATCCAGGTGATTTTGATGGCAAGGCTAAGTGAAAATGTTGGATGGTGTTCTTGCAGTTGTTGGGAACATTGAGTTGGGAAATGTAGTAGGTATGTTGTGGAAGTTGATCTTAAGACCAATGCATCCTTTGAGGAGCACCCAAATCGTGTGTTAGATCGCATTGAGAAAGTGTTGTGGAGAAAGGCCATGTTGATAGTTCATGTATTGTGGAAACATGGATGCATGTTGGAGGAAACATGGGAGAGATAAATGGATATGAGGGCTCAATGGCCCAATATTTTTTTACTCGGAATCTTAGTGATGCATGTGAGTACAGGTCGAGGATGAGCTGTTATAAGGTGGAAAGATTATAAGAAATCAAAATTTTCATAATATGTATCGAGATCATTTATATGTACTCTTTTTTCCTTTTATTGATTACTTTTTGTTTGGGTTTTACCTTGAGGTGTGTTTGGGTGGAAATTGACAATTTTGGAAGAATTTTGGGCAGTGCACAGTTGGCACACGGTTTTTCCAAACCATGCCCCCTACCCAGAAAAATGTGCAACCCTGGATAGAGAGGGATTTCATGGATGACACATAGTTTTCCAAACCATACACCCTAAAGGGAGAAACCATGCACCCCCTAGAAGTGGCGCATGGTTAAGGTGCATGGTTAGGGGAAACCGTGTGCCCCGAGCAGCAAACCGTGCATGTGATTTTAATTAACCCAAAAATTAGATTTTAAAATACCTGAACCCTTATATTAACCCCAAATCGACTCCCAATCATCCCCTAATGTTTCCTCTCAATTTTGGAGGCTCCCAAACAATTTCCTATCGATTTTGACTGCCTTTCTGGGTAAATCTAAGGGCAGATTAAATATTTTTACCTCCCCAGGTAAGTGGTTTCTTCCCATTTAGATCCCTCACTCTCTCCTTCTAATCTTCATAAATAAAAGAGGGATATTTGTATACTGTTGGATCTATATTTAGATATATATATTTTTTAGATATTTATTCATTTAAATTTTAAATCTAGTAATTGAAACAAGATCTATCTCTTTATCATTGTTCTGTCGAATTTGGGGATTTTTATTGACGATCATTTTCGTCAATTTTGAGGCAGGTGGTCTATAATTAAAATTCCAAAGTCCTAATTTAAATTATGTGTATGTAAATGTATAATTTCTATTAGATGTTTAGAAATTGAGTTCTTGATTTAATTAATTAATTTGGTGAATTAATTAATTAAGGAGATGTGAAATTGGGGATTTTAGAGATTATAAATTTTGATAATTAATGATAGAATTAATTATAGAGATATTGAATTGATTAAGATGAAAAAATTAATTGATAAATTAATTGGGGATATTGAATTGATTGATTTGGAATAATAAATTGATGAATTAATTGGGGATATTGGATTGATTGATATAGAACAATTAATTGATGAATTAATTAGGGTTATTGAATTGTTTAAGTTGGAATAATTAATTAATGAATTAATTATGTGATTTTTTTGATTGTACCTGAATGGACCAAAGGCCTTCTTTTTTATTTTATTATATAGATAATCCCCCTTTTAAGGGTTGAAGGGGAACCCGTACATGACCCGTAGGCCCAAGGCACAAGGCCCGACATGACCCGCAATACATGACCCGAAGGCCCAGAGGCATACCATGCCCATTACATGACCCATAGGCCCAGCCCACTAGAACTTCCCCTCCCCAACGTCTTGAATCATTGATCTCCTTAGCTCCCTACCTTGCATTGCTGATCGGCTAGCATTTCCCCATACAAAGCTGCACGGTGCCTGGTCCCGATGGCGGCTGCCATACCCTCTAATTCTTCAAATCCAGTTAGCTCTGCATCTGGTGGATGATACTCCTGTTGCTCTTGATCCTCTTCTGGGGCCTGTTTTGTGTGAACTGGGCTACTCCATGGTCTACATGACCCGAAGGCCCTATGGTCCGAAGGCCTTTGATGACCCGAAGGCCCTGGAGACCCGTAGGCCCAAACCGGTGGCCCAAAGGCCCAAATCGGGTGAATAGTTCCGACTGCTACAGTACCGAACAGTAACTACTACAGTGATTGCTACAGTACTGCTACTGTACCCCCCGGAAATTCGCCTCCACCCGGTTTTGAACCCGGGTCTCTTGGATGCCAAGCATGAGCCCTTACCACTCGGGTATGGGCTCGTTGTCTTTTTTTTGATTGTGGATCAGATTAATTAATTGATGAATTAATTAATGGATTAATGTGATTACTTAATTATTGACTTAAATAATGGGATTAATATAATTAATTAATTGATGAATTAATTAATGGGAGTAATGTGATTATTTAATTGTTGAATTAAATAATGTGATTGATGAGATTAATTAATTGAATTAATTAATGAGATTTAAATGGAAAATTAATCAGAAAATTAATTAAATGGATTGAATGTGATTTATTAATTGTGAATTAATTAATGAAATTTGACATGGGAAATTAATTGATGAATTAATTGAAGGGATTGAATGTGATTAATTAACTAGGGAATTAATTAATGGAAATTGATGTGAATAATTAATTGGTGAATTAATTAAGGGAGTTGAATGTGATTAATTAATTATGGAATTAATTAATAGAGTTGATGTGAACAATTAATTGGTGAATTAATTGAAGGGATAAAACATGATTAATTAATTGTAGAATTAATTAATAAACTTGACGTGAATAATTAATTGGTAAATTAATTGATGGGTGTAATGTTATGATTATTTATTTGGATCAATTAGTTGTTGAATTAATTAATGGATCATTTTGATTATGGAAATAGCAAATTGGATAATTAATTATTGAATTAATTATTGGAGTATTGAAATTGTGGGATTTGGGGGAATAATTAATTGTTGAATTAATTATGAGATATTGAGATTATTGATTTGAGATAATTAATTGTTTAATTAATTATGAGATATTGAGATTGTTGATTTGGATAATTAATTGTTGAATTAATTACGTGACATTAAGATTGTTGATATTAATAATTAATTATTGAATTAATTATGGAATATTGATTTTGTGAATATTGATTAATTAATTGGTGAATTAATTAATGGAATTGATGTGATTAATTAATTAGGTAATTAATTAAGGTAATTGATGCGGTAAACTAATTATTGAATTAGTAATGTTATTGATGTGATTAGTTAGTTGTTCAATTAACTAAAGGAATTGATGCGATTAATTAATTGTTGAATTAATTAATGTTTTTTATGTGATTAATTAATTGTTGAATTAATTAATGTTATTGATGTGATTAATTAATTATTAAATTAATTAATGTTATTGATGTGATTAGTTAATTGTTGAATTAACTTATGGAATTCATGTGATTAGTTAATTATTTAATTAACTGATGGAATTGAAGTGATTAATTAATCATTAGATTAATTAACATTATTGATGTGGTTAATTAATTATTGAATTAATTAATGTTTTTGATGTGATTAGTTAATTTTTTAATTAACTAATGGATTTTATGTGATTAGTTAATTTTTGAATTAACTAGAGGGATTGATGTGATTAATTAATTGTTGAATTAATTAATGTTATTGATGCGATTAGTTAATTATTGAATTAACTAATGGAATTATTGTGTTTAACTAATTATTGAATTAGTAATGGAATTTATGTGGATAATTAATTATTGAATTAATTATGTGTTCATGAATGGTGACATGGTCATTCAATTGTGAAGTTATGAATGGTAACATGGTCATTTAGTTGTGAAATAAATAATGGGGACATGGTCATTTAAATGTGTGAAGTATGAATGGTAACATGGGTATTCAAGTATAAATTAAAGAATGGGAACATGGAAATTCTATTATGTGAATTATAAATGGTAACATGAGAATTTAAGTATGTATTAAGGACTAGTAATAATAGAATTCTGAGATATGATATCCCTTGGACATACTTTGGGCTCCGGTATGAGCCGAAGCAGGTATTGAGGTATGGGTGTTTATAGGAACCTAGGGGTTTATGTAGTTAAATAAAGATTAATTAATATCATGATAACTATTTACTTATGCATTGTAATTATTTATTTATACATTTTTATAAACTATTTTTGACTAGATATTGTTTTAGAAACTGTTGGTGGTGGCCTATTGAGTTGTACTCACACCCTACTCGGGTTGCCTGATCGGTACCCGAATAGATTTCATGGTTGTAGGACAGGATAAGGACAAAGGCCCTGTGTTAGATGGATGATTTGGGATAGATCATGGATCAGGGAACCAGAAATGGTTTGGGACCTTCTTGGGGAGTTATCAATGTCTTTACTTTTGAGTTGCATTTTGACACTTGGCACGCACCTTAACATGGCATATCTAATATTTAGGTTTGATATTATATTTCTAGTTTTGGTCATCTTGTGATACTAGTATTGTCCTGGTTATGAATATATGTCATTTGGTTATTGTCTATTTATTTCCATTGGTGTTTTACCAGGATAAAGAAAAAAGAGGGTATAGTCTCCCCACGATTGACATTAGAACCTCACTACTAGTTGATAGCCTCTGGCATATGGGGTGGTGCCCTTGAGGTCATGTGACCAACCAGCTCAGGGCACCTGGGTCGGGAAGTTACATGGTATTTATGTAAATAAATCCAATCCATGCCAAAAATAACATCGAATTCAACCAGGGGAGAATAATGAGATTTGAAAGAAGCATATTCTCACAAAAACCAATCATAGAAGAATCATAGACTTTAGATGCAATCATTGTACCATTAGGAATTTTCACTACTAATTAAATATCTAATCATTAAGGTGGTATTGTGATACCCTTATAAAATTACTCTAATATAAAAGAGTGAGTAGATCCAGAATCAAATAATACATTAGTAGTTCTAGAGCGGATGGTATGTATACCTATCACCACTTCATTACTGTACTCCACATCAGTAGCAGTGATAGTGTGAGATTTCCCTTTATCCCTAGGATTAAGTGGTCGTTTATGTCTATCATCATCATTAGCCTTTGGGTTTGATCAATGGTTATCATAATGACTATACTCCTTACATTTGAAATATTGAACCGTGGTTGGTGAATTCTGTAGAGATTTTTCATTGTTCCTTTTAATGAATGATCTTTTCACATAATTTAGGAATTCTATTTCTCAATGGTCTTCCTTTACACACATAAAACATTTACCAGTCCCCTTAAGACAATTTCATCCATATTTATTTCCAAAATTTGATCACAAAGGAAAGATCATTTTATTCTCACCACGGTTTTTAAAATTCACTATGAATTCCATATTTATTTTCTTTCACCTTGATATCACATCAAATAGTTTCTTTATAAATAATAAATTATCTTATGGACAACACCCTTTGAATACTTGGTTCAAATTCACTGAAGAATCGATGAAAATTAATTTCTGGTTGGATAATAATACCATAAGCGTACCTCACAAGTCTTCTAAAATTTCCCTCATAGGTACTAATAGATTCATTATCCTTCTACTTTAGATTAAGGAATTATTTATTCATTTACATATAAAGAATATGAGTAATGTACACATTAAAAAATAATTTATTGAACTCTTCCCAATCCATGGAGTCAATTTCACCCATTTTCCTCATGTTGTTGATAATATCACACCATTGATATGATTTTCCTTACAAACGATAGAAAGACAAAATTAATTTTTCATTCTTTGAACACTGGAGAATATAAAATATCATTTCAATGTTACTAACACATTTCTATGTAACAACTAGATCAATATAACCTCTAAAAGATTGTGGGTGTTGCCTCATGAAGGACTAATCATAAATTTGTTCCCTCCTATTTTTTGGAAGCTTGATATGATTCATATCTTGAGAAATTTATATAAACATAACAATAATATTTTTCATTCTATCTCCCATAACATTTTGTTTCTCAAAAGAAAAAATCATTTCATTTTCTATCACATTAAAAATTAACATGATTCCTTTGGGTTACAAATATTAACTAAAACCAAAAAGCACAGTGTGAGAAACAATAATAATTGTGGGAAACCACATAATCATGAAAAATAATTTATATTATGATTAAATCATAACACCTTATTTTCAATATATGATACATTTAGAAAAACCAAGGTCACCAATGACCATTTCCAAAACATTATGATATTATCTTATACTTAGACTTATCCCCTAGGTTCTCACTAATTTTTTCTTATACTAGTTTTAAATGGAAACTAAACCTAGATCAGATAATTACTATAAAGACCCATACTTTTCATTCATAGATATTACATATTATTAGATGAATATTCATTAAATAGCATAATGATCCATGCCAAAATCGTATAGGTATAGATATTTGGAAACATAGATACATAAACAAATGGTTCATAAGTAAACTATAGAATATCCCACTAAGTTCTTCATAACTAGTACCCCACATAGAAATATCACAATTAATAACATTATTAATAACACAAGGAAAGGAAACATAAGAAAGGGTGTGATTAGATGCTCAATAAGGGTAAAAATGGAGATAAAACTGACCACTTAAACATAATATGAGCATAAGGGTATGATAACATGATAATAACATTTGAAAACAATACCCCACATATCATAGATCATAATATCAAGTCATGGAATAAATCTTAGCAATTAATAAGGCTTTAATCATAAAGGAATAAAAGAATAAGATCCATTAGACCATAACATTATCATAAGACATGAATTTGTGGCACACAAATAAGCATAATTTTTTCCCTTAATAGTAAATACTTACTACCAAGACTATCATAGTAGTTTGGATTAACTCCCAAAACCATCATATTAGTCAAGTATTACTCCCAATATTATCATAGTGGATAGAGTCCCTTACTGAACTGGTTTCACCCCCCTTTCTAGTATTTTTTATCTCATGAGATATCCATATTTACCCAATGCATTATAGGGCTATATAATTCAGGGATTACTCATCACATAATGAAAACCATACATATGTGTTCCAAAACATCATAAAACATTCATCTTATCATAAAATGTGAAAATTAAATGAGTTTCATAATCATTTCATCATAGCATAACCCATGGGAAAGAAACGAGTTTCATAATCATTTCATCATAGCATAATTCATGGAAATGAAACAGGTTTCATAAACATATTGTCATCATAATCATAAACCATACAAATAAAAAATAAGGATTGTGTCAATGGATCATATCCCTATTAATTCATCAGCAACAATGGATTTCATATTAGATGAAAATTATGTTAATGATCACTTGGAATATTTATTGAGGATTATATCCTTTTAACTATGAAATCAATTCATTAAAATATAAAAATTTCAAAAAATTTATGGATTTTTTTCTTTGATAAAACCTTGGAAACTTGTAAAGGAATCTTTAAAAAATTTATTGTATATGATGGTGGGGTATTTTTTTCTTGCCTTATATGTTAAAAGAAAACAGTTCTTTCATACTTTTGTAAAAAAGTCAAAAGTACCTAGTTCAGAAGATGGAAAGAAGATTCATTTTATTTTATTTTTTGTAAAAATTAAATCATGAGTAAAAATGGATTTAAAAAAACCATAATATAATATTAAAAACACTCTTGATAAATTTTTAGAAAATATAACCATGTAAGGGAAAGTATTTTTGATCGAAGAGTGAAATGAATTAATTTTTTCCATAAACAAATTATTTCAGTATCTAGAGTAAATAAAGCGAGGAAGATAAATGGAAAATATGTAATTTAAAGAAATAAACAGAGGAAAATCATATCCATGAGTTTCTTAATAGGTTTCTCATAATATCTCATCATTATAAATGTAATCATAAACAATCCTGATAAACAATGAGACTATAACATAATACCCTTACCTCAGGTCCAACTTCAATTGTACGTATTAGAATCTCATAAATACTAACTATAGATTTATTATAAATCTATTATAGAAACATGATCATATATATCATATCATATATGATTTTATCATAAATCTTTATTACCCATTTATTATAATTTTTTTACTAAAATTATTGTTTTGTGTGATAACTGCTTTGTTTCTCATGTCTGTTTTGGATAAGAAGTTTTGGTCCTTAAACTGTGATCATGGTTCCATCATATAAAAAATTTAAATAATGATATAATTATCATATAAATTCATTATATACATATTTAGGTTCATCCATTAAAGGTATATATAGAAACATGAATTATACCATTCATGGAGATAATAGGCAATATGTACACATGAATACTATTATCTTTTTTCTAGCGATTAAATGAAAGAAAGGTAAATAATAATTCACATTTTTAGAATAATTATTATATCATATATATTTAATATATTCATTAAATATATACTTATTACAATCCAAGTAAAATGGAAATGAAAATGAATCACATCGCTTTGTAGAGGTGGTAGTCCACACACACACATGAGTGAAATTATCATTTTCCAACAGATAGGAAGGTAAGAAGGTAGTTATGATATTATCATTATATTATTATAATAATTTCATAAATATCATATATAAATATTAAACCCATCATAATACCCATCCATAAATTATGGTGATGAAAAATGAATTGTATCATTATGTGGAGATGGTAAGCTGTACATACGCACAAGCGATACTTTCACTTACCATTTGATAGGAAAAAATATTTATAATGAATATTTCATAATCATAATAAAATTTCAGTGTATTTAGGATATTTAAGTTATTGTTTTATGATAATTTATTATCTCGGTTTTTTCCATGTAAGACTTTGGAATATTTATAGGAATATTTATGGAGCCAAGCACTAAGACGGTGTGAGATTTCGAGGCCTAGTGAGATCGAAATTGATATTTTAAAGATATTAAAGATATTAATATCACACACATTCATTTTTCCTGAAAAAGTGTAATAAATCTAAAACAGATTCTCAGATCAAAAATATGAGATCACTGTTGTGTTCATAATGTGAGTTTTACCCTAGGCGCAACATATTCTTTATCAGTATTGGGAATTTAGATAAAATACATCACTAGAGCAAATAGTAAAATAAATAAATTACATTTATTTATTTATTATATTGATACAATGACCTAGTTTTTCCTCAATAAATACGCTATTATAACCAATTCATAGGGTTAGCCTCATAACCCTAAGAATTGAGAGGATACTATGGAAGAACATTGACGGGCATCAGGATCGTGGATTGAAGATCAGCGTACAGTTAGGATTTCTAATGAAAACAAAAATGGTGGTTATCGTCAATGATAATGAAGAGTGATCATTCTTCATCAGTGATTGATCCAAATCAAAGTAGTACCTTTTTTTATGTGTATTTATCCTGTTTTGATTTACCTATGACAAATATGAATTAATCATGTAATAAAATAATTTTCAGATCAATTGTTTAATTTGGGTAATTGCTTTATCTTTTGATGGTATTAAAATAGATATTGTTTTGGTTTATTTATTTCTCTTTATTCATCACCCTATAATAATGAATTGAGGCGAACACAAACATTGGCTGAGTTCCATTATTAAAGTTTATATTTTGTAAATTTTTATCTCCCCATTATACATGCATTCATCATTGGAATTATTATTTGTCCTATGATTCAATGAATACCTAGTGAATGATCATTGTGAATTCAATATTTGGTGAAATGAATTGTTACCACAGGTTTGGGATGGATATCCAACATCATGGTTGCAGTACACAATGAAGGAAATGGATCAACAGATGGATTGAGAGTCCACATTCACAGTTTTGGCATGCGGTAATGATGAGGTGTGATGATGGTCATTTCCCAAGCAGAAAATATGGTCAAAATATGACCAACAATGGAGAGAGGGTTTGGTCAACCCTGATCCATGACATTCAGCATGATTTCTAGTGGAATCTGTGGTTGTGGATGGTTTGGGAAAAGACATGTGAATAGTCTATAATTTCTATGAAATTCATAACTACACGACATATAGTCATATGAACACATACCATGTAGTCCCTTATATGTGGTGCTAGGTTTTATGCATAGTGATAAGTATCACAAGCCACGTGACACATGTTATAAACCATGTAACCCTTATCCGAATAGCTTGACATATACATGGGGTACATTCCTAGGAGGCCATGTAGTGTTACATGTCATGTGTGACAAGTCACACACCATGTAACACATGGTGGATGGATCAGAATTTATAGGGATTAAATTCCTAGGTATCCATGTGTCCCCACATGCTGTGTACTTGGTAAGTATACAATCAGGTCAAAGTATACATGTAGAGACATGTACTTGGACACAACCAAGTACATGGGCATGAACCAGTATATACGTGCATGGGAAGAATTACATAGTAAGTTCCAGGGTAACATCTACACACCACGTACCTAAAGGGACACACCATGTATTGTAGAAAAGTGCATGCTATGTGAGCATGAGACATGAGTAGTCTGAGGCTTTGTGAGACATACCATGTACCCCAAGGGACACATTGTGTACTTACTTAAGGATAGGTTGGATTCCTCCTTATTCTCAGTTTAAATTCTTTGTGAGCTTGTGTGATCTTCCTTGGACCGGTATTAGTTGAGCATGTTCCCTTGGTTTATTCTTATGAGGGTTAGGTGTATCATCATGTACTCTTCATAGTATGGTGACCCCTCTATATCTTCCTGATGACCAGGGCAGTGTAGGTGAGTTCCCTTATTCTACAGTGAGTCATATTAGTCCACTTCTACAGGGGTTAGTATAACATACGGTCCTTAGCATCAAACATCAGACCCCTTAGTGTCTTAGAGAATGTATCCCTCCAAGAGGCCCAAAGTGATTCTCATTTCCTTTGAATTTTACCTAGGTAGGGTTTGTGTAATTGGAGTGACCAACACTTGCATGAGCATTAATCCCAAATATAGGAGGATAAATCCAATAGGGTCAGGGGTCCCCCCATGATACTTGGGAATTGAACCCCTATCTATGTATCAATATCTAATATTTCTGATGGGGTATTAGTCCGATGGAGTGTGTATCTCAGATGAACCCTATCAGTTTCCTTCATGCTTCTTCTTATCTAGACCTGACGAGCATGACCTCTATGACGAGTGTCATCCATGGCAGTGCAGATCGAGGAGAGGGTTATCCCAGACGATAATTACCTTGAAATCTCAAGTGGATCTATAGATGGTAGTGGTTGATACCTTTGTGACTTAGGAGTCTTTTATGAGTATATATAGGATATCCTTGGTTATCGTTATGTCTCATATTTTGTTTGACATACCCATGTTTGATGAGAT
The DNA here is from genome assembly GCA_963277665.1 of Viscum album. Classification (NCBI taxonomy): domain Eukaryota; kingdom Viridiplantae; phylum Streptophyta; class Magnoliopsida; order Santalales; family Viscaceae; genus Viscum; species Viscum album. The sequence continues at coordinate 512,757,183 of OY728145.1, forward strand.
GACTACTCTTGATGCTTTATGTTTGGTGTTTTCAGGATTTTCTACTGGGTATTGTTATACTCACCACTACATAAGATCTTACTACACATGTTGTGTCTTATGTAGAGGTCATACATTTTTTGTGGTGTCCTTGTAGGACTAGGAGAAAGCATAACATAGTTTGGGCTATAAAACCAAGGAGTATATCGGTGTCACATTTAATAGTAGTCCCCTACTTATGAGTAGGTTAAAATTTAATTTCCTATTTTAAGTGTTCCTGTATTTGACACCTTTTTATTATTTATATCACTTCATGTCGTACTCTTATTAGAGGTGGGACTAATGTAGTCATGACTCAGGCCCCATCGGGTCGGGTCATGATATAATGGAATCAGAGGGAGGTTTCTATCCTAGATCCAAAGTTTAGAGTTTTTTCTAGATGTGAGGTTTGGTTTGGGAACTAGGAAAATACTATTAAAATGTTTCGAGTTTGGATTTTAGACCAGGGACTCTGGTGTTAGTGCGAAGGCCAACATATCCATTCACCAAGACTCTAATAACCACATTGTTTACTCGATACATGTAGGTACTGGTTTTAGGAAAAAACTTTGGCACATGTATCATATAGAAAGGGGTTTTGGTTTCCATGTTCTTCTTGAGTAATATCACCATATATACTCATTGACCATGGTATTTATTATATATTTTAGGATGTTTCAATGATAAAATTCATTGAGGTTTCCATAGAAGAGTCGTTATTTTTACTCAATGAGAGATGGGGCCTCCTTGAAGGGAATTAGACATGAGGAAGTCATTCTCTAGGATGGTTAGTAGGTGTTTCTTTATCATGTTGATCAGTTCATGGACCCACCTTTAGTGGTTCAGGTGGATGAAACATGTCAAATTGAGCCATGGATGGATATGTTGGTGTTGTATTATGATGCGTAGGATTTGAGCATGTATCATAAGATTTTTGAGGTAGAGATATCCTAGGATTTAGGGTCAGAAGGACCTACCAATATAAGGTGTGTGATGCAATTCATGAAATAAGAATTTTCATCAGATGCCTCAAGAAAATATTAGTTATTCAAGACTAATATATTTCTATGCTTGTGATGGAAGAGGAAATATCACATGGAATTTTACTACCCATTGTGTTGCAGTCAAAGAGATTGTTGATGAACCGCCTAAGCATAGGCATCTAATGGAGAAAGGTGGTCCGTAGAGAGACTGAAATGGAAGAGTATTTGGGGGAGCAGTAGAAGGTGGTAGGCACTTTGGTTTGATGCTACCACCACTACCCCCAGGTGGACCACTATAGGGCCAGGAAGATGGTGGTTAGAATCTTGGATAGATGTAGGTGCTGGAGGATTTTTAACCAGAGTATCTATGATTTTTTTCATGGTACGATATGTGTTCCTTCTACTTTTAATGTAGTACTATTAGACACATGTATGATCCACTATTTTTTCCTCCTTTTTTAGAGTCTTTTCTAGGGATATGTGGGGATTCAGTAGATCCCTATGTTTTTTATGTTTTATATAGATTCAAAATCACAAGGAAGGGGGATAATTACCCCAATGAGATGAATTATTTATATGTGATCTAAAATTGTGTGGGTGATTTAGTGCCACCTAAAGTGAATAGTGTTGAGGTGTGGTGGATAAGTTCCTCTGACCTGTGTGTTTGAGTTTTTTTTATGATAAGGTGTCAGAGCAGGACTTGGTTATGGTAAAAAAGAAGGAAAAGGAAAGAATGAGTTCCAAGAAATAGGAGCACATAGAGGTTTCAAGTGCAGTTCAAGATATGGCATGTTTCTTCACTACCCCAGTTGCAATTTTCACAGAGATTCATGATCCAACAACACTAAGTATATCCCCTTTTCAATACCTAGTGATATTATTGGATATTTTTAGCTCAACCCTTATGTTTTAGGATCCTACATATATAATCCATGATAATTTTTTTTTATCAATGGTGTGAACCAAATTTAGGAGGAGTGAGAGAGCCTCATGTGGAATCTGTTCATAGTGGTAGCGAGACCCTATGATTTTTCCTCAGTATGGACTGGTTTCTTACTATCCATTCTTAGTAGGTTTCTAATAGTTAGTGGGATAGAGTTTTCCTCCTTTGATAAGGAGTGATCCTAGGTAGTACAAGATGAGATCATGTGCATGGCAATACAACCAACTTCTTATTAGTTGGATAGTACATACCTCAGAGTGGTTGACACTATGGGATTTTTTTCCTATAATGGTGGTGGAGTATATTGACATCTTTAGTAGGTAAATTTAAACTTTATCTCTACACCGATAGTTGGGATTCTTCAAGGACTGGAACCAGGGATCACCCCTGATTTTTATGATTTCATATCGTATGGAACCCATTGAGCTTGATAAGATGAAGGTACAATTAAGAGTTTATAAAGAATGGGGTTTTGTATGACCTAGTGTGTTTAACTAGGCATACCAAGTTTATTCTTATTAGAGGATAATGAGTTGTTGAGGTTGGTTATGAATTTGTGTCACCTGAACCAGGTGAAATGAGTAAAAGTATTACACACCATCATTAAGTTATTTGACCAGTGGTTTAGGGAAAAGTGATTCTTAGAGTTTGACCTCAATATAAGTTATCAACATCTTTAGTTTTAGATAAGTATATACTAGAAGTGGATTTAAAAAACCACTATAGATGTTTTGAGTTCATGGTGATACCATTTGACATATTTTATGCCTTATTATATTTATAAGACTTATGGATTGGATCCTTAACCCTTCATGGATCAGTTCATATTAGTATTCTTCGATGACATCCATGTGTGTTCAGAATCCAAGTTGGAGTACGCAAGACACCTATAGATGATGTGGTTTACCTCCAGTCGATAGTTGTTACCTTTCCAATTCTTCAAAAATATAGGGTGGTACGAATTAGGGATATCAATTGTGATTTTTTTCATGAATATATATCTACTGAATATGTTCCTAATATATTTTCCAAAGGTGGGGAGTTATTCATCCTTATTCGAGGATGGATGGTGAAACCATTCACACTAATAAAAGAGGTTTTGAGGACCTTGTTTTCCCTTAGTAGTACATTTGGTGGAGGTGAGGATGTACTAGTATCTGTTGGTCTCACACCTATCTATAGGTGATGAAAAATAGATCTTTATAGAGATTTTGGGACACCTATGTGTGTAGGGGGTAGTCTAGATTTGTGGAATTACCTTGATGATCATTACAGACTATGATGTTTACTTCATGAAATGATTAGGGAGAGGATTTGGTAATCCTTTTGGGAATCTATTGTAGTTAAGCACATTGTTTTAACCCAGTCAGCTGACTAGTTAAAGTTGACCATTATAGTTTTAGAGAACATACTTCAGGTTCACACGTTAGTTTTGATCCATAGCTGGGAGGATCATCTACCATCAATGGAGTTTTTATACCATAATGATTACCACTCTATCACATGTGTAACACATTTTCGAGTCCATGTATGAGGAAACTTTTAGGTCATTATTATACTAGCCGGAGTTAGTGGGTTGCAACACTTGGGTCTTAGTTTTAGTGTTAATGATGGTTGTAAAGGTGCAGTTCATCCATGGGTGGAAGAGGACTACCCAAAAATGTTAGGAGTTCTTTATAGACCAATGAATAAATCATTTTGTGTTTGAGAGTTTCATATTTTTATACAGGGAATTAGATTATCTATAGTGTTCTTAGGACCTTCCTTTTTCACATTACTATATCGGTATTAGTGAGGTGGTGTACTTCTTAACCTCATTAGTACAATAGTTTTGGTTTCTTGGTGTTCTCTACATGTCATGGTTGAGGAGGTATGTGCATGAATCATTATACGATATCAACCTGGGAAAGATGGTCCTTGAGAGTGGAGTTTTCTTTTTTAAGGAGCCTGTGGTGTTGAGAACCGATAGGGAAAAACCCTTTTTGGGATTTTTTTTTCTTATGTGTGCATTGTGGAAAACACATGAAACATTTTGGGGAGATTTTGGGACTGGGGTAGCCAGTTGAGAGATCAGTATCCTCACCTATGAGTATGTTTTTTCTTTTTGGGAAAAAAATCCTTAAAGGTGGGGAGAATGTAATGTCTCATTTTTTTTCTGTTTAAGCCTTCAGAATATTTCTAGGAATATTTCCCAAGCTAAGAACTGAGACAATGTGAGATTCCAAGGCTTGGTGAGCCTATAATTGACATTTTAAAGATATTAAATATATTAGTATCATGTGCACATGGTTTTCCTAAAAAATTGAAATAACACTCAAACAGAGTCTCAGATCAGAAATCTAAGACCACCATTGAGTTTAAAATATGGGGTTTACTCTAGGTGAGATATACTATTTTTTGGAATTGGGAATTTAGATAAAATCCATTGTGAGCACAAATAATAAAATAAATAAAATAAATAAATTAGATTAATTTATTTATTATGATGATGTAGAGACCTAGTTTTTCTTCTATAAATACGCATTTATAATGAATTAACAGATTTAACCTCATAAACCTGAGAATTGAGAAGAGAGCGTAGAGGAATGTTGATAGAAATCAGGATCATGGAGCGATGATCAGAGTACCATAAGGATCACAAAAAATAATAAAACTTGTAGATATCATCAACAACAATGATGTGTGACCATTATTAATCAGCAATTGATCCAAATTAAGGCCGCACTTTTGTTTTGTATGGATTTATCTTGTTTTTATTTACCCATGATGAATGTAAATTAATCATTTAACAAATTAATTTGTAGGTTGATTATTTAATTTAGGTAATTGATTTATTTTAATGCATTATTGGAATTGATATTGTTTTTGGTTTATTTATTTCTATTCATCTATCACCCTATGAAAATAAATTTAGGCCAACACAAACATTAGTTGAGGTCTATTATTAGTTTTTGTGTTTTGTGAAATTTTATCTCCCTGTTAAACATGCATTTATCATTGGTATTATCCTTTTACCTACAATTCGATGAATACCCAATGAAAAATCATTTTTTATTTGTTATTTAGCACAATGAATCGTTACCATAGGTTTGGGATGGAGATATGACATCACAATTGTAGTACACTACAATGACAGTAGATCCACAAACAGATCAGGAGTTCAAATTTATGGTTTTGTAATGCGGTAGCAATGAGGCATAAATGTGGTAATTTATTGAGTAGCATATATAGTTGGAATATATCCAATGAAGTCAATAGGGTTCGGTTAACCCCATATCCATGACGTGCAGTGCAATCTCTGGTGGAATTAGTGGATGCAGACAATTTGGGTGAATATGCATGAACAATATGGGATTTTTATAAAATTCCTGACTACATAGAATATAGTACTATAAACACATTCCATGTAGTCCCCTATGTACGAATCTTGGGTTTCCATGCAGTGATAAGTATCACACGCCATGTGACATGTGTCACACACTGTGTGACCCTTAGCTGACCAGCTCAACATGTACAGGGGGAATACACCCAGGAGGCTATGTAGTGTTACATGTCATGTGTGCTAAGTTACACAACATATAACACATGGTTTATGGATTTTATTATATAAGGAGTACATGCATAGGTGGCCATATGGTCCCACATGTTGTGTACTTGGGAAGTACATGGGAAGGCTGGAGTACACGGGTAGAGTTGTGTACTCACACATGACTAAGTACATGGGAACAGGTTGAACGAAACTCTGAGTGCCTAAGAGACATCTACACACCATGTACCTCAAGTTAAATGCCATGTATTGTGAAAAAATTCATGCCATATGAGAATAAGACACGGGTAGTGACATGGTTTGTGAGACACAACATGTACCCCTAGGGATACGCTGTGTACTCATTTGAGAATAGGTTTGAGTCCTCTTTCTTCTTAGTTTAGCTTCATTGTGATATTAGGAAAGATTCCCTTGAATAGTATTGGTTGAGTGTGTTCCCTTGGACCATTCCTATGTGGGTTTAGTGTAACATCACATCCTCATCATAGGATGGTAACCCCTCTATAGTTTCCTGATGATCAGGGTAGTGTGGGAGAGTTCCCTTATTCTGGAGTCACAACTAAAAAATTAATTATTTGTGATGTGGTATTTGTGATGATACCCCATTAAAAATAAACCATCATTGGAAATGTCGTCGTAAAAGATAGTTTTTGTTATGGGCTGTCATAAAAACTATCTTGTGCGATGAGAAGGCAAACCGTCGCAAATAATTTTTTACTGAATTATTTACTCAATCATTTGCGATGGGACTATAACCCTTTGTGAATAATTTAAATAAAATAAAATAAAAAAATATTAAAAAAATATAAAAATATAAAAATAATTTAAAAATATGTAATAAATAAAATTGTAAACATATGAAATAATAAAAACATTACAAAAAATATTTTTCATTCAAATTTTAACATAATTAATGTGTATATAATGTATCAATCACTATAGAGGGGGAGGGAGAGGGTTATATGGAGGAGGAGGGGGAGGGAAATAAATCCCTAAAACCTAAGCTAGTTTTCACATGTACTCCATCATTTAATCGTTATGCTGCTCATACTATTGTTGTATATCCTCTTATTGCTGGCGGTGCTGTCGAAGGAGCTCTTATGACTCCCTATGCATGACCTCTATAACCTCACTCTGAGTTCATATATACTCCTCATACTGTGAGGATGATGATGAAGACTCTCCATAATATCCCCTCAAGATGGACATCAACCATGTAGTTGTACCATAAAAACAACAAGGCATCAATCGAGAACCAATATCAACTACTCGGTCCTTCTTGAAAGCATATTGAGTTGCCTATATCCATGATGCATCATCAAATCCTGCCACAATGGTGGCCAGACTCTCATTCTTAGCCTAACTCTCACCCTATTTATATGAATTTGTGGCCTCATATGAATCCTTCAATTTCAATTTGAAAATTAAAATAGTTAAAATATTATTTTATGTTAATTTTAAAACTCAAAAAATTATACTAACCATAATCTGATGCTGGAAACCACCCGTAATCTCTCCAGTGATAGGATCACCATACATCCTCTTAGAAATTTTGAACTCCATAATATTGGGATGTTAAACTTACTATATGAGTATAAAATAAATAGTTTACATTTAAAGTTATATAAATTATAAAAAAAGTACTTACCATATGTCATCGATGAGTACTGAATGTATGACTACCAGCTCGATGGATCACCTCCTGCCTCCCCTGGTCTCATCGACCTAATAATACTCTCCTATGAAAACTATCTCCCATATAGTATGAACATAATCCATCCCAAACCTGAGATGAGATTTAATCTGGCCTATGGGTGCAACGAGACTAATCAAAATTTGTGACTCCTACTTTCTTCAAGGATTTCCTCCTCAGATTGTGTAAAAACTAATGAAAACACTCACACATAAACACCTCCCAAACCTCCCATATAGAACTCCACATGCTATCATCGATGAGATACTATAAACCCTACATTTTTTAATAATATAAAGTTAATAATTAAATGAATTTCAAAATAACTATTATTTATTTATATACCATCCAATGATCAAATATGAGGTGCCAAAAGTCAATGGGAATCTAATCCCATGTCACCCATGCTCTAGAAAAATAGGTCCACATAATAACACTCCCATATCCAAGATCTATATATGAAATGATTTGAAAAAATAGAAAAAATAATCAAACAATTAGTAAATAAATAAATTAATGAAAAGTAATGAAAACTAACTAAAATACACAATTAAACATACCTCCACATGTGTGGATCAAATTCAATACATGGATGTCACTCGAGAATAGGGTTAGGGATCATCAATCTCACAAGACCTCAACCTATCCAAGTCGAAGATGAACTACTAGGAACCTAAGGGTCAGATGATAAAGCATCAGGCTCATCACCAGGTAGTACAACCTCCTCTAGGCTATAAAAGATACCATCACAAGTCTTGTTATCCATCTGAAACATGAAAAGAATATTGTCAACAAATAATTAAAAATGAGTATTATATATATATATATATATATATTTTGACTATAATTAATAATTAATTGTGCCATTATTCATCTTCATCCTCATCTTTGTATACAACGATGCCAATATCTTCATCTTTCTCCTCAGTATCATTAATTTCCATAGGAGTTTCAACTTCATCATCACTTGTTAATTCAAATTCATTTGTTATATCATAAACATAATCATTACCATCGACCTATAACTATGGGGTATAATCATGGATATTCACGTCTCTTCATTGAAAACATGTATTTGGAGATTTCTCTTGAAAAATTTCAATTCATTTCACTTTAATATAACTATATTCACTTTGCATAAGCTGATTTTCACAGGATTTCATTTTTATAATGCTCCAAAAATCTATTAAATCTCTTGAAGTAGTACAATAATTGGCGTAATATATTTGGTGTGCTTTATGATCCAATAAAAATGTTTCATTTATTATAAGAAGGATTTTATATTTAATATCAATGATTTTATGGTGTGGATTAACACACAAGCCTCTATCAATATCAAACTAATGAAATTTAAACATCATTACATAATTCTGTCCTAGATAACAAAACTCAATTATTTTATACAACATTCCATAAAAGTCTACTTCACTTTCTCTATGATGAGATCCTCTCAAGAAACCATCACTGTTCATTATTCTTTTTGATTCACCATATGAATGTGTATGGAATCAAAAAACATTCACCACATATCTATTATAAGATTTAACCATTTTGGATGGTGAGTTACTCAATATACACAATCAATTATCAATTTTATCATCATTTTGCGATACCTAAAAAATTGAAAAATAATTAACAATATAACAACTAATAAATTGATTTCATATATTAAACCCTAAATAATTTACTTTACCAGTCTTTGAAACTGAGAGGAAAAATTATATTTCTGTAATTCTTCAAGAGTAGTTTCTATAATTTGTGAAAACTGTTTCTTGATATGATTATCATATAATATAAAAATAAAATAGCATTAATTTATTTTTTTTAAAAAAAATTAAAGAATATGTGGTAGTAACACTCACTGTACCAATCGTGTCATTTCTTTACAGTTGATCAGAACATATTTATGATCCCTATGATTTTCATCATCTAAAATCTATCATTAATGAAATCCACCAAAGACAAGTTAAAGATGATTAAAAAATGGTAATTGAATGTTAAGTGCATCATCAACATTTCCCTCATTATGGCCCATTCAATTATGTTTTGAAGGATATTCAGGTTGGAAATAATGGGAGAAGAAAAAAGAAATTTCATCCTATAAATAAACTTATGAAATTTTACCTTGAACTGATACTTTATTACATACCTTTTTCTTCAGTTTCTGCATACATCTCTCATATGGATATATCCATCAAAACTATGCCGACCCTCAATATTTTTCTTCATATGAAAAATGTAATATCTAATGTTCCATTGAATCAAAGAAAGATGGTGGAATTTTTTTCTAGTTTACATAAAATTAAAACAACATATTCCCACATTCTACAAAGTGCATTATATTATATTTTCACTGCATAGATGTCCCTGAAAAAATATGATATTTCTATTATAACTTCCCAAATAAAAGAATTTAACAAAATTATAAATCCAATAGGTATAAGTATTTCCAATATAACATGACAATCATGACATTTTAATCTGATAATAAGACTATTTATGAAATATCTATCCTAATTGTAAACACAACCATATGATAGTATCAAATATACAATCCACTAAAAAAATAATAAATGAGTTTCTTTGGAAAGTGTATAATTTGTTTTTGACTTCATTAACTTATATGACATGCCTTTTTCAAACAACTCAAGTTATAGTTACCTATAAATTTGGGAAATATCTAATCATGCCTTTATATTATCTTTTGTCTTACTAGGTGTGTCTAATACTATATAAAATATATTATCAAAATATTTCTTCTCAGTATGCATGACATCCAACATCCAATGGACCAAAAAATTAAAAAAATACGAAAGATCTTAAAAAATAATTCATTTAATCCAATTGTGATATTTCCCAAATCCATATATTTTTTATTAGTTTATAGCTGATACAAATTTAGTGGGAGGTAATGAAGAGACAATAAATTTTAAATCAATATCTGAGATCAGTTCCAAAGGTCCATCACTTTCAATTGTACATTTTCTGAAATGATTTCTGTTCCTTCAGAAAGGATAACCAATAAGAATTAATCTGTGATGACAGTAAAAAAACAAGGTTTTCTCTCACTGATGAGAATAAATGATTTTCTATAACTCATATAGTATAAACATGATTTTGGATCACATTTACTCCATCTAGATAACATGCTATATTTTGGGAAGTCACCAATTGTCCACAATAATTCATATTTTATTAAGAAATTTTATTTTGAAAAAACATCATATGTACTAACACCATTACTCCATAACAAATTTAACTAAAAAATTAATGGATTTCAATAAACATATACATTATTTTTTTGGATTTCCAGGAATTAATAAAGTCAAAAAGATATATGAATCATTTATCAATATCCAAGGAGTTAAGTTGTACCGAGTTATAAAGATAGGCCAAGTAGAATATTGACTACTGTAAGAAAAAAATAAAAAAAACCATCCATAGAAAGACCCAATCACACGTTATGGGATTCTAAAGAAAAATATTAATGGATATGGTCAAAATATTTCAATGAATCACTATCATAAGGATGATTTAATCTTTTACCAGTTAAAATATTGGTTTTGTGCTATGACATCAATGATGCTCTATTCTGAGACATAAATAAACACTTCAATCTAGGTGTAAGATAGAAATACCTCAACTATTTAATAGGAATCAACCCAGACTTCCCTATTTGAGCCTCTTTGTACATTTATTATCCACATGTTAGAAAACTAACTAATGACTCATTTTCACCATAATATAAGATGAAATCATTTGAACATGCATGAATCTTCTGATAATCAAGTCCCAAATTATGAACTAAACTCTTTATATCATAGAAATTTGTAGGAATCAAATTTCCTTTAGGTAAAAATGATTTAACCAAAGAGAATATCTTATCAAAAATAGATACTTGATATTCCATTATTTGATTTAATATCCATAAATTTTGCAATCGCTTCAAATTTTTTTATCTTACAACCAAGATATAAGACATCCTTATTAGACTTTTAGAACTCATAAAACTAAGATGGTTCTAACTCAAGAGTGAAATCAATATCATCCTAAGTTTAAATCTGTTGAAAATACAAACCATTAATACCATGTACTAAATTTTGAAACCGTGATGGATCGGGAACCAAATTATTAATATCTTCTCTAGAATTTTGTTCAACATGTTGATACCAAAAAACATAATGTTTTTAAAAAACAAAACACAATAGATGACTCCCAACATTTTCAAATGTGTCAAACCTCTCCAGATCACATTTCTTACATGGGAACTTAATTATTCATTCTAAAACAAATTCTAATTTTGATGATTCAAATTATAAAAAAGCTTCAACACACTCAATATATATAGGATTAATACCATAACTATTTAGATTCCTATGGTGATTTATTCAATCGTGATGATGTATTAAAGACTATTTTCGACTTCCTTGTTCCATATTTATATAAAAAATATAAAATAAAAAAATTTATGATTAATTTTATATAAGAAAAATACGATCCAAACAAGTGTAGAAAATTAAAAAATTATAATTTACTTATAAATAACATCAATTTATTTATTTACCACTGATTTTTATAATTAGATCTAATTTTTACTAATTACCATTTTTAGTAATCACCTCTAATTACATCAAATTATTACTATATAATTTAAATTATTACTACTTACCATAAATTATTAATAATTACTACTATTTTTTTAATTACTGCTAATTTTTAGTAATTACTTCTAATTTTTAGTAATTACTACTAATTGTTACTAATTACCGCTAATTTTGACTAATTACCACTAATTTTTACTAATTAGATTCTTAAAAATTACCACAAATTTTTACTAAGTACCATTAATTACCACTAAGTACTATTAATTTCTTGTAAATATCGCTAAATTTTACAAATTATCTCTAATTTTTAATAATTACTATTAATTTTCAGAAATTACAACTAATTTTTACAAATTACCACAAATTTTTTACTAATTACCGCTATTTTTTACTAATTAACACAAGTTTTTACTAATTACCGCAAATTTTTACTAATTACCACTAATTTTTACTAATCATCGCTTATTTTTACTAATTACCTCTTTATTAATGACCGATAATTTTTACTAAGCTTCCCTAATTACAACCAATTTTTTGTAATTATCATTAATTTTTAATAATTATCGCCAATTTTTTGGAATTACTGCTAATTTTTAGCAATTACAGTTAATTTTTAGTAATTACTGCTAATTTTTACTAATTACCGCTAATTTTTACTAATTACTGCTAATTTTTACTAATTACCTTTTTACTAATTACTATTTTTTTACTAAGTACCACTAGTTTTTACTAATTTCTATTGATTTTTAGTAAGTACCACTAATTATCACTATTTTTTATCAAGTACTACTAATTATTGCTATTTTTTTTTGTAATTATCGCTAATTTTTAGGAATTACCGCTAATTTTTAGCAACTACTGCTAGTTTTTAGTAATTACAGTTAATTACAGTAAATTTTTACTAACTACTGCTAATTATTACTAATTTCCCCTAATTATTACTAATTACTACCATTTATAACTAATTACCACTAATCATTATTAATTTCTATTAATTATTACTAATTATTTCTATTTTTTAATAATTATCACTAATTTTTACTCAATGCCACTTTTTATGACTATGTACCACTTATTTTTACTAAGTATCGCTAATTACTGCTAATTTTTACTAAGTACTGCTAATTTTTACTAAATACCACTAATTATCGCTAATTTTTAGTAATTATCGCTAATTTTTTGTAATTACAATTAATTTTTAGTAATTATCTCTAATTTATACTAATCACCACTAATTTTTATTAAGTACCACTAATTTTTACTAAGTACCACTAATTTTTACTAATTAACACTAATTTTTACTATGTAAAGCTAATTACTACTAATTTTTACTAAGTACCGCTAATTAGCACTAATTTTTACTATGTACCCCTAATTACCACTAATTTTTAGTAATTATCACAAATTTTTAGTAATTACCCCTAATTTTTAGTAATCACTGCTAATTTTTAATAATTACAACTATTTTTTACAAATTACCACTAATTTTTACTAAGTACCGCTAATTATCACTAATTTTTACTAAGTATGACTAATTTTTAGTAATTACCTCTAATATTTAGTAATTACCATTAAGTTTTAGTAATTACTGCTACTTTTTGTAATTACTACTAATTACCATAAATCGTTACTAATTACTGCTAATTATTACTAATTACTACTAATTATTACTAATTACCACTAATTATTAGTAATTACCACTAATTTTTACCAAGTACCACTGATTATCGCTAATTTTTTTGTAATTACTGCTAATTTTTATTAATTACTGCTAATTTTTAATAATTACCGCTATTTTTTACTAATTACATCTAATTTTTACTAAGTACCACTAATTACCGCAAATTTTTACTAATTACCGTTAATTTTTACTAAGTACTACTAATTGCCACTATTTTTTTTACTAATTACCGCTAATTTTTACTAAGTACCACTAATTATTGCTAATTTTTACTAATTACCACTAATTACAACTAATTTTTACTAAGTACCGCTAATTACCGATAAGTTTTACTAAGTACCGCTAATTATGGCTAATTTTTAGTAATTATCGCTAATTTTTAGGATTTACCCCTAATCTTTATTAATTATCGCTGTTTTTTAGTAATTACCCTATTTTTTACTAATTACCACTAATTATTATTAATTACCGCTAATTATTACTATTTACCGCTAATTTTTAGTAATTATTACTAATTTTTTCTATTTATTACTGATTTTTATTAATTATCGCTAATTTCTAATAATTACTGTCAATTTCTAATAATTACTGCTGATTTCTAACAATTACCACTAATTTCTAATAATTACCACTGATTTCTAATACTTATCATTGATTTCTAATAATTATCGCTGATTTTTACTGATTATCACTAATTTATACTCATTACCACTAATTTTTACTAATTGTTTACAATTATTAATATTTACCGTTAATTATTAAAAGTTAGTATTTATTACAAAAAATTATTATTTACTAATTACTATTAATTAATACAAACTACTTTAAAATATTATTATTTATTACTAAGGTATATAAATTATTACCAAGTTCTTTTAATTCCCACTTGTTTCTGTTTATTTTTACTAATTACTGGTTATTACTGCTAAATTTTACTAATTACTGGTTTTTTATACTAATTATCGCCAATTTCTAATAATTACCACTAATTACTAATAATTACCATTAATTACTAATAATTAAAACCACATACTAATAATTAAAACTAACTACTACCAATTTAAAATAATTAATTCTAATTAAAAATAATTATTAATACTTAAAACTAAATACTTCTAATTATAAATAATTACCACCACTTTAAACTAATTACTGAAAAATAAAACTACGTAATTCTAATTATAACTAATTACTTCTAATTAATAATAACTAATAATAATAAAAAATAAAATAAAATAATTTAAAATTAAAAACATTAAATAAATACCTTAAAACTGAACCATTTATTTGATGCAAGGTAGAAAATTTGATTCCCTGTAAAATTTAAAACTTTTAAAACTTTAAGTAGAAGTAGATGAGAAAATGAAAAAAATCAGGTGGGGGGGAGTATATATAGTTTAGATAATTAGTGTTGAGACTAATTGCGACATGTTTCCCATCATAATTAGTACCCACCATTAATAAGTGCGTCAGCGATAAAGAATGTATTTGTGATGGGTTTCGTCACAAACACTATTCTACCAACGGTTTATTTGCGATGAGAATTAATTCCCATCATAAATAACAATAATTACTGAAGTTATTTGCGGCAGAGGTATATTCCCATCGCCAATACCTTTCCCATGGTTTGGTGTACAAGCTGTACCAAAGTTATTTGCGATGGGAATCTTTTCCCATCACAAATAATTTTTTATTAGGGACTATTTACGATGGGAAATGAATCCTGTTGCAAATAGTCCCTTAAGAAGGTCTATTTGCGACGAGCAATGGTCCCATCACAAATAACCCATCCTAAAAGCCCCATTTTTCCCATAGTGAGTGATTCGTCTCAGTTTTCTTCTATAGGGGTTAGTATGACATATGGTCTCAAGCATTGGACCTCAGAATCCTCAAAGGCTTAGAGCATGTATCCCTTTGAGAGGCCCAAAGCGATCCTTATTTCCTTCGTGTTTTCCCTAGGTAGGGTTTGTGAAATTAGTGTTACTAACACTTACACGAGCATCAATCCCCTATCTAGAAAGATAAATCCAATAGGGTCAGGTGTCCACCAATGAGACTTGGCCGTTGACCCCTACCAATGTATCAAGATTTGATCTTTCTGATGGGGTACTAGTCTGATGGAGTGTGTATCTTGGATGAAACCTCTCAGTTTCCTGTAAGTTTCTTCTTGGCTAGACCTGATGAGCGTGACTTTTGGGATGAGTGTCGTCAGTGACAGAGTAGCTCAAGGAGTGGTTTCTCCTGGATGAGTGTAACCTAAAACCTTGAGCAGATCTATGGTTGGAAGTGGTTGAGACATTTATGACTCAGAGTCTTTTATGAGTATATATGGGATATCATTTATTATTGTTATGTCTCATATTTTGTTTGATATACCCGTGTTTGATGAGATCACTACTCTGTATGATTTATGTTTTGTGTTTTTGAGGGTGTCCTATTGGGTATTTTTATACTCACCCCTGCATGTCCTCTTCCCACACATGTCATGCCTTAGATGAATGATGGACCTTTTTGCCGTGTCCTTAGAGGGCTAGGATTAGGTGGAGCATAGTTTGGTCTAGATAGAGTGAGGAGTATACTGGTGTTTCATTTGACAACATTCCCCTCCCTTTAAGTTGGTCAGACTTTATTTTACAGTTTTGGGTTGGCTTGTATTATACCCTTTTTATGCTTTCCATTACTTTATATCGTACTCTGATTGTAGGATTATTGATTTATGCATGCATTGTTATCAGTTGTTTTACTTTTTAGCATTGTATGGGTTTGGAGATGTGTGTGTGTGTGTATAGGTATATTAGGATAATTCCTCCCATGTGTGTGATATGCCTACTTGGAACTGGTCACCAGCCCATGAACTATTGGAGGTGGGCTTGGGGTAGTTACAGCTTGTGCCCCATTGATCTAGGTCATGACAGATAAATACCACATAATTAAAGGAGATAAAATAAGAAGTAAAATGAAAGTGATTAGATAAGGTTATTAATTATTCTTTGAAAGAACACATTTAGATCTCCTCTTAATGACCTTTGGGATGGTCTTTTTGGGAGAGAAAAACATCTAGAATTTTCAAGAGAAGTTTAGAATGGATTTTAGTAAGCTTTTATCAGTCTATAAGGCTCAATGTGGTGTAAAGAAGATAAGGTAGAGGTGACTTTTATAAGGGAGGGAGAGGACACACATGAAATTTCTTAAATGATTAAAATATAATAAAGTCATTCTCAAGTAAAATAATTCAAAATGAAAAAAAATTCTAAGGAAAAAAATCTAGGGTGTAACTAACATCATCTAATTAAATTTAGATATGTTTTGGTTTCATTATAAAACTTATCTTTTTTATTATCCCATTTGTTAACCATTTTTGACCTTAATCTCAATAGTAATTTTTTCAATCTTAAAGGGTTACAAAAGTTACCATAAATGAAAAAATAACTCATAAATGTTTCATGATTGATATTTTAAACCATATTCCATTCACTTGGATGAAAATGAGTTTTTTATGAATTATAAATCATTTATTAAAATATTACTACTTATAAAATATCATTAATGTTATTTTTGAAACTATTCATTTAATTTGACTTTAAAGACACAAATAAAAGGATAGAATTAAAATTTAATCATTTTATACATCCCTAAAATATCATATGTATCAAAAAAATATTGTAACACACTAATTCACTTATATGGTACTACTTTTAATATTTTTAAAATCATTTATTTTATTTTTCTATTAATTGAATAAATATGGTGTCGGCATTGCGTAAGCATTTAAAGTAATTATATAATTTAAAAAAAATTATAAATAAATTAACACCATGAAAATTTTTTCATTATTCTCAAAATTTTCCTTATCATTAATTCATAACTTTCTTTTGTCCCTATGAAACATAGAAGAGATATCTAAAAGTAATAGAGTGATATTTTGTTTTTTTATTTTCTTTAAATATTATATAATTCATTTTCATGGAAAAGTTTCCTTTAAACAACTAACCATATAGAATAAGATGATAATGTTCAAATTACATTTATAAAATAATAATTAATATGTGTTGAGTCAAAATTTTCCTTATGACTTTCCTTATTCATTTATGTTTTGGAAATCAAAAACTCATTTCTTTTAATATTATTTTTCTTAAGTTTTTTTAAAAACATATGCAATTCTGATAATAATCAGACTCATATTTTTTATGTTTTTTATAGCTAATTATAATAAACCTCTAAAGACCAAATATAAACTAAAACTAATAAAAATCAGATCCTTACTTCAAATCCGATTCTCTTAGATTTTCGAATCAGATTCTCACAGTTTCTCAAATTTGATTCTCTCAGATTTTCGAATCCAATTCTCACAGTTTCTCAAATATGATTCTCTCAAATTTTTGAATCTTATTTTCATAGTTTCTTAAATCCAATTCTCTAATATTTTTGAATCTAATTTTCATAGTTTCTCAAATATGATTCTATCATATTTTTGAATCCGATTCTCATAGTTTCTTAAATACGATTCTCTTAGTTTATCGAATCCAATTCTCACTATTTCTAGAATCCTATTCTTATTGTTATAAGAATTTGGTTTCATAATATTCTGAAAACTTATTATTAATTCTATTTTCTTCATTTATTCATACATTTAATCAGATTCATACATATATTTAGTTTTTATTACAAATATTTTTTCTCATGATAGTTTCTTTGTGCTAAAATGATGTCGTCTATTTTATTATTTTTTTGACCGTTGAAGTGCTAGTTATATAGGTCCCTCTAAAATTTCAGAAAAAATATGACCATTGGAGACCAAGTTGACCATTTCATTCCAAGATAATAAATACCTGGTCACTTCTTCATTTGTAGATCTCAACTACTATGTGTGTCTACATGTTATTGATTTTCTCTCTTGTGAACTGCTTGTTCCTAGTGTTTGTATCTATAGTAATAGATTGTAAATATTAATGAAACCTTTTTAGGTTATCTATTTAATATTTTCTTCATGAATATAATTTTATAATTGATGGATTCTAGTGAAAGGAAGATAGAGGTGCTGATTACCTGCTTAATCGAGGGATTGTGGGGATAACAAGACAGAAGCTGCATATGATCTTTTACAGATTGAGGGATTAACCTAGTGTGGGTAAGAAAAAATTTCTTGAAAGTATAAATCAAGGTAATTTTATCTAAATTCATTGGATACCCTTCTATTTGGGTTAAAAATTTTCATCTAATTTTTTATACTTGTTCTTTTAAAAGTTTTTAAATTCCGCTATAATTACTTTTAAATAGAAAGTGATACTTTATATTCATTCTCTATTATATAAAATCTGATTTAATATTATATACAATTTAATGTAGAATCAATCTTGTAAGTAAACCTATTAATTGATTCCATTAAAATAAATATATTTATCAGATTCAAGGTGTTTTCAAGTCCTTTATAATCAAACTCAGGGCCATTCTGATTTCATTAACAGAAAAGGGTTTAGTGAATCCGATTTGTTTAACATTGTTAAACAAAGATTTTTTAAGATTAAAAATGAAAGTTTTTAAATATAAAATTCACCACCTCTTATATTTGATAATCTATATACATTTTTCAATCCAACAATTGGTATCAGAGTAGGTTTTCACTACTCAATAGAATTTCTTAATATTTCTTTTTCAAGATGTTATTAATTTATTTTATAAACTTTTTTTATAGATATTTTCTACACTAAATTTGATTATAGAAAAATAATTTTTATATTATTATAAATATGGCTAGTTTTAATGTCAGTTCAATAGACAATTTGAATCCTACAAGACCACCTATCTTTTATGGAAATGACTATGAATATTGTAGAGATATAATGAAGACATTTTTTATCAACATTGGTGTTGAAAATTTTGTTATGCTTACTGAAGGTTATAAAATTCTTGATAAAGAAGTGAGACTTTTTACTAATCAATAGAATTAGGAATATCAAATAAATTATAAGGTATAAAATACCTTGCTTTATTCTATGACTAGGAATATATACATCCAAATATCATCTTGTTAAGAAGCTAATAAAATTTGGAAGAAATTGGAAATCACTTATTTGAAACATCTAAAGTCATCGAGATAAGAAGAGCCATGATTAGAGAAGATTATCATGGTTTTGTTTTTCCCTATGGAGAACCTATAGCTAAAGTTCAACAGAGATTCATGAATATTTTAAATATCTTATAATCAATGGGAGAAAAAGGATTAGATGATGAGATCCTTATAGATAAGATTATAGACATAATGCCGAATGAATGGGAATCAAAGAGAACAACAATTGATGAATCAAGGAAGGTCAAAAATGTAACTCTTGATGATTTATTTGGGAATATCTTATAATATGAGAAAAAATTAAAAATATATGCATAAAAGGAAAATAAAAAGAATGGAGTTGTTTCTTTTACTACTACTTCAAATCCGATGAAAGCCAAGACTTTTGAGAAAGTTGTTAAGACAACAAAGAATAAAGTTGTGGTTCAATTAGACTCAAGTGAATATGAACAATCATAAAATGAGTTAACCAATATTTTTCAAAGGATAAAAAATATTGTTGGAAAGAAATATTTTCAATAATGATATAAGAAAAAGGATAATAAGGATAAGAAAGATTCTAAAGTTACATGCTTTGAATGTAAGAAATAAAGACATATCAGACTAGATTATCCAAAGCTCAAAAGAATAGACAGAAAGAAAAGAAATTTTGAGAGGAACAAGAAAAATTATTATAAGTCTAAGGTAAAGAAAGTTCTGAAAGAAAATTATTCATGGAGTGAAAGTGGTGGAGATTTATCTGATGAATCTTCAGAAAATGAAACTTCTGGACACAATAATATTGGTCTTTATGCCAAAATACCTATTAAAAATAAATGTTTCATGGAAAAGGTACACACTGATGAATACTTAACCAATATGTATTTAAATTCTAACTACCCTGATAAGAAAAATTATAATTCTTCTGATTAATATTCTTCCTTATTATAATATACTTTACCTTATTTTTAATACGACTCTATATTTTCCAAGTTGCTTGAAAATGAAAATAGTAAAATAAAAAATAAACATGATAAAGAAAATTCTAGAATCAATATTTTTAAAAATTAAGTATCAGATATTTCTAAATATATTGATGCGAAATCTTTAATTTTTTTTTCTATTTCCAAAAACCTTGAGGAAGTAAATTATGAAAAGGATAAAATTTATAAGGATCTTGAAAGAGTTGTTTCTGAGAAATTTTTTTAGAGACAAAACCTAATTCTAAAAAGATTACTTGTAAGGATAAGAATATAGTTATTAGGATAAAATTTGAAATATTTTCTCTAAATAAAATCTTACCAAATTTTACCTATTTTAAAGAAAATTTTGATAATATGTTTTCCCAAATTCATCCTTTAAGGAATATTTCTGGAATTGGTTACTCTAATTCAAAACTGGTATTTAACAATAACTATTTTGTTCCCAAAAGTGACCCATTCTGAACTCAGAGTCAAAGTGGTGGACATTGGAACAAAAATTTTTCTTTAAATAAAATCCAATCCTTAGGATTTTATAAATCCCATTTTTCTAAACAAATTTGGATTCCTAAGATTTTAATTTCTAACAATTCTAGATCCAAGAAAGTTTGGATTTCGAAAACCAAACTGTTTTTTTTCTAGGAAAACAAAGGAAGTATCAACAAAATAAATACATGGTACATGAATAGTGGATGTTCCCAACACATTTTTAGTAACAAAAAATTATTTGAAAATATTATCAAGAAGAAAGGTGGAAAAGTCACTTTCGGAGATAATGATCAAGGAGATATTGTTGGTATAGGTAACTTTTTTTCTTGTAAAAGCCTTGATTTCAAATGTTTTATTTGTTAATGGTATTAAGAAAAACCTTATAATCATAAGTAAATTATGCGATGAAGGTTACCTTGTGAATTTTAGGAATGATAAATGTTTACTACACAATTCTAAGGATGAATTCATTCTTTCTATCCATCAACATGAGAATATTTACACACTTAACTTAGAAGACCTTAGAAGCTAAGAATTACCTTGCCTTATTGAAATAGAAGATCAATCTTGGTTATTAAATAGAAGGTTATGAAACTATAACCTTAGGAACTTATGAAAATTTACTAATAAAGGAGTTGTTAAGGATTCAATGGATCTTAGATTTGATTCTTCACAAGTCTATGACCCTTGTAAATATAGCAAGAAACATAAGTCAAGATTTAAATCAATTAGTAAAGTCTCAACTACTGATGCTTTACAATTAGTGCACATAGATATTTTTGGTCCTACATAAACTAGAATTATCAAAGTAAAATACTATTTATTTTTTCTAGTTGATGATTACACTAGATTTACATGGGTCTATTTTCTTACAAAGAAATATGAAGCCTTTACTTATTTTAAAACTTTTACAGCCAAAGTTAAAAATGAGAAAAACCTTCCATTGATAATTATTCATAGTGATAATGGTGGAGAATTCAAAAATTGATATTTTAAAAATTTTTATAGTAAAAATGGCATTACACATAACTTATCATCTCCAAGAACTCCTCAGTAAAATGGTGTTGTTGAAAGAAGAAACTGAATTATTCAATAGATAATAAGAACCATGTTGAGTGAATACTCAATTGAAAAATATTTTTGGGATGAATCTGTTAGTAATTCTTGTTATACTATAAATTGAGTTTTAATAAGGCAATTTATTAATAAAACACCTTATGAGTTATGGAATTAATGAAAACCAAAAGTTTCATAATTCAAAGTATTTGGATGAAAATTATTCATTTTGATCCTTTTGTTTTTTAAAAATCCCAACCTACATCTTCAGATGTGTTTTCCAAAATTGATTATCAACATTTGATAGAAGACTCTTTTTAATAAAGAGAATACTCAAGAAAATTTTTCTGAAGTATTCACTCTAGAAGACTTTCTACCCTATGTTGACGAATATGTTTTTCAAAATCCAAGTTAGTTGTTTCTTAGGAATCATCATAGTGATAGTATCATTGGTGATGTAAATTAACCTGTAAGGACAAGAAGTTATTTAAGAAATTAAGTAGAGAATATAGAGTTTATTTCCCAATTTGAACCCAAAAGTCCTGATGAGGATTTAGGTGATGAAGATTGTATTAAGGCTATGCAAGATGAATTGAATGAATTCAAAAGAAATAAAGTCCGGACCTTTGTTGAAAGACATAAAGAAAACTCTATAAATAGAGTAAAATGGATTACCAAAAACAAATGTGATGAAAATGAAATCATTGTAAGAAATAAAGAAAGATTCATTTCTAAAGTATATATTCAACAATAAAAAATATGATATGAAGAAACCTATTCCATAGTATCTAGACTTGAATATATTCATATTCTATTAGCCTTTGAAACATTATTTAATTTCAAACCTTTTTAAATGGATGTGAAGTGTGCTTTCCTTAATAGATATGTCCAAGAGGAGGTTTTCATTGAACAAATTATTAGTTTTAAAGATATAAAATATCCTGAATACATTTATAAATTTACCAAATATTTATACGGACTTAAACAAGACCATAAAGCCTGGTATGATAGACTTACAATATTTCTTTTACAAAATAATTTTGTTAATGAAACTGCAGATCCAACCCTTTTTATAAATAAAGAAAAAAAATGTTTTGATTGTTCAAATTTATGTTGATGAAATTATATTTGGATCAACTCAACAATCTTTAACTGATTTATTTTTGAATATTATGAAATATGAGTCTAAAATGAGTATGATGGATCAGTTAACATTCTTCCTTGTTTTTCAAATCTCTCAAAAACTAGAAGTAACCTATATATCTCAGCATAAGTATATTAAATATATTTTTAAAAAGCATGGATATAAAAATACTAAAAGTGTTAGTACTCTAATTAGTACCTCGAATACCCTTGATCTTAATGAAGCTGGAAAACCCATAGATCAAACAACATTTAGAGTTATTATAGGAAGTTTACTATACTTAACAGCTAGTCACCCATACTTAATGTTTTCAGTGTGCTTATTTTCTAGGTTTCAAGAAAATAAAAAATAATCTCATTTAAAATATTTTAAAATAATTTTCCATTATCTAAATGGATCTATGGATTTAGGCCTTTTCTATTCCTCTGAAAATGACTTTGAACTAAAAAGTTTTTTAGATGCTGAATTTGGTGGTTGTAGAATGGATAGGAAAAGTACATCTAGAACTTGTCATTTTCAGGTGATTTATTAGTTTATTGGTCTTATAAGAAACAACACTCAGTATCACTTTCCACTATCAAAGCCGAATATGTCGTAGTTGGAATTTTTTGTGCTCAGGTGTTGTGGATGCAACACACACTCCCTGATTATGGCATGAGTTTTACTAAAAATCAAATACTATGTGACAAAACTAGTGCCATTTATTTAAGTAAAAAACCTGCACATCACTCTTATAAAAAACACATAGATATTAGGCATAACTTTCTTAGGAATCACACACTTAAAGAAGATATTATTTTATAATTCATCAAAACACAAGAACAACTTACTGATATTTTTACAAAACCATTACCTTATGATATATTTTAATACATTAAATAAAAGTTAGGAATGATCAATATAAGGTAATTATTAATATCCACTTTTTTAAAACTATATCCACAAATTAAGTTACTACTTTTACATAGGGGGAGTACACTTGATTTTTTTTCAGAACCTAACTTTTTTTTTCTGTCCTAATAATTTTTTTTGACTTTATCATTTGTTTATCTAAATTTTCTTATCATAATGAAAATTTTTCAGATTTTAAACTCTTAAGAAGAATTTATTTCCAATACTAATAAATCTTCTAAGAACTCTGAAAGGTACAAATTCCTACTTATTACTTCTTAATTTCATTTATGTTTGTTGGTATTCCAAACTTCTTCATCGGATTCATCTTTTCATAAATACATTTTGTTTATTTAAAACCTTAAAAGTTCAGACCTTATAAAATATTATTCAGATTAATCTCAACTGGTAGATCATATCAGAATATTTTCAACCATCTGATTAATCTTGGAAGCCGAAACATCACCTCAGTTGCCTATATAAAGGATGAGACCCCCTTGTGTCCCACATTGATTGTCATCGATTTCTGCCCGAGCTGCTGCCAGTCATCAAATACCCCAGTCCAATTCAAACACCTTTCATCAGATCCAAATGACTCAGTTAGTTTCTTCCTAGAGTTCTATTCTTATGAAAAAGGCATTCAAATAATGGTTTATCTTTCAGGAAAGGTTAGTCGATCAATCTTTCTATGTCAAGTATGATTATTTGTTAAGTAAGATCATAAATTTCCAAGGGTGGAAATCTATTTGTATTGCAAAAGAAAAGGGATATCAAGATCTAATTTATCCGAACTTAGTCATAGAGTTGTATAATCCCATTAAATTATTTATAGAAGGAGAAAAATATAAGGTACAATTTAAATGCTATGGGAAAAGTTACTCAATGCCTTTTAAGAAATATGAAGATATTCTCACAATTCCGTTTGATGAATAAGCCTTTTATCCTTCTAAAAAACTACCAGAATTAGAAGGATCTTTCAATAAGTAAAATGAAATAGAATCCTTATACCTTTAGTTCATAAATAAACCAAAACTTTCTCATATCACCTCTAATAATCAAATTGTAGCATTATGGATACAAGGGTTGCTGATTCTGAAAAAAGAAGACAGGGATACCCTCAAGGTAACATATATCTTCATGATAGATTTTATTATAAATATAAGGAAGATAAACTCGGTGAGATATATATTTTTGATGATCAGTAAGATCAAGTATGGGTCGATCAAATCCCATATTCTTACATTTCTAGAAACTTTGTCTAAGTTGATAGTAAACTATTTAAACTCCTTCAATGTTCCTTGTAAATCCAAGAAAAAGAAGTTCAAGATTATTCTTTTAAGTGATGATACTCTCAAAAGAATGAAATATTATTTTGATGATTAGTATAAGGAGTTCATTGATTTATCCATAAAGACAAGACACGTTGGATAAAGTTATAAGAAATAAATAACTGAGTCTTAGAAAAGAAAATCTCAAGCCTCAGAAACTTTGAAATTGAAGAAGGAGAAAACTTATCTTGATGAATTTGTCTCAAAATGGAGACAATATAAAGAGAAAAGAAAATAAGGAGATATAGTTTTTAGACTAAATCCAGTAGAGGAAAAAGATTTAAGAATTAAAAATTCTGAAAAAAATGAAGAAGAATCCAAAGAAAAGAAGCTGAAGAAAAAGGTATAAGAAGCAGAGTTGTGTCAAGATTTGTTGAAAGCTACAAAAAGAACTTCACAAGAAATTACAGTTCTAGAATCCTTTCTTCTAGACATCAATGTTTCACCTCAAGGAATAGATGACGTGGAAGTAGAATCTACTCCAACTGATAAAGGAAAAGTAGTTGTTTCAGGATCAGTTCCAAGTGTATAAGAACCATCTCAACCAGGAGATGAAGACTGTAAATAAAAAGGAAGTGATGATGAGATTCAAGAAATTGGACAGATTCAAAGAGATATTCAATATGGAAAACTATCAATGAGAAATATCAAGACTCATCATCCAAGTATGCCTCATATGAAAAATAAGTTTAAAAATCCAATAGTCCGATTCAAAAATATTCCTTAGCTCAGAAATATAATTTCATTGAAAGTGAACATCATAAAGTCCCTTCTGATGGTGATGATTATGTTGATGATTATGATAAAGAAAATATTGTTCAAATATCTAATGAAAGGTAAATAGAATAGAGAAAAAAAATCAATCTCTAAGAAAGACAAAGGGAAGAAGATTGAAGTCAGAACTAGTAAGCAGAACCCATCAGATTCAAAAAATTCACCATCTTCTATGGGAGAATATTTTGTTGTTCAATATTTGAAGAAGTTGGTAAAGTCTATTCCTTAATTTAAAAATATTGAGCCAAGATGCTAGATAATTCAAGAATCTTTAAATCAAAAATTGGACTCAATAACCCTTTATATAGAGAAGATGATAAATCTTGAAGCATATTTCAAAGCTTTCATGGAAAATTGTCATTATCATAGGAAATATTATAGGGAGATGACTAAGTGGTCAAGGAAGATCAATATTAATATTAGTCTTTGATGATATATTTTATTCAATCAATAATGCCTTAGCAGACTCTTAATAATTTCTCAAAGTCTTATCAAATAGTTTTTCTAAGAAAATGAAGGAGGAAAAAGTAATTAATTTTCAAGAAGAAAAATATTTGTATGGGGAAATAAATTCCATCATAGATGAGGTTAAAAAGATGAAGGATTACAAAGATGAGACCATTATTTTAAAGAATCAGAATGAAGAGATGGCTAAAAAATTCAAGTCCCAAGAAGAAAAAAATTCAAAATCTTGAAAAAATATCAGCATCAGGAAGAGCTCCTTGAAAAGTTTAAAGAAGATCACAAATAGTTGAACAAGATGAATACTATTGTAAAATCCTTAATTCCAAATAAGGATTGATTTTTTTGCCTCCAAAACTTTTTTTTAACTCTTTCATTATCAAGTATTACATTTCTCTTGTTTTGTATAGAATGTTTCTTAACCCTTTTTAGGTACATTATTCTCTATACTACTTTTTTTAAATAAAAAAGAAGGAGAATGTTTTATAAGAATATTAGTCTAAGGGGGAGAAGGATATAAGATTTTTTTTCACAAGAAAGATATCTTTAATTAAGGGTGAGTTGTTTTAAGGAAGAATGGAACTTAAAAAAGAGAATACATTGTTAGGGGGATTTCATATCCTAAGGGGGAGTTAGTCATATTCATTCTCAAATTTAGGGGGAGATAAATATTTATTTTTGAATCTAAATATGAAATATTCATTTCTTAAAATTATGTTTTCGAACCAAAAAAGAGGATATTTTTGAGTCAAAAGTTTTCTTATGACTTTTCTTATTCATTTATGTTTTAGAAATCACAAACTCATTTCCTTTAATATTATTTTTCTTATGTTTTTTTAAAAACATATGCAAGTTAGATAATAACAGGACTCATATTTTTTATGTTGTTTTCTAGCTAAGTATAAAAAACCTCTCTAAAGAATATATAGAAATTGAAATTGATAAAAGTTATATCCTTACTTCAAATATGATCTCATAGTTTCTCAAATCCAATTCTCTCAGATTTTTGAATCCAATTCTCACAATTTCTCAAATCTGATTCTCTCAAATTTTCAAATATTATTCTCATAGTTTCTAAAATTTGATTCTATTATATTTTTGAATCTGATTATCATAGTTTATCAAATATAATTATCTTAGATTTTTGAATTCGATTATCACAGTCTCTCAAATTCGATTCTCTCAGTTTATTGAATCCAATTCTCACTATTTATAGATTCTTATTCTCACTTTTCAAAGAATCTGATTTCATAATATTATGAAAACCAATTATTCATTATATTTTATTTATGTACTCATACATTTAATCATATTTATCCATATATTCAGTTTTGATTACAAATATTTGTTTTCTCACGATAGTTTCTTTGTGTTAAAATGATGTCGTCTATTCTATTATTTTTTTTACCATTGAAGTTCCAACTGTACAGGTCCCTCTGAAATTTCAGGAAAAATATAACCTTTGGAGACCAAGTTGAACATTTTATTCCAGGACTATAAATACCCGATCACTTCATCATTTCTAGAGATCGACTACTATGTGTGAATACATGTTTTTGATTTTCTCTCTTGTGAACTGCTTATTCCTAGTGTTTGTAACTATAGTAAGAGAGTGCCAATATTAAAAAAATATTTTCAGGTTGTTGATTTAAGATTTTCTTCATGCATCCAATTTTATAATCAAGGGATTCCAATAAAAAGAATACATAGGTTCTAATTACCTACTTAATAATGGGTTTGTGGGGATAGAAAGATAGAAGCTACATCCAATATTTTGCTGATTGAGGGATTACCTTGGTGTGGGTAGGACAAACTTCCTTGAAAGTATAAATCAAGGGAATTTTATCCAAATTTGTTGGATACCCTTATATTTGGGTTAAAAGATTTCATTTCATTTTTTCTACTTGTTCTGTTACAATTTTCTAAATTCCTCTGTAATTACTTTTAAATAGAAAGTGGTAATTTATATTTATTCTTTATTATATAAACCCTGATTTAATATTCTATACGATTTAAGGTAGAATCAATCTTTTAAGTAAACCTGTGACTTGATTTCATTACGATAAACATATTTACCAAACTCAAGGTGTTTTCAAGTCCTTTATAATTGGACTTAGGGCCATTCCGATTTTGTTAACAAAAGAGGGTTGAGTGAATCCGATTTGTTTAACATAGTTAAAAAAATATTTCTTTAAGATTAAAAATAAAAGTTTTTAAATATAAAATTTACCCCCTCTTGTATTTGAGCATATACATACATATTTCGATAAAAAAATATGAAAAATGACGACCTTAACATTTATTTTAAGCCTAGGTTAAGTCGATTTACCCTTTAGAAAGGTGATAAATTTTACCATGGTTACTATTCATAATGTCTAAAAATAAAAGGTTCATATTTACCAAACATGGAAATCCTAATTCAAAATATGGAATATTTTTTTAAAAATTCATTTTCAATAAGTGTCAAAATTTGATTTTTAAATAAGTTCACAAAACACAATGAAAATTGTTTAAAAAAAATACATTTTTAGCCTAAAACTGGATTTATTCATATCCCCTGACTAAAAAATCATTAGATTAATGTTAAGAAATTTGATTGATTGTATTATGTATACATTTTATTAAAATAATTCACAACTAGTGATTAATTTAATTTATAATATAAAAACACATTGTGTACATAAAAACAGATTTTAAGAAAAACATATCCTTTATTTTTAAATGTATTTTATTTTTATTTCTAATTATTTGACAAAAAATAAATTTATTATATATATATAAACCATATAGTTTTCAGAATTTGGTCAGTCAAATTCATACCTTCCAACCCAATAGCTAAGCAATTACTATCACACTAAATAATATTATTTTAAAAGTATATCATGGTTCAATCATGCTTAGAATGTGTAAAAAATCACTTATCATCGTAATAAACACACTTATGACCTTTTTTACGAATTTTTTTAACATTTTGAAATTAGTGTGAAGAATTGAATTTACCTTTATTAGTGTTTTTGGGAAATCATTGAAGAATATATATATAAATCAACTTTTATCCCAATTAATGTGGTCATTATTTGTCTTTCAATAATTTATATATTATACAAACACCTTATATCAAAACTTTTAACATCACCTACAGTAGCCAAAAAATTCTGATTTTAATACCTTTAAAAACAATCTATACTATATTAGTACATTGATGTTTTTTAATGGTATGTTAATTTTTATTTCTTAAAGGGGAAAAATATTCATTCTCTTATTCATTTCCACTATTGATGAAGTTTTGGGTATCTTTGAATTTTTCTCCACAAAAGAATCCATTGAATTTAAATTATAAGCTTCACTATTGAATAAAATAAAATTAGTGTGCACTGAATTTTCAAAACCAGGGGTCACAATTTTCTATAATCTTTTATAAGATAATCCATTTAATGATTCCATGAAATTCATTTTACTAAAATTATTATTTTTGAAGTAGAAAACTTTTAATAAATTTTTAGGAAATCCCATTCCTTTTCATCATCTTAGAAGCTTACAGGTTGAACAATTCCAAATTTATTATATTAACATCCAGTTTGAGGCACTTCATTCTGAGAGAACTTTTCTTATCATCAAAAAACTTACTCCTTCCTTCCTATTCCTTTCTCAATATCTCATCTTGTTCTTCCAGAATCATACTCATATCATGCAAGGAATAACCAGGATCTTTTATTATTTTTACCTTAATCTCTAAATAAGTTACCTTGATATTGATTATTTAATTATGAGTTTCTTTTAGTTCATGAATATGATCCTTCATTACATTCTTAATCAAAACATTGTTACTAAACAACTTGTGAAACCCTTCTTTAGTTTTCAAATACATTTCATTAAATTAACTATAAAATATTTTCCTTATATTTCTTATAATTGATAAGAGTGCTTAAATTTAAAAAATCTCTAATTATTACTTTTGAATTACATATCCCTGCAAATCTAGTTGTGTAATTTCATTATATAGATCCTGATGTATGTGACTATAAAATTAAAACTTCAACAGGAACATTTTTAAGTAATCCTAAACATTATAATAAAAAAACAAATTTATTCAATATGTACCAATTGTTTATAACTTACTCATGATTATTTAAGATGATAATTTTCAATAAGCAAGATATAAACATCTTGGTTGGTATTGATAATAATAAATTTCTATCTTATTTCTTCACTAGGTTTCCCAATATTTTGGTAGAAACCACATTGTTGGTATTGATAGAAAAAACATCCATATTCTCTATTTTTGGTAACTCAAAATCTTACTCAAATATTCACTTTATATAAATGGATAGAATAGGTAAGAGAAAAAATTTGATCCAATAAGTGGAATGATTGAAGATTTAATACCAATTTAGTTTCCATGTGATACGATGTTGTCACACTAATAGAAGGGATGAATCAGTGTGAGATATGATTTAATGAATTATTTTTCAATTTACATATTAGAAAATTATCACAAGTTATGATGAATGGATTCTATACAGATCAAATAACACATTTAGGTCATATACAATATTACAGGTAAATAGAGAATGGCATTTATTATTTCTATATGGTTTGATCCAAGTGTGTGTATGTACTAGTTTTTATGTTTTGTTTCAATATGAGACACATATTGTATCAATATTATATTGTAGTGATTAAAAAATATGAGAAGGTATCATTATTTACTAAACACTTGCAAGGGATGAGAAGGTGTCATACTTAACTCTTGGGAAGTTATCATCATTGAATAAAGTTATCAACTTATTTTATTCCATCTCATGATAGGATCTTTATTCTTGAATCCCACTAGTTTGTTTTAATATGGGACCACTCTAGTTGAAAATTAAAATCTAACTCTTAATAAAAAAAGATCATATGTATTATCTAGGATAGAACTGCATGAATTTTTAGTGATATAATAAAACTTATCAGAGGCTTGAAAATGATTGAAAATTTCAAAAAATTATCTACATTCATATAATGTGAAACAACTCTTAAATTAGAAATGAATAATACTATAAAATTATACCATTCACTATAGACCCATTACACCATCGTTAATGATAATTACATGGATATTATAAATATCACTGAATCCACACTCAAAAAACACCCCCCTTAGTATTCTATTGCATCAAAATTCAATAGAGGTAGAAGAAATGACCCTCAAGTGATCGAGAGTTTTTTCTAAAAAAGTACACACACACACCCATAAAATTGTCAAAGCCTCTAATTATAAATCATTAATGATTCTCCTTAAGCGTAATAAAATTTAATCATTTATTAAAACAAATAAATAGATTCTTTATCCATATCATAAATCTCATGCATTAATGATATACCACCTTATGATAAATATTATATAACACATCTTAATTAATATCAATCATTGATATTTTAGTCCTCTCAAACTATCAAATCCAGTAAAATGACAATAACACAATGCCTTATGGTGTGGTTAGTTATATCCAAGCATTGTGAAGAACAAATGGGATATGTATATATGATATATCTCATTCATACCCAATAATTGAAGTGGGAAGAGGTAGGAAATTATATTTCATACTATTACATTTACCCATAAATCATATAATATCATTGAATGGGCATGGAAATATGATAAGTGATATCATAAAACATGATATGACTAAACCAAGGTACAACACATACCATCAGTTTCATCATGAAATACCATACAACATGATTTTCTATACTCTAAGATATAGACCAAAACACATTACATGTGTAAAGACCTTATGGAATACCTCCACCATTC
Organism: Viscum album; assembly: GCA_963277665.1. Classification (NCBI taxonomy): domain Eukaryota; kingdom Viridiplantae; phylum Streptophyta; class Magnoliopsida; order Santalales; family Viscaceae; genus Viscum; species Viscum album. The sequence goes on from OY728145.1 coordinate 512,789,622, forward strand.
TCATACCTTCACTAAATCCTAATAAGATTTGTTCAATTTGAACATATATCATTTCATATATGATAACTTATGAAATCATATACAAAAACCAATTTATTATTTTCTAAATCCCTTTTGGAAAGATATCATTTTATTTAGAGTTTATCACATCTTATGCAATTCATTGGGAATAACCATTTAAAACCCATTTGGAATAAATCTAAAACACTCCAAGATTAGTTATATAAGCCAAAATGAATCCCTATTTAACCAACCACAATGTGTGACCCCAAAATAAATTATAAAATTGATAGTAATTACTAATATTTGGACCCATAAATATATGAATAGATAAACCTATAAAAATGGATCAATTATAATAAAAAAATATTAGGATATGATGTAATTTATAACAAACACATTCATCTCTATACCAGTGTCCACCAGTCACATCACATACTAGTTTTCATTCTCATACATTCAATTTTTTAAAGAAATCAAGGGACCATTAGATAATTAGTATATCAATACCATATTCTAACTCATATGTTCTTGATTTTTCAAGTATAGACTAACATGGTAAATTAATACATCATACGAATTTAATATTTATGAATGAGTACATCATCAGTCCCTTATCCTAATATATAACCACATTTTATGTACTATCTAAATGCAGTATCACACACCCCTTTCTATTTAAATCAAGGTCCAAGATGTCATACTCGTCATTTTATAGGATAAATCTAGTCTTTATTGAGCTCCAACTGATAACATGATCATCAACATACCCAATAACCCCCTTAATTAACTAAAACTCAAAGATTACATAAGAAATATATAAAAAAATAAAGGTTATAATTATATTTATCTCACTAGACTCATATAATTTAAACTCCTAGATAATATAATGACCCCTATTATATAAATAAAATAGTATTTTACATGCCATGTATTATACTTAGTTGGCCATTATGTGCACAAAAACACTTTTTGTGCATCATGAGAAGATTTTGTATCTTTATACTTTAATCCTACTAATGATAAACATGAAATTTTTCCATAACCTACAATACTCCAAATGAACATCAGTTAGTGATAACTCAAAGTCATACATTTTATTTTCAATTGAAATTATAGTTAATAAAATGGATATCCAAATATATATATATATATATATATATACAACTAATGTGAATGAGTGATGTAGTATAGACATCCATTTATATGATTATTTTCATATTATTAAAAGTTTTTTAAGAATATTTACCAATAAACAACATAAACACTTGTCTAATGTATCATGTATGATAAAATTCTAGATTTTCCTTATGTTTTCTTAACATTATGGGGTTTTGTTAACTCATTAAATCTATATGTAATTATTTACACATATCTATATAAACATATGATAAAACCATCCCATTGAAATACTTGGTGAGTATCATATATAAAGAAGGAAATCATGGATAACAATGATATTTAGAAATATTATTCCCAATTTCAAACTCCTTAAACATATTAAAAATCCATAATTTCATAACACCATTTGTTACGATGAAAGTTTCTGCCATCTACATAGAAATACATCAATGTTTAACATAATCATCTTTTTAATCCTTTTTTTCAATCTTTAACTTTGAAATATTTTGGTTAATAATGAAAATATTTGTATTATTAATTACTAGAACATCCTAAAAACCTTTTGTATAAAGTGACATTAACATTATTTTGTTAGTTAAATTTAACTCCTTTACATTTCAATTTGATTCCATAACCTATTTTTTTATAATACTAAGTGAATAATCAATTTTTATTTTAACTGGAATCATATTTTAGGAAATAATGTTATTCAATTTCTCAGGTAAAATAAATGTTTTATTTATATTTTACATTAACATAACATATTATAAAATCTTTTGAATATTATTTCTAAATCATATTAATTTTATATAGGTATAATATTTTATTTGATAAATTTTAACTTCTCAAATTACAATAATAATCTTACCAAACTCTTAAACACCATATTTTTATCAGAATACGATCTTAATATACACAAACTCCTATTTATTTATGAAACAACCCATATTTTATTTTATTAGGAATATTTAAAAAATAAAATATTTATTATAAATAATATATGTAATTTTATGTTTTTAGATAGTTTTTTATATAAATAAAACTATTTGTTCCATATAATATACCATTTATGGGTGGCGGTAACATCTTTCCTCATATTTTAACAAACATCTAGATAAAACAATTTTATCCCAAATAAATCATTTTTATCATTATATCTTTTTCAAAAAATGTAATAGAATTCGATGAATGGTAAACCATGCGTATATAATTTTTCATCTCATTTTTTTCGAAATAAATATTTTTAATGAAAAAATTATTTTATCATATAAGAAAAATGAAATAAAGATACATATCATTTTTCTAGATCCATATAATCATAATAAATTCCTTTACCTTCAAATTTTATATAGAGAAACTCTTTGATAAATCCAATGAATGGAAACTATAATATCTTTAAATTCATCTCCTTATATTGAATTTCAATATGTTTAAAAGACATGTATAGTATACAAATGGTGTCATACAAAATTAAAAATATAAATCACAATTTTTATAACACTAATACAAGGCAAGTATATTCCATGGATTTTCAAAAACTCATACAGGTACCAAAAATAATTCCAACATGTGAAGTCATTACTTACCTAAATGGACTGAAGGCCTATATTTTTTATTCATTTTTTGATAATCCCCCTTTTTATTCATTACTTTCACTTCTTGATTTTTATAGGTTTTAATAAATTTAATTGAAAAATTAGGGAAACATTATTGGAGTCTCCCAAATGTATTATATCAATCTTAAGTTTATAAATGAATACTATCTTTACAGTAGTAGAAAATAGTCATCATATGCCTTTTTTATCTATTCTCAACACTTGAGAATATATGGTAAAAATTTATTAAATCCATTCATGTTGTAAAAAAATTTCCATCAATAAAAATAATATGAATTTCTTAACCAAAAAAATCATCATAGAAAATCATTAGTCTCTACATGTCATTTTCATACTTAATAATATTGAGAATCCAAATGGACACTAAAATTTAAGTGGTAATTTTGAATCCAATTCCCTTTAAAAAAAATTGAATCATTCTATGATTTTCATAATCATTTATATTATCATATTGAATAACTTCAAAACTTGGTAACTTATAAATGTGTTGCTTTACCTCATAGAATTTATCTTTATATAATAACATTTCTTATTTTACAAGTCTTATAAGTTTCCTAAATTAAACTTATCTTTCCCATTTATTAATCAAAATGTTATGTTTAATGTTGATGATGATATTTTTTATAACTAAATATCTTTATCAAATGAGTATCATGTATTAAAAAAAATTAATAATGACCTTTTTAATAGATCTTAATAAATTTATATGCCCTTTTATTTTCATTATACCCATTTATAGGAAAAGACACATATTTCACTAATATCTAGGTATATTTATAGTTTCTAACAGTAGATTAATATTTTTGTAAGGAATTATCCCAATCATATCATATATGATTATTTGATAGTTGTGTAAACAACCCTTTTCCCAATCCATCAAGTTAATAAACTCAACTATATTCCTCATGTATCCTAATATTATTAGGGTTTCCAAGATAAGTGTAACCTAAATAATGTTATATGAACTTGCATGTAATCATATTAGGGTTACCTATTACTTTATTTCCTTGCACAATATAATCCAAGGGAACCCATATTTAGCATAAATTACTTGGTTTAATGATTGATGTCTTGATAGGTGCTGTTGTAGAAGGAACCTAACACATAGTATTTTGAAGAGAGGTTTAATATCGCCATCATATCTCATGTTATTACATTTTATGTATGAATGATTCAAATGATTTAGTTTTGGAATACCAATTACATACAAAAAACCAATATATTTTTACCTTATTATGTATAAATCCTTACACAACACTTAGTTTTAGACACTCAACTAAAAATAGAAAAAACATATTTACACACATCCAAATACATCTCATGTAGAAGGTATACTAACGTTTCATATAAAGGTATATAATTATATGAAATTGATAATATATAATTGATTAATTATGGAGCCATATATATCCATTCCCCAATATTCTAGAATAAGGTAAAGCCTTAATGTTATGGGAAAGTCTAACCAAAAGTCCCTTTAACCAAGGATAGTTTACTCAATTGAGAAGGATAATGCATCATTACACTAAAAACTAATTTAAATAAACTATATTTAACAACATATTCATGCTAATAACTTTAATTACAACATGATATCAGCAGCTAGGGCGGGCCCGACTGGGTGCCGCCACCCCGCCTGGTCGGCCAGCCACGCGACCAACCGCATGGACCACGCGGGCCGGGCCGCTAGTGCCGAGCCTGGCCGGGCCACGCCCGAACCGGACTGGACCCATACCTAAGTCGGGTCGACCCAGTTCGGGCCGACCCAGGGGGTGTTGGGCCAGGTCGGACAGAGCCCAGACCCCCCTATTTTGGACCGTTTTCGGTTAAACAGACATATCTTGAGATACGGACCTCCGATCGATGCACCATCAGATGAGTAGGATTCCTCGGATTGAGACGGTAGTTTTGGTATATTACACACAAGGTTTAGAAGAAGTTTGGGTATGGCCGGGTTGGTTCGAACTCGAAACCAACCGGGCCCTCGGAGCGGAAATGCTTATAACTTGAGGACCGGACGTCCGATTGACGTGCCGTCGACTACGTTAGATTTTTATTGATGAGACGGTTATTTTGGAATACTCCACTTGAGTTTTGGATGCAGATGAAGTATGGTCAGGTTGGTTTAACTTATAAACCAACCGGGACCCTAGAACGGAAAAGCTAATAACTCACAGACTGGGCGTCTGATTGACGCACCGTCTGTTGAGTTGAGACTCCTATGACGAGGAGGTCCTTTGTGATACTTCTACGTGATACTTCGTGACACTTGGAAGTAAAGAACAGTAGATCTTGGAGCATACCCTCCCGGAGACGAGCATACGGAGTGCGGAGACCGAGTAGCTGTAGACCTGACGACTGCTTGACCGATTCGACTCCTAGTGATTCAGTTAGCCCAGTGGATGGAGCTCCCGGTATTTGGCGGCAGACCCATGGAGGACGGAGCGCCTGGTAGTTGGAAGCAGACCTGTGGTACTCGACATGAGGAGTACCTCTGTAGGCTATTAGGGAGAGAGCCTGGTATTCGGCGACAGACCCTCAACGGACAGAGCGCTTGATATTTAGCAGCAGACCCGCGGTACTTGACAGGAGGAGTACCTCAGCAGTATAAGGTTAGTGAGTAGCGCCTCAGAGTCTTGAAAGGGCCACTGTACTAGATAGAGGATGAGTTTCTCCAGCAATTGTGGTTTCGATAATGAAAATCCTAGTTTGAGCTGAGTCAATGACCTTTGTGTTTTCCTCATGATTGAGATGGGTTACTTGATAACTTAGGCATATGTATGGGCATATACCTAAGTAAAAGTTATCTATTGAGATCTTTCTTTGTGGTTTATCCTTGTTGGTTTTAGTGAGACCTTGAGGGTCTCGGGGTCCCTACTGAGTATCGTTATACTCACCCCTGCACGGGATATGCCCGCACCTCGTTGTGTTGGATGCAGACGATGGACAACACTGATCGTGGTCAAGGCTTGTAGAGCTGGACGGTACCCAGAGGTGGACTTCACGACGAGACGGTGACCTGAGGTGGACTTCACGATGATACGATACCCGGAGGTGACAGACGGACGTGGATAGGTGAGGTGGCCATCTGTACCTACCCTTCAGGTAGGAACTCCAGAGGACGATCTAGGAGTAGCTTGACACCTTCCAACTGTTTTTTATTTTCCTTGTAATTTACTGTTGGGCTTGTATTTACGACCCCCTTTGTACTTTCAACACACTTGTTATATTGCTTTACTTAGTGCTTTCTTCCGCTTGTACTCTGGTTGTGTGTGTGTTTACGTTTTATAAAGGAAATTCCTTCCCATCTATAGGGATTTATGCCTTTGGTGCTAGTCTCCATCCCCTGGCCTATAGAAGGCGTGATTGGGGTAGTTATGACACGGGCCCCGGGGGATGGGTTGTGAAAAATCGGTATCAGAGGAGTCAGTTCTACCGAAGAACTTAGGTCTCTGATATTTTTTTCTGTGAATCAATAGTTTTAAGGGTACTAAGTATGGTCTTCATTTCAGGGAGTACAGTGTTGGTGAGGGCGGCCGATGTATCCATACACCAGGACCTTGACTTTTGATTTCCGACTCAGTGCACGAAAACACTGATTGTGTGTGTGTTTCAAAAGATTCTTTTAAGTCAGCTAAAACTAGGTCAGCTCACCAGGTATAGTCTTTTGACCGTGTCACATCTGTTTCTTTCAGGATTCCTCCCCGCGGATGACCAGCTAGAGCCCCAAGAGTTGTACATACTGACAGCCCGCCGAGTGACGATGCCTCAGTATAGAGCCCTCTTTCAGTTGAGTCACCAGTGGAGGCACCAGCGGTACTACCACCCGTTGGGCCACTGATGCCACCAGCCCCAGCAGCAGGCGATGCACGCCGCTTGAGCGCGCTGCACGAGTTCCAACGTCAGAGGCCACACAGGTTCCGGGGAGAGACTGATCCACAGGAGGCTGAGGATTGGCTGGAGGTTACGGTGAGAGTCTTCAGGCTAGTAGGTACACCAACGGACTTCATGGTGATCTTTGTTGCCAGCCTCCTTCAGGTAGCAGCAGAAAGATGGTGGAGCCTGATGCTCCAGATGCATGACGAGGCGACACTTCTATGGGAAGACTTTGAGAGCCTATTCTGGGCGGAGTTTGTACCAGCCACCCTTCGAGCGGTGCGTATACAAGAGCTACTACATCTGCAGCAAGGAAGCATGACAGTAGCACAGTACTCGACAAGGTTCACATACCTCTCGCACTACTCTACAGATATGGTACGAGACTCATTCTTCAGGGTCTTGACCTTTGAGCAGGGGCTCAGGCGAGATATTAGAGCTTCAGTTGTTTCTCACAACATTCCTATGCAGACGGGAGTGTTGGAGCGATCCCTTATAGCGGAGAGTTTCCTTGCTGAGTAGTCTCCAGCAGCGGGACCCACCACTGGTCGACATGCAGCGGAGTCTTCTGTAGTTGGAAGTAGACAGAAGACATAGGGGTCCAAGAGGAACAGAACCACCGGTGGCTGACTGCACGACTCAGGTTCAGTTGTGTGGGGCAACTGGAGTGGAGTCAGAGCTAGTCGTGACAAGAGTGGGCATTGTTACTCCTGCGGTGGGCTTGGTCACATAGAACGTGACTGTCCGACCCGCCGTACAAATGATCAGCAGATAGATGAAGGACCTCCCAGGCAGAGGTTCGATCAAGGTAGACCACAAGAAGCAGACGAACGTGGAAGAGGAGCTGGCCATGCAGCTGGTGGTGGACGACACTTCTAGGTGTTGCCACCACCACCACCCGAAGGTCCACCCCGACCACAAAGAGTGGGTGGACAAGGGAGAGCACAACTTTAGGCAGCTGAAGCATACAACTATGGAGATTCGGAAGCAGGTGGACAGGAGCAAGACTAGTTCCAGGCATGGAGGCCTTTGTTCTTGGTGATTCTAGTTTCTGTGTTGTTGTTGTTGTGTTTGCTTTGTGTATTGTACTTGAGCTGCAGTAATAAAATACACTTATCATTGTGACGTTTACTTTCCTGCCCTTTTTTTATGGTTGATACTAAGAGGTTCTAGTTAAAACTATTGACTTGACCCTCACTTGTGAGATTCCTACTGGAGGAGACCCAGTAACCACACACTGATGCCGACAGTACGACTCAACCCCTGGAGGCGAGAGTAACGGTTGGATATCTTGGTAGTAACATCGAGGCCTTACGACGTCATCCATGACATGAATTTTACCATTCATGTCAGGATTGACGGTATTAGGCAAAGAATTTGGTTCATCCAGGGGATGAGACCGGATTTCTATTTTCGATAGAGGAGAAATATCAGTAGTTCTTTGGTAGAGTGTAGACGAAGAAGGGTGTATATGAGTTCTTAAAATTGGCTAGTCTCACCCATTGTTCGTTGAGCGAACGGTTTATGGTTCTCTCCAACTCAATAGTCTCAGGTGTATCTTCTCTCAAAAGGACATGAACCAGAGACAACGGTGATGGCTTGAAATCCTCCAGGACTATGACTTCGAGATAGTTTATACTCCTGGTGAGGGGAACGTTGTAGAAGATGCTCTTAGTGGGAGATTGGGCATTCAGCTGTTGGGAGTAGCGAGATAGCATCTGGCCGTGTTTCAGATATCCTTTGTGGATAGTGATGGAGTCAGCACATGTAGAACTAGAGATGGTTTAGGATACGACGGAGAAGGTGCATATCATCTAAGAGTGGATGAAGACTGCACAGAGCAGACAAAAGTCCTATGCTTATTGGAGACGAGACCACTGGAGTTCGAGGGTGACAACCACGTCTTCTTACGGGTCTCAACTCGATGGGGACTATAGAGATTTGGCCGAGGCGGCAAGTTATATCTGTGTGTCATCAGACCTTTTCAGGTCCCCAGCAGCATAGGCAAGGTGGTTTACCACCTGGCCTTCCCACCTCAGATGCACCGGGTGCACAACGTCATCCACATATCTCAGCTGAGGAGATGTGTGCACGACCTATCCTTCATCATCGACCACGGGAAGCTGGACATCGATGATGGGCTGACCTTCACGGGGTTCCAGTAGAGGTTGATGATCGATAGGAGCGGGTCCTATGAGGAAAGTTGATTCCTCTTGTGCGCTTTCGTTGGTAGCACGATAACCTCCAGGAGAGCACATGAGAGCAGGAGGCTCAGATGCGTGCTCGGTACCTCCTTTAGTTTCCCTAGTTTGTGTTGTAGCTTTACGGGGATGTAAATCCCTGAGGTGGGAGTAATGTAAAGGCCTAGAAATTTCAAGGGGATTTTTTTTCTTAATTTCTTTTGAATTTTACGAGTCTGTGGATTTTGATAGTACTTGATTCCGAAGCCCGGTGTGCCCGGAATCAATTTCTGATGTTTAGCTTGGGTACGTTCAGTAAATGAATGAACAGGTTTTTCTATCTTTTGAACTGGTGCTCGGAATTGAAATCCGAGGGCACCGTTAAACTCTCAGCGTGGTTTTTCTCTTAAGAAGACTTTCACCTCGACGGTAGATGATCGGGTATGAAAGTTAGTTTTTGGGGTTTTATGTGGGTTAATAAAATAAAATAAGTGAACAATTTATTTTATTTTGTTAAACACGTGCTGTGCAGATAAAGTGGTTAGAAGATCCACTTGGGAGTTGGTGGTGGGACCGCCACACCCTAACCCCCATGAGAGGTTATGGTGGTGGGGCCCACCGATATCTAACCTCCCATGTGAGGTTGATTATGGTGGAAACCACATGAGGCATCCTATTAATGGGAGGGGAATCATAACTCCTTGACACCCCCTCATTTATGAGGGAGAGCCTCTAGGTTTAAATCCCCCTCTTAATTGAGGAGGATGAAACCTCCCTTTTTAATGAGAAGACCACCCAAGCATTAACCACCCCCTTTCCTTTTTGTGGTTAATTAATGGTGGGGCCCGCCAGGAAATATCCTCCCTTTGGAGGATATTCTCCTGTGGGGACAACCTAGGCCAATAAACCCCTTTTTTACTTCCTCCGCATTTTAATGTGCCACCGCAACGGTTTAATTGGGTGGGGCCCTCTGTCATAAATCCTCCATTTATGACTTGCGTGCCAACGACGAACCCTCCCACTCCTATATAAAGGAGGCTAGGGGAAGGAGTTCTGGACAGCTTCTTCAAGCGGCGGAATGCTAGCAACGAAGCATGACTCCCAACACTTGGAGAGTTTTCCTCTTCCTCCAACAAAGAACGAAGAACGAAGAATGCCGATGCCACCCTCGACTCCTTCCTTCCCGATGTTGACGGAACGACGCTTGTCTTCCACGACACCCATCTTTCGCGAATCGCCATCGTTTAACGATTTTTTAAGAGGTAGGGGTTGTTATGTTCAATTTTTAATGCCATTCATCATTGTTCTTCAAATTCTTGAGTTTCGTTGGGCCGCTTGATACCATCTTGACGAGGAAGGGCTCGGACCGCACGAACACGGTCCGACCCTTCCCCTCTCATTGTTGTTTGTGGACGATGGAGGCGGACTGAGAAGAACCGTCTGACAATAGGATGACCATAAGCGGATCATCAGCTCATGATTGACAGGTCGCCGCAAAGGTGTGGCACCGATGTGCCGCGCGGAGTAGAGCCGGGCCGCGGCCGGGGTGGGCTGCGGCGGAGGGGCACGATGCCGACGCACCGCGTCGGAACTACAAGAGACGTGGCCGAGGTGGGCCGCGGTGGAGGGGCGCAATGCCATCTCGCCACGACAGAGCTATAGGGGCCGCAGCCGGAGTGGGCCGCGGTGGTGGGGCACGGCGTTGTCGTGCCGCGCCGGTTGAACAAAGCCGCGACTTAAGGCCGCGACGGATCTGGAAGGGCGGTCGGCTGTGCCGGCCACCGGTGCCATCAAGAGGTGGGACCCGAGGGGTCCCGCGTTTACCCAAGGGCCGACAAACACGGATGGACATTTCAAAGAACCGGGGGGGGGGGGGTGTAACCCCCCCAATTAGCGCCTAGGGCGGGCCCCACTGGGCACCACCACCCCGCCTGGTCGTCCACCCACGTGGCCAACCGTGTGGGCCACGCGGGCCGGGCCGGGCCCCCAGCGCCAGGCCGGGCCCCGCCAGTTGGGCCGGACCGCGCTCGAACCGGTCCAGACCCAGACCCAAGTTGGGTTGATCCAATTCGGGCCAACCTAGGGGGTTTTGGGCCGGGTCGGACCGGGCCCAGACCCCCTATTTCAGACCGTTTTCAGGTAAATGGACATATCTTGAGCTACGGACCTCCGATAGACGCACCGTCAGTTGCGTAGGATTCCTTGGATCAAGAAGATAGTTTTGGTATATTACAACCAAGGTTTAGACAAATTTTGGGTATGGATGGGTTGGTTCAAACTCGAAACCAACCGGGCCATCGGAGCGGAAACGATTATAACTTGAGGACCGGACGTCCGATTGACGTGCCGTCGACTACGTTGGATTCCTCTTGATGAGACGATTCTTTTGGAATACTACACTTGAGGTTTGGATGAATATGGATTACGTTCGGGTTGGTTTAGCTTATAAACCAACCGGGCCCCTGGAATAGAAAAGCTAATAACTCACAGACCGAGCGTCCGATTGACGCGCCGTCTGTTGAGTTGAGACCCCTATGATGAGGCGGTCATTTGTGATACTTCTACGTGAGACTTCGTGACACTTGGAAGTAATGAACAGTAGCTCATGGAGCGGAACCTCCCAGAGACGGGCGTACAGAGTGCGGAGACCGAGTAGCTGTAGACATGACGAGTACCTGACCAATTCGACTCGTAGTGATTCGGTTAGCCCAGTAGACGGAGCGCCCGGTATTTGGCGACAGACCCACGACGAAGGGAGCGCCTGGTAGTTGGCAGAAGACTCGCGGTACTCGACAGGAGGAGTACCTCTGTAGGCTATTAGGGAGAGCGCCCGATATTCGGCAGCAGACCCTCAGCAGACCCTCAGCAGACGGAGCGCCCGATATTTGGCAGCAGACCCATGGTACTTGACATGAGGAGTACCTCAACAGTCTAAGGTTAGTGAGTAGCGCCTATGAGTCATGACAGGGCCACTGTACTCGATAGAGGAGGAGTTTCTCCAGCAGTTGTGGTTTTGATAATGAAAATCCTGGTTTGATCTGAGTCAATGACCTTTGTGTTTTCCTCATGATTGAGATGGGTTACTTGATAACTTAGGAATATGTATGGGCATATACCTAAGTAAAGGTTATCTATTGAGATATTTCTTTGTGGTTTATTATTATTGGTTTTAGTGAGACCTTGAGGGTATCGGGGTCCCCACTGAGTATCGTTATACTCACCCCTATACGATCTATGACCGCACCTCATTGTGTTGGATGCAGACGACGGACAACACTGATCGTGGTTGAGGCTTGTAGAGATAGACAGTACCCAGAGGTGGACTTCACAACGATACAGTAACCGGAGGTGGACTTCATGATGAGACGATACCAGGAGGTGAAAGACGGACGTGGAGAGCTGAGGTGGCCATCTGTATCTACCCTTTAGGTAGGAACTTCAGAGAACAATCTAGGAGTAGCTTGACACCTTCCTGCTATTTTTTATTTTACTTGTACTTTACTGTTGGGCTTGTATTTCCATCCCCCTTTGTACTTTCAGCACACTTGTTATATTTATTTACTTAGTGTTTTCTTCCGCTTGTACTCTGGTTGTGTGTGTGTTTACGTTTTATAAAGGCAATGCCTTCCCAGCTATAGGGATTTACGCCTTTGGTGCTAGTCGCCAGCCCCTGGCCTATGGAAGATGGGCTTGGGGTAGTTACAACACGGGCCCCGGGGGATGGGTCGTGACACTATCCAACTTCAATTCAATCATATGTTCATAGTTCAGGATTGTGAAAAAAATGGAATTCAGTAGAATTAACAATTTAACAAGTCGTAATATCATAAATTCGGAATTCCTAATTTCCTTATACCAAATATCAATTTCCCACTTCCTTTTTACAACCTAAATGAATTTCTTATAAGTAAATTTACCCTTCTTTATACGTTGTTCAATTTTTCCATCACTCAAATCAATTCATTTTTTATAATTAGCCATTTCATTTTTTTGGTTTTTTTAGTTCTCAATGTTATTGAAATTCATGTAGGATATCAATTTACCATTGTACTCCACTTTCAATATATATATATGAGTAAAAAATTCATTAGTTTTGGTATACTATTGTGTTCTTTTTCACAATGGTCAAGTCTGTCACGAAAGATTTTGAAATTCCAGTTTTCTTATGTTATAATTCTAATTCCACTAAACTTTCATCCATTAATAATTCATTTCCAAATTCTAAAACTAAAAATCATAGGGAATAAATAAAATAACTTTCTAATTAATCATTTATACTCTTCAAATTCAAAATTAGTGGTATATTGAAAACTATTATGGAATTTTTTCTGGGTAGGATATCATTTAATGCTCAAATTTTTAACCTGTAAATACAAAAAATAAAATAAAAAGAATAAAACATAAATTAAAAAATTAAAAAAATGTAATAATATAATTTAAAATATAATAAAAAATGTATACCTCCTTGTTTTAATGATAAAAAAATCATGATTATAATGATCTTAATAAATTTCATGTTTTCTTTAAGAATATCATATTTAGAGACAGGTGAAGAAATTAACTAAGGATGAGACTCCATTGAGACTAACATCACTAACTCAAGACATCATTGTCCTTGACTCACCACCAGCTTTAAAATATTTCTAAGTCTAAGAAACCATTAGATGATACACCATCATATAAGATATTGACAGTAGAGACATCATCATCTATACACTGCTAGAACATAATTTTTGCTAAGTATGAGACACCGCAAACTAGGCACCACCGGTTGAGTCACCACTATCGAAGAGATATTTTGTATAAGTCTAAGACACAACCAGTGTCATGATACTAGTGTCATACCTCCAATGTCATGCCGCCATAATAACATACCGCCAGACTAAGCCACCGCCACTGCTTCCTTATACATCTTTTTGAATAAATTATTCTAATAGACACATTATCGAATTTAATTCCATTTATTATTTTAAATATTTCCTCTTAAATGTTCAACATAGTTCATTGATGTGACTGTCAGATGTGTAGTACGAGGAAGTAGAGACCATCCAGATATTCTAGCTACTGTTGATAAAAATAAAATAAGACCCACTCATGCATATAGGGTGAGAAAGAAACAATAGTGGATGAAAATGATTGATATCAAGAGAGCTCAAACTCACAAAATACACATAGAGATGAACCTGATTGAAAACAATAATAGATCACTTACTACAAACACTCAACTGGGAAGCCGAAATACACTTTCACATCTAGTGATTTTCTCTAGTCAAGAACAAGAGCCTTTAACACTCTATTTTTCTGAAGTTTTCAAAATAACTCGACTCAAGCTTCACTGAAGAATCAAATCAAGAGTCACAAGCTACATTATAACAAACCAATCACTTCTAAAATATACACTTTTATATTTATCTATTATATTTATCTTTATTACATATTGAGAAGTGTGTGATATACTCTGTTTTAGATACACACACTGTCTCCTATAATAAACTATAAGATACCTAGATATCTTCTCATATTTTCGTACACCTGTAATCCCATAGATAATAGTGGTATAGGTCCCTGTGTGACTTGTTTATTTTTACTCCCATGTATAACTGTGCAATAGGTCATGTGTGACATGCAAAGTTTGTAAACTGTTGTAAAACCTGATCTAGGTTGTGGATCATCTTGTTTATTTTATATAATCTGCTTGGTGTCAAGTGATCACCAAGTGGATAGGAACATGTCTCTACTTGAGACTAAACCACATATATTAAAACTTTATGTTGTGTGATTTAGTTTTATTTTACTTTATTTTATATTTAAAACTAAAAAATCTTTTTACTGTAAATATAATATATACTTTGATAGTTTATATAAATTTGTGTTCATATAGTATTTTGATCAAGTAAATTGATTTCAAAGTATCTAATAATATTATATATTATTCATCCAAAACTTAATAAATCTTTAGAGAAATATTTAGAAAGATTAATATCTATATCATACTACATATTTTGATAATATGGGCTATATTTAAACATATGTTGAATTTCCAAACAATCCATTTTAAACAGAAAATTTTATTGGGTACTCAATTCACCCCCTCTTGAGATAGTCACTCCAAACAACATTTGGTATCAAAGGAATTTATTTATTTGGTATTAAAGTTTTCAAAATTGTTTTAAATGTTATTTTAGTTCTACTTTAAATATATTAAATTTCTATTATTTCTAAATTTAGTTATTTAAATGGATAATCATCAAGAAGGTTCTGCTACTAACATACCTCATTTATTTAATGGTTACAACTATTATAAATGGAATATTAAGATGATAATTCATATAGAAAGCATGGGTTTAGATATTTGGTATTATATAGAAGATGAATATGTTATACGTGATACTGCTAGAAGCACTTGGGATGATGCTACAAAGTTAGCTTATAATAATAATTGTAAATCCATGAATGCCATTTATTGTGCACAAAGATATGAAGAGTTTAATAGAATATTTTCATGTAAAATTTCATATGAAATCCGGGATACCTTATCTATTTCTCATGAGGGAACAACTAATATTAAAGGGATGAGGCTTAAAACTTATACTATTAAATATGTAAACATTAAAATGACTCTCAATGAACCTATTTCTAATGTGTACCTAATGTTTAATGAAATTTTCAATACAATGAGATTGCTTGGAAAACCTGTATCTAACAAGGACCAGATTATGAGATTGTTGAGATGCTTACCTGAAAGATAAAGAGGCACATATATCTATATTAAAGAATCACGTGATATTAGTAAGATTCCAGTCAAGAAGTTGATTGGAAAGATTATGATGCATAAAGAGGAATTAAAGGTAAACCGTGAAGAATATGAAGATCCTAAGAAAAATTCAATAGATTTCAAGTCCAATACATCCAAAAAATAAAGAGAAAAAGAGAAAGAGAAAGTACATGCTTATAGTTATAGTAATAGTGAATCTCCTTCTGATAGTGATGAGGAGATGGATCACCTAGCCAGAAGATTTAAGAAGTTTTATAGGAAGAATAATTTCTTTAGAAAACCAAACTAAAAAGGGAAATATGACTTCAAGGGAACATGGAAGAAAAATTTGAATAATATGATGATCCAAAAGAAGTTGTGTGCTATGAATTTAAAAGGAAAGGACATATAAAGTTTGACCATCCAAAGAGTAAGTATAAAAAGAAATAAGAGGATAAGGAAAGAAGATATAAAAGGCTATGAAATCCACATGGAGTGCTTTATAGGATATCTCTAGTGACTCTGATGAATCACATGAGGAGAAACCTGATAGATCAAATATGTGTTTCATAACTAAAGTCAGCGAGGTATCTGTTTTACCTACTGTTTCTAATATTTTTCCCATGCATAATTATGATATTTCTAACAATGAACACGATGATGATAATATGTAAAATAAATAATTATTTGAATATTTCAACATGTTAAAAGAAATATTTAATGATATAAAGGATAAATATAAAGTTTTAAAAACATAGCATGCTCTAAATACAACTAGAAAATTTGATCTGTCTATAGAAGTAGAGAAAAATTATCAACAACTCAAAGAAAATTGTAAAGACCCGAAATTTCCATGTAATGTTTTTTTAATTAAATGGAAATTTTACAAGTCCACAAAAATTGACGGTGCGTGATTTCGAGGCCTGGTGTTCCCAAAATCAATTTTTGAAGTTTTGTTCGGGTACGTTCAGTGAAATTTTGAGCAGATTTTTATAAATTTTGAACCGGTTCTTGGAATTGAAATCTGAGGTCACCATTGAACTCGCAGCACCAGTATTCACTTAAGAAGAATTTCACCTCGACGGTAGTTGGTCGTGGGTGGAAGTTAGTTTAGGTTTTATGTGGAAATAATAAAATAAAATAAGCTTATATTTTATTTTATTTTGTTGTAACCACCCATGCGGTAGTTGAAGTGTGGGGACCACCCAACCTTAACCTCCCATGAGAGGTTATGGTGGTGGGGCCCACCCAAACCTAACCTCCCACGAGAGGTTATGGTGGTGGGGACCACCCAGGACTAAACCCCCCATTTAATTGAGAGAAACTCTCAACTCCCCTAATTAATGAGCGAGATCCTCTTGACCTCATCTACCTTTATTTGTGCCAACCCCTCCCTTAATGGTGCCACCACCTCCCTTAATTTATTACCCCACCCACCTTAATTAATTAGGCTTTTTGAATTCTTTCCAACAAAATAATAGATGGTTTAATATATTATTTTGGCACACCTTTCATATTGGGTGGAATTTGGGGAGAGGAGGATCTCTTGGGAGAAATTTTCTCCAATGAAGAACAAAGAACTTCCTCCACAAAGAACACCGGTGAGGAGCGTCTTCAACTTCTTCCTCGGAAGCACCTTGCGGAGGCAACTGACGTGGGTCATCTTCAATGACCGACCTTCCCTCCTCATCATCGTCAATGAACCGATGCATGAGATTGGGATTGGAGGTGTGTGGCAAACGTGATGAATGACGACAACTCCGTCTTCTTCCCCACGACTCCGTCAATGAACAACGAACAAGGTAGGGGATTTTTGTGATTGATTTTATATTCCCGTGATTCTTTCCTTCTAAAATAAAGAACGCGGATCAAATTATAACTAGTTGATCTACATATGTTTTTCTTTTGTGGGTTTTGGGAATAATCATTATGGGAGGGTTTGTTGTGCTTCATTCTTGTGAGCCAAATGCTACCACCCTAAACGCGGAGGGTGCAGACCAAACCAACATGGCCCGACCCCTCCGCTGTTCTCTTTTGCAGTTTTCTTCGAGATGGAGGAAGGAAAAACGACGATGAAGGAGACGATGGAAACAGCTGCACCACCCGTGGCCTCCGTGACCCGCACCACCCCTGGACGAACCAGCCTCGCCCCCTCGCGGCGCCCCGACCGAACCGCCCCCGCGGTCTCCGCCCTTCGGGCCGAGCCACCTCAGGCCGGACTGAGCTACCCTGGCCACGCCGTCCGCCAGACGAACCGGCCCTAGCCACCCTGGCCTCCCAGCCAAACCGGCTCCCGGCCATGCTGGCCTTCCGAGCTGCCCCGACCGCGCCTACCCACCGGCCCTGTGCTGCCACCGGCCGAACTGGCCTCAGCCGCGCCGCGCCTCGGCCACGCCACCCCGGCCCACCAGCTTCCCAAGCCCCCGGATGAACCAGCCCCTGCCAAACCACCCCGGCCTCAGGCTGAGCCACCCCAAGCCGTGCCTCACGACCCTCCAGGCCGAACCAGCCTCGCGGCGCCCTCCCGAGCCGCCCCGGCCGAATCGGCCCGCACCCTCGAGGTGCCCTTCAGAGCTGCCCCGGCCGAATCGGCCCGTGCCCTCATAGCACCCCGGATGAACTGGCCCCTTGCGGTGCTCTCCAGGCCAAGCCGCCCTCGCGTCGACCCGCGGCCGGTCCGCGCCCTCGTGACCGGTCCGCGCCCTCACGACTGGTCCACGCTGTCGCGACGGGTCCGCGCCCTCGCGACGGGTCCGCGCCCTCGTGGCCTACTAGGCTTGGCCCAACGGGCTGGGCCAAACCTAATGGTCTGGCCTACCCAACGGGTCAGGCTAGGTCGACCTGAACCAGGTCGGCCTAGACTGGGTCGTGCCGGGTCGGTCCAACCGGGCCAGACCGGACCCGGGTCCACTACGACCCTTTACTTTCTTTTGGCTATATCATTGGCACCAGACGTCCATTTGACGAACCGTCAACGACCCTTGTAATCTTGGAGCATGAAGGTCCCTTTGAGTATATCCCACTGGAGTTTGGGGTATAGTTGAGATACGTTCAGGTTGGATTGTGCATGAATCCAACCGGGCCCCTGGGACTAAAAGGCTAATAACTCACAGACCGGGTGTCCGACTGACGCACCGTCTGTTACATTGAGACCCCTATGACATGGATGACCTTTGAGATACTTATTCTTGGGAATTTGTGAAAGTTAGAGTATCGACCATTAGCTCGTGGAGCGGATCCTTCCAGTAACGAGCGAGCAGAGTGCAGAGACCTAGTAGCTGGCTAAGACCTGATGACTGGTGACCGTTTGACTCGAAGTGACTCTACTAGCCCAGTGGTGAGCACCTGGGTGTGGCAGAAAACCCACGGTGGAGGAGCGCGCTTGGTGACGTGGCAGACCCATGGTATTCTACAAGAGGAGTACCTCAGCAGGCTACTAGGGGGAGCGCCTGGGTGTGGTGATAGACCCACGGTGGGGAGAGCCTCTGTGTGACGTAGCAGACCGACAGTACTTGACAGGAGGAGTACCTCAGCAGTCCAAGGTTAGTGGGAAGCACCTCTGTGTGACGCGACAGAACCACTTTAGAGGATGATTTCTCTAGTAGTCGAGGTTTCGATAATGTGTTGGGGATGTTACTTGATACTACCCCTAGAATAAAATTCTGGTTGAGATGAGTTAGTACTTTTGTGTTTTCCTCATGATTGAGATGGATTACTTAATAACTTAGGTATATGTATGGGCATATACCTAAGTAGGGTTATCTGTTGACTCCTTACTTTGTGGTTTATCCTTGGTGGATTTGTGAGACCTTGAGGGTCTTGGGGTCCCTACTGAGTATCTTTATACTCACCCCTGCATGGGCTATGCCCGCACCTTGTTGTGTTGGATGCAGATGACAGACAACACTGACTGAGGCTGAGAGTACCAAGATTGGACGGTACCCAGAGGTGGACCTTACGACGAGTCGGTACACAGAGGAGACTGAAGGACATGAAGTACTGAGGAGGCTATCTGTACCTACCCTTCAGGTAGGAATCCCAGAGGATGACCCAACAACTATTTTTCCTTTCTTTAGTTGTACTTTTACTTCCAGTTACTTGTACTTTACAGTTGGGATTGTATTTCCAAAACCTTTTACTTTTCATCACTCTTTTGTTATACAGTTTACTTAGTGTTTTGTATCCATCTGTGTTCTCTGTTGTGTAAGTTTATAGGTTATAAAGGCAATGCCTTCCTAGTTTTAGGTAATTACACCTTTGGTGCTAGTTGCCAGCCCCTGACCTATGGAAGGTGGGATTGGGGTATTCACGGCACAGGCCCCGGGGGATAGGTCGTGACAAATTGGTATAAGAGGAGTCAGTTCTACCACAGAACTTAGGACTCTGATATTTTCTGTGAAGCAATAGTGTTAAGTGTAGTGAGTGTGGTTTTCAGTTCAGGGAGTCCAGTGTTGGTGTGGTGGTCAACGTATCCATACACCAGGACCCTGACTTCTGATTTCTAACTCAGTGCATGAAAATAATGATTGCGTGTGTGTTTTCAAAAGTTTTCTTTAAGTCAGCTCACCAGGTCAGCTCACCAGGTATACCTTTTTAACCGTAGAATACCTGTTTATTTTCAAGATACTTCCATGTAGATAGCCAACTAGAGTTTCGAGAGTCATACGAACTGATAGCCCACCAAATGATGAGGCCTCGATGCAGGTCCCTCTTCCAGTAGAGGAACCAGCGGAGGCACCAGCGGTACCATTACCCATTGGGCCACCGATGCCACCAGCCCCAGTAGAAGATGTTTCATGCCTCTTGAGCGCATTGCACGAGTTTCAGTGCCAGAGGCCACCCAGGTTCAGGGGAGAGACAGACCCACAGATGGCTGAGGATTGGCTGGAGGCTGTTGTGAGAGTCTTCCAACTGGTAGATACACCATCCGAACTTATGGTGATACTTTCTTCCAACCTTCTACAGGAAGCAGTGGGAAAATGGTGGAGCTTGATGCTCTAGGTCCAAGAAGAGGTGACGGTTATATGGGAATACTTCGAGAGTCTATTTCGAGTAGATTTTTTCCTAACGACTCTTCGCACAGTGCACATACATGACATACTTCATCTGCAGTAGGGCAACATGACTGTAGCTTAGTACTCAGCGAGGTTCACAGACCCCTTACGCTACTACACCGATATGGTGTGGGACCCATTATTCAGGGCCCAGACCTTCGAGCATGGACTCAGGTGGGAGATCAGGGATTCTGTGATCTCACTCAGCATCCCGACATAGGCGGGGGTGTTAGAGTGATCCCTTATAGTGGAGAGTTTCCTTATTGAGTAGTCTACAACAGTGAGATCCACCACCGGTCGACATGTAGTAGATTCTTCTGAAACTGGAAGAAGAAAGACATAACATAGGTCCAAGAGGACCAGACCTATAGGTGGATGACCGCATGACTTAGGATCGGTTATGCGAGGCACCCGAAGCGGAGACAGACATGCCAGGAGCGTGTAGTGTTACTCATGCGGCGAGTAGGGTCACATGGCTCGTGACTGCCCGACCTGCCGTTTGGATGATCAGTAGATAGTTTAAGGACCGCCCTGGAAGAGACAAATATTCAATCAAGGCATTCTGCAGGGAGCATGCAGACGTGGTAGAGGAGCTGGCCATGCAGCTGACGGTTGAAGATGATTCGAGGTGTTACCGCCACCACCACCAAAAGGTCCACCCCAACTACAGGGAGTAGGTGGACAGGGGAGAGCTCATCTCCAGAAAGATGAGGCTTACGATCATGGCGCTTTGGAGATGATTCGAGGTACGATATGTGTCTACTCCACCATATCTGTAGTACTTATAGACACATGTTCCAGTCATTCTTTTATTGCCATCTCCCTCGTTCGGAGCTCAAAGATTCCAACAGAGCCCTTAGCTCGATCTTTACAGTTAGAGAATCCTATGGAAGCAGATTCGATGATTACGCACTGGTGCCGGTAGTGTGAGATTACTCTAGGATGCGAGAGCTTCAGCTAGGATATCCTAGTAGCGGCGTCGAGGCCTTATGACGTCATCTTGGGTATGGACTGGTTATCTACAGTCTATACTCTGATTGAATGTATTAGGCGCAAAGTGCGGTGTGTCCGCACGGATGGGACCAGGTTTACCTTCACCGGGGAGAAGGGAGCCTTTGCAGCACCATATGGACTTGGTCGGAGGAGAGTATGGCCGATCACTCATCAGTTGGCTAGCCTTACCCTCGGAGCTGTTGATGTGGAGAGTCCGAGTTATCCTGTAGTGGTGGACCAGTACACGGATGTTTTTCCTGATGATGTCCCAGGTCTACCTCCTCACAGATAGGTGGAATTTAACATTGACTTGTACCCGGGGACAACACCAATATCTACACCTGTATATCAGATGGCTCCTGCAGATCTTTGTAAGCTGTGGGTATAACTGGAGAACTTGCAGGGGAAGAGATTCATTCAGCCCAGTGTTTCACCTTGGGAAGCCCCGATTCTATTCGCCAAGAAGGCGGATGGTATCTTGAGGCTTTTTGTCAACTACCGTCGCCTGAACCAGGTGATCATGAAGAACAAGTACCCACTTCTGAGGATTGACGAGATCTTTAATCAGCTGAAGGAAGCACGATGATTCTTGAAGATAGACCTTAGATCAGGCTATCACCAGCTCAGAGTGCGAGATGAGGATGTGCAGAAGATGACCTTCATGTGTCGGTATGGCCATTATGATTTCTTGGTTATCACATTTGGTGTGACCAATGCTCCAGCAGTGTTCATGGGACTCATGAACAGGATCTTTCAACCATACATTAACCGCTTTGTCGTAGTCTTTATTGACGACATTCTGATCTACTCGACTATTGAGGAGGAGCATGCCTATCACTTGCGGGTAGTACTGGACATACTCCGAGAGCACCAACTTTATGGTAAGCTCTCGAAGTGCCAGTTTTGGATCCAAGAGGTTCACTTTCTGGGTCATTTCATCTTAGAGGCTGGAGTTGCAGTAGATCCAGCGAAGATTGAGGTGGTACTTTCTTGGAAGCCACCCAGGAGTGTGACGGAGGTACGGAGTTTCTTGGGTTTGGCTAGATACTACTGGAGATTTGTGCCATATTTCTCCATATTTGTAGCACCACTATTAGCCTTGACAAATAAGGGGAAACCCTTTATGTGGTCAGAGAGATTCCAGAAGATCTTTCAGGAGTAGAGGCAGAGGCTGACTAGTGCCCCCATCTTGAGGCTTCCAGAGGAAGGCATAAGGTACGTAGTCTACTGCGACGCATCAAGGACCAGACTCGGATGTGTCCTGATACAAGAGTGAGCGGTGATCACATATGGATCTCAAAAGCTGAGACAAAATGAGAAAAACTAATCTACCCATGACCTGGAGTTAGCAGCGGTGGTCTTCACCTTGAAGATGTGGCGACACTATCTGATGGGTGAGCATTTTACCATGTACTCTAATCAAAAGAGTCTCAGGTATATCTTATCTCAGAAGGACCTGAACCTGAGACAACGACGTTGTCTTGAGTTACTCCAGAACTATGAATTTGAGATAGTCTATACTGTTTGGAAGGGGAATGTTGTTACAGATGCACTCAGTAGGAGATCTGGTATACAGCTGCTAGGTGAAGCGATGAAGCAGCTGGCTGCTTTACAGATATCCTTTGTGGATAGAGATGGAGCAGCCTTCCTTCAGTCTCTTATAGTAACTCCCCCACTTCTTCAATGAGTCAGGGAGGCACAACATGAGGACTCTGACTGTGAGACACGACGTGCTCATATATCCACAGGGCAGACACATGATGGATTTTCTGAAGGCGGGGAGCACGTCGTCCTCTTTAGAGAACGTACTATGGTACCAGTGTCACTTCAAAAGTAAGTGTTGAGGGAGTTCTACACATTCCCTCTAGAGGTACATCTAGGAGTGCCAAAGATTTACCAGGATCTTTGACTACAACACTGGTGGCTGAGAATGAAGAAGTAAATTGCAAAGTTTGTCTCTCGATGCCTCACTTGTCAGTAAGTGAAGGCGGAGCACCAGGTACCAACAGGCTTGGTTCAGCCTTTAGAGGTCCCAGAGTGGAAGTGGGATGATATATCCATGGGCTTCATGATAGGAATTCCACATACATCCAGGGGAGATGACTCTATTTGGGTGATCGTCGATCGACTCACCAAGTCGGCTCACTTCCCATCGATCAGAGATCAGGGTTAAGTAGAGAGCTTGTGACACCTCTATGTTCAAGAGATTGTGCGAATACATGGAGTAACTTCGACGATTGTCTTTAATCATGATACACTTTTTACTTCCTGGACATGGAAGGGGTTGCAGGAGGCTTTAGGATCACAACTTTGTTTGAGAACCACCTTCCATCCTCAGACAGATGGCCAGACTGAGCGGACCATTTAGACCCTCGAGGACATGCTGCATACTTGTGTCCTTGACTTCGGTCATAGATGGGAGGATCACTTACCTTTGGTGGAGTTTTCATACAACAACAGCTATCACTACACCATTGGGATGACACCTTTTGAGGCATTATACGAGCGACCTTGTAGATCACCATTGTGCTGGACTGACCTAGGGGAGTCAGCACTAGTGGGACCAGAGATGGTATGGGCTACCACAGAGGAGGTTCAGATCATCTAGGAGCAGATGAAGACTGCACAGAGCAGACATAAGTTGTATGCTGATAGGATACGGAGACCTATGGAGTTCGAGGATGGCGACCACGTCTTTCTACGGGTCTCACCCCAATGAGGTCTACAGAGATTTGGCTGAGGCGGAAAGTTATCTCTGAGATTCATCGGACCTTTTTAGGTCCTCAGCAGAGTTGGAGAGGTGGCTTAACCCTTAGCTCTTCCACCTCAATTGCACCAGATGCACGACGTCTTCCACGTATCCCAGCTGAGGAGATACGTGCACGAACCTTCTCACATAATCAACCATGGCGAGCTGGACATCGACGATGGGGAGACTTTTACAGAGGTTCCGGTAGAGATTGAGGATCGATAGGAGCATGTCCTTCATGGATGGTCGATACCTCTAGTACGAGTTCATTGGCAGCATGAGAACCTCTAGGAGAGCACATGGGAGTGGGAGGCTCAGATACATCCTCAGTACCCTCACTTGTTCCCTTAGTTTGAATTGTAGCTTATGAGGACATAAATCCCTGAGGTGGGGAGAATGTAAAGACCCATAATTTCAATGTATTTTTTTAATTAAATGGGAATTTTACAAGTCCGCAAAAATTGACGGCGCATGATTTCGAGGCCCAGTGTGATCGGAATCAATTTATGAAGTTTTGTTCGGGTACGTTCAGTGAAATTTCGAGCGGGTTTTTATAACTTTTGAACTGGTGCTCGAAATTGAAATCAGAGGAAACCGTTGAACTCACAGCGCCAATATTCACTTAAGAAGACTTTCACCTCAATGACAGTTGGTTGAGGGTGGAAGTTAGTTTTTGGGTTTTATATAGAAATAATAAAATAAAAGAAGCTCATATTTTATTTTATTTTGTTGTAACCACCCATGTGGGAGTTAAAGTGTGGGGACCACCCGACCTTAACCTCCCATGAGAGGTTATGGTGGTGGGGCCCACCCGAACCTAATCTCCCAAGAGAGGTTATGGTGGTGGGGACCACCTGGGACTAAACCCCCCATTTAATTGAGAGAAACTCTCAACTCCCATCATTAATGAGGGAGAGCCTCTTGACCTCCTCTATATTTATTTGTGCCAACCCCTCTTTTAATGGTGCCACCACCTCCCTTAATTTATTACGCCACCCAAATTAATTAATTAGGCCTTTTTAATTATTTCCAAAAAAATAATAGATGGTTTAATCTATTATTTTGGCACACATTTCATATTGGATGGAATTTGGGGAGAGGAGGAGCTCTTGGGAGAAAGTTTCTCCAATGAAGAATGAAGAAATTCCTCCACGAAGAATGCCGGTGAGGAGCATCTTCGACTTCTTCCTCGGAAGCACCTTGTAGAGGCAACCGACGTGGGACGTATTCTATGACTGTCCTTCCCTCCTCATCGTCATCAACGAACTGATGCACGAGCTCGGGATTGGAGGTGTGTAGCGGACATGATGAATGACGACAACTCCGTATTCTTCCCTGTGACTCCTTCGACGAATAACGAACTAGGTAGGGGATTTTTGTGATTGATTTTATATTCTTGTGATTCTTTCCTTCTAAAACAAAGAATGTGGATCAACTTATAACTAGTTGATCCACATATGTTTTCCTTTTGTGGGTTTTGGGAATAATCATTGTGGGAGGGTTTGTTGTGCTTCGTTCTTGTGAGCCAAATGCTACCACCCTAAACACAGAGGGTGTGGACCAAACCAACATGGCCTGACCCCTCCACCATTATCTTTTGCGGTGTTCTTTGAGATGGAGGAAGGTAAAAATGGTGACGAAGGCAACGACCATGCCACCAGCGGCCTCCGCGACCCGCGCCGCCCCTGCGGAGTTCTGCACCGCCGCCGACTGAACCGGTCGCGCCCCCTCACGGTGCCCCGGCCGAACTGGCCCTGTGGTCTCTGCCTTTTCGGCCGAGCTACCCTGGGACTGGCTGAGCCATCCGCCGGCCAAACCGGCCCCGACCACCTTGACCTCCTGGACGAATCGGCTCCCGGCCATGCCGGCTTGCCATGCCGCCCCAGCCGCGCTAGCCCGCCGGCCCCGCGCCACCACCGGCCGAACTGGCCCCAGCTGCGCCACCCTGGCCCACTATATTCCTGAGCCCCCAGCAAAACCGGCCTTGGCTGTGCTACCCCGGCCCTGGGACGAGCTGCCCCGAGCCGCGCCCCGTGACCCTCTGGGCCGAACTGGCCACACGACGCCCTCCCGAGCCGCCCCGGCCTAACCATCCCGCCCCCTCACGGCACCCCGGCCAAACCGGACCCTCGCAGCATCCTCCAGGCTGAGCCTCCCTCATGCCAACCCACGACTGGTCCGTGCCCTCATGACCGGTCCACGCCCTCATAGGTCTCCATGACCCCTCGCGGCCTGCTGGGCCGGGCCCAGCACGCCGGGCCGAACCTAACGGGCTGGCCCACCCAACGGGCCGGGCTAGACCCAACATGTCATGCCGGGTCAAACCAAACCGAGTCAGACAGGACCCAGGCCCACTATGACCCTTTACTTTCTTTTGGCTATATCATTGGCACCAGACGTCCGTTTGACGAACTGTCAGTGGCCTTGGTAATCTTGGAGCATGAAAGTCCCTTTGAGTATACCCCACTGGAGTTTGGGGTATAGTTGAGATACAGTCAGGTTGGATCGTGCACGAATCCAACAGGGCCCCTGGGACTAAAAGGCTAATAACTCACAGACTGGGCATCCGATTGACACGCCGTCTATTGTGTTGAGACCCCTATGATGCAGCAGACCTTTGAGATACTTCTTCATGGGACTTTGTGACAGTTGGAGTATCAACTAGTAGCTCGTGGATAAGATCCTTCCAGTGATGAGTGAGTAGAGTGTGGAGACCGAGTAGCTGGATGAGACCTGATAACTGGTGACTATTTGACTCAGAGTGACTATACCAGCCCAGTGGAGAGCGCCTGGGTGTGGCGGCAGACCCACGGTGGAGGAGCGCGCTTGGTGACACGGCAGAACCACGATACTTGACAGGAGGAGTACCTCAGCAGGCTACGAGGGGGAGCACCTGGGTGTGGTGGCAGACCCGTGGTGGGGAGCGCCTCTATGAGACATAGCAGAGCCACGGTACTCGACAGGAGGAGTACCTCAGCAGTCCAAGGTTAGTGGGAAGCACCTCTGTGTGACGCGACAATCCCACTGTACTCGATAGAGGAGGAGTTATCCAGAATCCGATGTTTTGATAATGTGTTGGGGATGTTACTTGATACTACCCCTAGAATAAAATCCTGGTTGAGTTGAGTTAGTACTTTTTTGTTTTCCTCATGATTGAGACAGATTACTTAATAACTTAGGTATATGTATGAGAATATACCTAAGTAGGCTTATCTATTGACTCCTTACTTTTTGGTTTATCCTTGGTGGATTTGTGAGACCTTGAGGGTCTCGGGGTCCCTACTGAGTATTGTTATACTCACCCCTGCATGGGCTATGCCCGCACCTTTTTGTGTTGGATACAGACGATGGACAACATTTACTGAGGATGAGAGCACCAGGACTGGATGGTACACGAAGTTGGACCTTACGATGAGTCAGTACACGAAGGAGACTGACAGACAAGGAGTGATGAGGAGTCTATCTATACCTACCCTTCATGTAGGAATCCTGGAGGATGACCCATCAACTGTTTTTCTTTTCTTCAGTTGTACTTGTACTTATGGTTCCTTGTACTTTACAGTTGGGATTGTATTTTCGGCGCCTTTTACTTTTCAGCGCTCTTTTGTTATAAAATTTACTTAGTGTTTTGTATCCAGTTGTGTGCTCTATTGTGTGCGTTTATAAGTTATAAAGGCAATTCCTTCCCAGTTTTAGGGAATTACGCCTTTGGTGCTAGTCGCCAGCCCTTGACCTATGGAAGGTGGGCTTGGGGTAGTCACTACACGGGTCCCGAGGGACGGGTTATGACAAAAATACTGAACTTAAACTATCTAATGAGATATTAAAGAAATAGCTAGATAGATTTAAAAATGGTATAGAAAATATTACTCAGATGTTAGGTGAGAAAGTTAGACCTAAATATGTTATTAGAATAGGATATAAGCCTAGAAAAAGAAGAATTGTAAAAAATAAATTTGTTCTTAAATCCAGACCAGAAAGTTCTTCTATAAATCATTTTTATAAAGGTCCAAACAATGTTTTTATTTTTAAAAGTTTACAATATGAGTATAGGAAACCTATCAAGCAATTTTGGGTTCCTAAAGCTCTAATTTTTACCATTTATCAACCCAAACATATCTAGGTACCAAAATCATTCCTTATATAAAATCTGTTTTGTAGGAAAATGGATTAAAGACCTCTAGTAGAAGTATATGATACTTGGATAGTGGTTTTTCAAGTCATATGACATGATATTATTCATATTTAAAGATCCTCATAAAGGTTGATGGTGGCCATGCCACCTTTGGTGATAATGTAAAAGGAAATATCATCATCCTAGGCTAGATTAGTAACAAAAATTCAGTTTTAATTTATAAAGTATTATATTTTGATGGTTTAAAATATAATCTCTTAAGTATTTCTCAGTTATGTGATGATGGTTTTTTTGTTAATTTTGAAAATTATTCTTGAAATGTTTATAATTCTAAAAATTATTTAATTTTTACTACCTTGAGAAATGATAATGTTTATTCTGTTGATTTAAATTCTTTAGTTTCATAAAATGATTCATGCTTAAGTTACTTTCACAAGGAATCTTGGATTTGGTATAGGAGACTAGGAAACTGAAAAATTCACTCACTTAGTAAGCTAAATAGGAAAGGGTTAGTTAGGGATGTACCTAAGATTGAGTTCCCAACTGATAAAGTATGTAACCCCTTTCAAAAAGGTAAACATCACAAATTTTTTTTAAATTAAATAAATAAGTTTCAACTTATCAACCTCTCAAGTTGGTTCACGTGGATTTTTTATACCTTTTAGAGATTCAAGGCTTAACGGGAAGCACTATGTATATGTTCTAGTAGATGACTATTCTAGGTATACTTGAGTATACTTTTTATCTCACAAAAGTGAATCTTTCTCTTAATTTACCAAGTATGCTAAGTCTGTAGAAAATCTCAGTGGATTTAGAATTAAGTCTTTAAGAAGTGACCATGTTTGTGAGTTTGAAAATCAAGATTTTGAATCTTTTTTATCAAAAAATGGATACAATCATAACTTCTTTGCTCATATTACCCCTCAAAAGAATAGAGTTATAGAAAGGAGAAATAAAACTTTACAAGATATAGCCAAGACCATGATGAATGAGTATGGCCTACCTATATATTTTTGGTCAGAATCTATGAATACATCCTGCTACATTATCAATAGATACTTGATCATACTGATCCCTAAGAAGTCTCCTTATGGGATATATAACAATGAGAAATATAAGGTTTATTACTTTAGAGTTTTTGGTTGAAAATTCTTTATTCTTACACTAAGGATAATCTGTACTAATTTACTTCTAAAAGTGATGAAGGAATTTTCCTTGGTTATTCAATCTTTAGAAAATTATATAGAGTTTTCAATAATAAGACCAAAATTATGGAAGAATCACTTCAAGTAAAGTTTGATGAAACTTAACCACATGATCTTAATACATCCCTAAAAAACCTTGAGGATGTTTTATTCTCTCTAAACTTAAATTCCTAACCTTTAGATTCAACTATAAAACAAACTGAAAAATCATCTAGTTCTAAAGAATTTCTAAAACTTCCAGAACCAAAACCTAAAAATCCATAAGTGACCAGCCCTTATTTTTCTAGAGATGTTAGAACCATTAAGTACCATCCTTTAGATGCTATTGAGATAAACCTAAATAGGGGAACACAAACTAAATCTTCTCTAAGAAATCAGGTTGAACTCCAAGATTTCTTGTCTCAAATTGAACCTAAGAACATCAATGAAGCCATTAATGATGAATTCTGTGTAATATACATGTAATAAGAATTAAATAATTTTAAAATAAACAAAGTGTGGGAACTTGTATATAGACCTAATGATACCTTAACTATTGGAACTAAATGGGTGTTTATAAACAAAGTTGATGAGTCAGGAACTATAGTTAGAAATAAGGCTAGACTTGTTGCACAAGATTATAGTCAAGAATAAGAAGTAGACTATGAAGAAATATTTTCACCTATAGTTATAATCAAGTCCATAATAATATTTTTTTCTTATTTAGATCATATATATTTCAATATTTATCAATTGTATGTCAAGAGTGAATTATTAAATGGTTTTATATTTGAGGATGTTTTTGTTAAACAACCCCATGGTTTTCAAAATATCCATTTTCAAAATCATTTTTTTAAATTAAAAAAATTCTTATATGGTTTAAAACAATCTCCTAGAACTTGGTATGATAGGATAAATAATTTTATTATTTCAAAATAATTTTAAAAAGGCATAGCTAACCATACTTTTTTTATAAAAATAATTTCAAAAGATGTTTTAGTAGTAAAAATATATATTGATGATATTATTTTTAGATATTTAAGAAATTATTTATGTAATAATTTTTATTGAATGATATAGAATGAATTTGAAATGGGTTAAATGAGTGAAATAAAACTCTTTCTTGGATTTAAAATATTTCTAAACAAAGAAGGAATTATGTTAAATCAAATTAAGTATACTAAAGATATTTTAAAAATATTTAAATTGGATAACACTAAAATCAGTGATAATTCTATGAGTACCACCTAAAAATTGGATCTTAATGAAGCTAGAAAATCAGTGGATCAAAAAAGTTACATAGGTATGATTGATAGTCTCCTCTAATTGACTTCTAGTCGACCAAATATTATGTTTAGTGTGTGTACGTGTGCTTGTTTTTAAGAAAACCCTAAAGAGACACATTTAAATTTTGTTAAAATAATTTTCAAATACCTTAAGCATAAAACCAATTTGGGATTATTCTAACCTAGAGGACAAGAATTTTATTTAGTAAGTTATTCTGATGCTGATTTTGGTGGATGCAAGTTAGCTAGAAAAATCACCTCTGGAACATGTCACTTTTTAGGAAAGTCTTTAGTTTCATGGTGCAATAAGAAACAAACTTCTATTGGTTTTTTAACTACTAAAGCTGAATAAATAGCTGTAAGTAGTTTCCATACATAAATTTTTTGGATGAAACACACTTTACTAAACTATAGATATCAATTCCAACATGTCCCTATAAGCTGCGATATCACAAGTGCAATAAATATCTCTAATAATCCAATTTCATATTGTGGTTGACCCACCATTGAGTTGACATACCATTTTGGTTGACACATTGTTGAGTTTACATACCATTATGGTTGACACACCATTATGGTGACACACCATTGGTTTATCACACCGTTGTCTTGTCATGCTATTACTCTTTCATACCTTTGTAATATTTTCTATTTATCAAGCTCGATCAAGAATGATGAACTGGTCTTCATGCCGAGAATGAAGTGACCTTTTGAGTTTTCAACTTCTAAATCAAGATCTTCTAAGATGTAGAAGAAATAACTGAGTGAACCTGCTCTAGTTGCATGAGTTAATCTTGAGCTTTCCAACAGAGTCATATTAGCTTAAAGGTAAGTTTAATCGAAGTGGATGTTGTATAGAAAATATTTATTACTCAAAGTACTCCAGAACCAAGGATTGTTAGAGTGGGTATCGTTAAGCAAAATACCCTTATACCCTACACACGTTTATGAATTATATCAGTATGTAGAGTTTTCCTTTGATCAAGATGGTGTATATTGGATAAGAAGTCATATAAAAGGACACTTAATAGGTTTTTTTTCAAGGAAATGGGATAAATGTTTGAATGTACCCCATGAAGGAATATATGAGGATTACCAAGGTACTATTCCTAAAGATAGTGAGCTATTTTTGTATGAATAGAATTTGTCAGATCTAATAGGAGATAGAATAACCAAAAGACCTGTTGCCTTAGATCTTGATGGGGAATGTGGGCCACTCTTTAGGTTTTTACAACATATTATATACCCAAGAAAGGGTGATTCGTAACTCTAAGGTACCAAGATGTTTACCTTCTATATCTTATGAAAGAGGTTCATAAGATAAATCTATGTAGATATCTCATGGTGCACATGTGTGAGATACCAAGCCATCCTCCAGATCTAATTCCTTGATCTACCCCCAGTTAATTTATGCCACGTTAAAAGCCAAGGTCCTAGTAGCTGAGGATAAAGAGTCTATTACATACTTTGGTGGTTTCTATCTTTCAAGAGATATGTGTTCAAGAATGAAGATTATATAGAACCCCTAGAAGAGACAGTGGGTTGGAGATAGTGATAAGATATATGATAAGTTTCTCCAGTTGATCATACTACCAAGACAAATGAATTTGTTGATCAAAGTCTTAAGCCCGATGAAATAGCTGAATACTCTGATGATGAAGAATAAGATGTTGTAGAAAAAGTTGAAAAAAACCATATGTTGTTGAAGGTAGTGATCCGGAAATTTATCCTAAATCTTATAACATTACGTATAGAGATCCTAGTATACTTAGGAGGCTACCAAAAATATAAAATCTTGTTAAGAGAGATGAATAGTAAATAAAGGTTTCATAAGAATATCAATTCAAAATCAGTTCAAAAACTGATGATGAAGATGAGAATGGAAATGAAGAAGAGGAAGAAGAAAATGGTGAAAATGATAATGAATATGAAAGGGATGAAGATGATGGAAGTGATGATGATGATGGCTCTGAACCTAGTGGTGCAAGTGGCTAATTATAAGGAAATATGTTGAGATGCCTCCATACATTCTTCCTTCACCTATTATAACTGCTAATAAACCTATTCTGTATAAAGAAGTAGACCCAAAGCTAAAATTTAAAGATTCTTTTGTTAAGGGGGATAAATACTCATATGTAGAGATATTTTATGAAGTACCAGTAGTGGATAGATTTGATGGTATCTCTATTTCCATTGGTCAGATAGTTTATAACTCTACTATGGTTGAGCATATGGGTGTTATAGCTGCTGTTGAGTAGCATGTGGTTGAGAAAGAGAAAAAAGAGATTCCTTATTTTGAGAAAGGTAGTGATAATCAGTTGGTTGTTTTGGATACTGATGAGCCTCCTTTTAATAGGAATATATAAGTATAATATACTATTGTTGGTCAAAAGGATTATGTTCAGATGACAATGGTATGTCTTGTTGATAAAAAAATGGAATTTAAACCTACCACGGTCGAACACACCTCAACTACATAGTTTTCAGATGAATATAGAAGTCTTGAAGTATTAGTTGTACCTACTAGTGTGGAACCTCCTACCACTGAATCTGTCTTAGTTTTTTTCCAGATCGATGGGTTGATCCTATGGAAGAAGAATAGGGAAAGTACTCCACTGTTGTAAGGAGTCCACTAAATAATAGTGGACCTGAGGTTTTAAATGAGGAAGATCCTAAGGGATCTATGATTACTCAACCAGACTTTGAAGTATTATTAGAAAAGTTTTCTTATGTTAGAACTCTTTCCCCTAAACCTACACCAGCTATTCCAACTCCTTATACCTTACCAGTTGACTTAGTCATAAGGAGTGGCTTGCATTCCTTCGGAGAAAATTTAATCTCAGACTTCAATGAGGTATTGAGAAGTCAGTATCCTCTTTTGAAAAAACTTAGTGAAAAGGATGGTAGACATATTTTTGATTTTATGATCCAATATATCCAACCAAAAATGATGCATCACATACAAGAAGTTGGAATTGGGAATAAGAAGATTGGAAGTGACTTGGAATCTATCAAGTATATGATTGAAGATCTAATTTCAAAATTTTCTACCTCTATGGATAGAATCATAATAAGTATTGAGGATACATATTCAAATACTTATACTTATTATGCTTTAGTAGTGGATGTTGGTGAGTTAAGAATAGTTTCAGAGAGGAAGTTGTAACTTTATCCAATGGTCCTTTTAGTAGAAAACCTGTGATACCTTTGGATACGTTGAGGAAGTTTGAGCACCATACAAACCATGATAATATGGTAATAAGGAGTCATACTAAGGACATGAGATCAGACAAAGAGACTATCACAAAATCCATTAAATATTATCTCTCAAGGATCTACATGAAGCATGATATCGATGAAAACTTAATGTTTTTGGTTGATAATATTCAAATGAATCATATTACTCAGGTATTAAAGGAACAAGTGAGACAATTTAAGGAGATGACTCCTGTGTTGAGTCAGTTTAGGGAGGAGAGGTGTTATTTCATTAGTTCCATGAAACGAGGTGGCCAGATCATTATGAATTTTATAAATATGATGAAGTCATTTCTTTATATTCATGGTCAAGTTTTAGTGTCTCAATAATCCCTTACAATTACCCATAAAGTCTATCTTCGACTGGGAATTTCTCAATATCCAATGGCTCCTCTACCTGATCACTTCCAGCCTTATCCTAGGTCTCCTACTTTGGATTTTCTACATCTCAAGCCAATTATTTTTTTGGAAGATCATCTATGATCTATAGATGGATTAACAATTGGTGTTCTTTCCACTCTTCCTCGACCCAATCCCGATGCCTCAGATAAGGATAAAGCAAAGGAAAAGTGAAAAGGAAAAGAACTAATGGACCCCTTTGCAAAATCCTAAACCTTTTTTGTTATTGTCTTAGATTGTATGTCTTTGATGGGACTTGGTTTGTAATTGTTTTTGATAATCAGTTTGACTGTCTTTCACTTCTTCCTAGTAATGTTCATGAGGGGTATTTCATCCTCATAGCACACACTCTGATGATGTGCTTGTTCTCTTGCCTCTAGTTCAACAAGGCAGAACAATTCACTCCTTGTGATCAATTGAGTTTTAATTATACCTACCAGAAGTTGAGAAGGATGAATCCCATTAAACCATTCCATCTCATCATTTTCAAGGATTATGAGAAAAGAGAAATGAAAAATACATTCCACCATCGATCAGATGAAAAATGGGCCCAAGTTCCTCATCCTGTAGCACCGACATCCAATGAACATGCATTGCCATGATCTTGGACGTAACATCTTCATTTTTTTTCGTTTTTGTTTTTGCTGATGTATTTATGGTTCTTTAGCTTTATAGACCTTCATATTTATATTTTATTTATTAGAAAATTAATGTTAATTAATAATTAATAATTAATAATTCGAGTTTGACTATCTTTCCTATCTATAAGTCTGTTTATTCTTCCTTTATTTTATGTATTTACTATACTTATCTTTAACTTTTTGATAATCTCAAAAGGGGGATAATTTTTATGGAATATTTGTTTTGGTTTGTTTTGTAGACCTTTATATTTTGTGGAATTTATGATTTATTATAGTAATGTTTCTATGTTATATTTAATACTATATGTTTTTAATATTTCTATCATTGATCCATGATACTTACCCTTGATACTTACTATTTTATTATTATTTTTTTGATACCATATGTATATACTATGAATTCTATGTTATGTTTTATATTCCCTTTTATGAAATGTTTTTACATATATACTATTCCTTGATGCCATGATTTTTGATCATAAAAAATGGGGATATTGTTGAAATCCTTGTTTTAATGATCACAAAATCATGATTATAATGATCTTAATGAATTTCATGTTTTCTTTAAGAATATCATATTCTGAGACCGGTGATGAAATTGGATAAGGTAGAGACACCATTGATACTAACACCACCAACTCGAGACACTATTGTCCTTGACTCACCGCTATTATGAAAATATAGCTAAGTCTAAGAAACCATTAGACAATACACCATTAGATGAGATACCTCTAGCAGAGACACCCATCATCCATACACCTTCAAAACATAATTTTGGCTAAGTATGAGACACTACCAGACCAAAAAACTCCATTTGAGTCACCGCTAGCGAAGAGATCTTTTAGCTAAGTTCAAGACACCACCAGTGTCATGCCTCTAGAGTAATGCTGCTAGTGTCATGCTACCAGAATAACATACCTCCAGACTAAGCCACCACCATTTTTTCCTCATACCTTTTTTTTAATAAATTTATTCTAATGAATACATCATCAAATTTAATGCCATTTATTATTTTAATGATTTTATCTTAAATGTTTGACAAAGTGCATTGATGTGAGTGTCATACATACAGTACGAGGAAGCAGAGACCATCTAGATATTCCCGCTACTACTGATAAAAAGAAAAGAAGACTCACTCATGCATATAGGGTGAGGAAGATGCAATAGTGGATGAAGCTGAATGAAATCAAGAGAGCTCAAACTTATTGAACACACATAAAGATGAACCTAATTAGAAACAAGAAGATCTCAGCTAATAAAAATGCTCAATTAGGAAGCCTAACTATACTTTCACATCCAATTATTTTCTCTAGTCAAGTGCAAGAGTCTTCGAAACTCTATTTTTCTAAATTTTTCAAAAGAAATCAACTGAAGATTTACTACAGAATCAAGTTAAGAGTCACAAGATGCATTGGAACAAACATATCATTTATAAACTCTACAATTTTATATTTCTATGTTATACTTATCTTTATTACATATTGAGCAGTGTGTGCTATACTCTGTTTTATATATGCACACTATCTATTGTACTGAACTAAAAGATACATAGATATCTTCTCATCTATTCTTACACCTGTACTCCCACAGATAATAGTGTTAGAGGTCCCTACGTGTCCTATTTATTTTTACTCCCATATATAACTGTGGAAGAGGTTGTGTTTGACTTGGAAAAATTTTAAACTATTATAAAACCTGATCCAGGTTGTGGATCATCTTTTTTATTTTATATAAACTTCTTGGTGTCAGGTGATCACTAAGTGGATAGGACTAAGTCTCAACTTAAGACTGAACTTCTTGTATTCAAACTTTCTTCTGTGCTTTAATTTTTTTTACTTTATTTCCACTTTAAAACTGAAAATTGTTTTTACTGTAAACAAAACATATACTTTAATAGTTTATCTCAATTTATGTTTATATAGTATTTTGATCAAGTAAATTGATTTCAAAGGATCTAATAATATTATATAATTTTCATTTGAGAGCTAATAAATCTTTATATAAATATTTAGAAATATTAATATATATATCATACTACATATTTTGATAAATCAGGATACATTTAAACATTTGGGGGATTTCAAAATAATCCATTTTAAACAAAATTTTTTATTGGGTACTCAATTAACCCACCTATTGAGATAATCACTCCAAAAAACAAAAATATATTGGCATCATCACTTAAATAGGATGTAACCACCCTTCAATTTATGCTCAAATAGAATTTAGAAAAATAAGAGTATAGAAAAAAATAGAAGAAATGATATAATCATACATTATTTTATAGTGTAAGCCTTGAGTTATTCTATAATATTTTTACACTTTAAACATAAGAAAAATTTATAAAAAAATGAAACCTAATAAAAATAATGAAAAAGAAATTAAAAGTGAAAAGATAATAGATTATAGGTGAAACCTCCCTAGAAAGGTTCTAGGATTTTACTACACCTAGTTAGGAAGATTCAGTTGGTTATACCCTATTTGATAGTGGATATGGCTATAATAATTTGATCCACCACGTCCCTTTTATTCCATTTCTCACCCCTTAACAAAATTTTTAGAGGAAACCATAAATAGAGTTCTCCTGTTTTATCACATTGGAAATTAGGTACAAATTGAATGGTGGGGGAAAGAAAAAGAATGGGTCCCTTTATATTTCTTCGAACACCACTTCATTGGCCACATTTTTAATATCACTAAAAGGATTCCAATTTAAAGTTTCTTTAGAAATTATTGTGAAGGCAAATTAATTTAAAATCCTAAATTGAATAATATTCATACATGAATAATCAATATAAAAATACTTCTGATTCATTTAAAGTAACATGAATCATGATCTCACTAGGCGATGCCACTGATAACTTAGGTTCATCATGGGAATCACTATTATTTACACTATCCTCTAGGAAAATCAATGTGTTTGAAATATGTAAAAATTCAAAACAAGGGGAGCTAATAATCATTTATGGTCCAGTAAAATTATAAATAAAATATTTCTAGAAATATTATCTCTATGAATTGGCTCAACTTCAATTTATTCTTCATGTTTTAGTGTTGCTTGGAGTTGGTTTCTTGTGGACATATGTAGGTTTTCAATATACTCCACATTTTATACAAATTTCACCACTTTGAAAGTGTCATATTATAGGGTAATAGAT
This sequence comes from Viscum album, assembly GCA_963277665.1. Lineage (NCBI taxonomy): Eukaryota > Viridiplantae > Streptophyta > Magnoliopsida > Santalales > Viscaceae > Viscum > Viscum album. The sequence goes on from OY728145.1 coordinate 512,828,024, forward strand.
TGGTATAGATGTGTCAATTTATCTTTTTCAAATATTGTGGGATCACTTAATTTTTGTGATTTTATAAATTCTAAAAAATATTCTTCTAAATCACGAGTTCTCCCATAATAAAACAGTCATGAAAATCTATTTTAGGAACCTCATCATGAAGTGGTTGAGTAAGGATGAATTTATCTCTAAGTTGATCTCTAATGGACATAATATATATTTTTAAACTATGAAAGTAGGTGGAAAAATATTTTCTACTTCATCAATTTGGTGTTTTTGTGACTCTAACCTTAAACCATTGATATCATTTTAGGAAGCAGAAAGTATCTATATTTTTCGGTTTAGTTTTTCCATAAATTGAAATATCTCTTCAATTATATTATGTATTCAATCAACCTTGATAGACTCAAAATAATGAAAGTCATATGAATAATCATTGAAATAATCCATTTTGGGCCAATGAAAATAATGATATGCAATGAGTCACTTTTTTAGTTTTTGAAATATCAAATTTTTAAGAGTTTTTATAAAAAATATCATTCCCAAGATGTTATACTCATAAAAATGATTCCAAATTGACGTGTGGGGATTTTTTAGGGATTCTTAGTTAATATATTTATTACCTTATAATGAAATATAGTTTATACCTTGGGTTATTCTAAAGGATGTTTCTCATACACACACTTTATATTATGTCACTATTTATATTAAACATTAATATTCTATAATTGGGGGTTTTATAAAATGTAGGTGATATATATATATATATATATTTATATATAATAAAATGTATAAAGAAACATGAATACATAATATAGTCATTAATAATGAAAAAAAACAAAGGGAAGAGTTGATGTTCTTGGGAGTTTATAGTGATGATATCCTCTTTTTTTAAAAGTACATTTTTCTATATTCTACTTAGTGATGAGATCAAATCCATTCAATCGACACCATTTTTTTAATTTTTATTATCTTATACTGATAAATCTATATAATGAAAAATATCCCTCACTTTATCACCATAATTGTTCTCGAATATATGCAACATTATTATGGAAAAGTATAGTAGATTTGATAATCCAGAGGAAGAGAAAAATAGTGTAAAAAAGGTGGAGAGTGAACACCCCTAATTATTTTAAGAACTACTAATATCATATAATAAAATTAAAACAATAAATTAAGGTAAAAAAAACTCAAAAACACCACCCCCCCCCTTAAAACCACAAAAAGGTTAGATCTCCACAATAATGGAGATAAAATAAGTATATTGTAGGAAATAATTAAATAGAAATCATAAGAGAAGATGATGAAGATGAATAAAAGGGAAGGAAAATATATATTAATAATATAGAAATTTATCATAAAAACCACCAAATAATGTATATAACATGATAAACTAAAATAGAAAACTATTTTGAAAGGATGTTGAGTAAAAATTTATACCCAAGAGGGTTAAAATATTTTGGTTCTAAATATATCCACTGAATTACCTCCCATGATATTCTTATTACATTTAAAAATTTGGGAATGTTTCTATCTTGAATGTTTTTCAAATATATCTTTCTCATCCACCCATAATGTTTTTTCTTATTTTCTAACACGTAGAAAATATTATAGTTGAATTACTAAATAAATATTTTCTAAAATGGTGGAATCTTCATATTTCCCTTCTATGATTTACCAAACATGCATGGAAATTAAGGATACACAATCTCTAATAACATTGGTAGTCTATGTTATATGGGATCATATTATAAATTTCATAGAATTATTCATTTTTAGGAATTAATTTTGTGATTTAATTGGTTGTCTACTGTTTTCATTCAACACTTGGTTCAGTTAGTTGAAATGTGGACCAAAAAACATAAAAACCTACAAAAACAAAATTTCACATTATGAAGAAGTGTAGAAAATGTTCTAGTAAAAAAACTGATTTAAAATAATTAAAATAAAATAATTAATCCATTTTCACAATTAAGATCATATTAATACTAAAATATAAAAAAGTTATAATTACCCCTAAAATAACACTTTGGTGTGATTAAGTACATTTAATTACATAATAACATATGGTAAATTAAGAGCTTAATCAATACCACACACTTAATCATTGCACTCCTGAGAAATACAATAAATTTTACTTTAAAAATGAATAATCCTTCCTAGGTTTAAACATACATGAAAAAAATAAAAAATAAAAACAAAGATTAATTCCTTGTTAAAAATATCACGACTCCATAATAAGTCATACCCAATATCCCAACTCAATTCAAGCAATAAATCAAGCTCAAATAATGTGAACAAAATTGAATTTTGTGGAATTAACAATTTAACAGGTGGAATTATCATAAATTCTATAGTCCAATATTTCTTATACCAATTCAACATTTTCCACCTCCTTTAAAAAACCAAAATGAAATTATTATAAGTCAATTTCCTCCTTCTTTATCTGGTGTTAATTATTACCCTCCACTAAATCCATTCATTTTTGATGATTTGGCCCTTCATTTTTATTTTTTTCAATGCCTAATATGTCATCACTTAATGTGGGATATGAATTTCCATTTTTTAATCTAGTTTCAACAGAAATATATGAATAAAAAATATTGTGAATTGGATCTCTAAGTTAATATTTTAACAAAGGAAAAGTCACTAAAATAAGATTTCAAAATTCAAATTTCCCCATATTATAATTATAATTATAATAATTTTTTTCCATTCAAAATCCATTTCATAATTCTAAAATAAATTATTCCATTGAAGTAATAATTAAAATTTTTCAAAAATAATATAAATTCATCAACTTAAAAATAGGTGAAATATAAAAAACAAGTATGGAATTTTATCTATGTAGGCAAAAATTTAAGGACCATATTTCTAAACTAATAAATATAAAAAAATTAAAAATAAGAAAAAAACATGACAAATTCAGAAAAAATTATGAAAAAAAGAAAATGGGAACACACAAAAAATTCCTAAAAATAAATTTACATCCTCCACCCATAATATTTAACCAAACTTAAATTAAATATTAAATAATATTTTAAAAAATATGGAAAGGGAAACAAAAGTGGTTGAAATATAAAACCTGAGAATATTTTATAGTGGTTTTGTTTAGTTAATATCTTAGTTTCCACCAATTTAAACCTAAGATAAAGAAATAAAAAAACATATGAAAAATAATGAAAAGTAATGGGAAAGGGAAAAGAGTATATAATATTTGTGAACCGGCGCACACCTGTCATACAACATGGGAAAATAAAATTATTTTTCTAATGTAGCACAGAGGTTGACCATGATCATCTCACTTGAAGAGTTTTCTCAATTGTTCACTCACTTAATATAATTCACCTAAAATACTTAGTTTTGTTGTTTTAACTTTTACGAAAATAAAGGAATTTAAAATACATGCAGTATGAAAAATTATAAACTTTTATTAATATTCAATGCTAATAGAATAAAATTAGGAAGAATGAACTTGACCATTATGGTTTGGTTAACGGGTTCTATCATTCTCTCTGTTGTTGTTTAGATTAAGTTTGATAATTAAATTATGAGATCTCATTCTTGAATTACTAATATTTTATTTAGTATTTTGAAATATTTAATTTATATAGGAATCTCAATTCAACATCCTTCTATAATCAAGGTTGATTACAACCTTAATTGAGAGTGTGGCATCTCATAGGACCTGGATCCATTGTATACCATTTCATCTACTAAATAGCTCAAATACATCATATGAAGATATTGTATCTAGTAGATGGGAGGGAAAAGATTTAATAAAATAATAGAAATGAGTTTGAGATCAGCGTCATGGTTGAAGATCACCACACACATTCACATCACTCTTTCCCATCATAAACTTAATAAAACATAATAATTTAAGTACAAAATGAATGGAATTTCATCTTACCTCCCCTGGGAAAAGCCTTAGGTTAGCCCCTCATTTTTGAGGGCAATATGTCACTATGTAAATAAAGAAAAATAAAAGAAGAAAATAAAATAATGAAAAGAATATAATAGATAAGTAGGGGTGACAGAAGAATTAGAAACACTTTAATTTAAATATGAATGCATGTTACATGGGAAAAGAAAACTAAAATAAAAACAAAATCAAAGAGAAATAATAAAGAATCATACTTCATCTATATATTTCCTCTATAATATATCTCCTCTTAAACTCACCCTATCCTCTTATTTATAGGCATGAAATAGTCTTTGGTATATCATAAATGACCATTAATGTGTTTCGGGACATAATGGGTTGTCAACTGTTGAAATTTCAGTTCCAAAATTTGTCCTTAAAATTTTCATGTGGTAACCCATAAATTTGGATGAATCTGAGAAAGTATTATTATATAAAGTTGTTTGAAAATTTGTTACGCGTTTAATCACAAAATTTCATCTCCATCCGCTATGTGTAGAAGAAGCTATGGACCAAATAATTTGAGATTTGTATTCTTTCTGAATGCATCCCAAACCATCCTTCAATGTTGATCATTAAATGGATCATTTAATGAGTTAATAACTTTTTTAAATTAATGGATAAATGATTAAATGAATAATATTTCAAATAAATTTGGAATAATCTCAATTAGAGGTGTGTAGCATGATTTTTTCTTCATTTCTAGAGGTGGGGTCCACCATGTCTACCCGAACAATTTGTAAACTTGATTGATTTTTGGGGGACTATATTTTTTCAAATCAACTATTTTTCTAAAATAAAAAGTTGGAGACAATAAATCAAGGAATTCTAAAAAAATAATAACTTAAATTATAATATTATTTTAAATGTTATTCCCAAAATACCAATGTGAATAAAATATGTTAACATTCCAGAATTAAGCAATTTTTCACATTTTAGCCCAAAACACACCATAAATCCAAAATTGATGCAAATAAGATCAATTTGATAAATTTTTAGGGTTTAAATAATTTAAATACATATAAAAATGATGAAAATATTAGCTCTATCATGAACCCCCTCCCCCAAAGAGGTTATAGGATTTTAATTCCCCTAGTCATGCAATATCATTTTCTTATCCAAAATTTGATGATGGATGCATCTTACATAATTTGAACCACCACATTCTATTTAAACTATTATATATAAGTTCACACCTATTATAGATAAACCCATAAATATACTACATCAGATCTATCCCCATTCCAATTAGGTATAAAATTTATTATGAGGGAAGGAAACAAAATTGTTCATATTCTTTTACTATATCCACCACTTCATTAGCCTCCACTTTAATATAATATAGGGACTTAAAATTTAAATATATTTTATAAATTTTAATGAATAGAACATAGGTTAAAAGATTAGATTTAATATAATTTCAATAAAAAGAATCAATATAATAAAGATTCCCATTCATGTAAAGCATCTTAAATAATGATATCATTTGGAACGACCACTGGTAACTCACTTCAAGAAGGAAAATATTATTTACCTTTACCATCCTCTAGAGAAATAAATGTGTTTGATAAATATGAACAATAAAAAAAGTAGATGTAGTAATAAATTATACTTTAATAGAATCATAATAAAAATAATTCATGACAAAATTATCAAATAGAATTTTATCGACTTCAACTTATTCTTCAAAACATAGAGCCACTTTGAGAAGGTTTGTTGTGGATAGAGGTAGAAAGTCAATATCATCCATATTTTCTTCAAATTACACCACATAATTAGTATATTATTATAGATAATTGGAGAATTAGTGTGGTGTTTATTATTAGTTTTCATTTATTGGTGGACTAATTACCTTTTTAGCTTCTATAATTTTTGACAAAAAATTATCCATGTCTTATTGATCTCCCACAAAAAAATTAGCTAGAATATCTAATCTAAGAAACTCCTTGAGTATTGTTTGAGTAAGGATTAATAGATTTTAAATTATCTCTTTAAATTAATTATTGGTTTCTTCAACAATAAAAATAAATGGAATAAGTTTCAGTTCATCATCAATTTTTTTTGTTGCTTCTATAAACTTAAATATTTGGTCTCATTACGATACGTGAAAAGGATTTACTTTTTTTTCACATCTACTTTAATCGAAATACCTCTTGTATTTGAATATATATTTAATATTCTATAAATTAATGAAAATTAGGCCAATCATGTTATAAATAAATGAAATAATCCATCTTAGGACAATGAAATAAATTATTTTCTATGAAGCTATTTTATGAATTTTTGAAATTTATGAAATTATTTTGTTTTTGTAAAAAATAGAGTATTTAAGCTCTTGGACTCCCCATAAATAGTTCTAAATTGATGCAATGGATTTTTTCATGGATCCCTAGTAAATAATTATTTTATATAAGAATGAAATATAGTATAACCCTAGGGTTGTTATTAAGGAGGCCACTCACTCAATCTATTTCACTATTGTCACTATTTATACTGAAATAAAATATACTATAATAATGGGTTTTATAAAATTTATTTGAAATATATATATAAAATATAGAAAAAAATACAGACTTAATGCTGTTAATAAGGATCAAATAAATAACAAAAGATTTATTTTTATTGGAAGTTCATAGTGACATTATCCTTATTATTTAAAAGTATAATTCTTTATATTCTATTTATTGATGAGATTAATACATTTCACTTAAAACACTCTTGTTTGAATTTTGATAATACTATACAAAGAAATCTATATGTTGGATAATCTACCTCACCTTATTACAATAATTTTACTCCACTATATGTAGTATTATAATGAAAAATGATAGTAGAAATGATGATAAGGAGGAAGAAAATAGTATTATAGAAATGGGTGAGAATTAATAACCTAATAAATTTAACAAGAAATAAAATCATAGACTAAAATTACATGAATACAATAATTCATGAGAAAATCAAATTACGACTTCTTTCCCCCATAAGAAACAATGGGGGTTTATCATCTACAAACAAGTAGACAAAAGAATCATGGTGGGGGAAGTCACAAAAGAGTAAAATTAAGAGAAGAAGTTGTGGAAGAATAAAAGGTAAGACTAATATATATTAATAATGTAGAATAATATTATATAAAAACACCTCCTAATATATAGAACATGTAAAACTAAAATAGAAATCTATTTTGAATGAAGGTTGAGTAAAAATTTCTAGTCATGAAGGGTGAAATATTTTGGATCAAAATCTATTTTCTGAATATTTTTACATGGTATCCCTAATTAATTGTCAATTGTTGGAATTTTTCGTTCTTGAATATTTTTTGATAATGTATTTCACATTCACCTAGAAATAGTTAGCTTCTTTAGACAAATATGGTGAATTATATAAAGAGATTACCAAAGAAAAATTTTCTAGCCTATAAAACTGAAGATCCTTTATGATGTTTTTGTTTTTTAAAGGTTTTGTATTTGTTGAAAAATAATCTTTTTTTGTAAAAGAATGTTTTTTTTAAATCAAGTGAAAGATGTGTTGCTAAAAATTTAAATATGTTTTCTGAAAACTTGCTGATAATTTGAATAAATAAATATGTTTTTCAAAGTTGGTGATCAGACACACTAGATTGGAACTAGTTCATTAGAGTGAGTTTTTGTATAAAATTCAGACGTTTATGAAGATAAAATTAAGAAAGTTTGCTATTTTTTGAGTGGTGAAGTTAGAAAAGTTGTTTTTAAAGTTGATGATGGGAAGTTGGATTACTTTCCAAAAAAATCTTATGATTCTTTTATATTCTTTCAAGTCTCTAAAATATCATAAATAAGTCATGATATAAGCATAATTTTTTAGGAGTTGTAGAAACTAATACATAGGAATGATCTTGATGCCTATAAATCAGATTCAATTTCTATAAGAAATTCAATATGACTGATCTGAGGATAAAAGTCAATCGAACTGAGCTGAGGAAGAAAGTTAATCAGACTTAGCTGTGGAAGAAAGTAAATCAGACTGAGCTGAGGAAGAAAGTCAATCAGATTGAGCTGGGGAAGAAAGTCAATCAGACTGAGCTGAGGAAGAAAGTCAATCGAATTGAGATAAGGAATAAAGTCCATCGGACTAAGATAAGGAATAAAGTCAGATCAGACTGAGCTGAGCAAGAAAGTCAGATCTGACTAATCTTAGGAAGAAATTCAATCGAACTGAGCTAAAGAAGAAATTTAGACCAGGATGAGTTGAGGATGAAAGTCGGATTAGAATGATCTAAGAAAGAAATTCAGATCAGAATAAGATGAGGAATAAATTCAATAGAACTGAGATAAGTAATAAATTCAGATCAGATTGAGATGAGGAAGAAAGTCACATCGAACTGAGCTAAGAAAGAAATTCAGATCGGGCTGAGCTAAGGAAAAAAGTCAATTAGACTAAGATGAGGAAGAAATTCAGATCAAACTGAGCTAGGGAAGAAAGTTAGATTGGTCTGAGCTTAAGAAGAAGATCAACTCAGACTAAGATGAGGAAGAAAGTCAATTAGACCGAGCTAAGGAATAAATTTAAATTGGTCTAAATTTAGGAAGAAAGTTAGATCATACTGATCTAGGAAAGAAATTTAGATCATATTAAGCTGGGGAATAAAGTTAGATCAGATTGAGTTAAGGAAGAAAGTCATCTAAGATGAGGAAGAAAGTTATATCGAACCGAGATGAGGAATAAAGTCAGATCAGACTGAGTTAAGGAAGAAATTTATATTGGACTGAGTTGAGGAATAAATTCACATTAGACTAAGATAATGAATAAATTTAGATAATAATGAGATGAGGAAGAAATCAATATTGGACTAAAAAGTTATAATGAATTGAGTTTTCAAGAATATAATTTTTGATCTTTTGTTGAAAATTTTAGAAGATTTTATATAGAATTCAAGAAGTTTTGAGAAGATAAGAGAAGATATGAGATGGTTTTAAGTGGTCAAAGATAAAGTTCAAATGAACATTAAATTCAATTTTTTGTAATTTGGGTAAGTAGAAAAAACATTTTAGTTTCCCACCTTTATGTATTTTAGGTCACCTATAAATAAATACATAGTTCATACATACTTTGTAACCATTCACATGTATGAAAAAGATAGTTAGTACAAAGTTCATTTTATAGAGGATTTATAGAACGAGATCTAATTAGAAGATCATACAACTGAATGTTTTGTTTATTGTACTGAGGAATATTAGATTGAGGAAGACTAGATTGAGTAGTTGATAAAAGTTTACAAGGCACAAGTTTTTTTTATTGATAAAAAAAAGTTTCTTCATGCATAGATTGAGAAAAGTTGAATTAAACTGAGTTTATCAGACTGAGTTTATCAGATAGAGACAATCAAACTGAATCACATTGGACTAAGGTTCTAGAAAAATATTTTGTGGAGTAAAGATTTTTGAATTTTCTTTTGTAGCTCCAATATTTGTAACCAAACTTTGTAAACTGATGAGTGTTAGTATAATCATTTTTATCAAGAGATAAAAGGTGTCTAATGGGAGTTAGCACAATTTTTATTCACTTTTTAATAATATTGAATTTACATTGACCCATGGGAGTGGCTATGGTAATGATGTAGGTTATTACACTAAGACCAAACCTTGTAAATATCATGTGATTTACTTTTGTCCTAATTTTTTCATGCATGAGTATTTACTAAAAGATGATAAAATAATGAACTTTAATAGGTTTTCGTGGTTAATTTTCTAAAAATTTTAAACTTATAAAATGAAAAAAACTAATTCAACCCCCTTTCTCAGTTGTTATTTGATTATTTGAAACTTTAATTAATATCAGAGTTCAAGGTTCCCTTATTTAATCCTTATCAAGTATAATATCAATTCTATCAATAGTAGAGGACTTTATATATTTTATGGAAAAAATTATTATGGTTAGAAAAATATGATGATTCCATATCTCTTATCTCTTGGCTTGAATGTTGTTGATTCTTCTGTAATTGGTCTTCCACCTATTGATAAAGATGATCCTATAATGTTTGCTAAAAATAGAAATATTGATGTTTATGGAAAGGATAGAAATGATATCATTATTTATCTATTAAAAAATGTTTATATGAAGGTGATGGGTCTCAAAAATTTAAATAGAATGTGGTACAACTAGGAAAATATCTTTGAAAAGAGTACTAAAGTGGAGGAAGAAAAGCTACAAATCTAGAATCGTAAGTTTGCAGAAATAAGAATGAGATGTGAAGAAAATATTGATTAATAATTTACCAGAGTAAATAAAGTTTTTAGCAATATTAGAGGTTTTTGATATGTCTTAGAAGATTCTAAAATTTTGAAGAAACTCATGAGAAATTTTCTAGACAGGTTTGATTCTAAAATTTCAGATTTATATGATAAATATGATTTATCTCTTGATGAGCTGTATAAATTTCTTATTTCTCATGAAATGAGAGAAGCTATAGTATTAAAAAAGAATATGAAATATGAAATGAATTTTGAAGCTATGAGAAATATGAAAATTCAATATGTTGAATATGTAGATATTTGTGTTTCTAAAGATAAATAGAATGATGATTTTAATGATAAAATCATGTCTCTTATTTATAAGAATTATAGAAGAGGAATAGAAAAATATAGAGAAAAAATTCCTCTAATTTTTTTGAGTGTGGTGGAATTGGTAACTTTTATATGAACTACCCTAAGAATAAACTTGGATAATATCGAGATGATTCTCTTAAAATACCTCAATGGAAGAAGTGGAAAAAAATTTCGAAAGAAGAAAAGTCATCCAAAAAATATAAGAAGAAGTTTATTGGGAACAAGAAAATTATGTTGAGTAATAAAGCTGAATCAGACTCAACTAAAAACTATTCTTAAAAAAATAAAAGTTTATAAATGGTTACAATATTCATTGAAAAAGTTAAGAAAATAGATGACTCCTCAAATAGGGAAGAAAAAGGAGGTGAATAATCTTACAAAGAGTATCAGCTTAGAATAGAACTTGTTGCATGTCTTGAGATAAATAGATATCTCATGAAAGAAATTATAATGATAAATTAAGATAGTGGAAAAGTTTTTAAAGGTGAAAAATATATTTTCAAGAAATAAGAATAATTCATCCAGGAGATCTTAAAAACTAATAATTTTTGAATAGGGAAAGATGATTGAAGATCTCAATAAGAATTTGGAAACTAAGGAAGTGGAATTTAGAAAGTCTCAATCAAAACTTATTGAGGACAAAATTACTTTAATAAAGATGAATTAAAACTTTAACAAATCTTAAAAAGTAAAATATGAAACTTCTAGAGTTACTGAGAAAGATCAAATCAAGAAATAGATGAAATCCTCACCCATAAAAAATAATGTTTCATCTGATTTTTCTATCATTTCATGTGATGAGAGAAGTATTGGGAAAGCATGGGTTAAGAAGGGATATGAGAATCTTATCACATCTACAAAATCTTGAAACTCCCTTAGTAAGAAATATGGTACACACCCATAGTATGCTAAATCAGAAAGAAGTTATCATCCTTAATAAAGTTTCTACATAGAAAAATATTAATTCAATAGAAAATTAATTTTTAATGGTTTTAATGGTGTTATAAAATCTATGGAAATAAGGAATATAAATTTTGGCATAACTTTTCACTTCCTAGAAGATAGTTTGAATAGAGTGTAAGAAATTGTGGAAGAAGAATAAATAATTTTCTTAAAACTCAGCAAGTTGGAAAAATAAAAATCTAAGATGCTAAAAAATTTCTAAAGGAAAACAAATTTGAATATATGAAAGAAATGGTTTGAATATGTGGCCAGGATGGTCATTATATTGAAAAATGTATAACAATACTTTCAGAACAAGTTTCTTATAGTAGAAAATATAAGGAAGCTGGAAAGAATAAAGTTGAGGAAAAAACTTTTGTTGTTGAGGCAAGTTTGAAAGAATGTAAAAATAAAAAACCACAGATACTTGAAAATGGGTTTTCTTCACACATGAAAAGTGATATAAAAATTTGGAAACATGTTGAAAATTATTATGGAAGAGTAGTCACTTTTGGAAATGATATTTCCTTGAAAATCATAGGAATATGAACTATTGAGATGGAACCTTAAAAACTTAAATTAAAAGAAGTTTTTATTTTTGACGGGATCAAACAAAAAATACTCAGTGTGCGTAAACTTTATAAAGATAGAAAATATTTTTTTCCATAAAAGATTCTTATATCATCATAATTATTAAAGATAATAAAGTTATTACAAAAGTAGAAATAACTAGAGGAAATATTTTTCAGATTAAAGAAATTTACAACTCATGTTATCTAAGTGATGAAGATTAGAATAAGTTGTGGCACAGAAGGCTTGGCCAAATTGGAAAGAAAATCATGAAAAAACTTTCCAAATCTAATGCTATTTGAAATTTTCCATAATTGAAAAAATAGAAGAAGATACTTGTTTAAATTTTCAAAAAGAGAAAATCACTATTAAAAGTCATAATAAAGTTGAGATTCAATATACCATACCTCTTGAACTTATTTATTCCAATTTATGTGGGATGATTATAAATCAATCAAAAAAAGCATATTTTTACTTTATCACTTTTATTAAAAACTTTACCCAGATGAACAACATCATGTTTATGAAGCACAAGTCAGATCCTATTAAAATATTCAGATTCTTCATAAAAGATGTTAAGAAAAAAATGGTGGTTTATATAAAAAATATGATAATAGATAATGGAATATATTTCACATGAAATTCATTAGAAACTTATCTTAAAAATCATGGTATCAAACATCTTTATAGTGATCCCTACACTGCATAACAAAATGGAGTAATACAAAGGAAAAATAGAAGTTTAATGGACATGGGTAGAAGCATGTTAGCAGAATATAAAATTTCTAAGTTCTACTAGAGAGAAGCTATTAGTACTACTGTACATGTTCAGAATAGATGTTTTTTGATACCAAAATCCAATATGACTTCTTATGAAATATTATATAACAAAAAACCTTCATTGAAGTACTTCAAAGTTTTTGGATGTCTATGTTTACTAAAAATAAAAAATCTGGATCTTGGAAAATTTGATGAGAAATATAAAGAAGTAATTTTCATAGGATACCCACCCAATGGAATAATTTAAAAATGCTATAACAAACATTTAAAAAATTTAGTATATTCCTATGATGTGAAAGTTATTAAAAATTCAAGTTCCCTTAAAAAAGTTGTTCAAAATGATGTGGAAGATAAATTGAAAATTTATAATGAAAATAAAAGTAAGAAAATTTAGGTTTATGAAGATTTTGATAAATCTTATGGTGATGAAATTAAATCTGGTAGAAAGATTTTGAAAATTTGAACTCTAAAAAAATTTTAAATCCAAAAACATTACTTGAAATTAGAAAGCCCCTGTTCAAACATGAATAAAGTTGATATTGGAAAACCAAACTTCACTCATCTCAAATGTTGAACCAGAATTTGTTCGAGGATCTATTCAACACAAATAATGGGTAAATTATATGAATAAAGAGTTGTATTATATTGAAAAAAACAACACTTGGGAACTTGTTCCACATTCAACCAATAAAAATGTTATAAAAAATTGGGTTTACATAAATAATTTGAATAAACAAATAGAATTTTCTAGAAACAAATAAATATTTATTTGCAAAGGCTATGAATAGGATAAAGGTGTGTATTTTGAAGAAACCTTTTCTCCAGTTTCAATATTAGAAACTATTATAATGTTTCTAAAAGTTGCTGCACATAAGAATTAAATTTTTTATCAGATGGATGTAAAGTCAGTCTTTCAAATGGTGAGATTAAAGAAGAAGTTTACATTGATCAGCCTTGTGGATTTTTTACTTGAGAATATGGAATAAAAGTTTTTAAATTGAAGAAGGATTTTTATGGGTTGAAACAAGCCCCACATGCATAGTATTCTAAACTTGATAATTTTTTGACAATCTTGAATTTTTATAAAGGAAAAGTTGATAGAAAATTTCATGTTAAAGAAGTTACCTCCATAACCTTGATTGTAATTGTGTATCTGGATGATATAATGTTTTTTGGGGGTAGATAAGATGTTTTTAAAATAGTTATTAAATAAATGAAGAAAAAATTTGTGATATCAATATTGGGAGAATTAACTTTCTTCCTCAGTTTACAAGTTCAAAAAAATGGAAAATACATTTTTCTATCTCAAGAAAAGTATTCCAGGGAATTATTAAAAAGGTTTGGTATGGTATAATTCAAATAAATTTCTTCTCTTATTTAATTTGGTATAATGATTATTAAATATGAATCTAGAAAAATTATTAATCAAAAAGATTTTTGAAATCTGATAGAAAATTTTATTTATCTCATATCCTCAATACCTGATATTGTTTATGATGTAATGTTGTATTACAAATATCAAAGTTATTTGAAAGAATCTCATATGTTGGTATCAAATAAAATTCTTAGATATGTTAAAGGAAAAACTTCATATTGTCTTTTATACAAAATTATTTGTGAAATGAACTTTTATGGTTATAATAATGACGATTGGGATGGAGATTGAAATGATTGAAAATCAACTCTAGAGGAACCTTATTCTTGGGTGAAGGTTATGTGAGTTAGAATAGTAAGAAACATAGTTTAGTAACTTTTAGCATATAAAAATCAAAATATGTTACAGCTACTTAGGATTATACTCATATGTTATGGATGAAAGTTTAGCTGGAAGATTTGAAAGTGGAAGTTTCTAAACCATTGGAGATTATTTGTGATAATCATAGCTTAATTGATCTTTCAAACAATCCTATAAAATAGTAAAGATAAAAAAAATTGATATAAAGTTTCACTTTATAAAAGAGAAATATGCTATTGGAGAATTTTTTTCAGGAATATATTACAAAGAAGTATCAAATTGGTGATATCTTCATAAAAGGAATTCCTAATGAAATATTTTTAGAATTGTGGATATAAAAGCATATTCATCCTCCACTAAATACTTCCTAAACATATTAATTCTATCACTGTGTTTTGGATTATATTTACAAAGGGGGAGAATATGTATAACTTTATACTTCAATAGAAAAAGAATTAATTTTCTTCTTAAATGAATCTAAAGCCGTGGTTATCATAAAATGGGGGAGAGAAAACGAAAATTGAGAGGAAAAGATAAAAGTGAGGGGGGAGTTTATCTTAACATGACTACAAAATTTTCTTATCACCGAGGGATGGAATTCATTAAAAAACATCACTTTATCTAGTAGTGTGGTGTCAATAAATTCTTTTTTGAGAAAGGATGTGTTTTTGGTTAAAGATAAAAACATGAGTTGCGAAAAAGTATAAATGTTTGAAAAATAGTGAGTTGAAAAAGTTGTTAACAAAAGTTGTCAACAAATCAAAAGGGGGAGATTAAAGATCCTTTGTGATGTTTTTGTTTTTAAAAACTTTTTTATTTGGTGAAAACTAATCTTTTTTATAAAGGAATGTTTTTTGTAAATATGGTGAAATTTGTGTTTATGAAAGTTTATAACACGTTTTTTGAAAATTTTATGAGAATCCAAATTAAGAAATATATTTTTCAATGTTGGTGATTAGACATACTGGATAAAACCTAGTTCATCAGAGTGAGTTTTTATATGAAATTCAGAATTTTATGAAGATCATATTCAAAAAGATTTCTATTTTTTTGCATCTAAAAGTTAACAAAGTTTTTTTGAAAGTTGTTGATGGTAAGTTGGAGTACTTTTCAAAAAAAAATTGATGATTATTTTCTATTATTTTAAGTCTCTAAAATATCATGAAGAATTCATGATACAAAAATAAGTTTGTAAAAGGAGTTTTAGAAACTGATACATAGGAAGGATATTGATGCCTATACATTAGATTCATGTTTTGGTAAGAAATTCAATTAGACCGAGATAAGAATGAAATTCAATAAGACTAAGATGAGGAAGAAATTAAATTAGAATGAGATGAGGAAGAAAGTCATATCAGACTAAGATGAGAAAGAAAGTCAGATAAGACTAATTTGGGAAAGAAATTCATATCAGACTAAGCTAAGAAAAAAAGTCAATTAGATTGAGATAAGGAGGAAAGTTAGTTCATAATGAGTTAAGGAAAAAAATTCATATAAGAATGAGTTGAGTAAGAAAGTTAGATTAAATTAAAATGAGGAATAAAGTTATATTATAATAATAAGAGGAAAAAATTCAGATTAGAATGAGTTGAGGAATAAATTTTATCAAACTATGGTGAGGAAGAAAGTCAGATCATATTAAGTTGAGAATAAAAGTCAGATCAGATTGATATTAAAAAGAAAGTTAGATCAGACTAAATTGAGGAAGAAATTAAGTCAAACTATAATGAGGAAGAAAGTTAGATTAGACTAATCTGAGTAAGAAACTCATTTTAGAATAATCCAATTAAGAAATTCATATCATACAGATATAAGTAATAAAATCAACTCAGATTGAGATGAGGAAGAAATTCAATCAGAATGAATTGAGGAAGAAAGTCATATAGGACTGAGCTAAGAAAGAAAGTCATATCTAATTGAGTTGAGGATGAAAATCATATTGTACTGAGCTAATAAATAAATTCATATCATATTAAGCTAAGGAATAATTTTATATAAGACTGAATTAAGTAATAAATTCAAATCACACTAAAAATTTCTATCAAACTGAGTTTTCTAGACTATAGTTTCTGATATTTTATTGAGAATTTGAGAATATGTTCTAGAAAATTCAAGAATTTTTGAGAAGATACCAGAAGATATGAGAAGGTTTGAATAGGTCAAAGATTAAGTTCAAATGAACATGAATTTTGGGTTTTTTAATTTGGGTGAGTGGGAAAAACATTTCAGTTTCCCACCTTTACCTATTCTAGGGAACCTATGAATAGATGAAAAATGCATTTGTACTTTTTAACCATTCACATGTGAAAAAAGGGGAAGTGATGAAAAATTCATGCTAGATATGATTTCCATATTGAGATCTTATTAGAAGATCATATAACTGAATGTTCTATTTACCAAACTGGGGAAGATCAGACTAAGGAAGACCAGTCAGATTATTCGAGTAGAGTTTGTAAGGCACAAATTTTTTATTAACAAAACAAAAAGTTTCTTCAAGAGTATATTGGGAAAAGTTGAATCATATAAAGTCTATCAAAATGAGTCTACCAGACTATATTTATCAAACTGAGACAATTAGACCCAGGTACATCAGACTAAGGTTCCATACAAATATTTTATGGAGTGAAGAGCTTTGATGTTCATTTTCTTTTTTAGTTCAAATTATTGTAAGAAAACTTTGTAAGCTGATAGAAGTTAGTATAACCATTCCTATAAGATATAGAAGGTATCTAACTATAGTTGAAATAAGTTTTATTCACTTTTTCATAATAGTGAGTTTCTATAGACCCATTGGAGTGTCTATGGCATGGATTTAGGTTCTCACATTGAGGCTGACCCTTGTAAATATCACGTACTTTAATTTCTTTCCTACCTTTTCATGCATGCGTATTTACTAAAATATGATATTGCAAATGACTTTAATAGGTTGATAAGATTATGTTTTTAAAATTTTGAAACTTATAAAAAGATAATAACTGATTTAACCCCCATTCTTAATTATTATTCAATCCATTGGAACTTCAAAATATCTTTATATTTTTCTTCTCTGATTTTGCATGCATTTATGGATATGAAGGAGGTAGAATAATGCATATCCATAGTTGAATAAAATGATTCTAGTACACCTATAATTCCTCAAAAAAATTTAATCTCATTTACTTTGGTATTTTAGGGGATATAATCACATCATTGAATGTCCCCATAACTATGAACATATTGTGAGGATTGGATTTTTTAGCTTCATTTAGTCCACCAATGTACATATTTATCACATGTTCCTATTAAATGAAATGTGTACTAATGAATGTAAAATCATACAATAAATTAATTTAATAGTTTTGGTTAGTGTTGAAAATTTTCTTGATGAAATAAAAACTTATTTAAAATACATATTATTCCAAAGATATTCCATTCTCACAATTAAGAAAACATTATTCCTAACACCTTAAAAAGTGAAAATTACCTGTAAAATTTTTTATGGGATTTAATACATTGAATTATAAAATAAATTATGTTTATTAATTTTCATGATCAATCCCCCAAACTTAAGCATTGCACTCTAAGGCAATCAAATGGAATTTACTAATAAAAAGAATCATTCGACCTAGGTTCAAACACACATAATAAAATAGAATAGAAGCAAATATTAATTAATTATTGAAACTTTTATGCCTCTTTAATAAGTCTTATATATTTTATCTCTTCAATTAAATCCATTTTTATGTTCTAAGACTGAAAAAATTGAATTTGGTGGAATTAACCTGTTAAAAAGTGGCAATATCATTAATTCCTTAGTCCTATGTTTCTCTTGACAAATTTTAATTTCACACTTCCTTGATACAACCAAAATTACATTTTTATATGTCAATTACCCCCATCCACATCTAATGTTCCTTATTCCACTCACATAAATCCATTCATTTTTGATAATTAGGAAACACATATTTGTTTCTTTTTCAGTGCCTAATATATAAGAACATCATGCAGGATATAGAATTACCATTTCAATCTAATTTAAAAGGAATTATATTAATAAAAAATATTTTATTTGGATCCTAGAAGTGTTCTTTTTAACAATGGACTAGTTACTCTAGAAATAGTTACAAATTTTAGTTTCCCCATGTTATAATACTAATTTTACTAAAATTTACTCCATTCACAATCCTTTTCCCAGTTATCCAAAAAAATTTCCCATAGAAGTAGTAACATAACATACTATATAATTATATAAATTCAATATATTAAAAATAATTTAAATCTTCAAAAAATTCATGGAACATTCTCTAAGAATGAAAACATTTTATGGTCAAATTTATAACTTAAAAAACACAAAAATAATTAAATAGATTTTTTTGAAAAATTCATAAAATAACATAAAAAAAATAAAATGGGAACATACCCAAAATTCATTAAAATATATTTAAATAACCCCTCACATAGTATTTATCAAACCTTATATTTATTATCAAAGTAAATTTAGAAAAATAATGGCAGGAAAACAAATGAGAAGGAAATATACAACCTGAAATTATTTTTCTATGGTAGCCTTTAGTTAAGATCATAGTTGTTGTGACATTAAACTTTATCAAAGTAATGTAAAAATGAAAATAAGAAAAATAAATAAAAATAATGAGAAAAAATGATATACTTTTGTTGATACCCCTTGAAGAGGTACTAGGATTTTACTTCCTATAGTCAGACTATTTTTGTAGGTTATACCCAATGTAATGGTGGATGTGGCATGAATTATTTAAACCACAAAAACCTGTTTATTACATTTCCAATACCTTCTCAATAATTATTAAGGATACCATAAATAATGTACTTTAACACCATCCTCTTGAAAATTAGGTTAATCATGCTTTATGGGATAATAAAAAAATAATGTGTCGTCATTTTTATAATGACCAAAACTTCTTTGGCTTCTTATTTAACATCATATAGGACCTACCTATTTAATTTTTTGAAGAAAATTTACTTATGAAAAAGTCAGTTTAAAGCTCAAATTGAATAGAATTAAATCAATAAGAATCAATTTAAATATTACACTCTTCATGTAAATCTACTTGACACATGATCTATTTAGGAAATTATATTGGAAACTCAGTCTCTATAGGGTAATATTCTTCATCTACATTATCATCTAGGGAATTCAATGTGTTGGATAAATCTAAAAATTCAATATAAGGGGACATAATACTCAAATATTCTTCACCAAAATATAGAAGAAATGAATTCATGTAAATATTATCACCTAGAATTTGATTGAAATAAATTTATTATTCAAGTATTAATGCCTATGGGAGTTGGATTACAACACCCATAAAATTTAGTTTAATATAACAATAAGCTCGATATATTTCTTAACACACTACACTAAGCATCATAAGATATACAATAAACTATAAACATATTATTATTTAAATTTGACTAATATAAACTAGTAATTGAATTGGAGGGTATGAAAAAGATTAAAATCATTATAAAATATATTTATAATGGTCCAAATAAATAAAAATGCATTGATTAATTATTATTAAATAAGCACTGCATTTTTTGTGAAGTCAATTTATGCTAAAAATTTTTTCCCTAAAAAATGGTTTTATTACATTTCATAGAAAAATATTAAAATTAATTTTTTCCACTTTAGAAATTTTATTTTATAAAAGGGTATCAATTTCTGAATCATCACTAGGATAATTTTTTAGATTTTTCTAAAAATATTTATTTTTATTGAAAAGTGAAAATGCACAGTTTATTAAAAACTCTCTTTTCTATTCATGTATATATAGAGTCCCATTTTATTTAAATTTTATTTAAAATTTAATTAGTTCATTTTGATTAAAAATTATATAATTCATTTCAATTTAATTAAAATCATGCTTAATTTATTTATAAAACTATTTTACAATTAAAAAAAATTTTCTGGAAAAACTTTTTTCATCATGTTTGGCCAGTTTATTTTAAAATTAATTTCTATCACTTAAAGAGATTGAATTTGATAAAACTAATTCTATATTTGAAATAAAAATTTCTAAATTTATTATTTATGTAAACTTTATTTTTTGTCATAATGAATTGTAAGTGTAGTAAATATTTCTCACCTAGGTAAGGGTAAAATAGGTAATTAAGGTTAAAAATAATGTGATATGGCCATAAAAATATATCTAACTCCAAAAACATTTCAATTTGATGAATTTATTTTGGCCATACTCAACCAAAATTCATTGATATGGAAATTTGGGGCCATTTTTCTTTGATAATTTCTTTTATTATTATTTTAATTAAAAAATAAATAAAAAATTACACTCTCTTTGTTTTAATATCTCTAATATTTTTTCACAAGGATAAAAATAGGTTATATATTATCCTAAATAGTTATATTAAATATGAATTGTCTTTTTATCATGGTAATTTTTTTATAATTTTTAGTGATGGAATGGCTTCCTTAAATGCTTACACAACACCCGCACACTGTTTGTGTAAGGAGTAGAAAAATCAAGTGAATGGTCTAAAAAAAATACAAAGAAATATTTTATAGATAATTTATGGTTATCCATGGTTTTTTTGGATATAGTGTGTGTTAAAATTTTATATATGAATTAAATTAATGTTTTTATTTTTTTGAGATAAATATTTGAATAGTACCAAAAATAAATTTAATGGTATCATATGTTAATAACATATTATTAAATGAATTAAAATTCACAAAAATCATATCATATATCTAGTTAATATAATTTAGTTTAGAATATCTTCCATTTTCAATATATGTTTCAATTTCCTTTTTATAGTAACATTCTTCTCCCATAAGGGTAAAGAACATTCATACCATTGTAACCATCAAAGGGTAAACAAGGGTTAAAACTATGAGATAAGTGTAAAAAATAAACAAAACTTGTATAAATATTATTTTATGTGATAATTTAGGCTTATCATCATCTAAAATTTTAAATATATTTATTTAGATCTAATTTATCATTAAATTTAATTTATATTAATTAAATTATTTATGTAATTCAATGGGTTCCCTCTCCTCTATTATATAAGGACACTACCTATCTTCTATTCTTCACACTTCCTGAGACACATGGATCAACTAAAAACTAAAAAAAATTCTTTTTAAATTAATCAGTTACATTCTAGATTTGTTTTTCTTCTTAAAAGACCACCCCTATAGTCCTTAAGGAGGGATCCAAATGAGGTTCTTCAAAGTGAGGTAATCATCATACCCAAATGTTTTCATTTTATTTCTTCTTACACCTACATAAATTATATCCTAAAAATTATAATATAATAACATCAGTATCTCTAATAATTTGAAATGTAATTATGTTAATTTAATAACCTTATTCATCACCTTTTTCTATCAAATGGAAAAATATATCATCTCTTGTTCGTACATGTACACTAACACCTTCAAGAAGTGAACCAATCCATTTTCCATCACCACATAAAATGGATATTTATAATGATGGATTTAAAAAATATATAATATAAATAATATTATTATAGTTTTGGAATGGTGAATTATTATTCACCTTTATTTCACTCCATTATTTAGAAAATGGAACCATCACTCGCTAGTATGTAAAGACTACCATCTCCTGAAGTGATGTGGTTCATTTTTCATCAATATTTTTTATTAATAGTTATAAAAGTGTATATAAATATTAAATATTATTCTAATGAAATGATTAAAATTCTTGGGATGATAGAATCATGATCAATTTACATGGACCATAACTTTTGAACAAAAAATTATATGAAAAACGAAACAGTTAACACCTAGAAATCACATTTTTAATAAATAGTTATTAATAAGTGGGAGTTGAAATGTTATAATTGGACCATATTTTATTTTTTAATCATGGTTATGGTTATATTATATAATTATAATACATTTAAATTTATTATATAGGTTTTTATATTTCTTATGAAGCAATTCAGGCATGAGGTAAGCGTTTCTCATATCACTTCAATTTTTGTGATACATATTTCATATTCAACACTTTTTTCCTTTATATGGTGTATATAATACCCATGAATGTATTTTATAATGATTTTAATGAATATTATAGGGATTTAAAAATCTATATATTTTTATCTCTTTTATGAGGTTTTGATTTAGAGATTACCAATATTGTAAGGGTTTTACATCTCAATGTTGATTCATTGAGTTATTTTTGATATAATGAACCTATTCATGATTATGAGGTATATATAATATCCCTTTGAAATGTTATATCATGAATATAAATATTTTAATTATATTTATATTTTTATTTGAAGTTATTCTAGTAAGGGGTTATGATTCAGAAGTTACCAAAGCAGTATGATTTATTTCTTCAAAATAACTTTTAATTGGGATTATTTCTATTTAAAATTTAATTGGGGTAATTTTATGAGTAAAATATTATAAAATCCCATGAATTTTCTTATAATATGTATAATTATGAATAATTCATGTTTTCTTCTCATTTTTCTCGATTTGGTACTCAAATAGAACTAAAAGAATATTTTTAAGTAAAACCGAATGTATTTCTTCTTATGGATGGGAATGTTTTTCAAACATGTCCATATTTTAGAAAATATATTATAAAAAGTTATTTTATATGATAAAATTATTATTTAAGTCATTTTAATCTATGTTTTACTTTTTAAAAAATGTTATAAAAGGAATCTTTTTACCATTTTACGAATGAGGAGTTTTTTTGACTTATTACCAAAGTTTAAACATAATTATTTTATTATATATGCCATTAGTGGATATTATATCCATCACGAACTTACTTTTAAAGAAAAAATTATTTAATTAGTTCCATTTTTATTTTAAAATAAATTAATTTTCTCAATTTTCTGGGAATTTTTAGTTTTAATGTTATCGATGGAAAATGTTATTTTCTATGTTTCCAAATAAATGTTTTAAATATTATTTTAAAAGCTTTTTTCATTCATGTCAACATCCTTTGATATTTATTATGATCCCTAGGGTATATGGTATTATAACACCTTCTATATTTTCACTCTATATGGTTTTTGATAATATGTAAATTTATATGAAACCAATTTTCTTTAAATAGGTCAATTAAGACACAATGAATTCTTTAATGATTATTATTAAGACATGTTTATGAAAACATACTTATTTTACACAGGTTATGTTACGATGAATGATAAATATTTTCATGATATTATAGCATACATATTAATGGATTATGATTATGTGATTAGTGGTGTGTTATATCCCTCTAATGTATTGGGTAATGATTAATATTTTATGAGATCAAAGGTTACATGAGAGGTTATACCAATCCCAAAAGAGGGTACATAGGAGGTTATCCCAAATCTAGAAAGGCATACATAGGAGGTTATCCAATGACCAAAATATGGTATAAGGGAGGTTATCTAAATCTTAAAGTAAGTATATTAGTGGTTAGCCTAAGGCTAACATGTGATGAATTCCTTAGTGGGTAGCCTCGAAATAAGATTCATATGACTATGATTACACCACAATTTATCCCACTCTTTTATAACATTACCTTAAGCCACTATTATGTTCTCATTCCTCATGTATGTTAATTTATTTATTATTACTATCTTATTAACTAATAATATTTATTCCATGACTAATGATTATGTTCTATGAAATGTTGTCTATGATTCTCAAATGTCAAGCTCATATTATCATACCCATAAGCTCATGTTATTCTAAAATGATCATTGATATCTTGATTATTTTCATTTGTTGAGTATATGATCTCACCCTTTATTATGATTCATTTTTCCAAGGATATGAAGAAAGGTTTTATGTATGATATTTATTATATGTGTGCTAGTTTTTAAGAACTTAGTTTGAGATGATGTAATTCTCTAATGAATAAGTTGTTCATGTAACCATGTTTTCAAAGACACTAAACCTTTATGGTTTTGGTTTGGATTTTAATGATATGTAATTAATATTAATCTAATAAGATGTAATATTTATAAATGAAATATTTGGATCACTTAAATCGGTATTAGATCTAGGTGTAGTAATTTTTGGAAACTAGGATAAGAAACAATTAATGAGAACCCACAAGATAAGCCTATGTATATGAGAATATCTACTATTATGGTAATTAATGGATTTTGGTTTTAATATAAAACAAATACCTATATGGATACTAGAATTTTGATGTGGCTATGTAATAGATGCACATAGGGGTTATAACTATGAATGGGGAAGATTGGGTATTAACTCAATTATCATCGGTGCATGATTAGTGGGACTAATACTTCACACATAGTTAGAAACTCTTGGGGGATATTCTTGATGCAATTCAAATTTTTATTATGAACCGTTATAAAGTATTTTAATAGATAATAACCACCAATCCTATGTTAAAATTATGGTTTCATTGAGTGACATGAAGGTGTCATCGTTTAGAAATCCTATGAATAATTTTTCATAATATTATTTCTCACTCTGATTATTATTTCTCACAATATTATTCTTAGTTTTAGATAATGTATAAACTAGGATAAACCATTTTAATGTTGAATATGATGTAAAATTGAATGATTTTTTCTCATTAGAAACCCAATTAAATGGAAGATGGAATGTGAAACCTGGTGATTATATATAACTTATATCTTAGCATATGATTTATAACCTAAAAATAGGTTATTTTCTAGATCAATAAAAAAATAGAATAACAGAATTTCATAAAGAAAATGGTGGAAAGAAGATTAATCATCCTACATGTCAAGAATGTGGGAATAAAAACCTAGGTAAATGTCTCAAAGTAACACAAAGATGTTTTGGGCATGGAAAATAAAGGCATAGAGCAATTAATTATAGGGGAAAATAAAAATTTCAATATAGGAAAATAAATTCCATATGAAGCTACCATTTATATTTTAAAGAATTATGCATGGGGAACTTGAGAATTATCAACATCAATTCCCTAATACAAGGGTTAACTCCTAGACTAAGGAATTGAATATGGAATGAAATTCATCAAAATTGAAGGATTAAATTGTTCATGTATCAGGATTACATAATTATATTAAAGAAGTGTTCTATCAATGATATTATAGTAATAAGAATCATAAAACTTCTATGAATTGTTTAACATCAGTTCTTATTAAAGGATTTGAAAACATATGTTCAGTGGTACCGATAACCTAAAAAATTGGTTTAGTGGTGAGGTGATATTTTTGGAAAGAACATGATTGAGGGACATATAATAGTTAATATGTTCCAGATGTTTAGATAATATTGTTTTATTGGGATATAAATATGATTATAATTTATAAATTAAATTAGATAGAATTGATTACCTTGGAATTAATTAGTGATTTGATGACAAAGTGGTCTAAGTTATCTCTCAAATGTTTTCTATGATTTTTGATTTATAGATTATATTTTCTATTTTATATTTTATTATTTTATTTAATGAATAATGATAGAGTTAATTTTTGGAAGTAATTATGTTTTCATTGAGGTTTTTTGGCGATTAAAGTCATTTTGGAAAAGTATTAGCATGTTTTAAGAGAATGTATGATCATGGTATTCACATGTTTGATGTGAGACTTTATGAGCTACTTTATATTGTTTGGGGATTAAATTTATATTGATTTTGGAAATTTAGTGACATTCTTTAAAAAATTTTGGGGTTAGAATTCGTTCAAAAATATTTTTGGATGATTCTTATCTTTAACTACTTTTAAAATGTTTTAATGTTAACTTTGGTTGTTATTATTTAGGTTTTAGATATTAATAAATTATTTCATCATATGAGGATTTATAATTATTTTATGGATCATATTATCCTATAAAATTTTATTTTATTACTTCAGGAATGAAAAATTCATCTTGAATATTCATTTCATGGAGTAAGGGATGCAGTTGAAATTGAATAAAGCATAACCCAAGGATGTAATTTTTCTTATAAAATGGAATAAAATTAAGTAAGAATATTATCTCATGTTATCTATCTTGATATAAAATTAATACCTCAAATATAGGAAAAAATATCTTGAAATTAAAATTTTATTCTTCTAACTTTATTTCTAATGAATTGGTATATTTTCCACCCCTAACTTATTTATAGTTTTGTTATTATTAAAATTCTCATTACCATGTTCTATATCACTATCTATACGTCCTTGGATTTTATTTTTATCCTACATAACCATATTTAGAATTAATGGAAATGTTCTCTATATATGGGAACTTTATTATGTGCTATTTTTAGAAATATTTATGTTTCCCAGTTCTTCTTTTCAAAGGATGTTTTTTTATCCCACTGTATAATATGAGATTTCAATAATGGTGTTTTAAAATATTGAACCTTTGATATACGAGATAAAATTTTAAGGATGAAATTTATTTAAATGTGGATAATTTAACACCTCAAAAATTTATTTTAAAATAATAACAAGCTCGATATATTTCTTAACATGCAACACTAAGTATTAATCAAATTGCATATATAATTAAAATTTTATTATTTAAATGTGCCTCATATAACGTAACCATTGAATTATAGGGAATGAATATGACTAAAAACATTATGAAATATATTTATAATGGTTCTACTCAATTCAAATTTATTGATTCATGTTTAATAAATAAACACTCAATTTTTAGTGTAGTCATTTTATTCTTGAAAACTATTTTTTCTTCAAAAATGTTTTTTATTAATTTTTGTGACAAAATATTATAATTAATTTATTCTAATTTTAGAAAATTTATTATCTAAAAAGGGTATAATTTCTTAAATCAATATATTAAAATTAACGTGGGGATAAATTTTTTTATTTTTCTTAAATGATTGATTTTTTAGCGAATATCGAAAGATACCGATTTGATTAAAAATTGTGTTTTTTTCTTGTATTTATTGTGTCCCATTTTATTTTTAATTATTTTTGAATTTTTTTTAGATAATATTTATTAAAAATAATCCTATTAATGTAATTGTAATCTCATTAGGTTTAATATTGGTGTAAAATCATTTTATTCTTAGAAATACATTTTATTGAGAACCATTTTTATCACGTTTTTACATTTTACTTTAAAATTAATTTATACCACATATAGGGGTTGAATTTGAGAAAATGGATTATATATATGGAATAAAAATTTCTAATGTTTTTATGTAGTTCAACTTTAATTTTTTTCATAATGAATTGTGACCATGGTAAATATTTGTCATCTCGGTAATGGTAAATTGTGTAATTAAGGTTAAAAATAACATGATAAGGGTTTATAGATCTATATAACACCTATATTATTTATATTATATGAGTTTACTTAAAATAAATTAATATAAAATTATATGATATGCCAAATATGTTCAATTTTTATTTGAAAATGACATTATTATTATTTTAATAAATAAATTATACAAAATATCACTCTCATTATTTAAGTATATCAAATATTTTTTCATAGCGATAAAAATAATTTATCTTTAGTTCCAGATTATTCATTTAAATATGATTTAATTTTTTATCATGCTATTTTTTATAAATTTTTAGTTATTGAATAATTATCTTAAACACTTACAAAATGGCTGCACAATGTTTATACAAGTAGTAAAAAAATCAAGTAAATGATTTTAAAAACATACAAAGTAATATTTTTTGTATTAGTTATTATATTAAAATAATATTTTGTATAAATATAATTTAATAGGGATATTTTAAAAGTTTATATTCTAATTAAATTACTATCTTTATTTTTTTTAAAATTCAACCATGTGAATAGGTTCAAAAATTACTTTAATGGTATCATATGTAAAATAATATTTATTAAATGAATTAAAATTGATAAAAATGTTATCTTCATACAAGTGAATTTATATGAATAAAAATATCACAAATTTTCCACTTATGGGTCACCTATACTTTTATATTAATATTCTTGACCCATAAAGAGTAGGGAACATATATATCATAGTAATCATCAAATAGGTTAACATGAGAATAAAACTAAGAGATAAGGGTTAAAACATCACCTAAAATAGCCTAAATATTAATGGATGATATTTTTTAGATTTATCCTCAGATTATTTATAAATATATAAATTTGGGGTCATGTGATCCAGAAAATTAGTTTATATTAATTTAATTATTTATGTAATTCAAATGATACCCCTATCCTCTCTTATATTAGGATACCACCTCTCATACATTCCTTGCACTTATTGATCAACTTAACATGACAAAATCCTAACGAAAAATTCTATTAACATCCTTAGTTAAATTATATAGGTTCTAGTATTCTTAAACCACCACCCCTAGGGCCCTTAAGGTGGGATATAAAGGAGGTTCTTCAAAGAGAAGATAAACCTCTTAAACTAATGTTTTAATTTTACTTCTTCTACATAATTAGATTTTTTCATAACCATTATAATATAATTAAATATACATATCCCATATCCTGAGGTGTTATTATGTTATTATAATAACCTTATTCATATCATGTTTCTATCTAATGGGAAATGAACACATGTGTATGTGTAGACTTCCACATCTACAAAGTGATACGATCCATTTTCAATCACTTCCTCATATAGGTGTTTATAATGATGGAATTAATTAATATATATGAAAATTATGATATTATTATGGTTATGTAAATATTAATTATTATTTTCTATTCTTTTTTTTCAATAAAAAAATAGAAACTTTACCCATCCGTATGTATGGACTAACATCCCCACGATGTAATGAAATTAATTTTTCATCACCACTTTATAGGAATAGTTATAAAAGTGTACATAAAGATCAAATATGATAATAATGAAATTATTAACATTATATAGATTATTTAATCCTGATCAAAGTATAAGTATCAAAACTTCCAAACAGAAACATAAATGAAAAATGAAATAGTTAACAACCAGAAATGAAATTTTAATAATTTTTTTTAATAAATGTGTATTTAAATATTATAATTTTATCATATATGATATTATAATTATATTTATGGTTTTTGTATATAGGAATAATAAATTTAATGTTTTTATTAAGTATAATAGAGATTTTTTGAAACAATTTGAATGTGAGTTAAGAGTTTCTCATATCACTTCTATTTTTTGATACATATTCTATATTCATCACTTGATTCCTTTGTGTGGTGTATATACTACCCATGACTAACTTATATAATATTTTTTATGAAAATTATTTGGATTTAAAAATATATAAGGTTACATCATTTATTAGGTTTTGATTCAGTGATTACCAATGTTTTAAGGGTTCTTCATCTCAATATTGTTTTGTTGAGATATGATTGATCTTATGCACCAATATATGTTTACAAGGCATATAAACTGCCCATTTTATAGTGTATATCATGAATATTTTTTTTAAATTATATTTAAAGTTTCATTTTAAGTTATTATTTAATGGGGTTTATGATTTAAATGTTACCAAAGCATTAAGGGTGAATTCTTTGATCTTGCTTTTTAATTGGAATTTCTTATATATAAATTTACATTGGGGAAATTGTATGAATTTAATATTTTAAAATGATATGAATTTTCTAATCCCATATTTAATTCTTATTTTTTCACATTTTCTTCTCATTTTCCTCTCTTTTTTACTCAATGAGAACTAAACAAATGTTTTTAATAAAAATCGATCTTATTTCTCCGTGTGGTTGGGAATGTTTTCCTTCTATGTACATATTTTCAAAAATATATTAAAAAAAGCAATTTTTTATTCTGCAATTATTTTTTCGTTTCATTTTCAGATTTGTTTTACTTTTGAAAAAATGTTATTAAAGGAACCATTTTATGAATGAGGGAATTTTAGAATTTTTACCAAAGTTTGAATAGAAGGATTTTTTAACATATATGGCATGAGAATATTTTCATGCCTTCATGACATTTCTTTTATTTTAATAGTACATTAAAATTTACCATGTTTATTTTTAGATAAAATAAATCTCACAATATTCTTTTAATTTCTAGTTTTAATGATATCAAAATAAAATTATATTTTCCATATTTTCACAAAAATGTTTAAAATATTCTTTTAAAGGAATTTATCATTAAAATCAATATCATTTGATGTTTCTTATACTTTGATGAGGATATGTTTTTATAGAAGAATATATATTCTTTCTTTATATAGTTTATAATTATGTACGAATTTACATGATAAATATTTTCTTTCTATGGGTCTATTAAGACATGATGAATGATTTTAGGATTACAATGATGAGATTTTTATGAAAACTATTTATTTTACATGGGATAAGTAATGATGAAAGACAAATATTTTCATGATATTATTACATAAATATGAATTAATTTTTATTATTTTATGGGTGGGTCTATTATATAACTCTATTTTATTAGGTAATGATTAATGTTTTATGAGATAAAAGGGTACACTAGAGGCTATCTAAAGTGAAAAACGGGGTACAAAAGAGGTTATCCCAAGACCAAAAGAGAGAACATGAGATGTTTTACCAATCCAAAAGTATGTACAAGTGTAGTTATCCCAAGAATAAATTGTTATGAATTAATTTTTATGTGGTCTTGACATAATATTTCTATGATTATGTTTATTCCACACTTTATAAAACTCTTTTACAGCATGATCTTATTCCAATGCTACACTCTTAAGGATCATGTTATATAAAATATTGTTTATGATTGTAAAATGTTATTCTCATGTTCTCATACATATATGCTCATTTTATGATCAAATTATTATTAATATCTCTCATGTTTACCCTTACTAATAATCTTAGCTCATTATTTATCATATATCCTTTTCAATATGATATGAAGAAATGTTTTAATTATGATGTTTTTAAGAAGGGTTCTAGTTATGAATAAATTAGCAGGATATGATTTTGTAAGTTTATGCACCAGTTGTTTATGTATACAAGTTTAAAAAACACTAAACCTTTTTGGTCTTAGTATGGACCGTAAGAACATTTAATGAATTTTCATCTAATAAGATGTAATACTTATGTACGAAAAGATTAGGTTTCCCCATTTTGTATTAGAGCATGTTTTATTTATTTTTAAAAACTTGGATGAGAAAACTTTAGTGAGAACACTTAGGATAATAACAATTATAGGAGAATATCCTAAGTTATGGTAATGATTGGAGTGTGATTTTCTTGAAAATACATCCCTATATATATACACTAGAAAGTGGATGTGTATGTGGAATGGATATATCAAGGGGTAATAACATTGAATGTGGTAGAAATGTTATTATATTGATCATCACCAGTTCATGATGAGTGGACTTAATACCTCACACTTTTATAGACACACATGGAAAAAATGGCAGGGTTAATTAAAATTTTATCTATGAACCTTTATAAAGTATTTGAATATATAATGAACATGGATGACCTATAATAAACCTAAGTAATAATTGAGTGAAAATATGGTGTCATGATTTGGAAATCCTATAAATGACCTTTCATGATTATATGATTTATCAATATGATTATTTTTTATCAAACTATGATTATTGTTTTTAGTCAATGGATGGAACAATGAGGAATTTTGTTAATAGGGAATGTGGTGGATAATGGAATGATTGTACTCATGTTCAACCAAATGAAACATGATATGGAATAAAGACCTTTATGATTATTCCCTACCAACTACCTCAATATTTGATTAATAACCTAAACATGGGTGAGTTTCTAAATGAATCCAATCAGATAAAAATAGAGTTTTATGAAAATAATATAATAAATAAAATTCAACTTCATATATGTCAAGAATGTGAGTACAAGAACATAGGGAAATTTTTAAAAGGAAAATGAAGATGATTTGGGTTAGTAAAAGAGGGACATAGAGAAAGTAATTACTGGAAAAAATGATAAGTTCAATGAGGTAAAATAATGTAACTTTTAAGGTACCATTTATAGTTCAATGTAATATATGTGGGGAACATGAAAATTATCTAATTTTATATCTTAATTCAAGGGTTAACTCCTATAATAAGGAAGGTACTATGTTTTTTCAATCATTAAATTAGATTTATTGAAGTATTTTAATGTTTTTATTTGATAATTATGTTTTAGAAGTATTTTATAAATGATTTGTGGGTAATGGTAATCATTTAACACCTAAGAAATTTTCTAAATTAGTTTTATTTTAATGATTTGTAATAATATATTAAATGGTACCAATAACCTTGAAAATTAATTTAGTGGCAAGGTGATAATTTTTGAAAACAAATGATTGAAGGATAGATAACACTTAATATGTTCCTGATGATGAGATAATAATGTTTAGTTAGAATAAAGTGAATATTGATATTTATAAAGTAAATTTAATAACATTTATGAACTTGGTATTTATTAGTGATTTGATAAAAAAACG
This sequence comes from Viscum album, assembly GCA_963277665.1. Taxonomy (NCBI): domain Eukaryota; kingdom Viridiplantae; phylum Streptophyta; class Magnoliopsida; order Santalales; family Viscaceae; genus Viscum; species Viscum album. The sequence continues at coordinate 512,860,907 of OY728145.1, forward strand.
ATTTATGTTATATTTGATAAAGTTTAATTCATTTTTGGATTTATGGAATATATTCAATAGTCTGTGATTTTATTTATGGAATAATGGTAGATTCACTTCTTTAAAGGAATTAAGTTTTCATTGTGGTTTTATGGTGATTCAAGTAATTTTTGGAAATTATTATCATGTTTTAAGATAATATATGATTATAGTATTAATGTTCTTGGTGTGTAAATTAATGAGATAAATTATATTTTTTGGATATTAAAGTTAATTTGATTTTTGAAATTTTGTGATCTTTATTCAATAATTTTGGGTTTTGAATTTAACCAGACATATTTTATAGAAGTCATAAGTTTAAATACTTTTTGAATTGTTTAAGTTTAACTTTGGTTGATATTGTTTAGGTTTTATATATTAATTTATTATTTATCATATGGATATTTATCCATATTAGGTAACCAATGATAACCATATTGGTAAATATCTTGAGATAGGTGGCATAACTTACCAATATTTTATGGATCTTATAATTAATTCAAACTTTATTTTAGTTCTTTGGGTATAAAAAATTAATCTTGAATATCCATGTATGGGAGTATAATATGAATCGGAAATTGATCAAATAATAACCAATAGATGAAATTTTTCTTACAAAATAGAAATAAATAAAGTAACTACGTTTTCTCATGTTCACTATCTTGATAGTAAATTAATCCCACAAATTTAGGAACTTTATATTGAAATTAAAATGGTATTATTTTACCTTAATTTTTGATGAATTGATGGTTTTTTAACCCATAAATTAATTATGTTTTTTTGTCATTAAATTTCCTATTACTATGTTATATATCACCATGTATTAGTCATTGGATGTTATTTGTCTCATCCATGTCAAATTTTAACTATCCTACCATGTTAAACATAACTAGGAACCTGATTATGTGTTATTTCAGGTAACTAAAATTTTTATGGGGGGGGGGAGAATGTTACACCTTTAAAATTTAGTTAAATATAATAATAATATCATTGGATTTCTTAACATATAACACTAAGTGTAAAGAGAATTTAAATATACTATAAAAATATTATTATTTAAATGGGACTAAAATAACCTATTTATTGAATTTATGGGAATAAATATGAGTAACAACATTATCGAGTATATTTATAATGTCCATATATAATAAAAATGTATTGATTAGTGTTTATAAAATAAACCCTCAATTTTAAGTGAAGTTATTTTATGATTAATAAATATATTTTCTTCAAAAGTGGTATTTATTTATTTTTGTGAGGAAATGTAATAACTAATTTCTTCTAATTAATTTTATTTTATAAGAAGGATATATTTTTTAAAATCACCATATGAAAAATATCTTAGGGATAATTTGATGGATTTTTTCTGAAATGACTGATTTCTCCTTAATTAGTTAAAATACTAATTTTATTGAAAACTATCCTTTAATTTCATGTATTTAAAGAGTATGATATTGTTTTAAATTGGATATTAAATTTAAATATATCATTTTTATAAAACATAATTTAATTTTAATTAATATTTTTGTTAAATTTGGTATAAAAATATTTTATACTTAAAAATGCATTTTCTAGAAAATGTTTTTTCTTCACGTTTTTCCAGTTTCTACCAAAATTAATTTTTTCAAATTATAGGAATTGAATATTTATAAAATTTATTCATTATTTATAATCAAAATTTCCATATTTGTTAAGTATTTCAACTTTATTTTTTGTTATAATGAACAGTAACCATGGTAAATACTTATCACATCGGTAAAGATTAATTATGTAATTAAGGTAAAAAATAACATGAAAAGGAATTAATATTAAATCTAAAACCATATATATTTATTTTTAATGAGTTTATTTTGAATAAAATCATCCAAAATTTGATGATATGGAAAATTGGTTCTATTTTTCTTTGATAATGACCTTGTTATTATTTTAAATAAAAAATAAATACAAAATTTCACTCTTCTAGTTTTAATATCTCTAACATTTTTCCATCAGTATAAAAAGTGGTTATGTTAGATTATTAATTTTTATTTTAAATATGAATGATTTTTTATCATGTTAATTTATTTTTAATTTTTTACTTATGTATTAATTACTTTAAATGCTATTGTAATGCCGATACAGTGTTTGTGTTGGCAGTAGAAAAATAAAGTTAATGATTTTAGAAAATTAAAAAGTAATATTTTTTGGTTGATTAATTGTGTAACATGAATTTTTTGGATAAATATAATTTATTAAGGGTGTTTTAATAGTTTAAATTTTAATTAAATTACAGTCTTTATTTTTTTTAAAAGTCTACCATGTGAATTGTATAAAAATGACATTAATGATACCTTTTGTTAAATAATATTTAAATAAATGAATTAAAATTCATAAAAATATTATATTTGTCCATGTGAATGGTAAATAGTAAATAATATCATCCATTATCCACTTATGGTTCACATTTCCATTTATTTCAACATTCATGACCCCTAAAGAGTTGAGAAGATTAATATCATGGTAATCATAAAATGGGTTAACGGGGGATTAGAACTAAGATAAATGGTTTAAAATACCACCCTAACATGTAAAAATTGTATTTTATAAGATTATTTATATATTTCATCATAATATACTCTAAATATATAAATATTTATCCACTAAATGATGAATATTAATTTACATTAATTTAATAATTTAAATAATTCCAAGGGTTCCCCTCTTTTATCTTATATATAAAGGCCACCTCACATATCCTCCTCACACTAAATGAGTAACTTATCTTAAAAAACCATTAAAAAAATATTATCCTTAGTTACATTCTATAGGTGTTTGGTTTTTCAGAATACCATCCCTTGGACCCTTAAAGAGAGATCTAAATGAGGTTATTTAAAGAGGTGGTAATTACCTCAATCGAATGTTTTCATTTTACTTCTTCTTATAAATCCTTAAATTATATCCTAAAAATTACAATATAATAACATAATTGTCTCATATATAATTTCTTTATAATGTAATAACCTTATTCATTTCCATTTTTATGAAATGATAAATGAATATATCACTCGTGCATACGTGTGGACTACCACCTTCACAAAATTATACAATTAAATTTCCATCACTCCCTCACATAGATGTTTATAATGATGGATTTAATGAATATATATGATATTATTATTATTATATAATATTTAATGACTATTTACCTTTCATTTATTTTTATATATAGAAAAATTGTAACATCAATCATGTCTATATATTGACTACCATCTCCATAAAGTGATGAAATTCATTTATCATCACTGATTTATATGAATAGTTATAAAATTTTATATAAATATTATATATATTAATCATGGATTGATAAAATTTTAGGAGATTATGGAGCCATAATCAAATTAAAAAGACCAGAACTTCTGAACAAAACCATACATGAAAAATAAATTAGTTAACTCCAAAAAACTATGATATTAATAAAGAATTATTAATAAATGGTTATTGAAATTTTATAAATAGTTAACATATGATATTATAAGTATGTTTATGATTCTATTATATATTTATAATATACATAAATTTATTATATAGGTGTTTAAATATCTTATAATGAAATTTAGATAGGAGGTAAGGGTTTTTCATCTCACTTTTATTTCTATGAGACATATGGAATATTCATTGATTGTTTCCATTGTGTGGTGTATATACTACCCATAATTTTATTTTATGATGATTTGAATAAAAAATATTGTTTTTAAAAAATCAATATAAGGTTCTCTCATTCAAGAGGTTTTGATTAATATATTACCATAGTTGTAAAGGTTCTTTGTTTGAATATTGTTTCATTGATACATGTTTGATGTTATGAACATATTAATGATTATGAGGTGTATATACCACCCGTTTGAAATATTGTATAATTAAGATCATTATGTTATTTTTTTTTAATTTTTCATTTGAAATTATTCCTTCATGGGTCTTATGATTCAAATGTTACCAATTCTGAAAGGGTTAATTATTTGACCTCACTTTTAATTGGGATCATTTATGTTTATATTTAATTTATGGAATTATATTCTTTATATTTTTTAAAACACCATGTATTTTCTTCTCTAAAAGTTAATTATGATTTTTTCATTTTTTCTTCTCATTTCTCTTTCTTGGTTACTCAAAGAGACCAAAAAGATTGTTTATAAGGAAAAATGATCATATCTCCCTTTATATTTGGTAATTGTTTTCTTCCATGACCATATTTTATGAATTATTTTAAGAAATATCTTTTCTATCTTCCTATGATCGTTTCAAGTCATTTTTAACTTTGTTTTACTTTTAATTTTTAAAAAATTAATCTTTTTACTATTTTTAGAATGTGTCACTTTGTTATCTTTTTATAAATATATAAAAATACTGTATTTTAATGTAAATGGAATGATCATATTTTTCCAAAACCATGACCTTTAGTCTCATTGATCATTCCTTTACAAGTTTCCACGATTATTTTCATGTTAAATAATTTTCTCAATGTTTTGGTATTTTTTAGTTTTCAATATATTGAATGAAAAATATATTTTCCATCCTTACAAATAAATGATTTAAATATTTTATTAAAGTAATTTTTCATTTAATACAACATCATTTGATGTTTCTCATGCTCCACTGGGAATATGTTCCTATGATACCATCTATATTATTTATTTGGATGGTTTATGATGATGTGGGAATTTAATTGAAATTTGTTTTCTTTCAATGGGTCAATTAAGTCACAATGTATGATTTTATGACTATGATGATGTGATATTTATGAAACCAATTTATTTTCCTTGGGTTAAGTTATGTTGAATGATAATTATTTTCATGATTATTTAGAATACATATGAATAGATTATGATTATGCTGTGGGTGGTTCTGATATGTCCCTCTAATAAATTTGGCAATGATAAATGTTTTAAGAGATTAAAGGGTATAATGGATGTTATACCAAACCCAAAAGAGGGTACAATAGAGATTATTACAATACTAAAAGAGGGTATAATGCATGTTATCCCAATCCCAAAATAGGTTATATGTGAGGTTATGAAAATACAAAAATAAGTACATGTGTGGTTAGACCGATCCTAACATGTGATGAATGTCTTGGTGGGTATCCTTGTCATATTATTTCTATAATTATGATTATTCCACCCATTATTACAATATTTTATGAAATGATCATAAGAAAATTTTATGCTATCAGGGATCATTTTCTTTGGTTTCATTATGATTTATATCTTATAAATTTATAATATTTAATCCATAACTAATAATTATAATTTTTAGAATATTGGGTAGGATTATAAAATGCTACACAAATATTATCATAACCATATGCTCATGTTCTGCTAAAATAATCACTGATACCTCTCTTGTATACCCCTATTGAACATTTAAGCTCACCATTGATTATGTTTCCATTTCCCTAGGATATGATGAAATTTTAAAGTATAATATGTTTAAGAAGGGTGCTAGTTGTGAATAACTAAGAAGGAGATAATTTATTTCTTTAATATATAATTTTTTATACATTGATGTTTCAAAATTCAATAATCATTTAAGGTTTTGGCATTAATATAAATGATATGTAATGAAAATTTATCTAATTAGATATAATATTTATGTATGGAATGTTTGGGTCACCTTAGTTGGTATCAAATATAGGTTTAGTTTTTTGTAATCTAGTATGAAAAAATGAGTTATAACCAATATAATAACCCTATATATATATATATAAGAACATCCTATATTATGGTAATGAATAGAGTGTGATTTTACTAAAAAATATATCCTTATCTAGAGACAATAAAGTTAATGTGTAGATGACGTAAATAATCCTAAGGGTAAAAACACCAAATGAGAAATATTGGGAATTAACATGATCACCACCGATGCATGATTAGTGGGACTATAACTACCCACCATGCTATACAGTCGTAAGGGATATTCTTGGGGTAATTCAAAATTTCATTATGAACCATTATGAAGTATTTGAATAGACAATGACCATCATTAAACTAGGTTAAGCCTAAGGAATCATTGTGTAAAAATAATGTGCCACAATTTAGATATCCTATTAATTATTTTTCATGATTATATAATTTATCACTATGATTATTATTTATTACACTATGATTTTTGGTTTTATTCAATTGATGAAATCTAGAGGATTTTTGTTAACACTAAATTTAACTGACAATGGAATGATTGTCCTCATGAGAAACCAAATAAAACAAGAGTTGGAATGAAAAACTTGGTGGTTATTCCTAAGAAACTATCTTGATATATGATAAAAACTTGATCATATGTGATTTTACATGTGAATAAAATAAAATAAAAATTGTGTTTCATGAAGACCATAAAAGAAAAATGATTTATTATTGTACATGTTATGATTGTGGGAATAAGAAACCCTATAAATATCTCAAATAAATGAGAATATGTTTTGGGCCTAGAAAAGAAAGAAATATGAAATTAATTTTCCAGAAAAATGAAAATTTAAATTGAGGGAAATAAAGTACATCCTAAGGAACTATTTATAGTCCATTTTCTTATGTTTAGAGAACATGGGCATTATTTGAGTCAATACACTAGTCCAAGAGTTAACTATATGACCATAAAAGAGAATATTCTATACAGTTCATTGATTATTGAAGTGATTATGAAATTGGATTCAATAATTATGTTATAGAAGTTTTTTATTAATGATATTTTAGTTATAATAATTATGAAACAATTATTAAATGTTATACAGAACTTTTATTCAAGTATACGAAAAAATATATTTAAAAGTACTGATAACACAGATAAGTGATTTAGTAGAAAGTAAATATTTTTTTGAAAATACATGATTAAGGGAAAAATAACACATGATATATTCTTAAAGTTGAGATAATAATGTTTAGTTTGAATAAATAGGTGATTGATATTTATAAAGAAAATTTCATGGTATTTATGACCTTGGATTTTATTAGTAATTTAATGATAAAGTGTTTTATGTTATCTCTGATAATGTTTACTTCATTTTTATATTTATAGAATATATTCAATAGTTTGTGATTTTATTATAGGAATAATAATAGGGTTAATTGTTTTTGATGAAATTATGTTTTTATTGTGGTTTTATAGTGATTTAGGTAATTTTTGAATTGATTTTCATGTTTTAAGAGAATATATGATCATGGTATTCATGTGTTTTGTGTGTGAATTTATGAGTTACATTATTTTATTTTGGTAATAAAATAAAATTTATTTTGTAAATTCAGTTACCTTCTTTCTAAGTTTTTAGGTTTTGAATTTGGTAAGATATATTTTGGAGGTGTCTTAAGGTTAACTACCTTTTGGTTGGTTTAATTTAAACATGGAGTGTTATTGTTTATGTTTTTGATATCAACATTTTATTTATTCATATAATGATTTATCTATATTGGGAAACTTAATCTAATAATTTTAGTAAGTATCTAGTGAAAATAGGTATGAAATATCTTTATTTTGTGTATCTTATGATCCATTAAATGTTAATATTAGTGCTTCAGGATAAGACAATTCAACTTGGATATTCATTTACTAGAGTAAGAGATAAAGTGGAAATTGATCGAAGAACAACTAAATAATTAAAATTTTCTTATGAAATGGAAAGAAATCACGTACATTTATTTTCTATTATTCTCTATCTTAATATTAAAAAATACCTCAACATCATTTAATGGATATTTATCTAAAATATTTATCATTTTATGTTAATTTTTGATCAATTTATGGTCTTTCCACAGCTTACTAATTTATGGTTTTTTGAACATTAACATTCTAATGAAAATGTTTTATATCACTCGCTATTAGTCCTTTCATGTTATTATTCTCATATATTTCCATATTTTAACTTCCCACCAATTTTATCCTTATCTAGGAACTAATTAGGTGATATAACTATTATGTTTTCCACTTCCACTTTTCAAAGGAATCTTTTTTATCCCTTTGAATGAGGCAAGTTTTCAATAAAGGTATTTTCAAATATTGAACCCTTGATGACCAAGATGAATTTTCAAGGTTGGAAATTATTTAAGCAAGGGATAATTTAACACTATTAAAATATAGTTTAAGGAAATAATAATCTCAATAGCTTCCTTAACATGCAAAAAAAATCATTAAGTGAATTGCAGTATAATATAAAAATTTTATTACTTATGCGATAATGATTGACCTAGCCATTTAATTTTTGGGTACGAATAATATAATATGATTTATGAAATATATTTATAATTATAATAATCAATAAAAGTGTATTAATTATATTTTAGGAAATCAACACTCAATTTTTAATGAATTTATTTTATTGTTCAAAAAACAATTTCTTAAAAAATGGATTTTTTGCTTTTTGTGTGAAAATATTACATATAATTTCTTCCACTTTTTGAAATTTTATTTTATTAAAAGGATATAAATTTTTAAATAATCATATGAAAATCATCATTGTGTTACCTTTTTTTTATTTCTATGAAATGTTTTATTTTCCAGTGAATAGTGAAAAATACTAATTTGATTGAAAATTGTCTTTTCATTTCATGTATTTAGAGAGTCCCATTATTTTTTGAATTGGTTTTTATATTTCATTAGTTCATTTTGATTAATAAAATTCTAATTAATTTAAATATAATCTACACAATTCTTAATTTTGGTATAAAAATATTTTATTCATAAAATCAATTTTTTTGGAAAATCATTTTAACTCACCTTTTTCTAGTTTATTTTTAAAGTAATATCTTCCACATATAGGTATTAAGCTTGATAAAATATATTTTATATATGGGATCATAATGTCTAAATTTAGTAACTAAGGTAACTTTATTTTGGGGAATAATTATTTGTAACCATGGTCAATATTTTTCACCTCGGTAAGGGTAAATCGTGTGATTAAGGTGAAAAATAACGTGGTAAGTCTTTATAAATATATATAACACCTGAATTATTTATATTGTATGAGTTTAGTTTTAAAATATTCATAAATTAATAAAATATATTTAATTTTTTTTTCATTTTTCATTGATAATGACTTTTATATTATTTTACGTAAATAATAAATACAAAATGATACTCCTTGTTTTAATATCTCAAATATTTTATTATAAGGATAAAAAGAAGTTATGTTTAGTTATAAATGGTTTTTTGAAATATGAATGAATTTATTTTACTATTATAATATTTTTACTGATGGAATAATTACCTTAAATTCATATACAACACCAACATAGTGTTTGTGCAAAAAATAGAAAAATCAAGTTAGTGTTTTTAACAACATACAATGTAATATTTTTTGGTGGAGTAATGTCATTCAAATAATTTTGAAAATAAATATAATTTATTAGGTGTCATTTTAAATTTTATATTCTAATTTAATTAATGTCTTTAATCTATTTTAAAGACAACTATGTGAATAACCCTGAAAATGAATTTTATGGCATCTTATGTTGAATAATATCTTCTTAAATGAATTAAAATCCATAAATATAATATATTTTCCCAAGTAAATGGGATATATCTAAGGATATAAAATAATTTTCACTTATGATACACATAAACTTTTATAGTAACATTATCATACCCTAAAGAGTAATATACTATGATATCACGATAATCATCAAAAGGGTTAACATGGGTTCAAAACTAAGAGATAAGGGTTAAACATCACCGAGAATTATTTACATTTTATTGGATGAGATTATTTTTACTTATCAAAATTATAGTATCCAAATATATAAATTTTGAGTGACATTAAATTGAAACTTATTTTATATTAATTTAATAATTTTTTGTAATTCCAAGGGTGCCCCTCTTCTCTCTTATACAAGGTCACCACTCTCTTCTCCTCCTCACACTTCTTGATCAACTTATATCAAACCCCCCTACCAAAACCTATTATTAACTTTCTTATTAAAATTATATAGGTTACACAATTCATAAAAAATCATCTCTAGGGTCCTTAATAAAGTTTCCAAACGAGGTTCCTCAAAGAGGATACAAACATCTTAACCAAAGGGTTTAATTTTAATTATTCTTCTACCTCCTTAAATTATATAATATCAATTATAATATAATAAATTTTTTATATTACATATACTAATATTCTATTATGTTAATTTTATAATGTTATTCACTACTTTATTCAATAAAATAGGAAATGAATGTATCGATCATGTGTACGTGCAAACCACTGCCACCACGAAGTGATATGATTCATTTTATATCACTACATGAAATGTATATTTATAATGAGGGATTTAATAAATATATATTATATTAATGATATATTTATCATTTTATATAGGTGAAATATTATTTACCTTTGTTTTGATCAATCAATTGGAAAAAGGAATCATTACTCAGTAAGTACAGACTACTATCTCCATCAAGTGATACAATGCATTTTTCATCACCATATAAAATTAATAGTTATAAATGTGTATATAAATATTTAATATGATACTCATGAAATTATTAAAATTTTTGAGATGATGGAACCTTGATCAATGTACAAGGACAAGAACATTTGAATTTAAAGTTATGTGAAAAAAAAAACAGTTAACACCCGAAAAAAAAGAATTTATTAAAGAATTAATAATTAATTACTATGTAAATGTTTAAAATAGATCATATATAATATAAGTATTTTTTTATATTATGGAATTATAAAAAATTAAAATTTATTATACCAGATGATGGAGTGTTTATGAATAAATTTTGACATTAGTTAAGAGTTTCTCATCCCACTTTTATTTATATGAGACATATATCATATTCACCACATGTTTCCTTTATTTGATGTATATACTACCCATTAATTTATTTTCTTTATTATTTTCATGATAATTATAGGGATTTGAAATTATATATATGGTTCTCTATTTCATTAGGTTTTGATTCAATGATTACCGATGTTGTAATGGTTCCTTATCTCAATATTATTTCATTGAGACATTATGAGGTATATATATTTCCATATTTAAATATTATATCATGAATATTATTATATATATTAAACTTAATGTTTTATTTGGAGTTATTCATCCATGGTGATTATGATTAAAAATTTACCAAAGTGGTAAGGGTTAATTCTTTGATCTCACTTTTAATTGAGATCATTTATGTTTCAATTTAATTTGAGGAAATTATATACATTTAATATATTAAAATCCCATGTATTTTATTATAATATATTTAATTATTAATTTTTCATTTTTTCTTATTATTTTACTATCTTTTTACTCAATGATTAGTGAAATAATTTTTTTAATGAAAACATATCTTATTTATTCTTATAGTTTGGAATGTTTTCCTTGAATGTCCCCATTTTATAAAATATTCTTAAGAATTTTATTTTTCATGAGCCACTTATTATTTAAATTATTTTTCAAAATTTCTATACCTTTTAGAATTTTTTTACATGGAATATTCTTACCATTTTCCAAATAAGGCACTCTTTTGATTTTTTACCAAAGTGTGAAAAGAATACTTTCTTTGAAATATACAACATGAGAATATTTTCACATAATCATGAACTTTATTTATATTTAAAATCACTTTAGAAATTTTCAATTTTTTTATTATTAAAAATCAATTTCTTAATATTCAGGTGATTTTTATATTTAATGATATAAAAACAAAATAAAATGTTCGATGTTTTTAAAGAAATTTTTTAAATATTCTTTTAAAGTAATTTTTTTAGTCAACATCCTTTGATGTTTTTATGAACTACTAGGGATGTGTTCTTATAATACCATTTATATTATTATTATAGATATTTTATGATGATTTGGGTATTAACATGACACCCATTTTATTTCCATAGTTCAATTAATCTATGATTAATGATATTATTATTATGATGATGATATGTTTCTAAAACCCATTTATTTCCTATCAGTTAAGTTATAATGAATGATTAATAATATCATGATCTTATGGAATACATATAAATGGATTATGATTATGTGATGGGTGGGTATGTTATAGACCTAAAATTCATCGGGTAATGATTAATGTTTTATTATCTTAAAGGGTATACGAGAGGTTTTCCCATTCCCAAAATTAAGTATAGGGGATTTTATCCAAATCCCAATAGAGGGTACATAATTGGTTATCCCAATACTAATGTAGGTACATGGAATGTTATCCTAAGAATAACATGTCATGAAATACTTGGTCGGTAACCTTGGTATAAGATATCTATGATTATGTTTATGCCACACTCTATGACACACTTTTATGACATGATCTTAAGACAATGTTACGATCTTACATATAATGTTCTTTGATTACATTATGATTCATGTATTATGAAATACCATGATTTATTCCACGACACATGATTATGATATATGAAATTATGTTTATGATTCTAAAATGTTAAAAATATGTTCTCAACCCTTATTCTCTTGTTATGATTAAATGATCATTGATATATACCTTATTTACCCTTACTTAGCATTAGAGATCACTTTTTATTATGTTTTTCCCTAGGATATGAAGAAATGTTTCATGTATGATTTGTCTAAGAAGGGTTCTAGATGTGAAGATCATACTGGGAGATAATTTAGTTCTTTATTTACTAGTTTTTTTATGTATAGATGTTTACAAATAGATATAAACTTTATGGTTATGGTATGGATCATAATGTTATGTAATGAATATTCATCTAATAATATATAATATTTATGTTTGAAATGTTTGGTTCACCTTAGTTGGTATTAGATAAAGTTTTAATAATTTTTGAAAACTAGGATGGTAAAAATTTATTGAGAACCCTTAGGGTAAGACTAAATATATAAGAATATCATATGTTATGGTAAATAAATAATCATGTTTTCTTAGAAAATAAATTCTTATCTAGATACTAGTAAGTGGATGTGGCTATGGAATTGATGTAGCTAGGGTCAATGACTCTAAATATAGAAGATTGGGTATTAACTTGATCATCATCAGTTATTATAAGTGAAACTAATAATGTACACCTAGGTAAACCTTCAAGGGGTATATGCTTGGGTTAATACAAATATTCATTATGAATAATTATATAGGATTTAAACAAATAATGATAATACATGACCTAGGTTAAACCTATTGTGTCATTGATAGAAAATATAGTGTAATGTTTTTGATATCCTATGAATGATTATTCATTATAATACAACTTCTCACTATGATTATTATTTATTACATTATGAATTTCTGGTTTTAGTAAATGGTTGTAACTAAGAATAATTATGTTAATGGTGAATGTGATGGGCAATGGAATGATTATCCTCATGGGAAACCAAATGAAATGTGATATGGAATGTGAAACTTGGGGATTTTTCTTTACCAACTATCTAAATATATGATAAAAAACCATCCCATTGGTGAATTTATAGATAAATAAAATAATAGAAAAGTAGAGTTTCTTGAAGACCATAGTGAATAGAAGATTCATCTTTCTACATGTTAAGAACATGGGATGAAGCACCTAAGAAATGTTTGAAAGGAATGGGAAGATGTTTTGAGTATGAAAAAAGGACATAGAGCCATTAAATTATGGGAAACAATAAAAAATCTAAATAGAGGGAAATAAATTACATCTTAAGGTATAATTTATAGTTCAATTCCTTGTGTATGGGAAACATGGGAATTATTCGAGTTAATTATGTAATCCAATGGTTAACTCCTAGTCCAAGGAAGGGCCCATGTTATTCTAATCATTGAAGTGGTAGTATTAGAGTGATTATGTATTGGTAATAGAGAATTATGTTGTATTACTTTTTATTAATGATTTTATGGTTATAAGAATCTTTATTCATTTATTAATTATTATAAATTAGTTTTTATTTAAGGATTTTTAAAAAATATATTGAATGACATCGATAACCTAAAAAATTGATTTTGTGGTAAGGTGATATTTTTGGAAAACACATTATTGAGGGACATATTACCTGTAATATTTTCATGATGTTGAGATAATAATTTTTAGTTGGGATAAATATATGATTGATATTTAAAGATTAAATTGTATAGTATTGATGACCATGGAATTGATTAGTGATTTAATGAAAATTTAGATTATGTTATCATTCATAAAGTTTACATTATTTTGGTTTTATTGAATAAATTTTATAGTCAATTATTTTATTTAAATAATAATGATATAGTCAATTTTTTGAAGTAATTATATTTTCATTGATGTCTTATAGTGATTGAGATCATTTTGGAAAAGTATTAATACGTTTCAAGATAATATATGATCATGGTATTCACATGTTTGGTGTGTACCTTTATGATAAACACTATGTTATTTAGGGATTAATGTTAATTTTATTTTGGAAATTTAGTGGCCTTATTTTTAAATTATTGGGTATTTAATTTGGTCAACCAATATTTTGGATTAGTCTTAAGGTTAAATACTTTTGGAATTTTTAATGTTGAACTTTGGTTTTTATTATTTAGGTTTTAGATATTTATGTATTATTTCATATTATGAATATTTATCCACACTAATTAACCCATGATATCCATTTTGGTAAATATCTAGAGATGTGTGGAATTAATTATCAATATTTTATAGATCATATAATCCATTAAAATAAAATTTCAGTGCTTTGGGATTGAAAAATTCATCTTGAATATTCATTTCTTTTAGTGAGATATTAAGTTAAAATTGGTCAAAGCACAAAACAAGTATGAAATTATGATTATGAAAAGTAATTAAATCAAGTATGTATATCATGTTCTATATCTTGATAGTAAAATAATACATAAAGTTTATGAAAAGGATTATGGAAATAATTTAATTATTTTACCTTCAGTTTTGATGAATTGATGTTATTTCCATACCTCATATATTTATGGTTTTGTGGTCATGAACATTCTCATGACCTTATTCTCTATCACACTCTATTAGTACTCAGAAGTTATTTTTCTCCTATATTCCCATATTTTAACATCAATCTAATTTTATCCTTATTCAAAAAATAGATCATGTGTTATTTTAAGTAACCTTTATGTTTCCAACTTCCTATTTTCAAAGTATTATTACCCCTTTCTACGATGTGAGTTTTTAAAAAATTAATTTTCAAATATTTTAACTTTTATTATAGGGAATTTTTTTGAGGATGATATTTATTTAATTGGGAGAGAATTTACAACCCAAAAATTTAGTTTCAATAAATAAAAATCTTGATAGTTTTCTTAACACAAATAACCGAGTTTTAATAGAATTGTGATATAATATAAAAATATTAATAGTTAAATGTGACCAATATAACATAGTCATTTAATTAGAAGATATCAATAGGAGTAAATTAACTTTGAAATATATGTATAATGGTCCTATAAAATAAAAATTTATTTATTAGTGTTTAGAAAATAAGCACTCAATTTTTAGTAAAGTCATTTTATGCTTCAAAAATATATTTAAAAAAAATTTAATATTTATTTTACTCAGAAAATATTATAATTAATTTCTAATAGTATTTAAAATTTTAATTTATAAAAAATATAAAAGTTTTGAAATCAATATATAAATTTTAAGGAACTGGACTTAAATGTTACATAATATTGATTTAAATAAAGAATCCACATTGAGGATCTTTTCAAGTTTAGAGTTTTAGATAATTAATACATAATACATACATAACATCCCATAATCATACAAGAGGATACTACTAAAATAGTATCCAATTTTTCCAAAATATAAAACTTTTAAAATAAAAAATGATTTATTTTTTCTTGATAAAAATATTTATGACATTCATACTGACTTCCTCCTTTCTATTACCCATCCTTATACCTTGTGGAAAATATTTCAAAAACTTGGGATGAGCAAAAAAATCTCAGTAAGTGATATAAAATATGTAATGAAACTGTTAGTCCATGAATATTTTAAACTCATGATTTTTTTTACAAAATCATAATTTTCACCCATAAAACATATGTTCTTTAACAAACCTCATGAAATCATAAGATTCCTAAAAAACTTCTTAGCAATCATAACTCATAAAGGTAACTTTTGGAATTCATTTCATACTTACATTGTAGCTTTCACAGCTACATAGGGAGTAACCTTCATGGTTACGTTTGGAATAACCATCACAATATATTCACTAAATCTCTTAGAAGAAACCTTATAGTTTAACTCTATCTCATTACCCAATGCTTTGGAGAGATATCATGTGCTCACCCGCCCTCAGTTTATCATGGAACCACCTGTATACATAAATAATTCCTAAGAACCATAATATAATCATAACACATAAAATAAACATAAAGGAAAATAACATTTCCACTTTGTAATCATGAAATATCATTTTAAGATATTGATATAGTTAATACATTATCAAAACTATTTTCAATACCAAAATACCTGAAAAGGTAAAATTGTATTTATTTTTCTTTTAAAAAAATCATTATGGCTTGTATAGGAAGCTAAATACCAAATAATGGCCACGACTTCAGAAAAGTCATTGTCGCCGTATATATTAAAGAAAAAAAATTCCTTTTTTCATTTGGTAAAATTCTTTGTATAAAATGATTTCTTTTTAAAACCTTTAAATGAAATTAAAAATCAAAGGGTTGATTATACAATTTATAAAATAAGGTGGTGTATAACATCAAAATATGCCTCAATGAAATGATATTGAGATGAAGTCCCTTACCACTTGAGAAACACATGTATAAAAATAATTAAAGAATAAAATTAAAAAGAATTTAAATATCATCAGAATATATTAATTCATGATATGACATGTCAAAATGGTTGTATATACACCTTATAGGATAATAAAGGTTCATAACATCAAGATATTCCTCAATGAAAAGAGATTAAGATGAAATCCATTACCTTCAGTCTGACTTGCCTCTAACGTTATTTATCTTCCAAAATAATAAACTTATTTTAATTTATTATTTCTTCATAATTTTTTTAGTTTATTATTAATTTTATTTCACTTATTAATATGATATAACAATTACATAATTATTTAGGTTCATGTCGGAGGTTTTGTTGATATTCAGTACTTGAGTTAAAAATGAACTTGGTAGGATGTCAATAGTCCATGTGGTCAAAAATACATAATCTCCAGAATAATATTCATGAAATAATAATTAATTTTATATATCAACTATACTCTTAAATCTATTCATTAAATATGTACATGAAAAATTAACAATGTTACAATCATGGAGACGATAATATGTACGTACGCATGAGTAACAGTTTGCATTTTTCATTGATCATTATGAAAAGAATTTAAGTATTATTTTATATTTAAAGAATTATCATAACATCATTAACATCATATTAATAATTTAAATATACTTATATATACCATACAAGTGATATAATGAATAAAAACAAGTCATATCGCTTTGTGTCGGTGATAGTTCACATGTACACACGAACGACATTATCATTTTTATGCGCATGGAAAGTAAAAATATAATTGATATATTATTATTATATAATGATTAATATGTCATGAATATAAAATATGAACATTAATTCTATTTTCATAACCAGTCATGAGAGATAGTTATGAAAACGAATTAGATCGTTTCGTGGAGGTGATAGTTTACACATACACATGAATGATTAATTCCTTTCCTATTTAATGGAAGTGGAGATGGATTTAGGTGATGATATTAACATAATAACATATCAATATATTTATGATATTGGAGTTATTATTTCCTCATAGGTTAATTATATTTAAAGGAAGTGGAAGAAGAAATAAAATTGAAACACTCAAATAGAAACATTACATTTCCTTCGGATGATCACCTTTCTTAACACCTCAACACCTTTAAGAAGGGTATTATCCATAAAATAAGGCCTCAAGAATTTTTTTAAGGACAATATTAATGGTTTTGGGTAGATATTGGCTTAAAAAAGGTTTTGAAAGTGTGAGTAATAGATAGAAATGAGTGCCTTTTTATAGGAAAGGGGAGGGGCACCCTTGGAATTATTAAAAGTATTAAATTAATATAAATTCAATTTAGATTCCAAATGGGTAAAAACTCATTTAGTTATAACATAATATGATTATGGGTCTAAATATAATCATAAAATGATAATTATACAAGTTTTTAATAATTTTTAAATATGTTTTGTTTTAACATTTTTAACTCTTACTGTTTTATCAATTAATTTACAATTTAAGAGTTAAAATAATTACCAAATCATGTCAAATGACCAATTGAATGAGTAATTAATGAAATTTTTAGATTTATCTAAACTTTTTGGTCCAATAATATATTTTTATAAAATTTATATCATTTAATTAGGTATTTTATAATCTAAGTTATGAATTATGTCAATTTTGACACTATTCATCATATGATTTTTTTTAAAAATCATAAGAACTTGATTCCTTTGAAAAAACAAGATTAACTCAACAATAACATGTCATAATCATCCCTAAAATTTATTTATAGAAAAAAAATATTTCAAAAAATATTTATTTTAATATTATTAATAACATTTATTTTATTATTTCTTTAATAAATCAATTACTGCATCATCATTGTGTCACTATTTAATTTAATTATTTATTTCCTAAAAATTATAAATAAATTACCCTAATTTAGGTAATATTTTTATATTTCTAATAACTATTAATATTTGAAGATATCACTTATATAAACCCATATAAATTTTTTTTGTAAGGAGAGACACATTTATGACATATTTGCCTTTACTTAAATTAAAAGTTATAAATGTCATAATCACACCCAAGTGGCTTCCAAAGGTCAAAATGTTTTACCAATAATGGTGATGGTAGATAATAACTCTTCAAATAAAATTAGGACAAGTGCTAGGGTAATTTTATAATATTATAATATTAATTTTTCCTTTAATTACTTTATTTACCTTTAACCGTGGTAAAACAAATACTAAAGTTACTATTCACCAAAATTTATTTTGATCCCATTGGACCATATTTTTCATACCGAGTACAACCATTATGTCCATTTTTGTAAATTCAATTAAAATAATTTGTTAAATTAGGTTTAACACTAATCCCATTGATGGATTTAGAAAACAAGTTTTTTAAGTAAAACATTCAAAAGTTCACATAGTTTTTCTATTTAATTTTAATTTGAAATTTCATCCAATGAACTAAATTGGATTAAATGATAAAAAATTCATTAAATCATACCTTAAAACCCTTTAAAAGGATAATCTAACAATATAAATAAATTAGATGAAAAGGTAGTTTTGAATTAAAATGTAGTATTTTTCATTATTCATTAAAATATGAATTTTATAAAAAAACCCTTAAATTCAACCCAAGTAAATTTTGATTCCCCACTTCTAAATAATAAGTTTTTTTTTCAAATATATCATATAAAAGTGAAAAAAACTATATTTAAAAAGGGTTCACCATCAAAAGGCGGTAAAAATGCCTTTTTTTTGAATAATACTCCTTTTATTCATGAAATTGAATTTCTTCTTATGTCATGTCTAGAAAACATATAAGATGAATTTAAAACATCATATTTAATTTATATTTCATTAATATAATCAATCAAGAGTGATTTTATTATTTTATGAACACAATTATTCACACTTAAGTAGTTTTTTCATAAAAACACACCCTTTATATTCAATTGATTTTTTTATTTTCATTCCTAATTAGATTTATAACCAATGAATAACTATATAGACATGTGTAAACCATATTTTCATAATTTAGTTAATATCATTCATTCCCAACATTCTAACAACTATGCAAAAACTAAAACTTAAAATAATAATATTAATAATATATTATTTTTTGGTATAACTCAGTCTTGTGTGCAACATAAGATTTTGAAGAAACCCATTGTTGCGTGTGGTGTACACTATCAGACATAACATCCCTTTTAAAGTAAAATTACTATCTAATTAATAATTATTAATAACATGAAAAATTATTATTCTACAATTACCTAGGATGTTACATCCTTCCCCCCTTTTGTAAATCGTGTCCTCGTAATTTTAAATTTGGGCTCAGTAACTAAGGTTTCACTTTTTAAAATTACTTCATTGAAATCCCACATCAGAAAAAGAGTCAATAAAATTCCCACTTTAAAAGAAAGAAAGTGAAGTACAAAGGTCAACTAAGATAATACATACTAGGAGTCCATATAGAAAAACATGTATATGGAAGAAAAACTAACCATTATGTTCTGATGGAGAGTGATAGAAAACATGATCTGGAGAAAGTTAACAATCAGAAAACCACAAACTTGTGATGGGTTAAATGATATTTGATTTCATAGTAGGAAAAGTAAACAGAAAACATTTTTGTTTTAAGACCCTTTTCATAAATTTAAAGAATTATTTTAATACTTAAAATAAGAACATAAGGAAATATACTTACTTGAGAAGTAGAATTTCATCCTTTTGTCAATTTCTACCATAAAATCAAAATTTTCTCCAAATGATGAGTATTTAAGATGATTTTTTCATGCCAGAAGAACTTGAATTAAATTTTATAGAATCATATAATCCATAAATTATTAACTAAATATTTCTCTTATCTTGAAACATTAACCAAAACCAATATGGTTTGGATAAGATAAAATGATTCTCCAAAATTATTAAAACTTTATATGATAAAAAAATTACATTAATCTCCAAAATTAAAAATTGATACCCAAATTTCAACATATACCATTTAACAAATGACTATACTTAAAATTATTTAAAATAATCTAACTTAGATTGAAAACTGAAGATTCAAAAGGATTTTATCATGTAGTCTTGCAAGATAAATTTTAATATTTATCTTCAAATAACATCCATAACTTTTAAAGTATCATACCAAAAATTAATTGACCTAATTGTATATTCTCCAAGTTAACTTAATCAATTACATAAATAACCAGAATCATCATAACTCCTCAATAAAATCATATATTTTTCCAAAATAAAATTCAACCATTACTCCTAAAATATAACCTTATAGTATTCTATTTACCTTAGGCATATAGGGTTCCAAGAATAGTGAATGTCTTTCAAAATAACATTTATCACTTAATCCCTAAATCATTTTATAGTACAAAGGATATCTATTTTATAAAACATAAGTTTCTAAAATCAAATTATTATAATTCCATAAACTTATTTAACTAAAAATAAAAATCATAATTACTAGGGACTTCATGAAGGCCAGTGGTAGGCGATGCACCCTTGTTTCCCCTCGGTTGTGGGTTCGATCCCCACAGCCTTACCGGATGCGACGAGTTGTCACCCATCATGAAGGTTGTCCCTTTTTATAAAACTCAAAAATAACCATAACACATTTTAACCTAAAAGGTTGTCTTATACATATCATTTCATCCCAACTCATAATGACCTCAACATCTTAATTCCTGAATTATTATATATATTTACGTCCATATGATTTAATAAAACTATTCCCAAAATAAAGAACATCGTACCTTGATCATGGTGTCCACCAGGTTTCATCATCATTTTGTTCATGTAGATATAAGGTCCATGCATTGAAAAAATGGTTTAGAGATTCTTCAAAATCACTTTCTTCCTTTATCCAAATACACCTTGTATAACTTAGGTCATATGGGTGTTAACATAAAACTAGTTTTTGAAAATAATCATGCATGACATATAATTTCAAAACATATAACAAAACATGATTTTTATAAACCATTCAGACCGAGTTTGACTTGAAAAATTAAATCAATAGTCATTTTAAAATAATATAAGTATGTACTTAAAGACTATATTTTAAAAGCAAGTATAAATAGGCTGTGTAAGGGTTTACTTCTTTAACAATTTTTTCAAAATCATAATATGCTTCAAAATATTCTGATAAGGTAAAATATATAAAAATGCCTTTATAATATTTAACATTTTTTAAAATATAAGAATATTGAGAACATATGATTTTATTAAAAACAACCCATGATCCTCAATGGTATCGAGGTATAGAGGAGGTGTTTGAGATATCATACAACTATTTTCAAGTGAGTTGTGTGTTAGAAAAAATTTCAGAATTATCCAGACATGAATTTGAAATAATTATTTAAAGAAAGTCATCAATAAGGGATATGGATGTTGTTTGAGATCCTCCTCCTTTCATTTGTAACTGAATTTCCTCGATCTAAAAAAGTTATAGAACAAGGATTTAAATAAAATAATATACACAAAAACTTACCATATGTTTAACCAAAACTCTTAATCCCCACAGTTGTCTAACCCTTTCCTCTGATACTAAGTATAAGGCCCCAACCTTAAATATTATGTAATATTTATTTAAATCAATAATTCAAATTAATTTTTTTTTTCAGGTTTAGAGTTTTAGAGAATTAGGACATAATACATAAATAACATCCCATAATCATATAAGAGGATACTACTAAAATAGTATCCAATTTTTCCACAATATAAAAATTTTATAATAAAACATAATTTATTTTTTCTTAATAAAAATATTCATAACATTCATCTTTACTTCCTAATTTTTCTTACCTATCCTTATACTCTATAGAAAACATTTCAAAAACTTGGGATGAACACAAAAATCTCAATAAGGGATATAAAATAAGGAATGAAACCCTTAGTCCATGAATATTTTAAACTCATGAAAACATTTTCACAAAATCATACTTTTCACCCATAAAACATATGTTCTTTAACACACCTCATGAAATAATAAGATTCCTGAAAAACTTATTAGAAATCATAAATCATAAAGGTAAATTGTGGCATCCAAATCATACTTATATTATATATTTTACAGCTATATAGGGTGTAACCTTCATGGTTACGTTTGGAGTACCCATCAAAGTATATTACCTAAATATATTAGGAGAAAACTTATCGTTTAACTCCATATCATTACCCATTATATTGGATATCTATCACGGGATCACCCACCCTCAGTTTATCATGGAACCACCTGTATACATAAACAATTCCCAAGAACCATATCATAATCATAACACATAAAACAAGTATAAAGGAAAAATAACATTTCCAATTTTTAATCACAAAATATCATTTAAAGATATTGATATAGTTAATCCATTATCAAAACTATTTTCAGTTCCAAAATACCTAAAACGAAAAAATGGTATTTATTTTTCTTTTAAAAAAATATTACAACTTATAGTGGAATCCAAATTCAAAATAATAGTCATGATGGCAGAAAATTCATTGTCACTGTATATGATAGAGAAAAAAAATCATTTTTTCAGTTAATAAAATGATTCATATAAAAATATTACTTTTTAAAACCTTTTAATTAAATTAAAATTCAAAGGGTTTGATTATGCACCATATAAAATAATGTGTTGTATAACATCAAAATATGCCTCAATGAAATGATATTGAGACAAAGTCCCTTACCACTTGAGAAACACATGAATAAAAATAATTAAAGAATAACATTTAAAAAAACTTTAAATATCATGAGAATATATTAATTCATGAAATTATGTGTCAAAAGGTCTTTATATACACCTTATAGGATAATAAATGTTCATAACATCAAGATATGCCTTAATGAAAGGTGATTGAGATGAAATCCCTTACCTCGGACCTGACTTGTCTTGTATGTTCTTTATCTTCAAGAATAATAAACTTAGGTTAATTTATTATTGATTTATAACTTTTTTCAAGTTCATTATTCATTTTATATCACTTATTAACATTCCATAACAATTACATAATTATTTAAGCTCATGTCGGACGTTTTGTCGATATTCGGTACTTGAGTCAAAAATGAACTTGGTTTGATATCAATAATCCATATGGTCAAAATTTCATCATATCCTGAATAATATTCATGAAATATTAATTAATTTTATATATCAATTATTATTTTAAATCCATTCAATAAATATGTATAGAAAAAATTAATAATGTTACAATCATGGAGATGGTAAGCCGTACATACACATGAGTAACATTTTCCATTTTTCATTGATCGTTATGGAAAGAATTTAAGTATTAATTTATATTTAAATAAAGATAATAAAATAATTAATACCATATTAATAATTTAATTATACTTATATATATATCATACAAGTGATATAATGAATAAAAACAAGTCACACCGTTTCGTGGAGGTCATAGTTCACACGTACACACAAACGGCATTATCATTTTTATGTGCATGGAAAGTAATAAATTAGTTGATATATTATTATAATATAATGATTAATATGTAATTAATATCACATATTAACATTAATCCATTTATTATAACTAGTCACAAGATACAGTTATGAAAAATTAATTAAATCAATTCGTGGAGGTGATAGTTCACATGTAAGCACGAATAATTAATTACTTTCCCATTTAATGGAAGTGTACATGGATTTAGGTGATGATATTAACATAATAAAATCTAATCATATTGAGGATACTGTATTTATTAGTTCCTCATGGATGAAGTATATTTAAAGGATGTGGAAGAAGAAATAAAATAGAAACACTAAAATAAAAACATTACCTTTCCTTCAGATGATTAACTTTCTTAACACCTTAACACCTCTAAGGAGGGTGTTTTGCCTAAAATAAGGCCTCATGAATGTGGGGAGGGATTCTAGTAATGGTTTTGGGTAGATATTTACTAAACAAAAAGGTTTTTGAAGTGTGAGTAATAGAGAGTAATGGGTGCCTTTTTATAGGAGAGGGGAGGGGCACCCTTGAAATTATTAAAAGTATTAAGTTAATATAAATTCAATTTTGAATCAAAAAGGGTCCAAACTCATTTTTTTAGAATATAAGATGAGAATGGGTCAATATATAATCATCCAATGAGAATTATACAAGTTTTGAATAATTTTTAATCCTTATCTTTTTGTTAAAACCTTTTTAACTCCTACCATTTTATCAAGTAATTTACACTTTGAGAGTTAAAATAATTAAAAAATCCTACAAAATGACCAATTAATGAGTCATTAATGAAATTTTTATAATTATATCAATTTTTGAATCTTTTATTTTTATAAAATGTATATAATTTAATTAGGTATTTTATAATTTAAGTTATGAATTATGTCTATTTTAATACTATTCATTACATGACTTTTAAAAAAAAATCATAACAACATGTTTCCTTAAAAAAAATGCATCAAATCAATAATAAAATGTCACATTAATCCATAAAATTCATGCATGGCATCAAATATTTCAAATTATATTTATTTCCATATTATTAATATCATTTATTTTAATCTTTCTTTAATAAATCAATTACTGCATCATCATTATGTCACTAATTAATTTAATTATTTATTTCATAAAAATTATAAATAAATTACCATTATTTATATAATATGTTTATATTTATAATTAGGATTATTCATAGTCAAATATATCACTTATATAATCCCATATTAAAATTGTTTTAGTATTGAGAGACATATTTATGACATATTTTCTTTTACTTTAAATTAAAAGTTTTAAATGTCATAATCACACCCATATAGAATCCAAAGGTCAAAATTTCATCACAAGGATGGTAATGGTCTATAATAACTCATATAATAATATTAGAACAAGTTTTAGGGTAATTTCATAATTTTATAATATTAATTTTACCTTTAATTACCCTATTTACCTTTAACCGTGGTAAAAAAATACTAAAGTTACTATTCAATAGAAATTATTTTGATTCTATTGAACCACATTTTTCATAATGAGTACAACCATTTATGTCCATTTTTGAAAATTCAATTCACAGAAGTGTTTAAATTAGGTTAAACACTAATCCCATTGACGGATCAAGAAAACAAGTTTTTTAAGTAAAATGTTCAAAAGTTCACACAGTTTTTCTATTTAATTTTAATTTAAAATTGCATCCAATAAACTACATTGGATTAATTGATAAAAATTTCATCTAATTATACCTTTAAACCATGTAAAATTATAATCTAACAGTATAAATAAATTAGTTGAAAAGGCAGTTTTGAATTAAAATGCAGTATTTTTCACTATTCATTAAAATATGAATTTTATCAGAAAAATACCAAAAAATCAACCAAAGTAAATTTTTATGTACCTATTCCCAATAATAAGTTTATTTTTTCAAATATAACATATAAAAATTTCAAAAACCATATTTAAAAAGGGCTCTCCATCAAAAGGCAGTAAACATGCCTTCTTTTTTAAAAATAATCATTTTATTAATAAAATTGAATTTCTTATCATATCATGTCTAGAAAACATATTAGATGAATTTTAAACATCATATTTAATTTATATTTCATTAATATAATTGAAAAAGTTTGATTTTATTATTTTATAAACACAATTATTCACACTTAAATAGTTTTTCATAAAAACACATCCTTTATATTCAATTGGTTTTTTTAATTTTCATTTCTAATTAATTTTCTTACCAATGAATCATTATATAAACATGTGTAAACCCTATTTTTATAATTTCGTTAATATATAACATTACCTCCATTATAATGGGTATGTTATAACTAAAAATTAAAATAATAAGATTAATAATATATTATTTTTTGGTATAACTCAGTCTTGTGTACAACGTAAGATTTTGGATAAACCCATTTTTGTGTGTCGGGTACGCTATCAGACATAACATCCTTTTTAAAGTAAAATTACTATATAATGTATAATCATTAATAAACATGAAAAATTATTATTCTATAATGACCTGGGATGTTACATGAATATTATCTTAGGGTAGATTTTTTGATTTGTTTGAAAAGATTGATTATTTAGTGAATAGTGAAAATACTGATTTTATTAGAAATAATATTTTTTTTCATGTATTTATAGAGTCCCATATAGTTTTAAAAATGTTTTAAAATTTTTAAGTTAATTTTGGTTAAAAATAATCCAATTAATTTCATTTTAATCAACATTATGCTTAATTTAGGTATAAAAGCATTTTTTACTTAAAAATGAATTTTCTGGAAAACTGCTTATCTTTTCTTTTTTATAGATTATTTTAAAACAAATTTATTCCACTTATATGGATTGAATAATATAAAAATAGATGCCAAATTTTTAATTAGTGTTTTTAAAATTTTTTATATAGTTCAACTTTATTTTAGGTTATAATGAATAGTAACAATGATAAATATTTTTCACCTTGGTAAGGCTAAATTGATTAATCAAGGTTAAAAAAATGTGATAAGGATTTACAAATCTATCTAAAAACTACCTTGTTTTTATTTTATGATTTTATTTCGACCATAATTATCCAAAATTCAATGACATTCCAACTTGGTGTCATTTTTCATTGATAATGACCTTAATATATTTTAATTAAATAATAAATAAAAAACATCACTCTCTTTATTTTTAGAATTCTAATATTTTTTCATCGGGATAAAAGGGGTTATTTTCTGGTGTAAAATTTTCATTAAGATATGAATGAATATTTTAAACATGTTAATTTATTTTTAATTTTGTTTGATGAAATAATTAACTTAAATGGTTATGCAACACCGACAAATAGTTGCTGCAAACATTATAAAAATCTTTTAAAAACATAAAAAGTAATATTTTTTGATTAATTATTGTGTTTCATGATTTTTTTAATAAATATAATTTATTATATACTTGTTAAATGTTTATACTTTAACTAAATTACTTTATTTTTTTTAAAAGTCACTTATGTGAATAGTCCAAAAAATGACTTTAATGGTGGCTTATATTAAATAGTATTTTATTAAATGAATTAAAATTCATATGAATATCATCACCATCCAATTTAATTGGATATGGTAGATCATATCAATTATTTTACACTTAAGGTTCACTTTTCATTTTATAGTTACATTCTTGACCCCTAAAGTGTAATAAACTTTGATACCATGGTAAATGTAAAAAGTGTTAACCAAGGTTAAATCTAATAAATAAGGGTTGAATCATCACCTAAAATTATATAAATATTTTTGGATTAAATATTTTTACTTTTAACCATACTATATTTAAAATATATAAATTTTGGTCCACATGAGCATGAAAATTAATTTATATTAACAGAATACTTTAAGTAATTCCAATGGTTCCCCACTACTCTCTTATTTAGAGAAATTCCCATATCTCCTCCTCATAATTCATGATCCACATATCTTGATGAAACCCTTCAAAAAATTATTCTAAACATCATTATTTACATTCTATAGGTGTTGTTATTCTTAAAAGAGGATCTCTTAGATCCTTAAAGAAGGATCCAAATGCAGTTCTTTAAAGAGGATGCAGTTGTCTTAACCAAACATTTTCATTTTATTCCTTATATTACCTCCTTTAATTATATCATAACCATTATTATATAATAAAATCATTATATCACATATAATGATATTTTATTATGTAAATGTAATATTATTATTCATATAGTTTTTTAGGTAACATTGTGTCTGAGTGGTACTCAATGAAAGCCACTACATCAGGCGGCCATGGTTCAACTCTTGGCTAAAACTAATTTTTGATTAGTGGTTTGGGAAGGAGGAATTAAGCTAGTGGAAACATAGTATGGGAGTTCATATTTGGTAAAAAATGTTAGGAATTTGTCTCAAGAACCATATGTGAGTTGAGATAAAAGGTGTATGAAATCTAGAGGCGGATAGGGTGGGATTGATCAAGCACTGGATCACTGATGGAAGAGGACTGGTAGCTGATGATGATGGATGAAAGTTGATGGGTGATATATAGATGTGGTGAAACAATTGGTGAACTATGTGGTTCAAGATAGGGCTCCCCTCTCCATAGACCCAGCGATATGGTGTCATTTGGTTCTATTCCTTTGGGGTATCCTCTAGGACTACAATCCTTGGTTACTTTGAACCATGTATCTTTCGACCTTCAAGCCATGTCATTAGGAATTTGTTCCTTAGGCCAACAGGCTATGTAATGGGTCTCCCCTACCTATAAGGAAATGGGTATTTTATTTGTTTAATAATAAAAATAGGCTTCACCCCTACATTATTCATCTCTATTTTCCATCAAATGGGAAATGAAAGTATCACTTGTGCATGCCTGTGGACTATCATCTCCCTGAAGAGACACAATTAATTTTCCATCACCAAATTACATGAATATTTATAATTTTGAATTTAATAAATATATAATATATTTATGATATTATTATGCTTATATAAAGGTGATTTATTTTTGACATTTTATTCATTCGATCCATCAAAAAATTAAAACATCCCTTGTGCATACATACAGAATACCATCTCTACGAAGTGATATAATTTATTTTTCATGAAAAATTTATATGAATAGATATAAAGTTATATATAAAGAGTACATATTATATTAATAACATTATTAAAATTATATAGATTATAGAACCATGGTCAATGTATAATTATTAAAACATCTAAAGCAAAACTTACATGAAAAAAATGAAATAATTAACACTTGAAAACAATGATTTTAAAAAAGATTTTTTAATAAATGGGTGTTGAAATTTCTTAATTAGATCATATATGATATTATAATTATTTTTATGGTTTTTATATTATTATAATA
The DNA here is from genome assembly GCA_963277665.1 of Viscum album. Classification (NCBI taxonomy): domain Eukaryota; kingdom Viridiplantae; phylum Streptophyta; class Magnoliopsida; order Santalales; family Viscaceae; genus Viscum; species Viscum album. The sequence continues at coordinate 512,890,434 of OY728145.1, forward strand.
AATTAGAATTTATTATACATGCTGATAGTGTGCTATCAAAGCAATTGACATGTGAGGTAAGGGTTTCCCATCTCACTTTTATTTATGTGATCCATATGCTATATTCACCACTTATTTCCTTTTTTGTGATGTATATACTACCCATGAATGTATTTTATGATATTTTTCACGAAAATTATTGGTATTTACCAATCTATATAAGTTTCTCTCTTTTATTAGGTTTTGATTTAGAGATTACCAAAGTTGTAAGTGTTCACCTTCTCAATATTGTTTCATTGAGACATGTTTGATATTATGCATATATTTATGTTTATGAGGTGTATATACTACCACTTTGAAATTTTATAGCATGAATCTATACATTTTCATGATATTTATTATTTCGTTTGATTTTATTCATTCATGGATACGATTCAAAATATACCAAATCAATAAAGGTTAATTATTCAATCTCACTTGTAATTGGGATTGTTTATGTTTAAATTTACTTTGTTGGAATTATAATATTTAATTTTACTAAGAACCCATATATTCAATTATATTTCAATTAATTTAAAACTTTTCATGTTTTCTTCTCATTTTCCTCTCTTTGGTACTCACAGAGAACCAAAAGAATGTTTTTAATTAAAATTGATCTTATTTCTCGTCATGGTTGGGAATTTTTTTCTTCCATGTCAATATTTTATAAAATATTTTAAATAAAGTTATTTTCAATGATCTAATGATTGTTTAAAGTAATTTTCAGATATGTTTTACTTTTTAAAAAAATATTAAAAATGAATCTTCTTTATATTTTATAAATGAGGAACCTTTTTTAATTTTTACCAAATTCTTAAAAGAGTGTTTGTTTTAATGTATATGATATGAGAAGATATTCCATACATCATGATTTTATTTTATTGGATACTTAATTTACATGATTCCATATTTATTCTCAATGAAAATCATTTTCCTCTTATTCTAGTAATTATTAGTTTTAATGATATATAAATAAAAAGATATTTTACATGTTGTCATTGAAATTTTTTTAATATTATTTTAAAGGAATATTTTATTTAATTAAAAATACATTGATGTTTCTTATGCTCTAATGAGGATATGTTATTATTTTACCATTTATATTATTTCTCTAGATGGTTTATGATGATATTAAAAATAGAATGAATTCCCTTTTCATTCCATGGTTAATTAAGCTATAATGAATCCTTTTATGATTATGACCATGAGATATATATAATATCTATTTATTTTATATGGGTTAAGTTATGATGAATGATAAATGTTTTATGATCTTGTGGAAAAAATATGAATAGATTATGATTGTGTGATGGGTGGGTATGTTATATTCCTTAAATTCATTAGGTAAATATTATTTTTTTGATCTCAAAGGGAGTAAGAGAGGTTATCTAAAGCCAAAAATAGGGAACATAGAAGGTTATCCCATAAAAAACAAAGGGTAAATGGGAGGTTATTGTTAGGTACTGGGATGGGAAACATAACTCGATGGTCCAATAATTTTTAAAAAAAAATCATCACGGGAGTGACATTTGCATCATTGGAGAAATATAAAATCATCGACTCTAGTGATCTTATCCCAGTACAGTCTGAGGAACACACATGGTTTATACCGAGTACAAAAATAAAATGAACATGTACCTCATTCGGATATGATGCGTGCAATCCTATCACAAGATGACAGTGTCCATTGCTCGAATACTCTGATGTCGAAGCACTCTAGATCATCTACGCACGCTCCTTGAATTTTCTCATGTGCTTTTTGTCAAAATCTGGGTACCAGAGCGGTGCACCAATGACCACTTCAATGCAGTGACGATCACCATAAGCCAACATCTTCGATCTAAGGAGGAGTAACTTGAATAAATCTCTTGTTTGAGAGAGTCTATCTCTAGGATTTAGAAGGATAAAGAGGCTCTCAATTCCAACGAATGAATAGTCTATATGGGATAATCCTCTCTCCACTTATATAGTGAATATCTATAATACCCAGATTAGGTTACTTACCCCCGTGTAAAAAAAATCCACTATATAAGTATTATAAATAATTATTTAAGACAAACTGAATTATGCCATAAATAATATTTATAATTTATCACATTAATTTAATATATATTAAATATATTACTTGATAAACTTGAGTCTTTAACTTGACTCATGTATCTTGATAATATTAAATGAAATCGAGATATTAATATCTATTCGAATAATATTTATCCTTGTATTTACTTAATCACTCTTAAATACATGTCATAAATAAATTAAATGAATTATTCCTAACTTTAATAATTAAAGAATTTATTTATTCCTTGGTGATCCTTATAACTTGGACAATACCTGGACCCCGTGATGGGGACAACCAAGTTCTATATTCCTATTCAACAGAATAAGGAATATTCTCAAAGCACTATTGTGTGTGACCCTCTAGGCCCTTATCTTAATAGTAGTGAATAATATCCACAAACCAAGAGTGAAGTATAACAACCCATAGAGGTCCCTATAGAGATAAGGAAAACTCAAAGCAACGACTAACTTCCTATGAACACGGTATATGTAATATAATCTCTTCATCATCGATATCTCAATAAAGTAGTATGCACAATTATTTCATCATCCCTTTCCTTGCTTTATTATTTTTTGATCTATTTGGACAATATTACCTTTGACTACCATGGACATGGATTTAATGAAGGTGTTACCATCTTAATCAACCAGGCCTGAGATATACCATCCTTAACTTAGAAGTAATAAATCCTATCTTGATAATTCAATCAATTTCATGTCACCAATGACATACCCAATAAAAACTACCTCACCATGGCTTAATTACCATGGTTTTCACCTTTCATCAAAGTATGCACTTAAATGATATACATTGATAGTGATCTCAAGTAAAGAGACCATTACACATATCCATATATAAGAACAACCAATGACACCCGAAACATGTGGTGTTCCTATTAGCGGTTCTGTCCTTATGATCTCAACTACTAGCGATCACCAAGTACAGAATTACTAAGATGAAGTCTCAATTCTTATGAGCCCCCAACACCTGATAGTCACACATCATCTGTGTCCTGTTAGAATGATTTAACTAGACCATAGTACATTACTTTAATATTACTTTAATAATATCTCTAGGTTCTCATTATAGTCTGAGATCTACTATAACCCTTTTATATGACATGTAATCTAAGGACAATACCATAATCAAAGTGGATGCAGAAGTATCTACACTTTTATAGAAATATGAACATGTGTATATATAACAATATTCATACATGTAGTGGCAATCAATGTAAAACACAAGTTGGGTCTAGGGAACCCACTTTCAACACCCCCTCTTGCATTAGAGCCATCTGCCAACAAGTCTCAATCTGCTAGCACTCACATGAGAATCATGATTTAGTAGAGAAATGGATTTAGTTAGGGGGTCTACCAAATTTTCCTCTGTGGATACTCTGATAACTGTGACTTCACTTCTATGAGTAAAATACCTCAAAATATGAAACTTCCTATGTATATTATTTGTTCTATGGTGAGATCTAGACTCCTTGGAAAGCATCACTACAATAGTATTATCACAATAGGATGGAATAAGGTCTGCACTTCTAGGCACACCACCAATGTCTAAGACAAAACTACCTATCCAGACTACTTCCTTTGATGCATCAGAAGTCACTATATACTCAGATTCTGCTATATAATCAGCAACCATAGATTAATTTGAACTTCTCCAGCACACTACACCACCATTCAGGAAAAAGATGTAGCATGAATGTGATTCCAGATCATCATGACATGTTTGGAAACTATCATCAGTGTATCCTCTCACTACTATTTCCACTTCTCCTCTATACACTAGAAACATATCCTTTGTACACCTCAAGTACTTTAGGATAGTTTTAACATCTTCCCAATGTAGCTCTCCTGGATTATCTTGATATCTACCCACCATGCTTAAATAAAAGGAAACATAAAACCTAGTACATATAATGACATACATGATAGAACCCACTATAGAGTCATAAGGTATTCTACTCATTCTGTTAACCTCCTCCTATGTTTGTAGACAAATTTTCTTGAAGAGATTAATACCATGTGACATGGGCAATAACCCTCTCTTATATTGTTCCATATTGTACCTTTTGAGTACCTTGAAAATATATGTACTTTGAATTAGTATAATAAGCCTTTGAGATCTATCTTAATAGACCATGATCCCCAGAATGTAGCCCTCTTCACCTAATTATTTCATGAAAAATCATTCATTTAACCAATTATTAACTGACTATAAGACTTGCACTTCATTTCCCATAATTAATATGTCATCAACATATAATACTAGGAAAAATATGGAATTCTCATCAACCTTCTTATAGACACAAGGATCACTTTCATTTTTGAAAAAAAAAATTCTCTTATGAATTCATCAAAATTAGCATTCCATGATCGTGATGCCTACTTTAATCCATAAATAGATCTCTATAGCTTGCACACCTTATTGGCATTCTTTGACCTGAAAAACCCTTCGGGTTGAGTTATATAGACGTCTTCAACCAACTTCACATTTATAAAAGTAGTTTTGAAATATATTTTCCAAATCTCATAATCATGAAAGGATTCTATTACAATAATTATTCTGATGGATTTAAGCATTGCTACTGGTGAGGATGTTTCATCATAGTCAATTCCTTGGCGTTTCCTGAAACCCTTTGTAACTAGTATTGATTTATAGGTATTAACCTTACCATCCATGTCTATTTTTTTATTGAATACCTATTTAAATCCAATGGGATTTACATCAAATAAAGGGTCTACCAAAATCCAAACTTGATTTTGGTACATGTACTCCATCTCAAAATGCATGACATATTTCCATTTAGTAGCTTCTTTACCTTCTAATTCTTCCTTGTAGGTTATGGGTTCATCATCCTCAAGGAGTAATGTGTCACCAAACTCGGTGACAAGAAAACCACAAAAATCAAGTTCTCTTACCCTTTGAGTATACCTACACAATATTGGTGTCTTGGGAACCTCTTTTTCTTCCACTTTCTCTTGTGGAGACTGTTCCTGTACCAACTCTTGTGCATTTGGAGTATTAACTTCATCGAAATCAATATTTCTCTTACTATTTCCATTGGAAATGTGTTTCCTTTATAGAACTATGGAATGTCTTTCCACAAAAAAATTTCTATCTAAAGGGTTGTATAGGCAATATCCTTTGGTTTCCTTAGAAAAACCTATAAAGATGAAATTCGTGCTTATGGATGCTAATTTTTCACTTGGTAAAGTCTTGAAAAAAGTCTCGTATCCCCATACATGTAAGTGTGACAAATTGGGTTTCTTTACACACCATAAATCATATGGAATCCTATCTGTATCTTTAGTTGGTACTCAGTTAAGGGTATATGCCACTTTCTGCAAAGTGTATCCCCAAAAGGATAATGGAAGAGTTGTATGACTCATAATTGATCTGACCATGTTAAGAAAGGTCCTATTATGTCTTTAATTAACACCATTCCACTATGGTTTATAATGATGAGTGAGTTGGGATATTATCCCACACTCCTTCAAGTGATCAATGAAATATTGGTTAAGATATTATCCATATTGGTCTGAGTAGAGTGCCTTCTTTACAAGTTGGTTTTCTACTTCATTTTGATATTCCTTAAATATCTAAAAGGAATTAGACTTATAACTCATCAAGTAGATATATCCAAACCTAATATAGTCATCAATAAAAGTAACAAAGTATGAAAAACCACCACTTGATTCTACTGAAAATGGACTACATATATCAATATGTATTAATTCTAGTAATGCATTAGATCTTTCTCCCTTCCTAGAGAAAGGTGATTTGGTCATTTTACCTTGTAAAAAATCTTGGCATACATCCAAGAGTTTTAACTATACCGAGTCAAAATACCCTTCTTGATGTAATTTTTGTAATCTCTTCTCATTAACATGACCTAGCCTGAAGATCCATAGGCGGGTGAGATATGAGTCTTGCTCACTGGTTTTGTAGTTGATTATAATTATAGGTTTTTTGAGTTCAAGTATACATAAACCATTATTAAGATGTTCCATACCATAACACATGTTATCCTTATAGAAGAGAAAAAATTTATTTTGAAACTTGAAATAAAATCCCATAATGTCCAAACTTGACACATAAATTATGTTTCTAGTTACAGAAGGGACATTATAACAATTTTTCAAACTAGAAACAAACTTCTAGGAAAAGTTAAGTGATAGTTGCCCACTAATAAGGTTTTCATACTTGCACCATTTGTAGCTTGAAGATCCACTTCACCTCTTGAAATCTTCTTGAATCTAATTGGTTCCTGTATATGAATACATATATGTAATCCACATGCTGTATCCAATACCCAACTTGTAGATAAAGAAAGATTGCATTCAATGATAAACATAACTGAAGTAGAAATGTCAGCTTGATTCTTCTTCCCAGCTCTCCAATTTTTCTTCCAGTGGCCTTTCTTTCCACATCCAAAATAGACAGCCTCCTACTCATTGATCTAATTATTAATCATTGGATTTTTAGGATGGTGCATTTGTGTCTTCATCCTGGAGTTGGCCTTAGACCCCTTTTACTTGACTTTCTTTATCTTGTTAACCATAAGGATAGATGAATTGGTATTTTCCATATCTTTATCAGCTTGGAAAACTAAATCCAATAGATATGGGAGTGAATTTTTCATATCATTCAAGTTATAATTGATGATAAAAGTAGAAAAGATTAGAGGTAAAGAAGCAATATTGAGATCTATTTCTTACTATTGGTTCAATTTGAACCCAAGGGATTTGATCCTCTCAATATACCTGATCATATTGAGTATAAGATAACCAGATTTCTGCCCTTCTTCTAGCCTACACCTGTAAAGGGCACTCGAGATCTCATACCTTTCCCACCTGGTCCACTCCTGATATAATTCTCATAGTTGTGAAAGAATCTTGTAGGCATCCTCATCCTCATGAAGTTTTTGAAATTGGATAGACATGGATGACAACATGATACACTGAACATCAAGTGCATCCTCTATATGATTTTTCTATTTATCTTTTTCCTCCTTACTTTCTCCTTGAGGAGGCTCAGCAAGAATTGAGGATTCCATCACATATAACTTCCTTTCTTGGCATAATACTATGCGCAAGTGCCTCTACCACTTCTGAAAGTTATTTCCAGTCAAGATATTTTATTTATCCAAAATATATTATAGTGATAACGTAATTGTGGCGTTGGTGATTTCCATTTTAAATCTACACCGGATAAACATTAGTATTAAGTATTTTATATTTATTACCATTAGAAATTTATGATTAATTAATTATATAAATTTTAATGTCTCCCACTATTTTAGAGAACCCTAATAGCCCTCACTATTAGATTCAGAATACTCTGTCGCTTGAGTATTATAATGGTAAGGATCCTTGAAACCATTCCTTATAGTCTACAAGCTTTGGATATGCCACTACTTAGAGAGTTTATAGGTAGGCTCTATTATGTCCAACCGTTTTAACTCACGGTTCCTTGTACTGTTGAGTAAAGTCATTACCTTTGGAATCTGAACTTTATTACATCAACATCTTTCCTCTAAAGTGATAGAAAGCTATATTTGGCTAATTCTTTACTACCATATTTAGTCTAGTCAGCCCATTATTATTATAGGAACTCCCTGGTAGTAGGTAGCACTCTCAAATTTGGCTGATGAGCACTTCAAACAACCGGTTTTGCTCAAATCTGAATAACGAAAGGCATTTAGATTTGATATCTATTTAATGTATTTTATTTATTGATGAATATAACTCAATTTTATTTTATTTGTTCAAAATAGGTTGTCTCAATCACAACTGAACAAGAAATATAAATATATTAATCACATAGAGGCATATTAAATCCTAGTCAGTACTGAGTACAATACCTTCCACATAGAGGCGTAACTCCCTAGTGGCCCAATCCATGAGTTAGTGGGTGTGGGGCATGGAAAGACTATAGTATAGTTAGTGTCATAGTTCTGTTAAAAAAGATCCTTTTTGTTGGACCTGTGATGCTCTCAAAAACAGACTATAACCCCCCTCCACCAACTAACTCGTGAACTCGGGCTCTCTGGGCCACTTGGGTTGGGTTCTGAATATCCCCTCTAGTCAGTTGAGGGTTTATTTCACCTCCACCGAGAATCTAACCTAGGGATAACTACATTTAACCAACTTGGGAGATTCTCCACTACCACCACACCACATGGAATAATGGTAGTGGAGAATCTCCCCAGTTGGTTAAATCCCAGTCAGTCTTGGGTTTGATTCTTCACGGAGGTGGAATAAACCCTCAACTAGCTAGTGGGGATATCTAGAACCCATACCAAGTGGCCTAGAGATCCCAATTCCCTACGTTAGTGGGAAGAGGGGGGTTTTGGTCTGTTTTCAGAAGCATCATGGGTCCAATAATTATCCCAATCCCAAAAAAGGGTACATGGGAGGATATCCTAATCCTGAAGCAGGTACATAGGTAGTTATCTGAACCCTAAAATTTTATGAATGTATTTGTATATAGAATTAACATAATATTTCTATGATTATAATTATGGAAATTTTTATTACATGATCTTAATCTAATTTTATTCTCCTAAGTCTCATGTTTTTGATTTCATTATGATTTATGTCTTATGAATTTCCAAGATTTATGGAATGATTCCAGATTATATTCTATGAAATTTTGGGTAGGATTCTCAAATTTTAAGTTTATGTTATCATACCCTTATTCTCATATTATTCTTAAATGACCATTGATATCTCCTTTTTTTTTACCCATACCAAGCTTTTGATATCACTCTTTATTATGTTTCCTTTTCCCCATGATATGAAGAAGGGATTTAATTATGATTTTTTAAGAAGGTTTTGAGTTTTTGAATAACTTAATGGGAGATTATTTAATTCTATTATGTACTATTTTTTATGAATTTAATTTTATAAAGACACTAAATTGTTACGATTTGGGTGTGGATTATAAGGATATGTAATGAATATTCTTCTAATAATATTTAATATTTCATTATAAAACTGTTTTTTTCCTAAATTATTTTTATAGATAGAGGAAGGTGTTAAATATCCTTTATATTTTACTCAAATTATATCAATTTTATAGATAGTTATTATAAAGAAAGATATTTATAGATAGAATTTTATTTTTAACTTTCAATTATGAGAAAATTATGTTCCTTTTGGGATTTTATAACTTATGAACATTATTATTATAAGTCATGTTGATCCCCCACCAAAACATCAGCTGGAATATCTACTTTAGGAACCTACTTGATACATGGATAACCATGGCCCAATGTGTCTTCAAGTATAATATTTCAACCCCCTCATTTTCTTCAACTATGAATATAGGTGGAATAAGATTAACTTATTCATAAATTTTTTGATGTTCCTTCTCTAACCTAAACTATGAAAGTAGTTTAAATGGATATGTAATGAAGTAATTTATTTTTAGTTTTTGGAATATATTATTTTATAAGTTTTTATAAAAAAACATCTTGTGTAAACTCTTGTAATCTATATAAATAGATCCAAATTAATGCATGAGGAAGCTAGTTCTCCTTTTTAGAATCATGATTATTTATGAGTTGCGGTCTTCTATTCATATTAGTATAGGAGTTGTACCATGTTAGTGAATACTATCACTCTTATTTTATGTGACTACATATGATTTAGTACTCATAGAAATATTCAAGCCATTTGAAAATGTTTCTATTGTATAGATTCATTCTCATATGTGGAATCTACTTCTTCTTAGAAGGTTTTTTCATTTATAAAAATCTACCTCCTCAAAATATAGGTCGTTTTAGTCTTTTAATATAGTCATGTTTTTTCCAACACATAATATCAGGATGTCCAAACATCCAATATCACTAACAGTAGCCAAGGAATCTCCTTCTTTTTCTTATAATACCAATCTTACTAGATTTAGTGCCTTGAGTTTTATGGATTATCCTTTACTTATATGAAGAATAATTTTGGGATTTATTATTCTTTATATTATCAATATCCACCTTTGGTGTTTTGGTGGATTTATCATAATTTTTATCTACACACAGCTTCCAAGATTTTGGATTTGAACCCACACGAGAAGATGTGACTAGATTTTTAGAAATAGAATTAACTAATAAATGTGTTAAATCCTTCCATGAAATTTTAATGGTTTATAAAGAGATGAATATGAGATCTTATTTACATGAATATAAGTCTCATGACACTCATTGAATATTTTTACAAAAAATCCCTTTTGGGGGATTTACTCTCTTTATATGTTTGGTTGTCATTATTTTTCTTCTTAGAAACTTGGGAAGTTCTAGCATGAAGCTCCTTCAATTTTCTCAATTTATCCTCTAGTTCATGATAGTTAAAACTAAGGAAAAAATTCTCATATATAAATATTATCATATTTCCTTCCCATTTTCCTTTAATTATATTAATCCAATCTTTGTGAAGTCTAATACCTTCACTAAAAGAGTTATCAATGTATTTGATTATTCTGGTTTTAACTTCCAATTATGATTCCTTGAACCTAATAATATCTTTATACGATTCTTCTAGTTCATGGATCTTCTGAATATACTCTTTATAAAAATTGGAATTTTCTTTAACTAAAATTTCACGCTCCTTGACATTAATGTTTTTTTATTCAATATTATTATTTTCAATATTCATGAAAATTTTGAAAAATGTTTTAATTACATGGATTACATAACCAACTTGTTTACTTATGATTCTCTCATAAAAAATCCTTTTAAATCATCATTTAATTAATGAAATCATGTTATTTCAAGGAGGTCTATTTTCCTCCCTTGCTTGAAGGTGGTATATGAGATAATCAGACCTTTTTAATTTCTTACCCGATAAATCCTCCATCTTATTAATTTCTTCTTAAAGATGTAATTTTACATATAGAAGCTCATTGAAAAAGAAAAATAATATACAAAACCTATTCTTTAGGAGAATTATGTATATATTTTTTGAAATTGAGAGTATAATTATTCAATAGTTTTGATATATTTATCATCCAAATACTCTCTATAACATTATCTAGTTTCTTGAAAAGGATCATTGTCTACTGATTTTTTAAAATAACACTAATACATATCTTATTTCTATGAGATTATCTAAAATCTATTTTCTTCCCTCATATTCTTATTTTTCAGTGTAATGGTAGAGAAATTAATTTATAATTTAATAAGAGTGAATACTAAGTATTCCACCCAAGGTATGTTAGAATTAACTTCAAATATACACTTTATATAAACCTTGTAAAAACAACACAGGATAAAAAAATTGATCCAATAAAAATTATACCTACCCTATGACACCACTTATAGAGCCTAGATGGTTCGTTCAGGGATGTTGAGAGGGGAACTACTAAAATATCTAGCTATACTAACTCACCTATCCCAATAGTTTTCCCAAACCATTGGGATATGCTAATTTATCCAAGGATTTGACAACAGTTTTCAAATAACCATTGGGAAAATCAATATATCCCAATAGTTTTTACAAAACTATTGGGAAATACTACATCAAAATTGAGGCCTGCCTATTCCTTCCCTCCTCCCTTTCATCATCTAAACCTAATTCCCCTACTCCCATCACAATCCCTCCTATCATCCCTTAAAGTTTCTCTAACCCTAGTGGTGTGTGCGTCTCCCCTCCTCCCCCCGAAACCAGTATCAATGTGTGTGGATCTACCCTCCTCCCTCCAAGATGAGTAGCCACGTGTGCGCATCTACCCTCCTCCCTCTAGAACTAGCAGTGGCATGTATGTATCCCTCCTCCGAGCCCTATCATCACTCCCATTTAGATCTAATCCATAACCTATAGCAACATGCACATCTCCCCTCATCCATTCTAGATCTAATCCAAATCTCAAGCAACATGGACATTCCTATCTTCCCAACTGGCCAAGTGATATCATGATTTCATTTTAGTATTATTCTATATTAAATCAGTGTTCTCTGAATCTTTGAGGTATTATATCAACCATGATTTTTTTTATTTTTGGTCAAAAATAGCACCAAATATTCTTAATTTTTTGGGAATTTAATTTATTTGGTCATGTGGTTTGATTTAGTATTTTTTATATTCCCTTAATATCTTTTTTGGTTATTTCAGATTAGTTTTGTTTGGTTTGGGTTGATACTATTAAATTTTGGATTGGTTCATTATTGTTTTTTTCTACTTCATTTTGGTTCCAGTTAGTGAAGTATCTATATTTATTTTTTAAATTCATATAGTTGTAGGTCTATAACATAATTAATTAATCATTACTTGATAATAAAATTTACTAATAATTAATTTATTTTATATTAGTTTAAATTTTAGTATATTTAAAATCATATTGAATCATTTTTAAATTAAAATATATCACATAAATAAATAATTATACATAATAAAATATAACATAAAAACGTTGCATCACCATGAGATGTCACTCCAAAAAAGTTTATTAAGAAGATGATAAATTGACTCTAGAACCATTAAAAATAACTCCATTAGTCAGGGTTAGAGTAGAGTTGCATCATTACACTATTAACTAGGGTATTCTCACTGGATGATTTCATATTTATGTGGTATGGAGCTGTCTTCCCATTCCTAGTAGCACATTTATTTATTATTTTTTAATCACTTGTAGGTGATGGGAACTAAGTGTTTTTGGATATATATAATAACTTGGGGAAAAAAATCTAATAAATAACAAATAATAAGTGAATATATGAAGGCCACCATATTTTATTACATTAAAAATGATATCTCAAAAACCTATGTAATAATTAATTACATTTAATTGAAAACCAACACATATATAAGTTAGTATGTCATGAACCAACCCAGGTTATCCCATGAGCTGGTCACCCATGTTAGCCTGTGAAAATGCACAAAGGGCCTTCCTGATCCCCATAGTCTGAAACTAGTGCCGAGCATCAAAATAAAATAGTTGGGAATGATTTGGCCCATAAATAATAGATGAATAAATAACTATAAACTGAACAAAACAGATAAACACTAGTAGAAGAAATAAAAGAGTAAAGTTACACAACTGAACATACCTCAAAGGGACCCCATGGGTCACCACAAAACATAGAAACATGCCCACTCTAAGAGCGATCTAAATAATGGATACTCAAACAAAAAGGATAAAATAGGAATGAGCAATGAGATGATCAGTAGGAATACTAAGGAATAAGAATTCAATATATCCTTACATTTAAAAAGAAACCCAAATCATGCTAGTTTGAAAATACAACCACATAAAAATAATATTTTCCATTCTTTCAAATTTAGGTAACAATATTCCATCTCAAGGAACTACCTTTCCCTTTCCATCACATTTCCAAAACAATTTACAAGCATGCATGGTCATTTTAAAAATAAAGTCAAACATTTTAAATTAAAAACATGGATATTTACAAAGGAGGAAACAAGATTAAAACAACTAAATAGAAATCATTTCACAAACACCATGTCATAAAAGAGCAACATGGTCAATCTCTATAGGTAACTAGCATAAATGGGGCCCTAGGAACCTCATACCTCAGTGAAATGTGGTATAAAAACTATGAACAATAACGTTCTCATGAAAGAGTCACTAGTAGGGGACATCCCCATAACCTAGTGGTCTCCCATAATTATAATAATTTAGTTAATGTTGTAATCATTAATCCTACTAGATGAAATTGGGATGAACCACTTCCATATCATCTAGCACACTAGTCCTAGTCTACCCACCTAGGTACCTCGGTCTTCCAATGTGATCTATTTTAGGTGGTGGAGAGTTTTCATAAAACTAACATACATGAAAATATCAATATATTTATTCAAAAACACACTCACCCTCTCACCATCAATCTCCCTCCTTGAGCACATCCACCCTTTTTTATCACACAAAAATGCACAAGCCACTTTACTAGGAACATATCACAATCCACACATTCAACACAGACATAATTTTATAAAAAAAGGGGCATGCCTTAAGAGGGGTTTTACTTTTTCACAAACCATTCTTAAAGTTCCAAATGAGATTAATTATTTACAAGTAATACTTTTCATTTTAGTACATATAACCACTCAACACTTTTAAGCTTCCAAAATCTTTTAAAAGATCAATTGAACAAAAAATGTAATACACATTTAAAAATAACCGTGAACCCATGTTTACAATGATGCAATTATTTCAATAAAGTCAAACCACCATTTGACCATGAGTTCACAACAAAACCCATCCTTGGAAATCACATTGGAAATTTTTAGAAAACCAAACATGTCATTACACTTTTATAACTATACTAACTGAAAGGACAAATGCCTTTTCAAATATTCATTACCAATTCAAAACCACTTAGGAAATCACTTTTTAAGAAAAGTTACTTAAGATCAAATGAGCATTATAAATACATTTCATTTTCCAAAACAAAGGCATAAACATTTCTAGAAACCCCAAACAGATTTCATATCATGTGTATATTTCATAAATATAAAACATGTTTTTAAAACAAGTAAGAAATAATAGGATTCAAATTAAAGGCATAGGAATAGGGGACCTACCTCAAACATTCCTCTCCTCAACAATGACCCCCCAAACCAACACTTTGCACCTACACACACATGTATTTATACATACATACATTCATATATATATATATATAAATACCACTAGATAAATTGCACATATTCCCCATTCCATGAGGGGATATGTACAAATATGTCATATATATATATATATATTTATATATTTATAATCCTTACTCTATGCATGTACATATAGGATTTCTCGACACCCGTAGCCCAAAACAACCAAAACAAGGTCCAACACACACTAGAAAACATTACCAGCAACTCAAATATCACAAAATACTTAAATTAAAATTGAACAAAATTGAAATAATTAAAACCCCTTATCAAAATTGAGGCAAAACCCACTTCCTTTGAAAACCACAAAAAACGATAATCAATGGGACGAACAAACCCTATTCATCAAGAATTTTCCAAAACAAAAAACACCCAAAATAAATTAGGGTTCAGTTATGAAATGAAAACCACCTGAAAAAGAATAAAATCACAAAATCAAAATAGAAGAAAAGAGAAGAGAAGAAGAAAACCCTACCAAAGAGGTCGCATAAGAAATCTGCTCAGAAGATGAATGCCAACAGGAGGGTCTGCACACTGGGGAGGTTCTAGACGGAGGGTTCGTGCACTGGGGAGGCACCGATAGGGTGGAGGGAGGCTGGCCAGAGGCTCACCACACTAGAGGGGAGCCAACCAAGGGTAGGGAAGGGAGACTCGACACAGGTGGGAGGAGGGAGGGAGGCTGCCGAAAACCCTCAACAAGCATGAAGGGAAGCGTGAGCGGGATAAGGAACCAAGGGGTGGCGTCACATAGGGAGGAGAAGTGAGAAAGGAGGAACAAACCCTAAAAATAAAATAAATAGATAAATAAACCAATATAGGTAATAATAACAATAATAATAAACTTTATAATAATAATAATAATAATAATAATAATAACAATAATAATAATAATAATAATAATAATAACCTAATAATAATAATAATAATAATAATAACAAAAACCTCATAATAATAATAATGATAATAATAATAATGATAATAATAATAAACTTTATAATAATAAACTTAATAATAATAATAATATTCATAATAATAACATTATCAGTATTATTATTTTTAAATAATTTTCTTTATATTTTATTTTATTTCATTTTGATTTTAATTTAATCAATTTTAAACTCAAGAAAAGACTCAAATATAAGTAAACTAACCGCGACAACAAGTTTGGGTCGTGGTGTGAAAATTCTCCCCACCATAACACCTTCCAGCCATGAAACACCACAATAAGGCTTAACCCCAATGTAGAAATCAATACCCCTTCACAGTCCAAGGGGATTACCAATGAACAACAAAAAATAAAAGGCTAGAATACTATCAATAAAGGAATAGGATTTAAAATTAAACTTAGGGGACCTAAATAGACTCCCCACTATGTGTCAACCGCCCCTAAAATTTTAAACACCTCTAGTTGGTTGGTCAAAAGGGAAAGAATTCACACAATTCATAATCCAACATCCGAAGATAAAACACATTAAAAATTTACAAATAGGCTCACGCATTTTACTGATGAACTCAAATGAGGCTACCATAGCCTTCCTTCACAACACTATTGGGTGTGCTTTGACCCCAATGTTTTACTCAAGAGAGGGGCTTAGGGTTAGATAGCTCCAAAAAAGACCACCTATCATCAAGACAAAACCACAAATATAACTGAATTACTGACACATGGAAGCCCGAAAGGAATCCCCACCGTAAGAACAAGCCAACACCCAAGATGGAACTAAAATACTAACACGGGGAGGCCTGCATAGACTCCCCACCATAAGGAATAGGTTACATAAATTCATTTCAGTGGAATTTTAGTGAGACCCACAGTGGGTTTCCCCACCATAAAGTTCAACTAGCCTAACTAATTGGCATGATACTCGATTAACAAAGATCCAAAACAACCTGAAGATGCTACATGATTCACCACTCCCATGACATTACCATTCTTGGATGAGCCCAAATAAAAACTAAAATCAAAACAGACTTATAAGGATGATCATGCATATATAGCCATGCAAAAAGATGCATCCACTAGGGTCTAAGTACCAAGTTTCACGAAAACTAAATAACCCCACCTCCTTATAACCAAGGAGGGACTCTTCCACCCACACTGGTCACAACATGGAAGAGAGGTACCCGTTCCTCCTTACACCCAACAAGACCAATAGAAAAAATATCTACGTAGGGATTAAACTGTCTTTATTTCCCATGTAGAAGATATACATTAGATTAGGATCCATTACCCCCTGGGGTTCTGGATTTAACGCTAGCTTCACTCCAGAACCTATGGATGAAGCTCTGATTTTTAAATTATCTCCTTCCTCATAGTTAAGTATCAAAATCCATAAATGGAACTTCTTCTTATGGTTCCATAAGAAACCACACCACGACCTAGACAATACCAACCGATACTACACATCTTGAAATCTACTTACCCTTACATGGAACCTTCACCAAGACAGGGGATTAGAAGATTCCTATGCATCAAACTTTTCTACTTTGAATGATAAACATCAAGAGGAAAGGCACATAGAAGAAAACTTCCTCTAAAATAGAGGAATTCATAATTTCATGAAAGAAAACACAATTCTATCAAAACAGAGGTTCTCAGAAGGTTTCACAACCATCAACCTTATAATTGAGTGAGAACATGACACCATAAAGAGTCACCAAACATGACCATTATGACCAATAGAATAATTACAAGAAGAAGGACCTTAAACTAAGTCCCAAATAACACATGATTCCTCCATATATCCATAACAACCTCTTACGACCAGATTAACCATACAGGCGACCTATCATGATCTCTTACTTAGAAGAAAACAAATGAAAGTTCCAAATAACTTTTTAAGATAGCATCCAACACCAAAAACCTAGAACTCTTCCCATGATACTCACTGGATTTCCATTCACTGCTTCCAGGCATGACTTTATGACTTGTCAATGCCAAACTTCACCTTTGACCATCAAACAACTCAAGGAAACCAAAATTTCCTTCAATTACTCCTTTATTCTCTCCCCCACTATGAGAAGATTCACTTATCTAAAAAATAAGTGGGATAAAATCAACCCTGAAACCCAAGAAGAGAGTTCATACATTGATATATTGGAGGACCTATCAATGGAGAATCACTTGTTTTCTGATGTCGAATATGCACCAATTCCTTATGGGGGCGTGCACTATACTACAAGAAAAATCTAGGGACCCAGTAGAAATATCCCTTTGGACAAAAAATACCATAAACAGACACCAAACACACAAAAGGGAACCTACTTAAAGGTATCCCAAACATTTTTATAGAAAAACCCATTAACTATTAACTTAAACCGGCTCACCGAAAAAATATAACATAAAACATTTTACAAGAAAGAAGGATTCTCAATCTCAAAATACCTTGCAAGTAACAATACAAAATTATAAAGAAAAATAACACACAACTAAAAATCACCAAACAAAATATCCTTCCTTAAAAAAAAAATCATTTTTTTGAAATTAAGTAGGGTTAGCGGGTAGCGCATTCACCAATGGTATCCTATGGTCCCCACACATGCATGTTTCCCTACCACACTGGGAACCCACATCATGTACATCCTAACACTCATATATTCGTTCCATTAACCATCCACCTCCCCATATATACCCATGAATGTGGTCACCTATGAGAATACCAAAGATCAAAACCAAACCTTTCTATTTTTTAAAACCAAAACATTCAACCCATAATTTCTCTTTCTAAAAACCACTATCCCCAAAATCAAAAACCAATTTAAATCTCACAAAATTTTAAAAAAATAAACAAAAATTTAGTTAAAAACAAAATTTCAAATCTTACACATCAACTTCAAAACATTTAACCCCATTTCAAAACTCTTTCAGTTCCATAACAAACAACATTTCATCAACAACCTTTTAATTAAAAACTCAATTATTCTCATTTAAAACAAGTTCCAAAAACCTTTTCAAAGATAATTTTCCATTTTTTCAAACAACCAGATTTAGATAAACCACAATATTTGATTATAAATATTCAAACTCATTGAAATCATTCTCATTTATCCCAAGGACCATTTCATGAAAATCCATTTTATAAAAATCCACTTTTCAATATTTTATTCAAAAAAATTCCAAAAACCCATTTCCACAATTTGAAAATCAACCACATTTACTTTAAAATAAGGTTTTTCAAAATTCAAAAATTAAGGATCTTAAAACAACCTTCAAAACCCAATAAGACACAAAACAATACAAAAGGAAACTAATGCTAATGAGAAAATTAGACATATGGTTGGTAGCCATACGCAAAGTGCATCGCCATCACATATAGTGTTCTTGGAAAATGTATTCAGTTGCACATGACTTGATAGGCCCTGCGAGATCACTAAGACCAATGAACAAACTCCCATTTCATTTCCCCAAACATTATCGAAACACAAGAACCAAAGAACTCAGATAAAACCCAACTTCCCTAGTGACTTGAATCTCGCCATGAGGTGTGCTAGCTAGACACCCTACCCATAATCTAAATGTCAAGTACCAAAAACCTAGCTTTGGTCTACCCAGAATCTTCCCTAAGGAACATGAACCAAAAGAGCATAACCTGGATCTGATACCATTTTTTTCACAAACCAACCTTGGTCATCCCTGAACCAGTTACCCGAGTCGGTACGTGATAAGGCCCAAAGTGCATTTTCAATCCCTAAAGGATAGAAACTAGTGTTCAGAATCAAAATAAAACAATTGGGAATGATTTGGATGATAAAAAAAAGACAAATAAATAACTATAAACTGAAAAAATAGATAAACACTAGTATCATAAATAAAAGTGTAAAGTTCCATAGCTGAACATACCTCCAAGGGACCCCGTAGGTCACCACCGAACACAAAAACATGCTCTCTCTAAGAGAGATCCAATTAGAGGAACCTAGAATTGAAAGGATAAAGTAGGCATGAGAACTGAGATGCTCATTAGAAATACAAAGGAATAAAAATTTTCTATTCCCTTACCTTTAAAAACAAACCCAAGTCATCCTAGATTAAAAATATGACCACATAAAAATAATATTTTCTATTATTTAAAATTTAGGTAACAATCTTCCACCTCAAAGAAAAAACTTTCCCTTTCCATCACATTTCCAAAACAATTTATAAGCATGCATGGTCGTTTTAAAATGAAATTCAGAATTGTTTAAAATAAAAACATGGATTTTTAAAAAGGAGGAAACAAGATTAAAATAACTAAATGTAAATCATTTCACAAAAACCATGTCAAAAACAAGAACCATAGTCAATCCTTATAGGTAACTAGAAAAAATAGGACCCTAGGAACATCGTACCTCTGTGAAATGTGGTATAGAAACCATGACCAATAGTGTGCTCATGCACGAACCACTAGTAGGGGATATCCTTATAACCTAGTGGTATACCATCATCATAATCATTTAGTTAGTGTTGTAATCTTCAATCCTACTAGACAAAACTAGGATGAACCACTTATGTATCATATAGTGTACTAGTCCTAGTCTTCCCACCTAGGTACCCCGTGCTTCACATGTGCTCTATTTCAGGTGGTGGTAAGTTTTTATAAAACTAACATACATGAATATATCATTCTATTTATTCAAAAACAAACTCACCCTCTCCCCACTGATCTCCCTACTTGATCACATCCCCCATTTTTATGTCACACAAAAATTTACAATCCACTTTACTAGGAACATATCACAATCCACACATTCAAAATATAAATAATTTTCTAAAACAAGGGGAATACCTCAATATGGGTTTTTCTTTTTCAAAAACTGTTCTTAGACTGCCAAATGAGCTTAATTATTTACAAGGAATACTTTTCATCTTAGAAAACATAACCACTCAACAATTTTAAGTTTCAAAAATCATTTAAAACCTCAATTGGACAACTAATGTACTAAAAATTTAAAAAAATATTTAATCCATGCTTATAATGATGCAATTATTTCATGAAAGTCAAACCACCATTTTACCATGAGTTCACACCAAAACCCATCCTTAGAAATCAAATTAGAGATTTTTGGAAAACCAAACATGTCATTACAATTTTATAACTAAACCAGATGAAATGCCAAAAAACTTTGGAAATATTCATTACCAATTAAAAACCACTTAGGAAATCACTTTTTAAGAAAAGTCACTTAAGACCAAATGGGTGTCAGAAATACATTTCATTTTCCAAAACAAAGGCATAACCATTTCTAGAAATCACAACCAGATTTCATAGAATGTGTATATTTCATTAATATAAAACATTTTTTTTAAAACAAGTAAGAAATCTTGGGATTCAAATTAAATGTATTGGAATAGGGGACCTACCTCAAACATGCCGCTCCTTGATGAAAACCACCCGAACCGACACTTCTCACCTACACACATGCATTTATAAATATAAATAAATAAATAAATTAATATATATATATATATAAATACCCCTAGGAACATTAAATATATTCCCCACACCATGAGAGAATATGTACAAAGAGGGAATATATATATATATATATGCCTTACCCTATGCATGTACATATAGGCGTTCTCGACACCTGCAACCCAAAAAAATCACAAAGAGGTCCAACGCACACTAGAAAACATTACCAGCAACTCAAATATCAAAAAACCCCAAAATTAAAATTGAAATGAAGAGAAATAATTAAAATACCTTACCAAAATTGGGGCAAAGCCCATTGCCTTTGACAACTATGACAAGAACAATCATCAACAGGACCAACAAACCCTATTCGTCAAGAATCGACCGAAATAAAAACACCCAAAATAAATTAGGGTTTGATTATGAAATGTTCCCCACCCGAAAGAGAATAAAATCACAAATCCAAAAGATAAAGAAATATAAGAGAAGAAGAAAACTGTAATTAATAGGTCGCATAAGAAATCAGATCAGAAGATGGATGTTGATAGAAGGGGCCATGCACCAGGGAGTTGCCAACAAGAGGGTTCACGCAATGGTGAGGCGCCGATAGGGAAGAGGGAGGCTGGCCGAAGAGTTTCCATGTCAAAGGATAGCTGAACAAGGGGTGGGAAGGGTGACATGTCATAGGTGGGAGGAGGGAGGGAGGATTTTAGAAACCCTCAGCCTGTAGGGAGGGAAGCCCGAGCGGGACAAGGAACCAGGGGGTAACATCACATAAGGGGAGAGGAGTGAGGAAGGAGGAACAAACCCTAAAAATAAAATAAATAGATAAATAAAATAATATGGGTAATAATAATAAACTTTATAATAATAATAACAATAATAATAACATAATAATAATAATAATAATAATAATAACCTCATAAAAATAATAATGATAATAATAATAAAATTTATAATTATAAAATTATTAATAATAATAATATTATTCATAATAATAACATTATAATTATTTTTATTTTTAAATAATTTTCTTTTTATTTTATTTTATTTCATTTTTATTTTGATTTAATCAATTTTAAACTTAAAAAAAGACTCAAATATAAGTAAAATAACCATGATTGCATGTTCGGGTCAGGGTGTGACAATTCTACTCACCATAACACTTTCCGCCCCTAAAAATCCACAACAAGGCTTAACCTCAACGTAGAAATCAATACCCATTCAAATTCCAAGGGTATTCCAAATGAACAAAAAACAAGAAAAGGCCAGAATACTATTAACAAAGGAAGGGAATTACAAATTAAAATTAGGGGACCGAAATGGACTCCCCGCTATGTGTCACCCACCCCCAGAAGTTTAAACCCCTCCAGTTGGTTGATCAAAAGGGAAAGAATTATCACAACGCATAATCCAACATCCTAAGACAGAACACATTAAACATTTCCAAAGAGGATCATGTATTTTACCGATAAAATCAAATGAGGCTACCATAAAATTGCTTCACAACACCATTGGGCACACTTAGACCCCAAAATTTTACTCAAGAGAGGGGCTTGGGGTTAGATAGCTCCAAAATAGACCACCTATTGCCAAACCGACACCATGAATATAACCGAATTACTGATATGGGGAGGCCCGAATGGACTTCCCACCGTAAGAACAAACCAACACCCAAGATGAAACTAGAATACCAACACAAGGAGGCCTAAATAGACTCCCGACCATAAGGAATATGATACATTGATTAATTTCAACGTAATTTTATCAAGACCCATGGTGGGTCTCCCCACTATAAAGTTCAACTAACTCAGCTGACTGAAATAGACTGACATGAAAACTCTGACATGGTTAACTTGGGAGCTTCCCGAACACTAAATCTCTTACCACAAGGGAACCGATTAACAAAGATATAAACCAACCATAAAACACTAAACAGTTCACCACTCCCATGACATTAACATTATTCAATGAGGCCAAATCAAAACCAAAATCAAAATGAACCTACAAGGATAATCATATATAGAAAACCACACAGAAAGCCACATCCACAAGCATATAAGCACCAAGGTTCAAGAAAAAAACCCAGCATCCTTATAAACAAGGAGGGAATCTTCCACCCACATGAGTCCCAACATGGAAGTGTATTCCCCATACCTCCTTAAAACAAATATGACCATTAGAATGAACAACTATGTAGGCATTAAACTGTCTTTATTTCCCATGTAGAAGACATACATTACAAAAGGATCCCTTACCCATAGGAGTTTCTGATTGTGTTCTAGATTAACTACTAGAACTATGGATTTAGATATGATTTTTGAAGCATATCCTACCTCACATTCAGGTATCGAAATCCCTGAATGGAACTTCTTCTTCTAGTTCCACAAGAAACCATTCCACGACCTAGACAACACCAACCAATGCAATACATCTTGAAATCTACTTACCCTTACATGGAACCTTCACCAAGATAGGGGCTTAAAATATGCCTATGTATCACCACTTTATACTTCAAATTAGAAACATTTAGAGGAAATAAACCTAGAACACACCTTCCTTTAAAATGGAGGAATTCATAATTTCCCGAAGGAAAACACACTTCTATCAAAACAAAGGTGCTTGGAAGGTTGTAAAACCTTAACCCTTACAATAAAATGGTAACACGACACCATAAAGCATCACCAAACATGACCATTGAGACCAATAAAATCATTACAAGAAGAGGGACCTTAAAATGATTCCCAAATAACACATGATTTCTCCATACATCCATAACAACCACTTATAACTAGATTCACCACATGAGTGGTGTAGAAAAATTTATTTCTTATAAGGAAACCAACGAAAGGTCCAAATAACTTTTGAAGATAGTGGCCAACACCAAACACCCAGACTGCTTCCCATGTTCTCCACTAGATTTCTCTTCATTACTTCTAGGTGGGAACTTCATACTTGTCAATTCCAAACTTCATGTTTGACTATCAAATGACTCAAGGAAACCAAAACATCCATCAACTTATCCTACATCCACTCCCCCACTACGAGAGGATTTTCTTATTCGAAAAAAGAGGGATAAAATCAACCCTAAAACCCAAGAAGAGAGTCCATAATTTGATCAAATAGAGGACCTATTAATGACGAATCACCTATGGCCAGATTTAGAATATTCATCAATTTTTTATGGGGGTATGCACTAGACAATAAGGAAAAATCATGGACCCAATCAAACTGTACCTTTGGCCAAAACATACCATAACAAGACACCAAATGTACAAAAGGGAACATACTTAAAGGTATCCCAAACTTTTTTTTTGTAAAAACACATTAATCATTAACTAAAATCGGCTCACCGATAAAACAAAACATAAAAAATTTTCCAAGAAAGAAGGATTATCAAATTCAAAATACCTTGAAAATAACAATCCCAAATCATAAAGAAACATACCAACCAACTATGGATCACCAAACATCTGATTTTTCCTATAAAAAAAATCATTTTTTGAAAGTAAGAAGGTTTATAGGGTAGCACATTCACCAATGGTATCCCATGGGCCCCTCACATACATGTTTCCATGATACACCATGCACCCACCTCATATCCATCCCAACACTAATCTAGTCATACCATTAACCATATACCTCCCCATATATACCCATTCATGTGGTCACCTATGAGAATAAAAAATATAAAAAACAAACCTTTCCATTTTTCAAAACCAAAACATTCAAGCCTCACTTTCTCTTTCTCAAAACTTCTAGCCCCAAAATCAAAACCCAATTTAAATCTCAAGTTTTTTTTTTCAGAAAATCACTGAAAATTCAAATAAAAACCCACTTTCAAATCTTACACTTCAATTTAAAAACATTTCAACCCATTTAGAAACACTTCCGGTTCCATAACAAACACCATTTCATCAACACCCTTTTAATTAAAAACTCATTTATTCTTATTTAAAACAAGTTACCAAAACCTTTTTGAATCTAATTTACCATTTTTCCAAAAAAAAATATTTTGATAAATCACAATATTTGATTATAAATAATTAACCTCATTGAAATCATTATCATTTCTCACAAGGACCATTTCATGAAAACCCATTTTATAAAAATCCACATTTTCAAGGTTTCATTGAAAACAATTTAGAAAAACAATTTCCACCATTTTCAAACCAACCATATTTAATTTAAAAGAAATTTTTCTCACAATTCCAAAATGAGGGTTCTTAAAACAACCTTAAAAACCTAATAAAACACAAAACAATATAATAGGAAACTATTGTCGATGGGAAACTTGGACATATGGTTGGATGCCATATGCCAAGTGCACCACCATCATAGAGAGTGTTCTTGGACAATGTCTCCAAATGAACATCACTTTCTAGGCCCTGAAAGCTCACTAAGACTAATGACCCAACTCCCATTTCATTTCCCCAAACATCAGTGAAACAAAAGAACCAACAACCTCAAATAAAACCAAAATTCCTCTGGAGACATGAATCCCATCACGTGGTGTGCTAGCTAGAAAACCTACTCGTAATCGGAATGTTAACTCATGAAAACCTAACTCCAGTTTACCCAGACTCTTCCCCAAGGAACATGACCCAAAAAAGTGTAACATAGTTTTGATACCATTTTTTCAAAAACCAACACTAGTAATCCCTAAACCGATTACCCAAATCAGCTCACGACAAGGCCTGAATGGTGTTCCCGATCCCCACAGGTTGAAAACTAGTGCCAGGTATCAAAATAAAATAGTTTGGAACGATTTGGCCCATAAAAAATAGAAAAATAAATAACTATAAACTGAATAAAACAGATAAACACTATCAGTGAAAATAAAAAAGTAAAGTTCCACAACTGAATATACCTCTAAGGGACCCCATGGGTCACAACCGAACATAGAAACATGCTCTCTCCAAGAGCGATCCAACTAGAGGAACCTCAAACTGAAAGGATAAAGTGGTGTAAGCACTGAGATGCTATGTAGAAATGCCAAGGAATATCAACTCCCTATGCAATTACCTTTAAAAATAAACCCAAACCATTCTAGTTTGAAAATACAACCACATAAAAATAATATTTTCCATTCTTTCAAATCTAGTTAACAAGCTTCCATCTCAAAGAAAAACCTTTCCCTTTATGTCACATTTCCAAAAAACATTAACAAGCATGCATGATCATTTTTAAATGGAATCCAAATAGTTTAAACTAAAAACATGGATTTTTTGAAAGTAGGAAACAATATTAAAACAACTAAATGGAAATCTTTTCACAAACACCATGTCATAAATGAGCACCATGGTCAATCCCAATAGGTAACTAGCACAAATGGGACCCTAATAACCTTGTACCTTAGTGAAATGTGGTATAGAAACCACAACCAATAATGTTCTCATGCAAAATTCACTAGTAGAGGACACCCCCATAACCTAGTGGTCTCCCATCATTATAATCATTTAGTTAG
Source organism: Viscum album (assembly GCA_963277665.1). Classification (NCBI taxonomy): domain Eukaryota; kingdom Viridiplantae; phylum Streptophyta; class Magnoliopsida; order Santalales; family Viscaceae; genus Viscum; species Viscum album. The sequence continues at coordinate 512,917,005 of OY728145.1, forward strand.
TATTTTAATCGTTAATCCTACTAGACAAAACATGGATGAACCAATTCCGTATCATCTAGCGTACTAGTCCTAGTCTACCCACCTAGGTACCCCGAGCTTCCCAAGTTCTCTATTTCATGTGGTGGTGAGCTTTCATAAAACTAAAATACATGAACATACCATTCTATTTATTTAGAAACACACTAACCCTCTCACCATTGATCTCCCTCCTTGAGCACACCCCCCTTTTTTTGTTACACAAAAATGAAAAATCCTCTTTACTAGGCACATATCACAATCTACACGTTCAACATACACAACATTTTCTAAAATAATAGGGCATGCCTCAAGATGGGTTTTACTTTTTCACATAGCATTATTAAAGTTCCAAACTGGATTAATTATTTATCAGGAATACTTTTCATTTTAGAACACATAACCACTCAACACTTTTAATTTTACAAAATCATTTAAAATATTAATTGAACAACCAATTTATTACACATGTAAAATCAATCATGAACCCATTCTTACAATGATGCAATTCTTTCAAGAAATTCAAGCCACCATTTGACCATGAGTTCACGCCAAAACCCATCCTTGGAAATCAAATTGGAGATTTTTGGAAAACCAAACAAGTCATTACACTTTTATAACTAAACCGACTGAAAGGCCAAACACCTTTGGAAATATTCATTACCAATTCAAAACTAATTTTTAAGAAAAGTCACTTAAGACCAAATGGGTGTTAGAAATACATTTTATTTTCTAAAATAAAGGCATAACCATTTATAGCATCCCCAACCAGATTTTATAGCATGTGTATATTGAATAAATATAAATCATATTTTTAAAACAATTAAGAAATCATGGGATTCAAATTGAAGGCATAAGAATAGGGGGCCTACCTCAAACATGATGCTCCTTGCTGACGACCACCTGGACTGACACTTCGTACCTACACGCACGTGCATATATATATATACCCCTAGATGCACTGCACATATTCCCCACACCATGATGGAATATGTTCAAAGAGGGAATATATATATATATATATATATATATATATATATATGCCTTACTCTATGCATGTACATACAGACATTCTCGACACCCACAACCCAAAACAACCACAAAGGGGTCCACCACACACTAGAAAACATTACCAATAACTAAAATATCACAAAAACCCTAAATTAAAATTGAACCAAAGATAAATAATTAAAATCCATTACCAAAATTTAGGCAAAACCCACTTCCTTTGACAACCGCAGAAATAAGGATCATCAATAGGACCAACTAACCCTATTCATCAAGAATCAGCCAAAAAAATACTCAAAATAAATTAGGGTTTGGTTATGAAATGTGCACCACCCAAAATAGAATAAAATCAAAAAATTAGAAGATAAAAAAAGATAATAGAATAATAAAACACTACTGAAGAGGTCACACAAGAAATTGACTTAGAAGATGGATATCGGTAGGAGGGGCCGCAAATCGGGGAGGCACCAACAGGAGGGTTCGCGCACCGGGGAGGTGATAGAAGGGATAAGGGAGGAGGGATGACGGATGGAGGTCCTCCATGTCAGAAAAGAGCTGTCCAAGGGGAGGGAAGGGTGATGTGATATAGGTGGGAGGAGAGAGGGAGGCTGCCAGAAACCCTCATCCAGTAGGGTGGGAAGTGAGAGTGGGATAGGGAACCAGGGGGTGGCGTCGCATATGGGGAGAGGAGTGAGGAAGGATAAAAAACCCTAAAAATAAAATAAATAGATAAATAAACTAATATGGGTAATAATAATAAAAATTAATAAACTTTATAATAATAACAATAACCTAATAATAATAATAATAACATGATAATAATAATAATAACCATATAATAATAATAATAATAACCATATAATAATAATAATAATAACCTTTTAATAATAATAATGATAATAATAATAAACTTTATAATAATAAACTTAATAATAATATTATTATTCATAATAATAACATTATCATTATTATTATTTTTAAATCATTTTCATTTTATTTTTATTTTATTTTATTTTCATTTTAATTTAATAAATTTTAAACTAAAAAAAGACTCAAATATAAGTAAAAGTTTGGGTTAGGGTGAGACACTGTCATCCATATGATCTTTAATTCATAAAATGAATTCCACCACAGGACATGGAATCTATGAAATATTTTGAATGATCATGGAGATGTAATATGTAATTAAATAGAATATATATCTATATGGTACATCATGATATAAAGGATGATTTTTTTGGGTAAATCCACATAGTCTTACAAAAATTTATATCAACATGACATTCCTTAAATATAAAAATAATGTATATTATAGAATTATTTTTATGTGCACAAAATTTAGTATTTCCATAGACATCATGTAATTATAAGAAAATAAAAATTATTTAATATTAATATCTAAGATGTGTAAACATATTATACTCAAATTGTTCATAAGAATATCTAAGATGTCTAAACATCCTTTTATATGAGTACTATGTAATAGAAATGTTTTAGATAAGGTGAGGGACATGGAGTGTGGATTTTTAGTAGTTAAATTTGGATCTTTTGATGGATTAGCTAGTCCTTGTTGCGGGGGTTATTAGTGGATGTATTGATAGAAGTTCATATATATAGAACATATAATTTAAATAACACCCATAGGTATTTATATTATATAAGAAAAATTTTCATAATTAAATCCTTGAACCTCAATGTATTTGACACATTATTACTCATTGATATAATGGAAGTCAATATCATGGTTTAATATTTATAGTATTTTATTATATATATAGTATTTTGTTGTCTTTTATATTATGATTCTCATATAGACTAGCACGATGGTTATGGTTTCATATTAGTTAAAGATTTATTTTTTCCTTAAATATTTTTTCAATTAAACTTCAATATTATAATTTTTTTGTAATGACATATAATTTTTTTATAGAATGAATAGAAGTTGGATGTATGAAACCGATCAGATATCAAGAGATTTTCAAAACAAGTTAGTGGTATTTTTAGATTTTTCATTTGAAAATGATTTAGATAGTGGTCACATGCATTTCCCATGTAATAATTATATTGAAAGACCTTAGTTGAGCCAAGAAGAAGTTAGCTACCATATAAATAGATATAGTTTTAATATAGACTACTATGTATGGTAACACAATGGGGAGAAAATGAAATCTCAAAATTCTCATGATCCAAATGAGAGGAATGGATTGGAGAATTTTTTAGTTGACCATTTTATATTTATTCTTCATCAAGATAAAGAAGGGATACCGACCCAAGAAAACTTAGATATGAGAACACATGATGCATCTAATTAAAATGATGATGTTGATAGGATAAAAAAACTGAATGATGCTACCAAGACTCTATTATAGTGGAAATGTGGTAAAATGAAGAAGTTTGAATTTTTAATTTGATTATTTTATGGGAAAACAATGTATACGATTTATAATACTTCCATCAATTACATTATTACCTTTTTTAAGGAAGTTATTCTAGATGATTCAGATATTCCCTCAAACCACTATATGGCATGGAATTTAGTTAAGTAACTTGTATTTTTAAAAAATAAATCTTTCTTGTCCAAAAAAATTACATATTATTTTGGGAGGAAAATTATGAATGGAATGATTGAATAAAATGTATGACATCCTGATGGAATCCAAAATCTTATGGAACACCATCCCTTGTGCTACAGAAAGTAATTTGGCAATTTCCATTGATCGCCAAACTCCATAATTTTTTCATGTCTGATGAAATATCAATAAAAATGTGATGAAATGATACCAGGATAAAGAATAATGATGATGAGTTGGTTCACTAGGAAGATGGATTTTCATGGAAGGGATTTTATGCTTGATATCTTGATTTCACAGCTAAAATACATAATGTGAGGTTGAGTCTTTCATGCAATGTTTTTAATCCATTTGGGAAGGTGCTTAATTTGCACAACAAATGGCCAATTTTCATACACATTTATAACCTTCCTCCATGGATGTGTATGAAAAAACCTTTCACGTTTATGAGTATACTCATATCAAGACCTTATAATCCTGAAAATGATATAGACGTATACATGAAATCTTTAATAAAAGATTTGAAACATCTCTTGAATGTGGGTGTGCGTACATACAATGCATGTTCTAAATACATATTTCAGATGTGTGCTGTGATTTTGTGGATGATCGATGATTTTACTTCTTATGTAATAATTTCTAGATAGAGCATGAAGGTAAAACTATCATGCTCTATTTATATGAATAATACATGATCCATAAGACTGAAATATCTCTATAGTTACAAATTTATGGTACATTAGTGATTCTTTCCAATAGACCATCCATATAGAAATAATCATTAAAGATTTGGCAATACCATGGAGACCAAAAATCAACCTCACTGTATGTATGTAACTTATGTGCTTAATGAATTACAAGATTTTAGTTTTTAATTTGGGAAGGGTCAGATAAAATCTAGAAAAAGGAATAAAATTTCAACAGAAACCTGTTACAATTGGAAGAAGAGGAGTATCTTCTTTGAGTTTCCTTATTCAAACAAATTGTTACATCATTTCTTAGACGTAATGCACATTGAAAATAATATGTATGAAATTTTTCTTTCAATTCTTCTAAATGTCAAGGGAAAGACAAAATATGATTTATGATCTCAGCGTGACTTGGTGGATTGGGGCATCTGACAAGAATTGCATCCAATGTGTATCAGTGAAAATAAATGGAAAGTTCCATGTGCTTCATATGTGATGAAACCTATAGAAAAAAAATAAATTTCTAGAAGTACTAGAGACTATTAAATTTACTTATGGCTATTCAAGAAACATATAAAAATGGGTCAATAAAAAAGAGTTGAAGATGAAATCTTTGAAGACTCATAATTATCACATCCTTCTATATGAGTTGATTCTAATATAAAATTTTCATCTTATATCCAAGAATTTAAGGGTTTCAGTTACTCAGTTGTTCCATTTATTTAGATATCTTTTTACTAAGAATTTTTTGAAGTCTTTCTTGCAAAACATTTTGGCAGAGGAAACATTAATTTTGTGTGATTTAGAGAAAATATTTCCTCCATCATTTTTCACATGCATGATGCATCTAACTATCCATGTTCCAACCAAAATACTTCTCAGAGGTCCTATTTCTTTTTATTAGATATATCCAACCGAAAGAAACATGTTCACATTGAAGTCTTATGTCTAGAATAGAAATCATCCTAAAGGTTCTATCATTAAAGGTTACTTGGATCCAGAATGCATGGAAAACTATTAAATGTATTTATCTGATTTGACTATGGGATGGAAGAGACTAATGAGAAATAAAGAAGAATAGTATGAGAAAATTGAACCTATATTTATGTCACTTACCCAAACATGGAGAATTTATAGATCATATAAACTGACGATATTAATTTTTGAATACTGGGAGATGACACATCACACAATTTTGTTTAACTGTGATTTGTTCAATGACTATATAAAGTAAGTAAATTAAACATGTATATATTATTTAATCTCATTTAATTTTTCATATATGTTAAACTATTTTTATTTTTTTTGGAAGGGAACATAAACAAATGATAAATATAAAGCATCATTATTTACAGTTGAGAGGGAGTGGAAAATTTCAAAACAAAGAGTTTTCTGCTTGGTTGAAATTTAAGGTAGAAATACTAATATAATAAATTAATAAAATTAATATTTAATTAAGTTTAATATTCATTTATATTTCTGTTATTGAGTATGCCTACTGGCTCTATCTCATAGAAAATAATAGATTTGGATTTTGGTCCTAATTCTATGGTTTGTGAATGAAAATCAATTGTGATTAATGGGTACAAATTTATTATCACTCAACAAGTAAAGAACATGAGAATACAACATGTTCATGTTGTATATTTTGTTTTTAAATGTAATGAAACTATATATATAGTCTTCAAAGACTGGTAAACTATTGGATCATTTGAGAAATATTGTGTTTTGTAAAAATAATAAGAATTATATTTTACAATTCAATATGATGGAATAATTATTTTTTATAAAATTATAGAAAGGTGGAGACTAATGGGAGGAATGGAAAATGATCAACTACCATAGTAAATGCATGGATATTCCACCTGAACATATTACTGAATATCATTCTAATTATAATAAAATCAAAACCATATTTGAGTAGTTGACCTAGGATATGATAAATAATATCTATCACATAAAACAACCTACTGATCTACAAAATGATTTTACTTTTTTGACCACTTATTTCCATAAAATCATCCATATTTTAGTGGATCTATTAATCCATTTGTATCTGAAAATGGATCGTTTTCTTGAGAAGATCATTATCACTTTGAGAAGTAGTGAAAATGAAAAGAAAATCATGATTGTAAAACCTTTGAAGGGATATTTTAATGGATGTGGATAAATTAAAAATCTTTAGAGGAAGATGAGATAATATTAATGGAATGGGTATCTTTTAAGGAGGTATTCTACGAAAAATACTTTCCTCATGAGAATAGGGATAAAATAATAATGAAAATCATCAATATTAAATAAAAGTAGATGAAAATGTTATTGAGTAATAGGTTTTATTTACAAGGTTAGCTTGATATATTTTTAGACTATGTATGTAGAATAGAAAGTAATACTGATCATTTCATTGATGGGTTTTAGCTAAGAATTTGAATGGGGTTGGTCACACATGCCTTTTAATAATATGATGATATAGTCTCAAGTTCCATTAAGACAGAAAAAGGTTTCTCTAGGATGTATTCAGTCAAAGGAAATCCAGATAATAAGAGGTCATCTGGGCATCATGGGAAGAAAAATGTGGTTTTGGGGAAGAAAGGAAGTATGGGGTTTCCCACATGTGATAACTATGGGAAGAAACACCATGGAGTTATAGGAAGGGAATAAAATATTTCAACAAGTACAAAGAAAAATCACTCAATCTTAAGAATTTAAGGGAAATTATGAGTTTATTGATGTTCAATTCTTTAACTATACTGAGAAGAGACATCATGTGAACCAGTGCACTAAAATAGAGGGGAGTTTAACTCAAAATATTTCAAGGGAGAAAGGCCAAGAATATATAATTACGATATATAAATTCAATATTCCTAATGAAATGGTGGTAGGTACATTGATTATAGACTCAAATTTAGATAATTTTTTGATTGATTCTGGATCTTATCCTTATTTTATATATTCCATGTTAGTAAAAAACATTACATATTTTTCAAGAATCATAGTAATTAAGTTATCAATTATGAAATGGAGTGAGAATACAATGAAAAAAAATGATATTCTAGGGAGTTACAATTATGATTCATAGGTATATCATATTTCTAAACATGGTTATTACACCTATGGTTAAATTTTATATGATACTTGGTGTGGACTGTATTTAAATGTTCAATAACAAAATTTATTTCCAAGAGACAGAGATTACAAGTCTAAAAGGTGAAGGGAATATCTTTTCTTTAGAGGAAAAAATTCATCATCTCAATCATGTATGAATCCTCCCCCTATAAAAATACTTAAGAAAATTTTAGTAATACAAGAATACCAAGAATAATCTATGGATAAGGAAGATATATTGAGAATAATGTATGAACTAGAGGTATAAAAATTCAATGCTATTTTTCTATAAAAATTTCCTGGTCACCCACTAAAGTGTGAAGTTGAGTTCTCCATTGAAATCATTCTTGATCCAAGTCCTATATCTAAAACTCCTTAGATAAGAGAACTAATGGAGTTGGTGATGTTAAAGAATTAGCTATAAGAGTTTTTTGGTAAGGGATTAATACACCTTAATGATTCACCATTTGGAGACCTAGTTTTATTTATGAAAAAGAAATATGTGTCTATGAGGGTATGCATCGATTATAGGAGGATCAATTCCATTAATATAAAGAATAAGTATCCCTTACCATTAATTAATGAATTATTTGATCAAATTAAAGGATCCAAATAATTTTCAATGATATATATTTTCTATATTTATCATGATCTATGGGTGAATAAGGATGATATACCTTTAATGATAGTTGGAACATGGTATATACATTATGAGTTTATGGTAATGTCTTTTGGATTGATTAATTCACCTTATATCTTTATAGATATGATGAATTGAGTATTAAATGATTATATTGATAAATTTTTGGTGGTATTCAATGATGTTAACTTGATATACTCTAAGATCTATGAAAATTAATAGATTCATCTACAAATAATTCTTGAGAAACTCAGAAAAAACAATTATATTTGAGATATCGTGAGTATTATTTTCTTCTCAATGATGATTCTTTTCTTTCCCATCATGTATTTATGGATGTAATATCTATTGACACTTAAAATAAAAATGTAGTTAAGGAATAACCTACACAGATTAATATAACTAAAATCTAATGTTTCCTATTTTTGGAAAGTTACTGTCGATGGGTTGGTCATTGGCCAACCCATTAACCAAATTAACATGTAAAGGGGTTATATTCACATTGTCATGGGAATGCAAGGAATGATTTTAAGAGCTAAATAAGATATTTATTAATGAACCAATATTAAAATTTCCATAATGTAATAAAAGATTTATAATATATAGTGATTTATTAAATAAAAGACTTGGTTATTTCCTAATTTAGAATGGTTGGGTGATTTCCTATGCATCAATGAAATTTAAAATTCATCAATATAACTATACAATTGATAACCCTGAACTATAATCCATAATATTTTATTTTAAAAATATAGAAGCACTATCTCTATGTGAAAATATGAAATATAGATATAGACCAAAATAGTTTGAAGTATATCTTCTCTTAGAAGGTGCTCAATATGAGCAAATGAAGATAGTTGGGACTCGTCATGGGATATGATTTCTCAATACTCTACCACCCAGGGAAGGAAATAATTGTTTATGATGCATTAAGTAGGAGGGAACATGGACTTATAAACTTGATGAATATTTATAAGGATCCTATATACAAATATCAATTAAATATTAATATACTTATTTTAGGAAAGGGGTAACATAATTTAGTTTCCAAAAAAATTCTAATCCCTCCTTAATAGAAAGGGAAAAGTAGTCTTAATAGGATGATAAGGTTATAAAAAGGAATATTAATGTAGTAACTAGTGGGAAACTGATAAAATTTATCTATAAAGAGGGAGTATTGATGTTTGAGAAGAGTTTATATGATACATCCATACCAAAGTACAAAAGGGAATTTCTAAATGAAATACATAGCACAAATTTATCCATACACCTTAGTAGTATAAAGATGTATAGTGATTTAATAGAAAATTTATGTTGGGATGGTATGATTTATGAAATTGAAAACTACGTTTCTAGATTCTCAATGTTCCAATAGGTAAAGGATAAAAGGACACATCCTAAGGGAGTCATGAAACCTATAAAAATACCTATATAGAAGAGGGACAATACTAGAATAGAAATTTTCACTAAGATCCCAATGTCTCCAAGGAATAATGATTCCATATGGGTCATAAATGATTGTCTTACTATGTATTCTCATTTAATAGAAATAAGAGAAGATCTATCCCTTAAGTTCCTTTCCTAGATCTATATCAGTGAAATTGTATAGATTTATAGGGAAATTCTACCAATTTTATCTATTCATAACCCTTGTTCCTTATCAAAATTATAGAAGATTATTTAATGGTATCTTAATAATGTGATACATTTAAGCATCACCTTTCATACCTAGACTATTTCATAGTAAAAAAAGACTATCTATACATTAGAAGACATATTGAGATCATGTCCTCTTGACTTCAAATGTATGTAGGATTAGTAGCTACCTTTGGTGGAGTTTTCATACAATAATAACCTCTATTCAAGAATCTGAATGGAAGTATACAAATTAATGTAGAGGAATAAGTTATGTAATGAATTCTAGTTATACCAGAGTCTGTTGAGAAGATAAATATTATTGTATGAACTATTCAAGATAATATTAATGTATCCTAGAGTAGATCAAATTTCTATACAAAAAATTAAAGGAAATACATGGAATATTAAGTTTGGAATCATTTATTTTTGAAGGATTCACTATAAAAGTGGGTTCTAAGATTTGGCCTGAAGTGAAATTTAAGACCTATGTATATTGAAATATTTTAAATAATTGAATTAATTGGAGTTATAGAATACCAATTTGATTTACCACACAACCTTTCTAAGGTAAAAAAATATTCAATTTTACTTTTTTGAGGTAATATATTCCAGATCAAACACATAAGCTCATATCTGAGGGAATAGAGTTGGTTCCTGAAATTTTATATAGTAAAGGACCTATCCATATTATTAACACCAAGGTGAAAGTGTTAAAGAATTGGACAAATATATTGGTGAATACCCATTAGAGAAATAAAAAATTTGAATAGGTATACTAGGATCCTAAAGAATCTACAAGGAAATAGTGTCCATATCTATTCAATAGATAACATATACCCCAATTTATTTTTAAAATTATTTAATGGCAGAAGAATGTAATACCCAAGACCCTACTATATCCGATTCATAATTATATTTAAAATTAAAATTTATAAATGTTATAATTTTATTGTGAAAAAATGAATTGCATTTTTGAAATCATCATAATTATATTATCTTAAGATGAAATTTTGGGATTTTTTAAAAAATAAGGTTTTATGCGTGGAAATTTTAAAAATTAAATTCCCCTAAAAATATTAATTTTATTTGATACATTGGAATTTATATTTATAATATTGAGGTAAAAATTTTAATAATTCCATTATTACTTTTCATCATAAAAAATAAATTACTGAGGATAAAGTTTAATTACTATAGTAAAAGAAAAATGAATGTTTTCAAAGAAATAATTTTTCAAGAGTTATATAATTTTTTCTAAATAAATTATATTAATATAAATTAAATTAGTAATATAATATGATATTTGAACACATAAAAAAATATATACACTAATTAAATTAATAATTAATTGGAAATAATAATAAAAAATACATAATATATAAAAAGTCATTTTCAATAAAAACAACATTTCTTATATCTCATGTTGAATTTAAAAGTTAATTTTCTCATATTTTGAAATTGAATTATGTCAAATGGATCACAAATTCATATTAAACAAGTAACAACTTGGAAAATACGGTTATCTAATATTTTTATTTATAAAAAAATACAATGGTAAATTTTTATCAATATTAATAAGGGTAAAACAGGTAGATGGGGTATTTAAAATTTTTGATAATTAAAAGGTCAAAAAAACCTTCTAGAAATCCCTATAAGTATGAAATTCATACAACATGTCACATCTACCATTTCTCCACCTAATTCACATAACCCAAAATACCCACCTAACACTCATGTGATTCTATTCCCACCCCTTACCTAACTAATTTTTTTTGTGAAAGAGCCCCTCTTTTTCCCAAATAAAAATTCATCTCACCACCCCTTCAATGCCACTATAAAAATTTAGTTTACTCATAAAAATATACCATTTTTCCTTATCCTATAATCCCCTTTAACTCTTATAAACTTCATTTCACAATATATTATCCTAATCCATTCCTTTCAAAGGAATCCTATAATAGAAACCTAAAGATCTTAATCTAAGTTCAATTATTTCACTAATATATTTTCCTAAAATCTTTCCATTTAAAATATTTTTTCCCAATATTTAATGATTAATTTAATATTTATATTATAATTAATGTTTTAATATTTTTAAATTAAACTCTAAACAATATTCCCCTTACCTAATAAAAAACAAAATCACCATTCATGCGTTGTGCAAACTACTGCCTCTACGATGCAATTTGTTTTATTTTACTTCACCACCATACAATTATATAATTTTTGATGGGATTAAAGGATAAATATTATTTTTATGATATTATTGAGGTTTTAATATGGAAAATTTGAGTAAATATTAATGAAATTATCAAAAAATGATCATGGTTAATTTAATCATTTAAAATAAACACACCATGTGGACAATCTTTTATTAAAATTGTATAATTTTTTTAAATCCATTTGTTATTCTTATAATTCCTTAAAATTCTGATATATTACACTAATAAACACTAAATTTTATCATAATACTTATAGTATAATTATATTATGATGAACCCATCTCATAACCATTCATTAAATTAGGGATTTTCATGTTTGGGTCGGTTTAACCACCCACTTGACCCATGCTATGTATTTATATCATGAATGAAAATGGGAAAATAAGTACTTGTATAACATAATATAAATTTTTAAATACTTTGTTTTACTTTGGATATGTTAAATACATATTTAATTCATTAATTAACAAAACACACTTCAATCAATAAGAATAAAAAAACATGCTTCTTATCGATTTCATCTTCATAGGTGAAGACCATGACACTCATAAAAGGAATTTAAAAAATCATAAATAATTATTAATCATCCCTAAAATAAACCTTCTTGTCCTATTGATGATGAAAAATTAATTAATAATGAATATAAACATTTCTATTATGAAATTGGTACAAACAATAAAAAATATGAACAACAAATGTAGAAAATCTATAGAATTCATTTAGAGAATTACTATTAAAAAAGTGTACAAATTAACATTTATATCAGTAACTTTATTAGTTAAGTGATATATATATATATATATATTTGTAATATAGTATTTTAATGTATGTTTTTGGAAGTCATGACCATAGGTAAGGGCTTTCCATTTCATATTCATTTATTGAGACATGGTTTGTATTATGTGCCTAATTTCCATTATGTGGTGTATATAATGCCTATTTGAGTTTTTATAAAATGAAATTTATTTATTGATGGTATTTGGAAATAAAATTTAATCCTTCTATTTAAATGGTTTTTTGAATTTCTACCCTAGATATAAGTGAGATTTTTTGTCTTGATTTATTTTCATTGCGACTCTTGTTATATTCACAAACTATTTCCTTTATTGTGGAAAATAAATTTCCATGGACGATTTTTACAATATTAGTCACCAAATTTAATATATTTTTAGTTCTATATTATTATCCCTCTATAATATTCTTTTCATTAAAGTGTCACTAAAATAATTATAAAAATAAATCTTTTCCATGGTGGAAAACCATTCTATGTTTTGGTTAAGTAAATGTGTGTGTAGTTTCCTAGAAAATACATTCCTACCCACATACTAGAAAGTGGGTGTGGTTGTTGTAAAGATGAACATAGGGTTAATCAACCTAAAAAGGAATGGTTGATCATTGACTCAATTATCACCTTGATGAATGATAAATGGGTTTAAGACTATATACCCATATAGACACTCCTAGGGGATATACTTTGGAATAATCATGCACTCTTTCTAAACCATGATAAAGGATGTTTCCTACCATTTACTTAGTCTTATACCAATGAAAACTATTAAACAAAATTAGTTTCTTTAATGGATAACACAACACATTTAGAGTACCCAAACCCGTCTATTTTATATATAAGGATATATCATATTACTTTTATGAAACCCCAAAACTTATAAGTTGATTAAGAAATGTTCTCTCATACATACACATTATTATACTTAATAAGCATGTATTTTATTCTTATATTTATCATTAAATATATCAAAAATATTTATTTAGTAAGAAGTTCCTTAGGGAATGTATTGAATGGTTTGAAATCTATTATGGTTTATTCATTGGACTTTATTAGGTTATATATATAATGAACCAGGCCTGACATACATAAAAATTACATCTTTTTTACAGAATATTTCATACATTACACAAACACACACCCAAATATCATATTAGTTTAGTGCCTTTGGAAACATGGAATATATTTTTCTAATTTAGTGGAAGATCTTAAACATCTCCCATAAATATATTCACCTTTAATATTCCTACCTAAAACCTTTTTTTATAAGCTTGGGAAAAGAAACACATGAAAATGGTGAGCTCAGATGCTCAGTAAGAGTAAACAAGAGAGATATGAATCATAACATAAACATACGGGTAGAATAATATTAATAATTTTTTTAAAATTATACCCTACATATCAAATATAATAATCTTGAGTCATTAAATACATCATAAAAATTCATGAGACATGAATAATAAAATAATAACTTTGGTATAAAACATGGAATTGTGGAAGATATATAAGCATATAAAATCATTTCATTATTAGTCAAGGATATTTTATAAGACTAACATAGTGGAATGAGTTCACTCCCCAAACCATCATAGTAGTGAAGGTTCACTCCCAAGACTATCATGTCAGAAAAAGTACTTTACTGAACCGACTTCACTCCCCGTTCCAACTATGTCTATCTCATGATATATAAATATTTACCCAATCAATTGGTGGGAGATATAGTTACCACCTATCACATAATTAAAACTATATATATGTTTTCCATAAGAACATAATTCACTCATCATATCTAAACCCATAAAAAATAAATATGTTTCATAAACATCATCCAATTATAACATAACCCATGGAAAATAAATGAGTTTCATAAATATCATTACATCATAAACATAAAATAACCATAAAAAATAATAGGTATATTATCCTTTAAAAATATCCCCAATAAATCATAAGTAACATCAAATAATTTTATCGTAAATGGAAAATAATTTTGAGATATCACTTGAAAATAATTATTAAGGAAAATACCCTTTCTGCTTTGAAAACATTTTATTTTGTTAAAATACCACACAATTTTAAAAGAAAACATTTTATTTTAAAATAAACTTGTAATATTTTAAGGTAATATTAAATTCATTAAAGTGTCATGAAATAAAAAAATCTGTTCACACCGTATACATAAAAAAACATTCCTCCCATATATTTTTGTCTGTAAAGTCACAAAGAGCCTTGTTTAGTAAACAACAGAAATATTATTTTCAAACCATTTAATAAGAAGTCAAATGTGGGTAAAAATAACTTTAAAAATACATAGTATAATAGTAAATAACTTTTTGAAAACATGGTTGTGGAAGATAAATATTCCACAATAGTTATTTAAAATGAAACAACCCCGATTGTTGATGAGATTGTAAAATAATCACTTATTACTTTATAATCAGTAAAATCATATGACTCATGAAAGAAAGAAAATTATATGTATATGAAAATATCATAATATTCAGAATAATACTCATAAAATAAATTCATGGTTAGTGTATACACCACACAAAAGAAACAAGTACTTTATAAGGAATGTGTCCCACAGAAATAAAAGTGAGACAAAAATCTCTTACCTTATGTCTCGACTCTCATCGTACTCATACAAAATTACTGTATAATAAATATAAGTTTTTTATAAATATATTAAATAATCATATTATTATATATAATACCTTATATTATTTTATTATGACTTTATATTACCCATTTATTAATAATTACATGTTAATGTTACACTTTGGGATATCCTCTTTATTTTTCACATGTGTTTTGATTTATTATATATTTTCATATTACTTATATCATGATTGCATTATATAAATAATTTTAATCATGATATAAATATAATATATATTCAGTATATATGTATTTATTATAATCTATTAAATATATAATTTGAAAATCAAATACACCGTTCATAGAGACGGTAGGCCATACGTACTCATGAATGTTGTTTCCAGTTTCTTATCCTGTTGAAAGAAAGAAGGTGAATGAAATATATATAATATAATTCTAGTAGAATTATTATTTTATATATATCATATAGATTCACTAAACCCATCCTTAGTACACTCCATGTAAAGTGTGAATGAATCATATCACTTTGAGGAGGCGGTAGTCCACACATCCACAAATGAAGTTATCATATTTACAAAAAATGGAAATCATGAAGATATGTGTTATATAATAATTAAATAAGAATAAATACATCATTAATATCATATAAAAACACAAATTCCATCATTATTTACATCCTTGAAAGGTGGAAATGTAATCATGAATGAAATTAGTTTGCAAGGTGGTAATCCGCGGTACACACGAACAATGATTGCATATCCCATTTGATGGAAATGCATGTGAGTATAGGGAAAAACATTAATATAGAAAAATATCAGTATATTTAGGATTATTATGTTATTATATAAACATTAAATAAAAATAATCTAATGGGTTTAAGGAATAAATAAAATAAAAACATTTATTTATGAATGTTACCTCTTCTTTGGATATCTCCTTTTGATTTTCAAAAAAGGACTTCATTGGTTGAATTTATGAAAAAAGTAAAGATTCTAGGATTAAGTAATGTAATGTTTTAGGATATTTGGACAGATTTTTGTCAAACCAAATAGGTTATAAAGTGTGAAAAAAAGAAGAAGACATGAACTTTTATAAGAGAGGGAAGGGGCACTTTTGGAATTTCTCTGGAGATTAATTTATAATAAATTAAATATTGATTCAAATAACTCCAAATGGAAAGGTATTCGAAGATAATGTGGTATAGGGTGGTAATACAATTAAACTATATATTTTATACAAGTTTGTTTTTATAATTTTAAACCTTATTTTTTGATTAACCTTTAGTTAACCTATTTTAATTTTAACTATGACAAAAAAAATTTCAATATTAAAAGGTAGATATTTTTACTTATAAGGTTTCAATTGAACTTTAAATGGTCAATTTAGGATATTTTAGACCATAAAATATCCAATTTTACCTTATTTATTATTTTCATGATTTTTAACTAATTTAATAAAATATTATTTGCATAAAATATCATTAGAGTCAATTTTGATACTATTAATTACATTAATTTTAATAAAATTAATAAATAATGATAAATTTAAAAAAAATAAATTTAATACACCCATTATATGTCATATTAACCTATAAAATTCATGTATCACATTAAGTAATTCAAATTATATTTATTTTAATATTTTTAATACCACATAATTGAGTTTTTCATTAATTGACCAATTACTGCATCATCATTGTATAATTATTTATGATAATTATTTCTTCACTAAAAATTAAAAACAAATTTTAATGTTATATATAAACATTTTATATTTCATAATAATATACATAATCAATAATATATTCTATTTAAACCCATATTAAAATATTATACCTATTAAATGTATGAGTATGACATTTTGTCACTCTTTTTAATTTTAATAACATCCAAGTAATTTTCATGAAAAAATGTCCATTAAATTATTAAATTTATAAAATTATATATTAAGGGTCGAATTAAATTCATCAAATAAAATTTTGGGAAGTTTTATAATATTTATAATATTATTTGTACCCACAATTACCTGATTTACTCTGAACCATTGTAATAAAAATTACTAAAGTTACTATTCATATTAACAAAAAATAAAAGGAACACATTTAATAAATTTATACCTTATTATTCCAAATATTGAATCCATTTATCCAAATTAAATTCATGTAATTTTCAGAAATTAATTAAAAATGAATCATGTAGGCGGGATGAAACAACGAGTTTTTAAAGTTAAAATGTTCAAAAGTTTGGAATGTTTCTATATAAAATTTCAATGTTAAATTTATTCTAATGACCTAAATTAGATTAAATTATATTAAATTTATATAATTATACTTTATAACCAATCAAAAATATAATTTAACATTAGAAATTATTTAGATGAAAAATCTGTTTTCAATTAGAATTCAGTATTTTTCACAATTCATAAAAAAATGAAACTTATTAGAAAAATACAAAAAATTAAACCAAAGAAAATTTATATATCCCTATTTAAAATAATAAGTTTATTTCTTCAAATATAATTTATAAAATTGTCAAAATTTATTTTTAAAACAAGCACACCATTGAAAGGCGATAAAACTACTTTTTCAAAAAAAATATATTTTTAAGCGTAAAATTGGATTTATTTTTATATTATGACTAGAAAAAACATAGGATGAATGTTAAAATTATATTTAATAATATATATATATATAAATATATATTACTAATATAATCCAACATGTGTGTTTTTTTTATCTTATTAGTATAAAACACACTTGTGCGCATTTAAATAGTTTTGTGTTTAGAAAAGCATTTAAGGGTTTTACATGTGTAAATCACACTTTACTATTTCAATTAATATTATTAATAACCTATATTCTAATTTCTAGGTTATAATTGTATTGTTTAAATAATTACAATAATAATTTTTTTCATAGAAAATCAGTGTCTTGTGTAGTGTAAGCTAAGCTAGTGTTGCATGTAGCACAAGATTAACATGGTGAAGCATACAATGAAAACTATTAAAGAAATCATATTATTTAAAAAAAATATTTCATAAAAATATTGGTGTGTTACATTCTACCCCCCTTAAAATTAATTTCTCCCTAAAAATTCTTCTAGGTTATCAAGGGTTTAATACTTTAAAGTATCTTTTATAGAAACCCACATCATAAAAATGAATACTAAAACTTCCTTTAAAAAAAGAAAGTTTGAAATGAAATGGTTACCCAAAGTAACTCATAACTTGGTTTCCATATAGGTTAATATAGGTGGAAAGTGAAAACATGTACATGAAAGAGAAATCTTACTATCCAGTTCTGATGGATAGTGATTGAGAACATGGATAGGAGAAAGTTAACAATAAAATAGCCATAAATATATAATGATATAAGGGACCATTGGATTCATAGGAAAAAACGTACAATGATAACTTCTTTTTCAAGATACTTTTCCAAAAATTTTAATAATTTTCACAAAAATATATAATTACTTGATTTCATTCCATTTTGTAAGAAAAATCTCATCTATATATTGTGCGTTGATCAATTTACACTCCATCTTTTATTTACAGAAATAAAGGTGAATTTTTCATTCCCTAAGCATTAACATATCATTAGATCCATAAATAGAATGATAGACCATTCCATATATATTTAGTTAACTTCACAAGTTATTCAATATGCATAAATCCTCATATGGAGAGATAATAATTTCATCTCTAAAACCTCATCCAAATTTCAAGATAAACAATTTCATAAATGGTTACCTTTATAATCCTTAAAAAATATTAAAATCCCAATATTTCAAAATAAGGTCACTAAATTTCCAAAAATAAAATTATCATTTTTTTTCTCCAAATATTTTAACATAACTCTTATTTTTCACACACCAAACACATTAAGACCATTATCTTGTATTCTCTTGAAACATGGTAATAACTTGAATTACCATAAAACCTTACTGGAAACATACATGCTTTCTAAATTTAACTCTCTCTTTATACCATAAAACAAAAAATTATATAAACTAAATCCATGATATTATAAACCACCCTTTTATCTTATCAGCCCCAATATCATAAATACTATTCCATTTATTTTACCACAATAAAACATATATGTATTCCATTATCTAAACATTATTCATATATTAAGGGTTATCCTTCCCTTAATCACGTGTTTTCAAAAAATATCACCATAACACCTCAATCAGTTTTAATGGTTACCAGTACCATTCAAAATATTCTCTTAAATCCATATGAAAAAACTACAATGGAATAATAATTATATGTTTTATTATTCCATAATACCATAAAAGTACTTCTACAATACCATTCTTTAATTCCATTACATAAATTCTCAATCATTACACCACTTAATTTTTATACTCCACATCGCCAACAACAATCACATGAGATTTACCTTTGTATTTAGATTTAAGAGGTTGCTAAAATATATCATCATCATTAACAATTGGATTTAGGAATTGATAGAATAATGCCCATTTTCCTTACACTTGAAGCATTAAAGTATGAGTGGTTCATTCTGTCCAGCCTTCTCTATATTCACACCATTAGCTAACTTCTTCCCATTACTTCGACATTTGTTTTCAGATGACCTACCTTTCTACACTTGACACATTTACCAATCCCCTTAAGAAAATATCCACCATGATTCTTTCTACACTTTGATCACAAAGGAAAAATTATCCTCTTTTGTCCATGTTTTTTATATTTTTCTTTAAACTCCATCTTCCTTTTATTTTAAAAAGCATGAGATTGATACATAACTCCAACCTTTATTTTTACCTTGATGGAACATCAGATGATTTTTTCATAACTACTAAAGTACCTTATGGATAACTTCCTTAAAGACTTGGTTTTAAGCCACCAAAAAATTGATCAACCTTACTTTCAGGTTGAATGATAATGCGAGAAGTGTATCTCATAATTCTTGTAAAATTTTATTTATAGGATCCAACATATTCATCATCCATTTTATTTAGCTTAAGGAATTACTATTTCATTTTCATATGAATAATATGAGGAAAGTAATTATTTAAAAATAATTTCTTAATCTCGTCCTATTATAGGAGTAATTTTAAACCCATTTCCTCATATTCTTAATAAATTACACTGTTAATACGCTGCACCTTCCAAATAATAGAAAACTAAAATGAATTTCTCATGTTTTAAACATTGTAGAAAGAAAAATATCTTTTTCAATGGTATATATCCATTTCTAATATACTAGTGGATCAAAATATCCATTGAAATAAGGTGGATGCTACCTCATGAAGGACTCAATATAATGTTATTCTTTACTTTTATCATTTGGAAGTCCATCATGATTCATAGCTTGAGAAAGTTATGTGGGCATATCAACAATATTTTTCATTCCTATCTTCATAACATTTAGTTGATCTGGAGGAAAATCATTGAATTTCTCATCACATTCATCATTAGCACAGATCCTTCGGGTTCCATCCATTTACTAAAACCAAAATCATAGGGTGAGTAACACTAATCTTAGTAGGAAAACCACAAAATAAAGGGGAATTACTTTCAATCTATAAAATATTTGTTTTAATACTAGGTTATACAAGATCATTACCAAAATTATTTTATTTTAAAATGTACTTAGACTTATCCTTAGGGAAATCCCCAGACATATCCTTACAAATATCTCTAGGTATCTCACTATAGTTTTCTCATCTTTTTTTCCAATGTTTGACTAAAAATTTTCTCTGATATCAACTATAACAACCCATGCTTCATGTACATAGACATTACATCATTTTTGTGGAATATTTCATGCATTAAAAAAAACATGCCCAAAGACTATATTAGTTTAGTTCCTTTGAAAACTTGGAACATATTATTCTAATTTATTTGAAGATCTTTAAAATCTCCCATAAAGATCTTCCCCTTTAATATTCCTACCTAAAACCTTTCATTATAACCTGAGGAAAAGAAACACATGAAAAAGGTGAGTTCATATAAACACTAAGGGTAAAAAGGGGAGATATGAATCATAACATAAGCATAAGGGTATAATAATATGAACATAAAATTTGAAAATGATACCCTTCATATCAAAGATCATAATCTTGAGTCATAGAATAAATCATAAAAATTTATAAGACATGAATCATAAAATAATAACCTTGACATAAAATATGGAATTGTGAAAAAAATAAGAATATAAAATAATTTCGTTATTAGTCAGGGCTCTTTTACAAGACTGTCATAGTGTAAAGGTTTTACTCCCCAAACCATCATAGTAGTCAAGGTTCACTCCCAAGACTATCATGGTGGATAAAGTCCATTACTGAACTGATTTCACTCTCCACTCCAACCATTCTAGTTTGAAAATATAACCACATAAAAATAATATTTTCCATTCTTTCAAATCTAGTTAACAAGCTTCCATCTCAAAGAAAAACCTTTCCCTTTATGTCACATTTCCAAAAAAACATTAACAAGCATGCATGATCATTTTTAAATGGAATCCAAATAGTTTAAACTAAAAACATGGATTTTTTGAAAGTAGGAAACAAGATTAAAACAACTAAATGGAAATCTTTTCACAAACACCATGTCATAAATGAGAACCATGGTCAATCCCTATAGGTAACTAGCACAAATGGGACCCTAATAACCTTGTACCTTAGTGAAATGTGGTATAGAAACCACAACCAATAATGTTCTCATGCAAAATTCACTAGTAGAGGACACCCCCATAACCTAGTGGTCTCCCATCATTATAATCATTTAGTTAGTATTTTAATCATTAATCCTACTAGACAAAACATGGATGAACCAATTCCGTATCATCTAGCGTACTAGTCCTAGTCTACCCACCTAGGTACCCCAAGCTTCCCAAGTTCTCTATTTCATGTGGTGGTGAGTTTTCATAAAACTAAAATAAATGAACATACCATTCTATTTATTTAGAAACACACTAACCCTCTCACCATTTATCTCCCTCCTTGAGCACACCCCCCCTTTTTTTGTTACACAAAAATGAAAAAGCCTCTTTACTAGGCACATATCACAATCTACACGTTCAACATACACAACATTTTCTAAAATAATAGGGCATGCCTCAAGATGGGTTTTACTTTTTCACATAGAATTATTAAAGTTCCAAACTGGATTAATTATTTATCAGGAATACTTTTCATTTTAGAACACATAACCACTCAACACTTTTAATTTTACAAAATCATTTAAAATATTAATTGAACAACCAATTTATTACACATGTAAAAGCAATCATGAACCCATTCTTACAATGATGCAATTCTTTCAAGAAAGTCAAGCCACCATTTGACCATGAGTTCACGCCAAAACCCATACTTGGAAATCAAATTGGAGATTTTTGGAAAACCAAACAAGTCATTACACTTTTATAACTAAACCGACTGAAAGGCCAAACACCTTTGGAAATATTCATTACCAATTCAAAACTAATTTTTAAGAAAAGTCACTTAAGACCAAATGGGTGTTAGAAATACATTTTATTTTCTAAAATAAAGGCATAACCATTTATTGCATCCCCAACCAGATTTTATAGCATGTGTATATTGCATAAATATAAATCATGTTTTTAAAACAATTAAGAAATCATGGGATTCAAATTGAAGGCATAAGAATAGGGGGCCTACCTCAAACATGATGCTCCTTGCTGACGACCACCTGGACTGACACTTCGTAACTACACGCACGTGCATATATATATATACCCCTAGATGCACTGCACATATTCCCCACACCATGATGGAATATGTTCAATATATATATATATGCCTTACTCTATGCATGTACATATAGACATTCTCGACAACCACAACCCAAAACAACCACAAAGGGGTCCACCACACACTAAAAAACATTACCAATAACTAAAATATCACAAAAACCCTAAATTAAAATTGAACCAAAGATAAATAATTAAAATCCATTACCAAAATTTAGGCAAAACCCACTTCCTTTGACAACCGCAGAAAGAAGGATCATCAATAGGACCAACAAACCCTATTCATCAAGAATCAGCCAAAAAAATACCCAAAATAAATTAGGGTTTGGTTATGAAATGTGCACCACCCAAAATAGAATAAAATCAAAAAATTAGAAGATAAAAAAAGATAATAGAATAATAAAACACTACTGAAGAGGTCACACAAGAAATTGACTTAGAAGATGGATATCGGTAGGAGGGGCCGCAAATCGGGGAGGCACCAACAGGAGGGTTCGCGCACCGGGGAGGTGATAGAAGGGATAAGGGAGGAGGGATGACGGATGGAGGTCCTCCATGTCAGAAAAGAGCTGTCCAAGGGGAGGGAAGGGTGATGTGATATAGGTGGGAGGAGAGAGGGAGGCTACCAGAAACCCTCATCCAGTAGGGTGGGAAGTGAGAGTGGGATAGGGAACCAGGGGGTGGCGTCGCATATGGGGAGAGGAGTGAGGAAGGATAAAAAACCCTAAAAATAAAATAAATAGATAAATAAACTAATATGGGTAATAATAATAAAAATTAATAAACTTTATAATAATAACAATAACCTAATAATAATAATAATAACATGATAATAATAATAATAACCATATAATAATAATAATAATAACCATATAATAATAATAATAATAACCTTTTAATAATAATAATGATAATAATAATAAACTTTATAATAATAAACTTAATAATAATATTATTATTCATAATAATAACATTATCATTATTATTATTTTTAAATCATTTTCATTTTATTTTTATTTTATTTTATTTTTATTTTAATTTAATAAATTTTAAACTAAAAAAATACTCAAATATAAGTAAAAGTTTGGGTTGGGGTGAGACACTGTCATCCATATGATCTTTAATTCATAAAATTAATTCCACCACAGGACAGGGAATCTATGAAATATTTTGAATGATCATGGAGATGTAATATGTAATTAAATAGAATATATATCTATATGGTACATCATGATATAAAGGATGATTTTTTTGGGTAAATCCACATAGTCTTACAAACATTTATATCATCATGACATTCCTTAAATATAAAAATAATGTATATTATAGAATTATTTTTATGTGCACAAAATTTAATATTTCCATAGACATCATGTAATTATAAGAAAATAAAAATTATTTAATATTAATATCTAAGATGTGTAAACATATTATACTCAAATTGTTCATAAGAATATCTAAGATGTCTAAACATCCTTTTATATGAGTACTATGTAATAGAAATGTTTTAGATAAGGTGAGGGACATGGAGTGTGGATTTTTAGTAGTTAAATTTGGATCTTTTGATGGATTAGCTAGTCCTTGTTGCGGGGGTTATTAGTGGATGTATTGATAGAAGTTCATATATATAGAACATATCATTTAAATAACACCCATAGGTATTTATATTATATAAGAAAAATTTTCATAATTAAATCCTTGAACCTCAATGTATTTGACACATTATTACTCATTGATATAATGGAAGTCAATATCATGGTTTAATATTTATAGTATTTTATTATATATATAGTATTTTGTTGTCTTTTATATTATGATTCTCATATAGACTAGCACGATGGTTATGGTTTCATATTAGTTAAAGATTTATTTTTTCCTTAAATATTTTTTCAATTAAACTTCAATATTATAATTTTTTTGTAATGACATATAATTTTTTTATAGAATGGATAGAAGTTGGATGTATGAAACCGATCAGATATCAAGATATTTTCAAAACAAGTTAGTGGTATTTTTAGATTTTTCATTTGAAAATGATTTAGATAGTGGTCACATGAATTTCCCATGTAATAATTATATTGAAAGACCTTAGTTGAGCCAAGAAGAAGTTAGCTACCATATAAATAGATATAGTTTTAATATAGACTACTATGTATGGTAACACAATGGGGAGAAAATGAAATCTCAAAATTCTCATGATCCAAATGAGAGGAATGGATTGGAGAATTTTTTAGTTGACCATTTTATATTTATTCTCCATCAAGATAAAGAAGGGATACCGACCCAAGAAAACTTAGATATGAGAACACATGATGCATCTAATTAAAATGATGATGTTGATAGGATAAAAAAACTGAATGATGCTACCAAGACTCTATTATAGTGGAAATGTGGTAAAATGAAGAAGTTTGAATTTTTAATTTGATTATTTTATGGGAAAATAATGTATACGATTTATAATACTTCCATCAATTACATTATTACCTTTTTTAAGGAAGTTATTCTAGATGATTCAGATATTCCCTCAAACCACTATATGGCATGGAATTTAGTTAAGTAACTTGTATTTTTAAAAAATAAATCTTTCTTGTCCAAAAAAATTACATATTATTTTGGGAGGAAAATTATGATTGGAATGATTGAATAAAATGTATGACATCCTGATGGAATCCAAAATCTGATGGAACACCATCCCTTGTGCTACAGAAAGTAATTTGGCAATTTCCATTGATCACCAAACTCCATAATTTTTTCATGTCTGATGAAATATCAATAAAAATGTGATGAAATGATACCAGGATAAAGAATAATGATGATGAGTTGGTTCACTAGGCAGATGGATTTTCATGGAAGGGATTTTATGCTTGATATCTTGATTTCACAGCTAAAATACATAATGTGAGGTTGAGTCTTTCATGCGATGTTTTTAATCCATTTGGGAAGGTGCTTAATTTGCACAACAAATGGCCAATTTTCATACACATTTATAACCTTCCTCCATGGATGTGTATGAAAAAACCTTTCACGTTTATGAGTATACTCATATCTAGACCTTATAATCCTGAAAATGATATAGACGTATACATGAAATCTTTAATAAAAGATTTGAAACATCTCTTGAATGTGGGTGTGCGTACATACAATGCATGTTCTAAATACATATTTCAGATGTGTGCTGTGATTTTGTGGATGATCGATGATTTTACTTCTTATGTAATAATTTCTAGATAGAGCATGAAGGTAAAACTATCATGCTCTATTTATATGAATAATACATGATCCATAAGACTGAAATATCTCTATAGTTACAAATTTATGGTACATTAGTGATTCTTTCCAATAGACCATCCATATAGAAATAATCATTAAAGATTTGGCAATACCATGGAGACCAAAAATCAACCTCACTGTATGTATGTAACTTATGTGCTTAATGAATTACAAGATTTTAGTTTTTAATTTGGGAAGGGTCAGATAAAATCTAGAAAAAGGAATAAAATTTCAACTGAAACCTGTTACAATTGGAAGAAGAGGAGTATCTTCTTTGAGTTTCCTTATTCAAACAAATTGTTACATCATTTCTTAGACGTAATGCACATTGAAAATAATATGTATGAAAATTTTCTTTCAATTCTTCTAAATGTCAAGGGAAAGACAAAATATGATTTATGATCTCAGCGTGACTTGGTGGATTGGGGCATCTGACAAGAATTGCATCCAATGTGTATCAGTGAAAATAAATGGAAAGTTCCATGTGCTTCATATGTGATGAAACCTATAGAAAAAAAAATAAATTTCTAGAAGTACTAGAGACTATTAAATTTACTTATGGCTATTCAAGAAACATATAAAAATGGGTCAATAAAAAAGAGTTGAAGATGAAATCTTTGAAGACTCATAATTATCACATCCTTCTATATGAGTTGATTCTAATATAAAATTTTCATCTTATATCCAAGAATTTAAGGGTTTCAGTTACTTAGTTGTGCCATTTATTTAGATATCTTTTTACTAAGAAATTTTTGAAGTCTTTCTTGCAAAACATTTTGGCAGAGGAACCATTAATTTTGTGTGATTTAGAGAAAATATTTCCTCCATCATTTTTCACATGCATGATGCATCTAACTATCCATGTTCCAACCAAAATACTTCTCAGAGGTCCTATTTCTTTTTATTAGATATATCCAACTGAAAGAAACATGTTCACATTGAAGTATTATGTCTAGAATAGAAATCATCCTAAAGGTTCTATCATTAAAGGTTACTTGGATCCAGAATGCATGGAAAACTATTAAATGTATTTATCTGATTTGACTATGGGATGGAAGAGACTAATGAGAAATAAAGAAGAATAGTATGAGAAAATTGAACCTATATTTATGTCGCTTACCCAAACATGGAGAATTTATAGATCATATAAACTGACGATATTAATTTTTGAATACTGGGAGATGACACATCACACAATTTTGTTTAACTGTGATTTGTTCAATGACTATATAAAGTAAGTAAATTGAACATGTATATATTATTTAATCTCATTTAATTTTTCATATATGTTAAACTATTTTTATTTTTTTTGGAAGGGAACATAAACAAATGATAAATATAAAGCATCATTATTTACAGTTGAGAGGGAGTGGAACTTTTCAAAACAAAGAGTTTTCTGCTTGGTTGAAATTTAAGGTAGAAATACTAATATAATAAATTAATAAAATTAATATTTAATTAAGTTTAATATTCATTTATATTTCTGTTATTGAGTATGCCTACTGGCTCTATCTCATAAAAAATAATAGATTTGGATTTTGGTCATAATTCTATGGTTTGTGAATGAAAATCAATTGTGATTAATGGGTACAAATTTATTATCACTCAACAAGTAAAGAACATGAGAATACAACATGTTCATGTTGTATATTTTGTTTTTAAATGTAATGAAACTATATATATAGTCTTCAAATACTGGTAAACTATTGGATCATTTGAGAAATATTGTGTTTTGTTAAAATAATAAGAATTATATTTTACAATTCAATATGATGGAATAATTATTTTTTATAAAATTATAGAAAGGTGGAGACTAATGGGAGGAATGGAAAATGATCAACTACCATAGTCAATGCATGGATATTCCACCTGAACATATTACTGAATATCATTATAATTATAATAAAATCAAAACCATATTTGAGCAGTTGACCTAGGATATGATAAATAATATCTATCACATAAAACAACCTACTGATCTACAAAATGATTTTACTTTTTTGACCACTTATTTCCATAAAATCATCCATATTTTAGTGGATCTATTAATCCATTTGTATCTGAAAATGGATCGATTTGCTTGAGAAGATCATTATCACTTTGAGAAGTAGTGAAAATGAAAAGAAAATCATGATTGTAAAACCTTTGAAGGGATATTTTAATGGATGTGGATAAATTAAAAATCTATAGAGGAAGCTGAGATAATATTAATGGAATGGGTTTCTTTTAAGGAGGTATTCTATGAAAAATACTTTCCTCATGAGAATAGGGATAAAATAATAATGAAAATCATCAATATTAAATAAAAGTAGATGAAAATGTTATTGAGTAATAGGTTTTATTTACAAGGTTATCTTGATATATTTTTAGACTATGTATGTAGAATAGAAAGTAATACTGATCATTTCATTGATGGGTTTTAGCTAAGAATTTGAATGGGGTTGGTCACACATGCCTTTTAATAATATGATGATATAGTCTCAAGTTCCATTAAGACAGAAAAAGGTTTCTCTAGGATGTATTCAGTCAAAGGAAATCCAGATAAGAAGAGGTCATCTGGGCATCATGGGAAGAAAAATGTGGTTTTGGGGAAGAAAGGAAGTATGGGGTTTCCCACATGTGATAACTATGGGAAGAAACACCATGAAGTTATAGGAAGGGAATAAAATATTTCAACAAGTACAAAGAAAAATCACTCAATCTTAAGAATTTAAGGGAAAGTATGAGTTTATTGATGTTCAATTCTTTAACTATACTGAGAAGAGACATCATGTGAACCAGTGCACTAAAATAGAGGGGAGTTTAACTCAAAATATTTCAAGGGAGAAAGGCCAAGAATATATAATTACGATATATAAATTCAATATTCCTAATGAAATGGTGGTAGGTACATTGATTATAGACTCAAATTTAGATAATTTTTTGATTGATTCTGGATCTTATCCTTATTTTATATATTCCATGTTAGTAAAAAACATTACATATTTTTCAAGAATCATAGTAATTAAGTTATCAATTATGAAATGGAGTGAGAATACAATGAAAAAAATGATATGCTAGGGAGTTCCAATTATGATTCATTTGTATATCATATTTCTAAACATGGTTATTACACCTATGGTTAAATTTTATATGATACTTGGTATGGACTATATTTAAATGTTAAATAACAAAATTTATTTCCAAGAGACAGAGATTACAAGTCTAAAAGGTGAAGGGAATATCTTTTCTTTAGAGGAAAAAATTCATCATCTCAATCATGTATGGATCCTCACCCTATAAAAATACTTAAGAAAATTTTAGTAATACAAGAATACCAAGAATAATCTATGTATAAGGAAGATATATTGAGAATAATGTATGAACTAGAGGTATAAAAATTCAATGCTATTTTTCTATAAAAATTTCCTGGTCACCCACTAAAGTGTGAAGTTGAGTTCTCCATTGAAATCATTCTTGATCCAAGTCCTATATCTAAAACTCCTTAGATAAGAGAACTAATGGATTTGGTGATGTTAAAGAATTAGCTATAAGAGTTTTTTGGTAAGGGATTAATACACCTTAATGATTCACCATTTGGAGACCTAGTTTTATTTATGAAAAAGAAAGATGTGTCTATGAGGGTATGCATCGATTATAGGAGGATAAATTCCATTAATATAAAGAATAAGTATCCCTTACCATTAATTAATGAATTATTTGATCAAATTAAAGGATCCAAATAATTTTCAATGATATATATTTTCTATATTTATCATGATCTATGGGTGAATAAGGATGATATACCTTTAACGACAGTTGGAACATGGTATATACATTATGAGTTTATGGTAATGTCTTTTGGATTGATTAATTCACCTTATATCTTTATAGATATGATTAATTGAGTATTAAATGATTATATTGATAAATTTTTGGTGGTATTCAATGATGTTAACTTGATATACTCTAAGATCTATGAAAATTAATAGATTCATCTACAAATAATTCTTGAGAAACTCAGAAAAAACAATTATATTTGAGATATCGTGAGTATTATTTTCTTCTCAATGATGATTCTTTTCTTTCCCATCATGTATTTATGGATGTAATATCTATTGACACTTAAAATAAAAAGGTAGTTAAGGAATAACCTACACAGATTAATATAACTAAAATCTAATGTTTCCTATTTTTGGAAAGTTACTGTCGATGGGTTGGTCATTGGCCAACCCATTAACCAAATTAACATGTAAAGGGGTTATATTCACATTGTCATGGGAATGCAAGGAATGATTTTAAGAGCTAAATAAGATATTTATTAATGAACCAATATTAAAATTTCCATAATGTAATAAAAGATTTATAATATATAGTGATTTATTAAATAAAAGACTTGGTTATTTCCTAATTTAGAATGGTTGGGTGATTTCCTATGCATCAATGAAATTTAAAATTCATCAATATAACTATACAATTGATAACCCTGAACTATAATCCATAATATTTTATTTTAAAAATATAGAAGCACTATCTCTATGTGAAAATATGAAATATAGTTATAGACCAAAATAGTTTGAAGTATATCTTCTCTTAGAAGGTGCTCAATATGAGAAAATGAAGATAGTTGGGACTCGTCATGGGATATGATTTCTCAATACTCTACCACCCAGGGAAGGAAATAATTGTTTATGATGCATTAAGTAGGAGAGAACATGGAATTATAAACTTGATGAATATTTATAAGGATCCTATATACAAATATCAATTAAATATTAATATACTTATTTTAGGAAAGGGGTAACATAATTTAGTTTCCAAAAAAATTCTAATCCCTCCTTAATAGAAAGGGAAAAGTAGTCTTAGTAGGATGATAAGGTTATAAAAAGGAATATTAATGTAGTAACTAGTGAGAAACTGATAAAATTTATCTATATAGAGGGAGTATTGATGTTTGAGAAGAGTTTATATGATCCATCCATACCAAAGTACAAAAGGGAATTTCTAAATGAAATACATAGCACAAATTTATCCATACACCTTAGTAGTATAAAGATGTATAGTGATTTAATAGAAAATTTATGTTGGGATGGTATGATTTATGAAATTGAAAACTACGTGTCTAGATTCTCAATGTTCCAATAGGTAAAGGATAAAAGGACACATCCTAAGGGAGTCATGAAACCTATAAAAATACCTATATTGAAGAGGGACAATACTAGAATAGAAATTTTCACTAAAATCCCAATGTCTCCAAGGAATAATGATTCCATATGGGTCATAAATGATTGTCTTACTATGTATTCTCATTTAATAGAAATAAGAGAAGATCTATCCCTTAAGTTCCTTTCCTAGATCTATATCAGTGAAATTGTATAGATTTATAGGGAAATTCTACCAATTTTATCTATTCATAACCCTTGTTCCTTATCAAAATTATAGAAGATTATTTAATGGTATCTTAATAATGTGATATATTTAAGCATCACCTTTCATACCTAGACTATTTCATAGTAAAAAAAGACTATCTATACATTAGAAGACATATTGAGATCATGTCCTCTTGACTTCAAATGTATGTAGGATTAGTAGCTACCTTTGGTGGAGTTTTCATACAATAATAACCTATATTCAAGAATATAAATGGAAGTATACAAATTAATGTAGAGGAATAAGTTATGTAATGAATTCTAGTTATACCAGAGTCTGTTGAGAAGATAAATATTATTGTATGAACTATTCAAGATAATATTAATGTATCCTAGAGTAGATCAAATTTCTATACATATAATTAAAGGAAATACATGGAATATTAATTTTGGAATCATTTATTTTTGAAGGATTCACTATAAAAGTGGGTTCTAAGATTTGGCCTGAAGTGAAATTTAAGACCTATGTATATTGAAATATTTTAAATAATAGAATTAATTGGAGTTATATAATACAAATTTGATTTACCACACAACCTTTCTAAGGTAAAAAAATATTCAATTTTACTTTTCTGAGGTAATATATTCCAGATCAAACACATAAGCTCATATCTGAGGGAATAGAGTTGGTTCCTGAAATTTTATATAGTAAAGGACCTATCCATATTATTAACACCAAGGTGCAAGTGTTACAGAATTGGACAAATATATTGGTTAATACCCATTAGAGAAATAAAAAATTTGAATAGGTATACTAGGATCCTAAAGAATCTACAAGGAAATAGTGTCCATATCTATTCAATAGATAACATATACCCCAATTTCTTTTTGAAATTATTTAATGGCAGAAGAATGTAATACCCAAGACCCTACTATATCCGATTCATAATTATATTTAAAATTAAAATTTATAAATGTTATAATTTTATTTTGAAAAAATGAATTGCATTTCTGAAATCATCATAATTATATTATCTTAAGATGAAATTTTGGGATTTTTAAAAAAATAAGGTTTTATGCGTGGAAATTTTAAAATTAAATTCCCCTAAAAATATTAATTTTATTTGATACATTGGAATTTATATTTATAATATTGAGGTAAAACTTTTAATAATTCCATTATTACTTTTCATCATAAAAAATAAATTACTGAGGATAAAGTTTAATTACTATAGTAAAAGAAAAATGAATGTTTTCAAAGAAATAATTTTTCAAGAGTTATATAATTTTTTCTAAATAAATTATATTAATATAAATTAAATTAGTAATATAATATGATATTTGAACACATAAAAAAATATATACACTAATTAAATTAATAATTAATTGGAAATAATAATAAAAAATACATAATATATATAAAGTCATTTTCAATAAAAACAACATTTCTTATATCTCATGTTGAATTTAAAAGTTAATTTTCTCATATTTTGAAATTGAATTATGTCAAATGGATCACAAATTCATATTAAACAAGTAACAATTTGGTAAATACGGTTATCTAATATTTTTAGTTATAAAAAAATACAATGGTAAATTTTTATCAATATTAATAAGGGTAAAACAGGTAGATGGGGTATTTAAAATATTTGATAATTAAAAGGTCAAAAAAACCTTCTAGAAATCCCTGTAAGTATGAAATTCATACAACATGTCACATCTACCATTTCTCCACCTAATTCACATAACCCAAAATACCCACCTAACACTCATGTGATTCTATTCCCACCCCTTACCTAACTAATTTTTTTGTGAAAGAGCCCCTCTTTTTCCCAAATAAAAATTCATCTCACCACCCCTTCAATGCCACTATAAAAATTTAGTTTACTCATAAAAATATACCATTTTTCCTTATCCTATAATCCCCTTTAACTCTTATAAACTTCATTTCACAATATATTATCCTAATCCATTCCTTTCAAAGGAATCCTATAATAGAAACCTAAAGATCTTAATCTAAGTTCAATTATTTCACTAATATATTTTCCTAAAATCTTTCCATTTAAAATATTTTTTCCCAATATTTAATGATTAATTTAATATTTATATTATAATTAATGTTTTAATATTTTTAAATTAAACTCTAAACAATATTCCCCTTACCTAATAAAAAACAAAATCACCATTCATGAGTTGTGCAAACTACTGCCTCTACGATGCAATTTGTTTTATTTTACTTCACCACCATACAATTATATAATTTTTGATGGGATTAAAGGATAAATATTATTTTTATGATATTATTGAGGTTTTAATATGTAAAATTTGAGTAAATATTAATGAAATGATCAAAAAATGATCATGGTTAATTTAATCATTTAAAATAAACACACCATGTGGACAATCTTTTAATAAAATTGTATAATTTTTTTAAATCCATTTATTATTCTTATAATTCATTAAAATTCTGATATATTACACTAATAAACACTAAATTTTATCATAATACTTATAGTATAATTATATTATGATGAACCCATCTCATAACCATTCATTAAATTAGGGATTTTCATGTTTGGGTCGGTTTAACCACCCACTTGACCCATACTATGTATTTATATCATGAATGAAAATGGGAAAATAAGTACTTGTATAACATAATATAAATTTTTAAATACTTTGTTTTACTTTGGATATGTTAAATACATATTTAATTCATTAATTAACAAAACACACTTCAATCAATAAGAATAAAAAAACATGCTTCTTATCGATTTCTTCTTCATAGGTGAAGACCATGACACTCACAAAAGGAATTTAAAAAATCATAAATAATTATTAATCATCCCTAAAATAAACCTTATTGTCCTATTGATGATGAAAAATTAATTAATAATGAATACAAACATTTCTATTATGAAATTGGTACAAACAATAAAAAATATGAACAACAAATGTAGAAAATCTATAGAATTCATTTAGAGAATTACTATTAAAAAAGTGTACAAATTAACATTTATATCAGTAACTTTATTAGTTAAGTGATATATATATATATATATTTGTAATATAGTATTTTAATGTATGTTTTTGGAAGTCATGACCATAGGTAAGGGCTTTCCATTTCATATTCATTTATTGAGACATGGTTTGTATTATGTGCCTAATTTCCATTATGTGGTGTCTATAATGCCTATTTGAGTTTTTATAAAATGAAATTTATTTATTGATGGTATTTGGAAATAAAATTTAATCCTTCTATTTAAATGGTTTTTTGAATTTCTACCCTAGATATAAGTGAGATTTTTTGTCTTGATTTATTTTCATTGCGACTCTTGTTATATTCACAAACTATTTCCTTTATTGTGGAAAATAAATTTCCATGGACGATTTTTACAATATTAGTCACCAAATTTAATATATTTTTAGTTCTATATTATTATCCCTCTATAATATTCTTTTCATTAAAGTGTCACTAAAATAATTATAAAAATAAATCTTTTCCATGGTGGAAAACCATTCTATGTTTTGGTTAAGTAAATGTGTGTGTAGTTTCCTAGAAAATACATTCCTACCCACATACTAGAAAGTGGGCGTGGTTGTTGTAAAGATGAACATAGGGTTAATCAACCTAAAAAGGAATGGTTGATCATTGACTCAATTATCACCTTGATGAATGATAAATGGGTTTAAGACTATATACCCATATAGACACTCCTAGGGGATATACTTTGGAATAATCATGCACTCTTTCTAAACCATGATAAAGGATGTTTCCTACCATTTACTTAGTCTTATACCAATGACAACTATTAAACAAAATTAGTTTCTTTAATGGATAACACAACACATTTAGAGTACCCAAACCCATCTATTTTATATATAAGGATATATCATATTACTTTTATGAAACCCCAAAACTTATAAGTTGATTAAGGAATGTTCTCTCATACATACACATTATTATACTTAATAAGCATGTATTTTATTCTTATATTTATCATTAAATATATCAAAAATATTTATTTAGTAAGAAGTTCCTTAGGTAATGTATTGAATGGTTTGAAATCTATTATGGTTTATTCATTGGACTTTATTAGGTTATATATATAATGAACCAGGCCTGACATACATAAAAATTACATCTTTTTTACAGAATATTTCATACATTACACAAACACACACCCAAAGATCATATTAGTTTAGTGCCTTTGGAAACATGGAATATATTTTTCTAATTTATTGGAAGATCTTAAACATCTCCCATAAATATATTCACCTTTAATATTCCTACCTAAAACCTTTTTTTATAAGCTTGGGAAAAGAAACACATGAAAATGGTGAGCTCAGATGCTCAGTAAGAGTAAACAAGAGAGATATGAATCATAACATAAACATATGGGTAGAATAATATTAATAATTTTTTTAAAATTATACCCTACATATCAAATATAATAATCTTGAGTCATTAAATACATCATAAAAATTCGTGAGACATGAATAATAAAATAATAACTTTGGTATAAAACATGGAATTGTGGAAGATATATAAGCATATAAAATCATTTCATTATTAGTCAAGGATATTTTATAAGACTAACATAGTGGAATGAGTTCACTCCCCAAACCATCATAGTAGTCAAGGTTCACTCCCAAGACTATCATGTCAGAAAAAGTACTTTACTGAACCGACTTCACTCCCCGTTCCAACTATGTCTATCTCATGATATATAAATATTTACCCAATAAATTGGTGGGAGATATAGTTACCACCTATCACATAATTAAAACTATATATATGTGTTCCATAAGAACATAATTCACTCATCATATCTAAACCCATAAAAA
The DNA here is from genome assembly GCA_963277665.1 of Viscum album. NCBI lineage: Eukaryota > Viridiplantae > Streptophyta > Magnoliopsida > Santalales > Viscaceae > Viscum > Viscum album. Next base: position 512,953,505 of record OY728145.1, read on the forward strand.
ATAAATATGTTTCATAAACATCATCCAATTATAACATAACCCATGGAAAATAAATGAGTTTCATAAATATCATTACATCATAAACATAAAATAACCATAAAAAATAATAGGTATATTATCCTTTAAAAATATCCCCAATAAATCATAAGTAACATCAAATAATTTTATCGTAAATGGAAAATAATTTTGAGATATCACTTGAAAATAATTATTAAGGAAAATACCCTTTCTGCTTTGAAAACATTTTATTTTGTTAAAATACCACACAATTTTAAAAGAAAACATTTTATTTTAAAATAAACTAGTAATATTTTAAGGTAATATTAAATTCATTAAAGTGTCATGAAATAAAAAAATCTGTTCACACCGTATACATAAAAAAACATTTCTCCCATATATTTTTGTCTGTAAAGTCACAAAGAGCCTTGTTTAGTAAACAACAGAAATATTATTTTCAAACCATTTAATAAGAAGTCAAATGTGGGTAAAAATAACTTTAAAAATCCATAGTATAATAGTAAATAACTTTTTGAAAACATGGTTGTGGAAGATAAATATTCCACAATAGTTATTTAAAATGAAACAACCCCGATTGTTGATGAGATTGTAAAATAATCACTTATTACTTTATAATCAGTAAAATCATATGACTCATGAAAGAAAGAAAATTATATGTATATGAAAATATCATAATATTCAGAATAATACTCATAAAATACATTCATGGTTAGTATATACACCACACAAAAGAAACAAGTACTTTATAAGGAATGTGTCCCACAGAAATAAAAGTGAGACAAAAATCTCTTACCTTATGTCTCGACTCTCATCGTACTCATACAAAATTACTGTATAATAAATATAAGTTTATTATAAATCTATTAAATAATCATATTATTATATATAATACCTTATATTATTTTATTATGACTTTATATTACCCATTTATTAATAATTACATGTTAATGTTACACTTTGGGATATCCTCTTTATTTTTCACATGTGTTTTGATTTATTATATATTTTCATATTACATATATCATGATTTCATTATATAAATAATTTTAATCATGATATAAATATAATATATATTCAGTATATATGTATTTATTATAATCTATTAAATATATAATTTGAAAATCAAATACACCGTTCATAGAGACGGTAGGCCATACGTACTCATGAATGTTGTTTCCAGTTTCTTATCCTGTTGAAAGAAAGAAGGTGAATGAAATATATATAATATAATTCTAGTAGAATTATTATTTTATATATATCATATAGATTCACTAAACCCATACTTAGTACACTCCATGTAAAGTGTGAATGAATCATATCACTTTGAGGAGGCGGTAGTCCACACATCCACAAATGAAGTTATCATATTTACAAAAAATGGAAATCATGACGATATGTGTTATATAATAATTAAATAAGAATAAATACATCATTAATATCATATAAAAACACAAATTCCATCATTATTTACATCCTTGAAAGGTGGAAATGTAATCATGAATGACATTAGTTTGCAAGGTGGTAATCCGCGGTACACACGAACAATGATTGCATATCCCATTTGATGGAAATGCATGTGAGTATAGGGAAAAACATTAATATAGAAAAATATCAGTTTATTTAGGATAATTATGTTATTATATAAACATTAAATAAAAATAATCTAATGGGTTTAAGGAATAAATAAAATAAAAACATTTATTTATGAATGTTACCTCTTCTTTGGATATCTCCTTTTGATTTTCAAAAAAGGACTTCATTGGTTGAATTTATGAAAAAAGTAAATATTCTAGGATTAAGTAATGTAATGTTTTAGGATATTTGGACAGATTTTTTTCAAACCAAATAGGTTATAAAGTGTGAAAAAAAGAAGAAGACATGAACTTTTATAAGAGAGGGAAGGGGCACTTTTGGAATTTCTCTGGAGATTAATTTATAATAAATTAAATATTGATTCAAATAACTCTAAATGGAAAGGTATTCGAAGATAATGTGGTATAGGGTGGTAATAAAATTAAACTATATATTTTATACAAGTTTGTTTTTATAATTTTAAACCTTATTTTTTGATTAACCTTTAGTTAACCTATTTTAATTTTAACTATGACAAAAAAAATTTCAATATTAAAAGGTAGATATTTTTACTTATAAGGTTTAAATTGAACTTTAAATGGTCAATTTAGGATATTTTAGACCATAAAATATCCAATTTTCCCTTATTTATTATTTTCATGATTTTTAACTAATTTAATAAAATATTATTTGCATAAAATATCATTAGAGTCAATTTTGATACTATTAATTACATTAATTTTAATAAAATTAATAAATAATGATAAATTTAAAAAAAATAAATTTAATACACCCATTATATGTCATATTAACCTATAAAATTCATGTATCACATTAAGTAATTCAAATTATATTTATTTTAATATTTTTAATACCACATAATTGAGTTTTTCATTAATTGACCAATTACTGCATCATCATTGTATAATTATTTATGATAATTATTTCTTCACTAAAAATTAAAAACAAATTTTAATGTTATATATAAACATTTTATATTTCATAATAATATACATAATCAATAATATATTCTATTTAAACCCATATTAAAATATTATACCTATTAAATGTATGAGTATGACATTTTGTCACTCTTTTTAATTTTAATAACATCCAAGTAATTTTCATGAAAAAATGTCCATTAAATTATTAAATTTATAAAATTATATATTAAGGGTCGAATTAAATTCATCAAATAAAATTTTGGGAAGTTTTATAATATTTATAATATTATTTGTACCCACAATTACCTTATTTACTCTGAACCATTGTAATAAAAACTACTAAAGTTACTATTCATATTAACAAAAAATAAAAGGAACACATTTAATAAATTTATAACTTATTATTCCAAATATTGAATCCATTTATCCAAATTAAATTCATGTAATTTTCAGAAATTAATTAAAAATGAATCATGTAGGCGGGATGAAACAATGAGTTTTTAAAGTAAAAATGTTCAAAAGTTTGGAATGTTTCTATATAAAATTTCAATGTTAAATTTATTCTAATGACCTAAATTAGATTAAATTATATTAAATTTATATAATTATACTTTATAACCAATCAAAAATATAATTTAACATTAGAAATTATTTAGATGAAAAATCTGTTTTCAATTAGAATTCAGTATTTTTCACTATTCATAAAAAATGAAACTTATTAGAAAAATACAAAAAATTAAACCAAAGTAAATTTTTATATACCTATTTAAAATAATAAGTTTATTTTTTCAAATATAATTTATAAAATTGTCAAAATTTATTTTTAAAACAAGCACACCATTGAAAGGCGATAAAACTACTTTTTGAAAAAAAATATATTTTTAAGCGTAAAATTGGATTTATTTTTATATTATGACTAGAAAAAACATAGAATGAATGTTAAAATTATATTTAATAATATATATATATATATAAATATATATTACTAATATAATCCAACATGTGTGATTTGTTTATCTTATTAGTATAAAACACACTTGTGCGCATTTAAATAGTTTTGTGTTTAGAAAAGCATTTAAGGGTTTTACATGTGTAAATCACACTTTACTAATTCAATTAATCTTATTAATAACCTATATTCTAATTTCTAGGTTATAATTGTATTGTTTAAATAATTACAATAATAATTTTTTTCATAGAAAATCAGTGTCTTGTGTAGTGTAAGCTAAGCTAGTGTTGCATGTAGCACAAGATTAACATGGTGAAGCATACAATGAAAAATATTAAAGAAATCATATTATTTAAAAAAAATATTTCATAAAAATATTGGTGTGTTACATTCTACCCCCCTTAAAATTAATTTCTCCCTAAAAATTCTTCTAGGTTATCAAGGGTTTATTACTTTAAAGTATCTTTTATAGAAACCCACATCATAAAAATGAATACTAAAACTTCCTTTAAAAAAAGAAAGTTTGAAATGAAATGGTTACCCAAAGTAACTCATAACTAGGTTTCCATATAGGTTAATATAGGTGGAAAGTGAAAACATGTACATGAAAGAGAAATCTTACAATCCAGTTCTGATGGATAGTGATTGAGAACATGGATAGGAGAAAGTTAACAATAAAATAGCCATAAATATATAATGATATAAGGGACCATTGGATTCATAGGAAAAAACGTACAATGATAACTTCTTTTTCAAGATACTTTTCCAAAAATTTGAATAATTTTCACAAAAATATATAATTACTTGATTTCATTCCATTTTGTAAGAAAAATCTCATCTATATATTGTGCGTTGATCAATTTACACTCCATCTTTTATTTACAGAAATAAAGGTGAATTTTTCATTCCCTAAGCATTAACAGATCATTAGATCCATAAATAGAATGATAGATCATTCCATATATATTTAGTTAACTTCACAAGTTATTCAATATGCATAAATCCTCATATGGAGAGATAATAATTTCATCTCTAAAACCTCATCCAAATTTCAAGATAAACAATTTCATAAATGGTTACCTTTATAATCCTTAAAAAATATTAAAATCCCAATATTTCAAAATAAGGTCACTAAATTTCCAAAAATAAAATTATCATTTTTTTCTCCAAATATTTTAACATAACTCTTATTTTTCACACACCAAACACATTAAGACCATTATCTTGTATTCTCTTGAAACATGGTAATAACTTGAATTACCATAAAACCATACTGGAAACATACATGCTTTCTAAATTTAACTCTCTCTTTATACCATAAAACAAAAAATTATATAAACTCAATCCATGATATTATAAACCACCCTTTTATCTTATCAGTCCCAATATCATAAATACTATTCCATTTATTTTACCACAATAAAACATATATGTATTCCATTATCTAAACATTATTCATATATTAAGGGTTATCCTTCCCTTAATCACGTGTTTTCAAAAAATATCACCATAACACCTCAATCAGTTTTAATGGTTACCAGTACCATTCAAAATATTCTCTTAAATCCATATGAAAAAACTACAATGGAATAATAATTATATGTTTTATTATTCCATAATACCATAAAAGTACTTCTACAACACTATTATTTAATTCCATTACATAAATTCTCAATCATTACACCACTTAATTTTTATACTCCACATCGCCAACAACAATCACATGAGATTTACCTTTGTATTTAGATTTAAGAGGTTGCTAAAATCTATCATCATCATTAACAATTGGATTTAGGAATTGATAGAATAATGCCCATTTTACTTACACTTGAAGCATTAAAGTATGGGTGGTTCATTCTGTGCAGCCTTCTCTATATTCACACCATTAGCTAACTTCTTCCCATTACTTCGACATTTATTTTCAGATGACCTACCTTTCTACACTTGACACATTTACCAATCCCCTTAAGAAAATATCCACCATTATTCTTTCTACACTTTGATCACAAAGGAAAAATTATCCTCTTTTGTCCATGTTTTTTATATTTTTCTTTAAACTCCATCTTCCTTTTATTTTAAAAAGCATCAAATTGATACATAACTCCAACCTTTATTTTTACCTTGATGGAACATCAGATGATTTTTTCATAACTACTAAAGTACCTTATGGATAACTTCCTCAAAGAGTTGGTTTTAAGCCACCAAAAAATTGATCAACCTTACTTTCAGGTTGAATGATAATGCGAGAAGTGTATCTCATAATTCTTGTAAAATTTTCTTTATAGGATCCAACATATTCATCATCCATTTTATTTAGCTTAAGGAATTACTATTTCATTTTCATATGAATAATATGAGGAAAGTAATTATTTAAAAATAATTTCTTAATCTCGTCCTATTCTAGGAGTAATTTTAAACCCATTTCCTCATATTCTTAATAAATTACACTTTTGATACGCTGCACCTTCCAAATAATAGAAAACTAAAATGAATTTCTCATGTTTTAAACATTGTAGAAAGAAAAATATCTTTTTCAATGGTATATATCCATTTCTAATATACTAGTGGATCAAAATATCCATTGAAATAAGGTGGATGCTACCTCATGAAGGACTCAATATAATGTTATTCTTTACTTTTATCATTTGGAAGTCCATCATGATTCATAGCTTGAGAAAGTTATGTGGGCATATCAACAATATTTTTCATTCCTATCTTCATAACATTTAGTTGATCTGGAGGAAAATCATTGAATTTCTCATCACATTCATCATTATCACAGATCCTTCGGGTTCCATCCATATACTAAAACCAAAATCATAGGGTGAGTAACACTAATCTTAGTAGGAAAACCACAAAATAAAGGGGAATTACTTTCAATCTATAAAATATTTGTTTTAATACTAGGTTATACAAGATCATTACCAAAATTCTTTTATTTTAAACTGTACTTAGACTTATCCTTAGGGAAATCCACAGACATATCCTTACAAATATCTCTAGGTATCTCACTACAGTTTTCTCATCTTTTTTTCCAATGTTTGACTAAAAATTTTCTCTGATATCAACTATAACAACCCAGGGTTCATGTACATAGACATTACATCATTTTTGTGGAATATTTCATGCATTAAAAAAAACATGCCCAAAGACTATATTAGTTTAGTTCCTTTGAAAACTTGGAACATATTATTCTAATTTATTTGAAGATCTTTAAAATCTCCCATAAAGATCTTCCCCTTTAATATTCCTATCTAAAACCTTTCATTATAACCTGAGGAAAATAAACACATGAAAAAGGTGAGTTCATATAAACACTAAGGGTAAAAAGGGGATATATGAATCATAACATAAGCATAAGGGTATAATAATATGAACATAAAATTTGAAAATGATACCCTTCATATCAAAGATCATAATCTTGAGTCACAGAATAAATCATAAAAATTTATAAGACATGAATCATAAAATAATAACCTTGACATAAAATATGGAATTGTGAAAAAAATAAGAATATAAAATAATTTCGTTATTAGTCAGGGCTCTTTTACAAGACTGTCATAGTGTAAAGGTTTTACTCCCCAAACCATCATAGTAGTCAAGGTTCACTCCCAAGACTATCATGGTGGATAAAGTCTATTACTGAACTGATTTCACTCTCCACTCCAACCATGTCTATCTCATGAGATATAAATATTTACCCAATTAATTTGAGGGATATTTAGGTACCACCCACCACATAATTAAAACCATACATATGTTTTCCACAATAAGATAATTCACTCATTATATCAGAACCCATAAAAAATAAATGGGTTTCATAAATATCATTTCATCATAACATAACCCATAGAAAAGAAATGGGTTTCATAAATATAATTACATAATAAACATAAAATAGAACATAGAAATAATAGGGACAATATCGTTGAAAAATATCCCCAATAAAGTATAAGTAACATCAAATAATGTTATCATAAATGGAAAATAATTTTTAAAGATCACTTGAAAATAATTTTTGAGGAAGATACCCTTTATGCTAAAATGTTTTATTTTATTAAAATGCTATGTAATTTTAAAATAAAACATTTTATTTTAAAATAAATTTGTAATCTTGTGATATAATATTCAAATAATTAAGGCTTCATGAAAGTAGAAAAATCCATTCACATTGTATAAGTTAAAAAAATATTCATTCCATATATTTTTGTTGGTAAAGTCACAAAGATCCCAGTTTAGAAAATGAAAAAATATTATTTTTAAACCATTTCATAAAAAGTAATGTGTGGGTAAAAGTAACTTTAAATATTCATAGGGTAATAGTTAAAACCATTTTAAAAATATGGAAATGGAAGATAAATATTCCACAATGGTGATTGAAAATGAAACAATCCTGATTATTGATGAGATTGTGAAATAACCACTTATCACTTTATAATCAGTAGAATACTATGCCATGTGAAAGAAAGAATATTATATGGGTATAAAAATATCATAATATTTAGAATAATACTCATAAAATTCATTCATGGGTAGTATATACACTACACAAAAGAAATAAGTAATGTATAAGGAATGTGTCCCACAGAAATAAAAGTGAGACTAAAATCCCTTACCTTATGTATTGACTCTCATAGTACTCATAAAAAATCCCCATATAGTAAATATAAATTTATTATAAATATATTAAATAACCATATTCTTATATCTAATACCATATATTATTTTATTATTACTTTATATTACCAGTTTATTAACAATTCCATGTTAATGTTACACTTTAGGTAATATCCTCTTTATTTTTCGCATGTGTTTTGATTTGTTATATTTTTGGTCATGTTAATTATATAATTATATAATTATATATATAATTATAAACATGATATAAATATCATATTTTTTAGTATATAAGTGTTTATAATAATCTATAAATGATATAATTAGAAAATGAAATACACTATTTACGGATACGGTAGGCCGTACATACGCATGAACACTGTTTCCATTTTCTTGTCATATTGAAAGAAAGAAGGTAAATAAAAAATATATAATATCATTATAGTAGAATTATTATGTCATATATATCATATAAATTTAGTAAATCCATCCTTAGTATATTCCATGTAAAATGTGAATGAATCACATTGTTTTGAGGAGACGGTAGTCCACACGTCTACAAATGAAGTTATCACATTTACAAAAAATGGAAAGTATGAATTTATGTGTTATATAATAATTCCATAATGATAAATAAATCATAAAAATCATATAAAAACAAAAAACCCATCATTATTACAAACTTTGAAAGATGGTAATGGAAGAACCAACGACATCAGTTCACGAGGCGGTAATCCATCGTACACACAAATGATGATTGTGTATCCAATTTGATGTAAATGTGTGTGAGTGTAGGTAAAAAACATAATATAAGAATATATAAATATATTTAGGATACTTATTTTATTATATAAACATGAAATAAAAATAATTTAAAATGTTTAAGGAAGAAATAAAAAAATGCTTTTTGATGAACGCTACCTCTTCTTTGAGAATCTCTTTTTGATTTGAAAAAAAGGAATTTTTTGTTAGATTTATACCTAGATTAAGGATTATAGGATGAATTAATGGAAGTTTTTAGGATATTTTTATATATTGTATCTGAACCAAATAGGTTCTGATGTGTGAAGAAAAGAGAAGAAGAAGTTCCCTATTATAAGAGACGGAATGAGAAATTTTGGAATTTCTCAAAAAATTAATTGATAATAAATTAAATATCAATTAAAATACCTCAAAATGGGAATTTATTCGAAGATAATGTGAGATAGAGTGTTATTACCATTAAATAATAGATTTTAGATAAGGTTTTTTTTTGTAATTTTAAACCCTCTCTTTTTGATTAACCCTTAGTTAACTTATTTTAATTTTAAATATGGTAACAACATTTTAAATATTAAAAGCTCTAATTTTTTACTTATAAGGTATAAATTAAATAATAAATGTTCAATTTATGATATTTTCGACCATAATTTATCTAAATTGTCCTTATTTAATATTTTTATTATTTTTAATTAATTTAATAAAATATTATTTTCATAAAATATCATTAGTGTGAATTTTGACACTAATCATTACATTGACTTTAATAAAATCAATAAACAAATATAACATAGAAAAATAATAATTTAATACACCCCTAATATTTCATATTCACCTATAAAATTCATGGAGAACCTTAAATAATTCAAATTATATTTATTTCAATATTGTTAATACCACTTAATTGAGTTCTTCATTAATTGAATAATTACTGCATCATCACTATATAATTATTTATGATAATTATTTATTCACTAAGAATTAAAAATAAATTTCAATGATTTAGATAAAACTTTTATATTTTATAAAAATATACATAGTCAGGATTATATTCTATTTAACCCTATATTAAAAATATTATACTTATTAAAAGTATGAGTATGACATTTTTTTCACTCTCTTTGATTTTAACAATATCCGAGTCATTTTTATGGATAAGTGTCAATTAAATTATTCAATTACAAAACTTATGTTTTAAGGTTCGAATTAAATTCATCAAATAATATTTTGGAAAGTGTCAGGGTTGTTTTTTAATATTTATAATATTATTTTTACCCAAAATTACCCGATTTACCCTTAACTGTGGTAATAAAATTACTAAAGTCACTATTCATATTGTTGAAAAATAAAATGAAACTATTTAATAAATTTTTAACTTCTAATTAAAAATATGAAATCCATTTTCCAAATTAAACTCACAAAAGTTTTGGAAATTAATTAAAAATTAATCATACAGACGAGATGAAACAACAAGTTTTTAAAGTTAAAATATTCAAAAGTTTAGAATGTTTTTATATTTAATTTCAATTTAAAATTGATTCCAATGACCTAAATTAGATTAAATGATATAAAATTTATCTAATTATACTTTAAAACTAATAAAAAATATAATTTAACACTAAATTATTTAGAAAAGAAGCTATTTTTAATTAAAATTTAGTATTTTTCACTATTTATCTAAACATTAAACTTATCAGAAAAGTACCAAAAATTCGAAAAAAGTAAAATTTTTATGTAAAAATTTTAAATAATAATCTTTTTTTCAAATATAATTTATTAAAGTGTCAAAATTTAGCTTTAAAACAAGTTCTCCATTGAAAGGTGATAAAACTGTTTTTAGAAAAAATACAGCTTTTAAGTATAAAATAAGATTTATTTTTATAATATGACTAGAAAAAATAGGTTGAATGTTAAAATTTATATGAATATTATATATATATATATATCATTAATATAATACAACATGAGTGATTTGTTTATTTTATTGGTATAAAACACACTTGTACCAATTTAAATAGGTTTTTTTAGAAAACAATTAAGGGTTGAACATGTGTAAATCATACTTTAATAATTCAGTTAATAATATTAATAACCACCATTATAATTTCTAGGTTATAATTTTATTGTTTAAATAATTAAAATACTAAAATTATGTTTTATAGATACTCAGTGTTTTATGTAACTCAAGCTAATCCGATGTTGTGTGCTACGCGAGGTTAACATGGTGTATCGTGAAATGAATGATATTAAAGAAATTAGATTATTTAAAAAATATATTTCATAAAAATATTGGGGTGTTACAATATTAGGGGATTGTAATTATATTTCTACTTGATGTATTTATATGACTCAATAGACAAAATAGGTTGGGTTTTGCTATATACATCTTCCCATAACAGGATAGTGTCTTGGTACAAGGCCTTGAAAACATGTTTGGATGTCTAGTATTATGAATTATATTAGTATGAGATCAATGATTATTGTTATCTATGTTTTATTTATTTTCATAGATATAAAATTCCCTTAGTTTTAGTTGATTATGGATTTATGTTCATTTATTTCAGCTACATAACTAATGCAAAGTCTATGTTATAAAAGATTATAATGCATGTTTCTTCTTACTAAATATCTAATCTCACCATTATTTGTATTCCTTTACTTGGCACACTTAGAGGAAAAATATGTGTAAATTTTAGTGATATGATGGAAGGGATAATAATGTTCTTGCAATATGACTATGTTCTATATTATATTTTGGAATGTAATGTTTGTATATATCTAGTATTCCAAGATTTTAAACCATTGGATAATTTCATAACTCTAGTATTCAATACAAATAATGTAATATAAGTACTGAATCTAGGTTTCTAGAGTCTATGATATTACAATATTATAGGAGGTATTAGTTATTTTTTAGAATTATTGTAGTTATTTTGTGGATTGGGATATAAGAAATTTAATGAAAACCTAGGGATTTTCCTAAGTATAGGATAAAATCCTAATGTTTTGATAAAGTAAAGATTATATGGTTTCTTAGAAATTAAATACTTATCACAATAATGTCATGTGGATGTAACTGTGGCACAAATGAACAACATAGTTTATCACTCTAAAATATGTCAATTGAGTATTATCTCAGTCATCACTCTACTGTATGATGAGGGGGCCTAAGACTACACACCTTGATACAAACTCATGGGGGATATAATTTAGTGAATCAAAAATTATTTATAAACCATGATAAGGTATTTCAATATATTAATATTATAGAACCTATTATGAAATTAACGTCGAATAACTTAGATTCAATTCAAGATATTCATAAGACAAGGTGTGTATACTATTTATGAGTTAATTCATCTAAGTTTGATGTTTCAATGTTCGAAATTTATTAATTTTATAACTCCTAAACATTCAATTATTTAAATAAATAGTTAGATCTATTAAAAATCAAATTAAAAATGGGTGAGTAAATCAATGTGGTGATTATCCTATTTAACACCCACATGGGATTGAATTCAGAGTATATATCTTTATAGTAATTCTCACCCAACTCTAACATGATGTGAATAATAACAAAAAACACGTTGAGCTACTGAACACACTATAAAAGAAACAAATTTCTATCAAGCATTCCTTGTGGAAAACATCCTCCCTACTTTAGAGTCTCTTTAAATCTAATTATTACCGAGCAATGGATTATTGTGACCAAAATGATATTTTCCATTCTCTAGTGCTCAGATCATGAGAAGGTTGACCTATCAGTTTATCATTTTTAAGGTGAGGCCAATAAATGGTTTAATATCATTAAGAATAAAATTATAAAATAAGAATTAGTCTCCATGGAATGGGTGGAATTCACATAATTATTCTTCACTAAGTACTTTCATAGATCTCTTCACAAAAATTTGTAGATACAATTCTAGATGTTGAAACATAAGAAGGATGATCCATTGGCACTCATGAAGCATACTTCATGTGGTTCTCAAGGTATGAATCTGATTTTATCTTTAAACTTGAGAGTGAAATAAATCATTTTTAAGTGACTTAAAGAGATATGATTTAAAGGAATTATCCATAAGATACTTTATAAGCTATGAATAAATGTATTGATGTACACTAAATGAGGATATAGAAACCAAGAACTCTCATAACTATAGGTAGAAGAAAAAGAAATTTTTTATCTCATGGAAACCATTATAATAGGTCACATTGGGGAATATGTATCCAACTACCTTCATTTCAAAGACGTGTAAGGAAGAACCTAGTTAATTTTCTATTCATAATAAGGATGTATTTTAAGTGTGATAGGACAGGAAAAAATATAATCATTGTTATAGGAGGATGTAGCCGCCAACTAATGAAATAAATAAATTTAATGTATCTACTAATGAACTACCCACACTTCAATGATTCATATGTAAGTAGTTTGGGAATTATGAAAATCCTTCCCTAAACATAGATCTAATGAAAAAATAGACACTAGAAAACTATTATACCTTGGGAATAAGGAAGAGAATATGAAATAAATACCACAGAATTGGATCATGATAATAAAAATATGCTTATTCTATACTATGGAATTATATAAGTATAATTATATTTTGGTTCTAGTAATTATTGGTTATGTAGGAAGTTTCTATGAGCATCAAATCACAACCTCAATGACTTCATATTGGATTATCAATGAAAAAATTACTTTTCAATTATGTCCTATGTTTATATTTATTAGTATATGCCTAGTTAAAATATAATTATCATTCATTTAGATGAATTCAATGTGATTTTGTAAATTTATTTGTTCCCTCCACTTAGATAATAGTAAAATAATTTCAAATAAGGAGATCCCAATTCATATCATCATATGGTATTATATCAATGCAAGGATGATTATGAACACCCTTATAAGAAAATTATATAATGTGTTACTTAATACTAAATAATGATATAATATTGAATCAAATTCTTATAGAACAATAAATATTAGTATTAACATATTTTTAGGGGAAAAGATATGTTTCTTGAGTTATAAAATTGATACCTCCCTAGAAGTTACATCCCGAGTCATGCCTGAAGTTCCCAGTCAGGATCCAAGTATCAATGAGAGAGGGAGGGGGTGAATTAGTGATATCTTTTTATTTTTATGTTTCCCTCTTTTTGAAACAATCTTTACCTCATGTTAAAGAGTTTCGTCCCTATTGAACTCACACAACCACAGGAACACAATATTTACAAGGTTCACTACCAAACAAGAGTAGCTACATCCTTGGTATGGTACGAAAACAATCCAGTACCACACAATCCACTAGAAAACAATCCTTTGATGTGGAATACAATGAGTATGATATACCCTTAAAATTTTGTATCACTTGGAAAACAATACTCAAGTGAATGTGCACCCTCCTAGCACAAATAGAGAATTATAGTATTTTAGTACTTAGTTATAAATTAACAGTTGCATTCTCTGAAGTACAAATCTCCACTTTCCTTCCTAGAAGCTAGTAAGAACTCCCATATGCACAAATGAATATGTGAAAAGACCCCAAATTTTTCATACAAAAATTAGGGTTTCTTATATGAAATTAAAATGTCTTGTGCGTAAAAATTCCCTTTTGGCGCGAAAAACCTTTTTTCGTGCAACTTCCTTTTTTCGCGCAACTTTCCACTTTTCGCGCAACTTCCCACATTTTCGTGCACCCTTCTTCTTTTCATGCAAAACTCTTTATTTTCATGTAACTCACTTAGCATAAACTTTTATGCACACTAGTGCTCGAAATTTATTCTAAGTGTCGAGCCACATAAGTGAGAGGGGGTCACCTCGTATTTATATGCCTTTTTAACCCTGTGCGAAAAACACTAATCTGCGTATAAAAACCTCTTCATGCACGTAAAAACTCTTTCATGCAACTTAATATTTTGCACAATGCTCCAATATTTCGTGCACTTCATACCTTTTCCAATTTTTGATATTCGGATCTCGAAACAAATTTTGCGTAAAAAACTTTATTCCTCTATTTCGCGCCCACACCAATATCTCGCGCAACCTTCATTTTTCACGCATCCCGTTGATATTTCTGGTACCGCTTCATATTTCGTGCACAACTTTGTTTTTATCAAATACCACTGATATTTAGTGCATCCCACTCATATTTCACGCATATATTTGTTTTTCTCAAATCCTGCTGATATTTCGTGCATCCCGCAAATATTTCGTGCAACCTTTATTTTTTCGCGCGCTCTGCCCAGTTTTTCACGCGCTGCATGCCTTTGCCATTTTTCGATGTTCTGAACTTGAGTCATTCCTTTTGCGTAGAAATATAAACCATCTTCAATCTTGTGCGCAACATCCATTTTCAAAAACACATTTGTTCATCTTCCAATTTTCAGGCCCTAAAATTTGGCAAACACTGGAAAACGACGCCACCTTAAACTGTTATTTTTTGCTGCCTCCATATTGTTTATTCATTTTTCATTTCTCTATTCACTACATCCTATAACCATTCTTAATCTTTCATCGCAAACTCCACTATAGTGATATATATCCTTTGATAGATCAGAATTAACATCGTCAGAGTTAAAATGGAAAGTATAGAAACTTCCCTATCTTCCAGCAGCATCATTCCTTCCAATCAAAACTGTATATGACTAGCATCATCCTTTATCCCCCTTTCCATGATAAGTCTTGAATCACAAGTTCTCTTGAATTATGATTTTTTTGAAATACATATCAGCAAATCATCGTCTAGTGTTTGAGTCCTTTACAAAGTGAATTGATTTAGCTTTTTTGACAACAAAAAACAACACTCTGTAACAGAAAACTATTCTTGCTTCCTTATCCATCCAACTTGGTCCCAAAAATACCTTTATTATTAAAACCATTAAATATTTAATTGTTGAGTAGTAATTAATATTGAAAGGTCTCAATTTATTTAATAGAGAAAAAATATAATACCCTAAAATTTTGTAATATATATATCTATATAAATAAATATTTTGTTTGATATCTTTATACACAGGAAAATCCAAACGATAAAGCATTGTGATATGTTTAATGAATATTATTAATAAAATTTAAGCATAATAAATCCTCTAATAAATATAAATATTTTAATTAATTATAAATACCTAAAAAATAGTATTAAGAACACTTAATGTTTTAAAAGGTAAATTTTCTATTAAAACATTTCCTTTTATATATTAATTTTTTTAAAAATTAAATTTTATAAAATTTAGAAATTTAATTTCAAAAAATTAAATTTATTTTTGGATTAAGCTTCTCAATATTATAATAGGGTAATTTTTTTTATTTTTTTCGTAAATAATTAATTTTTAAGAGAATAGTGGAAAATATCATTTTTACCAAAATTGAAAATTTTATGACATTATTAATATATGAGAAAGACCTAGAAATTTATATATAATATTTATTAATTAAATATTTATTTAAAGAGTATAATTATTTATTCTAAACTGTTATTTTTAACACATAAAACATATGTTTAATATTTAGATCTTGAGTAAAAAAATTTCCGATTTAATTTTTTTAGTCTTTTATTTTAATTCATTATTTTAATGGTAAAATTTGGTTTTGGATTGATTTAAAAGCCATAAAAATTTTATTTATTTTTACAATAAATATATTTATGTAATGGAATTTAATATAATTTATAATGTCAACTTACACATAAATTTTACGTTTTTAAAACACACTTTTTTTTAAAAAACTATTTTAACGAATTATGTGTGTTTATTCTAGAATTAAAAATTCTCCACCAGAGACATTTTATTTGATAATAAAATTTTCAAATTTGAAATCAATAAGTTTGAATTATGTAATATGATCATTTTTTAGTGTTGGTTATCTAAATTAAATACAATGGATAATTTTTTTACCAATTTTAAAGTGTATTAGGTTAAATGTTAAAAAAGTATAATGATAAAGACATAAATAACTCCATGTTGTCTCTAAAATTAGTGGTGGAGATAATAAAAGCACCAATGACTACCTACTCTTCATATTGAAAATTTTGGAATATTTGGACAATTAATAGTTTCATACCACCATTTATCATCAAAGGGTACTCCAAAAAATAATGTTCTCATCACTTATAAAAGGGAAACACTTCCACCCAAACATGTCACACCCATCCTTTTGAATTTCATCCTTAGTGAATGTAACATAATGACCTGAAACACTGAGTACGAGTTGGAATGCCACATGTGTAGATACCCAAAGCTTGACGTACATGGACATTACATTACTTTTACGGAATAATTAATATATGACAAAAAAAGACGCCCAAAGACCGTATTAGTTTAGTGTCTTTGGAAACTCAGAACATAATCTTCTAATCATGGTGAAAGATCTTCAACATCTCCCATAAAGATCTCCCCCTTTGGTTTTCTTACCTAAAACCTTTATTTATTTCCTAGGGAAAATAAAAAATAAAAAGGGTGAGCTCAAATGCTCAGTAAGGGAAAGCATAGAAAACATAAAACAATCCATAAACATTTGAATGCAAAAACTTGAATATAAAATCTAAACATCAAAATTTTGAGTAAAGACATAAATCTTGGAATTAAATAAGGAATATATCATAAAGGAACATCAATCATGATAAAATAGCATGGGAATAAAACATTTAATTGTGGTAAACCATTAAGCACATGATAATATTTCCATAGTATCCAAGGAATTGTTGCCAAGACCATATTAGTGGACAAAGTCCCTTTCTGAATTGAGTTCACTCCTCGTTCTAGTCCTGTATCACTGAACCGGATTAACTTAACGTTCCATCCATGTCTATCTCATGAGATATAAATATTTACCCATTGAATTAGAGGGAGATATAGGTCCCACACATCTCATAATGAAATCATTATTTTGTGTGCCACAAAATCATAACTTATACATCATAGCATAACCCATGTAATAGAATGGGATTCTTAAACATCATGCCATCATAACATAATCCATATAAAAAAATGGATATCATTTAATCATAAGAAAAATCAAACCACGTAAATAATGGAGACATTATACTTGAAACATAAACATATTAAATAATTTCATTTTAGATCGAAAATAGTTTTGATAAAACACTTGAAATGAATTCTTGAGGAAAATATCCTTTCTTTTTCATAAACACTTTCTTTTCACCAAATGCCATGCAATTTTAAAAGAAAAGGGTTTTATTGAAAATAATCATGCAATATTGTAGAGGAAGCTTCATGAAAATGAGGCGTTATGAAACCGTAAAAATCCATTCACATTGTATAAGTTAAAAATAACATTCTCCTTGTACTTTTGTCAGAAAAATCAAAAAGTTCCTCATGTGGTAAACAAAAGTAAGATTCCTTTCATAACATGTGGTAAAATTAAAAAATGGGTAAAAAGGACATTAAACATATATGAAAACATTTTTAGAAAACATGGACATGAATGATAACAAAAACCCCAATAAATACTTACGAATAAACAATCTCAAATAAGGGTGAGATTGAAATAGTTATCCCTTACCTTAGGTCCGATATGCTTCGTACGTATCCGAACCTCCTCTTCTTTGACGCACCTCCTTTAAACTTCTTCTTAGGGCACTAGAGTTGGTATTTTGAGAAGACCAAAACCTCTATGATATAACTAGAGAGGTTGAGAAGAGGAATTGGTAGGGGTTGGCCGAGCTTCAAGTCTCAAACGGGTGTGAAGAGAAGAGGGAAGGGGTGCCCTTTTTATAAGGGAGGATAGGGGCACCTTTGGAAAAACTTAAAATATTATTTTATAATAAAGTCATATTCTGTTTTTAATAGCTCCAAATTTATTTATTTTAAAGATAAGGTTGGTATGGGTAGAAATCCTATCAACCAATAGGTTTTAGAAAAGTTTAGGTTACTATTTTATCCTTATCATTTAGATTTAACTCTAAGATAAATAATTTAACTTTTACTGTGTCTTTTTGTTTTCTTACACTATATGGTTAATAAACTTACTATAATAAGACAAAATAACCCCAAGTGGTTCATTATTAATATATATATCCTTATCTAAGTCATTTTTCCAAACCTTATATTTTTAGGAATAAAATAAATATTAATAAAATAATATTTGTTTTAAAAACTATTTTATGTCAATTTTGACACTATTTGGTACTTGATTTTTTGTGAAAATCATAACAGCATGATTAGTTCAAAAAAAGTTAATTAAATCAATACTAACAAGTCATATTAACCTAGAAAATTAGTGTAATTCATAAAAAGTATAATATTACATTTATTTGGGTATTTATAACATCAATTATGTTAATATTTCATTAATAAGGTAATTACTACATCATCATTGTGTCATAAATAAATTAAATTATTTAATGTCTAAAAATATAAATAAAATACCATTATTAAGGAAATATTTTTAGATTTCGAATGAATATTTATAGTTGAATTTATGTTATTTATAACCCTATATTAAAAATGTTTTAGTTATTAAACTTTGATTTTAACTATTTTAACTCTTCTTTAAATAAAATAATATTAAATGTCATAATATAATCCAAGTGGACGTAAATGGTCATATTTTATTCCTAAGGTTATTTTTGGTCGAATTAAACTTATCCAATAGAATTAGGACATGTGTTAGGGTAATAATAATTCCATTTTTACCCTTAATTACCCTATTTACTTTTAACCGTGTAAATAAAAGTAAAAAGTTACTATTCACCAGAAATTATTTTTATCTTATTGAACCAAATTTCACTCCTTGATATTAACCGTGTCTCTCGGATTTTCGAAATTCCACTCACAGAAGTGGTAAAATTAAGTTTTATGTAAATTTGCAAAAAGCTCCTAGGAGGTAGATAAAAGATGGTGAAAAGTTTAATAAAATTTATATATATATATATAAAATTATTATAAAATGACTCCAATGAATTACATTAAACTTATATAGGTATTATGTATCAATTTTTACCTAAAATAAATTTAAATAAAATAAATAATTATTTAAATAAAAAGTCGGTTTTTAAATAGTAACCTAGTGTTTTCACTATTCATCAAAAATTGAAAGTTTTCAGAAAAATACCAAAAATTCACCCTAGGATAATTTTGATATTCTGAATCTAAAAATGAAGTCCATTTTAAAAGATAAAATTCATAAAATTTCAAAAAGTGGGTATTACTATTCATAACGGCTAGTTTATATAATATTTTAATAACATATCTTTGTTTAGTGAAACTCGGTATTGCGTACAACACACGCTATCATGGAAGGTCACGATTGCCTGTAATGTAAGCCAAGTCAGGGTTGCGTGTAGTGCAAGACTCCTTTGTTGTTGCATATAACATAATCCAACCATATTTCATTTATACATTGAATATATATATATATATATATACACACTCAATGTTGCATAGAATAACTACTATCAAACGAACATGAAATTGTGTGTAACATGATCCAAGAATAGTGTTGCGTATACTACAAGCTAATACGATGTTGCGTATAGTGCAAGATAATCTTGGTGTAGCGTACAACAAAAGACATCAATGAAATTAAAAAGAATAATTCTCATAAAATATTGGGTTGTTACAACATGACCTCATGCATGCCACCCCATACGTAAGAGGCTTTCGACAAGTATCTAGGGTCTAAATCCGACAGTGAAGAGACTATACCCTTTGTATCATTCCATCAAGCAAGAAAATAGCAAAAAATAATAAAACAATGAATAAATAATAAAAGTAAAATGAAGAAACTAAATAAATGGAATACATTTCAAATAAATAAAAGTAGATCCAGTAAGTGGAAAGTATGTTCAAAGGAAATAAAGAAAATATAGTAAATAAATGAACAATAGGTCCTCCAAAGTGTATCCTAATATACTACTAACTCCATGATCCTCTATTCAGCTATCCATAATAGGTCCCTTTCCATTCACCAGATCCCTCATGAAATATACAAGTGCATCAAAATATCAAGTAGGGTGTGAGTAAAAGGCTCAGTAGAACACCACCAATGCATCCTTAAACTGATGTTCTCAATTATGCAAGTGCATTTCATAATAATGATAAATTCATAAAAAACATAAAAATACAATCTAAAACCGAATGAATAGACACTAACAAATACGTCACAGATCCCCGACTGTACTTGCTTTGGATCCATACTAGAAAACATTGGAAATATGATGGGAACACTTCAATTTGAGAGCCAACCTCAAACTTCTCGATAGCCGTACACAACTAGGTCTCTAGTTTAGACCACACTATTCCATCACACCCTAGTGCTATATATATCACAACAGATCCATCCTCAAGTTGCTCGATAGCTGTACAGACACCAGGCCTCCAGGTAAGACCACAATAGGCCATCATGCCCCAATAATATCTCTAGGTCAGGTCACATAGACCATCATGCCCCACTATTTCCACATAGGTCCAATCAATCATGATCATCATTCCCCACTAAAATCACATACAAGTATGAACAATCATGATCATCATTCCCCCTAGGTTAGAAAACACTAGTCCATCATTCTCTATTTTCTATCTTGATCTCACCATCAAGTCACATGTAGCGTCTGAACACACTCCCCCTTTAGGGATACTGATCCACAACAGGTACACCTGTCTCATAGGTACCATAAACAATCAACAAAAACAAAAAATATACCAGAAAAATATCATGATAATAGTAACATCACATCAAGGACAAATATTAAGGTGCACATCATGAGAAATCATAGAATCATCATAAATATAACATGTGAATCAAACATCAACATGAAAACTAGCTATCATAAAATTCTCATGGAGCAAGGTCATATGGTGTCACGGGATACACCCACACCCACAAGAAATCACAAGTCAAGAATGGATATCAAAAATTCTAACACGATAACCATACCATGACAATATATATAATGAGTTCCCAAAAAGGTAAGGAACTTCCTACCTCAAAATTTGTCAATGTCAAATGTAAGGATTAACCTCCCTATGTGGTTCGATAGATGGAGTGGAAACTTTAATAGTCAGTAACAACTCTTCGTGGTCATATTATCATAAATTTTTACATGCCAAATATCAACTTTCTTTAAGGGTTCATAGAACCAAAACTAGTTATTTTATTTCAAAAATAAATAAAATATTTCATGCGATAATACTTTCTCCCTCCTAAATAATTTCCATTATCATTCTAGGCTAGTGAATTCCCTCACAATATTCTCCATAATAGTAATTATCTTTTGATAATTTCTTATAAATTATCCTTTTATAATTATATATTAATAATTTATTATAAATTCTCATTTTATAATTATCTCTGATAATTTATCCTAAATTATCCATTATAATTATATTTTGATAATTTATTCTAAATTTTCCTCCTATAATTATCTTTTGATAATTTATTATAAATTAACTTTTTATAATTATCTTTTTATAATTTTCTTTCGATAATTTATCTTAAATTATCTTTTACAATTATCCTTTAATTATTTTATTCTATAAATTATCCTTTTATAATTATCTTTTGATAATTTATCATAAATTATACTTTATAATTATCTTTTGATAATAAATTATCCTTTGAAAATTTTTATTCTATAAATTGACCTTTTATAATTATCTTTTGATAATTTATCATAATTTATCCTTTATAATTATCTTTTTTATAATAAATTATCCTTTGATAATTTTTATTCTATAAATTATCCTCTGATAATCTAAAATCTATCAATTAATAATTTTAATAATTATCCTTGATAATCTCACAATTTTTATTTGATAATTTTAATATTTATCCTTTGATAGTATCACAATTATCATTTTATAATTTTCTACAATTATCATTTTTTTTAAATTGAACAAGTATCATTTGATAATTTTTCCCAATTATATTTGTTAAAATTTCATAATTATCATTTGAAAATTTTAGTAAAATTTCTTTTAATATATATATATATATATTTAAAATTATTAATAAAAAATTTGAAAAAATGAATATAGCATACCTTTCTACCTTAAAAAAAACTTGGGATTATATTTCTGCTCATCGATACGAATCCAAAGACACCAACACCATGTAATTCCAATCAATATCGCAAAAAATATTGAATTTAGAAGATTTAAATAATAATAATAATAATAATAATAATAATAACAACACAACATTTTAGAAGCCACATATTGGTGAAGAGGATGGATCATCCTGAAACATGAGATGCAGATCAAAAAACTAGGAGATGGAGGGAACCTTGCTAACAGATGAGATTCAAGACTCCTCAAGTTCAACAAGAAAACCATGAATGAGTACTAAATCATTTAGGTATTTCAATACCCACGTCGTGTCCATTTTTTCCATTTCAAAGATGAAGAATTCAATACCCTACATTAATTCCCCGTTTCAATCCAAATTGATGGTGGACTCATTAGTTTACCTCATTAAGGAATTTATAATTTTTATTATGGTGAAAACAGTGTAAATCGAAGGTTTCAAAATCCTTTGAGTTTTATAATGGAGGTTGTCATGCATTAGGGAAGGAGATTAAAATTTCCTCTCTTTTAACAATTAATAATAATAATAATTTAATATAAAAATTAAACAACTTAAAAATTAACCAGCGACTAGACCCAACACCCACTGCACATAAAAGTTATGCCTCCTCTAGGGCAAACACCATGTTTCAGACCTAATAATGGTATCATATTTCTCATAAAATTCATAGTTTGAGATATATTAATTTTTTATTATTTAAAAATCATATTAATAATATAATTAAATATAAAAAAGGTATTATCGTGTAAGATGTTTCCGAACACCTGACGCACAAAAAGGTTATACACCACCTAGGGTAAATCTCATGTTCTGGACCTAACAGTGGTATCATATTTCTCATACAATGCACCATTTGAGAGATATTAAATTATTTTTGATTTTAAAAAATATAAAATAAATTATCCTCATGACCGACCTAACCAAACGTATGACACACATAAAAGTTAAACCCTACCTAGTGTATAAACTATATTCTAAACCCAAAAGTGGTCTCTGATTTCACATACAACACATCATTTTTGAGATATTCAATTATTTTGAATAAATCATGAGCAAATATTATTATATATTAATTATTTTTTTTATCTGCACCGAGGCTCTAAAGGTCTTGGAATCTTGCACAAATTCAACATCTATGTCTTAAAATATTCCATGGTGTTAACTAGGATTTTAACCTTATTAAAATCCTTTAAAAAAATTATTAAGTGATTTTTTATTGAAAAATAACATTTTCACATAAAAAAATTATAAAAAGTCAACAAAAAGTTTTTTCTATATTTAAAAATTAAGGATATTACAATTCGCCCCCTCTAGTGAATTCTCATCCCTAATAAGTATCTCTAGAGATCTTGCTCAAATAACTTAGTCCAATAAGCTCTAATATCAAACTCATGCTCCCACATCTCCTCCTGGAACCATCCATGCTGCAACCAAATTCGAACTAATAGTACTGTCTTTCCTCGTAACACCTTCTCTCTTCAGTCTATGATCCACACTAGATACTCCTCATAAGATGTATTGGTCTCCATCTCAATGTTCTGACAATCAATAACATGTTCAGGGTCAAGTATGCACCTCCAATACTATGACACATGGAAAACATCGTGTATACCCTAATAACTAGAAGGGAGGTACAAACAATACACCGCTACCCCTATCTACTAGGTGATATCAAAGGGTCCAAAAAGACATGGTTCTATATTACCTTGCTTTCTTAGACGTCCATGTGAAAACTGAGGAGTCACTCTTAATAAAACCCGACCCCCCACAAAAAACTCTAGGGGTCTCCTACTATGATTGACATAACATCTTTTTATGCTCTAAGCACTGATCAAACTATTCACAATAAGATGCACTCTCTCAGAGGCCTCCTAAACCAACATGGACCCACAAATCCTACCTCACTAGTCTCATACCAACAAGTGGTGATCGACATAGTATGTCATAAAGTGACTCGTAAGGCACCATCTAAATTGAATCCCGGTAACTATTATTGAATGAGAAATCAATAAAGGATATGTGATCTTCCCACACTCCATAAAAGTCTAGCATGCAATATTAAAGAATATCTTCCAATATTTGTATATTATGCTCAAACTATCCATCAGTCTAAGGATGGTATGTTGTGGTCATTCTCAACTGAGTCCTTAGGGATTTATACAAGACATTCCAAAATCACGAAATAAAACATGTGTCTCTATCTAAGGAAATCCTCAAGGGAACTACATACAGGCATATGATCTCTCTTTAATTAGTAAGAAGTGAGAATACTTCATTAACTGATAAATAATCATCCAAACTACATTATGACTCCTTAGGGTCTTGGGCAACCCTGTCATAATGTCCACCATGATGTCCCCCACCCAGTGATATGATAGTCCCTAATCTGTATCTAACTGATGGAAGCACCAACAAACTCTCTCTCATATACTAGGTTTTCACATCATCATTCAATGATGTATCAAAGAAAGGTAGGTTAGGGTGACATAACTCTACTAGTAAGTCAAGTCTAGAAATAGATTGTAGATATAAAGAAATCACTAGTAATAAAAAAGGAATAATATCAAAAATACATGTTCAAGACTATAAATCATATAATAATGAGTTCCTTATAACCATTAATTAGTTTTTGATACACTATATAAACTCGGTCTGCCTCAGATCCATGACCCTCTAAATGAATTTTCCGAGTCCCTATTGTATAGACCAACTGCTGAGGGCCCCATCCTATCCCATGATTTGGTGCCTAAATCTGTCTCGAACCCCCATGAGACATTGATCATGATGCCTTTGAGAAGAATTGTTGTAAATTCCCTATCTTACCACATGAGTGGAAATTTATCTTTGGTTTTTATAATGAAGTGTGATAATTCTACCAAAACCCAAAGTTATAACACTAAGTACCTATCTCCCCCTTTAGAGGTGTTGGTGATCCTCTACTCAAATCTAATTGTCTACCACTATACTCATGTGAGTCACCCACCTTCCTCTTCCTACTATCAAGAGGAATTACTATAGTGAGAGAAAGTTCTGTCACTAGTCCATCATGGGTTGAAAGTAAGAATGATGAAATGTAATCCTCTATTACCTTATCAAATGTTAAGGCCTTAAAAATAACTTGAGAGTACATCATCAGGTAAAAGACCATAACTTGACGTATGATCTCTGATCATAATACTATCTCAAACTTCTGAGCTTTCTGTGCCACATTCCAATCTAAAAATGGAGAAAAGTGAAGAAACTCTATAAACTGAGTAGAGTATATAGAGGAATCCATAAAACTATATCATAATTCCATGAACTCCTAAGCACGGTGTAACTTTATCATGTTAGGGAAGTACTGTTCAATTAATAACTCCTTAAAGGTCATCTATGTAAGACCTTCTCATCTCCCAGCTTGATTCATGGTAGTCCACCATCTCCTGGAGGGTCTGTGGAACATAAAGGTTTCCAAAATCACTCACCCTTTCTCAAGGGTTTGGACTAGCTCAATTTTTTTAATATAGTCTAACTAGTCCTCTATATCCAATGGGACACTAGTACCCTATAATACCAAAGGATGCTGAAGATAGAAGTCCTGAGCATGGTTGGTCATGGATATATGAATGAAACTGCCATGAAAGGGAACTATTTGAAAGAGTCCTAGATGGATGGGTTCTGTAGTATATATCAACTATGTTAGTGCATGATCATTCCAGGGAGCATCATCCTGCATCAAAGGTGGTAGAACTGAGATATCCTTGGCTACCTTAGCTAGTTGTATCATAAAAAAACCCTGAGTTATAATCTTCTGAAACATAAGGAACATTAAGAACATAAACAGATCCTAACTAGCTTATGAGATCAGACAAAGGCTTCCCTAGGAGTCTACCCTAAACCTAAGGTATAACCCTCCTAAAACTAACCCTTTTCTATATCCCCGCATGTTATTCACAATAATAATATATATACTAACACCACAGTATATATAGCTCAACTAATTAAAGAAAATAAAGATATATCACATAGCATGTCAATAGATATATCACACAAGGAAACTATCCCGAATAGATAGTGAAAAAAGGCATTTAATTAAAGAATTATTATGCAGCATAATAACAGTTATATATATGGAATGAAAACCTATATACCTAGTTATGATGCATGAACACAATAGAAAACCCATAGATCATGTATCAACATCATGTGCATCACTGAAGGTGAATTTAATCAATAGTAATAGAAAAAAAAAATTACCCTGACTTTATGGAAACTTAGAGGTCCACTATGCAGTGATGACCAGACACTAACATAGTTCCACTACACGAGTCTCAGTGTTCTATCTCTTTTATACCCTATCCCATCCCAAGGAAAATATAAGAATAGGTTAGTGAGTTTTAGTTCCTCTGATACCATTTTGTAATATCCCA
This sequence comes from Viscum album, assembly GCA_963277665.1. Lineage (NCBI taxonomy): Eukaryota > Viridiplantae > Streptophyta > Magnoliopsida > Santalales > Viscaceae > Viscum > Viscum album. Next base: position 512,980,817 of record OY728145.1, read on the forward strand.
AACTGAACCACTGAGTATGAGCTTGAATGCCACACGACCTCATGCGCTCCGCTCTATACGTAAGAGGTTTATAACTAGTAGTGAGGGTCTAAATACAATAGTGGGGAGACTATAACCTCCATATAATGTCATTGAGAAGTAAAATATTGAAAAATAATAATACAAAAGAATAAATAATCATAGTAAAATGATTAAATTTAATAAATGGAATAAATTTCAAATAAATAAAATCAGTTCCCATAAGTGAAAAGCATGTACAGAGGAAATAAAGTATATATAGTAAATAAATAAATATGAGGTCCTCCAGATCCCATACCAGTTTTCAATTTACTCAAAACTATTGTGATAAACTATCCATTATAGGTCCCTTTACTTTCTCCAGATCTCTCATGTAATCTATAAGCGCATCGCAATGCTTGAGTAGGGTGTGAGTTAAAGACTTAATAGGACAACACCAATGTATCATTAACCTTATGTTCTCAAGTAAACAAGTTTATTCCATAATAATGATAAATGTATAAAAAAAATATACAATCCAAAACTGAGTGGCCATGAGCTAACCAAGCTGTCACAAACCACTGACCACTCTTGCTTCAACTCCATACTAGAAAACATCAGAACAATCATGGGAACATCTCAATATCAGAGCCAAACTCAAGCTTCTCGATAGCTGTACATGCCCTAGTCCTCCATGTAAGACCACACTAGGCCATCATTACCTAATTCTATATATATCACAATAGATCCATCCTCTAGATGCTCGATATTTATAAAAGCCCTAGGCCTCTAAGTCATACCACACTAGGCCATCATTCCCCAAAGATATATCTAGGCCAGGTCACATAGACCATCATGACCCAATATTTCCACACATGTCTGACCACTCTTGATTATCATGCCCCACTATTATTACATATAGGTATGATCACTCATGATTTCTTAAGGTTCTGGGTAACCCTATCACATGGTCTACTATGACATCCCCCCACATACTGATATGGTAGTATCTCATTCTTCTGTCACTAATGGAATCACCAACCCCCACTCTCTCACATACTAGGGTTTCTCATAATTGTTCAATGATTTATAATATAAAGGTAGGGTAGGGTAAAATAAATCTACTAGTAAGTCATGCCCAGAAACATCTCATAAATATAAAGAAATCATCGATATTAAATAAGGAATAAGATAAAAAAGATGTGTTTAGGACTGTACCTTGTATAGAAATGAGTTCCTCATCACCATCTATTGGATTTTTATCCACTAAATAGACTTATTATACCTTAGCTCTATGAACATATCCACAACTTGTTTGAGTACCTATTTTCCAGGTTAGTTGCTGAGGGCCCCATCCTATCCCATGATTTGGTTCCCGAGTCTATCTCAAACCCCATGATACCTTGATCATGTTTTCTTTGAGAATATGAATTATAGATTCCATATATTATAATATTGGTGGAAATTTCTATCTATTTTTTGGAATAAAGTGAGATAATACCCTTACTTCCCATAGTTTTAACACTGAGGAACTCCCTCCTCCATAGGAGGTGTTGGTGAACCTCTTCTCAACTCTGATTTTCTACCAATATATTAATGTGAATCATCTGACTTTCTATTACTAATATCAATAGGAACTCCTATAGTGAGGGAAGGCTTAATCATTGAGTTGTCATGGGATGAAAGTAAGATTGTTGTCATGTCCTCCTCTTGTCCCTTCTCAAAGGTTAGAGCCTTCCAAAAAACCCGAGAGTACGTCATCAGGTGAAAGACCCTAACCATACATATGATCTTTATTTGTAATCCTATCACAAACACCTGAGATTTATATTCCTCATTCCCAATTAACAAAGAAGAAAATATGTAAACTGAGTAGAGTATACAAAGACAGTCATAAAACCCTATCGTAATTCAATGAACTCCTAGGTGCATTCAAATTTCATCATGTTAGGGAATTAATGTTTGAGGAACAAATCCTTAAAGGTCTTCCATGCAAGAACATCTCTCCTACCATCTTGATTCATGGAAGTAAACCATCTCCTAGTGGGTACTTAGAACATAAAGGTTTCTAAAATCACTCACCTTTCCTCATGGGTGTAGACTAGCTTGAAAATTCTATTGATATAGTCCAACCAGTCCTCTACATCCTATGGGACACCAGTACCTTGGAATGATGACGTATGCTAGATCAGGAAGTCCCGAACATGGTTAGTCATAGTCCTATGAATTAATATACCTTTAATGAGCATAATCTAAAAGAGTCTTGGATATATGGGCTTTATATCCTGGATTATCTATTCCAATACGTGAGCTTGCTAGGGAGTATCATCCTGCACCATAGGTGGTGTCATTAAGATATCCTGGGAAGCCTCAACCTACTGTATCATCAAACACCTATGAGGTGTAATATCCTATAGAAGAAGGAATATTAGGAACATAAATAGATCCTTACCAGTCTATGAGATCACATGAAGGCTTCCCTAGGAGTCTACCCTCAACCCAAGGTATAATCCTCCAAGTACTAACCCTTGTATCCATCCCCACACGTTAGTCACAATCATCATATATATAATATAACTACAACATAACCAGTTCAACTAATTAAATTCAATAAATATATATCACATAGAACATCAACTGATATATCACACAAGGAAACTATCCTGAAAATATAGTGAAAATAAATCATTTAATTAAAAAACTATTATTCAATATAAGAACAGTTATATATATGGCATGTGAACCTACGTGCCTAGTTATGATGCATGGATATAACTGAAATCCCATAAACCATGTATCAACATCATTTAAATCACTAAAGGTGAATTTAATCAAAAGTAATAGCAAAAAATAATTACTAAAACTTTATGGAAACTCAGAGGTCCACTACGCAGTGATGGAAAGGAACTGATAGAGATTTCCCACCTAAGTCCTAGTGTCCTATCTCCAGTCTACCCTATCCCATACCAAGATGAAGAGAAGAAAAAGTTAGTGAATCCTAGTGCCTATGATACCATTTCTAAACATCCCGGTCTGAACTGCTGGGTACGAACTAGAATTCCACATGACCTCATATGTAACACCCCTTACAGAAGAGGTTGCTGACATTTATTGAGGGTCTAAATTTGACAACCATGATACTATACCCTTCATATCATGTCATAAATTAGGAAAATAGTGAACAATAATAAAAAAATGAATAAATAATCAGAGTAAAATTTGGAAGCTGAATAAATGGAATACATGCTAAATAAATAAAATCATCTATTGTAAGTGGAAATCATGTCATAACAAAATAAATAAGAAATAGTAAATAAAAAATAGTAGGTCCTCTAGAGTCAATCCTAGTATACTACTATCTCCATGCTCCTTTACTCATCTATCCACCATAAGGACCTTTCCCTTCTCTAGATCCCTCATGCAATCTACAAATGCATTGAAATTACAGAGTAGTGTGTGAGTAAACGACTTAGTAGGAAACCACCAATGCATCCTTAACCTATTGTGCTCAAGTATAAAATTTTATTATATAATAATGATAAATTAATAACAAACATAAACATATAATTCAAAACTGAGCATCCGTTCTCTAACCGATCTATCACAAACCCCCCAACCATATATGCTTCAACACCATACTAGAAAACACTAGAACAATCATGGTAACGTCTCAACGTTAGAGCCAACCTAAAGATGCTTGAAATACATACATTTCCCATGCCTTGGGGGTCAGACAACACTAGGATATTATGCCCCAGTGATACATATATCACAATAGAGTTATCCTCCAGATGCTCGATAATCATATATGCCCCATGACTCTTGGTCAGACCTACTTGTCCATCATGCCCTAGTGATATCTCTAGGTTAGGTTACATAAACCATCATGCCCCACTATTACCACACAGGATCACTCATGACTATCATCCCCCATTATCATCACATATGGGTCTCATCACTCATGATCTTCATTCTATTAGGCCATGCCACACTTGGCCATCATGCCCCATCATCCATATTAGGGTCATCATAAAGTCACATATAATATATGAACACACTCCCCCTCTAGGGATATTGATCCATGAAGAGTCCACCTGTCTCATATGTACCGTGCACAATAAACAAAAAATACAACTTATATCAAACATATATCAAGGAAATAATAAAATTATATCAAGGAAAAATATCAAGGAACACATCATGAGAAACTAAATAATAATCATAAATAAAATATGTTAATCAAACATCAATATGGAAACTAGATATCATAACAATTCTCATGGAGTAAGGTTATACAGTTTCATAGGTCAAACACACACTCAGAAATCACAAGTCAAGAATAGATATTAAAAATTCCAACATGATAATAATACCTTAACAACATGTATAATGAGAGTCCAAAAAGGTAAGGAACTTCTTACCTCAAAAATCATTGACTTTAAAGGAAAGGATAAACCACCCTATGTGGTTCGATAGTTGGATTGGAAAAATCAATAGTTAGGAACACACATTCATAGCCATATTATCATAATCGTCAACATGTAAAAGCCTGAGGTTCATCAAGGGTTCCTAGAACCAAAACCAGCTATTTTATTTCAAAAATAAATAAAATATCACATTTAATGATACTTTATCTCTCTTGGATAATTTATGAATTATCATTATAGGCCAACACACGCACTCAAAATATTCTCTATATGAATAATTATCTTTTGAAAATTTCTCATAAATTATCCTTTTATAATTATCTCTTGACAATTTATCATAAATTATCATTTTATAATTATCTCTAATAATTTATCCTAAATTATAATTTATAATTATATTTTTAAAATTCATCCTAAATTATCCTTCTATAATTATATTTTGATAATTTATTATAATTTATCATTTTATAATTATCTTTGGATAATTTATCTTAAATTTTCCTTTATATTTTGATAATAAATTATCCTTTGACAATTTTTATTCTAAAAATTATCCCTTTATAATTGTATTTTGATAATTTATCATAAATTATCCTTTATAATTATATTTTTAAAATAAATCATCAATTGATATTTTTTATTCTATGAATTATCCTTTTATAATTATCTTTGATAATTTATCATAAATTATCCTTTATAATCATATTTTGATAATAAATTATCCATTGATAAATTTTATTTTATAAATTATCATTTAATAATATGAAAACTATTGAATAATAATTTTAATAATTATTCTTGATAATATCACAATTATCATTTGATAATTTTAATATTCATCCTTTGATAATCTCATAATTTTCATTTGATAACTTTCCACAATATTTTTCAAATTACGCAATTAACAGTTGATAGTTTTTTGAAATTATCTTTGTTAAAATTGCATAATTATCATTTGATAATTTTAGTAATCTATCTTTTGATAGTTTTTTTCAAAATTATTCCAAAAAAATAAAAAAAGGATTGAACATACCTTGATTCCTTCAAAAAAAAACTTGGGATTATATTTCTGCTCATCGATATGAATCTAAAGACATTGACGAAACATAATTCCTATCAACATCTAAAAATATATTGAATTAAGAAGATTGAAAGAATAAAGAATAATAATAATAATAACACACCATTTTGGGAACCACACACCCATGAAGAGGAGGGTTCGTCCCGAAACAAGAGATGTAGATCAAAATGTTAGGTGGTGGTGGGAGCTTTGCCGATAGATGAGATTCGTGACCCCTCAGATTTAGCAGGAAAACCCTAAATGAAGGATAAATCATTTAATTAATTAAATAACCACAATGTATCTGTTTTACCATTACAAATCCCGAGATTTCAATACCCCACATTAATTCACTATTTCAATCAAAATTGATGGAAGATTTATTAGTTTATCTCATTAATGCATTTCTAATTTTTTATTGTAGTCAAAACAGTGCAAATCAAAGGTTTTAAAATCCTTTGGGTGTTACAATAGAGGTTGGAATACATTAGGTAAGAAGATGAAAAATTCCCATATTCTAAAAATTAATAATAATTATAATAATAATTTAATATAAAAATTAAATAACTTAAAAATTAACTAGCAACCTGACCCAACGTCTGTTGCACATAAAAGATATGCCCATTCTCGGATAAAAACCATACATCGAGCCCAACGGTGGTATCAAATTTCTCATACAACGTACCATTTGTGAGATATTAATTATTAATTATTTAATAATAATAATAAAATAATTAAATATAAAGAGGTTATTATCTTGTACGATGTTTCCAAACACCCTACACACATTAAAGTTATACATTTCTTAGGGTAAAACCCATGTTCCAAACCTAAAGATGGTATCATATTTCTCATACAATCCACAATTTAGGATATTTTAAATTATTTTTGAAAAATAATATATAAAAATATTAAATAACTTATCCTCACGAGCAACTTGACCAAACATATAACGCATATAAAAGTTATAACCTTCTAGGGTAAAACACACATATCAGACCTAATAGTGGTCTCATATTTCTCATACAACACACTTTTGGGATATATTCTATTATTTTGGATAAATCATACACATATATTATAATCTATTTAATATTTTTATTTCATATACGCCAATGGTCTACAGGTCTTGGAATCTTACACCAACTTAGTGTCTAAGGCCAAAAATATTCCATAGAATATTTCAAGATATTAATTAGGATTTTAACCTTACACAAATCCTTTAAAACATTTATTAAGATATTTTTTTATTGAAAAATCACATTTTCACATAAAAAAATTATAAAAAGTTAACAAGAGGTTTTTTATTATATTTCAAAATTTAGGATATTACAATGAAGATCCTTTGTGATGTTTTTCTTTAAAAAGTTTTTTTTGTTGAAAACTAACTTTTTTTAAAGAATGTTTTTGTAAATGAGGTGAAATATGTGTTTCTATATGTTTAATACTTTTTTGTTGAGAAGTTTCTAAAAATAAATATAAATAACGTGTTTTGAAAAGTTATCGATCAGATGCTCTATCGAATGATCCATCAGACATAGTCTATTGAAATGAGATCTTGTTGGAAAGTCAGAATTTATTGAAATGGGATTAGTTTGAAAGATATTGACGTGAAGGTGTAGAACTTTCCAAAAGAAGACAGACAGTTTTCAAATATTAATGATCTCAACATCATAAAAAATATCATGATATAAGCAGTTGAAGAAAGGGAGATGATGTAGTTCTCTGATCACAGTTTTCTAGACTTGGTGTTTTCTGAATATAGATCATCAGACCAAGATTCATTGGGCATAGAAGTTATCACAAGACTGGAAGTATGAGTTTATTGAAGTTGAAAGTTTCAAAAAATTTCTGATTGAATGAACCATCAGATTTACCGTCAGATGAAACATTAAATAAACCATCAGATTCACAATTAGATGCACCATCTGACATAAATCATCTGACATTTCTTTCTTTAGGATGCATAGATTTATGTTTTTGGAGTTCATAATTACTGAATTTTTACAATGTGATGTTTTTATCAAATGACTCAGATGCAGATACTGATCCATTAGATGAGCTGCCGACATCAATCCATCAGATGATAATTTGACACAGATAAGTTATTGGATGTATTATTCCATTAGACACTATATGCTCAAATTGAATAACATATGAATAGATGGAGAATGATAATGAAAATGTAAAAACATATATAATTTTCTATCAGACATACATTGAAGGATTTTTAAGTCATTAGAAGTTGTAACAATATAGTCAACTATTTTCTGTTGTCTTGAGGCATCCGAGTGAGAAATCATACATTTTTTTTTTCAGTTCTACAAGTTGTTTTGTTTCAATGTTCCAAGAGTTAAATATGAGAGTTATTTAAATTAGGTCAAGAACATTAGAATGATCATTTTTGTTTTTATATTTCAATTGGTTCAAAATAACTAGAGTGATAAAATGAGTTCCATACTGAGCTTTCCTAGACTTGGAATTTCTAGATAGAAGTATTTACAAAGTGTGAGATGATTTTTTAGATTATTTAAATTGGGTAAAGAGGATCATATATATAAATATATTTATATATAAATATTTATAGACTGATTTTTTTGGAAATTCAAGAAGAATTGTGAAGATTCCAGAAGTTTTGAGAGGTCACTAGAAGAGTTGAGTAGAGTTAAAGTTGACAAAATGAAACTCAAATGAACATGAAGTTCATAGTTTTAAAATTTGGGTGAGTGGGAAAATTTTTTAGTTTCCTGCATTTATTAATATTGGAGCACCTATATGAAGGAACTTGGCATAAAACAGAAGCCCCAAAAATGGGATTTTAAATTTTTTCACTGACGTTCAACATGAACTAGTCGACGTCGGTGAATAGCTACCCAGTTTAATCTGAGGATCTTATGTGAAGAGTTTTAAGCACAAAAATAAAACCATAAAACACCTGGTTTAGATCTAAAGCCGTGAATAATATATACTCATTGTTTTTGATCAAAACTTGAATAATATGAAGTCTAATTCCACTTGATCATACACACACACTTCAAGAAACTATGGGGGCACCGCTCATTGAAATCCTGGTGCTAGCGTGGAGATCTAACAACACCTTCGACACTCCAATGATCACTGAATCACTTCACTTGAGATGACTGAGAGAGATCTCGATCCGACCTCCTGAATCTAAATCCTCTATCTATAGAAAATGGGAGAGAGAAGCAGAGAGAGATCCATTAATAGTCCCTTGCAAATCCATATTCTCCTCAATTTATAGAGTGTAATGAAATTTCCCAAAAACACTATCTCGAACCCTAAATAATTAACACACTATATAAATAATATTTTTACTACTAAACTGAGTCATAAATATTATTCATTATTATTATCACTTTCCTATAATATATTAAATATATTACGTGATAATAAAGAGGTCATTAACTCGACTCATTATTCCCTAAAATATTAATTGAACCTTGAATATATTAAACTAATATTCATCAATTATTTTTTTCATGTATTTACATAAAACTTGTAAATACATTTAATAAATAAATTTAGTGCCCATTATTATTAAGTTGAATAATATTAATTTATTTATTGAATTGGTGATCATTTAACCTTGGAAAAATCTTGGACTGCAGTGGTGGGTACCAACATGTCCAAAACTCCTATTCAACTGAATATGGAAGATTCTCGAATACGCTATTGTGTGTGACCCTCTAAGCGCTTATCTCGATAGTAGTGAATAGTATTCACAGACCAAGAGTGGGATATAGAAACCCATCATGACCCCTAAAGAGATAAGGATTTTCATAGCAGCGACAAACAACCTATGAACACATATTATGTAATATAATCACTTTTGCCTTTAATATCTCATAAAGTAGGATGCACACTGGTATCACCACCCTTTTCCTTGCTTTATTTTTTTATCTAACTAGACAGATTTACTTTCAACTTCTATGGCCATGGTCTTATGAAGGTATTACCATCCTATTCAACATAGCCTGAGATATATAGATTCTATAACCTAGAAGTGGAAAATCATTTCTTGACCATTCAATCAGTGTCATGTCACTAATGATGCACCCAACAAAAACTACCTCGCCATAATTTCATCATCATGGTTGTCATCTTGCATCAAAGCATGTGATGAAATGAAATATGCTGGTAATGATCTCAAGTTAGGAGACCATTACACATGATTTTAGATAGGGACATCCAATGACAATTGAAACATGTGTTGTTCCTATTGGAGGGTCATTCCTCACGATCTCACTATTAGAGATCACTAAGTGCGAACTTCATGAGAAGAAGTCTCAATGCTTATAAGCCCCCAACACCTGATAGTCAAACATCTACTGTGTCCAGTCAGTAAGATACATCTAGACCATAAAACCTTAGTTTAAGATTAATGTCATAGTATCTATAGGTTCTATTTATATCCCGGGATCTGCTATAACCTTATAATATGAAAATTAATATTTGGAAATTTCCACTTCAATAGTGGATGCAGAAAAGTCTACACTATAATGGTAAGATGACATCATGTATAGCTAACTGTATACATGATATGGCAATCAAAAGCACTGAATTGTTGGGCCTAGGGAACCCACTATTTCAACACTCCCACTTTCACTAGTGATAATATACTAACAGAACTTGTTATTTACTCACATGATAAAGATCATGTTTCTTCCAAGTAACGAATTTAGCTACTAGGCCCACCATGGTTCCACCACATGGCTATTCTTCTATAGCGACCTCATCTCATTGAGTAAAACTTCTCAAGAGATGGTATCCCTGAGTATATACCTCTTGTACATTGTCATAACTTGACATGTTGGATATTAATAATGTCATAATAAACATTATGATAATTATTTTCTTACTAGATGTGATTTGAAAAAATGGAACAAATAATTACCTTTAACTACTTCTTAACTACCTCAAAAGCTGAAACATACTCAGTATTTGTATTTATTGATACCACTGGCTTATATGGGCTTGTCTCACTCATCACCATAACCTAACTACAATATTAGATCACATGGATCTTAGGAAGACTAGTTTATATCCCCTGAAAACTAGTAACCTTTCTTCTATATTTACCAGGTACATATCTTTTGTACTTTCCGAAGTACAACTAGATAGTTTTGACTACTTCACTTGCAGTACACCTGGACATAACTGATATCTACCTACTATAAAGTATATCCTAAAAATATTAGTTCTTTTACATATCTAGACATATGTGATTGATCTATCACTTTGTTGTATGGATTTAACTGATCATGTTTAACACCTCCTATGTGTCAGATATCTGAACATGGAGAGATAATTTCACATGAAATTGGTAACAATTCATCTCTTGAGTTGTTCCACCTTGTATTTTTCAATATCATGTCACTATATGTATGGTTGACTAGGTCCAAGAAACCTTTATAAATACCATAGTAAATATTGTTCCCTAGAACTTAGGTTGCTACTTTAAGTGAATCACTATAGAATTGATTCTATCCTGGTCATAACTATCTTAAATACCAATATCTATTTTCCATATGTTGTCAAACATATTATACTTGGAAAACCTTGGTTTTCTCCTTAACCTTTAGTAGATACATGTAAAATATTTATTACATATGTATAATCTATAATCCCTTTGGTTACTTCAATCCTAAACTGGATTTTAGTAACTTTCAACCTTATTTGCATTCTGTGATGTGACCATCCTTTCTAGTTGCATCATGTAGACAACTTCCATGATTAGTGGTCATGGAATCCAATGCTAAATAAAATGATCATAGAAATTATCTTTGACAAGTAAAATTCTAACAGATTTAGGCATAACAACTTAGTGAGACAAATCTAGGCTTATTGTTACTACGCTTGTACCATCCTTGTATCAACTTTTTTGAATACCCACTGTAGTATAAAAAATATAGACCCATTTTCAATGTGATGTATGGAATCCATTATTGAATTTTAGTTGGTATTTTCAATATTTGATAATTTCTATATAATGAAAAATTTTAGGAAATATTATTCACAATGAATAATAGATCATAGACTGCGGTGAATACAAAAACCATCACCACGGTTTTTCCTTCCTACAGAGCATGTGTCTTTGGAAAAATCTTATTCCACATGTTCTTGTGGAACTGGTTCCTATTCCAACTACTTGTGCATCTATAGAATTGAGTAAACCCAATTCAATATATCCCCCACTATCTCTAATAGAGATGTTAACCCATATATAGAAGTGTAGTCTATAACTTGACTACCACTTTTCAATCTTAGGGATCTATTTAATATCCTAATCCACTGTTAGGATGATAGATACACATTGTGTTTGTTCCTGATTCATGTTTGTTTATGTCCTAACAAAATCTTTTCATCCAAAAACATGTCCATATGACATAATGGATTTATCATCATACTATGACTCATATGATATCCATTTTTCATTTTAGTTGGCTTATGATCATGGGATTACGCCATTATGTGTGAAGCACATCATGAAATATAATGGAATTTCCTAAAAATTGAAACATTAATACTACTTACATCATAAATATGATGTATAAAATGTGCATTTAGGAATTAATCCATGCTAAATTTTGTTGATCAATGTTTACATGTAAGACTTCATCATCGATCCTTCTTATTAACATAAATGTGATGATGTAGATAAGGTAATGTGCATTTATGAATTACTCCATGCTATATTATCATGATCGACGATTGCATAGTCAAGATATACTTCAGTATGCCAACTAGAAGTAATCCATATCTTCTAACCACGAAATTACTTCACTTTACCATTCCTTAATTACTTAAATGAATCTTATGAAGTAAATATTGTCATGACCTGACCCGTACTAGGGCTTGAGCCGCAACTACCCCAAGCCCACCTCTATAGGCTAGGGGCTAGAGACTAGCACTGAAGTCACAATAAACTAGAGGAGGCGTTTTCCTAAGAAACTATACAAACACACATGCAACTAACTTAATGAAAAAGTGTAGAGAAAATAAAGCAAGATACAACACTACTATAAAAGGGAAACCAACATACATGCATCAAACTCTAACTAGTACAAGTAAAGTGCTGAAAAGTTGACTGACAAGTAAACTGAACAGTAAAAGGGAAAAAACATGCACCCAACCAGAAAGGTGACACAAACTGGTAATAGGTAAAACGAAAGTAAACCGCTGGTGATTCTCGCACCTGAAAGTCCTACTATGACCACTGAACACAGCCCAAGCTCCTGTGTCCTCCACGCTCATCCGTAGTCTCGACCAACCTGTCCGTCATCTGCAAGGGCACACCAAGTGTGGGCAAAGCCCAATAAGGGGTGAGTATAAAGAAACTCAGTAGGATGCCCCAAAAGCTCAATGGAGCAACAAAGGAGGTACTAAAACAGTGAGCAGTAGACAGAACAAATAACAGTGTAAGATTATGATAGAGAGAGTGCAGCTCAACCCAACAAAAGGGAGGAAGTAGACTCATCCAATCCCAGAAGAGATAAACACAGAAAGCACATGGAATACCCCACGTGTCTTCACCCCTCCTAGAAGGAGAGTAACCTAACCCAAGGAGTGGGAAAAAAAGTAGGGTGTATATATATATATTCTCAACAAGAAACCTGAACGAGTGTGTAATGGGATCTTTATATCCAAGCTCAGCCTAGGAAAAGTCACCAAAAGTTCTAAGGGTATCCATAACCTATTCCCAACAATCACGCACATCAAGAAACCTCATTGCTAAACCGTACAAACAGGGGTCCCACTCTAGTAATCACGGAGAAAAGTCACTAACTAGCCTCATAAAAAGGGATGAGTCTGAAAGAAGTCATCGGGTAACCCACTGCCTAGCCCCACTGGAGGGTAAAATATAAGGTTAACGGGTAACCCCCTACCCAGCCCCGCTGGACGGTAAACCCTAAGATCAATGGGTAACTGTTTCGCACAGATTTCGGGGATGACCTCCTGGACGGGAGATTCAAACGTTCCGATCGGTTTCTAGCGGGTTTGTTCGTAGGACCGGAAACATCCAATGATTCCACATCTGTTTGGACCTACTTTCCAAAGGTAGGTGCTCATTAGCTTGTGGACTGATGAGGCTTAGGAATTTGCATTGGTCGAGAGGATGGGAGGTCGGACTCATCACACCTTTTTGAGGGGAATTATTGTCTACTCCGGGACTCTCTTTATAGATTTAAGTTATGTTCGTGAATCCTTATTACATTACCAAGTATAAAATGTGCTTTCCTTTAGTTTTAACAATCAATGATTAAATATGAAAGAAATTTAGAGAATATTTTATATGTATTCGAGGTTCTTCATCAATAGAGAATCATCTATATCTGTTTAGAGATTCTTGGTCAATGGTATTCTTCAAAACATTTATATAAAAGTCTTTTGGTCATTATGATGACCAGGCTGGTTTTAAAGCCACTCAGTGGGGAAATTGAAGTTTATCGTCATTCAGAAGGACAAAGATTATTTCAAAGTTGGGATCGAACCCATAAATGGGCTACCTACATATCCTTTGTTTTGGAAAAGGAATCAGAACCCACGTAGTTCGAGTAATGGAGTATGATGTTTATGATTGATGGCTCAAAGAAGAATGTCATAATTACTTTTACACTCTAATCTCACGTGAGTCATGCTCAGTGTGATAAACAAGAGGTATTGGTAAAAAATTAGACAATTGTGCCATGAAATATGAAATCATAAGAAATTGTTTGGGGCTTATGTATGTATGACTGCCCAAATAGATGAAGGTTTAGGATTTACTTTTAGGGAGAAAATCCAGGAATAGGGTCCATAAAGGTATATGTGCTTTATGGAGATTTGAATACTCTAACTTGGGACTTATTCCTGAAAAGGAAACCCAAATTAGGAGAGTATTGATAATTGGGATTTACTCCTGAGAAGGAACCCCATATCAAACGTAATTTAGGACTGGTTAAGAGAAATTTGGGGTCTTGGGGTTCACTCCTAAAGAGGATGCCCAAGATTATGACTGGGACTTATTCCTGAAAAGGAGACCCAGGTTAGGGGACTTGGAGCTTACTCCTGAAAAGAAGCCCATGATTATGACTGGGACTTGCTCCTAAAAAGGAGGCCCAGGTTAAGAATTAAGGTTTGGGGCTTACTCCTGAGGAGGATGCCCATATTTGAGATTGGGGCTTACTCCTGAGGAGGATGCCCAAGTTAAAGGATTATGATTGGGGCTTACTCCTGAGGAGGGTGCCCAAGTTTAAGGAATTAAGGTTTGGGGATTACTCCTGAGGAGGATGCCCAAGTTTGGGAACTTTAAGAATTTGGGGCTTACTCCTGAGGAAGATGCCCAGATTAAAGGATTTATAACTGGGGATTATTCCTGAAAAGGAGACCCAGGTTAAGGATTCTCTCATCTTAAAGGATGAGGTTGAATGAACGAACTCTCAATCTTTGGTGACATAAGGATATTTAAATCACTAGGTTTTGAGAGATATTCCACAGAATTCCTTTTAGATAAGGAAGTCGAATCAAGAAATCATGCCATAAATGGCTTTGAAGAGTGTCTTGAAGACTGAATCTTGAAAAGGAAAGGTGTAATGGCTTAAGAGGGGTAAAATGGGCAAGATGGGCACCCAAAAAGGTAGGGGCGCGCAAGTCTTGAAAGGCGCGCAAGTCTTGCGTGGGCGCGCAAGTATTGGTCTCGCAAGTATACCTGCGCGACATGTGGGGTACTTGCGCAATTTTCAAACAGCATTAGCATACTTGAGCGACTCTTTATTATTCACCTTAGAATCCTCTTGAGGTTCTTCCAGAAAAGGGATGTGCAAGTTATATTGAAGGAAATAAGTCGGTGCGCAAGTGTTGATAAGTTTCAACACTTAGGCCTTCCTTCTTCTCTTTAGATCTTCCGTTCTAGGTAAGAAATTACCTTAGAAGTGTTCCGGAAGCTTTGAGAAGAGACTTGGGCGTCGGGAGCTTCAATCTAAGTTTCTGGAAAAAGATCCTTTGAATGGGGGGCCCACAAGGTCTATTTATAGGCAGGAGAAGACCCCGGGCGGTTACCGGATGGTTACCACTTAGGTCGCGCAAGTGACTTGCGCGACCAAGGGCGTCGCGCAAGTGTACTTGCGCGACAGTGAGATAACTTGCGCGGTGCAGTTGCTGTTGATCCTTTCTTCCTGCCTTTGTCGATTTTTGATGTTTTCTTCAAAGGATGAATCACTTTGAGCTCAGATATTCCCTTTTCCAATCTTTAGATTCTGTGACGAAAGGAGCGTCAACAAAAGTCCCCCCTCAGAGTTGGATCCGGAGAGAAAAGAGGATTTGACTCTGAGGTGAAAAGAAAAAACAAGAAATATGGCAGTTTAAAGTCATGCATGTTGGACATAAAGGGACTAATGTTTAAGGTCGAAATAGCTTTGACCAAAATGAATTAAAATTGATTCAATTCCTTGAAAATTTATCTGAAAACATATTACCATACTCAAGTATGAGAGAAAATATGTAAACTATGGCTTAAGAATATTTGAATCTGAGGAATGATATGAAAAAATAGATAAAAGGCATTAGAAGAAGTAGTTTCCAAGAATGAAGTTACTATTATTTAACAAAACCCATTAGGGGGTTGAAATATGTAGGGCCACCTAAGGGCATTGGTTGCATGGTCAAATAAATAGTATCTTTCGGGTGACAAGTCTGTTATGTGGACTGTTTATGCAAGGCCACCTATGGGCACGTGCTGCATAGTCAGGCAAAAGAACTCTCAGAAATTTACTTTCCTAGTGCTAAAAGCCAGTGAAAGTTTATGGAGATTCAAATTTTCTAAAGTATAGAGTTTGTTGTATGGAAAGAGGTACTTGAATATGGAGAAGATATTTTCAGACAAGATTATCGAAGAACTGGATGAATATCACTCCTACGAAGGTCTGACCCAAACGTAGGGAAGAAGAATAAACCATAGACTTGAATACTTTCAGATCATGAAAAAGGATATGGGACAAATATGTTAAGGATGGCTATTTTTTGCGGATCCCTACATACTGTCGTTTAAGACAAATAAGGACAAAAGAGGAATTCTTCCCAAGAATGAAGTTACCATTATTTAACAAACCCGTTAGGGGGTTGAAATATGCAGGGCCACTTAAGGGAATTGGCTGCATGGTCAAATAAATAGCATCTTTCGGCTGACAAGTCTGTTATGTGGACTGTTTATGCAAGGCCACCTATGGGCACGTGCTGCATAGTTAGGCAAAAGAATTCTCAGAAGTTTGACATTTTTGTGACTAGAAGTCATGAAAAGGGTTATGAAGATCTGAAAATATTTAAGGTTAGGATTATAACACATAAAGATGGGTATTTTCCAATGTATATAGAGATACATAGGTCAATGATAACCATAATCATGTTGTGGCTGGGTCGTGATTTGAAACTTGGACTTCACTACGTATCTCATAAGAATGAGAATCAAGCCATACGTAGTTCTTGAAATGCAGTTTAACGTCATGCAGGACGAAAGTATGAGAAATATTAGTTTAGGGTCATAGAATTCGGACCACAATAATGAATACACAGTGTGTGTTTTCATGAGGATTTTTCAGCCAAGGGACTGAATGTGAAATTTGGGGTTTGGCCCAAAAGACTTGGGACTGGATTCGAGGGATACTCGAATGTTCCTACGTATCCCATAGGGATGGGAATCAAGTCCACGTAGTTCTAGAACTACCCTTTGTACAAATTTGGTTCGTACATGTGAAGGGTGAAAGGGGACTTTAGTGCAATGATGGTTTAACCTAAGATAAAAAGTTTAGGCATTACCATGTATGCACGTACTCTTTTGAAAAAATGAAAACCATGATTGAAAAATCAATGTCAATAATAATTCTCTCTCAAGTTAGGAAATCAAAGAATATTGTAGTTTATTGTCGTACCAGACAAAAGTGTTGCATAGTTTAACGTCGTATAACAAGGACGAAAGTGAATCAATGTAAAGATATTGATTCTAGGTGCGGTTTCACGAATCAACATAATATGAGATGGTGGTGAACCGATGTGAAGAGATTGTTTTTGGGCTTGAACCCTGGGAGGTTGCCTATATACCCAGCCTGGAGGGCAAGCATTAAAGTCCGTGTAGTTCAATTAAATAATGAATTAATGATCAAGTTGTTCTTGGGGACAATGATCTAATAAAAAATGTTGTTGGGACTTACACATGGTTAGGGGCCCAAAGAGAGTGTTATGGTTGAGGTTTTCTCTAAGCTCACGTGAGTCATACTCGGTGTGAGAAACAAGAGGTAATAACAACCTTAACAATGCACAGTTTAATGTCATGTAGGACATATTCAGGGACTATGCAGTTTAAAGTCTTGCAGTTAGGACTATTGGTGCTACACAATTTTAGTGTCATGTAGGACATATCAAGGATTTTCTGTACAGTTTAGTGTCATGTAGTTAGGACGATGGGGATAAAATAGTTTAACGTCATATTGGACGAAAGGGGGACTGTGTAGTTTAATGTCATGTAGTAAGGACAAAATAACACACCATTTATGTCATGTTGGACGAAAGTGCGAATAGTTTAAGGTCATATGCATGGACCGTGGATGGTGCAGTTTAATGTCATGCTGGACCTTTGATGATTATATAGTTTAACGTCTTTCCGGACGTGAGGGACTTTTATACAGATTAGCGTCATGTAGTTAGGACGTCACAGTTTAACGTCTTGCTGGACATAAGGGATTTGCAAATAGTTTATGGTCATATACATGGACCAGGGATGATGCAGTTTAAGGTCATACTGGACGGTTTAGGTAACTTTTTCACAGTTTAATGTCGTGTGGGACGAAGTTGCAGTTTAAAGTCATACTGGACCATTGCTGTATAGTTTAACGTCATATAGCAAGGACGAACTGGTGCTGTACAGTTTAAAGTCATGTAGCTAGGACTAAGGTGAACCAATATGAGGATATCAGTTCTGGGGAATTTTTACAGTTTATCGTCATGCTGGACGTTGGAAGTGCCACACAGTTTAATGTCATGTTTCTAGGACATAATATAGTTTAACACAATACAGTTTAGTGTCATGTAGGACATAATAGTAACCAATGTGACAGTTTAACGTCATGTTGGACGATAAGGGAACTGACACAGTTTAACGTCATGCTGGACGATGAAAGTGCCACACAGTTTAATGTCATGTTTCTAGGACACAATATAGTTTAATGTCATCTCAGACAAAATATAGTTTAATTTCATCTCGGACAAAATATAGTTTAATGTCATCTCGGACAAATAAGGAACTTCTGTACAGTTTAATGTCATGTAGATAGGACAAAATACAGTTTAGTGTCATGTAGGACATAATCATGAACCAATGTGACTATTTTGGCTCTGGGAACAATATTTTGTGTTTATAAAAAATACTTCTTCAGAAATCTGGCATTAGTTGGAGTCATGATGTGTTCTCCAT
Organism: Viscum album; assembly: GCA_963277665.1. Classification (NCBI taxonomy): domain Eukaryota; kingdom Viridiplantae; phylum Streptophyta; class Magnoliopsida; order Santalales; family Viscaceae; genus Viscum; species Viscum album. Next base: position 512,999,763 of record OY728145.1, read on the forward strand.
CCATTGAGATTAGAGAATATGCTCCATTGGAGTAGACCTTATGTATTGAATAAGGTCCTTCCCATTTTGGTTCAAGCTTGGGGGGCTTATTTCCTAGTATCATTGGTGCTCTGAGAACCAATACCAATTCTCCCTGAATGAATGAACAAAGAAGAACTTTTTTGTTAAAATCTCGTGCTATTCGATTCTGATAGATTTCCAAGTGGTGCAAAGTGCACAATCTTTTCTCATCTAACTGTTCCAATTCATTCAACCGCTTTTGGGATTGCTCATCTGTAGATAACTGATCACAAATGGCTATTCTGAGTGAGGTCAATTGAACTTCAATTGGCAAGAATTCTTCTGTTCCATATACCAATGAATATGGAGTTGACCGCGTTGCATTGCGAGTGGTAGTCCGATAAGCCCATAAAGCATGAAAGAGTTTATCAGGCCATGACCTCTTATCTTTATCCACCATCTTTTGCAGTATATTTGAAAGAGTCTTGTTGAAGGATTCTATCTGGCCATTAGCCACCGCATGATATCGAGATGAATGGTTGGACTTAATGTTGTATTCTTGATACAATTTCTTTACCTCATAAGAACAGAAGTTGGTGCCGTTGTCCGTCAATATGGTATGAGGGACACCAAATCTAGTAATGATGTTAGACTTGATGAAGCTAACAATGCATTTAGAACTGAATTCTTTGAGAGGTACTGCCTCTGCCCATTTGGAAAAGAAATCAGTAGCAGTAAGAATGTACTTAAACTGCTTGGCCGTAGCTGAAGGGTAAGGTCCCACCACATCCATTCCCCATGTGGAAAATAGCCATGAGTATTTAGATGTATGAAGCAACTCTGGAGGTTTATGAATGAAGTTGGCATATACTTGGAATGAATGACACTTCTTTGTGAAATCAACACAATCTTGTATCATTGAAGGCCAAAAGTATCCAAGCCTTCGAATTTGATCAGACAGTCTATGTCCAGACTGGTGGGCACCACAGACTCCTGCATGCACTTCTTTTATGATAGCCATTGTCTCTTCACCATCAATACATCTGAAGAGAACTCCATCAAAACCACGTTTGTAGAGAATTTTCTCGAGGTGGTTTGGGCTATCATAAAGAGTAAAATTGACCACACGTCGCCGAATTTGTTCTTTCTCGGCTCTATCAGGTGGAAGTGTTCCATTTTGAAGGTATTCCATGATAGGTGACATCCATCCTGTAGTATGACCATATGGTTCAGGAATGGGACTAATTTCATTAATTTCCTCTGTTCTGACTTGAACATAAGGTGAAATTGCACGACGGTGGGCAATACAGATGGTTGTCTCGTCCCGATTTGGATCTGCTAAAGCTGTGGCTATATTAGCCAGTGCATCATCTTGAGCATTTTGTGATCTTGGGACATAAGAAAATGTCGGTTCTGAAGGGAATTCCGACATTAACTCTCTGACGTAATCATACAAAGGGATTAATTCTTCTTTTCTGATAGCATAATCCCCATTGACTTGTTTGATTACCAGGTCTGAATCACCTTTCACCTTTAAGTGATTCACTTATGCTTGAAGCGCTAACTCCAATCCTGTAATGAGAGCTTGGTATTCAGATTCATTATTGGTACCACCTTCCCACAACAAAAAGGAATAAGGTAACACTGCCTTATCTGGAGAAATGAGCACAATTCCTAAACCAACTTTGTTGAATTTAGGATTTTCCATTTTCTTCCCTATTGGACTTCTAGAAGCACCATCAAAATACATTTCCCATGTTTGAGGACTCTCTTGAATAGAGAAAACTTCCTCATCAGGGAGTTCTATATCTGAATACGTGTCTTCCACTGAAGGATGTTTAGCCAGGAAATCAGCCAGAGCTTGGCCCTTAATTGCCTTTTGAGACACATACTGAATGTCGAACTGCTGTAGAATAACCGCCCACCTTTCCAGACGTCCTGTAAGCATTGGACGACTAAGGATGAATTTGAGAGGATTATTACGAGATACCAATTGGACCTCGTGATGTTGCAGGTAGTGTCTCAGTTTCTGAACGGCAAAGATTAATGCTAGGCAGCACTTTTCAATACTTGAATACCGGGTTTCTGCTTCAAGCATAGTTCTACTAAGATAGTAGAGACTATTTTCATTCCCAGCATCATTCTTTTGAGCGAGAAAGGCACTCAATGATCGCTCTAAAGCTGTCACATAGAGGATAAACGGTCTACCCTCAACAGGTGGCATGAGTACTGGTGGACTCAAGAGGTATTTCTTGAGAACATCAAATGCTTCTTGACATTCTTCAGTCTACTGGTAAGTGACTCCTTTCTTCAATAATTTGGTAAAGGGTAAACTTTTGCCTGCCAAATTGGCGATGAAATGCCAAATATAGGCTAAGTGTCCTTGAAGTCCTCTTAATTCTTTCAAATTCTAAGGAGGTGACATACCAAGGATTGATTTGGTCTTCTCAGGATCGACTTCAATACCACGATGGCATACAAAAAAGCCGAGGAATTTTCCTGAGGTTACCCCAAAAGCACATTTTAAGGGGTTCATCTTCAAATTATGTTGTCGAAGCTTGTGGAATATGACTTCCAAATCATCCAAGTGATTAGAATGTTGTTTGGATTTAACCACCAAATCATCTACATATCATTCAACAAACTTCCCTAAAAGAGGTTTGAAGATATGATGCATGGCGCGTTGATATGTTGCACCTGCATTCTTTAAACCAAAGGGAATCACCCGGTAACAAAACACACCTTGAGGAGCTCTGAAGGCTGTATATTCCTCATCTTATGGGGCCATTCGGATCTGATTATATCCGGAATATCCATCCATGAAAGAAAGTACTTCATAGCCAGCCGTCGCATCAATTAAGAGTTCTGTAATCGGAACTGGGAAATCATCTTTAGGACAATACCGATTAAGATATCTGAAATCGATGAAAACCCTAATTTGTCCATTCTTCTTCTTTACAGGGACAATATTATCCAACCACTTGGGATATTGAACTTCTCTGACGAAGTTGGCTTTGATCAGCTTATCCACTTCCGCTTCAATTTTGGAAGCATAGGTTGGGTGTGTTCTTCTCGCGGCTTGCTTAAAACCTCGATGTTCTTTTGGTAAACCCAAATGATGAGTAGCAACATCAGGATCAAGCCCAGGAATTTCTGTATAATTACAAGCAAAAATATCTTTATTTTGCTTTAGAAAAGAAATATACATCTTTTTCTCTTCAAGGGTCATGGCCGAACTAATTAAAGTGGGGCGTGGATCTTTCTCTGTACCCAGATTTACTTCTCTGAGTTCATCCACAGTGGTAGAGATACCCTCTTCAAATGCTGGAGGAGCATCTCTAAGATATTCCTCTTCCTCTTTATTATGTGTTATTTCTTCCATTTCTACTTGCAAAGTAGATGAAAAAATGAAATTCTCATGATCATAAGAGATGTCAAAATTTTCACATTTTGAAGAAGAAGCTTCCATTTCCGACCCTATTGATGATAAAGGGTCTTCTTTGGGAAATAAAGAGGAGATGATGGATTGAGAATCGACATCATTATTCACCTCTGGTGTTGCTATAACTTCTTCTGGCCTGATTAGTGAAGTATAGACTTGTTGGAATTCAGCAGATGAAATGAAAACGTCACCACTTATGCTTTCATCACTGCTTGGTAGGTTACCAATTTCTCCCATGTTGTCTGGCTCGATCGCCGTAATTGACATTATGGATCTTTCCATAAGAGTATTTTGATTTGGGCCTATTTTTTCAATTTTACTGATAGGTAACACATAATCTGTACTCACATGTGAAAATGGATTTATTGGAATTTTCTCCAAACCATATGGAGCATTAACTTTGGTAATTTCCTTCATTGTAGATTTTTCTCTTCCCTTCATGTGATAAAATTCCTCCTCAATGTATTGAGACTCACATGTCTTGAACGGGGCCTTATCACCATAAAATGTTCCAACTTGACCATCGAAACGGTATTTGAGACATTGATGGTATGATGAAGGAATAACTGCATGCTGATGTAGCCAGGGTCTTCCAAGCAAGATATTGAAAGCTGAGTCTTGATCAACAATCATGAAATCCGAATTGGATACAAGATCTCCAAACTGAGTTCTGAGTGTAACTTCTCCCAGTGGTTCTTGTTCATTTTTATCATATCCTTGTAACATCATGGTAGAAGGAGATAAATCAGATTCCGTGAGGCCCAATCGACGAAGTGTACGAATGGGCATGAGGTTGACTCCTGAACCATTGTCAATGAAAGCTCTTCGAACATCTATACCATTGACTTTGCCAGATAAGTACAAAGGTTTTACGTTCCCATGCACAACATCATCTTCATCTTTATCAGTAAAAGATATCATTGCATGGCATTCTGCAGGATTATTCTCTATGTGATAGATTTCAGCTACAGCAATTTCAGCTTCAAACTCCTGAGGACTTGACAAAGCTTCGATGAGTGCTTCCCGAAGATCTTTTGACAGATTCAAAGCATCCAAAATTGATAACTTGGATGGTACTTGGGCCAAGTGTTTCAATATATCATACTTTTGATCTAGAGGTCTGTGTTTCCCAATAGGAATATGCAGTTTAGCAGGTACCTTGGAAGCAGATGCTTTGGAAGCTGATGCATCTTGTATTGAAGTTGGAAACATCCTTGGTTTTGGAAGATTAGACTGATTAGATCCATTTACTTGCTGAGATAAAGAAGATGGAACCTTTAATCAGTCTTCCAAAATAACTGTGCCAAAACTGAGTTGGCCATTGGTAGAAGAACTTGCTTGTTCTTTTTGAGCTCACTGAAGGGCTCTACCATGAGTTTGTGCTGCATATACAGTGCTAGCAGGGGTAAAATTAGAGTAGTGGCTTCAGAAAGATCCATGTCTTCCCCTATATCCTGATCCTCTAGAACCTCCTCAGATTCCCTTATTTGATACAGGGAATTCAGGCTCATCAAGACTGGAATATGGATCTGTTAATTGAATCATATTAACAGAACCAAAGATTAACTCTTCGTCTGATAAAGACTCTGCCTGGTTAGCCTGTTTAGGCTGTGCCGTTTGATGGGGCGGTGCCTGTGGATTTGAAGTAGATGGCATGAAATCTGCCAGAGTCAAAGATAACTTAGGCCTCGATACATACTCATCTTCTTCTGATTCCTCTTTCTTCTTTTAATTGCACTGCCCTTTTGAGGATTTTTCTTTTGATGGAGGCTTCACTGCAGCTTTTGTAGGAGACACAATTGGCTTCTTCAATTGTGTTCGCAAAATGGAATGGGTCCGATTGATTGTCTTTCTGACCATCCAATTATCATATTTTTTCGCAGTTTTGCTTTTGAATTCCTGCCACTCGCTTCCTTCCTCTGTATCTGTAGCAGTAATACACGCTACATGAGCTGAAGAACCTTTCAATTTGACTTGTCCCAAGTCGACCATCTTTTGCAGGAGGTCTTTAAAGACAACACACTCCTGGATGGGATGCCCCAGAATTTGATGAAAGGGACAATAATTGGGACGGTCTTCATCTCCTTCCTTGTTTGGCCTCTTGGGCACTGGTAATTGAACCAAATTATTTTCCAGAGCTGAAATGAAGTAACCAGGAACTTGCTCACTCCGGAAAGAGTATGTTTTACTCTTCAAATCCTCAAATTGTTTTCGTCGTTGATCTCTTTGATCATTTGGAAGAAACAGCCTTTGTTGTTGGCGTTCAAGAGGTGGAGCCCTTCGAGAAGATGAAGGTTTTGAAGTAGAAATAGGTACAGGTGCTTGTTTAAGCATAACTGTAGCAGTTTCCGCTTTACCCATTCTCCTTCCTGGAGCTAATGGAATTATACGAGATTTAACCTTAGCCTGTATAAGGGAATCTTCAATCTGTTGATTGATTAAAGTAAGGTCTCGAAACCATCCTGTGTATTTCATAGGGATCAATGGCGTGTGTAATTCGTCACGTAAATTTGCCACACAGATTGGCAACAGTTCCTCCTGAGGGAGTGCCAAACTCAGGGAATACGTTAATCCCTTCCAACGAGCAATGAAATCAGAGAATCTTTCATTCTCCCTTTGCTTGCAGTTTGTAAGATCGAAAACTGTCGTTTTTGGCAAAGTTGAGCTGAACTGAAGAAGGAATTTTTGACGAAGATCCTCCCATCCGATGATTGACCGGGATTGCAAGCTTGTATACCAGACAAAAGCTGGTCCTTGCAAGGTTCGCACGAAGCATCTGAGTTTCACTGCTTCTTGCTGCTCTGGAGTTCCCATCATAGGATCACAACAAGACACGTAATGCGTCAAATGTTGTTCGGGGTCGCCTGATCCATTGAAAGTAGGGAAAACAGGGTTTCCAAAACTGGATGGAGGAGAAATTGAATCTACCCATTCAGGGTAAACTTTCTTTTCAGGTTGAACTTGCGCCCGTTTCCCTTCCATAGTTTCTAACCGAGCTGTTAATGACTCAATAGTAGTTATTAAATTTTGAGAAACATCAGGTTGAACTTGGTTTTGGGTAGGTGCAATGAATGGAGCTTGGACAGACGTGGTGGTTGGTGCTGCAACTGATGGTAGTTCTTCCAACCGTTAAAGCATTTGACACGTAGGATTAGACCTCTGAGGGTGTACTGATAAAGGAGGATATTCCTGATCCATCTCAGTAGTTACAACAAATTCCTTCGGCTGTCGGACTTCAGCATTCTTAAGAAGAAGACTACTCTGAAGTAGTTCTGCATTCAACCTTCTTAATTCTTTCATTTCTTCCTCCTGTTGTGCAAACCTTTGCTCTAATGAGAGCGATTGACCTCCTTCAGAGGAAGGGTGAGAAGTAACCTAATTCTTTCCTTTCCCCTTATTGGATCCTTTTCGGAGAGGGGGAAGTGGGTTACTTGAAGGAATACCCAGATTTTGGGTAAGCCTTTGATTACGTGTGCGCACACCTTCTTCATTTAGGTCTGTGTGCGCAACTTCTTGAGCATGAACCTCTTCGTCTGATCCATCTGATTGAGCCTCATCTGGTGAATCAGCAGCAACAACATTGATGACATTAATGGATGCATATTGCATGGAATCCTTTCTATCAGCATTTCTGTGATATTGTCTTCTTCCATGTCCTTGATGAGACATGGAATTCCGTTGACTTGATCCCTCAGGAATTTCTTGGAGAACCGTCACTTAGAGAGAATCTCCTGATAGCTTGGCTCTTCGTTCCTCTTGAGGATTATTCCCTAATCGAGAGAATACTAACTTTCTCTGAGGGAGGGATTGAGGATTTGAAAAAGTCCCCAGTCCGGTGGACTGGGGATGTTCCTGCTATTTCCGCTCAACTCCTCGAATTCCATTTGATAATTCTGAGGGTTGGTTTAGAGAAGTCCCCAGTCTGACAAGCTGGGGTGTCTCTTGACATGCTATGTCTGAGATCTTCTTAAAATCTCTCTTGATCTTGTGAATCTTATTTCGGAAATTAGCTGGATGCATTAACCTGTATCCACTTTTATCACCGGGTTCAACAGACCGTTGGATGATTTCCGAAACTTCTGTCATTTGATGACGTGTTTACTCCAGACAAGAGGCTTGTGTAATATTCTCGCCTACTTGATGTAGGAGCAATTCAACAACTTGTTCTCTATATACTTGATTTTGAGAGGAACTAGTTGAAGCCTGTTCTTGAGCAAGCTTTTGATTATGAACAAATCCCATTGACTGTGGCCGGCCATGGGCAATAACATTGCATGAGACCATTTTCGGCGGGATTTGCTGACTGGAAAGCACTGTGAAATGCAGTGCTCCGTGAACACCCCATCCTCTGATATGAACACCAGATGGAGCATTGGGAATTAACTGACGTAATTTTCTTAGTGCGCCAAGGCATGAACGTTGAAGGGTTCTCTGTTGCTTTTCAGCCTTCGGATACCGAGAGACTGATAGAGATGCCAAATCAATCTAACGTTGTATCCCTTCAATTATCTTAAGATGATTTTCATATTAATCATAAGATAATACCTTCTTTTTTAATTGACAAAGAGTTTTCCATATGTTGAGACGAATATCATGGATTCCATCATCCGTCAACATCTTTGGAATGTCGTACTGGGAGTCAGCCAAAGGCCAAAACATGACTGGTACTTCACCTTTTTCCAGTTTTTTCCTCATGTTCAGCATTTCCTCTTTATCATTAAATGAAGATTCTTCTACCTGTTTTGACCAGAGTTGGTGTTTCCTTGTTGCTTCATCAGATTCAACAAGATTGGTAGAGAGATCATTAATCAAACTAGAAGATGCATGACTTAGGGGTGGTTCGGAGAATGACCTACACCCTGGGCTATCTTCTGATTGAGAAAGTATTTCACTTGTTAGCGATAAAGCATCAGACATGACTGGTTTCGAATTTGCAAGTGCCTCAAGATAAGAGGGATTTCTCGGCACTACATTATTCACTGGAGTATTTTCCAGGCAATGTGAATCACTACTGCGGAGAGGACTTTCGCAGCGAAGTTCATCATCATGGGGAGGACCACCATAATGGGTTACAGCAAAAGATGAAATCTCTTGCTCCTTGGTCTTCTGACCACACAGAGGGTTCCTGTGGCTCTCATCTGAAGAAGAAACTTCAAGATTGACCGAACTTTCATGAAGCAAGCCTTCATGAGGAAGTGTCTGTTGAAGACCTTCAAAATTAATGTTCCCGTTATTGGGAACTGAGGGAGTAGAATCTTGAATTCCGACAGATAAATGTATGAGGGCTTTAAGAACTCCAGCATCGAGAAAGGCCTTGTTGCAGATTGGCCTTTGATCTCCTGACTGTGCTGGGCAAATCTTTTTCTTAGATGCCTTCTTACTCACTTTAGAAACCACTTGTTGACGAAAGTGGTTACTCTGAGCAGGTGTATGTGCCTGATCAGGAAAGATGGTCAGGTTAGGCTGACGATCTCTACTCAAATCAGGTGTATGTGCCTGACTTGGTTGTCCGTATGATATGGGGGAGTATGCCCCATAACCCTCTTGGACTGGAACAGATGTGTGTGTCTGTTCCGGAGTGAATCGTTGATGTGTCACTCCACTGCTAGGGATAGATTTATGTGTCTGTCCCTGAGATGATGCTGAAGCTGTTATGATATCCTGGCAAGCATCCAGAATATGATCAGGAATTTGCTTCTGCTCTTTCACCATTGACAAAATATGTTTGGTGACTTCAGCCGCCGGAACGGGGATATACGTCCATTCTGGGCTTGGAGTAGGTGTATGTGCCTGCTCCTGTCCTCCTTTTCCTGTCAGTGAATCCTGACAGTACTCAAGTGTGGAGGCAGAGAGTTGAGTCTGCCTCCTGTTTGTCGTCGGGGCTTTTCGACTGACTTCTCCGTGCGCTACCAAGCAAGACTGTTGGTAGGCTTGATTAGCATTAGCAGGTGTATGTGCCTGCTGATTACACTTCGCCAAACACGGTTGACGAGATCCATCATATGTAGTCAGACGAGCCTGCTGACTAACTGGTGATGTATAAGCAGGTGTATGTTCCTTCCTATAGCACTCCGCCGGAATTGCCTGGCGGGATTGGCGTGATGCTGCCAGACGAGTCTGCTGGACAGCGGAATTAAAACAGACAGGTGATTGTGCCTGCTCGTTATTTGCCACCAAGTTAGGTTGGTGTACTTCTCCGGAGATGGTAAGGATGACAACCTGCCCATTGTTAACCGGATTCCGTCTCTGGCGGTTCATCTTGCCTGCTTGGGTTCGAGGAACCTGAGCTGAATGCCTGGAGTCGGTACCCTCATCATGTTGAGGGCGCACTACTACACGAGTCTGGCGGTGATTGTTGATGGGAGCCCTCGGGAAGGACTCCTGTCTTTTTGAATTAAGGCCCTGAGGGACCTTCTCATTCACTTCCTCAGAGTAAGGGAGTGAATGGAAATTGCGTTCCGGGGATAACGACCCGAAACGGTTGGAGACGGTAGTCAGCACCGCCTGCTTCTTGATCGCCGACCGCTGTTGTCTGGACGACCAGGTAGAGTTGTTAACTTGGAGGGCTTGACGAGCGACCTCCAGATTTGGGATAGTACCGTTGCAACGGTACTCCTTAACAAGTGCATTAGAAACCCAGCGTTGAAGATGCTGAGTTGGTGATGTCATCCTCAGAGCGGACGATGTTCCAGCAGGAGTAGCAACATTGGTTTTCACAGCAGCAGACCTCACAGTAGAGGTGTTCACAGCAGCAGTATTCACAGGGGTGAATTTAAGGAAATCCATTTTGCAGAAGATCTTGAGAAAAGAGTGCCTATTCCATATAACAGACATAATCAAGATTAATCCGGCCACTGTATCTTTTGGATGAGCACATGTCAATGATTGATTTGTTGGCCCAAGGGGCCTAACATATAAGAATAACATCACTTTAACTTGGTTAAGGATTCACGTCGGGTTCACCATTTTTTGTTTCGCACGGATTTCGGGGATGACCTCCTGGACGGGAGATTCAAACGTTCCAATCGGTTTCTAGCGGGTTTGTTCGTAGAACCGGAAACATTCAATGATTCCACATCCGTTTGGACCTACTTTCCTAAGGTAGGTGCTCATTAGCTTGTGGACTGATGAGGCTTAGGAATTTGCATTGGTCGAGAGGATGGGAGGTCGGACTCATCACACCTTTTTGAGGGGAAGTATTTTCTACTCCGGGACTCTCTTTATAGATTTAAGTTATGTTCGTGAATCCTTATTACATTACCAAGTATAAAATGTGCTTTCCTTTAGTTTTAACAATCAATGATTAAATATGAAAGAAATTTAGAGAATCTTTTATATGTATTCGAGGTTCTTCATCAATAGAGAATCATCTATATCTGTTTATAGATTCTTGGTCAATGGTATCCTTCAAAACATTTATATAAAAGTCTCTTGGTCATTATGATGACCAGGCTAGTTTTAAAGAAACTCAGTGGGGCACTTGAAGTTTATCGTCATTCAGAAGGACATGGATTATTTCAAAGTTGGGATCGAACCCATAAATGGGCTACCTACGTATCCTTTGTTTTGGAAAAGGAATCAGAACCCACGTAGTTCGAGTAATGGAGTATGATGTTTATGATTGATGGCTCAAAGAAGAATGTCATAATTACTTTTACACTCTAAGCTCACGTGAGTCATGCTCGGTGTGAGAAACAAGAGGTATTGGTAAAAAATTAGACAATTGTGCCATGAAAGATGCAATCATAAGAAATTTTTTGGGGCTTAGGTATGTATGACTGCCCAAATAGATGAAGGTTTAGGATTTACTTTTAGGGAGAAAATCCAGCAACAGGGTCCATAAAGGTATATGTGCTTTATGGAGATTTGAATACTCTAACTTGGGACTTATTCCTGAAAAGGAAACCCAAATTAGGAGAGGATTGATAATTGGGTTTTACTCCTGAGAAGGAACCCCATATCAAACGTAATTTAGGACTGGTTAGGAGAAATTTGGGGTCTTGGGGTTCACTCCTAACGAGGATGCCCAAGATTATGACTGGGACTTATTCCTGAAAAGGAGACCCAGGTTAGGGGACTTAGAGCTTACTCTTGAAAAGAAGCCCATGATTATGACTGGGACTTGCTCCTAAAAAGGAGGCCCAGGTTAAGAATTAAGGTTTGGGGCTTACTCCTGAAGAGGATGCCCATATTTGAGATTGAGGCTTACTCCTGAGGAGGATGCCCAAGTTAAAGGATTATGATTGGGGCTTACTCCTGAGGAGGATTCCCAAGTTTAAGGAATTAAGGTTTGGGGCTTACTCCTGAGGAGGATGCCCAAGTTCGGGAACTTTAAGAATTTAGGGCTTACTCCTGAGGAAGATGCCCAGATTAAAGGATTTATAACTGGGGATTATTCCTGAAAAGAAGACCCAGGTTAAGGATTCTCTCATCTTAAAGGATGAGGTTGAATGAACGAACTCTCAATCTTTGGTGACATAAGGATATTTAAATCACTAGGTTTTGAGAGATATTCCACAGAATTCCTTTCAGATAAGGAAGTCGAATCAAGAAATCATGCCATAAATGGATTTGAAGAGTGTCTTGAAGACTGAATCTTGAAAAGGAAAGGTGTAATGGCTTAAGAGGGGTAAAATGGGCAAGATGGGCACCCAAAAATGTAATGGCGCGCAAGTCTTGAAAGGCACGCAAGTCTTGCGTGGGCGCGCAAGTATTGGTCGCGCACGTATACCTGCGCGACATGTGGGGTACTTGCACGATTTTCAACCAGCATTAGCATACTTGAGTGACTCTTTATTAATCACCTTAGAATCCTCTTGAGGTTCTTCCAGAAAAGGGACGCGCAAGTTATATTGAAGGAAATAAGTCGGCGCGCAAGTGTTGATAAGTTTCAACACTTAGGCCTTCCTTCTTCTCTTTAGATCTTCCGTTCTAGGTAAGAAATTACCTTAGAAGTGTTCTGGAAGCTTTGAGAAGAGACTTGGGCGTCGGGAGCTTCAATCCGAGTTTCTGGAAAAAGATCCTTTGAATGGGGGGCCCACAGGGTCTATTTATAGGCAGGAGAAGACCCCGGGCGGTTACCGTGCGGTTACCACTTAGGTCGCGCAAGTGACTTGCGCGACCAAGGGCGTCGCGCAAGTGTACTTGTGCGACAGTGAGATAACTTGCGCGGTGCAGTTGCTGTTGATCCTTTCTTCCTGCCTTTGTTGATTTTTGATGTTTTCTTCAAAGGATAAATCACTTTGAGCTCAGATATTCCCTTTTCCGATCTTTAGATTCTGTGACGAAAGGAGTGTCAACAGTAACCCACTACCCAGCCCCGCTGGAGGGTAAACCCTAAGAGGTTAATGGGTAACCCACTACCCAGCCTCGCTGGAGGGTAAACCCTAAGTTCAATGGGAAACCCACTACCCAACCTCGCTGGAGGGTAAACCTTAATGTCAATGGGTAACCCACTTCCCAACCTCGCTGGAGGGTAAACCTGGAAATGGTCCGATATCTCCGCACTACCCATGCCATCACTGAGTGTCACTAGTACCTCTACCGTGCGTAGGTTCAGAGTGCGTCAAAGGAACTTCCAACAAACACCCTTTCATGTTTCCACATTTAATGAGATATCGAAAGAGGATCTACACACCCAGATAGATTACATCATTGTAATCCTTGTGAAAAAACATACGAGATAAACTACTTACTCACTGGAAACGGACTCCTGATGAAAAAGTCATTCAACACCGCTTTATGCCCACACAACATCTTGTGTGGCCCGCACATCGGTTCTGAAAAAGGTTAGGTGAACTATGCTATCCCAATTCTCTTGGAAGAACACACCAAAACGACTACTCATATTCCCCAAACAGATGTTTGAAGAAAAAGGCACAGTACGCTGCACACAGCTTAAGAGAAGGCCTGTGGGGCCCATGCCACAACTCCGCACTTTGTCATGACCCGACCCGTACAGAGGCTCGAGCCAAAACTACCCCAAGCCCACCTCCATAGGACAGAGGATGATGACTAGCACTGAAGGCACAACAAACTAGGAAAGGACTTTGCCTAAGAAATTGTACACACACACGCAGCTAACTCAATGAAAAAGCGCAGAGAAAAGAAATAAAGATACAACACTACTACAAATGGGAAACCTACATACATGCATAGACCTCTAACCAGTACAAGTAATGTGCTGAAAAGTAGACTGACAAGTAAACTGAACAGTAAAAGGGGCCAAAAACACGCCCAACCAGAAAGGTGCCACAACCCATCAACAAGTAAAACGAAATTAAACCACTGGTGAGTCTCGCACCCGAAAGTCCTACTAAGACCACTGAACGCATACCAAGCTCCTATTTCCTCCATGCTCCTCCGTATTCTCGACCAACCTGTCTATCGTCTGCAAAGGAACACCAAGTGCGGGCAAAGCCCAAGAAGGGGTGAGTATAAAGATACTCAGTAGGATTCCCCAAAATCTCCAGGGAGAAAAAAAGAGGTACTAAAATGGTGAGTAGTAGACAGAACAAAGAATAGTGTAAGAGTACAATAGAGAGAGTGTAGATCAACCCAACAAAAGGAAAGAAGTATACTCATCCAATCCAAGTGGATATATACATGGAAAGCATGTGTTATACCCCGCATGTCTTCGCCCCTCCTATAAGAAGAGTAACCGAACCCAAGGAGTGAGAACAAAAGTAGGGTGTATACATATATATATGCTCAACAAGAAACCCAAACGAGTGTGTAAGGGGATCTTTATCTCCAAGATCAGCCTAGAAAAACTCACCAACAGCTCTAAGGGTAACCATCACTGATGCCCAACAATCCCGCACGTTAAGCGACCTCGTTGCTAAATCGTACAACCAAGGGTCCCGCTCCAATAATCATGGAGAAAAGTCACTGACTAGACTCATAGAAAGGGATAAGTCTGAAAGAAGTCATCGGGTAACCCACTGCCCAGCCCCGATGGAGGGTAAACTCTAAGGTTAACGGGTAACCCACTGCCCAGCCCCTCTAGAGGGTAAACCCTAAGATCAAAAGGTAACCCACTGCCCAACCCCACTAGAGGGTAAACCCTAAGAGGTCAACAGATAACCCACTACCCAGCCTCACTGAAGGGTAAAACCTAATGTCAACGGGTAACCCACTACCCAGCCTCACTAGATGGTAAACCCTAAGGTCAACGGGTAACCCACTGCCCAGCCTTGCTGGAGGGTAAACCCGGAACTGGTCCGATATCTCCGCACTACCCGTGCCATCACTGAGTGTCACTAGAACCTCCACCATGCATAGGTTCGGAGTGCGTCAAAGGAACCTTCGGCCAATTCCCTTTCATGTTTCCACATTTAATGAGATCTTGAAAGAGGCTCTACATGCCCAAATAGATTACACCGTTTTAATCCTCGTGGAAATGGACTCCCGATGAAAACGTTATTGAACACCGCTTTATTCCCACACGATGTCTCATGGGGCCCACACCTCAGTCCCAAAAAAGGTCGGGCGAACTGCGCCATCGCAATGCTCTCGGGAAAACACCCCAAAATAACTACTCATACACCGCAAATGGACATCTGAAGAAAAAGGCACAGTACCCTGCCCACAGCTTAAGAGACGACCCGTGGGGCCCATGCCTCAACTTCGACATCAAATCCTGAAACCACCCTGGTCAAAATCACCTCGATGCCAGGGTCACAACGCTGCAGACAACGCCTAAAACGAACTCCGGATGTAGAAGCTGCGACTCCCCATGTTATGCAAACGAGGCCATGTGGGGCCCACACCTCGACCACGAAACACATCACATAGATTGTACCATTGTGTTCCTTGTAGATAACCACGCGGCGTAGGCTATTCATTTGCCCTGAACGGACTTATGAAGCATAAGTCATAAAAACGCAGCATACGTTCGAAAGCCACCTCGTGGGGCCCATGCCTCGGGCCCAAATTTAGGTGGGCAGATTGCGTCATCGCAATCCCCTCTGAAGAACACTCAAAAATGAGTGCTCAAACACTCCAAACAGTTATCAGGTGAGAAAGTGGCGTTTCACCGTAAAACGAGCAAACTAGGCCCTGTGGGGCCCGCACCTTGTCTCCAACCCAAATGCTTTAGAAAGAATCTCAAAACTTCCACACAAGGACTGGGGTCATGCTGCTGCTGACGGCGTGTCAATCGGACATCCCAAACAGGAGTTAGGTCCAACGTAAGATTAATTAATTAATTAATTAAATAATTAATTATTCGCATTAAGCGTTTCATGCCACCAAGCAACAAAAACAAACCACAAGGGTTCTGAACCAACTTTGGAAGGACCGTCTCAAATCTAGGGCCACAACGCCTCTGACAACGCGTCAAACAGACGTCCGGCTCGCGAACCACATCCGTCACAACTTTAATAAAAATGTAATATTATTAAATTAAAGCATTGCGGGTCACCCGTCTTCGGGTGTAGAACCCCGAATCCAAGAAACACAATTGAAATAGTCCTCCTCGCCGACACTAACCCTCATATGCAGTCGGAGCGTTAAACGTGCGCGCTGTTTAGGAGTTACGGCCCCCCGAACGCAAGGGGGACCAACCGGGTCGGCCCGTGGCCCAACCGCTGGTCCAGCCCGACTCGCTGCGGACCGCGGACCACCGGCCGCGACCCGCTCTAGCAACACCGGACCCCCCCTCGGGTCTTGTTCTTCAAGAAGACCAACCATTTGTCCGGTCTTTTTTGCCCAGCCGGACCCGCAAAGTGCGGGTCCTTGTCCACACCGCACACCCCGAGGCGCTGACCTCGGGGTCCTCGTCTGACCGCGACATGATGATGCCAGTGCCCTCGCCTTCTGCAACGCACCTCCATACCACCTCCGGCCTGCATCGCACCACCTATCGCGGCCTTCTCCGGCTCCCCACTCCACCGTCGGTACAACCGGCTCCGCCGATTCCTGCTACATCACGCCGACACCGTCTCGTCCGCCCCTCCGTCGGCTCTGCCGAAGCTGCCACGCTCTGCCGACTCTGGCTCGATCTCGCCCAACGCCACTGCTCCAATCACACCCGACCTCTTTGGGTGCTCCTCCGCGCAAAAACTGGCGGCCGCCACGCTCCGCCACAACCCTGGCTCGACCTCGCCCGACGCCGTTGCTCCGACCACACCCGACCTCTTCGGGTGCTCCGCTGCGCAAAAACCGGTGGGTGCCACGCTCCGCCATAACCGTGGCTCGACCTCCAGCCATGCCCCTTGCCGGAGCCGAACCTTCAACCGATCCCCCTGGCCACTCCAGTGGTCGGAAAAATTATCTGAAACCGGATTCAGAATCCTCGGGGCTGGATCTTCACAGCTCCGCCCCTCGCTCTCGATCCGTCACAATTTTGGTGCATCTGAAATTTTGGACGAAGAACGCTCAAGAACGGGTTTTAGAATGGGGCTTAGATGATGTCCATGTTCGTTTGGCCATTTTCCTAATTCTAAAATTATAGAATAAAAAAATGAATTTGATGAAAATCCAAGAAATCGATGAAGGTGCGAAAATTAACCAAGAATCCTACATCAATCTGGCCGTTCGTCATTGGCGACATATCCGCTGCGATCCCTCTTCGATCCGCCAGAGTTCACTCCTCAATCTAGTGAAGAATAGTGAAGAACACCGAATAACAAGAGAGAGAGAGAGAGAGAGAGAGGGAGAGAGAGAGATAGAGAGAAGGAAAATTAGGGGTTTCCCCCTAATTCCACCTTCAAGCGAATTTATACTCTCTCTGAAACTCTACCGATGGGCGAGGATTCCAAAACCACCGCGCCCGCCTATTTTACATCGTGCTTAGAAAAAATTCCCCATTTCAAACTCAACGGAAGTCTTAGATTTCCATTCCGATACTTCGTTCAAAAGTTATTTGAAAAGAATATCAGTGATAAAAATCACTAAGTCATTATTTCAAAATGACAATTTTCCCCTGGGTGACATCTCTCACAGAAGGCTCGTGACCGCAACTTTTACACCCCGCCTAGGGTAAACTACACGCTCCAGATACAACCGTGCCCTCAAATTTCTGATCTGAGCTACCGTTTAAGAGGAAACATAACCCCGCCACATGTATAGTATAAAAACACTTAATATTTTTATAAAATTTATTCCGAGCACCTCAGAATCGCACGCCTTATCAACTCCTTGCTCTGGAAATATATGTAGAAATATTCCAAAGTCTTACAGGGAAAAAACCAGGTCTCTACAAATATATAACTCTAGATTATTCTTGGAATAGTTCATGCCTTCTTGCTAAACTAATTCTGAATGCCTTGTGATATACCTTTATTTCTAAAGGTTTCTTTCTCCAAACTAAAGACATCGATAATACCAAAAGTTTTTATCTATACTGATGCTAAATACCATATGGGTTATATTCTTGATTTACAATTTTAGTTTTTATTGAGAATGATTTATCTTTCCACAACTGGGTATAAGTCTTACATTTTTATATTCATCACCCAGTGCCTATGATTCATGTATCACTGAACTAGTGATTGACCATTAAATACGAAAAACAACATTCAATTCGGAACCTGGAATACTGAATCCTTGTGTCCAAGGATACATGAGACTAATGTTTTGGTTATATTCAATAATAGTTCCACATGAATCTTTTACTTGGAAATATTGAATTCTTATGCTTCTCACCACAGTCCTAGGTATCACCCTTTCTCATCCACATGGAGAATGCACCTAACTTCTAGTAAAATTTCTATACTTACTTGGTTACTGTATATCAACACACATATGTAAACATAATATTATACCAAATACCCAAGAAGTAAAATGGAAACATTAAATTAATGAATATGACTAAAGTAGAAGCAGTAGCTTGATTCTTTAATTTAGTTTATTTCATTTAAATTATTTTATTTTATTTTATGATATGCAAAGAAAATAACCCCATTCCAATACCTATTTGATTAAAGGATGTTGTGAATGTGCCCTTGGAATTACATGCCTTTGGAATTTTATCACTGTCTCTCAATTTATGTTCCATAATAATTAAAGGTGAATATATATTTATATTCTTATTCACATGGGAAACTTTACCTAAATTGGTTATAAATAATTTACTCAATACTTGTTCATTTTGTAACTTAAAATGAAACTTGAGTAACATGGTGAATATGATATTAGAATAGGTTACATTGGAAGATCATAACTCACCTTTTAATTTACAAAGATCCAGTGTAACCATTACCTATTCATATCATTGCTTCACTTTCTCCTTAAAAAACACTCGGAGATGAGACTTCATATCATATCATCCATGTCCAGATGTAGCGACCACAACTAACACCAGATGCTAATGAAAGCATAATGATATAACCATCATATTCTATATACATTAGTCTCCTATAAGAAATTTCACCCTCTCTTTTAAGGTAATTTAACAGGTATAGGGACACTAACACCCTGAGTTTCTAATAGTATTGTGCTCAAAAGCCTGTACTATTCTTGGATACTCGTGCTAGTGAGGACATTGACTTTTTCCAATATTTATTGTAGTTTTTAAACTTGTTGTATAACTTGCTATTTTTATACAAAAAATAAATTTTAGCATATTAGTACTTTTTTCTAGATTACCAGTTAAGACATTTTGATTAATTAATTAAATAATTAGATGTCTCCCTCTATTTTATCGAATTAAAGGAACCCTCAATGCTAGAATCAGAATACTTCACTGCGTGTGTATTCTAGTGGCAAGGATCCTTGAACCTCCCCTCATAGTTTACAAGCTATGGTTACACCACTAATCGAAGGGTTCAATATAGGCTTCTGGCTAGCCAACCATATTAATTGGTAGTTCCTTGATCTGTTGAGTGAAATCCTACCTTCTTAAACCGTTACTTGATTTAGTCAAAAATTTTCTCTAAAATGATAGTAGGTTAGCTATGGATAATCCTCACTACCAATTTAGTTAATTCAACCCATCACTCTTATGAGAAATCCCCTATAGTAAGAGGCACCCTCATCTATGGCCTGACTGACACCCCAAACACCTGATTTTTTCCAAATTTAAATGATGGAAGGTGGTTTAGACTTAAAAGTTATGTGAGGGTTTTATATTTTTAATGAAACGAAAGAAATAATTTTCTATTTTTATATGTATGTACTATGTGATCACACTCACAACTGACCATGCAAGAAATATAAAACTTCATCGGGTCACATGTTCATTTTATATTTCATTCTTATTTATTATTACTCTATGTGTTCATGTGTTAACTACACATACACAAAAATAACAAACCATGAAAAAATTAAATGAAGACCTAATCATGAGCTGATAATAAGGGTTGATCTGTTGAGTGAATAATGAACCACTAGACCCTAGGGGATATACCTTGAGTCTCATCTCTCGCAACAAAAAATTCACCTACCCATCCAATGCATCCAACTCATGTCTAGTGCGTCACCATCACTCAGCGCAAAAGCTTCACTTGTTGTCTCATCATTATATAAAAATACTCACCTACAATAAAGGGGAACTGAGGAGTATAAATACAACTCTAAATGTGGACACGCAGGTCCTATACATATAATGACACTGAGATGACACATAGATCACCTTTTAATTTAAAATAATTATTAAAAATAATAATTTCAATAATTAAATAAATTAAAGAAAACAACAAGCACTAGTCATACATTGGTCGGTCCAAGTTCACATGATCAGTCCAATACACTTTAGCTCGTTCATTTTTAAAATAAATGCATAATTAAATTAAAATTGCATTAAAATAAACTCAAGGGAAATTAATTGAATTAAAAATTTCACTCTAATTTTTAATTCAATATTTTTACATCGTTCAATCCCAATTAGTTAATTTAAATTTAAAACTAAAATTAAATTAATTAAAAATTTTAATTAAACATAAAATTAAATTACTTTACAACACATTAATTATTAAACAAAAAATTAATATTTAATTAATTTAATTAACAATTGAAATTAAATTAATTATTTTAATTAACTTTTGATTAAATTAAATTACTTGGGCCCTGATAACTCCAGGCATGGTCTGTACGGGTCGGGAATGTGTGACTGTGAGACCGCTCATCTGAGGTGGTTTAATAGGTGCTGGTGAGGTGGATTTCAGTCGGAAAAAGGCACCTAGCTGAGACAGGGAAGGTCACTGTGGGTAGCAGGAGGAGGACCAGCCTATAGTTGGGAAGAGGAGGGCACCGATTTGAGGTGGATTCGACATGGAGGTAGAGCGTGGGAGGCAGCCGTTGCTACGGCCTGATGCGGGACTATGGCGCAAGCTGGTTCGAGTAGAGCTACTCCGTGGAATTGAGGCCATCCGGTCAGATCTAGATCCACTAAGAAGAAGGGTGCTGGGTTGGTGCTGGTTCAGTCGGAGACTGTGGATCACACAGGGGTACTAGATGGGAGCTTCGGGGTGGCGAGGTAGGGTTGATGGATGGGACAATTGACTGGAGTAGGAGGCAGCGTCGCCTGTCCAGCAACCTAGTGCTGGTGGCGTGCGAGGGAGATGGGGGGGGGGGGGGTGTCCCCTTGACCTTGCATCCTTTTTTTCTTTCCAAACCATCTGATAAGCCAACCCACAAAGTTTTTTTCACACACCCAATATTGACAACCCCTTTTAAATTTTTTCCTAAAGCCTATTTAGAATTTGGAAAATAATAATAATATTAAAATATTAAAATATTATAATAATAAAAATATTATAATAATTAAATTATTATAAAAATAAAAATATTATAATAATTAGATTATTATTATAATAAAAATATCATAATAATTAAATTATTATTATCATGAAACTATTATTACAATAATAAAATTATAATATGAATAATAATTATAAAAATTTACCAGAAAACATTATTCTAGTGATGTGAAATCTGACCAATTTTTGGCTTCACCAGTAAAGCCTTCAGGTTAACCTATAAAATGAATTGAATCTGATTTCAAATCTTTAGATGGCTACAGATTGGCCATCCGATGTCTGATTTTGATTTTGTCTATAGCGTTGGAACCGTAATGATGCACTCTTCATAGATTAATTCAAATTTAATTATTTAACTGGCTTAAAATTTCATGAATTCCCTTTGATACCAATTGAATGAACGAGACACGTAGCAGAAGCCCCAAAAATGGGATTTTAAAATTTTTTAACAACCTTCGACATGAACTTGTCGACATCGGCGAATAATTTATTGGTTTAAGCCGAGGATCTTGCATGAAAAGTTTTAAACATAAAAATAAAATACTTGGTTTAGATCTGAAGCTGTGCACAACCTCTACTCGTCATTGGCATTCACATTATAAAAAATACGAATCCAAATTCTTCTAGATCATCCACACATGCTTCAAGAAACTGTGGGGGCGCCATTCATCAAAATCTGGGTGCTAGCACGGAGATCTGACGATGCCTTCAATGCTCTGATGATCACTGTATTGCTTCATTTTTGATTCTTGAGAGAAAGCTCAATCCAAGCTCCTCGATCTAGAGCCTCTCTCTCTAGAACATGGAAGAGAGAATTAGAGAGAGATACATGAATAGTCCCTATCAAATCCCTCTTCTCCTCTATTTATAGAGTGTAATGAAATTCCTTAGAAACACCAACCTGACCCCTAAATAATTAATATAATATATAAATAATATTTTAACTACTAAACTGAGTCATAAATATTATTCATTATTTTTATCACTTTCTTGTAATATATTAAATATATTTCATGATAATAAATGATTCATTAACTCAACTCATCATTCCCACAAATATTAATTGAACCTTGAATATATTAAACTAATATTTGTTAATAAATATTTTTTTTGTATTTACTTAAAACTTTTTAATAAATTTAACAAATAAATTCAATGCCCATTATTAATAAGTTGGATATTATGAATTTATTTATTTTATTGGTGATTGTTTAACCTTGGAAAAATCCCAGACCCCATTGATGGGGCCCAACATGTCCAAAACTCATATTCAACTGAATAGGGAAGATTCTTGAATACGCTATTGTGTGTTACCCTCTAGGACCTTATCTCGATAGCAGTGAATAGTATTTATAGACCAAGAGTGGGATGTAGCAATACATCATGGCCCCTAACGAGATAAGGATTTTTACAGCAGTGACAACCAACCTATGAACACGTACTGTGTAATATAATCTCTCCATCTTTAATATCTCATAAAGAAGGATGCACACCAGTGCCATTTCCCTTTTCCTTTATTATTTTTTGATCTAATTGGATATATTTACTTTCGAGTACCATGGATATATTATTATGAAGGTATTACAATCCAAATAAACATGGCCTGAGATAAATAGCTTCATAACCCGGATGTGAGAAATCCTTTCTTTAACATTCAACCAATGTCATGGAACTAATGACACACCCAACAAAAACTACCTCACTATGATTTCATTATCATGGTTTTCTTCTTACATAAAAGTACATGATCAAATGAAATATACTAGAAATGATCTCAAGTAAGGATAACATTACAAATTATCATAGATAAGAACATCCAACGACACCCAAAACATGTGGTGTTCCTATTGTCAGGTCTGTCCCCATGATCTCACTACTAGAGATCACCAAGTGAAAACTTCATGAGAAGAAATCTCAATACTTATGAGACCCCAGAACCTGATAGTCAAAAATATACTATGTCTAGTCAGTAAGATGCATCTAGACCATATAACCTTAGTTTAATATTAATGTCATAGTATCTATAGGTTCTCATTATAGCCCTGGATCTGCTAGAACCTTCCTATATGACAATTTTTTTTGGAAATTACTATTTCAATAGTGGGCGTAGAAAATTTTACACTATAATGGTAATATGACATCATTTATAGTCAAATGTATACACAATATAGTAATAAAAAGAACTTAATTGTTGGGTCTTGGTCACCCACTATTTGAAAAATATAAATAGAGGTTAAAATTACAATGGCACTTTAAATTATACACCTGTGAAAGAATTTGATACTCTATAGAATTGGAGTCATAAGTGAGATTTCCAACTAAAGATATTTCTTGTTAATGAAGAGTTTCTAGATAGAGTATTCTGATTGGTAGATTGAACTGGGCTAAGTTCATATTACAAGATAGAGAAAATCATTCTGAGGGAATCAATTTGAGTTTTGAGAAAAAGTTTGAGAAGTACAGATTTGTTAAATAAGAAGATAAATAATTTTTTTAGTGAAAATTTAAAAAAGGCCTTCAAACTGAGGCTATTAGACTGAAGCCATCAAATTCTATTAGATCATACATAGTTTTATCAAACATAGTTTTTAGATAAACCTTTATGGAGCATAAAGTTTCAAATTTATTTTTCTTATTGTGGCTCAAATTTTTATAAGGAAAATTTATTTACTAATTGTATTTAATATAATAATTCCTATTAGAATATAGAATTTTTATAATAGGAGTTAACACTATTTGTATTCACTTATTCATAATAGGGAATTTCCAATTGACCCATGGGAGTGTCTAAGACAAGTTTGTAGGTTCTCACACTAAGGCGAAACCTTATAAATCATGTTTACCATATTTATCTTTTCATTTTTTCATGAAATTGAGTTTACTAAAATTTGATATGGAAATAACTATAACAAGTTATATGGGTTAAATTTTCTAATATTAAAATCCTTAAAAACAACTAATTCAACCCCCCTTCTCAGTTGTTTTATAATCCTTTAGAACTTTAATTTATATCAGAGGGAAAGTTCTCTTATTCAATCCTTATCATAGACAATATATATTTTTTCAGTAGTAGAGGAATTACTAAATTTTATGGAAAAAATTATTATGGTTGAAAAAATAGGATGATTCCATATCTTATATCTCTTGGCCTGGAAGTTGTTGATGCTACTACAATTGGTTTTCCAATCATTGAGAAATATTCTCCTATGAATTTCTCTGACAATAAAAATATATATATTGATGGAAAATGTAGATATTATATTCACATGTATCTATTAGAAAATTTTTAAATTGACTTTATGGGTCTAAAAACTATAAATAACATGGGGGAAAATCTAGAAATTATTTTCTAAAGGAATACTAATGTTAAGGAAGAAATGCTACAAATCTAGTATAGTAATTTTGAAAATAAAAAAATGAGAGATGAAGAAAATATTGGTGAGAACTTCACCAAATTAAATGAAGTTGTTTGGAACATCAAAGGTTTTATATATGTCTTGGAAGATTATAAATTTTTTAAGAAACTCATGAGAAATTTACTAGAAAAGTTTGATTAAAAAATTTCTTCTTTAGAAGATAAAGTTGATTTATATCTTAATAAACTGCATAACATTCTTTTTTATTATAAAATGAGAAAAGCTCTAGTTTTAAAAAATAAGATAAAATATAGAATGGATTTTGAATATGTATTAAATATGAAAATTCAAGATGTTAAATATTCTAATCCTTATGATTTCAAAGATAAGGAGGATAATTATTTGAATGATAAGATCATGTCCTTTATCTCCAAGAACTATTAGAGAAGAAGAAGAGAGTATGGAGGAAAAATTCATCTCAAATGTTTCGAGTGTAGTGGAATGAGGTTTTTCTTATGAATTTCTACAATAAGTATTTAAAATATCAAGATGATTCTGATGGAAAACCATTATGGAAGAAGTGGAATAAAAGTTCTGAAGAATAAAAGTCATCTAAAAAAACCCAAGAAGAAGTTAAATGGAAACAAAATAAGTATGATACATAAGAAAGCTGAATAAAAATCAACTAACAACAATTATTTAGAAGAAGAATGTATTTAAAAGTTCAAAAAATTCATTGAAAAAGTTTATAAAAGAAAATATTCCTCATATAGTGATGAAGAAGAAAAGGAGGTGAATAATTTCACAAAGAGTATCAACTCACATGAGATCTTGTTTCATTTCTTGAGAAAAACAGAACTCTCAAGAAATAAATCAGAATGATAATGAAAGATAGTGAAAAATGTTTTGAAGAAAGAAATGATATTTCTCACTAAGAAGAATAATATATCCAGGAGATTTTAAGTAACAAAACAATAATTTATTAATTGGGAAAGATGATTGAAGACCTTAGTAAGAAGTTGGAAGATCAGGAAGATAACAATAAAAAGTCTCAATAAAAAATTATTTAGGCTTAAAATACTTTAATATTGTTAAATGGAAAATTTAGTATGGATTCAAAAGTAAAATATGAATCAACTAAAGTTTCAAAAAAAAACTCACTTTATAAATCAAGTGAAATCTATACCCACTAAACCAATTTTTTTTAATATTTTTATAACATTTCAGGTGTGATGAAAATTGTTGGTAAATATTGGGTTTGGAAAGGATGTTAAAGACCCATAAAATCTAAAAAAGTTGAAAATTTATCCCAAAGGAATGTTATCACATTCCCAAAAGAAACTAAAGTTGAAAGATGTTATGAACCTTGAAAATTTTATTATAGGTAAAGATCATTATTCTACCAAGAACTAATATTTGATGGGTTTTATTTGTGTTGTTGAATTTATGTGGACATAGTTTATAACTATTGGTATAACATACCTTTTTATGGAAGGATATTTAAATAGAGTGGAGGAAATGGTGGTGGCAGAATGAGTAACTTTCATAAAAAATAGAGAGTTAGAAAAGTGAAATCTCAAATGTTATAAAATTTACAAAAATTTTTTGAATTTCTAGAAGATGTTTGTAGAATATGTGACCAGGTTATACATCATGAAAAATAATATATAACAATTCTTCTAGGGAAAAGTTCTTGTTTCAGAAAATAAAATGAAGCTGGAAAGAAGAATATTGAGGAAATATATTTTTTAGTTGAGAAAAAACTTAAAGAAAATAAAAAAGAACAAAACATGGTTAATTTATAGTGGTTGTTCATCACAAATTATAGGTGATTTTAAAATATTAAAAGATGTTAAAAATAATTATGAAGGATATGTTACCATCAATAATGATAGTTCATTAAAAATCAAAGGAATTTGAATGTATGAGATTGAAGTAGAAAAGTTAAAATATAAATAAATTCTTTTTGTTGATGGGAAAAACATAACTTATTTAGTGTAAGTAAACTTTATGATAATGGAAAATATTCTTATATCATCATAATTTTAACAGTTGGAAAAGTTTTTAAAATATGAGAGAGAACTAGTGGAAATATATTTCAAATAGGATTACTCTACAACTCCTTTTACTTGTGTGATGAAGATGATTTTTTTGGCACCATAGAACTCAGAATTTTGGATAGAAAAATATGAACAAATTTTTTAAAGTTAATTCTATTTTAAATTTTCAAGAATTGAAAATAATATTATAATTTGTTTTTATAAATTTTTAGAATGATAAAATGACTAATAAAAGATATAAGAAAGTTGAGATTCAGTTTACCAAACTTCTTGAACTTCCTCATTATGATTTATGTGGGTTGATCATACAACAATCAAAAAAATTATATTTGTATTTAATCACTTTTATTTATTATTTCACCTTGATGGCCAATATTATTCTTATAAATCATAAGTTTGAGGAAAAATAAATGTTTTGGATTTTCAGAAAAAAAGTTGAAATAGAAATGGGGGTATATATAAAGAAGTTGAGAATATATAATGTTACATAATTCACATGAAATTATTTTCAATATTATATGATAAATCTTGAAATAAAAATTTGGTATAGTTCTCCACACACCCTAAAAGAATAGAGTACCAGAAAATAAAAATAATGTTCAGTGGAAATGGTAAGAAGCATGTTAGTAGAATAAAAACTTTCAAAGTTACACTAGAGAGAAGATAATAGTACCATTTTACATGTTCAAAACAAAATTTTACTAAGTTCATGATCTATATTGACTTCATATAATATTTGGTATAAAAAATATTCACTGATTATTTCAAAGTTTTTGGAAGTATATGTCTACTAAAAATAAAAAATTCTGATGTTGGAAAATTTTGTGAGAAAGGTGAAGACACGAATTTCATGGGATATTCACCCAATAGAAGAAGTTAAAAATGATGAAAAAAACATTTAAAAAAGTTAGTGGATTCCTATGATGTGAAAGTTATTAAAGAAATGGATCCATTAACAAATAATGTTGAAAATTTTGAGGAATTCAAACTGCAGATTTCCAATGAAAGTGAAAGAGAATCAAAAGAGACTTATTAAGATTCATAAGAATCATATGATGAGAAAAGTGAGGTTAAGAAAGAAAATTTGAAATTTCCTACCTTATAGAAACATGTTGGATATGAATTTTTTTTGGGAATAAAATAACTCCAATTTATATAATGAAAAGATTAATATTTTTAAATCATACATCACTCATTTAACAAAGTGAACCATAATTAGTTTTTGAAGCATTTGAACATAAATAATGGGTTGATGCGATTAATGAAGGGTTGGATCAAATTGAGAAAAACAAAATGTGGGACTTATTCCACATAAAACAAATAAAATTTTTATTGGAACAAAGTGGGTGTATAGAAATATATTGAATCAACATGGAGAAGTTTCAAGATATAAATAAATACTTATTTATAAAGGCTATATACAAGTGGAAAGTGAGTATTTTGAAGAGACCTTTACTACTGTTTCAATATTAGAAACTATTAGAATGTTTCTAGTAGTGGTCGTACATCATAATTACAAAGTTTATCATATGGATATAAAGATATCATTTCTTAATGGTGATATTGAAGAAAATTTTTACATTGAACAAACATATAGATTTGTACTTGATATTGATTTAAGTAAGGTGTGTAAATTTAATAAAGCCTTTTATGGGTTTAAATAAGTACCACATTCTTGGTATTTTAAACTTGAATGTTGTTTGAAAAAGTTAAATTTCTCTAAATGAAAAGTTGATATCAAATTATAAATGAAAGAAGTTAACTCCAACACCCTGATTGTAATTGTCTACATGGATGATATAATCTTTCATGGAGTTGAATAAAAAGTTTATAAATAATTTTTTTTGAATAAATAAATATAAACATTGAGATGTCAATGTTGGGATAATTAATATTATTCCTTGGTTTATAAGTTTAAGAAAAAGAAAATTACATTTTTCTATCTCAAGAAAAGTATACCACAAAAATTATTACAAACGTTTTGTATGGTGGAATCCAAATAAGTTTCAACTCATATTTCATTGATCATGAAGTTGAGTAAAGATGAAACTAGAAGAATCGCGAATCAAAAATATTTTCATAAGCAGATAGAAAGTTTGATTTATCTCACATCCATAAAACCTAATATTGTTTCTATTGTGGATTTATGTGCCATATATTAAAGTTATATGAAATAATATCATATGTTGGTATAAAAAATAATTTTGATATATGTTAAAGTAACAACTTCACATGGTATGTTATACAAATGATGTTATGAAATGAACTTTCGTAGTTATACTAATGCTGATTGGGATAGAGATTATAATGATAGAAAATCAACTTTTAGAGGAACATTTTTTGGGAGAATGTTGTGTGAGTTGTCATAGTAATAAATAGAGTTCAATAACATTGAGAACAGTGGAATTAAAATATGTTACAACTAATAAAGATTGTATTCAAATGTTGTGTATGAAAGTTCAATCGAATGTTTTTATAGATGATGTTTCCAAACCATTGAATATACTTTGTAATAATTAGAGTGTAAATGGTCTTTCCAAAAATCCTACCTAAAATTCAAGATAAAAAAACATTGATATTATGTTTGAATTCATAAAAGGGAAAGTTGATTGTGGAGATGTTTTTATGGAATATATTTCAAAAAAATATCAAATTGTTAATATCTTCAAAAAGGAATTACTAAAAGAGAGATTTGTGGAATTGAGGATACAAATTCATGTTCAGCCTCCACTAAAGTCTCCTTAAACATCTTAAGTAAGTCCCCCATAATGATTTATATTATTCTAATAAAGGGGGAAAATTTTACAAAATATTTCCTATAACGGGGAAAAGTACTTTTTTTACTTAAATGAATATGAAGTTGTGGTTATCATAGAATTAGGGAGAGAAAGAAAAGTGATAGAAAGATGAAAGTGAGGAGGAGTTTTTCTTAACATTCCCAAAATATTACTTTTCACTAATGGATGGAATTCCTTCAAAATAATTACTTTATCCAGTAGTGTGGTGTCAACAAACTCTCTTTTCATAATGGTTGTGATTTGATAAAAACTGAAAAACTTTCCTTGATTACAAAAATGAGTTGTGAAAAAGAATGAGTGATGAAATATGATGATTTTAAAATACTATTAATGAGGGTTTTCAATAAATAGAAGGGCTATATTGATTATCCTTTGTGATGTTTTTTAACAAAGTTTTGTTTTTGTTGACAACTAACGTTTTGTAAAAGAATGTCTTTGTAAATCAAGTGAAAGATGTGTTTCTTGATGTTTAAAACTTTTTTGTTGAGAAGTTTCTAAAAATCCTGATAAAGAATGAGTTTTGAAAAGTTGGTGATCAGACACTCCATCAAATTATCCATTAGACACAATCCACCAGTTTGATATTTTTTTAGAAAGTCAAAAGTTTTTGAAATGGATTTAGTTTGAAAGATGTTAATGGGAAGTTGTAGAACTTTACAAAACAAGTTAAACAATACCATGATGATCTTAAATTTATCAACATCATGAAAAATATGATGTTATAAGATTTTTAATAAAGAGAGATGTTGTAGTTATCTAGTTGTAGTTTTCAATACATGTTGTTTTCCAGATACAGATAATCGGTGCACGATGCAAAACCCTACAACAAAACAGGGGATTAGCAGTTGTTTATTAGCGGCAGTTTCAGAAACTGCCACTAAAAATTATTTTGAATATTTAGTGTAAGTTTTAAAAAAAATTCCACTAAACCTTTCTAATTTAAAAAAATCACTTCCTCCCTCGATCACCCCTTCTTCCCTGAGCCCAAGCTCGACCTGCTACTTTCACCTTGCCGACGTCCCTCGTTCCCCTCACTGCCATTCCCCATCCCCTTCACTAATCATACCCATTCAACATAGTAGACACTCCATGATACCCCCTCCCCCTCCCCTCCCATTTTTGGTTCAACATAGCCTATGGTGTAACCCTAACAAATTTGGGTAGTTTATTTTATAGATTTTTGGTTCTTAGGGTTTGTGATGAGTGATTTGAGGTTTTTTCTAGTCATGTTTATTGAAGGTGATTTTTTCACCCTATTTAAGGTAGGATTTTATCATTTTATTCTATTTTGGATCAAATTAAATATGGTGTTTTTTATTTTTAGGTCCCTCTTAATTTTATAGGGCATCATTGTCTCTTTTAAGGTGGAATTTCACCATCATTTTCAAAGGCAACAAGTTTTAGGTAGTTAAATTATATAACCTCATTTATTGTATTTCTAATCACTAGTTTATATATCAAATGTTTATAATAAATATGTTTAATGGACTTTTGAATTGGAAATCAAGTTTCAATTGATATATAATTCCATTTAAAAAATTCCTCTAATTTAGAGTTTTGTTAAAAATATGTTTTAAATTATTTTGTATACAAGTTGATTTGTAAATAACCTAATTAAATATGTTAACTTTTTTAAGGTATGTTTTGGCATTAAAAGTGGGGTTATTTAAAATTCATTTTTAAATGGAATTATTCGGGTGTTTCAAATTGTTTCTATCTTATTTATATATTTTTCATTATTTATGGAGATTGTGTAATTATTTATTATTTTTGTGCCTCATTGATTTAAGGTTATGATAATATTTTTTGGTTTTAAAGTGTGGGTTTCTCCTTAAAGTTTTAATTTTTAATAATTTAAAGAAGAAAGTTTGGATCATCTCTTTCTGCACCATGTGATGGATTATATACATTCAAATTAAAATTTAAAAAATTGATATTGCTAAAAAATAATAAAACTTAAAAGAGTAAAGAAGTTTTTATATTATTAATTTAAAATAAATTAGTGTTTGTTTTTTAAATGAAATAATAATTTTTATTTGTTTTAATTTTATTTAATAATGTTTAGGAACATTGTGATATATGGATAAAAGCTAGATCACATTACCGAGGAATACACATCAGTATGTTAGGGGTTTGGAAGTGTCTTTAGATTTTTCAATTTCTAATCGACCTGTTGATGGGAAAATAAGATGTACGTGCTCTAAATGTAAATTTAGAATATGGTTGAAGATATATAAAGCTTATGAAAACTTGATATTTAAGGAATTCCATGATCAATATTTGTGTTGGATTTGGCATGGAGAATAGAACGTTACAAAAAGTTTGAGGACTAATTTCAGTCAAAATAATGAGATCCCAACATTATTGACAATAGAAAATAAAATAAAAAATCTTATAAATGATTCTTTTGGAATTTGAAACTAACATCATCAATAACAAAACATATTCGAACAACTAGATGAGGGTGCTATAAATAGTAACTTGACAAATGATGTTTTTGGTACTATAAGACACCAACATCAAGAAAGTAACATATAATTGGACCATCCTCTTGATTATATAGAGACTAATGTGAGAGAGAACCTCACTAAGCAGAAAAATGAGTTTTATGATTTAGCTGACGATGGGAATAAATAGTTTTATGGTGGATTTCTAAAAAATTCAAAACATTATTTTCTACTAAATTTAAACAATATAAAAGGTTTTTCATTACTTCCCTTTAAAACATCAACTAAAAAGATTAATAATATCATTGAATACCACCCGAGCACATGAAGTGGCATTATATATATAAAAAAATGATTGGTTAATATGACATCCATGAGATTTAAAATCATGCAATACATTTGATTAATTTTGTCCTTATTTCTCATATATTCCTAAGAATATGTGATTGGGATTGACCGAATATAGATTCAAACCATTTGGGACTTTGAGTATCAGTTATAGAATTTTTCCAGTTATTTTGACCCCTTACAATCTACCTCTATGAATGTATATACAACAAAACTCTTTTATTATTTTGATGATTATTACTAGAAAAAAATAAACCTAGAAATGATATTGATGTATACTTTTAGACTTTAATTAAAGATTTATAGGAGTTTTGGAGAAACTGTATTGAGAAATATGATGCATATTGTAGAATAATGTTCAAAATACATTCTTCTCTAATGTGGACTAATATTGAATTCCATAGAATTGGGAAATTATCTGGTTGAAACATTTACACAGGCTAGATTGTCCATTTTATAACTTTTCTTTTGATCTTGAATGACTTCCTTATAGTAAAAAATGGTTCTTCTTATGTCATAATATTTTTTTTGATGCATCTAATATATTTCGATTGAATAAGTCAAAATTAAATGGTTCTATTGACCGTATACCACATCCATAGTTGTTGAAAGGTTATAAAATATTGGAACAAATTTTAAATGTTGAAATAGAATTTGGGAAAGTTCATAATTTGAATGATAGTGGGAACAAGTTTAAAGTTAATTATCAATTGAAACCGAAACTCAAAAATGGAAAAAAAGTATATTCTTCAAACTTAAGTATTGGGAATTTAATTTGTTTCTTCATAATATTGATGTAATGAATATTGATAATAATGTTTGTGTAATTTTTATCTTGATATTTCTTAATGATAATAAAAAATAGAATGACCATCTAAATGATCGGAAGGAGTTATAAATAATGAATTTAAAGTGTGATCTATGGATAAATGAGAATGGAAAGTATAGTTTGAAATTTTTTGCAAGAAAAAATAGGGATAAATATATATTCTCTCATGAACCAAGCCCGAATATCATCTAACCTGACACTCTACCCGGTCTACGGCATGGCCCGAAGGGCGTTCCCGATACCCACCAGTTAGAAAATAGTACCAAAAATTATGTATAATCCAGGTGGGAATGATTTCATCCCATTAAAATAGGATATAATAAATAAAAAAAACTAAACACTCAACAATTACTTGAAATGATCAAAAATAAATACACTAACTGATCCAGGTACAAAGTACAACTGAACAAACTGAAAAATAAATAAAAAACCAAACCGCCACTAACAAGGTCTCCATGTGACCTCATGGTCACCACCATCCACAAACTGACTATCTATAAGGTGAACCTTCTTCCACAAAGAGCAATTGAACCAGAGAACCTGAATCTGCAAAATATCTTGGTTCTACCTACACCGAATGGTATAAGTAGGGTGTGATCTAAAAGGATTATTAGGAAACCACAAAAAATCCATATGTTTCCTTTCCCAAAGAAATCCATAAACACTATTTTGGAATAAATATATAAAAAAGGGTTTTCTCATTTCAAAAGAAACAAATAAAACTATTCCTTTATCAAAACTAATATGAACCACATTTTTATTTTCAAAACAGATTGTCATTTAAAACCCAAATCCCAATCCAAAATACAAACAAGGCAATAGAAAACTATACTAAATGTAAAGGGGAAATACAAAAAGGATAAAAAGTGCATAAAACATTAAACAAGAAAATATAGATAGAAAACCATGGGCATTTTATAAACATCCCTAGAGTGATCCCTCGACGTACTCGGTTCAAAACCACCTTCCAATGTATGGAGAAACTCAATGGTCTATAACCAAATGGATGATATAATCTAGCCTCACCAGTGGCACTACCCACCTTGCCTTTAAATCCATCCAAGGGGTATAACCCATCTAATCAGGTTTGATTAAAAACTATCACTCAATCCTCTAAAATATGCCCATGAAAACCATGATAAATTAACACTATGTAAGTAGTAATCCCTTGCACGTATGACTCACCTTACCTTCCATCACCACACTTTCCTACCCCAAACACTGACACCACCTATACGATAACCCATGTAGTGAAATCCCTATATAGGGGTTCCCTCCATACAATAATTCATTCATAGATTCCAACTGGGCTGTCACATCATGTAAGCTTTCAAAATGTTTCTCAAAACATTCTAAGATGACAACTGGGCAATTATATTTCCAAAACCCCCTTCATTTTCTAAACAATATAAAGTGCCAAAATGGCCTTAAAGGATATCAATTCTAAACACATTTACAAAACATTTCCAAACCATTTCTTAAATAAAATAAAACAATACTTCCATATATCTCATGCCAAATAAGACTTTATACCAAATCTATTTTATTTTCAAATACCACCTCATATTAAATTGAAAACACACAACACACTATAAGTTTCCAAACATATTTCCATATCATTTAGCAAAAAATCATAATTTAAAAATACAAAATTTTCTATAATATTAAATATAAAATTTGAAAAAACACTTGATTTATTTGGAAACAAAAGGGATTTTAGTTAAACATGAAGAGTTTAGAAAAAAGGACATGCAAGTGTTTTGAAAAATGGTTTTTTACGTCAATAAAGGTCATTATAATTTTTGTTCCCATACATGTGTGTATCCCAAGCCCACATGGATGTGCCCACATACAATGGAACAAAATAACTGTCCATGAAATTTCCCCAAAAAAATTATAAAGATACACTACATGATTCAAACTAACAAAATGAGCCATAAATAAACACCACGTTCTAAAAATAACCAATTCCCACACAAAATACAAACATCAAAATTTAACAATGTCATCATAATATAAATAATTATAAATAATTTCCGAACACCCAATTTCATTTTAAAAGAACCAATGGAATTTCATAAAGCACCTTAAGTGCACATATACATAGGAATATTTTAAGAATCACTTTAAAAACCTATTTTTAACAAATTCTATAAATGTTAAAACACCATAATAATTAACACCAAAAATTATTAGGCATGCACATAATATTTAAAAATTAATTGTAAATATGCAAGCATTAATAGATTATGACGAAAATGAAAATAATGGAAACACATACCTCAATGGTGTGTGAATGTGATGAGACTTGGGAAAAAGGAATAATACTCTACAAGAGCCAATCCACACACCCTAACAACTAAGAAAAATGACCCACACATCAAACCTGTCTTCTAGGGTTTTTCCAAGGTGAAACAACACTAAGAGAATCCAAGTAGTTAAGAGAGGTAAGAGAGGAGAAGAGGAAAGGGAAGGATTTGATGAAGAAATCACAAAGATTCACTAACATTTGGTGAGAAATCACCCAAAAATTGGACCAAGAAAAAGGAGAATGAGGGGGGGGGAGACCTTTGGTCGATACCAAACTGGTAGGGATTCAAATGGGAGGTGTAATCAATTAAATCTTGTTTTTAAAATAAAATTTATTTAGGTCTTAATGGGGTGCATGGTTTTGATGCATGATTTTGAGTAAACCGTGAAAATGTTACTAGAAAAGTTCCGCAACTTGCAGGTTTATGTTGAACAGTTTGGGAAAGCCATGATCAAACCGTGTGACTTGATTTTTTTTCCAAAAACCCTCAAATGTCACTCAAAAAACTAGTATATTCCACCCAAAGATCCTTGAAATATTTAAACACAATTTATTTACATCGTGGGTGCCACAAACTCCCCATAATGATACTTTTTCTCAATAACTTTCACAATAATCATGAATCGGGATAGAATCAAAACAAAACCACTAAAATCAAATACTACTATTAGCCACTCAACCCGAACCTTTGCCAAAAGATCCAGCATTTAGAAATAAATAAAAAAATAAACCCATGGTCAGGGTGTGGCAATTCTTCCCACCACAAAAACTTTATATCCCCCAAAAGTCACCCAACCGAATGATAAAAAGAACTCAATCCCAAACTCAAAATAAGAAAAAAAAATCATAATCCTCATAGTGACATTTCACTTCACAAGTCACACATGACCCACTCTATGAGAACCCAAAGCATGATTGATAATGGGAGAACACGAGAGGGTTCTCCCCACCACAAGAACCTGACTAACACCATTGCACTACTTCATACTAGCCCTATATGGAAACTCCCAACACAAACCAATAACCCATAGCAAAATGAGAAACCCAAATTAGTTTTAAAACTTCAGAGGAAAAAACATGGAATTTCACATTTTTAATGATATGGGTAAGCCGCATGGTTTGAAAAACCGTGCGCCAACCATGCGATATGCCACTAACAGATTCTAGAACCATACTACATGATTTCCACATATTTTATATAACTATGAATAGGTCTTACACCAATCCCCAGACACCAAACTCAAGCTACATGGTTTCCTAGGAAAAGCCACATGGTTTCCCCTAAATGTGCACTAACCATGCGCTACCTGCTGCCAAACCCAAAAATTTTCATTTTTAAAAAATAAACTCACTTGAAGGCTCCTAAAACATAAAATTTCAAACCAGGACTACAATAAAATGGGACCAACTAGCTTCTTACATAGATAAAAGTAACTCAAAATAAGAAGGAAATTATAACAGGAAACTTAAACTATCTCTACTCTAACACTGGAGATGAAAACTAGGCCAAGGTTCCCCATACCGTCAATAATTCTTGACTATGCATGAGCTTCACTCTAAGGCCTAAGGCTGGATCCCTAATGATCGAAGTATCTACTTCCTCATAGTCAGTCACAAGCATCCTCTGACCAAGTCTTATTCTTTAGTAAATACTTCCTATAAAACTTATCCATATTACCCAGCCCGCCGTAACGATGACATGTATTTAGAGGGTTGTGACAAGATGGATTTGAATGCCTGAACTTGCCACATTGGTGGCATATAACCGAATGGTCTGAAGAGATGAAGATCGATTCAAAATAAGGAGACTACTCAAAGACAGGTTCCTACGAAACACACTCATTTCTATATAGGGAACCATCACGAGCAACATGAGACACCAGAGTGCCAACTGCCTGCTCTCCAAAAACCAAATAAGCTAAAAATGATTCATCCAACAACTTCATGAAAAAAATATCCTTTGGAGGACAGGACTCTCTCTCTGATATATAAATGAAGACCCCTAATGAAAAGATAACCCTGTGATATATCATATGATTCCACCTCTGTAGAATAGAAAACTAGCTCCTTGAAGTTGTCAATATAGGCCTTCACTGTACATTGGCCTTACTGAATACTCATGATCTCTTCCCTTTTCTTCATCTTCACCTCATCAGGTATAAAAAATTAGAAAATGACGGACTTAAACACTTCCCATGTCATCCCAAATTGCATTGATGGAGGGGCAAATATCTCCCATTCATCTAAAGATTTACCCTCAAACAAACCCAGAACAACTCAGATTCTAAAGGTTTCAGGAGTTCCCAATGATCTAAAGAATATTTCAATTTTCTCTAGCCAATCCCCCATATCTAGTGGACCTCAATCACAATGATATATAGAAAAAACTCAAGAAGAACTAGAAACTGGAAAAGATTCACAAGAAATTTTTGGGACATTTCTGGGTGGCATATTCTGATAAATAGGAGAAACAAGAAACTAAAATCCACATCAACCTAAAAAATGGTAGAAAAGTAAATATCAAACCAAAAAAACATGATCATAAGAAAAACATATATATCACTACAAAAATAATCTTTTCCAAACCACCATTTTTTTTCAATTTTCCAAACAACCACCTTCTAAGGAT
Organism: Viscum album; assembly: GCA_963277665.1. Classification (NCBI taxonomy): domain Eukaryota; kingdom Viridiplantae; phylum Streptophyta; class Magnoliopsida; order Santalales; family Viscaceae; genus Viscum; species Viscum album. The sequence continues at coordinate 513,037,685 of OY728145.1, forward strand.
ATTTTTTGAAAACCAAAACCCATTTACACAAAACAAAGCCCACTTTTCAAAAATTAACCCATGAAATCCTTTGAAACATAACATATGAATTCATTCCAATTCCATTCATACCATCCATACAAATGTTCCTACATGAAAATTTGACACATACCCGTACATATGCAATTGTTCACAAGGAACGCTGAAGGTCACACAAGTAATTTCCTCATTAAACCGAAGCATTTACCAAATTATTAATTTAAATCACTTTCTCTTTAAAGACCCATTTTGATTTTAAATATGAAACCATTTGAGAGAAAAAAAATTTTAATTTCAAAAGTGTCTCTTATTTTAAAAACCCACTATCAAAAATCAAAAGAAAATAGAAAACAACAAGTACCAAACCACCGAAATAAGGAACTAGTGTCCATGAATAACTCAAGGAAATGGTAGTGGACCATTCCCAAAGTAAGAATCAACAACTTACAAGATATTAAACCATGTAATAGAACTCCACATAGGTCACTACTCAACGTGAGATCACGACATAACACCGACCCACCTCTATTGTCATTCCTCACCCAAATAGGCTGAATCCAAGACAAAGACTCAAAACCCGAACTACCCATGGAAACTCAAGGATTAAAATGAGTAAAAGTTCATGAAGTTCTTTCGATACCTACCTACCGAGTCCTGACTGTCCTAATCTCCAAATACCTGACACCCCAATAAAAAGGGCCTCCTTTGATACCATTTTTTCATGAACCAAGCTGAGATTTCATCCAACCTGATACTCGACCCGATCCGTAGCAAGGCCTAAAGGTAATTCCCGATCCCCATGGGATGACAAATAGTGTTGGGAATCATGTATAATCAAAGTGTGAAGGATTTCATCCCATTAAACAAGTATCAAATTAATAAAATAAATAAACTGATCATGTAACAAAAACCAACAACTAATTGAAAATAAATACACTACTTGATCTAGGTATAAAGTAAAACTAAAAAAACTAAAAAACTAAACAAAAAACCAAACCTCCACTAAAACTGTCTCTATGTGACCACATGGTCACCACCATCCACAAACTGACCAGCTATGAGGCCAACATACTCCCATGATAAGCACTCGAACTAGAGAACCTGAACCGACAAAACATCCTAGGTCTACTAACATTAAATGGTATTAGTATGGTGTGATATAAACAGCTTAGTAAGAAACCACCAAATAATCCATATGTTTCCTTTCATGAAGAAATATATATACACTAGTCTGGAATACATATATAAAAAATAGTTTTTTACAATTTCAAAAGAAAAAACATATATTTTCCTCTATCAAAAAAATACGCACCACATTTCTATTTGTAAAACAGATTTCCATTTTAAACGCAAATCCCAATCCAAAATCCAAATAAGGAAATACCAAACTATGATGAATATAAAGGAGAAATACAAAAAGGATACAAAGTGAAGTATAAATTAAACAAGAAAATATAGATAGAAAACTATGGGCATTTCCTAAACATCTGTAGAGAGATCCCTAGACGTACTAGGTTCGGAACCACCTTCTAGAGTATTGTGAAACTTCATAGTCTATAACCAAATGGATAATCTAATATAGACTCACTAGTGGTACTAACCACCTGGCCTTTAAATCCATCCAAGTGGTACCAACCATCTAATCATGGTTGATAATAAACTGTTACTCAATCCTCTAAAAGACACATAATAAACCCATGGTAAATGTACGCTATGTTAGTAGGAGACCCTCATATGCGTGACTCACCTTACCTGCCATCAATGCAAATGCCTACCCCAGAAAATGACACCACCTATATGATAACTTATATAGGGAAATCCCTCTATAGAGGTTCCCATCATACAAAAATCCATTCATATATGCCAAATAGTTCATCACATCATATAAGCTTTCGAAACATTCCAAGATTACAACCGGGAAATTGTATTTCCAAAACTTCCTTTATTTACAAAATAATATAATTTTTCAACTAGGACTTAAAGGATATCAATTACAAACACATTTAAAAAATATTTCCAAACCATTTCTAAAATAACATAAAATACCACATCCATTTATCCCATGCCAAATGAGACTTTATACCAAATCCAATTTCATTTTCAAACACCTCCTCATATAAAAGTGAAAACACACAACACAATTTAAGAAGCCAAATGAGATTCCATATCATTTATAAACCAATAAACTATTAGAAATACCAAATATGCCATAATATTAAATATAACATTTGAAAACACACTTGAGTCAATTGGAAACAAAGGAAGTTTATTTAAATAAAGTGTTTAGAAAAAATGGACATACAGGTGTTTTGAAAACCAGGTTTTTATGTTAAGCAAAGCCATTATTATTTGTGTTCCCATCCATGTGTGCATCCTAAGCCCACATGGATGTTCCCATATCCAATGGAACATAATAACTATCCAAGAAATTTCCCCAAAACAATTATAAATATATACTACATGTTTTACAGCTAACACAATGAGCCATAAGTAAATGTAAATATATAAAAATCACCAATTCTGACACACAATACAAATATCACAATCCAAAAATGTCATCATAATATAAATAAGGCTAAAAAATTCCCAAAAACCAAATTTCATTTTAAAAGAACACATGAAATTTTGGTAAACACCTTAAGTGCACATATACTTAGGCATATTTCAAGAATCACTTTGAAAACCTATTTTTAACAAATTATACTAATGCCAAAACACCACAATAATTAACACCAACACTTCATAGGCAAGAAATTGATATTTATAAATTAATTGAAAACATTAAAGAATCAATGGATATGGATTAAAAGGAAAATAATGGAAACACCTACCTCAATGGTGTGTGAATGCGATGAGACTTCAGAAGGATGAATAATACACCCCAAGATCCAATCTTCACACCCTAAAAACCATGAAAAATGACCCACACATCAAAAATAACTTCTAGGGTTTGTCTAAGGTGAAACCCCACCAAGAGAATCCAAGGAATCAAGAAGGGAAAGAGGGGATAATTGGAAAGGGAAGGATTTGATAAAGAAATCATAAAGAATCACTAAAATTTGGTGAGAAATCACCCAAAAAGTTCCCAAGATGAAGGAGAATGAAGGGGGTGTGACCTATGACCAATACCCAACTGGAAGGGCTTAAAATGGAAGGTGGAATCACTTAAATCAATTTTTAAAAATAAAATTTATTTAGGTCATAATGGGATGTACAGTTTTTTCTACACTGTTTTATAAACCATGCACAAACCATGTAAATGCTACTAGAAAAGTTCTAAAACATCCAGGTTTAGGTTGTAGAGTTTGGGAAAACCATGCTCAAATTGTGTGACCTAAAAAATTGTCCAAAACCCTAAAATAACACCCAAAACACTAGGAGATTCCTCCCAAATATCCTTGAAATATTTAAACACAATTTAGTGACACCATTGGTGCCACAAACTCCCCACCATGACACTTTCTCCCAATAACTTTCACAATAACCATGCACTGGTCTAGAAGCACAATGAAACCACCAAAATCAAATACTATTGTCAGAAACTCAACTCAAACTTCAACCAAAATATCCAACATTTATAAATAAATAAAAATAAATAAACTTATGGTCAAGGTGCGACATATTCCATCAGATTTTAACAAATGAGAAGGTATCTAATGGGTATTCAAGTAACATCCCAAGGTGTGTTAACTTAAAGAATCTTTGGTTAAATGGATTGAAAAATCACGATCCACATATTTTGTTAAAACAGTTACTACCATTTTAATTGCATATATTATTACCTAAAAAAGTTACTATAGTTGTAATATAAATTTTCTCATTCTTTATACAAATATGTGAGAAATATCTAAAACCAAATGACCTTGAAAACCTTTAGGATATATCTTTACTCACACTTTGTTCAATAGAGATGATATTTACTCCATCATTTTTTACTATCATTATGAATTTAACTGTGAATTTGTTAGTAAAAACTAAATTAGGAGGCCCTATAAATTATCGATGGATGTATCCAATTGATATGAACTTTATTTATATGTTTTTTATATTAAGTAAAAAATTCTTGTAACTCTATTAAATACATAATTATGTTTCATTTATTTTATTTCATAAATATATTCATTATTTGAAATCATACATGAAAAATAATGCTCAACATGAAGGATTTATTTTTGAATATTATTTTGCAGAGGAGTGTCTTAGCTTTTTTTCTAGATACTTATGATATTGAGATAATATTCAATAAACATATTGAAAAAACATCGAATCGTTCTCAACTATATGGGAAATAAAAAATCATTCAAACTATTGTCTGATCAGTTGGGAGGATCACAAATATTACACTGACCAAAATTGAATTACTAGAGGCACATAAATATGTCCTATTTAATATTGAAATAGTAGATTCATTTATTGAAGATCTTAGGAAAGAAAAAAGAGATTAATAAGAATGTGAACCTGAAATGAGAAAGATATAACAAAATATGTTAATAAAGTTCTTCTAAAATGGGTTTCACATCATGTAAGTCCATAAATATTGAAATCAATATATATATTAGGTTGAAAAATATATTTTGTAAATCTAATAATGTGTATAACTTTTTTTAGATCATGAATATCGTTAGTCAACAGAGCTATTATAATATTTAAATTTTCTAGCTCATTGTCCTATAAAATAGGCTATAAAGATTTACACTTACAATTTGAATGGCCTTAAATTTTATATATTCGACTGGGAAGAGGGTTTAAAAACATATAATAGAGGTATATTTATAGTTTAAAAACTGGGATAATATTTAAATTTAAATGATATTATCAAATTAAACTACCGTGGTCATTTTTCAGTTGTTTTATTCCAATAAAAGTGGGTCGATATTACTAAGGGTATTAAAAGAGATTACTAATAATTTACTTCTTCTAACCTCTCTCACTTGATAGATGTTGGGGGCCATGAATTACATGATCTCTATATCATCTCATCCCAATAGAAAATGGTATATTATATGGAATATGTCATGGATGAAGGGAGGAGTGTAGTTTTTCACATAAAACAAATAGGCTTGTATGATATGGGTGATGAAGTGGAAGATTCAACCTATGATAATTAATTCCATCAATAAAAAGAAACAAACTTATTTTTCAATCATGATATTGAAAATATTAGTCTTTAAATGGTGGATGAAGTAGATAAATTAATGATGGAACATGAAAATGACATGATTGAAGGAAAAAATGATTGTATGTGTAGTTATACATTAACTTATAAACCACCTATGTTATATGTGTAGTAATTCATTATCATATATATGTATATTTTTTTTCAATACTATGTATTTTTTTTATTTCTAAATTTTTATGCATAAATTTTTCAAAATATATGTTATGAAGTTAATTTTACATGTTTAAATGATAATAATTACATGGAAGAAGTGTTCACCGAACCTTGTTGACTCTGAGTTGACATTACCTTGATCACACAGACAGCTGATGATCCACCAGGGTACCTTTCTACAACATCTAAGACACCCTCTGTCTAACCCCACCAACATCTGAAACACCCTCCTTCTCCCTTATATCAGTGTTTAGAAAAACCTCCTTCTATATACCATCAACATCTAGAACATTTCCTCCCTATTTAGTAGGTTCAGTAGTGAGGTAACATTCTATCACTTCTATTTTTATGAGTATATTAGAGGGTTATGGTTATAGGAACAAATTTTAATGTGTATATAGTTATTTCAGTTTTTTATACTACTAAATATTTTTTTAATAAAAGATACAAACAATGTTACTACCAAGACAAATATGAATAGTTTAGATGTTTTGAATCTGAATGTATTAAAGATAGTTGTCCCCTTTGATTGTTATGGGGTCCCCATGGATGATTCCATGGGATTATTTGGCTAGAATCTAGTCCAGTTGATGGTGGAGCCATTTAACCCTTTGATTACATATTCTAATTGGAGGCATATGTTTCAATAATGGAGAAATGATGTCTTTGATTACCAAATAAAGGTATTTTTAATGCATTATGGAATAATTTAATTTAATTTTGTAATGAAATTCTAGTATTTTAAAAATTAATCTCTTTATACAGATGTTATTCTACTTTACCATTGCCGATCTTATTGAACAAAAGTGGATGTTGAAAAAATTGGGTAAGAAATGGAATAATTTTAAATGGAGAATATGGATTGAATTCAACATTGCATTAGTGAACACTTAGTAATAGTATGACGAGGTAACAAAAGGGGAACCTAGAGAGTAGTGGAAGGTGTTTATTGACTTCCATCACCATGATAAGCACATGGTATTGAAAAATTTAATATTATATTAATACCATTATACATATATACATTCATATGAAAAGGAGATGACATTGTATACATTACTATTAAATTAAATGTTATTTATTTTAGGATTTTTCATGGAAAAATTCATCCAATCTAACTAAAAAAATCACCCCACACTACCAGTTCAAAGAGTTTTTCCAAAGACAAATCAAATATGGTAATATTTTCATTAGTTTAAATATTTATAAGATAAATTTTTTTTTTCATATATTCAATTGTTGATTTATCTTTGTTTAATATAGTCAATGAATTTAGGGAACTGAACTGAATAGAAAATTGGTTGGATATTCATAAAAAATCTAATGGGAGTTATCTGAATGATCCTACCAAAAAAGTTGAGGTATGAATTCCTTTTTCAGTGTAATAAATTATTTTCAGCTGTCACATTGTTAATATATATTTATTTAAATATGAATGATATTTGATTTATAGGTAAAAATAAAATAACTATGGGAAACCAATCCTATAGAGTCCTTCTCGGTCTCCCAGGATAATGCAGTTGGTCAAGTCCCTGGGAAAGAGCATCTTGGTTGCATTTGCGGGATAGGTTTGAGACTATTAGTGTCTGAGGTCCTTGGAATGTCACTAGGGATTAAAAAATAATCTACTCTTGGTTATAGTTACTCTCTAACTCGAGATTTTCAATGGTATTTTATTGCAATGAAAATCATAATTCAGCAACAAGGGAGCATAATCTAAGAACTGAGGGCTCATATAAAGATAAAATATTAAAAGTTCATTGCTTTTTAGAAATAATTAGATTGATTATATTAGAATATTATTGGATGTGTCCTTAGTGATATTGCATCCATGGATGGTTTGAGTGAGAAGGTAAATCATCCAACTTAATAATAATTTAATACACATACATTTCTTGGTTTTATGTTTAAATTTAAATATGAAACACTTTTTAATTTTCAAGAAAATTTTTATAGTTGTTCCAGTAGCTGGGAGTTGAAATAGAGACAGAGAAGATATTGATCATAGTTCATTGGGCAGTGATTAGGGTTGAATTTGGATTTAGTGATGGTGATGTGTAACTAAACTGATGATAGACTGACACTAATATGGTGATTGAGAAACCATGTTCTTGTTTAAGGTAGGGGATATCTATTTTACCTTAAATTACATTAAATATTTACTATTGTTTGATTTGATATGTTTTATTCTAAATTTTACCTTTTAATCATCATTCTTAGGATCTTCAGGTTTTTTTGTTTTAGTACTCCATAAAATTCCACCTATTATTTTTCTTTTCAAAATATATAGTCTATTTCAACCATTTATGAACATTCTTTATTTATAACATCCACTTGGTAATTCACTAAAAAAACTATTTTAAATATAAAAAAACTCTTCTAATTTAATACATTTTTTGGGTAACCTCTTTATTTTCTTTCATATCAGTCTAAGGGGAGCCCTGGGAGGAATAGAGAATGAAATAAAATATTTTTTAGAGGACATTCAAAATTTAGATCTTCTGATTAAGGCCTTCTTCAGTAATATCAAAGAGCATTAATGTGTACAATGTGACAATTAGACTTATATCATATGGATTATTAGATAAAAATTATATCAATGCCATTGTGGATTTTTATAAAAGTAAGGGAAACACTAGGTTGTATAAGCTCCTATAATCCATAAAAGTAGTTGGCCTAATTTGGGGCTGGTCTCCAAATATATCAACTGGAGGTAAGATTGAATATTGATAATTTTTAAAAACCAACACCACCACATTGTTTTGGCGTTTCATGGGAATCATATATGATTTCATAAAATTATTTTCATATGATTTTGATGACCTCCCATTCAAATTCACTATTTTTTTAATGTGTTTGTTGAAAAATAGATCACCATGATCATGTTATATTGTTAGTATAAGATGGGGAAAAGTGAAAGTATATAGTATATTTCACATATAAGACACACTAGTGGAAATAAAATGGTGTCAACGCTATGTCCATGCTTTCAGGATGATAGTAGAGATACAAACAATCAGTTTAACAAAATCCATAGATAAGTTCCTTGTAATAAATAATTAAACAAAGATTATAACTAGTTCTTACTATTTGGAATAATCATCCCATGTTCACAAACACACACATGCATGCATACCTTAGATCATTCTAGGCAGGGGATCAAAAATAGTTGTTTTGCTAGTCATGATGAGACTTTGACTAATATCCTACTTTAAATGATGAGTTAAGGATATGGGGAGTGCTACCCAGTGAGTCCAGATTTGAGAAAGTTGGGAGGTTATTGTTAGGAACTTCATAAATAGTTTATAAGATACATTTACATGATCATGTCTTGGATTTTATCACTAGAACCTAGGTTATTTCAAATGATATATAAAATTTGAAATGTCTTTTTTATTATTGAGTGTTGAAATAAATTTATCCTTTTCTTTGGTTTCCCTTATTTATCTAGCCTTTTTAAACATCTATTGATATTTATCTACCATTTTATTTGTCATTTATTTTTAATTCTTGTGTGTGTTGTTTATTTTTTTATCATGTGAATCATGTATATATGGCTTTGTCTAGTTTTATTCCAATATTATTTCTTCTTGAAATCCTTTTACTATTTCATAGTGGAATCTCGTGATGATATTCTCCATGAATATGGTCCAATTGGTTAGAGTATATATATATATCCTTTTAATAATTTCCACTATCTACTTTATTCAAAATTATTAATTATTGAACATTGCTTATTGAATTATTGAGAACCTTGCCCAAATTTATTTATGATATAAAAGGTATTTGAGTTTATGTTTTGATTGGGTTTCATTGTTGTTATTTATTTTGAATGTTAATTGTTGGTTATTATTGTTTTTATATTAAGGATATATTATATTATAGTTTTTTTATAACTTGAATTTTAGATTTTATGATTATATTTTTATTAGAATAGAATAGTTTTTTATTGTTTGTATAATTTTATATTGGTCTTTTTTAGATTTTCTGGGGTGAAATTTTCTAATTCATTAAACTTTTTATTCGACCTTATTAATTATTGAATACTACTTCTTTAATTAATAAAAAACTCAATCAAATATATTTAATAATATAAATCCATTTTAGTTTATGTTTTGATTAGTTTTCATTGCTCTTATTGCTTCTAAATATTAATTGTTAGTTATTTTTATTATTATTTTAAGGATATATTATATTATAGTTTTATTTAACATGAAATTGAGATGTTCTGATTATGTTTTTATTAGACTGGAATAGTTTGTTTATTGTTTTTATAATTTTATATTGGGTTTTTTTGGCATTTTTGGGGCTGTATTTTCTGATGTATTTTTTTAACATTTCTATATAATGATAGTTTAAACTGCTACTACATATGGTAAAAAATTATTTCATGATTGTTTAAAATACCTCTATATATAATTAAGTTTATCAGCAGTTAAATTTCCACTATCTCTTTGGTAGTTTTGACAGAAAAAACTGTCACAAAAAACAAAATAACCACCGCTAAAAAAAAGCTTCGCAACACTTTCCAGAAACCGTTGCTAATTGGATGGAACTAATTAAAGACAAATTACAATGCCAAATTTAGTGGATATTTTTAAGAGTCATCATGGGAAAATTTTGAAATAGTTTAAACCACAACCAAATTTAAAAATACCAGCGTCTATCCCCCTTTTTTTAGTGATGGTCATAGAAGTTGTCATAATATTGGAAGTATGAGTTTGATGAATTTGAGATTATTTAAAATTTTAGGATTATATGTACCATAAAATTAACCATTGGATGAAACATTATATGCACCATTATATTCACCATCAAATGAACCATCAAACATGAATCATCAGACATTTATTTTGTTAGAAAGTCTGGATTTATAGTTTCAGAGTTCACTATTGTAGAGTTTACAAAGTAAATTTTTGATCAAAGGAATTAGATGAAAATATTGATCTATCATATGAGATATACACACCATCCATCAGATGATAATTTGACACTAATAAATTATTAAATTCATATTCTATTGGAAACTATGTGATCAGACTAAAGAATGAATGAAGAGATGCAGAATGAAAGTAAAAATGTGAAAACATATAAAATTTTCTATCTGACTAACACTACAGGTTTTTTGAGTCTTTATAAGTTGTAACAATGTAGTCAACCATTTTAATTTGTCTTGAGGCATCATATAAGTCAATCATATATTTTTTTCAGTGGTTCAAGTTGTTTTGTTTCAATGAGTTTAGAGCTAAATATGTGAGTTATTTTAATTATCTCAAGAACATTAGAGTGTGAAATTTTGTTTTTATATTCTAATTGGGTCAAGATAACAATAGTGATGAACGTTTTTATAGAAATATATGTTTCATACTTTCAATTTTTGGATATAAATTTTTACTAAGTGTGATATGATGTTTGATAATGTTTCAATTTGTTCAAGAGGACCAGAAATATTAAGAGATTTTCAGATCACCCTTTCTAGATTAGTGTTTTTGAAATTTGAGAAAATATTTGAAGATGAAATATGTTTAAATAAGTCATAAGAAGATTTTAATTGGTTAAAATGAATATAAAATGAAAATCAAATTCAGAGATTTATAATTTGGGTGAGTGAGAAAACATTTCAGTTTCCTGCCTTTACTATTTTTGGAACACCTATAAATAGAGGTACAAAGTGAAATGGTACTTGAAACTATTCACCCTTGAAAAAATTAGACACTCTACAAAATTGGTGTCAGAAGTGAGTTTTCCAGAAAAATATTTTTTGTTTTGAATAAGAGCTTTTATATAGAGTATTCTAATTAGAAGATCATATTGAGATATGTTCAAATTATCAGATTGATAGAATCAAACTGATAGAATTGGTATAAGTTTCAAGAATATGTTTGAGAATTATATTTTTATTAAATAGGTATATCAGAATGTTTTTTAGGAGTAGATTAATAAAGGTCCATCAAATTGAGGTTATTAGACCAAATCCATCAGATTCTGGTAGATTAGATAAAGTTTAATCAGATAGAGATTTCAGAGAGACCTTTTTGTAATATAAAGTTTCAAAGTTATTTTTATTATTGTGGCTCAAATATTTGTAACAAAAATTTATAAAATTAAAGGATTCTGTAAAATCATTCCTATCGGGTGTTAGAAGGTGTATAATGGGAGATGACACAAGTTATATTCACTTCTTTATAATAGTTAATTTCTATAGACCCATAGGAGTGACTATGACAAGGATGTAGGTTATCACATTGAATAAAAACCTTGTAAATCATGTGTTAATTGTTTATCTTTCTATTTATACATTAAATTCAGTTTACTAAAAGTTGATAAAGAAACAACTCTAATAATTTTTAGGGGTTAAATTTAGTAAAATTTGGAATTTGTAAAAAGGAAATAACTGATTCAACCCCCCCTTTATTATTTGTTTTATGATCCTTTAAAAATTCACTTAGACTACCATTTTTCTCCTCCTAGAAGCCTCTCTAATTTTCATAATCCTTCATTCTAAATTAGATAAAATAAGACATCCATAACAATGATTATTTTTAAAATAAATCATAAGTTCTCAATGAAGTTAAAGTGTGTTCAAATAAGTGGGATTTAAGATAAGAAGTTATTTATCTAAAATTTAGTTTTTTGAGAAATGTTTCATATTTTACATAATAATATCTTTGATAGGGAATAATTACTTCCTAATAGATATTTTTTTATATTCATGAAACTCATATGGGTTGAACAATCATATCAAAATCTTTATTTCAATAAATTTTGATTCAAATGATAACAAAGTTAGAAGAAATTTTATTAACGTAAACCCATTTTTTATGTTATAATGTATCTTCTAAAACATATTTCTTCCATTATTTTTTATTTCAACTCTAAGAATTTATTTCATGTTACTTTATCTTTATATTTAGTGAAAAATTAACTTTTAATTTAAATCTTTATACTCAATTAATCTATTCCCCTTAAAATTTTAAAATTGTTAATAATAATTACCATCCTTCCCAAGAAATATATTTGTCTTCCATTCAATGTTTTAAAAATTATTTCCAAATTTTTTATCTCTTAATTATTTTGAATTGAAAATAAAATATTATTATATTATTTTGAATGTAAATGTTTGATTTTGAAAAGGAAATATTTATTTTTAATGGGATCCTAAAGGAATTTATTTTGATAAATAATTATTGGAAAGATTATTTATCTTAAAAAATTTTCCCCATTTTTTAGTTTTAAATTATTAGTTTTAAATATTTTTCAAGCTCAAATATTTCATTTTAAAGAATATTTTTAATAAGTTTTTGATTAAATTTTAAAAAAGAAGTATTTTATCATATGTTTAGGTGATTTATACAAAGAATATAATATATATTTCTTATATAATATAACATCATTAATAATATTTTTTTTCACGGGGGATATTTTTTTAAAACACCATCAAAAATCATTATCTAGATGAATTCTGGAATGATCTAGGAACATTCTTCAGGAAACCCACATATTTTCCATGGGATAATCAAGTGATGTTGATATAAAACTATTTTCATGTTGTATTGGCATATATTTTTATAGATGATTATTATATGATGGATGAGGTCCCGTATCTCTCTATAATTCATTGATGAAGGGTTTATATCTCATGAGACAATAATAATAATCCTGAAAATTTTGTTTGTTAACAACATGAAGCGTCTAATTTTTTTTTCAATGTTAATTTTTTTTCATAACATGTAACCTGGGAATTTTATTTTTTCACCTTATATAACATGGGAATTTTGTTTATTCACAATGTATAGTAAGGGATTTTTTTAATTCACAACATGATGTGTGTACGTGTTTTTTGTTCACAACATGAAGCATGAACATTTTGTTGATTCATGAAGTTATAATTTCCCTATACGTATTATTGTTCCACAATTCTCTAAGTATCACCTATTTATATGATATAATGTATTTTTAGGATATATTATTGTGATAGATCATGCATTATGATATGATTTTTTATCTATTCTTTGTTTTGTATAAGATTCTTATATATAATGATTATACCGATTAGGTTATCTTATACTCACTTATGATCCTTAATTATTTTACTTAATGATTACCTCATATAAGAATATGATTTAACCCATTTATTATATTTTCATTCCATGGGTTATGAAGATGATTATATCTTATGAGAATTTTAAAAGGGATTTTATCATAGTTTTTTATAGATAAATGATCAACAGTTTTGTAAAATAAATTTCATATGTAAACAGTCCTTAAAGACACTAAACATTCTATTATTTGTATTGTTAGATGATTATTAGTTTTTCTTATTTTATGGTAATATTGTTAAATAATTATATTTTCATCTCACTTTTTCTCAAATAAAATGTTTAATGATCTTTTTAGCATCATACCCTAGAGTGTGAGTATGATACATCCCATATATTGTTTAATAATAAGGTTATGTAGTCAATATCCAAATTTACTAAACCTTTGAGTTATTAGTCTACATTTTATTGTGAGTTGTAATGGCTATTAAAGTGTAATAATGCTATATTAATGCATTCATTTATCATCTTATCTCTGTTGGTATCAAAATTATGTTTAGTTTGTTTTTGGGATTAGATTAATAATTATAAGGGTAACTAACTTGAAGAAACATATGATGATAAAAAAAGAATCATTGGTTGATATGAAGGTGTTATAGTGAAAGACATCATAGGTTTGGTTTAAATATTCATAATTTTTTTTACTCTAATGTTATAATGATATATTTATTTATAACACAAGATTAATACTTTTGGTATTATTAAATTGTATAAACCTAGAGGAAGTGACTTAAAAACGATTCTAGTAGAGAATGTAGTGAGTTACCCAATGAAAAACCGAATGGGATGGGTGATGGAGTGGTGATAATCCTGGAAATGTTATCCTAGGTAACAAGTAATAAATTGAACCATGTAAAGCTAATAGAAACACCAAATAAATGTAAAATATCTATATGTTTTTATGTGACAATGAACACTATCATTTAGTATAAATTTTATGCAAATAATTTTCATTAAATTGAGAAAATTGATAGAAAATATATATTATATTTTTCAATTCTCTATGCATGATAAGGTAATTTTGGTTATTTATTATTCAAAGGGTCAATATGGCTAATGATATAATTCAATCAAGAACAATGGTAAAAAGGGGAAAAATAACCCTATAAAATTATATGAGTGTAAGTAAATATTCCTCATGGATATTTTTATATAAAATAATTGCATCAAAATAGAGAAAATATTCCTTGAGCTTAATTAAAAGGATGATGAATCAATTGGTTCATTTGAATAAAATAACATTAGAATGTAATATTACACATATTGTTTTATTAGATATTCTAAAAGTATAATCAATCAATTCTTTAGTGGTATAAAACTGAGTCTCTGAAAAGAATTATATATAAGGTACTTTTGTTGCTATGAAGAAGTTGTTTGATTTTCACTTATGGTTAAATTAAAATTATATCTTCTCATTATTCTCATGAATTTGAGGATACTATAAAATAATATATTATCATTGATTTTCAAGTAACAAAGACCATGGAGGAATGGAAATTAAACTCTATACTTGTGAATTATGTGGATTGAAGAATTCAGAAAATTGGATCAAAGGAACAAGGAAATGTTTTATATGTGGAAGAGTAGGCCCTTGGGAACATGATTATCATATAGGAGGTTGATTAATACATTGGAGGAGAATAAAAATTAGAATAATGAACCACAAACACTTTTAGGTGTCTAGTTTATAGATCTTGATAATTATAAAAATAAATAACCCACTCCAAGGGTGAATGGGGAAAATAAACACTAACCACTTCCAAAGTCAAATGAGAAAGGAAGAGCCTAGGAAATCACAAACATAGAAGTTGATAATGATAAAAAAGTGGTGGAAGGCACCCTAATTTTCTACACTTTAACTGTGAGTGTATTATTTCATTTAGGATAATCATAAACCTTTAAATTTATTATGTTTTTAAAGAAAATTTATACACTTCATAATCCGTTATATATTTAATTATCAATGAAAACACTCATAGTTGCGATGATTTCTTCCAAATTAAACCACACCTCTTAAATTAATATTTGTGAAAATATAATGGAAATCTAGTTTTTCTTACTATAGTATAATTCAAAATGATATTTGGCACAAAATATCTCTCTCTAAACATATATAAAAGATTTTTTTGAGAAATATAATAACATTTCATATGCAAAATCATATAATAGTAAAATATTAATGTATGGATGATTATATGGTCTAATTAGAAACTAATTTCATAATATGGGTACTGATAGAAAATATTTCAGAATATATGGATCAAATGTTTTCATAGGAACCATCCATTAATGAAATTCCAATCATACTAAAATATATTGATATATTTCCCCATGAATTTTCTAGTCCACTCTCACAATATGAGGTTGAATTTTTAATTGAACTTATAAATGGTTCTATACCTATGTAAAAGAGTCCTTATTTAATATCCCCCATTAAATAAGAATAATTGATGAAATATCTATAATAGAATATCGAAGGAGTTTTATATTCCCAAGTGATTCGTTATAGGGTACATTAGTCCAATTTATTGATAAGAAGGATGGGTCAATGTGTATTTGCCTTGTTTTTTGGGAACATAACAAAATTTAAATCAAGAAAAAGTATACTCTATCATGTATTGATGATTTTTTGGATCAACATATATATGATCAATAATTATATACAATGAATCATTTATTTTGATATCATAAACATAGGGTGAAGAGGAAGGATAAAGAAAATTAACCCTTAGGTATAATTTTTGGACAATACGATTCCACATTGATTGAATTTGGACATACAAATATCCTTTCCATCCCTATAAATTTAATGAATAAATTACTTATATTTTTTTTACAAATCTATGGTAGTCATTATTGGCGATATTATCATATATTAAATAAATAAGGAATCACATGAAGACCATTTGAATATTGTTATAATGACTTTATGAGATTAAAAATTATATTCCACATTTAGAATGTGTGAATTTTGCTACATATTCTATCAATCATGGGTTTTATAATCATAATATAGGGTATATTTATGGATCCCTCAAAGAAATGTGTGACTTAAAATTGTCCTAGACCATCATCTATAATATATATTCCTAGTTTATAGAGATTGGTAAAGATAACATAAAAAATTGTGAAAACTTTATCATGATAATAAAATACACTAACCAATATAACAGAGAAGGTTGTAAATTTTCACTAGACTAAAGAATCTGAAAATGGAACCAAGGAGATTAAGAAGTGTTTTGTTACTACATATATACTTAAACTTCCCTACAGTGGATAAGGTCCTGGGATATATAGTGTTTCATAAAATAAAGGATTTGTATATAGCCTCATGAAAAATGAAAATGTGATATCATATGACTCAAAACAATTGATAGACCATAAGAAAAATTAATCAATAATTAGTTTAAAGTTTTCTATAGTAATTTTTGGATTAATGATTTCAAGGAATTATATTTGTGGGTGATGTGTGATACATATACTTATCATAAGAGATTAATGTTTATATTCAAATAAAAGGAGTTTACCTTGTGTAAAAATAGTTGGTTAGAGTTAATCATGGATTATAATTTCTCAACAAATTACCATCCATGGAATGAAAACAAGGTGATCGATTATATATATAGGAAAAATCATGCTACAATATCCATGATAAATATCATAAGGGTACACATCATATTGGATATGAAAAGGATTCATTTGAGAATCATAATGTATTGGATAAAATACATCCATTAATGAATTATTTATCAACCATTAATCTTTGTGACAATTAAGGAGGTATATGAAGATGATATGGAGATACAATATATTGTTGGAAATTTTCACAAGTTAAAACTTGAAAAAAGATCAATTTGGAACCTGGATGTGTGTCTCATCCAGTATAGTTCTAACGTAGAATATTTAAGATGATGGAAAATGATCATAATTTTCTATTCACAGAGAAAATGAAAAGATTTATAGTGATCTTAAGGACCATGTGTAGTGGGAAAATATGATAATAGAGATATTGGAGTATATATATCGATGGTTGTTCTACTAAAAAGTCAAGGATAAAAATAATAAGTCTTTAGGGATTATGAGACTATTACTCATGCCTATAGGAAAATTGGATAACATTACAATGGATATAATTATATGAAATTCTCAAACATTTAATGGAAATAATTATATCTGGATGGTGATGGATTAACTTACAAATGTAACACATTTATTCATCATTAATGAGGATTTATCACTTGATTAACTTGATCTGATATACATATTGAAAATTGTACTATTACATTTAATACCACTAGTAATTTTATTTTATCGAGATCCAAGGTTCATATCAATGTTAATGAGATATCCTGAAAAGGAATAGAATATAGAGCTAGGCTTTAGCAGAATTTATAATCTTAAAAATTACGATCAATATAAAATAAAAACTCATATATTAGAAGATATACTAAGATATTTCTCAATATATTTCAATGTTTTTTTTTGGATCAACATATTCTACTAGTCGAGTTCTCTTTTAAAAACAGTTTCCACTCTAGCTTCTAAATGGAACCATATGTAGATTTATATTAGAGGATATGAAGAACACTATCATAATATGATGGTTTTTGGTAGAGTAAGATATTATAATGAAAATTTTCTCAAGTAATGAAGGAGAAGGTTCAAAATATCCTATGAAATAATAAAGAAGAAAAAATTCAATAGAATAGATATACTGATAAACATAGACAAGTTATGGATTGTGGGGATAGTAACAAAGTATTTCTATGAATATCTTCTTGGAAGAGTGTTACAAGATTCATGGAAAAGGTAATTTTTATGTACGATACATCTATCCCATTAATATTCATTATCATGTATAGATTGTAGAATTATACATATATCTTCAATTAAAACTCTCATAGGTGCATGATTTATTTCGTGTTTTACTTTTGAAATTTTTTATATCAGACCCATTACATGTATAAAACTTATAATCCATAGAATTAGAACATGATATCTCTTATAAGGGGCATCGAGTAGAGATTTTTGATAGTTCTTATAATGTGTTTTGAAACATGGTCACTCACTAGTCATGGATTTATGGTATAATTACATGGTTGGGGGTTCTATATGGGAGCATGAGGATGTCATAGATAATAGTAGCCTCATTTGTTTCATCAGAGCAATGAAATTATGATGATGAATATCTTCTAATGGGAGAGAATGTAACATCCAAAAATTTTAGTATAAAATTACCCTTAAATAAAACTCCAATGCCTCTTAACTTTTCTAAATGAACACATCAAAATATAGTGAAAAAATATTTCTTCCATTAAGGTATAACATTATAAAGGAATAAATATTACAACATAGCTAAATAGAATAAAATTGGGAAAATTAAAAAAAGAATAAAACAAAAAGTAAAAAAATATTTAACAAGAATAAAATTTCTCTTATTCATATTTTTAATGAAAACAATCCTAGATATGATAATTATTTTAATGAATACAAAACTTTTGAGATTTCATAAACTTATTTTCAAAAAAAATTAGAGAATTAGATGAATGATTTTGACAATGTGTACGAGGCCATATATGGGAATATAATATACCAATTATATATATTTGGTTGTTGGTTAAATGGTAATTGTTAAATGGTTATTGGATAAATGATTATTAATAACAAATTTATCCTATAGGTATATTTCAGATCATATAATAGAAATATAGAAGCTTAAAATTTGAGATAAATATTATATTAGGTATTTAATATAAATAATAAGATACTAATTCATTAGAGAAAAGGTCTTTTAATGAAATTGTTTAGTATTAAATGATAATTTTAATTAAATTATAAAATTTATAGAAATATTTATATAAAAATGTAATGCTAAAATTAAATAAATATATTATGAAATGGGGGTAAAATTATTTAATGTTAAAAAATATATTTTATAAATAATATTTTTTCTATAGCGTGTGTCTTAATAAATTTAATAGACCATGAATAAATATTTTTATTTATATAATTTATATTTTTATATTTATAGTAAAATAATATTATGCCCATATAATGATTATTACCTGATATAAAACAAGATTATTTCCACTTTTTATGCTTTAAAAATATATTTTTATAAAAAATATTTTTTAATCAATTATGAATTTTTATTTTAATAAACTAAATATATTATAGTTAGATTATTTTTTTATGAAACAATATAATCTATATGTATAAACATGGAGTTAAAAACTCATTTAATTATTAGTAATATTGTGAAATATGAATGAAAACATGCAATGGGTAGAATTTTATTCTTTAAAAAAATTATTTTCCAATATATTTAATATTTTCATTTAAATGTTAAATTTAGTATACATAGAAATATCATATGATTAAATTTAGACCATATTCTAAATTTGTGTATTAAAATTAGGTAAGAGATATTATATTTTATTTTTTGTAGAAAAATTATGATTGGTAATATTTAAATAAAGTAAAAAATATGCAAAATACTCTAAAATAACAAAACTTAAATTTGAAATGAATAAATAAATATAAAATATTTTTATAAGGATTTTTTTTTGGATTGGTAGTAATTCCTACAATTCCTAGTAACATTTCCTTTAAAACTCAACTAATTCCTAAAATATTCCATCATTACCCTTAATGAAATTCATGGTTCCTCGAAAATTTCCCCAACTTTCACCTATAAAAGGAGATCTCTTACATTCATCAAAAACCTCATCTATCATTATAATTTCTCTCAAACACCTACCAAATAAATACTCTTAATTTTCTCTTCCATGTTTGTAATCCTTTGGTCAAAATAAAGATGATTTTTTCCTTTATTATAAGGGTTGTTGTTGTGAGAAAGAGTTATTCCATAAAAGTAAGTAACAAGTTATCCTTCTCCATTTTAGTTTACTTTATAATCTTAAATATTAATAAATCCTTTTTAAAACTATAATGATGTATTATTAACATCATTAGGATTCTGTAAAATGATATCACAACTACATAATTTCATATTCTTACTCATTCATTCATTATGACATATTATCATTTATATTTTTTACCACATATATGAATGTTTATATAATACTTCAACCTTGAATTTTTAATAAATCCTAAATACTTTTAGTGTTTGATAATAATGATTAAGTTTTTTTATGTACTCAATTTTATAATAGTAATATATATATGTGTCATGAACCACATTCACTAAGATGAGGAAAGGGACAAAAAACTTCCAAACCCTTCCTTCTTCAAGTTAATAGAGAGATAATGACCCCTAAGTCCCACCTTCAATAGGCCCTAGAGTGGTGACTAGAACCAAGGGTATATAATCTTACGTAAAATGGAAGTCATTAGCCTTTTTATTTAATAAGATCAGGATATAAGATGGTAAATTCTAAAAAAATCTAAAAACTGAAAGTAAAAATAAATCCAAAAAATCTATTCCCATATGCGTGCTCAAAATAAACTGATACAAGGTATAAGAAAACTATGATTAAAAGTACCAAAATAAAGAAAAGCAGCAACGACAACTCATGAATCCCAAGCTGGTAAGGTCTGGCACAATCCTCAAAGTCCTCCTGGAAACCTGAATGGAGTTTTATATATGTAGGGTGAGTATATAGGTATAATCAATAGGGAAAACCAAAAGTTCCCATGCACAAGTGGGTAGGCATTCTAATGCCCTGTGAGAAATAGAGATAACCAAAACACCTCGCAAGGAAAACTACCCACCCAGCCTCATTAGGCAATACTCCCCAAATAACGCAAGTCAAGCAAAGTAATAGTAATAGCACATTGATATTTGGGTACCCCACACTTCTTTCCCATTAGTTATTTATGACATCCTACCCATTAAGCCTCCCCCATAAGTCCCACTACAGTCCCAATTCCGCCCCAACAACAACCTTATGGGATATCACAACCACGCATCCTGCTCGTAGACACCTGGGCCACAACAGCCACACAATTACCCACCCATAGACACCTAGGTCACCATAACCACACACATCCTTGACCATAGACACTTGGGCCACAACAACCACTATCACACCAGAAGACACCTCAGCCTCATCCCAAAGACACTTGGGAAACAATCCTACCCACACACTCCTGGGCCAATAACCCAAACACACCCTACCCAAAGAGTCTTGGTCCATAATGATATTTAGGCCATCACAACATGCCTGAAGAGTCTTGGGATACATGGGAGAGGGAACAGAAAGGAGATAATAACCATCCACTCATAGGAATATTGGAAAAAACACCCTCCCCTGTGAAATGGGGGTGTTCTGCATGAAGTTCTCAACATGGTTGAAGTGCGTATAAGAAAAAAAAGAACTGATCTTTATATATATAGGTAAATAAGAACTCATCCCAACCTAAGGGTTCCAAAAGTAGCTCATACAAAAACACTCTCATTACTCTTTATACATGCACAAAAACACAACAACCACAACTAGAGAAAAACCCATTTCTAGAAAACAATTCCCCATTGAACCCATTATTATTATCATGTTCAATTGATTCTATTTAATTATTAGTTCACTATCAAGAAACTAACAATAATAACCATAATACAAATACAACAACTAAAACAAAACAGCCAAGCATTCCTTTAAGTATTCCCACCCAGTTCTCTTGTAGTCACAATATCAAAAGGGATCTGTGAGATCCCACAATGTACGAGATGTTGGAGTTGGTGGACTAGAACCAACTAATTTTTAATTTATTCATTAAATAAACACCTTATCACATATTGATTATTCTTCTGCATGACAATGCATGTGATAATGTCCCAAGGATAGCTGTTGCATTAAAGGGTCATAGTGGATCCCTGGAATGATGAGAACCTGGAAGTGCCATAACACTGTTCTTGAATATATGTTCTATGACCGGATGATGTTATTTTAAGGACAAAAATAATACAAGCCATTAGGGGTGAGGACTAATAAAACTTTGAGGCACCTTATTATGGTGTGCACCCTTGGTAATATCTTGGAGGATATTATGAGAACGAGACCTGCCAGTAGGAAATCCACATTTCATAGTGTCATTGGATGTTCCTCTCTATAGACATGTGTATTGGTCCTTAGACTTTAAGATTATTATTAATGGGTATTAAAAATTGCGCACTTAGATGTATTGAAAAAAGCTGCGATGACACACTGTTCGCAACAAGGTAGGATACGTTGGGTGTGTCACGAGTGATACTGAAATAATAGATAACGCGAGAAAGGATTTGTCCCTTTTGTTCCATAACAAAAGTAGATATCTAAGGACCTTTGATGGAATTGATATAGCATATATAAATCCATGGCCATGGCAAGGTATGGGCGATTTCGATTCTAGGAAGTCAAAGAAAGAATAATCAAGCACATGGGTTGATGCCACTAGCATGAAACCCGCTTGATTTGAGATATCATGACAAAGGGATTATATTACACGGTAAGCGTTCGTATGAGGTGACATGTCATTGCGGCATTAACTTATTTCTCTATGGGTTCCTTGGTGTGTTTTTAGACACTAACCTTGTACTTTAGGAAGGCTCCTCCTAATGCCACTAAGAAAGAGACCTAGAGGGTCACACACTAAATGTGTCCATGTATCTCAGTTAAATATTAATTTAAAAAATTAAATAAATATTATTACCGACTGTGGTTTAATAATTATTTGAGGATTCCTGATCACATTTATTTTGACACTAGTTATTCGGGAGAATATATTTTGGGCAAAATAATACATATTTATTAGCGAGTAATGTAGTTACATTTATTTAATAAATAAATAGCCATTACTCAAGGTCTAATAAATGTGGAGGAAATAAAGAAAAATAAAAAAAAGATAAACAAGTCGTGTACATTGAACGTACACGCCGTGTAGTTTTCATAGAAAATGAGTACACACCGTGTATTAATGATTACATGCCATGTAGTTTTTCTAGTCAGGATTTTGATGAAATAATGGCGTTTTATTAAATGATATTTTTTATAATCAGTGTGGGCACATGTAAAGGAATTAATAATTCGACATAGGGGTTTTCAATAAGATTTAATGAAATACATAAAATGCATAACGCATTTATTTATTGTCATAACTCTATAACCTCAAACCCAATTATAAATATCCTCACAACCCTAACACTTTTCTAGAGAGAATCATTGTGCACACAAATTCTGGAGAATTCTCTCAATAATGAAAGAACTCCTTCCTCTAGGAATTCTCTCAAGACTGAGAGAGATCCTCCTCCATCGGGTCATGGCGATCTAAGGTGGACAATGCAAGAGAAGGATTATCTATGCTAGAACCTAGAGATTCCTTTGGTGACGTCTAGAGTTACGTGGTTCACATGTGGATCACCTCTAGAGGAAGTATACACTTGGATTCTACGACACAATGAAGAATCACATCGGATCACGACCAGAGACATCAATGAAGAAAGAATTACATCAAGGTAATTCTTGTCAACTAATTAAATTAATTATAACCAACATTTGAATATCCTATCTTTATGGTTCCGGGACTCCCTCTTTTGTTTTCATTCTTCGTTCTATTATAAATATCTGAAATTTTATTATCGTGACAGATCTCAGATTAATCAATTTTAATGCTAAAATTAAAGTTGGGAAAACCCATCAACGTGCTTCCGTTGCGCCCAGAACCTACTAGTGGTATCAGAGGGGTCGTATAGTTGATTATAATTATTTAGCTTTTCGTTGGTGGTTTATGCATTTAATAATTTAGTTGTTTCAATTCAAGTTAATTGTTATTTAAATATGAATCTTAATATCTGTTCCTCCCCTCTCGTTTCTCATTCACTTTACAGAAATGAATTTTTCTTTTAATTTTGATAAAAATAAAATAGAGGAAGTCATCCAGAGGTTCCAAAAACTCCTGGCCATACAACACTAGAATACACAGTGTGTATTCAGAAGTACACGCTGTGTAGTCTAGGTTCAATGCATTGACTGATCTACCAAATCAGGCCGTGTATTGGATCCTATCTAAGTCATTTATGACACCGTGTGTTGACCAGGAATAGGTGGCACATGGTTTCCGGATTACACGCCATGTGGTCCAACTGAACACGGCGTGTAGTCCTTTAAAGTTAGGGTTGGAACGTGTACCCCGTACATGGATTGCCTGGCTAGAAACTGTGTAACACGGATACTACATGACATATGTCCAAAAGAACACGCCATGTACTCTGAAAATTTATGAAGAACATCCACACGCCATGTCCCCGGGCGTGTACTTCGGATGGACGGTGAACAAAAGTACACACCATGTAGTCAGAACTACACACCGTGTACTCATCCAAATTACACAGATTTATAAAAATTTATTATTACATTATATAAACCCTTGAGATGTATACCATAGTGCAGGTGTAAAGCTAAGGAACAACATGTGATAGGTGTTTTATATATATTTGTTTAATTTAACATTTGCGTAATGAATGGGAATTCATCAGATTGCCTCCAAGATACAAGTTATGTACAAAGATAATTTTAAATGAATTTATTTATTTAAAATTATGATGGATAAGAATCTCAATGAAATTCATAAAAAAGGTTTTAGATAAAAGGATTGATTAATTAAAGATAATTAATTTATTCGATCGTGATTTATCTTAAACAAGAATGATTAAATAATTGAATGCTAGTTTTATTAATGTGTAATATCGTTGCATGTATAGATGATCATGAGCTAGACCAAGACCTTTGTATTTGAATGGGTTCTTTTAATTTATTTATTTAAATTAAATTTGTTGGTCTGTGAGCCTTCTCCTCATTAATATGTAGGGCCTACATGCCCAAGGTTTATTTTATGTAAAACCCCTTTTACCCCTCACCTGTGTGTGAGATAAATGCATATGTAATGGATGAAGCTCCCAAGCTAGTTGAGGCAGCCCAAGTCAAGAGCCAAGGTGAAACCAATCCAGGGAGATACAAAGGTGGACAGGTGGAAAGATGTAAACACGAACTCAAAAGGTTCAAGGTGTTTCTCTCCTAGGTCTTGGGTTAGTTTATTAACCACTAGATAAACTAACCAATAGAACAAGCTCATGATCATACTATTTATTTTATTTCTATTTGTTACATGGTTTATTTATTGTGGGTGTGTTGTCATGATCACACAATTAATGAATTAAACAAGCATTCAATATGGAACTAAAATAAGACCGGATAATGCATAAATATTATCTTAGACATGGTTAATTACTTAAGTATATACCAATTAATATTAACAAGCATGTAATCAAAGATAATAAAATGGAAATTTACGTATAAGGATAAAATCCCTCAAAGAAATATAAAGTCGATATATCCTTCTATAATATTGGATAGAATCGAACCATAGTTCAAAGTGCTTGACCAACCCTTGTTGGGGTGCTTTCAATTATCAGGGAATTCTAATTCAAGGTTTTGGATTGACTTGACTTGGTTCACATCAAGGGTTGACCACCATAGCAGGACTTGGTGTGACCAAGAGGAAAAGGTTGAGGAAATCCAAAATAAAAGGATTTCAAGATTGGGGAATCCACTCAGTGGATCAAGGATCTGCGAGTTAATGCAGTTGGAATTTGAAATTCCTACCTAAAACCCTTCAAGTTTCTTGACCAACCCTAGTTGGGGTAATGAAAAGAAAAATATGGATCCTTTCCACTAGAATATTCAGGAAACAGAATATTCCTAAGTCAATGGTGAGGGCTATTGGATTTAAATAAAACAGTGGGAGACTAATAAGTATTAATTTATTTATTTGTCTCAGTTTTATAATAAAGTACTAAAACCTTTGCTCATCTTAATTTGTAGAAATGGAAAGAAAAAATGACTTCAAACATATCATTGCGAACCATACTCAAGAAGGAAAACCTTCTCACCAACACCAATTTCTAAGAGTGACAGAGGCGTTTACGAGTCATCCTTTGCCATGAGAGGAAGTTGCATGTGATGGAAGAGCCTATTCCAGTTGTGCCAGGAAAAGAGGCTAGTGATAAAGAACTATCTCTCTATATGAAACACATGGATGATGCCACATATGTCCAGTGTTTTATGCTATCGTCCATGTCTAATGAGATATTGAAGAAACATGAAAACATGGATGCGTATAGCATGATGTATCACCTTAAGGATATCTACTAAGAGAAGGCAAGACTGGAGAGATATGAGATCTCAAATGCTTTGTTTACAACTAAGATTGGAGATTCTGTTCCAGTTAGGGCTCATGTAGTCAAGATCATTGGCTATATTGAATGCCTGGACATCTTAGGGATTAAGTTCCCGGATGAGTTGCGTACAGATCTCATCTTATCATCACTGTCCAAGACCTTCTCTAGCTTCATTGTCAATTATAACATGAGCAACAATGAGAAGAGTATATCAAAACTTCTAACCTTAATTCTTCAAGTCGATAAGGACATGGGGTGTGACAAAACCGTAGTCCTTATGATGAATAAGAAAAGGAAGGAAAAGGAAAAGGCGCCAAAGACTTATAAACAGTCTAAAGCCCCCGAGCGCCGTCCTTCCAAGAAAGGGAAGATCTAGAGGTAGGGAAAGGAATGGGAGGCAGTATGATTTTCATGTGGTAAGAAAGGCCACTAGAAGAGGAACTACACCCAGAAGCATGGGGAAGCTAAAGGTGCGTTCGTTATCCAATGTAATATTTCCATTTCTACACATTGGGTATTAGATATATCTTGTGGGGCTCAAATATGTATTCAAATGCAGTAACCAAGTAGATTTAGAAAGATTACTAGAGGAGAGGTGGATATTTGAGCTGCCAATGGCATGAGGCTAGCTGTGTTGGTCATTGGCGATTACCACCTCTCATTGTCGACTAGGATGATCTTGGTTTTACATAACTGTTATTATGTGCCTAGTGTTACCAAGAACATAATTTCTGTAACGACCCAAAGATTCATTAATGGAAATTACTCTTGATCTAGTTAAATGTCTCTTTATGTAAAACTTTTATATAAAATTTCAACTTATTTAGTTTTATGTTAAGAGTTGTGACCGTTACTTTTGTAGCCGTTGAATAGTGATCACATGATTAGTATAAATATAAGGCTTTAACGAACCCAATTTACTCAGACAAAATAAGTAATAGCCTCATCCAGAAGAATTTCTCCATACAAAGCCCATTTTTCTGAGCTTGGAAAAGAGGTGGCATCTTTGGG
Organism: Viscum album; assembly: GCA_963277665.1. Taxonomy (NCBI): domain Eukaryota; kingdom Viridiplantae; phylum Streptophyta; class Magnoliopsida; order Santalales; family Viscaceae; genus Viscum; species Viscum album. The sequence continues at coordinate 513,065,319 of OY728145.1, forward strand.
CTTCGCTCTTGACCAAGCCCAAGCTGAGCTTCACCATGTCAAGCTCGAACAAGACTGTCTATGGGAAAAGTGGAAGTTGATTGAGATTACCACTCGAGCGATGTTATCTGATCCACCCCATGATTCTATCACCATCGCACACCCTTAGGTCTTACGTGGCTGTTTTAAGGGGTTATGTAACAAATCACTAGTGCTATGTTCATGTACATTATTTTTGTATATAATAATGAATATACTTTCTTGTCATTATTGATACATTGTATATAGTTTTTAAAGTACAAATAGTGTTTTTAGTTATTATTTAATTAAGAATTCTATTTTATTAAATTAATAGATTTTTGAATTAAATAATATTTTAATAAAATATTATTATTATTATTAAATTAATTTTTATTAAAAATAAATAATCTTATAGTTTTATGAATGCAATTGTAATTTTTATTAAGGTTTGAAATCCATTTTTGTCAAAACACGTGAATTTTCGATAAATGTCGGTATTAATTTTAAAAGTGAAAATTAACATATTTAGAAAATTATCTAGATAAAATAAATGTTATTTCTGGAATCAGGATGTCGAAATTATCCAACGGTGAATTTTTCATAATTTTCTGAGACAGTCAAAGTTTTGGGTAAAAATTAAATACCGTTTAAATATATAATGTGTTTTATGACATCATAATGACCCAATAGTGATGTAATAAAATTATATAAGATTTATGTTCGGACAATATATGTTTTACCATTAAAATAATGTGATTTTGGGTTTGTTTGACTTATTTTACAAAGCATTAATGGACCCCTCAAGACTTATTAAACATCTTGTCTTTTTAAATTATTTTCCATGGGAGTGTGACTCACCTCCACATAATCAACCCCATTATTTTAAGAAGTTTGGACTTTGTCCTTATAAAATATTGTTTTCCTCTACCCCTTTCCAAAAACCATGGGAAAAAACCATGAGCTGATTTTTGGTTTGGATTAGTTTAATGTAAGGGGTCCCAAACCTAAATAATAAAGAATTCACTCACCTTTCCTATATAAACCCACCCAAGCTCCAACTTCCTCCTCACTCAATGCTTTTGGAGTTCATCCAACCTCTACCCTACTCTCTCTAGAATACTCCCAAGGTGCCCCAAGCTCCCAAGAAGCCTCTCTCAAGCCTCTCTCAAGCCTTTGGAAGCACACTTCCAAGTAAGGGTTTTTTCTTCCTTTCTCATTTTTGTCAAATTTTCTTTAAGTTGTTTTGCCATTTTAATTTCAATTATGAATATTGGGGTATGGTTTCACACCTCCCTCAAACTTTCCTCTTTATGTTTGAATGATGGGATACAATTTCTCTATCATTAAATTTCTCCCATGTACACCTGTTACTATGCCGAAATTCTGAAAGGAACTTCTCTCTCCTCATTTACATTCAAGCAATACTTTTTTATCATGAATCTAAATTCCATTACAATTTTTCGAACATGTATCTATATGAACTCATTACTGTACATTACATGTAAATATGATTAGGAACCCCTTTCCCTATCATCAACCATTTTTATGAATTCTTATGTCACACTGTTACGCTACCGAAATCACACCGATTTTCTAAGACAATGCCATTGTGTAGTGAATACCATGCCCATTTCTCCATGAAGGGTATTCAACTTTATGCACATTTAATTATTGATTATAAAGTTTCATGTATAAATTCCACATTCCTTTATCATGGAATAAATGATTATGTTTTATGAATCCATGTTTTATGATCCATGTGGCACACTTATGCATGAAATGAAATGTTTAAGAAGGGTGCGCCCTTATAGCGCTCCAATGTATTGGGTAAAGTATAGTATCATGATACGTCATGTTCAATGAGTGTTGACTCATGATAATTCAAGTTCAACGAGGGTTTACACGTGCTTCATGTGCAATGATAATTTACTCATGCTCCATGTGCAATGAGCCTTGGATCATGCTAATTCCATGTTAAGTGTTGTTGCCACATTTCCATGTTATGATTATCATGATTTATCATGACTTTATGTTCATGTTCCTCTTGTGATATATTGAAATGCCTATTGTCTAACATGTATTGTACTCCTCATGTATTCCGTGTTTATTCCCTTACTGGGCTTTATAGCTCACCCTTTTCTTATGCATGTCCTCAGGTTATCCCATGCAATGCTATGTACGAGGGAATGTAGTGGTCATGTAAAGGAAGTTTTAAATAAAGATGTTGTATTTCATGTTTTAAGTTGTTATGTAATGATCCTAAGCTCCAAAGACACTAGACCTATCGATCTTCCATGTTGTATCAAGTGAATAGTTTATGTAATAAGTCATGTTTAAGTTTGTAATAAAATAAGGGTTTTCATAGTTGGTATCAGAGGATAGGTTTAGTTATTTTTGGGATTAGGATTAGAAAACCCTAGTAAAGCCTTAGATACAAGACTAAGTATGATAAGAACAACCCTAAGTTTTGGTAAGTACTGAGTTAGTGTTTTATCAAACAAATACATCCCTGTCTGGATACGAGCTAGTAGAGGCGGCTCTGGCACAGATATATCCTAGGGGTAAAACTCGAAAACACTGCTTTGAGCTAGACTCGAACGAGAACTGGTTCATGACAACAGGCATTGCTGCACTCTTGGTTATGACACTCCCGAGGGGTATGTTTTGATAAATTCACAAGCTATGAACCCTTATTAAGCGAATTAAAAAAAATTCCCCTAAGAATATATGTTAGAAAGTAGATCATGAAAAGCCTAGATTGAAGCCTATAGACTCATGAGTTAAGGAAATAAAAGTTTATTTGTAAGTCATCAACTTTTGTTTTTGGATTACCCTTTATGTGTTACCCCCTAGATTTACTTTTATTCTAGCCAATTGCCGGTAATAGGAGGAATCAGGCTAACAACTGATGTGAAGATCAGTGTGATGACTGTACTAATGAGATGCCCAATACAATGGGAGTGGGAATAGTGAACTTTGTCACGCTTCTCTCTCATCTAACTCAAGAATTGGATAGAAACACGGGTCAAGAGGAACGTCCAACCCCCCCTAAGAAGGAACAAGTTGCTATCGATAGCTTCATGAGACAAAGGCCTCTTACTTTTAGTGGATCATCTGATCCCATGATCGCTGAATAATTGATCAACTCCATTGAAAAGATCTTCTCCATCATTCAATGTTATGAATAAGAGAAGGTTCTCCGGGCAGCTTATTGTATGGAGGGTGAAGCTGATCGATGGTGGATGTTGATAAAAAATACGAAGCCTGAGGAGGAGATCGAGGCATTGGAATGGAAGGATTTCTGGAATATGTTTTTCGATAAATATTTTCCATGCACCCTCTGACTTAAGATGGAAAGGGAATTCTTTTACCTCAAGTAAAAAGATGAAGAATCGGTTGGAGCGTACGAGGAAAACTTCACAAGGCTTGCACGATACACTTCCGAATTTATCGTTACCCCCGAATGCAAGGTTGACCGCTTCTTTGGTGGGCTGAAGCCTAGCCTGCGGAAATCATTAGCGATCCATGACTTCGACAGCTATGAGGAAATTGTCGGATGTGCTCTCAAGGTTGAAATAGAGATCAGGGAATCATAGGGGTATCGTGGGGACAAGAAGCATAAGGTAGACTTCAATCCTGGCAGTCCGATGGATAAATCCAATGATGCTAAGAAGATCCATCACCCCACTTTCCAAAAGTGCGGAAAGAAGCACCCTATAAATTTCCTCAAGGGGACGAGGAAATGATTTAGGTGTGGAAGAGAAGGGAACCTAGCTGTTAACTATCAGCAAGAAAGACCCGAAGCTGCGACAGAGGAGAGTAACGCTCCGTTCGAACCTCAACGCATTGTTCATTGCTACAACTGCTAAGAACCGAGGCATTTTGAAAATCAGTGCCCTAATCCAAGGGTTTTCGGAGGCAACCAAAAACCTCCAAGGCAGCAAGGAAGAGATTTTTCCATCACTTTTGCAGAAGTGAACCTTGAAAACGAAGTGGTGACAGGTACTCTAGTTATTCATTCAAGAATAGAGAACATACTTTTTGATTCAGGTTTTATGCATTCTTTTATATCTGAAAAGTTTAGTAGAACAATCCCAGCACCACCATAAATCATGTAAGTGAAGATGTCGGTGAGTATGGAAAATGTGTCAATCATTACATCCCATGAATATAAGTACTCCCCTATTATAATTTGTGGATTGAATTTACTAGAGAACCTCGTCATACTCTCTCTGGTAATTTGATGCAATTCTTGGCGTGGATGGACTTTCCTTATATAGAGCCAACATAAATTGTCGGGAGAGGGAAATCACACTCTATATGGAGAATCAAACCCCGATTCTTTACAAGTGTAAGGAGGAAGATGAATCTCCTTTAGATCCATTATCTCAAGCATGGATATTACTTCCCTATGAGCATGAATATCTGGCTCAGATGATTGAGTCCAAGGAAGAAACCACCCTTGAAGAAATGCCTATTGTGAGGGAATTTGCTGAAGTGTTTCCCGAGGAACTGCCTGGTCTTCCTCCTAAAAGAGACGTTGAATTCTGAATTGAACTTATACCAGGGGCTCTACCAATATCCCAGACTCCATATATAATGGCTATCATGGAGCTTGAAGAGGTGAAGAAACAACTACAGGAGAATCTGGATAAAGGGTTTATATGCCCAAGTGCTTCACCATGGGATGCACCAGTCCTCTTCGTCAAGAAGAAGGATGGTTCAATGTGGATTTGCATCGATTATCGTGAACTTAAAAAAATCATGATAAAGAAAAAGTATCCTCTGCCACAGATTAATGACTTGTTCGATCAGCTATGCGGAGCACAATACTTCTCCAAGGTATATTTGTGGTCGGGATATTATCAAGTAAGGGTGAAGAAGGAAGATGTCCCCAATACTGCTTTTCAAACAGGATACAGGCACTATGAATTCATAGTAATGACTTTCGGACTCACTAATGCTCCAAAAATCTTCATGGACTTGATGAATAGAGTCTTTAGATATTACCATGACAAATTTGTGGTAGTCTTTATAGATGATATTCTAATATACTCCAAAACCAAGGAGGATCATGAGGAGCATTTAAGAACTATACTAGATACTTTGCGCAAGGATAAGCTCTATGAAAAGTACAACAAGTGTGAGTTCTATTTGAAGGAGGTCTCATTATTGGGCCATATCATCACAAGTAATGAGATTTATGTGGATCCCTCCAAAACAGATGCAATTGAGGGATGACCGAGGCCAACATTGGTAACAGATATCCGTAGCTTCTTGGGGTTATCTAGATATTATCGAAGATTTGTGAGAAATGTGTCATGATTGTCCAACCCTCTTACGAAGCTAACTCTAAAGGGAGTAAAGTTTTCTTGGAGTGATGAATGCGAAGAAAGCTTCAAGGATTTGAAAAGGAGGCTTATCACTATGCCCATTCTCACTTTACCCACAAGTGGGGAAATTTTTGTGGTATTCAGTGATGCTTCGAAGAAAGGCTTAGGTTGTGTGCTGATTCAGAATGATAAAGTGATATCCTATACCTCAAGGCAGTTGAAAATCCATGAGCAAAACTATCCAACGAATGATCTGGAGTTGGTGGTGGTGATCTTTGCCTTGAAAATCTGGCGACATTATCTCTATGGGGAGAAATGTGAGATATATACTGACCACAAGAGTCTTAAATATATATTCACACAAAAAGTGCTTAATATGTTCTAGAGAATATGGATAGATCTCATCAAGGATTATGACTATTCAATACATTACCACCCTGAGAAAGAGAACAAGGTGGAATATGCCCTAAGTAGAAATGACCCAGCGATTCTATCAATGATGAGAATTGAGAAGGATCCAATATTCTTAGACTTGATGAAGAAGGACATGGGAATCCTAAATAAGGGAACATCATCAATCCTTTCACAAATGATTGCTCAACCGTCTCTTTTGGAAAGGTTAAATGATGCTCAAAATGATGATGTGGGAATTCAGGAAAAAGTGGAAGCTATTGAAAAAGGGAAATCCTCAGAGTTTAATGTTAATGAAGAAGGAATTGTGCGATTTGGGAAAAGACTATGTGTTCCATCAAGTCCGGAGCTGAAGAAGGAATTTTTGGATGATGCACATAGTTCAAATTTCTCTATTCACCCAGGGAGCACAAAGATGTATCAAGATCTCTGAGAAAATTTTTGGTGCGATAATATGAAGAAGGAGATCGCTGAATATACATCAAAGTGCCTAGTGTTCCAGCAAGTGAAGGTAGAGAGGCAGAAGTCTAAGGGGATGATGCAACCATTTCTCATACCAGAATGGAAATGGGAGAACATCACCATGGACTTTGTCACTAGACATCCGAGGACAACCAAAGGCAACAATGCAATCTGGGTTTTGGTGGATCGTCTTACAAAGATTTCACACTTCATTGCTATTTGGGAGGATTTCTAATAGGATCAACTGACACAGATATATATCAGGGAAGTGGTAAGGCTGCATGGAGTACCACTATCTATTGTGTCTGACCGAGATCCAAGATTCACCTCTATGTTTTGGAAGAGTCTTCAACATGCTCTGAAAACTGAACTGAACTTTAGTATGGCCTATCATCCTCAAACTGATGGCCAATCCAAGTGGAAAATCCAAACACTTGAGGACATGTTGAGAGTGTGCTCAATGGAATTTAAAGGAGGATGGAATCAACATCTTCCTCTGGCTGAGTTTTCTTATAATAACAGTTTCCACTTGAGCATCCAAATGGAACCTTATGAAGCCCTCTATGGGAAAAGGTGCAGAACACCAGAATGTTGGGATGAGGTCGGTGAACATAAGCTTCTTGGACCAGAAATGGTCGATGAAATGGTGGAGAAGGTGAAAACTATTCAGCAACATATCAAGGTAGCCTAGAGTCGAAAGAAGAGTTATGAAGATAATCGTCGATGAGACCTTGAGTTTAAAGTTGGAGACATGGTTTTTCTATGCATATCTCCGTGGAAGAAAGTCATGAGGTTTGGAAAGAAAGTGAAGTTAAGTCCAAGGTAAATCAGGCCCTTCGAGATTCTTGAACGTGTCGGGGCTGTGTCCTATCGACTAGCACTTCCACATAAAATAGCCAAAGTACATGATGTCTTTCATGTATCCCTCTTAAGGAAGTACATACCAGACCCTACACATGTACTCTATTTTGAGGTGGTATAGTTGGAGGATGATCTTTCTTATGAGGAGAAACCAGTGAAGATCTTAGATCGTAGAGAAAAATTTCTACGAAATAAGACAATTCCCCTCATCAAGGTGTTGTGGAGAAACCACAAGTTTGAAGAAGCGACTTGGGAATCAGAGGAAATGATGAAGCTAAGTTACCCACATCTGTTTTAGTGTGGGAAAAGGAAATTTCAAGGGAGAAATTTCTTAAGGGGGGAATATTGTAATGACCCAAAGTTTCATTAATGGAAATTCCTCTTGATCTAGTTAAATGTCTCTTTATGTAAAACGTTTATATAAAATTTCAACTTATTTAGTTTTATGTTAAGATTTTTGACCATTACTTTTATAGCCACTGAATAGTGATCGCATGATTAGTATAAATATAAGGCTTTAACGAACCCAATTTACGCAGACAAAAGAAGTGATGGACTCATCCAGTAGAATTGCTCCATACGAAGCCCATTTTTCAGAGCTCAGAAAAGAGGTGGCGTATTTGGGCTTCTCTCTTGACCAAGCCCAAGCTGAGCTTCACCATGTCCAGCTCGAACGAGACCATCTACAGGAAAAGTGGAAGTTGATAGAGATTACCACTCGAGCGATGTTATCCGAGCTACCCCAAGAGTCTGTCACCATCGCACACCTTACCATTAGGTCTTATGCGACTGTTTTAAGGGGTTATGTAACAAATCTCTAGTACTATGTTCATGTACATTATTTTTGTATATAATAATGAATATACGTTTTTTCATTATTTATACATTGTAAATAGTTTTTAAAGTACAAATAGTGTTTTTAGTTATTATTTAATTAAGAATTCTATTTTATTAAATTTGGAGATTTTTGAATTAAATAATATTTTAATAAAATATTCTAATTATTATTAAATTAATTTTTATTAAAAATAAATAATCTTATAATTTTATGAATGCAATTGTAAATTTATTAAGGTTTGAAAGCCATTTTTGTCAAAACCCGTGAATTTTCGATAAATGTCAGTTTTTATTTTAAAAGTGAAAATTAACCTATTTATAAAATTATTTAGATAAAATAAATGTTTTTTATTGAATCAGGATGTCAAAATTATCCAACGGTGAATTTTTCATAATTTTCTGAGACAGTCAAATTTTTGGGTAAAAATTAAATACCGTTTAAATATATAATGTGTTTTATGACATCATAATGACCCAATAGTGATGTAATAAAATACTATAAGATTTATGTTCGGCCAATATATGTTTTACCATTAAAATAATGTGATTTTGGGTTTGTTTGAATTATTTTACAAAGCATTAATGGACCCCTCAAGACTTATTAAACATCTTGTCTTTTTAAATTATTTTCCATGGGAGTGTGACTCAGCTCCACATAAGCAACCCCATTATTTTAATAAGTTCATACTTTGTACTTATAAAATATTTTTTTCCTATCCCCTTTTCCAAAAACCATGGGAAAAAACCATGAGCTGATTTGTGGTTTGGATTAGTTTAATGTAAGGGGTCCCAAACCTAAATAATAAAGAATTCACTCACCTTTCCTATATAAACCCACCAAAGCTCCCACTTCCTCCTCACTAAAAGCCTTTTGAGTTCGTCCATCCAATTCCCTACTCTCTATAGAATCCTCCCAAGGTTCCCCAAGATCCCAAGAAGCCTCTCTCAAGCCTCTCTCAAGCCTTTGGAAGCACACTTCCAAGTAAGGGTTTTTTATTCCTTTCTCATTCTTGTCCAATTTTCTTTAAGTTGTTTTGCCCTTTTAATTTCAATTATGAATGTTGGGGTATGGTTTCAAACCTCCATCATACTGCACTATTTATGTTTGAATGATGGGATACCATTTATCTCTCATTAAATGCCTCCCATGTACACCCGTTACTATGTCAAAATTCCAAAAGGAACTTCTCTCTCCTCATTTACATTCAAGCAATACTTTCGTATCATGAATCTAAATTCCGTTACAATTGTTGGGACATGTATCTATATGAACTCCTTATTGTACATTAAATTTAAATATGATGAGGAACCCCTTTTTCTCTCATCAACCGTTTTTATGAATTCTTATGTCACACCGTCACGCTGCTGAAATCACACCGATTTTCTAAGCCAATGCCATTGTGTAGTGAATACAATGCCCATTTCTACATCAAGGGTATTCACCTTTATGTACATTTACTTATTGATTATAAAGTTTCATGTATGAATTCCACATTCCTTTATCGTGTAATAAATGATTATGTTTTATGAATCCATATTTTATGATCAATGTTGCACACTTATGCAAGAAATGAAATGTTTAAGATGGGTGCACCCTTATAGCGCTCCAATGCATTGGGTAAAGTATAGTATCATGATAAGTCATGTGCAATGAGTGTTGACTCACGATAATTCAAGTGAAACAAGGGTTTACTCGTGCTTCATGTGCAATGATAATTTACTCATGCTCCATGTGCAATGAGCCTTGGCTCATGCTAATTCCATGTTAAGTGTTGTTGCCACATTTCCATGTTATGATTATCATGATTTATCATGCCTTTATGTTCATGTTTCTCTTGTGCTCTATTGATATTCCTATTGTATAACATGTATTTTACTCCTCATGTATTCTGTGTTTATTCCCTTACTGGGCTTTATAGCTCACCCTTTTCTTATGCATGCCCTCAGGTTATCCCATACAATGCTAAGTATGAGGGAATGTAGTGGTCATGTAAAGGAATATTTCAATAAAGATGTTTTATTTCATGTTTTAAGTTGTTATGCAATTATCCTAAGCCCCAAAGACACTAGACCTCTCGATATTCTATGTTTTATCAAGTGAATAGTTTATGTAATTAATCATGTTCATGTTTGTAATAAAATCAGGGTTCTCATAATTTATGTATCTTGTTTGGATATAGATGGATTTATTTTTAGGTTTGGAAATAAGGGTTGTCTCTTTTATAATAATAACACATGTTATGGTATGACACATTTAAATAATGGTTTATATGTATTAAATTAATAAAAACAAGTGTTAGAAATTGATAACGAAACAAACTCACATGACTCATACATCACCCAGTTGTGGAATCACCGTCTCGATCCTGTAAATGAGAAACGCTTGACAAAGCTCTTAAAAGATGGCTATTTAGACTCTATTGAGCTAAAAAAACTTGATAGATGTCATGATTGTTTACAAGGTAAAATGACCAAGCTGCCTTTCGGTCGACAATGTGAAAGGGCCACAAAACTTCTCGGATTGGTGCACATAGATGTGTGTGGACCATTTCCAGTAGAAGCTAGAGGTGGATATTCATACTTCATTACTTTTACTGATGATTTGAGTAGATATGTCTATGATTACTTAATGATAAATAAGTCAGAATCCTTAGAGAAATTTAAGGAATTCAAGAATGAAGTAGATAATCATCTTGGTAAGAAGATAAAGAAACTTCAATCGGATTGAGGTAGAGAATATCTAAACCAAGAGTTCATCAATATTCTACGGGAATCTTGGATTCTATCTCATATCACTCCTCATTATACACCATAGTGGAATGGTGTTAGTGAAAGGAGGAACCACACATTGTTGGACATGGTGAGGTCAATGATGAGTCATGCAGATCTTCCATTATCCTTTTGGGGATATGCATTACAAACTGCAGCATACACATTAAACCGAGTACCAACTAAGGCGGAAAATGGAATTCCATTTGAGTTATGGAATGAAAAGAAACCCATTTTTGTCACACACACATGTATTGGGATGAGAGGCATTTTTAAGGCCTTATCAAGAAAAAAACTAGCACCCTGAGGCATGAGGTGTATCTTTATAGGATATACCAAGGAAATAAAAGGATATTACCTATATAACCCTTCAGACAAGAAAGTGACTATCTCCAGACAAGCCGTCTCTCTTGAGAGGGAGTACATAATCAAAAAGGATAGTGGGAGAAAGATTGACTTCAAAGAATTTTATACTCAAGATACACAAGAGTTGGTACAGGAACAAGTTCCACAGGTCCCCATGGAAGAGGTTCCAGAAACACAAGTACTGCATAGGAGCTCAAGAGAGGTAAGGGAACCAAAGAGATTTGGTTTCCTAGTCACCTATGATGGTGAATAATTATTGTTTGAAAATTATGAACCTATATCCTATAAGGAAGAAGTAGAAAGATCAGAAGCTACCAGATGACTGGAAGCTATGAATTCTGAGATGGATTCCATGTATCCGAACCAAGTCTGGGTTCTGGTCGATGATCCAGTTGATACAAAGCTTGTTGGATGAAAATGATTATTCAAGAGAAAAATGGACATGAAAGGTCATGTTATCACCTATAAGGCCAGGCTAGTGGCTAAATGATCCAGACAACGTCAAGGAATTGACTTTGATGAAACCTTTTCGCCAGTTTCCATTTTTATATCCATAACAATCATACTTGCCATAACAGCTTACCATGAATATGAGATTTGGAAGATGGATGTAAAAATGGCATTCCTTAATGGGAACCTTCATGAAGATGTCTATATGACACAAACATAAGGGTTTGTGACACCAGGTGTAGCCAAACGGGTGTTCAAGTTGTAGAAATCCATTTATGGATTAAAGCAAGAATACAGGTCATGGAACATTTGATTTGATGAATCCATAAAAGAATTTGGTTTCATTAAGAACAAATGTGAGCCATGTGTTTATAAGCGGTTTAATGGGAATTCAATCGTTATCCTAGTAGTATATGTTGATGACATATTGATTATTGGAAACGATGTACCAGTCTTACAGTCAGTTAAGTAATGGTTGAACAAGTGTTTCTCCATGAAGGTCTTGGGTGAAGTATCCTACATTCTAGGGATCAAGGTCATTATTAATAGATCCAAGAGGCTTCTTGGACTAAGTTAGGGTACATAATTGACCATATACTAAAGAGATTTAGTATGGAACAATCCAAGATAGGATTGGTTCCAATGTTACATGGCCTACATCTTTCTAAGAAAATGTTTCCTCAGACACAACAAGAGAAAGATAAAATGAGTAAGATCCCATATGCTTTAGCTATAGGATACATCATGTTTTCCAAGTTAAGTACCGGGATTAATGTTGCCTAAGCACTAAGCATGGTTGGCAGATATCAAGCAGATCCAGGAGAACAACATTGGACTGCTGTTAAGACTATCCTTAAGTATCTGAGAAAAACTAAGGATATGTTCCTGGTATATGGAGGAGAGGAGGAGCTTGTCATCAGAGGGTTTGATGATACTGGATTTCAGACAGATTAGAATGATCTAAAGTCACAATCTAGATATGCTTTCTGTCTCAATGGAGGATTTGTGAGTTGGAAGGGTTCAAATCAGCTAGTTGTCACTGATTCTATAGTGAAGTCTGAATATATAGCAGCTTCTGATGTATTCAAGGAATCCGTCTAGATTCGTAACTTTGTCAAGGAGCTTGATGTTGTGCCTAGTAGTAAAGATCCTATCACATTTTATTGTGATAATACTGAAGCAGTGGATCTTGCAAAAGAACCAAGTTCACATCAACAGAAAAAGCATATACTCCAGAAGTATCACCTCTTGAGGGATTTCTATCAAAGGGTTGAAGTTATAGTGATAAGAGTGTCCATAGAAGAGAAAGTGTTTTACCCCATGAATAAAGTCCTATCTCAGCAGAAGCATGAATATCATGTGAGAGCTAGCGGGTTAAAAGTTGTTAGCAGTTGGCTCTTGTCCAAGGGGGAGTCTGTTGGGGTTGGTGGCCTAGAACCAACTAATTTTTACTTTATTCATTAAATAAACACCTTATCATATCTTGATTGTTCTTATGCGTGACAATGCATGTGATAATGTCCCAAGGATAGCTGTTGCATTAAAGGGTCATAGCGGATCCCTACTATGATGAGAACCTGGAAGTTACATAACAATGTTCTTCAATATATGTTCTATGGACAGATGATGTTATTTGAGAGACACAAATAATACATGCCATTAGGGGTGAGGACTCATAAAAATTTGAGGCACCTTCTCATGGTGTGCGCCCTTGGTAATATCCAAGAGGATATTATGAGAATGAGACCTGTCAGTAGGAAATCCACATTTCATAGTGTCATTGGATGTTCCTATCTGCGAACGTGTGTATTGGTCCTTAGACTTTAAGATTATTATTAATGGGTATTTCAACTCATGCACTTAGATGTATTGAAGAAAACTGTGATGGCACACTATTCGCAGTGAGTTAGGACACATTGGGTGTGTCACGAGTGATACTGCATTAATAGATAATGCGAGAAAAGATTTATCCCTTCTGTCCCATAATGGAAGTAGATATCTTAGGCCCTTTGATGGAATTTATAGAGCCTAAATAAATCCATGTCCATGGTAAGGTATGGGCGAGTTCAATTATGGGAATTCAAAGAAAGAATAATAGAGCACATGGGTTGATGGTACTAGTATGCAGCCCGCTTATTTCGAGATATCATGACAAATGGATTATATTACACGATAAGTGTTCGTATGAGGTGACACATCATTGCGGTGTTAACTTCTTTCTATATGGGTACCTTGGAATGTTGCTAGACACTAACCTTGGACTTTAGGTAGGCTCTGCCTAATGCCACTGAGAAAGAGACATAGAGGGTCACACACTAAATGTGTCCATCTATCTCAGTTAAATATTAATTTAACAAGTTAAATAAAGATTATTCCCGACTGTGGTTTAATAACTATTTAAGAATGTCTGATCACATTTATTTCGACACTAGTTATTTGGGAGAATATATTGTGGGTGAAATAATATATATTTATTAGCGAGTAATGAAATTACATTTATTTAAGAAATATATAGCCATTACTGAAGGTCTAATAAATGTGGTGGTGGAAATAAAGAAAACTGAAAACAAGATAAACACACTGTGTGCATTGAATATACATGCCATGTAGTTTTCATGGAAAATGAGTACACACTGTGTATTAATGATTACATGCTGTGAAGTTTTTCCAGTTGGGATTTTGAGGAAATAATATTGTTTTATTAAATGATATTTATTATAATCAGCCTGGGCGCATGTCAAGGAATTAATCATTCGACATGGGGGTTTTCAATAATAGTTAATGAAATAAATAAAATGTGTAATGCATTTATTTATTGTCATAATTCTATAACCTCAAACCCGATTATAAATATCCTCAAAACCCCAACACATTTCTAGAGAGAATCATTGTGCACAAAAATTCTGGAGAATTCTCTCAAGACCAAAATAAATCCTTCCTCCAAGAACTCTCTCAAGACTGAGAGAGATAATCCTACATCATATCAAGGTGATCTAAGACGGACAACGCAAGCAAAGGCTTCTCCACGCTAGCACCCAGATATTACTTTGGTGATGTCTAGAGATACGTGGTGAACATGTGGATCACTTCTAGAGGAAGTCTACACTTGGATTTGGCAATGCAATGACGAATCACATCAGATCATGACCAGAGACATCAATGAAGAAAGAATTCCATCAAGGTAATTTTGGTCAATTAATTAAATTAATTATAACCAACATATGATGATTCTGTCTTTATGGTTCTGGGACTCCCTCTTTCTTTTTCATTCTTCGTTCTATTATGAAGATCCTACATTTTATTATTGTGAAGGATCTTAGATTAATCATTGTTAACGCTAAAATTAAAGTTGGGAAAACCCACCAACATGCTTCTGCTGCACCCAAAACCTACACTAGAACCAAAACAAGCCCCCTAATATAGCTTCATAAAAACTCATATTCACTAACAACTGAACAATAGGGGATCACATCCCCATCCACGTTACCCCATAAGCATCAAATAGATCCACCACACATATCACCAGAACAGAGAAAGGATGTTTTTCAGATTTAACCACACCATTCATTAAATTAATTCTGTTTGTTTGTTTAACCGGGGTGATAACCCAAGGATTCTTATTCATTGGGAATCCATTTAATCAACTGATTTTATGTGATTAACCATTTTCCATGTTACATCCATTCAATCACAGGATTAAATAGAAAAATAGAGGATCATTATAGCACAAGGAAGGACCACCAATGACCATGATTTTTAGTGGACAAGGGCCCATAAAATTTACAACATAATAACAAAGGTATAACACAAAAACAACATTATCATTCCCACACCTTCATTCTTTAAGGTTTTTTATTATCTTCATTAAATTTTATTTCATCTACGTCCCCAGGGGATATCATTATACCCATCATGCATGATGCACAAAAAAGAGAGATGAAGGAGGAACCCCTACTTGGTTGATGAAGGATTGATGTTTTTCTCCTCACACAAATAACCGGGGATATGGGAATTGAAAAAGAGGAACTCCAAGAACTCCATGAGTGGTTAGGAAAGGCTCCAGCATGGTTGCACGATTCTTCTCTAGAAGAGGGACTCAAAACAAACCAAGGAAAGGAAAGAGACCAGGGAAGAATAAGATCTCGGGTAATAAAAGGCCCGATCATAGAGTTATGGGATGTGCAATCTCAAATTTCTTAAAAAGCATATCAGGGTTTAACCACATAGATGGGTGGTCTCACACATTATAATTTATTGGGATTTAATAATTATCCTCAGAGATGGTGGAGATAATGGCTATGAGTTAAATGGACATCCTTTAAATGGAGAAAACATGTAAGAGGGGCTAAACTTGAAACGCCAAAAAGGTGTGACATGGTGTCTCTCAACTGTTAGAGTATTTAAGGTACCGTTTATGTAATTAAAAAGCCTTAAAACACTCTAAAAGAGGCAAGAAAACTTAAAAGAGACGTTACTAGAAAACTAGGGGAATGAACCCCAACACTCCATGGTGGTACAGTTTGGGTGCGACAAAGATCAGTGACACACCAATGGGTGAGACTGATTGGAGACACACCAATCGGTGAGACTGATCGATGAAACACTAATCAATGAGACCAATCGGTGACACACCGATCAGTGAGACTGACTGGTGGCACCGATAGACGACACCACAGTGACACCCTGCCACCGACACTGATGCCCTCCTGACTCACCCATGATGTCCAGGTCACCCCATGCACCAAAATTTCACAAAGTAATGGACCACGAGGGTCCATTCCATTACATTAGATACCTCTCAAACTATTCTTGTCCTTTATAATCATAACTAAACCTGAAAAAAAGATAGGGGTTCGAACAAGAACCTCGTAAGATACCTCTCAGAGATTGAAACACCCTAGAGTTGTTCGAAATAAGGAACAAACCTCAATATCTAGGAACAATTATCCCTCATATATCTCCCAAAAAACCACAGATACATCACTTCTCTTATACCCCATGTAACCACACAAACATATAAAGGTCACACCATCAATAAGTATGGATTAGGGAGTCCCTTACCCCATGTTAAGATACTATCCGATTAAGCTGACACTAACTCACCCGCATGGGTTTAATCACATAAACATTAATGCGTCTCGCTTAGGGATCAGGTCCTCCCCTCCCCATGGTCAGAAATTTTCACAAACACTTAAATAAATAATAAAAACAACCCATCTCATAGTTAACAAGGTCAAGCATTACATCACAGTCAAGTACAAAAAAAAACTCAAAACAACTTTGGGTACTGGGCACACATCTATGCCTCTTATTCCAAGGTACTCTCCTCAAGGCCACCATGCTTCCATAACACATGAACCAAGGGAATGATTCATCCACAAATCAACTTATCCTCCTGATCCTCGATCCTCACTAGTCGCTCTACAAATGTCTCATCATCCTCGATATCTAGCTTTCCCCAGTCGAGGACATGCAAGAAATTGTGTAGGAACTGATGGAGCTGAGACACATAGAAGACACTGTGGACCCTCTATAGCAGTGGTGGTAGCGCCATCTGATATTCCACTTCGCTGACTCACTACAACACCTTGAAAGGCCTGATGAGATTAGGGGAGATCTTTCTCCCCCGACCGAACCTACACTGCCTAGGTCAAGGGGAAACCTTCAAGAACACATGATCTCCAACCTCAAAATCCAAGCCCCCCTACTACGATTTTCATGACTTCTGCCAGTCCTGATCCATCTTCACCCTCTCATGCACAAGATGAACCTTCTACATCATGTTATGCACCATACCTGGATCAAGAACACCTAATTCCCCAGCCTTGGTCCTGCACATGGGTGAATGACACGACCTTCCATACAAGGCCTCAAATGGAGCCATGCCAATGGTAGAGTGATAACTATTGTTGTAGGAAAAATCTACTAGAGGCAAGTGTCATACCCACAATCCCTAGAAGTCCAAAACACATGCCCATAGAATATCCTCCAATGTTTGGATGGTCCACTCTTTCTGCCGATATGTCTAGGGGTGGAAAGCAGTGCTAAGGCGTAGCTGGGTGCCCAAAGCATGATGTAATCCCATCCAGAATCATGAGGTAAACCATGAATCCCGATCCAAGACTATGGAACTCATAACTCCATGAAACCGCACCAACTCATCCATGTATCTCTATTCTAAGGCATCCACCACACTTGACTCCTTGATCACTAAAAAGTGATCTCATTTTGTCAGCCGGTCCACCACTACCCAGATATAATCATAGCCTCCTTGAACCCTGGGTAGACCTGTGATGAAATCCATCGATATGTCATCCCAATTTCACTCAAGGAAATATAATGGATACAAGATATCTCTTGGGATGCGGTGTTCAGCCTTCACCTGCTAACACACTAGGCACCTTTCCAAAAACTCCTCCACTTCCCGTTTTACCCCGGGACACCAAAACTATTCCCTCAGGCCTCGGTACATCTTGGAAACTCCTGGGTGTACCACTAGGGGTGAGTTATGGAACTCACAGAGAACTCCCTCATGCACTGTCTTTAGGATAAACAACTTCCCGTGGAAAATCATCCAATTTTGACCATCCTCTGACCACCCTTATGAAGCATTTCCCTAGTCAACCCGATCACACATCACTTCACTCTTTGAGTCTCCCAACTGAGACTCCTCCACCTGTTAAAATAGAGAGGACTGCACTGCCATCTAAAATATACATCCTCTACCACCATCCACCCTTGCATCTAGGTGTAATGCATCCAAATCCTCCATCGCCTTCCAAGCATATGCTGACTCTAAAACTGCATCCTTCTATGAATTCCTGCTCAAGGCATCAACCACCACATTCCCCTTACCTTCAGTATAATAGATCTCAAAGTCTTAGACTTAAAGAAACTCCACCCACCTTCACTGTCTCAAGTTCAGGTCCTGCTGGGTAAAGATATGCATCAAAATATTGTGATATGTGAAGACTACAAAGTGCTCCTTGATGAGGTAAGGCCTCCATAACATCAACATGAACACTACTACTGCAAGCTCTAGGTCATGGGTGTCATAACTATACTCTTGAAGATGTAACTTCCTAGACCCGTATGAGAGCACTCCCCGATTCTGCATCAGCACATTCCCCAAGCGAAGACTAGAAGCATCAAAAAACACCTCAAACAACACCCGTTCCTCTAGCAACCTCAGCACTAGAGCATTGACCAACCTTTCCTTCAGATAGCTGAAAGCTGCCTGGAACTTCTCGCTCCATACGAAGTCCTGGTTCTTTTTGGTCAAAGTTATCAAAGGAGTGGAAACTCAAGAGAAGTCAGGTGCAAACTGTTGGGCGGAAAAGAAAAGAAGTGATGGCAAGAGGGGGGGGGGGGTGAATTGCCTTTTAAAAAAATTAACAATTTAAAAACAAAGTTAAAAGTGCAGCGGAAATAAAAGAGGCAAGACACGCAACTTGATAACAGAGTTCGGCTTAAACCCAAGCCTACGTCTCCGCTCCCAACTCAACCGTTGAGAGATTTACTACCGCTTGCTTTTCAATGGTTTTAGCAAGAAACCCACTAGACTTTAAGGTTAGTCTAGAACCTATTACAACTTGCTTTTAATGGTTGAGCAAGAATCCACTAGCCTTCTTACAGGTGAAGGCTAGCTCACCTTTTATTCAAGCCTTTTAAAAGGGAAGGCTTGACTAACCTCTTCACACCTTAAAGGTGATGTGAAAACCCAAAAGAATGGAGGATGAGAGAAATGGGAGTTTGTAGGCACAAACTCAATTTAAAGCTCAAAATGAATAAAGCAATGAAAAACCGTAATGGGAGAAGTCTTGGGCGCCAAAGGATTGAAGGAGTTGATGAAGAGTGCTCCCAAGCTTCTTTGGTGGTGCTCCTTGGATGTGGAAGTGTGTTGGAGCAAGTGGGAGTTCCTTGGAGGAATGCTCTGGAGGTTCGCCAAATGATCAAAATGTGTCCGTGGGCTTCTTTATGGCTTGGTTATGGTTCCGGGATTGATCCGGGGCTTCCTAGTCCTTTATTTATAGAGGGGGAACCCTCATATGGCCTTTGGGAGGCTTCGGAGCCGTTGGAGAGGCCTTCGGAGCCGTTGGGAGTCAAGTGGACAAGCCTGGTCAAAGGCCCAACGGCTAGTTTGACTGGCTCTACCGGCTGACAGGTGCAGAGCCACCGGTTGGCCGGTGCTTGCAAAATGGAGGAGGGCTTCTGTCCAGGCGCCATCGGCTGGCCGGTGAGGAGGCCACCGGTTGGCCGGTGCTGAGGCAGTGGCTGACACTGTTCTGTCTGGGTGCCACCGGTTGGCCAGTGAGAAGGCAGTGGGTGTCCCTTCTGCCCAGGGTCCATCGGCTGGCCGGTGGTGAAGCCACCGGTTGGCCGGTGGACTGAAAGACAGTCCACTGTTCTTCCTTTGCCACTTCCTCCTCCTGAAATCATGCCTATTAACAAAAACACTTGAAAACAAGATTCGATAAAAAGGAGAGTGATTGTGATCATGAAAATTAAACCACGAGGGGTACGAGAGGTACAACAATCTCCCCCTATTTTGATGATCACAATCACCAAAACAAACAATGTAGAAAATGAAATGAAAAGCATGATTTAAAGAATTTTTCCCCCAATCAACCAAGAATTTCTCCCCCTTTGTGATTATCAAAATAGCACGGGGTATAAAACTTGATTGAGGGAAAGAGTTGAAAAACAAGATAGAGATTTTTAAACCAATTGAAATTTTTGAAATTTGATTTGAAAGTTTTGAAATGAAAAATTGAATAACAGTTTGAATTGAAATTTTGAAATGAAAAATGAATAACAGTTTGAATTGAAAGTTTGAAATGAAAAATGAATAACAGTTTGAATTGAAAGTTTGAAAAAAAAAATTGAATAACAGTTTGAATTGAAAGTTTGAAATGAAAAATTTAAACAAACTTAACTCCCCCTAAATAAAAACAACAAATAACCGGGGAGAGGTTTTTGAAACCGAGACAAATTTTGGTCCGGTAAGACTCGCTAAAAGGGATTTTTCAATCCATACTTGTCTATTGGCGGGTCTTCTCCTATAAAATTCATCGTTAAGGAAAATGGTTTTGGGCCTACCATACCGGGCATTTTTGCAATTGCACTCATAGATTAAGTGCTCGGGTTTTTTACAATAATTGCAAAATTTAAATTGGGAGCTCCCCCTTACAAAAATAGTGGGTGCATGGGAAGAGGAAGCTTGCTTGGAATAGCCAAGCCCTTCGGTGGTTCTAGATATGCGTTGGGAACCTAGGAGTTTGGTCAAATTTTGTTCACCTTGGGTGAACTTAGCAAGAGATTCCCTTAAATCCTTGATTGTTAATTCCATAGAATCAACATCGGGAAGGTTTTGGACTTTGAGGGACAACTGCTCCTTTTCTTTGAGAAGTTGTTCCTTTTCGGAAGTAAGTTTTTTGAAATTCTTTTTTAAAGAAACAAATTTGGAAGAAAGTTCGTGAAAACCTTCCTCCAATTGATCTCTAGCATGTTGGAGATCCTCATTTGATAAATGATTAAAAGAATTTGAAGTACTAGAGGATGAGGAGTCAGAAGACGTTACCTCATGAAATTACATTAGGCATTTGTTACCGTTGTTACTTGAGGAGGATGAGGAGGATGTGGAGCTATCACTCCAAGTGGCCTTGAATGTCTTTTGCTTGGCCTTTTTCTTGTTGAGTGGACAATCGGGCTTGTAATGGCCTTTCTTGCCACACCCGTAGCATGTTACCTCGGGCTCGGATTTTTCGTCGTGTTTTTCCTTTCGAGCCTTGTGGGATTTCTTCTTCCTGTGCTTCTTCATGAATTTGTGCGTTTTGCGGGCAAGGTTCTCCATTTCGGAATCGCCGCTTGAAGTGGAAGATGATGAGGAGGAGGAGCTTTCTTCTTGTTGAACTTTGAAGGCGATGTTCTTTGGAACTTTGATCGGTTTGCCTTCCTTTTCAGCTTGCCTCCTCATGGTGATCTCATAAGTCATGAGGGATCCGATGAGCTCTTCGACCGGCATGTTTTTGATGTCCTTCGCTTCTTGGATTGCCGTGACCTTCGGTGCCCATGAGCTTGGTAAGATCCAAAGGATCTTCTTGACCATTGTTTCTGCAGAAATATTATCTCCAAGAGATTTTCTACCATTGCAAACGTCAGTAAAGCGTGTAAACATTTCAGAAATAGATTCGGATGGATGCATGGAAAAAGACTCAAAATCTTGACGGAACATATCCAATCGAGTATCCTTGACTTTGTTGGTCCCCTCATGGGTAACCTCCAATAGTTTCCAGATTTCATGTGATGAGGTGCATGTGGACACTCGATTGAATTCATTACGATCAAGGCCGCAATGTAGAGCGTTCATGGCTTTGCCATCAAGCTCGAAATTTTTAACATCGGCTTGAGTCCATTTGGATTCATCGGGAGAAGAGAGAGTGTAACCATGCATGACAATTTTATAAATAGGATAACCTATGCTTCTAAGAAAAGTGGTCATGTGGGTTTTCCAATATGTATAGTCGGTTCCATCAAAGAATGGAGCACGACCCAATGAATAGCCTTTGGGGGCGAATGAAGTTGAAGCCATCACAATGGATCTTAAATTTGAAACCGGTGAAGGTATTACTCAAATTTCCCTCTGATACCAATTGTTGGGCGGAAAAGAAAAGAAGTGATGGAAGAGGGGGGGTTAATTTCCTTTTAAAAAAAAATAATTAACAATTTAAAAACAAAGTTAAAAGTGCAGCGGAAATAAAAGAGGCAAGACACGCAACTTGATAACGGAGTTCGGCTTAAACCCAAGCCTACGTCTCCGCTCCCAACTCAACCGTTGAGAGATTTACTACCGCTTGCTTTTCAATGGTTTTAGCAAGAAACCCACTAGACTTTAAGGTTAGTCTAGAACCTATTACAGCTTGCTTTTAATGGTTGAGCAAGAACCCACTAGCCTTCTTACAGGTGAAGGCTAGCTCACCTTTGATTCAAGCCTTTTAAAAGGGAAGGCTTGACTAACCTCTTCACACCTTAAAGGTGATGTGAAAACCCAAAAGAATGGAGGATGAGAGAAATTGGAGTTTGTAGGCACAAACTCAATTTAAAGCTCAAAATGAATAAAGCAATGAAAAACCGTAATGGGAGAAGTCTTGGGAGCCAAAGGATTGAAGGAGTTGATGAAGAGCGCTCCCAAGCTTCTTTGGTGGTGCTCCTTGGATGTGGAAGTGTGTTGGAGCAAGTGGGAGTTCCTTGGAGGAATGCGCCGGAGGTTCGCCAAATGATCAAAATGTGTCCGTGGGCTTCCTTATGGCTTGGTTATGGTTCCGGGATTGATCCGGGGCTTCCTAGTCCTTTATTTATAGAGGGGGAACCCTCATATGGCCTTTGGGAGGCTTCAGAGCCGTTGGAGAGGCCTTCGGAGCCGTTGGGAGTCAAGTGGACAAGCCTGGTCAAAGGCCCAACGGCTAGTTTGACTGGCTCTACCGGCTGACCGGTGCAGAGCCACTGGTTGGCCGGTGCTTGCAAAATGGAGGAGGGCTTCTGTCCAGGCGCCACCGGCTAGCCGGTGAGGAGGCCACCGGTTGGCCGGTGCTGAGGCAGTGGTTGACACTGTTCTGGCTGGGTGCCACCGGCTGGCCGGTGCTGAGGCCACCTGTTGGCCGGTGAGAAGGCAGTGGGTGTCCCTTCTGCCCAGGGTCCATCGGCTGGCCGGTGGGGAAGCCACCGGTTGGCCGGTGGACTGAAAGACAGTCCACTGTTCTTCCTTTGCCACTTCTTCCTCCTGAAATCATGCCTATTAACAAAAACACTTGAAAACAATATTAGATAAAAAGGAGAGTGATTGTGATCAGGAAAATTAAACCACGAGGGGTATGAGAGGTACAACACAAACCTCCGATAATAGCGTTCATGACCAAGGAAACTATGAACCTCCATGACGTTCTTGGGTGCTGCCCAAGTAGAAACCGATTAAACCTTTAACGGATCTACTACTACCCCTTTTTGAGACACCAAATGTTAAGGAAAGTGAACTTATCATGTTAAGAACACTCACTTAGACAACTTCCCATAGATCTGGTGGTGTCGAAGGATATCTAAGACCGTCCCGAGTTGCTCAGTGTGCTTCTCCTCTGATCTTGAGTAGATCAGGATGTTACCGATGAACACAATGACAAAGTAGTCTAGGAACTCATGGAAAATAGTGTTCATGAGCCCTAAGAACACAAAAGGTGAATTCGTTACAACAAATGACATGGCCACGAACTTGAAGTGACCATAACTGAACCTTAAAGCAGTCTTTGGAATATCACTATCTTTCACGCTTAACTGGTGATACCTAGAACACATATCGATATTAGAGAACCAACCTTCTCCCCTCAACTGGTAAAAGATATCGTCTATCCTCGGGAGAGGTTAACAGTTCTTGACTATTACCAGATTCATTCTCTGGTAGGCTATAAACAACCTAAGACCACCATATAACTTTTTTCACAAATAAGACTAGAGCACCCCATGGAGACATGCTGGGTCAGACAAAAACCTTCTTCATCAGATCTTCAATCTGAATTCATAACTCCCACAACTCATAAGGCACCATCCGATAAGGAGCCATATAAATTGTATGGGAACAGGGTTGTAAGTCTATCCCAAACTCAATGTCAAGTCGAGGGGGTAGATTCACAATATCCTTGGGAATAACATCCAAGAACTCTCTGAAAACTCTCAGAACTTCCATAATCTCAATATCTACTGATTATGCTGATAACTTGGATCATAAGGAAAGAAGGGGATTCGCTCGCTGGATTCCCTACTGGAAACCCCACTCACTAAAGAAAGTTACATGATAGCTACCCATATATGAAAACATGAGCCTTTTACAGAAGTAGTCGATTATGGAATGTATGAAAAATAGCTAGTCGATTCCTAGGATGATATCATATGGATATATGTGCAGTACAATGAGATCCCCATTAGAATGATGCATCCCCAACATCAGTTTGCATCCTTGAAAGACTTCAAACATGCTTGTCTGACCCCTAATTGGCGTACTCAACACTAGGGGAACAGATAGTCTCTCTACATCTAGGCCTAAGGAATGGGATAGAATGGGTGAAACAAAAAAGTGCGAAGTTCATGAATCAAACAAGTCATAGACAAGAGTACTAAACAAACTGATCTTACCTCGAACGATCTCCAGCCCTGCTAGAACTGCTACCTCTACAACATGAAATTTCCCATGCCCAGATCCTCTACCCCTCAGCTGTCAGAAACCTCCCCGAACATGCTCTGGTCAAGGTTCTTGAGGATCATCCTGAGGTTAGCCTCCTCCTGCAACGTCTGTCCTCAAAGGAGCGGGAGCTTGCTATCCCTGCTGCTACTGCTACTGCAAAGGCCTGGATAGAAACTACTGCTACTGAGGTGGGAATTGAGCCTATCAACATCCACTCTACTAAAATCAGTTTTGGAATTGATTATAAATATTCCCATAATTTCCAAATATAAAACATCATGATACTAGGCCTGTAGAGAAAGGGCGAGGACTGGGAGATCAAAACTGGAACTACTGAGGTCTGCTCCCCATCAGTCAAAACCTAGAAGGCCCTGATGCTGGAGGCTTGCTGTTGAATACCTTCCCTTTTGATGAACCCAATTGGTCCCCTATCATTGAAAAACTCCTAGTGAGTGCATCCTCTCCACCACTTTATCCCTCTTCTGGACTTCCAAGTATGTTGGTAGAGTGATGGGAGTAACAACATACTAAAGAGAAGATCAGAGTGCCTCCTCTAAATGTCTCGCCCAAGAGTCCCCATTCAGAAAGAGGTCTGGAGAAAAACGAAGGAGATCCTTGAAATTGATACCCAAATCCATCACTAACATACTCCCCTACTGAAGGGAGAGTAAATCCTACCTCTTCTCAGCCTTCATCGTAGAAGAAAGGAATTCCGCCCAGAACTCCATCTTGAAGTCAGCCAACAAAACCTCAATCTCCAAGTCAAAAAAACTGCCCTCGTACTTCCTGAGGGTTTTCCATTGGAAGGAATGTAGAGTATTATACCACTTTTCATCCTATTCCTCTCAGTCAATCCTCCGATGATCAACCATATCTCCCTCCTAGGCCTTAATCATCTCCACTACTCATGGACATCGTTCGAGTTCCATAGCTGTAAGGTAAATAAGAAATTCCTAAGCCTGAGTAGTTTATAAGATTCACTTTAAGTTTTTCTAAAACTTTTTATTTATTTTAAATTCCCAAAACACCCAAGAAACACAAGAACACATGTCATTATGATGCATGTACCTTTCCTAAGGCCTCTACCTTTCAATGAATGTAACATTACTTGGTCGTTTGGTAGGTCTAGAGTCCTTGCATCAAATCACAAGCCCCCCTAAAATCTCGTGTCCTAGCCGATCTTACCTAGACTATTCCACACACCCAGATTTCCTAACATTGTTTCCCTACCATACCATGAAATCCTAACTTTGCCTAACCCAGAACTCTATCCTATCTCTCAACCACCACCTTTGATACCATTCTGTCATGACCCTTCTTCACCAAGATGAGTAAAGGGACAAAAAACTTCCAGACCCTTCCTTCTTCACGTTGAAGGAGAGATAATGACCCCTGAGTCCCACCTTCAATAGGCCCTGGAGTGGAGAATATCACCAAGGGTATAGAATCTCATGTAAAATGGAAGGAATTATCCTTTTTATTTAATAATATAGGGAGATAAGATGGTAAATCCAAAACAAATACAAAAACTGAAAGTAAAAGTAAAGCCAAAAATATATTCCTATATGAGTGCTCAAAATAAATTGATACAAGGTACAAGAAAACTATGATGTGTAGGATGTCCTAAATTACTAGTGGGGAAGTGGTGTGGGGTACCCAAATATCGATGCACTATTACTATTACATTACCTAACTTGCATTATTTGGGGAGTGTTCCTTGGTGAGGTTGGGTGGATAGTTTTCCTTTCTAGGTGTTTTGGTTATCTATATTTCTCATGGGGAATAATAATGCCTCCCCACTTGTGTACGAGATATTTTGGTTTTCCCTACGTAGTATACCCGTATACTCACCCTACGTATATAAAACTGCTTTCAGGTTTCCAAGAGGACTTTGAGGACTGTGTAGACCCTACTAGCTCGGGCTTTGGGAGTTGTCATTAATGATTTTCTTTCTTTTGGTACTTTTTATAAGAGTTTTATTGTACCTTGTATCAGTTTATTTAGAGAATCCATATGGGAATAGATTTTTGGATTAACTTTTACTTTCAGTTTTTGGAGTTGTTTTGGATTTACCGTCATATCTCCCCATCATATTAAATAAAAAGGGTAATGCCTTCCATTTTACATGAGATTCTATACCCTTGGTGCTAGTCACCACTCTAGGGCCTATTGAAGGCCAGACTCGAGGGGCAATATCTCTCCTTAAACTTGAATAAGGAATGGTCTGGCAGTTTTCTATCCCTTTCTTCATCTTGGTGAAGGTGGGTCATGCCAATATGTATATATGTAAAAACTTTTATTTATAAAATTAATTATTTTAATTGATTCTATATTCTAAAAAGTTTAATTTATAACCATTCACTATGAATCATTACAATATATTTTATAAAATAATCTGGGAACTTTAGAACTATTTCAAACACATTAAATACTTATTTTTGTTCATTTTGGAGGTTATGAAAAAATGATCATGGGGAATGGACTAGAACTTCTAAACTGAAGCGTCCATAGAACAAAAAGAACAATTGATATTCAAATATTATTTTTTTACAAAGAATGATCAATAAATGGTTAATAAAAAATTATAAATTAATGGAATCAATAACTATAAATAAAAATAATCAGATATCTATTAATTATAAACCTGAGTTTGTTATATAAGGTGTTAGAACCTATCTAAAAAATCCAGAATCTAGGGTAAGGGTTTTTTTGACTCAATATAAATTTCATTGGGTTGTAATATTTCTTCATAGTATATGTTCTTATTCGATTCCTATACACTTCCATATATTAATATATATATATATATATCATATAGTAGTTTTTATTTTTTATTGAGAATTTATATTTTTATATTGAAGTCCTATTGTAGAATTAATTCCCTATTCAAAAAAAATACAATACTTTTAAAACAATTTCACAATCTCATAATTAGTTATTTCTCTTGTGTATACATGTTCTTAATACCATAAAAAATATATATTTTTAAATTCATAAAAATTTATGATATTATATAAATATTCATATTCCTCTAAATATCTTTTCAAATGTAAATTTTGTAATTTTTTTTATCAATTTAGATTTTATTAATACTATAAAAAACTATTAAAAAGGATATTTTCTTCCATTTTCATATATTTTATATCTTCTAATTCATGTTATTTCTATTTAAACAATATTTATTTTCTAGGATCTATTTTTGTGACCTCGTTTAAAATTATTTTCTAAATAAATTCATATAAACTCTTGAAAAGGATATTGAATGTAACTTACATCATCATTTTTTCAATAATGTAAAATAGGTTTTAAGAATAATATTTTCACTATTTTACTTATATATTCCTCTTTATAACTAAATGATTTATCTAATATAGAGCTATGATTCATGAATCACCCTTTAAAATTAATTATGATATTATAATTTTGCGAGATTAAATTTTGGGTACCATTATAAAATTTTTTTGATTAATTATTATGCAATACCATTTGAAATTGTTATATAACCCATTTTATACCTTTTTATTAACCAATATTTGAGGTATAATTGGATTTATTATGGGATTAGTTTGTATTTTTTATCATTATGTGTTGGGTGGGTCTGATATTTCCCTCTAATATAGTATGTAATGATATATATCTTGTTAGATAATGATGTTGTGAGTGGGAATGATTATGGTTAGCTATGTTCAAAACCTTATGCAAGGAAAAATTTTCAATCAACTATGTTCAATAACTTGTGTGTGGATATTTTTATATTTATTTATGTTAATATATTTTAGGATTTTTTATTCTTGTGTTTGTGCCATATTCCTTTGTTATTCTCTATGGCCCATGATTATTGTGTCATGATCTGAAATTATAACAAAATTATATTTATAATGACTTATTACTTTAACAACCTGTAAACCCGAGTTTAATACAAGGAATTAAAATTTTCTTATTAACATGATCTATTATTGTATAATTAGTAAATATATTAAATAAAAAATGGAAAATTCCAGTATAATGACCCCAAAATTTTATAAATATAAATTCCCTTATTATAATAATTTAATATAGTATAAATAACATAATATCACAAAGAGAAAAAAATAAAAATTTTATAATTGAATAATGAATTAAATAAAAGGTAATTTTATAAATTAAGGAACCCATAGAATAATAACATAACCATTTGAATAGTAACCTGACCATTATGAGATGTAATATATAAAATAGAATAATAAAACCACCTATGAAATTATAAAAAAAATATTCATCTTTTAAATAAAAATATGATAATTATCTCGTAGTATAATTAAATAAATTTTTTAAAATTGATAAATTATGTGTTTGTATTTTTGTAAAACCTAAATGTTTATTTATAATTTTATAATTAATATAATGATTTAAAAGAAATTTTATTTCCATAAAATAGATTAATTGGTTAATATTTTGTTTTATTATAATTATAAGATATTTTTTATAAGACATTAATTAATTTTTCAAAGTGTCATAAAATGGGTTATAACATTAAAATCAACATTTTATTTGAATAAAAGATAATTTAAATTAAAAAATAAATTTCTTATATTTATAAAACAATTTTTATAAAATGGAGTCCATTTTTGAAATCATCACATCATAATTATCAATGGGTGATTTTATTGTAATTTTCTGAAATAATTTATATTTTTCATGAATAGTAAATATATAGTCTTCACGTAATTAGTGCAACTTAAATTACATAATCATGATGTATTTGTGACATAGTGATTTATAGAAATTAAAGTTCAGATATTATATATTTAATTTTAAAAAGATATTTATTAAAATACAATAAATTCAATTTCCAAACCTGAAAAGTATTTTCCAAAAGCTAAAGTCAATAGTGATTCATTAAAATAACAGTTTTTTCCACTTTACTTTTTAATAAACTAATGAATTAAAATTATAAAGGTGTTTTAGTTCTTTAAACCCATTATATTATACTAATTTATGAATTATATTTTAAAATTTTCACTATTACAAGTCTCACCTTTGGTAATATTTTATTTAATATTTTATTCTAAAACACCCCTCTCCTTGAGTATAAATAACCCCTCTCTCTTCCCTTGAAAACCACTCATACCACCATTTTAAAACCCAAATTTCATCCCAAATAATCCCTATTAAGACTCTTAGAAAACCTAGGTATTTTCTATATCCATCCAACCCTAATCACTAAGTGAGTTATAGTGTTGTACAAGAGAAGACACACTGAAGGAAGAGTAAGTCACCATCAACTCTTACCTCTTTTCTTCTTATCCTTTTTTTTACAATTAATTTTAATAAAATATACTATAAAATTAATTATTAAATAATTTAAAATTATATTAATGATTTTAACCTACTGTAAGTATCATATATATGACGTATATTAATTTCATACTCCCTTTTCCCGCTCATTCGACAACATCCCGTTAAAGGTCGGTTAACCACCTATAGAGACATTGACAAGAAAATTATTATATCCACATTAATGGATGGACATTATGAATTATATATAACATATAAATATGTAATTATATTTAGTATATTATTTTTGAATTAATTATAATAATGAATAATTTACACTTAACAAAATAGCAAAAATGAGGAAAAACGAGAAATTTTAAGAAAAATATGATATCAAAATGCTTCAATTTCATCAATAAAAAATTAAGAACTATAATATAATGATTATAATGGATAAATAGTTATATAAATGAATCTAATTCACTTATGTATCAGTGTTTTAATAAATATAGGTTTTTTATTTAGGAGGTGGAAAAGCAACATAATTATTCATGAATTAAGGTAAGGGGATTCTCGAACCCAAATTTTGTTATTTGGGCTAATCATATTTCATGAAAAATTTCATTAAATATTATATTTAATTTTTATAACCATTTATTTTCTAGGATATACATGTTTCCAAAATTATTTTATGACAAATAAAAATATTTTCCAAAACAATTCTTCTTTTCAAAAAACATCTTGACTTCTTTTGAGTTATTTCTTCTTCGCTAGAGAATGATGTATATAATGGGATAAAGTGAAATATGCATGAAAATGTTATAGGTGAACCCATAATTATATAAAAATCCAATGTATTTGGTAATGTGATGTATATCATGAGATAAAGTGAAATATACATGAACATGATGCTATATTTGATCACAATGATGTTGTTATGATTATGAACATATGTTATGCATGAACATGATGCTAGATTTATTGAAAACTATGTGTGATTTTTGGACACTAATACATGATGTTTCATATTTATCCATTTCCACATTCCATGACTTTATCTAATGCTTCCTCTCATGATTATTATGGTGATCCAATGATTATGTTATGATGATGATAATTATGCTCACCCTTATTATATTGATATGTATCCTTATTTATGCTCTTAATAGGCTTTCAGCTCACCCCTTTCATTGATGTATATCCTCAACTGATTACTAGTTCTAATGAGAATTAAAGGAACACTAAGAATCTATAAAAGAAGGAATTAAATAAATTTTATGTTTTATTATGTAAATGTGATGTATGTGCCTAATTTACCCAAGACACTAAATTTTTTGATCCTAGATTTGTAACGCTATTATGTTTTTTTATTTTTAAATGATGTAATATTTATGTAATAAAAATAAGGGTCTCTATATCCACAAAATATAGAAATATGTTTTCTAAAAAATGAGTCATTATGTTTACATCCCCATTTCATTCAAGACACTTTATATTTTTTAATATGAGTCCAAAGTAGAATGTTTGAACTTTATACAGTTTTAAATCTCCTTCGATATTGTGAAAAACATTTGTAAACATGGAATGAGGACTAAAACCTCAGTAAAGAACATAAAAATAAAATAATTCCATTAGTCAACTAAAAAAAATAATACCCATGAAAATTTGTACCATTTTTATAATAAAACAATGGACACTTAAATAAAAAATTTCCAAAAATTAAAATCATACTTTTCTAAAATATATTTTTTGAAAAATAGTTATTATGCATAAGAAAACTATAACTTTATCATGAGTTATGTGGGAATTCACGAAAAAATATCAAAATATTAACAATTAAATGTTTGTAAACTCTTTGTACCACATGAAATAAAAAAATTTCCATAAAAAACACTTTTCAGTGATAATATAGGCATCTTAGAGCATTATGTTCATAACCAATTTTGACTCATGTTTAACCCATGTCATAAAATCTTGTGGCCTTATTAATTTCATAGGAGTAACATACTTGGTCATCTCCATTATTTTATACCTTTGAAGACTAATCATTACATAATAAATTGGAGATCTATATCAGGGTCACCCATTATCATGATCTATATTAGGATCATAGGTCATCATCTATAATGACCAGGTATTATATAATTAATTAAAAAAATTGTATTTCTGCACTTCTTTATCATAAAACTCTCTAAAAACTCTTTAAAACCCATAAGAATTTTTTTCCATTTCACATAATCATAAAGAGAGATATATTATTTCATTGAAAAGTGTTAATAATGAAATATTATCTAATGGAATAAAATAGAATTTGAAATAAAATTTTAATATATAGAATAATATTTATAATGAATAATGTGAATGATATGGGAAAAGGTGGTCAATTCATATACATTAAAAACATTCTTTCTGCATTTTTGTAAGAATTCAAAAATAACCCATATAGAAAATATTTATAGATTACCCAATAAAAAATTAAAATTAAAACCAAACATTGTGAAAGAATAAATTTATAAAACTTTATTTTTTAAATTATAAAATTATTAAATAATTTAAAATAACCTCGATAAGGATGAAAAAAGTCTGGAGGAAAACATTAAAACATGTGTTTCAAAAGACAATTTCATACCATAAGTCTCCTCTAGATTTGTATATTTTATAAATGCAAAATTAAAAATTTATTTTAGATATATAATTTAATCATATATTATTTAATTGTTCATTCATTATCATTATTCCCTTTTTCAAATCTATTACCATGTTTTATTTTGTTATTAAATGTTTTAAGTTCACATTGTAAAATTTGAGGTTGTTCAGTTTATAAACTCAAAAAACATTTATTTGTTGACCACATTCAAAGGTTTTATGGTTAAAATACCTCATGAATAATAAAATTTTTATAATAATTATATTTATATAAAACTTTACTTTTAAAATAAATCTTGTAAGGTGATCATGAAAAATGAATCACGTTATTTCATGGAGATGATAGTCCGTATGTAAACATAGATGATGTTTTAATTTTACTACATGGTGGAAAATAAATAATGTAGATAATATGTTAATATTAAAAAAATTCATAAATATATTATAAATTTAATTTTTATTCCTTATTTCCATCCTCATCATAATCTAGGTATGGTGGAAATAAAAAATTAATCACATCTCTTTGTAGAGGTTGTAATCCACATGTATGCATGAGAAACATTATTGATTTATATTCAATGTAAAGGTAATAAGTTAATTAACATATTATCTATAAATAATCTTAATTATTTCCTATATATCACATATATTAATTATATTCATAATTTTAACCATCTTTATGATCTAGTGATGAAAAAATACAACTTTTCGTTGAGGTGGTAGTCCACACCAACTCATAAGTGAAGTTTTTATTCAAAAAAGGATGTAAAATGAGTTGAAAAAGGGTTATACCATGAACATACAAACATTTACGTATAGGTAATATACTTAAGTTATTATATCATAATTTTTTAAGAATATATGAACGATGTTCTAGAATAAATAAAAATGAAACACTCGATTATGAATTATAACTCTTCTTTGGAAAACCTCCCTTAACATACATCTTAATCCATATTATGATGGTCTTATGGTGGGAATATTCCCTCTATATTGTGGATAAGATATTTGGTATGGGATTAATGATGGTTTGGTCCAAGATAGAGTGATAAAAGTGTGTGAATAAGTTAGGAGGGGAGGTTCCCTTTCATAAGTGATAGAAGCAGAACATTTATAAATAAATAAAACTTTTAAATATATTATATTTGGTTCTTAAAATAATGTAAAAATGGATTTTTTTAAAATATATTATGAGGATGAGTCAAAATAAAACCATACAATGAAATTTAAACAATTATTTATGATTTTTAACTATATCTCTTAGTTTTTAACACCCTCATCAACTCTGTTAATCATTATCATAGTGAAAATGTTTTACCATGTTTACTATTCATAATGAACTAAAAGGAAATTTAAAATAAAACCAAATCTGAACCTTTTGATTATAAATTTGTAATCCATTTTACCATATTCTATTACCAAAATTTTAAAATATTTATTTTTATGTAATTATTTAAACCACAACAAAAATGATTTTTTATGAAATTCCCTCTTTAAGTAAAAAAATATAGATATTTCCATAATAAAGTATAATTATCATCACTATGGAATTAATTGGATAGTTATCAGTAAAATTATATTAATTTTTAATTTAAAAACAATAAAAAATATAAAAGTAAATCTGAAATACCTGAAATGAAATAACTATTTTAATAAAAATATACATTCTTAACTATTCACTCAAAAGTCAATCTTTTTTGAAAAATTCAAAACATTCACGCTAAGTTAATTTCATTATGTTGATTATAAATATTAATTCCCATTTACCCAATTAAAATTATAAAATAATGAAATTTAACATCTAAATAAAACCATGTAATACATGGGAATACAATTTAGTTCAATAATACCATTCCATTTTGGATTGAAAAATTACATTAATTATTAATTAATCTATAATTAAAATGATTCCATAAAATGAATAAATATAAATCATAAGATTATTTTAAATCCATTATTACATGGGTTTCCACATACTTTAATCCCCCATTTTATTAAATTTCATTATAACAATTTTATTCATTACTTAAATAAGTGAGGGTATTTTTCCCGCATAGTTTTTTTGATTCCCATGTTACTTTCTTAATAATGTGATTATTACCTAAAAATATAACATGATTATTCAACTTATTTCATAGAAATGAAACTATTCAATATAAAATATGAATTTTCATTTCTTTATAGGAAATATTCTCTTAAAACTACACTACCTTAGGGTCCAAGACATGATATACATCATGTATTTATTTCCTTAAAAATAGAACATGGAACATATTATGTAACTAAGATAAAACCAGAGGTAAGGATAATCTATAATAAAATTATCCCATATCTTCCAAAACAATTTATGTCCCAATAAATTATGGACTCAACATTCCCACTTCACCAAAATGTGTAACAGTTTTCAAATGATATACTTTAAGAAAAACATAATCTCACACCTTAACTGACATATATTTACTCTAGCTATCTGCATAAAATTTATACATTCTCTAATATACCCTCATATGGTGATTAATAATATTTACCTTCTCAACTATCTCTTCAAAAAACACTAGTCCCAACTACATCATTTCACTCAATTCATCCAAGTGATAGGGGGTTCGACACTGTTTTCTATATAATGACTAAAAATTTATAATCTATATACTAGAGTGAAAGCTCTTTTTATAAAAAAATACCACAAATTAATGATATTTATCCCATATTATATAATAATAAAAATACAATACTTAGAAAATATATTCCAACGTATGAATTCTTCAATCCAAGAATCCTTTAGATTGAGGATAAAAATCTATACTGAAATTTAATTTAGTACACAATAACTTTTGATTTCCTTTCCAAAAATTCAATGTAAAAGTAGGGTCATGATATAAAATAATAGGTATAGTAACTACATGTAATCTAAATATCTCTAAAAAATAACGTACAATAAGTTGATTCAAATACATTGTATACCGAATATGAATAAAATTCACAAACTTAGTCAATCAATATTTAATAAAACAAATTTCATCGTTATCCAAATATATATTTGGTAATCCCTAAATTAAATCCATAGATGTATTCACCAATTTATATTTATAAACTATTAAAGGTTGAAACATCCCCTTCACTAGACAACATTTATCTTTAACCTATTAACATGTTAATGATTTCATGGTAAAATCAACAATATCAATTTTTATTCCATCCAACCAATAATATTATCAAAGGTCCCCATACATAATTGTGCTTCTAGAATGAATAGAAAAAAAATCTATGAGATTTACTCAACAATTATTTTTTCAACTGGGGACCACTTGAAACACACAACCTCCTTCATAATATGATAAAACATTCTTTTTAAATGTAACATTTAAGAAACTTATACTTTTTAATAAACTCTACTCATTTATAAAGACCATGATCATCCTTCTGTGTGTGCTTAATTATTCATGACAAACATTAATACACTAATATCTAATCAAAAGGAGAGGGATTTACTATATACACAATTTCTAGGCCAACATTTATCATATCATTAAGAAAAGGATTACGTTCCAAACAAAACATGGTTAATGATATATTATATTTTCAAATCAAGGCATCATATATCATGTTTTATTTAACTTGATGATGTTGAACCATGAATTCATGATCTTTTATCAATAAAAACCATATTAATTTCCGTATGTACTTCTATTTTTGAGTAAATATATAGTTTAAACATTTATGGTCAGTATATCTTTTCTCATTTTACCCCATATAAAATATTTCTCTATATTTTTAAATTTAAAACCACCACTTCAATATCAAGATCACATGTAAGGTAATTCTACTCATGGATTTATAACTAACAAAAAGCATATGCATTTAACCAATTATCTTTCATCAAGACTAAACCAAGTACATTCAAAGAAACATTACTATGAATAAAGAATTCAAAATTTCTAGGAAAGGTTAATGTTAGAGAATTAACCAATATTATTTAAATTACTAAAAACATTCATTATATTCCTTTTCTAGATTAATTTATTTCTTTTTCAAGTTAACATAGTCAGTGCGATATATAATAGAAAAATATATTCAAAATACTGACGGTAGTAACTTGCTAATCTAATATAACATTAAAATGAAATTTCATTTATAGGTATTTATCACTCTTCATACACTTTAGTTTTATCATTATAAAAAACTATTATATCTTTAGAAATAGTATTCTTAAGAAATGAAATCTTCTATAACAAAAATTCATAGTTTCAAAATTTTATGTACAACTCAATTTATTTTAACATCTATAAAGAAATAATTAGATGAATTCCACCCCATATCATTTCAAATAAAATAGAATTTAATCATTGAAAACTTCCAAAAATTTATCTAAATAAAGATGGAATAGAAGGAATTTTCAAGTGCCTAGTGTACTCAACACTAAAAATTTATTAATTAAAATAAAATTATTGAAAAGTTAAAACATGTGGCTCACAAATACAACCATGATATGAATGTGAAAATCAAAAACCACCCAAAACAACCAAAAATGAAATGGGAAACCCTATAAAGTATTAATGTGGTCCCATGAACCCTGATTTTCATGCCATAACAACACATCATTTATCGAAAGCTCAAGGTCATCACCTTTCCACACCATATCCCGAGATCATTAGTAGCTCCATGCTAAAATGTAAAGTATGGGGTATCCGTAAGTCATCACCCCTATTCTTTGAATCCAAATCGGAGCATTCATAAAACCTAAATTCATAACCACGAACTCATTAGTCCCATATATACTATGAAATTCTATCCATAGAATTTATTCCTTCTTATCATTATGCTGGTGATACCTAGTCCTGATATAAATTATAAAAAATTAATTACCAGCCAGTATTTGATCAAACAGGCCATCAACAAAAGGTAATCAAAAATATTTCTTAATAGTGAAGTTATTCTATTCTTTATAATCAACATAATGTATCATGGAGACATACTTTAATTTAAAAACAGAATAGAAGCACCCCAAAGATAAAACCCTTATCATGAAACTATTTTAACTATTATTTAAATTCTAAATGTTTTACTATATCTATTTGGTATGGGTGTTTTCAAATTAAATTTTTATCAGGCACTAATTTAATAGTAAATTCAACATCCTGATCAGGAATAACACTAGTAAAATCATAATGAAATACATAAATATATTCATTCACTATTATAACATCACTAATTTTAACCATTCCTTTCTTCTCTAAAATATGTTTAAGAAAAATTTCATTTACATATTTATATTATTTTCTCAACATAATATTATGTTATCAAAGGTATGAATTCATTCATATTTATAATATATAAATAATTATGAAAAATAACATCATTAGCTCTATAATCATTAAAATCATGATATAATGGAATCAAATCCATACCCAAAATAATATCAAACACAAATATGGAAAAATATAATAAGGTTTGTATGAAATTACAATACACAAATGAAAACAGTAACATTTCAATAAATTTTATTATGTATACTACACCTAGGATTTTTACCAAAATATCTGACTTTATTTCTTGATTTGGGATTTACATTTTCAAATTTCCTAGATATAAAATAATGTGTAGATCTTGAATCCAACAAGACATTGGTATAATCTGAATAAACTCGTAATGTAAATTTTACAACTTCATTTGAGTGTACTGAATTATCCATAGAAGTAGAAAAATAAATTTTTACACCTTTCTATTTCTATTCATATTGATTCACACCTTTTGTAAGTAACATTGGACATGTTTTTGAATAATTCCCCAACTCATTGTAATTAAAAAAATTTACTACTAGAAGACTATATATTTTCTTATTACCATTCTAATAAAAACTATTTACCTTTTATTCATGTGCTAAATGACCAAAATTCAAACATCAATAAAAATTCCTAGATCCAATAAAAAATTATTTAATGATTATTTTACCATATATGGATCATTTTTTGGGATTAAATCAAGATTTACTAGTTGGACTCTTCTCCATTACATTCCACCTAGACTGCTTCTCAATCTTGTTTTCATAAGGTATGTTAGTATAGGGAAACTACATCTCAACTTTCTTAGAAAAAATAACAATCTTCTCAAAAAATTTATGTTTATGAAAGGCCAATTCTATTTGTAAACTATGTTTCATGCCTGTGTACAATCTATAAACTTTAGTATGAGGGACCAAAATAAAATTTTGTACATACTGGGTTAATATTTTAATATTTGCTGTCATTCAGATTTCACCGATTCCATTGATCCACTGATAGTAAAAGGTAATTATTGCATGAAATAATACAATATTGATATGTTACTCTATTGAAAATTAAGTAGACATATTTCATGGGAGCCACCGTTAATATCCAACATCAAATAAGTTAACACTGCCAAAAACTACTATGTACGAATCATTCTAGATTGTTGATTTTGAAGGTTATTATTCCTTTGATAACAACCTAAATTAGTTTCTCTATTTCCAGTATGAAAAACTATTCTAACCAAAAATGGATTTGATAAAGGAAAAATGAAATCATTAAAATAAATATAATGATAATATAAATATAAGTATGAACCATTTAATAACACATTGTAGCATTCTTATAACTTTTAAAGGCATCTAAAATGTTCTCTAATAAAAACTATAAAGAAAAATTATTTTAAAACCCATTAATATGAATATGATGGAGATTATTTCTCATTTTTACCTTCCCATGATAATTTAGGTTATGAATTTCATAAAATTAAGAAAAAAATTACATAAAAAAGGGGACACTTCTATACACTGTACATTTTTTCAACATAAATAGAAGATTATGTTTACATCCCTATTTCATTCAAGACAATTATTATTCTTTTAATAAAAGAATAATTAGAAATGTTTTACCATTCTAAATTTCCTACACATCCTTTGATATTATGAAAAAAAATTTATAATATACGATGAGAAAAAAATTATCAATAAGGGGAATTAAATTAATTGAATCCCAACAGTCCATTGAAAACTTTAAAACCCATCACAATGATTACATTTTTGCTAATAAAAAATTGAGAACTTAAATAATAAATTTAAACATATAAAAATAAAAATTTGATCAAATAAAATATCTGATAACCCATTATTAATCATATAAATACCATGAAGGAATCTTCAAGATTATGGGAACTCAGGAAAACTTTTTAAAACATTTACCTTTACTAGTTCACAAACATTCCTTATCTCATTAAATAAAGATATTTCCATAAAAACCCTTCTTGTGAGAATAATATAGGCTTATTTAATAATCATACTCAAAACCAATGTTCACTGGTGTTTATCCTACATCAGAAATAAGTGATTACTATTCAATTCTATAGGAGTAACCTTCCTAGTCATATCACCCATTTTTCACATTCGAAGACTAATAATTACCCAATGAATTAGAGAGATTTATCAGGATCACCCATTATTTGATGCTATATTGGGCTCATCCATTATCATCTATAATTATAATGTACTATATCATGACCAAAAAATTGTATGATTTAACTTTTTAATCAGAAAACTCTTGAAAAAAATCATTTTAACCCATAAGAAAAAAACTTCCATTTTCATATAATCATAAGGATAAATATTCTTTTATCACTTGAAATTCTAAAAAATGAATAATTCATAGAAAAAATAGAATATGATCTAAATTTTTAACATATTGAACTAGGATTCCCCCCAAAATGGTGCCCCAATCCCAGTTGGTCTCCAAGCCTCAAGCGTATCTCCCCAAACACCAGAGGCTGCTGACTGGCATCAAGAGCCTAGGCGAGTTAGTGGGGAGACTATGCCCTCATTACCATAGTATCACAATAAAAGTCAAATACATACAATAGTAGAAGTGAATAAATAAGAAGTCAGTTGAAGATAAAACAAGATAGGAAT
Source organism: Viscum album (assembly GCA_963277665.1). NCBI lineage: Eukaryota > Viridiplantae > Streptophyta > Magnoliopsida > Santalales > Viscaceae > Viscum > Viscum album. The sequence continues at coordinate 513,105,856 of OY728145.1, forward strand.
ACATATAAATAACCAGGAATGTCTCATATACAAAATGATATAGATGGTACAAGTATCTAGATAGAAACCAAAATAGTACATGGTAATACAATACAATACAAGTATACCAAAAATAAAAAAGTACCAAAAAGGTATCCCAGAAACGCAAGCCTTAGCTTGGTATTATGCTCTCCTACTACAAAGTGACAATCAACAACCTATACTAGGGAACTTTCCCCTATCATCACTTGCAACCATATAATATGTTTGGGTCCCAAAGGAGGCCCAAATAGGGTTTGAGATAAACATTCCAATAGGAAACCACCAAGGTCAACATAGTTCTAACAATAATTCTAGAAAAGTTCTAGCAAGTGTAAAAAAACAATAAAGTAGAGTGTGTATTCCCATGGCATAATACTACTGCAATAAGTAATACTGAACATCCCCTCAAGGCTACCTACAAAAGAATCATCTCATAACAAGGAAGCTAAAAAAAGTAAACAATCAAGCCACATGGCCACACCATACATCCATTTGTATCCTGTAACCCACAAACACGCCATATAAATAAGTCTAATATCCCATATCCACACCGTAGAGTTAAGAGTAGCATCCCACATCCATACCGTATATTGAAGAGTAGACCTCAAGGGCTAGATCCAAGATGTCAGCAGACTAAGGTATCCATATATCTAAACCACGGAGGTCCGGATCCAATGATCTTTTCTAAGGTATACCATTGAGTCCCATGGATTTCCTTTGTGGAAACTTGGTTATGTATTAGTTGGGGTCCTAGGATAATGGTAATATCAAGTCCTATGCATGGCCAAGAAAGCCAGATCAATGGGGTAACAAGGACTAAGGCATCCCATGGAATCAAGACCCAATAGTCAGAGTCAACCGAAGGTGTTCAATACCACATTCCAAACCCATTCATTCAAACCTTTAAATTTAAACATTATGTTTAAACAAACATTCCATGTGAGTATACACATTCACATCAACCTGCATAAACCATGAGTATACCCACTCATGAAAACCATTTATCAAAAAAAGAATATGGCCCCCCATATAAACAATTTAACATGAAATTAGTCATTTCATATAGGTATACCCACACATATTAACCATTTAACATGAAAACTATCAAAATAGACAAGGCGTAACATGATATTAATTAATCAAGGAGGTGGTACGTCTTCTAAGTAGGCTATTCATTCTATCAAGGCATTAACGATATTCATCTAAATAGGAAAGCATAAGAACACATCCCTTGGGTGGTTTAAACTAGACTAAACAAGTTATTTACTTAAGGAACACTCATTGGGTGAACTTTAAATGAGAAAAAGGTATTAATATACCTAAACAGAACCTATGGGAATCCTCACTAGGTTCGAATACAGCTACGACAAGCAACTCTCTCCAAAATGAGGCCTCGTTAGAAAGTAAGACGAATGACATATTGAGAAAACACCCAAAAAAACACAATAAAAGGAAAAATAAAGTATAGAACACCTACCTCACCTTGATAGAAGACAAATCATCTAGTATCAAGTCATGACTCATCCTATTTTGGAATACATTTGAAGAATGGATGAAGAAAAGGATATTAGAGCATATGAGCCCAAATAAAAATAGGACAATCGTTGTTTCTAAGAATCAAGAACGAATAAAAAGAATTTTTTACTCAATGATGCAGTTCCAATGTGACAGACGATGCTTGAATTAGAGTCTAGATGACTTCTTTATATGAAAAACTAGTTTAGGGGTGTTTTGGGTTCCAAAAACAAGAGGAAAATCTTCTGTACATCAAAATTTAGGCTAATGCCTCTTTTATAAAAAACCCATTGGGCCAGTACACGACGTGATGGAAAAGTACACGAAGTGTACTACCCATTTTATTTTCTGATCCAGACTGGCTACATGTTGTGATGGATTAGTACATAACATGTACTATAAGAAAATGACATGTAGGCCAAGTACAAAATGTGTACTTGGCCTGTAACTAGACTTTATCCTGTTTTTCCCCTTCTTTCCAAAAAAAAACCAAACTGGACCACAACCCGACTTAGGGTCTATGCCAAAAAATGAAAGTAAACATATTTAACCCAAAAGGAAAGGTCTGTACCTCAAGAAAAACCCAGGATCTTATAATCTCACCCCTTATAGCAATTCACCCTCGAATTGCTCTATGACGGGTGGTCAAGATCCTTTTGAAAAACATTACAGCCACTAAGCATGTCCTACAGCCTCCATTTCCCAAGTTTCATCTAGTAAATGGCCATGATTCCATATCAAACATACTAGAGATACTTACTAGACTTAGAGAACCTTCATGGACCTGTCAACTATACGAATCAGATGCTCCCCAAAGGACGCATCAACCTGAAGCTCAATATCATGGGGGTAAAAAACATGAGAAGGGTATGAGTGATAGTGATGAAACTGAGATACATGGAATACATCATGCATGGCTCAATACATCTATAGTAACTGTAATTGATAAGTAACTACCCCAAATCTCTCATAAATCTCAAATGGCCTGACTTATCTCGGTGAAATCTTACTCTGTCTCATAATCTGCCTATGTTCCAACATTGGGAAAACACACAAGAAAACCCAATCCCTGACCTATAACTCTATACGTCATCTGTGGAGATTGACATATTATTTATGATGTCACTATGCAATATCCATCCACTTCTGAATCATCTAGACCTGCTCAAAAGTCTCTTGCACAAGATGCAGTCCTAGTAAAGATGCCTCTCTTGCCTCTAACCAGCATAGGGGAGAACAACATGGCCTAACATATAAGTCCTTGTATGGCACCATCAGTATCATTTACTGATAACTGTTATTATAGGTGAACTCAACTAGGGGAATGTACCTCTCTCAAGACATCCTAAAATTCAAGATGCATGCTCACAACATGCACTTTAGAGAATGCATTGTACACTCTGACTGGCCATCAGTTTGTGGGTTGTATTCTATACTCAAAGTCATTTATGTACCCAACACCCTCTGAAAATTTTTCTAGAAACAAGATGTAAAGAGAGTGTCCCTATCTAAAAAGATAGTGTGTGGGACCCCATAAAGTCATACCACCTCTTGGATGTACAACTTTCCAAGATCATCAACACTGAATGTCACCTTGATCGGTAAGAAATGTGTGCCCTTTTTAATCCTATAAATGAAAACCCACACGATGTCATTACCTCAAGGTGACCTCATAAAACCCATCACGAAATCAATTGTGACATCATCCCATTTTGAATCTGTGATAGGAAACTACTTTAAAATCCCATTTGGTCACTGATGTTCCACCTTCACCTACTGATAGGTGGAACACCTAGTAAAAAAATCAGAAACTTCACGCTTCATTTCCAGCTACCAGTACTGTCGTCACAAATCATGGTACATCTTGGTGACCCTGGGATGCACTACCTAAGATAAAGCATGAAACTCCCACATCAACCCCTAATGTATATCCACTAGAACCCAAACACGTCCATGGATACACATCATCTCATTGTCACATACTGTAAAACCAGGAGGAGGGTCCTCACCTACCATACCTTACTATAGAACTAGGCCTTCAGAATATGATATCATCCTCATCCAACATCTGTCTAGTAGGGTAGAGGTAACAACTAAGGATGATAGAAATTTCTTCCCCTATCTATTGTGAAACTCCAGATGCATCTCAAAGAACAACACCATAAGACACTCGCTATTAGCCTATTATACTTCCGGTATTTGAGTCCTCATGCTCAGTGCATTGTCTACAACATTTCCCTTACCAGACGTGTGGAAAATCTCAAAGTCCAAATACTGTAGGTACTCCACCCACATTCACTATCGCAAATTCAAACCATGCTGTGTAAATATATACATGAGGATTTTGTGGTCTGTGTGCCCACAAAATTCTCTCCCAGTAAATAGTGCCTCCAACAGTGCAATGTATGAACAAATGCAGCTAACTCGAGATTGTGCGTAAGGTAATTCCTCTCGTGAGGCCTCAATTGCCGAGACCCATGCTCCTTAAATCGATTTCCATGAATTATCACTTCCCCCATACCAATACTTAAAGCATCAGAGTACACCATGTAGCTCTTTCCCAGATCTAGAAGTATCAAGACTCGTGCTGATGTCAACCTCCCTTTCAGATCCTTAAAGGCTGTCTCATAAGATTTTGACCACACAAACTTCTCACCCTTAATATTCAAGTCCATCAATGGCACTACTAAGCATGATAATTCCTATATAAAATTCCTTTAGTAGCTAGATATCCCCAAGAAACTCCATATGTCAAAAATGTTCTTGATCCATTCCTAGGAAAATACAACTCTCACCTTCTCTAGGTCCACTAACACTCCTGTCTCCAAGATGATGTGACCTAGGAAGTGAATCTAATCCATCAAAAAGTGTCACTTTGTTATCTTATCATATAATGGATGCTCTCTCAGTGTATTAAAAATGATCTCAAGATGGTTGTCATGGTCGTGTCGATTGTGAGAATACACCAAGATATCGTCCATAGAAACCACCACAAAATAATCCAAGGATGGAATACTCAGTTAATCAAAGCCATGAAAACTGCTGGCGCATTAATGAGATCGAACATCATAACTAGATACTCATATAACCCATACTTATTACAAAAGGATGTACAAATTATATATATAGGCCGAAAAAGCACCTAGTGATATCCTGACCTCAAGTCAATTTATGAGAACATTATAGCTCCTCGAAGACAATCAAACATGTCATCTATATGTGGAAAATGATATTGGTTTTTAACTGTCAGTTGGTTTATTTTCCAATAATCCATGCATATCTTAAGAGTTTCATATGCTTTTTTCGTAAAAAGGACCGATGAAACCCATGGAGAAGTACTAGGTCTGATAAACACCTTCACCTCGAAATCCTATAGTTGCCTCCTGAGCTCCTAAAACTTTGTCTTAGCCATCCTGTGTAGAGGAATGGATACTGGAGCATCTCTTGGAAGTAGCTCGATGGATAAATCCACCTCTATCTCAGAAGGTAAACCAAAAAAGTATTCCAAAAAGACATCCCCAAAGTGCTCAACCACTAGAGTAAAGTCCGCATGACTCACTCCCTAATCATTCAGAAGCAAACTATAAATCTTGGTTGTCATCCCACCCAGCCAATGATGCTTGGGTCTAGGTCTACTTTCATGGACATCCCATTCACCCTTGTGAATAAACACTACACCCTATCGTGATGTGAAATTAACCCTCTGATGATTGCAGTCAATGTACTCTTGATAAGCCACAAACCAATCCATTCATAAAATGATTTCAAAACCTATAATCTCAAGGAAATAAAGATCCCAGATGAAGTGAAACCCTCTTACCTAAAGGGGACACTCCATACACTATCTCACATCTCCTGTTCTAACTCTTAATAGTGCTTCTAACATCAAAACACCCTCATAAAGAAAAACCACAAGCCAAATCCTTTTTACCACTCGTGGAGAGATAAAACCATGAGGGGCACTTATATCGAAAATGGAACTTGGGTATATTGCACCGCATATGTCTGGCCTGCACTGTGGCCCTAACTAGCTATGCTAAGTTGATCTACTCTACTATCTCTGATAACCTAGTGTCTGGATACCATAGCCACAAACACCACTTCACTGGCTTGACCGACATACACTACTGTTTCCGACGCTTTTGCTGGGGCGCACGCACCCGTCTGCTTCAGTGCGACAGGAACAACTTTTTTTACCCCACATTCCCGCTTTCCAAAGGTGGGAGACATCCGCTCCTTTTTCAGCTACGTATGATTCTTGATCGAAATGAGATGATGGGATGTTGGTTCTTCCTTCTGTGGATTTCTCCCCAGAATTCATCACCTAGTCTGGGTCTCCCTTATAAATTAAGACGTAGTTTATGAAACATTTCCCAGTGCCATGTTTTCATGGATGCCAGTTAATTACACTACTTCTGTCTGGACATTCCAAGGGGTACGGTTAGGGCAACAACCTTCATTTGCGGGAGTAGTCACGTTGAGGCATCACTAGCGTGCCTGGACGTTGGGAAATTGGTGTGTCTATCTTTTGTCCCTTATTATAGGGCTTCTCGAAGGCGTGAAAGCCCAAGGAATCCCACATCGGACATAGGTAATCCTATGACATAGGCATGTATCTAAGGTTTTCCTCAGCTTCCCATGTTTAACAAAGGTTATGCCGCAAGTTTAACGTCCAATAGAGACGGATCAGACTGATCAGAACACTAACTTGAGTGGATCAGATTGAAGAACCCCCTTGAGGGAACACCAATATTGGGTCCAGCACGTGGGCAGCTTCCCAGATGTTCTAGAGGGGAATGGGGTGACATCATCTCACTAGGATGTGGCAGCCTCGGTAAGAATTAGGATGGACGATGGTTTTGGTCTTGAGCCTCGAAGAGACTTCATACGTATCCCTGTAGCAGGGAATCAACGTCTGCGTAGTTCGAGTAGAAAGGGTGGCCTGGAACGCCGGAACAGAGGCGGTCAGGGCCAATGATTTTTGGGATTGAACCTCATGGAGGATTCCTATGTACCATGCCTTGAAATGGATCAAATTCCCAATTGTTCGGGTGGCGAGTCGTCAACAAACCAACGTGAAGGTGGACCCGGGGATCCACTGGTGGATGGCGGGCTTGAACCTCTGAGAGGCTTCCTATATACCATTCCTTTACATGGATTAATTTCCTCATAGTTCCAGAGGTTTCAGTGTCAGAGAACCGACGTGAATAAGGACCTTGGTCCAGGTGGATGATGGGCTTGAACCTTAGGGAGGCTTCCTACATACCTTGACTTAGCAAGGATCAAAGTTCCCATAGTTCGGGATGAAAAGGGGCTGTTGAACTGACATGAAGGGGTGTCGAAACAACTGAATGGTGGGCTTGAACCATGTGGAGGCTTCCTACGTACTTTTCCTTGACATGGATCAAAGTCCTCGTAGTTCGGGTTGGGAAGATACAATTTAACATCATGCGGGATGCAGGTGAATCGACGCGAAGGTGGTCAGAACGACTGAGTGGTGGGCTTGAACCTCGTGGAGGCTTCCTACGTACCATGACTTGACATGGATCAAAGTATCTATAGTTCAAGTTAGGGGTGTCAGAGAACCGATGTGAATAAGGACCTTGGTGCAGGGGGGTGGTGGGCTTGATCCTCGTGGAGGCTTCCTACGTACCATGCCTTGACATGGATCAAAGTCCCCATAGTTCGGATTAGGACGTGAACTGATGTGAAGATGGATCGGGGGTCCGATGGGTGTTGGGATTGAACCTCGTGAGGATTCCTACGTCCCATGCCTTGACATGGATCAAAGTTCCCGTAGTTTGGATGGGGCGTGTCGGCGAACCGACGTGAAGATGGACAGGGGGTCTGATGGGTGTTGGGCTTGAACCTCCTCAGGCTTCCTACGTACCATTCCTTGACATGGATTAAAGTACCCGTAGTTCGGGTATGTCACAATGACTTACTGCTGGATTGGAATACAGTTTAATGTCATGTGGGACAGGGATGGTGTCATGGTCTATGCTTAATCTAATTCCACGTGATTCATGATCGATGTTAGAAATAAGAGGCAGCAAGGGCCTGGCGACCACAAAACAAAAGGTGCATCCGTGGGAAGTGAAGAGGAGTGGGGATTACACTATGAGGTGGCCCATGGTGCTAGGACTTACTCCAGGATAGAGACTAGTGGGTGACAAAGTGCAGCGTGAGAGGGACTTGGGACCGGAGAAAGGATGATCCTCAATCCCTATCACACCCTCTACTGGCCTTGGCACTGAGGAAGTGAGGAGGAGCAGGGGTGATGCCTCTTGTAAGAAAATCTAGGGGCTTACACCAAGATGGGTGCCCTTCCTCTGTCGACAAACGCCACTCCCAGAAAGAGGATATCATCCCCTGTGAAGACCAGGGGGCGTGGAGATTGTCCAAGGTGAGGGAACCCCACGTGAGAGGCACGAGGTGATGTCATAGTTTAACATCATGGGTTGAGGACAAGGGTTCTTGGCAGTTTAATGTCCTACCGATCGGATGAGGTGGGTTTCCTCCGCACCCCTTGGACTTACATAACCGGTACCCTCTGCTTCTTGTGGGAGGGAAGGTACCAACAATTCCATGCTGAGGGGGTGTCGCGGAGTGGACCATCATGGGGTCCACGTTAGCGTGGCTATGCGAAGAAGCAATAGCCATTAGCGTGCCTATGCGAGGAAGTATTAGGCGAAGCAACGAAACGGGCGTTATCGTCCAGGGGACTTTGAAATCACATCGTGCAAACTTGGAGGGTCTCATGGGAAAAGGATTTTCCAAGCAGAGGCATCCATAAGTAGGGGCCTTGTTGAGCTCGGTTGCTCGGCGTGGTGGAGGGAACTTGCGAAGGGGTGTTCTTATCGAAGTTGGGTGCCTTAGCCTTAGAGTGAGGCAGAGGTGAAAATAGGAGGTACTTCACGAAGTGAAAAGGAATTCACAGAGCACAGCCTCGCGGAGCACAGGCGCCTCGCAAAGCAAAGTGTCGTGAAGAAATGTGCTTTGCGAGGTACAGTGAGCCTACCTTGGCATGCAGATCACATGTACGTGAGGGGTGTTTCGTGAAGCATAAATGCTCCGCGACGACCCGAGTCCCCTTGGGAGTCCCCTTCATTCATGAAATCCCTTAGGCTTCATAAAAGGCATCCCTCTCTAAAGAGAAGATTAAAACAAGGCAAGGGGGAGGCACTTCACAGAGAAAAAGTACCTCGCGTAGCTCATGATTTGCAAAGCAAAGGGTGCTTCACAATTTGGGAGATAGGAAGTTAAAAGGTCGGATTGTCCATCCGTCGGGATCAGGGGGAGCCCGATATTTATAGGCAAGAGGCACCGTAAAGCAGAGATTACACGGTGAGAATATGCCTTTGGTTGCTTCGCGACGGGCTCGTGAACATCAAATGAGATCACATAGGGGTCCACCTCCTTGCTTTGTGGCAGGATCGTGAACGTCAAATGTGTTCATAGAGCATCCTGCATCCTTTTCTTTGTAGCAGGCTCGCGAACGTCAAAGTTTTTCACAGAGTGTCCCTCCTTCTTTGCTTCGCGGCGGGCGCGATGATTGGGGGACTTTGCGAACGGGCTTCACAAGGCAGTTCGCGTCGCCTCTTCTCTTCTTTTTCATCTAAAATTTTGGTGCCAAAAAATTACCTCCCTTAGACTTGGATCCGCAGAGAAATCAGGGGTTGAAGTCTAAGGGTCAATCGCTAAAATCTTTGTCCGTTCGCAGAGATGGATCGCGAAGAAGGCTCGCGAGGCGGACAACCAACATGCAGGCCAAGCGCGCCGCGAAGTTCAGCGCGATCCGGACGCGCCACAAAGCTCCCAAGGCCACCACCTATAAATATAGGAGGATGAACTATCTTTTTTTGTTTCCATTCTCTGTGAATTTATCCTTTTGAGCTCTCGATTCGTGAAGCTCCGTGTACTATGTGACTGCTCCCCGCTAATTGGGATTTACGGAGAACCGTGAGTCATTGACTCCGCGACAATGATACGTGAGCGTGTTCTTGTAGGATGAGGCTAGGCTCCACGATTCAGCTTGGAGAATGAGCTCCGTGAACAGGCTTCGTGACTCGATCTGAAAATTTTCCGAGTCTTAAAACCAAATGGCTCATCAAGAAGTTTCCCAGGGGGTGCTTGTAGACGCCACTCGGAGGGATGAGATGGAAAATTGTCTGGGTCTAGGAGAGTTGGTCCGTAGCCACTCGGACCATAATTCATTGATAAAGATTCTATAGGAGATCCAGAAGAAATATCCATTGTGCAGGAGGCTTCCCTTGTATGTCTTCGGGCTGAGGGATGGCCTCTTCATTCCTGAGGCAAGTAGGGATGAACCAGCTTGCTGGTTCAGGAGCACGCCGTGCCAGCACCAATAGTTCAGGGCAGATGATGGTCATGCACTGGAGGAATTTGCAACCATCATTGTAGACTACCTGTACAACCACCTGAACAACATTGATGGTCAAGCATTGTAGCCGGAGACTTCTCCTCTCCTATATCATACAATACTGAAGGCAGCCTTGAGGGATTCAAAGAAGGGGTGGTCCAAGGAGTGGGACCTGGGCCAGGGAGGAAACTTCACAGACAATTGGGTATGGGCCTACTGGGTAGGTGCCTCGTGTGAGGAGTTTGGAGCCGATATGAGGAGAGTGGGTCTGTATGAGGTGGCCTGGGCCTCCCAATTCTACATATATCAATCGAAACTGCTGATTCCAGAGCTGTTGAGCAGATGGTCATCTAGGACCAACACGTTTCACCTACACCATGGGGAGGTTGGCATCAGTCTGTGGGATGTCCATCAGATTTTAGGGGTCCCGATCTTGGGGGCTATGTATGATGAGTTCCTACTCGTCATGAGTGCGTGGGAGGATCCAAAGCAGATGCCACGGCTGGCGATGGTACTGATGGGGCTAGTCCTCAGGGAAGAAAAAGAAGAAGTGAGAGACGTCCACTTCAGGCGGTGGTTTAAGCAGTTCCTGAACTTCCCAGTGGATCAAGAGTTTCCCGAGAGGCCTCGGACTTGCCCAAAGGGGGATCAACGGGGCAAGGAGCACTCGTATTGGTGGCTCTTAGAGGATAACCAGTGGAAGACCTGGGGTTTTAGTGTCAATACTGAACAGCTGCCGATAGTCAGGCTGGCGGTGTTTATCATGGACCTCATCTGTGGTTGGATCCTACCAGTGAGGGATACCATCATGGGGGTGCGGCCTATAACATTTATCATGGATTCCATGCTGGCCACAGGAGTGTGAATCAATTTGGGTATTTTGATGCTCTCTAGATTGTAAAAGTTTCTATGGCATGTTAGAGAGGGAAAAAGGCTGCAGAGGATATGCAGGCCCTTTCATATTCTATATGGGTGGATCGCGACGCACATCGGGGGGGGGGGGGTTTACGAATATTCGAACCCTATCTCGGCTCTGGGGCCAAACTTCTACACCTCCATCCTGAATGCTTCTAGGAGATTTCCAGCCAAATTGACCGTACCGTTGGTACTAAACTGGGTATGGAAGGTGGAAAAGTTTAATTTTCAACTATTTCCTTTACTGGCGGGGGTACTCACCGACGACGGTCGGGGAACGTAAGAGCACCGGGCCTATCTTATGGCATTTAGAGGTGGAGTCTTGGTGAAAAGGGTGGACCGCGAGCCTCTCTGCGAGCTGTACACCCCACACCGGTTTGCAAGGCAATTCTGGTGCATGCAGCGACTGACTCCGCGAGTCTAATTCGAGGTGAACCACGAGGATAAACCATGTGTGATGAGGAAATTGTGGCTCATGTTCACATGGGAAGATGGGAAAATGCAGAATGCATTGCCTCCGCCTACTTCTGCCTTTGGACTGGTGAAGGAGTAATCCATAAGCTGGGAGGCAGCTTATCCGAGGGAAATGCTAAAGCAACCAATTGTTCGAGCTAGTGATGGAGGGACTTTCCAATCTCGAGGTTGGGGTTGAAAGGCAGAAATGGCCTCTTGTAGTGGCGGGGATTCCGTGTTGGTGAGACCTGCACCAGCTGAGGGTGAGGCAGCAACAGTGGATCCAACAGCGGCAGCGGATCCGGTGGTCCCAGGAGAGCAGAGCCATCTGGACGGGCGACCACCGAGGGGATTCCGCAGAATATCTACTCAGGCCCCGGGGAAATGACTGAGCCATATTGACATGCCTGAGGATGCTGTTTTCCCGGAGGCCTGGGACATTTGGGATGTCAAACGATAATTCCTTGGCCCGCCCGAGATGTGGCAACACCTTAACCATCTCAGGATGGATTTACCGGGTATAGGCCCTGTCTGGGCCGGTTTCGCAGTATCCCCGACGGAGGTAGAGCAATATCATGACGAGATGGAGGTCTTCATGCATTCTAGGGGTGCCCCACATCCAATGACAGACTGGGTGAGGGTATTGCTAAATCAGATGGTTCCCCCACAGTTGTTGGACGCTGAGCTGAGAGAGTGTTTCCCCCTACCGGAAGAATCTGACGAATCCTCTTGGGGGGACAAGGACGGTAGAGGGAGCCCGTTGGAGGAAGGTGAAGTTGGCGATCAAGACTCAGGTCTCGACGATTTCGCGGAGGCTCTAAAGGTAACATCCAATGTCTCTTTCATCAGGGTATGCTCTCAGGTCATTATGGACTTCTTACCAACATCTGAACCATGCAAAAAGTCCTTATACACAGACCTCATTCTCGCCCCTTGGTGGGTGCTGATGCAGGATCCTATGAACCCGCACCTGTAGCTGTGTCTAGTTCTATGTCTGGTGAGGCTAGGACACCAGAGGTGGCTCCTTCAGAATATCCGGACCTTCCAACAATATACGGAGGGCCATGCTTTGGGGTCCCATCAACATCAACTCAGGAGCGACACCAGGAGTTCGACCTCTGTAAGTCCTCTCTACTGAGCTCGTTACTTCCACACATTGATCTTGCCAACTGACGTCTATGACCTTCTTTGTTACGTACAGTTCTTTGAATGGCATGGGCCACTGCGGCGAGGTTGGTCAGGATTTCTGGCGGTGCCCCTCCCAGTGGCATACCAGTAATCATGGAGATAGTTACCCAGCCCACCCGAGCTACAGTTCTCCCCATCATTAGCGGGACCACCAGCGGTGTCGCGCCCGAGGTTATTGAGGTGGGGTCCGACGATAGGGATCGACCAGTCAACCCAAGTCCCGCCACAACTAATACGATGCTAGATGTCGCGCCTGATCCAGTGCCAGATGCAGATCCTGCTGTAGATTTCTTGAGGGCGTACCACATATATGAGCCTACCAATCGTGCGGACGGGGATGAGACAACCTCTGAAGAAGAGTACAAAAAAATATTCTATCACTGATCATGGAATCTAATTGTGAACTTTATCAAAAATACCCCCCCAGGAATTATGGTTGGACGAGATTGACAGACTTCTCTTGTGGTTGCGCGAACTATGCGCTTGGGGAGTGGATGCCTAGAGCCCTCACTTGATCATCCAAGATCTTATGGTGGAGAAGATCCAAGAGTATGATCGTGGCCTCAGCATGGACTGGAAGCGGAGGAAGGCGGTAAACATCAAGAGGCTCCAGGAGGCTGAAAATGAGATTCAACAGCTATAGGTCTGGGCGGATGAGCACTTATCCTATCTTAATGCACAATCTGAGCTAATCTCACGATTGAAGGCCCATCTGGTAGAGGCATAAGAGCGTATGAGGAAATATTCCAAAGAAACGGCCTTCATTCAGGCTGACGTAGAGTGGGACCAAACTAAGGCTGATGAATTGCGCCCCATCGCTGCTGAGGAGGAGCGGGAGTTGAGCAGACGACAGTAACTCCTGGACGCCACAAGTCATAGGGTGGCGGAACTGCAACTCTCTTTTGATGGGGTCAACCCATCAAAGGGAGAGATAGACCACCTGAGTGCTGTAAGGATTACAAACTCTCAAACATACTTTCATGTTTTGATTTATTTGATGCCATAGAATACATGAGTTTCATTATCAGGGTTGGATTTTTACGCATTTGTTATATTCGTGAAATTTCAGTGGTCAGTCCCTAAGCTCACACGGGTCGATCCCAATGTGAGAAAAAAGGGGTGATCACCATGGAATTCCATCTGAACATAATGCGTCGATCAAGATTCGGGCATCCGGGGTTTAGGTAACAAATTTTAATCATCCGGAAAGACATGTGAGATGCCCAATCGGAGGATTAGGACCTTAGAACAATCGATGAGATGTTCTTCTGGTGTCCTCCAGTGCACGAGTGGGGTAACGATAAGGGCATTGGGATTAGTATGAACATAGGGAAGTGGATGGTGTGAATCATGATACCCAAAATCTCGAACACTATGGGGGTGGCGTGGCAATGAAGGATAACCGTTGACTGTGTTTGAAACACATTATCCTTATTTCATTAGCCTGAAATGGAGATAACAAATGGGCGACAACCGTTGACCATGTTTGAAACACGGGACCTGACTCAGAATGCTACCCATTGGTCTTCCAGAACGTTGGCCCAGGACAATAGGCGGGCCATAGGCCGAGCATCCATACTGTTAGGGGGTTCCTCCAAACGTAAAATGGGACAAGGGTCCGAATAAAGGGGCACACAAATAATGGAATGTAGATTGATGGGTTGTTCGACTGGAATCCAACACTCATGAAATTACGCCACTATGGTAGAGACACACTGGATGGACGTATCAGTTTGATCATGGATCATTCCTTCTTTCAGACAGGGACTCTCTGGAGAGGGATTCGTCACTTCCCAATGTCATCTTGGGGCATCCAGAACTTGTTCAGGGTAGAGTTATAGTTGTACGGTTCCCCACAAGGGGTCAGGACGAGGGGGGGGGGGGATGAGGAAGAACATGATTTATGATTCCTGAGGCTGGACCCTAGGCGAAATACCGGGGTGTCTCTATGTATCCTATAAGGATGGGAATCAATCCATACATAGTTCTAGAAACACAGTTTAGCGTCATACGGGATGATGAGAAGCCTGGCTGCACTAGTGCAGATCCTACCAAAACTACTAAGCCCACGTGAGTCATGATCGATGTGGGAAACAAGAAGTAATGGGGGAATTTCCTGACATAGGAAGGAATATGTTAGGGTTAAGGTATGTTCGGTGAATACCAGCCTAATGATGCTAACATGTCCACATAGCGCACCTAGACGCACGAAGAGATGAAGCCGAGTATATCGGAATTCCACTTGAACATGAGGAAGTGGAAATGTGTGAATAACGACGCTCTAAATTTGGATCACAATGATGGTGGTGTGATGATGGAGGATGACTATTAACCATGGAAGAAACACAGTATCCATATTGCATTAGCCTGGAATGGGGACAAACAAATGAGGGTCGACCATTGACCATGTTCAAAACACAGGAGCTGTCACAAATGTCGTCCAAGATCCTTAGGGATGCTGGCCCAAAACGATAAGAGATCCCTTAGGCCCAGAATCCATAGAGATCCCTTAATATTAGAATCCATGTCGTCCAAGGGTCCTTTTGGATGTAGAAGAGGATGAGTATCCAAATAGAGAGCCCTTGAAGCTTGTACGTGGAATAGGAGGAAGGTCTCCATGAAGATTTCAATCTTCGGGCTCTTCATCAAAACACATCTGAATACGAAAATGAGACGAATTAGATAGAGGGAGCCGAGTCCCTTATTATAGGGAGATCTTAGTTTAGGGTTGTAGAATTCGGACCATGGATGGGAGAAAACACGGGAGACTCGTGGTGAGTAATTACAAAAACCCGACGTGAATGGGAACCGGGGGTCCTGACCACCGCATGTTCCTTAGTAGAGGTTTTAAGTCAAGGGACCGAAAACGAGAGTTGAGCTGGGCCTGAGGCAAAGTGAAAAGTCGTTCCTACATACCCCATGAGGATGGGGATGAAGCTGAATGTAGTTCTTAAAGTGGGTCATGATTAGGTACTAGTGCCAGGGATAAAAGGGGTGTGCGGGTGTGGCCCACGCACCAAAAAAAGTGGTATTTGATAAATCTTTTTTGTCCTTTAAGGTGAGTGATTTTTTTGTGAAGCGTTAAGCCTAGGGTAGCAGGACCTGGCGTTTCCACAAGAATCAATCCGCAGTAGTAATTGACAAATGGTATGGTAAATAACCGATACCCAACGTGGTGTCCCCTACGATGAGGTCATCACAATAAAGTGCTGTTTTTCGTCGTGCGGCTAGGATGATAATGTCATAGTTTAAGGTCATGTGATAGGACCAAGCATGCATTTTAACATCATGCAGCGTAGACATAGAAGAGACGATGCTAGGTGGGGAATGTGTACAGTGCAATAAAACATAAATGATGTGAATGGGGACATGATACCACATCACACCGTATGCAATTCCGAGAGGAGAACCTCGGTCGAAGGGGGCCTGATAGGGGTGAGGGTGAAAGGGGCCAGAGAAACTAGTTCCCAGCTGAGCTGGACCCAAAAAAGAGACGTCTGGGTGGTCCTACGTATCCCATAAGAATGGGAATCAAGCCACACATAGTTCTCAAGGGTGCCTTTTAATGTCATGTGAGACAACATACAATTTAATGTCGTGAGGGACATGAAACAGGAGGTCAAAATTTTAAATCAGGATGTGCATGGTGCGGCTATTTCAAACCCAATGTGAATGAGGAGGTACTCCCATACCACGCCATGAGGTCCCATAGTCAAGGTCTAGAACGCGAGACAGAAAATAAAAATTAGCAAAACTCAGGCTGGACCCAAAGACAATAGGTCTGGGCATTCCTACGTATCCCATGAGGATGGGAATCAAGTCATACATAGTTTTGGGGAGATCTTAGTTTATGGTCTTAGAGCTCAGACCATGGAGGGATGAAAACTTTCCAAGTAAGAGCAGAACTCGACCCAATACCTAATCCCACGTGAGTCAAACTCAGTGTGGGAAAAAGGGAGGAAGATCTTTATTGCAATACCTAGAATTCCCATCAATGGGAAATTAGTGTGGAGCCCCGAATGATGCCCTTAGAATGGATTTGGTCCTCCTAACGTGCGGATGTGCAATGAGGAATAGTACCAAGAGTTTATAAGTTCTACTTGGACATGATGAGGTGGAGAAGGATGTGAACCGTGTAACCAACACTTTGGGCTTAATGAGGTTGGCGTGGCGATGGAGGATAACTGTTTACCATGGCGGAAATAAAATATCCATATCACGTTAGCTTGAAATGGGAACAACAAATGAGCATCGACCATTGAACATATTCACAACACGGGATTTGTATCGGTTTTTTGTTCGCAACCCTCGGGGGCGTTGGCCTGTAATGGTTGGAGAGCCCTTAGGCCTAGCATCCATGCCACTCGGGGGTCCCTTCAGGTGTGAAAGGTGATGGAAGCCCTAATAAAGGGGAACACAATGCCTGAAAAGTGGGTGGAAGCATGTCCGAGCAGAGTCCAACATTCCAGGTACTAAACGAGAGTACCCTTAGGCACATTGGTGAACCACCGAAGAAGGTTGACGAAGGCATCCAGGAAGGAGAGGGTAGGACAAGGGGCCAGGGTGAAATTGAGATTTCTAGGAGATGGGGCTGGACCCGAAGTCTAGACATTCTGGTGGTCCTACGTATCCCATAAGGATGGGAATCAAGCCACACACAGTTCTCAAAGATGCTCAGGGGGTAGGATACCCTAACGAGGGGGGTGTACGACATGACGAATAACCCGACGTGAATGGGGACATAATCCCGCATCACACCGTACACTCCGGGTAAGAAATTGGGACGGGGCCTCGAAAAAGGCCAAGGGGCCTGAGGCTGGGCCTCGGTCAGGAAGTCCTAACTTGTTTGTAGTTTAACGTCTTGCATTGAGGATGAGGAGGGGAGTAAGATGCCCCAAACAAGGGAGAAGTACGACATGGTAAATAACTCGATGTGAATGAGGACATAATTCCACACCACACCGTACACTCCCACAATGAACCTGGGCTAGGGGACTGAAAGGACAAGGGTCCCGACAGTTGGCATTTCCCGAAGGGAGTTCATCGCTTGGAGATACAATGGGGAAGAATGAATCACTACACTCGATGTTTGGGACCTCTTGGGGTGGCCCCAATGATCTAGGACATCTATTGACCATGTTCGAAACACAATTTCCCAATAGTGACCTGACAAAGGAGAAACAAATAAGCATCGACTGCTGACCATATTCGAAACATGGGACTTTTATCGGCTTATTGCTCGACATCCTCAAGGGCATTGGCCCAAAGTGGTAAGAGAGAGCCCTTAGGCCCAGCATCTATACCATTCAGGGTCCCTTCCAGACAGGGAAGGCGATGGAATCCCAGTCAAGGAGCGGATGGAGCATAGTTGTACCCATCTATGAAAGAGGTGAATGTCTACAGGGAGAGAGACATATGGTCGGATCGAGGCTAGCTCAATGTGAATTGGGGAAAAAGTATAAACCCCTCCATATGTCTTGACCCGAGGGGAAGATTCTGGAATTTTGGCTGGGCCAAAAGATGAAATTTCTGGGCATTCCTATGTATCCCATGTGGATGGTAATCAAGACATACATAGTTATTGAAGGCCATGCAGTTTAACGTTATGTGGTGAAGACATGGGAGGATAAAATAATGGGAGTGGGCACATGGTGCAACCGTTATAATCTTCATATGAGTGGGGATAAGGAAGTCTACTCCATATCATGAAAGGATCCTCCGAGGAAGCTATACCAAGGGGGAATAGTCAAAGAGATGATCTCGGGGCTGGGCTCAAGACGAGGAGTCTGAGAATTCCTATGTATCCCATGCGGATGGGAATCAAGACACACATAGTTTTTAAAATGCAGTTTAACGTCATGCAAGACGATGTGTAGTTTAAATTCATGTAGGATTGGACAGTTTAAGGTCATGCGGGACCAATAGTTTAAGGTCATACAGGACTGACATGCAGTTTATGGTCATGCGGGACCGGCATGTAGTTTAGGGTCATGCGGGACCATCATGCAGTTTAGGGTCATGCGGGACCATTCAGTTTAAGGTCATGTAGGACCATGGGGCTCAGCAAAAATATTGCTTGAGGAACTTGGCATTGGTAGGAGGAGTTATGTTCTCACCATCCATGGTCACCAAGGAGTATTCTCCATTGGAGTAAACCATGTGAATGATGTAAGGTCCTTCCCATTTGGGCTCCAACTTGGGTGGATTCCTACCAAGTATCATTGGTGTCCTGAGGTCCAATACCAGGTAACCTTGTAAGAAGGAGCAAAGGCAATCTTTCTTGTTGAAGGCCCTGAAGATCCTGTTCTGGTGCCTCTCGAGATTATGTAGGTCACAAAGCCTATTCTCATCTAGTGCTTCCAATTTAGCTAGACGGATTTTGTCTACCTTATTTGGAATTTTCCGGTCATAGACTGCAGTGTGTAATGAAGGCAGCTGGATCTCGATAGGAAGGATGGCCTCAGCTCCGTATGCTAGGGAATACGAGGTTACCAGGATGGAATTGTGAGTCATCGTCCGATAGGCCCAGAGGGCATTGGGGATATTGTTCGGCCAACTCTTCTTGTTCTGACCAACCATTTTCTGCAAAATATTAGAGAGGTTCTTGTTGAATGCCTCGATCTGTCCCTTTTCCTACAAATGATAGTAGGAGGTGTGGTTATAACGGATATTGTACCTGGCGTACAATTTCTTCAACTCAGCTACTCGGAAGTTTGTGCCATTATCGGTGAGCATGAATTGAGGGACTCCAAATCGGTAGATGATATTGGAGCCCAAAAAATCGACAATGGATCGAGCCTTGACTTCCTTGGGTGGAACTGCCTCTGCCTACTTGGAGAAGAAATCCATAGTGGTCAGGATGAACCAGTACTGGCGAGCTATCACTGGTGGATACAGTCCCATGAAATCGAGTCCCCACACCGCAAAGGGAAAAGAGAACTTGGTAGTGTTAAGGGGCTCTGGTGGCCGATGTAAGAAGTTGGCATGAACTTGACATGCATGACACTTTTTAGCAAACACGATGAAGTCATGGATGATGGAGGGCCAAAAATACCCTAATCTCCAGATATGGTGAGACAGTTTCGGCCCAGCCTAGTGGGCACCGTAAGAACCTCCATGAACCTCTTGCATAACCCGTGGAATCTCGACTCCTTGAATTCAACGGAGGATAATACCATCAAACCCGTGCTTGTAGAGGATATGATCAAGACTGAGACCGTCCTGGAGGGTAAACTGTAACACGCGGCATCGGATTCGCTCGCGCTCGGCCCGATCGGCTGGGAGGTAACCATTTTGGAGGTACTCGAAAAAAGGGGTCCTCCAGTCGGGAATCACTTCATCCACTGCATCTTGGGGACCTGGGGGTCCTATGGTGGAGGCGCCTGTGGTCAGGTGACCTACCTGTGGGCTGTCACCATTATCCGGAGAGACAGGAGCAACCACCCTCCGATGTTCCACGTGGATAATCAGGTCATCCTGCTCGAGTTCTGCAAGTGACGTAGCCAGGCTTACTAGAGCGTCGGCTTGACCATTCTGATATTGGGGGACGTGAGCCACTTCTGGCTGAGAAGAGAACTGGGCCATTAGTTGGAGAGTGCTCTCCAACAATGGTATGAGTTCTAGCTTCTTAACAACATAGTCTCCTTTGATCTGCTTAATGACTAGCTCATAGTCCCCTTTTACATGCAAATGGGGCACGTCGATCTCGAGGTCTTTCTTGAGGCCTGCAATGAGGGACTGATACTCTGCCTCGTTATTGGTGCAGCCTTCCGACAGCAGGAACGAGTACAAAAGAATGGCCTGTGCCGGGGTAATGAAGACAATACCCAAGCCTACCATGTTGAGCTTGGGTTCATTTAGCCTTTGTCCAGTGGGGCTTCGAGCAGCACCATCGAAATGCATCTTCCAACACGACGTGGCTTGATCCACCAAGCAGATTACCTCATCGGGGAAACTGAAGTCCAGAGACTGGTCGGCCGAAGCCGAATGGACAGAGAGGAAGTCTTCCAATACTTGTCCCTTAATGTCCTTCTGGGGGAAAAAACTTATGTCAAACTGCTGGAGAATCAATTCCCACTTAGCTAGACGACCTGTCAACATGGGGTGGTTCAGGATGTACTTCAGTGGGTGTACCCGAGAGACCAACTATACCTCATGGTGCTGTAGGTAATGTCACAATTTCTGTATGGTAACCACGATCGCAAGGTAGATCTTCTCAACAGGGGAGTATCTGATATCTGTATTTAGGAGAATTAAGCTGAGGTATTAGAGGATGTTCTCTATCCTCTCATTGTTCTTCTGGGCGAGAAGGGCACCGAGGGATCGTTCTAGGGTGGTCACATAAAGGACCAGTGGATTTCCGGCGACGAGTGGCATCAAGACTGGAGGCTGCAGCAGATACCGCTTGACTTCCTTGAACGCGGTCGAGCACTCTTCATCCCATTCATAGGCGATGACCTTCTTCATGAGCCGAGAAAAGGGATTAAACTTTCCAGCCAGGTTCACGATGAATTTGCGTATATAGGCTAAGTGGCCTTGAAATCCTCAAAGATCCTGAATATTTCTCGGGGGGGAAATTTGGATGATGTCCTTGATCTTATCTGGGTCAATATTGATGCCCCAGTATTTGATGAAGAAACCGAGAAACGTGCCGAAGGTGACCCCGAAGGCACATTTAAGTGGGTTCATCTTCAGGTGGTGGGAACAGAGGAAATCGAACACTTTCTCAAGGTCCCTGAGATGGTCCTGGCACTGGAGATATTTGAACACTAGATCATCGACATATCATGCAACCAATGTTCCAAGAATTGGCTTGAATATGCAGTGCATGGCCCGCTGATAGGTGGCACCTAAATTTTTCTAGATGAAGGTCATAACCTGATAATAGAAAGTTCCTTGGGGGGGGGGGCTAAAAGAAGTGGACTCCTCGTCTTCAGGGACCATCCAGATCTGGTTGTACCCAGAATACCCATCCATGAAGGAGAGGTCTTGGAACCTGTCCTTAGCATCAATAAAAAATTCTTTCCCTAGAAGGGGAAAATCATTCTTTAGATAGTGGCGGTTGAGATCGCGGAAGTCAATACAGACTCTGATCTGCCCGTTCATTTTCCTAACTGGCACAATGTTGTCCAACCACTTGGGGTATTGGACCTCCTTAACAATGTTGGCTATAATGAGCTTGTCAACCTCGGCCTTGACCATAGTGTCGTGAGAAGGGTGAATCATTCTGGGAGGCTGCTTGAACCCACGATGATTTACCAGGAGACCGAGGCAGTGGAAGACCACATGAGGATCTAGTCCTGGAATCTCATTGTAACTCCAGGAGAACACATCACGGTGCTGCTTAAGGAAGTTCATGTACTGCTGCTGCTCCTTGAGGGACATGGTGGCACTGATCAATGTGGGTCTCGGATCTGCCTTGCTACCAAGGTTCACCTGTAACAGTTTATCGACCGTGGTAGAGACGCCTTCTTCAAAGGTAGGGGGATAATCCTCTAGATCCTCTTTTACACTTATGGAAGGTTCTTCTGTGAGGGAAGTTGCTTCCGAGCCACCAGACCCTGATGGGAGGCTGGTGCCGGCTTGAGCGGCAGTGGTTAGCATATCTTGAGATTCACGTGCTGCTGAGACCATGACGATGAAGGCAGTTGAACTGATCCCATCTGGTATTCATACCATGGGTCCATGCTTGATAACATCAAATCAGTAGTGGCGCGTCGGCTTGAGCCAGTTAATTCCATCCCAGCGAAACATACACGTATGATGTACTGCCATTTCCATGAGCCAGACGTCCCGATATCATACGGGGGTAGGAGGTTCTGGGATCACCCGAGCCTGGTTTGTGTAAGAGTATGAGGTGATTTCCCGCCATCACTTGGACTTGGTAATATGCCTTCCTATTTTACCTGAAACGACAAATCATTGCCCCATGTCGGGGGGTCGTGTCATCTAATCGATGGATCAGGAAGATGTAGCCGTCATCCAGACCTGTCCAGGGATCACTTGTGACCGTGGCGGGCTCAATCTCACTTGCCAGAATCTTCTTACCCTTGCTCTGGTAATAGTCATCATTTATATAGTGGGATTCACAAGAGGAAAAAGGAGATGCATCTCCTTGCAGCACACCTACTCGACCATTGATGGAGTATTTGAGGCATTGGTGATACGATCAAGGGACTGCTGCATGCAGGTGGAGCCATGGCCTGCCCATCAATGCGTTGTACACAGTGTCTTGGGAGACAACCATGAATTCAGTTCTGGAAACTAGGCCACTGAACTGGGACTTCAAATGGATCTTGCTGACCGGGGTCTTCTTGGTCCTATCGTATCCCTGGATTCTTAGGTCGGAGGGAGTTAAATCATCCTTAGACAACCCCATCTTCCGTAGTGTCCGAGTCGGGATTAGGTTAATCCCAAAGGCCATGTCAACAAGACAAAGATGGAATTCCACACCATTGAACTATGGAAAATGATGTAAAATGGAATAATGTGCCTCTGTATGGGAGGTTCTTTGTCTTCACCAGAGAATGAGATAACTGCCTGACATTTGGCGCTCTGAATTACCTCAGCGTGGAAGGCTTCTGCAGCTGCTACCTCCGTCTCAAACTAGAGGGGGCTCTAGAAAGCCTCGACTAGCGATTCATGCATGTCTAACAACAGGAAAAGAGCCTCAAGGATATAAATCCATGCTAGGATGCCAGTAAGGAACTTTAGGACATCATACTTATGTGCCATGTTTGAACTTCTGCTTACAGGAGGCCGCTCTGTGACTGGAGGCATGGCGGGCCCTGCCAGCTGGACCGGTGGATGGCTAGTGCTAGGTAAATCCCATTTCTCACTAGTTGAGGCCTGAAGAGTAGCTATCAGATGAGGACCGGACAACTGATATTGGCCTGTAGTAGGGAGGGACTGGCCGTGGTGCAGACGAGGTAGCTCTGCCTAATTCAGTAGCACAAACATCGGTGGTGGTATACCTGAGGAAACCAGATGAGGAGGTTGTGTGTGATGAGCTCTGCATTGGGCCTTCTATCTGGTCTCAGTGGTGGGCACAACCCGAATGTAAGTGTCAGCTGACTTTCCTTGAAAACTCATATGGTCGCGGCTCCGCCGACGTTGGCCTCAGCTGGGGACGTTGGGGAGGTTCGCCTAGCGTTCCCCCTCATCGGGAGTCATATAGGGATTTACAAACTCTATGGTATTAACCAAAGTGTACCCCTGACTGTCACTTGATGAATCATCCACCCATGGGTGGATTTTGGGAGGGATCCCTATTTCGGGGGGCATGAAGTCATCGATAATGTGAGATGACGATGACATTGGTGGGGCATGTTTCTTCTTCTTGCGCCACCGATGCTTGCTCTTCAGGGAAGAGGCTAACTAAGATGATGACACAGAGGCGCTGGCCATAGACTCTAAAGGCTCTGGCTGATTCAGGAATGCCCAAATAATACCATGGGCATGGGAGAATATTTTACGAGCCATCCAGTCGTCGTACTTTTGGGATCTGCGGCTGGGAACTTGCTGCCACTCACCTTCGTCGTCGCTACCGCTTTCTAACCTCACAAAGACACCCGCCACTTGTGTCGGGGCCGGGCCCAGCCTGACTATGTTGTTATTGACCTGGTCTTGGACCCAATATTTAAACACATATCACTTCTTGAGGGTGTTCCCCAGGATTCGATGATAGGGGCTGTAATTGGGGAGATCGGCGAGATTCGCCTCTGCCGACCTTCTGCACTCAAGTAACCATACAATCCCATGCTCTAGGGCACTATAGAAGTAACCGAGGACTTGATTCTCACTGAACGAGTAATTCTAGTGTCATTTTTTGGGATAGGGGCTCCAGGAGCCCGGCCCTGATGAGCGGCCGGAGGAGCCTGCCTAGGAGGCGGAGCCTGATTATCCCGCCTAGGCGGCAGTGGCGCGTTGCATGGGGGAACCTGCCGATTATGAGGTGATTGCTGATGGGAAAGAGGCTGCGCCTATGGTGGCAGGCCTCTGTGAGGTTGCAGAGCCGGTGCTACTGGTAGCAGTTATAGCTGCCTGGGAGTTTCTCTTTGGGCCACCGCAGCGGACTCGCCTCTGGCAGCCCTCCTTGCTGGGATCACAGGGGGCAGCGGATGTGCCTGACTAGCCTGTTGCAGAGCTTCTTCAAGGCACTGGTACTTATCTGAGAAGTATCGGAACCCACCGGGGTAGTTCTGAGTGATCAGGTAAGGAACCAGTTCTGTTTTGACATTCCCTACGCACATCATAAGTAATTTTTCCTGAGTTAGTGGCATGTCGAGGGAGTATGTGAGACCCCTCCATCGAGCGATAAAGTCTGCGACTCTCTCATCAGGCCTTTGGTTGCAATTGAAAAGGTCTGAGATGCTGGTATTCTTCATGGTGGATCTGAACTAGTATAGGAATTGACGGCAAAGATCCTCCCAGCCGGTCACCGATCCAATGGGGAGTTGGCTGTACCAGACAAACGAAGGGCCTTCCAATGTCTGCACAAAACATCGGAGCTTGTCGGCTTCCTACTATTCCAAAGTCCCCAACATGGGGCCACACCTTATGGAAAAGTTGGCCAGGTGCTGTGGTGGGACCCCTATCTCATTAAAGGGAGAGAAAGTGGGATTCTAAAAACCCAGGGGTGCATGTATATCATCTACCCACACTGGATATGGCTTTCCATCTGGTGTGACTGCCACCAGTCGCATTTCCAATTCCTCAAGGTGGGCGATGAGTGACTCCATTGGATCGTCTGGGTGGGGGCCCCTGTCTTGACAGGGATCCCTAACCAAGAGTGCGTTGCCGGGCTCTTCGACACGGTAGATGGGTTCAACAGCTCCTGAAGCGACTGGCGGGGCGGCCTGCGGGGCGGCTGGGGGAACCCGGGATGGATTCCTCGGATTTCCACATCGTTCGAGAGGGTTTGGTGAGACTTATCATGCCCTCTTACCGTGAGTTCCGTCTTCAACCTTGTCCATGGGAGCGTTAAGATTAGGGTTTCCCGGAGGCATCTCACTGGGGGGAAATAGTTCCTGCTCCTGCTGCCCCGGCCTAGGATCACTATAGTCAGGTTGTCGCTCTACAGTGCGTTCAACCAGGAGTTCTTTAACCAATCTCTTCTACTCATCAAGTTGTTGGTGCAACGCGGACTACTCAGGGTCTTCCCCCGTCTTCTGCACTAAGGCGGATGAGTCGGAGTGCTTGAAAGCTCCGACATGCTCTTTACCCTTATCGACGTTCTGGTTGAGTACCAATGTCTCGGCGGGCACAGGGAGACCTATGAGGTTCCTCTGCTGAAGAGTAATCCATCCTGGTGGGCCTAACTATAACGACCCATACTTTACATACATTTTTAATACTTAAAAATTTAAGCATACTTATTACAACATATAACAAAACCACGAAAGGACCTTATAGGTATAGTGTCTTTAGAAACTGGAAAGCATAAACAACTGGTTCATAAAGCATCTACTTTGCCTCCCATTTATTTCATCATATCTAGAGTCCCTTTTTGGCATATTCTACTTAATAACCTTCTTCCTGACCTGGGGAAATAAAACATACAGAAGGGTGAGCTCAAATTCTCAGTAAGAGTAAACAAAAGAAATATCAATCACATCATATACATAAGCACATAACTTTTGGAAATCTTAACCTGCAAAAGAAATCATAATTTCATAACATGGGATAAATCATAGTAGTGAAATGTAATCCCAATAATCATAACTTAAAACATGAAACTTTGTGTCATACACACATAATCATAGAGAATCATTTCTTGTTAGTTAAGACTCATTGCCAAGACTATCTTAGTGGACAAAGTCCATTTCTGAACCGAGTTCATTCCTCGTTTCAGTCCTGTTTCACTGAACCGGTTTAACCTACCGTTCTAGACATGTCTATCTCATGAGATATAAAATCTTTACCCAATGCATTGTAGGGATATATAGGTCCCACCCATCTCATAATGATATCATTCCTATGTGTGCCACAAAATCAGAAACCACACATCATAGCATAACCCATGTAATAAAAATGGGAATCTTAAACATCGTGACATCATAAAACAATTCATATAAGATAAAGGAAGTAATAAAAATATAATTCCATCACAACATAATCAAATAAATGTAATAATAGGGATAGAAACAGAACCCTTTATTATCTTATATGGAAAATAATTTTGATAAAACACTTGAACTCCATTCTTGAGGAAAATATCCTTTATGCTTCAAAAACACTTTTCCTTTCTTAACATGTCGTACAATTCTAAACTAAAATAAGTTGATTAAAAATAAACTTGAAAACTTGTAAAGGAATATTCTTGGAAATAATGTTTTAAAAATACATTCATGCCATATAAGTTAAAAAAACATTCTTCGTACTTTTGTCGGAAAAGTCAAAAAGTACCTCGTACGAAAAACGACAAAAGATTCCTTTCATATCCTTTACTAAAAACTCACCGAAGGGTAAAATTGGATTTAAACAATTGTAGGAGGATGGAAATAACATTACATATTGAGGAAACATGTATGTGGATGATAAAATACACCCCAGTAAATACTAAAGTATAAACAATCTCGGATAAAAATGAGATTGTGATATTTCCCTTACCTTAGGTCCGATTTGCCTCGTAAGTGTCCGAACATCCTGTATAATGATTTAAATAGTGTTATTGACTTATTATAGAATCATAATGATTGTTATGATATCATATATGGTCATATTATTAGCTTCTTATTAGTAATATTTCATTACTACTTGTTATTCGGGTGTTTATTACTTTTTGTTCTTATGCGTGTTTTGTCGAATAAATTCTTATTCTTCTCTTTAGGTTATAGATAACTCATTTCCAGAATGGTATTAGTGTAATATATATCATATTCATTCATTCAATACATTCATATAATCATTATGCAATGAATATCATGTAGAACGAGTCGCATCACATCGTGGAGACGGTATTCCGTACATACGCACGAGTGATGATATCGTTCCTATGATCATGGAATTGTATTGGAGTGTATGTATACTATTTAAGAATCAATATCACTTTAAAATAGTCATATATAGTCATTATGTACACCATTATACCCATCCAAGTAAGGTGGTGGTGGAAAATAGATTACACCACGGCGTGGAGACGGTATTCCATACGTACACACGCGCGGTGATTTCTTTTTCCGTAGGATGGATAGATTGTGAAATAGGTTGTTTCATACTTATAATAACATATCAGTATATGAGTGATACTGATGTTATTACTTCGTAATGAAAAAAAATAAAGAAGAAGAAGTGGAAGAAGAAATAAAGATGAAAGAATCGGTAACGAATATTACCTCTTCTTTGAAGTGCTTCTTTGAGACCTCCTTTTAGGGCACTAAAATAGGTCTTTGAAGAATACAAGAAACTCTAGGATGTTTCTAGGGAAGTGGATAGGAAAAATTGTCAGGGGTTGGCTAAGATTGAAGGCTCAATGTGGTGTGAGGAAGATGGGTAGGAGGTGCCCTTTTATAAGGGAGGAGAGGGGCACCTTTGGAATAACAAAAAAATTATTTTATTATAAAGTCAAATTCGGTTATTAATAGCTCCAAATTGATATATTTCGAATATAAGGTGGGTAGGGGTCGAAGTCCTCTCATACAATAGAATTTAGACAAGTTTAGGTATCAATTTTAACCTTATCATTTAGATTTAACATTAAGTTAGATAATTTAACTTTCACCGTGTCTTCTTGTGTTCTTACACTATAAGGTTAATAAACTTACTATAACAAGCCAAAAGAACCCCAAGTTGTTTATTATTAAAATATATAACCTTATCTAATTCATTTGGGCGAACCTTATATTTTTAGGAATAAAATAACAATTAATAATATAATATTTTTTTTAAAATATTTTATGTCAATTTTGACACTATTTAGTAATTGATTTTTGTGAAAATCATAATAGAATTATTAGTTCGAAACAAGTTAATTAAATAAATAATAACATGTCATATTAACCTATAAAATTAGTGTAATTCAGAAAAAGTCTCAAATTACATTTATGTGGGTATTTATAACATCAATTATGTCAATATTTCATTAATAATATAATTACTGCATCATCGTTGTGTCATAACTAAATTAAATTATTTAATGTCTAAAAATTACAAATAAAATACCATTATGTAGAAAATATTTTTATCTTTCTAATGAATATTTATAGTTGAATTTATCTTATGTATAACCCCATTTTAAAAATTATTTACTTATTAAACTTTGATTTTAACTATTTTAACCCTTCTTTAAATAAATTAATAATAAATGTCCTAATCTAATCCAAGTGGGCCTAAATGGTCATATTTTATTCCTAAGGTTGTTTTTGGTCTAATTACACTTTTCCAATAGAATTAGGACATGTTTTAGGGTAATAATAATATCATTTTTACCCTTAATTACCCTATTTACTTTTAACCGTGGTAAAAAAAGTAAAAAGTTACTATTCACCAAAAAAATTATTTTCATCTCATTGAACCACATTTTACTTACTGAAATCAACCGTGTCTCTCGGATTTTCGAAATTCCACTCACAGAAGCGGTAAAATTAAGTTTTATGAAAAATTCAGTTTTTTAACTACCATTTAGTGGTTTAACTATTCATCAAAAATTGAAAGTTTTCAGAAAAATACCAAAATTTCACCCTAGGCTAATTTCGATATTCCGAATCCAAAAATGAAGTCCATTTTGAAAAATAAAATTTATAAAATTTCAAAAAGTGGTTATTACTATTCATAACGGCTAGTTTTAATAATATTTTATTAGCATATCATTGTTTAGTGAAACTCAGTATTGCGTACGACGCAAGCTATCGAAGAAGGTTGCGATTTCGTATAAAGCAAGCCAAGCAAGTGTTGTGTGTATAAAAAGATTCCTTTGATGATTTATATAACATAAAAGTCTCGGGTGTTACATTCTACCCCCCTTAAAATGAATTTCGCCC
Source organism: Viscum album (assembly GCA_963277665.1). Taxonomy (NCBI): domain Eukaryota; kingdom Viridiplantae; phylum Streptophyta; class Magnoliopsida; order Santalales; family Viscaceae; genus Viscum; species Viscum album. The sequence continues at coordinate 513,135,310 of OY728145.1, forward strand.
TCGAAATTCGTCACTTTGTAACAAAAAGATGAGGATACCTCTCCCTCATCATATCCTCAAGCTCCCATGTAGCTTCTTCTAATTGGTGGTTCCTCCATAAAACTTTCACCAATTGAGTGGTATTGTTTCGTAGGACTTTTTCGCTATGATCCAGAATCTCTATCGGATGTTCTTCATAAGAAAGATCTTGCTCCAACGGTGCAACTTCTGAGCTAAGTACACGTGAAGGATCAGGTATGTACTTTCTCAGGAGAGATACATGGAACACATAGTGAACTTGAGAGAGATTTGGTGGAAGCACCAATCGGTAAGCTACCTTCCCAACACGATCTAGTATTTCGAAAGGACCGATATATCTAGGGCTCAACTTCCCCTTCTTTCCAAATCTCATGACCCTCTTCCAGGGAGATATTCGTAAGAACACTTTATCACCCACTTCAAACTATAGGTCTTTTCTTCGGTTGTAGGCATAACTTTTCTGTCGACTCTGAGCTGCTCTTATGTGTTGTTGAATAGATCTGACCTTTTCTGCCATTTCATCAATGAGATCAGGTCCTAATAGCTTTCTTTCCCCAACTTCATCCCAGCAAGTTGGAGTCCCACATTTATTTCCATAGAGAGATTCATAATGAGCCATCTGAATACTGGAGTGAAAGCTATTATTATAAGAAAATTCCACCAAAGGTAGGTGTTGATCCCAACCACCCTTGAAATCCATAGAGCAAGCTCTCAACATATCTTCTAGAGTTTGAATTGTTCTCTCAGACTGACCGTCTGTCTGAGGATGATAAGCAGTGCTGAAACTCAACTATATATCCAAAGTATGCTGAAGACTTCACCAGAACATTGACATAAACCTCAAATCCCGATTAGATATAATAGAAAGTGGTACTCCATGAAATCTTACCACTTCCTTTACATATATCATGGCAAGCTGATCCAGAGAGAAATCCTCTCTAATAGCAATGAAGTGTGCAGACTTTGTAAGACGATCAACTATGACCCAGATAGCATTATTGCCTTTGGATGTTTTAGGAAGTCCTGTGACAAAGTCCATAGTGATGTTTTCCCATTTCCATTCGGGTATGGGTAATGGTTGTAACATCCCCTTATACTTCTGTCTCTCAGCTTTAACTTGCTGACAAACCAATCATCGAGAGACATATTCAGCAACATCTCTTTTCATGCCATCCCACCAGAAGTACTCTTTCAGGTCCCTATACATCTTCTTGATTCCAAGATGAATAGAGAATGAAGAACTATGAGCCTCATCCAGCAGCTCTTTCTTTAATTACGGGATGGGAGGAACACAAACCCGATTCCTGAACTTTATTATCCCATCACAATCAAGGATGAATTTAGGAACATTTCTCACCTTCTTTTGTAACTCAACATCTTCTTTCTGTGCCTCTTTAATCTTCACATGTATATATGGTTGAACATTCATTTGAGAAAGATAAGATTTTCCCCTTCCATTATAATTCCAAGATCCATCCTTTGTAAGTCCATAAATATTAAATCTTTTGTGATCCTCATCATGGATAAACTGGCATGGTCTTGTCGAATTAATGCATCTTCCACCTTATTTTCTTTCCCAGGGTGGTAATGAATTGAGAAGTCGTAATCCTTAATCATCTCCAACCATCTTCTTTGGCGCATATTCAACTCATTTTGTGTGAAAATATACTTTAAACTTTTATGATCAGTATAAATATCACACCTTTCACCATAAAGGTAATGCCTCTAAATCTTCAATGCAAAGATTACCACAGCTAACTCCAAATCATGTGTTGGGTAATTTTGCTCATGGATTTTCAACTGTCGTGAGGAATAAGCTATCACCATATCATTTTTCATAATAAAACACACCAATCCCTTCTTGGATGCATCATTGTAGATCATAAACCTTTCTCCACTACAAGGCAGTGTGAGCACAGGTGCACTGGATAACCTTCTTTTCAACTCCTTGAAATTCTCTTCACATTCTTCTGTCCAAACAAACTTACCTCCTTTCCGAGTCAACTTTGTGAGTGGATTAGATAATCGTGAAAAATCTTTCACAAAACATCAATAATATCCATCCAAACCAAGAAAACTTCGGATCTCAGTCACTATTGTTGGTCTCGACCATCATCATCAACCCTTGGATTAGGGCATTTATTGGAATAATTCCCCATCTCCATGCACTTGAAACATTGAAGTGTAGTAGGTTCATTTTGTGAATCCCTTTCTTTGTTTGCATCATTAGACATCTTCTTCCCATCATCGCAACATTCAAATGCCCTATGACCTTCCTTTCCACATTTGAAACATTTACTTGTCCCTTTAAGACAACTCCCTCCATGTTTCTTTCCACACTTTGAGCATAAGGGAAAGCTCATCTTCTTTTCAGTGTGCTCTTTAGATTTTCCTTTGAATTCCATTTTCATATTCTTATCAAACCCATATGACTGATGGGTTACTCCAATCTCTATCTTGACTTTGAGATCACATCGAACGATTTCCTCATAGCTATTGAAGTCCCTTATGGATAACGACCTTCGAAGACTTGGTTTTAAGCCACTAAAGAATCGATCGATCTTACTCTCAGGTTGGATAATAATACCAGAAGCGTACCTTGAAAGTCTTGTAAAATTTTCTTCATAGGTACCAATAGATTCATCATCCTATTGCTTCAGTTCAAGGAACTCTTTCTCCATCTTTGTTCAGAGAATACGAGGGAAGTACTTATTGAAAAATAAGTTCTTGAACTCGTCCCATTCCATGGACTTAATTTCATCCCTTTGCCTCATATTCTTAATAAGATTCCACCATTGATCAACATCACCTTCTAAACGATACACTGTTAAGATGAATTTATCATGCTCAGAACATTGAAGAACTGAAAATATCTTTTCAGTAGTACTAATCCATTATTCAGCAACTAATGGATCAGTAGACCTGCTGAATGAAGGTGGACGCTGTCTCATTAAGGATTCAACAGAATGTTGCTCCTTCCTTTGCTCGTTTGTAAGTCTTGCATGATTCATAGCTTGAGAAAGTTGTGTGAGCATGGCTACAAGATTTTTCATTCCAACTCCCATAACGTTTGGTTGCTCAGGGGGACAATCATTGCATTGCCCGTCGCATTCCGCATTAACACGGTTCCTTCGAGTTCCAGCCATTGACTAAAACCAAGAAGAATAGTGTGAGCAACACTAATTATAATAGGAAAACCACATAATCAAGAATAAAATTTCACACTTAAGGTCTTATCCTAGGTTATTCATGGTCATTTCTGAAACACTAAGATTGTGTTCTATGCTTAGAATTAACCTTAGGGTTCTTACAAAGGCTTTCACATCCTAGTTTCCAAAGGTTGACTATACCTTTCCTCTGATACCAACTATAACGACCCATACTTTACATACATTTTTAATACTTCAAAATTGAAGCATACTTATTACAACATATAACAAAACCACTAAAGGACCGTATAAGTATAGTGTCTTTAGAAACTGGAAATCATAAACAACTGGTTCATAAAGCATCTACTTTGCCTCCCATTTATTTCATCATATCTAGAGTCCCTTTTTGGCATATTCTACTTAATAACCTTCTTCCTGACCTGGGGAAATAAAACATACAAAATGGTGAGCTCAAATTCTTAGTAAGAGTAAACAAAATAAATATCAATCACATCATATACATAAGCACATAACTTTTGGAAATCTTAACCTGCAAAAGAGATCATAATTTCATAACATGTGATAAATAATAGTAGTGAAATGTAATCCCAATAATCATAACATAAAACATGAAACTTTGTGGCATACACACATAATCATAGAGAATCATTTATTATTAGTCAAGAATCATTGCCAAGACTATCTTAGTGGACAAAGTCCATTTCTGAACCGAGTTCATTCCTCGTTTCAGTCCTGTTTCACTGAACCGGTATAACCTACCGTTCCAGCCATGTCTATCTCATGAGATATAAAATCTTTACCCAATGCATTGGAGGGATATATAGGTCCCACCCATCTCATGATGATACCATTCTTATGTGTGCCACAAAATCAGAAACCATACATCATAGCATAACCCATGTAATAAAAATGGGAATCTTAAACATCGTGACATCATAAAACAATTAATATAAGATAAAGGAATTCATAAAAATATAATTCCATCACAACATAATCAAATAAATGTAATAATAGGGATAGAAACAGAACCCTTTATTATCTTAGATAGAAAATAATTTTGATAAAACACTTGAACTCCATTCTTTAGGAAAATATCCTTTATGCTTCAAAAACACTTTTCCTTTCTTAACATGTCATACAATTCTAAAATTAATGAAGTTGATTAAAAATAAACTTGAAAAATTTTAAAGGAAGCTTCTTGGAAATAATGTTTTAAAAATCCATTCATGCCGTATAAGTTAAAAAAAACATTCTTCGTACTTTTGTCGGAAAAGTCAAAAAGTACCTCGTATGAAAAACGACAAAAGAATCCTTTCATATCCTTTACTAAAAACTCACCGAAGGGTAAAATTGGATTTAAACAATTGTATGTGGATGGAAATAATATTACATATTGAGGAAACATGGAGGTGGATGATAAAATACACCCCACTAAATACTAAAGTATAAACAATCTCGGATAAAAATGAGATTGTGATATTTCCCTTACCTTAGGTCCGATTTGCCTCCTAAGTATCCGAAAATACTGTATAATAATTTAAATAATGTTATTTACTTATTCTAGAATCATAATTATTGTTATGATATCATATATGGTCATATTCTTATCTTTTATTAGTAATATTTCATTACTACTTGTTATTCGGGTGTTTATTACTTTTTGTTCTTATGCGTGTTTTGTCGAATAAATTATTATTCTTCTCTTTAGGTTATAGATACCTCATTTACAGAATGGTATTAGTGTAATATATATCATATTCATTCATTCAATTCATTCATATAATCATTATGCAATGAAGATCATGTAGAACGAGTCACATCACATCGTGGAGACGGTATTCCGTACGTACGCACGAGTGATGATATCATTCCTATGATCGTGGAATTGTATTGGAGTGTATTTATACTATTTCAGATTCAATATCACTTTATAATAGTCATATATAGTCATTATATACACCATTATACCCATCCAAGTATGGTGGTGGTGGGAAATAGATTACACCACAGCGTGGAGACGGTATTCCATACGTACGCACGCGCAGTGATTTCTTTTTCCGTAGGATGGATAGATGGTGAAATAGGGTTGTTTCATAATTATAATAACATATCAGTATACGAGTGATACTTATGTTATTACTTCATAATTAAACAACTAAAGAAGAAGAAGTGGAAGAAGAAATAAAGATGAAAGAATCGGTAACGGACATTACCTCTTCTTTGAAGTGCTTCTTTGAGACCTCCTTTTATGGCACTAAAATAGGTCTTTGAAGTAGACCAGAACCTCTAGGATGTTTCTAGGGAAGTGGAGAGGAGAAATTGGCAGGGTTTGGTCGAGCTTGAAGGCTCAAAGTGGTGTGAGGAAGAGGGGGAGGAGGTTCCCTTTTATAAGGGAGGAGAGGGGCACCTTTGGAATAACTAAAAATATTATTTTATTATAAAGTCAAATTCGGTTTTTAATAGCTCCAAATTGATATATTTCTAAGATAAGGTGGTTAGGGGTCTAAATCCGCTCATAAAATAGAATTTAGACAAGTTTAGGTATCAATTTTAACCTTATCATTTAGATTTAACTTTAAGTTAGATAATTTAACTTTCACTGTGTCTTCTTGTGTTCTTACACTATAAGGTTAATAAACATACTATAATAAGAAAAAAGAACCCCAAGTTGTTTATTATTAATATATATAACCTTATATAAGTAATTTGTCCGAAACTTAGATTTTTATGAATAAAATAAAAATTAAGAATATAATATTTGTTTTAAAAACTATTTTTGTCAATTTTGACACTATTTAGTAATTGATTTTTTTGAAAATCATAACAGAATGATTAGTTCTAAAAAAGTTAATTAAATAAATACTAACATGTCATATTAACCTAGAAAATTAGTGTAATTCAGAAAAAGTCTCAAATTACATTTATTTGGGTATTTATAACATCAATTATGTCAATATTTCATTAATAAGAGAATTACTACATCATCGTTGTGTCATAAATAAATTAAATTATTTAATGTCTAAAAATTACAAATAAAATACCATTATGTAGGAAATCTTTTTATCTTTCTAATTAATATTTATAGTCTAATTTATCTTATGTATAACACCATTTTAAAAATTATTTACTTATTAAACTTTGATTTTAACTATTTTAACCCTTCTCTAAATAAATTAATAATAAATGTCCTAATCTAATCCAAGTGGGCCTAAATGGTCATATTTTATTCTAATGTTGTTTTTGGTCGAATTAAACTTGTCCAATAGAATTTAGGACATGTGTTAGGATAATAATAATATCATTTTTACCCTTAATTACCCTATTTACTTTTAACCATGGTAAAAAAAAGTAAAAAGTTACTATTCACCAAAAAAAATATTTTCATCTCATTGAACCACATTTTACTTACTAACATCAACCGCGTCTCTCGGATTTTTGAAATTCCACTCACAGAAGCGGTAAAATTAAGTTTTATGAAAAAATTCAGTTTTTTAACTACCACTTAATGGTTTCACTATTCATCAAAAATTGAAAGTTTTCAGAAAAATACCAAAATTTCACCCTAGGCTAATTTCGATATTCCGAATCCAAAAATGAAGTACATTTTGAAAAATAAAATTTATAAAATCTCCAAAAGTGGTTATTACAATTCATAATGGCTAGTTTTAATAATATTTTATTAGCATATCATTGTTTAGTGAAACTCAGTATTGCGTACGACGCAAGCTATCGAGGAAGGTTGCGATTTCGTGTAAAGCAAGCCAAGCAAGTGTTGTGTGTAGAAAAAGATTCCTTTGATGATTTATATAACATAAAAGTCTCGGGTGTTACACTAACGGTGGTGGCACACCCTCAAGGGGTAATTATCCATCAAGAAATTCCAGCTCGTCCTTCTTGTCCATGACGTCAACAATGTGGACTGTGACCCTTCTTGGGGGCATGTCCTCAATATCGCATAGCGAGTCGGACCGCCATCGAATAGGGATGAAGAGGAGGGAAGCGTACTTCCTCCAGCCATGGACTTTTATGTGGGGGGTATCCTCCTTGATGATTTTGAAGAGTACCTTGAAACTTTGAACGCATCTTTGTTTGAGGTTCCTCTGGCGACCCGGTGACCCAGGGCACTGGGCCACGGGGAGTGCGGCCAAATTGATCAGATGAAATTGCTCACCGATTTCCTCAATGTGCACTTGGATCCTGGGGTAAAACACCCGATGATAATGAACACAGAAGTGCATCGCCCATAGGGTTTGACAGAAGCACTCTACTTCCTCTAGGGTGAGGGATTCCGGTGCACAGAAGTTCGATGCTGCCACCGGCCAGAACTTCGTCAGGAAGTGATCTGCCACAAAAATGTCCCTTAAGATCATGGGCTCAGATTCATGGTCTAGACCTGTATTGCCCCACTCATCCACCGGAGGTGGATGAGGAACCAATAGTGGTACTGAGTCAGACCGCTGAGACAGTAGACCAGGCGACCGAGAATAAAGAAAATGAGCCGACTAGCCGCCGAATTCTAGGCCATCCTCCAAGGAGTGTGGTGACTTGGACACAATGTCACGATACGAAGGAATAGAGGCCACATTTTTTAGTGCAGGGATTGTGGTTTCCAGTGCTGGGTCACACCATTGCTCAGTCGCCATCGGTCCCCAAAAAAGATATCCATTATCTCTAGTCGAGGTAGAAGGCACTTCTAGTGATGATGGTGGAGACTGCACAGTCGAAACCTGTGGGATTCCCAAATTTTCCTACTCCTGGATTTACCTGCGAAGGGAGGCGGGAATTAGGTGTACTTCACACTCCATAAGGATGATACTAATACGCCTTGTTCCTACCCCGGTCCTTGACACAGCGGACCGAGGGGAGGGTTCCACCGCGGAGTTTTACTCTGCTTCAGAATATGAGAAACAGACCGGTTTGATCTTAGTATGAATCCTTTCAGTGTTCTTCTTGTGGCAGCGATGACCTGCCTTCCTGCCCCAGAATGGATCTTCGAGGAAGGTAAAATTCCCGACATGAGGAGGTCCTTCAGTCGTACTAGTGTTGGGGCGGGAAGTACTTCTGCCTGAGTGGGCCAGGGTGCGAGGAGCACCGGGGAAGATGTCAAAGGGGACACGGGGAGGACCTCCATGCTGGGTGATGGTGCAAGTAGGGCGTCTTCTAGAAATGATGGGAGCACATGCAGGACCTCCACACTTGGTTCCCTTGGTGACGTCAGTGTGAGGCAGGTCCCCGTACTGATCGAACTGAACACGGGTCGGACCTCCGTGCTGGGTGTCGGTTAAGTGAAGTTGATCTCCACCCCTCTGGTTGCTAGGATGATTATGAACTCCATCAACTGCTACGAGGACATGAGGAAGGTCCTCACATCAAAGAGTGACACGATATGCAACGTCCCCAGCCCAGTGGTCTATGGAAGGTGGGATGGCTCCGTACCCAGTGTAATGACCATGGGAGAGGCTCCCATATGGGATGTTTCTATAATGGGGAAGACCCTCATTCGGGTCGAAGGTGGCATGGGGCATACCTCCGAGCCGGGCCTAGCCGTGTCCTCAATGGTAGTTTCACGGGGAGGGCCCCTGTATTGGGTGGAATTGTTGTGGGTTAGTCCGCGGTGGACACTGCCTGTGCCTGCGACTAGGAGAGTCGACCCAGGTTTCTCGTGTGGTGGTTGGGGCCTTGATCTAGGTCGGGCGTATAACAACCCTTGCTTGACATATGCAGGGGGTTGATGATGCACGTCAGCAGTGTATTGGGCCATAGTATCCGCTGACATTGAAGCCCCTTGATTGGCGTCCTGCTCGGCCTATGGTCGACACTGGTGTCGGGTCAGCAGGGCCGGTACCGATGGTGCATGTAGGTAGTCTACCTGCTCTTCAGCTCGGGGAACCGGGTGGTAGCGCTGGCACGTCCTGGTGGGGGCCCTCGCTGGGAACCCCTGGGACAGAACTCTGGCTAGGCTGGCCCGAACATCCCCTACCTCATCGGCATAGGGCATGGAGTCGTCGAGGTGTTCTGGGGAGAGGCCCCCAAAATGATTGAAGGTTGGAGTGGGGAGCAACGACTCCCTGCGCGACCCTCAGGGGTGGCGTTGGTGGAGAGGCACAAACCCCTCTAAATCCAGGTGGGCCATGTACCTCATAGGGATGACCCCCTCCTCCTCGTACCTTCATACAAAGTCATTGATCACCCATCGTTGGATAATTTCCAATGGGGAGAGGGGGCGTGGGTGCCCAGTAGTCACAGAAGTAGAGGCCGTCGTAGAAGAGGAAGAAACGCGTGGGGTAACCGCGTTGATATTTCCCCTGCCCCTGTGTCAGTGGGCAGGAGGTGATTGGGTTTTGGATGCATCAACTGGGTTCCTAGCAGTAGGTAGATCAGCTCATTAGTACTGACAAAATAATAAATCAACGCCCAATGCCCCAATCCCTTAGTACCATTCCATCTTCCATGACCGGTAGGAGGGATCCAAGCTGATAATGTCGTAGACCGAGATGCCCAACATTTTGACTGCCCCAACTTCTGGTGAGTTTCACGCCATGCCCGCTATTTTCTTGGCGGGGCCCAGTGCCATATATTTAGATTTGGTGACACGTCACTCTACTAATGTCTCGAGAACTACTAATCTCTACATTAAGGAGAATAACTTCATGTCAGGTTCACCATTTTTTGTTTTTGATGCTTTCACTGGGGTGCGTGCGTCCATCTGATTCAGTGTGACAGGTGCGACTTTTTTTACCCCACATTCCTGCTTTCCAAAGGTAGGCGAAATCCGCTCCTTGTTCAGGTATGTTTTCTCCTTGATCGAAACGAGATGATGGGATGTCGGTTCTTCCTTCCATGGATTCCTCCTCAGAATTCGTCACCTAGTCCGGGTCTCCCTTATAAATTAAGACGCAGTTTGTGAAACTCTTCCCAGTGCCATGTTTTCATGGATGCTGGTTAATTACAATCCTTCTTTCAGGACAATACAAGGGGTCCAGTCAGGGCAGAAACCTTCAGTTGGGGGAGTAGTCATGTTGAGGCATCACTGGCATGTTTGGACGTTGGGGAATTGGCATGTCTATCTTTTGTCCCTTATTATAGGGCTTCTTGAAGGCGGGGAAGCCCGAGGAATCCCACATCGAAAACGGGGAATCCTATACCATAGGCATGTATCTGAGGTTTTCCTCAGCTTCCCATGTTTAACACGGGGTATGCCACCAGTTTAACATCCAACGGAGACAAATCGGACTAATCAGAACACTTGCTTGAGTGGATTAGATTGAAGAACCCCTTGAGGGAACACCGGTATTGGGGATAGCCTATGGGAAGATTCCCGGATGCTGTGGAGGGGAATGGGGTGACATGATCTCACTGGGATATGGCAGACCATGTAATAATAAGGATGGATGATAGTTTTGGTCTTTAGCCTCGAAGAGACTTCCTATTTATCCCCATGGGAGGGAATCAAAGTCAGCGTAGTTCGGGTATAAAGGAGGGATTGGCACGCCAACATGGAGGGGGTTGGGTCCAATGATTGTTGGGATTGAAACTCATGTAGGATTCCTACGTACCATGCTTTGACATATATCAAAGTCCCCATAGTTCGGGTAGTGAGTTGTCAGCGAAATGACGTGAAGGTGGACCTGGGGATCCACTAGTGGATAGCGGGCTTGAACCTTAGGGAGGCTTCCTACGTACCATGCCTTGACATGGATCAAAGTCCACGTAGTTCAGGAGGTGGAAGTTTCGGAGTACTGACATGAATAAGGACCTTGGTCCAGGTGGATGATAGGCTTGAACCTCAGGGAGGCTTCCTACGAACCTTGCCTTAGTAAGGATCAAAGTCCCCGTAGTTCGAGTTGAAAAGGGGCTATTGAACCGACATGAAGGGGTGTTAGAACAACTGAATGGTGGGCTTAAACCTTGTGGAGGGTTCTTATGTACTATTACTTGACATGGATCAAAGTCCCCATAGTTTGGGTTGGGAAGATACAGTTTAACGTCATGCGGGATGCGGGTGAACCAACGTGAAGGTGGTCGGAACGACTGAGTGGTGGGATTGAACCTCGGGGAGGCTTCCTACGTACCATGCCTTGACATGGATCAATGTCCTCGTAGTTCAGGTTGGGGGCGTCAGAGAACCGACGTGAGTAAGGACCTTGGTCTGGGGGGTGGTGGGCTTGATCCTCGTGGAGGCTTCCTACGTACCATGCCTTGACATGGATCGAAGTCCCCATAGTTCGGATTGGGATGTGTCAGCGAACCGACGTGAAAATGTACCGGGGGTCCGATGGGTGTTGGGATTGAACCTCATGAGGCTTCCTACGTACCATGCCTTTACATGGATCAAAGTCCCCATAGTTTGGATGGGGCTTGTCAGTGAACCGACGTGAAGATGGACCGGGGGTCCGATGGGTGTTGGGTTTGAACCTCGTGAGGCTTCTTATGTACCATGCCTTGACATGGATCAAATTCCCCATAGTTCAAGTATGTCACAACGTCTTACCACTGTATTGGAATGCAGTTTAACATCATGTAGGATGGGGATGGTTTCATGGTCAATGCTTACTCTAAGATCACGTGAGTTGTGCTCGATGTGAGAAACAAGAGGCAGCAAGGGCTTGAAGACCACATCGTGAAAGGTGCATCCGTGGGAAGTGAAGAGGAGTGGAGATTATGCTATGAGGCACCCCATGGTGTTGGGACTTACTCCAGGATGGATGCCCGTGGCCGACAAAGCACAACGGGAGCGGGATTTGGGACCGAAGAAAGGAGGAGCCTTGTTCTCTATCACACCCTCTACTGGCCCTAGCACCGAGGAAGTGAGGAGGAGCAGGGGTGCTGACTCCTGCAAGAAAATCTAGGGGCTTACACCAAGATGGCTTTCCTTCCCCCATAGACAAACGCCACTCTCAGATAGAGGATATCATCCCTTGTGGAGACTAGGGGGCGTGGAGAATGTCCAAGGTGAGGGCACCCCTCATGAGAGGAATGGGGCGATGTCACAGTTTAAAATCGTGTGTTGAGGATGAGGGTGCTTGGAAGATTAACGTCCTGCATCTCGGACGAGGTGGGTTTACTCCGCACCCCTAGGACTTACATAATTGGTACCCTCTACTTCTTGTGGGAGGGAAGGTTCCAGCAATGCCGTGGTGAGGGGGTGTCGTGGAGCGAACCATTGAGGGGTCCATGTTAGTGTAGCTATGCGAATAAGCAATAGTCATTAGCATGACTATGTGAGGAATAATTAGGCGAAGCAACACAACGGGTGGTATCGTCCAGGGGACTTTGAAATCACATCGTGCAGACCTAGAGGGTCACAGAGGGAAAGGATTTTCCAAGCAGAGGGGTCCATAGGTAGGGGCCTTGTGGAGCTCGGTTTCTCTACGTGGTGGAGGGCACTTGTGAGGGGTGTGCTTTGCGAAGTTGGGTTCCTTATCCTTAGCATGAGGCAGAGGTTAAAATGGGAGGTTCTTTGCAAAGTGGAAAGGCATTCACAGAGCATGACCTTGTGGAGCACACGCGACTCGCGAAGAAAAGTGTCGGGAAGCAATGTGCTTCATGAAGTATAGTGACCCTGCCTTGGAATTCAGATCAAGTGTACGTGAGGGGTGTTTCTTGAAGCATAAACACTCTGCGATGACCCGGGCCCCCTTGGGGATCCCTTTACTTTGCGAAAGCCTTTAGGCTTCGCTAAAGGCATCCCTCTCGGAAGAGGGGATTAAAATGAGGCAAGGGGGAGGTACTTTGTAGAGAAAAAGTACCTCGCATAGCTCATGATTCACAGAGAAAAGGGTGCTTCACAATTTGGGAGCTAGGAAGTTGAAAGGCCAGATTGTCCATCCGTCGGGATCAGGGGGAGCCCAGTATTTATAGGCAAGAGGCACTGCGAAGCAGAGCTTATGTGGTGTGAAGAGGTCTTTAGTTTCTTCGTGGTGGGATGACAAATGTCAAAGGAATTCGCGGAGGGGTCCGCCTCATTGCTTCGCGGAAGGCTCATGAACTTCAAAGGCGTTCGCGGAGCATCTCACCTCATTTTCTTCGCGGCGGGCTTGCGAACATCAAAGGCATTCGAAGATCATCCTGCATCCTTTGCTTCACGATAGGAGTGATGCTTGGGGGACTCCACAAAAGGGCTTCACGAGGCAGTTCACGTTGCCTCTTCTCTTCTTTTTCTTCCAACATTTTGGCGCCAAAAACTACTCCAGCTCCCATCCTGACGTGGAGTTAAAGAACCTACTCCTAAACCCAATTTTGGAGCTTACCCCCTACCACTCACAGCTGGAGGGAAGGTCCTGCAAAACCGTTGCATGTGTCTCATCCTACCGCAAACTCAGAACTTGACAGGGTTGCGGTCACACTAATTTCTCATAAGGCCTTGCCTACCACACTAATAGAAATAAACCAATATTCCTACACCCATAACCTAACTAGAACTCACATCGTGGGAAGCCTCAAAATGATGCTTCCTACATGAAGATGTAGATCCACTAGGGAGAGAAACAACAATCCCCTATCTTGTACACCCATCTTCCCTCAGGTTCCATTCTGTAATCAATGACCAATTCACAATCTCAGTGATATAAGGCATCTTGAACATGTTGAATTGATATCTGATACATGTCTGAGACCTTACTTGAAGCATATTTCTCTCGACATCTCATCTGTAAGGTACATCAGTGCAAAACACTGAAACTCTGTAAAGTGCGTTGAGTATTCCATTACCGTCATCGCGCCCTACTCTAGATACCTGAACTCACTAGACCGCTCATCTCTCAAAGTCATGTGGTAAAGGTAGTCATAAAATTAGGTTTTAAATTCATCTCAACCCATATTCTATAGCTAATCATCCTAGTTCAAAATGTTGCACCAACACTTTGCTGCTTCACATATCATATAAGTCACGAGCTTGACCCTATACTCTAGAGGCATCTCTAGATTCTAAAAAATTGCTAACGTGGACTCTAGACATAGCTCCATTGCTTGTGGTCTTCCATACCTTGAAAAAATAGGATGATGCTACTGCTGGAACACTGGTGCTAGCTCAGCCATTGTCAAGGCTGGCTGCTGTACTCCCTGGAACGTCTGCATATATCCAAAGAAACCATCATGAAACCATGCCTCAATACCTAGTTCTGGAACATCCTAAGGTGTCACAACTAGCACTACAGGAGGATCAAATAGTCTCCCATGGACCACCATCTCTGAATTATGGTCATCGCCTCCCTCCTGGCATACCACTGGAGGTCATAATGGTGGCATGTATCTATAATTCCAAATGCACGCCTAAAGAAAGAACAAAATCATAAAAAAAGATCAAAGTATAGGATAGGTCAAAACCATCCTAGAAACCAAGTCAAACCCACAACCGACTGCTAAATCTAGGACTGTACAAAGAATATCCATCTAACCACTAGAAACTATGCCTCTTACCCACTCAAAATTCGGGTCTAGGTCAAGTATCTTTTTTCCATTCAAGTTCCATTTCCATTTCAGATTTAGTTATTCAAGAAATTCCACGAAGATTTTACCAATTACTGAATCCAAGAGGGCCCATAATACCTCATGAACCCAAAAATTGGCTCCTATACAAACCATACATGTAACGAGTTCATTCAACATTTACATTTCACCAGGGTTTCATTTCCCAATTCATAAGGTCCCATACTCCTTATGGATTGAAAGATAACATCACACCTTTATCTACTACACCCAATTAGCACAACAGAAGGAATAACTATCACATCAAATATCACAACAACATACAATATCTAATGTATCCTAGATGGCATGACATAACGCATGGAATGTGATTATAACAAGCGTCAATATGATGCATGAGATGAAACACCCTCATCTCATTGGGTTGTGACTGAAATAGAACCCAGAATTGAATTAATATTAATAGAAGAAATCATGTACATCACCCAGTAGTGAAATCGAATCAACTGTAATAGTCATAATCTAGAAAATCAGAACTTATTCGATGCAATTGGGATTTTCCCTATACATAGGGTAACTACTCACAAGAATAATTTATTACAAAACACAATTTACTTCTTATCTCTATCTAGTGTCACCAAATAGTAAGTCAAACCAGAAAAAAACTCCTCTAATACCACTTTCTAACATCCCGAACCCGGATGCCCCCGAAAAGGTTCCTCGAGCCCAGTTGGTCACATGGCCTCAAGCACATCTACCCAAATGCCAGAGGCTGCCGACTAGCAGTGAGGGACTAGGCAGTTTATTGGGGGAGATTATTACCTCATTACCAAAGTATCACATCATAAGTCAAATACATACAATAGCAGAAGTGAATAAATAAGTGTTAAACTAAAGAAAAGATAAGACACGAATATATATCCATAATCAAGAATGTATCATATAAAAAATGATATAGATGGTCCAATTATATAGAAAGAAATCAAAATAGTACTTGAAAATATAATATAGTACAAGTATCTTAAAAAGAAAAAAATACTAAAAAGGTATCCCAGCATCGCAAGACTTAGCTTGGTCCTATGGTCCGCTTCTCCAAAGAAACAAACAACAACTTGTACTAGGGTGATTTCTCTTATCATCACCTACAACCATATAATCTATTTGAGTCCCCAAAGAGGACTAGATATGGTGTGAGATAAACATCACAGTAGGAAACCACCCAGGTCTAGATAGTTCTAACAAAAATTCTAAAAAAGTACTATCAAGTGTAAATAACCAGTAAAGTAAAGTGTGTATTCCCATGAAATAAGTCTACTAAAATAAGTAATACTGAATAGCCCCTCAAGGATACCTGAAAAAGATTAAGCTCCTAACAAGGCAACTAAAAACAAAGTAAACAAGCAAGTCACATGACCATGCCGTACATCCATCTGTATCCAGTAACCCATAGACACACTGTATAAAGAAGTCAAGTATCCCACAACCATGCTGTATAGTGAAGAGTATAATCCCACAACCATGACGTATAGTGTAGAGTATACCTAAAGGGTCTGATCAAAGGTATCTGCATGCCAATGAATATATGTAATATATATAGACCACAGATGGCCAGATCCAAGGAGCTTGTCCAAGGCATCCCATCGAGTCCCATGGGCGTCTCTGGTGGAAACTCAGTTATACACTGGTTGGGATCCAAGGATCATTGACAAAGAAAGTCCTACATGATCATAAGTAAGTTGTATCTATGGGGTAACAAGGCTCGAGTCATCCCACAGAATCAAGACCCAATGGGAAGAGTCAACCCAAGTCGTCCACTACCATATTCCAAATCCATTAATTATACGCATTCGATTTAAAAAATCATTCCATGTGAGTATACCCACTCACATCAACATGCACAAGTGATTAGTATACCCACTCATGAAAACCAGTTATCAAAACAAGAATATGGTCCTACACTCCCATATAAACCATTTAAGATTCCATTAGTCATTTTATATAGCTATACCCACCCATATTAACCATTTCACATGCCAAATATCAAAATAGATATGTAATAAAACAATATTCATTAAGCAAGGAGGAAATACATCTCTTAAGGAGGCTATTCAAGATATCAAGGCATTAACGAGATTCCTCTAACTAGGAAAGCAAAATAAAACACCCCTTGGGGGGTTTAAACTGGCATAAACAAGCTATTCCCTTAAGGTATGCCCCTTGGGTGACCTTTAAATGAGAAATAGGTGTCAACACGCCTAAACAAAACCTACGAACATACTCAATAGGTCCAAACACATCTACAACAAGAAAACCTCTTAAAAACAGGTCCTTGCTGGAAAGTTTGACGGACGACATATTGTCCGAATTCCCAAAAAACACAATAAAATCCAAAAGAAAGTATATAACACCTAACTCACCTTGATAATAGATAGCTCATCCGGTATAAAGTCCTAATTCATCATGGTTTGGAAGAAATATAAAGAAATATGGAGAATAGGATATTAGGGCATATGATCCTAAATCCAAATAGCACAGTCATTGTTCTGAAGAATCAAGAATGACTAGAAAGTAATCAAGTACTCACTGATGCGGTTTCAATGTGATAAATTATGCTTGAATCAGAGTCTGGATGACTTATATATATACAAAACTAATTTAGGGGTGTTTTGGGTTCAAAAAACGAGAGGAAAATATTCTTTCCGTCAAAATTAAGTCTACTGTCTCTTTTATGAAAAAACTTGTAGGGAAAGTACACGACGTGATGACCAAGTACACAACGTGTACTACCCTTTTATTTTTTTCTGATCCATATTGGTTACACATCGTGATGATCCAATACATGGCATGTACTTGAAGTACACGACGTGTAGGACAAGTACACGATGTTTACCTAGCCCCCACAATCTTTTATTCTATTTTTCTCCTTCTTTCCCAAAAACAACCCAACTAGACCACAACCCAGCTTAGAGTCTAATCCAAAAAAAGGAAAGTAAACACATTTAAACCAAAAGGAAAGGTCTGTAACACAAGAAAAATCCAGGATATTACAAAATTATATTACCATGTTAACTTGTATAATATTATTAATAATTAATAATAGATATGACTGAGTGAAAATACATTCATAAAGTATATGCTAATAAAATATTTTTTAAAATATTTTTTTAAAAATAAAAAATAACCTATATGAAAAAAATTGGAAAGTTTCCTTTTAAAATATTTTTAAATAAAGAAAAATATATTATAATATGATGTATAGAAAATTTTTATAAATAAATAAAATTATTCTTGAATCATTAAAAAACATTGACATGTAATAAAAAAAGTTCTAAGGAAAACATTAACATAATATTTTTAATAGAAAACCCCTTCCCGTATGTCCCCTCAAGATTTGTACATTTTCTAAATACAAAATAATAAAAATATATTAGTTTTTTAACTAATTAAGATATTTTTTCATGTTAATTCAATTATCATTATTTTCTTATTTTATTTATTAGTATGTTTTATTTAGTGACTAAAATGGTTATGTCCATGATGGACATTTCAGGGTCGTTCAATTTATAACCTAAAATATTGGTGTGTTGACCATGATAAAAGGGTTTATGGTCCAATTCCATCCATAATATTAAATATTTTATAATTAACATATTTATATATTAAATTAACATTTAAAACTATCCCTTAAAGGCATTCAAGAAAAATTAATCATGTTGTCTCATGGGAGATGGTAGCTCGCATGTAAGCATAAATAAAATTTACATTTCTAAACTGGGTGGAAAATAAAAAAGTATATAATATTTAACCATTAAAAAATCATAAATATATTATATGTTTCATATTTATTCATTAATGATATCTTTATTACTAGTATTGTATGGTATAAATGAAAAACAAATCACAACACGATGTGAAGCTGGTATTCCACACGTACACATGAGCGATGTCATTGTTTTCCAACAGATGGAAGGGTAATAAATAAATTAATATATTATCATTATGTAATGATATTTATTTTATAAATATCATATATATTCATTTAATCCATCATTTTATATATTCATATGATCTTATTATAAAAAATGAAACACATCGCATTGGGGAGACTGTTGTCCACACCTAGGCATGAGAAATGTTTTAATTTGTAATGGGATTGAAAAAGAGATGAAAAATGGTTTTACTATAAACATAATAATATTTAAATATATTTTAGATATTTATGTTATTATATATTCATGTTTAATTAATATTTTAATTAGTTTTAATAAAAATAAAATTGAAACACTCGGTTAAGAATTTTACCTCTTATTTTTAAAACCACCATTAGATCACACCTTAATAATTCTTAGGTTTGTATTTTGAAGGAAAAAAGACCTATATGATATAGGGAGAATATTTTTTAAGGTATTTATAATTAATTAAATTATCTAAAGTTTCCAATGTGTGTGAATAATTTAGTAGGGGTTTCTCTTTTTTTATAAGTGAGGAGAGTGGCACACTTGTAAAAATGTAAAAGTTTTAAGTAAATTATATGTATTTCTCAATTACAAAGGGGAAAAAATAAACATATTTTGAATATAGTATGAGGATGATTCAAAACTAAACTCATTAAATAAAATTTAAATATATTTTGATGATATATTAAACCGTATATCTTAGCTTTTAACTCCCTTGTTAACTCTTTTAACCATTATCGTGTTGAAAAAGTTTACCATACTTATTATTCATAACGACTAGAAAAAAAGTTTCAATTATTAAGAAACATGAAACTTTTTATTTCCAATAATAAATATACTTTACAATATTAAAATTATAGAAGGTGTAAAAATAATTTTTTTTAAAAAATATATAAAACCCAATGAAAACATTTTTTTAGAAAAATGCTATTTTTAAGTATAAAATTGAAGTTATACAAAAATAAAGTACAATAAAAATCATAATAAAATTAATTGGATTTTTATTAGTAATTGGGGAATAATTTAAATTTAAAAAAAATTCAAAATACAATTATAGTATTTAAATACATAAAAATAAATAATATTTTTCATAAAAATTTTTAATTTACCCAATTCACTCAGAAATCAATCTTTTTATAAAAATCACAAATAATCACCCTATGATAAATTCATTATGAAAATTCCAAAAAATGAAGTCTTTTTATCAAAAATAAAATTATAAAATCATGTAATTACAATGTAATAAAAGTAAAAACAATTAATCTTGTATTTATCACATGATCATGTTTTATCACATGTTTATAATCTAATCCTCCAGTAATACTTGATTTGCTTCCCCTTACTATGAATTTGAGATTATTTCATTTTATGTTTCAAATTTACTAATGTAATTATATATAAGAGTATGTGTGGGAAGATAACATGGGTGTATATTTTTTTATGTGATATTGAATTCATATTGTGCAATAATATGGTAGTATAGATAATATATGAAGAACATAGACTAGTAATAATTGATTTGGTCTATGTTATAATAAATTAAATATAACATAAATATATTAAAAAAATTGGTCATAAATATGTAAAGGGAATAAATATAATTATTTAGTTATTTACTTATTGAGATATAAAATATTATAACTTTTAAAATAAAGATAAAATATCAAAAAAGAATATGGGGAAAAGGCATTCAACACCCAACCGTGATCCCAGTAGAATTCATTTTTTCTCACTCAATCTGAAAATATTTGTTAACATTATAACAACTTATTTTTGTTATTCTATATTGACTCTAATATCCTAATAAAGGTGTTGTGAAGAAACCCAAGGAACTTGAACCCCACTGGAATATATTCATATATCCATAAGACACATAATATTATTTTACCAACCTAGAGACCTTTATTATTTACATGAAAATGGTATAAATTTAGATTATGATGATGTAATTTATTCCCTATATATAACCTATCTATATTAATCAATGTATATATATCCTTTAGTAAATAATATATTTTCATTTTTTAAAATATACCAACCATGGTTTATTATGCATCATTATGCACACATAAGCAACCAATATAACTTCAAGTGAACACAATAGGAAGTAAATTTAATCCTAATACATTATATAAAAGTCTAAACTTGATTAATGGATATCAAACACACTACCCATATATTGATTGTATATACCCATCTGAGTGAATATACCTAATGTTTGATTGACCATTTGACTCCCACCATCCATTAATCAATAATGAAAAACAAAAAAAAACAATTCAATTTATCCTTATATTCAAAAAATTTTAGTTACCTTTTCTATTATTAACTATGAATTTATTAGGTCAAATAGTGTAAATTCAAAAATAAAATCTTAAAGGATTTAATATTTTAAATAATACTTAATAATTATGCATTATTATAGTAAAAATTCTATTATATCTTATTGTCTATACCATTCAATAAATATATGAATATTAGTAGTTTTATGTTGATACATAATATATTTTTAATGAATACCATTTTTAATGATCTATAATAATTAGAAGGTAGGATATCGATATCATAAGGCCTCACCTATGACCATATAAATTTTTAATGATAATAATTTGAAATTTAGTTATATATAATAATAAATTTTTCATCATTTACTCCTCATATATTATCTATTAGAATGATGAATCAATCACATATTTTGACTCTATCATTAACGTACACAATGTGTTTCCCTAAACTCCCAATTGAATGAATCTTTCCACTAGGTTGGAATCTCTATTTGAAATTATCTCTACAATAAAGGAGGCCTCTTACATAACAATTTTTATATTTATAAATTGTTTTTAATGTTAATAAATTTGACATCCCTTATTTAAATTTATGTACTAGTGTAAATATTTATCCTTAACATTATTTCCATTAACATGACTATTTAATACCATGGATTTATTAAACTTGGTCATAGTATCTGGCTCAATAATTTTGGAATTATACACACCTATGTTTTCTCACTTCATTATTATTTTTTAGGAGGATATTTGATTGTCATGATAGCCACACCCATCAAATCCTTGGATAAAAAAAATTCTTGTAGATACATCATATATGACCACATTTATCATTTTATTGGGTTTGTGTAATCAGTATTTGGTTATATAGAAATAAGGTTTGTCTTGGACCATGATATATAACAAAAAGTTCTATAGTTGATTCTCTTTATCCCCAAACATTAACCCATAGTCCTAAACTATTATATATAGAAGAGTCCAGGTATAAAATATTACCATTCATTGAACTTGTTTCATTACTATAGGGACATTAGATATGATCCCATAATTTAAAAAACATGATGTAATAGTCAATAAAATCATGATAGGTGAAATGCTTTCCTTCTATTTTGAATAATGATCCATAATCTAAAACTCTATAACTAATGTTCTCACACTCAAGATAATAGCTAAAATGACCTTAAAAATATAAATTCAAGGATTGATTTCTTTTAAATTTTTTATTATTAGCTAATTTTTAAATATTTACATGGTGTTGAGGATGAATAGGTGTTCAGAGATAGGTACTGACATCCCCTGCTAAAAAATAGTATAGTTTTACTAGGTACCTTATGAACAAGGAAGATTACCTACAGTTTTAGATCCCACTTGTCTTCTAGTGGGATTAAAATAGATAGAAAATGAATGTTTGCTATATTTTTATGGGTATTTCATGGGTTTTCCCATTTCTCTCTTTTATCTATCCTTTCCCACTTCTCTTAACCCCCATATAACCAAAACCAATTTTGGTTCCCCCTTATGGATTTCTAAAGTTCATCTTTCTCTATTTCTTATTAGATTAAAGTCCCATTAATTTTGGAGATCCTCACTATATAAGTCTAGAACCATAGACTCCCTATATGATTCTTTATCTCATTGTTTTAACTTTTTTGATTATAAATCCCTATTTCTAATAGTTTATGTTTGATATTATGGATTTGGATGTTTGGGAATCAATTGGGTGGAATCATTAAGTTATAATACTCCATTATGATTTAGGTAGAAGCACATTACCATGTAATATAATTTTTATTTGGTTTTATGCATTCTCATACACATGTATGAGTGTTTTAAAATTATATTGTTATGTTTTCAATGAAATTGTGTTTAGGTGAGTCAAAATCTATGTAATTGACCCTTTAGAGAGTATATATGGGATGAATGTATTAGGAATAATAGTTTAAAGTATTTTATCATTGAATGAGATAAAGTTTCATGATTAGTGTTTTTAGGACAAGTGTGAGCCATTTGGCTCGATTAATGTTTGGGTAAGATTGTATCTTAGAGTATGAGTAAGGAATATAGATTCATTCAGTGTGGAGTTTTTGGTGAGTAGGCATGGATAATATCATTTTTTCATTGGTGAAATTAATCAAGGTATGTTGGACCATTCCTTAGAGAATTGGGTTGGGGTTATCTATTTATATTATATGTGACCCTATTATGTTGGAAATTGAACATTACAATCTTAAAACTAGATGTGTTTGATTACATGGGTGATATATCCATGGAAACCTACCGTGATGTGATGGTTTTACTCATGCTAGAAATTTTCTATTATGATGAAATCCTCATACCACTTAAAAAATAGTAAATATGCAAGGAATAGAAATGTGACCTTACACTAATATGGAGATTCAACTCTTATGGTAGATTATCTATTAATATTACCTCTTTAGATCACTTCCATGATAATCTGGGAAATGAGACATAGTCTTGTGACCTTATCTTGAGGGGAAGTTTTGGATCATAAGAGAGTTGGATTATTCTGATTCCTTCCCCTGATTTTTTCTGGATACCATGTTAATATATCATTATAGGGTGACACATTATTTATTGATTTGAATATTCTATGTATGGTTGGGGTCTGTGGTGTCCTTTTCAATACAATACAAACTAAAATTTATGAATGATTGCTTTTTTAATTATTTATTAATTTTCAATCAGTGCATCCACTACTAAATATTTTTTGTAGTTATATTGAGTCTACATTTTTGGTGTCCTACTAGGTTTATTACTCACAACCTATATATGAATCTCTTTATTTTTGTAAGAGTAGACATAATGATCATTAATCCAGTCAAGTGAAAGACCATATGTCAGGATTATGAGCATGACAAGAAGATTTTGAATAAAGGTGATGACATGGATTATTTGGATCATTATTTATTATTATTCATTTTTCTTTATTTTTTTAAATATAACATGTATTGATCTATAATTTTTCAGGATCCATTGAATGTTTATATGTATTATACATGAACCTATTTTGTTATTTCATGTGATGATATATATATATATAGTTGTATTACTATTGTGTCTCTTTCATATATTTTATTTTTTATTTTTCCTTATATAGTTGTTTCATTTTTTGTTACTGATATAGAGTTTATAATATCCGCACTCTATAGAAAAGATTCTAGTTACTAGTTAGAAGTCTCTTGTGTATGGGGATACATGCATGAGTCTATCTCACACATCATATCAAACATGGTGATAAGATATAGATTAATTCCAAATTATATAATAGAACATTTTCATTTTATTTATTATTAGGGATTTATAGATTCATGATATGATGGTCTTGACTTAGGTGGGATGTTATTATTATTTCTGGTTATCACCTTTATAGTGGGAAATAATTTTTTTGACATAGTGGGATTTCATTTTCTATTTTTATGGTTTCATGATATTCTTGAGTGATATTATGAGTTAGTGATCAATGGGTATTTCCTCTTACTCAAGGTTTTGTGTGTTTATGAGGTAATGAATCAAGATTTGGAAAATAAAATCATATGATTTTGATTCCCTAGTTGAATTCTCCTCCAAATTAAGTGAATATTGTGCCACACACCACATTCTCACCACTCTATATAATTATTGCTACATACTACTATCGATGATAAAATTACAACATGTAGGGAGGCTCTAACGACATACTTAGGTAACTATAAAATATAGAATAAGTAATATAAAGTAACTCTCATCACAATATAGTCATAATATAAATGTAATAATATCTATTAATATTAATGAAAAGGTAAATTAAAATCATCATTCTATAATTTTTTTATATTATACAAGTAAAACAAGTCATTTAAGTATAAATAAGAACTCTATTTCAAAAAAATATAAATCTTAAAAAGTAAAAAAATAAATAGGTGTGTCCATATAGTGGTCCCAAGAACTAGATTGATCCCATATCTCCATTATAACCAATCCCCTCAAGCACATCCATCTATAATAGAGGGGACCATTCCCATACAAGTGTTTGGAAACATTAAGTCTTCTTGTGTACTTTGGTTCTTGAGAAAGGTGTGATTACAACTCAGTAGGCCACCCAAAACGTTTTCCCTTACTATCCTAATAAATAATTCACATGATAGATATGGAATTACTATACAGTAAATAAAAAAACAACCTATCACATTGATGGGTTCTCACCTGCTAAATCACATGTGACCATACCTAGTCCAACAAATTTTGAAATGGTAAAATATACACATGGTATGAAAACAACCCAATGATGAATGAAATATAACTCCTCATATCATAATAAAGGTGTAAAATCTATCACCATAACATTAACTAGGTGAAGGATACACTATCGATACTACTTTATTGATGGAAAACACACTACATACATCAATCCTATGATTTAATATATAACTCAAATACTAGAATGTAATAGGATGATACAACACCAATAAATATAACTAAGGTGGAAAATGGAACACTACTAACTTACTCAAACTATATAGGGTACCACCGATATAAAATAATAGAGGTGACTAAAACATACTTCCATAAATGGTCAAATGATGTCATATGAATAAAAACTAGATAACTGTTATTATAAGTGAACATAATGAGAATAAAATGAGTCTTTGACGAACCACTATAATAAAGGATTCCAACCCACAACATGTCCTTAAACACCTGAATATTTTGAACAAAAAAACATCAATACTATAATGGTAGAAATTAGTCAACATAACCTCCATATCAAGTGATTTTTTTACCTTTAAATAATCACAATGTTATATTGGTATATCGATGTGAAATGAGGCTCTTAGGAACCACAAAAAGATACACTATATCTTAGATAGACATCAATCTCTGTTCATTGAATGAATATGTATCTAAAACCATTAGATAATTCATGAAAATCATTAAATGATCCATGATAAATAAATCCTCATCAATACTATGAGATTATCTAAAAAATATGGGTATAAAATCCATCATCACATCATCTTTGTTCCACCTGATAATGGATAATGGCTAATGAAGACCCATTGGTTTTTTAGGATCATACTTCGCCTACTAATAGGAAAATAATCATGGAATGATCCCCAATTTTTTCTTCATCCTAAGATACTTATAATAACTCTTTAAGACACGATACATCTTGATAATTTTTAGGTGAACAATCCATCTTGATGGATGTGAGTCCCACAATAGCACCTATTACATGCTCATGGGAACTAGAACATGAACCCATAAATAATAGAACTATTTAGTGTGTATAGGATAATTATGTTGTTACTCTCCACTATATATATTTTCCATAATCACTAGGAAAACCAAATTATATAACTAACTATTATTCACTCTCTCAACTTGTGAAAAAGTAATACTTAATCTTGTCATGGTCACTTTTCCCCAATACACTTGACATGATGGTGTATCTCTGCTAGTGTAATAATACATTCCTTGAACTACTATCCACCCACACCACCTATTCCTAAGAATTCATACACAATATATATGAAATAAAGTTACATTTCTAATGGGTGTATTCAATATCTAAATAAAATAATATTGGTATTCGACCGACCACTAATATTGAAGGATTATATCTCTCTCAAAAATATATATTCTAGGATATTATGACCGATATACACTAAGAATATCAAACACTATAGTATATGATTCCAAAATTTTACCACATACATTTATATGAACATGAAATAATTATTTGGGTATTTATACTCATAGAGTCTTATCAACCTTGATCCATAAGTGAGTACTCACTCATCCTTCATAAAAAATACCCAAATAAAGACTTCTAAAACATTATTATTTAATGTATACTCCTTACTCAACTTAGTTAAGTTCAAGATAATTATGCTTATCAACCTCCCATTCAATAAATTTATGTAAAACTATCTAGATAAATCATATAAAATAATACCCTTTTATTTTTTAGGGATAACTTTAGTGCTACTAAAAGTGATAAGTCTTATATAATCCTTAAACATTAACATGGAAATCCTAAGAAACAATAAATCTTGAAAATAATATTTAGTTATTTCTAGGTAAAAATGACCTTTAACTTCTCAAATATTAACGATACATCCTATATAGATATCACATAACCTAGGAACCAAACATAAATTATCAATAACTAACACTTTTGGAGCATATCATAACTTTTATCCTATAAAAATACGATGAAAACAATCTTCCAATGGAAATAATGATCCTCCCATGACTATGAGAATATAATAATTTCAAAAAAAGAATGAAACCATGAATGAGACAAAATATATATGGAATACCAGATTAATTACATCCATGAACACTGTTTTAGTGTTCATCAAATCAAACAACATCATATGGTACCCATATAGATCATACCTTCTCATAAAAGAAGTATACGACATATCTGAGGGACTCAAATGAAACTTATGATAAAAAAACTCATTTTAATATTATAGAATCACTTGTATTATCTAAAATTATTACTCATATGATTTGATATAGTGAAGAAGATACAGTTTCTAAATTGTCAGCAGATTTATCCTCTTGTCTTCCATATAAAAACTGCAATCCCCCCACTTTGATAGTGATTTTTAGCACTCTAAGGGGGAATTATTGGATGAATAATCCACTTCATCTCTAGATATTATAGTTGTTCCTTTTATATTAAATTCTATATATTATAAATAAAATAATTAATAATAGATATAGGCTATATCATTGAAGAAAGAATGATAATATATTTAATATCTCACATGGGTGGATACATCATGAAATACTCCTGAAAAATATGCTATAATTTATTACTGAATAGAGAATGGAGCATCTAATTATTCTCTATCTATTATATAACAATATAGGATAACTAAACTAAAATACTTCCTAGCTACTGATGACTAGGTCTTGAAGATATTTTCTATAGATTCAACTCACCTCTATAGGTATAATGACCACCCTCATTGTGTGTTAAGGATACCCATTAATGGAAGTAGTCGATGTGCACACAATTCCATATCACCTACTCCCTACTAAATATTACACTGAAACTGAGAATCTATAGCAAGAATAAATCTTAGTAAATATTAAACCTAAAATTATAATAGTTTAAATGGAACACCTCCAAATATCCTCTAACTACAACCCTAGGGGTGTATCAATTAACATAACCTCATATGTTACTTCCCAACAAACATTAGTTCATAAAACAATTACTAATATATAAATTAGTGTGATTCAACTATATTGAATAAAAAATTATAAGGTTGATGGTACAAGAATTGTGATTTGGACTATCTATTTCTTCACACCATACATTCCAAGGGAATACTTGATATTGTGATGCTAGATTAAACTCTGACCTTATGACGATTTTGAGTGACTCACTAAAGGGAAATTGTACTATTAGCTCTTCTACCCATAACCCTAGGCATTGAAAACTTATCTATTACCCAAATGGTATAAATTATCCCCAACCAATATATTTTTTCCCTCGTGGAACTTATCTTTATCATTAATATTGACCAAATATTCCCCATCCATCAAATTATGGTGTTGTTCTATGGAACCTCTATAGGTTCCCTATATCCTAATAGAATTATTAATCATACAACTACCAATCACAATTGGGTTGAATATTCCATCTTATTCCACATTTATATCTCTCACTTGAGTCTCACCATTTCAATTAATGTAATCACCCCTACCCAGGTTAATATTTATTTCTCTAACCTAGAGGGATACCTCAAATCTCATCTTCCAACTATCTGAAAAACAACTACTAGACTAAAAAAAGGAAACATTGTTCCAAAACATTCTATCCGACATTTGATTCCACTCTAAAATAATGGATTTTTTCATGACCTTGGAGAAGGATGTCAACTAGATAATATTCATTTTTTACTGAATAGAATTCCCCAGTCTATTCTTAAAAAGACTTAGCTAGATAATCTCACCACTAAACATCTTAAACTTAATAGTGTAGCATATCAATAAAGCAAGTGGTATGATTCATTACTTAAATACCCCTCGGATAAGATCCATAATAGCTATTTACCTATCACACCTTATATTATTTGAGAATAAATACTAGAAAAATTGATTTTGGATATCCTTTTAAGATATCCCCACACATTAGACTTTTTGGACCAAATCCCCCCACCAACACATCATTGGACCTTCATGAATATAGGTATAAGTATTCAAAAACCTCTCAATTGGAGTCTAAAGATGGTATATGATGTCCTACATGGACCATATAAAGAACTTAGTATTATGTGTTCCACCCTCACCCATAAAGAGTGGTAGTTACTACAACTATAACTTGTAATTCAAGTCTTGCCTAGTCAATATGATCATTGGTTTCCTATGAACTATATAATATGACAAGTGAAAAATATTCTTTCTATATTGTCGATAAATTGAATTAATATGAATTATATGTATCTATGTATCAATAATCAGTGATAAATTATTTTACTCTCTATTATAGCACTGATCGAGTCATCACCAAAGTAGTATGTCACTACAATGCCAACTGCATGACTCAGATCACCATTTTATCACTAGTCTAGATATCATAGTTTAGAGTAATCAATAAATGAACAAGTCACTCCAATAGAAATAAATATACTATGATAAATATTTCTTATAAATCTACACTTATTTCTATCATAACACAACAACTCTTGGGTTAGGTATAACACACAAAGGATATATAATAGTAACATCATATTAATATTAGTAACCAATACTCATGGGTCATCAAAGTATACTTCAACTAAGAAGATATATATAACATCTCTATATATGTTTTTTATTAACACATTACTTAACTGAACCTAGTATCAAAAAAATATTAATCATATACAAGCTTATGAATTCCATATATGCCCTATGTGGTAAATATGATTCATAGAATCAAAGGTGGGTTAAATTTTCGACATACATGGGTTAGATTATCAAAAACCATTAAAAAAAGTGAGAAAATGGAAACATAGACATCCTTCATATCCGGTATAGCTATTTTATGTAATAATATATGTATAATGTTTAGAAAATATCTATCCTTTTATCTGGCATATCCAAAATATTAAGAAAAAATAAGCAAGGCTTTGATAAATTTTTTTATCATTCCATATTTAGATCAAATACACTAGGATAAAACTAGGTTCCACACACCATAATCATTCTTTCCCATACACCATAGGCTACCAAATATAGAAGTGGGTTTAAATATTAAAAGTTCAAAGACTATACCCTTAGGTTGAGAAAATTATAAAAAAACAATAGAAGAAATTTCAAGGAACATTCATCACAATATATGAGAAATATAAAGATAAAAAATAAGAAAATTCTAACTAATGTTGAATAATATCCTTTATTATAATAAAATTAGGTATTATATATGTAATTTTTTTACAAGTATTAACAAGATATTCTATGGAATGATCACATCTATTATATCCTATAACTAAACAAAATTAGGGGGGTTTTCCAAAGAATGTTCCTAAGACATTTCCCAATCCCATCTATAGAATCTAACTAATATCCTCTAGTTCATCTATATAATGTAAATATAATCTTACCTAGTATATAAAAAATGATGTTTTCTTGGGTACCAAGTTGTCTGAGAAGGGTGTCAATACATCTTAGTAGGAAACTACTAATGGTGACACTAATAGGTCTATTAAATAATTATTCTTACTTGATATGTATTTATAATAATGTAAATAAATATATAATATATCAAAAAATAATGTTCTTACCTACCAAATCATTTATGCACATACCTACTATTTATAATGTTGGAATGGGAGGATATACCTATGGTCTATACAAACCTCAAAAATGAATGAAATATCACTCCCCACATCATTATCAGTGTGAATGATCTATCATCAGTGAAGATGTTGGATGAATGATGAATCACCATCACAACCCATCCAGGAGAATGATCCATAAGAAAAATAATTTCAAGGGTGAATAATGAATCGGCTCGTAAATTATGTATCATAAAATTTAGGTTGATGATATAATTTGAAACTAGACTATAATTGAACATTTTTGTATTAATATAATTCTTCCATATGTGAAATAAACCACATATATCACTCACATGGTGGATTATATACCACAATAAAATATTTCTAGTTATATGATACACCACTAATATGAGTTTACATGTAGAAATGAAACTGAAAAATCAATCCATGGGTGGAATATATACCACCAATTCTCATATTTAGGAGGATGATATAATTCTCTGTTATCTCCAATATGTAGATGATACACCACCACTAACTAACTCCACGTGGAAGATTTAAAAAATACATAAATCTCATGGTGAATAGTAAATCACCATATCTACTTAGGTGGATGATATAACACTATTTCTTCAAAGGTAGGATGATGTACCACAAACCATCTAAGAATACAGAAGACACACCACCAAGAAGTTATCATAGTAAATAATTTATCACATATAATTAACATATAATATATATAAATATTTATCATATAAATGGTCATAATTTCTAGATATCAACCCACTCATGTTCCATGTGAAGGATAGTACACCCCTATATTATTCTATACTCCCAATATTCCTTACCAAATAATGATATAGGAAACCACACAAGGCTCATAAAGTCATAAAAAAACATACAACCCTCTCTCAATAAATAGGTATCCATTACATATTTTGAATGTTTTGGGTCTAGGTCATCATTGACTATAACACCATTACTCAACTCAAAGAGGACAAAAGATTATCCATTTGAATCTCATTCATGAATTATAGTTCACAAAATAAATTAAATTTAGTTATATGGGACTATAAAAATTATTAATTAATATTACATTAGATACAATGCAAGACACACTTGTAAAAACCAATGGAAAACAATTAGATGACTAGCCTATACCATGCAGGGTCAATATCATTAAAATCCACCAGATGATTCTAATTCAATTGGTCAAAATTATAATATCTGAAAAAATACTCACATTTAGGCTTAACCAATGATAAAAAATAAATAAATGAGAGAAAAATATAATATAAGGACAAGAATAATAAACATACATGTGGAAATCTCATATGAAAGGTGGAACTTCAATTTGACCATAAATGAGGGAAGTATGGATTTGTGAGTTAAATAATGAAGAGGAAGGGAGAGAGAGGTCATGTACACTGCTTCCTAGGATAAAAATGAGATAATTCTCAATTTATAAAATTTTAAACCCATAAAATTTAATTTAATTAAAACATAAAAAATTAAACCCTACCCCACTACTAAAACTTAGGGGAACTATCAATGGATCCTGTATATTAATGGTGATAAGAATGATTCATGTTCAGGTTCTGATCCTGTTCATTCAGAAGGAGGAATACCTGAATATTCCTTAACATTATAGTTTATCAAAAAAATGGAATATATCGAACATATGTAAAGTTTATTGAATGATCACAACATCTAAAGATAGTTTTTATTAGAAGTGGACCAATAGATGGAGAACATTAGTTATGTATTATGGTGGAATATACAATGATTATATACTATATGATTCAAGGAATGAATTTCTAGAAAATGAGGGAATATATAAGTCACTTATAGAAGCATTTATTTACTTATATAATTTACTATATAGTGACACTAAAACGTGAAATTTTTATAAGAGATCAACATTCATCAATGGAAATGATGGGTCTTTTATAAATGTTGAAATTTAATGAAACTAGATGACTATCTATACCCCAATATAAAGGTTGGGTTAAACACCAACATATTTATGTCAGTGACTCAGAGTTCATAGTTATATAATGTCAATAATTATTAATTATAAATGTTACCATATTGTATCTTCTGATAGAAATAGAAATGGATGTAATGTTCTTTGGTGTATATAGAACATGTTTTGGAACCATATAATCTACAGTTTTTACTTTTAATCTTTTTATTTAATCTCAATTTTTCCTAAATTTTATGTGTGAGTGTCTTGAGTTCTTCTTGAGTTTGTGGGAGTTTTAATTTGTGCAATGAATAAGGTGGGAGGTCTTATTATCTTCCTATACACAAATTTTGAGGGATTAATTTTAGAGTATCTATTTTTGATGTCCTATATCATATGGTAGAAAACTTTTGGTAATCATATGTCAGAGGATAAAAACATTCAATATCATTTTGTATAGTTATTTTTTCACCCAGAACATATTCATAGGGGAATATGGTATGACATACTATATTTCATTGCTTTTATTTCTATTTCTGTGGGATATTACTATATTTATATGGTACAGAGTTAGAAGAAGGTAATGTATAATTTGAACCATTCAATGGAATGAAATTCATGTTCTAGAGAATAAATATAGATTAATTTATCATTTATAAGTATTTGAATGTTTTCTTTGATAGATCTAACCTTGAGAATGTGGATTAGGTTAAATGTGAAAAATTTGACTAAAAATGTCTTAGGATGGTGATGATATCCTTCGAATAAAATGTTTCTTTTAAAACTCATGATGTGTAGATAATAGTTGACTTAATGAAGGCCCATGAATACATATATTATAATTTTATTTTAGATAATAATGTGTTCAATATTCACAGGTTTCTCAAAATATTTCTATAGAAAGGTAAACTTGTGATAGTTTAGAAGAATGACTTTAACATGATATGGGGTAGCTCAAATCTATGAAGGTGATGTTTTAAATTTATCTATGAGACCTTACACTACTCCCATAACCACTAAATTAATTTTAAGTTATGGAACAATAGTTATAACATCCTATGGTAAGGCCAAATAGGTGTTTCTGGATACGAGGAACACAATCCTGAATGAAGAAATCAAATAGAGTGAGGTTTAATCACCTTTATAAAATATGTTAATATTTTAGGAAGGGAGAATTCACCTAAATAGAAAATTAAGAGTCCACCATAATATATTTTTATGATATATAATATGATCTAAATTAGTATTTCATATTCAAACATACTAGAAGTGTGGGTAAAGGAAACATCTGCAGAAGGACCACTCTAATCATATGGAACATTTTAGAAAATAAACTTCCTAATGATCAAATTAAATGAGTATATTTTATGGTTAAAACATGTATTTTATTATTATAAATATTCTGGTATAATCATGGGTGAATTAAATGGGATCACCATTCTATAAATTATCAAATTATGGGTTCATGGTGAATTATATTTCAATAAAATTCAAAAAACATCTCTTAGTAGATGAAGAGGTACTGGAATTCATGTAGAATATTAGTGTTAATTTCCAGATGATTAATATAATTTTTTTAAACTAAATGAAGTTAGACAAATCCTAAAAATATGTAAGATATTAATTTCAATAGGTTATCCAAATGAGGCATGCTATAATAGTAGATTCACCAAAAACATTTGGAAGGTGACTTGAGGATCCATAATAGTGGCATGAGGAGTAAAAGATAAGCCCATATATCTGATCAATTGATCAGATGCACTGTCATTTCATAGAAATACAAAATTAAAAAGTTTAGAGATATGAAATTGCTGGCTCAAACTCCTAAGGGAGAAGAATATGAATTTTTAATAGGAAATGGTATGCTAAATATTGACCACATTGAGATTGGAATTTGTGAGAGTTATGTGAATTGGGAATCCGATAGGGATTTATTCATTCATAATAGATAAAGGCCTAGATCATTATTATTATAATAAGTTAACTCAAACCTTTAGAGTCCCAACCTTATACAATATCACAGAGGATCAATTTACATTGTGAGTAAAGGTAATGTAATGGGGAATGTTTGGGTTGATGTTAAAAATCACAAATTTAACTTATTTATTGAATTTATTCAATTAAGGAAATGGAGAAGAAACATTAATGAAATAAAAAATTCATATGATCTAATAATATTGATGAGTATAGTTAAAGTGAATTTTATAAATTCTATTGGAATAAGGGGATTAGTTTAGATAATACTGTTCTCAATAATCCACAATAGAACAATTGTGAGAGAGTTAATGAATAAGAAATTTACACAAAAAGAATTAATTATATGATGAAATATAGAAATACCAATAAAATTTAACAAGTAGCAGATAACATGATAACATATTTGGTTAAGAGATGTTATTCTACAAAATTGATATAAGAAAGTGAAAAATAGATATGGTTGGTAAACCCATGGATGTTAACAATCATATAATTTTACACAGTCTTAGAATTGGACATGTAATTTATAATGATATATATAAACTCAAAATAAAATCCAATGCCATGTTTCCCCATGGGATGTGCTATTAAATTTTGAATTCCAGATGCTGATAGGTGAAAAGTTTCAAAAATTGGAATGTTTCATTCAATGAGATGGTTTAATTTAAGGAAAAAATCCTGGTAGAAGTAGAAGTTTACATAAAGAGATTAATTGAATATATCCATGTTAATCTAAAAAAGACACTATAATATAAAATGTTTTGAAGTGTTTATATGGTATCACTTTATATCTATAACTAAGAGTAGGGTAAGATGTTCTATAAATATATAGTAAATTTAAAGCCCAGATTAAATAACTAGTTGTTATATAATTATATGACCATGATTCAAGAAAATAGAGAACTAAAAAATATAGAACTAGAAATAATAGGTTTTAATGATTATTTATAGAGATCTTACAAAGTCAGGCTTCAAGTCTAAATATTTGAGGCCAAACAATTTTCATACATCTAACAAATGATATAAAACATGAAATACCATAAGTGGATACCACTTTTAGTTAATCTAGAATGTAGGATTTAGAGATGAAAGAAAATATGGTTTCATTGGATACTAATGGAAGATGGGAGATAACTGAGTTACCAAAGGGGAATGTTTAGTTTAACAAAATTGGGGTTTCTATTTGAATGATGAAGCTTATGGAAGGAAAATATAAACTTCTTTGATATAATTGAAGGGATATCAATATAAGGAAGGATTTAAATTCCCATATATTCTCTCATAGTTAGTTATCTAAACTGTCATCCAGAGAGTACTGAACCTATTACCTTTAAATAATCTACACATTGAGTAGATATTTGTAAATATAACATTTCATCATGGTAAATTGGGGGAAGATATTTATATGAAGAAAACCATGGTTTTCTAGAATGATTAGAATAAAACGTGTGTGTGTATTATAAATAGAATCCCCTTAATATTTAATAGAGAACCAATGTTGTAGTATTAAAATTACAATTAATCCATGGTTGTGTAATATTTAAAAAGGTTTAACATGGATTAATATTTCTATAAAGACTCATGTCATGATAGAAGTTTAAAAATAGTTATATTGTACATGGATGGCATTTTTTCTACCTTTTTAGGATATTATAATTATTTTAGAGTTGAAGTATAATTTTTCTAAAAGATTCAAGTTAAAAAATCACTATCATTCTAAAATGATTTTTGTAATGAGTATTCAGAGATAAAAGAGAGTCAAGACATTGATTTTAAATCAAGGAGAATACACTAATATGGTTATAAAATGTTTTGGGCATATTTGATGAAATCCTATCTCAATTCCATTGGATCTACACTTCATACTTGTAACACCCTGAGCTTCCACAATACGCTTCTCATTCAATAAATGCAATAGCTTGGATTGTACGCAACTTCGAGTTCTAAAACACCGCGACTAATCATAGTTGCCGTTATAAATAGTAATAACCACTTTTTAAAATTATAGAAATTTTATATTTCAAAATTGACTTCATTTTTGGATTCGGAATATCAATTATAGCTTAGGGTTAAATTTTGGCATTGTTCTGAAAAACTTCAATTTTTGATGAATAGTGAAACCACAAAGTGGTAGTTAAATAACTGATTTTTCGTTTAAATGAAATATTACCACCTCTGTGATTTGAATTTCAAAAATCCGACATACATGGTTGTCATTAGGAAGTAAAATGTGGTTCAGTGGGATTAAAATAATTTTTTGGTGAATAGTAACTTTTAAGTTCTTAATCGCGATTAGAGGTAATTAGTGTAGTTTAAGGTAAAAATAATGTTTTAATAATATGAGATGAGCTTGACACATGTACTAACCTCATTGGATGTTCCATGGACGACCAAGACAATCCATGGGTCAACTTGGGGACCCCATGGAGCCACTTTAGTTGGAAAATGACATAAATACCTTTTATTTAATGTTAAAGTAAAAAATGACACAAACATGAAATGTTTTACTAAAATAATTTTTACATGGGGTTATACAAGTCATATTTTTGACTATAAATAGTCATTGGAAAGATAAAAATATTTCTTACATCATAGTATTTATTTTATAATTTTTAGAAATTAAATAAATTAAATTATTTATGACATCATGACGATGCAGTGATGACCTCATCATTTAACGATTTAAATAAAATAACAAGATAATGTAAAATCCAAGGCTTACACTTGTCAAAAACCTATTGGATGAGTATATTTCGAACCCTTATCACCTTAGCCTCGAATTATATAAGTGTGGGACCTCTAAAATCCGAAACTCATTTTTTAATAAAGTGACTTTTCTTTACATTCCAAGAGTGCCCCTCCTCTCCACTTATAAAAGGCCCCCACCTCTACCACCTTACTCACACTTTCAAAGCCATTTGGCTCAGACAACCTCTACCCAAATACTCTCCCAACTTCCCTCCCTTACTCCTAGAAGCCTCACCTTAGGCAGAAGTCTTCCCAAGGAAGCCTTTGGCTCAAATCAAAAAGAGTTAACCGATTTTAAGGTAATGTCTTCTCTAATGTTGTTTTGTTTTATTTTGCTTCTCCAACCCCTTAAACTCTTTTTATTCCTTTCTTTTGTAACAACACCAGTATCCTCAATATACTAGGATGTTGTTATA
The DNA here is from genome assembly GCA_963277665.1 of Viscum album. Lineage (NCBI taxonomy): Eukaryota > Viridiplantae > Streptophyta > Magnoliopsida > Santalales > Viscaceae > Viscum > Viscum album. The sequence goes on from OY728145.1 coordinate 513,173,058, forward strand.
ATGAGTATTCAAGCTAAAATTACACACACCTACATCTAATGGTTAAATAACATACAGTTTCTGTGGATGGCGAATTTCTGCCTCACGAAACGATGATTGTTCAACACTCATATAACACCTTCAAAGGTGGCCATTAAGATGTCAATCTATTTATAAATGATATATAATATGTTTATGTTTTACTTAAGGTTCTTTATTTTTAATTTATGGCATACCTTTATTGTTTCCATTATGGGTAAATGCGATATTTTCATTTTAGGAAGTGCGGACTACCGCCCCCTCAAAGTGATTTGAATTGTTAATGCCATATGTGGGATGTATAAAGGATGGAGTAAATGGTATTATACACTATATTATACTGGAATTATATTATACATTTTTATCATTATTATTTCATTCCATAAAATACAAAATAGAAATGAAAGTAGCGTTTATGCGTACGTACGACTTACCGTCTCCATGAACGGTGCATTTCATTTCTTACCTCTAAATGTTATGTAATATTATAAATGAATGTATATACTGGATATATATGATTTATATGATATTTAAATCATGAATATAATTATGGATATAATGGATATATTAACACATGAACAAATTGTAATTATAAGAATTTTATTTTTGACTCAAGTACCTAAGATCGTCAAAACGACCGTTATTAACTTAAATAATTACATAATGTTCACAAAAATGTAATAAGAGATATAAAAAGGATAATGAAACTGGAAATGGTAGATATTAACTCTAGTTTATTATTCAGGAGGTTAAAGAACGGTCGAATCAAGTCGGACACAAGGTAAGGGAATTTCTTAACCCAACTTCCATTCTTTGGGTTAATCTCCTACTTTAAAATTATGTCATGATATTATTATGTACTATTTTGTATTTTTACTTTCTTTATGTGTACCTATAGTGAATACACATAATAGATCTATTTTGTTTTTAAAAATGAACTATTTAAGGACTTCGTCTCAATCTCCTTTCATTGAGGCATATTTGGTTTTATACACAACTTTCTTTTATACGGTGTATAAACCCCTTTGACTTTTACATTTATTCAAAAGGAATCTTTTTTATACGAAGCGTTTTACTAAACGACAAAAAGGGAATGTTTTTCTTTCCGTACATATGCGGCGACAACAACTTCTCCGCCGCCGTGACCATTATTTGAGTTTCGGCTTCCTCTATAAGCCATAACTTTTTTTTAATGAAAAATAAATACAAAGTTTTAACTTTCTTTTGTTTTGGTATTAAAAATGGTTTTGAAAGCGTTTTATTATATCAATGTGTTGTATTTATATCTTGTTATTGGAAAGTGGGAATGTTATGTTTCTTTTATGCATGTTTTATGTGATACGATTATGTTATGGTTTATGATATGTTTAAACCTATTCATATGAGGAATGCATTGGACTTAATAAGTGACGGGTGGAGCCCGCTATAGCTCCTCGATGCATCGGTAGGTCTAATGAGACAAACTAGTGTCTTGGCACAAGGCCTTGACAAAATCTTATTTGTGGTCTTGGAAAGAGGCCTTGGCTATGTGGTTATGATAGTCTGGGATTATGCATTCCATCATTATGAAAGTGGTTATTGATATTTCATGTGATTATTCGACTAGTAGAATATCCATGTGAGTAAGTAAATGACATTATTTCAGTTTACTTTTTCTATATTATGCTAAAGTTTACGTTTAAAAGGCTTTTGTTTTAGTTATACATTGCCTTAAATGTTAATGTTTATTTATGAAAGCTTCCGCTATATTCTTATCCTTACTGAGCATCTGAGCTCACCCCTTTCAATGTTTTAATATTTTCCAGGATGTGAAGAAGTATTTTATGAATGACCTGCAGGGATAGTCAGAAGAGGATATGAGTGTGGACTATGGATACTTTGTTATTGTAGTTTTCCACCATATGATGTAATGTAACATTTATGAATGTATCTAGTGTTTCCAAGGCTACTAAACTAATCGGTCTTTCGAGACTTGATCTTTTGTGATCATGCCAAAGTTACGAAGTAATGCACCAACTCTGGGTAGCTGGGGTCACAGTTGGTATCAGAGGCAGTTTAGTACTAACCTTGGAAGCTAGATTTAGATAAACTCTAATTAGAGCACATAGCCTGAAGATAGACTTTGAGGATTAGTATAGAAGAACTTCCTAGAATTTTGGTATTATAGAGATTTTGTGAGTTTTCCGAGCAATACATCCTTGTCTGGATACGAGCAGGTAGAGGCGGCTCTGACACAGATGTACCTAGGGGTAAAAACCGAAAACACCGCTTTGAGCCAGACTCGAACGGGAACTGGTTCACGACAACGGGCCTTGCTGCACTCTTGGTTACGACACTCCCGGGGGATATGCTTAGGATAATTATCATTTCTTTACAAACCACTATGAAGGGTTATGAGTATATACTTCCTCAAAAGAAACTTTTTTTTATGATTATGGATTATATCCATAAAATAGTTCAATTAGTGTTAAGTGTTTTACAAGTACGAAATTATGTATTTTGATTCATAAACTAATCTAGTTTATGCCATTGTTTAGAAATGACACCTAGTGGAAGGAATGGAAACCATATCAATGCACGCACTCCGTGTAGGGATTTCCCTCTTGCTCAAGATAATTATTGTGGAGCTGGAGATACAACTGGTGCTGATCAACTTATTACCATACTAGGACAACTCACTCAAGTTATGAATAATAACCTTACTCGTATGGATCACCATAATCCGCAACATGGAGGATAAATGTTAGACCGCTTCATGAGGAAACAACTGCCAACATTTAATGGGGGTACAAATCCATTAGTAGCTGAGCAATGGATAAACTCCTTAGAGAAAATATTCCATGCCTTGGGGAGTAGTGAAAGGGAAAAGGTCATCATGGCAGCCTACCGCCTCACTGGAGATGCCGATCAATGGTGGTCGCTGATTCAAAACACAAAGGAAGATGATGAAGTATCAAATATGGAATGGAGACAGTTCAAGGATCTTTTCTTAGAAAAATACTTTCCACATGACCATCGAGCAGATATGGAAAGACAATTTCTGAGTTTGAGGCAGAAGGAGGATGAGAATGTCGTAAAGTATGAGGCTAACTTTACAAGGTTAGCGAGGCATGATGCAGATTATATACGTAACCCAAGAAGTAAGATTTATCGTTTCTTTGATGGGTTAAAACCATTTCATTGTCGAGCATTACTTTCACAAACCTTCTCGTCATACGAAGATATTGTCTCGTGTGCTATCAAGACGGAAAAGGAATTCTCTAAGTCTCATGACTTTGAAGAAAATCAAGAAAAGAAGAGAAATGTGGAACAAGATACGGATAAAGGGAAAAAGGGAAAGAAGGATTTTCCATTATGTGATAATTGTGGGAAGAATCACCCTGGTACTTGCCTAAAAAGAATGAGAGTTTGTTATAAATGTGGAGAAAAAGGTCACCCGGCGCGTGATTGCAAGGGAAAGAAAGAGGCTATCAATGTTGAATGCTACAATTGTAGAGAAATGGGGCATTATGAAAATGAATGTCCTAAGCGTCAGGGAAACTTACCTCAGAAAAGGCCAAGGGATCAAGGACAATCTTTTGCTGTTACTACAGTTGAAGCGGAATAATTAATGTATTGGTGCTTTTGGACTCATGGATTATATTCTGGTTATTAGAATAATGTGATACATATATAAGGATTGTACTTCAATACTTGTTGTTTCAGTAAGGTTTTAATACGATGAACGTAATCATATTTTTAGTATGTGACAATAAGAGAAACATTACTTTGTTTGGGGAATCTGATAAATTGATTTTGGAATTAAGAGACCTTTTAGAAAAAGTCGGGACAGAGGTATTTTGGATAACTTTGGATAGTATTGTTTAAGGTTAAAACATTTATGAAGATTATTTTTGGAATATCATAGTTTTAGGAAAAGGACAACCTGCAGGGTGGGGCATAACCCATCGCGTCGGACAAAGCTGCAGGAATCGAACCCACAATCATAGTGAGACAAGCCTTTATTTCCTACCACTAGCCTACAGGAAGTCCCTGGTTATTACAAAATAATTTTACTAATCTAAATGGTATGTGTTAACATTTTGAACCTTATACAATTAGAATAAGTATAATATTTTTGAGTTCTATTATCTTTTTGAGTGAAAGATGAGTTGAAGGTTGAAACTCTAATTGTCAAGCATAAATATATATATACCTATCTCTTATTCAATGAATAAATTAATTCTTAAACTTTAGTAAAGGGATATTAAAACAAAAAAATGTGTTATCCTAATACCTTATGTCTTGTTGAACTGATGATATTTTCAATCAACATAGATTGAAGGCTTTGAGGCCCTCAATTTGACAGTTGATTGTGATTGATGACCTCAATCACTCCCTACAAATATTTACATTTTTTCTCCAATTATATGTCTCTAATTTCCACCAATGTTCTCCTAATCGAGATCATAATTGGGTGGTGACTTTTTCATTTCCCTTTCCCTCTTATTAAGGCTAAATTTTATTAATCTTATTTCCAATGTGGGTTTTCCACAAAGGTATTTTCTATTTTCAACCTTTTAATTTCCAAGAAAAATTTCAAATTGCGAGGACGCAATTTATTGAAGGAGGGGAGAATGTAACACCCCGAGCTTCCACAATATGCTTCTCATTCAATAAATGCAATAGCTTGCATTGTACGCAACTTCGAGTTCTAAAACACCGCGACTAATCATATTAACCATTATAAATAGTAATAACCACTTTTTAAAATTATATAAATTTTATACTGAAAATGGACTTCATTTTTGGATTCGGAATATCAATTATATCTTAGGGTGAAATTTTGGCATTGTTATGAAAAACTTCAATTTTTGATGAATAGTGAAATAACTAAGTGGTAGTTAAATAACTGATTTTTCGTTTAAATGAAATATTACCACCTCTGTGATTTGAATTTCAAAAATCTGACACACATGGTTGTCATTAGGAAGTAAAATGTGGTTCAATGGGATTAAAATAATTTTTTTGGTGAATAGTAACTTTTATGTTCTCAATCGCGATTAGAGGTAATTAGTGTAGTTTAAGGTAAAAATAATGTTTTAATAATATGAGATGAGCTTGAAACATGTCCTAACCTCATTGGATGTGCCATGGCCGACCAAGACAATCCATGGGTCAACTTGGGGACCCCATGGAGACACTTTAGTTGGAAAATTACATAAATACCTTTTATTTAATGTTAAAGTAAAAAATGACACAAACATGAAATATTTTACTAAAACAATTTTTACATGGGGTTATACAAGACATATTTTTGACTATAAATAGTCATTGAAAATATAAAAAGATTTCCTACATCATATTATTTTTTTTATAATTTTTAGACATTAAATAAATTAAATTATTTATGACATCATGATGATGCAGTGATGACCTCATTATTTAACGATTTAAATAAAATAACAAGATAATGTAAAATCCAAGGCTTAAACTTGTCAAAAACCTATTGGATGAGTAGATTTCGAACCCTTATCACCTTAGACTCGAATTATATAAGTGTGGGACCTCTAAAATCCAAAACTCATTTTATAATAAAGTGACTTTTCTTTACTTTCCAAGAGTGCCCCTCCTCTCCACTTATAAAAGGCCCCCACCTCTACCACCTTAATCACACTTTCAAAGACATTTGGATCGGCCAGCCTCTGCCCAAATACTCTCCCAAATTCCCTCCCTTACTCCTAGAAGCCTCACCTTAGGTAGAAGGCTTCCCAAGGAAGCCTTTGGCTCAAATCAAAAAGAGTTAACCGATTTTAAGGTAATGTCTTCTCTAATGTTGTTTTGTTTTATTTTGCTTCTCCAACCCCTTAAACTCTTTTTATTCCTTTCTTTTGTAACAAAACCAGTATCCTCAATATACTAGGATGTTGTTATAATGAGTATTCAAGCTACACTTACACACACCTACATCTAATGGTTAAAGAACATACGGTTTCTGTGGATGGCGAATTTCTGCCTCACGAAACGATGATTGTTCAACACTCATATAACACCTTCAAAGGTGGCCATTAGGATGTCACTATATTTATAAATGATATATAATATGTATATGTTTTACTTAAGGTTCTGTATTTTTCATTTATGGCATACCTTTATTGTTTCCATTATGGGTAAACGCGATATTTTCATTTTAGGAAGTGCGGACTACCGCCCCCTCAAAGTGATTTGAATCGTTAATGCCATATGTGGGATGTATAAAGGATGGAGTAAATGGTATTATACACTATATTATAATGGAATTATATTATACATTTATATCATTATGATTTCATTCCATTAAATATGAAATAGAAATGAAAGTACCGTTCATGAGTACGTACGGCTTACCGTCTCCATGAACTGTCCATTTCATTTCTTACCTCTAAATGTTATGTAATATTATAAATGAATGTATATACTGGATATATATGATATATATGATATTTAAATCATGAATATAATTATGGATATAATGGATATATTAACACATGAACAAATTGTAATTATAAGAAGTTTATTTTTGACTCAAGTACCTAAGATCGTCAAGACGACCGTTTTTAACTTAAATAATTACATAATGTTCATAACAATGTAATAAGAGATATAAAAAGGATAATGAAATTGAAAATGGTATATATTAACTCTATTTTATTATTCAGGAGGTTAAAGAATGGTCGAATCAAGTCGGACACAAGGTAAGGGAATTTCATAACCCAACTTCCATTCTTTGGGTTAATCTCCTACTTTCAAATTATGTCATGATATTATTATGTACTATTTTGTATTTTTACTTTCTTTATGTGTACCTATAGTGAATACACATAATAGATCTATTTTGTTTTAAAAATGAACTATTTAAGGACTTCGTCTCAATCTCCTTTCATTGAGGCATATTTGGTTTTATACACAACTTTCTTTTATACGGTGTTTAAACCCCTTTGAATTTTACGTTTATTCAAAAGGAATATTTTTTATATGAAGAGTTTTACTAAAAGACAAAAAGGGAATTTTTTTCTTTCCGTACATATGCGGCGACAACGACTTCTCCGCCGTCGTGACCATTATTTGAGTTTCGGCTTCCTCTATAAGCCATCAATTTTTTTTAATGAAAAATAAATACAAAGTTTTAACTTTCTTTTGTTTTGGTATTGAAAATGGTTTTGAAAGCGTTTTATTATATCAATGTGTTGTATTTATATCTTGTGATTGGAAAGTGGGAATGTTATGTTTCCTTTATGCATGTTTTATGTGATACAATTATGTTATGGTTTATGATATGTTTAAACCTATTCATATGAGGAATACATTAGACTTAATAAGTGACGGGTGGAGCCCGCTATAACTCGTCGATGCATCGGTAGGTCTCATGAGAGAAACTAGTGTCTTGGCACGAGGCCTTGACAAAATCTTATTTGTGGTCTTGGCATGAGGCCTTGGCTACGTGGTTATGATATTCTGGAATTATGCATTCCATCATTATGAAAGTGGTTATTGATATTTCATGTGATTATTCGACTAGTAGAATATCCATGTGAGTAAGTAAATGGAATTATTTCAGTTTACTTTTTCCATATTATGCTGAAGTTCAAGTTTAAAAGGCTTTTGTTTTAGTTATACATTGCCTTAAATGTTAATGTTTATTTATGAAAGCTTCCGCTATATTGTTATCCTTACTGAGCATCTGAGCTCACCCCTTTCAATGTTTTAATATTTTCCAGGATGTGAAGAAGTATTTTATGAATGACCTGCATGGATAGTTAGAAGAGGATATAAGTGTGGACTATGGAGACTTTTTTATTGTAGTTTTTCACCTTATGATGTAATGTAACATTTATGAATTTATTTAGTGTTTCCAAGGCTACTAAACTAATCGGTCTTTCGAGACTTGATCTTTTGTGATCATGCCAATGTTACGAAGTAATGCACCGACTCTGGGTAGCTGGGGTCGGGGTGTTACAATACTATCCAATAAGAAGGTACTTAACTGAATTATAATTTCATGTATGTGGAAAAAGTTTAGCTCACATCTATTGTAGTAAGACTAATGTAATCCAAGATATGTATTTGAACATAAAATTTATTTTTAGTTGGATTTGTGGAACATTTCATGTCTAATCTAGGAAAGGGAAACTTGGAGGGTATGAAACGGACCATCATATATATGAAGGGATTCAAATAAAAATACTTGAGATTTGAGGAAGATTATCTATTCTAAGGGTAAGTGAACATATAATTTTTTTGGGGATTTAGAATCTAAAAAGTTCACCAAAACATTTAAGTTTTCAAATAATGCATCTCCCATTAGTTTTATGATATGTCTTAAAAATATAGTCACTTTGTAAACAATATAATCATAGAACAAAGTGGCAATTAAAAAATTTAAGAAATTGATATAGTTTATACATATAATTTAGTGACTCAAATGATTATAAATGTGTGCATTAAGACATGATGATAACTAGAGTGAAATTCACTTGGCTCAAAATTTTATGGTTTATGAATAGACAAAAACATATACATAAAATATCACTTAATACAAAATACTCTTAAGGAAGTAGTGCTAGAGTTAATAAAAATATCTGTATAGTATAATATATAAAAAATGATAACTAAAACATCGTTTCAATAATTTATAAGTAAATATTGTGCCTTATCTATTCAATGATTTATAGAAGGAGAATAGTGTTGACACTATATGTGATGAACATAGAGAATTGAATATTAATCAAAATTGTCAAAATCTTTCCAAATATTTGTTAAGGTAGGGGTATAAGAAACTATCTTATGGATTCCTAGTTTATTGGAAAATTCCATCTTCTATTTATGGTATATATAGTAAGTGGACTTGTAGATAGAGAATTACAGTTACTACTTTTATTGTAATCCCTAATTATGATACACTAGATCATTCCTAAAATGAAATGGACTGAAATGATAGCGCATATAATTCACAATGTGAAAATTTGATTAACATGAACCTTTTAATATATTTCAGTGGAAAAAAGTTAAAATATTATAGTGGACTTGAAGTCACCAAGGAAAATAGTGGGACTTCCACATATTTTAGGTGTTAGTTCAATATGATGGCATACTAGTCACCACTAAAAATGTGAAGTGGGACCACTTGTACACATGTATCAATGACACAGATTATAAGGTCATATAATGATATCAATTACCAATAGTGATTTTAATCCATTTTTATCCTCTGATAGTAATGGAAATGGAATCAACTGTAATGATCTATGTCGTTATGGGTTAGAAATTCCTAGGAAATTGAATATTTCTATTTAGTGGGTTATTCGTATTGAGAGATATATATTGGAGTGAAAATAAGAGGGTATTAATGCCTCAAAATTATATTTTTATGCTAGGATAGAGATTTTAGGTGGTCTAGGAGTGAGTTAGGGGAATTGAGAGGGGTTCCGGCATTATTTGTAAGTTACAAGAACAATTCATAGTGTGATACATTATATCACAATAGGAATTATCACAGACAATATCGAGTGAGTTTTTCCCCAAATTCTCATGATGTGAAACAATTTTCATTTTTTATACTACTTCTAAGAAGTATTTTGGGTTCTTTAAAGTGTGGTTCTTGTTCTAGAAACCCTCCACTTCATTCATTTGAATTCCTTACTTGAGTTTGGATGGGAAGAGATATTTTTGGTCTCTAAGAGATACTCTAACCATGTTTCCTATCTAATCAATGTTCCATCAATTTTTATGGATTTCTATTAGTATGTATTAACCCTTAAAATCAATTTATTCTTTTCTTCCATTATAATTATTATTGATAATGGCTTTATTATAATTAGAGAAAGTGTAGAGACCTGAAGCCTGACGTACATGGACATTACATTACTTTTGCGGAATACTTAGTACATAACAAAAACACACACACAAGGATCGTAATAGTTTAGTGTCTTTGGAAACTCGGAACGTAGTCTTCTAATCGTGGTGAAAGATCTTCAATATCTCCCATAAAGATCTTCCCTTTTTTTTTACCTAAACCTTTCTTTATATCCTGGGGAAAAGAAAACATAAAAGGGTGAGCTCAAATGCTCAGTAAGGGTAAACAAAAGAAATATCAATCACATCGTATACATAAGCACATAACTTTTGGAAATCTTAACCTGCAAAAGAGATCATAATTTCATAACATGGGGTAAATCATGGCAGTGAAATGTAATCACAATAATCATAACATAAAACATGAAACATTGTGGCATTCACACATAATCATAGATAATCATTTCTTGTTAGTCAAGACTCATTTCCAAGACTATCTTAGTGGACAAAGTCCCTTTCTGAATCGAGTAACCCTCGTTTCAGTCCTGTTTCACTGAACCGGTATAACCTACCATTCCAGCCATGTCTATCTCATGAGATATAAAATCTTTACCCAATGCATTGGAGGGAGATATAGGTCCCACCCATCTTATAATGAATCCTTTCTTATGTGTGCCACATAATCATAAATCATACATCATCGTATAACACATGTAACAAAAATGGGATTCTTGAAACATCATGACATCATAAAACAAATCATATAAGGTAAAGGAATTCATAAAAATAATTCCATCACAACATGATCAAATCAATGTAATATTAGGGATAAAAACAGAACCCTTTATTATCTTAGATGGAAAATAATTTTGATAAAACTCTTGAACTCCATTCTTGAGGAAAATATCCTTTCTTCTTCAAAAACATTTTTCCTTTCTTAACATGTTATACAACTTTAAAATAAAAGAAGTTGATTAAAAATAAACTTGAAAACTTGTAAAGTAATATTCTTGGAAATAATGTTTTAAAAAATCCATTCATGCCGTATACGTAAAAAAAACATTCTTCGTACTTTTGTCGGAAAAGTCAAAAAAAAATCACCTCGTACGAAAAAGCGACAAAAGATTCCTTTCATATTATTTACTAAAAACTCACCGAAGGGTAAAAATGGATTTAAACAATTGTAGGTGGATGGAAATAATATTACATATTGATGAAACATGGATGTGGATGATAAAATACACCCCAGTAAATACTTACGAATAAACATTCTCGGATAAAAATGAGATTGTGATATTTCCCTTACCTTAAGTACAATTTGCTTTGTACGTGTCCGAAGCTCCTGTATAATGGTTTAAATAATGTTATTGACTTATTACAGAATCATAAATATTGATATGATATCATATATGTTCATATTCTTAGCTTCTTGATAGTAATATTTCATGGTTACTTGTTACTCGGGTCTTTATTGCCTTTTTGTTCTTATGCGCGTTTTGCTGAATACATTCTTATTCTTCTTTTAAGGTTATAGATTCCTTATATCCAGAATGGTATTAGTGTAACATATATCATATTTATTCATTCAATTCATTTATTTAATCATTATGAAATGAAGATCATGTAGAACGAGTCGCATCACATCATGGAGACGGTATTCCGTACGTACGCACGAGTGATGATATCGTTCCTATGATCGTGGAATTGTATTGGAGTATATATATATATATTATTTCAGTATCAATATTACTTCATAATAATCATATATAGTTACTAATTACACCATTATACCCATCCTTGTAAGGTGATGGTGGAAAATAGATTACACCACGGCGTGGAGACGGTACTCCGTACGTACGCACGCGCGGTGATTTCTTTTTCCGTAGGATGGATAGATTGTGAAATAGGGTTGTTTCATACTTATAATAACATATCAGTATATGAGTAATACTGATGTTATTACTTCATAATGAAACAACCTAAGAAGAAGAAGTGGAAGAAGAAATAAAGATGAAATAATTGGTAACGGTAATTACCTCTTCTTTGAATCGCCTCTTTGAGACCTCCTCTTAAGGCACTAAAATTGGTCTTTGAGGAAGACCAGAACCTCTAGGATGTTTCTAGGGAAGTGGAGAAGGGAAAATGGCAGGGGTTGGCCGAGCTTGAGTTCTCAAATTGGTGTGAGGAGGAGGGGGAGGACACTACTGGAAAATTGCCCTATACCCACGGTTTTGGGAACCGTGGGCTGGAATGGCGTCGGGATAGGGGGGTCACCCTATACCCATGGTTTGGAGAAACCGTGGGGATAGGTTTCACACAGTGTGGCAAGTGCGTGGCCACGCTGGCAACACATTGACCCCACGGTTCTCAAACCGTGGGGATTTTAATTCTCAAAAAATATCTGTCGCTGGGTATCGAACCCAGGTCTCCCATTAGGCGAGCCGAATTGGACAAATTATCATACCAACCAGGAAATTGTTATATTTTAATATATAAGCATATATCTGGGTATATATATTAATACGCCGAATTGAATTTTAAAAAAACCTCCAGCGGGACTCGAACCCGCGCCTCTTCTAAGGAAGCTCGCAGGAGCAATTTCGCCGAACCAACTAAGCTGTAACTCGCAACTGTTATATTAATATGCATTTTTATATTTATATTAATATTATCCACACGGTGCATATTAAAAATTTGCGGTCAAGGGGATTTGAAACCGCGACGTCCGGCATACGAGCTAAACGGATTGACCAACCAAGCTGCCGATTTTTTCTGTATATTAATTTTTATAAACCTAAATATATGAATTCAAATCATTGGTAAAAATTTCCCCGCCAAATTGTTTTTGTCTTCCCGCGCTATTTTTTTTTGCCGCCATAGGCTATCCCCACGGTGCTACCAAAATGTGGGGATAGGCCTTCAATTTTTTTTTTATCCCCACGGTTTTTGAAGAACCGTGGGGATAAACCTAGAAATAAATACCTATACCCACGGTTTTGTAAAACCGTGGGTATAGGGCTTCGAGAAACACTCTATGCCCACGGTTTTAGGAAAACCGTGGGTATAGGTGACCAATACCCACAGTTTTCTAGAACCGTGGGTATAGGTTCCCACACTATACTTATACCCACGGTTTTCTAAAACCGTGGGTATAGGGCACCCCTATACCCACGGTTTTCCCCAAAACCGTGGGTATAGGTCTCTTTTCTAGTAGTGGGAGGTACCCCTTTTATAAGGGAGGAGAGGGGCACCTTAGGAATATCTCAAAATATTATTTTATATTAAAGTCAAAATCGGTTTATAATGGCTCCAAAGGGTTTTATTTCGAAGATAAGGTGGGGATGGGTCGAAATCCTATCAACCAATAAGATTTAGACAAGTTTAGGGTATTATTTTAACCTTATCAATTAGAATTAACTCTAAGTTAAATAATTTAACTTTTACTATGTCTTTTTGTTTTCTTTCACTATATGGTTAATAAACTTACTATAACATGCCAAACGAACCCCAAATTGTTTATTATTAATATATATATCCTTATCTAAGTCATTTGGACGAACCTTAGATTTTTAGGAATAAAATAACAATTAATAATATAATATTTGATTTAAAAACTATTTTGTGTCAATTTTGACACTATTTGATATATGATTTTTGTGAAAGTCATAACAGAATTATATGTTCGAACCAAGTTGATTAAATCAACATTAATATATCATAGTAACCTAGAAAATTAGTGGAATTCATAAAAAGTCTTAAATTACATTTATTTTGGTATTTATATTATCAATTATGTCAATATTTCATTAATAAGATAATTACTGCATCATCTTTGTGTCATAAATAAATTAAATTATTTGATGTCTAAAAATTACAAATAAAATACCATCATGTAGGAAATCTTTTTAGATTTCTAATGAATATTTACAATCGAATTTATCTTATGTATAACCCCATATTATAAATTATTTACTTATTAAACTTTGATTTTAACTATTTTAACCCTTCTTTAAATAAATTAATAATAAATGTCCTAATCTAATCCAAGTGGGCCTAAATGGTCATATTTTATTCCTAAGTTTGTTTTTGGTCGAATTACACTTGTCCAATAGAATTAGGACATGTGTTAGGGTAATATTAATATCATATTTACCCTTAGTTACCCTATTTACTATTAACCGCGGTAAAAAACAGTAAAAAGTTACTATTCACCAAAAATTATTTTCATCTCATTGAACCACATTTTAGTCCTTGATATTAACCGTGTCTCTCGTATTTTCGAAATTCCATTCACAGAAGCGGTAAAATTAAGTTTTATGAAAAATTCAGTTTTTTTAACTACCACTTAGTAGTTTCACTATTCATCAAAAATTGATGTTTTTCAAAACAATGCCAAAATTTCATCCAAAGCTATATTTTATATTCCGAATTCAAAAATAAAGTCTATTTTACCAAATTCATAACATAGAAGTTTCATTAATTATTTTTATAATTAAATCCCGCTGTTAAAACAAATAGCGTGTTTTTAAGAAACAATATCTATCAAAAGATTGACACTTGATTATGTCTGGTTTAAATGTGAAATTACAACAAATGACCGACATTGTATTAAATTGTAAAAATATATTCTAAATATACTTTAAAACCACTCAAATTAATAATTTATCACTATTAATTATTTCGATTAAAAAATTTGCTTTTAATTAAAATTTAGTAATTTTCACTATTCATTAGAATATGAAAGTTATCCGAAAAGTACCAAAATTTTACCTTAGGCTAAATTCGATACTCCGAATCTAAAAATGAATTCCATTTTGAAAAATAAAATTTACAAAATTTCAAAAAGTGGTTATTACTATTTATAACGGCTAGTTTTAATAATATTTTAATAGCATATCGTTGTTTCGTGAAACTCAGTATTGCGTACTACACACGCTATCGAGGAAGGTTGTGATTGCGTGTAATGCAAGGCAAGTCAAGGATGCGTATTGTGTAAGCTCCTTTTGGTGTAGCGTACAACACAAGACATTAATTAAAAAGAATATTTTTCATAAAATCTCGGGTTGTTACATTCTACCCCCCTTAAAATGAATTTCGCCCTCGAAATTCGTCGGGGTTATAAATGGTTTACTATTCGAAAGTTTCTTTAATAGAAACCCACATCGTAAAAAGGAATATCACAACCAATCTTTAAAAACAAAAGTATGAAACGTAACGGTTACCCAAATAAACTAATCACTGGGTTTCCACATAGGTGAAAATATAGATATGGAAGAGAAATCTAACCATCATGTTCTGATGGAGAGTGGTAGAGAACATGGCTATGGAAAAGCCAGTAATCACAAATCCATAGATTTGTGATGATATAAGGTACCATCTGATTCCTCAGGTATAAGATCACTAGGACAACATTTTTGGTTTTCAAGATCATTTCCCTAAAGTTGAAAATTTGAATTAGAATAAATACTTACTTTATTTTGGTACAATCTCACTGTTGTTCGTGCCTTGAACAATTT
Organism: Viscum album; assembly: GCA_963277665.1. NCBI lineage: Eukaryota > Viridiplantae > Streptophyta > Magnoliopsida > Santalales > Viscaceae > Viscum > Viscum album. The sequence goes on from OY728145.1 coordinate 513,188,402, forward strand.
CCACTTCATCTCTTAAATAAATGAAGTTGAATTTGTTATTCATGAAGTGTTAGCAGATCATGTGATAGAATGACGAGTCATTCCATCTGTCTCAAACAAAAGGTTAGAAAAAATTATATGCATAAGTCGATCTATAGTGAGATTAATCATATATGGTTCCTAAAATGGACTTATACTTCATATATCATACTGCTTAATATAATAAAACTAGTTTCTACTAAACAGGGACTTCCTGTAGGCCAGTGGTAGGCGATAAAGGCCAGTCGCACTTCGGTTGTGGGTTCGATTCCCACAGCCTTGTCCGAAGCGATGGGCTGTCGCCTGTCCTGCAGGTTGTCCTTTTTCCAAAACTATATAACATCCCATCAATAATATCGAAAAAAACAAACAATACTAACTTATGTCCAACATAATCCATTCCAATCTTTTAGGCTTATCCATAATACTGCAGTCGACTCTCATAATATAGTGAAAATGATTACCAGAGATTTAACACCATCATCGATCCCCATATATCATAAGATATGTTTTGTTGGTCACATTCCAAACATTCAAAGTCCTTAATAGTGTATTCTCTTGAATACCTTAGTGAAAACATGAATGCAGTTAAAAGTTAACACTTTTCACATACCAAAATCCTCAAAATTCTATATACTCAAACTTAGTCCTTATATCAATCATGAGCTCATGAATACTGTTAAACATTTCATTTTCTCGTTTTCCCTTCATTATGCGCATAATATCTCAATCACTTTGAATACCACATTAGACCAATACATAAATATTCCAATATTCCAAGATACAACATTATTTTGGAATCCCATTACATAAACACTTAATCATTCCACCACATCGTTGTCATATTCAACATTTCCAATAGTGATCGCATGTGACTTCCCTTTGTCCTTTGCCTTAAGCGGTTGCTCATGTCGATCATCACTAACCCTTGGATTAGGGCATTTATTAGCATAATGCCCCATTTCCTTGCACTTGAAGCATTGAAGTGTTGGTTGTACGTTCTCTGCAGTGTTTGCTTTATTCACTTCATTAGAATCCCATTTTCCATTACTTCGACACTCAGCTGCTCGATGACCTTCTTTTCCACACTTAAAACATTTTCTAGTCCCTTTAAGACAATCTCCATCATGCTTCTTTCCATACTTTGTGCATAAGGAAACATTCATATTCTTTTCACCATTATTCTGAGTTTTCTCCTTGAACTCCATCTTTCGTTTCTTGTCAAACCCATGAGATTGATATGTAACACCAACTTCCATTTCTACCTTGATAGCACAACGCACAATTTCTTCATAGATACTAAAGTCTATTATAGCTAATGCCCTTCGAAGACTTGGTTTTAAGCCACTGAAAAATCGATCAACTTTACTTTCAGGTTGGATGATAATACCAGAAGCGTACCTTGCAAGTCTTGTAAAATTCGCTTCATAGGTACCAACAGATTCATCATCCCTTTGCTTCAGTTCAAGAAACTCTTTCTCCATCTTTGTTCGGAGAATACGAGGGAAGTACTTATTGAAAAATAAGTTCTTGAACTCGTCCCATTCCATAGACTCAATTTCATCCCTTTGCCTCGTATTCTTAATAAGATTCCACCATTGATCAGCATCTCCTTCCAAACGATACACTGCTAGGATGACTTTATCATGTTCAGAACATTGAAGAACTAAAAATATCTTTTCAGTAGTACTAATCCATTGTTCAGCAACTAATGGATCAGTAGACCCACTGAAAGAAGGTGGACGCTGCCTCATGAAGGATTCAACAGAATGTTTCTCCTTCCTTTGGTCGTTTGTAAGTCCTGCATGATTCATAGCTTGAGAAATTTGTGTGAGCATGGCTACAAGATTTTGTATTCTGGCTCCCATATCATTTGGTTGCTCAGGGGGACAATCATTGCATTGCCCATCACATTCCGCATTAACACGGTTCCTTCGGGTTCCAGCCATCGTCTAAAACCCCAAAAGAATAGTATGAGAGGCAAAAATCATGCTAGGGAAAACAACATAATAAAGGGGTAGTACCCTCAATATCTAACATCTTAGGTTAAATTCGAAGATCGTTAGCGCAATTCTAGGACTATAACCTATACGTATACTTAACCTTAGAGACATCCCTAGACATACCTTAGAAATATCTCTAGGGATCTCATTAAAGTTCTCGCATCCTAGTTTCCAAAGGTTGACTAAACCTTTCCTCTGATACCAACTGTAGCGGTCTGGAATTACTTCCAGTGGACTATAATTGATACCTATCAGGGCACTCCATGGGCGGCTACACCCCCTGGGCGGGACACACCACCATCCCCAGTGGTAGCCATTTCCTCATGAAGCCCTTGGGCGGAGAGCCATGCTTCGTCCAACGCTCACATGTGAGAGTTCCCAAGGATCGGATACATTCCTACCTCATTTGCCTCTGATACCAACTGTAGAGACCCGAAGCCTAACGTACATGGACATTACATTACTTTTGCGGAATACTTAGTACATAACAAAAACACACACACAAGGATCGTAATAGTTTAGTGTCTTTGGAAACTCGGAACGTAGTCTTCTAATCGTGGTGAAAGATCTTCAATATCTCCCATAAAGATCTTCCCTTTTTTTTTACCTAAAACCTTTCTTTATATCCTGGGGAAAAGAAAACATAAAATGGTGAGCTCAAATGCTCAGTAAGGGTAAACAAAAGAAATATCAATCACATCATATACATAAGCACATAACTTTTGGAAATCTTAACCTGCAAAAGAGATCATAATTTCATAACATGGGGTAAATCATGGCAGTGAAATGTAATCACAATAATCATAACATAAAACATGAAACTTTGTGGCATTCACACATAATCATAGAGAATCATTTCTTGTTAGTCAAGACTCATTTCCAAGACTATCTTAGTGGACAAAGTCCCTTTCTGAATCGAGTAACCCTCGTTTCAATCCTGTTTCACTGAACCGGTATAACCTACCATTCCAGCCATGTCTATCTCATGAGATATAAAATCTTTACCCAATGCATTGGAGGGAGATATAGGTCCCACCCATCTTATAATGAATCCTTTCTTATGTGTGCCACATAATCATAAATCATACATCATCGTATAACACATGTAACAAAAATGGGATTCTTGAAACATCATGACATCATAAAACAAATCATATAAGGTAAAGGAATTCATAAAAATAATTCCATCACAACATGATCAAATCAATGTAATATTAGGGATAAAAACAGAACCCTTTATTATCTTAGATGGAGAATAATTTTGATAAAACTCTTGAACTCCATTCTTGAGGAAAATATCCTTTCTTCTTCAAAAACATTTTTCCTTTCTTAACATGTTATACAACTTTAAAATAAAAGAAGTCGATTAAAAATAAACTTGAAAACATGTAAAGTAAGATTCTTGGAAATAATGTTTTAAAAAATCCATTCATGCCGTATACGTAAAAAAAAACATTCTTCGTACTTTTGTCGGAAAAGTCAAAAAAAAATCACCTCGTACGAAAAAGCGACAAAAGATTCCTTTCATATTCTTTACTAAAAACTCACCAAAGGGTAAAAATGGATTTAAAAAATTGTAGGTGGATGGAAATAATATTACATATTGATGAAACATGGATGTGGATGATAAAATACACCCCAGTAAATACTTACGAATAAACAATCTCGGATAAAAATGAGATTGTGATATTTCCCTTATCTTAAGTCCAATTTGCTTTGTACGTGTCCGAAGCTCCTGTATAATGGTTTAAATAATGTTATTGACTTATTCCAGAATCATACATATTGATATGATATCATATATGTTCATATTCTTAGCTTCTTGATAGTAATATTTCATGGTTACTTGTTACTCGGGTCTTTATTGCCTTTTTGTTCTTATGCGTGTTTTGCTGAATACATTCTTATTCTTCTTTTAAGGTTATAGATTACTTATATACAGAATGGTATTAGTGTAACATATATCATATTTATTCATTCAATTCATTTATATAATCATTATGAAATGAAGATCATGTAGAACGAGTCGCATCACATCGTGGAGACGGTATTCCGTACGTACGCACGAGTGATGATATCGTTCCTATGATCGTGGAATTTTATTGGAGTATATATATATATATTATTTCAGTATCAATATTACCTCATAATAATCATATATAGTTACTAATTACACCATTAGACCCATCCTTGTAAGGTGATGGTGGAAAATAGATTACACCACGGCGTGGAGACAGTACTCCGTACGTACGCACGCGCGGTGATTTCTTTTTCCGTAGGATGGATAGATTGTGAAATAGGGTTATTTCATACTTATAATAACATATCAGTATATGAGTAATACTGATGTTATTACTTCATAATAAAACAACCTAAGAAGAAGAAATAAAGATGAAAGAATTGGTAACGGTAATTACCTCTTCTTTGAAGCGCCTCTTTGAGACCTCCTCTTAAGGCACTAAAATTGGTCTTTTAGGAAGACCAGAACCTCTAGGATGTTTTTAGGGAAGTGGAGAAGGGAACATGGCAGGGGTTGGCCGAGCTTGAGTGCTCAAATTGGTGTGAGGAGGAGGGGGAGGAGGTACCCCTTTTATAAGGGAGGAGAGGGGCACCTTAGGAATATCTCAAAATATTATTTTATATTAAAGTCAAAATCGGTTTATAATGGCTCCAAAGGGTCTTATTTCGAAGCTAAGGTGGGGATGGGTCGAAATCCTATCAACCAATAAGATTTAGACAAGTTTAGGGTATTATTTTAACCTTATCAATTATATTTAACTCTAAGTTAAATAATTTAACTTTTACTATGTCTTTTTGTTTTCTTTCACTATATGGTTAATAAACTTACTATAACATGCCAAACGAACCCCAAATTGTTTATTATTAATATATATATCCTTATCTAAGTCATTTGGCCGAACATTAGATTTTTAGGAATAAAATAACAATTAATAATATAATATTTGATTTAAAAACTATTTTGTGTCAATTTTGACACTATTTGATATATGATTTTTGTGAAAGTCATAACAGAATTATATGTTCGAACCAAGTTGATTAAATCAATATTAATATATCATAGTAACCTATAAAATTAGTGGAATTCATAAAAAGTCTTAAATTACATTTATTTTGGTATTTATATTATCAATTATGTCAATATTTAATTAATAAGATAATTACTGCATCATATTTGTGTCGTAAATAAATTAAATTATTTGATGTCTAAAAATTAAAAATAAAATACCATCATGTAGGAAATCTTTTTAGCTTTCTAATGAATATTTACAATCGAATTTATCTTATATAGAACCCCATATTATAAATTATTTACTTATTAAACTTTGATTTTAACTATTTTAACCCTTCTTTAAATAAATTAATAATAAATGTCCTAATCTAATCCAAGTGGGCCTAAATGGTCATATTTTATTCCTAAGTTTGTTTTTGGTCGAATTACACTTGTCCAATAGAATTAGGACATGTGTTAGGGTAATATTAATATCATATTTACCCTTAGTTACCCTATTTACTATTAACCGCGGTAAAAAAAGTAAAAAGTTACTATTCACCAAAAATTATTTTCATCTCATTGAACCACATTTTAGTCCTTGATATTAACCGTGTCTCTCGGATTTTCGAAATTCCATTCACAGAAGCGGTAAAATTAAGTTTTATGAAAAATTCAGTTTTTTTAACTACCACTTAGTAGTTTCACTATTCATCAAAAATTGATGTTTTTCAGAACAATGCCAAAATTTCATCCTAAGCTATATTTTATATTCCGAATTCAAAAATAAAGTCTATTTTACCAAATTCATAACATAGAAGTTTCATTAATTATTTTTATAATTAAATCCCGCTGTTAAAACAAATAGCGTGTTTTTAAGAAACAATATCTATCAAAAGATTGACACTTGATTATGTCTGGTTTAAATGTGAAATTACAACCAATGACCAACATTGTATTAAATTGTAAAAATATATTCTAAATATACTTTAAAACCACTCAAATTAATAATTTATCACTATTAATTATTTCGATTAAAAAAGTTGCTTTTAATTGAAATTTAGTAATTTTCACTATTCATCAGAATATGAAAGTTATCCAAAAAGTACCAAAATTTCATCTTAGGCTAAATTCGATACTCCGAATCTAAAAATGAATTCCATTTTGAAAAATAAAATTTACAAAATTTCAAAAAGTGGTTATTACTATTTATAACGGCTAGTTTTAATAATATTTTAATAGCATATCGTTGTTTCGTGAAACTCAGTATTGCGTACTACACACGCTATCGAGGAAGGTTGTGATTGCGTGTAATGCAAGGCAAGTCAATGATGCGTATTGTGTAAGCTCCTTTTGGTGTAGCGTACAACACAAGACATTAATTAAAAAGAATATTTTTCATAAAATCTCGGGTTGTTACAGAAAGCGAATGGAAATTCCAGCAGATCTCGAGGGAATTATCTAAAGATTATGAAGATTTTAACCAGCATGTTAATAAGATACGCCTGGATGATGAATGATTTTCATTGATCTAAATTTCAATAATAGTATATACCTTGATGATCTATTCATTTTTTTTAAAATTTGAGTTAAATTAGTCATCGTATCCTGGAATTGATTTGGGTCTTTTCCCTTTCTTACAATTAAGAGTGTGTTGGAAGTGGCTAGTATTCTATTGGAAAATATTGTGGGTAAAGGTACATCTCTTGGTTGATTTATTCAAAGTATCTAATTTAATTATATTAAATTAGTAAATGTTGTTTTTTTTGTGATACAAAATTTTCATAGGGTGATGTTGATTTTATGATATGGACCATCCATGGTTTTTGGGTTGAGGTTCCAACTAGGAGATGATATTTGGTAAGTGCTTTGGTGAGTACAACTTTCACTTGAATATCATTTTCTTTATAAAAAATTAATTATTTATAATTTAGTTATAATTATATAATTCATATATTTGGGAATGTGATAGAAAATCATGGGTATTTATGGAGGTTGAATAGACTTGGATGAATCACAAAGCTGGTGGGATTTTCTTGGTTGAGAGTTGACCCTAATTTTGTAAGATGGTCCCATTTACTCTACCCATTAATATTATGAACATTTATTTTTCAGGTATAATAACCCTTAATTTGTATTGTGTCTTGAATAAAAAGTAATTCTTAATTAATTAATGACCCTTAAGTCTTAATTAATTGACAGATCCATGTCTAATGTAATTGGACAATGTTCCAGGGGAAATGAGGACCCTTATGCCCTGGCATGAAGCTGGATATGAGTGGTAAAAGATTGATCTGTAATATGTGCCTTAGATTACTTGGACCCTATTTTATGTGTGGTTATATTAAATAATCCCTAGATCCCATGCGACCACATTTGATGGTATAACCACATATGTGTGTGTTTGTAGCCCATGAGAACCTTTTTGATGCTTTCTACCACGAGTAATCCTATGTATCTTGTTTCCATGTTTGATGATGATAAAATGTAATTTATTTTTACTAATACTATCATGAAAATATTTTTTAATCTACTTATATATATAACATTTTATCTTTATGTGATACTTTTGATGGCATAACTTGTTTGGATATGATTTATATTGATCACATATGGATGTGTGTATCCTCATGAGAACTATCCTTGTTATGAATTATTATTACATCATATTATATTTATTACTTATTGTATTTAATATCCTATGGAACCACTCTTCAGGTATTGGGATGATAATGCTGCTCAATTTTTTCTTTATGATCCCTTAGATGGGGAGTGTGATCACATGATTATGTATATGGACTATGGATCATTTGATGTCATGGGTTCGATAACAAACATTTTATTAACATGGGAGTAGACCATGCATGGCTCAAGAATCCATCATATTCTTTCCGAAGATTGAGAATTCCATTAAGAGGCGATTGGATTATCTAATTACATCAATCATGTTTGGTTAGACATACAAACATTTATGGATAAAAACCAAAGTTAGGGTGAGGTGTGAAAAGTCATTGATAAAAACCATTGTCAGGGTGGAATATGTGGTGTTACTAATAATGACCACCTTCAATATGAGGCATGTAGTGTTTCCTTAACCAACGAAATTGGAATGATAAGTGTAGGATTCCAAATGGAGCTAGGAATTAGGAAATGCCTCATGAAATGTGGTAGGAAATGTTTTCATCCACATTTACATCCATAATGACATCGATTAAAAGTAGGTATGACTGAGGGTTTGTGGTGGCTTGGTAAGAACATGATCATTCGATATATTGTTATTGTTTTCTTTTTTTTATTTAATGGTTATATGCTATGTTTTCATAGTTATGTATTTACTGATTAACTTTTGATAATCATATCACATTTACATACACTACATATTAACTATTTGGTACTAGAAAATGTTGGTGGTGTACAACTAAGTATAACTCACACTATGATCAGGTGTACATGGAACTTGGTTACCCGAGTAGCCCTGAATTCTTGTAGTTATAGGATTGGTTGAGACTTGAGATTGATTATCTATCAAGATAGATCACTATGAGTCTGAAGGCTGGGATTACATATGGCTTTTATTGGTGGTAGATTATATTGTAATCTTATTCTTTATATCATATATGTTTCCAGCCTAGTGGACGATCAATGACTTGTTTCTATTTTTCATTATTGGTTTGAATATTTCTGAAATAATTTATACAAATGGTTTGTTATTTGTTTTCCAATTACCCTGATTTTATATATTTTACATTTTTGGTTATTTATTTTTTATTATTGATACTAATTAAGGATATAGTCTCCTCATAATTCCACATTAAACTCTTACTACTAGTCAGAAACCAATGGCATATAGGGAGGCATGCTAGAGGTCAGGTGTCATTACAACTCATACATGATGTATCGATTCAAGAGGTTATAAAATTAATTCAAAGAACATTATATGTTATTTTCCTATTTTAGGGAGTTGGTAGACAAACAACATAGTAATTTTATAGGGTTTGTAATGTAACATAATTTGGGGAATTGTGAACACTATTTCTAAGGGATGTCCAGGTTACCAAGGTATGGGATTGATGTTCTTGGTTTGCACGGTTATGGTTATATATGATTTCACCTTGTATGACACACATGGATTTCAAGGTTCATGATTTTATAAGTATTTAACTCTTAGAAAAATCAAAGGGATTTGTAGTAGGAATCATGTTTGGAACATAGGTTTCTCATGACACATATACTACATGTATGCGACTATAATAATAACATAATATTCAAATACTTTAGATTTAGTAAAATATTGTTTTTGTACATATGAGTTATTTTTGACATTTTATATGGTTAAACCTCTATACGAGTCTACTCTTGATAATATGTCATGTGATACTATAGTGTGGTCACCTAGGTGATAATGATGATGATGATGATGATGGAAAGGATGGGGGTAATGATGATATAGTCCCTCTATTCATAGGATGTATAGTGCACCTTATTGAGTCTTTTTTGGGATTTAAAATCCTTAATTTTTTTTGAAACTGTCATTTTAAAGGGTTTGGTTGATTGATATTCTAAATATAGCCTATATATAGTGGTACATAAATAAACCTATAACATTATATTAAACCAAACCATGAATATTTGGCCTAGATATGGTTATAAAAAGAGAAAATCCACCATGGAATGTATTTATAGATATTTATATATGACGTTCCATGAGTTATGGCCCATAGGGATTTTTTTTTTGAGTTTTGTGTAACATTTTATGGCCTTTGAAATTTGAATATCTTTATTAGTGATTCAGTGTCTCATCCAGTGTGAAGGTAATTAAGGGTGGATATTCCTTTTGATATGTTAGTCATGGTTAATGCCTTAGAGGTAGTTTTAAAAGATAAAAATTCTTTATGCATGTGATTAACCATTGGAGTTATTATAATAAGGTCTTTCAAGTCACATCTCAATTTGGGAGTATGGATAACCTAGGGTTATGGTACTCATGATAAAAGGTTATCTTTTAGGGAACTAGATTTTTGGGACATCCATAATAGGACTAGTGGTTTATTTAACAATTTGTTTTGAATGAAATTCTTTTTTATTTCCAAGGTAGGATCCTATACAGTCATACATAGACGGGTTAAAGCGTGTCTGATGATCAATGGATTGAGCTGACATGCAAGAGTTAGTTGGTGCACTATGATTTTTTCACGAAGAATATTACTATTTCAATTAGGAGCACTAAGGGTACTTAGGTTTGGGTGAGGTAGAACCTTTTGGGGTGGAAAGTTGTAGACACATGTGAGTCAGGGCATGGAGGTTCTTAAAATAGCAGAAAATAACTCTATTGGAGCAGTGAGTAGTGTTTCCTTTCCTTGATAGGAAATCCTTGATGTGTGACCATTCATATAGTGGTTACATGTGGATCTGTGAAAGCATGATAGTGTGCTAGACATTGAGAATGTATTGGTTCTATAGATAAGCTTAGTAAAGTCTAGAATGGTAGGTTGTTGATGCTTTTAAACATAGTAACACCCTTGGTGTTGGAAAATTGTACATTCACATGAATATCACCGGTTTTAGTGGACCACTGGTTAATTATCATGGAGTTTTCTATTTGGATGAAGAAGGAATCAATAATGGAATGAGGTATCACTGTATGGTCAACTCAAGTTGGTTATCGATGGAGGTGTTTTAGTTTTGTTTAAAAACATGTGAGGGGGGATGAAACCCATCTAAAACAAGGTCAAAACTATGAATAGTCTAATATAGAATACTTTTAACATCAAAAATGGATTGTTCAATTTAGTATACTATTTTATTAGTAATCAAGTTATATGTAGTGTGTGTTTTTTTAATGGAAATCAGTTGAATAGATGGCCACAATTAATCATTACGTTCAGTTAGGGACTATTTAGGATCCAAGTAGACTAACATACATTATGTGATGAGACTATAAGGATAATCCCATAGTGGTGATCATCAAATAGTCAGATGTGAAATTACCGCTCTTACAAGAAGGGTCTTTGTTTTTACAAGACTAACCTGCAGATGATCGTGGTGACTCTTGAAGACTGATGTGTGGTAAACCTAAGAGTACTTGGTTCGACATTATATGTATAATGTTGATTCAAATAAATAACTATATAGAGAATAATTATGGTCTTAAAGCTCAGAAAAATAACCAGTTTCAGCTAATAGGGGGTTAGATCATTTGTACATTGATGCACAGTTGAGAGCCTTATGGCTAGTGAAAACAGTGGGTGAACCAACATTGGAAAATAATTCAAAGTAGGTTAAGACTTAGGTATGGATGTTTGATTAATTTAAGGATTTATAGGAGTCTTATGTAATTATGATTAGTGTCTTCATAAAGTATCATTTATTTAGGTTGAGATTTTATGTGGGAGAATCCTAGTTTTTTCTCATGGATTAGGGGGTGAACCATGTGAACAAAATATTTCATGACATGTTTAAAGGGTGAAACCTTATTCTATCGATTGTTTAAGGGGAAAATCATGTGATAAAAAGTAGTGAATAATCCTCTTTGGGTGAAAATTAATGGTATTAGAGGGGATCCGAGGCTATATATTAGGTTAAGAGTGAGACCTATGTGTGGGGCCATCAGTGGAAATGTTGGGTTGGTGGTAGACATTTCATTTAAGGACATGTTTGTGGGAGTGACTAGGAATTTTGGAAGAATTTATCCAGAGGAGGTCCACATGGAATTATTTTATAAGGATAGACGTGGTGAGAGGGGAGATACAAAGGTAATTTAATTTATAACATTGTTAAAAAATCGATGGACCCCAGGTCGGGCTTCTTCAATAAGTAGTTCCAAAGGTAGGGTCACCATTTTTTTATAATTATCCTTGGAAAGTGGAGTCTTATGTTGGAAGCCCCATATGTTTCATTAAATGAAAGTATTAGATACTATAGAATATTAAGAGAGAGAGTATTGGTGATAAATGTCTCTAATTTTGTATTGGAAGATACAATATGGATTGACTTTGTTTGTTTATATTTAGAGTTGTGCAGTGGGAGTGTAAAGGGATTTCAGGAATGTGGATGGCCTTGGGGTTGTGAGTTGGTGTTTGGGGTTGGAACAAAGAGAACTAGTTATAAATGACAATCATTGTGGATCAGGAGGTGTGTTTTTCATGCTACCAAAACATCTTGATAATGATAAGTTCTATGTTTGGGAGGTTATAATGACCTACATCATCACAAGATTGAAATTCATAAGAAATTTAAAATTTCTATTTAGAAGGAGGTTATTTTTAACAGATGAAGCTTATGATTTAAATATAAGGACTCAAATTCCTTATAAATATATTTTTAGGAAATTTAGGAGATGTAGGGTTGTTTAATAGTAAATTTTAGTCGATTTGGAGGGGTTCTTAAAATAGTTGGATGCTACAAGATGGATTTAAGGAATAACACATTGTGTTAGACCATGAAATATCATGACTGGGATCCAGTAATGAATCATACCAAATTTTCATGATGAAAAAGCATGTTTAATTCCATGAAATAAACTTGGGAAGTTTTTGTGTGTTTTAAATTGTTGGGATTAGTTTAGAAACCCACAATTTTATTTCTCCAAATTCCTTTATATGACTTTGGATGGGAACATAAGGTTTTCACCTCCAAGAGCTCCTCCGACCATGTTTCTTAGATGATTAAAATTTCGTCAATTGTGATGTATTTCCCTTGGTATGTCATATATCTTAAAATCCATTTCAATCTATTTTCTATCAAAATTATTATTTTTTTATTTATTTATTCCAATTAAATAAATTAAATAAAAACTCCACCCAATCATGAATTAATTTTTTATAGTTGATGAGGCTTTAGATCGAATTAGAAAAAGGATATCCTGTGAGGATGAACATATACCATTTATGGGATATTTAATGAAAACCTATCCCTTTATGATCTATTATTTGGTTTTGGTTCATATTTAGTTAAATTGGATACTACATCATGGAATTGATATTGATATTTTTCTCATCATAGAATTGGGATTGTGTTGTGGGGGGATTTAACTCCATAGGATTCTAGTGGGGTTAATGTTACTTGTCTAGGTTGGTTTATTAAAAGGCTACAATTTAATTATTTTAAATTGATTGATTTTTTTTTTCACATGATAGGGATATTTAGTAGAATGACATCAGTTGTATAATATAGACCTTTCATGGATGGTTGGCCAAGGTTTGTGTTAGGTAGTGATTTCTGGTAAGTCCTTCGGCTAGTATGACTTTATATTCAATTTCCTTATAAATATTTAATTAGAATTTTTTTTATAATTAATTTTTTAGGATTTTTTGGAATGTGACAGAAACATAGGGTGATTTATGGAAGCCAAATTTACATGGATGTCCCTAAAAAAGATGTTGGGCATTGCTTGGTTAGGGGTTGACAATATTTGAGGTATGTAGTCCCATGCACTTTAACTTTGGTATTATTCTTGATTATTAGAATGATATATGAGGTTTTCCTCTTTGTGAGAATGAATATTTATTCTTAATGTGTTATAATAACATTTAATTAAAAAAACCATGATGAGTATAATTAGACAAAGTGATAAGGGTTACCATGGTCCCTTGTGCACTGGCTTGATATCATTCGCTGATGGCAGATGCTTAATCACTAATGTGTGCCTTAGATTATATACACAATATTTTCTATGTTGTTGTGTGACCTGATACCTAGATCACATGAAGCCATGTTTGATTGTAAGACCATAGATGTGTGCACGTGAATCACATAAGAACAATTATGATTATTTATTCAAATAATATGTTTTTGTAGATTGTTTCCATGTTTGATGATGATCACTTGTTTTTTATTTTTTCTATTAATATAATTACAATTTGTTATCCTATTCTTACATATATACCCTTGTTTCCTTTATGTGATAAATTTATTGGAATATATTTCTTGTATATTATTTTTTTTGATTCATAGCCTATAGAACCATGAATCAGGCATCAAGATGATTAGTTTTCTCAGTTTTGGATAAAATACCCCTCAGAGGGTGAATATGATGGAATATCGATGACTATGTTAGGTCATAGTATACAATAATATTGATTTGGGGGTGAATATTACTTTTAAAATTATTCTCTAAAATATGATTTTTAGAGCGATTAAACAATTTTTGATATGTAGAAGGAAAATAAAAAATAAAAAAGGATGTTTTTATAGTAGTTCGGATCACCATGATCCTAATATACACTTTAATTTACTCTATTAGGTTTGGGGAACATTATTTACAAGTTCCTCACTTTTTACAGGGAGTGAGAACACAATTACAAAAAACATACCTTTTTTGTACCTGGTAGTATATCCCATAACTTTTAAAGGAGTCATAATGAAGTTAAATTTTGTTTGGGAATCATAACTTGACCTTCCTTATAAATGGTAGGAATAAACCATAAGATAGATTTTGGATGGGAAAAATGTAAACCAAATATAGAGTACAAATAGAGTATGGGAAGAAATACAACAATGAAAAATAAAAATTATTTTGAATAATAGTGGAGAAGATGATGTTGACATTAGATACATCTGAAGATATACGATTATTTAAATAGAAAATGATCAAAAATTTTTAATACCTCCCTGATCACAAAAATACAATAGTAGAACTTTAACAATCTCATAATAATGATACATTATTCTATCATTATAATTTTTCTCAATCATCATTGTTAATATACTATGAATAGTCTTTTTTTGAGATTATTTTATCACAGTTTTTTGATTCTCATTGAAATGGAAAATCATGTATTTAACTCCAATGATTATGGAGATATTATCTTTGAATCATAGAAATCCACATTAAAAAAATAACAAATCATAGAATATTATTGTTACCAGTAATATAAAATATCACATTCATACTAATATAGTCATTAAACTCTTTTATTTCTACATAAATTAACTTCAAGGATCATTGAAAATGATCATTAAGTCTAATGATAATTATTCAAATTAAAAAAATAATAATAAAATAATTAAACAATATTATAGAGAATTCATAATTCAAAATATTCATAAAACCAAGCATAAGATAGTTATTATGAAAATTATTATTTTCATTATAATTTCATAATTTGTTTTCCAAAAACTAATATTCACATACTTGTTTACAAATCATTAGAATGATAAATTAAATTTATTTCACTTTTACTTAATCAAAATTTAAAAATAAAGTTAAAATGGAGAATTATATAAAAAAAATATATTTATAATAAGATAAGTAATATACCATTAATATGATTAATTATTCATGCAGTCAGTGTAATTACTATGCGTAGTCGGTATATTAATAGAGCATGGTCAGTATACTGACTGTCTATAAAAATTTAATTTTCTTCATGGTAAGTAAAACAACACATGTGGTAACTATACTTACCATCTCATGGTAAGTTTAAACTAAACACATGGAAGGTATATATATATATATATATATATATCACATAAACATCAGTAGTTGGTTTAGTAACTGAATGGTAGCTTCATCTTCACCAATGATAAGTACTCACGGTAAGTATACTTACCATGTCATAGTAAGTTACATGGTGGGTTCCAGTAAAGGTTATTTACTAGAATGGATAAGGTGTTGTGTGCATGGTGTTACCACTACTGAGCTAGTGTCAGTTTAAAATGGTTGACCATTGAGTGAAGGTGCGCGCTGTCAAATAGAATGGATAAGACATCGGTCACTGTAATTGGTTGAAGAAAGACTATAAAATGGTGATTCCCCTCATGAAACCTGGAGAATGAGACACTTGGTTCTTCTTATCATCCTCATTTGAATGATTTTTCTTTAAATATTTCATTCAAAAACAATTTCATGCATATTAAATCATTTTCTACTTCCCCAAAACTTGATAAAAAAACACCCATTGCGACCTTGGTTTGATCATTGGAAGTTCTAAGAGCTACATTAGAATATTAGATTACTCTGATATTAATTGAAGTAGAATCCGATATAAACATTGATCTAATTAACCAGATGAACCAAATTAGATAGATGAGTTAATGTACATCTTTTTAAAGATGGAGGAATAACATACTCATTAATTTTTGGCACACACCAGAGTTATGTACTCACTAGCCTTTGGTATATCAATGAGCTGCTCCCATAGAATAATCTAGATTTCTACAAGGGATAAACACATGTTACATGAACCAAAAGTCACATGGAATGCACCTCAATTATGTAGACCCACTAGTATACTATCCCATTCTCATGACGGCTCAGGTGTGAACTCCTATGGGAATTATACATAGGCCCTCCCACTCACCTAATGTCTAGGATGCTCCTTTGGGATACTCTCCCATGGGGTTGACCCTTGGGTCCCGATTGAAGGTCTTATCCCTTATTATGGCCAAATTTGGTCCATTTTTTACTAAATTATGTTATGGAAAAAATCAACCATTAATTTTAAAATACATAATTAAGCATTAAGTCCATAATTGATATAATTTTATTCCCAAAGAAATTAAATCATTTTCAATAATATAAGGGGATTAAATTTTAAATTTAATTATTATATGATAAATTAGAATAATGTTGTTCCAATTTATCAAAATAATAAAATAATTAAACATAAAAACTCTCAGTTCAAACAATCTCCCCCTTTTTTTAAATTTAAAAACCTAGAAAACATTTAATTTTAATAAATACCCTAACTTATCTCAAAATTTCTACCCCTTTTAAAATTTATCAAAAATCTAAAGTTATGAAAAAAATAAAAAGAACCATATAACTAAAAAATAAAAGAGGGGATAAATCCCCATGAGTTCATACAATTCAAAAAATTGTTAATTAAAATAGTAAAACAAAGTTTAACATAATCTAAGAAATTTAAATTTCCATCATACCTAGTTCAAATTTTTATTTTTTAAACCTTACAGAATCTAGAGTATTAGTAAATTTGTATGATAATTGGTTTTCTATAAATATGTATTCCAAAATGATTTACTCTTTATTAACATGATCTCTTAAGAAATTAAATCTAACATCAATATGTTTTTTCCGAAAATGCTATAAATTATTTTTAGATATAGAAATAGAAAATATATTATCACATTATATAGGGATTTTATCTAAGAATTAACTAAAATCACATAGAGTTTCTTTTACCTAGAGGATTTTAAAACAACAATTAGAGGAACCAATTTACTCAAACTCAACTATGGGAAATGAAACTAACAATTTATTTTTGGAAATTGATGAAATTAAGAATTTACCTATTAAGTGACACACACCGGAAGTGCTTTTCCTATAACTTTACAACCTCCAAAGTTAGAGTCAGAAAATGATAACATATTCAAAAATATCTAATTGGAGTAAAATAAACTAGTGTTTAAAGTTCATTTAATATATATGATTACACTTTTAATATCCTTTAAATGAATTTCTTTTAGATTAGACTAATATCTAGCACACATATATATAGAGGTTTTAGATTCACCCCCATCTTGTTCATAATTAGTTATCATTGTATTTTTAATAGTTTCACATGAATAAATAATTATTTTTTTAACTAAATTTTTATCATATTTTCAATAATTTAAAAAATACCATATTTTCATTATAAAATTTAAAGATCAAGGAAAAACATTAATTCTCCCATTATGATCATATCAAATTAATTAGCCATTAATTTTGAAAACTCATTACTAATCATATCATTTTTATATTCAAATACAACATCATCAATATATATTTTCACAATTAAAAAATCGTTATAATGTTTCTTTATATATAAGGCTCGATCAACCATTCCTTTATTGAAATAATCTTGTAGTAAAAATATTATAATTCTGTCACACCAAAATCTTAGATCTTACTTTAGAAAGTTTGAAAATATGTTTTGGACAATCACTATTTTCGAAACCAGGTGGTTGATCAACATACACCCCTTCTAAAATTACACCATTTAAAAAATCACTTTTTTAATCCATTTGAAAGAGTTTAAAATTTTGATAATTCTAAATGATAAAGAAATTTGAATAAATTATAATATCAAAACTTGTGAAAATAAATATTTAAAACCTTTACTTTCTTTTTATAAATAAACTTTTGAAACCAATATACCCTTATTTATAATCATATTACTACAATCATCCATTTTATTTTGAAAAATCACTTTGGTTCCTAGAAACATTTTATAATTATGTAACTCAAATTCATTGAAAAATTTATTCCAACCAAACTTTTTAAGTTCATGATGAATAAAATTTATCCATTTTTAATCTCTCAAATATTATTTAATGTTAAGAGGCACCAAATCAGCAACAATGGGAGAGTTAGTGAAAAAAAATTAAAAACAAATTTTCTAGTTATTATTCTAGATTCAATATTTCCAATTACATTTTATAAAGAATAATCTATGTTTGATTTATAATTTATAGGTGAATATTTAGAATAGATATACTCTCCAAAAATTATACATTATGAATTTAAAGTTTATCTTTATCAAAATTTAATTCTTTAAATTTCTCAACATAATCAATGGAATCAATAGAATAAACATAATATGAAATATGATTTTAATTATTTTAAATGAACTTTAAATGCACAGATTCATCTATTGACATATTTCTCTTATTATAAAATCTATAATATTTACTATTATTTTAATATCCTAGAAAAAAAACCCCTTGAACTTTAGCACTAAATGTTTTCCATATTATCTGGAGTACATAAAATATTAACTCTATAGACAAATAATTTAAAGTAACAAATATTAGGTTTCTTTTATATAAATAGTTCATAAGGGGGTTTTTTTATAAAGGGTCTAATTTAAAAAATATTTAAAATACTGGAAGCAGTGTTAAATAATTCACCCCAAAAATATTTTGGTAGGTTGAATTCATTAATCATTGTTCTTTCCATTTATTGAATAGTTTTATTTTTCATCTCTATAAAACCATTTTATTGAGGTGTTATAGGGGATTAATTTTTTTTTATAGAACTATCCATTATCTTCACAGAATTTTATCACACATAATATAAAATTTTTTCTTCCTTTTTAACTTCCAATTTATGAAATTAAATGTCCTTTTTGATTATGAATTTTTTACAGAATGTAATAAAATTGGTTAATATTTTACTTTTATGGGATAAGAAAAGAACCCAAGTTAATCTACTGAAATCATATAAAATTAAAAAAACACATCTCTTATTACCTAAAATAAAATTTCTCATAGGATTAAATAAATATAGATGAATAAGTTATAAGCATCTAGAAGTTTTAACCATATTAACAGAACTAAAATAATATTTGGTTTTATTTTCTTTTAGAAAAGAATCACATAAAAATTACTTACTATATTTAAATTTAGGAAGTTCTAGAACATATCCATGTTTTTACAAAATTTTATAGTTGTTTAATATGAACATATAACAACCCTATGTAACAAAGAATGTGGTCTGTTTCTATAGTATTAATAACTTTTTGTTTTTCTTGTTTAGTTTTAAAAAATATATAGAATAGATGTTTTATTTTCTATTATATTAAAATAAAACATTATTATCTTTAAAAACAAGAAATTTATTATCTTCAATGATTAAACTCTCATAATCATCAAAAAATTTTAATATACTAATTAAATTGTGTTTTAATCCTTCTATATATAATAATTTATAAACTATAACAAATCTTAATATGACTACTTATCCAAAACCTTTAACCATACCTTTTGAGTTATCACCAAAAGTGACAGTTCTTCCAACACATAAATTAAAAGATAAAAATTTATAGATGTTTCCAGTCATGTTCCTAAATCAACTGCTATCCATATATCATTTATATTTATATCTCTTTAGATAAGTTTCCTATAAAGTGGATTAAGTTTATAATTATTTTGGTACCCAAGATATTTTGGGTCCAACTGGATTAGTAATAAAGCTATTAGGAACCCATATAGATTTAAGAAATTTATTATATGGTAATCTAGAGGGTATATTATGTGAAATTTTAGTCTTTGTGCGGCCTAATATAAAATTTATTCTTAAATAATATTCATTTTCATAATTCCCTTTCATATTATATCTATAACATGTAACAGTTGAAACATTTCCCTTATTTCCTTCAACAAAAGTAGTCCTGTACATTTTATAAATCTATATTTTATATCAAAATATTTATTTTTCTTTATTAGTTTTATTTAAATCCATCATATTATCAAAATTTTATTTTCCTTAAACACAAATATATAGGGTATCTTTTAATTCAGTTATTTACCTTTTTATATTTTTAATATCTTTTTGAATAACATTTAGTTCATCACATATTTTCTTAGTAAAATGTGATCCTACATTTTGTTAACTTATTATTTTTATGTTTTTTTTCTTAAATTCCTTTTCAATATTATCTAAATCATGAAAACTAATATAAATATCTTTTTCTTAAACTTCACCAATTTTTAACCTAAAATCATTTCATCTTTCATTTTAATCTTTTAACATAATTAGTTATGAATATGAAACTTTTTTCTCTTCTATAAATTTCATACTTTCTCTTTGAAATTCTCTATATCATTCATCCATTCTCAAAACATCATTTTGAATTGTTTCATTATGTTTTGTAAATTATATAACTTCTATTTGAATATAAGTCTTATAACTAGAATTATAATCAGAATCATTGTTTACCTCATTTATTATTTTTCCATTAAGAAATGATTGGTCCATTCTTTTTCACTCTGAGAACCGTCACTACTGGAGGCTATCTCTTCTATATAGCTCCATCCAACATGATATACTTGATTTTTATCCTTCATCTATTTCTTGCCTTTGCCTTCTTATTTCAATTTATGATAGTTTGATTTGATATATCCATTTTCCCTTCATTTATAGAATATTAATTTGGAACCATCATATTTAATACTTGTAAATATTTTAATTCACTTTTTAATCCTTTTGATGATCACTTCTAGGTTACTTATTAAAGCACATCCTTCCTTTCATGTACTTATAGACTCCTTTAGTGATTTTTTCAATTTCATCCTTTTTACTTTTCTATAACTTCTAAGCATAGGAATTAGTAATAACATTTATATTTGATTTAAGTACTATAAATTTTCTTTTATCATGATCATGTAAATTATAATTCTTCATTTTTAGCTCATATTGAAGAAGTTATCTTATTAGATCATCCATAGAATAATCAGTGAAATACTTACACTCTTTAATTGCATCTTTCTTTTATTGCCACCATTTTGGAAAATATCAAATTAATATTTGGATAATAGCTTCATTATTTATGGTCTCCCTAAGTGAAACTATGATATATATTTAAAATTTGGAGAATTTGTTTTATATCTTGTTGATGCTCTCTTGATCACCCATTCTGAATTATTGAAACTCAAATCCTTGAATACCTATCTTGGTTCTCTACAACCAGTTAGTTCCTTAATGAGTTAATTTTAAAGTATTACAGATATAAAAATTAGTTTTACATGGATAAATATGGATATACAAATTTTTACTTAAATAACTGTATTAGTATTTCATAAAATTTTAATTTAGAACACATTTTTTATCATCATTACAGGTTAATGTTTCTAAATCCACATTAGGTAGTTGATAAGTTATTGACATAATAACCCATAATTGTAGACCAATATTTTTTAGAAATACCACCATATGATATTTTTAGTAAAAATATTCTCTTCAATTGAAGTGTCAGATTGATAGTGATGGAAATAATTATTAGAGGGTGGGTGTTAATAGTTTTTAAAAAAAAATTAAAGACAAAATAATCAAATTCTATAAAATAATGATATGTAGGGAGTGAAATGTTCTTGAAATGAGGTGAAACGAAAATAAAAAGATAGAAAATAATTTTTTATAGAGGTTTTGATCACAAAGATCCTAGTATACTCTTCAAACTTATTTACTCCATGAGAAGATTGGTACACAATAAGAACCTCACTTTTAAAGGTGTGAGACCCTGTTATAGACACTAGCTTTTACAAGAACCTGGAGGCACAACCTAGTCTTTTAAAGGAGGGAAATCCTTAGTTTGTGACTTGAATTTTGATCAGGAGTCACAACCCAAAATTATTTTTTAGTAGGGTAATGATCAGATAATTAAATACTTTATTTTTATTGAGAAAGGAATTAAAAAAACTCAAATAAATTTAAATAGAAAAAAAATAAAAGATTACATTTAGAAAAAAATACAATGAAATCAATAGATGATCAATTTTTTTAAAGAAAATGACGATTGATGATCGTGATAAAAAACAATGGATTATTGTATAGTTGAGGCCACTTCATGATTTTAGTAGAGAACATAGATATCAAAGAATATCTTTGTTTACTTATGAAGAAGATCAGTCTTGTCACAAAAAATTAAAAATTCATTAAGTGTTGAAGCAGAAGTTGAAAAGTATTTGCATTGTATTTCTTCATCTCCTTTTATCAATGAAAGACCTAGAAATCATTTTTTTCTTCACATGGGGGATTCTTAATAATATCACTTCCATACAATGGTTATAAATATTTAATATAATAAAAGACATTATTACCTATTAATACCTCACACATTATCAATAATAATAATGAATTAATTTAATTTCTATATTAAACTGATTAAAAAAAGTAATAATATAAGAAATAAAAAAAATGAGACTAATTCAAGTAACTAAAATAATTAAAATTGATTTGAAAAACATACAAAAAAAGAATAATTCAAATATGATAAAAATAGATCATAAAGTGAATACGATAAAATTATTAATTTCATGTGAATTTAAATTGTAATTTTAATTCAAAATATTATAATAAAGTCATTATATTATTTATTTATTTTATAAATCAATAAAATAGTTAAATGTTCTAAATAAATTTGGAGTAATAATTTAAATAAAATTCCACAAAAATAGAGTTTTGTATGAATATATTGTTTTACTAAAAATATACCAAGTATTGTACTGACTGTGTGAAGCACAAGCCTCATTGTCAGGATGCTCATTGTGTAGTCACATTCGGTAAGTATGCATACCTTACGTAGGTGGTTAGTATGATGAATGTGTGACCCAAATGATTATATGTTTGGTCTAGTGACTGTGTGAACAATTTTTCATGTGAAGTCAGAAAAAAATGAAATTAAAATAAAATATAACATTCTAAAAAAATATTTTAATTAAATGTAAACAATATTATTTATTCATTTTATTTTTTAACAAAAAAAATAAATAAGGTAAAAAATTATATATTCACATAAAAATGAAAAAATAACTTCACGATAAGGTAACATACAATGTTTGACACTATTCATGTTAAGGTGAAAACCATGTGTTTATAGTAAGGTGACTTACGTTCTTTTTATGGTAAGGTGACTTAACACCTCAAGATATATTGGAGGAGTTATGATACACTATTTAATGATCCACAAATACTGAGACTTACATGGTTGTTTGTCTGAGTTGGTGTCATGGTAAAGGTGCTACTTCTATCAAGGTTGAACTAGGTGTCACTACTGAAATAAAGTTTTGATGCTGTTAATGTGTTGCACTAATTGTAGGTTGGCACACTGTCATGTTTAAAGGGAAAAATAGGGGCACATGCTTGATGCAGTACTAGAGGTGAGGGGCATAGTTGCTGATCATGACAATTAGAGGTGTAGCTGAGCCACCATTAGAGGTCATGGTCAGCAAAGGAGATCCACAAAATCTCCTTTTGTAGTGAATATTGGAAGATGATTCAATTCATGGTGATTTTCCTGAAAAAAATAGGATCGTATGACAACCGTTTCCTAAACTAGTGTTAGAACACTCCGATGATGCTACTTTCATGAAGATGAGACATTGTTATTGAATATTAGATAAAAAAGCATTCTTTTTTTATAGAATTTAAATAAGTTGGTATCCAACCAAGGAGTTATGATTCTCCTTGAAGAAGAAGAATAGTAGAAACAAAAACAGATATATACTTTATATATTATATAAATTGATATAATAGTTTATATATATAAATGTATATATATATATATATATATTCATAAAAATATTATAAAAAAACAACATTATCAAACTATAAGAATAAAACATAAATATAGTTTATTGACATATATGTCAATAAATTAATGATACGTATTTTAGATATGTAATTAATATCATATTTTAAAGATTAAAAAATATGAGTGATAAAAGATCAAATAAAATCATACAATTCATATGAACACACGTACTCTTTTAAGGTGAATTTTTTTAAACAAATTAACAATCATCAAATATTATTTTTTTAAAAATATTAAACACAATGAATTTAATTAAATTGTATGAAATAGTAATTTATGAAAACAATTATAAAAATGTCAAATCATTAAAATTTAATTTTAAATACTAACATTAAGTGTTGCTATTAGATGGGATTTAACATCTTGAATATATGACTTTTCATAAAAAAAATAGTGGATCTTTTACTTAATTTGTTAAGTCTAGGATAATTTTTATTTCAAAAAAATATCATGAAACAGTTATAACTAATTCATTAATATACAACACACTCTGATACCAATTTTTAAGTCTTAATATATGATAATAGTGACTGGGGGTGGGGGTGAATATTCCTTTTAAAATTGTTCAATTGAATATGATTATCAGAGTGATTAAACAATGTTAATAATGTAGTAGAAAAAAAATTTCCATTTAATTTTTCAATTAGATGATCTTTATGTGTTTTACATTCTTTAGGATCAGTTTTAGAAGATGTATTCTCCCCCTCAATTGATGCATTCCCATTATCTTGGACATTATCTTCACCAAAATTAAATTACCTCAATTCATTAGTGTGTTTGTTTGAATTAGAATCCTTCTTGTTAATTTTTTTCCATTAATATTAACTTGAATAGACTCTTAAACAACTATATATTTCTTATTGATGAATATATAATCTTTTCTAGATTTTGAATAT
Organism: Viscum album; assembly: GCA_963277665.1. Taxonomy (NCBI): domain Eukaryota; kingdom Viridiplantae; phylum Streptophyta; class Magnoliopsida; order Santalales; family Viscaceae; genus Viscum; species Viscum album. Next base: position 513,213,363 of record OY728145.1, read on the forward strand.
CCTAAAAATATATCTTTATCTATTTTATAATTTATTTTTTTTCTAAACTATCCTTTGTATTTAAGAAATAAACTTTATAACCAAATACCCTAAAATATCCATCTTTGGGTTTAATCATTTTACATAGTTCATAAGGGGTATTATTTAAAAAATGTCTAATTTAAACTCTATTTAAAAAATAGAAATAAATATTAATATATTCTACCCAAAATTATTTAGGTATACTAAATTTCATTAACATTAGCCTAGCGATTTCTTGAAAAGATCTATTCTTTCTTTCTACCACATCGTTATTTTGTGGTTTCCTAGGGGTTTAAAAGTACATTTTTTATCCATTTATTTCAAAAACTTATCATGTTCTAAATTAAAAAAATCACCACCTATATCACTTTGTATAGAGATGATTGATACATTTTTTATTTTTTGAATAATATTAAATAAAAAAATGGATATGGTTTAATTTTTATGGGATGAGAAATAAATATATAAAAATCTACTATAATCATATATAATTACAAATATATACTTTTTATCACCAAATATTATAGGATGTATAAGTCTAAACAAGTCAATATGTTACAGTTCTAAACATCTGCCAGTACTAAAATCATTTACAAATTTAAATCTTTCTTTGTATTTCTTACCTTTTAAATAGGAATCATACATAAAGTATATACTTGCATGTAACTTGGGAAGTTCCATAACCTGTTAATTCTTTGAATGTTTGTGAAATAGTCTAAAAGTTTCCTTACCAAACCTCATGTTCTACATAATTTCTTCTTCTTTTACAATATTTAAATTCTTAAATTTTTTTGGGTTAGATCAGATAAATAAACAATGTATACATTTTCTTATCTATCTATAGAAGATAACACTAATTTATTTGTCAAAATAGTACATTTATCATATTTGAAAATGAATTTTAATCCACCATCATACAAATATTATATACATATAATATTATGATTCAAACTATTTACATTTATTACTTTTGAAATAATAATAGTTTTAGAAAAAAAAACTTCACCAATACCTTTAATATGACCTTTAGAGTAGTGTCCAAATGTGATAATACCATCATCACATGAATTGAATGATAAATTTTTAAAATATAACCTATCATGTTTTTGAATAATTCACATTCTAAATACCTTGAGTCTTTGAAACTTATAAAGAAAATTTACTAAAATTAAACAATCAAACGTACTATTTTTGTACCCATGAAAACATGGGTCTAATTGGATTAGTAACATAAAGTTTTGGAATACAAATTGATATAAACATTTATTAGTGGGATGATTAAAAAATAAATCTCTATAAGTGAAAGTTGTAATATTCCCAAATGATGGTGTAAATATTAGTAAAAACTCCTTGAAATAATTACCTTTCAATATACACATTAAAAAGTTACACTAGAAATAACTCCTTTTGACATTTTAACAAATTTAGTATTATTTAAACTTGTTGATAAACTAGTATATCCAAACAAATTATTATTGGTGTTTAGTTTCATCAAAGACATAATTTTATCATATTTTTATTTAAATTTAAGAAATGTAGATAAATTCTATTTAAAATTTTAAGATTCATTTTGCAAGTCTGTACTCTCCTTTTGAATGAATTATAAATCTTTAGAAACTTTATCTATATATCCACAAGCTATTTTTTTTATTTTTAATTTTCATTCTTAAGCTTCTTACATTGTTTTTAAATTTTTTTTAAATCATCCAAATCTAAATTAAATCTTTTTTAAAAATCTTTATCATTTATTTCTAGAAATTTTATAATTTTATCATTTTACTCTATTAATTTTAGAAACTCAAAATCATAATTCTATTTTGATTTATCATTATAGGAAACAAAATTTTAGATTATCATATTCTATTTTTATTATATCATTTTCTCTAATTAATTTATAATTTTTAATTTTTCTTTCATTATACTTTTCAATTATTCCAAATACACCATTTTTTAATTATTTATTTTCTTTAAGTAGTTGTATAAATTTTTAATATCAAACATGAATCAGAAAAAAATTATCTTCATTTTCAGATAAATAATTATGATCAAAATTTATAAGAGTGATCAAATGAGTAAATATTGATTCATTTAACTCACACTATATACCCATAAAGATAATATTACCTATCTCTTTATCACTTCTAGAATCACTACTTGAGTAAGTACAGTCTGAGCAGTACCAACCTCCAAAAAAAGAATTCTTTTCTTTTCTTCTTTTCTCTATGTCTTTATTTGGATGGTTGATTTTAGGGCATCTGGTTCTTATGTTCACTTTATTCATGAACTCATAACATGTTACTTTTGAAACATTATTATTATTACTGGTATTACCTTTCTTATAGTCCTTTCCAGACTTCCTCTTGAACTACTTCTTACCACCTTTATTTTTCATGATCTTGAATAAATTCTTACTAATGTAATCTGTTTCCTTATCACTTTATGAAAATTTATATTCATAGGAATTAAAGGTATCAATAACATTTTATTTGAATGATATACATTTTCTCTTTGTATACACCTCATTATAATTGTTCTTTAACTCTAATTTATACTGTAATAGAGATCCTATTAGTTCATATAAATTATTCTCTTTAAAATTATTACTCTATTTGCTGGAAACCTATTTTCATTACAAATTTATGGAAGATCTATTAATACTCTTTCCACTTGAGATATATTTAAAAAAACTTCTCTAAGTGCACTCATTCCATTAGTAATTCTAATAAACTGATGGAACATCTAGTTTACTAATTTTTATAACCCATCTTGAAGTCCAGGTATTCTGCTTGGAGCATTCCATACATGGTTCTCTTGAGCTTTTCAGTCCTATAGTGAGTCACATGAAGTATTATCTATATATAATGGGCTATCTTATAAAATAAACATGGCTATAGAAACTTCTATATAAAGAACAATACAAAATATTTTAACTTTATAATTAAAAACATATTTTACCATGTCATTACCTACAAGTGTATCTGGAATTATTTTAGACATCTCATATGGATTATCCATGATATCCCATTGATTCACACTTAACTATTTCAATTTTTCTTACCTTTTGAATTTATAGTATATTTTTTAACTTCCATCGAAGAATGGGGGATTTTGTAGAATCCATCCAACATTCTCATTTACACCTTCCATATTAAAAGAAACCATTTATTTTACTCTTTATACTATTAAGTCTAGGATACTGTGTTAGCACATAGTTAAAAATATACAAAATAAATAATCAAATAGGATAACTATCCTTTAAGGAAGATCCTACCCTAGGATACAAAATGGTGGATCGATAGTAATGATAATACATAGTATATGGGAGGGGAAAGAATAGTCATTTAAAAAAATTAATGCCAAAAAAATTAGAGTTTATTAAATAATAATATGTAGTGAGTGGAGTGTTCTTGAAATGAGATACAGTGGAAATAAAAAAAATAATACACATAGATTTATAGTGGTTTAGATCAGAAATATCCTAGTCCATTCTTTAACCTTCTATACTCCATGAGAATATTGGTACCCACATGGAACCTCAATTTTAATGGCATGAGAACCTATTATAGAGCCTGCATTTTACAAGAAACTAAAATGAAAACCATGTTTTTTTCATGAAAACTATTCTTAGTTTGTGACTTGACTTTTGATCGAGAGACACAACCCAAAAAACCCCTTTGGTGGTAAACTAACATGAAAAATAATGACTTTATTTTTATTGGGAAAATAATACACTAGATTCGAAGAATAAAAAACTAAACAAATAAAATATTTCACGAAGAAAAATATATATAAAGATATTATTAGATGATAAAAAGATGTTATAGATGATGAATATTGATGATCATAATCACAACAAAAAGGAGTATTTTATAGTTAAAGTATCTTTGTGATTTTATCAGGGAAAATAGAAGTAATAGAAGATTTTTTTCTTATCAAGAGGATCAGTATTATCATAAGAAATCAAAAATAATTTGACAGTTGAAGTAGAAGTCAAAAATTATTTTATTATATTCCTTGATCTCATTTTATCAACGAAATATCAATAGTCAATTTTGTTTTCCTCATGCGGGGGCTTCCTGAGATTTTTATCACCATACAATTGTTAGAAATATTTAAAATAATAATAAAATTATTACCTTTTAATACCTCACACATGATCAGTAATAACAATTAGTTTATTTCATTTTTTCATTCAACCAATTAAAAAAATTTCTAATATAATCATTAAAATAAATGAGATTATTTCAAGTAATTAAAATAATTAAAATTTATTCGATAAACATATAATAAAAGAATAATTAAAATATGGTAAAAACATAGCATAGAGTGAATAATAAAATAATTATCATTTTCATATGAATCTTAATCCTAATTTTAATTCAATATATTATAATAAAGTCATTATTATATTTATTGATTCTACAAATCTGTCAAAATAGTTAAAATATTTTTGAATAAATTTACTATAATCTTTTAAATAAAATGCCACAAAAATAGGGTGTCATAAGAACAAATAGTTTTACTAAAAATAAACTTAATATTGTATTGATCATGTGAAGAACAATACTCACAGTCAGTATGCTTAACATGTGCTCATATTCGGTAAGTATAATTACATTACACACCCGGTTGGTATGCAGATCGTGTGACCAAAATGGTCATAAAGGTGGTCTATTAATCTTGTGATTTTTTCTTCACGTGCGATGAGAAAAAAAATAAAATTCATTTAAAATAAAATATAATATTCCAAAAAAATATCTTAATTAAATGTAAAAGACATTATTTATTCATTTTTAATGAAAAAAATAAATATGGTAATAAATTAAATATTCCCTTAAGAAGAAAGAAATACCTTTATTGTAAGGAAACTCATTATATTTGATGCTACTCATGGTAAGGTGGACACCATGTGTTTATGGTAAGGTGACTTACCATCCATTTACACATTATCTTCTAGAATGGCTAGAAGGCCTTCAATTTTTATTCATTTTTGATAATCCCCCCTTTAAGGGTGTAGGGGGAACCCTTACATGGAGCATAGGATTAGAGACACATTACATGTCACATAGGCCTTATAAGAAATCATACTAAATATAATAATTAAATTATCACCTTTTTATAGTTTGGTGACTTACTAGCTCACACTTACATGAAGAAGCTAAGCTGCACTATTAGATGATGCACAGATGCTGAGACTACCATGGTTGTTCACCTGAGTTGGTTTCATGGTCAAAGTACTACTTCCAACAAGGTCATGTTGAGTGTCATTACTACACTAATGTTTTTGTGCCTCTAAGGTGTCATTATATTTGGAGGTTGGTGTACTGTCATGTTTGAAGAGAAAAATAGAGGAGTGTGACTACTATGGTATTGAAGGTTCTAGAAATGGTTTTCAGTCATGATGAATATAGGTGTGGTCTAGCCATCCGAAGAGGTCAAGATCAGAAAAAAATATCCTTTGAATATTTTGTTGTAGTGAAGCTTGGAAAAAGAGTCACTTCATGGTGATGTACCTGAAAAATAGGATTATATGAAGATGATACATTGTTCCTGAAGCTCAAATAAATAATCATGATGTTGCTATAGATCAAATAGAAGTAGGTATTCAACCAAGGAGTTATGGTTGTCCTTGAGTAAGAAGAAAATTATTACATAAAAATATATATTGTATATGTTATATAAATTGATATAAGAGTATATGTATATAAATGTATATATCTATTTAAAAATATTATAAAAAAACATTATCAAAACCATGAAAATAAAAAATAAAGATAATTAATAGACACATATGTTAATAAATTAATGATATATATATATATGTATGTGATCAAAATCATATTTTTATGAATAAAAAAAGAGAGTGATAAAATATCACATTAAATCACACAATGAATATTAACACATGTAATCATATAAGGTGAAAAACAATTTTAGAAAATTAACATTTATAAAAAAAATTAAACAAAAAAAGATTAAGTGTAATGGATTTCATTAAATGGGATGAAATAATAATTTATCAAAAAAAAATTATAAAACTGTTAAATTATTAAAGATACATTTAAAATTCTAACATGAATTGTGGTGGTCTGATGGGATTTTACATCTTAAAATCATAAATTTCCATAAAAAATAGTATATCTTTTACTTAGACTATTAAGTCTAGCATAATGGTTATTTCAAAAAAATATAATGTAATAATTATAAACAATTCCTTAAAAGTAACAACACCCTGATACTAATTTTTAGGTCTTAGAATACAAAAAATGGTGACTATAGGTGGGGGTGAATTTTACTTTTAAATTTATTCAACCAAATATGATTATCAGAGTGATTAAACAATGTTAAATTTGTAGCAGAAAAGAAAAAATAACAGAAGATGCATTTTTATAGTATTTTGGATCATGAAGATACTAATCTTGTCTCCAATATCATATACTTGGTGAGGAGACTGATATTTATTAGTTCCTCACTTTTAATAGGGAGTGGAAACCCAAACACCTTTTGTACACCTGGTTGTATAACCCATGACTTTTGAAGGATTCATAACCAACCTAACTTTCTATGGGAGTCATAACCAAAATTCCTTTTAAATGGGAGGAATAACTCGTATGAAAAATTTTGGATGGGAAAAGAATATGCCAATCAATAGTATAAATAGAGGATGAAAAGAAATATAAAAAGGTAAAATAGAAAGAATTTAGAACATCAGTGGTGGATATAATATTGATATACGATGAAGCTCAAGATATAACAGTTCATTAGTGGATGAATAAAATATTGAATACCTTTGTGATCATAGTATTGGAATATTAGTACTTCTAAAATATTATAATAAAGTTTCATTCTTCTATCACTATAATTTGTCTCAATCATCCTTGTCAATCTATTGTTAATAATTTTTTTAAGATTATTTTATCACAGTCTTTTGATTAATATTGAAATGGATAATAATTTCATTAACATGTAAGATCTTAAAGAATATTATCAACTAATCATAGAAATCCACATTATAAAAATAATAATGCTTATAAATAATAATTTTACATGTAATATGAAATATCACGCTCATACTAAGAGAGACTTCATGCTATTTTATTTTTTTATAAAATAACTTTGAAGAACTTGGAAAAGTATTATTAAGATTAATGATAATTATTAAAATTAATAAAACAATAGAAAACAATTAAACAAGATTAAAAAGAATAGACAATTCAAAAGATTCATAAAACTTAGCATAAGATAGTTATTATGAAAATTAATATTTCCATAATAGTTTCAGTATATGTTCTCTATAAAATAATTTTCACATACATGTTATAATATATAATTTTTTTTACAAATAATTATAATGATATAAGTAAATTAATTTCACTTCTTGTAAATTAGAATATAACAATTACATTAAAGAAGGGTATTCTAGAAAAATATATTTTTCACAAAATAATCAACGTAATATACTAACCGTGGGATTAATTAGTCATGCAGTTGATATACATATCATGAGCAGTACATATGCTGACCATCTATAAAAACATATTTTATTCAATATAAATTTAAAAAACTCATGCAGTAACTATACTTACCATCTCACGGTAAGTTCATACTGAACTCATGATAGTTATATATTTTCACACACACACACACATACAAGGACACAGAAACACACACACACATATCATAGAAACTTCCATGACATGTTCAGTAACTGGATGGTAGGTTCATCTTCACCAACTGTAAGTACTCATGGTATGTATACTTATCATGTCACAATAAGTTCTATAGTGGGTTCCATCAAATGTGCACTGCCTGCATGGATGTGGTTTTGTGCACATGGTGGTACAACTACTAATATAGTTTCATTTCAAGAAGGTCAAACATTGAGTTAAGGTAAACACTATAACAAAGAATAGATGATCCACTAGTGGTTGATGAAAATATTTAAAAAACGAATATACAATGGTCCTACAATGATTTAATCTTAGTGAATGAGCCCCATAGTTCTTCTTATCATCCTTGGTTGAATCATTTTTTTTCAAATATTTCTTCCAAAAAAAGATTAAAACATGTCTAATCATATTCTTATTCTCCAAAACCCAATCATAAAACACCCATGGTGACCTTGTTTTAATCATTTTATGTTCAACCAAAAATAATGATGTACTAGAATACTTCGATATCGCTCGATAAAGAAGATTATAGTTTCCTTGACCAGACAGTTTAGATTTTCCAGATATGATGGCTAAGATTTTTTCCATCTTTTTAAATATGGAAGAACAATGTTTGTGTGAAATGATATCCCACATCACACTTGCATATGAGGTAGCCTTATATACATCAATAAACAAATCCAATAGAGTCAACGAGCTGGCTATAGGGGATCGACACCCATTACACACACCACACACCACAGGAGCCACACATCACTTGTGAAGGCCCACAGACATACTGGTCCATTCTCATTCTCACTCAAGAACGTGCCCATTAAGGCCTTATATATAGGAATACCCACTCACCCTCCACCTAGGTTGGTCCCTCAGACTACTCTCCCTTAGGGTTGACCATCATGTCTTCTATGTAGTTAAAGGTCTTGGTCCTTGGGTTGGCCATGGTTGGTCAATTTTTAAGTAAAATACATTGAAGAAAAAAATAAACCATTAAATCCAGGATGAATAATTAATCATTAAATCTAGAATTAATTTAATTTTATTCACCAAAAAAATTATTCATTTTCAATAATATCAGGGGATTAAACAATAAATTTAATTTCAATATAGTAAATAAAAATAAGTGTGTTGAAGTTTATCAAAACATTAAAACAATTAAACATATAAATTATAAGTGAAAACAGGATATAGACTATATATCATTATATATTATGGATTGGATCACAGTCATTTTGTTGATGTGGGAGTAGACCATGCATGGGAAAAGAATCCCTCAAATACATGATGAATTTAGATAAATATATTTAGGGATTATGTGATTATCAAATTATATGAAGCATGTTTAGAGGGACTTACCATCATTAAAGGATAATGAACATTATCTGGGTGGGGTGTAAAGATTTCTTATTAAAGTCTATAGTTTGGGTGAGGAGTGTGGTGTTTCTAATAATGACCACCTTCATGGTGGGGAGTGCAGTGTTTCCAAGAAGGAAGAACTTGGATAGACAATAATATAGAACTAAAATATATTAGGTACTGGGAAATGTATCTTGATTTGTGTTGATAGATATGTACATTAACATTTACATCCATATTGGAATCGAGATAAAGTAGGTACGATAGGGTGTACATAGAGGCTTGGTAAGAACATAAACATTGTGTACTTGGTTGTTGTTTTCTTGACTGTTCATTAGATATGATATTCAATGTTTAAATAGTTATGTATTAACTATTTAATATCATTTTATCTTATTACATGAATGTACTATATCATACTGGTTGGGTATTGAACTGCGTTGGTGGTGTCCTATAGAGTTGAACTCACACCTTGATTAGGAATCCATTGAACAAGGTTACCCAAGAATCCCTACATTCTAACTCGAAGAGGTTGGGTTGAGGCTTGGGTTTGATTTTATAGTAGGATAACTCTCTATGAGTCTAAAGACTAGGATTATTGTGGTAGCGGATCCTCTTGTACACGTATTCCCTATATCATGTATGTTATCGACATAGTGGGAAATCAGGGATTCGTTTCTATTTTTTATTATCGGGTTATTACTTCCACATTCATATATACTAATGGTATGTTATTTTTTTATTCATACTTTTATTTCATGTTATTTACATTTTTGGTTGTTTATTTTTTATTTTTTATTTTTATTTAGGGTATAGTGTACCCAAAATTCTTCCTTAGGCCCTTAATTCTAGTAGACATCATCTAGTATATGGGGAGTAGAGGCTTAGGTCACGTGACATTCCATCCCAAACTTGATGATTCAGGTCAAGAGGTTACATCAGTGTTATCCCATGGATATATGACTAATTTGAAAACCATATAAACCAATTTTTATAAAATTAACTAGGTTTTTTAATTTAATTTTTTCTTTAATGTTTTGTGTGGGTGGTGTGAGTTTTTCTTATGGTTGTTTGAGGTTTTTATAGTGTTATTCCTACCTATCATCTGGTACACTATTCTCAATGGGGCCCTTTTAGAGAATCTATTTTCATAGTGTTGTATCATATAATTAATAATTTCTAATAATCAAAGATTAGAGGATTCAAAAAAGTGGTATCAACACTTATCATTATTTTCTCACTCATAACATACTCAGAGGTATCTCATGTAATGTTCAATATCTTCCCATGATATTATTCTGATTTTAATCAGATTATATAGTAATCATAATGAATGGTGTTAGAATATGATAAGTTCCAAAATAAAATGTTTGAATAAATGGATTTGAAGTTCTAGAGAATTTATATTGATAACTATATCATTAATAAGTATTTGGATGTTTTTTTCTATAGAAATGATAGAGAAGATGGATCAAGAGGAATGTGAATGGTGGGATAAGACATATCATGGGTTGATGAAGATATTAGAAAAAAACTTGGCCTTTAGATCCATATAATTGAAGACTATGGTTTTGTTGATAAATTCACTCAAACACATGTACCAGATCCAGTGGTTCTTAATAAAGTATTTATGATATGTAGTCCATTTAACAAGATTATATTGGAAGTTATAATTGTTCCATATATATATTATACAAAAACTATAAGTGGGTGGTGATTTTTTATAAAATCATAATATAATATATATTTTCCACCTCATTTTTATAACCATTGGAATATATTTTATTGAAATATCCCAATGAATATAAAAGTAAAATATATATACATAGAGGAAATTAAACATCCATCACATTAACAACATCTGAAATAACTAAATTCCCAATGGAAATAAAAACAAACCTAGAAATGTTAAAAAATTCATTGAGTAAGGATAACAATCCTAAAACTACAAAAAATATTATTACCAAAACATAACTTTAAAAACAATGTGAAATGAACATCTCCAAACATTATCCAATGTATACTCATTCCAAAAAACTAAAATTTCCTTGACTATAAACCCATATATAGGTTTCTTTGTCTTATTGTTCCTATAATCCCTTGAAATTATCCTAGCCGAAGATATCAATGTTCTTACCTAGAATACTTTATCAATAGAAAAAATAATATGTGGATCAATATGATCATAAATTAATATATATTCCTCAATCTGAATCACTCAATCATGAAAGATTAAAAAAACTAATATTACAATATGAAATACTAAAAAATTTATAACGATTTCATCAGAAAGAAAATTATTAGAATGAAAAAAAATAAAATATTTGAATTAAGATATTTCTTTTTAATACCCATAGTTTCATAATTTATCATAATTTGATCATTAAGGAAAATTTTATTTTTAGTTAAAGTATTATCAAAATCTAGTGTCCAGTTTCCAAATTCTATTATGAAAGGTTCAACTACAACATAAGCTTTGTTATCACCTTTCGATGAATTTATTATAGCTATCCATATTCTAATGAAGTCAATACAACATTGCTATAGTTATCATACATCTGGTCAATGTAATATCAAATGAAAATTCAAATATTTTAATTTTAATTCTATTAATATTAGATAAAAATCAAATTTTAAATAATCCTACAAAATTAACATCCAATAAAAAAAATACTTAAAATATAATATTCAAGTTAAATCAAATATAATGATGCGTTTTGTTATTTTCAAATCAATTAATGAAAAGGATTCATAAACCAACCAATAATTTAAATTTAATAAGAACAATAAATTTAGAAAACTTGAAATTAATTTCTCCATTTGTAAAATAATAAAATCATTCACATTTTAAAATAAATAATGTTCTAAATTTTTTCATATTTTTTGAAATGAAATAACATTTTATTTTTCTAAAATATTATTATGAATAATATCAATTATTGTTTTCTCAAATAACTCCATTTAAAATATTATTATACCATTTTAAAGTCTACCCACCATTGAAATTTTGAAAATGAATAAAAAAAATTAATTTTAACTAGAGTTGTAAAAAAAATCATGTTAATTTTTTTTAAATGACCCAACATTGAAATTAAATTCTAATAATTTTAAGAAAGACCAATATTTTTAAGGATGAAAATAATTTATGTAACTTCTCCATCAATTTTGTTCATATAAGGTCTTGAAATAAGAAGAAAACATATTCATTTCCTTTTTAGTAGAGAATATCATTAAAATTTAAATTATTCTTTATAAACTATTGTATTCATGTAATAAAATCAATAATTTATCAGAAAATAAAATGATATATGTGTAACAAAAATTAAAAAATATATGATTTAAAAAAAAACAAAATTAATTATAATACTAAAACATTAACCATTGATCATGAATGATTATAGGATAATAGTCAATTCAAAAAAAAATATATAAAGAAATTAATTTTTCAAAGAGTTAAAATACTAATTTCATAAATTCGATTATTCATAAAACTATTTTTTAAAAAAAATTCATTATCTTAAATTGAAATCATTAATTAAAAAAAAATTTGATATGAGATTATATTCAATTTATTATAACAGTTATGCATAAAAATTAAATACTTTTATGAAATTTATTTTATAGTGTACGAGTGTGTTATTATTTCATAGAATATTGTTAATTTGTTTAAGAAATATTTACATAAAAAATTAAAGATTTAAAATTTGAAAATGTATATAAAAAAAGGATAAAAAGTCCACCATAAATAGAAGGTATTAATGCTATGTTTTAATTTGAAATTGAATTTTTTTACTAAAACTGGTTGGGGACCAAACCATTTATTAAAAATAAAGAAAAACAGATAGAAAATCATGACGAGTTCAAAGATATTTAACACTATTAAAACAACAATTTTTCTTCTTATGTATTATTATATAAATCTTTAAAAAAATTAGTCATTACTTGTAACAGATGAGTTTAAATAATTTTTTTAAGTTTTATTGGATTTACATAGAAGTCTAAAGGTAGTTACCTTTGCTCTCCTCAACGACCTATAAATTTTATTAAAATAGTATCTACTTGTAGTGAAGATTTAAGTAACTAATTCAAACTATAATCATTTGATTTAAACTTTACCATCTATGTTATATCTTATGATTATTTGATTTAGACTATCATACATTATTACTTAATAGAATTATTTTTATTTTCATTCATATATTCAATCAACGTAAATAAGGTCTAGTTTTATCTTCCTTCAGTTAAACCATTTGGGATTTTATCCTTATACAATAAATATATAAGATTACCTTTATTATTATAATCTACTTCTAATATCGACTTAACATTTTAATTATTTTAATAAGTTAGCATCTTATCAAATTTATCAATAATATCCCTCCATTGAACAACATTTTTTTGAGATCTCCATATTTCTTGTATAATTTGTAATATAAGAATCCACATACTAAATCATAAGAACTCATATCATAATTTGTCTAAGGAAATTTTTTCACATTATTTGACTCAAAATTGTAATCTAGTGAAAATTGAAAATGTGGTATCAAAAATAAATCAAATAAATAATCATCTATCATTTTTACCATTAAACATTTTTCATTCAATTATGCATATTCCGAAAAACTAGCATAAAAGTAGTAATCATATAGATATTATTCCTATTATATAACAAAATATTGGAAGCACAATCACCACTAATTTCTATCCATCTATGTAATTCATTCATTATTTCTATTTTTAATCTTTTACATGATTTATTATATTACTTTTTGACTTTTTTATTCAACTATATATAGTGATATAGAATATATCTAGGTTTTCTAGATTCATAAAAAAGAGTATATGTAAAATCTTTCTAGTTGAAAATAAATTTTCTAAATTTTATATCTTTCTCATTATCTCATTAGAAATTATGGTTATTAAAAATATTTATTTCCATGATAGAATGCCCACATTACTAAATTGCACATGCTCACTACTATAGATGACTAAGACCCATTCTATCTATCATGATCTACAAATTCCTTATGTACCACTTTTATGAATTTCACCCTAACCAACGAATACTCTGGTAATCCATCATTAGTGGTAATACATCCTAAAACCATTCTAGCTCGATTTTCCCATGTGAAGTCTCTTCTCAAACTTTCATGTCGGGAAGTATCCATCTCACACTAAATTGAGAGAGCAATGATCGATGTCAGTAAACCTCGATGGGTACTCAGAAACTAACATATCACCCAACTAATGATTATGAATCTCCAAAATCTTTATAGAGTGCAAGATAGATGGATAATACTTATCATCGAATAGTTACTGAAATTATGTTAGTGAGAGAATAATATTATCATGATTCTATGTGTTCTGGCACCACTAGCTCTTGCTACTCCATGAAGAAGACAATTTTTAATCGCAACAAACTGATCAGCTAGGTTTGGAACAATCCTATAAACTTTGACCACTTTATTAAGCCAATAATCATCTACATTAAGGTATGGTTCACCATGAAGCCTATGTGATATTCATCAATAGGATTTGTGTAATTAACTAAGAATACATACATCATCATCCTAACATACCAAATCAATTGGATACCCAACATATAGTTGATCCACCACCTTAACTACTATGGGTGGATCTACACCCTACCCATCAGGTATAATAACTTTTTTACAATAACATGGAGGAATAATCTCATGAATGGGTCCCTAAAAGGGGGCCTCATCACCAAACTTTTCATCATCAAAATTCTATATAGGCATCCTAGTTGACTTTTATCAAGGGGGAATGTTGAAAGGTAACAACAAATACAATGGTTTAATGAGAATATATGAGAAGATAACTCAAGAAGGACATTAAATTCAAGAGACCCAATCTTATATGATTAATTTTTTTCTTTCCCCCCCATAAATAATGTCTTGGAATAACACTCGGACAAATAGGTAGTTTGAGGCCTTGTGTATGGATATGTAGGTCACTATACCATCATTGAGTTCCCTGGCCTAAGATCCAAACTTGACATGCTTCAACATTATTACCCTATGTTACAAAAACAATCCTCACAAATAGTAAAACTCTATGAACCAAATTGAATATAAAACATATTTAATACTAATATGTCATGGACTGACCCACTAAGACCCCACCCAGGCTGGTAGTAAGCTGAGTGTGACACCCCAAGCCTACCTCTAATAGGATAGGGGATGGAGACAAGAACCAATTAAGTATATAATTGGAATTGGATTCCTTATCATATTACCTATATGCACACACAAAACACAATCCATAAAATATTATAGATATAATAAAAATACTGATACAACTTGAGTGGAATTGATGCATTCAACAACTTATAGGTAAATACATCAAAGTGTAATAGAGTATATAAAATATATTAAGAGGGAAAAATACATGACAAACTATAAATGTGGTCCCAACCTGAAAAATATAGAAATAGAAAGAAAAATAGAGAGATAATAGTTTACAATCTCTAATACTCACTAATAAACACATCTAGTACCACTGAGTACCACTGAGTACCACTACACTCCCATAAAACCAGGGCTAACAAGGTCACTAATAATCTATCTATTATCTGAATGATATACAAAACATGTAGGTGTATATAATATAGGGGTGAGTATATACATACATTGTAAGAACCATTGAAAACTAGGAAAGGAAAAAAGAGATATAAATAACCATATCAGTAGAAAGAAAAGGATGGAACAAAAATCCAACATCATATTTTCTCAAAAATAAACCCATGAAAAGAAATAAGAGAAGCCTCAATTGACATTTCTAGATAAAGATGATGATGAGTCTTCCTGTTTCGCCAAAGGTCCCATATTTGATGTCGAACACTATGTGAAACCTCACAAGGGTCATAATGCTGGGCCCACTCCTCACCAGTGTGCTTCATAGTTGAGGGAGCACTAACTTTTGTAATGGAACCACTCCACACCGAAGCTTAATGCTAGGGGAGTGGCACTCTATAGATAGAGGACCTATTCACTCTATATTTTGGGTTAGTATATACTTCACCTATATGAAGAGTATAGGGGACCCACAACCTTGTGTGTCTGGGGAGTACCAAACCCATGAACTCTGTATTGATCGATTCCAAGTCATTATCATTGTAAAATAGTCACTGAAATAATTTTCTCGCACTTAAAACCTCCAGACAAATATTTAATTCCATTATAAAGGTTACTATCACATTCTATGAAAAAAATTAATAAAGATAAACTTATTTCATTCCCAAATATGAGTTCTGAAGAATGATATTTTCAAGTTAAAAGTTCCTCAAAAAAGTAAACAACATATACATAGGGTCATATAGTGTTTGACCTCTCTTGGACACCTAGGATTTTTCTTCTATATGAAATTCTTGGAAAACCACGTGGATCCGCATGAAATATACATGGGGTCACATAGTGTGTATGTTCACCTAGGGTCCTGGGTTGTTCCCTCATCACACAGATCAGTTATCCAAGTTTCCATGAATGATGTGTAACTCGAGGTATACGAAGTGTCTGCATACACATGTTCTTGGGTGAGTTACATTTTCACACCATTTGGATAGTAATGTGAATCTACATGGAACGATCCTATATGGAAATAGAATGTATACTTACCCGGGGTCCTAGGAGTCTTCCTTTAAAACAATACTTGGATTCCCATGTAGGGTTAAAGAAGATGTGGTCTGAAAACATGGTGTCTAATCTTTAACTCAAGCAAAAAACCTAGATACCATAAAAAGTCATGATACATGACATGTTTTCCTCCAAGACACATGGTTTGTACTCATGATTTTTATAGAATGTGAATTCATCATTTAATTAGATGTAAGATCTAATATTTTATCCCCCTATCACACCATTTGACCACATGAATCCACCATAAATGAAATAATTCATCGATGATTGGTGATTTCTAGCCTCAATGGTTAAAAATTAGTGCTCCAATCACCGATTTGGTTTTTTACACCTCCTATCCCCATTTGGTGTCCCAATACATAAATACATAATATAAACCCACAAAATTCCCCAATACATTATAAAAAAATTGATCTTGAGTTCATTTATGCATAAACCATGATTATAGGGGTTCAATCACACTTGAATACAGTCTAGTTCCAACCAACATTATGTTCTGCATCGAATAAATTCCACATTCTAGAAAAAACCAAGGAATCAAACTTCATATACATGGTCCCAATCATTTGGAAGAAAATTTATTTTGAGAATATAAATGTATATGATTTAATATATATTATTACTTTCAGTATATTAAATTTTGTGATATATGACATCCAAAATTTTACACAAACTCTGAGGTAAAATCCAAATATAAATATATAATTATTCAAAGGATAAAAATATAAAAACCAGAGTTGTTGTAGAAAATTATGGGTTCCAATATTAGGATGATGAAAACTAGAAATACCTTATAATTATGAATTTTACCTTCAATGAGAAGGTTCTATGGAAGGGCCTAAACGTGGATAAATCACATGATGAGTGTGATAGACCAACTGAACAAGTCTAAGTTGATATAAAAAAGACACCAAAAGGGAACAAGTTATGAAGAGTTTAGATGAAAGAACTATATGTATAAAAATATAGACCAATTGAATATGTTTCAGAATGGTCTAAGACTTATGATTCTCAATGGGATATTCTATTTCATGAACATTGAATGATTATTCTCTAGAAAATAATAAAAAATATAAATATGAAAAATTATATTCGAATGATTAATCTCTTAGAGCTTATAGAGTAAATTAGAAAGTCTAGATATTTGGGTCTCACATAAATTTCATACTTAAATTGAATGAGTTAAAACATGATATCCTAAAATAAGAGGTTATTCTTAGTGAAATTGGAATTTGGGAGTCAGTGATGGAGGATGACAATTTTAGGTTAGATAACTGTGGAACATTGGAGTTGAATGATTTACCCTCAGAGAAATGTGTACTTTTAAAAAAATGGGTGTTCCATTACAAGGAGGAAATTGTTGGAAAGAACATGTACAAGGAGTGACTGGTGGGGAATATATTTCATAAAAATTAAGTGATTTAATTCTTAGTGATTTTCTCACTAGTAGTTAATCATACTACAATCTTTTTAGTGTTGAGCATGTAAGATTCCAATAACCCCCACTTATATAATATGGATATGGAGAAAACCATTCATCATTATAACTATGAGGAAGATATATATATGAAAAAACTTATTGTTTTCACTGATTACAATAATGTTATATTACTTTTTAAAATAAAGTAATGTCTATATGGTGAAAATTAGGTTATAGGTAAATGAAACCATAAGTGTGAGGAATTCATGGTTATTAAAGGTTTTAGTAGATTAAATGTGGGTCACTTTTTCTGTAATATGGAGAGATTTTTCATATTTCATCATACTTCATTTATAAATGGATTAAATTTTTATGGCTTGTTTAGAAATTTTAAGGGTTCAAGAGATCAAGTATTATTATTTTGAATAATTAATGTTTTATGATCTCATTCACGTAGAAATGGTTTTGGGAATGATAATGGAGAAATAAAGGGGATCCAAGACTTTCATACTATCACTATGGGTATATATTTGGAAGGTCATCGAATGGTCTGAGAATAATGGATTCAAGCTTGTGTCATGTGTATTGTAGGGACACTTAAAATAGTATAAATAAAATCATATTAAAATGGAATATGAGGAAAATTTCATGAAAAATGTATATCTACATTAGTGTTAGGTATCATCATGTGTTATACATTATGTACATGAAAAAAAATTAATTTCTATTAGGATTGGTGAGTTTTTTTATGTCAAATACTGGAAGGTAACATTAGATGTCTAAAAAATTGGCAAGATAGTACTTGATGGTATTAGATGATACATCCTTATGATTTAGGAAAGATGACCCAGTTCAAGTGTAGGTCGACATATAAATTATTTAGGATCCATACACCTAGATGAGAACCACATGGTTTCTATTAAAATCCAGAAGAAAAATGACTAGTTAGATGTCATAGCTATAACTGATGGATAATTTTTCTAGAATGGTAGTTTATTTCATAGAATAAATTGAAGCAGGTAAGAAGGGGATATGGTAAAAGTTCTTCCTAGAGGAACTTAAAATATTCTGAGTGGTTGGAGTGTTATATTGTGATATTAAGATTTTAATTCACTTGGAATATAACATATTGTGTCATGTATTGTAAAAAAAATTGAACTAAAATATTATTTTATCAAGAATTTATTGGAGGAGGAGGTGTTTGATTTTAGGAATGTATATGATAAGAATAATCTAGTTTATATGATCACTAAGACATTATTCCTCCAAATATTATGTAAAACATGTTCCATAATGTGACATGGGTAAATGGAAAATGAACTGTAGAGACATTAAATGCTATAAATGAAGGATTATATATTTGGATTAAGTGTTTGAGTGTTTATAGAGTTTACTTGAAGCAGTATTCAAAAGGAAAGTTGTTAGGAATGAACCCTATTCATGTTCTATTATATTTTGACTGGAAGGTGAAGCACTGGAAGATAGCTCATGATGATGTCATAATTAACATGAAACCCATTTTATATTGATGGGTCAATTAACATGGATTAATGGTTTCATCAATATGATAATGATAGGTTTATGAAATCAATTTTTCTTCCATGGGTTATGTTATGATGAATGATAAATGTTTTCTGAATTGTATGGTATAAATATGAATGGATTATGATTATGTGATGGGTGGGTCTGTTATAACCCTTCAATTAATTGGGTAATGATTAAATTTTTATGATACAAAATGGTACATGAGAGGTTATTTGAAGACCAAAACATGTTACACATGAGGTCTTTTAAATCCCAAAAGAGGATACACTGGAGGTTATACCATGCCAGAAGTAGGTTCAAAGGTGTTATCCTAAGTTTAACATGATATTAATGTCTTAGTAGGTATCCTTGAGATAACTTTTCTACGATGATGATTATTCCAACCATTATTCTAATATTTTATGACAAGATCTTAAGTGAATTTTATGCTCTCAAATCTCATGTTCTTTGATTTAATTATGATTCATGTCTAATGAACTACCGTAACTTATTTTTTGACTCATGATTATCATTTGTGAAATATTGGTTATGAATATCAAATGTTAATATCATGTTATTAAACTATTATTCTCACATTATGCTTAATTATTTTTTATATCTCTAATGTTTCCCAATATTGATTTTCTGAGATCACCCATTAATATATTTAATTTTTTCTTGGAAATAAATAAATGTTTTAAGTATGATACATATAATAAGGGTTCTAGTTGTGAATAAATTAGTAGGAGATGATGTAATTATTTTATGTACCACTGTTTTATGTCTTCAAGTTTCCAAATATGTAAGATATTTATGGTTTTTGAATAGATCATAATGATATGTAAGGAATATCCATCTAATAAGATGTAATACTTATATATGAAATGTTTCAGTTACCTCTATTTGTATCAGTTAAACGTTTAATTATTTTTGGATACTAGGATGAGAAACATTTAGCGATAACCCTTTGGTTAATAATAAATATAGAATAAAATCATAAGATTCTATAAATAAAGAAGTTTTGTTTTCTTATAAAATACATCCATGTCTAGATAATATCATGTGGATATTAATATGGCCTATATGTACCTAGGGGTATCAACTCTTAATGGGGATAATTGGGTATTAAATCAATTATAAATAGTGCATTATGAGTAGGAATAATACTTAACACCTAATTATACACTCCCTTTGGATATGATTTGGTTAAATAAAATTTACTTTATGAACCATTATAAAGGATTTGAATATATAATATACATGGACTACCTTGGTCAAACCTAAGGAGTCAATGAGTAAAAAAAGGAGTCACATTTTTTATATCTTATGAATTTTTTTTCATGATTATAAGATTTCTCACTGGGATTATTATTTCTCATAGTATGATTTTTGGTTTTAGTCAATGTATGGAACCAGGAGGAATTGTGTTAACACTTAATGTGATGGAAAATGGAATTATATCTTAATAAGAAACCAAATATAATGGGTGATGGGATTTGAAACATGGTGATTATACCAAACATACTATATCAATTTATGATTAACAACTTGAAAATAAGTGAATTTATGTATAAATCAAATAAGGGAAAAATAGAGTTTTATGAAGACCATGGAGGAAATAAGATTCATATTCCTATATGTAAATAATGTTTGAAGAAGATACAAGTAAATTTATTAGAGGAACAAGAATATGTTTTGTTTGTTGTAAAGAATGACATATACATGTAATTTTTATAAAAAAATGCAATGTTCAATGGAGGAAAATAAATTACATATTAAGGTAGCATTTATAGTTTAATGTTTTATATGTGGGGAACTTGGGAATTATATTATTCAATTCCCTAATACAATGGTTAACCCCTAGAACAAATAAGGGTCTATGATGTATAAATCATTAACATAGATGAATTTTAATTTTTATGTATTGTAATTTTAGAATAACATTGTAAAATTATTTTATTAATGATATAATGGTTATATGATAGAAAACATTTTTATAGAATATTTTATTGGTATTAAATGATAAAAGTTCCTCACACTGTGTTAAATATATTTTTTTATAAAATATTTGGGATTAGATCATTCATTTGTAAATTTGATGGAAATTACAATTTTACCCTTTATAGTGAACTGTAGTATTTCGAAGATAAATATTTTAATATTTAATATTTCAACATTAAATTTTATAACTGTGTTCTTAAATTAATGGTCTAAAACTTATGTTTAGTACACGAGAGCTAAATAATGCATTTGGTTGGACTAAATAGACCATGAAGTCAAAAGTGGGATGGTCCTGCCAAATCGGACATTGGTTCTATATTTAGGCCATAATATCTTCATCCGAGCTTGGATTAGGCCCATAATTTGATAGTATCTCTCTATCCCAATTGTTTACAGACAATTATTCTAGAAGCACATCTGGTTCACGCGTTTTGGTGGTCAAATGGGCGGTGAAATTTGGCTTAAAATATTTGCCCGAGATTCCCCATTCACACTTGAAACCTCTTTAAAACTAGCCTCCCCTTCACTCTATAAATTAGTGATTTTTTTATTATTTGGAGGGGTTGGTACGTGAATTATGAGATTGTGAGTAGAGGATAAGTGGTTCTACACTATTTCTATTCACAATTAGAAGTGGGAAGCTACCAAGCTAGGATCACCTCCAAAATGCTCTTCTTTTCCTCTTCTTTGTTGTAATGTTGTTGTGATTTCAATAAACTCTTATTTTATCTTACACTTATTTTATTATATTCAATTTTATTCATCTCTTAATCTTTCTCTTTAGGATGAAATTCAATAGTGGAGACGATATTGGGCTCTAACCTTTTAATACTTTTCTAATGCAAAACGTCTGCATGATGACCAAACCTCCTATGGAAGATTAGTTTTCTTAATGATCGATCTATCTTATACCCTCTTCATTTAATTATTTTAAACCATTGATATAATGTAATTCACATAATATGATCCGTGAATAGAGTTTTTAAATTAGAATAAACTAAGCAAGCAGTTGAAAAATTAACACACAAACACGTGAGGTTGAGTATTGTGTGAATTATGAGAGCGCGATCTTAATCTGTAATACAAGACCACGCGAGATAAATTTGTAGAGTTAAAATATTTTAGATACCTGAAGCTTGACGTACATGGACATTAAATTACTTTTTCGGAATACTAAGTACATAACAAAAACACACACACAAGGATCGTAATAGTTTAGTGTCTTTGGAAACTCGGAATATAATCTTCTAATCATGGTGAAATATCTTCAACATCTCCCATAAAGATCTTCCTTTTTTATACCTAAAACCTTTCTTTATATCCTGGGGAAAAGAAAACAAAAAAGGGTGAGCTCAAATGCTCAGTAAGGGTAAACAAAAGAAATATCAATCACATCATTTTCATAAGAACACAACATTTTGGAAATCTTAACCTGCAAAAGAGAGCATAATTTCATAACATGGGATAAATCATAGTAGTGAAATAAAATCCCAATAATCATAACTTAAAACATGAAACTTTGTGGCATACACACATAATCATAGAGAATCATATCTTATTAGTCAAGACTCATTTCCAAGACTATCTTAGTGGACAAAGTCCATTCCTGAACCGAGTCACCCTCGTTTCAGTCCTGTTTCACTAAACCGGTATAACCTACCATTCCAGCCATGTCTATCTCATGAGATATAAAATCTTTACCCAATGAATTGAAGGGAGATATAGGTCCCACCCATCTCATAATGATACCATTCTTATGTGTGCCACAAAATCTTAAATCATACATCATAGCATAACCCATGTAATAAAAATGGGAATCTTTAAACATCGTGACATCATAAAACAATTCATATAAGATAAAAGAATTCATAAAAAATATTTCCATCACAACATAATAAAATCCATGTAATAATAGGGATAGAAACAGAACCCTTTTTTATCTTAGATGGAAAATAATTTTGATAAAACACTTGAACTCCATTCTTGAGGAAAATGTCCTTTTTGCTTCAAAAACACTTTTCTTTTCTTAACAAGTCGTACAATTATAAACTAAAAGAAGTTGATTAAAAATAAGCATGAAAACTTGTAAAGGAAGCTTTTTGGAAATAATGTTTTAAAAATCCATTCATGCCTTATAAGTTAAAAAACATTCTTCGTACTTTTATCGGAAAAGTCAAAAAGTACCTCGTACGAAAAACGACAAAAGATTCCTTTCATATCTTTTACTAAAAACTCACCGAAGGGTAAAATTGGATTTAAAATATTGTAGAAGGATATAAATATTATATATTGAGGAAACATGGACGTGGATGATAAAATACACCCCAGTAAATACCAAAGTATAAACAATCTCGGATAAAAATGAGATTGTGATATTTCCCTTACCTTAGGTCCGATTTGCTTCAAAAGTGTCCGAACCTCCTGTATAATGATTTAAATAATGTTATTGACTTATTACAGAATCATAATTATTGTTATGATATCATATATGGTCATATTCTTAGCTTCTTAGTAGTAATATTTCATTGCCATTTGTTATTCGGGTGTTTATAACTTTTTGTTCTTATGCGTGTTTTGTCGAATAAATTCTTATTCTTCTCTTTAGGTTATAAATAAATCATTTCCAGAATGGTATTAATGTACTATATATCAGATTTATTCATTCAATTCATTTATATAATCATTATGCAATGAAGATCATGTAGAACGAATCACATCACATCGTGGAGACGGTATTCCGTACGTACGCACAAGCGATGATATCGTTCCCATGATCGTGGAATTGTATTGGAGTGTATGTATACTATTTCAGAATAAATATCAATTTATAATAATCATATATAGTAATTATTTACACCATTATACCCATCCAAGTAAGGTGGTGGTGGAAAATAGATTACACCACGGCGTGGAGACGGTATTCCGTACGTACGCACGCGCGGTGATTTCCTTTTTCCATAGGATGGATAGAAGTTTAATTAGAGTTGTTTCATATTTATAATAACATATCAGTATATAATAAATACTGATGTTATTACTTTATCATGAAACAACTAAATAAGAAGAAGTTGAAGAAGAAAGAAATTGAAAAAGATCGGTAATGGATATTACCTCTTTTTGACGCGCCTTCAATTAACCTCCACTTAAAGAACTAAAGATGGTCTTTGAAGAAGACCACGACCTCTAGGATGATACTAGTGAAGTGGAGAAGATATTTTGGCAGGGGTTTGCCGAGATTTAATGCTCAAAGTTGTGTGAGGAAGAGAGGGAGGGGGTGCCCTTTTATAAGGGAGGAGAGGGGCACCTTTGGAATAACTAAAACTATTATTTTATTATAAAGTCAAATTTGGTTTTAAATAGCTCCAAATTGATTTATTTCGAAGCTAAGGTGGGGATGAGTCGAAATCATCTCATCCAATAGAATTTAGACAAGTTTAGGTTCCTATATTAACCTTATCTTTTAGTTTTAACTCTTAGTTAATTAGATTGACATTTACCATGTCACTTTGTATTTTTATATTATATAGTTAATAAACTTACCATATACATCCAAGAGACCCTAAATTTGTGTTTTATTAATATATATAACCTTATCAAATTCATTTGGCTGAACCTTAGATTTTTAGGAATAAAATAACAATTAATAATATAATATTTGTTTGAAAAACTATTTTATGTCAATTTAGACACTATTCAATAGTTGATTTTTTTGAAACTTATAACAGAATGATTACTTCGACGAAAGTTAATTAAATTAATCCTAACATGTTATATTAACCTATAAAATTAGTTTAATTCATAAAAAGTCTCAAATTATACTTATTTAGGTATTTATAATATCAACTATTCAAATTTTTCACTATTATGGTAATTAGTGCATCATCATTCTGTCATAAATAAATTAAATTATTTAAAGTCTAAAAATTTAAAATAAAATATCATTATGGGGGAAATCTTTTTAGATTTCTAATTAATATTTATAGTAGAATTTATCTTATGTATAACCTTATATTAAAAATGATTTAGTTATTAAACTTTGATTTTAACTATTTTAACCCTTCTTTAAATAAATTAATAATAAATGTCCGAATCTAATCAAAGTGGGCCTAAATGGTAATATTTTATTCCTAAGGTTGTTCTTGGTCGAATTACACTTGTCCAATATAATTAGGACATGTGTTAGGGTAATAATAATATCATTTTTACCCTTAATTACCCTATTTACTTTTAACCGTGGTAAAAAAAAAGTAAAAAGTTACTATTCACCAAAAAAATTATTTTCATCTCATTTAACCACATTTTACTTACTGACATCAACCATGTCTCTCGGATTTTTGAAATTTCACTCACAGAAGCGGTAAAATTAAGTTTTATGAAAATTTCATTTTTTTTACTACCACTTAGTGGTTTCACTATTCATCAAAAAATGAAAGTTTCCAGAAAACTACCAAAAATTAGGCCTAAACTATATTTGATATTATGAACTCAAAAATGATGTCTATTTTACCAAATTGAAAACATATCAGTTACATTAACTAATTTAAAAAATTAATTCCCGTCGTCAAAACAAATGGCGTGTTTTTAAGAGATAATAACTATCAAAAGATTGATACTTGTTTATAACTGGTTTAAATGTGAAATTACATCCAATGACCAAAATTGTATTAAATTGTAAAAATATATTCTAAATATACTTTAAAACCACTCAAATTAATAATTTATCACTATTAATTATTTTGATTAAAAAGGTTGTTTTTAATTTAAATTTAGTAATTTTGACTATTCTTCAGAATATAAAAGTTATCCGTAAAGTACCAAAATTTCACCTTAGGATAAATTCGATACTCCGAATCCAAAAATGAAGTCTATTTTGAGAGCTAAAATTTCTAAAATTTTAAAAGGTGGTTATTACTATTCATAACGGCTAGTTTTAATAATATTTTAATAGCATATCATTGTTTAGTGAAACTCGGTATTGCGTACTACACACGCTATCGAGGAAGGTCACGATTGCGTGTAATGTAAGGCAAGTCAAGGATGCGTGTTGAGAAAACTCCTTTTGTTGTAGCGTACAACAGAAGCCATTAATGAAATTAAAAAGAATATTTTTTTATAAAATCTCGGGCTGTTACATTCTACCCCCCTTAAAATGAATTTCGCCCTCAAAATTCATTGGGGTTATAAATGGTTTACTACTCGAAAGTTTCTTTAATAGAAACCCACACCGTAAAAAGGAATACCAAAACTTGGCTTTAAAAACTAAAGTATGAAATGTAACGATTACCCAAATAAACTAATCACTGGGTTTCCACATAGGTGAAAATATGGATATGGAAGAGAAATCTAACCATCATGATCTGATAGAGAGTGGTAGAGAACATGGCTATGGAAAAGCCAGCAATCACAAAGCCATAAATTTGTGACGATCTAAGGTACCATCTGATTCATCAGATATAAGAGCACTAGGACAACATTTTTGGTTTTCAAGATCATTTCCCTAAAGTTGATGAAATTGGAATTAGAAGAAATACTTTCGTGATTTTGGTATAGTCTCTCTGTTTGTCATTCTTTGGAAAATTTCCACTTCAACTCTTAAATAAATGAAGTTGAATTTTCCATTCATGATGTGTTAGCAGTTCATGTGATAGAATGATGGGTCATTCATCTGTCTCAAACAAAAGGATAGAAAAGTTATCAAAAAATACATAAGTCCATCTATAGTGAGACTAATCATATATGGTTCCTAAAATGGAATTATACTTCATATATCATACTGCTTAATATAACAAAACTAGTTTCTACTAAACAGGGACTTCCTGTAGGCCAGTGGTAGGCGATAAAGGCCAGTCGCACTTCGGTTGTGGGTTCGATTCCCACAGCCTTGTCCGACGCGATGGGTTGTCGCCCGTCCTGCAGGTTGTCCTTTTTCTAAAACTACATTAATATAACATCACATAAATAATATAAAAAAAAGTTCTATCCTTAAACAATAATAGCTTATGGTTAACATAATCCATTCCAATCATTAGGCTTATCTAAAATAATTCGGTCAAAGCTCATAGTATAAAGAAAATGATCACGTGAATGTCATCATTTATCCCCCATATATCATAAGATACATCTTGTTGGTCAAATTACAAACATGTGAATACCTTAATCATGTATTCTCTTGAAGAATGAATATCCATTGAACCTTAGTGAAAACATGAATGAAGTTAAAAGTTAACACTTTCCACATACAAAAATCCTCAGAATTCTATATCCTCAAACCATGATATCACTTAGTCCTTATATCAATCATGAGATCATGAATAATGTCAAACATTTCATTTTCTCCTTATCCCTTCAATATGCGCATATCATCTACTTTCCAAAAATATATGAATAACCTTTCATGGTTACTGGTACCATTAATCATAAACTTTCAAAACTTAAGGAAATAAAACAATGTAACAATCCTTAGATGTCTCTTTATTCCATAGTACCATGAGATTACTTATACAACATTACACATGATAAACATGTAATCATTCCACTACATTCTTAAACCATTGACCGAGCTTCATCAATTCTTTCATCTCACATATCATTTATAGTCTCTTCATCATTATCCACATAAATACTACCCATACGACCATACTGATTCTCTTCATGAGACTTTCCCTTAGGGCATTGGTTTGCATAATGCCCGTACATTCCACATTTAAAACATTTAACCATTATTGATGTCATAGAAATACCATTATCCTCATCCCTGGTGTTAACTGAACCTTTTCCTTTACACTTACTGGCTTTGTGTCCTTCTTTTCCACACCCAAAGCATCTTCCAGTTCCTTTGAAACATTCTCCTTGATGCCTCTTCCCACATGATTTACATAGGGGAAATTGAACTTTCTTTCCTCTAGGATCATCATGAAACTCCATCCTTCTCTTATTAGCCGATTCAGGAAACTTACCAAATTTTACTTTATTGATCATATTATGAGATTGCTGATTCGGCATAATAATGATGTTTCGACTTCCAAATCCCATTTCATTTGGTTGCTCATGAAAAATATCATTCCATTGTACATCATATCCTCCATTATCGTGAATCATCTTGTTTCCAGCCATTTTCTAAAACCCAAAAAGAATAGTGTGAGAAGAAAAAAGCATAATAAAGGGAGAGTAACATCAATATCTAACATCTTTGGTTTAATCTAATATCATTACCATAGTTCTAGGACTATATCCTATACGTATACTTATCCTTAGGGACATCCCTAGACATACCTTAGAAATATCTCTAGGGATCTCACTAACGTTTTCGCATCCTAGTTTCCAAAGGTTGACTAAACTTTTCCTCTGATACCAACTGTAGAGACCCGAAGCTTGACGTACGTGGACATTACATTACTTTTCCGGAATACTTAGTACATAACAAAAACACACACACAAGGATCGTAATATTTTAGTGTCTTTGGAAACTCGGAATATAATCTTCTAATCGTGGTGAAAGATCTTCAACATCTCCCATAAATATCTTCCTTTTTTTACCTAAAACCTTTCTTTATATCCTGGGGAAAAGAAAACAAAAAACGGTGAGCTCAAATTCTCAGTAAGGTTAAACAAAAGAAATATCAATCACATCATTTTCATAAGAACATAACATTTTGGAAATCTTAACCTGCAAAAGAGAGCATAATTTCATAACATGGGATAAATCATACTAGTGAAATAAAATCCCAATAATCATAACTTAAAACATGAAACTTTTTGGAATACACACATAATCATAGAGAATCATATCTTATTAGTCAATACTCATTGCCAAAACTATCTTAGTGGACAAAGTCCATTTCTGAACCGAGTCACCCTCGTTTCAGTCCTGTTTCACTGAACCGGTATAACCTACCATTCCAGCCATGTCTATCTCATGAGATATAAAATCTTTACCCAATGCATTGGAGGGAGATATAGGTCCCACCCATCTCATAATGATACCATTATTATGTGTGCCACAAAATCTTAAATCATACATCATAGCATAACCCATGTAATAAAAATGGGAATCTTTGAACATCGTGACATCATAAAACAATTCATATAAGATAAAAGAATTCATAAAAAATATTTCCATCACAACATAATCAAATCCATGTAATAATAGGGATATAAACAAAACCCTTTATTATCTTAGATGGAAAATAATTTTGATAAAACACTTGAACTTCATTCTTGAGGAAAATATCCTTTTTGCTTCAAAAACACTTTTCCTTTCTTAACATGTCATACAATTATAAACTAATGGAAGTTGATTAAAAATAAACATGAAAACTTGCAAAGGAAGCTTCTTGGAAATAATGTTTTAAAAATCCATTCATGCCGTATAAGTTAAAAAAAACATTCTTCATACTTTTATCGGAAAAGTCAAAAAGTACCTCGCACGAAAAATGACAAAAGATTCCTTTCATATCTTTTACTAAAAACTCACTGAAGGGTAAAATTGGATGTAAACTATTTTAGAAGGATATAAATATTACATATTG
This sequence comes from Viscum album, assembly GCA_963277665.1. Lineage (NCBI taxonomy): Eukaryota > Viridiplantae > Streptophyta > Magnoliopsida > Santalales > Viscaceae > Viscum > Viscum album. The sequence continues at coordinate 513,243,538 of OY728145.1, forward strand.
AGGAAACATGGATGTGGATGATAAAATATACCCCAGTAAATACCAAAGTATAAACAATCTCGGATAAAAATGAGATTGTGATATTTCCCTTACCTTAGGTCCAATTTGCTTCGAAAGTGTCCGAACCTCATGTATAATGATTTAAATAATGTTATTGACTTATTCCAGAATCATAATTATTGTTATGATATCATATATGGTCATATTATTAGCTTCTTAGTAGTAATATTTCATTGCCATTTGTTATTCGGGTGTTTATAACTTTTTGTTCTTATGCGTGTTTTGTCGAATAAATTCTTATTATTCTATTTAGGTTATAAATACATCATTTCCAAAATGGTATTAATGTACTATATATCAGATTTTTTCATTCAATTCATTTATATAATGATTATGAAATGAAGATCATGTAGAACGAATCGCATCACACCGTGGAGACGGTATTCCGTACGTCCGCACGAGCGATGATATCGTTCCCATGATCGTGGAATTGTATTGGAGTGTATGTATATTATTTAAGAATCAATATCACTTTATAATAATCATATATAGTAATTATTTACACCATTATACCCATCCAAGTAAGGTGGTGGTGGAAAATAGATTACACCACGGCGTGGAGACGGTATTCCGTACGTACGCACGCGCGGTGATTTCCTTTTTCCGTAGGATGGATAGAAGGTTAATTAGAGTTGTTTCATATTTATAATAACATATCAGTATTTAATAAATACTTATGTTATTACTTTATCATGAAACAACTAAAGAAGAATAAGTTGAAGAAGAAAGAAATTGAAAAAGATCGGTAATGGATATTACCTCTTTTTGACGCACCTTCATTTAACCTCCACTTAAAAAACTAAGGATGGTATTTGAAGAAGACCATGACCTCTAGGATGATACTAGGGAAGTGGAGAAGAGATTTTTTCAGGGTTTGGACGAGCATGAAGGCTCAAAGTTGTGTGAAGAAGAGAGGGAGGAGGTGCCCTTTTATAAGGGAGGAGAGGGGCACCTTTGGAATAACTAAAACTATTATTTTATTATAAAGTAAAATTCGGTTCTAAATAGCTCAAAATTGATTTATTCAGAATCTAAGGTGGTGATGGGTAGAAAGCCTCTCATAAAATAGAATTTAGACAAGTTTAGGTTCCTATATTAACCTTATCCTTTAGTTTTAACTCTTAGTTAATTAGATTGACATTTACCATGTCACTTTGTATTTTTATATTATATAGTTAATAAACTTACCATATACATCCAAGAGACCCTCAATTTGTGTTTTATTAATATATATAACCTTATCTAAGTCATTTGGATGAACCTTATATTTTTAGGAATAAAATAACAAGTAATAATATAATATTTGTTTTAAAAACTATTTTATGTCAATTTAGACACTATTCAATAGTTGATTTTTTTTAAACTCATAACAGAATGATTACTTCGACCAAAGTTAATTAAATTAATCCTAACATGTCATATTAACCTAGAAAATTAGTTTAATTTATAAAAAGTCTCAAATTATACTTATTTAGGTATTTATAATATCAATTATTCTTATTTTTCACTATTATGGTAATTACTGCATCATCATTGTGTCATAAATAAATTAAATTATTTAAAGTCTCAAAATTACAAATAAAATATCATTATGTAGGAAATATTTTTATCTTTCTAATTAATATTTATAGTAGAATTTATCTTATGTATAACCTTATATTAAAAATTATTTAGTTATTAAACTTTGATTTTAACTATTTTAACCCTTATTTAAATAAATTAATAATAAATGTCCTAATCTAATCCAAGTGGGCCTAAATGGTCATATTTTATTCCTAAGGTTGTTTTTGGTCTAATTACACTTTTCCAATAGAATTAGGACATGTTTTAGGGTAATAATAATATCATTTTTACCCTTAATTACCCTATTTACTTTTAACCGTGCTAAAAAAGTAAAAAGTTACTATTCACCAAAAAATTATTTTCATCTCATTGAACCACATTTTACTTAACGACATCAACCGTGTCTCTCAGATTTTTGAAATTCCACTCACAGAAGCGGTAAAATTAAGTTTTATGAAAAATTCATTTTTTTTACTAACACTTAGTGGTTTCACTATTCATCAAAAAATGAAAGTTTCCTGAAAAATACCAAAACATAGGCCTAAACTATATTTGGTATTATGAACTCAAAAATGATGTCTATTTTACCAAATTCAAAACATATTAGTAACATTTACTAATTTAAAAAATTAATTCCCGTCGTCAAAACAAATGGCGTGTTTTTAAGAGATAATAACTATCAAAAAATTGATACTTGTTTATAACTGGTTTAAATGTGAAATTACATCCAACGACCAACATTGTATTAAATTGTAAAAATATATTCTAAATATACTTTAAAAACACTCAAATTAATAATTTATCACTATTAATTATTTCGATTAAAAAGGTTGTTTTTAATTAAAATTTAGTAATTTTCACTATTCTTCAGAATATAAAAGTTACCCGTAAAGTACCAAAATTTCACCTTAGGCTGAATTCGATACTCCGAATCCAAAAATGAAGTACATTTTGAGAGCTAAAATTTCTAAAATTTTATAAGGTGGTTATTACTATTCATAACGGCTAGTTTTAATAATATTTTAATAGCATATCGTTGTTTAGTGAAACTCGGTATTGCGTACTACACACGCTATCGAGGAAGGTCGCGATTGCGTGTAAAATAAGGAAATTCAAGGATGCGTGTTGAGCAAGCTGCTTTTGGTGTAGCGTACAACACAAGACATTAATGAAATTAAAAAGAATATTTTTTTTATAAAATCTCAGGCTGTTACAAATATTATCCCTAATATAAATTTATCCTTATTTTCTAGACTGGACATGTTCTTTAATTTACTACTGATCATATTATATCCTTAGAACATTAATCAAAGTAGGGTGTTGTGATTGCATGTTCCGAAGATAGCCTAGGGGTTAATTCTATTCATATGTGTGGTAAAGTTAATTCTCAGAGGGTTATAGGGTTAAAAAATTAGGGGATCATAATTAAGTGGATATTAATTTAAATGATAATGATTAATAAGTAAATTAAGAGGTTGAGTTAGATCAATGAAACCTTTTAATATTTTCTAAAAATCATCTTCTTATTGTGTCATTTTAATCGAATATCATTTCAAAAAAATAAAATAAAATCTTCTACCCGAAAAAATATATTAGATTTATAAACGATAATCAAACCCATCATTTTAATTAGTGTTCTGATTTCCTTTTATTTTATTTTCAAAAATTCATTTAATATGTTGTTAAATTTACATCCTTCTTTGAGAGACGGCCTTTATCAGCCACTCTGCTGCACCTAAGTACCCAAAAGCCAGTAGTCATTTGAGGGGACCCACGAAAACGCCTTTCAAATTGTAACTATTTTTGGGGAGGCAAGTAATGATTTCAACCATTTAGAGGTATTTATTTTATTTTACATTTTATCCTCTTCTTCTATCCTTTCTCCCTTCTTTACCCAATCTGAATTTTTCTTCTTCTTTGGTTCTCTTCTTCTTCTTATTTTTAGACCATCAACTCAAAATTCTCATTTTTATTATGTTCTACCTTACTTAATTTTATTTTTATATTATTTATGACACGAACTAATCCTGAATATCTCTTAGATCTTGATCCTGATATTGAACGTAGCCTTCAGGCTCAAATCAGACATTCTCATTCTATAGGAAGTTTCAACATTCAACCAGTTGGAGAATTCCTCCACTCCCAGAACATTGAAATTGGAATAAATTCAAATTCAATCATAAAATAAGAACCAATGGCTGAAAATAATGGAAATGAACTTAATGGAACCATTCAAGAATTGGATGCACCTGATATTAATTATCAACCAAATTGCATTGCATACCCAAATCACGATTAGACTTTGAACTGAAATATGGGTTAATTCACATGCTTCAAAAAATTTCATGGCCTTTCTAGTGAGGATCCCAATAAACACTTTAAATAATTTAATGTGGTTTTCTCAACCTTGAAACTAAGAAATTTATCTGAAGACCAAATAAAACTAGGAGCATTCCCATTCTCACTTGATGGATCTGTGAAAGATTGGATGTATTATTTACAACTTGAAGATGTAACTTGTTGTAATGATTTGAAACATCTTTTCTTGCAGATATTTTTTCTAGAATCAAGGAGAACTTCTATTCGTAAGGAGTTCTTTAGGATAAAGCAAGCCCAAGGAGAGTCAATTTATGATTACTGGGAGCAATTCAAGAAGTTGTGTGCAAGATTCCCACATCACCCAATTACTGAGAAACTTTTCATCCAATAATTCTATAAAGGACTCACACCTATAGAGAGAAGCATGGTGGATGTAGTATCTGGAGGAGCATTGGTGGAAAAGACACCAATAGCTGCATGTGAATTGATCAAAATGATGTCACAAAACTCTCAACAATTTGGTGATCAAGGTAAACCACATGTTCGAGGAGTACATCACGTAAGTCCTCATTCTATTTAAGGTAATTTGATTGATAAAAAGATGTAAGAAATTGAAAACTATGGTGAGATATATTTCTTTGGCTCAAAAGACATCCAACCCCCTCCTTCAAGGCCTTGTGGCATTTGTGATCAGACAAGCCACCCAATTAACTATTGCCCGGAACTACAAGAGACAGAGGATTGCACAGAAGTATTCCCAAGGAGACCATATCAGCTGCAACAACAGACATATCCCAAAAATAAGTTTGATTTATTTGCTCCAACATACAACCAAGGGTGGAAGGATCAATTGGACTTGAGATATGGCTCCAGAAAATAATAAATGCCCTACTTTTCAACAAAACTTCCAGTAGCCTCCGCCTTACCAACAAGGTTTCCAATAACCCCAAATAAGATTTGAAGCCTAAGCATCAATAAGAAAACAACAAGGGAATCCCCCACCTAAGGTAGATTGAAACACTAATAACCTATTGAAACAAATTGTTCTTAATAAATAGAATGAGATGAAAAGTCATGGTTTAGAGATGAGGGAGTTGAAGGCACAAATGAGCCAGATTGCCACTGCCCTCCATGAACTCATAAGTAAGAACATCAAAAATATTACTTCCCAACCTACTCCAAATCCCAAGGGGAATGTTAGTTCCATCACATTGAGATGTGAGAAGAAAAAAACTAATACATATTCACCTATCATTCCACCAGGATTCACCTCAACTCCAGATTATCCCCATTCTACATCAACTATTGAGAAACCCAATGAGAAAGATAAAGGTAAGAAAAATATTGATGATGTTCCTCCTAAACCCCTTCCATTCCCAAATAGAGTTGTACAAACTAAGAAAATGGATGAAGAGGCAATGCAAAAAGAAGTTTTTGACACATTTATGTGTGTAGAGATCAGCATCCCTTTACTTTAAGCCATTAAGAAAATCCCAAGGTATGCCAAAATTTTAAAATAACTTTGAACCAATCGAAGAGGGATCAAGGGAGAGGATCAATCTTGGAAGGAATGTTACAGAACTCATGAATCTAACTTTATAAATTCCAAAAAAGTGCAAGGATCCAGGTACATTCACTATCCCATGCACCATAAGGGATTTGCACTTTTCTGATGCTCTTTGTGATTTGGGAGCTTCAATAAATGTGATGCCTCACTCTGTATACTCTTCTTTGAAAGTTGGTGAGTTGAAATCGATGAGTGTAGGGGTGCAGTTCACAAATAGAGCTATAGAATATCCAGCAGGAGTCCATGAGAATGTACTTGTCCAGGTAAGAGACATGATATTCCTAGCATATTTCTATTTGCTTAACATGGAGGAAAGTCAAGCAAGTTCTCATGCTCCCATTATCTTAGATAGGACCTTCCTCAAAACTGCAAAAACTATCATAAATGTCAATTAGGGTACAATTTAAATGGAATTTGGAGATGAAGTTATAATATTTAATGTCATGGAATCCATGAAGTACCCCTCATAGGACCATTATTCTTTTTTTATCTTCCATTTTAAACCACCAAGTAAAAACCTTATGGATTTTGATTGTCCTATGCTTAAGAAGATTATGAGAATTGGTTCTAGTTTGATGTCTAAGATTACTTCCACACCTATTTATAATGCACAAAACTTTACTAGATTTGATTTTGAAATGGATTCATATTTTGATTTTGATCATGTTTAATCTGATTATGACATGGTTGTGGAGTATTCTGATGGATTTTATGCTTTATCCTATGATTTGGATGATGTATATTCTGATACTGATGTTCATTGTGCACATATTTCAATTCCTTCAATTTATCCATCCATACATCGCCCCCTATATTGGAACTCAATCCATTACCACCAAATCTAAAATACTCATACCCATTAAGTGGTGGGAAATTACCTATTATCATTGCTAACAATCTACCTTTTGAACATGAAGAAAAACTTTTGAATCTTTTGAGGGAGAACATTATGGAAATCAGGTGGACCTTAGATGACATGTCAGGTATTAGACCCTCTGTTTTCATGCATTTGATATTTTGGAGGATGGGGATAAACTGGTTAGGTAGCCACAAAGTAGACTCAATCCAACACTTTTTAAGGTTGTTAAAAAACAGGTTGAAAAATTGCTCGAGGAAGGTATAATCTATCCCATTTTAGATTCCTACTAGGTGAGTCCTATTTAGGTTGTGCCTAAGAAAAGTGGTGTTACTATTATTAAAAATGAGAATGATGAGTTAGTTCCAATGCGAGTTCAAAACAATTGGTGTGTCTGTATTGATTATAGGAAACTAAATCAGTCCACTTGAAAGGATCATTTCCCCTCCCATTTATTGATCAAATTCTTGAGAGACTAGTTGGGAAGACACATTATTGTTTCTTGGATGGATTATATATATATTTTTAGGTTACTGTATCTTCTAAGTATTAGGATAAGACTACATTCACATATCCCTTTGGCACATTTGCCTACCGGAGGATGCCATTTTTACTTTGAGATTCCCCAAGTACCTTCCAGAAATGCATGGGGAGTATTTTTTTTCTGATTTTATAAAGACCTAAATGGAGGTATTTATGGATGATTTTACATTATATGGATCCTCATTTGATGAATGTCTAAGTAGTTTGGGAACGATGTTGAATTGTTGTATTGAGAAGAATCTAGTCTTGACCATTGAAAAGTGTCATTTCATGGTAGAGCATGGCATTGTCTTAAGGCATGTAGTGTCAAGACATGGGATAGAGGTTGATAGATCTAAGATTGAAATTATTTAATCCTTATCCAAAACATCATGTGTACGTGATATTATATCTTTTCTAGGGAATGCAGGCTTTTATCGGCACTTTATCAAAGATTTCAGTAATATTTCTCTACTTTTGTCGTGATTACATCAAAAGAATTATGATTTTGTGTTTGATGAATCATGCAGGGTAGCATTTGAGGACATAAAGAAGTTTCTAACCACTCCAATCATACATCCCCCATAATGGGAGATTCCTTTTGAGCTTATGTATGACATCTACAACTTCATAGTTGGAGCAGTCTTATCTCAGAGGGTGGATGGACGTTCACATGTGATTGCCTATGCATCAAGGAAACTGGATTTAGCCCAATCAAACTAAAAAAACACAGAAAAGGAGTTTCTTACTATCATATTTTCTTTATATAAATTCCGTTCATATTTATTATGCTCTAAAGTAGTTGTTTATTTTTGACCATGAATCTCTCAGGTACCTCTTTAAGAAGCTAAATGCAAAGCCCAAAATTATGCGATGGATGCTCTTTCTTCAAGAATTTTATATTAAAATAAATTAAAAGAAGGGGTCAGAAAACTTGGTGGCAGACCACATGAGTAGGCTTACTCACACACTAGAGGATGAAACCTTGAACCATGTACCACTTCAGGACACTTTTCTTGATGCACCTATTTATTCCATCTCAGGTACGCATCCCTGGTATGATGATTTAGTTAACTACCTTGTTTCCTATGAAATCCCTAAAAATTTAAAGAAACATCAAGTCCAAAAGTTAAATAGTGAGTCAAGATTTTATGTTTGGGATGATACATACCTATGGTGCATGTGTAGTGACCATGTTATTAGGTGGTGTGTTCCTGATCATGAGTTGGAGTCTGTTTTACATTTTTGTCATACACTTGCTTGTGGTGGAGACTTTGGACCCCAACAGACAGCTAGAAAAGTTTTAGACTCTGGATTATATTGGCATAGATTATTCTATGATGACCGTGTGTTTTGTAAGTCATGCTCTCATTGATAGCACACTGGGAAAATTTCTAGGAGACATGAGATGCCCCAACAACCCATACCATTCTATGAGATATTTGATGTATAGGGAATTGATTTTAAGGGTCCTTTTTTTAGATCCTTTGTTTTTTTGTATATTTTGGTTACTGTTTATTATTTGAGTAAATGGATGGAGGCTAAGGCCACCGGGACTGATGATTCTCATGTTTTAGTGGACTTTGTCAAATCACAACTTTTTTTTTTCAGGTTTGGAGTACCGAAGGAAATCATTAGTGACCAAGGGACACACTTTTTCAATAGGAATTGGGATTCCCTCCTTCAAAAGTATGGGGTGACACACAAAACATCAACACCATACCAGTCTCAAACAAATGGCTAGGCTGGGGTTTCAAATAGGGAGTTGAAACAAATTTTGGAGAAAACTGGGCAGTCGAATAGAAAGGATTTGAGCAAGCGCTTGGATGATGCACCTTGGGCGTATAAGATATCATAAAAGACACCCATTCGTATGTCCCCATTTCAGATTGTTTTTGGGAAATCATGTCATCTCCCCATGGAAGTTGAGCATCAGTCTTATTGGGCTATAAATAATTACAACATGGATTTGGCACAAGATGGAATACAAAGGAAGTTTTAAATTCAAGAGAATGAGAAGATTCAATTGTATTCATATGAGAAATAAAGGATCTAAAAGGAAAGATCGAAATCATCTCATTATTGAATGATACAACAAAGGGAGTTTCATTTTGGAGAGAAAGTCTTTCTCTACAGTTCTCGACTGAAGCTGATGCTTGGTAAGTTGAGTTCTAGATGGTTAGGTCCTTATGTTGTGACTAATGTTTATTATGGTGTAGTGGAGATCACACAAGAGGACAAATGAAGGATATTTACAGTCAATAGTAAACTTTTGAAGAAATACATTGAAGGACTTCCTACTGATGCATTGGATTTCATCACACTGCATGACCCCATCATCACTTGAGAATATCGGGTTGTTCCTATCCCTTTCAATTCTTTATTATTTGTCCTATTTAAAATCATACATTTCATGTGAATATATCATATCATGAGTTCAAATTGAGGACAATGAAATATTTTATGTGTGGTTGAGGGAACATTTTAGTTTAGTAATTTCAATTGTTTTCCTATTTTTCAATGATTTTCAAATAAAATTGTGTGTTTTCATGTTTTATATGTTTATTTTTCAAATTTTTGTATGTTTTTGAAAAATTTGAGATGAAATTATTCTCATCCACATTTTAAAATTCATATCAATAATTGAAACAATTTATACCATGAAACTGAGCTTAAATGAATGGTGAAAATAGCTTTGTTTGAAGTTCAAATACTTAGTAATTTCATGAAAAGTATTCTGAATTTTAAATCCCATGCCACATATCACTATCTTTATATTTGAAATCACATTCTTGTGAGGATTTTAACCATTATTTTCATATTATTTACATTTACCTCACTTTTTGAGAGAACCAAACAATGCTTGATTTAACCAGAATTTGATTTATTACTGTCAAAACTTGAGGGTTTGAGGTACTTATGTTTTAAATGATTGAGAAATGTTTTTTGGTATTAAAGACCATATTTCAAAGAATAATTTTTATAATGGCCTATCTTTAAAATTTAATCCTTTTATCCCTTATAATCCATGAACAACCTATTAGGTTAGCCACATTACAAGCCAATTTTTCTTATCCAACAAACTCTTGAAGTTAAATTTCATAATCAAGTTGAAATTAAGTATGGGGGATGCTGCCTTGTGTTGTGATACCACATTCTGTGATACTTCGGGTGGAAAATTAAATTATAAATAGATGTGTTTTCTACTGAAGAAAATAATTATATTTAAAGTTGTGACTTTTCTGGAACTTTCATGATAAGTGAAGTTGTGCCTTTCTGGAGCTTCTAATAGAGGGAGAAAGTTGTGCCTATCTGGGGCATTCAAGAAAATCATGTTTGAAAAGATTGACATTTTTACTACTGAAATGTTGAATGGTGTGAAAATTACTTTATTTTTCATGAAGATGAAAATGAATTGATGCTATAAGGATTAAGGAGGAGACCATATTTAAGTGAAAATTATATTAATTCAATTTTTCTTCAAAAAGAGTCAAGCCCCCCTCATTCAGCCTTAGAATTTTTCACATATAAATCCTACCAACTAAAAGCTACAGAACAACCCTGGAAAGTCCTCATGATAAACATATTTCCCTGACTCACATCGGGTGGAGATGTAGGAATTCATCAAGACTACGGTGAACCTTGTATGAGTTTGGATGAAAAATACGTTGCCTAAAAATTGACATTTGTGTGATAATAGCAAATGCAAGTGAGGTAAGTGTTTTGTGAATGGGAGGATAAATGAAGTGGAAATATATTGAATGATATAAATAGAGAAACTGAAATAATATTTTTTTATAAGGCATGATAACTTTTTTTTTGGTGTGGAATTTTTGGATCTCAAGGATATGTGTTTTAAAATTAAATTTTCTTTGATATTGATGTTTACCTGTCAAAAATTTTCAGAATACGTGATATGAGGTTTTGCCCAAGAGTGAAAAAGGGTAAGTGTGTGTGTATGTATGGGGGGGGGTTGATAAAACACATTTTTATTTAATATTTTATTGATATTAAGTGATAAAATTTCCTCAAATTATGTTAAATATGTTTGTTTATAATTTTTTTGGATTAGATCATTTATTTGTAAATTTGATGGAAATTCCAGTTTTACCCTTTATAGTGAATTATAGTATTTCAAAGATAAACATTATAATATTTATTTTTAAAACTTTAAATTTTGAAAATGTGTTCCAGAATTAATGGTATACAACTTTTGTTGAGTACATTGGATCTAAATCGATCATTTGGTTGGACTAAATAGACCATGAAGCAAATGTGGGATGGGCCCGCCAGATTGGACATTGGTTATGTATTTGGGCTATAACTTCTTCATCCGAGTTTGGATTGGGAAAAAATTTTGAGAGTCTCTTTCAAACCCAATTGTGAAAAAATAATTATGATATAAGAACATCTGGTTCACACGTTTTGGAGGTCAAATTAGTAGTGAAAATGGATTAAAATATTTTCCCAAGATTCCCCATTCACACTTAAAAACTCTTTAAACCTAGCCTCCCATCCAATCAATAAATTAGTATTTTATCATTTGGAGGGGTTGGGACGTGCATTAGGATACTGGGAGCATAGGATAAGTGGTTCTACACCATTTTAATTCACAATTAGAGGCAGGAATCTATTAATCTAGGATCTCCTCCAAAATGCTATTTTTTTCTCTTCTTTATTGTAATATTGTTGTGCTTCCAATAAACTCTTAGTTTCTCTTTCACTTATTCTGTTATTTTCAATTTTATTCTTATATTAATCTTCCTCTTTGGACTGGAATTCAATAGTGGATATGAGATTGGGTTCAACCCTTTCAATTCTTTTTTCATGAAAAACGTCTCCATGATGACCACACCGCCCATGAAAGTGTAGTTTTCTTAGTGATCGATCTATCTTATACCCTATTAATTTATTTATTTTGAATCATTAATCTACTGTAATTCACATAATATGATCCATGAATTATGTTTTTAAATTATAATAAACTAATCAATCAATTGAAAAATTAACACAAAAACATGCGAGGTCGAGTATTGTGTGAATTGTGAGAGCGTGATCTTAATCAGTAATACAAGACCACATGGGATAAATTTGTAGAGTTAAAATATTGTCCCTAAGATCAATTAATCCTAATATTCCATAATTGATATCTTAATTAATTTACCACTGACCATAAGCTATCCTTAGAACATCAAAAAAAGCAAGGTGCTGCGATTGCATGTTCTGAAGATAGTAGAAGGTTTAATTCTCTTCATATTTTCGGTAAAGTTAATTATTATAGGGTTAGAGGGTTAAAAAATTAGGGGATCATAATTAATTAGATATTAATTTAAATGATAATGATTAATAAGTAAATGAAGAGGTATAGTTAGATCTATTACTCCTTTTAATATTTTCAAAAAAAAAACATCTTCTTGTTGTGTCATTTTAATTGAACATCATTTCAAAAAAAAACAAAAAAATGAAATCTTATTACAACAAACATCTTCTATATTTATAAATGATAAAAAAACCCCATCCTTTTAATTAGTTTACTTATTTAATTTTATTTTATTTTAAAAAATTCATTTAATATGTTGTTAAATTTACTTCATCCTTTGAGATATGACCTTGGTCAACCACTCTACTACACCTATGTACCCAAAAAACCACTAATCCTTTGAGTGCGCCCATAACAACTCCTTTCATTATAATAATCATGAATAATAAATGAATCATTCAACAATAGTTCTTATTTAATTATTTATAAACATATATTGAATGGTCCTGATACTATAGAAAAGTGATTTATTAGGATAATAATTATTAGTTGGTATAAAGACATGATTTATATTTATAAATTAATTATGATAGTATTTATGGCCTTGGAATTGATTAGTTATTTTATTACCATATAGTTTATCTTATTTTTGATAATATTTATGGATTTTTTGGATTTATAGAATATATTTTATTGTCTATGATTTTATTTAAATAATAATTATAATATAATTTTTTGTAAAATTCTATGTTTTCATTGTGGTTTTATGGTTATTTATATTATTTTAAGAAAGTACTAGCTGGTTTTTAGAGAATATAAAATCGTGGAATTCATAGGTTTTGTGTGTGACATTATGTTGATATTTTATATTCTTTAGGGATTAAATTTATTAAGATTATGAAAATTTAGCGACCTTTCTTCAAATGTTTTGGGTTTTTAATTTGGTTAAGCATATGTTGGACATTTATTAAGGTTAACTACATTTTTAATTGTTTAATTTGATTTTTTTGTTATTTTTTAGGTTTTATAAATTAATTTATTATTTCATCATAAAATGTTTTATCCATTTTGGGTAACCTCTTAAACTATTTTCATGAATATCTAGAGAATAGAGGAATAAATTATCATTATTTTATAGATCTAACATTATGTTAAAAGTTAATTTTATTTATTCATACATGAAAAATTTATCTTTAATATTCATTTCTTTGAGTTTAGGGATGAAGTTGAAATTGGCCGAAGCACAACCAAAGGATGAAATTATTCTTTTGAAATGGAAATATATAGTATAAATATATTTTCTAATTTAATATTTCTTAATATTAAAATAAAAAATTATAATTAATAAATAGATCATTAAATAAAAAAATTATTCTTTTACCATCGATTCTATTGAATTGATAGTGTTCCCAACAATCACTTATTTATGGGTTTTTAGTCATTAAATTTTTCATGATCATGTTCAATGACACTCTCTATTAGTCATAATATTTAATTTTTCTACTCCATGTCAATATTTTTACCTTATACTAATGGTATCCTTATTTGGGAACTATATTATGTGTTATTTTAGGTAAATTTTATGTTTTACACTTCCCCTTCAAAAAAGAAGTTTTATTATCCCTTTGCAAGATATAAATTTTCAAAATTATTATTTTCAAATATTGAACCATTTATGGCCAAGATAAAATTTTTATGATGGAATTTATTTAATGGGGATAATTTAAGACCAGAAATATTTATTTTAAATAAATAAAAACCTTGATATCTTGCTAAACAGGAAACACTGAGCTTTAAGTTAATTGGGATATTTTTTAGAAATATTACTATTTTAATATGACTGATATAACCTAGACATTGAATTAGAAGGTACGAATATAAGTGAACATATTATTAAGTATATGTATAATGATTATACTCAATTCAAATATATTAATTTTTTTTATTAAATATGAACTCAATTTTCAGTGTAGTCATTTTATTCTTTAAAAACACTTTCTCTTCAAAAATGGGGTTTTATTGTTTTTGTGAGAAAATTTTATAATTAATTTCAAACACTATTAGAATTTGTATTTTATAAAAAATATTTAAATTTTTAAATAATCATTTTGAAATTATCTTAGGGTTAAATTTTTTTATTTTTCTAGAAAAAGTTATTTTTTAGTGAACGGTGAAAAATATTGATTTTATAAAAAACTATCTTTTCTTTTAATGTATTTAAAGAGTCCCACAAAATTTTGAATTTATACTAAAATATAATTAGTTCAATTTTTTTAAATATAATTAATTTTTTTTATTTTAATTTACATTATGCTTAAGTTTTATATGAAAAAATTTTATAAATAAAAATGCATTTTTTGGAAAAAAACATTTTACCATGTTTTTATGATTAATTTAAAAAGCGTTTTAATAAAATATTGGGATTGAATTTGATAAAATAGATTACATATTTTTAATCCAAATGTAAATTTTTTTTAAGTATTTCACAGTTATTTTTATCATAATAAATAGCAATTTTGGTAAATATTTATCTCTTTTCCAAGGGTAAAAAATAATGTGATAATGCTTTAAACATATATCTAACTCATGAATTATTTCTATTTATGAGTTTATTTATAATTTAGTCATCCAAAATTAAAAAATATGGAAACTAGGTTCCATTTTTCTTTGATAATGTCCTTCATATTATTTTAATTAATGAATTAATACCAAATATCACTCTCTTTGTTTTAAAACCTTTAATATTTTTCATAACGATAAAATGAGTTTATGTTCAGTTATAAATGGTTATATGAAAAATAAATTATTTTTTATAATTATTTTTAATTTTTAATTTTTACTGATTAAATAATTGACATAAATTCTTATAATATTGGCATAATGTTTGGGTAGGTAGTCAAAAAATTAATTAAATGATTTTAAAACATACAAAGTGATATATTTTTGATGAGTTGTGTTTTTAAAAGAATTTAAATATAAATATAATATATTATGGAAGTATTAAATTTCTATAATATAATAATATTAATTTCTTGATTTTTTAGAATTCAACAGTTTGAATTATCTTGAAAATTTCTTTAATGGTATCATTTGTTAAATGATTTTTTAATAGAATTAAAATTCTTAAAAGTATCTATTTTGACATGATAATTGGATATGGTTTATAAAATAAACCATTTTCCACTTATGGAGCACTTTAAGTTTTATAGTACATTCAAGACCCTCAAAGTGTAAAAAATATTGACATTGTGGTGATCATCAAAAGGTTTAATAGGGGAGGGGTAAAACTAAGAAATAAGGGTTAAAACATCATTTAAACTTGTATAAATAGTATTATAGGAGATTATTTGGACTTATAATCATTATAGATTCAAAATATATCAATTTTTATTGAATTTAACATGAAAATTAATCTATATTAAATCAATAATTTTTGTAGTTCCTAGGGTTAACCTCTCATATCTTATATAATAACACCACCTCTCATCTATTAATCATACTTTTTGATTCACTTACCTAGAAAAATCCTATTTGAACCACTTATTGTGATCTATAATTAAATTATATAGTTTTTTTTCTTCTTAAATTATAGTCCTATAGTCTTTAAGGAGTGATCTTGAGAAGGTTCTCCAATGAGGAGGAAATATTTTTAACTAAGAATTTTCATTTTACTTGTTCTTATACCGCCATAAATTCAACCAAAAACATTTAAATATAATAATATCAATAATTATTAGTTATTTTGATCCTATTATAATAATTTAACAATGTTAATCATATAGGTTTTTCATCAAATGGGAAAATAAATTATCACTTGAGTGTAGGTGTGGACTACCGCCTCCATGAAGAGATACAATTAATTTCCCATCCCCTCCTCACAAGTATGTTTATAATTATTTATTTAATTAATATATATAATACATATACTATTGTTATGTTTATTTAAATATGGATTATTCTTTACCTTTTTTTCATCCATCAAAAAGGGAAACATCAGTTGTGTGTACGTAGGGACTACCATCTCCAAAACGTGATAGAGTTCATTTTTCATCACCTCTTTATGTGAATATTTATAAAAGTTTATATAAAGATTATATTTTATAGTCATTACATGATTAAAATTATGGATATTATGGAACCATGATCAATGTACTGGGGATGTGACTTCCAAACTAAAATATACATGAAAAATGAAACAATCAACACTTAGAAATGATGATTCTAGTTAATAATTATTTCTAAATAGCTATTGAAATATTATAATTATATCATAGATGATATTATATGTATTTTTTGGTTATTATATATATTTATAGTAAATTCTAATCCAGTATAAAGGAGTTTTAGTGCTTAAAAATTAATTTATAAGTGAGATAAGAGTTTCATATCTAACTTTTATTTCTTTTAGACACATGTCATATTCACCAATTATTTTTGTTTGGCGGTGTATATAATTATCTGAATTTATATTATTATAATTTTCGTGAAAAATATATTTATATTTAAATCTATATATGGGTATATCTTTCATGATTTTTCAATTAATTTACTACCAACTTTGTATGAGTTCATCATTTCAATATGGTTTCATTGAGATATGTTTGATGTTATACACCTATTTATGTTTATAAAGTGTATATACTACCCCTTTGACAAGTTATATCATGAATAATTTTTTTTAATGATATTTAATGATTAATTTTAAGTTATTATTTATTAAGGTATATGATTCTAATGTTACTAACTTGTTAAGGGTTAATTATTTTATCCCACTTTTAATTGGAATCATTTATGTTTCAATTTTATTTAAGGGAATAGTATGCTTAAAATTTTATAAAATATCACGAATTTTATTATCCTCTTGAAAATTATTATGTTTCCATTTTTTCTTCTTAATTTACTCTCTTTTCCACTAAAAAATAATAGAAATAACTTATTTATGGAAAAAATATCATATTTCTAATTGTGGTTAGGGTTTTCTTTCTTCCATGCCCATATTTTATAAAATATTTTAAATTATATTATTTTATATTGTTGAATGATTATTCTAAGTTATTTATAATTCTGTTTTAAATTTTATAAATAGTTTTTTATGGAATCTTTGAACCCTTTTTAATATGAGGATCCTTTTTGTCTTTTTTCCAATATGTGAAAAGAATGTTTTTAATGTATACTACATGAGTTTATTTTTACACCATCACCAAATCTATTTTCATTGAATATTAACTTATTTGTTCACATTTTTTTTAAATAAAATAATTTTCAAAATATTCTAAGAATTTTTTAGTTTTAAGGATATCGAAACAAAATTATATTTTCTATGTTTTTGAAGAAATGTTTTAAATATTCCTTTAAATGAATTTTTATTCTAATTAAACAAAATTTTATGTTAATTAAGATACATTAGGGATATACTATTATGATACCATATATATATATTCTTTCACAAAATTTTTTATGATGATGTGGTAATTGGCATAAACCCCATTTTCTTTCCATGGGTCTATTAAGTCCTGATGAATTATTATTTTTTGATTATGATGATGATATATTTATGAACCCAATATATTTTCAATGGTTTAAGCTAAAATTAATGATAAATGTTTTAATAATCTTTTTTTAAAACATATGAAGGGATTATAATTATGTGACTGGTGGGTCAGTTATAGACCTTTAATGCATTGGGTAAAGATTATTCTATTATGAGATCAAAGGGTACAAAAGATGTAATCTCATGAAAAGAGTAGGTACACTGGTGGTTAGAAAAATCTTAACATGTGATGAATTTATTTGTGCGTATCCTTAAAATTATGACAACATAATATTTAAAAAAACTATGTTCGATAGCATATACGACACACAACACAGAGCCTAAACAATCCATAAAATATTATTAAATAATTATGACCATTATAACCTTGCCATTAAATTGGTGGGTATGAAAAGTATTAACGTTATTATGAAATACATATAAAGTTACTACTTAATATAATTTTTTACTGAATGTATAGTATATAATAACTCCATTTTTGTTATGTAAACTTGTTCTTCAAAATTATGTTTTCTTCAAAAATAGATTTTTTTTATTATCTTGTGAAAATATTATAATTAATTTCTAGAAATTTTAGAAATTTTATTTGATAAAAATTATTTCATTTTTAAATCGGTGTATCAAAATAATATTTAAGTCAGTTTTTACGAATTTTCTAAAAATACTCACTTTTCAATAAATAGTTAACAATGCCACTTTTTATAAAACCGTCATTTCATTTCAACGACTTAAGTAATTTAAAAGTAAAATTATGATTTGAATTATATTTCAAATTAAGAAGAGTATTATTTTGTTTTAATTATTCTAATTAATTAAATTTGAATAATCTTTATACCAGATTTTGGTATAAGTTCATTTTTCGACTCAAAGAGACATATTTATGAAAAACTATTTTTTCATCACATCGAATGGGTTTAATTTTAAAAAATATTCTACCACTTATTAGAATTAAATAATGAAAAATGGATTCCATATTTGGAATTAGGAGGACCAAATTTAGAAAAAATATCCGTTTTTAGTCATTATGATTAGTAACTGTAGTAAATAATTGTCACTAAGGTAAAGGTAAATCATGTAATTATGATTTAAAATTATATGATAAGAACTAAACATTGACCCTATAACTTTACTTTATGCTAATTAATTACTGGATTTCATCCATTTCCATCTAAATCGTGAATATATGGACACTTGGTGCTATATTTATCTTATTTTTTCTTGTATAATAAATGGGTAAAATATAAAGACAAAATTATCATTTTTTTGATTTTAATATCTATAATTGTTTGTGATAGGGTTAGAAACAACTTATATTTGGTTATAAGTAGTAATTATAAACATAAATTATTATTTTTAAATGGTAGTTTATTTCTATATTTTAGTGATGAAATAATTACCTTAAATGATAACATAATGATGAAAACTTATTTATTTAATTAATAGAAAAATAAAACAATAGATTTCAAAAATATTAAAAGTAACATAGTTTTAATGAATTATTTGTTCTAAGAATTTTTTAGATAAAAATAACATTTTATTGATTATATAAAGTATTATATTCTAAATCTATTATTTTCAGGTTTTTTTTTCAATGTCAAATTAAAGGAATTGTTCCAAAAATGATATTAATTATATTTTATATTATATAAGATTTTATTATATGATTTAAAATTCCAAAAAAATCAACCAAATTGTTAGTAGATGGTTTAAAATATCAAAAAATTTATATTTAATGGACAATTTTATTTTTATTGTAACTATCTAGACCCCTAAAGAGTAAAACTTTTATTATCACCATACTTTTCAAAAAGGGTTAATGCAGGTTAAGACAATGAGATAAGATTATAAAATAATCTAAACTTGTCCAAATTATACTAGATGATATTATTTTGACCCATAATCATAATATAATCTATGTATATCATTTTATAATTTTATATGAAAATTAATTTATATTAATTAATTATTTTAAGAAATTACAAAGAGTGCATATCCACTCTCTTATAAAAGGAAAACTCCTCTCTTATTTTCTTCACACATAAAATATTTTTGTTAAAAAAATATTTACAAAAATACATTTTGTACTTCCCATAACTTTTCCAAGAGGGATTTGTTTTATTATAAAACCCTCATATGAAGGATTTTGGTGCAACCTAAAGCGTTTTCAGGAAGAGTATGTATCATTATTAATCTAACATTTTTTGTTTTATTTCTTCTTCTACCTAATTATAATATTATTAAAAAATGATGATATAATAAAATAATTATCTCAAATATATTTAGCTGTTATTATGTTAATGTAATAACATATATCCATATCTTATTCTATAAAATTGAAAATGACACCATCATTTGTTTGTACGACGGTCTACTACCTCACTAACCAATGTATTTTGTTTTCAATCATCAACCCCATTTAATATTTATTATAATGATTTTAATGTATATATATATGAATTTAATGTCATATTTATCATTTTTTAAAGTTCATATATCATTTATATTAAATGGGGTTGATGATTTTGGTTTATTTGGGCATAAAAAAACTATGTGTTAGATTAATAAAAGATATTACAGCTATTCCATGAGTTATAGAAGGAAACATTTGAGGGGGAGTTAATCCCCTCAAAAAAATAAATATGAGAAGGATGTTATGAAAGTTAAAAATAAGTTCGAACCTTTTCAAACAGTTTTTGAAAGATGTAAAAAACCTATAATTATTGTAAAAAAGGATTTCTTGTTTTTTTACCAGCACAAAAAAAGGTTTATAACATTTCTCAGAAGCCATATGTGAAGAATGAAAAAGGGAAATAAAAATACCATTTTTTTGAAATCATTCTAAAATATTCCAAATGAGAATGACCCTAAATCTTGGATATTGGGTTTTATTCTCACATGATAGGAGATTTGAAATTTTTGAATAATGGGAAAGAATTTAAATAAGGAATAATGGCATTTGAAAATTCTTAATCTCTAAAAATCAAAGGTCCTGTATTCACTATTATTGGGAAATAAAAGTTTAAATACAAGAAATATTGTTTTATTGATAGGTTAAAACATAATATATTTATTGTTTCCTAACATTATGATGAAAGAAATAAATTTTTCTTTAGAAAATTTGGTTTTTTGTGTGAAAATAGTGGAAGATAGAAAATTTGTTACTAGAGGCCAATATACAAAAGGAAATTTGATTCAAGTTGATGAAGTTTATAAATCATGTTATTTAATCATGATGGAAGAAAATCAATTTTGACATAAAAGGATAGGAAAATTGTGTTAGAGAAAAATTGGGAAGTTATCAAAGAGATAAGGTGTTTGTGATTTCCTTGATATGTCATGAGAAAGATATTGGTGTTGCATAAATTTTTAAAAACGAATGATTAGAAACTATATGCAATAGAAATTTCATATTAGTTAATCCCAACCCCTAGAACTTATTCTTTATGATATTTTTGGGCTAAAAATAAAACAATTTCATTTCATAGATAATCACTTCCTTACTTTGGTGATTGATAGTAATCGCATTACTTGTGTTATATATTTAAAACACAATTCAGATGCTCTAAATATTTTTAAAAGTTTTATGAGAAAATATGATAAGGAATTTGGGTATTCAATGAAGATGTTAGGCACTGATAATGGTGGTGAATCTAAGAATAAAGAGTTCAAATGTTGTCTTGAAAAAGATGGAATTTATCTTGAGTTTATTACATCATACACACAACAAAAAATGGTGTTCTTGAGAGGAAGAATAAATGTTTGGTTGAAATAGGGCATACTATGTTATTTGAACAAGATCATTCTAATTACTTTTAGAGGAAATACATAAGAACATATATGAATATTCCAAACCTATTTTTCTATAAACTAATATTTTATATGACTCCTTATGAAATTTTTTATGATAAAACTCAATGTTTGAAGATTAAAATAGTTTTTGGGAATCCCTGCTTCATAAAAAAAGGTGGAAACCTTGGAATGTTTGATTAGATATGTGAAGATGAAATATTTCTTGGTTATTACCTGTATAGAATATGATATAGATGTTTCAACAAATAGATATGAATATTATTTGATTCAGTTAATGAAAATGTTCTTAAGAAAGGTGAGGAAGATGGTAAATAAACTCATACAGATAAGGAAGATGACGGGGATGAAAGATTTTTTTAATAATTTTGATAAGGATGAAAAATGTTTCAATCCCATACAAGTAGAATAATTATACTCAACTATTTATAGTGATGAGGAATAATCTCAAACATCTCATCTTAGGATGAGGAGGAAAATTGGAAGCTCAAAAAAAATGGTGATCCACAAAAAATGGTTCAAACAAGAACATAAAAAATTATTACATGCACTTCTTTGTTTTCAAAATTTGAGATTAATGATGTTAATTGAGATTTTTAGAATCTGGAATGGATTCAGGCTATGAATGAAGAGTTGGATAAAATTGAGAAGAATAATACTTGGGAACTCATACATAAAAAATGATAAAAATGTTATTGGTACAAAGTGGGTGTTCCAAAACTAGTTCAATGAATATGGTGAAGTAATAAGAAATAAAGTTTGGTGTGAGAAGTTTACTCGCAAATTAAAGAAATTTATTTTGAGTAGAATTGTTCTCTGGTATCTTGGTTTGAAACAATCATAATATTTCATGCTATTTATACACAATGAATTTATAAATTTTTTGTATGGATATAAAGTCAGTATTTTTGAATTGAGAACTTGATAAATTATTCTAGGTTGAAAAAACCTATGGTTTTTTAATTAGGAAGGATGAAAGTTATGTGTGAATGTTAAAGAAATCCTTGGACGAGATAAAGAAATATCTAAGGGTGTGTCACTCCAAATTGGATTCCTACATAAAGAATTTTAAATTTAATAAAGGAAGGGTGAATAGTAATATATACATCAAATAAATAGAATATATTTCCCTCATTATTATCATATATGTTGATGATATTAACTTTTATAGGAATGATGTAAGATCACATGAAAGGTCAGTTGAAGAGATGAAAGAGTTGTTTGAAACGCCCTATTTGGGCATGAAGCCCCTACCACATGGTTAAGAAAAACCAATTTCCCTACTTCACCCCACTGTCTAGACCCACATGGATAATAGAGACTATGAAGGATGAGTTCACAGTTTCTACTAACTATTGTGCACTGTATTTTTCTCCACTATATGGGGATCTGAGTTCTGAACAAGCCCTGAACACCCCCATTACATTTCTAACCTCAAATGGAATCTATATTAGGTTCAAAAAAATAATTAGACATAATTTAAAAGGATACCTACCTTGAATAAAGACCGAATTCTTATAGTATTCCCCATAAAGGAACTTGTCCTTGAGTTTACCTTTCAAGGGTGGAAAAATTTCATCATGGAATAATTTTGGCCATAAAGCATATGTGTTGGCCTCAGGCTACTAAGTCACATCCTATACCGATCCATGCTACCATAAAAACTATAATAAAGAGGTAGACTAGACTTAGAGATCCTTCATGAGCTGATCACCAATTTTTATAGGATACTACTCAAATGAAGAATTACCATCTAGATAAAAATATTTGAAATCAAAATTATAAGATGTGTCAAAATAATATAGGTGAAGTTGTGAAATGTGGAAGGTGTTGTGCTTAGAAAAGTACCTCTGAGGTAAATGAAACCAATATGATACTAGCTCAAATCTCTCTAGAATATCAAATGGGCCAAAAAAGCATGGTGCCATCTTCCTTGGTCTCTGTATCCATCTATGACAAAGTTTGGTTGATAACCATAAAAATACACTATCCCTTACCATTAACTCTAAAGGTCATTGATGATGATTGAAAAAAGAATTATGTCTAGATTGGGAAGTTTACATCCAATTACCAATCAACTGAACCTTATATGAAGTCCCTTGGAATGATATTAAGACCCAGTAGTGCTACCTCTCCTGCCTTTAACCAGCATAGGGGTGAACAACACGACCTACCGTATAGGGCCTCACAGGGATCCATCTGT
The DNA here is from genome assembly GCA_963277665.1 of Viscum album. Lineage (NCBI taxonomy): Eukaryota > Viridiplantae > Streptophyta > Magnoliopsida > Santalales > Viscaceae > Viscum > Viscum album. Next base: position 513,267,246 of record OY728145.1, read on the forward strand.
ATTGTTGACTAATAACTATTATTTTAGGAGAAATTTATGAGTGGGATATTATTACCCCCTGATCTACTAGAATTAAGAATGAATTCTTATAGAATTCCCTCTATAATTTGTATAGTCTATTCCGGCTGACCATTGACTTGAGAGTGAAAGGTTGTGATTAGAAGCACCTGCTTACCCATAGCTTTCTGCAACCCCTACTAGAAACTCTATGTAAAGAGAGAATACCTATCTCAAATAATAATGTGAGGGAACCCATGTAGTCATATGATCTCACATACATAAAATATTCCCAACTCATTAACTAAGAATGTATACTTGGTAGGAAGGAAGTGGGCTACTTTTTTCCGTCAATCCACAACTACACAAACTGTGTCACTACCTCAAGGGAACCTAAATAAAATGACTACAAAATCCATAGAAACATCCTTATATTTCCATTCCTGGATAGATAATGGATTTAGAAATCTACAAGGTCATTGGTATTCCACCTTCACCTGCTTATAGGTGGGAAACCTGGTGATTAAACCTTCTATCTGACGCTTCATTCCTGGACACCAATACTATCAGCATATGTCATGATATATCTTGGAAATACCTAGATGAACTACCCACTAAGAGGAATGTGAATAAAAAATTATATTTTCTCTTATATCTATGGGAACCCAGATACACCCATGTATATGTGGGATGTCATCATCATTGATAAACCAATCTAGAGGCAGTTCCTCTACAACAATACTCTCTCATAGGACTAATCATTAAGGATCATAAAACTACATAATCTTCACCTTCTAAATATGTGAATATTTCACTGATATCATTATAAGTACATACTATCCATGATAGTATGAAACCTCTATGTGCATCTCAGAAAACAATCCATGAGCATCCATTCTCTATTGGCCTCTTGAATTGCCTTTGTCTCAGTCCTCCTTCTTAGAGAATTGGTAAAAGAATTTCCCTTTCTACGTGTATGAGAATTCTCAAATTCAAAGTATTTTAGACATTAAAACCATCTTCACAACCCGATATTTAAGTATCCCTATATAAAAATGTACCTGTGGCTCTTGTGGTATGTAAACACCATGAAATGCTCTCCCAACATGTAATGACTCCAACACACATGGAGTGTGTTGGAACCAGAAAATTCATCCAAAAAATATTCTAAATGCTTTCATACATGATCTAAGGTTGTAGCCCGTTTCACAAGCTTTGATTTGGTAGGTTGTAAGGCCCAAACAGAGTTAATGATTAGGAGTTATGGACATTTGAAGTTGGGCTAGAAAACTGGTTTGCAAAGCCCATTTTCAAAGCTACCTCCACTATAGAGAAAGGAGGCAAGATGATATGCGAACCCCTTTGACATTCAGAAACCCTCTGCAGATCAAAGAGGTAAGATTCTCCACGAACCCCTTTTATGTTTGCGAACCCACAACGGAGAAAGGAGGCGGGATGCTCTGCAAACCCCTTGGACATTTGCGAACCTGCCTCGGAGCGAGCTCTGCTTCGCGGTGCCTCCATCACCTATAGATACACAGCTCACCCCACTTCATACGACAGTCACTCCACCCCTTGGGTGGATGATCTTCCATTTTTTAGAGCCCCTCTTTCCTTTGAGAAGCAGCTTCACGATTCCATGCTCCGCAAGTCCATGCTCCGCGAGTCCATGCTCCGCGAGTAGCTTCCTTCGCAAAGCTGCTCCGCGAGTCCATGCTCCATGAGTCGCTTCCTTCAAGAAGATGCTTCATGAGTCCATGCTCCACGAGAACCTTTCCTTTATGAAGCAGCTCTGCGAGATCCCATGCTCCATGATCCCCTTTGATTTGTGAAGCTACTTCGCAAAGACCTATCCTTTGTGAGGCTCCTACCTTCACGCCCATCGGTCCTACCACAGGGGCTATGCCCCCGCACCCTCACTCGGGGTAAGTGCCGAGTTGCGGTCTCAGCCCTCTGGGTCGGTCCCTCCTCTACCGTCACAAACCCCCATGAAGACTAGAGAGTTTCACTGTGAACTTTTCAGGCAGGGATGTTGGCATTTTCCATTGCGCCCTTATGCGCACCCACTTTCCACCTATGGAATTCCATGATTTGAGATACTCCTCAGCACACCACAAAACACCATGAGTCGACATATTCCTCTTGGTTCATTTATCATGTCGTGAGTTGAGATTCTAATCATCAATTACCTCAAGTACCTTGAGTCAAACTATTCCTCAAAAAACTCATCCAAACCCCCATCACCTGACTCCTATGCCAGGTTGAACCAGAAAGGGCCGCCCATGCATAAGTCTCAACACCTTCCATTGCTAGGTGCTTTATGCCTAACAATCATATCTATATGATGTTAAACTATAGTAATACCTATATGAAAAACATAGGATTCCTCTTGCTCTAGATTAGAGATGCCTGAGGCTCCAAGAATGAGATGCCACCAGTCCTCTCTACATGCCTATAAACTTTAGTGCACCTTATGTCCCAAGAATAGGATGCCTCTTGCTCTAAACAAGAGATGCATTATACTCCAGGAATGAGATGGAAATAGTCCTATCTATATGACTTTAAACTATAATAATACCTATATGAAAAACATAGTATTCCTCTTTCTCTAGACAAGATATGCCTCATGGTCCAAGCATGAGATGCTAATAGTCCAATCTACATGACTATAAAATGTAGTACACCCTATGTGCCAAACCTTGGATGCATCTTGCTCTATACGAGAGATGACTTATGCTCCAAGAATGAGATTCCAATAGTCTTATATACATGACTATAAACTATAGTACACTATATGTGACAAGCATTGGACACCTCTTGCTCCAAACAAGAGATGCCTTATGCTCCAAGCATAAGATGACTTATTCCATGATTATAGTGGCATAATTTCAAAAGCGTTGGAATCCATTCAAACATTCCATCACTCCACTGAACGCTTTGTGTGACCTTCATTCAGATATTCATCATCTTCCATGTCTGAAAGAACCCCGTAATGGCCTGGTCCCATGCCGCCTTGGCTCGCCTACCGTTCTGGGCCAATGCCTCAGAAGACTTTGGATGACACTTTGAGTCAGGTCCCGTGTTTCGAACACAGTCAACAGTCGACCCCCATTTGTTTGTCCCCATTTCAGGCTAACATGATATGGATGCTGTGTTTTGAACATGGTAAACAGTTATCCTCCATCACTACACCACCCTCACTGCGTTCCGAATGTCGAGTATGTGACTCAAATTTTTTATATCCCTTTGTTCGGACTGATTCCAACGCCCTTGACATTATCCCCCTTGTGCACAAGTGCATAGGTGACGTCCTGAACCCACAAGTGGGTTGAGATTTCCTCATGTCCAGACATGTGGAAGACACCCGGGAAACTTCCTTACGTAATCCATATCCACCATTTTTGCTCTGTAGAAACTCCCAAGTAGCTTCCTTGTGTAATCCCCATCCACCATTGCCACTCCATAGCGGCACCCAGGAAGCTTCCTTGCGTAAGCCCCATCCACGATTTTTTCTCCATAGCAGCACTGAGGCGGCTTCCTTGCATAATCCCCATCCACCATTGCCCCTCCATAGTGGCACTGGGTAGCTTCCTTGCGTAAGCCCCATCCACCATTGACACTCCATAGCGGCACTTGAGCAGCTTCCATGCATAAGACCCATTAACCATTTCCGCTCCATAGCAGCACCCGAGAAACTTCCTTATGTAAACCCCATCCACCATTTCCACTTTATAGAGACACCCGGACATCTTACTTATGTAAGCCCCATCCACTATTACTGCTCTATATTAGCACCCGACCAGCTTCCTTGCGTAATCCCTAGTCACCATTGCCACTCCATAGGAGCATCCGGGCAGTTTCCTTTCATAAGCCCCACCCACCATGGAACTCCATAGAAGCACCCGGGAAGATTCCTTGCGTAATCCCCATCTACCATTCCCACTCCATAGCGGCACTCGAGAATCTTTCTTACATAATCCCCATTCACCACCCTTCATGGACGCACCTTTTCACCATGATCATTAGGTCCTTGATGCCTATTTTTTATCACACCGAGCATGACACACGTGGGATTAGAGTAGTAAAATTTGATTGTGGAATCCTACCTAGGAAGCCTAGAGTTTAATCCCTAACCACCAACCTGAACTACATGGTCTTTGATCATTGCCAAGGCAAGGTACGTAGGAGGCCTCCCCAAGGTTCAAGCCCCCCATCCATTGGTTCTGACCATCTTCACGTCGGTTCCCACTCCACCTGAACTATGTGGTCTTTGATCTTTGCTAAGAAAAGGTATGTAGGAAGCCTCCCTAAGGTTCAAGCCCACCATCCATTGGTTCCGACCATCTTCATGTCAGTTCCCACTCCTCCTGAACTATGTGGTCTTTGATCCTTGCCAAGGCAAGGTACGTAAGAAGCCTCTCTGAGGTTCAAACCATCATCCATTGGTTCCGACCATCTTCACATCGGCTACCACTCCTCCTGAACTACATGGTCGTTGATCCTTACCAAGGCAAGGTATGTAGGAAGCCTCCCTGAGGTTCAAGCCCAACAACCATTGGTTCAGACCCCCCTTCACATCAGTTCCCACTCCTCATGAACTATGTGGTCTTTGATCCTTGGCAAGGAAAGGTATGTAGGAAGCCTCCCTGAGGTTCAATCCGACAATCTATTGGCTCCAACCCCCTTCACGTCAGAACACCTTTGTCCCACATGAAGTTAAACTGTATGCCCCCTTTTCATCATGAATGATGTTAAACTACATCCAACATCCAGCGGTAAGCTGTTGTGACCCCATCTAGTGGTAATCTGTTGTGACCCCATCCTATGGTATGCCATTGTGACCCTATCTAGAGGTATGCCATTAAAGTCCCTAATCGATGGAAAGCCATCTTTAGATGAACTACATGAGATTTGATTTCTCTACCATGGGGATACATAGGAAGCCTCTATGAGGTTCAAGCCCATCACTAATGTCTCATACTGCTCTCTCCCTTAAGACTATGTGTTTCGGGAAGGTCAAGACCCAACCTGGAGGTTCTATTTCCTCCAGGTCCAATCCATGTTTCCATTATCACGGGTCGCCTCCTCAGGTGTCCCATTATCCCACCGAACTACGAGGACTTTGATTCCCTTCCATGGGGATACATATGAAGTATCTTCAAGTCTCATGTGAAACCCTACATTCACCTTCTCTACAAATCCATCTCATTCCCCCTCCACATCATTAAAATCTCCATCATCCATCCCGATTCTTACCCGGGCTGCCACATCCCGATGAGATCATACCATTCATCCCAACGCCATTCCTTGTGGCACCCGAGCAACTAACCACGCATAAGCCCCACTTAATTCATAACCATCCAGCCAATAATATCCTTATTGTGATGGGAATCTATCCAAGCGTAATCCCCAACATGTATTTAGGTTGTTGTCCTCTATGTACACCCTGTTTCATCACCCCTTAGAACTATGTGGGTTTTGATCCTTGTCGTCAACACAAGGTATGTAGTAAACCTCCACGAGGTTCAATCCCAGCCAAAGGTAAAACTTGGTGTTCCCCATTTTGGGGTGCATAATCCCTGATCCACCCTCAGTGGTGTCCAGATCATCCTTCACAGTGTTACATATTCCCTTTATGGAACACACCATTTTGGGTCTGCTCTTATTGAGTGTTCTGATCCATCTACCTGGTAAACACTCCTGGAGCACCCTCCTAAGAATGTACCAATGTGATCTGTCCATATGGGGCATTCTGATCACCCTAATTTTGTCTCCGTAAGATGTTAAGCTTGCGGCCTATCCCGTGTTAAACATGAGATTCCTGAGGAAAACCTTGGAAGACACCCCTTTAGCACCACCGTATCCACTAGATGTTAAACTTGCAGCATACCCCATGTTAAACATGGGAAGATGAGGAAAACCTTATAGACATGACTCCAGAATAAGATACCCTATGATTGACATGGGATCCCTTGGGTTCTACGCCCTTGATATGCCCTCTTATGAGGAATAATATAGATTCACCAATGTCCACGAATCCACAGATTCCCCAACATGCCTGATGTTGTCATCTACTCTGACCAAAGGTTGCTACCATGTTAAGACCCCATGGAATTTCCTGACAGAAGAAGTGTAAATAACCAGAATCCACAAAGATATGGCACCAGAAACAAGATTCAAAAACTACGACTTAATCTTTAAGGGAGACCCAAACTAGGTAACAAGTTCCAAGGAGAAATCCACAGAAGGAATAACTGACATCCCATAATCTCATTTCTATCAAGGAGAAAACATCCTTGAACAAGGGACAGATTCCACCCACCTTTGGAAAGCAGGAATGCAGGGAAACAGCTGTGCGTCCTCCATAGACAGATGTGCGTTCCCCGACCAAAGCATCAGAAACAGAGTGTATAATATCTCTCAACATGAGATCAAACATTGGGTAAATTTATTCAAGAGGCCTAAACTACCATGAAAAATATGCAAAGAATTGATATTCATGTATTAGAACTGATATTATCCCGATACCTTAGGCATCAAAATTGACTGTATGTCTTCTTCCTAGATTTGGAATAATCAAGATCAGTGCTAAATTCAATCTATTTTTCCTATCTCGAAATTCCATATCATAGGATTCATACCATATAAGTGTCGCACCTGTATTATTCATGCCCATAATAGGTATTTCTAAGTGTGATAAGTCTTATATATAATAAATGTAGTAACTGGATATCCACACAAAAATATGTATTTCAAATATGTTCTTGGGATTCTCCCAAGTAATGAAAACTCCCACCTTATCCGGGTCAACTAAAAATCCAACCTCTGAGATAATGAGACCCAAAGTGTACCTTGATGATGTAGAAGTGACTCTTACTAAGCTTAGAATACATCTGATGATCTTTTAGTGTATTCAAAATGATCTCAAGATGGGTGGAATGATCATTTCGAGTATGAGAATACACCATGATGTAATCTATGAATACCGAGACAAAGGAATTACAACAGGGATGAAAATACCTATTCATCAAAGCCATGAAGATGGTAGGTACATTCGTAAGACCAAACAACATCAAAAAATACTCATATAATCTGTACCATCTATGGAATTCCATATGTGACATAATGATATCCTTATCTCAGGTCGATCTTCAAGACTACCCTCACTCCTTTGAGGTGGTAAAAAAGATCATCAATATGAGTTTAAGAATGATGGTTTTTCACTATAAGATGATTCAAATTGTAGTAATCCATGAAAAGCCTAAGGGTTCCATATGAGTTCATGGAAAAAAGGACCGATGAACCCCAGGAATGATTACTAGTCCATATGAAACCTTTGGCCTCTAGATCCTATAGTTTCTTCTTGAGCTCCTGAAACTCATTAGTAGCCATCCTGTAAGGAGTAATAGATACTAGTGTATCTCTAGGAACTATCTTGATAGTAAAATATACCTCTCTCCCAGTTGGTAGTCCTAAAAATATTTTAAGAATTCATCTTTGAATTTATCCACTATAAGAGGGAACTGAATTTGATGTAGTCCCTAATCATTCACATAAAGGTTTTCAATTTGGATGATTAGTCCACCTAGCACAAGATATATTGGTCAAGATCTACTGACCTGGACATCCCAACCACCCTTGTGTATATAAGCACCACCCTATGGGGATGTAAATGAGATCCTATGATGATAAAAATCCCCATCGGTATGATAGGGAAACAACTAGTCCATTTCGATAATGAAATAAATTCCTATCATCTCAAGGAAGAAGAGGTTCCATAAGAAGTGATGGATTCCTACCTTAAAATGATAGTCCTTACACTAGTGTATACTCTCAGATCGTATACCCAAAGGTGTATGAAGCATCATGGCGTCATAGGAGTACTCTACATGAATTATGAGACTCTCCAAAAGATGAAAAAATATGAATGAATTTGATTCATATGTATTAAACAAGGGAAAAACAATATTAGAGGCTACTATAATATTACATTTAATATTAGATGACCTGACATCCTTCTCCTTTGGTATATGATGCACTGAATAGATATGGCATGATCCACATACCTATGTTGAATCCTATTTACCTAGAATAGTTTCACTCTACTGGAACTATATATCTGATGTATGGATACCATGACCATAACCACCTCCTCTTCTTGTACAAATAGTAGTACTCCAACTACATCTCTGACAAGGTGAAACTGAACCATCACTAGAAGGTAGAGATAACAAAAATCATATCCAACTTGACAATGATGGAAAGGTCCTATAGAATCACTTCATATTCCCCAATCATCGGAAACCTCAACACTTGATGGGTCCTCTGGATCACTGGGGATTCTCATGTTGAGTCTTCCCACATTGGTGACATACCGTGTAACTATTTTTGGAATCCATATGGCTAGCTCTAATCACACATATTGTCTCAATGCATCGCTTCTGACCACTGGTTGAAACACTAATCTATATAGGTTCTGAACTACCCTATCTCACACTGTATACTTCTCTGAGGTTTCAGTCAGTCATAGGGGGCTAGTTCATTATTTCAGATATGGTAGTCTGTCAAAAAACATTTACCAAAGAATGAATAATATTCGTCATTCCATTCACAAATCGTCTCACTTTCACTGGCTCATCAGCAATGTAGATAGGTGCGAAGAACTTAAGATCTATAAAATAGGATGAATATTACATGACTTTCTTCCCAACTTGTAATTGGTTCATTAATTACTTGGAAAGATCATCCCTGTAAGTCTCATGAATGAAATTATCTAAGAACCTCGACTGGAAATCCCTCCAAGTCACTTCTCAATACTAACTATCCTAATTCCGTATATCCCACTAATATTTGGTGAATCCTCAAAGCATATATGTAGTGAGTTTTAATCACCTCTTAGGAGGTGTCTCCAGATGCTCCAATATACATATAAGAGTATCAAAGAATAACTCTATATATTTTAGTCCACCATACCCCAAAAATGTGGGTGGATGATGCTTTAGGAACACCCAAGTCAACTCTCCAAAATATGGGAAAAAGCACAAAGCTCCCTATAAGGTCTACATAAGACACATGAAATCTCATCAAAACTTAGAATCATATCCTATTTTGGGAATAGAAATAGGTTGCACAACTGGAGGAATAACTAGTGACTGAGGGACCACCACCTTTATAGAATGTTCATCACCACCCTCTTGGCATACAACTAGAGGATATCGTGGTGGCATTGGTTTATAATTCAAAAATACACACCTTAGATAAGTTTGATAATGGAATAAGCCACAGATATAGAAATATAATAGGTAAAAATAATTTTATGTAATATTCATACCCCAATACTAGTTCAAAGAGTCAGATCTTGGTGATAGAAACATTTATATAGAACAATAGAAAAGCTACCTACTGACCACTATTGAGGCCATGACTCAGTCAAGATCTATGTTTTATTGTTTCAATTTAATTTTAAAATTCATATTTATATCAAAATTCCCATCAAATGGTTGAAATAGATAGTTCACCACTTAAAATACCAAAGGTCCCATACACTATATGAACCTAAGTGTGGTGTCCACCCAAACCACACCATAACACATTTTGGTTCATGCGACCAATGGTCTATGACTCAATGTTCCATAGTTGATGACTTAGAGTGTATGATAAACCTATTAGGTAAACACTATTAGGTTATTGTAGACACTCTAAGTACCCAATTTGTTTTCTAAAATCCCTATAAGAATCATTATAAAATAAAAATTCTATTTTTAAATTTCAAAGAAGTCATGGAAATCACAAGCAATGCAATCAACACAATACTTACAAATGGTCTACAATATGCATGGCATGTTAATTTCCTGTAAGGTACCTAATACCATGAATGATTAATTATATCTTTCCCTCATCTCATCCGGACACAAACAATTGATAAACCTCAATTATATAAATAATAATATCACAATTCAAGTTCATCTTCCAACTGTGGAATTAAATCAAATATAATAAAAAAATTAAAAAATATCAATTTCCATTCGAGAAAATTTAGATTTTCTCTGTACATGGGTTAACTACTCCCAGGAAAATCTTTTCACTAAATCCCAATTCCTTATTATTCTTCTGTTTATTTTATCAAAATAGTAATTAATGAAAATAAATCCTCTGATACCACTTTGTGAAGTCCCAGACCTAGATGCCACTAAATGGTTCCCCAAGACCAGTTGGCCACATGGACTCAAGATCATATCTCCAAATGGAAACGGTAGTAGACTATAAGGGAGGGACTTGGGTGTGTCCATATGGAGACTATTCTCTCATTTCCAGAGTATCACAGTGCTAAAGTCAACAGATAAATAGTGTAAGCATTATAACAATGAACAATCCATGAATACCCCAAAACTGAATAATAATCAAAAATAGTAATCTGAATCATATAAAATGGATGATAATTTCATGTGTTTAAAAAATAAAAAAACATCGATACAAGTAGAAAGAAATATATTTCTTACAAGATAAAAAAGGTAACAATTTATAAATTCTATCTAAGCATCCTGATCTCCTACCCAATCATCTTCTACCAATCCTGCATCCCAAGTCATGCAAGAAGTCACTCATCCGTAAGAGGACACATCCCCTTATCTACATCTACAAACATGTAGTCTGCATGGATATCATAGGTAGCATGGATAGGGTGTAAGATAAATCTCAGTAGTCCACCACCAATGAAATCTACAAATATCTATTATGAGTGTATGATATGGTAGTGTGCATATATAATAATGTAAATCTATAACAATAACTATAAAAGGGTCATTTATGGTTCTTGATCGAATCAATGATGACACTACCTACTTTGACCTATTCCAGAATAATTCTAAACATGTAATAAAGGACACAATGCCCAATATCACAGTAGTAAGGGATTCCATGCCTATTATTATAGTAGCAAAACGGACTGCAAGCCTAGTATCATATTTATAGGGGGATCCATGCCTGGTATCATAGTAACAAAGGGTAAACCATGCCTAGTATCCCATTTATAAGGGAATCCATGCACAATATCACAATAAGCGATTCTATTAATATGTAGTATCATAAGGGACATCATGCCTGTATAGTATCACAAGGGACTTCATGCCCATATAATATCACATTTATATGAGGACCTCAATGCCCGAATTGATATAACATGTTCAAGGGGCATCATGACCATTTAGTATAATTATTAAGGGTCATCATGCCTAATTTTCATAATTTAGTAGGGTTTCCATGCCCACACATACTTATAAGTAATATACCTTAGCTTTAATATGATCAAACAAATAATTTATAATTCATTTACATTTAATAATGATAATGACATAACTATAACAACCTTACTCTTTTTTACAAAATTAAACATGATTTATTACATAAAATCTCCACTTGATACAACATGGAAGATCAAGAGGTCTAGTTATTTGGGGATTAGAATCATTACATGACAAATTAAAACATGAAATAAAACATATTTACTGAAAACTTCCTTTACATTACCGCTACATTTCCTCATACTTAGCATTACATGGGATAACCTGAGGACATTCATAAGAAAAGGGTGAGCTGTAAAGCCCAGTAAGGGAATAAACATGGAATAATATGAGAAAAACAATACATTTTAGGCAATAGGCATATAAATGGAGCTCAATAGAAACATGAACATAAAGGCATGATAAATCATGATAATCATAACATTGAAATATAGCAACAACACTTAACATGGAATTATCATGAGCCAAGGATCATTCCACATGGAGCATGAGTAAACCATCATTGCACATGAATCATGACTAAACCATAATTTCAATTGAATTAGCAAGATTCAACACTCATTTTATATGAATTATCGTGATACTACACTTTACCCAATTCATTGGAGTGCTATCAGGGCACACCCTTCTTAAACATTTCATTTCATGATAAGTGTACCACATGGATCATAAAACATGGATTCATTAAACATCATCATTTAAGACATGATAAAGGAGTGTGTAATTCATACATTATTATCTTTAAAAAATAAGTAAATGTGCATAAAGTTGAATATCCTTGATAGATAAATGGGCATGGTATTCACTACACAATGAATTTGGCTTGGAAAATTGCGGTGCAATTTTGGCAGCATAACAGCGTGACATAAGAATTCATAAAAATGTTTGATGAGAGAGATAGGGATGTCTCATCATATTTACATGAAATGGACAATAAGTGGGTCATATAGATACATGTCCCAAAAATTGTAATGGAATTTTTATTCATGATATAAAATAATTACTTGAATGTAAACAAGGATTGAGAAATTCCTTATGGAATTTCGACATGGTAATGGGTGTACATGGGAAGAATTTAATTATAGAGAAAGGGGTATCTCATCACTCAAAAATAAATAGGGAAGTATTGGGGAGGTAAAAAAGAATACCCAAACATTTTTAATTGAAAACAAAAGGGCATAAAAACTTAATGAAATTTGGAAAAAAACAAGAAAGGAAGAAATCCCTTACTTGGAAGTGTGATCCCAAAATCTTGGGAGAGGCTTGAGAGAGGATTATTGGGAGCTTGTGGAACCTTGGTAGGATTATAGATCGAGGAGGTAAGGGGTTGGTCGAACTCCAAAGGCTTTTAGTGAAGTGGAAGTGGGAGCATGGGTGGGTTTATATAGGAAAGGAGAGGGAATTATTTATTATTTAGGTTTGGGTCACCACACATTAAACTAATCAAAACCACAAACTAGACCATATTTTTTCCCATGGTTTTTTTCAAAGGGGATTGGAAAACAATATTTTATAAGTTCAATGGCCGAAATTATTAAAATAACAAGGTTGCTTATGTGGAGGTGAGTCACACTCTAAAGAATAGAAATTTAAAAAGACAAAATGTTTTATAAGACTTGGAGGGTCCACTAAAGCTTTGTAAAATAATTAAAACAAACCCAAAATAACATTATTTTAATGGTAAAACATATATCGGCAGAAAATAATTTTTATAGTATTTTATTACATCACTATTGTTTCATTATGATTTCATAAATCACATTATATATTTCAACGGTATTTAATTTTTACCAAAAAATTTGACTATCTCAGAAAATTATGAAAAATTCACCATTGGATAATTTTGAAATCCTGTTTCCAAAAATAATATTCATTTTATCAAAATAATTTTCTAAATATTTGATTTTTTACTTTTAAAATTAAAACTGACATTTATCAAAAATTCATTGGTTTTTGACCAAAACAGCTTTCAAACCTTAATAAAAATTACATTTGCATTCAAAAAATTATATGAAAATTTATATTTAATAAAAATTAATTTAATAATAATAATATTTTATTAAAATATTATTTAATTAAAAAATCCTTTAATTCATAAAAATAGATTAATTAGTTGAATATTTATTAAAAATACTATTTGTCCTCTAAAAACTATTTACAATGTAACAATAAAAAAATGAATGCACATTATTTATAGAAATTTTTTTTACATAGTCATAATTCTAGGGTCTTGTCACATAACGCATTATAAAACCCACATAAGATCAAAGGGTAAGGTGTGAGATGATGACATACTCTTGGGGTGTCTCGGATAACATCGCTCGGGTGGTAATCTCTATTAACTTCCACTTCTACTGTAGTCGGTTCCACTCAAGCTTAACATGTTCAAGCTCAGATTGGGCTTGGTCAAGAGTGAATCCCAATGACACCACCTCATTTACAAGATCCGACAAATGGGCTTCATATGGGGAAATTCTATTAGATGAGGCCATCACTTCCTTTGAATGAGTAAATTGGATTTGTTAAAGCCCTATATTTATACTAATCATGTGATCACTATTCAACAACTACATTAGCAACAATCACAATTCATAATGGTATTTTAAAATCAAAAAAATAAAACCAAATAAGTGCATAAATGTTTCATAACCATAAGAAGACATTTAAATAGACCAATAGGAATTTTCATTAATGAATTTTTGGGTCATTATAATCTCCCCCCTTAAGAAAAATTGCATCCTCGCAATTTGATTACATACAAAAAGAACTCTGAAATTTAATCATGAATTGAGGGTTGATTTAACACCACCATTAATCATTCCCAAACCCTCATTATCACATCAATCATGGAGAGAGAGGGCCCACCTAGTGCAATAATACCTCAATGCACTTTCATTGTCTTCCACTTCCCTAGTCTAGACACAGTCCGTGCAACTTGGATTGTACTGATGGAAAATATGATGCAATTTTCGAAAATAATTATTTCTAACGGACATTTTCAAAACATCACCATGTACCAGGTTTTTGTAAAATAGTCTGACAAAGTCGTATTTTAAAATTTTCAAAATATGGTTCTTCTAGTATATAGCCTATGTTTCCAAAAAGACCGAAAGCCAAGACTATATACATATAGGATGCTTGGAGGTCTCCCTATTTGGAAGCTATTCTAAAATCAAATAGTGCATCATACTCTCTAGATAGTGTGAAGTATTTGAAAATACCCTGATGGCACCTCCCTCATCTTAAAAGGTGGTAGATTTGGGAGCTTAATATTTGATCATAGGTGTGCCATGATACTTGATGATTCCATGGTATGGAAGAGGTGTTTGATATGTCATAGAGCCTCTTGCAAGAAAGTTGGAAATTGGAAAGGGTTTATATGCTATGTGATCTTGACTTCGCAATAATTATAGATAGTAAGTCCCCAGGAAGGGATAAGAGTGTTGTATGAGGTTCTTCCCCTTCCATCCCGAAACTATCCTTTGTCCTGGTGACGAAACATAACAAATTTTGAGTTACCCTCTTGACATGATAAAATTTTGATATAAAACTACTTGAAGTATAATGATTTATTTTTACTTAATGAAAGGAAAATTAGGGGTAACAAATAAAGGGTAATACGAAGACAATAACAGATGACTTATAAATAGATTTTATTTCCTTAACTTATGAATCCCTAGGCTTCAATCTATGTTATCCATGATCTACTTTCTAACATATATTCTTATGGAATTTTTTGATGTCACTTAATAATGGTTTATACTAAGATTGTGAATTTACAAAAGGATATCCCACAGGAGTGTCATAACCAAGAGTGAAACAAGGCCCGTTGTCTTACACTAGGATACCCCGAGTCACGCCCAAAACTCCTTGTCGGGGTTTTCACCCCTAGGTACATTTGTGCTAGAGCCGCCTCTACCAGCTCGTATCCAGACATGGATTTAGTTTCTTGATAAACAAATTACTAAATACTTACCAAAACATGGGGATGTTTTATTATACTTATTCTTGTCTCTTTGTCTTCACTAGGTTTTTCTAATCTTAATCCCAAAAAAACCAAACCTATCCTTTGATATCATCTATAACATCCCTGCTCTTTTTTACAAACTTAAACATGATTTATTACATAAACTATTCACATGATATAACATGAAAGATCGTGAGTTATAGGGTCTTTGGGTCTTAGGATCATTACATAACAACTTAAAACATGAAATTCAACATATTTATTGAAAACTTCATTTACATGACCACTACATTCCCTCATACTTAACATTGCATGGGATAGCCTGAGGAAATGCATAAGAAAAGGGTGACCTATAAAGCACAGTAAGGGAATAAACATGGAATAACAGGAGGAATACAATACATGTTAGAAAATGGGCATATCAATAGAGAAAAATAGAAACATGAACATAAAGGCATGATAAAGCATGATAATCATAACCTTGAAATGTGGCAACAAGACTTAACATGGAATTAGCATGAGCCAAGGCTCATTGCACATGGATCATGAATAAACCCTCATTGAACATGAAGAACAAGTAAACCCTCATTGAACTTTAATTAGCATGAGTCAACACTCATTTCCCATGACTTATCATGATACTATACTTTACCCAATGTATTGGAGCACTATCAGGGTGCACCCTTCTTAAACATTTTATTACACGAATAAGTGTGCCACATGGATCATAAAACATGGATTCATTAAAAATCATCATTTATTCCATGATAAGGGAGTGTGTAATTCATACATGAAACCCTTTAAAAAATAAGTAAATTTTCATAAAGGTGAATACCCTTTATAGAGAAATGGGAATGGTATTCACTACACAATGACTTTTTCATGGAAAATCATGGTGCAATTTTGGCAGCATAACGACATGACATAAGAATTCATAAAAATGGATAATGAGAGATAAAGGGGTGCCTCATAATATTTACATGAAATGTACAGTTAGGTGGTAATATAGATACATTTCAAAAAAAATTTAATGTAATTTAGATTCAGGATAAAAAACAATTACTTGAATGTAAATGAGGAGAGAGAAATTCCTTATGGAATTTTGGCATGGTAATAGGTGTACATGGGATCCATTTAATGAGAGATAAATGGGTATGTAATCTCTCAAACATAAATAGGAAAGTATGGGAGAGGTGAAAAATCATACCCTAATATTTTTAATTTAAAACAAAATGGCATAACAACTTAAAGAAAAGCGGACAAAAATGAGAAAGGAAGAAATCTCTTACTTGGAAGTAAAATCTCAAAAGCTTGGGAATGGCTTGAGAGAGGATTTCTGGAAGATTGGGGAACCTTTGGAGGATTACAGGGAGAGTAGGTCAGGGGTTGGTTAAAATCCAAAGTATTTGAGTGAAGAGAAAGTGGTAGCTTGTGTGGGTTTATATAGGAAAGGAGAGGGAATTCTTTATTATATAGGTTTAGGTCACCAACCATTAAATTAATCAAAACCACAAACCAGACCATGGGTTTTGAAAAATGGGAATGTAAAAAAATATTTTATAAGTACAATGGCCTAAATTCTTAAAATAATAGGGTTGCTTATGTAGAGGTGAGTCACACTCTCAAGGAAAACAATTTAAAAAGACAAAATGTTTTATAAGCTTGAAGGGTCCACTAATGCTTTTTAAAATAAATCCAAAAAATAAAAAATCACATTATTTTAATGGTAAAACATATATTGGCTGAAAATAATTTTTATAGTATTTTATTACATCACTATTGGGTCATTATGATGTCATAAAACACATTATATATTTAAATGGTATTTAAATTTTCCCAAAATTTCGACTGTCTCAGAAAATTAAGAAAAATTCACCATTGGATAATTTAGACATCCTGATTCCAAAAATAATATTCATTTTATCTAAATAATTATCTAAATATGTGATTTTTGTACTTTTAATATAAAAACTGACATTTATCTAAAATTCATGGGGTTTGACAAAAACAGCTTTTAAACCATAATAAAAATTACTATTTCATTAATAAAATTATATGATAATGTATATTTAATAAAAATTAATTTAATAATAATAATAATTTATGAAAATATTATGTAATTCAAAAATACATTAATTAATAAAAATATATTTCTTAGTTGAATATTAACTGAAAATACTATTTGTGCTTTAAAAACTATTTACAAAGTAACAATAATAAAATGAATGCACATTCTTTATACAAAAATAATGTACATAGTTATAGTGATAGGGTCTTGTTCCCTTATAAAACCCCACATAAGACCGAAGGGTAAGGTGTGCGATGGTGATAGACTCATGGGGTGGCTCGGATAACATCGCTCGAGTGGTAATCTCTATTAACTTCCACTTATCTGATAGATAGTTCCGCTCAAGAATAACATGTTTAAGCTCATCTTGGGATTGGTCAAGAGCGAAGCCCAGTGATTCCACCTCCTTTCCAAGCTCCAAAAAATGGGCTTCGTACAGGGAAATTCTACTAGATGAGGCCATCACTTCCTTTTTCTGATTAAATTGGATTTGTTAAAGCCCTATATTTATACTAATCATGTTATCACTATTCAACAACTATATTAGCAATGATCACAATTCTTAATAGAATTTTAAAATCCAAAACATAAAACCAAATAAGTTCATACCTTTTACATAAAAATAAAAAGAAATTTAAATAGACCATGAGTAATTTTCATAATGAATTTTTGGGTCGTTACAATAACCATTGTCTAGCTTAAAAATTGATATGGCATCACCACTCACAACAATTCAATTAATTAAAATTTTCAAATGCACTAGATATACTATGTCGGTTCATTTAATCCATATCAAAATGATATAACTATTTATAATTAAAACCGAACAATCCAATAGTTATGTTGGATATACACTAATGGATACTAAAAATAAATGTAGGAGGGAACACTCAAGGGGGTATCTCACTCTGAGGTTGAAAACTAAATATGAATTTGGGTTCTATCAAGTCATTAGGCTCCAACCAAGGAAACCAATTCCTAGGAGATATAATTTAAGTGAAACGCATTGTGAAACCAATGTGAGAAAAAACAAAACATATTATAAAAAACCAAAAATTGAGGGGTAAATTATAGGCTACCTATCTCATACTCGAAAAAATATCCTCATCGAATATTAGAATTTTATTTTCTAGATTGGATAAAATATGAAGAATGGATGAACACCCTAAAAATAGGGAATATGAGCCTACAACTCGATAACTATATCAATATAAAGAAAAACATAGAATAGAGAAAAGGAATAAAGATATTTTCAATTTATAACAAACGATAATGATGGTGTTTGAATCTGAATTTAGACAAAGATTCAGGATAAAAATCTATGAAGAGGGGAGTTTGAGAGCTCTAACGTGATGAAAATAATCTCATGTATGATATAATAAGAAAGAGAGGTAGTGGGTAAGATATTATATCATTAAGGTAATTTTTTTCATTTCACCCAAGAAAAAAAGGCACATGGTTCTAGCCATATGGTTGGCCAAACCATGCACTAAATGTGTAAGGCTCACTACCCTGGATGAGAACCCACATGGTTAGGCCACATGGTTGGGGAAACCATGCACCAACCATGTGAGTCACCTATACTAAAAACTATAGACATCCCATATGAAAATGAAACCCCTGGTGAATTATTAGGGAAAAACATTCATCCTGCTTCACCCCACTATCAAGTCCCGTATGGTTAGGAGAGAATGTCTGAGCTGGGTCACATGGTTTCTACTAACCGTGTAGCCTATTGTTTTTCTCCACCGTTTGGAGTTAGATGTTCTAAAAAAGACTTGGATACCCCTATAACCTTTCCAATCGTAAAGGGAATCCATATTAGTTTCATAAAAATAATTAGAACAAATTAAAAAGGAACCATACCTTGAATAAAGACCAAGTTATTACACTGTAAGACCAAAAGATGCCTAGACTGGGTCATCCCATGGGACTCATGACTCATTTGTGATCCAAATCCATGTAATATAAATTCCATGCCTCTATATGAAAATTATATCTTTACTAATTTATTTTATTTAACAAACTTTTCATTTCTTTTTATTATTATTTTTGAATATATAGTGATGTCTAGATCATCTACTCTAGGCACAACCACAAACACTAAAAAGGAAAAAATTTCCATTTTTGACAATTGATTTAAAATTGCCTAACTATGTATAGTTATTTTGACTCTTCACCCATTTGTGTTGGATATTTTCTTACATACCAAAGATACATGGGCCATATAACTCACATATAGGTCAACCCCATGTTTAACTATAAACATGTTCTAGAAGATAACTATTAAACTATGTAGTACCGATGTCCTCTCCCTATGATGTTATGTTTTATAGTAATTGCCTTCATCAAATGAAATTAAACTGTGAGGTGGGGTTTCCATCATAAATGAATCTAAAATAATAGTGCTGACTATTATTTAAGGAATATTTCCCCCATAAATGAGATCTCAATCCTTGTAGAAGTATTTTTAATAGAGTTGTCCTATAACTAAGAGAATATGTGCCCCTCCCATTCCTTACATACAAGATAGATCTATGTGTGGAATATTACTTTTTAAGAACTATGAACCTGATTGATCCCCATCCCAATGGGATATATGGAATTGTCTATGTAATCGACGATGGACCTAACCACTATCCTCTTGAATAGAATATGGACATTCCCATTTTTTATTGTATGAGTCTGATATACATTGGAGATTTCAATATGGGCTCACTTTATTTGGGAACTATTCTTGGAATAAAATGAACCTTTTCCATACATATGAGCCATATCTATATATGGGGGATATTTTCATCTCATGAACTATATATACTACTGGAAAAGAGGTATATACCCACATTTTTTCAAAAAAACCATGGGTAAGGGTTGGTATGTGAACCTATACCCACGGTTTTCCAAAACCGTGGGTATAGGTCACCTACACCCACAGTTGTGCCGAAAACCATGGGAATAGTTTTATTTTAAGACTTATACCCACAATTTTCTCCAAAACCATGGGTATAGGGTATTTTCTGAAGACCTATACCGACCGTTCTTCAAAACCATGGGTATTGGGGTTTCTTTTGAATCTCCATACCCACAGTTCTCCTGAAATGTGGGTATAGCTTCCCCGCGTTATGGAGGGGAAATAAAATTAGGTGAGACATGAAAAACATTTTGTGGGAAGACAATTTTTTCATGGTTTATATTAATATATTTAATTTAATATAAATATATAATTTAAAAAATTCTTCAGTTTGGTTGGTAAATACATCTCTGCGGTTTCTATAGGTCGCCGGTTCGAATCCCTCTCGCTACGTGTTTTGAATTTAAATTCCACACTAAATTATATTAATATATATATGCAGATATACAGGCATATAATAATTAAATGTCGCATCTTGTTTGGTCTGTTTGTAGGGTGCTCCTGCGAGGTGCTCTGTGAAACGCGAGTTCAAATCCCTCTAGCCGTGTTTTTTGAAATACCACACTAGATTATATTAAAATAAATACATAGATATATTTATAAATTAAAATTAAACATGGCTGCTCAGTTGGTCCGTTGGTTGGGGCGCGCCTGTGAGGTGGAGTGTGAGGTGTGGGTTCGATTCCCCCCGATGCTAGAATTTTTGAATTTCAATTCCCCACAGTTTTCAAACCGTGGGGTCTGTTGTGTGCCACACTGGAATAGAGTTGTGCCACATTTGACTACCCTATACCCACAGTTCTCTAAAACTGTGGGTATAGGCTGAGACCCCTATACCGACATCGTTCCAGCCCACGGTTCCCAAAACTGTGGGTATAGGCTATACCCATAGTTTTGGGGGCTATACCCACGGTTTTGAACCGTGGGTATAGGTCATTTTTCCAATAGTGATATAGATTGATTCCTACCCAATAAAGGATATACAGTGATTCATGGATCCCACATTCTAGGCTTAGCCTCAATATGGTAAAAATTACCCATCCCTATATATGAGTTATATCTATGTAGGGATGTTTTCACAAGAATTAAACATGGATTTATTTCTATCCATACAAGATATGTAGTGAATCTAGGATCCCATATCATAGTCATAGATTCAATGTCCAAAATAATAATTCTTTTTTTTATTTCCACTATTTACGAGGTAGATTTTTGTCAAGGATCTTTTTATCCTCAAGAACTACATGTTGATTGAATCATATCAACACCAAATTCAGATAAATACAAGGAAACCTTATCATGGGACTATTTGTAATGTGAAAAAAATATTTTTCCTTCTACCTAAAAATGATCCTGATCATTATAAGTAATATTTATAAAAGAACTAAGTATTGATTTATACTTGGCCTGTAAAGATATATAGTGGTGCATGGGTATATTATCCCTAGACCAGTCGTAGGTTCACCACTATCATAACCATTATTGGTTCCTTATCCATATCAAAAGAAGTCACCCTTTTTTGGAGGTAATACTGTAAATATACCTCCCACCAATGAATGTATCTCCCATTTTGAGATTCATTCACCATTATGATATAGTAAAAAACTAGAGACCATACACCCAGATGATAAGAGACAACTTCTCTATTGAGAAGAAACATTACTTTTCCCCAGAATATGAATTTGATTAATGTAGGTTGAAATTTACCTAAGAACAATATTTAGAATGATTTATTTCCATACATGATACTTAGTGATGCCCTGATTTTATATCCTTATCCCATATTCAATCCCTAAAATAGTTATAACCCCCTTTATGCAATTCATACAAGTCGGATATATAAAAGAGAGAATACCATAATACTACAACATTTTTCATTATTGTAAAAAAAAAGTATTATAATTCCTCATTTTTACCTTTATGTGTTATTCACCATCACTTTATTTAATGGACACATGATTTGTGAGATCCATTTTCACTTCCTCTATATATGATTCAGATATATTTAATGGTTATTTATTTTCCATAACTAATAATTAAATGATTCCCACCATTACAAGATACAAATCAATTCTTAGATAACTTATCCCAATACCAACCACATGTTTCTGAAAAAATGAACTCTCTTACAATATTGTTTGAATATTTTTATTGATACTTCATTCTCCCAGAAGACCTTCTCTAAGGTATTACTCAATTATATTTCAACATTCATGAGTTGAATATATGAAATAGAAACATAAAAAATATTGTGTGTGGATTTATAAAATATTCCCTCCCTATATATGTGATTGGTCAATTTAGTGAGGTATATAAAAGTGATGTGT
Source organism: Viscum album (assembly GCA_963277665.1). Taxonomy (NCBI): domain Eukaryota; kingdom Viridiplantae; phylum Streptophyta; class Magnoliopsida; order Santalales; family Viscaceae; genus Viscum; species Viscum album. The sequence goes on from OY728145.1 coordinate 513,289,816, forward strand.
GGATTGATTAATATCCCTATATGATGTATAGTGATTCCATGATTCTCAATCCCATGTACATCCATAATGTCTAGAAAAAAATGTGTCTCCTTCTATATGTACACTCTTGAATTAAAAAAATTTATTTCACTGAAAGAACTATATGTGGCCTTATTCTTATCCTTATAAGATGCATAGTGATGCCCAGAGGGGTCAAACCATAGATTTTTTCAAATTCCATTTACTCATCTTGGAGACCAATCAAATAACCTATCATTGATGATGAGTCTTGTTTGTTCTCATCACCAATATGAGTGTCTTACACTTCACATGAAAATCAAGTCCACATAAAAGCATAAATGGGTAAAGGAACTCCTCCTTTGTATAATACATATCTACATGAGAGTTTTCAGTATGAGTTCTCTCAAATGTAAACCAATTTTATGGTCAGATATCCCCAATATTTCATGTACCTCATTAAAACACACCATTAGAAAGTACATGATGAGTTATTCTATGACCACGTATTGTTTATCACAATGATCATTACTAACATGATCTTAGATGTTTTTTCTGATTACACTATTTAGAGAATCATGACTAATGATGAGGGGCATAAATGGTAATCCTTGAAAGACTGTAAACTACACAAGATTTCTTAATTCATATAGAATTTCCTTTCATTCACATGGTTATGGTCTACATAATGTTTTCTTATGTATGATTCAGATCCATGTAAGGGGACCTAGTATAGAGATATTTATCTATCACCTTATATAAGGATAAAAATTCCCCAAATCTCATCCCAATTGTAAAATGATAAACTATCAATCAAAATTTCATTATTATATAAATTTAAACTGTAAAAAACATGAGTCATTTTCACATGAAGGTTAACTGCACATATTTTTGTCCTTGTTTCATGACATCAAATTGCATTGGATATTTTCAATTATCACTATTTATCAGAGGACAAAAATATTTAGAACATTTAAAACTAGGATTTTGGGTTACTCCATCATCATTTAAAGAACCTCAATCCGTAAAAAATACTTTTATTCATGAGTGTCTCAGGTTTCTAAAATGCAATCATGACCCTTCAAATGGAGTGTATTCGGATTCAAGGGACACACTGATTGACTATGTTTACAAGCCATTGGAACTTTCATATGAGATAATGGTCTATCAACCAAATATGTATTTTCCTTGAAAAAGGGTACTCTAATCCTTATGACCCTTGAAATCCATGAAATGGAGTCTGTCATCCAAGATTTATTCTGGGTTGTCTCTTGAGTTTTTCTCCCATACCATTACACATGATCCAAAAAACCCTAATCCAAAATTGATAAACTCTTTATTCCCCATTCAAAACGTTGTAGTAATATTCTGAGCCCTAGGATCCCTAATTATGTTATTATCTCTGACATATTATTTATATTTATCAATATTAAACCATCTTAAACTATGTGTAGTTTTTTGATGATGTGACACCATAAAATACATTCCTTTATGGTCCATATAGAAATACCCTAAACATCAATTTAAAGAGATACAAAACTATTAAAACTAAATTCTTGAAAAGGGTGTTATGTGTAAAAATTAAGTCTCCACTCTCTATAGTCTTAATCTACACATCTTATGAAAATTTTAGTGGGATATTCCAAAAAGGAACAAATATTTAAGGGTATAACCCAGGACCCTAGACGAAGTTGATCTATACTCACTGGTCCCTAATAGTCTATAAAAAAATCAGAGCAATGAATTATCACAACCCATTACACTGATAATGTGTTCAGTACATGAATTTAAAAATTTTAGGGTCTATAACCCTCCTTCAAAGAGTAATCCCCATAACCAAATTTTTTTTCTTGAGAATTTGAAGCTTAAAAGATATTTCTTAGCCATTAGAAAAGAGATTATCCAACTTTAGGGGAACCTTAAATTGATTATTCATATAAACCAAAACAATTTCGTATGATCCCATAGGATATTTACTAGATGGATCTTTATCTTTCAAAAAAGGATCCTATAATCCCTGTGAGACCTGGTAGCATATTAGTGGATCTCATCCCCTCAATGTGATTAGAGTATATCCTCAGCATGTTTTCATAATATCTTCATCCTTATTTCAACCTCATTATGTCAGGATTTACACATTCAAAAATCTATATATTCAGTTGGATTCAACCTCCTCAATGTTAAGTTACAATATACCATACTCATAGTAAAACTATGGATGCATTACATTATTCTTAAACCATTTAGTTGTCCTTATCATGCGACCCTAAACCACATGAATTATAGGTCTTAGCTTCATGGTCATAAACCGAATGTCCCCTTTTCTAAGGTGGTATATACTTGAAATCATCCCTTCCTTGACATCATGCTTCACATGAAAATTATGATATGAACTATCTTTAGTGTTCCAAAACCCCCCTTATAAAACATTTTCTTCATACCATACTTCTTTGATCAAGTGTTTGAATCTCTATTAATCTTTCATCATCCTTGGTGGAGTGTATCTGACATCAAGGGGTCCTCATATTGAATATTAATATAATACCCTAGTAGCTTTATACGAGCCTATGTATTATTCACCAGATACATATTTACCTTGTAAAAATGATCCTTTTATCCCTATGTTCCATTGTTGTTTTATATAAAAAATCACATTGGAGTGATTTTTGAGTGTCCTTAGTGTGTTTTCCTCATCTCATAATCCCGAGTTCTAAATATTTATTTAATAATTTTCAAAATCCATTATATAACTACCCAAAGAAGTTTTGACATCCTTTACTAAATGTCACCACATACCATACCTGTTTCTGAAGTAAGTGTGTGGGGTTCTAGAATAATTCATGAATATTCATCATTTATGATCCAATCCATGTCTTGTGTTCCATAATCTACAAAAAATATTATGTGGCCCTTGATGAGGATTATACTTAGATTCAAGGTACTCTCTATTTGGATACACATGTCTACCCCTAGATCCTATATATGATCTCCCTAATTATCAACCATAGGCTTTTTCACCTAGAACAAAGGTCCTCTGATCCCTATGAGCATTTATAATACTGTAGTGGAACTCATCACCCTAGTGTGATTCACAACCATCCTCAACTTCTATATAGAATTTCATTATCCTGAATCAATATCTTTGAGGAATCAGTATAGAATTCATGATGTTGTATTTTTTTCTCAATATATGAGTCAACGTATATGACCTTAAACTACAACAACATATGCTCCAAGCTATATGACCTTAAACTACAATAACAGAAGGTCCATGTTATATGATATCAACATAAATAAACATATAGTCAAAGCTCTATGAAGATAAAATTTATCATTGTAGGGATAAACATATTGGGCCTAAAACATAATCAATTAATTGATCTGCCATGTATGACATCAAACTATATCAATTAAGAGTCATAATACTCACCATATTGAAAACCCATACATGATAGTCTATGTAAAAGTTGGGTATCTTCTTGGAAGACACACACCTTGTGTGACCTAGAAAAAATTGATCTTCGATGAAAACAAGATATATAAAAGATGTTAGGTCAAAAACACACAAAAGGTAGACTAAGAAAAAGTCAAATTCTTACTTATGATACTTTACATATACAAGTATGAAGAAAATGTCATGGAAATTAAAAAATAAATTAATCTTGTGAGGCCCATTAGATGGACCTAGTAACATTCAAACATTTATCACTATACTTATGGACTTAAATTTTTTAGAGAACTGCCAATCTATGTCAAATTCACCAAATCACCCTTTTAAGCTAGACAATTTTGGAAGGACTAGACCTGAATGTTTATGATGGTGTTTATATCGATGGAATTCCATGATGCATGCATAAGAGGAATCCATTTGACTATAGTGATTGAGTTCAGAGTTGGGTTTACATAATATAATGAACAATTCTAACATGTTAGGAAATATATATGATATTGAGTCATAAAGATGTCATGAATATGGTTAAAATAGAAGAATTAATAGGATTTATAACAACAAACAGAATCATAAAGATCTATTCCTTAATAACTCTGAATATAGGGAAGAATATCTACAGCCTCGAGTCACTCCCATAATCCCCCCCAAAAGGGAGAGTTCTATGAAGTAAATCATTATGATAGGAAAGCATCAGATAACCCCACAAGTCCATCAAAATAGACCCTAGATTAGTTATGCATTAATACAATAGATCTTTTAACATAGTATCCATCTAGGCATCTTTTTATAATGAATCTTCCAAGAAAACACCATCAAACGTAGCCTTCTATACCATGTCTATGAGTCTCTATTTCTCTTCCACAATCTTCTTCATAAAATTACATATATAGAAAAAACATGATATCTTCTTTTAAAGCCTATAAATATTGGAAAATATATAATTGAACCAATATTGGTAAGTGTTAATTTTAGATTCCCATAAGGAGATCTTGCTCTGGGCCTCATTTCAACATTTTCTAGATGAAGACTTGGCCTTTGCTATTGATACTCTCAAAAAAAGATCCATATTATTATTTCTAATGAAAACAAAATCCTTATCCCTTTTATAAATATCATAATATTAAAACCATCGACAAATAAGGTTTTTGAAAATGTTTGATGGTGGCTTAATTGGTCCTTAAATTCTTCTAAGGTCCCCTCTGTGATCATATTTCAAATGCCAACCACACATGTTAACATGAATGATGATTAGTTATTGGGTGTTATTAGACTCAAATAAAGCCTAGTATGTTAATGAGAATGTATTTCATGACCATTTCACAAAGATAGGTACTTTTCCCTATATATCTAAGTGTTATTTCCTTTGAATAGACTTCTATTCAACTCATTTCAGTGATAAGGGATCCCGAAGTGAAATTTTTTGGGTCCTCTGAGCTCTAGGATGGAGCTACTGCAATAAAAAATACAACACACTTTTAGGTATAAGATAAATGTTATCATTAGATAGTAAAAATTCATAAAAATCATTGAGAACATACCTTTCATAGCCATGTCAATAACAACTTCCGTCACCATGACCACAAATTGTGGAGTGATGAAAACATTTTTCTAGGATGACTGAATTTGGGACTCAGAATATATCCCATATATTGAATATTTATAGATATTATATCAAGGGGATGTTATAACAAAAGGGCCCCACTAACATCACAAACACCCCACCTTAACTTGGCCATTGAATCCTGGCCTGCCAAGAACCACCAGTTTCCCTATAGACACATGCCACCTACCTGGGGTCTACCCACATGTCTGAACAAGTCATCATACTAATAAATGTAACCCTGGGAAACTCAAATTCTTATAGTGTGTTTTTCCTCACTCATACAAACCCTTATAAACTTCCTAGGCAGTCACCCATCCTAACCACTACTCAAGGAAAAACATGATTAACTGTGGAGTTCTAATTAGTTAGGATCCTGAAAATAAATGTTATATTTTTTGAAATGGATAGTAAAATTTAGTATTTTTTCCCTTTATAATTTTCTGGGTGTTGTAATCACTCCCCCCTTTAGAAAAAAATGTCCCCATTCTGGACCCAACATTTCAATCCTAGTAATGCCACCACACTTCTGAATTGGTTCCTATTCTAATAAAAATTTAATAACTAGGCCCCAATTCAGCAAAGACATCCCACAATAACGTTTTCTATTGGATCATGTTCTTACAGGAGCCACTAGTTTCTTTACAAACTTGGGGTCTACTAACTTGGCCCACCCACAAGCTAGAAATGGTCATCGAATTAATGAATGTCCCTATATGTTAACACATGTTATCGAATTGTTTTTTCCCTCACTTAGACACACCCTGAGAAACATCCTAGGAGTTCACCCATCCTAACCACTACTTGTGTACAAGCACACTTAACTATGTAGTTCTAATCAGGTTAGCTCTCGAGAATAATGATGCACATTGTTTACATGTGTAGTAAAATTTAAACTTTTAACCCATTATATTTTCTAAGGTATTAAAACTACAAGGGAAAAGAGGATATTAGAAATTATAACATAGATCCAATAGTGTATTCCATTTTCAAAGGAGTGCTTACCCTTGACCAGTGATGCATCAATTATGGCTCTGTTACTAAAAGAATAGTTTCTGACATCAGGGTTTTCTAAAAGTGCACTCACAATTCTCTGGTCAAGGGGAATGAGTGTTATTGTACCAGCCTCAGAAACTGAGTCCAACCCTGTCTAGATCCTAAAAGAATCCACCACACCCTATAACCCATCTAACTTATTAGGGACTATTGGAGGAATACAAGGCGTATTCTTCTTAGCCGTATAATATGTGGACCTAGAAAGAGCCTGGTGAGAACCTGTACACATAAATAGATCATGATAAGATATATAATTCATTAAAATAGAAATTATAGTTTGACAATTATAAGAAATAATTTATTTGGAAAAATTTATGTTCATAACTAACCCCACCCGCTTACTCATCTTATTTTTATCCATGGAAGAGAATTCAAAAGAAACAACCACTGGAGTTACTAGAGGTGGAAATGAGAGAGGCATGTGAAGTGTTATTTTTGGATTAAAAACCAATGCCTCCATAAATTACATATGATCAGGAGATCCTTAGTCACTTTCCTCCCAGTCACTATCTATGTCAGCCTTAGTTTTTTTGGTCCCAATAAAATATATCAGGGAGATGAATAGTGATCAAATCTCTCCAGCTTCCTAAAATATAAATGGGAAGGAATATCAATATAGTTTTGATAATAGTCAAGGAAAATTAGGGTAATTAATAAAATTATATTACCTATTCACTAGAGTTTTATTATCTTCCCTCATCTTTTCCAAATTATTTTATGATGGAAGTCATCATTAATCTAACCCTAGATGCAACATCCTGAGTTTTTGGAGCTGGTTGAATTCCTCAACCCATTTAAAATTTTTGGAGTTTGGTGAGTAGGCCAACACTTTTATTGATATTTTGAACTTAATTGTGAGGATTAAATTTACCAAATACATTTTTTAGATGGTTTTAGAGGCTTGGGAACTACCTTAGGGTTTTGGTTATGTTTCAGATGCATTAGAGGCTGAAAACCCATCATTTAAGGGTGAATAGGTATAGGTGCATGGGTTCGACAAACCGTGAAGCCTCCCAGTAGAATATGTACATCCCTATAGGTCATTTTAATATGGATTTACAAAACATTTAGGAGGGGTCTCATAACCATGTCATATAAATACAATTTATGACAGAGGGACTAAAAATAGTTTTGGAAACTGTGTGGTCCAACTATGCACTGTGGGGTACCTAGACAGTGGGTACCACATAGTTGGACCATGATTAGCCAAATAGTGTGGCCAATTAAAAAGTTTGAAAATAAATTTTTACCCTTTCCCACTATTTCTATTCATCCTCATATTTTCTCCATTTCAATCGAATAATAGAGGAACTCTACAATTTATTTCTCTCATAATCTTTGAGCCACACTCTTTATCCAAGTTCCAATCTTCTCTCCATCAGTATCATTGGAACCATATTAGTAATTAATTTGAACCCCTTTCTTCTTTTATTCATTTATCTCTCTATACAAAACACTAAATCCATGTAAGTATATTTACACTATTTTATGGAGTTTATCCAAAAAACTAACTTTATTCTAAATTAGATTGAGTTAGAGGTAGATATCATGTGAGAGAGTGTCTACAAAAATTAGGTTAGTGGTGCCTAGATTTCTATTTGAATTTTTTTTTGTGTTTTGGGGGGTGGTTTAATGAGTGTTCTACTAGGTTGACCAAGAGAGACCCCATAAATTAAATGTTTATCTTTTAAATTAACTAATTAAACGTTATATATGCCTATGGGCATTCTCCCACTCATCCACAAATATTTTTAGCCTCGCGAGAGGCTTCGGACCGTGGGAAGTTTAGGTCAGGGTGTTTATTTATTTAAATTTAAATTTGTGGATATTTATGATGGTTCAATGGGAACATGATGGGATTATACCAAGGATTTAGGTGTTGATGACCACTTAGATTGAGGAAATTCATTTTCCAATTTGGGTGAGGCCCGAATACTAAGATTGATGTTTATCATGTGTTAAGATAATTGGTCATTAGATTGAGGTGATGAGGTTTTCAGGTTATTGGCATGAATCATGTGATATTGTATGGTGCTGAAAATCAGAGTGAGTGACATGTTTTTAGGGGAATGAGGTACCAAGATGATGTTCCTTAGGTACTATGATGGTGATTTCCACTCACCCGGTTTGGCAGACACATTGTTAGAGTTGTTTTTACATAGACATGACTCATATGATGCGGTGGTGTAGACCAATCATGTTGGTAAATTCCTCCGTTAGATGAAGATTAAGATTTTGTTTACCATTAGTGAGGTTGGAGGTTATTTCCATAGAAATCCAAATGGATGGTGAGTATCCATTGGTTGATGGTGTTCATACAGTCAGTTGGGTGATAAGGCTCACCGTATATTGGGGCTGTTGGGATAAGAATATTTGGGAGGGTGGATATCTCCATTTTTCAAGACTATTACTATTGAAATGATAGTGTTATTTGGAAGACATATATCAATATTCCTCAGATGTTATGCTTCGAGCTGGTGAGTACTTGTCTGAGATTAGGTCATTGGGGATGGGTACTTGTTTGGGAGTTCCTTCAAAATTTATGTTAGGTGTTGGTTGGAACGAGGTGCCAATGATACTTCTACAGGAGGTGACAGAGGAACCTTCGACTTTTTATCTAATAGGTGATGCCTTGGGATTTATACTAAGATCCTATCCACTATATTTAAATCAATTATGGCCAAAGCATATGATTTATTCTTTATGGCTATTGAGCACAAGGGAAGCAGATTATATTAAATGATGTGATGTGCCATTTTATTATTTTTAGTATACACTTGCTTTATCATTGATGTATGGTAGGCATATGTTGGTGGTAGGGTATATATATTTATTTTTGTATAATACATTGGACTATAAAGAAAAATATAGATTTTATTCTTTTGTGATTAGTTAAGGGACCAAGCTTATGAGTTAGACCTTAGTGGTTATTTCAGACCTTTTTCATGGGATGGATGGAAAGGTACCTTATAGGTTCTTGCATCAGTTGAAGTTTACTTGATTTATGTCTTTAATTTTTGATCATCATGCTTCTATATTTATATTGGAGGTCATACATTGAAAAATATTTATTCTTATTGTCATATATATCCTGACATGTATAAATTTTTATCAACAAATGATATTGCGGTGTTTAATTCTGTAAATGATATACTTTTATTTGTTGATTATTTACTATTGCATTCTAATTGTGCTTCTTTTATATTATGTTATTGGTCTAGTGTTTTATGGTATTTCCTTATACCATATTATATTCATATATATTGTGTTATTATTATCATAACTATAAGGTATATTCTCCCCACTATTACCTATTTTAACCATCACTACTAGTTTTTAGACTTTGGCGTATGGGGAGGTGCATTTAAGGCCTAGTGATAAACAAGTCCTAATCACTGTTCAGTTGGGAAAAAGGTTGAGGCCCTACAAATGGTATCAAATGAGTTTAATTTACCTTTTTGAAAATAAATATTTGAGTTTGGGTAGATCATAGAATAATATGTTGTCGAAACTGTGTTTATAGCTCATTTTTTGGTGCCAGCAGCCCCATGAACGAGGGACAGACCAAGTTTCCAGTGGTGGGAAATTGCTATTATGCTATTTTATTTTACTGTTAATATGATTTACACCTCAAGTGGTGCACTTGGATGTAATATTTATCTGTTATTATGTGTGACCCTTTGTATGGTATGGAAAGCGGGGATTTTGGACCCATTGCTTGGTATGGCGATGAAGGATTTTAGACCCTTGTCCCATTATGGAAAGATAGGTTTTATTATTATTCCTAGATAATATAATATAATGATTGATATATATATATATATATATATCTGTGTGTGTGTGTGTGTGTCACTATTATAAATTTTTTGCGATCATCATTGAGAACCTGGATTGCGCTAAGAGAGGTTGGGTTGTTTGAAGTGTCAACAAAGGTATCTAAGTACTATCTTCCTACCTAGCCTCTTATTGGTGGAATTCTACTCACCCAACCTAGGTATGTGGTTAAAAACATATATGAATGTGATGTGAAATATATATGGGTCTGAATCTGATAGGATTTTTCACAGATGATGATAAGGGGTGGGATGTTTAAAATGGAAATAATGAAGCTATGCAATGTCCTCCTGCCTAGCCTCTCTTTGGTGGAAACATACCCAGCTACCTCAGATTGATATGTTTCACCCGAATTTGATGTGGGTTGGTGAGGGGCCATATAGAGAGATTTATATGTGATACTTGGCTCTGATATGGGTAGGTAAGGGGCCAAGAGTACATATTTAATGTGACATGGTTGCGTTGTGGGAGTGTAAGGGTGATGAGATCATGTCGGTTGTTACATACTTCCCTATCTATGTTATATATATAAATATGTTATAATGGATGTATGACCAATAAATTGGTATTCAGAGGGTTTCCACATGGGTGGATCCTAATGGAGCTTTAGGAGGGTGATGATTTGGTGCCACACAAGCATGCATAGGTTAAGATCCCTGAGGGCCGGGATAAGGACCAAGAGGGTCAGGTCGGGAATGATCCACAAGTACATGAACATGTATAGGCTCTAATACTAGAAGGGAAGCTTCCATATTTGACAGATTTTGGACCATGTATGGATTTTTAGCTCAGGTGAAGATTGGTTTATTTCATCCATAGGATTGACATGGGATCTTAGGATGTGGATCCTTCTATAGAATTATTGAAATAAGATTTCTAGTCACAAAAATACTTTTGTTCGTGGTGAAGTTCAACCATAGGTGGATAGGAACTAGGTAGAGTTAGTACATACCATCTTCGAGTATCTTGAGACACCCCCAATCTTTATGGTGATGTTGGATACCTACATAATCAATGTACTAGAAAAGTTTTGGTGGAATGTACAAGTTTATGAAGGGAGACACAAGGTACTGTCTTGGAAATATTTTGAGGCAAGGTTCTTTAAGAAAATATTCCCTAAGATGATGAGGTCAGAGTGAGCTTGGGAATTATTAAACCTTTAGTAGGGAGATATGTTCATCAGGGACTATGCATATATGTTTATGGACTTTTCTAAATTTTAACATGGTATGGTGGGAAATGGAACCTTGAGAGTGAGGAATTTCGAGGATGGTTTATGACATGCCATATGGGTGTAGGTAAACATCTTCAGGTTATCCTCATTATTAAAGGATTTGAATCAACAATTGATAGAAAAGGGAAATTTTATGGACTGATCATGCTTGATCTATTTGAATACCTAAGGATATTTTAGCAGTGATGCTATAGATAACAAGAAGCAAGGCTGAGAGAAGTCTTAGCAGGGAATTCATGCCAGAGATTCGAACATACCACCAAGGAGTTGGTCATTGATGGTGTGCTTCTAGTGTGGGTAGGAAGGATATTTGTGGACGTAGTCTAATCAGAAACTGAAGGAGTTCCAAGTATACGACTAGGTTACTAATGTCTAGAGGTTCTAAATAAATCCTTACCTAATAGATTACAGTCATGGACTAGAGTAAACTTAGGGTTACGAGGTCAGATCGGGAGTGGTTCAAGGAACTGGTAGGAATGATTCATCTTCACACAGAGGTCATGAGAAAGATAAAGTGACCATCATAAGGGTTAGTAGTGAGTGAATAGTGTAGCACCATAGGGAGGTCTGACTTTCGGTAGTTGGGTTTCAGGATAGGTTCATGATGTTGAGATAGCAGGGTCAGAGTAAACTGGTTAGCCAATAATAGCCATAGATATTCCACAGGTGTGATCGAGGAGATTTTATTTTGGATATGGATACTTTTTCTTATAATGTATTCTTTTGGGTGTACGAGGTGCATGGGATGTAATATTTGGACTAATAATATGCTAGTTATTAGGTTGGAATCAACTCAGATATGATATATATAAAGATATGATGTGTATGGAACCAGGATTATTTATGGGAATCAATGAAATAAAGGATTACATGATTTAAACTAAAAAATGTTCATAGATGTGATGTGGGATTTATGTGATTTGTGAGGCCCCAGGATTTCTTACGGGAATTCGATGCGATGCATGACCTCATAGGGGCCATGTTTGACATGGGCATGAGGTGGGTATCTGATGATGTGTGGTAGGTGATGGGTATATGATGTGGAAAGAGTATGTTGTGAGGACTGGATGAGGTAAAAGAGTGATTATTCTTTATGGAATGAATTTTGAGTCTAGATATAGTCAACAAAACATTAGATTATTTGAGTTTTGGGTCATGAAGAGACTGGGATAGGTGACTACTAAGGTGGAGAGAGCCTTGAGAAAGTTAACCTATGAATTTATAATTGGGGATAGATAGAGGAGATTCGACGGATATGGATATGTTTGGTACCATCTTTGGGTAATATTTTATAACTCCATGATAAGATATTTTAAGTTATGGAGACTATAATATCTAGTGTTTTTGGAGAGGGTCAAATTCCTCAACTCATTTGAATTTTTTGGTGTTTGGTGAGCATACCAACTATTTTCATAATCTTCATAACATGATTACATGAATTCATTTGAACCTATACCACTTTTTCAGAAGGTTTTAGAAGGATAGGAAATATATAATGGTTTCAGTTGGGTTTTAGGTGTGTCAGAGGATGAAAACTAAATATCCAGGGTGCGCAAATAGTGGCGTATGATTTCGAATAACTGTGTAGCCTCCCAGGAGAAACCAAACATCCCTCCAGGTGCTCTGAACATGGTTTGAAAAACCATTTAGGAGTGGGTGCATAAATGTTCAAGAGATATATAGTTTTTGGAAGAGGGATCATGCATGGTCTATGCATGGTTTGGGAAACCATGCATAGTGGGGTACCTATATGGTGGGTGCCGCATGGTTGGTGCACAGTTAGCCAAACCGTGCAACCAAATCATGCAGCCCATTAAAAAGTGCGAAATCACCATTCTTCCCTTGCCACCTATTTCTCTTATTCCTCCCCCAAGATTTAAGCCATATTCTTTGTCTAAGATTTGATATTCTCTTCATCATCATGTTGGAATTGTTTTAGTAATTCATTTGATCCTACTTCTTCTCTTCTCATTTTATCAATAAATATGAAGTGTAAAGTTCATGTGATATGATTTACCCTATTTTTAGGGTGTTCATAAAAAATACTGATTTATTACAAATTGGATCTAGTTAGAGGCCAATATCTGGAAGGTGAGTGTCTACCAACATGAGGTTAGTGGTACTTATATTTCTCTTTGATTTCACTCGTGTTTTGGGGGTGAGTTCTTGATAATTCTATTGGTTTGTCTGAGAGATACTATATAATTTAAATGGTTGTCTATTAAATCATTTAATTGATCATTGGATATGACTATTAGAATTCTCCCACCTATCTATAAATGGTTTTCAAATGGTGAGATGATTTAGACCTTAGGAAGATTATGCCTGGGTGTTTGTTTATTTATATTAATATTTATGATTCTTATAATGGTTCCATGGGAACATGAAGGGATTGGCCCCATCATAGAGGTGGTGATGACCACCTGCATTGAGGTGATGTGTTTTTCAAGTTGGTTGAGAACCATATACTATGTGTGATGTTGATCACAGATTGGGTGACTTGGTCATCAGATTTCGGTGATGATGTTGTCAGGTTATAGGCATGGATCATGTGATTTTGGATGGAGTTGAATATAATAGTGATAGAAATGGTTTCAAGGGATTGAGGTTAATGGATGATGTGGATTAGGTACTATTTTTGTGATTTCTTCTCATCATATTTGGATGATGTTCCTTATGAGTCAAGTGAACACAGATAAGACTCAAATGATGAGGTAATGTTGAGCACTCATATAGGTAGAGGCCTCTATTATATTCAGCTTAGGATGGTGTTGATTGTTAGTGAGGTTGGAGGTTCTTTCCATATAAAGCCACATGAATGGTAAGGATCTATCGATTGATGGTGTCAATACCATTTGTTGGGGGATGAGTATCTCTATATGATGGGGCCATTCAGATGAGAATATTTGGGATGAAAATTATCATTATTCCTCAGGAAATTGGATATTGAGATAATTGAGTTATTTGGAGAACAAATATCAGTTGTCCTCTGATGTCGTTCATTGAGCTAATGGGTACTCTTCTGATGTGAGGTTCGTGGGATAGAGTACATGTTTGGGCATGCAGTCGGGACATCAGTTATTTATTATGATACAATGTGTCAGTTGGCTTAAGGTTTTGTACATAATTATACCAGAGATTCTTGAAGGATCTCAATCTTATTGTATAATAAAGTATGCCTTTGTATTTATTCTAAGGATAATATCCACTAAATTTGTAATGAATATGGATGAAGCATGTGATTTATTCCTTGTGGATGTTTATTATAAGATAAGTATGTTATATTAAACAATATGATATATTGATTTATTATTATTAGTATACACCTTATTTAACATTAATGTAAGTTAGGTACATGTTGGTGGTGGTCTAGTGAGATTTATTTTGACATAACACATGGGCCATTCGAGATGTGTGGGGATTTTATGCTGCTGTGATCAACTGAGGGACCAATATTAGGATTCAGACCTTTGTGGTTATGTAGGACGATTTCCATGGGATGGATGGAAAGGGACCATGGAGGTTCTTGCATCATCTATAGTTTTTCTTGTTTCTTCCCATTTTGACCATCACGTATATATATATATATATATATAACGGTGGTAATACATGGGTGAACGTTTCTTCTTATTTTCATGTTTGAACTAACATTTATGCATGTTTTTCTTAAAATGGTATATGTGGTGTTTGATTTAGAAAATGATATACTTTGAGTTGTTAATTATTTACTACTGTAGTCTAACTATAATTCCTCTAAGATGTGTTATTGGTCTAGAGTTTTATTTTCTTTCCTTCCTATATGTTATATTTATCTGTAGAACATTATTATTATCATCACCCGAGGTTATAGTCTCCCAAGTATTACCTCTTTACACACACATTTATAGTCAGCAACCTATAGCACATAGAGAGGTGTACTTAACACCTAGTGATTAAACATACTTAATCACTGTTCTGGTAAAAAATGGTTCAGGGTTCTATAGAAAACATGTAGTCAAAATTATCATTCCAATAATGAACCACTAAAGTAAGGTCCTAGAGTAATGCCTCGAATTCATTAGGGTTTTCTTTTAATGAAATAACATCAAGAGAGGTAAAATTACCAAATATATGCAACTCTCCATCCACCTAGAACAATATCATCAAAGCCTCAGTTATTAATGAATCATTTCTCTAGTCATACCATTGATTTAATTCAAAAATAAATGTCTCTACAGCCTAATTAGGCACCCCCTTGGACGGTATTTCTTTCACAAGTATTCTACCTATCATTGCAGCATTCCCTAGAGCCTCACTTGATGATGAAGATAACCCCAAACACTTAATTTTCTGATGAGGAATATTAGGATTTTCATATCTACTAGATGATAGATTTATACCTGAAATATAGTTTATTTTTACTCAAGTTCCTATAAAACTAAACCGTTATCCATTATTTGAAACTCTATGGACTTAATCACCAATGATTCTAGTTACCTATTCAGGTGTGATCTGATCTATGAATAAATATATTATTTGGTGATAAAAACATTCACACTAGATAATGGTATGGTCACCTAGACTTGAGTCTCCACCCAGGTAAAAATAAGAAAGAATTTGTGAGCCACCATTGGATGTATTTCTAACAAGATATGGGAAGGATAAGGGAATATCATCTGAACCCACTGAAACTATTTCTCAAATCGATAGGGTTCTTACCACATGAAATTATATTCAAATTTTATTTTCATGGACATGTTTCCCTCACATATAGATATTAGATAGTCTCAGGCTTGGGGATCACGATTTCTATTATTAGTGATTCCATAAGTGGCTGCCCTATATGGCATGGAGATGAATTGGTCATACCGGTTCAACCTACTCCTTATTTTATCATTCTTTAGCATGGTGGTACTGAAATTACTAATACTCAGTAGAAATGGATTAAAATAGGAACCTAGAATATTCTAAGTATTAATAAACTGATAATATCATAACTGGTCCCCATACAAACTCATAATAATTAAAAGGGGCCAATGATCTTATTCATGGAACTTCCCCTGTACATGTGGTGTAGTTAGCGGTATAGTTTTCCAATTATGGGAATAACCAAAATAATATGTCTACCACCTCCCACTGATGCTACCATATATATAGTGGAAAGAACTAACTCCACCATTCTCCCAAACAATGAACAAGTACATGCAGAGTTACATTTCTAGGAAGTTTACAAGCTAAACAATTTGGCTGACCTAAGAAGTGATTCCCCACCCCCATTCATATAATTGTAATTATTCAACTATTGAATAGTATGGAACAATGTTCCCATGATATTCTCATGATGTAAAAGACTTAGGATTCATATCTCAGTGCCCATGATGGGTCTTCTTGATGAAAAGTTTATCCCATTTCTTATATGAGACATCTTCCCCTATATAGAGGTCCTTCCCAGAGTATTTTTTATAAGTGGATCAAAAATTGTTATATAGGAGGGATCAACAATAAATCATCATAATTAGATTGGGTTGGGTGAAAAGTAAAGAACATATTTCCTAGAACTGGTGCATCATAGATTTTATCACATCCTATAGAATAATGAAGACCTCACCATACATCAAATGGAATTTCTTCATGTCTATGTTCCATCAGATTTCAGGGTATATAATCTGACCATTGTTTCAATATGAAAACGTCTAAGAAACCAAGATAAATTCATATTTAAAGAACTATTTCAGATCAACTGAAAATTCTATAGATTTAAGGTGCACCTAGAAGGGCCATCCCATTCCATTCCGAAGTTTCATCGTGATCAAAATGACCATCCTAATAATCACCAAGAAATATAACTGGTTATATACATTCCCATTATCAACCAATATATATGGATTCTAGGATAATAATCATGTAAAAATCCTAAAACATTCACCAATAGAGTCATAGAATATATATGTTGTATTGATCATCATTAGAGATGAAATGGACCGCATAGAGGATGTTCACCCCGAACGTATAATGAGTCTTGAGGATCGGGGAAGGAGTAATGATCTCTACCCAAATTGAAATACATCAAGGAATCATTCTATATGTTGGACTTATACAAGGGGAACCAATCCAATATTGGATAATCCTAAAAAGTAGTTTCTATTAAACTCATAAGATGCTCCTAAGTAAACTGAATAAAGATGAACTAGTCGACATCTATACTACTAACAATAGCATTCTTGTGATCCAGAACAAATAGAGTTTTGTTTCATGATTACATAAAATTTTGGAAAAAGGTAAATTTATTTTTTTTACAAAGGGAGAAGATTTTGGATTTGAAAAAGCAGTATAAAGAATAAGCTCATGACTTGAGAAGAATCACATGATGAAAGTAACCCATGAAAAGTCAGACAATTTTTTACCATGACATTATCACAATAACCACATAATAATAGGTTCATTATATGAAATAATAACACCTAAGAGATCAATAAAAGTGTTTGAGCCTAGTGAAGTTAGTTGATACTAGATCAAGTCTGTTATCATGGTTTGGTTATGTGATTCAGTTCATTCACATGGAGGGATCATGCGAGTTGATCACATGAAAGTGTCATGTGAATGGTCTTAGATAAGAGTACATTTTAGATCAGAGAGAAATTAGAGATCTTGAATCTTGAGTTTCATATGATGCTTCGTAAACCTTTACCTCCCATTTCTACAGTGTTTTCTAGAATACCACGAGTCACCTAAAATGCCAAAGGATATATGGAAGACCAAGAGGCTTAGGTGGGAGTTTACATCCTCAAAAACAAGTCCTTTATCATCACTTTATATTAAAAGGAGGTGGAATTTATTTTCTCCCACCAAAATAACATTCATAAAATTGAAGTTGGGAAAATTCCCAAAACAAAAATAAATAAAGGAAAAGGCACATTTCATGCCAGGACCACATGACCATTTAAGGGTCCTACAATCAAATCACATGATCTCATACCCCTAAAAGGGATATGAGATCTTATCACCGATGCCTAATTATGCAATGCCTCTGGGTGAACACTATATAATATTATTCTTAATGATTGATGAGACCAAGGATATCTATGGAAGGGAAATAACACAACCATTGACCTTCATGTGATGAATCCTAGATAGTAATGATTGTCTTCCCCCAAGTAGATCATGTGATAAAAGATGTATACGAAGGGATAATATGATGTTTATTTTTCATTATGTGATTACCTACTGGAATCATTTGTTAAAACTATAAAAAATAGGTTAATCAACCTACTCCATGATGATGTTTTCTAAGAGGGGCCATCCTTTTAATCTCTTTTTTTTCATTTTATCAACTAAGAGATGTCATTAATGACATATTGATTAGTCACACATGGTGCATGAGATCAAAGAAATTTATACCAGAGATATACCATTATCTTACCCTAGGTATTTGGCATAAAACCTCAATATTTTGTGAAATATATTTTTTAATTAATTTAATTTTTTTTTGATATTTTTCATTTCACACATAATTGAATACCGATTTTGTTATATGAAGGAACTATGTTTGTATTGTGAAACACCAAGTTAATATTTCAATACATAAAAACATAGACTGGATTATGGTACATGTTACAATATTTTTGGATTTTTTTTCACACAATATCAAGTCCCTTCAATATCTTGTGATACATGAAAGGTCAAGTTTTATCGAACTACAATATACTATTAATATTGTTATTAAAATATTATTATAGTTACCACCATGACATTGGAATGGAAGTTACAAATAAGATTAAATAAATTGTAAAAATATTATTTACACATTTATATAAAATAGATACTGTTGTTATCAATTAGTAAAAAATTAATGTAAGAACTATTTGTAAATAAAGACATTATGTTTCTAAGAAAACTACTTTTCCATGTACAAATGCAATTTTATCTCAATAAATTAAACAAACCACTTTTGATGAATGTTTTAAATAAAATTTATATATTATATATTCAATCAATATTTTTTATACTCATCCAATATATTTGATAGGTATAAGATAATAATAAATCCAATTTTATGAATAAAAGGATGTATTTTTCTAAAAGTTTATTTTATCGTATTTTAATAGAGTAATCATAATAAATATAAATTTTCACATATTTATAATTTTTATTTGAAAAAAATATATTTATTTCTAAAATAAGAATGTAAATATTTTCTTTGGGTGAATTTTTTGAATATTTATGAAAAGATACATTTTTTGATGAATAGTGAGAAATACTGAATATTAATTCATAACTATTTTTTTTCAAATAATTTATTTTTATATATAAATTATAAATTAATTTGGGTTTAAAATACAATTATTTTAATTATAAATCAATTAATATATTTTAGGACATTAAAACCAATTTCACATTGAAAGTTTATATAAATTTTTTTTATTATTTTGGACTTTTACGCTTTAAAAACCCTCTTTCGCGACACGTCTATGATAATAATTTTAAATTAATTTCTACCACTTAGGTGGTTTGAATTTTCATAAATGGATTAAATATTTTTAATCCAAAAAATTTATAATATCTAGTATTGTAAACTTATTTTTTTACCAAAAATATTAGTGAATGTAATTAAAATTACTTTTAAAGATTAAGGAAAAATGTGTTTACTTAATGGTTAAAATTTTATATTAAAAGGCTAAATGACATAAAAACTTTTGAAAAATAACATTTATGGAAATATTTCAACCAATAACCATATTGGAAAGAAAATTGACAATTATTGTAGGATCATGATGTAATGTAGTCCTCTCAATAGCGTTTACCTTTTTATATTTAGAAGAATGCCACTCATCCTCAACTATAAAGGGAACTCACCCCATCACTTCCTCACACATATCAATCCAATTTGAATCATAAAAACCTGTCCTGATTAAGATTTCAAATTTCCTCCCCTCATTATAGATGAATAAATTTGGGCATAAAGAAACCATGTTATTCCTATAGTGAAAACCTAAATAAATTATCCAAAGAAGAGGTAATATCCTTCCACAAGATCTTTTGTTTTATTTTCGTTGTACAACCCCTAAATTATTATTATTACATGATTATATAATAAAATAAATATACTAAATATATTTATATGATTTTATTATATGGTTTTTACTAACACCTACACACACTTCAATCAAATGGGAAACAAACATACTGTTCGTGTGTACGGCGGACTACCGCCTCGCGAAACAATGTTATTCATTTTTCCTTTACTAACTATAATGGTTGAGAATTATAATGTAAATATTGTTTTTATGTTATATATATTATATATATTATGTATGAATTCTTATAATTATTACATAAAAATACCTTCATCCTTTCCATTTTGTGTAAATAGGATAACTTCATTTGTGGACATGTAGACTGCCACCTCCTCAAAGCAATGCGATTCAGTCACACTTTACATGGAATGTATTAAGTATGAGATTATTAAAATTAGTTGATATATATGAAATAATAATTATAATATAATCATAACATATATATACATATATTATAGTTAGTTTTTTTCCATACTACAATAAAACATAAACATCATTCATGCGTACGTACGACCTATAGTCTCTATAAATGATTTATTCGATTTTATATTTCTATATTTTATAGATTATTATAAATATTTATATAATAAATATATATGATATTTAAATAATGTTTTACATTTTTTAAATAATTAAATAATTATCTATGTAAGAGGATCGATAATAACATGATAAAACATATACGAAAAACAAATCGAATATTACACGAAATGTAACATTACTATGAAATTTTTAATAAAAGGGTAATATAAAGTAATAATAAAATAATATAAGGAATGATATACTAGAAAATGGATATATGATGGATATATAATAATATTATATTAATTTTACACAATTTTTGAATGTGTAGGAAGAAATTCATGCCTTATGGTAAGGGGTTTTCTCATCTCACTTTTATTTTTATGAGACTTATGCCTTATTCAATACTCATTTCTTTTGGGCGGTGTATATAATCCCATGAATTTATTATTATATTATTATAATTATATTTATTTTTGTTTAAAGATCCATTTTATGATCTTTTATTCAGGGGGTTTATGGTTAAAAAGTTACCAAATTATTAAAGTAATTTTTGTCTCAATTTGACATATTTGTGATACATGCCATGTTATGAACCCATAATTTTTTATGAGATGTATATACGTTCATTTTACATGTTATATCATTAATATAATTACTTTAATTATATTTTAATCTTTATTTAATTTTATTATTTCTATTTAATTATGATTCAAAGTTACCAAAGTGGTAAGGGTTTATTTCTATAATCTCATAATTTATCGATATTGTTTATGATCATGCTTCCATTGATGAAATTTTATAATCCATATCTCAATAAATCTTATGAATTTTCCTCTCCTCTAGTTATCTAGGATATATTAATTTAGTGATAACATTTTCCACTCTTTGGTACTTAATATAATTAAGAAATCGTTTTTAAGAAACTCAAACATTATTTCTCTCTTTAGTTGGAAAATTGTATTATTCACATAACCTTGATTTATAATTTTTTTTAAAACATTTTATAATATTATATATAAAATATAATTTTACCGATATTTTACAATTTTAATAAAAAATCATTTTAAATGGAATCACTTAGTCCTTTTCTGATCAAGGCACTTTTCTAAACTTTTTATGATAAAAATGGAATGTTCAGCATATACAGATTTACCCACCATTATTTCTATGAATATTCTTGTGAATGTTTATAAGGTTATATTTAAAAGAATTTTTTTCCAAATATTATGTAAATTCATTATTTTAAAGTAGTTTCAAAATAAAAAGTTTTTTCCAAATTGTTTTTTATGGGTTCCAAAGCTTCCTTTATATGTTTTCAATGCTATTTTTAAAATAAAAATGTTTTCAAAATGTTTATATTTTAAAAAATATTTTTCAAAGCTGAAATGATATTTTCCTAAAGAAATTAATTAAATCATTTTTCATGATTCTTATATATATTTTTAAAAATTGTCTTCAAAGAAAATTAGTTTAAAAAGGTTATATGTTTTAAAAAGTGATTTTCAATGAAACGTTATGTTCTAATTGATCATTCAAAATTGTTCTCCATCTAAGTTGATATACTTTGATATAGTCTTTTATTTCCTATTTCCTAGGTTTATGATCCAAGGAAACCATTATTATATTTTATTTTAATGTTTTTTTATTAAGATGAAAATTTGTTTATGAAACCATTTTTTCTTCTACGTGTTACACCATGATAAATGCTTATGAAACCTGCTTCCTTTCACGGGTTATTATTTGATGAAATGATTATGATACCTGTATATTTTACAAAGACTATGATATGATGACATTTTTATGATACCCATTTCATTTCTTGGGTAATGATATGATGTTTATGAAACCCATCTCTTTTTATGGGACATGATATTATGAAAGTTTTATTATCTTGTGGCACATTTATGTATGATTTTATTATGTGATGGGTGGGAACTATATCTCAATACAATGCATTGGGTAAAAATTTATATATCATAGGATAATGATGGGGAAAAAGTGTAAGATCTTTATCCACAAGGGGAAACATGTTTGGCCTGATCCAAAATGGGATATAATTATTTTCTGATCCAAAATGGGAAAAGGTGTGTCCGGATCCAAAATAAGAAACAGGTGTGTCCTAATACAATATGTGAAATAGGTGTGTCTTGATCCAAATGAGGAAACAAGTGTGTCATAATCCACTATGTTGATGGTTTATATTCTTAACCTTGATACATGAAATGGTTTTCTATTGTTATAATGGTTCCACACTTATATGGCATGAGCTTATGGTTCATGATTAATTTATGATGATTTATCACCCTTATGATTCATGTCTTATGAACTGCCAATATTTACGCATTTTCTAATGATTATAATATTTGATATGCAGGGTATGATCATAAAATGTTATGCTGACACTCTCATACAATTATTTCCATGTTATGATTATCTTTGTCCTTTATTTAACCTTACAGAGCA
Source organism: Viscum album (assembly GCA_963277665.1). Taxonomy (NCBI): domain Eukaryota; kingdom Viridiplantae; phylum Streptophyta; class Magnoliopsida; order Santalales; family Viscaceae; genus Viscum; species Viscum album. Next base: position 513,313,029 of record OY728145.1, read on the forward strand.
TTTGAACTCACCTATTTCTTTCGTTTACTTTCTCGAGGTTATGAAGAAAGGTTTTAAGTATATGTACAAAAGGGGAATATCTTTAAGTGATATATTGAAGATATTTCACCAAACTAGAATAATGTGTTCTATGTTTCCAAAGAAACTAAACTATCATAGTGCTCTAGAATTTACATTCATAATGTGATTAATATTCCTCTAAAATGATTTAATATCCAGGTGTGTTAAGATTGGGTCGCTAGTTGGTATCAAAGTAAAGGTTTAATCAATATTTGAAAGCTAGGATGAAATAAATTTAGTGATATCCCTAGGGATATAGATAAGGATATTTTTAGGGATGTATTTAATTACAATCCTACAATGTGTAGTTGGGGTTTGGATTAGTGGTAAGCACCCTGTAATCCTACATGAAAAATGGGGGTTCAAAACCCATTGGGTGCATATAATATAACATTAATGTATAAGTACTGTAGCAGCAGAGGCACTATAGAAATGGTAGGCACTATAGCGGTGACCGGACACTGTAGCAGTAGTGAGTATTGTAGAAGGAATGTATTGTAGAAATACTATTCACAGAATGGGCCTTATGACAAAACATGTGGGCCTACGAGCTATATAATGAGCTAAATGCCCACTAGGCCTTCGTGCAATATAATGGGTCTCCCTCTACCCAGTTGAAAGAGGTATTTTCTTTTATTTAATAATAAAAATGAGTCTTCAGCCCCAAACTAAAAAAAAATAATCCTACAGTTTCATTGATTTAAAATTAAGTGTCATGATTTAGGCATCCTATAAGTAACAGTTCAGGATTATGTTATTTTACGCTATTATATGTGTTTCTCACCCTATGCATTAATTTTTTAGTAAATGAAAAAACTATAAGAAACTTGGTTAATAATGAATGTTTCTGATGTCGAAGGTTTGAGCATTATGAAAATGGATTTCCTAAGTCGAAATGTTATAAAGAGAATCAGGAAGGTGGTATGATTATTGGTTATAATGATTAAGATAAATGGACCTCAAATTACATATGAAAGGTATGTGATTTTATGAGAATATTCTTTACATTAAACATAAAAATCACGATTATATTGAGTATGAGGAACCTTGAGACATGATTAATATTTAATATTCTTGGAATTATTTATTAATAAATAAGATGATTAATCTTAACTAATGGTTTAAGAATAAATTTGGATTATTGAAGTGTATATGTTTTGGAATTCAAATATTATGTTATAAAAATCATAGAATATATAAGTATTTTCAGTACAATTTTTTTATTAATGATTGAAAATGATATGTTGAATGGTGTGGAATAATTAGAAAAGTGATTTAATGGAAATGTGATGTTCATAGGAAACAAATGATTAAGGGAATGATAACCCTTAATATGTTCCTTATGTTAAGATAATGATGTTTGGATAAAGATATGTTGGGTATGAATACATAAATTAGATGGTACTGTTTACCTTGGAACTAAGTAATGATTTTTTGAAAAGTGTTTTATTCTATCATTGATGAGGTTTAAAACATTATTGAATATAAGTAATATATCCAATAAACTTTGGAATAAGTAAACATGCATGCTTTCAATAAGGATTTATTGTAATTTAGGTTATTATCATGTTTTATTGTAATACATGATGAAGATATTCACATGTTTGGTTTATGACATACATGAGATAATTTATGATATATGTAGGATCAATACTAATATGTTTTCAAAAAATTTAATGAACTTATTTTTAAAGTTTTATACTTCCATTTTTTGAAAGGGTTATAAGGTTAACCACTTATAGAATGGTTTATGTTAGACTTCTGATGAGGTTTTAGATATTAGAGTATTATCTCACCATATGAGGTTTTATTCATATTAGATAACATGTTATAGACTTTTTTGTGATGAATAATGACATATGTAATCACATATATTTCTACTTATGGATCTCATGATCTTCTAATTCTTCAGGAATGAAAAAATCACCTTTATTTCATGGAATAAGAGATGAAGTGGAAATTGATCAATTAATAAAAGAGGGTGTGGTTTCCCTGAAATCATGCCAATATATATTCTAATTAAATTTCTAAAACTTTAGGAAAAATGGTTATTGAAATAAAATCTTTTCCTATTATTGTCATTTTTGATGATATCAATGACCTCTTTCAAACATCTTCAGTTTATAGTCTTGTGATTGTTAAATTTTTCTGGATCACTCAATTTCTTATAATCAGTTATCTTTATCGATATCTATGATTATTTATTGTTTTCTTCCATTTTTTCACTATCCACTTATGTTGTTCTATGTGGAAATCTAGTTATGAGTTTCTTTGGGTAACCATTTTTTTTCCATCTTACCCTTTTTAAAAGAAGTTTTAATATTCATTTTTATGATGTGGGTTTCTATAAAAGAAACTTCCAAATATTAACCCTTTGATAACCCAAATGAATTTAAAGGGTGAAATTAATTTTAAGAGGAGTATAATGTAACACTGTAATATTTTTTGAAATATATTTTTTAAAAATTTATTTATTTATTTGATATTTTTCATTTCACACAACAATGACTATGGATTTTGTTTTATTAAAGAACTATTTTTGTATTGCATAAAACCGAGTTAATAATGAACTATAAATAACACATAGATTATATTTTGGCACATGAAATAATATGTTTATATAGGCTTTGTTACACACAATAATGATTTCCTTTGATATCTTGTGTTACATGCAAGGATGAGTTTTACCAAACTACAATATACTATTAATATTGTCCTTGAAATATTCTTATAGTTACTACCTAGTAGTTTGAATATAAGTTATGAATAAGATTAATTAAATTGATAGAACATGATTTAAATATGTATATAAAATTAACCACTTGGTTATAAATTAGTTATAAATGATTGTAAGAACAATTTAAAAATAAAGAAATTACTTTTCTCTCAAAACTAATTTTCTATGCACAAACACAATTTTATCACAGTAAATTTAAAAAACCAATGTTGATGATTTTTTTCCATAAAATTTATATATTATATATTAAATAAATATTTTTTATACCCATCCAATATATTTGATTCGTATAATATAAAAATAAATCCAATGTAATGAATGAAAAATTTATTTTTCTAAAAGGTAATTTTAAATCCTTTTAAGGGTGAACCCATTTTAAATATAAATTTTGACATTCTAATAAATTTTATTTGAAAAAAAAAACATAATTTTTGATAGATAAGTATAAAAATTTACTTTGGTTTAATTTTGATTTTTTATGAGAAGTTTCATTTTTTGATCAATAGTAAAAAATATTGAATTTTAATTCAAAGATTCGTTTTCGACTAATTTAATTATATTGTTAAAATATATATTAATTTCGTTTTAAAGTATTATTAGGTAAATTATAAATAAGTTAATCATATTTAGGTCATTTTAACCAATTTCAAAATGAAATTTGAAATAAAAACATTTCAACTTTTTGACTTTTTCGCTTTAAAAACCCACTTTTAAAACACATCTATGGGATTAACATTGAATTAATTTTTTTCATTTATGTGGTTATAATTTGGAAAAAAGGATTAAATATTTTTAATCAGAATAATTTATAATATATAGTAAGTTCAACATATTCTTTTAATTAAAATATTAGTTAAAGTAACTAAAAATAATTACGACGATTAAGGTAAAAACGTGTTTACTTAATGGTTAGTATTTTATATTAAAAGGATAAATGACCTATAAAATTGTAAAAAAAATAAATTTTACGGAAATAATTATAACAATTTTTATCTTGGATTGAAAATTGAAAATTTTTAGAGGTACATGGTGCAAGGGAGATATCTAAATAGTGTTTTTAGTTTTATATTTACAAGAATGCCACTTCTCCACTTCAAAATGGTACTCAATCCCACACTTAATCACACCTATTAGTTCACATTTTTATCACGCAAAACATACCCAAACAATCTCCCCCATTTCCCTCCCCCAACCTAGAAGTCTTAATTTTTGAATAAAGCAATCCATGTTAGTCCTATGGTGGAAACAAAAATGAATTACCCAAAGAAGAGGTAACATCCTTCCACAAGATCTTTTGTCTTATTTCATTCTCCAAACATAAATTATTCTTATTAATTGATCATATAATAACCTAATTATCAAAAATATTCTTCTATGTTTTTATTCAAAGGGTTATACCTACACCTACACACACTTTCATCAATTGGTTAACGAACTTACCGTTCATGTGTACGGTGGACTACTGCCTCACGAAATGATGTCCTTAATTATTTCATTAAAACCTCTAATTGTTGGAAACTATTATGGAAAAAATATTTTAATATGATATATATGATATATAGGAGTTATTTATTATTTTTTAATTATTATATAAAGCATACCTTCATTCTTTATTTTGTGTAAATAGGATAACTTCATTTGTGGACGTGTGCACTACCGCCTCCTCAAAGCGATGTGATTCATTCAAATATTTTGTGAAATGTATTAAGTATGGGTTTAAAAAAAATTAGATGATATAAATTCAATAATAATTTTACTATAATGATAATATATATACATATATTTCATTTACTTTCTTTCATTAAACGTGACAATAAAATGGAAAAAACGTTCATGCGTATGTACAACCTACCGTCTCCCTGAATGGTGTACTCTATTTCATATTTATATATTTTATTAATTATTTTAAATATTTATATACTGAATATATATTATATTTAAATCATTTTTGAAATTATGGAAATATTCAAATCACAATCTAAGTAACCGGATCATGAATAACATATGAAAACATATACGAAGAAAGAGTATATTACTCAAAACATACCATTAACATGAAATTATTAATAAAAGGGAAATATAAAGTCATAATAAATACATATATGGTATTATATATGAAAACATGGTTCTTTATTGATGTATAATAAACTTATATTTATCAAATACAAGGTTTTAACATGTACAAAGTCATTCATGACTTAAGTTAAGGGGTTTTCTTCTCTCACTTATATAATAACCTTATATTTCTTTTATAGAGTGTATATAAATACAATAAATTTATTAAATTATTCTTATAATTATATTTATGGGAATTTAAATATCCATTTTATGATATTTATTTAATGGGGTTAATGGTTTAAAAGTTTCCAAATCGGTAAAGTTATTTTGTCTTAATTTTCCTACTTTGAGATACATTCCATGTTATAAACCTATATTTTTATATACGGTGTATATAATTCCATTTTAAATGTTATATCAAGAATATAATTATTTTAATGAAAATTCAATCTTCATGTAATGTTATTATTTTAAAATTATTATGATTCAATGTTACCAAAGTGGTAACGGTTTATTGCTACAATCTCATTGATTTTCAAGATTGTTTATGATTATGCTTCCACAATGAAACATTATGACCCATATCTCAATAAATCTCAGGAGGTTTTTTATCCTTCTATTTTCTATGATATATCCATGTATTGGTACTATTTTTATTCTATTTGGTACTTAATATATTTAACAAATTGTTTTTAAGAAAATACGACTTTATTTGTCTCTTTGGTTGAAAATTTGTCTTATTCACAAAGCCATGTTTTCTAAAAATAGTTTAAAAAATGTTTTTAATATGATGTTTAAAAGAAAGGATTACCCATTTTTTTACATTTTTTTTAAAAAATGTTTTTAAAATGAATCTCCCTAGAATTATTTTGATGAAGTCACTTTTTAAAAATTGTTATGGGGAAAATGAATGTTTAGTATGTGTGGATTTACCCTTCGTCATTTCCTTGAAGATTCCACTAACAGTTTACAAGGATATGTTTAAAATAAAATGTTTTTTCTAATATTATGTTTTTTAAATTGGGTTTCAAAGAAAAGTGTTTTCATAAATTTTTTATAAGGTTTTCAAAGATTCATTTATATGTTTTCAAGGTTATTTTCAAAGGAAAAATGTTTTCTAATTTTATATGTTTTAAAAATCATTTCTCAAAAGTGGAAAGGAAATTTTACTCCAGAAATGATTAAAATTATTATTCATGATTCCTAAATATTTTTTCAAATTGGGTTCAATGAAAAATATTTTAAAATATTTTTATATTTTAAAAAGTGATTTTCAAAGAAAGTTATGTTTCATGTGATATTTCAAAATCCTTATCCTTCTAAGATGATATCCCTTGATATATTTTTTGATTTACTAGGGAAATGATTGAAGGAAACCATTATTATTCATTCTTTTAATGGTTTATTATTAAGATGACAATTTTTTTATCAAACCACTTACTCCTACATGGGTTATACCATGATAAAATGCTTAAAAAACCCTCTACCTTTTACTGGTTATTCTACAATGAAATGATTATTAATCATGTATCATTTCTATAGGTTAAGATATGATTACATGATTGTGACTCCATTTTCATTTCATGGGTTATGATATGATGATTATAAAACCCACCTATTTTTATCGGTCATGATATGATGAAAGTTTTATTATCTTGTGGAACATGTATGTATGAATTTATTATGTGATAGGTGGGACCTATATATCATTCCAATGAATTGGGTAAATATTAATATCTCATGGGATAATTATCAGAAACAAGTAAAAGGGATTTATTCATAAGGGAAACATGTTTTTCCTAATACACAATGGGAAATAAGTGTGTGACGATCCAAAATGGGAAGCATGTGTGTCCTGATCCAAAATGGTAAACAGGTGTGTCCTAATACACTAAGATAAATAGGTCTATCCTGATCCAAAAAGGGTAAAGATGTGTGTCCTAATCCACTATGTTGAATTTCTTGGTAGTTAACCTTGACACATGAAATGGTTTTATATAGCTATAATGGCGCCACACTTATATGACATGAGATTATGGTTTGTGATTGATTTATGTTAATTTATCTCCCTTTTTATCATGTATTTTGAACTACCCATATTTACTTCATGTCTCATGATTTTTATCTTTGATAGAAAGGGTATAATTTGAAAATTTTATGATCATGTTGTCATACCCTTATGTTCATGTTATGCTTAAGTATCTCCTTTATTTACCCTTAATGAGAATTTGAGCTCACCCCTTTATTATGTTTTGTTTCCCCAGGTTATGAAGAAAGTTTTTAAGTAGGACTACTAAAGGGTAATATCTTTAAGGGAGATGTTTAATATCTATCACCAAACTATAAAAATGTGTTCTATGTTTCCAAAATAAACAAAACCATTAGGTCCTTGGGCTTGTAATTTTTTAACATGCGGAATATTCATCTATAATGATGTAATTTCTATGTATGTTAAGCCTTGTTTGAAATTTTTGGCTCTCCCACTGTGTGAATAAACATATATATATATATATATATATATATATAGTGTAAATGATAATAAAAACCACATCAACAGTTGAGTATAGGTGGATTATTTGGGGATCTAAAGGATTTTTAGATCAGGTATATAAAGATATAATAATTTATAGATTTATGGAATAAAATTATTTTGAAGCCCCTTATTGATATATTCATTGAGTAACTTTAGGAAAATTATAGAAGAATATGAATGGGTGATCTATGCGTATAACTATTCACATGAGAGCCAATCACGTAATGACTAACCGATCATGTAATCACATGAGGACTTCTTGGTAATGTGATCATGATATGACCTATTGGTAATTCAATCATTCCATAATATCTTCTAACTGCAAAATTAGTTTCAAAATAACATGAACCTCATGCCCTTGAAATCTAGTGTTACCTATATTCCCTTATCTTATCATGTGAATTCTTAGCATTCACATGAAGTGCATGGCCCTTCCTTATTCACATGGAGCGCATAAACCTAGGGAATTAATGTGATCTCTCAAATAATTAGGGTATAACTGAAACTCTTATGTCCATATTATCCTATAATTACATTCCCATAAATCATAAGGATATAATATTTATATGTTCAATTCACCTCCCTTCCCTATTGAAAGGAGATGGACTCTTAGGAACCTCAAGTACTCTGAATCATATTATAATATGGACACATAAGATGTCCCTTTAAGTACCAAGATAATCATTTACATCATATATATTTAATTAAATGAAAAGTAAAAGATACAAGGCAAGACAGGGCAAGCAAAGGTATAAAAAAAGCCAAAGGTGGCTTAAAATATTTCAGATTGGGGGCATCCACTCTAACTAGAATGACCCCCTTAGGCTTCAAGAAGTTTAAAATATATAAGTAAGTAGAATAAGATTCAAGTAAATCAATTGAAGAATGCTGGTCCACAACTTTATTCCCCTCACACCATGTGTGGACCACTTTGATATTATCACTAAGCATACCAATACAATTGTTGATGGTGTAGGAGATTTACCAAGGAGTAGGGATGATTTCATGCAGAGCATTATGTTGGATCATAGAGTCAGTTTTTTCTTCCAATATATCAATATTACCCTTATAGAATAAACTTAAACCAGTGAGAATATCCTTATCCTCTCCGTGAAGAGAGGAACCATGACTAATGTGGGATGTAAAGGCCAAGATGATAGATCCTATGGAATTACAAAAAACCCCTCCTCCCCATATGAATCCTAAGTTTCAAGACCCATCAATGTTAAGTTTTAGGACAATGGAGGGAGGATTCCAATAGACCCAATGAATCCAAAGGTTTTTGCTACTGGGATGGGAGGTTTGGGTAAAGCGTTGAAGCATATGAAGGGATGAAGACTCAGGCCAGTTGTTGATGAGTTTGAATAAATCATAGAGTAGGTTCCATGTTCTTTAAATGATGGACCTACCAAATGTTTGGACCCCTCATGTATCTCTTTTTTCCTCTTCTTCTTTATTCATGATCATTCATCATATAGAACCATGGATTGAGTCTTTTTTCTATGGGCCCCTGACTCCCGATCCAAGATACCAAATATCAAGGAATGAATGATCAAGCAGTTTATTAGTAGAGAATGTCGTAAACGTGCCAAAAAAAGGTCTAGACATTGGACACCCATTCACCCTAAAATAATTTGTGTTCTGTCATATCTTCCCAATGGTTTTTACAATAGAGAGAATGAGATACAATGTTGATACCATACCATTTAATATTTCCAACCGTAGGGACGACCTTGTTTCTTATCCTCTAGGTGAGGAAGTTATATTTAGTTGGGATGATTTTGGACCAAAAAACCTCATTCCAGATGGTAGTATACTCCGAGGTCTTCATAATCCAGTAGAAGTCCCTTTTGGTGAAGTACCCCAAGTTGGAATGTTTGAAAACACTTCTATCAGGTTCCATGTTTATTTAAATGAGGTTAAAAATGTAATGTTGGTCTTTATCTTGGACACTCTTGATGAAGTAAGGGTTAAAACTAACCTCCCTGAAGGATATATTGGTGATTGGATATTCCAAGAAACCGATAATATCTCCAATCCAGTTCTAGTTCCAAAAGGAAATATTGTCCTTCCATACGAACCAATGGGTTTGATGTTGAAGAATTGTGAAGAGGGGGGAAATAATAGACTAGAACAATGATGAATGCCCATTAAGCATAGCTAGACATCTAGAGAGACTTGTAATGTCTCTAATTTTTCTTTTTTTTTTAATATTATACGAAATTATTTCGAGACCAGGCGCGAAGACGACACATCATTCCGAGGTCCAGTGAGCCCGAAATAGTGGTTTGAATTTTTTTTAAGTTAAGTTAGTCGACACTTGCGCACGATTGTGGCAGTTCCCAAACGGGTGCTCGTATTAAAAATATGAGGGCACCGTTGGGTCTAGGACGACAACTTTACCAAAGAATGGTTCTAACCTCAACCAGCGCTGGTCGACTACAAAGTTTAATTTTGGGAATTTAAAAAAGGGAAGCACTTTAGAAGAAATAAAATAAAATAATGATTTATTTTATTATTTTAAAACGTTTCAATTTTTTTTTGAGCAGTGACCTAATCCTCCCCTATAAATACATGCTTATGGAAAATTTGTAGGGTTAGCCTCATAACCCTACGAGTTGAGAGAGAGAGATTTATCTTGGAGCTTGGGCGGAGGAGGACGCGTTGGCGGACGATGACAACATGAGCAATCGACGCCCCTCATATTTTGACGAATCCTTTCAGAAAATGCGTTACGAAGATCGCTCTTCAACAGGTTTGAGGTAAGGGTTTGTTATTTCAATTTATTTTCCCCATTTTTGAGTTTAAATGACGAATGCGGATCAACCACGAACAAGTTGATCTGCTGATTCGTACATTCTTTCGGGATGGTTTTCTTTGGGATGATTTTGGGGAAATAATCCATGATTTTATTTATGTTGATCTATTCTCCTTTTAATCCTATTAATGGGAGTAGATCAACGCCGTGACGAATGGCGGCGGAGGTTCGTTCCTCGGTTTGTTATTGGATTTTCCTCCCCCATTCTTTTCTCGCGCGTTATTCACGTTCTTCATAGGGTGAAGAACGATGGATTGTGGTGCATCCGTTCCATGACGCAACGATCCCAAATCAAAGGTTCGACACCACAACAACCTTGTGGAGGTGCGGCGATGATGGCGGACGACGAATCGGATCAGATCAGTAAAGGGTGTTATTCAAGTATTCTTCGCGCGGGAGAATCAAATCATGTTTCTGGAGCCAATCGGAGGCCCAAAAACACCGAAAGCATCTTCTTGGTGTCGGGGAGACCATAACCCGAAGGTTTCGGGGAGATCGGGCCGACGGATCGATGAATGGATCATCACCGGAGGCGCGACGGCGGAGGTCCGCGTTTCTGGAAATTTCCAGAATACACGACGTTTACTTCCAAAGAACATGCCGTGTAGTGCTGGAAGCGGCGGCTAGGGTTTCGGGGTCAGAGAGGAATAACACGACGTGTGACCCCAGTCACACGGTGTGTTGGACTTTTCCCGAAGATTGGCGTGTACTTTGGGAAGTACACGAACACAGTATGATCTACATGACTTCAGGTTGCACAGTGTGTACAACGTGACATAAGCAGCTACATGGGACTCGGTGTGTATCCCGGGGATACATGGACATGGGATGGAGTACATGATCGTGTACTCTATCACACGGCCAAGTGAGGCCAGTAACGCGTGTCACCCCTTGTGGCAGTTACACGGGTTGGTTTACACGGGTTGATGACTGTGTACGTGAACATGGCCAGAGTGCATGGAGCCAACCCCAGTTACCCAGACACAACATGTATACCGTACTACATGCCATGTACTATGTTTTCCTACATTACCTGCCTAAGACACGAGCCATTGTACAAGGGCAGTACCCGGGGTCAGACAACACGACGTGTATATTTTCTACACGCCGTGTACTTTTTGGAAAACAACATGGTCCTCTTGTTCACCGTATCCTGGAAATATTTCATTTGGATTAGTGCCCCTTCTTCTCATTCCCCTGAAGGTCAGACATCATTTACTTCTACAGGAGTATGATCCCTTTAGCAGTACTTTCTGTGATAGAGTCGGCATCCCTCCGAGAGGCCTGGAGTGAGATCCTCTATTCATTCCTGACCCTAGGTAGAGTTAGGCATTGACATGACCAACTCTACTGGGCGTTGATACTCTACCTATCTCATGTATCACCTAACCGGTGAATCCAGATGAGTCACGGTATCCGCCATGGCCCTAGTAGTGATCCTCATCTATGTAACATGATCTTTCCTGCTCAAGAGTATGTCTCCCGTAATGAGTGCCTTATATCTACCGTATCCTTCCCACTCAGGAGTGTGTCTCCTGTAATGAGTGAAGCTACCTCTCAGGAAGGTTCCTGAAGAATAAAACCTCTCAGACAGACGTCATCAGAGCTATTAGACTCGTGGAATGTGTTTTTCTAGAATGAGTGCATCACTGAATCTTTGAACAGAATCCCTAATGGAGGTATGCGGTTGTGTGACTTGTCCCTTGACTATGGGTCTGGGTTTTGAGTATATCTGGTTTGTTCTATATGTTTTTTAAACATGTACTATGCATAGATGACTGTACCTTTAATTTGTGTACTGCTTTGTGGTTTTCGGGTTGTCTACTGAGTATTGTTATACTCACCCCTGCATGGGCTTTGACCGCACGTCTGGTGTCTTGTACAGACGAGCAGCCTTTTGACAGAGTCCAGGGTGGACCAGGTCGGGACCGAGCTTTCTGAGTTCCCTACAGGATGAGGTGTTCGTACGACTACGAACATTAGTCCCAGTACCTTTTGAGTTTACAGGTTGGAGTTTTCTGTTTTCAGACTCCTGTTTTTTTGTTTTTGGTGGGCTTGTATTCTGGCCCGGTTTACTTTTTAGTACTCTACCTTTAGTCATACTCGGTTGGTTAGGGTTTAGTTGTATGCATGAATTTTGTTCCTTAGTGTTTTACATTTCAGAATTTGTGGGCTTGGAGATGTGTGCGTGTGTACAGGTACTTAGGAAAAGCCTCCAATGTTAGTGATATGCCCACTTGGTGCTAGTCACCAGCCCCTGACCTATTGGAGGCGGGCTTGGGGAGTCACATCACGGGCCCCACAAGGACGGGTCATGAAAGATTGGTATCAGTGGTGGTCGGTTCTACCTTAGGGCCAAGAGTCTATGAGTTGGTTTGGGGCAACAGTGTTAAGTGTTTCGGGTTAGACTTTCAGGCCAGAGACACTAGTGTTGGTGCGGCCACAGCCATATCCATACACTAGGACTCTGATAACCTGTATTTTGACTCGGTACACAGAAACACTGGTTACGGGGAAATAAAAAGGTACATGCATCATATAGGAATGGGTTGTGTTTCCATGTCCTTTGTGCCATCTATCCAGATATACTCTTTGACCATGGTACATCTTGTTTCCTTACAGGATGCCTCCATGACGCATACCCGCTAGGATTCAGCAACACGATCATGAGGATAACCCCCTTAGTGACGAGGTTTCGATACGGGGACCAGTTCCCCAGGCGTTGCCACCAGGTGGTGCACCTGCAATGCCACCACCAGTGGAGCAGCCAGTGGTACCTACAGTACCGACCGAGGAGGAGCGCAGGCTTAGCATGATCCATGAGTTCCAGAGCTAGAGACCCCTCAGGTTCCAAGTCCAGCCCGACCCCCAGGCGGCTGAGGACTGGCTTGAGGTGGTAACCCAGGTTTCCCGTCTAGTGAGGACACCAGTAGACCAGATGGTGATCCTAGGAGCGAGCCTTCTTCAGGGTTCGGCAAGACGATGGTGGAGTCTGACCACAAAAACTCACGATGAGGAGAATCTTTCATCGATGGAGTTTGATAGAATCTTCAGGGAGGAGTTCTCTCTGGTTACGCTGAGATCTGTACGCATCTAGGAGCTTCTTCAGCTCTAGCAGGGTAGTATGGCAGTGGCTGACTATTCATCAAGGTTCCCCAACCTCGCCAGGTACTCAATGGATATGGTCAGGGATCTGTACTTCAGAGCTCGGACCTTCAAGCGAGGTTTATGACGAGACATCTGAGCTAGTGTTGTGCCTCTATGCATATCGACTTATGCTGGAGTTCTCGAGTGAGATTTGGTGGTCGAGAGCTTCTTGGAGGAGCAGAGACAACAGCCGGTAGTCAGCAGCAAGCAGACAGGTGTGGAGACCTCGGCGGCAGGGAGGCGATGTCAGACGTAGGGATCATGACGTGAGAGACATCGGAGGAGGACCCAGGATAGGGTATCAACAGTCCAGGGCTCTTAGGCTGGATCCAGTCTGCCTAGGGAGAAGTGATGCTACACATGCGACGGTAGGGGACATCTCTTTAGGGATTTCCCGACCCATCGAGCTGCTGACAGGGAAGCGTTGGATGGACCACCAAGGTAGAGGCAGAGAATAGAGCAGGCAGACCCGCCAGGCGGCGAACGTGGAAGAGGAGGAGGGAGAGCTGCGGGTGGTGGCAGACACTTCGACTTACTTCCTCCACCACCCCCAGGAGATCTGCACCAGGCTCAGGAAGCTGGGGGACAGGGACAGAGACAACTCTATGGGTCGAGGAATCCGACCCATGGGATCCAGGGATGATTCGAGGTACGATATGTGTCTTTTATACCTTTTCTTCCGTACTCATAGACACTGGTGCCAATCATTCCCTTATAGCCACATGTCTTGTACTTAACCACGAGATTCTGCTAGAACCGTTGACTTGATCCTTACGCTTGGAGACACCTACGAAAGGAGACTCGATGATCACACACCTTTGCAGATAGTTGGATCTTACCCTTGGAGGCGAGAGTTTAAGTTGGAACCTCTTGGTGGTAGCATCGAGGCCTTATGACATCATTCTCGTTATGGATTGGTTATCTTCAGTCCATGTCCATATTGACTATTTTAGGCGAAGAGTGCGGTGTGTCTGCCGTGATGGAATGTGGTTTTCCTTTGTCAGAGAAAAGGAAACCCAAGAAGCACAAAATGGGCTCATGCATAGGATGGTGCATCCGATCACTCATGAGTTGGATAGCCTTACCCTCGAAGTAGTAGATGTTGTGAGCTCTCAGTTCCCAGTAGTGGTGGCGAAGTATGAGCATGTATTTCCCGAAGATGTTCGAGGATTAACTCCCCACCGGGAAATTGACTTCTGCATCGACTTACACCCCAGTATGACACCGATTTCCTCATCAGCTTATCGGATGGCTCCTCTTGAGCTTCATGAACTGAGGGTGCAGTTGGAGGATTTGCATAGAAACGGTTTTGTGAGACCCAGCGTCTCACCCTGGGCTGACCCAGACTTGTTTGCCAAGAAGGAAGACGGGAGTCTGTGATTGTGTGTGGATTATCGGTGCCTGAACCAGGTGATGGTGAAGAATAAGTATCCACTTCCAAGAATAGATGAACACTTCAATCATCTAAGAGGGGCATAGTGGTTCTCGAAGGTTGACCTTCGATTAGGCTATCACCAGCTACGAGTGTGGGATGAGGATATACCGAAGACGACTTTCAGATGTCGCTACGGTCACTATGAGTACTTGGTGATGCCTTTTGGCGTGACGAACACTCTCGCAGGTTTCATGGGACTGATGAACTAGATCTTCCAGCCGTACATGGACTGGTTCGTAGTAGTCTTCATCGACGACATCCTTGTGTACTCAGCATCAGAGGAGGAGAACGCGAGACACATGCGGATGGTTCTGGACGTACTCCAAGAGCACCGGTTTTATGGGAATCTCTTGAAGTTCCAGTTCTGGATTCATGTGGTCCACTTTTTGGGACATGTCATCTCAGCAGATGGAGTAGCTGTGGACCCAACCAAGGTGAGGGCTCTGTTAGCATGGGAGGCACCTTGGAGCGTGACGGAGGTTTGAAGCTTCCTTGGGTTGGCAGGATATTACCGGAGATTCATTCCTGATTTCTCCCGGATATCAACACTGATGACAGCTTTGACCAATAAAGAGAAACCCTTCATGTGGATAGAGAAGTGCCATGAGGCTTTTGAGCTGTTGAGGCAGAGTTTGATGAGTGCCCCAGTCTTGAGATTACTGAAGGAGGGTGTCGAGAACGTAGTTTTCTGCGACGCATCAGGGACAGGGCTCAGCTGTGTCCTGATGCAGCGGCATGCAATGATTGCTTATGGTTTGTTCCATCTTAGGCCACATGATCAGTACAATGCGACCCATGATCTTGAGTTGGAAGTAGTAGTCTTCGCATTGAAGATGTGGAGACACTACCTTGTGGGTGAGCAGTTTACTTTCTACTCTGACCACAAGATCCTCAAGTACATATTTTCACAGAAGGATCGGAATCTAAGGAAGAGGAATTGGCTAGATTTCTTCCAGGACTATGATTTTGAGATTATCTATACTCTTGGAAAGGGGAACAAGGTGGAAGATTCCCTTAGCATGAAATTGAGCTTACAACTGTTGAGTGATGCGGTACAACAGTTAGCCGCGTTACAGTTATCCTTCGTGGATGGAGAGGATAAAGCTTACCTACAGTCGATGGTTGTCACCCCTCCACTCTTATAGCTAGTTAGGGAGGCACAACTTGGGTATGTCGACTGTGTGGATTTACATGCTCAATTATCCTAGGACATTCTTATGATGGATATTCACAAGGTGGGGAGCACGTACTTCTTTTCAGAGGATGCACTATTGTACTAGTGGCATTCCAGGAGGAGGTCCCGAGGGAGTTTCATACATACCCTTTAGAGGTACATCCCAGAGTGGAAAATATGTACCACGATCTCTGATGATAGTTCTGGTGGTCAGGCATGAAGAAGGCAGTGGCAGAGTTCGTTTCTCGATTCCTCACATGCCAGCAGGTGAAGGCTGAGCACTAGGTTCCAGCAGGGTTAGCTCACCTCTGGAAGTTCTAGAGAGGAAGTGGGATGGAATGTTGATGGACTTTATGATAGGATTACCATGGATGTCCAAGGGGCATGATTCCATCTAGGTGACCGTTGACCGACTCACCAAGTCGGCCCACTTCCTAGCTATCAGGGAGCAGAGTTTCATAGAGAGATTGGGGCGCCTCTACGTGAAGGAGATAGTTCGGCTTCATGGAATCCCCTCGACTATAGTCTTGGATCGAGATGCCCGCTTCATGTCCCAGTTGTGGAAGGGCTTGCAGGCAGATTTTGGGACTTAGATACGCTTGAGCACAACGTTTCATCCCCAGAATGATGGTCAGATGGAGAGGACCATTCAGGTTCTGGAGGATACGTTGCGAGCTTGTATCTTGGACTTTGGTCTCATTGGGGAGGACCACCTACCACTGGAGGAGTTTGTGTACAACAACAGATACCACTCCACCATTGGTATGGCACCATTTGAGGCCTTGTACGGGAGACCCTGCCGGTCACCACTTTGATGGACTGACCCCAGAGAGTCAGCACTCATGGGTCTAGAGTTAGAGCGAGCTACCACAGAGAAGGTGCAAATCATCCGAGAGTGGATGAAGACTGTGCAAATCCGGCAGAAGTCCAATGCTGACCGATGACGGAGGCCTCTGGAGTTCGAAGAGAGAGACCATGTCTTTCTTCGGGTCTCTCCTCGACAAGGGTTACATAGATTTGGCCGAGGTGGTAAGCTATCTCCGAGGTTCATTGGACCCTTCTAGATACTGTGTAGAGTTGGTGAGGTGGCGTAACACCTAGCTCTACTTCCACAGCTGCATCGAGTACATGATGTCTTCCACGTGTCGCAGCTGAGGAGGTACGTGCACGATCCGTTGCATGTCATCGATTGTGGCGAGCTAGACATCGAGGATGGAGTGACCTTCACTGAGTACCTGGTGGAGATAGAGGATCGTCAAGAGAGGATCCTTTGTGGGCTATCGATTCCCTTGGTGCACGTCTGGTGGTAGTACGTGAATCTTTAGGAGAGCACGTGGGAGCAGGGGTCTTAGATCCGTTCCTAGTACCCTCATCTTTTTGAGTAGCCCTTGTTTCGGCTTTTCGAGGACGTAAATACTCAAGTTGGGGAGAATGTAATGTCCCGGAGTTTTCGTGTATTATTATTTTTTAATATTATAAGTAATTATTTCGAGACCGGGCGCGAAGATGGCACATCACTCCGAGGTCCAGTGAGCCCGAAATGGTGGTTTGAATTTTTTTTAAGTTAAGTGAGTCGGCACTCACGCACGGTTGTGGAAGTTCCAAAACGGGTGCCCGGATTAAAAATATAAGGGCAAAGTTGCGTCCGAGATGATGACTTTACCAAAGAATGGTTCTAACCTCGACTGACACAGGTCGGCTACGAAGATTAATTTTGGGCATTTTAAAAAAGGGAAGTAGTTTAGAAGGAATAAAATAAATTAATGATTTATTTTATTATTTTAAAACGTTTCTTTTTTTTTTGAGTAGCGACCTAATCCTCCCCTATAAATACATGCTTATGGAAAATTCACAGGGTTATCCTCATAACCCTGAGAGTTGAGAGAGAGAGATTTATCTTGGATCTTGGGTGGAGGAGGACATGTTTGCAGACGACGACGACATGAGAAATCGACGCCCCTCGGATTTTGACGAATCCTCTCAGAGGACGTATCGTGACGATCCATCTTCAACCAGTTTGAGGTAGGGGTTTGGTATTTCAATTTCTTCTCCCCGTTTTTGAGTTTAAATGATGAACGCGTATCAACCACAGACAAGTTGATCCGCGGATTCGTACGTTCTTACAGGAGGGTTTTCTTTGGGATGATTTTGGGGAAATAATCCATGCTTTTATTTATATTGATCTCTAATCCGTTAAAACCTATTAACGGGAGCGGATCAACGCCGTGACGATCGATGGCGGAGGTTCGTTCCTCGGTTTGTTATTGGATTTTCCTCACCCATTCTTTTCTCACGTGATCTTCGCGGGGCGAAGAACAACTAATCATGGCGCATCCGTTCCGCGACGCAACGATCCAAAATCGAAGGTTTGACACTACAACGACCTTGTGAAGGTGCATCGACGATGGAGGATGATGAATCAGACCAAATCGGTAAAGGGAGTTCTTCGAGCGTTCTTCACGCGGGAGAATAAAATCATGTTTTCGGAGCCGAATAGTGGCTCGAAAACACTGGAAGCGGCTTTGTGGTGTTGGGGAGACCATAACCCGAAGGTTTCATGGCGATTGGGCGCCCGGATCAATGAATGGATCATCACTGGAGGCGCGATGGTGGAGGTCCGCATTTCTGGAAATTTCCAGAATACACGGCGTGTACTTCTGAAGAACACGCCATGTAGTGCAGGCGGCGGCAGCTAGGGTTTCGGGGTCAGAGAGGAATAACATGGCATGTGACCCTAGCCACATGGCGTGTTGGACTTTCCCCGAAGCTCGGTGTGTAATTTGGGTGGTACACGGACATGGGACGATCTACATGGATTCAGGCGGCACGACGTGTACAACATGACAGAAGCGGTTACGTGGGACTCTTCGTGTATCCTGGGGATACACGCACACAGGATGGAGTACATGACTGTGTACTCCATCACACGGCCAGGCGAGGCCAGTAATGCGGGTCACCCCATGTGGTAGTTACACGGGTTAGTGTACACGAGTTGATGACCGTGTACGGGCACATGGCCAGTATAAGGCCCCAGCCTTAATCCTTACTTAATATTGAATTAAATGAATAATTCACATTGAGGATATTTTCAGGTTTAGAGTTTTGGGAATTAGTACATAACTATTACATCTCAAAATATTACAAAGTAGACACTTCTACTAAGTTTCCCTAAAATAAAAAAATCTTAAAAAGAAACATGTCTAGTTACATGTTTTAGATAGAATTACTTTTTCATTGATCCCATCCTTGAACTTATTCCACATTAAGTCCTGTGAAAAAACATTTCAAAAACTTGGGGTGAGCATAAAAATCTCAGAAAGGGATACACAAAGAATAAAAACTATTAGTTTTTCAAAACAACAAGTAAACCATGTATACTTTATCAAAGTAATAATTTTCACCTTTATGAAGTTGTAAAAAAACTCTTCAATGAATAAAAGATCATTACCTACCCTTTTATAACCAAAATATTACCATAAAACCCATATAAAGAACACATAACATAAAAAGGTAACTTGGGACATAAACATACTTAAATGGAATAACCATATGGTCGACTTCCACACATACTTAATGGAATAGCCATACGACTGACTTCCATACCCAATGCATTGGATGTTATAACGTAACCACCCGTCCTGGTATTCACAGCACCACCCATCATATTGTTCATCACGTAACCACCCGTCAAATGTCTAAGTACCATTATAAAATCATAAGACATAAAATTAATATAATGGAAAGAAAACATTTCCACACTTTTATCACAATATATCACTTAAATATATTGACATAACAAATCAAATATTAAAACCATTTTCAATACCAAAATAAATAAAAGAGTATATGGTATTTATTTCATTTTAAAAACATTACGGCTTGTTGAGGAAGCCAAAGACCAAATAATACTCGCGGCGGCGGAAAAGGTTGTTGTCACCCCGTACGTTAAAAGAGACATTCCTTTTTCTCGTTTTTTAAAACGCTTTGTAGAAAAATATTCCTTTTGTATAAAATTAATAGTCAAAGGGGTTTATACACCGTATAAAATAAAGTTATGTATAAAACGAAATATGCCTCAATGAAAGGAGATTGAGACGAAGTCCCTTACAAAGATCATTTTTTCAAATAAAATAGATCTATTATGTGTATTCACTATAAGTACACATAAAGAATGTACAAATACAATATAGGACATAATAATATCATGACATAATTTGAAAGTAGGAGATTAACCCAAAGAATGGAAATTGGGTTAAGAAATTCCCTTACCTCGGGTCCGACTTGACTCGATCGTTCTTTAACGTCCTGAATAATAAACTTGAGTTAATTTATACTTTCTTAAGAACCTTTTTAAGGTTAATTATTACTTTTATATCACTTATTACCCTGTTATAAACATTATGTAATCATTTAAGTTAATAATGTTTGTTTTGTCGATATTTGGTTCTTAAGTTGAAAGTGGACTTCTTACAATTACATGTTGTTCGTGTGGTCAGAGGTTCTTTATATCCAGAATGATATTCATGATTTGGATATCATATATATATCATATATATCCAGAATATACGTGTATTTATAATATTACATAATCATTTAGAGGTAAGAAATGAAATGCACCGTTTATGGAGACGGTAAGTCGTACGTACGCATGAACGCTTCTTTCATTTCTATGTCATATTAATGGAATTAAAACTAAATGAGAGGTATGTATATTTTAATTCCAGAATTATATTCATCATTTATATGTAACATAAATAATATATAATAACTTTAAATCTATCCTTTATACGTCCCACATATTGCATTAACGAGTCAAATCACTTTGAGGGGGCGGTAGTCCGCACTTCCTAAAATGAAATTATCCTGTTTACCCACAATGTAAACCATAAAGGTATGCCACAAATGAAAAATACATAAGAATAAGGAAAACATAAACATAATATGTATCATATATAAATAGAGTGAAATCTTAATTTCCACCATTAAAGGTGTTAAAATAAGATTGAACAATCATCATTCCGTGAGGCAGAAATTCGCCAAACACAGAAACAATATGTTCTTTAACCATTAGACGAAGGTGTGTGTAGGTGTAGCACGAATCCTTCTTATAAAAAAAATCCTAGTATATTTAAGACACTGGTGTTGTTACAAAATAAAGGAATAAAAATAGTTTATAGGGTTGGAGAAGCAAAATAAAACAAAACAACACAAGAGAAAACACTACCTTTAAAACGGGTAACTCTTTTTGATTTGAGCTCAAAGGATTCCTTGGGAAGACTTCTGCCCAAAGTGAGGCTTCTAGGAGTAAGAGAGGGATGTGGAGAGAAAAAATGGGAAGGGGTTGTCCGAGCCAAATGTTTTGGATGTGTGGGTAAGGTGGTAGAGGTGGAGGCCTTTTATAAGAGGAGAGGAGGGGCACTCTTGGAAAGTTATAAAAGGTTACTTTATCATAAAATGCTTTTCAGATTTAAAAGGTCCCAAAATTATATATTTCGAGTATAAGGTGACAAGAGTTATAAATATACTCATCCAATAGGTTTTTGATATGTGTAGGTCTTAGAGTTTACATTATCTTTTCATTTTATTTAAATCGCTAAATAATGAGGTAATCGCTGCATCATCATGTTGTCATAAACAATTTAATTTATTTAATGTCTAAAAATTATAAAAAAAATATAATGATGTAGGAAATATTTTTATATGTCTAATAAATATTTATAGTCAAAAATATGACTTGTATAACCCCACTTAAAAATTGTTTTATTAAAACAACTCATGTTTGTGACATTTTTACTTTAACATTAAATAAAAAGATATTAATGTCATTTTCCTTCCAAAGTGGCTCCACGGGGTCCCCAAGTTGACACATGGATTTTCTTGGTCGACCATGACACATAAAATAAGGGTAGGACATGTGTCAAGTTCGTTTCATATTATTAAAACATTATTCTTACCTTAAATCACACTAATTACCTATAATCGCGATTAAAAACTTAAAAGTTACTATTCACCAAAAAATTATTTTAATACCATTGAACCGCATTTTACTTGTTAATGACAACCATGTATGTCGGATTTTTTAAATTCAAAACACAGAGGTGGTAAAATTTAATTTAAACGAAAAATCCGTTTATTTAAGTACCACTTAGTGGTTTCACTATTCATCAAAAATTGAAGTTTTTCAGAAAAATACCAAAACTTCACCCTAAGCTATATTTGATATTCCGAATTCAAAAATGATGTCTATTTTAAAAAATTAAAAACATATAGGTTTCATTAATTAATTTAATAATTAATTCCCACCGTCAGAGCAAATAGCGTGTTTTTATGAAATAATAAGTATCAAAAGATTGACACTATTTTAAGTCCAATTTCAAAGTGAAATTAATTCCAAAGACCACTGTTGGATTAAATGGTAAAAATATATTCTAATTAAACTCTAAAAACAATTCAAAAGATAAAATAATAATATAAATAAATTAGATTAAAAATAGGTTTTGAATTAAAATACAACATTTTGCACTATTCATTAAAAAAATGAACTTTATCAGAAAAATACCAAAAATTTACACAAAGTAAATTTTGATGTCCCGATCCTAAAGAAGAGTTCCATTTGGTCCAATATAATGTATAAGAGTGACCAAAACTATATTTAATGACAGTTCTCCATCAAAAGGCGATAAGTGAACCTTTAGTGAAAATTAGGGTATATATGCCTAAAATTGAATTATTTCCATATTTTAAGACTTTATCGTTTATTGGATAAATGTAAAAACATTTAAAAAACATATATAAACATATTTTAGTTATTTATATCCATTCCCACCAATACAATGGCTATCTGTTAAATACCATTTAAAATAATATTAATTTATTACTAGTGTACAACGTAAGATTTCAATGAAACTCTTTGTTGAGTATCGGGTACACTATCGGACATAGCAACCCCTTTAAAGTAAAATTAATATTTAATTCATAAATATTAATAAATATGAAAATGATTTATTCTTTTTTAACCTGGGATGTTACATCCTTCCCCCCTTTTGGGAATTGCGTCCTCACAATTTTATTCACTTATCAAAATAAGTGGGGGGTATTTATCCCTCATAGCATTTTCAGATTCCCACATTGCCTCTTCAACCATATGGGTTTTCCACAAAAACATTACCTAGTGAATTACCTTATTTCGCAACACCTGCTCTCTTCGGTCAATAATCTGGACTGGTTATTCTTCATAAGAGATATTCTCTTCCAACTGAACTACCTCCGGGCTCAAAACATGAGATGGATCTGGCATATATTTTCTCAACATCGAAACATGAAAAACATTGTGTACCGGAGATAAACTCGGAGGTAATTCCACTCTGTATGCAACTGATCCAACTCTCTCAAGAATTTCATATGGTCCAATGAACCTTGGACTCAACTTTCCTTTCTTACCAAATCGAATCACACTTTTCCACGGAGAAACCTTGAGAAAAACATGGTCACCTAACTCGAAAGATAGATCCTTCCTCTGGTTATCCGCATAACTTTTCTGTCTGCTCTGAGCTGTTCTCATGTGTTTCTGAATCAACTGAACCTTTTCTTCCATCTCTTCTACCAATTATGGTCTAATAAGCTTCCTTTCACCTACTTCATCCCAAAAAGCTGGAGTTCGACCCTGCTTCCCATATAATGCCTCAAACGGTGCCATCTGTATACTAGAATGAAAACTGTTATTATATGAAAACTTAACCAAAGAAATATTTTGGTACCAATATCCCTAATAATCCATAGAACAAGCTCGTAGCATATCCTCCAAGGTCTGAATTGTTCGTTCTGACTGCCCATCTGATTGCGGATGAAAAGCTGTACTAAAATTTAATTTAGTACCCAACGACTTCTGAAAGCCTTTCCCAAACTTAGAAGTAATCCTGGGATCACGATCGGACACAATGGAGAGAGGAACTCCATGTAACCTGACTATCCCTTTAAGATAAAAACAGGAAAGTTGATCTAAGGAAAAAGTATCTCATATGGCAAGGAAATGAGAAGATTTAGTTAATTGATCAACAATAACCCAGATTGCATTATTACCACGATATGTCTTCGGTAATCCCACAACAAAGTCCATGGATATGTTTTACCATTTCCACTCTGGCACTGGTAAAGTCTGAAGCATCACTTTCGGTAACTGCCGCTCTGCTCTAACCGACTGACAATTCAAACAGTTCACAGTAAAATCAGCAATATCTCTCTTCATTCCATCCCAGTAGTAATACTCCCGCAGATCTCTGTACATCTTAGTACTACCAGGATAAACTGAAAACAGGGAACTATGAGCCTCACATAACAACACATTCTTAAACTGTGAATCACCATACACATATAATCTCTTCCCAAACCTCAAAACACAATCATTATCAATGTTGAATACATGCAACTTACCCTTCTGAACCAGCTCTACCTTTTTTTGCAACTCACTATCTTCCCTCTGTGCATGCTTAATTCTTTCTGATAGGGATGATCTCATTGATACCTGAAACAAAATAGAAGAACTTCCTTCACCAACAACTTCTATGCCAAATTTCATCAAATCAAAAACCAAAGATATCGTTCCAAAAGTAGCATGGTTAATGAAGCATTACTTTTTTGAATCAAAGCATCAACCAATTTATTTTCTTTTCCCGGATGGTAATGAATTGTACAATTATAATCCTTGATTAATTCTAGCCATCTCCTCTGTCTCATGTTCAATTCTTTCTGAGTGAATATATACTTTAAAGTTTTGTGATCTGTATATATTTCACACTTTACTCCATACAAATGACGCCTCAAAATTATTAGAGCAAAAACAATAGCAGCTAATTCGAAGTCAGGTGTAGGGTAATTTACCTCATTTGATTTCAACTGACGTGAAGAATAAGAAATTACCTGATCATTCTGCATAATGACACAACCAATTCCTTTCAATGAAGAATCACTATAAATAACAAACTCACCATTCCAGGAAGGAAGTTCAAAAACTGGAGCATTCACCAATATTCTTTTCAACTCCTTCGGTAGTAACCTGTGTCAAATGAGCCATCACTACAAGAAACTGTTTTGTTTTGATTCTGACCATCTCAGGATACTGATTTGAAAGGTCTTTTCCCTCTGTATGCCTTCCCAGAAAAGTTGTTCTATTTCCTCTACGAAAAACAATTCTTAACAAAGAAATATCTTAGGCGAAGCAACATGGTAATCTTTAAATGCTATATCATTTCAATCATACCATAAATTAATTTATAATTTAACAATTTTCTAACTCCTAAAGTTGTTTAATCCGAGCTCTGATACCAACTATAAGGCCCCGTCCTTAAACCTTACTTATTATTGAATTAAATGAGTAATTCTCATTGAGGATATTTTCAGTTTTAGAGTTTTAGAGAATTAGTACATAACTATTACATCTCAAAAGATTACAAAGTAGACACTTATACTAAGTTTCCATAAAATAAAAAAAACTCTTAAAAAGAAACATGTCTAGTTCCATGTTTTAGATAGCATGACTTTTCCTTGATCCCATCCTTGACCCTATTCCACATTAAGCCCCGTGAAAAACATTTCAAAAACTTAGGGTGAGCATAAAAATCCAAGTAAGGGATACACAAAGAATGAAAACTGTTAGTTTTTCAAAACAACAAGTAAACCATGTATACTTTATCAAAGTAATAATTTTCACCTTTATGAAGTAGTAAAAAAACTCTTCAATGAATAAAATATCACTACTTACCCTTTTGTAACCAAAATATTACCATAAAACCCATATAAAGAACACATAACATAAGAAGGTAACTTGGGACATAAACATACTTAAATGGAATAACCATACGGTCGACTTCCACTCATACCTAATGGAATAGCCATACGGCCGACTTCCATACCCAATGCATTGGAGGTTATAACGTAACCACCCATCCTAGTATTCAAAACACCACCCGTCATATGGTTCATCACGTAACCACTCGTCAAATGTCCAAGTACCATTATAAAATGATAAGACATAAAACAAATATAATGGAAAGAAAACATATCCACACTTTGATCACAATATATCACCTAAATATATTGACATAAAAAATCCATTATAAAAACCATTTTCAATACCAAAATACATAAAAGCGTATATGGTATTTATTTCATTTTAAAAACATCACGGCTTGTTGAGGAAGCCAAAGACCAAATAATACTCGCGGAGGCGGAAAAGGTCGTTGTCATCGTGTATGTTAAAAGAAACATTCCTTTTTGTCGTTTTGTAAAACGCTTCGTAGAAAAAGATTCCTTTTGTATAAAATTAAAAGTCAAAGGGGTTTATACACCGTATAAAAGAAAGTTGTGTTTAAAACAAAATATGCCTCAATGAAAGGAGATTGAGATGAAGTACATTGGAAAGATCATTTTTTTAAATAAAATAGATCTATTATGTGTATTAACTGTAAGTACACATAATTAAAGTACAAATACAAGATAGGACATAATAATATCATGACATAATTTGAAAGAATGAGATTAACCCAAAGAATGGAAATTGTGTTAAGAAGTTACCTTACCTTGGGTCCGACTTGACTCGATCGTTCTTTAACGTCCTGAATAATAAACTTGAGTTAATTTATACTTTCTTAAGAACATTTTTCATGTTCATTATTACTTTTATATCACTTATTTCCATGTTATAAACATTATTTAATCATTTAAGATAATAATGTTTGTTTTGTCGATATTTGGTTCTTAAGTTGAAAGTGGAATTCTTACAATTACATGTTGTTTGTGTGGTCAGAGGTTATTTATATCTAGAAATATATTCATGATTTGGATATCATATATATCATATATATCCTGAATATACATGTATTTATAATATTACATAATCATTTAAAGGTAAGAAATGAAATGCACCGTTCATGGAGACGGTAAGCCGTACGTACGCATGAATGCTTCTTTCATTTCTATGTCATATTAATGGAATTAAAACTAAATGAGAGGTATGTATATTTTAATTAAAGAATTATATTAATAATTTATATGTAACATACATCATATATAAAAAATTTAAATCCATCTTTTATATGTCCCACATATGGCATTAACGAATCAAATCACTTTGAGGGGGCATTAGTCTGCACTTCCTAAAATGAAATTATCGTGTTTACCCACAGTGGAAACCATAAAGGTATGCCAAAAATGAAAAATAAAGAATCATAAGGAAAAAATAAAAATAATATATATCATATATAAATAGAGTGACATATTAATGGCCACCATTAAAGATGTTAGAATAATATTGAACAATCATCGTTTCATGAGGTAGAAATTAGCCAAACACAGAAACAGTATGTTCATTAACCATTAGACGGAGGTGTGTGTAGGTGTAGCTCGAATCCTTCTTATAAAAACATCCTAGTATATTTAAGATACTGGTTTTGTTACAAAATAATGGAATAAAAATAGTTTAGAGGGTTGGAGAAGCAAAATAAAACAAAATAACACAAGAGAAAACACTACCTTTAAAACGGGTAACTCTTTTTGATTTGACCTCAAAGGCTTCCTTGGGAAGACTTCTTCCCAAAGTGAGGCTTCTAGGAGTAAGATATGGATGTGGAGAGACAAAATGGATAGGGTTTTGACGAGCCAAAGGTTTTGGAAGTGTGGGTAAGGTGGTAGAGGTGGGGGCCTTTTATAAGAGGAGAGGAAGGACACTCTTGGAAAGTTATAAAAGGTTACTTTATCATAAAATGCTTTTCGGATTTAAGAGGTCACAAAAATTATATATTTCCAGGATAAGGTGATAGGAGTTCTAAATATACTCATCCAATTGGTTTTTGACATGTTTAGGTCTTAGATTTTACATTATCGTTTCATTTTATTTATATCGTTAAATAATGAGGTAATCGCTACATCATCATGATGTCATAAATAATTTACTTTATTTAATGTCTAAAAATTATTAAAAAAATATCATGATGTAGGAAAGAGTTTTATCTTTATAATGAATACTGATAGTAAAAAATATGACTTGTATAACCCCACTTAAAAATTGTTTTAGTAAAACAACTCATGTTTGTGACATTTTTACTTTAACATTAAATAAAAAGATATTAATGTCATTTTCCTTCCAAAGTGGCTCCATGGGGTCCCTAAGTTGACACATCGATTGTCTTGGTCGGCCATGACACATCCAATAATTGTAGGACATGGGTCAAGTTCGTTTCATATTATTAAAACATTATTCTTACCTTAAATTACACTAATTACCTCTAATCATGATTAAAAACTTAAAAATTACTATTCACCAAAAAATTATTTTAATCCCATTTAACCAAATTTTACTTCTTAATGACAACCATTCATGTAGGATTTTTTAAATTCAAAACATAGAGGTGGTAAAATTTCATTTAAACGAAAAATCTGTTTTTTTAAGTACCACTTAGTGGTTTCACTATTCATCAAAAATTGATGTTTTTCTGAAAAATACCAAAACATCACCGTAAGATATATTTGATATTCTGAATTCAAAAATGATATCTATTTTAAAAAAATTCAAAACATATAAGTTGAATTAATTAATTTAATAATTAATTCCCACTGTCAGAGAAAATAGCGTGTTTTTATGAAGCAATAAGTATCAAAAGATTGACACTAGTTTATGTCCAATTTCAAAGTGAAATTAATTCCAACGACCACTATTGGATTAAATGGTAAAAATATATTCTAATTAAACTCTAAAACCAATTCAAAAGATAATCTAATCATATAAATAAATTATATTAAAAATAGGTTTTGAATTAAAATACAACATTTTTCACTATTCATTAAAAATGAACTTTATCGGAAAAATACCAAAAATTTACACAAAGTAAATTTTGATGTCCCGATTATAAAGAAGAGTTTTATTTGGTCCAATAGAATTTATAAGAGTGACCAAGACTATATTTAATGACGGTTCGCCATCAAAAGGTGATACGTGGACCTTTAGTGAAAATTACGGTATATATGCCTAAAATTGAATTCTTTCCTTATTTTAAGCCTTTATATTTTATTGGATAAATGTAAAAACATTTAAAAAACATATATACTCATATTTTAGTTATTTCTATCCATTCCCTCCAATACAACGACTATGTGTTAACTACCATTTAAAATAATATTATTTTATTACTAGTGTGCAACGTTAGATTTCAATGAAACTCTTTGTTGTGTATCAGGTATGCTATCGAGCATAGAAACCCCTTTAAAGTAAAATTAATATTTAATTCGTAAATATTAATAAATATGAAAATTCTTTATTCTTTATTAACCTGGGATGTTACAACCAATGTGCACGGAGCCAACCCCAGTTACCCAGACACCGCGTGTATACCATACTACACGCAGTGTACTAAGTTTTCCTACATGACCAGCATAAGACACAGGCCGTTGTACACAGGTAGTACCCAAGGTTAGACAACACGACGTTTATATTTTCTACACACCGTGTACTTTTTGGAAAACAGTATGGTCCTCTTGTTCACCATATCCTAGGCTTCTTTCTTTTGGGTTAGTGCCCCTTCTTCTCGTTCCCCTGAAGGTCAGGCATCGTTTTATTCTACAGGAGTATGATCCCTTCAGCTGGTCTTTCTGTGATAGAGTCTGCATCCCTCTGAGAGGCCCGAACTGAGATCCTCTATCCATTCCCGACCCTAGGTAGAGTCAGGCATCAATGTGACCAACTCTACCAGGCGTTGATCCTGTACCTAGCTGGTGTATCACCTAACTGGTGAATCCAAATGAGTCGTGGTATCCGCCATGGCCCTGGCAGTGATCCTCATCTGTGTGTCGTGATCTTTCCCACTCAGTAGTGTGTCTCCCGTAATGAGTGACGTATATCTACTGTATCCTTCCAACTCACGAGTGTGTCTCCCATAATGATTAAAACTACCTCTCGTGACGGTTCTCGATGAACAACACTTCTCGGACGGACGTCATCAGATCTATAAGACTCGTGGAGTGTGTTCTCCCGGAACGAGTGCATCACGGAATCTTCGAACAGAATCCCTAAGGGGGTATGCGGTCGTGTGATTGTCCCTTGACTACGGGTCTGGGTTTTGAGTATATCTGGTTTGTTCTTTTTGTTCTGTAGACATGTACTATGCATAGATGACTGTACCTTTACTTTGTGTACTGCTTTGTGGTTTTCAAGTCCTCTACCAAGTATTGTTATACTCACCCTTGCACGGGCTTTGCCCGCACATCTGGTGTCTTGTGCAGACGAGCAGTCTTTTGACAGAGTATAGGGTGGACCAGTTCAGGACCGAGATTTATGAGTTCCCTACAGGCCGAGGTGTTCCTACGGCTATGAGCAACAGTCCCAATACCATTTTGGTTTACAGGTTGGACTTCTCAGTTTTCAGACTCTTGTTTGTTTGTTTTTGGTGGGCATGTATTTTGGCCCAGTTTAATTTCTAATTCTCTACCTTTCATCATACTCTATTGGTTGGGGTTTAGTTGTATGCATGAATTGTGTTCCTTAGGGTTTTACATTTCAGCATTTGTGGGCTTGGAGATGTGTGCGTGTGTACAGGTACATAGGAAATGCCCCCCATGTTAGTGATATGCCTAATCGGTGCTAGTCACCAGCCTCGGGCCTATTGGAGGCGGGATTGGGGAGTAACTGCACATGCCCCACTGGGACGGCTCATGACAAGACTATTGTTCATGGTTATCCCCCACAGAGTATGTTGTTCTAGAACTTCCCATGTTATCATTGCATGCATGGAGAGGAGTGTGTCATCAAGGCTACAAACGCTTATTCTGCCTTCCAAAATGGGCCACACCATCTTTCTCTAAGACACCCAATTTATTTTACCTTCCAAGAGTGAATCCAAAATGAAACATACAAGAATCTTGTCAATGTTTTTAATGAAACCTTTTGGGACTTTGATAGAAGATAGAGCATGGAAATAATTAGACAAGAGGAAACCATTAAGAACCACTTTCTAACCTCCAAATTATAGGTCTCTCTTTTTCTAATTGAGGATTAGATCCATGATATTTCTTATGATGAAATCAAAGTATTGAATGCGGACCTTGGCTGAAGAGATGGGGGAACACAAGTAGTCCATTGGAAAATGCCCGTTTTTCATGTCAATACTATGACACATGGAAGAGACCTGGATAGAGGCACATCTATTAGAGATCTAAATTTTTATCATTGATTTATTGATAACCTGTCCACTCTAGAGGTAGTATTCCTCCATCACCTTAAAAATACCTCAAAACTATATTCTATTAGTATTCATAAAGATTATAGTTTCATCGATGAACATTAAATGGGAAATGGAGGGGTAGTTAATTCTTCTTCAGTAAGGGATAATATCACAAATTCTCATGATTTTTTGAATGATATGGCTAAGAACACCCTGAGTGAGGATAAAAAATCTTCAAGAGATTGAATCACCTTGTCTTAGTCTTAGGGTTGCTTAAAGAAACCATGAGTCTTCCTCGTGAATGTAACCACCAACCAAGAGGAGGTAAAACAACTAAAAATGAGATCAATAATCTTGGGGGAGAGACCAATACCTGATAACACCTTATTGATGAAACTCCACTCTATTCATTCATATTAGTTTTTTCATATCTAACTTGATATCCATTTTTGAGACATGCGTCTTGAATTCAATGTCTCTTATCATCTCTTCGACCAAAACAATATCCCCTTGGATCAATCATACCTTTACAAAACCATGCTGTTTCATAGAAACCAACTGAGGGAGATGGACTGGTAACTTGGAGTTGATGATGCTAGCCAAAATTTTATAAGGGAATTTAAACATGCTCATTGGAATATAGTGTAAAATAGAGGATGGGTTTCGGGTTTGGGGGATGAGCACAATGGTTTTGGTGCAAGAGAAGTTTGGTAAGATTCCTCCCTAGAAGAAATATAGAATTTTTTCAACCACGTCATCCTTCACTGCATCCCAAGAGTTGCTATAGAATGATCCTAGGAAACCATCTGGTCCCAGTGCACATTCTGGGTTAAGGTTTATTATAGCTTCAAAAATTATATTTCTCTTTAGGTATATCCCCAAGCCTTTTATTATCATGATTAGAATCCAGGTTTGGAATAACATTTATATGCCCTACGTTCCCCAATATATACCCATTTGGAATGCATGGATTAGGACCAACAAGAAGATATTTGAAGAAGGAATGAGCCAAGTCCTCTACAAAATCTATATCATCTGTATATATAACATCATCTAACAGTATATTTGGTTTAATTGATAACTTAATCTCCTTGATACATGCATGGAAGTATGAAGTGTTTCTGTCTCCCTCACTAATCCATTTGATTATTGAGATTTCCCTCACCAAGAGTTCTTATTTAAGATGCATGTCTACCAAAGATTCCTTCTAATTAAGGAGTTCCTCAAAATCCAATTCATTCCAAAACTACTCCAAGTTACTCTAAAGATGTTCAATGTCCTACATGATTACATCCATGTACCTGTCAGTGGGAGGCAAGTCTTTCTCCTAAGCATGAAGCCTATTTTGAAGACACCTCAGTTTATTGTGGACAGAAACCCATATATGACCTTAAGAAGGTTATTTACAATGGTCGTAGAACAATTCATGGTATTCGTGTATGCCGGTCCCTTTATTATAAAATATGAAGTGTGCATGGTTCTCCTTCCCATAATCCAAGGGCACTAGGAGCAGAGAGTGGTCAGAAATTCCATGAATTATATGGCTATCCTTGGTGCTGGATAACATAGATATGGAATTCATGTTGGTTATGAAGTGATCCAAATGACTCCATGGACACAAGATCCATCTTTGATTATTTCATCAGGTGTAATGGTCTCCTAAGAAGCTAAGGTCCATGAGGCCTTTTCCTACCATGAATTAAACAATGTTAGTGTTATCTTTCTTGCGGAAGGATCCCCTACCTTTACTCTCATATGGGTTAGCTATAATGTTAAATAATCTCCCACAATCCTTTGATAATTTCCAGGATCAAAATAATTGAGGTTATTTAACAAAGTAACTATTTTTTGGGATCACAGCTCCCATAGATAAATGATAAAAAGTGAAATCTTTTGCCTTGGGTCACCTTAGTAGTGATGAAATGGTCACCATCCTGAACCAGATTCACCTAGGTGTTCCTATGCCAAAAAATCTAAACATTCTGGTTAGAGGGGTATGCATGCATAGATCCATGTACCCTGATCATATAAGATAATTCATTAATTCAAGAAGGGTTTTTTATGCTCTAATAAAGCGAAAACAAAGGCCATAAATTTAAGAATTTCAATGGATAATAAATCTATATTAACTCGGGCACCGAGGTGAGTATAATTATATATGATTATGGGAATCATTGACCAAAGTGAACTCTGTAATTGGCCCCATAACTCTTAATATACTTGACATAGGAGGAGGATCACTCCTTTAAATTCTTTAATCTCGATCTAGTGCACACTAAAGTATCTTTCGATGGGAGAGAGTCTGTGGGGGTATAAGGTTCTTAAGGACGGAGAGACATCTCTGTCTAATCACTGGAGGGAGATGATAGGTGCATCCCTTGGTTTCTAACATTTTGGTCTAGGGAACCTGACATAGTATTCTATGATGGTCCAAAGGTAGGAATAATATTTTACCCTCTAGGAGAAGTATTATGGGGTAGAGGATCATCTATAATACCTAACTATAGGTCCTTATAGGGTCTATGAGGAGATCCTAGAGGGGGAGGAGGCAGGGACACATAACCTGGGGGTGTAAGAGGGAGACCTTACAACCTCTCCACTACGAGAACCTCAAGAGAAAAAAGAATGTTGAAGAAGGAAGAGGTGAAAGATCTGACCTAGTAGTAGGGAAAGCACCTTGGAAAATGGGGCACCATAACCATAAATGTCACCACACTACCATCATGCAAGGGATAGAGGGTATGCTCAAGTTCTGGACTAGAGGAGACTATATTTACCACCACTAAAGCTTCTTTGAAGGCCTGA
Organism: Viscum album; assembly: GCA_963277665.1. NCBI lineage: Eukaryota > Viridiplantae > Streptophyta > Magnoliopsida > Santalales > Viscaceae > Viscum > Viscum album. The sequence continues at coordinate 513,347,002 of OY728145.1, forward strand.
GGCACCTCTGGTACTACTATAAGAGAAATGATACTTGGAGAGTGCATTGGCATGTCTCTTGTAACTACCACTAGGGGTGGGTGGTGATGATATCCTTGATGACATATTCCATAAACCCGCATGAAGTGTACTTGAAGAAGAAATTGTGAGAACTACCTTGGGAAGACATCGTAGGAGATGTCCTGATTCCATCAAAAAGTACCCTGAACCTAATGTGAGATCATTAATAGAAGGGGGATGGAGATATAAATTTCCATGAAAACGTGAGCCAATGAAGCATCAGTGCTGCACCAGGTTTGGTCATTTGAGAAAAGGAAGCCACCAAGAGAATCAACAATCTCTACAAGGAATCCACCATTCTAAAAGGGAAATGAAAGCCCATGTAGGTTGAACCATATAGTATCTTGAAAGCTCTACTTTCGATTGTGAACATCCAAGGACTAATGGTAAAGGCTAAAATGCTATCACCCTAGAGAGATATGTGATTTACAAAACACATGAATGAAGTCATACACTCCGAGGTGAGAACCACAAATGACTCATGTAGGCTTATTGTTTCACATAAATCATGCCATTATTATAAAAAACACATTTATAAACTATGAGGACTATATTTCCTATTGTGATCAGGATACACAGGAACCTTTTTCAAAGTTTTATCCCTATACTGAATGCCAAAATACCCTCATACAACCATGATATTATAATACCTCTTTAGAAAACTTATGGATTTTCTCATAGAGTTATATCCTCCACAAGACTCTTAATCATACTTATCTTTTTTAGTCATAAATGTGTAATACCTAAACCAAAATACTCCTAACAAAGTATCACAGTGTATCCTTAGTGCATAAGAACTATACATAATCAACCTTACACTCTTATAAAATGCTTATGATATTGTTCTATCTCTTGATTCTCTCATCGAGCATGAATCATGTGGTTTTATAGATATGAAATGACAATTTCATAGACATAGTAAAGAAATGAGTCATAATGAGATTCGTACTAGGGTCATCTCCCAACCTATCTTCTAAGGAAATCTAAAAATACACAAGCACTGATAAAACCCATGATGTTTCACATTTCACAATAATGATGTCCTTAACATTGGAAAACCATGGGCTATGATTCCTCTCCTCATAGGATATATAGTATTCCACTCTAAGGATCATTCCAAATATCCAATTTAAAACCCCCAAATATATCCTTACTACATGATGTTAAACTGCATGGTAGGGTCTTATCAAATGACCATAATTTTTTTTGATTCGAACTACATGGGACTAGATTCATGTATTGATAGGATACATAGAACATATCACTAAGGATCAACTCAAAAACCATTAACCTTCCATTGATATCCACATTAGGTTATATTCCCCACAATATCATTTATATAATTCCCTCACCTATCCATACTACTATGAGTCTTGACATCCTATCAATTTGGGGAATATTCCCTATGTACCATCTTTTATCATGAAATATTCCCAATAAAACCATACTCACACAAAGAAGAATATATTATTTCGAGGATCCACTATCTGATATGCATTGATCCATACTCTTGATGAGGGAAATATTTGTAGTGCCATAATTCTTGTGACATCAATCTATCCTCAATGGTTCATACTCCTCATGGGATCCATCTTCACATTCCCATATTACTTTTAAGATAGACCCATCCACATTAGGCTATATCCCCTTCGATGCAAGCCAGAAAGGGTCTCTCATGGGTATGTTCCTCACTGATTACTTCTAGGAATATTTTTCTTATAATACCTACCACACAACAGTAAACTTCATGGATCAGTCCTTATCACATGAGATTAAAATCTATGACATGTTCTATTTACTATAAGTAAACTACATGGGTTTTGATTCCATTCATAAGGATACATAATAATACCCCTTCATGGGCTTAGTACCAAAACCATGAAAACCACGATCCTTTATAAAATTTAGTAAACTCAACAACACCCAAATATATAGATGGAAACATATAAATACTTCTACCTCCATTACTATGTATCAATGGTTGAAAGGATGACCAACCTCTTATACATACATATTTTCATGTCAATATGATACCTCCGATCCCTACAGACATTCATGATGATAGTTGAAAACTTATTGTTAAATATTAGGGAAAAAGTACTGTATCGGGGTATATGAAATTTTTATGAACATAACTTAAATATATAAGAGAATCCCAGAGTAAGAAATTGCCCCCCCAACAGGGTGTGATGATCTTATCCTCCCATTCTCTCAACCAATGTGTCTTCTTAAGTCCAACTGTAACGGAACAAAAATGACTTCCTACCCATGGAAAGAAGGTCCATAGATCATTACAAATATGGGATCCATTGTGAGGTTTAAATAGGAAAAAAATATTTAATCAAATGTGAATGATTGTGATACTATACTAAATCTCGAACAATAAATCACCATGACAAAATTTTTCTAAGAAATAAAATGGTGATCCATTAAGAGTGTCAACCCATTCATGAGTACATTTTTTTTGATTGACCAACACCATTAAAAACATTTTCTCCACCTTATTTTTAGGAAATAGGATAAAATAAAAAAATTAAATTATTTAATAACATGTTTATATGTTCTATTACAGTTAAAAAAATTACACAATAAGAACACAATCATATGAATAAATCAACAAATAAAAAGTCCATTGAAACTTTATAAACCTATCAAATATAACTATAATTTAAATGAATAATGTAATTGTAACAATATAAAATATGTTATTTAATAATGTTACTTCATAAATTAATATTATTATAAATTTAAAAAGTAAACATTATGTTGTTCTAACTATAGCATATTTAAGAAACAAGAATGGTTAATTTCTATATGTCACAATTAATTAATGCTCACTAATTTATATTTTTATTGAAATTCAATACATTTTTATAAATTATGATGATGCGATGTATGTTTTTTACTTTTTAAGGACTTAAAATATAAATATTTACTTTAGGTCATACTGACCAGACCATGTGTCAGAATAATATGTGGTTCTTCCTACATGTCCAAACATGAATCAGTAATAATTATAAAATAGTTTCTTAATAATAAATACTCAATTTCTAAATTTATGAGCTTTAGAAGAATGTTTTTAACTAAAATATTACATTTAAATTAGAATCACAATATTCTAGTCATAACAACCAAACCATGACCCAAAATGATATGAAATTTATTCTTACATGAAAAATTAAACAATAACCATTTTCCAATAGTTTCATTAAAATCCATGCTCATTTTCTTAATTTTGACAATGTGTCACACATAATTAACAAAAATATAACTTTTAAATTATAGACACCCAATTTTGTTAATTCTTTGATTTTTTTAATTAACATGGAACGAGGTTAATTATAACAAGAAAAAAATTAATTATTGATAGTTTTCCTTGGGTTTCTTGATCATCCCATAATTGTCAATCATATTTTCTATTTATAATTGTAAATAACTTATTAATTAACCAAGAGGACCCTAAAATGGTTCTCTAATATGTGAATATAATATTTAGGATATGAAGATATTGTATACATAAAATAATATTTAGATAAATTAGACTATATAAAAACTTTATTAATTATCGAAATTTCTTCTCTGTAGTTGACATTAGAATACAACACATAATCACCTCTATGTTTAGCATGAAATTATTATGAGATTTAATGGAAGGAACATTATCAGATAGATTGACACTTGATACCATATTTTATTTCATTTAAAAAAGTACAACAATAAATCCACATTGAACTAGTTATTATAATAGATGAATGATATAACAGAATATATATTTATTATAATCAATGATAATTACATGTTGAGGAGATTGGTTCACACAAAAATAAATTATTTTTACTTAAATTAGTGGCTATATTTTACAAAAAACTACATGTTAGTTATTAATAATATAACATCATTGCATCACATATATATATTTTTAATTCAACTAATTAATTCTTGTTCTATAATACGTTCAATATTTCTGGTCATCTGATAAGATTGTGGTGGTGAATATCAATTTTGTAAGGACTCTATACTCTTTTAGACATATTAGATATGAAATTCCCAATATTCTCTACCCTTCATCAATATTAAATATAATGAAAAATACGTATATTAATACAAGGATCTAATGCATTTTGGAATTATATAATGAATATATATATATATATTATAAATGAAATATAAAATTATGTATACCCACAAATATAACTGAAAATATTTGTTTTATACACATATATAAATACATGGAGTGTAAATATATTTCTTTATATATATATATATAATTGAAACATAATTAAATGATATATATAAATTAATATAAAAGATATAAATACATTATATAAATAATATTTTCAAATTTAAACCAAGAACATATATATATAGTCAAAAATATATATTAACTAATATTATAAAACATGTATATATATATGTATGATATGTAAACATAATTATATAGTGCATATATATAAATATGTTAAAATCCAATATAAAAATATGTATAGTATAAAACAAAATATTATATAGATAATATTTTCATATAATATTATAAACACTCATGCATATATATAAATATAACATGTAAATAAAAAAATGAATATTTATATATATGAATATATATATATATGTATGTATGTATCATACTAAATAAAGAAATTAGTTATTTAGATATAAATGTTTATGTGTGTGTGATTTTGTGAGTCAGTTTATCTGTGTGTGCAAGGATAAATCCAAATACATAGATTTAGTATTTCGATATATATATATATCCAACATGATTTTTTATTTAAAAAAATTTGAAAAAAGGAAGTAAAATTTATTTCAAAGGGGATGAATTTATTTCATGCTAGAGTAATAAGCATAGACTATATGTTTTTAAATCGAAGAGAGTAAACCAATGTGGTTATACACCTGGATTCCCTTAATAGGATCACCACCAACACCCAAATAATATTCCAACATGTTCCCATCATGCCAGGTATATTCCATCCATGTTTTTTACTATAATATAAATACACTGTATAATGATATAGATGACATGACAAAGACCACTTTGGTTCCAACTTTATTGAAGGTAAACCAATTGTGCTACCCCAATACCACTATCTATATGCCTGGGGCTAGTGACTGGCATGGAGTAGGCATGTCATATATGATAAGAGGCCTTAAAAAATGTACCAATATATAATAAAAATGTTTATTAAGTACAAGAATAATGAAATACTAGATAAATACCATACTATAGTATATAAAAATACATGTGATATGCTATGATCCATAAAGGAGTATCATGTGGATATCTATATTGTAAAGGGTAAAACAAAAGAGCATCTTTATCAAGGAATACTCAACATAAATTTATGAATAAGATCTCTATGATGATATTCACAAAGCATAAACTGAATTTACAATATTATCCTATTAGTAACACGAATTTCTGGATCCAATGATATTGTACATTCCCTAGTCACCACAATATTATACATTGTCTTCATAAGTTTGAATACATGAGGGTTAAACTCCCATACATGGGTGAGTATATAAATACACCCAAAAACTATAAAAGAACAATTTAAGACCCTAGTCATTTCAAAACTACATAGGTAACAGATAACAAACTCGAGGATAACGAATAGGAAACAAAAAAGATCTAGATGAAATTTCTGATTAAATAAACTAAGATGTTGAGTCCCAATCATCAATAGAATATCTAAATATAGGATAATAAAACATGATTAAGGATGACATGAAATAACCTATAAACTGATACCCAAATTAACTCACTAATATACAGTGAAGGACATGCACATTTCTAAGGTAAATTTCATTCTAAGGATTTTCAAACACCTAATGGAGAACCCACTCCTCATTATATATGGATTTTCAATGAGGTGGTTTCAGGATACAATAATGGAGGAATCACATGAAAATCAATTAATGAAATTGACTAGGGGAGCATCAAACTCTACACACATTAAAAATGAACTTAACCTTCTCATGTTCAAGGGAGTACTGAAAACATAAATAAACTATATATTACTTATTATTTGTGTACTTTAGGGACTATAGAACTTTCTGCACATTTATGGGGCTAGTTAATTATTTACAATAAAGTACTAGAGGAGTATAGAATCCAAGGATATGCTTCAATCATCTTACCCAACCCTCAACATTATCCCTATGATGATAAATAATAAGTACATATATATCTCTTTAATAAGGCATATGATGATCAAATATATCGTCGCACTATAATATATGTTTATAGATGCTCAAGTAAGACTATTTCATATCTGTAAACTTAAAAATATAGAAATTACTTGAAAACCTTTCTATATATTAAGAGTGTAACACGTTACAACCCTTCAGTTGTGTCTGTGTGTGTGTGGGGGAGGGGGTTATTTCACCCCGGGAATGTGGTTTCACAACACATTCACTCTGTTTCAATAGTGTTTGGCATGAACACATACCACACATGGTAGCCATGTCAACTTAGGTGGACCAACCCAAGAAAATGTTTCTTTCTCGTTGGCCCAACTTCCTTACTATCTGGGTCTGATCATTAGTTGACACACATATTCCCTCAAAGATAAATCATTATTGGCCAACCATGCTATATCAAAATGTATTGATAACCCTTTGGGACCCCACATGTTTGAAACTATAGGTAGGGTGATCGTATATACCACAATGACTGAGACTAGTAGGGTAAGCACCAGGTCCATGCCATGAAATCCATATCACATCATGTTGCAAAGGATCGTCACCTCAATACATTGTTTTGGTCACTTATTACTGACACTATAGACCACCATTGTGACAAGATCCATAACCACCGCTATGGTTCCCACCATTCATTGAATCATTGTAAGACAACATGGCCACCCTATCATAGTTCAAACTAATATTACAACATGATACAGACCACTCCTAATATCATTTCCCATCACTTGATGGCTAGTAGCATTGCAAAATAGACCCTATTATGATGGAAATAGGATGGTAAATTTATCAAGGTCTATTAATTATTTTTTCCATCAAGAACACATATATAGAAAAAATATTTATTAAAAAATATCTATCCATGGGATTTTATAGTATAGAAAATGAGAAGCCAAGAATTTTTGATTGGTTTACCAATCTAAGAGCTTAAAAGAAATAAATATAATATGAATTCTCCTTGGGAAATGAAAATAAATAATAACAAAGACATTTTTTTATTTTTATTTGATCAATTATGATGATTGTGTATGTGTGAGGTTTCTATTTTCTATTCCAAAAAAGAATGTGTTTATCACTAACAAATTTTTTCATAATTCTCTCCTCACATTCCTCTAAAATTTAATTAAAATGTTTCAAACAATATTAAAGAGTTTTCTAGTTTTAAATAATGGTAATTTTGGTCAACTAATAGAAAAATTAATTAATTACAAAATTAGAACATTTATTTAGTTTCAAACTGATGATGAATAATCTAAGGACCCTAAGTGAGAACTAAATTTAAACGATCTCATGGTAAATCTGTTATTTTTTATTATACGGTTGTGTTGGAACACACATCAAATATTATATTATGTAGATTGCATATATTGATAGAAAAAAATTCTTGAATGATATACAAATATTATGTAATTCTTAATATATAACTTCAAAGTCTTTTCAGATGCTCAAAACTCAAAAAAAGTTATGTGAAAAACCTCAATAAAATTATTATAAATGTTTTTGGATTATTTAAATGAAAACAATTTAGTGTCACTAAATCTTTCACACCGTAAACAGTTTTCTCCCTAATGAAAAAACATGAAAAAATTAAGGGCACTGAGCCTGAATCTGAATCTCATGATCCCATGAGCTCTTATATAGGATTATATTATACCACTACTTACACACCATCACTGTCACTTGATTTTGATGGGTCCCCTCTTGTTGTTCACTGGTAGCTACTAGGTACTCCGTGAAGTTTGAATCATCCAACATTCATAGATCTCCTAGACAGTGATGTGAAATAGATGATGTTTAAACCTCCCCAACTACAAAATGTGGAAGGATTTGTACACCCAATCCTACTATGGAGGTAATTCTAGATGTTAAGAAACTTACTTAAATTTTATAACATCTATAGAGGTTTGAAAAAAATTATGGAAAGAATGATCTATGGTTCAAACCATTGAAATCTACATCATAAAAGGACCTCTAAAAAAAGATGATCTCCTATATTTGAATCTAAAAGTATTCATCATTGTTTTTTATAGAACTTATAATGGTAATGAGTTATCCCATTCCACTCCTAGATGATTTCAACATTATAAGTTATTGACCACACTATATATAGTCCAATAAGTGGTGAATCTCCAATATCAGTATATATTAGGGTGATCTTTAGTTTCTAACAGACAATTTCTTGACATATGACATGATAATAGTGGACAGGTTTTATTAGATGCATGAAAAAAATATTAAGTTTATGTAAATTATTGAATATCTATCCAAAATCCATCATATAAAAACCAAAATATTTCCAATAGAACATGAATACTCCTTTCAGTTTCCCCATATTTTATAGGGTGGATTTTTATACTAAATTGAAATTGTATCCCAAAGCCACATACAAGTTTTTACGCAACCAGTTAGTCAAATGAGAATATTTATTTGAAACAACCATTGAATGTACTCAATATATATGGATGATTAAAAAATTGAGAGCCCCAATATTTCCCATTAACACTACTATTTTATAAGAATAAAGTGTATATACATCATAAGTCAGTCAACGATCACCAAAATTACTTCATGACTTCTCACTAATCACAGAATACTCATAAAAAAATCCATCAATATTCCATCCCACATGTATTATAGGTACTTTAGTGGTTCATGTAAACTTGTTAGAAAATTATGATCCACACTCACTAATTTATATGTGTGGTAATATGAGATGAAATAAGTAATGATCCTCTTTATACCAATCCAATAAAATTGATTCTTGATGTGTTAGTATCTATTCATCACAATATGATGTGACACCAAAGGGTATGTATTTAATTTACCTATCAATTACCCCAAAAAAATTATTTTCAAAACTTCCCATCCTCAATCAAGGAATTCATATTCCCCATTATCAAAATATCTATATACCATATCACCATATGATATTTGTTAATGAAAGGAAACACAATTGATGACTCCAAACTAATCCACCCACAAATATTTAAGAATAAAAGTGTGTAAAACTATCAATCGAAGATATTGAACCTTTTTCATTCCCAATAAAAAATATTTCATCATCACAAACATCTAATACACCTCTTCCATTAATGAATCTTGATGTTTCCTTCTAAGGGAATCATAAAACATATTTACATTGTATAGTGTATAAATAATTTGAAATTCATATTCATGTATGAAATTCATTCAATTATTTTGTCTCAGGTTAATATCGCTCTAAATAATGATGCATATATGACTCTTATAAACCACATAGATTACGAAATGAAAATCTGAGTATTATGGGTGCTAGGGAAGTTCCCTAGAGGGATAATATCCATACATTTTATGTTGATTTTATGCATTATTCACCAATTTTAGATTACTGAAAAATCATTAACAATGAAAACATTCCTACAAATATTGAGATAACAGATCCTAGAACACGAAGGGAGGATATTTTTATGTTAAATTTGTAAATAATTTAAATTTGGTTTGTGGAAATGATATATAATCTTAGGAAATTTCATTAATGGAGATTTTTAATGTCTAAAAATCTTTTTAGATTACTATTTTACACCGTTAGGATCCACATGTAGAATCCCTATAGCGATGATCCACACATGTTCCTTTGAAATCTATGAATCACCAACGAAATGTCTAGTGCTAGTATAATAGTCCTATCTATTGAAAAATTCCAAGAGTCACAGTAATAGAATGGTTTTTTGAGGGTGAAAATATATAAAAAAAGAATAAGAAGAGAATAAACGTGTACATAGTGGTTTATGTAGTTTGTGAAATGATCCATATATCCATGAAGTGGAAGAAATTTTATTATGATTCGGATGAGAATTACATTATATAATAAAAATTTTAGATGCACATAGAAACTCTTACTCAAATGATCACATAAATACGATGATGTGGCTATGAAACCTACCCCATAGTAAGTCCAATATGATACATTGGCCAGTGAATAAAATTTCATGGAGATATAGTACCTTTATAACTAAACTATGCAATGATATAGTGTGTTGTCACATGATACTATAGTATGTTCACACTACTATAGTGCCCTATCCATGTATCTAGTTAGTTTTACTATAGTTTTTTCATAGTTTATAATGTTGCTAAAATTTGGTCCTATCACCTTCGGTGCCACACCCCTGGAGTAGGAGTTTACCTTCCCTGCAACACCCAGTATCGTCACAGTAGAGGTTGACCCAAAATATTTGTGATTTGTTTTATAGTTTTGGCCACTTGAGTTCATCCCAACTTCAAAAAAATGGTTCGTTCCACACCATTCCAATAATCCAAAATGTCGAGTTTGATCTGAAATACAAACAAACTTTGATTTTATTGGCCTAGATAAATTACTTTATCTGAGACCCCCTATTCTTCACTAACCATTGGGTTCTTCCATTCAAAGAATTAATTTAAAGATGATGATTCATGAAATTCTAGTTGTTTTCCTTTATGTTCTCCCATAGTGTTCTCTTTTAATTTACCTTTCCACCTCTCTTCATCAATAATTACATAGAGAGGCACACCAATGCCTCAAATTATACATCACCATTATCTTTTTCAATAATATACTAGATTTTTGGTTCCATGAAACATCTTAAATTTCAGTAAACCACCATATATCATACTTTTGATAAAATGGTACTTAAACTGAATGTGATTCTTCTAGAAATGGAATACTAAGTTTTTTTTAATATCAATGACACTTTGACTATCATAGTGTAATATAATTTTCTTTCACTTTCTACCCAAATCACCCAATATTATTTTTAACCAGACCATATCCTTCCCAAATTCCCTTATAATAATGTATTCTTCATCTTTGGTGGATAATACCTCCACCTTCTTCAAATTAATATCCAATATACTATAATTCTTTCATAGGTAAATATATAAACTGTGTTACTCCTACTATCAACACCAAATCCTGGGTCAACATCAACTTACCCCTGTATTGATTTTCCATTACCAAAACATAGTGGTACTTCCTTACTTCCCTTCAAATACCTCAATATCAACTTCAAAAATTCTAAATATTTCATTCCATGGTTAGTCATGTACCATCTAACAACTCCCACCACATGATAAATATTAGATAAATTAACGACAATGGAATACATCAGACTTACAACAACTGGTGTATATGGAATTTTTCCATGTACTCAATCTCTTTTTATTTTCCTTAGTTCTTTTACCTTTGATTTATTGAAAGCAATTACCAGTGGAATGGAAACAATATTTTTTTCAATTATAATAAATATTCTCAAAAAAATTTCAACATAGCTAGATTTTGATAACATCATGGTTCTTAATATTTAGTGTATCTTGTTCTTCATACCCAAAATCATACACACTCCTCCACGTCCATTCTTCTAGAACTCCTTTTCTAGTTTCCCTTTTATCTCAACAATCCTCATGATCCTTAAATGTGAATATCATACATATATAAAATAATTATAATGAATCCATCATTAAAAAACATGATGTAGTATAATTGATTAATGATATACCATTTATATTATTTTTTATTCATAAATACATAAACCATTTTGTTCCACTTCCTAGGTAACTACTTCAACCTGTATAAAATCATTTTGATTATCCATACCAGGTATTACTTCCCAAACTCAATATATCTCTATGCATATTCCATATAAATATCCTCCTCAGGGACTCCATGAAGTAAAGTCATAATTATGTCAATCATCTCATGATGTAAGTCTTATGATGACATACTATTGATAACCACCCAAATAGTTGTAAGATGCACTGTTGGTGAGAAAACTATAGAGAAATCCACACATTGCTTCTATTAAAAACCATTCACACCAACCATTCCTTGTATATCCTCATATAATAATTTTTATCCATCAATAGATATACCCATTTAATCTAAAATTATTTATTTCTTTGTGCAAAGAGGTGTTATAAACCAAGTATTGCTTTCACATAATGAATAAATATCATCCTGTATAGCAAAATCTAACATTCATAATTCTTATAACTATATTGGTTATTCACAAAATTATTACTCTCCACCACTGATTAATAAAAAATAATATAAGGATAGTGAATACCTATGAACATTCCTTGTCACCCTTTATTATCTCCTTAAACCCACTTTAGGATTAGTGTAATGAACCATCTCGAGTCGCTCAAAACACATCAGCCGAGAAAGCCCGCCCTAAGGTGATTATTATCATATAACAAAACTATAACAAGCATAAGTGTATAAATTCGAAAATAAAACAAGAAAATAAAAAAGTTGAGTATCTATATTATCATCCTTTAACACAAAATTATTTCACTATGAAGGAAACAAAATACAAGATAAACTAGTGAACTACATGATTCCCTTACCTTTTCCTATTTTCTATAAATGCACATCTAAAAAACAGATGAAAAATTAGGGTTTTTGAAAAATCCCAATAATATTGAACCAAATAATTTATATAATTTCTAATTCCATGAAAATGTTAGTTCTATATTTAAAACAAAACTAAGTTTTAATGAAATCTAAAAATGAATACCATGTTGCAAAAAATTCTTTGGTTTCTTTTAAAAATATTCAATATTATAATTGAAAATATTATGAATATAAATTAGAATGATGAACAAAAATTAGTGACCATAACAATATATATCACAAAAGGTATCATGGTGATAATATAAAACATGATACACAAATTTAACCTAGATAATATAATCTTGTGAGTATATGAAGCACTATATATAAGTGAAACAATCCTTCATAAAACATATTGGGCTATAGCCTATAAAATATGTTCTAGGGAAATAAATTAGACACTAATCGAGAAAGTGAATCCTATCATATCAAGTACTACAATAGTATGTCAATATCAACCTTATTCCCACATCAAAGGTTCCGAAATATTCCCATGGGATAATTTTTCATAGAATAGAAATAGTTTATAACACCATGTATGAAACATAAATTTTCCCATATTACATGTTTGAAAAAAATATCTTAGGTTGTAATATCCTGCTTTTAAAATAAATGTTCCCATGTTACTAATTTGATATAACATAACATAAAACATATTATAAATTTATAAAAACAATTTAAAGTGAGGAATTACCATTTCCATTCTTGAAAACCTATTTTAGAATTAAAACCAACTTAAATCATTTCACAAAACAATTTCATATAAATTAATTGGTGAATATATTATTGAAAACCCATTTTAGAATCCAAAACACCTTAAAGAATTTTAAAAAAATAATTACAGTTAATAATTACTACTTCCATGCTTGAAAACCCATTTTATAATCAAAACAACCTATATTTTAATTAAAAAAACCCATAGTGTGAAACAAACCATTTTTAAAGAAAAAACATTTGAAAACATAGATCCCATAAAGTAAATACACCTTGATATCAAATAAAAAAATTTCACAGAAAAAATTAAGGAATTGAATAACAAAACCAAGTTAATCAAGAAATAGATAATTTTTATAGAGACTGATACTTTAACAATGGGGAAAATTGCTAAGGATTGATCTCTGAAAGCCTAAGGTTGAATCTGATAAAAACTTTCTTCAAGGATGTCTAAAATTCTCTTTTGATCCTAGGCTTTGGGTGGGAAAAATATAAGAATAACTTATCTGGAGGAACTTAAAGTCTTTATAGGTAGAATAAACTTATGAATACCCTAAAAAATCAAAGAGTACCATAATGCAGGGGTGATTGATATGGGCCAGAACATAGTGTAATGTAATAGACCATGTTGAATCCTATCTAAGAAAAGCATATATGAAAATAATGTCATAGAAAAGTCTATAGATCCCTTAATATTAGATAGGGGAATAGAGTGTGACCAAGAACATCACACTATAGAACCCCATTTCTAATGATAAATTACACCACAATGTGTTCTCCATGGAACAACAACCTCATATTTAGAAGAACTGACTGACCCCCTATAAGACTCCATTCCACTAGATAAAACTCTATGTTAGTGACTCAACCTAAAAAAACCCTACACTAATTCCTCTACTCCAGAGTACATCCATACCAAATATTATAGTGGCCCCAAAATGCTTCTTCTAGAATACTACAATGAAACCCCCTCATCCACACTATATAGATTCCACTTTATAGTACAAATAACAACTCCATAGTGTAGTCTCTAAAAAATTTAAAAAAATCTATAAAATTTAAAAACACCTCTAACACCACTAAAAATCAACATACCGACCATTAAACATTATAAGAGATCATATAAAAACCAAGTGGTGTTACAATGCTCCCCACATTAAATTATTTTTCCCTTATAAAGTTCTAAGGTAGAGTTTAGATTATGAAGGGGAGTATATTAAGCACCATTATCCATACCATTTATAAATGAACTAAAATGGTGGAAAATTAAAAATTTATTTCCATAAAAAATATAATTTCATTGAAAACCCACACTCCCAATATATAATAACAGAATTAAAAAAATTCATTAGCAATTCCCAACCACACCTAACAGGTTTAAAACCACAAGGAGAGCACTACACCTAGAAGATTTCCAAATGATCCTAAAACCAGATCAAAAAAATATGGAATACACATAATGAGATCAAATTGGAAAAAATCCATTGATAAAAAATGATATATATCCAACCAAAGGGCCATAATTGGCATATGAGGGTGTTTAGATCCAAATCTATGTTGAACTGTTCCATGGTAACTCCGATGAAAAATAAAACCTAGTTGAATTCCTAACCAAAGTGGAAAAAAATTACACCCCTTGTATCCAAGAATGAACCCAAGGTCCTACCTATATCCTTGAAAAACAACATATATAACCCATGGTCTACACTACTCAAGGGATAAAAAAATAACAAGAAATGAGAATAAAATTTGATAACCCCAGAAGCATGAGTCCATAGTTTCCTTAATTCAAAGATGCTCCAAAATCAAGGATATGAAAACCCAAAAGGGGTTTTCATACATAAAATCCCAGAAATATATGAAAAGAACTATGTAAATATTCTAAATTCGAGCTCACTAATGATTCTACAAGAAAAGATGATACCCACTGATTTGACAATCAATCCAAAGATCTCTAGTCTAAACCACTAGGTGCAACAATAACTAAAGGACACACACAAGAATCACTACTATATAAAAATTAAATTAAAAACACTCTCATATGGAAAAAAATAGGATTCACTTAAAAAATAAAGGTTTTACCAAAATACAATTTTGAAAACCAAGGAACCATTAAAATTGGGTCTTTTATCATGAAAAACTTAATGAAAATAATTTTACAAATTAAATTTCCAAGCTTCTATTCAACATGGTTAATTATAAAATTATTTTGAGACATATTTCAATATAAACAATACTTATTTTAAAAGAAAAACATCATTATTATTTTTAAAATAAATAGAAAACATTCCATTTTAAAATATTTTTATAAATACCTTACCCTTTTAAAATACACACACTAAGGGTTCATGCCTTTTCATTCCAAAAAATCAATTTTCAATTTTATTGTTTCCTTTAAAATTGGAAATCCAAATTTTAAGCCACAATTTTCACTTAATTATAGAAATCAATCATGTAAAAAGTTTTCCAAACCCCTTAATAAATTAAATTATTTTTAAAAAATTTCTTGAAACCATCCTTATTTTAAAAATAATCCATAATTCTTTACTTTAATACCAAAAACATTTCCTCATCCCATTTTCTCTCCCAAAAATTAATTTCAAATCACAAGAAAAAATCATAAAGAAATTCATTATTGAAAAAATCCGTATGGCATCTCCCTTATTAAAACATTAATACGTACCCCAACTAGCTGTATGAGGATTAAAAATAACATTAAAAAGCACATCTAGTATTAGAATGAACCAACACTAGGTATAAATATAACCCCACTTCCATCCCTTAAAAGGAGTCCTAGGTTCTAGACATTTCTAACATGGTGATCTAAAGAAAACACAAACCTAAAATAGATCTCCCCACCTTTTATATTTGATCTAAAATGTTGTAACAACAAGTATCTGCATCCATAAAAGAGGGAATCAACAAGGAAATTTAGGTTCCACATTTCATAGAAGGGAAATATCCTAGATTCCACCCGTAATCAGTAGAAAAAACATATTCTCATAAAGTGAATACAATAACGGGAAATCATGGCCAAGACTATGAAAAATAACCATGGCCATGAAATGTCGAAAATATCATCAGGTTAAACCACCCTAATGATATTTTTAAAGGTAAAAACTATATCACCATATCCACCATGTCTCACAAAACCAAGTAAAGGATCCAATGAATATTTTACTCAATGAGAAATAAAAAGGCTATAATATTGGTTCATGATGCCATATCTATGGTAAAATAGGTCTATAAATCTCAATCTAATGGTTTTCACTACCCGATCAATAATAAAATATAACCAATATATTTCTTGGATAACAAGTCATGAAACTAAATCCTATTACCCATACACAAATGTAAGGTTCACCATGTCTGGGGAACTATTCCAAATAACATGGAATATCTTTGGCAATATGGTTATCCCATAAAACAATCTTCACTGAGTGAAATAAAAAAATGAGATAGAAGAAACATTGGATGACCAGTTCCCTCACCGAGTAAATCTAGGGAGGATATCAAGATCACATAAAAATAATAATATCTTGGAATAGTAAAAACTCTATTAATTATGATTTAGAACTCAAATTAAACAGTATACACAACATAGGATACATAGGATATTCAAATATTTTCAAGGAACATAAGAAGAAATAGGAAAAAATGGTCCTTAAACTCCCATCAACATAACCAAACCAATATGATCCCCTTATTAGGTTATATAATAACATCATCTTAATTTATCTCAAAATATTCCATCACTAGAACCTCAAGAGATAAAGGAAAACACTCATAAATCCATTCTGAGTTTGGGAAATAATATAGAGATGAGGAAAAGTGACAACCATCAAGGAATGTACTACACTCTAACTCAATACATCTCCATAATACTCACTCCAACAAAACAAGATGGGATCTACATCTATACATGTTATTCTTAGAACATCAGAAAACCCCCCAAAAAATAAAGGTGCAAGAAGAACCTAAAAGTCAAAAAAGCAGGAAAACACTTTTAGATAGGTTTATCGGAAAATCCACTCAAGGAGAAGAAGCCCCTTTCAAAAAATATTTATTTTGAAAACTTCCAAACATCAATTGAAAAATATTTACCCAAATAATTGTTTCATAAATTAAAATATTTTGTTACTTTAGAAAGGATTCCAATATGGGAAAACTTCACAACTTCTAAATTTCACGGTGAAACATCATACCCTTGATGAAAAATAACTATATAGGATTTATTTTCCTCTTTGGTTACATTTTCCATGATTTTAATCATTTAAAGGAATCCACCATTCAAAGAATAAAATTTTTTCATGCACTAAACAAGTTATATAACATGCTCTCCTTAAATGTTGGAATATTCATTTTTAAATTTAGGAGTTCTCTTTCAAAAATCATTCAACCTTCTATATTATATGATGAAAACAACCATTGTTTTCATTATATCTAAATATCCTGGAAAAAATTCTTTAAATATGTTAACTTTTTTCATGACAAATCTCAAACTAATTTGAAAACAATTCAAGGTTTTATGGAGTAAACAACCATTTAAAAAAATATCTATAGACTAATAATCATTTCATAAGAAGTTAGTAATGATTCACTTTTCAAAAAATGGAATTTTCCTGAAATATATATTTTCACAAAATAAACTAGTTATTCAATCACAGACCAATAAAATCATTCCTTATTTTTTTCAAACTATTTATTTATATCAACATATCCTAAGAACCACCTCGATTCTTTTCAAATCAATGGATTTTAATAAAATAATCCAAGATTAATGTGTAATAAACAATTAAATCAATGGGTATTAGAGTCTTAATCAACCTGGAAACATATTAAAAAACCATGTTTCCCACAATTCCCAAACCAAATTTTTTTTAAACCATGTTTATTGTCATTGAATGATTTGTTAATCCATCTATATGAACTTTACAACAAGATTCCTTTTTTTTATACACCATAAATCTATTATAACTACCAAGGAAACAAATACATTTCAATGTTTATTGAAATACATTACACTAAACCATAACATAATGAAAAAATCATAAAAGGAAAATAAATCATGACTTCCCATGGTAACTCAAGTCCCATTATGAATGTTTGTGATAAAAAAAGTACTCACCATTTGTTCATTTTTTCCAGAAAATTTCCGTGATATAGTTTACTAGACTCCCAAAACCAAACCTAGGTATGGTTTCAAGACATTATGTTAGTTAATCCCACTGTACCATTTTATAATGAACTATCCTGATCAATAAAAATAAATCACCAAAGATGGCTCACCATAAGGTGAGTATCATCCAATAACTAAACAAGTCTCATGTGAAACCAAAAATAGGTAAACTAGAAGAGTATATTTTGGAATAAATAGTACACATCCAAGATAAATACTATATTAATACAATGGGGCTAAACTATAAAATTAAATAAATGAATTTCGATGATGAATCTCTCTATTAACATCCATAACCAAAAAATATTCAACTAAAAAGGAAATGATAACCAAGAGAATCCGAAGAACTACATGAATACCTTACCTTTTCTTGTGTCCTACAAAACCACATCTAAAAATTTACAAAGGAAAAAGTTGAAAGTGACAAAAAAACCCTAGTAAGATTTCACTAATGAATCCATAAAAATTCTATCACATTAAATATTTATGTACCTTCTTTAAAACATATCCAATTAAAAAATAAATATCAAACTGAAAGCCATGTTATAAAACACACTACAGTTTATTTTTAAAATATAAACAAATTCAAAGCTATAAGAATATGAATATAAAAAATAATTATAAATATATTTTAGTAATCATAACAATCCATATCCCAAAATGTAACATGATGAGCATAAATAACATGATCCAAAAAAGTAACAATGAAAATATACTCTTATGAGTATATAAAACATGCTACATAAGTGAAACAGTCATTTAAAAAAATATTAGGCTCTAGCATATGTAATATGTTCTTGGAAAAAGTATAGGAAACTAAGTAGGTAAGTGAATCCTATGATATTATGTCCTACCATAGTCTATTGATATCAACCTTATTCCCACTCTCATGGTTTCTAAATATTCCCAAGTGATAATTTTTCACATAATAAAAATAGGTGATAACATAATCCAAGAAATAGAAAAGTTCACATGTTTCAAATTTCCCAAAACATAACATAGATAATAACATCATTCAAAAAACATAAACATTCTCATGTATGTGTTTCACGAAACATAACATAAACCATATTAACAATTTTTAAAACATTTTCATAGTGATCCATTACAACTTAAATGCTTGAAAACCCATTGTAGAATCAAAACCATATTAATGAATTTAAAAAAACATTTTCATATAAAATCATTACCTTATATGCTTGAAAACAAATTTTATAATCAAAACCACCTTAAGGTGTTTCACAAACCATTTCCACATTTACTCTTACCGATTCTATTCTTGAAAATTGATTTTGTTATCTAAACCACATATATGATATTTCAAAAAACCAATATTATGTACCAAACCATTTTTGAAGAAAAAAACCTAAAAAAATATCTCATGAAGAAAATCAACCTTGATATCAAATCTATCATTTTCATAAAAAACCAACAAATCGAATATGAAGGTAAATTTATTCAAGAATAAAAACATTTTAATAGAGACACTAACCTCATAATTGGAGATAATTATTAAGGATTGGTCACCAAATGACAAAGGTTGAATTTGATAAAAAATGTTCTTCAAGGCCTTCATAAATCTCTCATTTAAACCCAATGTTTGAGTGAAAACGATGGAAGATGAATTGATTGGGTGGTAGTGTAGGTTTTTATAAGCAGATTGAACTTATGATGGCTACAACAAAGACTACATCACTATGGTGAAAAGGTTATGAAAATAGATGAGACCATAGTATAATTTGAAGAGATCATGTTGTTATATGTCTATTGAAAGAATGTATGAGGACAATTATGCAAACCATGTAATAGATCCTATTTTCTCAAAGAGGGATCTATTATGTAGATAATAAAATCACCCCAAAAAAACCCCATTTCCAATGAAAGACTACACCATAATGTATTCCACACTATGCATCAACCGTTATTTAGTAAAACCTACCAAAATCACCATATGATTCTAGGACACAGCCTCAAACATTTTGATATAGTGATAAATTTAACACAAAGCCTATATTTTAACCTCTACTCTATGATGCAGTCATATTGAATATGGAATTTTAACCACAATTCTTCCTCTATGATACTATGAAATATCCCACTAATGTATGCCACAATGATTCATTTCCACACCGTATTAGACAAATAAACAAGGTTTTCCTTTGTAAAATTATATTAAAATTTCAAAAATGATATAAAACATATGAAAACCCCTATAAATAAAAATACAAACCATTAAACATTAACAGACCGCATAAAAAATCCCAAAGGGTATCAAAAGTCTTCTCCACTGGTTCTAGTCATAGATTCTATGGTACACCATTAGGATCCACTTGATCATGGCACTGAAATTCATTATTCCCATTAAAAAATTTAGCCGCATAATGGTCCTTATACATGAAACCTCAGTTAAATATCATGTTCTTGATTATGATGATCATTTAGTTCTTATCACCCCAAATGTGATAACCATACTCTTTAGTGCCATAACTAATAAGGAAACATGATTTGGACTTTTCATCAATATTTCCCCTTGGATCAACATCTATATCTACGTATGCCGAAAAACCAAAGGCACATAAATTTTATAGCCTTAACTTCTTTATATACTAGAGACGCTTGGGTAGACATTCTTCCATTGGTACAGATGGACTTATATTTATGAGATATGATTCCATGTTCACTGCCTCAGTCCAAAAAGTATTGGGAAACCCTGAGTGTAGCCTCGTACATCTAGAAAGTTAATTTTAAATACTATTAGTCTTTTTAGCTACACCATTATGTTTTATTTTTTGTAGATGTGTATTCTCCCACCAAATTCCATTTTTTAGAATAAAATTCCCTAAACTCATGTCTTCTAAAATCTCCTCCATTATCAGACCTAAATTATTTTAGATTTCATTCTAACTCATTCTCCACCAAGGTCTTCCAATTTTGAAATATGTCAGAAAAATCATATTTTATTTTCATAATGTAAAATCACACAATTCTTCTTGATTAATTGATTAATGTCCCATAATATTGTTACCCTCTAAGAGAATGTACTACTGCAAGCCCCAAAAATCAATACACACTGTCTCTATATTCCCATACATTAGTGTTCTATATCCTTATTAAAATGACACCTTCTTATGATATACAAATATATAATCTTAACATAAGTAAACCCCCCTAACTTTATCTATGGTAACATGATTTTTTTTCAATAACTTCATCTCTTTGTCATTCATAGGCCCTAGCTTATTATTCCATAGTTTTAAATCCATAACAGGATCTATTAATGCATTAATTTCAATGAAGTTCTATTTCATGTTATATCAGGTTCCATTATTTACTCCATGAGCTATGACCATAGCACCATTGGAAATCATCAATGTAGCACCGATAAATATGTTAATAAAACCAACATCATTAAGCTATCCAATATAAATCATGTTTTTCTTGGTCTAGGTATATACCTTAAATCCTCTGAATAATTAAACACCAACTTTTTTTCTTGATTTTTTCTTCACCCTTCCCTAAAATTTTTAAGGTTTCATAATCAACAAGATGTACCTCTCCCAAATTTCAAGCAAGATAATTGTTTAAGAAACCCTTCTCTGAAGTGGAATGAATGGATGACACTAAATCTAAGACTCCTTAGGGATATCCATGTTTAGTAGAAACAAGTCACCATTTACATAAGATATCATGTTTTTTATTAGTTTTAGGTGCCTTCCATTTATCTCTAAAATTCTTCTTGGTGTTTCATTTATTCATGAAAATCAATTAGGTAAGACCAGTCATGTTTTCCTTGTCTTGTCTCTTTCCTCTTGATTTTTATTTTCCTATGTGATTATTTTTCAATGCATATCCACCTATTACTTACACATTCATATAAGAACAATATAATTTAATGGATTTTCTTTTTTTAATATTCTCAATAAGGATCAGGTATCACACATCCTTCTAAACTAGATTTGTATTACTTGAAGAACTAATCAAAGCTATTACAACTTCTTTGAAACTGTCAGGTAATGAAGGAAAAGAAACTAGTTCAAAAACCTTATCATTGAGCATGATCTTCACCGATGTGAACTAATTTATTATAATTTTTTATTTGTTAATGTGATCAGAAAAAAAATTTCCTTAATTTATTTTATCATTTAATAGTCACCCATCAAATATTATTATTCAACATAGAAGGGCCCTGAAATATATTTTTGAGAGCATTCATCTACCCATCCATCGTCTTCTCTTAACTAATGTCTAAGACCATGTTTTTGGAAAACATAAGAGGAAAAACACCTAAAACCTATAAATATAGTATATACTACTCCATCTTCCCGTTATACATTGGTTTACACCCATAAGTAGCTAGTGCATATTTTTCGGATAATGATAATCCTTGATCTGCATCCTCTAGTAACTGACATATATTACCTCAAATTGATTGATCTTCACCCTAAATTCATACATATCCAACATTTAATTTTGGAAAATTGATAATTAGGCATTAAAACACAACCACTGATACCAATTGATGAAAAAACTCTAGGACTCATAGAGATATAAATTCTATGAAAGAAGAAAATAAAAAACAAAAAAATAAGAAGAATATGAACATGGAAACAATGATTTATATTTTTTGGTAAATGATTCATATATCCACGTAGTGGTAGAAATTGCACTATAATTAGAAACATAATTTTAGGGTGAAATTATTTTTTTAAACACACAAATTAATACTCACTTGAATGAGCTAAAATTGAAGATAATGAAACTGTGCCACCAACCAAAAAGTATGTCCACTATGATATAATGATCAGTGAATAGATGTACCTAAAGGTATAATACCACTTCCTCCATGGAACTCAGTACTAGAGTATCCTATCACATGATTCTATAATAAGTATGCACTTTTACAATTCCCTATCACTCTCACCAGTCAACTCTAATACAGTCTTGTGTATAGTTCGGTTGTAAGAATTCATCCCAACATCATCTAAATGGATTAGGCTAAACTATTCAAAAATGATCATATTTTTTTCTCATCTTGATGACTTCATGTTCCTTCAATTTTAAGAAATCCCTGTAATTATTCTCATTATTAAGAGGAAGAGAGGAATAATGGAGAGACATGTTTAGTGTGCACAACAACCCTCATATATTAATTTTTCGATTAATATTACACAATATACATGGCCATCTATTTAGAGAGATAGTGTTTAGGTTAGAATATTTTTTAATTTTATACAAATAATTAAATAATATAACATTACTTATCAAACTCCATTATATATAATAAGAATAATATTTTATATTGTGCGCTAACTCATCCAATAAAGATATTATTTTATAATGTTGTCAATTAATATTCATCCCTATACACAATATTTATCATCTAATGCTACATGTAATATATTTCATACAAAAATATATATTTTAAAAAATATTTTATTCATTAATAAATATTTGTGACAATCAAAAAAATAAAAATATTCCACAGTCCTATGAATAATATTTATTCTATTAAATAAAAACAAATTTAATTTAATCGAGATCAAAAGAATAAATTAGTGTATGATCCTCTTGGATTATTTCTATTAAGAATTAGTAATTATTTCTTAATGTCCAAGATTTGTATCAAAAATTGTTCAAGGAATTGAGGATAAATAACTTAGTGTTATAATGTCAAAAATCACATATGCACACTTGTTGTGTATTATAATCCCATTATCTCAATATCTATTAAATATAGTTTCACATATGTGTCATTAACCCATATTAACGAAATATATTTCATTGTAAATTTTAAATAAAATAATATTTACACCATGTTCATTGAGTTTAAGGTGATGTTTTTATTGAAATCAGAAGGCATAGATATCAAATTACATAAATATGAATGTGGGAAATTCTTCCTTAACTTATCCATTGATAACATGTCATTCCTGGTAAACCAAACACACCCTACATCCCATGAACTTATGGAATCATGGTTTTGGTTAGTAAATATATGTGAGAGAGTCATTTCATGAAATAATGATAAATTTTATGTCGAAATACCATTACATAGTCTCACAGATAGTAATACCCAATGACACCGAAGCATGAACAATTTATAATAGTGGTTATGTTCCCATAATCACATGTATTAGATATTAACAAGTGAATAATTCAGGAATAGAAGAATAATTTTCATAAGATTGTGCTCACATAGATGTATATATAATATGTTCCATATCATAGTATATTATCAAAGCATTTAATGATATTTAAGAATATTTTCATCGAACTTAAAGGTTCTCCTTAGTGAGGATAACTATTTCAACCTTATCAATGTGACAGATACCCTAAAAAATAATTATATAAAAGTCATTTAGAATAATAAAAAATTATAAATAAGTTGTTTTTTAAAATTAAAATATTAAAAAATTCATATAATAAGAGTATAAATACTTTTTTCTATAACACCAACTCCAAAAAAATCCCACTTAGAATAGATTCATCTTCCGACAAGATTTAGTCCGATAGACCTCACATGATGTTCATGACTATACTAAGTCAAGGATTTAGTCAAGGATTCAACCATGTTTTCTTCCGAAAATATTTTTATGAATATAAATTCACCTCTCAATTAAATATACCTAATGTTAGGATACTTATTAAAGTATATTCATTTTCTACTGATTTGACCTTGGATCCTTAGAAAAGATCTACCACTGTAGTATTATCCCAATAGATTGTGATAGATTCTTCACTTATAGGTATAAGTTTATACTCTTGGATGATGTTTTATATCCAAGATCTTTATTTAGATACCTAGAAATGCACAATATATTTGGAATATACTATATATTTCATGACCATAGACTTCTTTGAGCTCTTGCAGCTCACATCACCTCCATTTAGATTGAATATGTATCACATATGTGATTTAAAATTACCTTAATCTATTTTTAATTGACAATCTAAATATCCTATGATTGATCTATCCTAAACTCCTCTATATATTACGAAAATATCCTTTATATGCCTCATATACTTAAGGATAACCTTGAATAACATATAATAAAAGTCATTTGGTTCAGCTAGATATAATCAAATTGCACTTAATGAATAAACAACATCAATAACAGTACATAAAATAACATAAATTTATGAACTATTCATAGATCCATATATAATCATTTCCATCATATGTATTTTCTTATGTGTTTAAGGAAACATGTTTTTGGAATTGAAAATTTCATGTGAAATTAGAAACAATCCCTTCTTGGATTGTTCCATACTAAATATCTTTTTTATTATTATTAGTACATGTACCTTGACTAAGGCCAAAAAACACTTGGAAAAACCATAATAGATCGTGATCCCAATAACATAAATTGCTTCAACTATATCCATGATAGAGAATAATTTATTCAACTAGGATTTAATTAATCATATGACTGGAGATTCATTTACAATAATTATTATACCATCAATATATGTGATTAAGAAAATGTACACACTCCCAATAATCCTCTTATAGAAACAAGGATCACATTTATTATATATGAAATAAAATTCTATTATTGATTCTTAAAACCTAAAAGTCCATTTCTGATATTCTTTATCTAATCTATAAATTTATTTTTCTATATACTTACCTTTTTGGCATACTTTGGAGTCACAAGCTCTTTAGGTTGTGTCATATAGAAATATTCTTAAAGTATCCAATTAGGGAAGTCTATTTTGACATATATTTTCTAAATCTCATAAAAAATGATATCCATGGTGTCATGTATAATTATCATGTATTTCATCCTAGAATCTGGTGAAAAGGTTTCATTGTAGTCAATGCTGTGAGACTTTTTAAACTCTTTTTCAACCAATCATTCGTTATAAGTATTGAATTTTCCATAAATTTCCATTTTATTATTGAATACCCATATACAAACAATAATATTTAAATAAACATGAGATTCTACCAAAATCCAAGATTCGTTTTGGTTCATGGAATCCATTTCATAATTCATGAATTATTTCCACTTGAAAATATCTATGCAACTTACTACTTCTTAGTATGCAAGATGTAACGCCCTGACCCCAGTTACCTAGAGTCGGTGCATTATTACATAACATTGGCATGATCACAAGAAAGATCAAATCTCGAATGACCGATTAGTCTAGTATCCTTGGAAACACTAGATATATTTAGAAGTTTTAAATTACATCATAAAAATGAAAACTACAACAACATAGTCTCCATAGTCTACACTCTTATCCCCTCATACTATCCCTATAGGTCACTCATAATCTACTTCTTCACATCCTGGGAAAATAAAACATAGAAAAGGGGTGATCTCAAATGCCCAGTAAGGATAACGATATAGCAGAAACTTTCATAAATAAGAATAAACATTTACGGCAATGTATAACTAAAAATAAGCCTTTTAAACTTGAACTTCAACATAGTAGGGAAAAAATAAAATGAAATAACTCCATTTACTTATTCACATGGATATTCTACTAATCGAATAACAACATGCAATATCAATAACCACTTTCATAAAGATGGAATGCATAATGCCAGACTATCATAACCACATAGCCAAGGCCTCATGCCAAGACTACAAATAAGATTTTGACAAGGCCTTGCGCCAAGACACTAGTTTGTCTCATGAGATCTACTGATGCATCGAGGAGCTATAGCGGGCTCCACACGTCACATATTAAGTCCAATGCATTCCCATATGAAAAGGTTTAAACAAAACATAAACATTTGTATTAAAACTAGCATACGAAATGTAAATACTTCATCCATAAACCATGAATGGTATAAAAATAAAACATCCATAGTCAAACATATCACAAAACCATCAATACAATATAGAAGTTTTGTATCATAATAAATCAACTTTAAATAAGCGTAGAATCCATCAAAGGATGTTGACATAGATGAAATCAAAACTCTTTTTAGAGAAATATATCTTTCTATTTTTAAATCATTTAAGAGTAATATATTTTTAAAATAAAACATTTTCTTTGAAAATATTCTTATAATCTTGTAAGGGAAGCTTCAATGATATTATAACCGTGGAAAATAGCCGCAACCGCTATATAAGTTAAAAAAACATTCTTACCTCAATTCTGTCAAAAAGGTTAAAAAGCACCTTGTTTGGAAAACGACGAAAATATTTCTTTATAAACCTCTTATAAAAAGTCAAACAAGGGTATAAATGTCTTTAACCCATATTTTTTTAAATTGTAAAAATGTTTTGAAATACATTTTTAAGAAACATGGATGTGGATGATAAAGAAATCCCAGTAGATTTTTACATATAAACATCCTCGGATAATAAAGAGATTGCGAAATAAACCCTTACCTTGTACTTTTCCTTGGTTAAGGGTAGGTTAACCTCCTGTATAATGGTGAAATAGTTTTTATTAAACTATACAAGAATAATATACATTAATATGATATCATATATGATCTTTTAACATTGATTTGTTAATAATATCTTAGTATTATCGTTGTTTCGGGTGTTAACTTATTCATTTTATTTTATATGTTTTATTACGTAAGACATGTTTGTCATGGATAGGTTGTATCTTAATCATATACAGAATTATATCAAGTCCATAGATACTATTATTAATCCTCAAATGAGAATTATACTTGAATGGATACGATGGAGAATGAATCTCATCGCGTTCGTGGAGACAGTAGTCCATACGTACGTATGAGCAACAATATCGTCCTTTTGATATTAAAATAATATATAGTTGGATGTTATATCATATATATAGAATAATTATCATGTTATATTTATTATTTACATGAATTACCCATCATCATTATACCCATCCAAATAATAATTTATTGAATAACAATTACACCATGACGTGGAGACGGTATGTCGTACGTACGCACGTATGGTGACATGTCATTCAAAGGATTGATAGAATATTGAATATGGTATTATCATATTTATAATAAAGTCACATTATATAGGAGATACTAGATTTATTATTTTAAAATGGTAATTACAAAGAAAGAAGAAGTTGAAGAAGAAATGAACTTTAAAAGGGGTGGTGAAATCATTACCTCTTCTTCGGGTTCTTCCTTTTGATTTGATCAAAATGGCTCCTTAGGTTGGCTTTATGATCAAACTAAGTCCTCCAGGTTGTAGTGAGGGAAGTTGAGAGAGTATATGGGCAGAGTTTGGCCGAGGAAAATGGCTTTGAAGGTGTGAATTAATGAGAAGGGGGAGTTCCATTTTATAAGAGGGGTGAGGGGGACCTTTGGAAAAGCTAGAAATATTATTTTATAATAAATTCATATTCAGTTTCTAATGGATAAAAAGTGTATTATTTAAATTTTAAGGTGGGTATAGGTTAAAAAACACTCAACCAATAGAATTTAGACAGGTTTGGGTTACTATATTAACCTTATCATTAAGTATTAAATCTTAGTTAATTAGTTTCACTTTTACAATGTCTCTTTGTATTTTTATATTATTTGGTTCATAAACTTACTATATACATCCAAGAGACCCCCAAGTTGTCCATTATTGATACACATATCATTATAAAAGTCTATTGGCCGAAAATTAGATTATTAAAAATTTAATATCAATTAATAATATAATATTTGTTTTAAAAACGCTTTTATGTCAATTTTGACACTATTCAATAACTAATTTTTGTAAAAATTATTACAGATTGATTACTTCGAAAAAAGTTAATCAAATCATTCCTAAAATCTCATATTAACCAATAAAATTATTTTTATTTATAAAAAGTCTCAAATTAAATTTATTTTGGTATTTATAATATCAATTATTCTAATTTTTCACTATTATGGTAATTACTGCATCATCATTGTGTCATAAATAAATTAAATTATTTAATGTCTAAAAATTATAAATAAAATATCATTATGTAAGAAATATTTTTATCTTTCTAATGAATATTTAAAATCGAATTTTTCTTATGTTTAACCCTATATTAAAAATGTTTTAGTAAATAAACCTTGATTTTAACTCTTTTAACTCTTCTTTGAATTAAATAATAGTAAATGTGCTAATCTAATCCAAGTGGACCTAAATGATAATATTTTATTCATAAAGTTGTTTTTGGTCGAATTAAGATTATCCAATAGAATTAGTACATGTTTTAGGGTAATATTAATATCATTTTTATCCTTGATTACCCTATTTACTTTTAACCGTGGTAAATAAAAGTAAAAAGTTACTATTCACCAAAAATTATTTTCATCTCAATGAACCACATTTTAGTTCTTGATATTAACCGTGTCTCTCAGATTTTTGAAATTCCACTCAAAGAAGCGGTAAAATCAAGTTTTATGAAAAATTCAGTTTTTTAACTACCACTTAGTGGTTTCACTATTCATCAAAAAATGATGTTTTTCAGAAAAATACCAAAAAATCACCCTAAGATAATTTCAATATTCCGAATCCAAAAATGAAGTCCATTTTGTAAAATAAAATTTATAAATTTCAAAAAGTGGGTATTACTATTCATAACGGCTAGTTTGATTGGTTGTGGTGTGTTAGAACTCGATGTTGCGTACAACACACGCTATTGCATTATTCAAAGAGAATCGTACCGTAGAATCTTGGGGGGTTACATTCTCCCCTCTTCAAATAATTTCATCCTCGAAATTTCTATAATACTACTGCATGAAAATACTCGGGTGGTTCTTCATCATAAGTTTCTCAGGTTCCCACATTGCCTCTTCCATCTAATGGTTTCTCCCCAATACTTTTACCAGAAGAGTCGTCAGGTTTCTTAGTACTTGTTCTCTCGTATCATGAATCTTGATGGGCTCTTCGCATTAAGACAGATCGGGTTCCAGTTCTAATTCCTCATAGGTGAGTACATGCGTTGGGTTAGGCATGTATTTCCTCAACAGAGATACGTGGAACACATCGTGAACTTTGGAGAGACTTGGCGGCATTTCCAATCAGTAAGCTAAAACCCCAATTCATTCTAGAATTTCGAAAGGTCTGATGTACCTGGGACTCAATTTACCTTTCTTACCAAAATGTATGACTCCTTTCCCTGGAGATACCTTCAGGAAAACATTACACTGACTTGAAATTCCAAATCATTCCTTCGATTATCAGCATAGCTCTTCTACCTACTTTGAGCTTCTTTGATATTGTTTTGGATTAACTTCACCTTTTCTATTGTTTCCTCCACCAGTTCTGGGCCTACAAGTTTTCTTTCACCAACGTCATCCCAATAGGTTGGTGTGCGACATCTCTTTCTATATAACGCTTCATATGGTGCCATATGAATACTCGAATGGAAGCTATTGTTATAGGGAAATTATACCAGAGTAAATATTGATCCCACATACCCTGAAATTCATGTGAGCAGGATCTCAACATGTCTTATATGGTTTGAATAGTTCTTTCTGATTGTCCATCTGTTTGAGGGTGGTAGGCAGTGCTCAAATGAAGTTTAGTATCCAAGGATTTCTGAAGACTTTTCTAGAATCTTGAAGTAAAACGGGAATCACGATCAGAAACAATCGATAGGGGTACTCCATGAAGTCTCACAACTTCATTAATATATATTCTTTCTAGTCGTTCAAGTGGATAATCTTCCCTTATATCAAGAAAATGTGCTAACTTGGTAAGAAGATCAATAATGACCCATATTGCATTGTTCCTTCTAGGAGTCTTTAGTAGCCCCATGACACAGTCCATCGTAATATTGTCATATTTCCACTTTGGTATGGGAAGAGGTTCCATGACTCCTCCAGGCCGTTGCCTTCTAGCTTTCACTTGTTGTCAAACCATACATCTTGACACAAAATCAGTAATCCACCTCTTCATATTGTCCTACCAAAAATGTTCCCTCAAATATCTATAAATTTTGGTGCTCCTAGGGTGTATAGATTAATTGGAACTATGAGCATCATCCAGTAATTACCTTTTTAGATCAGGTATATCGGGAACACAAAGCCTCTTCCCGAATTTCAAAATTCCTTCTTCATACACAAAGTCTCTCAATCTCCCATTATTCATAGCTTTAATCTTCTTTTGAAATTATTCATCATCAGTATGAGAACTCTTAATCCTTTCTAGTAAAGATGGTTTGGCAACCATTTGGAAAAGCATTGATGTTTCACCTTCCCGGGTTATTCCCATGTCTATCTTCACTAGATCCATGAAAATTGGATCCCTTTCAATTCACATATTGTTCAAAAATCCATGGTCCTTTCTTCTCAAAGCATCTTCCACCTTGTTTTCTTTCCCTGGGTGGTAGTGTATCGTGCAATAATAATCCTTGAGTAATTTAAGCCATCTTCTTTGCCTCATGTTGAGTTATTTTTGTGAGAAAATATATTTCAAACTCTTGTGATCAGTATAAATATCACATTTTTCACCATAGAGGTAGTGCCTCCATATCTTCAAAGTAAAGATCATAGCTGCTAACATGAGATCACGAGTAGGATAGTTTTGTTCACGAATTTTCAACTGTCGTGATGCATAGGAAATAACCCTATCATTCTGCATAAGGACACAACCAAGTACTTTCTTCAATGCATCACTATAAATAACAAACCCATCATTCCCCGATGGTAGAGTCAATGTAGGAGCATTGACTAATCTTCTCTTCAGTTCTTCGAAACATTCTCCACACTTTTTTTTCCAAACAAATTTTACCCCTTTACGTGTGAGCTTCGTTAATGGGTTAGCCAATCAGGCAAAATTCTGGACAAAATGTCGATAATAACCTGCCAAACCAATAAAACTGTATACCTCAGTTATACTCGTAGGTACTGGCCATTCTTGGTTTTCCTTTGTCTTAGAAGGATCAACAGATATTCCATCTTTAGAGACAATATGGCCAAGAAAAGAAATATCATGAAGCCAGAATTCAAACTTTCTAAACTTCCCATATAATTGATGTCTTCTCAGAGTCTTCAGGATAATACGCAAGTGATTTTTATGATCTTTGTAGATTTTGGAGTATACCAAGATATCATTAATAAATACCACCACAAATTCATCGAGATATTCCTTGAAAACTCTATTCATCAGATCCATGAATACAAAGGGTTCATTAGTCAATCCAAAAGGCATTACCGTAAACTCGTAATGCCCGTACCTAGTTCGAAATGCTGTCTTTGGAATGTCTTCCTTCTTCAGACACAACTGATGGTATCCAGATCGAAGGTCCATATTTGAAAATTATTGGTCTCCATGCATTTGGTCAAATAATACATCAATGCGAGGTAGGGGATACTTGTTCTTTATTGTTATAGAATTGATCTCCCTATAGTCGATACATAACCTCATAGATCCATATTTCTTTTTAAAAAAAGAATAGGGGCTCCCCATGGAGAAACACTAGGGAGAATAAATTCCTTATTACTCAATTCCTCTAGTTGTTTCTTTAGTTCGACTAATTCTACAGTGGCCATTCTATAAGGGGTCTTCGATATATGCCTTGATCCAGGAATTAAATCAATGGAAAACTCAACTTCTCGTTCTGGATGATGTCTAGGTAAATCTTCCAGAAACACATCTACATATTTTTTAACAATAGTTACATCCTATATTTGAACATTCCTTTCCTCAACCAAAGTCATTTCATCCTTTTACTCCCTAATAATTGAATTTAGTTGAGCTACTGTGGGTGTATCTAGATAAGAATTAGGTGGTGACGATTCTTCTCTAAAGATAAGGTGTTCCTTATCATCATCATCAAAAATCATAACCTCAATCTTATTATAATAAATCTTTGCATCATGGTCCTAAAGACAATCCATACTGAGGATTATATCAAACTCAATCATAGGTATGACGATGAGATCAGCGGATAAAGAACATTTATGTGCTCTAATGGGGACTGATTCACAAAACTTTATTGCAATGATACTTCCGTTAGGAGTTCTAACTGAAAACTCCTTTGTTAAATCAAATTGGAAATATCTAATTTTATTATAAATCTGGGAATATATGAAACAATACGATGATACAGAATCAAATAATGCATTTTCTAAACTTGAGGGAACCATTAAATTACCAGCAACCATGTCTTTTTGAGATTCTACCTCAGCAGTAGTGATAGCTTAAGATTGGCCTTGATCCCTTGGCCTTTTCTGAGGAAATTTCCACTAACGCTTAGGAAATTCATTTGCATAATTTCCCATCTCCCTACAATTGTAGCACTGAACATCGGTAGCTTCCTTCTTCCCCTTGCAATCACGAGCTTGGTGGCCTTTTTCACCACACTTGTAACAGACTCCCATTCCTTTTAAGCAAGTTCAAGGGTGTTTCTTCCCACATTTACTACAGGATGGATATTCAACTTTTCCCTTCTTCCCTTTATTTCCATTCCTAGATTGACCAACAGATCTCTTCTTCTCTTTCTTTGCTTTAATGTCATAAGACTTTGAGAATTCATTCTTTGTCTTGATAGCACATGAGACAATGTCTTCATACGACGAGACGGATTATGAGACTAATGATCGACAAAGAAATGGCTTTAACCCATTAAAGAAACGATCAATCTTACTTCATGGGTTATTTATATAATCTCCAGCATACCTTGCTAACCTTGAAATGTTATCCTCATACTTTGTGACATTCTCATCCTCCTTTTATCTCAGACTCATAAATTGTCTTTCCATATCTGCTCGATGGTCACGAGGAAAGTATTTTTCTAAAAACAGATCTTTGAACTCCCTCCATTCCATATTTAATACTTCATCATCTTCTTTCATGTTTTGAATCAATTACCACCATTGATCAGCATCTCCAGTGAGGCAGTAAACTGCCATGATAACTTTTTCCCTTTCAATACTTCCCAAAGCCTGAAATATTTTCTCTGGGGAACTTATCCATTGCTCAGATACTAATGGATTTTTACTCCCATTGAATGTTGGTGGTTGCTTCCTCATGAAGCGATCTAACATTGACCCTCCACACTATGGATCAGGGTGCTCAATATGGGTAAGGTAATTATTCATAACATGAGGGAGTTGTCCCAGTATGGTGATTAGTTGATCGGCACCAGTTGCATCACCATCTGCACTATAATTATCTTGAGCAGGAGGGAAATCCCTAGATGGAGTGTGTGCATTGATACAGTTTCCATTTCTTCCACTAGGCACCATTTCTAAATAATGGCATAAACTAGATCAGTTTATGAATCAAAATACATAATTCCGTACTTATAAAACACTTAACATAAATTGAACTATTTATGGATATAATCCATAATCATAAAAAAAATTTCTTTGAGGAAGTATATAATCATAAACCTTTCATAATGATTTGTAAAGAAAATGAGAGTTATCCTAAGCATATCCCCTGGGAGTGTCGTAACCAAGAGTGCAGCAAGGCCCGTTGTCGTGCACCAGTTCTCATTCGAGTCTAGCTCAAAGTGGTGTTTTCAGGTTTTACCCCTATGTACATCTTTTCCAGAGCCTCCTCTACCTGCTCGTATCCAAACATGGATGTATTTCTCGGAAAACTCACAAAATCTCTAAAATACCAAAATTATATGAAGTTCTTATATACTAATCCTCAAAGTCCATCTTAAATCTATGTGATCTAATCAGAGTTTATCTAAATATAGCTTCCAAGGTTTTTACTAAACTTCCTCTGATACTAACTGTAACGCCCCGGCCCCAGTTACCAAGAGTCGGTGCATTATTACATAACATTTCCATGATCACAAGAAAGATCAAATCTCGAAATACCGATTAGTTTAGTAGCCTTGGAAACACTATATATATTCATAAGTTTTACATTACATCATAAAAATGAAAACTACAACAACATAGTCTCCATAGTCTATACTCTAATCCCCTCATACTATCCCTTAATGTCATTTATAATTTACTTCTTCACATCCTGGGGAAATAAAACATAGAAAAGGGGTGATCTCAAATGCCCAATAAGGATAACGATATAATGGAAAATTTCATAAATAAGAATAAACATTTAAGGCAATGTATAAATAAAACAAAATCCATTTAAACTTGAACTTAAACATAGTATGGAAAAAATAAAATGAAATAATGTCATTTACTTATTCACATGGATATTCTACTAATCGAATAATTAAATGAAATATCAATAACCACTTTCATAATGATGGAATGCATAATGCCAGACTATCATAACCACATAGCCAAGGCCTCGTGCCAAGACTACAAATAATATTCTGCCAAGGCCTTGTGCCAAGACACTAGTTTGTCTCATGAGACCTGCCGATGCATCAAGGTGCTATAGCAGGCTCCACTCATCACATATTAAGTCCAACTCATTCCCATATGAAAAGGTTTAAAAATAACATAAACATTCGTATTAAAAATAGCATAAGAAATGTAAATACTTTATACATACACCATGAATGGTATAAAAATAACACATCCATAGTCAAACATATCACAAAACCATCAATAAAATATAGAAGTTTTGTATCATAAAAAATCAACTTCAAATATGCGTAAAATCCATCAAAGGATGTTGAGATAGATGAAATCAAAACTCTTTTTAGAGAAATATCTATTTCTATTTTGAAATCATTTAAGAGTCATATAGTTATAAAATAAAACATTTTCTTTGAAAATATTTTTATAAGCTTGTAAGGGAAGCTTCGACGATTTTACAACGGCGGAAAATAGCCACACCCTCCGTATAAGTTAAAAAAACATTCTTACCTTAATTCCGTCGAAAAGGTTAAAAAGCACCTTGTTTGGAAAACGACAGAATGATTCCTTTATAAACCTCTTATAAAAAGTCAAAAAAGGGTGTAAATTTCTTTAACCCATATTCTTGTAAATTGTAAAAATGTTTTGAAATACATTTTTAAGAAACATGGATGTGGTTGATAATGAAATCCCAGTAGATTATTACGTATAAACAACCTCGGATAATGAAGAGATTATGAAATAAACCCTTACCTTGTACTTTTCCTTGGATGAGGGTAGGTTAACCTTCTATATAGTGGTGAATAATTGTTATTAAATTATAGAATAATCATATACATTAATATGATATCATATATGATCTTTTAACATTGATTTGTTAATAATATCTTAATATTATCGTTGTTTCAGGTGTTAAATTACTCGTTTTATTTTATATGTTTTGTTACATAAGCCATGATTGTCATGGATAGGTTGTATCTTAATCATATCCAGAATGATATCAAGTCCTTAGATTCTATTATTAATCATGAAATGAGAATTAGACTTGAATGGATACGATGGAGAATGAATCTCATCGCGTTCGTGGAGATGGTAGTCCGTACGTACGCACGAGCGACAATATCATCCTTTTGATATTAAAATAATATATCGTTGGATGTTATATCATATATACAGAATTATTATCATTTTATATTTATTATTTACATGAATTACACATCATCATTATACCCATCCAAATAATAATTTATTGAATAACAATTACACCATGCCGTGGAGACGGTAAGCTGTACGTACACACGTATGGTGACATGTCATTCAAAGGATGGATAGAATATTGAATATGGTTTTATCATATTTATAATAACATCATAGTATATAGGATATACTGGAGTTATTATTTTAGAATGGTAATAACAAAGAAATAAGAAGTTGAAAAAGAAATGAACTTGAAAAGGGGTGGTGAAATCATTACCTCTTCTTCGGGTTCTTCCTTTTGATTTGATCAAAAGGGATCCTTAGGTTGGCTTTCTGATCAAAATAAGGCATCTATGTTGTATTTAGGGATGTTTAGAGAGTATTTGGACAGAGTTTGGTCGATCCAAATGGCTTTTAAGGTGTGAATTAATGAGAAGGGGGAGTGCCCTTTTATAAGAGGGGTGAGGGGCACCTTTGGAAATGCTAGAAATATTATTTTATAATAAATTCATATTCATTTTATAATGGCTAAAAAGTGGATTATTTAAATTTTAAGGTGGGGATAGGTCTAAAACCACTCAACCAATATAATTTAGACAGGTTTGGGTTACTACATTAACCTTATCATTAAGTATTAAGTCTTAGTTAATTAGTTTCACTTTTACAATGTCTCTTTGTATTTTTATATTATATGGTTAATAAACTTACTATATACAT
The DNA here is from genome assembly GCA_963277665.1 of Viscum album. NCBI lineage: Eukaryota > Viridiplantae > Streptophyta > Magnoliopsida > Santalales > Viscaceae > Viscum > Viscum album. The sequence goes on from OY728145.1 coordinate 513,384,655, forward strand.
CCAAGAGACCCACAAGTGGTCCTTTAATGATAAACAGATCATGATATAAGTCTATTGGACGAACCTTATATTTTTATAAATTTAATATCAATTAATAATATAATATTTGTTTTAAAAACTCTTTTATGTCAATTTTGACACTATTCAATAATTGATTTTTGTAAAAATCATAAAAGAATGATTACTTAGAAAAATGTTAATTACATCATTCCTAACATTTCATATTAACCTAGAAAATTATTTTTATTTATAAAAAGTCTCAAATTACATTTATTTGGGTATTTATAATATCAATTATTCTATTTGTTTACTATTATGATAATTACTGCATCATCATTGTGTCATAAATAAATTAAATTCTTTAATGTCTAAAAATTATAAATAAACTATAATTATGTCTAAAATCTTTTTTTCTTTATAATTAATATTTAAAATCGAATTTATCTTATGTTTAACCTTATATTAAAAAGGTTTTAGTAAATAAACCTTGATTTTAACTCTTTTAACTCTTCTTTGAATTAAATAATAATAAATGTCCTAATTTAATCCAAGTGGACCTAAATGATAATATTTTATTCATAAGGTTGTTTTTGGTAGAATTAATCTTATCCAATAGAATTAGGACATGTGTTAGGGTAATATTAATATCATTTTTACCCTTAATTACCCTATATACTTTTAACCGTGGTAAATAAAAGTAAAAAGTTAGTATTCACCAAAAATTATTTTCATCTCAATAAACCACATTTTAGTCCATGATATTAACCGTGTCTCTCGGATTTTGGAAATTCCACTCATAGAAGTGGTAAAATTATGTTTTATGAAAAATTCAGTTTTTTAACTACCACTTTGTGGTTTCACTATTCATAAAAAAATGAAGTTTTTCAGAAAAATACCAAAAATTCATCCTAGGCTAATTTCGATATTCCGAATCCAAAAATGAAGTCCATCTTGAAAAATAAAATTTATGAATTTCAAAAAGTGGGCATTACTATTCATAACGGCTAGTTTGATTGGTTGTGGTGTGTTAGAACTCGATGTTGCGTACGACACACGTTATTGCATTATTCAAAGAGAAGCGTACCGTAGAAGCTTGGGGTGTTACACAAGAGGATCATTATTATATACAAATAATGAGTCTCCATTCTTAGTGATAATAAAAATATACTTTTATAGTTCCCTAACCTATCTTGTACTCCTAAATATTAATTAATTATTTGGAATAGATTCTTCCATGGTGTTTTAAATAATTTGTTCCTATCTTGGATCTTCTCTACCTTGAGCCTAAACCTTATTGAATTATTTCTTTCTCCCACTATCTATTTTAGAGATGTACTCCCTATAATCTAATATAACATGTATTTCTATTATAACCTTTTTTGGAGGGTTATATTGGTAATATCACATTTATTCCATGGGTTATTCAATAAAGTTACACTTTGTGCCTCAAGGTGAATGTTTTTTACCTGAATAGGTCTTAGAAAACCCTTCACAATCCCACTCATGTAAATCCATAAGCATGGTTTTTCATTCTTCCAATGTTCAAATAAGATGAATTTTATCACATTATTTGGAGTTTTGTTTAGTATATGTGATATTTTTTGTAATGCATATCCGCACAAGGATAATGGAAGATTAACAAGACACATCATTAATATCACCATGTTTAGAATGGTGAGGTTACTTCTTTGGATTACACCATTCTGTTATGGTTTATATGGAATATTGAGTTCATATAGAATCCCTAAACAAAAAAGTAATCTATGAATTCTTGATTGTGATATTCTCTACTAAGATCTAAGAAGAATTACCAAGATGCTTATCAAATTCATTATAATTTTCAATGAATCTATAAAAGGAATATGACTTGTAACTCATCAAGTAGACAAATCCATATTTTCTAAAATAATCAGTAAAGTATATAAATTATTATTTCCCACACATTACTTCAAAATGAAATGGTATACATATATATGTATGAGATAATTCAATAATATCTTTAGCCCTTTCACATTTTCCACTAAATATGGATTTGATCATTTTTATTTATAAACATAATTGACATACACAAATTGGTTTTAGTTTAGAGGAATATAAATATCAATATTGATGTAATTTATTCATATTAATTACATTAACATGAAATATATGGGGATACCAATGATAGGTGTGGTATTATTCATGTAAAGTATTTTTTTATTGATTTCCTTAACTTGGTTCATGTAATACAACATGTAAAGACTGGTATTTAAATTTTCATTACCATAAAATTGTTTTATTTATAAAGGAAGAAAAAATCATTCCAAAATTTTAAAATAAGTACATATGTATCAATTATAGATACATAACTATTTTATTTGGTAAAAGATGAAACATAATAAAAGTCACTCAAAACTAATATAATTCCCATCAGTAACATGAGGTGTTAGTCTCAAATTTCCACAATAGAATACTTGGATCTATTAGAATATCACATATCTACCTCTCCTCAAACAGTATTTATAAATATATTTTATTCCTATTTTTGAATACATATGTGATGGCCACTAGCTATTTATAATACCTAATTGGAAGAAATAGACAATTTTCACTTGATAACAATCAGAATTGTGGATTCCCATTGATTTTTTTCCTAGGTGTAATTTTTCTTCAAGTGGGACTTATTTCCACATGAAAAATGAATAACATCATGTTCCCTTGCATTCCCTTTTTTTCATTCTCTTCTTGGAATGGAATTGTGAAGAATCATTGGATAATAGAGCTCATCTCTTTCCTTTACCTTTATTCACTATAAGTATAGAAAGAATTTCATGCTTTGTTTCATTATCAACATGGAGAAGAAGAGTTAGTAGATCATGGGGATATGTCTCAATGTTGTTTATATTAAAATTTACAACAATTCTAGAGAAGATCCAAGGGAGTGATGAAATAATGAGATAAAAGTGTAGTTGTATAGGGTTTTTAAACACAATATATTCTAGGTGTTCAATGTATCCAATGAAATATACTATTTCATGCCCATAACTCACTCTCACTCCAATATTACTCTTAATGTGTTCCTTGGATATCTCAAGTCATTCCTATATTTCTCCCACTTGATAAAAACCATAGAGATACTCAAGAATTCTAAATGCATCCATGTATTCATGAGAAATCATGAGTTCGCTAAACATGGATGATAAAATTAAACATTGAACATCAACCATGTCCCTGAAGTATTTATCATAGGCTATGACCTCTTCATTAAACACCTCTTTTACAGGCAGATCAGATAATAAGGATTATAGAACATAATATTTGTTTTCATGGCGCAACACAACCCATAGGCTTATGAACCATTCCTATAAGTTACTTCCTATTAAAAGATGGAATTTCTCAAACATTTAATGTATTGATAATTTGGATGATAATGATTACAATTATCTATAATTATAATAGATCATATTATTATTACTTCACTTTATTACAATTTATGTGACACATAATGAATGTTAATTTTATTAAGTCTCACAATATTTTACTGAGTCCCAAAAATCCTCACCATTGAACATGGAATGTCTTGTTTCTTGTAAATTATACTATAAAAGATACACATTCAACTTCTATAAACACAATAAGGGTTGGTTAATCAACTTGATGGCATTTAGGTTAGTATGTCTTTTCCAGCTATAAGCTTGTCACTCTTTGATCCATTGAGTGGATTCGCCAATCTAGAAACCCTAAATTGGATTTCATCAACACACACCTCTAATTACACATAGTATATTAATGTATTTTCCTATTGATGTAAAATGGTTATGTGAACCCATAACAATCAAAAGTACTCTGTTTATAATTGTATGTGTCCCAACATGGTTTGGTGAAGAAAATTGTTCTATTGGTTTCATTCCTAATCAAGTTACGAAAAGCCAAGTATGAACTAATATTATATTGAGGTAATTTTTTATTATACATAATCTTTATCTTGTATTTTTATTCACATTTATTGTTAATATTAACAATATATTACTTACGTGATTAACCGTGTATGATCAATCAAATATATTTATTTGAATTCCATAATTGAATATTAGTTCATTTATATATGTGATTAGTATATTGTAAACATAAAATAAATAATGCATAAAAAATGTTTGACATGATCATGATATTATGAAAAGATCTATTTATTGATTAGAAAATAAATCAACCTATGAAATAGGAGAAAAATCATCGTTCTCGTCTTTGCATGAGTTGAATCATTTCACCTGTCTACCTATGTATCACTTGTATTGGTACTTTCTCGATTCGATATTAAACTATATCCATGTAACATGGGACACTAAATTTATTACATGCATTAATAAAACCACACAAGTGATGGGAAGAAAAGGAATGGTTAAGGGTAATTATATAAATAACCCTGGAAACACATTTCAAACTAAATAGAGGAGGGAGACATGACTTGCAGACCATCACATTTTATTTAATAATGAATAATTGAAATAACATTCAATAAATTAATGTAAAATATTACAACCCATAAATATGTGTTTTTCAACATCATAATCAGTCATACACATGAAATGGTTACACATAAGTATAGTGGATAACATTAATATATATTCATTATTTATTTTTAAGATCAAAGTGATTGAATTAATAAATTATTCAATTTTATTATATCTTAATGAACATTATAATTATCTCACAGCTAACAATAATAAATTAATTTATGGAAAACAATGAATATAAACACTAATTATAGATAGTTACTTTAAATTAATCTATAATTTTTAAAACATTAAAATCATTATTAAATTGTTAAAATCATCAGGTTTGAGTAAATGAATTAAGGTTTAAATACTGAACATAATAATTTAATGTAATTTTATTATGTTCATTTTTTGGGATACTACAAGGTGTGTAATTATGAGCTACACATCATGTACCTAAATTGTTGTTTACCTAAGATAAACATATAGGGTTTCAATGTGTACCTCAGCTAGAATACATGGAATATAATTTCCAATTAAACATCATGTATCTTGTTTTTTGAGTGTCTATACAACCTATTAAATGACTAAACATGCTTCTCAAATGTGGGACCACTTGATGTGTACTCCAACTACACAATATGAGTTCTTCAAACTGGTTTACTCTGTAATTACTGAATATATTGGGGTGTACTTTGGATGTGGAAATAAATGATCTATACACCATGCATGATGGATACATGTCATGATTTCATCAATGGTCTAGGTTGTTAGTCTCATACGAGGTAAAATTGTGCATTTGACCACATGGTTTTAATGAATTTCACTGCTAAAACTTCTTGAAACCAGAACATATATGCCAAATACAGACCTTGTAATCTAAAAAACCATGGTATAAGTTTTCTTGGTCTACACATGGTGTAAAATAAATTCACAAAATATTGTTACTTCCTTAAATGTCATGAATCCCACTCCATGTATTGGTGTAGTGTAGTTGGTTATATAGTGTGTTCTCTTGATATATGTTGTATAAACCAATATTACTAGAGAAAATTCCAATCACTTACTAATGGAAACTCCAGTCATTCATCACGTGTTCTTAAAACTCTATGAAAATATTAATCTTGAAGGATGAAATATAAATATAGAAAACATGTAAGTTAAACATTATATTAAATAATGAATATTGTAAAATGAATTATTATACCACTATTGTGCATAATATATTGGAAATCAAATAAGTATATATAAATTTAAACTGTGATACATCTGTTACCACTTGATGGTTTTGGACATAGTGAAATCGCCATGGAGGGTGAATAAAAAAATTTGTATCAGTATGATAGATCATTTTCTAATTTTACAAGAAATAAGAATCATGTATGATGAATATTTTCCACTGAATATTGATATAAGAGAACCTAAAACCCATAGAGTGGATATTTTCATGTAAAATTTAAAAATAATTTAAATATGATCAGATGAAATGATACCCCATCTTTTGATCCTTCTTAGAATATATTTTTGACCATTTGGGAAAACATTTTGAGATTATTGTTGTTTCACTTGAAGGATCAAAGTATGTAACCCCTTTAATGGATCTATAGTTTTTTTGTTGTAATTATTCATCACATTATGTTCCTTCGTGCTTTATGGAATATCTATAATGATTATAAATATTTAGTGGAATGGAGGAGAGATAAGTATGTTGTTCACAATAATTCTCAAATCCTGATTTTTCTATTAACCCTATAAATAGAAATAAACAGCTTTTTATAGAGATGGGGTTTCAGATAAAATAATATTTACATTCATATAAACCATTAAATAATATAATAATCTTTATCAAACAACATTTTTTTTAATAATAATGATAATAAAATTGTTATTATTATTTTATGTCTTGCACTAACTATTACAATGATGATATTATTTTATTGGATTGGAAATTATAATTCATCATCAGACTTGATTTTAGTCTGCTTAAAATTCTCAAAATTTTTTAAATACCTGATTAAATAAATAATTTTTTCTCTCTCATCAATATTTATTTGCGATCAATAAATAAATGAATTAAATAATTCATCAGTCTTGTGAATAATATTCATTACATTAAGTAAATTCAAATAGAATTTAATCCTGAAAAATTGAAACACGTAGTGTGTGAACCTCTAAAATTATTTCCCGATTTCATTAGTTGGGTTTTCCTAAAGTCCAAGAATAATGTTTAAAAATTGGTCAAGTCACTCAAGATAGATAAATTAATGTACCAATGTTAACAACCCCATACAAACACTCTCTATGTAATATACTTCTACTGTCACAACATGTCATCAATCAAAATACACATTTGTTTCATCAACCATTATTATTGATACATATTTCATTGAATATATAAAATGAACTTATCGGTACACCATATATATGTAATTTAATGAAATGATTCCATTCCAATCAAATGAATGAGATATTAAATTCCATTATGATGAAAGATAAAAATCCTTCCTCAACATATCCCTTAATAACATGTCATTCATGATGCATCCCACATACTAAAATTACCAAAACATATGGTGTCACAGTTTTGGAAAATAAATCTTATCAGATAAATCTTTTCATGAATTATTGATAACATTATATTCTATGTTCCATTACACACACTCAAAAATAGGAATATCCAATGACACAACAACATGAATTATTCCTATGGTTGAGACTTCCCTCATAATATCCTATATTAGATATTACTAGATGTGAACATGAAAAAAGGTTCATCATCTTTTTATGAGTAATCACACCTAACAATATTCATACCATGTTCACTAAAATAGGATTCCATCTAACCATAATCTTCCATATTAAATATTACCAAATGTGAACATGGTATAACGTTGCCTCATATTCTTATGAGTACTCACACATGACCGTCTTTATACTATGTTACCTATCACAAGACAATATCTAAAAATAAAACTATATTTAATAATATCATCACGTCACTTCATGGTTCTAATCATAGTAGAGAAATTCCTAGACCTTATCAATGATAAAATTCCCTAGGAAATTATTATATCTAAGTCATATAGAACAATGAATAATATGTAATAATTTGATTTATTAATATTAAAATATTAAAATATAGATGTAATAAATGTATAAATAGTTGGATGTAGAATAAAAAATATAATAAAACAAAGATGGTAATTCATCTATGTATTTACGGTGAAAATGAACACTATAGGATCAAAATTATGGGATTAATATTTCCACTTATGAGGTTTAAACTATATGTACCTATAAGTATGCATTGTCTACATATACATTAATGAAGACCAAATCATTGATCTAGAGCATCAAAAAATAAAAATAAAAACATGACTTCTTGATCTTGAAATCTAAGGGAAAAGGCACCAATTAACCTTCACTTCAACTCCTATAATGTTCTATGTATTCAAAAAACATATAAAAGGCTACCGCTTACATGTAATAGTAGTTATGGGAGTTAATCTCTTAAAGAAATATTCCCATAAAAAAAGTAGCACCCAACCAATCCAACTAAGCTCTGCATGATCTTATAATGATGTTTAATAAATAATGACTTCATTGATGATTCCCAAAAAAACTAGCATAATAAATGCTATAAGATTCAGTTCATAAGGAACAAGTGTATCATGGAAAAGTTAATTATAAAAAACACATAACAATTATATTAGAATCAAAATTTTATACTCATTATGTCCACCTCAAAAACTAGAAATTACTGATAACTAGACATAAGATCGATAGTCATGAAACACATGTCTTGTTTTAGATGGTGGAAGAGGTTTTTGATCCTACAAAGAGGATATTAAATCATCATTATCACCCAATTCAATTGAATATGTAAAAAAACTCAAGAAATTTTATACCATCTAGGAGAATAACATTGGAGCTTCCCTAAGGAACACACAGGGTTAGATAAAACCACTATTCATATAATATTCTAGATGCATTATCTACTCATTGAGATTAGTAGGGGATATAGTATATGTAATAGATGATATCATAGAAGATACAGCGTGTTGGTCAATATAAAATTGAATCTCTTAATAGTGGGGTTATATTGTAATATCCCCATAAAAACATCTAAATACTCTTTATCCACTATAATAATTAAATCATTAGAAGAATATTCTATAAATAGATCCACACTCACCATATTTTGGGTGATAGTATAGAAATTATCATGCATTGTCACTAATCATCTTGTATGACTATCCCACTTACCCATGAAGGAAAAAATAAATCCATTATCTCTTAAAAAATTTACTCTCGGGTTGTCGAATTATATTATTAAAAAACCAAAGATAATTACTAAATACAAAGGATGATGTCACATGGACTCATCCTATCCACCATGAGGTCAAAAGAAGAACACTCTGTAATATGTTTTATTTGAATTAATTGATAGATGAGGTTGATCATTTGACCACATCTTGTGGTAGTTTATAGTTGAATTTGGTTGGGATAAAATCTCTATAAGAATTTATAGCTCTTAAAATAAGGATGTAATGTTGATTTAATATATTTCACCACTATATTTGAGGTGGGTACCAATTTAGAGTAGAAAAATATCATACATTAAATCATGTTTACTGCTAATTACATATATCTCTATACTATATATGTCATGTCTTATCTATATCCACTAGATATTTGAGCTTAACATGGACATCTTAGAGTAGTGATGTTTGAACACGATCATAGAAATGTCTTTCTCTAGATTGTCCTTATATAGAATCACCATCTATAATAAAACAACCTCCTACCAATTAACCTTTATACCCCCATTGGGATTTCCTTGACCACATAGATACTTCTGACATATGATTCAATCTACCATATCACTTATCTCTACTATATGTAGAGTTGAGAATTCATGAAAATTGTGACATCATTATCCACTTGTTTAACAATGTAGATCTCATGTATATATATACCCTATATGTTAATCCTATGTTATGGATCATCGGGTCTAGGTCTGTGCATGATTATGTCATCAATTTCACATCCCAAATACCATTCACTGGATAAATGAAGATAATGGATCTACTCCTGAATAAATTTCCTTACTATGGTGACTTATCAATCCTATATTAAAAAGAAATTTATTAATAGTCCCCCCCAAAACCTCAAAATAGGTGTGAATTCATAGGGGAATAACATTTACTGAGATTTCTATATGATGGTTGGGATTGGACATTTCTCCTTGAATGAATCAAGGAAGTAGCTTATAATTTAATTTAAACTCAATTCATACAACAAAAATAAAATTATTACCTAATGAATCATAAATAGAACATGTAATTATTTGGACATCAATTTATCTAGGTATTAATACATGTGAAATAGAATCTCAAACAATATCCATCCAAGATTTAGCTCACAATGAGAATGGAGGATCAATGTTCACCAATGAATTGATGAGAAATGGATAAGGTTTGAAATTTTCTCTACCATTTTATTAGAAGGTATTATAATAATACAAAATACCTAAATCTATGACATCTTTCCTTTTATTGCATAACATTTCATTACATTTTACAAACAGAGGATCTTTAAAGTCTAGTGTCCTAGAAATCAGGAACATAAAACATGAAAACATAAAAACGTCTTCTAATACAATTTTATGTCTTAATCATAATTTCTTCCTAAGTAAAATTATTGCATCTTATAACCCGAAGACATACATCAATGGAAAGGGTGAGCAGAAGGCCCAGTAAGGAAAGAAAGGGAATTAGTTTACTTGTGAAATCAATAAGAACTTGATGAAAACCACAAGACATGAGCAATGAAAAAAGAGGCATATCATATTAAAAATAACATTAATCACAAATTTAATATGTGACTACAATATTTCAGTAATAAATTCATGAACATATCACCATGTTTTATTCCCAAGGTGTCAAAAAAACATTACCAAGGTTATTCACCAAGGTATCGTGAAACTTGTCATCTCTAGAGATTAATTTATTTACCCAATTCATTAGAGATATATCAGGGCACACCCTTAATATGTCTTTATATTCATGTGAGACACATAGATCATAATCAAATATTTCATAAATAACCCATAAAGAGTAAAAGCAATGGGTTTCACTTCAAAATCATGACGTTTTAAAAGTACTTAGAAACATGATCGTTATGTCTTTTATAATCCTTAGAAAAGGAAAGAGGGATTCATGTATGTTGATTCGAGAATAAAATAGATCAATTTTTTTTGTCTTGATGAATACCTTTAGAAATGAAAATATATTTGGGTATTCAGATAAATAAAACAAGATAATTTCATGAGAAAAAGAGAGATTTATTTTTAGACAAAATATTTGCAGCATAATGACTGTATAACATGGTTTTAGAAAATAAGAAAAAGATAGGGGAAAAGGGTCCCCCATAAATAAATTAATCCTTTATAGTATAGGTACATAATAAAAAGACATAATATCATGGTGTGGAATGACACACCACATTAAAAGGAGACTTGAAAGAAAATAAAAAATGTGACTTCTTTTACAAAAATTCGGCAGCCTAACGACGTCGCTTATAATTCAGAAAAATAAGTTGATGGGATCGAAAATGGTATATCATCAATTGGAAATGAAATGGATAGTAATAAAGATATAGAAGAATATACCCCCATATAATGAAATAGAAACTAGAAGACATAACATAAAGGAAGTCATGACTTAAAAGAGGAGGGTGAAAGGTTCCCTTACCTTGAAGAGTAACTTCGAAAGCTTGAAGATTGGGATCTTGGGGGGATTGAGGGAACCTTGGGTGGACTCCTAGGGAGGTAAAAAGACTATAACATTGTTGAGGGGTATTTTGGAATGAAATGAATGAGGGAATGGCTTGGTATTTATAGGGAAAGGGATGGAATATTTAATTAATTTCCAAGGGACACCTAATCAGTGGTATTTGCAAAACCATGGGATTGCCCATGGTATTTTCCCATGGTATTTTCCACTTGGGACACCTCATAACATATATTACTATTATAAATTCTACCATATTTATTACTTCCTGATTACATCATCAATGATGTCATTAAACACACGAAACTCAAAACTGTATTTTTATTATTCACTGACAATTCAGTTGTTTCCAAAAAATCCCAAAAATTTAGCCTAACCTAATATTGATGCTCCGAATTCCAAAATGAACTCCATTTTATGAAAATAATTGTATAAATAATTTTAATTTAATTTTTAAATAAAATCATTATTTATTCAAAGGAAAAAAACTCTAAAACTATAACTTATTTTGTACCACCTTGAAAAAGTAATCAAGGTCCCATAAAATTATCATATAACCATAAGACAATAAATTAAAAAATTTCGATTAAATTTTATGAAAATAAATTGTCATTTTAAATTATTAAATTAATTATAAAATTGTAAATAAAATATTTATGACCTACAAAAATAACAAAATGTATACTATGATCATTTTTTCACTTTTAAAATGTCTAAATTGTATTTATTCATTCATGGGTGAAGTTTCTATTTTTTTGACCTATTTACTATTCATTACTATTCATAAGGATATGCTACTATTCATACTTTACTATTCACTAAAAAACAAGTTCATCTTATTATACTCTGAATTTCTTACTGATCACAACTGTAGAAGATTATTTTTTGAAAATCATTTCACATGATTAATTATTTAATGTTTACATGAATATTTTAAAATACATTTTTTCCAAAATTCATCAATAATATTCATCCTATATTTATCTGGACATTTGAAAATCATAATTTTTACCATAATAAGAAATAAAAATTTTATTTATACCAAGGAATTACAAAAGGTATCTAAGGCCATGTTACAAAGCCTCTTATAACACCTACATAGGCCCTAAGAGTAAGGTTTTCTAAGGTGATAGAATCTTGGCGCAGCTCAGACAATATTGCCCGAGTGGTGATTTCTATCAGCTTGAACTTCTCCCTTAGGTGATTCTGTTCAAGCTTCACATGTTGTAGCTCTGCTTGAGCTTGGTCCAGAGAAAAACCCAGAGATGTTACCTCTTTCCCAAGCTCTAACAGATGGGATTCATACGACCCGAGTCTACTGGACAAGGCCATAGACTCTTCTTTGTGTATTAATTAACCAAGATCACTTGTATTTATAAAAAATAATTTTAACATTCAGAGTTTATTTTCCAATGGTTATATTGACCAATGGTCATATAACAGTTGAAACCATCAGTATCACGTAATTAATTAAAAGATATAGTTTGTGGAGAATAAAATGAAATAACACACAAAAATTTGGAAACAATATTTATTCAAATGTTTGGGTCTTTACATTCTCCCTCCTTAAGAAATTTCATCCCTGAAATTTTAACTCGTAACTTCAGAAGAGAAAAGGTGTGGGAACTTCTGTATCATCGACTCCTCTGGTTCTCACATGGCTTCTTCGCATTTGTGGTTCCTTCATAACACCATAATATGGTGGGTAGTATTATTGCGTAGAACCTTGTCTCTATGATCTAAGATCTCCACTGGCTCCTCCTCATAAGATAGGTCATGTTCTAGTTATAACACCTCTGCATTTAGTACATGTGAAGGGTCAGGTATGTACTTCCTCAAGAGTGATAAATGGAAGACAACATGAACTTGTGCTAGATTTGGAGGAAGTGTAAGCTGATAGGCCACTAATTCTATGTGATCAAGGATTTCATTGGGTCCAATGTACCTAGGGGTGTGCTTCCCTTTCTTCCCAAACCACATGAATCTCTTACAAGGTAAATTTCGAAGAAATACCTTGTCACCAACATCAAACTCCAAGTCCCTTAGATGGTTGTTGGCATACCTCTTTTGCTGACTCTGAGCAGCCTTAATGTGTTGTTGGATAGCATGGACTTTTTCTGTCATCTCTTGCACAAGATCAGGCCCAAGAAGCTTTCTCTCACAAGCTTCATGCCAAAAAGTAGGAGTTCTACACCGCTTACCATATAGAGCTTCATAGGGTGCCATTTGAATGCTCGATTGAAAGCTATTGTTGTAAGAGAACTCAACTAAAGGGAGATGTTGATCCCATCCACCATTAAATTCCATTGAGTATGCTCTCAGAATATCCTCAAGTGTATGAATAGTCCTTTTAGATTGGCCATCAGTTTGGGGGTGATAGGCCATACTGCAATTCAATTCAGTGCTTAGAGAATATTGAATACTTCTCCAGAATTTTGATGTGAACCTCGGATCACAATCAGATATGATAGAAAGTGGGACTCTATGCATCCTTACCATTTCCTTCATGTAAATCTTTCCAAGTTGATCAAGACAAATCTTCTCAAATAGAGATAAAATGGGCAGTCTTTGTGAGACGGTCCACAATAACCCATAACGCATTGTTTCCATTGGAAGTTATTGGGAGAGCTATGACAAAGTCCATAGTGATATTGTACCACTTCCATGATGGTATGGGTAGTGGTTGCAATACCCCTTTAGGAATTTGTCGCTCTTCCTTTAATTTCTGACATACCAGGCACCTTGAAGTGTAGTCAACGATATCCCTTTTCATATTATCCCACCAATAATGATGAAGATGGTCCCTATACATTTTTATGCTTCCATGACGTATAGATAATGTAGAGCTATGTGCTTCATCAATCAGATCCTTCTCTATTTCTGGAATAGATGGAACACATAGTCTTGTACAAAATTTCATAACACCTTCTTGATCAATATTGAATTCATGAAACTTCCCATCCTTCACATCCAAAAAACTTTTTCTATAAAAAAAGGATATTAGTTATGACCTTTCTTGATCTTCTATAGTAATAATGGTTTAGAAATCATTTGATTTAGGGTTGGTGATGTCTCTTCCCTTATAATTCATATGTACAACATTACTAGGTCGTTGATCAAAGGATCTCTTTGAATCCTCATAATAGATAGAACAATTGGGTATGTCCTTCTTAATGCATCAGCGAATTTGTTTCATCTTCTAAAATGCTAATGAATAGAACAGTCATAGTCTTTGAGAAGTTCCAACCATATCCTATATATCATGTTTAATTCCTTTTGTGTGAAAATATACTTCAAACTTTGGTGGACTGTGTATATATCACATTTCTCCCCATTATGATAGTGCCTACATATATTCACAACAAAAATGACCATATCCAGCTCTAGATCATGTGTAGGATAGTTCTTCTCATGAGTCTTCAACTGTCGAGATGCATAAGAAATTACTTTTTCATTCTGCATGAGGACTCCCCCAAGTGCTTTCAGAGATTCATCACTAAGAACAATGAATCCTTCTCCACTTGAGGACAGATTTAACATGGGTGGAGTAACCAATATCTTCTTCATCTCTTGGAAAAATTCCTTACACTCTTTTTTCCAGATAGACTTGAATACTTCTCGAGTTAACTTGGTTAATTTATTAGATATTCATGAATTTTTTTAGAAACCTTTTATAATATCCAAATAATCCAAGGAAACTATGAATCTCAGTTATTGTTTTAGGATGAGGCCACTCCACTACAACATTTGTCTTTTTAGGGTCAATTGTGATTTTTTAATTGGTAATAATGTGACCCAAGAAAGCAAGTTTCTATAACCATAATTCAAATTTTTTGAACTTCCCAATAAGCCTCTCCTTCCATAGAGTTTAAAAAATAACCCTTAGACAATCTTCATACTCCTCATTAGTTTTAGAATACATCATAATATCATCAATAAAAACTACCAAAAAATTTATCAAGGTAGTCATTAAATACTCCATTCATCAAATATATAAAAATATTTGGTGCATTGGTTAGTCCGAATGGAATAACAACAAATTCATAATTTCCATATGTTGATCAGAAGGTATTTTTTGGAATATATTCTTTCTTCACCTTCAATAGATGATAACCAGACCGAAGATCAATCTTAGAGAAGAATTGAGCCCCATGAAGTTGGTCAAATAAGTCATTTATTATTGGAAGAGGGTATTTGTTCTTCACTGTGATACCGTTCAATTCTCTATAATCAATGCATAGCTGCATCAATCTATCCATATTCTTTACAAAGAGAACTGGTGATCCCCAAGGAGACATACTCCGTAGATAAAACCCTTCTCCTAAAGTTCTTGTATTTGTTTATTTAACTTCTCCAGCTCCACATTTTCCATCCTATATGGGGTCTTTGATATCAGATGGGATCCATCTAAGATTTAAATGGTGAACTCTACCTCTCTTTCTGGGGGAGGTCCAGGTAACTCCTCTAGAAATACGTCAAAGTATTCTTGGATGATGGGGAAATTTTATATCCTCAAACTCTGATTTCATTCTTCTTCTTCACTAATCAACACCATAAAGAAGGATATAGAAGGTTATTCTAGACAAAGATCAGGTCGAGATATCTCTCCTTGGAAGATAACTATATGTTTTACATTCAAGACTACTGATATTTCCTTGCTTCTTTATTTGATCTTAGCATTATACTTTGAGATCCAGTCGATCCATAATATGATGTTGAATTCTAGCATGGGAATGACTACTAGATTTGTTATAATATTGTGCTCACTAATTTAAATACTAGAGTTTCTAAACACTAACGGTGCTTGGATAATCCCACAAAGAGTCTTGATAGATAAATCTACTTTTAGAAAATCTGGGGTTGATTCTAAATTCTTTGCAAACATGGAGGAAATAATGGAATGCGTATAACTAGAAACAAACAAATTACTTGATATATTTTAGAGAAAAATAAGTGTAATTTTCACCGCATCATTTGGCACATCAACTTCATCCGCAGTGATTGCAAAAGTATGACCTTGTTCCTTTGGGTGTTGCTGAGGCTGATAGTGATTACCCTCCACTACCCTTAGATTTGGATATTGATTGGAAAAGTGTCCAAGTTTTCCACACTTATATAATTGGACATCATATAGGGCATCCCCCATCTTCCCTTTGTATTTATTGTTGGGAAGTTATGGCTTCACCTCACAATGACAATTCTGTGCAATGTGGCCATCTGTACCACACTTGTATCACTTCCCGCCCCTAAGGAGGTCGTTCCCCAAATGCTTCTTCCCATATTCATTACACGTTAGACATTTTACTTTCTTGAATCTTATTCTGTGATTGAAGTTCCTCCCTAATCTTGGATCCATCGATATATTCTTGTCATTGGATTTATGAGACTAGTGCATCTCACCAAACTCCTGTTCCAATTTCATCGAAGATCACATGATCTCCTCATAGTTATCATAATATCAATTGGCTAGATTCTTTCGCAAATGAGGTCTCAGTCCACCAAAGAATCTATCAACCATACCATTTGGATCCATTAAAAATCTAGAGTTGTAACGTGAAAGACTTGTGAAGTTCATCTCGTAGCTTCACACAGATTCATTCTCCTTCTGCTTCAGCTCGAGAAACTCCTTCTCCATTATTATTCTCATCAATCGAGGGAAAAATCATTGAAGAATATCCTTATAAACTCTTCCCACTCAAAAGCATAAAATTCCAATCTTGGCCTTGTGTTTTTAATCAGTTCCCACCACTGATCAGCTTCTCATTCTATGTGATAAACATCCAAGGTAACCTTCTCTTGTTCAAAGCAGTGGAGCATAGAAAAGATCTTCCCGATAGAGCTAATCCACTGTCTAGAAATTAATGGGTTGGTAGATACACTAAAGGATGGTGGTTGTAGATGCATAAAGGATTCAATAGAAATTTTTTCCCTTCGTGGTGAGGTTGATCTCTCATCTTGATTCAAGTTATTTCCCACAATTTGAGTAAGTTGGTTCATCATTCGCATGAAATTGTCCATTCCAGCTTCCATCGTAGGGACATCAACATGTGGTCCACTATAGTCACCATTTGCATGGTTCATCATATTGCCTGCCATTTTCTAAAATAATAATACCTCAGTGAGAAGATTATTTCATTTATGAATCTTTTAACTATAAAGGATTTTAGGTCTTAAAACTTCATTCTTTAAAAAATTACATTTCTCAATAAATCATTCATAATGATTCATAAAAAGATTATGATTAACCAAATATATCCCTCGAGAGTGTCATAACCAAGAGTGATGCAAGACCCATTGTCGTGTACTAGGACCCCCTTGGTCAAGACCAAAACTCCCTGTCAATGTTTTCACCCTATGGTATATCTGTGCTAGAGCCGCCTCTACCTGCTCGTATCCAGATGGAGATGTATTTTCTTGATAAACCACTTACACAATACTCACCAAAATACCAAGAAATATTCCTATATTTAAACTTTTCTATAGGGTTATTCCTAATTTTTTCATAGATTAATTTTCATAAATAACTAAACTTTCCTTTGATACCAACTATGACATCCCTCATTTTTTACATAACTTTTGATTACATTTTACAAACAGAGGATCTATAAAGTATAGTGTCTTAGAAATCAGGAACATAAAACACAAAAACACAAAAATTATTCTAATAAACTTGTAGGGATTAATCATAAGTTATTCCTTAGTACATTTATTGCATCTCATAACCTGGAGACATTCAGTAAAAGGAAGGGTGAGCAAAATGCCTAGTAAGAAAAGAAATGGAATGAGTTTACTTGTGAAATCAATGAGAACATAACGAAAACAACAAGACATGACCAATAGAGAAAGAGGCATATCATAATAAAAATACCATGAATCACAACCTGAATATGTGGATACAACATTTCAATTATACATTCATGAACATATCACCAAGGTTCATTTCAAAGGTTTCATAAAAAACATTACCAAGGTTATTCACCAAGGTATCCTGAAACTTGTCATCCCTAGAGATTAATTTATTAAACCAATGCATTGGATATCTATCACATTTCACCCTTAATATGTCTTTATATTCATTTGATCCACATAGATAATAATCAAAAATTTCATAAATAACCCATATAGAGTAAAATAATGGGTTTCACTTCAAAATCGTGATAGTTTAAAAGTGCTTCGAAACATGATCGTTGTGTCTTTTATAACCCTTGAAAACGGAAAGAGGGTTTCATGTATGTCAATTAAAGAATTAAATAGATCAATTTTATTTATTTATTAATACCTCTAGAAATGAAAATATATTAGGGTATTCAGATAAATAATACAAGAAAATTTCTTGAGAAAAAGAGAGAGAGATTTTGAGAAAAACATTCTACAACATAATGACTATATAACATGGTTTTAGAAAACAATAAAAAATGGGGAAATGGGTATCTCATTAATAAATGAATCATTTACAGTATAGGTACTTAATAAAAAAAATAATATCATGTTGTGGGAAGACACACCACATGAAAAGGAAACTTGAAAAAAAAGAGAAAATCCAATTTCATTTACAAATATTCAGCAGCATAACGACATTGCTAATATTTCAGAAAAATAAGTTGATAAGAGAAGAAAGGGTCTATCATAAATTGGAAATGAAATGGACAGTAATAAATATATAGGAGAACATACCCCCACATAATGACATGGAAACTAAAAGACATAATATAAAGGAAGTCATGACTTAAAAGAGGAGGGTAAAATGTTCCCTTACCTTGAAGAGTAACTTCGAAATCCTGAATATTGGGATCTCGAGGGGATTGAGGGCACCTTGGGAGGACTACTTGGGAGGTAAAAAAACTTAAACTTCATTGAGGAGGATTTTTGAATGAAATGAATGAGGTAATGTCATGGTATTTATAGGGAAAGAGAGGGAATATTTAATTAATTTCCAAGGGACACCTCATCGGTGGTATTTGCAAAACCATGGGCTTGCCCATGGTATTTTCCCATGGTATTTTTCACTTGGTACACCTCAAAACGTATATTATTTCAACAAGTCAACCATATTTATTACATCATTATTATATTATCAATGATGTCATTAAACACACGAAACTCAAAACTGTATTTCTACTATTCACTGAAAATTCAATTGTTTTAGAAAAATCCCAAAAATTTACCCTAACCTAATATCGATGATCTTGATTCAAGAATAAAATCCATAATATTAAGATAATTTTATAATTTTTTTAATTTAATTTTTAAATAAAATCATTATTTATTTAAAAAAACAACAACTCTAAAACTATAACATATTTTGTAACACCTTGAAAAAGTAATCAAGGTCCCATAAAATTATTTTATAACCATAAGATAGTAAATTAAAAATTAATGATTAAATTTTATGAAAATAAATTTTCATTTTAAATTATTAAATTAATTTTAAAATTGTAAATAAAATATTAATGATGTAAAAAAATAAAAAAACTTATACTATGATTATTTTTTCACTTTTAGGATATCTAAATTGTATTTATACATTCATGGGTGAAGTTTATATTTTTTGGCTGATTTACTATTCATTACTATTCATAAGGATGTGTTACTATTCATACTTTACTATTCACTAAAAAACAAGTTGATCTTATTAGAATCTAAATTTCTTACTAGTCACATATATAGAAAACCATTTTTTGAAAATTATTTCATATTATTAAATATTTAAAGTTTACATAAATATTTTAAAAAACCCTTTTTCCAAAATTCATCAAAAATATTCATCCTATATTAATCTAGAAATTTTAAAATCATAAATTTTACCATAATAAAAAAAATTATTTATACAAAGGGATTACAAAAAATTTCTAAGGCCTTATTACAAAGAACCTTATAACACCGGTGTAGGACCTAAGTGTAAGGTGTGATATAATGATAGAATCTTGGGGCATCTTAGACAACATTTCCCGAGTGGTGATTTCTATAAACTTTAACTTCTCCCTTAAACGATTCCATTCAAGATTCACATGTTGATGCTTATCTTGGATTAGGTCTAGAGCAAAACCTAGAGATACTAACTCCTTCCCAAGCTCTGAAAGTTGGGCTTCGTACGACCCGAGTCTACTGGATGAGGCCATCGACTCTTCTTTATGTATTAATTAACTAAGATCACTGGTATTTATAAAAAATAATTGTAATATTAAGGGTTTAGTTTCCAATGGTCATATTGACAAACGATCATATTACAGTTAAAACCTAATAGTACCACTTCATTAATTAAAGGATATAGTTTTTGGAGTATAAAATGAAAAAAAACACAAAAGTAGGAAACAAAATCTATTCAAAAGTGCGGGTCGTTACAAAATCACTACCTTAAGATAATACTTTACAATATGAGGGCCATTCTCTCCCAAGAACCAAGGTGTTCACTGCTATATAAAAAATTTAAGTGTAATTATCCAATGTGCATCATCATCATACCATAACCAAGTGATCTGCTGCTCAATCGGCGGAGGGATGTATGCGTGGGTCATAGTTGGGACTTCTCACTACACTATTGGTGGAGAAAGTTCTCCCTTCAATTTTTATGATAGGGAAAAATAATGATCTAATCCTTATAAAGAAACCATGCCCCTTAGCAGGTCAATGAAAAGAGGCCTGAACACATTCTTGGGAAACATTATTCATTTGTGAAGATGAATAATGATCATTAATGAATATCTAGGAATCAAACTCATGGGTGTAGAATTAAATAACCAACTCTTTATTAATTCATAAACTAATTACTAGTTCTATGAAACATATTCCTTAGAAATATGAGTCGACATATAGGTTATTAGAGTATTAGTGAATGGATATTCTAGTCGCATCACAAACCTTAGGACCCAAATCATGTTATTTAAACTGAAAACCCTCAGTAATATTCCCCAATGATCTAAAAATAAATTTATATGAACCTTAATAAAAAATTACATATGCAAACAAGTATCTTAAAAAAATATAACATGACTCAACCCTCCATAGCCATACCTGGACAACAATTAAACTATTTATATCATCCCAAGCCATCTTATAATAATCCAGGTGATAATTATGAGAAATTAGTATGTATATTGAAAAATAAGGAGGGAATGAGCCTAATGAATTTATAAGTTACCACCAATAAAGCACATGATAACAATAATGAAATGAAATATAAAAATAAAATTGAAATATTTAAAAATTAAAGTGACATGCTATGATATTCAATGGATAATCCAGTGCATAATTATATTATAATGGGTGAAAATACACACCTAGAATTTATAATGGAAAAAAGAAACCGATGAATGAGATCTTTAAAATGACTAGATTTGGACATGACCATCTTTTATTCCCATAACCAATGGGTTTAACTAAGATCTCCATCAGAAAATATCTTTTCTAACCCTGATTGAAACTATACTATCTGTCAACTAAATAACACAAAATTCATATGGGAAACATCCTTTTGTGAGGTTGAGTAGTAAAAACCTGTATGATGAGATAAAAATAATAATGGAATAAATAAATTCCCTAGTCAACTCAAATCCATATAGGTAATGTATATCCATCCCCATTAATGAGAAATCAAAATGAAAAATCCCTAGATATTCTTGAAATATGAAAACATAGGACACTGAGTCCCACTTAACAACAACCTAGGTTAAAAAATAATTTTACTATGTCAGAAACCATGATATGAAGTATCCAATAAATTCATACCCATGTACTATTTATAAAAATTATAAGGAACCCACTATAAGACATGGTAATTGTGTATTGGGATAGTTTTAAACCACCAATTTCGATAATATCCTTACCACACAAGGTTATTTAATAATGGAATATATGGATCTATAAATAGATGAAATGTGCCATGATGAATCATGGAATATCAATCGATGAAGTACCAAACACTATATAATCGGTGGAGGAAACACACCATATTAGATGGAATGGAGTACCAAATCCATAGTTGAACTATAAAATACCAAGCAATCATGTTTGTGGGAAATTTTTTATTTCTATAACCCTATAGAGTACTTGTTTCCTATAGTCAGTTTAAATCTAGGTAGTATTGATCCATGGTTTACAATACACTAATCATGCCCAATCCTTGATGTCAGTCAGATAGATATCGATCATATATCATATTATATTACATTAATAATAAACATAGATAAATAACTACTATGAAATTATAATGTACATTTCCAACTTATAATGATATTCCATATGTTTATTGAAAATTGTGATATAGTGAAAATGTCATGAAAATACAACATAAGGAGAAAAAGAGCCTTGTGGAAGCCGTTAAGCTTGCCAAATTAAACATTAGGGAAGGGACCATGAAAATGTGGTGTACATATGTGTTTTTACAAAACTAAGGAGACTATATCTATGTCATAAACCAAGATGGGTCGCCATCCGACCCAGTGCCCGACCCAGTATGCGACATGGACCGAAGGGTGTTCTTGATCCCCACGGGCTGGCACAAGTGCCAGGGTATCAAAATTATAGCTGGGAACAATTCAAATGAATATGCACAAATTTAAAACAACCAACAAAACAAACCAAACCAAAAGTAAAAGTCACAAACAAAAAATCCTTTAACCAAAACCATATTTTGAGTTGCATGTAAAACCAAAACCAAAACAACACTATAAAGTGTGGTGACCAAAAAACGACTAAAAAATTTCACTCAGAAAGAGGACACCACCCTCCAACCATCTCCATAATGATGAGTGAAGAAAATAACTAGAAACCCAAACCACTTCTTCCAAAAACATTACCTTTAACTTCATCAGACATAAAAAAATCTACTTACACCCAAAGGTGTATGTAAGGTGTAAAAAATATCCCAGTAGGATTACACTGAGAAAATATTCCATGAACAAGTATAAAAATATAAATATATTTGAAATAAAGATAACCGGAAGAAAGAAATTCTTGAACCAATTTAATGAAAATAATTTTTATGAAAACAACATTAAATGAATGATGTTTTAAACAAAAACACATTTTCTTGTGTGGTATCTCAAGTGACATAATTTGTTATAGGTGTGGGAAAATTAATCGAGAGCACCCAAAGATTGGCGAGGACCTATAGGTACTAGAAACTAGTGGGACCCTAGAATGTTGTGTCTTGGTGAAATGTGGAATAGAAACCACGACCCTCAGAAAAAATGGATTAGAAACCACGACCCTTAGAAAATGTTTCTTAGAAACCACGAACCTCAGAAAATGTGTCAAAGAAACCACGACCGTCAGTCATTCATGTGTTTAGTTAGTGTTTCAATCGTTAATCCTTCCAGTGTCATCAGGCCAAATCCACCTCTGGAACACTAGCCCACTAGTCCTAGTCCCTACACCTAATACCCTAGGCTTACCTCTTTGTTCGCATTTAAATTCCAATCTCACATCACATGTCATATTTATGCATAAAATCCAAATAAAGTTCTTACACTCAAAAAACGACCATTTGCACACCCAAATTCCATTTTGAAATATTATGAACACCAAAACATTATCCAAACATGTTTTACACCATTTTTATAATTTGATAAACCGTTTTAAAATTTCTATAAAACCATTCTAAAAGAGTATCACCAAGCATTTCACATGAAAACACACTTAAAATCCCCATTTTGAATTAATCACACACTAAAATATTTTTATAACATAATTTTCATGGCATACACCATCAATTAAACCAATTAAAAATTTTAAGAAAACACTTTTACAATTAAACAAACACTTAGAAAATTTATTATGCAATTTAAAAAATATGCCGTATGACTTTAAACACCAAAAATCCACTCAAAACCTATTATATGAAAAAACAAATCTCAATTCCACAAAAAAACCCACAATTTAGCTCTTTCACAGTGAAACAAACTAAATTCATAGTTTCTAAAACACTAATAAATATCCCAACGTGGGTTTTGGAAGAGAAACACAGTAACATTTCACATACACACTACTAAAAAAATCAAGATCACATTAAATTTAAAGCAGAATAAAATTCATAGCATACCATGAAATTAATAATTAAGATATGTTAATTAAATAAAAAATTTGATTCATCAATTAAAACTTATACATAGATTCACCTACTTCCACATGAAAATTTCATTCTGTAAAACAATTTCATAAGAAAATAATTTTTTTAAAACTGTTTTGCACCACTTTCACAAAAAAATAAATTATTTTCATAATATTAAATGAAATTGAATTAAATAAAAAAACTAATTTTACACCCAAAGAATTAATTAAGGAACAAAAAAATTAATTAAATATCCACACTAATTTCTATAACACTTATTCACGGAATCACCCACCGGTGTGTAGAAACATCGCAAAACAATCCGCAAACTTCCACTGCACGCCACATGCACTGCAAAAAAATGGAATTGGACCATAAAACATGAATTAGAACAAAACAATAATTCAAAATAAACCCATAAAATAAACCCCACACAAGATGAAAAACCAAGAACTCAGGAGAAAAAAGAAGAAGAAGAATCCACCTGAGGGTGTTTGATCACACAGAAGAAGGGCAAGGTGATGAAGGTGTCACCATAGGTTACAACAACAGGGGTAAAGGATTACGTGATGGTTGGTCAGGAGTAGGGGTGTGACATGAGGGGTTTAATGGGGAGGCGGCAAGCTGGGAAGGAGGGGGAAAGCAGGTGGTCACCGGAGCCGATGAGAAGGGGGTGCGAGTTGGGTGGGCGGTGCGAAAAGGACCAGGGGAAAAGCAGAATGAGAGAGAGGAGGGAAAGGGAGATGGGGTGTGACAGATTGAGGGAGTGAGAAGGGGAGGGGTCCGAACCCTAACAATAAATAATAATAATAATAATAATAATAATAACAACAACCACAATAATAAATAAAATAACTTAATTAACATCAATAATAATAATAATAATAATATCTTAATAAAATTAATCATAATAATAACAAGAATAATATTGCGAAATAATAATAACATTATTATTATTAAGACAATTCTATTTGAATTAATTAATTATAATTTATGGTAATAATAACAACAACATTATTGATATTAATAATTTTATAATTAAAAAAATAATAAAATTGGTAATAACATAAAATAATATTAACAATAATAATAATTATTACAATATTAACAACAACTTAATAAATTCTATATTCTTAACACTATTAATTATAATATTATTATTATTCTCAAAAAATATTATTATTATTATCACAAAGACAAAATCTTAAATTTTATTGAAATTATTATTTTAATTTTATTTCTATTGTATTATTCAATATTATTTCGTTATTCCTTTATGATTTAACTCATTTTGAAAACTGTGAAGGCCGCGTGGTCTTTGAACCATCCCCAGCCCATGTGTTTGGTGACACTAAACCCAAAACATGTGTTTTTATCAATAAAACTCAAAAATTATAAATCTTGGCTCACTCAAAACCCAATGAATAAATTACTAGGATAGAAAATAATAAAATAAATTAATTTGAAAAAGTTAAGGTGTGACAATGCTACCCACCACAATGATTGCCACCCCCAGAAAGCCACATCCAGGATTAGGCCAAACAAAACTGATACTCCCTTAAGAATCAAAGAGTATCTCCATGAAAAATAAGCGAAAAGAGGAAAACAAACCATTCTTAGTGAAATTAACTTAAATAAAAACATCAAGAAACCCATAAAAGGATTTCTAGTATGTGCCACCCGCCCCAAAGATCTAGGACACCTCAAGTTGATTAATAAAGGAGAGGAACTCTCACACCCACAGAAACCAATTTCACAAACTGAAACACCTCAATCACAATTAAAAGAAAAACAAACTGTTTAACTGGAATGAACAAACAGGATTAAACCACATCTAAGGAAAAATCTTATCATTAACCAGTGATCCATCTTTTGGAACAGAAACAAAAGGCGAACATGGGGAATGTCTGAAGGGATCCCCAAAATTATAAATCTACTAATACCCGAGATGAGACTAGAAAACTGACATGAGGAGGCCTGAGCATACTCCCCACCGTTATGAAAAAGGGCCAACAACAATTCATTCCAGTCACGTCTGAGTGAGACCCATAGTGGGCCTCCCCACCATTAGAACTTCCAGAAGGTACACAAAATTCGAAATTTCTCAACAGTGAATAAACACCCTACCACAAGGGGTGGGGAGGGAAGGACCCAACTACCGGGGCATCAAAACCATAACTAAATAGAAATACACATATTCACATACCTGGATTATCACTAATCAAAATTGAGTCCGATTTACCAAAACATACCACATAAGGATCACTAAAAGAGATTACACTTAGTGGGAAACATCCACCATGACTTAAAGGTATGAGACGACCACATCTCCTTGTATCCACGGGAAACCTCACACACCCATATGGGTCATTTGGAATGGAACAACTATAGGAAATTATTTACACTTCTCTAACTCCAACACTAATGACTGAAATAAGGTCAGGGTCCCATACATTCTTGGGGTTTCTGACCATGCGCCATCTTCACTCTAAGGCCTATGGATAGAGCCCTACTATTTTAAGAATATCCTACCTCACATTCAGGTGCTAAATAATCCTAAACAGAGCATCTCCTTTTGGTGCCACATACAACCACTCCGCAATCGAGACAATACCAATACACACAACACACCACAACATCCAACTACTCCCTTGAGGAACATATATAAAAAATCGGGTTTAGATGATACACATGAATCACTTATTCACCTTAACCAAGAAACTTAAGAAGGAAAGATGCTTGAAAAACACCCCCTTGAACAAGAAAAATTATAAGACCCTTAGATGAGGTCGCAATCCTATGAAAATAGGGATTCCCAAATAATTCTATGAAATCCACCGTTTCTCTTCAAAGATGACTCACACTGCTAGACATCACCAAAAATGACCCTTGAATTAGATGAAAGCACTACAATACTTTCAAGACATCAGTTAGCACAGATAATTCCAAGCCGCCTTCACCCTTCCCCACTAGAATTCATTTCACCATTTCTAGGGGGCCTTCAAACACAACTATGTCAAAATCCATACCCAACGACCTGGAAAACTCAGAGAGACTAAAACTCCCTTTAAATCCCCCTGAATATATCATCCCACTAAGAGAGGATTCGCTTAACCAAAAAGAAAATAAGTGATAGACTTAGCACTATCACTCAAAAGGGGGATTACTTTAATCAACTAGCGGTCCGACCAAAGGCGAATTTCCCATGGCCACACTTATATTACATGTTAATGCTTTTGGGGGGCGTACACTAGTAAAATAAAAAACAATGGACCCAATGAAACTAGTCCAATGGGAAATAAATACTTCAAGAAAACACTAAAAGTGTAGGGGGAAACACTAAAAGGGCTTCCCGAAGCAATTTTCAAAAGAATCAATAACCACAAACTTTCACACCAAGTTACTGATAAGAATTCAATCTCAAGACATGAATCAACCAAAAACGATTCTCATCTTGAAAGGACTCATGTAAAACATTCCCCAAATACAAGGTCACACCACATAATCACCAGTTATTAAAACCCCAAATTTTACTTTAACAAAACTTTTTGAAAATAAACGAAGTTGGTTGGTTGCATAAACACCAATGGTGTTCCGTTGGGCTCACACATTCATGTTCCTGTATCACACTGACACCCACCTAATTTCCACCTAGGTACTCTTCCACTCATACCATTGACTGTTTCTCCTTCCATATACACCCATGCATGTGGTTTCCCATAAGAACACCAAGGATTAAAACCAGACCTTTCCATTTTCCAAAACCAAAACATTCATCCCACACTTTTCAAACCTTATACACCATTCTATTTTTAAAGCACCTAATTTCAAAAAAAACTTCCAAGACCAAATAATTTTTACTAAAAAACAATATTTACACAAATCCAAAACTAAGATATGAGGAATGATGCAAGAAGAAACTAGTGTCAGCCAGTGACAGAGACTTATGATTGGTAGGCATATTCCAATAGCCCCACCACCACATAGAGTTTTCTATGACAAAATCCCTGACTCCACATGGATTTCTAGGCTCTACGAGCTTACTAGGACCACTGAACCTACTCCCTTTTCATTTCCCCTTAACAAGATTAACCATAAAGGCCAAATACTTAGACAAACCTCAACTTACCCTGGTAACCTGATTCTTGCCATAAAGTGTTCTGGAAAGTCCCATTACTCATAACTAGGATGTCTAGTCCTAACAACCATAAATTTAGTCTACCATGAATCTTTCTAAATGAACAAAACCCAAGAGAAAAAAATTATTCTGATTCCATTTTTTCACAAACCAAACTGGGTTTCCATCTGACCTGGTGCCCGACCCGGTCCACAAAATGGACCAAATGACATTCCCAATTCCCACGTACTGGCACAAGTTCCTAGGTATCATAAGTACAGTTGAGAAGGATTTACCCAAATATGCACAAATATAAAAAAACCATCAAAATAAACCAATCCAAAAGTAAAAAATCACAATCGAAATGGCCTTTAACCAAAACAAGATATTTATTTACATGTAAAACCAAAACCAAAAAAACATTATAAAGTGTGCTGACCAATAAACAACTCAAAAACTACCACTTGGAAAGAGGACACCACCCTCCAGCATTCTCCACAACTCTGAGCCACGAAAATAGCTAGAAACCTGATCCACTCCTTCCAAAATTATTACCTTTACCTGTATTAGACACATCCTAATCTACTTACACCCAAAGATATAAGTAGGGTGTGAGAAATCTCCCAGTAGGATGCCACTGAAAAAATATTCCATGAATAAGTATGAAAATAAAAAACAAATTTGTAATAATAAATAAAAGGAATAAATAAATGCTTGAAAAACTTTAATGAAAATAGTTTTTAGGAAAAAAACATTAAAGGAATACAGTTTTAAATAAAAACAGATTTTCTTGTGTAGTATCTCACATGACACATCATTTGTCGTCGTTATGCACAAAGTAACTATGAGCACCCAAATATGGGAGAGGCCCTATGGGGACTGGAAACCAGTGGGGCCTTATAATGTCGCGTCTGTGTGAAACGTGTCTTAGAAACCACAACCCACAAAAAATGTGTCTTAGAAACCACAATTTAGTGACCCAAAGCTTGACGTACATGGACATTAAATTAAATTTTCAGAATACATAATACATGAAAAAAACAGATCCCCAAATACCGTATTAGTTTAGTGTCTTTGGAAAATTGGAACGTAATGTTCTAATCATGGTGAAAGATCTTCAACATCTCCCATAAAGATCTTCTCCTTTGGTTTTATTACCTAAAACCTTTCTTTATATCCTGGGGAAAAGAAAATATAAAAAGGGTGAGCTCAAATGCTCAGTAATGGAAAGCATAAATAACATAAAACAATCCATAGATATTTGAATGCAAAACCTTGAACATAAAATCTAAACATCAATATTTTGAGTAAAGACATAAATCTTGGAAGTATGTAAGACATATATCATAAAGGAACATCAATCATGATAAAATAGCATGGGAATAAAACATGTAATTGTGGAAAACCATTAAGCACATGATATTATTTCCATTGTATCCAAGGCATTGCTCCCAAGACCATCTTAGTGGACAAAGTCCCTTTCTGAATTGAGTTCACTCCTCGTTCTAGTCCTGTATCACTAAACCAGATTAACTTACCGTTACATCCATGTCTATCTCATGAGATATAAATATTTACCCAATTCATTAGAGGGAGATATAGGTCCCACCCATCTCATAATGAAATCATTCTTTCGTGTGCCACAAAATCATAAATCATACATCATAGCATAACCCATGTAATAGAATAGGATTCTTAAACATCATGCCATCATAACATAATCCATATAAAAAAATGGATATCATTTCATCATAAGAAAAATAAAACCATGTAAATAATGGAGACATTATAATTTAAACATAAACATATTAAATAATTTCATTTTAGATGGAAAATAGTTTTGATAAAACACTTGAAATGAATTATTGAGGAAAATATCCTTTCTTCTTCAAAATCATTTTCTTTTCACCAAATGCCATGCAATTTTAAAAGAAAAAGGTTTTTTTGAAAATAATCAAGCAATCTTGTAGAGTAAGCTTAATGAAAATGAGGCATTATGAAACTGTAAAAAAATCTTCATGTTGTATAAGTTAAAAATAACATTCTCCTTGTACTTTTTTTGGAAAAGACAAAAATTTCCTCATGTGGTAAACAAAAGTAAGATTCCTTTCATAACATGTGGTAAAATTAAAAAATGGGTAAAAAGGACATTAAAAATACATGATTTTTTTTAGAAAACATGGACATGGATGATAACAAATACCCCAGTAAATACTTATGAATAAACAATCTCGAATAAGGTTGATATTGTAACAGTTATCCCTTACCTTAGACCCGATATGCTTCGTACGTATCCGAACCTCCTCTTCTTTGACGCACCACCTTTAAACTTCTTCTTAGGGCACTAAAGTTGGTCTTTTTAGAATACAAAAACCACAATGATATAACTATAGAGGTTGAGAAGAAGAATTGGCAGGGGTTGGCCGAGCTTCAAGGCTCAAAAGGGTGAGTACAGAAGAGGGAAGGGGTGCCCTTTTTATAAGGGAGGAGAGGGGCACCTTTGGAAAAACCTAAAATATTATTTTATAATAATGTCATATTCAGTTTCTGATAGCTCAAAATTGATTTATTTAGAAGATAAGGTGGGGATGGGTCGAAATCCTCTCAACCAATAGGTTTTATACAAGTTTAGATTTCTATTTTATCCTTATCATTTAGATTTAACTCTAAGTTAAATAATTTAACTTTTATCGTGTCTTTTGGTTTTCTTAAACTATATGGTTAATAAACTTACTATAACAAGTCAAACGAACCCCAAGTGGTTCATTATTAATATATATATCCTTATCTAAGTCATTTTTCCAAACATTAGATTTTTAGGAATAAAATAACAATTAATAATATAATATTTTTTTTGAAAACTATTTTATGTCAATTTTGATACTATTTGGTACTTGATTTTTTGGAAATCATAAAAGCATGATTAGTTCGAAAAAAGTTAATTAAATCAATACTAACATGTCATATTAACCTATAAAATTAGATGAATTCATAAAAAGTCTAAAATTACATTTATTTAGGAATTTATAACATCAATTATGTTAATATTTCATTAATAAAGTAATTACATCATCATCATTGTGTCATAAATAAATTAAATTATTTAATGTGTAACAATTATAAATAAAATATCATTATGAAGGAAATATTTTTAGCTTTATAATTAATATTTAAGATAAAATTATATTATTTATAACCCTATATTAAAAATGTATTACTTATTAAACATTGATTTTAACTATTTTAACTCTTCTTTAAATAAAATAATATTAAATTTCCTAATCTAATTCATGTGGACCTAAATGGTCATATTTTATTCCTAAGGTTGTTTATGGTCGAATTAAACTTATCCAATAGAATTTGGACATGTGTTAGGGTAATAATAATAATACCATTTTTACCCTTAATTACCCTATTTACTTTTAACCGTGGTAAATAAAAGTAAAAAGTTACTATTCACAAAAAATTATTTTTATCTTATTGAACCACATTTTACTCCTTGATATTAACTGTGTCTCTCGAATTTTCTAAATTCCACTCACAGAAGCGGTAAAATTATGTTTTATGTAAATTTACAAAAAGCTCCCAGGAGGTAGGTAAAAGACGGTGAAAAGTTTAATAAATTTTTTATATATTTAAAATTATTATAAAATGACTCTAATGAATTACATTAAACTTATATATGTATTATGTATTAATTTTTACCTAAAATAAATTTAAATAAAATAAATAGTTATTTAAATAAAAAGTCGGTTTTTAAATACCAACCTAGTGTTTTCACTATTCATCAAAAATTGAATGTTTTCAGAGAAATACAAAAAATTCACCCTAGGCTAATTTCGATATTCTGAATCTAAAAATGAAGTCCATTTTGAAAGATAAAATTCATAAAAGTTCAAAAAGTGGGTATTACTATTCGTAACGGCTAGTTTATATAATATTTTAATAACATATCGTTGTTTAGTAAAACTCGGTATTGCGTACAACACACGCTATCATGGAAGGTTGCTATTGCGTGTAATGTAAGACAAGTCAGGGTTGCGTGTAATGCAAGACTCCTTTGTTGTTGCGTATAACATAATCCAACCATATTTCATTTATACATTGAATATATATATATACACTCAATGTTGCGTAGAATAACTACTATCAAACAAACTTGAAATTGTGTACAACACGATCCATGAATAGTGTTGCGTATACTACAAGATAATATGGTGTTGCGTATAGTGCAAGATAATATTGGTGTAGTGTACAAAAAAGACATCAATGAAATTAAAAATAATAATTCTCATCAAGTCTTGGGTTGTTACACACAACCCTTAGAAAACGTGGATCAAAAACCACAACCCTCAAAAAACGTGGCTTAGAAACCACAACCCTCACTCATTAATGTGTTTTGTTTGTGTTGCAATTGTCAATGTTGTCCATGAAATCGAGCCGAATCCACCTCTGGAACACGAGCTCATTAGTCCTAGTCCGCACACATAATACCTCAGGCTTCCCTCTTTGTGCTCATTTAAATTTCAATTTCACAACACATGTCACATTTATGCCTAAAATCCAAAAAAAGTGCTTATACACACAAAAATAGCATTTTAACGCCCAAATTCCATTTTGAAATATTATTCACACCAACAAATTATCCATGAAAGTTTAACACCATTGTAAAAATTTGATAAACCCTTTTAAAATTTCTATAAATCAATTATAAGAGATTATCACCACGATTTTTACATGAAAACACACTCAAAATCCCCATTTTGAATTAAGCACACACCAAAATATTTTTAGAACTTAATCTGCATGGATTTCACCATCAATTAAACCAATTTCAAATTTAATTAAAACACTTTCACAATTAAACAACTACTAATAAAATTTATTAATCAATTTCAAAAATGTTTTGTATGACTTTAAACACAAAAAACACACCCAGAACATCTTTTAGGACAAAAAAACTCTTGATACGACACCAATACACACAATTCAACTCTTTCACAATAAAAAAAAACTAATTGAACAATTTCTAAAACAC
The DNA here is from genome assembly GCA_963277665.1 of Viscum album. NCBI lineage: Eukaryota > Viridiplantae > Streptophyta > Magnoliopsida > Santalales > Viscaceae > Viscum > Viscum album. The sequence continues at coordinate 513,418,127 of OY728145.1, forward strand.
TGTTAAATATCCCAACATGGGTTTTCATAGAGAAACACACTCACATTTCAGATACATGCTACAAACAAATAAAAATCACATTTAATTTGAAGCAGAATCAAATTTGCAGAATACTGAAAAATTAATAGTTATGCTAAATTAATTAAGTAAACAATTTGATTAATTAAATAACACTTATACACAGAATCACTTACTTCTAAAAGAATAATTCATTCTAAAAAAACAAATTCAGAACAAAATAATTTTTTTAAAACTCTTTTAAAATCACTTTCACAACAAAATAAATCCTTTCCGTAATATTAAATGCAACTAAATTAAACAAAAAAACTAATTTTACACCAAACTAATTAATTAAGGAAAAAAAATTAATTAAATAAAAAAAATTTTGTATAACATTTATGTTAAGAACCACCTACATGTGTGTTGTAACTTCGAGAAACAATATTCAAACCTCCACAACATGCCACTTGCATCGAAAGATAACAAAATTGGACCCTAAACCAATAATTTAAAAAAAACTAAAAATCAACCCTTAAAATATACACCATACCCGTTTAACAACCAAGAACTCGAGAGAAAAAAATAATAAGAATAAAAAGACTCAACTAGAGGGGGGTTTCTCATGCGGAAGGAGAGAAAGGCACCAGAGGTGTTGACGGAGGTTACAACAACAGTGGGAAAGGCGACATGAGATGGCCAGCTAGGAGTAGGGACGTGACACGAGGTGTTTAAGGGGGAGGTAGAGAGATGGGTAGGAGGGGAGGGTGGGTGGTCTCCATAGCCGAAGAGAAGGTTTTGAGAACTAGGTTGGCAGTTTGATAGGAACTATGGGAAAAATCTGGGCAAGAAATATTATGGAAAGATAGATATGGGTGCGACAAGTTAAGCAAGAGAGAAGGCGAGGGGTTCAAATCCTAATAAGAAAAAAAGAGAAGAAAATAATAATAATAATTCCAATAAATAAAATAACTTAATTAACATCAATAATAATAATAATAACATCTTAATTAAATTAATCATACTAATAACAAGAATAATATTCTCAAATAATAACAACATTATTATCATTATTAAGACAATTCTATTATACTTAATTAATTATAATTTATGGTAATAATAATAAAAAATTAATGATATTAATAATTTTATAAAGATAAAATAATAAAAGTGGTAAAAACATAACACAATACTAATAATAATAGTAATTATAATTACAATATTAATAACAACTTAATGAATTTTATATTCTTAACCCTAATAATAATAATAATATTATTATTATCATACATTATTAATATTATTATCATTAAAACAATTTCTTATTTTATTTATATTTAATTAAACATTATTACTTTTTGTTTTAGCTCATTTTGAAAATTGGGCAGACTGTATAGTCTCTGAAACGTGCGTTACCTGTGCATCCAGTGAATTTAAACAAAATGTGCATTTTTCTTAACCGAAATAATGTTTTTTAAAACTTGGCTCACTAAAAACCCAAAAAATATTTACCAGGTAAGAAAATAATAAAATAAATTAATTTAAAAATGTTAGGTTGTGACATAATGTGTTATCCACATGAACTATTCACACTGGATGGGCTAGGTTGGGAGAACCCAACCAACTATTGTTTTTAGAGGTTGGGGAAGAAGCCTAATTTTATTATTAATGAAAATAAAAGTCATTTTTTCCAGGTAGAGAGATACCCATTACATAGTTTGAAGGACCAGGGGAATGGACACCCATTTTTGGCCCAAAGGACCCTCTAGTGAATAATACTGATACAATACCTGGGCTGTTGTAGTACCTGCTACTGTACTGCCGCCACTACAATCCCGCTATAGTACCTATGGCACAATTGTGACACCACTGCTATTGATCCTCCTTTGCTACAATACCTAGAAATTATGTCCCTTCTTGAAATTTATTATGGGTCTTTTGGATGCCAAGAAGAATCCTTTACAAGTTCAGTACAAGCTTGTTGGAAGAACCCAACCCAATGTGGAAACCCTTTTCATAAGAATGTTGCCGAGGCCCATATGGATGGGGACTATTTGAATAGACCATCATTATTGGTTCAGGTGGTTATCATACTAGGACCACTTTCATTAAGATATATTAGGAATTCAAGCCCATAGGTCACCCAATGTGAGACCAATTAGGTGAGATCATTGGTCCATGTCACATCATCTTCCACCTAGAGGATAGTTGGGGATTGTTAGGCTTTCTCCATCCACATTTTTCTTATTTCCATGTTTTCCTAAGTGGGACACTACATTCTTACATCACCAAAACCAACCAATTCTTCCAAAACCATCAAATATCATGAATGGTGTGTTATAACCATTTAGGCCCCACCCGGATTTTCACCTATACACAACTACCACACCTTAGTTCCCACCACTATGGTGTCATGTGACATACCTCTTGTCACCAAAACCCTAAATACCCTTTAGAAGGTTTCCTTATGGAATCAAAATCTAGAAGATGACAAGTTATATGGGAGATAGCTCTGGGTTTTTGGTCAATTCCCCATGAAAAATTCATGAATATGGAACATTGTTAGAAATAAATTCTATAACATAGTTATTTCAATGTTTAATGACTGGGAACCATAAAATGTATTTTGAAAAATCAAAATTAGTGGTTTGATAAATTAATTAGATATTATGTCATCATGAATTGATCAATTCAAAAATAAAAAAAACCAATATAGATATGAAGTTTTTTTGGGTAAAGACTATGTCTACATCTATGTTTCATCTTTGATAACATAGTGAATATGTTCACCAACTATGGTTTCCACCCTACAATATCCCAAATTTATTTCATAATTCTAGGTTTCATAGTATCTCAAATTTAATTAAAGAGTTATATAGGTTTAAATATGGTGAATTTATTTCACTCGATATAAATATTAATTAATTGGACATGAATTACATTTATTTAACTGCACATCGTAGACAGTTAATCCCAAGACCCTAGGAAGGAACTAAAATTAGGCCATCCCTAAGATATAACTTTCATTACAAATAGAAAGATAAAGTCAGTACCCCAATCTGATCCTCCATTTTGGATATCTAGGTAATTCCCCACAAATTATCAGTTCTATGTGTAAAAATATTTTATTATTCTTGATATATTATTTCAAGTCTTTTTGGCACAAAAAATTCTAAAAAGACATGGTGAAAAACATTATAACTATTATAAAAAAATATTCTTATGTTCTGAATAAAAACAAAAATTCATGGTCTTTGCAATATATCATCTACATGTGAGTTGATGGTGTGTTCCTAGAACCACTGCTTCCACGCTATCGTCATCCTCCTTATGCAGAGAGTATTTTTCGTGCTTTTTATTCTCTATTAATCATTTCCATGTCTCCTCTTTGGAATCACCTACTATAACCATTAATCTTTTTTTTGGGAAAATTGTGAATATAATACACCTTGGTTTAATTGGATGTTTCTATAATTACTTGGGATTCTATTGGTGGTGGCCTATGGTGAGTCTCTCCCTCTCACTTTCTGGTCTCTCTTTTGTGGGGTTTTTTTCTATTGGCTGTCACATCTCCCACCTCTGATACTTCTTTTTAGTGCTCCTACTTTTCCCTTACTTCCCTACCCACTGTGAAAGACCCTATTGCTGGCCAAGAATGATGGAATTTTAGGGATGTTTGTGATGGTGGGGTGGTAGTTTTGAAGGCGTCTCTATTCTAGTTTTCTCGGTTGTCTCCTTTTTTCCTTCATTGCTTAATGATTTCCTTTTCATAGCCTCAGTTTTTTATTGGTGTTTATTTTTTTCTATGCTTCTCAATTTCGGTTCACCAAGAAATTGGGATTCTACTGTGTGTGGAATTTTTCATGTTATGGAGTTGTTTCAGGCTTTGACTTGTGATGGAGGTTTCCAGGCAGTGGTGGGTTTCAGTGTTTCCTATGTGATGATGATGACATATTCTTCGATTTCTGGTTTTGTGTGTAGTTTATTTCCATTTATTTTTTGTTCTCTTAGTGATGGATCCAAGGCAGAGTTCAATGGTCTTTACAATCTATGTGCTTGTTGTTGAGGCCTTATTATGCTTTTTACTCTGCTCTTGCTCTTGGACTCACCCCCTCTTCTCCCAGTTGGAGATGTCTAATTTTTTTTCAAGGTGTATTGGGAGTTGATTTCGAGAGGTCATCGATGTTCTTGGAGGAATCTAAGATGGTGGATCAATATATTATTTGGATCCCCACTGGGATTATTGACTACATTTATTGCAGTGCTTCTTTGAGGCCTCAATTCTCGGTGATGGAAGTAGATTGCTATTACTGGTTTTGTTTGGATGATTCTAGTAAGTGTTGTTTGCAATTTTTTGGTCTGGTTCTACGATTTGGATGAAATTACTTTTGTTTTCTAGTATCCAAGGTGATTGATTGTGGCTACTATCATGTGTTGTTGGGGAAAATATAATGAAAATGACATCTATTAATGGGGGTGACGACATGGTGGATGTTGACTTGACGTTACCAACATTGAAGTGGGTGATGTATTCCAACCCAAGGTGGTTGTGGAGCCAAGATTGAGGTTCACTGTGTAATTTTGAATTCATAGATTTGGGCCGATTTGGGTACTATTTTTTAAACATTTAATTTGGTTCCATATTGACTGTTTTTAGTTGTTAGATGATTTAGTATAGTTGTATTTGGTTACTTGGTTTTTGGTATGTATGGTTCCCACTAATACAAAAAGTGGATTTTATAAAATAAAAAAAAATATTAGAAGGATAGATAACTTCCTTTACTTGAAGATAAAAATTAATAAAATTTGATTAAAATCAAAAGGACGCACCATAAATTCCTCATATTAGGAAGTTTACCCTTCTTGGTAAGATTCTTTATAACAATGTTGAATATGGATATTGTTTTAATAACCAATTTTTTAGATGAATATATAACAGGTCTGTTTATTCTCTGTTAATTATTTGATCCATCTCAAAAGTTTTTTTGTATTCAACTACAATAGAAGAAAAACCACTTTGGTTCATACTTTCCACACTCAAAAGGAAGTCTTCTATTTCTTCTATAAGATATGAAAATGATGAAATTCGTATGAAATAAATAGTAATAATGTTTCCATTTGAATTCCAGAAGATTCATAAATATAAAACCACTATTTTTTTGAAATGTATATCCTAATTATGTTTCAATCTAGTCAAATCATGTTCCCAAGAAACAAAATGTAACCTAAATATATTAACATAAGTGTTTCTTATAATAATATATTCTTTTAAATGCCCTATGGGAAGAGATATTCTTTTCTATACTCCAGTGATGAAGAAACTAAATTATTTTATGAATTATAATCTCAATAGGTGTGAACACATCATCAAAAATATATTTTTTAAATAATTTTCAATTATTATTGTAAATTAGATTACAAATATTAGAGAAATACATAACATAAATTTTTTATTTCATATTTATAAATAAATATTTAATGAATATATGGAAATGATATTAGAATAAAGAGACTGAATCTAAAACATCATTATGAAACAAATCCAAATTCCATTAATTTGAATACAAGAATAACGGTATTGATTAGTCTATATTTCATGTTTTTTATAGAGGAATGACCTTTAGTATATATGGAAATTGATTCTTTAATGTATTTATAGAAATGGGAGGAATCAATTAAGAAGAGTCTAGAAAAAGATTATAATCACTATTGGGTGTTTATTGTTCTAGAATTGTTGATAAGAAAATATATAATGTTTTAAATATGACTAGAAATTATAAGTTATGAAATTTATAAAAAATATCCCGGAACCTCATTCTATATAGTGAATCAATTAGTGGAAGAAGACGTGTCCTCTACCAAAAAAGTTAACTAAGATATTCATTTTTATAAATTTTAACATGTTGTTTTTATTGAATAAGTTTCCTCTAAGATATCTGGGTTGAAAGAAATATGCAAATAAGAAGTTACCCACTTTCTAGTCCCCCCCCCCACACACACGTATAAATATATATATATGTTCTTATATATATATATATATATACATATATTCAATCATATTGATTATTTTACATGAACATTGGAAAAATGATACAAACCCTAAATAAATGAAGGTGTCACATAAAAACCATTTAAGTAGTGTTTCCAATGAAATGAAAATCACATACAGAAGATATTGTATTTAATAGATAAATAAATATTGAAACAAAAAGATGAATTATTGGATCGATATACCAGCTTAATTGGACGAATGAAGATGAATAAATAAATAGGTGTATTTGGTTAAATTGGGAAACAATTTCTTAGTGTTATATTATAAAAAATTAGCACTGAAAGGGTAAAAGAAATTATAGTTTATAAAACATATCATATAAACCTCTATTTTATTTTAAATTAATTTTGAAATGTTGAAACTGAAAATACGACTCATATATTAACATGAAGACGAAGATAAATATTAAAGAAGAATTAATTCCATGAAATTAATGTATGGAATTCAATCCTTGTTTGATATATGATGACTGAGATACTATCTTGGCTGTGTGAAATGCCATAGTGAACATTTTTCTATAGTTACCTCATAAATCTAATTCTCATCTTCCAACATGGTTTTCTAATAAATTTTATAATTTCCATGAAATTAAATATATATCCATGGATACATATTTTAAATAGTTCTAAATGACATTAAATTATGTGAGATAAAAAATCACTCTACACCAATTGAAACGGTAAACTCTGACATGTGTGTATTATAATAAAAACCAATAAGCTATAAATATGTGGAAGTTATTTACATTTCTCTTCAATTAAATAATATCTATAATCCCAATTTATGCATATAAAAACCTCAAACAATTGACAATGTTTAATTAAGTTGTCTAATTTACACATATGTAAACCAACCCTTGTATTCACATGGGCCCATTAACTTGAAGTTACTTTTCAAGAGTAAATATATATACTTACAACACCCTCTATTCATGAATGAAATAGATTTAACAGAAGCCATATTTTTTTGTACACATTTTCTAATAGAAATCAATTCATGCACGTATAAATAATCATTATCCACCTTTAAGGTTGTATAATTTTTTATATAATAATTTAATTACACTAACATTGATATATACCTTTTTTATACAAGGTATTTCATAGGGGGTTTTTATTTGTTACTATATCTAAATTAAATTTATGGATATGCATTTAAAAATTATTTTTCATGACACTAAAAACATCACCTACTTTATCAACTATGACACCTAATATTAATAGTCTTCCTTTGTATATGTCATAGTGTGTCAGATCACATTTTCTAATTCCCACTATCTATTTCCAAGTTCATTTATATATTTTAGAATTTATATTCCCATTCATATAAAAATCATATCTAATCTCATAAATCTATGTTTCATTTCACATGACATCAAAAAAATATCATTAAGATCCTTCATACATGATTGCTTTGTCTTTGAATGTCTTGTTACATTCCATAAAACTACATGAGTCATTTATGAAAGATGATTATTATATGATACTTATATAGATTTAAAATAAATTCAAAACATTTTTTATAAACTAAAATTAAGAGGACTCATTTTAAATGGAATATTTTAAAAACTCGATTCATGTATTTAATGTGTAAGTGTATCCCCTAAAAATATGTGGTTTTAGACTCACCTAATCACGTTATTAAAGAATACATTTTTTTATTTTTTGTACAAATATTTTTCCCAATTTATTTTCCCAATTTATGATGCATTGAGTTTATCTTATTTTTATAATCACACTGAATTTATGATGTTTAACTTTTGTAATCCCTAAATATTTTCAATTTCACAAACTAAGATGACACAAATCCCAAAGTATGTATTTCTCCATCCAAGATAGAAAAAAACTCTCGAGAAAACCATTTTAAATTATTGATGGAAATAAACCTTAGAATATACCATTAACATTATTTAAAGGATTTAACCTAAAATGTGACCTTCTAAACATATTGTGGGATAATAATTAAAAAATGCTACATGATGGTTTATTTCCAAATCATCTTTCATAATCTTTGGTAGGGTTTTTAAAAAAAGTACCTTATTATGAAGGATATTTTAGAAATAAAATCTCTCATATAATTATACAAAATTCCATCCTAGAGGTAATCAAACAATATAATAATGAGTGGACTATTCTATTTCACATTTTTTATGTTTTTTTATTACTTTACAAGTATCACTTTACTTATTCTCTAACATTGATTTATTCACCTAAATTCATATTTTATAAGTATTATAATTTATTAAAAAATAATAGTTATTTACTATTAGTCAGGATTTATATTTATTTATCGTTATTATGCTATATTGTTTTAACACTTATTTAATTATTATGTTTTTATTATTCTGTGCAGAGAAACGATGCAGTGGAGTATAAGGGATGAAGCACTAGACTCAATTTTTTTAGGACTACATATTCAATATTCTTGAATATTATTGAATCTATAAGTTACATTATGGTAATGTAAAGGGCTTATAAAAATTATTAAAATATTTAGGACTCATTTCTTATAGATGATACATCAATTTTATGTTATTTAAAGTTTACAACTATGCACTAAAGTTGTTTTCCTTTTCTAAATCTCATCTAATTATATTGTAAGTTTCAATATATTGTACTCATACAGTGAGGTTATGTGATAGAATATTATACAAAGTTATAGGTGAGTTTCTAATAATTAAACAATTTTATGGTCCCAGTAAAATGATTTTAATTAAATGAAAAATATTCATTATTCTATGTGTAAACATATTTTACTCTTTTTGGAGACCTATAAGAAAATGATCTGAAAAATAATCATGTATATTTTTTATTTTTGAGTGGTGGAATTGGATAATGTTCTTGTAGCCTAAAACCACTATAAAAATATTTGATTCCATACTATTTAATTTAATTTATTTCCATTTCATTAATTTATTTAATTTGAATAGAATATTTTATCATATTTAAATGGAATTTTTTTATTTGGTGAAATTAATTATTGGACTTAATTTATCCCTCTCAAGTATATGTCTTCAACAATGTCAGGATAATAAGTAGTATTAGAGATTTTGTCTTTTATAAAACCATATCTATTCTTATATGAAAACTTTGTAATGAAACCTAAAAAATAGAGTGAATGATTAAATGAGACATTGGAAAATGGATAAAATGAATGTAGAAGTCAATGATCCTATGTTAGTCAAAATTATAATATTTCCATTGAAATATTCTATATTGAAGTATGAGAAAAAGTTTAGTGAATTATAATCAAACTGATTAATTGAAGGGTAATCAATATGATAAAATTGAATAAATAAACCTTTTATATTTGAAATAAGATTAAATAATATTTAAAAATGCATTTAGAAATAAATTCATGAATAATGATAGAAATTCAATAAAATAAGGACAATATGATTGAAATAAACTTAGTCATAACATGCCCAAAATACCATAACTAAAATAAAATAATATATTAGACTTAATAATTCATAATAAATAAAAATATAATAATAAATGTAAAGGATTTGAAATGGATACATAGATTATCTATGAGAATTCATGTGATATATAAAATTCAGACTCTTATGTTGAGCATTCAAATCAAAAAATAAATATGTGTTCTATGTATCAGTATAAAGAGGTAAAATATTTTTACACACTAATTTATGAATATAAAAATTATTAATTTTATGACATTAACAAGTATAATTCTATGAATGAAGATAAATTTGATACTTTAAGGAAACATAATATGTCTCTAAAGAATTATAATGGTACAAATCTTATTGGAAATGCTTTTATGTTGGAATAGATTATATAATTAAAATCATAGAATGATAAATATGACTTTTCTTATTCCTTTAAATATAAAATAAATAATTATTTTTTACTTGAATATGATTTTTTAAATTAGTTTCATATATATTTAAAAAATGGTATGAATGCTAAATTGGAATCCATAGTAAAATTAATGGAAATTATGGTAGACATGGTATTAGAAGTAATTATAAATATATCGAATCATAATTTAAAAACCCATTAGATTAATTTTAATTTAAAGTATTTATTTATTTTTACATTCTTATGAAATTTTTGGTTTATATTTTTAGGGAAGTAGGAATTTTGTTTATAATAATGTGTAAACTTCCACACCATGTATAATTTCTTTCCAAAAAAATTACATTATTTCTATACATTTATTTCATTCAAGACACTTTGATTTATTATATATGAGTACAAATCATAATTATTTACCTTTATATAGTTCTTAATAATCCGTACATACTTTGAAAAATATTTTAAGACATTATCTAATTATAAAAATCTTTTTTGGGGAATACAAATAATGAAACCCATTATTGTAGTGAAAACATGAAAACCCCAAGAAATGATTATATTTTCCTAATAAAACATTGAACACATAACTAAAACATTATCCCAATTGAAAATTATCATTCAAGCAAAAAAATATATGAGAGAACACAATTATTAATAAGAAAATCAGGATGGTATCTAGAAGAATCCAGGATCTCATGAGAACATTTCAAACCTTTTGTCATTAAAAGCGCATAATCATTCCTTTCATACTAAAATCAATAGATTTTCATTAAAACACATTTCAAAGAAACTTAACGGTATATTGGAGAATTATGTTATTAAATCATATTAAATAATTTCTAACCCTCATCAAATGTAACTGAGTCCCAATTATTTCAATTGGAGTAAACTATTAGAATATCTCTCAAAAACATTTCCTCCAAAGACAAATCATTACCCAATGCATTGGAGAGATATATCGGGAACACCCATCATCATTACTTATATCAGAAACACTCTTAATTATATTTAATTACCATGTACTATATGATGAACAGTGAAATTTCAATATAAAACCTTTTCATCATAATACCCCTGAAAACCTCATTGCAACCCACAAGCAAATCACTTTACATTTTTGCGTATTCATAATGGAAAATATCCTTTCTCTTTGGAAAAATATTAAAATGAAAAATTTATAAACGTGGTGGATTAGGATATTCTTTTAAATACCATGTTATCTTATAGGGGAAGATGATAATGTATAAAGTCTATAAAGTCAGAATTTTTTTTGTCAAGTTGTATGAATTAATGAAAACATTCCCTTTTCAAATTTGTAAAAAGGAAAAATTAACCCACTTGGAAAATATTAAAAATATTATATTTATACCTTTGTAAAGAAAGAAAAATATAGTATAAAATTAACTTTATCAAACATTTAAGCATAAATAGAAACATTTTCTAAATTTTAAAATAACCTTCATAGGAAAGGAAAAGAGTTGGAAGGAAAACGTTAAAATAAATTTTTAAAAATAGATTCCTTTATTTTGTGTCTCAAATACCATAAAATTGAATTTATGTCCTAAATAATGAAATTAAATTATTTATTTAGATTCATAAAAAAAATTTATAGTTCTTTAAAATATCATTATTCCATTTATTTCATTTATTAAAAATATTTTTCTCAGTTACTAAAAAGGTTTAGTCTATATTGGATGTTTTGGGGTTGTTCAGTTTATAACCTCAATAAAACATTGGATAATTGACCATGGTAAAAGGTATTATGGTTATATAACCTAGATAATATTAATCATATTATAATTATTATATATCAAAATTAAATAAACTTTTAAAACCAACCATGTTAGGCCATCCTAAAAAATTTATCATGTCATTTCATAGAGATGATAGTCCATATTTATTCATTAGAAAAAATTTATTTTTATTCTTAGTGAGAATGAAATAAATTATAAAATAAGTTAATATTATATAATTTAATATATAATATATATGAAATATTTATTCATTATTTATATCCATATGAACAACCTTGTATGGTGGAATTGAGAAATTAATCACATCACTTTTTGGAGGTTGTAGTTCACATGTGTGCCTGATTGAAGTTATTATTTTCAAATAGATGGAAGGGTAAATCAGTAAGTAATATACAATATTTAAATAATAATAATTATTTCATTTGTATCATATATATATATATCTTTGTGTGTGTGTGTGTGTGTAATATATCATTTTATCCATCCATATGATCTCATTACGAATAAAAATACACACCTCTTTGTTGAGGTTATAGTCTGCACATATGTGTGAGAGATGATTTTATTTCCCATAGAAATGAAAAAGAGATAAAAAATTGTTTCACCATAATAATTATATCATTTGAGTATTTTTATGAAAATTATGTTTCTATATCTACATGAAAATAGAATATTTAAATGAGATGGATGATGAAATAAAAATGAAACACCTCATTAAGAATTATTCATCTTCTTTTGAAAACTACAATTGTCTTACTTTGTAAGACACTGAGGTTGGACTTTTGGTTAGACCATGAACATTTGGACATAGAGAGGAGAGTTGGGAAGATATATGTGAATGTTTTTAAAAATATATATTAATCCAAATGTGTAGATATGTTTGTAGAGGGGGTTCTTATTTATAAGTGAGGGGATTGGAACAATTGTAATCACTTAAAATCATTAAATATATTATATTTCATTATTAAAGTAAATTTGAACATAAATTTTTTTATTTGTAATATAGGATGATTAAGAATCTATATCCACTCATAAAATAAAATTTAAATTTGTATTAGGATATTTTGGAACTTATATATTAGTTTTTAACAACCTGTTTATCCTTTTAATAATTATCATGGTGACAAAATTTTACAAATGCTAGTATTCATAAAGAAAAAAAATTAAATTTATATTAAAACCAAATTTTAACCTCATGAGTCAAAATATGAAATAAATTTTACCATTTTTAATTTATATAATCTCTAAAAAATTAATATGAATATGAAAACTGTAATGAAAATAGTTTTTAGAGAAATTCTCTATTTAAGCATAAAAATGATTTTATACCAATATGAAGTAAAATGATGATCATTATGTAATTAATTAGATTATTTTTGATAAAATATATTTAATTCAAAATTTTTTAAAATCTATAATAGAATAATACATATTATATAATTGAATGGAAATGAAAATTTTAATAAAAATTTGTATTTTCACTATTCAGTTAAAAAATCAACACTTTCATAAAAATACCAATATATCACCCTAAAATAAATTAATTATGATGATTAAAAATTGATTTTAGTTTTATCAAATTAATCTTCTAAAATAATGAAGTATATATTTTAATTAAAACCTTGTAACACATGGAAGGAGAATCTAGTTAAATAAAACCATTCCTGTATCGATTATAAAATATTAAAGTATATATTTTAAAAAATCATAAATATAAATACATAAAATTAAGACATAAAAATACTTATATTTTTTAATTATAGTAATACCTATTGTATCATAATAATCTATCATTTAAAAAAATTCCTCATATTTTTATTCATGATAGAAACAAGTGAGTGTATTTATTACTCATAGCATTTTCCAATTTCCATTTTCATTCCTCTATAATATGATTTTTATATAAGACCTAAACCTGGTGAATCAATTAATTTTTTTTACCTTCTATATTTTTTCCAAAATCTAAAATTAAATTTCTTCATAAGAAAAATTCTCTTGAATTTGTATACCATCAAATCTCAAAACATGTGATGCATCAGGTATATATTTCCTTAGAAACAGATGAAGAAACACATATGATACCTAGGAATTTTTTCAGATAAGGTTAATTAGTTATAAAATAATCCAATTTTCCATACTTTTATGATTTTAAATAAACTACATACTTACCAATAATTTTTTACCAAAATGAATAAAACTTTTCCTCAGATATAGTTTAAGAAAAACCTGATCTCTTACCTCAAATGAAAGATCTTTCCTCTTGTACTATTTAATAAATCTATACCTTTTATAAGCTACCTTCATATGGTTCCAAATAATCATTAACTAATCTACCATATTATCTATTAAATCTAGTCCCAAAAAAATTCTTTCACAATATTTTCCCCATATGATGGAGTTTAACACGAGTTTTCCAATAATTCTCCCAATGTTTATATCCATATAACAGAATGAAAAAAATATCATTATAGGAAATTATACAAATAAAAGATACAGATCTCAAGATACATAATTATCCAAAGATAAATCATTAAAAAAATTTCAAAATTTTGATTTTTTCACTTTGACTATCTAACATATTCAGGATGAATAATAGTATATAATTTTTATTCAATACCAAAGTTATTTTTAAGTCCCATGAGAAATATTGATGTAAATATGTGATTATGGTCTGATAAAACATAGAGGGGAACTCCATGTGACAAAACTATCCCATTAAGATAAATTATAGAATTTGTTCCATTGAGATTATATATTTAATATGAAGAAAATGCACAGAAGAAATCTATCGATCAATGTTAAACACAACAGAAATATTACTTTTAGATGTCTTGGGTAATCCCACTAAGAAATCGATGGATATATTCCCCCATTTCTATTCAATCACTAGAAAAGTATGAGGCATCCCCTTTGGAAGTTACTATTTATCTTTAAACTGTTGAACAGTAAAACATTTCATGGGAAAATCAAAAAAAATCATTTTCATTCCTTTCTATAACTAATATTCTTGATGACATTTGTATATTTTATTTTTTACATAATTAAAAAAATTAAGAACAATGAGATTTACTCAAGAATTTATTCTTCAATTAAGGATCAGAATGCACACATAGCCTCTTTCCAAACATGAAAACACCTTGTATATCAATGGTGAATTTAGAAAAACTACCCTTATTAAAAAAACCCTACTCTTTATCATAGGCAAAGATATTTTATTTGTGAAATATTAATTCTATTGAATTAAGATGAATACAACAAAATATAAACCATAAAAGTGTGAGTTTCTTATTGTACAATTACAAGGAAAATATTCATCAAATAATTAAACAAGGAATTATGTTCCAAACACAACATCGTTGATGAGGAATTGAAATTTAATATCAAGGTAGTGGATACCATTTCAAGTTTAACTAAATAATATTTAATCATGCAATCATAATCCATTAGTAATTTTAATTATCTTATATAAATCATGTTAAAATCTATTGGAGAAAATATATACTTTAACAATTTATTGTCACTATATATTTTAAATTATATCCCAAATAAAACATTACTCTAAATATTTAATGAAGAAACCACCACTACAAGTCCAATATCATGTTTTGATTAATTCTAATATTAGTGTTTTAATTGACCTGAAAGATACATAATTACCCGATCATATTAGATTAAGACACAACCAAGTGATTTCAAAGAATCATCACTATATGAAAAAACCCACAATTTATTATTGGATTGTATAAAACTATAGAAATATAAAATCTTATTTTCAATTTGTTGAAACATTCATTACATTCCTATGTCAAAATTAATTTAAATCCATTTTGAGTTAACTTACTCAACACAATAGATAACTTGGAAAATATTTCAAAAACCCATATTTTGTAACCCTATAATATATGAAAACATGAAATATTAGATAAATTTATAAGTAATATAAACTCTTACACCGATTTAGTTTTAGTAATATAGAAAATTATACCATATTTAAAATAAATATATTAGAATAATGAAATCAGTTGTAACCAAAATTCATATTTTCTAAAATTTTCATAAAAATTATTTTGTTTTAATATTTCTAGAATAATTTATAGAATTTATTCATGATAAAAATATGTTTTAGAATAAAAAATCGTTTCTCAAATGAAATCTGACCCAAATTTTTCCAAATACACATAGAATACTCTATTTAGAAGATATATAAGTACAATAGGTTCATTTATCAAAATTGAAGGTATTATTAAAAACTCTTTATTACCACACCATATAACGAAAACCATCCTCAAAATTTATTCCTCCATTACCTTAAGTAGGTGATTCCCAAACATCATATCAATATTTGAAAAATAATTTACACCCAGGAGATGTTATAATTTGTCATCTCTATAAAGAAACAAATACTCTTTCTTACT
Source organism: Viscum album (assembly GCA_963277665.1). NCBI lineage: Eukaryota > Viridiplantae > Streptophyta > Magnoliopsida > Santalales > Viscaceae > Viscum > Viscum album. The sequence goes on from OY728145.1 coordinate 513,434,166, forward strand.
AGGGTTGTTATTGAGTGGTTTATTATAAAAAAATATAATCAAACTATACTTCTTATAAAATATTATAATATGATAACCATAAGGTGATGTCCCAAGGAACCAAAAATCCTTACCAAGAAACTCTTATAAAATATTTTTCAATTAAAAGGATATTATGGGGAAATTATATAATTTTTTTTCTGAAATTTTCTTCCAATAACACAATATGTTGATATTAAATTAGTCATCTAAATCATGAATAAAACCAGGAATATAATTTGTAAATACATCTATATATTGATTCAGTATTGGAACATCATTAATTATAACCATTACTCCTTAAAAATTTATACCAGATAACATTTACTTATATATTTTATTATTTTATTAGTTTCATGAAATGTTATCAAAGGTATGAACTCATTATTATATAAAAATCGAAATTCATTCTAAAACAATATCTCCTTTAACTACACAATTGATATTGGAATGATAAACTAAACATCACTCCATACACATAATAACATAAAACTCTATAAAAATCTTGAAAAAAAAGTATTGCTTGAAAATTTATTCCATATATGATTAATAGATGACTTATATAAATTTATGTTTCCATTACACTAACCCCATGTGTTTTAAAAATATTTAATACTTATCTTTATGAGATGATATCTCCATATTACTTTTTAATGTCAATGATATAAAAGAATGTGTAAATACCAAATCAATTAATATATTGGCATAATCCGAAGAATCATTCAATATCACTATAACCACTTCAATTGAGGGTTTGAAATCTATTTTAATATTAAATAAGGACATTTTTTACCATTATATTTTCAATTCTAAATATTCCTACCATAATTAATAGTATTTGGACATGCAGTGACATAATGTACCAACTCATTATGACTAAATCGTCTCACTAGTTGGTTGAATATCTATTTTCATATTACATTTTATATTATAACCCTTTTCCTTAGATTCATAGACCAAATTACTATTATTACCATATAATTAAAACTTAAGTAATCATATAAAACATTCAATTAAATATATTTCTAGTAGATTTAGATCTTGTTGGTAGATTACATAAAAATTTCATAGTTTTCAGCTTCTTTATTTGTTTACTAATAAACTGAATCATACTATTTTTGAGACCATAATTTTATTTGTTAATAAACAAAACATAAAAATTTTTTATCTCAGTAAAAAATATCCTCCTGGAATTTAAATTTTCAATAGGCCAATTCTCTTGATAATGTCAATTTTAATCCTTAATAAAATCTATAAATTTTATTCTCATGCCCCAAAATAAAACACAGCTCATTGTTGGAAAATAAAGTAAAATTGTATTCATAAATGGACTCTGATTCCTATTATTTTTATTTAATTATATAAATTTACTTTATAATATATGTCAATGAAAATTATGAAAAGAAATATTAACAAAAAGATTAATAAAGGCCTTCCGCTCCATCGAATCAATCTCATCTTGTCTAAAATCATCACAATAGTAGAAAATAATCAAATTAATTCACCTTAAAAATAGAATAAAAATTATAACATATTTGTGTCATGTAAATCCAAAAACATAGAATATTTTCTTCAATATGTTTATCAATAATTCATATTTCACTCGGCCAAAAGATCCATCGAATATTGGAGAGGAATGTGTAAAAAAATGTTCAACTCTAGATAGGTTTCTCTATAGTGAATTCAATCACACAATTTCATAGGTGATTCCATTAATATATTTCATAAAATATGATGAAACTACCATATGTTATCTATACCAAACCATTCTTGGTTACTGAGTCAGAAGGATATTTCCACTTTATGACTTCCAACTACCATGGTCGAGTTTCCATTGTAGAAAAATATTCTAAATGGACATGGATTAGATGAATCAAAAAAGAAATATTCAAAATAAATATAATTCTATGAATAAATATGAATCTATTTTGATATACTATTAAAATTACACTAACCTATAATGGTATCAAATACTTCCTATAATACTAACTATAAAGTGTCATTACATTAATAAACCATAAATATTCTTTTAATAGAACAGATTTAAAATTATCACATTCCAAATATATTTTATTTTTATAGTTTTTGAGGGTTAGTAAACAAATTATATTAAAAATCATATTCATATAGATAGTGTACATTGTTTTCATTAAAATAGTGATTGTGTTTACACCCATGTTTTATTCAAGTCACTTTTTTTATCTTAATATCAGTCTAATATAAAATATTTGACCTTTATCTAGCACCTAATTATCCTTATAACCTATAAAAAACAAGTTAAAATGTTTAAAGAGCATAAAAAGTTTAGTGTGTGTTTTAAAAATTAAGGAATCCCATTGGTCAAGTGAAATCATAAAGACTCATGAAAATGATTACCTGTTCATAATAAATGTATCAAAAAAAAAACAAAAAAATTTACATATGAAAATCAACCATTTCTCATTGAAAAAATTTTATAACTGACCATTCATCATAGGATAACCATGAATTAATATGAGGCATGTATAAATTAAAGTAAAATTTTCAAAACATTCAACATTAATATTTCACAAACATTCTTTATATTATGATATCAAAAGAGATCTATAAAACCCCATTTTACATAAATAAAATATATATTATGGAGAATCATAATCATAAACTATGACCACTTATGTTTAACTAATTTTGAAAATAACCATATCATAGTTATATTTGTAGGAGTAACCTACCAAGTTATATGTCTCATTTTCCCCTTTGGTGAATATTAATTAGCATATACCTTAAATAACTCTATCAAACTCACCGATAATCAAGATATATATCCATATCACCCTTAATATTCTATAAATCTCATGTTTCATATCATTAACACAATTTTGAAAGCTTGAAAATATTCCTCATAAAACCATTTCAAAACTCATTTTACTCATAAGAAAAACACTTTCTATTTTCACATTATATAAAGGGGAAACGTCCTTTTAGTTTTCAATCACATAAAATAAAAATTCCCAAAATATATGTGATAGAACATACTTTTAAATAATATTTTATATTATATATGAGTCTTGATAATTAATAATGTATTTTATGCTTAGAAAAAGAAGTTATTATATGTACATTAAAAAATATTCTTTTCCACTTTTGTAAAAAGTCATAAACAACCCAAATGAAAAACATTAAAAATGTTCCTTTTTAAAAATTTGAAAAGAATTTATAATATATTAATAAAATTACCATTATTAAAAAATTTTGTATAAATAAAACAATTTTTTCAAATATTTAAATAAACCACTATATGTAAGAGAAATTATTTTAGGAAAAACATCAAAATATTATTTTTCAAATAACAGCCCACACCTTAAGTCCCACCTAGCATCTTATATTATCTTACACCAGAATGATAAAAATATATTAATTATTTACATTCAAAAGATCATAATTCATGTTCATTAAAAAATCTTTATTCCTATTATTTCATTTATTACCATGTTTTTCTTGGTTACAGGAATGATTAAGTCTATATTGAACATTTTTAGCTCATTAAATCTATAACCTAAAAATAAATTCCATTCATTGACTATGGTAAATGTTTTTATGGTTATATTACCTCTGAAAAATTTAATAAGTTATAATTATCATACTAATAAATTATATATACTTTTAAAATTAACCATAAAGCAAGGATTTAAAAATGAATCTTTCCTTTTAAGGGAAACATTTGTCGGTACATATCCGTTAATGAATTTTTTTAGTTTGTGTAAAATAAATAAAGCAGATAACAATTGACTATTTCTTAATCATAAATTTTTTATTAATGTATTATTTATATATTAATTATATCTTTATGACCAGAAATTTATTAAATAAATGAAAAATAAATCCCATACTTTTGTGGAGGTGGAAGTCCACATGTTTGGATGAGTGATATTATAATTTTCCAATAGATTAAAGTGTTAGAAGGTAAGTAATATCATAACATTACATAATCATATATATCTCATATATATCATAATAATTTATTTGATCTAATTTTTAACCATCCATTATATTTATTTATTAATAAGGAAACAAATCCCTTCATTGTGGTGTTTGTCTACACGTACACATAAACAAAATTTGTATTTCCTATAAGATGGAAAATTATTGGAAAAATATATTTGATTTTATTTTTTTCAATAAGAATATAATTTTTAGTATTGAGATGATAATGAAGAAGATGAATGAGTAAGAAAGGTGTAAGTGATAGCCATAACATAGGGATTGTTGAGAAGAAAAATTGATAGCATGTGCAATTGGAAAGGGAGCATGTCATGGTGGTTCCCATAGTGACATTCTAGATAACCTATGAAACATGGTTCATCCCAACATAGTTTTAATGGTGGACAGGGTTCATGTAACATGCACTACATTGGAGGAATGTATTTTCAAATCTTAGCACGTACGATCCCATCATATAGAGTAGGTATAGTGATTTATATGTCTCTCTAGTTTACACATGGAAGACCCAAATGTATGTGGTGATGATCATGGCATGATGGAGGAGTGCCTCTGAAAAATGGGAAATTGGAGGGGCCACACTGTAAGGGTTTTCATATTGGGGAAAACATAAGAAAAGTTTTTTCACCACACTATGGTGAAGAGAATTTTAGTGGTGACACATTAAAATTTAGATAATTAATTATAGGTTTTCTTAAAAGAATATTGAATTCTTCCATAATCATTTGATTCAATTTTAGGACATGATTATAGAATTATTAAAAATATTTTTTAGAAATACCAATGGATAATTAATTGGTGAATTAATTCATGTTGAAAAATTTATAATTAATAATATTGACTAAAGTTATAAAGAACATATTTTAGGATGCTCATGAATAGTTATGGCCGATTTACATAGCCAATATTGAAGCTGATAAAAGAAGAATTAGCTGAAAAGGATATCAAAATTCATTTATGGGATTGGAACATAAGAGAATTATTGAGGTGGGGAACCCCTAATGAATTTAGAAGAATGAGTATATGGCCATAATGCTATGTAGAAGAGGTATATATTCTATATAATGAAAAAAGGAAGGCCCACTTCTCTCTGTATCAGGTTGAGAATATGAGAATACCTTAATCAAATAGAATTTGGTTGGATTTTCATGACCATGAGGAACATATTATTGGATATTTATGATATTTATGAAGGGGTATATGTGAATATCCCTTGATCCTTCTATTCATGGAGATAAACTATCACCAAGAAGTGAAAAGATATGAGGTGTTTTTAGGAAGACATTATTTTGTTTGATAATATTTGTAAAAGAGTTTTTTCTTCTTACAGACTTTAGAAGTGGAAAGGAAACATTGGACTTTGTGTTCTTTCTTTTATCTCATCATATAAGGATAGGTTGAGATATTTTTTTTATTAGATCAAGAACCATCACCAGTTGAAGAGGTTGAGTTTAGAAGGGGGTAACTCAAGCATAATAAGGGATCCATGACCTACCCATTCCCCCTCTCATTGTGTCAATTAGATGGTGCCAAGTGTTATCTAAGGCCCATTTCCTCTAAATACAAATAGAGCATGGAAAATAATCATTATATGAAAAATTGGGGATTTCATATAATTTATGGAATAAAAAAAATAGTTGGAGGAATATTATTCTTCCCTTCCTTCTTTAAATTGTCCTTGAGGTCAGATATGCATCTATAGATATATTTTAATGAATTTATAAAAATGATCATATGAAACACACACACAAATATATATATATATACATAAACACATGCACACAGATATATATAATTAATTTTTAGGTGGATATAAAATTATAAAATTTTATTTTTATGTCTTTATTAGAGGAGTATCACAACTTGGAAAAATTAATTTTAGCTAAAAAGAGATATGTGATAAAATGAGAATTATCTATGAATGAAACATCAATGTTAAGGAATTAAAGATTAATGTTTGAAAGAGTATATTTGAAAATATTAACATGGATGATGATGAATATATTGATAGATACTTTACATGAGTAAATGAAATAGTCAGAAATAGTCAAGTATTTGGTGAGAAACATAGAGACTCAATAATTATAAATAAATGTATGAGGAAAGTTTCACATCATATTGATCACATAATATCAAAATTTGAAGACTGACATGGCCTTTCATTGGATGAGCTCAAAAATATTATTATTTCATAATAAATGAGGAAGGAACTAAATTTTAATAAGAATGAAAACTGGGATATATTCATTGAATCCATGATAAAAAAGACAATGCGAATGAAGAATTAAATGATTCATATTCTGGGGATGAGTATGATCTCAATCATATTTTCACTCTCTTTGAAAGTGTTTATTGAATGGAAAATGGAAGGTAAAAGGTATGAAACATATCAATTGTTTTTGCACCAATAATATTGGTAATATTATAATATTTTACCCAAATAAGAAGGTTGATGAAAGAAAAAATAGTTAAAGAATAAATATAAATGAAAAGAATTTTTACAAAAAATAATAACTCATCTATTTAGTTTGATGGGGAAATAAAAAATATTTATCAGGTAATAAAACATTTTTATTTATCATGAAAATATGATGAAAAAGAAGAGTGAATATAACATGACTGGGTACTGAAAGTTATGTTTTAATATTTTCCTAAGAATATGGAAGGACCAAACATTATAAATTACATATTTTTGTGATTTTAAACTAGAATTCACATTATTACAATATCTAGGATCTTTTTGGTTTAGAGTTTTAGATAATTATAACTAAATCTTACATATTAAACCTATACATTAGATATAAAAAATTATACTATGTATGCATTTTTTCCACTAAACAAAAGTCTTTAAAAATAAAAAATTGTTGTTTTACAAATAAGTCCTCACAAGTTTCCCCTTGATCTCATCCATGTCCATACTCTTCCTGAAACCCTATGAGTTTTTTAAAACATAGTATTAGAAAAAAAATATTAGTAAGGGACATAAAGAATGTAAACTATTAATTCAATTAAAATACATTAAAATATTTTAATGAAAACATACCATTCCACCTTGAAAAAGAGTTATCTTTTCAAAAATATCCTTCTCTTACCATTTGGAAAAAAATCAATTTCCACAAAACTCATTAGAAAGTATATAGAAAATAAGTAGGTAAATTAGGACACTATATTCCATGTCACTCTTACAAATGGAGTAACCAATATGGCTAACCTACAACTCTAGAGTACCCAATCCATTAGAGTTTACAACTTAACCACACCCATCCTTGGTTTATCATAGAACCACCCATAATTGGATAATAACATAACCACCCACAATTGGTTAATTAAGAAACCACCTATAATTGGTTTATAATAGAACCACTAATCATTATAAAAAATTACAAGGAACCATAACATAAACATAAATCATGAGAAATTTCATCATAAAACAATCTTTGAATAAAATAAACTTTCCATTTTGAAATTACTCATTTTGAAAAAATGTTCCTGTACAACGGGAAACAATTTCTTTCAAAGTTTCCATTTAAACTTATAAAGTAAGCATGAAATTATTAAGGTGACATGATGGTATGAAATTCTATTTATGCTATATATGTAATAAAAACACACCATTTGAATTTTTTAAAAACAACTTTAAAAGAAGATTTATTTAATAGAAATTCCCTTACATAAAAACATTGAAGATATATTTTTGAAATAATTTGAGAGATATTATAAAATTATATTTTTTAAAACATTCATGTAAATATAAATATATTCATAAATATCCTTTAGAAACATGTACATGAAAGATAATTGTTTATAAAATAAATATTTATAACGTTTAAAATGAGGTTTTGAAGTTAGAGACTCTTACAAACGTCATATCATCTAATTGAGTATTAAATAAATAAATCAATTATCTGTATCCACTAAAAATAAAAAAAAATTAAAAAGGAGATAATAAAAATTAAACTCACAAAAAATATTATAATGACTTAATCAATGAATTATAAGTTTAACTCAAAGAAAGGATATTGTGATAAAAATTCACATGCGACTTTGTAATTAGTTGAACCGTATGCCCCATGGAAGAATGATATTTAAAAAAGAATTAAATATAATGATAATAAATAAATTCATGATATTAAATGTAAAGTTTCCAATATATATACACATCATAAAATAACATAGGTGAATAACATCAAAATATTCCTTAATAAAATAAAATTTATACGAAGTCCCTTTCTAAATTTCAGAAGCATAACAACAGTAAATAAAGATTCCTAAAATAGTTTAATGATAGTGAATGATGTCACTAATCATTTAAAAAAAAGGTGATATGGATGTAGAAAATCATATACCATCATTAGTTATTAGAAATAAAATGCCTATAATAAAGAGGGTGTTTGAATGGAAAAGAAGAGAGACAAGTGTCCCTTACCATGTGGTAGAATGTTTTGTACTTACTCTTAATGTCATGGATCATAAAATTAGATTAATTAAATACTTAATTAATAAAATTTTCAAAATTTATTATAATTATTATAATTTTATTAAATTCACTTATGGCTACTTTAGTGAGTTATGATGTTCAATTTCATTCTTTCTAGAGCCTTCGTTTCATGGTTAGTTCACTTGATTTTAATTATGGATGTTCTTTTCAAATGGGAATACAAATCCACAAGTAAAATTAAATGGTATTAATGAACTAATAGACGTTTAAATTGTACCATATATCATTTTTTCCCTGAAATGAGGATGATTCATTTGATGAAATGTTAATGATAAATGATTAGTTTATTTTTTCCATTTTTTCCGAACATCACAAATTCCTTTAATTTTATTTAATATTTTGTTCATATATTAGATCTAAAAAATGAAATATGTTATCATATTCTTAGTAAAATATTATTTAACAATAATTATTGTGTTATTCCCAATCTTGAAGGCCATAATGAGAAATGAAAAAATAGTATCCAGAGAGACTGTTAACCATCATAATTCGGACTATGGTTTGGTTTCTTTGAATAAGAGGAGATGAGAAAAAGGATGAATATAATATATTAAATTATAAATATAAAATTAGAGTTTATATATTATTTTTGAGTTATAATTTATTTATGGAATAATGTCGTGAGGAGAAGGAAGAAGAAGAACAAAATTAAGGGAGGTGATTTGAGAATGTTACCTGATGAATAATACCTCCTTGAAGGATCCCTTAGAGAACATTGAATTAGTCATCGGGTGAGAACAAAAGAAATTGGATATTAAGAAAGTGGGTAGGATAGGTTTTAGAAGAGATTTTAAGTTCTTTAGTTATTATGATAAGAAATGGGGTAGTGATGAATAATATTTATACTTGAGGAGGGGTAGTTTTATGCAATTAAATAATGATTATTTTATAATTAAATTCTACCACATTTGAGTGGAATTAATTTCTAAGAATTATATTGATAATAATTTTTGTAAAGGATGTCTAGAAACATTAAACTCATAAAAAACCATTTAAATGTTTAATTTTTAGGCATTTTAAGCTTTTACCTTTTAATTTAACCTCTTTAATTGTTTTACATATACTATGGTAAATCCTTTTGGTTACCATGGTAAATTTTTTACCTAATAATGAAAATGACCACAATAAATAATAATGACCATATGATTCCAAAAAATAAATCCATTTTACTAAATCCAATTCATAGAATTTGAAATATTAAATTTAAAACAAAACCTGCAATCATGATGAAAAACTGAGTTTTTAAGAAGAGTTTTTTAAGAAAAAAATATTTTATATTAACTTTTCATATAATAATAATTATTTTATGAAAATAATTTAATATTTAAAGATATATTATATGAAAAATTAATTTAAATAATTCCCCAATATGGATTATTTTAATTAATTTTAATGGTAGAATATTATATATTTTATTAATTTTTTTAAAAATCCAACTTTTAATGTAAAAACTAAACTTATTATAAGGTATAATATAATGTTAATTATTATAATACAACTAGGTAAAATATAAATAAAAAATACTTCAATTAAATGAAAGTAAATTAAAAACAAAATGAGACGTGATTTTTTTAATTTAATGTAATTAATGATATTTTTATAGAAATCAGTATTTTTCAATATTCATTAAAAACCCAATATTTTAAGAAAAATCCTGAAATTTCTGGAAATGTAAAACTCGATATTATTATTTAAAAAATTAATTTTATAATATTATATTTATTTTCTAAAAGTTTTGAATATTCATTATAATATTAACTAATAAAATCCAATTAAACCCATTTTTTTAATAGTATGTATTTTTCAAAAAATAAAATGACTTACCTAAAATTTGGGTTATTTTTTAAAAAAAAATTATTAATAAATTATTAATTAGTGTGACCTATATAAATTTAATTATTAAATTAACATTATTCAATCTCTATAATTTAATTTTTATGTAATAACTATTACATTTATCCAATAAGATTATTTTATTTGTTTATGTGAAAAGCTGTGTATCTAATACACTATTGAACATGGTTTTGCTTTTAAAAAATATCAGGATGTTAAATTCCACATACCTTTAATAACTTTTATACTCATAATTTGAACTGAAGATTAAAAATTAGGGGTTTTACTTTTCAAAATACTTTTGTTGAAATCCCACATTGTAAAAATGATCAACAAATCCTCCACACAAAAAGTGAGAAAGGAAAGTAGGAAGGTCACCTAAGATAACACATAATAGGTTTACATCTAGTAAAACATGGTTATGGAATAGAAAATTCAACACCCATGGAATGATAGTGAGTGATATAGAACAAGTTTATGACAATTTTTACCATCTTAAGTCTATGATAAGTCAAAATAGAATTGATTTATAAGTAAGAAAAAGTAAATGAATAACATTTGTCTTTCAATTTTTTTTTCAAGAATTAAGGAATTATTTTACTACCAATAAAAAGAACATAATGAAATATTATAACGACCCAAACATTCATTAATGGAAATCCCTCTTGATCTAATTAAATCTCTCTTTATGTAAAATGTTTATATAAAACTTCAACTTATTTGGTTTTATGTTTTTGGATTTTAAAATACTGTTAAGAATTGTTACCATTGCTAATATAGCTGTTGAATAGTGATCACATGATTAGTATAAATATAGGGCTTTAATAAATCCAATTTACTCAAATAAAGGAAGAAATGAACTCATCCAATAGACGTGCCCCATACGAAGCCCATTTTTTAGAGCTCAGAAATCTGGTTGCATCTTTGGGATTCTCTATTTACCATGCCCAAGCAGAGCTTGAATATGTTATGCTCGAGCGGGACTGCCTACGAGAGAAGTAGAAGTTGATAGAGATTACCACCCGAGTAATGTTATCTGAGCCACTCCAAGAGTCTGTCATCATCGCACACCTTACTCTTCGGTCTTATGCGGGTGTTATAAGGGGTTATGTAACAAGACACTAGCACTATTGTTATGCACATTATTTTTTTATATAATAATTAATATACTTTCATTTTATCATTATTAGCTTGTAAATAGTTTTTAAAGCTAAAATAGTATTTTTTTTGTTAAAGTTCAACTAAGAAATCTATTTTGATGAATTAATGGATTTTTTAATTAAATAATATTTTAATAAATTATTATTATTATTATTAAATTATTATTTATTAAAAATAAATGATCGTATAATTTTATGAATGCAATTGTAATTTTTATTAAGGTTTGAAATCCATTTTTGTCAAAACCCATGAATTTTCGATAAATTTCAGTTTTTATTTTAAAAGTAAAAATTAACATATTTATAAAATTATTTAGATAAAATAAATATTATTTCAGGAATCAGGAAGTCATAATTATCCAACGGTGAATTTTTCATAATTTTCCGTGACAATCAATTTTTTGGGTAAAAATTATATACCATTTAAATATATAATGTGTTTTATGACATCATAATGACCCAATAGTGATGTAATAAAATACTATAATCTTTATTTTTTGCAAATATATGTTTTTAAATTAAAATAATTTGATTTTGGGTTTGTTTTACTTCTTTTACAAAGCATTAATGGACCCTTCAAGACTTATTATATATCTTGCCTTTTGAAATTGTTTTCCTTGGGATTGTGACTCACCTCCAAATAAGCAACCCCATTATTTTAAGAAGTTCATACTTTGGCCTTAGAAAATATTTTATTTCACTTCCCTTTCCCAAAAACCATAGGCAAAAACCATGGGCTGGTTTGTGGTTTGGATTAGTTTAATGTGAGGTGTCCCAAACCTCAATAATAAAGAATTACCTCACCTTTCCTATATAAACCCACCCAAGCTCCCACTTACTCCTCACTCAAAGCCTTTGGAGTTTGTCAAACCTCTTCCATCCTCTCTCTATAATTCTCCCAAGGTTCCCCAAGCCCCTAATAAGCCTCTCTCAAGCCTCTCTCAAGCCTTTGGAAGCACACTTCCAAGTAAGGGTTTTCTGTCCTTTCTTATTTTTTCCATTTTTTAATATTGTTATGCCCTTTTTATTTCAATTATAAATGCTGGGGTATGGTTTCACACCTCCCCCATACATCCATTTTTATGTTTTAATGATGGGAGGCCCCTTTCTCTATCATTAAATTCCTCGTATGTACACCCTTTACTATGATGAAATTTTGAAAAGAATTTCCCTCTCCTCTTTTACGTTCAAGAAATTATTTTTGTATCATGAATCTAAATTCCATTAAAATTGTTGATACCTGTATTTATATGACCCCCTTACTGTCCATTTCATGTAAATATGATGATAAACCATTTTCTCTCTCATCAACCATTTTTATGAATTCTTACGTCACGCCGTTACGCTGCAGAAATTATACCGATTTTCCAAGCCAATTTTATTATGTAGTGAATACCATGCCAATTTCTCTATCAAGGGTATTAACCATTATGCACATTTACTTATTGATTATACAGTTTCATGTATGAATTATACATTACTTTATCATGGTATAAATTACTATGTTTTATGAATCTATTTTATATGATCTATGTGGCACACTTACGCATGAAACGAAATTTTTAAGAAGGGTGTTCCCTTATAGCGCTCCAATGCATTGGGTAAAGTATAGTATCATGATACATCATGTGAAATTGTGTTAACTCATGATAATTAAATTTCAATTAGGTTTTACTCATGATTCATGTGCAGTGAGGATTTACTCATGCTCCAGGTGCAATGAGGCTTGGCTCATGCTAATTCCATGTTAAGTGTTGTTGCCACATTTCCATGTTATGATTATCATGCTTTATCATACCTTTATGTTTATGCTTCTCCTGTACTCTATTGATATTAATATTTTCTAACATGTATTTTATTCCTCATTTTATTCCATGATTATTCCCTTACAGGGCTTTATAGCTCACCCTTTTCTTATGCATGTCCTCAAGTTATCCCATGCAATGCTAAGTATAAGGGAATGTAGTGGTCATGTAAAGGAAGTTTTCAATAAAGATATTATATTTCATGTTTTAATTTGTTATGTAATTATCCTAAGCCCCAATACAGTAGACCTCTCGATATTCTATATTGTATCAAGTGAATTTTATGTAATAAATTATGTTTAATTGTGTAATAAATGATCAGGGTTGTCATAGTTGGTATGAGAGGATATGTTTAGTTATTTTTGGGATTATGATTAGAAAACCCTAGTGAACCCTTAGAGATAATAATATGTATAATAAATACATCCCTAATGTTTTTGTGAGTATCGAGTAAGTGGTTTATCATAAAAATACATCCTTGTCTAGATACGAGATTGTAGAGGTGGCTCTGGCAGAAATGTATCCTAGTGGTAAAACCCGAAAACACCGCTTTGAGCTAGACTCGAATGTGAATTGGTGAACGAAAACTGACCTTGATGCACTCTTGGTTATGAAACTCCCGAGGTATATTCTTTGGTAAATTCCCAAGCTTAGTATAAAACATTATTAAGGGAATTAAAAAATGCCCCTAAGAATATATGTTAGAAAGTATATCATTGATAGCATAGATTGAAGCCTATGTTAGGATTGTATGTCTGATTATGATATACTCTATAATACCAAATGTAGTATCGAAATAAAAATGTGATTCTCCGATAGATACAGGAGGGGGGGGGGGGGTGAATTGTACCTTTTAGAAATTCCTTTGGAATTTTTAAAGATGGTTATGTTTAACAAGGTTAAACAAGTTAATTCACAAGAACTCTATAAGTTCTAATCACATGCTAAATTCTGAAAAAGTGATTTTGGAAACAGAACTTAACTAGAGTTTACAAAGATGAAGATTCTACCTTAAAGCGTATAGAATCTAACTATATCAAAGTACAAGAGTAAGGAATTAGAAGATAGTTACAATTTCCTTAACAATACAAATGCAGCGGAAAAACTTATAACAAAACAAGTAATAAATAATAAGTCTTTTAAACCAAAGAGAAGGGTATCCAACAAACATGGATGAAGGTCCCTTGATTTATACTTTCAAGAAAGTTTGTCTTACCCACACCAGGGTAAGCCCTTGATACAAATATTGGAGTCTGTCTTGCTATCCCCACAAGCCCTGAACTATCAGGTAGTCGGCACCTCTGTCTTCTTTAGCAAGGAAGCCCTCAACTTCAAAGTGTTGGAACCTCTGTCTTCCTATCCCCGGAATCCCTTGATTGAACACAGCAACAAATGGAGTCACACGAAGGAAATCTACACAAAGAAATGTTTGAACAAGATGTTCAAAGTTTCTGCACGAATCTTGAGAGTTGATAAGATCCTCTCTCTCTAGAAATCACTTCAACATCATGTAGACACAGATGTCAAAGTTCAGTGTTCAACTTGTGTCTTCTTTTCAAATGAGCTCATATTTTTAGGCAAAGATCTAACAGTCAGCTCCCTCCTCCAACGGTCATATTCTTCCTTGAATTTTAGAGGGACTTCTACACGTGTCACTCAAACAACGGTTAATTGATAACTAAAAGAACGACATCATTTTGTAATAGAACAAGTGTAAGCATAACCAAAGCTGATATTTAGAATGGAGAAAATGAAAGTTTTAAATGTAAGTAAATGAATTCGGAGTTTATAATATAGGGATATTCATATTCTGTTTTTCTAGGGAATTCATAATGAGAATTCGTAATCAGAATTCTTTATCAGAATTCATAATTAGAATTCATAATCAGAATTCGTCATCAGAATTTTTAATGAGAATTCGTAATTAGAATTCATCATCAGAATTTGTAATGAGAACTCGTAATCAGAATTGATCATAAGAATTCATAATGATAATTCGTAATCAGAATTCATCATCAGAATTTATAATGAGAATTCGTAATCAGAATTCATAATCAGAATTCGTAATGAGAATTCGTAATCAGAATTCATCATCAGAATTTGTAATGAGAATTCGTAATCAGAATTTATCATCAGAATTCGTAATGAGAATTCTTAATAATAATTCATTATCATAATTCCTAATGAGAATTCTTAATCAGAATTCATAATTAGGATTTCTATTTAGAACTTTATACAAGTTTGTAATCAGAATTCAGAGTTGAACTTCAAAAACATTTGTAATAGGGAATTCGGAGTAGAACTTCATAAATGTTCGTAATAGGAATTTGGATCCAAAAATAGAATACTTCATGTCTAAGTATTATAAAATTCCAAGTTTTTTTATATGAATCCGATTTGGTTTACTTAAGAAAAATTATGATTGGAGAAATGAAGTCTAGGTAAGTGTAGATTTTTTTGGGTAAGGAAATTTTCCTTATATAAGTAAAAATATAGGGTAAAATCAGATTTTCTCTAAGATAAGGTGTTTGTGATTTTCAAAACAATATGGAATGGAAAATTCATAAGGAAAAACTTATTGACTCAACAATATCCCCCCTTTTGGAAAGCACAAACATCCTTACAAAAAAGAATTTATGAACTGAGAATAAATTTCTAGAGTTTGAAATTAAAGTTTATCTCCCTTTGTTTATGGACAATGGTGAATATGCCTAACTCCCCCTTAGGATCTGCAACTCTAAGGATCATATTCTAGATTTCCAGAATGAGGAAATCTTTATTTGAATGAGGAAATATTCATAATGATCACTCCCCCTTACTTAGTGATGATCTTATTATACTTAGAAGTCTTCTCCTTTAGATTTTTCATCTTCCTTTTAGAATTATTTTTCCTTTCTCCCCCTTTGTGATTTTTAAAAAGAGTTTGATAGAATGGAAAACAATATAGTAACTGAAATATTAGTACAAAATACAAACAATATAAGCATCAAAAATTTCATTATGATAGGAAATATTAGTACAAGGAAAAAAATACAACAAAAGATCAGATTTGTCTATTTTCCCTCTTTTTCTTTAGGCATCATCTTCTTGATAATGGTCTTTAGCTTCTTCATATCTTTGTGGTCCTCTTCTACTTGCTTCTCCAAGGATGTTATCTTTTCTTCTTGAGCCTTCAGGACCTCTACCTGAGCCTTCATGGATTCTTCTCGAGCCTTTAGCAATTCGTCTTGCTTCAAAAGCCTCTCTTCAATCTCAATCCATAGATCTCTTTCCCCCTCCCATATTTGAGCAATAGAGTTAAGCTTCCCATTTAGATCTCTCACCTATTTAATAAGAGTATTTTGTTCAAGGGTTATATTTTTTTGAAAGCTGTCTAAAAGATTTTTCATTTTGGATTCCTCAGTACAAAAATCCTCCTTAACATCTTCACAGAACTGATCAAGCTCTTTTATATCTTCAACAATATTCTTGGACCATTTGGTCATTTTCTTACAGGAACTTAGATGAGTTTCATAATTGATAATGAAATTTTTGAACTCTACCTCAATATATACCCATATTTTCATTATCATCGATACAGATTCTGATTTATGATTCATACTGTGCTGAAGCATCTAGTTTCTGGATTCAATCGCTGGAACGATCGGAACAGTATCCACCAGCTTCTTCAGGGATTGAACCACAAAATCATGTCCCAGGGTAGATGACTCTGAATCAGACATTCTGCTTTGAGATGGTTCTTCCTCTATCTCTACCATCATCCTCTTAGAAGTTCCTCAAGTTTATTTTCTTCTGATAATATCTTTTGTTGGGGGGTCAACAAGCACTTGCTTACCCTTGCTAATTTTCGGTATGACTTCATCATCTGGTGATTCATGATCACTTCTGAAAATCTGAACTATCTTATCTTCATCCACTTTCTCTTTTCCTGCTCCAGCTTCAACATCCACAGGGAGAATAAAGTCATGATTATGACTTTTTTCTTTAGATAGCTTGTTTACCTCTTCTTCATATCCTTTCTCATCAGCTCCTAGAGTAGCAATTTTTGAGGATCCATCTTGAGAATTCCAGATTGAAAACTTTTCGGATGGGGTTACTTTATCTTGATATTCTTCAACTTTCTTAATTACATCATTAGATCTACCACTCATCTCAGATTGTTGAACTTCTTTTTCAGATTCCTTGCCTTCCACAACCTTCTCTTGTGGTTTTTCTAGAGTGAAGAAATTCTTCCCTAGAGTCTCATGTAATGATTCTACCAAAACGTATTTCGGTACAAAAATTTGTTCGGATGCAACCTCAGAATCCTTCAAAAGAGATTGAACAATCTCTACCTCAGTCATTTTCTTCTTTTGATTTTTCTCCTTTTCTTGCCTATCAAGCTCTTGAGTAGCTATATCTTTTAAGGCCTTAGCCTCAGAATGATCCAAACCAAACTGTGGCTCCCCTAATTTTATACTCCTTTTATCCTCTCTCTACTTTTCTACCACCTCATCCAGGTAGGTTTTTTTCTTTTTGGGTTTAGGAAGTGTTGATTGGGCTTCCTTGGCTTTTGGAGTTTTATCTCCAGCTTCCACTTCTTTCAACTTCCTTTTCTTCCCATAATTCTTTGGGGGTTCAACTTTTTCCACATATTGTGGAATGGGTTCTACCTCCTCCTCTAGAAAATCATAAAATTCTTCTATCTCTTTGGAAAAGCCAAATTTCATCCTCTTTAAGGTTTCATCACAAATCAGCATCACCTTTAAATTTCTTGTCTTGGAGATACATGGGATATTGAAGGACTCGAGACACCGAACTATCAACTTTGAAAGAAATGCCGGATACATAATGATATGAGCTCTAAGATATCCATTATTTATGTTTTGAATCATAATGAGGATACGTCTCATGAGGTTCACCTTCCTTAAATTTACCAAAAAATATAGAATATACATGTCACTCTTCTTAAGGGTATCCTCATCACCCATCCTCGGTACGATAAACCCTTTCACCCAAAGCTGTAGAATCTGATTATTGGTTAAAATACGGGAGATATTTTTTACCGTGTTGATATGAGAAAGACCAAGGCACTCCATATCCTTTGACTAACAAAACTACCCTAAACCTCTGGCAACTTATGAGAGAAAAAATCTACCTCTCCTTCATAGGGTATTCCAACCAGGTTATCCGCATTGGTATAAGATAAAGCATACATCTTCCCATAGATTTTGATGGATAACTTCTCCCTTCCATCTTCCTTGAAAAAACTGGTTGACTCATAAAACTAAATGAGCAAGTCCGGATACACCACATCTTGAGCTCAAGTTTTAGAAATGCATATGTATTTCCATCCATTGAGCTTGATGTTATTGGAAATTAGAGAATCATACTTATTGAAAACGTTTGGGTGTACCAACCTATCCCTATATATCTACCACTCTGAGATCATCTTAACTGAATACATATCCTGAGAAGGGGATTCTGTAGACATTTGTACTGAGGAACTTTGAGAGATTCAGAACGGGCTTAATAACTGAGGCAGAGCTTCGAGACGTGAGAGCATGGAAACCGATGTGGGACAACCATTGGGGGTCCCATTATATAGGCGATGGAAGTGAACTTTCATCTTCCAAAACCAATCTAATGGTTGGGAAACTCTATGATCTGATCTGACGGCTGAAAACATGCCCCCAAGGAAATCATGAATCTAATCTTCTGAGGTTTTAAGAAAAACATTCGGATTTAATACGAAACAAATCCAAAATATTAAAAGAAATTACCATCAAGTAAAAATGATTACGAAAACTTGAGTAATGAAATCAAACCTTTTGGATTGGCTAGGAAGTTTATTCGTAATAGGTAATACTCTTCTTGAAGAAAATTTGACTACGAAAAAATCACTACGAACAACTTACTATAAAAATATCACCACGAAAAACATACTACGAAAAACATACTATGAAGAACTTACTATAAAAAACATACAACGAAAAACATACTATGAAAAAATTACTAAAAAAAACTTATGATTTAAATGTTTTATTGAAAAAAGTTTGAGTACCAAAACTCGATTACAAAAATTATGAGTATGAAAATTCCCATTACGAATCTTTCCTTTACGAAAATTTCCAAAAACCAACTACAAAAAATTTTATTACTAAAATTTTGAAAAACTAACTATGAGAATTTTATTATGAAAATTTTGAAAAACTTCAACCACAGATGTACTCCCCCTATTAAAATGAGTTTATTACGGTAAGGATATTGGTTCAACAAGAAGTTAATGGAGGAAAATTACCTCATAGTTATAATTCCTAACATTTGTTTAATGTATTCAAATCTATCGGTAGGTAATGATTTTGTGAAAATATCAGCAATTTGATCTTGCGTTCTGATGAATTGAAGAATGATATCTTCTTTTTGTGTGTGATCCCTAAGAAACTGATGCCTAATGTCTATGTGCTTTGCAAGAGAGTGATGTTTAGGGTTTTTAATAAGAGCAATGGAACTTGTGTTATCACAAAAAAATTGAGTCTTAGTAAAACACAAGCCATAGTCTTTGAGTGTGTGTTGCATCCACAACACTTGATCACAAAAAATTCCAGCTGCTACATATATAGATTCCGCAGTGGAAAGTGCAACTCAGTGTTGGTTTTTGCATGACAAAGAAACTAATGAATATCTTAAGAAATGAAAAGCTCCAGATGTATTCTTGCTATCCATTCCACATCCACCAAAGTCATCATCTGAAAATATTTTTAAGATAAAATCATTTCCAAAAGTATAAAATAGTCCTAAATCCATGGTTCCCTTTAGATAGATAAAAATTCCTTTCACTGCCTTTAAATGAGATTCTGTAGGATTATATTGATATCTTGCACATAAACATACTAAAAACATTATGTCTGGATGACTAGCTGTTAAGTAATGTAGACTTCCTATCATACCTCTAAAGGTTGTCTGATCTACTGGTTTCCCAACTTCATCAAGATCAAGTGTGTTTGAGGTACCGATAGGAGTAATTATACTCTCAGTGTTATCATATCCATACTTTTTAAGATGATCTTTAATATACTTATGTTTGGATATATAGATTCCTTCTAGTTTTTGAGAAATTTGAAAATCAAGGAAACATGTTAACTCACCCATCATACTTATTTCAAACTCAGATTTCATTAGATCCATAAAGGAATCAGTTAAAGATTACTGAGTTGAACCAAATATATTGTCATCAATATAAATTTGAACAATAAAAACATTGTTCATATCTTTATTTATAAAAAGGGTTGGATCTGCATTTCCATTAACATAGTTATTTTGAAGAAAAAATCATGTGAGTCTATCATACCAAGCTCGAGGGGCTTGTTTAAGGCCATACAATGCTTTGATAAGTCTAAAAAATGATCAGGATGTTTTGTATCTTCAAAGACAAGAGGTTGTTCAACAGAAAATTCCTCTTTAACATAACCATTAAGGAAAGCACATTTCTCATCCATTTGAAAAAGATTGAAATTGAAGAATGCTTCAAATTCATGTAGAATATGAATATATTCAAGTCTAGCTACTGGAGCATAGGTTTATTCATATTTTATTCCTTCTTGTTGATTATAGCCTTTAGCAACTTGTCTAGGTTTATTTCTTACAATGACTCCATTTTCGTCACACTTATTTTTGAAGACCCATTTTAATCCAATAATAGAAGTTTGCTTTGGTCTTTCAACCAAGGTCTAGATTTTATTCCTTTCTAATTAATTTAGTTCATCTTGCATGGCTTTAATCCAATAATTATCACCTAACGCTTAATCATTGATTTTTGGTTACAATTGGGAAAAGAATGCTAGATGCTCTACTTCATTTCTTAATGAAATTCTAGTTCTTACAGGTTGATTAACATCACCAATGATACTATCACTAGGATGATTCTTTAGAAACAACTGATTTGGGTTTTTTAAAACCTGTTCAACAACATAAGGTAGGAAATATTTTTGGGTAAATGCTTCAGGAGTATCTTCTTGAACATTTTCCGTATCATAAGGATCTTCTATCATAGGTTGATAATCAGTTTTTGAAAACACATCTGAGGATGTAGGATGGGGTTGTTAAAAATAAAAAGGATCAGTTTCATCAAATTTAACATGTACTGTCTCTTCAATAGTACAAGTGTTTTTATTGAAAACTCTATATGCCTTAGAAGTTGTGGAGTAGCCTAAGAAAATTCTATCATCAAATTTTGGTGCAAATTTGTGTAAATTATCTTTAGTATTTAGAATGAATACCTTGCAGCCAAAAATCTTAAAGTAAGAAAGTATAGGTTTTCTAACATTCCATAACTCATAAGGGGTTTTATTAAGAAAAGTTCTAATAAAAACTCGATTTATAGTATAACAAGCAGTACTTACAGCTTCGGCCCAAAAATTTTTGGCAACAGAATACTCACTCAACATGGTTCTAGTTATCTCTTGAAGGATTATATTTCTTCTTTCAACAAAACCATTCTATTGAGGTGTTCTAGGTGCTGAAAAGTTATGAGTAATTCCTTTACTACTACAAAAAATTTCAAAATCAGAATTTTTAAATTCTCCTCCATGATCACAGTGAATAGTTTTCAATGGAATGTTTTTCTCATTTTTAGCTTGGCCTCTAAAACATTTGAAATAAGAAAAAACCTCAGACTTATTTGATAGAAAATAGACCCACGTATATCTATTGTAATCATAAACTAAGACAAATACATAATACTTTCACCCAATGCTTGTAGTTTGTGTTGGACCATGTTTCCAACGCTTTTACGCAGGGGTGCGCGCGTGTCCGTTACACATTGGGAGGACGCGCAGCTTGTTGCCCCGCATTCCCGCTTTCCAAAGGCGGGCGACATCCGTTCCTTGTTCAAGGACGTCTGCTCCTTGATCGAAACTGGGATTATGGGATGTCGGTTCTTCCTTCAGTGGATTCCTCCTCGGAGCTCATCACCTAGTCCGGGTCTCCCTCATAGATTTAAGACGGGTTCATGTAGCTCATTCCCAGTGCCATATCTGCATGGATGCCAGTTAATTATGCTGCTTCCGTCGAGATGCTCCAAGGGTTCTTATCGGGGCAGCGACCTTCGGTGAGGAGAATGGTAATGTTGGGGTGTCGTTGGCATTTCTTGATGCTGGAGATCAGCATGTATGTATTCTATCCCTTATTAGAGGGCTGCTCGAGGGCGCGGAAGCCCGAGGCATCCCACATTGAACGCGGGGAATGTGTACCATCTGAGGTTTTGCTTAGCTTCCCATGTTTAACACGGGGTATGCCACGGGTTTAACGTCTTGCGGAGATGGATCAGACTGATCAGAACACTGAGAGTGGATCAGATTGAAGGACCCCCTAGGGGGAACACCGATGTTGGGGCAAGCACGTGGGCAGCTTCCCGGATACCATGTAGTGGGATGGGGTGGCATGATCTCACCGGGATGTGGTGGCCCGAATATGGATCAGGATGGATGATGGAGTGACGGGCTTGAACCTCGTGGAGGCTTCCTACGTATCCCCATGGCAGGGAATCAAAGTCTGCGTAGTTCGGTGATACGGTGGGACACCTGAAGAGGCGACCCGTGAGAATCAACGCATGGATTGGAGCCTAGAGGAAGTAAGATCTCCGTGCTAGGGCATGAGATTCCCAAGGAACATGGGCTCGAGGGGGAAGTCAGGGTGAGATGTGGGTGTGAGGCATGGGGATTACGCTCTGAGACGGCCCAAGAGGGGGAATACAGTTTAATGTCATGCAGGACTAGATACAGTTTAACGTCATGTGGGATGAGGGCACACAGTTTAACATCATGCGGGAAGAGGGAATACAGTTTAATGTCATGCGGGACGAGATATAGTTTGACTTCATGCGGGACGAGGAATTTGGGGCTTATGCTCTGGGGTAGTCCAGAGTGGGTATGGGGCTTACGCTCTGAGGTGGCCCATGGTGGATATGGGGCTTACGCTCTGAGGCGGCCCATGGTGGATATGGGGCTTACGCTCAGAGGCGGCCCATGGTAGATATGGGGCTTACTCTCTGAGGCGTCCCATGTTGGATATGGGGCTTACGCTCTAAGGCTGCCCATGGTGGTCAGGGAACCGAAATGGAGAGGTTGGAATGACCGGGTGGTGGGCTTGAACCTCGTGGAGGCTTCCTACGTACCATTCTTTAGCACAGATCAAATTCCACGTAGTTGACTGGGATGGGGCTTACGCTCTGAGGCGGCCCATGAGAGGATGTCATGGTCGATGCGCACTCTAAGCCAATGTGATTCATGCTCGGTGTGAGAAACAAGAAGCAGCAAGGACCAGACGATCACATCGCAAAGGGTGCGTCCGTGAGAAGCGGAAAGGGGCTTACACGTTGAGCGGACCAAAGAGAAAACAAGGGATTATGCGTGGTTAGAGGCCCTGGGTTCTAGGGATTACTCTAGGATGGAGGCCCGTGGTGTGAAAAAGCACAGTGGGAAAGGGACTCCACTGGCCTTGGCAGGGGGGAAGTACGGAGATGCACGGGTGCAACCTTCCGCAAGAGAGGTTAAGGGCTTACGCTCTAAGGCAGCCCTTCCCCTGTGGACGAACTCCACTCTGACAAGGAGGATATCATTCCATGCGAGGAAGAGTCCATTCCCGTGGAGACAAGTGGGCGTAAAGAATGTCCGAGCCGGGGGGGACCCTGCTTGCGAAGCACGGGGTTGGACCACAATTTAACATCTTGTATTAAGGATGAGGTGCTTAGCAGTTTAATGTCCTGCAGCTTGGACGAGGTGGGTTAGCTCCACACCCCTAGGGATTACATGCCCAATTCCCTCTACCCCTTGTGGGAGGGAAGGCATCGGCACGGCCATAGTGAAGGGGGACCGTAGGGCGAACCATCGAGGGGTCCACGTTAGTGTGGCTATGCGAAGAAGCAATAGCAGTTAGCGTGCCTATTTGGAGAAGCATAAGGCAAAGCAACGCAATGGGAAACACCGCCCAAGGGACCTTGAGGTTAATTCGTACGAGCGTGGAAGGCCGTATGAGAAAATAACGCATGGCCCGCATGCCCGAAAGGGAAGACATCAGGTGCCGGCACGGAGAGGCAGCCAAGGGGGGTCAAGGTAAATGGTCCGGGGTGTTGCGCGCAAAACACTGGGATAGCGCACAATAGGGACAGAGGATTGCGCGAATAGGAGACTGCGCGCAAGGTATTGCGTGTGAGGAAGGGAATTGTGCGCATGGGGCAACGATTGTGCGCAAGGGAAGAACCCATAGGAGGGGGAAAATTCACTTAAGCCTGTGGAGTTGCGCGCAAAGGCGAACCCCAGGGAAAGGTTGCGCGAAAAGGGGAATTACCTGGACATCATATTGCACGCGAGGGGAGTCGAATTGCACACATAGGAGCCATTTCAAATTATGCAACCCCAAACCATTTGGGGTCACCTTCTATTTATAGGAATCGTGCGGCGCGGAGTTCAGGCGGCGCGCGAAATCTTCCTCGCTGGGAACCATCGGCGTGCAAAGCCTCACTACGAGGAACCAGGGCGCGAAAAATTGTGAGCCTCACCGGCTCAATTACGCGCATCCTGGGGATGCTTCGCACACACGACTTTATTTCGCGCAAGTCCTCTTTTATTTCTCGCACCACTTCTCGGGCCTCCGAACCGGGCCTCTGAGTTCGAATATGACTTCTCTTTGTCATTTCGAAACTTCCTTTAGGAGTTACGGAAATTTTCGGCATCTACAAATTCCCCCCCTCGGAATTGGATTACCGAGAGGTCACGGCGGTTGGATTCCGAGGGAAATGCCGAAATGCAGAAGTGGTGGGTCTCCTGGGCACTTTGCGCGCAAAACTCCAATGGGGCGAGCAAAACGACAGACACACGTGGAATTCTCTTTCCACATGGCATGGAACCCTGGCCTCGCCTATAAAAAGGGGAGATAGGCCCTAAATCTGTACTCAATCTTTTCCGCGTGATAATCTTACCGCTCTCGTGCGCGAAATTGCTCTCGCGGCTGCGTGAAAAAATGCTCTGCAGCGCATAATTCCATCTGAATTTTTTCCGTACTTGCGCACCTACTCGGGACATTCTGTGCCTAGTGTGCCGATTGTGCGCCCATCTCCTAGATTTTGTGCTGCCACTTTAGATTCTGCGCAACACTCTCTGATTCCGCGCACTGCATCCTGATTTTGTTCAACTCCCAAGATATTCGAGATGGCTGCAAACCGAGTTGAGGAGGGGGAAGCCGCTGCTCATAGGAATGAAATGGCGGATATTGAGTGGGTTTATGGTGCCAAGGTGATCGTATCCAACAACCTGACCTTGTTCAATCTGCGGACTCCGGCCCAGAAGACGTATCCCCTATCTGACAACCTCCCGCTCTGGAACTTCGGCATCCTAGAAGAGGTACCTATGCCGGGCTTCGAGGTGGACACACTGCGGTCATGGGTGACCGGGGAGGACAAGATTCCTCGCTACAACATCACCAAAAATATTCGTCCTGCTAGGGAAACCATACATATGGACGTATATGTCTTGAACCCGAGGACCAGGACCATTACCGGGGACAAGCCTGTGACAGAGAATTCTCCAGCCCTCTACGTGAGAACGTTCCGTCAGAGCGTCACGGATGACACGAAGGGCTGGCTAAAGGATTGGGACCTGTGGTCTGGGAGAAACTTCACCAGCGAGTGGGCCTAGGCATTCTGGGTTCGCCATACTTGTGACCAGTTCGGAGATGAACTGTGGCACATTGGCCTGTTCGAGGCGGTATGGACGTTGCAGTTCCACTTCCACCGTCAACATGAGCTCGGGCCGAAGCTATTCACCCGTTGGTCTCCTGATACCAACACATTCCACCTTCATCATGGGGAAGTAGACATCAGTATCTGTGACATTCACTACATCATATGTATCGCATTAGAGGGCTTCCAATACGACGATTTCATTCCTCCAAAGAGCACCTAGGAAGACAGGTCACAGATGCCTATGCTAATGTGGAACCTGTTGGAGATGGCCAAAGAGAGGCTGGGGGTCAAGGACTTCATGAAGGACATTTCCTACAGGGGCTGGTTCAACCAGTTCCTTGAGATGGATCCGGCCATCAAGATGTCGGGATGGGGTAAACGGTGCCCAACCGCAGCTCAGAGGAGCAGGGATGGGTCATACTGGAGGACCCTGGAGGCGGGGAAATACCAATCATGGGGCTACTGCGTCATTGAGACCCAGGACCCGAATGTCTGGTACGCCGCGTTTCTCGCCACCTTCTTGAGCATGTGGCTTCTGCCGGTGCAGGACGTGAGGATGGGCGTCCGTCCAACAACACTGGTGATGGTGGGAACCATGGCTACCAAAAAAAGGTTCAACATGGGG
Source organism: Viscum album (assembly GCA_963277665.1). NCBI lineage: Eukaryota > Viridiplantae > Streptophyta > Magnoliopsida > Santalales > Viscaceae > Viscum > Viscum album. The sequence goes on from OY728145.1 coordinate 513,460,801, forward strand.
GTCCCCATTCTGGCCAAGATGTATTCCATCCTAGGATACATCTCATGAGGGGGGTTGCCTCGGAGAGTATGTGGTCCCTTCCAGATCTTCCATGGCTGGGTGGTGGCTCATCTCAGCGGGTACACTTTCCAAAATGCCATCCATCCTCTGAGAAATGTCCTGAGACCATCCCTACTGAACATCGTCGGGGTGGAGACGATGACACTCAATGAGGAGGGCGTGAGAATCCACTTTGGCAACCACAAAAACATCCACTTCAACCCATTCCCCACCCCATTCGGCAAGATGGTGGACAATGGGCGAGGCTCTCTAGAACAGCAGGAGTATTTCCATAGCATTCGGGGCGGGGTGCTCGAGGCTCGGATCGACGGGAAGGTGATCTACAAGCCTTACGTGCCATCCAGAATCTCTAGGAAATTTGGGTGACTCCAACGAATGCCGAAGAAAGTATTCACAACTGTATGGCAGGAGAATAATCCTTGCATTCTATGCTAGATGTGGTTGATGTTTACCACTTTCGGCTCTGGTGATGTCATTACTCTTCCTCCCATAGGGGTTGACACTAGCCTAGAAACTGAGTATGCCAAACACCGGACGATCGCGTACCCTGAGGGGATTTTACACAAGCGAGTCTGGAAAATTGAGGTTACTCGCACGGAAACAGGGTGATGGGGAAGAAGGCATGGTGTTGCTGTAAGGGGGGAACCAGGGGTGCGTCAGGCAGCGAGGCCTATGTAGGACGGGACTTAAACAGCAGGAACATCACACAGTGACGCCGTGACTTCGTTGCCCATAGGGGGATCACATGAGGCAGCTAGGGAGCAGCCCGGGAAGCAGATAAGATACCTGCTCGAACCTTCCCAAGATGCAATTCTCCCGGCACTATGGTCGGCCTGGATGACCCTGCGGCAATCACTGAGCGTTGAATCCATCTCGCAAAAGATAATTCAAAATGGGATCCAGCTGCTGGAGGTCGGGCTCATTCGAATTACCAACCGGGTAAACTTCCATCGACGACATGCTTACCTGACGGCCATGGATACATACGCATTCCAAAGGGGTCGGCGTGAAGATTCACCTTTCCTCGTGAAAGTGATGCTCAGCTAGGAGCATGATCCGGAAGCGATGTCGCCGGGAGAAGGTGACAGTGACGAGGAGTTGTAGGGGGAGGAGGAGACTAGAGAAGACAGAGGAGAAGGAGAAGATGAAGAATAAGGAGAACCCGAAGGTGAGGGGTCGTAGAGGGTGACCTACCAAGGGATTCTCCGAGAGAGCGGCGAGATTGTCAACTTTGATCTCGACATAACCGAGATACGCGAGGTCTGTCTCTATCTTCATTAATTTTCCTTTTTCATCCATTATCCTTTTCAATTTCCCAACCATATCTCTACCTCACTCAGGAGCGTCTCAACGTTGTACGGGCGTCCCCACTAGAGGAGGTAGGAGAGGAACCGGTGGGACAGGATGGGGATCCAACACCCATCATTGAATTGACAAGCGCAAAGGGGTCTCCCTTCATGGCGGCTCCTGCAGTGGCCAGAACATTGGAGACTGATGCCCTGGATTCCTGTAAGTCTCACACTTCACTAATGGCACTTGGTATCAAAGTATCTCAGCTAACTAGCATACGTCTTGCATAGTGATCTCAACATTGGAGGCTCGTCAGGATGCGGAGCCCGGGCCGTCCGTGAGCGGACCAGTGGAGGACATACCACCTCATTCAGAACATGCTCCCCACAATGAGTCGGCCATGGAAATCGGTGAGCAGGGGGAAACAGACATCAACGGCGCTGTTCTTGAGGCAAGGCCAGAATCTGACGGAGGTACCGTTGCTGCTGGGGCGAGAGAGGAAGTTCGCCCGGACATCTAGGATCATATTCCTCGCGAAGACATCCCTAGGGAAGATCCTACTACCGATCTGTTGGACGCCTTCCCTATGTACCGACCCACTGACCCTGAGGAGACAGATGAATCAGACTTAGAGGCAGCCGAGGAGAGCCGGATGACACGACGCAAAGGGTGGAAGTGTATCCAGTGCTTTCTCAGAAAGCCCCAGTCGGATTGGCTGAGGCGGATGGGATCACCCCAGACCTGGCTGCTCTTCCTATGCACTGCAGGGGTTGACGCTCAGTGCCTTCATCTGACGGTCCGTGATTGCATGGCCGGGAAGATACGCTAGAGCAGTCGGTGCACCGACGTTGCCTAGTGTTGGGAATGATCGGAGAGCACCCGAGAGTTGCTGTGGGCAGAGCAGGAGGTCTGGCACCTTGAAGGGCAGGCGGTAGATAAGGAGGCCTTCATTGCAACATGCTCTGAGCTTGGGGAGCAACTGACAGCCCAGCTGGCTGACGCGCAAGAACAACTGATGGAGGCGAGTCACCAGATGACTATACTTCAAACCGAGCGGGCGCAGGCACAAGCTAGGATTGAAAAGATGCGCTTTGCGGTGGCTGATGAGGAGAGAGTCTTCAAGGAGCGATAAGTAGTCCTGGAAGCTACCAACCAAAGGGTAGCAGCGCTGGAAAGAGCGATTCAGCACGCTGATCCTTAAGGTCTTTGTTTTGTCCATCCCATGAACTTCTTGCTTGTACTGATCATCATCTCAATCCAATACTTGGAAAAATTCATTCATCTGTACCCTTGGTTTAATATTCTCAACCATAATTCCGAAATGAATAACAAATCACCCCTAAGCTCTTGTGGGTCGCACCCAACGCGAGAAGAAGAGGATACTCATGCTATCATTCCGTCCAACTGTGGGGCATTAACCAAGCTTCAGGCATCCGAAATTGGGCCTGGATTTCTGAGGGGAAGACCTCAGACTGATTGACATATCACCTTCTCAATGTTCTCCGACACACGAGCGGGGCAATGCCGGGGGCATTGAAATCCATCTGAACATATGGAGATGGAAAGGAAAGGTGAATCACGCTACCCGAATTCAGAACACTATGGGGCGCGACGATGGAGGATAACTATTAACCGTGATGGAAACGCAGCATCCATATCGTGTTGGCTTGGAATGGGGATAATAAATGAGGGCTGACCACTGACCATGTTCTCAACACGGGGCCTAACTCAAATATCGTCGGTCAGTTTTCCAGAACATTGGCCCAGGACAGCTGGAAGACCATAGGTCTATCATCCATATTGCTACAATAGGCGGACCATCGGTCTATCATCCATATTATGGAAGCAGGCTGAACAATGTCTATCATACATACTATTAGGGGGTCCCGTCAAACTTGACCAGTCCTCCAGAACGTTGGCCCAGGACAGTAGGCGGACCATAGGTCTATCATCGGTACATTTAGGGGGTCCCATCGAACATGAAAGAGAATGGGGGTTCGAATAAAGGGGCACGCAAAGTGTGGAAGGTGGAGTGGTGGTTTTTTTGAATAGAGTCCAACACTCCCGAAATTGTGCCACCATGGAGGAGGCGCATTAGGCGGACGTACCAACCTGATCACGGGTCGTCCCAATTTTTAGGCAGGACCTCTTTGGCGAGAGAACTGCCACTTCCCATTATTACTATGGGGCATCCCGAACTTATTCGGGGTAGATGTCATGATTACACCACTCCCCAAGAAGTCAGACCGAGGGGCCGACAATAAGGAGGGTCGGGGTTTTGTAATCCTAGGGGCTGGACCCGAGACGAAATGTCTGGGTGTTACTACGTATCTCATTAGGATGTGAATCAAGCCACATGTAGTTCTTTAAGTACAGTTTAACATCATGTAGGATAAAATATAGTTTATCATCATGTGGGATTGGGGACACATCTCATCTGGGGATGGGAATGACACGACGAGTAAACTGACGTGAATAAGGACATAATCCCGCACCACACCGTACAATCACACAAGAGAGACCGATTCGTTAAAGAGACAGAGAAAGGATACTAGTTTTAGGTCTTATAACTCACACCAAATGATAGGGGAATGGGAGACACAGGGTAAAGCGATTTCAAAAACCAACGTGAATGGGGAAAAGCCCTGCTTACTATGTGCTCCTGGGGACGCATTTAGGCTAAGAGAGCGAACATGAAAAGTTAGGCTGGGCTAGTGGGGAAGTTCCCAGGCGCTCCTACATATCTCATAAGTATGATAATAAATCCATACATAGTTCTTTAAAGGAAGCATGGCGTGATATGGCACCTGCGCAAAGAACGAAGGAGTCGTGCGGGTCTAGCCCTCGCACCAAAAGAAGCGGCATTTGATATATCTTGTTTTTTCTTGGAGGTAAATGGTTTTTTTTATTTTGTGGGGTGACTGGCCTAGGGTAGAAATTCCTGGCGTCTCCACAATAATAAAGCCATAACAGGTGTTGACAAGAGGTATAGAAATCGACCAATACCTGGTGTGATGTCCCCCATGGGGAGGTCATCCCAATGTGGTGCCGTTTTTCGTTGTGCGGCCAGGATGATATTATCACAGTTTAAGGTCATGTGGTAGGACCAACAACACAGTTTAAGGTCATGTGGTTTGGACCAACAGTATAGTTTAAGGTCATATGGTTTGGTCCTGCAGCACAGTTTAAGGTCATATGGTTTGGACCAACACCATAGTTTAAGGTCATATGGTTTGGACCTGCAGTACAGTTTAAGGTCATATGGTTTAGACCAAAAACACTATTTAAGGTCATATGGTTTGGACCTGCATCATAGTTTAAGGTCATATGGTTTGTACCAACAGCACATTTTAAGGTCGTGTGGTTTAGACCTATAGCACCCGTGCGATGCGATAAAGCATACCTGATGCGGGTGAGGGCGTAATCCCAATCACTGTGCGCGATTCCGAGAGAGGAGCCACGAGACAAAGGGGCCTATGAGGGTTCAAAAATCAGGGGGGAACAGGAGATGCTAGCTCTCAACTATGCTGGTCCCAAAACGCAATGTCTGGGCGACTCCTCGTTCCTTATGGGGATGAGGGTCAAGCTACACGCAACCTATAAAGAAGAAACCCAAGAACATACTCTAGCGCTCAGATCGTAGGAGCCCCGAGAGACACCGTTACGCAGCTTGGTCTATCTGACGTGCGGGGGTGTACTGAGGGTTAGTACAAGGAGTGTCAAGATTCCACCTTGACATGGCGGGGAAGAACATAATGTGAATCATGCAACCAACATTCAGGGCCCGAGGAAACCAGCGCGACGACTGAGGATTACTGCTGACCATGCTCGCAACACAGCATCCCGTCGCATTAGCCTAGAAGCGGGGGAAAACAAATGAGCATCAACCGCTGACCACATTCGCAACATGATATTCGTATCAATTTGCTGCCTGACACCCTTGGGGGCGTTGGCTCGTGACGGTAGGAGAGCCCTTGGGCGTTGTATCTAGGCCGTTCTTGGGGGTCCCTCCGGGTGTGAAGGATAGTGGGGCCTGAATGAAGGGGAATAAAAATCTTGAAAAGTGGACGAAAACTTGTCTAAGTCAAATTTGACACCCCAAGTCCTAGACCAGAGTACTCTGAACACATTAGCAGACCACTGGGGAGGGTCGAAGGGCTCAGTTTAAGAGCGGACAAAAGATGGCGGATCCCCGAGGGAAGGGCATGCCAAATTCCAAAAACCCTGTACCACACCTATATATCCCATCCATGGGGAGGGATAGGCCAAGAGGCCGAGGTGACCGATAGATCATGGGATCTATTAAGAGATGGGGTTGGGACTGACATCTAGGTGCTCAGGCGGTCCTACATATCCCATAAAGATGGGAATCAAGCCACACGTATTTCTAGAAAGTGCCTTTTAATGTCCTGGGGAACATGACATAGGAGGGCTAATCCGGAGAACAGGGGGAATGTGGTGTATCTATTGCAAACGCGATGTGAATGTGGACATAATCCCATACCATGCCACGCAATTATATGGTCAAGGTCCCAAAGGCGAGACAGGAACGATAGCAGACCTCAAGATGGACCCAAAGACGAAAGGTCTGGGCGTTCCTACGTATCTCATTAAGATGAGAATCAAGCCAGACATAGTTCTAGAAACACAGTTTAACATCATGTAGGACGAAGTACGGATCTTAGTTTTAGGTCTTAGAACTCGGACCAAGGTGCAATTTAGGGTCGTGCGGGACCATACAGTTTAAGGTCATGCTGGAACAAGGAGGATCCTAGTTTTAGATCTTAGTACTCGGATCAAGGTGCAGTTTAGGGTTGTGTGGGGCCGTACAATTTAAGGTCATGCTGGACCAAGGAGGATCATAGTTTTAGGTCTTATAACTTGGACCAAGGTGCAGTTTAGGGTCATGAGGGACCGTACAGTTTAAGGTCATGCTGGACTAAAGAGGATCTTAGTTGTAGGTCTTAGAACTCGGACCAAGGTGCAGTTTAGGGTTGTGCGGGACCGTACAGTTTAAGGTCATGCTGGACCAAGGAGGATCTTAGTTTTAGGTTTTAGAACTCGGACCAAGGTTCATTTTAGGGTTGTGCGGGACCATACAGTTTAAGGTCATGCTGGACCAAGGAGGATCTTAGTTTTAGGTCTTAGAACTCGGACCAAGGTGCAGTTTAGGGTCATGCGGGATCGTACAGTTTAAGGCCATGCTGGACCAAGGAGGATCTTAGTTTTAGGTCTTAGAACTCAGACCAAGGTGCAGTTTAGGGTCATGTGGGACCGTACAGTTTAAGGTCTTGCTGGACCAAGGAGGAACTTAGTTCTAGGTCTTAGAACTCAGACCAAGGTGCAGTTTAGGGTCGTGCGGGACCATACAGTTTAAGGGTCATGCTGGACCAAGGAGGATCTTAGTTTTAGGTCTTAGAACTCGGACCAAGGTACAATTTAGGGTCTTACGGGACCGTACAGTTTAAGGTCATGCTGGAATAAGGAGGATCTTAGTTTTAGGTCTTAGAACTCGGACCAAGGTGCAATTTAGGGTCGTGCGAGACCGTACAGTTTAAGGTCATGCCGGACCAAGGAGGATCTTAGTTTTAGGTCTTAGAACTCAGACCAAGGTGCAGTTTAGGGTCGTGCGGGACCTTACAGTTTAAGGTCATGCTGGACCAAGGCGGATCTTAGTTTTAGGACTTAGAACTCGGACAAAGGTGCAGTTTAGGGTCGTTCGGGACCGTACATTTTAAGGTCATGCTGGAACAAGGAGGATCTTAGTTTTAGGTCTTAGAACTCGGACCAAGGTGCAGTTTAGGGTCGTGCGGGACCGTACAGTATAAGGTCATGCTGGACCAAGGAGGATCTTAGTTTTAGGTCTTAGAACATGGACCAAGGTGCAGTTTATGGTCGTGCGGGACCATACAGTTTAAGGTCATGCTGGACCAAGGAGGATCTTAGTTTTAGGTCTTAGAACACAGACCAAGGTGTAATTTAGGGTCGTGCGGGACCGTACAGTTTAAGGTTATGCTGGACCAAGGAGGATCTTAGTTTTAGGTCTTAGAACTCGGACCAAGGTGAAGTTTAGGGTCGTGCGGGACTGTACAGTTTAAGGTCATGATGGACCAAGGAGGATCTTTGTTTTAGGTCTTAGAACTCGGACCAAGGTGCAGTTTAGGGTCGTACGGGACCGTACTGTTTAAGGTCATGCTGGACCAAGGAGGATCTTAGTTTTAGGTCTTAAAACTCAGACCAAGGTGCAATTTAGGGTCGTGCGGGACCGTACAGCTTAAGGTCATTCTGGACCAAAGAGGATCTTAGTTTTTGGTCTTAGAACTTGGACCAAGGTGCAGTTTAGGGTCGTGCGGGACCATACAGTTTAAGGTCATGCTAGGCCAAGGAGGATCTTAGTTTTAGGACTTAGAACACAGACCAAGGTTCAGTTTAGGGTCGTGTGGGACCGTACAGTTTGAGGTCATGCTGGACCAGGGATGATCGTTCTTTTAGGTCTTAGAACTCAGACCAATGTGCAGTTTAGGGTCGTGCGAGACCATACAGTTTAAGGTCATGCTGGACCAAGGAGCTTAGGCAACGTACTGCATGAGGAACCTGGCGTTGGTGGGAGGAGTTACGCGCTCACCGTCCATAGTCACCAGGGAATACACACCATTGGGATAGACCTTATAGACAATAAGAGGCCCCTCCCATTTGGGCTCCAGCTTGGGTGGTTTCCGGCCGGGAATCATTATCTCTCTGAGAGCCAGTACCAAGTCACCTTGTAGGAAAGAGCGGAGGCGAACCTTATTATTGAAAGCTCGAGCCATCCTGCTCTGATGCCTTTCCAAGATATGTAAAGCACGAAGCCTATTTTCATCAAGCACTTCCAATTCATCTAGACGGATTTTAGCAACTCTATCCGGTGCTTACTGGTCGTATACCGCCATGCGCAATGAGGGAAACTGGATCTCGATGGGCAGGACGGCCTCAGCTCCGTAAACCAGGGAATACAGAGTCACATGGGTGGAGCTACGAGTCATCGTCCTATAAGCCTAGAGGGTGTTGGGAAGATTTTCCAGCAAACTTTTCTTGTTCTGACCAACCCTCTTTTGTAGAATGTTAGAGAGGGTTTTGTTAAACGCCTTAATCTTTCCATTCGACTGCGCATGATAGTGGGAGGTGTGTTTAGAGCGAATGTTGTACTTGGCGTACAATTTCATCAGCTCGGCTGCTCGGAAGATTGTTCTGTTTTCTGTGAGGATAGCGTGAGGTACTCTAAATAGATAGATGATATTCGAGCTCATGAAGTCAGCGATAGAACATTCCTCGACTTCCCTGAGCAGGATTGCCTCTGTCCACTTCGAGAAGAAGTCCATAGCGGTTAAGATGAACTGGAACTGGCGGGCCGTCGCCGGCGGGTAAGGCCCTACGACATCCAACCCCCAGACTACAAAGGGCCAAGAATACTTGGTAGTATGGAGAGGCTTCGGTGGCCGATGCACAAAGTTAGCATTAACATGGCACGCATGACACCTCTTGGCATACTCGATGTAGTCGCAGATCATGGAGGGCCCAAAGTATCCCAGCCTCTGAATCTGGTGGGAAAATTTCGACCTGGCATGGTGGGCGCCACAGGAACCAGCGTGCACTTCTTGCATGACCTGTGGGATCTCGACTCTTTGAAGGCAACAGAGGAGACCACCATCAAATCCGCACCTGCAAAGGAGCTGCTCATGGTTGGGACCGCTTTAAAGGGTGAACTGCAGCGCGCAACATCAGATTCTCTCTCGCTTGGCTCGGTCCAGCGGAAGATTGCCGTGCTGGAGATATTCAACCAAGGGAGTCCTCAAGTCAGGAGCTTTCTCGATTACCTCACCTGAATCCCCTCGGGATCCTTATGTAGGGGCAAAATCGGTGAGATGGTTCACTCGCGGGCCAAGATCGCCTTCCTGGAATAACAAGAGCAATGACTTTCTGGTGTGCCACGTGGATGATTAGGTCATCCTATTCGGGCTCCGCAAGTGATGCGGCCAGGCTGGCCAAAGCATCTGCTCGGCTGTTCTGCGACCGGGGAATGTGAACGGCCTCTGGCCAGGAGGGGAACTTAGCCATTAGATGGAGGGTGCACTCCAACAATGGCATGAGATTTGGATTTTTGACATCATAGTCACCATTTACCTGCTTGGTGACTAGCTCGAAGTCCCCTTTTACATACAGATGGGGTACGTCAATCTTGAGATCTAACTCAAGACCAGTGATGAGGGCATGATACTATGCCTCATTACTGGTGCAGCCTTCTGACAACAGGAATGAATAAGGCAGAACAACTTGCTCCGAGGTGATGAAGACGATAGCCAGACCCACTCTGTTAATCCTAGGATCGTTGAGCCTTATACCGGTGGGGCTCAGGGAGGCACCATAAAAGTGCATCTGCCAGCATGGGATGGCGTGATCGACAAAGAGGATTGCCTCATCAGGAAAGCCTAAATCCAGTGGCTGGTCCGCGGAGGTTGTGTGGGAAGCTAAGAATTCTGCCAACACCTGTCCTTTGACGGCCTTATGAGGTATGAAACTGATGTCGAACTGCTGGAGGATCACCGCCCAGTGCGCCAATCGGCCGGTCAACATAGGTCGGTTCTGAATGTATTTCAACGGGTCTACCCGAGAGACCAGCTGTATCTCGTGGTGCTGCAAGTAGTGCCGCAATTTCTGCACAGAAAATACGAGCTCCAGACATATCTTCTCGATGGGAGAATATTTAATTTCTGCATCGAGGAGCATTCGGCTGAGGTAGTAGAGGCTATTCTCTGTTCCCTCGTTGTTCTTCTGGGTGAGAAGTGCGCTGAGGGATCGATCCAGGGTGGTCACGTAATGGACCAACGGCTTTCCGGAAATGGGTGGCATCAAGACCGGAGGCCGCAGCAGATACTGCATGATTTCCTCAAAAGTGATCTGACACTCTTCATCCCATCCATAGGCGGCGTCTTTCTTCATGAGCCGAGAAAAGGGATTACACTTGCCGGCCAAATTCACAATGAATCGGCGTATATAGGATAAGTGGCCTTGGAGGCCTCGAAGCTCCCGAATATTATTTGGGGGAGGCATTTGACTGATGTCCTTGATCTTCTCTGGGTCGATCTCGATGACTCGATACCTGACGATGAAGCCAAGAAACTTTCCGGAGGTGACCCCGAAGGCACACTTCAACAGGTTCATCTTCAAGTGGTGATAACGGAGGAAGCCAAACACTTTCTCAAGGTCTCTGAGATGGTCCTGGCGCAAACGATATTTAACCACCAGGTCATCTACGTAACACTCCACCAGTTTCCCAAGGATCAGCTTGAATATGCGATGCATAGCCCGTTGATAGGTGGCACCCGCTTTCTTTACGCTGAAGGGCATAAACTAGTAGAAGAAAGTACCCTAGGGGGCCCTGAAGGCAGTGAACTCTTCATCCTCAGGGGCCATTCAGATCTGGTTGTATCCGGAGTACCCATCCATGAAGGAGAGGGCCTGGAAACCGGCTGTGGCATCGATCAACAACTCTGTCATGGGAAGGGTAAAATCATCCTTCAGACAGTGGCGATTGAGATCGCATAAGTCGATACAGACCCTGATCTGCCCGTTCTTCTTCCTGACTGGAACAATATTGGCTAGCCACCTAGGGTACTGGACTTCCTTGAAGAAGTTGGCTTGGATGAGCTTATCAACTTCGACCTCAACCATGGCACCGTGAGAGGGGTGCATCTTTCTGGGAGGCTGCTTGAATCCGCGATGGTTTGCTGGAAGGCCAAGGTGGTGGAAGACCACCTGGGGATCTAATCCTGGCATCATGTCATAACTCCAGGCGAACACATCATGGTGTAGTCTGAGGAAGTCTATGTACTGTTTCCGTTCCTCAGGGGGCATAGCGGCGCTGCCCAATGTGGGTCTCAGGTCCGCCTTGCTACCGAGGTTCACCTGCACTAACTCATCGACCGTGGTGGGGACACCCTCCTCAAAGGAAGGATGAGCATCTTCCATGTCCTCCTCTCCGCTTGTGGAGGGATCATCCACAGGGGGATCCATTCCGAAGCTACCAGACCCTGATGGGAAGCTGGTGCCGTCTTGGGCGGCAGAGGTCGTCATGTCAAGAGACTCATGCACTGTGGAGACGATGGCAACAAAGGCGGTTGATCCAATCCAATCTGGCCTTCGGCCGAAGGGGCCACTCTTTATGACATCAAAGCAGTAGTGGTGCGTTTTCTTGAGCCTTTCGATTCCGGACTAGCAAAACAGACATGTATGAAGTACTGTCAGTGCCATGAGCCCAACGTCTCGATATCGTACAGGGGTAGGAGGCTCAGGGACCACCTGATCCTGGTTGGTGTAAGAGTACGAGGTGATTTCCTACTATCGCTTAGACCCGGAAATATGCCTTCCTCTTGTACCCGAATGAACAAAGCACTGCCCCATGTCGGGGGTCGTGGCCTCCAACCGATGGATTGGGAAGACATATGCGTCGTCTAAACCTGCCCAGGGATCACTCATGACAGTGGCGAGCTCAACCTTGCCTGCCAGGATCTTCTTGTCGTTGCTCTTGTAATAGTCAGCGTCCAGATAACATGATTCACAAGAGGCGAAATGAGATGCATCTCCACGGAGCACACCCACTCGACCCTGAAGGGAGTATTTGGGGCACTAATGATACAATGAGGGGACCGCTGCGTGAAGGTGGAGCCATAGCCTATCCATCAACGCGTTGTAGGCGGTGTCCTGAGAGACGACCATGAATTTGGTATTGGAAATTAGGCCACCGAATTGGGTCTTTAGACGAATATTTCCGAGTGGATACTACTCGGTCCTGTCATACCCTTGGATCCTGAGGTCGGAGGGAGTTAGATCATCATCAGACAACCTCAGTTTCCACAGTTTCCGAGTTGGGATTTGGTTAATTACGGAACCTGTGTCAACAAGACAGTGGCAGACTTCCACTCCATTGAACTGGTCAGTGATGTATAGTGGGCGGATGTGCCCATGTATGGGAAGGTCTTCATATTCACCGGAAAACGAGATAACTACCTGACATTCGGCATCCTCAGTCACTTTGGTGTGGAAGGATTCTGCGGCCGCTACCTCCGTTTCAAACTGGAGGGGGCTCTTTAGAGCCTCGGCGAGTGCCTCACGCATTTCATATGACAGGAGAAGGGTCTCAAGGATAGAAATCCTTTCCGGAATGCTGGCCAGGTGCTTCATAACATCATACTTTCGATCCAAACGCGAGATTTTGCTTACAGGAAGTCACTCTGTGATTATGGGCATGACGGGCCCTGTCGGCGGGACCGGTGACTGACTGGTACTAGGAACATCTTACTGTTCACTAGCCGAAGCCCAGTAGGTGGCTTCCGTGCTAGGACCGGAAGGCTGTAGTCAGCTGGTGGCAGGGAAAGGCTAGTTGCGTCATAGATGAGGTGGTCCCACCTGATCTAGCAACACAAACGGTGGTGGAGGTGAACCTGTCGACACTGAATGAGGAGGCCACGTGCACTGATCTCTGAATCGGGCCTGCTTCCTGGTTTCAGTAGCGTGCACGGCCTGAATGGAGGTTTCTGTGCCCCATTGATTCATGTACCCATGGCTCTGCCGACGTTGGTGACGGCTGGGGACATTGGGGAGGTCCACCTGGCGTTCCTCATCTTCGAGAGTCAAAAAGGGATTTACCAACTCTACGGTGTTAACCGAAGCATACCCTGGACTTTCACTCGAGGAGTCATCCACTACCAGATGGAGTCTCGGAGGGATCCCCATTTCTGGGGGCATAAAATCACCAAGCGTGCGGGTAGATGACAACACTGGTAGGGTGCATTCTTTCTTCTTGTGCTGCCACTTACTCTTCTGGGAAGAGGTAGGATGGGACGACGATGCCAAAGCAGCGCTCGCAGATTCTGAGGGCTCTGGCTGACTCAGGCAGGCATTGATGATGCCATGGGAACGGACGACCATCTTATGGGCCATCCAGTCGTTATAATTCCGAGACCCATGGTCGGAAACCTGTTCCCACTCATCCTCGTTGCCACTGCTGCCATCTGATCTCAGAAAGACACCTGCCACTTGTGCCGGGGCTGGGCCCAACCTGACTATGTTATTGTCAATCTGGTCTTGGAGCCAATCCTTGAACACATAGCATCTCTGGATATTGTGCCCCAGGATTAGGTGATAAGGGCAGTAGTTAGGGTGATCAGTGAGACGCGCCTCTTCTGGCTTCCGGCACTCAGGCAGCCGCACGATCCTCTGCTCCAAGGTGCTACGGAAATAACCGGGGACCTGGCCCTCGTCAAATGAGTAAGTCCGATTCCTTCTATCTGGAAAGGGGGATCCTAGAGGCTGACCATGACCAGGGGCCGGAGGAGAATTTCGAGGAGGCAGAGCCTGGTTATCTCACCTGGGTGGTGGTGGTGCGTTACGCGGAGGTGCCTGCCGGTTTTGAGGCAGTCGGTGCTGGGCCAGAGGCTGTGCCCATGGGAGTGGACCCCTATGGGGCTACTGAGCTAGCCTTTCTGGTAAAAACTCTAGCTGTCCGGGGGCCTCTATCTAGGCCACAGCAGCGGGCTCGGTTCTGGCGGCTCTCCTTGCAGGGATTACAGGAGGCAGCGTGCATGCCTGACTGGCATGTTGCAAGTCTTCTTCGAGGCGCTGAGCCTTGTATGAGAAGTCATGGAACCCTCCAGGGTAATTATGAGTGATCAGAGAAGGAACTTGCTCTTATTTGACGTTCCCTACACACATTTTCAGTAATTTCTCCTGAGTTAGTGGCATGTCAAGGGAGTACGTGAGCCCCTTCCACTGGGAGACGAAGTCCGCCACTTGCTCATCGGGCCTTTGTTTGCACCTGAAGAGGTCTGTGATGTTCGTCTTCCGAGTTGTGGAACTGAACTGGTAGAGGAATTTCCGGCAAAGGTCCTCCCAGCTAGTCACAGATCCAACAGGGAGCTGGCTGTACCAGACGAATGCTGGTCCTTCCAGTGTCTGAATGAAGCAACGGAGCTTGGCAGCCTCCTGCTGTGACGGAGTCCCTAACATAGGCCCGCACCTCGAGATAAAGTGGCCCAGGTGTTGTGGAGGGTCTCCAGTCCCGTTAATGGGGGCTAAAGTGGGGTTCCCCAATCCCGGCGGGGCCGGCATGTCATCCATCCACGCTGGGTATGACTTGCTGTTCGGTGGGATTGCAACCTGCCGATTTTCCAAGGCCTCTAGGAGGGAGATGAGTACTTCCATTAGATCGTCTGGACGTGGATTCCTGTCCTGACGAGGATATCTAACTACAAGCACATTGCCAAGATCTTCAGTCCTGTAGTCAAGCTAAGCAGCTCGCGAGGCGGCTGGCGGAGCAACTCTCGGGGTAGCGGGAGGAAACCGAGTAGGGTCCCCCAGGTGATTTCACCGCTCGGGAGGGTTCGGAGAAACATATCGCGCCCTCTTGCCATGGGCTCCAGCCTCTCCCTTGTTGGAGAACGTAGCATAGTCGCGGTTGCCCGGGGGAATCTCGACAAGGGGTAAATGCTCCTTCCCCTATTGTCCTGGTCTAGGGTTACCGTAGTTAGGCCGCCGCTCTGCAATGCGTTCAGACAAGAGCTCATCAACCAGCTTCTTTTGCTCAGCAAGCTGTTGGCGTAGCGTGGACTTCTAGAGATCTTCCTATGCCTTCTATACCGAGGCAGATGGGTCGGCTAGCTTGACAGACCTGACAGGCTCTTTACCCTTTCCAATGTTTCGGCTCAGTGCTAGTGCATCCGTGGGTACATGGAGACATATGAGGCTCCTCTGTTGGCGAGTAATCCACCCAGATGGGTCCAGTAGCGGTTTTTCCTCAGGGGGAGAGTCCCCATCGAGAAGTTATACACCGTTTCCCTCATCTGAAAGGTCAGCCATGTTGACTGCCACTGCCCCTGATGACGTTCCCTCACGGCCGTCCAGTGAATCGGGTTGTCGGAGGATCGCACAGAAAAGAAGGGCAGCGTACTGCCCCCATCCGCAGACATGCGCGTGGGGGGTGGCTTCCTCAATAACTTTGCGGAGTACTTGAAAACTCTAGACGCATTGTTGCTGGAGGGCCCTGTGGTGGCCAAATGACTTGGGGTGCCAAACTGTAGGGAGCGTAGCCAGGTCGACCCGACGACACTGCTCAATGATATCCTCGAGATGTGCATGACTCACAGGATAATGCGCTAACTGATGGAGAAGATGGGAGTGAGTCACCCAAAGAGTTTGGAGGAAGCATTCAAACTCTCCTGGGGTGAGTGACTCTAGCATATAAAAATCCGACCCTGCGACCGGCCAAAACTTCTCGGGGAAGTGGCCTGCTGCGAGGATGGTCCAGAAGCTCCATGACTCTGGTTTGGGGTCCGAACCTTACTACCCCTGCTCATCAACCGAGAAAGGCCGGGGAGCTAGCAACGACGCTGAGGCAGGCCGCCGGGCCGGTGGGCTGGTCGGCGGGGAATACGGCGAACAAGCTGAATGGCCGTCGATCCCTGAGTCGTCCTCCAGGGGTTGCAGTTCCCTTGCTACCACGTCGTGATAGGATGGGCCGAAAATGGGCCTCTTGCCACAGCGTTGGTGCTCTCCGAGGGTGCGTCACCTCGCGACTCTTCCGTTGGTCCCCATAAAAGTTCCTCACCCTCCCTAACTGAGGCGGAAAGTGCTTCCGGGGAGGCCAGTGGTAACTGAGGGTTTGACCCCTGGGGGCACACCAAGTCCTCGTCCTCCTAGATATACCTTCGGAGGGAGGAGGGAATCATACGGATCTTGCATTCAGGGAGTAAGAGACTGACGCGCCGCATCCCAATCCCTGCCCTCGACTCAAAGTGTTGGGGGGAAGGTTCTATCGTCGAGTCGTACTCCGCCTCAGAGTCCGAGAAACGAACTGGTCTGATTTCCGTCCAGACTCCCCTGACATTCCTCTTACGGCGACGACACCCCACCATCCTGGCCTCGGGTTGCTCCTCAGGGTAAAGATGATTTCCATAAATGAGTCCCCTGGCCGTAATAGTGCTGGGGAAGATGGGACTGAAGGCCGAGGTGCGAGAAGCACCGGGACAGATGTCTAAAGGGACATGGGGAGTGCCTCTATGTGAGTGAGCGACTAGATACGCAACAACTCCATACTCACGGCCAGCAGTAGGGGGAGTGACCTCATACCCAGTGCAGTGGGCACTAGAAGGAGGCGTAACCAGAGCATAGCTATCGCGAAGAAGCCTTCGGCTTTCCAGATCAGTGGCACAGAATGAGCCTTCATGGTGGGTGGCACTACCGTGGATTGGTCCGCGGTGGCCATTGCCAGTGCCCGTGATAGGGAGAGTTGACCCAACTTTCCTGCAGGGAGGTCGGGGATTCGATCCCAGACGGGCATGTGACTGCCCCTGGTCAACATGTGTGGGGGTCTGGTAGCAGGAGTCAGCAGTGGATCGGGCCACAGTGGTTGCTGACGTTGGTGCCCCATGATGGGCATTCTCTTCTTCTCATGCTCGACGCTGGCGTCGCGTCAGATGGGTTGGAGCCGGTGGTGTGGGCACAGAGATTGCCTACTCCTCGGCCTGGGGAGTCGGGCGGTGGCATCGACGCAGCCTGGCGGGGGTTCTTTCCGTTAACCCCTAGGACGGGTCTCCGATCGGGCGGACTCGGACATCCCCCACCACATTGGTGTAGGGGAGGGATGTGTCAAGGCACTTTGGGGATAGTCTCCCAAAGCGGTTGAACGTCGGAGTGGGGAGCGGCGGCTCCCTGCGTGGCCCTCAGGGGCGGCGATGGTGGTGAGGCGCAGCCGCCTCTAGAACCAAACGGGCCATGCCCCTGGTGGGGATGATCCCTTTTTCATCGTACCTACAAACAAGGTCGTTGATCACCTTTCGTTGGATGATTTCTGGCGGGGAGAGGGGGCATGAGCGCTCGACAGCTACGACGGTCAGAGTTGGAGAGACTGCGGAAAAGGTAGGATCGCGCTGAGTGGCCATGTCGGTACTGCCCCTGCCCCTGCGCCGGTGGGCAGGTGGTGATCGAGAACCAGATGCAGTGATTCGATTCCTGGAAGCAGGGAGACAAACCCTTTAGTACTAACAGGAAAATAAATCAACAACCAATGTCCCATAGTCATTCCTCCTTCCGTGGTCGGCGAGAGGAATCCAAGTTGATGACGTCACAGAACGGAGTGATAAACGTCCTGACTGCCTCGACCACTGGCGGGTTTCACGTCCCCGTGATATGTACCCGAACCTAGTGACATGCTAATCTTCAGACAACCCGAACGCTACCATTCTCCATATTGAGGAGAAGAGATTCACGTGGGGTTCACCATTTTCTATTCCGAATCTTTTATGCTGGGGCGCGCGTGTGTCCGTCACGCATTGGGAGGACGCGTGGCTTGTTGCCCAGCATTCCCGTTTTCCAAAGGCAGGCGACATCCATTCCTTGTTCAGGGATGTCTGCTCCTTGATCGAAACTGGGATGATGGGATGTCGGTTCTTCCTTCTGTGGATTCCTCCTCGGAGCTCGTCATCTAGTCCAAGTCTCCCTCATAGATTTAAGATGGGTTCGTGAAGCTCGTTCTCGGTGCCATATCAGCATGGACTCCAGCTAATTACGCTGCTTCCGTCGAGACACTCCAAGGGGTCTTATCGGGGCAGCGACCTTCGGTGAGGAGAATGGCCACGTTGGGGTGTCGTTGGCATGTCTTGATGGTGGGGATCGACATGTCTGTCTTCTATCCCTTAATAGAGGGCTTCTAGAGGGCACAAAAGCCTAAGGAAACCCACATAGAATGCAGGTAATGTGTACCATATGAGGTTTTCCTCAGCTTCCCATGTTTAACATGGGGTATATCACATGTTCAACGTCTTACGGAGACGGATCAGACTGATCGGAACACTAAGAGTGGATCATGTTGAAGGACCCCCTAGGGGGAACACTGATGTCAGGGAGAGCTTGTGGGCGGCTTCCCGGGTACAATGGAGTGGGATGGGGTGGCATGATCTCACCAGGATGTGGCGGCCCGGGTAAGGATCAGGATGGATGATGGAGTGACGGGATTGAACCTCATGGAGGATTCCTACATATCCACATGGCAGGGAATCAAAGTCCACGTAGTTAGGTGATACGGTGGGACACCTGAAGAGGTGACCCGTGAGAGTGAAGGCATGGATTGGAGCCTGGAGGAAGTAAGATCTCCGGGATAGGGCATGAGCTTCCCAAGGCACGTGGGATCGAGGGGGAAGTCAGGGTGAGACGTGGGTGGGAGGCATGGGGATTACGCTCTGAGACGACCCAAGAGGGGGAATACTGTTTAATGTCATGCTGGACGAGATACAGTTTAACGTCATGCGGGACGAGGGCACACAGTTTAACGTCATGCGGAACTAGGGCATACAGTTTAACGTCATGTGGGACGAGATACAGTTTAACGTCATGCGGGATGAGGAATTTGGGGCTTACGCTCTGGGGCGGCCCAAAGTGGGTATGGGGCTTACGGTCTGAGGTGGCCCATGGTGGATATGGGGCTTACGCTCTAAGGCAGCCTATGGTGGCTATGGGGATTACGCTCTAAGGTGTCCCATGGTGGATATGGGGCTTATGCCCTGAGGTGGACCATGGTGGTCGGGGAACCGACGTGGAGAGGTCGGAATGACCGGGTGATGAGCTTGAACCTCATGGAGGCTTCCTACGTACCATGCGTTAGCACATATCAAAGTCCATGTAGTTCGTTGGGATGGGGCTTACGCTCTGAGGCGGCCCATGAGAGGATTTCATGGTCGATGCGCGCTCTAAGCCCACGTGAGTCATGCTCGGTGTGAGAAACAAGAGGCAGCAGGGACCAGACGAACATGTCGCAAAGGGTGCGTCCGTGAGAAGCGGAAAGGGGCTTACGCATTGAGCGGCCCAAAGAGAAAAAAGGGCTTACGCGTGGTTAGAGGCCCTGGGTTCCGGGGATTACTCTATGATGGAGGCCCGTGGTGCGACAAAGTGCAATGGGAAAGGGACTCCACTGGCCTTGGCAGGGGGAAGTACGGAGATGCATGGGTGCAGCCTTCCGCGAGAGAGGGTAGGGGCTTACACTATGAGGCATCCCTTCCCCCGTGAAAAAACGACACTCCGACAAGGAGGATCTCATTCCATGCGTGGAAAAGTCCATTCCTGTGGAGAAGAGTGGGAGTAAAGAATTCCTGAGCCGGGGGGACCCTGCGTGCGAAGCACGGGGTCAGACCACAGTTTAACGTCATGTGTTAAGGACGAGGTGCTTAACAGTTTAACATCCTGCAGCTTGGACGAGGTGGGCTCTATCCACACCCCTAGGGCTTACATGCTCAATTCCCTCTACCCCTTGTGGGAGGGAAGGCATCGGCAAGGCCGTAGTGAAGGGGGGCCGCAGGGCGAACCATCGAGGGGTCCACGTTAGCGTGGATATGAGAAGAAGCAGTAGCCGTTAGTGTGCCTATGCGGAGAAGCATAAGGCAAAGCAACGCAATGGGAAACACCACCCAAGGGACCATGAGGATACTTCGTACGAGCCTGGAAGGCCGTACGGAAAAACAACGCATGGAGAGCATGCCTGAAAGGGAAGACATCAGGTGCCGACACGGAGAGGCATGCAAGGGGCGTCAAGGTAAATGGTCCAGGGTGTTGTGCGCAAAGTGAAGTTTTGCGCTCAAAACACCAGGATGGCGTGCAATAGGGCAAGAGGATTGCGCAGATAGGTGACTGCGTGCAAGGTATTGCGTGCGAGAAAGGGAATTGTGCGCACGGGGAAACGATTGCACGCAAGGGAAGAACCCAGAGGAGGGGGAAAATTCACTTAAGCCGGTGGAGTTGCGCGCAATGGAAAACCCCGAGGCAAGGTTGCGTGAAAAGGGGAATTACCTAGAAGTCATATTGCGCGCGGGGGGAGTCGAATTGCACGCATGAGAGCCATTCTGAATTCTGCAACCCCAAACAGTTTGGGTTCGCCTTCTATTTATAGACATCGTGCGGCACAGAGTTCAGGTGGCGCGTGAAATCTTCCGCACCAGGAACCGTCGTCACGCAAAGCCTCACCGCGAGGAATCGGGGCGTGCAAAATTGTGCGCCTCACCAGCTCGATTATGCGCATCCCGGGGATGCTTTGTGCACATGGATTTATTTCGTGCAAGTCCTACTTTATTTCACACACCACTTCCCGGGCCTCCAGACCGGGCCTCTGAGTCTGAATATGAATTCTCTTTTTCATTTCGAAACTTACTTTAGGAGTTAAATACTTTTTCGGTATCTACAGACCAAAATGTTCTATATGGACTACCTATAATGCATCAGTATTTGAGACTTCACCGACTGATTTAAAACATGTTTTATGTTGCTTTCCATATTGAAAAGGGTCACATACTTTTGAAGAATCTAATATGAGCTCCGGTAGATCCTTAACTAGTTTCTTCATAGAAAGTTTTCATAAGTTCCTAAGGATACATTGTCCTAGCCTTCTATACCATAACCAAGAATGATCTTCTATTGCACTAAGGCTTGGTAAGTCTTGGCTCCTATGGTCTTCTAAGTTTAGTGTATAAACATTCTCTTGCCTATGGGTAGAAAGAATAAACTCTTCCTTGGAATTGTGTACTAAGCACCTATCATTCGTAAAATTACAAGGTAGCCTTCATCACATAATTGGCTTATGTTGATGAGGTTGTTCATGAGACCCTTAGCAAATAGAAAATTTTAAATCAATGTTTTTTCAAGAAGAACGATGATACCTATACCAATAATTTCTCCCTGATTATTATCTCCGAAAGTTACTTTTCCTCCTTTCATCTTGATAATTTTATAAAAATAGTTTTTGTTACCAGTAATATACCGGGAACATCCACTATCCATGTACTATTTATTTTTGTTGGTACTTTCCCTATTTTCCTGAAAATAAGAAAAAATTTTGTTTTCGGAATCCTGGCTTGATTGGATATGGAAATCTCTGAAAGTAAAATTTTCTGAACCCACATCTTCTTAGAAGAATAATATTTATGAAATCCTAAAGACTGGGTTTTTTTAGGGAATTTTTTTCCCAATTACCACCACATTGACACTTAGTGAAAAATGGGGCAATTTGAGAAACAATGTAATTGTTGCTAAAAATTGGTTTAGAACTTGTGTAACCAAAACCAGAAGTATTCCTTCGAGGTCTGATTTTTGAATACATTTTATCAAAATTTTCCTTACCTATGGTAAAGTTTGAAAAAAATATCCTCAAGGAAAATATTTCATATTTGAGTTTTATAACTATGTTCTTGTCTTCAAAAACATTTTAACTAGAGCTTGGCCTGATAACATTTTTCTTAGAAATAATGATTTATAGATATTTAGATAGTTTATTCTTCTCAGAACTTACTTCCTCAAGATTTTCTGAAATACATTCAAAATCATCATTTTTCTTATGAAGATCTTTAGAAAGATCTGATATTTCCTAAGTAAGAATAGTATTCCTAGAATTTTCCTTATCATGTTTTTTCATGAGTTTTGAATTCTCATTCACATAGAGTTTGGAAAACCTATAAACTTTATTATAGGTGGGTAAAGTATTATCTTCATCAGAAGAATATTCTTCATTTGAAGAGTTATAATATTCACTATCATTAGCATTTAAACAAACATTGGTCATTGATTCAACATTGTGTACCTTAGCCATCAAGAAATTTTTATCAATAGGTAGCCTGGATAAAAGACCAATATTCTTCTGTCCAGAAGATTCATAATCCGAAGATTCATCTGAAGAATCTCCACCACTAGAACTCCATGTGTCATTGGACTTCAACACTTTCTTATCTTTAGACTTATAATAATTCTTTCTATTTTTCGTAGAATGAATTTCCTTTCTTTCTTTTCCCTTGAGCATAGGGCAGTCAAGTCTTATGTGTCCAGCTCTATTGCATTCATAGAAGGTAACTTCAGAATCTTTCATGTCTTTACTTTCCTTATTATTGTATTTGGATTGAAAGTTCCTCTATCCAGCTATCTTGTTCATCCTTCGAGCAAGAGTTGCTAATTCATTTTCTAAGGATTCACTTCCACTAGATTCGGAATAGATAACAACTTTCTTAGAAATAGATCTAATAACTCTCTTAGGAGTCTTGGCTATCATATGATTAGAAGTAGTAATAAATCCTACACTGCCATTTACATTATTCTTCTTCACAATATCAACATCTCTCTTCATTCTAGTCTCATGCTGAAGAAGAGTTCCAAACAACTCATTAAGGGTAATCGGAGTAACCTTTCTATTCTCATCAATTTCAGTCCTTTTAGATTCCCACTCATTTTCCATGATGTCGATGATTTTGTCAACAAGTTCTTCATCATCGAATCCCTTTTCACCCATTGATTGTAAAATATTCACAATAGTCATGAATCTCTATTGCACCTTGCATATGGGTTCACCATAAGGAAAACTAAAACCATGATATTAAGCTCTAAGAATGGATCTTATGGTTTCAATTACTTTGGAAGTTCCAAAGTGAGTAACATTGAGTTTCATACATATAGAATTTGCTGCTTCACAAGACAAAATTTGGCAATATATATTTCTAGTCATTGAAAAAAGTAAATTATTGTGTACCTTATAATTAAGTTGATATTCATGCATTTCTTGATTTGTAAAGGCACATACTTCTTTATCAAGAATTTTTATCAACCGGTAAGCAAAACAAAATTTTCAACCCCAGTGTTGATAATGAAAGTCTTCATGCGATCTCTCAAATATTCGTAATCATTACCATCAAAGATAGGTGGTCTGGTCGGATTAAGATTGTCTATGAAACCAACATTGATTCCTGCCATTTTTAATAAAAGTCTTTCCAAAAAAACTTGTTAGTAGAAAAAGTTTGTAAACAATGAAAATATTCTAAGAAATAAAATATACAGTAAACGTATCTCTACGAGAAAGTGAATTCGAACTATATGAGTCCGAAAAATAGATTCTGAAAAAAAAATGAATCTTGAAAATTTGATTCTGAGAATTATCTTCTGAATCTAATCATGAGATTAAATCACATTGAACCAAATGCTATGATACCAATTATTAAATTGGTACAAGGTATGAGTTCACCTACTCTAATACCAATTATTAGGATGGTATTTCTGAGTATGATATACTCTGTAATACCAAATGTAGGATCGAAATAAGAATGAGATTCTCAGATAGATACATGAGGGGGGTGAACTGTACCTTTTAAAAATTCATTTGGAACTTTTAATGATGGTTATGTTTAACAAGGTTAAACAAGATAATTCACAAGACCTCTATATGTTCTAATCACTTGCTAAATTCGGGAAAAGTGATTCCGGAAATGGAACTTAACTAAAGATTACAAAGATGAAGATTCTACCTTAAAGCATATAGAATCTAACTATATCAGAGTACAAGAGTAAGGAAGTGCAAGATAGTTATAATTTCCATAACAATACAAATGCAGTGGAAAAACTTGTAACAAAACAAGAAAAAAGTAATAAGTCTTTTAACCCAAAGAGAAGGGTATCTAAAAACCTTGGATAAAGGTCCCATGATTTATAATTTTAAGAAAGTCTGTCTTACCCACACTAGGGTAAGCCCTCGATATGAAGATCGGAGTCTGTCTTGCTATCCCCACAAGCCCTCAACTATCAGCTATTCAGCACCTCTATCTTCCTCAGCAAGGAATCCCACAACTTTAAGGTGTTGGAACCTCTATCTTCCTATCCCGGAAGACATTGATTGTACACAACAACAATCAGAGTCGCATGAAGAAAATATGCACAAGGAAAAGTTTGAACAAGTTGTTCAAACTTTCCGCATGAAGATTGAGAGTTGATAAGAGCCTCTATCTCTAGAAATCACTTCAATAGCATGTAGACACAGATGTGAAAGTTCAATGTTCATGTTATGTCTTCTTTTTAAATGAGCTTCTATTTATCGGCAAAGCTCCAACGGTAGGTTCCCTCCTCCAACGATCAAATTCTTCCTTGAATTTCGGAGGGACTTGTACACGTGTCACTCAAACAATGGTTAATTGATAACTAAAAGCATGACATCATTTTGTAATAGAACAAGTGTAAGCATAACCAAAACTAATATTTGGAATGGAGAAAATGAATGTTCAAAATGCAAGTAAATGAATTCGGAGTTTATAATACAGGGATATTCATATTCTGTTTTTCTAAAGAATTCAGAATGAGAATTTGTAATCAGAATTATTCATCAGAATTTGTAATGAGAATTCATAATCAAAATTCATCATCAGAATTCGTAATGAGAATTTGAAATCATAATTCATCATCAGAATTCGTAATGAGAACTCGTAATCAGTACTCATCATCAGAATTTGTAATGAGAATTCGTAATCAGAATTCATCATCAGAATTTGTAATGAGAATTCATAATTAGAATTCATCATCAGAATTTGTAATGATAATTCGTAATTAGAATTCATCATTATAATTCGTAATGAGAATTCGTAATCAGAATTCATCATCAGAATTCATAATGAGTATTCGTAATCATAATTCATCATCAGAATTCGTAATGAGAATTCGTAATCAGTATTCATCATTAGGATTCATAGTTTGAACATTATACATGTTCGTAATCAGAATTCAGAGTTGAACTTTATAAAAGTTCGTAACAGGGAATTTGAAGTAGAACTTCATAAAAGCTCATAATAGGAATTTGGATCATAAAACAGAATGCTTCATGTCTATGTATTATACAATTCCGAGTTTTTTTTATATGAATCCTATTTTTTTTACTTAAGAAAAATTATGATTTGAGAAATGAAGTCTAGTTATGGGTAGATTTCCTTGGGTAAGGAAATTTTCTTTTTAGAAGTAAACATATAGGGTAAAATCATATTTTCTTTAAGATAAAGAGTTTGTTATTTTCAAAACAAGGAGGAATGAAAAAGTCATAAGGAAAACCTTATTGACTCAAAAGCCTATGGATTCATAAGTCAAGAAAATAAAAGTTATTTATAAGTCATCAGTTTTTTATTTAGATTACCCTTTATGTGTTAACCCTAAATTTCCTTTTATTCCAGCCAATGGTTGTTAATAGGAGGACTCGGGCTGACAACCGATGTGAATATCAATGTGATGACTGTACTAATGAGATGCCCAATCCAATGGGAGTGGTAATCACAAACTTTGTCACACTTCTCTCTCATCTAACTCAATATTTTAATAGAAACATGGGTCAGGAGGAACGTTCAACCCCCCTAACAAAGAACAAGTCTCTATCGAGATCTTTATGAGACAAATGTATCTTAATTTTAATAGATCATTTGATCCCTCAATCACTGAACAACGGATCAACTCTATTGAAAAGATATTCTCCATCCTTCAATGTTCTGAACAAGAGAAGGTTCTCTTATCTTCTTATCATTTGGAGGGTAAAGCTGATCAATGGAGGATGTTGATAAAAAGAATGAAGCATGAGGTGGAGATCGAGGCGTTGGAATGGAAGGATTTCCAGAAGATGTTTTTTGATAAATATTTTCCGCGCACCCTCCGGATTAAGATGGAAATGTACTTACTTGAACTCAAGAAAAAAGATGACAATATGTTGGAGTGTATGAGGAAAAATTCAGAAGGCTTGCACGATATGCTTCTGGCTTTGTCATTACCCCCGAATGGAAGGTTGAACACTTCTTTGGTGGGCTGAAGCCTAGCCTACAGAAAGCACTAGCGATCCGTGACTTTGACATATATGAAAAAATTGTCCGATGTGTCCTCAATGTTGAAATGGAGATTGTATAATCTCACGGGTATCATGGACATAAGAAGAGTAAGGTGGAATTCAATGCTGGAGGTCCGATGGATAAATCCAACAGTGCTAAAATGATCCAACACCCAACTTTCCAAAGGTGTGGAAAGAAGGACCCTAGAAATTTCCTGAAGGGGACAAGGAAATGTTTTAGGTGTGGAAGAGAATGGAACCTAACTGTTAACTATCGGAACGAAAGACCCGCGGCTGCGACAGAGGAGAGGAATCCTCCATTCAAACCTCAATGCATGGTTCATTGCTACAACTACAAAGAACCAGTGCATCTTTCAAATCAGTTCCATGTGCCAAGGGTTTTTAGATGCAACCAACAACCTCCAAGGTAGAAAGGGCGAGATATTTCCATCACTACTGCAGAAGTGAAACCCGAAAACGAAGTGATGACAGGTATTCTAGTTATTCATTCAAGAATAATAAATGTATGTTTTTTATTCAGGTTCTAACCATTCTTTTATATCTCAAAAGTTTAGTAGAACAATCCCATCACCACCACAAATCAAGGAAGTGAAGACGTCAGTGAGTACCTAAAATGGGTAAATCAATGCATCCCATGAATTTAACTCCTCCCCTATCATAATTTGTGGATTAAACTTTCCAATGAACCTATTCATACTCCCTCTAGTGGAATTTGATGAAATTCTTGGCATGGATTGGCTTTCCTTATATAGATCCAACAAAAATTGCCATGAGATGGAAATCACTCTCCATGTGGAGAATATACCCCCGATTCATTACAAGTTAAAGGAGGAAGATAAATCTTATTTAGATCCATAATCTCAAGTGTGGATATTACTTCCCTATGAGCACGAGTATATGGCTTAAATGATTGTGTCTAAAGAGGCAACCATCCTATAGGACATGCCTAATATGAGGGAATTTGCTGAAGTGTTTCCTGAGGAATTTCCTGGTCTTCCTCCTAGAATATATGTTGAATTATCAATTGATCATATACCTGGGGTGTTACCAATATCCAAGACTCTATTTAGAATGGATATTTTGGAGCTTGAGGAGGTGAAGAAACAACTACAGGAGAATCTGGATAAAGGGTTTGTATGCCCAAGTGCTTCACCATGGGGTGCAGCAGTCCTCTTTGTAAAAAATAAGGATGGGTCCATGTGCATTTGAATCGATTATCGTGAACTCAAAAATCCCGATAAAGAACAAGTATCCTCCCCCACAAATTGATGACTTGTTTGATTAGATTCATGGAGCACAATACTTCTCCAAGGTATATTTTCGGTCGGGATATTATCATGTAAGCCTGAAGAAGGATGATATCCCCAAGACTAATTTTTATACAACATACGGGCACTATGAATTCATAGTAATGCCTTTAATACTAACTCATCCTCCAAAAATCTTCATGGACATGTTGAATAGAGTCTTTAGTGATTACCTTGAAAAATTTTTGGTAGTCTTTATAGATGATATTCAGATATACTTCAAAACCAAGTGAGACCATGAGGAGCATTTGAGAACTATACTAGAGACACTACGGAAGGAGAATATCTATGAAAAGTACAGTAAGTGTGAGTTCTGGTTGAATGAGGTCTCATTTTTGGTCCATATTATTACAAGCAATGGGATATATGTGGATACCTCCAAAACAGATGCAATTGATGGATGACCAAGGCCAACATCAGTAAAGGGTATCCATAGATTCTTGGGGTTAGCTGAATATTATAGATGATTTGTGAGAAATTTCTCATGATTGTCTAACCCTCTTACCAATATAACTCAGAAGGGAGTAAATTTTTCTTGAAGTGATGAATATGAATAATTATTCAAGGAGTTAAAGAGGAGGCTTATCACAACAATTGTGCTCACTTTACCCAAAAGTGGATAACATTTTGTGGTATTTAGTGATGTTTCAAAGAAGTTCCTGGGATTTTTGTTGATGAAAAATGACAAAGTCATTACCTATTCTTCAATTCAATTAAAAGTTCACGAACAGAAATATCCAGCACATGACCTCAAGTTGACTGTATTGATCTTTGCTTTGAAAATTTGGCGGCATTATCTCTTTGGGGAGAAGTGTGAAATATATACAGACCAAAAAAGCCTCAAGTATATATTCACTCAAAAAGATTTGAACATGCACCAATGAAGATGGTTAGAGATGATCAAAGACTACGACTGCTCAATCCATTACAACCCTGGGAAAGCGAGCAAGGTGGCAGATGCCGTAAGTAGAATGGACCCAGCGAATCTATCATCACTGAGAATAGAAAAGGATCCAATCTTCTTAGATTTGATGAAGATAGAAATGGGAATCATAAAGAAGAGAACATCATCAATACTTTCACAAATTATTGCTCAACCATCACTTCTGGGAAGGTTGAAACATGATCAAAAATATCATGTGGGAATTTAGGAAACATTTGTTGCTATCGAAAAAGGGAAATCCTCAGAGTTTAATGTTAATGATGAAGGAATTGTGAGATTTGGGAAAATACTATGTGTTACATCATGTCTGGAGCTGAAGAAGGATCTTTTGGATGATGCAAATAGTTCAAATTTCTCTATTCACCCAGGAAACACAAAGATGTATTGAGATCTACGAGAGAATTATTGGTGGGATAATATGAAGAAGGTGATCAATGAATATACATCAAAGTGCCTGGTGTGGCAGCATGTGAAGCCAGACAGATAGAAGTCGAAGGGGATGATGAAACTATTGCCCATACCAAACGAAAAATGGGATAAAATCACCATGGACTTTGTCACCGGACTTCCAAAGACATCCAAAGGCAACAATGCAATTTGGGTTGTTGTGGACCGTCTTACAAATGCTTCACACATCATTACTATTTGGGAGGATTTCTCATTGGATCAACTGGCACAGATATATATCATGGAAGTGGTAAGGTTGCAATGATTACCACTATCTATTGTGTCCAATTGAGATCCAATATTCACCTCTATGTTTTGGAAGAGTCTTCAACATGCCCTGAATACTGAACTGAACTTCAGTACGACCGATCATCCTCAAACTAATGGAAAATCCAAGCAGACTATTTAAACACTTGAGAACATGTTGAGAGCATGCTCAATGGATTTTAAAGGAGGATGTGATCAATATCTTCCTCTATTTGAGTTATCTTATAATAAAAATTTCCACTCGATAATCCAAATGGCACCATATGAAGCCCTTTATGGGAAAACGTTTAGAACACTGGCGTGTTGGGATAAGGTCGGTGAGAGTAAGCTGCTTGGACTAGAAATGGTTGAAGAAATGGTGGATAAGGGGAAAACCATTCAGCATCATATCAAGGAAGCCCAGAGTCGACAAAAGAGTTATACAGATAACCGTCGACAAGACCTTGAGATTAAATTTGGAGACATGGTATTTCTATGCATATCTCATTGGAAGAAGTTCATGAGGTTTGGAAAGAAAGGGAAGTTAAGTTCAAGCTACATCGGCCCCTTTGAGATTCTTGATCGTGTCGGGGCTGTGGCCTATCTTTTAGCACTTCCACCTACCATGGACAAAGTACATGATGTCTTTTATGTATCCCTCTTAAGGAATTACATACCAGACCCTTCACATGCACTCTCTTCAGAGGTGGTACAGTTAGAGGATGATATTTTTTATGAGGATCAACCGGTTAAGATCTTAGATCGTAGAGAAAAAGTTCTATAAAATAAGATAATGCACCTTGTCAAGGTGTTGTGGTGAAACCACAAGTTTGAAGAAGCAATGTGGGAATCATAGGAAATGATGAAGCAGAGTTACACACATCTGTTTTAGTGCTGGAAAATAAAATTTCGAGGGAGAAATTATTTAAGGGGGGAAGATTATAACGACCCAAAAATTCATTAATAGACATCCTTATTGATCTAATTAAATGTAACTTTATATAAAATGTTTATATAAAATGTAAACTTATTTGGTTTTATGTTTTTGGATTTTAAAATACTATTATGAATTGTGACCATTGCTAGTATAGATGTTGAACAGTGATCATATGATTAGTATAAATATAGGGATTTAACAAATCCAATTTACTAAAACAAAGGAAACAATGGCCTCATCCAGTAGACGTGCCCCATACGAAGCCCATTTTTCAAAGCTCGTAAGAGAGGTTGCATCTTTGGACTTTGATCTTGAACAAACCCATGCCGACCATGAATATGTTATGCTTGAGAGGGACCGCCCACGAGAGAAGTGGATGTTGATAGAGATTACCACCCGAGCAATGTTATCTGAGCCACCCCAACAGTCTGTCACTATCACACACCTTACTCTTCGGTCTTATGAAGGTGTTATAAGGGGTTATGTAATAAGACCTTAGCACTATCGTTATGTACATTATTTTTGTATATAATAATGAATATACTTCCATTTAATTATTGTTACATTGTAAATAGGTTTAAAAGATCAAATAATATATTTAGTTAAAGATCAATTAAGAAATATATTATGATGAATTAATGGATTTTTGAATTAAATAATATTTTAATAAAATGATAATATTATTATGAAATTAATTTTTAGTAAATTTAAATGATCATATAATTTTATGAATGCAATTGTAATTTTTATTAAGGTTTGAAAGCCATTTTTGTCAAAACCCGTGAAATTTTGAAAAATGTTGGTTTTTATTTTATAAGTGAATATTAAAATATATAGAAAATGATTTAGATAAAAGAAATATTATTTCTCTAATCAAGATGTTGTAATTATCCAGTGGTAAATTTTTCATAATTTTCTGAGACAATCAAATGTTTGGGTAAAAATTAAATACCTTTTAAATATATAATGTGATTTATGACTTCAAAATGACCCAATAGTGATGTAATAAATTACTATAATCATTATGTTGGACCAATATATGTTTTAACATTAAAATAAAGATATTTTGGGTTTGTTTGGTTTATTTTACAAAGCATTAATGGACCCTTCAATACATATTAAACATCTTGTCTTTATAAATTGTTTTCATCGGGAGTGTGACTCACCCCCACATAATAAACCGCACTATTTTAAGTCTTTAGGACTTTGGAATTATATAATATTGTTTTTCACATCCTTTTTTCAAAAATCATGGGCATAAACCATGTTCTGGTTTGTAGTTTTGATTAGTTTAATGTGATGTGTCCAAAACCTAAATAACAAAAAATTTCCTCACCTTTCCAAGATAAACCCACCCATGATCCCACTTCATCCTCAATAAAAGCCTTTGGATTTCATTCAACATCTTCCTTAAATTCTATATAATCCTCAAAAGGTGCCTCAATCTCCCAATAAGCCTCTCTCAAGCCTCTATGAAGCCTTTGGAAGCACACATCCAAGTAAGGGTTTTTCTTCCTATCTCATTTTTGTCCAATTTTCTTAATATTGTTATACCCTTTTTATTTCAATTTTAAATGTTAGGGTATGGTTTCACACCTCCCACATAATTCCCTCTTTATTTTTGAATGATGGGAGAAACCTTTCTCTCTCATTAAATGCCTCCCATGTACACCCATTACTATGCCGAAATTCCAAAAGGAATTTTTGTCTCCTCTTTTACATTCAAGGAATTATTTTTTATAATGACACTAAATTCCATTAAAATTGTTGATAAATGTTTATATATGACCCCATTACAGTACATTTAATGTAAATATGATGATACACCCCCTTCTCTTTCATCAACCATTTTTATGAATTCTTACATCACGCAGTTACGCTGTCGAAATTTCATCGATTTTCTAAGCCAATGTCATTGTGTTGTGAATACCATGCCCATTTCTCTATCAAGGGTATTCAACTTTATGAAAATTTACTTATTGATTAAAAAGTTTCATGTATGAATCCCACATTCCTTTATCATTTAATAAAGGATTATGTTTTATGAATCCATGTTATGGGATCCATGTGGCACACTTATGCATGAAATGAAATGTTTAAGAAGGGTGCAACCTTATAGCGTTCCAATGCATCGGGTAAAGTATAATACCATGATACATAATGTGAAATGGGTGTTTAATCATGCTAATTCAAGTGCAATGAGTTTTTACTCGTTCTTCATGTGCAATGAGGATATACTCATGCTCCATGTGTAATGAAACTTGGCTCATGCTAATTCCATGTTAAGTGTTGTTGCCAGATTTCCATCTTATGATTATTATGCTTTATCATGCCTTTATGTTTATACTTTTATTGTGCTCTATTGATATTCCTATTGTCTAACATGTATTGTATTAATCATGTTATTCAATGATTATTCCCTTACTGGGATTTATAGCTCAACATTTTCTTATGCATGTCCTCTCGTAATCCCATTCAATGCTAAGTACGAGGGAATGCAGTGGTCATGTGAATGAAGTTTTCAATATAGATGTTGTAATTCATTTTTAAGTTGTTATGTAATGATACTAAGCCAAAAAGACACTAGACCTCTCAATATTCTATATTTTATCAAGTGAAGAATACATAATAAATTATGTTTAATTGTGTAATAAAAGATCAGGGTTGTCATAAATATACTTATTTGAAAGTTATAATTTCATCCTCATCTTTCTCCAATTTATTTGTATTCAAGATGGATCTCTCATAACTTAAAGACTAGAATCAACTTCCATGGATCAGAAAATCTTAAAACGTATAACTATATGTTCCTATTATATGTATAAATTAACCAAAAACAAAATGGTCAGTAAAATATAATATAATTCTATAAAAAAGAATAATCATTTTCATGAATAAAACAGCTTTAATCTTGAAAACTAAATTATAATACCCAATGTTCAACATATATCATTCAATAATAACTCTCCTTAAAATTCCTTAAAATATTATAGACTAAAATTGAAAAAATAGAAGGATTTTATCACATAGTCTTCTAAGATAAATTTAATATTTATCTTAAAAAAATAACAATCACACATAAAGTATCATAAAAAATATAATCGCCTTATTTAGATAATCACCAAAATATGTTAATTATTTCAATAAATAACCTCAATCATAAAAAATCCATAATTAAATATTACATTCTACTAAAATACAAGTCAAAAATTACTCCTAAGATAAAATATCATAATATCATATTTAACATAATCATATAAGGTTCCCAAAATAGTAAACATCTTTTGAAGGAAAATTAATCACTTAATAAAAAATTCATTTTTCCAGTCCCCTGGTTATCTATAGGATAAAATATATGTTCCCAAAATAAACTAATTTTTCATTGATCAAATTTTTTAACTAAAAATAAAAATATCATACTAACCGAGGCTTCATACAGTCCAGTGGTAAGCAATTCAACCATGTTTCTCTTTGGTAGTGGGTTTGATCCCAAATGCCTTGCGTGACGTGACAGGTTATCCCATGGCCTTCGGAATGTGCTTTTATAAAAATATATTATTATTACACTTATAAAATTATTGAAATATTAGAATCATTCTAAAAAATCTTAATATATTTAACCTTAAAGGTTATATCATACCTTCCATTTTCATCCCAAAATGTAATAACAAGTAATTACCTTAAATTTAGAGATCATAAAAACCCAAATGATTGCCAATACCTTCAATAATATGTCCAAAACATTTAAATTAATTATTTCTTAAATAATCATTTTCATTTCATAAAATTAAGGTTTACATATACCTTAAAAATTATCACCTTTTTAGAAAATTTCAAAGGTATTGATCCCATATAACATATTTTTCCAGATTAATAAATACAAAACCTACTATATACAAATCCTTATATATTCCAAAATTACTATAATATTTATAAAATACCATTATATCACAAATTTGAAAAATAAATACATAAACACATCCTTCATTCAACTTTATTTTTAAACTGATGATAGTGCCTCGCCTTCTTATTCTTTAACAATCCATTCCAACAATCAAAGATTTGAATTATATCCTTATTATTAATCAATATAAAAAAAATGTTGCATAATTTTAATATAAGAAAATAATTCAAACCATAAATCCAGAAATCAAGCTTTATTTGATATACCCTTTATCTTGAAAATCTAGACGGTAAATGGTCATTTATTCTATCGAAGTTCCCCTATTAAGAGACTTAGTAATGTCATGATTTTAAAATAAAAATAAAAATATACATGGACCCATAAAATATTTGGGGAAAATAAAAGGTTTTTGAAATGTCAAATATTTTATTACATGTAATTTAAATACTCAGAAACCTATAAAAATAAATTAAACAATATTTTTCATTAATAGTGATAATAAAATCATCAATAATGGATATGAAGATTTTTGAAGACCACTTTCCTTCCATCAATTAAAATATTCCTTAATCTATAGAAAACCATTAAAACAAAAAATGAATGATTAAATGTTAAAAATTAAAATAGTATTTATTAGGATAATACCCTTATAAGCTCCATAATACTTCAACCTTCAAATAATTTATACCCCAATTAAGTACCGTTCTAAAAACAATCTTTAAAAAAATCATTAATCTCATAGAAACCCATCTATTTAAACAAAAAATGGGTTTTTAAGGTTTCAAACATATAATCATATTTAAACTTATAAACCCATAATGATATATATAATTCTTAATTAATTCTTAAAAGAAAACATCCTAATCTCCAATGTTATCCTCTATTGGTACCAACTGTAGGGACTCAGGCTTATACAATACATATTTAATTAGTTTTAAATAAGAATTCACATTATTAAAATCTCTAGGATCTCATCAGTTTAGGGTTTTGGAGAATTAATACAAATGTTTAAATAGAAAACCCATACATTACAATTGGACAGTTACACTTTGTTTCCATTTATCCCACTGAATACAAGTCTTTAAATATAAAATATGGGTTTTCTTTGTAAAAATTATTTAAAATTCCACCCTTTATCTCATCGTTGTCCCTAATCTTTCTTAAAATCTATGAAAAACATTATAAAACTTTGGATGAGAAAAAATATTAGTAAGGGAAATATATAAATGAAACCATTGGTCTATTTTAAATCCATAAAAATATTTTAATGAAAAAGTTCTTTTCACCCTGAAAAATGGAATTATCTATTAAAAATATCCTCATATAACCTTTTTATAAAAAATTAATTTCCATGAAAACTCATTAGAAGGATTATAAAATAAAATTAGGTATCTTGGGACATCATTTTTCATATCACTCATTCAAATGGAGTAACCAATATAGAAAACCTATAACTAGAGAGTACCCAATGCATTGGAGGTTATAACAAAACCAACCATCCTTGTTTTATCATGAAACTACCCATCATTAGTTAATAACATTACCAAATATCAAGGGTATATCAATGAACCACCAATATTTGGTTTATATTAGAACTATTAATCATCATAAAAAATTCCTTAGAACCATAAAATCAACATAAATAATAATATATTGCTTTATAAAACACTCTTTTCAGAAAAAACTTTCGATTTAGAATTCACTCATTTTTATAAACGGTTCACATATAATGGAATAAAATTTCTTTAAAAGTAACCGTATAAAATTATAAATTAATCTTAAAAATATTAAGGTTAAAATATGGTGGGAAATTCCCTTCATTCAATTAATATAATAAAAAAACAATCCTTTTGACCTTTGTAAAAGTAACTTTAAATTATTTTTAATGAAAGTCCCTTATATAAAACCATAAAAATATACATTTTTAAAACTTTTTGAGAGAAATTATAGAATTAATGTTTTCAAAATATCCTTTTAAATATAAATTTATTCATAATTTTTTTTATAAAATGTACATAAAATAAAATTACTTGAAAAGTAATTATGTATAAAATTTTAAGTGAGTTTTTAAGTTAAAGTGTCCCTTAAAAATGTCATATCATTGAAGTGAGTATTAAGAAAATTAATCAAGTATGCGTATCTAATAAAAATATACATTAAAAATGTAAAACAATAATATAATAAAAATTAATTTCACACATAATATTATCATGACTTAATAAAATAAGTATAATTTTATATCAGTGAAAATAAATTCCATTAAGAATTCTCTTAAAACATTGTAATTAATCGAATCGTATGCCCCATAAAAGAATGAACATTTTTAGAAAAATTAAATATCTTGATAATAAATAAATTCAAGATATAAAATTTTAAAGTTACAACATATATTCACCATATAAAATAATATAGATTCATGTCATCAAAATATGACGCAATAAATAAAACTGAGATGAATTACCTTTTTAAATTTCTGCAGTATAATGACAACACATAAAAATTAATAAAATGGTTTAATGAGATTTAAAGGCATCACTAATTACTTGAACATAAAAATAATTTTAACATGGATTTGAAAAATAATATCCCATTATTTTGAATTATAAATGAAATTCATTAAATAAAGAATGTGTTTGAATGGAAAATAACGAAGAGAGTGGTGTCCCTTACCTTACGTTTGAATGTTTTGCACTTTATCTTAATATCATGGATAATAAAATGAAATTAATTAATTAAAATAATTCTACACAAAAATTTTATATATTATAATTTTATTATATTCATTTATGGTAATTTTTGATAGTTATTATGTTCATTTTTGTTGTTCTGGGAGCATTCGTTTCATGGTTTCATGGTCTGTTCACTTGAGTATAATTATGTATATTCTCATAAAATGGGAATAAAAATCCATAAGTGGGATAAAATGATATTAATTCACATAAATAATTTAATATGGTCCCATATATCTTCTTTTTCTAATAAAAGAATGATTCATTTCATAAAACATTAATGATAAATGTTTTGATTATTTTCATAGTTTTTTCGACCACCACAAATTCATTTTATTTTTTTAATATTATTTTTATATAATAGTTCTAGAACATGAAATAAATTAAAATATACACATTATAATATTATTTATTCATAATAATAGTTTTATGTACATATATGAAGGTGGTAATGGAAAACAAAAAATATTATCCATAGAAACAATTAACCGCCTTAATTTTGGAAATGGTTTCACTTATATGAATAAGAGGAGATGAAAAAGGAGATGAAAATATGATATTACATCAGAAATATGAAATTAAATTATATAAATTATTATGGAGTTATTATTCCCTTAGGAATTAATTTGGTGAGGATAATTTATAAGAAAAATAAATCAAATTAGGAGAGGGGGTTTGAGAAACTTACCTCTTGAATAACACCTCCTTGAAGGATCACTTAATGAACATGGAATTGGACTTTGAATGAGGCCTAAAGAACATGGATATCAGGAGAGTGGGAAGGATAGTTTTTAAAAGATAATTTAATACATTCAATCCATGTTAGGATAAATATGTTATCAAGGATTGATTTTTATAGTTGAGGATGGTTAGTTTTAACTGATTAAATAATTATTATTTTATATTTAAATCCAAACAGATTTGGGTTGAATTAATTCAAATGAATTAGATTGATAATTATTTTTTAAATGATAATTATTGAAAAGAAACAAATTAAAAACCCATTTAAATTTTATTTTTAGTTATTTTAATAATTTATCCTTTAACTTTAACATGTTTCATTTTTTATATACTACGGTAGACCGTTCTTTACCATGGAAACTTATTTATGACTAAAAATGAAAAATAGAATACTACCTAATTTGTAAATTCTGATTCAAAATATTTAATCCATTTTAATAAATTCCATTTACATAATTGAGATAATTAAATTTAAAACATAACCCACATACATGATGAAAAAACAGATTTTCAAGAAGTGTATTTTTCAAGGAAAAGATGATTTTATATTAACTCTATAAATAATAATAATCATTACATGAAACTAAATAAATATTTAATGACATATAATCTATAAATTTATTTTAAGACATTTCCTATTATGTATTATTTTAATTAATATGAGAAACATTATGTACTTTAAAATAGTTAAAAAATCCATTTTTATACTCAAAAATAAAATTATTCTAAAATATAATATAAAGATGATTCGTTATAATTTAAGTAAATTAAATATAAATAAATAATAATTATGTTACATTAAATCAAATACAAAACATAATTATGTTTTAAAATTTATTAATTTATTAGAAAGAGGTGATATATTTAAAAAAATCGGTATTTTCACTATTCATTGGAAAGCAAATATTTTTTTGGAAAATCCTAAAATTTTTCCAAAATTAAAACTTTATTATTAGTTACATTTGTTTAGTTTTATAAAATAAGTACTCTAAAATTTTTAGAAATTAATTATAATATTCACTCATAAAATTTCATAAAACCCATTTTAAAAAAAAATTAAAATTACTTTACTAAATATTTGAGTGACTTTTTATATGAAATTAATTGATACATTATCAATAAAGAGAAAAATTATATATTTCATAATTACATTAATAATATTCCTTTTCCCCAATTTAATGCCTAGGTAATAATGATCACATTTAAATAATAAGATTACATTGTTTATTAAAACTCAGAGTTATGTACTTTGTACGCTACCGAACATAGTATTTTATTAGAAAAATATCTAAATGTTATAGAATAACTAAAAACCCAAGAAATAATATAATATGAAAATCATGTAGAAAAAAAGAGTATGATGAAATATAAGATCTAGAAAATAAAAAATCATCATATATTTATGAGATCAAGATACACATGTTAATGATTACAGAATAAAAAATATAGTGCCAGATCATGAAGAGAAATGGACTCAAAAATAATATGAAATGTTTTAGAGAAAATAAATAGGTATCACTATTCAAAATTATTTAAATAATGTTTGAGAATAATTCACAAAACAAACTGAGGTAAAAAGTGAATCTTTATTTGGTGGTGAGATGGGAAACTCTTATAAGTTATATAAAACCATTCCAAATATTTAACAAACTAGATATAGGTTTTATAATAATATGTGTTCTAAAATAAATCTCAATCCTATTATGAAAAAGGATAATAATAGGAAATTATCCATTTAAAATGAAGAATTTATGTCAATCAAATGACAAATCACTATGGAAAATATGAATCATGATGGATGATAACAGTACTATTCTGGAAATGTCTAGATGAAATCACAGAGATAACAATTTTAAGATTATTATTGTTGCAATAAATTTTTTACCCATAACCTACATGTGTTTTTCTGACATGTATTTACATGGTAGGAGGAAAGACAAGGGTAGTTTTGGTGTGAAAATTATTATGAAGACTAAAATGTATACAATTTTCATAAAAACTAATTTACATAAATTTTTTTTAAGTTAATAGAGAACTAAAAAAACATTTTAATGAACAATATATGTCAATAATTTTTGAGTTTTAAAGGAATGAATGGTCTTGTGTGAGGGTAATCCCTCTACTGAAATGTTTCCTCTAAGGCACAAATAGGTCACCCACTATTCCCATATTCATTTATATTTCTCTACTATCTTGTAGGGAAATAAATGATATGTTTTAGGTTATCACTTATATAATGTAAAAAGGATGATTTATTCAATATGTATATCCATGATGAATAGTATCAATGTCCATCCATTAATGGTATCTCTTTTAAGAATAATGTTGTACTTTTTTTTTCAAGAAAACATAGAATGGTGGTATGATAATCAGATTCCTTTATTATTAATATATTAAATGTATTTATAAAGGGGGAGTTCCAGTTTATCAAAATATAAAGTACAGGTAAAGTTATATATAATTCACATAAAATATTTTGATGATGTGTTGAGTTATATCTAGTAATTGTTTCCCAAAAATATTTAATAAAACCCATATTTTTATATATCTATTATTTTTTACACAAAGTTAAGTCACGTAAACTTAGTGTATATAAATAAAAGGATATTTACTATATAAAATGTTATATTATACCTCTATATAAAGTAAAAAAAGAATGAGAATATATTTGTGAGAAGATGATATGGGAAGAACCGATTATTCAACATTTACATATGGTTATCAAAAAAGGTGAGACGAAAAAAAGGGGAAAATATAAGAAATGAAATAATTTGGTTAATTAACTTGATCTGATTTTATATGGTCTATGGTGTTTTCAAACATTTTTTTGTTGAAAAAAATACAAAGGGGTAAAATATTGGGATTATTTCTTTTTATTATATTTGATGTAAATTACAGAGGATGGGTTTTTATAGAGAAGAAAATGGAAAAGTTTATCAATCAAGTAATGTATAATACATTACTATAGTTTATGGATTATTGAGAAGAAAAACTCCCAACATGGGAATTTGGAAAGGGGAAATTAAATAGTGGTCCCCATGTTTAGATTTATTCTCACTTAAGATACACTATTCCTCCCCACATGGGGGATATATTGGTTGTGGTTCATGGAAGAAGATCTGGATTGAAAAATGTTGTTTGCAATGTCCAACATGGTTAATCCCATTCTGGAGAGGTGGGTGTGGTGATCATTATGTATCCTATGGTAACATGGGTAAGAATAATATATTCATTGTGATTATTTTAGTGTGATGGATGAGTGCCTATGAAAATGAGAAATATTATAGGACCATGATGTGGTGACCAAAGTGTTAACATCAGTACAGTCAAAGGTATTACACCATTTCATGATTAAGGGAGTTCCTGTATGTGACATGTATAAATAGGGATAATTAATTGTAGTTATTAATGAATAGATATTGAGTGAATAAAAAATCATTATCTTTATTTTTAATCAATGATTATATTATGGTTTATAAGAGTTTATAGTTATCTTAATTATGGATTAATTTCTAGATTAAATCACACTAAAAAATGAGTAATCTTTTTTGATGATGAAAATTATAGAGAAAATCATGGAGGATATTTGTGAGGAGTTATGAGATGTTTTCATATCCCATTATTATGACAAAAAATAGAAATTTAATTTCCTAGGATACGATAATTATTTTAAGTTGATTGAATAATATGATATGTAGAGAAGATGTGAACCCTTGATCAATTGCTAAGAGTAATTAAAAGCACATAGTGCTATGTATGTGACAAAAATAATACACATGAGGTAAAATTAAGGCATGATACTCTCTATATTAAGGTGAGAAGTCCCATATATTCAGTAATGTAGATGATGTTTTAAGAGAATATTGTGTAAATCATCAATTCTTAAGTATTTTAATGGAGTATACATGAAAATGTTTTGATTCATCTATTTACGGAGGAGGACAATCATCAAAAGGTGTAGTGATATCTTTGAGTTTATAAGAGGTATTTGTTTGGATCAAATATACAAAATAGATTTATCGTATAGTTAAATGTGAAAGTTAATGGGACAAAATGGTTTCTATTATGTGAAATATTGTTTCAGTTGTGGATAATCCCTTTTGGGGGACTGGCCAACATAGTAATATGTAGTCATGGGTAGCTGAACATTGTTATTTTTTTGGGTCATGCAATTTATATTATATTCTATTATGAGGAACTATTTAAAAATTATTTTTAGTGGATTAAGAATCTTCACAAGATAAATTGGTTTAGTTTTAAAGGGACTACTTCATAAAATAAAAATAGATCATTGGTTCACTCCTTCCCCATCTTTGTGATATGATCAGATCCTAATAAAAAAGGAGACGAAAAGGGCTATATCATAGACAGTATAAAATTTAAAAATATGTTTGATACTAATTTTATTATATCATCATGGTTAAAGTTAATTTTATGGAGGATTAAGAGTAAATAAACATGAAATACATGGTTATTAATTGTATAACTTCATTGGAAAACCACCTCCCACTTAATCCAGAAAAATTCCTTAGTTAGTCCTTTTGTGATACCAAAACCTATAAGATATTTGGAGGAGAGTATAGAAGGTATTTGGGAAAGTTATGATGGAGTTAGAGTGCTCAAGGTGTATAATGAATTGATGAGAGGATGTTCTCTTTTATAATTGAGTATATTGTTAATCTTGAAAATATTAATAACATTGAAAGAAATAATAAGTCCTTAATAACGTAAAGTGGTACAAAATTAAAATATTTGGAGCCTAGACTAAGGATGACTTGAAAATAATCCATATAATCAAATTTAATCAAATTTTTATCATATTTTGAACCTTATATCATAGGCTTTAATCCCCCCATTAACTATTTTAACCACCACAATTGAGAATTGTTTTTCGAAGATTACTATTTATAATAAAAAAAATTAATTGACCTTAAAAAAAAATTCAACACTCCCACACCAAATAAGAAAGAATTTCAACATATTAAATGTAAAATTTTGGTAAAAATAAATTTTAATATAAATACAAAAACCATAATGAAAATAGTTTTTAGTAAAATGACATTTTCTAGAATAATAATGATTATATACCAAAATCATGTATAATATACATTATTTTTGAAATAATTGGATTTTTGTAGAAAAAATGGGAATAATTGAAATTTAAAATTAATCCAAAATATAATGTAGAATTTAAAATAATTGAAAATAAATGGTGGTTGTAATAAAAATTATCATTTTTAAATCTTCACCAAAAATTTATTTTTCAAAAAAAACCCCAAAAATTAATCATTTTATAAATTAAATACATTGATTTTAAAAATAAATTCCATTTATAAAATTTGAAATCATAAACCATGAAAATTATCTACAAAAAAACCAATTAATATCTGGGAAAATAATTTATTTAAATAAATCAATTCCATTTTCTATTAACGTGAATTTATAAAATGAGTATATAAAAGCCATAAATAAAGGGTTATTTCTGGTATTAAATAGGTTATCATGAGTGAAATCAAATGATTTATATAATTATTTTTTTTATAGTTCAAATAAAAAAATCAAGTATACTCTTACTT
Organism: Viscum album; assembly: GCA_963277665.1. Lineage (NCBI taxonomy): Eukaryota > Viridiplantae > Streptophyta > Magnoliopsida > Santalales > Viscaceae > Viscum > Viscum album. The sequence continues at coordinate 513,503,675 of OY728145.1, forward strand.
GTTATCATTGTGGTATTTTTTGGATTCTATACAAATGATTGTTATTTTCAATTCCTTCAAATCCACGGTGTTAATAGTGCATACATTTTCAATGTTATACGTAACATTAAGTGTGTGATTTTTTTCTATAAGTAAATAGTTAGGGTTGCCTAAACCTCTTATTTCTAATAGTGGTGAACCCAAAAGAATATGGATATAATAAATAATCACTATTTTAAATATTTGTATGATGTTTTAGGAAGACCAAAAATGAAAAATCAGATATTGGAAACTCAATATTTAGAGACATCTAAAATATATACTTCTTATTAAATTGATGAAATTTATATAGATAATTTTGAAGGAGTGTTTCACAGAACATGTGATTATAACTTTATAGGAATCATTTTTTCTCTCATATCCTTGTAATAGTAGTTTCTTGGTGTGAGGGTACTATTATTAATAGGGCAAGACAACTTGATAAATTTTTTATCATCGATGGTGTAGGTGATGAAGTATATTGGATGTCAGCCCTTGGGTGGCTCAAGGCGTGGGTTCGATACAGCTAGTCATGACATTGTGAAATTTGAATATTTTGGCCACATGGAATTGTCTTTTGAGGGGGTACTAGTTATGGTGGTGTTTGGAAGGCGATGTTGACACACTAATATATGACGATGGGGAATAATGATGGATGGTGACATGGTAATGCTGGTGATCTTAAATAGTGATTCTTAGATGTGGTGTTATTTTTTATTTTCTAATTTTTAACTTAGATGAGGTTGTTATTTGGGTTCCCTCTTGGTATGTAGGTTTCAGATAATCCCTAAATGTGGCACTTGGAAAATAAAATACAAAACTAATTTTCAATTTGTATACTCATTATCTTCCTATTTATCGGAATATTGGCATGACATGTTTTTAAGTTTTCATTTTTAAATTATTAATGATATTACAATTTTATCATTTGGTTTACTCACATGTGTTATCTCATATTTCTTATTTTATGTTTTAGAATGATTGTTTCAATTAGCCTGTTTCTTATTAGTCTATTACAATGTGTTATTTTGTATCTTTACTATAAATGATAGGTTTCATAACTTTTTATATTTGTTCCTTTGAATATTATTATATATTTTTTTATAAATCAATTTAGTTATTTATATTTCTATACGATAATTTTACATGAGCTAAATTCACTATCATATTTTAAAGGTAATAATTTGATTAAGGGGGAGATTTTACTTTTCAATACAAATTTCCTCTTTCTATTATGCATGAGTTTGGTGGGGGGGGGGGGTAAATATTTGGAACTATTTGTATTTCAGCTAAGCATTATATGTCTATTTTACATTATTAAATAATTTTTAGTTATTCATTAGGTTTATATTTTTAATAAATAAGAGTTAACTTCTATATTATGTTAGGTATCAAAATGGGGAGAATACTAGAAATATTTAAGTTGGGTTTTTATCACTTCATAAATATTTAAATCTTGCGTTTACAACATTTTTTTCTTTAAAAAAGGGGGAGAAATTTTTATTTATTATTTAATTATCCATATTTACTATTTAGGTTTTTATTTATTTTTATTTATATTTTTACATGATATGATATTTTTACCTTATCTTACAATCCATAAAAAATTTATGGTAATGTGTTTAACTTCATTAGTCTTTGAGTTGTGTAAATATTGAAAAGGGGAATATTATTGAGTGAATAGTTTTTATTTCTCTTTGTTTATGTTTTGATAATTAAATTATCCATATCACGTTAAATATTTTATCAATTTGATTTATTCAAATAGATTATTACAATTATACATTATTACATATTATTCATGGTTTATATTTGATTCTCATTATTTTAGTTTTATTTATTTTTTTTCTTTAGAATTGTCATGTTTCAAATATTGTGTTCTCCTAAAATTTCATATCTTTAGTATGTGGGTAGAATTACTTGAATCATACATATTTTTTAATGTATATTCCGAAAATACGAATGTTATCTAATTCAGACTTAACATTATTCCAACATAGAAAAATTTAGTCTATGATGAAAATTTTATAGAATTTTATTTCGGGAAGAGTATAAAATGTTTTACTCGTAAATATGAACTAAATTTGAGAAATATGAACTTATTAAAAAATTTATCGCTTATATATATTAATTTCAAGATTTTAGAGTGGTATATTTTTTATAATGGGAAAAAAGTACTCAATCAGCTAAGGATATTAAGTATGGAATTTTCTAAAATAAAAGATATTATATATTGTTTTTAGTATTAATATTTATATTAAAAACTAGAATTTAATCAAAAAAATTAAATATTGAATGATATTTCTAGAAGTTGAGGGATCTACATTTACTTACTATTGGGTTTATTATTCATAGGATAATGATTGAAAAGAAGAAAAATGAATGATATATTAGAAGATTTATTTTAACAAATTAGAATTCACAATAATTTATTAAAATACTATTACATATGAATTTAATAGAATAATATGTTAGAATTTATAATATACTTAATTAAATATTAAAATGTGGAAATGTATTGAGCCATTACATATACTGTGAGGTGAAAATTGAATATTATATAATATAGATGTGGAAAATTGTTAGACAATTAAATATTAGTTAAATAATATTATATATTCATAGAAGTTAATTTTTTCAAGAATCGATGTTTTGAATTTTATATCTTGGAAGATTTATATTTTAATTCCATCAAAACTCTTGAAGATTAATTTTTTTATATGAATATGCATTCATAAGATTCATTGATATATTTATTGGAAGATAGTTTAGATGAATATGTTTTAGAAGTTATTAACCTCTAATTTTGATTGGATTAAAAATCATATTCCATGATATATGATCTTAGTAATGACATTAAAATTCTAATACTTGTTCTTTTGATTGAGTTTTAGCTAGATATTTTAGGGAATAACCATAGAATGTATTCTGATTTTCTTGGAAAAATAAAGTGGAGTTTCTTAGTGATATTTTATAATATATTTATAGCATAAATCATGATTTTATTCATTGTTTTATTTCAAGAAGGAAAGGATTAAACAAATATGTCATTATTATTGAGAATATTATAGCCTAAATTGAATATTTTTATTTTTACTTATTTAAGGAAGACTGTGATAATTATATTGTTTCAAAATTATAAATATGTTTTTAAGAAGATTCATAAGTAGAGATCACATATTATATATAAACAATTGTTACACCAAAAATTCTACTAAGTACTAATACATGAAATATAAAAAAAATAGAAATTCAAATAATCTATGATTTGGATTATTTATTTCAACTACAATATATATCACATTTTATGGATGAAATCAATTAACGAAGTAATGGAATTAAAAATAGAGTATGAGAAGAATAATATAGTTAATATTTTAAAATGATGATTATTTAAAGTTTATATTGGGTTTATTTCATATAAAATTATTGTAAAGATATTTTTATGATATACACATTCTAAAGATTCATTTTATGGTGAAGGTTTATATTCATTTAGTTTTGTTTGTTTGCAAATTTATATTGGAGATGTTTTCCATTTCATGGTCTCATAAATTTTTATTTCATATATAAATTTCATGTTCACAATAGTGTAGGTTAAGTTTATAATTTTTTTATCAATATATGGGTGAGTGTAAAATGCTTGATTAGTTGTGAGGTCTGTAGTAAAAGGATCCTAATTCCTAGTAAAAACATTATAGTACCAAGTTTTAACTTGTTACATTCATTTGGGTAATTCCAAAGGAAGGATCTGAATGAAAATCATTAAACCAATATTGGGTGTTGGTGTAGTAGACCATTTTATGGTCTTATATCCTCAAACCACTATAAAAACTTCATCTGTCAGTCTCCTCAATACTTTATTTTATTTAAACAAAAAATATAATTAAATGATAAATATATATTCCATAAAATTAAAATGTAAATTTTTAGTATTGTTTAAATATTTAAATATCTCAATTCACCACTTCTATGAAGTCATTGTAATAAAATATTATTGGATAATATATAATGTTTCTCAAAATATAATAAATAATATTTTTCTAGAATATATGATTATAAATTCGATTGTTCCCTCTTTCTTAGAGGAAAATTATAGAGTATAAAATTTTTATTATGTCAAAAGAATGATATTTTTTATATAAAAATAATACAAAGGATTAATTCCAAGTATCATTTTATATATAAAAAATAAATTATTTTATTCAATAAAAAGTATTAATTTTTATTTATTCGGTATGAATATAATTAATGAATGTATATAAAAATATAATTAAGAAGAACTTTATAAAAATTATTTATTGTAAATGAGGTCCAAAACTAAGAAATAAGATAATTTTTCATATAATATTACCTTCCAATGTCCCTCTTATGTCTTGAAACATCATAAATAAAATAAATAGAAATTGATAGGAAATACATTTAATTTCATTTAGATGCTTCTGTAATCATGCACCTCCAAACATTATTCATGATAAAGAGTGCTTAATTTTAATTATATATCATACCTAATAAAAAGAGGAGAAAATGGTTACTCAATATGATGTTTTATAGATGAATCCAAAAATATTAGTAGAATTAAAATATTTTTAATGCTATAACTTTTTTAGAGCCTTGTACAAAATATACATCATAATTATTCCTAAAATATCACAACTTCTAAGTCCACTAGAAATAGTTTCACACTATAAACAATGTTAATTTTAAAATAATAGGTCATTCACACCATGGTTGTTGAATATAAATGTGACGGTGATCATCTAATGTGACACATTGATGGAGATAGTTTGAAGGCACTAAATCCATGATAACTAGATCCTTGATGATTAACACTATAATGATACCCCTATAACCATTTAAAACTATTTGAAGAGTCAATTTCTCAAACATAATCATGTATTATTTATTTAAATAAATATTAGTATAATCTATATTACCTCAGTCATTGTGTAGGAGAAACATAAGATGACTCCAAATTTTCACTATAATCTCCAACATTATTTAGATTAAATCAACCAAGATATTCACTGAAAGACATAATCCCTCATGAAACTTGTACATCCAATGATTATGCGGTACTATTCCGTAAAAATATAATCATATATTTATAATAGAATCTAATCAAGGGGAATTCATTATCCCATTGGTATAAAGTTCAAGATTCTATATGAGTATTTTAATAAACCAGACTAAAATATTACATAATCTAGATATTTATGTCAATAATTCTTTATCATACATTAGATTATTTTTTAGGTTTCGAGATTTACATAAGTAATCTATTACTAAATCATAATATAACTATATAATATAAAGTTGACACTTATGACTTGTATCCATGTCACACTATGTAAAACGTTTAAAAGAAAAAATGTTTTCATTTCATGAAAAATATTCATGTATATAACCTTGAAATGTTTCATGAACTTAGTATCCTTAAATTTAATGAATTTTATTTTGAAAATTTGGCATGGGAACAAAAATATCATCAATGAATATAAAAATAAATAAATCCTTTAGTCCATTGAAAATGTTAAAGATCATGTAAAATTTACCTTTATCTCAAAAATTATTTTAGAATATAAAATAAAAATCACATGACAGAAAAAAATATTTTCCAAAGTAATCATTTAATAACCTATAACAATCAATTAGAAAATCTTTTCAATAACTTAGATAATCACAACTATAACCATTTTAAAACCCATTTCAGATGTAACTAGAGCCAAGTTAAATCCACAAGATAAACCCTTTGGAAAGTCTCTTATTCATCCATTTTATGTAAAGGAACATTACCCAATTAATTGAAGTTCTATCTTTTCCTACCAATCATTTATTCTATAATGGACTCACTCGGGGCTATCTGGGAACACCCATCATATAAGTAGTAAAATGCTCATACAGTTCTATTTGGTTGAACCCATTTCAAATATATAATGATCAAGTACCTTATCATGAATAATATTTTTTATTCGTGAAATTTTTCATCATAAAAAAGTTGAAAAACTCTTATAAACATGTAATAAAATCACTTTTGGATATCAAAATGCCATTTTTTAAAAACCATTTTCGAATACCAAAATAAACGTTCTTTGGAAAAACAATTTTCAATACAAAAATAACCAAAAAATAGAAAATTAGTTTTCATTTAAGGAACCTGAATTATTTCAAAGGAATTAAAATGTAAAATAATGGCTATGAGAGTGGAAATATTCACTTTGGCTACGTTTGTTAAGAATAAAACATTCTTTTTTTTCTTCAAAATTTTTGGTAAAGAAAACATAAAACAATTCATTTAGAAAGACTATTAAAATAATGTAAAATAAGAGACCTTAAATTTTATTTATAAATATTTAATTTCTATAAAAAAATTTCTAAAAAATAATTTTAAAAACATGGACATGGAAAAGAAAGGGTTGGATGGAAAAAATTAAAATAGTTAATTTTTTATAGAAAAGTCCCTATTAACTTTAGATATATTTGAATCATAAGGAACATGAAATAATAACATTAAAAAATTATATATATCATTAAAATATATAAATTTATGATATAATAATTCAAAGGGGATACATATACACCATATAAAAAATTAAATGTATATAACATCAAAATATGACTCAATGAAATAAAATTTGAGATGAAGTCCCTTAACTTGAGTCCAACTTCCCACATGTGTCCTTATAATCTCAAATAATAAAATTATATTAATTATTTAATTGAATTATAAACTGTTTAACGTTTTTTACTAATTTTATTTCACTCATTTTCATGTTATATACAATTACTTTATCAATTAAGTTTATGTCAGATATTTTGAACATTTTCAGCTTAAGTGTCAAACATGGCTTTTGTAGGATGATTATGGTCAAAGAGGACATTATTAAAGTATATATAAAATAAAAATAATGAAAAAATTACCATATTTATATATTAATTATACCTTAAATACCAAACAGGAATGATGGTTTTGATAAATTATGTATGTTACGATCATGGACGCAAGAGTAACGTTTTCATTTTTCAATGATCATTATGGAGAGGTGAGTCATATTTTATCCTTAAATAATAATAATAATAATATAAAATAGACCATATAATTTGTTTATGTATACTTATATATATCATCTATTTTTTTTGTGATGAATAATGGGTCACATTGCTTCGTGAAGGTGGTGGTCTGCATGTTCACGAATGACATTATCATTTCTCTATGAGTGAAAAGGTAAGAAATAAAATGATATATTATTTTTTAGTAATTATAAATATTTCATTAATATCAAAATTATTTTATATATATCATATATATTCATTATATTTACCTTTATTACATTCTATGTAAAATATTAGTGAAAAATGAATCACTACACTTCGAGACGCAATAGTCTGTAGTACACATAAGCGACATTATCATTTCCCATAAGAAATGAAAAGTAAAAAAGGTATGTATGATATATTTACTATGTAGGTATAGGTTTTTTTATAAATATTATATATATACCATATATCCATCATCACACCCAACCATGTGATGTGCTAATGGAAAAAAGGAATGATATTAGTTCACGAGGTGGTAGTATTCCGTACACATGAATAATGATTTTTTAACCTATTCGATGGAAGAAAAGAATTATTTAGGTTATTAAATTATCCTAATAAAATCTAAATATATTTAATATATTTATTTTATTCTATAATAAATTTTTCAAGATAATTTATGTGTTTGTATAAGAAATAAAATAAAAACACTCGTTGAAGAACATTACCTATTCTTTAGGACACTTATTTTGGCTTTCACAAAAGGCCTTCCTTGAAAAAATTATGACTATAATAAGTCTTGTAGGATTATATTAGGAAATTATAGAAGTTATTTTTTGTATTTCTTGTTTGAAACAATGGGTTTTGAGGTGTGATGAGAGGAGGAGAGGGCGTGGCCTTTTATAAATGGGTTGAGTGGCACACTTGTTATTTTTAAAAATAATGAATTCAAACAACTTTTTTTTCATTTCATAAGGATAAAATAATTGAAACTTATATAAAACACAAGTTATATGGAGAAAATAGTTCCAAAAAAATGTATTTTAGACATGTTTTAGGTCATTTAAATTCTTATCTTTTTAATTTTCCTCTAGTAAATTCATTTTTTACTTAACTACTGTAATTTATTTTTACTATTTTTAATATTCATTTTGGTAAAAATTTATTTTAACTTATTATAATATATAAATTATCAATATTAAAAATATGGAATACATTTTACCAAATTAAATTCATATAATGGGGATAATTCATTTTAAAATGAAACCCGTAGATGCAACAAAAAAGCAGGTTTTTTAGTAGTGTATTTTTTGAGAAAAAAGATTATATATTAACTCTATGACTAGTAATAATAATTTATAAAAATAAATTAATATTTAATGATAAATAGTATATAAATCACATTTGAAACATTCCAAATTTTCTTTTATTTAAATTAAATAAGATATATAAACATTACCCATTTTAAAATAGTGTTTAAAAAACCCATATTTAACCTGGAAATAAACTAATAATAAAAACCAATATAAAGTTGATTAAAAAGTATTTAGGTGGATTAAATATTACTAAACAATACTTTTGTTAATTTAAATAATATTTAAAACATAATGGGACTTTTAAATTACTAAATTTATTAAAAATAAAAATCTTTTTTAGAAAAATTAGTATCTTTCACTATTCATTAAAAAAATCAACATTTCATAAAAAATACAAATATAAGTATATTTTGAGATTATAATTTCAAAAAAAATATTCATATATTTATATTAAAATTCTTAAATTTATAATTTAAACTTTTAAATAAAATATAATAATAAAATATTTTTAGTTAAAACTATTTTTTTTATTTAAAATTTATGTAATATTTTTATAGTTAATATAAATATATAATTCATATTAATAAATTTGAAAATGACTTATTATATCATTTCCCAGGTTTTTAAATTATTCCCCCATTTTATAAATTATGTCATCACTATTTTAAGAAATTATAAAATATTTGGGGATTTTTTTCCTTCATAGCATTTTCAAATTCCCATGTTTCCTCTTAAACTATAGGGGTTTTCCATAAAGAATTAACATGATGAATCACCTTATTAAGTAAAAAATTTAATTTACAATCAAGAATATTAAAAGGATGTTCCTCATATGAATGTTTCTATACCAACTAAACTACATATGGGATAAAATCATGAGATAAATCTCAAACTTATTTCTTTAAAATCGAAACAAGAAATTAATTTTGTACCCAAGTTAACTCAAAAGAAAAGAAAATCTATAGAATAATGATCAAATTTATAAAGGATTCCATATGGTCCAAATAAATATCGAATTATCTTCCCTTTATTACCAAAATGAATATCAATTTTCTATGTAGAAGATCTGAGAAATACATGATCAGCAATTTCAAAAGAAGTATCTTTCCTTGGGCTATCCACATGACATTTATTCGTACTCTAAGATTCCCTTATATATATCTAAATCAAGTTCACCTTATGATCCATTTATTTACTAACTTATTTCTCATTAACTTTTTTTCTCCTATTTTATCCCAAAAATCTAGTGTCTTATACCACCGTCCATATAATCTTTTAAATGGTTTCAACTATATGCAAGAATGAAAATTGATATTATTAGAAAAATAAACCAAAGAAAAATATTGATACCAACCTCCCTGGTGATCCATTAAACATTTAAAAAGAATATCATCCTTGTAATGAATCATACTATTAAACTATGCATTGGATTTCCGTTGAAAATCTATACAAAAATTTATTTTAGTACCTAACGACGTCTAAATTCCTTTCCAAAAATCAGATGTGATCCAAGGATCATTATCTGATTCAATAGAGATTCAATCCATATAACATTAATATCTCTTTTAGATATAATCAATAAATTTAGTTTAAAGATATTATATCTTTAATGGTAAGTAAATGTTCAAATTTAGTTAATCAATCAATAATAAAAAAAATCACATTATTTCCTTAAGATGTATTTGAAATCCTAACACAAATTCCATTGATATATTTTCCCATTTATATTCCAGCATAGAAGAATGTTTAAGAATTATTTTTAGAAAATATCATTCTAAATTAACCTTATAACATGTAAAATTATTTTTGATGAAGTCGGAAATATAACCTTTCATTCCATCCACTATTAACACTCTCGAAGGTCTCTGTACATCATAGTGATGTCCAAAACAACATAAACCAGAGAACTATAATCTTGACTTAATAACTCATTATTTAACTAGGAATCACATGTAATACATTATATTTTTCTAAATCATAATCAACTTGTTAATAAATCTTAAAATCAATAAAATTACCCCTATTAATGGATTCTACATTTTCTTGTGTACATTGAACCTCCTTACAATATTACTTAATTATTTCTGACCAAGTCGACTGCAATGAAACCTAAAAAAACATAGAATGTCCTTGAATCCAGAACTCTGAGGAAAACATTTGTCTAATAATTGACCAAAGGTTCACATTCCAGACATATCATGGTTAATATAGTAATATTTTTTCAACTCAAAATATCAATAAATTTTTTTCTTTCTTGGATGGTATTGAATTATGAAATTATAATCCTTGACTATTTCTGTCCATATTCTTTAAATAATGATTATTTATTTATAAGTGAATATATAATTAAAACATTATAATCAGTATATATTTCAAACATTACTCCATAAATACGATTCCACCAAATTTTTAAAGAAAAAAGCAACAATCTCTAATTACAAAATAGGTGAAGTGTAATTTAACATTATATGTTTTAACTAAGAAGAGTAATAAATAATTACCTAATAATTATACATTATAAGAAAACAAATTCATTTAAATACAAAATCACTATAGATGAAAAATTTACCATTTATATATGGAAATGACAAAATTTTAGCGTTCAACAATCTTCTTTTTAGTTCCCGAAAACAACAATCACATTATTTTGTCTAGATGAATTTAACTCTTTTTCACGTTAACTGGGTTAGTGGGGTAGAAAAATTAGTGTTGTTTTCAATAAACCATTAGTATTAACCTGATAATCCAGAAAAACTATGAATCCATTGGATATTTTGGGTTTTTTCCACTCTTTAACAACTTTTTTGTAAGGGTCAATAATTATTCCATATTTAGAAATAATATGTCCAAAAAAAAAGAAATTTTTTGCAACCAAAAATAAAACAAAATAAATTTCCCATATAGTTTTTTTTTATTTTAAGGGTTTCAAAAACAACACGTAAGTGTTTTCATGTTCCTATTAAATTTTATAATATACCAAATATTTCATCAGTACACCCAATAAATTATTTTACAACAACTAATAAAAAAAATATTCACAAGGGTCATAAATACAGTTGGAAAATTAGAAAAGTCAAGAAAAATAACTAAAAACCCATAGTCATAATATCTATCCAAAACTTTATTCATTAGAATGTCTACTTCCTTCAATTTAAACTAATTTTATCCTGAACTCAAGTCGATATTAAAAAAAATACTCATCTCATTGGAGCTAGTGAATGAAGTGATTGATGTGAGGAAAAAAATTCCTGTTCTTAAAAGTGATGATATTCATGGCTCTATAATAAATGAAAAATATGATGGAAAGATCTCTATTTTTAACAAAAAAATATAATCACCCCATGGTGAAGATATATGATTGGTGAAACCTTTATATATAATTCATATATTTTTCTTTTAAATTATAGAAGTTCCATTGAAGCTATTTGATAAGGGGTTTTAGAAATAGTCTTAACATCTGGTACTAATTCAAAAATATACTCAACCTACCGATCATGAATAAAACCAATAAAATCATAAGGAAATACATCCATGAATTTATTTACTACTATAACATCACTAATTTTAATAGTTTCTTTTTTACAATATTATCTTTGTAAATTTCACTACAACCTTAAAAAATCATATTCTCAGTATTTTATCAAATTTATGAAATAATTAAACACAACCTTCTTAGATTTTCAATCCATATTAGCATTAAAATTTTAAAGAAAATCCATAACAATAATAATAAAATACTCTACTATGTCATGTTCAACAAGATTTACAGGAAATCCCATCCCACTAATAATAATAAAAAAATTCATATAAATCATGGTTTCTTTAATATTTCCATATGTAGTTTTCAAAAAAAATCTATCATATTTTCATGTGGTGATATTCACATATTACTTAAAAATGTCTCAATAATTAAATAATTTGAAGATACAGAGACAAATTGGGTATTGCAATAATTTGAATAAACTAGTAACATACCTTTCACTACTTAATTTTGTGAACAAAAATCAACAATAGTAGTATAAAATTACTTTTATACACCTTTTGTTCTGTTCACAATGTTTTCCATCCCATGAAAATATCATTGGAAATATGTTAACATAATTTCCCAAATCATTATAAATAAAACACCTCACCCTTGGGTGCCTATCCGTTACGCATTTATTTTGTTGTTCAAGACTATTTTCTTTACAGTCACGATATCATATGACCGAACTAGGCGCACAAAAAACCCTTTCTAGATCTTATCATACCTTCCATTAAATATCGTTTTCCACAAATAGAACATTTTGGGCCATTAATTCTGGACTTCATATCGGGTTACTTCTTTTTTTCCTGCCACCTTGACCTTTTCTTACAGTTGTCATATCAAGGAAGATATGTGTTAGAAAAATCCATCTCAAAATTCTCATCCCAACAAACCACTATCTCATAAATTTTAAATTCCCATGCATCCAATTATCCTCATATACTTGGTTTCAAACCTGAATAAAATCTATTAATTTCACTATCAGTATACTGAATAATATCCAGAACATACCTATCCAATCTCATTAAGTTTTCTTCAGATAAATCAACAAAATTTTCATACTTTTTCATCAATTCGAAGAATTATTTTTCCATACTTAGGAGAATAACAATAGTGAAACATTTCTCAAGGAAAATATCCTGAAATGTTTTCCATTCAATGGAATCATGATTATCTTTCTCCTATGTATTCTTAACTAAAGGCCATCATCAGTCAAATTCACCTTCAAAATAATAAATGTCAAGAGTTATCTTTTGATGTTCCAAACATCAAAATACATCAAATATATTCACTAGGGTATTAATATATCCTTTAACTATAATAGGGTCAGATGATCCAATAATATATTGGGGATTTTGTCTTATAAAGTGATCCACAATTGAAATTGTTCTTTATGGTCGATCATGTGCCTCTCTAGAATGGATACCGCCAACATTAATAGCTTGTTTCCGCTTATCCACCACTATAACGAACATTTATTTTCCAATTATAACCTTATTAGGATTATAATTTGGAAGGATATTTTCCTTGCAATTCCTTCCCAATATTCCTTACATGATTATTCTATTGAAAACCTTACTAAAAAATCATTTAGATAGTGCGACATGGTAATATTTAAATGATATATCATTTTTAACTTAACCATAAGGTAAAAACGTTCAAAGGGAAACTTATTAAATATATCCAAAACTTTAAATTTATCTAATGCATCATTTGATACCAAATATAAGGACTTGACCTTAAACATTACATAATTTTTGATTTAAATTTTGAATTCTTTCACTTATATTTTAGGGTGTTTTCATGTTTATAGTTTTATGAAATTATTCCATAAATAAAAAATAACATGGGAATATAATATAAAGTGGACATGTTCATTCAATATTTATTTTCCCCACCATTTATAAATTTTATAAACAAAATATAATTTAATTTCATTAAAAATATTTAACACTTTCATATTTATGTCTCTTATTCCCTTACCCATCCATAATTCATGTGAAAAACATTTTGAAAATTTGGGATGAGAACAATAATCTCACTAAGGGGTATAAAACAAATAAAACTGTTAGTGTAGTGAAAACATGAAAAATAATGTAACATTTACCTTTATCATCAAAGTTATTTGAGAATATGTAATAAAATATTCTTATATGATAAATAGAGACACATAATTTTTTAATGGAATTATTTAAAACACCATATCAAAGTAATTGAAAACACTTTTTGGTAACTTAGTGAATCACATTAATAACACTTATTAAACCATTGTCACAAGTAACTAGAGCCTAGTTAAATCCATTGGATAAACCTTTTGGTAACTTCCTCCTCCTTTATAATTAAGACAAGGAACATTATCCAATTCATTTGAGCTTTATCTGGGTACACCCATCATTTAAATGATAATGGGATCACATGATGCTATCAGAACACACCCATCATATCAGCTATAATGGGATCACATGCCCCTCTATGAGAACACCAATTTATCTTATATAATTATCATATAAAATATCTTTAATTAATTTTTTGTATTTCAATTTTTTTATAAAACATGTGAAAAATTATTTTAAAATTTAAATATAATAATTTTTTTTTTCAAAATACGATTTTCTTTTGAAAACCCATTTTCAATAGAAAAATACCAATTATTTTTTGGAAAACCATTTTCAATACCAAAATAAAAAAAGTAGGGAAACTGGATTTCTATTTATGAAAATATGAAATCTTTTAAAGTAATAAATAAAACAAATAATTACCATGGTAGTGAAAAAAATCATTTCCACCATGTACATTAAGAATAGAGCATACTTTTTGCTGTTTTCAAAACTTTCTGTATAAAACATGTAATAAGATTCTATTTTAAAATGAATTAAAGTAAATTTAAAAAGGAAAATTAAATATAATTTATAAATATTTTACTTCCATATAAAATTTTTCAAAAAATCATTTTCAAAAAATATACATGGAAAATAAACAGTTGGAAGGAAAACATTAAGAGCTTATTTTTCTAAAATAAAATCCCCTTATCACTTTGGAAATATTTTAATCATAAGAAACATTAAATAATAACCTTAAAAACATATAAATAAAATTTTAATAGATAAAATAATAATTTAACATATCAAAGGGGTTGTATATTATCATTATAAAAGAATAAATGTGTATAACATCAAATAATACCCTAAAAAAGGAAATTAAGATAAACTCCCTTACCATGTGTTTAACTTATAACACATGCCTTTATATTCATGAATAATAAACTTATGTTAATTACATACTTTATTTAGAACCTTTTTCAGGTTTTTATTACATTAATTTCACTTATTACCTTGTTAAATACAATTAATTATCTAATTAAATTTACATCTGATGTTTTGACCATATCCAGCTTATCTGTAAAAAATGTATTTGGTAAGTTGAAAATTGTTAAAGTGGTTAATATTTAAACATATCTAGAATAATAATGATTACATAATTATTAAATTTATATATCAATTATAATTTTTTGAAAAAAATGAACTATTTTTTTTATGAAATGAAGTATATTATGATAATAGAGATGGTAGTTTATATGTACACATGAGTAACATTTACATTTCTCCATGATCATTATGAAAAAGAGGTAAGAAATATTTTTTTTTAATATTGTCAATAATATAATATATAAAATATAATTTATTTAGTTATTATTATATATATATACCATCCATGTGGTGTAGTGAAGAAACTAGAGTCACATCACTTCATGAAGGAGGTAGTCCACATATTCAGGAATGTTGTTTTCTTTTCCCCATGTGAAAAATGGTAATAAAAATATATATTGTTTTTTAAAATATATAAATATGGAATAAATTTAAATATTATATCATGTATATCACATATATTCATTATCCTTTCCCTTATTAAATTCCATGTAAAATGTTAGTGAAAAACGAATCACATTCCTTCACAAAGTGATAGTTTTCCGTACACACGAGCAATATTATTATATCTATTAAGAAATGGAAAATAAAAAAGTATATATTATATAATTAATTAAGATATCTAATTATGTTATAAATATAATATATATACTTTATATACATCATCATAACCAACTATGAGAGGTGGTAACAAAAAAAATAATGACCATAGTTAATGAGGCGGGAGTCTGCCGTACTCACAAATAATGATTTCATAACCAATTTGATTGAAGAGGAAAAAGATTTAGATTAAGAAATTAAAATAATAAAATATAAATATGTTCTATATAATAATTATATTATATAATCATGGTTTAATAATAATATAATTGGTGTTTTGATGTAAAAAAATAAAACACTCGTTTAAGAACATTACCCCTTCGTTGGGTAACTTCTATTGGTTTTCACTAGTGGCCTCCCTTATTTTGATTTATGAGAAAAACAAGGATTACAAGATTAGATGATGGAATTATAGAAGTTATTTTTTCTGTTATTGGATAAAACAATTGTTTTTGAAGGTGTGAATGGAGGATGTGATGGAGCCTCCTTTTAAATGTGAGGTGAGTGGTATACTTATAATTTTTGAAAAGAATGAATTCCAGCAATGTTTTTTTTCAAGTAAGAAGGATCCAATAATAGAAATTTATTAATATTAGAAGGTATAATGTAGAAATATATCTATAAAATATATTTTATACAAGTTAATAGTTCATTTAAACTTTTATATTTTTAGTTTAACCCCCCCAATAAATCCATTTTCACCTTAATCGCATTAATGAATTTTCACAATTCATTTTCTCTAAAAATTAAGTTGAAATTATTATAAAATATAAACTATTCTGATTCAAAATTTGGAATACATTTTACCAAATTCAATTAACATAGGTGAAAATTTTCCATTTAAAACAAAACCCACCGACGCAATGGAAAATAGGGTTTCAAGCTGAGTATTGTTTGAGAAAAAGATGATTTTATAATAAATATATCAAATAAAAACCATTTTATGAAAACAAATTAATATTTAATGAAATATATTTTATAAATTCCATTTAAAATATCCACCCGTAGGTATTATTTTAATTAATTTAAATGGAGATACATTATATAATATAAAGAAGTTTTTAGAAAAAAATGTTTTTTAACTCAAAAAAAACTTATACTAAAAACTAAAATTAATTTGATTAAAAATTAATTAAGTAGACTAAATATAAATAAATAATACAAATGTTACTAAAAATAATTTTAAAAACATAATGGTACTTTTAAATTACTTAATTTAGTGAAAATAAAGTATTTTCTTACAAAAATCGTTATTTTCACTATTCACTAAAAACAATATTTTTTGAAATCCCAAAAATTTAAAGATAGATAAATTTTTATATTATAATTTAAAAAATTTAATAAAAATTTTCAAATTAAAATTCTAAAATATAAAAATTAAACTTTTATATAAGAATTATAAGAATAGTATTTAGTTAAAAGTATCTTCTTTTTGATTTAAAAATTGTTTAACATTTTTATAGATAACATAACTCTCTATTTCATATTAATAAATATGAATTTTTTATTCTATCATTACATGGGTGTTTAAAGGTATTCTTTAATATACATATCAGTAATTCATTCCCTTATATTTAATATAACTGTGATAGTGGTCAAATCCATGGAAACCCAATCATCAACCACTATAAAGGTTAATCCTATAGTGAAAAATCAATCCATCATTACAAAGGTTCAAAAAACAACAAAAATTGATATCCTCTTCACATTGATTAAGATCCCCAACTTGAGCTATTACTACTCCAGTAGTTGTTTTTTTAAAAAAATATGACGTCTGTGAATTGACCTAATTTTAATGTTACCGTGATTTTTTATAAGAGAGAATTAATTTATTTCTGAACTACATAAGAATAGTCATTTAATTGGGGAAAAAAGTAAATTTTCTCTTTCAATTGAACTTATAATACATTTAAAATAGTTTTATTTAACTAAAAAATGTGTTATTTTCACTTGGTCTAATTTTTTTATGTTTCAATCCTGTTGAATTATAATCGATCTTTAAAATTTATAATATAAATATATATTTATACTATAGGCACAAACATTAATATCTCATTAATTAGATTTTGAAAAAAAATTATGCGACAACATTGGGGTTTAGATCATGGTTTTTTCAAATGTAATATATATGTTATTTTTTTGGGAATTGGATTTATAAAATAGAATTATTCATGGTTTTTAAATATATTGAATTATATGATAAAGATAATTTATTGTTTTTTAAGGTGTAATGATGTTTCATTTATATTACATGGTGGTGATTATATGGTTTTTGGGTAATATAAGAATACATTTTAGGGTTATCTTATACTTTTTAGGGTATTTAATTAAAAGAATACGGAGGAGAGTTATTTATGATGATTAGTAGTGTCATTATATATAGATATTATAGAAATAAATTATTTATTCACCCAAATTCATTTGTTTTCTCCTAATTTCAAATATCTCCTACCTCTCAGTATTTAGTTTTTGGTGGAATAAATTACACAAATAATTCATCCTTTGATCTACACAAAATAAATAATGGTTCTTCATGTTCTACCCAAACTTTATAGTGTAGGTGATAAAAAAGATAACTTTAGACAAAATCATTGAAGATTAGATGTATGTGTCACGTGGTAGGTCAATTTCTCTAAACCTCACACCTCACTTAATTTTTTCCCTTTGATCCACTTCTTATTGTGATCTAATAAATTAAATTATTATGAATACAAAATGAATAAAATTATATAAGGTTTATAAAATCCTTAATTACCAAATATTTTCAAACAATATAAAAAATAATAAATAATAAAACCCATAAAATTTTAAAAGTGTAGAGATTATATTTATGCCTACAATTATGGTTTTTTATTTCTATTTAAGAAAATTAATATTCATTTAGGAGACTAATATATCATGGTTTAATTAATTATTATTAAGAACCTCAAAATATGTTTTGGGTAATAGAGGAGGAGCCTAATAAAGATAGGATATTTTTTTATATTTCATATAATAAGAATATCAACTGTCATATCCATGATTTTTTAGGTATTCCTTTAATTATTTTTTTCCTTGAATTTATACCTTCATTTTCTTAGAAAGTTTTTGAAAAAATGGAGATTTTGACAATACAGAAGGTGGCGCGCGGTTTGCACATGATTAGGGAAAATCATGCGCTAGGCTCAGAGAAACCATGCGCTTGGGATAGTGGCATTGTCTAGGACGTATGGATTTTTACAAAAGTATGGAACCTCCCATAAAAAACCATTTAACTGGTTTCCACATGAAAAAGGGGACCACATGGGTGTTGCACAGTTTGTAAAACCATGCAAACTATCCATGTGGCCTGTCCAATTCATTAGAATTAGAAATTTACCTTTCTATCATCCATCTATTTTATCCCCAAAAAACACCTAATTAGAACCACATATTATTTAAACCCCTAAGATATTCCTCTAGTCTTTCTAGGACCCCTTGAACTCTAATTTTTTGGTGCTTTTGTCCTTGTATATTTAAAGAATCATCAATTAAGCCTCTTTTATTCTAACTTCTTCCTTATTCTCGAGTTCTTCTTCATCCCTCTTTGAGTTCTTATTTATAGTGGATTTATTGAACTAATATGGGTTCTATATTGAGTTTTTGGGTAAAATATTTATGTTTACGGTTCCATCCTTCCTTTATGGGGTTTCTTTAAGGTGCAGTTGTGGTTTTCCACTAGATTCTATTAGTTTCCAACCTTGAGGTAGGTGACTCCATGTTTTATCATTATTAGATGATTTTGGTATGCTTTATTTGAATCTTGAATGTGTTCTATGGATTTTGTGAAAGTCTAGAAATATGTTTTCAAAAGGCAAAATAGTGTATATGTTTTCAAATTTGGTTTTAAAAATTTAAATGTTTGGATTTCATGGGTGATTTCTTTAGTTTTCCTTTAAATGGGTTTCAAGAATTGTGTAAGTGGTGCATATATTTTTTTGGAAATATATTTGGTGTGTGTATGAACTTGGTATGGATTTTATTATAAAAACAATCATTTTATTATGTGTGTTCTGGATTCCTGAAGTGTATTTGTGAAAGTGGTGATCCATGTGAGCTGTTAAATGGAATGTTGACCAAATTGAATCCTAGTTAACTAGGTGGAAAGACTAGGACTAGTATGCTAGATGTATCAGTGGGTCCAAATACTAGTTTCTTTTAGTATGTTTCAGGATAAAACACTAACTAAAATATGATGATGATGATGATTATGATGATTGGATAACACTAGACCTTGGTATTGATTACCCTATAGTGGATCATGCCTGAGGAAATTCTGGGTTACAATTTTTATATAATGCTTCACTAAGATACGAGGTTCCTGGGGTCCCACTAGTGCTACTACCTATACGGATTTCCCATGACATGGTGGTGTCTTATGATGCGATTCTTAACATCAGCATACGGTGGACCTTACTCTTATGTTTATTTTGAGAGCACAGTTTATAAAAAATTTCCTTAAATATATTTTTTTTCAAAATTATTTCCAAATTCTCTCATTAAACATACATCAATATTTTCCTTCTAATATTATAGCATGGAATCTCTCTTTTGGGTGGAATCATTCTAGGGACTGGATCACACTCTACATACAATATTTTATGTATGTATACTATGTTACATTTAACCCAGGTAAAGGTAAGATATTTAATGGAAGTGAAGAAGGGTCTAATTTATAGTGTTCATATCTTTAGGTGTTAGTGGAGGTGGATTGAGGGTGATTTACCTCTTTTGGCATGCTTTTTTTTGGTTTTTTATTTTTGGTTAATTTTTTAAATATTTTAAGTTAAATTGTTGTATCTATTTTTCTATTAGATATTGATCTTTCTATGATGATTTATTATTGAGTATTATTTTTTATTTCTCAACATGGGTGATATTATTCCCAAAAAATATATTGTTGATTCCTAGGAACTAGTTTCCATTATGTGGGGAATGGGGATTTCCTTATGGACATGCAACAGATCAGTTCAGGTGTTGAGTTTCATGAAACCCCATCTTGGTTTGTAAAAAAAAATTATCAAAGGAGGTTATTTTCATTCTTTGGTTTGTGTTATTTGGGAAGAGTTTCGATAGTATAATGCTATTATTGTTAGGGATTTGGTTTCTAGTTGTGTGTAGGGTGTCTAGCCAACACACCTTGTGAAAGATCCTGAGTCAGCAAGGGATGTTGGGATTTGGTTGAATTATCCTGCAGGTGAGACATACATGTTGCAGACCGTGCGTCGACACATTGAAGGGGTGAAGTGGTTTGTATTATTCTTATAAGGAATGTGTTTTTTTATCTATAAAAGTGATTATTTTTTTTGATGAAAAATTTTCAGAATGGTGTATTGATGGGTTTTCCTTGTTGTTATTCTTATTGTAGCAGGATTCCACCCTAGAGACCTCCTTTGGAACCATGGTAGGTGGGTGGAGAGAGTTATCCTTTAAAAGGTTATCAGAGACTAGTGGAAGACATGGTCACGGTTGTCCATGTTTTCAGTTAGGGAGTGGGTTTTGGTCCTGCTCGTGTTGGGTAAGTCAAACCAGGTCCTCGAAAGGAAAAATATTAGGATTTACTCAAGAAAGTTCCCCCCTCATTTTATAGTAGCATAAATTCCCATGATATAGAAAAGTGGATTGTAAATATTGATAAAATATCCATGTTTTCTGACACTCATGTGTGGATCAAAGTGAAATGTGACTTGGTCATGTTTGAAGGCCCATGATGGAGGTGGTGGGATGTTGTGGTTCAAACTGGGAAGCAAAAACAGATGAGTTGGAATGATTTTATAGTGGTCTTCAATGATCATTATTTTTCAGAGAATTGGCCTTCACTAGGACTTGGGTGTTTTTTGACTTTCACTTGGGGGGTCAGACCTTGATGGAGTATTCCAATAGCCTTGTAGAGTTTTTTTAGTTCTCACATAAGGTAGTTTCTAATGAGCAACTGAAGGCTCAAAAGTTTGAAATATGATTGCAACCAAATATCTGGTCTCATGTATTCCTATTTATGTTGAAGACGAATGCTAAGGTGGTTGATCGTGCTTTGATGGTGAAGATTGATTATAGGGTGATTTCTAGTTTCTCTGGGGAAATTTCATCAGTGGGCCAGTGTAGTGGCAGTTTATTTTAGAAGAAGAGGATATAGGATGAGAAGGGGAGTAAGGAAGGTGGTAGCTTAGGCCAACCTTCATGGTCATTTTAATTTGTGGCCCCTATTGATAGAGTAGTTTTATACCACCATTGTAGAAAATAAGGACATGTAAAAGTTTCTTATTCAGCTCTACCCAGACCAAATCATCATTGTGGGATGATAGGACACCTGCAGTGGGTTTTCATGGTGGAATTCTCATACCAGAGTTTTCTAGATCCCAAAATTATAGGGAATTTCATCCCTATTAGATCCATCTTGGAAGGTTGGTTCCTGGTTTAGTGGTAATTATGGTCATGATGTATCTTTTTATGTGAAAATTAAGACTAAGGTAGAACCATAAGTCATTGGATGTTCTCAGGCTTAACAATAGATGAGGCATCTTTATACAGTGGATATGACAACCATGGAATCTATTATAGGACTTCTTATAGTTCAAGTTACAATTCTAATTGCATCATTAGAAGATTCTGTTCTGATTGATACTGGTGCCTCTATTTCTTTTATTTTTACCCATCATGTGGGGTTGATTGTTTTTTCCTTTGAGATTATGTCGTATGAAACTGATCTTGTGACTCTTCTTGGTAAAAAGTGAGAGTGTGGTTTTTTTTTCATATTCCATGCAAACCATGTCATGGGTTAATCTAGAATGGGATTTCTCAGTTTTGAATATGGTCCTATTTGATGTGATTCTTGGTATGCATCAGATAGATCATTTCTAAGTGCACATCGATTTTTATCATCAGCGAGTGAGTTTTGTGGAACATGAAGGAAGTACCCAGGGTTTTCAAGGATAACGGGATATTTCATTGGCCCATGTTGGACCTCCACTTTTTGTGTAGGGTAGTCTTATTTTTATGATTTCATTACTCATGAAAGAGGATGATGGTAGTATTAAAGAGGGTGGATTACAACCAATAGTGGCTGATTTCCCATTAGTGTTTCCAGAATAATTTTTGAACATTCCAATGGAGCATAATATAGAGCTCAACATTTATTTTTCATAGGGAACATAACATATATCTCTTCCCCCATACCATATGGTACCCACATAGTTAAGGTAGTTAAAGGTAAAATTTAATGATTTTGAATCTACATGATTCATTAACCCGAGCACCTCACCTTTGGCCTCCCAGTTCAATTTATAAGAAAAGCTGATAGATCTCTCTAATTGTGTATTAATTACTTAATGATAAATAATAAGACGATCATGAAGAAGTATCATTTTCCCCACATTTATGACCATTTTAAATTGTATAAGGGAGTGAGTTGGTTTTTCAAGATTTACTTGCATTCCAGGTATCACCAGGTTAGTGTTAGTGAGGTGGATTCTTTGCAAACAAATTTCCAAAAAACGTACAACAATTTTGAGCACTTGGTCATGAATTTCAAATTTTGGAACGATCCAATAGTCTTTATGACACTTATGATATGACTATTCCATCAGTATCTCTATTCCTTCTTCATGGTGTTTGTGGATGACCACCTAGCCTTTTCTGAGACCAAGGAGGAGCATGAGTTGCATTTAATTATTGTGTACAGAAATTTACAAAGTTCATCACCTCTATTTGATGTTTTCAAAGGACACCTTCTAAACCATAGAGGTGAATTTTCTAGGTCATGTGATCTAAAAATTAGGAGTTTTGGTGGAACCTAAAAAGATCAATTTATTTATTTCATGTGAAAAACTAAGGAATGTCTTTGAGATCAGGAGTTTTTTTGGACCTGGTAGGGTATTAACAGTCATTTTTCATGTTTTTTATTGACATGTTAGACCCAATATGAATCTAACTAGGAAGGGGGTAATGTTTAAATTGAGTTCAAAGTGATAAGAGTATTTTTAGGAGCTTAAGAAGTGGTTAAACACTGCCCCTCCAATTATTTTGATGGAATCTAAGAAGGGATACATAGTCCATTGTGATGATATAGGTATCAGTCTTGGGTGTGTACTGAGGCAGGATGAACATGTGGTGGCATAGGGATACCTAGAACTATAACCACAAAAAAATAGTTACAAAAACCATGACTTGGAATTAGAAGCTATGATTCATGACTTTAATATGATGTGTCATTATGTTTCTAGGGTAATTTTTTAGTTTATTCGTATCATAAAAGTTGGACTTACATATTTTCCCAAAAAGATCTGAATATATAGAAGAATCATTGGGTGGAATAACATTATGGTTTTGATTCTAATACCATATACACCCCATATAAAGGTAATTTGGTTGTATATGATTTGAGAAAGAAAGGTCAAGTGTAAGCATTGAATAAGTCCAATTATGAGTGGACCTTGATGGGAATTCTTTCCCACATGCATCTAGAACCCAAGGGGAATAGTGTAGGTGCATTATTGGAATGTGTTCTACTTAAACCTTCACCTCTATAGTTTATTTGGTAGAAGGAGCCTAATGATGAGTTATGACAACATTTAATACATTTTTTGTATGGGGGGAGATTTCTAGTGAATTGTTGTTGTCTTCCGAGGGATCTTTGGGCTTTAAAGGTCGCTTCATGGTGTTATTGTCATTGATAAAGGTGGCGATGACAGATATCCACCCTTCTTAGTGCTTCATTCATCCGGGTACCACTAAGATGTTCTATGATATGTGTTTTCTATTCTGGTAGCCAAGCATGTGACGAGACAAAGCTAATTTTTTATATTTGTGTTATACATGTCATCAGGTCAAAGGATAGAACTAGAGACCCTCTACATTACTTTATACATTACCCATTCCTACCATAAAGTGCGGTGAGCTCTCCATGGATTTAATTATTATTTAACCTCATAAAGATAAGGGAAGGAATTATATTTGGGTATTGATTTATCATCTGACGAAATCAACCCATTTCATTATGATTAATGATTTAACCAAGGTGGATTAATTGGGTCGATTATATGTTCAAGAGATAGTTACCATTCATGGTGTTCTATCAAATGTCATTTTGGATAGAGGACCTAATTTTACCTCATAGTCATAGTAAGGAATTCAAGAGGCAATATGGTCTATGATTAAGTTGAGTACAACATAACAACCTCAAAAGGATAGTTACATAGAGAAGACAAATCAGATCGTGGAAAACATTCTCCAGACATGTGTGTTGGATTTCATAGGAGATTGGGATATCCATTTGAGGTTGGTTGAGTTTTTTACAATAACAGTTATCAATAATTGATAAAAATGGAACCAATTTAGTTTCTTTATGGTCATCATTTTTGGTATGATTTATGTTGGGTAGAGGTAGGTAAAACCTCGATTTTGGGAGAAAGCCTTAGAGAGAAGACATTTGAAAAAATCAAGTTGATCAGACATCATTTGTGGATAGCTTATAGTTTCCACAATTCTTATTCCAATCATAGGAATCAAGCCTTTTAATTCTTAGTGGGAGATCAGGTTTTTCTGAATATGTCACATTTCTTAGGTCACCATCACCTTGGAAATAAAGGGAAGCTAATGTCAAGGTATGTCAGACCACTTGATATTACTGAGAATATTAGTAATGTGTCATACAGGTGATATTTTACATATTATTTTCCATAAAATAATAATGTGTTCTATGTTTTGTATCTAAAAAAGTATAAACCTAACCCATATCATGTGTTTAATTGGGAAGAATTTGAATTGGAATTTTATTTTTCCATATTTGAGTGGCCAATATAGATTTTGTATTCCTAAGAGAATGTTCATTGGGGAAGCCCCTAGAGTTGGTCTAATTCCTTTGGCGGAAATTTAATGATTATTATGAGATGTGGGATTGAATGTCTTGTTTTTATGATCAGTATCAATTTTTATTCTCTCATCGAACTACATGTTGACCTTCCAGGGAAGGAATGTTTTCATTGTGGGGTAAATTTTCATATCTTTGATTTTATTTTGAGGTATTTAAATATTTATTTTTGGTCCTGAAATTATTCCTTGGTTTTCATGGGAGTTTTTTGAAAAAATTGTGATTTTGGACTATATAGAAGGTGGGCCATAGTTGGCATGGTTAGAGGAAACTATACACCAGCCTAGAAGAAATTTTTCACCTGGGATAGTGGTATAATCCATGTCACACAACTTGTCTCACATGCATGTTCTCTCCCCTAGGAAACTGTGTGTCCAATTTCTTCTAGGAAATAGGGGATTGAACATTTTCCACACATTTTTGGAAACTTTTTAGGCTAATTGTGTGGCATTTCTAGGATATTGAAATTGGAAATTTACGTTTCTAGCCTCCATTGATTTTAACCCCAAAATAACCATAATTCAATCCACATAAGATTTTTAGCCCTAGGATCTTCCTTCTCTCCCTCTTTTCCCCATTTAACAATAATTATTGTGTGTTTTTGGAATTTGGTCTTTAAAGTATCTACCAAATGGATACTTGTTTTGGATTTCTTAATTATTCTAGAGTTAATCTTCCTCTATCATTGATTAATTATTTTTCAGTAGACAGATTGTCCAAATAGGGCTTCATTTTTGAGTTTTTGGGTAAAATATTAAAATTTATGGTCCAATAATTCCTTTAGAGGTTTCCTTTGAGGTGTGGTTGTGGTCTTACACTGGATTTTGGAAGTTTCTAAGCTTGATATAGGTGGTTCTTTGTTTTATAATTATTTGTTGATTTTGGTATGCTTTCTTTGAATCTTTATTATGATATATGTATTGTGTTAAAGGCGTGAAATTTGTTTTCAAAAGTTTCCATGGATAGTATGTTTTGCAAAGTTGGTTTACAAATGGAAATGGTTAGATTTCATGATTTATTTACTTTTTTCTCTTTAAATGTTTTTCATGAATTATTCAAGTGGTGTGAATCATGTTTTAAAATGGATTTTTTGTGTCTATATACTTGATATTAATTTTTACTATGAAACGTGGTGGTTTATTATGTGTGTTCAGGATTCTTGATTTGTGTATGTTAATGAGGTTATCCATGTGGAATTTTAAATGGAAAGTTGATCACAAAGGAAATCATGTGTATCTTAGTGGGTGGATTAGGACTAGTACAATAGTAGGATCAATAGGGTCAAGGCCTGGTTTCTTCTAGACGGATTGACAATATAACACTAACTAAACTATGATTTTTATGATGGTTTGATATGACTAGACCTTGGTATTAATTACACTCTAGTGGCTCATACATGATGATGTTGTGGGATATGGTTTCTATACCACATTTTATCAATATATGAGGTATGTAGGGTCCCACTAGTGCTAGTAAGAATAGGTTTTTCTCAAAATTTAGTGTTATCTTGTGATTTGATTCTTACCATTAGAATATATGGGACCTTACATTTATGTTTATTTTTAAAAAACGATTCTTTAAAAAAGTATTAATTAAAAATGTTTTTATTAACTGTGTTTCCAAATTAACTGCTAAAATATTCATTGTGATTTTTATTTTAATTTTATTGAATATGATCTCTCTTTTGGGTGGAATGAAACTAGAATTTGCGTTAAAACCTACATAAACTCTTGGGTGTAAATAGAGTATGTTATGTTTTTTCCAAGAAAAAGAATGATGTTCTATAATGGTGAAGAAGGATCTAGTTTCTTATGTTATTCTCTTGGATTTTTATTAGAGGTAGATTAACAGTGATGCCCCTCTAATGGAATGGGGGATTTTTTGGTTTTTTTAGTTTTTGGGTATGGTTGTAAAATGTTTAAATTGAATTTTTATCTCTTTTTGTTATAGATATTGTTCTTGGTGCAATTATTTATTATTGAGTATTATTTATAATTTATTATCATGGGTGAAATCCTTGCTAAAAATATATTTTTGATACCCATGAACTATTTTCCAAACCATGGCGATCAGGGATGCCCTACGAACCATGCTACAGGTCAGGTCGGGTGTAAAGTTTGATGGCACACTAACATGGTTCGTGACAAAAACTATTATATTGAAAATAATTTTATATTTAGTTGATTAATGGCGATAATACAACACATATTAGGAATGATGAGTCATATTTTAATAAATAAAAGGAGAGTGCTGATGCTAGGTGAAAAATATTTTCAACTAAAGTTTAAGGGAAATTTTTAGGGAGATTTATATTTCAACACTATAAAGAGATGATCTTGTATAGTAGTGGTTAATGAAGTGAACGTCTAGTGATATTTTTAAAGACATTCAAGGATTATTTAACATGAAGGGTGTTTAAAAAAGTAAAGAAAATAACTTAGATGATGTTTTAGGGAAGCTAATTTTGATGTTGAAATGACACGTGTAGTGAATTCATATGAAAACACTCAAGGAAGAGAGTATATTTTTAAGGAGATTTATTAAATGAACTAAATTGATTTAGAAATATTATTATATATTAAAATGATATTTAAATTAGTTTTTGTTTTCTTGGTGTGGTTTCATAATTCCCTAATAATATATAAAAATGGTCTAAGTTGATTTGGAGAAATTATAAAAAATCCCTGATGATGGTGAATTGTTTTCCACGTTTTGATTTATATGTAATATATTACTTATTTACAATAATATAAATTTGATCAACTATGAAACATAAAATTATTTTTAGGAAAATTTGTACATTATAAAATTTCTAAATGATGAGGGTTTCTTTTATATATAGGATTTACTTATGATGATGCATGTGATTATTAATGTTGTGTTATGAAAAATTTAAATGTAAAGTGACACAGATGACATTTTATTTCATAATTATTATATTAATTTGTTAAGAAATTTAAAAAATAGTATCATTAAATGTGTTACATAATATTTTTTGATTGATACCTAAAAATTTCTCGAAATTGAAACATAATTATTGGAAATTTTAAGTGATGGTAATTATTTTCTCATAAGGAGTGAATTAGTAAAGGGTGTGACGTCACCGTGATACGTAAGTTATTTTTTGAGCTGATGAAGAATATATAAATTTCCTAAAGGATATGAAGGATAAATTTTCATATGAAATACATTATCTAAAAATCACTAAAATTTATAAAAATAAAATCTTCATTGAGATCGATATGATATTACTCTTCATATATAAGATAATGGGTTAAGGATTTGGGTAAAATAAGAATGGAAATATTCGTACAAAATGTGTTTAATATTTCTTAGTATGTGTATTATTTTTGAATCATATAAAATTTATATGTACGTATTTATATTTCATATATATGTTCAAATAGTTAGGAATAATTGAGAGGCTCATATAGAATAAGGGGAAACATATATTAAAACAATTTCAAATTGTAATACATTATATTATTTATAAATTAGGAAATGATGTAACAATTCCTCATTGAATTAAACATTATAAATTTGATTATGATTCATTATAAATGATTTCTATGATGATATTAATATTTTAATGAAGAATATCGTACTATGTTTATGTTTTAGAATTTAAATTCATGCTTGATATTATTTTGGAATCTCATATTGTCTTTATTTTGGAGAATCTTCCAATCACCAACAATTTTTGAGTTGTATATTTTTCAAATAGTTATAGAGATTATATATTTAGGATTTTTTTAGAATTATTTTGAGGTAAAAAATCTTGAGTATCATGGGTAAATATAATGATGTTTTATTCAGATGGAATAAAATGATAACGTAGTGATAAAATGGTATTCTTAGAATATCAGTGACAACATAATGTTTCTTGAAAGTATTACTCCTCATATTAGGGGAGGAAAATGACATGTGTTGGTTAGATATTTTTGAATGCTCATAATCTTGAGAATAAATGATTTTATATATTAAAAAAATATAAATAATATTTAGATGTTCCCAAATATAAACATTTAGAAGAGGAGAGTTGAGAAATCTCTCTGAAAAGATTTTAGAACCCAACAACACTCTATGAATAAGAAATTCATAAATATCAATAAAAATGAAAACTATTGAAGGTTTATGAATAGTTGATCCATTTAGTTGAAGAATAATGAATAAGAAGAAAAAAAATTAATGAAAAGAGTTTATATCCTACCAATACTACTATCTCAAAACATAAAGATAGTGAGAATATGAGGTTAGCGAACATGTATGTAGTTATATATATAACTAAATTATAGTAATGGAACATTTAGATTATTTTAAGAGATGAAATTTAATAGATTCTATGAATGATCTAGTAAATTTTATATTTTTAGTGATATAGATTCAAGAAGTTGAAAAAATAATGAACTGGTAGTCAAATACAATGTGTAAGTATAGAGAAATATTCATCTTATTTTAGTAAAAACTATAATTGCTAGATGATCTTCATTAGTGGTTAATGGACATTTATTAAACTAGTTAGAAATAGAATAATATTTTATATACTTATCTAGAGACATACGATCTTATTTGGGGATAGCCATACTTAATGTATGATTCCTCATTATCCACTATAATTAGTGATTTGTAATAATGATAAATATTTTATTCTAGATAATAAAATATCTCAAGAAGGACTAGGATTTCATCATTTGGAAAATAACTTTTAAACATATAAAGAGTTTGTTTTTTTTAAATTATACATTTCTTATTGTTGTGTTATGTTAGTTAGGACACAAATAGTACCATTTTCTTCATTACCAATAATAGGTATTTAGATATTGAGTGGGAAGTATTTTTTAAGGGAAAACTATTTTTGTACCATATTCAAACCCCCATAAAGTGATTTAACTATTCATTGGGATTAACAAATAGAATCCAAAGGAACTATTTTTTCTATGATCGGATATTTTTTATATATTTTATATTTTTATCATAATATTATTAAATTAAAATTTTAAGATACTTTCAAAGACCCTTAAATGAAAATTTTATTTTCTATCCCAAGAAAATTAGATTTATAGGTTTCATAAAATACACTAAAAAATATGAATAGAGAAGAGGTAAATAAAAATTAATTGATAAAAAGGAAATATAGGATCTATATAAACTACCTAGAGGTCATTATAGTGGTATTAATTATAAAAAATATGCTTCCATCGGTCCTTTTGATACAAAATTATTTATATATAGACTATATTTCCACATTAAATCATTTCATGATTTATTTATGTTTTTTATTATCATAAAATGATCCCTACTAATTTTTTTCATTGATGCATTCATTCAATAAGGAGATAATGGATGAGAAATCATATATTTATTTGAAATCTTATGAAATAGATGATGTGTTGTCTAGAAGGTTGATAAAATACAACACTTTGAAAAACATAATGCATCGAAGGAAGAATATGTTTTACTTTTCAATGTGATATTTCCACAATTTGAAGAATAATATAAAAATTGTTTTTTTAAAAAATTTTGATTTGGATTTTTTTATAATTGATACATGAATTTAAAAAACTAAATAAATCCTCAATAAATATCAATTATTCTTAGTGGGAAATAAAAGAAAAGATGATAAAGGACTATGAAAGTTTCTATAAGAGGAAGGTAAAAATCATAGAGACATGGTTAAAATATTAGATGATGAATGTAGAGATAGAGTTAAAAAATATGAATACAATAAGAAATATATAAAATATAATATGACTTGAGTTGGAGTTTCATTTTAGGAATCATGAAAACAACCATTGAAAATCATTAAAGTTTGATAAGAAGTGTTTCCAAAAATTATTATGATAAGTGACTTTCTTAGAAAAAGATTATTGTTTCCAAATAAAAGATAATGTATTAATTCCTAGATCAACCCACATTATGATCATGGAAAATGTATCCTGATACACTGATTGATTCTATTTGTACAAATTTTTCGTGTATACTGGTATAGGATTTTATTTAAAATCTACTCAAAATGGGTGAAAAAATATTGAGAAACAAACAAATATTTTGACGGTGAATGTGAGCTGGTGTATAAGGTGTGTGTCCCCAAGAAGAGCCGAATATATTAGTCCCTGAATCCAAAAATTGTGAGTTATTAAATTTTGTTAAACTACTAAAAGATCTAAAAGAATAATGATTTTATGCAACTAATTGTCCAATTCGAATCTTAGACATTAAGTTAAAGTATTTTGAAACAAATTTCAATATATGAAATTAATGGGAGTATTAAATTATATGTAATTATATATGATGAAATTAATAATTCTTTTATAGCGAAACAAACCTCATAGAAGAAATGAAATATATTGACCAGAAAAATATTTTGATGCTTTGAAGACTTATTTGTGTAATAAAATCAATGTGGTCATGGATATGAAGAGTGATAGTATGTATCATCCATAAACATTGAATACATTGTTCTAAAGTGAAGAACATATAAATAATCTAGGAAACATTGAAATAGAGATAAACCTACCTTGAAATCTAAATAATTGATGAATGATATTAAATAAAAAATGGTTGCTGTGAAAACTATATAAAAGATGAAAACTACAAATTATATCTCTTCAAAATGGATAAGATAAATATATTTTGGAAAGATGAAATAACATAAACTTCAAAAAATGGTTGTGAATAACAATTAAAAATGGTATAATGATGAAAAAATTTATAATCAATCCAAGAGAGTAATGGAAGGTTTTGTTAAATATAAGACATCAATGGTGAAGAATATCATATATTAACTAAATAATGTAATCTAGAAACCACTAAAGAGTTGTGTAGATGGTGAAAATATTCTTTAAAAATAGATTACAGATTCATGGCACAAAGTTTTCTACAAAAGGAATGATTAATGAACAAAGTTAAAACATAAGTGACTCAAAGTGAAATTAAAACTACTATAAAAAGAGAGTCTCAACATAATAAAATCGATTATCTTATTCATAATAATATCTTTTCCATATGGAAAGTATAGTTATAATTTCTAAATAAATATTGAATATATACAAGACAATGAATGTGAATTTATTGTTAATGCGGGGAATCCTATTTTAACTATGAAAAAATATATATAATTCTTGCAATCCATGATTCAAAAAATAAGTCTATATTTCAACAATTTAGTGTGAATCGAGTATAATTAATTAAATAATCATAGAGGTGTAATGAAAAATTTTAAATTATATGGTCCATGTATCACTGCTATTTATCTGACATGGGATGTAACATCTCTCCCTTCTCCATCGGCTTAAGTAGTGGTAGGTGCTATTAGCCTTAGGTGACATCCCCAATACACCAATGGCTATACATAAATACCAAGGGCCTCATGAATATATGGGGGATGATTTTCCCTAAAAAAATAAAACAACCAAACCACAATATAATAACAAAAAACCATTATATGATGCATGAGTACCAAATATACAAGACAATACAAAACCAAACCAATATACAATATCATAGTACAAGAATAAATAATTATACATAACCAAAGGAATAAAATAATGATAGAACCCAATGACACCAACCAACATCTCAAAATATTCTCCAAGATCCAAATCTAAACTCCCAAGACAAGATATCATGAACAATTGCTAATGCTATATGATACATTTCTTCTGCCTACGTATCAATATATGATATCTAAAAATTTACCAAATATAAGAAGTAGGGGTGAGAATAAGACTTAGTGAGATATCCCCAATGATTTCCTAACTCATTCCACCAGGATAGAACATGTTAGAACATTCATATAAAACATTTTAAAACAATTCAATGTAGTTTATATCAAATCCAAATTGTTTAATTTGTAAATAAAAAAGAGTCTATGAATTTTCAAAATTTTATTTGGAAAACCCAATATATAACATCAAAAATCCACCCATGCAGGCTGAGGTGGTAATTCCATAATCATGAGTATTCTATCATCAATCTATCAAGTCATCACAAGGGAACCATTTTTAAATGACCCATTGAATCATGCCCTTCAACAGGGTCATATGTAACGAAAATGAACACATGAAAACCATGTATGATAAATACCATGATAAACCAACCATTCCAAGACTTTAAAATAAAAATTTCTTTATTGAAAAAAATTATATCAATGTTTTCCATGAAAAAAACAAAATGCATAAATGTAAAATCACCATTTTAAAATCAATATCCTATGGTATTCCTCAAAACTATCCAATTTCCAAAATTTCACAAAACCATCATTAAATAGGTTCTTACATCAATCATAAAACATTAATTTCACAATAAATTTCAAGAAATTCAAAAAAATTGGATCCTAGAATTCTTTTTCTAATAAAGTGGATTTGAGGGAGAATTCACCTATAATGCAAACTATATTGAAAATAAAAAATGACCACAACATCAAAAACCTGACTTGAAACTCATAAAAAACATAGATCTTATTCCATCCAATCAAAATAGCTATCAATAATCAATATTGACATCACATAGTTGTTATTTATCAACAAAACATTAAATCCATGATTACAATAGAGGTAATAAGAATAAATATAAATAAAAAAATTAATAAGAAGAACTTAATGATGTATCAAAGCCTTTTACACTTTTTATTTTCATAAGAATCACTTATCAATAAAAAGTAATGGTCTCCACAACCTAGGGAGGGAGTGGAATTTTAAATATGAACTTTTTAGGTAAAAATATGCTTTTAGGGTTAATAAAATAAGATCTATAAATTTGAAATCTAAAATTTCATGGAACACGATAAGGAAAACTATGGGCTAACCATGCACGATCCACTACCTCCAAGTCAACCTCACATATTTGGCTCACAAATTTATAAAAACAATTCCCCAAATATAATATTTCCCACTATCCATCCACACATGGTTTCTCTAAATAATCGACATGGTTTGGCCAAACCACTTTCCTAACTGTGCGCTTATCCCGTGCCCACTATTTATATTGCACTGTTTCAAGGAGGTGTTTCAGAATTTATACTAACTATGATCAAAACTTGAACCTACATAAATGCCTAAAAAATCCAAAACACCCCAAAACCTCCTAGATCTTATCCTTAACATCATATACACTTAAAATTCATAAATAAAGGGTCATGTATATGAAACTGAGGGTGCAAAATTATACCCACCATTTGAATTTCTATCCCAAAAATGTGGAAAACCATAATTAGCTTGAAATATTTTGGGCCACTACACCACTATTTCCTTTTAATTCCCCCACATTTCTTCCAAAATCAGACAATGTTTCCACAAAATCCAAACTAGTCTGATAATTTTACCATGAAGGAAATTCTCTTTCATATCAGCAATACACACTAGAACATGACCCAAATCACTATCTAACTTTAGGTTAACATGTTCCCATAAAATCAAGTGAAAAATATTAGGTTGATACATATTTAATTGAGATACATGAAACATGTTATTCATTTAACTGAACATTGATGGAAAATAAAAATGACATACCACCTCACCAACCCATTCGAGTATCTCAAAATGGTCTACGTATTGAGGAGATAACTTAACCTACATCCAAAAATGAGAAGGACCGAGACATGGAGAGATTATAAATAACACAAGATAACTCACCTTGAATGAAAATGAATGTTAATAATGATATTCATATGATCTCTGAAAACTCTGATCCATCTCCATTATCTTTCAGATCAACTGAATTTTGTCTACCATCTCATGCATGAGGCTTAGTCTAACAAGGAAAGTATCACAAGTTTCAATCCAAAAATTGGATAACAATAAGGATTTCCATAAAATGAACCTAAAGAATCCATATGTGTCGAGGCATAATAACTATTATTGTACATGAAATGAACTAATTATATTAAATACTCGCATGGGCCACAACAATATAATAACTGGGCCCCATTGACAGCACATACACCCCTCTTAACCATGGACATTGGGTTCTGACCCACCAGGTACCACCAGTTTCTCCAAAGATAGGTGATCCCCACCCTGGGGACCACCACATGCTTGAAAATAATTTTTTACACTATCCAGCCACACACAGTTTCATTAAGTAATCTACACGGTTTTACTAAACCATTTTCCTAACCATGTGCTTATCCATGTCCACTATTTCTACTACACAGTTTCCATGGAGGTGTTTTATAATTTATACTAACTGTGATCAAAACTTGAACCTCCATAAATTCCTAAAAATTATTCCAAAACACCTATGAACCACCTAGAACTTTACCTGAACATTATATACACTTAAAATTCATAAATAAAAGGTCAAGTACATGAAACTGGGGGGGTGCAAAAATCTCCCCACCATCGGTATTTCTATCCCTAAAATGTAGAAAATCGTAATTAGATTGAAATATTTTGCCCCACTGCTCCACCATCACCTTCTCATGCCACCACATTTATTCCTAAATCAGAAATGTTTTCCACAAAATCCACACTAGTCTGATGATTTCCCATGAAATAAATTCTCTTTCATATTGAAAATATACACTGGAATTTGAACACATAACATACAACTTTAGTTCAACATGTTCCTATCGAATCAAGTGATCAATATTATAATGATACTTCTTTAATTTAGATATAAAAAACATATTATTCATTGAACCGAATTTTGCTGGAAAATCCTACTGATATGCCACCTCACCAACCCATTCGAGTATCTCAAAATGTCATATGTGTTGAATAAATTACTTGAACTACTACCCAAAATGACAATTCCCAAGCATTGTAGAGATTCTAAAAAACACAATATCACTCTACATTAATGACAATGACTATAGATAATGACATGCATATGATTTATGACAACTCTAAGCCATCTACACTCTCTTTCAGATCAATTTAATTTTCTCTACTACATTTTCCACAAGGACTGGTCTATCCAAGAAAGTCTCACTATTTTCAACCCCAAAAGTGTATAATAATAAGGATGTATATTAAATGCTTCAATATGATATATATGTATTTAAGAATAATAACTATTATTGTACAAGAACTCTACCAATGATATAAACTCCTCCCATGAGCCCCGAAAATGTAACAACTGGGCCCCGATGACAGCACAAACACCCCACCTTAACATGAATGTTTGGTCCTGATCCTCCAGGTACCACTAGTTTCCCTATAGACACGTGGTCCCCACCCTGGGGACCACCCCGAACAGGTTATCTGACTAATAACTATCCCCATAGTCCAACACTTATCCATTCCAATGTGATTTATCTTCACTCTCACACACCCTAGGAAACATCCCAGAGGGTCACCCATCCTAATAACTACTCCCGGACAAGCATTCATAACTAAGGAGTTCTAATCTAGTATGATCCCCAAAAAGGTAGGTGCACCTTGTTGACATGAGTCTTATTATTTAGTCATATAACACTTTATATTTATGGGGTGTTACATTCACCCCCCTTTTGAGCACAACGTCCTCATTGTGAGCCCTACATCTCAACCAAGTTAGTGCAGCATACTTAAGGTTGGGTTCCTACTCTGATACCAAATATAATAATTGGACCATGCTGATAGCGCACACACCCCTCCTTAACATGGTCATTGTGTCCTGGCTTGTCAGGTACCCCCAGTTGCCTCGCAGACACGAGGTCCCCACCCTAGGGCCCACCCATGTGCCCGGATAGGTCATCTGACTTTTGATTGTCCCCACATGCCAACACATATTCTTTCCAATGTGTTTTTTCCTCACCCACAAAAACCCTGAGAAACATTCCATAAGGTTACAAATCCCCATCACTACTCCAGGACAAGTACTCTTAACTGTGGAGTTCCAATCAGGAAGGTTCCTAAAAAGGAAGGTGTGCCTTGTTGACATGAGTGATATCATTTTTTTCATTTATCCCTTTATCATTTTGGGGTGTCACAAAAAATCTATTACACAAGACCTATGAATATACTCCAAATTTTGTATCATCATTTATGATTATCCATCCATTTAAAGATGATAATCCATGATCATTGTCAATTGTGTCCTAATGTATTATTTTATGGATTTCCAAAAAAGATATGTAAACCTCATATCTCAGTCTGTTACTATAAAAACTGAATCTCTATGCCTCTCTAAAACTTTTTAGATATAGATTTTGGAATGATCCTCCACCAAATGTGATTCATTAATAGGGATAGAATGAGACAACTACATAATCCAATCCACTATCACCCATATGGAATCATGTTTCTGAACCATCCTTGAGAGACTTGTCACAAAATCCATGGATATCAATTCCCATCACTAAATTGGAATTGGTAAATACTGTAAAATGCTTACTAGTTGTTAGTCTTCTGCATTTACCTACTGATAGGTGGGGCATATCGAAACAAACTCTTCCACTTCCCTTTTCATTCCAAAATAGGAAAATATGATTTTAGATCCATATAGATATTTTGAATTCCATGATGAATAGACCATATTTAGTGGTGGTAAGAATGAAGAATTTGTTTTCTGAAAAGAAATAGGTTTGACCATTCGATCTCGAAACCGCAACACTCATATTCTATTAGGCTTCCATCCAACAATGATCCCCCACTATTTAGTTTTTACCTCAAAGAAACATATTCAGAATAAGATGTATCCACCTCATTAACATTCCCAGCCAAGTCAAGAACAAAATAAACTAAAAAAAACCTCAACATCACCCTAGTCAGTACAATCCAGGTCCACATCTATAATAACTGACCTTAGATTCAACTAATCTAAAGATTCTACAACCAAAAAATTATAATAAATTATAATAAATGCATCCACCACTGAATTTCCATTATTTGGTGTATTAATTAAGTCAAGGTTGGAGATTTTAGGGTTCTCTGTCAATATTCATTTTCTTGGATTCAAATATATTTGTGATAATATGTGTTTCCAGCTCTTAGGATTTTTAAACACCGTAAATTTCTCACGAAAGAGGAAATGATGCCAATTATTAAAATCATTGACCACCATAGCTCTTTCCAAATCATGTGTTAGTTAGTTATTCTCTCGAAACCATAACTGTGATGAGACATAAGAAACAACATGATATCCTTGCACGATAATGTACCAAAACTAGAACCTGAAGCCTCATAATACACAACAAAACCATTTTTTTATTCTTGAAATATAAAGATCAGTTCAGATGTTAGGTGAAATCTATGCTTGTGAAAATAATTTTAACATTCATCATTTTGTTGGAATGGAAAACCTTTCCTCATTAGTACTGTCATTGGTGAAGATAGTCATGAAAAGTCACGGGAAAATCATCTATAATACCCAACCAGGACAAGGAAACAATGTATCTCAAAAATATTGTTTTGTGTTTTCCAAGAGATCACATACTCTATATTTTCTAGATCCACATAAAGTACATTTTTTGTGATAACAAGACCATGGAAGCATACCACTTATTTCTAAAAATCAAACTTTTAATGTTTTGCATATAGACGATGATCCCAAAAGATACCCAAAACTATCACCAAGTGTTTCTCATGCTCAACCATTATCCTATAATGCTGAGTATATCATCCACAAACTACCCCATAATTGAATAAATATACCTTTAAAATATAAAATTCATGAATTCCGTAAAGAGAAATGGTGAATTTGTAAGCCAAAAAGGCATAACCACATAATCTAAATGGTCATATCTACTCTTGAATGATGTCTTCTAAATATAATCCATACGAACCTGTAATTGGCGATATCTGAAACACATGTAAATTTTAGAGAACCATTTTGTTAACATAAATTGAGAAAATAGGTCATCAATTTTTATAAGAGGATATGAATTATTTATCATAACATGGTTAAGCTTATGATAATCAACACACAACTAAAGAGTTCCATACACATTTTGACAAACAAACTAGTTCTTCACACATAGATATAATAGGATGAATGATCCATTTTCTCTATAGATCTTCCAAATAGACATTCAATTCCCTTAATTCTATTAGCTCCATGTAATAATACATAAGTGATATAGGAATGGTCCCTAGTAAGAGATCAATCATAAACTTGACTTCCATTTTGGGTGGAAACCATAAGAAATTATTAGAAAAAACATCAAGAAATTGATCAAGTATTGTTAGAAAACTGATATTTTTTATCTCATCCACCAATTATATGGTTAAAGTTTCCAACTGGAATGGTATAATTCCAACCGCTAGTGTAAAGAATCCTTCTCCATTTACTTTCATATTTTCCTCTCATCTTAAAAGATGCTCGACAACATCATTAGTTGTAAAACTAACCATTCAATTATAAGAGTATCTATTAGATTTAAATGTTGTTAACCAATACATAACTAGGATTAAGTCATATAAACACATCTCAAGCATAGAGAAATCCCAAATCAATTTTTTCACATCAATAGTTACAGAACATGCATTCCATATAAAGTCTCAAAATTCTATTTGACCAAGAGGAGTTTGAAGTTTCAAAATATAATGAATGGTATCTAAATGAAAACCAAGAATATCTATAGAACGAGAAAAAAATACATATTTGATGCACCCATTTAAAAAAAATCTTCAATAAGGGTATATTCTAGAATACTCATTCATCTTACCTTCAAAGATCATGGTTGATCATCCATGATCACTTGATCAGCTCTATTTAATTTCTTACTCCTTGAAACACACTATTTTTTTACCATATTGAGATATCACTAGTTGAATATTCATGGCATTACTAGAACCATGATGTCTTGGTCGGTTTTTATGATGAGAGAAATTATAATAAACTCATCCTATGAAGAATATGATGCCTAAGAAACATGAGATGTGTCCCTGACACCTGACCATAGAGAACTGTGACAATAGTGTTAAAGATGTCCTATATTATTTTAATTATGACATACTCTATGTGGTTTCACATAGTATTGTTTTATAAGCTCAAAATATCCACAATAAAAATATTCAAACCTACTATTTGGATTAGGGGGAAGATTCACCAATCCCACCATCTAATTCTGACCCATACCACCTCCTTGGAAATATGTGACCCTCTTTCACTTATTCCCAACATTATAGTTCCCACCAATTCCCATAGGTTTCAATATAAATTCTCAACATACATTACACGATATATATCTTTCTAGAACTATCTCTCTATTGACCATCTTTGTATAATCTGTTATAAAAAGTACTACAATCTTTGACTAAATTTCTAGCCTCATCCATGATTAAAAAATGAATTCCTTCAAGGATGCACTTACATCAATATCATGTGAAATCAAAACGAAATTCAAAAATTTATCTTCATACTCTATCACTATTGTGTTATCTTTCTTAAAACTGAATAATTCTATCATTATACAAATTATAAAAATGTGAGAATATGATTATTTGTTGAAAAACTCTTCAAATTACTCCCATGAAATGCCTTGGTATAATTGAGAATGTACTACTAAATACCACCACTATTATTCTAGATCATCTAGTATGTACATTTAGAACTCGAATTTAAACATAGTTTCTCTGTATAAGAAAGCTAATATTCAATTCATCCAATTTAACCATACTTATATTTTTTTGATTTTGAATCATCCTAAAAGATGGGTGGATTATGATTCTAGAACTGAATAGAATGATCCACTTGAATTCTTTTCATTTACTATATTCCTTTTATAAATATCCAAAAAATCCTAGAAAATTCTTTGATTTAACAACTGGTTCACCAATGGCTCATGTGTAACCACATTATCACCAACCTCTTTCTTTTAGAATCCATGACATCTACCTAGTTTCATTATATTTAAACAAAAAAAAGTTCCATTTAGTCTTACTCTATAGAAACTATAGGATTATAAATTTAAAAGTTAACACATTACTCATATCACAATAAGGCTTTCCAAAATGTAACAATTCAATTTCTTCATTTTTTTAAAAAAATTTAACCATTCTTTTTGAAAATCAATCCATTTTAAAATATTTTCATAAATAAACACCTTTTCACCCAATAATAAATAATTAATCAAAACAAATTGGGCACTCTTAGAGGTAAGACATTACTATTAATGAATTTCATGATCTTCTCATTGTCTAACCCATTATAACGAGGTTACACCTTCTGGGAGTGCCTTAAACACACATGATCCAAAACTCCATGGTAAATTTATGTTCAATATAAAAAGGTTAGCTACACCTTTGTATGACTCACATTTCAAGTTTCAAAAGATCCTACTCATTGATACCAATCCATATCAATGACTATACAAGAAGTATTTTAAACTCCAAGACAAAAAAATTGAAACTATTTGTACCAAATGAAAGATGGACTAACAAAGACTGATACAATTTGTAATATCCTTATCGTCCCCATTGTCTTGATAAGTGATAGGTCTAATTTCCCTTAGGTGACATCCCCAAGACACTAAATTATAGAAATAAATTTTAAGGGTCTCATGAACATATAGGGGATTATTTTCCATTTGAAAATAAAACAACCAAACCAAGAGAGAATAAAAAAACCACTATATGATGTGTGGGTAAAAAAGTTAAATATTATCGAAAACAACACCAAAATAAAATATCAGAGTGCATGAGGAAATAGTCTAATGTAACAAAAGGAACCAAAGGGAAAAAAACCCAATGACACCAACCAACTTTAGCCAATCTACTCCATACTCTAAATCCACATGACTAGCCTGAGATATCAAGAAGTTTTAGTAAAGAATTTTGATACTTTGACTTTAAATATATATCAAAATATAACTTCTGCAAACACACCATAGTTACAAAGAAGGGATGAGTATAAAACTCAATAGGATTTCCTTGAATGATTTCCCAACTTATTACTCTAGGAAATAACATGTAATTTTTTTATAACATTGTCGCAAATAATTTCAATATGTTTATATCAATTCGAAAATAGTTTTTTTGGGAAAGAAACCAATCATGTCTTTAAAAAATTTCACAATTCTATTTGGAATACACTACAAATAACTCCATATATACACACATGAATTCCCATGTGAATGTTCCATACTCATGAGTGGTCTCTCATAGATAAATCAAGACATCACATGGTAACCATTATTATGTACTCCAATAGAACTCACCCCTTTAATAAGTTCATTTCTATTGAAAATGAGCACATGCCAACCATGTATGCCAAATACCGTCCCAAACCAACCATTACAAAATAATATTTCCTTTATTGAAAACATTTCTGTCAACATTTTCCATGCAAAATGACAAAATCCATAATTTTTATATCTCCATTTTAAAATCTACCTCATATGGTATTCCTTAAAAACATCCAATTTTCACTATTTCAGAAAACCATAATTAAATAGGTTTTTCCATCAAAAATAATATGTTAATTTTATAACAAATTTGAAAAAATTCAATCAATAGTAAACCATTAATTAAATTTATAATCAATAGGAGTTGAGAGATAATCCACCTACCTCACAAACTTTGGAGAAAATGAAGAAAAACACTACTAATTCAACAAAAATGCATAAGACTCTTAAAAATAACCTTATATCTTATTACCTTCAATAAAAACAAACATATCTCATCAATAAGGACATAAAATGAAATGCATTTATCCCATATGGATTAAATACCTAAAATAGAGGGAAGTAGGAAGAATAAATCTATGAAAATAATGAAGTAAAATCACTTACTGATGAATTTGAGCCTCTAAAACTCTTTGAATCACCAAAGAAATCACTCCCAAACGAAAAAGGAATGGTATCCATAGCCTAGGGAGGGAGAAAAATTTGATATTTGAAATATTTTTTAAAACATGATTGTATTTGGGGGTAAATTGGATTAGATTTATAAATTTTGCTTCCCAAATTTCTATAGTGCAAGAGTAAGAAAATTGTGCGCTAACCATGCATGATCCATTACCTCAAAAAACCCTTCACAAGGTTCTCTTAGATAGGTAGAAAAAACATGAACCAAAAATTATATTCCCATTTCCCAACATTTAATAGCTTTTCTTGGGCATCCACGTGGGTTGGCCAAACTATGCACCAAACCATTTTCCTACCAGGTTCCCATAGTTTCAGTTGAATAGCTTCCATAAAGGTGATTTATGGTTTCCACCAACCATTATCAAATTGTGAACATCTATAAAATCCTCAAAAAAATTCAAAAAAACATCAGAACCTATATAAAATTAACTCAAACACTATATACAATGAAATTACATAAATAAAGGGTCAAGTACCTGAAACT
Organism: Viscum album; assembly: GCA_963277665.1. Classification (NCBI taxonomy): domain Eukaryota; kingdom Viridiplantae; phylum Streptophyta; class Magnoliopsida; order Santalales; family Viscaceae; genus Viscum; species Viscum album. The sequence goes on from OY728145.1 coordinate 513,547,696, forward strand.
GGGGGTGATACATGGTATTTGATAGAGACTCGCCTTATTCTCATAAACTCATTTTTATAGTTTTTATATGGAATTACAGAGGTAACAAAATGAAATATAACTGATAAATGATTTTTGTAACTATACGACTTTAAATATCATCTATTATTCTGTTTTTTTAATTTAGGCCTTTGTGGAATATATAAATTGATGAAAGAATATTTTTAATGATTATTTTTAATAAAATAAACCATGAAAATGTTCTATAGAGTCTATTACTTAAGGATGAGCAATAAAGGATGTTATACTGATAGAGATTTATTATTTATCAATTATTTCAAGTATTTTTTCTATTATTTAGAAAAAACTATATTTTAGTTATATTGATTAATTTCACATTTTTTTTGTTTATGTAAAATCTAGTTTTTAAGGGATAGTTATTTTTAAAATTGTTTAAAATAGAGAAAATTCTTAAAAAATAATTTACTTCATTTGTTTCCTTAATATGACTATAGGTCATAGAATTTATTATAATATCTATTTTTACAACTCATGTGAATTGAAATCTGTATTAGTCTCACATTTTAGATGGTTTATTGACAAATACATAATCTAAATTAGTAACACTATTTTTCTAGAGTTGAAATTTCAAACAATGATTTGTAATTTATTAGTTAATGATGCCTTTTTAAGAGAAATATGAAACTAACCATCCCCCAAGTATACAATTTTGTATTTCTATTAAATATTATATCCCATGAAAGGGGTAAACAATTATCGAGGGAGTATAAAGTGGTGATTATGAAAATTTAATCCACGTAATTTAGAGAGATGAATAAAATATTTACCCTATACTACATCATTATATTTCATGCGAATAAGTGGATAATGGCATAACCTATGAAAAAAAATTAAAATTATCTTATATTAATTAGTTTAATTTAGTGAAAAGATAAAAAATAGTGATAACCGAGATCCAAATGAATCATGATTTTGTTTTTTTCAATAATCATATCATCACATATTTTGGGTGATAGAGGAAGAGTCCAATAGAGACATGTGAGATGTTTCCATTCTATGCAATATAAAGATCTCCAGTTCTGTTAGACATTAAGTATATTTTAGATACATCACAATGAGTATCCCACACATATGATTATTTAATATTTAGATTGTAATGAATCAATGGTATTCCATTATATAAATATTACATAGTTTTCAGAAATATATTTAATAAGTATTATAAAATTTTGGTCTTTGAAACATCTTGATGAGTGTAACATAGGGAGCTATGGATAAAAAAAATTATAATATGGGTCACTTGTTGAGAGAAATTCATGGATTTTTTTTAAATAAATGATGCTATATATAGTGAACCAAATCACTTTGATGAAGGTTTAGGATAATCTATTATTGAGGTTTGAATTACACGTATGTAAATCCACATGGAAAATCTCAAAAGAAAACATTATATTCTATAAGAAGTATTTAAAATTTTTTTGTGTGATTTTTAATTATTAATAAATTTCCCTAATTTTTTTATTTTATTTGAATTATTTTGGATAGGTCTTGCAAAGAAGGTTCTATATGGTCTCAAGTTTAATTGATGTAATTTTTTATTTTTGATATGAAGGTGTTATATTGGATATGTCTTGATTCTTGTGAAATATTTTAATTATTCTCAAAATATGAATTTTATAAAGTGTGGAACCTTATAATATATGTAAGAAAAATGGTGAAAAAAATTCAATATGAGGAGGGTCCCTTATATACGTATGATTTTAAAAGGATTATACATACAATTTTTGTATGATTTTTATTGAAAATAAACAAGGGAAAATGATATATATGAATTTAAATTTCTTGCATATGATATTTGATAAGCGGTATAATAATATGGTAAATTGAAGAATTCATTTTGAACTATATTATTCTTTTATTGATATGTATAAAATTCCATATGTTGAAGAATAATAAATAGGAAAAGGATGTGATGCATAAGATTTACTAAAATCAGAGAAATGGTAAAGTTGTGTATATCACAACGATGCATAATATATTTTCTTATTTCATGTAAGAATAAATAAAATTAAAGGATGAAATTTAATACATCGTTCTATACATATGATCTTATATATAATTCATAGATATTTTGAAAAGGAATTACCTTATTGAGATATATAAGATATTTTGTTTCTTATATAAGATATAATATTGATGTTGAGGTGAAAATACTAAAATGATGAAAATTATTCAATATGTTTGTTATTTATTATTATGGATAATATAATTTAATCTCATATAAGTGGTATGTAATAAATTATATTAATTATGTGTGACCCAACTGTTTGAATTTTTTTCAGTGAGGAAGATGGGAATCAATGAATAAGATATCCCAATATCATAATGCAAGATATTATTAATTAATCAGTTTATATGAGAAACATTAATCACTAAATTTATTATTATAAATCATATTTATAACTATGATTAATGATTTATAAGATGAACAATAAGAATAAGATAGAAATATCATACTTTGGTGGGGTTTATGAATTAAAATGTAATCTTGTGCTTAGCTTGGAATTTCATACCATTATTAAGAGGGAGTATATTCCATGTAGCATAGTATTTCTATATGTATTAAATAAACATATAGAAATTAAATACTTAATACAATTTATATGGAATTATTTTGAAAAGAATAATCTTGATGTTTGTGACTAAATGTAATAATGTTTTATTCGTATTGGAAAAATGAGAATAAAATAATAAAAAGGTATTCATAGAATATTAGTGAAAATAAGTAGTTTATATGAAATAATATCACTTAAACTATGGGATCAAATCCATAGGGTATAGGTTTGTAATAATTTAAGATAATCACTATTTTTAAAATATGTGATTATATATAAAAATTAATACATGAAGTATATATTAGTGATACCCAAAATAAAATAAGAGATGTAGGGAGAGAAAAAGTTCTTAGTGAAGAGTATTAAGATCCTAATATGGACGCATGAAAATTAAAATTCATGGTATCTATAAATAATAGTAACTCAATGAGATTATGAATAATAGATACAATGTGTCAAATGATATTGAAGAATAAATATGTGAAACTTCTAAAATGACCAGATAAGACAACCCCTAGTATCACTAAAGGTAGATACAATTAGAAGTTGAGATTGGATGATGTTCAAGTAGTTATAAATGGAAATTGATTAAATTGAAAACCTTTAAAATTTTGTTGAGATAATCTAGAAATAGTATCCTGTTAATGATCTAGGAACTTAAATATTTATAAAAAATGATGTACATAAATAGAAAGTAATTATAATCTGTGAGTTGAATACTCTATGAGAGGAAGAATATATATTCATCTTAATGAATATTCCATTGTGACGTCTTGGAAATCCTCTATATTAGTGTATGGATGTTTTGAAAAAAATTAGGAGCTAGAATAATCTTTTAATTACCTATTGGAAAAATGATTTTAAAGAAATTATGATAAATAGAGGATTATACCTCTATATCAAATGTATGTAGTGATTCATTATAATGTATGATATATGAAATAAAATAATAACTGCTCATAGTAGGTAGTAGGATTCCAACATTGTAACTTAGCCATGTAGAAAAACTGCACAATACTCTTTATGTTATATTTATCATTAAATGTGTTTTTTTTAATGTTGAGTATAACATAAAAAGTTAATTTATATCCTAATTGTAAATAAGGGTGAAGATATCGAGAGAGATGTTTATTTTTAAATAGAAAACTAAAGTTGAAAAATATGTAACCTTAATTCACTTGCCCCATCATAGGAGATGATGAGTTCTATTCTACATCCCATTATTTTTAAATATTTTACCCTTAAGATAATTCATCCAATGAAAAAAATATATAAATATTTAAATATAATAATTGTTTTTTTTATTTAAGTGGAAAGAATTTGGAAATATTTTATTATTCATTTAAAATAATTTCATCTAACGTCATATGAATAATAAAATTTTATTAATCATTTAATTGCATTATAAAACTTGAATTTTATAATACATAATGTAATAAAAACAAGGGATAAAATTAATTATTGATATATTGAAATTATTTTAAATAAATTTTCATTTTACTAGTTGAATTAGTTTATTTTATCTGCGCATAAAGAATGAATTTATATATCAATAAACCTTCTTCTACATTAATATGAATTTTAATAATTTATAATTGATTAATTACTATCATCGTAATAACATGGGGTAGAAGCCTATATGTTTATCAAGGAATATATTTTTAGTAAATTTTTCCTTATAATATTTCTCTAAACTTATTTTTTGACATTGGTGTTTATTTTTAATTTGTTGATAAATCAAATTTTGATTATAGGAATGATTATATTTATTCCCTCCAAAAAAACTATTTGATAATTTGGAATATAAATTCACCCAATCCTTTCATTATTAGTTAATTATTTTATATGTTCATGAATCTATTTGGGGTGGACATATGTCCAACTAACAGTCATTCAAAAAATTAATTTCCTTTGTTCTTTCACAATGATTCTCTATATAATTTATAGTTTTTTGATGTCTAATTTATTGAATTGTGGGTGTGAACAAGGATATATGACAATATTGATTGACCATTAATGTAGGTTTTGTTATTGGGGGGCCGAAAGCTCTGGAGATACAATTAGTGTAACATACATATATTTTAAATAAATTACATAATTTAAATATAAAATCACATATAATTACAAAATTTAAGATCACAGAGGGTTAGTTTCTTTGGATTTAATAAATTAAATTCCATAATTTACATTATTTATTTAAAATCCCCCAAAACTTTATCCACTCATGAATTCCCATTCAATATATTCCTCCATATAATTACCAATTAAAATGGAAAAATATTAAAAGGGGTGATATGAAATTATTAGTAAGTAATAAACCAATCAATGACTATTATTGTGTGACATCCCATCACCAGCTCATAGGGGACTGCTCTTTAGAGAGGATTGTTACAGAATAATACATGATTATTATGTTGTGGGAGAATGGGTTGTGAAATGGATTATAGGATATGCTTTTTGTGGATACTATTTCTTTTGACACTAGTATACCACAAAGAAGGGGTTATGGTATATCCCCTCTGTTTGGGTGATTCCTATAGCATGGAGGTAGAGGCTTCAATGTGGATTCATGTAGGTGGTTTTGGTTGGTTCTTCTAAAACATCAAGCCCTATGGTGTGGTATATCTTGTTTCCAAATTAAACCTTCATAGGAAAATATGATATGTGGAAGTGGAATATAGTTGTGGTTTTGACAATAAGTATGTGGAATTAACCTTTTCATTTCTCTATAGAAAGGGATTTTGCAAGAATGTTTTCACCATAGACCTGGGGTCTACACCAATGTGTTATATTTTACATTTTTGGAATAAATTACAAAGAAAACCTATAAACCATAATTATTTTTTAATTATTCCTTTATTAATATGTGTTATAGAGAGATCATTTAAGGCTTTTAAATCCCTTTTTATTGGCTTCAACCTTAGGATTCAGGAGAACAATCCTGGGTGCTTTCACTCAATTTATGAGTTAGGTGTCTCTATATGATGGTTTCATTATTGAATAACTATACTATCTTTTCCAATTCATTGGTTATTGTAATAAAAACGTTCAATTTTACATCATGTAATATTTTCTTTGTGAAATATATATTTTTAATCATGTTTACTTTGAAAATGGTTATGGACACACTATGTGTAGATGAAATTCCTTAAAGGTGGTTTTTGATTAAAAATGGGTCTTAAAGCTTGGAAGCAGTGATTATTTTAAATGAAAAATGTTTTATAAAATGTTATAAAGTTTTTAAAATGTTTTTTGGAAAAAATATCACCTTAGGAACCTTGAGTGCATTGGGAAATGTATATGTCACTTTAGTTTGTAATTCCACTTGAGCATTTATAATATTGACATACCGTTAAGTTACTCTATATTGGTTGGATCCAGGTTATTTCTATTTTAGGATTATTTTTATGTCTAGAATATAAACCCATAGTTTAGAACCCAATATTTTTAATTTTAATTTATTCTTTATTTAACAAATGATATTTATTTAATAATTATATTTCTCAATTGTTAATCTTATAGTGTATCTATGGATATTTTTTATTCTACTATCCTGTTTTATTATATACACATTTCATATTCCCTATTGTGTGAATATTAAATCGTTTTTATGAAAACCAAATAATTTTTTACAAAATAATTTAACTTCAGGAAATTATTTTTAAATTATTATTTTTTTTGTTAGAGCTAACATTTTCGTGATATTTGGACTTGTATTGATTATTTGGTGGGATTTATTGGGATTTGTGCTCAAACACTAATTTCATCTTGTTGGGAATTTAAAGATGTGATATAGTTAGACTTAGGTAAAGGTAAGGTAATCTTATAGTTTATTGAGTTATATTTTTATTCAATACCTTAGATGTGGGAAATTTTTGTGGTGGTGGATGGTCACATAGAGATTTGTTTTTTGAATTTCCATCTTTTAAATTCTATTTTATCCCTTTGGGATCAAATCTTTTTTATCATGGATCTGAAATACTTAATCCTTTATATAATATGTTGGTTTTATATAGACCATTTCTTTTTAAAAAAATTAATATTACATAAAATTTGTGGAATAATTAAAAATTATACAAATAGATGCCCAAAGGCTATAGTTGGTATAGTGCCCGGAGACATAGAAACATAAACATTAGTACATATACGAGCTATATCATCTGCCAATAGGTTATTATTGACTAGAACCCTTCTTATTTATATATATAACATGTTATATATAATCTTTATATGAGAGAAATAAAACATTAAATGGGTGGGATCAACTCTTAATAAGGGTAACAAATGATACATGTAAACATAAACATCAGAATAAGGGTATGAGAACGTGATCCTTTAAATCAAATATCATAACTTGTATATCAAATATCATAAACAAAGTCATGTAATAAAGGATTCTAGTTCATCAGAAATTAATAATATTAAATAAATATCACAATCCATGAAAGCATTACATAGTAATAGGACATGGAAATGTGGAAAACACATAGGCATATAACGATTTCCATAGTATCCAAGACATCACTGCCAAGGTCATATTAGTAGTATGGGTTCAAATCCCATACATTAATAGTAGAATGAGTTAACTCCACATACTATCCTAGTAGTAATGCTTCATTCCCATGACCATCATAGTAGTCAAGGTTCACTCCCAAGACCATCTTGGTTTATCTCATGAGATATACATCCTTAACCATTGAATTGGAGAGAGATATAGGTCCCAACCATCTCATTTTGAAATCAAACATAGATGTAAAAAAATATCATTAAAAATTATAAAATAACCAATTAAATTAAATGGGTATCAAAAACATGTAAAAATATCATAACCTACGAAAATATAAAGGTTTCATAATCATTTCATCGTCAACATAACCCGTGAAAAGATGCGGGTTTCAAAATCATATAACTCGTGAAAGATAAAAAAGATTAATATACATTATTCCATAAAAAATAATCCATTAAAAGAAATAGTATGAAAGAATTGTTTTTTAATAATTTCCCTATTAAGTCATTATTAAAATAAATGGATTTTATATTATATGGAAAATAATTTTAAAAAACACTTGAAATTAATTCTTGTGGAAAATATCATCTTTCTTAAAAAAAAATTTATTTTGTTAATATTCCATGAAATTTTAAAAGAATTTTTTTTTGAAAATAACCTCATAAATTTGTAAGTTATTCTTGAAGGAAATAAGTCTTTAATAATATTTAAAAAGAAATTCACCCCATATAAGTTAAAAGAAAACATTATTCTCTTACTTTTACTAGAAAAGTCAAAAAGTACTTCGTTTGGAAAGTGGAAAAAATATTAATTTCAAACCATGTAGTAAAATGTTAGAAATTGGTAAAAATGACTTTAAAAATATATATTTTAATAGTGAATATTTTATGAAAATATTTTTATAAAACATGGACGTGGATGATAAGATACCACAGTAAATGTTTACATATAAACAATCTCGAATGATAATGAGATTGTAAAAATATCCCTTACCTTTTGTCATGAATCTCTTTGTACTCACACAAGATTCCTGTATAATAAATATAATTTTATAATATATCATTTACATAAGGATATTATTATTGATGATAACATATATGGTTTGATTACAACCTTATATTACTGACTAGTTAATGATCCTATGTTAAGGTTTTTCTTTGGGTAATATTTGCTTTGTTCATTTCTTATGTCTTAATTTTTTATATCATTAGTACTTATACATATATCATGATTCTAAAATATATATCATGATATAAATATCATTTATATATAGTATATTTATATTGTAATAATCTAAATCATAAATAAGAACAAAATGGAATACACTGTTCATGGAGATGGTGAGCCGTACATATATTTGAATTTTGTTTCAGTTTTTAATTGTCATGTTGAAAGAAGGTGTGTAAATGTCATATGTATGTATATGCATGTATATATATGTATGTATATATATGTATGTATATATATGTATGTATATATATGTATGTTTATATATGTATGTATATATATATATATCATTATCCCAGTGTAATTTTTATATCATATAATTTCATTAAACCCATCATTAAAACATTCAATGTTGTGTGTGAATGAATCACATCGCTTTGAGGGGGATGTAGTCCATATTTCCTCAAACAAGATTATTGTATTAAGACCAAATGGTAAGTAAAATGGTATGAGTTGTAAAAAGGAATAATTAATATTAAATAAAAAATAAATATTATATATGATATATATAATTAGAGTGTCCATCATAATGGCCATCATGATTGGTGGGAAAAGAAAAACGAACAATCATTATTTCGTGACGCAGTAGTTCGCCATCCAAATAAACAATATGCTCAATATCCATTAGAAGGGGGTTTTTGTAAGTTTATGTCAAAAATTAAGAAGAAAAACATCTTATAATATTTATGATACTAGTTTTGTCTTACCAGAATATAATAAAGATATTGGAGGGGTAGAGAAGGAAAGTAAAAGAAAGGAGCTTGAGAGAAGACATTACCTCTTAATCAGGTAACTCCTTTTGGTTTGTGCCAAAATTATTCCTTTAGTTTCATTATTACCAAGGTAAGGATTATAGTTTTAAATGAGGGATGTTGGTAGGATATATGGTTTGGGGTTGGATGAGCTAAAAGGCTTTAGAGTTGTGAATAAATTAGAAGGAGATATTCTATTTTATAAGGGGGAGAAGGCACACTTTAAGAAACTCCAATATATTAATTTATTATGAATTGATATTCGATTGAAAATAACTCCAAAATGAGTTATTTGTAATTTCATATTAGGATGGGTCTAAATCATCACAACCAATTAATTTTGTAAATGTTTACGTCATATCATTAACCTTATCTTTTAGATTTAACATTTAGTTAAACAATTTAACTCTTACCATGACAACTTATATTTTTACACTATATGGTTAACATAGTTACAATAAAATACCAAATAATCCCAATTGGATAATTTAGTAAATATTTAGAAATATAAAAATTCGTTGGCCAAACCTCATATTTTAATAAATTTTTTAACATTTAACAAAATATTATTTATTTTAAAGTATCATATGTGCCTATTTTGATACCATTCAATATTTTTATTTTTTACAATAAAAAAACAACATGAAGAATTCTAAAAAATACTTCAAATATGTCTCTAAAATTTCTATGTTACCTATAAATTTTTTGTATGACATTAATTATGACAAATTGTAGTAATGTTAAAATTTTTAATAGCATTTATTTGATATCTAAATTAATTAAACAATTATTTCATCATTATTTTACATTGATTTAATTAATTTATTTCTTATTAAAAAATTAAAAAAAAATTATCAGGATGAAGATAAATTTCTTTTATTTCAAATGAATAATTATAGTCGAGTTTATCTTTTCTATAACACAATATAAAAATGATTTAGTTATTAAATTTTGAAAATGACTCTTTATACTCTTCATTAAATAAAATATAATAAATGTATTAATCTTACAGAAGTTGATTAAAGAGGATCATATTTTATAACTAAGGTTTAATTGGGTCAAAAAACACTTATCCAATGAAATTAGGACAAGTGTTAGAGTAATTTTGAATTATTATAATATTATTTTTACCTTTACTTACCATATTTACCTTTAACCATGTTAAAAAAAAGTTACTCTTCCTAATAAATTATTTTAGTCCTATTGAACCACATTTTCATACTAGTTACAACCATTTATGTCCATTTTTTAAAATTAAATTCACTAAAGTGGTAAAATTGTGTTTCATGCTAATATGCAAATGTGGTTAGAAGGCTGGTAAAAAGACGTTAAAAAATATGCGATGAAGTTTTATATATAATTATATTATAAAAATGATTAAAAAGACCCTAATTGGATTAATATATGTGTTATTTATCTATTGTGAATTTAAAATCATTTTATATTAAAATAATTATTTAAATGAAAAAGTTGATTTTTTAACAATAATGTACTGTTTTTCACTATTCATCAAAAATTGACTATTTTTAGAAAAATACAAAAATTACACCCAGATCTAATTATGATTATTACAAAGTCAAAAATTATGTCGATTTTACCAAATTAAATTTCTATATTTATCTAAAATTATCGTTTTTAAGAGGACATTAATAGCGGTTCACTCGACAAAGCAATATTTTTAAACAAAGATGGATTTTACCAAGAATCTTATCTTTTATTATCAATATGTTTTATTTATATTAAACAATTATAAAAAATATTTGAAAATCAGTTATTACTATTTATATAACTATGTTTAACTACTAGGTTATAATTATCATATTTAAATAATTAAGAAAATAAAAAGATATTTTTTGTAGAAACTTAGTATTGCGTGTATTGTATGACAACTCAGTGTTGCATGCATCATATGCCAAATCGGTGCTGCGTGTAACATACTAAAATTTAATTTAGTGTGAAAGGAATCTTTGACTTGGTAAAAAACAATTTTTATGTTATGTGAAGTGAAAAAATATCAAAACATTAAAATAATTTGAAAATAAATTCACTAGAAACTCGAGGTGTTACATTCTAACACCCTTAAAATTATTACATCACTCAAAATTCATTTGGGATATCAAATGTTTAATACTTTAATGTTTCATTCATAGAAACCCACATTGTAAAAATGGATACTAAAACATCCCTTAAAAATGATAATTTCGAACCATAATGGTTACCCAAAGTAACATATAACTTGGTTTCCACATTGGATAACATAGGTTGGGAGTGATGATTTGACATTGAGGAAAAGCCTAAATATTTATAGGGAGTGATGGATGTCCTTAATAAAAAACAAGTGAATGATAAAAATAATGTTTAAGTCCTCAAATTCACAAATCAATGATGATTTAAAAGGCCACCACCTCAATGAAAATTAAGGTATTATGATAATTTCTTTTGATCACTTTTAGAACATTGAGTATTTCTTGAAAAAATTCTATAAATCAAATTTAATTCTGGGGATGGGATTTTAAATCATTCTTATACTTTTAAAAAATCAAGGAATGAAAGTACAAAAATTCACTTTGATGAATAAATTAATAAAATTTACTTTTAATGGATCTTAAGGACCATAAAAGAATAAAAAGTATAACTAGTTTTCTTTTAAAAAAAATAAACATGGATTAATCATTAAAAATAAAAAGTAACACTAATGGTTCATCATAAATATTTATTAAATAAAAATAATTATACATTAACCAGGATGTCATGTAGGCTAGTGGTAGGCATGAAACCCTTATCCTCATTCAGTCATGAGTTCAAGACCCATGGCTTATTTGGAATTGATTGGTTTTCACCTGATATACATGATGTATTTTTTAAAACTACACTAATATAATATATAAGATGGAAATCCTTGAAATAAGTTCAATAAATGAGTATCCTTTTAACTAATGTTTTCAACACAAACATAGTGCAAAAATACTTATATGAATTTTAACTTAAACCATTCAAGAACAATTATCCTTATAACCCTTCTCAAAGGTGAAATTCCAAAACATTCAAAAGAGGCTTACAAAATCATCTTATCATTGATTCCATTGTATATCAGAAAGTAGATCTTGGTTGTAAAATTCAAAACATGTGAATACCCTTATTGTATATTCTCTTGAATCATGGTAACAACCTAAATTACCCTAAATCCTTTTGAAAAACATGCATTCTTATTTATTCCAATATATTTTGGATCAATTACATAAATCCCAAAAATAAGGTAAAATTCATCAATGATTGAATGAAACACAAATCAAAAAGTCCTTACTTATTTCCATGGTTATCTATAATGTCCAATTTACTTATTTATATCCTGCATAGCTTTATCCATTCAACATTATCTTAACATAAATAACATATTAAGGGTAACCTTCCCTTAGTCAAAAAATCACCATGGCATTAAATAACTTCACCAGTCCAACATAAACTAGTAAATACTAAGTGTAAAAAATACATAAGTAGAACAATCCTTGAATATTTTATCATTTATAAATTTTTGAATACATATACATAAATACTTCAATTACTTCATCCTTAACCCATTAACAATAATAGCTCTTTCATTTCAGATTTCATCCATAGTCTCATCATCATCCAAAATGTAACCATTTTTCATACCACCTTGCTAATTATCTTTAGGAACTTTCCTCTTGGGACATTGGGTTGTATAATGAAAATTTTCACTACAGTTAAAATAGTTAACCATTGACAAAGACATAAGGAGGCCAGAATTCCCATCAATTTTGTTAATTTAACTCCTCATTTGTTCCTCGCAGAATCTTAATTTGTGTCCGTCTTTTCCACAATCAAAACACTTTATTGTTCCCCTAAAACATTCACTTAGGTCATTCCTTCAATATTATTAACACAAAGAAAACCAAATCTTCTTTCCTTCATGATCTACATAACATGAACTTTTAGATAACTCCTCCATTCTCTTCCTTGGTGAGTCTGAGATTTAGTTAAGGTAAACATTATTAATTGTGTTCTATGAAAAATGATTAGGCCTGATCACATTATATTTCACTCTATTGATCATCCCACTTGACTAGCCATTAGAAAATCATTTATCACATTCAAAATAAATCCAGTTCCTTCCGCTTTCTGCCATTTCCAAAAACTAGAAGCATAGTGTGAGAATTAATTATCATAGAAAAAAACCACATAGTCCTAAAAACAATTACTTATAATATTTCAAAAATCATGACACCTTTCATAATCTATGAAACCTTGGATCTATCCTAGGTTATTAATAGCTAACTTATATCTAAATCCTTCATGATGTTTTGTGTAGAGTTTTTTAATTCTTAAATCATATTCCTTGGGAGTGTCAAAATAAGTGTGCAGTAAGGGCCATTGTTGTGTACCAAATTACCCTGAATCAAGACCATAGCATCTTGTTGGATTTGTTACCCTTAGGTATATCTGTTCCAGATCCCCATCCACTTGTAGTATCCAAATAGGGACATATTACTTGGAAACCACTCTCTCTATCAATTACCAAAATTCCATGAGATTTTCCTAAACGTTAACTCATCATTATAATTATCTTTAGATAAATACCTAGAAATGCCCTATGAAATAAACCTAGGGATCTCACTAAGGTTTTCACATCCTATTTTCAAAATGTAAACTATACCTTTTCTCTGATACCAACTATAGCGACACTAGATTTTCAAAAAATTAACATTACATAACTTTTTCAGAATACTTAAATAATTTACAAAAAGTCAACCAATGGCCATAGTTGGTATAGTGCCTTTGAAACATGGAAACCTAGACATGGGTATATATGTGAGCTATATCATCTCCTATTAGGTTATTATTGACTTGAACACTTCTTAGAAATATCAATCCTAATACATATCATGTTAAACTGGAGGAAATTAAACATTTTAGGGGTGACCAAAAATGCATAGTAGGTGTAAAAAATTGATACATATAAGCATAAACATCGATATAAAGGTATGAGAACGTGATCATGTAAATAAAAGATTATAACCTAAATATTAAAGATCATAATCGAAATCATGGCATAAATATTAGTGCTTAATAAGACATGAGTCACTTGTAAAAAAGATCACAATCCATGAAATCATTACATAGGAATAATACATGGAATTGTGGAAAACACATAAGAATATAATGATTTCCATAGTAGCTAATACATCACTACCAAGACCGTCTTAGTTGTATGGTTTCAGTTCCCATTCCATCATTGTATCATGAGTTCACTCATCATACCATCTTAGTAGCCATGGTTCACTCCCATGGCAATCATATTAGTCAAGGTCCTCTCCCAATACCATCTGTGTTTATCTCATGAGATATAAATCTTTACCCAATGCATTAGAGGGAGATATTGGTCTCACCTTTCTCATAATGAAGTCACACACACATGTTCTAAAATATATTTAAAAATCATAACATAACAAATAAAATTAAATGGATATCATAAAAATTTAAACATATCATAACTTGTTAAAATAGATAGGTTTCATAATAATTTCATCATATATATAACTCATGAAAAGAAGCAGGTTTCAAAAGTATATAACCGATGAAATAGATATGAGCTTAATTAACATCATGCCATCAAAACATAATCCATTCAAGGAAAAAATATGAATGGAAACATTGAATAGTTTCTCTATAAGGGCATGATTAAAACCATTGTATGTTATCTTATATGGAAAATAATTTTGATAAAACATTATAAATTAATTCTTTGGGGACATATCATTTCTTCTTCAAAAAATGTATTATTTTCTTAAAATTACATGCAATTTTAAAAGTAAAAATTTCATTTTAAAATATCCTTTAAAACATTTAAGGTTATTTTCAAGGAAATAAGGCGTTATGAAATCATAAAAATCTTTTCACGCTGTATAAGTTAAAAGAAAACATTATTCTTATATTTTTACCAAAAAAATAAAGAATTACCTCATTTGGAAAAAGAAAGAAAGATTCCTTTCAAACCATTTAGTAAAAAAGAAAAAAATGGGTAAAAATAAATTTAAACATCCATAATATAATAATAAAAATTTTAGGAAAACATTTTATGAAAACATGGATATTGATGATAAGATTACATAGTATATATTTATGTATAAACAATCTCGAATAATAATGAGATTGCAAAATTATCTCTTACCTTGTGTCCTGACTCTCTTCGTAATCACACAAGCTTAATGTATAATAAATATTAGTTTATTATAAATATTTTAAAAAAATCATATAATTATACATAATACCATATATGGTATTATTATGACCTTATATTAACTGCTTATTAATGATCCTATGTTAAGGTTTTACTTCAGGTAATATTCATTTTGTTCTTAGAGTGTGTCTTAATTTGGTTTATCATTAGTCTATATACTTATATCATGATTCCAAAATTAATATAATCATATAAATTTATTTTATATCTATTATATGTATATTTTAATAATTTATCATAAATAAATATGAAACAGAATACACTATTCATGGAGACGGTAAGTCATATGTACACAAAAACATTGTTTTCATTTTAAATTTTCATGTTGAAAGAAGGTGTGTAAATTTCATATATATATATATTATTATTAAATTATAATGTTTATATCATACAATTTTACTAAACCCTTCATTAAAACATTCCATGTGATGTGTGAAAAAATCACATCTCTTTAAGGGGGAAGTAGTCCGCACTTCCTCAAATTGGATTATCGTATTAACACCAAATGGAAACTAAAATGGAATGAGTTGTAAAATAAAATAAGTAATATTAATGAAAAAATAAATAAATTATATTATATATATAAATATAGTGTCAATAATATTGTCCATGATGATTGGTTGTAAAATAAAAATGAACAATTTTCGTTTCATGAGTCATTAGTTCACCGTACGCAGAAACAGTATGCTAAATATCAATTAGATGGAGGTTGGTATGATTCTAGGTAAAAACATGGGAATAAAAACACCATATAATATTTATGATACTGGGTTCTTCATACCCTAATGAAATAAATAGAGTGGAGGGTGTGAAAAAGGAAAATAATAGAATGGATCTTAAGAGAAGACATTACCTCTTAATTGGGTAACTCCTTTTAGTTTGTGTCAAAAGGCTTCCTAAAGCTAAATTATTCCTAAGATAAGGATTATTGTATGAAGTTAGGAAGTTTGGGCGGAAAATTTTTTAGGGGTTGTCTAAGAAAAAAGGCTTCAGAGGCATGAATAAAGGAGAAGTGTGATGTTCCCTTTTATAAGGGCGGAGGGGCACTTTCAGAAACTGCAAAACTAATAATTTAGTATTAATTTATTTTTGATTTAAAATAGATCCAAATTGAGTTATCTAAAATGTGAGATGATTATGGGTCAAAATATTATCAGAAATTTAATTTTATACATTTTTAGTTCAATAGATTAAACTTATCATTTGGATTTAACCTTTTGTTAAAGAATTTAACTCTTACTGTGATAACACGTCTTTTCACACTACAGGGTCAATATAGTCACTATAAAATTCAAAAAAAACCCTAATTGGATCATTTATGAACTATTTATAACTATAAAAGATAGTTTGATGTACCATATATGTTTACTGATTTTATAACATTTAATAAAATATTATTTATTTTAAAGTATCATTTATGTCACTTTTGATACTATTCAATATTTTCAATTTAAAAAATATCAAACATACATGATAAAATCGAAATAACACTTCCAATATTTAAATAACATGTTTATGTTACCTATGAAATTATTTTATTTCATTAATTAAGTCAAATTTTAGTTATTTTAATATTTTTAATATCAATTATTTGATATCTAAATTCATTAAATAATTACTTCCTCATTATAGCACAAGGATTTAATTAAGTTATATATTATCTAAAAATTAAAAATAAATTATCATAATGAATAAAAGATATTTTAACTCTTAAATGAATAGTTATAGTCGAATTTAACTTATGTATAACCCTATAAAAATGATTTAGTTATTACATATTAAATACGACTCTTTTGACACTTCTTTAAATAAAATATAATAAATGTCTAAATATATCACAAGTGGGTTAAATAGGATAATATTTTTGACCTAAGGTTTATTTATGTCTAAAAACATCCAATGAAATTAAGACAAGTGTTGAGGTAATTTTATGTTATTAAAATATTATTTTTACCTTTAATTGCTCTATTTACCTTTAAACGTGGAAAATAAAAATCAAAAGTTACTATTAAGTAAAAATTATTTTTATCCTATTGAACCACAATTTTTATAATTATTACAACCATGTTTGTATTTATTTTTTTAAATTTAATTCACATAATTGGTAAAATTATGTTTAATAAAAATCCACAAATTTGGATAGAAGGTGGGTAAAAAGACTTTAAAAAAGCGTTCAATGCTATTTTATATCTAATTATAATATAAAAATGATTAAAATTACATAAATTGGGTTATTATATGTACTATTAATCTATTGGTACTTTAAAGTCAATTTTATGTGAAATAATTATTTAAATGAAAAAGTTTGTTTTTTTAACAATAATGTATTATTTTTTCACTATTCATCCAAAATTGAATGTTTTCAAAAAAAAATACCAAAACTTCCTCCTAAACTAAATTTGATATTATGAATTGAAAAATGATGTCAATTTTACAACAAAAAAATTCCATGAGTGTCTAAAATTATTTTTATTAAAAATACATTAAAAGTGGTCCATTCATGAAAACTGTATTTTTAAACATAGAAGGATTTTACAAGGAATCATATATTTTATTATGAATATTATTTATTTATATAATAAAATTATAAAAAATACTAGAGACTAGTTTTTACTATTTATATAATTATATTTAATGACTAGTTTATAATTATCTTCTTTAAATAATTAAAAAAATAAAAAGAGATGGTTTATAAAAACATAGTGTTGTGTGTATCATATTCCAACTCAGTGTTGCATGAATCGTATTCTAAATCAGTGTTTCATGTAATTTATGACAAGTCGGTTTGTTGTGAAAGGATTCTTTGACTTACTGAAGATATATTTTTAGTGTTGTGGGAAGTGAAAAGTATCAAATGATTAAATTAAATTGAAACAAAATTCACCAAAATCTGGGGGTGTTATAGGTTTTCCTTGTTCTGGTTATAGATGAGATATTTTTGGTGTTTTTTCATTATAATCTTGTTATGGACCTTCTTGGGTAACTTGTAAAGTTATCCCATGAGATTTAGTAACAAAATTTTATGAGATATATATGTATCTTGAAGTGTTGTGACACATCTTGGGTTTTTAGTGTCTTTAGTACACATAAGACATGACTATTGGAATTTGAATAGTAAGTGTGGGAGTGTTCTAATATATCTCAATTCCTTCTAAAAAATAGATTTAATGGGTATGTTCTAGGATTTTATCTAGTATTATGTCTTGGTGTTTGAAGATATTTGAATAATTTAGACTCGGAGTTTATTTAAATATAGTTGTTCCTTATTAAAGTATTGAATCTCATTTATAGAATCCATGATTTCATTAAATTAGACTTGTTTAAAGTTTTTTCAATGGATTCCTAAAGTGGTCTTATGATATGGGAGTCTTTTATAAGTTGATTGGTTATTCAATTGTGTTTATTAGAAAATACCATAAAGAGGATTTCTTTTTAATACCACGTAAGAGGTTACAAGATATGTTCTGTTGGTGAATCCTCAAGAGGTCCCTTATTTGTTGAAAGATGTAACCCACTCCATTAAAAATCTAGTTCACGAAGGTGCATGGAACCATGAATGTTCATTGGACCATTGTCCAGATCTCAATAATAATTATCCATAAAAATTCCATCGCGAAAAGGGAGCCATGAAATTTGAGGAGTGTCTAGACCATATGAAAAGGATCATCCAATGTTTAAAATATATTGATGACTCTGAGGTTGGTTTTTCCACATACATTCTAGTGAGACCGAAATGGAGATGGTGGGACTCTATTATAAAATAAAATATAAAATAATATATTCCCTTGTATTCCTTCAATTAAATCATTATTGAGGGGTTTTATGCTGTAACATTTGATGTGGTGAATACCATGTAATTTCTTTCTAAAGTTTGCAGGGAGAATACAGTTTTGGAGTATTCCACTTGTTTTGTAAAGTTAAAACACCTAGTATCCATGATTTTTACAAATTATTACCTAAAGGATTTAAGGTTTCATATGGTTTTAAGGGACAATATTTAGTCAAGGAATAATCTCTTAATCCTTTTTTCATTTTTGGTGGTTGTTGAAAAAGAATCAATAGATAATGAAAACATAACAAGGAAAACGGTCCTATGTAGTTCTTCGATTATGAAAACTGTTAGAAAGGGTGTGTCTACTAGCTAGAAAAGTAAATGAATGGGTACCCAATTTTATTCTAGAACAGTTTCATGAGATTTTATAGGCCATCATTAGGTTGTTTTCTATTTTTGTGGAGATCCTCAACATAGCAATCCTAACATCATAGAGGCTCCATATACTAATCATTGTTATGAGAAAACTACCCCATTTAGGCTTCTTTATTAGGAGGATATCCCGAGGTAGTAGATATGGATTCATTGTCACCGAGGGTTTTCATGTTTGTATAGATGATTCCATGGGTGGTGGGTCATACACTCAATCCAATGTGAATGTTAATGAGGTAATAAAGGCCCATAGAGGATCTGAGACTGGGCGTATTTATAGAGCAATTATGCACAAGAAGAATCTGAGGCCATGTTGTTTATTGTTAGATTTACAATGTTTATTTCTCCCTCTACATTAGTAGATTAATTTGAAAATAGTGGCACTTATTTTTTATATCATCCATGGTGGATTATGTTTTGGGATAAAATTATGATCTTATACTATTTTTTGTATCTCTTTTCACCATATGGGAAGAGACCCAAACAACATTCCATGTTTCCTTCATATTGGGTGACTATATCTGACATCAAAGTGGTGTAGGATTTATTAGTTCTTGAACATGATATATTCATCATAATTATTGGAATTGATGGGATGATCAATGTTTACAGACTACATTGACAGTTAACATCATCGAGTTTGGTTTCTATCTCCTAATGGGGTCATTCAAGTCTTTCAGGTTGAGTGGGTCTATAGATTGGGAAGGGTGCGTATTGTTATTCCTTATGACGAATTAATTTAATGTATGTTTTTATATGTGTTTATTGATTCTTTATCTATATTTTATTCATCCACATTATACAGTGGTGAGTGTGTATCTCATGGTCATTCCTATGGATTTTTAGGGTTACCACCATAGAGAGAGGTAAAATTCACTATAAACCTTCTCCCCTGTATGGTGACCATCCCTATTATATCTTATACCATGTAATATAATAATTTAATGGAGATGAATTTTTAGTTTTCGGATATTGATACTATAGGATTTATTCATCCATGCATGTCACCTTGGGTTCACCTATCATCCTTCTTAAGAAAGAAGTAGGGTTCCTTAGATGCTGTTTGGATTATCAACCATTACGAATAATTATCCCGAATCAAGGATTGATGATATATTTGATCATATAAAAGGCGATCACTATTTTCTAAATACTTACCTCATGTTTGAGTACCACCATTTGAGATCCTGAGAAGAGTATATGCCTAAGATAGTGTTTATGAGATGATACAAGAATTCAAAGCTTCATGTTTTTCTATTAGGTCTCCTAAAAACTAATTTAATATTTATTCCATTGATGAAATAAATTATTCACCAGTTCTTGGCCACGTTTTTGGTCATGTTTATGGATTATATTTTGGTTTAATCTAAGATAGTGGAGAAGAACTAAGTTTATTTTTATATCAAACATAAAACCTTGATAGAACATCATTTATATGTTAAATATTCAATGAGTGAATTTTCGATCA
This sequence comes from Viscum album, assembly GCA_963277665.1. Taxonomy (NCBI): domain Eukaryota; kingdom Viridiplantae; phylum Streptophyta; class Magnoliopsida; order Santalales; family Viscaceae; genus Viscum; species Viscum album. The sequence goes on from OY728145.1 coordinate 513,568,728, forward strand.
AAGGTGTAAAGTCATTGGGACATGTTATAATTGAGGGGAGTGTTTTATTAGATCCTAAAAAGATATAAGTGGTTATTTAAAGGGAGAATATGAGACATTTTTTTGATATATTGTGATTCTTAGTAATGGTTGGTGATTATAGTTGGTTTTTTCTGGAATTGTCAATGATCACATCTCAGATAAAATTATGAACCCAAAAAGGTGAATTATTGGAGTGGTTTGAAAAATATTAGATATATTTTGAGAGACTAAAGGTAATTTTAACATCATTTACAATTTGTATTCTTCTAAAATTTAGTTCAAGTTATACTGTTTTCTATCATGATTCTAGAATGGGATTATGGTGTGTATTGTTTTAGGGAAAGCGGTAGTGTCCTATGTATATTTATATTTTTTATATAATAAAAATAATGACCTTACCCATGATATTTATTTGCTATTAGTTAATAATAATCTTAGGGAAATGTTTTAATATCTCTATGTGGATTGTTTTGTGGTATATTCTAATCAGAAGAGCCTCAAGTATATTTTCACTCAGAGGGATATGTAATTGTGACAGAGAAACAAGGTTCAGTATCTCTTGTATTTTAATTTTGATATTTTTTATACTCCAAGGAAAGGAAATGGGGTCACAAAAGAATTGATAATGAAATTTTTAGCACATGACTTGAAGGAATCAGTGGAGGATTGTTCTATGATTAGTTTTTTCATTAATATTATCTTGAGAATGGAAGAGTCTTGTGGGTAGTAGTTCTTATCTTTAGTTAAGCATAAAAAAACATTTTATGATAGAATTTGGATGAAGAAAGTGTTATGGATTTATTTTTATCCATTGAATAAAATCCTAAATGGTGTGAAGTCCTTAGGTGAGTGGTCATAGTATCCCGTTGGCGATTTTTGTTTCTAAGGTAGGTTAGTCGTTCAAAATTATACGACATACGAATTTATGGATAATATACACTAGTCATGTTAGTATATAAACACCGAGACTAAAAATATGTATCAAGATATGAGATTTCATTGTTGGTATATGGGGATGAGAAGGTCGATTATTTATTTTCTATAATGGTTCCTGACTTATCATATGATTAAGTTTTAATAGGAGAGGTATGCTAGATTTTTGAAACCATTACCAATTTTGATGTGAAAGTGGAATGAGATTTATATAGAATCCATCTCTAATTTATCATCAAATCCAAATTGGAATTATGAAATTACGGTGATCATTGATAAAATTATAAAATTGGTTAATTTCCTCCCTATCAAGGATATGATGGAGGTGGTGTTGATTAGGAACATGTAAGTCTGAGAAGTTTTGGGAGTTCATGGGGTTCCCTATATAATTATTTATGATGAAAAAAATAGTTTACATTTTGGTTTTGGATTATATCACAGTATGATATGGGTTCTCTTTTAAAATTAAGCACAAAATATCATTTATACACGAATTGTTAGGTATAATGATTTATTTGGGATCTTGAGGACATGCTATAGGCATGCATACTGTCTTTTAGTGATTATTTGGAAATTAATTATCCTATGGTCTAATTTTCATATAACAATATTTTTTAGGATTTGATTTTAATATATCCCTTTGATGAGTTGAATGGGTAGCCATGTAGATATCTCTTATGTTGGTCAATGTTGGGAGACAGGTCCATTGTTGGACCAAACCTTGTTCAGGAGATGATAGAATGGGTGAAATTGATCTAAAATAGATTTATCATGGTAAATAGTCATAATAAATGATATAATAACTATCTTTCTAACCAATTTGAGTTTGACATTTGTGACTAGGTTTTTCTCAGAGTTTGAACTCTATGGGGACACCGTTGGTTGGGTAAGAAGGTTATATTGTTATTAATGTTTATTGCACCATTTGATATTTTTGGATGGCCTATGAACGTGGAATATCAGATATAATTTCCATATAGTTTGATACTAATTGATGATGTGTTTCATGTTTCTCATATAAGGATGTATCAACCAGATCCTTCCTAGGTAGAAGACTTAGTGGATATTAATCTTTTCCTAAAAAAACTATGGTCCAGAAACTAGTCAAAATTACAAATCTATAAGATAAGGTACAATACGAAGATATATTTCCTCAAGTATAGGTATAGTGGATGTATGGATTCCATAGACATGAGGTGTGGGAGTATGAATTACGGATGAGGTAGTAGTGACATTCTCTTTTTGTGAGTCTATGATCATGAGAACTTTATGGGGACAAAAGGATTAATGTTTATGAGATTTTGACATCATATCACTAGATCACATGGTACTATGTCATAGAGAGTCTTGGTGAAACATAGAACATACTCAATGTGGTGTGGTCAAGTTGGATGCGTTGTATATTCAAGAAGATGTATTTTTGGGGAAACATCCTTTTTAGCACAAATGCATTATAGAGAAGGGGATAAAAAGTCACCCCTATTGTAACATCCCATAACTTATAGCCCATTAAGTTTCAAAAAATATAATTATTGATGTGTTTGGGGGATATCCTAGGTGTTATTGAGACATGTTGGATATTCTTGTGGTTTGTCATTATGGTAGTTTTGTATTTTTCCTGGAAATTCTAACAGTAAGTAATTTAGAATGAACACTAAGTCATTCTTGTAGTTTTCCATATTTCCAAAAACAATTAGTAGGTAATTTTTAACTAATGGTGGGATATTAGTGTTGTTTTCCATTTTTCCAGAAAATTTACAATAGTGGGCCATTTCCAATGGTGGGACTTTTCTAACAGTGAGTCATTTTGGCAATTTTCCATGTTTTCATAAAATTTTTAATGGAATTTCAATTCTAATGGTTTTTAATTTCTGAAACTGAGTCATTCTAGTATTTTCCCTTTTTACAAAAATTTTCCAATAATGGATCATATCAAATGGGTGGGAATTTCTAATGGTAGGTCATTCTTGAACTTTTCCATATTTCTAAAATATTTCCAATAGTGGGTCATTTCCAATGATGTGTTATTCTGGATGTTTTCAATTTACCATAAAATTTCTAATGGTGATTCATTTCCAATTGTGGGTCATTTCCAAGAGTGGGTCATTCTAGTATTATTTCATTTTTAATAAAATTATAGTTTTTTTTACATTTTGACCTCATTTATGATGAAAAATTGGTTTAATGCCTTAATTAATGGGGGTTTAAGCAATTTAAAAGGTGATGCATCCAATAATAAATTTCTAAAATTTATGGATACCTTTCAAAAGATTAAAACATGTGTATTTAATAAGACGTCCCTTTAATGGTTAATCTAAACCATTTCAAATCGCACAAGTTCTGATTTTAATCCTTCTAAAGTGAAGATCCTTCCTTCATCCTTTCATTATTTTTCCTTTTGAGATGAGAGGATCCAAATCTCGATTCCCATGGAGTCATAGAACATTTTTTATTCATTTGGTTTGAGTTTTCCCAAAGAATATTCCTCCTATATGCACCCCTATTTTTATACAGTAATTTTAGGAAAATATTCTTTCTTCTATATAGGTTTTGTCTTGTTTCTCCTTACAAGTATCATTCAACATCGGTTTGTTGTTTCTAACTATAATAAATATGGTTTCATTAAGATTATTATAGACGATTAATAGGTTTAAATTAAATTAAAATTGGTTGGGGAATGTTAATTATGATCTTATTACTTTATTGATTTATTTTTATTTGATTTGTTATTATGATTGTATAGGAAAAATTTATTGATGAAAATAATTTCTGCCGGTGTCTTGATTATACTGTATTGAAATTTTTTGAAGCCTATATTTTTTTAAATGGCTGATATCATCATAAAAAACAATCTAACCATATATATACAGTTAATTGAATCGATACTTGAACATCTAATGGCATGTGTGATACATCCCTCAAATAAAGAAGAATAATTGAATAAGACCCACATTTTCTAAATTTGAATTTTTTTGTTCTGATATGTGTTGTGATGCATGTAATGGTTGTAGTTTGTGTGCATGGGACTGATGTGATGTGTAGTGGATACATTGTGATGTGTGTGGGTGAATTAGATGAGATGTGGTGGTGTAGCGGGGCTACGATGGTGGTTACAATGTGGTTGTACTATGAGGCTTTGAAAGTTGACTTGGCTATAATACGATGTAGATGTGGAATTGGACATGTAGTGTTGTTATTGTGTTGTATGGTTGGTTTTATTCTATTTACCCAAATATTAATAGAATTAAATTCATGATAATGACTTCAAATGGTTATGTTTAATGACTGAATTGATGCTCAGTTGTGTGGTTTCTACAGATAATGTTTCTATAAAAACTATTGGTCTAGAAATATGAAACAAGGTGTCTCCAAAAATGAAATGGGATTATAAAGAATGTTGAATACATAAATTAAAGGTTCTAATAAAGTGGAATTTATAGATAAACATAGAATCCAGAGAATGGATTAAATACTAAGATATTAATTTCAGATTGGGTTTTGTTTCGGTGATTTTATGCATTTAGAGGTGGAAACAATTGTGTGGATTTAGTGATATGGTTTTTTTAAACCAATTGGATGGGAGTTTTCTATGTAACTCTATATTTATATACATATTATATTATTTTTATTTCCATATGCACCCCACCCTCGTCGAGCACTATGTGTCGACACCCGCATATTCACATGGGGGTGTTTTTTTCCAATATCCTGGAAAGAGGATGGATGACTATATAATCACACTTCCCCCACTCAATATTCTAGGATAAGAGAAGGATATGATCTGGTTTTGATGGTGAGAAGCCAAAATTTCCACTATCAGGTCGTTATGTGATGATATGCAATGGCCTAGGTGTTTTCAGGTGAGGTGGATTACGGTGGGGGCTGTGCATGGTTGGAGGATTGGATGAGGTTGATTTCATTCATGTTCATGATACCCTACTACCATGGTTTTGAGATGTGATGTTTTGGGTATGTCTAGGTAGGATGTGATGTTTCTTGATGGCCCAAGGGTCTGTGGGCATGATGTGATATGATGTTATTCAAAAGTGGTAAGAGCACCACGACGTACGACATTGGGGTATGAAAGTGAAAAATCAGTGGGAAAGAGGAGTGGGTGTAACGACCCAAAGTTTCATTAATGGAAATACCTCTTGATCTAGTTAAATATCTCTTTTTGTAAAACGTTTATATAAAATTTAAACTTCATTGGTTTTATGTTAAGAATTGTGACCGTTACATTTATATCCATTGAATACTGATCACTTGATTAGTATAAATATAGGGCTTTAACAAATCCAGTTTACTCAGACAAAAGAAGCGATGGCCTCATCCAGTAGAATTGCTCCATACGAAGCCCATTTTTCGATGCTCGGAAAATAGGTGGCATCTTTGGGATTCTCTCTTGACCAAGCCCAAGCTGAGCTTCATCATGTCAACCTCGAACATGATTGTCTATGGGAAAAGTGGAAGTTGATAGAAATTACCACTCGAGTGATTTTATCCGAGTCACCCCAAGAGTCTGTCACTATCGCACACCTTACCCTTAGGTCTTATGTGGCTGTTTTAAGGGGTTATATAACAAATCGCAAGTACTATGTTCATGTACATTATTTTTTTGTATATAATAATGAATATAATTTCATGTCATTATTGATACATCATAAATAGTTTTTAAAGTGCAAATAGTGTTTTTAGTTATTATTTAATTAAGAATTATATTTTATTAAATTAAGGGATTTTTGAATTAAATAATATTTTAATAAAATATTATTATTATTATTAAATTAATTTTATTATATATAAATGATCATATAATTTTATGAATGCAATTGTAATTTTTATTAAGGTTTGAAAGCCATTTTTGTCAAAACACGTGAATATTCGATAAATGTCGGTTTTTATTTTAAAAGTGAAAAATAACTTATTTATAAAATTATTTAGATAAAATAAATGTTATTTCTGGAATCAGGAAATCGAAATTATCCAACGGTGAATTTTTCATAATTTTCTGAGACAGTCAATTTTTTGGGTAAAAATTAAATACTGTTTAAATATATAATGTGTTTCATGAAATCATAATGACCCAATAGTGATGTAATAAAATACTATAAGCTATATGTTCGGCCAATATATGTTTTAAAATTAAAATAATGTTATTTTGGGTTTTTTTGACTTACTTTTCAAAGTATTAATGGACCCTTCCAGACTTATTAAACATCTGGTCTTTTAAAATTGTTTTCCATGGGAGTGTGACTCACCTCCACATAAGCAAACCTATTATTTTAAGAATTTCGGACTTTGGCCTTATAACATATTGTTTTCCTCTTCCCTTGGCCAAAAACCATGGGCAAAAACTATGGGATGGTTTGTGTTTTGGATTAATTTAGTATAAGGGGTCCCAAACCTAAATAATAAAGAATTCCCTCACCTTTCCTATATAAACCCACCCAAGCTCCCACTTCCTCCTCACTCAAAGACTTTTTAATTCATCCAACCTATGACCTACTCTCTCTATAATCCTATCAATGTTCCCCAATATCCCAATAAGCCTCTCTCAAGCCTCTCTGAATCCTTTGGAAGCACACTTCCAAGTAAGGGTTTTCCATTCCTTTCTCATTTTTGTCCAATTTTCTTTAAGTTGTTTTTTCCATTTAATTTCGATTATGAATGTTGGGGTATGTTTTATCACCTCCCTTATACTGCCCTATTTATTTTTGAATTATGGGAGACCCATTTCTCTCTCATTAAATGCCTCCCACGTACACCCGTTACTATGCCAAAATTCCGAAAGGAACTTCTCTCTCCTCATTTACATTCAAGCAATACTATTGTATCATGAATCTAAATTCCATTACAATTGTTGGAACATGTATCTATATGACCTCATTACTGTCCATTACATGTAAATATGATGAGGAACCCCTTTATCTATCATCAACCATTTTTATAAATTCTTATGTCACGCCGTTACGCTGCCGAAATCACACCGATTTTCTATTCCAATGCCATTGTGTAGTGAATACCATGACCATTTTTCCATAAAGGGTATTCACCTTTATGCACATTTACTTATTGATTATAAAGTTTTATGTATGAATTCCACATTCCTTTATCATGGAATAAATGATTATGTTTTATGAATCCATGTTTTATGATCCATGTGTCACACTTATGCATGAAATGAAATGTTTAAGAAGGGTGCGCCCATATAACACTCCAATGCACTGGGTAAAGTATAGTATCATGATAAGTCATGTGAAATGAGTTTTGACTCATGATAATTCAAGTGAAACGAGGGTTTACTCATGATTCATGTGCAATGAGGATTTACTCATGCTTCATGTGCAATGGGCCTTGGCTCATGCTAATTCCATGTTAAGGGTTGTTGCCACATTTCCATGTTATGATTATCATGCTTTATCATGCCTTTATGTCCATGTTTCTCTTGTACTCTATTGATATTACTATTTTCTAAAATTTATTATACTCCTCATTTGTTCCATGTTTATTCCCTTACTGGGTTTATAGCTCACCCTTTTTTATACATGTCCTCAGGTTATCCTATGCAATGCTAAGTATGAGGGAATGTAGTGGTCATGTAAAAAAAGTTTTCAATAAAGATGTTTTATTTCATGTTTTAAGTTGTTATGTAATGATATTGAGCCCCAAAGATACTATACCTATCGATATTCCATGTTTTATCATGCGATTAGTTTATTTAATAAATAATGTTTATGTTTGTAATAAAAGCAGGGTTGTCATAGTTGGTATTAGAGGCAGTTTTAGTTATTTTTGGGATTAGGATTAGAAAACCCTAGTAAAGCCTTAGAGACAAGACTAAGTATTATAAAAACATCCCTAAGTTTTGGTAAGTACTAAATAAGTGGTTTTTCAAACAAATACATCCCTATCTGGATACGAGCAGGTAGAGGATGCTCTGGAACAGATGTATCCTTGGGGTAAAACTCGAAAACACCACTTTGAGCTAGACATGAATGGGAACTGGGGCATGACAATGGGCCTTGCTGTAATCTTGGTTACGACACTCTTGGGGGATATGTTTTTATAAATTCCCAAGCTTAGTATGGAACTTTATTAAGGGAATTAAAAAAATTCCAGTAAGATTATATGTTACAAATTAGATCATGAAAAGCCTAGGTTGAAGCCTATAGACACATGAGTTAAGGAAATAAAAGTTTATTTTTAAGTAATCAACTTTTTCCTTTGGATTACCCTTTATGTGTTACCCCCTAACTTTCCTTTTATTCCAGCCAATGGCCGGTAATAGGAGGAATCAGGCTAACAACCAGTGTGAAGATCAGTGTGATGACTGTACTAATGAGATGCCCAATCAAATGGGAGCGGGAATCGTGAACTTTGTCATGCTTCTCTCTCAGCTAACTCAAGCTTTGAATATAAACATGGGTCAAGAGGATTGTCCAAACCCCCCTAAGAAGGAACAAGTCTCTATCAAGAGCATCATGAGACAAAGGCCTCCTACTTTTTGTGGATCATCTGATCCCATGATTGCTGAACAATGGATAAACACCATTGAAAAGATCTTCTCCATCCATCAATGTTCTGAACAAGAGAAGGTTCTCTTGGTGGATTATCGTATGGAGGGTGAAGCTGATCAATGGTGGAAGTTGATCAAAAATATGAAGCCAGAGGAGGAGATTGTTCCGTTGGAATGGAAGGATTTCCAGAAGATGTTTTTCGATAAATATTTTCCGTGCACCCTCCGGCTTAAGATGGAAAGGGGATTCCTTTCTCTCAAGAAAAAATATGAAGAATCTATTGGAGCGTACGATGAAAACTTTACAAGGCTTGCACAATATGCTTCTGGCTTTGTTGTTACCCCCGAATGCAAGGTTGACCGCTTCTTTGGTGGGTAGAAGCCTAGCCTACAGAAAGCATTAGAGATCCGTGACTTCGAAAGCTATGAAGATATTGTCCAATGTGCCCTCAAGGATGAAATGGTGATCGGGGAATCACAGGGGTATCATGGGGACAAGAAGCGTAAGGTGGACTTCAATGATGGTGGTCCGATGGATAAATACAACGGTGCTAAGAAGATCCAGCTCCCCACTTGCCAAAATTACGAAGAGAAGCACCCTGGAAATTGACTCAAGGGGATGAGGAAATGATTTAGGTGTGGAAGAGAAGGGCACCTGGCTGTTAACTGTCGGCAAGAAAGACCCACGGCTGTGATAGTGGAGAGGAACACTCTGTTCGAACCTCAACGCATTGTTCATTTCTACAACCGCAAAGAATTGGGGAATTTTTCAAATTCGTGCTCTAAACCAAGGGTTTTCGGAGGCAACCAACTACTCCAAGGCAGCAAAGAAGAGATTTTCCCATCACTTCTGCCGAAGCGAACCCCAACAATGAAGTGGTGACAGGTACACTAGTTATTTATTCAATAATAGAGAATGTAGTTTTTGATTCAGGTTCTACACATTATTTTATATCTTGAAAGTATAGTAGAACAATCCCAGGACCACCACAAAGCATGGAAGTAAAGATATCGGTGAGCATAGAAAATGGGGCGATCATTGCATCCCATGAATATAAGTCCTCCCCTATTATAATATGTTGATTGAATTTCCCAGCGAACCTCGTCATACTCCCTCTAGTTGAATTCGATTAAATTATTGGCATGGATTGGATTTCCTTATATAGATTCAACATAAATTGTTAGGAGAGAGAAATCACACTCCATTTGGAGAATCGACTCCCAATTCTTTACAAGTGTAAGGAGGAAGATGAATCTCCTTTAGCTCCATCATCTCAAGCATGGATATTACTTCCCTATGAGTACACGTATCTGGCTCAGATGATTGATTCCAAGAAAGAAACCACCCTTGAGGAAATTCCTATTGTGAGGGAATTCGCTGAAGTGTTTCCCGAGGAACGGCATGGTCTTCCTCCTAGAAGAGATGTTGAATTCTCAATTGAACTTATACCAGGGGCGCTACCAATATCCAAGACTCCTTATAGAATGGATGTCGTGAAGCTTGAAGAGGTGAAGAAACAACTACTGTAGAATCTGGATAAAGGGTTTATACGCCCAAGTGCTTCACCATGGGGTGCAATAGTCCTCTTCATCATGAAAAAGGATGGTTCAATGCAGCTTTTCATCGATTATCATGAACTTAAATAAATCACGATAAAGAACAAGTATCCCCTACCATGGATCGATGACTTGTTCGATCAGCTGCATGGAGAACAATACTTCTCCAAGGTAGATTTGCGGTTGGGATATTATCATGTAAGGGTGAAGAAGGAAGATTTCCCCAAGACTACTTTTCGTACAAAATACGGGCACTATGAATTCATAGTAATTCCTTTCGGACTCACCAATGCTCCAGAAATCTTCATGGACTTGATGAATAGAGTCTTTAGAGATTACCTAGACAAATTTGCGGTAGTCTTTATAGATGATATTCTAATATACTCCCAAGCCAAGGAGGATCATGAAGAGCATTTAAGAACTGTACTAGAGACTTTGTGCAAGGATAAGCTCTATGAAAAGTATAACAAGTGTGAGTTCTGGTTGAAGGAGGTCTCATTCTTGGGCCATATCATCACAAGAAATGAAATATCTATGGACCCCTCCAAAACTGATGCAATTGAGGGATGGAAGAGGCCAACATTAGTAACAGATATCCGTAGTTTCTTGGGGTTAGCCGGATATTATCGACGATTTGTGAGAAATTTCTCATGATATTCCAACCTTCTTACCAAGATAGCTTGAAAGGGAGTAAAGTTTGGATGGAGTGATGAATGCGAAAAAAGCTTCAAGGAGTTGAAAACTAGGGTTCCCATTGCGCCTGTGCTCACTTTACCCACAAGTAGGGAAATTGTTTTGGTATTCAGTGACGGTTTGAATAAGGGCTTAGGCTATGTGCTGATGCAGAATGATAAAGTGATATCTTATGCCTCAAGGTAGTTTAAAATCCATGAGCGAAACTATCCAATGCATGATCCGGAGTTGGCGGCAGTGATCTTTGCCTTGAAAATCTGGCAGCAGTATCTCTATGGGGAGAAATGAGAGATATATACTAACCACAAGAGTCTTAAATATATATTCACACAGAAAGAGATTAATATGAGCCAGAGAATATGGATAGAGCTCATCAAGGATTATGACTGTTCAATACATTACCACCCTGGGAAAGCGAACAAGGTGACAGATGCCCTAAGTAGAAAGGATCCATTGATTCTATCAATGATGATAATTGAGAAGGATCCAATCTTCTTAGACTCGATGAAGATGGACATGGGAATCATAATGAAGGGAACATCATCAATACTTTCACAAATGATTTCGCAACCGTCTCTTTTGGAAAGGTCAAAGGATGATCAAAAGGATGACGTGGGAATTTAAGAAAAAGTGGAAGCTATCAAAAGGGGTAAATCCTTGGAGTTTAATGTTAATGAAGAAATAATTGTGCGATTTGGGAAAAGACTATGTGTTCTATCAAGTCTGGAGCTAAAGAAGGAACTTTTGGATGATGCACATAGTTCAAATATCTCTATTCACCCAGGGAGCACAAAGATGTATCAAGATCTCCGAGAAAACTTTTGGTGGGATAATATGAAAAAGGAGATCGTTGAATATACATCAAAGTGCCTGGTGTGCCAGCAAGTGAAGGCAGAGAGGCAGAAGTCTAAGGGGATGATGCAACCACTGCCCATACCAAAATGGAAATGGGAGAACATAACCATGGACTTTGTCACCAGACATCCGAGGACATCCAAAGGAAATAATGCAATCTGGGTTGTTGTGGATCATCTTAAAAAGACTTCACACTTCATTGCTATTTGGGAAGATTTCTCATTGGATCAACTAACACAGATATATATCAGGGAAGTCGTAAGGCTGCATGGAGTGCCATTATCTATTGTATCTGACCGAGATCCACGATTCACCTCTATGTTTTGGAAGAGTCTTCAACATGCTCTGAATACTGAACTGAACTTCAGTACGACCAATCATCCTCAAACTGATGGTCAATCCGAGCAGACTATCCAAACACTTGAAGACATATTGAGAGCATGCTCAATGGAATTTTAAGGAGGATGGGATCAACATCTTCCTCTGGTTGAGTTCGCTTATAATAAGAGTTTCCACTCAAGAATCCAAATGGCACCTTATGAAGCCATGTATGGGAAAAGGTTTAGAACACCGGCATGTTGGGATGAGGTCGGTGAATGTAAGCTGATTGGACTAGAAATGGTCGAGGAAATGGTAGAGAAGGTTAAAACCATTCAGCAACATATCAAGGCAGCCCAGAGTTGACAGAAGAGTTATGCAGATAATCGTCGACGAGACCTTGAGTTTAAAGTTGGAGATATGGTTTTTCTATGCATAACTTCGTTGAAGAAGTTCAAGAGGTTTGGAAAGAAATGGAAGTTAAGTACAAGGTACATAGGCCCCTTCTAGATTCTTAATCGTGTCGAGGATGTGGCCTATTGACTAGCACTTCCACCTACCATGGCCAAAGTACATGATGTCTTCCATGTATCCCTCTTAAAGAAGTATATACCGGACCCTTCACATGTACTCTCTTCTGAGGTGGTACAGTTGGAGGATGATATTTCTTATGAGGAGAAACCAGTGAAGATCTTAGATCGTAGAGAAAACGTTCTATGAAATAAGACAATGCCCCTTTTCAAGGTGTTGTGGTCAAACCACATGTTTGAAGAAGTGACTTGGGAATCAGAGGAAATGATGAAGCTGAGTGACCCACATCTGTTTTATTGTGGGAAAAGTAAATTTCGAGAGAGAAATTTCTTAAGGGGGGAATATTGTAATGACCCAAAGTTTAATTAATACAAATACCTCTTGATCTAGTTAAATATCTATTTATGTAAAACGTTTATATAAAATTTCAACTTCTTTGGTTTTATGTTAAGAATTTGGACTGTTACTTTTATAGATGTTGAACAGTGATCACTTGATTAGTATAAATATTGGGCTTTAACAAATCCAATTTACTCATACAAAAGAAGCGATGGCCTCATCTAGTAGAATTGCTCCATACGAAGCCCATTTGTCAGAGCTCGGAAAAGAGGTCACATTTTTTGCATCGCTCTTGACCAATCCCAAGCTGAGCTTCATCATGTCAAGCTCGAACGTGACCGTCTACGGGAAAAGTGGATGTTGATAGAAATTACCACTCGTGCGATGTTATCAGAGCCACCCCAAGAGTCTGTCACCATCGCACACCTTACCCTTAGGTCTTATGCGGCTGTTTTAAGGAGTTATGTAACAAATCGCTAGTACTATGTTCATGTACATTATTTTTTTATATACAATAATTAATATACTTTCTTGTTATTATTGATACATTGTAAATAGTTTTTAAAGTGAAAATAGTTTTTTTAGTTATTATTTAATTAAGAATTCTATTTTATTAAATTAAGGGATTTTTGAATTAAATAATATTTTAATAAAATATTATTATTATTATTATTAAATAAATTTATATATATAAAAATGATAATATAATTTTATGAATGGAATTTTAATTTTTATTAAGGTTTGAAATCAATTTTTGTCAAAACACGTGAATTTTCGATAAATGTCAGTTTTTATTTTAAAAAAGAAAATTAACATATTTAGAAAATTATTTAGATAAAATAAATGTTATTTCCAGAATCAAGATTTCAAAATTATCCAATGGTGAAATTTTCTTAATTTTCTGAGACAATCAATTTTTTGGGTAAAATATAATATTGTTTAAATATATAATGTATTTTTATGACATCATAATGACCTAATAGTGATGTAATAAAATACTATAATCTTTATGGTCGGACAATATATGTTTTAAAATTAAAATAATGTGATTTTGGGTTTGTTTGACTTACTTTTCAAAGCATTAATGGACCCTTCAAGACTTATTAAACACCTTGTATTTTTGAATTGTTTTCCATGGGAGTGTGACTCACCTCCACATAAGAGACCCTATTATTTTAAGACGTTCGGACTTTGGCCTTATAAAATATTTTTTTCCTCTTCCCTTGACCAAAAACCATGGGCAAGACCATGGGATGGGTTGTGGTTTGGATTAATTTAATATAAGGGGTCCCAAACCTAAATAACAAAGAATTCCCTCACCTTTCCTAGATAAACCCACCCAAGCTACCACTTCCTCCTCACTAAAAGCCTTTAGAGTTCGTCCATCCTCTTCCATACTCTCTCTATCATCCTCCCAAGGTACCCCAATCTCCCAAGAAGCCTCTCTCAGGCCTTTGGAATCACACTTCCAAGTAAGGGTTTTCCCTTCCTTTCTCATTTTTGTCCAATTTTTTTTAAGTTGTTTTCCCATTTAATTTCGATTATGAATGGTGGGATATGGTTTCACACATCCCTCATACTTACCTCTTTATGTTTGAATGATTGGAGACCCCTTTCTCTCTCATTAAATGCCTCTCATGTACACCCGTTACTATGCTGAAATTCCGAAAGGAACTTCTCTCTCCTCATTTACATTCAAGCAATACATTTGTATCATGAATCTAAATTCCATTACAATTGTTGAGACATGTATCTATATGACCTCATTACTTTACATTACATTTAAATATGATGAGTAAACCCTTTCACTCTCATTAACCGTTTTTATAAATTCTAATGTCACACCGTTACGCTGCCGAAATCGCACTGATTTTCTAAGACAATGTCATTGTGTAGTGAATACCATGCCTATTTCTCCATCAAGGGTATTCAACTTTATGGAAATTTACTTATTGATTATAAAGATTCCTGTATGAATTCCACATTCCTTTATCGTGGAATAAATGATTATGTTTTAAGAATCCTTGTTTTATGATCCATGTGGCACACTTATGCATGAAATGAAATGTTTAAGAAGGGTGCACCCTTATAGCGCTCCAATGCTTTGGGTAAAGTATAGTATCATGATATGTTATGTTCAATGAGTGTTGACTCATGCTAATTCAATTTCTATGAGGGTTTACTCATGCTTCATGTGCAATGAGTATTTACTCATGCTTCATGTGCAATGGGCCTTGGCTCATGCTAATTCCATGTTAAGTGTTGTTGCGACATTTCCATGTTATGATTATCATGCTTTATCATGCCTTTATGTCCATGTTTCTCTTGTGCTCTATTGATATTACTATTGTCTAACATATATTTTACTCCTGATGTATTCCATGTTTATTCCTTTACTGGGCTTTATAGCTCACCCTTTTTTATGCATGTCCTCAGGTTATCACATGAAATGCTAAGTGCAAGGGAATGTAGTGGTCATGTTAATGAAGTTTTCAATAAATATTTTGTATTTCATGTTTTAAGTTGTTATGTAATGATCCTAAGCCCCAAAGAAACTAGATCTCTGATATTCCTTGTTGTATCAAGTGATTAGTTTATTTAATAAATAATTTTTATGTTTGTAATAAAAGAAGGGTTGTCATAGTGGGGTACCCAATTATTGATGGGTTTCATTTTTGTATTATGCATGGATACATTATTTGGTGAGATAACCTTTGTGAGGGTTGGGTTTTGGTTATTATACCTATATAGGATCTATTTGTTTCTACTAATTTTCTCACGGGTGCTTTATTATGCCCCTTTAACATATGCATAAGACACATAGGGTTCACTACTAAGTATACCTATATTATCAACCAACATACATGAAAACATTTTTTAGGATTCCAGGATGACTTTTTTGAAAGATCTAAATTTTTTTGTTCATACTTCTGGAGCTTTTGATGCATCACCGACTTAACTTTTTTTTGGGATTTCTTTTGGGGTATTTTTTCTATATATGTTATACATATAAATTAATTGTCAGATAATTTGGTTTGATTTATATTATTATATGGAGTTGTTTTTAATTTTTTAATTCTATCTCCTGGTCTTGTTTTTTATTGTGGGAACTTCCTCCAATATTTTGAGATTTATATACCCTCGGTGGTAGTAACTAACCTAGGTCCTAATAGAATTAGGACTTGATGGGTCATTATCTTCCTTTATTCATTTCCATCCCATGAAGAGTATCTTGGGGGGGGGGGTCATGCTAGAATAGTATCACAGCTGATGGTTGATACATATGATGAAATATGGAGTTAGGTATAATGATGATTACATGGGTTTGAATGGAAACTATCCTTGTTGACCGTGGTGCATGATATATTCTATGAAGACCAGCTAAGACATGGGATCTTAGGCCCCCTCATGATCTGATGTAAGGAAGGTGATTCTACCAAATAACCAAGTGAGGGGGCACCACTTGGAGTGTAGAGACCTAGGAGAGGTACATTCATCATGTGAATTGTGTTCTTATTTGAATTAGGAGATCTTGGAAAGTTAAAATGAATTAAATAAATCATAAAATTTTAGGTGTGTTTCTATGACTTTTCACTTGTTATTATTTTTAATAATTTTCTTATTGTTTTATGAATTATTCATACAACCAAAAGGAAAGAGTAAAATGATTTCTAAATTTCCTGAACTTATTTTTTGATTCCATTTTGATGTTGGAATGGGTTTTGTCCTTTCCTATTGTAGAATTAATATTAAAGAATTGGATTTCATTTACATCCTTATAACATAAAACAAACCATCTAGTTTTCCTAATATTTGAAATTATTAGAGAATAATTCTTAGTGAATTTTATTGTGATCAAATATTTCATTTTGAAATCCATTATGAACCATGTCACCTCAATGTAGATTTTATACTAGCATAATAAAATAAATTATCTTCAAAACTTTCTTAAAAGTATTTTAGTTTCCATGTGATGTAATATTTCATTCATTACTTTTCATTTTTAATTTTTTATAATCATGTGTTATGAAATTGTTGTGAAACATGGTTTTCACATTTAAATTCTGAAATTTATGAGAATGGGTATCATGATTATTGATAATTCATTGGTATTTGGAAACATTGACATGAATAAATTTCTCATTATTTGAACTTTATTATAGTTCTAAAATATTGTTATACCCATATTTCGTAAGCATGTGTTAGTGTATAAATTCTCATGACATGTATTTATAAAAATTTTAAAATGATAAGCATTATTTGTGTGAAATTATTGAGCCTAAAAACTATTTAAATTATTAGACTTATTAATTATAACTAATAATAATTTTTAATGTACTAGAATAACCTTACGACACTTTTTATGTCAAGAGTAGTTTTTAATGGAAAGCATACCTAAAGTTTAAACATTTGTGTGGTAATTAGGGAAATTATAGTAGGATAGACTATAGAATGTATCAGATTTAATATGTTTCATTTAAATATGTAAGGTAAACATGTTATCCTTATTTTCATATATAATTATTTTTTCATGATCTATAAAATAATTAAATAATGATTAGTTAGAGTCTGATAAAACATTAAATATCATTATAAAACATGTGTAGTTTTGATTTAATGGTCATAAATAATGTTTTATTTTGATGATTATAAAATAATTTTGTAAATGTAATGTATTATTTAAATTTTATACGAGAACCTAGAAAGAAAAATATTTCAAATGAATATTGGAAGTGTATTTCCATGATAATTAGATGAACCAAGAATTTTATGTTAAGTATATTAAACATAGTGTATGAGGCAACATGTTCACAAATTTTTCATTATATTGGATGAATGTTTTACCCATTTAAATTTAAGGCATGATGTTTTAAAGGAAATAACCTAGAAATGTTGAGTGTTGTTTTTTATTTCATTGTTAATTTTGTTTCGAAGTATTGATATGCCTTGTTAAAAATAACAATTGTATGAAACCTTACATGAATTATGATTATAATGAATTATGGGATTGTTTATGTGATTTATTGTTTAGTATCTCAATGAATTAAAAGAAAAATCACATATATATGGCTAATGAACTGATTCCCTATGAAATCTTTGAAATTTTGTGAAAGTAGAAATGCTAAATGAGGATTTGGAATAATCTAATCTCTTAAATACTTATAGATATAGAATGTTTCGTGGATATGTGTGGTTATTAATTTTTTGTTACCATGTAAAATGTGTGATTAAAAAAATAATGTATATGAATATGGGGAAAATAGATCACTAATCAAGATGAGTTACAATTTGAAATGATTAAAACTATGTAGGAGAGTCAGTTCCACCCAAATTAAAGAATAACTTTGAATGGGAGATGTAATTCCTTGATTTGTGTGCCTGTGGATTTGTGTGTGATGATAATGGTGATCTTTAGTTAGTGAAGTGTGGATGATGATATGGAGAATGTGCTTATGTGAAATGGGTGGTTGCGTGTGGATGGTAAGTTGGTGAGGTGATGTGGTTTTGTGAAATGTCTAATGACAATTTTCATTGAATGGTATTTTTGACCAGTGGTTGTGCTATGCATGTGTGGTAATGTGTGGGGCCCAGATGTGTGGTTGTTGTGGTGGGATTACTTGTGTTGTATTGTGATATGTTTTTATTAATGGGATCAACCATCTTAGAAAATAATCTAATCACATAAAATCGATAATAAATGAAAATTCTTGTTTGTAAAACCATGAAATTAATGATGATTGAATTATCACCTACACCTAAATCATTTATTTTAAGGACATGATTGAGATTTTTGACAAATATCTGGTCGATTGGACTTATTTTGAATGATCTTATGTTGATGAAATGTGTTATAGCCTAAAAGATCCGAAGATAGGGAAGCTCATTCCCAGGTCAAGATGCATTATATTACGACTTGTTTTAAAGCTGTGTGGGCGAGTTATTACTACCCAAAGAGGATAATATCATGGTGTGGTGGATGTTTTCCTCTGATTTATAAACTTTCTGAAACCCTATATATGTTGATATTAATTATTATGTTGGAAGACAAATATTATGTGAAAGTTTTACATGAGTGTGATCCAATTTTTTTTTATTTTTCAAAAAACATGGATTTTTTTAATAATAATAAGAAATAAGGCTTCGTAAAATGTACTATTACAACATTATGTTTTATTTTGTTTACATTAAATATCATATGTCAAATTTGAGACTCTCGAAAAATTATTTGAAATGGTATGGTGTCTGTAATGAAAACCCATGATAATGAAAAAAAACATAAACATAAAAACAAAAAATATTTATTTCTTGAAAAAATTTGTTGAGTTGGAATAATTATTTGAATAAGAATATTGATAAAATTAAAAGGGCGTGAAATGTTTTATGATTCGAATTGGTAGGATTTTAAATGAGTGACATGGGTTTTCAAAAAATATATATTTTTTTGAAATTAAAGGCATGAAGTTGTGAAATAAAACAATTTTTTATTATAGATTTTAAAATATTCGTTGGATAAAATAATAATAACTTAAAAAGAAAAGTTATTTGAAAAAAATGTTTTTCATGTAGAAAAAATGGTCTTCAAATGAAGGGTGATTTTAAAAAGAATGTAGTTCTCTAAACTATTAATGATAAATTGAGACATAAATAATGTTTTGAGCACAATTAAGTTTTATGAATTTCATGATGTTTTATTTTGGGTAATTTGTGTGACATTACATGGGAATGAGAGTCACAAAAATGTGATAAAAAATAATTTCTATGTTATCATATATTTTTTGGATGAATTATTTGATCTCATATTTATATATAAAATGGACTCCGTCCATTGATGTAATGTATTATTAATTTATTTACTCTGGTTTTATAGGTATCTCCCTTGGGTGAATGTTTTGAAAGTACTATGTATATTTACACTTCTTTTATATAGTGGTTGTTTTGTTCCAAATGTATCGAGATCCTAGAAAGGTATCTTGAGGTATGGTTGTTTGAAACCTTTCTATCCTTTCTTAAAACATGTTTTTCACTTTTAGAGGGTGAGAATATTTGGAGAGATATCTGATGTAACAAATTATTGTATTGCAAAAAATATCATGATTGAGGTTTTTAGGGGTATTTCCTAGGTGTTTTTGTGACATGTCAAACATTCTGGTAGTAGGCCATTAAGACAGTTTTCTATTTTTTCTAAAAAATTATGGCAATCAGTAATTTTCATTTAACGGTTGGCTATTATTTTATTTTTCTATTTTTTCATAAATTTCTGATGGTGGGTCATTTTGAACTAATGGTGGGTCATTCTGGAAGTTTGAAATTTTTCCAAAATACTTCCAATGGTGGATAATTCTGGATGTTTTCCATTTAAAAAAAATCCCCAATGGTTTTTCATTTCCAATGATTGGTCATTCTGGTAGTTTTACATTTTATAGAAATTTTACAATGGTGGTTCATTTCTAAATATGGGTCATTCTGATAGTTTTCCAATTTTACAAAAAATTTATAGTTACAGGTCATTTCCAATGGTGGTTCATTTTAGCAGTTTTTCATTTTTCCAAAAAAAATTATAATTTTAGTTCATTCCAAATTGTGGTTCATTTTCAATGGTGGGTCATTCTGGCAGTTTTCAATTTTGAAATAAAATTACAAAATTTTCCATGTTGATGTCATTTAGGATGAAAAATGGGTTTGATGCCTTAACAAATGAGTTATAAATCCATTTAAATAGTGATGATTCATATATTCAATTTCAAAAATGTCTATAGACCATAAAAATGTTTAAGATGAATTGATTTAATAAGATAAACCTTTAATTTCCATTCTAAACCATTTCAAATACTACTAGTTTTTGATATGACCATTATAAAGGGAATAACCTTCTATCATTATTTCATTCTTCTTCCCTTTATGCCAAGAAGTTCTAAATCCTTTTTCCCTTGGATTTGTATAACATTTTTCTAAATATTGATTGAATATCCATGAATAATTCCCCTCATATACGTGCACCCCCTTTTTGGTTCAATGTGTTTGGGAAAATCTTATTTCATCCCAAATGGTTTTTCCCTCATTTCACCTCAAGTGTGTAATGTGGTATGGGTTAATTATTGTTATCTCTCAGGAAGATGATTGCATCATGATTAATAAAGACAATGAATCAGTTTAAATTAAATTTTAAGGGTTATGGGAAAGTAAATTATGATCCTATGACATTGCTGATATGTATTTATTTCATTTTATGTTGTGATTGTATGGTCATAAATCCAAGATTAAAATCATGTTTTTTTGGTGGATTGATTATGTTTTAGTGGCTTTTGAAATCTTTGTTTTTGTACTTATTTGATATCATCATGAATAACAGACTAACCATGTAAATTCTATTAATGGAATGGATTCCCTAGGATCAAATGGATTGTGTGATAACTCCCTTAAATAAAGAAGTGGAATCGAATAAAAACCCACTTTTCTAAATTCGAAAATGTGTTGTGTTGTGATACGTTCTGTGATGTGTGGAATAGTTGTGTTTTGTGTGTGTGGGATTGATCTAATGTTAAATAGTTATATTGTGATGTGTGTGGGTGAAGTGAATGAGATGTGGTGGTGCAGTAGGGCTATAATGGTTGTTGGGACGTGTTTGTGCAGTGGATCTTTGATAGCGAGTTTGGATGTATAATGATATCGATGTACAAGTTGAGTTGTGGTGTTGTTCTTATACCTTATTCTTAGTTTTGTAATATTTATCTGAGTATTAATGGAATTAAATCCATGATAATAACTAAAAATGGGGATGTTTAACACTGAATTAATGATGGTATGTGTGGTTTAAACAGATAATGTTTCCATAAAATTAATGGCCTATAAATATTAAAAAACATGTATTTATAAATAAAATTGGATTATAAAGAATGTTTAATACATAAATTAAAGGTTCTATTAATGTGTAATTTATTTATCAATAAAGAATCTAGAAAATAGATTAAAGACTAAGATATGAATTATGTATTGTGTTTTGTTTTTGTGATTTTATGCATTTTGAGGTGTTAGGATTTTTGTGGATTGTGTGATATGGTTAGTTCTTTTTTGTAAACCCATATGATGGGATTGTGTTTTGTAACTCCATATGTATATAACCATTTTATTATTTTTATTTCTATATACACCCCAACCTCATCAAGAACTATGACCTACACCCTTATAGTCAGATGGTGGGTGTCTGTTTCGACATCCCAGTGGGAGGATGGATGGCTGCCTACTCACTCTTCCCCTCCTCTCTCTTATAGAAGGTGAGAAGGGCATGCAAGGGATGTGGTAGTCAGAAGTAAAAATTTGCACTGTTTAGTTATGATGGGATGATATGTGATAGACCAGGTGTGTTCAGGTGAAATGTGGTGAGATGGATTATGGTGGGGGTTGTGCATGGTAGGAGGACTTTACAAGGTTTATGTCCTTAATGTTCAAAATACCCTACTACCATGGTTATGAGATGTGATATTCTAGGTGTGTGTGGGATGGATGTGATGTGTTTTGATGGAACAGGTGGGTGCGGGAGTTATGTGATGTAATTTGGAAGTGGTGAGAGTGCCAAGACGTATGATGTTGGGGTGTGAGAGAAACAATATCATTTGGAAAGAGGTATAGGGAACCCTATCATTAATGGGATTAATATTATATAATTATACATAGATACTTTATTTGGTGAGAAAGCCTTGGTGAGGTAAGGATTTTTTTAGTATACTTGTATAGTTGTTGTTTGTTTATACGGTAGTTCTAATGGGTGAA
The DNA here is from genome assembly GCA_963277665.1 of Viscum album. Taxonomy (NCBI): domain Eukaryota; kingdom Viridiplantae; phylum Streptophyta; class Magnoliopsida; order Santalales; family Viscaceae; genus Viscum; species Viscum album. The sequence goes on from OY728145.1 coordinate 513,591,259, forward strand.
TTAGTATTCTCTTTTAACATGTGCTAAGAGGATTTGGTTTTACTAATGAGTATACTTGTATGATCACCCTACATATATAAAAACCTTTTTCAGGTTTCTAGGTGGTCTTTTTTGGAATAATCTAGTCATTTTAGTTTAGACCTTGGAGATGTTGATGTGTCACTACCTTAACTTTATTCTTTTGGGGGTTCCTTTTAAAGACATTTATCCATATCTGTTTTATTTATACATGAATTGTGGGATATTATTGGGTTTTTTATATTATTTCATAGCGTTTGTTTTTCAGTTGATTCATTTTTTCTCCCGATATTTTTTTCTTATAGAGGAAAATGCATCTCATATTATGATATTTCTTTACCCTCAGTGTCAGCTGATAACTTAAGTCCTATTAAAGGAGGTAATCAAGAGTCATTGTCTTCCATTCATCATCACCAGCCCATGAGGGGTACCTTTATTGGGGGGGTCATGATAGAATGGTATCATAGATGATGGATGAGACATTATATGGAGTATAATGTTAAGCATTATGAGGATTTCATGGTTTGGTATGGAAATAGTTCTAGTTGACCTTAGTGTGTGACATAGGCCTGTGAAACCCACAAGTAAACAAGATCATAGGCCCCCTTTTGATCTTATGCAAGGAATCTGAGCCTACTAAATGACCTAGTGAGGCAACACCAATTGCAGGGTAGATGCCTAAGAGAGGTACATGCATCATGATGAATTGTGTTCTTATCTGAATTGGTTGATCTTGATAAGTTAAAAAGAATTAAATAAATTATAAAATTTTATGTGTGTTTCTCTAAATTTTACCATGTTATTATTTTAATAAATTATTATTGTTATCTGAATTATTCATATAAAGAAAAGGAAAGATTAAAATGATAGTTAACTTATCTGAGTTGTTTGTTTGAAACCTTCCATGGTTTTTAATGTGTTGTTTATTTTCTATTATAGAATTATTATTAATTAATTAGACCTCATTTACTTCTTTAAAACATATAACATATCCTTTTGTTTCCCTAATGTTTAATATTTTTAGATAAGAATTATTAGTGATTTTTTTTGTGATCAGTTGTTTAATTTTGAAAACCATTATAAAGAGTGTTACCTTGAAGTATATTTTACAATGGAATGATAAAATAAATTATTTTGAAACCTTTCTTTTAAGTATTATAGTTTCCTTTTGAGTTAATATGTCTTTTATTTATTTTGATTTGTAATTTTTTATAAGCATGTGTTATGAAACTGTTAAAAAACATGGTTTTAACATTTAAATTATGATATTTATAAAATCAACCATCCTGATTATGAAAAAATTCTTTGAATTTGAAAACCATGAAAATAATAACATTCTAATTATTTTTAATTTGTTGTACTTAAAAAATATTTAAACAACCATATGTTTTAAGAATGTGTTAGGATAAATATTCTCGTGAAATTTACTTCTAATTTTTGTAAATTGATAAGAATGATTCGTGTTAACTTTTTTTGACTGAAAACTATTCTAAATAATCAAAATTATTATTTAAGACTAATAATATTTTTTTAAAGTACTGAATTATTCTTACCTCACATATTAAGACATGATTATTTATAATGGGAAGCATTCCAAAAGTTTAACTAATTTGTGTGGTAACTAGGGAAATTATAGTGTGAGAGACTTGTGCATTTATCATGTTTAATATGTTTCATTTCAATATTTAAGTGAAAATTTTTATCCTTATTAATTTATATAAGTGTGTTTTACTGAGCCATAAAATAATTAAATAGTGTTTAGTTCGAGCTTGATAAAGCATGACATATAGTAATAAAACATGTGAAATTTTAATTTCACGGTCAGATAGAATGTTCTCATTCGATGATTCTAAAATCATTTTTTGTATGTTATGGAGTATTTGAAGTGGATATAATAACTATAAAGTAAAAAATATAAAATTTACATTTTATGTGTATTTCCTTGATAATAAGATGAACATAGAATGTCTTGTTTAAGTATATTAATCATGGTGTAAGAGATAACATGGGTGTAGTTTCATCATTATCTTTGATGAATGTTTGACCCCTTTAAATTCAAGGAATGATGTTTTATAGGAAATAACATGGAAATGTTGTGTGTTATTTATGGCATCACTGTTATTGTTTCATTGAAGTGTGGATATTCCATGCATAAAATAACAACTATCTGAAACCATACTTTCCCTATAATTATCATTCATTATGGGACCCTTGATGTAATTTCTTATTAAATCTCCCCATGCATTAAAAGGATAATCACTTATATGTAGATAATTAACCGATCACCCAATGAAAATTTAAAAATTTGTAAAAGTAACGATGCAAAATTATTACATGAAATAATGTAATCCCCTGGGTAGTCGTAGAAGATAGAATGTTTTCTTGCTATGTGTGGTTATTAACTTTTTGTTACCTTTTGAAATGTTTGACTAAAAACATCAAGTATATGAAGTTGGGGAAACCTGATCCCTAATCATGAAGATTTATAATTTGAAATTATTTAAACCATTCAGGTGAGTCAGTTCCACCTAAAGCGATTAATATCATTATAAGGGAAGAGTAATTCCATGATTTGTGTGCTTGGGGATTTGTGTTTGATGATAATGGTGGTCATTATTCAGGGTCGTATGTAGGATGATATAGAGATAGTGGTTATGTGAAATGGTTGGTTGCATATGTATGGTAATGTGGTGAAGTAATATGGTTGTGTGATGTAAGAACCCGATTCTTAGTTTTGAGGTACGAATTTCTTCTTTTCTCTTTTCCTTAAATGTTTTTGAGAAAGTATGGAAAATGGGGAAAAATCCTAAATTTTGGGACTACACGCCATGTACTATTCCATACGTAGTGTACTTTGGTCGTGTGGGAAGATTACACAGGGTGTGTAACCATGTCAGTGGCGAAGGGTGTAAAAACCGACTACATGCCGTGTAGTGGAAATTTACACATTGTGTAATCTGTCTGCAGGCAAACAGTAAGGCGGTGGACAGATGAGCAATAGTACACACCGTGTACTCAGGTATTACACGCCGTGTACTCATGTCGACAGATGAACAGTGCCACACTGAAGGAACAATTAAAAAAATGAGAAGTACACGCCATGTACTAGAGAAGTACACACCGTGTAGTTTATTTTTTTCACTTAAAATGGGAAGTATCTAACCCTATTCACAGGATTGGATTTGAACTAGAGGAAGGAGTCAGGAGAGGAGTTCAGACCTTCGAGGATCTCCAGCTCGAGCGTCGGGAATCCGTTTCCCCTCTGACGATCTTGTTGGAACCACACGGGTAATCCCTCTACTCTTATTAAGACATTCTTTCCAATTATTAATCTAAGGGATGTTATTTGAATTTGACCTGGGATTTATCCAACCTCAGATCTACATTGTTCTTGGATGATTCGAGGATCATCATTTGTGTATACCGTTCAAGGCCATTTAAGGTAGGTGGTTTGGTGTTTAATTTCCAACTGTTGTGCGTTTGTGCGTATTTTTGTTCAACGAACCCATGTTGGGATGTCGTGTGGCTGATCCCTTTGCTGTTTAAATACCTAGAATTGTATAAGTAATTAAATGTGATAATAAACTGCTATTTGGGATCACTGCTTGGATCCAGGACCACCCCGGGGGTGTGTTCCTCTATTTAGCCATTTGGCCAGGATACCCATGGGTATGCCATTGTAATAATATTTGATAAATTTCATTGAGAGGAATTGAATGTGAATTGATTATTTACATGTGGGGAATGACCCAGTTACTTGCACCTGAGGGAAGTTTTTTTTTATCCTGAGGGTATTTTTTTTATCCTGAGGGCAAGGTACTGCTTAGCCTGAGGGAAACGTCCTATTTTTCCAGAGGGAAACTTTTTGTATACCTGAGGGCGGTGACCTCTGTGCCTGAGGGAGACAATTTGTACACCTGAGGCAATATCTGTTTTGCCTGAGGGAAATGCGTGAAGGCAAGATTCTGATTACCTGAGGGCAAGGGTTTGCGTGTCTGAGGACACTAACTGTTTACATAGAAAAATCACTATGGTGGTTTTCCTACTGAATGATTAAATAAATATTAAAATGGAAACATAACTGGTAAAGTTAGTTACTTTTGAGTACTGTTTAGTTTATTGCATTTACTTTTTCACATTGTTGTTTTATGTTTACACACAGTTGAGCACGGGCCTTTGGTGGGTGCCTACTGGGATTTATTTCTCACACCCTATTTGGGTCATGTCTTCGGCCCGAAGAAATTACGTTTCTGCCGGTGTTCATAAGGTAAAGGGTCCCTATACAGGTACATGATTGTAGATGAGGAGTAGAGGAGCATGGGACCGAGCTTAGGTTGGTGATGCTGCTGGGTATTTTATTTTTCTTTATTGTACTCTATATTGTATTGTGTTGTTGTGTAACATGTTCTGGCTATTTTCTTAGAACTTGAGACATGTGGAATCATATTTATATAACTGGTTGGTTATCTTTTACTACAATTGTTTATATTAAATATGTATGGTTTATTTATTCCACAGTTTTTGTGTGTTTTATCTTGTATTCCGCTGTGCTACACTTTGAAAAATGAGGGCATAGTTTCCCCACTATCAGACCTGGGACCTCGCTGCTAGTTGGTAGCCTCTGGAGTTTGGGAAATTGTTCTTTAGGTCATGTGACCAACCGGGTTCGGGGAACCCGTTGAGTGGAACCCGGATTCAGGACGTTACAAAGTGTTATTAGAGGCAGGTTTCGATCCTGGGACCTGTGGGTAATGGGCCCACATTGACCAGAATTTGGGAGGATCATTAACTGTTTATCTTTTTATAACACATATAAGATGCCAAAGTTTGATTCACGGGGAGTATGGGCCCTCACGGATCAGAATTTGGAAATTAAGTGTCGTTTTTCAGAATTTTCTGGGTTCCAGAGTAGTATCTGAGCCTTACTGTCCGGAAAACCTAGGATACATGTCGTGTAGTTCCTCAGACACACACTATGTGTTCTTCTGTTCGGGAAGAAAAGAATACTTTTTGTGTACATGTCGTGTACTCTAATTACATGCCGTGTAGTCTCTTCCCGTGTCACACACCGTGTGGGAAGGGACACGGGGAAGGGAAATTCTTGGGGAAAACATGTTGTGTACAAGATGTACACACTGTGTAGTGTTGAACTGGAGCCTACCTATGAAACTAACAACACAGACGGAGGAGACCTTAAGAAAAACTCATGATGTCCACTATGGAACATGCTGTGCAGTCTGACCTAGGGAACCGACCATGTAGCTAACGACACAGGTCTGTGTAATCCTTTTGTGTACACACCATGTGTATATAGAACACACCGTGTAGTTTGAGCTATGTATCTGGCCGTGTAACTAACAACATGGGTCGGTGAAGCTCGTCTAGTACACGATGTGTACCTGTGGGACACACCGTGTAGTCTTATCCGAGGACAGACTGTGTGGACTTAGCCATGTGGATGGGAAGACAGAGTGGTGTACACGCTGTGTGTGGGTGTCACACACCATGTAGTGTCAATCTGAGTAGTCAGCTGTGTCACAAACGACACAGGCAGTTGGAATTTACACTATACATGTCGTGTATACTATATACACTCTGTGTAGTTTTGTTCAATGGTAGCTGTGTGGCTTAGCCGTGTAGAAGGACCCAGGAAGGGGAAGAGAAGTTAAGTACATGTCGTGTATTAAGTATACATGCCATTTAGTCTTCTTGTGCAATCTTGAATTCCTTCTTCCTCTTGTTCCCCTTTTGGACCCTTCATTTCAGACTGTGATAATCTTGATCTAAGGTGTGCGTTTGACCTTATAGAGTCATGCCGCTAAGACTACCACTCGTTGTTCAGCAGGAGAGTGGAAATGATTACATTTCCGAGATGGTGGGCCATGGGCTACCATTGGATCCTCTAGTAGAGCTAGATGCAGTGCCATCCATTATAATGGACATATACACGAATGCGTAGTTCCGTGAAGGCTTTATGCGGTTCATGCGGACCTTTCAGGGAGCCCCTCCAGCTACCACATCTAAGGCTGAGTTGACTAGTATATTCCAACAGCAGCATCTGCCTATGTTTTCAAGGGATGGCGGACCACAGGCTGCAGAGTCATGGATGGATTCTATGAAAAATATTTCATAGCATCTTGAGACGTCTCTAGGGCAGAGGGTCAAGCTAGCAACTTATATGCTGCGTGATTTCACCAAGAGGTGGTGGGATTTTATCCCCTGGTCGGGGCATCACAGAGACATGGAGTGGGAATATTTTTAGGCAGTCTTCTATGACGTCTTCTTTCCAGAGATGCTGAGGGAAGATAGAGCTCGAGAGTTCATTAATCTGCAGTAGGGTGCTATGTCGTTGGAAGACTATTCTGCTCGCTTCACCAAGCTTCAGTGTTTTTCACCTATTCTAGTGGGTGATGAGACATTGAGAGCCAGACATTTTGAGGATGGTCTTCGATATGACATCCAAGAACTGGTGATTCTTTTCAGGTTTCCTTTAGTACATGCTATTGCGAACCGGGCACTGATTATAGAGAGAAACCTTCAGGAGGATAGTGGTGCAGGCCAGGGTGGTTCGGCACCAGTTTCTGGTACTATTTCTACCAGGAAGAGGAAGTGACAGATGAGTTTCTCTCACGGTGGTAGTACTGGCCAGGCAGTTTCTTCAGGTGGCCCGGTCTTTTGCTACCAGTCTGGTATAGAGGGGAACAAGAGACTGCATAGTCCACATGACCCAGTGGAGTGTCGAGCTTGTAGAAAAATGTGTCATTTGTAGCGCTTTTGTAGGGAATTTCCATTAGAGGCTAGCGAGAGGGGTTCTGTGCAGACTCCACATGCTGGAGTAGGACCAGTAGCTTCTTACCAGTCAGGTAACTAGAATACGTCAGGATGTGTAGGCATAGATGATGGTCGTGGCCGTGGTAGCCAGACACTAGGATCTCAGAGGCAGCGGGATGGGATAGCTCAGGGTAGCCAGGCTGTGTCACAGGGTCATGACGCTGGGCAGGCATATGCAGTGCAACAGACCCAGCAGGAGCAGGATCCTGGACCTTCTACAGTCAGAGGTACTATTCTAGTAGCTTCTTTCTTATCTTCAGTGCTTTTCGATATGGGTGATACACATAGTTTCATATCTATGCCCTTTGTGGAGAGCCTTGGGCTCTGTGCTTCTTCTTCATCTTCTGCTGTTAGGACACTGGACACTCCGTTGGGAACTAGAACGACGTGTGTGCATCAGTGCATGGAGTTCCCCCTTGAGGTTGGTGGGTGTCACTTTCTTTGGGACCTTTATGTCATAAAGATAACGAGCTACGATGTCATTCTCGTGATGGAATGGTTGGTTCCCTTCCGATACTTTGTAGATTTCTATCGTCGCAGGGTGATTTTCACATCACCAGAGGGCAAAAAGTTTCTATACAAGGGAGAATGAGACATTCAGGTGAGTCTAGCTGGAACAGAACATCATGGTCGAGGTAGAGTCACAACCTAGATTACGAGTTTATATCTGGAAGATCAGGGGACTTGTCAGAAAAATTTCCCTCCAGTGGCTGATCGTTTCAGGGATGTCTTCCCGGACAACTTTTCGGGTATATCTCTGGAGCGTGAGGTGGATTTCTCTATTGAGCTAGTTCCAAGAGAAGCACCGGTATCTATTACTTCTTATAGGATGGCTACACCTGAGTTAATGGAGCTCAAGAGATAGTTAGAGGAGTTACAATCAAAGGGTTTTATCTGAACCAGTACTTCTCCTTGGGGTTCTCTGGTCCTTTTTGCGAAGAAGGCAGATGGTAGCCTCAGACCTTGTGTATATTATCGAAAGATGAAACATTTGATGGTCAAGAAACAATATCCCTTGCCAAGGATTGATGATATCTTTGATCAAATTCATGGAGCATGAGTGTTCTTGAAGATTGACTTGAGATCTGAATATCATCAGTTATGCGTTAGACCATCTAATATACCTCTCACAGTCTTTAAGAGCAGGTATGGTTTATAAGAGTACATGGTTATGCCATTTGGACTCATGGACGTGCTAGCAGTTTTCATGGATCTGATGAATCATGTGTTCCATCCTTATCTGGATTCTTTCGTGGTAGTATTCATGGAAGATATCTTGTTTTACTCTCACAATCAACACGACCATGCCACCCATCTTGAGATCGTATTGAGTACACTAAGAGAGCATAATCTATATGATAAGCTCTCAAAGATCCACTTTTGGATGGACTAGATTCAATTCATTGGTCATATCATCTCATAGGCAGGATTTTTCGTGGACTCAGAGAAGGTGAGAGCAATAGTTTCCTGGGAGCAGCCTAAGAATGTGTTTGAGTTACGGTGTTTCTTGGGGCTAGCTAGTTACTATAGACATTCCATCCAAGATTTCTCCTGCATTGCAGCGTTGTTGATGGGTTTGACTATGAAGGCTGTGAATTTAGTTTGGTCTAAAGCTTGTGAGATAGCCTTTCAGGACCTTAAAGGAAGGTGGACATCCGCACCAATCCTGATACTTCCAGAGAAAGTGAAGAGCTATACAGTTTAATGTGATACATCATATATTGGGCTGGGAGCAGTGTGATGCATGGGGATCGAGTTGTTGTGTACGAGTCTCGACAGTTGAGGCCACATGAGAGGAATTACCCAACACATGATCTCGAGTTGGTTGCAGTTGTTCATGGGTTGCGCTATTGGAGACATTATCTCTTGGGAGAGCATTTTGTGGTTTTCACCAACCACAAAAGCCTCAAATATATCTTTACTCAGCGTGACTTCAATCTAAGACCGAGAAGGTGGGTTGAATACCTTCAGTCCTTCAACTTTGAGATTTACTATGCACCTGGTAAAGGTAATGCAGTAGCTGATGCTCTGATCAGGAAGACTCAGATACATGCAGTGCAGGAGGCCAGTGGTGAATGGAAGCTTATGGATTTTTTTCTGAGATGCATCTGGTGGTGCACGATAGTCAGGGGAAGACCTATCTTTCATCTGTAGCTTTGACTTATACCCTCCTGGATAGAGTGAGGATGAGACATCTATCTGATTCGGAAGGCCTAGTTCTATGGTAGGTCGGTGGAAAATGAGCACCCTCCTCCTGGTTGGATGATAGGCGATGATGAAATTTTGAGTTTCCATGGATGAGTATTGGTTCCAGGGGATATATGCAAGGAGTTGATATGGGAGTTTCATGCTTCAGCTTGGGAAGTTCATCCCGGAGTTACCAAGATGAATCATGACCTGAGACGTCAGTATTGGTGGTTGGGTATGAAGAGAGATGTAGCTGGTTTTGTTATGAGATGTTCCACCTATCATTAGGTGAAGTCGGAGCATCAGAGGCCAGCTGGACTATTACTGCAGTTACCCATCTGGAGTGGAAATGGGATGATGTCGTGATGGATTTAGTGACTGGGTTTCCGAGGTCTCCTCGAGGCAATGATGCTATGTGGGTTGTTGGGGATAGACTCACGAGGGTAGCTCAGTTTTTCCCAATCAATAAGACCCTCAGTGTTGACGAGATCAGAATGTTGTATATTCGAGAGGTCGTTCGTCTACATGGGGTCCCTCGTTCTATCATTTCAGATAGGGACGCCAATTTTACATCTCATTTCTGGATGAGTTTTCAGAGGGCACTGGGTACACAGGTGCTTCTGAGCACAAATTACCACCTTCAGACCGATGGCTAGTCAGAGCGTACGATACAGGTGCTTTAAGAAATATTGTGTGCATGCATCCTTGACTTTGGGGGCTCTTGGGAGAAGCACATAGCCCTATTCTAGTTTTCCTATAATAACAGTTTTCAAGAAACTATTGAGATGGAACCATACAAGGTTTTATATGGTAGGCCATGCTGATCACCTTTGTGCTAGTTGGAGGCAGGTGAGGCAGCTTCACTGGGACCACGTCTCATGCAAGAGACTTCTGAGCAGGTCCAGTTGATTCATAAGTGGATGGCTACCGCACAGTCTCGTCAGAAATCATATGCTGATTACCGCAGATGACCCTTGGAGTTCGTGGTCGGGGATCAGGTTTTCTTGCGTGTTTCACCGAGGTTGGGACACAGGAGGATCATGAGACATGGTAAGAATTCACTGAGGAATGTGGGGCCATTTGAGATTCTGGAGAGAGTCGGGCCGATTTCTTATCGGTTGTAGTTACCACAGAGGTACCGATCCATGCACGGTGTCTTCCATGTATCTCAGTTGTGCTGCTATCATTCAGACCCATCTCATGTCTTTCATCCCAAGGAGGATGAGCTTCATGTAGATACGTCCTTTGAGTAGAATCTGATTCGTATCATGTACAGAAGCATGAAGGTTCTCCGAGGATGGTCAGTTCCTCTCGTACGGGTGCTATGGCAGCATGGCCCAGTGCAGGATGAAACCTAGGAGCAGGAAACCGACGTACGTGCTCAGTGGCCAGAGTTGTTCTGATATTTATCTTCACCACCATTGGAAGGGAAATTTGGGTATGAATTTCTTTAAGGGGGGAAGTTTGTAAGAACCTGGTTCTTAGTTTTTAGGTACGAGTTTCTTCTTTTCTTTTTCCATAAGTGTTTTTGAGAAAATAAGGAAAATGGGGAAAAATTTAAAATTTTTGGACTACACACCATGTACTATTCCATAGGCTATGTACTTTGGCCGTGTGGGATGAGTACATAGGGTGTGTAGCCATGTCGGCGGTGAAGGGTGTAAAAACCAACTACACGCCGTGTAGTTGAAATTTACACGCCGTGTAATCAGTCGGCATGCAAACAGTAAGGTGATGGCCACCTGAGCGATAGTACATGCCATGTACTCAGGTATTACACACCATGTAATCATGTCAACAGATTAACAGTGCCATGATGGTGAGAAGCCGCCGAAGTACAAGTTAAACACGCGCCACTCTTCTGGAAGAACCTCAAGATGATTCTAAGGGCTTTAAACATGAGTCGCTCAAGTATTACCCTGCTGATTAACCGTCGTGCAAGTTCCCATGTGTTACGCAGGTATACCTGTGCGACCAGGACTTGCGTGCCCATGCAGTACGTGCGCACTTTCTAGGACTTGTGTGCCCCTGCCTTTTTTTGGGTTCCCTTCTTGCCCATTTCACCCCTCTTAAGCCATTCCACCAATCCTAATCAAGATTCAGTCTTCAAGACACTCTTTAAAGCCATTTATGGCATGATTTATTGATTTGACTTCCTTATTTGAAAGGAATTCTGTGGAATATCTCTCAAAACCTAGTGATTTACATATCTTTATGTCACTAAAGATTGAGATTTCATTCATTCATCATCATCCTTTAATATGGGAGAACTCATTAACCTAGGCCTCCTTCTCAGGAATAATCCCCAATATCAAATATGGGAATCCTCTTAAGGAGTAAGCCCCAAGTCCCTTAATGTTTCCATTCTCTTAACCTGGGCCTCCTTTTCAGGAGTAAGCCCCAGTCTTAATTCCTCTTAACCAATCTTAATTTACCTTCAATCTGGGATTCCTTCTCAGAAGTAAAACCAAATCATATGTCCTCTCCTAATTTGGGCCTCCTTTTCAGGAGTAAGCCCCAAGTTAGAGTATTCAAATCTCTATAAACCACATATACCTTTATGGAGCATGTTCTTGGATTTCTTCCCTGAAGTAAATCCTAATATTCATTTATCTGGGAAATCATACCTACATAAGTCCCACATTATTTCATATGATTGCATATTTCATGGCACAATTGTCTGATTTTTACCAATACCTCTTGTTTCTCATACCGAGTATGACTCACGTGAGCTTAGAGTGTAAAAGTAATTATGACATCCTTCTTTAATCCATCAATCATAAACATCATACTCACTTACTCGAACTACGTGGGTTCTGATTCATTTTCCTAAACAAAGGATACATAGGTAGCCTATCTGCGGGTATGATCCCAACTCTGAAATAATCCATGTCCTTATGAATGACAATAAACTTGAAGTGCCCCACTGAGTGGCTTAAAAACCAGTATGGTCATCATAATGACCAAGAGACTTTTATGTATTAAAAGATACCATTAACTATGAATCTCTAAACAAATACAGATGATTCTATATTGATGAAGAACCTAGAATACATATAAAAGATTCTCTTAATTTCTTATATATTTAATCATTGATTATCAGATCTAAATGAAAGCTCATTTTATACTTGGTAATATAATAAGGATTCACAAACATAACTTAAATCTATAAAGAGAGTCCTGAAGTAGACAATAATTCCCATAAAAAAGGTGTAATGAGTCCGACTTCACATCCTCTCGAACAATGAAAATTCCTAAGCCTCATCAGTCCACAAACTAATGAGCGCCTTCCTTTAAAAAGTAGGTCCAAATGGATGTGGAATCATTGGATGTTTCCAGTTCTATGAACAAACCCGTTAGAAACCGATTGGAATTTTTGAACCTTCAATAAAGGAGGTCATCCCCAATTCCAGAGGGAAACAAAAAATGGTGAACCCGATGTGAATCCATAACCAAGTTAAAATGATGTTTTACCTATTTGTTAGGTTCCTATTTAAAACTGAATGAGAGGGCCAACAAAAACAATCATTGACATATGTGCTCATACAAAAGATGTAGTGGCTGAATTTTTCTTGATTACGTCTATTATAACAAAGAGGCACTCTTTTCCAAGATCATATGCATTTCCAGAATGGTTGCTCTGATGTTCACACCTATGAATACCACTACTGCGAATGCCACTGCTGCTACTCTGGCTGGATCGTCATCCACTCTGAGGATGACATCACCTACTCAGCGTCTTCAAAGCTGGGTATCAAACGCACTGGTTAAGGAGTAACATCAACATGGTACCATTCCAACTCTAGAGGCTGCCCGCCAAGCCCTCCAAGTGAACAATTCACCCTGGTCATCCAGATAGCGATGACCGGTGATCAAGAAGCAGGCAGTGCTAACTACCGTCTCCAACCGTTTCGGGTTGTTATACCTAGAACGCAATCACCATTCACTCCCATATTCTGGGGAGGTGGATGAGAAGGTCCCTCAGGGCCTTAATTCAAGGAATTAGGAGTCCTTACCAAGGGCTCCCATCAACAATCGCCGCTAGAATCGTGCGGCATTGCGCCCTCAACATGATGAGGGTGTCGAATCCAGGAATTTGGCTCAGGTTCCTCAAACCCGAGTAGGCAAGACGAATCGCCAGAGGAAAAATCCGGTTAAAAGTGACCAGGTTCTCATCTATGCCATCTCCAGAGAAGTCCACCAACCTAACTTCGTGGAAAGCAACGAGCAGGCACACACACGTGCCCGTTTTAATTCCTCTATCTAGCAGACTCGTCTGGCAGCATCACGCCAATCCCGCTAAGCAATTCTGGCGGAGTACTATAGATATGAACATATACCTATTTATACATCATCAGCCAGTCAGCAGGCTCGTCTGACTATATATGATGGATCCTGCCAACCCAATGTATTGACCACTGGTAAACAGGCATACACACCTGCTTACACTCATCAATCCTGCCAGCATCCTCGTCTGTCAGGGTTGAAGGAAATTCGTCAACCATGTTTGGCGGAGTGCAATTAGCAGGCACATACACCTATTAGTATTGATCAAGACTACCAACAGTCTCATTTGGTAGCATTCAGAGAAGTCAGTCAGAAAGCCCCGATGACAAACATGAGGTAGACTCAACTCTCTTCCCCTACACTTGAGTACTGTCAGAATTCGCTGACAGGAAAAGGAGGAGAGGAGCAGGCACACACACCTAATCCATGCATGGAATGGACGTATATCCTCATTCCGGCATCTGAAGTCACCAAGAATATTCTATCAATGGTGATAGAGCAGAAGCAAATCCCTGCTCATATTCTGGATGCCTTCCAGGATATTATAACAACTTCAGCGGCATCTCAGGGTAAGACACATAAATATATCCCTACTAGTGGAGTGACACATCAACAGTTCACTCTGGAACAGATACACACATCTGTTCTAGTCCAAGAGGTTTGTGGGGCATACTCCCCCATATCATACGGACAACCAAGTCAGGTACATACACCTGATTTGATTGGAGATCGTCATCCTAACCTGGACATCTCTCCTAATTAGGCACATACACTTGCTCCGAGCAGACACTTTCATCAACAAGGGGTTTTTAAGGCGAGTAAGAAGGCGTCTAAGAAGAAGACCTGCCCAGCCTAGTCAAAAGATCAAGAGCCAATCTGTAACAAGGCCTTTCTCGATGCTGGAGTTCTTGAATCCCTCAGACAGTTATCTATTGGAATGCAAGATTCTACTCTCTCATTTCTTAATAGTGGGAACATTAATTCCAAAGGTCTCCAACAGACAGTTCCTCATGAAGACTTGCTTCATGACAGTTCAGTCGATCTTGAAGTTTCATCTTCATATGAGAGCTACAATAACCCTCTGTGTGGCCAAAAGACCAAGGAGAAAGAGATCTCATCTTTTGCTATAACCCACCATGGTGGTCCTCCCCATGATGATGAATTTCGCTGCGAAAGTCCTCTCCGCAATAGTGATGCACATTGCCTGTAAAATGCTCCAGTGGACAATGTAGTGTCGAGAAAGCCCTCTTATCTTGAGGCACTTGAAAATTTGAAACCAGTCATGTCTGATGTTTCATCACTGGCAGGTGAAATACTTTCTCAATCCGAAGATAGCCCAGGGTGTAGGTCATTCTCCGAACCACCCCTAAGTCATGAATCTTCTAGTTTAATTAGTTATTTCTCTACCAATCCTGCTAAATCCAATGAAGCAACAAGGAAGCACCAGCTCTGGTCAAAACAGGTAGAATAATCTTCATCAAATGATAAAGAGGAAATGTTGAACATGAGAAAAAAAACTGGCGAAAGGTGAAGTGCCAATCATGTTTTGGCCTCTGGCTGACTCTCAGTATGACATTCCAGAAATGTTGATGGAAGATGGAATTCATGATATTCGTCTCAACATATGGAAAAATCTTTTTCAGTTAAAAAATAAGGTATTATCTTATGATGAATATGAAAATCATGTCAAGACAATAGAAGGGTTACAACGCCAGATTGATTTGACATCTCTCTCAGTCTCTCGATATCTGAAGGCTGAAAAGCAGCAGAGATCCCTTCACCGTTCATGCCTTGACACACTAAAAAGTTGCGCCAGTTAATTTCCAATTCCCCATCTGGTATTCATGTCAGAGGATGAGGTGTTCATGGAGCACTGCATTTCACGGTGCTCTCCAGTCAGCAAAGCCCGCCGAAAATGGTCTCATGCAATGTTATTTCCCATGGCCGGCCAAAGTCAATGGGCTTTGTTTGTAATCAAAATCTTTCCCAAGAACATGATTCAACTAGTTCCTCTAAAAATCATGAATATAGAGAAAAAGTTATTGAATTGCTCCTACATCAAGTGAACGATAATATTGAACAAACCTCTCATATGGAGAAAGCACATCATCAAGTGACAGAAGTGTCATAAATCATCCAACGGTCTTTTGAGCTGGGTGATAAAGGTGGATGTCGATTGATGCATCTAGCTAATTTTCGGACCAAGGTCCACAAGATCAGGAGATATTTTAAGAAAGTCTCAGACATTGCATGTCAAGAGCCACCCCAGCTGTCCAGATTGGGGAATCTTTTAAACCAACCCTCAGAATCAACAAATAGGATTCGAGGAGTTGAGCAAAGACAGCAGGAATAGCCGTAGTCCACCGGACATGGAACTTTTTCAAATCATCAATCCCCTCCTCAAAGAAAATTGGTCTTTTCTCAAATGGGGAAGAATCCACAAGAAGAACAAAGAGCCAAATTTTCAGGAGATTCTCTCCAAATTACGGTTCACCAAGAAGTTACTGAGGGATAAAATCAACAAAAGGAAATGTCTCTTCAAAGACATGGAAGAAGAGAATATCACAGAAATGATGATAGAAGGGATGAGATTCATTATGCATCAATTAATGTCATTAATGTCGTTGTTTCTGATCCACCAGATGATACTCATTCAGAGGGATCAGATGAAGAGATTTCTGCTGAAGAAGTTGTATGCACAAACACAAATGAATATTTTGTGTGTACACGAAATCAAAGGTTTACCCAAAATCTAGGTTTTCCTTCAAATAACGTACTTTCCCCTCTCTGAAAAGGATCTAACAAATGGAGGGGAAAGAATCAGGTCACATATCCTTCCTCTGGAGAAGGCCAATCGCTCTCACTAGAGCAACGGTTGGCACAACTGGAGGAAGAAATGAAGGAATTAAAGAGGTTGAATGCAGAACTACTTCAGGGTAGTCTTCTGCTTAAGCGTGCTGGAGTCAGTCAGCCAAGGGAATTTGTTGTAGCTACTGAGATGGATCAAGAATATCCTCCTCTATTAGTACACCCTCACAGGTCTAATCCTACGGGTCAAGTGCAACAACAGTTGGCAGTGCTACCATCAGTTAAAGCACCAACCACCCCATCTGTCCACGCTCTAGTCATTGCACATGCCCAAGTCCAAGTTCAACATAATGTTTCTCAAAAGTTGATAACTACCATTGAGTCATTAACCGCTCGGTTAGAAACTATGAAAGGGAAGCGTGCATATGTTCAACTGGAAAAGAAAGCTTACCCTGAATGGGTAGATTCAATCTCTCCCCCATCAAGTTTTGGGAACCCTGTATTCCCTATTTTCGATGGATCAGGTGACCCTGAACAACATTTTACGCATTATGTGTCTTGTTGTGATCCTATGATGGGAAATCTGGAGCATCAAGAAGCAGTAAAACTCAGATGCTTTGTGCAGACCTTACAAGGACCAGCCTTTGTCTGGTATACAAGCTTGCAATCTCGGTCAATTACCGGATGGGAAGATCTTTGCAAAAAATTCCTTCTTCAGTTCAGCTCAACTTTTCCAAAGACAACAGTTTTCGATATTACAAACTATAAGAAAATGGAGAATGAAATAGTCTGTGATTTCATTTCTTGCTGGAAGGGATTAACATATTCCCTGAGTTTAGCACTCCCTCAAGAGGAACTTTTTCCAATCTATGTGGAAAAACTATGTGACGAATTACGCATTCCATTGATCCCTGTGAAATACACATGAGGGTTTTGAGACCTTACGTCAATCGCTCAGCAGATTGAAGATTACCTTATACAGGCTAAGACTAAATCTCATGTAATTCCATTAGCTCCAGGAAAGAGAATAGGTAAAGCAGAGACTGCTATAGTTATGCTTAAACAAGCACCTGTACATGCTTCTACTTCAAAACCTTCATCTTCTCGAAGGGATCCACCTCCTGAGCGCCAACAACAAAGGCTGTTTCGTTTAGAAGATCAAAGAGATCAAAGACGAAAACAATTTGAGGATCTAAAGAGAAAAAATACTCTTTCCGAAATGAACAAGTTCCTGGTTACTTCATTTCAGCTCTGGAAAATAATCTAGTTCAATTTCCAAGGCCCAAGAGGCCAAACAAGGAAGGAGATGAAGATAGTCCCAATTATTTCCCCTTTCATCAAATGTTGGGGCATCCCATCCAAGAGTGTTTTGTCTTCAAAGACCTCCTGCAAAAGATGGTCGACTCGGGACAAGTCCAACTAAAAGGCACCTCAGCCCAGGTAGCATGTGTTACTGCTACAATTCCAGAGGAGGAAGGTGAGGGACAGGAAGTCAAAAGAAAAAATGCATAAAAATATGATGATTGGATGGTCAGAAAGACGATCAACTGAACTCATGATATTTTGCGAACACAATTGAAGAAACAAATTGTACCTTCTGCTATGAATGCCGCAGCAAAACCCTCTTCATCAGAGGGAAAATCCTCAAACAAACAGCATGATTCAAAGAAAGAAAAAGAATCAGAAGAAGTTGATTATGATTATGTGTCTAATCCGAAGTTGTATTTGACCTTGGAAGATATCATTCCATATACTTCAAATCAACGGGCACCGTCCCACCAAACGGAACATCTTAAACAGGATAATCAGGCAGAGTCTTCATCATACGAATGGTTAATCTTTGGTTCTGTTAATATGATTCAATTAACAGATCCATATGCCAGTCGCAGTTTTGATTTCAATGAGCCTAAATTCCCTTTATCAAATATGAGAATCAGAGGAAGTTCCAAAGGCTCAGGATACAGGGGAAGATGTGGATCTTTCAGAAGCCACTATTACAATTAGACCCCTGCTAGAACTGTGTATGCGGCAGAAACTCATGGTAGCGACCTTCAACGAGATCAACAAGAACAACCAAGTTATTCTACTAATAAAAAATTCAGTCCTAGCACAGTTATTTTGGAAGACTGGTTGAAGGTTCCATCTTCTTTCTCTCAGCAGGTAAATGGATCTAATCGGTCTAATATTCCAAAACTAGGAATATTTCCAACTCCTATCCCAATACAAGATGCATCAATTTCCAAAGCATCTACTTCCAAGGTACCTGCTAAACCACATCTTCCTGTTGGAAAACGCAGACCTCTGGATCAAAAGTATGATGTATTGAAACACTTTGCCCAATTACCAGCCAAGTTATCAATTCTGGATGCTCTGAATCTTTCAAAAGATCTTCGAGAAGAACTCATCGAGGATTTGTCAAGTCCTTAGGAGTTTGAAATTGAAATTGTTGTAGCTGAAGTCTATCACATAGAGAATAATCCTGCAGAATTCCATGAAATAATATCTTAAAATGATGAAGATGAATATGATATTGTGCATGGGAATATTAGACCTTTGTACTTATTTGGAAAGTTCAATGGCGCAAACATCCGAGGAGCTTTCATTGACAATGGTTTAGGAGTCAACCTCATGTCTATTCGTACACTTCATCAATTGGGCCTCACAGAATCTGATTTATCTCCTTCTACCATGATGTCACAAGGATATGATAAAAATGAACAAGAACCACTGGGTGAAGTTACACTCAGAACTTAGTTTGGAGATCTTGTATCCAATTCGGATTTCATGGTTGTTGATCAAGACTCATCTTTCAACATCTTGCTTGGAAGACCCTGGTTACATCATCATACAACTATCCCTTCATCATACCATCAATGTCTCAAATATTGTTTCTATGGTCAATTTTGGACATTTTATGGTGATAAGGCCCCGTTCAAGACATGTGAGTCTCAATACATTGAGGAGGAATTCTTTCACATGAAGGGAAGGGAGAAATCCACAACAAAGGAGATTACCAAAGTTAATGCTCCATATGGTTTGGAGAAGATTCGAGAAAAATCCATTTACACATGTGAGTACAGATTATGTGTTTACTATTAGTAAAATTGAAAAAATAGACCCAAATCAAAATACTATTATGGAAAGATCCATAATGTCAATTACGGCAATAGAGCCAGACAACATGGGAGAAATTGGTAACCCACCAAGCAGTGATGAAAGCACAAATGGTGACGTCTTCATTTCATCTGCTGAAATTCAACAAGTCTATAATTCTCCAATTAGGCTATAAGAAGTTATATCAACATTGGAGGTGAACAATGATGTCGATTCTCAATCCATCATCTCCTCTTTATTACCCAAATAAGACCCTTCATCATCAATCGGGTCAGAAATGGAAGCTTCTTCTTCAAGATGTGCAAATTTTGACATTTCTTCTGATCGTGAAAATTCTGCTTTATCATCTACTATGCAAGTAGAAATGGAAGAAATAACACATGATGAAGAAGAAGAGGAAGATCTCAGAGATGATCCTCCAAAATTTGAAGAGGGTATCTCTACCACTGTGGATGAACTCAGAGAAATAAATCTGGGTACAAAAGAAGATCCACGCCCCACTTTAATCAGTGCGGCCATGACTCTTGAAGAGAAAGAGATGTATATTTCCTATCTAAAGTGAAATAAAGATATGTTTTCTTGGAACTGTACATAAATTTCTGGGCTTGATCCTGATGTTGCTACTCATCATTTGGGGTTACTAGAAGAACATCGAGGATTTAAGCAAGCCGCGAGAAGAACACACCCAACTTATGCTTCCAAAATTGAATCTGAAGTGCATAAGATTATCAAATCTAACTTCATCAGAGAAGTTCATTATTCCAGGTTTTTGGCTAATATTGTCCCTGTAAAGAAGAAGAACAGACAAATTATAGTTTTCATCGATTTTAGATATCTTAATCGACATTGTCCAAAGGATGATTTCCCAGTTCCGATTACAGAACTTTTAATTGATGCAACAGTTGGATATGAAGCACTTTCCTTCATGGATGGATATTCTGGATATAATCAGATCTGAATAGCCCCATAAGACGAGGAATCCATAGCCTTCAGAGCCCCTCAGGGTGTGTTTTTCTACCGGGTAATGCCCTTTCGCTTAAAGAATGCAGGTGCAACATATCAGCGCGCCATGCATCGTATCTTCAAACCCTTCTTAGGGAAGTTTGTTGAATACTATGTGGATGATTTGGTGGTCAAATAAAAACAACGTTCTAATCACTTTCATGATTTGGAAGTCATATTTTGCAAGCATCGACAACATAATTTGAAGATGAACCCCTTAAAATGTGCTTTTGGGGTAACCTCAAGAAAATTTCTCAGATTTGTTGTATGCCATCGTGGAATTGAAGTCGATCCTGAGAAGACCAAATCAATCCTTGGTATGTTACCTCCTCGAAAATTCAATGAATTAAGAGTACTTCAAGGACACATAGCCTATATTCGTCATTTCATCGCCAATTTGGCAGGAAAAAGTTTACCCTTCACCAAATTGATGAAGAAGGGAGTCACTTACTAGTGGACTGAAGAATGTCAAGAAGCATTCGTTATTCTCAAGAAATACCTCTTGAGTCCACCGGTACTCATGTCATATGTTGAAGGAAGACCACTTATCCTCTACGTGAGAGCTCTAGAGTTATTATTGGGTGCCTTTCTTTCTCAGAAGAATGATGTTGGGAATGAAAACAGCCTCTACTACCTCAGTCGGACTATGCATGAAGCAGAAACCCGGTATTCAAGTATTGAGAAGTTTTTCCTGGCATTAATCTTTGCAATTCAGAAGTTGAGGCACTACCTGCAACATTACGAGGTCCAATTGGTATCTCACAATAACCCGCTCAAATTCATCCTTAGTCGTCCAATGCTTACAGGACGTCTGGAAAGGTGTGCAGTTATTTTGCAGCAATTCGACATTCAGTATGTATCTCAAAAGGCTATAAAGGGCCAAGCTCTGGCTGATTTCCTGGATGAACACACTTCAGTGGAAGAAATATCTTCAGTTATTGAACTCCCTGATGAGGAAGTATTCTCTATTCAAGAAAGTCCTCATGCATGGGAAATGTATTTTGATGGTTCTTCCAAAAGTCCAACAGGGAGGAAAATGGAAAATCCTAAATTCAACAATGTTGGCTTAGGAATTGTGCTCATTTCTCCAGAAAAGGTAGTTTTACCTTATTCCTTCTTATTGTGGGAAGGTGGTACCAATAATGAAGCAGAATACCAAGATCTCATTACAGGCTTGAAATTAGCGCTTCAAGCACAAGTGAATCACTTAAAGGTGAAACGTGATTTAGACCTGGTAATCAAATAAGTCAACAAGGATTATGCCATCAGAAAAGAAGAACTAATCCCTTTGTATGATTACGTCAGGGAGTTAATGGCGGAATTCCCATTCGGAACCGACATTTTCTTATGTCCCAAGATCACAAAATGCTCAAGCTAATGCACTGGCTAATATAGCAACATCTCTGGCAGAACAAAATCAGGATGAGACAACCATCAGTATTACCCACTGTTGTGCAATTTCACCTTATGTTCAAATTAGAACAGAGGAAATTAATTAAATTAGTCTCATTCCTGAACTGTATGGTCATACTACAGGATGGATGTCACCTATCAAGGAATACCTTCAAAATGAACACTTCCACCAGATAGAGCTGAGAAAGAACAAATCTGGTGATGTGTGGTCAATTTTAATATTTATGATAGCCCATATCACCTATAAAAAATTCTCTAAAAATGTGGTTTTGAGGGAGTACTCTTCAGATTCATTGATGGTGAAGAGACAATGGCTATCATGAAAGAAGTGCATGCAGGAGTCTCTGGTGCCCACCAGACTGGACATAGACTGTCTTATCAGATTCAAAGGCATGGATACTTTTGGCCTTCAATGATACAAGATTGTATTGATTTCACAAAGAAGTTTCATTCGTGCCAAGTACAATCCAACTTAATTCATCAGCCTCCAGAGTTCCTTCATACAGCTAAATACTCATGGCCATTCTCCACATGGGGAATGGATGTGGTGGGGCCTTACCCTTCAGCCACGACCAAGCAGTTTAAGTATATTCTTACTACTAATGATTTCTTTTCCAAATGGGGAGAGGCAATACCTCTTAAGGAAGTCAGTTCTAAATGCATTGTTAGCTTCATCAAGTCTAACATCATTACCAGATTTGGTGTCCCTCATACCATATTGACGGACAATGACACCAACTTCTGTTCATCCGAGGTAAAGAATTTGTATCAAGAATACAACATCAAATCCAACCATTCATCTTGGTATCATGCAGTGGCCAATGGCCAGATAGAAGCCTTCAACAAGACTCGTTCAAATATACTACAAAAGATGGTGGATAAAGATAATAATTCATGGCCTGATAAGCTCTTTCATGCATTATGGGCTTATCGGACTACCACCCGCACTGCAACACGGTTAACTCCATATTCATTGGTATATTGAACAAAATAAGTCCTTCCAATTGAAGTTCAAATACCCTCGCATAGAGTTTCCATTTGTGATCAATCATCTACATATGAACAATCTCAAAAGCGATTGAATGAATTGGAACAGTTAGATGAGAAAAGATTGTGCACTTTGCACCACATAGAAGTCTATCAGAATCGAAGAGCACGATCTTTTAACAAAAAAGTTCATCTTCATTAATTTTATCAAGGAGAATTGGTATTAGTTATCAGAACTCTAATGATACCAGGAAAGAATCCTCCCAAGCTTGAGCCAAAATGGGAAGGACCGTACTCAATAAATAGGGTCTACTCCAATGGAGATTATTCTTTAACCTCAGTGGATTGAGAACTCATCACTACTCCAACCAATGCCAGATTTCTGAAGAAGTATTTTGTATAAACACAAAGTAATCATCCACGGTCCATGCATATGACCTTAAACTATTCTCACTTTCATCCAACATGATGCTAAAATGTGAAAAAGTCCCTAATACGTCCAATATAACGTTAAATGGTGTACTGTTTTGTCCTTACTGCATGACATTAAACTGCACAATCTTCTTTCTTTTGTTCAACATGACATTAAACTATGCTGCCCCCATCGTCCTAACTACGTGATGATAAACTATACTGAAATTCCTTTAATATGTCCTACATGACATTAAAATGTGCTTTGTCCTTGCTACATGACATTAAACTATGCATCACCAATAGTCCTAACTGCAAGTCTTTAAACTGCATTGTTCCTTCATATGTCCTACATGACATTAAACTATGCATCGTTAGGGTTGTTGCTACCTCTTGTTTCTCACACTGAGTATGACTCATGTGGGCTTAGAGAAAACTTCAACCATAAAACCCTCTCTGGGCTGCTAACCATGTGTAAGTCCCAACACCATTTTTTTAGGTTGTTGTCCTGAAGAACAACTTGATCATTAATTCATTCTTTAATTGAACTACGCGGACTTTGATCCTTACCTTCCAAGATTGGTACGTAGGTAACCTCCCAAGGTTCAATCCCAAAACCAATCTCTTCACATTGGTTCACCTTCATCTCATACGATGTTGATTCGTGAAACCGCCCCTAGAATCAATATATTTACATTGGTTCACTTTCATCCTGGTTATACGACGTTGAACTATACAAAAATTTTGTCCAGTATGAAAATAAAATAAAATATTCTTTGATACCCTCACAAGAGAGGGAACCATTATTTAAATTGATTTTTCAATCATGTTTCATTTCAAAGACTACGTGCATATATGGCAATGCCCAAACCTTTTATCTTGGGTTAAACCATCATTGCACTAAAGTCCCCTTTCACCCTTCACATGTACGAACCAAATCTGTACAGAGGGTATTTATAGAACTACGTGGGATTGATTCCCATCCTTATGCGATACATAGGAATGTTCGAGTGTCCCCCTAATCCAGCACCAAGTCTTTCGGCCTAACCCCAAATTCCACTTTCATTACCCTGGCTGAAAAGTCCCCATGAAAACACACATTGTGTATTTCTTACAATGGTCCAAGCTCTATGACCCTAAACTAAGATCTTTAATCCTTTTGTCCCACATGGAGTTAAACTGTAATTTAAGAACTACATATGGCTTGATTCCCATCCTTATGGGATACGTAGTGAAGTTCAACATTTCAATTTTGGACCCAGCCACAACATGATTATGGTTAGCATTGATATGTGTGTCCTTGTATACATTGGACAATACCCATATTTATGTGTCATAATACTAACCTTAAATATTTTCAGATCTTCATAGACCTTTTCTTGACTTTTAGTCACAAAAATATCAAATTTTTGAGAGTTCTTTTACCTGACTATGTAGTACGTTCCCTTAGGCGGCCTTGCATAAACAGTCTACATAACAGACTTGTCAGCCAAAAGATATTATTATTTGACTATTCAGACAATGCCCTTAGGTGGCCCTGAATAATTCAACCCCATAACGGGTTTTTTAAATAATGGTCACTTCATTCTTGGGAAGAAAGCCTCTTTACTCCTTATTGGTCTTAAATGAATGTATGTAGGGATCCGCAGAAATAGCCATCCTTAACATATTTGTCCCATATCCTTTTTCATGATCTGAAAGTATTCAAGTCTATGGTTTATATTCTCCTTCCCTACATTTGAGTCAGACCTTCGTAGGAGTAATATCCATCCAGTTCATCGATAATCTTGTTTGGAAATATCTTCTCTATATTCAAGTAACTTTTTCCATACATCAAACTCTATACTTTAGAAAATTTGAATCTCCAAAAAAGTTCACTGGTTTTTAGCACTTGGAAAGTAAATTTTTGAGAGTTCTTTTGACTAATTATGCAGCACGTGCCCATAGGCGGCCTTGCATAAATACTCTATATAACAGACTTGTTAGCCAAAAGATACTATTTATTTGACTATGCAGCCAATGCCCTTAGGTGGCCTTGCATAATTCAACCCCCTAACGGGTTTGTTAAATAATGGTAACTTCATTCTTGGGAACTACTTCTTCTAATTCCATTTAGCTCATTCTTATATCATTCCTCAGATCCAAAGATTCTTAAGTCATAGTTTACATATTTTCCCTCATACTTGAGTATGGTAATATATTTTCAGATAAATTGTCAAGGAATTGAGTCAATTTTAATCCATTTCGGTCATAGCTATTTTGACCTTAAACATTAGCTTTTATATGTCCGACATGCATGACTTTAAACTTCCATATTTCTTGTTTTTCTTTTCACCTCAGAGTCAAATCCTCTTTTCTCTCCGGATCCAACTCTGAGGGGGGACTTTTTTTTACGCTCCTTTCCGTCACCGAGTCTAACGACTGAAAAAGGGAAATACAATAGTTCAAAGTGATTCATCCTTTGAAGAAACATCAAAAATCGAAAAAGGGAAGAACAAGGAGAACATTGCCCATAGGTCGCGCAAGTTCCCTCATGGTCATGCAAGTATACTTGCGCACCGCCTAGTGGTCACGCAAGTATAATTGCGCACCGCCTAATGGTCACGTAAGTGAATTGTGTGCTCTAAGTGAAAACTGCCCGGGGTCTTCTCCAGCTTATAAATACCCCCAGTGGGCCCCCCATTTGAAGAGTATTTTTTTTCCAGAAACTCAGATTTGAGCTCCCGGCGCACTAGTCTCTTCTCAAAACTTCCAAAACACTTCTAAGGTAATTTCATACCTAGAACGGAAGATCTAAAGAGGGGGAGGAAGGCATAAGTGTTTAAACTCATCAACACTTGCGTGCCTGAGTGGCCAACCCTTAAGGGAAATGGACACACTTGCACGCCGCCAGACTCCTTCAATAGATCTTGCGCGCCACTCTTCTAGAAGACCCTCAAGATGATTCTAAAGGCTTTAACCAAGATTTGGTCAAATATTACCCTACTGATTAACTGTCACGCAAGTACCCATGCGTCGTGCAAGTATACCTGCACGACCAGGACTTGCGCGCTCACGCAGTACCTGCGCGCCTACTAGGACTTGCGTTCCCCTGCCTTTTTGGGTGTTTTTCTTGCCCATTTCACCCCTCATAAGCCATTCCACCTCTCCTATTCAAGATTCGGTCTTCAAGACACTCTTTAAAGCCATTTATGGAATGATTTTTTGATTTTACTTCCTTATCTAAAAGGAATTCTCTAGAATATCTCTCAAAACCTAGTGATTTACACATCTTTATGTCACTAAATATTGATATTTCATTCATTCAACCTCATCCTTTAAGATGAGAGAACTCATTATCCTGGGCCTCCTTTTCAGGAATAAGCCCCAGTCTCAAATATAGGCATCCTCTTCAAGAGTAATCCCCATGTCCCTTAATTTTTCAAGTCTCTTAACCTGGGACTCCTTTTCAGAAGTATACCCCAGTCTGAATTCCTCTTAATGAGTCTTAATTTACCTTTGATCTGGGATTCCTTCTCAGGAGTAAAACCCAATCATATGTCCTCTCTTAATTTGGGCCTCCTTTTCAGAAGTAAGCCCCAATTTAGAGTATTCAAATCTCCATGAAGCACATATACTTTTATGGACCCTATTCCTGGATTTCTTCCCTGAAGTAAATACCAATGTTCATTTATCTGGGCAGGAATACATACATAAGTCCCACATTATTTCTTATGATTTCATCTTTCATGGAACAATTGTCTGATTTTTACCAATACCTCTTGTTTCTCACACCAAGCATGACTCAAGTGAGTTTAGTGTGTAAAAGTAATTATGACATCCTTCTTTGAGCCATAGATCATAAACATCAAACTCCCTTACTCGAACTACGTGGGTTCTAATTCCTTTTCCTAAACAAAAGATACATTGGTAGCCCATCTGCGGGTACGATCCCAACTCTGAAATATTTCATGTCCTTCTGAATGACAATAAACTTCATGTGCACCACTGAGTGGCTTGAAAACCAGTATGGTCATCATAATGACTAAGATACTTTTATGTATTAAAGGATACCATTGACTAAGAATCTATAAACAAATACAGATGATTCTATATCGATGAAGAACCTTGAATACATATAAAAGATTCTATAAATTTCCTACATATTTAATGATTGATTATCAGATCTAAAGGAAATCTCATTTTATACTTGGTAATATAATAATGATTCACAAACATGACTTACATCTATAAAGAGAGTCTCGGAGTAGACAATAATTCCCCTAAAAAAGGTGTAATGAGTCCGACCTCCCGTCCTCTCGACCAATGCAAATTCCTAAGCCTCATCAGTACACAAACTAATGAGCGCCTACCTTTGGAATGTAGGTCCAAATGGATGTGGAATCATTGGATGTTTCTGGTTCTACGCACAAACCTGTTAGAAACCAATTGGAATGTTTAAACCTTCAATCAAGGATGTCATCCCCAATTCCAGAGGGAAACAAGGACACTGACTGTTTCCATAGAAAATTCATTATGGTGGATTTCTTACTGAATGATTAAATCAGTATTAAAATGGAAACATAACTGGTAATGTTAGTTACATTTGAGTACTTATTAGTTTGTTTCATTTACTTTTTCACCATGTTGTTTCATGTTTACACACAGTTGAGCACGAGCATTTAGTGGGTGCCTACTGGGATTTATTTCTCACACCCTGTTTGGGTCATGTCTTCATCCTGAAGAGATTATGTTTCTACAAGTGTGGATAAGGGCAAGGGTCCCTATACAGGTACATGATTGTTGATGAGGAGTAGGGGAGCATGGGACTGAGCTTAGGCTTGCGATGCGGCCGACTGCTTTATTTTGCTTTGTTGTACTTTTTATTGTATTGTACTGCTGTATAACATGTTCAAGATATTTTATCAGAACTTGAGACATTTTTCATCATATCTATATAACTGATTTGATATATTTTACTTCAGTTGTTTATATTAAATATGTATTGTTTATTTCCTCTGCTGTTATTGTATGTTTTATCTTCTATTCCACTACACTACACTTTGACAAATGAGGACATAGTTTCCCCACTATCAGACCTAGGCCCTCGCTGCTAGTTGGCAACCTCTGGTGTCTGGGGAAAAGCACTTTGGGTCATGTGGACAACCGGGTTCGGGGCACCCATTGAGTGGCACTTGGATCCGGGATGTTACATGTGAAATGTCTAATGGAATTTTTCACTAGATGGTACGTTTGACCAATTTTTGTGTTGTGTAGGGGTGCTAATTTACAGTGCTGAGACATGTGGTTATTGTGGTGGGATGAATTGTGTTGTGTTGTGATATGTTTGTGTTGATAAAATCAACCAAATCATGAAGAAAATATTATCAAATAAAATCAGTAATAAAAGAAAATGATTGTTTGGAAAACTGTGAAATTAATGAAGATAGTCTTGTCTCCCACATCTAAATCAATTTTTAAAGGATGTGATGGATGTGTTTGACTATTATCTAGTTTTTTGGTCTTGTTTTGATTGATCTAATGTAGATGAAAACTGGTATGACCTCAAACATATGATGATAGGGTAACTATTTCCCACATTATGATTCATTATATTATGGCATGTTTGAAAACCCTATGTTGAGTTAGTATCTCTCAATGTGGATAATATCATGGTGCGGTGGATGGGTTCCATTTATTTGTATACTTTTTCAAAACATGTCTATGCTGATATTAGTTCTTTTTTTTTGTCAATAAATAATATGTGAAATTTTTACATGATTTTGATCCTAATAATTAATCATTTTTTTGAAAACATTGAAAAAATTTAATTATAACAATAGTAAAATTTTAAGGCTTCATAAATTGGATTATTCCAAAATTACATTTTATTTTGTTTACATAAAATTCCATTTGTTAAATTTTAGACACTTGAAAAATGATTTCAAATGGAATGGTGTATGTGATGAAAAACCAAGACAATAAAAACACAACAAAATAAAAGAAAATTATTTATTTCTCAAAATAATTTCATGAGTTGGAATAATTCATTGAATTAGAATATTGATAAAATGAAAAGGCTAAGAATTTTTTATGATTTGAATTGGTATGATTTGAAATGAGTGGCACGAATTTAAAAAAATATTATATTATTTTTTGAAATAAAATTATTGGTGTTTTGAAATAAAAAATATTTTATTATATGTTTGAAAATATTGGGTGGTTAAAATAATAATTACTTTAAAAAAGTGATTCCAATAAAATGATTATGATATAGAAAAAGGGGCTTTAAATAAAGGTTTATTTTGAAAGGCATGAATTTGTTTAAAATGTGAATGATAAATTTATATCAAAATAATATTTTGATCATAATTAATTGGTATGAATTTCTGGATGGTTTAGTTTAGGTTATTTGTGTGACATTACATGAGAATGAGAGTCATAAAAATGTTCTCAAAAAATATTTTCCAATTAATTTAATGATTTTTTGGATGAATTATTAAAACTCTTGTTAATATATAAAATGGATTCCCTCTATTTGTGTAATGCATTATTAATGGATTTACTCTCTTTTGAGAGGTATCTCCCCCAAGAGATTGTTTTAAATTGTTGTATAGATTTACACTTCTTTTAAATAGTGGTTTTTTTGTTTCAAAATTATTGAGATCCATGAGAGGTGTATTGAGGGAAGGTTTTTTGGAACATTTATATCCTTTCTTCTAGGATGGTTTTGAACTCTATATGGTGATAATAGTTTGATTTATATTTGATGTAATGCCACTGACATTTCGACCCATTACCTTTTAAAAACTCTGATGATTGAGGTTTATGTGGGGATGTCCTTGCTATTTTTTGAGGCATGTTAAACATTTCTTTGGTAAGCCATTCTGGAATCTTTCAATTTCTTCAAGAAAATTGTGAAAATGGGGAATTTTTATCTAATCGTTTTCTATTATGGAAGTTTTACATTTTTCAAAAACAATTACGATAGTGGGACATTGTGAAATAAAGGTGGATCATTCTAGTGGTTTTCAATTTTTATAGATACTTTCCAATGGTGGTCCATTCTGGAAGTTCTCCATTTTTCCATAAAATCCCCAAGGGTAGGCTATTTCTAACCATGTGTGTAACATCCCATGTAAATAAAGAATATAAAATTTTCATATTTATTAATATTTGTGAATTAAATATGAATATTAATTTCAAGGGAATGCTATGTCTGATAGAATACTAAACACACAACAATGAGTTTCTTTGAAATCTTACGTTGCACACAACATTGAGTTATACTAAAAAAATACTAGAATAATTATATTATTATTTTAAATGGTAGTTAATGCCCAACCGTTTGAATGGAAGGAATGAATAGTATCAACATAATTTTGAAATATGGTTTTCACATTTTTTATCTGTATTTACATAATACAATAAAATTTAGAGGCTTAGAATGAGAATTAATCCAATTTTAAGCATAAATACTCTAATAGTTTTAAAAGGTAGTTGTACCGCCTTTTGATGGTGAACCCATTTTAAATCCAGTTTCTGTGAAATCAATATGTTCCATTTTGAAAAATTAAATTATTCTTTATAATAGGGATATCAAAATTAAATCTGGGTAACTTTTTGGCATTTTTCAGATAATTTTCATTAATTAATGAATAGTTAAAAATACTGCATTTTAAGTCAAGTCTATATTTTCATCTGATTTATTTATATTGTTAGATTAAATTTTGAAATGGTTTTAAATTGTAATTGAATTGAATTTTTATTATTTAATGTAATTTTTATCATTGGAAGTAATTTGACATTGAAATTAGATATAAACACATGTCAATCTTTTGGTAGTTATTATTTCTTAAAAACACACTTTTTGGTAATGACAACGAGAATTAATTTTAAATTAATTTATGAAAATTATGTGATTTTATTTTGGAAAAATGGATTCCATATTTGGAACAAGGATATATTTTTTTTAATACTCATCTTTTATTTTTATACATTATGAATAGTAACTTCAGAAAATATTTTTTTACCATGGTTAAAGGGTAAATATGGTAAATAAGGGTAAAAGATAATTTTATATCAATATTAAATTACCCTAACATGTGTCTTAATACCATTTGATGAGATATTTACAACAATTTTCATCATGGGGTTGATTTTGGGACCCAATGGTGCCACTTGTAACTGAAAATGACATTTTATAAAAAATGATTTAAAGTTAATGAAAATGTAACATAAATATATATGTTTTAGTTAGAAAATTTTTATATGGAGTTATATAAGTGATATTTTCGACATTAAATATTCATTATAAATATAAAACTATGTAATACATCATTGTATTTTATTTAAAAAATTTATACATTCTATAAATAAATTTAATTTTGACACAATGGTGATGTAGTGATTGCTTCACAAATAAAGGATTCAAATTAATGATAATATAAATGTTAAAATAAATGTAATTTTTTTTTATTTTGATGTCATCCACGAATTTTTTGGATGATAGATACATGTTATAGTTTTATTAATGATGTTTCTTTAAATCAATAAGGTTTTTATGGATTTTTAAAAAGTCATGATATGAATAGTGTCAAAATTGACATTATTCATATATTAAAATATAAAATATTTTATTAAATATTATAAAATTAAAAAAATCTAAGACTCAACCAAATTGTTATCATAAGTATCAAAATTTATTAATGAAATTTTATTTTTATATTTTTCATGTTTGGTAACTCTTTAGATTCTCAAAGTGTAAAATGCTAGACAAAACAGTTATAATAAGAAAGGGTTAAATAAAAAAGGTAAGGATTAAAACATATCCCAAATCTGTCCAATTCTTATTGAATGATTTTATTTAGACTTATATTCATATGATATTCTATTTTAATGAATTTTGGATAATTTAAAACTGAAAGTAATTTTATAATTAAATAATAATTCTAAAATTTTCTAAAGAGGCCCTCCTCCCCCATATAAAAGGCCATCACCTTCAACCCATTAATCACAAATCTAATTCCTATTTGATCACACTAACTCTGATCCAATAAGCCCCCAACATATCTATATTACTCATATAATCCTTCCTCTCAGAATAAGGAAATTCACAAAAGCCTTTTGGTTCAAACCAAAGGGAGTTACCCGATTTAAAGGTAACGTCTTCTCTCTAGTTTTTTATTTTATTTTCCTTATCCAATCCATATGATCTTATTATTATTTTTTTAAATAAAAAAAGTATGCTCAATATAATAAGTTATTTTTATGAGAAGGATTTGAACTACACTTCCACACACCTCCATCTAATGAATATAAACATACTATTTATATGGACGACGAACTACTGCCTCACGAAACGATGACTGTTCAATTATCTTCTACCACCTCTCATGATTGAAATTCTGATGTAACTGAAATTATATATGATATATATGATATTTATTTTATCTCTATTATTATTTAATACTCATTTATAAAATAATTTTATGGTTTTCATGTTGTATATATACGATAATTTTATTCGAAGAAGTACAGACTACCAACTCTCAAAGTGATATGACTCGTTCACGCTATACATGGAATGTATAAAGGATGGAATTAATGAAAATATATAACATATATAACTTATATATTACAATTTAATTATAATATTACTATGTATAATTTAGTTTTTATTCCTTTAAATATTAAAAATAAATGAAAGTATCATTCATGTGTACATATAGATTACCGTCTCCATGAACGGTGCATTTCATTGCTTATTCCAAATGATATGTACTATTATAAATAAACATATACTGAATATATATGATATATATGATATCTAAAGCATGAATATCATTCTAAAGATAGTTTAATTTTTACCACATGGACAATTTGTAATTATAACAAGTTCATTTTCGACTCAAGTACTAAATATCGACCAAATAACTGATATTAACTTAAATAATTATGTAATTTTTATAACAAGGTAATAAGTGATATTAAATTAATAATAAACTTGAAAAATTTTCTAATGTAAGTATAAATTAACTTATGTTTATTATTCATTAAATTAATGAATTAACGAGTTAAGTCAGACACGAGGTAAGGTAATTTCTTAACCCAATTTCCATTCATTGGGATGATCATCTATTTCTTTTTATGTCGTTCATTGATTATGCGAGAAATTAATTTTTATATATTATCATGTATTTAAACATGATTTATGTTTTTTATAGTTAATACACATAATCTATCTATTTTATTTACAAAATGATTTTTGTAAGGGACTTCGTCTCAATCTTCTTTCATTGAGGCATACTTCGATTTATACACAACTTTCTTTTAGACGATGTATAATAACCCCCTAGGACTTTTATTTTTAATCAAAAGTATTATTTTTGTAGAATTTGTTTTCTAAATGAAACAAATATCTATTTTTAACGTATGTGGTACAAACGAACTTTCCACCACCACATCTATTATTTGATATTTGGATTCCTCTACAAGTTGTAGTGTTTTTAAATTTAATAGTAAATACCATATACCCTTTTTACATATTTTGGTATTTAAAATGTTTTTGATATGGGATTCATTATGTCAATATCTTGATCTGATATATTTTGATTGTGATGTGGAAATGTTATCTTTTCATTATTCTTGATTATGAGTTATGATTATGTTATGGTTTTTGAGCATTGTTTACGTATATGGGTGGTTCCATGATAAACCAAGGGCAGGTGAGCCAGAGATAACTCTCTAATGCATCGAGTAATGTTATGAAGGTAAACATTATTGTTTCTGAAAAGAGATTTAGGTAATATACTTTGACTGGTATTCCAAATTTAACTCCCTAAGTAGATGTGAAAGCTAAAATGTAAGTATGTTGTGGATGCCACAAGTTACCTTTATGATTTATGATTTATATGTGTTATTAATAAATACTATGATTGTTTGTGGTATGTTAAAGAGATTATGTTTTATGTTTTAAATTATGATTTCATTTATTTGTATATATTCATGAACAAATGTTTTCATTCTTTATTTTATATCCCTTACTGAGCTTTTTATGCTCATCCTATGTTTTTGAAATGTTTTCCACGAGACTTAAAGATGAATAGGGTCAAGGATGGGATCAGGGAAAAGTCATATTATCTAAAACATTGATCTTGACATGTTTTGTTTTTAAGTGTTTTTATTTTATGAAAAAATGGATACTATGTAGAAGTGTCTACATGTAATATTCAAGTTGTTATGTATAAGTTATGACCTAATTATCTAAAGCTCTAAACCTGCATAGATCCTCAATGTGAATTATTAACATAATTCAGATTACGTAATGTTTATGTCTAGGACCTTATAGTTGATATCATATGTCGATTTAGATAACATTATAGGTAAGGGTGTTAATTAAGGATAAGTGACATAAACATAATGGTTATAATTTTAGAAAGAGTCATAGTTATTTTAGATTAATTCAATGGGTGTAAGATAACATGAATAAGTATATATTAGTGTATACCCTTCTCATAAGTTATTATTTTAGGATTTTACAGATATACTCACAGTGGCATTTTTTGTTTTTCGTAAATGGATGGATCTAGTAGGAACCCAAGTAACAATATATGTGATGAAAACTATGACAATTTTATGAATAAGAAACCAAATGAAATGGATGATACAATGAGAGCTCTTGTGGTTATTATCAACCAACTATATAGAGTGATGACTGACACCATGAATCATGGTTATTTTTCTAAGGTATTATATATGCGTGAAACAAATACCAATGGAAGTACATGAAATAATCATTAATGTAAGTATAATAAAAAACCTATGTGTCAAGGATATGGAAAGAAACACCTTGGAAAATGATTCAAATTGATAAGAAGATTTTTTAGATGTGGTAACGAGGGACCCAAATCAATAACCTACCATGGAAAAAAGATGCATCATAATGACACTAGGAAAGGAAATAAAGTTCATTCTGAAGAATCAATTGAATGTTTTTAATGTGGTGTGCATGGTTATTATAAAATTAGATGTCTTATGAAGAAGTTTCAGTAATGGGATTAGAAGGATCGTTCAAATATATGTTTTACCAATTCCGAATTCCATTCCAATAAAAGATGAGGAAACTGAAAATAACATATAAAAGGTATGTATTATTTCATATATTAGGTTTTGAAATTAATGAAATCTTACGACATTATGCATGATTTTGTTTGTAGGGAAGCAGTATAAAAGAATAAGATGGAAAAACATGTATAAAGTATCAGGAAGAATTTTTTATGATTAAAATATTTAAATTTTAGGAATTGATGAGTTATGTCGGATCAATGGATGACGATCTGTTTAAATGAATTAATGATAACATTACTTTGGATGACTTTTCAAGTATGTGTAATCCTAAAGTTTGATATGTGAAAATGTTATTCATGGAATAATTATCTTTTCTTTTGTGGGTATATTTATAAAGAATGATTTGGGTTTATATTATCCTCGAATTTGAGGAAATTATACGTTATTATTTTTTGGGATGAAAATGAAAAGTACGGGAAAACATTTGTGGTTGAATTATGTTAGGGTCATTTTTGAGGATTTTATCTCATTTTTTCTGGGAATTTTATAAAATTATATAGTTTTTGTTAATGGAAAAAATGCATACCATGTGACAACCCATCACGTTGGAAAAAGATATAGAAATAAAACCCACAACCAAAGTGCGATTGAGATTTATTGCCTACCACTAGACTAGGTGAAGTCTCAGGTTTGTATGACTAACTCATTTTAGTTAAATGATTTTATGGATCAAGAATATGTTGATTTTGGGAATTTATGTTTTATCAAATGGATATACTTAGTATATGAAAATGATTTGGTGATTACGTGATAAAGGTTATTTTGGAAGAAGTTCTCTATTTTGGGGAACACTATATACCAAAGGAAAATAGAATACTTTGGGATTTTATTTGTGGAGTAATGGTTGAAATTTTATTTTGGAAGAATATATGTTTTTATTGTAGAAATGTGGAGATTAGGGTTATTTATGAAAATGATTAAACTATCATAGAGAATACATGATTTGGTTAATTACACTTCTGTATGAGACTTTAATAGTAGTCGATGTTATTTGGAGATAAATGTTAATCTTTACTATGGAAGAATATGTGATTGAATTCTTCTATGTTTTAGATTTCAATATTATTTTGGATTATATAGAAGGATTTTAAGGACGATTGTTTATTGAATCGTATTTTTTGAAATTTGGGTATTGTTTGTTCAATTTTGGAGAGTAAGAGTAGTATTTCTTTTTATAAAAGATTATCCTTTTGGGGATTATCTGATCTTGTACTAACTATTTTGGTTTTGTTTAATGTCTATATATAAAGGAAATATATAGTTCATATTTTTTGTATTATGTGATTCTTTATAAATTAATTATAGTGCATCAGGTGTGACCAAGTAATATTGAATACTCATCGTTTGGAGAGAAGATGAGTTTAGGGTATAAATCTATTAATGGATGAAAGTCTACTTGAAAAGTAAGTATATTTACTAATATTCTTAGTCAATCTCATAAAAGTATTCCTCAAATTTATGAAATGGAACCTAAAACCAAAAAACGTTTTCCATTTAATTTTCCTATGAGGAAATAAAATATTGTTTAACCTACAATATGTTTGTTTTTGTTTTCTGGTGGTTAACTTTCTCTTGATCATGCTCTCTATCACTCTCCATCAGAACATGATAGTTAGTTTCTCTTCTATATCCATGTTTTCAAGGAATCATAGTATGTTTTATCTTTTATGAGCATTTTACTTATCTTTTTTTTTAATTTTATAGTTTTATTGACGCTTTTTTATGTGGTACTTTTAGTGATGTTTCCGAGCCCAATTATAAAAGTACAAGGACGCAATATCTCAAAAGGGGGGAAGGATGTAATATCCAAGGTAAGTAAAGAATATGAAAATTTTATATTTATTTATATTTGTGAATTAAATATTAGTTTAACATTAAAGGGAATATATGTCTGATAGTGTACTCAAAACAAAATAATTGGTTTCTTTGAAATCCTACATTTCACACAACATTGAGTTATACTGGAAAAATAATACAATAACATTATTATTAATTAAAATGGTAGTTAACGCTTAGTTTTTGGAATGAATGGAATTAATAGTATCAACTTAATTTCTAAATTTGTTTTACACATGTTTGTTAAATGTTTTTACATTTTTCCAATAAATTTTAGGGGCTTAAAATGAGAATGGATCCAATTTTAAGCATAAATACTCTAATATTTTTAAAAGGTAGTTTTATTGCCTTTTGATGGAGAACCCCCTTTAAATATAGTTTTTTCACTTTTATATGTTCCATTTTACAAAATAAACTTATTATTTAGAAGTAGGAAATAAAAATTTACTTAGGGTAAATTTTGTGTACTTTTATGAAAAAAGCTCATTTTTAATGAATAGTGAAAAATACTGTATTTTAAGTCACAATTATCATTTCATCTGATTTATTTATATGGTTAGATTATCTTTTTAAATGTTTTTAAATTTTAATTGGATTATATTTTTATAATTTAATCTAATTTTGGTTATTGGAAGTATTTTCATTTTGATATTGGGTATAAAAACATGTTAATCTTTTGCTAGTTATTATTTCTTAAAAACACTTTTTGGTTTTGAAAACAAGAAATAATTTTAAATTAATTTATTCAACTTATGTGTTATTAATTTAGTAAAATGGATTCCATATTTGGAATCTGGAGGTTAAAATTGTGTAAAAATGTTACTTTTATTTTTAGACATTATCAAAAGTCACTTTAGTAGATATTTTTTACCATAGTTAAAGGGCAAATCTGGTAAATAAGGGTAAAAAAATAATATTATAGTAATATTAAATTATCCTTACATGTTTTATAATAATATTTTATGTTATATTTCTGACTATGGGATTCCTTGATTTATTTTGGGACCCCATGGAGCCACTTTTAAGTGAAAATGACATTTTATTAAACTTAATTTAAAGTTAAGTAAAATGTAACATAAACATATACCTTTTAGTAAGACAATTTTTATATTGAGTTATATAAGAGAAATTTTTGACTATAAAGAGTAATCATACAGAGAAAAATATTTCATACATCATTTAATTTTATTTTTAATTTTTATACATTATATAAATAAATTTAATTATGACACAATGGTGATGTAGTGATTGCTTCACTAATAAAGGATTCAAATAAATGATGTTATAAATGTAAAAATAAATGAAATTTTGTTATTTTTATATCATCAACGAATTTTTTGGATTATATTTACTTGTTATATTTTCATTAATGATGTTTATTTTAATCAATCAAGTTGTTATTTTTTTAAAGTCATGATATGAATAGTGTCAAAATTGACATGATTCATATTTTAAAATATAAAATACTATATTAATTATAATAAAATTCCAATAAAACAAGGATTTGTCCAAATAGTTATAATAAGTCTAAAATTTCATTAATGACTCTTTATTTGGATATTTTTCATGTTTTGGTAACTAGTTGGATTCTCACAGTGTTAAATGCTTGATAACATGGTAATAGTAAAAATGGTTAAATAAAAACGATAAGGAATACAAAATATCCAAAACCTGTTAAATTCTTATTGGGTGATTTTATTTCAACATATATTCATCGTATCTTAGAATTTAATTAGTTTTAGACCTTTTGAAACCGAAAATAATTTTATAATAAAATAATACTTTCAATCTTTCCTTAAGAGCCCCTCCTCCCCCTTATAAAAGGCCATCACTTCTAACCCATTACTCAAAACTAACAAGCCTCATGGATAATCCAATATCTGATCCAATAATCTCCCAACATACCACTATTACACATTAAATACATCATCTATGAAGAAGAAAATTCAATAAATCCTTTTGGTTCAATCCGAGGGGAGTTACACAATTTACAGGTACCGTCTTCTCTCAAGTTCTTTTCTTTTATTGTTTTTATCCCCTCCCTATGGTCATATTATTATTTGTTTACATAAAAAAATAAGTATAATCAATATACTCGGTTTTTTTATGATAAGTATTCGATCTACACTTCCACGCAACTCCATCTAATGGATACGAACATACTGTTTCTTTGGATGGTGAACTACTGCATCACGAAATGATGACTGTTCAATTATCTCCTACTACCTCCCATGGTATCCGTTATGATTAAACAAAAATTATATATGATAGATATGATATTTATTTTATCTCTAGGATTCTTTAATTCTCATTTAGATCATACATTTATTCTTTTCATGTTGTATGTATACGATAATTTCATTTGAGGAAGTGTAGACTATAACCCCCTCAAAGTGATATGACTCATTAATGCTATACATGGAATGTATAAAAGATGGAATTAATGAAAATATGAAACATATATAACATATATATTATAATGTAATTATAATATACTAATTTACCATTTATTTTTAATTCCATTTAATATGAAAAATAAATGAAAGTAGCGTCCATGCGTATATACGGCTTACCATCTCCATGAACGGTGCATTTCATTTCTTATGTAAAAATTCTATGGACTATTATAAATATATATATAAAGAATATATATTATATATATGATATATAAAGAATTAATATCATTATTTAGTTAATTTAATGCTTACCACATAGACAATTTGTAATTATAACAAGTTCATTTTCAACTCAAGTGCCAAATATCGACAAAACGATCGATATTAAATTAAATAATTATGTAATTTTTATAACATGTTAATAAGTGATATAAAATGAATAATAAACGTGAAAATGGTTTTGAAGTAAGTTGAAATTAACTTAAGTTTATTATTCTTGAAATTAAAGAACAAACGAGTCAAGTCAAACTCGAGGTAAGGGACCTTCTTAACCCAATTTCCATTCTTTGGGTTGATCTCCTCTTTATTGTTTATTTCATTATTTGATTAAGTGAGAAATGAATTTTCATATATTATAATATATTTATACTTGATTTATGTTTTCTTATACTGAATACACATAATCGATCTATTTTATTTATATAATAATCTTTGTAAGGGACTTCGTCTCAATCTTATCTCTTTGAGGCATACATCAATTTATACACAACATTCTTTTAAATGTTGTAAAATAAACCCCTTTGACATTTACATCTAATCAGAAGGATTATTTTTTAAGAATTTTTTTTTACTAAACTAAAAAAGATGTTTTTTAACATACATGGTGATAATTACATTTCCGCCACCGTGAGCATTATTTGATATTTGGATTCCTCTACAAGACATAGTGTTTTTAAAAGGAAAAGTAAATATCATATACCATTTTTATCTATTTAGGAAATGAAAATGGTTTTTATAATGGATTTATTATGTCAATATCATGAATTGATATCTTGTTATTGCAATGTGGAAATGTTATCTTTTTTTATGCTTGTTTATGTGTTATGATTATGTCGTGGTTCTTCAACATTGCTTAGATATACAGGCGGTTCTGTGATAAATTTAGGGAGGGTGAGCCCGAGATAGCTCTCCAATGCATTGGGTAACATGATGGAGGTAAACATTAATGTTTCTATTAATAGTTTTAGGCAATATACTATGATGGGTATTCCAAATGTAACACCATATATGGCTGTGAAATCTAGAATATAAGTATGTAATAGATTATACAAGTTACCTTTATGAATGATGATTTATATGTGTTATCATAAATCTTATGATTTTATGAGGTATGTAAAATAGATTATGTTTTATGTTTGAAAATTATTATTTCTTTGATTTTTATTTATTGATGGACTAATGTATTCTTTTATTATTTTATACCCCTTATTGATCTTTTTATGATCGTCTCATGTTTTTGAAATGTTTTCCACAGGACATAAATATGAATAGGGTCAAGGATGAGATCAAGGAAAAGTGATGCTGTCTAAAACATGGAACTAGACATGTTTCTTTTTTAAGATATATTATTTTATGAAAAAATGGATACTATGTAGAAGTGTCTACATGTATTATTAAAGTTGTTATTTATAAGATATGACCTAATTCTCTAAAGATCCAAACCTAAAAAGACCCCAAATGTGTATTATTAACATAATTCAATATTATGTAATGCTTAAGGCTGGGGCCTTATAATGTGTCATTCTGGATGTTTCCAATTTTCTAGAAAATATCCAATGGTGGATCATTCTGATAGTTTTCTATTTTTCTAGAATGTTTCTAGTGGAGGGTCATTTCTAATAGTGGGTCATTTCCAATGGTGGGTTATTTTGGATGTCTTCCATTTTTATAGAAAATTTCTAATGGTGGGTCATTTCCAACTGTGGGTCATTTCCAATAGTGTATTATTCAGGAAGTTTACCCTTTTAAAATAAATTAAAAATAATAATTTTTGAAGTCATTTATGATGAAAAATGAGTTTTTCACCATAATTAATGGTTTTCAAATCGGTTTTAAAGGTTATGATTAATATATTCAATTACTAAAATGTACAAACACCTTTAAAATATTTAAACTACATGGATTTAATAAGACCCACCTTTAATTTCCAATCTAAACCATTTCAAATCCCACTATTTTTCAATCTAATCCTTCTAAAGAAAATACCATTCATTTTTTCCATCTTCTTCCTTTTAAGATAGAAGGTTCCATATCCTTCTTCCCTTGGAGTTATAAAAATTTGTTTCTATAGTTGGTTCGAGTTTCAATGAGTAAGTCCCCTCATATACGTGCACCACCTTTTTAGGGGTAGTGAGTTTGGGAAAATATTCTTTCATCCAAGAAGGGGTTTCCCTCATTTCTCTGTATGTGTTTTATAAGGAATGGGATTATTATTGTTATCTATTAGGAAGATGGTTTCATCTATATTAATAAATATAATAATTAATTTAAATTAATTTTTAACTATTAGTGTATTGTAATTTATGATCCTATGAATTTATTGATTTGATTAGATATTGTGATTGTATGGGCATAAATCCTTGTAAAAAATCATGTTTTTTGGTGGATTGATTATGCTAGAGTGACTTTTGAAACCTATGATTTTGTGATTGTTTGATATCATCATAAATAACTAGATAAATGTGTATATTTGGTTAATGGAATGGATTCCATTGGATATGATGGCTTGTGTGATAACTCCCTTAAATAAATAAGTGGAATTAAATAAGAACCCCTTCAATAAACATGAAAATGTGTTGTGTTGTGATATGTATTATTATGTGTGGAATGGTTGTGGTT
This sequence comes from Viscum album, assembly GCA_963277665.1. NCBI lineage: Eukaryota > Viridiplantae > Streptophyta > Magnoliopsida > Santalales > Viscaceae > Viscum > Viscum album. The sequence continues at coordinate 513,633,555 of OY728145.1, forward strand.
TGTGTGTGTGGGACTGATGTGAAGTGTATTGGATATGTTGTGATATCTGTGGCTGAAGTGGCTGATTTTTGGTTGTGTAGTGGGGTTGCGATGGTGGCTGAGGTGTTGTTGGGCAGTGGGGATGCGAGAGTCTATTTAGAAGTAAAATGATGTGGATGTGTCAGTTGGGATATGGTGTTGTGCTTATCTATTATAGTTTTTTTATAGTTACATATGTATTAATTGAATTATATTCATGAAAATGACTTATAATGGGCATGTTTAATGGTTGAATTGATGATAAGATGTGTGGTTTAAAAGGACAATGTTTCTATATAAAATAATGGTATATAATTATGAAACAAGGTGCCTCCCTAAATTAAATGAGATTATAAAGAATGATTAATAGATAAATTATAGGATATTTTAAAGTGGTATTTTTTTATAAACAAATACTTTGTGAAATAAATTAAATACTAAGATATGAATTGTGGATTTTATTTTGTTTGTGTGATTTTATGTATTTAGATGTGGAAGAAATTTTGTTGATTTGGTGATATGGTTAGTTCATTTTTAAAATTAATAGGATGGGCTTGTGTTCTGTAACTTTATATTTATATACCATGTATATTATGGTAATTTCTATACATACCCCACCCATATCGAGAAATATGTATAGATACCTACATAGTCACGTGGGGGTGGTTTTCCAACATCAAGGTGTGAGGACGAATGGATTACTATCCACTCTTCCTCGACCCCTCTTCCAGGTGATGATAAAGGCATGCCAGTGCTATGGTGTCCATAAGAAAAAAAGTGTTTTTGTCGAGTTTTTATGTGATTATATGTGATGACTTAGGTATGTACTGGTGAGATGTGGTGAGATGACGTATGGCGGGGGTTGTCTGTGGTAGGATGAGGGAATTAGATTGATGTCCTTCACATTCATGATACCATACTAACATAGTTATGATATTTGATGTGATGTGATGTACCAAGTGTGTATAGGTGGGATATGATGCTTTGTGATGGCCTAGGTGTGTACAGAAAGGATGTGATGTGATGTGGCGTTATTCAAAAGAGTTTGGACCACTAGGATGTTTGACGGTGGGGTTTGAGAGACAAAAATAAGTGTGAAATAGGGGTGTGGTACCATATCTTCGATGTTCTTACTATTATGTTATTATTATAGGATTTATTATTTTTTGAGTGATCCTTGGTGAGGTCAGGGTATGTTACTTTAGATGAATAGGTGTTTTTTGGTTCTACTATTTTTATCACTGGTGAAATAGTATTCTCTTTTGACAAGTGAACCAGAGATATTAGTTTTCCTACTGAGTATACATGTACGCTCTTCCTACATATATAAAAACTATTTTCATGATTCTAGGAGTACATTGTGGTTTGTGATGGAATTTTTTCGATCAGACCATTGGATCTTTTGTTGTGTCACAAACGTAGATTATTTTCTCCTGGGGCTTCTTTTTGGAGTATTTTATCTACATCTATTTTAATTTTACCTGAATATGGGTTGATTCATGGTTTATTTATATTTTTTCATGAAGTTATTTGTGGTTTATTCATTATATCTCCTAATCTAGTTTCCTTATAGAGGGTAATGACTCCCAAATTGTGATATTTCTAAACCCCCGGTGCTTGTCGCCAACTGAGGGCCTTTTGGAGGAGGGACTTGGGGGACATCATCTCCCTTTCTCCATTATCATCCCAATATGGGTACCTTTCAAGGGAGGTATTCATGAAACCGCTTCTCGAGTGATTCATATGAGATGGAGGAAAAGGATATGATGTTGTTTCTTGCGGTGAGGTTTTGTCGATTCTGATAAAATTGTGACCCCTATGGTGTCGTGTAGTTGGCTAAACCATAATGCCTACCTAATAAAATATGTTATATGGTCATGAACCTCAGATTCTCTTTTGACTAGAATATTTCAACATGGCCATTCTTATTTCACCATACATATGGATTCTTCTAGTACCTTTATATTGTGGTCATAGAGCATGCATAATTTTTTTGTATTTTATGGATGAGTATAAATACCTAGACATCCCTTCAAGCCATCTCTTCTTCCAAATTTTATCCTCAAACATTATTCTTTTATATTATCCTTATGAAGGCCACTAATTTCCACTCTTATTGGATTCAATACCAAGACTTATGATATTAATACAGGGTGATTTCACTCTATTCTTTTTGTATCTATCTTTATAAAAAGTTCCAATTTTTTTACAACAAGATGTTATTATTAAATTTCTTGGTTTTTGTTTTGAAAATTTTGGATTTTATATCTTGGTTTATTTTCATCATGAAGTCTTTTTTTAATGGTATTTTATTTAAAAAATATTTGGGAAAAATATTTATGGATAAAAATTTTTAATGGATGGATTTTATTATAAAAACGTTTTTCAAGATTAATGGTTAAGATTCTTAAAAATGAAAAATGACTTATAAATTATTATCAGGGTTTTCAAATTATTTTTTGAAATCATGGCACATTGGGGACCTTGGGTGCATCCAGAAATGGAGATTCCACTTTAGTAATTGTAATTCCACTAGTGGTTTTGAGATATTAAAAATCTTTTATGGGACTCAATATCAGTTAGATCAATGATATTTATGTTTTACGATTCTTTTATGTAAAGTACTTATTCTGATAGGTTGGAGCCCAATAGTGATCTTTGTTATTTATACTTGGTTTACCCATGGTGGTTTAATTTATGCTATTCTTTCTAACTTGTTTATCTTATGGTGTATCCATGGATAGATCTACTTATTCTCACCTAATTTATTATACACACTTCTCATGTTCCTTGTTGTGTGAAAATGAATGTTTTTTTATGAAAACCAAATATTTTTTTAAAAAATATTTTTTGTTCTTGAAATTTATTATAAACTAGTTTATATTTAAATCATGAGAAAATATTTTCATGATATTTGAATTTATACTGATTATTTTGTGAAATCCAACTAGAATTTATGCTCACAATTTAATTTTCCCATTAGTAATTTGTAGATGAGATTTTTCAGGACATCTGTCAAGGGATTACCATCTTATAGTTTGCTGAAATATCTTGGTCCTCGATTCCTTTGATGTGGGTTTGTATTGTGGTGATGAATAGTCATAGGATCATTTGTATTTTTCTTCCTTAATTTTCTATTTTATCCCTTTGGTCTTGAATGTTTTTTTCAGGGAGATTTACTATTTCTCCAATAATGTACTCTATGGGATTTCCATGTTACAAATATTTAGGATACATGTTTGGTAGTCTTTCTGATTATCAACTTATTTAGGACCTTCTTGGCTGACTTTTTTTAATTATCCTATGTTAATTTTTTACATAATGGGAAATATGAATATGAGAAAATTGAAATACGGTAGGAACATTTTGTTAAAACTATCATTGAATTAGAATATTTATCTATAAGAAATTTTTTATGAAAAATAATATCAAAAATATAATAATGGAAGAATAATATATATTAGGTTTTTTTTTAAATATGGGAGAATATTCTTAAGCCATAGAGTATAATATATACTGATGGTATAAACAAAATTATTAGTTAACCATAAATTTATGAACATTGATAAGTACAATCATGTACATGTAAATGTATGTGAACTTAGTTACCTGTAATCATATCCCAAAAAAGGAGTTGTAAACCTAGGAAACTTCAGCCATGTCCATAAGAAATATTTTAAACATATATGACCATAATCATTTCCAAAAAAAGTATTTTAAACATAATTAATAGTAATAATTTCCTTACACATAGTTGAAAATATTAATAAATTCTTTTAATTATATATATAGAGTTTTGAACATATTTATCAAAAATCATTTCCCTGTATATATTTAGGAAAATATCTTCTTCTTTTATATCCATACACAACATCTCCATCTCATGATAATTAAAATTTTACCATGTGAATTTGGGGGATACAACTAACCTACACATCACATGATGAAAATACAGAAATATGAGTTCTATATGAAATAAATCATACACCATATCCTTAAAAACAGATTAAAATATATTGGGTTATATAACATTTCTAAATGGAAGCATAAAAATTAAACTCAAGAGTTGGATTGGTTGATATTAAAAAGTTAATCACCCATAAGAAGCACATCAAAAGAGAATTTTGATGGTGAAATATGAAATATAACCCCATATAAGGTTGATAATAAATACAATGATAATAAAATGTTTGAAAAATCATAAAAAGAGTTTTCATAATTTTTTAATATTTTCAAATGAAAAAGATAACGTTACAAGTAACATTAAAAAAATTTATTTAGAAATTTAGAATGAAACATTATAATTTTTTTAAATTAATATCTGATTATTGAACCTTGAATATAAAAATATGTTTTTAAAATTAAACTTGGGTGTAAGATATAAAATATATAAAAATTAATTTTTTTTATCTTGTTTAAGATATTTATGAAAAAATCCACTTCAAGAAAGAAGTTTGAAATTATTATTTTGAACATAGAAGGATAAATATATAACGTATGTAGAAGATAATAAATAATCATATTTAAAAGTAACAAAATAAAATATTTATTGTAACAAATATTGAGAACATGATGAAAAAAGATCTAATACAAAGTACAAGAATTATTTCTAATGATTCATATTTTATTAAGAATAAAATCCATTAAAAAGAATATTTATACAAGAAAATTTAATTTTCCCAGAAATGAAGATAAAATAAAAAATCAAATAATAAAAGTTTATATTATAAAAAAAATAGATGATCATAGCCAATAATAAAAGATTACAATATAATGAAATGGAAATTAATCCAACAGAAAATAGATAGCTATTGTAACGATTGAAATGTAATTCAAGAGGAAGATATAAAATTTAATTTTAAATTTCATGAAAAAATATATGATAAAAATAAGTAATTTTGGAAATAAAAAAACCATAAAGAATAAAATTGGTTTATAATATGTATCATTTCTCCCAGAATGAAAACTGAGATAAATAAACCTCACTAAGAACTTATCTCAGTCAAAAAGTTTCTAAATACCTATATAATATAGCTATTGTTACTATTCATTTTTAAAATAAACTTATTCATATTTAATTTACATAAAACAATTCATTTGTTATTCCTTAATTTTATACTCTTAATTTTTTTATTAAAATTAATATTTGGGAGTTAATTGCTCTATTTTTCTATGAATGCTTCAGTTTAACAGTCTTAATCCATGATCCATGATCATAGAATCATCAATTCAATAATCATGAATAATATTTAGATATTTTTAATATATTTCTGATTTCATGTTATTATTTCATTCAACATATATTGATAGTTCTTATGTAATTGTTATATATTTCTTTTTTGTTAACTATTGAGTTAAAAAAATAAAGGAATTTAGTAGTGAACATTATTTGGTATGTTACCACTCATGAATTATGAAAACATAATAAATAAAACATTATTAACGAATATAACATTTATTTAAGATTTGTTGATAATTTAGGATGTAATAATTATAACATTATTTTGGTTGGTGGAAAATCCTACCCAATCAAGAACATGTTATAATGGTTAAATGAGTAAATACATATTATTGTATAGTAATAATATAAATTTATTTAAAGAATAATTTTTATAAAAAGTCTTGATGGAATATTTAAATAATATTAAATAAGTGTTTTATGAAGGAGAAAATGAAAAATGAATACAGATAGGACAATAGATATGTTAAAGAAATGAATCTTATCTTATAGTGTCCCTTATAAATGTGGAATTTGAGACAACTTCTTATCAAAAGATGTTACCAAATGATGAATAGAAAAATTATAGATACAATATAGGTATTTATGCAATAAAAAACTAAAGGGATGTTCTTTTCGGTAGGTAGAGGATGGATCCTTTTTATTTCATAGATTGAGTGGAATTTTTACATGTCACAACCCATCACATGAGGCCCAGACGTGACTACCCCAAATCCACCTTCCATAGGCCTGGGGTTGGTGACTAGCACCTGAAGGCTTTTCCCGAATAGGGAAGGCATGTTCTTAGAGATATATACATAATGAAAATGGGTAACTAAAGTAAATAGACAAAAAAATTAATGTATAACCATGAGAGTAAAGTACAACCATAAGTAAAACTATAAACTAAAAACAGTGGTTTGGAATACATGCCCTAGAAATTGAAAAAAAGTAAACATTTGTCACATTTGCCCTAGAGCTCTACCTGGAGGGTAGTAACTGTATGTTTGAATTCTAAGAAGAGGATATCAACTGGTCACGTCGCACTAAGCTCCAACAAGTCCTGAAACTCTAAAGTCTACCTCAGAGCATCAGTATTCTGCCCCAAACACACACGTGCAGGCAGATCCTATGTATTGGTGAGTATAACAACTCAGTAGATGATTGTAGCATGATTCACTGTTTTATTTCACCCTTATAACAATTTATTAAACTAGTATTGTTTTGAAAATTACAATTATAATAAAAACTTTCACTCCATTTTTGATTCAATTATTTTATTTTTAACACTGTTAAACGGGGAAATGTTAATTGTTTTGATAATTATTCTGTAGGTGGAGGTGATTTGGAGGACCAATGATGAAATCCAAGAAATATGGGCCAATATGCACATGATCCAAGATAACAACTGGATGAAAAAGCATGTTTCTACATAAACGTGAATTCAAATGTGCTGAAACGTTGTGGGCTAGTACAGAATTTCGTTAGCTTTATTTCATAAGAAGGAATTGAAGCCCAATTCGTTTTTTAAGAGGCCCATACAAACTGATTTGTCCAGTAATGTGGATCTACATGGGGTCAAAACTTTGCCTCTTTATTTCAACAATATATCTTATTATATTCCATATCCAGCCTCCATATTTTATATAATGTTATAAAGGTTTTAGTACAACAACTTGTTACTTTTGTAAAAAGTGATTTATGACTGTCTGGGCAGCCAAAACCATGAACCAATGGGATTATCGAAATCAGGGTGCCCAAAACCACCTCCTACTTTGCCTATAAATTGGCACCTTGGGAACCCTATTTGTGAGTTCTAACCAGAGGCAAGGTTCTGACATTTTGGATTCCCAAAGAGGTCTTTTCATAATCCCAAGAAGATATAGAGGATATGGGAAGTGCTACTTCAACTTCTTCTTCTTCTTCCCCTCCCATGGGTTTCTAAACCCCTTGTGATCACTGGGGGAGGGACGTGATGTAAATCCCAAGCTTCATGTTTGTAATATTTGAATGATCTATTTAATTCCAAGTTTTTGTATTGTTTTTCATCATATTCTATTATTATTTTTTTATTTATGTATTGGTATGTCATGCTCAACTCATATGATCATGTTTGGGGGTACCCATTCATGTGATGTTTCACACACCGTTCACCACTTTCTTTTCCCCTTCCAATTGTGGTGTTTTTGTGGTTCAAATTGGTCAATTGAACTCACATAAGAACCATCAAGGTCATGTAAATTTAGGTCATGGTATCACAATGAAATAACATACAAACCTAGAGAGCACATCGATTTCTTACTGTGTTGCCTTGGTGAGTTTCAGTTATGATGTCGAACAAAAATAACCCAATCATCGGAGGTGTCTGGTGAATCATTTTGTGTTTTATAATGAAAACTATGAGGTATCCTATTATAAACTCAGAAATATTTTGGTTCTAGGTGTTACCAACCAGGGATTAAAAGATCATAACCCTATATGATGAAGTGATGAAGGATGAACATCATGAGAGTAACCTGGGCTGATCACACTAAATTAATCTTGTTCATTTATACTTTGTTTTATCACTTTCATTTTATATTTTCATCTTTAATCATAAAACCCCCATGTTTTACAAAACCTCATTCCACTTCTAATTTCATAATCAAATCCATCTTTTTAAATTAATGATCTAAGTCTCCATTGAGAGACGACCTAATGTTGCTACTATACTGCAGAAATTCTTGTCAAAACTAAAAAACAAATTTGACGTTCTCAACAACACAATAAAATTTTGGCACTACTGCTGGAGAGCCAAGATATATTTTTTTCTTTATTTCCATTTATTTATTTATTTTAGTTCTTAATTATTACTCCTTCCAATACCCCTCCACCATTTGATTGTTTTTTTTTGTTTTTTTGTCACTGTTTTTGTTTATTTTTATGTGTTTTATCTATCTCTCTCTCCCTCCAATTATGTATTATAACATTATATTCTTCTTTCACACTTCTTAAGTTATTTTTTTATCCATCTCAAATAAAAAAACACAACAAACAAGCAATAAATCAAACTAGACATCATTGTTGTATGACAATATCTGGTAAAGAAACACTACTTGAATTTGATCCTGAAATTGAAAAATCACTCCACTCATAAATCAAGGCTTCTTGAGAATTTTAATCATGTAACACTGAGGAACCCCTTGGGGAACCTCAAGTGGTCTTCAACCAATCAAAAATTGAACCCAATCAAACCTAAGAAAACATGGCTACAAATAATCGAACCTTAAAAGAACTGACCACCACGGATGTTGAGTACCAACCTGCGTACATCCAATATCCTGGGGAAGCAGCAAACTTTGAGCTGAGATCAGGCCTCATCCTCCGTCTTCCTATATTCCATGGTTTTCCCAATGAGGACCCTCATAAACACCTTAAAGAGTTTCACATAGTTTTCTCCACCATGAAACCCCAAAATGTGTCAGAGGACTTAATCAAGTTTAGGGCCTTCCCTTTCTCCCTTGATGGTGTATCTAAAGATTGGTTATAATGTTTTCCTACCACGATTAAGGGATGGAATGACCTTAAAATCTCTTTTTAGATAAGTTCTTCCCTGCCTCCCGAACAACATAAATTAGGAATGAAATCTGTGGAATTAGGAAATCACAAGGAGATACCCTTCATGTATACTGGGAGAGATTCAAAAAGATTTTCTCAAGCTTCCCCCACCACCAGATTAGTGATCAACTATTAATCCAATACTTCTTTGGGGGACATATCCATATGGATCATGGAATGATTGATGTTGTAGCTGGTGGTGCCGTTGTTGATAAAACTTTTTCCACCACTCGTGACTTAATAGCCAACATGGCTCAAAATGCACAACAATTTGGTACAAAAGAAATTGCACTAACCCGAGGAGTTCATGAGGTAAGTTATTCAGCCCTAGAACAAAAGGTAGATAATAAACATGATGATATGCATACCCTTATAAGGAAATTAGATCAAGCACAAGGTAACTCACAATCTCCCCCTTTTCCATTACATTGTGGTATTTGTTTTGAAAATACTCATATTTCTGACTAGTTCCCACAACTTTGGGATTCACCCAAGTCTTGTGCAGCCGTGTTCCCAGGGCCTCCATTCCAACAAGAACCTCCCTTCATGTATGATCCATTCAGGACAAATCCAAACCCCAGGTGGCAAGCACAACCCCAGTACCGAAAAGGAGGAAACTCAAGCTACCCCAAGCAGAATTGGTATCAACAAGGCCTAGGTATGCAATCTTAATATCCATCAACATCCCAAAACAATCCTCCTCCTCCCAAATCAGAACCAAGTATCTAGGACATGGTAAAGAAAATGGAATCCCAGAACCTATAGTTTCAACATAACTCACAGTCAGCAATTCAAGACCTCTGAACTCAAGTGGGGCAGTTGGCAAACACCATCGGTGAGCTTATGATGCGAGGTTATGAATAAATACCATCCCAGCCCATTCTAAATCCTAAGGACAAAGGTAATTTATGTGTAGTTACACTTTGTAGTGGTAAAGAAGTATCTCCTTCTACTGAACGTATATAACAGGTTTGTCCCACTCTTGAGAAATCTCTTTCCCAACCCTCAAATATTTATAGTAATGAAAAACTTGACAAAAAGGGTAATTGATTTATCATTAATGATTATAATGATCAATCCATTCCTATTCCTTTCCCCCAAATACACTCTAAATCTATGAAAACTTTTGATAATGAAATTGACAATGAAATACTGGATAAATTTAAAGTGGTGCAAGTTAACATTCCTTTATTGGATACAGTAAAACAAATCCCAAGATATTCCAAATTTCTTGAAGAGCTTTGCACCCATAGAAAGAGACTGAAGGGGAATGAGAGAGTCAACTTGGGGAGGAATGTCTCTGCCTTGATTCAACCGGAAATGCCAACTAAATGCAAGGATCCTGGCACATTCACAATACCTGGTACCATAGGGGAGACTTTCATTTCTAATGCTATGCTAGATTTAGGTGCCCCCATTAATATAATGACTCACTCAATGTATACTTATTTGTAGGTTGGAGAGATTCAACCAATAGGAATTTTCATGAAACTTACAAACCAGAGTACTACGCATCCAACAGGAGTGATTGAGGATGTCCTTGTAAGAGTGAAGAATCTCATATTCCCCGCTGATTTCTACATTCTTGTGATGGAAGATACCTGAACCCAAGGACACGTTCCAATCATACATGGGATTCCATTCCTCAAAACAGCAAAGACGATAATCAACGTTCAAAATGGTACATTTTCCATTGAGTTTGTTGGAGAAAAGGCAAGTTTTAACATCCTTGAGGCTATGAAACACCATGTTGAAGATCACTCCACTCTTCCTGTATATTCGATGGAAGTGATCTCAAATGACTCACACACACAAAATTATCCCCTAAACTCAAATTCTAATTCATTTTACTTTTATTCAACCATGGATGATTTGAGTTTTGAGTCATGTTTAGAGTTTTTTGTGGGTTCTAAAAAGTTTAAATTTTGTACTTTAATTGATGAGTGTGTTCATTCTGGGGTACCCATAACCGTCAATGATTTTTCAAATCTCATTTCAACAGATTCTCTATCTTTAGAGAATAAACATGAGAAGATATATGGTTTGATGGACCTCACTCCCCCTAAATCCCCTCCCTCAGTCCAAAAAACCACTGGTGTGGGAATTAAAACAACTTCCACCTAATTTAAAATATGCATATCTTGAGTGTATTGACCAATTTACCGTTATTATTTCCAATAACCTCTCTCAACAGTAGGAATAAAAAATTCTTGATCTTTTAAGAGAGTGTTAGAAGGAAATAGGATGGACATCGGCTGATATTCCCGGGATTAGCCCATCTACTTGTATCCACCATATACTTTTGTATGATGAGGCTAAACCTGTAAGACAATCTCAACGCCGGTTAAATCCCACTCTCCTTGAAGTGGTAAAATTGGAAGTCAGTAAATTACTTTCTACGGGGATCATTATTCCTATATCTAATAGTAAATGGGTTAGCCCAGTTCAAATTGTGCTTAAAAATAGGAATAAAAGTTGTGTCAAATGAAAGGAATGAATTGGTTCCAACACGTGTGCAAAATAGTTGGCGAGTCTGTATTGACTACCATAGTCTAAATGAAGCCACACGGAAGGACCAATTTCCTCTACCTTTCATTTTCCAAATGTTAGAATGATTCGCTGGTAATTCCCATTATTTCTTCATTGATGGCTATTCGGGTTATTTTCAAATCCATATAGCCCATTAGGATCAATAAAATACAACATTTATCTGTTTATTTGGCACATTTTCATACAGAAGGATGCCTTTTGGTCTTTGTAATCCTCATAGTAATTTTCAGCACTGTATATTGAGTATATTTTCAGAGTACCATGAGAATTGCGAGGAAGTTTTTATGGATTATTTCACAGTTTATGGAACTTATTTTGATGATTTTTTGTCACACCTAGGTTCTATCCTCCATCGTTGCATAGAAAAAGATCTTGTATTAAATTACGAGAAATGTCATTTCATGGTTGAACAAGGGATATCTCTTGGGAATGTTATTTCAAAAGAGGGAATTCAAGTGGATAAATCAAAAATTGAATTAATTTCAACCCTTCCATATCCAAAATGTGTTCTTGAGGTGTGATCTTTCTTGGGTCGTGCTAGTTTTTACCGCTGATTCATTAATGACTTCAGTAAGAATGCAATTCTCTAATACAGGTTATTACAAAAGGAATCTGAATTTGTTTTTGATAAAAAATGTGTGGATGATTTCAATTTACTAAAAAAGTGTCTCACATTACCTCACATCATCCAACCACCAAGGTGGGATCTCCCCTTCGAACTTATGTGTGATGCCTCTAACTTTTCAGTTGAGGTAGTTTTATCACAAAGGATTGATAAATATCTGCATGTCATTACATATGCCTCACATACCCTTGACTTGGCCCAAGAAAAATACACAACCAATGAAAAATCACATATTTCTATTATTTTGGCCTCAGAAAAATTCCATTCATATCTTATTGGGTCAAAAATCATTGTCTTTTCTGATCATGATTCCCTTCATTTTCTCCTAAAGAAACCTAAAGCTAAACCCCACCTCAATCGGTGGATGCTCCTCCTCCAGGAGTTTGAACTTGAGATTAGAGATAAGATAGGAGTGGAAAATGTGGTATCTGACCACATTAGTAGGATTTCCCCACCATTGGACCATTATGTTGACTCACCCCTCCCCATTGGAGAATTCTTCCCTCATGAGAACCTTTGCGATGTTGTGGAGAATACACCCTGGTATGCGGACATTGTGAATTTTCTAGAAACATCTATAGTCCCAACTGATTTCATCACTTCACAATTCTCTAAGACTTAAACATGATTATCGGTGGTATATTTTGGATAACCCATATTTGTGGAGAAGTTGTGGTCACCAAGTAATTTGTCGGTGTGTCCCTGACCCTGAGTTCACCTCTGTTTTGACCTTCTGCCACACCTTGGCATGTGGGGGCCACTTTGGCTCTCAACGTACAGCTCGAAAGGTCCTTGACTCAGGAAATTATTGGCTAACATTTTATAGGGATTCCCATAGATTTTTTAAGTCATGTATTCATTGTTAATTCATAGGTAATATCTCCAAGAGGAAGAAATGCCCCATCATCCCATGTTATTCTGTGAAAATTTTTATGGATATGGAATTGACTTCATGAGGCCTTCTACAAATTCATTTAGATTTGTGTACATATTATTGGATGTTTACTATATATCTAAATGGGTTGAAGATAAGTCAACTAGGACCGATGACTCTCGAGTGGTTGTTGATTTTGTGAGGTCCCAAATTTTCAGTAGGTTTGGTTTACCTAGATTCATCATTAGTGGTCAGGGTTCACATTTTTGTAATCACAACAGGAAAAAATTGCTTTGTAATTATGGTTTTGTTCATAATGTCTCTATATCATATCACCCCCAGACAAACAGACAAGATGAAATCTCAAATTAGGAAGTTAAGTGAATCTTGGAAAAAACGGTACAACCCAATAGGATAGATTTGAGTTTGTGCTTGGATGATGCACTTGGGGCATACCGTACATCTTTTAAAACCCCAATCGGAATGTCACCATATAGAATTGTGTTTGTAAAGGCCTATAACCTGGTAGTGGAGGTAGAACACCATGCCTATTGGGCTGTTAAATAATGTAATATGAATCTTTCAGATGCAGGTGTGCATAAGAAGCAGCAGATTCAAGAGTTGAAGAAATTCGATGTGATGCATACGAAAACTCCCGAATCTATAAATAGAAGAAAATGGCTATCCATGATAGTATGATACATCAGTGAAAGTTTCATATTGGTGAGAATGTTATCATGTATAATTTCAGGCTAAAGCTCTACCTAGGTAAGCTTCGTTTCCGATGGCTCTGTCCTTATACTATTATTGATGTTTAACATTTTGGTGCTATACAGGTTTTGCATGAGAATAGTGGACAAAGTATTATTATCAATGGAAAGAGGTTGAAAAACATATTTGAGGATTTTCCAAAGCATGTCGTGGAGGAAATACAACTGATAGATGCCACATATGACACCACTTAACAGGTTATCCCTTCTCCCAACCTTTTATTTACTTGTATATTTATTTAAAATAATTTCATTGAGGGAAATATATATTTTAGGTGTGGGGGAGGGTAACATTTTATAGTCAGAATTAATAAATAAAAGTGTTTTCATTTTTTATTTATTTTTCCTTATTTTGTGTTTTTAGATAAAAAATGATCTTAAAAATAATATCCAAAATCATTTTTCATGCTTGAGTCGATTGTGTTGAAAATTCCACTAACTTTGGAAAAATGTTTTTCAAATGAATGTTGATATGAAATATTTTTCATTAATTTTTATTTTCAAATAATTTTTATGTGTTTAAGGGATTTTTTAAACCCATTCCTCATTAGCACTGACCGATATTTTAATCCCTTAGCCAAGAGACATTCTATGCCCTTTATTAAATATTATTTCTTTTAATCATTTTCTTGAGAGTGTCGAGTCTTATACAGAAACTAGAACTTTACTTGATTCTATTTGAATCCATAAGATTCAAGTATGCCACATTCATGATAAAGGAAATCATTCATTGAAAAGCCCTTTGTACAATTATCCTCTATATTTCCCCCATTACATTTTATCCTACTTAAGCCTTATAGACCATCGAATGCCTGTTAGGTAGCCACATTACAAGATAATTTAACCCTATCTACCAATATCTTATTTATATTCTTGTTTATTTTTAGAAAGTGCGGGTGATAGGGTGTTTCTATGGGAATTCTTGGGAGAGAATCATTATTACGGGTTGATATAAAGGGTGCCTACATTTTCCTTGGGAAATGGGTTAACAAGCCATATTACATCATATTTTTATACATGTTTCCCTCTTTATCTTCAATATATATATATATATATATAGTTTTGTACGTTGAGGAAAAAAGAAATTGAACAAAAGAAAAAAATGGAGAAAGAGGATGTTTACTCATTATTATTCATTGTTTGGTTGTGACCCACAAAATGGAAAACGGGGAGAGTGAGTTGGAGGTGATACACATTATGAAGTTTTGAGTGTGTATATTCATTGTGAACACTTGCTTAATTTTTACATGTTTTGTACACAAGAGATTAAACACTCCGCTTCAGCCACATATTTTTAGACATTGAATCCTACTAACCCTTGAACCTCAGAACAACCTGTTGAAAGTCCTCTTGAGTAGTACACTAGTTTCTACCGGTAGAGAACTAATAATCTTTGCAATCATATGGTAAGATCGCATGAACTCTAAGAAAAGAGTATAACTCCTCTTTAATATGTTCCTTGAGTGAAGAGGGAAACTTTTTAGGTGAGGTAGGTTGGGACATGTTTCTTGGGTTAACAAATGAAGTTGAACAAATTTGAATGTGAGAAAAGAAAAATGATAGGAAAATTGATTCCATAAATGAGACATGATGAATTCAATTTCCCAAGAATATTGGATATTTTTACACCTTTGATTTAGTAATGGGACATGATTAGCATATTATGACAGTCTGAAGGTCCGAAATTGCATTATCTTCATTTCATATGATGGAACCAAAGACCAATTTGTCGATTAAGAGGCTCATACAAATTGATTTGCCCAATAATGTGGATCTGCACGGGGTAAAAACCATGCCTCTGTATTTCACAAATATCTCTTATTATATTCCATATCTGGTCTTCAAATTTGACATAGAGGTAGACAAGGTGTTGGCCAATAACTTTTTTTTGTTTAAAGTGATTTACGACTATCTGACGGGACAAACCATGGACCATGTGGATTATCTAAATCAGGGTGCCCAAGTGAATCCCCCCTTGAGTAAATCATGGCACTGTGGATTCAACGGTGTCCTCATATTCTTAATCTAAGCAACAGTTCAAAAGATATAAAATGTCGCTAACACGTTTTCTGAACGTACCTTAAACAAAGTTAAAAAATCTATTTTGGGCACACCTGGCCTCAGAATCACGCACCGAAAATTTTCATAGACTTGTAATAATCCAAAACTATTAAAACCATTTTATAAAATTTTCCAGGTCTTTTAAATTATCCCCAACTTTGGGATTTACGACCCTAAAATCCAAAAAAGGCTACTAAACATAGAGTGGTAATGGGGAAATATTTTAGCATCTCGCTCCCATGTGATCCTCTTGAGATTCCTGGGTTGCCACAGAATGCTCACCAGAGGTATCGACTGCACATGAAGGATCTACTCCTATCGATCCTCTAACTCTATCGGGTACTCAACAAAATTCTCCCCGTCGTCAATATCCATCTTACCATGGTCGATGATGTGAGATGGGGCATGAACGTATCTCCTCAGCTGGGATACGTGGAAGACATCGTGAACCCTCTCTAACTGCGGTGGAAGTTCCAAGCAGGATGCCACCTTTCCAATCATTCGAAGTATCAGGAATGGTCCAACAAACCTTGGTGAGAGTTTTCCGCCTCAACCAATTCTCCATAGTCCTTATCGATTGGAGACTCATAAAAATATGTAGTCTCCATCCTGGAACATTAATGGTCTCTATCTATTATCACCACAAGACTTCTCTTGTCTCTGTGCAGTCTTCATCTGCTCTCAAATGACCTGCACCATCTTAGTGGTAGAGTATACCATCTCTGGGCCCATGAGTGCTGGATCTCCTAGATCCATCCAACATAAGGGTGATCTGCAAAGTCATCTCTAAAACACCTCAGAAGGGGCCATACCAATGGTGGAGTGATAGCTGTTGTTGTATGCAAACTCTATCCAAGGGTAGGTGGTCCTCCAAACTACGACCAAAATATAGGAAACTTGCACGAAGCATGTCCTCCACGGTCTGGATGGTCCGCTCAGTCTACCAATCTATTTGTAGGTGAAAAGTTTTTCTCAAGCTAAGCTGAGTCTTGAAAGCCTCTGGAAACCCTTTCCCCAATAGGGATGTGAAGCATGCATCATGGTCTGAGACTATCGTCGAAGGCTCCCCATGAAGTCTCACGATCTTCTAAGCGTAGATACGTCCAATGCTTTCTACCGAACCCTACTCTCAAATAGAAAGGATGTGGGATGACTTGGTGAGTCGATCAATGATCAGCCATATGACATTGTTCCCTCTAGATTTATGTGGTAACTCAATCTCAAATTCCATCAATGTCCCTTCCCACTTCCACTATGGTATCTGGAGGTTTTGGGTGAAGCCTATTGGTACATGGTTCTCGGCCTTCACTTCCTGGAAGTGATGTATCTAAAGACAAACTCTGCCACATATTTCTTCATCCTTGGCCACTATTATTGATTCCAGAGGTCTTGATAGATTTTCATCATGCTTGGATGTGCTTCCAAGGGAGATGTATGGACCTCCCTCAGCACCTCCTCTCATAGCACCATTGGTACTACTGTATGTAATTTGAAAAGGATAGCATGCTCCCCACCTTCAGAATATCCTTCAGGTGCATGTCCTGAGGATATCTGAGCACATGTAGTCTTCTAGTTGTTGTCTCTGAGTTGCACCTCCTTGAATCGCTTAAAGAGTTTAGGGGATACTACCATTGACTAGAAGTAGACTGTCTCATCTCTATCCACGTAGGATATCTGAAGCTAGGCTAACTACTTTGAAGCCTTGTTTAGTAGCTATGAACTCGATTTCCGGTTAAGTGCATATGTGATTACATTCCCCTTCCTATGAGTATAGACTATCTCAATGTCATAAACCTGGATGAACTCTAGATAACCTCGTTTTCTCAGATTTATATCTTTATGTGTGAAGATATATCTAAGACTCTTGTGGTCTAAGTAAATAATGAACCACTCACCCATCAATTAGTGTCTCCACATCTTCAGTGTGAAGACTAATAATCCTAACTCCATGTCAAGAGTCAGCTAATTTTTCTCATAAGGCCTCAGCTGTCATGAGCCATATGAAATTAGTGAATCATCCCACATCAGAAATCAACTGAGTCTAGTCCCTGATTCATCACAGTAAACCACATAGTCATTTCCCTCCTCTGATAACCTCAGAATGGGAGCACTGGTCAAGCTCTACCTCAGCTGTTGAAAGCTCTGCTGGCATGTCTCTGACCATAAGAAGGGTTTCACTTTCTTTTTAATGGTATTCCTAGGTGATACTACTCTAGAGAAATCATTTAAGAACTGCTGATTGTAGCATACTAATCCATGTAATCTCCTTACCTCTGTAACACTGCAGGGTGGCTCCCAAGAAAGTAATGCCTCAATCTTCACTAGATCCACTTTAACTATAGCCACTAAGATTATGTGTCACAAGAAGTGTGCCTTCTATATCTAGAACTCACACTTTGAGAGCTTCCCATATAACTGGTGCTCCTGGAGTGTGTTTAGAACTATCCTCTAGTATACAACGTGCTCTTCATCAGGCACTAAGTACACCAAGATGTGGTCGATGAAGACCACTACGAAGCGGTCGAGGTATGGCTGTAAGATCGTATTCATGAGACTCAAGAACTCTTTTGGAGCATTGGTCGCACCAAAAGGTATCATGAAGAAATCATAATTTCTGTACCGACATCTAAAGGTTGTCTTTGGGATGTCCTCATCTCGCAAACGATGCTGGTGATAGCCTGATCTGAAGTCTATCTTCGAGAACCACTTCTATACTTTGAAAAGATCAAATAGATCATCAATCATTGGAAGAGGATACTTTTTTCTCAAGGTCACCATGTTTCGGCGTCAGAAGTCCTCACATAACCTCAAATTTCCGTCTACCTTATTGGAAAATAACATTTGGGATGCCCATGGAGAAACATTGGGCCTTATGAATCCCTTCCTCTATGAGTCCTCAAAATGTACCCTCAGCTCTTGAAACTCTACAGGGTCCATCCGATATGCTTATGTAGATATAAATGATTTTACTAGGTACAAGTCAAAGTGCATGTCTACCTCTCTATGAAGAGGTAGTCCTAGGACATCTTCTGGAAAGATGTCCTCATACTCATCCACCATTGCTGGGAACTGTGGACTCGCCTCATCCATCATGTCGATGGTCATGAAAGCTAGTTGATATGTAATCGGATGCACCCTCCTAATTGCAAGTCCATCACATGATGCTTGTTTTCCTTCTCACTAACAAAAGAAAATTGGCCTCCATATCCATGTGTACATCACACTGCACGTGTCAAGTAGTCAATTTGTGCGTGAATTTATGATAGCTAGTCCATTCCTAGAATGAAATCGTAGGACTTCAACTCCCCAACTAGAAGATCCAATATGAAAATCTCTCCTCTGTGAGTTAGATCACACTATCTACACCAGTGTGTGACCATTGAATCTCCTCACGTAGGAGTATCCAAACACAAAGGTCGAGCTTAATGATTTTTCAGAATCTCAAAGTCCCAAACTAAGTCCATGGCAAGGAATTAATGGCTAGAACCCGTGTCGATAATCACTATGCTAAAGTAGAAAAGATACATATCGTACCTTTTATCATCCCATGGATGTTAGGATCATGATCCTCTACTACCTATAGCTAGGAATGCACTTGTCCACCTACTCCCTGAGCTCATGGTAGACCACATGGGGGTGGTAGTGGTAGTGCCTAGTGACCCCGACCACCTCCTGCTACACATCCTGCTCTCCTACCTCATCTACCGCCTAACTGAAGCTCATGCTCTTGCCTCTATCACTACCCATGTGGCACCTCGACCATCTGTTGATCATCTGCACGGGCAGTTGGATAGTCATGAGCTCTATGAACCTTTCCCCTATAAGAAAAACATATCATGCCTCATTGGCAGCTCCCTCGGCTTCTCGAGCCTCCCACCTATGACCATGCGTCCCCAGGTCGACCTCTGGAAGGTCTAGACCACTTGGGCTTCTTCATCATCTATCTACTCCCAGCTATAGAAGACTCCACTACCTATCATCTAGTAGGGGCTCTCACTGTCGGTGCCTACTCGAAAAGGAATCTCTCTATCCGCAAAGCTCTCTCTAGCACCCCAACCTATGTCGAGATTCTGCGAGAAACTGTAGCATCTCAGATCTCTCTTCGGAACCCCTTCTCAATGGTCTAGGCCTTGAAGTAAGGGTCCCGTACAATGTTAGTTGAGTATTGGGAGAGGTCAGTAAATCTCACCGAGTACTGATCCACAGTCAGGCTGCCCTACTGTAGATGCAGCAACTTCTGAATACACACACAACATTGTACCGCTGGAACAAATTCCTCACTAAAAAGACTCTCAATGTCTAGCTAGGTGAGGTTCGTATCCTTATGTACCTGGAGTGTTGAGCTCCACCATCATCCTACTAGGCCTTGAAGAAGGATAGCGACCAATATTTTCATCTGCTAGGAGGGTGTCTCTACTATACGAAAGACACACAAAACTACCTCAAGCTGGTCCTCTGCTACTTGGGGGTTCATCTCACCTAGAAAACTTAAGGGCCTCTATCTCAGGAACTCATGAAATGCGCTTAATCGGCTTGCATGATCCACTTGTAGCATCTACTACTCAACAGATGGTTGTACTTCTAGTATATTACCCAAAGGTTCCATCACTATGAGTGGTACATGTACTGACGCCTTGTCACTCGGTGGGCCATTGTCACGATCTCTAAATAGAATCCTAGATGGTTGTATTCATGGAGGAATCTTGTAAGAAATAGATGTTCCATAGGAAATAAGTTATACCTGGTCATCTGACTCAAGAAAGAACAAGAAAACTTTTCAAAACACTATTAACCTATGTTTTCATGTACCAAGTCGGATAACAGAATTCAGGGTCCTTGTGTACAGATACATCGGCTTCCACACCAACACTATACTCCCAGTACTGAAAACTAAACTCAAGATACATTAAACTATTACCTCATTAAAAGTATACTATTAGTTCCCCTGTTAGAACCAACATCCCTTTTATACCACTTTGTCACGACCTGTACCATGGGTCCCAGACGTGACTACCCCAAGCATGCCTTCCATAGGCCTGGGGTTGGTGACTAGAACCTAAAGGCTTTTCCCTAATAGGGAAGGAATTTCCTTAGATATCTATACATACTCAAAAGGGGAAACTGAAGTAAAAAACCAACCAAAGTATGGTATAACCACAAGAGTAAATTACAACCACAAGTACAACTGTAAACATAAAATAGTGGGCTGGAATACAAGCCCTAGAAAATAAAAACAAAGTAAATAGTTATCGCATCAGCCTTAGAGATCTACCTAGAGGGTAGTAGCTATATGTCAGAAGTAGAGGAAGTGGATCTCGATTACTCCCATGGCACCAAGCTTCACCAAGTCATGAACTTCCAAATTATGCCTCAGAGCATCAGTAGTTTTCACCAGACACACACGTGTAGGAGAAGCCTGTGTAGGGGTGAGTATAACAACTCAACAGGGGACCCCGAGACCCCTGAAGGTCTCTCAGTAATCCACAATGGAAAACATCACAATAAATACCATAAAGGTAACATCACAATCATGATCTAAATCACGAAGCATAATGAAAAAGAGACAACACACTCTAACAGTATAACATCAAGGTTACTGGGATAGGGATGACTAGTCAAAAATCATGATCATCATATACATAGTAACTCTACTATTGACCCATATAGGTCACTGTATGCTGACCTGTATTGGTCGCTAGATATTGACCCGTATTGGTCACTGGTGCTAACTCATATTGGTTGCTAGATGCTCACCTTTATTGGTCACTGGTCCTGACCCGTAATGGTCTCTAGTACTGACCCATATTGGGAGCTGGTACAGAGGTATGGATGAATATTCCTTAAACTAGATTATCCCACTCTGGAGTTTCTGATGCTGACCTGTATTGGTCTTTCTTCTTCTTCATGTCATTGCCTGCCATTGGATTCCCGCACAAAGAATGCCTGATCTCCAAAACACTCTTCTCCTCATGCCATCGGTCATATTTCAACCAGTACAAAGTCCCTCAAAAATAATACCCTAGGGACAAAACCGTTATAGGGGTCCCAACGTGACATACGGCGTGTCGATCAGATGCTCGGTCTTTGAGATATGGGCACTTTCGTAAAAATGGCCTAGTTGGATTCAAGTCTGATCCAACTTATTTCACACATCAAACTCCATCAAAACTCACTTAGAGTATATCTAAAGGGTTGCCTTGTCATAAGGGTATGTATTCCATATACATCACGTCGATCAGACACCCGGTCTGTTAGTTACACCCCCTTCCCTAGAACGGTGGTGATCGCACCTCGGTCTGGCCTGGCTCGGTCAGGCCCGCCAGAATATACCAAAGGGACTGCTTCCCAAAAGGGGTCCCAATGCCAATTACGACATGTCAAACAGACACCCAGTTCTTCAATTACGGGTTTTTTATTTGGGGGCCAATTTGGGTCTGTGCCTGGTCTGACTCGGTCAAGCCGACCTGATGAAACGGGTCCCGGGGTCTACCTAACCCCACTAAGGTCCTACTCATTTAGGTTCGGCCAATTTCCCTGGGTCCAGCCCATCGGGGTCAACCTGGCTAGTTTGCAGGCCCATGCTACAGTTGGCCTGGCCCGCCGGGTGTTGCTCGGCCCACCTGCGCTGGCTCGCGGGTCTGGCCAAGCCCGCTGGGCAGGTCCAGCTTGTTTGCCCGGTCCACGTCTAGCCTGATCCACCTCAAGGTAGACCGTGTCTCCAACTGGCCACGTGGACACAGAGCCATTTCAGCTGATCGGTGGTGTGCTTCCCCACCATGTACAATGGTCAGCCGGGTGGCCGACCGATCTCCTGCCGACATGGTGTGACACGAGGCCACACTTCCCCCTCCTACAACGGTCCGTTGGTCACGGCTGTTGTCGCTGCCCTTCTCCCATGTGGTTGGTTCAGGCTAGCCACCTCTGTCAACCACAGTGTATGATGGTGCACCGCCTTCTCACCACCCATAGCTGGTTGCAGCGGGCCTCCTCCGGCCACTGCCGACCACCACCAGGATGGCTCTCCTGTGGTTCTTTCTGCAGGACACCAGACATGCTCTGGTGGTCCGTTCTTAGTGTCTTCTACACCTACGAGACTCTCAGGTCACCATCTCCACTTCATGACCCCTATCTATACCTATCCTTCAAATTTACCTATCATGCACAAGAAAAACAAGAACAACAAGATCGGCAGAGGGTCCGGGCCTTGTTCGGATTGTCCCGCACCCTTAATGTTAGCATGTTAACAAGGAATGTTAGCAAAAAACAGAGAATTTAGAAATAACTCTCATCTTTTAACCCCATATCAACCTCTTTTGATTAAATAATGATCCCAGGATTAACCCGTTGGTCGGTTGAACCACATTCTTCTTATAAATTAAGAACAAGGAAGGAGGAATATTACAATATCAAAAGCAAAAACCCCTACCTTGACGAGATGTCTGCTGATGAAAATCGACGAAACCTCCTTCATCGATGTCATCAGTTCATGGTTCTGTGGAGCTCGTCACTGCTCGATGAATCTCATCCCGTCCTCCAGGTGGATGTTACTGCAGAACTTCACTTGAGTTTCCTCACTTGAAGAAGTCGTGATAAAACCCACACCGAGCTCCATTTAAATAGGAGGGGGAAAGGTGAGTAACATATTGTGGAATTATTGAGGTTTATTAAATGAATTAATGAACATATTTTAATTAACAATGGTGAAGTTACATAGTTGATGAGTCAATCCATTAAATGTCATGAAATTTCACTGGTCCCTCCACCACCGCTCATCCATTGTAGAAAAATAAAATAAAATAAAAATTACATGTAATTTTATTTTTCATTAAAAAGTCCAAAAACTATCTTTTCCTCTCGACCTACTATGGTCAAAGTGAATCTTCCCTTAATTGAATCATAGCACTGCAGATTTAATGGTGCCCACAAATTTTTAATCTAAGCAATGGTTCAAAAGGTAGAAAATGTCACCCGCGTGTTTACTGAACGTAACTTAAAAAAAGTTCAAAAATCCATTCTGGACAAATTAGGCCTCGAAATCACACACCGTCAATTTTCACAGACTCGTAATAATACCAAATAATTTAAAAAAAGCACATGATATTTTCTGGGTCTTTATATTATAGATATCTAATACATAATGTGTAATGTAATAATTTTTACATGTAATTTGAATAAATGTGTGAAAATATCAAAGATATGATAATTTATTATTTATCAGTATCTCATCATCTCATTTAAAGATAATATTATATGATATTTTAGGACTTTATATCTTAGTTAATCCTGTTTTTTCCTCATTCTACAATTACCATGATTATTCAATTATTACCTCGGTAAATTAATGTTATGTATAAAAATGAAATTGACCATATTAATTAATTATAAAATTATAATTTTAAATATTTAATCAGTTTTATTGGATTAAAAATATGAAACTAAGAAAAATTAATTTTAATGTATGAATTATTAATATACAGAAATATTATTATGAATTTTTTAAGAATTGAAAGGAGTTAATTTATATTGAGTAAAATGTAATTATCATTAAATTATAAGTAATATTTTTGAATTTTTATGTAAAAATAAATTCATTAAAATAATAATTTTATAGATATTATTTATTATAATAACATTTAAATGCTTAATAAATTTCAAAAACTCTTAAAAATTGGTCTTTTAAAAATAAATTATTTTAATAACATTGCAATAATTATTTATCTTATAACAATTACATTTTATCAATCCCTTAATTTTAGATTATCTTGTTACGTTTTATAAACAAATCAATTCAGTTTTCAAAGATTATAAAATGTGTTGAATAAAAAATTATATTTAAATAATAATATTTTTAATAATATTTTTATATTTTTTAATTAATTATTTTTTATTTATGAATTAATTTAATTAATTTTATATTATTACTAGAAATTACAGAACTCTAATGTACCAATTTGTTAAATTATATACATGGACCACACATTTAATGGACATATATATAATGTATATATGTTCAATAACCATATATTAAACAAACACATTACATTCATATATATATATATATATATTCATACATATCAAAAATCAGACATATTATTCTCTAATTTCATTTTCACAAGTTTATCATATGTATAATGTCTTTTATTCAGTTTATAGTTATCGTTGTCATTATAATCACCACAACAGATCATGAAGATGAAAATTTTAATATTGTAGTGGGTTTATAGCAGTGAAGAAATTATTTAATGAATCTTTTTAATACAATATTATAGCCCCAGTGAATGTGGCCCTAAGCTGCAACCAATATCATAGCACCTATGGAGGCTGTTAGTGTTATTATAGGCACCAATGCTGTATCCATAGGCATGACCATGGCTATATCACATGGAAATATCATTTTGGATATATATTGTCACATGGAATGACTTATAACCATAATCTCCATACCATGGATATTGAGGGAGATAAAATGCCCACTAGGATTTGAAACTCAAAACTCTGTTATACAGTGAAAATGACCTTAGAACTCCATTAACAGTTATATTATTTATGAATATATAGAAATATTTTTTTTTATTTTTATATATCTATGTAAATAATTTATATAATTATAATTTTTTATTATTATTAAATTTGTAATTAATTATAATATTAATAATCAGCAAACTAATAACCACAGGCTGGTCTAGCTGTTTTTATAGGCAATTCTCACAACCCTAAGACCATGGTCATGGTCTGACCATAGATAAATTCAATCCCCGCTATCCTATATCCATGTTTGGGTAGCCTATCCCTGGCTATATGCCTTCCCTATAACCATATATCCATGGTTTAGGCTTGATCATGGCCTACAGCCTTGTGAGTTTCTCCATGTCTATGGTTGATGGCTTGACAACAACTATAGGTCTTCATAAACACACTATTTACATGGTAAGGGATACAAAAATACTTATATTGGATTTCATCACCCTTCCCAGGAGAAATTATTTTCATGTATTTGCATGGGGAAATATTATATCCATGGTCCAACATTACTATGGATATAGTGATACATATAGCCATAGACATTGGACTCACTATGGCTATAGTGTGTGGTAGTCTTCCGAATTTACTCTACTATAATTTACATTTTGTTTACATACTTATATAATTTTATAAATTATATTTTATTTTTTCTCATAATGAATTAGGTATTAAAATATAATTTTATTCATTAAGGAAATAATAAAATTTGTATTTTTTTTTTGCAGATGGTGAATGTAGGACAAGTTATATTAATAATAAATTGAAATTTATCACCATATGTTTTGGGTGTTACATTCAACATCCCACCCCCCCATGGAATTTCACTGATAATATTTTATCAAACATATGAATTGAAATAATGGAACCATTTTTCTTATTAGATCATTAGGTATCCATAAAGCTTCCTCAAACATATGATTTCTCCATATGACATTTAATGGGTGTATGGTATTTATTTATAAGATGTTATCCCAATGATATAAAATATCCATATATTAATCCTCATAAGATAGTTCATGTTCCAAATGAATAACTTCCAAGTTCAGTACATGCGATGGATCTATTGTGTATTTACTCAAAATCAACAAATTGAACAAATAATGCTTCCATGATAGGTTTTGTGGAATAACTAAGTGATACAATACCATAACTAAATGATCATGAATCTTGAAATGATTTTTGTATCATGGGATCATATTTACCTTCTTCATAAAACTCATAACCCTAGTTTATATCTATATTTATATATATGAAGGGATTCATTTTTATCAACTTAGAACAATAGTTATCATCAATTACTATTACCATTGATATTTTATATATATTTTAATGTTTTGAAATGTCACTAAATGGTTTGGACATTTTCAATAATGTTATAAAAAATAAAAGTTTCTAATTAATTATTTTCTTTAAATTCAACCCCATATGTCATTGTTCTATTTATCTTACCATATAGAGAATCATATAGTTCTATTTTGATGATAGAGTAGAAACTCTTGTTATATGAAATCTCTGCTAAAGGAATATGGTGATCCAAAATTCCTTTATAATAAGCTAAATGATGGCATAATATATCATCCAATATTTATATGGTTCCTTAAAATTGATCATCAATTTTAGAATTAAATCTATTTTTATTCTCTACTATACATAAAATGATTTTTTTACCTTTATTATAACATTGATTAAAACCTTGGATATCAATAAAATTTAATTCAATGTTTTAATCAATATATGTTTATCAATTCAATTCTGTGTAACTTGGAAAGTAGATCATGTGAGAGATCCTATCGAATATAAATGAACTGTTCTAAATTCAAAATCCAATAAACTTTAACCCAAAAGTAATTATAGAAATTAGAGTTATAAAGAAGACCCATGATGAAATCCGTATTGATGTTATCCAAATTTTAATACTATTATACTTAATGGTTACTTCATTCCCTTTGATTTATAATACACATTATTTACTTCTTAGCATAACCACCATTGATAATATAATCAACAATCTCTCACTAATTGTTTTCCCACCATGTGTATTTCATACATTATCTTTAAATATTTGTTATTCCTTGGTGTGTAGGGAAGGATGATCAATGTGCATCATCTAAAAGATCATTTTTCAACATTGTCTTAGTTGGTACACATTTCAAGGTTTCAAATATTATAGCTCAATTTTTATAAAGGTGGAACAAGTTAATATTTACTTCCTTATTGTATATTTATATATCTTTATTTTATACATCATTCATCCTCACATGGATTGATGGTGAGAAATAATTTTTTAATTAAATTATTTCATCACCTCAATTATAATTTCGATATCTATTCATTGAATATATATAAAAATTTATTCCTTTTATATTCTTATCAAGGATAGAGTAGAAGTTTCCATTATGAATAAATCCTCAACCACCTTATTCTATTTTCCATGATAAAAAATTATTGAGAAATTATAATATTTTTTTAACACTAATAGTCTCAATTAGTGTTTGTTTACATCCTTCAATGTGAATATGTACTTTATGCTCTGGTGCTCAATATACAGATAATAATTTTAACCACACAGATAATGAACTCATATAAATAATTAAGAAATTTACACTTATTGCACCAGGTCATGTGTTGGGAATTATTTTTTCATATTCCACTAATTAACAGAGGGTATAATCTACCACCATGTGACATTGTGTAATGAATAGTGACTTTTGAATATATATTTTATTTAAATTAATACTAAATTTGATTGCTTGTTTTACACAAACACTACAAAAAGTAGAAACATATTAGACTAATATTAATAAAAATGGTATTAATAAAAAAATACCAACTAAATAAAAAATATTGAACAATATAATATTCTCATATTTAGAAGATAAATAATTATTCTTTAATAATATTTTTTTAAAATACCTATTTATTATATGTTGTGATAATAAATTATATTAAACACTTTTAAAATATTATTATAATAATCAATGATAAGTATATATTTGGATTAATAGGTTATATTAATTTATATTAGATAATGATATGAAATAATATTATAATTAATGTTAAAAATAAAATTTCTCAATAAAAGAAGTTTATCGTCATATTTTGTGGTATCATTTAGAAGATAACTATATAATTTTTAGATTTATAATATGTCAAAATGAACATCATTATTGAATTTAAAATTTTAAAATTATCTATTTTTTAATTTTTCTAAATTTTATAAAAATTTTAAAATTTTAATTAAATAGTGAAAATTAAAGCATTTAACAAAATTTTTATTTTGATGAAATTATAAATATATGAGAAAAAAATTGATTAATATAAAAACTATTAATTTATTAATATTTTTTGTATTTAAAATATATAATATAAAATATTAATTTAAACATATATAACGTATTATTTATTTTTATAACATAAGTACACTTTTATTCCAATTTAAAAAAAAATATTTTTTGGTAATTTAATATAATTAATAATTTTATTAAAATATTTAGTTTTTGATTCATTTTAAACCCATATTTTTTTATAATAACCCAATTTATTTCATTTATGTTAATAAAAAAGAAAATTTTAACCTATATATAAATTTTATGTGTAATAACACACCTTTTCTAAAAACTTTTTTTACTTGTCATGTGCTTTAATTATAAAATTAAAATGTATAAAACATATAATTTTTTTTTGATAAAATTATTTTAAAATTTTAAATCATAATTTTCTTATTATAAAATTTTCTCATTTTTATTTTTGGTTTTATAATTAATTAGAAGCATTAGAAATTTATAACAAAGGTGAATGTATAACAGGTTAAATATTGAAAAAATAATAAAAATTCCATAAATAAATCCAAATTGTTCTCAAAATGAGTAGTGGATATAATATTATGCCCGAA
The DNA here is from genome assembly GCA_963277665.1 of Viscum album. Taxonomy (NCBI): domain Eukaryota; kingdom Viridiplantae; phylum Streptophyta; class Magnoliopsida; order Santalales; family Viscaceae; genus Viscum; species Viscum album. The sequence goes on from OY728145.1 coordinate 513,662,682, forward strand.
AAACTCTCCACTTTATATTATCCACTTTCTAAACCTTTAACCTAGAAATGTAACACTCCATTATTGAAAAGTAATGTGCCCTTCCAAAATTACCCTTATCATCACTTATATATGGGGAACATTTCCACCACTACATGCCGCCATTATTCATTCAAATTTAATCCAAATAATCTTACATATTTCCCCTCCTAGAATATTATATAATGATTAAAATCCTTTTGTCTAAAAATATATATCTTAAGGCCTATTTTCCCAAGAAAATGGCTAAGAGAAATCTTACCTTATCAACATGACTATATCTGACTGGTTTTCCTTTTTCTTATTATTTATCTTCCAAACATATAATATAACCCATAATATATTTACACTAGTGTTATTAATGTACTATAATTATATTAAATTAATGAAATAATAATTATTCAATCTTTTCCACTCACTAGGAAATACAAACCCACATCATTCATTCGTACATGTCAATTACAACCTCCATGAAATGATGTGGTTTGTTTCTCATCATCTAATATTATGGATTGGCATGAGGATGGATTTAATTAATATATATCATACTTATATTGAATTGATTTTTAATAAATGAAAATTTTCAGTATGCCTTCATTCTGTCCTATTTGTTGATAAATGGAAATGTTAATAGTGTATTCATGTCGACTGCCTCTTCCACTGACAATGAATCTCATTTTTCACCAAAACCATTAATAAATGGTTAAAATAATTAATTTAATAAATATATATCATATTTATTACATTTTTATACTTCTATTGGTTTTGCATTATCATTATATTAATGTTATTCTTTTCTCATTAAATCATTATAATACACTCTCATGTGGGTTAGTTTTACAGCCATGTGAAAAATGTTAAAATAATTAGTTCATTAAATAATAAGGAATGTTATTTAGTGATAATATCAAGTAATAATAACATTTTTAATATTTTTAACTATTTCTAAAATAGTGTTATATTAATTTTATAGATATATAAATATGTCACCTTTCAATCATTCTCCCAAAAAGTAGTTATTTACAATTATTTCTATAAAACATACCTTTATAATTCACCAAATAAAATAATATACAATGAATCATTAAAAAACAATTTATATATTTTATTATATTTTAAGGATTTAATTTGAACAAATAATTAATAATCCATAACACCTTGGTGTTATTTTTAGAAAATAGTCAATCAAAATTTCCTAAAAATAGAATGATGGAAATAAACTATAACTGAGTAATATATTTGTAATTAATAGTAATAAAATAGGTTTATAAATGGTTATAGATATGTGAAATTACCTTAATTTGGTAATTAAATTAGTTCAAATTATTTTATAGGATGTTAGATCACATTCTGGTAATCATTAATACATGGTAGGGGTTATTTCACTCAAATTTAAATTGCTTAAAACATATCTATATTATATTACATGTATTATTTTATATGGTTAACATGATACAACTTCAAAATTTAAAAAAACGTTTCAATTATATTTCATGATATTCCATGTTCTTTCTCTTGATAGGTTTTGACATAAAAGATACCAAAACTGTAAAGGGGTTATCCATCTCAAACTCCATTATTTTATATATTTAAATATCATGTAACTAATTTGATTTATATTATGTATATGTTACCTTTATTATTTATTATTCTTTTAAGTAACTTTCATTCATATTATTTTGAGTTCAATTTTAGGATTAATCTCATTCAGTTTGTTTTGATTTCAATGTTAATTAATCCATAATATATTTCCAAACTCACATTCTTCCTACTTGAGTCATAAACTCTCAACATGTTTACAACATTCAAATCCCATTTTTACCATTGATTTCCATTTTACAATAGTAATTTATGTTTTCTCCATTTAATATAGTTTATTTCATTGGTATTATCCTATTTGAAGAAATTCCTTCTCAAATAAATGTTTAATAATGGTAAGAATTACTCCCACTCCTTCTAATGGATATTTATCCTCAATGTCTATATTTTCCTTCTGACCAATGTTTTCCCCAATTTTTTGGAATAAAAAGATGGATTAATTCATGTGATACCCTTATATATCACTACCTATTTTCAATGAAAATTTTATTTCTCTATTTATGATGTTTGCTTTCAATAAAGTGATTTTGAAATATTAAAATATTTTATTTTTCATGCACGTATGTCTTATTTTATACTTAATTTTTTTTCAATAAAACCTTTCATGATTTTAAAATATTAAATTATTGAATATTTTTTTAAATGTATATTTTAATATATTTTTAATATTTTCATTCTATCCTTTTTAAAAATGACTTTTCAAAAGATATTGGTGGTATTTAAATTAAAAATTTCAATACAAAAATTATAAAAGAAAATTATATTTATTATCAATTTCACAGTAATATAATTTCTATATTTTTTTATGAATTTATCAAATGTTTTTATACTAAAAACAATATTTCTATTATATTAAGTGTTTTATTTAAAATAGTATACCTGGAATAAGGGTTAATTTAATCTTTTTTCTCAATGAAAATTTTACTATTTTTTCTAAAATTATTCCCCAACTACTCACTGATTATGTACATTTGTATTCCCAAATGAGAAATGATAAAATACTAGAAGATAAATGATACATCATTGTCTTTATCATTCCTAATATTTTTCTATATAGCCATATTTTTTATTCTAAATCATTTTATATGTTAATACCTGATTTTTGATTTCATTGACTGGTGGGTTTTCATCTTGTTACTCATATATTGATTTATTGTGGATGTGATGAAAAATTAATATTCCATTTATCTATATAGTGTCGATATAATGTGTTATATCATATAATGCGAATTATTTTGGGAGAGTTTATTAATTCCATTTGATAACATTTTATTTTCGCTGGGTTCTCTTATAGTGAATATTTTTAAAATGTTTGAATCAATAAATCTAAATCTTGAGGTTTCTTGTGATATCATTTGGAAATTTTTTGACACTGATTTTATTTATATTGGTTATTTATAATGAATAATTGATTTCTTATGGATTTCACGTGTAAGTATCATGATAGGTGGGGTCAAACAGTAGCCTCCAATGCATTGGTTTATTTTTATTTCTCATGAGATAGTCATGAATTTATATAATGAGTTTGTTGATATTGGTGTGGGAATAATGATTTATCTCACAAGGTTTTCTTATGATTATAATTTTTCCATATCTATAAAATCCACTTTATTATATATCTCTATTATTTTATTTATTTCCATTATATGCTATTTATTCTTGGTGAAGTATTATTCGTTTTCCATTTCTATGATACAGTATCAGGATATAAGATTATTGACCCATTTTTTCACACTACTTTGATTTATGTTTTATATTATTCAAACATTCACTCTATAACTAATGAATTTTTATATATGATTTTTTGGGTTTTATATTATTTTGTATATTGAATATAACCATATTTTCATATTATCCCCACTTATGGTCTTTGATTGTTATCACTTATAATTTCCCTTAAAAATCATATGATCTTGTGGTGTTCTTCTGTTTCAATTTTTCCATGTTATGAAGATAATTATTATGCATTATGTTTCTAAAAAAGTGAATTATGTGGATAGGTCCTCTGATATTTATAAGAACCATTATTGATCAAGTGGTTAATTATATATGAAGGAAATATTAGTTATATGATAATGAAACATATTTAATTATTTAATATTTTGTATTAATTATCTAAAAAACTCTGCAAATAATATCATTATATTTTATGTTAATGAAATATTTACTTTAAATCCAAGTAATTAAGATATTATATTATATGGGCATCATTATTATTATTAGAATAGGTATTAGAAATCTTTATAGTATAGGATGTTAGATTAAGACAATTTAAGGTTTGAAAATTTATGTTTTTCATAATTTCAATGGAATAGATAACACATTAGGCTAGTTAAGGTAATACTAAATATTTTAGAGGTTCTGATAAGAAAATATTAGTGAAAAATCAAGGGATATGTTAGAGGGAAAATTCCTTGAATAGTAAGATATCATAAATTTTTAGTGAAGTTTTGAGTATATGGTTTTCCATGAAATTAAATCCCTATATTGATGCTAAAATTTCTTAAAGGATTTGGAAAAAAGAATATAGAGATATTATCCATAAAAATTATGGATTTAATGTTAAATTAATCACCACCTAGTGCATAAAAAATATGTATAACTACCCACCACCTTAAATAATCTTAGAGGATATGATATAGTTAATTCAAATTGCACTTAATGAAGACTTATAAAGGATTTCACTAAGATGTTAACTAATTAGATGTAGAGACTCGAGTGTTTTTGGGTTATAGAAATGAATAAAAATTTATTTATATTCTTTTAAAAAGATCATGAGGAATAAAATAGTTATTTTACCATAGAATATGATCTTGAATAATTTTTTTTGACCATATTTTTGGTCTTGGAATAGTGTTTTTATCCTATGATAGGAGTTTGGGGGAATTATAAACTATTAAAGTTTTGGAGGAATAATTAATATTTAATTAATTAAATATTAAATTATTTGTGAGGGCTTCAGTGGTGATATATTTTTAACAGAGCATGATATTGATATTTTGACTCCCGGGTTGGGTCTAGAATGTGGATTTTTCCATAGGAAAATTATAGACTAACTTTGGGTTTTGTGATATGGGACATGTATTAAAAGGGTAATTTATAAATTAATTAATTAATTAAGAGTCTTTCCCCCTATTTGGGTTTTATATGCATGACACGAGGGGAGAGATTTTCCCTTGATTATGATAGATGGATAAATCGGGGGAGGATAAATAGCCGCCTCTATAATTTTTCCATGGAATTGATTAGGACTGGATCGAGGTGTAGTGGCTTCTATGAGTAGATTTGGAACAAAAGCTTTAGCTTTTTACTCCACAATATAGGTCATTTTTTGAGTTTTATGCCTTGATCCCCATTGGTTATTTTTTTCATGTATTAAATCCTTATTATTAATTGTAAGGATCCCATGGGGGTTAATCTATGCTTATTTGAGGGAAAATAGTTTTTGGGAGGTTCATAGAGGTTTCTTATTTTGAAACCCCGGCTACAGGGTGTGTGGTTTTAAGAATAGCCACCACATGTTATTCTTATCTAGGTAATAAAAGAAGAAGATAAATACATGATGTGTATTCTAGAGGATAGACCATGTAGTGTGACATTACTTGTGATCAAATACATGTGCGGATGACTCGTGTAAGGGGTACATGGACGCATAGGGCATACAAGCAGACCAAGTGTGGTGTGATTTCAAGGACAAATAGGGGAACATGGATAGTCCATATGAGGTACATGGGTAGGTAAACTGTGTAGGGTAAACAATGTGTACTTGTATTATAAGTCATGTATTTTAGGTTTACATTCCAGGTTTGGAGGGAGTACACGCCCTTTTGGGGCTAGGGGGAACATGCTATGTGCTTGGGAATACACACCGTGTGATGATATTTTGTTACCCCTTTAAGGGGGGTTTAGGATGTGTTCTTCCTCAAGGACATAATTGGACATGAGAGGATTCCATTATGATAATGTTTTCACAATTATCTTGATAGTGGGATCCATTCATCATATAAAGGTCATTATGATGGTGTTTTTTACCACGGTGGTTTAATAGGAGGATTTCCTTAAGGATTGGAATTAGAATCCTATAGTGGGTTGGGTTTTGAGTGAAGATGCTATGTGAGGATTGAGAACTCAGTTATTGGACTAACCTGATTATCCCTTGGAGAGACTTTGGAGTTTCCGTGGATGTATCTTCAGAGGTTTTATTTGAGTAATATCTCTGGGTAAATACCGATTTATGCATGTGTATCAGGACCAAATGAATTTTTATTTGTTTAGTGAGGTTTAGATACGATGTTTTATGATCAAGGCGGTTGGAACCGTTGTTCATGGTTTACATTATAGAATGGTGGTTATTGGTGGGTGTCTTTGTGGTGATGAGTTGAGTCTGAGGGACTATTAAGGATTCCCATAGTGGGATGGTTTCTGGTTAAATTATTATTGGATGCCTTTGTTGGATATTGAGAATAATTATATGGCCTAGGTTTTCTTTAGGATTCCTTGTTGGAATTTTGTTGATCGAGGATCAATTAGTGTCCACTGAGGTCCGCTTGATGATGTTTCTTGTTGTAGGGATTGGCCTGAGTGTTTGGTTGTTTCCAAGTATTGGGAAGGGATTCCTCCACTTGTGTTCTATATCTGAGGGTCCATGGAGGGATTACCTTGTTTTTGTGTGGTTATAGGGGTCCAGGTGTAGGAAAGATTTATAGGAGGACACATAGTGGGTTTATGTGCTTATGTAATCTAGTTATGAGTGTTCTCTTTGGAACAAAGGTGATGCATGAGATGATGTGACTGATATATTGACGGAAGATATCTAATTTTATCCAACCCTTTAAATGCTATAGTTTTATGAGGCCGATACTTGGATTATACCCATATAGTGGTTTGACATGGTTAGGTTTCCATGTTTTGGAACCTCATTTACTTCTAACTGTTGTGATGGCTGAGAGAGCGGGAAAGATGATCCACAAGTATGATTCTATATATCCATAATGGAGATTATTGGACCCAGACGGTTTATTAGTGCTGATATTTTGAATATGGTCTGATGGATAGACCGAGGTTTTGGGAATTCCACATTATTCTATTGAGAATAGTGTATTTTACATCACATGAGTGTGGTTTGGTGCTGGACTGATGCTCTGGGAAAAGGAGGTACACAATAGGTATGGTGACAAAAGGAGGCTCTAGAAAATAATAGTATACATCAGGGTTAGAGTACCAGATTTATGCTCTAGGTGACGATGGAAATCCAGTTGGAATAAAATGTTAAGCAAATTCTCCTTCCCCTTGATCTGGGCCAGAATAATGCTCTAAGAAAAATTGATGTTATATATAGTTAGTGGTTGTACTGAGCTTCTGGGAATGATTAATATAATATATAGTTTATATTTCATATTGGGGGTCTATACACAAAGAGTATAATCTTTGTTTATATTTCAAAATGATACTCTGTATCTAGATAGGATGGTATACCATCTTGGATGTATGGTGGACTGATACTCTGCATCCATGGATTAGTTACTAGAATAATTCTCTTTGGAATGATGGTTTTGAACCATGGATTAGATGTTAGACTTATAGTCCCAGAATTATAGTTTTGATATATTTTTTATATACATGATTGATTTTCCAAGAATTATTGATTGTATATATAATTTAGGCATTGGATTGATGATTGAGTCAGTTTTTATAGAAAACATGATATATTCATTGCGGTCATGAGGAAATATTATGGGATGACTTAGATCAGTATCTTAGATGATAAGATTATCATAGGATGGTTCCCTAGAGTTTTTAGGTATAGTTGTGGATTCCACGGATATGGATACCACATGTTATTTTGGATGCACAGTAATGGATACATTATCAGATACATCCCATCATTAGCATAAATAGGTAAGATTGATTGAGTTATTAGACCTAAGGATTGTCGATTGTTTTAATTTTTATTTTTTTCCAATTATTAATAGGAAAGGATGAGAATATCTCATGAGAAGGAACTTATGGAGGTATTTTATAGGTTCACTATTGGGTATGGACTATTAATATTTATTTTTCACCCCTATACATGAACCTAAGTGTACGTGAAGACCTAATGCCTACTTTCTAGTTGAGCATGGATGCACGATTGATTAGTCCGAGGCCCCAATGTGCTTGGTAGAGGAGATGCTAATGTGGAGTTGACTAATTGGGTTATAGTAGCTTGATAGGGTGTTAGGGACTAGTTATGTGAGGTGTCCTAGAGTTATGAGTACGACCTATTGAATTTATTTTTATTTTATTTATTTTTGGATATTCTATCATCCTAGTGGGTGATATAGATTTTTTGTATAGAATTGCTATTTGGGCCTTTACAATATTTCATATTATTCCTGCATGCCTTAGTTTTATTTATTTATTATTCTACATAATTTTATGTGTATGATGTTTGGTTATTAATTTAAATGTTTTCACCTAGATATGGGGTATAGTATCCTTAATGATCCACTATAAATCCCCACTGCTAGTCATAACCCTCTAGAGTATGAGGAGGTGTGCTTGAGGTCTTTTGGTGAATCAGCTCGGAGCACTAGGTTAGTGGAATCAAGTTTAGGGTATTATAATTTGGTATTAGAGGAAACAAATTCATTTTATTTTTCTATTTATGGTTTTTTAGATAGAAGATATTGGAATATATCAGATCTTATGATGGTTATCATTTTGGTGCATCATGAACACCTATTCCGATAGTAATTATATCTTATTGGGGACTAGGACTGATGTTCTAGATTTCTGATGTTATGGTTGTATATTATCTTCACTTCAATATATGCACATGTTATTTTGGTTTTTATGGTTTATGATGGATTTCAGGGTCTTGGATGGTAAATTAGAGGTTTGTGATTTAGTTTAGACTCTTATCCTTTAATGAAAAAAGGTGTCTCAGGTACCATGTTATACATTTAGGATCAACATGTTATAGGACTACTAGTGTGTGATTTTATGGATCTTCTTATAATGGAATGTTGGGTGGATCCAGAGTGTGGTGATTGATTATGAGTAGACTAGTGTAGTTTTTGTGCGCAATTGGTGAAGTGAACATGGTAAGTATAAATCGTAGGCGTATTTTGGTTGGACCCCTTGTGAACAGGTTTTTTTGGGATTGATTTCATGTCTGGGTCCTTTAGGAAGTAGTCTGATGTGTAGATTCTTTGGAAGGATGTACATCCTAGTTATGGGATTTTTGTTGGAATAGAATTCATTTATAGTGTGAGAACCTATAAAAGGTCATTTAGGTTTTTATGTCATGTGATGATGATATGGGTGCATGTATATGCTCTAGAGTTGTGTCTTTTTGGGAGTTATATTAGAATAAGGTGTTTAGATCTACTAAATTGATGTGAGACTTGGTTGGTAGTGCAACGTGAGAGTGCCTAGTTGTGTTTCTCATGACTCTAGAGTGGGGATTCATAGTCATTTAACTTTTTTAGGGTGACCTATGAGAGGTTTCAACTGAGTTATGAGTGTCTTTGGGTACTCAAGGTACAAATGGATGATTTGGACTCTTGAAAATGGTGCATGAAGGGTTTATTTGGGTTTGAGATTTAGGGTTGTTGGATAATTTTTTTTAGATAGTAAACTTATGTTTCAGGGTTTCCTTCTTGTGGTTGGTTTAAGAGGGACCAGTTTTATCAGGTGCAATCCAAGGAAATGGTTGTGTAGAAGAGTTAAGCCTAGTGATTTTGAGTTAGATCAGGAGCACACGATGTGCTCGAGTTTTTGTGGTTAGGGATTTTGTGGAGAGTTTTTATGAGAATTTTCTCACTAGAGTCGAATATGGTTTTGTGCTTGGAATACAAAAGGGTATGTAATGGGGTTGTGATAAAGGAATCTTAGAGACACTAGCACTAGTGATGTGGATCCATTTTATTATAGATCTAATATTACAGGAGTATATTCCCATGTTGATTGAGTTGGAAAGAAAAAAGATCAGTGGGATGATAATCCATGCAGGTGTGATGAGAGGATTATTGTAATGGTGAACTAAGGCCCTTGGATTGAATTTTGATGTTCTAGAATTGATGAGGTTGTAGTGTAATTCCACAATGACATCTTTGTATACTCAGAGTTCGGAGATGATCATGACCAATATATTTATATCATCATGAGTATACAAAAAGAGAACCAGATTTATGTGATGTTATAGATATTATTACATGGACTGATAAGAGGCATCCTGGAGGTTGTGCTCATGGAGAATTTTGTGTGAAGCCGTATAGTGGAGAGTGCACCAACATATTTCTATAGGTAAGGTCCCAAAGACAGATTAGATATTAATGAATACCATGGCTTTATTCTTTTATTCTAGGAATGGGCAATAATAGATGTGTGATTTTTTTCTCTAGAGGGAGTGAGATGGACATTTATTATTTTGAGGATTGGTTATGATTTTTGGGAATTGGCTATGGAAAATATGCTTGGTTGTGTGGTGAAAATTAGGTGATTTCTATAGTTATGGGCACAATGAGTTTGATGAAAAGTTTTAAATAATGATATGGAATATTGGGATGGACAGGTGTTGTTAGGCACCGTCCTAGTGGGTTTTTAATGGTTCAAAGCAGTGGCTTGGCCTTCAATGTGTTTTATGCCCTCTATTAGAAGTTGTGTAGAGAAAATCATTTGGTGTATCTAAGTAGAATGAAATGATTTGATCATGATTTGATGACCAATGTGATTTAGGAAAGACCATTTAGGATTTTCTAGGATGATATGGTTTATGATTGGGAGGTATTAAAGACCCATGTTTTTCTTGGATTTGGAATTTGTCCAGAAATTTGAATTTTCGTTTTCGGGTGCTCATGAGGCTTAAAATGGTCGTTTTACCCAAGAAAATGATCTCAAAATATTTCTCTGACCACTCCATTGGTTTTGGAATATTTATTTTATACTAGGGTAAGATTTTGGAGGAATTCATAGCTCGTTGAGTTTTGGGGGAATATTTAATATTTAATTAATTAAATATTAAATTATTCACGTAGGTTTGGGTGGTGATAAATTTTGAATGAAGAATATAATTGTGATTATAGATCTATGGTTGATTATAGAATGGGGATTTTCTTGGTGAGTTATAAACTCATTTCAGTTTCTGGAACTCAAGAAAAATATTAAAAGGAAATTAATTATTTAATTATTTAAAATAAACAAACAAATCAAAAATACCCCCCCCCCCAATTTTGGGTTCTTATACAAAGTAGGGGGTTTCATATGCATATGATTAATATAAAAGTAGGGGAAGGAGAATGTGGTGCCTGTGGACATTTTCCTTGGTTTAGACCAGGACCAGACCAAGTTGTAATAGCTTCTGAGAGAAAATTAAGAACCAAAGCTTCAATATTTACTCCCTCGGGTAGTCAGTTTTTGAGTTTTATGCCCGGGTCCACATATATTTTTGGTTGTAATGTATTGAATCACAATTAAAACTAGAAAGGACCGCATGGGGTTCATTCATTCCTATTTAGAAAAAAATTGGTGGTTTGGGTGGTTCGTAAGAGTTTACCATTCCAATACCCCGACTACATGACTTGTGGTTTTAAGAACAAAAATCATATGTTCTTCATATTCAAGGAAGAAGATAATAATAATAATGCATGGAATGTAGTATGAAGGACAAACCATGTAGTTTCACTTAACATATGTCTAAGTACATGGCCAAATGTCCCGTGAAGGTATACAGGTAGACCCCATGAGGGTGACACACCATTTGTGTGAGTACACATCCAGATAGGGGAACATGGATACACTATGCATGGTATGTGGGTAGGTAACCCATGTAGGTTTCAAACCATGTACCTAACTTACAGTCCATGTATTTGGTGTTTAAATGATAGGTTAGTCAGGAGTACACTCCCATGTGGGGCTATAGGAGAACACACTTTGTTTTTGGGAATACATGCCATGTGTTTCTCTTTGTTTACCCCTTTAAGGGAGTTTTTGGTGTTTTGTTCCTCAGGTATATAATCAGACATGATAGGAGTCTATTAAAATCGTTCTTTCATGTAGACTGTGATTGTGGGATCCTTTCTACATATATAGGTTTTCTAGATAGTGTTTTGTATTATGGTAGTTTAGTTGGAGGATTTACTAAAGGTTTGGATTTAGAATCCTATCGTCAAATGGGATGTTAGCTATGATATTAGGTGAGTATTTTGAGATTAATTATTATCCTGACCCATTTTTTTCTTGTAGAGATGATTTAGGTTCATTTATGAATCCCATGAGGTGGTATTTGAGTAGAATATCTTGGGAAATATTGGGTTATCCCAACAAATTATGGCAGGTTTCTCAAGGATTAGAATAATGAGATTTCGATCAGTTGGACTTAGATAATGTCATATATTATTGGTTATGGCCAGGTGTTATTGTGTTTTTGAGTTGAGTCTGATGGAATCATACGGATTTTAATGGTGAGATTATTTTCGGTTAAGTCGTTAATGGATTCTATGGTAAGCTATTAAAAATTCACCCACAACATGGGTTCTTTTTTGGAAGTCATGTTGGAATTTTTCCTATTGAGGATCAGTTGGAGCCCACTGGGGACCAAGAGATGATGTTTCATATAGTAGGGTGTGTCTTGAGAGTTTTTTTACCATGTATTATAAGGGGATTCCTCCACATGAGTATTATTTCTGAAGATATAAGAAAGTATTCTTCTATTTATTTGTCGTTTCATCGGTCTAAGTGCGGGACTGATTGAATGGACATCCATCACCGAGGGTGTTTGATTATTTAGTTTGGTTATGGGTGTTCCCTTAGGACCCAAGGTGATGAATTAGCTAATGGGGATAATATATTTATAAACGATATGTAAATTTACCCATCCCTTAACTTGTTCTTGTTTGTTGAGTATGAGACTTTCATTATGAATACATGGATATTTGGTATGGTTGTGTTTCCATGTTTTGGATCCCGATTTATTAGTAAGGGTTGTGATAATTATGAGAGATGGACATATGATCAATAAGTATGGCCATAGATATCTATAACTGATATTTTTTGACTAAAGATCTGAATCAAAAGTGAGATATTGAGTATTATTGGAGTGTTGGTCCGAGGTTTCGAGCACGCCACTTTATACTATTGATTACAGTGGATTTGATGTCACATGTATGTGGTTTGGTGAAGGGAAGATTCTCTAGGAACATGATGTATACTATGGTTATGGTTTCAGAATAAGGTTCTAAACACAGATAATATACTTCATGGTCAGATAATAAGAAATATTCTTTGGGTGATGATGTCATTCCAAGTGGAATGGGATAGTGGAATGATGTTCCTTATCCTTTGGATGGGATATACCATTACTATGGGAACCACTGATGATATATATATATATGGTTTATAGGCCATGTTTCTAGCCATGGATTGTATATTATATGTTTTATGTGTCAGACTAAGTATCTAATGATAGATAGTATACTTTATTGTATATGTTCCACATAGATTCGTTGGGGATTAAAGGTATACCATCTAAGAATTATTATGGGATGATTCTCTGAATCCATTGTTTAGATTTGGAATTAATTCTCTAATAATGATGGTTTTGACCCATGGTTTATATGATGATATCATTCTACTAATATGATGGTTTTCATATATGGTTTTGCAATAGACTGATGCTCCATGAATGGTTTATTTAGATATATAATTTAGGAACATTACCAATACTCACACAGTTATATTTAGGATGCATGAGATATTGTTTTTGGTCATGAGGACATGGTATGGGATGACTTAGACCAATATCCCTGAAGATAAAACTATTTTAGGATGGGTCCCCAAAATATTTAAGTTTGGTTGCATTTTCCACATATATGGATCTTGTGGGTTTTTTAGGATGCATGATTATGGATACATGCCCAAAAACAATTTGACATACTCCAAAGTAGTATGGCCGATTGAGATATTGGACCTAAGGATGGAAAACTATTTTATTTGTATTTTTTCTAGTTATGTACCAAAAAGGATAATCATAAATCATGTTCATGCACTTAGGTATATAGTTTATTGGTTCTCCATTGGGCGTGGACTAATGTGATTTATTTTTCACCCTTGTATGTGGACCACGGTGCATGTGCAGACCATATGTCTGCTTTTAGGTTGAGCACATATGTTCAATGGATTAGGATGAGGCCCTGAATTACATGGTTGATGGGGATACTCATGTGGAGTCAACATGTAAGGCTAGAGTAGATTTTTTGGGTTTTGAAGACTGGGTATGTTAGGTGGACCAGATTTCGAAGTAGGGACTGATGTATTTTTTTTAATTTATTTTTTGTATATGGGATCATCCTAGTTAGTGATTGAGGTTGTATGTATAGAATGACTGCTTGAGACTTTATTGTATTTCATTTTATTATAACATACCTTGTTTTAAATTTATTTATTCTTCCACATACACTAGTGTGTATGATTTTTGGTTTTTTTTTGGTTGTGCACTCTAATATGGGTGTATAGTCTACTTACAGATTCACTTTTGACCACCTCTACTTTTTAGAAGCCTCCGACATATAAGAAGGCATGATTGAGGACTTGTAGAAAACCAGCTCTGGGAATAGAGTTAGTGGCATTAGGGTTGAGACATTACATTAATATAAAGAACCATATATGAAAATCTCCATAAAAACAAATGATTTAATAAATAGATTCATAGGTTGTACTAGATGTATCATATATAAAAAATGAAGGTATCCTAGTGAAATATATCATCATAGTTTTTTTTTCAAATTTATATTTTTGATATTAATATAACCATTTTGGTTTTTATTTTTGGTCAAAAAAATAAAAAATATTATTTTGAGAATTATATATATATATCTAGAAATGACCATGTTTTATAATTAAGAAATAGAGAATACGTAAATGGTTGAAAATAAAAATATATGGCTTTTATGGTGGAAATGTTAAGTCTCATTATCCTATATAATTTAGTGAGGTTGATATATTTATAGGTTTTAAATATTAATTCACACAACTATTTTCATTAGTGAAGGATGTTATTAATGATATTTTGGTATTTTTTTATAAAATTTAGGAGGAATAGTGAAAATAATTATGATTTTTCGTTAATAGTATTTTTTGATGGTTTGGAAACATATAATAAATATTATCAATAGCTTTTAAAATTTATTTCTTGACAAGGCTATATTTTTATTGATAACTGTTTAAGATGAAATGATTTGGGGATAGTTAAATATTTGGTTTATTATAAGAATGATGTCGAGATAATAAATGGTTTATTGATTTTGAAAAAAAATAAGTTACATAGTACTAGTAAAATTGTGATTGTTAATTTATTTGTCATATTTTTTAGTAATGTTTATCACATTAACTAGATTTTTGTATATATTAACTAGTGTGTGAATTTATGACCCACTGATTAATACAATTTTAAGGTTAAAAATAGTGTTAATTTTAGGATGGATATATGGGTTTTTTTTGTTTTTTAATATCTTATAGGTTTATATGGTTTTTGTAATGATATAATTTGGAGAATTCATGATTATGTTATATACATATTTTAGTATATAATTTCATGAAAAATTAATATTATTTGAGGATTTACAAGGAACTTAATATAGCCTATAAAACTAAGGTAGATTCCATATTAGATTATATATATTGAATGAAAAATATTTTATGAAATCCCTCACCTATGTTCATCAATGAGTAATATTTAAAATTGTGAGTTTAGAAATTACATAAGGGGGTAGAATTTAATTGCTCATGAATTTGAAATATATTTACCACTAAATTAATACTATCTTTGATATTTTATTTGAAAAGAAACATTAGACTAAAATGAGAGTCAAATATTATATAATTATTATTAAAACAATTTTAAAATAATTAAATATATAGTAACTAAAAATATATTAAATAATTAAAAATTTCTATTTTTAGAAGATAAATTATTAATTTTCAAAATGTTTTTTTTGTTTTGAAATACATATTTTTTATTTTTTGGGTAACTTATCCTTATTAGCTAAATTAAAAAATTATAAAATAATATTATTATAATATATGGTATTTTAGTATATTTACGAATATTTTAAAATTCATTATAATATATATGAATATTATTTTAAAAAAAAATACAGTGTTCAAAATTGTCAATTCTCAATATTTTTTTTATCATTATAGATTTTTTATTTTAATTCAAAATAAAATTATATATTTTTCTAATTATAAATTATTTAAAAATAATTATTTATTTTAATTTATAATTTCATAATTATCATTATATGAAATTTTTGGGATTATTCAAAAATATATTATTTTTCTGTCAATTATGAACAATATATTTTTACCAAGATTATAAATTTTATAACTTAATCAATATATTAGAAAGGCCTAGAAGATTAGAAAAACTTTTAAAATGGTAAAATTTTTTTTAATACCCAAGAATATTTAATTTAATATATTGACTTCAACTTATAAATCATATTTTTAATTATTTGATATATGTAACATTTTTTCCAATTTAAAGAAGGTTTTTGGCTATTTCCTATAATTATAAAATATTAATTTAAAATTTAGTATTTCATTTATTTGGATGAAAAAAATTATTTTTTGACAATAAAAAAAAATTTATTCTATGGAATTTAATAGTGTTGAAAATTTTAAGCTTCATATAAATTTTAGGTGTAAAAAATCATTTTTAAAAAAATATTATTATGTGTCTTTTGAATTAATTATGAAACTATAATTTGTAAATGATAGAGATTTTATTGGATAAAATGGAATTTAAATTTGAAATTATCATGGTCAAATGATTTAATATGACCATGTTTTATGTTTGTTCATTATGATTAATGAGAAAGCCAAAGAAAAATTAATACTATGTTTAAAGTACAATTGGGTAATGGTTAAAAATGTAAAATGTAAAATCCTTACATAACACACACATTTATACATAATGAGTGATTTAGAGGTGTGTAATTAAATTATATATCTCCACTTAATATTTTAATATTTTAGAACCATTAATCCATGAAAACAAATATTCCATTATGGAAAAGTTATTGGTGCTCCCAAAATTACCCTTCTCTTCACTTATAAAAGGATAAAGCATGTACCAATTAATAGAACCCTTATTCATTCAAAAATATTCCTAAAAATCAAAAAAAAATTCTCCTCCTATAATCTTATCTCATTTTCATAATCCTATTATCTCAATTTTATTGCATAAGGTCACTATATCAAAGGATATTTCAAGTATAATTCTTAAGTTCTCAATGTGAGAATTTGTTAGTCCATTGCCTTTTTCATAATATTTCACTTCCCACTTTGTTAAATAAACACTAATATAATTATAGAACTATTATTTTTGTAATTTAATATTATTATATTAATTTAATTTCTAGTTTTCAATCCTTTTCATCCACTCATAAAAAGAAAACAATATCAATCTTGAGTATATTTGAATTACTACCTCCAATAATGGTTTGGATTTCCTTCACATAATCATCTCTGAGGGTCAGTGAAAATGATAAATTTGATGAATTAATATGGTTCCAATGTCCCAATTATAATTTTGAAATTATAATTTTCCATATAATTTCATTCCAATACATTCTTTAAGGAAATTGAAATGTTAATCGTTTCTATAAGGGGACTACAACATCCATGAATGGGAATTTTCATTTTCAATCATGAAACTTCACATAAGGTTCAATAAAATTGAAACAATACACATCATTGTGGGTTATGTATTTTAGATTGAACATGAAATTATCATATTTTTATGGATATTTTTGGGAATCGGGTGTTGAATTGTGCTGTTACCTATTTAATCATTTGGAAGAAGTGTTTTTTTCACATGAACAAACTCTCAGTGAGAGGTCAAAGTTCATAATTTTGGAGAAGAAGTAACAAAATAATGTGGTCTTGTAATTTAGTAACTCTCTAGATGATTGGGTTGTAATTATATTGGTTTCCCATTTTCAATCATCAGAAAAACCATTAGGGCACATTGGGAGTCATTATATGGTGGAACGTTTTCAGTTTTTAGTCATGGAAGGCCACATATAATTTTCTAACATTGTTAAACTTTTTCAGGGATTTACGGTTATGCACTACCATCTTATTACCTCCAAGAGATCTCCATGATGTGGGGTAAATATACCCTCAAATCATTATAAAATCAGAATGAGATATTTCATTCTGCTATAATCTTGATCTCATTCATCCTCATTTAGGAGTAGGTTGTTGTAACGTTATTCATGGATCAACCTTTTTTTAGGTTATTCCCCATGGTAGCCATCTAAGGTATCAATTATCTTAATATAATCCTCACTCTTATAATATTAATTTCCAATTTTTCATGTTAGATTTCTATATTGTAGAATTGGATGAAAATTCTATCAAATATTGACAGATTGACAAAGAATTGATAAGATTTGGATGGATAAAGGTTGTCATGTGGTGAAGAAGATGTGTTATAGTTGGGATTTTTAATGATTTTATGTCCCTTCATGATCTCTTCCCTTTGTTTTTTTCAAATTGAGTTAAATTATTCAATATACCAAGTAACTATATTGGTGAACTTTCCTATCTTAGAAATTGAAGTATCCTGGATGTGTCTTAAATATAGTTGGTTGATGTTGTAGATAAGTCATACCGCTAAATTGGTTTCCTTCCAAAGGATCCAGTTAAAATATATTAAAATTTTCTTCATGGTTTTTCTAAATGATATGGTGTTTTCCCAAAATTAATTTAAAATCATGTTATAAACCCCCCATGGATGTTCATTCGTTGTTCCTTTTAGGTGGTAATAACTGATATATCCTTCAACAAGTATTCATTCCACCTATGAAAATGAGTTTCAATATAATATTTTAATAAATTATAATTTAGTTATAATTAATTATTTTTTATTTTAGGCGAATAAGTATAACCTCGTATTGATCATTGGATGTATAATTTATATGGAAAACTATTAAAACTTTTCTATGATTTTCATTGTTTGGTATTTGACTCTATTTTAGGTAAGTGGTGTTGCGTACTCTACCATGAGATATTATTCATGTTTATTATAATTTGGTATGAGGATCACCACCTTAGGTGAATGACCATTGATTCATATTTATTTATTAATTATATGAAATGGGTAATTAATTAACGATATCTAGTCTTAATTAACTAATGGAACCTTGAAAAAATTAAATTAAGAGACCATGATCTAGGAAAAATTATTTAATGAATTACCTTTCAAAACTAATTAAACTAATATGATTAATTAAATAAAAATATTCTAGGGAAATGTTGGACCTTGTGTACTAGCTTATTACCTAGTCATTAATGGTTGATGTTTGATCGATACATTATTTGACTCTGTGATAACATAGTATTGTATGTATAACATAAGTCCATATGTGATGCCTCCATAACCTATGTGTCTGTAGCCTATATAAATTTATTTGATGCCTTAATTTCATGTTTCTATAACCTTTATGACAATGTTTGATTCCTTGATAACATGTGTGTTTTATAGTCACGAGTACTATGTTTGATGTTCAATCACATGAGGTGTTCATGTGTAGTCCTGAGTTACCAATGTCTGATGTTTCTCATATATATATTTAGATTATATCTAAATCTTACTTACTATGACATGATATTTTTCCAATATTCATGTATATATTTATATCATGTGTTGTTTCTATATCTTCTACTATTTAGCTTTCAATTGGTGCCTTGATATTTGATTAATATGGTCTAAATTTCCTTAAAGGCTATCATGGATATCACTGAAGAGGGATGTTCATAGTTGAATACTTGGATAAGAAATAGTTTTTTTTTCCTAGGGAATTGAGATTAGAATTATGTTATATAAACATCCTTAGTCATGGCTATCCCTATAGAGGGATGCAGAAATATTTCTAGTCATCCAATCGATAGGAGAACATGGCTATCCAATCATGTTCGATGTGCATAGAAAATAGGTTTGTTGAGTATGTTGGTAAAATTCATGGTTTTACTTCCATAATGTGATTGAAGTAAGTAGAGGAAGTGTTCAAGACCTGAAACATGTGTTAAATTTATATTTACTTGGTTTATTTATTATTCTAATTTATTTGTTTACATTATAATAATATTATTCCATGGATTTAAACTGAATATACTAGTTGGGTGCTATACCATATTGGAGGTGTCATATTATGTTGTACTCAAACCCTAATTGTGTGGCCATTATAGTAGGGTACCCAAGTATCCCCCACATATTACAACTACAATTTGGGTTGTGTCCTAGGTTTGATAATTATTGGGATAGCTTATCATGAGTCTAGAGATTAGGATCAGGTGAGGCTTAGAGTTATATAGAATCATATAATTTTATTCATTTACACTATTAATTTGGTCAGTCTTTTGGGAGACCGGTTTCTTGTTCGATTTGTGGCTATTGAGACTTTTGGTTCCAGTTTCATTCATACATTTGGAATTTAATTATATTTATTATTACTCTAATTTTATACTATTTATATGTTTAGTGATTTATTTGTTATTTTTTACTCTGATTTTGGGTACAGTATCCCCATGGTTTCTAGTATAGACCCTCACTTCTAGTCGATATAATCTGGTGTACAAATAGCCATGTCGGAGGTTACAAGAAATTTTAGCTTCAACCCGATGATTATGATTTGGATGTTACAAAATTTCATCAAGGGAAGATTCTTTTTTCAATTTTTGGGAGTTCTTAGATAGGTTTAATGGTAATTTTCCAGAGCCCATGATGAAACTCACTCTGTTACATCCTGAGCACCTATCTTGAGGGAAGACATTGTTCCTAAGGCTAAGGATTGATGTTCTTAGTTTGCAGTACTGTGATCATGCGTTTTCACCTCATGTGACACACATGGATTTTGATTATGTGATTTCATAAGGATTTGAATCATATTCATATTGTAAAGAGGTGTTGCTACATCCTATTCCTCACATAGTTTTCTTAAGGAATATATACTATTTTATAAGATTGTACTCATAATGTATGAATAAGATAAATTAGGTCAACAACATATATTGATATTAAACAAATTAGTTCTTGGTAAAATTATACTTGGTTGAAACCCCTTTCATTTCTATATCTTATATTATGTCATGCGATACTATAGTATGGTTAACCATGGTAATGATAATGATGGCGATGGTGATGATTGAAAAAATGAATCCACTATATGTTCAGTTAATGTTGTGTACCTTTTTAGGTAATATTTTGGAAATAATTTCTTTAGGAATATCATGCTAGTATCCTTTATATAGTGGTAAATTATTGGGCCACATTTGTTCAATGTGGAGTTATCCATCTATCACTATTTGTAATCCTATTAAACTGAACTGATGATCGTTTACTCAATGCAGATTGTCAAAGTAAAAATCCATCATGGAATGTATCTAGATATGTTCTTAGATTATTCTCCATGGGTTTTGAACCTTAGTAAAAACATGTAAGGGTGTTTTTTAAGAAATTATTTCCTTAGAAATGTAAATATGGTTACAAGTGAATTGGAATCTTACACTACTTGGAAGTAACCTAATAGAGGATAATCTTTCCAAAATGATTTTTAAGGTTAACACCTTAGGGATAGTTTTTATAGATGAGAATGATCTGTACATGTGGGTAATTGTTTATTGTCTACACGAAAGTTCTTTTAAGTTTCCTTACAAACCATATGCATTAGATAACATCTAGATATAGTACATGTGATATAATGTTTTATTTTAGGGAACTTAGATACTTTAGGCATTAAGATTTGGGTCAGGGGTTTTTAACTAGTTGGATTAGAATCCAACTCTATTTGGACAGTTATTGAAGATCCTAGGTGGGAAAACATAGGAGAGTTTGAGCATTGGTTGTAACAACCAAATCTTCCATGGTACGATTCTCTTTAATAATACAGTAGCATGTGTTGTACGTAATTTCGAGATTCTAACACACTGCAACCAATCAAAGTAGCTGTTATGAATATTAATACCCACTTTTTGAAATTTTATAAATTATATATCTCAAAATGGACTTCATTTTTGGATTTGGAATATCCAAATTAGCCTAGGGTGAAATTTTGGTACTTTTCGGATAAATTTTATTTTTTGATGAATAGTGAAAATTAGTAAATTTTAATTAAAAACATCTTTTATAATTGAAATAATTAAAAATGATAAATCATGAATTTGAGTGGGTTTAAAGTATATTTAGAATATATTTTTACCATTTAATACAATTTTTTTCATTTGACAAAATTTCATAATTAAACCGGACATAAACAAGTGTCAATCTTTTGATACTTATTATCTCTTAAAAACACGCTTTTTTTTCACAATAGGAATTAGTTTTAAATTAATTTTTTCCACTTCTATGTTTTGAATTTGGAAAAATGGATTCCAAATTTGGAATCAGGATTTCCAAACTATGTAAATAGGTAACTTTTATTTATAGACATTTTGAATAATTAATTCGGTATATATTTTATTTACCATGGTTAAAATGTAAATCCGGTAAAGAAGGTTAAAACAAATAATATTATAATAATAATGAATTACCCTAAAACGTGTCCTAACCTTATTTTTTGATACATTTCCGACCATGGGAATCTTTGGGTCGATTTTGGGACCCCATTGATCCACTTGTAGGTGATAAGGACACTTTATATTAATTAAGTTAAAATAAATACAAAAATCACATAAGCATATAACTTTTAGAAAAACATTTTTTACATAAGGTTATATATGTTAAATATTCAACTATAAATATTAATTAGAAATATAAAACTATTTCCTACATAATGGAATTTTATCTATAATTTTTAGGAATTTAATAATTAAATTTATTTATGACACAATAATGATGTTGTATTTTTCTTATAAATGAAAGAATCAAATAATTGTTATTATAAATGTTAAAATAAATATAATTTAAAGTTTTGATGGAATACATGAATTTTATTGGTTAATATGATATGATAGGATTGATTAAAACAATTTCGTTCGAATTAATAATGTTGTTATGACTTTAACAAAAATAAATTATTGAATAGTGTCAAAATTGACATAAATGAGTTTTTAAAAAAAATATTATTTTAGTAATTGATATTATATTCCTAAAAATATAAGGTTCGGCCAAATGACTTATATCATGATAGGTGTATCATTAATGGACCACTTGGGGGTATCTAGGATGTGTATAGTATGTTCATTAACTATATAATATAAAAATACAAGGTGACATGGTAAATGTCAAACTAATTAACTATGAATTAAAACTAAATGATATGGTTAATATAATGAATCAAACCTATATAAAATCTATTGGTTGAAATGATTTAGACCCATACCCACCATATAATTTTAATAATCAACTTTGGAGCCATTAGAAACTGAATATAGATTTATTATAAAATAATATTTATAGCTTTTCCTAAGGTACCCCTCACTCCTCTTATAAAAGGAAACCACTTCTAACCAATTATTCACACCTTCAAAGCCTTTTGGATCGGCCAAACCCTGCCCAAATATCCTCTCAACTTTTATTATTTCAATCTAGAGGCCTTATTTTGATCACAAAGACAATCTAAGGATGCCTTTTGATCAAATCAAAAGGAAGAACCTGAAGAAGAGGTAATGTTTTCACCACCCTCTTTCAAGTTCATTTCTTATTCAACTCCTTCTTTCATTGTTATTCCCATTCTAAAATAATAACTCTAGTAACATCTATATACTATGATTTTATTATAAATATGGTACAACCATATAAATTATTCTATCCATCCTTTTAATGACATGTCACCATACGTGCGTACGTACGGCTTACCGTCTCCACGTCATGGTGTAATTGTTATTCAAAACATTATTATTTGGATTGGTATAATAATGAATCTTAATTCATGTAAATAATAAATATAACATTATAAGTATTCTGTATATATGATATAATATCCAATTATATATTATTTTAATATGAAAAGAGTGATATTGTCGCTCATACGTACGTACGGACTACCGTCTCCATGAATGTGATGAGATTCATTCTCCATCGTATCCTTTCAAGTATAATTCTCATTTGATGATTAAAAATAATTATTAAGTACTTTATATCATTGTTGATATTAATAAGACAAAAACTATCCATAACAAACATGTCTTATGTAACAAAACATATAAAAGAAAATGGGTAAGTTAACACCCGAAACGACGATAATACTAAGATATTATTAACAAAGCAATGTTAAAAGATCATATATGATATCATATTAATGTATATGATTGTTTTATAATTTAATAAAACTTATTTCACCATTATACATGAGGTTAACGTACCCAAAACAAAGGAAAAGTACAGTGTAAGGGTTTTTCATCTCACTCTTTATTTCCGTGAGATTCATGCCATATTGCCACTATTACCTTTTCTGTTGTGTATGTACTGCCCATAATTGTATTATTTATGTAATACACTTTAATTTATGTGTGTTTAAATATTCACTGTATGATACCTCTTTCATGGGGTGTATGTTTCGTATGTTACCAAATTGGTAAGGGTTTATTTCACAATCTCTTCATTTTTCGAGGTTGTTAATACGTAATTACCTACCGGGACCTCTTTATCATCCGTATCCATTTTTCTTAAAAATGTATTTCAAAAAACTCTTACTATTTTACAGAATATGGGTTAAATTAATTTATACCCTTTTTTACTTTTTATAATAATCTTATAAAGCAGTCTTTACGTCATTTTCCAAAAAAGGACCTTTTATCCTTTTTGAAAAATTAAGGTATGAATGTCTTTTTTTAACTTATATGGCAGGTGTGGCTATTTTCCACCATTGTAAAATCTTATAAGCTTCCCTTACACGCTTATAAGGATATTTTCAAAGTAAAGGTTTTCTTTTATAATTATGTGATTTTTAAATTATTTAAAAAAAAGAGTTATTTCTCTCAAATTGTTTTTATTTCATCTATGTCAACATCCTTTGATGGATTTTAAGATTATTTGAAGTTGTTTTATTATGATACAAAACTTCCATATTGTTTTGAAGGTTTTGTGATCTGTTTGACTATGGATGTGTTATTTTTATACCATTCATAGTTTATGGAGAAATTATTTACATTTTGTGTGCTAGTTTTAACACGAATGTCTATGTTATATTTCATCAGCTTCTTAAGATGAATGTGTTGGACTAGTATGTTCTGGGTAGGGGACTGGTAAAAGTAAGCCCTTTGGGTTGGTGTCTAGTTATTAGAGGCAGTCCGGGTTGGTGTCTGGTTATTATAGGCACTCTGGGTTTGTGTCCGGTTATTAGAGGCACTCCGGGATGGTGTTCAGTTATTAGAGGCACTCCGGGTTGGAGTTCGGTTACAGAGGCTCTCCGGGTTGGGTTCCGGTTACAGTTATCCATTAGGTCTTGGCACAAGGCCATGACACATAAATTAATGTTCGGAATTATGCACTCCATCATTATGAAAGTGGTTATTGATATTTCATTTGATTATTCGACTAGTAGAATATCAATGTGAATAAGTAAATGGAATTATTTTATTTTATCTTTTCCATATTATTTTAAAGTTAAAGTTTTAAAGGCTTTTTTTTAGTTATACATTGACTCAAATGTTTATGCTTATTTATGAAAGATTCCGCTATATTGTTATCCTTACTGAGCATCTGAGCACACCCCTTTATAGGTTTTATTTTTCCCAGGATGTGAAGAAATATATTATGACTGACCTGAAGGGATAGTATGAAGGGGATATGAGTTTGAACTATGGATACTACATTAATGTAGTTTTTCACATTATGATGTAATTTAAACCTTATGAATATATCTAGTGATTCCAAGTCTACAAAACTAATCAGTCTTTCGAGACTTGATCTTTTTTTATCACGACAATGTTATGTAATAATGCATCGAATCTGGGTAACTGGGGTCGGGGAATTACAGTTGGTATTAGAGGAGGTTTAGTACATACCTTGGAAGCTAGATTTAGATAAACTCTGATTAGAGCACATAAAACTAAGATGGACTTTGAGGATTAGTATAGAAGAACTTCCTAGAATTTTGGTATTGTAGAGATTTTGTGAGTTTTCCGAGAAATAGATCTTTGTCTTGATACGAGCAGGTAGATGTGGTCTATAACAGATGTACCTAGGGGTAAAACCCAAAAACACCGCATTGAGCTAGACTCGAACAGGAACCTGTGCACGACAACGGGCCATGCTTCACTCCTCGTTACGACACTCTCGGTGGACATGCTTCGAATAATTCTCATTTTCATTACAAAACATTATGAATGGTTTATGAGTATATAATTCCTCAAAGAAAACATTTTTTTTATGATTATGGATTATATTCATAAATATTTCAATTTATGTTAAGTGTTTTACTAGTATAGAATTATGTATTTTGATTCATAAACTGATCTAGTTTATGCCATTGTTTAGAAATGGTGCCTAGTGGAAGAAATGGAAATCGTATTAATGCACGCACTCCATGTAGGGATTTCCCTCCTGCTCAAGATATTAATAGTGGAGCTGGTGATGCAACTGGTACTGATCAGCTAATCACCATACTGGGACAACTCACTCAGGTTATGAATAATAACCTTACCCATATGGAGCTCCCTGACCCGCAACATGGAGGATCAATGTTAGATCGCTTCATAAGGAAACAACCACCAACATTCAATGGGAATACAAATTCCTTAGTAGCTTAGAAATGTATAAATTCCTTAGAGTAAATATTCCATGCCTTGGGGAGTAGCGAAAGGGAACAAGTTGTCATGGCAGTTTACCGCCTCACTGGAGATGCTGATCAAAGGTGGTCGTTGATTCTAAATATGAAGGAAGATGATGAAGTATAAAATATAGAATGAAGGGAGCTCAAAGTGATTTTCTTAGAAAAATACTTTCCTCATTACCATCGAGCAGATATGGAAAGGAAATTTTTGAGTCTAAGACGAAATGAGGATGATAATGTCTCAATGTGTGAGGCTAACTTTACTAGGTTAGAGAGGCATGATACAGATTATATATGTAACCCAAGAAGTAAGATTTATCGTTTATTTGATGTCTTAAAACCATTTCTTCGTCAAGAATTATTCTCATAATCTTTCACAACGTACGAAGATATAGTCTCATGTGCTATCAGGACAGAAAAGGAATTCTCTAAATCATATGACAATAAAGTAAAGCAAGAGAAGAAGAGAACGATGAAGCAAGAGATAGATAAAGGAAAAAAAGGGAAAGAAGGATTTTCCATTATGTAAAAATTTTGGGAATAAACACCCCGGTACTTGCCTAAAAGGAATTGGAGTTTGTTACAAATGTGGAGAAAAAGGTCACCAGACTCATGATTTCAAGGGAAAGAAGGAGGCTATCAATGTTGAAGGCTACAATTGTAGAGAAATGGGGCATTATGAAAATGAATTTACTAATAGTCAGGGAAACTTACCTCAGAAAAGGCCAAGGGATCAAGGCTAAGCTTATGTTGTTACTACATTTGAAGAGGAATAATTAATGTATTTGTGTTTTTTTGGACTCAAGGATTATATTCTGGTTATGAGAATAACGTGATATATATAAGGATTGTACTACAGTACGTGTTTTTTTCATTAAGGTTTTAATATTACTAAGGTAATCATATTTTTAGTATGTGACAATAAGATAAACTTTACTCAATTTGGAGAATCTTATGTTGCGATTGATTTTGGCATTTAGATACCTTTTATAGAGATTCTAGACAGAGGTACTTTGGGTAACTATAATGTTTTGGAATGGATTAAGTTGAACTTTGGATAGTATTTTTCGAGGTTAAAACATTTATTATGATTATTTTTGTAAAATTATGATTCAATATTTTTAGGAAAAGGACAACCAGCAGGTCAGGCGATAACCTGTTGCATCAGACAAAGCTGCAGGAATCGAACCGACAACAAAAGTGCGACTGGCCTTTATTACCTACCACTAGCCTACAAGAAGTCCCTAGTTATTAAAAAATATTGTTTCATTATAATAGTATGTGTTAATGTTTTTAACCTTATACTATTATGATAAATCTAATATTTTTGAGTTCTATTATCTTTTGGAGTGAAAGATGAGTTTGTGGTAAAAATAAGTTGAAGGATGAAAACTCTACTTATCATGATGTACATATGTATATTTATCTTATTCTATGAAGAAATTAATTCTTGAACTTTATGGAAGGGATATTAAGACAAAAATGTGTTATTTTAATACCTTATGTTTCGTTGAACTGATGATATTTTAAATCATCATAGATTGATGGCTTTGAGGCCCTCAATTCCACATTTGTTTGTGATTGATGACCTCAATCACTCCCTATAAATATTTACATTTTTTCCCTCTAATTACATGTCTATAATTTCCACCAATTTTCTTCTATTCGAAACCCTAATTTGGTGGTGACATTCACATTTCCTTTTCCCTCTTATTAAAACTAAATTTTATTAACCCTATTTCCGATATGAGTTTTCGAAAAAGGTATTTTCTATATTCAAACTTTTATTTTCAAAGAAAAATTTCAAATTGCGAGGATACAATTATTTGAAGTAGGGGAGAATGTAACACTCCAAGCTTCCACAGTACGAATCTCTTTGAATAATACAGTTGCGTGTGTTGTACGCAACTTTGAGATTCTAACACACCGCGACCAATCAAAGTAGCCATTATGAATATTAATACCCACTTTTTGAAATTTTATAAATTTTATCTCTCTAAATTGACTTCATTTTTGGATTCGGAATATCGAAATTAGACTAGGGTGAAATTTTGGTACTTTTCAGATAACTTTTATATTTTGATGAATAGTGAAAATTACTAAATTTTTATTAAATACAATTTTTTTAATCAAAATAATTAACATTGATAAATTATGAATTTCAGTGGTTTTAAACTATATTTAGAATATATTTTTACCATTTAATACCATGTTGGACATTGGACACAATTTCATAATTAAACTGGATATAAAAAAGTGTCAATATTTTGATAGTTATTATCTCTTAAAAACACACTTTTTGTTTTAACAACGGGAATTAATTTTAAATTATATTCTTGCACTTATGTGTTATGAATTTGGAAAATTGGATTCCTTATTTGGATTCAGGATGTCCAAATTGTTTAAATATGTAACTTTTATTTTTAGACATTTTGAATAATTATTTCGGTAAATATTTTATTTACTATAGTTAAAGGGTAAATACAGTAAATAAGGGTAAAAGAAATAATATTATAATAATAATAAATTACCTTAAAACGTGTACTAACCTTATTGGTTTATACATTTCCAAACATGGGCATCTTATCGTCTATTTTCGGACCCCATGGAGCCACTTGTAGGTGATAAGGACACTTTATATTAATTAAGTTAAAATAAATACAAAAATGACATAAGCATATACCTTTTAGAAAAAAAAATTACCTAGGGTTATATATGTTGGAATTTCAATTATAAATATTAATTAGAAGGATAAAAATATTTCCTAACTAATGGTATTTTATTTATAATTTTTAGACATTTAATAATTAAATTTGTTTATGATAGAATAACGATGCAGTATTTTCCTTATTAATGAAAGAATCAAATAATTGTTATTATAAATGTTAAAATAAATATAATTTGAAAGTTTTGATGAAATAAATTAATTATATTGGTTAAACTGACATGATATTATGGCTTAAATTAATTTTTTTAGAATTAATAAAGTTTTTAAGACTTTAACAAAAATCAATTATTGAATAGTGTAAAAATTGACATAAATGAGTTTTTAAAACAAATATTATATTATTAATTGATATTATATTTCTAAAAATATAAGGTTTGGAAAAAGGACTTATATCCTGATATTTTTATCATTAATGGACCACTTTGGGGGTCTATTGTATGTATATAGTACGTTTATTAACTATATAATATAATAATACAAAGTGACATGGTAAATGTCAAACTAATTAACTAAGAGTTAAAACTAAATGATACGGTTAATATAATGACCCAAAACTGTATAAAATATATTGGTTGAAAGTATTTCAACCCATACCCACCTTATAATTTTAATAATCAACTTTGGAGCCATTACAAACTGAATATGAATTTATTATAAAATAGTATTTCTAGCTTTTCCTAAGGTGCCCCTCAATCCTCTTATAAAAGGACACCACTTCTAACCAATTCTTCACACCTTCAAAGCCTTTTGTTTCGACCAAACCCTACCCAAAAATCCTCTCAAATTCCATCACTTCAACCTAGAGGCCTTATTTTTATCAGAAATCCAACCTAAGGAGCCCTTTTGATCAAATCAATAGGAAGAACCCGAAGAAGAAGTAATGTTTTCACCACCCTCTTTCAAGTTCCTTTCTTCTTCAACTTCTCCTTTCTTTGTTATTCCCATTATAAAATAATAACTCCAGTATCTTCTTAGACTGTGATGTTATTATAAATATGGTACAACCATATTCAGTATTCTATCCATCCTTTTAATGACATGTCACCATATGTTCGTACATACGACTTACCGTCTCCACGTCGTGGTGTAATTGTTATTCAAAACATTATTATTTGGATGGACTTAATAATGATGTGTAATTCATGAAAATAATAAATATAGCATGATAATAATTCTTTATATATGATATACTATCCAATTATATGTTATTTTAATATCAAAAGAGTGATATTGTCGCTCGTGCGTACGTATGGACTACCGTCTCCACGAACGCGATGAGATTCATTCTCCATTGTATCCATTCAAGTATAATTCTCATTTGATGATAAAAAATAATGTTTAATGACTTTATATCATTCTGTATATGAATAAGATAAAAACTATCCATAAAAAACATGGATTATGTAAGAAAACATATAAAAGAAAACAAGTAAGTTAACACCCAAAATGATAATAATACTAAGATATTATTAAAAAAGCAATGTTAAAAGATCATATATGATATCATATTAATGTATTTGATTATTTTATAATTTAATAACAATTATTTTACCATTATACAGGAGGGTAACCTACCCCCAACCAATGAAAAGTTCAAGGTAAGGGTTTTTCATCTCACTCCTTATTTTCATGAGATTCATTCCATATTACCACTATTACCTTTTGTGTGGTGTATGTACTGACTATAATTGTATTATTTTTGTAATAAACTTTAATTTATTTGTATATACATATTAATTTTATGATACCTCTTTCATGGGGTGTATGTTTCGTAAGTTACCAAATTGGTAAGGGTTTATTTCACAATCTGTTCATTATCCGAGGTTATTTATACGTAATTATCTACTGGGACCTCTTTATCATCCACATCCATGTTTCTTACAAATGTATTTCAAAACATTCTTAATATTTTATAGAATATGGTTTAATGTCATTTATACCCTTGTTATACTATTTATAAGAAGTTTATAATGCAATCATTACGTCATTTTCCATAAAAGGACCTTTTTATCCTTTTTGACAAATTAAGGTAAGAATGTATTTTTTTAACTTATAAGGCGGGTGAGGCTATTTTCCACTATTGTAAAATCTTAGAAGCTTCCCTTACACACATATAAGGACATTTTGAAAGTAAAGGTTTTCTTTTAAAATTATGTGATTTTTAAATGATTTCAAAAAAAGAGATATTTCTCTCAAATAGTTTTGATTTCATCTATGTCAACATCCTTTGATGGATTTTAAGCTTATATGAACTTGATTTATTATGATACAAAACATCCATATTTTATTGAAGTTTTTGTGATATGTTTTACTGTGGATGTGTTATTTTTATACCATTCATAGTTTATGGAGAAAGTATTTATATTTTTTGTGCTACTTTTAATACGAATGTTTATGTTATATTTCACCCTCTTCTTAAGATAAATGTTTTGGACCAATTTGTTCCGGGTTGGGGACCGGTAAAAGTAAGCCCTCCGGGTTGGTGTCTGGTTATTAGAGGAACTCCGGGTTGGTGTCTGGTTATTAGAAGCAATCCATGTTGGTGTCCGGTTATTAGAGGCACTCCAGGTTGGTGTCCGGTTATTAGAGGCACTCTGGGTTAGAGTCCGGTTACAGAGGCTCTCCGGGTTGGGTTCTGGTTATATTAATCCCTTAGGTCTTGGCACGAGGCCTTGACACAAAAATTAAAGTTTGTCGTTATTCATTCCATCATTATGAAAGTGGTTTTTGATATTAAATGTGATTATTAGACTAGTATAATATCCATGTGAATTAGTAAATGGAATTATTTCATTTTATCATTGCCATATTATTCTGAAGTTCAAGTTTTAAAGGCTTTTCTTTTAGTTATACATTGCCTCAAATGTTTATACTTATTTATGAAAGCTTCTGCTATATTGTTATCCTTACTGTTCATCTGAGCTCACCCCTTTCTATGTTTTATTTTTCACAGGATGTGAAGAAATATATTATGACTGACCTGTAGGGACAGTCTGAAGGGGATATGAGTGTGGACTATGGAGGCTAAATTATTTTATTTTTTCACTTTATGATGTAATGTAAACTTTATGAATTTATCTAGTGATTCCAAGGCTACTAAACTAATCGGTCTTTTGAGACTTGATCTTTTGTGATCATGACAATGTTATGTAATAATGCACCGACTCTGGGTAACTGGGGTCAGGGAATTACATTGGTGGATTATTAGTAGATTGAATTGACACATATGTGATAGGTGGTGAAACAATAATATCGGCTGAAAGGGTATTCCAATTCTATAGTGGAGTGTATGGAGTGAACAAGACTTGTGGGATGATGCATTTTTTTAGACAGTTAAAGGGGATTGGGAGTCCTACATAGAGATCCATTATTCTTGGGGAAATCACTTATGTTGAGTAATGAGTAATATAGTAATACATGCTAGGGATTATTTAGTTCACAAGTATTCATGAATGTAGTTTTGTGCCGACTTGGTTTAATCAGTGTAATCAGTGTGGTGAACCATCTATGGAAAATGTTTTAGGTTTTGTAGATATACCCAAAAAAAGTTCATTGAAGTAGATTACTAATAATTTTGTTTTATGTATACACTTTTAGTTAAAAAAATTCATGTTTCAAGTAAATATCATAGGCCTTTATGGCCTAGTGGTTACTACGATAGAATTTGTATTAATGGTGGTAGAAGACATCAATAATGGTTCAGGGTACCATTGTGCGGTCAACCCAAGTTCATCAATAGTGGGAATATAATAGTTTTGAGTAAAAAAATTCTTTAGGTAATGATATTTTCTTAGGTAATAAGTCATAAATAATTCCTAGGTTATTGGAAAACATCATGCACATCATGAATGGATCATGGAAAAGAGAGATCTATGTTTTGGGTATCCAGGTGTGTGAAACACCAGGTTTTTTTGACAATCGATTTTGAATGGAAACCCACATTTATTAATTGTGTTCAAAGATATAATAGTCGAGGATGAGGTAGTCCAACAAAATTACCCTAACGAAACAATAAGGATACTTCTATAGTGGGGATTATCGACCTGGTTTTGAGTGAATGATCTATCTTTTTAGAAGGGTTATTGTCTTGCGTAAAATTATCTATTGAGTGATAATGGTGTCTATGTAAGTGGGGTGATTAATAGACCTAGGAGTATATATTTCAATGATGAATTCTTAGTTTTTGACTTAGATGTAGAAATTTATTGTGACTATATGTGGACTTTATACTTACGGAAAATTGGTGCAAAATGATAAATATTTTGATCGTTGGCGTGTCAAAACAAGGTTGAAAGACTATCGGATAATGAATCTGGTTGGTAAAAAAATTTGAAAATTTCAATCAACATTTTTTATACTTAGTAAGGATGTTTGATTGAATAACTAAGACTCTATGGATTAATTATTCATGATCAATGGTTCATGGAGCATTTATTTTCTAGGTTGTGTACATTTTTAGGTAGTCAAATAGAAGTGTACCAAGTGTTGTATCCATAAGAACTAAAATTTAGTGCATCTAAAATACATGAAAGTCATAAAATTGAGTTTGAATGATGTGTTTAAGAAGAAATCAAAATAAATATCAAAATTTCAGCATGATCATGTTTTATTTAGTTTGTAATGAGACATTGGTTTGGATCAAAACAATGAATGAGGTGTTGTTATCAACAACAACCCATGTCTTGAATTTGGTCGTGTGTAATTGAACTAAACCACACTAGGAATTTAATTATACTTCCATGGAATTTATTTTACGATGATTCATATGTTAGGAAGAATATTTATTATTTGAGGGTCATCAGTTGATGATAACATGGTGTGTTAATTTCAACAGATTTTGTGATTTCATACTCATGGTGGAGAAAAATGGAAATTTTTATTGACTTATAGTATTTATTCATTGTGAAAAATAGTAGGATATTGATGTATATTCTAGAATAAATGTGGATATATGGATTTTAGTTGGTTCTCAATGATGTATTTTAGATAACTCCTTGAGAATGGTGATTGAGTTTCACTAGGAGAAATGGTTCACATACTAACACTACTTATTAAGGGAGAAAATCTCTATGGTTGGGAGATAATAATTCCATGTGCCAATATCTATGTTGAATCAAAGAGGTAACATGAACTTTAGATCTATTGGATGGATAATTTAATGAATCAAGGGTTGAACCTAGTATCTACATGTTTGAACATCTTGATGATGATAGTATACACTACAATGGAACCTTGATGGGATGATTGAGTTTAGAATCTCAACATAGGAAACCCAAAGTAGTTGTGGATAATTATATAGCCACTAGATTTCAAGTGGGATGAGTAGTAGTATGGTCTTATATAAGTAATCACCTACCAACAGGTCATTCAACACCCAGTAGCCAGTGGACCTCGACCAGTTATCCAATGTGGTGTGATGGATAGAATTAATTGGAGGTCATTTTGGTATTATTAGTCAATTAGGTATAGTAGAAATTTAATTTGGTGGATTAATTTACTGAGGTACATTCATCTATTAACTCCACTATACCTCACTCTAATATATTTATCTGTTCCGTGATAGCTCTAGGAACGACCATTAGTGAATCTGGGTGAGAGAATCCATTCTTCTTCAATGATTACCTCCTTTATCCTCATGCGGCAGAAGATCATTGTACCATTCATCGTGGATCAATCTATTGGTATGTTGTTGGCATTAAAGTCTGTTTTATACCTCAACTCTATCTAGATCATCTTCTATCTTTCCATCTTTATCATTTATTTATCATAGGATAGAACCTTATAAAAGAATTAGATGAAAAATCTATGGGATATTGATAGAATTGTCTAAAAATGAGGGATATTTAGATTAGCATGTCCCGAGGATATTCCGTGATGATTAAATTGTGCTCAAAATGGGTGTCTCGATGTTGGTATTTCCCTTGGTGATCAATTCTATGGTTTTTGGTAAAGTTAAGTAATAATTTTAAAATTTCTATGAAATTTAATTTGGAATTTTTTTTCGTCTAAGAATTTTTAGTACACCGATAGTTGATCTTACTTTATTAGATGATATTGTGGCTAAGGTACATCACATGGATTTTCTCCTTCAAATGTTTCCAATTTATTTATATTAAATTTGTTATTTTTTTGGTTTCGACATGATAAGTCTTTTCCCCCAAAAGAAGTTGGGATCTTGTTACAGGCCAACCAAAGATGGTTGTTTTGGGTTTTTATTAAGAAATTTTATCTAGAAAGTGTATAAAAAATTATGCCTTTTAAAATTGAATGCAACGTATCTTGTAATAATTTTATTACTTATAATTTATTTATAATTAAATAATTTGGGATAGGTGGTAATGATTAAAACCTATTAGAAATTGTTGGAGTCTAAATGGACATTGAAAACTCATATAACAATTTTGGGATTTTCTAAGTTTGGAAGATGACTCTATTTGAGTTAGGTGGTCTCATTTATTCTTCCATATATAATTAAACATGGTTATTTTCATGTGGTTTGATGTTCTCCACCTTGGTGACTGACCATTATTCTTATTATGTTAGAAATAATAAAAAAATTCTTCATAATGAATGATCTATAGTATTAATAAATTAAACATACCATTCCAAATGAAAATTAGTGACTTAGTGTAATGATTAATTAGCTAATGAATTCCATATCTTAAAAATTTATGTTAATATTCCAAATGAACTAATAAGGTTCCCAGGTCCACATTTGAATTATTTGGCATGTTGATTTATCATTTTTGGTCATGGTTTGACTAATTCCATGTTTGATTCCATTATCACATGTGTGTGTTTCCTATAAGACCATGTTTTATTCCTTGATCACATAAGTTTTTATCCCAAAATACCATGTTTTATTCCTTGATAAAATGTTTTTTTATCCAATTAGACCATGTTCAATCCCTCGATAACTAGTTTGTGTATAATAATAAGACCTATGTTTGATTCTTGATCATAAGA
This sequence comes from Viscum album, assembly GCA_963277665.1. Classification (NCBI taxonomy): domain Eukaryota; kingdom Viridiplantae; phylum Streptophyta; class Magnoliopsida; order Santalales; family Viscaceae; genus Viscum; species Viscum album. Next base: position 513,698,754 of record OY728145.1, read on the forward strand.
GGCATATGTGTATAGACTCAATAATTCTATGGTTGATGTTTTTCAAATATTTATTTTTTATTGGATATAAATATTTCCCAATAAAAAAAATTGTTCGATCTATATTCATATATGTATATATTTCATGTGATGTTTCTGTTCCATTTTTAGTTGATAATGTAGGTGGATGGTTGATATTTTATCTATTTAGTATAAACGTCCTTAAATTTGGGTGATGACATACCTATAGAGAGATGCATATATTTTAGAAAAAATCCATAAAGTCTTCATATACGTGATATTTGGGTGATTTTTGTGTTAAAAATCGATATTACCGTGAATGAGTTTGGTTTATGTTGCCAAAGTAAGTTTTTAAGCTGGCATTGTTTCCATTATTTACCAAATTTTTGGGCCTCCAAATCCAGAGTTTTTTTAAAGGAAGATTTTATTCAAAGGATTCTAAAAATCATGGTTTTTGGACTACTCAACATAGCTCATAGACCACAAAGGATATACGCGGAATGGTGAAGGAAATCGTTAAAGGTAGGATTTTTACATAGCATCACCAAGCGGACCATGAAGGATGTTGTAGATCACTTGTGGTAAATAGTTCATATGAGGCCTAGAGTCCATGGAAGGATTTTAGTTCATGACATGGATCATAATTTGTGGAAATGAGGTGGTTATTTGAGGATCTACAAAGGGATTTTTTGTGTGTAAGGAACTAATCATTGTGAAGGAACAAAGGTTCTACATGGACCACTGAGGGAAAAATTATTCACGGGAGGAGCATAGCTCGCGGTGAAATATGTACTGCATCGAAACATTGGGGAAATAATATTAATAATATTTTTTGGTAAAATTTAATATATAAGGATAAATAATCCTATAATTAATTAGATAAATTTTCATAAGAAAACATCTTTTCTCTGGGAAACAATTCAGTAAAGTCTGAAAGGTTCATGATTGAGGATTCCTCGAAGTGAAGAGGTTCACGAGGGAGGAATCCTTGAAGGAGAAGAGGATAAAAAGGTATCATTTTATGAAAGGAGAAGAGTTCCCAGTAATTTATTTTCAAGGGACTGTATCCCATAAAGAAAATGGTTTGCATAGCTAAGGCAGTTCATAGAGCATCAGCAGTCTGTAAAAGTTGATGTGGTCTACGAATAGTCAATAATCTATAGGAGTTGATGAGGTCGATGGAGAAGAGGAAGTCTATTGAAGAAGAATTTGTCTGAAAATATTTGATCGTCCATGGGAGAAGAGGTGGTCTGTGAGTCAATCACACCCCATGGTGCAAGGTAGTTCATGGAGGAAGAAAGGAAGTTCATGAAGGGATTAAAATATTTCACAAAAATAATTTATGAAAACTAACTATAAATATAAAAGTGGAATTAATCTACATGTGAAATGGAGACATTAATAGAGATTCTATCTTTAGATTAGGATCCGTTATTATATGCAAATTAAGGGACCTATAAGTCTGAAAACTGTGATTGGATCCATTCCAAATGAAGTGTGAAAAGGAAGAGGGGTGTAATGATCATTTCCACCAATAGTGAGCCATAAAGAGATACATAGGGAGAAACCATTGGAAATGTAGTGAGTAGAGCCAAAATAATTTAAAGTAAGCGAGCTAGATAATAGAATGGATTTAGCCCAAACATCATTATTGGAATTGAGCCTTAGTGAATATGGAACAATCATAACATTGATATTGTATGATCCTTGGATGTAGCCCAATGAAGGTGAACCAAGTAAAAATCTATGTTTCTCTATGCTGGATTTATTTCATCACTTTTAGTGCATCATCATTTGATAAAATTTTAAAGTATATGATCAACATTAACATTAAAGTGTATGAGAAGTGAAATTTGTAAAAATGATTTCAAGATCCACTGGGGCAGAAAGATGTTTGAAACGAATATACATACCATGATTCACCCCCCTCTCAGGGTATCTAGGCCCCTCAGCGACCTAACAATATAGATGATTGGTTAGTCGATCCACATGTAGTATTGTTTCCCTGAGGTATTGGTTTTGGATTGATGTCGACTAAAAATATATAGAGGCAAGTCTGGATATCCCTCTATACAAATGTGCATAGATAGATCTGTTTCGCACGGATTTCGGGGATGACCTCTGTTTCGGTGCGGATGTGCGTCGGGTTACGCTGTTCCGCCAGGACGCGTTCGCGCGTGCACCCGTCAACCCGAGGGGATGGGCGCGCGGCTTGTGGTCCCGCAGTCCCGCTTTCCAAGGGCGGGCGGCATTCGTCCCTTATTCAGGGGCGTCTGCTCCTTGATCGAAACCGGGATGATGGGATGTCGGCTCCTCCTTCCTTGGACGTCTCCTCGGAACTCGTCGCCTAATCCGGGTCTCCCTCATAGACTTAAGAATGTTCGTGAATCTCGTTCCTGGCGCCATATCTTCATGGACACCGGTTAATTACGCTGCTTCCGCCCGGACGTTCCAAGGAGTCCGGTCGGGGAAACAACCTGCGGTGAGAAGGCCGAGTGGCTCTGGGTGCTGGGGGCGTGTCGTAACACTGCGGCTCTGCACATCTGTCTTCCGTCCCTAATTAGGGCTTCTCGAAGGCATGATGGCCTGAGGCATCCCGTACTGGGTGCGGGGAACTGTGTCACCTGAGGTTTTCCTCAGCTTCCCATGTTTAACACGGGGTATGCCGCGAGTTTAACGTCCAGCGGGGACGGCATCGGACCGATCAACACGAAAAGTGGATCAGATGACAGAACCCCTTGCGGGGAACCTCCGACGCTGGGGCCAGCACATGGGCGGCTTCCCAAGTAACGTGGAGTGGAGTGAAGTGGCATGACCCCACCGGGATGTGGCGGCCCGGGTAAGGATCAGGATGGATGATGGAGTGAAGAGCTTGGACCCCATAGGGGCTTCCTACGTACCGCGCGTTGGCACGGATCAAAGTCAACGTAGTTCGGGTATACAGTTTAACATCATGCTAGACGTCGGCAAGCCGACTCACGAAGAGGTCGAGGCCGCCGGGCGGAGGATTGAACCGAACCACCTCGCACAGAGGGGGATGGAACGGCCGGGTGGATCACAGTTTCACGTCATGCTGGACGATAAAAGGAGAAAGGGAAAAAGGGGTTGTGGGGAGGCACAGTGGAGATACACACGGGCAGTCTCCCACAGGGGCGGATTCATAGGTGAATCGACGTAAGCGTGAACCCTGGAGGGGTCCACTGATGGACGAACCGACGTAAATACGACCGGGACGACCAGGTGGTGGGCTTGGACCTCAGGGAGGCTTCCTACGTACCCTGTATAGAAGACAGGGATCAAAGTCCACGTAGTTCATTCTGTCAGGACTTACGCACTTGAGGCAGCCCGGATGCAGCAAAACTCAGTTGGAAGGGACTTGGACCGAAAGCAGAAGACACCTCGATCCCAGTCATACCCTCTACTGGCTTCGGCAGTGGGGAGGCGCAATGGAGATACACATGTGCAGCCTCCCACGAGAAACTAGGGGTTTGTAATACCCTGCCCCCGTAGGGAAAAGCCGCTCCCATTAAATCGCCCCAAAAGCGGGACAATCCCGACATCCCTGCAGAGACGAGCGGGTGGGGGCCACATCCAAACTGGGGGAGACCCTGCGTGCGAGGCACGGGATCGAATGATGCGGACGGTTTAGCGTCTTGCCGGACGAAGTACAGTTTAACGTCGTGTGTTGAGGACGAAGCGGACGGTTTAACGTCTTGCCGGACGAAGCACAGTTTAACGTCGTGTGTTGAGGACGAAACACTTGGCAGTTTAACGTCTTGCAGCGCGGACGATGAGGGCTAGGCAGTTTAGCGTCGTGCAGCTTGGACGGATGTGCAGTTTAACGTCGTGCTGGACGTATGGGCAGTTTAACGTCATGCGGGACGAATGCGCAGTTTAACGTCATGCTGGACCTATATGTAGTTTAACGTCATGCTGGACGATGTGCAGTTTAATGTCATGCTGGACATATATGCAGTTTAACGTCATGCTGGACATATATGCAGTTTAACGTCATGCTGGACGATGTGCAGTTTAATGTCATGCTGGACATATATGCAGTTTAACGTCATGCTGGACATATATGCAGTTTAACGTCATTCTGGACGATGTGCAGTTTAATGTCATGCTGGACATATATGCAGTTTAACGTCATGCTGGACATATATGCAGTTTAACGTCATGCTGGACGAATGATTGCCGCCGATGGGTCCGCGTCACTTCGCACCAGCCTGGAGGGCCGCACGGGAAGACAACGCACAGTGCGGGCACCCAGGATGAAGATCATCGGGCGCCACGCAGGCGGGTACCCTCAGGGGGTCAAGGGAGGCGACCCCGGCGGATTGCGCGCAAAAGAGGAGCTTTGCGCGCAAAACCGCGGGTCGGCGCGCAAAAATGGCGGGCTGGCGCGCAATTGGGCCAGCCCTTTGCGCGCGGATGGCTGGGATTGCGCGCACCGGGCTTCGGGTAGCGCGCGGGGGCAACGGCTCATTCTCTAACGAATGGCCACTTTGAAAATGGGGGGTGCGCGCAATCGGGCTGGATTGCGCGCACCCGGGGGGCAATTGCGCGCAAGCGGCTTCTTTTGCGCGCAAAGGCCTTCGGGTTGAAATTTATTCAAAGGAAAGGAGCCAAGGGGATTGCGCGCGAAGGCGGACCCCAAGGCTCTATTGCGCGAAAGAAAGGAGGTTACCTGAAGATCGGCATTGCGCGCGGAAGGGGTTGGATTGCGCGAACGAGCGACGCTTCGGATTCCGGCAACCTTCAAAACGTCGGGGGTCGCCTTATATTTATAGGCAACCCCGGGCGCGGAATCCGGTCTCGGGCGCGCAATTCGCTTCGCAGGCGCGGAATCCGGACCCGGCGCGCAAAGGTGCCGCGCAGGCCACGGGCGCGCAAAATAGCGCGCCGGCCCAGCGCATTGCGCGCATCCCGGGAGGATTGCGCGCCACGACTCAACTTTGCGCGCGGAACTCTGAAATTTCGCGCAAGTCCTCCGGGCCCTCCGGAACGTGCCTCTGACTCCAAATATCACTTCGCTTTCCGCATCTGGAGCTTCGTTTGGGAACAACGGACTTTTCCGGCGTCTACAAAAGCCCCCCCTCGGAATCTGATCGGCGAGAGGTCGCAACGATCGGGTTCCGAGGGAGACGCCGGAATGCCGAAGTCCTGGGCTGCACGGGACTTAGGCGCGCAAAAGGGGGTGCTGGGCGCGAAATTCGCCGCTGCGGTCGCGCAAAGCGCTTTCCGCGCAGCGCGGACCCCGACCTCGCCTATAAATAGGGGCCCTGGGTCCCGCGTTCCGTACTCAGGCCTTCCGCGCGATAAGCTCCAACGCTCTCGTGCGCGAAATTGCCTTTTCCGGCGCGAAATTCGCCCGATCGGCGCGCAAAACCGTCCGGATTTCGCCTGTCTTTGCGCGAAAACCCGGGACTTTGTGCGACAGTCTTCCCAATTGCGCGCCGTCCTCTTGGATTGCGCGCCGGCCTTCAAACTTCTCTACCAGCCTCGTCCGATCCCGCACGCTTCATCCCTTAACCCGCACGACTCCCGAAACTTCCGAGATGGCCGCGCACAGAGGAAATGAGGGGGATGCCGCCACTCGCAGGGCTGAGATGGCGACGGACGAGGAGGTTTACGGAGCCAAGGAGATTGTTTCCAACAATCAATCCTTGTTCGACTTACTAACGCCGGCCCAGAAGACATATCCACTGTCGGACAACCTGCCGCTCTGGAACTTCGGCATCCTTGATGAGGTTCCGGTGCCAGGGTTCGAGATTGATGCGCCGCGGACCTGGGTGACCCGGGAGGACGAGCTTCTCCGCTATAACATCACCAACAATGGGCATCCTGCCAGGGAGACCAGGCACTTGGACGTCTACGTCCTGAACCCGAGGACGCGAACCATTGACGGGGGTGAGCCTACTGCGGAGAATTCTCCAGCCCTCTACTCGAGCATATACCGCCAGAGTGTCACGGACGACACCAAGGGCTGGCTGAAGGACTGGGACTTGCGGTCTGGGGGCAACTTCACCAGTGAGTGGGCCTGGGCGTTCTGGGTACGCCACACTTGCGATCACTTCGCAGAGGAGCTGCGGTACATCGGCCTGTTTGAGGCGGTGTGGACGTCGCAGTTCCATTTCTACCAGCAGTCCGAGCTCGGGTCGGAGCTGTTCACCCGATGGTCTCCGGATACCAACACCTTCCATCTTCACCATGGGGAGGTCGGCATCGGTCTCTGGGACATCCACTGCATCGGAGGTATCCCGCTGGAGGGCTACCAATACGATGAGTTCCTGCCACCGAAGAACACCTGGGAGGACAGGTCACGGACTCCCGTCCTGACCTGGCATCTGCTTGACCTGGCTACGCAGCGGCTCGGGATCAAAGACTTCCAGAAGGACATAGCCTACAAGGAATGGTTCGGCCAGTTCTTGGAGCATGACCCGGCGGTCAAGATGCCAGGCAGGGGGAAGCGGTGCCCGACCGCAGCTCAGAGGAGCCGGAACGGGTCGTACTGGCGGGTCCTGGAGACGGGTGACTACCGCTCATGGGGGTACCACGTCATCGAGGCCCGGGACCCAAATGTCCGGTACGCGGCGTTCCTGGCCGCCTTTCTGAGTGGGTGGCTCCTGCCAGTGCGGGACGCGAGAATGGGCGTTCGCCCGGCGACTCTGGCGATGGCGGGCGCTATGGCCGCCAACAAGAGATACAACCTCGGGGTCCCAGTGCTGGCGAGGCTGTATGCCATCCTGGGACGCATCTCACGAGGGGGGTCGCCACGAAGAATCTGTGGGCCCTTTCAGTTCTTCCACGGCTGGGTGGCTGCTCACCTCGGTGGGTACACGTTTCCGAACGCCATCATTCCTCCGGGCAACGGCCTGCGACCCTCCCTGCTGAACATTGCGGGGGTCGCTCCGATGACCCTAAGTGAGGAGGGCGTGCGGATCCGGATTGGCAATCATGCCAACTTCAACTTCAGTCCGTTCCCCACTCCCGTTGGCCAAATGATCGACAACGGGCAGGGTCCGCTGGAGCATCATGAATACTTCCTGAACATGCGGGGCGGGGTGCTCGTGGCTCGGATCGACGGGAAGGTGATCTGCGAGCCTTACGTGCCGACCCGGTTCGCCAGGCAGTTCGGGTGCCTTCAACGGATGCCGAAGAGGGTATTCACTACTGTCCGGGAGGAGACGAACCCTGGCGTCCTTCGTCAGATGTGGCTGATGTTTGTCGCTTTCGGCTCTGGCGACGTCATCACTCTCCCTCCTACCGGAGTTGACGCAGGCTTGGCAACCGAGTACGCCGAACACTGGGCCATCGCGTACCCCGAGGGGCTCTTGCGAAAGCTAGTTCGGCGGCTCGAGGTTACCCGTGCGGAGACCGGGCGTCAAGGAAGGAGGCGAGGCGCCGCCACACGGGGGAGAACGGAGGCGCGCCAAGCAGCGGAGCCGGCGCGGGCAGGGACTTCGGCGGCGGGCACATCGCGAGCTGCCGCCACGACCTCGGCGCCCAGAGAGGGGGCGCGTACGGTGGTCGACGAGCGGCCCGGGAAGCAGGTGAGACGTCTGCTCGAACCCTCCCATGATGCGGTCTTCCCGGCGCTGTGGTCGGCCTGGATGACTCTGCGGCAGTCACTGGGGACCGACGTCATCTGGCGAAAGATACTCAGAGAAGGAATCTATCTGCCAGAGGTCGGGCGCCTCCAGATTGCCGACATAGTGGACTTCAACCGGCAGTACGCATATCTGACGGCCATGGACGAGTACGCGCGCCAACGTGGTCAGCGCGCGGAGCCATCCCTTCTGGTGAAGGTGATGCTCGGTCTCGAGCCCGCTCCGGAACAGATGCCGCCGGAAGAAGATGACAGTAGCAGCGACTCCGAAGAAGAGGAGGAAATGGGGGAGGATGAAGGCTCCGAGGGAAGATCCCATCAGGGGAGCCCACGGGAGAGCGGTGAGGTGGCCGGCTCTGACAACGTTGATGTCACTGAGCTCCTCGAGGTTCGCTTCTATCCCTACTCAATATGCTTCATCCACTCTCTTATGCAGCTTCTAACCCATTTCTCCATCTTTCTCAGGAGCACACGGATGTCGGTCAGGCGTCCTCAGCGGGAGTAGGGGAGGCGCCAGCAGGACAAGGCGGGGGCCAGGCACCCGTTATCGAACTGACAAGCGCTAAGGGGTCCCCTGCTGCAACTGTTCCTGCGGCGACCCGGATAGCGGAAGATGACGCTCCGAACCCCCGTAAGTCTCCCTACTTTACTGCTGGTGCTTGCCGTTGACGATCCGTGACTAACCATGGCATGCCCTGCGCAGTGATCTCAACACTGGAGGCTCATCGGGTTGCCGAACCCGGGCCATCCACGAGTGGACCGGTGGCAGACATGCCGCCTGCTCCGGAACAGACTTCCCAAACCGAGCCGGCCCCACCAACTGCTGATCAAGGGGCTCCGGACGTCGGCGGTGCTGCCATCGGAGAGAGGTTGGGGGCTGACGAGGGTGTCAGCGCCGCTGGGGAGAGAGAAGAAGGTCGCCCGGATGTTGGGGAACCTATCCCTCGTGAGAACCTCCCAGGGGCGGACCCTGCAGCAGACCTGCTGGCTGCCTTCCCTGCCTACCGGCCTGCCGATCCCGAGGAGATGGACGACTCAGACACGGAGGCGGTCGAGGAGATCCGGATAACGCGCCGTAGGGGGTGGAAGTGCATCCAGCGCTTCCTCAAGCGAGACCCGTCGGAGTGGCTGGGGCGCATGGGATCACTTCAAACCTGGCTGCGCTTTCTGTGTGCCGGGGGAGCTGATGCTCAACGCCTCCATCTAACGGTCCGTGATTTCATGGCCGAAAAGATGCGTGAGAGCTGCCGGCGTGCCGACGTCACACAAAGTCGGGACATGTCGGAGAGCATGCGGGCGCTCCTCGCGGCGGAGCAGGAAGTCCGGCGCCTCGAAGGGCAGGCGGCAGAGAAGGAGGCCTTCGTCGCAACGTGTACCGAGCTTGTGGAGAAACTAGCAGCCCAGCTGGTTGACGCCCAGGTACAGCTGACGGAGGCGGGCCAACAGATGGTCACAATTCAGGTCGAGCGGGAGCGTGCACAGGCCAGAATCGACGAACTGCGCGCTGCGACCGCCGACGAAGAGAGGGCACGCAGAGAGCGAGAAGCAGCTCTGGAGGCCACCAGCCAAAGGGTAGCGGCATTAGAAAGACTCATTCAGCACGCTAATCCCTAAGGGCTTTGTTTTGCCATTCCCAAAACATTTGCTTCCGCTACTTTGATCCATTTGTATGAATCAATATATTTATCTGCATCTTTTGGTTTAACATGCTCAACCACAATTCGTTGTCTTGAGGGAGTGTTAACCAAGCATCAGGCATCCATAATTGGGCCTGGATTTCTGGAGATAAAGAGGGAGGTCATTCCTAGGAAAGGAGACCTCAGACCTAATCAATGTATCATCCCCCCCCCCCCCCAACTTGTTCCAACACACGAGCGGGACAATGCTAGGGGCGTTGAGATTTTATCCGAACATAGGGAAATGAGAAAGGGTGAATCGCGTGTCCCGAATCCGGACATCCACAACGGTCGGCCTTCCAGGAAATGCCCAAGACGGTAGGCGGACAGTGGATCGACCATAACAACTGCAATAGACGGACCGAAAAAGGCCATCATTCATATTGCAAGAGGCGGACCACATGTCATCATGAATACCGCTTTGGGGTTCCTTCAGACACAAGGGTGGAAAATCCAGATCAACAGGGCATGCGAAGCGTGGGGCGAAGTGACGATTTGTTCGGACAGAATCCAACGCTCTCAAAATTGCGCCACCGTGGGGAAAGCATATTAGGCAGATGCACTAATCCGGCCGTGAGTCACCTCAATTCTCAGACAGCACCTCTCTGACGAGGAAACCGTCGCTTCCCATCATTGCGATGGGGCATCCCGAGCTGAATCGGGGAGAATATCACAACTGCACCACTCTACCCGAAGTCAGGCCAGACGGCCGGCGACGAGGAGGGGCGGGACTTAACGATCCCTGAGGCTGGACCCGAGTTGGAATGCCCGGGCGTTCTTACGTACTCCATCAGGCTGGAGATCAAGCCACACGTAGTTCTGAGAGTGCAGTTTAACGTCATGCAGGACGTAGGACCCCATTTGGGGAGATCTTAGTTTAAGGTCGTAGAGCTCGGACCATAGGGGTAGATCTTAGTTTAAGGTCTTAGAGCTCGGACCATAAGGGCTAGATCTTAGTTTAAGGTCTTAGAGCTCGGACCATAAGGGGGGATCTTAGTTTAAGGTCTTAGAGCTCGGACCATAAGGGAGATCTTAGTTTAAGGTCTTAGAGCTCGGACCATAAGGAGAGATCTTAGTTTAAGGTCTTAGAGCTCGGACCATAAGGAGAGATCTTAGTTTAAGGTCTTAGAGCTCGGACCATAAGGGAGATCTTAGTTTAAGGTCTTAGAGCTCGGACCATAAGGGAGATCTTAGTTTAAGGTCTTAGAGCTCGGACCATAAGGGGAGATCTTAGTTTAAGGTCTTAGAGCTCGGACCATAAGGGGAGATCTTAGTTTAAGGTCTTAGAGCTCGGACCATAAGGGGAGATCTTAGTTTAAGGTCTTAGAGCTCGGACCATAAGGGAGATCTTAGTTTAAGGTCTTAGAGCTCGGACCATAAGGGAGATCTTAGTTTAAGGTCTTAGAGCTCGGACCATAAGGAGATCTTAGTTTAAGGTCTTAGAGCTCGGACCATAAGGAGAGATCTTAGTTTAAGGTCTTAGAGCTCGGACCATAAGGAGAGATCTTAGTTTAAGGTCTTAGAGCTCGGACCATAAGGGAGATCTTAGTTTAAGGTCTTAGAGCTCGGACCATAGGGGAGATCTTAGTTTAAGGTCTTAGAGCTCGGACCATAAGGAGATCTTAGTTTAAGGTCTTAGAGCTCGGACCATAAGGAGAGATCTTAGTTTAAGGTCTTAGAGCTCGGACCATAAGGAGAGATCTTAGTTTAAGGTCTTAGAGCTCGGACCATAAGGAGAGATCTTAGTTTAAGGTCTTAGAGCTCGGGCCATAAGGAGAGATCTTAGTTTAAGGTCTTAGAGCTCGGACCATAAGGGAGATCTTAGTTTAAGGTCTTAGAGCTCGGACCATAAGGACCTCAAAGCACGCCACATCGTGGTCATATCCCCTGGATATGCGAAGATGCACTGAGGGATAGTGTCAAGAGTGTCGAGGTTTCGCCTGGTCAGAATGGGAGGTGGAAAATGTGAATCATGCGGCCATTCAATCAAGGACTGGGGGCACAGGAGTAACGATATGGGAGTACTGCCGACCGTGGCGGAAAAGCAGCATCAATATCGCACTAACCGTTGGTGGAATGAGGCAGCAAACGAGCATCGACCGCTCAATCGCAGGATTCATATCGATTTGCTGCCTGAGGCCATTGGGGGTACCGGCCCGAGTCGGTGGGAGAGCACTGAGGCATTGTGTCCGAACCGTTCACGGGGGCTCCACCCAGGGCATAGACGATGGGTCCGAACGAAAGGTAGCACGAAGCCTGAAAAGCGGAGGAAACCTGACCAAACGGATCCTGACCCTCCTGGCAATAAACCAGAGTACTCTTGACACCGGTGGACCACGGAAAGGGGTCGGGGAACACGCCTTGAGGGTGACCTGAAGGCGGCGGATTCCCCAGAGAAGGGGGAATCTCTAAGAGGTGGGGGGCTGGACCCGAAGTTTCAAACATCCGGGCGTTCCTACGTATCCCATAAGGATGGGAATCAAGCCGCACGTAGTTCTTGAAGCGCGGCGCAACACAATCGGGCACCAGCGCGTGGAAGAGTGCGGGTCTGACCCTCGCACACAAAAGGAGAGGCATTTGATATTTCTTGTTTGTCCTTAAAGATGAATGGTTTTTCTTTGTGCGGAGACATGCCTGTGATTGAGAAATCTCTGGCGTCGCCACAATAATCAAGCCATGGAAGGCATTGATGAATGGCGTGGTCATTAACCAGCGCCCAACATGAGTGTCCCCTGAGGAGGACATCACGATGCAGTGCCGTTTCTCGTCGGGCAGCCAAGACGATCACAGTTTACGGTCGTGTGGTAGGACCAGACAACACAGTTTAAGGTCGTGTGGTTCGGACCATGGAGGAATCCGCTTATTGCGGTACGGCGGACACGGCGGAGGTGGGAACATACCCAGCCCTGCGGTCACGCACGATTCCAGGAGAAGAGTCTTGGGATAGGGGTCTGCATATGTCCATCACCCGAGGGGCAGAGATGCTAGCCTCCAGATATACTGGGCCCAGAACGCGATTGTTCGGGCGACTCCTTCCTCCTTATGGGGACGAGGGTCCAGCCACGCACGGCCCTTAGGGAGGACATCCGCATATATCCTTGGTGCTCAGATCATGGGAGCCTCGAACGACATCATTACCCTGGTTGGTCTGCCTAACGTGTAGAGGCGTACTGGAGGTCAGTATGAAGAGAGTGTCGAGATTCCACTACAACGCATAAAGGCGGAGTGTGATGAGGACTGCGCAACCAATGTTCAGAGCCTGAAAGAGCCGACATGGCGATCAAGGATGTTGCTGACGCATTCACAACACAACATCCGATCGCGTCAGCCTAAGACGGGGCAAGCAAACGAGCATCAACCGCTCAATCGCAGGATTTATATCGATTTGCGGCCCAAGACCCGTCGGGAAATCGACCCGGAGCGGTGGGAGAGCACTGAGGCATCGTACCCAAACCGCTAGCGAGGATCCCTTTGAGTGAAGGCTCGAACAAGAGGAAGCGCGAGGCCTGAAAAGCAACACAGGACTTGTCGGGATTGAATCCGACACTACGAGTCATAGACCGAAGCACCCAAAACATGTTAACAGATCTCCGGAAAGGGTCAGAGGACTCACCCTGAGAGCAACCGAAGGGGGTCAGATCCCCGTGATCAACCAAGAGACGGGGCTGGACCTGAAACACAAGCGTCCAGGCGGTCCTACGTATCCCATAAGGATGGGAATCAAGCCATACATAGTTCTGGAGAGGCAGTTTAACGTCATGCAGGACGATGAGGGGTGTGAGGTAGTTCCACACATGGGGGAGGCATACGGCGCGGCCAGTAGACCGACGTGAATGAGGACATAATCCCCCGCTCACGCGATACGCCTCGCACAAAAAGGAGGAGAACTTGGGCCAAAGGCCCGACGCGGGATAGAGATTCCCGGGAAATAGGGCTGGGCCTGAAACATGAATGTCCAGGCGGTCCTACGTATCCCATAAGGATGGGAATCAAGCCATACGTAGTTCTTGAAAGGCAGTTTTACGTCATGCAGGACGATGAGGGAAAAAGAAAGGGGGAGCAGAAGGCATCCCCAAACGTGGGGGGCGTACAGCGTGGCGAGAAAACCGACGTAAATGAGGACATAATCCCCCGCTCACGCGATACGCCACATACCCAGAGGCAACTGGACCAAGGGCCCGGGATGGGATGGAAATTCCCGAAGGATGGGGCTGGGCCTGAAACATGAATGTTCAGGCGGTCCTACGTATCCCATAAGGATGGGAATCAAGCCGCACGTAGTTCTTGAGGGGCAGTTTTACGTCATGCAGGACGAATGCTGAACAGTTTAACGTCTTGTAGCTCGGACGTAGTGCAGTTTAACGTCGTGCAGGACGAATGCTGAACAGTTTAACGTCTTGTAGCTCGGACGAATGCAGTTTAACGTCGTGCAGGACGAATGCTGAACAGTTTAACGTCTTGTAGCTCGGACGAATGATGCTTGGCAGTTTAACGTCTTGCCGCGCGGACGTATGCAGTTTAACGTCGTGCAGGACGTAGTGCAGTTTAGCGTCATGCAGGACGAAGTGCAGTCAGGCAAAGTACTGCTTGAGGAACCTAGCGTTGGTGGGAGGAGTGACACGCTCACCATCCATAGTCGCTAGGGAGTACGCGCCATTGGGATAGACCTTGTGGACAACAAAAGGTCCCTCCCACTTGGGCTCCAACTTGGGCGGCTTCCTGCCGGGGATCATCGGCGCTCTTAGGGCTAGCACTAGATCACCCTGCAGGAAGGAGCGGAGGCGAACCTTCTTATTGAAAGCTCGAGCCATTCTACTTTGATGCCTCTCCAAGTTATGCAAAGCGCGAAGTCTATTCTCATCCAGTGCTTCCAACTCGACCAGACGGGCTTCAGCAACTCTGTCCGGCGCTTGCTGGTCGTAGACCGCCGTGCGCAAGGACGGCAACTGGATCTCGATGGGCAGGACGGCCTCAGCTCCATACACCAGGGAATAAGGGGTCATCTGGGTGGAATTGCGAGTCGTCGTCCGATAAGCCCAGAGGGCGTTGGGGAGCTTGTCCGGCCAACTCTTCTTGTTCTGACCAACCATCTTTTGCAGAATGTTAGAGAGGGTTTTGTTAAACGCCTCGATCTGTCCATTCGCCTGCGCATGATAGCGAGATGTATGGTTCGAGCGGATATTATACTTGGCGTACAACTTCTTCAACTCGGCTGCTCGGAAATTGGTTCCGTTATCCGTGAGGATAGCGTGAGGCACTCCAAATCGATAGATGATGTTGGAGGTCACGAAGTCAGCGATCGAACAGGATTTGACCTCTCTGAGCGGAATCGCTTCTGCCCATTTGGAGAAGAAGTCCGTGGCGGTCAGAATGAACCGACACTGGCGAGCTGTCGCCGGCGGGTAAGGTCCCACAACGTCCAGTCCCCAGACTGCAAAGGGCCAGGAATACCTTGTGGTATGGAGAGGCTCCGGCGGCCGATGCACAAAGTTCGCATGAACCTGGCACGCATGGCACCTCCTGGCGTACTCGATGCAGTCATGGATCATAGAGGGCCAGAAGTATCCCAACCTCCGAATCTGGTGGGACAGCTTCGGCCCAGTCTGGTGGGCGCCACATGAACCAGCATGAACCTCTTGCATGACTCGTGGGATCTCAACTCCCTGAAGGCAACGGAGGAGAACACCATCAAATCCGCGTTTGTAGAGGATCTGCTCCAGGCCGGGACTGCTCTGGAGGACGAACTGCGATGCGCGGCGTCGAACTCGCTCGCGCTCGGCCCGATCCGATGGAAGAATGCCATGTTGGAGGTACTCAACCAAAGGCGTCCTCCAATCAGGGGCTGATCCGACTGTCACATCTGGGGTACTCGGGGCTCCGGGCATAGGGGCAACCGTGGTGAGATTACCTACCAACGGGCCGCGATCTCCTTCCGGGATAACAGGAGCGATGAGCCTACGGCGCGTCACGCGGATGATCAGGTTGTCCTGTTCAGGCTCCGCAAGTGACGCAGCGAGGCTGGCCAAAGCATCTGCTCGACCGTTCTGCGACCGGGGAATATGGACAATTTCTGGCCGAGAAGGGAACCGGGCCATCAGCAGGAGGGTGCACTCCAGCAATGGCACAAGTTCCGGCTTCCTGACAACATAGTCGCCATTGATCTGCTTAACAACCAGCTCGGAGTCCCCTTTCACACACAGATGGGGCACGTCGATCTCGAGAGCCAACTCGAGGCCGGTGATGAGGGCATGGTATTCCGCCTCATTGTTGGTACAGCCCTCTGACAACAGGAACGAGTATGGCAGCACGGCTCGCTCCGGGGTAATGAAGACGATGCCCAAGCCCACTCTGTTGAGCTTAGGATTATCGAGTCTTCTACCGATGGGGCTCCGGGAGGCACCGTCAAAGTGCATCTGCCAGCATGGATCGGCTCGATCAACCGAGAGAATGGTCTCATCAGGAAAGCCTAGATCCAGCGGCTGATCCGTGGAGGTCGGGTGAGCTGCCAGAAAGTCTGCCAATGCTTGCCCTTTGATGGCCTTCTGAGACACATACCTGATGTCGAACTGCTGGAGAATCACAGCCCACCGCGCTAGGCGGCCAGTCAACATAGGCCGGCTCAGGATATATTTCAACGGGTCTACCCGAGAAACCAACTGTACCTCATGGTGCTGCAAGTAGTGCCGTAATTTCTGTACGGCAAATACGAGCGCCAGGCAGCTCTTCTCGATGGGGGAATACCTAACTTCCGCATCGAGGAGCATGCGACTGAGGTAATAGAGGCTATTCTCCGTTCCCTCGTTGTTCTTCTGGGCGAGAAGGGCACCCAGGGACCGTTCCAGGGCGGTCACATAAAGGACCAGCGGCTTTCCGGATACGGGCGGCATCAGAACCGGAGGTTGAAGCAGGTACTGCTTGATTTCCTCGAAAGCGGTCTGACACTCTTTATCCCATACATAGGTGGCACCTTTCTTCATGAGCCGAGAAAATGGCTTACACCTGCCGGCCAGATTCGCGATGAATCGGCGTATATAGGCTAAGTGGCCTTGGAACCCTTGCAGTTCCCGGACGGTACCTGGGGGAGGCATCTGGCTAATCGCCCTGATTTTCTCTGGGTCGATCTCAATACCCCGGTATCTTACCACAAATCCAAGGAACTTTCCAGAGGTGACCCCAAAGGCACACTTCAACGGGTTCATCTTCAGGCAACGAGACCGGAGGAAGCCGAACACTTTCTCAAGATCTTTGAGATGGTCCTGACGCCGGCGCGATTTGACAACCAAGTCGTCGACGTAGCATTCCACCAGTGTGCCGAGGATTGGATTGAATATGCGGTGCATCGCCCGTTGATAGGTGGCACCTGCATTCTTCAGGCCGAAGGGCATGACCCGGTAGCAAAAGGTACCTTGGGGGGCCCTGAAGGCAGTGAACTCCTCATCCTCAGGGGCCATCCGAATTTGGTTGTATCCGGAGTATCCATCCATGAAGGAGAGGGCTTGGAACCCTGCTGTGGCATCAATCAACAGCTCTGTCACTGGAAGGGGAAAATCATCCTTCGGACAGTGGCGGTTGAGATCACGGAAGTCGATGCAGACTCTAATCTGCCCGTTCTTCTTCCTGACCGGCACAATGTTGGCCAGCCATTTGGGGTACTGAACTTCCCTCACGAAGTTGGCTTTGATAAGCTTGTCAACTTCGGCCTCAACCATGGCACCGTGGGATGGGTGCATCTTCCTGGGAGGCTGCTTGAACCCGCGATGGTTCGCCGGGAGACCAAGGCGGTGGACGGCTACCTGGGGATCTAGCCCCGGCATCTCATCATAGCCCCAAGCGAACACATCACGGTGCTGCCTGAGAAAGTCCACGTACTGCTGCCGCTCCTCAGAGGGCATGGCGGCACTAACCAATGTGGGACTTGGATCGACCTCGGTGCCAAGGTTCACCTGTATTAACTCATCGACCGTGGCGGGGACGCCCTCCTCAAAGGCTGGGGGTGCGTCTTCCATATCCTCTCCACTCGGGGAGGGATCATCCACGGGAGAGACTGCGTTGGAAACTGCATTGGGGCTACCAGATCCTGCTGGGCCACTGGTGCTGGCGCGGGCGGTCGCGGCCGTCTCATCAGGAGACTCGCGGACCGTCAAGACCATGGCGACGTCCAATCGGTGAATCGGGAGGACGTAGGCGTCATCCAGACTTGCCCAGGGATCGCTTGCAACAGCGACAGGCTCAACCTCACCTGCCAGGATCTTCTTATCCTTGTTCTTGTAATAGTCCGCGTCCAGATAGCGGGCTTCACATGAGGCAAAAGGAGAGGCATCTCCTTGAAGCACGCCTACTCGACCATTAAGGGAGTATTTGAGGCATTGGTGGTATGACGAGGGAACCGCCGCGTGAAGGTGAAGCCATGACCTGCCCATCAATGCGTTATACGCAGTGTCCTGAGAGACTACCATGAATTCGGTGTTGGCAACCAAGTCACCGAACTGGGTCTTCAAACGTATCTTGCCGACCGGGGTTTGCTCGGTGCGGTCATACCCCTGGATCCTGAGGTCGGAGGGAATCAAGTCATCCTCAGACAACCCCAATCTCCGGAGCGTCCGAGTTGGAATCAGGTTAATCCCGGACCCCGTGTCGACAAGACAGCGCCGGACTTCAAGGCCATTGAACTGGCCAGTGACATACAGCGGACGAATGTGTCCCTGTATAGGAGGGTCTTCATCCTTACCAGAGAACGAGATAACTGCCTGACATTCGGCGTCTTCGATCGTTTCGGCGTGAAAGGCCTCTGCAGCCGCAACCTCTGTCTCAAACTGGAGGGGGCTCTTCAGGGCTTCGGCGAGTGCCTCGCGCATCTCGGATGACATGCGCAGAGCCTCAAGGATGGAGAGCCTTGCTGGGATGTCGGCCAAGTGCTTCAGGACATCATACTTTTTGGCCAAGCGCGAGCCCCTGGTTGCAGGGGGTTGCTCTGCGGTTGGTGGCATGACGGGCCTTGCCGGTTGGATCGGCGGCCGACTGGTACTTGGCGCATCTCGCTGTTCACTGGTCGCAGTCCGGGAAATGGCCACCGTACTGGAGTCAGGAGGCCGGGATGGACTTGTGGCAGGGCGGAGCTGGTCGCGACGCGGCTGAGGCAGTTCTGCCTGGTCCCACACCACAAACAGTGGCGGAGGCGAATCCGTCATCCCCGGATGGGGGGCCTGCGCACGTTGAGCTCGATCTTGAGCCTGCTGCCTAGTCTCAGTGGCATGCACGGCCTGGCTGGAGGTACCGACGGCTGTGCCCCGGCGACTCCTGCTGCTGCGGTTCTTCCGACGGTGGCGACGACCGGGGACACTAGGGAGGTCCACCTGGTGTTCTTCAACGTCGGGAACCGAGAAGGGATTTACCAGCTCGACGGTATTAACCGAAGCGTACCCAATACCGTCATCGGATGAATCATCCATCACCGGGCGGATCCGAGGAGGGACCCCAATCTCCGGGGGCATGAAATCTCCGAGAGTACGGGATAGTGGCGGAACCGGCGGGGCGCGCTCTTCCTTCTTGCGCTGCCGCCGTTTGCTCCTTTTGGAAGAGGCAGGCTGGGACGACGATGCCGAAGCAGCACCCGCAGGTTCTGGGGGCTCAGGCTGATTCAAGCGCGCACGGATGATTCCTTGGGCGCGAATGATCGTCTTGCGGGCCATCCAGTTTTTATACTTCTGGGACCCGCGGTCGGAGACCAGCTGCCATTCGTCCTCATCGCCACTATCGTCATCTGATCCCACGAACACGCCCGCCACTTGTGCTGGAGCTGGTCCCAACCTGATTACATTGTTGTTAATCTGGTCTTGGAGCCAGTCCTTAAACACATAGCACCGCTGGATGGTGTGCCCCAGGGCTCGATGGTAGGGGCAGTAGCGGGGGTTATTCATAAGATGTGCCTCCTCTGGCTTCCAACACTCAGGCAGTCGCACAATCCTCTGCTCCAGGGCGCTCCGGAAATAACCGGGGACCTGATCCTCGTGGAATGAGTAAGTCAGGTGTCGCGGGCCCCTGGGAGCGTGGTCTTGACGAGGGGCTGGAGGGGCCGGCCGAGGGGGTGGGCCCTGATTATCTCGCCTGGGTTGCGGCGGTACATTACGCGGAGGGGCCGGCCGGTTCTGGGGCTGCCGCTGCTGGGCCGGGAACTGAGCCCGTGGAGGCGGATTCCTGTGAGGTTGTGGAGCTGGTCTTGCCGGCAGCAGCTCCAACGGCCTGGGAGCCTCTATCTGGGCCACAGCAGCGGGCTCAGCCCTGCTGGCTCTCCTTGCAGGAATCATAGGAGGCAGCGGGTGTGCCTGGCTGGCCTGTTTCAGGGCTTCCTCAAGACGTTGAGCTTTGTATGAGAAGTCCCCGAACACTCTGGGGTAATTCTGAGTGATCAGGGAAGGGACCAGCTCGGTCTTGACGTTCCCGACGCACATTGTCAGCAACTGCTCCTGAGTCAATGGCATGTCAAGGGAATACGTGAGACCCTTCCATCGGGCGACGAAGTCCGCGACTCGCTCATCAGGCCTCTGCTTGCACTTGAAGAGGTCTGCGATACCTTTCTTCCGGGTCGTGGAACTGAACTGGTAGAGGAACTGTCTACGGAGGTCCTCCCAGCTGGTTACCGACCCGACGGGGAGCTGGCTGTACCAGACAAATGCTGGCCCTTCCAGTGTCTGAACAAAGCAGCGAAGCTTAGCGGCCACCTGCTGCGCCGGAGTCCCCAACATAGGCCCGCACCTCGAGTTGAAGTGGGCTAAATGCTGTGGCGGATCTCCAGTCCCGTTGAAGGGGGCGAAAGTGGGATTCCCGAATCCCGGAGGCGCCGGCATGTCATCCACCCATGCTGGGTAGGGCTTGCCGTCCGGTGGGATCGCCACCTGCCGAGTCTCCAAGGCTTCCAAGCGGGCAATGAGTGCCGCCATCGGATCGTCCGGACATGGGTTCCAGTCCTGGCGAGGATCTCTAACCACGAGCGCATTGCATGGCCCTTCAATCGGGTCGTCGACCGGGTCGTCGAACTCGGCAGCTCGTGGGATGGCGGGCGGAGCGGCCCTTGGGGCAGTGGGAGGAATCCGAGCGGGATCTCTCAAGTAGTCACGCCGCTCGGGAGGGTGTGGCGAAACATACCGCGCCCTCTTGCCATAGGCAATGGCCTCTCTCCTATCGGCGAACACGGCGTAATTACGGTTGCCCGGGAGAGTCTCATCGAGGAGCGGTTGTTCCGGTCCCTGCTGTCCTGGCCTGGGATCACCGTAGTCAGGCCGCCGTTCTGCAGCGCGCTCGGCGAGGAGCTGGTCAACCAGCTTCTTCTGTTCGGCGAGCTGCTGACGTAGCGTAGCCTTCTCGGGATCCTCCTCTGCCCTCTGCATGGAGGCAGATGGGTCGGCGGGCCTTATAGCCTCGCTGTGCTCTTTTCCTTTGCTGACGTTTCGGCTCAACGTCAGTGCTTCAGTGGGTGCGGGGAGCCCCAGGAGGTTCCTCTGATGACGAGTAACTCTCACCGATGGATCTGACGACGGCTTGTCTTCGGGGGGGAAGCCCCCGTCGAGAAGTTCCAACTCGTTCCCCTCTCCCGACAGGTCAGCCATGTTGACCGTTCCTGTCCCTGGGGATATACCCTCAGGGCCACCCAGCGAATCGGGCTGTCGGCGGATCACACTGAAGCGTAGGGCAGCGTACTGCCCCCATCCACGGATATACACGTGGGGAGTGGCTTCCTCGATAACTTTTCGGAGTACTTGAAAACACTCAACGCATCGTTGTTGGAGGGCCTCATGGCGCTCAAATGACCCGGGGTGCCGAACCGTGGGGAGCATGGCCAGGTCAATTTGACGGCACTGCTCACCAATACCCTCCAGGTGCGCTTGACTCCCGGGGTATGGCATTTGTAGGCGGTGAAGACAGGAGCGAGTCTCCCGGAGAGTTCGGCGGAAGCATTCGAACTCATCCGGGGTGAGCGATTCGGGTGCATCAAAGCTCGGTCCTGCGACTGGCCAAAACTTCTCAGGGAAGTGGCCCTCTGCAAGGACGGCCCAGAAGCTCCACGACTCAGGCTCGGGACCCAGATCTCCTTGGTCCTCTTCCATGGCTGGGAACGGACGGGGAACTGGTAGTGGTGCCGAGGCGGGCCGCCGGGCCGACGGGCTGGCCGGCGGTGAATACGGCGAACAAGCCGATTGGCCTCCATATCCTGGGCCGCCCTCTGAGGGTGGCGGTGCCCTGGCTACCACATCACGATAGGACGGGCCGGCGAGCGGACATCCTGCCGTAGCATCGGTGCTCGCCGATGGTGCACCAAATCGTGGTTCGACCGCCGGTCCCCAGAAAAAATCTCCGGCTTTTCCGATCGAGACGGAAGGCACTTCCGGAGGGGCCGGTACCAACCGCAAGCTTGATCCCTGGGGGTCTACCAGGCCCTCGTTACTCCGGATATACCTTCGGAGAGAAGCGGGGATCACATCGATCTCGCTCTCGGGGAGCACGAGACTGACGTGCCGCATTCCTACCCCTGCCCTTGACTGGCGGGATTGGGGAAGGGGCTCTGTCGCCGAATCGTACTCCGCCTCTGAGTCAGAGAAGCAAACCGGTCGGATCTCTGTCCGGAATTCCGTAACATTCTTCCCTCGGCGTCTACGCCTTGCCTTCCTGCCCCTGGGTGGTTCTTCGGGGCAGGGCTGATCTCTGTCCTGGCGTCCTCCGGCCGCACTGGTGCTGGGGCCAAGAGGACTGGAAACCAAGGTGCGAGGGGCACCGGGACAGATATCAAAGGGGACGCGGGGAGAGATGATTCCGGGCGGGCCTCCGAGCCGGGATCGGAAGGTGGGATGACCCATGCCTCCTGGATCGGCCACACGGAGTAGATCCCGCTGGTGAATAGCGCTACCGCGAGGTGGTCCGCGGTGGCTACTGCCAGTGCCAGCAACCGGGAGAGTCGACCCAACCTGCCTTTGGGGCGGTCGGGGCCTCGATCCAGGTCGGGCATAGGAGTTCCCCTGCTCAGGATGCGCAGAGGCCTGGCGACTGGAGCCAGCAGTGGCTTGGGCCAATGCGGCCGCTGTTGCTAGAGCCCCAAGGTGGGCATCCTCTTCCGCTCGTGCTCGACGTTGGCGTCGGGACAGGCGAGTCGGAATGAGTGGCGCGGGCAGGTGGAGAGCCTGTTCCTCGACTTGAGGGGCCTGGCGGCGGTGTCGCCGTGGCCTGGAGGGAGCCCTTATCGTGGATCCCTGGAGCGGACCTCGGATAGGGTGATCCCGGGCATCTCCCACCTCATCCGCATAAGGAAGGGAACTGTCAGAGCGCTCCGGGGATAAGCTCCCGAAGCGGTTGGACGTTGAGGTAGGCAGCGGTGCCTCCTTGCGCGGCCCTCGGGGGCGGCGGTGGTGGCGAGGTGCAGCCTCCTCAAGGTCTAGGCGAGCCATTTCCCTAGTGGGGATGACTCCCTCTTCCTCGTATCTCCGCACCAGGGTGTTGATCACCCTTCTCTGGATGACCTCCGAGGGGGAGAGAGGGCGTGGTCGTCCCGCAATTGCGGCTGCTGGGACGACTGTGGAACGGGCGGGGCCGCGCGGAGTAGCCGCGTCGGTGTTTCCCCTGTCCCTGCGCCAGTGGGCGGGTGGCGATCGGGCACTGGATCGGGCGACCTGATTTCTGAAATCAGGGAGAAGAACCCATTAACACTGACAGGAAAAAGGAATCGACAACCAACCATTAGCGCCACGACGCCTTCCGTGGGGGGAACCCAGGCCCTCGACGTTGCGAGACGGAGTGCCCGATTTCACTTCCCCAGCCCCTGGCGGGTAAGACTGAATGCTTGGCTGGGCAACATGCCGGTCTTCCAACACCTCTGAAAGCCATCGGTCTTCGTATCGAGGAGAAGAGATTCACGTCGGGTTCACCATTTTTCTGTTTCGGTGCGGATGTGTGTCGGGTTACGCTGTTCCGCCAGGACGCGTTCGCGCGTGTACCCGTCAACCCGAGGGGATGGGCGCGCGGCTTGTGGTCCCGCAGTCCCGCTTTCCAAGGGCGGGCGGCATTCGTCCCTTATTCAGGGGCGTCTGCTCCTTGATCGAAACCGGGATGATGGGATGTCAGCTCCTCCTTCCTTGGACGTCTCCTCAGAACTCGTCGCCTAATCCGGGTCTCCCTCATAGACTTAAGAATGTTCGTGAATCTCGTTCCCGGCGCCATATCTTCATGGACACCGGTTAATTACGCTGCTTCCGCCCGGACGTTCCAAGGAGTCCGGTCGGGGCAGCAACCTGCGGTGAGAAGGCCGAGTGGCTCTGGGTGCTGGGGGCGTGTCGTAACACTGCGGCTCTGCACATCTGTCTTCCGTCCCTAATTAGGGCTTCTCGAAGGCATGATGGCCTGAGGCATCCCGTACTGGGTGCGGGGAACTGTGTCACCTGAGGTTTTCCTCAGCTTCCCATGTTTAACACGGGGTATGCCGCGAGTTTAACGTCCAGCGGGGACGGCATCGGACCGATCAACACGAAAAGTGGATCAGATGACAGAACCCCTTGCGGGGAACCTCCGACGCTGGGGCCAGCACATGGGCGGCTTCCCAAGTAACGTGGAGTGGAGTGAAGTGGCATGACCCCACCGGGATGTGGCGGCCCGGGTAAGGATCAGGATGGATGATGGAGTGAAGAGCTTGGACCCCATAGGGGCTTCCTACGTACCGCGCGTTGGCACGGATCAAAGTCAACGTAGTTCGGGTATACAGTTTAACGTCATGCTGGACGTCGGCAAGCCGACTCACGAAGAGGTCGAGGCCGCCGGGCGGAGGATTGAACCGAACCACCTCGCACAGAGGGGGATGGAACGGCCGGGTGGATCACAGTTTCACGTCATGATGGACGATAAAAGGAGAAAGGGAAAAAGGGGTTATGGGGAGGCACAGTGGAGATACACACGGGCAGTCTCCCACAGGGGCGGATTCATAGGTGAATCGACGCAAGCGTGAACCCTGGAGGGGTCCACTGATGGACGAACCGACGTAAATACGACCGGGACGACCAGGTGGTGGGCTTGGACCTCAGGGAGGCTTCCTACGTACCCTGTATAGAAGACAGGGATCAAAGTCCACGTAGTTCATTCTGTCAGGACTTACGCACTTGAGGCATCCCGGATGCAGCAAAACTCAGTTGGAAGGGACTTGGACCGAAAGCAGAAGACACCTCGATCCCAGTCATACCCTCTACTGGCTTCGGCAGTGGGGAGGCGCAATGGAGATACACATGTGCAGCCTCCCACGAGAAACTAGGGGTTTGTAATACCCTGCCCCCGAAAGGGAAAAGCCTCTCCCATTAAATCGCCCCAAAAGCGGGACAATCCCGACATCCCTGCAGAGACGAGCGGGTGGGGGCCACATCCAAACCGGGGGAGACCCTGCGTGCGAGGCACGGGATCGAATGATGCGGACGGTTTAGCGTCTTGCCGGACGAAGTACAGTTTAACGTCGTGTGTTGAGGACGAAGCGGACGGTTTAACGTCTTGCCGGACGAAGCACAGTTTAACGTCGTGTGTTGAGGACGAAACACTTGGCAGTTTAACGTCTTGCAGCGCGGACGATGAGGGCTAGGCAGTTTAGCGTCGTGCAGCTTGGACGGATGTGCAGTTTAACGTCGTGCTGGACGTATGGGCAGTTTAACGTCATGCGGGACGAATGCGCAGTTTAACGTCATGCTGGACCTATATGTAGTTTAACGTCATGTTGGACGATGTGCAGTTTAATGTCATGCTGGACATATATGCAGTTTAACGTCATGCTGGACATATATGCAGTTTAACGTCATGCTGGACGATGTGCAGTTTAATGTCATGCTGGACATATATGCAGTTTAACGTCATGCTGGACATATATGCAGTTTAACGTCATGCTGGACGATGTGCAGTTTAATGTCATGCTGGACATATATGCAGTTTAACGTCATGCTGGACATATATGCAGTTTAACGTCATGCTGGACGAATGATTGTCGCCGATGGGTCCGCGTCACTTCGCACGAGCCTGGAGGGCCGCACGGGAAGACAACGCACGGTGCGGGCACCTAGGATGAAGATCATCGGGCGCCACGCAGGCGGGTACCCTCAGGGGGTCAAGGGAGGAGACCCTGGCGGATTGCGCGCAAAAGAGGAGCTTTGCGCGCAAAACCGCGGGTCGGCGCGCAAAAATGGCGGGCTGGCGCGCAATTGGGCCAGCCCTTTGCGCGCGGATGGCTGGGATTGCGCGCACCGGGCTTCGGGTAGCGCGCGGGGGCAACGGCTCATTCTCTAACGAATGGCCACTTTGAAAATGGGGGGTGCGGGCAATCGGGCTGGATTGCGCGCACCCGGGGGGCAATTGCGCGCAAGCGGCTTCTTTTGCGCGCAAAGGCCTTCGGGTTGAAATTTATTCAAAGGAAAGGAGCCAAGGGGATTGCGCGCGAAGGCGGACCCCAAGGCTCTATTGCGCGAAAGAAAGAAGGTTACCTGAAGATCGGCATTGCGCGCGGAAGGGGTTGGATTGCGCGAACGAGCGACGCTTCGGATTCCGGCAACCTTCAAAACGTCGGGGGTCGCCTTATATTTATAGGCAACCCCGGGCGCGGAATCCGGTCTCGGGCGCGCAATTCGCTTCGCGGGCGCGGAATCCGGACCCGGCGCGCAAAGGAGCCGCGCAGGCCACGGGCGCGCAAAATAGCGCGCCGGCCCAGCGCATTGCGCGCATCCCGGGAGGATTGCGCGCCACGACTCAACTTTCCGCGCGGAACTCTGAAATTTCTCGCAAGTCCTCCGGGCCCTCTGGAACGTGCCTCTGACTCCAAATATCACTTCGCTTTCCGCATCCGGAGCTTCGTTTGGGAACAACGGACTTTTCCGGCGTCTACAACCTCCTTGACGGGAGATTCAAACGTTCCGATCAGTTTCTAGCGGGTTTGTTCGTAGAACCGGAAACATCCAATGATTCCACATCCGTTTGGACCCACTTTCCAAAGGTAGGTGCTCATTAGCTTGTGGACTAATGAGGCTTAGGAATTTGCATTGGTCGAGAGGATGGGAGGTCGGACTCATCACACCTTTTTGAGGGGAATTATTGTCTACTCTGGGACTCTCTATATAGATTTAAGTTATGTTCGTGAATCCTTATTACATTACCAAGTATAAAATGTGCTTTCCTTTAGTTTTAAAAATCAATGATTAAATATGCAAGAAATTTAGAGAATCTTTTATATGTATTCAAGGTTCTTCATCAATATAGAATCATCTATATCTGTTTAGAGATTCTTGGTCAATGGTATCCTTCAAAACATTTATATAAAAGTCTCTTGGTCATTATGATGACCAGGCTGGTTTTAAAGCCACTCAGTGGGGCACTTGAAGTTTATCGTCATTCAGAAGGAGATGGATTATTTCAAAGTTGGGATCGAACCCATAAATGGGCTACCTACGTATCCTTTGTTTTGGAAAAGGAATCAGAACCCACGTAGTTCGAGTAATGGAGTATGATGTTTATGATTGATGGCTCAAAGAAGAATGTCATAATTACTTTTACACTCTAAGCTCACGTGAGTCATGCTCGGTGTGAGAAACAAGAGGTATTGGTAAAAATTAGACAATTGTGCCATGAAAGATGCAATCATAAGAAATTGTTTGGGGCTTAGGTATGTATGACTACCCAGATAGATGAAGGTTTAGGATTCACTTTTAGGGAGAAAATCCAGGAACAGGGTCCATAAAGGTATATGTGCTTTATGGAGATTTGAATACTCTAATCTTGGGGCTTACTCCTAAGGAGGATGCCCAAGTTAGGAGGGGACTTATGATTGGGTTTTACTCCTGAAAAGGAAACCAAAATCAAGGGTAAATTAGGACTGGTTAAGAGAAATTTAAGGGGGCTTGGGGTTTACTCCTGAAAAGGAAACCCAAGATTATGACTGGGACTTACTCCTAAAAAAGGAGGCCCAGGTTATGACTGAGTCTTATTCCTAAAAGGGAGACCCAGGTTAGGGGACATGGGGCTTACTCCTGAAAAGGAATCCCAAGATTATGACTGAGTCTTATTCCTGAAAAGGAGACCCAGGTTAGGGATTAAGGTTTGGGGCTTACTCCTGAGGAGGATGCCCAAGTTTGGGAACTTTAAGAATTTGGGGCTTAATCCTAAGGAGGATGCCCAAGTTAAAGATTCTCTCATCTTAAAGGATGTGGTTGAATGAATGAACTCTCTATATTTAGTGACATAAGGATATTTAAATCACTAGGTTTTGAGAGATATTCCACAGAAATCCTTTCAGATAAGGAAGTCAAATCAAGAAATCATGCCATAAATGGCTTTGAAGAGTGTCTTGAAGACTGAATATTGAAAAGGAAAGGTGTAATGGCTTAAAAGAGGTAAAATGGGCAAGATGGGCACCCAAAAAGGTAGGGGCATGAAATTCTTGAAAGGCGCGCAAGTCTTCCGTGGGCGCGCAAGTTTTGGTCGCGCAGGTATACCTGCGCGACACATGGTGTACTTGCGCGATTTTCAACCAGCATTGAAATATTTGAGCGACTCTTTTTTAAACCCTTTAGAATCCTCTTGAGGTTCTTCCAGAAAAGGGACGCGCAAGTTATATTGAAGGAAATAAATCGGCGCGCAAGTGTTTGATAAGTTTCAACACTTAGGCCTTCCTTCTTCTCTTTAGATCTTCCGTTCTAGGTAAGAAATTACCTTAGAAGTGTTCCGAAAGCTTTGAGAAGAGACTTGGGCATCGGGAGATTCAATCCGAGTTTCTGGAAAAAGATCCTCCCAAATGGGGGGCCCACAGGGTCTATTTATAGGCAAAAGAAGACCTCGGGCGGTTACAGGGCGGTTACCACTTAGGTCACGCAAGTCACCTGCGCAACCAAGGGTGTCGCACAAGTGTACTTGCGCGACAGTGATAAAACTTGCGCGGTGCAGTTGTTGTCGATCCTTTGTTCATGCCTTTGTCGATTTTTGATGTTTTCTTCAAAGGTTGAATCACTTTGAGCTCAGATATTCCCTTTTCCGATCTTTAGATTCTGTGACGAAAGGAACGTCAACAAAAGTCCCCCCTCAGAGTTGGATCCCGAGAGAAATGAGGATTTGACTCTGAGGAAATCGAATCCCTCCAAAGGAAAAGGGAGGCGCGCAAGTCTTCATTGCACAGAGGGCGGTGCGCAAGTTTCTGTCGCTCGTGCCTTAAGCGCTCTGAGTGCAGCGCGCAGATAGGCCTCCTGGCCTATAAATACACGGCCTTCATCTCCGTACAAGTATCCGGATTTCCGGACTTCATACCTTCTCGAGCTCTCGCCGCGCAGGTCACCTAAGCCGCGCAAGTCTCTTTTCCACTGTTCCCTCGCTGTCACGCTCCTTTAAAGGTATTCGTACTTGCGCGGTTTAGACTTGCGCGTCAAAAACTAGCGCGACACATGAAATACTTGCGCTCATTGTTTAGACTTGCGCGACTTAATTCCTTATCCATTTTTCCCGAATTCTTTCACAAATTTTATGAAAAATAAACCCATTTAAGAGTTAAATTTTTTCAACTTTTGTGCAGATTCAACGGCTCCTAAGGGAATTGAAACGGCTGATGAACTGGCTAGCAAGCGGATTGATGACATGATGAACATCATTGGCCATGATTACTATGATATCTGCGACAGAACTCTCCCAGATTTGGATAAGTATTTGAAGAAATATCATCTTAATTTCCCACAGAGCATCCATCTGCCTCTGTGTGGTCATGGTCATCTACAAGGAGTCAATGTTCCAAATGCAAATAATTATACACCTGAGATGCAGCTGCACTGCTACTCCTCTATTTCGGTTATGCTGTGCATTAAGAGCAACAACAATGGTGTGAACTTTCAAATTCTTCCTCCATGTCATTTCCTTGCAGATATGAAAATGGAAAACCCATGGGCTGAATTGTTTTCCACTGCCGGTTGGTGGAGAGAAGACAAACATGGTATTAGAGCAATATCTGAAAAGAGTACTCTCTTCAAATGGCTCTTTACTTCCAATGCTCCATTCTCAAATCCATGTATCCATCTTCCAAGTCTCTTGGACAGAAACAGAGTCACTGTTTGATCAACAGAAAATTTTCTCAAACCGCACTCAAGAACATCCTTTTACAATTGTTCCAAGAAGAGCTAGTATCACTACATCTCTTATTGTATCCAGTTGAATGAATTAATTCCAGGTGGTTTCTTATGAAGCACGGGATGCCGTAAATCAAATGATGTGTTATGTTGAAAGCCTCTTGTAATTCTTGAAAAAGAGAAGAGACTCCAGTCTGTGGATGTCCTTCTAACTCTTGTGTATCAATGAAAAAAATACTTTCATCTTCAATCATTTGTACCTGCATTCTTTCACTACCTGCTTCAAATTTACTTAATCCAATGGGATTAGTAAGCATAGTTTGATTTTTACTAGGATTATTACAAATAATCCTACAAACTTTGAACTTTTTAATTGCTCAATATTACTTAAATTACACATCAATGTATATTTAGTGAGCTGGAACTTGACTTTTATTCAGAGTTCCTTTGTCTTTTGTGGGCAGTTTAAATTCATGCATGCCGGACATAAAGGGGCTAATGTTTAAGGTCAAAATAGCTTTGACCAAAATAGATTAAAATGGATTCAATTCCTTGACAATTTATCTGAAAACATATTACCATACTCAAGTATGAGGAAAAAATGTAAACTATGGCTTAAGAATATTTGAATCTGAGGAATGATATGAAAAAGAGCTAAAAGGCATTAGAAGAAGTAGTTTCCAAGAATGAAGTTACTATTATTTAACAAAACCCGTTAGGGGGTTGAAATATGCAAGGCCACCTATGGGCATTGGCTGCATGGTCAAATAAATAGCATCTTTTGGCTGACAAGTCAGTTATGTGGACTGTTTATGCAAGGCCACCTATGGGCACGTGCTGCATAGTCAGGCAAAAGAACTCCCAGAAATTTACTTTCCTAGTGCTAAAAGCCAGTGAAAGTTTATGGAGATTCAAATTTTTTAAAGTATAGAGTTTGTTGTATGGAAAGAGGTACTTGAATATGGATAAGATATTTCCAAACAAGAATATCGAAGAACTGGATGAATATCACTCCTACGAAGGTCTGACCCAAACGTAGGGAAGAAGAATAAACCATAGACTTGAATACTTTCAGATCATGAAAAATGATATGGGACAAATATGTTAAGGATTTCTATTTTTTTCGGATCCCTACATACTGTCGTTTAAGACAAATAAGGACAAAAGAGGCATTCTTCCCAAGAATGAAGTTACCATTATTTAACAAAACCCGTTAGGGGGTTGAAATATGTAGGGCCACCTATGGGCATTGGCTGCATGGTCAAATAAATAGCATCTTTTGGCTGAAAAGTCTGTTATGTGGACTGTTTATGCAAGGCCACCTATGGGCACGTGCTGCATAGTCAGGCAAAACGAATTCTCAGAAGTTTGACATTTTTGTGATTAGAAGTCATGAAAAGGGTTATTAAGATCTGAAAATATTTTAAGGTTAGGATTATAACACATAAATATGGGTATTGTCCAATGTATATAGAGATACATAGGTCAA
Source organism: Viscum album (assembly GCA_963277665.1). Classification (NCBI taxonomy): domain Eukaryota; kingdom Viridiplantae; phylum Streptophyta; class Magnoliopsida; order Santalales; family Viscaceae; genus Viscum; species Viscum album. The sequence goes on from OY728145.1 coordinate 513,729,630, forward strand.
TGAAAACCATAATCATGTTGTGGCTGGGTCCTGAAAACCTGGACTTCACTACGTATCTCATAAGAATGAGAATCAAGCCATACGTAGTTCTTGAAATGCAGTTTAACGTCGTGCAGGACGAAAGTATGAGTGATCTTAGTTTAGGGTCATAGAATTCGGACCATAATAATGAATACACAGTGTGTGTTTTCATGAGGACTTTTCAGTCAAGGGACTGAAAGTGAAATTTGGGGTTAGGCCCAAAAGACTTGGGACTGGATTCGAGGGATACTCGAATGTTCCTACGTATCCCATAAGGATGGGAATCAAGTCCACGTAGTTCTAGGACTACCCTTTATACAAATTTGGTTCGTACATGTGAAGGGTGAAAGGGGACATTAGGGCAATGATGGTTTAACCTGAGATAAAAAGTTTAGGCATTACCATGTATGCACGTAGTCTTTTGAAAATGAAACATGATTTAAAAAATCAATGTCAATAATGGTTCCTTATCAAATGAGGAAATCAAAGAATATTGTAGTTTATTGTCGTACCGGACAAAAGCGTTTCATAGTTTAACGTCATATAACAAGGACGAAAGTGAATCAATATAAAGATATTGATTCCAGGGGCAGTTTCACGAATCAACATCATATGAGATGGTGGTGAACCGATGTGAAGAGATTGTTTTTGGGCTTGAACCCTGGGAGGTTGCCTACATACCCAGCCTGGAGGGCAAGGATCAAAGTCCGTGTAGTTCAATTAAATAATGAATTAATGATCATGTTGTTCTTGTGGACAATGATCTAAATAAAAAATGTTGTTGGGACTTATACATGGTTAGTGGCCCAAAGGGAGTGTTATGGTTGATGTTCGCTCTAAGCTCACGTGAGTCATACTCGGTGTGAGAAACAAGAGGTAATAACAACCTTAACGATGCACAGTTTAATGTCATGTAGGACATAAAAAAGGGACTATGCAGTTTAAAGTCCTGCAGTTAGGACTATTGGTGCTGCACAGTTTAGTGTCATGTAGCAGGGACAAAATAACAGTTTAATGTCATGTAGGACACATCAAGGACTTTCTGTACAGTTTAGCGTCATGTAGTTAGGACGATGGGGACAATATAGTTTAACGTCATATTGGACGAAAGGGGGACTGTGCAGTTTAATGTCATGCAGTAAGGACAAAAGAGTGTACCATTTTAACGTCATGTCGGACGAAAGTGCTAATAGTTTAAGGTCATATACATGGACCGTGAATGGTGCAGTTTAATGTCATACTGGACTTTTGAGATTATATAGTTTAACGTCTTTCCAGACATGAGGGACTTTTATACAGTTTAGCGTCATGTAGTTAGGACGTCACAGTTTAACGTCTTGCTGGACATAAAGGATTTGCAAATAGTTTATGGTCATATACATGGACCAGGGATGATGCAGTTTAAGGTCATGCTGGATGGTTTAGGGAACTTTTTCACAGTTTAATGTCGTGTGGGACGAAGTTGCAGTTTAAAGTCATACTGGACCATTGCTGTATAGTTTAACGTCATATAGCAAGGACGAACTGGTGCTGTACAGTTTAAAGTCATGTAGCTAGGACTAAGGTGAACCAATATGAGGATATCAGTTCTGGGGACTTTTTACAGTTTAACGTCATGCTGGACGATGAAAGTGCCACACAATTTAATGTCATGTTTCTAGGACACAATATAGTTTAATGTCATCTCGGACAAAATATAGGAACTTCTGTACAGTTTAACGTCATGTAGATAGGACATAATACATTTTAGTGTCATGTAGGACATATCATAGGAACTTCTGTACAGTTTAACGTCATGTAGATAGGACATAATACAGTTTAGTGTCATGTAGGACAATATATGAACCAATATAGTTTAATGTCATCTCGGACATAATACAGTTTAGTGTCATGTAGGACATAATACAGTTTAGTGTCATGTAGGACATTGAAGTTGACACATTTTAACGTCATGTTGGACGAAGTTGCAGTTTAAAGTCATACTGGACCATTGCTGTATGAACCAATTGTAAGAGTCTTGGTTCTGGGAATAATATTTTGTGTTTATACAAAATACTTCTTCAGAAATCTGGCATTAGTTGGAGTCGTGATGTGTTCTCCATCCATTGAGATTAGAGAATATGCTCCATTGGAGTAGACCTTATGTATTGAATAAGGTCCTTCCCATTTTGGTTACAGCTTGGGAGGCTTCTTTCCTAGTATCATTGGTGCTCTGAGAAACAATACCAATTCTCCCTGAATGAATGAACGAAGACGAACTTTTTTGTTAAAAGCTCGTGCTATTCGATTCTGATAGATTTACAAGTGGTGAAAAGTGCACAATCTTTTCTCATCTAAATGTTCCAATTCATTCAACCGCTTTTGGGATTTCTCATCTGTAGATAACTGATCACAAATGGCTATTCTGAGTGATGGCAATTGGACTTCAATTGGCAAGACTGCTTCTGTTCCATATACCAATGAATATGGAGTTGACCTCGTTGCATTGCGAGTGGTAGTCCGATAAGCCCATAAAGCATGAAAGAGTTTATCAGGCCATGACCTCTTATCTTTATCCACCATCTTTTGCAGTATATTTTAAAGAGTCTTGTTGAAGGCCTCTATCTGGCCATTAGCCGCTGCATGATATCGAGATGAATGGTTGGACTTAATGTTGTATTCTTGATACAATTTCTTTACCTCAGAATAACAGAAGTTGGTGCCGTTGTCCGTCAATATGGTATGAGGGACACCAAATCTAGTAATTATGTTAGACTTGATGAAGTTAACAATGCATTTAGAACTGACTTCTTTGAGAGGTACTGCCTCTTCCCATTTGGAAAAGAAATCAGCAGCAGTAAGAATGTACTTAAACTGCTTGGCCGTAGCTGAAGGGTAAGGTCCCACCACATCCATTCCCCATGTGGAAAATGGCCATGAGTATTTAGCTGTATGAAGAAACTCTGGAGGTTGATGAATGAAGTTGGCATATACTTGGAATGAATGACACTTCTTTGTGAAATTAACACAATCTTGTATCATTGAAGGCCAAAAGTATCCAAGCCTTCGAATTTGATCAGATAGTCTATGTCCAGACTGGTGGGCACCACAGACTCCTGCATGCACTTCTTTTATGACAGCCATTATCTCTTCACCATCAATACATCTGAAGAGAACTCCATCAAAACCACGTTTGTAGAGAATTTTCTCAAGGTGGTTTGGGCTATCATAAAGAGTAAAATTTACCCCACGTCGCCGAATTTGCTCTTTCTCGGCTCTATCAGGTGGAAGTGTTCCATTTTGAAGGTATTCCCTGATAGGTGACATCCATCCTGTAGTATGACCATAAGGTTCAGGAATGGGACTAATTTCATTAATTTCCTCTGTTATGACTTGAACATAAGGTGAAATTGCACGACGGTGGGCAATACAGATGGTTGTCTCATCCCGATTTGGATCTGCTAAAGCTGTGGCTATATTAACCAGTGCATCAGCTTGATCATTTTGTGATCTTGGGACATAAGAAAATGTCGGTTCTGAAGGGAATTCCGACATTAACTTTCTGACGTAATCATACAAAGGGATTAATTCTTCTTTTCTGATGGCATAATCCCCATTGACTTGTTTGATTACCAGGTCTGAATCACCTTTCACCTTTAAGTGACTCACTTGTGCTTGAAGCGCTAACTCCAAGCCTGTAATGAGAGCTTGGTATTCAGCTTCATTATTAGTACCACCTTCCCACAAAAAAAGGAATACGGTAACACTGTCTTATCTGGAGAAATGAGCACAATTCCTAAACCAACTTTGTTGAATTTAGGATTTTCCATTTTTTCCCTGTTGGACTTCTAGAAGCACCATCAAAATACATTTCCCATGTTTGAGGACTCTCTTGAATAGAGAAAACTTCCTCATTAGGGAGTTCGATATCTGAATACGTGTCTTCCACTGAAGGATGATCAGCCAGGAAATCAGCCAGAGCTTGGCCCTTAATTTCCTTTTGAGACACATACTGAATGTCGAACTGCTGTAGAATAACCGCCCACCTTGCTAGACGTCCTCTAAGAATTGGACGTCTAAGGATGAATTTGAGCGGATTATTACGAGATACCAATTGGACCTCATGATGTTGCAGGTAGTGTCTCAATTTCTGAACTGCAAATATTAATGCTAGGCAGCACTTTTCAATACTTGAATACCGGGTTTCTGCTTCAAGCATAGTTCTACTGAGATAGTAAAGACTATTTTCATTCCTAGCATCATTATTTTGAGCGAGAAAGGAACCCAATGATCACTCTAAAGCTGTCACATAGAGGATAAGAGGTCTACCCTCAACAGGTGGCATGAGTACTGGTGGACTCAAGAGGTATTTCTTGAGAACATCAAATGATTCTTGACATTCTTCATTCCACTGGTAAGTGACTCCTTTCTTCAATAATTTGGTAAAGGGTAAACTTTTGCCTGCCAAATTGGCGATGAAACGTCGAATATAGGCTAAGTGTCCTTGAAGTCCTCTTAATTCTTTCAAATTCTGAGGAGGTGACATACCAAGGATTGATTTGGACTTCTCAGGATCAACTTCAATACCATGATGGCGTACAACAAAGCCAAGGAATTTTCCTGAGGTTACCCCAAAAAAACATTTTAAGGGGTTCATCTTCAAATTATGTTGTCGAAGCTTGTGGAATATGACTTTCAAATCAGCCAAGTGATTAGAACGTTGTTTGGATTTAACCACCAAATCATCTACATATCATTCAACAAACTTCCCTAAAAGAGGTTTGAAGATACGATGCATGGCGCGTTGATATGTTGCACCTGCATTCTTTAAACCAAAGGGCATCACCCGGTAACAAAACACACCTTGAGGAGCTCTGAAGGCTGTATATTCCTCATCTTCTAGGGCCATTCGGATCTGATTATATCCATAATATCCATCCATGAAAGAAAGTACTTCATAGCCAGTCGTCGCATCAATTAAGAGTTCTGTAATCGGAACTGGGAAATCATCTTTAGGACAATACCGATTAAGATCTCTGAAATCGATGCAAACCCTAATTTGTCCATTCTTCTTCTTTACAGGGACAATATTATCCAACCACTTGGGATATTGAAATTCTCTGACGAAGTTAGCTTTGATAAGCTTATCCACTTCAGCCTCAATTTTGGAAGCATAGGTTGGGTGTGTTCTTCTCGCGGCTTGCTTGAATCCTCGATGTTCTTTTGGAAAACCCAAATGATGGGTGGCAACATCAGGATCAAGGCCAGGCATCTCTATATAATTCCAAGAAAAAATATCTTTATTTTGCTTTAGAAAATAAATATACATCTCTTTCTCTTCAAGGGTCATGGCCTCACTAATTAAAGTGGGGCGTGGATCTTTCTCTGTACTCAGATTTACTTCTCTGAGTTCATCCACAGTGGTAGAGATACCCTCTTAAAATGCTGGAGGAGCATCTCTAAGATCTTCCTCTTCCTCTTCATCATGTGTTATTTCTTCCGTTTCTACTCGCAAAGTAGATGAAATAACGAAATTCTCATGATCATAAGAGATGCCAAAATTTGCACATTTTGAAGAAGAAGCTTCCATTTCCGACCCTATTGATGATAAAGGGTATTCTTTGGGAAATAAAGAGGAGATGATGGATCGAGAATCGACATCATTATTCACCTCTGGTGTTGCTATAACTTCTTCTGGCCTGATTAGCGAAGTATAGACTTGTTGGACTTCAGCAGATGAAATGAAAACATCACCACTTATGCCTTCATCACTGCTTGGTAGGTTACCAATTTCTCCCATGTTGTCTGGCTCGATCGCCGTAATTGACATTATGGATCTTTCCATAAGAGTATTTTGATTTGGGCCTATTTTGTCAATTTGACTGATAGGTAATACATAATCTGTACTCACATGTGAAAATGGATTTATTGGAATTTTCTCCAAACCATATGGAGCATTAACTTTGGTAATTTCCTTCATTGTAGATTTTTCTTTTCCCTTCATGTGATAAAATTCCGCCTCAATGTATTGAGACTCACATGTCTTGAACGGGGCCTTATCACCATACAATGTTCCAAATTGACCATCGAAACAGTATTTGAGACATTGATGGTATGATGAAGGAATAGCTGCATGCTGATGTAGCCAGGGTCTTCCAAGCAAGATATTGAAGGCTGAGTCTTGATCAACAATCATGAAATCCGAATTGGAAACAAGATCTCCAAACTGAGTTCTGAGTGTAACTTCTCCCAGTGGTTCTTGTTCATTTTTATCATATCCTTGGAACATCATGGTAGAAGGAGATAAATCAGATTTCGTGAGGCCCAATCGACGAAGTGTACGAATGGGCATGAGGTTGACTCCTGAACCATTGTCAATGAAAGCTCTTCGAACATCTATACCATTGAATTTTCCAGATAAGTACAAAGGTTTTATGTGCCCATGCACAACATCATCTTCATCTTTATCAGTAAAAGATATCACTGCATGGCATTCTCCAGGATTATTCTCTATGTGATAGATTTCAGCTGCAGCAATTTCAGCTTCAAACTCCTGAGGACTTGACAAAGCTTCGATGAGTGCTTCCCGAAGATCTTTTGACAGATTCAAAGCATCCAAAATTGATAACATGGCTGGTACTTGGGAAAAGTGTTTCAATATATCATACTTTTGATCTAGAGGTCTGCGTTTCCCAATAGGAATATGCGGTTTAGCAGGTACCTTGGAAGCAGATGCTTTGGAAGCTGATGGATCTTGTATTGATGTTGGCAACATCCTTGGTTTTGGAAGATTAGACTAATTAGATCCATTTACTTGCTGAGATAAAGAAGATGGAACCTTTAATCGGTCTTCCAAAATAACTGTGCCAAAACTGAGTTGGCCATTGGCAGAAGAACATTCTTGTTCTTTTTGAGCTCGCTGAAGGGCTCTACCACGAGTTTCTGCTGCATATACAGTGCTAGCAGGGGTAAAATTAGAGTAGTGGCTTCGGAAAGATCCACGTCTTCCCCTGTATCCTGAACCTCTAGAACTTCCTCGGATTCCCTTATTTGATACTAGAAATTCAGGCTCATCAAGACTGGAATATGGATCTGTTAATTGAATCATATTAACAGAACCAAAGATTAACTCTTCGTCTGATAAAGACTCTGCCTGGTTAGCCTGTTTAGGCTGTGCCGTTTGGTGGGACGGTGCCCGTTGCTTTGATGTAGATGGCATGAAATCTGCCAGAGTCAAAGACAATTTAGGCTTTGATACATACTCATCTTCTCCTGATTCCTCTTTCTTCTTTGAATTGCGCTGCCCTTTTGAGGATTTATCTTTTGATGGAGGCTTTACTGCAGCTTTTGTAGAAGACACAATTGGCTTCTTCAATTGTGTTCGCAAAATGGAATGGGTCCGATTGATTGTCTTTCTGAACATCCAATCATCATATTTTTTCGCAGTTTTGCTTTTGACTTCCTGCCACTCGCCTCCTTCCTCTGGATCTGTAGCGGTAATACACGCTACATGAGCCGAAGAACCCTTCAATTTGACTTTTCCCAAGTAGACCATCTTTTTCAGGAGGTCTTTAAAGACAAAACACTCCTGGATGGGATGCCCCAAGATTTGATGAAAGGGACAATAATTGGGACGGTCTTCATCTCCTTCCTTGTTTGGCCTCTTCGGCACTGGTAATTGAACCAAATTATTTTCCAGAGCTGAAATGAAGTAACCAGGAACTTGCTCACTTCGGAAAGAGTAAGTTTTACTCTTCATATCCTCAAATTGTTTTCGTCGTTGATCTTTTTGATCATTTGGACGAAACAGCCTTTGTTGTTGTCGTTCAAGAGGTGGAGCCCTTCGAGAAGATGAAGGTTTTGAAGTAGAAATAAGTACAGGTGCTTGTTTAAGAATAACTGTAGCAGTTTCTTCTTTACACATTCTTCTTCCTGGAGCTGATGGAATTACACCAGATTTAACCTTAGCCTGTATAAGGAAATCTTCAATCTTCTGAGCGATTGAAGTAAGGTCTCGAAACCCTCCTGTGTATTTCACAGGGATCAATGGCGTGCGTAATTCGTCACGCAAATTTGCCACACAGATTGGCAACAATTCCTCCTGAGGGAGTGCTAAACTCATGGAATACGTTAATACCTTCCAACGAGCAATGAAATCAGAGACTCTTTCATTCTCCCTTTGCTTGCAGTTTGTAAGATCGAAAACTGTCATTTTTGGAAAAGTTGAGCTAAACTGCAGAAGGAATTTTTGACGAAGATCCTCCCATCCGATGACTGACTGGGATTGCAAGCTTGTGTACCTGACAAAAGCTGGTCCTTGTAAGGTTCGCACGAAGCATCTAAGTTTCACTGCTTCTTGCTGCTCTGGAGTTCCCATCATAGGATCACAACAAGACACGTAATGCGTCAAATGTTGTTCAGGGTCACCTGATCCATTGAAAGTAGCGAAAACAGGGTTTCCAAAACTGGATGGAGGAGAAATTGAATCTACCCATTCAGGGTAAACATTCTTTTCAGGTTGAACTTGTGCCCGTTTCCCTTCCATAGTTTCTAACCGAGATGTTAATGACTCAATAGTAGTTATTAACTTTTGAGAAACATCAGGTTGAACTTGGTTTTGGGTAGGTGCAATGAATGGAGCTCGGACAGACGTGATGGTTGGTGCTGCAACTGATGGTAGTGCTGCCAACCGTTGTGGCGTTTGACCCGTAGTATTAGACCTCTGAGGGTGTACTGATAATGGAGGATATTCCTGATCCATCTCAGTAGTTACAACAAATTCCTTCGGCTGTCGGACTTCAGCATTCTAAAGAAGAAGACTACTTTGAAGTAGTTCTGCATTCAACCTTCTTAATTCTTTCATTTCTTCCTCCTGTTGTGCAAACCTTTGCTCTAATGAGAGCGATTGACCTCCTTCAGAGGAAGGGTGAGAAGTAACCTGATTCTTTCCTTTCCCCTTATTGGATCCTTTTCGGAGAGGGGGAAGTGGGTTACTTGAAGGAATACCCAGATTTTGGGTAAGCCTTTGATTACGTGTGTGCACACCTTCTTCATTTAAGTCTGTGTGCGCAACTTCTTGAGCAGGAACCTCTTCGTCTGATCCCTCTGATTGAGCCTTATCTGGTGAATCAGCAGCAACAGCATTGATGACATTAATGGATGCATATTGCATGGAATCCTTTCTATCAGCATTTCTGCGATATTTTCTTCTTCTATGTCCATGATGAGACATGGCATTCCGTTGACTTGATCCCCCAGGAACTTCTTGGAGAACCGTCACTTGGAGAGAATCTCCTGATAGCTTGGCTCTTCGTTCCTCTTGAGGCTTATTCCCTAATCTAGAGAATACTGACTTTCTCTGAGGGAGGGATTGAGGATTTGAAAAAGTCCCCAGTCCGGTGGACTGGGGATGTTCCTGCTGCTTCCGCTCAACTCCTCGAATCCCATTTGTTGACTCTGAGGGTTGGGTTAGAGAAGTCCCAAGTCTGGTAAGCTGGGGTGTCTCTTAACCTGTATCCACTTTTATCACCTGGTTCAACAGACCGTTGGATGATTTCCGAAACTTCTGTCATTTGATGACGTGTTTGCTCCAGATGAGAGGCTTGTGCAATATTCTCGCCTGCTTGATGTAGGAGAAATTCAACAACTTTTTCACTATATACTTGATTTTGAGAGGAACTAGTTGAATCCTGTTCTTGAGAAATCTTTTGATTATGAACAAAGCCCATTGACTGTGGCCGGCCATGGGAAATAACATTGCATGAGACCATTTTCGGCGGGCTTTGCTGACCGGAAAGCACTGTGAAATTTAGTGCTCCGTGAACACCCCATCCTCTGATATGAACATCAGATGGAGCATTGGCAATTAACTGACGCAATCTTCTTAGTGCGCCAAGGCATGAACGTTGAAGGGTTCTCTGTTGCTTTTCAGCCTTCGGATACCGAGAGACTGATAGAGATGCCAAATCAATCTGACGTTGTAACCCTTCTATTATCTTCAGATTATTTTCATATTCATCGTAAGATAATACCTTCTTCTTTAATTGAAAAATTGTTTTCCATATGTTGAGACGAATATCATGGATTCCATCATCCGTCAACATCTTTGGAATGTCGTACTGGGAGTCAGCCAAAGGCCAAAACATGACTGGTACTTCACCTTTTGCCAGTTTTTTCCTCATGTTCAGCATTTCCTCTTTATCAATAAATGAAGATTCTTCTACCTGTTTTGACCAGAGTTGGTGTTTCCTTGTTGCTTCATCGGATTCAACAAGATTGGTAGAGAGATCACTATTCATGCTGGAAGATGAATGACCCAGGGATGGTTCGGAGAATAACTTGAACCCCAGGCTATCTTCTGATGGAGAAAGAGTTTCACATTGCCTTCTGAAGAATTTTCTAGACAACGTGAATCACTACTGCGGAGAGGACTTTCGCAGCGAAGTTCATCACCATGAGGAGGACCGTCATGATGGGTTACAGCAAAAGATGAAATCTCTTGCTCCTTGGTCTTCTGACCACACAGAGGGTTCCTGTGGCTCTCATCTGAAGAAGAAACTTCAAGATTGACCGAATTTTCATGAAGCAAGTATTCATGAGGAAGTGTCTGTTGAAGACCTTCAGAATTAATGTTCCTGTTATTGGGAACTGAGGGAGTAGAATCTTGAATTCCGACAGATAAATGTCTGAGGGCTTCAAGAACTCCAACATCGAGCAAGGCTTGGTTATAGATTATCCTTTGATCTCCTGACTGTGCTGGGCGGATATTTTTCTTAGATGTCTTCTTACTCGATTTAGAAACCACTTGATGACGAAAGTGATTGCTCTGAGCAGGTGTATGTGCCTGATCAGGAAAGATGGTCAGGTTAGGCTGACGATCTCCACTCAAATCAGGTGTATGTGCCTGACTTGGTTGTCCGTATGATATGGGGGAGTATGCCCCATAACCCTCTTGGACTGGAAGAGATGTGTGTATCTGTTCCGGCGTGAATCGTTGATGTGTCACTCCATTGCTAGGGATAGATTTATGTGTCTGTCCCAATGATGATGCTGAAGTTGTTATGATATCCTGGCAAGCATCCAGAATATGAGTAGGAATTTGCTTCTGCTCTTTCACCATTGACAAAATATGTTTGGTGACTTCAGCCGCCGGAACGGGGATATACGTCCATTCCGGGCTTGGAGTAGGTGTATGTGCCTGCTCCTGTCCTCCTTTTCCTGTCAGTGAATCCTGACAGTACTCAAGTGTGGAGGAAAAGAGTTGAGTCTGCCTCCTGTTTGTCGTCGGGACTTTCCGACTGACTTCTCCGTGCGCTACCAAGCGAGACTGTTGGTAGGCTTGATTAGTATTAGCAGGTGTATATGCCTGCTGATTACACTTCGCCAAACATGGTTGACGAGATCCATCATATGTAGTCAGACGAGCCTGCTGACTAACTGGTGATGTATAAGCAGGTGTATGTTCCTACCTATGGTACTCCGCCGGAATTGCCTGGCGGGATCGGCTTGATGCTGCTAGACGAGTCTTCTGGACAACGGAATTAAAACGGGCAGGTGATTGTGCCTGCTCGTTGTTTTCCACCAATTTAGGTTGGTGGACTTCTCCGGAGATGGCAGGGATGACAACCTGCCTATTGTTAACCGGAATCTGTCTCTAGCGGTTCATCTTTCCTGCTCGGGTTCGAGGAACCTGAGCTGAATACCTGGAGTCGGTACCCTCATCATGTTGAGGGCACACTACCACACGAGTCTGGCAGCGATTGTTGATGGGAGCCCTTGAGAAGGACTCCTGTCTTTTTGAATTAAGGTCCTGCAGGACCTGCACATTCACTTCCTCAGAGTAAGGGAGTGAATGGAAATTGCGTTCCGGGGATAACGACCTGAAACGGTTGGAGACGGTAGTCAGCACCGCCTGCTTCTTGATCGCTGGCCGCCGTTGTCCGGACGACCAGGTAGAGTTGTTAACTTGGAGGGCTTGACGAGCGGCCTCCAGAGTTGGGATAGTACCGTTGCGACGGTACTCCTTAACCAGTGCATTAGAAACCCAGCGTTGAAGATGCTGAGTTGGTGATGTCATCCTCAGAGCGGACGACGTTCCAGCAGGAGTAGTAGCATTGGTTTTCACAGCAGCAGACCTCACAGTAGAGGTGTTCACAGCAGCAGTATTCACAGAGGTGAATTTAAGGAAAGCCATTTTGCAGAAGATCTTGAGAAAAGAGTGCTTGTTCCATATAACAGATATAATCAAGATGAATCTGGCCACTGCATCTTTTGGATGAGCACATGTCAATGATTGCTTTTTTGGTCCAAGGGGCCTAACAAATAAGAAGAATATCACTTTAACTTGGTTAAGGATTCACGTCGGGTTCACCATTTTTGTTTCGCACGGATTTCGGGGATGACCTCCTTGACGGGAGATTCAAACATTCCGATCGGTTTCTAGCGGGTTTGTTCGTAGAACCGGAAACATCCAATGATTCCACATCCATTTGGACCCACTTTCCAAAGGTAGGCGCTCATTAGCTTGTGGACTAATGAGGCTTAGGAATTTTCATTGGTCGAGAGGATGGGAGGTCGGACTCATCACACCTTTCTGAGGGGAATTATTGTCTACTCCGGGACTCTCTTTATAGATTTAAGTTATGTTCGTGAATCCTTATTACATTACCAAGTATAAAATGTGCTTTCCTTTACTTTTAACAATCAATGATTAAATATGCAAGAAATTTAGAGAATCTTTTATATGTATTCTAGGTTCTTCATCAATATAGAATCATCTATATCTGTTTAGAGATTCTTGGTCAATGGTATCCTTCAAAACATTTATATAAAAGTCTCTTGGTCATTATGATGACCAGGCTGGTTTTAAAGCCACTCAGTGGGGCACTTGAAGTTTATCGTCATTCAGAAGGACATGGATTATTTCAAAGTTGGGATCGAACCCATAAATGGGCTTCCTACGTATCCTTTGTTTTGGAAAAGGAATCAGAACCCACGTAGTTCGAGTAATAGAGTATGATGTTTATGATTGATGGCTCAAAGAAGAATGTCATAATTACTTTTACACTCTAAGCTCACGTGAGTCATGCTCGGTGTGAGAAACAAGAGGTATTGGTAAAAATTAGACAATTGTGCCATGAAAGATGCAATCATAAGAAATTGTTTGGGGCTTAGGTATGTATGACTGCCCAGATAGATGAAGGTTTAGGATTCACTTTTAGGGAGAAAATCCAGGAATAGTGTCCATAAAGGTATATGTGCTTTATGGAGATTTGAATACTCTAATCTTGGGGCTTACTCCTAAGGAGGATGCCCAAGTTAGGAGGGGACTTATGATTGGGTTTTACTTTTGAAAAGGAAACCCAAATCAAGGGTAAATTAGGGCTGGTTAAGAGAAATTTAAGGGGGCTTGGGGTTTACTCCTGAAAAGGAAACCCAAGATTATGACTGGGACTTACTCCTAAAAAAGGAGGCCCAGGTTATGACTGAGTCTTATTCCTAAAAGGGAGACCCAGGTTAGGGGACTTGGGGCTTACTCCTGAAAAGGAAGCCCAAGATTATGACTGGGTCTTATTCCTAAAAAGGAGACCCAGGTTAGGGATTAAGGTTTGGGGCTTACTCCTGAGGAGGATGCCCAAGTTTGGGAACTTTAAGAATTTGGGGCTTAATCCTGAGGAGGATTCCCAAGTTAAAGATTCTCTCATCTTAAAGTATGAGGTTGAATGAATTAACTCTCTATATTTAGTGACATAAGGATATTTAAATCACTAGGTTTTGAGAGATATTCCACAGAATTCCTTTCAGATAAGGAATTCAAATCAATAAATCATGCCATAAATGGCTTTTAAGAGTGTCTTGAAGACTGAATCTTGAAAAGGAAAGGTGTAATGGATTAAGAGAGGTAAAATGGGCAAGATGGGCACCCAAAAAGGTAGGGGCGCGCAAGTCTTGAAAGGCGCGCAAGTCTTCCGTGGGCGCGCAAGTTTTGGTCGCGCAGGTATACCTGCGCGACACATGGTGTACTTGCGTGATTTTCAACCAGCATTGAAATATTTGAGCGACTCTTTTTTAAACCCTTTAGAATCCTCTTGAGGTTCTTCCAGAAAAGGGACTCTCAAGTTATATTGAAGGAAATAAATCGGCGCGCAAGTTTTGGTCGCGCAGGTATACCTGCGCGACACATGGTGTACTTGCGTGATTTTCAACCAGCATTGAAATATTTGAGTGACTCTTTTTTAAACCCTTTAGAATCCTCTTGAGGTTCTTCCATAAAAGGGACGCGTAAGTTATATTGAATGAAATAAATCGGCGCACAAGTGTTTGACAAGTTTCAACACTTAGGCCTTCCTTCTTCTCTTTAGATCTTCCGTTCTAGGTAAGAAATTACCTTAGAAGTGTTCCGGAAGCATTGAGAAGTGACTTGGGCGTCGGGAGCTTCAATCCGAGTTTCTGGAAAAAGATCCTCCCAAATGGGGGGCCCACAGGGTCTATTTATAGGCAAAAGAAGACCCCGGGCGGTTACAGGGTGGTTACCACTTAGGTCGCGCAAGTCACCTGCGCGACCAAGGGTGTCGCGCAAGTGTACTTGCGCGACAGTGATAAAACTTGCGCGGTGCAGTTGTTGTCGATCCTTTGTTCATGCCTTTGTCGATTTTTGATGTTTTCTTCAAAGGTTGAATCACTTTGAGCTCAGATATTCCCTTTTCCGATCTTTAGATTCTGTGACAAAAGGAGCGTCAACAAGATCATTGGACAATCAATAGGTGGACATAGAAATCCTTTCTAGAGGCATGTTAGGAGAAATCAAGTTGACTGAGTACATTAGTCCAATGAATTTATTTCCTTTTATTAATGTGTCGAAGCAGGTAGATCCATTTTCCATGACCTGACTCATGTCTGTACTTGTTTATTTTCATTATTTCTAACGTATTACTACTTGTGAAATTTATTTTAGTTGGTTTTTCTATTTAATTTATACTAATATTATCACATTCATGTAAATTGTATTTAATTTTTGGGAACTTTACATCATTGGTGGCGTGTATTACTCATTCCCTGCTCGAGTAGCCACATGAACTATGTAACCAAGAAGCCCTAACATACTACATGTATAGGTTTTTATGAGGCATGGATTTGATCATTGAGTGCGATATATTGTAATATGTTTGTATACTTCACTGATGTGAGGCTTAGAGTTAAATAGTATCTGTTAATTTTAATCTTTACTACCATGTATGTTGTCTATTTAGTGGAAAAATGGTGTCTTATTCCAATTGTGACTATTGTGTATATTGGTTCAAAATTAGTTCATACAATTTTTATGTTGTTATCGTTATACTTATTATTATTTTATAATTTTTACATGTTTGGTTTTTATTTTTTTCAAATTAATATTATATATGGTATAGTATCCTAATTGTTCCCCCTTAAAGCATCGATTCAAGTCGGTAACCTCTGGTATACGAGGATATGTGCATAAGGTCATGTGGAATTTATAATTATACACAGTGATTTAGATTGGGATGTTACATAATTAATTTAATGAATAAATATTATAAATATTATATGTTTTAAATTCCTTATATTTAATATTATCATTACATAAAAATAGTTCTTCATTTATTAAATCATTATAGAATTATATCATTTAGTTCCTTTTTACCACCTGTTTCCGACGCTTTCGCCGGGGCGCGCGCCCATCCGTCCGTGGAGGAGGACGCACGGCGCTTTGTTGCCCCGCATTCCCGCTTTCCATAGGCGGGTGGCATTCGCTCCTTATTCAGGGACGTCTACTCCTTGATCGAAACAGGATGATGGGATGTTGATTCTTCCTTCTGTGGATTCCTCCTCAGAACTCGTCACCTAGTCCGGGTCTCCCTCATAGATTTAATACGTAGTTCGTGAAACTCTTCCCAGTGCCATGTTTCCATGGACGCCAGTTAATTACACTGCTTCTGTCGGGACATTCCAAAGGGTCCAGTCAGGGAAGCAACCTTCAGTCGGGGGAGTAGTCACGTTGAGGCATCAGTAGCGTGTCTGGATGCTGGGGAACCTGGCATGTCTGTCTGTTATCCCTGGTCATAGGGCTTCTCGAGGGCGTGGAAGCCCGAGGCATCCCACATCGAGCACGGGGAGTTATATGTCATAGACACATATCTGAGGTTTTCCACAGATTCCCGTGTTTAACACAGGGTATGCCGTGAGTTTAACGTCTAGCGGAGACAGATCAACCCGACCAGAGAATTAATTAGGGTAGATCGGATTGATGGATTCTCCTTGAAGGGATGTCGATACCAGGGCCATCCCATGGGCGGCTGTGAAGAAGAGCGCACCAACATGGTTTCACCGAGATATGACGGTCCGGGCGAGAATCAGGATGGGCTGTAGGTGGGTGAATGAAATGGGACCATCGCAGGGGGTGATAGTGAAGTGGGGATCGAACCTTGAAGAGGCTTCCTACGTATCCTTGTGGCAGGGAATCAATGTCCGCGTAGTTCGGGATGGCGCCGGTAGACAGACGTGAAGGTGGACCTTGGCCCGATGAATGTCGTCGGCGAACCAACGTGAAGGTGGACCTTGGTCCGAGGGGCATCGTCAGTGTGCCGACGTAAGGGTGGACCTTGGTCCGATGAGTGGTGGGCTTGAGAATGGGGGCCTGGCACACCGCCTAGGAGACGGTTTGGGCCGATGATTGTTGGTCTTGAACCTCAAAGAGGCTTCCTACGTACCATGCATTGACACGGATCAAAGTCCTCGTAGTTCGGATTAGGGAATACAGTTTAACGTCATGCGGGACGGGGGTGAACCGACGTGAATGAGGTCGGGATGACCAGATGGTGGGTTTGAACCTCGTAGAGCCTTCCTACGTACCATGCCTTGACATGGATCAAAGACCTCATAGTTCGGGTTAGTCACAACGGCTTGCCGTCAGACTGGAATTGCAGTTTAACGTCGTGTTGGACGTGGGTAGAACACGACGTGAATTGGATGGGTGGGCTTGAACCTCGTGGAGGCTTCCTACGTACCACGCCTTGACATGGATCAAAGACCTCGTAGTTCGGGTTGTGCTTTGTCGGAGAACCGTCGTGAAAGTGGACCTTGGTCCAATGGGTAGTGGGCTTGAACCTTTGGAAGGTTTCCTACGTACCATGCCTTGACATGGATCAAAGACCTCATAGTTTAGGTGGGAACGGGTGTGCAGTTTAATGTCATGCAGGACAAAGGGAGGTGTGCAGTTTAATGTCATGCGGGACAAAAGGAGGCATACAGTTTAACGTCATGCTGGACGAGGGAGAAACTCGACGTGAATGAACGGCCAAGCAATGTGTGGCTTGAACCTCATAGAGGCTTCCTACGTACCATGCCTTGACATGGATCAAAGTCCTCGTAGTTCTATAGATGGGTCGCAATGGCTTGCCATTGGACCAGAATGCAGTTTAACGTCATGCTGGACGGGAATGGGACCCGACTTGAATAGATGACGGGTGGGCTTGAACCTCGTGGTGGCTTCCTATGTACCATGCCTTGACACGGATCAAAGTCCTCGTAGTTCGCTGGGATGGGTCGCAACGGCTTTCCATTGGACCGAAATGCAGTTTAACGTCGTGCTGGACGGGAATGGGACCCGACGTGAATAGATGACGGGTGGGCTTGAACCTCATGGAGGCTTCCTACGTACCATGCCTTGACACGGATCAAAGTCCTCATAGTTCGCAGGGATGGGTCCCAATGGCTTGCCATTGGACCGGAATGCAGTTTAACGTCGTGCTGGACGGGAATGGGACCCGATGTGAATAGATGATGGGTGGGCTTGAACCTCATGGAGGCTTCCTACGTACCATGCCTTGACATGGATCAAAGTCCTCGTAGTTCGATAGGATGGGTCGCAACAGCTTGCCATTGGACCAGAATGTAGTTTAACGTCGTGCTGGACGAGAATGGGACCCGACGTGAATTAATGACGGGTGGGCTTGAACCTCATGGAGGCTTCCTACGTACCACGCCTTGACATGGATCAAAGTCCTCGTAGTTCGCTAGATGGGGGTCAGGGTCGGTGCTCACTCTAAACCCACGTGAGTCATGCTCGGTGTGAGAAACAAGAGGTTGCAAGGACCTAACGATCACGTCGCGAAAGATGCGTCCGTGAGAAGCGAAGAGGGGCTTACGCGTTAGGCGGCCCATGGTGCTGGGACTTACTCCAGGATAGAGGCCCATAGTGCGACAAAGCGCGGGAAATATGTACCTTGGTCCAATGATGGGAGGTGCCTCGTTCCCTATCACGCCCTCCACTGACCTTGGTAGTGGGGAAGTACGGAGATGCAGAGGTGCAGCCATCCGTTGGGGAGCTAGGGCCGCCCTTCTCCTACGAACATACGCCACTCCGATAAGGAGGATATCATCCGTTGTGGATGGGTGATTCCATTCTCGTGGAGACGAGTGGTGTAAAAAATGTTCAACCTGGGGGGACCCTTCGTGAGGGAGATGAGGTTGGGTCACAGTTTAACGTCATGTGTTGAGGACGTGGTGCTTGGCAGTTTAACATCCTACAGCTCGGACGAGGTGGGTTCACTCCACACCCCTAGGACTTACATAACCGGTACCCTCTGGTGCTTGGGGAAGGGAAGGTACTAGTAAGGCCATGGTCAAGGGGGGTTGTGGAACGAACCATCGAGGGGTCCACGTTAGCGTGGCTATGCGAAGAAGAAATAGCTATTAGCGTGCCTATGCGAAGAAGCATTAGGCGAAGCAACGCTACGGGTGGTATTGTCCATGGGACTTTGAAATCACATCGTGCAAACCTGGAGGGTCGCACGGGAAGAGGAATCGCTAAGAAAAGGAGTCTGCTTTGCGAAGTGGAGTGCCTTGGCCTTAGCATGGGGCATAGGTGTGAGTGGAAGGTGCTTCGCAAAGTGGAACAGTGTTCGCGGAGCACTGCCTCGCGAAGAAGGGGTGCCTCGCGAAGTAGGGTCCTGCGAAGCAGTGTGCTTCGCGATGTGTAGTGATCCTGCCTTAGCATAGGGATCACTATCATGGGTTGGGTGTTTTGTGAAGCATAAACGCTCCGCGGCTTCCCGGGTTCCCTTGGGAATCCCCTTCCTTCGCGAATTCCCTTGAGCTTTGCGAAGGGCATCTCTCTCGGAAGAGGGGCTCAAAATGAGACAATATAGAGGAGTCTCGCGAAGTAGAAGTACCTCGCGGAGCTCATGATTCCCGGGGAAAAGCGTGCTTCACGATTCAGGAGAGGAGAAGTCGAAAGGTCGGATTGTCCATCCTCTAGGACTCAGGGGGAGTCCAATATTTATAGGCAAGGGGTGCCGCGAAGCAGAACTCGCACGCCGCATCAGGTGCTTCGCGGTGCGCTCATGAACGTCAACGGCGTTCGCGGAGGATTACCGCCTCTGGAGCTTCGCGACGGCTCGCGAACGTCAAATGTGTTCGCGGAGGATTACCGCCTCTGGAGCTTCGCGAGGCCGTGATGGTCAAGGCCCTTTGGGGCGGTCCTTCGCGGCGGTGCTTCGCGAGGGTGCTTCGCAAGGCATCGTGCCAACCTTCTTTTTCGTTCCTTCCCTTCATGCAATATTTTGGTGCCAACAAATGCCCCCCCTCAGACTTGGAGCTGCAGAGGGCGAAGGGTCGAAGTCTGAGGGAAAATCGCCAAAATTGTCGGTGGTTCGCGATGCGGCTTCGCGAAGGGTGCCCGTGGTGCTGACCGGGGCCACAGATCCGGACGTGCCGCGATGCTCCGCGAGGGTGAGGTGCACCGCGATGCTCAGGGGTCGCCACCTATAAATAGGGGGGTCGACCTCTTTTTTCTTCACATGCCTTCCTTGCCTTTTTGTGCTCTCGACTTCGCGAAGCTCCGCGTACTCCGCGACAGCCCTCCGTGAATCGAGCTTCGCGGCGAACCGCGGGTCTCCGACTCCGCGCCCGCGCCAAGCGAACCTCTGCCTGTCGGCCTTGGCTAGACTTCGCGGCTTGGTCTCGCGACCGATCTTCGCGATCCGGCTTCGCGATTCAGCTTCGCAGTCGAGCTTCGCGATCCAGCTGAAAAAAATTCTTTTCTGAGGGCCAGAGTTAAAATGGCCCATCAAGAGGCTGTATTGGGGGTGCTTGTAGATGCCGCTCGTCAGGATGAGATGGCCAACTGTCCAGGCCTGGGGGAGATGATCCGAAGCCACTCGGACCACACTTCTTTGACAGATCTGCTTTCAGAGGGTCGATCTCCGTAAGTCTCCTCTACCGGTCTCCTCGTTGTCACATGTAGACCATGCCGACTAACGTTTTTTCCTCTCTGTCGCACAGTTCTTCGACTGGCATGGGATGCTGCGGCAAGACTGGTCGGGATGTCTGGTGGCGTCCCTCCTAGGGGCATTCCGGTGATGGTGGCGATAGTCCCTCCATCTCCTCAAGCTACGGCACACACCATCACTGGCGGGACCACCAACAGGGCCGTACCTGAAGTCATTGAGGTGGACTCCGAGGAAGAGGATCAACCGGTCGGTCCCAGCCTTGTCGCGCCTGCTTCGGCGCCAGGTGTCGTACTGGATTCGACACCGGATGTTGATCCTGCCGAGGATTCCTTACGGGCATACCCCGCGTAAGAGCCTACCAATCGCGCAGACTGGGACGAAACGGCCTCTGACGAGGAAGACAGCAGCATAGTCCGCCACCAGTCGTGGAAGCTGGTCACGCGCTTTATCAAGGACACTCCCCAAGCGCAATGGCTGACCTAAATGGATAGACTTCGCCCGCGGTTGCGCGAACTATGTGCTGGGGGAGTGGATGCCCAACGTCCTCATGCACTCATCCGAGATCTTATGGCTGAAAAGATCCGGGAGCATGATCGTGGGCTCAGCGTGGGCTGACAGTTGAGGAAGGCGACCAGTATCAAGAAGCTCCAGGAGGCTGAAGGCGAGGTTCAACAGATGCAGACCCGAGCAGATGAGCTTTCAGCTTCTCTTGATGCATAATCTGAGCTCGTCTCACGGTTGAAGGCCCAGCTGGCAGAGGCAGAAGAGCATATGAGGCAGACCTCTAGAGAGATGGATGTCGTTCGAGATGGCGTGGAGAGAGCCAAAGCCCGGACTGACGAACTATGTCCCGCCGTTTCTGAGGAGGAGTGGGAGCTGATTCAGTGGCAGTAATCCTTGGATGCCACAAGCCAACGGGTGGCAGAGCTGCAACGCTCTTTTGACGGGGTCAACCCGTCCATGGGGGGAGTTAACACCAGAGTATTTGTTTCCTCGCGGATTTCGGGGATGACCTCGTTGATTTGAGATTCAAACGTTCTGATCGTTTTCTAGAGGGTTTGTTCATAGAACCGGAAACATCCAATGATTCCACATCCATTTGGACCTACTTTCCAAAGGTAGGCACTCATTAGCTTGTGGACTGATGAGGCTTAGGAATTTTCATTGGTCGAGAGGATGGGAGGTCGGACTCATCACACCTTTTTAAGGGGAATTATTGACTACTCCGGGACTCTCTTTATAGATTTAAGTTATGTTCGTGAATCCTTATTACATTACCAAGTATAAAATGTGCTTTCCTTTAGTTTTAACAATCAATGATTAAATATGCAAGAAATTTAGAGAATCTTTTATATGTATTCGAGGTTCTTCATCAATAGAGAATCATCTATATCTGTTTAGAGATTCTTGGTCAATGGTATCCTTCAAAACATTTATATAAAAGTCTCTTGGTCATTATGATGACCAGGCTGGTTTTAAAGCCACTCAGTGGGGCACTTGAAGTTTATCGTCATTCAGAAGGAAAGGGATTATTTCAAAGTTGGGATCGAACCCAAAAATTGGCTACCTACGTATCCTTTGTTTTGGAAAAGGAATCAGAACCCACGTAGTTCGAGTAATGGAGTATGATGTTTATGATTGATGGCTCAAAGAAGAATGTCATAATTACTTTTACACTCTAAGCTCACGTGAGTCATGCTCGGTGTGAGAAAAAAGAGGTATTGGTAAAAATTAGACAATTGTGCCATGAAAGATGCAATCATAAGAATTTGTTTGGGGCTTATGTATGTATGACTGCCCAGATAAATGAAGGTTTAGGATTTAGTTTTAGGGAGAAAATCCAGGAACAGGGTCCATAAAGGTATATGTTCTTTATGGATATTTGAATACTCTAACTTGGGACTTATCCCTGAGAAGGAAACCCAAATTAGGAGAGGATTTATAATTGGGTTTTACTCCTGAGAAGGAATCCCATATCAAACGTAATTTAGGACTGGTTAAGAGAAATTAAGGGACTTGGGGTTTACTCCTGAAGAGGATGCCCAAGATTTTGACTGGGACTTGCTCCTAAAAAGGAGGCCCAGGTTAGGGGGCTTGGGGCTTACTCTTGAAAAGGAAGCCCAAGATTATGACTGGGACTTGCTCCTAAAAAAGAAGGCCCTGGTTAGGGGACTTAGGGCTTACTCTTGAAAATGAAGCCCAAGATTATGACTGGGACTTGCTCCTAAAAAAGGAGGCCCAGGTTAGGGGACTTGGGGATTACTCCTGAAAAGGAAGCCCAAGATTATGACTGGGACTTGCTCCTAAAAAAGGAGGCCCAGGTTAGGGGACTTGGGACTTACTCCTGAAAAGGAAGACCAAGATTATAACTGAGTCTTATTCCTAAAAAGGAGACCCAAGTTAGGGATTTAAGGTTTGGGGCTTACTCCAAAAAAGGATGCCCATATTTGAGATTGGGGCTTACTCCTGAGGAGGATGCCCAAGTTAAAGGATTATGATTGGGGCTTACTCTTGAGGAGGATGCCCAAGTTTGGGAACTTTAAGAATTTGGGGATTACTCCTAAAGAAGGATGCCCATATTTGAAATTAGGGCTTACTCCTGAGGAGGATGCCCAAGTTAAAGGATTATGATTGGGGCTTACTCTGAAGGAGGATGTCAGAGTTTAAGGAATTAAGGTTTGGGGCTTACTCCTGAGGAGGATGCCCAAGTTTGGGAACATTAAGAATTTGGGGCTTACTCCTAAAGAAGGATGCCCATATTAAAGGATTTATAACTGGGGATTATTCCTAAAAAAGGAGACCCAAGTTAAGGATTCTCTCATATTAAAGGATGAGGTTGAATGAATGAACTCTCCATATTTAGTGACATAAGGATATTTAAACCACTAGGTTTTGAGAGATATTCCACAGAATTCCTTTCAGATAAGGAAGTCAAATCAAGAAATCATGCCATAAATGGATTTGAAGAGTGTCTTGAAGACTGAATCTTGAAAAGGAAATGTGTAATGGCTTAAGAGGGGTAAAATGGGCAAGATGGGCACCAAAAAAAAAGTAGGGGCACGCAAGTCTTGAAAGGCGTGCAAGTCTTCCGTGGGCGCGCAAGTATTGGTCGCGCAAGTATACCTGCGCGACATGTGGGGTACTTGTGCGATTTTCAACCAGTATTAGAATACTTGAGAGACTCCTTTTTAATCACTTTAGAATCCTCTTGAGGTTCTTCCAGGAAAGGGACGCACAAGTTATATTGAAGGAAATAAGTCGGCGCGCAAGTGTTGATAAGTTTCAACACTTAGGCCTTCCTTCTTCTCTTTAGATCTTCCGTTCTAGGTAAGAAATTACCTTAGAAGTGTTCCAGAAGCTTTGAGAAGAGACTTGGGCGTCGGGAGCTTCAATCCGAGTTTCTGGAAAAAGATCTTTTTCAATGGGGGCCCACAGGGTCTATTTATAGGAAGGAGAAGACCCCGGACGGTTACCGGGTGGTTATCACTTAGGTCGCGCAAGTCACTTGTGCGACCAAGGTCGTCGCGCAAGTGTACTTGCGCGACAGTGATATAACTTGTGCGGTGCAGTTGTTGTTGATCCTTTGTTCATGCCTTTGTCGATTTTTTATGTTTTCTTCAAAGGTTGAATCAATTTGAGCTCAGATATTCCCTTTTTCCGATCTTTAGATTCTGTGATGAAAGGTGCGTCAACAAAAGTCCCCCCTCAGAGTTGGATCTGGAGAGAAATGTGGATTTGACTCTAAGGAAATAGAATCCATCCAAAGGAAAAGGGGGATGCCCAAGTATTCCGTGCACAGAGGTCGGCGCGCAAGTTTGCGTCGCGCAGGCCTTTAAGCACTCTGGGTACGGCGCGCAGATAGGCTTCCTGGCCTATAAATACATGGCCTCACCTCCGTACAAGTATCCGGATTTCCGGACTTCATACCTTCGAGCTCTCGCCATGCAAGTATTCCTCGCCGTGCAAGTTTCTCTGTTTTTTTCTAGTGTTTTCCTTGATGTCACGCTACTGTAAAGGTAATAGGGCTTACACGGTTTATACTTGCACGTCAAAAACTAGCGCGGCGCACGAATACTTGCGCGTCATTGTTTAGACTTGCACGACTTAATGCCTTATCCATTTTTTTCAAAATTTCTTTCACAAATTTTATGAAAAATAAACCTATTTAAGAGTTAGTTTATTCATCTTTTGTGCAGATTCAGTGGTTCCCAAGGGAATTGGAACGGATGATGAACTGGCTAGCAAGCGGATTGATGACATGATGAACATCATTGGCCATGATTACTATGATATATGCAACAGCACTCTCCCAGATTTGGCTAAGTACTTGAAGAAATATCATCTTAATTTCCCACAGAGCATCTACCTGTCTCTATGTGGTCATGGTCACTTTCAAGGAGTCAATGTTCCAAATGCAAACAACTATACACCTGAAATGAAGCTGCGCTGCTACTCCTTTATTTCGGTTATGCTGTGAATTAAGAGCAACAACAATGGTGTGAACTTTCAAATTCTCCTTCCATGCCATTTCCTTGCAGATATGAAAATGGAAAAACCATGGGCTGAAATGTTTTCCACTGCCAGTTGGTGGAGAGAAGACAAACATGGCATTAGAGAAATATCTGAAAAGAGTACTCTCTCCAAATGGCTCTTTACTTCCAATGCTCCATTCTTAAATCCATGTATCCATCTTCCAAGTCTCTTGGACAGAAACAGAGTCACTGTTTGATCAGCAGAAAATTTTCTCAAACCGCAATCAAGGACATCCTCTTACAATTGTTCCAAGAAGAGCTGGTATCACTGCATCTCTTATTGTATCCAGTTGAAAGAATGAATTCCAGGTGGTTGCTGATGAAGTTCGGGATGCCGTAAATCAAATTAAGTGTTATGTTGAAAGCCTCTTGTAATTCTTGAAAATGAGAAGAGACTCCAGTCTGTGGATGTCCTTCTAACTCTTGTGTATCAATGAAAAACACTTTCATATTCAATCATTTGTACCTGCATTCTTTCACTACCTGCTTCAAATTTACTTAAGCCAATGGGCCCAGTAAGTATAGTTTGATTTTTACTAGGATTATTACAAAAAATCCTACAAACTTTGGACCTTTTAATTGCTCAATATTACCTAAATCATACAAAAATGTATATTTAGTGAGCTGGAACTTGACTTTTATTCAGAGTTCCTTTGTCTTTTGTGGGCAGTTTAAAGTCATGCATGCCGGACATAAAGGGGCTAATGTTTAAGGTCGAAATAGCTTTGACCTAAATGGATTAGAATTGACACAATTCCTTGAATGTTCATCTGAAAACATACTACCATACTCAAGTATGAAGGAAAATATGTAAACTATGGCTTAAGAATATTTGAATCTGAGGAATGATATGAAAAAGAGATAAAAGGCATTAGAAGAAGTAGTTTCCAAGAATGAAGTTACTATAATTTAACAAAACCCGTTAGGGGTTGAAATATGCAGGGCCACCTAAGGGCATTGGCTTCATGGTTAAATAAATAGCATCTTTCGGCTGACAAGTCTGTTATGTGGACGGTTTATGCAAGGCCACCTATGGGCACGTGCTGCATAGTCAGGCAAAAGAACTCCCAGAAATTTACTTTCCTAGTGCCAAAAGCCAGTGAAAGTTTATGGAGATTCAAATTTTCTAAAGTATAGAGTTTGTTGTATGGAAAGAGGTACTTGAATATGGAGAAGATATTTCCGAACAATAATATCGAAGAAATGGATGAATATCACTCCTAAGAAGGTCTGACCCAAACGTAGGGAAGAAGAATAGACCATAGACTTGAATATTTTCAGATCATGAAAAAGGATATGGGACAGATATGTTAAGGATGGCTATTTTTTTGCGGATCCCTACATACTATCGTTTAAGACAAATAAGGACAAAAGAGGCATTCTTCCCAAGATTGAAGTTACTATTATTTAACAAAACCCGTTAGGGGGTTGAAATATGCAGGGCCACCTAAGGGAATTGGCTGCATGGTCAAATAAATATCATCTTTCGGCTGACAAGTATGTTATGTGGACTATTTATGCAAGGCCACCTATGGGCATGTGCTGCATAGTTAGGCAAAAGAATTCTCAGAAGTTTGACATTTTTGTGACTAGAAGTCATGAAAAGGGTTATGAAGATCTGAAAATATTTAAGGTTAGGATTATAACACATAAAGATGGGTATTGTCCAATGTATATAGAGATACATAGGTCAATGAAAACCATAAGCATGTTGTGGCTGGGTCCTGAATTGAAATTTTGGACTTCACTACGTATCTCATAAGAATGAGAATCAAGCCATACGTAGTTCTTGAAATGTAGTTTAACGTTGTGCAGGACGAAAGTATGAGTGATCTTAGTTTAGGGTCATAGAATTCGGACCATAATAATGAATACACAGTGTGTGTTTCCATGAGGACTTTTCAGCTAAGGGACTGAAAGTGAAATTTGGGGTTAGGGCCAAAAGACTTGGCACTGGATTCGAGGGATACTCGAATGTTCCTACATATCCCATAAGGATGGGAATCAAGTCCACATAGTTCTAGAAATGCAGTTTAACGTCGTGCAGGACGAAAGTATGAGAAATCATAGTTTAGGGTCATAGAATTCGGACCATAATAATGAATACACAGTGTGTGTTTTCATGAGGACTTTTCAGCTAAGGGACTGAAAGTGAAATTTGGGGTTAGTCCCAAAAGACTTGGGACTGGATTCGAGGGATACTCGAATGTTCCTACGTATCCTATAAGGATGGGAATCAGGTCCACGTAGTTTTAGAATTACCCTTTGTACAAATTTGGTTCGTACATGTGAAGGGTGAAAGGGGACTTTAGTGCAATGATGGTTTAACCTGAGATAGAAAGTTTAGGCATTACCATGTATGCACGTAGTCTTTTGAAATGAAACATGATTGAAAAAATCAATGTCAATAATGGTTCCTTCTCAAATGAGGAAATCAAAGAATATTGTAGTTTATTTTCGTATCGGACAAAAGTGTTGTATAGTTTAACGTCATATAACAAGGACGAATGTGAATCAATGTAAAGATATTGATTCCAGGGGCGGTTCCACGAATCAACATCATATGAGATGGTGGTGAACCGATGTGAAGAGATTGTTTTTGGGCTTGAACCCTGGGAGATTGCCTACATACCCAGCCTGGAAGGCAAGGATCAAAGTCCGTGTAGTTCAATTAAAGAATGAATTAATGATCAAGTTGTTCTTGGGGACAATGATCTAATAAAAAATGTTGTTGGGACTTACACATGGTTAGTGGCCCAAAGGGAGTGTTATGGTTGATGTTCGCTCTAAGCTCACGTGAGTCATACTCGGTGTGAGACACAAGAGGTAATAACAACCTTAACGATGCACAATTTAATGTCATGTATGACATAAAAAAGGGACTATGCAGTTTAAAGTCTTGCAGTTAGGACTATTGGTGCTGCACAGTTTAGTGTCATGTAGCAGGGACAAAATAACAGTTTAATGTCATGTAGGACATATCAAGGACTTTCTGTACAGTTTAGCGTCATGTAGTTAGGACGATGGGGACAATACAGTTTAACGTCATATTGGACGAAAGGGGGATTGTGCAGTTTATTGTCATGCAGTAAGGACAAAAGAGTGTACCATTTTAACGTCATGTCGGACGAAAGTGCGAATAGTTTAAGGTCATATGCATGGACCGTGAATGGTGCAGTTTAATGTCATACTGGACCTTTGAGATTATATAGTTTAACGTCTTTCCGGACGTAAGGGACTTTTATACAGTTTATCGTCCTGTAGTTAGGACGTCACAGTTTAACGTATTGCTGGACATAAGGGATTTGCAAATAGTTTATGGTCATATACATGGACAAGGGATGATGCAGTTTAAGGTCATGCTGGACGGTTTAGGGAACTTTTTCACAGTTTAATGTCGCGTGGGACGAAGTTACAGTTTAAAGTCATACTGGACCACTGCTGTATAGTTTAACGTCATATAGCAAGGACGAACTGGTGCTGTATAGTTTAAAGTCATGTAGCTAGGACTAAGGTGAACCAATATGAGGATATCAGTTCTGGGGACTTTTTACAGTTTATCATCATGCTGGATGTTGGAAGTTCCACACAGTTTAATGTCATGTTGCTAGGAAATAATATAGTTTAATGTCATCTCGGACAAAATATAGGAACTTCTGTACAGTTTAACGTCATGTAGATAGGACATAATATAGTTTAGTGTCATGTAGGACATAATATGAACCAATGTGACTGTTTTGGCTCTGGGAATAATATTTTGTGTTTATACAAAATACTTCTTCAGAAATCTGGCCTTAGTTGGAGTCGTGATGTGTTCTCCATCCATTGAGATTAGAGAATACGCTCCATTGGAGTAGACCTTATGTATTGAATAAGGTCCTTACCATTTTTGTTCAAGCTTGGGAGGCTTCTTTCCTGGTATCATTGGTGCTCTGAGAACCAATACCAATTCTCCCTGAATGAATGAACGAAGACGAACTTTTTTGTTAAAAGCTTGTGCTATTCGATTCTGATAGATTTCCAAGTGGTGCAAAGTGCACAATCTTTTCTCATCTAACTGTTCCAATTCATTCAACCGCTTTTGGGATTGCTTATCTGTAGATAACTGATCACAAATTGCTATTCTGAGTGAGGGAAATTGAACTTCAATTGGCAAGACTGCTTCTGTTCCATATACCAATGAATATGGAGTTGACCGCGTTGCATTGCGAGTGGTAGTCCTATAAGCCCATAAAGCATGAAAGAGTTTATCAGGACATGACCTCTTGTCTTTATCCACTATCTTTTGCAGTATATTCGAAAGATTCTTGTTGAAGGCTTTTATCTGGCCATTAGCCGCCGCATGATATCGAGATGAATGGTTGGGCTTAATGTTGTATTCTTGATACAATTTATTTACCTTAGAAGAACAGAAGTTGGTGTTGTTGTCTGTCAATATGGTACGAGGGACACCAAATCTAGTAATGATGTTAGACTTGATGAAGCTAACAATGCATTTAGAACTGACTTCTTTGAGAGGTACTGCCTCTTCCCATTTGGAAAAGAAATCAGCAGCAGTAAGAATGTACTTAAACTGCTTGGCCGTAGCTGAAGGGTAAGGTCCCACCACATCCATTCCCCATGTGGAAAATGGCCATGAGTATTTATCTGTATGAAGCAACTCTGGAGGTTTATGAATGAAGTTGGCATATACTTGTCATGAATGAAACTTCTTTGTAAAATTAACACAATCTTGTATCATTGAAGGCCAAAAGTATCCAAGCCTTCGAATTTGATCAGACAGTCTATGTCCAGACTGGTGGGCACCACAGACTCCTGCATGCACTTCTTTTATGACAGCCATTGTCTCTTCACCATCAATACATGTGAAGAGAACTCCATCACAACCACGTTTGTAAAGAATTTTCTCGAGGTGGTTTGGGCCATCATAAAGAGTAAAATTGACCACACGTCGCCGAATTTGTTCTTTCTCAGCTCTATCAGGTGGAAGTATTCCATTTTGAAGGTATTCCCTGATAGGTGACATCCATCCTGTAGTATGACCATACCGTTCAGGAATGGGACTAATTTCATTAATTTCCTCTGTTCTGACTTGAACATAAGGTGAAATTGCATGACGGTGGGCAATACAGATGGTTGTCTCATCCCAATTTGGATCTGCTAAAGTTGTGGCTATATTAGCCAGTGCATCAGCTTGAGCATTTTGGGATCTTGGGACATAAGAAAATGTCGTTTCTGAAGGGAATTCCGACATTAACTCTCTGACGTAATCATACAAAGGGATTAATTCTTCTTTTATGATGGCATAATCCCCATTGACTTGTTTGATTACCAGGTCTGAATCACCTTTCACCTTTAAGTGATTCACTTGTGCTTGAAGCGCTAATTCCAAGCCTGTAATGAGAGCTTGGTATTCAGCTTCATTATTGGTACCACCTTCCCACAACAGAAAGGAATAAGGTAACACTGCCTTATCTGGATAAATGAGCACAATTCCTAAACCAACTTTGTTGAATTTAGGATTTTCCATTTTCTTCCCTGTTAGACTTCTAGAAGCACCATCAAAATACATTTCCCATGTTTGAGGACTCTCTTGAATAGAGAAAACTTCCTCATCAGGGAGTTCGATATCTGAATACATGTCTTCCACTGAAGGATGTTCAGCCAGGAAATCAGCCAGAGCTTGGCCCTTAATTGCCTTTTGAGACACATACTGAATGTCGAACTGCTGTAGAATAACCGCCCACCTTGCCAGACGTCATGTAAGCATTGGACGACTAAGGATGAATTTGAGAGGATTATTACGAGATACCAATTGGACCTCGTGATGTTGCAGGTAGTGTCTCAGTTTCTGAACTGCAAAGATTAATTCTAGGTAGCACTTTTCAATACTTGAATATCGGGTTTCTGCTTCAAGCATAGTTCTACTGAGATAGTAGAGACTATTTTCATTCCCAGCATCATTCTTTTGAGCGAGAAAGGAACCCAATGATCGCTCTAAAGCTATCACATAGAGGATAAGTGGTCTACCCTCAACAGGTGGCATGAGTACTGGTGGACTCAAGAGGTATTTCTTGAGAACATAAAATGCTTCTTGACATTCTTCAGTCCACTGGTAAGTGACTCCTTTCTTCAATAATTTGGTAAAGGGTAAACTTTTGCCTGCCAAATTGGCGATGAAACTCCGAATATAGGCTAAGTTTCCTTGAAGTCCTCTTAATTATTTCAAATTCTGAGGAGGTGACATACCAAGGATTGATTTGGTCTTCTCAGGATCGACTTCAATACCATGATGGCGTACAAAAAATCCATGGAATTTTCTTGAGGTTACCCCAAAAGCACATTTTAAGGGGTTCATCTTCAAATTATGTTGTCGAAGCTTGTGGAATATGACTTCCAAATCAGCCAAGTGATTAGAACGTTGTTTGGATTTAACCACCAAATCATCTACATAGAATTCAACAAACTTCCCTAAAAGAGGTTTGAAGATACGATGCATGGCGCGTTGATATGTTGCACCTGCATTCTTTAAACCAAAGGACATCACCCGGTAACAAAACACACCTTGAGGAGCTCTGAAGGCTGTATATTCCTCATCTTCTAGGGCCATTCGGATCTGATTATATCCGGAATATCCATCCCTGAAAGAAAGTACTTCATAGCCAGCTGTCGCATCAATTAAGAGTTCTGTAATCGGAACTGGGAAATCATCTTTAGGACAATACCGATTAAGATCTCTGAAATCGATGCAAACCCTAATTTGTCCGTTCTTCTTCTTTACAGGGACAATATTAGCCAACCACTTGGGATATTGAACTTCTCTGATGAAGTTGGATTTGATCAGCTTATCCACTTCAGCTTCAATTTTGGAAGCATAGGTTGGGTGTGTTCTTCTCGTGGCTTGTTTAAAACCTCGATGTTCTTTTGGTAAACCCAAATGATGAGTAGCAACATCAGGATCAAACCCAGGAATTTCTGTATAATTCCAAGCAAAAATATCTTTATTTTGCTTTAGAAAAGAAATATACATCTCTTGCTCTTCAAGGGTCATGGACGCACTAATTAAAGTGGGGCGTGGATCTTTCTCTGTACCCAGATTTACTTCTCTGAGTTCATCCACGGTGGTAGAGATACTCTCTTCAAATGCTGGAGGAGCATCTCTAAGATCTTCCTCTTCCTCTTCATCATGTGTTATTTCTTCCATTTCTACTTGCAAAGTAGATGAAAAAACGAAATTCTCATGATCATAAGAGATGTCAAAATTTTCACATTTTGAAGAAGAAGCTTCCATTTCCAAACCTATTGATGATAAAGGGTCTTCTTTGGGAAATAAAGAGGAGATGATCGATTGAGAATCGACATCATTATTCACCTCTGGTGTTGCTATAACTTCTTCTGGCCTGATTAGCAAAGTATAGACTTGTTGGACTTCAGCAGATGAAATGAAAACGTCACCACTTATTCTTTCATCACTGCTTGGTAGGTTACCAATTTCTCCCATGTTGTCTGGCTCAATTGTCGTAATTGACATTATGGATTTTTCCATAAGAGTATTTTGATTTGGGCCTATTTTTTCAATTTGACTGATAGGTAACACATAATCTGTACTCACATGTGAAAATGGATTTATTGGAATTTTCTCCAAACCATATGGAGCATTAACTTTGGTAATTTCCTTCATTGTAGATTTTTCTATTCCCTTCATGTGATAAAATTCCGCCTCAATGTATTGAGACTCACATGTCTTGAACGAGGCCTTATCACCATACAATGTTCCAACTTGACCATCGAAACAGTATTTGAGACATTGATGGTATGATGAAGGAATAGCTGCATGCTGATGCAGCCAGGGTCTTCCAAGCAAGATATTGAAAGCTGAGTCTTGATCAACAATCATGAAATCCGAATTGGATACAAGATCTCCAAACTGAGTTCTGAGTGTAACTTCTCCCAGTGGTTCTTGTTCATTTTTATTATATCCTTGTAACATCATGGTAGAAGGAGATAAATCAGATTCCGTGAGGCCCAATCGACGAAGTGTACGAATGGGCATGAGGTTGACTCCTGAACCATTGTCAATGAAAGCTCTTCGAACATCTACACCATTGACTTTTCCAGATAAGTACAAAGGTTTTATGTTCCCATGCACAACATCATCTTCATCTTTATCAGTAAAAGATATCATTGCATGGCATTTTGCAGGATTATTCTCTATGTGATAGATTTCAGCTGCAGCAATTTCAGCTTCAAACTCCTGAGGACTTGACAAAGCTTCGATGAGTGCTTCCCGAAGATCTTTTGACAGATTCAAAGCATCAAAAATTGATAACTTGGCTGGTACTTGGGCCAAGTGTTTCAATATATCATACTTTTGATCTAGAGGTCTGCGTTTCCCAATAGGAATATGCGGTTAAGCAGGTACCTTGGAAGCAGATGCTTTGGAAGCTGATGCATCTTGTATTGAAGTTGGCAACATCCTTGGTTTTGGAAGATTAGACTGATAAGATCCATTTACTTGCTGAGATAAATAAGATGGAACCTTTAATCGGTCTTCCAAAATAACTGTGCCAAAACTGAGTTGGCCATTGGCAGAAGAACTTGCTTGTTCTTTTTGAGCTCGCTGAAGGGCTCTACCAAAAGTTTCTACTGCATATACAGTGCTAGCAGGGGTAAAATTAGAGTAGTGGCTTCGGAAAGATCCATGTCTTCCCATGTATCCTGAACCTCTATAACTTCCTCGGATTCCCTTATTTGATACAAGGAATTCAGGCTCATCAAGACTGGAATATGGATCTGCTAATTGAATCATATTAACAGAACCAAAGATTAACTCTTCGTCTGATAAAGACTCTGCCTGGTTAGCCTGTTTAGGTTGTGCCGTTTGGTGGGACGGTGCCCGTGGCTTTGAAGTAGATGGCATGAAATCTGCCAGAGTCAAAGACAATTTAGGCTTTGATACATACTCATCTTCTCCTGATTCCTTTTTCTTCTTTGAATTGCGCTGCCCTTTTGAGGATTTGTCTTTTGATGGAGGCTTTACTGCAGCTTTTGTAGGAGACACAATTGGCTTCTTCAATTGTGTTCGCAAAATAGAATGGGTCCGATTGATTGTCTTTCTGACCATCCAATCATCATATTTTTTCGCAGTTTTTCTTTTGACTTCCTGCCACTCGCCTCCTTCCTCTGGATCTGTAGCGGTAATACATGCTACATGAGCTGAAGAACCCTTCAATTTGACTTGTCCCAAGTCGACCATCTTTTTCAGAAGGTCTTTAAAGACAAAACACTCCTGGATGGGATGCCCTAACATTTGATGAAAGGGACAATAATTGGGACGGTCTTCATCTCCTTCCTTGTTTGGCCTCTTGGGCACTGGTAATTGAACCAAATTATTTTCCAGAGCTGAAATGAAGTAACCAGGAACTTGCTCACTCCGGAAAGAGTATTTTTTACTATTCAAATACTCAAATTGTTTTTGTCGTTGATCTCTTTGATCATTTGGATGAAACAGACTTTGTTGTTGGCATTCAGGAGGTGGAGCCCTTCGAGAAGATGAAGGTTTTGAAGTAGAAATAGGTACAGGTGCTTGTTTAAGAATAACTGTAGTAGTTTCTGCTTTACCCATTCTCCTTCCTGGAGCTGATGGAATTATACGAGATTTAACCTTAGCATGTATAAGGGAATCTTCAATCTGTTGAGCGATTGAAGTAAGGTCTCGAAACCCTCCTGTGTATTTCATAGGGATCAATGGCGTGCGTAATTCATCACGCAAATTTTCCACACAGATTGGCAACAATTTCTCCTGAGGGAGTGCTAAACTCAGGGAATACGTTAATCCCTTCCAACGAGCAATGAAATCAGAGACTCTTTCATTCTCCATTTGCTTGCAGTTTTTATGATCGAAAACTGTCGTTTTTGGCAAAGTTGAGCTAAACTGAAGAAGGAATTTTTGACGAAGATCCTCCCATCCGATGACTGACTGGGATTGCAAGCTTGTATACCAGACAAAAGCTGGTCCTTGCAAGGTTCGCATGAAGCATCTGAGTTTCACTGCTTCTTGCTGCTCTGGAGTTCCCATCATAGGATCACAACAAGACACGTAATGCGTCAAATTTTGTTCAGGGTCGCCTGATCCATTGAAAGTAGGGAAAACAGGGTTTCCAAAACTGGATGGAGGAGAAATTGAATCTACCCATTCAGGGTAAACTTTCTTTTCAGGTTGAACTTGCGTCCGTTTCCCTTCCATAGTTTCTAACCGAGCTGTTAATGACTCAATAATAGTTATTAACTTTTGAGAAACATCAGGTTGAACTTGGTTTTGGGTAGGTGAAATGAATGGAGCTTGGACAGACATGGTGGTTGGTGCTGCAACTGATGGTAGTGCTGCCAACCGTTGTTGCGTTTGACCCATAGGATTAGACCTCTGAGGGTGTACTGATAAAGGAGGATATTCCTGATCCATCTCAGTAGTTACAACAAATTCCTTCGGCTGTTGGACTTCAGCATTCTTAAGAAGAAGACTACTCTGAAGTATTTCTGCATTAAACCTTCTTAATTCTTTCATTTCTTCCTCCTATAGTGCAAACCTTTTCTCTAATGAGAGCGATTGACCTCCTTCAGAGGAAGGCTGAGAAGTAACCTGATTCTTTCCTTACCCTTTATTGGATCCTTTTCGGAGAGGGGGAAGTGGGTTACTTGAAGGAATACCCAGATTTTGGGTAAGCCTTTGATTACGTGTGCGCACACCTTCTTCATTTAGGTCTGTGTGCGGAACTTCTTGAGCAGGAACCTCTTCGTCTGATCCCTCTGATTGAGCCTCATCTGGTGAATCAGCAGCAACGACATTGATGACATTAATGGATGCATATTTCATGGAATCCTTTCTATCAGCATTTCTGTGATATTATCTTCTTCCATGTCCATGATGAGACATGGCATTCCATTAACTTGATCCCTCAGGAACTTCTTGGAGAACCGTCACTTGGAGAGAATCTCCTGATAGCTTGGCTCTTCGTTCCTCTTGAGGCTTATTACCTAATTGAGAGAATACTGACTTTCTCTGAGGGAGGGATTGAGGATTTGAAAATGTCCCCAGTCCGGTGGACTGGGGATGTTCCTGCTGCTTCCGCTCAACTCCTCGAATCCCATTTGTTGACCCTGAGGGCTGGGTTAGAGAAGTCCCCAGTCTGACAAGCTGGGGTGTCTCTTGACATGTTATGTCTGAGATCTTCTTAAAATCTCTCTTGATCTTGCGAATCTTAGTTCGGAAATTAGCTGGATGCATTAACCTGTATCCACTTTTATCACCTGGTTCAACAGACCGTTGGATGATTTCCGAAACTTTTGTCATTTGATGACTTGTTTTCTCCAGACGAGAGGCTTGTGCAATATTCTCGCCTGCTTGATGTTGGAGCAATTCAACAACTTGTTCTCTATATACTTGATTTTGAGAGGAACTAGTTGAAGCCTGTTCTTGAGCAAGCTTTTGATTATGAACAAAGCCCATTGACTGTGGCCGGCCATGGGCAATAACATTGCATGAAACCATTTTCGGCGGGCTTTTCTGACTGGAAAGCACTGTGAAATGTAGTGCTCCGTGAACACCCCATCCTCTGATATGAACACCAGATGGAGCATTGGCAATTAACTGACGCAATTTTCTTAGTGCGCCAAGGCATGAACGTTGAAGGGTTCTCTGTTGCTTTTCAGCCTTCGGATACCGAGAGACTGATAGAGATTCCAAATCAATCTGGCGTTGTAACCCTTCTATTATCTTAATATAATTTTCATAATCACCGTAAGATAATACTTTCTTCTTCAATTGAAAAATAGTCTTCCATATGTTGAGACGAATATCATGGATTCCATCATCCGTCAACATCTTTGGAATGTCGTACTGGGAGTCAGCCAAAGGCCAAAACATGACTGGTACTTCACCTTTTGCCAGTTTTTTCCTCATGTTCAGCATTTCCTCTTTATCATTAAATGAAGATTCTTCTACCTGTTTGGACCAGATCTGGTGCTTCCTTGTTGCTTCATTAGGTTCGACAAGGTTGGTAGAGAGTCCGCTATTCATGCTAGAAGATGAATGACCTGGGGATGGTTCGGAGAATAACCTGAACCCCAGGATATCCTCTTATGGAGAAAGAGTTTCACCTGCCGATAGTAAAGCATCAGACATGACTGGCTTTACGTTTGCAAGTGCCTTGAGATAGGAGGGCTTTCTCGTCACTACAATGCCTTCTGAAGAATTTTCGAGACAACGTGAATCACTACTGCGGAGAGGACTTTCGCAGCGAAGTTCATCACCATGAGGAGGACCGTCATGATGGGTTACAGAAAAAGATGAAATCTCTTGCTCCTTGGTCTTCTGACCACACAGAGGGTTCCTGTGGCTTTCATCTGAAGAAGAAACTTCAAGATTGACCGAACTTTCATGAAGCAAGCCTTCATGAGGAAGTGTCTGTTGAAGACCTTCAAAATTAATGTTCCTGTTATTGGGAACTGAGGGAGTAGAATCTTGAATTCCGACAGATAAATGTCTGAGGGCTTCAAGAAATCCAGCATCGAGCAAGGCCTTGTTGCAGATTGGCCTTTGATCTCCTGACTGTGCTGGGCAGATCTTTTTCTTAGATGCCTTCTTACTCACTTTAGAAACCACTTGTTGACGAAAGTGGTTACTCTGAGCAGGTGTATGTGCCTGATCAGGAAAGATGGTCAGGTTAGGCTGATGATCTCCACTCAAATCAGGTGTATGTGCCTGACTTGGTTGTCCGTATGATATGGGGGAGTATGCCCTATAACCCTCTTGGACTGGAACAGATGTGTGTGTCTGTTCCGGAGTGAATCGTTGATGTGTCACTCCACTACTAGGGATAGATTTATGTGTCTGTCCCTGAGATGATGCTGAAGCTGTTATGATATCCTGGCAAGCATCCAGAATATGAGCAGGAATTTGCTTCTGTTATTTCACCATTGACAAAATATGTTTGGTGACTTCAGCCTCCGGAACGGGGATATACGTCCATTCCGGGCTTGGAGTAGGTGTATGTGCCCGCTCTTGTCCTCCTTTTCTTGTCAGTGAATCCTAACAGTACTCAAGTGTGGAGGAAGAGAGTTGAGTCTGCCTCCTGTTTGTCGTCGGGGCTTTCCGACTGACTTCTCCGTGCGCTACCAAGCGAGACTGTTGGTAGACTTGATTAGTATTAGTAGGTGTATGTTCCTGCTGATTACACTTCACCAAACGCGGTTGATGAGATCCATCATATGTAGTCAGAAGAGCCTGCTGACTAACTGGTGATGTATAAGAAGGTGTATGTTCCTGCCTATAGTACTCCGCAGGGATTGCTTGGCGGGATTGGCGTGATGCTGCCAGACGAGTCTGCTGGACAGCGGAATTAAAACGGACAGGTGATTGTGCATGCTCGTTGTTTGCCACCAAGTTAGGTTGGTGGACTTCTCCGGAGATGGCAGGGATGACAACCTACCCATTGTTCACCGGATTCCGTCTCTGGCGGTTCATCTTGCCTGCTCGGGTTCGAGGAACCTGAGCTGAATGCCTGGAGTCGGTACCCTCCTCATGTTGATGGCGCACTATCGCACGAGTCTGGCGGCGATTGTTGATGGGAGCCCTTGAGAAGGACTCTTGTCTTTTTGAATTAAGGTCCTGCGGGACCTGCTCATTCACTTCCTCGGAGTAAGGGAGTGAAAGGAAATTGCGTTCTGGGGATAACGACCTGAAACGGTTGGAGACGGTAGTCAGCACCGCCTGCTTCTTGATCGCTGGTCGTCGTTGTCCGGACGACCAGATAGAGTTGTTAACTTGGAGGGCTTAACGAGCGGCCTCCAGAGTTGGGATAGTACTGTTGCGACGGTACTCCTTAACCAGTGCATTAGAAACCCAGCGTTGAAGACGCTGAGTTGGTGATGTCATCCTCAGAGCGGACGACGTTCCAGCAGGAGTAGCAGCATTGGTTTTCACAGCAACAGACCTCACAGTAGAGGTGTTCACAGCAGCAGTATTCACAGGGGTGAATTTAAGGAAAGCCATTTTGCAGAAGATCTTGAGAAAAGAGTGCATGTTCCATATAATAGACATAATCAAGATGAATCTGGCCACTGCATCTTTTGGATGAGCACATGTCAATGATTGCTTTGTTGGCCCAAGGGGCCTAACAAATAAGAAGAACATCACTTTAACTTGGTTAAGGATTCACGTCGGGTTCACCATTTTTTGTTTCCTCACGGATTTCGGGGATGACCTCGTTGATTTGAGATTCAAACGTTCCGATCGGTTTCTAGTGGGTTTGTTCGTAGAACCGGAAACATCCAATGATTCCACATCTGTTTGGACCTACTTTCCAAAGGTAGGTGCTCATTAGCTTGTGGACTGAT
Organism: Viscum album; assembly: GCA_963277665.1. NCBI lineage: Eukaryota > Viridiplantae > Streptophyta > Magnoliopsida > Santalales > Viscaceae > Viscum > Viscum album. Next base: position 513,768,805 of record OY728145.1, read on the forward strand.
GAGGCTTAGGAATTTTCATTGGTCGAGAGGATGGGAGGTCGGACTCATCACACCTTTTTGAGGGGAATTATTGTCTACTCCGGGACTCTCTTTATAGATTTAAGTTATGTTCGTGAATCCTTATTACATTACCAAGTATAAAATGTGATTTCCTTTAGTTTTAACAATCAATGATTAAATATGTAAGAAATTTAGAGAATCTTTTATATGTATTCGAGGTTCTTCATCAATAGAGAATCATCTATATCTGTTTAGAGATTCTTGGTCAATGGTATCCTTCAGAAAATTTATATAAAAGTCTCTTGGTCATTATGATGACCAGGCTGGTTTTAAAGCCACTCAGTGGGGCACTTGAAGTTTATCATCATTCAGAAGGACAGGGATTATTTCAAAGTTGGGATCGAACCCAAAAATGGGCTACCTACGTATCCTTTGTTTTGGAAAAGGAATCAGAACCCACGTAGTTCGAGTAATGAAGTATGATGTTTATTATTGATGGCTCAAAGAAGAATGTCATACTTACTTTTACACTCTAAGCTCACGTGAGTCATGTTCGGTGTGAGAAACAAGAGGTATTGGTAAAAATCAGACAATTGTTCCACGAAAGATGCAATCATAAGAATTTTTTTGGGGCTTATGTATGTATGACTGCCCAGATAAATGAAGGTTTAGGATTTACTTTTAGGGAGAAAATCCAGGAACATGGTCCATAAAGGTATATGTGCTTTATGGAGATTTGAATACTCTAACTTGGGACTTATACCTAAGAACGAAACCCAAATTAGGAGAGGATTGATAATTGGGTTTTACTCCTGAGAAGGAATCCCATATCAAACGTAATTTAGGACTGGTTAAGAGAAATTAAGGGACTTGGGGTTCACTACTGAAGAGGATGCCCAAGATTATGACTGGGACTTTCTCCTAAAAAGGAGGCCCAGGTTAGGGGACTTGGGGCTTACTCCTGAAAAGGAAGCCCCAGATTATAATTGGGACTTGCTCCTAAAAAAGGAGGCTCAGGTTAGGGGACTCGGGGCTTACTCCTGAAAAGGAAGCCCAAGATTATGACTGGGACTTGCTCCTAAAAAAGGAGGCCTAGGTTAGGGGACTTGGCGCTTACTCCTGAAAAGGAAGCCCAAGATTATGACTGGGACTTGCTCCTAAAAAAGGAGGCCCAGGTTAGGGGACTTGGGGCTTACTCCTGAAAAGGAAGCCCAAGATTATAACTGAGTCTTATTCCTGAAAAGGAGACCCAAGTTAAGGATTTAAGGTTTGGGGCTTACTCCTAAAAAAGGATGCCCATATTTGAGATTGGGGCTTACTCCTGAGGAGGATGCCCAAGTTAAAGGATTATGATTGGGGCTTACTCCCGAGGAGGATGCCCAAGTTTGGGAACTTTAAGAATTTGGGGCTTACTCCTAAAGAAGGATGCCCATATTTGAAATTGGGGCTTACTCCTGAGGAGGATGCCCAAGTTAAAGTATTATGATTGGGGCTTACTCCTGAGGAGGATGCCCAAGTTTAAGGAATTAAGGTTTGGGGCTTACTCCTGAGGAGGATGCCCAAGTTTGGGAACATTAAGAATTTGGGGCTTACTCCTAAAGAAGGATGCCCATATTAAAGGATTTATAACTGGGGATTATTCCTAAAAAAGGATACCCATGTTAAGGATTCTCTCATCTTAAAGGATGAGGTTGAATGAATGAACTCTCCATATTTAGTGACATAAGGATATTTAAATCACTAGGTTTTGAGAGATATTCCACAGAATTCCTTTCAGATAAAGAAGTCAAATCAAGAAATCATGCCATAAATGGATTTGAAGAGTGTCTTGAAGACTGAATCTTGAAAAGGAAAGGTGTAATGGCTTAAGAGGGGTAAAATGGGCAAGATGGGCACCCAAAATAAAGTAGGGGCGCGCAATTCTTGAAAGGCACACAAGTCTTCCGTGGGCGCGCAAGTATTGGTCCCGCAAGTATACCCGCGCGACATGTGGGGTACTTGCGTGATTTTCAACCAGTATTAGAATACTTGAGCGACTCCTTTTTAATCACTTTAGAATCCTCTTGAGGTTCTTCCAGAAAAGGGACGCGCATGCTATATTGAAGGAAATAAGTCGGCGCGCAAGTGTTGACCAGTTTCAACACTTAGGCCTTCCTTCTTCTCTTTAGATCTTCCGTTCTAGGTAAGAAATTACCTTAGAAGTGTTCCGGAAGCTTTGAGAAGAGACTTGGGCGTCGGGAGCTTCAATACGAGTTTCTGGAAAAAGATCTTTTTCAATGGGGGCCCACAGGGTCTATTTATAGGCAGGAGAAGACCCCGGGCGGTTACCGGGCGGTTATCACTTAGGTCGCGCAAGTCACTTGCGCGACCAAGGTCGTCGCGCAAGTGTACTTGCGTGACAGTGATATAACTTGCGCGGTGCAGTTGTTGTTGATCCTTTGTTCATTCCTTTGTCGATTTTTGATGTTTTCTTTAAAGGTTGAATCACTTTGAGCTCAGATATTCCCTTTTCCGATCTTTAGATTCAATGACGAAAGGAGCGTCAACAGTATTGTAACAAACCCATAAACATTTCATTGGTACTTTCGTGCTTCAAAATTTTCTCTTTGTTTTGAATGTCGTAGCGCGCACGATTCCCACTGTTGAATTGCCTTGTTACATCCCCACAATGTTTGCGGGACGTTCAGCGACAATTCCCCAAGCCCACGTGGGTCGAGCCCGATGTCCGGGATTCGGATTACCAGTCCGGATTTCTGAAATACGGGAGAGGCTTGATGGGGGAAGGAACTTTCAGGGTAGCCGTTTTACCGTTTCTTCAACGTGCTCTCATGCACGAACGGGGCAACGCTAGGGGTGCTGAAATCGGTCCAAACAGAAGAAAATGGGAAGTGTGAATCACGATACCCAGGATTCGGAACACTGTGGGGATGGCGTGACAATAAGGGGCAACCGTTAACCGTGGTATAGAAAAGGTATCCTTACTGCGTTAGCCTGAAATGGGGACAACAAATGAGCATCGACCTCTGACCGTATTCGCAACGCGAGATTTTATCAATTTGTCGTCGATCAATCTTTCGGGACGTTGGCCCAGGACAGTAGGCAGACCATAGGTCAAACATCCATACTATTAGGGGGTCCTTCCAGGTATGACCCGTCTTCCGAAACGTTGGCCCAGGACGGTAAGTGAGCTGATGCAGCATGAGACCAGGCCGTTAAGGGGTTCCTTCAGACATGAAAGGGGACGAGGGTCCGAATAAAGGGGCATGCAAAGCGTGCAATATGGAGTGGTGGTCTGTCCGAACAGAATTCAACACTTAGGTAGTTACACCACCGTGGTGGGAGTACACCAGATGGTCGCATCGGTTTGATCATGGATCATTCCTTCTTTCAGACAGGGCCTCTCTGGCGAGGGGATCTGTCACTTCCCAATGGGATCTTGGGGCATCCTGAACTTGTTCAGGGTAGAACCGCAGTTTAATGTCATGCGTTGAGGACACATAGACTCATGTAGTTTAACGTCATACAATAGGACGTGGAATAAGAGGGAAGGAAGCACGTGGCGCGGTAGATATGAAACCGATGCGAATGAGGACTTGGAGTCCAAATAACACCATGTACCCCCGGAGGAAACTCTTCAGGTCGAGGGACCAAGAGTGAGGATTAGGCTGGGCCCGAAGCAGAGTGGCTGGGAGTTCCTACGTACCCCATGAGGATGGGAATCAAGCCATACGTAGTTCTAGAAGCGCATTTTAACATCATGTAGGACGAGGAGCAGCCTGACCGTGTTGGTACACATCCCGCCAAAACTACTAAGCCCACGTGAGTCGTGCTCAGTGTGGGAAACAAGCAGTAGTGGTTGGAATTTCCTGACACAGAAAGGGGCAGGTTAGGGCAAAGGGACGCTTGGTGAATACTGACCCAGTGACACTAACACGATCATTTAGCGCACCTAGATGCGCGAAGAGAAAGAGCCGAGTATGATGGAATTCCACTTGAACATGAGGAAGCGGAAATGTGTGAATCATTGAGCTCGAGATTCAGATCACGAAAATGGCAGCGTGATGATGGTGGATAACTATTGACCATGGATGAAACACAGCGTCCATATCGCGTTAGCCTAGAATGGGGACAAACAAATGAGGGTCGACCGTTGACCATGTTCGAAACACGGGACCGTGTCACAGATGTTGTCAAATATTCATAGGGATGTTAGCCCGAAACGATTGAATGGCCCTTAGGTCCATCATTCATGGAGAGACCTTAAGCCTAGTATCCATGTCATCTGGGGGTCCTTCTGGATGTGGAAGAGGATGAGGATCCAAATAGCGAGCTCACGAAGCTTGGTCGTGGGACGAAGGGAATGTCCGTATGAAAGTCCCACACTTCGGGTTCTTTGTCGAAACACATCTGAATACGACAGCAAAACGTATTAGAGATAGGGAGAAGATCCCTTTCCCTTGGGAAGATCTTAGTTTAGGGTCATAGAATTCGGACCATGAAAAGTTAGACTGGGCCCGCGGGGAAGTTCCTGGGCGCTCCTACGTATCTCATAGGGATGAGAATCAAGCCTTACGTAGTTCTTCATGGACCTTAGACCATAAATGGGTAAAGGGAGCAGGGGACGCATGACATCAAAACCTAACGTGAAGGAATACCTAAGCCCTACTTACCATGCATTCTCTGGGGAAATGCTCGAGTCGAGGGACCGAACACATAGGTTAGGCTGGGCCCGTGGGGAAGTGCCTGAGCGCTCCTACGTATCTCATAAGGATGAGAATCAAGCCATATGTAGTTCTGAAGGGTGACATGGTAGGATACCAGTGCTAGGGGAAAAGGGGAGTGCGGGCGTGGCCCTTGCACTAAAAGAAGCGGAATTTGATGTATCTTGTTTGTTCTTTAAGGTGAATGGTTTTTTGTTTTGTGAAGCGACAGGCCTAGAATAGTAGGCCGTGATGTCGCCACAAGGATCAAGTCGTGATGGGCGTTGACAAATGGCATGGCACATGACCAATACCCAACGTGATGTCCTCTACAATGAGGTCACCACAATGCAGTGCCGTTTTTCGTCGTGCGGTCGGGACGATAATGTCAGAGTTTAGGGTCGTATGATAGGACCAAGCATGCATTTTATCGTCATGCAGCGCAGACGTAGCAGAGACGATGCTAGGTGGGAAATGTGCGCAGTGTTATAAAACACAATTGACGGAGACATGATCCCACGTCAAATTGTACAACATCCGGAGAGGGAATCCTTAGGCCGAGGGGCCTGTATAGAGGTAAGAGGTGAAACTGGGGGAGAAACCGGCTCCCTAAATGGGTTGTACCCGAAGACAGGGCGTCCGGGCGGTCCTACGTATCCCATGAGGATGGGAATCAAGCCACACGTAGTTCTAAATGGATCTTAGTTTATGGTCTTAGAGCTCGGACCATGGGGGCCCCGTAGGATGCCATATTGCAGCTTTGTCCCCCTGACATGCAAAGGTGCACTAAGGGATAGCGCCAAAAGTGTAGAGATTCCACCTGGACATGATGGGGTGGAAAATGATGTGAATCATGCAACCAACATTAAAGGACTGATGGGGCTGGCGTGACGACAGAGGATTACTGCTGACCATGTTCGCAACACAGAATCCTGTCGTGTTAGCCTGAAATGGGGACAGAAAAATGAGCATCGACCGCTGACTGTATTCCCAACGCGGGATTTTATCGTTTTTTTGTCCAAAACCCTCGGGGGCGTTGGCCCGTAATGGTAGGAGAGCCCTTGGGCGTAGTATCCAGGCCATTCTTGGGGGTCCCTCTAGGTGTGAAAGGTGATGGAAGCCCGAATGGAGGGGAACACGAAGCTTGACAAGTGGAATGAACTTGATCAAGTTGAATCTGACACTCTTGGTCCTAGACTAGAGTACTCTTAACACATGGGTTGGTAGCTGTAAGGAGTCAAGGGACTCAACTTTGAGGGTGATCAAGAGATGGCAGATTCTCGGGGAAAGGGGCATGGCGCCCGAAACCTTGTATCGTACCTACATATCCCCCTCCTGGAGAGGGACAGACCAAGTGTCCTAGGTGACCGGGAGATCAGAAGATCACTAAGAGGTGGGGCTGGACCCGAATCCTAGACATTCGGGTGGTCCTACGTATCCCATGAGGATGGGAATCAAGTCACACGTAGTTCTGAAGGGTGCCTTTTAATGTCATGCGGGACAGGGAATAGGAGGGCTAACTCTCAGAATGGGGTGCATGTGGTGCAGCTATTTCAAACCCGACGTGAATGAGGACGTAGTCCTACACTACGCCATGCGGTCCCGTGGTCGGGGTCCCAATGGCAGGACCCAAGAGGAGAATTAGCTGAACTCAAGCTGGACCCAAAGACAAGGGGTCTGGGCATCCCTACGTATCCTATCAAGATAGGAATCAAGCTGAACGTAGTTCCAGATGAGAATCTTAGTTTATGGTCTTAGAGCTCGGACCGTGGATGGTGACAATTCCCCGAGTAAGCACAGATGTCAACCCAATCCCTAATCCCACGTGAGATAAACTCGGTGTGGGAAACAAGGGGGTATCCTCATCGCAGTACTTGGGGCGTCCATCAAAGGGGAGTCGGTGGAGAGTTCCGAAGGACACCTTTGATGTAGCTTGTTCCCCCAACGTGCGGACGTGCACGGAGGAAAAGTACCAAGAGTCCCGAGACTCTACTTGGACATGATGAAGTGATGAAGGGTGTGAATCGTGTACCCGAAATTTTGGGATTAATGGGTTGGCGTGGCGATAGAGGAAAACTGTTAACCATGGTGGAAACACAGCGTCCATATCGCGTTAGCCTGAGGTGGGAACAACAAATGAGCATCGACTGCTGACCATATTCGAAATGCGGGATTTTATCGATTTGTTGTCTGAAACCCTCAGGGGTGTTGGCCCGTAACGGTAGGAGAGCCCTTGGGCGTTGTATCCAGGCCATTCTTGGGGGTCCCTCTGGGCGTGAAAGATGCTGAAAGCCCTGATGCAGGGATACACAAAGCCTGGAAAGCGGGTGCGGATGTGTCTGAGCAAAGCTTGGCATTCCAGGTAATAAACCAGAGTACTCTTAGGCACATTGGTGGACCGCCAAGAAGGGATTGACGAAACAACTCAGTAGGGGGAGGTACATGGCGTGGTCATTACAAGACCGACGTGAATGAGGACATAATCCCACACCACACCATATAATCCCCTCATGGAGGAAGGATAGGCCAAGGGGCCAACATGGGATCAGTATTCCTGAGAGTTGGGGCTGGACCTGAATCTTGGACATTCAGGTGGTCCTATGTATCCCATGTGGATGGGAATCAAGCCACCCATAGTTCTCCAAATGTAGTTTAACGTCATACGGGACGAGAAGGGGAGTAATATACCCCTAAACAAGGGAGGTATACGGTATGGTGAAGAAGCTGATGTGAATGAGGACATAGTCCCACACCACACCATACACTCCTATAAGATAGGACCTGGGTCGTGGCCCGGAAAGGCCAAGGGGACTGATGGTGGTCAGGAAGGCCTGACCTGCTTGTAGTTTAACGTCTTGCAATGAGGAAGAGGGTCGGGGACCCGAGGAGGCCAAGGGGCCTGAGCCTGGGCCTCACAAGGGGAGGCGTACGACATGGTACATGATCCCGATGTGAATGAGGACGTAGTCCCACACCACACCGTACACTCCGGGTAAGAAGTTGGGCGAAGGAGACCGAGAAGGCCAGGGGGCCTAAGGTCAGGCATCAGTCTGGAAGGCCTGACGGGTCTGCAGTTTAACATCTTACATGAGGACGGGGGTCGGGGACCCGAGGAGGCCAAGGGGCCTGAGGCTGGGCCTCGCAAGGGGAGGCGTACGACATGTTACATGATCCCGACGTGAATGAGGACATAGTCCCACACCACACCGTACACCCCCTATGATAGATCGGGGTCGTGGGCCCGATCGCTAGCACCACCCGGGGGGAAGTTTGTCACCTCAGGATGGGGCAGAATGAATCACTGCACTCGATGTCTGGGACATCTCAGGGTGGACCCGAAGATCCAGGACACTGTTGACCGTGTTCGAAACACAGCATTCCTATGGTGACCCGTTATGGGAGAAAAAAATGAGCATCGACCGCTGACCAAATTCGCAACGCGGGACTTGTATCGGCTTGTTGCTTGAAAACCCTCGGGGGCATTGGCCCGTATCGGTAGGAGAGCCCTTGGGCGTAGTATCCATGCCGTTCTTGGGGGCCCCTCTAGGTGTGAAAAAATGATGGAATCCCAGTCAAGGAGTGGGTGAAGCATAGCTGTATCTATCCAAGAAAGATGAAAACATCTCCAGGGGGGATGTGCAGCCGGGTCGAGGCTTGCTCGATGTGAGTCGGGGCAAAAGTGCGCACCCTGCCATGTCTTGACCCGAGGGGAAGATTTTGGCTTTTGGGCTGGGCCAACGGACAAAATGTCTGGGCGTTCCTACGTATCTCATAAGGATGAGAATCAAGCCATACGTAGTTCTTGAAATACCATGCAGTTTAGCGTCATACGGTAAGGACGTGGGAGGATAGAAGAACGGGAGCGAGCACATGGTACGACCCTCACAATCCTTGTGCGAGCGGGGTTGCATGAGCGGGGCCAAAAAAGCCTACTCCCTACTACACAAAGATCCTCCAAGGAAACTATTCTTAGGGGGAATAGTGGAAGAGAAAATCTTGGGGCTGGGCTCAAGAAGGGGCGTCCGAGCGTTCCTACGTATCCCATGAAGATGGGAATCAGGCCACAAGTAGTTCTTGACATGCAGTTTAACATCATGAGGGATGATGAATTAGCATCTCATTTGGGGATATGTACGGTACAACGAGTAATCCGACCTGAATGAGGACATAGTCCTACACCATACCATACAATCCCGCAAGAGGGTAGATCGGGGAAAACCAGGGTTCCTGGGGCCGGACCGCGGTCCGGGAGACCTGACCAGCTTACTGTTTTACGTATCGCGGTGAAGACGGGGGGCCAGTGGCCCGAGGAGGCCAAGGGGCCTGAGGCTGAGCCTCGGTCAGGAAGGCCTGACTGGCTTATAGTTTAACGTCTTGCAGTAAGGACGGGGGTCGGGGACCCGAGGAGGCCAAGGGGCCTAAGTTCAGGCATCGGTCAGGAAGGCCTGACGGGTTTGTAGTTTAACGTCTTGCGGTAAGGACGGGGGTCGGGGACCCGAGGAGGCCAAGGGGCCTAAGGTCAGGCATCGGTCATGAAGGCCTGACGGGTCTTCAGTTTAACGTCTTGCAGTAAGGATGGAGATGCAGTTTATGGTCGTGCAGGACATTACAATTTAGAGTCATGTTGGACCATAATGTGCAGTTTAAGGTCATGCGGGACCGTTTCACAGTCTATCGTCTTGCAGGACGAAGATGCAGTTTAAGGTCGTGCAGGACCATCTTGCAGTTTAGGGTCATGCAGGACCCTACAGTTTAGAGTCATGTTGGACCATAATGTGCAGTTTAAGGTCATGCGGGACCGTTTCACAGTTTATCGTCTTGCAGGACGAAGATGCAGTTTAAGGTCGTGCAGGACCATCTTGCAGTTTAGGGCGTGCAGGACCCTTTTTTTCCCTAGGAAAAGTATCGTTTGAGGAATTTGGCATTGGTGGGAGGGGTTATATGCTCTCCATCTGTGGTCACCAAGGAGTATGCTCCATTGGGGTAAACCTTATGGATGATATAAGGTCGTTCCCATTTGGGTTCTAGTTTGGGAGGTTTCCTACTGGGAATCATTGGCACTCGAAGGGCCAGTACTAGGTCGCCCTATAGGAAAGAGCGGAGATGAACCTTCTTGTCGAAGGCCCTCGCTATCTTGTCCTGATGCCTTTCCAGATTGTGCAGGGCACGAAGCCGGTTCTCGTCCAGTGCTTCTAATTCAGCTAGACGGATCTCAGCTACCTCATCTGCTGTCTAGTGGTCATAAACTACAGTGCGTAACGATGGCAGCTGGATCTCAATGGGTAGGACGGCCTCATCTCTATACACCAGGTAATATGGGGTCACCTGGGTAGAGTTGCGAGTCATCGTCTGGTAAACCCAGAGGGAGTTGGGGAGCTTGTCCGGCCAACTTTTCTTGTTCTGACCAACCATATTCTGCAGAATGTTCGAGAGGGTCTTGTTGAACGCCTCGATCTGTCCATTTGCCTGCGCGTGGTAGCGGGAGGTATGGTCCGACCGGATGTCGTACTTGGAGTACAATTTCTTCAATTCACCTGCTCGGATGTTGGTTCCGTTATCGGTGAGGACGACGTGAGGTACCCCAAACCGGTGGATAATGTTGGAGCTCACAAAGTCAACGATGGAACGGGCCTTGACCTCTTTGAGCGAAACTGCCTCTGCCCACTTGGAGAAGAAATCTATAGCAGTCAGGATGAACCTGCACTGGCGGGCTGTTGCCGGTGGATACGGTCCTACTACATCAAGTCCTCATACCGCAAATGGCCAAGAGTACTTGGTAGGGTGGAGGGGCTCCGGCGGCCGATGCAAGAAGTTGGCATGTACTTGGCACGCGTGGCATTTCTTGGCATATCCAATACAATCATGGATCATAGAGGGCCAAAAGTACCCTAACCTCCGGATTTGATGGGACAGCTTCGGCCCAGCTTGATGGGCGCCACAGGAACCGGCGTGAACCTCTTGCATAACTTGAGGTATCTCCCCTCCTTGGAGGCAACAGAGAAGGACACCATAGAAACTCCGCTTATAAAGGATTTGTTCAAGATTGGGGCCGCTCTGGAGGGTAAATTGCAGCGCGCGGCATCGGATTCGCTCGCGCTCGGCCCGGTCGTCCGGGAGATGACCATTTTGGAGATACTCGACAAAAGGTGCTCTCCAGTCGGGAGTGGCTTCAACCACTGCGTCTGACGAACCTGGGGCCCTAACGTGGAGGGTCCGGCAGTGAGATGACTTACCCACGGGCCATCATTGTCCTCTTGGGTGGCATGGGCAATGAATCTCCGGTGGGCTACATGTATGATCAAATCATCTTGCTCGGGTTCCGCGAGAGACGCGGCTAGGCCAGCCAGGGCGTCCGCTTGGTCATTCTGCAACCGTGGGACATGGGTAACCTCTGGTCGAGAAGGGAACTGGGCCATTAGGCGGAGGGTGCACTCCAGCAACGGTGCGAGCTCAGGCTTCCCGATGACGTAGTCTCCATTAACCTGTTTGATTAATAGCTCGGAATCTCCCTTCACATGAAAATGGGGCACATGGATCTCAAGGGCCAACTCAAGGCCGGTGATGAGATCTTGGTACTCTGCCTCATTGTTCGTACAGCCTTCTGACAACAAGAACGAGTATGGCAGGACGGCTTGCGCCGGGGTAATGAAGACAATACCCAGGCCCACTCTGTTGAGCTTGGGATCGTTGAGCCTCCTATCGGTGGGGCTCCGGGAGGCGCCGTCGAAATGCATTTTCCAACACGGGACAGCATGATCGACTGAGAGGATCGTCTCATCAGGGAAATCTAGGTCCAGGGATTGATCCGCGGAGGTTTGATGGGTAGCTAAAAAGTATGCCAATGCCTGTCCCTTAATGGCCTTCTGAGGTACAAACCTGATATCAAACTGCTGGAGAATCACTTCCCACCGTGCTAGTCGGCCAGTCAGCATAGGGCGGTTCAGGATGTACTTCAGTGGGTCCACCCGGGAGACCAATTGAACCTCATGGTGCTACAGGTAATGTCGCAACTTCTGCACGGCGAAGACGAGCGCAAGGCAGCTCTTTTCGATAGGGGAGTATCCGACCTCCGTATCGAGAAGCATGCGGCTGAGATAGTAGAGACTATTCTCAGTACCCTCATTATTCTTCTAGGTGAGCAGCGCACCGAGGGATCTCTCCAGGGCAGTCACGTAAAGGACCGACGGCTTTCCGGATACAGGTGGCATCAAGACCGGAGGTTGGAGCAGATACTGCTTGATTTCCTCGAAGGAGGTCTGACACTCCTCATCCCATTCGTAGGCAGCTCCCTTCTTCATGAGCCGGGAAAAGGGCTTACACTTGCCGGACAGATTCGCGATGAATCGGCATATATAGGATAAGTGGCCTTGAAGGCCTCGAAGCTCTCTAATGTTGCTCGGTGGAGGCATTTGGCTAATGGCCTTGATCTTCTCTGGGTCGATCTCGATACCTCGGTATCTGAAAACAAAACCCAGAAACTTCCCGGAGGTGACCCCGAAGGAACACTTCAGCGGGTTCTTCTTCAGGTGACGAGAAATGGAGGAAACCGAACACTTTCTCAAGGTCTTTGAGATGGTCCTGGCGCTGACATGATTTGACTACGAGGTCATCCACGTAGCATTCCACCAATGTCCCGAGAATCGGCTTGAATATGCGATGCATTGCCCTCTGATAAGTGGAACCAGCATTTTTCAAACCGAATGGCATAACCTGGTAGCAAAAGGTACCTTGGGGAGCTCTGAAGGCAGTGGACTCCTCGTCTTCGGGGGCCATCCGGATCTGGTTATACCCGAAATACCCATCCATGAAAGAGAGGGCTTGGAACCCAGCCGTGGCATCAATCAAAAACACCGTCACTGGGAGTGGGAAGTCATCCTTTGGGCAGTGGTGATTAAGATCGCGGAAGTCGATGTAGACTATGATCTTCCCATTCTTCTTCCTGACTGGCACAATGTTGGCAAGCCACTTAGGGTACTGGACCTCCTTGACGAAGTTGGCTTTGATTAGCTTGTCATCTTCATCCTCAACCATAGCACCATGAGAATGGTGCATCTTCCTGGGAGGCTGATTGAACCCACGATGTTTTGCCGGGAGGCCCAAACGGTGAACAGCTACCTGGGGATCTAGCCCTGGAATCTCGTTGTAACTCCAAGAAAACACATCACGATGCCGTTTGAGGAAGTCTACGTACTACTGCCGCTCCTCGGGGGACATGGCTGCACTGATCAATGTGGGTTTCGGATCTGCCTCGCTACCAAGGTTCACCTGTACCAGTTCATCAACCGTGGTAGAGACGCCTTCTTCAAAGGCGGGGGGGGGCATCCTCCAGGTCTTCCTCCCCTCCCGTGGGGGGACTTCCCGCGACAGGAGATACTTCTGGGCTATCAAAACCCGAGGGGCAGCTGGTGTCGTCTTGGGAAGCAGCAGTCATCACATGGGGAGACTCACTTGCCATTGAGACCATAGCAATGAAGGCAGTCGACCCTATCCCGTCTGGCCTTTGGCCTAAGGGGCCGCATTTGATAATATCAAAGCAGTGGTGACGTGTCGGCTTGAGTCGGTTGATTCCAGCCCGACAGAAGAGACACGTATGGCGCACTGCCGTTGTCATAATCTTGACACTCCAGTACCGTACAGGGGTAGGAGATTCCGGGATGACCTGAGCCTGGTTGATGTAGGAGTACGAGGTGATTTTCCGTCGTCGCTTGGACACAGGAACATTCCTTCCTTGCGTACCCGAAACAAAAAATCATTGTCCCATGTCGGGGGTCGTGGCCTCCAACCGGTGGATTAGGAGGATGTAGGCGTCATCCATGCTTTCCCAGGGATCACTTGTGACCGGGGCGGGTTCATCCTCGCTTACCAGGATTTGTTTGTCCTTACTTTTGTAATAACCCGCATCCAGATAGCAGGCCTCATAAGAAGCGAAAGGGGATGCGTCTCCTTGGAGCACGCCTACTCGACCGTTAAGCGAGCACTTGAGGCACTGGTGATACGAAGAAGGGACGGCTGCCTGTAGATGGATCCATGGCCTACCCATCAATGCGTTGTAGGCGGTGTCCTGAGAGACAACCATAAACTCGGTGCTGGAAATTAAGACACCAAACTGAGTCTTTAGGCAGATCTTGCTGACTGGGGTTTTCTCTGTCCTGTCGTACCCCTGGATCCTGAGGTCAGAGGTAGTTAAATCACCTTCAGACAGACCCAGCTTTCGCAACGTCCGGGTCAGAATTAGATTGATTCTGGAACCCGTGTCAACGAGGCAGCGGCGGACTTCCACGCCATTGAAGCGGCCAGTGATGTACAACGGGCGAATGAGCCCCTGTATAGGAGGGTCCTCATCTTCACCGGAGAACGACATAATCGCCTGACATTCGGCGTTTTCAATCGTCTCGGTATGGAAGGCTTCCGCAGCTGCTACCTCCGTCTCAAACTGGAGGGGGCTCCTTAGGGCCTCGGAAAGTGCCTCGCGCATTTCAGATGACAGGCAAAGGGCCTCGAGGATAGAAAGACTCACCGGAATGCCGACCAGGTGCTTCAGGACATCATACTTTCGGACCAAACGCGAACCTCTGCTTACAGGAGGTCGTTTGGCATTTGGAGGCATATCGGGTCCTGCTGGTTGAACCGGCGATCAGCTAGTATTGGGTACATCTTGCTGCCTACTAGTAGAAGCCTGGAGAGTAGTCGCCGGACTAGGATCAGATAGCAGAGGCTGGACTGTAGCCGGGAAATACTAACTGTGATACGAACGAGGCATCTCCCCCCGATCTAGTAGCACGAACGGCGGTGGAGGTAGATCCGAGGGTGTTAGATGGGGTTGCACGTGCTGAGATCTGCGCTGAGCCTGCTGCCTGGTCTCAGTAGCGTGCACGACTTGGCCAAAAGTGCCTGCTGACGTACCTCGATGGCTGGCGTTGTTGTGATTCCGCTGACGTTGACGTCAGCTAGAAACATTGGGGAGGTCTGCCTGGTGTTCCCCCTCATCGCGGGTCATATAGGGTTTTACCAGCTCCACGGTGTTAACTGAAGTGTACCCCTGGATGTCGCTCGAGGAGTCATCCACCGCTGGGTGGATTCTGGGAGGAATCCCCATTTCAGGGGGCATAAAGTCGTCGAGAGTGCGGGATGACGACGGCACCGGCGGTGCGTGTTGCTTCTTCTTGCGTCGCCGCTGCTTGCCCTTTTGGGAAGAGGCCGACTGTGAAGACGACGCAGAGGCACCAGCTACTTCTTCTGAAGGTTCCGACTGCTTCAGGTGCGCCCGGATGATACCATGGGCACAGACGACGGTTTTTCGAGCCATCCAGTCATCGTATTTCTGGGATCCGCGGCTGGGGACCTACTGCCACTCGCCTTCACTGTCGCTGCCGATCTCTGATCCTGCAAAGACACATGCCACTTGCGCTGGTGCTGGGCCCAACTTGACTATGTTTTTGTTGACCTGGTCTTGAATCCAGTCTTTAAACACATAGCATTGCTTGAGGGTGTGCCCCAAGATCCGATGATAAGGGCAGTAGTTGGGGTGATCGGTGAGATTCGCCTCTGCCTGCCTTCTGCACTCAGGCAGATGCACAATCCCTTGCTCTAGAGCACTTCGGAAGTAGCCAGGGACCTGATTTTCGTTGAATGAATAAGTCTGGTACCTTCTTTCCGGATAGGGGTCCCTGGGGGCCTGCCCTGACGAGGGGCCGGAGGGGCCTACCGAGGAGGCGGCGCCTTATTGTCTTGCCTAGGTGGCGGTGGCGCATTGCGCGGGGGAACCTATCGGTTCTGAGGCGGTCGCTGCTGGGCAGGAGCCTGTGCTTGAGGTGGAGGACCTCTGCGGGGTTGCGGGGGTGGTGCCACCGGCAGTAACTCCAGCTGCCTCGGGGCTTCTATGTGGTCCACCGCGGCGGGTTCAGCCCTAGCGGTCCTCCTGGCAGGGATCATAGGGGGCAACAAACGTGCCTGACTGGCCTGTTGTAGGGATTCCTCAAGGCTTTGAGCCTTATCTGAGAAATCTCTGAACCCTCAAGGGTAGTTATGGGTAGTCAGAGAGGGTACCAGCTCTATCTTGACGTTCCCCACACACATCGTCAGTAGTTTCTACTGAGTCAGTGGCATATCGAGGGAATACGTAAGTCCCTTCCACCGGGCGATGAAATCTACAACCCGCTCATCAGGCCATTTCTTGCACTTGAGGAGGTCTGAAATGCTGGTCTTCCGCGTGGTGGAGCTGAAATGGTATAAGAACTGCCGGCGAAGATCCTCCCAACCGGTCACCGATCTGATAGGGAGCTGGCTGTACGAGACGAATGTCGGACCTTCCAATGTCTGTACGAAACATCAGAGCTTGGCGGCTTCTTGCTGAGCCGGGGTCCCCAGCATGGGGCCACACCTGGAATAAAAATGAGCCAAGTGCTGTGGCGGGTCCCCTGTCCCGTTAAAAGGTGAGAAAGAGGGGTTCCCAAAACCCGGAGGTGCAGGCATATCATCCACCCACGCAGGATAAGGCTTTCCATCCGGTGGGACCACCACCTGTCGTGTTTCCAACGCTTCGAGGCGGGCTGTGAGCGCCGCGATAAGATCATCTGGGTGGGGGTCCCTATCTTAACGGGGATCCCTAACCACAAGTGCATTGCCAAGTTCTTCAACATGGTAGACAGCTTCGTCCACTCGTGGATCAACTGGCTGGACGACCCGCGGGGCGACTGGGGGAACCCGGACTGGATTCTTCAGATTGCCCCGTCACTCGGGGGGATTTGGCGAGACGTATCGCGCCCTCTTGCCATACGTTCTGGCTTCTGCCCTGTCTGCGGTAGTAGCATGATCAGGGTTGCCCGGAGGCATCTCACCAGGGGGAAATTGTTCCTGCCCCTGCTGCCCCGGCCTGGGATTACCATAGTCGGGTCGCCGCTCTGCGGTGCGCTCAGCCAAGAGTTCATCAACCAGCCTCTTCTGCTCGGCAAGCAGCTGGCGTAATGTGGCCTTCTCGGGATCATCGTCCGTTTTCTGCACAGAGGCAGATGGGTCGGAGTGCTTGACTATTCCGACGTGCTTCTTACCCTTGCCAGTGTTTCGACCGAGTACCAGCGACTCGGTGGGCACGGGGAGGCCTAGCAGGTTCCTCTGCTGACGGGTAACTCTCCCTGATGGGTCCAGCAGTGGCGGTACTCCCTCGGGCGATAAGTCTCCATCAAGGAATTCAAGCTCATCTTCCTTGTCCACGATGTCAGCCATGTGGACCGCGACCCCTCTCGAGGGCATGTCCTTGATGTCGCATAGCGAATCGGGCTGCCGTCGGATAAGGTCGAAGAGAAGAGCGGCATAGTGTCCCCAACCACGGACTTGCACATGGGGGGTGGCTTCCTTGACGATTCTACGGAGTGCTTTAAAACTCTGATGGAATTTTCGTTGAAGGGCGCTCTGGTGGCCTAGGGACTCAGGGTGCTGGGCCACAAGGAGTGCGGCCACATCGACCAGGCGGCATTGCTCGCCGATTTCTTCGAAGTGCTCTCGACTTCTGGGGTACACCACCCGTTCGTAACGGAGGCGGAAGTGTGTAGCCCATAGGGTTCGACAAAACCACCCAACTTCTTCAGGGGTAAGAGACTCTGGTACGCGAAAATTCAGCACCGCCGTCGGCCAGAACTTTTCCGGGAAGTAATCCGCCACGAGGATACTCCAGAAGCTCCTGGGCTCGGACTCAGGGACTGGCCCTGTGTTGCCCCGCTCGTCAACCAGGGGCGGCTGAGGGACCGGTAGCGGTACCGAGGCGGACCTCTGAGATAGTAAGCTCGGCGGTGGAGAATACGGAGAACGAGCTGACTGGCCGCCGAATTCCGGGCCTTCCTCTGAAGAGTGAGGTGACCTGGCCACGATGTCACGATACGACGGGCTGATAACCACAGCTTCCGAAACAGGAGTCGCGGCTACCAGTGTTAGGTCATGTCATCGCTCTACCGTCGTTGCCCCCAAAATAACTCTCTGTGATCTCTGGTAGAGGTAGAGGCCGCTTCTGGTGAAAAAGGCGGTGATTGCGCGGTCGAGACCTGCGAAATTCCCAAGATTTCTTCCTCTTGGATGTACCTGCGGAGGGAGATGGGAATCTGGTGGACCTCAAATTCCGGGAGAATGAGGCTAACGCGTCTGGTTCCTGCCCCAGTCCTTGATACGGAGGAGCGGGGAGAAGGTTCCATCGCTAAATCACATTCCGCTTCCGAGTCGGAGAAGCGGGCAGGTTTGATCTCCACCTGGGCCTTCCCAGGGTTCTTCTTGTTGCAGCGACGACCCGCTCTCCTGCCCCGGGGTGGCTCTTCGGGACAGGGTTGACCCCTACCAGGCAGCCTCAGGGCGGCGCTGGTGCCATGGCGGAGAGGGCCTCCACTCGAGATAGCCGGGGTGTGAGGGGCACCGGGGAAAATGTCAAAGGGTACCTGGGGAGGAACTCCATGAACAGCACCCATATAGGCGGAGCCCCTGTTGGAATCGGCAGGAGCATGGGGAGGACCTCCATGGTCGATGCGAGTGGAGCGAGGCTGACCTTCAATCGATTTTCTTGGGCGAGGAGGACCTTCACCGGTCGTAGAGAGGAGGTAGGGAGGGCCCCCATGTTGAAGAAGGACCGGATGGACGGTGCCTTTAGGTTGGCGGTCGGGGCAGGAGGATGGACTCCATACCCTGTATAACCGGCGCGGGAAAGGTTTCCGCGCTGAGCGTCACTACAGCGGGGCAGGTCTTCCTTCGAGATGGAGGTAGCCCGAGGAATGGATCCATGACGAACTTCGGTGCGGGGAAGGCCCACGCTCTGTGGAGTAGTGGTACGGGGAGGACCTCCGTACAGGGTGACATTACCGCGGGTTGGTTTGCGACGATCACCACTTGGGCCTGCCACCCGGAGAGTCAACCCAGCCTGCCCATGGGGTGGTTGGGGTCTCGATCATGGTGGGGTGAAGGAGTGCCCCTACTGAGTGTATGCAGGGGCTTCACGATGCATGTCGGCGGTGGCTCGGGCCACTATAGCTGTCGACGTTGACGCGCTTGGGCGAGCGTCCTCAGCCCGGGCCCGGCGCTGACGTCGGGTCAGGCGAGCTGGTGCATGTGGCGCAGGGATGTAGCCTGCCTGCTCTTCCTGTGGGGCCGGACGGCGGCGCTGAAGCGGCCGGGCGGGAGCTCTCGCCTGGAGACCTTGAGTCGGGACCCTGAGTGGGCTGAGCCGGACGGCGCCCGCCTCTTCAGCGTAAGGCGATGAGTCGTCAAGGCGTTCCGAAGACAGGCTCTCGAAACGGTTGAACATTGGGGTGGGGAGAAGGGGCTCCCTGCACGGCCTGTTATGGCGGCATTGATGGCGGGGTCTGGAGGCCTCCAAGTCCAGGTGGGCCATATCCCGAGTTGGGATGAACCCTTCTTCCTCGTACCTGCGCACAAGGTTGTTGATCACCCTTCGCTGGATGACCTCTGATGGGGAAAGGGGACGTGGGCACCCCATATTCCGCGATGTGGAGGCCGTCGTGGCGGTAGTGGCGCTACGTGGGGTGGCCGTGGCAGTGTTGCCCCTGCCCCTGCGTGGGCGAGGAGCGGATGGTGATCGCGTCTCTGTAACAGTAACCTGGTTCCTGAGAAACGAAGGGATCAACTCATCAGTAATGAGAGGAAAAGAATTTACAGCCAGTGCCCCAGCGTCCTTCCATTCTCCACGACTGTAAGAAGGATCCACGCCAACACGCTGTAGAACTGAGTGATCCACGTTCTACTACCCCGACTTCCGGTGGGTTTCACGATAGGCCCGCTATTTGCTTGGCGGGACCAGGTGCCGGATATCTGGATCTGGTGACAAGTCAATCTACTGGTGTCTTGAACTCTACTAATCTCCATATTGAGGAGAATAATTTCACGTCGGGTTCACCATTTCTGTTTCCGACGCTTTCTTCGGGGCGCACGCTCGTCTGTCCGTGGAGGAGGACGCGCGGCGCTTTGTTGCCACGCATTCCCGCTTTCCAAAGGCGGGCGGAATTCGCTCCTTATTCAAGGACGTCTTCTCCTTGATCGAAACGGGATGATGGGATGTCGATTCTTCCTCCTATGGATTCCTCCTCAGAACTCGTCACCTAGTCCGGGTCTCCCTCATAGATTTAATACGTAGTTTGTGAAACTCTTCCCAGTGCCATGTTTCCATGGACGCTGATAAATTACATTGCTTCTGTCGGGACATTCCAAAGGGTCCAGTCAGGGAAGCAACCTTCAGTCAGGGGAGTAGTCACATTGAGGCATCAATAGCGTGTCTGGATGCTGGGGAACCTAGGACGTCTGTCTGTTATCCCTGGTCACATGGCTTCTCGAGGGCGTAGAAGCCCGAGGCATCCCACATCGAGTGCGGGGAGTTATATGTCATAGACACATATCTGAGGTTTTCCTCATCTTCCCGTGTTTAACACAGGGTATGCCGCGAGTTTAACGTCTAGAGGAGACGGATCAACCCGACCAGAGCATTAGTTACGGTAGAGCGGATTGAGGGATTCTCCTTGAAGGGATGTCGATACCGGGGCCAGCCCATGGGCGGCTGTGAAGAAGAGCGCACCGACATGGTTTCACCAAGATATGACGGTCCGGGTGAGAATCAGGATGGGCTGTAGGTGGGTGAATGAAATGGGACCATCGCAGGGGGCGACAATGAAGTTGGGCTCGAACCTTGAAAAGGCTTCCTACGTATCCCCGTGGTAGGGAATCAAAGTCCACGTAGTTCGGGATGGCGCCGTTAGACCGACGTGAAGGTGGATCGTGGCCCGATGAATGTCGTCGGTGAACCAACGTGAAGGTGGACCTTGGTCCGAGGGGCATCTTCAGCATGCCGACGTGAGGGTGGACATTGGTACGATGAGTGGTGGGCTTGAGAATGGGGGCCTGGCAAACCACCTAGGAGACGGTTTGGGCCGATGGTTGTTGGTATTGAACCTCAGGGAGGCTTCCTACGTACCATGCCTTGACACGGATCAAAGTCCTCGTAGTTCGGATTAGGGAATACAGTTTAAAGTCATGCGGGACAGGGGTGAACTGACGTGAATGAGGTCGGGACGACCGGATGGTGGGTTTGAACCTCGTAGAGGCTTCCTACGTACCATGCCTTGACATGGATCAAAGACCTCGTAGTTCGGTTTAGTCACAACGGCTTGCCGTCGGAATGGAATTGCAGTTTAACGTCGTGCTGGACGTGGGTAGAACACGACGTGAATTGGATGGGTGGGCTTGAACCTCGTGGAGGCTTCCTATGTACCACGCCTTGACATGGATCAAAGACCTCGTAGTTCGGGTTGGGTTTTTTCGGCGAACCGTCGTGATAGTGGACCTTGGTCCAATGGGTGGTGAGCTTGAACCTTTGGAAGGTTTCCTACGTACCATGCCTTGACATGGATCCAAGACCTCGCAGTTCAGGTGGGAACGGGTGTGCAGTTTAATGTCATGCAGGACAAAGGAAGGTGTGCAGTTTAATGTCATGCAGGACAAAAGGAGGCATACAGTTTAACGTCATGCTGGATGAGGGAGAAACTCGACGTGAATGAACAGCCGAGCAATGTGTGGCTTGAACCTCATAGAGGCTTCCTACGTACCATGCCTTGACATGGATCAAAGTCCTCGTAGTTCGCTATATGGGTCGCAATGTCTTTCCATTGGACCAGAATGCAGTTTAACGTCATACTGGACGGGAATGGGACCCGACGTGAATAGATGACGGGTGGGCTTGAACCTCGTGGAGGCTTCCTACATACCATGCCTTGACATAGATCAAATTCCTCGTAGTTCGCTGGTATGGGTCGCAACGGCTTTCCATTGGACCGGAATGCAGTTTAACGTCGTGCTGGACGAGAATGGGACCCGACGTGAATAGATGACGGGTGGGCTTGAACCTCGTGGAGGCTTCCTACGTACCATGCCTTAGCACAGATCAAAGTCCTCGTAGTTCGCTGGGATGGGTCGCAACGGCTTGCCATTGGAATGGAATGCAGTTTAACGTCGTGCTGGACGAGAATGGGACCCGACGTGAATAGATGACGGGTGGGCTTGAACCTCATGGAGGCTTCCTACGTACCATGCCTTGACATGGATCAAAGTCCTCGTAGTTCACTAGGATGGGTCGCAACGGCTTGCCATTGGACCAGAATGCAGTTTAACATCGTGCTGGACGAGAATGGGACCCGACGTGAATTAATGATGGGTGGGCTTGAACCTCATGGTGGCTTCCTACGTACCATGCCTTGACATGGATCAAAGTCCTCGTAGTTCGCTAGATGGGGGTCAGGGCCGATGCTCACTCTAAGCCCACGTGAGTCATGCTCGGTGTGAGAAACAAAAGGTTGCAAGGACCTGACGATCACGTCGCGAAAGATGCGTCCGTTAGAAGCAAAGAGGGGCTTACGCGTTAGGCGGCCCATGGTGCTGGGACTTACTCTAGGATGGAGGCCCATGGTGCGACAAAGCGCGGGAAAGATGGACCTTGGTCCAATTATGGGAGGTGCCTCGTTCCCTATCACGCCCTCCACTGACCTTGGTAGTGGGGAAGTACGGAGATGCAGAGGTGCAGTCATCCGTTGGGGAGCTAGGGCCGCCCTTCTCCTACGAACATACGCCACTCCGATAAGGAGGATATCATCCCTTGTGGATGGGTGATTCCATTCCCGTGGAGACGAGTGGTGTAAAAAATGTTCGACTTGGGGGGACCCTTCGTGAGGGATACGTGGTTGGGTCACAGTTTAACATCATGTGTTGAGGACGTGGTGCTTGGAAGTTTAACATCCTACATCTCGGACGAGGTGGGTTCCCTCCACACCCCTAGGACTTACATAACTTGTACCCTCTGGTCCTTGGGGAAGGGAAGGTACCAGTAAGGCCATGGTCAATGGGGGTTGTGAACGAACCATCGAGGGGTCCACGTTAGCGTGGCTATGCGAAGAAGCAATAGCCGTTAGCGTGCCTATGCGAAGAAGCATTAAGAGAAGCAACACTATGGGTAGTATTGTCCATGGGACTTTGAAATCGCATCGTGCAAACCTGGAGGGTCGCACAGGAAGAGGAATCGCTAAGCAAAGGAGTGTGCTTCGCGAAGTGGAGTGCCTTGGCCTTAGCATGGGGCATAGGTGTGAGTGGAAGGTGCTTCGCGAAGTGGAACAGTGTTCGCGGAGCACTACCGCGCGAAGAAGGGGTGCGTCGTGAAGCAGGGTCCTGTGAAGCAGTGTGCTTCGTGATGTGTAGCGATCCTGCCTTAGCATAGGGATCACTAGCATGGGTTGGGTGTTTCGCGAAGCATAAACGCTCCGCGGCTGCCCGGGTTCCCTTGGGAATCCCCTTCCTTCGCGAATGCCCTTGAGCTTCGCGAAGGGCATCCCTCTTGGATGAGGGGCTCAAAATGAGACAATGCAGAGGAGTCTCACGAAGTAGAAGTACCTCGCGGAGCTCATGATTCCCGGGGAAAAGCGTGCTTTGCGATTCGGGAGAGGAGAAGCCAAAAGGTCGGATTGTCCATCCCCTGGGACTCAGGGGGAGTCCAGTATTTATAGGCAAGGGGTGCCGTGAAGCAGAACTCGTGCGCCGCCTCAGGTGCTTCACGGCGCGCTCGCGAACGTCAATGGCGTTCGCGGAGGATTGCCGCCTCTGGAGCTTCGCGGCGGCTCGCGAACGTCAAATGCGTTCGCGGAGGATTACCGCCTCTGGAGCTTCGCGGCGGCTCACGAACGTCAAATGCGTTCACGGAGGATTACCGCCTCTGGAGCTTCGCGAGGCCGCGATGGTCAAGGCCCTTCGTGGCGGTCCTTCGCGGAGGTGCTTTGCGAGGGTGCTTCGCGAGGCAGCGTTCCAGCCTTCTTTTTCGTTCCTTCCCTTCATGCAATATTTTGGCGCCAACACCACCTATGAAAAAGATGTTATAATTTGTATTTTATTAATTATTAAATAATGGAATATAATAAAAATATCATATAATAATAAATTATTTATTATTTTATAATGATTATGTATTTTTTTGATAGTTAATATTTTTATTAATACATCACCTTTTGATCATTAAACACTTAAAAACTTTTACTTCACATTTTTCATCACCACAAACCACACCATTCTCATTCACCAAATGAAAATATGATATTTTAATCTATAAAAATGTTGATTCTAGTATCTTAGATTATCTAGGAGTGATGAACTTTGAAGAAATAATTACGAATTGTCCCTCTCATTGAGGTACGTGAATGAAAAAAAATGAAAATTACATATGAATCGATGATATAAATAAACTATAACTTTGTATTATATTTTCTATAGATAGTTATAAAAGATGTTTATAACAGTTAATTGATATGAAAATAGTTTTGATGTGTGTTTTTAGTACTGTTATTATTATTATTATATAAGAGGGTAGAGTGTATTAGAGTATGCATGAATACATGGAGCAGTTCTTCTTTTCAAATATCAATTCATCTAGAAAAGTTTTTTTATACACCATATTTTACTTTTTTATTGAAAATTTACTAAGTTATATTCATTTAATATCATTATTATATTAAATTTAATTATATTAATTTTTTAGTTCATGTTCCTTCTCACATGGTGTTTTGAATCAATTATTATAAAAGCTAAAAGGGGTTTTTTCATCTCAAACTCGTTTCTTTGAGATCATTTCTATTATGAGCCTATTTTTTTATATTGGGTATATGCTACATATTAGATTTATTATTCCCTGAAATCACATTCAATGATAGTATTTTATGTTCAATTTCTTTCCCTCTCTCATTCTATGAGATTTTATATAATTTTACCCAAAGCATAATAGATTTATTGACTCAATTGTTTTTCCTTAAATCACAAATTTTCAACATAGTTATGATCTTATATTGCACTTTTATACTAAAATTGCCTTTTTTATGATTGTAATTTATTTTTTATCAAGGTGGTTAACCCATTTAATTATTATAATCTTCGTTGATGAAATAACTTCTTAAATAAAAGTTATAAATAATAAAGAATAGCTCCCATTATTTCCAATAGATTATTCTCCTCAATGTCCATATTTTATTTTCCACCAATGGTTTCCCATTATATTGGGAACTGAAATACAGATTAATTCATGTTTTCCTCTTACATATCACTACCAAGATTTAAATGGAAATTTTATTTTCAAAATTATGATGTTGATTTTCAATAAAGATGTTTCAAAATAATCTATTGTTTTCCATAGCATGGATATATTTCATATCTCCCACCCCACATTTTCTCTATATAGCCTTAATAATGTTATCAACAATCCATTATTGGAGATTTCATGATAAGTAATTTTTTAATATATTTAAAAAAATTAACTACAAAAATGTTGGGAAACAATTTTCAAAAAAAACTAGTGAATTTTAATGATATTGTTTTATATAAATGTTAAAACAAAACATCAGTATAAAATTGTTTTTGAATGAATAGACTTCCCATATTTCTATAAATTTGTTCCAATGGTCCATGGAATTATAAATTAAATTATTTTTCTACTATACTAAAATCATTATTGAAAATACCTTTTTGGAATATGAGTGATTTTTCTTCCTAATTTTAAATTTAGAATTAAAATATTATTATAAAAGTGTTCTAAAAATACATGTTGATTCATTATCTTTGTTTTCACAAAGGAGTAATGTTAAAACTGTATAAGCCAAATGACCCATTCATGAATTTATTTTTTCCAATAATATTTGTAATATATCCACATTTATTCATCAAATGAATGTACTCTATGAAAACCCTATTTTTTATTCCATTCAGTTATGGGTGTTCAAATAGTAATCCATACGTCAATTAATTAAGGTATTATTGAATGTACCATATAATTTTCTTTAATATGGTCGAAATTCAATGTGTTATATTATTTATAGGTTATTTTCATGGTATTCTATTAATTTCATTATATAACCATTTATCTTCCTTGGGTTTATAATGTTATAAATATTATTGAAATTTTGGTTTCAATCAACATTAATATTAATACATTTTTATGTGATACAATTCTTAAATTTTATAAAACCAATTTTATTTCTATGTGTTTTATATTATGAATATTTTATTTATTATAGGAGACATTTTTATGTATAGTGATGGGTGGGGTCCTATATTTCCCTATAATTTATTAGTTTATTTTGATATCTCAAGAGATAGTACAATGTGGACATATTTATTTATTCACATAGGCATGAGAATAATGACTTTTGTCACATTTTAATGCATTTAGATAAATATTTTTTTCACATAGGCCTGATAATAATGGGTTTTCTCAGAATTATTTCATATGGTTATTGTTTTCCTATATCTCCATGTTTATTTTCATGTTATAAAAATAATATATGTTTATTTTTTGTTTATATACTATAATATATTTTCATTTTCACACTTATAATTGTTACCTTATCTATGATATTCTCTCATGACTCTTAATAATTTGCACATGTTTTCCCAATATTTTGATTCATTTCATATAATATTCCATGATTTACATGAATAGTATAGAATTTTTATTTATTTTTTATTATCATATTCTTAAGTATTCTTATTAGATCCATTTGTTCATTTTATTCCCACATATTATCTCGGATTATCATCTCTTATGTTTATCCATACTCAAAATCTTAGATCAACCCTTTTTTACATATCCATTTTTTGACGTTATAAATTAATTCAACACAATTTATGTATATATAAGAGTATGTTTTATGATGATTGTTTGAGAGATATTGAAGACTGTTGGTGCCAAAATTTTGTTCCCAGGTTGGATTAAGGAAGTGAAACACCATTCCTGGAAACATTCAAGTATTAAGAGTTACAAAGTCACCGAAGGGTCCTACTTCAAGATACTCTGTCTCTAAGCCCCTAACCCTCATGATTTTCATGAAGATGGTTGATAGAAGCCTCAACGAGTCTGATTCTCTCCATGAATGATGTACGGTCTCTTGATAGAAGCCTCAATGAGTCTGACAACATTTGTAATCATTGTTAAGCTACTTGATGGAATACTCTATGATCCCAATGGATCTCTCTCCATTAGTGAAGCTTTATTTCCTTGGTAGTTCATATTTGAGCATTGCAATATATGATGCCTATAAATATACACCTCACCACCATCCTCGAGGCATCACTACCATGAACTTTCACATTCTAAGATCCCATTTTGAGAAGCTCTATTTGGTCCTATAACCCATAAAAAAGTGAATCAACCATGGTTTTTGAGCATCACAAAACTATGTTCCCTTTATACCCTTTTTCCTCTCCTTAAAGTGGAGATTCCCTTCATGAAGTTCCATGACCATTGCGAAGGTAGTATTACCTCTAGGTAAATTGAGACTCCATGGATCATTTAGCCTTTGCAAAGCACCCCTCAAATACATGTGGACCCCATGCCTAGTTTGAGTCATCCTGCCTCATGAATCTCCTCCCTTCACGGAGCTCCTTTGCTCCATAACGCAACATAGCTTCACGAAGCTCCATAAAAAATGCCACATTCATTACAAACACATTTCCCATGTGGCCCTTTGGGCTTGTAAGCTGTTACTTATTGGATACACTAGGTTGTGTCCCTTATTTAATTTTCCAAAATCATAATTTTTTGGCATTGGTATGCTAATATATCTTGATTTTTGGCATAGACAAACTAACGTGGACCCCAGGATTGACCATTCCTCCACATCCCTTATGTAGGGCCTTTCTAATACCTTCCCTTCCACAAGTTCATGCAGGTATTAGTGATTTAAGTCTAAGGGTAAGGATTGAATCCTCCCAGTCTAAGCTACATAACGTTAAACATCCAATCACCAACATCCTCAGCACATGACTTTAAATTGTAGTCTCACCCCATGCAATGCTCATGGAGTATTCTTTCTCAGGCATTCTATACAACCACTAGTTTCAAAAAATGTTAGATATTACTCGACCTACAAGAATGTAATTAAATCCTCCTCTCATGGGACTATAACCTCCTTGGTTGTCTCTCCTATTGTAAGTCCCAATCTCTATCTCCTTGGGCCACTTGCCATGTGTAAGCCCCACACCATCTCAAATCATAACACCTTTTGCGACACGACCATCTAGTATACTAGTACCTATTATTTCTCATACTTATAATGCATCATGTGGGATTAGAGTAATAGTTACTATGAAATACACTTTGGGCCACTAACCATGTGTAAGCCCTGACATGTTTTTAGGCCACTGTCCAAGTATAGGCACCAATTTTATTCTCCGTGCACTGAACTGAGAGGAATTTGGTCCATGACTTTTAAATAGGGTATGTAGGAAGCATAAATGATGTTCAAACCCATTAATCCCTACAATTCATTTGTTCCATATATTTTCAAATTGATTCACTCAGTCTATTGGATGTTAAACTGCATACTCCAAACTACATGGGGTTTGATCCCATTTGGGTATTCAAAAAGCCTCTTTTAGGTTTCATTCTAACCAATAGTAACCTCTAGTTCTCCCTCCCAATGAAGTACCCTCCTGTTGTGACATATTCTATTTATTGGACACATCTCCCTAAAAAACACCTTGAGGTGTTCTAATCCATTTTCTCAAGCTTCTAACCATGATTAGGCCCTAGAAAAATCATATTCCTCTAACCAAGAGTCATCTTCTTGCGAAGGTCCACTAACCAGGTGTAATCCGCTGGCATATCTCTGGGTCGTTGTCCGTGTGTACACCGAAATTATTTTCCTCCATCATGAACTAAATTGACTTTGATCCAAGACTTCTTAATAGGGTATGTAAGAATCCTCTCTTAGTTTCAAGAACATCACCCATTCACATCCTAACCTTTCACCTATGTCATTATGACTTGGGAGGGTTATACCCTAACATAGAGGTTCCTTTTCCTTTAGGTACGTACCTATAAATTCATTCACATGAGACTCCTCATTAAGTGATTCACCTTCCCACATAATGAACTATGAAGACATTGATTCCTAGCCACTGGGATACTTAGCAAGAATCCCGGAGGTTCAATCCCATAACTCTAAACACTCCACCCATTTCAACATCACTTCATCTGTACCCATCCTAATTCTTACCCGGGTTTCCACATCCTGGTGAGATCATTCCAGCCACATCATTGATACTTCTTGCGGCACCTAGGAAGCTAACCATATATAAGCCCTACAAAATTCATATTACTCCAATGAAGAGTGGTCCTATTTTGAAGTGTCTCTAGCCATGTGTAATCCCAAAATCACTCCTTCAAACTACATTGGTTTTGATCCCTATCTTCTATATAAGGTATATTGGAAGCCTCTTTGAGGTTCAATACCATCCAATGGTAAATCGTGGTATCCCATTATCTTAGTTGCAATTTATCTAATTCTCCACTTTTGATATTCATATCATCCTTCACGTCATGAAATCTTCCCTCCATGGGACACACCACCCTTGGGCCCATCCTCATTGGGTGTTCTGATCCCCTCATCCAGTAAACTGTCAAGTTTCTCCTTATTGGGGATGCATCTATCTGATCAATATTCATAAGTGTTTCAACTAGTCTGATCCGTCTCCTCTAGATGTTTAACTCCTAACATACCCCATGTCAAACATGGGAAGTGAAAGAAAACCTTAGATAAAATGCCTCGGGCATAAGATGCCTTGTGATTTAAATAACATTCCTCATGTTCTATAGTCTTGATAATCCCTCTTAGGAAGAAGAATACAGGTTCTCCAATGTTCCATCGTCTAGAAATTCCACTGATGTCCAATGTGACAACTTCCCTGACTGAAGGTTTCTTGCCTGGCTAGACCCTTTGGAATGTACATACAGAAGTAGTGTAATTACCAGGTGGCAATGATGAATTGGCATTGGTGATGAGGTTCATGAACAAAGTCTTAATCAATAATGGAGAACCAAATTTAGTGAAAAATTTTTGTAGAGGAATCCACAAAAGGAGGGGCCAACATTCTATCATCCCATTTTGATCATGGATCATAAATCTTTAAAGAAGTGATGAATGGCTCCCGCCTTTGGAAAGAGGGAATATGGGGAACAAATTCACCATAAGTGAGCATCGACATGATGAATAGAGCAGTTTTCCCCACTAGAATGTATTATAAATAGAAATGGTGAACCTGATGTGAAACTATTCTCCCTGATATGGGATTTGTAACATTCAATGCATCAGTAGATATGTGTGTCCCTAGATCTATCTATTCGTCACTAGGTATTGCTAAAAAAATAGTCGCCCTAGAATGAAACTCAATTGAATTTGGGGCAGTTGATCATTTCTCAGTTCGGTCTATGGAAATATTAGCATGGATATCTCCCTAGTGATGTATGATTGGATGACACGAGGGAATTTCAAATTTCTTTACTTACATCTATGTTGATATCCTAATCTCCCTAATTTGCAAGACACTAGCTATATAAAACCAATAACCCCTCACCCATAAACACAGGGGCAGAAGGAATTCAAATGTGATTGTCCTGCATGACACTTCATTGGAAATGACTTCATCTATAGCTATTGGGTTCCAGCACCCATCTCACCTAGTAAAAATATCCATAGAAGGGTGATCAACACTCTTTTTAAACCATATGAGAAAAGGGGGACATTACATCAAGGAATATGGACCACCAAGATCAAAATTCTTCTCCAACTTGATGTCATCACCACCCTCAAGGGCCACACATGGATCCACTATTCACCACACCTACATTCAACTAATTTGGGAGATTCCCCCCAGAGAAATATTATGACTCATTCCCCTATGACAAAGATGTAAAGGATGTTTGTGTCATCCCAACCATGATATCCTCCCATGAACCAATAAGAAGAGGTCCAATGATGCCTTATTAGCACCACCAGCTGGTCCCCGAGGCCGAGGAATAGGTTGTCTTTGTTCCTACTCTGACAATCCCATTTTTTATAACCCAATACCCGTATAAGGCCCAAGATCAGGAAAATGACTATTAGGGAGAAACATCTTCATTAGCTTTGGTGGACCATGCCTCCCCTGGTGTATTCCACTATATTCATACCATTGCAGATCACGGTTTCATTGGCACCCAAATGGGATTAAGGACCTAGATGCCCCATGAGCCGACCAGGTTGAATCTTTCAGTTGCAGGAAAATCAAATAGTCTCCATGGTCTAACCCCCGACAATGAGATCTAGTACAAAGGCCCTCCCGATACCATTTCCAGTCAGGGTGGAGGTCTTCCCCGCTCTCATTATTAGAATGGAGGTCCTCCCCATGTTACTAGAACCAGTCCAAGTGATGTTACTCTTCTCTTCGTCACCATCCAGCATTAAGGTCGTGCCCATACAATATCTACCTAGATTGAAGGTTCTTCATGTTCTATAAACTATCCAGGCAGAGGACCTCCCCACTTCAACCATGATTAGTTTAAAGTACCTACTCAAGAGATCATCTAAAGACAGCCCAGAGGCCCTCCTCGTGCCTCAGGAATCCAAAATGGATGTCCACCACATATTCTCACCATCTCTAGCAGAGGTCCTCCCCACTCCAACACTCATCACCATGGTGGTCCTCCCTACATGTCTAGTGATCGATATGTAAGTACTCACCATATCCTCTTGGATATATGTCCAGGTGCTCCTCGTACAACATCCATTCATAAAAAAGCTCCACCTACCCCTAAAAAAAATCCATGTGGAGGTCCTCCCGACTCAATTGGCTTGTAGCACGCCGATCCTCCTCATGCCACAACAGCTGCCTACCCCAACGAACCGTCTTGGGGAAGGGCAGAGAATTATCCCCGCTAAAAGAAAACCTCTATAAAAATACAATTCATGGGGGATCTGGTCTGCTTCTCTAAATCACATGATGAATGGAAACCATTGATGAGTCCTTCCCCCATACTTTTACATCAAGGTATGGGACTAGAGTCTGACGCACGAGAAACATCATCTTGGATGTTGAAATTCACCATATCATTAAATCCCTTCACAGGTACATGCTAATGGAGGATGATTTGGCTCCCATTCAGACTCTCACTGTGTAGTATTCCCTATCATCACTAGGTTCATTCTCTACCTATCATAAAGATTTCTCCTAGGGCATGGTAGATGATGAGCACTTTACAAGTCCTTCACCAATAGTTTCTACCCTCACACCCAATGAAGTGGTCCATACTATATCCTATTGGGACATGATTAATCAATCATTATCATCTATAAGAGATGACCCAGTGATAGGTATCCAATCATCTCAGCCACCACATTATCCAACAACTAGTCCTCCACCACAGTAGTCCACATCAGTGTTGTTGTCGATACCTTATTCAGCTCCAGTAAAAGAATGAG
Organism: Viscum album; assembly: GCA_963277665.1. Classification (NCBI taxonomy): domain Eukaryota; kingdom Viridiplantae; phylum Streptophyta; class Magnoliopsida; order Santalales; family Viscaceae; genus Viscum; species Viscum album. Next base: position 513,800,804 of record OY728145.1, read on the forward strand.
GCAATGAGGAGACATATTATACTTTTGAAAGAAGGAGCTTATAGATTATCTGTGGCACTGATTAGTTGGTAGATATTTTTTTCTAACCACTAATTCCCACCTTTCCATTTCAAATACCCTCACTAAGTAGTTTTTATTCTTCTGAAAAACCTTATAGGTGATAAATATTATCCTCTACCATCGTTGATTGGTTTATCCACATTTCCCAGATCATTTCCATGCTATTGATCGATAATTATACATGGTTGATTTGGCATCGCTCTTAGCTGTGCTTCACCAGGAATTATCTAGTTACCACCAGACCCTTCAACAGTGATGCATTCAGAGTTTTACTGTTCATCACAATGTTTTTGTGGCTGCATCCCCTACACATTCAAATATGAGGATGGGGTCAATATGTCACTCTCCACTTTAATCCTATCATGTAAAAACCAGGGAAATTTTTCTGAAATATAGGATATGACTCCAAGAATTGTCACAATAAATTTGAATTAGCTCGAAACCCTCAAAGAGAATGACACCAAAGAGGGTTCTGATGAAGAGGATCGACCCCTAGAAATAGTGCATCATGAGGTGGACACTTGTACTTGTATTTATATCAATTTAAGAGAAAAATTCATAACCTAGGAGAACCATACACCTAATTTTCCTTTAGTAGAAACACCCACAAAGGTTAAAATCCAATTGGGGAATCCATGTCATCTAAATCGGTTAATGTTGTGCAAGAAATGGTTATTGACCTCTCCACAACCGCTTTAATCTAGTATTTGGTGGAACAAAGGAAGATCGTTCACAAAATCCTTGTTGAGTTCGCTATAGAACAGTGTTTTGACTATGCTGATATGCCACACAACCCTGACCCCTCTCCATTTGGACAACCAATATAGGAGGGGTAGCCACAATTCCCTTTTGGTCAGCTACCTCTAATTGATTTGGACAATCATTTTCATCACGATAGGGTAAATGTGAGTGTATATGGTAATAGACCACAGTATATGTCACTGAATCTGCCCAAAAACCATGATAATAACCCTTGGGATCATGATCAGGACATTTCATAGGCCATCTTACCTCCTGCTCAATGAGTCGCCAAGCATGTGTATCATATTGATGAACACGTAAGTTCCATAGTGGTTTGAAAACCTCTTATAGATAGAAACCCCAACTAGGAAGATATCATGGCTACTATCGCTTCTCAACTTGATGTTTTGGAAAGTCAAATGGGGGGAAATCCCACCTGATGACAAGCCATATCCGACATGGGTGGAAAACAAGAAGGCACACTAGGATTTTGAAAACCCCAACTTTTCCCACATCAATGAGATGGGTGACCTGCTACAATATCTATCCCACTTTATATCAATGTGAGACCCATGTTGTGGACTCTAGAGTAGAAGGAGGCCACCAAGATCTGATGTTTTGTATATAAATTGTAAGGTCCTGTGTTTTTCTACTATAGTTGGATACTCATTAGGTCTATTTCTAGTTGGGAAGATCATCGTAGGCAGTTGATTTATTAGTTTAGCTCCACCACTTGCAAGAAGATTATTTCTAAACTCTTAATGTATAAGTAACAATCAAATGAGTGAGTCACGGATTTTGTCTCCAGGTGGAAAGAACTCATGTATTCACTCAACATGAAGCTATCCAAAGAACTGTTGATAATGATGTGTGTGGGGAAAATCAAAACAAAACTGATTCCTTCTATCATCAATCAGAATTTCCAAGGTGGATTTTTAAATTTTTCTAATAAAAATCAATGACTTGAGTAAGCCTTCCATCATGCTAGGAAGGAACACCCATTGCCTTCTTCTGCTCCTATAAGAAGAACTGCAAAGGTAGAAACTACTATTGTTGAACAGATACAGGCCTCTAGTCAACTAGAGATGATATCGAAAGATGCTTACAAACATACTTTCCAAGGGAAATAACCATAGGGTCAAACACAAGCTTAGTATCTCACAACGTAGAATATATAGATATTACCACGTAATGCACCATCACCACTACCCTTGAAGGACAATCAGATTAAATCTCACTATTATCCTCCAGCCCCCGACATGGCAGAGATCCTAGAGTTACCATTCTATACCGGAGGAACAAGACCTATTAATTTTTACAAGGATTAGGCTATTAGTTATATCCATAGATCATTAGAATAGGATATTCTAAAATTTTAAAAATGAAAGAGGTCCAAGGCATCTGATCTCATAGATCACCCCAAATACTTCCTCTATCACCAGTTCCCTGAACATACCATTAAGCAGTGCTATATTTTCAAGGACTGGTTCCTAGACCATATCGATAATATTCCTTTCATATTTGGTTCTACCCATTATAAGTAGCATGCATTTGTACACATCCTGATATATACAATGAATATGAGTGGCAGCAGGTCTCTAGACACGGGCCGTAGAAATAAGATGATTGGTTTTCCCGAAGAGCAGTCACTCACACCCATGGTACAATTCGTTCCCATTTGAATCGGCTCGATCCTCCTAAAGTCATTATGAATCTTCCTCCTGCTTCTTCTATATCTACATCTCATCCCTCTACTACTCAAAAACCATGCACTGATGTCATAAGGGAAAGCTGAGTTCCCCACCGGTGTTGAAACCCACTCGTACGCTCGATGAATTCATGCCTCTAGATATGAGGATCTCCCCCATAATCCAATCCGTATTGGAAGAATCCTAAAATGATGAGAAAGATTATTCTTCCATTAATACTGTCATGCTGGTGAACCACCCATGTGATTCCCAACGACGTGGAGTATCACAAAGTTCTTTATAACATTCTTGGTTGATGTCATTGTCAAAGAGTCCATAATTCCAATGAATCAATAGAATGATTTGGCCAAGGATTCATGCCAAGAAGTGAATGCAACAAAAACCGGATTACAGGATTAGAGCAGAGCCCAAAAGGCATAGAAATCTCATCCTATCTTATCATATTCACTACCACGGCTGTATGTGCTACTTGACTAGGTAGATACACCGTGACCACCCCATGGTCAACCGTGATAAGCATCTCATCCTTCTGATGGTCAAATGATAGTGACCATATATGATGCAACTAGAAAGTAGTAGAATATTCCCAGTACTAGCAAGGGTTCACTGGTTTAACCAACAATTTCGGTCATATCTCTTGCAGAAGCGCAACCTCCTCCTTGTAGAAGTGTTCATTTAGCATAGAAATGAAATTTGCCTAAGAATATTTATAACAAACCTATGAAACTTTTGATTTTTGAGGTTATCCACATATCAGAAGATCTACAAGAATCCCTAATATAAGACTTTAGGATCCCCTCCACTTTGAGAAAGATGTGGAATCTACATACGCCTTTCATGCTAAGGATGTACAATGAGAAGAATGTTAAACCTTCATTTAATTATTAGGGTAAGATGAAGGTTCCCCTGCATGGATGCATATTCATCCTCTATAAATCAATGTCTAGTTTAATTGAATGGAATTCCACCCTTGTCTTGTATAAACAGGTTCTAAGATCAATCTCATGTCGACCCAGATGCTCCACAAGTTAGGATTGAATGAAGAAGTTCGGAATCCCTCTAACAAGAAGATTTAGGGTTATGATAGGAACTAGTAGAGGTGGTGTGGAAACATCTTCCTGATGATCTAGTTTGGTGGCCTTATTATAAACATTTAATTCATGATTGTCTCAAATGATATCACATTCAACATGCTGATGGGTAGACCTTGGATCCATCTTCATGCAATAGTTCCCTCCTCATATCACTAATGACTTAAATACTCCCTTCAATGGTTGTGTGGGAAAACCCCAAGGTGATGCATCTCATTTTTCCACTTTTGAAGCCCAATATTTGGATGTTGACTATCAAATGAGTATGGAAAAATGGTTTCACACCAATGAGGTTGAGTTCACTAAAATTATGGTCTACTCCTTGATGGAGTTGAATGATGCTTTCATCCTTCCGATTCACTAGTTGGAGGCTACTACACAAGACATGGGACACTATTTCGTTAGGTATGAGGTGAGTGTAGGGAACATTTCTAGATACAAGGAATGTTAAAAGATTAACTCATACACCTACATAGGTTTGGATAGAGATATACCAAAACCTCTCACCCCTATAAAGAATCGATATGTTCACCCTATGGATATAGTAATAAGCCATACCTACTTGTTTCGCAAAGACGATATAAGTAAACAATTACTGAATAACCCCCACATCATTGAAATTGTTAGGTATGAGACCTTTGGGTGAAATCTTGATGGTATCAGTTCAATATTTTTTTTGTTTCCTTGGATTTAACAGTGCGGGTGTCTCCAAATGATGAATATTACACCACCACTCAAGATGCCACTATTTTTCCTCCAGGTTCACTCAACATGGAATAATTTCCTCCTTCCAATGATCCTCGTACCTCATATGATGATGAGGATTTAAAATATTCTCCCCCCACATTCTATGAGTGTGTCTCCACCACTCTAGATGAGTTGGTATAGGTATATATCAGTATTGCAACAGATATGAGGATGATGTTGATTAGTGAAACTATGCCCATAGAGGTAAAAAAGTAGTATATAGATTTTCTAAGGAATCATCATGATGTGTTCCCCTAGAGTTATAATGAGATTCTAGGGTTGGACCCATAGTCTTCCATCCACCATCGTTGTCTCCCAGCAAGCCATCATGGGTTCAAGCCGCCACCTAGTATGATGCCCCATCTATTGGTGCGATGTTTGAGGCCAAAGTTGATGAGATATTCAAAGAAAAAATCAGCAAGGTAATTCAGTGTCTTGGAAGTTTAGATAATATAATCCCAGCTAGAAAGAAGAACTGTTAGATAAGAGTCTATATAAAATTCTGAGATCCCAACTACCACAATTCAAAGAATTATTTTCTCCTTCCCATGAAAAAGTTGTTGATTGATTCCACCCCTGGGTTCCTGGATCTCTCCTTCATGGTTGGGTATTCTTAGTATAATCAGATCTGAATATCCCCCTAATATGAGGATTCTACATCGTTTAGATAACTACATTGTACATTCTAGCACCGCATGATGCCTTTCATCTTGAAGAACGCCAAATCTACCAACTAGTGTGTTATGAACAACATATTCAAACCAATTATCAGAAAGCTAGTGTAATTCTATGTCTATGACTTGGTGGTCAATTCCTGTCAGCTATAGGACCATATCATAGATCTTGAGATATTGTTTGGCTTCCTCCAATCCTGCCATTTGAAGATGAACCCATTGAAATTTGTTTTTGAGGTGACCTATGGTAATTTACATGGTTTCATTGTCAGATATAGAGGCATCAATACTAACTCTGGTAAGATCAGAGATATTATCTGGATTCCCCCTCCAATAAACCCCTTGGAGTTTTGAGGATTCCATGGCCACATAACCTATATATACCGATTCATCTCAAAACTGGCAGTCAAGTGTAAAACCATTTCCAAACTCATGAGGAAAGGTTTTGTTTACCAATGTGATGAATTGCGTCAAAATTATTTTATTGAGATCAAGTTGTACCTACAACAAGATTTGGTTCTAATGCCACCCATATCCAAAAAGTTGTTGGTCCCTTACGTGACCACCCTTTAATGATCCCTCAGGGACCTTCTTTCCCAGAAAAATAATGAAGGCAGTAAGAAAATTTTATACAACCACATTCATATGATCATTGACTAGGAAACTATATATTCTTCTATCAAGAAGAGTTTCTGCATGCTATGTTTTGCATTGCTGAAGATGTGACATTATCTTTATCATCATGAGATATAGTTGGTCTCCCGAGTAGATCTACTAAAGTACAATATGAACCTCCCAATGTTGATAGGTTGTATATAATTATCAGTGGTGATTGTTCAGTATTTCGATATCAGATTCATTGTATAGAATAACATCAAGGGGTAAGCACTAGTAGATTTTCTGGCTATGTTTCTGAACCCTACAGAGTAGTCCCTAGATCTTTATTTTCTATATGAGGTTATAATTTTAGTGGATCAGGCTGTGCCATGTTGGAAGATGCACAAATATGGTTCCTTTCGGAGTCCCATAGGAAAAACATTTAGTAATCCCAGGCTCAATAGGGTGGACCAAGGGATTTTCCTAATCACACATTCCCCAGATGTTCTTCCCTATTAATATTTTCTATCTTAGGGGTTCACCAACAATGAGAAAAAGTAATAGTATCTTATCACTGGTCTCGAGTTGGACCTCTAGATTGATGTTACCAACTTTCATGTGATTGGGAACTCTATGTTAATAATAAAGAAGATCAACGATGATTGTATTGTTAGAATTCCAGAGATTATAACATTTCTCAAACATTATTGATATATGTTGTCCCAGTTACCTTCCTAGATAGAGGTGAATCATATTCCTCATTAAAATAAGGGTTTATGTGATTACCTAGTCAGTCTAGCCACTTATATCATAGATCCTGATCAGGAATATCTATTTTTTCATGTGGAACAGCGAAGGGTCATCACCCTAGTCAGTTCAGATGATAATGAAATCTAGCAGGTAAATCATATTAGCACTGGTGTGCCCACATCAGGTCCTCTTGATTCCACTATAGATAAAAAATACTATAATTGGACAACTCTTTTAATCAAGTATCTCCAGCATGTATGTCTCCCATCAGATAGAGTGGAATGTGAGTGAATCCATTAACGTTAAATTTAATTCACCCTCCAGAGTGGTCCCAGCATAGAGAATACTCTCTACAGATGTGGGTTTGACATATTCCTCCTCTATTGGATTCAATAATATGAGATTTCCCATATCTTGTTGGAAGTCCACACCTGGTCATATTATTCTCATCAAGCAGGGATGAATCTTTGCCGCTAGATTTTTTGGTTGGGCTACTTTTGGCCCACCATGGCCCATGATTGCGTCACGTCCTCCCAGAGGTTTCACGCATGTTATATCTATGAAAATTTTGTGTATATACCGCTAGATACACTCCATACTAAAAATTAATCTTGTCCCTTTGTGGTATGGGGACTTGAAGTTGTTGGACAATATCCCCCAGCAATAGCTCACTAGTGTAGGTTTATTCTGACCGCAAATTTTTTTTTCCATGTTGGAAGAGTTAATTGTGACCAAGGAGGTCAAGGCCTATTCTATTATTGAGATCGTGAGTTTCAATATCATCCATTGATTCAGAGTTGTTGATTCTATTCTCCCAGATTACAACACCAACTTCTGTGAAATTGAGATGAAGAAATTGTATGCCAAGTACAGAATTAGGTCCCACCACACCTCTCACTAAAATGCAAAAGAAAATGGACATATTGAGGTGTTCAACAAGACCCTACCTAATATTTTATATAATATACTAGGTTATAATAAGAATATTTGACCAGAAAAGCTCCCCAATGCACTATGGGATTATCATACGATGACTTAGAACTCCACCCTTGTTACCCTATAATTCCTGGTTTACCGAACAAAAGCATTCCTACTCATCAAGATTTATTTGAAATCATTCTGTATAGTTATCTACAATCAATAGAACCCAGATATAGAAGTATAAGTCTATATTTCTGAGGTGAAATCTCTCAATGATAACATGATTTGGGCCTTCCACAGTCTAGAGAGGCACCAAAACAAGATATCGATATATTTCTATTAGAAATTTCATAACTTCTTCTTCCTTCAAATTGATATTATATTGGATAGGAGGACAATGATGATACCTAGCAGGAAGCCACAAGAGTTTGTGCCAAAATATTAAGGACCCTATAAAATTCACAAGGTATACTCGAACAGTTCATACTCTTTAATCACCATGGATGGCGTGCGAGTTACAACTACCCCCAATGCAATGTTCCTCAAGTAGTAATTTAGATAAGAGATTATTTATCCTAGTTTTATGATGTTTAAATACATAAAAGCGTACATCCTACATGAAGTTAAACTACTATCACCACCCTCTTGATGATAAATTGTGCATGGTAATATCTCTACAAACTTAAAATAAGTTCACCCTCATCATTACCACATAACGTTAAACTGCATGAAGTTCAAGAACTATGTGATGATTGATTACCATTATAAAAGATATGTAGTAATTCATATACACTTCATCTATGCCCTAACCACCAATTAAACTTTTCAAGATTATAGCATGGGTTCTTCCTCAGGAGTGTGTGACACGACGCTGAGACCACCTTGGTCCTCATTCATGAGGGATTGCTTTATGATACTATGCTACACATCCCCACATTGGTAGCTTCACCTCAAGGTCCTAGTTCTATGACCCAAAACTAAGATCCATCATATCCCACATGACTCTAATGTATTGTGTTATAACTGAAAGACATTAAACTACCTAGCATTTATTGTCCTTTCTTCATAAACTTAAAAGGAAATTACCCTTTTGTCCCTCATGACATTAAACTTCCCCATCTAGCGTGACATTAAAAATAATGCCTCATCCCTATGGTATGACAAAAAACTACTCAACACCTCGATGTCCTCATTTTAGAGGGAACCAACTTTGTCAATAGTCACCCACCATTCCATTTCTAGAATTTCATATGGCTTGATTCCCATCCTTATGGGATATACAAGAATGCCCAGACATTTACTCTTTGGGGCCAACAATATTTTTGTCATTTTTATCCTTTTCTAAGATCTATATTGGGATCACATGGTGTGGTTCAGATTTCCACAATCATCATTTACATTGGCCTTATTTTTTCCATTCCATGTGCATACCCTTCCCCACCTTTCCTCCAACATCCCAGTTTCATGGCATTAAACTACGTAACAACCCTATGTCCTCATCACATCAAGTTAAAGTGCACAAATCTACAAGAACAACACATGGATTAATTTTAATCGTAATGGGATTAACAAGAACGAATAATAATTTCTTTTATGGTCCATACAAAAAATTACGTAAAACTTATCATCCTAGATTTATCTTTGGAATTTTTTGTTCAGTGTTGAGACCTCCTTGGTTTTCATTAATGTCATGTTATAATAGTTTCACCATGTACCTACCACATGAATTCCTCTCTTTAATTCATCCTTACCACATGATGTTAAATATTTCAAGGTTTAAGAACTATGTATGACTTGATTCTCATCCTTAGGGGATATGTAAGAATGCCTGAATAATTTGACTTTAGTTCCAGTCCCTATTTAAGAACCCTTTTATTGGGACTATGTGGTATAGAGATAGGTCTCCTTGGCCTTCATTAATGTTTGGTTTATCACCTCTCCATGCCATGTATATCCATTAAGAGGCCTCATCACATGGTCTGAGCTCAATGACCATAAAATAATATCTTATTGCCCTAGTCCCATGATGATAAACTCTATTCTGAATTTTTTCCTTACCATGTGATGTTAAACTGCATAGGATTTAGAACTAGGTGTATCTTGATTCCCATCCTTATAGGATACATGGGAATTCCCACATGTTTTCTCATTGGGTCTAGCCCCATGTTCATGAAACCCTCTTGTTTCTACACGTCCTCTTCATTTGGCATTGGTCCATTACCATGTCATATCCAAAAGACCCCTCAAGACTTATTTCCTTAATAAAGGGGTTATATACATCTATCTAATATTCATAATTAATGTTCTCATATGTTCTTCAGAATAGGACTTAGAGTGGTGGGTTCCACATGGACATTCCCCCATTCTATCTCCACGCATTTTGTGCCCCTTTTTTTGGGTCTCCATTATTTCTCACATCTAAAGGGACCCCCTAGAAGCATAGTGCTTGACCTCCTGGATCACCTAACTTTTTTTGTCAATACCCCCAAATATTTTGGTTGACATTTTGAGAATAGTTTCATGTTTCAAATATGTTTAGTAGTCAACCCTCATTATCGGTCCCCATCCCAGGTTACAAAATATGGGTGATGTGTTTTGTATAAGTGAAGAAGTTATCTTCCATCGTTACACCACCCCCATTGTCTCCAAAATATTGGACAGTATGATTCACATCTATTTATATATTCCCATGTCCAAACAAAACATCAAAACCCCCAAAGTTACCCCTCAGCATGCCTTTTCACATTGAGCTAATGGATCGAAATCATTGGGACATCCGTAACCTAACTCCCCTTTTCTGATAATGTGTGTCTCCATGATTCATAATAATCCTTTCTTCCCCTTGTTTTCCACATCGATCATGGTTCACATGGTCTTAGGGGTTATGGTAGTGTTTTTAGATGCATGGAATAATCACACCATCCTATGGTCCAAACTATACAACCTTAAACTAAGAGCATTAGGTTTGAGATTGATGAACATAAAGTAAGATCTATCTCATCCAACATGATGTTAAACCAATCCATCCAAGATGACATTAAACATAATCTCTCATCCATGAAACATGACATTAAATAGACTGGATCTCTATGAACTACGTGTGTCTGGATTACCATCCTCGTGGGAAACATAGGGACATATAGAAATTTTGTCTTGGGGATCAACCGCAGATTCACTAAACATTTAGACTTTTGGTCTTGGTCCCCTTCTCAAGAATGTATGGTGTGGGGATGGACCTTTTTTGGTACTCATTCATGTAAGGGGTTGTCTATCTTTCCATTCAATTCTCCCTTGAGATATGTCTATATATCTTTTTAACATGGTAGTGACACCTTACGTCCTCACCACATGATGTTAAACTATGAATATCTTTAAGAACTATGTATGGCTTAATTACCATCCTCATGGGATACATAGCGATTCCTGAACATTTTGTTCTCAGGACTAGACACAAATGTTTTGTAACTATTACCAGGATCATGTAGTGTGGTGTGGTTCTCCCTGATCTTCATTCACATCAGGTTTCATTTGTCTCCAAACTACACGTTTCCTTTTTGGGAGAACAATGTACCGAGGTCCAAGCTCAATGATTATAAACATAGATCTCTAACATCTAGCATTATGCTAAACTTCACATCATTGATGGTCCTTTATTGATGAAATTAAAAGGAAAATACCTTATTTATAATGTATGAAATTAAACAGCACCTTCATCATTACCACATGATGATTAACAACAATGATATCTAAGAACTATGGGTGACTTGATTCCCATCCTCATGGGATATGTAGAAATACCCAAACACTACATATTTAGTCCCAACCACTCAAACCGTCATTCCACTTTCTCTATTTTGAGCTATACGACCTTAAACTATGACATTTTTTGTCCTTGTTGTATGAAATTAAATTTCCAAGAATTTTCCATGATTTCTCCACTTGAGAATATGTTTCCCCTTTGGAATTACTATCATTTATAACTATTTAGGGTGTTTTGGATCTCCCTAATCCTCATTTATGATGGGTTTTCTCATGGCATCGCATTTCACATACCCACCTTAAATTTTCCAAACTATATGAACTTAATCTAATATTTTTAATTTCCTAGTCGCATGATAATAAACTACATGGGAACCATGATATTCTCATTTGAGAGAATGTTCCCCCTACTTCTTGGAATTGGTCATTTGTCATTCCACCTCCAAGAACTACGTGTGGCTTGATTCAAATCCATGAGGGATATGTAGTGATACTTGAACATGTTATTATGGGACCAACTATAGGATAACTAATCTTTTGGGGCCTTTATTCTGAATTTTTCATGGAGAATATATGTGGTGGCATGTGTTCTCTCTAATAATAATTCACATTATCTTATTTTTCACACTACATGTTTCTCCAATTTGTTACATTTATCCGATTTCCTACTTAAATGATGATAAATATTGATACATTCTCTTGTATACCACATGATTTTATACTTCATGGATACATCCTAGACACACAATATTAAATTAGGAATCCTATGGTCCAAAATATACGACCATAAACTAAGAGCCTATGGTCCAAGAAACATGACCTTAAAATGTCTGTAACACTAGATACTTTGATACAGATTGTCTGTCCCCATTCCTGGAAGCATGTTGTAGATGTTTTGTATCAAATTAGGTCATCAGTTATCCTCCATCATCACACCACATCGTAATGCATTTCAGTTATCGAGTATCCTATCTCACATCGTTCACCTTCTTTTGTTTTGATAGATCCCCAACAACCAAGTATTTTCCCTCCATGTATCCACACATGTCGAGTGGGAATGCTGGTACGATTGGGATTCTCCCACCCAACAGTTCATTTCAATTATTTTGTGTCCTTTATATTATGGAGAAATTATTAATTCACTCCTTGATTTTGAGAACAAGAATGGATCACGTGGTCTTAGGAGTCTTCATAGGGTCTATCCACATAAAGGGTCCACACATCCCCTATAGTCCCAAATCTATGACCTTAAACAAATATCTTCCTCATGATTCCCAAGGTAATATATTTAATGGGATTTGGATTCATTATCCCTCATTTACATCGTGTTTTTCATTCCCCACACTACATATGAATACTGTAAACACTTGTAATAGTCCAAACACTTTGACCTTAAACTAAGAGTGGGAATCTATGGCATGGTATGAGCTTTTTTTAGTCTCATTCATGTTAGGTTTATTTTCTAGTCCACACATATACTCCATGAGATAACTCTTTGACCCTTAATATCCTAGTTGCATGATGATAAAATACATAACATCAATGTTCTCATCACATGAAATTAAACTGTATGGAATATGTCCCATGAACAAGATGTTAAACTGAGTACCTATGGTCCATACTCTACAAACTTTTAAACTAAGATCCTTTCCATTGTTTCTCTTGGGAGTGTGTAGTGTGAAGATGTAACTGTTTGGTCCTCAGTCACCTCGGGATTATTATACCACCACAGAACATATTCCTACATTGGATGTGTAATTTCATGTTATAAACTCTACAACCATTAAAACTAATATATTCTTAGTGGTACTTTTTGGAGTATGTACATGGTGTGGATCTATCTAATCCAATGTTGGTCTACTAATAGCCACTCCACCCAAAAACCTCTTTAAATCCCTTTAGAGTGTATTTACAACATGACATTATAGTGAACGAACCAGTCATGTCTACAACCTTAAACTATGACACTATCATTCTAGAAGCATGAAAAAAACAACACAACATTTTGGTGTTCTCTAGAGAGAGAACATAACCTTTGTCATAGTCATTCACCATGCCATTTGATAATGAATATGTATGGATTGATTATTTTAGTAACCTCAAAATTTATATAGTAGTATGTTTGTTAAAAGAACATACAAATTATCAAATGAACAAAAAGGACATATCCAATGTTTCGTCTCTCTATGTATGGGTCAGACCTACACAGAAATATTTTCCCTTTAAGAACTACGTGTTCCTTGATTCCCACCCAAATGGGATACTTAGTGATGCCCAAATCATTGATCTTAAGTCCAGATGTTATATTATTCCCTATTTCATATTAACTCATTTTCATCCTTATCACAAGACAATGAACTACACAGATCTTCAAGAACTATGTTCGGGTTGATTCCCATATTTATGGGATACGTAGTGATGCCCAAACACCCTGTCTTTGGGCCCAAACATAGACTCTCCCAAACATTCTTCCCCTTGGATTCAATCATAGTCAAATATATATGACATTAAACTATATGTGGTTTATCTTGAGACACCAATGTGACATATGGTCTCCCTTGGGCCGTCATACATGTCTGGTTTTACTGCTTTCATATCGCAAGTCTACTCAACCTTAGGATGATAATTCCTCAATCATGGTATAAAATAGTTGACCTTAAACTAAAATCTTATGAATCTTATTATCTTTTGGGATATTTTGTGTGGCATGGACCTCTTTGGTCCCCATTCTCATTGGGTATGTCAGTATGATGCATAACGTACTACTATTTTGAGATTCAATTATGGTTCGAACTCTATGACCTCAAACTGAGAACCTATCATCCTATACATGATTTTAAACAGAAACCATGCCCTAAAAAAGTTATGGATTGCCCATAATGATCATTGGATGGTTCATCATCTTTACCAGAGAGTATTTCTCCTTCTAGTGACCAGGTTTAGTTTATTTGTGTCACATGAATATGCTAGAAGAGACATTACCATGGTCTAGGAAAAATTGTCTTAAATTGTGCAAAACGTTCATACAACAAGGATATAAACTATAGGACATGTCCTAGTCATAAGATGATACATTATACTATTTAATTTACTCACTGTATGATGAGATAATATGTATTCTCCATCCTTATTTTCAGGACATAAAACTGCAAGGAATTTGAAGCCCTTGTTTGAGAGGTTTCCTTCCTAGATCTTGCATTGATATTTGTTCAGAATAGTACTCATTGACAAAGTTCCATCGATCACAGTGGAGTAATTTAAAGAGTTTGGAATCCTTTAAAACATTTTCTCTCTCAAACTCATTCTTTTTTCACCTTATTTAGATCCTCATCTTCCTTCATGTTTGAAGATACCCCCTGACAAAATGATCTCACACATGTTTGGATCACCTACCCTTCTGCACCAAAACACCAAAAACCATTAGATGACACTACAGTTTGACCTCGTGTTTTCGAATAGAGTTTTCTGCTGACCCTCTTTTTTTTGTTTCCATCCCAGGATAACGTGATGCAGATGATGGTTTTGAATATGGTCAATAGTTATCAACAATAATTATGAAACCCTCATTGTCTTCATAATGTTATATACATGATTCAAATTTATTTATCTCCTTTATTAAGATTGATTCTATTTACCTTTGGGTTTTCCATTTTGTGCATTAGTGAACATAGGAAAATAAATTTGGATGTTATGAGAACCCTGTGCTACAACCATGACCTCTCTCATCTCAAATTCTGTAGGTGGTATTTAAATAGTTTTAGACTTGAGTACTTGATTATTATCATGTACTCTCATACAGAATGAACAATTATACGATATTCTCTTATTTATCACACCGGTCATGACCCACATGTTCTTAGGGATTGATCATCAGTTGTTCCATAGATATGATGGATGTGAGATAATTTAAAATAAGCATGAAATGTGTATGTAATTCAATTTAAACAAGAAAGAATGAAATATGTTTTACAAGTTCGAAAAAACACAACCTCTAGGGATTGACACCTCCAATGGGGCATCCTAGCTTTTCCATCCTTCAAAATGCGGCCTCCAGGATCTACTTTCATCATCCAAGGTCCCTTTCATCCTCATTGGACTCAAGGGTATGCTCATCAGCCCTGATATTCACTCGATCCTACTCATTTTAGAGATCGGGCACTTCACAAGATGATTTCCTCAACTGCTCTTCATCCTCTTCCAATTGGACCATCAATCATGATATGAGTTCTGATTGGGTGTTAGTTAAGGAAGAGTGATCGTTCATAATTTCTTCTAAGTGTTGGACCTCTTTTTTATCCTTCATAAGTTTCAAAGTGTTTAAGGACTTCTTATGATTCCAAGAAACATCCAAGTATCGACCGTTCTCCCATATTCTTTCAGTGAGGTAATCCTAGAAAAGCATATGCAGAACTCATGCATGCACCCCTATAGTGCTTAGATCACATATCCAAGAGAGAAATGATCCCATCTAACATAAAACTCTGATTCTAGGGTATTCTTGATGAATTGTTTAATCAAATTCCATGACCAGTGATGAAGATTGATACTGTCATCCACGTCATAATTAGAGTCATCCTGCTCCCCCGGGTTAGTGAGTTTATACTCCATAAATGTGACTTTGAGTACAATGGTTGAATCCTTTTATGGAAATATATAATATGTCCTGGGAGAAATTTCATGTGGTTAGTCTTCAATACTTGATCCTAGTTCGATGATATTGTTTCTTTCAGCTACAGGTTCCGCCACACCAGTGGCTCTACTCGATGCCTCGATTGTCGTGGTATAATCATATTGTGTGCTCAGTTTTCCATAAATCAACATTACTTTCATAATAAGAAACTTGGGACATCTGACCATCCCAACCAATAGTACGCCCACTACTTTAAGGTTAGTTCATAGAGATATTATTTCAGTTAATCTAGTTAATTAGAAAACAATTATACCTTTTTGAGGAAGAAATCCTACAATGGGTAAGTGATGATTTATCGCATCCTTGGGTTGTTATTTCTATAATAAAAGGATGTATAACTCTCTATATTTAGTTGGGTGTTCCATAAATTCTGGGTAATCTACCCTAATTTTCATAGTGATGCAGGACATTGGATCCCTTGAAGCATGATCTTATGAACCCATCGTCGCATACTTTTCCCTGTGGGAGGGTTTCCTTTGGATAAGGCTCTCATATAAAGAATAAATGTCAGTCAAGAAACTTGTATATCAAGGAATATTTCATTCAAGGGAATGGTTTATAACTTACCTCAAGAGCATTAGAAAACTCTACCAAGAGGTTTCCTCTAGAATCCCAACCACATCTTCCTGGAAAGGGAGCTAAATATTATCATATTCTCCCCATGATCCTTTTGATTCCTCTGGAAGAGGAATGAACTTCACCAGCTCAATGGTAGACAGTCGTGGTGGATATTTCAGGTCTATAAATACAGTTACCTGATCATTCATTGGATTCAAAGTGCCCCAAAATTTCACTAATTCCTCCAACTCAACCACTTATTTCTCCCCTTCTTCCTAAGATATCAAAAATATAACCTCTTCGTGACCAATGCCTGGAAGTTCAATTATGAAATTGTTATTGAGATCCCACATTTCATAAGAAATGAAAAATTTACTGATTTTGTCTTTGGACTTCCAAGACTCAAGATAAAATTTTATTCGTGTGTATATCCATGCACCATAAATACTTCCCAAGGGTTTGGGTTGGTATTATATGAAATCCTCTTGATGGTATCCCATCATCCTCAGTCCACTGGGTGGGAACCACTAAGCCTGTTGCGACTGCCCTTCTTCCACTTCTGGCCAGTGCAGGCCTTAGAACTATCAGGTCTTCTATTGATTCACCTCCCCAATGATGTGTATCAGCACTATCATTGTGGTGTACACTTATCATGGATTGGACTCGACCATGAGGCTGGGGGGACACCCCCTCATAAGCTCAGATGGACTATTTTTTAGCATTTCTTATGGGTGGGCTACCTCTCAACTATTTGAATACTCCTTGAGTATCCCATAACGATGGTATATGGAGGAAAATAATTTCTCATTTTCCTATCCCCCCATGTGACCATGAGCCAAAAATACCTCACCATTAATGGGTAATATTCATGACACACCCATATGTATACTTTTGAGGTTAATATTTAAAAAATGGAATTAAATCATGAATCAAAATAGGGTATATGGTTCATATATTGGTTTGCGGTCTACCCACACTACTAGTACCCCACCTCGAAAAGACAGAAGATATGATCGATGCTCTCCAGTTCCCCTTCCATCATCAGTGAACACTAACATTTGATAAAGAAATGGATGGATGTTGAATTTGTCCACCCTATATATTTTGTTCATCACTACCATCAAGTTCAGTTTGAATGGGAATCTTCCTAATGTATTACAAATCATTGGTTGAAATTCTAACCCAAGATGGGGGATGAGATTCGAGTATTCATATGACCTCATGTGTGTTTCCACCCAGCCGTAGAGAAAGTGGACTAGTCCTCATATGCATAGTGGATTATTCACATCACTAATGTTATAAAGCACCTTATATATATTTTCCACCACTAAAAACTTATGGTTAATATGCTTCCATGTTTCTAGAATTCTGTGAATAAAAAATGTTCCTGGACATGCACCCATGTGCACATATCTGACAATAAACATCCATCCAAAGATGATCATACATATAAACCCATCCAACCTAACCACCGGTTGATGATCAGTATTGATATTTTATCCCCTAGATACTATTGGATATCTTCTAGGATTCTCCAATAAGAGCCTTCCTTATTGAGCTGATCCCTTATTGGGTAGTTATAGGGCCCTATAGGTTGTTTCATGGTCACCTCCTCTCCCTCAGTGGGATGCACCCAGGTAAAAATCAGAAAATGAAAAAACCACTACTTAAAGTTGACATCCCTCTTCATCTTCTTATACTCACCCGACACCATGTTCAACAATTACTTCTCTAGCTTTGGCGTATACTCTATATCCTTGCATGCATTATATATGGTAAGAAATTCATCATACGTTACCCCCAAAATGGGAATCCCATAAATATTGTGGTGGTATTAAAGGGTGAAGCTGACATCCATATGAATAGGATGAAAGGTGTTGTTCCTCGATGACCATCTACTTAGTAGCTCAGGCGTGATGCATTTCAGCTGATAGATGTGGAATTGGGAGGCCCATGGAGCATCATACATGCCAACATGCCTCAAATCTTCTTTTAATTCTGTATAGTAAAAACATAACCAGTAGGCCTAGGACCATTCTTCCATGATGTTTCCACCCTAGCATAAGTCCTAATTATCTTCCCATCCTTTTTCCAGGTTCCCTATATCCTTTTTGATGTTATTATAGTTTTGTGTTGGAGAAAATTCTATCTCTAATTATTTTCTATCAATATCATTGACATGGTTATAAAGATAGTCAATGGTGATAGGTGTATAATCTCTCTAGGCATGGTTGACAATAGATTTGAACCACTGGTATTGATTCAGTGTTCCCCTGAATGAGTAAGTCAGTTCATCCTTGCTCACTTCTAGGATGAAAACATCATCTCTCAGACCAAGACATAAAAATACAACCTCTTGAATAAAGGGTAATCATTTTTCACTTCCAAAGATTTCACAAACAAAGATTCTCGGTCAAAATGACTCTAAATATGATCCCTAATCAGGATGTTGTTCATTATATTTTCTCTTTGGGAGGAATCCACAAGGACCTCCCATGAATCTTTCTAATTGGACATTTTCTCCAAGAATTAGTTTTTTTTAATCTCTTTTCATGAAGATCATTCACAAAGGTCATTCATGGAGACCATTTTCATAGCACCAGATCACATATCCATGATGGCCACATCATATATCAAATAGAAGCAAAGGATTGCAATGACCAAGTTCTCTCATTAATGTTCATTAATCACAGGTCCTAGGAACCCAATTCGTGTTTACAGGGGTGCGGAGCATCTCAATTTGAGATCTCAAGCACAGTGTTTTCGGAGATCAGATACAGTCAAGGGAGCCCCTTGTGATGAATTTTTATGTGGAAACCCTCCAAAGTATGATATGAATGTGGATTTTTTGTTATTTGAAGTGACCTTACCCATGTGATCCACACACCAGTATCAGGAGTAGTCTTTCCGATCAAAATATTTTTGGTGATTTACCCTTCGAATATAACTCTCCTTTTCCCTTAAGCTCCAATTTTGTGGTGGTGGGGGGGAATTTTGGGTGTTGTAATTTGTCCCTAGGATGGATTGAAGAAGGGAAACACCATTTGTGGAAAACATTAAGACTTATGAGTTAGAAAATCATGAATAGATTCTTCTTTGTGAATCTCCCTCACCAAGCCCCTCACCACTACAAACAGCGTGAAGACTCTTGATGGAAGGTTCCTCAAGTCCAATGCTCTTCACTAACACTGTGAAGATACCTGACAGAAGCCTCTTTGAGTTTGAGAAACTCCACAATCATTTATAAGATTCTTAATGGAATGTCTTATGAGTCAAATATATTTTCCATAGTTCACGAAGCTCAAATTCCATTGAAGAACACATCTCAGCATCGCGATGCCTAGTGCCTATAAATATGTGGATGACCCACCACATTGAGACATCGCTAACATCAACTTTCACCTTCCAGGATCCCATTTCTTGAATATCCCTTTTCTATATGAACCATTGATAAGATATATTACCCAAGGTGTTTGAGCATTGTGAACAAACATTCCCTTGGTTCCTTTTCTTCCTCCGTTTAAAATGGATATACCGTTCGTGAAGTTCCATGGCCATCACAAAGTTAGGATCACTCTTAGGCACTCAGGACCTCACAGAGCATTTATACTTAGCAAAGCACCCCCAAAAATATATGGAACCCATTTCTAGGATAGGTTTTCATGCTTTGAGAAGCTCCTCCCTTCGTAAAGATACTTTTCTTCATGAAGCACCTGAGCGTCACAACGCTCCTTTAATTGAGGCCTCATACTTTGTGAACCCATTTCCCATGAGGCCCTCCTGGCTTGTACGAAGCGACTTCTTGGACCCATGTTTAGTGTTCCTTATCATGTTGTCCTACCTATTTATTTTCGGAAAAGGTATTCTATTTGATCTTCCATTATGGCATATCCATTATAACGCGGACCCTAGGATTGACCATCCCTCCAAACACCTAATATAGGGCCTTGATGATTCCATCCCTTCCCTAAGTGAGGGTAGGTATCATTCATGTAAGTCCAGAGGGTAAAGAGTTAATCCTCCCCATCCAAGATTCTCGGTGTTAAAATTCCAAGCCCCATCATCCTAAACACATGACAAATAAATGTATTCTCACCCAGTGGAATGAAAATGGGGTGTTATATCTCAAGCTTTATCTATACCAACTAGTGTACACTATAGTGAGATCTTCCCCACCCTACTGGCATGGTATGACATCTGCCTCTCATGGGACTAGATCCTACTCGGTCATCTCTCATACAATAAATCTCAATATTTATCTCCCTATGATGCTAGCCATGCATAAGCCCTACACCATCTCTCATGGCCACACCAATAATGACATGACTGTTTGGTCTACTTCTACCTCTTGTTTCTCACACTGAGCATGACTCACATAGGCATAGAGTATCAGTAACCATGCAATTATATTTGGGTCACTAACCATGTATAATCATTAGCATGTTTCTGGGTTTATATCCATGTTTACTCCCCGATTTAATGCCCTACGCATCAAATTACATGAAATTTGATCCATGCCTTCCAAATAGGGTACGTAAGAAGCCTCTCTATGTTTCAAAACCATCAGTCCCCACAATCCATTTATTCAATCTATTTCACATCGATTCACTCATCCTGCATGATATTAAACTACATTATCTAAACTACATGGGTTTCCATCCCTTTCAGGTACATAGGAATCCTCTTTTTGGTTCAATACCAACAAATAGTAATCTATGGTGCTCCCACCTAGGTAAGTGCCCTCATAATTTGATATCATTCCTTTTTTAGTCAAATCTCTTAGATCCACCCCTTGAGATGTTATGATACCTCTACCTAGGTTTCTAACCACACATAATCACCAAAAAAAATCATATTACTCCAACCAAGAGTGATCCTATCGTGAAGGGAAAAATACCATGCCTAAGCACGTAAAAACATTTTGGGCTATTTTCCATGTGTATTCTTCGATTCTCTACCTCTATCCTGAACTATGTGGACATTTATCCTGGCATTCTAAAAATGGTTTTTAGGAATCCCAACTATTTCAATCCCATCACCCATTCCCATCCTGACATTTCCCTTGACTCACTATGCCTCAAGAGGGTCATTCCATAACTTGGATGTATTATTTACTTCAGGTCCCCACCCATGCATTCATTCTCATGCCCCCTCTATATGTGACTTACCACCCCACATCCTGAACTATGTTGACATTTATTCCTAATAATTAGGATATGTAGGAGGCCCCCGTGAGGTTTAATCCCATCTCTCTCCACACTCCACCCTTTCCATCATCACTTCATTTATTCCCACAACGATTCTTACCCAAGCTTCTAAATCCATATGAGATCATTCTATCCACTTCATTCCTATATCTAGAATCACCTGTAAAGATAACCATTCATAAGCCCTACACAATTAATATTCCTCTAACAAAGAGTTGTTCTCTAGTGAAGGGCCACTAGCCACGTGTAAGCCCAAAGTCACCCCTTCGAACTACGTGGGTTTTGATCCTTTTCTTCTATACAAGGTACATAAGAAGCCTCTTAGAGGATCAATCATAAACAAAGGTAAACCATGGAATCCCCCTTTATAGGGAGTAACATTATTGATCCTCCCTTTGTGACATTCAGATCAGCCTTCACGGTGTGAAATCTTCCCTCTATGGGAAACACCACCCTAAGGTTCATCCTCATTGGGTGGTCTAATGAACTAATATAGTAAACCTTATAGATTCTCCCTCCATGGTATGTTCATATTTGATCAACCATCATAAGTGTTACAATAGTTTGATTCATCTCTTCTAGATTTTAAACTCAAGGCATTACCCATGTTAATCATGGAAAGCATAGGTAAATCTCAGAAGACACACCTTAAGAATATAATGCCTTTTGATTACCATAAGATGTCTTGGATTTTACACCCTTGATATTACCTATTATGAGGAAGAATAAATATGATCCTTTGTTCCAACATCAATACATGCCATTGGTTCCAAACGTGACTTATTTCCTTCTTGAAGGGTGATGCCCTAGCTAGAACCTTTTTAATGAAAAAATAGAAGCAACATAATTAACCAGCTTCCATGATTATATGGAACTATGAATGATGTTAAATAATAAAAATTTAATATTTAAGGGAGACACAAACTAAGATGAAAATCACGAGAAGTAATACATGGATGTAGGGACTGATATCGCATAATCCCATTTCGATCTAGGAGAAGATGTCTCTAAAGAAGTGATAAATTCCATATTCCATTAAAAAGCTGTAATGTAGGGAAAAAACACACCGTCATCGAGAGCCGAAATGATGAACCGAGTGTCACAACTCATTAGAAAGCATATGAAACAAATAATTTTATATTATAATCATCTTCTCAAAATGGGGAAATAATATACCTTAGATGAAAATGACACGATTTTTATTAGTTTTTTATTTTGTACTAATTATCTAAAAATATAAAATTTAAAGATGATGGGATTCTATTATATTGATTTTTTTCCATAAAATAATGTAATTAAGATGGACTCATATGTGGGAATTTTATTTTGAAAGAGGATAAATTTTAGAACCATATATGAAATAATAATATATATTCGAAACCCTAATCCCCTATAATGTAATTTATATATATTTATAGTAACTAGAATCTACATAAACTCCATAAATCTATCTTAACATTTTTATATCCAAAGAAAAACTTTCTTCTATTCCATATTGATTTATTGACTTTTTAGACATTATAAATTTATCAAAATATTTCAATATTATAAAAATACTATGAATATAAATAATAGTTGGTGAGATTGGAAATTATTCATTCACCTCAATATATTGATGATCATATGCATACCCTCTAATGTGACTACATGACAACAAAAGTAAAATTTTTTGTTTCAAAAATTCACACTTGTTCAAATAAACATATCATTTACCCGTTAATTTTTTTTAAAAATAACCTACGATTTATCATCATGTTCTTCCAATCTTTTTGATTATTTTCTAGTATCATTAATAAATAATATGACCTTGTTTTCAATGAAATCCCTAAATTCACTAATCAAAAAATCTCATAATCTTTCCTTTGAGTTTATAATTTTCAGAGGAATTATTAGGAATTCAAAATGATCATACCCTATATAAAAGGTTTTTGGGGGTATATCATCCCTCTTTACATAATTTTTATGTTATCCAGATCAAATATCCACCATTAAAAAGTATTGAGTTCATCTATGTTGATCAAACAAATTATTAATACTATGTAGAGGAAACATTTTCTTATTTTGACTTGGTTATGTATATGATAATTTATAAAAAGATTTATGTATCCACACATTTTCTTGAAAAAGAGGGATGGATCACCCCCGGTAAATACTTAGGTGAATAAATCCATTTTTCAAATCGTAATAGTGAATGATAAAAATAAACCATGGAATAATAATATGGAAATATGGAACAATAATTATGTTCCAAGGGTCATAACATAGGAAAATTGTTCAATCAAAATTAATGGAAAATCATAACTTCATGAACATTGAGGGCTATAATAATGGCCCTGAAAAATGTTATGAACGTAGCTACAAGTAATCATATTCAGTCCTATAGTTTTGAACATATCATACAAAAATGATGTCCACAGACAATATTACGAGCATAGTAAACCTCAATGAATTCCATGAAAACTGTTTTGAATATAGATAACTATTATCATATCCATACTCATAGGATTAAATAAATAAATCAAAATCATGTTCAGAGACAACATTATTATCTCATTTGATAATTTTTTTACCTAATTCATTAGATGCATATATTAGAACCTTAAGTGACATAATTATAGAACATACCTATGTGTTCCATGTGAAATTAATCATACATGTTTTCATAAATAAATCATGAAATTAATATGGGATATATAACATTGAAAAATGGTATCTTATAAGATGATATCAAAAATTCGATGAGTTGATACCAGAAAATTTACGTCCTTGAAAAAGAAAAACCCAGAATCATTTAAAGGTTGGAACAAAAAACATAACTTAATAAAAGAAAAATATTTTAGTAATCTATTAATCGTAGGTTTCATTCGATTATAGTAAGTCAATATGTTGTTGGTGAGTTTGGATGTAATGATGGTTCCTAGAAATTTTTTATGGATCCATAATATATCATTATATGTCTATGTATGAAGTGGTTATTCTTGTAGAATTGTTATATATCTATTTTATAGAATTGGATTTCATGCTTGAACAATTATTCATTATATGAAATTGGATATCATGCTTGTATATTTATTCTTTGTAAAATGTGACAATATTTTGTGATAATATTAATCGTCAAATCCATGTACTAAAGAGTTTAAACATTGCTTGATCAAGAGAAATAACCGGCAGGTATTTATGTGCATAAGGAAGAATAGAATATAAGGATCTTGACTTAGTATTAAATTTTGAGAATTATTCGAATTATTTTATAATTAGAATTTTTTGATGTATTTTTTAGTGTTCAGTTACATAAAAAAATTTGGACTTGTCCAAAATCCTTCCAAGGATTTCTCAAATCAGGCTCATGTGATACTTGAACCATCCCAAGCATGACCATGGGCGGCATGGGGGGTGTAGAAGCACACCGTCCTATTGAATATGTATAATCCCACAATAGGTCAATGTATAGGCCATACATAGTATGTTCCCATAGGTGCACAGAGGTTGGTCCATTACCTCATGGGCCAAATCACAAGTGTTGTGTGTAGTGAATCTGGGTGATGACCCTGGTTTTGAATCAAAAGTCCAGTAGTGAGAGTTGATTAATAAACTGAAGAAAATTTCAGTTGAATGATTGAAGTAGGAAAATACTGTGTGGGTATTATTCACCCACACATTAAAAATAAATAAATGATAGAAATTTTCTGATATGATCTCCCATTTGAATACGAGACATCTGATCAATGCGAGAGATCATCTTCAACTAGTCATGTAAAATCCCTTCATGAAAAAACCCTTCAAGGATGAGGGTTTCAAGCCAAGAAACCACAAAGTTATTCTAATGCCATGAAGGATCTTTAAATCTCATCTGGTGTTTTAAGAAACCTAATATGTATGTTTTTTCAGAATGAAAAAAAATATTTGTGACGGAATGTTTGTAGGGATGAATGCTATGTGGAAGATGCTTCATAGATAGGTGTTTTTAGGTGTGTGACCATGTAAGACATTAAACGCTTTGTGAAAGAGAAGACATTTTCAGATACATAATGTTTATTTTTTTGAATCATGAACCTGTATTTAGTATGAGTAGAAGCATACTTTATGGAGGAGATGGTATGAATGGATACCATAAAAATCCACAAAGAAAATGAAATGCTATGCAGGATAATGCCTCTTTGTGGAATGTTTTTTTAGATATACTAATTTGATGATAAAACAATTTTTTTGAGAGTTTACATGTATGGTAAGTACGAGGGGAGACGATGTGGAGATTCAATACTAAACCATATAACAAATTAAATTATATTAGATAAATTTAGAAATATTTTTAGAATAGTTATTTTTAGTTAGTGTTTGTAGTAATGAAACTGATTTTCTATGTAGATGTGAATAAAAATTTTGTGCAAGGATGGATAAAAATTCTATGAGGATATACTATACAGATATCATTGAACCACTTTAAACTACTTCAAATTTTAAAAAAATTATCATGTGATAACCACTTCAATAACCATAGAATAACTGATTATAGTTACTAGATTTATTTATTTATGAATGTTAGTGACATAATTTTTTGAGAGTGTTCAAGTACAAAGAAGGTCTTTTGAGAAAGTATTTTGACACTTTTGTATATATTAGATTGTGATGAAGTAATAATTATTGTGTAGACAATATGTAGAAGAATAAATGTGATATGTAGTAATTATTTAATCTACATAATAATTATTTCACAAAAAATTTGAGGTGCATATATTTGAGACTAAATCTAGGTAGAGTCATATAATAATATACATCTAAGTTGACATTGTTTGATAATTTAAGAAGAAAGAATTTTCTAACATTGTGCTAGATCATTCTAGTACATAATATTCTTGAAGATGTTGTGTGGATCCCTTTTAGAAAAAATATTGAGGCAAAGACTTCCTAATCATATGGAATCATAGACCATGCATTTATTGAACTCAGGAAAATGATCAAATAAAAAAAATCTGAGATTTGTGAGGAAGTCCAAAAATATATAAAAGGTACTTGAATTGGATCACAGGAAAGTATGATCTATCAAACTCGTGGAATAATTTCAACAATTCAACCCACAGTAGATCAATTCTTGAAAAACTGAGGAAGTCTTTCACATGGATATAGGATCATAAGTCTCATGTGTGACTTAGGAGAAGTATCTAGTGCAGATTTTGGAGCATGCCATCATGAATTTGGTAACGTTGTGGTATGTGGTATAATGACACTCTTATGTGGATTCAACAAGGATATAGTGTCACCTTGTATCAACCCCTATAATTGTATATGAAATTTTAGTGGATAATCTTTTTTGGGGAGAATAAACAACACAACAAGGAGCTGGTCTTTAAACCAATCTTGGTAAATCCTTGTATTTAGTGCCATTATATTTATAGAATTGTTTGAGGTAAGGGTATGCTAAAAAAGGAGACTGTATTGAGACATTAGATATCCATATAAATTTAATTAAAAAGAAAAAATTTGTAAAAAGGAAAAGTGATCCCTGATTCAGCCCCCTCTTAGTAATCACACACTGATATATAAACTTCAATTAGTATAAGAACTAGGTCACCTCTGAAAGATCCAACAATATTTTTAAAATAGAAAATAAAAATTCATTAAATATAACGGGTGTTCCCATTTTCCATGATAATACGATTCATGGATTAAATAATTAAGATGATACCCTATCTCCTATCACATGGGGAAGAAGTAAGAGAAACAATTACAGTTGGATATCCCCATATGTTGGGAATGATCCTATGAATTTTGAAGATAAGAAGAACTTGGATATGGATGTAAAGGATTAATATTCAATATAAATGGATTTATCATAAAAGGTATACATTAAGGTAATGGGTCCCTAAACCACCAAGAAAATACCTCTCAAAATGAGAAGTAGTTATAAAGGAAATCTTAAAGTCAAATAATTTAACATTCAAATATAGAGGTTTATATTTGATTTTATTATAATGTATTATGACCAAAGTTCTGATGACTAATTTAGAAGATTAAATTATATTGGTAGTATCATAAAAGGTTTTTGTGGGAATAAAGATGATTAAAAAATTATGCATAATCTAATGAGAAACATTCCAGATATATTTGTATCAAATGTTTATGGAATGGATGATTGAGAAGATCTATCAGTGGATAGACTCCATAAGTATCCCATATATCATGAAATGAGAAACATAAAATCTTTTAATAATAAATAAAAAAGGTGAGGTAAATTTTAAATCAACGGTAAAAGTTAAAAATAGAGTTCAAGTGAAACAAGAATCATGATATTCTGGGGATGAGGAAGCTAATGAGGACTACAATCAAATGAGGGTATTTTTTAGAAGGATTTATAATAGATAAAAAAATATAAAAAGGAAATAAATAACAAATGTTCTTAAAATATCATGGGTTTGGAAATTTTTTATATGACTATCCGAAGAGGAATGCCAATGAGACAGAATATGAAGAAGAAGAAGACTGATTTAAGAAAAATTCTAAGAAATATGAGGATGGTGACTATGGTAGGAAAAAGAAGAACTAATAAAATAAAAATAAAAGGAATCTTATGATTCAGAGAAATTAAGAATCCTTGTCATAAAAATGGTACTAAAAATGAAAATACTTTTAGAAATCAGATATTTATTATAGGAAAAACCAAAATAGGTAAAGATACATTTGATGTTGTATAAGGTGAAGAGAGAGAAGATCTATAATTGTACATTAAGGATAATTTATTAGATAAAATTGAGAATAACATGATTCTTAAGAAATAAAATATAAAACTCATAACGTAAAATTAAGAACATTTAATGAAAGAAGAGACACATCTTAATGAGATGGGGGAATATGCGAAGAAGTTAGCTAAGATTGAAAGGAAACTAAAATATACTAAAGAAAATTAATCCATAAGGGAAAAATTAAATAAAAATGATATTGTATTCATTAAAGAAATAATAGATTTAAATACGATGAACATGATAAGAAAGTGAATGATCTAGAAGAAACAAATTCCCAAAAGAGGTAGAATCATCTAGACATAGTCTACGTGCCTTTCATCTTGAAGTAAGTTAAAGAATATAAAAGAAAAGTTCAACAATTTTGTTTATCATAAGTGATAATCCTTTAATGTTGTTATGAATAAGTTTCCCAAGAAATGGGTATCTTCTAATCATATAGAATATCAATGTAAATTTGTTATTTTAAAAAATGTACGCCCAAGAGAGAAGACTAAATCTAGATGGACCAAAAAATGAGAATCAAATATTTTACAATGTAAGGATAGAACAATTTGAAAATATGGTTTCCTCATAATAATAAACAAAAAATATATGGGAAAACATAAAAAATCATTAGAGGAGAATTATTATCATTTTCGAAGATCAAAGATCAGAGTCTATTACTATTGTTGTGGAGGGTTTGTTCAAAAATATTATTCATTATGTTTCAAATTGTCTCTACCAAGAATGAGGAATGTATCAAGACAAATAAATGACGAATAAATGAAATTAAATTATTCGAAAGAGATTCATGTGATCAAAAAATAATCCAATCTATCAACAAAGAACAAATATGATTGTTTTAAGGATGTGTGTGTCCAATTTGTTCAAGAAGGTCACAAAATTGAGAAATGAAATTATATCCCAACAAGTGTGATTTAAAACAATGAAAATTTGAAGAGAAGATAGTTGGTGAATGAATAAATAGTCTACAATGTATTATGTGAGAAATAAAAAAAACTGATAATATAAAAAATTAATTTTTAGTTATCACTCTTGAACAACTATCCAAGGATAAACAAATAGAGAAAGATCCAAAACATTTTGAGGAAAAAGGAATGAATTTCATGATAGTTTAAGAATATAATGTTGAAAATAATTCATCAACATTTGATGACACAAAAATTGTTAATTTCGAATGGTGTGAATAAACTACATATGAAATAAGTTATTTTATGAGAATTATAACATCCTAATATGAAATAATGAAAAAATATGTGTCAAGAAAAAAATACATCTGATAGAGAAAAAGAAAGCACATCCACAACAAAAATTTCAAAATATTAAGAAAGATAAATCATAACTTATAAGGAATACAAGATGAAGAAGTCTATATATAGAGGAACCTCTAAGTCTAAATGTTATTTTTGAGAAACTCAAAGGTCCCTTCTTATTCATTTATGTATGAAATATTTTTTACAAATAACAAGGGAATTAAAGTACATGGATTCATCCCATGAGGGGGGAATTGATGAGATGAATTTGTTAGATCTTCACTTCATAGTGAATGTGAAACTTTTAAACAACTTTATAAAATTAAAAGATGAGGAATTCCTATCAACTATAAATCCCTTGTTCCTAATTTTATTAATCATATCGATTAAGTGGGAGATCATGATTGATGATAATATTATCCAAAGGAGGAGCTATATATTTTTTACTAGAAAATTCTGATTTTTTTATTGATGAATGTCTCAAATTTATAATCACAACGATAAATATGACTATTTATAGTCTATTTAATAATAATTGAGAATTTCTGAGCTTGATCTCATAAGCATGATATTTTATTAATATCATAGAAATCGATGGTTATATCTCTATTTTCTCTACATCATGTTACCCAATGTAGACTAAAATTTGATTGAATAAAGTCTATTTTATAAGAGAACCATGTGAGATCAGTCCTCCCTTAGAAGTGGCCAATAAATTTTCATATGAGGGAGAAAATCAAGTTTTTGAGAAAAAGATGAGATGATATGACATATCACTTATCCTTTGAATATTTTTTTCAATAAGGGAAGAAAACTTAACACCACATATTGACTTATGATATTTTTTGATATTGATAACAAAATACAATGGGGGAGATTATTGAACCTAGGTTGCATTTTTTCTCAACAATTTAATATGTGTTTGGTGAGTTTGGATGCAGTGGTGATACCTAGAAATTTGTTATGGATCCATCTTATAGAATTTAATGTCTATGGATGAAGTGGTGATTCCTGATAAATTTTTATAGATCCATCGCATATAATTATTTGTCATGCTTTCACAATTTTTCATTATATAGAATTGTATTCCATTGTTGAAAGAATATTCTTTGTAAAATGTGATGTTTTTTTTGTTGATATTAATTTTGATGGTAATATAGTAAGGGGTTTTCACATTACATCAACAAGATAAATAACATGAAAGTATTAATGTTCATGAGGAAGTACAGAAAATCAAGAGTTTGGCTTGGAATTAAATTTTTAATGTTCTTGGAATTGATTAATAATTACAATTTATCTAATTATATTTTAGGGTGTCCTTACTGAAAAAAGTTATATAAGTCCAAAGTACTTTTAAGCACAACTGAAATTGGGATAATTTGGGATCCAAGGGTTATCTATACCCAAATAACCATAATAGGAATACCCATGTGTGACATGGGTGGGTGTAGAAGTGTGTTTGCATATGGGAAATGTATAATCCCATAACAAGCCTATGTATAGGGCACACATAGCATGCTCTCATAGGTACATAGAGGTTGGGATAGTAGCACACAGGCTGAAGCATATGAGGAGTATGTATTGAGTGTTGGTGTTGACCCAGTGTTGGCTCAAAGGTGTAGTGATGGGTATTGGGTAATAAACCAAGTAAATGTTTGGTTGAAGGTCGGATCTAGGACAACCCTTTGGGTATACTATTCACAAATCCGATAAAAGAAAAAAATGATGAAAGCTTTCTAATTTTACCACTTGATTGAATGTGATCCATCTAATCAACACCATATATCATCGTCAACCTCCCTCATATGAGCCCTTCACAAAAAAACCATTAAAGGGTTGGTCTTTTTAGACAAGAAACCTGAATGGTATTCAAACACCATGCAAGATCATTAAAGATTTCCACACATGTTAAAAATCAACTAAGTATTGTTTTCCAAAAACCACAATTTTTTTTGTAAAGTTGAGTTTAAGGAGATGAATTCCATCCAAATTATACTTCATGGATGAGGGTTTTATTTGATGAACCGCATATGAGATTAATCACTTTACATAAAAGAAGTTGTTTTTGGATAAAAATTGTGTATTTTTTGACATCACATACTACTATAAAGTATGAAGAGAAGTATTGTTTTTATATGAGATGTTATGAGGTGATACTATGAAAACAACACAGAGGAATTCAATTTAGTGAAATATTATTTCTCTTTGTAGCCAGATCATTTAGGAAGAAGTAATTTGATCTTAAAATAATTTGGGGTGTGATTTTACATGAATCGTATGTATGATAAGATATTATATAGATATGTGATTCTAAAACACATAGTACATGAAATTCTATATCATAAATTTAAAATATTTTACAATGAGTGATTTATGGTGAGAGTTTGTAGTGAATAAAAGGATGTTCTATACATAAATGAACAATAATTCTATGATAACATGCTTAAAAATGATATGAAGATATGTTAGGCCAATAACATTGAACCTCTTTAATGTATTTCACACTTTCTAAGAATTATCGTGTGGAAATTATTTATTAATCATTGAATAATTTCTTATAAATACACGATTTATTTAAAGAAGAATATTAGTGAGAGAAGTGTGTGTGAGCACTGCAGCGTAAACCTTATTTTCTAAAAAAATATTTTGACTCTCACAAATATATCTGTTTACGAAATAGTAAGAATTATTGTGCAGAAAATACGATACATCATGAATTTGATATTCAATAATAATTTCATGTTTGTAATGATTATTTCACATAGTATTTTAGTATCACATATTTTAACCTGAATCTAAGAAGAATATCAGAAGATAATACATCCCAGTTCGTAGTATTTGAGAATTCATGAATATAGATTGAGGTGACACTGTGCATGGTCTTTCTTGTATATAATTTTCCTGAATATGTTATGTGAACCACTTTTATACATAATAATGATCTCATAATTTCATTATTATAATGAATCATATTCCAATAATTTTTTACACCAAGGAAACTGATCAATTACAGGTGACTAGAGATTTGTGAGTAAGACCATAAGGCCTTGAAAAGGTGCATGAACAAGTACACAGACAGGTTTAATCTATAAAGATTATGTATTAATATGAATTGATTAACCTACAATGGATCATGCCTTATATAAACAATGAAGTATATCTTGTTAATTTGGTAGTAAAAGTCTCATATGTGACTCGGGAGGAGAATTCTATAATGATGATTTTGGAATAAGATAGTGTAGATTTTGGTAAGACAATGGGATATAGTATAAAGTAAAAAAATCATGGATTCATGAGAGGTATAATGTGACTCTATATCAACCATTATAATTCTTTATGATATTATAGGGTGGAATTTATGTTAGGGAGAATAACTAACATGATAATGAGTAGCTCTTTGTACCAAACTTTGTAAATCCTTTTGTTCTATGCATTTTTATTTACAGCATTATTCAAAGTGAAACTTATAGAAACCAGGACAGTCTATTGATGCTTTAACCAGCAACATAGGTTTAATTAAAAGGAAAAATGGATCACTAAATCACCCCTCCCCTTCTCAGTGATCTCAAACTGATCTGAGAACTTCACAATGGATAGGGAAATAGAATAAAAATCATTAAAATAGATTATGAATATTTTTATAAAAATATAAATTTTGAAATCATTGTAAAGGTTAATTTTCACGAATGTGAGAAGAATAAATTTTAAAACATAATCATAAAATAATCCCCAATATTGGAACCTTGAAAGTAATTAAGAACTTAGTAATGAAATGTGGAGTTAATGATATAAAATTTTATAAAGTGTAATGAAATACCACTTTAGGATTCTTAAATATTTAAAATGAATCCCACATAGATGGATGATTTATATAGTTTAATTTTTAATAGAATTAAAAAAATTAGGATTAACATCTAAGATATTATATATATAGGATTTAAGAATAAATTAATAAAATATAAGGGTAATAAAATAAGATGTTTAAAATGTAGAAATAACATATAAATTGGATCCAAATTATTCTTAAAAACATAATATTTTATAAAGATGTAATTTTTTCAAAAAAAGAATATTTTTACCTGAAAATGTAAATTTACCTGATAGAAATGAGACACAGACTGAAAAATAGGGAAACTCTAGAATAAAAAAAGGAAACATAGTTATTGAATAAATATTATAACCCAATGAATTGGAAAATAAATCAATGAAAACCTTTATGTATATGGAAATAAATTAATCAAACTAAATTGAGGGGTAACTATGAAATTCGATATCAAATCCCTTGAAAAAATGTATTTATGATGAAAATACTTGAATTTTTATGTAAGATCACTATATAGAATAAAATTTGTTGAAAATATAAAACCTATATCAGTGAAGGAAAATTGAGATAATTAAACTTTACCTAAGACTCATTCATGGTTGGTTGTGAGAAACCATTCCAAAAAATAAATGTAGGATGATTATTTATTTTACATTATACTTATATCATCCATTATTTTATAGAGAAATATTATTTCCAAAAATTATAAGATAATAAATCAAGAGTATATATTTTTTTATTTTGTTCAATGTAATTGATATAGATTAATTAATAATTCATAAAATATATGAATTTAAATATAAACACTTTTTTAATTCATAGTAAAACATTAACATAAAATAACATGAAACTATGTTTTAGACACCATTGATTAATACTCACCCAGGAATATTACAACCATTAACAGTGTATAAATTAAAAGGGGAAAACAAATACAGATGAATTAAATCTTCAATAAAAATGGATCATCAATATTATCTTCACCCGTATGGATCCTAAATAGTTAATGAAAACTTATAACGAGGAAGAACATTATAAAAGTAGAAAGCATCTTGTGATCTTTCAGAAGGAAACTATATAAATAAAATGTGTTCTTTACGTTGTTTGAATAGAATACATTAGTTAATAAGGGTGCATATAAGAATTAAATTTGGCCATTATAAATATAGCTATTTTAATTATGGTAACTAGATATACAGTTATCAAATAGTCAAAGTAATGTTATGTATTGTAAGTAGAAAATTGAAAATAACATTATATGTGAATTATAAATTAAGAAATAAAAGCATAATATTAAAATATTATAAAATATATATATTTATGTGTGTCATATTATCAATAAAATTATATTTATTAATTTATGATATTAGCTATTAATATAATTCATTTAATGAAATTAATATCAATGGATAAGTAAAATTGAATTTATAGAATATAAATAATTATCTTTAATGGTAACGATTATGTAATATAATGATAAACATTTTCTAAGAATTATCTTTTAATAAATATTTTATATTATATCATAAATTATTAAATTGAACATTTTTTAAATATTATACTAATATTTTTAAATTATATATTTATATGAAGTAATATCAAGATACTTAATGTTGAAAATAACTTTTTCCCTACAAAAGAATTTTTTATATTTTCATTTTAAGAAATTATTATAAATTGAATGATATAAAAAGTATTTTTTTAATTTTTTTATTTCAAAATTATCTTAGTATAATTTTTTTATCAATTATGATTAATGTTTAAAAATTTTAGGTGAATAGTTAAAACACAATTTTTATGAAAACTCTACCTATTATTATATAACAAAAACATGATGTTTAAAAGAGAATTAAATTGATCAAATCTGCTTCTACGGATTAAAAATATATATTTTTAAGAAAACATTATATTTATATAATCTAGGGTTATCATTCAATGAAAAGAAGTAATATTTTCCAAAAAATGATTTTTTTTCATTTCCATTAAATAAATATTATTAAGGTAAAATTTAACTTAGGATTCAACTAAAACCAATAGTAATTTTATATTTCTTGGAAACTAATTTTTATCTTGAAAAAATATATATAGATAATGTTATAGTACACATATATTTTAAGCATAAAAATATAGTTGTTCATAAAAATGGGTTTCACACATTACATGCACAAAATAATTTTTTTTATTTATTTTTACTTATAGAATTGAATCAAATTAAATGATTTTATAATTCCTCATGAAAATGTTTAAATTAGTTAATAAGAATAATTTTATTTTTTGGAATAAAATTAAATTACCAATTATATTATTAGTTACTTTGAAACAACAACTGATTTTCAAATGAAGATACATTTCTAAATATGATGATTCATTAAATTAAATTAATGTTCAATATAATTTTATAACATTATGTCTATATATGAAAAAATAACATCCTTTTAATTTATAGTTAATGTTATTAATAATAGTTAATCATGAAATCATCATTTTCTTGAAAATAGTTTTGTACACATTATATCATTTTATTATATTGTTATGTTTTTCAAATTTAAGAATAGAAAAAGGTTAAATTAATCAGAAATTCTGATTCACAAAATCAAAATATGGTATTAAGGGTTATCTTATATTTTTGTGATAAAATAATTTCCGGGATTAATATTTAATCAAGATTATTAATTGTTAAATCGGGTATCTAAAGTAGCTTGAATTTTACTATCTCAAGTTGACACTTATATATTTTTAAATTCCATTTATTGGTTGGAAATTCATATCCAATTCTTTAAAAAATATACCCTACCTAATTCGCATGACTATCCAAACACACCTAACCACCATGTGATAACCTTCTTAGAGATTACCTAACTTTTGTTTCTGTGACAAAGAATATCTTTTTCATTAATAAAAGGATAAAATTCCCTCTCATTCCCTAATAACTCTGCTTTATAAGGAAGTATATCCAAAATATACTTTCTATATCTCTATCTAAATCCCTCCTACAAAATTCATAATGTTATCAAGGGTCCTTTTAAACTTAAATAAGCAACATAACAATGTAATTATTCTCTATCTCCACCTTTTTATTATGTTACTTATTTTGTGATATGACATTATGATATCCATATGATTATGATTATTTGTGTTTATAATCAATTATAAAATTCCAAAATGATTCAATTATAATGAGATACTATCCTTTACCCTCATTAGGTACAATTTATAATCCCTTTTGTATGATCATCATTTTATCAAAATCATTCCCTCCTTTTTTCAATTCAATAACTTACTTTGTTATAATCCCTTCTTAGTATTATAGGTTTATCCTAACATCAATTCATAATCAATCCTTTAGTACCAAAATGATTCAATATTTATGATATAATATCCATCCCTCACATTAAACCCATTTCATAATCCCTCTTATATAGTCATCATGTTTCTTAAATCCCTCATTGAGTCTTTCCCTCATATTTTCATTTCACACACTTTGTTTTATGACCATTTGTTTCTTATATGATATTGAATCCTTGTGATCATAATCAATCCTATAAAATCAATGTGATCCCCTATTGTTGATATAATACCCTCCACTATTATTAATCCCTCTCCTTCCTTAATTGAACCTATGTACATTTTAAAAATAATCAACCATGTGGTTAATTTTTATTCATACTTTATCATGATTCTTCTAATAAATTTTAATTTATTAGAATTTAATAGTAAAAAATAATGTTTTTTTATAAAAATAATAACATCCAAAATTATTTAATTCTATATCCTCTTTCGAATCAATATTATATATCTGTATGTTATGTATTGAGACAATATTATGAAACCTATATATTTCTCATGGGTTTCGACAATGTTTATACTGCATATATGGTTTCTATTACTCATGTTTCACACATATAAATATACATATTATATTTTTAATGTTTTTATAAAATGAGATGGCCTGAATGGTGCACAATGGTTTAGCTTAACAAAAATATTTAATGTGATGGGTTGTATTATAATTGCAGAGCCCTTAAATTCATTTGGTAAGGCCTTACATATCATGGAATGTATAAAAGGGAATAGTGTGTGAATTTAATCCTCCATGGGACACTATAAACTATGTTAATGGGAATTGGGAGTTAATTAAATCATATAGGTGAGTCTATCCACTATTTTCATAGGAATGGGAACTAAACCTAATCATCCAAGGGAATTTTACCATTGTATTTATTGGAATGGGACGTAAACCCAATATACCTTAGGATAATAACCAATATGAATGTGGTAATTAGTAGGGATCCCAATCCACCATGGAACTTTGACCATTATGATTGTCTTTGTAGTGTTCCTTTTAATATTCTTATAATGTCATGATTTATGTTATTTCTATATAGTTATCATTCCTTGAACTTATGGCATATTTTGTATATACCTTGTTTCTATGATTATCTCACAATATTATTTAATGGTACTTATTTATTATTTTATGATCACATATCCTCACTTAATTATTTATACACAAATATTATTAAACAATTTTCATTTTAAAATAAAATTTCACACCAAATCATGTTTTATCATATACTTATGATCTAACCGATGATTAAATGTTATTATGTTTTCAGTTAATTGGTATTTTATCTCACCATATTCTTATTTTCCCTTCCCCATATTTTGAGGAAAATTTTAATTTATGAGTTATATATAAATGGATAAAAAAGATATTTATTATGGTGAATTGTTTAAATGATGTGTAAAATATGATTATTGTATAAGTAGTCCAAAAAATACTAAAACAAAAGTTTCGGCAAGCTATATAAGATTATTGTGATATGTAATATTTAAATTATTTTACTGATTTAATATAATTAAATGTTCATTCTGGATCGCTATAGTTGTTATCAAATGTGGGTGTAGTTATTTTGGGGGATTAGTTTAGTTGTTTTAGGGATTATGATTATTGAAAAATAGGAAAGTCATTAGGGATAAGTCCAAGGGTTATACCTATGTATATGATGTCATAATAAAATTTAAATATAGTTGATATTGTTTATTTTTCATCACAATAATACCTATATATTTATAATTCAAATAGATATAGGATCTTGGGAAAATGTGCCTCCTATTAGTAACCATGAAAGATAAATATTGGGTATTAACTCAGTTATCCCATGTACATGACAAATTGGACTAACTTTACTTCTAGTTTAACAATCTATGTGAATATGATTTGTTGAATAAAATGCTATTTATGATCCATTAAAAATGATTTATTATGTTATGGTTCCAGGTTAATTAGAATGAGAAAATAAAACATAACAAAATATAAATTGATCTATGAGTTTATTAGGTTGGAATGAAAGAAAATGTGATGATTTTAACAAGGAAGTAATTTCAATGTTGAGTTTTCCAAAAGATCATTTATGTTAATTCACTTGAGGTGATCCATTTTGGTTTTAATAGTGGTTTAAACATGGAGAAACCAGGTCAAGCATAGATTACATTAAAAAAAGATATAGTTCGAATGATAAATCAAATTGGATAAGAGATAAAGTGGGAAACCATGTGACTATTACGAACTAGAAATCAAGAATTATGATTGACCTGGTAAAATTAATTATATTCCCAAACAAATAAAATAAGAAAATGATGGAGTATCATGGATGTTTAGGTGAATAAAATGATAATAAAATGGAGATCCAACAACCATCATGTCAACAATATTGGATGAGGCACATAGGATAATATATTAAAGGAACTAGAATATGTTTTATATATGGTAAAAGAGGGAATACATAAAATAATTTTCTTGAAAAAATGAATTTTTAGTTGACATGGGGAAAAGGAAAAAATGTTCTTCATAAGGTACCACTGACTGTTCAATGTCATAAATGTGGGAAACATGTTCATTACCAAAATAAATTCACTAATCCAAGGGTTAAAGATGATGATAAGAATATTAAATTTACAATATGAAGGTAACATGGGAATACATATGTAACACCAACCACTGAAGTGTGTTCTAAAAATGTTGTGGAGTTAGGTTCATAGATCTGTTATTTAGCATATGTGATTATTGTATTTATATCTCAATAAAACCAATCATTTATACTTAATATGATTTATAGGAACTTTATATAATCACCTAGATGAATAGATGTTTATATTTTATAAAACATATTTTCCATGATTATAGTATCGGATTTTTAGGTTTACATGAAAGTTCCTTAAGAAATGTTATTATTCTTCTTTTAGATGAATTTGTTGTGATTCTGTAAATGCATTAGATATATTCATATAGACCCCATAGTAATGAAATTTAGTGATGATATTTTATATATCAAATAAATATATGGTCAATAACAATATAAGAATGATGTTGAACTATATAGTAAAATTGATCCTATTATATTTTCTTTAAACCCAATTATGATAAGTATTTAGCTTTATTTTTTACAGAGAAACCACATATTGTGATATGTCTGTCATGAAATAATAAATTTATTTATTTTAATAAAAAAGTTAGTAATATTGATAACTATATAGAAATTATATCACAATTTTTTCCCATCTTTTATATTCCCCTAGCTATTACTATTATTGAATGATAATTAAAATTGTATGGTCACAATTTATTTAATTGG
Source organism: Viscum album (assembly GCA_963277665.1). Lineage (NCBI taxonomy): Eukaryota > Viridiplantae > Streptophyta > Magnoliopsida > Santalales > Viscaceae > Viscum > Viscum album. Next base: position 513,840,756 of record OY728145.1, read on the forward strand.
AGGTAATGTAACACCCAATGTTTTTAAGAATCATATTATTTCTAAAAAATATATATACATAATTAAGAATAATACTTCTTTTTTTCTATATGTTCAATGGAATTTAAAAATAATAGAAAATAAGGCATATAATTTTGGAATTATACTGATAATACTTTATTTAGTCATATTAAAAACATTAAATAAGAAAAACATTAAATAAATAATTTCACACCATATTTTATTACCGCTATTAATAGTGAAAAATTAAAAGTGTATAAAAATTAGGATTTACTAAAATATTCAATACACGTAGATCTTGTGGATTAACATTACCCCTATGGATAACCAATATACAAATAAAACCTATAATGTGGAAGAACATTTTGAAAGGAGAAATCATATTATGAGATCTAAAATGAATATTATGTAAATTAATTGTGTACACTAATAAGGTAGAATGGAATGAATGAGTTTATTAAGGAAATATATAAAAATAAAATCTATCCATTATAAATATGGTGAGTTGAAATATTTTTAATTGAAATATTTTTGTTGTATATACATGTATCAAACACACATAATCAAATTCTGAATTTCCAATAGTAAATTTAAAGTCACATAATCCTTGAATGATAATAAGGAATGTAAAATATAATATTAAAATATTATATTTTATGTATATATATTAATGTGTTATGTAACACCCCAAGATTTCATAGTAAGTTATATTCTTTAATGTAATTAAATAGCTTGCGCTACACGCAACACCAAGTTTGAGCACACCATGACTTACCAAACTAGATGTTCAAAAGAGTTCATGAAGATTAATAACTAAATTTTAAATTTTATATACTCTATATAATTTTATAATCCATATTATGTGTTTCTTAGACATAATATAAGAACAAATTCATTTTTTCAGATAAAAGAAGTATTTTTTAAAATATGCAATTTTACCCACTTCTAATGGAAAAACCTTCTTAGAACCAACATTTGACACTTTTATATATTAAATTTAATTAAATTAAATTATTATTTAAAAATGGGACAAAAAAATTATTTTGAATTAATTTTTGGTACTTTTTTTAAAACTTTAATATTTTGATGAATACTAAAAAATACTATATTTTAATTGAAAAGAAAAATTTTAATCAGAATAATTTATAGGGTTAAATTATTCATTTGAATGGTTTGGAAGTATAATTATATTATATTTTTATCATTTAACACAATATAGGTCATTATAAGTAATTTTACATTTAAATTTGACATAAAAACATGTCTCGCTTTTGATATTTCTAACTTTTTAAAAACCGCTTTTCGATTTCGACCAAGGGAATTAATTTTAAATTAATTAATTAAAATTCTATGTTTTGAATTTGTTAAAATAGAATTAATTTTTGAATTTTGAATATCAAAATTATCTTAGGTTGAATTTTTAGTATTTTTCTGAAAACATTCAATTTTGGATGAATAGTGAAAAACAATGTGTTATAATTTAAAACTGATGTTTTATTTAAATAATTATTTATTTTATTTAAATTAATTTTAAGTAAAAATTAGATATATAATACAAATATATTATCAATTTAATTCATTTGAGTCATTTTATAATAAAATTAGATATATAAAATTTTATTGATGTTTTTACCATCTTTTATCCACCTTCTAAAAACATTTGCAAATTTGCATAAAATTTAATTTTACTACATTTCTGAGTTGAATTTCAAAAATCTGTGAGATGCGGTTGACATTAGTAAGTAAAATTTGGATCAATAAGATGAAAATAATTGTTGGATTATAGTAAATGTTTACTTTTATTTACCATGGTTAAAAGTAAATAGGGTAATTAAGGGTAAAAATGATATTATAATAATCCTAACAGATGTTATAATTCTATTTTATAAGATTACTTTGACCAAAAACAACATTAGGAATAAAATATGATCCTATTTGATCCACTTGGATTAGATTAGAAAATTTATTATTATTTTATTTAAAGAAGAGTTAAAAGAGTTTAATTTAAAGTTTTTTAACTAAACCATATTTAATAGAGGTTTATACATAAGATAAATTTGACTAATCTAAAAATATTTCCTACATAATTTTATTTTATTTATAATTTTGAGAAATTTCATAATTAAATTTATTTATAACACAATGATGATGTTGTAATAACCCTATTAATAAAAAATTTAAATAATTGATATTATAAATATCTAAATAAATGTAATTTGATACTCTTGATGAATTACACTAATTTTCTAGGTTACTGTGACATGTTAGGGTTTATTAAATAAGTTTTTTTCAAAGTAATCATGTTGTTTTAATTTTCCCAAAAACCCAATACTAAATAATGTCACAATTGACAGAAATGAGTTTTCAAAACAAATACTATATTAATGGTTGACATAGTATTCCTAAAAATTATAGGTTCAGAAAATGTGCTTAAATAATATTATATAAGTCATTAAGGAACAACTTGAGGTTCTCTTGTAAGTTTAGTGTAAGTATATTGACCATATAGTGTAAGAATAAAAGAAGACATGGTAAAAGTTACACTATTTAACTAAGAGTTAAATCTAAAAGATAAAGTTAAAATGGTAACCTAAATATGTCTAAAACCTATTGGTTGAGCGCTTTTCAACCCAGACCCACCTTTGATTAGAAATAACTCATTTTGGATCCATTATAAACCAAAAATTAATTTATTATAAAACAGTATTTCAAGGTTTTCATAACGTGACCCTCACCTCTCTTATTAAAGGGAACTTACCCTTCTCTTCATTTCACACCTCCAAATCCATTTGGATCAGCCAAAACTTTCCCCAATATCCTCCCAAATTCCCTCAAATAAACCTATAGTCCTTAATTTGATCATAAATTCAACCTATGGGTCCCTTTTGATCAACTCAAAAAAACACCTGAGGAAGAGGTAATAATTTCACCACCCTCTTTCAAGTTCTTTTCTTATTCCATTTCCTCTTTCATTCTTGTTTTCATACCAAAATAATAAATCATGTACCTTATACATACTGGGATTTTATTATAAATATTTTACAACCATATTTGTTATTCTATATATCCTATAAATGACAAAGTCACCATACGTGCACACATACGACTTACCGTCTCCACGTCGTGGTGTAGTTTGCTATTTGAACACTTCATTTTTTGGATGAGTATAATAATGAGAAAAAATTATGTAAATAATAAATCTAACATGATAATTATTATTTTATATAATATACCATCCAATTACATATTATTTCACTATCAATATAATGATATTGTCACTCGTGCGTACGAACAGATTACCATCTCCACGAACGTGATGAGATTCAATCCCCATCGTAATAATTCAAGAATAATTTTCATTATATGATTAAAAATAATGATTATTAACATAATATAATTCTGTATATGAATCAAATACATCATATCCATAACAAACATGGCTTACATAACCAATCATACAAAGGAAAACGAATCAGTTAACACCCGAAATGATGATACTACTGAAATATTATTAACAAAGAAAATTTTGAATATCATATATGATATCATATTTATGTATTTGGTTATTTTATAATTTGATAAAAATGATTTCACCATTATACTGGAGGTTAAACTACCCTATACTATGGAAAATATCAAGTTAATGTGTTTCTTATCTCACTTTTAATTCCATGAGATTTCCATTGTTCGCCACTTATTTATTACATGTGGTGTATTGTATACTAATGTTTGATATATATTATCATGATTATTTTTATATTAATGGTATTTTGTGATTAATTTTGTGGGTATTAACTTTTGGTCACACGAATTGATTGATTACAACATGGTAAGAGGTTTTAATATAACTTTTTATTTCTATGAGATTTATGCTATATTTCCACTATTTCATTTTGTGTGGAGTATGTACTACCCATAATTGAATGCCTTATGTAATATAATTTAATTTATGATTATTTATATCTTCATTTTACGATCCTTCTTTCATGGTGTGTATGTTTTGTAAGTCACCAAATTAGTAATGGAATTTCTAATTTCGATTTCCACTAATTGGGTTTTACTCAAACTTCATTGATTATTTTATTCTAAGATTATGTGTAAAATCACTATTTATTTATTTATGTAGTAATTTCCACTCCCATTTGTGTGGTTATTCTTTTGATACACCTAATCACTCCATTGTTAAATTCTCAAGTCATCGATATAAACTTGATAAGATTAATCTTAACTCGATTTTCATTCATTGAGTTAAACATCCAAGTCATTGGTGTTGTTGTTACAAGAATATATGTGAATGTACTCTGATTGTTTTACATTGAATATCCAATCATATTTAGTGTATTAATATTTTTCACACATAATTATTTCATTGATTTATCCTTAATATAAGGATATGGTCTTTATAAGGGATTTCATCTCAACTTACATTCCATTGAGACTTCTTTCTTGTTATGGACCAATTCACTTCTATTTGGTGTATATAATGTAATTTGACGTAATATATCATGAATCCTATTATTATCAATATATTATTAAGTTTTGATTACCTCAATTATTTTTATTCAAGAATCTCTTATTTGGACAGGAACTCTAACTAAAATATCATTTTAAATGTTGTAACCATTTATTCTTCTAAATCATTCTCATTAACACCCATTTTTTAAAAATGGTTTTAAGGATTTATTTATATGAACATTAATGTTTTAAAATTAAAATTCATTTTAAAAGTTTCATAGTGGTATGGGACACTTTTATTGATAAATCTATTTTAAATAGCTTTTTGATAAATAGTGATACATTTAAAAGTTTTCAAGAAAAATGGGGATATTTCTCTCAAATAGTTTTGAGGATTATTTTCATCTATGTCAATATCCTTCATTATTATTTATTGAGGTCAATTTATTATAATAAAATCTTTCATATTGTATTGGATGAATTATGTTTCACTATGGATGTGTTATTTTTATATCATTCATGGTTTGTGGTTCAAGTATTGACATTTCACATGCTAGTTTTAGTACGAATGATTAGATTATATTTCACCCTTTTATATGAGGAATGTATTGGACTTAGTAAGTGACACGTGGTGCCCTCTATAACTCCTCGATGCATCAGTAGGTCTCATGATACATACTAGTGTCTTCGCACAAGGCCTCAAGAAAATCTTATTTGTAGTCTTGTTACAAAGCCTTGACTATGGGGTTATACATTTTGGAATTATGCATTCCATCATTAGGAAATAGGCTACTGATATTACATGTAATTTTTAAACTAGTAGAATATCCATTAAATTAGAAAATGGAATTATTTGATTTATCTTTTCTATATTATGTTTAATTTTACGTTTAAAAGGCTTGTGTTCTGGTATTATACGTTGCCTTAAATTTTTGTTCTTATTTATGACATTTTCCACTTTATTGTTATACTTATTGAGAATTTGAGATCACAACTTTCTTGTGTTTTATTTTTTCTAGGATGTAAAGTAGTTTATTATGATTAACCTACAGGAATAGGCTAAGAGATATAAGAGTGTTCAAATGGGACACAACGTTGTTTTTTTATTTTATGATGTAATGTAAAACTTATGTATGAATCTAGTACTTCCAAGGATACTAAACTGATCAGTATTTCTAGAAATTAATTCTTGTATCATACCAATGTAATGTAATAATGCACCAATTTTGGGTAAATGGGGTCAGGGTGTTGTAGTTGGTATTAGAGGATGTTTAGTACAAACCTTGGAAGCAAGATTTAGGAAAAAAACTCTGATTAAGAAACACTACCCTAAGGTAGACATTGAGGATTAGAATAGAAGAACATCCAAAAAAATTTGTACTGTAAATATTATGTGGATTTTACAAGAAATACATCCATGTATGGATATGAGCTAGTCGAGGTGGCTCTGGCATAGATGTCCCTCGGAGTAAAAACTCCGACAAGCAGTTTGAGACTTGACCCAGGGTATCCTGGTACACGACAATGGGCCTTACGATACTCTTGGTTACGAAACTCCCAGAGGATATGGTTAGGGAAACTCACATTTCCATTACAAACCAATTTGAAGGATTTTAATGTAATATGAGAATTAAAAATCTTGGTTAATCCTAAGGTTTTTTAGATTGAAAATAAAGTGGTATGATATTATGTAAAGGATTTCATGACTCACATTATGATTTCTTGTGTCAGTCAATGGCTGGATTCCAAGGAAATCATAATAACATTGAACATGATTTACCAAGTAGGAATGTTGGTGAAAATGATTAACTAAATTGAGTGTTTATAAGAGTAAAATATATCATGTTCATCCCAAATCAGCTTTCAAAAAATATGACAAAAAACATATATATTAACCAACCCCCGAACTCAAAAATAAAGAGAAAAGCAGTGAATGATAAGATCTCTAGAAGTGGAAACCATGGAGAAAATAAATCTCAATTTCTATCATGTAAGAAATGTGGAAGGAGACACCTAGGAAAGTGTCTTAATAGAACAAAGAGAAGCTTCATGTGTGGGAAAAAGGAAATAATGTAAAGAATTTCCAAGAAAAAATGAAGAGTACTATGGATGAAAATACAAATAATCAAAAGAATTGATTTATAGTAATTATCCATAAATATAGGGTACTTGGGCATTACCTGAGTGAATGTCCTATTATTTAGGTTAACATTTTGGTCAAGAAAAAACCTATGGGGAAATAAATAGATTGGGAAATGTTTAAAAGTATTATTGGTATTTGTTGATGAGATTATTTTGGAAGGATATTTTCTTCTATGTGTATCCCATCAGTTTTTTATGTAAAAATTCTATTTTTTAAAGAATTATCTTTTCAATTAAAGTTATAAATAACCATTTGGTTTTATATGATCCCTGAATTGGAGGATATTACAAGTTATTAAATTTTGGAATGAAAATGTGAGGTGTGAGATAACATTTGTGGAGATATTTTTTATGGTTCTTTTGAATAATTTTTCTCATTTTGGGAATCTTATAAAATATATTTTTTGAAAAAGGACAACATGAAGACCATGTGACAACCTGACACGTCGTCAAAAGTTGAAGGAATCAAACCCACGACCAGAGTGCGATTGGGATTTATCACCTACCACTGGACTACATGAAGTCCCAGGTTAGTGTGACTAATTATTTTTATTTAAATGATTTTATTGATCAATAAAAAGTTTATTTTAGATATTATTTCTTATCAAATGGATATCATTAGTATAGGAAAATGATTTGGTGATTAAGTGATAAATGTTATTTTGGAAGATGTTCTCTCTGTTGGTTACACTATATGCCTAAGGAAAATAGAATACTATGTGATTTCCTTTGAGGAGTAATGGTGGATTTTTATCTATGTTTTTATTTTGGATGTATAGTGATTTGGGTTATTTATGGAAATTATTAATCTATCATAGAGAATATGTTATTAGGATAATTACTTTAAGTATTTGAATTTAAGAGTAATTGATGTTATTTGGAGATACAATTTAACATGGAAGACTAAATAATCAAATTATTCTATGTTTTGGGTTTCAATATTAGTTTGTATTATATTGATGGATTTTAAAGACAATTGTTTTTGAATGATATTTATTGAACTTTGGGTACTGTTGGTTTAATTTATGAAATTTAGATTTGTATTTATTTTTCTAAAGGATTATCCTTTTTGGGGATCATCTGATCTTATACTAACCATTTTGGTTTTGGTTAATCTCTAAAGACAAGGTAAATATATAGTTTATCCTTTTCGGATCATGTGATTGTCTAGATATTGATTTCAGTTCTTCAGTTGTGACCAAGTCATCTTGAATACTCATATTTTGAAAAAATGATGAGTTAGTGGTTGAAATTTATTAAAGGATGAAACTATACTTAAAAAGAATGTATATATCTTTATGTTATTAGTATATCTCGTTAATAAATTTCTCATCTTTATGAAATGGAACTTAAAATAAAAAAATGTTTTCCGTTTACTTTTCCTACTAGGAAACTAATGACCATTTATCCTATCACAAGTTTGTGGTTTTCTTGATGTCAACTTTATCTTGATCATGTTTTCTATCACTATCCATCAGAACTTGACACTTATTTTATCTTCCATATCCATGTTTTCCAACATGGAATCCTAGAATGGGTTATCGCAGGTTACCTTTTGTACTTATCTTTATTTCTTTTAAAGTGGTAGTTTTATGTAATCTTTTTCTGATGTGCGACTTTCAATGAATTTCCCATGAAATTTTTTAAAATTTCGAGGAACCAATTTCCAAAATGGGGGAAGAATATAACACCCCAAGACTTCATATTAAGTTTTTTTTAATGAAATTCAATATCTTGTGCTACACGCAACACTGAGTTTGAGCACACCACGTCATACCAAACCTGTCGTTCAAAATCTATTATCAATAGTATTAACTGAATTTTGAATTTTATATACTTCATAAAATTTTAAATTCAATATTATGTTCTTATTAGACATAATATAAGAACAAATTCTTTTTTCAGATAAAATAAGTATTTTTTAAAAAAATGAAATTTTATCAACTTCTAATGGAAAACCATTTTTAAAAACAATATTTGACACTTTTATATATATCATTTAATTAATATAAATTATTTTTTAGAATCGGATCATAAAAATTATTTTGAATAAATTTTTAGTTATGATAACTTACATATTTTGATGAATACTGAAAAATACTAAATTTTAATTGAAAAAATAATTTAATAAAAATTATATATGGGGTTATATTATATATTTGAATGGTTTAAAAGTGTATTTAGATTATATTTTTATAATTTAATTCAATTTAGTTCATTATAAGTAATTTAACATTTAAATTTTACATAAACACATGCCAATATTTTGATAGTTTTTATTTTTTTAAAACCCACTTTTCGGTTTTGACAACGGGAATTAATTTTAAATTAATTAATGAAACTTCAATGTTCTGAATTTGGTAAAATAGAATACATTTTTGAATTTATAATATAAAAATTAGTTTAGGGTGAATTTTTCGTATTTTGTTAGAAAACATTCAATTTTTGATGAATTAGGAAAAACAGAGAGTTATTGTTAAAAACCAACGTTTTATTTAAATAATTATTTATTTTATTTAAATTTATTTTAAGTTAAAATATATGTATAATTTCAATATAATTTCAATGAAATTCATTGGAGTATTTTTATAATAAAATTATATGTATAAAAGTTTATTTATCTTTTTACAGTCTTTTACCCACCGTTTAGAAGAATTTTAAAATTTGCATAAAACATAATTTTTCCACTTTTGTGAGTTGAATTTCAAAAATCCAAGAGACATGGCTGAATTTTTTATGTCAAATTTGGTTCAATAAGATGAAAATAATTATCGGTTAATGCTAACTTTTTTACTTTTATTTACCACTATTAAAAGTAAATAGGGCAATTAAGGGTAAAAATGATATTATAATTACCCTAACACATGTTCTAATTCTATTGGGTAATTTTATTTAGAACATAAACAACTTTAGGAACAAAATATGATCCTTTTTGACCCAATTTGATTATATTAGGACATTTATTATTATTTTATTTAAAGAATAGTTAAAAGAGTGAAATTAAATGTTTAATAACTAAATCATTTTTAATATAAGGTTTTATATAAGCTAAATTCAACTAGAAATATTCATTACAAATCATAAAATATTTCCTACATAATTGTATTCTATTTATTATTTTTATACATTAAATAATTAAATTTATTTATGACACTATGATGATGCAGTAATTACCTTATTAATGAAAGATTAAAATAATTGATATTATAAATATCTAAATAAATGTAATTAGAGACTTTGGATGAATTGAAATAATTTTATAGGTTAATTTGAAATGTTAGGGTTTATTAAATAAATTTTTTCGAATTAATCATGGTGTTATGATTTTCAGGAAAACGAAATACTAAATTATGTCAAAATTGACATAAATGTGTTTTTAAAACAAATACAATATTATTAGTTGATATATAATTTATAATAATATAAGGATCAGTCAAAGGGATTAAATAATATTATATATGTAATTAATTAATGACTTGAGGTTATATTGGAAGTTTAGAGTATGTTTATTAATCATATAGTGTACGAATACAGGAAGACACGGTAAAAGTTAAACTATTTAACTAAGTGTTAAATCTAAAATATAAGGTTACAATAGTAACCTAACCTTTTCTAAAACCTATAGGTTGAAGATTTTTCGACCCATACCAACCTTATCTTTGAAATAAATCATTTTGGAGCAATTAGAAACCAAAAAATATTTTATTATAAAATAATATTTCATGGTTTTTCAAAAGTGACCCTCACCTCTATTATAATAGTGTACTTCCCCTACTCTTAATATCACACCTCCAAATCCATTTAGATTGGACAAACCCTGACCAAATATCCTCCCAACTTACCTCACGTCAACCTAAAATCCTTAATTTTATCATAAAGCCAACCTAAAGATCCCTTTTGATCAACTCCAAAGGAAACACCCAGGGAAGATATAATAATTTCCCCACCCACTTTCAAGTTCTTTTCTTCTTCCACTCCCTCTTTCTTTTTTATTTTCATAAAAAATAAAAACTACAGTAGCTTCTACATACTGTGATTTTATTATAAATATGGTATTACCATATTCTTTATTCTATCCATCTTATAAATGATAAAGTTTCCATACGTGTGTACGTACGACTTACCTTCTTCACGCCGTGGTGTAGTTTGTTATTCAAAAACATAATTATTTGGATGGGAATAATAATGAGTATAAAAGATTTAAATAATAAATATAACATGATAATTATTTTGTATATATGATATACCATCCAATTACAAATTCTTTCACAATCAATATAATGATATTGTTGATCGTGCGTATGTACGGATTATCGTCACCACAAACGCGATGAGATTTATTCCCCTTCATAATTTTTCAATAATAATTTTCATTTTATAATTAAAAATAATGTTTATGAACATAATATATTTCTTTATACGAATACAATACATCATTTCCATAAAAAAACATGGCTTACGTATCGAACCATATAAAGGAAAACGAATTAGTTAACACCCAAAATGATGATACTACTGAAATATTATTAATAAAGAAAAATTAGAAGATCATATATGATATAATATTTATGTATTTGGTTCTTGTATAATTTAGTGACAATTATTTCACCATTATAAATGATTTTAACCTACCCTATACAAAGTAAGTGTACAAGGTAAGGCATTTCTTATCTCACTTTTAATTCCGTGGGATTTCCATTGTTCACCACTTATTTATTTCTTGTCATGTACTGTGTACTTCCATTTGATATATATTATAATGATTCTATTTATATTCATGGAATTATGTGATTCATTTTGTGGTTATTAACTTTTGGTCATACAACTCGATTGCTTACAACATGGTAAAAGGTTTTCATCTCCCTTCTTTTTTTCGTGATATTCATGCAATATTTCCACAATTTTCTTTTGTGTGGTGCATGTACTACCCATGATTGAATTAATTTTGTAATATAATTTAATTTATGTGTATTTACATCTTCATTGTATGATCCTTATATAATGGGGTGCATGTTTTGTAAGTCACCAAATCGGTAAAGGGAATTTCTAATTTTTATTTCCACTCATTTGGTTTTGAGCAAACATCATTGATTATTTTACTCCAAGATTATGTGTGAAATAAATATTTATTTATTTATGTAGTAATTTCTACTAAACTTTGTATGGTTGTTCTTATTATACACATAATCACTCCATTGATAAATTTTCATGTTATCAATATGAACTTGATAAGAGTAATCTTAACTAAATTTTCATTCATTGAGTTAAACATCCAAGTAATTGGTGTTGTTGTTACAAGAATATATGTGAATGTCCTCTGATTGTTTTACATAGAATAACCAATCATATTTAGTGAATTTATATTTTTTACACATAATTATTTCATTGATTTATCCCTAACGTAAGGATATGGTCTTCATAAGGGATTTCATCCCAACTTACATTCCTATAAGACTTATTTGTTGTTATACGCAAATTAACTTTTATTCGGTGTATATACTGTAATTTGACATAATATATCATTAATCCCTTTATTATCAAGATATTATTAAGTTTTTATTACCTCAATTACTTTTATTCAAGCGTCTCTCGTTTGGTTAGGAAATCTAACTAAAATATCATTTTAATTGTTTTAAAATTTTGTTCTTCTAAGTCTTTCTCATTAATGTGCATGTTTTAAAAATGGTTTTAAGGATTTATTTATATATACATTAATGTTTTAAAATTAAAATTACTTTTAAATGTTTCAAGGTGGTTTGATACACTTTGATTCAAAAATCTATTTTAAATAGATTCTTGATAAATAGTGATACTTGTAAATGTTTTCTAGTAAAAGGGGATATTTCTCTCTAATAGTTTTGATGATTATATTAATCTCTGTCAATATCCATCGTTATTATCGATTGAGGATAATTTATTATAATACAATCTTCCATATTGTATTGAATGAGTTATGTTTGACCGTGGATGTGTTATTTTTATACCATTCATGGTTTATGGTTAAATTATTGATATTTCATATGTTAGTTTTAATAAAAATGTTTAGATTATGTTTGACCCATTTATATGTGGAATGAATTAGACTTAGTAAGTGATGGGTGGAGCCCGATATAGCTCCTCGATGCATCAGTAGGTCTCATGAGACAAACTAGTGTCTTGGCACAAGTCCTTAAAAAAATTTATTTGTAGTCTTGGCACAAGGCCTCGACTATGTGGTTATAAAAACTGGCATTATGAATTCAATCATTATGAAATAGGCTTTTGATATTACATGTGATTATTCTACTAGTAGAATATCCATGTGAAAATGTAAATGGAATTATTTGGTTTATCTTTGCCATATTATATTGATGTTTATGTTTAAAAGGATTGTGTTCTAGTCTTATACATTACCTTAAATGTTTGTTCTTATTTATGGTAGTTTCCACTATACTGTTATCCATACTAAGCATCTAGTCTCACCCCTTTTTTATGTTTTATTTTTCCTAGGATGCAAAGAATTGTATTAAAATTAACCTACAGGAATAGGATAAGGTATATAATAGAATTTAAAGGGGACACAATGTTTTTTTTTTTGTATTTTATGATGTAATGTAAAACATATGTATGTATCTAGTACTTACAAGGATACTAAACTGATCGGTCTTTCGGGATATGATTCCTTGTATCATCAAAATGATATATAATAATGAACTGATTCTTAGTAACTAGGGTCGGGGTGGTACAGTTGGTATAAGTGGAAGTTTAGTACAACCCTTGGATGCTAGATTTAGAAAATAAAACTCTGATTAAGAAACACTACCCTAAGATAAACATTAAGGATGAGTATTGAAGAACATCCAAAATATTTGTTAATGTAAATATTTTGTTGGTTTTCCAAGAAATACATCCTTGTCTAGATACAAGAATGTAGAGGCGTCTCTGGTATAGATATACCTAGGAGTGAAAACTCTGACAAGGAGTATCGGGCTTGACCTGGGGTATCTTGGTTCACGACAATGGGCCTTGATGCACTCTTGGTTACAGAATTCCTGGGGGATATGCTTAGGATAATTCACATTTTCTTCACAAACCAATTTGATGTATTTTAATGTATGATGATAATAAGTAAACCTGATCAATATTAAGGTGTTTTAGATAGAAAATAATGTGTTATGATATTCTCTAAATGATGTTATGACTCACATTATGCTTTATTGTGTTAGTCAATGGCTGGATTCCCTGGAATTTATAGTAACATTGAATATGATGTACAAGGTGGGAAAAGTGGTTGAAATGAGTAATGAAAAGGATTGCTGATAGGTGTAAAAGATATCGTGTTAATGCCATATCAGTTTTCAAAAAATATGACCAACAACATATATATTTACCAACTCCTAGACTCAACAAATAAGAGAATGGCAGTGAATGATAAATGCTCCAGGAGTTGAGACCATGGAGAAAAGAAAGATCAATTTCAATCATGATGGAAATGCAAAAGAAGTCACCTAGTAAAGTGTCTCAATAGAAAAAAGAAATGATTTATATGTGGTAAAGAGGGACATAAAATAATAAATTGCTGAGTAAAAATGAAGAGTACTATGGAAGAAAATAAAAATGATCCCAAGAATCCATTTGCAGAAATTTTTCATAAATATAGGTGACTTGGGAATTACCTGAGTGAATGACCTATTCTTTTAGATAACCTCTTGGTTATGGAAGAACCTATGTGGAAATAAATGGATGGAAAAATGTTTAAAATTATTATAGGTCTTTGTTTATGGGATTACTTTGGAAGCCTTTTCTCTTGTATGAGTAACCCTTCAGTTTGTTATGTGAAAATTCTATACTTGGAAGAATTATCTTTTTTATTATAGTTAAAAAATACAATTTGGGTTTATATGATCCTTGAATTTGAGGAAATTAAATGTTATTAACTTTTTGGATGAAAATGTGAGGTAAGAGATAACATTTGTAGTGAAATTATGTTATGGTTATTTTGAATATTTTATTATCATTTTTGGAATGTTATAAAATATTTTTTTTGAAAAAGGAAAACACACAGACCATGTGACAACCCGTCACGTCGGACAAATCTGTGGGAATCGAACCCACAACCAGAGTGCGATTGGGATTTATCACCTACCACTGGACTACGTGAAGTCCCTAGTTAGTGTGACTAATTATTTTTTCTTAAATGATTTTATTGATCAATAATAATTTTATTTGGGATATTATGTATTATCAAATGTATATCCTTAGTATAGGAAAAAGATTTGGTGATTAAGTGATAAATGATATTTTGGAAGACATTCACTCTGTTGGAAACACTATATGCCTAAGAAAAATAGAATACTATGAGATTTCATTTGAGGAGTATTGGTGGATTTTTATCTATGTTTATATTGTGGATTTATAGAAATTTGGGTTATTTAAAGAAATGACTAACTTGTAATTGAGAATATGTGATTAAGTAAATTACATTAAGTATGCGACTTTAAGAGTATTTGATGTTATTTGGTGATACAATTTAACATGGAAGACTATATAATCAAATTATTCTATGATTTGGGTTTCAATATTAGTTTGGATTATATTGAAGGGTTTAAGGACAATTCTTTATTAAATTATATTTATTGATCTTTGGGTATTGTTGGTTTAATTTTTGAAGTTAAGATTAATGTTTCCTTCTCTAAAGGATTATCATTTTGGAGTTTTTGATATTTTACTAACCATTTTGGTTTGGGTTAATCTATAAAAACAAAGAAAATATATATTTTATCCTTTTTGGATGATGTGATTCTCTAGAAGTTGATTCTAGTGTGTCATGTGTGACCAAGTCATCTTGAATACTCATCATTTGAAAAAAAGATGATTTAGTGGTAGAAATTTATTAAAGGGTGAAACACTACATAAAAAGTAAGTATATCTCTTTATGTTATTACTCTATCTCATAAATATATTCCTTAAATTTATGAAATGTAACTTTAAACAAATAAATGTTTTCTATTTACTTTTCCTACTGGGAAACTAATGAAAGTTTATCCAATCACATGTTTGTGGTTTTCTTATTGTTGACTTTCTTCTGATCATGTTTTCCATCACTCTCCATCAGAACAAGACACTTAGTTTATCTTCCATATCCATGTTTCCATACATGGAATCCTCGTATGGGTTATCTCGGGTGACCTTTGTAATTATCTTTCATTATTTTAATGTTATAGTTTTATTGAATTTTTTTTAATGTGTGAATTTCAATGAAGTTCCCAAGCCCAATTTTAAAATTGTGAGGACACAATTTCAAAAGGGGGGAAGAATATAACACCCTGAGATTTCATAATAAGTTATTTTCATTAATGTAATTCAATAGCTTGCGCCACATGCAACACCAAGTTTGAGCACACCACGAATTACCAAACTAGTCATTCAAAATCAGTTGTGAATAGTATTAACTGAATTTTTAATTTTATATACTCTATATAATATTAAAATTATTATTACTTTTTTCTTAGACATAATATAAGAACAAATTCAATTTTTAAAATAAAACAAGTATTTTTTAAAAAATGGGATTTTACCAACTTCTAATGGAAAACCCTTTTTGAAACCAATATTTCACACTTTTATATATTCAATTTAATGAAATTAAATTCTTTTCTAGAATCAGAACTAAAAATATATTTTGATTAAATTTTGGGTACTTTTCTGGTAACTTTCATATTTTGATGAATACTGAAAAATACTATTAATTGAAAATAGATTTTTAAATAAAAATAATTTATAGTGCTAAATTATGAATTTTAATGGTTTTAAAGTATAATTAGATTATATTTTTATCATTTAATTCAATTTAGGTCATTATATGTAATTTCACATTAAA
The DNA here is from genome assembly GCA_963277665.1 of Viscum album. NCBI lineage: Eukaryota > Viridiplantae > Streptophyta > Magnoliopsida > Santalales > Viscaceae > Viscum > Viscum album. The sequence goes on from OY728145.1 coordinate 513,857,212, forward strand.
ATTTGATATAAACACATGTCAATCTTTTGATAGTTTTTACTTTTTAAAAACCCACTTTTCAGTTTCGGCAATGAAATTAATTTTAAGTTAATTAATGCAACTTATATGTTTTTAATTTGGTAAAATAGAATTAATTTTTGAATTTGGAAAATCAAAATTATCTTAGGGTGAATTTTTGGTATTTTTCTGAAAACATTCTATTTTTATGAATATTGAAAAACAATGCGTTATAGTTTAAAACCAACATTTTATTTAAATAATTATTTATTGTATTTAAAATTATTTTTAGTCAAAATAGATATATAATACCTATATAAGTTCAATGTAATTAATTGGAGTCAGTTTATAATAAAATTAAATGTATAAAATTTTATTGAACTTTTTACCGTCTTTTACCCACCTTCTAGAAGCATTTGAAAATTTGAAGAAAACATAATTTTACTACTTCTATGAGTTGAATTTAAAAAATCCAAGATACACTATTGACGTCATTATGTAAAAATTGGTTCAATAAGAAGAAAATAATTTTTGGTTAATAGAAACTTTTGACTTTTTTTACCACAGTTAAAAGTAAATATGGTAATTAAGGGTAAATATGATATTATAATTACCCTAATACATGTCCTAATTCTATTGGATAAGTGTAATTCGACCAAAAACAACCTTAAAAATAATAACTGATCCTCTTTGGTCCACTTGTATTATATTAGGTCATTTATAATTATTTTATTTAAAGAAGATCTAAAAGAGTTAAATTCAATGTTTAATAACTAAACCATTTTTAATATTGGGTTATACATATGATAAATTATACTAAAAATATTCATTAGAAATATAAAACTATTTTCTACATAATGGTAGTTTATTTATAATTTTTAGATATTATAGAATTAAATTTATTTATGACACAATGATGATGTAGTAATTACCTTATTAAGGAATGACAAAAATAATTGATATTATAAATATCCAAATAAATGTAATTTGAGACTTTTGATTAATTACAATAATTTTATAGGTTAATGTGATATGTTAGGGTGGATTAAATAAATTTTCTCAATGTAATCATAGTGTTATGATTTTCACAAAAACAAAAAATTAAATATTATCAAAATTGACATAAATGAGTTTTTAAAAAAATTATATATTATTGGTTGATATAATATTCCTAAAAATATAAGGTTCAGAAAAAGGGATTAAATAATATTATATATGTCATTAATGAACCACTTCATGTTCTCATGGATGTTTAGAGTATGTTTATTAACCGTATAGTGTAATAATATAAGAAGACATGATAAAAGTTAAACTATTTAACTAAGAGTTAAATCTAAAAGATAAGGTTAAAATGGAAACCCAATCTTGTAGAAAACCTATTGGTAGAGAGTTTTTCAAACCATACCCAACTTATCTTTGATATAAATTATTTTTTAGCAATTAAGAACCCAAAAAGTATTATATTATAAAATAATATTTCATAGTTTTCCTAAAGTGACCCTCACCTCTCTTGTAAAAGAGTACATCCACTTCTCTTTATTTCACACCTCCAAAGCAATTTGTCTCGGCCAAAACCCACCCAAATATCCTCCCAAATTCACTCACATGATCCTATATTCCTTAATTTGATCAGAAATGCAACCTAAATATCCCTTTTGATCAACTCAAAAGGAAACACCCGAGGAAGATGTAATAATTTCACCACCCTCTTTTAAGTTCTTTTGTTCTTCCACTTCCCCTTTTTTGGTTTCCAAAACAAAATAATAACTTCAATACCTTCTACATACATTGATGTTATTATAAATATGGTACAACCATATTCGTTTTTCTATCCATCCTATAAATGAGAAAGTCACCATACATGCATACGTACGGATTACAGTCTCCACATCATGGTGTATTTTGTTAATCAAACACTTAATAATTTGGATGAGTATAATAGTGAGTAAAATTGATGTAAATAATAAATATAACATTATAATGATTCTTTTTATATGATGTAATATCCAATTACATAAGATTTCACCATCAATATAATGATATTTTCGATCGTGCGTAAGTACAGATTACCGTCTCCATGAACTTTATGAGATACATTCCCCATCATAATCATTCAAGAATAATTTTCATTTTATGATTAAAAATAATGTATATGAAAATAATATAATCCTGTATATGAATCAAATACATCATATTCATAACAAACATGGCTTACATAACCAAGCATATAAAGGAAAACAAATCTGTTAAAACCTGAAAGGATGATACTATTGAAATATTATTAACAATGGAATATTAGAAGATCATATATGATATACTATTTATTTATTTTGTTCTTTTATAATTTAGTAACAATTATTGCACCTTTATACAAGAGGATAACCTACCCTATACTAAGGAAAAGTACAAGGTAAGGGGTTTCTTATCCCACTTTTAATTCCTTGATATTTCCATTGTTCGCCACTTATTTATTCTTTGTGGTGTATTGTGTACTACCATTTGATATATATTATCATGATTCTATTTATATTCATTATATTATGTGATTAATTTAGTGGTTATTAACTTTTGGTCATACGAATCGATTGATTACAATATGGTAATGGGTTTTCATCTGACCTCTTATTTCCGTGAGATTCATGCTATATTGCAACTATTTCATTTTGTGTGGTGTATGTAATGCCCAAAATTGAATTACTTATGTAATATAATTTAACTTATGAGTATTTACATCTTAATTGTATGATACTTCTTTCATGGGTTGTATGTATTGTAAGTCACCAAATTGTTAAGGGAATGTCTAATTTCGATTTCCACTTATTGGGTTTTACACAAACTTAATTTATTATTTTACTCCAAGATTATGTGTGAAATCGCCATTTCTTTATTTATATAGTAATTTCCTCTTCCCTTTGTTTGGTTATTCTTCTTATACACATAATAAATCCATTTATAAATTCTCAAATCATCGATATGAACTTGATAAGAGTAATCTTAACTCAATTTCCATTCATTGAGTTAAACATCCATGTAATTGGTGGTGTTGTTACAAGAATATGTGTGAATGTACTCTTATTGTTTTACAATAAATATCCAATCATATTTAGTGCATTTATATCTTCGACACATAATTATGTCATTGATTTATCCATAACCTAAGGATATTTTCATTATAAGGGATTTTATCTCAACTTACATTTCATTGATACTTCTTCGTTTTTATTCACAAATTCACTCTTATTTGCTGTATATACTGTAATTTGACATAATATATCATGAATAAATTTATTCTCATGATATTATTAAGTTTTCATTACATCAATTATTTGTATTCAAGCATCTCTCATTTGGTTAGGAACTCCAACTAAAATATCATTTTAAATTTTTTAAAAATTTATTCTTCTAAATATTTCTAATTAATGTCCATGTTTAAAAAATGGGTTTAACGATTTATTTATATGAAAATTAATTTTATAAAATTAAAATTCCTTTTTAAAGTTTCATGTTTGTATGGGACACTTTGATTCCAAAATCTTTTTTAAACTGCTTCTTGATAAATAGTGATATATTTCAGGGTTTTCAAGAAAAAGGGGGATATTTCTCTCAAATAGTTTTGATGATTATTTTCATCAATGTCAATATGATTCATTATTCATGATTGAGTCTAATTTATTAAAATAAAATCTTCCTTGTTTTATTTAATGAGTTATTTTTGACTTTGGATGTGCTATTTTTATACCATTCATGGTTTATAGTTAAATTATTGACATTTTGTATGCTAGTTTTAATACGAATATTTATATTATGTTACAACCTTTCATATGAGTAATGCATTTTACTTAGTAACTAAGAGGTGGATCCCTCTGTAGCTCCTCGATGTATCGGTAGGTCTCACGAGACAAACTAGTGTCTTGGCACAAGTCCTCGACAAAATCTTATTTGTAGTCTTGGCACAAGGCCTTGACTATGTGGTTATGAAGTCTATAATTATGAATTCCATCATTATGAAATTTGTTGTTGACATTAAATGTGATTATGGGACTAGTATAATATCCATGTGAATAAGTAAATGGAATTATTTGATTTATCTTTTCCATATTATGTAGAAGTTTAAATTTAAAAGGCTTGTGTTCTAGTCTTATACATTGCCTTAAATGTTTGTTCTTATTTATGACAGTTTCCAATATATTGTTATCTTTACTGAGCATATGAGATCACCCCTTTCTTATGGTTTATTTTTCTCAGTATGAAAAGAATTATATTACGATTAACCTGCACGAATAGGCTAAGGGATATAAGAGTGTTCATAGGGGAAAAAATGTGGTTTTTTTATTTCATGATGTAATGTAAAACATATGTATGTATCTACTACTTCCAAGGATAATAAATTGATCGGTCTTTCGGAACATGATTCCTTATATCATGCCAGTGTTATTTAATAATGCACCGATTTTGGGTAACTGGGGTCAGGGTGTTACATGTTGCATATTATCAATAAAATTATAATTATTAATCTATGATGTAATTTTTATATAAAATTAATAGAAAGAAATATATATGTACTAAATAGTATAAATTATTTTTTAGAATTTAAATAGTATATTTTAATGTTAATGATAATTTAATATCAATTTAATATTTTATAAAATCTGTTTTTAACAAGTGTTTAATATTTTATATCAATAAAATAATTATAAAATTTTATTAATATTATGTTAACATTATACAAATTATAAATTTATATGAAATAATATTGATATCGTTTAATTTTTAAAATAGTAAATTTTCAATAAAAATTATTTTCTTTTTCTGTATATTAATTTTAAAAATAAATTTATAATTTATTGAATTTTAATTAAGAAAAATGAATATAATTTCAAAAGGTCTAATTACAATGAATCTTACATTAATTTTTTTGGGTTATTATAGATTTTTTTTTTAATTTATGGAGTAAAATGATATATTTTGAAATAAAAAATTAATGTATAAAATCTTGGGTTAACATTTTATAATCTTATGTAATAATTTTCCATAAATGAAACTATTTTGGAGATATTCTTAAAATAAATATTATTTGAGTAAAAATAGTTTTTGTATTGATTTGAATGACACAAAATTTTTTTTTGTTTTTAAGACCAATCATTACCATGAAAAGAAAATATAGAGAAAATTTTAACCTACACATATATTTTAATATTAAAAATACTCATCATTTTAGAAAAAGTGTTAATATGAATTACATGCTATCATACTAAAATTAATAATTCATAACATTTAAAAATTTAATGAAATAAATTTATTATATTATTCATAACTATAATATTCAAATAATTTTTAAAGGGAAAATTCATTTTTTAACTCATAATTAAGTAACCATTGTAAATACTGGTTACCTTGTTAAAATGAATATTTTTCAACGAAGATCATTTTAAAAAATTTTATATCATTAAATTAAATGGATAAATTTTAAATTAAAACACTTATATGATGTTTAAACATATATATATTCATATTAACATTAACTTAAAGGATAATTGATAAGATTATAAAAACTTAAAAAATGTAATTTTATTTTCTATAAAAACACTTTTTATACATTATATGTGTCAATTAAAAATAAATATTCTATTATTTAAAAAATAAATTAGAAAATATATAGCTCAATTTTCGATGATCATATCATAATTTGGTATGAATGGACATGTTATAATTTTTTTATAATTAATTATTAACATGATTAATATTTAATCAAGATTAATAATTATTATAGTCATTATTCTAATGTGGAAGAAATATTACCCACCCAATTTTAATTTTTTGCTATCTAGAATAAATTTTTCATCCCGGTTAGTTATACCTACATATCTAACCAAAATTTCACCACATAATTTAAAAAACACTCAATACCCACCTAAACCCAATGTGATATAGTTTATCCCCATTTCCAAACATTAGTTTTTATGATAAATCCCTTACTTTGCACCTATAAAAGTATCATATTACAATTTTTCACCTATAAAAACATCTCACACCCATAAATTCTCTCATTCCACTCTACCAAAAATGATTTTATCATGAAGCTCCATATCCACTCCCTCTCTATAGTCACTCAATGGGGTTTCTAAGTTTCTAAGGAGTCCTTCTAAGAATTACGAATCTATTTATCATGTTAAGGGTTCTATTTATCGACATGTTTAACTAAGGTATTTAATTTGTGAAAATCCCCTTTGATATATAGATGTTTATTCTTTAACATGTTTATAATCAATCTTTCAATATCCAAATGATTCACCATTGATGATAGTCAACCTCTTAATATCTTTCAAACCATTTCATAATCTCTCTAGTATAGTCATCATGCTATCAAAATCAGACTCTCCTATTTTCATTTCTATAACATACTTTGTGATAATACATTTTTAGTTTCACATGATTATTCTTTAATCCCTTCATAATAAATTTGAAACTCTCCAAGGGACTCACTATTTATGATAAACCACCATTCCTTGTTATTAAACCCATTTCATAATTCATATTCAATATTCATCATGCTAAAGAGATTAATCATTGTTTCTCTACTACCACTTTTATTTTCATGCAATACCATTATTATATTACTTTTTTATTCCCATATGATTATGATTCCATGTTTTCATAAGTAATCCATTTCATTTAAAATTATTTTTTATTTATGAGAGATTTCCCTTTTATCTCATTAATCATTTTCCATCCATAAAAGATCTATTTTCCATTTGGAAAATCATTACCTATATTGTTCATTTTTATTCATACTTCTCAATGATTATTCTATTGAATTTTCCAATAATATAATTCAATGTTAATGCAAATTTTTTATTTATTATAATATGAACAAAAAAATGATTTAATTTTTTCTCTCTTGGAAATCCTTATAATTTATCCTTCAGTTAATATTTGAGAAACTATTATGAAATCGACTTATTTATCAAGGGATTTATTATACATATTATTTATGTATGTTTTAATTTTAAAATTTAAATCATATATTCATATATAAATTATAAGTTTGATTTTTTCAAGGGTGAGACCCAAATACATATCCCTCTAATGCATTGGTTATTATTTTTTCCAATGATATAATATGTATGGTTCATGGGGGTAACTAATGCACACTATGTTATCTAAAAGGTGGTATTGGAATTATATATCCCTAAAAACATTTGGTAAATAATTAAATCTCATTAGCTTGTTTGAAAGGGGATTTTTAGTTAAATCAATCCACAAGGGGACTCTGTACACCATGTTTAATAAAATGGTGAATGAACACAATTGATCATTTGACCTTTTCCACTATGTTTATAAGAATTATGAGTGAAACCAATCCACCATGGGAATCTATATATTTGTTTTTTGGAATTGAGAATAATCCCAATACACCACGGGAAAATGTCCAATATGTTAATGTGAATGGAGAGTGATCCCAATCTATAATGCGACTCTATCCACTATGATATCCTAGATAGTGAGAAATGAATTTTTCTTATGATTATTTGTTGTTTCAACATATTTATGATTCATTTTACTTATGATATAATTTACTAATACCTTGTTACAATGAATATATCACACAATTTTTCATGGTACATGTTTTTTATTTGATGATTATATGCCATTTGTTCATAATTTATATTTTTTTATAATTTTGGGTTCTTTTTAATAATAAATTTCACACTTTATCATGTTCTCACATATGCATATTCTCTAACCCTTGATGACATGTTAATAAGACTTCCATTATTGAGATTTTTAAATCACCGAAATATAATTTTTCCCTTAATTGAGTTAAGATGATTCATATAATGTTGGATATGTCTAGAATGGGCTCTATATGAGTTTGATAATGGTTAATTGTTCACAGATTATGTAAAAGAAGTTTCTAATATATAGTGCTAAAAGACATTAGTACAAAATATTATCATGTAAATGTGATATTATTGAGAGATGTATGTTTTAAATTAAGACAATGATATGTTTACTTTGGGTATTTATAATACCATACATTTATAATTCCTTATTATTTACATATAAATTTTTTATTTTTAAAATTAATATTCAGAAGTAAATTATCCAGATTTATCACATATGAATTGATTTGGAGGTTATATTATATAATAATTGATAATGAGTTAATAACATGTATTATTTATAAACATGTTTTGGATTTTTATTGATGTTTTCTAGTTTCCTATAGTTATTTCACTAAAAATGGGTTAAAAACATGTCTCTATTTCTAAAAAAATAACCTCAGCCTATAAAAAATTATCCACCTATATAATAAGACAAACATTATGTTAGTAATATTATATTGAAATAAATTAAATATTAATATGAAAGAATATATAAAAAATGACAAATTTTAAAAAAGACTCACATGATGTATACAAATGACACTATGCATTTTATTGAGGTGCGTTTGATTCAACTTGTCAAAATTTAGTTATGGATCATTTTCTTAGAGTATGAAAACATTGAAATGATTTTTCTTGGTATTGAGTATGTCAATTGTTATTTTTCATGAAATTAATTTCAATTTTAAATAAGTCCACCAATGGAGTCATATCAGTCACATTGTATATAAGATTGAAGTGTGGTTGATTCCTACATGTCACAAATGACTTATGGATCATTTTCCTAATTTATAAAAACTATATGAATTCATTTTCAAGGTTTTCAGTAGGTCAATTTTAATTTTTACAAAAATCAATGTAAAATTTAAAACCACGATGCACTTAGAGTCATAATAGTCACACCATGCAACATACTAAGGTGCACTTGATTTTATAACATTTCAAATGAATTATTGATCACTGACCTAATATATCAAAAACATATGGATGAATTTATTAGGTTTTGAGTGTATAAGTTATTATTTTATTAAAATTGATATCAATTTTAAATAGAAAGACACACTTGGAGTCATAAAAGTCACACCGTGCATCATATTGAGGTCAGGGTGATTGATACAACTCAAAAAGACCCATGGATCTTTCTCTCAACGTCTCAAAACAATCAAAAAGTCTTTTTATATATTTTAATTAGGTCACTTGTTCTATATTCCAAAATTAATTTCAATTTTAAATAAAAAATAAACTAAGAGTCATATTGGTCACACCGTGCATCATATTGAGGTGAATTTAATAAATACACATAAAAAATTACTTATGGATTTTATCCTAAATTATTAAAACAATATGAATGAATTTTCTCATTTTTTTGTAGGTCAATTTTCCTTTTTACAAAATATGATGTCAATTTTAAATTAAATTATGCACTTGGAGTCATAAAAATAACACCACATGTCATGTTAAGGTGAATCTAATTCCTACAAATCTAAAATGACATATAGATCATTTCCCAAAAGTATCAAATCATTCAGAATGTGTTTTATCATTTTGGTGTAGTTTATTTGTCCCTTTTACAAAAATTGATGTTAATTTTAAATTAAATGAATCACTTGGAATCATACTACTCACACCATGCATCAGATTTAGTAGTGGATGATTCATACCCCACACAAATGCCTCATGTATCATTTTCTTAAAGTATAAAAAATAATATGAATAATTTTTCTTAGTTTTTAGTACGTCACTTGTTCTTTATCATAAAAATAATGTCAATTTTAATAAAAAATACACTTAGAGTCATTTTGATAACACAGTGTGTCGAATTTAGGTGTGTTTGTTTCATGTACATAAAAATGGATTATGGATCATTTTCCTAATGTCTAAAAACAATTGGAATTCATTTTATTAGTTTTGATTAGGTTAGTTTTCTTTTTTATTAAAATTGACGTCAACTTTAAATAAAAAGATTCACTTGGAGTCATACAGTTCACACCGTGGGTTGGATTTAGGTGAGGTCGATTCCTAAACATATGAAATGACTAATGGATTATTTACCGATTTTAATGGTTTTCAGTAGGTCAATTGTCCCTTTTATTAAAATTACTGTCAAATTTAAATATAAATATTCACTAAGAGTAATACTTGTCACACAATGCATCAGATTTATGTTTAAGTGATTACTACATGTCCCAAATGACCCATGGATCATTTATCTAGTCTATAAAAACAACCCAAATTCATTTCCCCGTTTTTTAGTATGTCACTTATTCCTTTTGATAAAATTAATTTCAATTTAAAATAAAAAGACATACTTTGACTAATATCCATCACACCCCACATCATATTGTGGATTTCTCGATCCCAACACATGAAAAATTTCATAAGGATCGTTTCTATAAAGTATCAAAACAATTTGAATGAGTTTGATCGGTTTTGAGTATGTCATTGTACCTTTTTTCTAAAATTGATGTAAATTTAAAATATAAAGCCTCTCATGGAGCAATACCAGTCACACCATGCATCTGATTTAGGTGAATATGATTCCTACATGTATAAAATGATCTTTCGACAATTTATCAAAAGTTTAAAAATAATATTAATTAGTTTTTATAGTTTTGAGTAGGTATGTTTTAATTTTTATTAATATTGATGGCTATTTTAAAAAAATGGATATGGAGTCATATCAGTAACACCTTGTATCAAATTGAATTTAAAATGATTCCTAATCGTCCCAAATGACTCATTTATTAGTTTCCCAATGTATCAAAACAATTATAATTCATTAGGTTAGTATTCAGTATGTCACATGTTCATTTTACTAAAATTAATGAAAATTTAAAACAAAAAGACACACTTGAAGTCATATAGACACATCAGGCGTCTAATTGATGTGAGGTTTATTCATACACATACAAACTGACATATGGATCATTTTAAAAAAATACTAAAAACAAAGTGAATGTATATGCAGGTTTTCAGTAATTTATTGGACTTTTTACTAAAATTAATATCAATTTTAAATAAAAAGATGAACTAAGAGTCATATTGGTCACACTGTGCATCATATTGATGTTCTGTTGATTCATACATGCCTCAAATGATGTATGGATCATTTTCCAAAAGTATGAAAATAATATGATTGTATTTTCTCCGTTTTGAGTAGGTCAGTTGTCCTTTTTAATAAAGTTGATGTCAATTTTAAATAAAAAGGCACCCTTGGGGTACACCAGTCACACCTTTCATGATATTCAGGTATGGAATTTTCATAAATATAACAAATTATAGATGAATAATTTAGATAAATTATATTAATAATACAAATTCTTTTTATTGGATTTGAGTAGGTCATTTGAACTTTTTACTAAAATTAATGCCAGTTTTTAATAAAAAGACACACATAGAGTCAAATCTGTCACGTCGTGTATCAGATTGAGGTTGGGATGATTCATACACATCCCACATCACTCAAGAATAATTTTACTAAAATATAAAAACAATCCATATTCTTTATCTTATTTTTCGATATGTCACTTTTCATTTCTACTAAAGTGTCATTTTAAATTGAGAATAATCACTTTGAATAATATTAGCCACATCCTATATTGATTTTACATGGGACCGATTCCTACACATAAAAAATAATTTATGAATTTATTTCCTAAATTATACATAAAATCTATTTTTTTTTATTGTTTTGTAGTGATTGACACATTTTTAACTAAAATGTTGATTTTAAAATAATATGGGAAACTTTGAGTCATACCAGTCACACTGTACATTGTATTGAGGTGTTGATGATTCATAAACATAAGAAATTTCTTATGGATAGTTTTACTAAATTTTAAAAACAATATGAATGCATTGTTTTTGTTTTGAATGTGTGAGTTTTCTATTTTACAAAAATTAATGACAATTTTAAATATAAATATCCACATGGAGTCACATCAGTCACATAGGTTGTACGAAATATGTGCCTCTAATTCCTACATGTTCCAAAGACTCAAAATAATCCTAACATCCAATGTTACTATAATTACCATTGTCTTTATTTTTTGAACATCAAACACTACATATTGAGTGGATGTTCTTAGCTGAATAACCATTATCATTATTGAATACCAGAAGAGTGTATGAATCTATTCTATCCATTTTATCATGAATAGTCACCACAATGGTCACAAAATAATCCTCTTCAATTATAGTTTTCAATAATGAGAAAGGTTATTCGGCTAAGAACATTTAATCAATATGTAGTGCCGACATGTCCATAAAAAAATAAATGGAAGGAGTTGTAACATTGGCAGAATGAAACATGTTATCTCTTATATGGCTTGTTGTAGATAGTTTAAAGTAAAATATGATTTCCCAAAATATCTGTAAAAAAAATAAGTAATAGATAAAAATGATTAGGGAAATAACTTATAAATAGTAGATAAAATGGTGAAAAAATAATTATATTAGAAGTAGGAATTCACATTTTCATGGTGGTATAAATAATACATAACCCATTTCTTTATTCTCATTATTTTAGTTTTTAGAGTTGAAGTCTAATCTCTCACGAGCTTGAGAATCTTTGAAAAATCCACGCAAACATGAAAAAAAGAATCCACCTGTGTTAGAGAAAAAAATTCTAATTTGAGTAATACTGAAAATAAATAAATTAAATATAAATAGTAAACAATGCAATACATCTATGAAAGTCACATATTATGTTATTTTTGTAAATTATGCAATCATGTATGCTGCCCTACTATTTATATTAAAATCTATATCATTTTGTGAATATGATTATTTTTTACAGTCATATTAGTAATGGAAAAATATAAATACATAGTGGATTAAAAATATTTAAAATGAAATAGTAATTATCTTTGAAAATACCTCTTTGGGGATGTTAGTTTATTAATGGGATACGATCTCTCCAGTAAGTTTACAAACATAATAACCAAAATATTTTACAATTTTTTTAACCACTACAAAAACATTTTAAAAAATATTAAATTTGCTTCAATATGTGTTTTCATAGTGAAATATTATTCCATATACCCTCATACCTGTCAAATTGTAGAACCTGTTAGTCTTCTTATGCTTAATTCCTGTCCTCATGCCACGATTTCACAATACATATACACCACCATATCATAAAAGAATCATAATTAAATCATAATAAAAATTATATAACTTCAATTATAGTTATAAAATATAGGATTTAGTGGATAAAAAATTGACCAACACCATCATGTGTGGTCAGTATCTTGGGTATCCATGTAGTTAGTCCAGGAAATAAATATTTGGAGAAACCAAATTGAACAGAATGAGCATCTAATGTTAACAAAAACACTAAAACGAAAAATTAACAAAATAAATGAAAATATATTTGATTTGATTAAATTATAGAGTTTTACCCCATCATTATTGGCATTAAGATGAGTTTTTCAACCATGTGTTTGCATTTAAATGGGTTTTCTATGTATGCAACTATTTCATCCATTTTTTGACTCTATTTCTTTTTGTTATGTTGAGGTGGCATGAGAACTATTGAGTCCAATGTTTTTTCATGGGGAAATTCCTTGGATTGGTATTGATACATACACTTACAAAAAATATGAAATTTATTTATTCATATTTGAAATAGTATAACATCTTTTGGAAAATTAAATCATGAAAACATAACTCATGTATAAATTTCAAACTAAGGCTCCTAAACATTAATAGTTTAGAATTTCATTTACATTCTAAAAAGAAATCTATTATCTACCTTCCTCTACATACAATTTTTCATCAAAATAAACTATGTGACTACTACTATTTTGTAAATTTGTGTCTGCATGAACCTACAATGTTTGAAAATTTCAATTTTGAATAGGTGGGTTAAAGGTGAATCTGGAAGATATTTTCGATCAGTTGGTTGATAATTAATTTTTTTTGAGTCAATCCTTCAATTCCCCACCTTCCACTTTTCCATCTATAATAACATTAATCAGTTGAAAAAAAATTCCTTATTTATTAAAGGTAAATAATGAAAAATAAATTGGAAATAAATACCTCCTTATTGAAATGTGTTTTTACAAGTTCTGATAGCCATAAGATGAACGTTCCTACTAATTGGTCATCCTTAGGAATATCTTAATCATTAAGTGGAATAGGTATCTCAGTGCTCAGCTTATGTGATATGTTAATTTCCACTATCAAATGACCAATTGGAAGTGGTCTATTATTTATCTTGTCATATTGGATATTGAACACCATAGCCCTCACTACGAGGTGATGGGTTAGTGTTGATAAATATAAATTACAGTCATTTTCACCATGTAAAATATAAGTATAAGAAAGGTATCCATGTTTTCCTCATTCACATTTCATAAAAAAATTATTAAAAAGTTGATTACAATTGAATAAGACAGCTCTTTGGGGGGAATGTATCACCTCAATGCTAGTGGGGTGTGGCAGGATTTTCACACAATGGTTGTGATTTTCCTCCCCCCCAAACTATTGATATAAAATCAATCTTCCATTTATTTTTTTGAAAGTGAAGTTAATCATGGATTTATCTCTACCATTTTTTTATCATTATCCTCCATTTGTTTTTTTTCGAAATATATTTTGGGTGTCACCAAAAAATCCACACCTATAACACGACCACACTTTTTTTTCTTCTTCAAGGCCACCTATTGTAGGTGTTCATCTGAGACAAGTGTTGATTATTAATGTGACTATGTTAGATATAAAATATAGGAATATAAGTAATTATTTTTCATGTAATGTTGATTTGAAGAAATTTTTTATTATGTCATACATACACATGTTTCCCACACTTTTTGTGTGTTATAATGCTTAGAATCCCATCATTATTTAGAGGTTCCTCCTTCTATAGTGTATAGAGTAGGAGGGAAGTGGATTTGGATTTGGATTCGTCAATCTATATATAAATAGGGGAACAACATTAGGATGTTTTTTCATGTCACATAAAATTATTGCGATAGATTTAAAATATGAACCATTTTTTTTTGAAGTAAAACGTGCCTCATTATTTCATTACGATAGGGGTAAATTGGTTTTTCTTCTGATTCATTATTTTCCGTACTTAGTGGCTATTTCATAAATAAAAAATTAATAATCAAAGTTATCAAACATATATTATCAAACAATGTATTACCAGCCACAATATACCAAAAAAGACACATCCACACGATGGTTGGTAAACGCATACCATGCTTCTTGGGTTATCAGGTGTGCATACATAAGTGGTCGGTGCAAGATTATTTTCCCATAAGCATCTTTAATATTAAATCTCATTATAATTGTTTGAAATCCTATATTAATCCTTCCAATAACAATTAATACATATTTCATGTGGAATTCATCTACAATAGAATCACTCTGCAAGGTATTATGAAGATTAAGTCAATTTTTCATTATTTTATTTTTTAATAAAATAAATAAATTTTATCATAATGTAATAGTGATCTCTTCCCACATCAGTTTATTAAGAGAGGCCCCATCATGGTGACATGAATCTACATCAACAGGAACATGTTGCTGAGTGATGGGTCCAATGTAACTACTGACCATGGCCTTGTTGGGGTTGACATACTAGCCCCACACATTCCATCCAAACATAAATTTGATGCCATTGATTTTTACCTTAACGGGTTTTTTTTCTAACACCGTCAAACTATGAAACTCCTATTTTATTCTACATCATCGGTCCTTCAACACCTACCATTTCATTAGATTCAACACCACCAATATTTTGTTCATATGGAGCGGTAACATCAACATGTGTAGGCGGTCATTGTAACTCTTTATTAGGAGAAAAAATAGGTTGAGAAACCTATAGTTCCTCTAGAGCGATAGCATCAACATGTGTATAAGGCCATTTGACATCTACACTAGGAGAAGTAGCATCTTAAAAGAAATTTCGTTCCTCTGTATTCGGAGCACCAGCACATGAAGAACTATTTTTCTTAAATATGTGGTTTAACATTTAATACAGATTACATTAATATAACATGACACAAATAATAAAATTAGGCAACACAATTCATATTACAAAAAAATCACGCGATTATTGAACATTTTTAATGGATGAAGGGTTTTGACCCCTCCATATAGACACCTAACCCTTGGAATGATTGAAACACAATATAAAACTTTTGTGTGACTAGATTTAACTTTCTTGTATTAATAAGAACAACACTTAGGGTATTCTGGTTGTGACTTTTGGTCCTTCTGAAACTATATAAAATAATTCAGGCATGCATGTATTCTTTCAGAGATCATACCCATCGATTGTAGCATCCGTTTAGTGTCGTAGGTTTGGCTAGGGAGCTCATTATCTTCTCGAAGCATAATATTCAAGAGATAAAGTAGTTCAATAAAATTGTAATCACTCTATCTACTGTCTGCTTTCAAATTATACTATTTTAGTATATCTGACAATTATATATATTTATTAAAATCAACATATAATGATGTCTTTACAGAATAATTAAAATTATCAAACAATTTTGGGAAATCACAAAGTTTATCTTTGACTATCCTTATAAATTCTACAATAAAATCTTCATCATCATTCACATCTATAATCACATCATCAATACAGTATTATTCATATTCCACACATGTAATCATACCAGATGATCCATAAAACATATTTTTATCCTAGACACTATATACATTCACTTTATCCCCGTGTTTATTCCAAAATTTATTACTTTGATATATTATTTAAGAGATCAAGAGTTCTTCCAACTCATCTCAACTAATTATTCTTGAATAACAACAACCTAAACATGATAAAATATTTGCGAAGGTTAATATACAAGATCTTTTACAAACAGAAAAACTCTTTTAATCCATCTTTATATTATTTTATCATACAATTGGAATCCATCCCTTTTTTATTCATATCCATATTATTTGATTGATTAATATTAATATTTATCTAAATAAATACAAAAACTACATTCACTTGAAGATATATCTTATGAATATCTTAAAAGAAAATGGAAATATTGAAAATGGGTTTTTATCCCACATGATAAAAAAACTTATTTAAGGAAATTTATAAATATAGCTATTAAATGTTATAATTAAAGAAAAATAAAATTAATATTATTTCAAAAACCTTTTCAAAATTTAAAATATGAATATAGAATATAATAATGGTTTCAAAAATTCAAAAAATAAATTATAATATTTTTTAAAACAACAATTTGTACCATTGAGAAAACTAGGGTCGTCAAAAGAGACCAAAGGGATTTAATACAATGATGAGAGTGAATGTATTATTAAATTAAATAAGAGATTATATTTAAAATGTTGTGTCTAAAAAAAATTGAAATATAAGAAGTTGTTTTTAAGTGGTATTTTAAATAGATAGAAATAATCCTCTAACTCTTTTAGAATGTTAAATCTGAATTTGATAGTTTTGAAAAAACATAAGTAAATATTTTATCATTGAGAATTTGGGATATAAACTTAGAATTTTAAATGGGTTTACTTTAATGAAAATCACAAGGAATGGATGTTTTATGAAAAATCTTAGGTTACAAAGGTATCATTCAAAAACCCCTTGAATCTTTCCAAGCATAAAATATAAATATTCAATTCAATATGTTTAGAAATTTCCAAAAAAAAGATATATATCCATATTCAACTATGATCACCACCTATCATACCCATTTTACCATGTGTTATTTTCTTAGGGATTATCATATGAAATCTATTTTTGGATTAAATAGTGACTGTTTCATTTAAATCAACCTTCCGGATGCCTCCTATAATTCCTCTATAATCAGTCTAAGGAATGTATTTCTTAGTTTCCTCATAAAACATATGTCATACTCTCAATATTCTTTCATTCCCTTGGTTCTTGTTTTCAACCTATGGAGATCCAGAACGTACTTTTGGACTTTTGGAAAATTGACTTCGATGACATTGAAAGTTAACCTAAGTTGGTTCATTAAAATAATTTTTTAGTTTTTTTAATTATAATAATGAAATCAAAGAAAATGTTTGGTATAATTTCTATTATAATGAATTGTTTTTAATGTGAAATATCGAGTCTTACACTATCCATGTGATTTTATTAATAAAATAAAAAAATGAAAACATTGAATTCCAAATAAGTCTATTAAATCAATCACATATTTCCCTAATAATTTGAAAATAAATAATGAAATCCACCTTAAAACATTATGATTTTACCTTGCATATTCATTTAATATGGTTTTATATTTTCAAAAATCCAATATATATTTTAATTTATGGTACATTTATTTTACCATATTTTAAAGAATGAATTTATTCCCCAAAAAAACATAATTATAAAATCATTATAATTGAAAGAAGTATGAATGATGTATTTTTTCCCAAAATAAATGATTTGGATTTTTAATTTGATAAACTCATCACTAATCAAGAAATAACAAATATAGTTGAAATACATTTTTTGGGAAACCATGCATCAATTTAAATTCATCCATTGTGGGTTAATTTCATTAATTCGACACCGAATAAACATTAATACATTCCTGATACCTAAATTTATCTAATTATGGTGTGATACAACATTTAGATAAATTTGAATTCGACTATTATAACTATATTGAAAGTATAGTTTTTCAACAATAGACACATAACGAAAGAAACTAAGGACCCACCCAAATAAAAAACTGAGTATTTACATAAATCAAGAACATCCTTCCATTTTATAAAATCCAAGAAGAATTTAAATTTTTATCATAACGAATCTAGGGTTCCCTAAATCACAATCCCCCTTATACTGATTAAACCTTCAAAACCATTGACTAACAAAATTAACAAATTTTAGTGATTTACTATAGGAATCCATAATACATTACCAAATCATCAAAACATAATCTATTATCGGAACACATCCCCAAAAATTCAAATGAATTATCATACTCACCATTATCTCATAAATGAACCCAAATACCATAGGGATTCATCTTGTTGTGGTCTTGGAGTTCAGGTGTATTGGATATGATGTTCAAAACATATATGAAATAGAGGATAAAAAATAGGTTATGATGATGGGAAAAATCGATCTATGGTAGTGTATGAAGGAAGGGTTCAATCTATGATATTGAAGTGGTATTTATAGTGAACAACATGTGGTTAGGTTGTAAGGAATCATTAATTCCAACATTCAAACCACTTTAGAATTTATAATACATCAAACACAAAACCTATAACAAATCTGTAGTATAAGAAATACGATTCATGTGGTTGAACCCATATGTACAAGGCAGAGGATTCTAATTTAATAATTAAGATAGTAAAACCTAATGAATGAAATTAAATATTCTTCAATTGTAAAGAGTTAGGAATGATGATGATGTTGGAAGAAAGATGTAAATGGATTTGGTTGTTTTGAATCTAGTAGTTTTATGGCGCAGATAAACTATAATGGATTTAGAGAACATGATGTTTTTGGAATCTGGTTGAATTCCATTGGTCATAGTAATTACTCTCAATCCTCGAAACATCCTTTTTCTCACGGTCAATACTCTTGGTTGTTAAGAAAATTGATGACCCAAAACCATGTTTAAACATAGAGTTAAACTAATCTAAAGGGAATGGAGTAAGTATACACCCTAGTACTCACACTAACAAGATCTATATCAAACTAAGGAAAATAGAAATTCTTAATATAAATGAAGACAATAAACCCCAATATCTTTCCAACAATTTCAATGGTCATGAAAAAGGAAATAAGTAAGGGGTCACTATCAATGAAAAAGTTTAGGAAACCAATAATAATTGAAATTAAAACTATAAATACTTTACCACATCCTATTATACTTCATCACACATTCCATAGAATAATGAAAATCACCCATAATACTAATAATGAGAGGGAGATAAATAAAAGAAAATAAATACACTACGGAGGTGTGTTTAGTTCATGTCGTTTGGAGTGGCTAAGAGTTGTAAGCATGGGTTAATGTTGTAGAGCATGTCAGCGTGTGAAGATGAGGGTGTGAGACTGTGGGGGAGTGCTAGTGATGAGGGTGAGAGTGATAGATAAATAAACATAAGTGGATGATACCTTAAATTAAAGGGGTATTAGCCACAGATGTAGGGTTCGGTGGCAGTGGATGCAATAGTAAACAGTAGAGGCACTAGCGGTTGTGGCATATGTCGGGTTTAATGATGGAAGAGGTGGGGTCCGAAAGCGGTAAGGTGGGGTTCTATGAATACATAAGGCATGAAAGAAGGAGACTTTATTAGTGTTATTTCAATATTATCAAGGGAATACTTTTATCACAACTTTCCCAAAAAATGCTTATAAATGACAATTTAATCAGCACTAAAATATAAAGAGATGATAAAACTGATTGTTATCATCGCTTTTGTAGTGCTGATAAAAACACCCCTTTATCAGCAATTAGAAACACTAATAAAACGAGTGTTTATCAGTGCTAAAATTATAGCACTTGTAAATAATAGTATTATCGGCACATTTTTAGTTTTGATAAAGGGCTGAAGCATTAATTTTAAATAAATGAGTATTTATTTATAGTTATAATTATAAATAAATAAATTGTGATTTAAATAATTATAAAATTATAGCAACTATATTTATTATATTTATAATTATATACATTAAATATATTAATTATATATATTTAAAAAATTATATATATAATATATATAGTTATTACCATTTTATAATTTTTTAAATTAATGTAATTTTATTTAAATAATTATAAATATATTAAATAAATTTATAATAAATTTATATTTATTTAAATTAATATATATTTATATTTAATTAAAACTAAAAAATAAATATATATTTAAATAAAAAATTATATATATATATTGTTATATTTATAAATAAATATATGTTTATTTAAAAAATTATTAAATAATAATAAATATATTGAAAATATTAATAATTTTATAAAATTAATTAAAGAATATTCTTTATAATTATAACATTTAATGATATAATATTTAACTAAATAATTTTAAAAATATATTTTATTATGTAATTATAAATATATATTTATTTGTATGTATAATGATAAATAAACATATATTTATAAAATTATAATAAAATTATAATAACTATTTTTATTATATTTGTTATTTTATTAATATGTGTAATTAATATATTTATTATATATAATTATAAAATTATAAATATAACAAATATATTTAAAATGGATTTGTATTTATTTTAAAAAGTCTATATTTATTAATAATTATAAATATAATTTTATAATTCATTTTTTATAATTATAAAAAAAAATATATTTATAGCTACATTTATAAATAAATATATATTCATTTAGAAAATTATAAAATTATAATAGATATATTTATTATATTTAAAATTTTATAAATATATATAATTAATATATTTATTATAATTTTATACTTATTTAAAAATATCAATATTAATTTATAATTATAAATATTTATATTTATATAAAATTATAAACATTATTATATATGCTTATAAATGTATTTATATAATTATATATATAAAAATTATAAATATATCAAATTTATTTATTATACTTTTATAATTATTTATATATACGTGTTTATAAGGATAAGTATAAATAAATATATTTATAAATATGTCAATATAATTATAAATATATTTAATGATTTATAATATATTTATTTATTTTGATTTTTTAATTATTTAAATATTTATAGCGGTTTTTATATTTAAAAATTATTTATATATAATTGAAATTATATAATTATAAATATAATAAATATATTTTTTTAAATATTCTTATTGTTATTTTATAAGTATTTATGAGAACAAAATAAGTTTATGGGTAAAATATGAATGAATCATATAGGTGTCAATGTATAAGTGAACATGTTCAAAATGATGAATGCATAACATATGCATGTGTACGTCATCAAAAGATTCAGTAATATTAGCATTTGGAACATAGAAACATTTAATCATGTCTACAAATAAACTTATGACCGTGTAGCATAATTTATAGTCACACATCATTATATAAATAGAAATTATGACAATCATAACCATGAATATCATCATTATCTCATGAGATATAAACATGTGTATATATATTGAAGAAATTCATTAGAAATGCTTTTCAATATTTATATATCTTTATTAACAATATTAATTATAAATAACTATATTTTAAATGTATTTGTATATAGTTATAAATATAAAAAATATATTTTTTATTAAAAACATATTAAAATTTTATAATTATTTAAATATACATATTTTTTATTATCTTATAAATACTATTTTTAAAACAACATATATATATATGGATTATTAAATAATATATCTTAATATATCATATTTATATTAATTATAAGCATGGGTTTTTTAGTTATTGTATATAAATAAACATTATTTTTGAATGTAAATATAATAATTATATATATATATAATATTTTTTATTAAAAACCTTTATTAGTGCCAAGAACTGTTTTGATAAAGATAATCTTTATTAGTGCTAAAAAACACACATAAAGTGTACACATTTATCATTGTTTCTAAGAACTGATAAAAGACACATTTATTAACAACTTTACCTAGCGCTGATATAGGCAAGGCTTTTATGAGCACATTATTCTTAGCGCTGATAAAATCCCAAGCATCGCTTGCCCATATCTTTGGTAATACAAGAATAACAAGTTATGTGTATTCATCACATCATGTGCAACATAAGGGTTTCAAGGCTATACACAAATGTGATCCCAATTTAGCATGGTCATATAAAATATGCCTATCTATAATCATATTAATAAAAAAAATGCGTAAAAGAGCTGAAAAAGACAAGGAACTTCCTAACACATGGTTGTTTAGGTCAAAGTTGAGTTTTAAAAAAGCTATTATCACTTGAACCATACTCTTACCTAACCAGAAGATGATCAAACAATAATGACCCCTCATTTCCTTCAAAAACAAGATTAATAATAAATTTATACTTTTATAGATGAATCTAATGAAACCAAAAATGCGTCAATATTATCAATATTAGAGAAGATATTGACCTTTGAATTTTTGAGAAATGAAATAAAATAGAAGAAATAGGGAGAGTAAGAGATAGGGGATAGGTGTAATAAATATTTGGATAACAACCCCTGCCATGTGCACCACCCCAAATAAAATTTATAATATATTTTCATCAATTAATTTAACAATATTTATTATTTTCATCCCTTATTTATTAATTTAACCACTCAATATCATGCACCAACCCCCATCATCAAATTGGGTGCTACATGGACCTACACCACAAGCTCAAATTAAATATCTAATATTGGTCTTAAATTGACAGTCTCAAATATAGGGTTACATGGATGTTGATGACATGTCAATCTGATGAAATATGAAATACATATGATGGAAATAAGACTTAATTACCCAAACTAAAAACAATATTTTATAATAACAAAAATAATAATAATTATAAATAAATCTTAAAAAATAGCTGGAAGAGGTTCCATGCTACTTGCACTCATCAAAATCTCTGCACTTGCTACCTTAAGGGAAAAGCCCCTATTTATTGGTTTCCCTTTATGTTATCATTATTATATTATATAATAAATAAAATAATAATAACATATAACAAAAAATGGTTTATTTCTATACATAGAAGATTAATCTTCCTTCTACAAATTCATTATTAATAAATTTAATAATAATCTCACCATTCATTGTTTGAAAGAAATTAACTATTACAATTAAATTAAATAAAAAAATGAAAATTTCTTTATTAAATTAAATCCATTTAATACTTTTATTAAAGTATTATTTTATATAATTAATAATAATTATTATTATTATTATTATTATTATTATTTATTACTTATTTTTAATCTTCTTCACTATTAAATGTTCAACAAAAAAAACAGTCATTATATACCATGGAGTTAATAAATTAACCAAAAAATATCATTTCTGTGAGGAAAGTAATAATGTTACTATTCCTATTTAACCCAACAATAAATATCAACCCAAATATAAAACATTGATCATTAATTCAGTGAAAAAAATTACACATGTAATTATAATTTAAATTTCTCAACAAAAATAATAATAACAATAATTATTATTATAATTCTTGTGTGTGATGAGTCCAAAAACCATTTGTGCACAAATTTCACACCCTGCCAAGGGAAAAACCACATCCTAGACATAATAGTGGTCTCCAATTGGTCATTTGATGCACCATTTGATAGATATTTATTATTTATTATTTAAAAAATTGATTACAAAATTAATTAAATATAAAAGGGTTTTATCACGTGAGATGTTTCTAAACACATTACTTGCGTAAAATTTATAAACCATTTAGGGTAAACCCACCGTTCTAGACCTAACAGTGGTATCATATTTTTCATACAACACACTGTTTGGGAGATATTAAAATATTTCTAAAAATAATAACCTAAAAATTATTAAATAATTTATTCTCATGAGGGAGCCATCCGAACATATGGCTCATACAGATGATATACACTATATAGGGTAAACACCACATCAAAGATCTAATAATGGTTTAAAATTTCTTATAAGACACAAAATTTTTGAGTTATTCAACTATTTGAATATTTTTCTTTGTGAAAGATGTAGTTGATTCCTCAGTTATTAAGAATAATAAATCAAACCAAGGGTCCAGGGAGGGAACAAAAAACAAAGAAAACAACCAAAAGCATAAAATCTACCTACTTATCTCTTTCCCCAAATTTTTACATAGTTTTATTTCTTCTTATCAAATTTTGTAGCAGTCAACACTTCCACTTTCGCGCCCATAACCTCTTCTCCCCATACATTATGTAAGTTCATTAATACTTTCAAATAGGGTCTCTACATTTGTGATTTCTTAGTTAGAGTCAACTATCTGTGTTGCTTTGATTCTTTCCGAAGAAAAGCCCATAGACATTTAAGCCATCATCTATTCTAAATCCATTGGTCTTTCTTAAGGAAGATTCTCCTAGTTTTTTTTATTCTGTGTCTTTTGTGTCAATTTTATAATCAATATTTTGTTCTGAATAAGGATAAATAATAACATACGTTGGTTTTTATACCTCCACTTTGGGATCAACCGAATACCTAGCCTTTTGATAGGAAACAAGTTGATAACCCTCATTATCCACAATAGGTTTTGAATAAGAAGAGAAAAACTTAGAAGTGACTGGAGGATTCAAATTTCAATAATTGATTACCCATTCAGTTATCAGAGGCATCCATTTTTTCCATCGAATGATGAAGATCAACTGCATTTTGAATTTCTTTTTCATTGATCTGATCCAAAATAAAGCCGTTGTCACTACCTGGAGAATGGGGAGTATCATAAATTTTAATTTTCAATAAGATAGAACTTTTTCCTTCAATAATGTTTACATCCATATCTTTGGAGAATATGGAATCCCATGATTTATACTTCATCAGAGATTCCACTAGACACCCCTTTCTAGGCTCTTGGGAGTCAGGAATCAACACATCCTCAATGTTTGAGTCTGGATCTATGAGGGAATATCTATCTTGAGAAATAGGATTTTTCAAATATTCAATTTTCATGTTTGGCTTATTTCGACAGATATTGGTTGGATAACATCTCATCCCACAACCCTCACATGTGGCCTTCTATCGACATTTCTCCAAATAATTCCCAACAAATATACATTCAATCCAGATAAGTGGCTTTTATGTACTCAATATATATTTTGATATTATTAGAGGGGGTTTAATGTGTTACCTTTTCAATTAGTGTGGAGATGAGATAAATCTTCAATATAATATCAGAAAAGTGTCCAAACTGAACATCCTCCATCTCTTTGTTGAGTCAGATGTGAGTCCCAATAGTCGTGCCAATATGATGCAATATCTTCATATGCCAAAGGTCCCAATTAATCACATGCAGATGAATCCAAACATGAAAAAGGGAATTTATTGTGCGTGAGACACTGAATTACAATGACCATTTGAGTAAATCCTTCCATCTAGGTTTAAATAGTAAGTAACTAATTCCCCATTCTTGATGCTTCAAGTTGTTTTTAGGAAAAAATATAGTGACCAAATACACAGTCAAGAGAGACAAATTTCCATTTATAGGGTAGAGATCCAATATTTACATACATGAAAATTATATTTCTTTTTTGAAATACACAATACAGGACACAAATAGATTCCCAAATAATGTATTACTTTAGTGTTTTTGGAAACTCGGAGCATAATCTTCTAATCATGGTGAAAGATCTTCAACATCCCCCATTAAGATATTATCTTTTTGTTTTCTTACTTAAAACCTTTCTTTATATCCTAGGGAAAGAAAAACATAAAAAACTGATCTAAAACTATCACTAAGTGTTAACATGGATAAAGTAAAACAAATCATATACATTTGAATGTAAAAACACGAACATAATGTTTAAAAATCAAAATCTTGAGTTATGAAATAAAGCATGGATGTACAAAAGGAATAAATCATAAAAGAACATTAATCATGATTTAATATCATTTGAATTAAACATGTAATTATGTAAAACTTATTATCCCATAATATTATTTCCATATTTTTAAATGAATTGATTCTAATACCATCATAGTGGACAAAGTCCATTACTAAACTGAGTTTACTTGTCATTCCAGCCTTGTATTTCTGAACCATATTTACTTATAGTTTCAGTCATGTTTATCTTATGAGATATAAGTCTTTACCCAATGCATTATAGAGAGAAATAGGTCCCACCCCTCTCCTAATGAAATCATTCTTACATGTTCCACAAAACATAAATCATTCATCATAGCATAACCTAAGAAATAAAATTGGTTTCTTAAATATCATTTCATCAAAACATAATCCATATAAAACATCATTACATCATTAATGAAATAAAATAGTAGTAATAATAGGGATAGAAACAAAACCCTATTTAATATAATCATCCTATATGGAAAATAATTTTGATAAAATAGATGAACATAGTTCTTGAGGAAAATATCATTTCTTCTTAAAAAATATTTTATTTTATAAAAATGTCAAGAAATTTGAAACGAATAGAATTTAATTGAAAAAAACATGAAATATTGTAAAGTATGTTTCATGGAAATAATGCATTATGAAAGCATAAATATCCTTCCATTACATATATGTTAAAAAACACTCACCTCATACTTTTACCGGATAAGCCAAAAAGTACCTCTTATGGTAAAAAAAGAATGATTCCTTCCATACCATGTAGTAAAAGTAAAAAATTTGGTAAAAATGAATTTAAACATACATAGCTAAATAATAAAAATTTTATGATAACATTATTAGTAATAATGGACATGGATGATAAATATATCCCTGGTAAATTCTTATGTATAAACAATCTCAGATTAAAATGAGATTGCAAAATTATCCCTTACCTTAGATTTGATACTCTCTGTACGAGTCCAAAACATCTGTATAATGTTTTTAAACAAATAATTAACTTCAATCACAATAATAATAATAATATTTATGATATCATATATTATTCTTTTATGACTTTATATTACCAGTTTATTAACAAGTCCAAGTTAATGCAACATTTCGGGTAATATCGCTTTGTTTATCGTACAATTTTTGACTTGTTATTCTTGATCATATCACAAATATCATAATTTAATTACTTCAAGAATGTAAAACATGATATAAATATTTAATATATTTAGTATATAAATATATATATCATAGATAGATAAAAGAAAAGGAATACACTGTTCATGGAGACTGTAGGCCATACATATGCATAAACATTGTTTTTGTTTCTTTATTGAATAAAATGGAAGTAAGTAAATGATATATATATATATATAAATTAAGTATAATTATTATTTCATATATTTCATGATTATTTATAATTTATACTTTATAATCATTCTTTAATGGTTAACGTGGAGAATGAATCTCAACGCGTCGTGGAGACGGTAAGCCGTACGTATGCACGAGCGATGATATTGTTCTCATAATTATTGAATGGAATTGGTGTGGATGATGTATAATATCTAAAAGTTATTATAATATTATAATAATCATATATTGTTATCATTTACACCATTATACCCATCTATGTAAGGTGGTGGTGAAAACAGATTACACCACAACATGGAGATGGTAAGTCGTACATACGCACACATGGTGATTTTGGGTTTTGTAGTATTGATAGAAGGTGAAGTAGGGTTGTTTCATATTTATAATATCATATAATTATATGAGTGATACTTATTTTATTACATTATATTGAATCAATGATATAAGAGGATATAGAATAAGAATGAAATTTGAACGAATCGGTAGAAGAGATTACCTCTTCCTTAACATGCCTCCTTTAAATTTCTTCTTATGGAACTAGAGTTGGTCTTTTGAAATGAAAATAACTTATATAATGAAAATATGGAAGTTGATAAGAGAAATGGTTAGGTTTTGGTCAAGATTGAAGGCTCAAAATGGAGTGAGTATGAGAGGGAGGATGTTTCCTTTTATAAGAGAGATGTGGGGTACTTTAGATAAGTCTTAAAATATAAATTTATTATAAATTTAATTTATATTTAAAATGTTCCAAAAGTTATTTAATTATAATATAATATGATTTTGGTTCGAATACCCATAATCTAATAATTTTTAGACATGTTTGGAATATATTATTATCCTTATCGTTTTGGTTTAACCCTTATTTTACCCTTTTTAATCGTACTGTCATATCATGTTATTTACACATTGTGGGTTAATGTAATTACCATGTCATGTCCAAAGACCCACAAAAAGTTATTTACACAATATTTGGATTTATATTAACCATTTGGCCAAATACTATATTTTTATAAATTTAATGTCTTTAATAAAATATTTTATGTTTTAAGTTATGAAATTTGCACATTTTGGATACTATTTATACTTTGCATTTTGTTAAAATTCATAACAACCTTATAACTTCAAACCAAATTAATTAAAGCATCCATAATATGCTAATGGATTCAAAAAAAAATTATGTATGGATTCAGAAGGTTCAAAGTAAATTTATTTTTATATTTATAAATTCATTTATTTTAATCTTTCATTTATTAGGTAACCACTTCATCAAAAGTTTGTCAGAAATAAATATATTTATATAATGTATAAAATTTAAAAATAAAATACCATGATTTAGTAAATAATTTTATCTTACTAATTATTATATATATATATATATATCAGTTATATAACCCTATATTAAAATAGATTTATTAAATGATATATGTTTAGGTTATAAATATCTTTAATTTTTGTTTTTTCTTATTAAATGTCATTTTCACTTCCAAGTGAATCCATGGGGTCCCAAAATACACCCAAATAAGTCCGTGGTAGAAAATAGATATCCAATAGGATTAATATATGTGTTAGAGTTATTTAATATTATTATAATATTTTTTTCTTACAATTATTTAGTAGATTTACACTTTAACCATGGTAAATAAATTAATTTCTAAAGTTACTATTCATAGTGTCCCAAAACAAAATGAACTTATTTATACAATTTGTAGCATATGATTCCAAATATGGAATCTGTTTTTCAAAACTAAAAACAAAAAAGTTATAGTAATTAATTTAAAATTAATTCTGATTGTCAAAACCAAAAAGTGGGTTTTAATATGTAATATCTATCAAAATATTGACATGTGTTTATATCCAATTTAAAAGTGAAATTTTATCGAATTACAAACATTGGATTAAATGATAACAATATAATCAAATTAAACATTAAATCCAACTAAAAAATATTATAACAATATAAATGAATTAGATAAAAATGTAGTTTTAAGTTAAAATGTAGTATTTTTCACTATTCATTAAAAATGTAATTTTATTTTAAAATTAACAAAAATTCATAAAAAGTGATTATTTTATCTATATTCAAATGAAGAAGTTTATTTTCTCAAATTTAACTTATAAAAGTGCTCAAAAATAGATTTAAAATGTGTCCACTATCAAAAGTGGTAAAACTGTATTTTTATAAAAATTCATCTTTTATCAGAAAAAATGACTTTTTTCACATATCATGTTCTATAAAATGTGTACGATGACTACTAATGTTAAATAAAATAAAAAATTTGGTTTTTAATATACATAAAGGCTAGTTTTTATCCCATTAAATAATAATATTTTAATCATATATCGTTGTTTAGTGAAACTCGGTATCGCGTACCATGCAAGCTATTGAGGAAGGTCACTCCTATGTGTAACGCTAAACAAGTTAGCATTGAATGTTGTGAAATATTATTTTGGTGTTTCATGTAACATAATCCAAGCTTAGTTTATTTATAAATTGAAAAAAATCAATACTTAGTATTACGTGAAATGAATTCAATCAAAAGAACTTGAAATTGCATGCAACAAAAGCCAATAATATTGTTGTGTATACAACAAGATAATAATATGTAGTGTATAGTGCATGATAATCTTGGTGTAGCATAAAACAAAATACATAAAAGAAATTAAAAAGAATCTATCCCATAAAATCTCTAGGTGTTTCATTTTACCCTCCTTAAAATGAATTTCTTACTCGAAAGTCGTCAGGGTCATAAATGTTTTTCTACTTGAAATATTATTTCATAGAAACCCACATCAAAAAAATGAATACAAAAACATTGTTTCAAAAAGGAACGTTAGAGATATAACGGTTTCCAAAAGTATCCATTCATTGGGTTTCCAAATAGGAGAACATAGGAAGGAAGTTAAAACATGGATATGGAAGAGAAATCAAACCATCAATTTCTAATGTATATTAATAGAGAATATGCTTTGGAGAAAGTTAAATACCAAAAAACCATAATCTATGATGATTTAAGGGACCATATGATTCATCGGATAAGAAGTTACTAGGTTAAATTTCTTTGTTTTCTAGATCCTTTTCCCAAAGTTTATGAATTTGGCATGATAATAAATACTTACTTGAATTTGGTACGATATCACCATTGTTCATGACTTGAATAATTTAAAATTTTTATATTAAAATAATTAAGTTGAATTTGACATTTGTGAAGAGTTATCATATCATGAGATAGAATTATAGGCCATTCTATCTATCCCTACAAAATGTTTAGAACAGGTTATCAAATAAACAGAAGTCTACCTATAGTGAGATATTACATTAATCTAACAAACATAAAATGGAAAATAAAATATACTATCCATAAATGGAAAACATTAAAATCCTTCCAATAACTAAAAATATAAAACATTATAAAGAGGTGAACTAAATATACTTAACATTTGTTTCCCATATCTCATAATATAATTCTTTGTTGTCACATTCTAAAAATGTGAATACCTTAATCACATATTATTTAGAAACATGAATTACTATAGAACCTTAGGGAAAACATGAATACTATCCAAAGCTAACAATTTCCACATAACAAAATCCCAAAAATTCAATATAATCACACCATGTCATCACTTTATCCTTATATCAGTCATAACCACATCAATACTATCAAACATCTCATTATCTTATTATCCCTTCATTATGAACATATCATGAGCTTTCAAAAAATATCTGAGTACCTTTCAGGGATACAGGTAAGATTCAACATATACATTCAAATAATTAAGTAAAAAATATTGTAACAATCCTTATATGTTTCTTTATTCCATAGTACAATTAAATTACTTATACAACATTAATCTTGATAAACATTAAATCATTCCACTAACTTCTTAAACCATTGACCGAGTTTATTATTTTATTCCACAACACTTGTTTCATCATTTGTAGTCTCTTAATCATCATAAACATATATACTACCCATACGACCATGCCGATTCGCATCATGATTTTTTTCCTTAGGGAATCTATTTTGATATTTCCTGTACTTTCCACAGTCAAAACATTTAACAACTGTTGATGTCATAGTAATACCATTATCTTTGTCCATTGTGTCAAGGAAACCTTTAACTTAGAAATTACCAGCTTTGTGTCCTTTTTTCATACCCAAATAATCTTCTAGTTCCTTTGAAAAATTCTATTTGATGCCCCTTCCAACATTATTTACAGGAAAAAATTGAACTTTCTTTCCTCCATGATCACCATGAAACTCCATCTTTCTCTTATCTGTTGCTTCTAGAATCTCTCAAAATTTGAGATTTTCGATCATGTTATGAGATATGTGATTAGGAATAATAATGTTTTTTCTCATTCCAACTCCCATTTCATTTGGTTTCTCAAGAATAATATCATTCCATTGTCCATTATATTCTTCATTAACATGAATCCTCCTATTTTAGAACATTTTCTAAAACCCAAATAAAATAGCATGAGAGAACAAAATCATACTATTAAAAAATATAATCAAGAGGGATTACTTTCAATATATAACATATTAATATTAATCCAAGGTTATTCATGATCATTAACATAATTCTAGGACTGTAACCTATACATATACTTAACTATAGGGACATAACTAGACATACCATTGAAATATCATTAGGTATATCACTAAAACATTCACATCCTAGTTTCCAAAGGATAACTAAACCTTCACTCTGATACCAACTGTAGATACCCAAGCTTGATGTGCATGTACATTACATGTTTTTTGTAGAATAATTAATACATGACACAAATGGATTCCCAAAGAACGTATTAGTTTAGTGTCTTTGGGAACATGGAACATAATCTTATAATCGTGGTGAAAGATGTTCAACATCTCCTATAATGATATGCCCTTTTTGTTTTCCCACCTAAAACCATTCTATACATCTTGGGAAAAATAAAACATAAAAAGGATGACCTAAAATTCTTATTAAGGTAAAAAATTGGGAAAATAAAACTAACCATATAAATAGGAATGTAAAAACAAGAACATAAAATTTTAACATCAAAATATTTAGTTATGAAATTAATTTTGGTAGTACGTAAGGAATAGACGATAAAGGAGCATTAGTCATGATATAATAGCATGGGACTAAGAAATTTCACCGTGAAAAACTGAAAATAATTTAATATTATTTCCATATTAGCCATGTAATTAATGCCAAGACCATCATAGTAGAAATAGTTTATTACTAAACCGGGTTTACTTGCATTTCCATCAATGTATTACAGAACCCGATTTACTTTTTATTATATTCATGTATGTCTCATGAGATATAAATCTTTACCCATTTCATTAGAGGGATATATAGGTCTCACCCATCTCATGATGAAATCATTCTTACATGTGCCACAAAACATTAGTCATTCACAATAGAATAACCCAAAAAATAAAATCGGTTTCTTAAATATATTTTATTTAAAACATAATAAACATAAAAGATCATTCCATCAGTAATGAAATAAAATCATAGTAATAATAGAGATATAAACATAACCCTATTTAAGAGCATCATCTTATATGGAATATAACTTTGATAAAATACTTAAACATAGTTCTTGAGGAAAATATAATTTATTCTCCAAAAATGATTTTTCACCAAAATTCAATGAAATTTTAAAAGAAAATAATTTAAATGTATATAAACTTGAAATCTTGTAAAAGAAGAATCATGGAAATAATTTTTTACGAAAGAATAAGAAACCATTCATTATGTATATGTCAAAAAATCATTCTCCTCATACGTTTTCCAAAAAAGTCAAAAAGTACCTCGTATGGTACACACACAAAATATTCTTTCGATACCATGTAGTAAAATTATAAAATGAGTAAAAATGACTATAAACATACATTGAATAACAATGAACATTTTTTTGATAAAGTTATTAGAAAACATTTATATGTATGATAAATATATCCCCAGTAAATAATTAGGTATAAACAATCTCAGATAAAAACGAGGTTGAAAAATTATCTATTACCTTAGGTCTGATCCTCTCTGTACAAGTCGAAAAGTTCTATATAATGTTTTTAAATGTATTATTAACTTATATCAGAATAAAAATAATATTTATGATATTATATATGATTATTATATGACTTTATATTACCTGTTTATTTACAATTCCAAGTTAATGAAACATTTTGGGTAATATCGCTTTGTCTATCATACGTGTTTTGACTTGTTATTCTTGATCATATCACATAGATCATAATTTAAATATTTACAGAATATAAATCATGATTTATATATTTTATGTATTCAGTATATAAATATATATATAATAGATAGATAAAAGAAAAGGAATACACTGTTTGTGGAGATGGTATGTCGTACTTATGCATGAATGCTGTTTTCGTTTCCTTGTTGAATTGAATGGAAGTAAGGATATATAAAATATATATATCAATATATAAGGTAGAATTAATATTTCATATATTTCATAATGAATTATTATATATAATTTATAGTCATTCTTGAATGGTTAAGGTGGAGAATAAATCTCATGACGTCATGAAGACGGTAATCTGTATGTACGCACAAGCAATGATATCGTTCCCATAATTATTGAATGGTATTTTAGTGGATTGTGTATAATACCTCCAAATATTCATCATGTTATCATAATAATAATAATATATAGTTATTATTTACACCATTATAACCATCCATGTATGGTGGTGGTGAAAAACTGATTACACCACGACGTGGAGAGGGTTACTTGTACGTATGCACGCACGGTGATTTCATTTTTCAGAGGATAGATAGAATGTGAAATAGAGTTTTTTAATATTTATAATAACATATGAGAATATTAGTGATACTTTTGTTATCAATTTATAATGAAAAAACTAAATAATAGGATTTAGAAGAAGAAATAAATTTGAATAAATTGGTAGAAGAGATTACCTCTTCCTCGATGCGTCGACTTTAAATTTCATCTTAGGGGACTAGAGTTGGTCTTTTGACAATAAAAGAACATATATAATGTTACATGGGATTTTTATAAGAGAAAATGGTAGGTTTTGACCGAGCATGAAGGCCCAAAATGGAGTGGCGGAGAGGGAGGATGTTCTCTTTTATAAGAGATAAGAGGGGCACTTTAGAAAAGTATAAAAATATTAATTTATTATAAATTAAATTTTGATTTAAAATTATCACAAACTTATTTAATTAGAAGATAAGATGATTTTTTTTCAAATAACCATCATCAAATAATTTTTATAGATTTGTTTTATATTTGTTTATCCTTATCCTTTTTGGTTTAACCCTTATTTTACCCATTTTAATCTTACTGTGATATCATGTTATTTACACATTATGTCTTAATTTAATAACCATATCATGTAAAAAGACTCAAAAAATTTATTTATGAAATATTTAAAATTAGATTAAAAATTTGGATTAATCTTATATTTTTAGAAAATTAATATCATTTAATAAATTATTTTATTTTTTAAGTAATGAATTATTTCAATTTTCAATATTATTCATACATGACTATTTTTTAAAATAATTAACAATGTTATTATATAGAAAAAAGGTATTAAATTATCCCTAATATGTCAATTTAATCCTTAAAAATCATGTATGTAGTTAAAATGTTAAATTAAATTTATTTTAATATTTTTAAATTCATTTATTTTAATTTTTCATTAAAAAGGTAATCACTACATAATAATTGTGTCCAAAATAAATATATTTATATAATGTCTAAAAATTAGAAACAAAATACCACGGTATAGGAAATCATTTTATATTTCAAATTAATATTTATAGTCATAGAGATAAGATATACAACCTTATATTAAAATCAATTTAGTATAAGATATATGTTTAGGTTATAATTATCTTTAAATTAAATTAATTATAATAAAATTCCATTTTCACCTCCATGTGATTCCATGGTGTCCCAAAATTCTCCCAAGAATGACCATGGTTGGAAATATATAATCTAATAGAATTAGAACATGTGTTAGGGTAGTTTAATATTATTATAATATTATTTTCATACCCTTATTTAGCATATTTTACCTTTAACCATGGTAAATAAAATAGTCACAGAAGTTACAATTCATCAAGTACAAAAATAAAAGGTACCTATTTATATAGTTTGAACCTTATAATACCAAATATGGAATCCTTTTTTCTAAATTCAAAACATAGAAGTTACAGAAATTAATTTAAAATTAATTCCTGTTATCAAAACCAAAAAGTGGGATTTTAAGAAGTAATAACTATCCAAATATTGACACGTTTTTAGGTCTAATTTAGAAGGGAAATTACATAAAATGAACAAAACTGGATTAATGATTAAAATATAATCCAATAAAACTTTAAAACTAGTAAGAAAGATTATATAACTATATTTATAAATTAGATAAAAAGACATCCTCGAGTTCAAATGCAGTATTTTTCAATATTCATTAAAATTATAATTTTTTTAGAAAAATTAAAAAATTAAACATAAGTAAATTTATTTTGTCCCAATTACAAATAATAAGTTTATTTTGTAATATATTAATTATAAAGTGTAAAAAAAATAATTGAAATGAATGTTCCATCAAAAGGCGGTAAAATTTCTTTTTTTGAAAATTACTTCTTTTCTCCGAAAAACAGTTTTTTCCAATTTAATGTCCTAGAAAATGTGTAAGATGAATAATAATGTTATATAAAATTCAAAATGGATTTAATAATATTCATAATGGCCAGTTTATATCCCATTTAATAATAATATTTTAATAATATATCATTGTTTAGTAAAACACTATATCGCGTACAATGAAAGCTATCGAGGAAGGTCACTCTTCCGTGTAATGCAAGAAAAGTCAAGGTTAACTATAGTTAAATATCCCTTTGGTGTCATGTATAATATAATCAAAACATAGTTCATTTATACATTGAACAAAATCTATTCTTAGTGTTGCATGAAATAAATTATATCAAAATAAATTGAAATTGTGTGTAACAAAGCCAAGAATTTTGTTGGTTATACTGGAAGCTAATACAATGTTGTGTATATTGCTAGAAAATATTAGTTTAGCGTAAAAAAAAGATATTAAAGTAATTGCAAACAATATATCTTATAAAATCTCAAGGTGTTACATAGAGAAACCTCATAAAATGGGATCATATGAACTAAGTCTTCAATCTTCTAGGTATTTTTCCCTTTAGGTAAAATGATGTGTGCAATTAGAGAATTGTTTCCGATTTCTATTCTCTTAAGGAATACAGAAGGGTTGGAATTGACATGGAATGATGTGGCCATATTGATTATTCTACCAAGAAATTTTTCCTTTAGCCAAGTAAATGAACTGGATCCACCTAGCATTAGCCCTGTAATTGATGGGTTTTTCATCACATCTATATATGATTGTGTTCTATAGAAATAATCACATTGATACTGGATCTAACGAGTTTTCCCCAATGTAGTATATAAGAAGAAAAGGTAAGGCTTCACATTTGTAACCTTTTAAATAATTGGCATCACTTTAAAAGATCGATGGACCTCTATACGCAAAACAAACACAGATATGGAAGCCAAGCCTAGATAAAGGAGTGATTAATAAGTTGGGACACCCACAACTATAGAGGTATGAGAATCCTCTGAATCTAGCAGGACACATGACACTAGTGACCAACCAAAGGGGGAATCATCGATATAGATCTACCTAAAGGAGTGAGAAGTTTTAATCTAAAGAAACGTGGAACCTCTATGGGTAGGTTGAAACCCTAGCAGCCATCACCACATCGAGGGAGATGACTCTGGAAACCCATCCTCATCCTCCAATTATTCTAATAAACGTCATGTGCATAATATAAGATATTTAATATTTTTATTGTGTCTCCACTGTGGCTTTATGAGATTCCAAATCATACACCAACATAATGTCTGACTATAAAAACATTCTATTGAATATGGAAATGTGTTAACAAGTATTTTACTTTTATAAAAATATTTTTATATATTTATTATGTTATATTCATTGAGGAATCATTTTATACACATAAGATAATTATAATTTCAAAAAAGAGTGTTTTTTTCCATGTAGAATTCATGAAATTTAAAATCTCTCCCTTTATTGACTTCTCATCCTCGATATGTATATCTATTAGTTTTCTCATACAAATATGATCACTGAGCTAAAAACATTAGACTCACGTTTGTATATTTCCTAATAGATCAATCCATACAACCACCAAATCTGAACTAGTGGTACCATATTTCCTCAAAACACCTTATATATTCGATCTATAATCCACACAAGACACTCCTCATAAGATGTGTTAACCTACTACTCAATTTCATTTCAATAAATAACATGCGAAGGTTTGGGTATGTTCCTTAAAAGTTATGAAACATGGAACACATCGTGAATATCTCGATAGAGTGAAGAGATGTTTATATGATACACTACAACCCCTATCCACCCAAGGATAGAAAAGGGTCCAACAAAACATGGTGGGAGGTTTCATGGCTTCCCCCAGATGTATATACCCAAACCGAGGAGTTACCATCATGAAAACCTGATCACCAATAGAAAATCCCAAGGGTTTCCTCCTTATGTCGATATATGATATCTTTATTCTCTGAGTGGTTATCAACCTATTCCGTATCAGCTACACTCTCTCAAAAGTATCCTGAATCATACTAGGGATGAATACTACTTCTTCACTCTCTTCATACAAACACACAGTGATCAACATGGCCTCACATAAAGAGCCTTATAAGGTTCCATCAGAAATGAGGTCTAATAAAAGTTATTCCATGAATAATCAAACAAGGTTTTGTAGTCATTCTATGATTATCCAAGCTCTATCATGCAATATAAATGCATATCATCAAATTTTTTAAGATTCTACTCAAAATGTACATCAGTCTATGGATGGTAAGATGTGATCAGTCTCACCTGAGTCCCTAAGACTTTTCACAAGCCTCGCCAAAATCATTATATAAAACATACATCTCCTTTTGTAACAATTATCAAAGAGACTCCAAGAAGGCGAATGATCTATTGGAAATATATCTTACCAAGCTCCTATATTTAGTGAGTCTCTCTAATTAGTAATATGTGATTAGAATTTGTCAACCAATCTTCAATCACTCATAATATATCACGAATCCTCAGGGTCCGAGGTAATCTCGTCACAAATTCTATCTTTACATCATTACACTTATTCATAGGTATCAGTAGTGGGTGAAACAACCTTCCAGGATGTTGGTGCTTAACCTTCACCCTCTAATTGGAGAGGAGATGAGATATCTAACAAGCAATGTCTCTATTCATCCCTTTCCACCAATACAGTCACATGATGTCATCATACATATTGGTTTTACTAGGACGTATTGCCTATATAGAGGTATGATAATCCATCATCATCGCCTATCTAATGGAATAAGGGACTACTACTCTCCCATGTACCAGTATCACATCTTTATTGTAACACTTGAATGTTTTTATGAATTATTTTAGTTAAATAATTTTAATTCTTCAAAAGAATGGATTGAATAAAATAGAGAGTTTAGAAATAACGAGAGACTCCCTTAGTATAAATTGACCACTAAATTCTAGCCATTAGGTTAAAAGGAATAAATTTAACTATCTTATGACAATTTACGGTGAATTCATTGACTATCAATTATTTATGAAAAATATAAATCAATTATAATTTTTATTTTAGTATGAATACATTTTTTGAATTATTATAAGTAAATGACATTAATGAAATATATATTTAAAATAATTAATAATCTATTTCTGATATTCATGCAATTGATATTGTTTTCATGG
Source organism: Viscum album (assembly GCA_963277665.1). Lineage (NCBI taxonomy): Eukaryota > Viridiplantae > Streptophyta > Magnoliopsida > Santalales > Viscaceae > Viscum > Viscum album. The sequence continues at coordinate 513,896,764 of OY728145.1, forward strand.
GGTATGAATAAACACTTTTTGATGTATAAAAACCTACATTTTTTAAGACGGTAATTTTTCACCTTTTAATGAAAAACCCTTTTTAAATTAATATTTTGAAACATTAATAATTTTTAGTTGAAAACATAAAACTTTTATTTGGATGAACTATATAAAAATTTACATTGGATGAATTTGTCATATTTTTGTGATAACTTTCATGTTTTGATGAATAGTGAAAATACACAAAATATTTATCGAAAACAACGTTTTTCATCGAAATAATTCATATTGTTGATTTATATTTTTGAGTGGTTTTAATTTATAAATATAATATATTTTTATCAGTTAATATAATTTAGGTCATTGGAATTAATTTTAAATTATATTCAATGGTTAAAACATTTCAATCTTTTCAAATGTTTTAACTTCTAAAACACGTTCTCTATTTCTGACAACATGATTAAATTTATATAAATTACTGGCACTTTTTTGTCTATAATTTTGAAAAATGGATTCCATATTTTGAATCATTAGGTCAAAATTATGTAAATAGATTTTATTTATTTTTGGACATTATGAATAGTAACTTCAGTAAATTTTATTAAAACGGGAAAATAATAAGTTGGGTAATTATAGATAAAAATAATATTATTAAATTACCCAATAAATTGTTCTAATAACATTGGATGCATTTTTTTCGACATAAATTTTCATTGGATAAAAATTGTACCCTTTGGAATCCCTTTGGATTAGATTAGGACATTTAATTTAATTTATTTAAATAAAAGCTAAATATAACTCACCCAAATTTTAATAAATAAATAAAAATTAATATAATATTATACATAATCTAAATTTGATTATAAATAATCATTTAAAAGATAAAATATTTTTATCTATCATGTTAATTTTTTTTAATTTTTAAGAAATAAATAATTACCTTATAAGATTATATATTAATGATGTAGAAATTTATTTTGTGTTGAAAAATCAATAAGATAATTTTTATCAAAATGAAAATAACCATTAAAAGAAACAAAAACATGAAAAATATTATTTTCTGAGTATATATCGACCATAATCATCCATGGTTCATGTTATGAACCATTTAGAGCCATATGGGGAAGATCATGACACTTAAAGTATTTTATTTAAAGTAATTTTAAAGTTATCACATTCATGTTTTAATTAATATAACATTTTTAATGTAGGTCTTTATATAATTTTTATTAAATTATAAGTATTTTTATAAAAAATTTATGTCATAGAATTTTATTTTTAGTTTTTTAGTTATAAAATAATAATAATAAACAATTACACAAAACAGTTGTAGTAGTTATTTAATTAAGGAAAATATCAAATAAATATTATTAGAAATATTAAAATAAATAAAATTTTAATTAATTAATATTGAAAAATAATCTTTTATATTATATTTACTTCTTATGAATATAATACAATAGTTGGTTCAATGTTAACTTGTAATCTTAAAATTTTAAAAAATTAATCAATTGAATAGAGTCAAAATTTACACTATTGATTATTTATCAAAATAATATTTTATTAAATTATTTAAAAATTATAAGTTTTTTAGAAATATATAATAATAATGATTTTGTAAAAAATGTTCTAATGTATTTATTTATGGTATAATTAGCATCACATAAGTAAATATTTCACCCTTTTAATATTGAAATATTTTTTCCCCTAGACTAAAATTAAATAGAATAAAAAAGTGTTAATTAAAATAATAAGGCTTAAATTGATATAATAACATGAATAAAATTTAGTTTTTTTATGTGATTACAAACCTATATCATCTCAGCTTAAGAATTGGTACATTTTGGGGGTTTTTGGATGTGGTTTTATTTTCTTATAAATTAATATTTTTAGGCTTCCAAAAGTGCCCCTCACATCATTTATAAAAGGGAACCTCCTCCCTCATTTATCCACCACTAATTCTACCTTAAATATTGAATATCCCATTAAATGTTCCATTTTTAACTTTTCTATTAACATTTTAGAGGCTTTGAAATTATTGAAATACCAACACGAGTGCATTAAGAGGAAATCTAGAGGGAGCATATCGGAGAAAATATAATCTCCTCTACTGAATATTTCAAACTTATTTATGCTTATATTTTCTCTTAATGTTACATTTCATTATAAAGTAATAAATAATGTATAAAATATATAATAATATATTATTATGGTTAATAGACAACCATATTACATATTCTATCCATCCAACCGAAAACTGATGTCACCACGCGTGTGTACGTACAACTTACCTACTCCATGTTGTTGTACAATCTTTTTTGACCACCACCATACATGGATGGTAATAATTATGGAAATAATAAATATATATTATTTTTATAACAATATATTTATTATGAAATATTATAAACAATCCAGTTCAATACCATTCAACAATTATGGGAATGATATCATCGCTCGTATGTATGGTCTACCATCTCTATGATGCAATGCAATGAACTCTACATGATCTTCCTTAAAGAATGATTATATAAATTAATTGATTGAATAAATATGATATATATTATACTAATATAATTTTTGAAATTATATAACTATAACCTAAGAAGAGGAACACGAACTTATCCAAAAAAACATGAAAATGAAAATAAAGAAGTTAATAACCAATGGATGAGTAACAATATTTCTATCAAATGAATGATAATATGATCATAAATTTTATAATAAGAATGAAAATGATTCTATAATAACTCAATGAAAATATTTACATCATTATACAGGAGGTTCATATACATAAAACGGATATCAGATCTAAGGTAAGTGGTAATATCCCAATCTCATTATTATCCGAGATTGTTTATACGTAAGAATATACCGGGGTATGTTTTCCATATATGTATATAATTCCATAAGATATATTCCAAAATATTATTTCTATCCTTATAAAATAGTTTAAATTAAATTTTACCCAATTGGTTAATTTCTATTAAACGGTGTGAAATGAATCTTTTTTTGTTTCTTGATTCGAGGAACTTTTTAACTTATCTGAAAAAAGTATGAAAAAATGTTTTCTTTTAAATTATATGTCAGGAAGTGTTTTTATATTTTAATAAAACTATATTTCCATGAATATTAACTTAAAATATTTCAATGTTATTTTCAAATATATTCTTTTGTTTTAGAATTGTGTGGAATTTTGTGAAATGAAGATGTTTTTAAAGAAGAAAGGATATTTTCTTCATGAATCAATTTCAAGTGTTCAATCAAAATTATTTTCCATGTTAGATGGAATTAATTAATAGGGTTATGTTTTAGTATATTGTACCTATTATTCTTATGGTTATATTATGTTTTTGATGGAATGATATTTATAAATTCATTTTTTTGACATGGATTAAGTTACGATGGAATGATTTTTAAGAAACCCAGTTTTTACCTTGGGCTATTATATGATGAATGATTTATTTTTTGTGTAACATATAAGAATGAATTCAATATGATATGGGTGGGACCTATATATCTCTCTAATTCATTGGTTAATTATTTAAATTTCATGATACATACATGTTTTTAATGGAAACTGATGTCTGTTTAGTTATACAGGGCTAGAGTGGGGAGTGATCTCGTTTCAGTAATGTAATTTGTTCGCTATGATGGACTTGGAAACCAGCATTGACTAGTATGAAATAATTTATATGATTATGTGTATTCCAAAAAACATTACAACTTATGTTATGACTTTTGGGATTATATTCATTTATTATTATAAACTTTTAGGATTTATTCCATGGCATGATATCATGATCTTTCATATGTTGGATAATATTTTCAAATGTTATGTACTTATGTGTTATGATTATGATATTATTGATATCGCCTTGTTTACCCATATTGATTATTTGATCTCACCATTTCTTATGTTTTGTTTCCCTATGTTATAAAGAAAGTTATATTGTAAGTAATGTCGAAAATGGGTCTAGTTATGAATGAATAAGAGAGAGGTAATATAGATGTCTTATGAATGAGTTTTTTATTTTTCCTAGTTTCTAATGACACTATACCTATATGTTCCTACCATGAATGTTTTATATTTTTTAATGTATATTCATCAATTCTGATGTAATATCTATGCATATAAAGTATAGCTCTCTACAGCTGGTATCATAGTAAATCTATAGCTAACCATTGGAAACTAGGATGAGAAAATCATAGGACGAACCCTAAGGAAATATGAATGTATATGTTACAATCATAGTTTTTTAGAATTGATCATGGATAACCTCAGATAAAACATAAATTGAAATTTTATTCTTTATTATGAGGTTTACCATTATGTTTACTATTTCTCATACTATTCTTATTAGTTTTTTTCAATGGATGGAACCCATAGGAACCGTGTTAATACTGAATGGGAAGGTTAATTCAATGATTTTCCTCATGATAAACCAAATGTTATAGGAACTGGAATGAAAAATAATTTCCCTATACTCACAAAACTTTCTCAAGATATGAATCATGCAGGAATTCTAAATGAACTAAGGGGGAAGAACATTTGGTTTAGTCTTTCATGTGGTATCGTCTACCTTTTTTCAATGGGTCTTCTAGTCCAATAATGAATGAACAATGGATTAACGCCACTGAAATGATATTTTTAGTTCTCTAATATTCAAAACATGAAAAACATATCTTAGCAGTCTATTGTTTGGAAGGTGATGTTGATCAGTGGTAGAATCTTATAACAAAAATATGAGGCAAATATATAAAATTTAATCCAGGAAGTGGGTTGAGTTAATGAACTTAAATTTAAATAATTTATTTCCTTATATTATTTGAAAAAAGACAGATAAGGAGTACCTTGAACATAACCAAAAGGATTGTTAATATGTTGGTACCTATAATTAAAATTTTACATGTTGTGCAAGGTACACATCTAGAATTATTATCTGACCTGAGAGTAAAATTGACCAATTCTTTAGTGTCTTAAAACCATTCCTCCAAAGAGAATTATCCATAAGGGACTTCAATAGATACTTGGAAATCATTTGATGTTCTCTCAATGTTGAGATGGATATTTGAGTAACCCATAATTCCTATAGTCATGATAAGAAGAGAAAAATGGAATTCAATGAGAAATAGAAAGATCACACTAAAAAGAAGATGAATTTTCCCTTATAGTCAATGTGTTGAAAGAAATATACGATAAATTGTTTTAAAGGGACTATAAAATTTTTTATGTGTGCGAGAGAAGGTCATTGGGTAGTTGAATTCAAAAGTTATAGGAATAGAATTTCTAATGATGCGAATAGAGAAATGGATAAAAATAATTCTGCTCTTATACATGCATGTTAAAATATCAATGAAATGGGTAATTATGACAATAAATTCCCTAATCTAAGGGTAACCTATGAATATCGATGTTAGTAAACTCTTAAACCCAAAAAAAAGGAAAGTCACATTGGATCACTATCAGCGATGTGGAGTACGATAATGATGTGGTGAGAGGTACACATACCATCCAATCTAATATAACAAATGTATTATTTGATTCTAGATTTACCCACTCTTTTATTTGTGAATAATTTTCTAAGGGTATATATGTATTTCCTTAAAAATTAGATGATGAGTTAATTGTGATGACTCTTAACGGAACAATAGTCACATTAAAAGTTTATAATTATTCTCTGGTTGAAGTTTGGGGGAGTATGATTCCTAAAAATATTATAATCCTTCTTATAGTGGAATTTGATGTAATTATTATAATGGATTGGAATTTCTATATATGGAGCTCATGTCAATTTCCACGGAAGTGAACTCACATTTTATATTTTGGATCAATCTTTGATCAAATATCAATGTAAGGATGAATATGATATTCCAATATAAAGTTCTTTTATATTATGAGTCTTAATTTCTTTAAATAAAGGCTATCTATCTTAAATGGTTTGGAAAAAACTCACAATTAATAATACACCCATTTTACCAATGTTTGATGATGTATTTTCAGATGAATTTCCAATCCTCCCACCAAATTGTGATGTTCAGTTTTCAATTGAACTCCCACCGGATGTTATTCATATTTCAACGAAACCTTATAGAATGGCCACAATTGAGTTATAGGAATTGAAGAAGCAAGTCAATGAGAATCTTGAAAAGCGATTCAAATGTTGTAGTGCATCACCTTAGGGTTCACCTATTCTATTTTCTATTATGAAGATAGATAGATCAATGAGACATGGAATTGATTATCTGAAACATATCAATATCATTATCAAGAAAAAAATATCATCTTCCCCATATCGATGACTTATTCGACCAACTATGTAGAGCTTAAAACTTTTCCAAGATTGATATTTATTCATGATTTTATCAATTAAGTGTCAAGAATCAGTATATACCAAATATTGAATTACGTACAAGGTAGGGAAACTATGAATTTATAGTTATTTTCTTTGTTCGTATTGATTCCCACGATATATTTATTGATCTAATGAATAGAGTCCTTAGATACTATCTTGATAAATTTGTGGAAGTATTTATAGAAAATGTTCTTTTCTATTTGAATTGAAATTAAGAGCATGAAGGTAACTTGAGAATTGTTTTGAATACCCTATGAAAGGAGAAGATTTTTGAAAAAATTATCAAGTGTGAATTTTTTCTTTATAAAGTTTCATTTTTTGTTCACATAATCTCAAGAGTGGGGATATATGTGGATCCATAAAAAATAAGTTATTGAATGTTGGCTGAGGCCAAAAAAGGAAACTAGGATATGAAGATTTCTTGGAATTTATAGATATTATCAATGTTTTGTGAAAGATTTCTCACAATTGTATAATTCAATCACCAGGTTGACTTAGAAAGGTGTTATGTTTGTATTAAATGGGGAATATGAAGAGAATTTAAAATTCTTAAAAAGAAGTTTAGATAGTGCATATATGATTAAACTCTATTGTAGTAGAGAATTGTTTTTGATCTATAGTGATGCATCTAAGAAGGCTCTAGGTTGTGTTCTCATGAAAAATGATACGGTGAGAGCTTATGCCTCATGACAATTGAATTCAGAAGTAAAAAAATTTCAATCTTTTGCAATGTTTTAACTTATATAACTCATTCTCTCTTTCTGAAAACATGGTTAATTTTAAATAAATTACTACAACTTATATGTTCTGAATTTGGAATAAGATATTCCATATTTGGAATTTGAAGGTCCATATAGTTTATATCACATTATTTTATTTTTGGGAATTATTAATAATAACATCGATAATTTTTATTAATATGATAAAAGGGTAAATATGGTATTTAAGGGTAAAAATAATATTATAAAATTATTCTAAGATGTGTTGAAATATCATTGGATGATTTTTTTCAACCTAAAGAATTCTTGGGTCGAAATGGTGTCCTTTGGAAGCCAAAGAGATGAGATTTGGACATTTAATTTATTTTATTTAAATAAAAAATTAAATATGACCCACTAAAATTTTAATAACTACGTCATTTTTAATATATGTTTATACATAAGATAAATCAGAATATAAATAATCATTTTAAGGATAATTTTTTTTTTATTTTTCATTGTAATTTATATCTAATTTTTAGGAAATAAATAATTACCTTATAAGTATATATATTAATGATGCAAAAATTATTTAACGGATGAAAATAAATAAACTAATTTTTATTAAATAGATAATAACCATTAAAAGACACAAAAAACTAGACCAAATCATATCTTTTTATTATATCTGGTGCATAATAATCAAGGGTATAGTTATTAAATTTTTGTAGAAAAATGGGAATGATTATGACACTTATAATATTTTATTTAAAGTGATGTTAAAGTTGTCACATTCATGTTTAAATTAATATAACAATTTTAATGTTGTATTTCATAGAAGATATATTAAAATATAAGTATTCCAAAAAAATAGAGAGGATTTATCTTTGACATATTATATTATTTTTTATTTTTTATTCAGAAAATAATCATATTAAATATTTACACAAAACTATTGCAGTAATTATTTTATTAAGGAAAATATCAAATAAATATAATTAAAAATATTAAAATAAATAAAATTTATACAAATTAATAGGTCCAATGAATTTTTTTTATCATCTTTACCTGGTATAAATATAACAAAATATTTCTTTTGGAAGTTAACTTGTTATCTTATTTTTTTAAAAATCAAGGAATTGAATAGTGTCAAAATTAACACTATTAATTGTTCATTAAAATAATGTTCTATTAAATTACTTAAAAATAATAATTTTTTTTAATAATATATAATAATTATTACATGATAAATTTATTAAGGTATTTATTTATGTTGAAATTGACATAAAATAAGTAAATATTCCTCCATTTTTATATTAAAATATGTGTTACCCTATTGAAAAATTAAATAGAAAAACTAAGTGTTAAATAAAATAATATAGTTTAATTGGATAAAAAAACTGGTATTTTTTTTTGGTTTAATATATTATAACCTTATCTCATATCATCTTCTAAATTGGGACATTTCAGATATTTTTGTATGTGGTTTGATTTTTTTATACATTAATATTTTTTGGTGTTTCCAAAAGTGCCACTCACCTCAATTATAAAATGTTGTATCCTCCCTCATTTCATTACAACTCATTGAGCCTTAAAACTCATATATACCCTACCTCCTTCCATTATTCACTTTTCTAGTAACATTATAGAGGTTTTGGTCTTCTTCAAAATCCATCTCTAGTGATTTAATAGAAGATTATGAGGGATCCTATCAAAGAAGAGGTAATCAACCCTACAAATTCCATCAAAATATATTTTTTATACATCGTCTACATAGGTTGTTTAATTATAAATAAATTAATATAGTATAAGTCATATATTTAAATGAAATTATGATAATGGAACCACCATATTCAACTTTTTATCCATTAGATGAAAAATGAAATCACTACGCATGTGTACATACGACTTACCATATCCACATAGTGGTGTAATCTATTTTTCACTACCACATTACATGGATGGGTATAATGATGTAAATAATAACTATATATTATTATAACATAATATTGATTCTTAAATATTATACACCATCCAATTCAATACCATTCAACAATTATGGGAATGATATCATCACTTGTACGTACGACCTACCGTCTCAAAGATACGATGTTATTCATTATACATGATCTTCATTAAAGAATGATTATATCTATGAATTGAATAAAGAAATATGATATATATTATATTAATATAATTTTTGAAATGATATAACTATACCCTAAGAAGCGAAACAAGAACTTATCCAACGAAACATGCGTAAGAAAATAAAGATGTTAAAACCCAGTGGACGGGTAATAATGTTATTAACCAACGAATGATAATGTGATAATTTATGATATCATAAAAATTAATATGATTCAATAATACGTCGATGAAATTATTCAAATCATTCTATAGTAGGTTTGGATACATACAAAGGATATTAGACCTAATTTAAGGGATAATTCCACAATCTCATTATTATACGATATTGTTTATACGTAAGTATATACTGGGGTATATTTGTCATATATGTTTATGGTTCCTGAATATGTATTCCAAAATAACATTTAAATCCATATAAAATTGTTTAATGTAAATTATACACAATTTATGAATTTAAATTTAACTTTATGAAATGAATGTTTTATCATTTTTCAATATGAGGAACTTTTTGAATCATCCACCAAAAGTACGAGAAGAATTTTTTCCTTTAACTTATATGACATAGAGAGTTTTTCTATTTCAATAAAACCATAAATCAATTAATACTCCATTAAAATATTTAAATGTTATTTTCAAGGAAATTAGTTTCTTCAAAAAAAATTGGAATCTTGAGAAAAAAATATTTTTCAAGAAGAAAAGATATTTTCCTTAAGAAATAATTTCAAGTGTTCTATCAAAATTATTTTCCATTTAAGATGGATTTATTTAATATAGATATGTTTCAATAATGATATCCCAATTATTATTATGGTTTTATTACTATTTTTGGAATTATATTAATTAAGTAATTTTGATTTAAATGGATTATGTTATGTTGAAATGATGTTAGAGAAACCCATTTTATTCATTGGGTTATTCTATGATGAATAATATATGTTTTTTTGAAACATGTGAGAAGGACTTCAGTTTGAGATGGGTGAGACCTATATCTCACTCATATTCATTGGGTAAATATTTATATATCATTAGATAAACATGGATGTAATGGGAAGTGATATCGATTTAGTAATATAGGTTTCCAATTAGGAGTGAGTTTGGTTCATTAATGGAATTTGTCAGCTATGATGGTATTGGCAATGACCCTTGAATAATATGAAATGATTTTATATGATTATGTGTATTCCATAAAAATTCATGTCTTATGTTTTTATGTCTCGGATTATTTTCATTGATTCTTATGAACTTTTATGATTTATTCCATGTCGTGATATCATAATTTTTCATATGCATGATAAGATTTTTAAATCTTTTTTCTTTATTTTTTATGATTATGATATGATTTATATTTTCATGATTAACCTTACTGAGAATTTAAGCTCACCCTTTCTTATGTTTCTACTCCCCATGTCATTAAGAATGGTATTAAGTGGGATATGTCAAAAAGTGTTTGACTTCTGAATGAATAAGTATGAGAAAATGTAGATGTATTATGAACTAGTTGTTTATGTTTCCTAGTTTCTAAAGACTCTATTCCCATACGGTCCTATCATGAGTTTTTTATATCTTAACAATTATTCTTCTATTTTGAAGTAATATCTATATAAGTAATGTATCAGTCTATATAATCGTCATCCATCGACCATCCGGGCATTGAGTCGTCACCAGCTAGTTGTTCAATCATTACAATACAATATGAGTCCCAATCCTGTTTAGATTTTACCTAGTCCACAAGTGATAATGTGACTATAAAGGGATAAAAAATCATATAACCATGTTCTTCTAAGGAATCCATCCTCCAATAATCCAATAAACTCATCAAACTCCACCTCCCCTTTGAGTAACTCTCTCCAAGTCCCTGTTAAGCCTGAGTCTTATGGATAAGGTAATTTAGAAATACATTTCCCATACTTGGTGTATATTCCATATCAATGTAGAGTGCCTTCTGATACTCAAACCATCACCTTTATCTCAGATGTATATCCCCCTATATGAGGATATATTGAAGTCCCTTGTGGTGTGAGTAAACAATAAATGTCTCACTAAATAGATAATATCTCTAAAATTTCATAGAATGGAACACTATTTCTAGCTTCATGAAGTGTGTTGAGTATATCCTCTCATCAGGTCATATTTTATGAGACCCATAGGCTAAACCTACACATCATTCATCATCACCACAACCAGACCAATGCCTGATGAATCAATATACACTGCATAATGACTCCCAGGCTTCAGGAGTGTTAGTACTAGAGTTGTTGTCAACCTTCTCTTTATTTCAAAGAACACATCTTTACACTAGTCTAAACACTAGAATTCCAATCCCTTATTTTTTCAGTACTATCAATTGTGATGATAATGAAAATAAGTCATGGATAATTTTTGGGTAATATACTACTAAACCCAAGAAGATAATATTCTCAAATATGTGGATAATTCTCAAGGACATGAATGCCTCAACTCTTTATAGGTCTATAGCTATATTGGTCTAAGACACCACATGTCTTAGAAATATTACCTCTCAAATCTAGAATTCATACATTGATATCTTGGAACAAGGTCTGTATGCTAAAGTCATACATAAGACTATCTCTTGGAGGATATCATGCTTTTTTTGTTTCACTGGGTAAATTAGTATTTTTTTATGAAACCATGATGGTATAGTCTAGGTATGGATGGAAGGTCTCGTTCATGAGGTCCATGAACATTGTCGATGTTCTCATCAGCACAAACGACATTACCAAGTACTCATAAAGTCCATAAATTCTCCAAAACATTTTATTTTGAATACATTCATCTCTAACTCACAAATGGTGATATCCCAATCAAGGATCAATATTATAGAACCACGAGGCTACCCATAGATGATTTAAAAGAGAATTGATAGAGGTCAATGTGTATCAGTTCCTATCCATTACCTCATTTATCTTATGGTAATCAATGCATAGATAAAGACTTTTATTCACATTCTTGTAAAACAATATAAGTGAACCCCATGGGAAATTACATGTCTTTAAAAATTAATTCCTCTACAAGAAATATAGAAGAACCTCGATCTAATTCATCTTGGTTGGAACCATATTACATGGTGTACCAAAATATTTATGCACCCAACATGATATCCTTTTAACATAACCCATTTTTCCATTATAGTTACTTCTTGATAAAAGATAAATTACAATTTAAACTCAATAATCCAGATCAAAAGAGCCTCTAGTTCCATGGAAGGATGAAGAATGCCGGAGTGGAAGTAAGGGAATATATTACCATAGTTCTGAACTCTTATGCCTAGGACATTCCCTAAGAGGATGTATTTTGGTTGAAGTGGGCTGACTACCTATACCATAGAGGAGGTGTGAGAGTTTTCTCAACAATATTCTTTTACAAATCCAGTTGTAATGATGAAACATCCTTAAGGAAGTATTTTGGTATACTTTCCATGTAGTTCCATAAGACTATGTCGAGGATACATATTCTATATTGTGAAGTAACACACTAATAAAAGTAACAGAGTCATTAGGATAAACCCTAATCAGTACATGGGATCACACAATTTTTCACTGAACTAGTTTACGAGATCAAACAAGGTTTTCCTAATAGTATACTCTTAACCCATGGTAAACCCTCCCAAAAACCAACCCTTGATTTTTCCCTACATGTTAGTCAGAACCATCATTTAAATACTAACAGAACAACATGCTTAGTTAAAATAATAAATTCCAATATAGATATATCACATATCATGAATAAAAAAAATATATATATATATATCAGAAAGAAAAACTATCTCGAATAGATAACACAAATCAAGTCATTTAATTAGCGAACTACTGTACTGCACAACAATAGGTATATATATGGCATGTGAAAAAATGTTCCTAGTGATGATTCATAAACACATCTAAATTCTCATAAATAAAAAATCAACATCATGTGAATCCACCAAGGTGAATTTAGTACACTAAAAATAAATACTTTTCCATTTATGGAAACTTGGAGGTCCACTACATATTTCTAGAGAGGCACTAACAGTTTTACCCTTCTTGAGTCCCAAGGTATTATCTCCTATCCAACCTTCCCAACCTAAAACAATATAATAAGAATTTATTTATTCTACATATCTAATTCAATTTTGGAACATCCCAAACCAAATCGCCGAGTCCGATCTAGAATGGCACATGACCTCATTTACATTTCCAAGTTTGCAAGAGGTTACTGAATAACGGTGAAGGCCTAAGTCCATAAGTGGGGATACTATACCCTCAATATCATTTCATCAGATAAATATTAAATAATAAATGATATAATAAAAAATATAGTTACATGCGAAAAAGTAATGATGGCGTACATGAAATACAAATAAAACATTTCTCATAAGTAGAAATCATTTAAAAATGAAATAAATAAGATATTGTAATTAATTAAATATCATATACTCTAGAGTCTACCCTAGTATACTACTAGAACCATTATCATCTACTCAGAAATCCACCATAATTTTATTTCCCTTCACCAGATCCCTCAAGAAATCTAAAAGTGCATCAAAATTACCATATACGGTGCGACTACAGGACTTAGTAGGAAAACACCAATGTGTCCTTAACCTGAATTCTCAAGTATAAATGTGCATTCCAAAATTAAATAAATGAATAAAAACATAGTAACATATAGTCCAAAACTGAGATTTCATGTACAAACCAAGCTCCAACAATCCCCCTGTCATACCTGCTATAGATCTATGACATATTGATAATCAAGATTTCAGATGAATCAAGGATTAGGCATAAGTATATTGAATCATGCCTCTTAGTTTTGTGTGATCATGAAACTCAAAATTAATTTTCATTAAGAATATTGTGTTCCCTATATATGTAAGGGATTGAGAGCTAATTAATATCCCTTATTCATTGAGGTACATACTTGAGATGAGAGATAATAAAAATCACATAGTCATCAATGTAAAAAATAGGAAGCAATATCTTGTCCTAATCCCTTTATTTTCGAGTAACATATTGGGGATCCATAGTTAATCTACATTCCCTCTTCATTTGATATATACTAGAGATCATGATTATGTAACCATCCCCTAGTCATTGAGTGCATCACATGGAATCCCCATGACATATATTTGTGCCAAACTCATGCATAGGTCCCTTATAATAATTATCCTAATCCATGTGCACTCCCCTCCATGGGATTACATATCACAATGGTCTAGTTGTATTTAGTTCCAAGAACAACACCACAAAGAAAACATATCAGGGTAGGATACATGATCAAGAATAACATATCATGACAATTAATGTAGCACATATAAAACATGTTATCAATATGAAACATGAATAGTAATCTATAAGTTATCATCACATCAAGTGTAACATAAGGGTTTTAGGGCTAGACACACACACACCCACATGTGATCACAATCTATCATGGTCATCAAAATATGCCTATACATAATAATATTTATGAAAACATGTGTAAATTAACACAAAAGGGTAAGAAACTTCCTACCTCATGGTTTTTCTAGTCGAAGTCGATGTTTACCAAGGTTATCATCACCCAAACCTTTCTTCCAACTAACTAGATGACTGTCAATAACCAACGAATCTTCATCTCCTAGAAAAACAAGATTATGAAAAAAATTATACTCATCGAGATGAATCTAACTACACTAATATTTCCTCAATAGGATTAATATCACAGAAGATATATACATTTTAATTTTTGGAAAATATAATAAACCAGAAGAGAGAGGGAGAGTGAAAGTGATGGGAGTGGCGTGATAAATAGTGAGTTTCGAACCCATGTCATGCGCACCACCCCAAATTCAATTTTTAATACCTTTTCATCTATTAATTTAACAATATTTATTATTTTCATCACTTATTTTTTAATCTCCCACATTAATTTCATGTGCCGACCCATCAATATATTGGTCACTTCATGGACCAACACCATGATCATGAATTAAATCTTCAAATTAGTCGTAAAATTACTATCTCAAATCTCGGATCACAGTTCTGCTGATAGTGTGTCAATCCGATTCCATATGAAATAATTATGTTGGGAAAAAAATTTATTTCTGAAAATAATAATAATAATAATAATAATAAAATTTTATTTATTATAAATAAACCTTAAAAAAATAGTTTTAAGAAGTTCCACAATACTCCCACCCCTCAAAATCTCTGCACACACCACCCCAAGGGAAAATACCCTCTTTATTTACTTCCATTTATGTTATAATTATTATATTATATAAATATAATAATAATAAGAAAATATCATAAAAATAGGTTGATTCTCCCACAAATAATATTATTTTTCCCTGCTCAAATTCATTATTAATAAACATTATAATTATCCCACCCTTCATTGTTTGAAATAAATTAATAATTAAAATTTAATTGCTTTAAAATAAAAAATGAAATTTATTTTTTAAATTCAATACATTTAAATATTTCATCATAATATTATTTTTTATAATTAATATTAATAATAAAAACAAAAAAAATCATTTTTTTCATTAGTTATCTTTAATCATTGTCACCATTAACATTTCAACCAAAAACCATAATTATATATCGTGTTGTTAATAAATTAGTCACAGTTTAGTATTTATGTGAGACAAGTAATAATATTACTATTATTATCTAACCCATAATAAATATAGACCAAAAGTAGAAACATCGCACATCAATTCAGTGAAAAAAACTACACAAGTAATTCATATTTAAATTTCTCAACACAAATAACAAAAACAACGACAATTTTTTTATTCCTACGTTTGATGATTCTAACCACCCTTTGTGCACAAATGATATACCTTTCCTAAGGTAAAATCCACTTCTTGGATATAATGGTGATCTTGGATTTCTTATAAGACCCACCATTTGAGAGATATTAATTATTTATTATTATAAAATAATTTAATAACTAAATAAATTTACCTAGTTTTTATCACAGGAGATGATTCCAAACAAGCGACACACATAAAATTTATAAAACACATATTGTAAACCCCCATTCTAGAGCTTAGTATATTCTCTGTTTTCACATATGACACAAAGTTTGTGAGATATATAAATATTTTTAAAATTAATAAAATAAAATTATTAAACAATTTATTCTCATGAGAGAGCTATCCAGACTTTAGACACTTAATAATGTGATTCCCTTCCTAGGGTAAGTACCAGTCCTAGACATAATAGTGGTATCATAATTGTTATACGATATACCATTTTTTATTTATTCAATTATTTCAATAACATTCATGTGTGTAATATAAAATGGTTAATATTTTTATTTCCTCTTTCTCAAGCCTTTTAAAGCCTTGGAATATAGCATCAACATAGAATTTGACTCTAAAAATATTTTATTGAATATTCCAATTTGTGAATGGGGCATTTCTTCTTAAAAAAATCCTTTAACACATTTATTAAAATATTTTCATTGATAAATTGTTTTTCATAGAATACACTTATAATTTATCAACAAGAGGTTTTTCATTATATTTATAAAATTCTACATATTATAATCATGTATTTGTATTTACTAAGAATAAATCACCAATATTCCATAATGACAAGGAACCAAAAAATATAATGATATTTTTCAGATTGAGAGGTCCATCAAATAATTTAAGACTACTAAAAAATCTATTGTGGGTGTTTCCATATACATGATCGAGGATCTAGGATGTAAATGATGGGAAAATATTGTGTATGTTAATTTAAACAATGATATTACCTGAGCGTACATCAATAAAATATTTAATAAGATGTTTACCTTGATATAGTATGTATGGTGGAGACCTTAATGTTTCTAACCATAGATCATAGAGAGTAAATTGTTCTTTAGTATTGTACTCATTTTACTAAGTTGGTGTTTATGAAACCCAATAATGTAACTAAGGAGTAACTAAAGGATTAGTGGTTTGGATATGTAAAAAGGCCTCATATTATATCTATAATTAATATCATGTTCTTTTTAAACATTTTTTAAGTAGTTGTACAAGAAAATTTTCCCGAGGAAGACAAAACATGAAAGAAAGTTTTGGGTAGAGCTTTTTTGGTTCAGTTATTAGTCAGGGTGTGTCTTCTAGCCAGAAGAGGAAGCTTATGGTTGGTCCACTTTATTTAGGACCAGTTTCAGGGGATTACTTTGGGGAGGTGTTGGTTTTCTCCTAATAGTGTGGAATGTGAGGTCATACCAGGCTTAACTATATTGTGGTTTCCAAGAAATTCTATATTTGTGAAATATGTAGCCATACTAGATGTTTTTGTGAAATGATATCCCATGGAAGTAAGGCAGTATCACATTTAACAAGGGATCATAAGTCTCTATATATTATTCCAAGGGTGGTATATCTTATCCTTAGGCAAGTTTTTATATTCATATGGATATGAATGATCAGAGAGCAGTTGAGACCACACATATTTATGCACATGAGTATGTATAAAAGAAATATAATGTTGGGACAACTACTGTTAGAGTTATGGTGTTTATTTCCTCTTATATACTGCTTTAATTGTTTGAAATAGATTCTAGTAATTAATTTATGTTGTCAATATTAGTTGACACATTGAATTATGTTTGAAACTGAATCCATACTTATCTAATCATTCCACACCATTGGGAAAGTGGTCAATATAAGGTGTCAAGTGTTTGACATGTGTAGTGATGATATCCAACATTGAGGTGGAGTTGGACTTCTTGGTGATAAATATTAACATATTTGAAATTTTTATTAGAAGGGTTTATATGACCAGTGTTATGTCCCGGATAGAGTTTATCACTTTAAAATTTGTTTCTTTTATTCTGATGGGAGCACTGATGTTTTTTAGGATGAGTGTGACTCTAGATGGACAAGGGAAGAGAATGGTGTCCATGATTCCAAGGTAATCATGTTTTAGTTATTAATGATGGTTATTGTTGTAGTTAAACCTTGTTTTGGTGGTTGACCTCTTGTAGTGGTGATTGTGTATACTAAGATCCTTCTAATGATTTTTCTGATTTAAAACCTCATAGAGAGGTCAAATTTACTATATATTTCCCCATTTGTCGGAAACCCAATTTATGCCATCTTATCTATTGGAACATTATTATTTTGTGGAACTCAAGTTATAACTTGGAGACCTAGTGGCTAAAGGATTTATTCATCATAGTGTGTCACTATGGGCTTCACATATACTCTTATCTATAACGGTAATAAGGAACCTTAGAAATTTTATTGACCAATAGAAGCTTATAATGTGTTTGTTAAAAATAAATTTTGATTTCACAAGGATTTTCAATCTTTTTGACCAGAATCGATAGGCAGGTTGGTTTTCAAAGATCAACCCCCCTTCAAGGTTCTGCTAGTTTAGAGTATGAGAAATGGATATACCTATGATAGAGTTTAGTATCCTGTCTATGAAATTTGACTTTCTAGTTATGCCGTTCAGTCTCACAAATTCTCCTTTGGTGTTTTTTTCATTGATGAAAGATAACTTCCATTAGCACTTGGACTATGTTTTCCATTTTTAGGAATAATATTTTGGTGTAATTCAAGTCCTAGTAGGATAATAGGGAAAAATTATATATCCTTTTTTCAATATTAAGGGAACATTTTCTGTATGCTATGTTTTCCAAATGTGAGTTTTAGATCCAGGACATGAAATTTCTAGGGAATGTTATACCTGAGAGAGGAATCTCAAGGGATCCTAAAAAGGTGTAGTTAGTAATGTCCTGGGAGTATCCCATAAATTCATTAGATATTAAATGATTATTGGGTTTGGATGGTCACTATAGGCATTTTGTTTGACATTTCTACAGGCTCTCATCATTGAGGACAACTTTAACCCATAAGGGAGTAAATTCGGTATGTAATGAAAAAATTCAATGAGCATTCAAGGAGGGTGAGGTCGTATTTTGAATGTTTTTGGATTATATAAAAATAAGGTTTGGGTTATGATATTTTATATGATGCTCCCAGTATGGGGTTGGGATATGTCTTAACATAGGGGAAATAAGTGGTTATCTATAGTTGTAATCAGTTACACCAGAATGAGAATAACTACCCTACCCATTATCAGTAGTTGGAATATGTTATGAATATACTCAAAACATGGAATCAATATCTCTATGGGGTGTGGTTTATAGTGTATTCAAATAATTATAACCTGAAATACATTTTCACTCAGGGGGATTTGAAGTGGAGACAGTGAAGCTGGGTGGAGTATCATCAAACATTTGATTTTGATATTGTGTATACTCTATAAAATGGTATGTGGTTGATGATGCATTGAGAAGGATGTTACCAATAAAATCTATTAAGGAATCAGTTGAGGAGGGGACTTTAATGAGCTTGTTTTCTAAGAAGTATTAGGAGTGAAAGTGTTTGGTAGATAATTGTTCCTGGATTTAATGAAATTTGACTCATCTTTTGAAGAGAGAGTTCATCTTGAGAGGGTGACAAAAGTAGAGTTCCAATTCTTGGGTAAAATACTTTACAATGGGAAGACCCTGAGTGAGGGGTCTTGGTCTCATTGTGGTGCTTTGTTCCTTACAAGTTGGATGGTTGTTCATTTTTTCCTGAAGCTGGAGTGATGGATAGTGGAAACTAGTATTGTTGGTCGATTCACTGTGGGGATACCAAGATGTTTCTTGACTTGAGACTTTTTTTTTTCAGGGATGAGGAGATCAATTTTATATTTAATTTCATGTTGTCTTACATGTCAATGAATAAATGAGGAGTGCCTGAAACCCGTATTTTTATTAGATCCCATCCCATTCATATGGAGAAATATGTAGATATTTATATTGATTTAATATTTATTTTTCCAACAACTCCATGTGGGATGGATGTGATTTGAGTTATCATTGTTCGACTCAAAAAATTAGTGTATTCTATACCTATCAAGGATACAAAAAACGTTCAATATTTTAGGGACTTATATATTGAAATATTATGAGACTTTATGGGGTTCCATCTATAGTTTCTTCTGAAAGGGACATGAGGTTAACAACCATGATCTAGAAAGGTTTAAATTATATGATGATTGTCTAGTTAAAATTTATCATTGCATCTTATCTACAGACAAATGGAAAAAATAGAGGGATATCAGGGATCATGATTATATTCTTCAAGCTTGTGTGCTTGATTTTGGTGGATCTTAGTAGAACTATTTTAATTTGATTGAAATTTGCTATAATAACATTTTTCAAGATTGGATCAAGATATATTTTTTTGTGGCTTAGTATATACAACCATGTTGACATCACATATGTTGGAAAAATATGGATAGGTGGTTCTTGGTTGGACATATTCTTGTCCAGGAGATGATAGGGAGTGTATAATTCATCTGGGGGATATTTATCATAGAACAGAAACATAAAAAATTTTATACTGACCATATTTATAGGACTATGGAGTTTGAGGATGGGGATCTATTTTTTATATGAGTTTAAACTCTCTTGGGACATTGACATTTGGTTAAGCATGGTTAGTTGAAAGTTATGTTTGTGGGACAATTTCAGATCATTGAATGACAAGGGAAGGTGGAATATCAGTTGGAATTACTATCAAATTTGACTTCCATACAAGAAATTTTTCATGTTTACTAGTTGAGGAGAAATATATATGATTATTACCTAATGATTGGGTGAGAGGATTTTGACCTTGAGACTAATGGAAATATGGATGAGCTTCAAATTCGGGTTATGGAACATCGAGAGAGGGTACTGTGTGGTAAAATGATTCATATGATCTGGGAACTATAGTAGTGAGGCTTGGATATCTATGAGATGTGGAAGAGGGAATTGTTGATGAGATATTAGTGGAATTCATTTCTATGGATCTAGGATATTGAAGAGTTTTTTCATAAATAGACCATTTATGGTGTGGATATTGTAACACATAGTCATCTTCCAGTAGGTATTCCTTCTCTTTAGTTCTTGGTTTATATTTTTTTGGTTGTATTGGACGATTATCAAGAATAAACATCATTTTTTTGGATAAAATAACCCAATGTTCTATGATGTATGTTTGTTTTAATTGATTTATTGTCATTATAAAGGTGTAAATGCCCATAGAAGGTACTCCTAGGGGCTGGATTACATTATGTTTGGGTTTGGATCCTTTCATTATAGATTAGGGATGAGTGATATATTCTTGATTATTACATGCTGTGTAATGGTATTAAATATAGTGTAATGGTTCTTCTGAATATACATTGAAATAGGTTCTCTGTGTGGAAGTTTTACAAGTCATGTATTTTGTTTCACATCATGTGACGGAGAAAATCATGTTTTTATAAAAAGGCAATGAGTTTTTCAGAATTTTTGACCATCTTGGAATTTATGTTGTGTAAAGGGATGACAAAACAACTAAATCTAGAGAGTTTTCATTTATTGGGTACCATATGATTATGTTTCATTTTATTCAACTTGAAATATTCCCTACTGTGACCTATAACTCTCCCTATGTAATTTTGGGCAATTTTAGAGATCTCTAATCCTCCGAGATTTCTCATACAGTGGTCAATCCTTAGGGTTGTTATGGGGTTCTTCTGTGGGACATTGTTCCTTCTTTCATTCATTTCCATTGGTCACAAAAAGTGATGTTGGCTATATTTATGTTTTTTATTCATGATCTAATATAGTTTTATATCAATATTTTGTGGTTATTTAACATGCCTTTCCTTTTGAAGTCCAAGGTCTTGGTTTCCAATCATTGTTTTTGAAGATATCTAGGTTTATATCATTTTTGAGTTTGGTGTTTCAATACAATGGGATAATTTTATGAATTAATTATTGGTCTTGGTAAATTATTTTTGTTGATTAGTGAAATGAAATTAATTTTGGTTTCATATGATTTCTTAGAAAGGAATTTTTTTAAAGGGTTTTTCTTTACAAACCATTTTTTTCACACCACATGTTTTGTTTAATGCGTATGTTATGGTTTTGATTTCGAAATTGGTTTTGAAAACACTAAAAAATATTGGAATGGTTTTGAATTTTTTTTATAAATTAGGATCACGGTTTTGAAATTTATTTTTACAATTGGGGTCTTTGTAACCTTGGGTGGATCAATAAATAGACGCGGGTAACCTTAGGTAGTGTAGCACCACTAGGAGGTATCCTATGGGATATAAGTGGATTTTGGAAGGACATGACACTAGTTCGTACAAATATATTTTAATTTAATATATTATATGTCTAGTATATATTCCCATAGGAAAGGGAGTAATATTATGTTCTTTTACTTTTTGATGTATTTATCATATGATGTGTTTTTTCATCATGGATTACTGCTCTCATGTTATTATATGATGTTTTATTAGATAGCCTTTAATGATAATTTATTTAATGGATATATGATTAAATTATTACCTATTGATGTATGTATTGGAATCCTAGTTATATAACTTATATTTTTCATATTTCTAGATTTGTAAATATAAAATTCTTTTATTAAAACCAAATAGAAAATTATTTAAAAATGGACTGTATTTTTGAAAATTCAATGAAAATAATTTCATTTTAAAATCTAAGAATACTTCATTCTTGATGTTAGACATTTTATAGGCTCTATTGTGGTATCCTATAGGTATTTTTTTATCACACCCTACTTTTTTTCTTTTTTATTTTATAGATTTTGTATTATAAGATTCATGTAAAGGGAAGGGGATCATTTAACATGCTAAATTCTCTTATGGTTATAGAATTTGGTATGGGTTGATTTGGAGTTTCTAGTGGCTTTTAGTATTATCTTTTTATACATTATAGTTTATCCAATTTGGATTAGATTTTATTTATATTGGATGTATCTCATTCTTTCTAATTATACTTTGGTTGTATGTATTGTTTGGGTTAACGCGAGCATGATTAATGTTGTCCTATTGTACCCCACCATTGGGAAAAATTTTTGTATTTTCAAATAGACTAGTGTTGGTCTATTACATAATCACATATAATTTATATGAAATAATATTAGAGATATTATAATAATAGGAGGGAAAATTTTAATATATTATTTTATTAAAATAATAATATGTTCAATTTCAAAATAAAATTGTCTATAGGATGATGCACAACTATTATGGTGCATGGTAAATAGTATTTAAATTTCCTATGTATATTATAATAGTTAACTGAAGGAAGTATCCTAGAGAGGATTTCACAAAAACTAAGGTTGTCACTTTTTATTGGTTTTATGAAAAAAATTGTTTTTAATTAATTTTTAACAATGTGAGAAAAAGAAATGTTTTTTATTTAATTGGTTTAAAAAACGAGAGTGATTGTGATCATAGTGGATTTTTCTAGACCTAGTAATGATCAATCCTGGTTTCCATGTTTATACCTTTTTTCCCTTTGTATGGTTAGATATTGGTTCATTTACCGAGTCATGTCCCTCTTTTTTCCAAATAATTATTATATGAATATTCCTATTTGAAACCTAAAGTAGGTCCATTCTCTTTCCCGTGTGCGTAACAATTTGCAAAGACTCGCCACAAAATCCTAATATATTCCACCTTATATAGAGGATAATTGGGTGGTGGGAGATTAATATTATTGAAAAAAATTAGAATAATAGAATTAAAATATAATGCAACTACATTCACAATTTAAAACAAAATTATGAATTGAAACCATATTTATAAAGAAGGGATAATATTAGATTGAAACAAAATAACTCATGCAAACCACATAGGTATTGCCCCCTTCCCTTATCACTCATTTAGACAACCCCTCCATGTATGGGAAATTATAGATGATGTGGGAGAGGGGTGAGATTTCAATAAAAGAAAAAGAAAAAAAATAAATCTAAAGAAGGTCATCATCCACTATTTCCCTCACTGGTCGATTGGAGGATGTGTGGATTGAATGGAATGGTGTTCGAGGTTAGAGATCATATCCCTTTATAGGAAGAATTTTTACTCCACATATAGGTACATTACATCCCCAATTAACGATACAATAATTCATTGATCCATTCATTAATGTTTTTAATAATTTACTTGTTAGCATACCCTAAAACTTTCAAATTATTTTTGAGGTTTGGTGAGAGAGTTATGTCTTTTTAACAACAAGAATTTATTCTATCTAGACAGACTCTCCACATTTCACATATCATGCATTAATGACCATTAAAATAGTCTCTTCACACATTAGAGCCTTAATTAATTGTTTTTCAAGTATTCTTACATGTCCACAATCCAAATTTCTGTGTAATTGGTCACCTCATGTATGAGTTATGTATTTTTTAAAGGCTGTTGATTTTTTCTGATGAAATCTCCAAGAAGTGTCCTTCAATATAGTTTATTCAAAATCCACTTTAATAGATACCAATATTCATGTAAGTTAATGGATGAATGTTCTATTGATCCCCCATTCATATCAAGGTATAATCACCACAATTGAAGGTGTGTATATATAGATGTGATTTTGTTATGGTGGTGGAGTCCAAGCTATTCACCCAGAAAATTCATCAAAATCATTGAGTATTTTAAGGCCTCTAGATTCTCGAATCATCCCCTGGTCCAGATAATAAATATGAAGGGAATAATTCAAGGATTCAAAAAAAGAATCATTTAATTTGGAATTATATTTTTAATGAAATGACCAAAATACCCTTGTGGTAAAAATCTATCAAAAATCTAGAATTAAGCAATTTTCACTATTTTTCTCAAAACAAATTATAAATCCAAAATTGATCCATATAATTATAATTGATAAATTAAAAGTGTTAAAACAATTGAAAGGCGTATAAAAATGTGGAAAATATTTTCTTTATCA
Organism: Viscum album; assembly: GCA_963277665.1. NCBI lineage: Eukaryota > Viridiplantae > Streptophyta > Magnoliopsida > Santalales > Viscaceae > Viscum > Viscum album. The sequence continues at coordinate 513,921,728 of OY728145.1, forward strand.
TAAGTCTCCATATAATTGAATATTGGATGAGGATTAATGAACTAAACTCATCCAATAGATTTAATACGGGTTCTATATAGATTTTAAACTCCCTATAACATTATTTCATACCTTAAATACTCGATTTACCCTTACCAAGATGAAAAATATTTACCAAAATTACTATTTTTTATGATAAAAAATAATGTTGACCTATGTACTAAATTTGGGAGTTTCTATTGAAAATATCAATTATAAATTTCAAATAAAATCCCAATAAGTATATGAAGTTACTTTTAAAATAAATTTATATAACACAATAAAAAATGGATTTCCAAAAAATTTATTTTTGTGTATAAAATTATTTTATAAAAAAGTAACCATAATTTCTATTAAAATTAAATTAATAGTATTTTTTAATAAAAATAAAATAATTAAACATAAAAAAAAATTATGAAATTAGAATATTTAAATATATAAAATAAAATATAGGTTTCAAAAAAATTAGTGTTTTATAATATTCACAAAAAAAATTAACATTTTCATTAAAAATTAAAAATTTCACAGTAATATAATTTTCATATGTAGATTTAAAATTTTTATCATTTCTATGAAATAATATTTCATAATATGGTAGAGATTGATTAATACATTTTCTACCAAAATAAAAATAAACGTTTGGAACAAATACTATTTTGAAGCATAAAATGACCACTAAAAAATTATTGCTTGTTTACTAAAAATTAATCAATACTTTTTTTGATTGGGACTGTTATACATATATAATATTATGTGTTTACTAATATCCAAACATTTTAATTACACATCAAGTTTATATCATCTAAATTTAAATAATAATATTTTTATAGAATATCACAATTTTATTAACACTCAATGTTGTGTGTTGAGAAACCTAGAGGGCTTATAATTATTTTAAAAGATATTATTAGGGTGTTATATTATACATTCCATAAATAAATTTCATCTTAGATATTGTATCTCGGTTATCAAAGGATCAATATATGAAAATACATTTTTGGAAAACTCACACTGTACAATGGGATAACAAAATTATTTTAAAAATAGGAAGTGGGACACAAAAAGGTAACAAGAAATAACACATAATATAGATCCCTAATAAGGATAACATTGGAAGGATGTCAAAATATGAACATGGAGATAAAATCAACATCACATTTCTAAAAGTGAGTTATATTTAAAATGTTCATAATAATGTTAACAACCAAAAAACCTTACATATGTGTGGGTGCAAAGACAATCAATTAATTAGAATTGAGGTAAATGAGTATCAGTATTATTTCATGATACATTTCATAATTTGGAGATATTGTATTATAATCTCTATAGAGAACACGAGAAAATATAGTTACATGACTAATTTTTATTTCATAAGGAGAATTACATCTTTTGGAAGTTCTTCGATAAATTTTTTCATCATATCATACTCCAATGAATAAATATTCAAGATGAATTTCTCATCACTGAAGAAGTAAAATTATATTTGAATAGATCATAATATCCACACATGAATGATAAGTAATTCATTACATCTCTAGATATTAAAAAATATTATTAACAAAAGGTACCCAATATGAATAATTATTTATATAATATGATTATAAATTAATAACTATAACCAAAATAATAAAACCAAAGGTTAAAATTAAACAATTCTAAAAGTAGATCATCTTATGGCTCCCCTAAAATATTTCTTCCTGGATTAAAAAAAATCAAATTTAGAAATATGATCAGTAAAATTCCAAAATAAAATTAAAATTAATCCTCAAATAAACTAGACTAGCTCAAAAAATACTAAACCAAACAATTGAATACCATGATCATATATTCTCTTAAAAATTTCTAATCGTTTTCCAAAATGACCGAAATCACCATAAAATATCCATGAAGACATAATTACTTCAAAACATTAACTATATTATTATTCTATAAATAAAATCACAGACTCTCGATTATATATCATAAATCTAAAAATGTAGTAAATCTTATTATAGATAACATAAACAAAATTTCCATAAAATCTCTAGTCAATTAAAATGACATAAGTACAATCCATTTTAATTTATAACAATATATCATCTATTTAACCTAAAATAAAAAATATTATATCAACATGTAGCATATATCAGGGGTTATTTATCCATAAATAATGTGCATTTAAAAAGTATCACTCAACCACTAAATAAAATTTCATTTTTTTCATTATAATTTCATATATATTGTAAATAAATCATTAATGTTTCACGATTTTTATAACTAGAACATCATTCATAAAACACTTCTCCCGTATATTTATTTTATACTATTATATAAAAACTTTAATCCTTCAACATAAATGAATATAAAACCATAATACCTTCCTTGGTATAGTAGTTAAGCATTTAATTTGGGAATTGACATTAGTAGTTCCCATCTTCCCTATACAGAAGACCTTAAATTATAAATGGTTCAATAAAATATACTTTATCTCACAGCATTTAAATAATCATTTTTCCTAACAATTAATTGATCTTTATCCTTATTTTCTGCACCCAAATCATATTTACATTTCTCAGATACATTTACCTGGGATATTTTTCCCATATTCAAGGAATGTAGGAAGCTGAATATTCTTTATTCCATGGTCTTTGAGAAACTCCATTTTTATCATATTTGATTCACCCATCAACTCACATATTTTAGGTTTTTAATAATATATAGATGTAGTTGGTTATAAAAACACACATAGGTTTTTCATGCAATCTTCTACTTCCTTTCGTTTCTTAAAAATGAAAATCACTCCATTGTCCATCACAGTCAGTTTTATCATAACTCCAATTAGTTCCCTGAATTTTCTAAAAATAGAAATCATATCATTAGAAACAATATTAATAGTAAAGAATAACATAATCATGAAAAATAATTCAATGGATTTCGTAATCATTATACATTATTTTCACTCAATTACACCTAAGGTTTTACATATGTAACCCATAATATTTATCTATTAAAATCCATTATAATCGTTAATAATGAAAATTTGAATTAAATAATGAATATATTCCAAGAGTGTTTATCCATGTGTGTAGTCCTATGCCCACTCATCATTCACTGATGAAGAATGAGATAATGCCAAATCATCCCCATTTCTAGTCATTAACAATTGGTGCATATGTACCACTGTTTCACCCACTTTTTAGTATCCAAATGAGGATGTATTTTCTACCAATGTCTCACTCCATTATTTTCCTAAACGTAGTATTTTCACCTATAAATATGAATATACTAAGGGTTCTCACTGATTTTGTTTTGAATTCCTAGTTTTTAAAAACAATAAAACCATTCTTTAATACCAATTGACTTAACCCAATAATTACATAAATAAATATTACATCTTATTTGATGAGTGTTAATTATATCTCATTAAGACCCCCACAAAAAAGATAGTTTATTATTGTCTTGAGAGACATGTATATACAAATAACTGCTCCATAAAATAACTACATCATCTACCATTAATATCATCACAACATGAACTCTTCAAAGACATAACTTAGTTAAAAACAATCTTGATTTCATTGGGAAAGGTAAATATAAAAAAAGGAGTATTAGATGATTATTAAGGGTAAAAAAGTGAGATATTAATGATCATTTAAGAATAATATGACTATATGTGTCTGATAAGTTGACCTTATAATTTGAGAATCAGATCTAAAATTTCATAGATCATAGTCATGTGTCATGGAATAAATCATGGTAGTTCATAATATATGAATAATAATGAAATCAAATATGATAAACCATAAATTAATTACATTATCTTATGACCAGTTCATAAAAGTGTTGAAAATTATTTCTCATAATCATAATAATTGAAATATTAAATTATGGATACCCACCTATGTATTCATGTCAGGTTAGACTAGGTGTAACAACCTTTGTTTCAACCTTAGGCTTTGTTTAACACCCCATGTATGATTTTATGGGTTTAAATAACCTCTATTATACCCTCTTTTGAGATTGGGAAATAATTTAATGTATTATCTTTTGGGATTGCAATAACCTCTCATGTTCCCTTTGATCTCAAAAAACATTAATATTTATCCAATTCATTATATGGATATAACTGAGCCATACAACACATAATTGTAATCCATTAATATGTATACCATAAGAAAATGAAAATATTTATCATTCATAAAAACATATCATTGGGAAAATAATTGGGTATTATAAACAAATCATAATCATAATCATAAAATCATTTATTGTAGATTAATTCACCCACAGAATGAAAATTATTTCATGTGAATTATAAAAATCATCATAAACCATACGAAGAAAGAATATAGATAAAATAATAAGAATATTTTCCTAGTGGATAAAAAGAAATATCAATATATGATGATAGAAATTAAAAATTCCATTCAAATAATATTTATTTCATTTATTGGAAAACATAGAAAAACTCATTTTGTAATGAAATCATTAAAAATAAAATGTCCCAAAATATTAAGAAAACTATTTTATTTTAAAATTAAAATGCAAACGTATAAATTTATACTAAAATAATACAATTTTATTGAGGTTAGGAAATGATTCTCATGTCATATATGTTCAAAAGAATCATTTTATACTTATAAAAAGTACAAAACATTACACATTCAGAAAACATTGAGAAGATTCCTATTCAAAAAAATTCTAAAAATTAAATCATTTAATAAAATCACTTGAAAAAATAAATTTATCATGAAAATGAACTTTCTTTATAATATTTTTGAATATATAGTCATGGAAGAAAAAAATCCTTTACCATAAGGGGAAATAAGATCATGGAACCTTAAAAAAATTATTTTGGTTGTCTTTGAGTACTGATGGGAGGAAAATGAGAAAAAATATTGAATAATTGAAAATTAACTATACATAAATAAATTATATTTTATATATGACGAGAAAAATCAGACAATTTACCTAAAGTAAATTTAAACATAAATGGTCCTAATTAAAATTTAGATTAGATAATTAACCCTCACCCCTTTTGAAATAATTGATCAATTTTCCCCATGAATGAATAAAACAAAATTAAAAAATTACTATGTGGAAAATAAGTATATTAATGATATAAAATATCAATTGGGTTGTATATACACCTCATAAATAGAAATAGGTTCAAAACAACATACATGTCTTAGAGAAACAATATTGAGATGAAGAACCCTTACATTATAGGAAATACCAAAATCAAGACCTCCTGATAGATAGAACCATATATGTAATTTTTAATCCATATAATTTTAATGAATATTACTATAAAATTCCTTCATGGTTTCTATATACAACACACAATGAAAGAAACAGTGGATAATTCATATGTCTTATAGAAATAAAATTGAGGCGAGAAACCCTTACCACATTTTTGAATTGATTTGTAATCTGTCAAAATAGTTGAATAATATATTTAAATTTAGAATAAGTATATACTAGAATAAAAAATAAAAATAATATCATATATAATCCAATTATAATACTTCAACACCCATGTCATATTTATTCTTTATTAGAATCACATTTTATGGTTTTAACTGGTTGATTTTTCATGTATTATTTTGATTGGACGTTCTAGTCCATATATTTTGATCATAATTTCATAATATATAGAATATAAATAATTTCATGTGTATGATATGTGAATTTTATACAATTTTTTATATCAATTCATACAAAGAGGTGATGAACAATGAGAAACTTTACTTCTTGGAGAGGGTAGTCTATAGGTACACACGCATGATATTTCCATTTTCAATGGACGAAAAATGAATAAATATAAATAATTAATAAACACTTTTTAAAAATAATAATTTATTTTTATTAAATAAATAATTATAAAAATTCATGTGAGTTGGTGATGAAAAATGAATCATATCACTTTGTGGAGGCGAGAGTCTACATGTACTCATGAGTGATAATTTCATTAATCATTTGATGAAAAAGGGTAAAGAATAAGGTTATCAAATTAAGAAAATAAAATATGAATATCTGGGTGATATTTTGGATATTATATAGTAATGGATAATATTGACTTAAAGTATGTGGAAGAAGAAGTAAAATGGAAACATAATGTCAAAGTGATTACCTCTCCTTTAAAGAACCACCTTCAGTCCCATTGTTAGGGTCCTTAGGGATGAGGTATGAGAATACCATCACCTCTATAATTTAACTAATGAAATAAAGATTATTATTTTTTATCGGATGGTCAAGATTAGTGGTTTTGGAAGTGCTAGAAGAGAAAAGATGAGGTTTCCCTATATAACGGAGGATAGGCGAACATTGGAATTACATTAAGTATTAAATTATTATAAATTATATTTCATCATAATGTAATAAAAAATTAATATATTTAAAATATTTTATGATTAAATGTTTAAATTATATCATCCAATAACATTTGGACCACTTTAGGTGATGTTTTAACCCTTAACTCTTAGTTTTATAACCTTATTAACCCTTTTGACAATTATAGTAATATAAAAGTTATTTACAAATTAGTGTCCAAGAATGTTACTATAAAATTAAATGTGATCCATTAGTGAAAAAAATTTGATATACTATTGCACATATCATTCAATTCACCAAAGATAATATTTTTATTAAGTTCAATTTGTTTAATACTATATTTTTTATCATAAGATCTGATTAATGTAATTTTTGAGACTCTCCCCATCATTGAGATTTTAAGAAACATGATCATTATTTAATAAAAATATTAAAAATAAATAGTTCCCTAATATATTATATCTATAAAATATTTATAATTCCATTCCTTATCTCACTATATGTAAAATAGTCAAACACATTCCCCATGCGACCTCAGTATTTCCCTCACATACTCCAAATGTTTCCAATTATAAATGGGGGTCTATGGTGGTATAATGGGAAGACTACCCTACCGTACAAGAGTAAAAAAGTAATATATAAATAATAATTAATCCTCTACTAATAAAACAAAAATATAAGAAATAAATATAATCTAAACTGAATAATAAAAAATACAGTAAGACCTGAATAGCTATGTCAAACAAAAAAATAACCATCCCCTGGGTCAGTTATATAAATATATTATGATAAAATAATATTAAATATACATATATATGACATTAATGATCCATACCTCATCCCATGGTTTATATACACATCTAAACCATCAAACATGAATTTTTATGGGCTTATAACTAAATTCTTCCTTCAACCAAGTGAACGGTTGCTCAGGTACTCCTGTGTAATGAAGACCAATGGAGAGTGTGTGTAAATCATAGTAAGGTACCATCTATAAAATTTTGATTTCTCTAGAAGGTGAATCGATATGGGAATTCAATATTCTCAGTGAAAAAAATTACACCCAAAAATAAAAAAAAAATTAATTTTGATAGTTATGTTTTCACCCTGATCGATCATACCAAATTTGATAAATGTCAGGCTATCTCTGAGACCATCTCAAAGACATTGCATCCTAAGAAACATATGAGCTCAAAATATATGGATACCCCAACCAATCCTCATGAATTTAGGGACCCATCCCATTGCACTCCTATCATTTGGTCTTCTAATCCATGGCATCCAATGTCATGTCCTTCTGAATTTAAGGATGAGTCCTAGAAAAACACTATAATATAGGATCCAAATCCATTATATACCCCACCATATACTCCAAAATATAGGTATATGTCCCAAAATATTTCTATCATCTAGTATCCAAATCTATCACATCCACTATCAAAATCAATCACCAAATCCATAGTGGCTCCAGCACAAAGCTCCAACTATGGGGAATAGCCAACCATAACTAGGTCCAAAACATGGAATCCCATTCACATATATTGCTAAAAATACATTCAAACCAATTTATGTACCAAACCATCCTTTATGGATCATTTCATAACCCAAAAAACTAGATAAACACAAGGGATGATCAGATCCACACACCCAACATGATAATCCATAGCCCCTTGGGATCAATAGTTAGGTACAAATTCTATAGTGACACCTACTACCATATCACATAATCTTGATCAGGTTCATTCATCAGTGGGGAACCCATTGGATCCCCTTACTCGTAATATAGTACAGTCAACCTTGATTGGGTTTTCAGTCTCAATCATGATCTTGGGTCGGCACCTGATGCGCTTGGTCCTCAAATCCCCAAAAAATGTCAACATCAGGGTAGCATGGGATCGTCGTCTACATGATGTTTCTATATAATTGTGATACTTAAGAGATATAACATGTACCATCTCTGTTATTATGGTCATTCTAGGTTGGTTCACTCACCCAACCTAGTTACTTTCTTCCTAAGGACTATCTTCCAAGGTCGAGTCCCTACAAACTGGAGAGGATTACTCATCCCTCAATTGTGTAAATCATTTCAAAACACCTCATCATCTACAGGGTATTCCTAATACCTAATTAAATGAGTTATAATAATCTCTTGAACAACCCCCATTATGGGTGTTTTCCAAGACCCCATAAATAGGATAATTGGTCCCATTAGGTTTGGCCTTACATATCAAGATATTTGGGGGAAAACTGATGTCTCAATTGTCCCAAACTCATAAATTAGTGGTTAAGTCATCAATAAAACACATAGTGTTTCTTCCTAACCCTTTTAATATGGTCATTTTACTTTTTTATTTATCACATTACATGTATTTTAATTAACTATGATCTCATTCATTAGCGGTGCGCTCGGGTATCCACATGAAGCATATGAAAACATTAATCCCATAGGGAAAGTATGTGAGAGAACCTAACTACAACAAAAGGTTTACCACTTGATTTCAAGGGATGAAAGTAGCATCCAAGCCCATATAAGGACATCCATATTTAATTGAGTTCTCCTCCTTAACTCTAGATCGTAATACATTCCTTTATCCAATAATCAAATAATTATAACCTGTATAATTAAGTAACAAATTCAAATAAAAATTCACATAATGTTGGACAACATATAAGGTTCCGAATGGTCATTTGTTCTTAGAGAAATAGGGTTTCAGACATCCAAAACACATCCTCAAACCTAAAAAACTAAAATCCCCAACAAACTCTACCAATTAAATAAAAATAGATTTTAATTTTAATGAAAACCAAGAAAAATATCTAGCACAAAGTTCTATAGTTGAAATGATGATCCACCACATACATTTGGAATCAGGGGACACCATCTTCCTAGGTAGAGAAAAAACCTCATCACGTTCAAAAAATTCCATCACACACTAGTTGAACCAATACAATATTCTTAACTTGGGAAACCCATAATTAACAATAAATGTGTGTGTGGGGGGGGCTACTCAATGAGCTTACCAGAGACCAATACATACCTAAAATCACTAACTAACGGCCTCAATATATCCCCTAATAAATTTAGGGGAAATCAAAATTGGGGGGGGGGGGGGGCTTGACTTGGATGTGTGTGTGTAAAAAAAGGATAACAACCCCCCCCCCCATAAAATTCCCATGTTGTAAAATTGATGAAAATCCCCAAATTATTTAATGGAACGGTATGAATGAAAAGTTTTCCAGACTCTGCACCAATAGAATTGTAGTCACTACCCATGTAAAATCATCTATCATTGTTAATCAAGTTGTATTTTCAAACCATCCACCAAACATTCAAATAATCACCCTCCAAGTATTCTAAATTTCACATAGTTTCCTTACAATTTTCCCCCCAATCAAGAACCAAGCCTTAGGTCTAAACTATGGGGAATTGTTTTCTCTAAGCCACACACTTCTTCCTACAAATCATATCATAACGTGGAACTATATAAACAAAACAAAAAATATCTTGATCCTCATGCCCAAAATTGTGCACCTAAAACTATGTACCCTAGCTATAAAGATGAAAGAAACCGGAACCTACCTAAAAATCATGCGGGTCATCAAAACAATATCACATTGAGTAATTCTAGATTATGTATTTTTTTCCGAATCTCCAATGAATATTCAATCTGTCCAATAATTGAAAATTCAAATTCCATTATAAATTTAAACTCTTATAAACATTGTATTTTATAATCTCCCCATATTAAAACATATATTCTTTGAAATGTATTATTTGTCATAAAATCATACCCACAATCGACATAGATCTAGATTTTTCTCTAAAGAGGGAAGATTCTACCTATGAACACTCAAAATGATTCTAAAACACCACATCCACAATATAATTATTATTCCCCCCAAAGATGGTCCATTAATTATAACCACTACCAAATGACCAATATGGAACATACGTGATCCCTTATTACCCAAAAAATGACCACATCATTGTTTCATTCATCACATAGACTATGGTTCACCCCACCAAAGGACATATCTTGAGAAGGTCTATACAAATACATGACATGTCCCACATTGTAATTTCCTCTCAAAAAATTATATCATATTATGGGAATGTGACCATTATGGTTCGAAGCACCATCACGAGCACTTACATGAAGATTTCACCCATGTTTCTTAATTTAGTTAGATTTTTCCATATCCTAATCGGACATTCGTCAAGACTAGTCTTTTAAGATTATAATTAAAAGACTAGAAAACCCGTCTAAACACTTCCATGATGTTCAAAATAGAATAATAATGGTGTTTTCTTGAAATAATAATTCAATTCCATAAAAATATGGAAGCTGAATAACCTATGTCTGAATTTCATAAAAAATACCCATCTTTAGCTATGGACAGATTTCCAACCACCTAATAATGATGACTTCATCACTCATGGAAAGAATAAATATTATTTCTTGATTATAATATTCAATGAAAAAACATTACAGACATTTCTAGGATGAACCATATACTATCCATTTCCATCATCAATCCCCCACTACAATAGTGAAGCATTTTTCAGACACATACGCATATTTTTAATAAATCCATCACGAGCCTCAAACCCACACCCATTCTCTACTAGATTCGATATTTAAACGAGTAACCATCATTAACCATGGGATATATATGTCTGTAGGTACCTTCATAGAACAACTTTTAAATTCTAAAAGTATTGTCCTATGATTGGTCAAACACTCCAAAATCCCTCTTTACCGAGGCTTTCAAGCTTGTGGATGATATCCTGCAACCCACCATTGGAGTATCCTTGTCATCACTCCACTGAAATGTGCTCCTAATCCCTAAGGAAAATTCCATTTCAATAAAAAAATAATGAATTGTATGATTGAACCCACTCATACTCATGTTCCAGACCAAAAAAATAACTCATCGGGATCTCTTTTGAATGATGGACCCTCCTCACGAGCCACACTCAATAACTACCGACCCTTACACCATGCATACTTGATGATGTGTATTATGGTCCTACCTCAGGTTGATTATTCCTTATCACCAAATCCATTTTAAAAACATCCTTAATCTCATTGGAAATTATTTTATTTCCCCAAATCCCCAAGACACAATTCTAGTAGAAACTCATTAATGAAGATCCACCCTCATCCCACTCATGGACTTTGAGATTCCAGACACCCATCTCATTATACATTAAGTCACTACACACCAATATATACCTACCATGATCTAGGATACATTAGTCCTGTTATTCTAAGAGATTATTTGGAACTCCTTTTCAAAATCAATAACCTCACTCATACAACAATTCACTAAATTAATTCCCACCAAATAGTGTAATTATGGCATCGAAGGTTATCATCCTCAATCTAAAGGTGTTTGAAACTCAACCAAACATATTTACACTACATGTAACCATTTTATCCTTGAATGTAAATTCACACCTACAACCATTATCAGTTCCCCTAAAGGATATACAAAACATAGGTCAATCCCTCTCATTGGTATTCCTCTAACAACATAAATCACATGCCCACTAATACATAAGTCGAGAGTAAGGGTCTCTTGGTATACCACAGAGCCCTACCTGTCTATTCTCATGTCAGGGTATCTAAGTTAGAAAACCTACCCCAAAGGTAAAAATTTCATAAGGTCATAGACCATAGGCAATCAAACACAATCTTATATCAAAGCGAAAAACATCTATATTCCAAAACACCAACAAATGAGTTTCCAAATATGATGGAAACACGTGAAAAAAATGATGCTCGTAACCAGGGAACCTATCCTATTTAGGCATATGCTACTTAAAATAATCTATGTAGGAACATATCTCATCGATTGGTTCATTCCATTAGCAATGACATTATCCTAGATAGACGATATCAGTAAATCAGACACACATAGATCACTTAAGTATAATTTCATTCCATGATATGTGGGAAAAATCTTGTATCATATGCCTTCTCCAAGGATCCCCACCAGGAATCCTCACATGGTTGTATGATCTAGTGTGAAATATGATCCCAAATTTCATATTTCCAATATTGAGTGGATTTCATCACTTTCATTGGTGATGTATGATCCTTGATCGAAACTGGATGATGGGATGTCAATTTCTCCTTCCATGGATTTCTCCTTTGAAATCATCACCTAGTCCGTGTCTCCCTTATCAATTAAGACAATTTTGTTAAACTCATTCCTGGTCCTATTTCATTGTTGACAACATTTAATTATTCTACTTATGACTTGAAATTCAATGTGGTCTTGACAGGGAGGAAAAAATTATTCAAGGGAGCAATCTTATTGGGAATCACTAGCACATCTAGACACTGGAACATCTATCACCAATTTTCTTCTATATACATGGTCATCTCATGTAGGAAACTATAGGTGTGAAACATGAGTAATCCCATTGTAATAATGAGTTATATGAAGCTAAAGGAATATATTAAAATGTTTATCATGAGTTAGATGACTTTGTGGGTTTATATATTGCAAGGTTTTTACATCAGGCATCCCATTCATAGTATAAGGTAGTTTTTATGGAGTTGGGACATGAGTTTAACATATTACGGAGACAAGAATAGTTAGATAAAAATTCTATGTGTAGGTAGATCATAGAGATACATCCCTATGAGGGATCATAGAGATGGTTTACTGATGGATGGATCAGAACGCCCCATGGAGGTGGACCAGGGGAAGTGTTTCTTGTAAAGAGAAGATGTCACAACATGAAGTGTGATATGTACAACAATGCCGAAGGATCTATTAGGTACACCCCAAGGATAGTGAGACCAGTTTTTATAGTTGGTTGGGATTTAACCCTCAAGAGGCATCCTATATACCTTTTTTAGGACAAAGGGATCAAAACCTATGTAGTTTGATGGATGGTGTGGGGATTACGCATGATTACTTCTCTTCTCAAGAGGTTTTATCTTGGTTGGATTGTGTGGATCGTATGCATGAAATATTCCCAGGTGCATCTAGGAATATTAGTTATGTCCATTGGGCATACGGGTTGGAACAATCCAAGTGGGTGGATTGTCTCTACTGAGATTTTGCAGCCTGGGTAAAATTTGGGTGGATTATGGGTGAATTGGACAAAATTTATGGAGTGGATTATGTTTTGGGTTATTGGGTTTGGTCCTCAATGTGGTTTATTGTATATCCCATGTGAATGGGAATCAAATCCCACATTTTTCTATAAGTGGTTTTGGGCCTTACAACTACAGAGGAGGCACATGAAAAAGAAGCACATGTTTGGGGATTGCACCTAGAAGAATTTCCATTTGGTTGGGGATTAAACATGGGAGTATCTTAGGTGGGTGGATGAAGACTAGGGATTACCATAGGAGGGATTACGATGAGTATGAGATCAATGGGAGTCTTGGTCACTGCTAACCTCTAAGCCCATATGATTCATGCTTTACATGAGAAACTAGAGGACATCGTTGACCTAACAGTCATGTCACGAAAGGTGGACCAAAAAATGATGATGTGGGGATTATTCAAAGAAGAGACCTAAGTAGGAAATCATTATATATGAGGAGTTTATCATTCCATGTGAGGAATATCTCATTAAATATCATTCTAACACATAAAATCCTATCAAAGGTTGGCTGCGCATATGTGTGGAAACAACCTGAGGATGACGTCATTCTGTATGAGTAGAATTTCATTCAGTATGAGGAAGATAACATTCCATGTCATTAGTACATAGAGAATCATATTAAAGGTGTATGGGGATTATGTGTGGAAACTTCCAGTGAATTATTTCATTATGTATGGTAAATATCTCATTCCATCCGAGGAAGATATCATTTCATGAAAGTCGTACAACGAGAATCCTATAAAGGGTGTTCAGGGATTATCTCTGAAACTTTTCAAGGCACACATGGAGACGAATAAAAAATGTATTTGGGGGGGGTGATATTATTGGAGGTGGAAAGACTCCCAGTGACCATCCCCTAACTAATCCTCTGGGGAGGATTTCATTGCATGTGAGGAGGATCTTATTCCATGAAACTGAAAAATAGATTCATCCTACATTTTCTGCCTAGGGTGAGACCATAGCTTAATTTTATGTGTTGTGATGTTGATTCTAGGAAGCATTATTTCATGTATCTTAGACACGGGGGGCTCACTTCTCACCCCTTGGGCATACGTAACTGTCACCCATCAACCCTTGGGAGGGGGTGTTTTTAGAAATTCTAGGATAGAATTGTATGGAGGATTGGTCACTCGTGAGGTCCACATTATCATCCCTATAATAAAACGTAAGGGGAATTATCATAACTATATTTAAATGAAAAGTTAAATGGGAGTCTTGGTCCACACTGAATGTTGAACATGATATAGGATTGGATGGAACATGCCATGTGGGGACTTAAAGTTTAGATGAACCAATCCTAGATGGATATAGATGTTTGGAGCAATAGACCATCATGAATATGCATTATCAGAAGGGAGGAAGCAAAGAGACCCCAAAGGGAGAGTCTTCACAATAAAGAGGGCATCATAGAGTGGTTCTTTGTAACATTTGGGTGGTTCATGGAGGTCATCAGTTTTGAAATGGATGATTATTTGTGAAACATGGTGCCCCTACCTTAGGATGAAGACATGGATCGAAAAAGGAGTGATTCATGAAGGATGAATGATTAATAAAACCACAATTACCACTAAGGTACTTATGCCTCTATTAAGGGAATAAGCCCTCAAAATTGTAATCCACACTTTATGGAGAGGAATTTATGAACATAGGAAAAAGGTTTTTTGTGAATCTAGGATACATTGAGTTTGTTGTTTCAGTTTGGATCCTCATTCATTGAGTTCATTATAAATATGAAACAATTTTGAAGTAAAAAGGTCAAGTTCCATCCCATAAATGTAATAATGTGGGGTGTATTTATTGGCCAAGGATTTGGAGATTCTAGGATGTAGTCTGTAAAGTAAATGTTGGCTTCATTAATGTCTACAGTTGATTTGGATGTCAAAAGCACATTTTCAAACCATATCATAGTTGCATAATGTAGTCAGACTCACAGAGAGTTCCTTTAGTGATTCACATGTCGCAAAGGGGAGAATGTCTCCATGAAATTTCTTTGTGAAGCAGATCCTTGATGGTGTTTTTGTGGCCATTTGGGCTCGAAATTTCTCTAAACCATCCATGGCCTCCTCAACCAATCTCATTTCACATAATTTAGTGCATAAAAATTCCACACATAAGAATGGGAGTTGATGAGAAAATGAGGGTCATATGATTAGTCAGAATTGCTAAAAAATAAGACAATTATCTCCCTTTCATGAAGGTCCTTCACGGTGCTTATTTTTGTTTCTCATTCGTGAAGACGGCTAGGGTGATGGCTAGCATGAAGCATCGACTATCATAAAACTATAAATGTAATGGGTGGGGTCCCTCAAAGGCTCCTAAATCTCATGTGAATTAAACCTTTTTTTCAATAATTTTGTGATGCTTTTGGTCTTTGTGATTCCTACTCCACGAATGATTCATTGCAAACTAGAGTCCCTTATTCTTTCTCCCAAACACTGCTTCTTAAAAAACTGGACACTAGGACAGTGAGATCAATGTGTTGGTCTGTACTGAAAATATTTGCAAGAGACCTTTGTAAACCAATATATCAAAATAGAATAACTCCAAAATTATATGGCCACTCATGAAGCTACTTAGGATGTTCTTTCATATCCTTATCAATGAGGGAAAATAGTGAACTACATATTGACCAGGGATTAGGTTTGAAGCACCTCCGATCATGAATCCCTTCTTGGGATGATGTCAAATGATTGTAAGGATTATCCCCTATGAAAGATGCTTCCACTATATGTCTTCTATTTGAGAGATTACATCCTCATTCCACCAGTTAGTAGGGATGAACCATCCTACTTGTGCAGAGGCACACTAGGGTAGTACCTTCAACATAGAGTTTCCGATTTCTATATCTAGAAGAAATACTCACCCATTGCGTTCAGCTATCCATAAACCACAAAAACAATATTAATTTGGAGAAGATGGTGGATGAAGAGTCTCTATTTTCATACAAAACTATCACCAAGTTTTGGGAAGGGATCTTAGAGAAAGGATGGAATGATGTCTGGGACTTGTTCTAGGGATACCTCATCATAGATGAACCATCATCATCAAACTTGGTGTGCACATCAGGCGTTGAGTTAGAAGTAGTGATGAGGTAGGTAGGCCTTTAAAAAGTGGTATGTAATTCCCAGTTCCATTTTACCAACAATGAAATATTATGATAGAGCTATTTACTAGGTGGTTTCGATGGACCAACACATTCCATCTTCACTATGGGGTGGTCTACATAATCCATAGAGACCTTAATCAAATATCTTGAATCCAAATTCTTTATGAAATGTAGGAAGAGAGTCTCCCTATAGATAATTTGTGGTATTATTAGAAATAAGTGTTGTGTTTAGGGAATATTCTGCTAGATCTAGTGTATATAACCAATAATGAGAATCCAGGGACAGGGGACATCCACGTCAAGCAATGATTCGGTTATTTTCTAAAATTACTAATAGAGGAACCTTCTGAGGTTGTGGATATATCCAAAAAACTACCAAAAAAAACCTTTCACATGTCCTAGTGGAGTCTAATGTGGAAAGGAGGTATCCTACTAGCGATCATGGAAGAGAAACAATGGTAGTTATGAGCCTACAACATCAAAACTGAACCTCAAATCATATTTATGTTGGATGGATTAATTACGTTGTTCATCTGTGGGTGGGTGCATTCGGTGAGGGATGCACACATGGGGGTGTTTACATGCACATTTAAAATAGAAATGATGCTAGAAATGAGTGTTGATTGCTGAGCATGTTAGAAACTTGTAACCTATCTTAGAATTTTGTCCAAAGTCCTCAGGAATGTTGGCCTAGGATGGTAGGTGAACCAAAATATCTAGAGACCAAACCACTAGGGGTCTCTTCAGATGGGTAAGTGGATGAGGATCAAAATAATGGGTAGACAATGAATGGTAATAGAGTGATTGAATATTTTAATGGTTTGAAAAACTCATAAACTTACACCACCATGAATTAAATCCCATCAGTGTAAGAGTACTTGTCCAAACAAATATCAAACCCATCTTCCATGGGATCATCATCTCAAATGCAGAATGATTGCTAAATATTTGAAAAATATGGTAGATGACCAACACTAAGGGAGATGAACTCTTTGGTGAGGGCCTCAGATACCTTGTAGTTTTAATTCATGAAACTGAGGATGAAGAACATACAGTTTAACATAATATAGTGAGGATGATGCATGGTACAATTTTATATCCTGTGATCAGGATGTGTCCCACAGTTTAACATCATTTTAATGAGATGTTTTAAAAAGTTTATATTGATCCTATCCAATAATTTAAAGTCATGTTTCATGTACTATAGAAATGATTATTCCTAGTAAATTTGTGAGGCATAGTGGAAATAAACCTGATGTGAATAAGCTAAAAGTATCTTGTGTTTCATACAACAGTTAGGAAACTGGGGGATTTCATTACAAATGAGAACCATGAGGCCCATAATACACCACACATCCCTAATGATGCTCTTATTTTAGGGGTATGAAGTTTGGATTGAAGGGAGTAAATCATCCCAAAATTGTAATATGTCATGCGATAGGGTGATAAACCATACATGAATGATCCAAGGAGGCTTTGGGACCCCAAAAACATTCCTAATCAGGCTCTTAGTTTTATTTCATAGAATATGGACCTTGAAGAGACCATGTAAAGCTCGACCACATGGGTACACACACCATTAAAATTCCTAAGCATGCCTTAGTCACGCTCGGTGTGGGAAATAATGAATGGTATAAGTTTTCTACTTAATATATGGGACTGTGCATTAGAGGTGATTCCAAGGGTGGAATTCCACTATGATATATGATAATGGAATGGTGGTAAGTTAATATATTAAAGGTCTATATAAATAAGAAATTTTTGAGTAAGGATTGATTACTCACCATGATCAAAACATTGAGACCATGAACAGACTAGCCTAGAATGGGGAAAGCAGAAGCAGAATCAAACGTTGACTAAGTTTGATACACAAGAATTGTTTCTACCAGAGATCCATTTAAGAGTTGGACTACAACGGGAGGTGAGAAATAATTTCTTTAGACCATCATCATTAGGGTGTCCATCTAGATTTTAAATATGATACAATTATGATTCAAGAAAGACTTGATTTGTGGAATGGGGAATACCGGAAGGTGGAATCCAAACTTGGATAGTTCATGTAGTTTAAATTTCTGATGCTTTTACTATAGAAAAAATTTTAATTCATGTTTCTTAGACTATATTAAATAGTTTAATGTTTCACTTGTTGGACTATGAAAAATAGTTTTATGTCATTTTTCTTGGACTATTAGTGTGAAAAGACATTCATGAGATACCAAAGTTAACAACCTGATGTAAATGAGACAAGGAGGACCAACACTACATGAAATGGCCATGATAATAGTACTAAATTGTTTAAATTCATACTCTCTAGATCATAATCAAGGATAAGGGGCAAAATGTTTGAATGAAAATGTGGCTAGGACCAAGGATGAAATTTTTGGGTGTCACTACGCATCCCATGAGGATAAGAATCAATCCACTCATTATTCTTGAACATATCGTGGTTGGAGACTATAACTGTTGGGGTTATGCACTATGGTGAAGGAACTGAAGAATATCTTGATTATCATACGTTATCCTAAACTTTTAAAAAAAATCAGTTTATCATCGTTAATTAAGGACATTGGATCGTAGTTTAAGGTCATAGAGTTTGGACCGAGTAGTAAGGTATCTTAAGTGGACATGAGTAATGAGGAGTTATGAAAAACCCAACATAAATGAAGACCCAGGAGGCTCAAAACCACATGAAACATACCAGAAGAGAATTGTACATAGTTTAAATTCATGATGCATGGATGATAGGCTTTCAGTTTAAGGCTGTGGAGTTTGGAATTATTGGAGGAGACTCCCCAAAATGGGTATATGTGGTGAGGTGAAGTAATATATACAACGTGAATGACTAAATATGAGGCCTAATGACACACCACATTTTTTTGAGGTGGATTTTAGGATTATCCCAATAGACATCTATAAAGCATTAATGGATGGAAATCCTAACATGAATGAGCCAAAGAATCCTGTGTTCCATAAAAGGGCTCTGAGATAAAAAAACAATGATGGATTTGTGGATTGGATGAAAAAAAGTGATTATGAATTGTTACATATACCACATGGATGGGAATCAATCCTCATATAGTTATAAAAGTTGATCTCCCTATGTAGGCATGACTCATACACATGAATGGAGGAATGCCTTTTCTATTTTTTTCATATTTGGAGTTGATAGATCAGGATAGAAAATCTAGGAGTCACTATGTATCCTTTGTGGATAGAAATAAAGATTTATGTAGTTCTACAATACAACATGATAGATTACTAGTTCAAAAGGCGATGTCCCCTCATGAATGAACATTATAGTGCTATGCCATTTTTATTTGTGTGAATAGGATAAAAATTATTATATAGTTTAAATTTGTGCAACAAAGAAGTGGATTCTATGAATTTTATCTTCATAAATCTAGGATGCTAGTTTATACGTTGTTTATAATTGTTTGGTAATAACTATAATGTCCTAGTTTAATGTCATGTGATAGGGATGATATGTTCTGTTTGACATCATGTGGTAATGAAATTGGTTTCTATGTAGTTTATCAGCATACAACTAGGAAGTTAGTGGTAACATTTTTTTAACATCATGACACTAAGACATTGGGGGGGGGAGGTACTTAGAGAGGAATCTGCATGACATGACTTCTATACAAAAAATGAATAAAGGCCACAGAGGCCCATGCTACACCATACACTCCCAAAGAAGACTTGTTCATATTTTAAAGTCACTATTCATTTACTTGAACTTTTGTTTCAATGTTTTAGATCATGGACCATGCGCCTAGTTTAACATATTGTTCTATGGGTGTTCATTATCTGTAATTTAAAGTCATGAAAATTACATTAGAAGAGTTTGGGGAATCCAAAAAATATGTCATTTGTAGCGCATCATGAACAAATCAACATGAATGATGGATAAAGGAGGCTCATGTCATACAATATATTTACAAGGAAAACTCATAGAGATTTTAAAGTAATCATGTTGTGACTTAGGTGCCCAATTAACCATCATGATCCTAGAATATTGAAAAAATTATTTTAAGTACTACTTAAGGAAATTGACATTAGATGGAGGAGTGAAGTGCTCCCCATCCATGAATACCAAAGAGTATTCACCTTTAGGATATAACTTGTGAATGATTTATAGACCTTCTCATATGGTTTCAAAATTCGTTGGATTCCTACCTAGTATCAATATTATTTTTGAGGTCTAATATTTTATCACCTATGAGGAAAGAGCAGTGGTGAAATTTCTTTTCGAATGATCTGGATATTTTTTTGGTTCCTCTCTAGATTATGAAAGTCTCAAGAAATGTTCTTTTAGAGGGATTTTTGTTTATCTAGACATAGCTCTGTTATATTTTCTAACATATTCTGATCATATAAAGATGATTAGTTTTATGGAAACTAAAACCCGATGGGTAGGATGGCCACTTCTCTATACAATAGGTAATATGAAGTCACCTAAGTGGAATTATAAGTCATTGTACAATAAGTATAGTGGTATTTGGGGAGGTTTTCTTCATAAATATAATTATTTTTTTCCCAATATATTTTTTAAAATGAATTATAGGAGTTTTTTGAACTCCTCAATCCGTTCATTTTCCTACACATGGTAGCGAGATATATCGTTGGACCAGATGTTGTACTTAGTATAAAATTTCACCAACTCATCAGTCTATAAGTTGGTGATGTTTTTGGAACTACTACAAAACTAGTTTAATCCTTTTGCAAGGGTTTTAACAATTCACTTTAATGGTGATGTTGAAAACCTTCAGACATAGGGTGAGAAAAAGAATTGATAAAGGGGGACATTAACAATATTTTTTAGTGATATTAAAGGGGGTATTAAAAAGTGCTAAAAATGTTGTTAAATTGGTCCCATTATCAAATATTTTAGAAACATTACAGATAAAGTACCCCTAAATTTGATCAAGTAAAAAATCACTGATAAATTGAAAATTTATCAACACTTCTAAAAAACTGCTGAATGGGGGGGTCTTTATCTGCGCTTCTAAAAAAGCACTAGTAAAAGGGTGGTATTTATTAGTTATTTTTATAAATTTTAATGAATATCCCCTTTATTATTTCTTTTTTAGTAGTGATGAAAAATGGTATATTTCGAAAATATTATATTTCATTAAGAGACACCCATAACAAAAGTTATGGCTATTTTGAGGAACTATGGGCCTTTTTTCTGAATCAATAGAGGTGATCAAGGGTCCTCTTAGATCACCAAGGTGTATATAACATATTATGTTTCGATCTTATATATGGTAAAGGAAAAATCTAAAACTGGTTTAGAAGTTATGGTCGTTTTAAAGGCCTTCAAATGTTAGAAACCCTAAAAACCAATAAAAAACTAAAACTACTAAAACCATAAAAATACTAAAAATATCATAATATTCAATCTGGGAGCCCATTTAAACTCCACAAATAGATAAATTAATGGTTATAAAATGAGATAAAACCACAAGAGATTTTAATCATGTGATAATCAATGGAATAAAAATTTATTGCTGATTAAACAAAGTAATAAATCGAACTCGAACTTCAAATGACAATACTTTTTGATCTAGGTGTCTATTTGGGTTCAAACACAAATAAAAATAAATTTTATAGTAATATCTATGAAACAAAGAGTCTCAAACTGAGTTCTCTAAGAACATCCTATTTTTGAAAATCCAGAAAGGCTCAAAAGGCCTAAAAACTGAGTTTTTTTGTCACTGACCTCAGTTTCTTAAAATAAAAAAGGATATAACTTGTGATCTGGTTTTATTTTCACCATGTACTACATATCACAATGAATATTGTTTTATGATCTCCAATTTTACTAGTTTTGGATATGAAACAGACTCCTAGATCATATGTTATGTCCATTTCATGTTATTTAGTGGTTTTAGGATTTTTAGAGTTTCTTAACATTTTTATGTGTTTGAAGGGTTTTTTAAGTTATTATCCATTTAAATAAATACATATAAATAAATATTTATTTGAAAATAAATATATAACTATGTATAAAAATATATATACAAATATATAATTATATGGGAAACAAAATATAATGAAATATCTATAAATATATAGATATATCAAATAAGTTAAAACAAAATAGTATAGGGTAGTGGAAATATTGTTGGTGTATATGATTTGGGTCTCATATTAAAAACATGCTGGAGAAAGGGCGAAGAACTGGGTCTGGGATCATCTAAAAAAATCATTAATATATCAACTATGAGGAGATAAACCTTTTACATCATTAATAAACCTTTTACATCATTAATAAACCTTTTACATCATTAAACATAGAATACCTCTTGGCCCACTAGGATTTCAACTATAAGGAGATGTAAAAATCATTGGTTAAGTTTCAAATATCCACTAAGTTTCTACTGGGATTCAATCCCTAGTACTTAAAATTGTTGATGAAATTTTCCTTTCAAACATTCAATGTAATTTAGGGGAATATTTAATTTCATCAATTATTGAGGTATGTTCAATACTAAGATTATTAATATATCAAGTCACTATAAGAATCAAGTTTCACAATGGTACATGGGTAGGATTCAAGAGTAAAGGACCCAAGATTGGATAATCATTGGAAATGGAGAAAATAAATTACAATAGGATGTATCTCCAAAATATATAAGATGATTAAGAATTATTCCCTTTATTTGATCATCTAAGGCTAGGGATATTAAAAAATATTTCACATATCTCTAATTGAATTCTATAAAGAGGATTCCAGAAGTCATCATTCCAAAACATGATCATAAAATTCACCATGTTCAATATGAAATTCAATTACTCTTTGTTAAATTACATGTAGTCAATTTTGGTCCAATTTCAAACATTATAAGAGTTCAAATTCAATTTCATAATCATATAGGATATGGGATTTGTGTATTGGGTCAATTTATTGATTTTTGTATGTGGTCACTCAATAAATTATAAATGTTACATTCACAATGAAATAATATCCCATAGGGGTGGGTGATTTTTTTACATCACTCACCTCGTCATCAATTTTTGAAAGAATATAAACATCATATATAACTAACAGAACACAACTACTATGGTTCTCTCATTCACAGTTTACTTAATTTTTAATTAAACAAACTTGGTTATGGTTCTGGTTCTACTTGTGTAATCACTATTAAAAATCACATTTATATCCTATTAATTTTTTCTACTAAATATATCTATCCCCATAATAAAATAACTTTCCATTCACACTTACCATGACTATTTATTATTAACCAAATGTCAACCTCTTATGACTACCTCTGATAATGAAATAAATTCTATGTTAGTGGTAGACATATATATTTAAGGTGATGATGCATAATGGAAATGAATTACTAGAGTATAAATATTAGCAACACCAACAATGTTTCAACAACACTAATAAAAAAAATTAGATATACATAATAATGAGAAAATAAATAATTTCCCCTATATTAAAGTTGATGAAGAATCCAAATACATAGATTTTAAATCAATAAATGTTATCATATCTAAATATACTAATACATATAGATGTAATATCCTTAATGATATAGGACTATTTAATCTATCATTAGTGGATAATATTTTATTTGAGGTACAATATGATAGATTATAAACTTATTCTAATAAATAAACCCAAACATAGAGGTATTCTCCTAATAATACTTTTATAAAATCCTAGGTGCAATATATAGATGAAAAATCGTTGATATATCAACATTATATTATTTATGTGAATGTGTTATATCAATATCAAGGGAGAAGATGGTGACTATTCTCATTTGGTATCATAGAAAATGGAAACACAAATTATATAGTAATATTACATTATTGGAACAAAATATGAGATACCACATAGGAATGAAATACATTGTTATCATAGAAGGGTAAATACTTACATATTTTTGAAATTACACTGGAAAAACTTATTTACAACATAAAAAATTCAGGATAACATTATTATCATATTAAAAATATCATTTAATGTTACGAAGAGATCTCTTATGGATTTTCTAGGGAAATGAAAACAAAACAATGGCGACCTTAGGTGCTCACTACAGAGTAGCATACAACAAGAGATAACATATCATAAACATTGAATAAATTATGTGGTACAAATAAGTGATAAAAATATTTTGATAATAAAATTAATATGAGGGAAAAATATATCCATGAAATAAGTTAAAATAATGATAATAATTACTTATCTAATAATGATTGAATGCATAATGTTAGGAATTGTAAACATTTTCTAAAGGCCTTGTTCAATGAAATAATATATAAATGGGTATGGACTATGCCAATACCCTATAATGATTCTCTCATTACAATTAATGATGCATTAATTGGATTTATATATTGAGCCATACCTATTACTAATTGTGTCAAAAGGATTTATCACATGAGTTGATAAGACATTTCAAGAAATTTCTTAAGGATTATATAACATAATAATGGATGAAAGTAAAAAAAATACATATTTTTTATAATTAATACACTTAATTTTTTTATAAAAATTCATTTGAATAATGTTTCTATCATGAAAAATATCATGAAATAATCTTAGAAACTATTGGTTGTTCTCAATTTTAATGAAAAAAACCATATCTATTAAATAATGCAATGGGGGTAGGGATGGTTGTTTTATGGTACTAGGTTATCAATGGAAGTTATAAATTGAGTTCAGTAGTTTTAAATGGTAGGATATGAAATAAATGATTGGAAAACCATTCATTATTTTTTACAAAGTGTATGTGAATTATGAAAATCATATCCATCAGATGTGTCTATCCAAGTATGAAGTCATAGTCTCACTCATAGTGCACTAAGAAAAGATATATTTGTTACTCAAACAACCATTTTTAGAGTGATTAACCCATAGTAAATCCATGATATTTCTACATCCACATTCTGTAATATAGATAGGGATTTGACTTTTTTGGAATACAAAACACACTTTACATTATGAAAACATTGGATTTTTGGGCCTTATAATGACTTAGGTAACATTTCAATCAAAACCCCATTAAAATAAAGAGAACTTAATTAAACATAACATACCATGAAGAAATGATAATTCATTATATAAAAAATTGCATTGGTATAATGAAAAAAATATAATTTAAATTAGGTGAAAATGAAATCATTCCACAT
The DNA here is from genome assembly GCA_963277665.1 of Viscum album. Classification (NCBI taxonomy): domain Eukaryota; kingdom Viridiplantae; phylum Streptophyta; class Magnoliopsida; order Santalales; family Viscaceae; genus Viscum; species Viscum album. The sequence continues at coordinate 513,947,449 of OY728145.1, forward strand.
TAAAAAGATATTTGAGGTAAAATGCACCATACCAAAAATCCCTCTTGGATGATTGTGCCATATCCTCTATATAAAAAAATTATTATTTAAATATATATTTTATAACTTTATTCAAAGTTATATCATGTTTTAATATTTATTTTTAATTATTCTCAATATGTATATTAGTTATTTATTATATATTTTTATTATTCATTGTAGGTATCCTTGAATGTTTTAAACTATTTGCATAAGAGTGGTCTTGTTCTTCATTATTATATCAATTTTCATACTTGGAAAATAATTCAAGGAATTTTAATTGAAGAAATGTTAAAATTTATACTATTATAATTTCATTAAATTGGTTTTTTGGTTTTAATCATTAAATACGAAATAAGTGATGGGCATATTTGGGAGTTGTTTTATGAATGGATGTTGGTATCTTAATTAATGATTTTGATGTTAATTATACCATTTAAAAAAAATCAAGTCATAATTTACTTATTTATGTCTTATATTATCCGTAATTATTTCTACATAGTCATCCATGATATTATTTTAAATCTTTTTTCATGTATGTTTTCTGACCGACCAAGAAATGAACATAATATAACAAATGAATAGGTGTGTTCATGAATGTGGATTATTTTAGAATAATATAATTATTATATAATGCTAGTGATATTATTTAGATATTTTTGAGGTTTTCAATAAAAATTTAGAATTTTATAACAATAATAAATGAATATAGATGAAAATTGAGATATGTTACTTTGTAGAGGTGTTAACACGCAATAACACAAAAATGATGCTATCATTTTTCTGAATAAAAAAAGGGAAGAGTAGTTAGTGATTAATTAAAAAATATAATAATTGTAACTATACTATAAATAATAAATTAATCATCTAATTTTAAAAAAAAATATATTTTAAATGTAGAAATAGAAATAAAATGACGCTAGGTAAAATATCAATACCTAAATTGAGAACTTGAATTTTCTCTTAGAGGAATCCTTTGAATTAGAGGGTTTAGGATATCTTCTTGTGAATAGGTTATAAAGAATTAAATTAAAATTATATTTGATGGAAAATTTTATATATTTAATAAGAAACAATAATTTGTTTTTGGTTGAAGGGATGGTGAGAGACCCATTTTATAAGTGGCTAGAATGTCATTTTTGTAATTATTTCATCATAAAATAAATAAAGAACATTATTTACTTGTAATGAAGTCACCAAAAATGAAATTAAGGGAGTTTATATGTGTTTTCATTAATGAAAACATATAAAATTAAATTATAAATATGTTTTTTATATGTTAGGTCATTTACCCCTTTGGTTAACACATTAAATCATTTTGCATTTTAAAACATTAACTAATTTTTACATAAGTAATTAATATTATTTCATAAAAAAATTAAAAAATATTATATAATTTTTATATATTAAATCAAAATATGAAATCCATTTTTATTTTAAACATTTATATGTGTAAGAAAATTAACTTTTATCTGTTACATATGTAACATGTAATGCCAATTTTTAAGAAAAGTGTATATATAAGTATAAAATTAGTAATTATGATAAATTATAAAATGTATTTGATTTTCATGATATAAATAAGATTATTATAATAATAAAATTGTGTGACTTTGAAATATATCAAAAAAATAATATTACCAAAAAAATATATAATTAAAAAAATTCAAAAAAATCTTTACAATTTTAAAATATCTCTTAGGTTAAACAAAATTATACATAGGTTTTAACAAGTCAAAATATTATTTTAAATGAATAATGATAATATTTAAATATATTATTATCATTGAAAATAATTTATAAGTATTTATTTTATATTTAAATCTTCATATAATGATAAGTTATATGATTTTAATACGAACAATATTTTTCCCTATTTATTTAAAATCGATAAATTCAAAAAAATCACAAAAAATTACCCTAATATAACATTGAAATGATTGATATAAATATTTTATCCTTGAAAAAAATATTAATCCATAAATATTATAAATTTAACATTTATGAATAGTAATTAATAAATTCTCTTTAGTGTGAACACTATGTAATATGTTTTAGCTCTTGTACTCAGATAGTATAGTGGGATCAAAGATTTTACATTCTCCCCATTTTCATAAAAAAAAATCTTCATAAACATTATAATATATGTTATATATTAAATAAATTTGTGTATTTATTATTTATATATATTTTATGTTTCTATATTTCCTCCTCTTGTTTTGGATTTTTCCAAGCACTTTGACTAGCCGACTTATCAGATTCCATAACACTAGCACTGTAGTGAGAAGGATCTAGACATGATCATAATTATATGTAGAGTCAGTTTAAAATTAATTTATATTTTATATGAGTACTATTAGTAGGATAGACCTTGAAAAAAATTAACAATCCATATCCATTCAATCCAATAAATAGAACTAAAAGATTGCATTCACTAGATGGAGACGTACGTCTGATCGCTTCAACCTATATACTAGAAATTATACATAATGTTATACAATATAGAGTTTCTATAATAAAATTACTCTCCAATTTTATTTTCAATATAAAAATTAATTTTTTAATAAACCTAATACCAAATCAAAAAAATTTATCACACATCGCATAAAAGAAAAACGTAGACAATCGAAGATTGACATGGCTCACACAATGTCCTATATGAATGGGAGAACCCATAAAACATTTTTATTTATGGGGGATATAGAAAATTAAAAACACTAAATGACTTCATCATGGACAATTAATTTAGAAACACCTACTATTCATTCATTTAGTTGTTACATCTGGGCTAGGGCACTACACCTTTTTATAGAGGTCTCTGTTCAGTCAAAAAGTTGTTCTTGACATCGAGTTACCCGATAAAACATTAATTGTATTTAGAAAATACTAAAACAATAATTAATATTTTGTTACAATATCCAATGTAGGGTTATTAGGAAATAATATATGAAAAGGGTTTCCACCCTTAGTGAGAGTACTATCTAATTATTTTCATCTGATAATGAAAAAATCATCACAGAATTATTCGATTTGATGATTATGCATCCTATCAATTGTGTATTATTCCCACCATTCATTGGATGTTCTGTCATGTGAAAAACCTATTTATAAAATATTTTGAACCATTATATTTGGAACATTTTTCTAGTCTATCTGATGATATTTTTATTATCATTTTTATCCATAAAAATCTATCTGATGAACTTGATGAAGCATCATCAAACCCAAAATCCCCCCACATGGAAATTGCTTCAGGATTTTAGACTTTTTATTTCATTCACCTGAGCTCTTACTTTTTCGAATGACTATAGTGTCCTCCATTATCTATGATCAGTCAGGTCCCGCTAAGGCACAATGATTCCTTATATATTTTTTGATAATCATCTTGGTAAACATATAAATATGATTTCTCTTATAAGAAACCTTCTTAAGATTCAACACATTATCCTATAGTAGACTTCAAATAAAGTGATACTTATTTCCAATGTGTTTCTTTATTTTATGAAACAATTCATTGGGATAACTTTTTTGTTGATTTCTTACTATTAAATAACAAAATTTCTCTACGTGGTCCCTTTTCATGTTCCTTTAGCTAGTGTATCAATGAAATCATCAGCTTCATAGCTATTGTATTACAAATATACTCTAGTTTGATAAAAGGTAATGCAACCACTAGTTATAATGAATACATTTGATGGATTATTTTTCCATAAAAATAAAATACAAAACATGTAGTATTTTCCTAGGAATCCTTATCTCTAGAAACATACTCGACTAAAAAACCTTTCATCTAATAATCATAATCAAAACATAAAGCTAAATTATATGACCCTTTCAAGTATCATAAAATCCATTTCATACCTTATAATTTTTCCATAAAGTATTTTACATGTACTGGAATTCCAATCCCACAATAAAAATTATATCTAGTTGTGTTTAAAACTTTTTCTACATAAACATTCCTATGAAAAAATTATAATAAACCGTATCCACGGCGCAAGAATCACTGTCCATTGATGGTCACTATGTTTTACTATGATTGATTTCTATGGAAATGAGAGTTCATATAGGTTTATAAATAATCATTTTGAATTTTTTGATGATTTTTTTAATATATTCATTCTTGTATAAAACCATCAAAATTTATTTTCTAACCCTCTTACTTCTCATCCATGAGATCATATTATAATTACCAAGATTATTTAACATGAACATAGTTAAAATATACCAAATAAGGTCTTAAATCCACTTTTACTATTGACCAATAATTAAAATATGATACAAATGGAACAAAAAAATTATATATGTTCCACCGATCCATTGATTTTTGTAACTAAATTGATCAGAAACCCATCAACTAAAACATTATTCGAATATAAATTTGTAAAAGTTCATAATCCACAATAGTGGAGCTTGAATCAATGTATAATGACTTCATTTCAACATACAGACCAAGTAATGTATTTAATGTACTTCATATAACTTTTTCCAAACAATTTAAATTTATTCCAAAAAATACCCACTACGAAATGTTATTTTTTACATCCATTTAATCCATGTTTAGATCATTGGATGAAACAATGCTAATAATTGTCTGAATTTTTTTTGGTTTCAACACTAGTTAGATTATTTCATAATATTAAATTCCTTCCTTTTTCTAGAAAACATTCATCACCCACAATTCTTTATATCTATTACATCCATTAGATTCCAATTTATAAAAAATAACCTATATTTCCATAGTTTTCATTGAATCTAGTAGCTTTGCTAACTCCAAAGTGTTTAGTAATTTAAGAAATTCATTTTATCATTATTTTATGGCTCCCAATATTTTGATTCTCTATGAATAGTTTATTCTTAGAGACTATCGAATCACTATATATCATTAATATGTAAAAAAATTAAAATATGGACTAAAATAGTGACCATGTTTTCATATATAAGTTGATATTCTCAATAAAAACTCTTGTTCAACCATTAAAACCTATCTATCTCATAGTATTCAATGTTGTAATTTTTTATTAATGTTTATATATTCTATTTTTTTCCTACCCAAAATTTCAATATCTATCCATGGAATTTTTCAACTACCATTCTCTGGTACCCTCATTTTCCCATAGGTGATTGAAAAATTTCTCATGACCATATCCAAGAAGAAAACACACATAGGATTTCAATATTTTCAAGTATCCATCATCACCACTACTACGAACATTTGTGATGCTTAAAAAATTTTTGAGATGTATTATCTCTATAAAAAAGTTAATAAGGATGTTCCTATTATACATGTAATTCCAGACTTTAGTTCATGACTTATACTGATATATTAAAGGCCTCTTCAACAAATTATCGTCAGTATTTCTGAGTATAACCTCCTAAACAATTAATCCTTTATCTATGATTTTTTCATCCTTTCAGCTATAAAATTTTATTTTGGAGTATGTAAAATAGTCTTATCATTACTGATTCAATTATTCTTATATAATTTATTAAAGACGTTTCTAGGGTGTCTACATAGTTGCCTCTCTAGAAACATTTCAACATTATTTCACACAATTTCTAAGACAAAAAATTATATAAAAATAAATTCCTAAAAAATTGATATTTATTTTTTAATAAATAAATATAATCTTATGATTATAATCATTAATGAATTTCATATATTATGGTTATCCTCTATACAGGTGAATAGTTGAAGGTCCCCACACTTCATAATTAATAGGTTCTAACATTTGATTACTTGTATTTATTACAACCAAGTTAAATGAAAATAAATTTTGTTTTCATAACACACTAATCTAACATATTTTGAGGTATATTTAATCATGTTTGAGTATTAACTTAATCACTCTAACTTACCAGTTTTTCTTACAGGGTGGAACAAACATGTAGTTCCGCTTTTCTAGCTCATCTGATGAAGTCACTCCAAAAGATTCAACTCCATCTCTCTATCTGGTACTGTCTAATGTACCTTTCATTAATCTACAATCAATCACAATGAAACCAATAAAAATATTCTGTAATCCATTGGAAATGGTTTTCATGAATCTTACATCATCAAGTTGGTACTCTGATATAAGGATATTCTATAGACCAATAATATGTATTTCATATTTCAGTTTCAAGACACTTCCAATTTTCAATCGAATACTCACATCAATGATTATAGCTATATACATAGCTTAAGAATCTTCTAGAAAAACGTTGACTAAGATTCATCATATGCAATGATGAATAAACCTTGACTCACTAGTTGTATAAAACAATTATGATGAGTCAATAATCCATGACTCGTCAATAAAAATCATGTTCAGTTTCATGTTGGTCCCTCTATATGTTGTTTTGATTGATTTTTTTTGTCCCTATGTGTAATACTCTATGAGATTATTAAAATGATTCTTTATATGTCCCCTTTTCCGAAAAATATAATATATAGGACCTAGATTAATCATTTTTCCTCGATTTCTTCACTATGAATTATAATTTGTTGATTTCTTATTCTGAAGGCATGTATAATGAACATATCATACCTGTACTATAGTTTATATATTACTTCTATATGATTTAAAAAGAAAAAAATCCAATTTAAAACATAAACAATATCATGTTTGTAATTTTATTAAACAATGGATTTAACTTCCCACTAGGGTTTCTAAATACTTTCACCATGGAATCCAATCTCATCATAGGTGAGGAAAGAAGAATAAAATCCAGAACACCATATCTAAATTTTCCCTTTACATATTAAAGTAGTAACAAAAATACAATTTTTGTCATTAACATGGTCAGTAGTATTACTTTTATAGTAGAAAGTTTAGGGAAGATCCCTTTATATTAAGGAAAAAACAAAGAGAGATGGACGTGGTCATACAAGCAGTCATGACCTCATGCCAATCATAACTAGAGGAAACTCAAATGTCAAAGTCACATTCATAATCACCATACCAATCCCAATCATAATCTAGAGGACCATGAGACCTGGTAATCATAGTTGGGTTCATATATGAGTAATCTTTCCTACGTTCTACTTTCTTAGGAGGAACATGTTGAAAATCTTCAGCATCCACAACAATGTTTTTTCCTTTGGACAAAACCTGACTATACATTGGTTTTTTTGTAGAGTCATCCTCTACATCATCCCACCTTCCTTGGATGCCCTACGTCTCCTTTTTTTAAATAATTTCCTCTTGAATTTGTGAAAGATTTTCACCATCACTCGGAGATTGTTTCTCCTTGATCACAAGACCAACACATGCCTGTGTCTTCCCCAAAATCACTCCAGATTCCATGCTACCCTCTGTTCGGGCATTCACACCAAGCTCAGGCGCCAAATTCAAGGCCTCCCTTGTCCCAGATCTAGTCTCAGGCCTAAATTCCTCTGTCTGCACCAGCAAACCTTGTTCAGTATCCTTCGCTAGTTGAGGCTCTTGTGCAAGCTCTTGGGAGGCATCATCTACTACTTTGAACAATCATCGCATCATTCGCAATTTGTTATGAGTTGTTATATTCTCATACTTTTTAACCAATGATTTCATAACCTCTATAGTAGTTTTCAACTCTCTCATATTGAATGAAACATTTCATTCAACCAAAATCTTTATTAAGTCTAAATATATATTTTCAAATAGCTGTCATACCTTTTTTCCCATACTTTTATAATGTTTTCTGGAGAGAAAATCTTCATCATCTTTTTTGTATCAATAAATCCTTAAAATGAATTTCCTAAAATGAAATATCTCTTCCATCATGCATATTGATAAAAATGTTATTTCCACTAAATTTGTTATTATACTAATAATAAACAAATTAAAATCCAACAACTATCATGATAATGGAAAAAACTATATGAATATTGTGTGTGGAGAAAAACAAATTGATTAACCACTATAATATTTTTAGAGTATAAACCCGGAAAGGAAATACATTTAGCATCCACTAAATCTAATAGAAGTATTAGTGGGAAATAATTCAACAAATATAGATTTAAATTCGATCACTTTAACCTGTGCAATAGAAATTATCCATAGTATTATCATATAGATAGTTTTTTTGATAACATTAGCCTTCTAAGTTGTGTTTATTGGAACTAGGAAGAGTGGAACAAACCAAATCAACCCAAAAAATAATTGAGTATACTTCTCTAAAAAGAAATAAAAATATAAAACTAGATTTATATGGCTTGAAAAATGTCTTATATTCATGATATGACACTGAAAGAAAATTATTATGGGAGGTACAAATGACAAAAAAACTCTATCTCACCTACTCTACACTTTTGTTTCATCGACAATTAAGTAGGAAACACAAACTATTTATACATATAGTTGTTTCTTTAGAGTTAGTCTATCACACCTATTTATAAAAGACACTATATGGTTAAAAAACTTCACTATACTTTGAGATTATAGGTTATCCATCCATTAACATAATCAACAACCAATATACTATTGCATCATTTTTGTGACCATTAATAGCTATTTATCAGGAAACAATCATTGCAAAAAATTTATATTCACTTTGAGCGTATCAACCTATGAACTCTGTGTGGTCACTAAATCCTCACATTTGAACTCTTTAGTCTGATAATTCAATGTCCTCTCAAATCAATCTGATACACACTATGCAATGGATTTGTATCTATTAAAAAACCTTCTACAAATATGTTTTGAAACATCAAAATAGAAAACATTTTTATATTCTTTCTAATAACTTCAACAAAATCCTCTATATTATAAAAATATCATCTGATAAAAGATTAGAATATTTAGAAAACCCAAAAAGTACATGTGATGGACCCAAAATTCATTTCCTTAAAAATGAAATGATTATGATGTTATGTACTTTTGAAATATTGGGTGGTATTTCCAAATAGTAACCTAAAATACTAATTCGTTATGAAATTTTAGAAGGTTCCATGACATAGGTAATATATTTAGAATTTTATTGAAATATAGAAATGTATTCCATGGGGACACCTTTAGGAATAAATGTTCCCCACTTGAGATTACATGTATTTCATTTGATTATTAGTATAGATGTTTTGTATACTTTATGTTACTTTTATATGAATTTGAATAGTCTGTACTTCAACAGTTGTCTCCCTCATAATTTATGGACCTACTAGCTTTCTTTCTCTATATTCTTCGTAACAAGTTGGATTATAACATCACTTCTCACATAGTGATTCATACGATTCCACTTGGATCCTTGAAATGAATATACTATTACATGAAAAATTGTCTAGAGATAAATATTGCTCCCATGTTCCTTGAAGGTAAATATAAGATGATCCTATCATACCATATATGCTATGAATTTTCCTTTTAAACTACCGATCAACTTTTAGATTATAGGCAGATCTTAAATATACCCTGGTAACATGAGGTTTTTGAAAACTCTTCCATAATTTCAATGATTTTTGGCAGTCATGAAGAAATATAATTTATCATGGTTCCCTTTAAAGTCTCTTGATTTCATTGAAATAGGGTCAATAAATCACTCAATATGAAATTTTTCCATTTATTCTATGAAATGTAACAACATGGTAAGGTGGTCGATGATGACCCATATAACATATTTCTTCTTTATATTCATCAAAAATATGGTAAATAAGTCCATTGTAATATTTTAAAACTTCTCAATAGGTAATGTTATAGGTTTCATGAATACATTATTATGTTTCTATTCATCCATTACTTTCCATTAGAATAAGACTGCAGAGTCATATTATAGAATTTTATACTTCAAACCATAGAACCAAAATTTACATATTAAATCCTTATAAATATTTATTATACAATGGTATATATAAAACATTTTGCTATTTGATTCATCTAGAAGTTACCTACTTATCATTTGTATGGATACAATCCATAAGCGCATTCCAAATGATAACAGTCAATCTTTATAGATTATATCTATTAATTTCCAAGCATTCAATACATTGGTCTTCTTTTTCATGTGATTATCATCATGATGAGACCTCTATATAATTTTTAATAATCATGGTTTAAATATTTCTTGTGAAAGGGATAACGGATCATGTTTCCTAAAAATTATCATATCAATATTTTCTAGATCTCTAAATATGTGATCTTTATTAATACTTATTATGATTAGAACACTATTTTCCCCCATAATCAATTCATTGACCACATTGTTTTACATTTTAGGGTGTTAGTGTATCGTAAAATCATAGTCCTTGAGTAGTTCCAACCATCTTATTTTTCTTATGTTGATCTCATTATAATATAAAACACAGTTCAAACATTTTTGGTTCAGGTATATGCCAAACCATTCACCATCGAAATAGTGCCTCCATATCTTGATAGAAAAGATTATTGATTCCAAAAAAAGCTCATGATTAAAAATTCATACATATAGATATTCAATAGAATTAATTATTATGAAACAAATATCTTATTAAGCATAATGAAACAACTCAATCCATTATTTGATGCATCACTATATATTAGAAATTATTAGTTTCTTAACAGTAAAGTCCATAGTAGTGAATTAATAAATCTATTATTTAGGTCTTCAAAAGAACTCTCACACTCTATTTACAATGTGAATTTAACCCCTTTATATTTAAATTCCATTAAAAATTAGGAAAATCAGATATAATTTTAAATTAACAACTGATATTAACAAGATAAATAGAGGAAACTACATTTATCAGTCATGTGTTTTGGTTTTGTGAATTCATTGACTACCTTTTCCTTTGAAAGATTGACATATATAAAATTCAATGAATATATGGCCATGAAAATAAATAACATGGAACCAAAAACTGACACATAAATTTTTTAAAATATAATTCATTTTTTCCTAGTGTCTCAAGACATATTTTTATATAGTTCTCATACTCTCAATAACAGTTATCCTATATCAATCACTAAAAATGAATTCCACCACAAATTTATAAAGATAATACTTGAATACACTCTTTATAGTATCCATAAAAATCGGAGGTACACTACTCAAATCCAAAGGGAATTACCATAAAGTCATAATGTCCATACCACAATTTAACTTTCAGCTTCGGTATATGATCATTATTTATTCTTAATAGATGATAACAAATGTGAAGATCTATATTTGAAAATTATTAAGTTATTTGATGTTGACTAAATGAGTCATAAATGTAAGGTAAATCACAATTAGGTATTTATAATAATTTAATTGATATCTCTGTAATTGATTCCCAATCTCATAGACACATTGTCCATTTCATAAATAACACATGGGATCCCCTTAGAGAAACACTAGGGTGTATAAATACCTTATCATACAACTTTGTTACCTATCTCACCAACTCTATCAACTCCATAGGTGAAATCATATTATTATTTATAAATATTACTCATTTATCATGAATGGATTTAGTGGAAAACTCTACCTCACACACAGTTTGATGATAATGTAATTTTTCTTAAAGTGTGTAAATTTATTTTTTGTATAATTACAACATCCTCTATCCTAAGTATGTCCTTACCAAAAATACATTTATTTTATCCCCCCATTAAAAAAAATTATTATGGACATCTACTAGATGTTGGTCTAGAGAAGACATGAGATGACATCCTCCCCTTGAAAATAATAGATTTTATTCCCCCATCCTAAATATTAATCTATGTCACCATGTAAAAAATTATTTTTTTCTACATTGAGTTATACTATAGACAAATGTCTATGTAAAAATCAAAAATAAGTACAAATGATAAGGATGATAAAATATTATTTCGTTGCATCATAATAGAGACTAGTTGGAAAATTTTCATTACAATAAGGTTCCCATTAGTTTAGATAATTTATAACTAATTTATTAGAGTATTAGGTAGAAATTCAACACTCTCATAATATATTCATTAAATAATATAGTGTGTGGATATGAAATTAAATAACACATAATATAACTTTGAGTTTAGAATCAGTTTACCTACTATAATATCATTTAGGAATTCAACCTATACTTTCATGATCATATAATAATTTCCATTCTCCTTATTACATTTTAGGTAAATTCAATTTAAATTTTGGTAATGTTTCCATATATTTTCTCACATCCCTAGATTTAAAGCATTGAACATTTGAAACCTTTTCCTTCACATTACATTTTTGAGATTGATTCTAATTTTAAAAAACATTGCAACAACATTATATTCCTTTCAAGAAAGTAAAAGTTTTTTTATTCCATAGTTATTTCATATAAGAAATTCTACACATTCCATACATTACATTTTTTTCTCAACTTACCTCTACTTCTGTGGATTTATTTTGAAGATATTAGTCTTAGAGAACTCCTTTTTCATCAGAATAACACAACAGTGTATATGCTAATATAATTAATATGATTGATCGAATAATACCAATTGAATTCATGGATTTATACCATCAATGAAACATAAAATCGTAATTTTTATTCTTTAAATATAGTGTTAAATATATAAAAATGAATATAAAAAGTAAGACTCATACTACACAACATTTTCCTCCTAAAATTTTTAGATTTATGAATTTCTTTTTCATTTTAAAATATTTCTCATGATGAAATTATTATCATTAAATATATCTTTAAAATTTCTCTATTAGATGCATTATATCTCAACTTTATCTTTAGTGTTTTGAATTAGTTACCACTATTGATATGATCTACCATAAGATGGTATAATGCTATAATAATTTCTACCATTCAATACTTCCGAAGTAAAAAAAAATATTTACTAGGTATGTGATGAATTTATCAGATTGCAATGGATTAGGTGTCTTATATAACGATTTTGGATGTTTTTTATGATGTAGTCCAACATTGTTACACCAAAATATAGAAAAGTAGTGTTTTATATATAGTGAATGAATATTTTATGTAAGTTGGTTCTGCTACCTTAATATGGTTATGATCTGATCTCATCTAAATCCATCTTCATTAATATTCTCTCGGTGAACATCCATAGATTCATTAAATGTATTGATATAGTTTCTATTTCTTCTTAATGTTACCATATGTAAACACATTCATATAGACAATATTCTCATAAAATTTAATTGAAAAATAAAATTCCTATTAGGGGTTTCCCTAAAATCCCCTTAAAAATATAAGGCCTTTTCATAATATTCGTGGTATTATATAGATTCCACCAAATCTAGTCCCAATGGTTTTTAATAAACTTTATTAGATACTGACTATAAAAAAATAGATTCTAGAAACCAAGAGTTGGTAGTAACTTTTCCTTAATATTATAAAATACACAATTTCTTAGTGGTTTTATTAGATTAGTAGTCTTAAAATACTATAAACACACATATTTTTCAAATTAATTATGAAAAAAATAAAAAAAACATATAAAATAAAATAAAAAAAATCAGTATCCCTTATATTATATCATTTAAAATGATACATAGTTCTCATATAGGTAACGCTGAGAAAGGAATAAAAAATAAGGGTGACCTCAATCTCCCTTATAGATTACTGTACGACAAAATCTATGACAGCAAAATAATCAAATAAATAGTATATTAGTAATAAATTATTAAATTAATTATATAATAAAATGACACATATGGTATACTATATCCATGAAAATAAATAAAAAAATTGATAATAATTTCATGTTTCATACCGGTAGAATTCGTAATTCTAGACCTTATAAACATACCATCAAGACCATATTCCAAGACAACATACATACATGAGTACGTAATTTTCTAATCCTTTATTCAGTTTGTATAATGAGACCTATTGATGCATCAATGGGCTATTTATAATGTGTCCAAACCATAACTATTTAAGTCCAACGCATTCATCATATTAGTTAATATGATATTTAAAATCATTCTCTAAGGAGCCTATTACTTAATCACGGATGAACATAATATAATGAGTATTTTTATAATAGAAATATTTAAAAAAAATATCCTCATTTAATGGAATGATGATTCTATCTTGGAGGACATATTCACATCAACTTAGAAAATATGGGGTATTAATAAGTTAATAATAAGTAACCTTATATAATAAATAAAGATCAGATTTTGAAGAGGAAACATTCATGGTGATGAGTTATTAGTAAATGATTTTAATTAATATCGGTCATTATAAATGGTAAGTGACCATATAAATGGATAAAAAAATCCTTCATTGTCATTTGTAAATAGCTTGTGAATGAACTAAAACATATCACTCATGAGTGCCTTTTTGGTATTATAATCTATGTCCCAATCATCATGAACTATGTAAATATTTATTTGATTATATTCTAGTCTTTTTAATGGTGATTACACTTAGTTAAATACATTATATAACTTCAAATACATTCAATAATCTATAATGTGCTGCAATTTCTAGGAAACCACACACGCACAATACTATTATTTTTTTTGTATTTTTTTCCATCATGAAAGCTTAAGAAATATTTCAATAATCACCCCTTTGAAAAATAATAATTATAGTTTAATTTAAAATACCAATAATTAATGATTATTTATGATATCATAAATCAACACCATATAATTGAAGTTTGTGGAATAAAAATAATATATCTCAAGGAAAGGAATATGAGATAAAAATCTCATTACCATTAATGCAACATTGCTAATTGTAATATAACCACTTATATAAGAAAGAAATATATCCAAATAACAAATATAAAATCCATATATACAATTATATCCTTTTATCAAAACCATTTATAATTATTCCCTTTGATGAATAAGAAATTGTTATTATTAATTTCAAATATCAGGTGTGACCAATCTCAATTGTTTTGAGTTAGTTCCATAATAGTGGAGTGCTCTTCATTATTAACCCAATGTAAATAATTATCTATTCATAAAATTAATTTTGAATTTATGATTTATAAATAATTATACTGTATTAATATTATTCTTTGATAATTTTGGCTATGATCATTAAATATCAAATCAGCGATGGGCATGTTCTACTGATTTTTAATGAACCACATTGTTATATAAACTAAAAATTTAAATATTAATGTTACTCTATGATAATTTTATTTGAATCATTATTCACTCCTTTATATTAAATATTATAATTAATTATATCATCATAATAATCCATGAAAGTATTTAATATCATTTTCGTGTCGCCGGATAGACCGATGAAAACAATAATATACCATAACTAATAGATATGTACGGTTATGAAGGTAATTTATTTTTCCATGATATAATTATTATAGATGAATAATTATATTACTTATATGTTATTTATGTTTTTAACTATATTTTAAGATAGTTTAAAAATAAAAAACTATCGATTATAAATGACATATGATACATCATGGAGTCGGTAGTCGACACTAACATACAAATAAAATTTCATTTCTAAAAATAGAAAATGGAAAGGTGGATAATGGTTATTAAAAAATAAATAATAATAATATATAATATACTTACTAAATAAATCATATGTAAAATGAAAAAAATATATTTTAAATTGAAAGATACAAAAGAAGAAATGTTAAGGAAACACTAATACATATGCTGAGATCCTGAGTTTTCCCATAGATGACTATTGGAAATTAATGTATGAGGATAAATTCATGTGAATATGAGGTAACGGATGAAAAATCAGATTCTAGAGGATGGAAAAATTTTATACTATCATTATAAAACATAAATTTGGGAGTGGTCTTGAAGGGGTGGTTACGTGCCCCTTTTATAAGTCGTGAGAATTGTATATTTTAATTATTTTCTCTTAATATAGAGAGAGAAAATAATTAACTTTTATATAAGACTCAAATATAAACAGTAATAGGGTAGAGATAATGTTTTTTTTTAAAAACCTTGTACTAATCAAATGGATGTATTTTTTTAACATTTTTTTTCTTTTACATCATTTTGAAACCCATTTCACCTCTTTGGGTTCAACCAATATAACTAGCTTTTAGATGAGTAAATTATTTTTATGAATAACAATAAAATAGAATCTATTACATTTTCTTGAACTAATAATTCAAAATATTAAATCCTCTTTATTAGAAAAATTTACTGTATATAAGAATAATAAGATTTAGCATTATCATATTAACGTGTAAAACCATGCTTTTATAAAAGATGTATTTTTATGCTTAAAATTAATATAGATAATCCAATTATCAGTTTATTTTATTTCAATGAAATATATTGGTTTATTAAAATTAAAATTAATTTAATGCGGATTTCAATCCAAACAAATTATAATTTTAACAAAATAATTTTTAATTAAATAAAAAGTCCAAAAAAAGTTTATTTTATTGAATAATATTAAAGATCTTAATAAAATCATTAATATAGGTCATCTATATTCCAAATAATATTTTATAATGAATAATATTTTCATTAAATAAAATTTTAATTATGAGATACTCTCTATATGTGTTTATGTTGTACTTAATTCATTATGTAATCATAAACAAAATGATTTTATTAAAAATTGTACTCCCCACTCTTCACCTATATCATGTTATTTTAGAAAAATCACAAAAATTAACTCTATACTACTTTTAACTTGATTAATCTAAATAAGGAATCATTTTACCCAATATTAACAGTGGAATTTTATAATCTTCAATTTTATATATTTTAATCAATAACGGTTTTAATGAGTGACCATTATTTAATAGTGTTGGGGTGTTGTTCTCAACTACTATAGTGTGATTTTAGGTATTATATCTCATATAGGATAACCAGGAACTAAAGAGACTTAATATATAAGTACTCATTGGGTATGTAACTAGTTTTGAATTTTATACTATAAAATTTCTCCTTTTGATTATGTCATAACTATTAATTAAAATATATTTATTTAAAATTATGCCCTAGTTAATTTAAATACCATGAGATGTGTTCAATACATCTGAAAGACAATATACCTTGTGGATCATTAATAATTTTCATCACTAATTTATTAAATATTAATATTTAAGCTCTTCATTAAATGAGAATTCATAATTGTTATATTTTATTATATATTGATGAAATGGATGAATTATATGATTCATTATCTAATGAAAAATTTTAATAAGAACTGGTACACCTTGAAAAAAATTCATACCATGAGCGAGTATATTTCGATCATCTATTAATAAAAATAAAAAATAATAGTTTCAAATCCTTCAATGTTTCTGGAGAATTTTTTTTATCTTTTATAATATGTTACATATTATATATCATCTAGGGACTCATAATCAATAATAAGTAATAATGATTGTGAATGTAATTAAAATGTTAGAGAGTAACCTTTTTTCTATTATGAGAAACTTACTCTTGGATTTATTTTATGTTTATTTGATATTGATATATAATTTCATTACAAATTCGTCTATATAATGTGAAAGGATACTATTTGAGATCCCTCTAATTATAATTTTTTGGGAATGTCGTAACATATTTAAGATCTCTCTAATTTACTAAACATATATTTTGGGTTGAATGTCATGACCATTTTCATTGAAATGATGCTATAGAGAATGCAGACTTTATATATGAATATAGAGATCTAACAAAGAAGATCGGGATCCCATATTGAATCCCTTCAATTACCATACTATATTTGAAGATTTATTTGAAATAACACAATGAATATATTATATAATCAATTAGTAAAATCCAAAATCTAATAGATAATTTTCACCCATGATATAAATCCCTTCGATTGTTAATGTAAAAGTAGTCCTTCTCACTCAAGCCTCTCACGTAGTAGTGTTTTATGAAATAACTCTATATTAAACTCAATAGAACCATGAATATACAAACCCATTTACAAAGGTTCTGATGAAAGGAAAAATTAAATAGTCATTGAAGTATATGATAATTTATATTCCTTTTCTCTTGTTAATTTAAGATCCAGGGTATTTCTTTTCATATTCCTTATAAAGTAACTCTAACAAACACTAAAATTCAATAATCTAGAAGTAGTTGAATTTAAGAACGAAAAAAATTACATATCAATCCATAAATTCTTGAGGAATATAATTTAAGATAGCATTATAATCATTAATATTTCCAAGTAGATTTTATATTCAGGTTATATGGAAATAGAGAAATCCATGAAATATGTATCTATTATGTCAGACTCACATGTTGTTTTTGATATGAATGTGTTGTAGGAAAAATTCAAATAATTGATACATTAAGTTATATTCATACAATATGATTATATTACATAAAATAAAATTTCTCTAGTCTATGGGATGATTTTAATATATCTAAATCATTGAACCAAATATTTAGCGCCTCTAATAAAATTTTCATTCTTATTGAAATCCAATTACTCTAAAAAAGGTCCATTCTTCATGTCTAGTATAAATGGAAGGGGGAATAAAACCTACATGAATTAATATAACTATTATTCATAAAAAATTCATTATCCTAGAATTTTGATGGAACTAAACAAACTATAAATGGTTAATAATTTCATTATATAATTATTTTTTTCGTTTTCATATGTATTTTTATTAACAAAAAGGTATATAAATGCACAAATCTGCGAGTATATATGAATATAAATTTCCACATAACATGAAAATTATCATATTCAAACTAAACACTCTCAAAGAATTAGTAAAAATGAATTTGAAATCATCATGAACATTATCCATGCTACTAAAAAAGGAATCATTGAATTCTGTGTACTCCTTAGGAATAATTTTATTTAAAAAGGAACCTTGATGATTTGACTTCTCCCATATAACTATTCCATATATTAACTTCAGTAAAATAATCCCACAAACCTACAACATTTATTTAATGTTATTATTGTATTCATACTACCATATAAAATAAATATTTCAAGCCCTAGAAGGATCAACCCCTTTGTTACATGATACTAGTGAAAATTAGTTTAGAGTGAGTCCTCTAACTCATGGGAATATATCCGTTGAATAAAAATATTTTATTTTTAAAAAAATGACAATCCAAACAAAAATTTTGGTGTTGGATGGTATTATAATTTCTATGGAACTCATGGAGGCCATCATCAAGGTTATTACCAATTTTCAAGAGTTAAATATATAGGAGTACAACATTAAGATATATCACATTCAAGAAAATGGATTCAAATATTGTCACATATAAAATATCATTTAGAAAAATATGAAGGATCATTGAAGAAAGGATACATTATGTATTTATACTAAAACATAATGATGTGAAAATATATCAATTATTTGAATATAAATTCTCTATAATGAATCTTATTTCAGTTTAAAAACGTTTTCACCTAAAATCCACAGAAATTGATTTACAAGAGAGGATTTCATTTAATATCTCCAAATAATTCTATTTACCATACCATTATTGTTTCAAATACTCCATTTATTAACATTGAAGAGTAATCTATATTTTTATTTATCAATTTAATGATTACAAAAACAATTACTTCGATGCTATACACTAAAATAGTGAATGGAAACAACCATTGATATAAAATAATAATTATTTGGTATTTAGAAATGGTTTTTGAGACACTAATAAATCCATGGAATATATTAATTGATATTATGATTCTATTATTCCCATGAATTGATGAAACTATGTCAATCATGTGTTATAATCTCACTATAATATTGATAATAGTGGATCCTCTAACACTACGGGAAAAATAGTCTTTTGCGATGGGTTATTTGCGACGGTATTATTTCCCATCACAAATAGTCAATCCGAGGGGTTATTTGCAACGGGATTTGGGGACCGTCGCAAAAGGTAACGCGCTAAAGCGCAAGAATGTTATTTGTGATGGCGGGATCCCCCCATTGAAAATACCGGCAGCGGTAAATGCGTTTTTGCGACAGGATGTTGTCTCGTCAAAAAAGGTTTGTTGGTAGGTCACCTTTTGCGATGGGCCCCGTCACAAATACACTTTTAACCACTGATGACAATTAATGCGGGCAAAGTTATTTGCAACGGGACCCATCGCAAAAGGTAACTTTTGTGACGATAAGACCGTCACAAATAGTCCCGTTGCAACTATTCTAACCAATATATACCGCCCTCCATCTTCTTTCTCTTCCTCTCATTTCTCACTTTCTCTCTCTCTCTAAACTCGAATTTTAGAGTGAAAATTTCTCTCAGTTTATTTTTTTTACGGAGAAGTTGTGATGGCACATACATCAATCATAGATCAAGTTTAAAGGTGTTTATATTTTATTTAATTTAGTATTTATTTATTTTTTATATGTTCATATGAATTATTGTTGATTAATTGTAATTAAATTAAATTTAAATTGTTTTGTAATCTGTATTTTAGTAATAAATAGTAATAAATCATAATAATTTTTAGTAATTAGAACTAATTAGTAGTAATTTGGAATAAATAGTAGTAATTAGGAATAAATAGTAATAATTAGGAATAAATAGTAATAATTAGGAATAAATAGTAATAATTATGAGTAAATAGTAATAATTTGGAATAAATAGTAATAATTAAGAATAATTATAAATAATTACTTTTAAATAGGAAAAAATAGTAATAATTAGTAATAAATAGGAATAATTAGTAATAATTAGTAATAAATTGTACTAATTAGTAATAAATAGTAGTAATTAGAAATAAATAGCAGTAATTAGTAATAAATAGTAATAAATAGAAATAATTTGGAATAAATATGATAAAATAGGAAAAAATAGGAATAATTAGCAATAAATAAGAATAAATATCAACATTTAGCAATAAATAGGAATAATTAGTAAAAATTAGAAATAAATAAGAATAATGAGTAATAATTAGTAATAATTAGTTATAAATATAAATAAATAGTAATAAATAGTAATTATTAGTAATAATTAGTAATAATTAGTAATAAATAGTAATAAATATTAATAAATAGTAATAATTAGTAATAAATAGTAATAACTAGTAATAATTAGTAATAATTAGTAATAATTAGTAATGAATAGTAGCAAATATTAATGAATATTTATAAATAGTAATAATAGTAAAAAATATTAATAAATAGAAATAAATTGTAATAAATTGTAATAAATAGTAATAATTAGTAATAATTAGTAATAATTTGTAACAATTAGTAATAATTAGCAATAAATGGTAATAAATAGGAATAAATAGAAATAAATAAAAATAAATATGAATAAATATGAATAAATGAGAATAAATAAAAATAAATTGGAATAAATAGGAAATGTTAGTAGTAATTAGTAGTAATTAGTAATAATTAGTAATAATTAGGAATAATTATGATTAATTTGTAATAATTAGCAATAATTAGCAATAATTAGCAGTAATTAGTAATAATTAGAAATAATTATCAATAATTAGCAACAATTAGGAATAAATATAAATAAATATAAATAAATTGGAATAAGTAGTAAGAATTATTATGAATTAATAAGAATTAGTAAGAATTGGTAAGAATTAGTATGAATTAGTAAGAATTAGTAAGAATTAGTAATAAATAGTAATATATAGTAATAAATAGTAATAAATAGTAAAAAATAGTAATAATTTATAATAAATAGAAATAATTAGTAATAATTAGTAATAATCAGTAATAAAGAGTATTAAATTGTAATAAATTGTAATAAATTGTAATAAATATTAATAAATAGTAATAATTTTTAATAATTAGTAGTAACTAGTAAAAAATAGTAATAAATAGTAATAAAGAGTTATAAATTGTAATAAGTAGTAATAAATTGTAATAAATAGTAAACAATAGTAAAAAATAGTAAAAAAATGTAATAATTAGTAATAATTAGAAATAAAAAAGTAATAATTAGTAATAATTAGTAAGAATTAGTAATAATTAGTAACAATTAGTAACAATTAGTAACAATTAGTAAGAATTAGTAAGAAATAGTAAGAAATAGTAAGAGATATAACGAAATAGTAACAATTAGTAATAATTAGTAAGAAATAGTAAGAAATAGAAAAAAGTAGTAACAATTGGTAATAATTAGAAACAATTTGTAATAATTAGTTAGAAATAGTAACAATTAGTAAGAAATAGTAACAATTAGTAATAATTGGTAAGTCTTAGGAAGAAATAATAACAATTAGGGAAAAACAAATTTTAATAAATTTTAATAACTTGTAAGAACATGGCACAATTTCCATTGGATTAACAGAAATCCTTTTGCTCAATGACTCTTATCCTTTCAACTTTCACCGACTTAAAACATTATAAAACTTATTCTTCTACATATGCATATCTAATCTTGTATGCATGAGTTTGAATATGCTTTCGTAGGACCACCTTTTTTATAATGTGTTCAGGTAGTGACATTTGCAAGAAGATGATTCATCGACAAAAAGGGGTCTCTTTTGTCCGACGATTCATTTACTTGCAACTTTTACTACTGAATAAATACCCTATACCAATGGTTTGGAACCATTGGTATAGGCCTCCAAACCATTAGTATTGACTATAACAATGTTTTGGAGAACCGTTTCCAAGTAAGCCGTGAGGATAGGTCTATACCAATGGTTTCGGAAAAACCATTGATATAGAACTATACCAACAGTTTTCAAAACATTTGGTATATGTAATATGGAAATATATACCAATAGTTCTATAAACCATTGGTATAAGTAATTCCAAAAAGATCATCTGGTTGGATTGGATCCCAGTGCCTCCCGGTTGTGATTAAACGACCTGACCACTAACCGAACTCATTTTTTTAACATAATTTCACAATTATATATATGTATTATCATAAGTATTTTAAATTTTTAATTTATTTAATGTCCGCTGTAAGAAGATTCCATTAAAAAACATGTACCTATACCAACAGGTTTGAGAACCATTGGTATAAGGTCTTTGATTTTGGGACCTTTACTAACGGTTTTGGTAAAACCATTGGTATAGGGGGGACCTATACTAAGGGTTTGGCCAAAACAATTGGTATAGGGTCTCTATAGTGGACATATACCAACGGGTTTGGCCAAACCGTTGGTATAGGTCCAAATTAGTGAACTATACCAATGGTTTTCCTAAAACCATTAGTATAGATCATATTTCCAGAAGTGTTTCTCACACAGAAATCACAATGAATAATCTACTCAGAGGTACGCATATTAATTCTTGTGCATACGAGGATAAATATGAATACCTCTGATCAAATTCTTCATTGGGATTTTTGTGTGAGAAATTTAAAAGTAAATGAGCAGTTGGACAACAGAGTAGAAGTGAATCCACTAGAAATTGTGTCTCTAGTAAATAATGGTAATTATTAATAAGTAGTTTTAATTATTTATCATTTTTTCATATAGTGTTTTTATAATTTCAAATTATTCAAAAATACTAATGATTTTATATTTTGTAGAGAAATATGGAACGAGGAAGTCAATAACAATCATTATTAGATGATCGTGATTGGACAAATCAGTGTAGAAATCCAAATCGTTCTAGTTCTAATCTTGTATATATTGAGGGTGTTGAAGCTTTCTTATCATTTGCATCATCAAAACCATAATATGCTTCAGAAGGCGCAATAAAGTGTCCTTGTAAAAAATGTGCTCTGAGAACGTTTGACACATTTGACAAGGTTTGGGGACATCTCATGCATTTTGGTTTTCAACCAGATTATGTTTTTTAGTATCAACACAGAGAACACAGTTCCTGAGAAGATACTAATAACATTATTCCGGATCTATCATGATTTTATAATTTAGTACACGATGTTGCAGGTCCATCTATTTGGGAAACTGAAACTCAAGATGATATTGACTTACCTCATGTGTTGGCTCCATCCGAATTTTATGAGTTGTTGAGGTCTGTTGAGGATGCATTATATCTTGGTTTTAAGATAAGTAAATTAGAAGTAGTTGAAAAAATTTATGGCTTTTAAATAAGATAATTCAATGTCAAACAACTATTTTGATCAAATATTTTCTTTGGTTAAAACACCATTACCTGAAATAAATGTGTTGCCTGCAAATTACTATGAGAGAAAGAGGTTGGTTTGCAATATGGGCCTTAGTTATAAGAAGACTCATGCATGTCTAATTGATTTCATCTTATATTCTACTGAAAATGATTTATTGGATAGTAGTCCAACATGTGGAAAATCGAGATATAAATAAGCTCAACCAGGGAAGTCTGGATCAAATCCAGTAAAACAGTCGAGATATTTCCCTCTTAAACCAGGTTGTAGCGTTTATTTATGTCTCATAACACAACGTCAATGATGTCATGGAAAAAACCATGATTTCAATGGATAAAATATTTAATCATCCATCTGATGGTGATTCATTGAAAAATTTTGATAGTCTGCAACTATCTTTTGCTTTAGAAGCCCGAAACATGCGATTGGGTCTTTCTACTAATGGTTTCAGTCCGTTTGGTTCTTATGGTAATCAATATTCATTTTTTCTTGTCTTTATAACTTCGTACAATTTACCTCTATGGATGTTGATGAAGGATCCCAATATCTTTTTGACCTTATTAAGCAACGGACATCCGAAAAAGAATATTGTTGTTTATTTGATACCATTGATCGATGAGTTAAATGAATTATGGATTGATGGTATTAGTACAAATGATGTTGCTATGAAAAGAAAATTTCATATTAAAACCTGCATTGATGTGGATGATTAATGACTTTTTGGAATATGACATGTTATCTGGTTAGAGTACACATCGTCCAAAATCATGTCCTTACTGTATGAAAGACAACAAAGCCTTTATGTTCATCAATGGAAAAAAACCTTGATATTTTGACTGTCACTGCAGATTTCATCCAACTGATCATAATTTTTGGAGGAAAAAATATCATTTAATAAAAGGAACAATTGAAAGAGATGAACCTCCACAAATGATCTTAGGTACAGAGTTAAAATCAGTTGTATTTTCATTACCTCCCATTACATTTGGGCCAATAGTACACCAACATAAATTTCATGGCTTTGGGAAAGAAGATAATTGGATAAAACAAAGAAATTTTTGGGATCTTCCATATTGGGGTGATTTTTTGGCCTTCCACATGTTGGATGTCATGCATATTGAGAAGAACTATTTTGATAATTTATTTCATATATTTTTGGATACACCAAAGAAGACCAAAGATAATATAAATGCACAATTAGATCTTGCCCAAATTTACAGGGGACCAGAACATGAACTATTTGAAAATTTCAGATCACATAGGTTAAGGAAGCCAGAAGAAGCTTATACAATATCCAAAGAGAATCACATACTATTTTTTCAGTGGATTGCAGATTTGGGACTTCTAGATGGCTATGCTTCCAATTTTGGAAGATATGTTAAGAATGGTTATATTAACGGATTAAAAAGTCATGACTGCCATGTTATAATAGAAAGAATTATGCTGATTAGATTAAGAGTATTGTTGAATTATATGATTTGGGATTCGATAACAGACATACAATATTTTTTTGAAGACATTTTTCAAGCGACAACAGACTACGATGCGCTAAAAAAACTGGAAGAATATGTTGTTATAAATATATGTAAACTCGAAAAAATCATTCCGCCAACTTTCATTGTCTCAATGGAACATCTGATATTACATATTCCATATTAAGCTAAATGTGGAGGTCCAATACATTTTCTATGGATGTACCAATTCAAGATATGAATGTAGAAATTGAAGAAAAAAGTACATAACAAAGCGTCAGTTGAAAGCTCAATTGCGGAAGCTTATTTGCAAGTGGAAATTGCTTTTTTCTGCTCTCATTATTTTGAATCTCAATATCCATCAAAACACAGTCATATGGGATGAAATGAGGGTAATTTTAATGAAGAAATTGAAAATCAATTATCAATTTTTAATGAGCCAAATCCTGGTTTCGGTGGAGTTCATGAATGATGGCTTTCAGATGATGAAAATCACAGAGCTCCAACATATGTAATGCTCAACTGTGAAGAAACGAAATCATTTTTACTAATAGTGATTCTATCACATATTATATAATTTATATTATAGTATGTAAACTAATTTTATTTTTAGGTTATATGATAATCATATCAAGAATCAACTTCCACAAATTACAGTAGCTGCTTTTGAAGAACGCAGACAAAAAAAATTCTCAATAGTTTTAAAAACTGGCAACATAAATATTTTATGGTTTAATATCAATTCTGTTTATTATTTATCATATTAATAATTGTTTTTAAAATTTTCAGGTTTCTAAAAATGGTGATAAAATTGATAAGTGACTTTATATATTGAGTAACCCACCATAAAAATGGTTAAATATTATAATTAAAATGTGTTGAATGGTTTTTGATTTCATAAAAGTGCATACGGGGAATCAAAAAAAACAATTAATAGTGGATTTTTATTGAGAGGATTGCATCACATAGAAATTGAAGATAACTTTTATGGAATTCTGGATTAAATTTTTGAGGTTTGTTATCTAGGATAGAATTACATAACAATGTTTAAATGTCGATGGTTGGATACTGAGAGAATTTTGCATGTTCATATGACTCATGGAATCATTGATATTAAATATAAATGTCTTCTTGAAGTAAATAAACCATTTTTACTAGCTCAACAAGCACATTAAATTTATTACGCAATGTGTTGTGCTACTTCATGAGACTTGAATGATTGGTGGAGCATAATAAAAATGAAATCTTGGGAAAATTAGTTTACTCAAATTGAATGTGGTTCTACTAAAGTATAAGAAATTGAAATTTTTCAAGAGACTGCTCAAAATCCATCTTTTTACAAAGATACGCGAATATTGAGGATGACACTCCACAATTAAGGATTGATGATGATGAAGATGTTAATGATGTTACAAATGAATTTTAAATGACAAGAGGTGATGAAACTGAAACTCATATGGATATTGATGATGCTGGGGAGGAAGATGAATACATTGACATGGAAATATATGGAGATGAGGATGAAGATAGACATTGACACAATTAAAGGCTGGTTAAAATAATAACTAATATATATCTATATATAATAGTAATTTTCAAATATCTGCTAACAACAATCATATTGTGTTTCAGATGGATCCTGATCTATTTCATACATTGTAGGAGGCTGATATACCTTTGGTTGAGGGGGATTGTGGACCATCCAACCCTCAACAAATTTACGGTTCAGGGGTACATGGAGGGGGCACAGTCTTGTGCAATTTATGATTCCTGAGCCTATCCCCGAGTGATGTCCACATCTTGTTTTCGATCCACGCACAAGGAGGTATGGTAACCTGTATATTTTAGTTAGCTTTCATTAATTTATTTATATATATACTAATTGTTTGATTATTTATTTATTTTTAACTGTTTTGTGCATGTTTCTATTGGATAGTGGATCGCTATCTTGCAAAATTATTTTTCTCATCCATGGATCAAATGGGAACATATTCCTATTGATGTGTGATGCGACATGATTGATCATTGGCTGGTATATAAATAAAGAATATTTATTTTGATATTTATTTTATTAATAACTTGATATTATAAATTATTTTTAGGGTTTATGGTATCCCAATGATGATAGCATGCATGACGCTATCCACATGGCATGGCATGTGTCTATGTGTGACCGTTTTTGTCACTTTT
This sequence comes from Viscum album, assembly GCA_963277665.1. Classification (NCBI taxonomy): domain Eukaryota; kingdom Viridiplantae; phylum Streptophyta; class Magnoliopsida; order Santalales; family Viscaceae; genus Viscum; species Viscum album. The sequence goes on from OY728145.1 coordinate 513,974,973, forward strand.
TTGCAAAATTTGAGAAGAAAAACCATTAAGAAAGCAAGAGTGAAAAAATTTGATGAGTAGTGTAGAGCCCACCGACTATAGTACTTTTCATCTCACGTTTGGGATGGATTATGTTTACCCTGGTTGGATAGTGGATTTCAGAGGATATATTCAGTGGGATGAGAGAACCGGGGAAGACAGGAGGTGGTGCATCGAGATAGTAGCCATACATTTAGTAATCATAGAGAGAATCTAGTATGTATATTTTTTAAATATTATATGTAACTTTAAAATTAAACAGTTTTTATTATATTTCTGTACGCAGTCGAGAATCCCGATATTATGGAGTTTGACGTTTATAGGAGGATGTACAGTGATCCAGCCACTGGAGATGTTAGAGGTGATTTCTAGTGTCAGATTGTGGTTAGTATTATTTATTTCAGTTTGACAATTAACTATTATATTATTTTCGCCATTTTAATTTCAAATTGGAATTGAAGGACTCATATGAGGCTGCAACCTCTCAGACACAGGCTGAGAGTCAGGATGAGACGACTGAGCAGACCAGTGCCCACTATTTCGATGTGGTGGCATGGATGCAGGCGATGCAGTATGGCATTGAGAAGGGCCGAGAAGTTGGTACCAGATCTCATTTTACTCCTGGTACTTACTATGGTACTTCTGTGATGTCGGCATCTAGCTCGAGCGGAGCTCGTGGAGAGGTATCATCTTCTACCTCATAGTATGAGGAGCAGTTCTGAACTCAATATGAGATTATAGAGAGTTTGTAGTAGCAGCATGAAGAGATATGTCGATGATAGCAGTAGCAACAACATCATAAGGAGGAGATGCATTGAGGGCAGCAGAAGCATCATGAGCAGATGAAGCACATGCGCCATCCAACTCATAGTTTGGAAATAAAGTTTCCTCCACCATCTCCAACAGCTCCTCCACCCCCTCCAAAACACGACCCCCAGTGATTTTTTTATGTTAAGAACATTTTAATTTAATATTTATTGTAATATGAAATATTTAATGTTTCTGTCTTTTATATTGGTACAAATATTGCATATATTTTTTTTTAATATTTTATTTTTTATTATTAGTATTTGATTTTTTCATATTTGTTTATTTTACTAATAATCACAACAATTTATGAATTTTTTATATTTTTTTGTAAATATTTAAAATTTTAAGAAATTTCTATTTTTTATTATTTTAATAAAATTAATATTAATTTTTTATTAATCATAATTTTATTAATTTTTTTTATTATGTTTAGTATTTGTGAAGTGGATTTTTTACGACAGGCTCCAATAAAAAATAATATAAATATATTTTTTTACTTAATAGTATTTGCAACGGGCCCGTCACAAATAGTACTTGCGATGGGCCCATCACAAAATGTTATTCTATATATAATGTATATAATTGAAGGATTAGTTGTGACGTGGCAGTTCCCTGTCGCAAATAGTATTTGCGATAGTCTGTTGTGAACAGTTTTTTATATATATAATGTATATAATACGATTATTATTTGCGATGATGCCCTTTCCCATCGAAAATATTATTTTCTACAATGAGACTGTCACAAAATATAACATTTGCAATGCCATTTTCTACAATGGGCTATTTGAGATGGGATCCCATTGCAAATAACTCATAGAAAATACCTCTAATTCCAGTAGTGTAAAAATATTTTTCTTAATTGTGGGAAAAGAAGACATTTTATTTCAGTCATTTCTATATATGGAAGGAAAAAAATATAACCCCATGTTAATCTATCCATGCTTGAAATGTCTGTAAAATAGAACAAGTTTGGAGAACAATTAGTAAAACCATCCATGTTACATACACATAATAATAGAATAATAAATGAGAAATACAAATGTATTAATTACTCTTATATCCATAAATGTTATGTCAACAGTACCCACGTGTCAAATATATCATCCAGGTGATTATTCCATTATTTAGGTAAATGATATCCTATTTTAACCACCACCCATTGTTGAGAAGATAAACCAATCCACCATTTTTTGATCAATATAATAAAAGTTTTAGTAATTAGTCTTCTACATTTAAGGAGTGAGTATATACCCTAGTATGTAATTTAAATTATTTGAATTTGGGTACTAAATTAGATCAACAACCAATAATAATTAGTTGTATTATACCTCAAAATAAGATTCATTGATTACATTTTTTGGACTAATTATCATTTATTTTCATGTAATTATAATATTATTCTAATATTGTCCATGTAGTTGTGTTCGTATATGTAAAGACTATTTTCTAATCATTATAGCTATATGAAAAATATAAGAAGAACGCACCATACTCATATCACTATGGTGGAAGCCTACATGGTCACTTTTATTAAACCTAACTAAGTCATAAATTTATAATATATTATGTATATAGAATATATTTACCTATTAAAAATTATAATATGAAAATTATATCCTTCAAAAATGAACATGAAGTCAATTATAACATTTAAAATGATTGTTTATCAATTGTAAATAAAATAGTTTAGATATTAGGGATATTGGGTTATTAAACTCTCTTATTCATGTATGGTTTTTTTATATATATAAATATAAAAATACCATATGATGAAGGGGTTTTATAATCCATAAAATATCCCCAATCATTTTACAATTACCTATATTAAGCCCTTAGATCCTAAATATTATTATCTTACACCCCAATGATCCATAAAACATATATTTAAACCTATTTTTGGAAAACCCATTAAGATAACATTTTATTAATTAATTCTAATTCATTTGAAAAATTTATAATCTAAAAGATTTGGTTTCAACCTAAAAAAACATGACTTAAAGAGGAATATCTTGATATAGGAATTTAGAGTCAGCTTAGGTAAATTAAATGTACGTTACTTGAAATATGACTATTAAGTTCAATCACAAAAAACCTAATGTGATTATAAAAATTTTCTTCAGATTTAATATTCCTGAGTAGATTAGAATTTGAAGATACTATGTATACATCATGATGTTCAGTGTTTACATTTTTGTTTAATTCTAATCCTTAGAAAAATTATAAATAATGGTAAAATATAAAAATATGATAAAAAATTATAAAATCATTCACAACATCAAGTTGAACCTCCAATACCCTATTATCACAATTCCATGTATACAATGAAAATAAGTTAACCCTATTATAGAAACCATTGAATGTTCATTTATTGTGCACTTAACCCAATACAATCATAGAGGAAATGAGAATAGTCTATAAAAAATCTTCCATAAAATGTGTTATGTCAATATCACATAAACCTATATTGAAATAAACTACTATTCCTTTGTTTTCTTAGTCTATAAATTATGCCACAAATTTATACCTAATAGGGGTTAGTTAATTTAATTTATCAATGAACAATAGTATATAAAAAATCATTCAATACAGATTGGTCGATTTCCAAAATTGGTGGTGATAATTAAATATTTATATATCTGATATTTTTTTGGAATATAAATCATGGTTATAGTAGTGGGATATAAATTTTCAATTCATTAATCATTTGATAAACACTACTTATTAAAAAAAGTCATATGAATTAGTATTCTCAATCAAGAAAGAACCCAATTTTTGGGAAATTTAATTTTATAATGCCTCTTGTGGTTAAGTAAAAAGTTAATAAAAAATATAACATTTAACAACATTGGAGTCAATTTCTTCTTCAAATTTCTTATAGCGTCGCTTATATAATTCCCATTATGTGTATGAAAAGTATTCACTAATAATATGGGATAATATGAATCCATTACAATAGCTCTTGAGGTTTCCCTTGAACTCATGATAATGTTGTTTAATGAAAAAAATGATTCAAAGGTAATGATATGTAAATGAAATCAACTTTATTCAATTAAGAAACAAGACATTAATCCCATTATTAATTCTATAAACTTATAAAAATAGATAAAGGAGACTAATTTTAATGATATAGATAATATAATAATTGATATAGATTTCTAAAAACTAGAAAACTCTCCAAAATAGTGTAAATTCTATCCTAAAATAAACTAATTATGTAAATTCACAACTTTTGATTATTTACAACACAACCCAAGTTAATAAAACAACCCAAAACACCACTAAAGTGATCTAAGTGTCCATATATACCAATCATAACCAAATTTTGGGGGCTTCTTGAATAATTATTGAAAGAGGAAAACCTTTTAGAATATGTTCAACTTTGTGACTCACATAACCATATAAATAATGACAAAGTCATATTTCTAAGATTATTGGTGGGAATAACCTCATGAAATAAATTATTTACATTGTATTATTCTTGATATTAAATCATGAAACCCCATATATATGAAGGAATTTTTATGACATAGATATGTTTCATCATGTGAAATATTTTTTTTCAAACATGTTATGGTTTATATGATTTCATATTATTCCATAAAAATTTATTTCCCCATTATTTGGAAACAATATTCTATGAGTGATTTTATTGTTTGGGATTGTTTTTATGAACCCCTATTAATGGGATAATAAGTGTATTTTTTTTATTTTACCCTCTGTATAAGACATAGGTTATGTAGATCATGTTTATTCCCCATACATTTCATTTATCTCTTAGAGATAACATTCATAATCTCTATAAATATCCTTAATCTTTTTTAAATCTCATGTATAATTCCCAATCATAACATTATTTTTACAAACTTTGGCAGCACAAGAATCCTTACCACATAATGTAAAAGTCAATTGACCAGCCCTACCACATGAGATAAACTATGAAACCCGATCTATGTAGGGTTTGAATCACATTTTTAATAGGGAACATATGATTTATCTTTATCTAAAATCTAAATTCTATTCTTGATAAAAATATTCCATTGGTATATATTATCAGAGCGTCCACCTATGGGACTTTATCACATATAGTTTACACAATAAATATTAAATGGCATCTATCTCTCTCAGATATTATACTATGAGCATATCCACTAGACATTAAAGCATTACACTATCAACGATAAATTAAATTGTGTTTATTGATATTATATTTTAATCGAAGATAATCTATATTAGAAATTAAAGCTTGAATATATACAATTGATGTTAATTAATGAATTCCAATTGGACTCCAAACAATTGGAATCCCAATTAAAATTAAAATTTTGGTTTTCTATATATGTTTATACACTTATGATTAACCTTTTAAGGATTTATAATATGATAACCTAATTATATGCCTTCAAACTAGGGTTTACTATCCCTACAATCTTCATATCCTAAATCAGTCTACATGTTTGATAAATAAAAGATGTATTCTTTCTTCATCATGAGGAAGAAACTACATCATCCAATATTAATAACTAACTCATCACCCTAATAAAATTTCTTCACCCTTCTAAGGTAATAAATGATTTAATTAACTAATGTCAATAAGCATTGCAATGAGAAGATAAGTGTGAACATTTATGGATTCTATGATGGACTTAAAGACTAGTCAAAAGAATCTTCAGCGAGATGAGATTACCTCACATCCTCATATTTAATGAAAGGTTCCATAAAAATCATCCATGTTGTGAAAGGTCACACACTATTATAATATATGAATTTTAATTGATCATAATGTTATATTTCTCTATTTTACATCATCAAAAAAATCAATTGTGTAACTAATATGAAGCCATTATTTTACAATGGTGAGAAGATGTGTGATTTTTTTAACCAAAACCATGGAAAACCATATTTATGGTTGGATTCACTGTGATACACAAGGGATATCCAAGACCATATAGGAACTATGAAATGACTTAATACCATTCCCAATAGGTTGGGGGGTAGAACGAATGTCGCCAACTATTCCATCACATTTTGGAACCATCACATAGTAATTACATATATTTTTTGTCTCTAGTAATGGATATTGGTTACCCAGAGAATCATAGGTTCCCTAAAAAAATTCAGAATGAATGTGGGAAAATGAGAGGTTATTAATTCTCTTCATAACCATTATGAGTAGGATGATATCATTGTGGACAAATAGATTGGGTGGTAAATCCAAAATCAATATTACCATATATGTGAGACCAACATCAATGGTTTATTGGTGTAGAAGTGACTAATATATCTATTTATAATCATTTAATAGGACTCTATCTGAAATGATGTTATATGACTTTCCTTTTTTATGAGGATGTGCGGAGTTCTTTAATGAGCCAATCATTTTTTTACTGCAAGTCATTAAGGTGGAATCCCACTAACCTATTCCACCACCATTGTAGATAAATTCAATCAACATCTTTAGAAGATGATGCCACTAATTTATAGGACACTCTAGTATATACCTCATCCTACCTATAATGGTGTATGTCATTATCTATTCCATAAGGTAGTTTGATACCTCAACCATTATTACATCCCCAACAACCCAAAAAACTATATTTGAGACAATTATCATAATACTACAATAAAATCCTTAAGAAATAGTAAATAATACTAAGTTATCTCTCCTAGCCATAGATTCTACTAGAATACATCATAGAGACCCCCTAAATAATGTTATTATAACATTGTATGTCCAATTTGGGGTGAGGTATATACAATATGGAGTGTAGTTCCACCTTGAAACATTGACAAATTAAAAATCAACTTCTTCATCAGTACAAAAAATAACCTAAGCTTAGGGAGTTCTCATAATAGATTTAGAATTATCATAATGGGAATAAATGGAAATTACTTTTGATCTTTTAGAGTCTAATCTCATTATTGATCAATAAGAGATGATAATAGCCTTGTCTTCTCCTCCATATGAGTTAATCAAGTAGTGGATGAGGATAATAATTCAATATGTTGAGATATTATTATTCCCAAACAGCCTTTATAAGTACCATTACTTATTGGATATGCTATCATCATTTAATGTTATTTTTATGTTGTTTTCCATAACACCATTAAATATTTTTTCCTATTCTATTATAATATAGGTAGAGAAAATATTATGGTCTGGATCTATATTATCATTTGATAAGGAACATGGATATGGGTAACAAGTACAAACCATCTTACCATAAGAATATGATATATACTTAGACCCCTATAAGATGAGGTGTTGTAGCCCAATTATGCTAAAATAACACCTATTTGGACTAAAATGGGACAACCAGAGCAATAATTCCACCATTAAAAAATATCTAGTGATGATGGTACACATCACTCACACCAATGTCTTCCCACTCCACATTTATAATATCTGTTGGGAATGAGCCTATATCCATAGAAAAATCAAATCAATTAAAACTAGAAGTGTTTGATGAAGGAAGAATATGGTATATTATAGCCATAGATCAAATTGAAATCATGTTTTAGAGATACTAAGACCGAAAATATTTTATCCTAGATAATGTAGATGAATTCTCTATGGAATACCTTTGAAATAACCCATGGTAGACATCAAATCAACTTAATAATTGATATTTGTAATATATAATGTCTTCAAATCACCTCTAGGTTATTCATTAACATTTCAAAAAGGTATAAGTAGTATTTCTTTTTGTATCTCAAAATCTAAAATATGATGAAATTCAATAGTTCTTCTAGAACATATGTGAAAAAAATCTTAGTTTAAATCTATATATTGTTAAAGAGGCCTTTTCCCATGGGTGAATCAGGGGTTAGGAGAGTATGCTATTATTTAATGCATCCCCTCTCAAAAGTAAATAATATGAATATATAATATCACTATCATTCCATAACATAGTGGAACTGTACATGGAATATGGGGATGCAATCATAGAAAATTTTTTCTCATCACTAATCAATGGTTTCCATGATTTGGGTATGATGGATGTATCATTATCATTAACTCTAAATGTAGGGTCACATGGCATAAATTTTTGGATTCCAAAAATCATTAAAAGTCCATAAAATTAGTGAGGGAAATTTTTTTAATGGTTTTCAATAATTAAAACATCTTATCACCAATTAAAGGTCATACTTTCCATATCCCATTACACTATGTTTGGGGAATATTCAAGACCATAAAGATCATTTTTGATAGTCGTATGGTCCCCATTTTCACCTAACATTACATCATAATCATTGAGGCAATATGTGGATTCTTATTTATGGGAAATTTAACATGTAATTACCAATCAAATGACTAAAATCAGAAAATATAATATGGATACTTTATGATGTTCACTCAGATTCATATTGTTTGTGAAATTGGGATCAATTCATAAGACTAGTCAATGGGGGAAGATATGTAAAATCCTAGAAGGGAAATATATAAACATATCATAATGATATGAATATATAATCAAAATACAGAGATGGTATCATATAAATATTTAATATAAATCCCTATCTCATGGATCATAATGTTTCCTTTGAGAAATTTACAACCACCATTGTGAATGTTATTATAGTCACCCCCTTGGAAAAATAGGAACACAGTATAGGGGATGAAAAAAGAAGTGGAAAAATTCCCTCAAAGATATTATTTTGAGGCTAAATTATATAGGAGTATTGAAAAATTAAATAGGTGTTAGTTTATAGGTATTATGTATATTTTATAGTGAACTTCCTATGAGAATTGAAAAAAAATAAATTTTTTCATTATCCCATTGGGCTTCACCAATGTCTCTAAAAGATTTTTAGAAAAAAAAATAGGTTGTCTTCTTTCTATAATAAGATGAAAGTTTTCAATAACTTAATGTTTTTATCATTAGTTTTTATTAACCCAATGGATATAAATTAATGATATTCTACATGATCTTCACATTGAGTTCCTTTTACCAAAAGTTGATGGTAGGCTAGTTGGGTCTGAAGTAGGTTACTCCACCAATCTGTTGTAGGATCTAGATATCATTGTGGAAATACCAATAATATATCAATTTTATTATCAACCCTTGGATCAGGATAACCCCACTAATGGTAATCCTCTAAATAGGGGTACTTGTGCTTGATGAGGTTTCCTATATCGAGTTGATTGATTCCCATGTATCATGGTTGGAAACCCATGACAGAGGATGTGAACTAGCACAACCCAAACATAAACCTTATCAAGAAGGGTTAGATCATGTTACCCAACCAAAATAATATAAAATAGATATCTTTTAACCCAACATTGTACAATAAGCTACATGAGGTTTTATTAATACCTACATAAACTTAATAAATATAGATAAAATCATTATATATAATGTATAAACTATAGAATTGTACTAAATTCCTTTCTCAAGAGGGAACGCCATTATTAAATTTTTTATATTCTATTGTGCTTTCAATTTATTTTTATTTTAGGGACTTATTGATCAAGAACATAATAATTAAATGAGTAACGATCCATGTTCCCAAATATATGAATTGATGCCTTGATATCTAATTTCAATCCCATGAAACTAAATATACTAGAAAATATTTTCCACAAATTTATGGTGACTCTCAATTTACATTGGATCAACCTTATCTTCTTGACACCAAGATGTCATTATTCCACTAGAGTGAAAGATTGAACTCAATAGAACTAAATTAATAGTTTTCTATTTGGTCGATGTTGGAGAACACAAAAACATCAGCCACACTACACAATCAATATATAATGTGTGAACATAAAATTGTATCCCCAAAAATTATATTTGTCCCTTTATAACCCATTATGTGTTTTTTGGTTTTGTATTCCTCACCTTGATTACATATTTTCCCTGCCAAAACCCTTAATGGATTTCATCCTCAATTTAAATAAATTTTATCCATTTATTTATTATGTTCATTAAAAGGTAAACCATAGGATACAGAAAATCTAATGAAAAATTTCATCCTTCATTTAGACCAAAACATTTTATACCATTAATTTCAATAAGAATACAAAATATTTGATACCAAATAGTCTCCCATTGATATATAGTGATATTAAATGAACATGAATCTGTACCCGCCAATACACATTCAATATATACATTTTAATTGAAAAATTATTCTTATAAATAAAGTGTAACACATTTTATTGAATATCATCGATTGTCCTCTTAATATTTTTACCAACCATTTGGAAATACAGTGGTAGAACCCATGTTCTGAAAATGTCATATGTGGTCATCATCGGACAATTTTTAACAGTTATTGGGAGACTTGATTCACACCCCCATGTCATAATTTACATACCACCAAATTTCCCAAGTTATATGTATAGTTATGACACCATTTGTTTCATACACCAAATAATTTTTTCATGTCAATATAGTTAATTAGTTTATTGAAATTTCATTACTCCCAATTCCCCATCAGTTTTAGGTTGTGTAGTGGTGGTCGATGTAGTATTTTGAATGCCACCCATTAAACAATTTTGTGTACTGTCATGTAATATTATTGATCTTTTATTTCTTATTTATCACAACTCTGATTACTCATATGGAAAATATGGATGTATTTGATTATTTCAATAATATAGTGGAGATTCATCAATGGTTAAATTGGGGAACCACATCAGGTAATAAATTCATAAATTGATGAAATTTTAAGGTCTTGGAAATTTCAAGGAATTTTTTTTCATAATTTCTTTGGAATTTTACGAGTCCGCAGTTTCTGACGGCGCCTGATTCCGAAGCCCGGTGTGCCCGGAATCAATTTCTGAAGTTTGGTTCGGGTAAGTTCGATAAACGTACATGCAGGTTTTTTCTATCTTTTGAACTGGTACAAAAATTGACATCTGAGGAAACCGATGAACTCGCAGTGTCGGTATTAATTTAAGGAGACTTTTACCACACTTGCGTTTGGTCGAGGGTAGAAGTTGTATTTTGGGGATTAATAATAAATTAAATAAAATTATTGTGTTACACAATTTTATTTTTAAGGGGTCGTTATTCCCTCCAAGGGAGAAGTTGGAGGTGGGGCCCAAATCCCATATAACCACCCATGAGAAAATAATGTGTGGTGGGGCCCACATAATCACCAAACCCCTCAACCCGCCTTTAACTCCCATGAACCCCCTTTTTAACTTTTCGAACTTCCACACAATGGTAGAACCCCTCCACCTCCCTCCATTAATTAGGCCAACACAATTAATTAATATTTTTTTAATTATTTTTTGGTGTCAACAATTCATTTGAATTTTTCTTAATGTGTGGTAATATTAATTTTGGGGAGCCTTATTATTATATTTTCCTTGGAAAATATTTTGTTGGGGGACTTTGGGGAGGATTAGAAGGAAATAGTTCTTTCCACGAAGAACATATCCAACAAAGGATGAAGAACATCTTCGACGAAGAACAAAGTACTTTCCGACGAAGAACAAGGAAAAACGCTCGAGCCCGGAATCAGCAGTGTGTGACGGGCACAACGTACGATGTCCTCCTCGAATTCTCTTTCCGCGACACCGACAAGCGAACAACGTTCATGAATTGAGGTAAGGGGTTTTGTATATTTTTATATGAATAAAATTATACCTTGTTCTTGATGAATGCATTGGATTGTCTTTGGCCTTTTGCTATCGCCTAATGCGGAGGGTGAGGGCTGAACGAACATGGCCCTAAGACCCTCTATTGGTTCGGGATTATTTTGGTAAAGGAGACCGAAGGCGGTGGTGGTGACCAGAAGCAGCAGCTGTGCACTGGCTATGTGGAGGAGAACCGCGGCCCGCAACCCAGGGCCGCTGGGGCTGAAGAACTGGCTGGCTACTACCAACCAGGCTTGTGAACCGCTGCACTCGCAGGTGCCACACAGAGGAGGTGCAGCCCACATCCGTGGGCTGCTTGCAGGACGAACCGGCTGACTACGGCTGGCCGGGCAGAAGACCGCGGTGCCGTTTGGCACCATGCTGTAGAGAAGACTGCGGCCCATGCTAGGAGGGCCGCTTCGGTGGGTGAATCGGCCGACCTCATGTAGACCGGGCCGAAGGAAACCAAGACACCCACAGGTGCTTCATGCGGAGGAAATGCAGCCCGCAACCACGGGCCCCTCATGCCGGACAAAACCGGCTGGCTTCGTCCGGCTGGGCAGCAAGGAGGGGTGGCACCACTAAGTGCCGCCGAGCAAACCGAACGGGCCCACAACCCGGGCCGGGTCCGCGTGTGGTCCGCGCCCCACCGGGCCAGGCCGACCCCCTATCCGAGTCGAACCTGCCAGGATGGGATGCTAGGTGGGTCATGCGCCACCGGGATGGGCTAACACCCAGCCGGATCGGACCCTCCGAACCAGGTCAGGCCGACCCACCAGCCAACTGGACTTGACGGGCCGGGCCCATTTCACTTAAACAAGAATAACTTTTAGACCACGTGTTCGATTGACGTGTCGTCTGCAAAACTATGACACTTACAATGAGGCATTCCTTTTGTGATAATATAAGTGAGTTTTGGATAACTTTGTAATACGACTGGGTTTGGATCGACCATAAATCCAATCGGTCCCCTGGAACGGAAAAGCCAATATCTCTTAGACTGGGCGCCCGTTTAACGCGCCGTCTGTCGCGTCAGGTTTCTATTGATGATACAGAACTTCAGGATACATCAACTCTAGACTTAATGATAGTTGATGTTTCAAACCCTTTGCTCAAGGATTGGACCCTCCCGGAATCGAGCATGTTTTGTGCGGGAACCCTAGAGTTGGATGCGACTGCGTCGACTTCTGTACCAGAATCTTGTGTGGGTTCGACTGCAATGACTACCGTACTGGATTCCTACGTGGGTTCGATGATGATGACAACTGTACCAGAATCTTGTGTGGGTTCGATAGTTCTGACAGAGTAGCTAGATTGTATCATGTGTGGATCTGAGTGCTTAGATGAATCAGAAACTACAATTGATCATCTCTATTTCTCTAGAATAGAAAAACTATATCTTGTGTGGGTCTGACAGCATAAGCGAGATATCTAGACTATATATTGTGTGGGTCTGATAGCTTAGACGAGATAACTGGACTATATCCTTTGTGGGTCTGATAGTTTAGCTGGACTGTATCCTGTGGGGGTCTGACAACTTAGAAGATCCAGTGGCTACATCTGATCATATATATCTCTCTACAATTATGGAATACCTATGTGAGTTGAGTCATGTGTTCAACCATTATCATCATGGTGTTTGACTTTACTTCTTGTGTAGATTGATTTGTGCTTGGGCTCGTGAGTTGGGGTCGGACAGTGAATGATAACTTAGGTATATATATGGACATATACCTAAGTAGGGTTGGTTGATACTTTATGGTTGTATCTTTCTTCTATTTATTATCCTTAGTGGATATTGTGATACCTCGTGGGTCTCAGGGTCCCTACTGAGTATCTTTAAACTCACCCCTGCACGGGCTATGCCTGCACCATATTGTGTTGGATGTAGATGACAGACAGCGCTGACGGAGGCCGAGAGCGCCATGATTAGATGGTACCCGGAGGTGGACCTTGCGATGATTAAGCACATGGTGGAGACTGACGGACGTATGTGCTGAAGTGGCTATATGTACCTACCCTTCAGGTAGGAATCCCTAAAGGACGATCCAAGAGCTACTCTTTACTTTCAGTTGTTTGTCCCTTTACTTGTACTTGTTGTTGAGTTGGGTTTGTATACTGGGCCAGTTACATTCCATCACACTCTTTTGTATTCGGTTTTACATAGTGTTTACTTCCTGTTTCTTACTTTGTGGTGCTTGATTACTTTCATAAAGGCAATGACTTCACAGCTTAGGTATTTACGCCTTTGGTTCTAGTCGCCAGCCCCTGGCCTATGGAAGGTGGGATTGGGGTAGTCACAGCACGGGCCCCGAGGACGGGTCGTGACAAATTGGTATCAGAGGAGTCGGTTCTACCGCATAACACAAGACTCTAATCATTATTTTCTGTGAAGTAATAGTGTTAAGATTATTGAGTTTCGTTTCCAGTCCATGGAGTCCAATTTTTTTGTGGCAGATGACATATCCATACACTAGGACCCTGACATTTGATTTCCAGCTTAGTGCACGAAAACACTGAATGCGTTTGTGTTTTATTTGAAAAGTTTTCTTTGTGATTACTTTGTGTCAGCTCACCAGGTATTCTGTTTAACCATGGGGAACCTGTTTCTTTTCAGTATGGACCCACGAAGGCAGCAATCTAGGGTTCTGAGTTACATACGAGATGGTAGCCCACCGAGTGATGAGGCCTTGGTGCAGGGCCCTATCACAGCAGAGGCACCAGCGATACCACTACCCACTGGGCCACTGATACCACCAGCCATAACAACAGAGAGTGAACGCACCCTGAGTACGTTTCACGAGTTCTAGGGACAGAGGCCATCCGGGTTCCTGGGAGAGATGGACCCACATGTAGCTGAGGATTGGTTGGAGGTTGTCATGAGAGTTTTCAAATTTGTAGGGACACCAGTAGACCTTTTTGTGATCTTTGCTTTGAGTCTCCTACATGAGGCCTCAGACAGATGGTGGATCCTGATGCTCCAGGTGCATGATGATGCATCTTTACTTTGGATAGATTTCGAGAGTCTCTTTCGCTCAGAGTTTGTTACAGCCACCCTTCGGGTGGTGCAGATACATGAGTTACTTCATCTGCAGCAGGGTAGCATGACAGTAGCTCAGTACTCAGCGAGGTTCACCATCCTCTCATGCTACTTCACAGATATGGTTCGAGACCCATTCTTTAAGTCCCGGACCATCGAGCAGGGACTTAGGAATGAGATTAGGGCTTCGACGATTCCCCTCATCATTCCGACATAGGCAGGGATGCTGGAGCGGGACCTTCTAGTGGAGACATTTCTCGCTGAGAAGTCACCAGTAGTAAGACCCACCATAGGGTGACACGTAGCGGTGTCTTCTATAGCCAGCAGTAGATAGATGACTCAGAGTTCCAAGTGGTCCGGGCCATCAGGTGGGAGATCCAAGGATACATGTTCGGTTGTGTGGGGCACATGATACATAGTCATCTATACGAGGAGTAGACAGTTCTATGCATGCGGCTGGCTAGGCCACATGGCTCGTGACTGTCCGACCTGCCATGCAGATGAGCAGTAGATAGTAGAGGGACCTCCCAGGCAGAGGTAGTGGTTCGACCGTGGTGTACCACATGGTGATGGAGGACAGAGGTAGGCTCAGCTTCAGGCGGTCGAGGCCTAGGACCACGACGCACCTGAGATAATTCAAGGCACACTTTATGTCTACTCCGCCCTTGCTGCAGTACTTATAGACATAGGTGTGAGTCATTATTTTATTTCTTCTTCCCTCGTTCGAAGCTCGGAGATTCCAACAGAGTTGTTGGCTTGAACCTTACGGCCAGAGACTCCTATGGGAGCATACTCGATGATTACACACTGGTGTCGGCAGTGTGAGATTACTCTTGGAGGCGAGAGCTTCGGCTGTGATCTTCTTGTAGCGGCGTTCAGGCCTTACGACGTCATCTTGGGTATGAACTGTTTATCCACAGTTTATGCTCAGATTGACTGTATTAGGTGCATTGTGCAGTGTATTCGGACGGATGGAACCCGGTTCACCTTCACCAAGAAGGGAGCCTTTGCTGTGCAGGATGGGCTTACGCAGAGGAGGGGGCAGCTGATCACACATCAGTTGGCCAGTCTCATCCTTGAAGGGGTTGATGTGCAGAGTCCAATTTTTCCTATTGTGGTGGATCAGTACGCAGATGTTTTCCCTGATTACGTTCTAGGACTACCTCCTCATAGAGAGGTAGACTTCTATATTGATCTATACCCCGGGACAACAATGATATCTACTCCATAATATCGAATGGCTCCCGCTGAGCTTCGTGAGCTGCAAGTACAGCTGGAGGGCTTGCAGGGGAATGGATGTATCCGACCTAGTGTTTCACCCTAAGCATCACCGATTTTGTTCACCAAGAAGGCGAATAGGAGCTTGCGACTGTGTTTTGACTACCGTCTCCCAAATCAGGTGACCATGAAGAAAAAGTAACCACTTCTGAGGATTGACGACCTCTTTGATCAAATTAAAGGAGAACGATGGTTCTCAAAGATAGACCTCAGGTAAGGCTTCCACCAGCTCAGAGTTCGAGACAAGGATGTGCAGAAGAAGACCTTCAGGTGTCGATATGGACATTACGAGTTCTTCGTTATGCCCTTCGGTGTAACCAACACTCCAGCAGTGTTCATGGGTCTCATGAAAAGGATCTTCCAGCCTTACCACGATCGTTTTATCGTAGTCTTCATCGACAACATACTGATTTACTCTACTACTGAGGAGGATCACGCCTACCATTTGCGGGTGGTAATGGATACACTCCTAGAGCACCGGATTTATAGTATTCTCTCGAAGTGCCAGTTCTGGATTCAAGAGGTTCATTTCATGGGACACGTCATCTTGGAGGCTGGAGTTGCAGTAGACCCAGGAAGATCGAGGCAGTACATTCTTGGGAGCCACCCATGAGTGTGATGGAGGTGCGGAGTTTCCTGGGACAGGCAGGGTACTATCAGAGATTTGGCCCAAACTTCTCATGAGTTGCAGCACCGCTTTCAACTTTGATGAAGATAGGGCAACCCTTCGTGTGGTTTGAGAGATTCCATTAGAACTTTCATTAGCTAAGCCATAGGTTGACCAGTGTGCCCATATTGAGGCTACCGGAGGAGGGCGTAGGGTACGTAGTTTATGCGACGCATGAGGGACTAGACTCAGGTGTGTCCTGATGTAGGAGCGAGTAGTGATCGTGTATGGTTCAGGCTACGATGGAGAAGGTACAGATCATCCAGAAGCAGATGAAGACTACATAGAGCAGACAGAAGTCCTATGCTAATAGAAGATATAGAACACTGGAGTTCGAGGATGGTGACCACATCTTCTTATGAGATCTCACCTCGATGGTGTCTGCGAATATTTGGCTGAGGCGGAATGTTATCTCCGCGATTGATCGGACCTTTACAGGTTTTCAGCGTAGTAGGTGAGGTGGCTTACCGCCTAGCCCTTCCACCTCAGTCGCATCAGGTGCACGACGTATACCATGTATCTCCGCCGAGGAGATACATTCATGACTCGTCCCACATCATAAACCATGGGGAGCTGGACATCAATGAAGGGGAAACATTCACAAAGGTCCCAGTGGAGATTGAGGATTAACAGGAGCGGGTTCTATTTGGACAGTTGATTCCTCTGGTGCACATTCGCTGGCAGCATAAGAACCTCCAGGAGAACACATGAGAGAGAGAGGCACAAATGTGTGCTCAGTAACCCCATTTTTTTCCCTAGTGTGTGTTGTAGCATTATTGGGACGTAAAGCCCTAAGGTGTTGGTTATGTAAAGACCTGAGAAATTTCATGGAATTTTTTTTCTTAATTTCTTTGGAATTTTATGAGTCTACAGTTTCTGACGGCGCCTGATTCCGAGGCCCCGTGTACCCGAAATCAATTTCTGAAGTTTTGTTCGGGTATGTTTAGTAAACGTACGTGCAGGTTTTTCTATCTTTTGAACCGGTGCTCAGAATTGAAATCTGAGGATACAGATGAAATCACATTGTCGATATTCACTTAAGAAGACCTTTACAACAGTTGTGTTTGGTTAAGTGTAGAAGTGCTATTTTGGGGAATCATAATAAATTAAATAAAATTGTTTTGTTACACAATTTTATTTTTAAGTGGTAGTTATTTCCTCCAAAGGTAAGTCATAGGTGGGGCCCACACCCCACATAACCTCCCATGAGAGGATAATGTGTGGTGGGGCCCACACATGAACCTAACCCCTAAACTCCCCCTTTAACTCCCATGAACCCTCTTTTTAAATTATGAACATCCACATAATGGTGGAGCCTCTCCACCTCCATCCATTAATTGTGCCAACAAAATTAATTAAAGTTTTCTCTAATTAATTTGTGGTGTCAACAATTCATTTGAATTGTTTTGATTGCATAGTAATATTAATGTTGGGGAGACTTTTTATTATATTTGGATTGGAAAATATTTTGATGGGAGGATTTGTGGAGGATTAGAAGGAAAGAGTTCTTTCCATGAAGAACATCTCCATCAAAGGATGAAGAAAATATTCGATGAAGAACGACGTCCTTTCTGACAAAGAACGAGGAAGAACACTTGAACCCGGAATCGGCAGTGTGTGATGGGCACAATGTACGACATCGCCCTCAAATTTTCTTTCCGTGACACTGACAAGTGAACAACGTTCTTGAATCGAGGTAGGGGGATTTGTATATTTTTATTTGAATAAAATTATACCATGTTCTTGATGAATGCATTGTATTGTCTTAAGCCTTTTGTTATCTCCTAAAGCGGAGGGCACGGGCTGAACGAACATGACCCGATGACCCTCTGTTGGTTCATGATTATTTTGGCAATGACGACCGGAGGCGACAGTGACCGGAAGTGGCAGCCGCGCACTGGCCGCATAGAGGAGAACCGTGGCCCGCAACCACAGGCCGGTCGGGCAGAAGAACTGGCTGGATACTGCCGGTCGGGCTGGTGAACTGTGCCACACGCAGGGGCTGCGCGGAGGAGGTGTAGCCCGCATCTACGGGCTTCTTGCTGGAAGAACCGTCTAGATACGGTCGGATGGGCAGAAGACCGCGGCGCTGTTTGGTGTCGCGCTGCGGAGGAGACCACGACCCGCACTAGGCGGTCCACTTTGGCAGGCGAACCGGCGGGCCGTCTGCCGGTCGGGCCGAAGGAAACTGCGACACCCGCAGGTGCCACCTGCGGAGGAACCATGGCCGGCAATCTTATGCCGCTTGTGAAAGACAAAACCGGCCAGTCGGGCAGCAAGGAGGGGCGGCCCCGCTCGGCACCGCTAGGCGAGCCGAACCGGCCGGCGACCATGGCCTAGTCCGCGGGTGGGTCGCGCCCCACTGGGCCGGGCCGACTTCCTATCCAGGTCGGACCCAACGGGTCAGATTTCTAGGTGGGCCGCACTCCACCGGGCCAAGATGACCCCCAGCTGGGTCGGACCCGCCGAACCAGGTCGGGCTGACCCGCCAGCCCACTGGGCTTGACGACCCGGGCCCGTTTCACATAAACATGAAAAAAATTTAGACCGCGCATCCGATTGACGGGCCGTCTGCAGCACTCCCTTGAAATGAGGAGTTCCTTTTGCGATATTCTAAGTGAGTTTTGGACGACTTTGGAATACGACCAGGTTTGGATCGAGCGTAAATCTTACCAGGCCCCTGGAATAGAAAAGCCAATATCTCTTAGACCAGGCACCTGTTTGACGCGCCGTCTACCGTGTTGGGTTTCTTTTGATGCGAAGGAACTTTGGGATACATCAACTCTGGACTTCGTGATAGTAGATGTATCGACCCCTTTTCTCGAGGAGCGGACCCTCCTGGAATCGAGCGTGCTGTGTGCGAGAACCCTAGAGCTGGCTGCGACTATGTCGACTTCTGTACCGAAATCCTATGTGGGTTCGACTGTGATGACTATCGTACTGGAATCCTCCATCGGTTCGACGATGACGACAACTGGACCATAATCATGTGGGGGTTCGACAGTTCTGACAGAGTATATGGACTGTATCCTATATGGGTCTAAAAGTTTAGATGAATCAGTAACTACATCTGATCATATCTATTAATCTAGAATAGCTGGATTGTATCCTTTGTGGGTTTGATAACTTAGACGAGATAGCTGTACTTTATCTTGTGTGGGTCTGATAGCTTAGTTGGACTGTATCCTATGTGGGTCCGACAGCTTAGATGATCCACTAGATATATCTAATCATCAATATCTCTCTACAATTGTGGGATACCTGTGTGAGCTGAGTCATGTATTTCAACCATTATCATCATGGTGTTTGACTTTACTTCCTGTGTGGACTGATTTGTGCTTGGGCTCGTGAGTTGGAGCCAGACAGTGACTGGTATCTTAGTTATATGTATGGGCATATACCTAAGTGGGGTTGGTTGATACTTTGTGGTTGTATATATCTTCTTTTTCTTATCCTTAGTGGATATTGTGAGATCTCACGGGTCTCGGGGTCCCTACTATGTATCGTTATACTCACCCCTACACGGGCTATGCCCGCACCTTGTTGTGTTGGATGTGGATGATAGACAGTGCTGACGGAGGCCGAGAGTGCAAAGACTGGACGGTACCCGGAGGTGGACCTTGCGACGAGTCGACACATGGTGGAGACTGAAAGAAGTAGGTGCTGAGGTGGCCATCTGTACCTACCCTTCAGTTAGTAATCCCCAGAAAACGATCCATGAGATGCTCTTTAATTTCAGTTGTTTGTCCCTTTACTTGTACTTTTTGTTCTGTTGGGTTTGTATACTGTCCCATTTACTTTCCAACACACTCTTTTGTATTCAGTTTTACTTAATGTTTACTTCATGTTGCATACTCTGTTGTGTTTGATTACATTAATAAAGGCAATTCCTTCCCACCTTAAGGATTTACTCCTTTGGTGCTAGTCGCCATCCCCTGGCCAATGGAAGGCGGGCTTGGGGTAGTCACCACACGGGCCCCGAGGATGGGTCGTGATAGAAATAGATGATGATATTCCCAAATACAGATTCCGTTTATCTATATATAATTGTTGGATATCACGTGGATATAGGTTTAGAATATTTGATTTTAGTTAGGATCCATTATAAGGATTCAATTTCCTATCATATTCATGTAAGATCAAAACCATTTCCCCCTACATAGACACACACAAAGGATACATGATCCTTGGGCATTTTCTTATTTTTTTTTTGTTGATTGATTACAACTCTTCTCATGTTTGTTTAAAATTATAATACATTAAAATAGCTAACTGTGTTCAATTACTACTTTTTTATCTTGTTATGTATCTTATATATTTTAATTGTGTTTTATTTAATGTATACAGAATCATGATTATATTGAAATATTTATATACGTAAAAGTTATTTAGATTTTGGGTTTTAAAATTTCATAACCTGCTATACATGTTTTTTATTGTGTTCTTATGTTAAATAATTCATTTTAGAAATTAATATATATATATATATATATATATATGTTTTGTAATATTTACTATAGAAAAATAAATTATTTACCATGTATCCAAATGGCTATCCATGTAGCCAATTTAAAATTTATGTATTCGATTTTGAATGCACATAGCCATTTTTCTAGTTTCAGATACTATAGGTATTTTGACTATATATCAATATATATAACTAAAAATTGATGTAATATTTTGTGGAAATATAAGAGTACTGTATACATTTACTTAGATGATATAACCTTATTATTAAACCACTTTCATGTCTTCAATTATGTTTGATGTCACTGTGTATTTTATCTATGATTTTTGTAGTTTTTAAAACTATATTTCTACATGACATTTATGATAAGTTGAGTTATTTTTATCCAATTTTTTTGATTATAATATCTATATAATAATAATGAAATTATATAAATATAATTCAAAAGTATAAAAATGTAATTCTACCTTTATCTATGTGCATTTTAGCTATGAATTTTAGAAAGGTAATCTATTTTTAGTTTTCTAGAATTCCCTTACATATTGGAATTGCCTATGTGAAAATTAAAATATATGATAAATAGATTATGTGATGAATAAATTATGTGAATCTCTTGTATATAATTTCCTACACTAATCCCACATATGAATCAACAACATTGAATTCTCTTGTGGGGATAATTATTTGAAAAGTGATATAGAATTGGTTTTAATTTTTATTTATTATTTTAATTAATGGTTGTGAGTTGATTTTATTTTTGCAATGATAATATTTATTTTCACTTGCTCTAATGTTTTACTATTTTTATTTTAAATTATAATAATTGTTTTCTTAAGTGTGTAGTCCATGTTGATTTGTATTTAACAGGATCATGGATACCAAGAATAATAACCAGAGTTATAAAACTGTTGCATGATGAGTTCATATCATTTAAAAAGAAAAAAAGTGGTCAAACACTTCAAACATTCCATTGATCTAGTATACTATTTTTACTAATACATGATGATCTCAAAAGGGATGAACACAAAAATGATGACTACTACTTCCTTGATGAGATGGCTTGATACATTTATCAAAACTAGTACTTGTGCTTTATTTTTATATTGTCTTATATTTCATGGTTTCTTGTGTCTATAAATCTTTTTACCATATTTCATGTATACATGTTTTTAATTTATTTGTTTACATACAAAAAAAATTTCTCTTTGGGTAGTTACTGAAGGATTCTAAAGAAAGGATCTAAGGATTGTGACTCCTAGTATCTAAATTTATGTCTTTCAGGTTATGAATATTGTATTATAATGTATTTTATTTTTTGGTTATGAATCTATTTATCTAAATTCAATGTGGTAATTATACTATTACTCAATATACAAAAGTCGGGTTTTTTATTCATTATTCATCCAGAAAAATAATGTTTTTAGTGGGTTATGATTCCCCTTTAAAAATCATAGAGTGAAAAATGTATCTTATACTAATTAGAGAGGTATAATACTAGACTATGAAATCTTTTAGCTAACCTAATAAAAAATCCATGCTTTCATACTTTTATTAACACTACTAAAAAACTATTATAATTTACTATACCAATTAACATTGATAATAAATTCAGTCATTTAAATAAGTAATTTTATATACTCGCCCCTATATACATGTATCATCCTATTCCGACCTAACCATTGGTATCAGAGGGTTGGACTTTCTTAAGGATTGTTAAACTAATTTATTCCTTTTCATGATACCAAATAATTAGTATCATAGTTTCAACCTTAAATGATTATTATCTTCTATGATTATTCTAATCTGATACATAATAATTGGTATTGTATGTGGTTCCTTTAGGAATTATCCAATTATTCTATAGATAATTTTTATATTTTACTTTTCTACCTTATTCTTATGCCTTATAGGCCAAGTAAAATATCATTGATTTGGTATGAGTTAATGTAATTGATGCTTAAATTCCTCAATAAACACCTCACATTATTACAAATGACTATGGTTACTAAAAATCCAAAATAGTGGATTACCACAAAAATTTGAGCATACAAAACTAGTCGATTGTGGAAACAATAGTACACAATACCATAATATGACCTGGATATTTTTAAATGAATCAATTTTTCTAGATATGTGATAAATTACAAATTAGTTAATAATTTATACTTTCTAATTAATAGAATTGTTTTTTGTCATTATTTTACTTATAAGAAAAATCACAATATTTTGAATATTCTACAGGTTACTCACCTTATCTCAATAAAAAGTCCAAAAAATCATGGAATTATTTGAGATGAGTACCAAGAATTCAAGATGAGTAAAGATGAAATAGTAAATCATATGATCTATTGATTTACAAGCATTGTGAATTGAATGAATTCACATGGAGAATTTTTTATGAAACCCATTCTTGTTGAATGGGCCCTAAAATAATTATAAGGTAATTGGAAAGGAAAAAATATCACCATTGATGAAATAATAAACTTAAAAGAGTACACTCATAATGAATTTATTGGAAAAAGACTCCATTACAAAGTTGATTTGAATAATATTTTAGAAGGATAGACATTAAAGAAGAAAATTATTATATTATAATATCATATAAATGGTTCCTCTAAGAATTATTAATCTAAATATCTGGAAACTGATAAAGGTGAAATTGAAAATATAACCAAGGGAATATATAATATAAAGAAGAGACAGAAAAGGTACACAAGTTGACCAAGAAAAGATCGAAGGAATGATCAAAAAGAAAATATTGGAAACACTTGGGGACTAGATGTGATGTGTTTTGAATGTAGAAAGAAGGGAAGCATAAAAAATGACTATCCTAAGCTGAAGTATGAAGGAAGAGAAAAAAACAAGAAATAATTAAAACAATTATTTCCTTCTGGATGGAGTTCCACTGAAGTATCATACTCAAGTGATGAATCTGAAAGTAAAAAAGCGACTGTTAAAATATTATTGATAGAAATAAATAAAAATGATATTAGTTATAAATATGATTACATTTATTATTATGATAGTGATTTATATATATTTGAATACTTATATTATGAAAATTAAAAATGATGATTTTATAGAAAGTGAATTATATAACGTTTTGAAAGATGAGAATAAAAGGATGATTATGGAAAGTAAGAATGTTTGTTAAGAGAATTATATTCTCAAATAAGAAAAGGGAAATATATTTTTAGACAATAAATGTTTTAAGGGAACCATTATTGTGTATGATAATGAAAATAGAGAAAATTGAGAGTATGGAGATCAATCTCTCAAATATTTAAATAGAGAATCATACTTCATGAAATTATTCTTCATCTATAAAAGATAGTTGGTGTTGATATAGAGATTATCCAGAATGATAATGTTAATCTAAAAATTAAAATTGTAAATTTTAATGAAATTAAATCTATCGTTGTTCATTGAAAGGAAAATTATGGTAATATTTTAGCTATAATTAAATTAATTAGTGATAAATAATGTTTTATATATAATAATACGTTTCCTAAAATGGTTAAGACCATTATTTTAAGAGTTATACAACAATTATTTTAAGAATTAATTATTGAAATTTTTTTATCATGTAAATTATATTGATGAATTTTCTCTATTACTACCTCAATCTCTTGGTTTCAGTAGATTTTTATCACAAAAATATAACCTTCTCATGTTCCTTGAAATAAATGATTTAAATCTTCCTTGGTACAGAAAAATTTTGTATACAACCTAATCAGACCAAAATTAGCATGGATAGAAAAATGTGTTAGTGTTTGATTATTACTATACTCAAACACATTCACTTCAATGATTAATCAAATGGTGGAATACTCTAAAGTAAAGACTAATTTTATTTAGATATAATATGTATTGGAAAATTTCATTCATTTTTTAAAATCATTTAATAGTGGTTTATTTTTTTAAAATAAATCATTAATTTAGGGAGAGATATTCATTTTTATACTTTTATATTCATTTCAAGGGGATATTTATCATTTTTTATTTAAATATTTGTCTCTATTTTTCTTCATAGTATTAATTTAGGGGGAGTTTGAATATGTTTTACATGAAATCAATGAAATCTAGAATATGTTTTTTAGATCACTAGTGTTTTATTTTTTGTATATTTTTCTCATTGTATAAAAATTATAAAATATCTCATACATCCTATATGATGTTAAATTACTATTTATAACTTTAGTTATCTTAAAAAAGGTAACTTCTAAAATATGTCTCCTTATTTTTTTCTCAAATATTTTGTTTGAAAAACAAATTCTGAAATATTTTAATTCTATGTTATAAAAGATGATGAAATTATCATGGATCATTATTACAGGTTTATCAGAAATTATTTCTTTTATATTTATATACAAAATGAGGAGAATAATTTTAGTAATTGATGTTTGGTAGTTTGTTTATTGATTTTGGTATTTTTAATCAAACAAAAAAATATAGATTAATTGTTCATTTTAGTCCATAGATTTTTATTTTGATTAGTCAAAACTCCTATTATGTTTTTAATATTATAAAATATTTAAATAGTTAATTTTATTCAAATAATAGTTTTAATCATTTCATATATATTATATATTTTTATTTTTTTTATATAAATTATAGTTATTCATGATTATATCATAATATTTTTATACTTTAAATTTATTTAGATTTAATTTTTTGAAAGATCATAACAAGTTATAGAAGTTTAATTTTGGGTTCCTATGCTAAATAAGTCATTTGGGACCTTAAAATATCATTTAAATATGTTTTATACTATTATCTATAGAAAAATACATTGTTTAACATGTACAATTTTTTTTATACATATAGTCAGGTTAGAATTCATGTTTTGAACTTTGAATACAAAGAGCCCTCTTTCTAGTTTCAGATACCCTCTATAATATGAATATATTTATGGCTATGGAACATAAAATTGAGTGATTACATTTTTTAGATAACTAAATATATTTTCAGCATTTATGTAGAAGATGTCAACTTCTAAATAAATCCCTTCCATTTCTTGAATTAGGTCTAAAGTAACTATAAACATTATTTCTGATTTGTGTAGTTTTTTAGAACTATTTTGATATAGTTTTTTGATGATGACATGAGTTATATTTATATAATTAAGGTTATTATTATGTATTTATAAATAAATGATATTATATAAATATAATTCCAAAGGACCAAAAGCAGATTATTATTTTTATCTAATTCAATTTTAGCACTAAAATTTGGAAAGGCAATCAGTTTTCAGTTTTCTAGAAGTTCCTCACATAGTTTGATGGTATATGTGAGAAAATACAATATATAAAAAAATATATTACACTATGAATAAATTTTATAAATCACCTACATATAATTTACTATTAAAAATCCATAAATGAATCATCTTTATCAAATTCCTTTATCTGTATAATTCATCAACATAGATTAAAATACATGTGTGAGGAATTTTGATAAGTAAATTCCCTTATGTGATGTATTTATTATGTGACATAATTATGTGATTCTTCTACTTTATCATTTTTCATACAAAGTGAAAAAAACTGACGTGAAAAAATCATATGTTATTTTTATTCTTATGTAATTTAATGAAATTTATAATTTATAATAACTTTCCCATTTTTTTAAATATCAATTTAACACATGCTTGGTTGATATATTTAAAATGTTTATTGAATTAATAAATTGATATTAATTAATATATAACCCATACGATGTGATTTACATTGTTCCAAGAATGTTTTTATGATGATCATTGGATGTTCCATATTCACGCATGAAACATACAACTTCAAAACTCAGAATCAATTATTTATTTTATGTTTTTTCATTGATTTTATTGTTTTCAAATTAAAATTAGACTATATTAACTTCTTAAAAACATATTTTTATTAATTTTATGTAGTGTTTTTAAGTTTTAAGTTTCTCCACATATTTACTGCTCATTTTAGATGGATTGATTTGAATTTCATATTTTCAAATTCAAACATACTATTTTCATGGGATCTTTCATTGAATAATTATTATAAATGATATTTAAAATATAATGTTAGTGATTTTAAATTAGGTTAACTTATTTTTATTAATTTAGTTATTGGTTATGAGTTAGTTTATTATTATTCAATGATAATATTATTTTCCCTCTCTGACATTTTATTAATTTTATATTGAGTTTTTCAAATGGTTTTTTGGAGTGTATAGCCCATATTGATCTGTATTTAAAAGAATATCGGATTCCAGAAACAAATACATAGAGATATACAATTACTACATGATGAGTGAATATAAATTTAATATATAAAAAGTGTTCATACTCTATGTACCTTAAAGTGATCATGTGTGTGTACAGGTTTATAGGGAATGCCTCCCATGTTAGTGATATGCCTACTCGGTGCTAGTCACCATCCCCTGGCCTATTGGAGGTGGGCTTGGGGAGTTCCGGAATGGGCCCCACTAGGACGGGTCGTGATAGAGAAAAACTAGCCTAATTCATGGAAGAAAAATGGCCCAAGCCATGTACAACAGGTTACATGGCATGTAGTAGGGTCCCACGCCGTGTTCCTTGACTCCGGGTACTGCCTGTGTAAAACGGCCGGTGTCTTAAGGATTTTCATATAAAAGTAACTTCATGGCATGTAGAAGGATTACACGCCATGTTTGAGTGTCTGAGGTTCGCTCCGTCTACGCTGGCCATGTGCCCGTACATGGCCTCAACCCATGTCACCCTACCCATGTACTAGTACACGGGGTATCCCGTGTATCTGGTCGAGTCTGGCCGGGGAAGGGTATACACACCGTGTCCATGTCCTTGTACCCAACCCGTGTCTGTGTACTCTCGGAGTACACACCAAGTGGTCAATCAACGAACACACGGTGAGTAGCCCATACTACACGCTGTGTAGTCTGGAAATTTCCTGAAGCACTTCTTTCGTCCTCATGCCTCGGCCGAACCTCTATTTTTGCGATCTGTCATCGGTTCCTGCGAAACTCAATATCTCAGGTTGCCTCATCGTCAAAATGCCTAATAAGTGGGTTTCGGGCCTTCGATCGGCTTCCAAATCCTATTCTGGTCAACCGTGCGGAAATCATTTGAAGAACGATATCTTTTGATCCGCTTCGATCCGTCCATCTCCACTGCAGTCGCACCTCTTTGGGGTTGTCCCGATGCGAGATCTTCAATTTGGGATCGTTTCATTGCACAACTAATGCACAACGATCCATCATTCATATCTCTGTGAAGAACGCATAGAATGCACACGAAGAACGTGAGAAATCAGGGAAGAAAGGAACAACAAATTCAGATGGAAGAAACTCGATCGATGTTCATGTCGATCTTGGTTTGTCACCGTTAGAAGGATAAATGAAACCAAAATAACCTTAAATAATCAATCCCCAAATAAGATCTCACAGATAACCCATCCTGCATAACGATCAATCTACAGGCCAATCTGTTCATTGATTGGTCTGCGTCTGTCGTAGAAATAAAGAACAGGAAATAAATCACAAAGAGATCAAACACCCTACCTCGATCCGCAACATTCGTTGGTAAAGATCCAGTCATCACGTCGTTGTTGCTGGAGAAAATCATCAAAAATAATTACTTAAAATATTAAAAATAATTCTCTGCAAAAATATTTTATAAAATATTTTTATTAAATATTTTGTTACGGTTAAGTCCAAAAACTATATTTCACAATCGACCTACGTCAGCCGATGTTAGCCCTCGCCTAAGGTAAACTCACTGCTCTGAACGCAACGGTGCCCTCAGATTTCTGATCCGAACACCCGTTCAGTAGTTATTCCACTTTTTCAGGAAACCCACACACGCATGCAATTTAATTATTTAATTTAATTCAATCATTTGTTTCGGGCTCAATGTTCCTTTGAACTGCATGTTATCTCACAACCGGGTCTTGAAATAATTCCCATATAATATTAGCATAATAAATGGAAAATTTTGGGACATTACAAAATTGTTTTTCCCTGTCCACATATTAAGATATTATAGGATCCTTATATGTGAGTGTCTTGTGGAAACACTTTTTATTCTTCCCTTTATTATAACGTATGATGGTGGTAGGCTTCTATTCAAAATAGGCATATCATATTATTGAACTTTAAAATCAATGAGTACTATTACCAATTGAATTCTAGTCTTTGTAATGATAAAAATGTTGAGGATTATTTTTTAATGCAAAAAAAATTCTCTCCTAAAATTATAACTTGCTCATATTTCTATTTCAACATAATGACAATGTTTACAAATTCAAGGGTTTCCTTCCTCTATACTAGTTCAGTTTTAATCTCAGCTAATGGGATCATACCTTAAGCACTACCCACTGAATCAGTATCAGGGACCCAGTAGAACTAGTGATCATCTCTCTGAACACATTTAATGGTTATTCTACTCAATGATTTTGTTCTACAATAGAACAGTCAAATGAATCAATATAAGTTATTCAATAGTATGTTCAAAGGTGTAAATGGTTTTGATTTCTTTCTTAATGGACACATCATATGTATATTGTTAATTCTCTTGAAATTTCCTTAGTTCCAAACATCCAGGGAAATACACCTTATCATTAATCCACAAGTAATACAAG
The DNA here is from genome assembly GCA_963277665.1 of Viscum album. NCBI lineage: Eukaryota > Viridiplantae > Streptophyta > Magnoliopsida > Santalales > Viscaceae > Viscum > Viscum album. The sequence continues at coordinate 514,004,448 of OY728145.1, forward strand.
GAATAGTTTTGATCACATTCAACTAATGGATCTTATAAGTATTAAAGAATGAATTTTAGTAAATTTATTAAATGAAACCCATATATAATTAGGGGTTTGGAGAAAAATATGATGAAAATATTTCCCACGATTCCCTAGTGGATTAGATTCCTCATTACCAGATGGTTCTTTACTCGTCTCACATGAATCTATAACCAAGCCTAGATTGACATTAATCCAACCTTCCATGGGGTTGTTAATAATAAAAGATGACACATAATCACTAAAGACACCCTCATAAAACTGAAAGTAAATATGCTCCTCTAGTTCATTGATGTTGGCCATGGATTCCACTTGTTTGGAATCAAAGGTGAAATTTATCAGACCTATTATAAAATTTATATGAAAATTATAAAGTCATACCCATTCAAAATTCCACTACAGTATTCTTCCGGTAATAGTATTCAATTTTATTCCCATGATGCATTGGCTTATGGAAATCCAAAATTCTTTAGGCCCTACTTGGGTTCCGTTATGTGTTTTACTAGGGTTACATCTAGATGGTTGTATAATTCCCGGGGGTTTCATCATTATATCAATTATGTATCCCATTTAGCTCATAACTAATATCTACATCACTACCTATTCCCTTATTGTGGTGGTAGTTAAGATGAATTATATGTTCCATTTTATTTGCCACATTTTCAACAGTGTTCTTATTCCATTTCTTCAAGGACCTCCATATTGTTGATTATCATTTTACATATAAATAATTATAATCTGTCAACTCCTATAGCAATTGAAAAAATATTTTTAACTTTGTCTCTACATATTTTTTTTTTAGTTCTGTGCATATTTTTGATATGAGCATGTCTAAGAACCCATTACTTGGAGTTTAATATAAGAACAAGTATTGTCATAGGATATTTTGAGCCAAATGAATTGAATTATCATTTTGTGTATATGAGTGTAGTTACTTGATAGAGGTATTAAAATTAACATTCATAGAGGCATATAGAATATGTCATGAAAATGGGTACACCGTCAATGCATTAAATAAGTACCCTACACCTGAATGCCACTAAATAAGATATATTCACATAGGATACACCACAATTATAATTAATGATTTTAGTTTGAGTATAAATCATTTAATAGTGAGATGCATTTAATATCCCATGATAGAATCTAGATAAGATCTATCAATTTTTATGTTCCGCATAATGAAGATATTTACTAGTGTCAAGTGTGAATATGTGTTTAGACAGATATTATAATTTTCATGCTCAAATAATACATGGTGGGAAGTGAACCAATATTATAGGAATTATAATTTCTTTTAAATTTATAATAGATCCTCCCCTCAGCTAAAACAAAAACTATGGGTTTATATCATTTCCAAGTGAAATATGGTGTTCTTAAGAAAATTCTCATGTTCCAATTGTACTGCCATAATGATTGGGAAAATTTTCAATAGCATTTTTTAATCCAATACTAGAATATTCCATCTCATCGATAATTATATGTGGATGTCTTCACTCTCATGTTTTTGGGTCAACCCCTACTGTACGGAGCTCCCTATATAATTTATCAACCTTCATGTAAAATGAAATATTATGATTTTGAATATCCCTTAGAGATGCATGTTGTGTGTTTCATTAGCTACCCCACCATCCACTACATATTAATTTCATGGAAGATTATAAAACATTTCATTAATGAGATATATTTGGTTAGTTATGGTTCCCCTTTTTTTCATTTTCCTCATTACTGAATGTAGATCCTTAGATAGTATTAGAGTCTTCTCAGAACTATTCTATATGTTTAACCGTAATAGGAATGAATCATACATGTTTCAAAGAAATGGGACACTTATAGGTCCAAAAAGTTTTTTTCTACGTCTATGTATTGTATTTAAGATGTTTAATATTGATAGGGAACCTACTAATATGTTTTTAGATGTGATTTTCTACCTAGTAGACATATAATTTGGATAACTATACAGCCTCATATAGTCAAACTATATTGATATTATCTCTAAATATAACATAGGATTTTCAGAAAAGTAAGGACTTTGTCCAAAAATATGAAAAAATAATTCATTTATTAAGATCCCATTAAAAACTAAATCATTTACTATTTTTATAGATACATGCTTGATAGATTAGAGAGTAATGTTGGGTTCCTCAATTGGTTCTTCAATATTCACCACCTAAAGGACATTCCAAAATGTGTTGAAAATAGTGACATCACATTTTATTATAACATGTCTTGTATGGTGTATTTTTATCCACACATATTTATGACGTAATCAGAACCCTTACTTCTATGTATCAATTTCATGTGGTGGTATTACAATGTTATATAGTGGAGAGGAGTTTTATAATTATAAATATAATGAAAGTGGGTAGGCACAATAGTTTGATTTGAGGGAATTAACTAAAATTTGGTATCTTGGTGAATTTATCAATGATTTAATTATATATTAATTTTTTTCCATTGCCTATTTGCCTAAAACATGTTTCGGTGCAACTAATATTGAGTAGTTGGTATACATTTATTGGTTTGTAAGGAAACTCTTCCATGATGTTCTTCAAAGGATCTTGTGTCCCAAAAATGTTTCATGTCATACATGATTTTTTTTATTCAATTATATTGTGAAAAAAGATTTATGAGATGTTAATTCATGTAATGAAATTTGATAATCTAAAAACCTATGATTTTTTCATGAAGGATCTCTCACACAATGTGGATGATATTCATGAAAAGAGAGAATCAATTCAATTTAAATGAATGATGTGGTAGCTTAAATTCCCCCTATTTGATTATATATTTAGGTTAGTGTGACATTTAATATGTCTAGTTGTATGATGAAAATAAAAAATATTCCAAAGAGATACCTTTTTCATTAAAATTTGACCCTCATTATGTTAATTAGGTCTTATTTTAAGGGTGTTTGGAATTTTTTAGTTCACAAACATTTATCAAATATTGATCAAATAGATAAAATATTAAAGAATAATAAAATGGAAACAACCAACATAGAATTTTTAATATCATGACATGAATAAGAACTACTTCAGATTCGCTAATAATTAACTTGTTTTGTGAAAGTGAAACCTAGGTTACATGAATAATGCACAATTTTTCTTATGTGATATAATGGATAATAAATACCCAAATGTCTACATTATAAGATATTATTAATAGTTTTAATGAATAATAATCTATTTGAGTACAAAATAAACACTTAAAAATACTTGAAACCTCAATATAAAAATAGAATAATGTATGTTAGAGAATACTCCTGAACCATCTTGTATATTTCTAAACGTGAAATGGAAAATGCATGAAGATAGATTTTATAAACCCGTGATGATAAGAAACATTTTTTTATGAGCATTGTTTATTTGGAAAACTTATTTTCTCGTATAACCTATTGTTTTCATGAGTTAAATTTAAGTGCACATATTTTATAATCCGATTTTTTTAAAGAAATATCAGGAGAGAGATTATAATTTTGGTTCGTGCAGACAAACACACTTTTCAAGGAATACATTATTTATTTCATCCATTTTACATTTTAATTAAAAATTATTTTGGAAACTCAAGTGTACGACCCACTCATATATTAAATCATATGATTTTATAATAATAATACCTATAAATATATTTACTCTCTGTGTAATCTCATGAAAATAATCCACATATACATACGTTTTAGATTTCTTTCATGAAAAACGAATCTATACTACATGATGTGAAACCTTATAGACTAATCTGTTGATCCATGTTTGAAATCAAGGGGTGGGGTGAATTTTTTTTCAAAAAATTAATATAAAAAATAATGAAAATATATTTATTATAATAAATAAATAGAGTAATAACAATATATATGAATGAAAATATTATATATTATAGAATAAACTAAATTACAAGGAAAAAGTGACTAATTCTCCCAACCAATACTAAATATGAGTGCCTATATCTTCTCTCCTCATGATTCATGAGGGGGTTGTATCAATAATTTAACTATAATAATATCCATGATACATAAAAATAAAGAAAAAAATTATTTTAAATACAGTATGGATGAAATGTAACAAAATAGATTTCTTTATCTAAGGGAAGAAAGTAAAAAACAAAACTTTTTATTATATGGTGATCAAAAGAAACATAGAAAAACTTGATTTAGTGGTAGAGATAACTAAATAAAAAAATGTAGAATAAGTTTTTAGATAAAATAAATTCCAATACACTCTCAATAATCAACATAAGAAAATGGGGTAATGAGACACAACTCATAGATGGATAAAAATAGTTACAAAAATAATTCACAAAGAGATGAATAAAGTTGAAAATATAATGTCAAAATATTATTTGTTAGTAATAATATGTGTTAAATACTTCTTTTAGGTGTATTCATATCATCTAGAGGTCACTTGGGGGTCTTGGAGCTATTTGGGGTTAAATAATTCTATTGGAAGTTAAAATATGATGGTTGACACATGTTACAACAACTAGTATGTTTCCTTGTAAAAGAATCACCGGCTAGCCATGAGGGTCCACCGGATAGCCACTGAGATGCCTAGAGGTCAGAAAATATTCATAGGCTCCACTGGTTTCCCTATAGGCAAAATAGTTTATAGAAAAGCTATATGTGATTATTTCTATACTAGTATCATACCAGTGGACTATCAGTGGCTGATTGGAATGCTTTGACGGTGTAAAGGTTCCATTTTTGAAGCCACTAGCTAGGTATTTGATTATCTTAGGATAGAAAGTACTTTCTCCTTGTTATATTTTTTGAAATGTAATTTGATTATTCTATTTATCCATCAAAATGGGTATTGGACTCCCTAAGAACATAGTCAAACGTGATAACTAAAAATAAATAAATAAATTGTTAGAATAACAAAATGTGATGTTATCGTTAAAAATATTATATATCAAGGTGAAAAAAATATTCCCATTTTTATGAACACAATTAAATTGAAATATAAGATAAACAAGTTAAATATTATATGAATGAAACAAATGTATTTCAATAAAATTTCAATATTTTACAGTGAAACATAAAAATAGATTTTGAAAAATGCTTTTCAATAATGAAACATTAATAAAGGTCAAAACCATTTAAGATCAAAGAAAATTTTAAATGAATTAAATAAATTGAAATTTTAAGAGTAATTGAAAGAAAATAATTGATTTAAATAATTTATGCTTAATATAATTTAAAACATTCTTAATCAAACTAGATGAAAAAGTGGATTAATTATTTTTTCCACAGACCATATGAAAAATAAGAAACATTTAATATTTTAACCCTATTTGGGGAAACCAAATCCCTATTCCCATTTGGTGAAGTAAAATTGTTCACTGAATCTATGATAATGAAAATGAAACTCCAAATTAGGGTTAGATAAATAAAATATAATGTTTAAATAATGAATTCATTAGTGAAAGTGATTTATAAAAGGAAGAAAATCATAAAAAAAATATTCTCATGAAAGACAATGATCCCCCTCAGATATATTATTAAATCGAATACGTGTTAAGAGAGTTGAAATTGATCAATAAACCCAATCAACAATCATCGAAACATTTATCAATTGATTATTAATAAATGATCATACATGATTAACATCAAAACCAATAAATAAATTAATATAAAACCCTTTATTTATTGTAATAATAAATATGTAATTTCTAAAATATTATTAAATAAAATAAACATAAACGAACTCAAGATTTACATATTTAGTTAAAAATGTTCCCTTGAAATTATTTCCACCCCCCCCCCCTTAATAAAATAACAAAGTTCTATAGTGTGGTGCATTTTTAATATATTGGTTAATTGAAGAACTGTACATATGAATTCTAGATAGATATCTTCATTTTGAATGTTTCCTCTTAAGAAGTGGTTATTATGTTAATTTTTTCTATTTTGAGAGTTTTTAATAGTTTTTTTTAGAAATTATAATTACTCTTTTGTTATAACAAATAATAGGATCATTATAATATCTAAACCTATAAGCTATCCGAGTGATTTCTATTTTAATAAATTATACAGAAATACTACCCATAGCTATAAATATTTCATTTTACAAATAAAAACCAATTTATTTTTTCTTTTTTACATGTCTAGTAGAATAAGGATTTTCTATGTTGGGTACATGTCCCACTTGAACAATTATGATCTAATTGGAATCCACAAAATTGTCACCTAAAAAAGATATATGTTTTTAAAAAGTTTGTTTTAGATAAAATAAACAAACATTTTTTAACGTTTTCAAATTTTGAAAATTATTTTATTACATTTTGAGTTTGATTCTTTAGTATTGTCTTGAAAAAATGTATGAAGAAAAACAACAAACATATTTTCATTAAAGAAAAGTTATATAAATGAAAACTCCCAATTATTCCTCTATAAATCTTATTGTTAACCAATTTATAGGTTTCATCCAAAATTACCGTAAAATATGTAAACATTTATTTAATTATTTACTTTTCTTGATCCATGAATTTTTTTTTAAATTTCATTATTGTATTTTCCTCAGACTAGAAAATTTTCATCTTCATTTTGAGAAATATAAACACCAAGGGAGAATTTTAATTCTCTTGTAATGTTAATAAATTATTATCTCATTATATCATAAAATTTATTGAAAAGGGATTGTGTCATATATCCAAATATATAATATTTTATATAAATTTAAGAAATTAATATTTTTTTGATTTTTTTAAAATAAATATGAATTTATAATTTCAATTTCAAAATAAATTTCCTTGAGGTATTTGGGTAACCATTCATACTAATCAATACAAGATTGTTTTAAAACCAACTATCCTTAAATAAAATATTATTTGAATATTTTGATTTGAAAAAACATGGATTTTGTTTAAAAACACACATTTAGTAATAAAAAATATAAAAAAAATCACTTTTTTCAGACATTTCAAAATTACTCTCAACAAACAATGATATCTTCAAGATTATAGATATTATCTATATATCCAGATTTTTTATGATTAATGTCACCTTGATCATCTAAATTATAACTAAAAATATTTTTTAATAATAAATGGACGATCATTAGTTTTTCCAACAAGAGTTATATTCATGTTCTTCTAAATGCGTTCAAATCGTATTGCATTATAGGTACAAAACATTTTTTTCATAATGGAATCATAAATATATTTGGATTTGATGTGTGAAAACTATAATGATCTTCAACCTAATTTATAATCAAAATTTTAGTGCATGTACTAGCTGATAAATCCTAGAAAATATTTTATAAATGATGTTCTTTAATGATTACCCATTCCATGGGAAATGGGATAATATTTTTTTTATTTATGTTGAATTTATTTAGTAGTATGTTTTATAGTTAAGTAAAAATATTTTATGTTATCTTAAACATCATAATGTTTGGGGATGATTCTTAATAAAATTATAAAAATATTTGATTATAATCATTTCTTATAGTGTTATATTCATTTAATTAATGATATGATGTGATTTTTTGGATTTAGAGTACCCAAAAAAAAATACATTCATCTGATTTGGAGTAAAAGTTTCCTATGTTAGATTTGGTGTTAGGAATATAAAATATTCACCCAAACACCATAATATTACTAACATTATCTTTCATAGCTTTCCAAATCATATAGGGATCTTTATATGAATTGGACTTATGAGGACATAGTTCGAGCTATTAAATGTGGCATTGAATCTCTTTGGACTATAATATTGAGAGTCTTTATATTCATTCAAGAGAGTAATTTCAAAATATTAGAGAGTTTGATTCCCACTTTCAATAACACCATTTTTTTGGGAATCCTAGGAGTGGATAATTATTAATATAACCATTTGAATTATGAAGTTCATCAAAATGGTCAGGACCCATCCCATAGGGGCCCATGTTGTGACTACCCCAATCTAACCTCGAATAGGCTTGGGGATGGTGACTAGGACTGAGAAGGAATATCCTATAAATGGGAGGAATTTTCATAAGTATCTGTACACACACACACACTCACACACACCCACACATTACCAACCCGAAAATGATGAATTGAAAAAACACTAAGTAAACAATGCATGCACCCACTAAGATACCAACCGAAGAGTACAAAAGTAGGAAAAATATAAAGTAAGAAGGGCCAAAATACAATCCCACCAAAAGAAACTGTCCATCAAGGTGGAAACACAAGTTCCAAAAACTCATCCGTAGAAAACCCTACCTAAAGGGTAGGTGTATGATAACTATCTAATGTCGTAGGAGCACACACCATCTGTCCAAAAACTCTATGTACCATCTGGTTTTGGTCCACCAAGAACTCCACCATTGTTTCAATCATTTGAATAAGTCATGAAATGGGTTGTCCAAGCCCTATACTGGGGTGAGTAAAACAATACTCAATTGGATACCCTACAACCACGAAGGAATACCACTAAGAAATAAACCACATATACCATGAAGAAGTACATTAAGTTCAAAAATAAGAAATACATGAATTATACCACAAGGAAATATATTATTTTGACAACTATGAAAGTATAAATTTTTCTCACACAGGTATAAGTATAAATAACAAAAGAAGGATTATCTGCCTTAGTCCACAGAACACCTAGTATTGGTTACAAAAAGAGTGTCTATAAAATATAGAGTGTCGATAACACATGGAGTGTCGATAAAACATGGAGATTTTGTAATACACAGAAAGTCAGCAACACATGGACTGTCGATAACACATGGAGTTTCGATATGTCATGAAACCCCAATGTCACGTAATCACCAATTTATGTAGTCACAAAGATCACATAGTCATAAAGATCACATAGTCACCAAGATCACATACATCCAAAAAATTCTATATTTAGAATGATCATATTGGTTGAACCTACTATGAAAGACATTAGGTTGTATTCTAACATCCAGAACAAGTCAGAAAGAGTATACGAAATGACTCTTCTTGTCGTAAGGGTCCCAACGTTGCATAAAACTCGTCAAATCGACACATAGTTTAAATTAAATGGTTGTTTTTGTAAATATTTATGACCGGGTCTCATCCAGGTCTGACCTGAACTACCAGACCTGACCTGACCCTACCATGCCCAGTCCGGTCTGGCCCAAAATATCATGTCCCATTGGGCATGCTAGACCAGACCCGCTGAGCTGCAGGAGTGGCCCAACTACTATGGTCTGGCCTACGTAGTGGGCTGGTTCACACCTCCGGACACAGTCCCCCCTAGCCACACCCCTAGTTTATATGGTCTTCCCCAACATCATAGACCTCCCCTATCACCCGATCAACAAGGTTCCATTTCGGGGTTCACACGGCTGGCCTGCCTCCTCCACCTGGTCACATGGCCTCACAGCCACCAGAGGATCCTTCAACATAAATATGAGATTCTTCCTATCTTTCCATTGTGACCTCCTGATGTGGCCACCGGTCACCACCTGTGGATTCATCCTTTGAGGTCTCTCACAGACTCCAAGTCCATGTCCTACTATCAATGGTGGCAGCCCATCACTACCTCGCACTCCCCCTAGACTTTACCCACCAACAACTTCTTGCCCTCACCACCCACCTTGCACCATGGAATTATGTTTCCATAAGCCACCGCCTCTCTTGAACCAGACCACACTTCCCCGACGCATTTGATATTCTAAGATAAGTACAAATCCTCTTTCATCGTATCATTGAACCATGGTTGAGGGGTGCAATAGTCAATCCTTCACATAAGGGTTTCATTGGAAAATAACTCACGAAGAATGTGATTGATTAAGGTGGGAGAGATAATGCAGACTGACACTCAATAAATGGATTAGGGCCTTTTCATGTCATCGTTGAAACATTCATGTTATAATTGTTAATGATGAATAGAACTAGATAATCCAAAATATCATTCTCCTTTTTTATACCCTGCAACAAATATCCATCCGGAAAGAATGGTTAAACTATGAATCAACTTTTTTGGGTTAGTCCACATTCTTCATTTGAATATAAGAATGGATCAAAAATCACCAAGATATCCACATCCTTCATTATGGTTGGATCATTTTTTGATGAACAATAAATCTCTATGTTATCATTGATCTGCAATCTATCATCATTCATGATCATTCCCATGTGATAACTTCCGTCTCCTTACCTCGGGGGAATTAGAAAGTTATGAAGATAACAACAGATTCTGAATGGAATGCCTTATTTGAATGAAACCAATTCATATTCAAATAAAATATTTTTATTTAATATTTTAATAATATTTAGGTCTAAAATATAACATTCAACCTCTACCCACACCGATTGAGGTTAGGACACTCCTAATGTAAAGTTACTGTCCTGAACACAATGGTTCCCTCATATTTCTAATCTGGGAAACAGTTTAAGAGTTATTAAAATCTTTCAAGAAACCTGTTGACACAAGCTATTAAAAACATAACATTTTTCGAAGAACTGTTTTGGGTACACCAGGCCTCATAATAATATGTCGTCCCATGCTCTCTACTGATCTATTTTGCTAAATCTCTTGGAAGTGGGCCAACTTGGTGAGTCGATCATTGATCACCTAAATGGTATCATTCCCCATGGACGTACATGGTGAAACGATCATGAAGGCTATTTATATCCCATTCCACTTCAACTCTAGTTCCTCTAGGGGTTGAGTCAAACTCACTATAACCTGGTGCTCAACCATCACATTCTGGAAAGTGAGGCATCTAAAAAAAACTCTACCACTACCTTCTTCATCTCTATCCAATAGAATTTATGTCATATGTACAAGTAAATCTTCCCCACACCCAGTTTTACTTCAAAAGAGGATGTATGAAACTTCCTCAAGACCACCTCTCGAAACGTCACTGGTACCACTATGCATCCTCCAAAGATAAAGAAATGCCCCATACCATTCAAACATCTAAAAGGGGAATGCCTTGTGGACATCTGACCACGTGAAGTCTCACAATCAGTATCCCCATTCTGGGCCTCTCTGAAACAATGTATGATTGGAGTGGGGACTACCATAAACTGGAGGAAAATTATCTATCTATATCCACAAAGGATGCCTACAATGTGGCTAACTACTCTAATGACTCACTCATCAACTACAAGTTGGATCTCCTGCTGAAAGGATCTTCCACCATGTTAAGCTTCCCAGGTGTAAAAATAATCTCAAATTCAATGTCCATGAATAACTCAATCCATTTCATCAGTCTCATGTTCAAAACCTTCTAATAAAATATATATTTGAGGATTTTGTTTTTATAGAAAATTATAAACTGGTTGCCCATAAGGTAGTGTCACCAAATATTCAAGGAGAATACCACCGCAAAACAATCAAGGTCATTGGTCACATAGTACTTCTCATGTGGAATCAAATTTTGTGAACTATATGTTATCACCACTTTCTCTTACACCTGGACATAACCAAGCCTAGTATCTGATGCATCATAGAACACCACGTACTAAACACCCTCCTCCGAAAAACTCAAGAATAGAGTGCTCATCAATATATGCCTTGGCTACTAAAAATATGTTCAATCTTATCCATCTGTATTAAAGGTTAACTCTATTATGTAAAAGGTGTCAAGGATGATACTACTTCATAAAATTTAGGAAAAAACCATTGATAGTACCCATTAAACCCCTAGAAACTCTACACCTTGGTAACACTCTTGGTTGTATCCCATTCATGAAAAACCTCTATATTCAATAGATCTACTACAACTCCATCCACTGAAATGATGTGTCCTAGAAATTGGAGCTCTTGAATACGAAATTTACTCTTCGAGAGATTCCCATAAATCAAGTTCTCTCAGAGAATGTCCAGGATGATACTAAAGTGTATTGTGTGCTCCTACTAAGACGTCGATTACACTAGGATGTCCTCACTGAAGACCGTAGTGAAACAGTCTATGTAAGGATGTAAGACACTATTCAAGAGTAACATGAATAGTACTGTGGAGTCTGTCATTCCAAACAACATCAAAAAGTACTCATAGTGTCCGTACCTACATTTGAAATCTATCTTCAGAATGTAGTCATCCTATACTCATAGTTGGTGATATCCAGATCTGAGTTCTATCTTTGATAACCATATCAATCCCTTCAACTAATTGTAGAAGACATCAATCCTTAGTAGTGGATACTTTATCTTTATGATCAAATGATTCAGGCAATATAAGTCCACACATAACCACAAGATTTTGCCTTCATTCTAGGAAGACAAAAATGGGGTAACTTAGGGTGAAACCCCAAGTCTCCTAAAGGCCTTCTTAATAAATTCATCTAGTTGTACCCTCAAATCACAAAGCTCCACAGGATCCATATGATATACCATTTTAGATATCAGTGTCATCCTAGGGTATATATCAATGTATAATTCAACCTCCCAACAGATAGGTAATCTAGGGACATCCCCAATAAATACGTCCTCATACTCTCCCACCACTATAGGAAACAGAGGACTCCTATAAAACACTTCACTGAGGGTGAATCTAGCCAACAAGTGAGTAATAGGATACACCCTCTTATGAGTAAGTCCATATTATGATTCATACATTTCATTTTCACCAATAAAGGAGAACCAAGTCCCATCACCATGGACACACTACAGTCTATTCCAAAATAGCCAATATAGGCATAAACCATGGATAAACTATCTATACAATGAATGACGTCATAAGGACTCGATGCCCCCAACAATAGATCCCAACCAAAACTCTGCCTTACAATGTGTAAGGGTACACTGTCTGTGCTTGTGTGTGATCATCAAATCTCCCCCATAGGAGTCTCTAGGCCTATGGATTGAGTCAATGGTTCCAAAGGAATCTATGAGTCTCAAACATGGTTCTTTGAGAGAAAAGAGTGTCTGGAACCAATGTCTATCAAAATTGAATCTTAGGTGGAAAAGACATAGTTAATACCATTAATCGTCTCGGGAGCCTTGGCGTCATAAACCTATATCACCTAAAGTTGGTGTCATCCCTACCCACCACCTCCTTAATCTTGTGGTGGACTACATAGAGGTGGTGATAGTAGTATCTCGAACCTCTGCCCACCTCCTGCTGCCTGACCTACTCCTCTTCCATTCCCACCACCCTAAGACCACCGTGCTCCTGTATCTGCCTCGGTATTAGTGGTCTATCGACCGTATCCTAGTAAGTCGTATGATGGGGTGGGAAACCTCTAGCTAGATTCCCTTGATCACTGTATGAGTAACACATTGTATCATTTAGCTAACCTAATCTGCCCTAGGATCCCCACAATGTTGATCCTATGTCATGGGGTATTCCCCTAGAGTGCATGGACCTATTGGTTCCATGCATCTATTGTCTTCTACCTACCACTGAAGACTCAGCTTCCTAGTGTTGAATTGTTACTCCCACTGCTAGTATCAGCTCTGTTAGAAAGTTATCCATAATCAGAGCTTGATATAGTACCCCATAATAATTTTGAATACTATGTGATATCATAAATTCCCGGATGTCACAGCATATACCATGCTTGATGGGATGGGTCCTAAAGAATGAGTCTTGCATCACATACATGGGGTAGTGAAAAAGATCCATAAATCTGAACGAGTACTCTATTACTGTCTGACTACCATTCTACAGATACAAGACATCATGCATGCACACTAACCATAACATCGGTATAAAGAACTCCCCACATGAAGAGGAGTTCAATGTATTCGCAAGAGAGAGTCATCACATCATGGGTCTGGATCAATAATCTCCACCATCGCCCAACAGATCCCTATAGAAGGCTTGTAGTGAGAACATCTATATGGTCAGAAGGATTCCTCATAAGGTGGAAGACACATGTAACTGCCTCCAAGAAATTTCATACACCTTTAGTTCAATCTCACCCTAAAACGTGAGAGGTATCTCCATCTAGAACTCAGGTAACAAACTCAACCTGTGTGCATCCTCTACCAGTAGCACTGGTAATAATTGTTGCTTGATGGGTGGTGTCGTCACTGGTACAATACACATATGTCAAATCCCCAATACTAGTCCCTATACCAATGCCTCATCGCTACGAAGATCATCCTCGTGATCACACATCAAATTCCTAGCTGTCAATATACCTGAAGGCTTCGTGAAACAGAACAAGATGTACCACAATCAATAGTGTATACCTAGTGAGCAAACTCAAGAAGGGCAGGAGGACACACCCAAATCGTATATGATGCATGTACTATTAATTTCTTTGAAACTAGTGTTTTCATGTACCGATTTGAAAAGAAGAACTTAGAGTCTTGGTGTAAGGATACGTTGGCCACTACAGTAACACCAGATTCTCTATCTAGAAAGACTAACTAAAAACACTCGATACTAATTCCAAAAACCAAAATCATAAACTCTCAATCCTTAAGTAGAATTGACCTATCTGATACCATGATATCACAACCCATCCCATATGGTCGAATGTTGTTACTACCCCAATACCACATTCAATAGTCCATGGACTGGTGACTAGCACCGAGTTGGCATATCGCACAAAGGGAATTAATTTTCCTAAGTAACTCTACACACTCACACATCTCCTATCCCACAATGATGAAATGTAAAAACACTAAGTAAAAAAATTCATGAAACAATGAAGATACCAACCACTTAGTATGAATGTATGAAAATAGGAATGTATGTATGGCCAGAATACAATCCCACCAAAAGAATGAGTTTGTCAAATTGAATGCACAAGTTCCTGAATCTCATCGGTAGAAAGGTTTACCTGAAGGGTTGGCGTGTGGCATCTATATAAAGCCTTTGGAGCATACCGAGTCTATCAAATCACTCTAAGAACCTACTAGTCTTGGTCTACCAAGAAATCCATCAATTCATCGATCTTCTTCATAACAAACAACGTGTACTTTAAAGGACTATGAAGGGGTGAGTAATGAAATACTTAATAGGAAACCTCAAAACCACAAAATAATAACATTAAGAAATATTCCATGTATACCACACAAAAATACAAGAAGTACAAATATAAAAATAGAAGATATATACCAATTGGTAATACATGAAGCAGAACACTATGAAATTACATAGTTAAATCACACAAGCATAAGTCTAAAGTACAAAAGTAAGATTATCAGTCGTAATCCAGAGAACACCCAGTATCAATAGCACACGGAGTGTCGATAACACACCAAGTGTCAAGAAAACATGGTGTGTCAGTAACACACAATGTGTTGGTAAGACATAGAGTATTGATAACACATAGAGATTCCATAAGTAATAAATCCCTCAATTTGCATAATCACCAAGTCACATAATCAAAACTATCACACAGTCATAGAGATCAGATAGTCACCAAGATCACATCCAGCCACATGATTCCATACTTAGAACACTCGTACTGAGATAACCTACCCCAAAATACATTAGGTCATATGATAACAACCACAAAAAACTCACTTATAATATCCCAAAAGGATTGTCTCATCTTAATGGTCCCAATGCCACAAATGACTTTTCAAACAGACATATAGTTTAAAAGATATAACCATTTTTTTGTAAAATATTTTGATCCTGGTCCAGTCTTGGTCTAAACCACTTTCTGAAGCCGACCCGACCAGGTCTAGAAGACCTGACCCATCATGGACTAGTTTGGTCTGGTCTAGCCCGAACAGGCTCGGTCCGTTGTGCCATTTGGACCTGACACACTGGTCCGGCTAGACCTAATGCATAGGGTTTCTAGGTCCTTCCCACTTGATCACTAGAGTTGATCAGTTACTCTATATCATCCTGCACTATGGGAAAGTTTACTCCACTGAATGCAGCCCACCCTGGTCTTTTCCCCTCGTCAACATGGACCACTCCAACCACGTGGCCTCCCCTCATGTTGAACAGTCAACATGGAACTATGTCGCGTTACATGTGGTCGGCCTGCCTCCTCTACATGGTCCCACAACATGGCCACCACCAAGACTCTGTTATTTGTCCCATCTCACCATCATGGCCTCCTTCCATGGCCCCCAGTCACCACCCAGGACTTTTATCCTAGAGGACACCAACACTGTCCTCCCCGGACAGTGTCCTACTACCACCACCAGTTGCCCTGTCAGTGGCTCACCACCACCTCACGCTCCCCATGGACCAGAAAAATAATGCCCTCACTATTGGCAGCATACCTTGTGGTATGACCATTTGCGCCATAATGCACTGCCTCTCCTGATCTAGACCACGGTTTTCTTGAGCTTCTGTAATGTTTTTGCAGGGTCAAATCCTTCGATATTGAATCACTGATCAATAGATTGGGGGCACAATGGTTGATCATTCTCATAGGGGTTTCATGGGGGGAGAATGCCCAAAAAACTAGATAGATTAAGGGGGAGAGATAAAGAACACAAATTACCAAAAAACATATCATAGGCTTGTTCATGTCTGCCATGATCCCTAATGTAAGAAGGTTTGTCGAAGGAAAAAAATAGATAATCACAATGACATGTCTCCCATTTTTAAACCCTAAAACAATTATCCATCCTATAAGAATGGTCAAACTGTGGATCAACCTATTTGGGTTTTTTCTGCATCCATGGTCTAAATCTAATAAGGGAGAGTAAACCCCCAAGATATCAACATCCTTCATTATGGATGGTTCATTCATTGACGAAGAATGGATGCATTTTTCATTGTCAATCCTCGACCTACTAGCCTTCATCATCATTAATGTGAGAGAATTTCATTCTCCATGCCTTAGTGTATTTCTAGGGTTATGGAGAAAACCATCTATCTTCACAATATGACTTATTTAAAAGAAACAAATGCATCATCAAATAAAATATTTTCATTAAATATTTTAATGACTATTACAACCATGAACTAACTTTCACCCTAAACCAATGTCGGTCGAGGTTAAGCCCCACCTCAGGTGAAACCATTGTCCTGAATGCAATGGTGCCCTCAAATTTATGATCTGGACACTCTTTTAAGAGTTATTCCACTTTTTTCGAAAACCCACTCACACATGCTATTAAAAGCTTTACATTTCTCAACAAACTATTCGGGGCTCACCACATCTCAGATTCATACACTGTCTCATCAACTGTTCTCAAAATTTCCATAATGAGTTTATAAAAATACTATAGAAAATCTGATTCATTAAAAAAAATTACTTCCAAAAACCCCCATCAGTACTTCAATATGATATGATTTTATTTAATTTCTAATTTTTAATTTTTTTAATATATTTAATAAATACGTTACAAGCCACATTGTTGTGTTCCATGAAATAAAATAATGTAATTATCATATAATTATTAAAAATTACAAATGTTTAAGATCTACAAATTAGAATTTCGACTTTGGTTATTATAAATAAATCAAATTATACAAGATCAATGTCCTTCGTAGTGGATAATTAATTTTCATATTTAAATGAAGATTCATGTTTCTTAATAAGTTAGTAAGGCTCACAGACATTGTAATTTTATAAATTAAATTTAGGTGAATCACTTACTAATTGTTTGAGTATGATAAGTGTATGAGTGCGCTACACAAACAAGGAATCTATAGAAAACTTATATCTAACTATCAAGTGTAAAAAATTAAAATGTTCAGTTGAATGAGATTCTAAATCAATAACAAAATAATTTTGAATACATGGCTATAAAGAACATGTTTTCTTTTGGAATGAAAAACCTTTAAATCCACATTTTCAAAAGAATCAATAAAACCACTATCCCACTATTGGTTAATACTATGATAATTATGTTATAAAACCATTACATAAAATAAATATTAACAATAGTATAATTTAAAATACCAATAGTACATTTGATGTTGATCATACTCAATGATTTATCACAGGGTGACATAGACTCCATCATGAATTTTAGTATGGTTGAACATGGAGTTGTCACCACATATGTGTCATGACAACCTAATGTCCAACTACCATAAACTAACTTGATAATTTATATTGATAAATTATTACTATTAAAAACCCATATACTAAAAAATTTAGTACACAAATAAAACATGATATACTTATATTTGCTAAAATAGATTTTTGAATCCATTTTTTTAACATATAATATTCAATAAAAAGTATTTATGCATAGGTGTACCCTAATAGTTAAACCTTATATATCATTTTTACAATCACTTTAAAAAAGTCAGATTCATTGTTTTGCAACAATACATAAAAAATCAATCTTTGTAGAATCCATTAAAACAAGTGGTATTCTTTATGTTTCTATATTGACTTGAAAATCTATTCCCAAAACTATTTTTTACAAGATATTGGGAACCCAAATTTTTTATTTAAATCCTACTCACCATGGGTGAACATTGTAAGAAATTATTTAAGCTTCTTAATAATGATTTATAGTTTCCTATTTTGGGTAAGTATTATAATTTTGGGGATAATTCTTAAATTTCATTTGAAATTTTATCTTTTAAATTAATTACTTGATTTTAATTTTTTTATTATCATTTTATTTTTTGATGTGTTCAAAAGATCCTTCAACAAGGTAATCACTATACAGTTTAAAATAAACATATTTTAAATGAATTGAATGAAATTAATATTGGATGTTTTTACCTCAATAGTCCAAAAATATCATGATTGGTTCATTTAGAACTATCCTTACTTGTGTTAGTTTAGGAGATGGATTCATCACATGCACCATAAGATGAGACATAGAAGGTTTTATTTCATTCCTCCTAATCATTACACTTATTTTTAAAATTTAGGCCCTCTAGTATGACATGTACGATATTCTTATAGTCATAGAATGTTCCCTCTAGTTATATTAGTTAGTTTTCCTTTATATAATGATTAAACAACTTCTTCATCTCTAGGAACAAGTTCATATTGTTTTAAAAAATTTCAATTTAAGAACCAGTTACAGATGGGTGATCTATAGTTAAATTAAATGAAATACTATTCTTATACTTGACCTATAATGATTCTCTGTTTTTTCTATTCCATTCCAACCTCATATATTATTAAAATCCCAATGTGTTCTTATAATAAGATATTTTGTATTTCCATTTTATTCATTAATCACTTTTAACTTTGTTTCCATTGATCATTACAAAAATCAAATAATCATCCTGAAAATAATTTCTATAGAAATATAATCACAATGAAATTTTATAGCATTGAAAATTCTAGTAAAATGTGTAAACATTCAGTTATATAATCAATATAACGATATTTAAAACCGTAAATTTCTTGTTTATACTTGTCATTCATAGTGTATTTGACATTTTTAGTTCCCATATGTGTGACTTAAATACGTTTCTAGATTCCATGGGAAGATATTAATTTGTAAATATAATAAAATACATTGTGGTCTATCCCATTATGAAATCAATTCATGGATTTTTATCAATATCAAAGACTCAAATTTCAAAGGGAGTAAATTTATCATATAATTATTTAGTGGATGTATTTCAACACAAGTTTTTTTTTCTAACAAATATAAAATATACTACTATAAAATATATGGAATCATGTTTTTCGATGAAAATATTATAATTCATAAAATAATGGAGATAAATCCATTGAGTTTCCATAAGGATCATTGTGGGTGATAGAGGTATCTTCCACACATGAAAATAGTTTTTTGAATCCATTGATAGTTTATAAATAATGTAAGACTATGATATAATTTGTTGGTCTATGTAGGATGACTAGAGGGGGATAAATTGACTTTTAAAAAATACAATAAATTGAATGTTAAAATAAAATAAATAAATAAAAATAGAATATAAAAATATATTAAATAAAATATTAAATGTGTCTGAATAAAATTAATGACAAAGAAAATTGATATAGGGGTTCTGCCCATACTCAATATGAGTGCCTATATCTCATATCATCATAACTATCAAGAGGATTATGTTAATCTCTTGGATTTAATGGTATCCAATTTACTAGAAAAGAGAAATGATTGATTCTTTTTAATGGTGTAGAAATGAAATCCAATACAACCCTTTCATTTGGGTCTATCAAGCTAGAAACCCAAAACACCATATGTTTTTAGTAAATAATGAATGAAATATATTAAATCTTAGTTAGATGTTAGTGATAACCAAAAAATAAAAAATTAGAATGCTTTTTCAATTCAAATATCATTTTCAACACACTATCAATTCTATTTGGGAAGACATTGAGATAATGAAGGAAAATGAGAGAGAGATCAATTGGGTTTCCTTAACGATTAAAAAAGATGTTATAAAGTGTATGAAAAAGAATGAATATGGTATCTAATAGTCATGTGATGTGACCAATACATAATAGATTTTTTATATCCCTTAGAGGATTTTCATGGATCTTGGAGCTTCTGTTGGATGAAACGATTCATTTAAAGGAAAACAAGGTTGATAAGTATAACTTATAATAAATATTTTTTTAATTGGAAAAGACTCACCATCTAGCGACTAGGTTTCATCTGTTTTCAATAGGTACTCCAAGTGCTGTTATGTAATATCAATGATTCCCCAAGTAGACAAAGGGATTATACCCATTGGGAAGTGGGGCTGCACATGTTGTTGGTGCTTCTATCTACCGTATGATATGGTGGTTTTCCACCAAATGTTGGCTAGTGATCAGGGAAAGTGTGATGGAATCGCTATCAAAGACACCAATTGGTTAGTGAATTTCCTTCAGTTGGTCACTAGATGTTCTTAGTTTGGTCTTTCCCAATTTTATTATTTACTACTTATGTTGTGTTTTAATGGTTCTATGATTCCCTTAAAACATACTTAAACATGATAACTTCAAATATATGAAAATAAATGGTTTGAAACCCAAAAGGTTATTGTGATCATTAAAATTTTAAAAGGGTGATTGGTATAAAAATATCCTTCCAAATAACCTAATTGCATGATACTCTAACAACATGTGTTTTGGTTTCGATTTATAACTTGTTATATTGAATTCCTCCATGATGTTCCATCCTAATTAAATTCTTGATTGAACTATTCCACTTATATATTTCACTAGAACACACATGTATGGAGATTCATCTTTTATAGTGTCCCACATTCTTTCAATATATAAGTTTTTCCACCAGACATTTGACTATTATTATCACTTCCAAATTTAAAATTTTTAGTGTCTCTAACACAATTTCAACCATGAGTATCTCCATTAGATTTTATTTCATGAGTATATATGGAAAACAATACACAACAAGTGTCTATATAAGGAAATAATCCATACGTGTCCCCAATTTTATTTAAAATATGAGTTTAACCACTCAAAATTAAATATATATTTTCATCAAAGATCATTAAACAATGAGAAAACATATAAGTATTTAAATAAAGATATCCTTATATAATATAGATTTATATTTTTATATATCTAAATTTATTGAATTTATAAAGAAAATATATTCAATTTTATAAGGTATTAATGTTTCTTCCATGATATGTTATCAATAAGAAATGGAAATATTCAATGTGGCCAATTCACTTAGACCTCCAACAGAAGGTCTTCTCCCTGATAAGGAAATAAGAAACATATTTACTAATGTTTACAAGGGTGATTTCATGATGGGATTATAGAACTTGTATAAAATCCCTCCGTGGAACATAGATTAAGATGTAACCACTTCTACGGGATTATATGACATGTCATTCTATCATTTGATGAAAGGACACATTGTTATCATCTAAGTGTTGAGAGGACACCCACTTTTGGGAAGCGAGAATTTGACTGAATTACAATTTTTTCTTACTCCATGGAAGAAAATCAGAAATAATACATAATAAATCATACTATATAATTAATAGTGTATTTCATAGTTGAGATAAATGTAATTTGTTTCAAGTCATTGGGATTCCTAAAAAAATGTTCCAGCCAATATAGTTGTATCTCTTAATTATCCTTATGGAAATTAGGTTCTAATAAATTTTCTAATTTATAGAGTAATAACTCCAATTTTTAACAAGAAGATGTTATAAGTGGTTTAAACAAATTATAATTCATAGTATATATAATTTATCATCAACCCATATTCAAAAAATAGTATATACGATTAAATTAATGTAATACTAACACATTAATGGGATATTACATCAAGACAAAGTAACGAAGAAATAAAACTATATACATGTAACAAATAATTCCCACCTATATAGTGTGAATATTGAGAATGTTATTTTTAAATAAATTAATGGTGGTCTTATACTTAGATGATAAAAATGAAGGAAGATCCCTACAGTGATGATTGATGGAATGTGGGTATGTGGGGAAACAATAAAACATGAATTAAGATATATCATCAAATAATTAGGATTTATTACTATTTTACCTCCATTAGGAAATACTCTAAAATGTTTAAAAAGTAGTTCCATACAAGAAAAATGAATGGAAATCAACTACCATAGATTCTCCATGCCTCCAAATTCACTTTTAGTCCCACCAATGGTAAAAAATATTCATGGGACACTTCCTTTTGATAACCATTTGAAAATTCATGTTAAATATTTTTTCAATTATCAATATCTTTAAATATCCTTAATATGTCTTGTTGATGAAATTTTTGACAAAATACATCATTATATTTACACCATACACAAACATTAAAAAAATTAGACATTATTTCTAACATTATTGGAAATGGATTTTTTGACATATAGGATCTAAATAAGATATATTTAAGGATTAAGTATAAGTCTAGTCAATATTCTTGAAATTATTCTATGTCCTATAGGTATGTCAAAAAGTTGAAACACCCTATGATACATTCTATATAAGGTCTTAAAATTTAATAAGAGGAGTTTACTAATAATATTCATTTTGTTTGTGGGATTATAATACCATAAAATATTTCTCATTTATGTTTAACACTTATTCCATAATAAATGGCATCAATTTTGTATTTACTATTGAATTTTGGCTCGCATCACTTCAAACTACCATATATGTATCATTAAATCAAGTCCATTGGTCATAATTGTGGTCTAATGAATTTAAAACCACATTATTAGAAAATGTTACAAAAATTTAATAATTTATATGTTAAAGAAAAACATTTAATGTTAGCATCCACTAAAAAGGTTCGACTCTACTCATTTATTCAATAGAGTACTAGGCATCATTCATTCCACCAAATGTTTTTTAAATGAGACCCTAAAAATAGATCTTTAATGGTATAAACCTATTATTTTATATAAATGTTACTCAATTAATTCATACTTGTTGGTCACATTAGATAGATGACACATTTATTTTCCAAAAAATCATGATTACATAAAAATTAATGTATCTAATTAATTATTTCATGGTTTTTGGTATTTTTCTCATGAAAATTAACTATATGGGTGAATATCATTACCACATGAGGAAATATTTGTTGTCTACCATGAATTTATAAATTTTTATCAAGTGATAAGATATTTTTTCCTCCAATAAAATATATAACTAAATTTTTCAGTTGATACATTATAGCCTTAAACTACAAAACCTACAATCTAATAATTATACATTAGATTAATATAATATTAATTTATTTTCAGAGAAACTACTTTTAAGAGGGTATATTGGATGATATAAAACTTAATCACCTAATACTAAAAAATAGAATATTAATAATTGAATAATCATAGCCAAAAAACGTACCCAAATGTTTTAAATATAATAACATATTAATACAATAGGTTTTTTTGGTAAGTTTATTCCTTATTCAAAGCATCACAACTCTCTACGAATGCCATCATCACATTGAAACTTTTTCCTTTCTCCAATAGGTATTGAACATTACTTGAACCCCCTTCATTATATATTCCAACAAGTAGGAAATGATATACTCCACTAGAATATATAATAGAAACAAAAATTTCCACTTTCATCACCCATCATTGTTTTTCGATCCACAAATACCGATTATGTTCCAATCAAATAAGGGGAAACAAATTAATAGATTCCAATCCATCCTATTTTATTTATTTTAGTCTATATTTCAAATTATAACTTTATTATATAATGGTATATCATATTAATCTATTTCTATTTCTATGTATAACCTTGATTTCTGTAAATTTATATATTATAGAAGAAAATACAATCATGTATGTATTTTATGATTTTTATTCATGTCATGTTTCCTTCTATATTGGATTATCTAAATTATAAGACTCTACAAGCATATTTTTATATTGTTCATGTTAATGTTCACAAAATCTATGATAAAAATTGGAAAATCAGTCATATATTTGGATGGATACATTTCTGTAATAATTATAAATATTGGGATACATAGATCTTCTATTTATTGCCTAGTTATAATTCTTTTCTTTTATATTTTTCGTCTAATTTAGTTTTAACTTATTACTCACTGACAATAGAATTTCATTTTAAATTTAAAGATGGTGTGTCTATTGTATATTATACATTCACATGACCTCACCCCTATTGTAGTTAGATATTATTCAAAACATTAGGTATCTTGATTCTTATGTTTATAAAATTTTCATTCTCATAATAATCGAAGAAAACTAAAAATATATTATATTTATCATCATAATGTAAACATGTAAAATTAATAATTATAATATAAATATATGTACCTCATGTACAGTGTGATCAATCTTACTAATGTGTGATCGAGTATTATCACTTCTCAACATTACTTTTTCTCATTCCTCTACACATATTACATCGATCATTGGAATCCATGAATTGTATGTATGGATTTCTGGACTCCAAGGTTTTGATAAATATTTATACTCGATGATAAATAGTGATATGGTGGTAAGAGAAATTTTTTTGTATGAATGTATCATGACAACCCCCAATGGTAGTATTTAAATCTATTTTATATCATCCCTTAATTTAGTGAAACCGAATAAAAAGTGTTTTAATTGTTTTTTTACTTCCATACAGTAATTGAAACTCAAGCCCAATGGAGGTATTATGATCATTAAATGTTTCAATGATCATAATATGTTATTATATGAAAAAATCATGTATATCAACAAATTTTTACATATAGTGAACCATTTGGGAAATGTTGAAGCACTATTTAACATGATATCAATATTTTAATATATTCCATAAGTCATGCCATATGAAATCAGTAGATCATGCATTTAAGGATAAAAATATGATGCTCCAACCCCACATTCCTAGATCGTGTGAAAATAAACAAACAATTTACATGTTTTCTTTAAAACCAATACCAGACACCCCATCCTAACAATCCATAATTACAACATCAATAAAAAAAATATCCAGTCACTTGCACACTAAAGATCATTTAGGTATAGATTCTTCAAGAGTTAAAAAAAACTATTAACTAAAAAATATAATATAATTATAATGCAATTGGAATTTTTTTCCAATATACCGATGGATTGTTATTTAAAAATAAACCATTAACATCTATAAAAAATTACAATAAATGATACCCATATATACATAACATATGTAATACTATTCTTTATAACCTTTGTAAAAGGAAAAAATAAGGCGGTGAGATTAGAATCTCAGTAAGATGTAACGAATTTAAAAATCTATTTTTGAATAATCAAAATTTGAATATTATAATAAAATTACTAAAAATGATATAACTTTATATAAATAATAGTATGAGAAGGTATAATATCAATGTATACTATAAAAACATAAATAATATAATGGATAATAATAAAATATTCAATGGTGATAGATTTTTTTTTTGTGAGAAATCATAATCTTAGAATCACGGTTGTTTGAAAAAGGAATATGAAAGACCATTATGGATTGATTTAAATACCTAATACATACCATAAATTTCTTATCCCAAGACATTATACTTTAACATTTAATGAATTCAAAAAATTACCCAAACTAGGTATTATAATTAATCCAACCAATGCAATGGGTTGATATATTATTTTGGTCCCCACTCAAATCTAATTAAGTCCAATGTATTCATTAGATAAAATAATGGGATAAAAATATAATACATTATTATATTTTCCCCATAATCATGAAATAACCATATTTTAATAGCAGTTATATGAGCTTTCAATACATCCCCATGTAAATAATTACAATAACGTTACAATAATAAATGAATTAAAATATAGTTTAACATGTAATTATAAAATAACCCAAGGGATTCATAAGAAAAACTGAATGATGTTGACATAAATTAAACAAACATTTATATGGATAACACCATCAAACAATACCACATATAAATGTGTAAATAATTATATCATTTGTTACATTGAGTTCAATACAAAATTTAATGTAGTACAAGATCATTTATAATAAAATTAATGGAACATATATCTATTTTAAATAACACATTTAGGGATTTAGAGGAAAATTAATGAGAAACTTTAAAAATAATTTTCTTAGAACTCTAGTAACAAGGTTATAAAAACAATATTATAAAAAAATAACTATAATAGGGTGAAAATAGGTAACTACAAAACTCAATTTTTATATAAATTTAAATTTATATTCCTTAAAAGAAAAATATATATAAAATAATAAATTTGGATTTGAAGATATAATTCATGAACATGTTAAGGAATTCCTTTTTATATTTCAGAATATTATTTTTTAATCATGATCATTTAATTAGAAATAATGGTTATTTTTAAAATAGAAAAATAGAAATTTCAATATCACCAGACACAATAAATATTTGGATTAAAAATAACTAAATAATTTTTTTTGAAAAGAATTTATATGAATATGGAAGAAAAAAAATGAGAGAGGATGTGAATTATTCTTAACAACAACATTTTTTTAATAAAATAATCAAATACATACATGTAGGAGATTTTTATGAGACAATGTGAATACCATATATATAAATATATTTCATGTCTTGTTGATGAAATTTACAAATATAAAAATCTTATAATGACATAGTAACAGGAGAAAAACAATTACATAATGAAAATAATGTTGAGTTGAGAAAAAACCATAGAATTTTGTATTTTATTACGTATAAATTAATAGACAGGGGGATTATGATAAATAAATAAAAATAAAATGAATAATAAGATGATGTATGATAGAATTCAATAATAATGTAGAATTTTCTGAACTACTAATAATGATTTACAAGAGTAATGATAAGATCATAATGAACAAAAATTTAGTAACCAAACACCCTTATAGCTACGGTATCATTTTAATTGTTATTCCATGGAATATAGAACATGATATGTATTTTTATATCAATTTAAATGAATGAATACAATGGTAAAAACATCATTTGGAAATTATTTATACCCCAAAAAAACAAAACTATTGGTGAATAATGGAAGATGAAGGCATGGGGTTATGGTTCAATCCCCTTTAAGCTGAGAGCTCTTCACATCTGGGAATGGGACTGTAAGATATACCATATTGAAATTAGTAACTCTTTAGGTAATACATGGGTAAATTTTTTTGGTCTATACTAGATTCTTTTGAATCTTATTAGACTATATGATATTTTATTATCTATAAGATTTCCTATATAAATGGATTAAGAAACCAATGTGTCCATATAGAGGCACAATGCTCAATTCTTGGTGTAAGTGGACTTGTACTCCACTTTTATTGATAACTTTTTTCTCTCTACTCAGGAGGAAGTTCTTGAGTTGAGAATTTAATTTGAAAATTTACCATGGTTCTATTCAGAATGTAATGTTAAAGGTAATGATTCTTCAAATTATAACATAACTATTATTTGGATGTTATTCTCTTTTCATGGACGAGAAAAATTCACGATTAGGAAGAATTTAAACATTTAAATCTAACACCTATAGTGTGGTTGAAAATGATTCTCATATGATGCATTGAATTGGGGTTATAAACACTTAGAAAAAACATGAGAATGATCATGATATGGGAAACAATTTGGCTCATAATGTTGGGTTTAAGGCTGTCAAGCCAATGGACAATCACACCTTTTCTATGGAGACTCCCTCTGATAAGTGCTAGAAACCCTAGGTCCTAAATAGAGAGAATAATAATTTATCATGGGACAAAATTTTCACGAAAGTAAAATTAGCTGAGTTGTATTCATACGATGAACTTAGGATACAAAATTCAAGTCTAAATTTGTTTGTGGTAGGTATTAATTCACATATGGAAGTAGAGGGGACCAAATATAGAAATGTAGTGGCTCAAGATTTGGGTGAACCCTTATATGGAAAGGTATAATTCAATAGTAAAAATATTATGTCTTTTGGGTTATGTCTAGAAAACCATTTTTCATATATTTATATTTGTGTTAAACAAATATTATAGGAAAAACCACATTTATATAGTACATGAACAAAATCCTCTGGATCCATCCCTAGACAACACCCTAGGAAAAGATGGTTCTTTTAATCATTTTGTGCAGTTTAAAATTCATGTTTTATCAGATCTTGAGGTGGATCTCTCAAAAAAGGATGTATGAAATGATACATGAGATTTAGGGATTTTAACATCAAATTCTTAGACATCCGTGAATAATAATAGTTCGCCTATTCATGGAATGATTGATATTTCAATTAAAACCCATCAAACACTCCTGGAATGTGTACTTATTAATGATGTTCATCTATCCACAATGAATTTGTTTGATGTTCATAATTCTCATAGTATAAATTTATGGAAATATAATAGAAAGGATGATGTTATTGAACCTCCTTCAGAGGCCAAGGTGGATAATGATGCCTTTTTTTATTTTCTAATGATTCAAAATAGAACTAATGAGGAGATAGAGGAGATAAATCCAATGGTGAATAAAAATTATATAGAAGAAGAGGATTATTTGGAAGGATCATGGAAACCAAATAAATAATGGAAATCCAGATGTTGTCATAAATGT
The DNA here is from genome assembly GCA_963277665.1 of Viscum album. Taxonomy (NCBI): domain Eukaryota; kingdom Viridiplantae; phylum Streptophyta; class Magnoliopsida; order Santalales; family Viscaceae; genus Viscum; species Viscum album. The sequence continues at coordinate 514,033,219 of OY728145.1, forward strand.
CATGAGTAGTGGCCTGACAGGGAGGACTAGACTACAAATAAGTAGGGGACACCATTAGGGGATTCTTACTCAGATGAGCCTAGAATTGAATATCTTCTTCAACAAGGTAATAAAAATAGAAGAACATTTTTTTTTAAAAGAAAGAAGGATAATATTAATGATGAATATCAGCAGCAGTACAAAGGAAGAGCCAAGAAGGTAAATTTTCCAGCCATAGCTGGTTGACATCGAAGGGGCCTGAGGCTGCCAGCTGATGGGCCGCATTGTTTCCTTCCCTTTTGGTAAAGGAAAAGGTGTAGTAAGAGATGTCTTGCCACAGCGAGCGGATTCTCCTGATGATGAATCCAAAGGCCTGAAGTCCGACATTATTGTGGTTAATAACATTGATAACATAAAGGCAGTCAGACTCGATGATGATATCATCCTATCCACGTTCCATAGTGAGCATCATCCCCGCAAGAATAGAATAGGCCTCAGAAACTGCAGGTTCCCAGAAGGCATGATGTTGTTCATATTTTTCTGCAATGATCTGCCCCAGATGATTTCGAGCGAGGAGGCCGAGAGAAACAAGCCCCTCCTTGGGGAAAGAAGCATCCACGTTAAGCTTAATACACCCTTCATTGGGGGGGTCCAATGAAGGGGACAGAAGGGTGTAGCGCCTAGAATAGAGTGTCCTTTGTGGTCCTTCCAGCTGTCAATCCATGAAGTGGCTCATTTAATCCAGAACTCGGGAGGCTGATGAACATGGTGGAAACCCAAATCGTTACGCCGAACCCAAATGATCCAGGAAGGGTGCAATGAGATCTTGCATTAGCTGATGAAAGAGAGGAACACCAGCGCATCATAAGATCAGGGAGGTCAGAGGCAATGTGCAGTGAAGCATCCGAAGCCGAGCCCAATTTATTCCAAATTTCCATGGCTCCCGGGAAGTGAATGATGGCATGCCATAGAGTTTCAGGAATATTCGGGCAGAAAGGGCATGCTTCAACGCTTTCCATATGTCGGTAAACAAGGAGGCTCATGGTAGGAAGGGTACCCGTGCACACCTGCCACCAAAATTAGCGTATTTTTTAGGGAACATTGAGCTTCCAGAGCGCTTTCCTTGGTCCCTCATCACGGTTGCGAGAGTGAATGCCAAGAGCCAGTCTGTACCCGAATCACACCGTGAACTCGCATGAAGAATCATTGGTCCAAAAAAGATTGTTGGGGCCTGCGTTAGGGACCCAGGGGATGCTTAGAAAATTCTTTGTTCTATTTTATTAAACCATTCCTAGATCTTTTCCACACACCATCCTGAGCCCTGGTCTGAAAAGAGGCCATTGACAGTGGCATATTCAAGACCTGGTTGGGCCAGGGATGTGGCCCGCAAACCATCCTTATCGAAAATCTAGGGTTCGATCTAGATGTTGACAGATGAGCAATTTCCAATCCTCCAACCCAGTTCTTTTTCCAGGAGATTTCATACCCCCGAAATACTTCACCAGAGGAAGCTAGGGCGGGGGCCAAGAAAGGAACCACAGAAGTCCATGTGGGGAAAGTACTTGGCACAAAGTATCCACGCACATAAAGATGATGGATGGTTAAGAAGGTGCCATCCTTGATTGGATAATAGTGCGTTATTGAATAGAAGAAGATTCTGGAATCCCATCCCTCCCTCCGACCTTGGTTTGCAGAGTCTCTCCCAGGCCAACCAGTGGGGTCGATTTCATCCATCATTTCCCCCACCAGAAGTTAGCAGTATGTGAATGGATCAGGTTGACGATGGTCGTTGGGATCTTAAACATCGACATAAAGTATCTTGGGATAGAATGAATGACAGCTTTAATGAGGGTTCCTTTGCCGGCTTTGGAGATGCTTTTTGGGGTCCAACCTGGAATTTTTTTCCCAATTTTATCCACCAGAGCTGCAAAGATTTCTTTTTTAGACCGGCCAATCACTGTAGGGAGTCCGAGATACTTCTGGTGTTTATCGACCAAATGGATGCCTACAGATGCAAAAAAGATCAGCTCTCTTGGCAGGAGGCACCCCTGCGCTGAAGGAGATTTCCGATTTTCTGTGATTAACAGACTATCCAGACGCCCGCTCATATTGCTGGATTGCTTGGCTGATCACACCACCTTCATTAACAATGGCTCTCGCAAAAAGGAGGCAGTCGTCTGCGAAGAATAGATGTGACACATGTGGGATCTCATGGAAGACCTTTGCACTATGAATAAACTTAGAGGATGCAGCCCTGGAAATTAGGTTAGAGAAAACATCAGCCACCAAAATGAAGAGAAAAGGGGAGAGGGGATCTCCCCGGCACAGGCCTCGAGTCGGGGTGAATCTCTTGGTGATCTCCCAATTGACCTTGATTCTGAATGAGACGGTCGAGATGCAGTGGATGACAATTTCTATCCATTTAGTGCAGAATCCCATTCTCAGCATCACAACTCTAAGGAACTGTCATTCCACTATATCATAGTCTTTGTCTATATACAGTTTCCATGCCATGGTTCCTCTTTTTGCAGTGTAGCGTGTTTTCATGGATTGTAACAATTCATGGGCCACAATAGCATTATCAGTAATCATCCTCTTGGCCATGAAGGCGCTCTAGTTTTTAGTAATAATATCAGGAAGCCAAGGGCGCAGCCGATTGACAAGGATTTTTGAGAAGATCTTATAAGAGACATTGCAGAGGCTAATAAGTATGAAATCAGGGATCGCCTGAGGTTTTTTTATTTTGGGGATGAGGACGAGGACCGTTTCATTGATGGTGGAAATGCTTGTATTCCCCGCCTAGATGTTTTTTTATCATTTTGCAGATGTCGGGGCTGATAATGTGCCATTATTGTTTAAAAAATAGGGCGTGAAAACCATCCAGTCCCAGGGCCTTAGTGGGGTGGATATACTTCAAAGCCCAGTGTATCTCATCATTTGTCACATCTTTTGTAAGTTGTTGGTTGATCTCCTCAGTGATCATGGGTCTGATGCATTCTTCCACTTCAGCAGACATGAAAGGAGTTCCTGTGGAGAAGAGGTTCTGGAAAAAGCCTACCAAAGCTTCATGAATGTCGTAAGTGTCAGAATCTTTTCTTCTATCAGGTTGTGACAGGATCCTAATAGAGTTTTTTCGGCGCCTAACTGACGCTTTCAGGTGTAAATATCTTGTATTAGCGTCGCCCTCTATAATAAGGATGACACGTGCCCGCATAGCCCAAAAGCTTTCCTTAACACGAAGGCCCCCGTCCAGCTCTCATTGAGTGGCACCAATCCTAGAGATGTTTCCATTAGATGGGTGTTGCATGTGTAAGTTGTGAAACTTCTTTTCAAGGGCATCTCAATGTCTATCAGGTTGGTGGAATTTTTTGTTGCTCCAATATCTCAGATCGGAAGCAACCTGTTAGAGATTGAGGCCAACATCTTCCTGGGAACTCTTCCAACATGATCAGACCACCTCTTCCCATTCCTGGTCTTTTTCCCAGAAGCTCTCAAACCTGAAGGGTCTGATGAGTTGTCAATTTTGTTTACCTTGCAAACAGTCAATAAGAATTGGGAAGTGATCCGAATAGTTTAGGGTCATATGGACAACATGAAACATGTTGAACAGATTGACCCAATCAGTTGAACCCAGAAATCTATCAAGACGCTCAGCAATGCGACTGCATTCAGTATTACCGCAGAACCAAGTAAAAGGATTACATGTGAACCCTAGATCAACCAGGTTCTCCTTAGTGATCGTGTCTTTGATGTTAGACATCGAGGTTGAGTGTCGAAAACTTCCGCCTCCCTTTTCCTTATGGAACATGATCTTATTGAAATCACCTCCGAACAGAATAAGGCTAGGTAAATCATGTCGTAGCTTGTAGAGAAGGTCCCTTGACTTCCCCTTATCAGAATGGGATGGCCATCCATAGAATCCCATAAAGGTCCAGGGTAGGTGCAAGTCCATTTGAATAGACGTAGCCACGTGGTGCATGAAAAAAGACAAAAATTCTAATGTCAATATTGTCCTTCCAGAGGAGACAGAGGCCCCAAAATGGCCTTGTCTGGGCACCGGAAAGCAGCCCTGGAAGCCACACTTCAGAGCAATACCATTGGTGTCCTTGTTTTTCAGTATGGTTTCGGACAGGAAAACAATATCGGGGCGACTTTTAGCGCAATTTCACTGAAGCATGCGAACCGTTCGTGGGTTGCCAAGCCCATGATAGTTCTATCATAACACAATCATTGCTCTAGGTGGGGTTGAGTCTTGCCTGCCGCCGCCTTTGGTTACTCCAGACTCGTATCATCACATGTCATTTTCCATCTTTTGGTGGGATTCCTCCCTGATTGGCATGTTTCAGTCTGTCGTTTCCTGACCCCAGTGTTAGGGTCTACCGCATGACCATCACTTCCTCCACGTTTCACCTTTTTCCACATGTGACGGGTGATTGGGCCCAGCATTGGAGTTCTCATCATTCCATGGGCCTGCGTTGGTGTTTTATCAATTATGGACGATTGTGGGTCCGGATCCGGATCTGGTGGCTCGAAGTGCATCTGCATTGGCGTTGAGCATTGCCTTGGTGGTTCTTTTTGCCTCATCGCCGACCTTTTGTATGGTTGAGTTTTGTTCTTCCAGTGGTTAGGATGAACTCCAGCTTCTCCCTGAGTGGGATAGTCAGCGTTGGAGAAATCCAGAGGTCCTAGCATAATTTATTGTCCATGTGTAGGTTCCACCTGACTAGTATGTGTCAACGTGAGACGATCACGGTCCTTTTGTTTTTTCGTCTCAGGGATGAAAGAATATTTATTCATTTTTTTTCCTGGAGCCAAGGGCCATATTGGAGGGTGTTGTCACCTGATCAACTATTAGGTTTTGATGTACACGTTCTTTCCTGGTGCCCAAGACGTCCACAAAAAAAGCAGAAGAGTGGGAGTTTCACAAATTCAAATGATATCAAGGTGTTGGCGTCTTCAATTTTTAGGAACATTCCCCTCATCAGGGGCTCTAACACCTCAATTTCCACCTTGATCCAAACCTTGGGGCTCCATTGTATTGGGTCTAAGCTGTCACATTCAATAAAGTGGCTTATAATGTCCCCAATTTCCCTCATTATGTATTCCATTCTAGCATGGAATGGGATTCCTTTATCTCATATCCAGAAGGGGGAGCGGGTTAAAATCACTCGTTGGATATCATCTCCCCCTTTGAGTTCTTCCATGATAAGGAGTTGGTTATCGAAAGACCACGATATTCCATTCGTGATTTTGTCCCTGTCTCTCTCGTTAATGAACTCAAAGATGATGCGGTTAATACCTGCTTCCCGAATATCAACTCCTGCATTAAGTTTCCAGATATTCTATAAAGTGTTCTTGAGAGCCCCCTGATTTACCGAAATGTTCCCACGAACATTCCTACTATTAGCAGAGACATGCGTTTTTCCAGGAGTGGGTCTTCTTTTCGCCGTGCCTCGAACGCCGGATTTTGTTTGTCTGTCAGGGACCGCCTCTTCCATTGATTAACTAAGTCAGCATCCATAGCGCAAAACCAGAGTTGAATTTACAAACCTCTTTATGGGTCAGCGCCCTTGGAAAGCCCAGTCCACCCTCACTTCAAACAAGAACTGGTCCAACGAGAAGCTCCCTGGACTGAATACCACTTCTCGGCCCCCTTATGCGGTCCACCCAATTGAGACATCCTTGCCTCTTAATTGGTCGCACCCATGAAACCGCGTCGCGCGCCCCCCAGCCTTCGCGAAGCAGACCCCCCGACAAGGCCTTCGCGGCGTCACAACATCTCAGACCTTCGCTATCTCACAACTCCTCAGACCTCCGCGGCAGGAGCTTCACGGATCAAACACAGCGCAAACTCGCGGTGCCTCAAACCTTCGCAACAGGTGTATCGTGAATCAACCTCTTCGCGATCTCACAACCAGAGCCAGAGACTTCGCGAACGCAGCACGACTGAGGATTCGTGTCGGGACCACGCGGCGGCAAATTCGTGAGAGCTCAATCACGGTGAAACATCACAGACTGTGCGGTGCGAATGAAACCACAAAGCAGCAGAAAATTCACACAAGCGTGGAAATGGAAACCCGCCCCCAATCCAACGCATGTCTTCGCGAAGCAGATACGAAAGACAATACAACAAGGAATTTCTCGAACACTGGTGCAGGATTCGAGACCAAGCAACGCTCGGGGTCAAAAAAACAAAAGGGAAATTTCTATTAGGGTTAAGTGTTCCTCAGAAACAAGAAAAGGTCTCGAGACAAGAGCTCTCAGATCAGAATGTTTGTGTAGCTTGAGAAGTATGAGAACCTGAACCACCCTCCCTGTCACAGATCTGGCACCGACAAAGGATGGCGGGGACTGGAATAAAATTAAGAGCCCGTGGGTGGCAGCAGCCTCTCCAGAAGACGAGATCGAGTAGGGGATGAAGCCCGACTCCCTACGAGGCACAATAGACTGGGTTTAGGAACAGGCAGGTCGCCGATCATGCTTCAGAGCTGGTGTTTGCGGCTCGTGATGAGCGAAATGATGATATGTGAGAATATAACTACTCTTCTTTCTTTGTTACATTCTTTAAATTAAAATAAAAATGAAATTAGTCCTGAAATTAAAAAAAAATTAATTAAATATTTCACAAACATATTCAAATCTATTATTTTATATACTCTTTAATAATAATCAATCCTTATATATTTATTAGCTAGTTATTTTTTATTCACGTCTTTGGATGAATGTGATTTCTATTATTTTACACATTCATTGTAAGGTAGATATCGATCCTCCTTCCATGATTCTAAGTTCACCAGTCATATATTATAAATTTTTAATGAGTAAATTATCCACAAGTATTTATGAAATTTTAATTTTATGCACTCTGTTATTTTGTTACATTTGTGCCGATTAAATAAGTGATGGCCTTGTTGAGAAAATTTTTAACGAATGAAATGTGATTATTAATAATGTGTATAATATTAAAATTTAAATTCTATAACTAAAATAAATTATTATCATATTTTACCTATAATTATGTTTTCATATCCAACCATGAAAAAAATTTAAAAAATCATTCATGTATTTCATTAAACTAACCCAAACAATAATATCTCATAAAAATGAATGAGAATGAAAGTGATTTTATTATAATATCATACTTAAAAGAACATAAATATTATATATAGTTGTGATTAAAAATATAAAACATAATTTAGATTATGTGAATGAATAATGTAAGATAATTACGAATTAGTATTAATGAAGAAAATCATGTTTCTTCTGGATTTGAAAATTTTAGCTAGTTTAAACTGCAATAGACATTTATTATTAGTATTATTAATAAAATTAATAATTTATTATTCCTAAATTATTTTATTTTAGTAAATATAATATTTTGTCATTAAATCTATTTTTAGTAACATCAATTAATAAAATTGATAATAATAATCAATTGTTTTTAGAGTTAGTAGTAAATACATAACCGGAGTGACCTTTTCATTTTTAGAATTGAGATGAAAAAAATTGATAATCTTTGTTCCAAAAATTCTATAAAGTTTATGTATAATAATGATAATTAAGTTATTATGTCAATTTTCTTAGAATAGGTTTTATGTAGATATATATTGAAGAATTGTTTTGGGAAAGGATAATACTCTTATTGAAGAGTTAATTTATCTATTGGAACACTTATTATAAATTGGGAATCTATTAAATATTAATGGGACCATACGTTTCCGAATGTATAATATTATTCTTAGAGATGTGAAATAGTTTTGGGGGTAATTAGGAATTGAAATGGTATGTTTGGATTGTAGTGGGAGAAAGTGAAAACCTTTTTTAGGTGAAACGATGAAATTTTCTTTAAAATTGACAATTAAGTGAGAGGTAAAGAAGGAATCAACTAGGAGGTAATAGAGTTGAGTTATTTGTGATACATGTGATTATGAAATTAAATCTAAAAAAATTTCTTCTATAATGTCTATGTTTCGCGCTATTTTTGAAAAACCCAAGACATTTTATGTATATCCATTTTACACTAATTAACTTAGAATAAATATTTTACCATGGTAATTATTTTTTACTAATAATATAAAAAGACCATATTTAAAAACAATTTATGTGAAAATTATGAATATTTTTCAATATACTCAATATCAATTTATAAAAATAAGAAAATATTCTTTTAAATTAAAATATCAGCTATATTGATTTTATTTAGAAAAATGTATTTATAGTTTGTTATTCTTAATACATATAAATTAAAAATAAAAAGTGTGTTAAGATATTTGATTAAAATTTAAAAATAATATTTTATACATTATTTACAAGTGAATACTTTTTTTTAGGAAAATAACACAAAAAAATGAAACAAATATAGTTATTTGAAACATTGGCAATTTTAAAATTGAATTATTTTAATATCTTTTCATTATATCTAGTTTTTTTATCAAAAAACCATTGAAAAAATTCATTAATATAAGAAAAAAATCAGAGTATCCATTAAATTATTAAAAATAAAATAAAAGTAATTAAAAAAATTCATTTAAACTATATTCCTATTTTCCATCTGTTTTGCTCATCTTGAAATATTCTTAAAGCTATTTCACATTTTATTCTCATTAAGCATTAATGTTTGTCATACATTATTAAATATTACATATATTTTTAGTTTGGGTTTTTATATGATATAACATATCCAAGATATAATTTATTTATATAATAAGTCTTTAAAAAATACAAGGTGTTACATTTTACCCCTAAAATAAATTGCCTCCTCACAGATTTAATCTATCTCACTGTTGAAAACATATAACGGTTTTATTAACATAGTCTAAATGTTTGATATAACATTCTATTAAAATCTATCATAGTGGTTTTTAATGGAATGTTAATAATCCAAAGTTTATCCGTTTTGTGTATCAGACCCGTTGTGTAATTAGTCCCATTTATTAAGAATCTGGTGAAGATCATGTTAATACCCAACCATCCTTTTTTCATGATTATTACCATATGTGGATCAGTTATAGTTCCCACATCATCTAATTTGTGTGAAGCCATAATTTGTATTTCTTTTAAACCATACCCTCCATAATTTTAATTTTTATTATTAATTTTTCTTAAATATAGATTTTTTCCAAAGGTTTCAACTTTTTTAATCTAAAATAAATTTCCCATATAAATTAAATCAAGATCTTGTTTAAAATACACCAACCCAAAATTAATCGAAACCAACCATTTAATAGATAAAAAAAATATAATTTCAAATTAATATATAATTGAATGATATATAATCCCAAAATGATATATTTATTTTGTAAAAGTAACATAAATAACATTTTCACCAAATAAAATATCAAAACACTAAGGTAATATATACTTCTGAATTTATATTCCCAATATTAATTAACCCATTTTCCCAATTAACCATATTTACCTCAATAAAATATCACTTAAAAACCCAAATGCTATCTAAACACCAATATTTTATTTACATTATGATAGAACAAAAAGTTCCCAATATATCAACCATCATCTCCAAACATATTCACATAATACATTTAAAGTGGAATGAATGTCGTTGATCAAATTATAAACCATAAACATATTATGACATAATGGCTTACAAAAAAAATTAAATTATCCATATCTGATAACATCAATTCTTTGATGTTTATTTAAACCTTCTTTGGAACCATCTATAGAATCCCAGACCCACATTCTCGAATCTTCCACTAATAATCATTTACATTACAAACAATCTTGAAAATTAATAGAATCAACTCAAATTTAACAGTCCATAATTAGTATACCAACAAAAAAATTATCAACTTATAAACCTTGGACTATTTTTCATTAAAGATTTAAAGAGTTAGGAAATATCATTAACTAATAGAACCCTTAGAATTATAATACAATAGGAAATTTTTCTTACTACTTTAAGGATTTTTATTCTATAGTAAATATTCAAAATATCCCACAAAATTATATACACATGACACACTAATAGATATATTCTGCTTAATAATCCTCGTAAAAACCTTGTGGTGAGAAAACCATTAAAATTCAGAGCTCAAATCCTTAAGAAGGGGTAGTGTATAACAAAATATATAAAGGAATAAATTGTGAATAAATAATATGACATGAATAAATTATATTACAATAAAATCATATAACTGATAACATAAGCATGTGATATATCCATTGATAAAATATAAACATTTGTACTCACATAGATAATAATAACTGATTTCATTTTAATAAAATACGTAATATCAAACATCATAATATTATTTTTCAATATATCATGACATTATATATAAAATACCATCAAGAATATATGATAAAACATCTTTAATTTCATTAAGGCTTATTTAAAATAAATTATAATTAAACGAGTTAGAAATAAATTTTTTTTACCATGTTTGTTATCATACGATACTTACTGATGCATCAACAAGATATATATTATTCTTCCCCATATGAAACTATGAAATTAAAATTATTTCGTCATATGAATAAAATGAAAATATTATTATTATTAATCAAATTGTCTTGGTAAATCATAGAAACAGTATTGGAATATCTGGTATAAAATAATTCGTCACATTCCATTATCAATAAATATAATAATGAGATAATAATATAACTAAATAAAGTAGGTGGATAATATAAATAGATAATATATTTAATTAAGAATAATAATCAATTATATTTGATGATATAGATGAAAAACACATATACTAAGAAAACACTTTACATACTATAATTAAGGGATCATATCTCTACTTGTCCAACATATATAACTACATGTCCAACTTATTCCATATACATAAAATTAGCTATTTAATTCATTAATAGTATACCTTACTAAGAAAGTTCCATATCATACAGGGAATAAAAATTAACTGTAATTTTAATAAACATTCATGTAATTGTTTTTGGAAAATCTCATTTTTATAAATGATATACAATTTAAGTAATAGTTATATCTATGATAGATAATATAGATATTAGTGCACATATAATTTTCATTAATTGAAACAAATATAACATTTCAAGGTAAAGGTAATGATTACAAATATCAACCAAGGAAGAGAATAATCTATTTTGACTGATTACTTTTTAATGCTTTTTGGAAATCTGTTTAGGGGTAAAACTGAGAATAAAAAATAATATTAAAACAATTTTTAAAAAAAAAATTCGAAAAAAAAATATTTTTAAGAATTATATTCAACCAAAGAGGGAAATGATGTCTAATTTTCTTAAATATATTTTCAAAATAATTTTATTTATGAGAGAGTGTAAAATGGTACTATTACTTGAAAACATAATCAATAACCGTAAGGGAAGAAAATTGAAGGGGGGTTTTCATACAATGATCAAATAATCCCCTTTAATGGAAATAAATGTATAATTTTTTTTTTATTAAAATGATATTTAAATATAAATATCATAAAACTTTGGTAACATTTATTATTAAAAGCAATAAAAGGAATAAAATAAAATGAAATATCAAATTACATGAATGTAAAGAGACTAATGATATAAAATATTAAATGTGAAGTATATACACCTAAAAAAATGACATGTTTATAACATAACTTATATCATGAATGTGAAAATTTGAGATGATCAACCCTTAAAAATATAATTATTTTTAAGTGATAATTACTCAATGAATCCATTTTGTGTATCGAATTAAAATTCATATAAAACAACTTAAAATAAAAAATAATATTATCAAATGTCAGTAAACAAATAATCTTAGAATATGAATGATAATGAATAAGTAATATTACCCAACAAAAAGAAACAGATTTATAAAATTACTTACCACTTATAAAATTTTAAATCAAATACCCTTGAATTAAATAATTCAAATTGAAACTAAAAATACCAATAATTATTAAGTAATAATTATATTACTTATAAAAAGGTTATTATATATTACACATAATGGATATTAGGTTCATGACATTAAAATATTCTCCAATGAATGAAAATTGATAAAAATATATTACTTCATGCTTCTTTATGGTTAAATACACTTTAAACTCATATATAATGGTTTAATAATGTTATTAATTAATAAAAGAATCATATTACTATTGAAAATAACATAAATTATCCTTTTATAAAATATTTTCTCCCATTATATAATAATGTTTCATTATTACTATTATTTTGGGCAGTAACTATTCTGTTTTCTCATGCAAGTTTTAATGAAAAAGTTATGGTTACTTATAATATTATATAGTTACATCAAATCAAGAATTATATTAATGGTTCAAATATAGCATTTTTTAGTTCAAAACATTTTATAGTCATTAATGAAATTTTATCTTGGATAATAGATGACATCGCTTCATTGATATGGTAGGTCATATGTATGCATGAGAAGTGCTATCATTTCTTTAATAGGTGAATGGTAATGTAAGTGGGAGATATATTAGGTTTAAAAAATATATATCATGTCATATATATATATATATATAATTCATTCATATAATTAATTATTATTACCTTCAATGTAATTAGTAATTGAGAAATGAATAACATGGCTTCGGGAGGCGATAATTTGTCGTACACATGACCGACGTTATAATATGTTTAAAAAGGGAAATTAAAAATGTAAATATGATATTAAAATTATTTTATGGTACTATTATCGTTATATATATATATATTAAATCCCTCATTATATCCATCATTAGGATGTGTTTATCTAACATGTGTTATATAAGTTTTCGTGGCAGCAGTCCACCATACACATGATCAATGATTATGTTTCCAATTTGATGGAAGAGGATATGGATATTGTATATTTAATTAACATAATAAATCTATATATGCGTGAGATAATACTATTTTTATATGTGATGTTTTAATACATAATTTAATGTTGTAATTGAATAATGAAAAATAAAGAGATGTGTAAAAAAATTATCTTCTCTTAGAGAAAATCCATTTGGTTCTCCTCTTTTGGTCACCAGGTTGGTATTTTGGGAAGAACATTAAATTTAATAGTGTATAATGTTGTTGGGGAAATAATTTAGGTCATAGTTGAGCCCAATGACCTTACTGGTGTGAATATGTGAGGGGAGGAGGTAGCATTTTATAATTGAGGAGTGGCATTTTATAAAAAAAATTTAAAACTATTCAGCAATGGGAAGTCACACTGACACCATGTGCCAAATTAATTTCGAAATAACTTATTTTAGCGATTTTTATGTATATATATACCTCCAAAACATAAAAAACGCATTTTTAAACATGTTATTCGTTATCCTTTCAGTGTTCTTACTATTACAATTTTAGTACTCGTAGTGGTAACTTGTTTTTTTTATGTTAGGTAGTAAATATTTTTTGACTAAAATAAAAGGATCCTTGTTGAATAATTTGGAATCACTGATTATAAATATAAAATATAATTTATAAAATAAAAATATCTATTTAAAAAAAAATTATCTAATAGAAATTGATTATTTTAATTTAAAATAAAACCCACATATGTGTGGCAAAACATGTTTTCAAGAAATATAATTTTCAATAATATGATGATATTATTTTAACAATGTGATTTATAATCACTATGAATGGATTTAAATATATATATATATATATAATATAAAAATTTATTTTATATATTTTATTTTTAGTAATTATTTTTATTAAGTAAAATGGATGAACCATATGCATTTGAAAATAGTTTTCATAAAAAATATTTTTTAGACTTAAAGTAAACATATCACAAAATTGATTATAAGGATGATTCAAATGCATTGAATTATTATAAATAAAACTATATAATATTTTTGTTAATTCTAAATTTAATTATAATAATATTGGCATTTTTCAATATTCACTGAAAAATCATCATTTTCCAAAAAAACCCAAAATTTCACACTGGAATAATTTTTATATGGTTATTTCAATAATGAAGTTAGTTTTTTTACAATAAAATTTCTATAATTAGGTTAAATTTAATATATAAATTATTCAAAAAAATAAAAAAATATTTTTTTAAAAATATATATATTTTTGATGCCTGTAATGACTGTACTAAAAAGTGAGTTCTTATTTACCAATATATTTTATTCATAAATAATATTTATACTTAATTTTAGAAATGTTATAAATCTAATTGGGATTTGTGGTCTGAGGATAAGACTACTCCTTCTATGTGGGCTAGGAGTCTGTGGGGTGGTCTGCTATGGTCTCCGTGTGAGGTTAGATGGTGGCGACGGGTTTGCATTTCTTCTTCTGTGGATTTCAGTGATATTAGTGGATCAAGGTGATTTTTTGGGGGTTTAATATTTATGTTCTGGAAATTGGGGCGTCTCCATCATCGAGGTACCTTACATCGGTCTCATAGAGGCAGGTGGGGTCTCAGGCATCGTCCGGTGAACAAGTTGTTGGAGGAATTCTCTTCAGTGGAGGTTTTGCGGCTGGCATTATGGTGATGGATTTTTCCATTGATGTTTCATATGATTGGATCTAGTTATATTGTGATGTTTTTTTATTGCGATTCTTCTTATTGTCGTGAATTTGTTGTGTGATTCAGATTGATTTTGGTTGGATGGTGTGTTCTCTTATACAGTCATAGGTGCAAGGGTCTGTGCTTCCATATCTTCTTTAGGGGCGGCTCTTAATGGGGTTTAGAGATGAAGCTTTCATCTGATCATGGCTATTTGGAATCATACGTTTGAGAGGGTATGACATTCGTCATCGGTACCAGGCCCATGCATCATTGCACGAGACAGCTAGTCGAATAGCGATCAAAAGGTGGAAGCTGGAATGATTGTTTTATGCTAGGGAGGGGCTGCCCATGTTGATTTGGTTTTATGGGTATTGATCCATTGGAGCATAGTTTTATGTCTTATTCCCTTGAAGTCATGTCGGGTTCCCCTTCGGCCCTTAAAAATGTTTTATGATATAATAACAATAATAATTTTCAGTCAGTTAATTCCAACTCATACCACCAATATTAATTGTTAAGTCATAATACCATCATTTAAATAATAATATTTTCATTTTATATCAATTTTTTTTAAAATTATAGTTGTATGTATTTAAAGCTATATATGAGATTAAATTTATTTAAAATAAATATACTATAAAATATAGGGGTGTAACATTTTCCCCACATTCCAAAAATTATTTCCACAAAATTTGATCTTGAAATCCTAAATCCAGGGATTGATATTTTTAAATTCCTTGGTTGAAAAACCATAATGTAAAGAAGGATGACAAACCTTATATGGGTAATAAGGAATAAGTTGTTTTAAGGTTATCATAAATGAATCATTACTTGGTTTCCATGAATGATAACATAGGTGGGAAATGAAATCATTCACATGGAATAAAAGTGTGAATTGTTATAGATAATGAGAAATAACATTAATCATAAGTATGTGAATGACCAAGAGAATGTTAATGACCATAAAAGCATCATTATATGATGAGTTAAAAGACAATTGATTAATCAAATATGAAGGTGGTAAGATAATTTTTTTTTCAAATATGTTTTTATTATAGTTGAGGAATTATTTTGTAGTCTATCAAAATAATGAAATATGATTAATTGATATACTTTTATTGTATAATTAAAAATTTCATCATTTGGTTACACTTGTTTCAATTTCCTCATCAAATCTAACTCTTTGAAATGAAGATCAAAATTTATTTTTTATTTCATAAGCACTAAAATTTATATTTAATGGAGCATAAGATCCATAAAAAATATTAATATATTCCTCCTATCATTAAATATTGACCAAAAATAAAATGATTACCATAAGATAAGATAGTAATAGAAATTTAAAAACCTTCACATAGAGAAATT
The DNA here is from genome assembly GCA_963277665.1 of Viscum album. Taxonomy (NCBI): domain Eukaryota; kingdom Viridiplantae; phylum Streptophyta; class Magnoliopsida; order Santalales; family Viscaceae; genus Viscum; species Viscum album. Next base: position 514,049,027 of record OY728145.1, read on the forward strand.
AAAAATTTTACATAAAAATTATAACAAAAAATTTGACTTATAATATTATATAAATAAATAACTCTATATCCCAATTAACCTCAATATTCAATATATTAGAAAATGAGTTAACTATAATGGTGATCTCGTAACCTTTAACTTACATCCCTAAAATTTAATTTAATTTTTCATAAACAATTCTTTATGTTAAACGTAATGGTTATATATACCACAACCTAATAAAATGTAACAAAAATTATCATTATTACCTAAAAATCATAATATATTTGATTCAACAATACATTTCCAAAAATAAAATTAATCTTTAATTATCAATCTATTTAATTGAAAAAATGTTCATACTGACCAGTACATCATGTATTCCAGTGGTAGGCATAACTCCCTCATCACCATTTGGTTGTGGGATCAATCCCTATGACATTTCTATTTGTGAACGGTTGTCACCTGATCTTTGGAATTTCCTTTATCCAAATGAATGTTAATGAAATTACTATAACATTCTTAAAATTTAATAATATTTAATTTCTTTAATATCAAAGATAATATACACTTAAAAGGTTAGGAATTCATTAATAATTATATCCATAAATAATTAAAGAACCATTACTTGTAACGCCCCGACCCCAGCTACCCAGAGTCGGTGCATTACTTCGTAACATTGGCATGATCACAAAAGATCAAGTCTCGAAAGACCGATTAGTTTAGTAGCCTTGGAAACACTAGATACATTCATAAATGTTACATTACATCATAAAGTGAAAAACTAAAATAACAAAGTCTCCATATTCCACACTCATATCCTCTTTTGACTATCCCTGCAGGTCATTCATAAAATACTTCTTCACATCCTGGAAAATATTAAAACATTGAAAGGGGTGAGCTCAAATGCTCAGTAAGGATAACAATATTGTGGAAGCTTTCATAAATAAACATTAACGTTTAAGGCAATGTATAACTAAAACAAAATCCTTTTTAAACTTGAACCTAATCATAATATGGAAAAAATAAAATTAAATAATGCCATTTACTTACTCACATGGATATTCTACTAGTCAAATAATCCCATGCTAGATCAATAACCACTTTCATAATGATGGAATGCATAATGCCAGACTATCATAACCACGTAGTCAATGCCTCGTGCCAAGACCACAAATAAGATTTTTTCAAGGCCTCGTGCCAAGACACTAGTTTGTCTCATGAGACCTACTGATGCATCGAGGAGCTATAGCGGGCTCCACCCGTCACTTATTAAGTCTAATGCATTCCTCATATGAACAGGTTTAAACATATCATAAACCATAACATAATTGTATCACATAAAACATGCATAAAGGAAACATAAGATTCCCACACTTCAATAACAAGATATCAATACAACACATTGATGTAATAAAAACACTTTCAAAACCATTTTCAACACCAAAATTAAAGAAAATTAAAACTTTGTATTTATTTTTCATTTTAAAAAGTTATGGCTTGTAAAGGAAGCCGAAACTCAAATAATGGTCACGACGGCGGAGAAGTCGTTGTCGCCGCATACGTACGACAAAAACATTCCCTTTTTTCGTTTAGTAAAATGTTTCGTATAAAAAATATTCCTTTTGGATAAATGTAAAAGTCAAAGGGGTTTATACACCGTATAAAAGAAGTATGTGTATAAAACAAAATATGCCTCAATGAATGGAGTTTGAGACGAAGTCCCTTAAAAAGATCATTTTTAAATAAAATATATCTATTATGTGTATTCACTATATGTACCCATAAATAAAGTATAAATACAAGATAGGACATAATAATATCATGACATAATTTGAAATAAGGAGATTAACCCAAAGAATGGAAATTGGGTTAAGAAGTTCCCTTACCTCGTGTCCGACTTGACTCGATCGTTCTTTAATCTCCTGAATAATAAACTAGAGTTAATTTATAGTTTCTTAATAACCTTTTCAAGTTTCTTATTCCTTTAATATCACTTATTACCATGTTATGAACATTATGTAATTATTTAAGTTAATAACGGTGGTTTTTTCGATCTTAGGTACTTGAATAAAATTCTTATAATTACAAGTTGTTCATGTGGTGATATATCCATTATATCCAGAATTATATTCATGATATAGATATCATATATCTCATATATATCCATTATATATATGCATTTATAATATTCCATAACGTTTAGAGGTAAGAAATGAAATGCACTGTTCATGGAGACGGTAAGCCGTACGTACGCATGAACGCTAATTTCATTTCTATTTCGTATTTAATGAAATCATAATGATATAAAGGTATATTATAATTCCAGTATAATATCATATATAATATCATTTACTCCATCCTTTATATATCCCACATATGGTATTAACTATTCAAATCACTTTGAGGGGGCGGTAGTCCGCACTTCCTAAAATGAAAATATCGCGTTTACCCATAATGGAAACAATAAAGGTATGCCATAAATGAAAAATACAGAACCTTAAGTAAAACATAAACATATTATATATAATTTATAAATAGATTAACATCTTAATTGCCACCTTTTAAGGTGTTTTATGAGTGTTGAACAATCATCGTTTCGTGAGGTAGAAATTTTCCATCCACAGAAACAGTATGTTCTTTAACCATTAGATGTAGGTGTGTGTAAGTGTAGATCGAATTCTTCTTATAAAAACTTCCTAGTATATTTATGATACTGGTTTTGTTACAAAAGAAAATAATAAAAAGAGTTTAAAGGGTTGGAGAAGAAAAATAAAATAAAAGAACACAAGAGAAGACATTACCTTAAAATTGGGTAACTCTTTCGATTTGAGCCAAAGGCTTCCTTGGGAAGAATTATGCCCAAAGTGAGGCTTCTAGGAGTAAGGGAGGGAAGTTGGGATAGTATTTGGGAAGAGGTTGGCCGAGCCAAAAGGCTTTTAAAGGGTGAGTATGGTGGTAGTGGTGGAGGCCTTTTATAAGTGGAGAGGAGGGGCACTCTTGGAAAGTAATGAAATATTACTTTATTATACAAAGATTTTCGGATTCTAAAGGTCCCACACTTCTATAATTCGAGGATAAGGTGATAAGGGTTCGAAATATACCCATCCAATAGGCTTTGGACAAGTGTAAGCCTTGGATTTTACATTATCTTTTCATTTTATTTAAATCGTTAATTAATGAGGTAATCGCTGCATCGTCATGGTGTCATAACAAATTTACTTTATTTAATGTCTAAAATTATAAAAAAATATCATGATGTAGGAAATAGTTTTATATTTATAATGAATATTTATAGTAAAAAATATGACTTGTATAACCCCATTTAAATTTTTTTAGTAAAACAACTCTTGTTTGTGACCTTTTTATTTTAACATTAAATAAAAAGTTATTTATGTCCTTTTCCTACCAAAGTGGCTCCATGGGGTCCCCAAGTTGACCCATGGATTGTCTTGGTCGGCCATGACTCATACAATAGAGGTAGGACAAGTGTAAAGGTCATTTCATATTTTTATAATACCATTTTTACCTTAAATTTCACTAATTACCTTTAATCGCGATTAATTAAACTTAAAAGTTACTATTCACCAAAAAAATATTTTAATCCCATTGAACCACATTTTACTTCCTAATGACAACCATGCATGTCGGATTTTTGAAAATAAAATCACAGAAGTGGTAATGTTTCCTTTAAACGAAAAATCATCTTTTTAACTACCACTTAGTGGTTTCACTATTCATCAAAAATTGAAGTTTTCAGAACAATGCCAAAATTTCACCCTAAGCTATAATTGATATTCCGAATTCAAAAATGATGTCTATTTTATGAAATTAAAAACATATATGTTTCATTAATTAATTTTATAATTAATTCCCGTTGTCATAACAAATAGCATGTTTTTAGAAACAATATATATCAAAAGATTGACAATTGTTTATGTCTAATTTCAAAGTGAAATTAATTATAATGACCACCATTGGATATAACGGTAAAAATATATTCTAATTATACTTTAAAACCACTCAATAGTATAATTTATCACTATAAATTATTTTGATTAAAAAAGTTGTTTTTAAGTATTTTTCACTATTCATAAAAAATTGAATGTTCTCAGAAAATTACAAAAAATTCAACTTAGGATAATTTTGATATTACGAATACAAAAATGAAGTCCATTTTGAAATATAAAATTTCTATAATTTTAAAAAGTGTGTATTTATATTCATAACGACTACTTTGATTAATCACGGTGTGTTAGAGCTCGAACTTGCGTAAAATGCAAGCTATTTCATTATTGAAAGAGAAGCGTATAGTGGAAGCTCGGGGTGTTACATTCTACCCTCCTTAAATAAATTGCATCCTCGCAATTTGAAATTTTTCTTTGAAAATAAAAGGTTGAAAATATAAAATACCTTTGTGGAAAACCCACATCGGAAATAAGGTTAATAAGAATATAACATTAAAAGAAAGAAAGAGAAGTACAAAGGTCACCCAAGATAGCCCATACTAGGATTCTATGAAAATATGGATATGGAAGAAAAACAAACCATCAAGGTCCGATGGAGAGTTGTAGAACACTGGATTAGGAGAAAGTTAACCATAAGAAAATCACAAACTTGTGATTGGTTAAACAGTCATTGAATCCCCAGTTGGAAAAGTTAATCGACAACGTTTTTGTTTTAAGTTACCTTTTATAAAGTTGAGGAATTTATTTAGGAGATTTACTAAGAACATAAGGGAATATACATACTTGTCATGTATACTTTCATTCTTTAATAAATTTCTACCACAAACTCATCTTTCACTCTAAAAGGTAATAGAACTCAAGAATATTCTATTTATCCTAATTGTATAAGGTTCCAAATATTAACACATACCATTTAGATTAGTAAAACTATTTTGTAATAACTAGGTACTTCCTGTAGGCTTGTGGTAGGTAATAAAGGTCTGTCGCACTATGGTTGTGGGTTCGATTCCTGCAGCTTTGTACGATGCGACGGGTTATGCCCCACCCTGCAGGTTGTCCTTTTCCTAAAACTATAGTATTATAATATTCAAAAAATAATCTTCATAAATGTTTTAGCCTTAAACAATACTATCCAATGTTCAACTTAATCCATTCCAACCTTTATAGTTATCCAAAATACCTCCGTCCAGACTTTCTCTAAAAGGTCTCTAAATTCCAAAATCAATTGTATCATCAGATTCCCCAAACAAATTAAAGTATCTATTTTTGTCACATACTAAAAATATGATTACCTTCATCATATTAAAACCTTACTGAAACAACCAGTACTTCAGTACAATCCTTATATATATCACATTATTCTTATAACCAAAATATAATCCTTGAGTCCAAAAGCACCAATACATAAATTATTCCACTTTAACTGTAGTAATAGCATAAGATTGGCCTTCATCCCTTGACCTTTTCTGAGGTAAGTTTCCCTGACGCTTAGGACATTCATTTGCATAATGCCCCATTTACCTACAATTGTAGCATTCAACATTGATAGCCTCTTTCTTTCCCTTTCAATCACGAGTCTGGTGACCTTTTTCTCCACATTTAAAAGAAAATCTCATTCCTTTTAGGCAAGTACCGGGGTGATTCTTCCCACAATTATCACATAATGGAAAATCCTTCTTTCCCTCTTTCCCTTTATCCATCTCTTGTTCCACCGTTCTCTTCTTCTCTTTCTTTACTTTGTTTTCATAAGACTTAGAGAATTCCTTTTCTGTCTTGATAGCACACGAGACAATATCTTCGTACGATGAGAATGATTGTGATACTAAATCTCGACGGAGAAATGGTTTTAACCCATCAAATAAACGATCGATCTTACTTCTTGGATTACGTATATAATCTGTAGCATGCCTCGCTAACCTTGTAAAGTTAGCCTCATACTTTGTGACATTCTCATCCTCCTTCTGCCTCAGACTCAGAAATTGCCTTTCCATATCTGCTTGATGGTCATGCGGAAAGTATTTTTCTAAGAAAATTTCCTTAAACTCAATCCATTCCATACTTGATACTTCTTCATCTTCCTTTGTGTTTTGAATCAGCTACCACCACTGATCGGCATCTCCAGTGAGGCGGTAGACTGCCATGACAACCTTCTCCCTTTCACTACTCTCGAAGGCATGGAATATTTTTTCTAAGGAGTTTATCCATTTTTCAGCTACTAATGGATTTGTACCCCCATTAAATATTGGTGGTTGTTGCCTTATGAAGCGGTCTAACATTGATCCTCCACGTTGCAGATCAGGGTGCTCCATACGAGTAAGGTTATTACTCATAACCTGATTGAGTTGTCCCAGTATGGTAATAAGTTGATCAGCACCAGTTGTATCTCCAGCTCCACAATAATTATATTGAGTAGGAGGGAAATCCCTACATGGAGTGCGTGCATTGATACAATTTCCATTCCTTCCACTAGACGCCATTTCTAAACAATGGCATAAACTAGATTAGTTTATGAATCAAAATACATAATTCCATACTTGTAAAACACTTAACACTAATTGAAATATTTATGGATATAATCCATAATCATAAAAATGTTTTCTTTGAGGAAGTATATACTCATAACCCTTCATAGTGGTTTGTAATGAAAATGAGAATTATCCTAAGAATATCCCCCGGGAGTGTCGTAACCAAGAGTGCAGCAAAGCCCATTGTCATGCACCAGTTCCCGTTCGAGTCTAGCTCAAAGCGGTGTTTTCGGGTTTTACCCCTAGGTACATCTATGCCAGAGCCACCTCTACTTGATCGTATCCAGACAGAGATGTATTGCTCAGAAAACTCACAAAATCTCTATAATACCAAAATTCTAGGAAGTTCTTCTATACTAATCCTCAGAGTCTATCTTTAGGCTATGTGATCTAATCAGAGTTTATCTAAATCTAGCTTCCAAGGTTAGTACTAAACTGCCTCTGATACCAACTGTAACGCCCCGACCCCAACTACCCAGAGTTGGTGCATTACTTCGTAACATTGGCATGATCACAAAAGATCAAGTCTCGAAAGACCGATTAGTTTATTAGCCTTGGAAACACTAGATACATTCCTAAATGTTACATTACATCATAAAGTGAAAAACTACAATAACAAAGTCTCGATATTCCAAACTCATATCCTTTTCTGACTATCCCTGCAGGTCATTCATAAAATACTTCTTCACATCCTGGAAAATATTAAAACATTGAAAGGGGTGAGCTCAGATGCTCAGTAAGGATAACAATATTGCGGAAGCTTTCATAAATAAACATTAACGTTTAAGTCAATGTATAACTAAAACAAAAGCCTTTTTAAACTTGAACCTAAGCATAATATGGCAAAAATAAAATTAAATAATGCCATTTACTTACTCACATGGATATTATACTAGTCGAATAATCCCATGCAAGATCAATAACCACTTTCATAATGATGGAATACATAATGCCAGACTATCATAACCACATAGTCAAGGCCTCATGCCAAGACCACAAATAATATTTTATCAAGGCCTCGTGCCAAGACACTAGTTTGTCTCATGAGACCTACCGATGCATCGAGGAGCTATAGCGGGCTCCACCCATCACTTATTAAGTCCAATGCATTCCTCATATTAACAGGTTTAAACATATCATAAACCATAACATAATTGTATCACATAAAACATGCATAAAGGAAACATAAGATTCCCACACTTCAATAACAAGATATCAATACAACACATTGATGTAATAAAAACACTTTCAAAACCATTTTCAACACCAAAATTAATGAAAATTAAAACTTTGTATTTATTTTTCATTTTAAAAAGTTATGGCTTGTAAGAAAAGATGAAACTCAAATAATGGTCACGACGGTGGAGAAGTTGTTGTCGCCGCATACGTACGACAAAAACATTCCCTTTTTTCATTTAGTAAAACGATTCGTATAAAAAATATTCCTTTTGGATAAATGTAAAAGTCAAAGGGGTTTATACACCGTATAAAAGAAGTATGTGTATAAAACAAAATATGCCTTAATGAATGGAGTTTGAGACGAAGTCCCTTAAAAAGATCATTTTTAAATAAAATATATCTATTATGTGTATTCACTATATGTACACATAAAGAAAGTATAAATACAAGATAGGACATAATAATATCATGACATAATTTGAAAGAAGGAGATTAACCCAACAAATGGAAATTGGGTTAAGAAGTTCCCTTACCTCGTGTCCGACTTGACTCGATCATTCTTTAATCTCCTGAATAATAAACTAGAGTTAATTTATAGTTTCTTAAGAACCTTTTCAAGTTTCTTATTCCTTTAATATCACTTATTACCATTTTATGAACATTATGTAATTATTTAAGTTAATAACGGTCGTTTTGTCGATCTTAGGTACTTGAATAAAATTATTATAATTACAAGTTGTTCATGTGGTGATATATCCATTATATCCATAATTATATTCATGATATATATTTCATATATCTCATATATATCTAGTATATACATGCATTTATAATATTCCATAACGTTTAGAGGTAAGAAATGAAATGCACCGTTCATGGAGACGGTAAGCTGTACGTACGCATGAACGCTACTTTCATTTCTATTTCGTATTTAATGAAATAACAATTATATAAAGGTATATTATAATTCCAGTATAATATAATATATAATATCATTTACTCAATCCTTTATATATCCCACATATGGTATTAATGATTCAAATCACTTTGAGGGGGCGGTAGTCCGCACTTCCAAAAATGAAAATATCACGTTTACCCATAATGGAAACAATAAAGGTATGCCATAAATGAAAAATAAAGAACCTTAAGTAAAACATAAACATATTATATATCATTTATAAATAGAGTGACATCTTAATGGACACCTTTGAAGGTGTTTTATGAGTGTTGAACAATCATCGTTTCGTGAGGCAGAAATTCGCCATCCACAGAAACAGTATGTTCTTTAACCATTATATGTAGGTGTGTGTAAGTGTAGATCGAATACTTCTTATAACAACATCCTAGTATATTTAGGATACTGGTTTTGTTACAAAATAAAATAATAAAAAGAGTTTAGGGGGTTAAAGAAGAAAAATAAAATAAAAGAACACAAGAGAATACATTACCTTAAAATTGGGTAACTCTTTTGATTTGAGCCAAAGGCTTCCTTGGAAAGAATTATGCCCAATGTGAGGCTTCTAGGAGTAAGGGAGGGAAGTTGTGAGAGTATTTGGGAAGAGGGTGGCTGAGCCAAAAGGCTTTGAAAGGGTGAGTAAGGTGGTAGTGGTGGGGGCCTTTTATAAGTGGAGAGGAGGGGCACTCTTGCAAAGTAATGAAATATTACATTATTATACAATGATTTTAGGATTCTAAAGGTCCCAAACTTATATAATTCTAGGATAAGGTGATAAGGGTTCTAAATATACCCATCCAATAGGCTTTGGAGAAGTGTAAGCCTTTGAATTTACATTATCTTTTCATTTTATTTAAATTGTTAATTAATGAGGTAATCACTGCATCGTCATGGTGTCATAAATAATTTAATTTATTTAATGTCTAAAAATTATAAAAAAAAATCATGATGTAGGAAATCTTTTTATCTTTATAATGAATATTTATAGTAAAAAATATGACTTGTATAACCCCATTTAAAAATTGTTTTAGTAAAACAACTCTTGTTTGTGACCTTTTTATTTTAACATTAAATAAAAAGTTATTTATGTCCTTTTCCTACCAAAGTGGCTTCATGGGGTCCCCAAGTTGACCCATGGATTGTCTTGGTCGGCCATGACTCATCCAATAGAGGTAGGACAAGTTTAAAGGTCATTTAATATTTTTATAATACCATTTTTACCTTAAATTTCACTAATTACCTTTAATCGCGATTAATTAAACTTAAAAGTTACTATTCACCAAAAAATTATTTTAATCCCATTGAACCACATTTTAATTCCTAATGACAACCATGTATGTCGGATTTTAAAAAATCAAATCACAGAAGTGGTAATGTTTCCTTTAAATGAAAAATCAGTTTTTTAACTACCACTTAGTGGTTTCACTATTCATCAAAAATTGAAGTTTTTCAGAACAATGCCAAAATTTCACCCTAAGCTATAATTGATATTCCGAATTAAAAAATGATGTCTATTTTATGAAATTACGAGCATATAAGTTTCATTAATTAATTTTATAATTAATTCCCGCTGTCACAACAAATAGCGTGTTTTTTAGAAACAATATATATCAAAAGATTGACAATTGTTTATGTCCAATTTCAAAGTGAAGTTAATTATAATGACCACCATTGGATATAACAGTAAAAATATATTCTAATTATACTTTAAAACCACTCAATATTATAATTTATCACTATAAATTATTTTGATTAAAAAAGTTGTTTTTAAGTATTTTTCACTATTCATAAAAAATTGAATGTTCTCAGAAAATTACAAAAAATTTAACTTAGGATAATTTCAATATTACGAATACAAAAATGAAGTCCATTGTGAAATATAAAATTTCTATAATTTTAAAATGTGGGTATTACTATTCATAACGGCTACTTTGATTAGTCGTGGTGTGTTAGAGCTCGAACTTGCGTAAAATGCAAGCTATTGCATTATTGAAAGAGAAGTGTATAGTGGAAGCTCGGGGTGTTACATTACTTATATAAACATTTCAATACAATATATACTTAACCAAATGGTTGTATTCTCATAAATAGTTTCTAAAAAAATCCTTAATGTTATTATATTTCAATCAAGTTTTTTTCTTCAAAAGGGGTATCAATTCCTTTAAACATATGATCAATCCAATATACACAATCGAATCACACTTTATGTTTAACCCAAATCATGAATTTTCATCTTTTATTCAAATTATTTATAATTATGTATAAATAAAACGTGAATTGTCTAAAAAATATCCTTAGGGGGTGTCATTGTAGGTGTGTAGTAAGGGACATTTTCATACCCCGGGTGACAATCAAGTCAAATACCATTGCACCCTTTTCAGAGTTATTACCCATATGTACAACTATTCCGGAACCATGTCCACATATAATATAATGATAATGATCTATTTCTAGTAAACCCATATATTATCAACTTTACCAAAACATTAGTATGTTATCCTATACTTAGACATATCATCACATTCAGTCACATGATAATGTTCTACAACATATTTATTTTAAATTAATTCCTATGGTTTAAAATATTCTTCTTCTAATTAAAATAGTAAATACCCCAACCCCTATTGCCTAGATTTAGTTGTTACTCTACCACAATGGAAAAAGATACAAGTGATCAAATCCCAATGTTCTGAATAATTTAGAAGTTTTGGAAAACTAAATACATACTATAATCTCTTATAAAACTTGTAAACATGAAATACACCATTGTCAAATTAAAAATATTGTAACTTTGAACTCATTAAAATCTTCTTTATTCATATAATATGTAAATAAACTAGATAATGGTGATCTTAGATTCTCAGTAAGAGTTAATTATAGAGGAATTTATCATGAATAAATAAAGAACAATCAATAAGGAATACTCAATATATAAATATAAATAACTTAACATACATTCCATTTAATTGAAAAATTCATCAGAAAATGATTCAAAAGATTACATCAATTAAATAATTACCTGGATAATAATAATTTAATTCTTAATGAATGAAATTCATAATAGTGAACGTCATGATCTTAGTAATCCAGATGCCTTTAACATCATGACCTTATTCCAAGAAAATTTATTTTATGTGTAGGTATACACTAGAAGTAGATTTAAATAGGGATATTCAACTGATTCATATCATGATACTACTGATGTTTAAATGGACTTTATATAAATGGGTCCCAACTAAAATTACTTGTCTAATTAATTATTCATATATCAAATTATCGATTTAATTCATGAAAAACATTCCATTTTAATAAATTTCTATAGAAAATATGGAAAATATATTTACAATAATTTCCTTAGGAAATCATATAAAACTAAATGAAAGATAAATTCTGTATAAATGATATAAATATAAGTAATGATAATAACCATGATTAATAGTATGTATATTTAGTGGAAATGTAATGTACAATGATCTCAATAATGTTAATATATTAAGGTAAGGTTATTGATTAAAAAATCAATAAATACAATTTCAATAATTTTAGGATCAATCTTAATTTAAACCATCTAGATAAAGAATAAAATTTGTATTATTAAAATATATCTCATAATGTGTTTATTTAAAATAGATTTTTTTTATCCATATTTGATAGAAATTGCATAATAATTTCATTAAAACTATTCTTGAAAAAAACCAACTTTTCACATTAAAATTTATTTTTTAAAAGTAAAAATGAATCGATTATTAAGAAACCCATGTTCCTTATAATTTTTTTTAAAACTTTTGAAAGTTGTTTCAAAGTAATGAGTGGTCATCATGGGTGAAGTTTTGGATTATAGAAAGTATTCTAGAAAAAAATATCCATTTCACATTTTTTTATGAGAAATCAATAAGTATCTTGTTCAGAAAATGATAGGAAGATTACATTTATAACTTTTTTTTAAAAAAAATAAAATAATGGTTAAAAATTACATTAAACAATCTTTTTAAAACATTTTTAAAATTTTTATAGAATGAAAGGATTTAGATGAAAATGGATTTCCGATATAATGTGAAATGATGTTATATTTTATTAAAACATTTCCTCATTATTTTTAGCTACCAAAGAGATGAAAATGGTACAATTACATTAAAATAAATTAATAACCAAAATAGAATAAAATAAAAGTGGTTTATTGTAAAATTATTAAATAATTTACTTTAATGTAAATTCTAGTATAAACAATCATTATTAAAATGAGAATGAAATATTCATCTCTTAAAACTTTTCTGTCTTCTAAATCATAAACAAAAATAATTTAATGAAATCAACTGTAAAATTTGGTTCTGTGAAGACAAATAGATTAATGATATAACATATCAAATGGGTATTATATACACGACAAAAAAAATATAGGATTATTACATAACATATGTTCTAAATAAGTAAATTTGAGACAAGTTTCTTGTAAAAATATAATAACATTGAGGTGTTAATTTAGTCAATGAATAACTTATGTGTATTAAATTTAAATCAAAATAATAAAAGTGGAAATAAATCCTAATATAATAAAAAGTCATTAAACACGCAATCTTTGAATTCTAATGATAATTATGTAGTGATATATCCCAATGAAAGTAAATTGAGTTATTAAATTATTTATCACATGGTAATTTTTAAATCAAATACAATGGAATGAAATATTTCAAATTGAAACATAAAATCCCCTTAATTATGATTCATTAATTACATTACAAATAAAATTAGAATTTTATACACCATATAGAATAAATTTTCTGTATAACAATACAATATGTCTGAACAAAATGAAATTGAGGGAAAATCCCTTACCTCATGCTTCCTTTTCATTGAATGAGTTGCAAAATCATGTATAATGGTTTTGAGAGTGTTATTAATTTGTAACAGAACTATATTCATGTTTATAATATTTTATATTTTCCATTTATAACATCTTATCACTCATTTGTTAATAATCATTCATTATTACTATTATTTTGGTTTTCAAGTGCATTGTTTTCACATGTATGCCTTAATGTTAATGTTCAATTTGTTTATAATACTATATGCTTGCATCATATCCATAATTAAAATAATGTTATAAATATAATTTTTTTCATTATATTAAATTGTTAACTCATTATTGAAATTTTAACATGGATAATGGATCACACCACTTTATGGAGACGGTAAGTCATATGTATGCATGATTGACATCATAATTTCATTGACAAATAAAAGGGTAAGAATGTGGGAGATATATTAATTATATAAAATAAAAATAAGGTCATAAATATAACATACATTCATTAAATTATCAGTATTACCATACATTTAAGTTAAAATTGAATAATTAATCACATAGATTTACGAGGCGGTAGTCCACCGTACAAACGTGAAACAATATTGTATTTTAAACAGAATGGACAATAATAATGCATATGTGATATTCAATTATCTAAAGTATAATTATATAAAATATACTATATATATATATATATTAAATTCATCATTATATTCAACTATAATAGGTGTTGATGGAATATGAGTTATATCGATTCATGAGGTAGTAGTCCACCATACACATGATTGATGATTTTTCCCCATTTGATGAAACATGAAAAGGATATAAGTTATTACATTAAAAAAATAAAATACAAAAATATATTTGATACTGAATTTATTTTATTGGACATGTTAATTAAAAATTTATGTCTTTAAAATAATAAAAAAAGAGGTTCGTTAAAAAAATTACCTTCTCACAGGGTAACCCCTTTGGGTATCCTTCCAAGGACCCTAGGAATTGAATTTTCAGAATACTAGAACATATTGTTTTTGGATAATAGAGTTGGGGAAGGATTTCAGTTTGGTTTGGTTGAGAAAAATTTATTGATTGATGGGGGTAAGTAAGGGGATAAGGTCCTCATTTATAATTGAGGAAGAGTGGAATTTTTGTAAATAATCAAATCTATTCAATCATGGGAAATCACTCTGACCCCAAGTTCCTCTGAAAATGAAAAATAATAGATTTGATGTAGATTTTTTTATGTCCACCCATCCACCAATTAATAAGGAAATTTTTATACATCATATTCACTATCCTTTATGTTTACTTGTACCATTTTAGTCTTCACCACAACAACCAGTTTTTATCCTATATAGTTAATTATTTAAGACTAAAAGAAAAGGTCACTAAATAAAAAATTTGGATAAAATTGTCCTAAATATCAAATCGAACTTATCAAATAAAAATTATATTTTCTTTTGGTAAAATTACTTTTAAAATTGGCACATTTAAAGAGTAGAACCTCCATTTAACCTGAGAATGATATATAAATGTTGTAGTATTTACTAAAAATCGGGAAGAAAATTTTATTTTACAATATATATATATATTATATTAATTATTTGTATTCAAAACATAGAATAAAATTTACCAACTCAACTAAAATAATTGGAAAATATTAATTTAAAATAAAACCCACAGTCATGTCTGAAAATGGTTTCCATGAAATTAATTTATCAAGAATAAATGATAATATATTAACTATATGATTAGTAATAATAATGAGATGTATTTAAATTAATATATTTAGATATAATATATATATATATTTTAAATAATTCCTTATTAGTGGTTATATTAATTTATTTGAGTGACATTTTTCATTGAGAAACAATTTCTTGAAAAATGATTTTTACCCCTTAAAAAACATATAAAAAACTAGGTATAATGATGAATTATAATTAATTTATTATTTAAAATATAACTAAATAATACTTGTTGTAGAATCCTTGATCTAGAGGACACTAAATTATTGTTTCGATCTAGGTCACCACATGACCTCAAGTGCACCTCCACATACTCCAAAGGTTTCCGCCTAGCGACGAGGATCTATCAAGACATATGGGGAGACTATATCCTCTTTTTAATAGTAATCCAAAATATATAAAAATTAAAATAGTATAAATAAAATGTAATAGTTAACAAAAATGCATAAAATTATTGTACCAATTGGGTACAAACCTTAGAAAACAATAAATATATAGGTCATGGTAAACAATTCCATGTACAAAAAACCAAAAATAAAGACAAACCGTTGAATTCTCCAAAATGGTCCTCACCCAAGTCTGAATGCAATTTAATTAACATTACAATATCAACTAAAATCCAAAAAATATTTCCTTTTCACATATCCATACATGAAATCATGAAATGTACTTAGGTACCCAACAACTACTTGAGCAGGGTATGAGTACAACTCCGTATGACACAACCAATGGTGTCTACAAAATATCTAGTCTAAAAAGATAGTGCAGGAAAGTAATAAATAAATGATAAGAAAATAAATGACATTCACGTGCCATTATTTATCAAGTTTTACATAAGTCATTCGTAACATTGTTCCCAATTTCATTACTTATGCCATTTTAATTATATAATTTACCATCATCATGTGTTTGTAGATTTGGCATACTCATAAATTTTAATGCATAAAGAGAATAATCATGTTCCCAACATCACTAGGGATTACATATAACAAGAATAACATTATCTTCACTTTGAAGCCACTATTAGGGTGGAATAAAACTGTTAAGGTAATATAACTCTATCTCCTTCCCGAACCCATGCATTGTGGGGTTGAGTTTTGATCCTCTATCTAACATGTACCCTAGGTATAGAACCTCATGTCAATACCCCACTCAACCAAGACATGTGTATATGTTTATTTACCATTGACCACACACATATGACATCACAACAAATAGATACCAATACCAATAGAAATATTATAAAAAATGACCTTCAATATGAGAAATAATATTATTCCACAATCCATTAAGTCATTTACCATTTTCATCACATAGCCAAATATCCCAATTCCCATTTGTCATGAATAATTCACTAAGATTATTCATTACTCTACTAAATTATCCATTTAATATATTCTAATATTTATTCATTTTACTTCACATAACCAATTAAAAATTTTCCATGTATTAACCCACTTATGAATTTCCAAGTACAAATCACTATTCTGTTGATATATTCACATTAATAACTTTAAGACCATTATCATGCCCAATCTAATTCAGGATATTTTTTTTTTTAAATTAATCATTAATCATATTTATCAAATATTTATACATAATAAATTAAATATATTCATCATGTCTTACACACCAACTCTCATAGGCATTTAAACATAATTCATAGGCCCTAAAACACAATGTAAATTACCTCAATTTAACCCATTACGATGAAAAGAAATACAACCCTTGAAGACATCCTAAAATATAGTAACACTATATTGTTACATTATAATATACACTAATCATATTAACATGTTTATAAAGGTATCTATGTGACAATGTGTTAACTTTAAACTTATCTTTACCACTTTCTAGGTTCAGGAATTCCACCACACCCAATGTGTGGCCAGAGATAATTCTAATCATCATCTATGCATGATTCAGGGATCATGAGGGTTTATTTTCATCAATTAGACACCTATTTTACCAAATACCATTAAATTATTCAAATGAACAATAATATGGAACCATGCACACAACATGAAAGAAAAAATCCAACACAAAAATATGGGATATATCTTCTGGACCACCTATCTTAAATCCATTGATGAACACACTCTAAATCAAAGCCTCCGATAAAGAATCAAACATGCTAGGATTCCCCAAATTAGAATCCACTATAGAAAGAGTATTTTAGGGATTTGGAAGAAGATCACCTAATATAAAAACCCTAATCTATAAAAGAGAAGAGAGGAGAAGATAAGACCTATTTGAATCTTCTATTCGCAACCAAAGACACTCCAAACTGCCAAGAATTGAAGGAGGACAACTTTTGGTAATATTTAGAGGCCTGAGTTCATCTCTATATTCGAGTAAAGGATAATAGAAGAAAAAATTAGGTAGATTCGTCAAATAAAACAATGGGAAAATATAAAATCTTGCAACTTTTAATGGGATACACTGTTTATCATCACAGTTTTTCAAACCATCCACAAACCATGAAAAAACAACTGTATAATAAAAATGATGCCACATGGTTACCTAATAAGATTGAAATGATTTAAAAACTTTGTTCCACCTGTGCAGAATACCACATTCCACGTTTGCAATGTTTTCATGGGAAGGAAGCATGATTTACTTATCAATGTGCCTACTATTCGCCTTGCCTATATTGGTCCAATTTTCCTTCCTATCATGCCCTGAACCCCAAAAACACTCCCATTGCTATTCATATCCCTAGGAAAAAGTCATTTTACAAAAAAAGATGTTGAAACGAAACATTAATGAATTATGTACATTTACGAAGTCCAGGATCATACAACCTCCTCACCATGTAATGGATCATCCTCGAGCTGCTCTTCCTATGCATCACTAGACTTCAAATAAAATAATTTGGGTCACCAAGAACACATATCCATATTCTTTTCCTAAGTTTCCTCTTGACCACATTCACCAAAAAAATTACTTGAATTAAATGAATGGTCTTGCCCTTCAAAACATCTCACTACGGTCAAAAAAATAAACCAGATGCTCCTCAAGGGACACATCAACATCAAACTAGACATAGAACACCACAAAAAGATGGGAAGCCTAAGAAAAAGATCCTAAATCAGAGAATAAGGAAATTTATCACACTACATTATACCCTCATGGAAGATCCAATATAAATTAGTTCTCTCTAATCCTCCTTACAACTCATGGACCAAATCAATTGGCACCAATTACCCTATTTCTAAAACTCCATCTATTCCCCAAATTGGATTCCACCTAAAGGAAAAAAAGGTTTCCAAATAATACTCCCTAACCTAATTCGATCTATAACTTGAGAACCAATATTCCCATTCTATAGATGAACATCCAAAAACAACCAAAATCCTCAAGGAGCGCAAGTGATCAAAATTCTATCCATCACTCATTATAGATGAAAAACAATAGAATTTTACTTTCTAGACTCCCCTCAACCAGAACATCGATCACACAGCCAAATAAAAAATTTACACTGGGTGATCCCCCCCCCCACACTTTATCTCACTCCCACCGTCTTCATATGATTGACACCTCCACTATTTAAAATGATTACTTGAACCTTAACACAACCTTCACAACACCAGATATATTTTTAACTCACCACACCCAAAGAAATACATGAGGGAATGACCCATTTCGAAATCAACCATTCCCTCAAAACCATATAAAAGGTCACACCAACACCATCCAATCATAGACTAAGGGAAACTTTTACTTTTGATGTACATATTTATATTTGATACTCACTTTTCATTACAACTAAAAACATCCATTATTTTCTCTCCATATCGTATCAGACCACCCCAACTAGATTGTCCCAGAATATTCATCCTCCGCTGATGGAAGGCTACCATTCAATTTTCCCAAGTCACTTATCATCTTAAGTATTATCACTAACATCCAATGCATATACCAGTTTGGTTCCCTATATCCACATAGAACTCTATAATCATGTCATCCACTATTCCCTAAAACATCATTGTGTTACACCGCTCCCATGGAAATTCCCAAAAAGAACTACTATTTTCCAAAGACTAAAAAAATATGGTTTATTCCTTTCCCAAAACTATTATAATCTTTGAAATGTACCCTTTTATTCAAGATGAGTCAAGTTATTCCTGACTAACATATATTGGAAACAGATAACATACCCCTCGGCATACCATTGCTATACATGAACAAGACGAATTCACACCGAATGACACTCCATGGTCACCAAATCACACATAACAGACTCCATACCTAACCTAAAATGAGTTCATAGAATCTAACCTATCTTGCCATAAACCATCTTCATATATTACCATGCCCTTCAATGAATTTAGCACAGAAAATTAAAATTTCATTTGGAACCACCATGAGCCTAAATCCAACTCTTGGAATAATCAACCACCATAAAAAATGATCTACTAACCTCTTTGACAGACATATCATTCCCCTCACAGTAGTCTCGCTAGCATCTCAATGCCACTACATAACCTCTATGATGTACTCTATGCATCCAGGACCAACTTATCACTCCTCATCATAGGAATGTCGTTATCATTTCTTTTCTCGAGCAATATCAATAAATATGGATAATTATTTGGTCATGATATACATCCCAAAACATGAACATGTTCGTCATGATTTCCCCAATTCAACAAAAATAAACACCACCTAGTATTCGATCCCAATAATCATGAATGGAACTCACAAAGTTCGTCGACACCTAGTCTATTATTTGGAACTCACCTGTAAATGGTCGGTGAGTCATATCCCACCACCTACCTCAGCATATATCACCCAACGAGTGTAAAATCCATGATGTACTATACCATACCATAAAAAATTCCAGTCACTAGGTTCCAAGCCATATCTTTTTCAGCATACTTGTGATGATGTAAAGATGATTGGAATGATTTTCAAAAGATAAACGTATGCTATTATGTTTTCGAAGAACTTTAATAGAACTTATCCACAAAAAATGATACCTCACACTATAGAGACAACATGGTCTATTGATAGTCTCATTCATGCCTACTTGTTATTTCTCAATGACACATGACCACCAAAAATCATGTGGGGGTTACAATCCAACTGTCCACTACTTCACAACTCTCTTAAAAGTAGTCATGAACCAATGATTCCTTTGAAACTAATGCTACCCCAACACTCAAGTTCTTTCAGAAATACCCAGTTAGTTGACAACAAAATCTTAGTGGTCTACTAAAAGTATAAAAAACTTCACCGTATCACAAATCCATGTTTCCCAATTTGGTTTTTGAGAGAATGACATTCCCTATCTCGGGTAACCATTTTCCCCTCTTGAACAGACTCATGCCTAAACATCAGATTCCCTCATATAGACCATAGTAGATCCCTCATGGTATCACAATTTCTTGTGATCACATAATTAAAATGAATTTAGATCACACAATCCAAACATCACTAGAGCCTATCCCAACACTCACTTTCTCAATTTAACTTTCATTTTAGTAAACTAACCTTCTTTGCCGAAATACATCCTAACATCACACCCAAAAATCAAGTCTTACTTTTATCCCAAACACATGACCAACCCCACCTTGGGTGTCACCTTCACAATGAAAAAATTGAACTGTACTTCAGTCACCCATGTATTTTCTTCCAAACAACAACATCAAGGCCTCCATTAATCATTATTTGAAGAGATGGCTTTGACATAAAAACTTTAAACCCATTAAAACTAACCATAAAACCACTACCATTATTCAAGTGCCCTTAGGAACAAACCAATGCACTAATAAACTATTCAATGAAATATGATGTTACTCATTATGCATTGATTCCACCTCTGAAGCATATCCCATGCTTATATTACAATGAAAATTCATCATGGGGTTAACCTCCCATCAACTCATCCTTGACTTTCGCCCAGGTTATCAACATAGTGTCACAACTCGTGTTGTGTATCCCCCAACCATTTCCCATCCCACTAAGAATTCTTGGAAAATCATCCCCTATCCAAAACCGAAACATTGATCCACACCTCACACATATAAGGTCATTAAGAAAATGGCCATCCTCTCTCATGTGTAGCTCTAATGGGTTTAATGATACCATCTTCCAAGCTAGGGTTATGGGTAACATGTCACTAGCCCCTAGAAAACATCCAATATTGGTTTCACACATACTATACTAACACATATACATAGACACCATAAGTATAAAAAACCACTCTATGGTCCAACAACCACATTAATGTTCCAAACACACATGGTTTTCCAAAACCATCACAAAACATCCATCACTAATGAAACCAAAACTAGTACATTCATTCTTAATTCAATGCACTACTCACACAATTACAACCCAAAAAGAGTTAACAATTCTCATTACCAAGAAATACATAAAAACTAAAGGGTACATCCCCATTAGAATCATAAAAAGGAACACCCCTCTATCCACACATTGAGAATCAATATTGTCTCTTGACATATATCCAAGGTCTCATCCTAGGAAACTCTCACTACCCAGACCACCAATACAAACTGGATGTAAAACAATGCAAGGACTACCCAATATTTGTCTTCATTGAAGTTACATAATAACACATTTACTCATAATTCACATCCCCATTTGAAAACTCAAATGTTTAAAATTTAGAAAATTTTATTATCCAAAAATTCCACAAACCCCTTCTTAGATAGATTCATATTTCAAAACATCTCCATCAATAAAAATTCCAAGGAAAATTCAATTGTGGTAGATGAAAATGAAAATAAATTAAAATACCATCCATAATCAAACCACTCCCCACACACAATTCAAATGAACATGATTAAAATTCCTATACTACCCTCGACCATTCCTACTATAGTCATGGTCAACATGGGGAAATCCAACTTGCATTGACACAAGAATTCATTAAAAACCCACTTTTTAAACCAACTTTCCATTTCAAAATGCAAACTCTCACCCTCTAAGAACCTCTAAAAAAATTTAAATCCAGTTACAACAACTCTTTTATATCATTAAAATCCTTAATTAAGAATAATTCAATAACCGTTTTACCAGCACTATAAAAAACTTTCTATTTTAGACACTATTCAATATTTACAATTTATCAAAACCCAAACCATTAATATAGACATGATATTTTTTTAATAAATACTATTAATTAACAATTTATTTACATTCTTCCTCCTTTTCCCATTTTCATCATTTTAGTAGACTGAAATTTCCTTAAATTGTTTATGAAGAATAAATGAATTATACCTTTCGCACGCCTTACACCCATCCTTTGTGTCCCTATCATGATGCATGCAACTCATGTAACCAGGTTCCTATAATGATGAATGAGTTCACCACCACATAACACTATAACAAGAAGATAAATATCTAAAAATAGTCAAATCACACATCAAGGTCACTACCCAATTTTGAAATATCAATCAACTATAACAACACACATTAAAAATATAAATTTATACCCTTGGTGTCTTGGGTTTCCCCTCATATATAGGTTAGCAACTCACAAAAAACTAGCTCATTACAAAGGCATAACAATTACTAACACCCTTTATACCATCACAAATGACAAGACTAGGGAAAGGAACTCATATGATTCTTCTTTGTAATTTCCTTGAACAGGAAACCACCAAACCAGTGATTCATGGTTGGTCTTCACACAACCTCAAGAACACCTCCTCGTATTTCAATGTTTTTTTACTAGTGGTGAGGGTCTATAATGTCTTGTGGGGAGACTATCCACTTTTTACAAGAGTAATACAAATCAGAAAAAATTTAAATTTTGAAAATATCACATAATATTCAATAAACATGAATAAGAAATCCTCTCCTAACTAGGTATAAAACATAAACAATAATAAATATATATGTTATCCTAAACATCACCGTGTGAACAAAACTCAAAATAATTACGAACAACAAAATTACCAAATTTGTTTTGACCCAAGTCTAGAACTACTTCCCTAAATATCCCAATCTCGACTCAAATCCCAAGAATAGGGCCTTTCCCCAAATACTAACAAGAATGCATGAAATATGATTGGGTACCCAATGGTGGCCCGAGAATGGCATGAGTAAAAATCAGTAGACCACCGCCAATAGTGTCTATAAAATATCTAGTCTAAATAAATAGTGCATGAAAGTAATAAACAAATTATATGAAAATATAATACAACTTAGGTGCCATTAGTTAATAGGTTTCAGCTAAGTCATTCCAAAAACTATTCCAAATTTTGTTACTTATTCTATATTCATTACTTAATTCACCACCATCATGGATTTTATGGATTAGGAATAGTCATCATATTCAATGCATAAGGGTAATGAGTCATGTAATCTATCTCATTATGGATAACGTATCATAAAAATCACAATATCCTCACATCGAAGCCTCGGTTTGAGGGGAATGAAATCATAAGGGGAATAGAGATCTATCAATTTCCCTAACCCACGCACTGTGGGGTCTAGTTTAGAACCATAGTCTAACTCAACCTGTGGGCATTGAACCTCATGTAAATACCCCAGTCAAGAAATCAATATGCACATGCTTATTAACCATTCACCACAAACATACCACATCCCAACCAATCACATCCAATACCAAAATAAATACCACAATCAATGGAAACCAATATGAGAATTAATATTATTCGAAAATCCATATAAACATTTACCATTTATGTCACATAGCCATTTTTCCCAATTTCCATTTGTATACCTAATTCACTAGAATATTCCCTATTCCTCTTAAATTAACCAATTTTCACATTCCAAAATTTCCACATATTAATTAACATGACCCATACATAATTTTCTTTGTATTAAACCACTTATATATTTCCACATATAAATCACCATTCATTTGGCATATTCACATTAATCCCTTTAAGAACATTCTCATAACCATTATAATTCGATATATTATCCAATTTTTTTACATTAATATGTAATCATATTCATCAATTCATGATCCAATATCAACTAAACATGTTCAACATTTCAAACACTCCAACTCTCATTAGAATTTCAACATAATTCATATGCCCTGGGAGAGAACTTCAATTCAGTCTATTTAACCCAATACTATGCCAATAAAAACCCTTTAATCCATCATCAAATTTAGAAACACTATAATATTCCATTTTACCCTCAATCAAACTTATTTACATGTTAAAAAAGGGATATATATTACCATGCATCAACTATACACATATCATTTCAACTTTTAAGATTCAGGAATATCGGAGCACCGCATGGGTGCTACTTGATTGTTCTAATAATCCATCATATATCTCACGAGGACCCTGAGTGATTAAGTTAATCAATTAGATAGAATTTAATTAATTATAAATAGTGACATAATATTCTTAATTATATAGAACCAAGAACATAACATGAAAACATAAATCTGCCTCAAAACTATGGACTATAAATTGTAGACCACATACCTCAAATCCATCAATCAGTTCACTCTCAATAATTGCCTTAGATAATGATTCAACACCCTTGGAATACCAAAACTATAATTCCCTAGAATAATAGGGTTTCAAGGCATCAGAAGAAGATCACCCAATATACAAACCCTAATATAGAAAAGAGAAGAGACAAGAAGAATAAAGTTATCCAGATCATCGATTCGTAACCAACGACACACCAAAAAACCAATAATCGAAGGATAACCACACTTGGGAGGCTTTGGAGACTGGAGTTCATCCATATTATTTAGAGGAGGATAATAGGTGAAATAATTGGGCAGATTCATAAAATATAGTGATGGAAAAACTGTAATGTTACCAACATTTAATGGGTCACATGGTTTGTTCATGCTGTTTTCCAAATCATACAGAAACCGTGTGAAAGGATCTATATAAGGGAAATGTGGACACAAAGTTACCTGAGATTCTCTAAACGGTTTATAAACCATGAAAAAACCACACATAGTTCCACCTTTTAAGGTTTTATTGGTTTTTGGGGAAGCCCACAATGTTTACTTAATAGCACGCCAACCGTGAGCCCTACTTAAATTGGCATGATTTTCCTTCCTTTCTTACCTCAAAACCCCAGAACATCCCTGATTCTCCTCATTCCCTTAAAAAAAATTCACTATAAATAAAATATAATATTTAAAGAAAAATTAAAATAATGTCGTACCCCCAATATTCTAGGATCTTATAGTTTCATTAATTTAAATTAAATTGAATGAAAAATGGGACTTTTAAATTATGTAATTTACTGAAAAGAAATCATAGTTTTTGAAAAAGATGTATTTTTCACTATTCACTAGAAAATCAACCATTTTAGAAAAATAAATAAATGTCAAGGTAAGTTAATTTTGAAATGGTGATTTAAGACATGATGCTAATTTTATAGAATAAAATTGATAAATTTTGAAGGAATTAATTATATTACATTCTCAAAAAAATAAATAATTTTTTTTGATGAATAATATATTTTTGAACTATGTAGTCACAATACTAATATTTCCATTCTTATTAACCAATATATTTGATTCATCTAAAATATTTATACATAAATTTTGGAAATTATTTATTCGTGTTTATACAAACAATTTGTGGTTAGTTTATAAAGGCCATAATTAAATAATGATATTTTAATAATTTATAATATTTTGTCTAAACTCAATGTGGTGAGTGTCGCAAGCTATAAATGTGATAAAATTTATTTTAAATAAAAATACTATAAAATAACATGTCATAAAAATCTCTCCAACTTAAATAAATTAAATCATCATAATTTTAATTTTCACTTTAAAATAAAGTGTTTGACCCTTGAAAATTCTATTATCGAAAACCCACTTCATAAAAATGTATAATAAATTGTTTCTATTATTATGAGAGGCAATGATGTGTGAATTGAATCTTTAATAATACATGACCAGGTTTTCAAGAAGGGCTACATTAGTGGGATGTGAAAAAATGGACATAATAGACAAGAGAAACTAATTATGGAGAGTGGTAGAGATCATTGATTATAAGAAAGTGAACAATTAAGAGTAAGTAAAAGACCACATGACCATTTATTTTTTATTAGTTAAACAACCATTGATTACTTGGATATGAAGGTAACATAATATTGTTTTAGGATCCTGATCATAAATTTGATGTGTTAATTTCCTTCATAAGAATATAAGGAGACATACTTACTTGATATATTTCTATTTCATAAAAAAATTTGATCCATTGGATATACTATGATCAAACTCCACTTTATCTTTTACTCAATGTAATGAATATCCACTTTGAATTTTTATATTAGATACAGTAAAATTTATCTTTAATATATCATAAGATCCATAAATGAATAATAATCTATTACAACAATCATTAAATATTAACCAAAATTAAAATGGTTTCAATAAGGAAATATAATATAAAAAATTATTAATCCTTTTTATGGTGAAACAATACATATAATTTAAAATTTTCCTAAAAGGATCATCATGTATTTTTCCACAATTAAATAACATAACATCCAAAAAAACGTCAATATTCCCAATATTAGAAAATGGTTTCACTGAACAGTTTATCTCATACCCTTGAATATAAATCCATAAAATTTAATCACATTATTTATAAATAATACCTTATGTAAAACCATATTACTATATATACCTCAACAAAAAAAAAATTCTCCTAAAATATATTTAATTACCATAAAATAATTATGTTTTGATCATATAGCCTATATCATAAACTAAAATTAACATTTTAAAAAATAAATTATTAATTAAAAACATTTTCATATTGACCAATTCATTACATTAGACAATGGTTTACACAACACCTCAATCACCCTTTGGTTTCAGTTTCAAGCCCTATGAAATTTATAGATGTAATGGGTTATCACCCAATATGTGGGTTTTTCTTTTTCCAAAAATATATTAATATAATTCCTATAACATTCCCAAATGTAATAACCCTTAATTACCTTAATATTAAACTCAATATATGTCCTAAATTCTACAAATACTTTAAAACACTATGCTATATAATATTAAAGCATCAATTCTCAGATATCTTTTTCACTAAAATATATAATAAACCACATTGTAATATTCCTATTAATGTTTTTAGAAAATATATTAAATCATGTTATATTTCCATATTTTTTTTAAAAATGATCATATACGACTATAAACAATGGATCAGACTTATACACACCATCACAAGACAATTTAGGTTTTACCTCAATAATTTATTTTCATTATATATTCAAATTGAATATAATGGTTCTTAAAAAAATGTGAATCCTCCAAATAAAATATACAGCGAGTCTCAAACCAAGCATGTAGTAAGGCCCATTTCCATTTACTAGATGATGAATTAGTCATAGATAAATTCTCCCTTTTAGGATTTCTTACCCATAAGTTAAACACTTTGCCCACTTACAGTATATAGACAAGAATAAATTGCATGGAAAACCACATAATGTCTTCCATACCATAAATTTACGATGTAAACATAGAATTATTTTCAATCCCATTCATTGAGTTAAGTTCTATAATATATATTTTTATACATATTGGTCCCATGTATTATAATAAACTTCATCTAATACAAACTACCCTAACCCTAGTAGCCATTTAGGTGGTTACTCATGAAAGTTTTTACAAGATATAAGATATATCATCCCATAAGACCGAATAGTTATGTATTCCTAGTAAACTACATTCATACTAGAATTATATATTACATTAAAAAAATAGAAAAAAAAACACTATAAATGAAAGAACATGGAATCCTTTAAATTATTCAATGATTCCTTCTTCATATCAAGGAGAATGTTTAACAAAATTAGTGTGAGCTCAATTTCTCAATAAGATTATTTTAAATAAGAATCTATAATGTAATAATAAAGCCTAATCAATAAGGAATAATCAATATGGAATGATAAATATATAAACATAATTTTTATTAAATCAATAATCATATAGATAATAATAATTTAATTATAAATTAAATGAATTATTAATATTTGATGTCAATATATTAGGAATAATAATACCATTAAAATGAATATCTTGTTCTTGGTTAGTTTAATTTATGGTTAGGTATACACAAAAGGCACATATAAATAAGGATATGCATTTAATTAATCTCATGAGAGTACTGATGATTCAATGGGGTATATATAACTAGTAATCACATGTAACTATATTTCCAAGACATTCCTCCTATATAAAATGATCGATTTAATTCATGAAAAATATTCCATACTAATAAATGTATGTATCGAGTAAGGAATACTGATTAAAAAATTTACCCAATCAATTATATAAATTTCAAAGTAAGACACTATATATATATGATATATGGTTTAAATAATAATCATATCCCTGATAAATATAAATGATATTTAGGAGAAATATAATTTTCAATTATCCTAATAAAGTGAATATTTAATGGGATTATTAATGATTATAAAAATTAATCAACAATTAGAATGTCAACACATTCCCTGGTCAAAATAAAAGTAACCCATGTTGAGAAAGAATATGGATGATATCATTACAAAATATTTATAGTGTAATATTGGAAAAATAAATAGTTTTTGTCCTTAATGAACATAAATACCATGAAAATATTTTTAAACACATTAATGAGGAACATAACCATTTCACATTGAAAATAAATTATCAAAACTCTTATTTTATTGAATATGAAGAAAATAATTTTCTTCAAAAGCATCTTTATAAATATTTTGTGTATTATTAGTAAACAATTAGTGACCATAATGGTGGAATGTCCCCTTATTGCTGAGTATTTTAAAAATAATTATTCAATTTAGATTTTTGTATTAAATGTCAAAAATACCTTATTCAGAAAACAAAAGGAATATTACATTTATTTTTTTTCAAATAAATAAATTTACGTGTAAAAATGAATTTTAAAAAAATCATAGTGAAAAATTTCTGAAAACATTTTTAGAAAACTTGTATTTGGAAGAAAATCAAATTTCAACTAAATAATGATATGATGTCAATTTTTAATAAAAGCATTTTCTCAATCATTTTGAGTACTAAATAATGGAAAGGTACAATTAGATAAAAAATTAGTGAATAAATAGAGTTTAGTAAAATTAATGGGGTTTATTAGAAATTTATCAAATAATATCATTTAATTAAATTCATGTATAAACAATCCTAATTAACATTATATTAAAAGATAAGTCTCTTATGAACTTGGTAAATTATTAATCATAAACCCCATGAATGGAATAAAGTAAAATTAAACATTAAATACCTTGAATATAATGATACTCATGATATTACATAACAAATTAGAAGTGTATACACCTCATAAAATAATATAATTGTATTGCATAACATATATCCCTTTGGAGACAATTTTAGACTTGCAACCCTGACAATGATAATGAAATTACAGTGAGAATTAAAAAATTAATTTTTATGTGTATCCAATTAAAATACACATAAAAATTATAAATATAGAATAATAAAATCAATATTCATTACACATATAATCTTAGAATATTATTGAAAAAGATAAAGTAATATAACATAATAAAAATAAATTCCATTATGAAATTGATTACCATAATGTAATTTTCCAATCAAACCCCATAGATTAAATAATTGAAAATAAAACATATAATAATATTAATTTTTGAGGAGTCATTATATTAAAATTTAATTGTATAGTAGTTACACAATATAAAAAACTTATCCACGTAATATTACAATATGACTGAGTGAAAGGAAATTGAGGAAAAATCCCTTAGTTTATGGTTGTTTTGGTTTAGAATTATTTATACTCATATATACTTATATTAAAAATTATTATTAATTTATACCAAAAAAAATATTAATTTTTTTTGTAATATATGATGATATTATATATTCTTATCTCTTAATAATTAATGATATTTAATTATTACTATAGTTTTGGGTGTTAACTGGCTTATTTTCTCAGTATTCTTAAAGTGAATGTTTTGTTTAATGAGAATATTATATAGTTTCATCATCTGAAAAATTATATTAATTATATAATTATGTTTTATATATAAATTTTTTATAATCATTACTATTATTTTAACGTGGATATTGGATCACATCGCTTCGTGGATATGGTAGGGCATAAACATGTATGAGCGACAACATCATTTTCATAACGAGTGAAAGGGTATTAAAGTGGGTGATATATAAATTTTATATGATAATTATATTTATATATATAGCATATAATATATAATATTATCATCATTACCTTCCATGTAATCCATATGTGAAAGGAAAATTACATCTCTTCATGAGAGATTAGTCAACAATACTCACGAAAGACAATATTATATATTAACTGAAATGGAAAGTAAGAAGGTATATGTTTTATAAAAATTAAAAAGTATAATAATATAATAAATAATATATATATATATACATACATCCAATCCATAATTATATCGATTTGTGAGAGGTGTTGATTGAAAACTAGTTACATCGGTTCGTGAGGCGGTAGTCCTTTGTACACCAGATCGACGATTTCATTTCCCATTTGATGGAATAAAAGATGGATATTGGTTATTAAATTAACATAATAACATATTAATAAATTTTATATACTATTTTTATTTTTAATAAGTGTGATGAAATAATTTAATTTAGTTAAATTAGGGAAAAAGATAGGTTCACTAAAATGATTTCCTTCTATTAGAGAAAACTCCTTTGGATCATCTCTTAATGACCTTAGGGATGGTATTTTGGGAAGATAAAAAATATTTTATTTGGGTGAGAGTGTTGGGGAGATAGTTTTACAGTATTTATATTATCTAAATTTATTTAGAGGAATGAATAATACAGCGGAGGATGTGCCTTTTTAAAATTATGGTGGAGTAGAATTGTTGTAAAAACAAAAAAACTATACAATAATTAGAATTCAATATTATTCCAAGTGTTACCAAATTTTAAAAATAATTTTCTTTAGGTAGGTTATTTCAATACAAACCTTCACCACATAAAAAACTCAAGATCTAAAAATTTTATTCCTTATCCTTTATGTTATATACGTTTTCCATTTTAGTTTTAACCACGATTACGAGAATTTTAACCTTGGGAGGTAACCATTTATCCCTAAAATTAAATGATATGTAATAGATAATTTAGGCCCAATTATTTTAAATTTTAAATAAAATTTATCAAATAAAAATTCCATGCATCTAGAAAATTAATTTAAACACATGTTCTCGTGACACAAAAAAACCATGTTTTAACCTTAATTATAGTAAATAAATTTTACTACCTTTATTAATTATTATGATAAAAATTATTTTGATCATATTATATATTTTAATTATCCAGATTAAAAGTATGGAATTTATTTTACCAAATTATACTCATGTTAATGGAATAATATAATTTAACACAAAATCTCAAGAAAATTTAAAAAATGGGATTTCAAGAAATGATTTTTAAAGCCTAAAATGATCATATATTCACTATTTGATTAATGGAAATCTTTGTATGGATTTTAATTCATATAGGTAGAGATATAGTCTATAAATTTAATTCAAATAATTTCTTTTTAGTGGTTTTTAATTAATTAAAATGGAGAAAAATTATTCTTTGAAACACAGTTTTTAGAAAAAAATGTATTTTTAATCATAAAAATAACCCGAAACAAAAATAAGGTATAAATATTATTCAAATGTAGTGAATAATTTCAAATATAATTAAATAATAATTCTATTATATTTAAATTACATTAAAATTATATTTTTTCTTTGAAATTACTTAGTACATTGAGTTGAAATTATAGTTTTACAAAAGACACATTTTTCAAAATTCCCAAAAAAAACCTTTGATGAAAAATCCAAAAATATCAACCTAATTTTTTTTATATTTATGATAGAAAAAATATAAATTTTTAAATTAAAATTTCAATATTTTGAAAAACTAACTATATTATTTTCTCACAAAAATAAATAAAATATTTTTTAGAAAAAATATTTTTTTGAGGCACGTAACGTCTTTAATAAAAATCAAGTCCTTATTTACCATTATATATCCTTCATGTAAAATATTTATATTTATTTTCCAAAAATGGTAATTCTTATTAATACAATAAATTTTTCAGTTATTTAATATTTTTAGTATTTATATAATAATAAGATAATAAAGTATCACACTTTAATTAAAATTATTGTTGTATGTATCAGAAGCTATGAATGTGATTGAATTTATTTAAAATTAATATATTATAAATAATTGTGGTGTTATAGTG
Source organism: Viscum album (assembly GCA_963277665.1). Lineage (NCBI taxonomy): Eukaryota > Viridiplantae > Streptophyta > Magnoliopsida > Santalales > Viscaceae > Viscum > Viscum album. Next base: position 514,081,443 of record OY728145.1, read on the forward strand.
TGAATGTGATTTTATTATAATATAATAATACTAAGAGATTAATTATATTATTTATATATTATTAAATAGATAAATTATAATTTAGAATAGGTGGATGAATACGGTTAGATAAAGAGCTAGAAGAAATTTGTTTTCATCTTGAAATAATTTTTAGAGAATTAAATTTTTAATTATTAGTTATTATTATTATTACTAAAATAATATAAAATTTAACATTATAGAATATATTTTTTATTAAGTATAATTTGTAAAAATTCAATCCATTTTTAGAACCATCCATGAACAGTATTAGAGAAATATGAAATTATCGCTCATAGAGGGGATAATATGTAGGATATTAGAGTGATGTTTTCATTATTTAATAGGATGGTAAGAAATATATAATGGTTATTAAATGAATAAAATAATATTTTATTAATCCAATTATACTGATATAATTATAATTTTATGGTTATAAAAGGGTTTTAGGAGAAATATATTGAACATAAGTCAGGGGAGTAGATAATACTCATGTTTAGGATTAAATTCTTCTCTTGGATGAATTGGTAAAAATAGATCATTTGAGGAATCTTCATGGGGTAAGATTTTTTGAAACATGTAACATAATTCTAGAAGTGGTATATTAGGTAGGTTTTAATTTATTTTCTATGGGAATGTGTGGCTTCAAATGGGTGGTTGAGAGATCTTATTATTAGTGAAAAGAGGGATGTTTCCATGGAATTGAATGTTGGGTGTGGGGAATTGAAAGAATCGATGATAATAATTTAAGTTAGGCGAGAAAAGGATGGTAAGAAATATTTTTTTGAAATTAATAACATAAAAAAAGTCTTCTATAAGGTCTAACAATCATGTTTATTTAGAAGAATCTAATCCACTTTATGTGACCCCTTTTTACCCTTATTAACCTTAATCCAATTGTGAACCACATAAATTATTTATTTCAAAATAGATATGTTGAAAATCCATAAACAAATACATAAATAATTATTAATAATATATAATATGTTTAATTAAATTAAATTTTAAAGTAAGAGGAAATTATTTTATATAATAAAACATTAAATAAAATGAAAAATGTTGTTTCTCAAAAAAGTTTTTTTTTATAAATTTTTTGTTTTATTCTTATTCACTATAAAATTATAAATATATGAGTAATAATATAATTTTTAAATTTTAAAAATCAAAATAGTGTCCTCAATTAAAATAGAAAATTTCAATTTATTTTTTACAATTAAATAATTTATATAAAAAAAATTATTAAAAAATAGGAATATTAATCACTAAATGGTTTTAATCACATTCCATTTAAAAAAAATTATTTATCATCTAATAATTAAATTAATTATTTATTATCAAAGAACATAAATTTTTTATTTTTTACAATAATAATATTAATACATAATGATTTAAAATATTATGGATTAACTATATTTTTATTCACTTGAGGTTTTAATCTATATTTACTTTTCACAATGAAATTTCAAATTTTATTCTCAGGATTAATTTATATTTATCTTAATTTAAAATATATTTAATCTCCCATTTTTTAAATGTTATGTATGAGAAAATCTATTCAATATAGTTTGTATATAAATAATAACTCTTAGTAAAATATCAGTGTGTTATAATAACTATATAATTTCATTTGATACACATCATACAAATATCAAATGTTATGATAAACATTTAATCATAAAATAAAATCCACTTATTTAAGTTCATACACATTAATAACCCACATTGAAAAAAATACCTTATGTAAATTAATCAAATTATCTCAACTCATTGTGAATCTATCTAAACTCATTAATATTTCGTAAAAAAATTGTTTATTTTTTATCAAACGAAATTTATAGAAGTTAATTTTTATTTTATGACCTACATATTTGAAAATTATATCCTTTAAAAAAAATTACTTCCAAGAATCAAAATGAAATGTAAAGTTAATCATCCAGAAAAAAGTTATTTCTAATCAGGATATATTATTTCTAGAATGATCTTCATCGAAATACTCAAAGCCCCGTATAAACCTTTCCACTATATATATATAATATAAATTAGATTTATTCTCATATAATCCATTTTTTCATAAAATTTAGTTACAAATAGACAATAAATATATAAATATATTATAGGAAAACCAATTTATATTTTTATCATTTAAGTAGATTAATCATAATGAATGACTAAACCATATTTCAGTCATTTTAATAGATTATAACATAACTAGTAACTTCGATAATAATTCAAATGAATTTAATTACTTATTAAATCAGTATATGTGGTGTATTTTAATTACATAAAAGATTTGAATCACAAATTTCTTGAACTCAACTGATAAAATAATCAATAATATACCTAACCACACACTTATTAGGTCAACCTAAATGTTGGGAGAACAATGGAATCAATGGTTTAAGGATAATATTCTATTTATATTATAAACCTAACATAATACATATTCAATAATAATCATACACCCATTATTAAAAAATAATTGTTTGAAATTTCATGTGGAATAATTTTAGGAGTCAATCCAGATACTGAATCTTCACTAATAATCTCACGAGTATACTCAATATGATATAAAATAATATAAATAAATAAAATAAATAAAATAATTAAATATCATCACATCAAATTATACTTTTTGATGATATGAAATTAAAGAAAACTCATATACATGCATTAAGGGGTTTTAATTAATCCACTATGCCTGTTTAATAATCACTATAGAGAGAAATTAATGAAAATTAAAGATTTATATTTTTATTAAACCATGATAAATTTTATAACCATTACATACAATCACTCTTTTCTCTAATAGTCATATATTTAACATAAATTTTTTATTATTACACGATAATGGTTTAATCATTTCATCTACTACACTTTCATCTAAATATAAAGAATAGATATTTACACACCCCTTATAGAAATAATTCAAATGGTATGGTGTTTCAAAGGATATGGTTAGTCCTTTGCCGAGTCTTCACTAATTCACCTAATAAATTATTATTTTTGGTAATAATAAAGATCAATTACACTATAAATGATATGAACCAAACGATGTTATATATTAATAATATTAATTGAAATATATTTCTTAACTATATATATAATATAGTGAGATACACTTCCTCTTTTTTTGAATATGTCATGGTGGATTATTTGGAAAACATAAAATTTATTACCCCAAGATTATGGAAGAATTATCATATTGATATTTTATATCTGTTAGTAGGATAAAATAGAAAGTAGGGGCAAGGGGGAGGGGGTGAATTTCTTTTTTTATAAATAAATTTTTAAAAAGGTTGATTAAAAAATAAAATTATTTTGTAGTAATAATGAAATAAATAAAATATGTAAAATTAGATAAATTTTATATGTGTTTATAAAGATAATGTTAATTCCTTTATATCATGGAAGTGGTCAAATTGAATTTATAAAAGTATGTTAGTTGATGATTAATTATTCAACGAGAATAATAAATATAGTATAAAAAAAAATTAGTAATAAGTTTATCTAAATATTTATCTGATCCTATTCAATACTACCCATCAACTTGAGAGTTCAATGGTATAAATACCTTGGTATCAATGGCAGAAAAAGAATTATCTCTAAAAATTGTAGCTTCTGGACACCCTCTTCAAATTCATAGGGAGCCATGTAACCCTTCAAACTGTTTTAGTAGAGTGTGAACCACTGATGATTAATGTTTTAGGAGAGACATGTTCACTTTTGGGAAATCCATTACATACCACTCACGAATCAATTTGATCAAATGATATATAATAGAGGATGAATAGATTTAAGATAATTTTTTTTAGATAATTTTAATAAATTATAATATGGATTTCAGATATTAAGAGGATTATAGAGAACTATAGGTTTTCCAATAAATTACCTTTTGATATAACATTTATGGAAACTAGTGTGAAAGGAAATCTTCCATAAAGCTAAGTGATGCCTTTAATTGGCTCTAAAAGGATGAATAATTTTCATAAATTGTTAATTGAAATTATTCTTACAAAGAATACACATATAGTCTTTAGGATCATAATAAATAAGCCCTTTGAGAGGTACCCACTTCTCAATTGGACACCTAGAACCCCAACTCGGTAGCTGGTGGCCTTCCTAGTGTAGGGGTAAATAAGAAAAAGACCACTTGAATCACACTACTAGCCAATGGTTGGATATTTGACTTTGGGAATCTAGAAATAATTCTAGGAGAGAAAAAAAATATTGTTCTCCTCCACCAGGTTGTTGGTGGGAGTTCTATAAAACTCGATTATTATATTCTAAGACTCGTACTCTTAAATACTATACCAAAATCACTATCCTTACTTTTTGTGCTTTGGTAAAAATAAATGTAACCTAATTTTAACCTAAAAAACATAAAACATCATAAAAAAATGTTTGGTCACAAATATACCAAAAGACCATATTGGTCTAGAATATTAGATAATTTATACAAACTCTTTCATAATGATTTTTTCCACATTATATCATTTATTCATAAAATGACTTCTTTATAAACCCAATATCTCTTCATTCAACATCTGAATTAAAAACACGAAATATGTTATATTTTGTAATGATCTATAAACCATGTTAATTTTTTTTTTCAATTGATGAAAAATCTTAAAACAATTTGTATGGTGCCTAAAAGAATAATCCTCTTAGTTTATGAGTAGTCATAAAAATATTCCTCTTCCTAAATAAAAATTGATATTAAAATTAAAATATTCTTACCAATAAAATGAAATTCTATACCCACCTATTTTCACAATAAATATTATAAAAATCATAAAATTAAAATTAAAACACATATTTTTTTTATAAATCATGAAAAATTAATGACATTTTTTATAATGTTTCACATTACGCACTTAATATGTATCAAATATTTTTCTTAAAACATAAGCTCATTATCAAACCCTATGAAACTATACATTTTTTTACAAAAAACCAAAAAAAGAATAAATATGTGATTTCGATAACTAGAGGAATTATTTTCATATCACTATTCTAGAAGGATTAACCTTCACACTTACATATTGAATAACATTCATGGTTACAAATAGAATAACCATCATTGTTACCAAGGAAATATCCTTCATGGATAGAAATGTAATAACCATCATGATCAAAAACCAAAAGAAATAATTTCTTATTAATTAGTGTCATATCATTTTACTAGAAATATATTGTGGATAATAGAACCATACATCATCATAAAATCTTCCAAAGAACCATAAAATAATTATAACACAAAAAATATTTCATTTTTTATGTTACAGTAAAAAAAATATTCTTTTAAAAAACAATAAATATTGTATGAATATTAGAAAATAAATTCCATTTAGAATTGTTTTTATGAATGAATAGAAAACAATGAAATATGTGTTTTATTTGGAAAAAAATGTAATACTGAAAATAATTAAATACATAAAATAATTTCTATTGCGGTAGGAAAATTTTTTGACACCATATACGTAAAAATAGAACATTACTTTTTTCTTCATGTTAAAACTATACATATAAAACGCCTAAAATGATTCATTATGAAAACCATTGAAATTAAATAAAAAATGGAAATTAATTTTAATTTATGATTCACTATTTTACATATACAAACATCCATAAAATAATTATAAAAATATTGAAATGGATGAGAGTGATCATGAAAATAAATCTTTGAAACAATTAGAATGTGGTTTTTGATTTAAAGTGGTCGTTTCCTCGACTCTCACTCATCACATACATTCATTATATTCTTTAATAATGGAGTTATTATTTTTTTCCATTTTTTAGAACCTATTTTCATTCTCATTATTCCTATAATTTTTATTAATACAATGTTATTTTCAATTAGTTAATCTATTAACTTCCCATTGAAGGTATTAAAGATATTTATATCATATGTCCAAAATGAATTCTCTAGGATAAATATGGAAAAAAGGTCATTATTTTATAATTTAAAGGTTATTAATTAAGAAATAATTATCAATACAATATGTATATTTTTATTTTGAAACTAATCAAGAATGATCGTTAATAAAAATTATTTACATTACAATCATAGAGACAGTTGGTCATACGTATGCAATAGCAACATTTCCATTTTCCAATGATAATGATGGAATGAATGTAAGTGTTATTTTATAATTAAAAATTATTATTTTATAATAAATATATTATTATATTTATAAATCAATGTATTTGTATCATACATATGATATGGTGATGTAAGACGAAGGGTATCACATCGTGGCGGTGGTAGTCCACAAGTACATAGATATGACATTATCATTTTTTAATGAATGGAATGGTAAAAAAAGTATTTGATATATTATATTTACATAATTATAAATATTTTATGAATATCATATATACATTGAATTTTTAATTATATATATCCCTTAGTTTTTGTGAAGGAAAATTAATTGCATCATTTCATGAGCCGGTAGTCCGACGTACACACGATTGATGGTTTCATTTAGAATTTGATGGATGAAAGAGATGGATGAAGATAATTAAATTGAAAATAATTAAATATTTTTATATAATTGATATTTGTATTTTTATATTAGCATGTATTAAAGATAAATGAAGGGTGTTTAAGAATAAATAAAACTAAAACAATAAGTTAAAATCCATACCTCCTTTTCAAATTTTCTTCTCTTCATTACACCTTAGTCTCACTAAGGATGGTATTATTCGAAGAAAAAGACATGTGAAATGAGGTTAGGTAATATATTAATGGATTTTATATTTATTGTTTTTATGAATATGATTTCTATGTGTGAATAAAATAAGAAATGATATCCCATTTTAGTAGGGATAGGAGGGGTACTCATTAAATTACCTAAAGTATTAAATTAATGTAAATTAATATTCAAGGAGAAATAGATCTATAATATTTTATTCATAATATATTATGAGTATGATTCTAAAAAGTTTGATCTAATAAAATATTTATCTTTTTAGACTATTTTTTGACATTTCATTTTTGTTTTATCCCTCCACTGACTCCATTGATGACTATCGTGATTACAATGTTTTCTATAAATTAAGCCTCAATATACATTCTATAAGGGAAATTATGGAACATAAATTGAACATTAATGGAATTTAAACCATATACAAATCACATGGAAGAATATAACATTCTTAGGAATTTTAATTAATTAAATGAAAGAATATTTATTTTTAAATATCATTTCTTTCATTGTAGGAATTATATAAAATATTATAATAGAATACATGTCTAAATATTGTCAAATTGATATGAAATTACATGGACTATAATATAATGAATATATGGTATTAATATAACAATCCAATATTATTTTGAATGGTTTTTATATCATTTTAACCTTTATCAATTTGATTAACCCCTTGTTTAACCAATTTTAACCATAACCATGATAATGAGTTTTTTAATATTGAAGTGTTCTAATTTAACTTATAGGGTGATAATTTCCTTGTATATGTAAAAAATATAAAATCATGACCATTTTCACCCAATTTATACTATTTTTTAATTTTTATACCTTTTAGTAAAGTTAATAAAATATTATTCAACATTAAATTCTATAAATATCACTTTATGAAAGATTCAGATAACATGGATTTGAAAAAAACATGATTAAAAATTAATTAAAATATAAAATTTCAACACAACATTAATATGTTATATATTTCTTAAATATTTCTAATATACTTTAACTCACACAAAAAAAATTTATTTTTACATTTTTTTAAATATAACTTCATTTCTTTTTCTGTAACGAACACAAGGATTGTGTCAATAATAATGAAGGCTTTATGATAGTAATTTCTTCACAAAAAATTAAATATAAATATATATAATAAGTAGATCAATTATTTTAAAAATATCCATTTACAACTGAACATACCTTTTTTATCCCTTTGCCAAAAATTTATTGATAATAAAAAAAGGAGAATGACTACTAGAAAATTTTATTAAAAAATTATTATTATAGTCAAAATAATAACCAAATAGAAATAATTATCATATATTAGAAATTTAGATGATAATTGATGAGATATAATAATCTTAAAAAATTACAAAAAAAATTATGGTTACTTTTTAGTACTTATCATATTTGTTTAACCTAAATGTACCTATATTACCTTTAGTGTGGAATAAAAATTATATATGTTTTCTATTCATAATGACTATATATAAAATGGAAGAATTTTAAAAATTTCTACCTTATGAATCCAAATTGTCGAATAAATATTTCATGATTTAATCCATAGAACTTTTAGAAATTAATTGAAAATTAAACCCTCAAAAACAGATGAAGAAATGTTTCATTTTAAAAAAATTCCTTTGTCAGTATAAAATAATTTTTATATTGAATTAAAGAAGAAAATTCATTCCTATGAAAGTAATTAGAAATTTTTTAATAAAATTCTTCTTTTAATATTTTAAAATTAATAAAAAATTAACTTTACTTTCTAAATACATTAAAAATACATAAATTTATCTATGAAATTTGAATTTTTCACTATTCATTGAAAACCTGATATTTTTAATAAAATTTCAAAATTTCACCATATGATAATTTTGATGTGTTAATTTCAATGACTATATTATTTTCAGAAAATAAATGTTCTAAAAAGTAATGAAATTAATAATAATATTTTCCCACAAAAAGAAATTGAAATGATTTTAAAAATATATTTTTGAATAAAAAAAGACTTTACTAAAAATTAAGTTCTTATTTCCTCTGAATTAATCAATTTATTCTTATCAATTATTAAAATCATATATATTAATTCAATTAATACTATTCAGACCCATAAACGCAATGAAAAGTTTATGATGGGTTTTTAAACAATAATATTTCAGGGTCCGTTAGAACTTGTTATTGCATATTTTGTTTCATATCAAAAATTTTATTTTTGTTAAAATATTAGGATATTAAATCATACACTTTTATAAATTTCAAACTATAAATTATAAATTTAGGTTAGTAATGAATTGGTTGAAATTTTTAAATACATTTTTTGAAATCCAAAATCATTATTAAAACACTCCCTTGGTAACAGAGAATGGGAAGTTTGAATGCCATATAGAATACCACTTTACTACATTTATAAATATGATAAAATAAGTGGGAAATAAAAATAGAGGAATAGAGGAGAAATGTAATTTCCAAAAATTAGTTGGAATTTATATAGACCATTGATCATAAGAAAGTGAAATATTATAAAAAGTTTAATGACCACAAAACCATTATCTAGTTTTATGTTGAAAAGGCCTTCGATTCATCATAAATGAAGGTAATAAGATTATTATTTTTTTCTTTATGATCCTATTACTAGAGTTAAATAATTATGTTAACATCTAGAATATTAACACAATAAATTATACTAACATGTTAAATATAACTTCACTCTTTAATCAATTTCCACCACAATCTCATCTATTTCCAGAAACACTGACTATTCAAGATGAATATTTTTCATGCAAAGGAAGAGGGTGTTTATTTTTTTATAAAGAACTATTATCTACTTATAATGGAACAAAAAGTCCAAAAAATTGTTATCTATATATTTTTTTATCATTATACATTAAAAACAAAATGTGTTGAACAAGGTAATATAATTACCAAAATAAAGAAACATTCATATTGAGAAATAAAAAATTAATTGGTTAAATTCAATATCAATACATAAAGATCAAATAAAATCATTCTATAAATAAAAATCCATTAAATTAATCAAAGTATTGTGGGAAAATATTTAATCCCATAGATTATAATGACACGATCATTTATTAATCCAAGATAAATTTAACATTTGTCTCCAAATAACATTAGTCACTCAAAAAGTAATATCCCCCCAAAAAATTATTACCAAATAAAATATTCTGTAAGGTATTATAATCATTTCCATAATGAAATTGAATATCCATAATTCTATATAACAATCATATATTCTTACCTATGATAATCTAACATGTAATACTTAAATAAAATCCAAAAATATATTATTTACCATAATCATATAAGGCTCCCAAAATTTTAATGATTTTCTTCTGAAATTCACTTCATCAAAAAATCATGTTTTAATCCCAGAATTATTTATACGTTAAAACATATGTTCCTTATAATATATAAATTATTATATTTCAAATTTTCTAAGTAAAAACTATCATAATATCCAGGACATCATGTAGTTCAGTTGTAGTGGTTTCACCCTTTTCACCCATTGGTAGTGGGTTGAAGCCCCTAAAAATTTCCCAAATACTATTGGTTTCTATATGAGGAATTAGTTATCCTTTTACTAAAATATTTTTATTATAATTCCTATAACGTTCCCAAAAATAAAATGAATATCCTAAAAATAAAATTAACTTCTTCAATAGTAAATAATTTTTTATCCTCATAGATTATCTCATACCTTTCGACTTGTCCCCAAATAAATATAATAGTATTATTTTAAAATTATCATTAATATTAAAAATAAGGGCATCATTCTACTCAACACAAAAAAACTCTTCTTAAAATATCATTATTCACCTTAATAACCCATCAGTTAAAAACAAAAAATGGGTGACTATGTGATTGAACTTATGATCAGTCTCAAATTTCTAATAAAAAATTTAATCCATTGATGGGAATGTGTTCATTAAAAAATTTAATTAATTTATTATATATTTTGAGGCTAAGAAACACCCAAATATGTGTTACTAATGAATAAACATCAAGTGTATTTTAGGATATTGATTATTAGAATAATTTCATATATTCGACATAATTTTTAGAGTTTACTCTTGTTGAAGATTATTTGTTTTCTTAATTATAATGACCATTTCAAAGGTGTGTGGAAGAAATGATTATACCCTAGGTTTCAAGGGGAATGTATGTTGTGGGAACCCTAATATCGACAAGGTTTCGTACTTTTGGAACCATATATTTGGCTTAAATATATGGATTACCGATTTAAAATTTTGGAATAAACCCTACATTTGAGGGACTAATGAATGGTTCATCAAACCTATATTTGGAATCAACTAGACATTTTTTATCATAATTTCAAAGTTTACACTAAATTTTACATTAACAATACTGGAGTTTAAATTTGTAATATTTCTCATGATTTCTACAAATATCTTTACAGAATTAAATATCACTTTAATTATCATTATAGGATTATTCAAAGGCACTTATTCAAAGAATAAAATCATTTAATTTTCAAAGAGAAGTCACAATGTTTTCTGAGAGGTCAAAATTGAGTTCAATTCATGAAAAGTTATTTTATTATTTTTATTTATTAGGATAATTTTTTATGATTTAATTGACCCAAAGTGATCTAATATAGTTATTGAATACTAAGAGTTTATTATTATTATATATATAATAGGAATGTAAAATATATCATTAAGACATCATACCTAGTTCATTAAAGAGATTCAATTTGAAGATACACCTGTTTTAATCCTTTCATGTATGGTCATCCAGTAACTATTAATGTATTTATTTGTTAATTTTTTTTTCTATAGCTTGAAAAAGGATGTATCAAGGCTACACATTAGATATATACATGCTTATCATTTTACAATTGTTTTATCTCCTACTATTTAATAAAAAATTATTCATATCCTTAATTAAATATTATTTTTGCTGTTGTGGAGTCCTATTGAAGATTATTTCATCTACAAGGATCCTCCATAACTAATTGTAGAATTATTATTCAAAATCTACATAAAAAAATATATTTTTCTTTAGATGTGTCCCTAACTCAGACTTAGTCATGGTGGAGTGTCAAATTCTTATACTAAACTATGGATATCCAGGTTACATTTGAAATAACCATAAGGCATTGTGAAAGCTATATTTAAAGGTGTCAACTGCTTGTACTCAGTTGTAGAGGTTCCAAGAAAAATTATTTGCTTGTTAAAATCACAATGCTCATGGAGATATAATTAAGGGAATGTACTTGGGGATTTATGTTTCCCAAACCACTATACATTATTGTGTACTGTGATTTTCGTTTTTTAGTTGTTTAATCTTCATTAAGAGTGAATGAAAGAATATAATTAATTAATTAGAGAATTTTTTATTTTTATTTTTTTTAAATTACCCCATTCACACTTCCTTTTGTTTCTTCAACAAAATCAATCCATCACAAAAACTGTATCAAAGTAATAGATCTATTGGATATATTCCATATTGGAAATAATTGACGTTTCACTTATTTATATCAAATACCAATAATTGGAACCAATTCCTAGACCTTATTAAAAATTTATTATCTCTACCTAATAAGATCATGTAATACCTAATTATATACTTGAGTGGATATATTTTTCTAGATCTAATAAGCAAGAGTTAAAGATCAATATTATGACAAACACATAATGTCTAGTCTTAAAGAAATCATGTCAATGATTCATTCCCCTTATTTAAATGATATAATTTTGGATGAAAAAAAGTATTCATTGTAACATGAGTGAAGAATCATAGAATATGTGTTTATTTTAATTCAGTCATCTCTTATGAAATTGCTAAAGAGAAACCAGATAACTTGAATAATTATCAAGAGAAATATTATCTTATTAATTCAAGAATAATGAATCTTATTTTTCAGATTAGGAACTGATGAATTCAATACAATTTATCATTCTAATACCACATATCAGATAATAAAAACAATCATAGTTTCTTATTAAGGTACACATAATTTCTAACAACTATGTTATAACACTTATAAGAAGATTATTGACACCTTTATAATGTTTTTCAACAATATAATCAGTCATATTAATGGGATTTTGACTTATATTTTCAATGATGTTTCTTCCTTGAGAACTCTATTCTGAAATCAAGTAAATTGTAAAAGATAGTTAGGCTTTTTTTCATCTATGTTTAATAGAATGTGTTTATCTATTCATCAATACACACTTGTTAAAGAGAATAATATGAAGGAACTAATCATAACCATAATTATTTATGATGTTTAGATGTAAGAAGAATCTAAAAATGATATTTCTATTAAACAACATAATTATTCACTCAAAGTATGTAATGTTTATGTTACTAATTATGACTCAAGTCATTCAGATTTAAGTTTTTATTTATCATCCCTTGCTTATAAAATTTGAAAAATTGTATAAAAGGATAATGGATAAGATAAATAAGGATGATGAAAAATATTTCATATTGTAAGAATGCATGAAGAACAGTCATATGAGATTTAAATTTCCATTTTCTAATGTTTAATAGAAAGATAATTATAAACATAAAGGAAATAAATTGATAAAATGAACCAATAGTGGCTCGGATTCAGGTGATGATTCTACTATAAATTATGAAGATAATAATTAAAATCAAAGATTAAATCTATTTCTTATAGATCATGATGATGAGGTACAATATTATTACATTCAAAGTTCTAATTCTGAAATTGTTTCTTTTGATAAACTAAAAAAATATTGTTTTATGCTTCATGATAATTTTTAATCTTTAAATAAAGAGAATATAAAGTTAAGAAAAATAATATTATTTTATTTTTAAGGGTAAATAATTATTATCCAATTAGATTTTAGACTTTAGATAAAACCATTTCAAAAATTCATGAACTTTACAAGATAAAAAAATTAAGGAACTATTATCTGAAGTAAATAATTTAATGAAATTATCTCACATACTTAACAATGTAGAAAACAATTTCAATCAAGTTATTTGTAAACAAAAATGTAATAATAAAGAAATTTTTTGGACTGGTACTAATGGAAAAAACACAAATCATTTATAAAATATATTATTCCATATTCAAAATGATAAATCATACTTATTGTTAAATGTTTTTATTTTGGTATTAATGGAAATTATGCTAGTGACTATAATTTAAAAATCCTTACTTCTTTGGTTTAATGAATATTAATTATTAAAAAAATTATGTGATTATATTTAATGGAAATTATATCAAAAAAAAAATTGGTTTCCTATATCACACGTTTCATACAGTACCAGAACTATAAGCATATGGGTACTGGTAGAAACCTATGTTAGATATTTTGAAAATAAATTACAGTTAACTCCATTTTTATATTTATGATTGGTCTTGTTTAAGGATATATGATGATTTATAGTATTTGAAAATTATAATATTGAAAAACTCTGAAGAATTATTTATATTATTTTATGTGATATATTAATTAGAAGAATTATTTTAATAACATCATGCATAATCCATTAAATTTTATAATCTAGTTTTCTACTAACCATTTGATTTGGATATATGTGAGAGAATAATATATTAGAATTATTATAATAATTCAAAAAGTGAAAACAGTTTTAAAATATTTTCATTCCCTGAGAATCGAATGTTTTTCCACTAATTTATATTTTTTATTACTTATTAGGCTTATATATTAGGAAAAAACTATAATTATAGGGAATTTTAAAATAATACTTTTATTGAAAATAGTATAAGCTAATTTATATTTATTAAATTTTAAGGTCATCCTATTTTCTCTTAATAATTTTAGTCATACAAATCATTCTAAATTATTTTATTCCATAAAATAGTTTTTCAATAATTTAATATTATTCTTCTGTAATATTATCTTATGAAATTTTAGCTTTTGAATTGTAAATTTTTAAATGATTACATTGTAATTTTGTCTTATGGATCCAAAACGACACAAAAAAATATAATAATAAGACACATCCTTATTATTCCTTTAAAAAGTAATCTTATCTCTTTCTCAATCCCTTTAAAAAAAGTATCATCCTTCCTTGAAATGGAAAAAATGTACTCTTATGAATCTAGTATGAGTGACATGAGGAATATAATGATCACATGTTTTTGGTTTTCAATAATTTCTAATAATGATTTGATAAAGATTTAATAAATTAAATTTTTATATATTGTTCTCTTTTAGATTCTTTAATATATCTAATTTTAGAATAATCTGGGTATTTCTTAACGAACCTATAGAGAAATCCTCAATAATAGGAATAAAAATTCATTGGTCAAATGAAGTAGTAGTTTAACAATTTAATTGCTTAAAATAGGAATCCATTTTTAAATTTCACATAAAATCCATCATATTATGTTGGGTTGATATATATAATTCATTCCCTTGTCATAGAATTGGTTCATAAGTTTAATCTTCTAAAATTTGAAGTATTTAGGTTGCATGAATATCTTAAAGGATCTAGGAAATATTTCAATGAATTGAAAACATAATCCATTTTAGATAAAGAATTTGAGAATCTTCAATGAATATATCAAATAAAATATAAAAGATCAATTTTCAATGAATATATTGATGCATTTAAAGTGGAAAAATTAATCCAATTTTTTTAGATGAAATGATAATTCTAAATAAAATTTTTCTAAGCTCAAATTGTTTCTTGTTAAACAAATTGTTTTCTTAAAGAGATTAAAAATAAATAAATCTTCAATAAAGAATATAACTACTGTTAAGAGTTATAACTATAATAGTTAAAAGATTTCAGAGTTTGGAATATGATGTTCACCTTAATATATATAATAAACTTACCTTTTTTCATATTACACCTTTGACCATCTGATCCATTGCAAATTTAAAAAAAAATTAAAATGTTTTATGTTGTTTCAGATTTATTTTCTATTTACTAACTTTCATGAGTCTATATTTAAACTAAGTCATTAATTAATGTTCTTTATTTTTTAAAAATGATGTTTTCTAATAAATATTTTAACATGTAAAATGTGTATTAATATTTTTCCTAATGTCTTTCAGATATATCATAAGGGGAGGAATATAGGGGATACATATAGCTCTTGTATTTCTCTTTTGGAGAATATATATTTTATTTTTTGTGGGAGGAATATACTGGATATGAAATAAAATTATGTGGAAATCATTTTAATAATTTTTGTCGGAATTATTTTTTAGTATGGATAAGAAAACAATTCTATCATTAATTATCCTATGAGGATATCCTATAATACACTTTAGAATAAATATAGTTATTTTTTAAAATTATTTTATATCTTGGTGTTATGAATAATTTAATTAAATCTTATATATTTGTATTTATGTTTATATGGGGTTTTTTATCACCAAAAGGGAGAGAATGTTAGTTCTGTGTTGATCCTATAATTTTATTAACTTCTTCTTCATTTTAGTGGTCACAAACACCCACAAATATATTCTTAATGAAATTATATTAAGTTGATTTTAGGAAAATTATAATAAGGAAATTTTATTTTATTCTATAATAATTGTAGACATTAAAATTGGGGATGTTTATTTGTTTTCAAAATAATATCGTTCATTTGAATGGAGTTTGGAAAAACTATTTGAACCAAATATTTTATGATATTCATAAGGTTTGTGAACCCTATATTCAGAAAGGAAATGTATATTTGGAAACCTACATTTTGAATGAATGTATGATTCTTCATTGGAAATTTTGGAATCAACCATACATTTTAGGAACCATTTTATGGTTCATCAACCATTATTTTTTAATGAAACTTATCTTTTCAACTATAAATTCAAATTATAACCTAATTATTACTCAACAAACAATGGAGCTTAAATAATTGTTATTTATTATGATTTCTATAATTAAAATTGTAGAATTAAATACCCATTAAATTTTTTTATAGATATATTTAATTCCAATATTCAATATATGAAAATTTTCTTATATTGGAGTGATGTTAAAACTTTATCTAAGAATTTAAACCAACTCCAAATCTTGGCTAGTTGTTTTGTTATCTGGATTTATCATACTATTTTTAGAACCTAGGTCACTTAATGAGATCCAAGATCCTTGCTAAATACTAACATTTTCATCTTCTATAAATTTATGAATAGTATTAATAAATTACATTATGACAACATCCCTAATTCTATAAAGATTTACACTTCAGATACATACATGTTTTGATTATTTTATTTTTGATTAATGTGTTACTAATACTCTATTTTGTTGTTAATATTTTGATTCTACTTGAAAAAAGGATCTATTAGAGAAACAAAATACTTACATACATGTTTATCATCTTATAAATATTTTATCTACTTCTATTTAATGAAAAAGGAAGCCTACAAGTCACTGAAGATTATTTTTTCACATTTTGAGTTCTAATGAAGTTTATTTACTAAGAAAATATAGCCATATGAAAATATTATGAATATGTATTAAAAAAATTACACTGGGGTGATGGTTAGGGTCAAACAAAAAGAATTTCCCTCATCCATAAAAACATATTCTATATATCATTGTACAACATATCATTTCCATAATCAGAGTCACCAATAGTCTCCCACTCAAATTGATACGTGTCCCAATTTAATATCCTAAGGATATATTTATCCACCTTCCATGTTTCCTTAGAATATGATCTAGAGGACACAATCCTAGGAATATTAGAATAATACTTATGTGGTCTCCTCTTTGAGGTGACAGAGGTGAAACCCTCCTTATGAACCACCATTTTCTTGTCACATAAAATTAAATCCTTGTAAAGGGCATGACCACCACTACCTAAATCCCAAGAAGGGGCCTTAATAGTCCCTATTTCATCCTTATAATTTCCCCCATTTCCAAGATAATTTAGATGACTGAAAAAGATTATGGATTTCATGACTACAGTCAACATGCTATTGTGATTCATTATGATTAAGACATAAAACTAAGGGGGATCAGGGAACATCAATTCCAAAGACCATGTTGGGGTGTCCTCAACTAATGTATCCCATTTTTCCAAGTCAATATATGAATTAGAGTGGCCACCATAATATCTCTTTGGTGTCACATCCACAATAATTCCTTTTCATTTTAGGTGAGAATCCTGGGAATCAAAATTACCAGAAATAAAAACATTAGCCACCATTGTGTAGGTTCTGGTGTAGGAGAAGCGTGTTTGAGGGTTTGCACTACTTTAATTTTATCATTAACAATGATTAATCTGAGATCCATCATGATAATAAAATTCTGGATCTTCGAAATAGAATGAAGAACGAAAAAGAAAGAGGGAGTCCCAAAACCATAAAGATATGATAATCGTATGTTGGTTATAATTAATTTAATTAATTGAAAAGAATTATCTTGATGGAATTATTTCTTCATTTATGTCTCTGGTCACTATCCAATGTGATTCATCATTGCGTCATAGATTCCAAGTGTAGACATCCTCTAGTGGTGATACACACGTGCTCCATGTATCTCTGGATGTCGCCCAAAGGATATCCGAGTGCTAGCGCGAAAGAACCTTTTCTAGCAATATCTGCCTTATATTTCCTTGATCTTGTGGTGGTGGATATCTCTCAGTATTGAGAGCATTCTTGGAGGTAGGAGATCTTTCAACATTGAGAGAACTCTTCAATATTTTTCTTCACAATGATTCTCACTGGAAAAGTGTTGGGGTTGTGAGGATATTTATAATCAGTTTTGAGGTTATAGATTTATGAAAATAAATAAACACATTACGCGTATTATTTATTTCAATAAATATTATTGAAAACCCCCATGTAGAATGATTAATTCCTTGACATGCGCCCACACTGATTATAATAAATATCATTTAATAAACTGATATTTTTCCCTCAAAATCCTGACTGGAAAAACTACAGGGCAAGTAATCCTTAATACATGGTGTGTACTCTTTTTCTATTAAAACTACATGGAGTTTACATTCAATGTACACAACATGTTTATCTTGTTTAAATTTTTCTTTATTTCCTCGACCAAATTTATTAGACCTTGAGTAATGGCCATTTATTTATCAAATAAATGTAACTACATTACTCGCTAATAAATATACATTATTTTGCCCACAATATATTCTCTCGAATAACTAGTGTCGAAATAAATGCGATACAACATCCTTAATTAATTATTAAACCAAAATCAGGAATAATCTTTATTTAACTTGTTAAAAAAAATTTAACTGAGATACATGGACACACTTAGTGTGTGACACTCTAGGCCTCTTTCCCAGTATCATTAGGCAGAGCCTGCCAAATTTCCAAGGTTAGCATCTAGAAAAAAGCCAAGGAAACCATAAAAAAAGTTAACGCCACAATGACATGTCACCTCCTACGAACGCTTACAGTGTAATATAGTACCTTTGGCACGATATCTCTAATCAAGCGGGTTACATGCTAGTGCCATCAACCCATGGGGTTGATTATTATTTCTTTGACTTTTGGGAATCAAACTCTCCCATACTATAACATGGACAGTGATTTATTTATGTTATATCAATTCCATCAAAGGGCTTGAGATATCTACTTATGTTATGGAACATAAGGGACAAATCCTTTCTCTCATTATCTATTAATACAGTATTACTCGTGACACACCCAACGTATCCTACCTCACTGCGAACAATGTGTCATCATAGTTTTCGTCAATACATCAAAGTGCGTGAGTTGTGATACCCATTAATAATAATATTAAAGTATAAGGACCTATACACATGACCACAGTTAGGAACACCGAATGACACTATGAAATGTGGATTTCCTACTAGTTGGTCACATTCTCATAATATCCACATAGATATTACCAAGGGTGGACACCATGAGAAGGTTCCTCGATGTTTTATGAGTCCTCATTACTAATGGCATGTATTAGTTGTGTCCCTAAAATGACATCATCCAGCCATAGAACATATATTCAATAACAGAGTTATGGTAATTACGAGTTCTCATCATAGTAGGGATCCACTATGACCCTTTAATGCAACTGCTATCCTTAGGAATGTATCACAGGAATTGTCATGCAGAAGAACAATGAATATGTGACAAGGATTATATTAATAAATAAAGTACAATGTAGTTGGTTCTGGCCACCAACTCCAACAGACTCCAATATGGACTAGAGCGAACTACTAACAACCTTTTACCCGCTATCTCCCATGTGATATTGATGCTTCTGCTGAGATAGACCTTTAGTCATGGGGTCCACCACGTTCTCTTCTGTGGACACTCTGATCCCTGTAACTTCACCACTTTGATATAAATTCCTCAAGAGGCGATACTTTTGGAGCATGTGCTTTGTCCGTGGATGTGACCCTGGTTCTTTCGCAAGAGACACCATTGCAATATTATCACAATACAATGTGATAAGATCTTTTCAACTAGGAAACACATCAGGCTCCTGGACAAAGTTTCGAATCCAGATGGATTCCTTTCATATATCAGAAGCCACTATATATTTGTAATCCGCTGTAGAATCAGTGACAACTGGCTTCTTTGAACTCTTCCAACTCATAGCTCCTCCATTGATACAAAAAACATATCCAGATTGTGACTTCTGATCATTATGATCTGTCTGAAAGCCAGCATTAGCATAACCTTGGATGACAAGATCCTCGTCTCCTCCATACACCAGGAACATATCCTTAGTTCTTCTCAGAAACTTATGGATAGTGAAAATAACAGTCAAATGTTGTTCTCCTGGATCTTTTTGATATATTCCTACCATGCTCAGCGCAAAAGGAACATCAGGCCTGGTACACAACATGCAATTCATTATGGATCCTATAGCCGAAGCATATAGGATATTACTCATTCTATCTTCCTCTTGTTGTTTCCAAGGACACATTTTCATAGAAAGATGTTTTCCAGGTGACACTGGAACCAATGCTCTCTTGCATTGTTCCAAAATAAATTTCATTAGTATCTTGTCAATGTATGTAACCAAACTTAGTCCAAGCATCCTCTTAGATATATCGAGAATGATCATGATCCCTTGAATGTAGGTAACTTCACCCAAGTCCTTCATAGAGAAACACTTGTTCCACCAGTCCTTAACTAACTATACGATTGGTACATCGTTACCAATAAAAAATATGTCATCAACATATACTACTTAGATAACAATTGAATTCCCATTAAACCGCTTATAAATACATGGCTCACATTCGTTCTTAATGAAACCAAATTTCTTTATGGCTTCATCAAATCGAATGATCCATGAGATGGATTCTAGCTTTAATCCATAAATTGATTTCTGTAACTTTCAATCCCATTTGGCTTCACCTGGTGTCACAAAACCTTCTAGTTGTGTCATATAGGCATCTTCCTGATGGTTTATGTTATGGAATACCATTTTGACATCCATATGCCAAATATCGTAGTAATGGTAATCTACTATGGCATGTATGAGTCTTATGGATTTAAATATGGCAACTGGTGAAAAGGTTTCATCAGTCAATTCCTTGACGTTGTCTGAATCATTCAGCCACTAGCCTTGTTTTATAGGTGCTAACTTGACCTTACATGTCCAGATTTCTCTTTAATACCCATTTGAATCCAACAGTATTAACATCAACAGGATCATCGACCAGAACCCAGACTTGGTTTTGATACATGGAATCCATCTCAGAATTCAAATATTCTAGCCATCTTGCAGCTTATGAGCTTTCTAATGCTTCTTTATAGGATATAAGTTCGTCATTGTCCAACAATAATGATTCACCATCCTCGGTGACTAGGAAACCAAATATCTCTGGTTCCCTTACCTCTTTTAAGCTCCTACGCAGTACTTGTGTTTCTGGAACCTCTTCCATGGGGACATGTGGAACTTGTTCCTGTACCAACTCCTGTGTATCTTGAGAATCAACTTCATCAAAGTCAATATTTCCCCCACTATCCTTTTTAAGGATGTGATCCCTCTCAAGATAGACGGCTTGCCTGGTGACTGTCACTTTCTTGTCTTGAGGGTTATATAGGTAATATCAATTTGTTTCATTGGGATATCCAATAAAGATACACCTCATGCCTCGGAGTGCTAGTTTGTTGACTAAGAAGGCCTTAACAAAAACCTCGCATCCCCATACACGTGTATGAGAAAAAATGGGGTTTTTTCCATTCCATAACATGGATGGAATTCAATTTTCCACCTTAGTTGGTACTTGGTTTAATTTTTATTCTACAGTTTGGAATGAATATCCCAAAAAGGATAATGGAAGATCTGCATGACTAATCATTGACCTTACTATGTCCAACATGGTGCGGTTCCTCTTTTCAATAACACCATTCCATTGCTTTGTATAAGGAGGAGTGGTCTGAGATAGAATCCCAGACTCCCGTAGAAGATCGATGAACTCTTGTTTTAGATATTTTCCACCTCGATCAGATCAAAGTTTCTTTATCTTCTTACCAAGATGATTATGTACTTCATTATTGAATTGCTGAATTTTTTATAAGGATTCCAAAATATACCTCATTATGTAGACATATACATATCTACTAAAATCATCAATAAAAGTAATGAAGTAAGAATATCCACCTCTAGATTCTACTATAAATGGTCCACACACATCCGTGTGCACCAATCCTAGAAGCACTGTGGCCCTTTCACCTTGTACACCAAAAGGCGGCTTGGTCATTTTACCTTGTAAACATGTGTGACATCTATCAAGTGGTTTTAGCTCAGTAGAGTCTAAATATCTATCTTGGCAGAGCTTTGTCAAGTGTTTCTTGTTTACATGACCGAGACGATGATGCCAAAACTGGGTGATGTATGAGTCATGTGAGTTTGTTTCTCTATCGATTTCCAACACTTGGTTTTTGTAATTTAATACATACAAACCATTATTTAAATGTTCCATACCATAATAGACATTGTTCTTATAAAAAAGACAACCCATATTTACAAAAATAAAAATAAATCCATCCATATCCAAAAAAATACAGAAATTATGTTCTTGGTAACCCTAGGCACATAATAATAGTAATGTAAAACCAAAACCATCCTAGCTGGAAATGAGAGGTGGTAATCACCAATGGCCAACACAGCCATCCTCGTTCCATTTTCATCTCGAAGATCCACCTCTCCTCTAGAAATATTTCTAAATCTACTTGGTTCCTGCATTTTAATATAGATGTGATCCCCACAAGCTGTATGTAATAACCGATGTGTAGAAATGGAAAGATTACACTCGATTAAAAACAAACTATTAGTGCCCCCATGCTTTTGGGAGTAGTTCCTCTTCCAGTGGCCTTTCTTACCACATGAAAAATATTCTTCCTCCCGTTCCATGACCTACCTCTAGAGCTTCCCCTTATTGGATGGACGGTGCTTGGGGGATTCAGACCGTTTATAAGTCTTTGGCCCCATTGCGTTTTCCTTCCTTTTCATATTCACTATAAGGAATGTGGATTTTTCACACCCCATGTCCTTATCTACTTAGAGAATTAAGGTTATAAGCTTTGATAGACTCTTCTCATTGTTTCTCATGTTATAATTGACAATGAAGATAGAGAAGGTCTTGGGAAGTGATGATTGGATGAGATCTGTACACAACTCATCCAGGAACTTAATCCCTAATATGTATAGGTGTTAAATGTAGCCAATGATCATGACTACATGAGACCCAGCTGGTGAAAAATATCCAAAGATTATTTGTAAACAAAGAATTGGAGATCTCATGTCTCTCTTATCTCACCTTCTTTTGGTAGAGATTTTTAAGGTGAGACATCATGCTAAACATGTCCGTGTTTTTATGTTGCTTCAAGATCTCATTATACATGGCCGATATCATGAAACACTGGAAATCAAAGGCATTATCCATGTGTTTCATATAGAGAGATAGTTCCCCATCACTGCCCTATTTTCTTGGCACAACTGGAATAGGCTCTTCTAGCACATACAAATTCCCCTCATGGAAAAGGATGACGTGTAAACGCGTCTTACACTCTTGGAAATTGGTGTTGGTGAGAAGGTTTTCTTTCTCGATTATGGTTCACAATGATATGATTGAAGAAATATTTCTTTCCATTTCTACAATTTCAGAAGAAAAAAGGATTTAGTACTTTATTATAAAAACTGAGAAAAATAAATAAACTAATACTTATTAGTCTCCAACTATTTTATCGAAATCCAATACCCCTCACCATTGACTTCAAAATATTCTATTGCCTAAATATTCTAGTAGAAAGGATCTATATTTCCCTTACCATTACCCCAACTAGGGTTATTCAATAAACATAAATAGTTTTAGGTAGGCATTCCAAATTCCAAATTCATTAACATGAAGATCCTTGATCCGCTGAGTGGACTCCCCAATCCTAGAATCATTTTATTTTGGATTTCCTCAACCTTTTCCTCTTGGTCACACCTAGTCCTACTGTGGCAGTCAACCCTTGATGTGAACCAAGTCAAGCCAACCCAAAACCATGAATTACAATTCCCCAATAATTTAAAGCACCCCAATGAGGGTTGGTCAAGCACTTTGAACTATGGTTCCATTATTCTAACCATGATTATGGAAGGATATGCAGACTTAATATTTATTTGAGGGATTTTATCCTTATATGTAGATTTTCAATTTATTATCTTTGATCACAAGCTTGTTAATGTTAAGTGGGATATAAATAAGTGATTAACCATGTCTAAGATAATATTTACACATAAGCCAGTCTTATTTTAGTTCCATCTTGCATGCTTGTTGAATTCATTAGTTGTATGATTGTGACAACACACCCACAATAAATATACCATGAAATTGAAATAAATACAATAAATGGTATGATCATAAGATTGTTCTATTGGTTAGTTTATCTAGTGGTCGATAAAATAACCCATGACCTAGGGGAGAAACACATTGAACCTTTGGGGATCGTGTTTATACCTTTCCACCTGTCCAACTTTGTATCTCCCTGGATTGGTTTCGCCTTGGCTCCGGACTTGAGCCACCTCTATTAGCTTGGGAACTCCAACCACTACATTTTCATTTATCTCACATGCAGTTGAGGGGTAAAAAAGGGTTTTTCATAAAAGAATCCTTGGGTGTGCCTGCCCTAAATATTAATGAGGAGATGGCTCGCCTGCCAAAAAATTTAATTTTAATAAATAAATTAAAAGAAACCATTAACATACAAAGGTCTTGGTCTGGCTCATGATCATCCATGAATGTAATGATATAACGCATTAATAAAACTAGCATTCAATTATTTAATCGTTGTTGTTTAAGATAAATCATGCTCGAATCAATTAATTATCTTTAATTAATAAATCCTTTTATGTTAAACCCTTTTCTGAATTTCCTTTAGATTCTCATCCATAATAATTTTAAACAAATAAATTCATTTAAAATTATCCTTGTACGTAACTAGTACCTTGGAGTCCTCCCTGTGAATTCTCATTCATTACACAGATGTTAAATTAAACACATATATATAAAACACCTATCACGTGTTGTGCCTCAGCTTTACACTTGTACTATGGTACATGTCTCAAGGGTTTGTATAATATAATAATAAATTTTAATAAATCTGCATAATTTTTATAAGTAAACGGCGTGTAGTTCCGACTACACGGCATGTAATTTTGTTCACATTCCATCCAAAGTACACGCCCAAAGACATGGCGTGTGGATATAATTTGGAAAATTTTAGAGTACACGAAGTGTTCTTTTGGAAACATGCCGTGTAGTAGCCGCGTTACATGGTTTCCAACCGGGAAAGCCGTGTATGGGGTACATGGTCCAACCCTATCCTGAAGGGACTAAAAATTGTGTTCAGTTGGACCACACGACATATAATCCATAAATAATTTTCCACTTGTTCCTAGTCCACACATAGTGTCATAAATGACTTAGATATGATCTAATACACAGCCTGATTTGGTGGTTCATTCAATGCATTGAACGTAGACTACACGATGTGTACTTCTGAATACACATCGTGTATTCTAGTGTTGTACAGACAGGAGAATTTGGAAACTCTATATGAGTTACTCTATTTTATTTTAATCAAAATTAAATGTAAAAGTACTTTTTTTTAGGTGGATGAGAAATGATAGGGGAGGTACAGATCCTGAGATTTAGATTTTTAAGAACGGTTTACTTGAATTGAAAGAACTAAATTATTAAATGCATAAATCACCATTGAAAAACTAAATAATTATAATCAACTATATGACCCCTCTTGTAGAACTTATAGGTTCTGGGCATAGCGGAAGTGCATTGGTGGGTTTCCCGAAATTAATTTTAATGTTAACAATGATCAATTTGAGATCCATCATGATAATAAAATGCCAGATCTTCAGAATATAATGAAGAACGAAAAAGAAATAGGGATTCCCGAAACCAAAAATATAATATCATAATATTTTGGTTATAATTAATTTAATTAATTGAAAATAATTACATTGATATAATTATTTCTTTATTGATGTTTCTGGTCATGATCTGATGTGATTCATCATTGAATCACAGAATCCAAGTGTTGACTTCCTCTAGATGTGATCCACAAATGCTCCACGTATCTTTGGATGTCACTGAAGGGATATCCGGGTGCTAGGGTGGAAGAACCTTTACTTGCGAAGTCCGCCTTCGATTGCCATGATAGAGTGTTGGTGGATCTCTCTTGGTCTTGAGAGTGTTCGTGGAGGAATGAGTCCTTTCAGCCTTGAGGGAACTCTCCAGAATTTTTGTACACAATGACTCACACTCGAAAAGTGTTGGGGTTGTGAGGATATTTATAATCGGGTTTGAGGTTATAGAGTTATGAAAACAAATTAACGGGTTATGCATTTTATTTATCTCATTAACTCTTATTGAAAACCCCCATGTCGAATGATTAATTCCTTGACATGCGCCCAAACTGATTATAATAAATATAATTTAATAAAATTATATTATTTCCTCAAAAATCCAACTAGAAAAAATACATGTCGTGTAATCATTAATACATGATGTGTGCTCATTTTCCATGAAGACTATACGGCCTGTACATTCAATGTACATGATGTCTTTTTCTTGATTTCATTTTTCTTTATTTCCTCCACTAAATTTATTAGAACTTGAGTAATTGCCATTTATTTCTCAAATAAATGTACCTACATTACTCGCTAATAAATACACACTATTTAACCCAAAATATATTCTCTCGAATAACTAGTGTTGAAATAAATGGGATCAGGAATCCTTAAATAATTATTAAACCATAGTCATGAATAATCATTATTTAACTTATTAAATTAATATTTAACTAATATACATGGAAACACTTAGTGTGTGGCCCTCTAGGCCTCTTTCTCAGTGACATTAGGCGGAACCTGCCTAAAATACAAGGTTATGGTCTAGCAACATGGCAAGTCACCCATAGAGAAAGAAGTTAACGCCATAATGACATGTCACCTCCTACAAATTCTTTCCGTGTAATATAATCCATTTGTCACGATATCTCAAATAAAGTTGGTTTCATGCTAGTGCCATCAACCCATGTGCTCGATTATTATTTCTTTGAATTTTCGGAATCGAACTCACCCATACCTTACCATGGCCATGGATTTAATTAGGCTATATCAGTTTTATCAAAGGGCCTGGGATATCTACTTTCTTTATGGAATAGAAGGGACAAATCCTTTCTCCCAATAACTACTAATGCAGTATTACTCGTGACGCACCCAACGTATCCTACCTCGCTGTGAATAGTGTGTCATCATAATTTTCGTCAATACATCTAAGTGTGTGAGTTGTAATATCCATTAATAATAATCTTAATGTCTGAGAACCAATACACACGTTCGTAGATAGGAACATCCAATGACATTATGAAATGTGGATTTCCTACTGGCGGGTCTCGTTATTATAATATCTTCCTTGATATTACTAAGGGCACACATCATGAGAAGGTGCCTCAATGTTTTATGAGTCCTCACCACTAATGGCCTGTATTATTTGTGTCCCTAAAATAACATCATCTGGCCATAGAACATATATTCAAGAACAGTGTTATCAAAATTTCGGGTTCTCATCATATCAGGGATCCACTATGACCCTTTAATGCAACAGTTGTTCATAGGAAATTATCACATGAATTGTCACGCAGAAGAACAATCAAGATGTGATAAGTCTTTTATTAATGAATAAAGTACAAAGTAGTTGGTTCTAGGCCACCAAATCCAACATGTTGAAGTTGGTTATTTAATTGAAATATTAGAATTTGACAATCCCAGATCCTTCATCTTTGACATCTTTTTATAGTGATTTGATGGATTACCTCTTATCCAACATTAATATCATGAAACATTTAGCGACATTACTCTAAAGTGTTCCTAGTAGCCATAAATATATTGCATAAAAGAGGTTTTTTTCATACTCAACATCTATATGGATGTTATCAGATGTAGTATTTGAAGATAATTTTATATATTAGTTCTTACAAAAACTAAAATCTAAATCAGTATTCTACATTTACATCTATATTAGTATTTTTATAAGATTATTGGACTTCTCATACACATTAATAGAGGAATTTCATCTTATTTTATTATGGTTTGGATATCAATGTTCCTTGTAAAATATTCATAAGGCCCTATAAAATCTTGTTGAATGGTGTCAAGTACCTACACTCAGTTGTAGTGGTCCTCTAAAAAGGACATTATAGTGAAAATCACCAAGATTATTAAGATAATGTTGGTGGAGTGGACCAGTGGATTTATATTCCCTGGGCAGCTATATAAAATTATGTGTTATTCTATTCTATGTTTTTTCTTATTACTTATATTTAATAGGAAAGATAAGAATGGTATCGAATCATGAGGGACATTTTAAATATTTCATGTTTTTTAAGGAAACAATCCCCCCTCTTTTTTCGTCATCTTCATCGTAATGAAACAACATCAATAACACTTATGTTAAAATCAAATGAGAAAAACCAGGACTCCAAAGTTAGATATATAATGACATGATACAAAATTAAACATCTAATGATCTGTACTACCAGATTATGTTATAAAATCATTGAATTTAAATTTATTGATATGATAGATAATTTTGTAACCCGATTTTAACCATCCAAAACATAATGAAAATTTGATCACTTAAGAAAATAATTTTTTTTAGTGAATTAAGAATAACATTTCAATAATGAACATTTCCACATAGTATCAATTTTTACCAAAAAACAAGTTCCTCATAAATACATGTTTTCTTCATTCAAGGTAACATCCATATCTAGAACATAGAAATTGTTATCTTTTCAACTATTCCTTAAATCCTTTTAAAGGCATTTTAAAACATGGGATGAGACCAAAAGGATTAGAACGTGACATAAAAATTAAAATCTATTTGTCCATAAATACACATAAAAGATATAATTTTTCAAAATAAACATTTTTATGAAGATAAACATATTATTACCATGTAAATGAATTTTTTAACTAATTATTCTCATAAAATATTTCAAAATAAATCATAAAATAATATAAAACTCAAAATGTTTTCTATAAAATGATGAAAAAATCAAGAAATATTTTTCTAAAAGTTTTACTTTAGACTCTTAGGATGTAGAATATACATTTCATTAAATATAATATCATTATATTACCTTTAAATGTTAAAATAGTTTTATAAAAAATCACTTAAAGCATAAATAAATAATATAGGTAACATGGGGGATATTTTTATTATCAATCTTGTGAATGTATTGAACTTAATAGTCACATATAGAATAACTTTGACAGTTACAAATAGAATAACCTTCATGATTACCAATGGTATAACCATCATAGTTAAAACTGTAATAACCATAAATTTTAAAATCACACATAAATCATACACAATGTATTAGAGCACAATCACAGACCTAACCATACTTAATTTATTATAAACCTAATATCATTACCAAGAACCATAAAACAATCAGAACATATAAATTGTCCATATTTTCAACATCATAGCCATAATAATATTTGTTTCACACCTAGCCAAAAAATTTGTGAATATTATATATTTCATTACATTTAAAACCATTTACGAAAATACAATGAAAGATTGGAAATATTATATTTCTTTGAATAAAAATTATACTCGATTAAAGTAATATAATGATATAATAATCGTTTCATAGATGGTAAATAATTTTTATTCCATATATGTTAAAATAGAGCATTGTATCTTTATTTTTCTAAACAAATACAGTATGATATATTTAAAAATATTACTTTTGAGAACATATGAATGTTAATTAAATAGACATAAAATGTCCTTTATAATTCATAAATTTCAGTATAACGACGCAAAAAAATTATTTTAATGAATATAGAAATGGAATAGAAATATATAGAAAATAAATTATTAAAAAATTTAAAATGATGGTTTCAAAATAATGTTTCCCTTACATCAAGTCTGAACCATAACATATATTCCTTATCTTCCTAATTAATAGAGTTTTGATGTAGAACTATTCCTAATAAAAATTTATATAATAATTATTCCAATTATTTTATTTAATTAAAATTTATATTTAATTACTTATTCAATTATGTTCGCATTAGGTGTTTTAATGATATTTATCCCAAATGTCAAAAATGGTTTTGGTATGTTTACTATGGAAAAATTGGAATTGAATCATTTTTTAAATATTAATAATTATGATAAAATTATACATTATTATATAATATATTCTATTAAAACAAATAATGAATGATGGTTTTGAAGAATATTCTACATTACAATTATATATAATGTAGGATATATATAGGCATGAGTAACATTTCTATTTATAAATGATCATTATGGAATTAGTAACATCATGTTACTTATTTATGAATTCATTTAACATTTTTTTATCATTCTATAGTTAGAGGGTTATTTTTATATTTTATCAAGTGAAATTTGGAAATTTTGGAGGCCTAATGGTCTATTAATGGTTGGTTCCTAGTTAGAGATAACATTATAGTTTTTCCTAAGAAACCATTCATCTATGTTCGAGCCACTAGAGGGGGGTAAAGTTTATCCAAAATGTACATCCATCACTTCTCATATATTAACCCCTTAATAGAGATGATATACATGGTTGATTTATGGATAAAGTAGCCACACTACCTAACCGTTCACCCTAAATATAAGCCCAAGGGAGATTCATGGTTCATTTACACAACTTCTTCTAATAATGTGGCCTTTCCCAAAAAACCATATGTGCATTTATTAAATATAAAAATAATTATTTTAAAAATCTCTAACCCCTATCTAAGATTCATAATCACATCATTAAACTATAACATAATTTATATGATTTTGAGGTCTCCAATGAAGTTATTTTGTACCCTAAAACCCTTTTCGTTGTGGGATAGATGTGGTGTCAATATCATTCAATGTCTCTTTGGAAAGTGTATCTCCTTATTTGAGATTTCATTAGATCTCTCCTCTTTTCCTTCTTATTTATTGATATATCATTAGGTAAATTTTTATATAT
Organism: Viscum album; assembly: GCA_963277665.1. Lineage (NCBI taxonomy): Eukaryota > Viridiplantae > Streptophyta > Magnoliopsida > Santalales > Viscaceae > Viscum > Viscum album. The sequence continues at coordinate 514,112,653 of OY728145.1, forward strand.
ACTATGTTGTTTTGGATCATGAATCTAGTTTGTGTTCTGAGATCTTCCTATACATGTTTCTTCATTGTATTTTAATGTGGTAGGTGTTTTGCATTGCGTTTCCTTGGTTTAAAGAGAGATTTCTTGACTCAAAGGGTTAATTCCTTGATTTCATATATTTTTATATAAATTCCCTTGTGATATTCATTTAATTTAAGGGATATATAATTTTCATGGGTTTTTTGAATGGATTCATGTTTTTGAAGGGGAGTTTCTTTAAAAAATCATTTCTCACACCATGTGTTTGTTTAAATACAGAATAGTTGTTGGGATATGGAATTGGATTTTAAAAAATTGAACCACATTTGAATGGATATGAAACATCCTTAGAAATTTTTTTATGGTTTTCAAAATATAATTGGAAATTTGGACACATCATAAACCTTGGGGGCCTCGATAAAGAGAAGTAGACTTCCTTAGCATGTGTGCAACTATATAGGGGTTATTAGTCATATCAATGAACTATTGAAGGACTCTATATTAGTCAGATTAAATTTCTTTTATTTTCCCAGTAAATATTTACCCATGGGATATGTCCCGACTGATAGTGCCTTTTCATTAATAGTTGTTTATCAAATAATGTGTTTTTGTCATGGATTTTTGCTCACAAGTTTTTATATAAGATTTTATCACATTTCATTAAATAGTGTGATTTCATTGATATATGTTTACATGGGTACCTTATGGCGTGTGTATATTATTTTACACTTTATCACTTCTAATTATCATATTTCTATAGTGACAACATGGATTAATTAACTTAAGACCAAAGAAAATTTTATTTATAAGCACTTTTCGATTTATCAAATCTGATATGTGAAAAATGTTTTTAAAAAAATCTACAAATATAGAATTTTTTATATTATAAATTGTATAGATTATATGGTGGTATCCTCCTAGGATTTCTTCTCATATCCTACTTTGGAATTGTATAAGTTTCAGATGTTTTATTATAGAATATAGTTAAAGGTAATGTCATCTTGTTTCCTGATGGATTCTCCTATTATTTCTCACATTGTTTCAGTTTAGTTTGAGTGTGAAGATGGGTAACATAGATACATTGGGTTTTTTATGATTCATATTTTTTGGTATTTTCTTATTGGTTTGGTTGTGTAGATTTGGTTTTATATTATTTTCATCAACATTTTCTAATTTTTATGTGATTTTTTAGTTACATTCTTGAATGGTTTCCTTAATCTTTGTTTTACCTCACCATGACAAGCTGACTCAAGTAATTTGTTTAGTAGAATCTGGCTGATTCATTATAATTTAGTATCATAGTGATTCTCATCCTAAATCATGTTATTACAACACATGTTTGATTTTATTTAATGGGTGGTTAGGGTATGTTTTATCCCATGGGTGGTCATGATATTTTTTACTGGATTTGAGATATATAGTTGATGATATTTTGTTGTGCTATATGGGAAATTCAGTCAAATGAAACTATTCCATCTTAAATGTTTTTTGTATTATTGATATGATAAAAAATCAGTTTATGTTAATATTGTTTTAAAGCGTAGTTTTGGATTTTTGAATGTGGTCCTATGATATTGAAATTTACTCTTGACTGATTTGTTATTGTTTTGGGTTTATTTGACAATTAATCTGATAATAGATCAACCAAATATAATATAGGAATATATGATATAGGTTTCGTAGTTAAATCCAATAGTGGAACCTTTTTTTGATAATGCAATATATATCATTCATATTATGTGTCAATTTGGTGTCAAGAACATTCAATGAGTAGCGGATCATGACTCAAAATTCATCAAGAAACATCCACCAATCATATTTTTTTTGAAAATGTACCTCAATAGTTTGAATAGTTATCGGAATGGAAGCTTCTTAGTTTGTGTAATATAAGATCTAACTCATAGAACTAGCTCTTGAAGATTTAGTTTTCCAATCATGTTGCTATGAGATTCACCTATCATATTTTATAAGAAGTCAAAAGGGAGGCTTAGACATTTTTTAATATCTAATGTTTAATCCGTTGACTATTATGAACAAGTATCATTTTACTAGGATTTATGACCTTTTTGACATTCTTATAGTGTAATAATGGATTATAATGTTTGATCATCGGTCATGGTATCACTAATTTAGAGTTTGAGAAGTGGATATACCAAAAAATATTTAAGAGATAATATGGTCATTTAAAATTTTTGTTTATTCCATTCTCCCTAAATAACCCCCATGGTAATTATGGAATTTATCAACCAAATCATTCATTCGTTATTATAATATTTTTATTATTATTTTTGGATGATATACTGGTTAAATCCTTGTTATAGGAGGATAATGATGGCCATTTTATATCATTCATCAAAACATGAGGGAACATCATATGTATACTAAGTGAACCAAATGTATGTTTTGGATTAAGAACATGAAATTTTAAGGGAATGGGATATTTGAAAGAGGAATATCAGAGGATTCTAAAAAAATACAAGTAGTGATATCCTAGGATAATATGAAAATATTGTTTGAGATATGATGCTTCTTGGGTTTTGTTTGTTACTATAAGAAGTTTGTTATAGACTTCTCCAAGATTGTTTCTTCAATGATAACTTTAACTGATAAGGGTGTAATGTTTTAATTGAATTATTAGTGTTATATTTCCATTAAGGAGTTGAATATGAGTTTAAATTATGAATCTATTTTGATTCTTCTTGATCTAGGTTTGGGTTAAGATTGTTTTTGGGGTGATTTAGTTATGGGTTTGGGATGTTTCCTAATAGAGGGGAAATATTTGGTGGCCTATATATCACCTAATTTGTCCCTTTATGAGTTAACTGTCCAACCCATGATCCTTAGTTAGAATTAATTATTAATTCACTTCAAACATGGAATAACTTTCTTGTTGGGAAAAAATTTATAGTGTATTCGGATCGTAATAGTATGAAATGTATTTTTTCTTAGAGGAATATGATCTTGTTATATAGATTCTAGCTTTAATGTATTAATACCTTTTATTTTTAAATATAACATAATATATGGAATTGAAATGTGGTTTCAGATTCATTATGAAAAAAATTACTAACTCATGTTGTGAATGAATCATTGGAGGAATGGTCTCTGATGAGTTTTTTCATTAAGATGACCTGTAGTGAAGAAGCGGTTTTTGGGAATGTATCCATTGACATAATAAAGGCTTAAAAATCCTTTTATGAGTGATTTGATCTTGAGAAGTTGATAGGAAATTTTTACAATTCTTTGTGGAATCCTTTTGTGGTGGGGGGACCACGATTGAGTGGTAACAATCACCCAATAAAGCCTTCTACTTGTGTAACAGGTTTGTTATTCCATTTTCAATGAAGTAGGAGTTAATTCAGAGTGAAAACCAATATTGTTGGTCTATAAACCATGGGGATACAAGATTTACCATGACTTGTTATATTGGTATTAGTTACTAGGGATGAGGTAGTTAAATACAGTTTTTAGTTATGTCTCGCTTTTTATAAAATTAAATCAAACAACAGAGGCCTATAGGGTTGTTATAAACATTACCCATTATTCTATGGAATTGGTATGAAATTTCCATTGACTTAATCATTGGTTTCATAGATATTACTGTTTATAATGATGTTATTTTTGTGATAATTGAGAAAATTATGAAATCATATAATTTCCTCTATATCATGGAGAAGAAGAAAGAGAATTATCTAGGGTTATTGTAAATTTATTTATATTTTAAGAATTCATGGGGTTCATTTTTATAGTTCTATCAGAAAGGTACATGAGTTTCACATATAGGATATGTAATTTTTTTCCTTAGGTAATGGGTTCCTATTTTAAATTGAGTGCGATATATCATATATATATTGATGAATTAAAATAGTGGAATATCGAGGTTCATGAGGATATGCTCGAGGAATGTTTTCTGGATTTCAGGTGAAATTTTAATGGAATTTTCCTATGAAAAAAAATTCTATAAAGATAGTTTTCAATATTTGACTACGATATAGCCCTTTGAATAATTATAAATGTGGAAACTTGGATCCCCATAAAGGTGGGAAGAGTTGGAAGTGTGGTATTTCCTTCCCACGAGCCTTATTCAGGAGATGACAGAAAACATGAAGATGGTCCATAAGTGGTTGATCAGAACAAAGTGCTATTATAATTCTTATGAAGACCACATGGATAAAATAGAAGAGTTCAGGATTATTGGTCGGGGTTTTATCATAGTTTCACCTATCTTGGGATATTGTTGGTTAGGTAAATATGGTAAGTTAGTGTCGTGGTTTGCGGGACTCTTTGATAATGATGGATAACCTTGGAAGGTGACCTATATGTTGGACATAACTTATCATTTGAAATATATCCACACTTTGGTTCATGTTTCCTATTTGGGGAGGTGTATAAAAGGACCTTACAATGTTATTGGATGGGAGGTTGTTCATCTTTAACCTAATATTCCCTTTTTAGAGAAACTAGTTCAGATTATAGATTAACAGGATAAGGTACTAAGTAGTAAAAAAATTGTTATTATAGGTATAATGGAAGTTTGAACAGAATATCCCTGAGACAGGGGAGTTATAATAATTAATGAGAAAGTAGTTGTCTTCTATCATTACACATCATGGATCTTAAACAATTTTTTAAGATAAAATATCCAATATAGTGAGGAGATTGTAACGTACCATTACCTGTTTCAGGTATTTTTCTATATGTGTTTCAATCATTGTTTTGATAGGGTTTATTTCAAGTAAAATTTCCAAAATTTTTGAGGCTCAAGGGGTAGTTCCCAATTGAAACATAGTTAGGTAAAATAGTGAATTTTGGACTAGGAAATTGTGCAGGTTTGTTAGATCCACTAGAAGAGGTTCACAATTTATAAAAACCATGAAAAAACCTATTCTAACCGATAAAACCCTAAAAATAGGATTCAATAATGGTTAGATGATGATTAACATAACTTTAAAACCTAAATATTCACCCCAAATATAACCCTAGGGGAGACCCACAATTCAGGCGTATAGTTACACCTAACCATGTGACCATACCCAGAAAACTATGTGCACAATTTTTAAAGCTCAATTTTTTTTATAAAATATAGAACCATATTTTAATATTCTAAATCATATCATTCAACACAACATGATTTATTGGGTTTTTAGGCTATTATAATGTAATTTGGCTCCTCAATCCATTATATTTGATGGATCAATGTGCCATTCATCTCATTCAATCTATCCTTGGTAAGTGGATCTCTATCATTGTTATTTATTTTGATCTCTCTATACTTAATCCTTATAGTTTGATATATAATCATATAACTTATGGATCTAATATCCATTTCAATGGATATTTATTCTATATTATGTTCCTATATCTTCTATTTTATTGTTCTTTGTTGGATTTTCCCATGGAGGGTGTTGTGCGTTGCGATTCCCTAGTTTAAATGTATGTGTTTCTATACGATGGGTTTAGTCATTAATTTGATAAATTTTCATGTAATGTACTTTGGTTTTTGTATTTAATTGATGTTATAAATTTATTCTATGTATTTTTGTAGAGGATGTATGTTTTAAAAGGGGATTTGTGTAAAAACGTATATTCAGACCAAGTGATTATTTTAATGCTTAAAAGGATGATTTTATTTTTAAATGGATTTTCAATATATGAATTATATTAAATTGGATTTGAAATTGTTTTTTAAATTTTTATCAGTGTTTTTAAAATTTACTTTAAAATCATTAAACATCAAGAACTTTGGGTTCATCGAGAAATAGACAAAGGCACCCTTAGTATGTGTGGAACTACAAAGGGTAATTTTGGGATATTGATAGACTAAGGAACAAATAGATATTAGTTGGATCAAAAAATATTTATATGTCTAGTATGTACTATCCCATAGGTTAGAGCATGAATGGATAGTTATTTTTTATTTACATATATTTATCACATAGTGAGTCATTATGAAGGGATCTTATTCATAGGTTTTTATATGAGATTGTATTACATAGAATCGTATAATGATATTTCATGGACATATCCATAATTTAGTAACATATGGGTTTTGGATATGATTTTATGCTTCACCACTCATACTTTTCATATTTTTTATTTGTTAATATGAAAGGTTTTTTTGAAAACTGAACAAAAACATGATTTATAAGTGATTTTTGATTTATGAAAAGTTCATTGTAAAACCTATCTTGTTTTTAAAGCTAGAACTACAACATTATTGATATTTGAACTTGTATATATTCTAGGGTGGTATCCAAATATAAATTTTAATCACTCCCAACATTTGAATTTGTACATTTGTAGATGTTGTATTACTAGATCTAGTTAAAGGGAAGGGTATCATATATCATTATACCTTCCATCATTGTTGTTTCTATTAGTTTGTTTTTGTTTGAAGGCAATGATCAGTCTCCTAGATACTTATGGTCTTTTCTAATTTGTATTATTCTAGTTTAGCTTGTTTTCATGGTTTTATTTATTTGGTCGTATTTTATTTTCTTATGTGTTATACACAGGTTTTATTTCATGTTTTAATTACATTCAAGGCTTTTTTACTTTATCTTTGTTTTACCTCACCATGCTAGGATAACTTGGGTGGCTTGTTTAGTTTACCCAGGTTGGTTACTTAAAAAAATCAATGTAAGTGTTATTTTATCCTTCCAAATTTTTCATTATATAATAAAAATAATATTATATATTTAGATAATTTGGTATATATTTCATCCAAATTATGTGGTGATGGAAAACTAATCACATTGTTTTATGGAGGTAGTAATCCACACATACACATGAACCAATTTATCACTTCTCAGTAAATTGGATTGTTTAAAAACAGATGATATATTGTATTTCCATAATTATAAATATTTGTTGATTAAAATATATATAGTTCATATCTATCATTATATCTATGAATGATATGCATTGATGGGAAATGAATTACATTGGGTCGTGAGGTGTTAGTACATTGTACAGACAATTTTTTATTATGTTTCCCATTATATTGAAGAAGGAGATGGGTATAGGATATACCATTAAAATAATGAAATATATTTATATTTAATCTATTTGTTTTATTATATCAGCATGATATAAGAATATATTTTTTTGTAGGAGGAAGAAGAAGAAAAATTATAACATCCAGTTAAAATCTATACCAATTCATCATATAATTTCAATTTCTTACACATTATGCCACCCATCGTTTTTATTGAGCGTTAAACCAAACCTATAGAATCGTATGAGGGACAAAATTATGTTAATTTTTTGGGATTTTCCTAACAAAAAAGATTTTTTATTTGTTAATAGAGGTGGATAGGCACCCTTTAATAAGGGAGGGGAGGTTTAATAATGGAATTACTTAAAGTATTAAATTAATTTAAATTAATTTTAATGAAAAGTTGATGAAAGATGATAAATATAAATAATAGGATGATTACGTGTATATATAATCTAATATAATGAATTTTGTACAAGTATAAACTATATTTTTACCCTAATATTTTTTAACCATTAGTTAACTCATATGATTATTAACATAATAACAATAGTTCTTACTCATTAATGATGAAGATAGTAATAAAAAATGAAAATTGGTCAATAAATTGACCATGGATGAAATTTGACCAAAATCCAAATAAATCGATTGAAGGTAATATTTTCGTAAATTTTAAATCATTTAGTAAAACGTTATTTATTATAAAATATCTTTTACTAAATTTTTGGAATTACATGAGATATTATAATATAATATGTATCTTAGTCATCTAAAATGGTTCCAAAATGACACATAGTCTAATATAAGAAATATATAGAATTATTATTATCATCGAATAAAATATTTTTAGGTCTTTATATAATTTTAAACCTTATAATTATTATTAACCCCTTTGAGAACACATTTTAATGTAAACCACAATATTGAATTTTTAATATTAAATCATTATAATATTAATTATTAGGTGATAATTGGATTATAAATAAAAAATTTATTGAATTTAATACAATTTATAATCTTAATTCATCTTTCATATTTTTTAATTTATAAATAATTGAATAAAATATTATTTAACATTAAAGACTAATAATGGAATTTTAAGAACAATTCCCATAATTTGAATTTGAAAAAAATTTTAATAAAATTTAATCTGAATATAAAAATTTAAGAAAACTATAATATAATATATTTATCTTAAATTCTAACATGATACATTACCAAACCAAAAAAATATTATTTTTAATGCTTTAAAAAATAAGTGACTTGATTTTTCAACTGCTTGCACAAGCACTGTGTCAACATTGCCTCAGAATTTATGGTTATTATTTCATCACTAAAAATAATAAATTAACTAACAGGATAAAAAATAATTTATATTTAAAATAACAATTTATAACTATTGTTACATTCTTTTTATCTTTATGTTGATAATGTATAGATAATAAAACAAGGAAAATGACATTTTTGACTTTTCTTTACGTAAAATATTATAAAGGTAAAAACCATAATCAAAATGGAAATAAAAGGTTATATATTATAAATTTGGATATTATGGATGAAATATACTCATTAATGTAAATTATGGGAAGTATCAATAATTATTTTGGTCTTTATCACATTATATTTATCATTTATTAACCAATTTTACCAATAATATAGTAAGAAACACACATTTATTACTATTTATAATAAATAAAAACAATAGGGAAACATTTTATAAATTTCGACCAGATGATTCAAATTCTAGATTTTAATTTTAATATTATTTCATATACGTGATACACATTAATTTAAAATTAAAATAGTAAAAGTTTATAGATTTTTTAAAGATATATACAATTTTGTATTATAAATATTTTTTGTACCAAATTAATATATAAAATTCATTCCTATTACCATAATTGGATTCTTATTAATAAATATGATCCATTTAAATTCTAAAGAAATATTGAATAGAATTTTACTTTGTATTTACTTTAAAATTAAACATTCTTTTTCAACAAAAACTAGTAATTATAACTATTCATTTAAAATCAATAATTGCATAAACTTCTTAAAATTTCACATGTAAAAAATTATTATATGTTGATTTAAATTTTTTCCTTTTTATCAAATAAAATTTCATCAATTTAAATAAAATAATTATAATATTTTCTCACTAAAATAAATAACTTCAATTTTTTTAAGAAAACATATTTTTAAAGAATAAAATTACATTATTAAAAATAATGTTCTTATTTCCTAATAATTATAAGTCAAATTTTGTAATTATTAAGAACATTATATATATAATTTATAATTTGGTTAATCTTATTCATACCCACTAATTAAATTGCTATTTTTTAATTATTATGTTTAAATAATAATATTACATTGTTCTTTTATGCTTGATGTTGTGTATTTTTACGCTTTTAAGCATAGTATATCCATTAAAAAATAGTGATATTACGAAGATATTTATCCATAATGGAACTTGGTAAAGGGTGAAATACACTTACTAGCCATTTTAGTCTACACATGTTACTCATTAAAAGTGGTCACCTCTACTAAAATTGAATACCATCAATGGTTTTTATTAGTTTTATCTTAGGAATTGAATGATATAATGTGTTATGAACTATAATTGTTCAAGGATTTAGGGAGACTAAAAAATCCATATAATTAACAAGTTAAAAAAACAAAAAAATTGAAATTAAATGAAATTATCACTCAGAAAAGTGGATACTCTTAGCCATGAAATGTTTACGATAGAGAGATATAGGTACATAAATCTCCCTCGTTTTCATGAATATAGAAACATAAATAAAAAAGATAAATTAAGAATAAATCAATAGTAATATATATTTTCGATTTCAATGGAAATTCATCTTATTTTGAATACAAGATATAACAAATGATATTTAAATGATATATACTAGGATGATGATTTATGTATATCAATATTACTACTAACAACAATAAAGAAAATTTTAAAACAGCCTCCTTGAAATTAATCAAAAAAATTTTCTACTTTGAAAAATAATAAATTTCAAATATTTTTCCCCAATATATTAAATGATATTTAACTAAAATTTTTATTATAAAAAATAGATGATCTAAAATTAGAAAAAGATGAATTTTAAAGAGTAAGACATGAGGGATAAGATTAAAATTAAAATGAATTTTAAAAACTAAGTGAATAATGATTAAGTATTTTTAAGTAGAATAATTTTTAAAAATAAAAATTATTTTGAAACACATTCTAATTTAAAAAAATCCCAATATAGTATAATATTTATAGATATATAGAGGCAATGAAAAAAATTTATGGAAAATGAAGTATCATATAAAACTAATAGATTATTATAGAAATTTTAAAACCCATATTAATATCAATATATATCCAAATAATATATTTATTTTATATAGATATTTTAATGTCAAATAGAATATAAGATGAAAATATAATAAATAAATATAATGAGATAAAATAATATTGTTGACATATATAATTTAAAATAAAATAAAACTGTGCAAACCTTTTACAAGACATTACTTTTCCTCAATCACATAGTATGAGGCCACCTCAATGGTTTTGGAAACTCCTCAATGGGATGAAGAATAGAATAATAATGAGCAGCATAGGAATATCCCAACGAATATAGATGATTAATGACTAGAGAAGAAGGCTGCAAACCATCTTGGATAGCAGTGAAAGCCATCGATTCCAGATGATCCTAAGAAATATGAAGCTGCTGAAATTAATTTTTAACTACTCATGTACTCAGGTGAAGAAATGTAAAAGGATTTTATGATGAATATGAAGAAAAAATAAGATGTCAAAAAAATTGTGGGAATATTTCTCTAAGTGGAAACTACTGGGGAACAATGTTTTTATATTTACAAGTAATAAAACATAGTAATGATTAACAAGGAGGAATACTTTCATTCATTGGAATATTTGTCATATCATTATGAAGACATATTAAAGGATTATCCCAACTATCAGGTAGATTCTACAGCCTAGAGTTTTCTTAAGAGATTGATTCCAATCGGATTACACAATCCTTTACCAAGTCTGTTGTTTTATAAAGACCCAGAAATTCCTTGTAAATATATTTATTATTAACTAAATGGAATTATTAATATTTTACAGAAATTGACGGCACATGATTCTGAGCACCGTAGAGCCTGGAATGATTTTTTGAGATTTTTTTATGGTACATTCAGTAAATGTATATGCGTGAATTTATATCTTTTAAACTGGTTCTTAGAATACAAATCTGAGGGCACTGTTGAGTTCTCTATGCTGGGATTCTCTTAATGTAAGCTTAACCTTTTTCCAAAAAAATTCAGAAAAAATATATTAATTTTTGGAAATGATAAAAAAAATAATAAAATAACTCTATGAGTTATTTTTTTCATTTTTGTAACCGATGAGCGACAGTTCTGGGGCCGCTGGGTTGTCAGTCCATTTAATGGTAGGTTACACATTCTTGTGTAACCACACTGTCGAGAGATTAATGAGTTCATTAATTTAATTCATTAATGAACCTCATTAATTGTGCAGTTTTTTAAACTTCTATCTTAATCTATTTAAACAATGATTGGGCATTAGTCTTGTGCACTCATGAGAGGAACCTTGGATGAAGTGCGGACTTTGACATCCTAAAACATAGAATGGAGCTTCGACCCCTTAGAGGAGTCAATTTGGAGTTTGATGAATGCCAACAAACAAGTTGAGAATGCCGACCCATCTTCCACATCTGCAGCGTCTACCAATGTGTTCGTGGTAGGGGTTTTATTCAAAGAGTTATATAATTATTTTACACATGTTGATGATTGAATTGCTTGTATTTTATAATGCTAATTCAGAGGAAAATGGTTGAACGAACAAGTCCCAGACCCATTGCAGATCTTGGTATTGTTTTCGTACTTCGTGGGTGATTAGAAAATATGATGGAATGGTGAAAATGAGGGCCGCATAGTTTAGGTGCCATCCTGGGATGCCCGTAGGTGCATATAAGAATGAAATCAGACCACCAGAGATTCATCAATGTCCTGTGGAGGCATTGTTGCATCGGCAGGGCTGACAAATGGGGGAGGTGGCAGGCAGCAACCTCCTTCTGCGAGAATGTAGAGGTTCCCAAAGGAACCACGATAGATGAAGGTAGTGGTTGGGCTGGACAGGCCGTGTGGGAGCCGGGTGGTGCTCCATGGAGGAGGGACACAGCTTCGAGCCTCGACAGAGGGCAGAACCATGGTTCGTAGGTTCCGTATGTGACCAGACTAGCGGACCGACCAGGTGGAGCATTTCCAACTGAAACCACTGATTGATGAAACCCGAATGACTTGGCCATTCGGAAGGGGAGTAGACCCATGCCCAGCTGGCGCACCACGCCCAACTAGCGGGCCAGGCGGTTCCGCATCCTGGATGACCGTACCGTGTCGGGTGGGCTGGGATGAACTAATGGGCCAACTAGCCGAGCCAGTGGTCTAACAGGCTGTACCGAGGCTAGTCGAACTGGTCCGAGACCAGCCCCTTCGGGCCGCGCCCATCAGGCTATGTCGGGTCGGTCCGACCGTGTTGGAAAGGAGTCAGACCCTTTTGGGGCCTAGTTTCTCAAAAATGGGAATAACTCCTAAACCCGACATCTTTTTGTTGAACTGTCTATGAAGATGGACCCCTTAGGACCAGGTGATCATTTTGATATACTCTACATGTATTTTGAAGAATGTTGGAGTATGACCGGGATGGATCTGACTTGAATTCAACTAGTCCCTTGGCACTATAATGCCTATAACATATAGACCAAAAATCCGATTGACACGCCATTTGTTACGTTGGATCCCTTGTGACATGGCCATTCATTGGGTTACTTCTTTGGGGGACATCATGAAGGTTAAAATATGACTGATGGAATGTGGTGCGGATCCTATAGAATCAAGCATACTACGTATGGGAATCCAGTGGCTGGGTGTGATGTGAAAAAAGAATATTGATCCTACATGGGGTAGCAGCTAGCGATCCTATTTGGGTCAGCACCTAGCGATCCTATGTGGGTCAGCACCAAGCATTCCTCTATGGGTCGGCACCTAGCGATCATCTATGGGTTATCACCTAGCGATCTTGTGTGGGTCTTCTCTAAGCGATCCTCTGTGGGTCATCACCTAGAAATACTGTGTGGGTCAGCACCTAATGATCCTTTGTGGTTCAGCACATAGAAAACCTTTGTGGGTCATCACCTCTAGCGACCTTGTGCGGTCATATTAAAAAGACAATAGAAAAAATTAGATGATGTAGCTTTATGAATAATCATTTTTATTCCTTTTATTTTTTCTATATACCTGGTTTGAATTTAGACTTTTTATTTGTAATTTGTGCTTGAGGTCACGATTATTGGTTATTCTTATGTGAAATTTTGAGATACCTTTGGGGGTCTTGGGGCTCTATCTGAGTATTTTTACACTCACCCTTGCATGGGCTTTTTCTGCACATAGTTGTGTCTTGTGCAGATAACTGATAACATTGACTAAGAATCAAGGAGCCAAGACTTGATAGAGTACGGAGGTGACCAATTGATGTGGAGAGCCACAGTGATGATCTTTACCTTCCCATCAAGTAGGATCCTTGGCAAGTTACCTCATAAATCTATTTTCCTTTTACTAGTACTTTAATTTTAGTTAGGCTTGTTTTCTGGCCCCTTTACATTCAGTACGTACTTTTACACTCAGTTGAGGTTTTCAGTTGGGGTTATATATTTCTTCTTCTACTATGTTATATTAGTGCACAATGTGTCAAGTCTTTGTGTGTAAAGGTTTTGAGACAATGAATTCCATTTTTAGGGATAAGCCTTTTCATGCGGTAGTCACCAACCACTGGCCTATGGAAGGTGGGATTGGGGTAGTCCCAGCACGGGCCCTAGGGGATAGGTTATGACAATCTGGTATCAGAAGGATTAGTTCTACTAGAAGAACTAAGAGTCTATGTTTTCAATAGAGAAATTGTGTTATGTGTATTGAGTTCAATATTATGATCAGGGATTCTAGTGTTGGTGTGGAAGACGACATATCCCTACCCCAGGACCCTGAATTCTGATTTATAATCTTATACACAAAAACACAAGTTGCATTTTTTTTGAAAATCATGTTTTCTTTTTTATATATTTGAGTCAGCTCACTAGGTTTTACTTGTTGAAAGTGAAACATCTATTTCTTTCAAGAGACCACCACATAGACAGTCAACCAATATTCTAATTAGAGATCATGATAACTGCCCACCGAGTGATGAAGCGTCGGTGCAGGGCCCTCTAATGGTAATATAACCTTTGGGAGGTATACCAGCAGCAACACCACCCGTAGGGAAGTAGTTTCCACTAGCCCCATAAATAGACCATGCACACCGACTAAGCACATTGTACAAGTTCTAGAGATAGTAGCCTTTGAGGTTTCGTGGCAAGATAGAACCGCAGGAGGTTGAGGACTTGTTGGAGGTTATGGCACAATTTTTTCAATTGGTTGAGACACCAGCAGACCAGATGGTGATATTAGATGCTAGCCTCCTTTAGGGAACAACAAGGAGACGGTGGAGCCTGATGCTCCAGACACATGGGTAGGTGACCCTCACCTTTTTGGACTTCGAGAGCCTCTTCGGGGAGGATTTCATAGCAGCAACACTATGCTATGTGCATATTCAAAAGCTACCACACATACTGCATGGAATCCGGACAGTTTCCCTGAAATTAGTTACTTTCACTGACCCCTCTCGCTACTCCACTAACATGGTACTATAACCATTAATCAGGTCCCATAACTTTGATCATGGTATCCCATGGGAGATCATGCCATTGATGATATCATTCAACATCCTGACATAGGCTATAGTGCATGAGTGAGCACTATTGGTGGAGAACATCCTAGTTGAGCAGGCACTGACGGTGAGAGCCACCACTAGACGATAGGTAGCTAAGTCATCTGCTGTTGGAAGTATGCATATAATGCAGAGGTCTAAGCAGGACAGATCTTCTAGAGGATGACCCTAGGATGCATGATTGGAGTTGCATA
This sequence comes from Viscum album, assembly GCA_963277665.1. Lineage (NCBI taxonomy): Eukaryota > Viridiplantae > Streptophyta > Magnoliopsida > Santalales > Viscaceae > Viscum > Viscum album. The sequence continues at coordinate 514,127,711 of OY728145.1, forward strand.
GCATGTGAGGTAGAAGAGGCCATCTGAGGACTAGAGTCTGTTTCTCTTGCGCCAGATAGGGGAACATGGATTTTGACTATCCTAAACCCCATGTGGATAATCATCAGATGGTAGAGGGACCAATGAGACAGTGACATTGGTTTGAAAAGGGAGGTCTGCAGGGTGGAAGATGTGGTAGAGTGGCAGAATGTCAAACATGCGAAGGGTGACAATTTGAGGTTCTACAAGCACCACCTTTTGGATGTCCACCGCTTCCTCGTGGAGTAGGTGGATAGGGATGAGCTCAGCTATAGGAAGATGAGGCCTATGATCATGGTTATCCATATATGATTCAAGGTATGATCTATGTCTATTCCAACATAGCTACAGTACTTATAGACATAGGTTCGAGTCACTGTTTTATTTACATGACTCTCATTCGGAGCTCAAAGATTCGAATGGATTCATTGGAATAATTCTTAAAATTAGATACTCCTATAGAAGAGGATTCAATGATTATGTACTAGTGCAGGAAGTGTGATCTTACTCTAGGAGATGAGAGATTTGACTGCGATCTTCTAGTAGCAGCATCGAATCCTTATGATTCCATCTTCAGTATGGACTGGTTATCCACGATCCTTACTCAGATCGACTATTTATGGCAAAATGTTTGGTGTGACCATGAGAAAGGGACCACGTTTACATTTACCGGCTAGAAGGGAACCTTTTCAGCTCAAGATGGAAATTCTCAGAGGAGGGTGCAGCCGATCAATCATTAGTTGGATCGCCTAACCCTCAGAGTAGTTGATGTGGGGAGTTTGAGTTATCCTATATTGGTGGACCAATATATTGATGTTTTTCCTAATGATGTTCTGGGACTACCACCTCACAGAGAGGTAGACTTCTACATCAACCTGTACCCTGGGATCACAATGATATCTACACCATGATATCATATTTCTACCAGAGTTCTTTGTGAGTTGAGGGTAGAACTAGAGGACTTTCTGGGAAAGAGGTTCATAAGGCATCGTGTTTCTCCGTTCTCAACCCTGATTTTGTTCGCCAAGAAGGAAGAAGGGAGTTTGAGGATTTGTGTGGACTATCGAGGCCAGAACTAGGTCACCATGAAGATCATGTATCCAATTCCAAGGATTGATGATATCTTCGTTCAGATGAAGGGATATCGGTGGTTTTTGAAGATAGACCTCAGATCAGGCTATCATTATCTTAGGTTACGAGATGAGGTTGTACCGAAGAAGGCCTTTAGATGATGGTATGTCCACTATGAGTTCTTGGGGATGCCTTTTGGGATGACCAATGCTCTAGAAGTGTTAATGGGGATCATGAACATGATTTTCCAGCCTTACCTCGATCGCTTCTTGGTGGTTTTCATTGATGACAACTTGATATACTTGGTGTTAGCGGAGGATCATGATACACATCTGTATATAGTTCTCGATACACTCCAAGAGCACCAAATAAATGGAAACCTCTCAATGTTCCAGTTCTAGATATGGGAGGTCATATTTATGGGACACTTTATCTCAGATGTAGGAGTTGTAGTGAATCCGACAATGATAAAGGCAGTACTTGCTTAGGAGCCACCTAGGAGTGCGAACGAGGTGTGGAGTTTCCTGGGATTGGTTGGGTACTACTAGAAATTTGTACCTTACTTTTCTAGATTAGCAGCACTCTTTTCATCTTTGACAAAGAAGTAAAAACCTTTATTGTGGATAGAGAGATCCCAGTAGAGTTTACAAGAGCTGAGGAGGATATTGACGAGTCCCCCCATCGTGAGGCTACTAAAAGATGACGTTGGGTACATAGTCAACTAAGATTTATTGGGGACCATACTAGGATGTGTCCTGATACAAGAGTGAAAAGTGACCATCTATGGCTCACGATAGGTGAGGTAGCATGACCAGAACTATGCTAGCCCTAACCAGGAGTTACCATTAGTGGTTGTTTCCTTGCATATTTTGTGGAACTACTTGACGGGTGAACAATTTACCATATACTCTAATCACAAGATTCTGAGGTATATCATCTCCTGGAAGGAACTGAACATGATATAGTGGTGATGGATGAAGTTCCTCTAAGACTATGATTTTGAGATAGTCTACACTCCAGGGAAGGGGAACATGGTGGTGAACGCACTCAGTAGGAGTTTTGAACTATATTTTCTAAGTGAGACTACAGAATATCTAGTCGTGGTGCAGATATCCTTCATTGAAAGTGACAGAGAAGCTTTCCTTTAGTCTATGACAGTGACTTCTACACTCCTTCAATGATTCCGGGAGTCACTACATCAGAAAATTAACTTCGTGGCCTGATGTGCTCAAGGATCCTCAGGATGGGATCATGAAGGATTTTTTGAAGGTAAGAACACATCATCATTTTTAGAGGGTGTACCATTGTGCCAGAAACTCTACAAAAGGAGGTGTTGAGGGAGTTACACACACCCCACTTGGAAGTAAATATCGGTGTAGTGAAGATGTACCAAGACCTCCGACATTTGTACTGGTGGCTTGGGATGAAGAATGTAGTGTTAGAGTTTGTTTCACGATGCCTCACTTTTAACCAAGTGATGGATCAGAACTTGGTTCTAGAAGGCTTGACTCAACCACTTGAGGCATTAGAGCAGAAGTGGGATGGTATATCTAGGGTCCTCGTGAATGATCTACCATGTACGTCCAATTGAAAAGATTCTATTTTGGTAATCATTGATCGACTCACCAAGTCGGACCACATCTTACCCGTCTGAGAGAAGGGATCAGTAAAGGGATTGGGATGCCTCTACGTATAGAAGATTGTCTGTATTCACAGGGTGCCATCACTGATCGTTTCAGATAATTATTCTCATTTTATATCTCAGTTGTGGATTGGATTATAGGAGTCGTTTGTGAGTCAGATACTCTTGAGCACCACGTTTCATCCTCATACAGATGGTCAGATGGAGTAGACCATAGCGTTACTTGAGGACATGCTTTGTGCTTACATCCATGACTTTGGCTACAGTTGGGAGGACCACCTACCGCTTGTGGAGTTCGAAAACAATAATTATTGTCACTACACCATCAACATGTCACCATTTGAGGCCTTGTACGGACAACCATACAGATCACCTATATGCTGGACAGACCCCGGGGAGTCAACACTTATGGGTCAGGAGTTGGTACGGGCTACCAATGAGAAGTCATAGATCATTCAGAAGTGAATGAAGACCACATAGAGGTAGTTTAAGACTTATTATGACATGAGATGGAGGCCCTTGGAGTTCTAGGAGGGATACCATGTCTTCCTATAGGTCTCACCCCGAAGAGGATTGCAGAGATTTGGACGGGGTAACAAGATATCTCTGATTTTCATCAGATCTTCCCAGATCCTCAGTAGATAATTCAATTTTTCATACCACTTAGACCTTCCCCCATAGATGCACTAGGTGAATATTATTTTCCATTTTTCATAGATGATGAGATAACTGTATTATCCATCCCACGTTATTGACTAGGGCAAGCTAGACAATAATGATGGGGCGATAATCACGAAGTTCCTAGTAAATATAGAGGATCGATAGGAGAGGGTCCTTCATGGATGGTCGATCCATCTAGTGCGAGTTCGATGGTAGCACAGGAACATCTAGGAGAGCACATGGGGTTGAGAGGCTTGAAAACATGCTTAGTACCACCATTTATTTCCCTACCTATTGTTGTCACATTTATGGAAGAAAAGCCCTAATGTGGGGAGAATGTAATGAGCCAAAAATTCTATGTAAATTTAAAAAATTTAATTAAATGGAATTATTACGAGTCTGTGAAAATTAACAGAACATGATTCCGAGGCCCATAGATCTCAGAGTAATTTTATTTGAACTTTTTTAAGGTATGTTCAGTAAACATACGAGCGTGAATTTATATCTTTTAAACCGGTTCTCAGATTAAAATTTATATGGGACTGTTGAATTCGCAGCACTGGGATTCGTTTAAGGGAAGCTTAACTTTGTTAGAAAAAAGTAAGAGAAAAATATAATTTTTGGACTTTACAAAAAAATAATAAAATAACTCAAAGAGTTATTTTAATTCATTCTTTGTAAATGATGAGAGACGGCGATGGGGCTACTATATTGTTAGACTATTTAATTGCTGGTTACATTTGCTTGAGTAACTGCACCATCGAGATATTAATATGTTCATTAATTGAATACATTAATGGACCCCATTAATTGTTCTCAGAGTTAAACTCTTCTATAAATATATTTAAAAAAAGCATGGTCAAGGGTCGTGTGAACTCATGAGAAGAACCTATGAAAAAGTGTCAGCGCCGACTTCCTCCAATGTATAATGGTGCATCGACAACTTAGATGATTCAATCCAGAGTTTGACTAACACCAACAAACATGCAACGAATGCAGACCAATCTTCTTCATCTGAACCGTCTACCAACATTTTTGAGGTATGGGTTTTATTTGATGAGTTTTATAATTATTCTACTATTTTTGATGATTGAATTTCTTCCATGTTATAATGCTAATGTGGAGGGATCATGCCAAATATACAAGGCCCAGATTCTCCTCTGATCTCGGTATTGGTTGTGTTCTTCATGGGCTATCGGAAAATATGTAATAAAGATGAAACATAGAGTTATGCAGTGTAGGCATTGTCTTAGGAGGCCCGTAGGCATAGGCAAGAAAGAAATTAGACTACCAAATCTTTACTGGTGGCCCACAAAAGCTTCGTCAGCACAACGGGGACCACGACCGAAGGAGGAGGCGACCAGAAAACACTGGCTATGAGATGGTGGTGGCACCCAAAGGCACAATGGCAGACAAAGGTAGCAGCCAACCAGAATCGACCACATTGGAGATAGGTGGCATGCTGCGACAGCGCACCACGATGGAGGGTAACGGTTTCGAGTCACGGTGGAGGGTGGACCCGCGATCCATAGGTGAGTAGTCCAATAGACTGACCAGGTGAATCAGTGCCAACTGGAACCACTGATTCATGAATCATGAATGGATTATCCATTTCTGAGGGGAGTAGACTCACTCCCAGCCAGAATATCAGGCGATTATGCAGCCTGTTGAGATACCCCTTGCCTAGTGGGCTGGGCCAAAACTGTGGCCAGTAGGCAGAGCCCATGGCCCAGCATGCCAAACTAGTCATAGCTGAACCAGGCCAAGCCGAGGCCCTTCGGGCTGGGCCAAGAAGGCCGGGTTGGGTTGGTATGACAGGGTCGGCCTGGACCCAGATCCTTTTTGGGCCTAGTTTCATTTTAATGGATGTAACTCTTAAACTAGACGTCTATTTGATGAAACATCTATGGAAATGGAACCCTTTGGACGAGGTGGGACTTTTGAGATAATCCACACAGTTTTTAGGGAAATATGGATTATGACCAGGTTGGATTTGAAATGAATCCAACCTGGGCCCCGACATTAAAATGCCTATAACTTACATACCAGGCGTCCGATTGACTCGTCGTCAATTGCCTTAAAACCCTTATGACATGGCAGTTCATTGGGTTACTTCATTGTGGGACTTCTTAGAGGAAAAAATCCCACTGATGAATTGGGGATCCGATCCTCTGAAATTAAGCATACTAATTATGGGAATCCAATTGCTAGGTGTGATGTGAATAAAGAATATCGATCCTCCATGGGTCAGCACCTAGAGATTCAGTATGGGTTAGCACATAGAGATCATGTGTGGGTCAGTACTTTGTGATCCAATGTGGGTTAGCACCTAGAAATCTTCCATGGGTCTGCACCGATGTATCTTTTTTAGGTCAGCACCTAGCGATCCTCCGTGAGTCAGCACATAGAATGTTTGTATGGGTCATCACCTAGAGATCCTCTGTGGGTCAGCACCAAGAAATCATCTGTGGGGAAGCACATCTAGAGACCTTGTGTGGTCTATAAGAAAAATCCACTCGACCAAATAATATTATCTAGATTTATGAATAATTATCATTATTCTTATTTTTTATGTTATATACCTGGTTTGAGTTGAGTCTTTTTCTCAGTACATTGTGTTTGAGATCAAGATTTTTGGTTATTCCTTAGTTTAATTCCAAGAGACCTTCGAGTGACTCATGGCCCCTACAGAGTATTGTTATGAAAACCCCTACAAGGGCTTCGCCTATTACCTAATTGTGTATTGTACATATGATGGGAAGAATTGACTGAGACTCGGGAAGCAAGGACTTCATGAAGTACGGAGGTGAATAGTTGATGTGAAGAGCCATAGTGATGAGGTGTACCAACCCTCCAGGTAGGATCCTCAGTGGGCGACCTCAAGATCTATTTTCATCCTACCTATACTTTCATTTTAGTTGGGCTTGTATTCTTGCCCCTTTATATTCAATACTTTCATTTACACTCACTTGAAGTTTTTAGTTGTGGTTTTACATTTCTTCTTCTGTTGTATTATACTTGTGTGTAGTGTGCCATGTTTGTGTGTGTGTGCATTTTGAGGTAATGCCTCCCCTTTTAGGGATAATCCCTTCCAGTTCAAGTCTCCAACCCCTAGATTATGGAAGGCGGGCTTGGGGTAGTAACAACATGGGCCATGGGGGACAGGTCGTGACATGTTTATTTCAGTGTTTGATATGGTTAATCTATGAGGATTCAAACTTTTTCCCTTAAAATTGTTTTAATGTAAAAATTCATAATAGTTAGGCTATATCTACGATAATTTATTTTAAATTAAAAGAACACGAGGAAAGAATGTAAATTGAAAATTGAATGATCTATTTGGAAATATTAAAATAATTACATTAAGTATAAGATAATAAAATGAGAATGAGAAAAAGAATATTAAAATGTTTTAGCATCATTATTCATTTCAAAGAGAGAGAAAATCAAACATTTAAGATTAAAAAAAAAAAAATCCAAATATAGTATTAATTGTTTTGAAAATAACATTTGAATATAAAATTATAAAATAAAATGTATCATAGGAATCAAAATTTTGATATTATTTTATAAAAATATTACTAATATTATCAAATGAACCTATTTTTTTGAAATATTTAAAAGATGATATGTTAAATAAAATTATTATTCTTCAAAATGAACTATCTTAAATAATATTTTAGAATTATAAATAAATATGGATCCCCCTAAAATGATTAAATATGTGGGATAATTGATTATATTCAAAATATATAAATAAATAAATAAATAAATAAATTTTAGATTTAAAAATGAGATTAAAATTATTTTAAATATCATCAAAAGAGTATCAATATAACCATAAGTCATGTGAATAATTTCACATGAAAACCATTCCTAAATAATTATTGAAAAACTGAAAATGTTCTATTGATAAAGGTTAAATAAAAAATATAATCAATTTCATACTATATTGGGACAAATTCCTATATGATAACATAATTATACAGGTGATATATTAGGAAATGGTGATGAAGATCAATGTGTCTTGTTTTAAAAATTTGGATATGTTTTTTGAAGATATTGGTGGAACATGCATAAAAAAAATTTATAGGGATATGGTAAAATGGTGGCCCAAGGTCCATGAGAGTGTATTGAATCTATAGGATTTAGGTGGAACAACTCAAAGAGGCTACGTATTCTGCTTTAGCTATAGAAAGGAAAACAAAATTCTAATTCTAACTACTGCATGAGACAAAATATTTTCCTAGTAGATGAAATATTCTAGTAGTATTATTCCAATATAGTTGGAAACCACTGAAATAAGAATTCGAAAAATTAGTTAATTCAAAATAGGTACCATATAAATTAAACTAACCATGTTTTAAATAAAAAACTAAATAACGATAAATAATTCAGACTGATTTGAAATGAAAATTTTTAGTATTCTATTATTAACGAGAATAGAGGAAAATGATAAAAATGATACCATGATGAGTTTTTATGGTAATATATACTAACAACTAAACTTATATAAATATATTTTTTACCATTTTACCGGATTCATCAAATGTATCTTTTGGGCTATACTCATGGGAAAACTAATTTAACTAGTACGAAAATTTTATTATTTTTAAATTTTTCATTGATTTATTTTACTTGTATTAAAATTATTACATCACTTAATTGATAAATTAGAAACCTAGGAATAATTTAAAATCACCCATAAAGTTCATCATAAATTAATCTTTCATTAAATCGTATAATGAAATATAGATTTTTTTATTTGTAGACCTAAAAATAACAACATCAAAAAGAAACTAAAAAGTGTTTTTAACCATTTGAGATGTCTTTTAATAATAGTTTTGATTTCTATTTTCTTATTTTTGAACCATTTCACATAAGATTGTTTGAATTAATTTTATACTAAGCTCAAGGTGATAGTTTTTAACTATAGAACTCATTGGGATATTTGAAAATATTATTTGGTAGAGGATTTTAAAAACTAGGTGGTTGTTCCAGAAAATCATTTTTGGAGACAAAACCATTTAGTAAAGTTCATTTTACATCCATTTAAAAAACGAAAGATGGATGATAGGTGAATTAAGAAAAGAATTTTATGGATTATAACAAAGTGAAGGGTTAAAAATATTCAATATAGTGGATTATTTATTTTTGGTTATAATATTTTTTAATTCCAAACGAACTTTTTACATGTCATATTTCTACATTTAACTATTTTATTTATGAAACCCCATTTAGAGAATCTAATGATTAGCTCCCTAGGTATTTGAATTGGGGTCTATAAATATTTTTTTTAATTAATTTAGTTCCAATTGTATTGTAAATAATGAATATTCCTCAATAAGGGAATCATTATTATTTTTTGTTCAATATGGGTGAAAAAGTATAGTTCTTCAACCACATTAAAGGCCGAACTATTGGTTTTAGTTCCATATTTTAAATCGGATATGAAATTTTATAGGGGATGGGCACCAATTTTTAACCCATTTATAATATAATTGGAATGAGACTCTTATTCTTATCCATATTATATAGTTTGATAATGTTCACCTAAAACACTATTATTAAAAGTATTTTGGGTAAGTGATTTTGGAAGACATTCATAAATAACAATATTGATTGATTATTCCACCATTTTATCCTTTTTTAGTATCAAATATTATTTTCATTATTTGTATTAATAAAGTATGATACCTTCATTACATTTAGAATCAAATTTTTCAAGAATGTCAATAGTGTGTAAAATAATATAATTACAAACTAAAAATTAAAAAAAAATCACATTGGGTTTTTAATCTAACTAATACCCACAAGGTATTTTCAATAGAAATAGACTAATGCGAATGGGATTAATTACTAGTATCCAGTACTTGTATCATAATCCCACAAATATTTTAAAAGAAAAAAGTTCAATTAAAGGATTTTGTGTGATTTTTTAATTTGTCTAATTTTACCAATTTAATACCCCATTTTCATGAGGGTCCTAATGATAAACAAAAAATAGATTATGTACTTTAGTATAAAATAAATCATTATATAATGTGTTATATAATTATATAACATTATCTATATGAATCAATAATCATTTTAAAATATTTTTCATTTTAAACCTTTTCAAGAATCTAGATGACAGATTTGAAACATAAAAATCTTTTTAAATAAAGAATATTCTGATATGAATATTTTAAATTGATAGAGAAATACATAATTATAGGTTTCCCACTTACATAATAATGTTTTAGGATCATAAAGGTCATGATGAATAATTTTATGAGAATTTGATGATGAAAATAAATTATTATATATTAAAAAAATTTTATTTATTTCATGGTTTTCATGGTTCATAAACCATGTAATTATTGAAATATGATTTAGTAAGATCTCATAATTGTTGAAAATGGTTGAGTTTTAGAATTAAATGTGATCTATAATAAAATTGGTATATATTATAAATCAAAGAATCAATTACTTTTGAACTCAAACATTAGAAATTTTGGATATCAACTAATTTTAAATTAATTGTATATATATTTTAAAATCATAATGAATTCAAAAGTTGTTTTAATTTTGAATGAAAATCATTTACAAAAGAATTTTCATAATACATTTTAATGAGAATATTATACAACTGACTAATAAATAGTAAATTTTGTTTCTAGAATTTTATGAATAATGTTTTAATTTAAATATGAGATAGAAAAAATAATGTTATAATTATTGGTTATATAACATCCCGCCTTTTTATCACATAAACTTTCATTAAATTTTACAAAACTGAGGATCTTTAAGGTTTAGTGTCTTGGAAACCAGGAACTTAAAACATGAAAACATAAAACATTCTTCTTAAACACATGAAAGGATTCTCCTTATGTTAATCCCAGGTTCATTACTGCATCTCATAACCTGGGGACATACATCAAAAGAAAGGGTGAGAAAAAGGCCTAGTAAGGGAAACAAGGGGAAACATTTACATGTGAACTTGAGACACATCAACAATGTCATGAAAAAGAACATTAAGGAATAAGAAAGAAATCATGAGGCATATCATAATAAAAATAACGTTTTTCATAATTTGATGATGTGGCTACAAAATTTAATATTGGAAATAATTTCTGTTTCACCAAGGTCCATCCCCAAGGTGTCATTAAAATTTACCATGGTTATTCACCAAGGCATCATTAAAAATAGTCATCTCTAGAGATTAAGTCTTTACCCAATGAATTAGAGAGCTATCCAAGCGCACCCTTGAAATGTCTTTATTTTCATTTGATCCACATATATCATCATAAATCATTTAATAAACAACCCATATAGCATAAAAGGAATGGGTTTCATTTCAGAATCATAACGTTTTAAAAAAACTGCTTTAAAGACATGATCTTTGTGTCATTTTAAAACCCAATGAAAAGGAAGGTGGGTCTCATGTATGTAAATCCTAGAATTTAAAATAGAACATTTTGGTATATATGTGAATACCCATATAGAAGAGAGAGATTTGAGTATTCACTTAATAAAATAAATAAACTTTAGAACATGAGAGAGAGACATTTTGAGACGGAAATTCTGCCGCATAACGACTATGTTTCGGGGTTTTAAAAAACATTGAAAAGAGAGAGGACATGGTTAAAACATTCATAAATGACCCATATAAAAGTAGAGGGACATAATATGAAGGATATATGAACATGGTAATGAAATTTGAAAGATATAACAAATGAAATAAAGAACATGAAAGGAAGACAAAAATAAGATTTCTCTTATGAAAATTCGGCAGCCTAACAACGTCACTTAAACTTCAAAAAAATGAATTGACGAGATCAAATAGGGTGTCTCATAAGATGAATATAAAAGATCAGTATGATAGATATAGAGATAATACCCCAACATAATAAAAATGAACTTGAAAGACTTAACATGAAAGTAGAACTTTGAAAAATGAGAAAGGTGAACGAATCCCTTAAAAATTCGGCAGCCTAACGGCACCACTTAAAACATTAAAATACTGAATTAAAGAGATAAAATAGGATCTATCATAATATGAGAATAAAATATCAGTATGATATATATAGAGATCATACCCCAACAAAATAAAAAGGAACATGAAAGACTTGACATGAAAGTAGAACTTTGAAAAATGAGAAAGGTGAACGAATCCCTTAAAAATTCGGCAGCCTAACGGCGCCACTTAAAACTTAAAAATACTGAATTGAAGAGATAAAATTGGGTCTCTCATCATATGAACATAAAATATCAGTATGATAGATATAGAGATCATACCCCAAAAAAATAAAAAGGAACATCAAATACTTGACATGAAAATAGAACTTAAGAAGGGTGAAAGAATCCCATAATAATTCGGCAGCCTAACGACGCCACTTAAAACTTCAAAATATAGAATTGAAGAGATAAAATAGGGTCTATCATAATATTAACATAAAATATCAGTATGATAGATATAGAGATCATACCCCAACAGAATAAAAAGGAACATGAAATACATGACATTAAAATAGAACTTGATAAGGGTGAAAGGATCCCTTAAAAATTCGGCAGCCTAACGACGCCACTTTAACATTCTTAAAATGAAATGATGAGAGCAAGAGGGGGTATCTCATAATATGATCATGAAAAAGAAATTGGGAGGTATATAAAAGAACATCCTCTAACATAAGAGCATGGAGTGTAAAAGAAATGACATAAAAGAGATTACTTGAAAAAAAAGAGGGAGGTAAGATCCCTTACCTTAAAACGTAACTCTTAAAAATCAGAGGCTGGGACCTTGAGGGCTTGCGGGAACCTTGGAAGGACTCCTTTGGAGGTAATGAGACTAGAGCTTCATTTGGGGAGAGTTGGGAGTCGAATGGATGAGAGGATGTCTTGGTTTTTATAGGGAAAGTGAGGGGACAAGGCATTAATGGCCAAGGGACACCTCATTAGTGGTTTTGGAAAACCCATGGGCTTTCCCATGGTATTTTCCCATGGTATTTTCCACACGGGACAAATCATACCTTATATTACTATTCATAAGTCGACCATATTGATTACATACTAAATATATCATTTAATGGTGTCATTAAACCCCCGTAACTAAAAAACTGTATTTTCACTATTAATCAGCAATTCAACATTCTCAGAAAAATCCCAAAATTTCATCTTAACCAAATATCGATTCTCTGATTTCAGAAATGAACTCCATTTTATAAAAATATTTTTCTGAATATTTTTAATTTACTTTTTAAATAAATACACTATTCACTGGAAATTAATTTTTTTTCAGAAAAATCCCCAAAAATTACCTTAACATAATATCGATACTCTGAGTTCAAAAATGAAATAGAGTTTATAAAAATAATTTTCTAAATATTTTTAATTAATTGTTTAATTAAAAAACACTATTCACCCGAAAAAACTAATACTTCACTAATAATTTATTAAACCATTATTTAACCATTTTATTGAATCAAATTACTTAATCAGGGTGCCTAGATTATATTAATGCTTTATTTAAGTGATATTACTAATCCATTTGGTCACATTACTAATCCTAAGCATAAAATCACTATTCATAATTTACTATTCATCAAAAAATAAGTTGATCTTATTAGACTCTAAATTTCACACTGAACATAATTGTAGAAGACCATTTTTTGAAAATCATTACACATTTTTAATTATTTAAGGTTTACATAAACATTTTTTTTAAAATATCCTTTCTCTAAAATTCACCAAAAATATGCATACTATATTTATCCAGACATTTGAAAATTTATAAACTTCATTATAAGAAGAAATAATTTTTTTTATTTAAAAAAAATGACTATACAAGGAAATTACGGTCTCCTTACAGAGCCCCTTATCACACCAGCATAGGACCTAAGTGTAAGGTGTACTAAGGTGAGTGAATCCAAAGGAGGCTCGACCAACATCACACGAGTAGTAATTTATATCAGTTTGAAGTTATCGCGAAGGTGATTCCGTTCTAGCTTCACACGATGAAGTTCGACTTGGGTTTGGTCTAGACCAAATCCTAGTGGTGATACCTCCTTCCCAAGTTCTGTTAGATGAGCTTCAATCGGTCCAAGACTACTGGGTGAGGCCATCAAATCTTCTTTCTATATTAATTAACCAAGATCACTTGTATTTAGAGACAAATATCCAAATGTTTAGTTTCCAGTGGTCATATTGACCAATGGTAATATAACAGTCAAAACCCATTAGAATCATTTTAATTATACTCATGTTATTTAATGAAATAGTTTTGTTGAGTATAAAAATAAAATAAAATAACACACGAAATTAGGAAACAAGATTTATTCAAAATTTCCGGTCGTTACAATCTTCCCCCCTTAAGAAATTGTGTCCTCTCAATTTTTAAAACTGGTTTTTGAAATATCATTGAATGTACAACACTGGAAAAGGAGTCCGTAAAACTATTACTTTAAAAGAAAGAAAGGGATGTAAAAGGTCAACAGAGTTAACCCATACTAGGATCCCATGTAGGAAAACATGGACATGGAGGAAAAAAAAACAAAAAGTCACGTTCTAAGGGAGGGTGATAGAAAACATGATTAGGATAAAGTTAACAACAAGAAAATAATAAACTTATGATGGGTTAAACGGTATTTGATTTCCTAGTAAGAAACGTTAACAGACAATGTTTTTTTGTTTTATGTTCCTTTTCATAGTTTTGAGGAATTCATTTACTACATAGAATAAAAACATAAGGAAATATACCTACCTTCAAGTAGAGATTAATCCTTTAATAAGTTTCTACCAAAACTAATCTTTTCTCCAAATGATGAGAATTCAAAAACACTTGGTCTCATCAAAATCACAAGAATAATCTTCTAGAGAATCATGTATTCTACAAAAGAAAAACTATCTATCTTTAAACTTTTATCCCAAAAACAGAAAGGGTAAGATAAAACAACTCTTCAAAAATAAAGAATCCCATAGGAAGGGAAAATACTTTTAAATCTTCAAAGGTCCACGGTACTACCTAGAGTTCATCATAAACCATTCCGTAAATAGATTTCCTTAAAATTACTCAAAATAACCAAAACTAAGATTGAGACCCAAATACAAGAAGGACTTGATAACATAGTATTCTATGATAAACTTTATCTTTCATCTCCAAACAAAATCAACCACTCCTAACATCTTATAAAAAAGTAACTAACCTAAACATATTTTCCCCAAGATAGGTCAATCATTTCCATAAGTAACCTATAATACCATAAGTTCACCTTAAATTCATCGATTCTTCAAAATATAATTCAACCTTTACTCCTCAAAGGAAATACCGTAGTAATCTATTTACCTCGATCAAATAGGGTTCCCAAAATATTGAACGTCTTCCAAAATAATAATCATCTTTTAATCCCCTAATAATCTCTGTCATATTAATACGGCAATCATCACATTTCCTATCACATTGGTTGTTGGGACATGTTCTTCCGTTTCCCACCATTAACTAAGGAATGAAAGTACAATTAGGGGCTTAAATACTTATCCAATAATCATTAAAAGGAAAATTAAAGTGTAGAAGGATAAACTTGTAGAAGAAAAATATGCCCTAACTTGTGACCCCTAGGTCCCAATATAGGTTATCCATGATAATATATTCTTTTTTGAATCTTTATTTTATTTTATCTTTGTTCCTTTAATAATGGTTCATATTAAGCTTATGAATTTACCAAAGCATATCCCCCGGGAGTGTCGTAACCAAGAGTGAAACAAGGCCCATTGTCGTATACGAGTTCTCGTACCAGTCTAGCTCAAAGTGGTGTTTTCGGGTTTTACCCCTATGTACATCTGTCCCAGATCCACCTCTACCTGCTCGTATCTAGACAAGGATGTATTTTCTTGGAAACCCCTTACTCAATAATCACCAAAATACCAGGAAGGTTTCCTATATTTGAACTTTTCTATAGGGTTCTTCCTAAAGTTTTCATATCCTAATTTCCAGAAATAACTAAACCATCCTTTTATACCAATAATAACATCCCGCCTTTTATCACATAAACTTTCATTACATTTTACAAAACCGAGGATCTTTAAGGTTTAGTGTCTTGGAAACCAAGAACTTAAAACATGAAAACATAAAACATTCTTCTTAAACACTTGAAAGGATTCTGCTTATGTTAATCCTAGGTTCATTACTGCATCTCATAACCTCGGGACATACATTAAAAGAAAGGGTGAGTAGAAGGCCCAGTAAGGGAAACAAGGGGAAACATTTACATGTGAACTTCAGATACATCAACAATGTCATGAAAAAGAACTTTAAGGCATGAGAAAGAAATAATGAGGCATATCATAATAAAAATAACGTTTTTCATAACATGAAGATGTGTCTAAAAAATTTAATATTGACAATCATTTCTATTTCACCACAGTCCATCCCCAAGGTGTCATTAAAAATTACCAAGGATATTCACCAAGGCGTCGTTAAAAATAGTCATCTCTATATATTAAGTCTTTCCCCAATGCATTGGAGTGCTATCAGGGCACACCCTTAACATGTATTTATTATCATGTGAGACACATATCTAATCATCAAAAATTTCATAAACAACCCATATAGCATAAAAGGAATGGGTTTTATTTCATAATCATAACTTTTTAAAAAAACTGCTTTAAAAACATGATATTTGTATCACTTTAAAACCCACAGAAAAGGAAGGTGGGTCTCATGTATGTAAATCCTAGAATTTAAAATAGAAAATTTTGGTATATATGTGAATACCACTATATAAGAGAGATCATTGATTATTCAATTAATAAAATAAAAGAACTTTAGAATAAGAGATAGAGATATTTTGAGACGGAAATTCTACAGATAACGACTATGTTTTGGGGTTTTAGAAAACATTGAAAAGAGAGGGGACATGGGTCAAACATTCATAAATGACCCATAAAACGGTATAGGGACAGAATATGAATGATATATGAACATGGTAATGAAATTTGAAATATATACCATATGAAATGAAGAACATGAAAGGAAGACAAAAATAAGATTTCTCTTATGAAAATTTGGCATCCTAACGACGTCACTTAAACATTAAAAAAATGAATTGACGAGATCAAATAGGGCCAATCATCATATGAACATAAAATATCAGTATGATAGATATAGATATCATACCCCAACAAAATAAAAAGAAACTTTATAGACTTTACATAAAAGTAGAACTATGAAAAATGAGAACGGTGAATGAATCCCTTAAAAATTCGGCAGCCTAACGGCACCACTTAAAACTTCAAAATACTGAATTTAAGAGATAAAATAGGGTCTCTCATAAAATGAACATAAAATATCAGTATGATATATATAGATATCATACTCTAACAAAATAAAAAGTAATTTTAAAGACTTGACATGAAAGTAGAACTTTGAAAAATGAGAAAGGTGAACGAATCCCATAAAAATTTGGCAGCCTAACAGCGCCACATAAAACTAAAAAAATACTGAATTGAAGAGATAAAATAGGGTCTCTCATAATATAAACATAAAATATCAGTATGATAGATATAGATATCATACCCCAACGAACTAAAAAGTAACATGAAATACTTGACATGAAAATAGAACTTGATAAGGGTGAAAGAATCCCTTAAAAATTCGGCAGCCTAACAGCACCACTTACAACTTTAAAATACTGAATTGAAGAGATAAAATAGGGTATCTCATCATATGAACATAAAATATCAGTATTATGGATATATATATCATACCCCAACAAAATAAAAATGAACTTGTAATACTTGACATGAAAATAAAATTTGAGAAGGGTGAAAGAATTCCTCAAAAATTCAGCAGCCTAACGACGCCACTTTAACATTCTTAAAATGAAATGATGAAAGAAAGAGGGGGTATATCATCATATGAACATAAAAAAGATAGTATGATGAATATAAAATAACATACTCCAACATAAGATCATGGAGCATAAAAGAAATGACATAAAAGAGATTACTTGAAAAGAAAGAGGGAGGTAGGATCCCTTACCTTAAAACGTAACTCTTAAAACTCAATGGTTGGGAACATGAGGGCTTGGGGGAACCTTGTAAGGAATCCTTGGGAGGTAATGAGACCAGATATTTGTTGGGGGAGAGTTGGGAGTCGAATGGATGAGAGGATGACATGGTATTTATAGGGAAAGTGAGGGGACAAGGCATTAATGGCCAAGGGACACCTCATTAGTGGTTTTGGAAAAACCATGGGATTTCCATGGTATTTTCCCATGGTATTGGACACTTGGGACACCTAATACCTTATATTACTATTCATAAGTCGAACATATTTATTACATACTTAATACATCATTTAATGATGTCATTAAACACCCGTAACTTAAAAACTGTATTTTCACTATTCATCGAAAATTCAACTTTTTCAGAAAAATCCCAAAATTTCACCTTAACCAAATATCAATGCTAAGATTTAAAAAATGAACTCCATTATATAAAAATAATTTTATAAATATATTTAATTTAAATTTTAAATAAATACACTGTTCATTGAAAATTCATTTTTTCAGAAAAATCCCAAAAAATTACCTTAACATAATATCAATGCTTTGAGTTCAAAAATGAAATCCATTTTATAAAAATAATTTTCTAAATATTTTTAATTAAATTTTTAATTAAAAAACACTATCCAACTAAAAAAACTAATACTTGACTAATAATTTATGAAACCATTATTTAACCATTTTTTTGAATCACATTACTTAATCAAGGTGCCTAGATTATATTAATGATTTATTTAAGTGAGATTACTAATCCATTTGGTCACATTACTTATCCTAAGTATAAAATCACTATTCATAATATACTATTCATAAAAAAATTAATTTGATCTTATTAGACTCTAAATTTCGTACTGAACATAATTGTAGAAGACCATTTTTTGAAAATCATTACACATTTTTAATTATTTAAGGTTTACATAAAATTTTTTTTAAAATATAATTTCTCTAAAATTCACCAAAAATATGCATACTATATTTATACAAACATTTAAAAATTCATAAACTTAATCATAAGAAGAAATCAAAATTTTTATTTAAAAAAAAGTATTACACAAGGCAGTTACGGTCTCCTTACATAGCCCCTTATCACACAAGCATATGACCTAAGTGTAAGGTGTGCTAAGGTGAGAGAATCAGAGGGAGGATCGGCCAACATCGCACGAGTAGTAATTTCTATCACTTTGAACTTCTCGCAAAGGTGATTCCATTCTAGCTTTACACAATGAAGTTCGGCTTGGGTTTGGTCCAGAGCAAAGACCAGTGGTGCTACCTCCTTCCCAAGTTCTATTAGATGGGCTTCGATCGGTCCAAGACTACTGGGTGAGGCCATCAAATCATTTTTCTATATTAATTAACCAAGATCACTAGCATTTAGAGACAAATATCGAAATGTTTAGTTTCCAGTGGTCATATTAACCAATGGTCATATAACAGTCAAAACCCAACAATATCATTTTAATTATACTCATGTTATCCAATGAAACAGTTTTGTTGAGTATAAAATAAAAAATAGCACACAAAATTATGAAACATGATAAATTCAAAATTTCGGGTCGTTACAGGTTATATTACCCTTAAATTTATCCCTTATAGAGAAATTAATGTCATCTTTATGATCAGTTTTATTGAATTTAAAGTGTTCACTACATATGAATCTTGAGATACTAGAATCTTGGAAACACATTACTTCCACGGGGTTTCTCAGAATACCACAATCTTATAAAATTAAATAATTTAATATTTTCATACTCACACAAACGTTCTTCATCTTATGATTGATTATAAGGATTTCATTATCAATAATATCATAGTAGTTTTTCTAGTTAATATATTAGGATAAATATAGATTGAATTTGGTATTACTTATCATTCATTTTTTAAATCACATTCATGATTAAATTTCCAATTCTTTTACAATAAGGAAAACTTAATTATTATGACACACGTATGTTAAAAAGTAATTTTAAATTTATTTTTAGAGGTTCTTGAACAATTTTAGTAACCAAATATGACCTGGTATTTTCATGGTTTTTATCCCAAAATATTATTTATTTATACCAAACTGTCAGGGAATTTAAAAAAATGCATTTTTTAGATCATTAATGGATTATTTTATATTATAAATATGAATTTTGTCTTTGGATTTCATTATATTATCTTCCTTTTACTTTATGAGAATAAACCATTGTTTTTATATATTATCATTTTCTTTAGAAACTATTATTACATTTTTTTTCAAATTCTATGAATAGTGAATCAAGTGCATAACATACAATTTTGAGTTGATTTCAATTTTTTTTAATATTCACCAATTCGATTACTTGAGGAGGTATACGAGATAGATGATAAAATAGTATTAGGAGAAAAGGTGTAGTATAATAAAACAAAAAAATGATTGTTGATCGTGACATATTCATTCATATATGACATAAATTACATCAATATTAATTCACATTATGTGGATGATGAAGTTTAGTATGTTCAATTGTTATGTATACTCTATGTAGGGTCTTTAAAGTAATCCTTTCCTCCCTTATTTCATTTTAGATCTTTCTTATAGACATGGTAGTACTATTTTTGATTTCCATTATTTTCTTATATTAATATCATGTCACCTCTGGATTTTCAATTTCCCCTAGATTTTTGGATCACTTTTTGTAGTTCTTATTTTAGAAGATAATTAATATTTTCTTGGTAAGAAGAAAATTGTCTAGAACATCACCAATGGATTTTTCATCATTGGTAGCATTGAAAGGGTTATATTTTTGGATTTATATGGCATTTTTGGCCCCCTTTTTTATTTTCCATATAATCATTGTTTCATATGTCGTGAAGGAGATGATGAGTTCATCTTCTACAATTTTTTTTCTTATTCGACTCTTGATTGGACATAAAATTTAGAGCCTTTACTATAGTTAACACCCATTAGATTTTTTTATGAGATTTTCTATATATAATTTACCTATTAGATACTTTAACCATCATATATTTCATAAAAGTATTGTATAATTACTTATAATCGATTAATTTGAATGAAATGTAATTTTTTTAATTATGATGTAATATATATAATTTACTATCCTTTACTATGTTTAGGTATTCATGTGCTACTTGTAATAATTTCTAAATTACATAAGTATTTTATCATATATAAAAAAAATTAAACTAATTTAATTTTATACCACAATTCAAGGAATTCCTAGAATTTTTTTAATTCAAATTTGATAATAACCCCCTCTATCCATTTTAATTTAGATTCTTAAGTGGGAAAAAATCATGCATTAAAATTATATATATATTAACAAATAATTCTATGAACTTTTGGCATATTATTCGTCCAATTTATGTAATTTATTTCATAAAAAAGTTTACAAGGGAATTTGAATTCAATTCCATATAAAAAAATATTCTAAATTAGTTAAATATATTTTTTTTAAATAAACTGAATTTTTAAAAAATAAATCTTCATAAAAATGAAAATAACTAATTTGATATCATTTGTTGGTTGAAGATTAAGGAAATAAGGTGATGTTAAATTTAATAAATTATATTACAATAAACCTAACTTCAATATTAAATGAATTGAAATAATGAAGAGGAAAATAAAATACACTATATTATATCAATTCGATTCATGTTTACAACTATAATTTCACAGTAATTAATGAATTGAATTAATAAAACTAAATTTATACTATAATGTGTTTCAATATTAAATGATGCAATTTGGAAATGTAAAATTAGGAAAAACAACTACTAAATATTTTGGGTAGAGCATGGTGTGAGTCCCTATGCCTCCACCCCTCTAAATTAGAGGTCAATAAAATATATCCCTTGATCTCAATTATGAAGAAATACTCATACCTTATAATTGTGTTTAATTATCACCCTATTATAATTAAAATATATCTAAATAAAACATAACACAACTTTAATTTAGTGTTAATAATTTTTTAATGGAGGTTGATAAGAGAGTGTTTTGATTTATGAAATACATATACATTCTATTGGAAAATATAATTTATAAAAGTCAGGATAGTAAACGATGGAGATATTTAAGATAATTTTTTGTTGATTCTTTGATGAGATTAGAACTGTAACATTGTATCTTGAAGATTTTATATGGAACTAGGGATCCTCCATCAATTTTCAGTTAGGATAATGTTAACAAAAACATCTATGAAGGAGATATTCCAAGGAAGCTAATGTCGCCATTTATGGGAAGTAAAAGGATCGAAAATATTTTCTAAATAACTTGGTTAAATGAGGATGATTATAGCCATATTTATAGTCATCTATACTAAAAGAAATAAAGGATATTAGAAGCTTTAGTGACACCTCCAGATACCCAATAACCTCAATTGGGTATTTTGTGGACTACCTATGGAATTGTTAAACTAGAGAAAGACCAAGTGAAAATATCTACGAGCCATTAGGTGGCTAGTTTTGTTCAACATATATATTGGAAATCTGGGAGATCTGTCATCTATCCAGTGCTACTCCACTGAGTAGCTAGGGGATGTTCTAGAGAATAATAGGTTTTTTATTATAGAACACGATCCTCAAAAAAATTTCATCATGGACATCGCCATAATTCAATCAATAATTATTATAAGTGGATTTTAAGGCATTGAATAATAGAAAGAAATTTCTCTGAACCTACATGGAAGATTTACAATGACACGATGAAGGTAGTAATTTCACAACACGAATTAAATAAAAAATAGAAATTATCATAATTTTTTTTATAGACTACTCAGTGTTTATGATCATGAAAACACCATGAGGGAGAGTGTTCTACAATATTATATTTTTCATCACTGAAACAAGAATTATTGTAACTAGTTACAATGATCTCACTGTCACCTCCAAAAACTTTTAGTACATTATATCAAGTACTTAAGGATATTATTAATTGACACCCAATGAAGTTTACTAGGACTATATTTTTATTTAATTTTTTTGAGCAAAGCATATGTGACATCTAGTCACATAAAAACAAGGAATACATGATTGATCATACAGAAAATTTATAAGGATCCTTATATATCCTTTCGGAATATAAATAATGATTATGAATCATCCCAACATTCATGCTAATAACGATATTAAAGATCTATTATTATAGTTTATGATGATGATCCTCATTATCAGTTTACTGAAATATATTGTTGGGAATAGTTTATATATCCACCTAGATCAAAATATATATTCCATGTTTGTAGTATACATCACCCATTTATTTCATTGAGAAGAAATTTTCCAATCACATTTTTATGTATTTTGTTATTACAACATAAATTTTTATTAAATGAATTCCATATACATTGAATACGAAAAATACAATAGTAATCCTTGAAACCATGTTTGATATATAATTATGATAAATTATCTTAATGAAACCATACTCTTTTGTTGAATCATTAAACTGGAAGTTCCAAATCTAAAAGGCTATTATTAATGAATATGTGGACATATTCAACATACATAACCTAGAAGACTAATTTGGAACTTGAAAATATTATGGTTATATTATATACAATTCATTGAATAAATTATACTTATATATATTGGTTTCAAAATTAAATTTAAATATCTCATTACCATAATGATATGATAATAATTGAAAAAAATGTATCAAAATTTCGTTAAAAATATCAAAAAAGGTTTTTTATAGTATATATTATGAATTTTTTATAACCAATATCTAATAAATGATATTTATATGTAGATAATGCACCATCCATGAAAGTTATTATAAAAAATAGATGTAACCTCTTTTTTGGACCATTCTATTACGTATTCCATGATCCAAACATGTCTAATTTATATGGAGTCCACTTTAGCTTACATGTACTTTAACATCTTCTCAGAATATGAATTTTTTAGGGATTATGAATATAAATTTTATTAATAATCTATTACAATTACATCATCATGTTTTTCATCATAAAATCATATCTCATGGGATTGAAAATATTCTAAAATTTTCATCATGTTTCTTATGTAACCTATGTTTGTCATCCTTCCATTTACCGAAATTATGTCACGACCCGTCCTCGGGGCCCGTGCCGTGACTACCCCAAGCCCGAATTCCATAGGCCAGGGGCTGGCGACTAGCACCAAGGCGTAAATCCCGATAGAAAGGTAAGGCATTGCCTTTGTAAAGTAAACAAGCACCACAGAGTACAAGCGGAAGAAGTAAACACTAAGTAAAAACTGAGTACAACAGAAAGTGCAGAAAGTAAAAGGGGCCGGAAATACATGCCCAACTGTAAAGTACAACTCGAAAGGAAAAACAACAACTGTAAAGTAAAGCCGCTACACCGAGTTGTCCACTGGGAATCCCACCTGAAGGGTGGGTACAAATAGCTCCACTGCTCCTCGGGTCCCTCCATCCACTCCGAGTACGTTCCGCCCAGTGGTCCACCTCTAGGTACCGTCTTGCTCTACAAGCCTCAACCACGATCAACGCTGTCCGTCGTCTTCAACCAACACAACGTAGTGCGGGCATAGCCCATGCAGGGGTGAGTATAAGCTACTCAGTAGGGACCCCGAGACCCCTGAAGGTCTCCCAAAATCCACAAAGGATAAACCACAAAGGAAAGATACAATCACGAAGTAACAACCGACACTACTTAGGTATATTCCCATACATATACCTAAGTCATCAATTCCAATACGCTCCAACCTCCGAGCCCAAGTACAACTCAGTCCACACAGGAAAGTATACGTATTCCACACAGGAAAGCAAACTGTAATCCACACAGGATAGCACAACACAATCCACACAGGAAGGTAAACAGGATTCAGCTCACAAAGATATACTTATACGAAAGACGATAGAGATGATCACTGATCCATCTAATTCGTCGGACCCACAAAGGATCGATAGGTACTAACCCCCGCAATGACCCACACAGGATCGGTAAGAAACTAACCCCCACAAAGACCCACACAGGATCGGACCCACACATGATCTGTAGGCGCTGGCTCACACAGAACCGCTGAGCGCTGACCCACACAGGATCGGTAGCACTGATCCACATAGGATCGCTGAGTGCGGTAGTCGTCGTCGTCGAATCCACTGAGGATCTTTGCACAGTCATCGTCGCAGTCACAGTAGCAGTCGCAGCCAGCACTAGGGTTCCCACACACAACAAGCTTGTTCGGGAGGGTCCGCTCCACAAGCCGAGAGTCTGATACATCAACTGTCACATAGTCCAGATTTGATCTGTCCAAAAGTTCCGTATTGTCAACAGGAACTCAACGCAACAGACGGCGCGTCAATCGGACGCCCGGTCTGAGAGTTATTGGCCTTTTCGTTCGAGGGCCCGGTTGGTTTTTAAGGAAAAACCAACCCGAACCTACTCCGCCTGCGTCCAAACCTCTGGTAGAGTATGCCAAAAGATCCTTCTCACTAAGTGTAACTCAACAAAGTTGCCGGCACGTCAATCGGACGTCCATAGCTCAAGATATGAGCGTTTTTGCTCCGAGGGCCCGGTTGGTTTCGTGTACGAACCAACCCGACCGAACTCAAAGTATTCCGAAACCCTGAGTGTGATATACCTAAATGACCGTCTCTATCCAAGGATCGCATCGCCGCTGACGGCACATCGTTTGGAGGTCCATAGCCCGAGTTATGGGCATTTGAACCCAAATAGTCCGATAACGTGGGTTTCGGGCCCGGACCGTCCCGGCCCGAGACCCCCCGGTCGGCCCGAACCGGGTCGACCCATCCTGGACTGGGTCGGCCCGGCCCGGCATGGCCCGGCCCGGTTGGGTGCGGCCCGGCCCGGCGCGGCCCAGCCCGGCTGGGCTCGGCCTGGCCAGGCAGACCGTCATGGTGCCGGTCCGGCTGGGCGCAGCGCGCCCAGCGCGCTGCCCGCTTGGCTTCGGCCGAGCTGTTGGAAAAAAGTGGGGGGCGCCTGCCCCCCTTGTGTAACCGCGGCCCCCGCTCATTATGGGGGGCCGTTGATGCTGGCCGGGGGAATTTAATTCCCCTGGATTTCTCTTTTCCGGCCGGCCCGACCTGGCCGGCCGACTCCTTCTCAATGGGACCGGCGTGGCCGGTCCCCTTCCGGCTCCGACACCAGCGGCCCGACTGGCCGCCGGTCACCATGCTCCGCCACGGCCCGGAACCGGCCGCGACCCTTTTCGTCCGGCGCCGTGCGACGGCACCGCGTCCCTTCACCGCGGCTCTGCTCCGGCCGCGGCGCCTTCGACTTCCTTCGACGCGGCGCGAAAGCGCCGCGTTCATGTTCGACTTCTTGGCGTGGCGCGACGGCGTCGCGTAATACTTTCCGAGCGATTCTCGCGTGGTGCGACGGCACCACGCCATCCCGTTCCATTCACAAAGAAACAATCATGAACATAGGAGGGGGTTAGGCCGTGTTTGTGCGGTCCGGCCCCCTCTCGTTAAACGATAACATTTAGTCGATTAACCACGAAGTTCGACATGCTAGAATCAATAAAGGAATTAATTTAATAAATTACAATAATCCCCTACCTCGGCTTCAAGAGCGGTGTTCGTCAACGACCCGCGGAAGATGAGCGTCGCGGAGGTCGGGTGTCGTGGAAAAAGAACGTCGACGTCACGAAGCGCGGATTCGAAGTCATTGACGGCAATTTCATCGCGGGAAACCGTCGCGGAAGAGACGACGCGGAATAAGAACGTCGTATTGCGGATACGGCGTCGCGGAAGATCCGTGTTCTTCGGCGGAGAAGTTCTTCGTTGAAGAATGGTGTTCTTCGCGTTCTTCGTCGAGGTTGAAGAAGATGAAGAATGATTCTCAAATTTTCTCAAGGTGACAAAACTCTAACCAAAAATAAAATAAGACACTTTCTTATTTTATTAACACAACAACACATTTGAATTTCAAGAGTTTGAAATTCAATAACCACACACAACTCACCTCATTAAACTCATTACATTTAAGTCATAGGTTATAACTTAAGTTAACAAAATTAAAGTGGGAGTTGAGGGGGGTTAGAGGATATGAAGGGGTGGGGTTCTTGTGGGCCCCACCACCCTCATAACCTCCCAAGGGAGGTTGGGTGGTTACCCAACTTTCATCCAGAACTAACACTTAGAGTAAAATAATAAAAATTGTAGTGTAATTATAAAATAAACTTCCACAATTTTTATTATCAACACTCGTGTAAACGCAACTCCGGAACAGGAGTTCTTAAGCAATTACCGGCGCTGCGGTTCCATTGGTGCCCTCGTAATTCGATTCCGGGCACCGGTTCAAAAGTTAGAAAATCCCGCTCGTTCGTTCACTGAACGTACCCGAGCCAAACTTCGGAAATTGATTCTGGGCACACCGGGCCTCAGAATTATGTGCCGTCAGAAACTGTGCTCTTGTAAAATTCCAAAAAAAAGTAAGAAAAAATTTCCCTTGAATTTTACAGGTCTTTAAATTACTCCCACCTCAGGGATTTACGTCCCCGTAAAGATACATCAAAACTAGGGAAACAAATGAGGGTACTGAGCACGCATCTGAGCCACCCACTCCCAAGTGCTCTCCTGGAGGTTCTCGTGCTGCCATCTGATGCGCACTAGAGGAATCAATCGTCCACGTAGGACCTGATCCTGTCGATCCTCGATCTCCACCGGGACCTCCGTAAAAGTCTCCCCATCGTCAATGTCAAGCTCCCCATGGTCAATGATGTGTGTCGGGTCATGCACGTATCTCCTCAGTTGAGATACGTGGAAGATGTCATGCACCTGGTGCAACTGAGGTGGTAGAGCCAGGAGATAATCCACCTCGCCAATCCTGCTGAGGACCTAGAAGGGTCCGATGAAGCACGGAGATAACATGCCGCCTCGGCCAAATCTCCATAAACCACGTCGAGGTGAGACACGCAAGAAGACGTGGTCTCCATCCTCGAACTCTAGTGGCCTCCGCCTCCTTTCAGCGTATGACTTCTGCCGGCTCTGAGCTGTCCTCATCCGCTCTTGGATGACTTGGACCTTCTCTGTCGTGGCCTGGACCATCTCCAGTCCCACAAGTGCTGACTTCCTAGGGTCTGTCCAGCACAAAGGAGATCTGCAAGGTCGGCCGTACCCCGCCTCGTATGGTGCCATCCCGATGGTGGAGTGGTAGCTGTTGTTGTACGCAAACTACACCAAGGGTAGGTGGTCCTCCCAGCTATGACCAAAGTCGAGGACACATGCGCGGAGCATGTCCTCGAGTGTCTGAATGGTCCTCTCCGTCTGACCATCCATCTGAGGGTGAAAGGCTGTGATTAGACGTAGATGCGTCCCGAACGCCTCCTGCAATACCTTCCAAAGCCAAGAAGTAAAGAGAGCATCTCGATCGGAAACGATAGATGATGGCACACCGTGAAGCCGCACAATCTCCTGAACGTAAAGACGTCCCAAGCTCTCCACTGATCCCAGCTCTCTGATGGGTAAGAAGTGAGCCGACTTAGTGAGTCAATCGACAATCACCCAGATGGAGTCGTGACCTCTGGAAGTGCGTGGAAGTCCAGTCACAAAGTCCATAGATATCCCGTCCCACTTCCACTCCGAGACCTCCAAGGGCTGTATCAATCCTGCTGGTACCTGATGCTCAGCCTTCACCTGCTGGCAGGTGAGGCATCGAGAAACGAACTATGCCACGACATTCTTCATGCCTGGCCACCAGTGCTGTTTTCTGAGATCCTGGTACAACTTCGCAACTCCAGGATGTACCACCAAAGGAGAAGTGTGAAACTCTCTCAGTACCTCCTCCCGTAAAGCGACTGGTACCATGGTACGTCCTCTAAATAGGATGTCATGCTCTACTCCAAAGGAGAAACCATCAGGTGCCTGTCCTGAGGATATCTGTGCACGCCGCGTCTCACAGTCAGCATCCCCACGCTGTGCCTCTCTAACCTGATGTAGAAGTGGAGGAGTGACTGTGAGAGACTGAAGGAAGGATGCTCCATATCTATCCACAAAGAGGCTAGCTGCTCCGTCGCCTCCTCAAGTAGCTGAATGCCCATCCTCCTGCTGAGGGAATCAGCTACTACGTTCCCCTTCCCAGGAGTATAGACTATCTCAAAGTCATAGTCCTGGAGGAAGTCGACCCATCACCGCTGTTTCAGGTTCAGGTCCTTCTGTGAGAATATATACCAGAGACTCTGATGATCAGAAAAGACTGTAAAGCGCTCGCCCATCAGGTAGTGTCGCCATGTCTTCAAAGCGAAGACCACTGCTGCTAATTCCAGGTCATGAGTAGCATAGTTCTGCTCATGCGGCCTCAACTGTCGTGATCCATAGGCAATCACGGCCCGCTCCTGCATCAGGAAACATCCGAGTCCGGTCCCTAATGCATCGCAGTAGACTACGTATCCAACTCCCTCCTCAGGAAACCTCAAGATAGGTGCGCTGGTCAATCTCTGTCTCAGCTACTGGAAGCTCTGCTGACATCTGTCTGACCACACGAAGGGTTTACCATTATTCGTCAAAGCTGAGAGTGTTGCCGCAACTCTAGAGAAGTCTGGCACGAATCTCTAGTAGTATACAGCTAATCTCAAGAAACTCCGCACCTCCGTCACGCTCCTGGGTGGCTCCCAAGCTAACACTGCCTAGATCTTCGCAGGATCCACTGCAACTCCCACCTCAGAGATGAAGTGTCCCAAGAAGTGGACCTCACGTATCCAGAACTAACACTTCAAGAGCTTACCATAAAGCTGGTGCTCTCGGAGTGTGTCTAGTAGAACCCGTAAGTGGTAGGCGTGCTCCTCCTCAGTCGTCGAGTAGATCAAAATTTCGTCAATGAAGACCACGACAAATCGATCGAGGTATGACTGAAAGATCCTGGTCATGAGGGCCATGAACACTGCTAGAGCATTGGTCACGCTGAAGGGCATAACCAAGAACTCATAGTGGCCATACCGACATCTGAAGTCCGTCTTCTGCACGTCCTCATCTCAAACTCTGAGTTGATGATAGCCTGACCTGAGGTCTATCTTTGAGAACCACCGTGCTCCCTTGAGCTGATCAAAGAGGTCATCAATCCTCGGTAGCGGATACATTTTCCTCACTGTCACCTGGTTCAGGCGACGATAGTCAACACACATTCGCAAGCTCCCGTCCGCCTTCTTGGCGAACAATATCGGGGAAGCCCATGGTGAAACACTGGGTCGGATGAACCCATTTCCCTACAAGTCATCCAACTGTACCCGTAGCTCTCGAAGCTCGGAGGGGTCCATCCGATATGCTGGAGTCGATATTGGAGCTGTCACTGGGTACAAATCAATATAAATGTCTACCTCTCTGCGAGAAGGTAGCCCTGGAACATCGTCGGGAAAAATGTCCGCTAACTGATCCACCACTGCAGGAAAACCAGAACTCCGCACGTCAACTGCTCCTAGGATGAGGCTAGCCAAATGATGAGTGATGGGCTATCCTCTCCTCTGCGGAAGTCCATCCTGTGTTGCGAAGGCTCCCTTCTCGCCGGTGAAGGTGAACCTGCTCCCGTCGGTGCGTACACATCGCACCTTGCGCCTAAAACAGTCAATCTGTGCATGGACCGTAGATAACCAATCCATGTCCAAGATGACGTCGTAAGGCCTAAACGCTGCTACAAGAAGATCCAAGCTGAAGCTCTCACCTCTTAGAGTAAGCTCACACTACTGGAACCAGTGCGTAATCGTTGAGTCTGCTCCCGTAGGAGTCTCTAGCCGTAAGGATCGAGCCAACGGCTCTGTCGGAATCTCCGAGCTCCGAACAAGGGCAGCGGCTATGAAAGAGTGACTCGCTCCTGTGTCTATAAGTACTGCAGCAAGGGTGGAATAGACACAGATAGTACCTCGAATCATCTCGGGCGCACTGTGGTCGTAGGCCTCCGCTGTCTGGAGCTGTGCCTGCCTCTGCCCGCCAGCTCCCTGTGGTCGGGGTGGAACTCCTGTTCGTGGTGGTGGTAGAGCCTCAAAGCGTCACCCACCACATGCTGCTCGGCCAGCTCCTCTGCCTCGTCCGCCTCCTCCCTGTGGACCGCCACAGTCGACCCTCTGCCTCTTCCTAGGTGGTCCCTCAACCGTATGCTTCTCCTCGGCATGGCGGGTCGGGCAGTCACGAGCCATGTGGCCCTGCCCGCCGCACGAGTAGCACTGTCTGCCTCTCGAAAGACTGGCTTCGCGCTGTGTGCCCCGCACTGCTGAGCTAGTGTCCTAAGGTCGTCTTCCTGAGGGTTTGGTCTGCCTGGTCCCCTGAGTCATCCGACAACTGCCTGCTGCAGAAGACTCTGCTACGTGTCGCCCTGCAGTGGGTCTCGGTGCTGGTGTAGACCCAACAAGAGAACTCTCGATCAAAAGGGACTGCTCCAGTACTCCTGTCTGAGTCGGAATGCTGAGGGATATCAGCGATGCCCTGATCTCGTGTCTCAATCCCTGCTCAAAGGTCCGGGCCCGGAAGAATGGGTCCCTTACCATGTCAGTCGAGTAGCGCGGGAGATCGGTAAATCTCGCCGAGTACTGAGTGACCGTCATGCTGCCCTGCCGCAGCTGAAGAAACTCCTGAATACGCATCAAACGGAGGGTGGCTAGGATGAACTCCGAGCGGAAGAGGTTCTCAAAGCCCGTCCAAAGTAGAGATGCCTCATCGTGCACCTGGAGCATCAAGCTCCACCATCGGCCCGGTGCTGCGTGCAGTAGGCTCGCAGCGAGGATCACCAGGAGGTCTGCTGGTGTCCTCACTAGCCTGAAAACTCGTACGACTGCCTCCAGCCAGTCCTCGGCTTCCTGGGGGTCCGTCTCCCCATGAAACCTGGGCGGTCGCTGGTTCTGAAACTCATGAAGTGCGCTGAGGCGACGTACATCGTCAGCGGCTGGTGCTGGAAGTATCGGGGGGCTCGGTGGGTAGAGCTACCGCCGGTGCCACTGCTGACAAAGGGCCCTACACCGAGGCCTCGTCGCTCGGTGGGCTGTCACCACGCTCGACTCTCAGAACCCTAGCTGGATGCCGTCGTGGGGCCATCCTGAAAAGGAAACAGGTGCGCCACGGTCAGAACAGTATACCTGGTGAGCTGATACAAAGTAATCACAAAGAAAACTTGAAACACACACACAATCAATGTTTTCGTGCATTAAGTCAGAAATCAGAAGTCAGGGTCCTGGTGTACGGATACGTCGGCCGCCGCACCAACACTGGACTCCCTGGACTGATAACCACACTCAATACGCTGAACACTATTGCTTCACATAGAAAAGATCAGAGTTCGCGGTAGAACCGAACTCCTCTGATACCAATTTGTCACGACCCGTCCTCGGGGCCCGTGTCGTGACTACCCCAAGCCCTCCTTCCATAGGATAGGGGCTGGCGACTAGCAGCAAGGCGTAAATCCCGGTAAAAAGGGAAGTCATTGCCTTTTTAAAGTAAAAAAGCACCATAGAGTACAAGCGGAAGAAGTAAACACTAATTAAAAACTGAGTACAACAGAAAGTGCGGAAAGTAAAAGGGGATGGAAATACAAGCCCAACTGTAAAGTACAACTCGAAAGGGAAAACAACAACTGTAAAGTAAAACCGCTACACCGAGCTGTCCACTGGGAATCCCACCTGAAGGGTGGGTACAAATAGCTCCACTACTCCTCGGGTCCCTCCGTCCGCTCCGAGCACGTTCCGCCCAGTGGTCCACCTCCAGGTACCGTCCTACTCTGCAAGCCTCAACCACGATCAACGCTGTCCGTCGTCTGCAACCAACACAATGTAGTGCAGGCATAGCCCCTGCAGGGGTGAGTATAAGCTACTCAGTAGGGACCCCGAGACCCCTGAAGGTCTCCCAAAATCCACAAAGGATAAACCACAAAGGAAAGATACAATCACGAAGTAACAACCGACACTGCTTAGGTATATGCCCATACATATACCTAAGTCATCAATTCCAATACGCTCCAACCTCCGAGCCCAAGTACAACTCAGTCCACACAGGAAAGTATACGTATTCCACATAGGAAAGCAAAATGTAATCCACACAGGATAACACAACACAATCCACACAGGAAGGTAAACAGGATTCAACTCACACAGATATACTTATACGAAAGGCGATAGAGATGATCACTGATCCATCTAAGTCGTCGGACCCACAAAGGATCGATAGGTACTAACCCCCGCAATGACCCACACATGATCGGTAGGAAACTAACCCCCGCAAAGACCCACACAGGATCTGACCCACACAGGATCTGTAGGCGCTGGCTCACACAGAACCACTGAGCGCTGAAACACACAGGATCAGACCCACACAGGATCGGTAGCACTGATCCACATAGGATCGCTGAGTGCTGTAGTCTTCGTCGTCGAATCCACTGAGGATCTCTACACAGTCGTCGTCGCAGTCACAGTAGCAGTCGCAGCCAGTACTAGGGTTCCCGCACACAGCAAGCTCGTTCGGGAGGGTCCGCTCCACGAGCTGAGAGGCTGATACATCAAATGTCACATAGTCCAGAGTTGATGTATCCAAAAGTTCCGTATCGTCAACAGGAACTCAACGCAACAGACGACGCATCAATCGGACGCCCGGTCTGAGAGTTATTGGCTTTTTCGTTCCAGGGGCCAGGTTGGTTTTTAAGGCAAACCCAACCCGACCGTACTCCACCTGCGTCCAAACCTCGGGCGGAGTATGCCAAAAGATCCGTCTCACTAAGAGGAACTCAACAAAGTTGACAGCATGTCAATCGGATGTCCGTGGCTCAAGATATGAGCGTTTCCGCTCCGAGGGCCCAGTTGGTTTCGTGTACGAACCAACCCGGACGAACTCAAATTATTCCGAAACCTTGAGTGCGATATACCAAAACGACCGTCTCGATCCAAGGATCAGATCGCCGCTGACGGGGCATCGTTTCGAGGTCCGTAGCCCGAGTTATGGGCATTTGAACCCAAACAGTCCGATAACGGGGGTTTTGGGCCCGGACTGTCCCGGCCCGAGACCCCCCGATCGGCCCGAACCGGCCGAGATGTTGGAAAAAAGAGGGGGGCGCCTACCCCCCTTGTGTAACCGCGACCCCCCCTCATTATGGGGGGCCGTTGATGCTGGTCGGGGGAATTTAATTCCCCCAGCTTTCTCTTTTCCGGCCGGCCCTACCTGGCCGGCCGGCTCCTTCTCAACAGGACCGGCATGGCCGGTCCCCTTCCGGCTCCAACACCGGTGGCCCGGCTGGCCGCCGGTCACCATGCTCCGCCGCGGCCCGGAACCAGCCGCGGCCCTTGCCGTCCGGCGCGGTGTGACGACACCGCGTCCCTCCGCCGCGGCTCCGCTCCGGCCACGGCGCCTTCGACTTCCTTCGACGCGGCGTGATGACATCGCATTCTTGTTCGACTTCTCGGCGTGGCGCAACGGCGTCGCGTAATACTTGCCGTGCGATTCTCGCGTGGTGCGACGGCACCACGCCATCCTGTTCCATTCACAAAGAAACAATCATGAACATAGGAGGGGGTTAGGCCGTTTTTGTGTGGTCCGACCCCCTCTCGTTAAACGATAACATTTAGTCGATTAACCACAAAGTTTGACATGCTAGAATCAAGAACAGAATTAATTTAATAAAATAACAATAATCCCCTACCTCGGCTTCAAGGGTGGTGTTCGTCAACGACCCGTGGAAGACGAGCATCGCGGAGGTCGGGCGTCGCGGAAAAAGAACGTCGACGTCGCGAAGCGAGGATTCGAAGTCGTTGACGGCAATTTCGTCGCGGGAAACCGCAGCGGAAGAGACGACACGGAAGAAGAACATCGCGTCGCGGATACGGCGTCGCGGAAGATCAATGTTCTTCGGCGGAGAAGTTCTTCGTTGAAGAATGGTGTTCTTTGCGTTCTTCGTCGATATTGAAGAAGATGAAGAATGCTTCTCAAATTCTCTCAAGGTGACAAAACTCTAACCAAAAATAAAATAAGACTCTTTCTTATTTTATTAACACAACAACACATTTGAATTTCAAGAGTTTGAAATTCAATAACCACACACAACTTACCTCATTAAACTCATTACATTTAAGTCATAGGTTATAACTTAAGTTAACAAAATTAAAGTGGGAATTGAGGGGGGTTAGAGGATATGAAGGGGTGGGGTTCATGTGGGCCCCACCACTATCATAACCTCCCAAGGGAGGTTGGGTGGTTACCCAACTTCCATCAAGAACTAACACTTAGAGTAAAATAATAAAAATTGTAGTGTAATTATAAAATAAACTTTCACAATTTTTATTATCAACACTCGTGAAAACGCAACTCCGGAAGAGGAGTTCCTAAGAAATTATCGGTGCTGCGGTTCCATCGGTGCCCTCGTAATTCGATTCCGGGCATCGGTTCAAAAGTTAGAAAATCCCGCTCGTTCGTTCACTGAACGTACCCGGGCCAAACTTCGGAAATTGATTCCGGGCACACCGGGCCTCGGAATCAGGTGCCGTTAGAAACCACGCTCTTGTAAAATTCCAAAGAAAATTAAGAAACAATTTCCCTTGAATTTTACAGGTCTTTACAAATTGAACTAAAGGACATTCCATATCAGATAAACACGATATTTTTTGCTCTTGGACCACTCTATGTTTGTCATTCCTCCATCTAAAATGATAAATAATGTTTTAATTCTCATGTTAAATAGCATTTCATTATATATCCCTTCAATAAAATGTGATATATTATGAATAATAATGCTTACTAACCATATAAAATTATAAATGATATGTTCACTAACTAATCATTTTCAAAAAATGTCCAAAAAAGTAGAAATTAATATATTAGATAAAGAATTAAACTGTAGAGTTTAATTAAAAGTTTTCAACTATGTAATTAAAAATATCATTTATAATCAGTGAATTCACAACGTATATATTAGACACTACAATCAAATAATAGTTTCAAAATTAATTGTACTTGGATATTTTTTTATTTCTTTATAAACTCTATTATCTTTTAAAATGATTGGAAAATGTTTTTTCATAAGAAAAGAACAATCATTACAATAAGAACCATCATTAGAATATTTGAAATAATCATACCCATATCCATTTTAAATAAAAGTTGATTTATGTACACAAAATATATACAGTATGAAATACATTATTATTATCACCATTTTCATATTTAATATTTTAATATGTTTCTAATTTATATGTATATGGAGATAATTCTAGTGAAAAACTATGTCATAATCGAACATGAAAAAATTATCTCTAATGTTTGGGGTTATCTTATCCCATGAAAAAATGTATAAACCATTCATAATTTTCCTAATTTAAAAAAAATAATTCATATTTGTAGAATAAATATTATTCTTAATAATTTAGGCAGTAAATTATATAACATACATGATATATAAATATAATTTCTATTTATGTAGAGAACATAGAAATATCTTTATAAATCAAGAACTATTCCACTTTGTAGATTTAGATAATATTTTTTAACCACAAATGTAAATAATATTTCCCCATTTTAACAAAATTTATCTCCTTCACATTTTATTAATTATAATTTATTTTTGAGTTATGATATATTAGAATAAATTCATGATTAAAATATAGTTTCTAATACATTTGAGTAAAAAATAAAGAAAATGAATTTCCACAATATTGAAAACATTATACTCATAATTCTTCTATTTGAGAACAATTCTCAATTATTTAAATAAATACCTAATAATATTATATTTCATACTTATAAGAGATATCAAAATTATAATCATTATGAATTATATAACATATAATGATAATATATGTGTGGGTGAGAATTATTTTTTATATATTTTTCATGAAGGTTGTCCAATGGAATTTTCCCACAAAATATGATAAACCAAAATATGATATCCAATTAGTGGTTAATGATTTTAATTTAATCATGAATTAGAAAAGTTAATGTTCTATCCAAATCCATGAAATCATTTATTAGAAAAATATTCCAATCATATGATATATAACTATTGTATAATTTACTAGATAACTCATTATCAGAGTCAATAATATCAACTTTCACAACTATATTCCTTTGGTATTACATTTTTTATGAATAAACAAATTTGTTTTAATAAAATAATACATTTAATTTAGGAACTTAATAGTTAATGTCACCTAAATTATTCTTTTCAAATGTAATATAATTTAAGGGAACCTAAAAGTAAGGGTCACCCATAATATGTGATCGGGGTCTTAACAAGTCATTTTTTTGAAAGTAATATCATCCATTGAATTGGGGGGCAGGGGTTATTATGGTCACTTATTTAAAATAAATCACATTCATTATCTAATGTGACACATCGAGAACTGTATTTTTTTAGTTCACACCAAATTTCCAAATGCAGGTAGTCTCTTGTAAAAGTAATATGAAACATGAGGTTGTGCATTTTATATGTGTATGGGTGGTAAACTTTTCCATTAATGAATCTTATTGGTTATTCAATGCACCTCATAAAGATTCCATAATGTTCATGAATCATTCTAAATAATGATTATTATAATGGTTAGATTTTTGTTTTAAACCGATTGAAACTATTCCACAATGTAAGCATTCATATGTTTCAAATTTTCTATATATATTATTTTCAAAATATTATACCATCGTTTCAATTAGAATAGTTGTGTACTCTATAATTTATCATTGTCTATGGGTGAAGTATTTATTTTATAATTTTTATTGGTCTAATTATAGGGGCATCCTACATATCACTATGAAGAGAAATAGAACAAAATTAGTTCCTATAATACTTAATGGGACATTTTTTACCTTTCAAGGTTACCTAATAAGAACATAATAATTTTTTTTATGGTTCTGCATTTCCGACCAAATGATGTTATTTTCAGTTAATGTATCAAGGAAGTATTTCATGTAGTTTATTTTAATTCAAAATAGAATACAAGTTATATAGTTTTTTGTTATGAACCTAGGACTACAAAACATATGGTTCATAGTATTTGTTTTGTGGGGATAATTAATTTCTAGTCCATGCTATTTCTTAATATTCATTGGTGAGTAGATAATAAATGATGCAGTTAAGAAAATATGAGATATAAACCTCATAATAATAGGTACTCACAAGTAATATGTCCCATTGAGGAAGGATTCATAGGGTATATGGACAAGTTTAGAAGATATATTTCTATGGGATATGGATCATTTATTAATAGTGACACACAAGGGATATACCCTATTAAGGAACAGTCTTAGGATAACTATGAATTGGAGGCTTATTTATGTAAATATCAATTGGAAGACAATGGATACAGAATATATGTTTTGTCTAAAAATACAATTGATATTGGGTAACTGATTTGAACCACTAGATCCATTAGATGAATCATTGATAATATGTTGTAGGGAATATTGTTCCCAAGTTAATATATGATTTTAAACACCCTTACCACCCCATCTTCTTTATATAAAACATAGATATATCCAGTATATAAAATTTATTATTAAAGGGGAGAACTCTAATGTCGATAACCCAATCATATTTTTAAAGATGTCATGTAGTAAAGATGGTTTGGTTGGTTCCAATGGTGTGGCACATCGGTGAATTGGTGCTTGTGTATGAGACATGGGTCAATTTCTTCCCAATTATGAGAGATTGGAAAATTGGCACCCAGGTATGAGACCTAGGAAAATTGTCACCTATGCAAGAGAACTAGGTGAATTAGCCCCATGTATGAGACCTGGGAAAATTATAACAAATTGAGTTTAGTTAGGAAAATAACCACATAATAATGTGACTTTGGTGGAGCATCATAGTAGAAAAATAAATTAGAATAAGTGACATCGTAACTGGACAACAAGGATAATGTGTATCCTTTTTGGGATTGTATATGCATTATGTGCCCCTGAATATATGGGTCAAGGATGATTAAACAATATGGATCTCTGGTTTTATTCTTTTGGGATGACCTGAGGTCCCTTTTCATGGCCTAGAAAGAAAAGTTTCATTTCTATATGGTTTGATGTTAAAACATTTGGATACATAATTTTCACACATTCCCATTTTAATTTTCATAGGGATTGAATTTATGATTTACCTAAAAGAGAATGTATGTTATTAGGTTTATGTAGATGTGTGGTTAATCTATCCCTTCTTGTATTCATTTCATCCCGACATGGGTCTTGGGGACTATTTATATGTAATGTGATAAGAGTGCATGATACTAAAGAGAAAACCACACCTCCCAATAATCTATGGGAACCAAATGTAAGTGGACCCCGATATAGTAGATAGTGATTCCATGGTTCTTGGTAAAGAAGGTTAGTATTTCCATTAAGGGAGGTGTGTCTGTGATTTGTTTTTGTAAAAAATGGTCAAATGTATACGAGAAAAGAATAGGTATTGGGAAAAGATGTATGTTCATGACACACTCATGTTTTCAATTTATGATTCCCATATATAAATAAAATTTATATACAATGAAAAAATGAGATCTTATAAATCCCCCCCATAGAATTCGATCAAGTCAACCTTAAGAGGGAAAATTTCAATGTAAAATATAAATATGGTATAAATATGGACTTATTTAATGACATGAATGGTATACATAGAAACAATGTAGGAGTATATATGTTCCTAGAACACACAGTGTACTAACAGATTGGAGTAGGACATGAATTGATATAGGAATAAGAAAATATTACCCCTATATATAGGTGTAAACCAAAATTTCATGTATAACATAACCTCAATGAAACATGATGATCCGAAAATCACCCTTACTTGTAGTTGTTTTTCCTATTCTCAGTAGGTTAATGTACCACCATTGTTCACTTTTTAATTAGATTGTTTATTTGGACACACTAGAGGCTAGCCACGTTCATTTGGGTGAAACCTGGTTCACAAATATGATTATAACATGATTCCACCTGGGTAAATACACCTTATAAAGGGTAAAATATGAAGATAATCTTTAGTGAGGTGGGATGAGAAAATTATCCTTGGATTTTATACGCTCATTAATTTTTTTCCAGGTTGTCCATATTTTCCAACTCATATTACTCTAAGGGTGATTTATTATTTTTCTATTTTTCTGATTAATAATATTTTTAATTTTTAAATTTTGTATAAAAAATACAACACTTCAAAAACATATATATATACAAATACATCCACCAATCATGAAAAAATGATTTATGTCATCGACCAAGGATAAAAAATGTAGTGCATGTCACAACTATTGACCCAAACCAATGACATGGGAGTGAAATATCAATAATTAATGGAATTGAAAATCATAAACCTTTGATCATGAAGTTATTACTAAATTTGATGTTCTGAGGTCTGATGAAAATATACAAATCTCATTGTCGTATTGGTATAAAAAATTGGGCTAAGAAAATATATCATCTCGATGTAAATTTATCATCAATGTGGATATGAGGATTATGTATCCTTTTAATTATTTCAATGAATCATTAGACAATATATATTAGATAAAAAACCACAAAAATATGATTTATTTTCAATATTTCACTGACATGTAATTGATTATATTTAAGTATAGGATTTGGATATGAAATGAAATTAGAGGGGTGTTTTCAAGACTAAATAGAAGTGATCATATTAGGAATGACACACATGTTAAGAAATATAGAATTATTTGATAGCTTTGGATTTTTTAAAGTTATTTTTATTTCAAATACGTATAAATAAATTAATTTATCCCACATCATAGAACAAATCATCCAATGGATCACACAATACCACTCATTCCATTTTGTATATAGATAACTTGGAATCAATCACTAAGATATATATAAGGTCTCTGATCAAATTCATGTAAGATTAATTCTAAAATTAAAAGACTTAATAGGGATATCTATAGATAATAATTCACTAGATCAATAATTACTAAGAGAAACTATAAACTATATAAGTATGGGACCTTGTCTAAGCATGTGAATTAGTTTTCAAACATGAAATATTAATCTTACTTGTAATATGTTGTTATGGGATAAGCTTTAAATTCCCAATGAGTTCCCCCCAATATTTTATAGATGTGTACTCATTATAAAATTTTATTATTTAGTGAAAGACCACTATGGGGTTTGGGATTAGGATTTAACTACATAAATCTATACTCAATTTCACATTTCTAGATTTCTCCTCATATAGTTCAAAAGATATTTTTTCATGGTCTATGACTTACATATGGGTGTATAGTATTTGTTTCTATTATTGGACTAATGGATAAAAAGAAGACCCATTTTATTAGAGATAATGGTTCTTAAAAATATACCTTAGTACCTATAAAACATATACAGTGGTAAATGAATATTTCATATGTTATGGCCGCTTCTATGTTTTAGGTCTGGAATGAAGTGCACTAAAATATATATGAGTAATAAGGTGATGTAAAAATTATTTGGTGTAGATATAGGTAATGTTTAAGAGTTTTATACAGTATCAATCTATTTTCACTAAAGTGTGAAATTTCTTTAAATATATTAAACCTTTACTTGGTGTTCGTCTTTATTCATTATTGAAAACCTTTAATACATATGATTATATATGACACATATATAGTCTATAGAGTAAAATTAGATAAAATTTATTAGAGAGATTTTATTTTAGAATCCCATTTTAATTAAAATATTATTGAATATACTATGACCATAAATATTCATATTATTATTATGATATTTTTAATAATATATTTTGTTTCTGCCAACAAATATTTTTGGGGAATCATAAGATGAAATTATATCAACTATGTGTAGTAATGGATAAGAATAATCCTAAATTTTAATTTACACTAACCTCCCTAATAACATTCATTAGACTAAGTATTGGTTATAAAAATTCATATACATATTCATACCCTCAGGATATTCTTAGGTGCAACATTATTGGAGTAATGTGACTATGTGCCATGGAAAAGGGGAAATGGACAACCAGAATTTATCATAAAAAGAATGTGATCATTGGGTGCCTACTCATGGAGACCAACTACACTCACGGTCTTGTTGGAAGAGTTTATATGAAGATCAAACACAACCTATAGTATAACTGATATGGCACCATAGATAACAGAACACTTATGTTTCATTTGAAGATGATTTGTCTAAAAAATATCTAAAATCAATAGTTCGTGAATAGTCATCAATAACAAATGGGTATCCTTTTGAAATATTAAATTATTATATTTATTCTAAGACCATCCATTTATGTTTTTTTGGGATTTTATATAGATTATTTAGGCTTATGGTATTCCTTATATAGTTTAATTTGTTTCCCCAACATGGAAGCTTAAAGGATACTCCATATATTGTTCCCAAATCATGCCCTAATGAGTCTAGAATTCACGCTATGTATTTGTAGATATTGGTAATTGATATTAAGAATTAGATTACCATTACATGGTGGGTATAATACATAACAACAAACTTCACCAAAAGAGGAAAAATAACCAGTCATTCAATGAGGAGTACACAAGTATACCTAACCTTAAATTTGTATGTAAATAATAGATTATTTTCAAGTGGAACAATTTATAACATCAATCCCAATATTTATTTCACAACATTGGGGAACCACAAGTAATTATAGAGTAACTTGAGAATGAAATTGGTTTAACCTAAATTGGTAATGCAATATGGTTCACCTCCCAATAAGAATAAGAACACTCACAAGAATAAAAAATGATGATAATGTACGAGGGATGGGTCCTACTATACACAATCATTTCTCTATGACCCAAATAACCATAGTTACGATTGGATAGCCATCTAACAATTATCAATAACTGCTAGATATAAATATATAATAAGTACATAATTAATATTGAACGAATTCTTCCCATGAGTTTCACCCATATATTGTTATCAGGATTCATATATCAAATATCGCATGATTATAGAAATTGACTTTTTCAAGTGGGGTACAAATTAATTGAATGAGGAATATTATGGTATTTAATACGATAATTTATTCCTGCCATCAAATAAAGAATGAGTTATGTCCATGATGGGTGGTACATTGACTACCTCCTTCTAGAAATCAGCACAAGTGATGAAGCATATGATTAATGTATAAATATTCAAAAAAATAATCTTTCCTACAACCTCCATACTTATTTTTTATCTCATGATAACGATACTTATTCTCATTGATTTTGTCTTCATAGTAGATTATATTCTATCATTGAAATTAATTCCTTCACAAATAGTTGATTAGTGATATAAAAATTATCTTGATGATTATATTATTCCCTTACTTATGCTATCCCAATTATCTTTTATCATTTCCTGATGACCAAGACATCAATCGATATAATGATCCACATCCCATGATATTTTGAGGGTGGACATTTACAATTCTCCAAAATCAACTCAATAAATTTCAATGGAAGGATCACATTGTCTATATATCACAATCATACATGTAGATAAAGTGGCCATAATGGGAGTGGGGTTGGATTTCTTGACTTATTAGTCTATAAAATGGTTTGATAACATTCCCTTTATACCAAATGATCAAAAAATATTGATTATGATATTCCCAATTGTTTCAAATTAATAAACATAATCTATTTAATTTTATATAGCTATCCCACTAGAGGAGACGATGGTAGTTGAATAATATAATAATACTATAGGAGTAGAAGAGAATCAATAATTCCATAGTTTATCTTTGATATTAAATAATTAATCCATGATCTATCTATGTTACTTGAAAAAATTAATTAACAATAAGTGGAATAAGATAAAAGGA
This sequence comes from Viscum album, assembly GCA_963277665.1. NCBI lineage: Eukaryota > Viridiplantae > Streptophyta > Magnoliopsida > Santalales > Viscaceae > Viscum > Viscum album. The sequence goes on from OY728145.1 coordinate 514,170,814, forward strand.
AAATTGTCTCAACAATCCATATACCCAAATACATGAAGGTTGAGGTTAAACCGATTCCAAAGAACTTAGGTGGTAATTAAAAGAGGATCCCATTGAGTGAATTGGCTCCCATTTATAACTCATTATTAGATAGTTATTATTATTTGGATTATGACTCCATTAATTGTAGATGTACACTATTGACACACTTGTGATATTTGGAAGCTATCATACCTTCTCTATATGTTCAAAACCCAAGAATATGAAATGTTTTATTACTATGATATTACAACTATATTGAAAGAATTTCTTTATTATAGATAGTTTCAAAAAGATTCATAATTAGGTCTCTATGAATTAGAATCACAAGTGTGTCACACAAATGTATGATTTTAAGTTCCTTATGAACGATATCTCAATGTAGAAGAAGTGTTTGTAAAATAATTATTGACTCATAATGTTGAACTCTCGTAATCAGTCTCCATTTAAAATTATGTGGAGAAATATGAAGAATAGTGGAGTGATAAACACCACTAGATTATACATTTACGAGAGATGTTAATGTTTCTACCATAGTAATGACATAATGTTGATTTAATGAAACCAAATTTCAAGAACTATCCCTTTTAAACTAGACAACTCACCAATGGTGACATTTATCATAGTTTTAGGTGAGTTATTGATTTAAATGGTATATAAATATGTTATGGGTCACTATAAATAACTATTTTGGAACAATTTCATATTATAAAATTAAATGAAAAACAATGGAATTCTTACTAGAAATCAATCTTGAGATTTTCAAGTATTGGAATATAATGAATAATAAAATATTGAGATGAAACATAAAAGGAAACATTGAATAAATGATATTAATAAACACAAAAACATATGGTAACTACCACTAAAAAAACTCATGATGTGTATAAGTATTGATATTGAAAAATTGTGGGGAAATATTAAAGTGGTTAATCCAAAAATAACCCAAATAAACCATATGCTTAATCAATAACACAATAAACTACATGTGACCCCCAACCTCTTCCAAATCTCAAAACATCTAAGATGTATCTTAATGAAATCCTGACCTATGAACTTATATAGATTCATAAGTGCCATATACACACCAATGTGTGCATGTATGGTGTGAGTTATACATTACCAGTAAGATTACAACAATAAAATATTTTACGAGATTACTTTTATAAGAAATTTAATAAATTATTGTTTAAAATACATATCATTCAAATAATGTTTAATCATCTGTGAAATAAAATAGCATTTATTTACATCCCTTCATCTTTTAATGAAAAAACAACACATTGAAATTTAGTGGATTATTTTACATTAATTTAATTAAAAAATTTTTATTGAAGAATCAACATAAATATTCTCAATAGGATAATATAAATTGAATTTAAAATCATATAATTACCATTTTATTATTCAAAAACATATTATAATTTTCATTAATACAATAAAATACAGAAATGTAAACTTAAATCATGATGTAGAAACAAGTGAAGAATAATCTAAATCATGAAATTTAAAACCCAAAAACACCTAGGTAAACTACTATATTAACATTAATATGAATAGTTGATTTCATATATAAAAACATAGATAAGGTAAATTAAAAAATAATATTGATAAACTTTAAATGGATGACATAAAGTGATTGATTAATAATAATTAAAGAGAAGTGGTACATAATATTTGCTATAATAATTTTTAACATGAATAGAAAACCATGAAAGTAAAGAAATGATAATCAAGAATCGCAGGACGCACATTATGGTTTCAAAGGTCTGGGAACACTAGGATCCTTATAAAAACATAGTTATAGAACCAATAAAATCCCACATTAGAACACTACAATGGGATAATATGTTCAACGAAAATTTTAAAGGGGACATCAAAAAATGTGACACCTTCTCAAAATTAAATCATTGTTTTTAGTGTTGAAATATAATTGAAATTCCTAGATGTATATGACATAGTTGTTATACCAAATCACCATAGTTTCCCAAGACACTAGATATGGGAGGTGAGGAAAAAATTTAAAACCTTTCAATCATAGACCAACAATAAAAAAACAATTAATCAATATATAAACACATTATCTTTACTCCCAACACATTTTAGTAATAATCCACTTATTTTTCACATAAACCACAAATCAGAATTAATTTCAACTCATTATTTACACGACTTCATATAGAGAATAAAGAAATTTTGCTTCAACAATTGGTCTATAATTTTTATGGAAGCCTTTCATATATGGTTCAATTTATTCCTTTAATTATAATTTGACATTGAAAGAATCAGAAAAAACATATTTAAACCATTTAAAACCATTTTATAACCATATATAAAAACATCTTTCATTTGTATCTGTGATTATAAATCATAAATGATCCTAATATGATCATAAAAAAATTAACAAGGACACAATTTAGAAATATGTAATCTAATATGTAATCTAATATTTATTAAACTATGTATATATATGATAAATAAACTCTAATGTACTTATAATCGTATGAAAATATCAATGAAAAGTAATAGACTCAATAACATAATCATACCCATTATAATATCCCTTAACCACTTCTAAAATTATATTATCTTATCAAATATCACACAGGGAGTTCTACATACATCATTTAGAAGTATCAAACCCCACATTAATTATTATTTTTATTTAAAATAGTATACTGATAATTTTCATAATCCATTATAGTTCACATTAAATTATTTTTTATGTATATAGATTTGGTACCATAAAAATCCCATTTTTTACCAAGCATGGCGAACACCGAAAAATGAATACTAAGGAAACATCATAAAATCTAGCAATAAAATGTATATTATATATGAAAAATTATTTAAAATAACAATATAAAATGGAATTACAAGATAAAAAAATTAATATAAACACATACCATAATTTGATGAAATCATGTCACCATTTTTAATTATTATAGATAAGATCTCAGTTGAATCTGTACATACCAAAAGCATGAAAATAGACACATTTATACTAATAATAGACCATCATTTAATCCAATATGAATGTTATGGGAAGTAATAATAAGTATACTATGAAAATAAATTAATGATAAAGAATATGAAATGGTGATTAATATAATGTGGGTGGTTTACCATGAGGATCCATAGAGAAATTCACAATAATCCCATAGGGAGGGTGGTGGATCATGGTCAAGAGGCCCCAAATATTTTTCCTTCAAATTAGGGAAGAGAATGTGAAATAATACAAATAAATAGTAAATGATAATTCAAAAAACCAAATTTTGAGTAGGTCACATGTATTTTCAATATGATTTATCAATACATTCAAAAAAATTACGATTTATACTTGAATCCTAGTTATTTAGACAATGACACATTAACTGAAAAGTTTATAAAACAACGTGGCAACTATTTATCGACAAAAGTTTTCTTTAAAATGATTATTTTCATATGTAATCCCTTAAAATTAAAGAGAACATATAATATAATTAGAATAGACACATAAAAGTAACATTGGTGTGTGAAAATTCTCCTCCCTATTCCACTTTTAGTCAACAATGATTCATTAAATAATTTAAATGATCTAAAATTTAGAAAAGGAATGGAAAACCAACGAGGCCTCATAATGGTCAGACATAATATGTTTTTGTGTTTACAGAATAAAAACATTCACTACAATATATCCCCAGAAACATTAATATATGAAATGATTCCTGATCAAGAGAGACATGGATTCAATATTGTGCTAGGTTCAGTTACCAATATAGAAATGATCCATATCATTAATTATTTTAATCTATAAAGATATCTAATAAATTGGGAATTCACAAGATGAATATCATCTACCTTATGAATGAGGTAATGAATCATTTTTCATTGCACTCACACTCATCCTGTAACAATATTGGAAACACTTTGTATTTTCATACTGAGAGGGGTAACATACTACAACACTCCGTACCAAGTGATGTTTCATAATATTATGGTAAAACATAAATGGTAACACAATCACAAAATAATATTTTCAAGTAAGAGAAAATTTTATTAAAATAAAAAAACCTAAAGTGATATTGATGACACCCAGATAACCAGGTTACTTATGAATTGAAAAAAAACCAAATATTGATGAAAAAATTAGTGATTCATATAATAATATTTCAAGAAACAACTTTAATCAATCGTATTAGTAGAGGTCTATTTGAGTATTTCTATAATGGTATTATATTACACAACTTAACTATATTTATAGGGGTGAGTTGTTTTATCATCTATATTGAATAAAAAATAAATGAATACTGAAACTAAATTTAATCTCACTATTAACACCTAATGTAGGATTAGATTACTTGAATTAGGCAATCCTGTTAGTTAAATAATTATTACTAAATATATACTAACTACCTCAAAATTGACATCCAGGATGTATAAGTAAACTTGTAATCATATTTTGTAGAAATTATCTATTAAATAGACCGAGTTACTATTTTTTTGATTTATATCTCAGTAAAAAAAACACTAGGAGTGAAGGGAAAACTATTTCAATAATACACTCTATTCTAAGGTTTGGTTGATTAAGTATTTTTATTCCATATAATCATAGCAAAAGAAAAATCATTACAAATATAACCCCTTGATAATAGATTTTCACACTATAAAAACTCCTTTATGTGGGAAATAATTTAAATAAAGAAATACAATACTCAAATATGCAAATCTACTAATATAGATCACATGAACAAATGATAAATAAATTATATTCAAATTCCAAAAAATATCTTACCAAATAGATCGTAAGCTTTTTTTTCCAAAAAATATATATTTTCTAAAAAAATTCACCTTTATTATAACCTAAGAGTTTACCCATGCACACTTCAACATAAGTTAGAAATCCAATTTCCCTACTATATAAATTGAAAACATTTACACTCCCTTCTAAAAAGAAACATTTTAAAAACACTTATTTGGTTTCCCTTATAAAGTGAACCAATTTTGAAAATATTTTATTAGTGTTGAAATCAATTCAAAATCATTATAAGACTATTGTTTATAAACAATTTACCGAATAAAATCCCTATTAATATTCTCTATATTTTTTTTCCAAATCATCAATCCATATTTTCAATGGAATAGTAAGTAATAATGAATTTAGACCAATCCTAACCATAGTCAATAATATTAATTTATTGTAAAAAATCCCCTAAATATCCTCACATTAATGGTAAACACATTTGAGTTAAAATTAGAATATACGGTAGAAATAATAAACCATCTAATGGAAATACAAAACTATTCATGGTTTTGTTGAAAAAAGTTATGAACCATGATAAAACCATCATACAACATATAAAAGAAGTTATTGTTCCATCTCAAGGGTATCCAAATAGAATTATATACCATTCCATATAACCATCTGGCGTGTGTTCTTCCTCTATTTTTTTTATAAAGCTAGTAAGGATTTAAAATAACCCATATAACATAATCATTGATAAAATTGAAGTTAATTAAAAATTTAAAAAATCACTAATGTAACATAATTTCAACATTCAAATCTTTATTCACATTGACACACAATTATCATCATGAAATTTTGTAACAAGGAAGTTACTCGTGATATTCATCTTGTTTCTTTACAATCATATTTATTGTCTATCAGACTTCCCCAAACAACAAGAGAGGACTATGATATTTTTTTCCAGTAATAAGCCTAATATAAGATGAAACATCACTAAATTTAACTAGAGACAAGGACTAATGTGTGTTCTCGATCACCCCATGCTTGAACTAGTTTCACATTATCATAACATAGGAATTGTGAATTATTTTACCATCAAAATATTAATAAAATTATAGAATTATTGTTTCTATAAATATGACATGAATCTTCCATACATGTGACTACCACAGATAATAAAATAAATAGTTCAAATATAATTAGATACCAAACAAGTCAAAACCTATAGAAATAACCAGACCTGTATTTGATAACAAACATCAACCCACATACACAATTGGATTATGTATAACATAGAAAAAATAAAATGAAATCGATGAAGTGGTTATTACACAAAAAACAAATAAACTATAATCCTGATCCAAAACAAAATCAACAGCATGTAAGCCATGGAATGATTTATATCATATAAATTTTTTTGGTTACCCACATGATATCACTATTTTGTCAACTATAAAGACCCCAAAGGGCTATATACACACCAAAGTATAAATACAGGGTGTGATATACTCATTCGTAGTCAGTTTCCACCAATAAATAGTTTTATGTGCTCCCTTTTATAAGAATGATTATAAAAACTATTTCTAAATAAATCCCATGGAAAATAATCCTTTTTTATTTACCAAATACAAAAAAAATTATGGACATTATATCAAATTAATATAAAATCGGACCACATTTTGATATCAATGGGATTAGTTATAAGAAATTGATTTTATAATCTTTTTTCAAAGTAATAAAAAAATTATAATTATTTAATATGTGATTAAAAACAAATTTCAAAACCAATTTATACCCTTTTATTTTCAATTGTTTTTTATAATTCTGTTTAGACCAATTAAATATAGAAAGATAGATTGATGAAATGAAGAATGAATGTGTATGGATTAATGTAAATAATAAAAATATAAAACCACCCAAACCTAAATATAAACCATTACATAAACATAATTATAATGGCAGAAACCATATATATATATATAGTATGTTTATTGAAATATTAAACAAATTATGAAAATAAATATATGGATGAAATAAAATAATGATTAGATAATAATTAAGTATATGTAGTATGTATTATTCCTTATAAAAAATTAACATGAATGAAAAATCATGTAAATAAATATTTAAATGAAACATCCTAGGATACACCATAGGGTAGATAATGTCACATCACTCTAGGATCCTAATATTGATATAGTGATAAAACCGATCATAAGTAACTATATGAAATCCATTGAGAGTGTAATATTAATGAAAAAAAGAATAGGAACAACTTAGAAACTAATTTTCTATACTTATCCATTCAATGCTTATTCGGTGTTGTATCATAATCCAACTGTTAGTGAGAGTGTCATTAATTAATTGTTTAACATGTCATCATTATAACACCTCAGCTGACGAGTTTACAAAAACGTCTACTAAGGGAGGTGAAATTTGTTTTTACTCCTGTAAATCATTTATAATTAACATATAAAAATAAATTCATTAAATATTTCAACACCTCATTTCAACCCCTACTATAATTAGTAAACATCCCCGAACTCTTCACAAAGACATTAAACCCTAAACAATTTCATGTCATGATATACACAACCACATATATATCATAATAAAATCGGGATCTAACCATTGGTATAACCTTTATTATGAATGCATTTAATCAATGGTGCTAAATGAGCCTTTAGTTTTAATCAAACATTGAAAGGAATAAAAACATATTTTTAAAACCATTAAGAATCAAACATTATAAAACAAAATAAGGACAATATATAAATAAAAAACATTATAAACAAAAGTTTAGAACAAACTACACAATTACATTGACACAATTTGTTAATTAGAAATAAAAAATATTGATAATTCTATATTTTTATATTGTAAATATAATATAACAAACATGATCATATGAAAATTTATAATAATTCAAATATTCTCAAATAAAAAATACACCCCCATAAAAATAATTTATTAACCTCTTTATATATTCCATGGAACTATTATTTACTATATAAGGAATCATTTAGAAATCATTTTGTAGTATAAAATCCCACACTATTTATCAATTTCATTGAAAATGGACACTTATGAATTTTATCAATTCCATAGATGGGACATTAATATATTATATGTGTAAATATATTGGGAAACATTGAAAAATAATTTTTTTTAACATTGGTAAATATAAACCTATGTTAAACAAGGAAACTTATCCAACAGTTAAAAGATGATGTAAGATAAAAATTTTCATTATAATGAATAATCATATAATTAATGAAATGTTAATGGAATTACACAATACCATATACCTTAATAGGATGAAATAATGTCACCTCAACAAAAAATAGAAGATACAGTCTAAAAATATTCTTCACATTCTCTATCCATCAAAATTTATATGCATAAAGAATCATTAGACATTAATAATTCCCAACATGGAATTCAGTGTAATGAAGAAGAATAAAAAGTAGAATAAATTTAAGAAAATGATTAAGGGAAGAATAAGATAAAAATGGTTTATTGTCATGAGGATAAAAGAATAAATCAACCATAAACCCATAGGTATGGAGGCACATCTCTACCAAGAGGCCCATAAAATGTCATGTTTGAATGTGGTAAGAATAAGGGTATATCTAAATATAAAAATAACTTTATAAGACTAAAATAATTTGTTTCTAGAATGTTTAATTGTATATCCACTCACATTAGAATAATATTGTGAAACTATGTGATTTCAATAGGACTCAAATATGTCTAGAACCACAAACACATGATGTATGTTTTATAAAAAAATAGTTTAATCATGTATCCATGAAAACATACCCAAAGAAATATTTTCTTCTTCAACCACTACAAACTGAATGAAAATTATAATATAATATGTATAGTCAAATAAAAGTGACATTAGGGTGTGAAAATAATTCTTTGGTGGTATATGAAATTAAATGTAACATCAATTCATCTAGGTGACCCGTTGATAAACATTGAGCATCAATACTTTTTAATATATAATGCATCATTATTCATAACTTTTTTATGATAAAGATAGTTTTTACATTTTGGATGTTTATATTCTATTCAAATAAATGTAAAAAAATTCTACTTCATTAGTCAGTTGAATTCTAGTTCTTCTTCATTATGTTTTCTATCATTTCATCATTATCAGAAAAACATATAAATAAATTACATAATAAGTACTTCTGTGTAAACATTGAATGATGATGGATATGGTAAATCATTATATATTAAAAAATAATTTAATTAGGATATATCCATATCGATCAATTATTATAAAAACATATACCCTCTGCTAGATATTGGTGGGCTAGATATGGTGGAACATTTAGATCAACCTTATATTTGAGTATGTCTATGTGATAAAATACTATAAAATTTTGTTTCTTTTAAGGTTTTTTAAAATCAATTAAAATATATATGACATATTTGGATACAAATCTTCCATAACCACATGTAAATATTATGTTTTTCATATTAGAGATTGGATTATATTAAGGACATGTTATCTAATATGGATATATATAGGTTAGATATGGTGATAAATATTCCATTACTATAATTCAAGGATTTTCCTTCCATAAATCCATAATTATTAATGAATCAACATTCAATAAATCTTGAAGGGTAATGTTGAATGATATTTTCAATGAAAAAATGGTATTGGGTACCAAATAAATACATATTTTTTTATTTCACATAATTCATCTAAACAAATAAATGAGAAAAAAAGAATTGAGATGTAGATTTTAACAAGGACACTTGACCTAGTTAGAATAGATCAAAATTTACTAGGAAAAAATGGATGTCACCAAAAATGTTTTGTCCTTTATTTTGTCCCTCACTTTTGACTATATCCTGGATTGGGATTGTCTTAGTAGGATGTAAAATTTACATTTTATTAGATCACCCTTAGTGAGTAGTGAACATAAAAAGATCTATTGTTTTTCCATGTTTACAATGATAAAAATTTTCCTGGCCCAGGAAAGGTACATGAAATGTTAGTGGATATTCATATTTTCTCCTAAGATTCCCTTTATGTTTTTTTGATAGTGAGTACTATATCTCAATCAGTAATTTTTGATGGCTGTAAATTTTAACATATAAAGGATACTATTTATGTTAATGTAGCATTGATTAATAGGTAATATGGTCTATGTACTTTATGAATGGTTATAAAATGACATGAATAGATGATCACAATATTAATATATACTATTTCAAGGATGGGTGAATGAAATTACAGGTCATGGTTCTTGGATAAAAAATTTATTAGATTTGAGTAAATAAAACATTAACCAAACAATTAGGTAACCTGTGTTGAAATATGGGAATGTTAAACTCTATATAAATTAGCGAGCCAATGATAGTATAGATAGACATAGGGGAAGGAGAGGCTACATTAACTTTAATGTGACTAGACCATAAATTTTGGGGGTTTTAGTTCACATATATTATACCAATGGTTCTGGTAGACAATATTATTATAGTATTTTGAAACAACTAATGTAAATGTGAGACCAATGATTATATAGACCATCTTAGAGATAAGTGTATTTATTTTAACTTCATGGTTCTTCGAATATTGAAGAATATTAATATATGGAAACCCAAATGGGGATTGAGATCTATTCATGTTCAATTACATTTAATATATAATTAAAATTATGTAAATTTCAACATGAGGTATTATATTTATGGATGTTATTACACCAAATATGTATTCTCAAGATGAAAAATAATTTACATGAAAATTTCTAGTTTCATGATTATTTTATAGAGGGAACGCGATTTTAGAATGAATTCTCAATAATATAAAAATAGGCCTCTAATTTGGAGGACAAATATGGAGGCAAGAATATCATTACCATATGTAATAATCCCATTAGATTCTAATACATTCATTATAGTAGTCATGAATTTTTTATAATTATTGGAACATTCATATCATGATTTTTCACATTGGGAAAAGGTTATTAAAAATTGTTTTGAACACTAAAATCATGATCTAACCCCAATTGGGATATTATTATATGTTTAGAGGTCATGTATTTGGTTGGTGGTCTTTCATGAGATTGAAATATTTTATCAAAAATTTAATTTGAAAATCAAGATAACAATAACAATGACACACATATTGTTTATCAATGATTTGTTATAACATCACGAAGTCTACTTTAGAGTACCCAATTTGAATGAGACTATAATAATTTGGGAAATGGTTTTGCAATTGAAGGAATCATTGGATGGGTAACAAATATGTTATTTGGATATCACTGCATACATTTTCAAAATAGAAATCAATCCATAAATAGTTCCCATATAGGGATTTTTTCAATTTGTTAAAAGGATAAAAACTAGAAGATGCTATATGGTTATTCATATGATTTAATATCTACATTTATACACGTAATTTTTAATTCTGTGTATGGGGTAGGAAAGGTAATGTAAATATGGGTAGAAAAAATACAATGAATTAATTTTTAGGAATGGACATTTTTTAACATAGTACAGAATCATTGAAATGGAATCATATTCAGAATATTCATATAGGGATCCAGTCCCCATGTAGGAATGTCATTCCATATATAAACAAACATATAAAATTAGTATAAATGATAATTTAGGGTAGAACCTTTATGAAGAAGCATAAAATAATGTGATAAAGACTCTATTTATAAAAAATATTTTCTACATATTTGGATCACGCAAAATATAGGATGGTATTTCCTTAATGATAAGAATGTAAATAATATTATATGTGAATGAGAGGTTAAAAATACTAAAACCTAAAAGAATTTTCATATTCGAATGTCTTGTTACTGGGTTTAATATAAGAATATCTAAAGATATATTTCAATATTTTTATAACATGACTAAATCCACACATAATTCATATTATTAGTTAGTATAATTACTAGATACATGTATAGAAGAATGGGAGTTGGGTGTATTGTGTTGTTAGAATGTTATGAAAATACTTACATGAATGTGTAAAATCTTGACAAATTAAAATATATACAATGATATCAGATGATAAAATTTATATTGGTATTCATATACCATAACTGAGTCCTATGATAACATGGATCGAGACATTTCAAGCTTATATAACGTGTATTTTTCTAATAGTATATGTGGACTCACCTATGAAATCAATGTAAGTATATGATTATAAACCTATTAGAATCTATTTAAAAATATAACCATTACAAATATCCATTTATTAGGAAGGTGGGAAATGTTTTATATAAACATTACATAGAACAAACTAATATGAGTAGTTTAATATCACACATAAAAGACAACAAGTAGGGATGGTTAAGGTTATTTATCTTGTACTATGTTTAATACATTAATTTCATGGGGAATAGACTTGGATGTTATGTATTTAGTGGACATAAGATATTACCCTTTTTTATAGATAGTTTCTTGGGATATATCTTATTGGTATAATGTAATAATGTTATATTCATTCTAACTAAGCATAAAACATTATGAAAATTACATAATACTTAATTTACAAGAGAGAGTGTTTCTGTTTGTGTGTTATTAGGCTCAACACATTGTTTATTCTGAGATATGGTGATTTGGATATTAATATATTTCCTTTGATAAATGGAAAAAATCCAAATGTTGTTATTTTAGAGGTCATTGAATATATCTTGTTATTATATTTGGATTATATTAATGAAATTAGTAAATGTGTTCAAGATATATGGAATGAAAAACAATTAGAATTAATTCATAGAACATAGATATGGTTAGTTTAGTCCATCCACATACAATGTCATCTTGAGTCGCTATATGAATTAGAAGACTCAATCAATATGATTGAATTCATGAAAACAAGAATCATTTTTTCATAGTTTATATTCAAGGATATGGAACCATCTATTTGGGATTCTAATGATGACCAGGCTAAGATGTAAAGAAGACACAACTCATGGAATGCACTACATGAAGTAGTTTTGGGACTTTAAGGATGTACCGTGCATCTAGAATATTAAAATAATTGATCCAAAACAATAATTTAATATATTTTAATGTAATATTTTAAGGGCTATATGATATGTAATATAGAATTATTCCATAAGGACATGGAACCCATCATGAAAATTTGAAAGTATATCTAGATAATAAATGAATTAGATGAAGTTTCAATATATACATCATCCATTATAATCATAGAATAGAATGCATTGGAGTATAAAATGTTTCATAGTGTCATGTAATAAATATATAGACTAATGATTCATTATTTTCTATAAATCTATCATTAATGTTGTAAGAGGAATAAAAATATCCCCATGGATGATGAGGAATATGCGAACCTTCTTATTAAACAAACATTAAACATGACTATGATCATTTTCAATGTTTTGTAGTAGGAATAAACTTTTATAATTAATTCATTCAAGTTCATCATATAATTAATTTTTTTTGGATCTATAGATAGGATATTACTAATGGAAATGAAATTTATAGAACATTAGACCACATAGGAATAATAATCCTTGTCTCATAAGAATGTGAGTATGGGGTCATTTGTCTGATGATACATGTTGTGGTGATATAATCCCAAAAGGGATGTTAGAGATTCTCATGCATTTATTTTTTTCCCTTTTCCTAATAAATATTTAGGGATATTAGATATATTTTTTATAGCCTCTATATATTATCTTACTACTGTATGATAATGTGAGGAAGTGATAGAAAAAATATTCTCTTCCTAATACAATTATTTGAATTTGGAACCTCATAAATTTGTATTGTTTTCTATAAATATAAATTTAGGGACACTAAATACTGGTCCAATAATATTATCAATGAAATTAAAGATAGAATTTTTTCTTAATTACATCATGGATATGGCCTCTATCATCATATAGAAGACATTTGTGGAAGTGAGGATGTATATGAACTACATTGTTGTTACTTGGGAATATATCCCCACATATATATTTTCCCCTTATATAAAATATCCATGTATAAATAGTGGTGTGTAGTAACTATAAGGGTTGATGATTGAAATTCAAATTTATAAAATAATAAAAATTTACTTTCATTGTGTATTCCATGTAGTCATGTATCATTGATTTCAATAGGTATCAAAGTCACCTGATTTAATGGGAGAGATTAGTTCCTGATGTAAGGGAAGTGTTGGAAACAACAATATTTGCACTATAAAAGGTATGGTATATCCACATTTAATGAACATGATGAGAACCCCATACAAGAAAATTTATAAAGGCCCTTTTTGGATTTCTGTCTTATATAAAATCTGATCATTGATTCTTGATGTTTAATATGTTCCTTCATTGAAAATCACAAGGAGGAACCATATCTCATAAAAACTATAATATTGGTGATACCCTATTGAATTGTGATATTAATTGATAAGGATATAATCCCTCCTTAAACTATAGAAAAATTAGTTGAATTTATTTACTGTAACGACCCGAAATTTTAAATAAATTTTGTTTCCTAAATTTATGTGTTATTTTTATACTCAACAAAAATGTTTCATTTGGTAACATGAGAATAATTAAAATGAGACTGTTGGGTTTTGACTATTATTTGACCATTGGTCAATATGACCACTGGAAACTAAACGTTTGGACTATTGTCTCAAAATACAAGCAATCTTGGTTAATTAATATAGAAAGAAGATTCGATGGCCTCACCCAGTAGTCTTGGACCGATCGAAGCCCATCTAACAGAACTTGGGAAGGCGGTAGCACCACTGGGCTTTGCTCTGGACCAAACCCAAGCTGAACATCATCGTATAAAGCTAGAACAAGAACGACTTCGCGAGAAGTTCAAACTGATAGAAATTACTACTCGTGCGATGTTGGCCGAGCCTCCCTCAGATTCTCTCACCTTAGCACACCTTACACTTAGGTCCTATGCTGGTGTGATAAGGGGCTATGTAAGGAGGCCGTAACTGTCCTGTGTAATCCTTTGTTTTAAATAAAAATTTCGATTTCTTTTATGAATTTTCAAATGACCGGATAAATATAGTATGCATATTTTTGATGAATTTTAGAAAAAGGATATTTTAAATATGTTTATGTAAACCCTAAATAATTAAAAATGTCTAATGATTTTCAAAAAATGTTCTTCTGCAATTATGTTCAGTACGAAATTTAGAGTCTAATAAGATCAACTTGATTTTTGATGAATAGTAAATTATGAATAGTGATTTTATTATTAGGATTAATAATGTGTCCTAATGGATTAGTAATCTCACTTAAAGAAAGTATTAAAATAAGCTAGGCACTTTGATTAAGTAATGTGATTCAATAAAATGGTTAAATAATGGTTTCATAAATTATTATTCAAGTATTAGTTCTTTCGGATGAATAGTGTTTTTTAATTAAAATTTTAATTAAAAATATTTAGAAAATTATTTTTATAAAATGGACTTCATTTTTGAACTCAGAGCATCGATATTATGTTAAGGTAATTTTTGGGGATTTTTCTGAAAAAATTAAATTTTCGATGAATAGTGTTTTTATTTAAAAATTAAATTAAAAATATTTAGAAAATTATTTTTATAAAATGGATTTCATTTTTGAAATCAGAGCACTGATATTTGGTTAAGGTGAAATTTTGGGATTATTCTGAGAAAGTTGAATTTTCGATGAATAGTGAAAATATAGTATTTAAGTTACGGGTGTTTAATGACATCATTAAATGATGTATTAAGTATATATTCAATATGGTCGAATTATGAATAGTAAGATAAGGTATGAGGTGTCCCAAGTGGCCAATACCATGGGAAAATACCATGGGCAAGCCCATGGTTTTGCCAAAACCACTAATGAGGTGTCCCTTGGCCATTAATGCCTTGTCCCCTCACTTTCCCTATAAATACCCACCCTTTCCTCCTTTAGTTTTCACTCCCAACTCTCCCCCAACGAAGTTCTGGTCTCCTTACCTCCCAAGGAGTCCTCCCAAGATTCCCCCAATCCCTCAAGGTCCAAACCATTGAGTTTTAAGAGTTACGTTTTAAGGTAAGGGATCTGATCTCTCTCTTTCTTTCCAAGAAATCTCTTTTATGTAATTTCTTTTATGCTCCATGCTCTTATGTTGGAGGATGTTCTTTTATACTCCTCTTACTTCCCTTTTCATGTTCATATAATGAGAGATCCCTTCTTGCTCTCATTATTTCGTTTTATGAAGTTTTAAGAGACGCCGTTAGGCTGCCGAAATTTTTGTAACGGATTCTTTCTCCCTTTTCATTTTTGAAGATCTATTTCCATGTAAAGTATTTCAAGTTCCTTTTTATTATGTTGGGGTATGATCTATAAATTTATCATACTGATCTTTTATGATCATATGATGAGAGACCCCATTTGATCGCTTCAATTCAGTGTTTTGATGTTTTAAGTGGCGCCGTTAGGCTGCCGAATTTTTAAGTGGTTCTTCACCCTTCTCGTTTTGAAGTTCTACTTTCATGTCAATTCTTTCAAGTTCCTTTTTGTTATGTTGGGGTATGATCTCTATATCTATCATACTGGACTCTTATGTTTATATGATGAGAGACCCCATTTTATCTCTTCAATTTAGTGTTTTGAAGTTTTAAGCAGCGCCGTTAGGCTGCCGAATTTTTAAGTGGTTCTTCACCCTTCTTGTTTTGAAGTTCTACTTTCATGTCAATTCTTTCAAGTTCCTTTTTGTTATGTTGGGGTATGATCTCTATATATATCATACTGGACTCTTATGTTCATATGATGAGAGACCCCATTTGATCTCTTCAATTCAGTATTTTGATGTTTTAAGTGGCGTCGTTAGGCTGCCGAATTTTTAGGGGATTCTTTCACCCTTCTCATTCTTTTCAAAGTTCTACTTTCATGTCAAGTATTTCAAGTTCATTTTTAATTATGTTGGGGAATTATCTCTATATCTATCATAATGAACTCTTATGTTCACATGATGAGATACCCTATTTGATCTTTTCAAATCATTTTTTTTGAAGTTTAAGTAACGCCGTTAGGCTGCCGAACTTTCATAAGAGAAATCTAATTTTTTTTCTCTTCCTTCCATGTTTTTCATTTCAAATGGTATGTCCTTGAAATTTCATTACCATGATCATGTATCCTTTTATTCTGTCCATCTACTATTTTATGGGTCATTTATGAATGTTTGACCCATTTTCCCTCTCTTTTTAATGTCTTCTAAAACCTCGTAACATAGCTGTTATGCTGTAGAATTTCCGTCTCAAAATGTCTCTCTCTTTTTCTAAAGTTCTTTTATATTATTAAGTGAATACTAAAAGATCTTTTTATAAAGGGGTATTCACATATATACCAATATGTTCTATTTTAAATTCTGGGATTTACATACATGAGACCCACCTTCCTTTTCTGTGGGTTTTAAGGTGACGTATAGATCATGTCTTTAAAGCAGTTTTTAAAACGTTATGATTACGAAATGAAACCCATTTATTTTGTTCTATATGGGTTATTTATGAAATGTTTGATGATGATATATGTTTCTCACATGATAATAAAGGCAAATTTAAGGGTGCGCCCTGATAGCGCTCCAATGCATTGGGTAATGATGTAACCACTAGAGATTATAATTTTCATGATACCTTGGTGAATAACCTTGGTAATTTTCAAATGACACCTTGGGGATGGACCTTGGTGATATGTTCATGATTGTCTATGTTAAATGAGTAGCCACATCTTCAAGTTATGAAAATGTTTTATTTTTATTATGATATGACTCATGATTTCATTTTCATGCCTTAAAGTTCTTTTCATGACTTTATTGATGTATCTCAAGTTCATATGTAAAATGTTTCACTTGTTTCCCTTGCTGGGCCTTCTGCTCACCCTTCCTTTTGATGTATGTCCCCAGGTTATGAGATGCAGTAATGAGCCTAGGGTGAACATGAGGAGAAGCCTTTCAAGTGTTTAAAAAGAATGTTTTTTTTCATGTTTTATGTTCCTTGTTTCCAAGACACTAAACCTTAAAGATCCACAGTTCCGTGTAATGGAATAAAAGTTATGTTATAAAAAGGCGGGATGCTATAGTTGGTATCAAAGGATGGTTTAGTTATTTGTGGAAATTAGGATATGAAAAGTCTAGGAATAACCCTATATAAAAGTTTAAATATAGGAAATCTTCCTGGTATTTTGGTGAGTATTGCGTAAGGGGTTGCCAAGCAAATACATCCCTGTCTGGATACGAGCAGGTAGAGGTGGCTCTAGCACAGATGTACATAGGGGTAAAACCCGAAAACACCGCTTTGAGCTAGACTCGAATGGGAACTGGTACACGACAACGGGCCTTGCTGCACTCTTGGTTACGACACTCCTGGGGGATATGCTTTGGTAAATTCATAAGTTTGGTATGAACCATTGTTAAAGGAACAAAGATAAAATAAAATAAAGATTCACATAAGAATATATGATCATGCATAACCTAGATGGGAACCTAGGGGATCACAAGTTAGGGTATACTTTTCTTCTACAAGTTATCCTTATATGCTATAAGTTCCTTTTCATGATTATTGGTTAAGTATTTAAGCCTCTAATTATACTTTATCTTCTTAGTTAATGGTGGGAAATGGAATAATGTGTCCCAACAACCAATGTGATAGGAAATGTGACAATTTCCGTATTAATATGACAGAGATGATTAGGGGATTAAAAGATGATTATTATTTTGGAAGACGTTCACTATTTTGGGGACCCTATATGATCGAGGTAAATAGATTAATATAGTATTTTCATTGAGGAGTAAGGTTGACTTATATTTTGAATAATTGATGAATTTAAGGTGGACTTATAGTAATTTAGGTTACTTATGGGAATGATTAACCTATCTTGGGTAAAATATGTTTAGGTTAGCTACTTTTGTTATAAGATGTTAGGAGTGGTTGATATTGTCTGGAGATGAACAATGAAGTTGTTTTGGAAGACTATGTTATCAAATCCTTCTTGTATTTAGGTTTCAATCTTAGTTTGGTTTATTTTGAGGAATTTTAAGGACCGTTATTTATGGAATGGTCTTTGATGAACTTTGGGTAGTACCATGGAACTTTGAAGATTTAAAAGTAGTTTCCATTCCTATGGGATTCTTTCTTTTTGAAGAGTTGTTTTACCTTAACCTTTATGTTTTTGGGATAATGTTTAAAAATAGAAGAAATAGATAGTTAATCTTTTTTAGATTATGTGATTCTATAGAAGATGATTCTTGTGATTTTATGAGACCAAGTGTTTTTGAATTCTCATCATTTGGAGAAAAGATTAGTGTTGGTAGGGACTTATTAAAGGATGAAACTCTACTTGAAGGTAGGTATATTTTCTTATGATTTTGTTCTATGTAGTAAATGAATTCCTCAAAATTATGAAAAGAAACGTAAAACAAAAATGTTGTTGGTTTACGTTTCCTACTAGGTAATCAAAGACCGTTTACACACATCATAAGTTTGGGATTTTCTCATGGTTAACTTTCTCTTAATCATGTTCTCTATCACTCTCCCTCAGAACTTGACCCTTTGTTTTCTCCTCCATGTCCATGTTTTCCTACATGGAATCCTAGTGTGGGTTAACTCGGGTGACCTTTGTACTTCCCTTTATTTCTTTTAAAGTAATAGTTTTATTGACTCCTTTTCTGATGTGGGACTTTCAATGAAATTTCAAAACCCAATTTTAAAATTTCGAGGACGCAATTTCTTAAGGGGAGAAGATTGTAACGACCCGAAATTCTAAATAAATTTTGTTTCCTAAATTTATGTGTTATTTTTATACTCAACAAAAATGTTTCATTTGGTAACATGAGTATAATTAAAATGAGACTGTTGGGTTTTGACTATTATTTGACCATTGGTCAATATGACCGCTGGAAACTAAACGTTTTGACTATTGTCTCTAAATACAAGCAATCTTGGTTAATTAATATAGAAAGAAGATTCGATGGCCTCACCCAGTAGTCTTGGACCGATCGAAGCCCATCTAACAGAACTTGGGAAGGAGGTAGCACCACTGGGTTTTTCTCTGGACCAAACCCAAGCTGAACTTCATCGTATAAAGCTAGAACAGGATCGTCTTCGCGATAAGTTCAAACTGATAGAAATTACTACTCGTGCGATGTTGGACGAGCCTCCCTCAGATTCTCTCACCTTAGCACACCTTACACTTAGGTCCTATGCTGGTGTGATAAGGGGCTATGTAAGGAGACTGTAACTGTCCTGTGTAATCCTTTGTTTTAAATAAAAATTTCGATTTCTTTTATGAATTTTCAAATGACCGGATAAATATAGTATGCATATTTTTGATGAATTTTAGAAAAAGGATATTTTAAATATGTTTATGTAAACCCTAAATAATTAAAAATGTGTAATGATTTTCAAAAAATGGTCTTCTGCAATTATGTTCAGTATGAAATTTAGAGTCTAATAAGATCAACTTGATTTTTGATGAATAGTAAATTATGAATAGTGATTTTATGATTAGGATTAATAATGTGTCCAAATGGATTAGTAATATCACTTAAAGAAAGTATTAAAATAAGTTAGGCACTTTGATTAAGTAATGTGATTCAATAAAATGGTTAAATAACGGTTTCATAAATTATTATTCAAGTATTAGTTTTTTCGAATGAATAGTGTTTTTTAATTAAAATTTTAATTAAAAATATTTAGAAAATTATTTTTATAAAATGGACTTCATTTTTGAACTCAGAGCATCGATATTATGTTAAGGTAATTTTTGGGGATTTTTCTGAAAAAAATAAATTTTCGATGAATAGTGTTTTTATTTAAAAATTAAAATAAAAATATTTAGAAAATTATTTTTATAAAATGGATTTCATTTTTGAAATCAGAGCACTGATATTTGGTTAAGGTGAAATTTTGGGATTATTCTGAGAAAGTTGAATTTTCGATGAATAGTGAAAATATAGTTTTTAAGTTACGAGTGTTTAATGACATCATTAAATGATGTATTAAGTATATATTCAATATGGTCGAATTATGAATAGTAAGATAAGGTATGAGGTGCCCCAAGTGGCCAATACCATGGGAAAATACCATGGGCAAGCCCATGGTTTTGCCAAAACCACTAATGAGGTGTCCCTTGGCCATTAATGCTTTGTCCCCTCACTTTCCCTATAAATACCCACCCTTTCCTCCTTTAGTTTTCACTCCCAACTCTCCCCCAATGATGTTCTGGTCTCCTTACCTCCCAAGGAGTTCTCCCAAGGTGCCCCCAATCCCTCAAGGTCCAAACCTTTGAGTTTTAAAAGTTACGTTTTAAGGTAAGGGATCTGATCTCTCTCTTTCTTTCCAAGAAATCTCTTTTATGTAATTTCTTTTATGCTCCATGCTCTTATGTTGGAGGATGTTCTTTTATACTCCTCTTACTTCCCTTTTCATGTTCATATAATTAGAGATCCCCTCTTGCTCTCATTATTTCGTTTTATGAAGTTTTAAGAGACGCCGTTAGGCTGCCGAAATTTTTGTAACGGATTCTTTCTCCCTTCTAATTTTTCAAGATCTATTTCCATGTAAAGTATTTCAAGTTCCTTTTTATTATGTTGGGGTATGATCTCTAAATTTATCATACTGATCTTTTATGATCAGATGATGAGAGACCCCATTTTATCGCTTCAATTCAGTGTTTTGAAGTTTTAAGTGGCGCCGTTAGGCTGCCGAATTTTTAAGTGGTTCTTCACCCTTCTCGTTTTGAAGTTCTACTTTCATGTCAATTCTTTCAAGTTCCTTTTTGTTATGTTGGGGTATGATATCTATATCTATAATACTGGAATCTTATGTTCA
Source organism: Viscum album (assembly GCA_963277665.1). Taxonomy (NCBI): domain Eukaryota; kingdom Viridiplantae; phylum Streptophyta; class Magnoliopsida; order Santalales; family Viscaceae; genus Viscum; species Viscum album. The sequence continues at coordinate 514,192,368 of OY728145.1, forward strand.
TATGATGAGAGACCCCATTTTATCTCTTCAATTTAGTATTTTGAAGTTTTAAGCAGCGTCGTTAGGCTGCCGAATTTTTAAGTGGTTCTTCACCCTTCTCGTTTTGAAGTTCTACTTTCATGTCAATTCTTTCAAGTTCCTTTTTGTTATGTTGGGGTATGATCTATATATCTATCATACTGGACTCTTATGTTCATATGATTATAGACCCCATTTGATCTCTTCAATTCAGTATTTTGAAGTTTTAAGTGGCGTCGTTAGGCTGCCGAATTTTTAGGGGATTCTTTCACCCTTCTCATTCTTTTCAAAGTTCTACTTTCATGTCAAGTATTTAAAGTTCATTTTTAATTATGTTGGGGAATTATCTATATATCTATCATAATGAACTCTTATGTTCGCATGATGAGATACCCTATTTGATCTTTTCAAATCATTTTTTTTGAAGTTTAAGTAACGCCGTTAGGCTGCCGAACTTTCATAAGAGAAATCTATTTTTTTTTCTCTTCCTTCCATGTTTTTCATTTCAAATGGTATGTCCTTGAAATTTCATTAACATGATAATGTATCCTTTTATTCTGTCCATCTACTATTTTATGGGTCATTTATGAATGTTTGACCCATTTTCCCTCTCTTTTTAATGTCTTCTAAAACCTCGTAACCTAGCCGTTATGCTGTAGAATTTCCGTCTCAAAATGTATCTCTCTTTTTCTAAAGTTCTTTTATATTATTAAGTGAATACTAAAAGCTATTTTTCTAAAGGGGTATTCACATATATACCAAAATGTTCTATTTTAAATTCTGGGATTTACATACATGAGACCCACCTTCCTTTTCTGTGGGTTTTAAGGTGACGTAAAGATCATGTCTTTAAAGCAGTTTTTAAAACGTTATGATTACGAAATGAAACCCATTTATTTTGTGCTATATGGGTTATTTATGAAATGTTTGATGATGATATATGTGGCTCACATGATAATAAAGGCAAATTTAAGGGTGCGCCCTGATAGCACTCCAATGCATTGGGTAATGATGTAACCACTAGAGATTACAATTTTCACGATACCTTGGTGAATAACCTTGGTAATTTTCAAATGACACCTTGGGGATGGACCTTGGTGATATGTTCATGATTGTCTATGTTAAATGATGTAGCCACATCTTCAAGTTATGAAAAAGTTTTATTTTTATTATGATATGCCTCATGATTTCATTTTCATGCCTTAAAGTTCTTTTCATGACTTTATTGATGTATCTCAAGTTCATATGTAAAATGTTTCACTTGTTTCCCTTGCTGGGCCTTCTACTCACCCTTCCTTTTGATGTATGTCCCCAGGTTATGAGATGCAGTAATGAGCCTAGGGTGAACATGAGGATAAGCCTTTCAAGTGTTTAAGAAGAATTTTTTTTTCATGTTTTATGTTCCTTGTTTCCAAGACACTAAACCTTAAAGATCCTCAGTTCCGTGTAATGGAATAAAAGTTATGTTATAAAAAGGCGGGATGCTATATTTACACTATATAATTATTAATAAACGAATAAACCACTTTATAATTTTCTATGTAGATGTTTTCCCTATAAGGTTATAGAGCTAATATGGTTATAGATAAATCTTCCATTGTGTCTACTTGGGTGATCTATGAATACGAGACTTCTTACAATTTCAGTTTTGAGAAAAATTCAACCATCAAATCATATACATAACCATATTAGGGAATCATATTCTCCATGCTAATAATATTGGCACCAATAATTCTCATGATCATTAAATATGAATCAGAATTAATATTTAATAGTTTTACTAGTATTTTTTATGCCTAGCTCCAAACTATCATGGGGGATTTTTATTCCACCTTATTTTTGAATTATCCCTCTTAGTAAGGAAGAGACACATTTTTAAAGAGACAACCACAACTCCCAATTTAACTATTAGTGTTTTGGGATTTCCATACATCTATATGTTATAGTCCTAGAAGAACTATAAATATTTACTTACCATGTTTTAGAAGACTCATGGATGGATAACACCTATTCCCTGAAGACTATTGTGTCATGTGTATACATTTTATGAAATTGTTTTCTAGAAAAAAAGCTAATTATTTTCATTTCATCTTTTTATGAGAGCTGAACTAGATCATATAATGTTTTATAATGACCACTAACATTCTAAGAACAAAGTTAACATTGGGCGATTAAAGTTGTATGATATTGGGATGACCTGAGAGACCAGGATGAATTTATAGTGGTATAAAAGTGTTTCAACATCTTCATCACAATGATATTTTGAGTAAAAGACTAATTTCTTAACATTAGTTTTGAAAAATCAAATACAATCATGAATGAACATGGTCAAAATTGATATCTGTTGTTTAATTTCTTGTGATGTGTTAATTTATGGTAACTTATGTTCAGATGACCATAGTTGTGAAAAAACTTTCCCTCCAAAATATAGTTGTTTTATTGGTTTTATTCTAATTTCCATTTTTATATTTGGCTTATATAGAACATTTGAATATTTTTTTAATGAATTCACGACCATGCCCAAAGAACTATTCATTTTACTATTGGTGTTTTTATATTGAAATTTATGAATTTAATTTGAGGCTTTGAAGAATTTAATTGAATTATAAAAAATAGAAAATTTACAAATTTATGATATGTGTGTCTTTTTATGACTGAATTTTTTTTGAGTTCTTCAACATGTAGTATTTGATATTGTATGCATGAAACTATACCACAGAGAGGAATTTAATGTAAATAAATTTTTATTTAAGTAATTTTTTCTAGAATCCAATTATTTGCAATAGATGAGTTTTTATTTTTTGAGAACAATAATTTTGGAAACAATGTTTATCAATGATATTTTTAGGAATGGGAATTGTGAATAATTAGAATAGGTTATTCGTTGTTGTCAATATGTATAATTTTTGTTGATCATTAAATAGAAGGGTATATTGGGGATGAACAACTCAACACCATATTAAATGTTTATGTTTAAGAATATATAGTGAGAATACTGATACACCAGATGAGGTCTGGGACCATGAACCACATTACATTTACTGAAAATAGTCTTTTACTTGGGTTTTTTTATAATAATATCCTTTTGGGTATTTTTATTTTATTCAAATAATTCTCTGGTTTTATAAGTTGAACTATTTATACATATAATAACATTACATTTTAGATATTTTTTTCAATTGAAATCTATTCATTTAGAACATTTTTTGTTTTTTTGTCAAAAATAAACTAATTTATTAATTTTTATTAATTTAATTTCAATGATATTATATACTTTATTACTATCATATTTATTAATGTTTTTAACATCTAATGATCATAAATGTTTCAGTAAAAAATATGGATGTAGTATTTTATTAAAATTTACCCCCATAATGTAGTTCTTTCACAACACTTTTTTCTGACCGATGCCCAATATCATAAATAGTATGTTGTAATACAAATCCTTGAATTATTATTCATTTATTCATTGTAAATCATGTCAATTTCATTACACTAACTATGTGGTATAGAAAATATTTTTTTATAGTTTAACATTGTTTGTATTCTTCCTCTTGGAATTTTGGACATCATAAATAAAAATACTACACCTAAATTTAACATACAAGGCTATGAATATTGGTGATATTGAATAGAAACAGTTCTGATAATCATTGGAGTATATGACTAACATATTATCAGAAAAAGTTAAATTGTTCTATTGAAACATATTTCTAGTTTTAGTCAAGATTATGTTACTGAATTGTGTTTAAATTATATATTATAAATACAAAACGTTTTAAAAAATGAAATTATACACTTCCAGGTGTCATTATGACAGAAAACCTATATAATTGGGAAGAAGTTAAAAGTTAATAGTTTTATACATCAAATGTTCTTGAAAAATTTTGATCTATTTTTAAAGAGTATTATCAATTTTTCATTTATCAACCAACTAAAACTATGACTCATATATATTATCAGTTCATGGAAGTCATAAATTTCTTTTCAGTCTCTTCAAGTGAAAAATTATTTATAATATCAATTAGTTAAAAAATTAAATTATAATCTTACTAACAATAGGTAATCAATGTTGATAATGATTGATTTCATAAAACATGTAACAAATAATATATTGGATGATATTATCATATATTTAATGTATTATAAATGTTGGTTAAAAATATATCCTATTAAGTATGAAAATATTAATGGTTTTTCAGTTTCTTCAATAATTAGATATTTATCATTACAAGAAAATTTCATAAATTTCAGTAAATTAAACAGGAATTAGATGAGAATTTATGATTATTTTTATATAAATCATACCTATGTTGATAATGAAATAATTGAAAATATAAGTTTTAGAAATAATAATTTTTAAATGAATTATTTGATAGATAAAGAAGGCATGGTACTATCAAATTTAATGGAAAGATCATTTTGATAGTCCTTATTATGAGGAATAAATATAGTGAAAATCATAGAAAATAACCATAAAATAAAGAGAATAAATAAAGATGAAAAAAATTTAAAAATCACAGAATCTATTCATTTTAATGAATTATATATGGAATGCATGTAATGATATGATAACTTCCAATAACAGTAATGATTTAGTTAGTGATGATGGAATGGGGGTTATATGGGACAAAAATATGGATCAAGATAATTTTTAATTTATAGTATATCCTATAATGATACATTTTGAGAAATCTATCTTGATCATTTTTTCAGTTATATCATTTGATGAATCTCATTAAATTCATGATGAGTGATTTAATCATAAATATTATCAAATGAAATTTAATATTGTATAATTTTATGAAACATCTTATAGGAATTAAAATAGTTACATGAAACTGAATGATGTGTCCATTATCAAATAGGATAATTCTTTTAAGTCATTAGATTAATTATATATGTTGGAGACTAAAAATGTTAGAAATTTTTTAGAATTAATGAAAACCATGAGTATAGTATAGATGATATCTTATGAGAAAGAATATTTTTTCCATTTTTGAAATATAATAAGAATTTTGTAAAACATGCATCAATTGAATCTTGATATTATATAATTAATGTTTTAATTTTTATGTTACTAGTTCAATGTTAAAATATGGTGACGAAAAATTTTAAGGCTAGATTGAAATCAATAAGTAATCAATAAAATTAGTATATATTGGTGAAATAATATTTTGGACTCACTAGTGAATCATTAAAATATAGAAATTATCTATCTATTTTAATTTTTTCCAAACTATATTTTTAACCGAATGTTATCAATAATAATTAAAGGGAATATTTTTTTCTCTAAATAATGTTTCATCTCTTCGAACTCACAATTAATTGATCTTTATTGAACTGCTATCTATTGAAGATAAAATAGTTATATGGATTTGGGTTACCATGGTACTCTTTAATACTCTATAGAAAAACGTAATTTCTATTAGATACCCACATAAATTAAACATATTTAAATTATTATATATAAAGATTCTGATTTTTCATTTTATATTCATTTGTAGTATCAATTTAGTTTATTTGGAAATTAGTATTGTTATAAACATTTTACATATTCTTGAATATTATTTGTTTATATTTATGTATCAATTTAATTAATTTTTGTGTAAATTTTATTATATTTGGATTAAATTTTATTAAATTTTGTTTTTATTTTAATATTAAATATTAAATGATGATGAGTACATATTGAAAATGAATTTTCTCAAACCATCTTTAAAATAATAAGATCTATCCATTAATAGAGTTGATAATTTTTAGAAGTTTTATATTCATTTAAACCTCATATTACATATACTATTAAAAAATTCATTATTCTACATTAATTTGAGATATATGTTATGGTGTATTACAAACATATAATTTACATTAAATTTGAACAACTTCAATATGAGATTTTTCTTGGATTTCAGTTATTTTTTATAATTTTGGACATTTGGATGATTCAAATTTCTTCTATATTAATGATCTATTTTCATTATAGGTTTTGAAATCAAGAACAATTAATGTAACAACCCAATATTTTGTGAGTTATGTTTTTCTAACTAATTTAATATTTTGGACATTCATTACTTCAAACAACATTGAATATAATTTTTTATTAAACAAGTATGGTTGTAATTAATTATAAGAAACCACATTTTAATATTTCACAAAAAAAAACTTCTATTATCATGAGTTACACACAAATATTTGTTTGGATTTCATTAAAAAAAGTACATATTCCCTTTGATAGCTTGTGTAACATGCAAGACTGAGTTTTACCAAACTAAAATATACTATTAACATGATTATTAATATATTATTATACCTACCACCTATCTATTTGAAAGGAATATACAAATAATATTAAAAATATTTTAGAATGTTTATTTATAATTGTATATAAAATGAATCCTTTGGTTATCAATTTGTAGATTTGAATATAAGATCCATTTTAAAGTCATAAACCTACTTTTAAATGAAAACTATTTTTCTCTGTAGAAACACAATTTTATCAAAATAAATTAAACTCACCACTTTTTATTAATGATTTAAATAAAATATATATATTATAAATAATAAATATTTTTTATATCCATCCAATATATTTTATAGGTATAATATAATAATAAATTTAATTTTATGAATAAAAAGCTTCATTTTAATAAAAGATTATTTTACCTCCTTTTAATGGATAAACCATTTCAAATATTATTTTTCATAACATTATAATTTTATTTTAAAAAAACAATAAAATTTTGGATAGGGATATGAAAATTTACTTTTCATGAAATTTTTGTATTTTGTTGAGAAATTTCATTTTTTGATGACCAGTGAAAAAGAGTGAAATTTAATTCCAAAAGTGTTTTTGTATAAATTATTTATAAGGATAAATTATATTTTTAATTTATTTTAATGTTTAATTAGATAAATTTGTTATCATTTAATCCCATTTAAGTCATTATAATCAATTTCACTTATAATTTGGATATAAAAACAATGCAATTGTTTGAAAAATTTACCTTTAAAACCTTTATTTGTCATCTCGTCTACAGGATTAATTTTAAATTAATTTCATCCAATTATGTGATTTGTATTTAGAAAATGAATTATATATTTAGAATAAAAATAATTTATATTTTTTAATAACTTTATATTGTATTTTATAAAAATATTAGTGAAATTTATTAAATTTAATTATAATGATTAAGTGAATAATTAGTTTAGAAAAGGACAAAACTGTAAACATATGGCCCAAAATTATCTATACACTTTTCCAAAATCCATATTATGTTAATATATATACCCTATCCTCTCATGGATATAATTTGGAACATTATTTTAGTGGCATTAAAAGGGAAAAATGTGGGTTGAAATCCCATTTAAAAAATTTGTAGGAATGACACTCGTCCTTCACTATAAAAAGAAACTCAACCCTCCCACATATTCACAAGTATCAACCCATTCCCCCCCAATATAAGATAAATTATCATCCAAAAATCCATCCAGTGATACTATAATATAAAATTTGGAAACAAACCCAGCCATGAAATCCCTTTGGTTCAAACAAAAAGGAGTTTCCAAAAGAAGAGGTAACATCATTCCTCAAGATCCTTCATTTTATTTTCATTATACAATAACTCAAATATTCTAATTAAATTTTTATATAATAACATATTTATCCTCAATATAATGATATTTTATTATTCAATGTTTTTTTACCTAAACATACACACATTTCCATCCAAAGTGTAACGAACATACCATTCTTGTCTATGGAGAACTACCGCCTCACGAAACGATGTTGTTCGTTTTTCCATGACCACCTCTCATGGTTGGGAATTATGATGGAATATATATTTTTATATTTTATTTAATAAATATATTATTTATTTTTTCTTATTTATTTATTATATAAGAAACACATTTGTGATTTCCATTTTCTGTAAAATATAACAACATTATTTGTGGACGTGCGGACAACAACCTCCACAAAGAAATGTGATTCATTCACTCATTACATGGAATGTATTAGAGGTGATTTTAGTGAAATTATATGATATATATGAAATAATAATTCCCATAAAAAAAAATATATATATATATATATATATATAATCATTTATTTTTTTTACTTTCTTTCTTTCAACAGGATAATTAAACGGATACATCATTCATGTGTACGTATGAACTACAGTCTCCCCGAACAGTGTATTCCATTTCATATTTATATATTTGATAGATTATTATAAATAAATATGTGATAAAAATATCTTATATTAATATAATGTTTTACATAATTGAAATAATTAAATCATGATCTATGTAATAAGATCAATAATTTCAAATCCAATCATATACGAAAATAGTTGATATTACCCAAAATGTAAAATTAACATAGACTTGTTAATAAATGGGAAATATAATTTCATAACTGAATCATATATGGTATTATAAATAAAAATATTTTTCTATGTTAGATTTATAGTACACATATATTTATTATATATGTGGCCAGAATGTCTATGAATAAATTCAAGACATAAGGTAATGGTTTTCTCATCTGACTTTTATTTTTCGTGTGACACAAGATATGTTTAACTCCTATTTCATATAGGTGGTGTTTATAAATACAATGTATGTGTTAAATTATTCATAAACACAAATGTATTTTTATTTACATATCCATTTTATTATAACTCTTTACTAGGGATTTTTTTTTTAAAATTTTCCAAATCGGTAATGAAATTTTATCTCAGTATCAATTTTTTAAGACACATTCCATGTTATGAAACCATATTTTTCTATAAGGTGTATAAAATTACATTTTACATTTTATATATTGTATATCCTTCTTCGCATGATTTTTTATGTTTCATGTAATTCTATTTTATTACATGGGGATTATGATTCAATGTTACCAAGTGGTAAGAGTCTATTGAAAGAATCTCATTGTTTACCAGTATTATTAAAGATTATCATTTCATTGATACACCTTATGATCCATATTTAAATAACACTGATGAATTTTATTATACTATATTTAGAAATCATATCCTCATGTATCATTACCATTTCACACACTCTGAAATTTATGATAATTAAGACTGTTATTTTAAAAAAATATTGCTTTATGTCCTTCTTCGGTTAGAAATATATTTTCCTTAAAAACATTTTCCAAAAAAGATTTCAATTATTATGAAAATTATCCTTTGACCATTAGAATACTATTTAACCATGTTTTAGCTTAAAAACCCAGTTTTTAAAAATGATTCTTGTTTTCATTTTCCAATCGAGGCACTTTTCTAAAAAGTGTACAACTACAAATTAATGTTAAATATTGATGGATTTATCAACCTTCATGGCCATCATTACTATGATGAATAATTTTACGGTTTAAAATATTAATTTATAATAAATAAAATTCCCAAATATTCAATACATTTAGAATTTATAAACTGATTTTCAAAGATAAAGGGTTCTAAAAGATTTTTTATTTTAAAAAGTATTATAAATGTTTTTGAGGGGTTTAATAAATGTTGACATGAATTATTTATATGTTTTCAAAGTATTTTCAATGAAATAATTTTTGAAATGTGTTTATTTATTTATATGTTTTAAAATTTATTTTTAATGCAATAGGTTTTCAAAATATTTTCAAGCATTCTTTATAAGTTTTCATATTGTTTTCAATGAAATGGTTTTCAGAAAATCTCATGGAATTAGTTATATTTTTTCAAATTATTTTAAAATAAAATGGTTTTAAAAATGTTTCTAATAGTAATTTATATGTTTTAAAGGAATTTTTTCCCATAAATTCTAAAATTTATTTTCATAGAAAATAGTTTTCAAGAGGTATTATATTTTAAAAATAAATTTTCAGGGATTGAAGGATAAGTTTCTTAAATAATTCATTTTAGCTATATTTTAAAATTATTTTCCATATAATATGACATCCAATTGTGTTACTCTTGGATTTTATAAGGAAATTATCCAATGGATTCATTCATAATATTTCTTAGAAAGGTCCATATTTTGATTACATAATTTTTATCAAACCCGTTTCTCTTTCATGAGTTATAAAATTTTGAATCTCGTTTCTCTTTAATGGGTAATATAATTGTGAAACCATTTTCAAAATCACATTTTATATGTTTATTAAACCCAAATCTATTAAAAAAACTTTCTTTTATGAAATGATTATGAAACCTGCCTGTTTTATAGTTTATGATAAGTTTAATAGTTTTTGAAACCAATTTCATTTCATGGGTTAATATTTGGTGAATGTTTATAATCTTGAGGATCAAATATGTTTTATTTTCATTATGAGATCGGTGGAACATATATCTCCCACTAATGAATTTGGTAAATATTTATTTCTCATGAGATAATGATGGGAAACAAGTCCAAAGGCTTCATCGTATTTCTAACGCTTTTCTATTCGGGCATGCCTCATCATTCCGTGTGTGTGGGATGGTTTGGTTGGATGGGTCATGTTATTACCCCACATTCTAGATTTCTAGAGGTTGGTGGAATCTGCCACCTTTTGAGGGATGTTTTCTCTATGATCGAAATGGGATGATGGGATGTTAGTTCCCCCTTCCTTGGATTCCTCCTCAGAACTCATTACCTAGTCCAGGTCTCCATTAAAGAGCAAGATGTTTTTTTTAAAACTCATTCTCAGTTCCATATCTTTTTGGATACCGGTTAGTTACACTGCTTCTATCAGGACATTTCAAGGGTTCATTATAAGACAATAACCTTTGAATAGATTAGATGGTAACATCATACAAGTAGGGGAATATCAAGATGCATGATTATCGATCTATTGTATTCTTCATCATAGGAGGGTATCTCAAGGGTGGAGAAACCTACGGAATACCACATTGATCTTAGGAACCCTATGTAGGAGGAATTCCTCTATGTTTTTCCTCAGATTCCCATGTTTAACACAAGGTATGACACTTGTTTAACATCTTGCGGAGATCGATCATACTGATCAAGACAATTATGAATGTGGACCCGTTAAGGATAAACCCTACCGAGGGGGACACCAGATAGATGGATCAGAAATCCCAATGAGGATATACTCGAGAAGATGTCTCCCACAAAGGGGTACACCATGTTATACCATTTTATGGGATTGAACCTCAGGGAAGCTTCCTACGTACCCTATTTATAATACATGGATCAAAACACAAGTTGTCAAAATGGATGATTTGAGGAATAGAACAAAAACAACCCAGGTGCCTGTAGGGGTAGTAATCATATGGATGAATGGGGATTAAACAATGAGATGGACCGAGTTCTTCTAGGATAAGTAATCATATGGATGAATGAGGCATATTCACTGAGAAGACCAAGGTGGGCGGCATGATTTCACTAGGGTGTGGCATCCTAGGTGAGAATATAGACGGATGATGGATTATTTAAAGAAGTGGATGATATGAATGGAGAGAAATTGATGTGAATATGGAGGTGGTGGGCTTGAACCATAGGGAGGTTTCCTATGTACCTTGTCTAGAATAGATGGGTCAATTTCCCCATAGTTTAGAATGGGATGATGAGTCAACTAAGGAGTTGGCCCGTGAGAATTGATGCGTGGATGAGACCCGAAGGAAATTGATCCTTGGGTTAAAGCGTGATCTTCATAAAACATTGAGTATCAATAGTGAAACTAATGTGAGACAAGAATGATGGGATTGATCATCCTGGTGGCTTCCAACACATCCCCATGATAGGGAATCAACGCCCACGTAGTTTTGGATCAGTCATAGAATTAGGATGTACATGAAGGACAATAACCAAGAGACATACTGAGGTTTATGCATGGTTATTTTCCCATCGCAGTAGGGATACTATTGGTTTGAGGATTATGGTTAATTGTAGTGATTATGCATGTTCAAAATCCTATGAGGACCAGAACACACCATGGAGTTGGATCCAGAATATGTTTCCCATAAAGGGAAGATGTCACATCAAGGGGGTGCATCCCTGGGTGGGAGGACCAATGATTACCATTGGTCTCGGATGAAGCTCGAGGAGGATTCGTACATCCCCTGTATAGAATAAATTGATTTAAACACACTTAGTTTGGAAATATAGTTTAACATCATGTGGGATGAAGGTGAACCAATTTTAAGTGTTCGGGACCAATGGATGACAGTATTGAACCTCAGAGAGGTTTCATATGTTCCTTCTATAAAAGACAGGGATAAAATTCCACATAGTTTAGTTATTAGTGTGGGTTTTATGCACTTAGAGGGACCATAGATTTGATGGTTGATTGTTTTTATAAGACCATGTGTTCCATGATCTATGTGAGAAATAAGAGGTAGCAAGTGACCCGACGATCGTGTCGTGAGTGATGTAACCACACGAGATGGTGTGGGACATACACTTGGTTTTCAGCCTGTGCGGATAGATTAGAACACCCAGGGGGGATCCAAGAGATGTGTCTTAGAAAGGGAATGTTCCACATCATGTGGGTATATCTCTGGGATGGAGCACCATATATGACCATTGGTTAGGTTGAACATAATGGTGGCATAATTCATACCCTTCCAAAGAGACAGGGATAAAAAAATACATAGTTTGAGATAGTGATGCAGTTTAATGTCACGTGGGATGCTGTTTAATCAATATAAGATGATGGAGTTGGGATTATGCAAGAGCATCCCTTTCTAGTTCAAACCATCAATGGAAGTTGGTGATGGGGTTTGGAGGTGTTTCCAGAGGAATGGTTCGACTTATGTTACTCAGGGAATTAATGATGCTAATATCAGCTCAAGACAAGGTAATGGTATCGAGAATAACATATTGAATTAAGGTATGGCAAGGGCTGTGGAGGATTATCTCAAATCATGTCATTCCATAGGTGGAAGGGGGTTCACATAATGGGGAAATATAAAATATTAGGGATTGGTCCCAAAAAGATCATAATGGGACTATCCAATTTTCCTGGGGTTCTATGACTATAGCAAAGGGACAGACCCATAGGGCTGGGACTGTAGCCCGATAGGGATTCCGAGTGGAGTTGCGGGGCTGCACCCACCCACCACCCCCCCCACACACCCCCGCGGTATGGACTGCTGGGTGTGATGGAAGAAGCTTCACGAAGGTTCATTGAGAAGGTGCTTCTCATAGGAAAGGGAAGAGCTTAGGGTCTTGAAAATGATGGGGTTTTATGAAGGAAGGGTTCTTCATGAAGGATGAAACTCAGATGAGTATGTATTTTCTTTAGCAAACAACTTAATATTTTTTAGATATTTCTATGAAGGCAAATGATTTACAGAGCCTCATGCAATATGAAGAGGATACCTTTTTGCGGTGCTCAGGATTATCGAAAATTGTATATTTTTTTCCAAAATGGAGGAACAACTTTGATTATGATTGGGGTGATCCGGAAAAATTATAGGTAATACAGGTAGGAGAGGCTAACCGTGAAGAAAAAAATCATGCCATTAAGAGGATGATGCTTTGAGACCAGAGGCATCTCCATCAGACTCGCAAATCCTTCCATCATTACTCTACATCAGTCACAATGTTTGTCGGACTCACAGAGCCTTCCATCATTACTATGCAACATTCACAATGTTCTTCATACTCAAAGATACTTGTGTAAATACTTTGCAATGTTTGTGAAGCTCATCAGACTTGCAATGGATTTCGTCAATACTTTGTGATTGTAGAGTGAGCTCTGCTAATGGGTTATATGAACTGGTTTTCCATCCTACCTTTTAACGACCATAACTTCAAATCCAAACCTCCATTTAGGATCCATGAATATTCAAATAAAATATTGTAAAATGAGCTAAACTAAGAGAACATTCTTGGAATCATCCATTGAATCTTTATGATGTGTTTTCTAGTTCCAAAAAATACTCCCTAAGGAATGGTGTCCAATGAAGATAAGTGTGGTGAGACAAAACACATTATGTTGAAAAATACAAGGAAAAGTTATGCCTTGGGGTTGAATGTATCTCAATCAAATTGAGTAAACAACCATCTAAATCTATAATCCCAAAGTATTCGTGCTCGGTGTGTGAAACAAGATACAATAGAACATCGATCACCAATAACAGAGTGAAAAACAATGAAAGATGTTATGGGTCAGAATGGGACATTGATCACCTTTGGAAGTGTCCTAAATAAGAGGGGTTGCAGCTAGATAACAAGGTTCTCTAGAAAACTGATATGCTTTTCCCAATGCACTCTAGTGGATGAGTGGGACAATTAAAGTGGCATTAAAATCCATCTGAACCAAGGGGAATGAAAATTGTGAACCATGATACCAAAAATTCAGAACAAAGTGGGAGAATCATGAGGATGGAGGATAACTATTGACTGTATTCAAAACACAACATCCATATCATGTTAACCTGATATTGGAAAAAACATGAGGGACAACCATTGACTATATTCAAAACACGAGTCCAAACTCATTGTGTTGTCTGATGACCTCCAAAAGGATGGCCTAGGATAGTAGGCAAGGCGTAAATCTGAGCATTCATACTGTTAGGGCATTTCATTGGACATGAAAGAGGATCAGAATCCAAATAAATGTCACACACAACATGGGTTGGAGTGACGGGTTGTTCGAATGAAGTCCAACAATCTTGAAATTACACCACTATGACAAAATAACATTGGGTGGGACTATCAATCTAAACAAATATCAAACATACTCCAAACATGACCTATTTGGTGAGGTCCTTGAATTATTTGTAGTTTTACATCATGAAAATGGGGAAAATAGAAACAAAATTTTGTTTCATATAGTGAGGACGATACATGGAATAGTATAACATCATATGACCATGATGTTGCACATAGTTTAAGTCGTACTGCCAAGAACCCAGCCAATAGTTTAGAGTCATGTTACATAGACTATGAGACCATAGTTTATGGTCATAGATTTTAAGCTATAAGGTAAAAGGGCCTTCATGGGTTAAGGGAACTTGAACTAGGCCCAAGGAGAATGGATTTTCCATTCCTATGTATCCTATAGGGACAGTAATCATGCCATATTTAGATTTTTAGATATATCATGGTGAGAGACCAACACTGGTGGGGGAAATCCCCTCATGCAAGGAAGCTGAATATTCCAATAATTATCACGTGACATCTTGAATTTTGTCATTGTAGGGTCACAATTTAATGTCATGCGTTGAGAAGATGGGAACACCAAAGGAGAAAATTGTGGTGCAGTACATAAATCAATGTGAAGGAGAAAAAACAATTATACACCATATCATGCATTCTCAAAAGGGGATGTGGGGCCAAGAAGGTCTAAAAAAGAGGAGTTACAGCCCAACGACTGAACCCATGAACCATATGCCTAGATGTCATTACATATCCATCAAGGGAATGAATGAAGAATTTTTTATATCTTCAATTATGTGAATTTTTATGGAATTTGGTAAGGACTCAATAGTTTAAAGTCACAGGTCCTAGATAGTTTAGATCATAGTTTAAAGGCCTTAGAGATTGGACCATGGGGGATGCACAATCTTGTACGTGGGTATTACCTCACAAAATCTCATAAGGCCACATGAGCAATTATCAATGTTAGAAATAAATAGTGGCATCAGGATTACCACATCTCACAAGAGTACACAACAATAGGGGGGAATATCAAGTGGGAAATCCCCAACTAGTCTGACATCCCTTATTGAAATACACAGTTGTACGGAGGGATAGAATGGAAGGAAAATGTGAATCCATGTACCCGATATTTAGGACACAACATATGTGGCTTAACAATAGAGGATAACTATTGACCATGTTTTAATTATATTATCAATATCATGTGACCTGAAATAGTAACAAACAAATGAGGGTCAACTAGTGACCTTTATCAAAATGTGAGACTTGTATCATAATGTCATTCAAGATTCTCCAAGACATTGGCCCAGGATGGTAGGTGAGACAAGGTGGCTTGAGACCAAGCCATTTGGGGGGGTCCTTTCAGATGTGAACAATTATGGAGACCCTGATAGAGGGTCACATGAAGCATGGACATAACCGTTCATTTTCTCATCATGAGGTAAGGAAAAATGTTGGGAGAGGTACTCTCAAATGAAACACATGGAACATCCTTCATAACCTTATGTGAATGAGGAACATAAACCATATACCATTAGGGACCCTAGCTGAGAATGGATATATAGATTAAATGAGTTATGGCTAGACCACAGACGGAAATTCATAGTGTCTCCACATATCCCAAAAGTAAATGAATAAAGCCAAACATAATTCTAAAAATGGGATGGAAGGTAGTCAATACCAAATAGGGGTGATATTCACTAAGGAAAGAAAAATCAAGGTTGTCACGAATTATAATGGAATATGAACTCGGACACTAAAAAACATTATTTAAATTCATTGAGTTCAGACTGAAATGAAGAGGTATGTAACGCGGTTCCGAAGGGAAAGAAAATGGGAATAATGACCAATGGTGCCTGAACCACATTATAAATTTTCAAGAGAATTATTAAATGGTTTAAAGTCATCATTCTTAGACTTTGAGACCTAAAATCCTTGTTTAAGGTCATAGAGGTTAGATTGTATGGTGTAAAAATTTACATGTGGGTGTATACCTTATAAAAACCACTAATCCCATGTGATCAATGCTCAGTGTGGGAAACATGTGTTATAACAGATATATACAACACATGTAAACACACAATATATGAATGGAGGTGCGAGGGGCTAAGGATGGCCACATCACACCGGTCCTTCTACTCAATGTGCAAAGGTCCATAGAGGAATGACACATATGGTTTTGGAAATTTTTCTAGATATAGGGATTCAAGAAGGAATGTAAATCATGAGACCATATTTGGGTTGTGACTGAGTTGGAAATAAGAAGGGAGGAAAACTGCATACCTTGTTTATAACACTTTATACATACCATGTGACCTGGAATGGGAACTAACAACTGAAAATTGACTACTAACTATATTCATAACATGAGACTTGTATCAAATTTTAGTTTAAGATATTCTGGGATATTGGCCTAGGATGGTAGGTGAGCCAAAGTGGCATTAAAACAGGCCTTCTACGGGTCATTTCATATGTGAATGATTATGGGGACCCATATGAAGGTCCCTTAATTTGTGGTGGCATGATGAGAGAATGTCCATTCATAATTCAACACTCTATGTCCAATACCACAATGCATCTAGATATGTTGATGCAGAAAGATAGATGTCCAGTGGTGTTACTAGGAAGATGACTCGAAAGGATGAGTAGAAAAGGGGGGGGGGAATGGGTTGATGAACCTAGGGCTAGACTTGGGGACAATGTTTCTGGGCGTTCCTACGTATATTACAAGTGTAGGAATCATGAAATACATAGTTCGTGAGATTCCATTCAGTTTATTATCATGTGGTAAGGACACATTGTGGTAGGTGCCCATTCTTAAGGTACGAAAATGGTGTGGACATTTTAATACTGAAATGAATGAGGATTATAGTGTTCCACCCCACATCATGCACTCCCAAAAGAAACCTAATTTCCTATGATTGGAAATGGGGAGAAAGGGCTGGACCCAAAACCAAATGTTTGGGCATTCTTATGTGCCAAGTATGGGAAGGAATCAAGCCATACGTAGTTCTTGAGAGAGCATGTATTTTAACATCATGAAATGAGGATGAATGGTTTAAACACAACAAGTTGTCAAGAAACAAGGAAACATGGGAGATCTTAGTTTATGGTTATAGAGCTCAGACCTTAAGGCATATTCTTTGTTTGTAGTCTACCATCACGTGGGACGAATATGAATAATTTAACATAATGGAGGATGATATAATAGTTTAATGTATTGTGGGAAGAAGATGAAAGGTTTAATTAAATGTAGGATGTCATAACAGTTTAATGTATTGTGGGATGAAGATTAATATTTTAACATTATGCTAGATGATATAAATTCTTAACGTCTTGTAGGATGAAGATGAACAATTTAACATCGTGTTGGAATATATAACACTTTAAAGTCATTTGGGTTGAAGATGAACAGTTTAACTTTATGTAATATGATTTAACAGTTTAAAATCATGCATGATGATGATTAAAAACATAATATCTTGAAGGATACTATAATAGTTTAACAACATGAGATATGTAGATGAATAGTTTAACGTCATGCAGGACGATATAATAGTTTAATGTCATGCTGGAGGAATATGAACATTTTAACATCATGTAGGATGATGTAATAGTTTAATGTCGTGATGGACATAGATGAACAATTTAACATCATGCAAGATTATATAACAGTTTAAAATCATGCGAGATGAAGATGATAATTTTAATGTCATGTAAGAATATATAATAGTTTAACGTTATGCTGGACATAGATAAATATTTTAACATCATGAATGGTGATATAATAGTATATTTTCATGTGGGATGAAGATGGATTGTTTAACATCATGCATGATGATATAATAGTTTGACATTATGTTTGAAAGAGATGAACATTTTAACATCACTCAAGATGATCTAACAGTTCAAGATCATACGAGACACTAATATCTGTGTCCCTCAAATATATTTGTACAAATCCTATCAACACTACTATGCCCATGTGAGTCATTCTTGTTTTTGGAAATAAGGTTTAATGATGGTATTTTCCTAAAACATGGAATCACATAGAAATGAGAATGGAGATGTCAGGATGGGAATATCCCAGTGACACTGGACCGTTTACTCGATGTGAAAAGTAGCATAGAATGGTAAGAAAAATGTAGTTGGAGTTCCACCTAAACATAGAGAGGTGAAAACGGTGAATCAAAACATCTGATATCTATATCTCAATGCTAATGTAATAACAACAAAATAAAATTCTCGACCATTTTTGAAACACAAAACCATATCATGTTACCTGGAACGAGGAAAAATAAATGAAGGTCAATAGCTGACCATGTTTAGAACATGCCAGATGTCTCAAAATATTGTATGATGTTTTCTAGGGTGTTGGCCTGTAAAGGTATGTGATCCTAAGTAGCATGAGACCAAGCTATTGGGGTGTTCCTTTAGATGCCAAGTGGATGGTAATCCAAATAAATGGATGACACGAAGCGTCGAAGTGTATTGGGAGTATGACCATTTAGAATCCAACAGTCAAAGTCCTACACCACTACGCATTTTAGCACGTCAACAAGGAATATCAGATGGAGGGAGTTGAACCCATTCTCAATGACGAGGAGCATGATGTATTTTTTGAGAGTGGAATATAAGTGGACCTTTTCCAAATACAGAGCACTCTTTCAGTTGGGATATCACATCATTACATAGTTTTACATCCTGCAATGAGGATGTGGATCCAAATTAGTCTTAGTGTATGAATCATGTGTTCGAAACATGGTAAGTGTAATGTTTAACATCATGTGATGAGGATTATAGACACATATATTAACATCATATGGTAAGGATGTTGCATAATATTGTTTACTGTCAGGTGAATCAGAAAAGCAGTGACCTTCATTTAAGGTCTCATATCATTGACCATAGTTTCTATATTTTTGGGTCTCATAGCTTTGACTATAATGTGACATAGTTTAATGTCATGTGACCAAGAATATTGTTATTATGCATTTTAATTTCATTTAACTAGGACACTATTTCCATAGTTTATGGTCATGTGATGGGACCACTGACATGAATTTTATAGAAGGTGTGGAATCTTGGAGCATTGGTATGATGGGGCGATGGAGCCCAGAAGGCGTGGATGCCAGGAGCATTGCTACGACATAGAGAAACCAGAGCAGGGGCATGATAAACCTTCCCAATGATGGTTCATCAAAGAAATGAATTTTTTTGGTTTCATGGGGAGGAACTCAGTGATTGGTGATATAAGTGTAGGGAGGACCTCTACAATAGCTGCCGATGGCTATGTGGATGACCTCCGAGCCAAAATATTGTATTGTGGAGGGGACCTCCTTAGTGGCTGATGATGGTGATAGAGAGGACCACCATTCCCGTGATGATATCAATATGGGGAGTACCTACATAACATATTCCAGTGCTATTGGATATACAATATTGTTTTGGGAGAGTTACCCCCTACGCAGCCTATAAAAGAGGCAGATTCAACAAAGAGATGATGATATTAGGAGATGATGTCCCTTACACAACCTAAGAAGTTAGCAGAGTCGGTTAGAATCCAATGGAGTCGGGTGGATGGTTCCCCCTATGGTGCCCATGAGGGTGGATGAGTTGACAAGGAGACGATGGTGTCAGCGGGATGGTGCCCCCTATGCGGACCATGAGGGAAACAAAGTTGCGAAGGATCTGATGTAGTAGGGGGAGGATGCACCATATGAAGCCTATGATAGTGACAGATTCAGTGAGGAGATAGTGAGTTTAGGAGGAGGATTCCCCCAACATGGACCATGAGGATATAAGAGTCAGCAATGATCTGATGGAGTTGGGGGGAGGATTCCCCCTTCGCGGGCTATGTGGGAACCAATGTCGGTGAGGGGATTATGGAGTTGTGGGGGGGGGGGGGGGGGAGGATTCCCACTAGGTGGCCCGTGGGGGTGGTCGATTAAGAGATGTGCTGATGGTGTTGGTGGAAAATTCTCTCAGTGTGGCCCTTGAGGGTGGAAGATTCGGAAAGGATCTGATGGAGTCATGAGAGGATGACCCATGCATATC
The DNA here is from genome assembly GCA_963277665.1 of Viscum album. Lineage (NCBI taxonomy): Eukaryota > Viridiplantae > Streptophyta > Magnoliopsida > Santalales > Viscaceae > Viscum > Viscum album. The sequence continues at coordinate 514,213,035 of OY728145.1, forward strand.
CAATGAGGTTTGAAATTTCAGCGAGGAGATGATGGAATCAGGGTTGTATTCCTTAATGTGGCCCATGAGGGTGGAAGAGTTGGCTAAGAGCTGATGGAGTTGGGGGGATGGTTCCCCATGGGCATCCCATGAGGGGGAAGAGTCATTGAGGAGCCGATGGAGTCGGAGGGAGGACGCCCCTGCCTAGCCAATGAAGGTGGCAGAGTAGGCATGGAGCCGATGGAGTTGTGGTTAGGATTTCCCCTTCACGGCCCATGATAGCGGTGAAGTCCGCGGGGAACTGATGGATTTGGGGAGAGGATTCCCCCTACACAGCCCATGAAGAAAGAAGAGTCAACATGGAGAAAATGTATTGGAGGGGGGGGGGGGGGTTACCCTATGCAGTAGATGAGGGTATAACGATGGAGAGAAGATGATTGAGTTAAGGTAGGATTCCCCTGCATACCCCATGAAAGAGGCAGAGTCAGGGAGGAGCCAATGGAGTTAGGGTAGGATGCCCCCTGCACGACCCACGAAGGTGGCAGAGTTATTGGGTAGTTGATGGAGTCTGGGGGGATGGTTCCCCAAGCATAGCCCATGATGGAAGCATATTCGGAAAAGAGATGATATAATTCGGGATAGGATTCCGCTTATGCAGCCTATGAATCCATCAGAGTTGGTAAGGAGCTGATGTATTTGAGAGAAAGTTCCCCTGTGTGGCCTATGAGATTGGCGGAGTCAGTGCGGAGGTAATGCAGTTCGGGGGAGGATGCCTCTTGTGTAGGAAATGAGGGTAGTGGTATTGAAAAGAAGCAGTTGAAGTCAGTGGGATGGTGCCCACTATGTATCCCATGAAGGAATAAGTAACAGGGAGGATCTGATAGAGTTAGGGGAGGATTCCACCTACACTGCTCATGAGGGTGGCATAATCATCTAAGAACTGATGGAGTTAGGGGAGTCTACCACCTGTGTTGTCTAAAAGGGTAGTTGGGTCAGCAAGGAGTCGATGCGCTCTGAGGGATGGTACCCCCACACATCCCATGATGGGGGATGAGTTGGAGAAGATCCTATGGAGTCAGGTGATGGTACCCATTGTGCGGTCCATGTTGGTGGAGAAGTTGTTGAGGAGCCAATTGAGTTAGGGGAGGATTCCGTTATAGGGCCTAAGAAGGTTCCATAGTCGGTGGGGATCTAATAAAGCTGAGGGATGGTCCCACTATGAGTCCTATGTGGGAGGATGAGTCAACGGGGAGCTGAAGGAGTCAGGGAAGGATTCCCCCTTGTGTATCCCATGAGGGTGGTAGGGTCAGAAAGGAGATGATGGACTCGGGGGAGGATGCCCCCTATGCAACCCATGAGGGAGGAGGAGTCATCGGGGAGCCGATGGAGTTGAGGTGATGGCGCCCCTTCCATGGACCATGAGGGCAGAAGATTCAGCAACAAGCCAATGGTTTTGGGGGAGGATTCCCCATTTGAAGCCTAAGAAGGTAGAGGATTCGGTGAGGAGACGATCGATATGGGGGGAGGATGGACCCTATGCGGCTCATGAGGTCAGAATAGTTAGCGAGGAGGCAATGGAGATTGGGCGATGGTAACCCCTCCTTCGCCCATGAGGGCGGCAGAGTCAGTGAGGAGATGAACCAGTCGGGTGGAAGATGCCGCCTATGTAGCCTATGTATGAAGTGGAGTCGGTGGGGAGTCAATAGTGTTGGGTAAAGGATTCCCCAACCCAGAATATTATATTGGTGGAGTCGGCGTGGAGATGATAGAGTCTAGGGAGGAATCTCCAAGCACAGTCTATGAAGGTGGAGGATTCGGCAAGGATCTAATGGAGTCGGTGGGGTAGTTCACCCTACACGGCATATGAGGGAAGAATAGTTGGTGAGGAGCTGATGGAGTAGGGTGGAGGATTCCCCCTACATGGCCTATGAAGGGGGAAGAGTCGCTGAGGAGCTGATGGAGTTGGGGGAAGGTCTCCCCCAACACGGCCTATAAGAGTGAAATCTACGGCGAGTATCCTATGGAGTCAAATGAAGATTCCCAATATGTGGCCCATTAAGGTGGATAATTCAGTGAGGATCAGATGGAGTCAGGGGGACGTTTCCCCCTATACGTCCCATGAGGGTGGTTGAGTTAGCGAAGAGCCATTGGGGTAAAGGGAGGATTCCCCTTTTATGGCTTATGATGGTGATGAAGTCTATAATAATCTGATTGAGTTAGGGGAAGATCCCCCCTACGCGAGCTATGAAGGTGACATAGTCATTGAGGAGACAATGTATTTGGAGGTGGATGCCCCCCGGGCCTATGAAGGCGGTAGAGTTGGTGAGTAGCTGATTGAGTTGGGGGAGGTTTCCCCAGCATAGCATATTAAGGCGGTGGAGTCGGCGAGGAGACGATGGATTCAGGAGAGGATTCCCCATGCCAGGCCTATGAAGAATGCTCAGTCGGTGAGGAGCTGATTGATTCAGGGGTGGATATGCCTAACGCCTCCTATGAGGGTGGAAGATTCAGTGAGAATCTGATGGTGTTTGGGAGTGGATTTCCCCTATGTGGCCTATGAAGTTGGTAGAGTCAAAAAAGAGTAGATGGATTTGGGAAAGGATTCCCCCTTAAAGGTGGCATAGTTAGAGAGGAGCTAATGGAGTCAGGGGAATATTCCACTTGTGTGGCCTATGAAGTTGGAAAAGTAGGTGGGGATCCGATAGAGATAGGGGTGGATTCCTGCTGTGCAGCTTATGAATGTGGTAGAGTCGGTGCGGAGCTGATGTAGTCATGGGGGAGGGGGGAGATTCCCCCTATACAGCCTATGAAGGCAGCATAGTTGGAGAGGAGACTATGGAGTCGGGGGGGGGGGGATGCCCCCTTCATGGCCTATGAAGGAAGTGGACTTGGTGAGGATCTGATAACCCCTGTATGGCCTATGAAGGAAGAATAGTCAATGAGTAGCAGATGGAGTTGAGGGAGGATTCACCCTGCTTGGATTATTAAAGCGGCGGAGTTAGTGTGTTGAAAATGGAGTCGGGGGGGGGGGGGGTTCCCCATGTGTGGTGTATGAAGGTGGAAGAGTAGGAGAGGATTCATTGGATTTGGGGGCCTATACCGCCTGCGGAACATATGAAGGTGATGGAGTCGGTGTGAAGCTGATGGAGACAGAAGGGATGCCACTGACACAACCTTTGAAGCCAGTGAAGTCATCAAGGAGCTGATGGAGTTGGGGGGTTGATTCCCCCCTACACGGCCAATGGCGAAGGTGGATTTTGCATTAAACTAATTTAGTTCGGGGAGGATACCCCCTGTGCGGCCTATGATGGTAGGGGAGTTAGTGAGGATTTGATGGAGTTGGGGGAGGATTACCCATGTGCTACCTATGATAGTGCTATAGTCAGTGAAGAGCTCGGGGAGTTGGTGGAGGATTCCCCATGTAAAGCTAAAGAGGATGGTAGGGTCTATGAGGATGCAATGGAGTTGGGGGTATGGACCTCCCTATGCTGCCCGTGAAGGTGTCAGAGTCGGTGATGAGCCTATTGAGTCGAGGGGGGAGGGGGGTTCCCTTTCACGGTCAATGAATGTCTAATATTCAGTGATGAGACGATGGATTTAGGGAGGGGATGTCCCCTACATGACTTATTAAAGAGGAAGAGTTGGGGAGGAGCCAGTGGATTCATGAGGAAGATGCCCCCTATGTGGCCTCTGAAGGTATCAAAGTCAAAGAGAAGTCGATAGATTCGGGGGGCCGGATTCTCCATACACCGCCTATGAAGGCTGTGAAGTCGGCGAGGATCCTATGGAGTTGGGAGGTTTATTCCCTAGGAACGAACTATAAATGTGGCATATTCAGCAAGGAGATGATGGATTTAGGGGGTGTATTCCCCCTATGAAGCCTATGAAGGTAGTATAACTTGTAACAAGACCATGTATTCGAGGGAGGATTCCCCCAACATGGTCTATAAAGGCAACAAATTCATTGAGGAGCTGATGGTGTCAGGTGCAGTTCCCCCTATACAGCCTGTGAAAAAGGCAGAGTCGGCAATGAGATGATGGAGTTGGGGGGGGGGGGGGGAATTTCCCATGCAAAGCTGATGAAGGAGGCTTAGTCGGCGAGGAGATGATAGATTTGTGGTCCAATACCCCCTGCACGACCCATGAGGGCGGTGGAGTAAGTGACGTGCTGATGGAGTTGGGGGATGATGCCCCTTGTGTAGCCTATGAAAGTGGCAGAGTCGGTGAGGATCCAATAGAGTGGTGGGGGGTATTCCCTCTATGTGGGTTATGAGGGAGGAGGAGTCGACAATGAGACAATGGAGTCATGTGGGGGGGGGGTGCGAGGCATATGAAGGTGGAAGAGTTAGCGAGGATTCAATGGAGTCGGGGTGCAGATGCCCCCTGCAAGGAATATAAAGGCGACACAGTCAGAGAGGATCGGATGGAGTTGGGAGAGGATTTATCCTCTATGGCCTATGAATGCGGCATAGTTGGTGAGGACCTAATGGAGTTGGGGGGAGGGGGCTGCACGGTTTATTAAGGCGGTAGAGTCGGGGAGGAGAATATGACCCTTGCACGACCTATGAATATGGAAGAGTCAGTGATAGAGGATGGAGTCGGGGTAAGATTCCCCCTATATATCCTATGAAGGCAGCTGAGTCAGCTTGTAGCTGGTGGTGTCAAGGTGAAGATGTCGCCTACGTGTCCTATGAAGGCGGTGGATGTGGTGAGGAGCCGATGGAGTTGGGTGGAAGATTCCACTTCTTTGGCCTATAAATTCGGCAATGTCGGCATGCATCCAATGGTGTAGAGGGGAGGGGGGGGGGGATTCCCCATGCGTGGCCTATGAAGGTGGTGGAGTCGGCGAGGAGATGATGGAGTCCAAGGTGGATGCCCCCTGTGCGACCTATGAAGGTTGAAGAGTCTACGTCCAGCCGAAGGGAATGTGGGGAAGATGCCCCCTTAAAGGCCTATGAATGAAGCTGAGTTAGAGAATACAAGATTTCCCAAGGCCTTTTCTCAATCAATGTTACTCATCCTCGTACACTTGAAGGAGAGTGGATTTACATTGCTGATGCCTTACTTTTCTTGACATCTTTTTTTACACAATGTTTCTGGGGAATAGATTCATGTCGGGTTCACCAATTATGATTTCGATGCTTTTCTTCTAGATAGTGCCTCATCATGCCTCAATTATTGTACTCTTCCTCTAGATGGGTCATGTTGATTCCCTACCTTCCCTATTTCCCAAGACGAGCGACATTCGTCACATATTGGGGGACATTTTCCCTTGATCAAAACAGGATGATGGGATGACATTTCTTCCTTATATTGAATCCTCCTCAGAACTCGTCATCGAGTCTGGGTCTCTCTTAATGATTAAGACGTTGTTCATGAAACTCACCCTTGGTGCCATATCATTGTGGACACAAGTTATTTATGCTAATTCTGTCAAGATATTCTAAGGTGTCTTCATAGGGCACCAACCTTTGGTCATATTAGATGGTAACATCAGGCATTCTGGGAATCTTTCGATGTGTGAACATTAGAAAACAATATTCTTCCTTATTGGAGGGCATCTCAAGGGAAAATAACCTGAGGCATCCCACATTTATTGTGGGGAATCCTTTTTGGGTGGAATGTCTCCAAGGTTTTCCTTAGATTCCTATGTTTAACACAGGGTATGTTGTGAGTTTATTGTCTTGTGGAGACAGATCAGATAGATCAGAACAGTTATGGAAGTGGACCAAATAATGATGGGCCCCACAGAGGGGCATAACAGGTTGATGGATTAGAACACCTAATGAGGAAAAAACCTGATAAGATGTGTCCCATATAGTGGGAAACCATGTTTCACTATTGTATGGGTTTGTACCTCAGAGAGGCTTCCTAAATACCCTATATAGAAGACATGGATCAAAAAAACATAGTTCAAATGGATTTTTGGTGCTTATGCACTGATAATTCCCAAGCACCTCTAGGAGCAGAAATCTTATAGATGAATGAAGATTATTCAAAAATATGGACCAGGTGATTCTAGAAGCAGTAATGATATGAATGAATGGGTAATACACAATTAGACATCCCATGAGCTTCTAGGAGTAGAAATCATATGGATGAATGGGGCTTATAAACTAAACCTGCCCAGGTGGGTGGCATGATTTCACTAGGATGTGGTGGCCAAAGTGATAATCTATATGGATGAATAATGATTTAATAAAGTGGGTGAGATGAATGTGGTGAAACTGATGTGAAGATGATGGTGTTGGGCTTTAAACTCAAGGAGGTTTTCTATGTACCCTACGTGGGAGGGAGGAATCAATGTTCATGTAGTTCTGGATTGGATGATGAGTCACATAAGGAGGCTGCTCTTGAGAATGAACGCATGGATATGAAACACTGAAAATATATCTTTGGGTTGAGTCATGATCTACCAAAAACATAGGGGCTCATGGAGAGACTAGGATATGACATGAATGATGGGCTTGAACCTTATGGAGTCCTACATATCCCCATGGTCGGGAATCAAATTCCACTTTTTTCAGGATGGGGAATAGAATTAGAGTGTACACAAAGGATACCAACCCAATTAAATGATAGGGATTACATATGGTTATCTACCCATCGCAGGAGGGATACTCTTGGTTCCAAGAGTATGGTGATGTTCGAGGCTTATATATGGCCACTAGCCCGAGTGCAACAAAACACCCTAATGAGACGAATCTATAATATGTGTCCCATAAAGGGAAGATGTCACATCAGGAGGGTAAATCCCTAGGAGGGTGAACTAATGATTACTACTGGTTTGGGTTGAAACTCATGGAGGATTCAGATGTACCGTGTATATAATACATGGATCAAAATCCACGTAGTTTGAAAATATAGTTTAACATCATGCATGATGAAGGTGAACTGACATGAAGTGGCCAGGACCAATGGATGACTATCTCTATCCTCAGAGAGCCTTCCTTCATACCTAATGTAAAATACATCAATAAAATTTTACGTAGTTCTGAATGAGGCATAGAGATTACGCACTGAGATATCCAAAAAATTATGTCATGGTCGATGTTTAAACTAAGCCCACGTGAGTCATTCTTGGTGTGATAAAAAACATGAAATAAGGGAACTGATGATTGTTTTGTTAGAAATGTGGACATGGGGGATAGTGTGGGGCTTATTCATTTTTGGTGGCCCATGTAGATGGATCAAAACACCCTAGGGGAAGATCAAAGAGAAAATTCCTAGAATGGTAAGGTGTCACATCTGGAGGGTACATCCCTATGAGGGATCACCATAGGCTACTGTTGGTTGGGATGAACCTCCTAGGGGATTCCTATGTACCCTACATAAGAAACTGGGACCCAAACACAAATATTTTTTTAATGTGTTGTGATTTAACATCATACAGGATGAGGGTGAAACGGTGTGAAGATGACAGTGTTGGGTTTATGTAAGACAATACCTTTTGGGTTCAAATTGGTAGTGGAAGTAGGGGATAAAGTTTGCAGGAGTTTCTTGGGGAATGAATTGACTCATGGTACTTCGGGAATTGATGAGGAGAATATGAACTCATGACATGGGAATGTGATATGGGGTAATATGTTAACTTAAGGTGCCTTATGGGGTGTGGAGGTGTATCTGGAATCATGGTATTCCATAGGTGGAAGGTGGGAGAACAATGAATAATATCGTTGACCGGGCCTAGTAATTTTTTTGTGCGCCTGTCCATTTTTAATGGGGGTCAGGGATTAGTGATGGAAATATCCCAAAAATGATCCCGAGTGGGGGTGCATGGGAATAAACCCCATTGTATGGACCTGTGGGTGTGATTGAAGGAGATTTGCGATGGTTTGTTAAGGAGGTTTTTTGCAGAGGAAAGGGGTTCGTAGAGCTTAGTGTCTCACAAATGATGGGGATTCATGAAGTAAGGGTGGATTACGAAAGAATGACTTCAGTAGAGAAGGGGTTCACCTTAGAAGAGAGATCAATATTAAGAGAGTGTTCTAAAAAGTCTAATGAATCACGGTGCCTTGTGAAACCTATGTGGGTTCCCTTGTTCGCGAATGGAGGAGGCCTTCACTGTGCTTGTGAGCACCAAGAAATTGGAGTTCATTCCCAGAAAGTGCATGGAAACCATACTTATATGGGGGAGATAAGGCTATTTATAGAAAACATAGGACAACATGGATCACCATAAATCAATAATGGACACCATGAATATGATTTTTCTTCATGATTAATGGAGGATTCGTTAGACTCGAAAATCCTTCCGTTATTACTCTGTTGCGGTGGTGATGTTTTCTAGACTCATTGAGACTTCCATCATTACATTGCGATTTTCATGATGATTGTCAGACTCATAGTGCCTTCCATAAATACTCTATGATATTCACAATTTTTATTGGTCTCACAAATGATTTCTTCACTACTTCACTATAGCAGAGGGAGCTCCACGAATGGGTTCTACGAATTATTTTTCCATCCTAACATTGAACAACCTAAATTCTATTCTATAACTATGTTCATTCTCTACAAACAGTTGAATCAAAGCATGTGGAATGAGCTATGCTATGAGATCATGCTTGATATCATTCGGTGAATATTTAGGATTTTTTTTCTATTTCCAAAAATCCACTATGGGAAGTAAGTGTGTCATGATCCACTATGGAAAAAGGTGTTTCATGATCTGTAATAGGAAATATGTGTGTCCTTTTCCACAATGATAATTAGGTGTGTCCTTATCCACTATAAGAAACAGGTGTTTCTAGATCCATTATGTTGTTGTTATTGGTAGTTAACCTTGAAAAATGAAATGGTTTTCTATATTCAACATGTTTGCACACATATAAGTCATGTTCTTTTGGTTCAGGATTGATTTATGATGATTCATCACCATTATGATTCTTCTCTTATAAATAAAAAATCTTTATGAAATGACTCATTATATGATCTTGGATATGCATACTAAGATATTCTGTTGTTCTCATGACATTATTCTCATGTTAGGACTAAATATCTCTTTTTTATACCCTTATTGAGCATCCGATCTCATCCCTTTCTTATGTTTCCATTTCTATAGTTTTAAAGAATTGTTTTAAGTAGAAGTACTAAAAGGGAATATCTTTGTGGAAAAAATTAAATATCATTGACTATGTTAGAATAGTTTTTTCCAAGTATCTAAAGACACTAAAATATTACCTTACTTAGGATTTTAATTTTTTAATGTACTTCATATCCATCTAAATGAATGAAATATCGACATATGTTAACCCTATGTCACTATAGTTGGTATCAAAATAAATATTTATTCAACCTTTAGAAACTATGAATATAACAATTTAATGATAGCCCAAGGTGTATTTATATGCATATTTATAGGTATTTATCTAAGGATGGTCTATTGGTATTATATATTAAATGGCTACATTTTATGATTTTGATATCATATAAGAACATTTTCATGATTATGTAGTTCTATTTAATGATATGTGATACTCACACTATGCATTTCGGTTTTAGTCAATGGATGGGACATGAAGGAACCCTGTTAATGCTGCATGGAATGGACAATGCAATGAGTTTTCACCTAATAAAATAAAATTAAAAGGTATCTATAATGAAAATACTTGTTGATATTCTATAACATCATTCCCAAGATTTAAATCATGTTTAACATCAAAATGAACTTATGAGGGAAGAATGCTATATTGAGTCCTCCATGAGGTAACATCCATTAACTTTTAGTTATTGTAATGATCCACTAGTAGGTGAGAAATAGATTTGAACCAATAAAAATATATTTTATATTTTTCATTTCTCAGATCATGAAAAATTCATTTTGATTTGTTATCATTTGTAAGGTGAAGCGGATTAGTGGTGGAATCTTACTAAGAACAACAGGGAACAAAATGATTTTTAATATATGGAATGTATAGTGTGTAAGGGGATATTATTTAATAAGTAATATAGTCATACTGCATAAAAATTATTGTTATGTAGTTTCTTGAGTTAAAGAAAAAGCATCAAGAATCTATTAGTACATCTGATACTAATTTCACAACACTTGCAAGGTACACTTTTGGTTTGTTCTGCAACCCTAAAAGAAACATTTATCGATTCTTTTGTAGCTTGAAACCAATTCTTCAAAGGCCCAAAATATTTTATACATTATTTTTTTATAATATGTTGTTTTATGTGAAATAATTGTATGAATGAAAATAGGATATTCCCACCACTCCTCTGGTTTTGATAATAAAATAAAGGTTGAGTCTCGTGAATACTGAAATGGTGAAAGGAAATTCCAGAAATCTATGTTCTAATAATGTGGGAAGAACCATCTTGGAAATTTCATGAAAAGAACTGGTAGGTGATTTAAATGTGCAATGATGGTCATAAAATTCGTGAATGTTAAAATAAAATTAATGGGATGGTTAATGTAATTTAGGAGATAAGAATGCCAACTAATGCAACACCCATACTCTATTGGTTCAACTGCAAGGATTTTATTCATTATGTGAATCACTGACCAAATATAAGGGATAATATTATAGATTAGAAAAAAAACCACATAGGACAAAGGAAAAATTATGTAGCCCATTCAATCAAAATGGATGAAGTTAATCATGGTAATTTGGTCACACTTATCCTTACCCCCTTTGTTGGGAAGTTCATAGTGTATTTTTTATGAATAAGCCCCATAAAAATTATATTGTTAATACTTATTAATTATTCATGCGATTATATCCCTCTATATGGATTTTGGAATAAGAAAATCACATTTAATATTCTACAGGATAAATGAAGAACCAATGTTTTCAATAAAAAAAATTTTGTAATAAGATAAGAGCTTATTTAGTGAAAAAATGGTGAATTATAGTTTGGAATGTTTATAAGTTTTACAATTAATTTTATGGAATAAGTTAAAATTCATATAATTTTTTAGAAATTAAAGTATTATCTTTCAATATGAGGATTTATATATATTTGAAACATGTGATAAACATTTTGTTGTGATAAATATTGATGGAATAAAGTATCATTATATTAATTCCTCATGAATGAAAAATTCACTTTGATTTCATGGTATATGAGATGGAGTTGAAGATGATCGTGGAATAAGAAAATTTTAAGGTTGAATATAATTCTTGTAAGTATATATTATAATTAAACATATTCAACATTAGGAAGAAAAATTTAAAATAAATTGATTTCAAATTGACATTATTTTATATGATATTAATGTCCCTTTCAACCCTTTTCGGGTTACAGATAAGTGATTGTTAGCTTTATTTTAACCATGTTCTCTATCACTCTCAATCCTAACATTATATTTATATTTATATTCCACTTATTTTGTTTAAGTTCCACATATGTTATCCTATATGGAAACCTAATTATGTTTTACTTTGGGTAAAATTTATTTTTCCAACATTTCTTATTAATTTGTATAATATTTATTTTTACGATGTTGGTTTCTGTAAAATAAAATTTAATATATTAATTATTTGAAAACCATGAAAATTTTCAAGGGAAAAATCAATTTTATTCGTGGTGGAATATATCACCCCGAGATTTTCTGACTTCATTTATTGGATTAATTTAATATTTTTGATATTCATTCACATCATTAATCAATGAATATAGTGTTTTATAAAAACAAAATTTTCAGCATGAGTAAGAAAATACACAATGTTAATCTTATGCAACATGAATCACTTATATTAGATTTTGGTACACATAAAACTAGTTTTGTGTTGTATTATAATGAAAATCGAGTCCCATCAATAACTTGCATTACATGGAAGTTAAATTTTTTCCGAACTACAATATAATGTTAACTTGACTATTAAAATATTATTTTTTACTATCAACTAGTATTTTTAATATATGTAATGAATATTATTATATAAATACTAAAATATGATTTACACTTGTATATAAAATTAATCCTTTGGTTATCAAATAACAGAAGTGAATTTATGATCTATTTGAAAATACGGAAATAACTTTTATTAGAAAATTATTTTCCTATATAAAAACAAAATTTTATCCCAATAAATTATACAAAAAATTTTTTTTAGTTATTTAAATAAAATTTATATATTATACTTTTAGTAAATATATATTTATAAAATAGTAATTATTTTTATAATATAAGAGTAAATCCAATTTTATTAAAAAAATGTATTGTTTTAAATGTAATTTCACCATTTGTAATCGATAAGCTGGTTTAAATATGGGGTTTTAAACCTTTGAAAATTTTTATTTGACAAAATAAAATCCATTATGGTATCCAAATATTGAAATTATGTTTGGTTGAACATTTAGTATTGTCCTAATATATTTTATTTTTTTTGATGACTAGTTAAGACACCGAATTTTAATTCTAAATAGATTTTCATCTAAATTATTTATTAGGATAAATAATATTTTTATTGATTTTAAACACTAATTAGATAAATTTTTATACCCTTTAATCCAATTTAGTTCATTGGAATAAATTTCACTAAAAATTGTTTATTAAAACATAGAAAACAAATGAACATTTTTTACTTTAAAAATCATGCTTTCTCGTCCCGTTTGTGAGATTAATATTAAATTATTTTCCACCACTTATGAAATTAGAATTTGTAAAATGGAATTATATATTTATAATAACAATAATTTAAAATTTATAATAATTTCTAATAATATTTCTCAAAAAATTAAAAGTGAATGTGATTAAAATTAATTACAATGATTAAGAGAAACAATTTCATAACAACAGTGTAAAACATAAACAAAATGCCTAAAATGACCTAGGAACAAGTCCCAGATCCATTAGATATTATTATTTTGATAGTATCCCCCCTATAATATAATTGTTTCATTATTATAGACACTTTACATGGAAAAAATGTGGGTGGAATTACCTTTTAATAAATTTACAAGAATGCAACTCCTCCACTATAAAGAGGAACACACCCATCCTACTTATTGAAACCTACCAAGAACATTGGAAAGAACAAATTATGACAAAATAAAATATAAAAATATCTAATATAATTCTATAATACTACCTTTGGGATGGACTTTGACAATGAAATCCAATTGGTGAAAACCAAAAGGAGTTCCTGAAGAAGAGGTAACATCCTTACTCAAGTACGTTTGTTTTATTTTCAATATCCACCATAGAAATTATTCTTATTACATTTTTATATAATGAAATATTTATCCTAAATATACTGAGTTGTTTTTATTATATTGTTTTTACATACTATTATACAAACTTCCATTTAATGGGTAATGAAGTTATCGTTATTGTGTATGGTGAATGACATGACAAAATGTTGTTGTATATTTTTTTTCATTTCAGACCTATTATGATTGGGATTTATAATGGATTTTTTTTATATTACATATATTATTTATATGATTTATTTTTTCTTCTGGATTTATTATATATAAATAACCTTCATTCTTTCCTTTTTGTGTAAATGTTATAGCTTTGTTTGTGGACGTGTGGACTAACACCTCTACAAAGAGATGTGATTCATTCACACATTACATGGAATGAATTAAGGATGGGTTTAGTGAAAATAAATGATATTAATGACAAAATAATTCTAATATAATTATATTATATATATAAATATATTTCATTTACATTCTTTCTTTGAATACGATAATAAAATTGAAGCAACATTCATGCGTACGTACGACCCACCATCTCAATGAACAGTGTAATCCTATTCATATTAATATAATTTATTGATTATTATAAATAAATATATACTAAATATATAATATATATAGTTTTTCAAAATTTATAGAAATAATTATATTAATATACAAGTAATAGGATCAAGAGTATCAAATTAAAACATATAGAAAAAAGAAATCAAATATTTCCTAAAACATATCGTTTAGATGGAGTTAGTAATAAATTGGTAATATAAAGTCATAAAAAACTATATATGGTATTATATATAACAATATGTTTCTAATTTAGATTTCTAATAAACTTATATTAATTATAATAGTTTTGAATAAGTAAAAATATATTCAAGACTTAAGGTAATGGTTTTCTTAACACATTATTATGTTCCAAGAGACATAAGCCATTTTCACCTTGTATTTTTTATAAATGGTGTGTATACATCTCATGGAAACATTCTATAAGAATTATAATTAAATTTTGTTGGTATTTAAATATCCATTTTATGATATTTATTTCATGGTGTCTATGACACATCCATGACTTCCTTTTCATGTATTTTTATTTTTATTTTTTTCTTGTATTTATCCTAGATTTTTTGCAGGAACATTTGGTTGAAAATTCTATTCTTGGGCCTGAAAACATGAGGCACAGGGTTGGTACATTGTTTTCCAAACCGTGTTCCTATACCTTTCAAACTATGTGTCCTAGTTACAATTTGAGACAGAGGAGAACTATACTGTTTGTGCATGGTGTGGAGACTGTGTGGGATAACTGTTTGGCAAATTCTTATTAGCCAGTGAGGAGAGAATCATATTTTCATAGTTTTTAAAAATATGGAGGAAAATAGTGTGACATTTACATTTCAATAATATTTTAAAATTACCTTTGTTTCCTCTTGGGATTTAATTCTAAATTCCCCTTTACTAGTCCCATTCAATCTCTCTAGACCAATGTGCCTCCCTCTCTTCCTCTTTCCTCACAATGGCTCTCGTACCTTGGTGTTTCTGGTGGGTATTATTCCTTAAAAAATCAAGTAAGTGGTTTTATTTCTTTATTTCTCCACTTTTCTAGGGTTTATTCTCTTTATTCTTGGGGTTTCATATCTCTAGCAGGTTAGGTAACCTATTTAGGGTTGGATATTGATGATTATTATTCAATTTGTATTTGTCTGGTTCATTTTTTATTAAGGTTTTCTAGTGGTGTGATTGTAGTTTCAAATAAAGTTTATGAATTTTCTACACTTAAGATTGGTGAATCCAAGATCTAACATATTTAAATGATTTAAAATGACACCTTGGTTAATTAAATGTGCTCTATGATTTAATTTTGAAGTGTAAAATATATTTTCAAATTGTTTTGGAATATATATATGATGAAAGTGAATTTTAAAAATGAAAATGGTTGTGTTTTGTGAATATTTAATTTTTATGTTTCTTAGAAATGGTTTATGTCTTATATGGATGGTTAGACATGATATTTTAAAGTCATATGAGGTGAAAATGTCTTGAAAATGATTGTTTCAAAAGAAATAGATTTTTATTAAAAGATGTCCTCTTCTATTTGAACCTTTACTATGATTTGGTAGTTATGTAAATGATGGGAATCATGTTTTAAGGTGAAATTTTGTTTATGTATAGATTTTAATGGGGCTTGGACCACAGAAATAGTTAAAATTATTATTTTCATAATGTTTTTCTATGGGTTTCATAGATTATGAAATAAGTGAGAAATGTTTTTTAAAATAGATTTAGGGTGCGTAAAATGGAAGGTTGCTGGCTTACAAAAAATTGGGATTTCTTTGTCATGTTTTGTGAATGTTGTGATTTTATATCATGTTTATAATTAATTACATGTTTTTTTAAAGTGATTTATCGTGTGATAGGTAAAATTTAAAACTGAAAACATAGGAAATCCTTGGTACCAAGGTGGTAAAATAAAAACTAGTTATCTATTTATTCAGAAGTGGAAATGATAGATTATTCTTGTGACTTGACCCTAGTGGACTTGGATGTGGAAATTCCCAGATTCATGTTACATGATTGACGATTATAACACTAAATAAATTATAATGATTATCACATAGAACTAATCCTTTTGGATGTTCTTACTGGTGGCGCATTAATGGGAACATTATTAGTTATTGTCTTTATACCATGTTTTACCAAGGTATGAAGTTGATATAGATACACTTATACTAGTTACCCGTTGGGATTCATCCACAGTGCTCTCTTGTGAAATTATATTGTGATTTTTTGTCATCTGTTGATATAAAGTGGAACTGTTTAGATTTCTTTTTGAAACATGTTTTTTTAGAAATTTGTTTTATTTAAATGTATTTCTTTGAGAGTGGTTTTCCTTAAAATCCTTTCTTAAATTGTTCAAATGAATTTTTTTAAATGTGCATTCTACTTTCTATTCTAATGTTATATCATGGAAACTTTTATTTTTGGTGGAATCCTTCTTGGATTTGGATCACACCATAAAAACACCTTTAGCAGTATGTAGACTTCGTTATGTACGACCTAGAAAAAGGAGAGATGTGTTTTATTATGGTGGATCTAGTCGCTAATGTTCTACCTGTTGTGGTGTCGAAGACCATGGCGTGAGGATGATTACCCACAATTTTATTAGAGTTCTTGGTCCTTTTAGCTTCATTTTCGTTGTAGGGTTTTTCATTTTGGTTAATGTTTTGAAACATTGATTCTAAAAATTATTTCACTTGTTTATATGCTAATGTAGTCATGTATTTTTTTTATATTGGTTTCTCATGCTTATAAAAATGGGTGAATTTATTCCCAAATAATGTTTTAGATTCCCAGGAACTATTTTCCATCTTGTGGGGATTGGGAACGCCCTTAAAGCTATGTCACAATCTGGTCCAGGTGTCGGGTTGAAATGCATCCCTAAATTTTTTTGTCACTAAATAATATTAGAGGAGGTTACACTTTTTTTGGGTCAAATTATTTATGGATGAATTTTGGTATAGATGAGATAGGAATTTCATGGCTTGAATTTCTTCTTGCGGTTAGGTTTCCTGGCTAGCACACCTCATTATGGGACTCATGTTTCTATGGGAAGTTAGGTTTTGTTGATATTATAGGATTTTTTGGTCACTTTGTGTTTAGAAAATGGAATAGGAGTTGTGATATTAGTCTCAATGATATTTTAGGACTTTTGAATCTATATGGAGTTAGGGACATGGTAATAGAACACTCTCTATGATGGTGGTGAAATTGGTGTTCGGCCGCCAACCATATATCCAAGTCACATATCAACACTAGTTTTCCATTGTGAAATGTGTTGTGTCGTCTTGGGTCTTGAAAATTGTTTTGAAAACCTTGTATTGGAATCTTGAAAATAAAACTTATAAGTGGAAATGGTCGATTTTAGAAAAAAATAGAAAATGTGTTTTTGGGATCACATTAGATAAGCTTTAGAAATGTGGATTTTCATTAAAGGGTTTTAGTGGAAATTGGTGGTGATTTTATTGAGAATTAATTTTCTTTCTTTGAAACTTTGGGTTTATTGAAATTGATTATTTTTAAGAAAGAATATATTATAAAAAGGATTTTGGAAATTACTTCAAAATCAGATGAAATATGTTTTAATCAAATGGGGTTTGATGAAATGGGATTTGATGTGCTGATGAAAACATTTTGAAATGGAAACAAATAACTATAGAATTTAAATGTGTGGGTCCAATGTTTTATTCGGGAAAGTGTTTTTAACATTGGTGTTTCTATGAGTGACCACATGAATTGGTATGAGAGGAAATGGGGATGGTCGAAGACATGAATATATGAGAATCATGTTTTGATGAGGTGATGTGTTCCCAATTTGGCATGAGAATATGCATGTGTGAGGCTCCCTGAAATAACATTACTGCATGTGAAACCCACCAAGATGGTTTTCCTTTCAAATATTATTTTAAGAGAAAGTGTGATGTTTTGATAAACTGTAGTTGTGTGATGTGTTTCTTTATGATTTTATAATGCATATTGTGATTTGTTTTGAGTTTGAGAAATCATTTTTAATGAATGATGTTTCATGGTTGAGTTCATATCGATGAGTTTGATTCAAAATAATAGTTAGTGGTTTTTTGGAACAAAAATTGGGAAGCCTTTAGTTGGTCTCTCACTATGTGTTCTATGTCTATTTTTGTATGTTTTGACCAATCAATTAGATTGATTCAGTTTTTGGGTTTCTTGATCATCTAGTGTATTCTACGAAAAATATTCAACTGATATTCCACTTGTGGTCACACGCAGTTCAACATTGGAAGACCCTCTAGATGAAAAACTCACATATCACACATGAACGTTTTTTGATTTTATATAATAAATTTCTCTAAGGAATAGTGAGAACAAAATGTTTCCATCAGTGGGTGGGGAAAAGAACCCTACCTAGGAACTGACCAGCCAAAAAAATATCACAAAACCAAGTAGCCAAACTGTAAAAAAAATCCAAAAATAAACTATTCATGGAACCCTATCCAAGACTGACTTTCCAAAAAAAAACATCAGCAAAAAATCACACACCATTCATCAGAACGCATCACCACAGCCATAACAGAGACAGATATGTCTGCCAAATCATGAACAAAAAATCCAGACTACTAAAAGAGGGGAAAAGATCCATGAGCTGGTGTATTAGAACCTTAGGGATGATCTACAACAACCAACACCAAAAATATTACTTGGGGGCAACCAAAACACATCTTCGGAACTAGGCTAGTTGCACACCACACCCAGAACACCACCATCAAATCATAAAAAGATAATCAACTACAAGAAAGGTGAATGAGGCATATGACCACCACATGCCCCTAGAATTCCTGTGTTCACCCTTTACGTCCTCATAGTGACTTGGGAGGAATAAAATGGACATGTGGGACAAAATAGAAGAAATGGGGTGATGAAGTAGAAATCGGTCATGTCCGTTACTTGAGCAGGAGTGTAGATCTGCAAACAAGATCGTGGGATAAGGTCGAAAAAAAGTAGAAAGAAGTCTAGATCAATGGAACCAGGGGGAAATCGACACCCTCGTTCCTACATAACATCCATATGTTCAATGTAATACCCATTAGAGGAATATAGGGGAGGGAGGGAGAATTTGGCAGTGAAACCCTAATGAAGAGCACGAGGCATCACCCTTTACGGGCCCATGGTCTGAACAACCAACTGGAATTCTCCCTATGACTTGAATGTTTTACCCTCATCTATATTATTATCAATAATATAATCTCAATGTAGAAGACTAGACGTATAAAATAGAATGAAACATCAGTTTCCTAATTCGTTAAAGATGAATTTCACTGACATTTTTTTTAATGGTGTTAGAGTATGATTTAACCTATTTTTCTGATATGGTTAGGCATGTTTTTCATGTTGATGTTGTGTTGAGAATGATTGCTTGAGGAAGATATTTTTATTACAATCCTAAAATGTGATAATGTGGATGCTATTAATGAGTTGGTGAATCGATCTGATGTTGTTAGTTTTGACTACGAGATTCAAAAGGGCCTCTATATCTTCCATCTTCTCTTTTTTGGGTGTAGTATCATATTGTTCCATTAGTGTGGAAAGTATTATCATAACAATAAATCATGCCTATTTGTAGGGTTATTTCACTATTTGGGGCTTGTTTTAATGTCCCTTTACTCATTGGGATTATTTGGTTGTAATCTCTAGGTCTTGTTGTGTTTTTTTGTGTCATACGTTTTTTTAAATAGTGGTGTGTTATATGAGCATATTGTTTCTATTTTTTATCATTCATGGTTAATGAGTATGATACATGTGTATCTTTAACGTCCCTATGTTGGTGAGAGTAATATGTTGGAGAAACATGAGCCTCATGGGGTTCTGTGTACTTCTTCTTCTTCTGATACTACAATGTGGTTTCTCGTGAACCAAAAAGAATGAGTACTGATTAGGGATAATCAATCACTGACTACAAGTTAGGAGATGTTTCAAACATCATAGATCTATCCATATGCACCAAAGTGATGCTTCTGGGTAGTCCAGAATCCCAAATCTATGGGGGTGGGGGAAACTTGGTCTGGATTTTATCTCCAAATAGAATTGGGATAGTTTAAGGTGGAATCATTACCTTTGCGAAAATGTCATTGAGTCATCATCTCCTTATTGAGACCCTCATGATTTGATAATTCTTCATTGTTAGTAAGGAGTCTTGTTAGTCTCATTTTCATGATATATAGTAGTTGATATTTTATTATTTGGATACATGTTTTATTTTCAATGTGAATATGTCCTTAATGAATTAGTTTAAGTTTTATATTGTATTTTGGGATAGTGTTTACATCATCAATGGAGGGGTATATTGGCCTGTGTCTGTTGGTCGATGTAGGAATTTTCTGAGTAGTCCCCAATCGAATTTTACAGGTTTGTTAATGGTAGGTGGTTAAGTTGGTTAGTTATCATGGTGGTTAGACCCACTATGGGTCTAAATTAAGACTTATTCTGGAGAAAATCAATTCTACTCATTTAAAATAGGGTGGATTCCATTCGTGCACCCCAATACAAATAATCTAGTTTAGTTCCCATTGTTATGGTTTTCTGGGGGAAAGAAGGAATTTTACGGGGAGTCCATTATTTCATTTAAGGATAATTCTTGTATTTCTCCTTGTTTTTAGGTTTTTGGAAATTTCATTGAGTCGTAGAGGAATATCCATTTTTATTCTATGATCATTCTTCGAGATGAAATTTTGTTGCAAAAACGTTTTCATGTTGGGTAACAGTGTCACATATGTGCCTTGCTATTGAGGTACTATTCTATTTTTCCCAAAATTTATCCTTTATTTATTCAAGTTAAATTTGGTGAAAAATTCTTTTTTTGGGATTGAAATGTTGAGGAACACAGTTGAAACATGGTCCTAAATTCTATGTGTCATTGGCTAGGAAACCATACATCATAGGGACATTTGGGGAAAGTGGGAAACGTCATAGGTTGTGAATGATTTATTGGAAGTGTGGGAAACTGTGTAGAGTTTCCCTTTTGAATTATGAGGGGCGCACATTTCCCACATGTTTTTCCAAACTTTTCCAGAAAACTAAGTGACTTTTCCAGGTCATTAAAAATTATAAAATTCCATTTGAGCCCTCTTGGGATTTAATTCCAAATCCCCCTTGATCTCCCCATTCATGCCCTCTATACCCATCAAACTCGATATCTTATTCTTATCTCCCTTGAACTCCCTTACATGGGTGATTTTGGTGGGTATTCATCAACAAACATTCATTCATGTGTTTCTTCTTCTGGATTTCACATCTTTTATAGGGTTTCTCCCCTTCATTCATGGCGTTTATTATCACCAGTGGTTTGGGTGACCTATTTTGGGATGAATGATTATTTATAGGGTTTTATTTTAATGTTTTGGTTCAATATTTACTTTTTAGGGTCTTGTGGGCTTGTGATTGAAGATTCAGATGAATTTATGGATGTTTCAACACTTGAGGTAGGAGGATTCATGCACAAAATTTTTAAGATAATTTTATAGAATTTGATGGTTAATTATATGTTCACTATGTATTAATTGTGTGGTGTGAAATGTGTTTTGGAAGTATTTTGGCATGAATATATGATGAAATTGGATTTTATAATGGAAAATGGTTATGTTTTGTGAATGATATATTGTGATGTTTCTTAAAATTGGTTTATGATTCATGTAGAAGGGGTGAAATGGGATATCAATGGTACTTCAGGTGAGAATTTATAGAAAATAAATTTTTAAAAGAAATGGATTTTTTTGAAATGATGGATTCTTTTTTTCCTCCTTTACTATTATTTATTAGTTGTGTAAATGATTGGAACCTTGTATAAAATATGAATTAGGTTTATGTTTAGATTTGAAAGGGGATTTTCCCCTAGAAATGGTTAAATTGATTATTTTATTTTCTTATAATGTTTCTAAATCATTTTCTTGGATTATAAATGTATTTTTAAATGTTTTTCCAAATGGTTTTTGTGTGCAAAAAATGGAAGGTGGGTTGTTTTTTTTGGAAAATGGGGGTTTTCTTATTGTCAGTTGGGAAAGCATTTATTTTACAATATGTTTATAATGATTGAAATGTGTTTCTGAAAGTGATTTATTGTGTGACATTTGAAATTTAAAATTGATACCATATGGAATCTTGGTCACCTAGCAGGAAAAAACAAAACATGCATGCTGGTATTTTGAAGTGGCATGCCCAGATTCTTCTAGTGACTTCACGCTAGTTGAGTTAGAATTGGAAAGGCCGAAATTCACTTTGCATGATTGATGATTACAATAACAACTAAATAATCATGATGTTTAGAGACCTCTAGTCCCTTACGATGTCCCATATTAGTGGATAATTCATGATAAAACTATTGGATATGGTTGTTAAACCATGTTTCTCCAGGGTACGATGTTTCTAGAGTTCCACTTGTGCTAGTTACCCAACAGGATTCACACTTGGATAACTCTGGTGAAATGAATATGTGATGTGGTGTCATCTATCAATATACGATGGACATTTTTTATATTTCATTTTGAAGATTTTTTTTTAGAAAATCATTACCAAAAATTTGTTCCCTTGAGAATAGTATTCCATAAAATGTTTTCTTAAAAATGTTTCAAAAGATTTTGTGTAAATGTGCATGTTTATTTTTCATCTAATGTTGTAGCATTTAATATTTTATATTGTGTTCACTCATAATAGAATTTGGATCCCAAAATATATACACCATTGGTGGTATGTATACATTGTTATAAATTAACCAGGAAAAGGAAAGATATATCATGGTGTGATAGATCTGATTGCTAGTGTTCCACCTGTTGGTGGTGTCAGTGGTGGTGGATTGAGGGAATTACCCCCCATATTTCTCTAAGTATTCTTGGATATTTTTTGGATTTATTTAATTTGTATTGTTTTGGTTTTTTGAAGTTGTAAAACCTTGATTCAAGGAATCCATATACCTTGTTTTGTTGTTTTATATCTAGTTATGTCTTATTAATTTCTATTGATTGTCCACTGTTATAAAAATAGGAGAAATAATTCCCATAACATGTTGTTGATGCCCATACACTCGACTCCATATCATGGAGATCGTGAATCCCATCAATGCAATGTCATGGGCCAGAATGGTTGTTTTATTGAATGGAATCTTCTTCTTGGTTTTTGATAGTTTATATTTCAAAAGATACCAAATGAGTAATGTAATTTTGTCTCAATTATCCATTTTTATGAAAAATGTAATGTTACCCTCCAAGATTATTTTTTGAGATGTATACACTTCAATTTTACATGTTACCTCAGGAATATAAATCTTTCTATGATATTTTACGCCTCATTCAATTTCATTTTCATATATGTGGAGTTTGATTCAATGTTACCAAGTGGTACATGTTTTTCTCAAAAATATCATTGTTTATCAGGATTGTTTAAGATTATTCCTTCAATGATGAAACCTTATCAACAAACATTCAATAATTGTCCTGAAATTTCTTATCCTCTAGTTATTCATGATATCATCAAGTATTAGTACAAATTTTCCACTCTTTAGTAATTATAATAATAAAGAATGTGATTTTAATAAAATTAAAAATTATCTCCCTCTTTAGTAGGAAATTAATTTTTCACAAAAACTATTTTTTCTAAAGATATATTTCTGTAAAATATACTATTATAATATGATTTTTAAGATCAATTTTTACGCATGTTTTACCTCTTAACCAAAGAGTTTTTAATAATGTGTCTCCTTTTTGTTTCCCGATCAAGACACTTTTCTAAACTTTTTACGGTGAAAAAAGTATGTCCAACATGCATTGATTTCCCAACTTCATGATAACCCATCCTTTGAATCTTCCTATACATGTTTACATTATTTCATTTAAATAAAAATGGTTTTATTAATATTCTATAAATTCATTATTTTTAGTGTGATTTTCAATGAAAAATGTTTTCAAATAATTTTTTATGTTTAAAAAGCTTTTAAATTGTGTTCATTTTATTTATAATTATTCATGGAAAATTGTTTTCAATCTTTTTCTAAGAATTAATTAAAATTTTACAAATTCGTTTTACTAAATAAGGTTTTAAAAACGTTTTCAATATTTCATTATTTGGTTTAAATTTTATTTTCAGTGAAATTAGTTCCAATTTTTTTTGAAGAATTATTTATATGTTTTCAATGTATATAAAAGAAATAATTTTATAAAAACATGAAAGAATTATTTATAAGTTTTCAATGTTTTTCAAATGAAATGATTTTAAAATTTTTTTATGCTTATTTTATTTGTTTTCAAAGAAAAAACAATTTCTAGATTCCTTTATTACTTTTATAGTTTATTTTCATAAAAAAATATTTTAAAAGGATTTATGTATTAAAATTAGTTTTCCAAAGAAGTTAGGATACATTATTCATGAAATATGTTTAAATGATATCGCAAAATTATTTTCAATGTAAGATGACATCCTTTTCTATTACTCATGCCTTTTATGGGATATGATCCAAGGGTTCCATTCATATTAGTTCTCTAAAGGAATTATTTTTGGACTGCATGTTGTTTACGAAAACTATTTCTCTTTCAAAATTAATATGTTTGCAAATATGTTTTCTCTTTTATAGGTTATAATTTCATGAAACCCATTTCACATTCATTAGTTATATGTTTATGAAAAATACTCTTTTCAAAGGTTATAATTGGTGGAAATGATTTTAAATACTATCTCTTTTCAATCGGTTATGATATGATGAAATGATTATGATGCCTATTACATATCCTAAGTAATGATATGATGGATGTCTATGATCTAGTGGCACACATGTGGATGATTTAATTATGAGATGGGTTGGACCTATATCTCACAAACATTTATGGGTTAATGAATTATATCTCATGAGATAATGAAATAAAACATGATGATGAACTTGTTCCACTATGGGAAATATGTGTCTTTTAATCTCCCTTGGAAAACAAGTGTGTCCTGATCCTGGATGAGAAATCGGCGTGTCCTGAACCGCAATGGAAAATGGGAGTATCCTAATCTACTATTGGAAACACGCGTGTCTTAATCCATTATGTTCATGGTCTTGTTAGTTAACATTAACACATATTTTTTTTCTATATTTATGATGGTTCCATTCTTATATGACCAGGTCTTTTGGTTCATGATTGATTTATGATGACTTATAATAGTTATGATTTATATCTTATGCACATCCAATATTTGTTCCAAGAATCATGTATATAATATTTGATATGAAGGGAATGATCTTTAAATGTTATTTTCATGTTTTAATACCCTTTTAATCATTTTATGCGTATATATCTATTTTTATACCATTACTGATCATCTAAGTTCACCAATTTAATTATGTTTCCTTTACATAGGTTATGAAGAAAGATTTTACGTATAAGTTCTAAATGGTAAGATCTTTGTGAAAAGTATTGAAGATATTTCACCATGTTAGAATATTTTGTTCCACATTTCCAAATATACTAATTTATTATGGTCCTCATGAATATAATTTTGTAATATTATTAATATTCATCAAATTTATAATATATATATATGTTAATCCATTGTGACTATAATTAATGACATAACTTGATCCAAAACAAACATTTTATAATAATTTTTTAAATGTTATAATTTCCGAAAATTACATAATATCAAAAAATGAGTGAAATATCTTGAAGCGCTACAAGGCTCAGACCTATGAAAAACTACTGCGACGCAAGAATCTATTTGCAAAAATATATAAGTTGGTTGATTTGTAATAGAAGATGACCTTGGAGATCTCCTACAATGTTCAAAATTATGTAAGTACTCTATCATGGGTTAGATTTCTTATATCAAAGGTGATAAGCCTTGGTCAAACTTAGATCTGAAAGCACGGATGTCACATGTTTGGGGTTTCACTAACTGGAAGTTGGTCCCATTGGGTAAGGTATACATTCACATGTTACTGAAATATCAGGAAGAAATTGAAAAGGTCTAGAAGTTAGAGAATTTTCAGTTAAAGCCTGGTGTTCTACGAATCTTGGATTGTGATTTTTATTTCAATCCGCACATTCCTAAGAACACCATGGCGCTGATCTAGATTCGACTCCACGGGATCAGCTGGTACATATAACATCCAAATATATTGAATGACATCACCTCCTACGTCGGAGTACCTCTCCAAATTGATCAAAGAACTCTCAATTTTGAAATTGGTCTCTAGGCTAGGGTTATGGATGAAGTGGACATGGCTGTTAAAATCTCGGAGACGATTATTTTCAATGTTAAACATTAAAAAACTGAAGTAAAGGATAAATTCAAACGTATTCCTCCTTAATGTGAGATCTGAATAATTGTTGGGAATCCACTGTTAAAATGAAGAGTAATGGATATCCAGGTTGACCAACCTCCTGATGATGGTTGTACTGAGGTTTGAAGAGACAAATGCAAGGGGTATGCTCTTTATAATCCCCATCCTCCCAGGAAAAAAGATGAGGTATGTGTTAAAAAATCAACAATTAGGGGAGCTTCTTCGGGTACTACATGGGATGAACAGGTAGAGGAAGAAGAAAATATCAATACAAACATGTGTATCCATGAAGACATTGAAATGAAGGCATTGGATGTGTGTAAAAATTTCTTAATTAACAACTCATTACCTTGTGTTATCTCTGTGGGCACTGGGAAATCCCCAAAGGATGTTCTGGATTCCACTCAAGGCTCCACCCTCTTACCATAGATGAAGTGTACTATATCACCTACAAAGGCTGGACAAAATGACAGTATCCATACCTTTTTTGGCCAAACTACTATAGAAATTATACCTCTAAAGAGATATATTTCTATGAATAAAGAACAACCTTCTGTGGATTCTAAATCTTAGGTTATTATGAATGGGGAAACATGTATGAATTATTTCATCATTTTTAATTTACCTAATGAATATAACATGACAGTAGGATCTACCCCTACACATCCTTGATACAATAACATGGTTAAGACCCCATTGAGAAACCCTCCTACTACAAATAAAATGGGTTTTCCCATGGGGTCAGATATTTCAGTACGAATATAGAGTGTCCAGGTGTTGTCTACTATCTCTCAACCCTTGAATGAAACTAACGAATAAAAATAGGATCACATTTTTACCCCCAGAAATTATATCTCATCTGATAATTTTTTTTTGAAAATACTAGTGCCACTAACATATCCTCTATTTCTACTATGAGTAAACATTGTATGAAGAGCAATCCAGACTCCTCTCAAACACATAGAAGATCAAAGAGGTGGAAAATTTCGGGAGGTTCCAAAAAAAGGGTCTCTTGCTCTACTTCTTGGTCTTAATAAATATTCTTTTTTATAATTGTCAAGGAATCTCAAATCCTGACACCCTTTCTATTCTAAAAAGACTACTTTTAATTCATAAACCCAAATTTTTTGCTATCACTGAACCTAACATTAATTTCTCCTTGATGTTTCAGTATTTATGTGCTTATGCATATATCTTTCTCGGTGCTTAGAAAAATATGGCTGTAGTTGACTCTCTTTGGATCTTTTACCATGAATCCTTAAAAAATTTTAACGCATACAAATGCTCTGATCAAATGTTTACTCTGGATTTTTCTCAATATGTCTTAAATATATTTTGTACTGTGATTTATGCTAGAAATATATATCAAGATCTAAGGCCTCTTTGGCTTGATCTTTTAGACATAGCTAACAACATGTATGACCCTTGGTTTGTGATCGGGGATTTTAATTCCATTCTCTCTTCCATTGAGAATATTGGTCCTTCACACTCTCCTATCTCCTCAAGAGAATTTAGGGCATCGCTAGAAGCCTACAATCTTATTGAAATAAATTTTATGGGTTCCAAATACACTTGGTATATAAGGAATTACAATAGGGTCATTGCAAGAAAACTTGACAGGGCTTTCACAAACCTCCTGGCTGTCAACAATTGGGATACCATATCCAGCATTACATTACAGAAACTAAAATGGAATCATCATCCCATCCTCATCATCATCGTCCTGAAATGATCAAAATCTCTCATTCCCTTCAATTTTAATCACTCTTGGTATATGGACTTGGAATTATCTAATCTTACAATTGACTGTTGGGACTCGATGAAGTATCACTGTGATTCTTTTTCCTGTATCACTAAGCTTATGCACCTCAAACAATGTCTTACAAGTTAGTGTGAAAATAAATATAAACAAATGGACAAGGATATTGCCTTTCTGGAGAATGAGTTCAACTAAATTCAATATCTGTCCACTATCCCTAATTTCTCTCTCGATCCCTAACACTAAGTCAACATCTCTTGGAACCTTTCCTCAGTTCTGACGCTTAATGATAATATGCGCAAGATAATATTAAAAACTAAATGTCTTTCAGATGGATATAGAAACACTATGTTCTATTAATACTTTCGAAGAATTATAAAAGTCTCTAGACCACTCTTCTTACTCAAGGTCAATGAAAAAATCTTGGGCACTGAGGTGGACATTGAAAATCATGTAGTCTCCTACTTTGAGAATCTTTGTAATGGCCCTCATACTAATAAGGACATCATTCCTGAGGTCATCCTAGTTTTGGTCAGTGAAGAGGAAAATATCATTTTTTTGAGCATCCCTCTTGATCATGGGATTAAAGACACTGTCTTTAGTCTCAATTCTAACAGTGCCCCATGTCATGATGGTTTCAATAATGGCTTCTTCCAATAGTTTTGTGAGTTCATCCACATAGATGTTTTTAAACTTGTTAGATACATCATCATTAATGGGGTCCTCCCTCATGGACATAATGCCTAATTCCTAACCTTAATTCCTAAAGTGACCAAAGCCTCTGAAATTAATCTCTTACAACAAATTACTATCATTAACTCTCTCTACAAAATTATTACCAAGCTTCTTGTCAGCTGTCTCACTTT
Organism: Viscum album; assembly: GCA_963277665.1. Lineage (NCBI taxonomy): Eukaryota > Viridiplantae > Streptophyta > Magnoliopsida > Santalales > Viscaceae > Viscum > Viscum album. The sequence continues at coordinate 514,241,623 of OY728145.1, forward strand.
TATAAGTATTAAAATCATCTCTTGAAATCAGTATGGTTTTATCAAGGGGAGGTCTATTCAAGACTGCATTTTCCTTGCCTCCGAATGCACCAACTCTTAAAATAAAGTAAATAGAGGATGAAATATTATGATCAAGCTTGATATTAAAAAATATTTTAAAACTATCAATTGGAGATTCATATTTAAAGTTATTCATGCTTCTGGTTTTAATGATACATTCATTAATAGAATAAGCCCCTTATTTTCCTCTTCCAATATCTCCATCCTTATTAATGGCTCTCATAAAAGCTACTTGAAATGCACAAAAAGGGTGTCAGAAAAAGTGACACCTTATCTGCTATTCTTTTTTGTTATCGCAGAAGAATATCTTAGTAGATTACTCTCTTTCCTTCTGAGACAAAGCAAACTTAAACCCATTCAGGTGACCAGAAATTTTCTTGTGCCTACTAATATCTTATACAATAATGATATCATTATTTTCATACAGAAAGTCAAAATAAAAATCCAAATTTTAAAAAATACCTTAGCACATTTCGAAGAGATTTCAGGGAAAGCTATTAGTTGGAACAAATCCTTTGTTTTCTTTGGAAATGGTTTTTCTCCTACTAAGAAAAAATAGCATCATTAATAGCCTAGGCATCAAAGAATGGTCTTTCCCTTTCACTTACCTGGGGATTCCAATTTTTTGGGTAAGGCCTAAATCCATTCATTTTAACACAATTGTTGATCAAGTCATCAATCAACATTCTACTTGGAGAGGAAAAACCCTTTCCGTGGCTATAGGGTCTATCTTGTTAAATCAATAATTGAATCTAAAATGGTTTACTCCATGATGGAATATAAGTGGCATGCTGGTCTCCTTAAAAACATTAATGTCAACATTACAAATTTTGTTTGGTCTGGTAGCATCCTCGAAAAGAGACTGGTTACTGTTACCTGGTCTGATTTTTGTAAACCTCTTGAGAAGGGAGGCATGGGAATTAAAAACCTTAAAATTTTCAATGAAGCTCTCCAAGGTAGGTTGACCTGGATATTGATTCATACTAACTCTTAATCTATTACCTTCATTAAAAATATGTTCCTTATAAAGCTATAGAAATGAAATTTAAATTATATGAACTCCTTGATCTGGCCATCCATCATATTTTCCTTCTCAAATATCATGAACAATTCTAGATAGATGGTGAGAATAGATTCTTCCATGAATTTCTGGCTGGATAACTGGACAGTCTCCCCCCTTTTATCCATGTTACCCCTTACTCCCCTCCTGTTAACACCACTTGAAAAATTAAGGATGTGATGTATTCCTGTCCTTCTAATTTTATGGACAACATCATGCACATGGTTGACAATTATTCTTTCTCTCAAACTGATGACTTCCTTATATGGGAGCTTTATAATAATGGTATTCTTGAATCTAAATGTTTTTATAAACACAAAATCACGAAGGACGATTCTAGTTTCAGTTGGTTGAAATCCTCTAACAATCCTTGGATTAATCCCTTAAGGCTTAACGTTGTTTGGCATATTGCCCACAACTGCATGGCCACTGAGGTTGGTCTTCAAATTTTTGGCATTAAGCTTTCTTCTAAATGCCCATTATGTCATCAACACAGAAAATATATCAAAAAACTCTTTCAATCTTGTGCTATGGCTTCGAACCTTTGAAGCTATATTACTAACATGTTTAATTGCAGATGGTTGCACCTCGACTCCATTATTTCACAAATAAAGCATTTTGTGGAACATGAATTATCGCATAAAATCTAGAATTTTCTTCTAATTGTTGTTGCAGAGCTTCTACACATTATCTGGTATGATAGAAATACTTTTATCCACAAAAATTGCTCATTTAATCTTAATACGGGTCAGATGCGGATTCTCATCACCATAAGGGAAGCGGCCTCGATTAAAAAAGCTCATTGGGGAAACACTGTTTGAGACCTCGTGGTCCTCTGACACATCCGAATTGAAGGTATCCACAGGCAGATAAGAAGCACCCTTGATGTTTTCTATAATTCTCCAATCCCGGTTTGGATCAAAATCATTGTCGATGGAGCATCTAAATAAAATCTATGTCATGCAGGATGTGATGCTATCTTCAGAGTAGTTATTGGGTGTTGTCTTGGATGTTTCTTTAGTAGCTGCAGTTTGGCCTCCCCATTAGAAGAATAAATGTTGGCTATGATTCATGAAATTGATTTTGTCAAGAAAAATGGGTGGAACAACATATGGTTTGAAATTGATTCTAACACCATTGTCCAATCTATTTGGAATGGTTTGGTGCACCTGGCGTGGCCGCTTACCACTCATTGGATGACCTTCCTTGATTATCTTTGGGAGATTAGATACATCGTCATGCATGAAATACGTTAGTTGAACATGGTAGCAGATGGACTCATAAATAAGGGAATCAACCAGAGCCTCACTTGGCTTGAGGATCTACCTCTTAATCTTCTCCCTCTGTATGAAAAATACTGTAATAAGATCCCATATTTCTGAATTTTGTAGTTCATTTTTATATCTAATAAATTGTGGCTTGGCCTTTAGAAAAAATTAATTATTGGTGAGTCCAATACTCATATTTTTCTTGGTTTTGAAAATCTCATAATATTTATGTAAGAATTTGATTTAAATAGAATATTTTATTAATATTTATTTTTTGTTATTTTAATTTATAGTTAAAAATGAAATCATAAAGAATGTTGTGGGAATAATTTTATTTGGATATACATGTATTTTATAATGGCATGATAGCAGTCAATTTGTTTATTTTTTTTCAATTAAATATATAATGATTTTTTTGAAGTTTAAACTGTACCCAATGAGAAACAATTATTACTATTGGAGACTGGTAAATAGATGTCTAAAAATTAAATTTCATGAATTATTGAATAAAAGTGAATTATATGATATTCAAAATATATTAAATAAACTATTATCATGATTTTTGGGGGTTGTTTTAGTTTTTTGATTTCCTTCACCTATAATATTATTCAGTTTCACTATAGATACTACATAATGAAGATATATTTTTAATTCTATTTTTTATTTAGTTTCTTTTAATTTATCTTCTAGTATTGTGGGATTAATGGGGGTTTAGACTATGGATCCTGTTCTTTTTTTCAATATTATTAATCCTTGAGAATCAGAGGTTTGGAAGCTATGTATATTTTCAAATGGTTTATCATAATCTTCATTCTCTGGATTAGATATACATTCATTGATGAGTGGAGAACTGGAGACTGATCTTAAAGATAAATTTTGATTGTATTAATTAAAAAATTTCTATTTTATATAATTAATGGTTTATTATTGTTAAAAACCTCCAACTGATGTTTTTTTACAATTCTATGGTTCAATAAATGACATTTATATATGGTAATAATATTATTTTTAGTATTTTTTTCACTCAATACTAATTTTATTTCCTAAATTATTCTTTACTAACATTACAATTCAGATTAATTGGTTTAAATTATAGTATATTGAATCGACTAAAAATTAATTTTTATTTCATAAATACCTAATTTATAATCCACTTAATTTCAAATATTTCATAAATTTTGTTCATCTGATATTTATTAAGGACTACAACACATTATTATAATACATATTTAGCGGTAAACAATTTATGTGTTTTATTTTTACAAAAAATTAACCTTCCTTCTTACTAGCCTCTTATAGTTAAGTTGTAAATATTATTTAGCTAAGAAAACATCAATTAAAAATATTATCTATTTTAGAATACCAATTCTTCATATCTATCATTTTTTCTACAAATATAACCATAGATTTTAAAATTACTTAAATCATTTTTCTATGAATAGAGAGCTTCGAGTGTTCACTTTTATGTCACTAGATTAAGGATGAGCGGAGTTCCTTATGTGGGTAGAATCATGAATTGTGGATATAAGATATTCTTATTGAGATAGTATTTGTCCCATTGAAAATTATTCTCCACGGGATGATTGACCACATTCTTAATCAACATTATAAATAGAGAACAATTACAAGCTAAGATATCCATAAAATCACTTATATAAGTGATTTATATATGGAATCCTCAAAACACTCAATGGATTCTTTGAGGATTATTTTTTTGTCTTTCATTACTCTATGTTTTGTTGAAATTTATTATTAGATGATGTAGCATGAATATGAAAAATTTCTCAGATATCACCCTCATTATTCATTTCAATGTGTGCATATATTTACTATGATTCCATAAATTATCGAAATCTGAGTCAAGATCATCATGATAATCATAGTGTTTTTGATATTTCACCAAAAATGAATCCAAAAAACACTCCATGGTCTTTCCTAGAAATGATTTAAAACTATACTATATGGAATATCGACATATGTCCCTAAAATATTTTAAGGAAAAGAGAATTACATGATAACTATAAACCCTTGAGGTTCCATGAAGGTAGTTTCACCCTAATAATCACATGATATTATATTATTTAAATATTAAATATATACAACTATGATTTATAGAATGTGGAGGCGAGTTATTGCATCAATCAAGATTTTAATGACAAACAATGGGAAAAAATCCTTTAGAAAGTGGAATTTTAGATTGGAGAAGTCAATGAAAACACAGTTCTACCAGTAAATTTTGATGATGGTAATCATTTTATCAAACACCTAGGTTTATTGAACATCCTTGATGAAAATAGATTTGATTATCTTATAAACATCACCTTCCATCTATGTATTATAGGTTGACTGGCGTAACCTTTCTATCTAGTTGTAGATAAGATGGATTTCTAGAAAACCAAAATGATGGTTGGAGACAATGGAATATAATCCATGAACTCTTATATAGTTATATGAAAATAAATTTTGATGATATACATAATAAATAGATACATTTAATTTTTTCATCACATTTCATTATGAAAATAGTGAACATAATATATGGATCTTACTTCATGACAAAATAGATTTTTGATGGTGGGATTGTTTCCCAGTGATTTCCAAATACTTGGGCCTAAAATTTGGGAGTCTATTTTTTTTGGAAAAGGAAGGATTTCCACAAATCCCAATTTACAGACTGTGAAGGATAGCTCAAGGAACTCAATGTAGGTATGAAGAGTGGCAATGGAAAAGCATAACATGATAGAGTTCACATAGTTTTTTTATGTGGAATGTGAAGCACATTACACATAACACATAGAGAAAATAGTTTTTAGGAGGCATGATCTTCACAAAAACATATTTTCAGCAGGGGTCCCATCATTTGTGGTTGATAGGTAGTGATTTAAGCATATGGAAAGGCATTTTTTTGGTTGGAATTGGTCACCATAATGGAATAAAGGTGCAACATGGATCATGGAGGAAAAAATAGTTGGTTGAAGAATCACATCTCATGATAAGGGATATGTCACATTAATGTTTTTGGTAAATAGGATAAGAATTATTTAGGGATTTAATTTCCACATTAAAGGGCCCCAATAAAATCATTAAGGTAGTGTGAACTCTCTTAGAAAAGATCATAACTCTAATAATTTTTTTTAATATCAAAGTAGTTTGTGAGGTGGAATTCTATGAATGGATTTAGTTAATGGAGTATATATTTCTAGAAGGGGGATTTTTTATAGAAGGCATTTTTTGGGGATTGGGTGCTCTCAATGAAAAACAGACCGTAAAGAAAAACCAGTCTATAGGACATCAATCATCCACATATGAAGAAGTGGTCTATGAAGCGGGGGAAATCTGTTGAATTGATGATGTTTCAAATAAAAAGAGGCAGTACTTGGAGGAAGAAGTGGTCGGTGGATGGAATGGTGGACTATGATGAAACTTTTGTCTGGGAAGAAGGGGTGTTCTATAGGTAATTGATAGTATGCGAGGCATCCGTTGTTTCAAAACATAGGTAGTTTGTAAAAGGGATGTTTGTTCACAAAGAACTCTTTCCACATAGTGGAAGCCCTCTTTCAGAGGATATAGGACAAGCCATGGAAAATAAACATCATGTAAAATAGTGTTTTCACCTCATTGATAGACAAAAGACATAGAAGATATACCACCCATAATTTTTTTACGATAATAATAACATGACGTGCACATAAGTCCATATTTTCACAAGGAATAATAGAAGTAAACTAAAAAACTCATGTGTTGATATTGAAGAAAGATAAAAGTGAGATCAATAAATAAAAGAACTATTTTATATTGTTTTGTGTTCAAGAATAATAGAGTTATCCCACTTAAGGATAATTTATTATTCATGGAAGTTTAATTATGTTGATGTTATGTTGAGCTGATAATAATTTTTTTAATAATCATATAGGTAGTTTTTTATTCTAACAAGAAAAAGAGTAGATCTCATTATACATGGTTTTTAATTGAGGAAGAAAAAAATGATAAGGAGATTTGGTAACCAAATTTAAATAAATTTATTATAATATGTGTAATAGAAAATTCACTATTAATCAGCCCTAACACATTCATATTATTATTAGTGATTGAATAAGAAGGGGAAGCTATCATATATACTACTTGGAGGAGGTAAGAATAATTACTTTCATAATGATAAGAAAGTGGCATGTGAAGTAAAGAAGATCAAAACATTATGGTGTCATCAAAAATGTCTCAATATGTGTAAGACATTATTGGTGTCACAACCCCCTAATGTGGAAAATAATCTATTGGTAGGTAGTATAAAGATCCAGGAAAGAGCTATAAAAGGACTGTCTTGGGAGATCGAATAATTATCTAGGCATGTGTTGTAAAACTCATAGTATTGTATTGTTTTAAAAGGTATAAATGAGTGTAAGGGTATATCCTACGGATTTTATCCCACAAAAAGATTTATTTTCTAATGGATTGTGTGGTATTGTATAGTTTCCAAACAATACAATGGACGTAGCTTCTATTGTTTAGTAGTGAACATTGTAAAAATATCCTGGGATATGTTTACTTCTTATATACACTTTCATGTGATAGGATAACAGAAAAAAGAATCAATATCCTAATTGGTCTAGGAGGTGTGGGGATAAAAAGTTATAATTGTTCTAAAATTCCCGTCAATATTGATTCACCCCCCTCTTAGTGTTAGGAATATCACAAGCTGGTCCACATAGTAATGTTATTAGAGGTTTAAATTCTTTGTAAAATGTGATATACAAGATCAGATTACCCCACATATTATGTGTTATTTCATAAATTATATTCATGGGTATCAAATATTCATCATTTAAATCAATTAATAGATTGATGGGAGTGATTTCAGTACTATTATGAGAGCTAATATTTGTTATGTGATCTACAATTAGTTTCTTAAAATTACATTTTTGCAATATCTTATGTATGTATTTTGATATTAACCAGACACAAATGTTGATATATCAACGTACATTTCCTTGACAATCATATCTATAGGATATACCATGAATCGATGACACGATGAGGGAAAAACTTCATATACATAGAACCAAGAACTCCACATTAGGGTATTAAAATATGTATCTTTATGAAAAACCATAATCATAGAGTCATAAATGCTACCTCCATTTTATGTTTTGATATCATCCTTTTGTAGAGGTGTATTCTCATTTTTACAATACACATAAATTATCGTGGTGAATAATTCAAGTATTATTTATTATATCCTATACATTAGAGGGTCCAGATAGGGTTATATTTGATTTGAGAACAATTTTGAGTTATGAAATAATGAATAGTGATATCATTGAGCTTTCTAAATATATACAAGGGTTTGAAGTACATGTATATTATTGTTTCGGTCTCTTCCCCCACATAGGAAATAACAATATATAAATAAATAGATGTGTTCTCATTATAATATGTGTCATTTTTAATGACACTAATATTTAAATATTGGTGAATTTAAAAACCCAGAATAATGGATTCATTGAGTTATTTTAATATATAAATGGAATGCATGATTGACATTATAACTACTATGTTTGTGAGATAGTCTAAGATATCCTACACTAGACTAGGGCTCTATACTTCTTATGAGAGTGATTCACCTTAGCTTTAGGAATGGAGGCCAAAGAAAACTATATGAAATTTTATTATCTCTACTTATATTTGTATATATTCATGTATTCAGTGAATTAATATGAAATCAAATTTCTTTAATTCGATATTAATTACATAATTTTATATCATCTAGTTGATAACATAGTATAATTGTGTCTTACTGTGACATGAATTAATCAATATTATATCAATGTTATTTTTGATATCATTGGAATTCTAGTCTTTGCGTTTGAGACATATATATTGTCTTAGTTTAAATGCATCCTAAAATTTGGTTCCACCATGACTTTATCCCCCCTAACCTACTTATTCACTGTTATGTCATTCTTATTTATTTAGGGTCACTTCATGTCTTATATAATTTTTAATGATATGTGCAAGGGAATATCATGCTGATTACATTATTGGAGACATATTTTTACTCTCCAATAGCCTATGGATTTATTTAGTTTGGTGAAACCCATCCTCTCAATGATGGCTTTAGAAAATCATAGTGAGTCTTGAACATGTTTGGTATATATTAGTGTTATTTTTATATCAATTATTATCATAATTAATGATATATACACTCTTATTTGGGTATGATGATGAATATGCCACCTTATGTATTTCTTGGGGACCTAGGGGCACAACTTGTAATTTCAATTTTCCAGGAGTATTTCACGTGACTAATTGACTAATTTAAGGGTCATCCTATCATCAACATTATTTTATAATCATATTTGTGACCACATAATATAATAAAAAATTTAGGTATTTAGATGAGACCCAAGTCATAAATGATGGGTTTTTACCAAACCAGATCTATCCAGAGTCAACTATCTTTTGGTTTATATATATTAAGATAAAGATGTAATGAATATTGTGACCTAATATCTAGTGGAGGGCCAGTAATTGGGTTGATCATTCTGAACAACATATTTGTGTCTTCTAATCCTGTATAATGTAATCAAATTCTATTATTAGGAATAATTAATGAAACCTATAACATACTATTCTAAAAAATAATAATCCTCTTTTTATATTCATCAGATATCATAAAAAATTCATCTATCCCTTCTAATATTGGAATTATTGTTGATGTTGTTATTATGAAGGAGGAACTATGTGATATTAAAAGGTATTAAGATCTATGGGTTATATTGAAACTAGTTTAATTTTAATAATCATATTTTCCACTCAACCAAAATTTATTCCCTCCATTTATGACTTTCACCATGATTTGGCCTCAGAATGTCATATAGTATCCTCTAGTCACAATGAAATCGTTTGTAACACCCAAAACCTATCTAATATTTGAAGGGAATACATGCTGTTTTTATTTCCACATTGATATTTTTAATGAATATTTTTTTAGATACTCTTAATGAATATTTACATTTAGGGAATAGACCAAATCATTCCACTTGGTGAGGAACGTAACGACCAGTGTCCATATAACTTGAAAATTTATTAAAATAATTTGATATTTTTATTTAGTGGATTCTCTAATTTTTTACTAGGAATTTAGAATTAATTTGAATATATTTTATCAAATTAATCATGTAATTTTTTATGAGGAATGGAATTTTTAAGGTTTTCATGAATGTTGAAAGATAAATGGAGGAGATTTTGGCATGGAATGATACAATTATTAAACACATGCTTTCTTGAACAAACCCACCAGGTAATTGGTTGCTTAAGATATTGACAAGTGTCATTATAGTGGCCTCAATAAAGACATTTGGGGATTTTAAATAGTTTTGATTTACCATCTATTTCCATCATTATTTTACATGTAGAAGAACCTCTCTCCCTTATAGTATTTTTCATTCAACTGGAAGGACAATCCCCCATTACCACATCCTTCTCTTTCAAAACCCCATGATTTTTTAGTTCTTTTAAATTGTTCTTAATTAATTTCATTCCACTATTACACTCCATTGGATAAAAGTCTCATTTTTTAACAATTTTATTTAAATTTTACTTCCCCCTGTTAAGTTTTTTTATTTTGATTTTACTTTACTATTATTAAACTAGTTGTATACATTGGGTTTTCCAAGAATCCTAATAAGAGGACATACCAAAATTTCGTTTTCCTACCCTTATTCATCATCTTGATAATGTTTCATAATTCCATAGATATATTTAAGTGTTTTGAATTAATTTAAATTATATTTACCAATGCTTTGTGGTTGTGTGTTATGTATGTTAAATGAAATAATGTCCGGATCATGCAATATGATTTTTTCATGTTGTTGGTAACTGATTTTGGATGAAGAGGCTATCCGATGAGTATTCATTGATTATTAAACTTCAATTAAATTCATAATAATTTAAAGTAATTGTTTAAATATTTATAATGTGATTGTCAAAAAATTATATTTGTTGTTTGGAATGTGTTAATACCACACATGGGATAGTGGTTGATGGTTGAGGTTTAAACGGTCTAGGAAAATCTAGAAAGTGGTGTTGGGACAAGAATTTAAAAATGGAACTACATTTAAAAAGTGGTATATATTCTATGATATTGGACTGATGGATTTTATTATTTTTTTATAATTATTGGGATGTGATAAAATTACAATGAAGGAATTGACTTGTTTAATTAAATTTTTGTATTTAATAATAAATTTTTGAAGTAAATTGATATTCTATAATTGAACAATGTTCTAGGGCCACATTAGTTCTTGTTCACTCAACATGTAACTCAACTATCCATGGATGAGGCCTTGAAAATTAGATACCCTAGAAAAATTTTATCCCTTTATATTGGTGGGGTTATATAATGATAAATGGAATTTATTTTTTGGGACAAGTGTATGTGTTGTTGGACTATCCATGTTGAGAGAATGTGATGAGTTGGTACTAGTTTCCCCAAAGGGGTGATATCATGGATATGGGTTAGGTGAGTTTCTAACCATGAGTGACCACATATCCCAATAGAGGACACATGCCATATTTTTATATGATTCCAATGAAACACACCTTGGTGAGGTCCTAGGAGTCATTATGAGTAGTTATATTATCATAGAACATGACACCCTTCAAGAAATATATATTGGACCAAAACGATATAGGATTATAAGGATCCCATGTTTGATTCATCTCCACAACTGAACATCATGGGGTCCCTGAGCGGATGCATATGAATATGTGTAATTATAGTTTCAATTATCACCCATGAACTTGAAATGATGTGAAATACTAATGGGGATCATATGATTGTGACAATAATAGAAATTTGTGTTGAATAATTATAGTTTTTATTTAATTTTTGATTATGATATGTGACTGCCTATGATTCTTGGTAATTCTCCATTGTAAATAGAACTATTTTTATTTCTTATGATGAAACAAAATCATCTCCAAGGTGGATGAATCCTCGAGATTCTGATAATTTCATTGAACTGGAATCACAGAGTACTCAAGGAGTATGCTTCACCAACATCTTGAGAGAGTGTGTGTATGTTTATAGATGATACCATCATGGATTCCTTGGGTTGATTCCTTTGATATGGAATTATATTTGGTTATGGTGTGTCTTCTTGAAATCCAAGAATTAAATGAATTTCACTGAAATATTGAGACCATTACTAATGGAAGATGGTATTGGGATTAATATAGAATTACCATTAAACCATTGTGAATTCTTGGGAATCTAATTATTCAATTAGAGTTATTGTATTTTGAGTGGGAATATATCCTAATATTATATTTTTTCCATCCAAAGTGGGACTATTCGACCCCCTTGATCGATTCCAAGGATTCACCCAAAGATTGGGTGGATGGACCAGTGATGGATTAGTTTAGGATCCATGGGTTATTGGATACCATGGTTATTAACTCTGTGATATATAGTGGCATTCAGTTAAATTTTATGGTAATCCATGTAATCAATCATTATTAGACATATATACCATTGTGGGGAAATAAACTCCAAGGATTCAGATGGAACCCTAGTAATGTGAATGCCCAGATACTACAATTAAATTCACCCAAAGGGCATCAGGATGAAGTATTATTGGGGAAATGAAAGGATCCACTACTCATCATGATGGAAGAATGGATGTATAATCCCTAGCGATTGTATATATGTACCCCTAATTTTATTCCCATACATAGAGTCACTATAGCACTGACCAAAGTTGGTATGGTTTATTAAGTTCACTCACATGATGATGGAAAATTGTTTTTCTATTGATCCAGGTTATCTGTGTACTCTGTTAGGGTGGGAGTGATAATATGGTTCGTACAATCCTAATGATTTCCTTAGAGACATTCAAATTTTCTACAATGTAGTTATTGTAGGTGGTTCTTTATTTACTAGTTTCATAATGTTTTTTATTATTTTAAGTTGATTATGTTGTAAGAACATGTTACAGTGTATAATGATTGGTAAGGGGATTTATTGGTGGTTCCATAATGAGTTATATAATCACACATTACTCTGGATGCTACTGCATATGGGTATTGGGGAATCTCTCAATTGTTGCTGGAATATGTCAAGATGAGGCATTTGATCATGTATAACGTGGTTGAGCCAGACAACTATAATTTTATCATAAGATCATTATATGATATTTTTTGATATTGGGTTCTGGATCAGGTATTTTACTATTTTATTTATGATGTATGTTTTATTATCCTAGTTGGAGATACTTCTTGTATGCCTTGTCTATCAAACAATAGTTTTTATTGTTATCCCATGATCCCATTATTTTATTATCTATGCAATCTGATGGATATTTGTTTTGTATGATACTTAGTTACGTATTTAATAATTATAAACCATGATATAGTGATATAATCTTTCTATGGTACCCTTATAGTCCTCCACTATCATGTATAAGCCTCTGGAATATGGGGAGGCACCTATGGTCACATGGTTGTCCTGTACTATTACTGCTTTATGTGAACAAGACCAAGAAATTACAAAATTATGTCTAATATATTTTTTTATTTTTAAAAATAATTAGGGTATGATTTTCTGAATATATAGTAAAATATAACATATTTTTATTGATACCTGGATGGTGCCTCACAAACACCTTTTTCGATAGGATTTCTGATTTTCGAGGGATATTATCGATGTTTTCATTTATTATGTTGAACATTTAATATTTTTATATCAAGAAATGAACATGCTGTTTGGATTTATGATTGTGACTTTTTATGTATTTATATATTCACCCATAGAGTCAAGATACATCTTCATACATCATTCTATAACAGAGTTATCTACTTGATAAATATACATGATATTGTGTGATCTATGCCATTGATAATGCGGGAAAATGTTTAATGTGTTAATAAAAGGATATAATGTATTTTTTAATATAAATAGTACTTTAATTTTAATCAGATCGACCAACATGTATATACTTCTTTCTGATGGAACATCATGTGGATCCATGGTGAGATTCTCAATGATTGGGATGGTGATGTGTTCTCTTGTAAACAAGAGGTGAATTGAACATAGAGGGTTGGTATATAAACCTGATTCCTTGTACAAAATTCTTTTTTGTCTTGATATTAATTGGGTTGATTATAAAATTTTCCATTAACAACCAATACTTTGTTTTCTTGTATAGTTCGAAATAAAAATATACTAAACCAAAACATGAGTTAGTTTTACTCTAGATAAATATCATCATTAGGTAATATAGATTGAATTTATATTCCTATGTTATTTTTACTAAATCCTCTAAGGTGTATTCTAATGTGTAGATTCATGGAAAGGATGGGTGTCTATGAGTTGGTCATTACAAGTGCTGGATATCTTTGATTTAGACTTGTGGAGTGATGATTCTTTATTGGTTAGTTGTGTTAATGTTCCAGTAAAAATATATATATGGTGTTTTCACACATATCTTGGAATGAAATTCAATAAAAGAACCTCAAGTTATGGTTTTTGATACATATCATTTAGAACAATATATTTATATATATGACCATTATTAATGATGTTCTGACTCCTTAGCGAGTATTTGTAGGTGTATTCTTAGTGATAATCTGTTCTTGGGTAGAATTTTGAGTTGGAGTGAGCTACCATAGTGGTCATGATACCCTTCAGTGCATGGTAGTTATTTATACAATCGATTTTGATATAGTCATTGGATGTTACCTATAACCATTGATAAAATATGAGGCTTAAACATTCAGTAAGGTGGGATAACTGAGGGACCCTTAGGGCCTCATTGAAAATTTTATAGGTTCAGTGACATGTACAATATTTGGAATCTCATTAGGGGTTAATACGAGAACATCTGAGTAACTTATAGGTATAGAGTCATTTTTATATCCCACAAGTTGAAAATGATGCATAAGAGGGTCTATCAAGGCTATTGTTGAGGCATGATGATTTATAATATTCTTAATATTATACACCTTAATTACTGGTGAATTTTGTCTCATAGTAAGTTTTGATATGAATTATTGTTTGACTATATAACCCCCATTCATAGTTGATATGATTGTAATATTGTGATTAGAGTGTGTGTATATGGTCATGGGTTTAGAATGATGTCAGTTAGTGTGATATTGTGTGACTAACCGTATAACATTTGATATACTCAATTTAAAAGCGGATTGTTAAGGGTTATTTTTTTATTGAATTAACATTATTGAAAATATAGACAATGTATTTTTGGACACAATCCTAGATAGGTTGTAGAATAATCATGGTGTAAAATGTAGAAACTCCCATAACACTTTGTGATGGGATTTATATGGATCTTCCATTACAAAAACATGGAAATTTCATGGATTGGATGATCTTATATAGGGGTTTTTTATAAAAATGATTCTCATATAGTGATTTGGTCTAGAACATTTAATACAACTGAGGTAGCTACCAAATTAAACATCTGCACCTCTGAGAAATATATCATAGCTTTAGCTAAATGTAGTTCACTTTAATGTTTACAATAACTCACCATTACATATAGTTCTATAGTTGTAGGATTTTATTTCCTCATACTAGAGGCATTATTATTCTAGTGGACCATTTGATATAAGACAATATAAATGGAACACTCTAATAGATTATTCTATTTTTTGATCTTGGATTAGTATGTATTCTTTTCATTGAAAAAATAACACTTGAGGAACTAGGGTCTAGGTCAATCCATGAACTGAAAATATTACATGAAACCTTTATTGATGTTCCTTATTGTCTATTTATTTATGTAAAGTGGAAATATTATTAAATGAACCATTCTATGAGATATACACCTTCTGTTGAATAAATGATTATGTAAAGGAACATCATTGTTATACCAATATAGTCTTGTTAGATAAAGATTCATTTTTTCCTCTAAAAAGTTTTGGAAATGAAAAAAAGTAAGCCACGTAATCCTAGAAATATATCTAGCACCAGGTATCTAGGTGGTTATTGAAATTTCTATAACATAGGTATATGGTCTAACCTTGATTAAAAGTGACACTCACATTATATAAAGTGTTGGATGTGTATTTTCATTCAATTCCAATATAATGGAATAGTAGTGAATAACTATGGGTGAGAATATGTCATGTATTCTATCCTCAACCAATTCATTCAGCATGACCTTGGAGTTCTCAACATCCTCTATGAGGGGTTCTTCAACATTTTCAAAAATTATGGTTATTTATCCACTAATTTTTTATGATAATAAAATCATTTAGAATTTCGGTGGTAAAAATAAAAGAAATATCATCTTGTAGAGGAACAAATGTTGAAAATCAACAAAAAAATAATTTTAATTTGGTTAAAACAATAATAATTGATGATAAGTTTTTGATATAATAGTTTCATTCTATTAACATAATATTTATTTGATGATAGACCCATATAATCATCAATATAGGGATTTCTGAAGGGTTATATAGAGGAATCGTTATGAGGAGAGCCATCAAAATGAATACCAACGGATTGACCTCCATGGTTAAGGATTTCACATTCACTAAATTAAAGTGGACCTCCAATATTAATGTTTCCATTATCTTTAGTAGGATATTTGGAATTTATATCCTAGAGAATACTTCAGGTTTTTTTAGTTTTTTTGACATAGAGGTCCTCCATTGTTATTAGTTGTTGATGAGATGCAATAGTGAGGGAATTTATGATGAAATATATTTATATTACATGGTGGAAAATCATAGAATGAACAATAGGGAGACACTCTATTGTTTATCATCATATTCCCATGGTTATTACCACTATGTTTACTCATTTTGGGAGGACACTTAATGTATCTATTTTTTGTGCCTTAGGGAGGGCCTCAATGAACAAGACTTTATTCTCTTTTTAGTGGGGAACTATTAGATTGAAGAATTTTTATCATAATATAATATATGGTATCTAAAATAAATGTCTAAATGGGTAAGGAGGTACTCTTTTATTTTATATTTTTCCTTTATGTCACTTCCCTTTAGATGTTCTCAATTGGGTGATTGGGTTTAGAATCTCGAACATGGTTTTTCCCTTGAATGTGGCCATTTGACATCATGATAGGGACCTATTCTAGGTAGATCATCTGTAGAAATTATAATAGGATCATGATATTCATTAGTGTGGATAAAATATGGTTATGACCTATTTTAGATATTAGGAAATGTTGAAGGGAATTACTTGTCCATGATGGAATATGGGCTTATAACATGGTTTCAAGTAGGGTATTTTTAGAGGATATTTTGGAGTAAGATAAAATATGGGAATTATCTATGATTTATTCTAAAATATACTAATGGGATTCTTGGTTTTTGGTTGGAATATGATACATGTATATGGTTAATACTAAAATAGGATTACAAACATAATAGGTGTGGGAAGAAATATGGATCTGCTTCATGGTTTCTAATATAATATGCAAATGGGATTCTTGGTTGTTAGATTGATTATCAGTTTTCTTCATAAATTATTATAGGATATATTTTTAATGTTATTTTCTATGTGGTGAAATATTATCCCTTTCAGGGTGTTGATGGTAACATGGATCTGAACATATGCATGATATTTACTGGAACACCTCCCCTAGAGATATATCCTTTGGGGTTACCTATCCAGATAAGTATGACCATGATATTAGTATTATCCTCCTCCTTATTTTAAAATGATATTGACAAAGTGTGGTATTAAAAATTATGTCAATTATAATAATCCATCAATGTTATCCCATGAAACATAATATAGAGATTTTTTATTCATTATAATCCTACTGAAGATATATGAGATATGTGTTGATACACATTGAATATATACTTGTGAATAGTTTGGTAATGGAATCATAGGCTATAAGAGTCATCTTCAACAATTTTATCTAGAATAGGTGTTTGCGCTTCATCTACTGGAATATTTTAGGAGTGAATTACAGAGTTGGGATGGAGACATTGAGTCAGTAATCACATACCAATGTGATGACCAAAAATAATTAGAGGTGATGCAATAGATATAGACTATGTTGGGTCTCTAGCTTCATGATATTCATGGAAACATATGAATATATCAGACAAGTTGGATGAATTTTGACAATTTCCTAAGAAACTATATAGTTATTCCCATATTATTCTAACATCTGAGAAATAAATGGTTCATTTAGTAACTCTATTGGGATTTATTAGAGTACCAGAGGGTTTCAAAAAAATAAAAAATAAACCCATGAATAAAATATGGAAAGGGAAAATTCTTTTTTATTCAATATATTCCTTGAGAAAATGATTCAATTCGGTTCACCTTTCTTTAATTGACACCCACACAACCACACCATTTTGAGTCAATGAATACATATGTTCCCAATGAATTCAATTACATAAAATATAATAATAATTTTCTTTGTTGTGGATTAGTTTTTGGATGAGAGATAAAATATCTATAAAGGGTTCATGTTTCCTATTCTGAGACACACTTAATGATTTATTAAATATTCCTAACTTCTTACAAACAATAATATTAATAATTATGACCTTTATATATGTTAATGATGGAAACAATTAATATATAAGAACATATTTAAATATGAGAGGCTCCCCATATATCATTTTCTAGTGATTATAAAAATATTTAAATTGGTGAAATAATGAAATCTAAAATTTATTAGTGTATAGGGCGTGGAAGGTTTTGTGGATTTTAAATTAGTCCCACAAAGGAGGTAGACGATATTCCCATAATAATGAAACCCAAACCCATGTAGTTTATTAAATGTTAATTGGATAAAACATATGTTTTCTAGTCATTATAAATGGAACAATTTGGTGATATTGGAATTATGTTATCCATGAAAAAGATAAGTTATTTTTTTATGTTTCTATCACCAATTCTAGGTATTTTAACATCAATATGATTTAACTATATGTTATGTAACGTATTTATTTATAGCTAATACTTCATGAAATAGGATTCCCAAAATGGTTTTTGAGATACATATGAAAAAGTGTCCCTTTATGTTTATTCCTATACAATGTAAACTTGATAAGAAATGGAATGTTTAGAATCATATGACATATAGACCACTATGAAAGAGAGACTGGTAGTGTATATGGTTCATTTAGTAAGTGTAAATCATATGGGATATTTCTCATTGGGGGAGAGGGATTTAAAGAGGATATGGACTATGTAAGAAGAAATAATTTCATGGTATATGGTCCATTAATAAAGAGTGAATCATAGAGTATATGGCCCATTTATGAACATTTTGGGAATTACACTTTGTTAGGGGAGATTATGTGAATGAAAAATTGTGTATACTAAAGAAATATATTATATTTTTGGATAAACGTAATGAAAATATATAACCATGTGATTTTTTCCAAACAACCTACCAATATGGACCATAATTTTGAATTTAATACATGATTGACAACCCCCGAGTGACCACGTATTGTTTTAGAGAAATTACAAAAATACAGCATGAAATCAATAACATATAGATGGTTATCACATCAAAATTCATAAAAAATTCAAATTTCTTAAGAGGATATAGGACATTACTTGGTTGTTAGGCACTAATAGTGGATGGTTTTTTATATCTATCACACATTTATGAGAATAAGGAAAATTAATTCCAAGTTTTGATGTAAGGGTTAGTTGGTTCTCATGTACCTGACCTCGGTAATTGATATCTATATATGTAAAATTTACGAATTCAAATATATTTATGAGACCTGATAAATTAGTACACATGTATGAGACCTTGGAGAAGTCTAACCCTATAAGTATGAATTGGGTGAAGTGTCTCACAATTTATATGGTTTTAAAGAATTATAATCCATGTTATATGTCTTATTTTATGTTTCTTCCTAGTTGAATAGCTCCAAGATGACCTAAGAATTTGGTGTCCAAGTAAGATGCTTCTAACAGAACTAATATCCCTTTCCCTTGTCTAGTAAGACGAGTGGTGTTTTGTGATGGATTGAGGTTAATAATTTCAAGTGGAACAATTTCCTCCTATTCTATGTTTATTATTTTATTAAGGATTAAATTATGTAGTTACCAAAATAAAAAATTAGGGGTTGGGAGTGAGATTAGGTGTGTGTCATCTCCCACTCCTTATAAATTATTATCATCACTTAACAAGGATTCATGGGTCCCACATGTAGGAAATTGAGGATTATTAAAATAATTATAATTGGAAAACTTGTCCCTGCATCCTTTTATAAGAACCATTAGTAAGTGGAACATGTGTTATGTATAATCTTACCATATGGCTTTATTTGTGGAGGATAGGGTTTGTGGGAAGGGTGGATTATGTAGGAATTAAGTTGTCTACAAGGGTATTGGGGGTGAGCATGTATAACTAGGTGGATGAAAATATTTCTAGATGTTAAACCTTTATAACATCAAGATAATAAATACCTATGAAAATAAGTTCATTATTCATAGAAAAAAGTAGAAACAACACATTCATATTTAATTCATAATTATTACATATCCTGAAATCATTATCATATCATGTATTATTCCAATATGTATGAATTATTGTAATTATTTTGTTTTGGATTCCATATACCATCCAAAAAATAAATTTATAAAGACCATATTAATATCTTACTATTTACATAACAAATAATTTTTGTAAATTATATAAAAATGAAAAACAATGAACAAAAAATGCATAATATACAATAGTAAGGTAAAACAATTTACATATATATTCTTATAATTATATGTAACCACATTTAAAAATGTGAGAAATCATGGACTGACAAGTATCCTACCCCACTGTTCATGACATGAAATTATCCCCTATACCAGTGAGCTGTCTTACCTAACCCCTTATCGATGGTTCATGAATAAAGAGTGTCATCCAGTTGATCATAAATTTAAAACCTAATATTTATAAGCTATATATAACCTGTAAATTATAACTCATAACCTAATTAGATAAAAAAAATTAAAGGTAGTTGAAATTTAAATTGTATTTAATCATACCTCACATTAAATTTATGGTATTAATATTTTGTAAGAATAAATTTATCCCATAAATGAAATGCTACAGTAAGTAAATTACCTTAAGGAATTATTTTTATTATTATTTTTGATAATCCACATTTCAAGGGGTGAGTTGTGGCCTTTAAAAGGATCTAAGGCTTAGAGAGACTTACATGAGCCATAGGTCATAGATGAAATCACCTAGACCAAACAACTTAAAACTGCACCTCCCCAGTATATGTCATGATATCAACACACCACTTCCACCAGGATGGTTATGTAGCATTACTTTGTAGATCTTCACAATATTGATATCCATTGTAATGACATACCCTATCATTCATTCAATTTATGTTATCTCTGATCTGATGAACATGCCTTCTCAGAATCCTCATATATATCCTTATCTTTTATAATCAAACTAGTAAATCTGCATATTCATGTTCCCCCATGGCCTTAGGGTATCGTAAAGGCCTTTAGGTGTCCCGAGTTACTTAAGAGACAATTGGTCCAAAGGCCTTGGGTGGCCCAAAAGCCTTGCAGGATATGGAGACCAAACTAGTGGCCCAAAGGTCCCGATGGATGAATATTTCCATATGCTACAGTACCAAACAATAATCGCTACAGTACATATTATAGTACATGCTATAGTTCTTGCTACAATTTTAATGGTACATAATATCCCAATAATATATACAAGTTTAATTCATGAATATTTAAACTAAAATAAATAAATAAATAATAAATAAATAATTTATTTCTATTCAAATCCTAAAAAATAAATTTAACTATTTTATATTTCATTGGTGCATAAATATTTTTTTTAGTAATTTACAACACCACCTTTCTTAAAACATCCATCAACTATATGAATTTGTTTCATAAAATAATAATTTTACATATTTTGGAATGTATGTTATTTTATGTTGGGTAATATATTTCATAAGAAATGTTGTAATCATGTAAAACTAATCATTCCACCACTAATGAATTGTATTGTTTTGTTATATGAGTTTTCCTATAGAATGGTTGAATACAATCATAATTAGTAATATCACCCACCTAATCATTATGATATGTTTCATTGTTTTTTAAATAACATAAATTATCGGTCATAGACTTTGACAAATAATTTCATGGCTTCTGACATAATGGAAAACCATTTGATTCTATGAATAATATATTAAATTGAATCCATCCATAACCTACTACTATATGAAACATTTATCCATTCCTTATGATATCCAATATCTAAAATAATAGCCTAGTGACCCAATGAAAAACAAACATCTACATTATATGATATCTTAATATATAAAGTTTTCCTTCTTAACAAGTATATGACAATCAAAAAATAAATATGAATATACATTGATTACAAGATAAATTTGTTTCTTATATAGAATATTTATGTCATATGATCTTTAAATGATCATAAGTATGTATAAAAGCGATTAATTTTCTACTTTTACAATCGAAAAATCAATATATAAAATAATGAAAATAAATATAAATATTGAAAACTCAAGTTAATTGTTCTCCATCATGATTTTTTATAATTGAGGAAGATCACTGGTAAATAATACATGGGCTCTCTTCTCATCATGTTGATCATCAATAAGTGCAATCCATGTGTGTTTTAAGAGGAAACATGAAACAAAAAAGTTTTTTAACTACTATCTCCAAAAATATAAATGTAGAAAAGTAACAATAAATAATGATAATGGATTCAAATCTCTATACCCACCAATAGGATGGATCACACACATTATATAGAAACACATCATTTAATGGTGTCTATTGGGAATCAAACACTAATGATTTGTATCCTATATACACTAATAGTAATACATTCTCATTGGTGATTTAGGATCATTGAAAATTAAATGAATCATAGATTTTGTTTCTAGTGATAAATAAATCCTGGTATTCCTTTTGAAAGACATGGGAATATACATTGACATAATATCACATATCACAGTTAATTTCATATATTATATTATATCAGATATATATCAAATGATGTTATCAATATAGAAACGTCATTGCTTATGAATTTCATATTGTAGTATTTGAATCAAGCTGAATCATATAATTTTATTTTCCAATTTTAGTACATATTCTTAAATGTCGTGATTCTAAATCCTCTTATCATTGATATAGTGAATTATTTAATTTATATTTTATTTACAATTATATTATGATTCGTGAATTTTTACACATTTACATTGGGTTTCTTCCATCCATTTCATGAAATGGTGTTAATTTTCAATCCATAAAATACATGTGATCACCCCTCATCAATTATCCATCTACCATAAATACAAGTGGATTTAAAATTGTCTATAAATTTTTATAGTGAGACCTAGACCCATTATCTCATCTTAATGACATATATAATTTATCCTAATTTCCAATATATAATATTGTTTTAATCTATAAAAAATAAGTTTTTTATAATTCTTCACTTTCATATCATGATTCCTTCATTTATGTATCGTTATAAATTTACCCCACTTCAATATCTATCATCCAAAATTACATGCTACATTATTAATTACATTATGGAAGGTATAATAGTTTTATAAATCACATATTTTTTTACAAGATTCATTTTCAATAATTTATCCCTCCATAATAAAATTATGGTCCATTTCTACAAAAATTCATTCTTTAATGAGTTTTTTTAGAAGTGATAATCATAGGAATTTTCTAATTCAAATTTTCAATTACCTCTACCATATCCATCACTTCTCACATACATTAGTTTTCATGAAATTATTTTTAGTAATTAAAATTTTAATTCCCTACTCTCTTAATTTAATTTGTATTTTAAATTACTTATTAAGGGTATTTCAACCATTAATATTTCAAGATATAATTACCCTAATAACATGAATACTATATAATGGTTTCACCAATGTTCACCCAAATATATCTTTAAAAAATCATTTTCTATCATATTCATTTAATTCCTAACAATCATAAATCATCATAAATATATCACAAAAACAGATAATATGTCATGGACCCCACCCTTTATGGATACCACAATGAAGGGAGAGAGATAATCTCAGTTGATCCCCACCTCCTATCGGCCCCAGGATGGCGAGTAGAATTGAGGGTATGAAAATCCCATATATGGGATGTATTACCCTCTATAATATAAATAGTATCAAGAGACAAGATGGCTCATCCACATAAAACTACAAGAAACAATATAAAAAAAAAATCCAAAAACCATCCCAATGAATGTATAAATATAACTGATATACATATAATAATATCTCTAAATAAAATACCCAAAAGTAAATCTAATGTAGTGAAACAACAACAATCAAGGACCTGAGCTAGTAAAGTCCATTGCATCCCACATAGTTTTCATATAATCCTTTAATTAGATTTATAAAAATAGGGTGAGGATATAAGTATACATAATAGAAAAACTAATGTCTCTCATACTCATGAAAAATTATAATACAAATTCACCTATTATAAAACAATAGAAGAAAACATAACATAGTAATGTATATTTAACATACCAACCTCACCAAGGCACACTCACCAAATAACGCAAACCAAGTAATATAATATAATATTAATCCCCTCAATAAGGGTTCCCTGAACCACTATCCCCCTGGTATTCCTCTCTCACGCCCAACGTTGTATGTCATGTCACTCCCAACTCTTTTGTATACCACACCGCCCCACACGCATAATGACAACACACCTCTCTCACAAACCCCTTGCCCCACCACCCAATAAGCATGTCCAAAACACATCTATCCTAGAAAAACATGGGCCACAACACAACCAAAAAAATAAACAGAGTAGTACGGTATTGTGAAAATGTTGGAAACTTTCTTTGTTCCCTCCTTCGGCTATAAAAGACCCCCAAAAAATTCCTCCCCCAAGCACAATCACAACTTGCTCGAAAACTCCAAGCCCATCAAATATCACCCGCAAACACCTCAGATATCACATATCGACTGAAGGCACCTAGTCTATCACAACCATAATCTAATGAAATAATAATCCTTCAACCATCACATCATATTCAATACCTACCTCTACTGGAAGAGAGATCAGAATAGAGAATGTATTGAGCCATCCATACTGCAAACCAGATGTTTGGAGAAACTCCCCCATGTGACTATGCAGGTGTCGTCACATAGTGCTCGACATGGGTGGTTGACTATTGAAATCACAAGTATATATAATAATATGTATATAATATATAAAAAAATGAATCCCAAACTATGGGTTTAGAAAAAATATAACCAACTCACAACACCATCACATTTTCTACCACATATGAATGAATTACACCACAAATCAATCCAGAAACCCCAATTCACATTTCCCATCAATTCCATTTAACCACTCCATTCATTTCATTATTTATAATTATCCACATTTAACCACACAACCGACAATTTAATTATCCATTAATCAATTACATTCCATTAAACAATCAAATAGAATCCATTATAAACATTACTGAATAGTTGGTTATTTATTCCATCACTACACGGGCATCTAGCACAAAGGACCCACCACCTCACCACCCAAAAAAATGTCCAAACAAGAATACTCCTAGACTACCCAAAAGAACATAAAAAAAACATATTTCCCTACACACAATTTGAAACCACACATTGACAACACACAAGAATGATCATACATCAAATCACATGAAGATCATCTTATTGATTAAGAATGGGGATTTTATCACATTCTAATTTATTTTAGGGGATTTTTCACACAAAAAAAAATATTGGGAAACCATTTCATTAGACAAGTTTAAGTAATTAACCAATTTTCTTGTTAGGGTGATGTCAAAATATTTAAAACAACTACAATAGTCACAAACACATATATTCTATGCAAGAAAAACCCATAATGGACATAATTTTAATTGGGGCATCAAACCGGTACAATCAAAAATATCATAAATATTTCAAAGTTATAATAGTATTGGAATAAAACCTCATTAACAAATTTAAATTTAAATTTAACCCATTATTTATCTTTAATTAATCTGTAACAACCATAATCAATCGATTAATAAAATTAAACCTATCCTATATGATAAAGAATAAAGAAAAGTGAGGGAAAACCAAACTACAAGATACTTGATGACTCACTACACACCGCATGGTAAAGAAAAATTCTTGCAAACCACAACCGCACCACGATAACTGTGGATCAACCTACAACACTACCAAAACCATGAGAACAAAACCAAAAACATGGACCAAAACAAAAATAAAATTGAAGTAGTGACTACTAATGAGGAGAATGGATAAAAACACATCATGAAGGTAGAATAACCTACTTTTATTTAACCATGAACTACCAATGAACAACCACTAGGACCAACAGGTCAATGAGCAAAGATGAGGACATGGAATAATCCTTGGGATGACTAGAGTATACACAAAATGACAGGAAGAAGAATCAATTAATTAACAAATGAAAATTAATCTAGATAATAACTTTTAAACTACACTACATCATGGGTTTACATGACATGTAATCTGATTTCATGTCATGCAAATTTTGGGGTTCAATTTCATGAAAAAACATATATAATTTTAATTATTTTTCCCAAAACTCAACATGTCATGAACACACCCTAGAGAAGCCGTGAAACCAACTTTCACATCATGTAATACCTGTAAATGATGTGTATTTATTACAACAATTATACTTAACCCCCATCTCCCAAAAATACTCCCAGAACCTCCCCCAAACACCTCCAACAACCAAAAACATCAATGTAATAGACTAGGAGGTCATGGACTATTACATAAGATACCAATAAAACAATTATTTACCTTTTGAATCCAAAATTAATCCTATAAGGATAGGGGTGTGAACAACCATCCCATGAGATACCCCTCAAGGATCTCATCAGACATGAAACGCTGCCTCTTGCTAAACAAGGCAACCCAAGCAGCCACAAAACACATTGCATAACCACATCACTACAACCATCAGATTCATATTATCGGACAACAATGTAAAATTCCATGAATACCTAAATAACACCTATAAAAATAATTAAGTAAATAACCACAATTACATAAATAATGTGATTTCATCTTCCATGTCAATATATTATCCGCTCTCGGTGACACTGACTCACCTTAATGGGTGTAATTGAATTTTTGTTAATGTGTATTGATTATGAATCATGTACTCCCCTTTTTATATTTTATGACATTATCACACATTTCACCACACACATCACAATGAAGGAAAATATATCTTCTCATAACCAAAGGATCTAAACATCTCGTCATAGAAAAAAATAGAGTAATGAAAAACTGAAAACAACTCTAGGTATTAGAAACACATAAGAATTTCTATTTCCCAAGTACTCTCCTATAGTAATCCATGAGTCCATAACACATATATCAATGAAACGATCCTTCTATGCCACACCTTATATTGGTGATCAGGGATCTATATTGGTTGTTCTACAAATATAACATCATCCTCAATATCAAACAATCCCCACTAAATGATTTGGGTGTCATCATGAAGATACTAATGAAACTAAGAAACATGAAAGACATAATGGATCCTATCCAGCCATAGTGGAAATAGTATCCAATATGCCCCCTCACTACCCCAACACCTCAATGGGTCCAAATTCCTTGGTAGAAATATTAATCCATCAAAAAAACCTCTACTTCCTATGTTGATGGGAAACCTTCAAAAACACGTGCCCAAACCTCGAACTGATAGGACATCATTATACGATTAGCATATTAATTATACCGGTCTATCACTACTTTCATCCTCAAATTAAAAAACTGAAATTTTTCTGTCATACTCTTCTCTATATTGGGGGAAAAATAGCTTTATCCCTAACCTCTGACTAGTACAATGGAGAACAACACAATCAACTATATGTAGCCTCAAATAGATCTATGACAGTGGAAGTGTGATAGATATTATTACAAGAGAAATCTACCAAATATAGGTTTGGTACCCAAGATCCATCAAAGTCCATGAGTCACACCAATAACATATCCTCCAATGTTTGGATAATTTGTTCCATTTTCCCATCTATATGAGGGTTGAAAGTATTACTGAGGATTAATTGAGAGCCAAAAGCATGTGGCAATACCCTCCAAAATCATGAGAAAAAACATGTGTCCTAATTTGAGATAATTGACCTCATAACTCCATGAAAAACCCACCACTTCATCCACATACCTCCTATCCAAATCATCCACTATGAGAAACTCTGTTATCTCTAAAAAGTGATCCAATTTCTTCAACTTATCCATCACCACCTTGATAGCATCAAAACATCTGTATGGTCTGGGAAACCAACTGATAGAATCCATCATGATGACATCCCATGCCGACTCAAGATCATTCATGGTATGCAAAAAACCTCCAGGAAAATGATTCCCAACCATTATATACTAGAAAACCAATAAATTTTCAACAAACTCTGTGATTAACCATTTCACCCCAGACACTCAAAACTGAAACCTGAAGACACCGTACATCTATAAAATTCTTAGGTGTACCACCAATAGTATGTTAATAATTTTATGAAGGACTACATCAATCATTATAATCAGAAAAAACCATCATCAAAACTGGAATCTGATTATGACCATCATCTGACCATCCCAATGGAGCATCACCAAGGCCAACACTATTTCACACCACCTCTAACTTTGAGTCTCTCCACTAAGACTCATCCAACTACTATATTAGAGATGACTAAACATCATATGAATCAAAAAACCTCTTACACAATCCAATATTGCATCTATGTGTAAGGATGTAAACTCCTACATTTCTCCCCAAGTATCCCCAGACTCCCAAACTACACCCACGTACAAATTCGTACTCAATACATCGACCAAAAAATTCCATTTTTTTGATGTGTAATAGATATTAAGACTTGTCTTGATGAAACTCCATCCACCTCTATGGACTCATGTTAAATTCATGTTTGGAAAAGATATACCCCCAAATCTTGGGATATATGAAGACAACCAAGGACTCCCTAATGAGGTAATGGAAAAACAACATTAGTGGAAACAAAAACACTACTAGATCCATATCGTGGGTGGCGTAGTTACACTCATGATATTTTAACTAACTAGTCCCTTAAGAGATCACCACCTTTTAATCCCCCATCTTTCATCCCAAGATCACATGGCAAGATTTACAAAATGCATCAAACAACACCCCCCCCCATAGGGAAGTTGGATCACTTGATCACTATCTAACATCCCATTCATGTAACTGAACGCTTCTTGGAATAGATCGCCAACCACAAAATCACGGCCTTTACAATTATGATCTATCAAAGGGGATACAACTTGAGACAAATAGGGTACAAACCTCCGATGATATATTGAGATACCAAGTAAACTATGACCCGCTTTCAAATTATTGGGATCTTATAGTAAAGTGAATTTATCCTTTGATGGGACTGTTTCCACACCCTACTGGGAATCCACATGCTTGATGAAATTAACTTCTCCTGTCTAGATCATACACATGTAAGCACTCCATGGAGCAGGTGTCATCGAAGAACAAGTAAGATAGTTACGAGATGATCAACATGATCATACTATGACTTCTTATAGATTATTATATCATCAATGAATGTGATGAAAAAATGTCATAGGAACTCATGGAACATGAATTTCATAAGCCCCTTGAACATGACTATTTAATACATAAAATTGAATGGAATAAATACAAAATTAAAGTACACATACAAGAATATAAAGGTAGTATTTGAGATATTTTTATACTTTACCCTCGATAAGTGATATCTAGGCCATAGACTGATCATAGAAATACAACTCACCCCTCTCAACTGGATGAAGGGATCTTCTATCATTAGATGAGGATAACTATTTTTGGGCAACAACTAATTCAACCTTTGGTAGTCGATACACAACCTTATTCTACCATCCACCTTGTTTTAAAACCTCAATAGGGCACCCCATGGTGACACATTGGGCCAGATAAAACCCTACTGATTAGATCATATATTGGAATCCTCTACTCCCACAACATAGAAGGTTCCACTCAATAAGGAACCATCTAAATTAGAGAAGTACCGGGATGAAATTATATTCTAAAATCGACATCACATGGAGGGGGTAACGTCACAACTTCATCTGGGAAAATATATATGAACTCCCCAATGAACTTGGGGATCTTCACTCTCCAAGAGTCCATAGTTTCTACATAAAACTCGGCTAAAATGGAATGAAGGGGCTCTATAAGTGGACAACCCACTTGATAACTCTGCTCACCATTGAAAACCACACACTATCCAAACTCGCTTAAAACATGACTCTTATCCATAATAATTTGATAAAAGATATTATAAAATAAAACTAGTTGATTTAGAGGATGGAATTTGATGGATACATATGTAGAAAGAAAAGATTTCTGTGAGATTGATGTAGTCCTATCATTAGTTTACGACCCTGAAACAGAACAATCAAGCTGGTCCAACCTTAGTCCAGTGTATTCAATAGTATGGGTTTGATAAAACAATATACAACTAGTCATAGAGCGTCAATTGGAATGAGTGAAACAAAGGATTTTGATTCTGCTAAATCAAACATGGAATAAACAAAATGAATAAATAAACTGATCATACCTTCAATGATATCTGGACCCTCTTAAACTGCTATCTCCACTACATAAAACTAACCACACCCAACAATTCTACCTGCCTACTAATAGCCACCACTATGGATTTGCTCTGATTGCAATCCCCGAATGTGTGGAATATCATGAGGCCAACATCTACATGATCTGTATCCCCTATGTATAGAAAACCCTTATGTCCTGTGTTGATAGAATGGACTAACTAGAAACTGCAACTAAGGATAGCATTGAACCTATCAACAAACACCAAACAAAACATTGGGAACCATTGGTCATTGGTTCTTGAGATGGTTATGAACCCCACAACCAAAACACACTTGCAAAAAACTCCAAGTAAAAACATAGAAAACATTATCCCTAGAAGGCTATAAAGGATGCTACTAAGATCGAATCCCTTCTAATTGAATCCTTGATTGTCCTCGTGACTAAGACCATCCACGGAAAATTTAACTCCTTAATTAACCCTATTGGTTCCCATCCAATGGAAAACATTATTATGTGTGCATCCACTTGATCAAGTATTACTTCTTATAAACCACCTGATATGTTAGAGTCATAAAAGGAGTGAATACATATTGAATATATGAATAATGTTCATCCTCATGATGTATCTCACAAGGATCCTCATTTAAAAACTATTTTCCGAAAAATGTAAAAGGCCCCTAAACATGATTCCTAACTCCAACAATGACATGATTTCCCACTGAATAGAAAGAATATCCATCCTATTTACTTCCTTCATGGTAAGATTATGGAACACCACCCAGAACTCCTTATAAATTTTGACCTAAAAAAATATTCCCCCTTATTGTCTCCCAGATATACCTTCCACCACATAAATGAATCACCACCAACTGACTAACTACAAAAAAAATCTGTAGTCTGTTGGGGATCATGTCAAACTAAAAGGGATCTGAAGCCCCTCCATCTAGATCTCGGTCTCTACATATGAAAATCATCGCTTGTAATTTCCCAAATACTGCCATTGGAATGAATAAAACATCATTTTCAACTGATCATCCTTCTCAACTAGATCAAAACTATGTTGATCAATCGAATTAGCCTACTAAACCTCAACTACCCAAGCCACAAGCACACGGCATTTATGAGCCATAGATGAAAGTAAAATAAGGATTTAATATTCCAGAGTAGTATTAAATTTAATTAATATTCATTTTTAATCATTTAATTCATTTTTTTATTAATTGAATCCTTCCCAAAACTACCAAATTCAAACAAGAACACAAGTCAGTATGAAGCATGTACCATTATTTGGCCTCTTCTCAGTAAGTAGGTTCATCTTAAATGGTCGTTCAATAATCTCAAAGTCAATGCACTAGATCATGAGGGGGATTAAAATACCATTTCATAGTTAGTCTCCCAAGCCCATGTCATGAACCATGTTCAACTGGAAGTGTATCCATACCACCCCAAGAAATACTCACTATGCCTAACTACAAAATTCACCATATCTTTCAACAATCACCTTGATACCAATCTATCACAATGCCTTCCCTCCAAAGATACCACAATGATGTAATATATATAATGAATCCTGAGCCCCACCACTAGTAGGCCCCAAGATAGTGACTAGCACCTTGTGTAGAAAAATATCATTTATAGGAGTCATTACCCTATATAATATAAATACGATTAGGAGATAAGATGAGTTATCCAAAAAACAACTCTAATTAAAAATATAAAAATAAATAAATAAAACATCACACACGAATCTATAAATTAATCTGATACATATAAAATAATTTATTCAATGTAAATTCTCAAAAGTAGGTCTAATGTAGTAACCCAACAACTGTTAAGGACCCGTGCTAGTAATGTCCAGCACAGACTTCATATTTCTCTTTGAAACCTGAAAATAATTTTATATATTTTGGTTGAAAATACATGTATACTCATTTGTAAAACCAACGTCTCTCATGCACATGTGAAATAAGGATACTAATTCCCCTTTCAGATAACAGAATTATCGGACAACACCTATCTAGGTATACTAACAATCCCAACCTCACCAAGACACACTCACCAAATAATACAAACCAAGTAATATAATATAATAGGAATCACATCGATAAGGGTAACCTTCCCCACTATCCAACCGGTATGTAGATCACACACCCAAAATTGTATGTCATGTAATTCCAATATATTTTGTATATAACACCATCCCACAAGAACGATCACAATGGACATTTCCCACAAACACCTAGGTGTGCCTCCACACATGCATGCTAATAA
Source organism: Viscum album (assembly GCA_963277665.1). Classification (NCBI taxonomy): domain Eukaryota; kingdom Viridiplantae; phylum Streptophyta; class Magnoliopsida; order Santalales; family Viscaceae; genus Viscum; species Viscum album. The sequence continues at coordinate 514,273,961 of OY728145.1, forward strand.
CACATGTCACCTAAAAACTCATAGTCCACAAAACCTATCACCATAAACATAGTATTTGTGAATTTGGAAAACATATGACATCAACGTCTTTCAATCCTCTTAACATTCCCAACCCCCCAATAGAAGCCACCCTATAATCATGGTCATGACTTTTCCCAAAACACTTGGGCTATCACATCTGCCCTATAAACACCTGGACTATTACATCTCCCTAGAAGAAACCTAGGCCATCATTACCACCATATAATTCTCTAAAAATCTTCATACCATCTCAGTTGATGAAATTAAAACCTATCCTAAAAGAGATATCGAGAAATAGAAGGTACCCAACCATCCGTACTCCTCACCAAATTTTGAGAAAAACACCACCACATGACTTTTCTAGTGTTATCACATAGTTCTCGATGTTTGTGGGGTGCTTATAGGATTCACAAGAATTTTTAAGTACGTATATATAATTTAAAACACTCAAGTACAACCTATGGGTCCATTGATAAGAAAACCAACTCACAACACCACCACGTTTTTCGCTACCTCTAAATGTTCAACACCGCACATAAATCCAAAAACCCCACATCATATTTTAAACCAATTCCACTTAATCACCCATTCATTTAATTATTTATAATCAACCACATTTACCCACGTAACCCACGATTTAATTTTCCATTAATCATTTCCATTCTATTAAAAAATCCATCCCATCCATTATAATCATTATTGAACAATTATTTATTTGTTACATCCCTACTCTATCATCTAGAACAAAGCAACCACCACCTCGCCGCCCAAAACCATGGACAAACAAACCACCTCCTCACTACCTTAAAATCATGAAGAAAACCATATATCACCCCTCCACCAATTTCAAAAACACATCACTATCCCGAGTGCACAACTACACTTCATAACACATCAAGATCATTTTACAGATTTACTAAGGGGATTTTACCATATTCTACTTTATTTTAGGAGTGTTATAATAGAAACCAAAATCCAAGGAAAACCATTTCTTTATCCAATTAAATTAAATTAACTAATTTCTCTTTTGGGTTATTCCATAACAATCCCAGAAATTAAAACAGTCAAAATACATATATGTAGCCCAAAAAATCCCCCAATGACCGCGATTTTTAGAGGGGCCTCACGACTGTATAACCCACAATATCACAAATAATATCAATGTGGTAAAATCATGAAAATAAAATATCATTCACAGCTTTAAATTTCAATTTAACGTTTTTTATATTTAATTAAGCCAAAGCAGCTATAATCCATAGATAAAAAAAATTAAACCCCTCCTACATGATACACAATAATGATAAATGAGGGAAACCCTACCTAAAAGGGGTTTGTCAGCACACTACCCGCCGCATAGCATAGATGAATGCCCCCAAACCAATACTGCACCACAAGAAAAATAAATCAACCTACACTGCAACCAAATACCAAAAAAACACAACCCAACATATACATGCCAAACACAAACAAGATTACCCCAATGATTCCATAGGAAAGAACATATGGAAAAACTCCATGAAGAGAGAAGAACATACTACATATCCACCACACATTTCCAACGAACAACCACTCGAACCAAAAGACCATAGTAGGAGGAAGAGGCCTTGATGAAATCCCTGATGTGCCTACAGTTTTCCCAAAATGAGTGGAAGAAGAAGCCATAGATGAATGAATGAAAATTAGGCTAGAAAAGAACATTAAAAATTAACAACATTGGGGGTACACATGACTCATAATCCCCTTTCACATCTTGTATTCCTTGGGGTTCAGTTTCATAATAAATAGATTTTTTTTATTTGACACTGAAAATTTACATGACATAAACGATCCCTGGACAAGCCATGAAACCAAATTTCATTTTGTGTTACACACTTACACAATATGTATTTCTTGTAGTAGTTTGTCTACACCCCTATATCTCATGATAACTACAAAAAAATCCCCAAAAATCCTCCAAAAAAACTAGAAAAGTATCAAACCTATAGGGAACCTACCATTATATCATGGATCCACTATATTTTAAAGGAAGGAATATAACTAGAAATAATAATATATATATACCCAAAAAGATATGTATTACACACAAAAACATGTACACAAAACATATATAAAAGATCCTATAAATCCAAATTATTTTTATTGTCTTAGAGTAGAAATAATATTTTAGACATAATCAATGAAACAACTTAGTTTATTTCTAATAACACAGTTGAAGGATAACAATTCTAGTGTCATCAATTTCATTTAATGACTAACAATTATCCTATCATCATTATAAATTCATGTATATTTAATCATGATCAAAAGTTTTATATATTTTTATGTATTAATGTATTTGAATACCTTTTTTATATTCGCTTAGGTAGTATGCATGATATTAAGGAAACATAACACCAAATTCATAGCTAGATGGACCATAATATAAGTTATGAGATAATAGAGTTCATAAAAAATTAATCTAGGTTATCTAAATATAATTTATAAGTAAAAATTTTATTAAATTTATAATACTTTAATATATACAACAAAGTTTTGGGAAATTAATGTAATTAAAATCATTACAAAATAAAATCACATAAAAGGAAAACTTAGGAGAAATTGAATTTTATAGTCTCTAGGAGTATTTATTTTTTTATTATGTATATGTTAGAGGATATAGGGATGAAGGGAAAAAAAATATTTTACCATCAACCGCTAGAATTAATAAAAGTGAATTTTTCACCCCTGATCTACAAATCAATGAAAACTTAGAACATTTCAATTAGATATTACGACTATTCATATTTGGTGAGAAATCAAATTTTTTGGATAATATTACTTTATTGAAGCATATATTTATGCTATGATACACATAATGATGGGGAATAACATGGAATTTGTTTGTAATAGATTTGTTATTGGCATCTATAATTTTTAGATTCTTTGTTGATGTATTTCAAAATGGTAAAAAAAATCAAGGATGACATTACTATGAAAATATTTATTATGATGAATACTTAATGATGATTTTTTTTTGTTGAAAAATTAATATCTCAACTAGATATAAAACCTCCTATTTTTCTCCCATGAATAACATCTTGACATATGTAACCTCATCATGCCCTATTTTCTTGGGTTCCTTCATATAATTCAATACATCTCCCACCATGCCCTCGATAATAGATGAATTTTGAACTAATAAGATCTATGATGGATATGTTTTCCATAATTCGTTCATGTAGTAATTTATTTTAAATCAATCATTAGTTATCTTAAATATCAAACACCTTATTCATCATTAACAAGGTTATATAACCATAACACAATTTTATCATTGTATAGGATCAAATTATGGATTAGGCAGTGGAGTGTCATATAATTGAACTATCAAACTCACGACTCATGATGTTATTGGAATGAAAAACCACCATATTACACATCGCATCCAATGGTGTCAAGGTTATCACGAAATGAATGTATTTCAATGCCAATTGAATAATCACACGGTTATAGGTATTATCTTATATGAGGAATTTTCAATGTCTTATGAAATTGTCTCATACTATAATAAATCGGCAATAGATAACCTAAAACATCACCTAACATGATTTAATAGTGGTCCTAAAGTGTATACCTACACCCCATGGGTCAATAACCAATTAATGTGTTTCATGAACATATTCTTTGGGACCATTTTATAGGTATCGTTAATATAGGATTTGGGAGAATTTTCACCATATGAATTGAACTAACAACATAACATATCCCAATTAAAAATCCAATGTGAACAATCTATGTATCAAATACAAATTTATAATTATTTAAATATAAATGAAACCCCCAAACAGAATAATCCACATCATCAATAGTGACAATAACAATAATAATAAAAATAACTCAAAGACTACAATAACTTATAGACTAAAAGGAAAAGAATCTCAAATACAATGATCCAAATAAATGGTTTGGGATGATATTGTTGATACATAAATATCCACAGAGAAAATAAAACCATACCAGAGCCACTCCCAACCATCTTCTCTTTACCCATGGTTATTAACCTCCACCCATAAGTTCCATTATCAGACAACCTAAATAAAACATGAAATTTTCTAGATCCTTGGGGCCTAAAAAAACATGAGTGCTAAAGACACCCAATAGTTCATATAGATATTGAGAAAAACTTGGTTGATGGGATTTAACCAAAGTGTTTTTGTACTTTCCATTAAAAATACATTTCATTAATGACATATTTAGTTATAAATATTAATAATATTTTTATTATTATATAATAAAATTTTACAAGACATTATAGAATGAATTAATATTTATTTTATGAAAACAAATTCAGACCATGTATTTTCATAAATTTTACCTCTTCTAACATCATATAATTATTTAATTTTTTTAATATGTTTTAATGAAAATATATGTAGAACCTCTTAACAAAAAATTAAATTATAATTTCGAAAGATATATTTAATTTAATATATATATATATAAGAAATTTTTCTTTTAAATTATTATATAAAAGATATATAAATAATATTTTAACAAATGAAAGTATTTTTAAAAATTAAGAGTTAATATTCTCACTAAATGTCAATTAATAATAATTATATGATTTATATCCTATTTTTTAAACTTATAAACATTCAATACTAATAAATTCATCCTTAATATATGACATATTTGTTTTGTAAAGTTAAAATTCATAGAATATTTCTTTTAAAAGTATCTATTCAATCATTAAATGAATTTATTATATTTGAACAAAATTAATACTCAATGTATGAATATTTATTCATTTATTTTTGTGTATAAGAAGTTTATTCCACTAAATTTCTACCTATAAATATATTAAATTTATATATCAAATAAAACCATTGATTATATAAAAATTAGTTTTTATAAAATATAATTCATTGACAAATCATTTATTAAATTTTATTCTTTATATATACATAATTTTTTTAAAACTATTTTTCTATTCTAATAATAATTAAAAAAATTTTAAAAATACATTATGTTTAAATCATTATATAAAAGAAATTAATTTAACAAAAAATTTGGAAATTAAAGAATAAATTTTTTTAGAACAAAATATATTTTCCAATTTGAAATATTATATTTTTAATATTGAGAAATACATAATTTTATTTCAAAAAATATATTTTATATTCATTTTTATCATCGACATACTGATAATTCCAACAATTACATTTTTTACAAGGATTAACAAATACTTATATACCATTTCATTAGAGTAAAATAATAGGTATATTACACCCATTACATTCAGTAAATCCATTCCATTATAACATATCAAATCCAACTTCTCATTCATTTATATTTTTAGCTTTTACAAAAAAAATTATTTTATCTTGTAGTTTTTTCTCATAATAGGATAAATTCCACAAATAAAAATTACGAAGGGTCTTGATGATCAATTTGATTTCATTATTAAAATTACATTTCTTTCATATTTTGGATTTTATTTTATTTTAATTCATTTTATAGAATATAATAATCAATGTTATATTATAATAAATGATATGGAATACTTGGATTCATTTACAATTTTTATAACAAATTATTATGCATGAATAAATTTTCTATAATTTGACTTATATCATGTTTTATTAATTTGTACCTCAATTTTTTAATAACTTTAAAGAATAAAAAATATAAGTTACTAAAATAAAATTCAAACTTAATTCAATTTTATTACATTATACCACCATAAAAATTTATATTTCCCTTATAATTTTAGTTCCCTCTCACCAATGAAAATTGAAATGTGTATCTTGAAAATGGGAAATATTTCTCATTAGAGCACTACCTTGGAATCAAAGGTAATATTTGGAAACTTTTAATTTCCCTCATAATAGAAATATATCGAGAATTTTATTTCTATAAACCATATTTTCAAACTCTTACCATTAGTTAAGTGATATTACTTGTTCTAGGGAAATATAAAAAAAAATACAACTCCCAACATCATTTTCTTAATCTAATTTAATATAACATACTAAAATATGATGGTTATTATGAATTATTTAAATATCATATAACATCATAGTAACCCATAATATCAACCAAAATATGTGTTATCATGCATTTACATCATTATAATATATGATACATTTATTTAAACTATTATATTATTTGGTTAATCTATGACACCATCAATTCAAAAATGAAAACCATAGTACAAGCTATAACTCTTTTTGTTCAACTAAAGTTTCTATTATTTTTATCACCCTAATTTAAATATAAAAGTCCATATATTTAAGTAAATTATTCTTTATACCAATATATGAATCCAATTAATAACAAAAAAATGTATTACTACATTTTATATTATTATGTATTACATGTCATAAAAAATAATGCAATCCTAGCAACAACGGTTTAGTGTCTCAATATATTAGCTAAAAAATAAAATTACAAAACATTATTTATTCATAAATTACTTAAATATAATTATTTCATGAGTTCTAAAAATATATGAACAATTATACCTTACCCTAGGGAATTGAAAAATACCTACAGGAGTGAGCCCTAAAGATATGTTTGGGTTATGAATACCAAAAATTCATAATGTCTTAGATCACGAAATTAAGATAAATGATAAAAGAGAGAGAGAGAGAGGTGTTATTAAGAAAATAATAAAATCATAGGAGATTACTATAAGACATGATGGATTAAAATTTTGTCTTGGAATAAGGACATAAAACCCCAAAATTAATCTTCCTGAAGGAAAACATATATGATGGAATACAAATAAGGAATGATGAATTATTAATCACGATCCTTGTAGAATAATATATGAATGTAAAAATATATATCCATAATAAATAATAACTTTTTAAAAACATATAAATAGACAATGTGAAAATAAATCATTATACATAGTAAATTGTGTCGTTTTAACACATAAATAAATTAGAAAATGGAATCAAATCATACCAAGATGTGAAGTTTATAACATAGATTACAGAATCATACCCACAAATAACATAATCATCTCATGATATAAACAAAATTAATAACTAAATTTGAATTATATAATGGAACCACACACAATGAAATTTTAATCCATAATTTTACATTCCATAGGAAAATATTCATACTTTCTATCCGGAAATATCCATGAATGTAAATTTTATTACAAAAAATTTCTGTATGGTATTACATATAAATTAATGATGGATAATATAAAAAGATAAGTACATTAAATAATTCATAAGAGTCTTATAATATGATAATTAATTGGATAATAGATGAAACATTATTATATATATGGTAGTTCATTTCAAAATTAAATGAAAAATATATATAAAATATCAATAATGCTTTTTTGATATTTTTGTATTGTAATGAAATAATTACACATCACCTTAGAAAAAAAATTACAAATAAAGAATATTAAAACATTATTTTAAAAATAATTTACCCAAAATTTGATTTTTAAAAAATAAAAAATTATTAATTTATAAGAAATTTGGAGTGGAGTATATAAAATGTATGGAAATAGAAAAAAATACCAGTGATATAGTTTTTAACGTTTTATATAAACCAAGATCATTTTAATAATAATAAAATATTAATTTTAAATAGAAAGGGTGAAATAATTGTAATAAAAGATAATACATTATATTATTTCAAAATATTAATACTGTGGATCCTGTTATAAAGGAATAATGATGTGAAGGTAAAATAACCAAAAACGAAAGCATGTATTTTTTTATATCAAAATATCTTTATGAATAATGAATAAAAAGATTGGAATTTTTTTAAGGAAATTAAATCCTCCAATATAGAAAGGGAAGGGGCCATAATATACAGTTGATGGGTATAATATTCAATTCATTTGAACAAATTTTCAATGATAATGGGGAAAATTCAATGAAAAAATGGTTGAGTAATTAAAACCATTATGTCTTTGAATGATATGAATTAAAATTTAATGATGTAAAGAAAATAATATTTCCTCGTAAATGCCATTAATTTGATGACTGTTATCATCAAATTCCCTCGTAGATAGTTATACAAACAATAATAACGAAAATAGATTGCGAATACGGAACATATCACAATTATAAGATGTTGGGATAAAGAACCATTACCTTTACTCTCAAATTCATCTAACATTACCAAATTCATTATATAATAAACATAGGTGCCTTAATAACCTATTCCAAAACATTATATATATATATATTAACTTCTATAAGTTTAAATTCTAATCATACATATATATTATTTATTTATTGTTTATTTTCAACATTACAAATTGGAAAATTATATTTCTTCAAACATATTCCTAAAAGTGATGCTAACACTCATTCATTGATAACAAGGTAATCATTGATAGATTATTCATGGTATTTGAATCATTATTTTATAATTATTTATGTATTTTAATTATCATTTTATAGATGGTATTAGAATGGTTTGTGATAATGAAAATGTAGATGTGCATATTTCAAATACATTGTCGATAATAGTAACATAATATATAATTACCAATCATTTTAGTGTCAAATTTTTTGAAACATATTAATAAATGGATTTCTGTTTATTATTTTATGTTTCAGGTATTAATTTCTTGACTCTTATTATTTTTCAAATATTAAAGATAACATAATATCATTCATGAGGTTTATTGAACCGACTCAGGAAATAACATGTTGTACTAATGAATGATATGGTATAGATTTATATTATAATGATATAATTTTTACAAAATCATAATGATGTAAATATTACATCATATCAATATTGTTGACATATTTTAAAAGAAAAGATATTTTACAGTAATTGAAAAAGATACTGAAGCACTAAATACCTACATTGATGAATAGATTTATACTTTTAACAGGTTCCTTACGAATGGATGATTTTACCCACTTCGTGGGACCTGAATCTAAAAAAATTAGAATACATTAGCAGAAGTAATTTTTTCATGGATTCAAGTGAAACCTAAATGATAGTTGTGATTTCTAGTTAATTGAGGAGAAATCTATTCATAGGTGCATACGAGGGACATTTCCTTGAAAACAATACAAAGGTGAAGGGTAGTGACAAAATGAAATTGGATTTAGGTGAAATATAATAGTAAATATTAGTGGAAATTATCATATTTTCTATCCGATATATACAGGGTTTTATTTAATTAATTAACATTAATTTTATCATTAAAAATTCTTTCCATGTGATTTTCCCCTATTTTCTAATTTTTTACTTTATTTAGTTATTTACTATGTAATAATTTTCTATAACAATAACATAATATGTACCTTATACACTAATCTATATATTTTTATTCCAAATACTTAGTCAATTTAAAATAATCCATATTTTATATATTATAAATTTTACTTTAAAAAAATAAGCTGTAATGTTTTTTTGAGAAAACATAACTTTCATCCCTTATTTATTATTGTTATTATTTAATAATTATTCTTAATGATCACATGAGCTGTAACATAATTTTTATAATTCTAAAAAAATTATTTTAATGAAACTATCATTAAATGATGAAATATTTTCCGCTTAATATCAATGTTTATATCACATAATAAGAAATAATTTTTAGAAATTTTTGATTTAAACCATTAAATGATTTAAAAATTATTATAAATAATTAATAATATATTAATGAAATTTTATTAATTTTATATAAATCTAAAAATTTCATTTTACTATTTTACATAATCTAAATATTTGAAATTTATGTTTAAAACTAAATTGAAAAATATTTAATTAAAATATTTATTTTAAATAAATTTTATTTCTTCATCCATGATTATTAAATTTTATACATTATAAATAATTTTTTATTAATTATAAATTATTTAGTTAATCCTACAAGTCATTAAAAAATAGTACCAATCCATTTTATTGAAATATTCTTTTAAATGTAAGAAATATATTAGAAATGAAAAGCTGAAAATGATAATTTAATTAGAATAGAATGTATTATAATAAATAAATTAATATAATTTATTTCTATTTGAAAGAAACATATTATATTTCAAAATTATTTTTTAATGATAATATATTTATTTAACATTTATTAAGATTCTTTTGTATGAACTACTTTCCCGAAATTGAAAATGAGTTATATGTTGACTAGCACGATACCTTTTTTGTAGTGTTCATAGAAAATATATATCACACACATTAAATACAATAAATATATTCCATTATTTCTTATCAAATAAAATATATCATCCCTTTATTTTTTTGAATAAAAAAACGATTTCCCCTATATTGATTTTTTCTTTATTATATAGTTTATTTTACTTAGAGTGATTATCAGTAATGAGGAGGATCTAAAGGATTTACCCACTATAAAAACATTATTCTTCTGTAAGTATTGTCCAATTTTTTATTCTATTTTTAGTTACTTATTCATCCATGTTTTGTAATAACCCCTGGTATGTAATATTTTGTTTTATATACGTTTTTTCTAATCTACTTTTACGTGTGAAAATAAGTCATATTAATTTGACTCATATCAGGAATAATATATTTCATACTCAATATTTTATCATCCTATGAATTTATGAATATATTACATTTAAATTAAGGATTAATAAATAGTTTTTATATAATTTCAAAATAAATAAATTTCATATATAATTATTTTTTAAAGTATTTTTTTTATATTGAAATTAATTTTTTTAAAATTAAAATTTTATAATTATAATATATTAATTTTCTATAGCATGGAGATGTTTTATTAGGATTATTTAAATGAAAATATATTTATTTATATGTAATTATATACTCTAAATAAATTATTTTCATAAATGAATATAAAATATATTTTTAAATGGGTTTTATGATTTTAAATATAAATAAATAACAATATTTTATCATTAAAATTATTATAATAAGAATAAATATTATTTTAAAAAAATATTATATAAAAAATTCTGGTTCCATTTGTTATATTATTTTTTCAAAAAATATTTGAATTATATTTTAATGTAAATATTTTTTTTAAAAAAAAACTAGTTCATTTGTTTTAACATGTGCTTAATATTTTTTTTTATAAAAAAACTATGTATAAGATATTTAGTGTTAATTAATTTTTATTAGATTTTTTTTAAAATGAAAATTTATATTTATTAAAATATTATTTCTAAGTTAAAATATTTATAAGTACTTTTTAAAATATATCCTTTTATTAATGATGAAGCTTCAAGGAGACCCCGTTACTCTCATCTTCTGAGTAAATGGAGTGAGTTAATTAATAAATGATTGCCCAACAGGTTGAATAACTAATGGTGGATCTTCAATTCGGGTCACTCTTCACCTCATTTTAAAACACCACTTAAGTCTTGGTCGTACAATTGATGTAATAATAGTCATCATATAATCTCACTATTGGTCTCATACTTCAATACTGATCAATTAAACCCCCAATGACATCATTTTTATTCCCTATCAATGATGTATCTGACCAACAGTATATGCTTTGTGTAGTTTGATGTCATCATTTTATTTTAATTTTAGTGGAAAAATCCCAGTCATTATTTACAAATCAAATAATGATCAATATTTACCATGTTTATCCTAGATTGATTGACTAAATGTATATATATATATATATATATATATATATCCTTTCAATATTTAAACCCATTCTCAACTTGCATTCCAAGCCAACATAATTTTTAAGGTTTCTAATTTGGTTTTTTGGTAAATATAAAGAGATTATATATTATAACATATCATGAAATTATACACACACATGTCATTTTCATCTTTGAGAGAGATATATATATCTATCTATATCTCAATAAATGGCTTTACAAACCAGAAAAAAATACTCATGACTCTTAATATGACATGACATAAATTTCTCAATATCAATCATGTTTCTTATTTTAATATCATATATAAAAATATTATAATTGATTGTATATATAATCAACCTAACTTTAGATATTATTGTGTAAACAATCATTAAAAATAGAGATAGTTAAAGAGATAGTGTTAGATAGAGAGACACCTATGTCGAATAAAATGTATTTGGAAAATCTATAATATAAGGGGAAAGTTATTATTTACAAAAAATCCCTTGATTAAACTTTTTATTTTCATATACACTTATAAAATATTTTAAATTTATACTCTTCAAATTATTTAGGTATTATTTCCCAAAACCAATATGATTTTATGTTTTAAAATTCAATTTAAAGGAGTAATGTTTTCAAATTTCTATCTATTTAATGATATAGATTGTTAAGTACCTTTTATAAAATTATAATTTGTTTAAAAATTATATGTAAGAGGATAATTATTATAATTTATCATTTTTAAGAGATATTTCAATGATCTTAAATGTGTTTTTAATTTTAAAACTATTTATTTATGAGAAAATTATCTTTTAAAATATATTGATGTTGAACACATTAGTTGGTTTAACCATGTAATAAGTATGGAAAAAATTAACTAATATTAATAAAACAAATTATTTAATGTCTAATTTGAAAAACAAGTATGAATTTTTTTTGAATTTATGAATTTATCGTATAATTATTGATTTTTATTAAACCATATGACATTTTCCATAAAAATTATTTTTTAACATTTCAGAAAACATAATATTGGTTTATTCATAATAAATAATTTATTTATTTTTTAAAAGGTTTTAATGGATTGTAAATTATAATGAAACATCTAATACAAAACTATTTTCTTAATATAAAACATGGAACTTGGGTATAAAATGAGTTGGTGAGGAATATAGTGATACCATGACCTCAAATGAATATTTTCCTAATAGTGAAAATGCTAGTGTCCTCATGGATTTGTTATGGACGTGAAAACATCATTTAAATACATTAAAATTTTTATTTTTATGGATTTTTAATAGATTAATAATAAACTTATTTAGATTATTTTTTCATGAATATAAATTAATTTTTTAAATGAATACGTTTAATGGTTTCAGAATAGTATTTTTATCGGTTGAAAACACTTGAACTATATGTTTAAAATTATTAAATGTATGAAATATTATATATTAAATACATTATTTTTTAAATGAGTTTTTAAATATTTAATTTTTAATGGAATTTTTACTAGTTTTAAAACCCCTTAGTAGGAAAATTCATTCTCACACTATGTTTTTAAATTTAGATTCTCAAGATATATAGAAGTTTTTTTTGATCTCATATAATAAGTTTGTGTCAGTGAATAAAAAAATTGATATAATATATTACTTATGTAAACTCATACCCTTTCTTAATTTTTTTTGAATCCTCCAAAAAGGCTATAAAATATCCTTAGGTATTTAAATAACTATAAATTTTTAGTCACTTTTAATATGATAAAATACGAGGTATGTTTCTAAACTTGAATCTTGAAGTGAGGTTTTGGAGATATTATAATTTTTATTCATTATAAAAATTTGAATAATAAATTTAGTGACATGAATTACATACAGAAATGTTTTATATTAAAAATTATAAGGTGTAAATTTATTTTTACATCATGATACACTTATATAATCTCATACTATATGTGAATATCTTCAAAATAACCCTATATATGAAATTAAATCATAGAAAACCAAATACATAATGACTTAAAATAAATTTATATTTTTTTTATATACATATGTTTAATGTTACATTAACATTTAACATTAATCACATCATAATATAGTCACCTGAAACATCACCGTATATTTTTCTATAAAATCATCTATGAGATTAAAATGTTTATTGAGATAACCTAGCTAAAGAAATAATATTTATATAATAGTAATATTATGATTCTTGATCCTTATTAAAAAAAATAAATTTTTTCTCCAAATAAATATATGAAATATTATATTATATTATGACATAATTTAGTTTTTAATGGATACATAAGGATTATTATAATAATATTACTAAAAATATATATGAGGACATTGGTAATAGAAAAAAGTATAACTCTAAATTATTCTATTTCATTAATCAATATATTTCATCTTATATTATAGTACCAAATATAAAAATAGTGACATTCAAATTACATTAATACAATTTCATTGAATTTTATGTTTTTATAAATTTAATTTTTTATTGGATTTCATCTTATTGAAGATCTATTTAAACTACCATTGGTTGCTCAGAAAAGATATTTTATCAAAATATATTATTCTAAGACACAAAAATAGAATATAGAAAATAATAATTATCTTACATTACTCTATGGGATTTCAAAATAAACATTCAAAATAATATCATATAAAAAGATAAAACGAAATATGTAATTTTTTTTCAAGAGAAAAATCTTCATTGTAATATATTAATTGAAATTTTTGTCAATTTTATTAAATATATTAAAAACATTTCAATTTTTATCTCATAAAAATTGGTTATTGTTCTCCCTAGATCAAACTTTTCAAAATAGAATACAAAATTTATTAAATAATAAAGCATGGTTATCAAAAAATAATTATATTTTTTTATTTCTAAAATATATATTTAACTTACATGTTAGGTAAAACGAGTCATGTTATAGAGATGAAACACTCAGTAAACATAACATCATTTATTAATCTCTAATATCTAGTGTGATGATTCAATAAAAATTTCATTCCTCTTATAATGAAAGTGATACATCATTTTTAATCAAATTTATTAGTTTCTCACCATTAACAATTCAGTTGTTTCTAAACTCTTGTACATATTCATTAGAATCTAATTTTCAAAAATTATCTTATTCATATAAATTAAAAACATATTAATTCATTGGAATTACTAAATAACTGTATTATGTTTTTCAGAGTAATTTTCAATATTTTTTAGATATTTAGACTATCTAAATTTATAAATTTCAATATATAAATAAATAATGTATATTATTTCATGTTGATAACACAATTTTTTTTATAGAAACCTGAGTGTTTCTAAAAGCACTATAAAATATATTGTCATATTATGGTTAAATCATTAATTTATACCATAATAATGGATAACAAGAAAAATATTCTCAATCCATCAGAGTAACCCTAAGAACATTTAAAAATTCATTTTATATATTATAAAATTCATTCATGTTTTAATTTAAAATGAACTAACGAAAATTTCAATAGTGATTATAGAATAAATAATTTAACTTAATATATCGTATCTGTTTTCCAAAAATGTATCTACATAATTTAGCAATATTGGAACTCATTGAGTTATCTATCATCACATATGATTCTATATTCTCAATATTCAATGTTACATTTGTTACTTAAAAATACAAATAATTATTGATATATGAATATATTCCTTCTTTTTTATTCCATAAGAATCATTTTCCAATTTCATGGATTTATAACTGATAGATTTGTTACGAAAACAAAAATCTAAAATCTATTTTTTTCATTTACTTGAGATTAGTTCAAATGATTCAATACCATTCGATATAATTAAAACCACATAGGGTTTTCATTCCTTTTGATATCTTCATAAAATATTTTATGTTATGGCTTCCACCATATTTATATTAAATATAATCATTTTCAGATACTTATCATATATTACATGTATTAAGTATATAATTTTAGAAATTATACCCCTTTAATGTAATAAAACAATGAGTAATTTTAATTAATGTCTAATATAAATATTTAAAAACATTTATAATCTTATTTAACTTCTACTAAAAAACAATTTTAGTGATCCAACATTTTATTTATACAACATATAACACATATATAATTGAGTTGATGATAAAATTTTTTATTATATACTTTGAACTATCAAAACACCACTCTTTTGGACAACTATCCTTTAGGGATACCCGTACAAGTAAAATCAAACACAAATGATTGACATCATTATAAAACATTTTGGTACGTTTATATTATTCATGAATTATAGTAGATAATCTATGGGAATAACACTTTGCTGCTAGTTATACTAAATGTTCATATCCATGAAGTTTTTTCAAATAAGAATAAATATGACACTTATATTTATATAGGTACATTATATTACCTTAAAATCCAATTAAATATAAATTTAATATATGTTTCATCCCCAAATTTCCATATTTATATAGATAAATATACCTAATTTAATTTATTCAAATTATAATAATTAATTATAGTAAAATCATCCAATGTTATAAATGATAAAAAAAATTATACTATCAAGGAATAATATAATTCATCTACAATGAGAATAATTATTATAATTTTAATGATATATTAATATTTATTAAATTAATATGGTTCATAAAACAATTCTTTTTAGTGGATTATAAACATAATTAAAATAATCCCTAATTTAAGGAATGTATGATGTTACAATTAACCATTCCCCATCTTTTTTCTAAAGCTACTCAGTCCCCCAGAAAGATAAAAGTCCAACCCAATGTACTATTATACAAAGATCATTAATGAAAATTGATTTAAATTACTTGTAGGATAAAACTAAAAATAAATATGAATTTATATAATATGATATTTATTATAGAATAAAAATAAGTAGTATATCAATGATGGTGGACTAAAATTAAACATAGTTTTACAAATGGAATCAAACAACATAAAATCATGCTATAAAATTTTATATAATTTCATTGAAATAATTTATTAATGTATAATAGAAATAATAAAATAAAAAAATAATATTCATGAATAAGAGAGTAAAAAATAAAAAAATTAAAAGGGTTGGATAGAGATTGGGAGTGGAAACAACAACAATTACATAGTGACTGTTGTGAGATATGAAAATTTATAAAAATTAAATTTCCTAACCACTTTTATTTTTACCTAGAAGTAGATCATTTATGATATAAATATGAAACTTTTTTTGTGGTTTGGGAAGATTAGATGATGTTTTAAAAGATGAAAATTCTAGTTCTATGGGTCCTCGATAATTATATTGGTTTAGATATTTGACATTAGTGAGTCTCTCTAAAAATGGTTCAATAGATGATATAACATCCTATTGAGATATAGTTTCAGAGAGGCTAGAGATATAAACATTTTCATTTTCTTATGAACATGTTATCCAAAAGGGTTTGAATTTTATATTAGTGGAATATTTTTTATATTATGAATCCTATATTTGGTAATTTTTTTAATTGGATAATGATCTCATTTGGTCATGGATTCTTACATTTATTTACCACTTCAGATTAATTTTTTTATTTAAGCATTGGGTTTTGTGTTTTTTACTAAGGCCTGATTATTTAAAAATCAATTATTGGTCATTAGAGTTTGATCCCTTAAATATTATAATATGATTTTCATAAGTATAGATTTAAATATTACGACATCTTCTAGATCCTTTAGAACATGAAGATTTTTTTATGACATTGCATCTGTAATTTTTGTTACCATTATAATAGGTAAGAAAACAATGTTTTTTTGGAATGGATATTTTTTTAGGTACCTATTAAAATTTGGATTTGTTATAGCACTTATTTACAATGTCATTTTTTATATAATTTTTATCATAAATATGAAAATTGACTGTGAGAGAAGTCCTTATGTTATAGGACCCCTAATGAGGTTAGTTAATTTAAGGACAAAGAATTTATATCCTCAATTTGATAACCATACTACATGATGAGAAATTATACATAACTGATTATATTTATTGTAATGATCGATATTTCATTGGAAAATTTTTCTGTATGATGGGTTGGAGACCAATTATAAAGTTATAGTCATGTATATTTAGTATAGTGATGATCACTATCTGAATTGTCAACAAAAAATTGAAATATCGATGAAAGAGGAGAATTATCAACTTATGAGATAGGGGAAAATTACAGTATCTTTAATAGATTCAAAATGGAGGAAAATACATTATTTAATGTCTTCTTATACACTTAGGATAAAAAAGAAAACCTTTCTATAGGTTATAATAACATTTTTTGATCTAAAGGATCTAAGTCTGGGACAATTAGTCATCTGAAAACATGGTTAAAGGAGTCTTATTGTGGTTTAATCTTGGGAGGCCATTGATGGGATTTTGGATAAATAATATACTACCCCTCTGTAATCTATAAAAATATATTTCACCTGATTAATTATTAAATCAAATGAGATTTTTGGTGAAGCTAAGGTCATATCTATCATGGGATCTTATCGGGAGATGCCTACTTGCAATGTTACTGAAATTTGTAGTGGTGAGAATATATTTTATTTACATTCTTATGATAAGGTATCCTTTATGTTTTATAACCACAAGGACCCAATTAAAGTCTAATATAATTCAGTATCATAGGGGATATTATTTAAATCACGGAAAAGTGGGATTTTCCTCTCCCAACTCAATATCCAAAAGGTCTATACTATAACAATGTATAAGTCATAACATTGAATCAGTCTATTTTATAAACCTCCCTTGAAATTTTTTATTTAGTGGAGGTTGATTAAGACTCAAATGAATCATCACCTTAATATTATTTTCATTCCAACACATAGTTGAGATTATTATAGTGAAGTGATAGGTGGATACACTGAATAAGTCACCATTCGTTATTTATTAGATATACCTTTGGATCATGAAGTTATTCAAGGAATCATTGAGTAAATAAATTCATATTAATTCCAAATCAATAGGGTTTAATATTCTTGATATAGCTCTTGGTATGGGAGAGGATACTGGGAATCCTTATAACACGTGGAAAATGTATAAAAGATAAAAATGACTTTTCTCCCTCATGGTCATTTGTAGTTAGAGATGTTATCATAATATTGAAATTATGGCCCATTATAATCAATTTTTTCTATTATTATTTATGATTTTATCTTCTAGATTTTTTTCACTACATATTTGGAATCATGTAAAAATTGTTTTTCATGAAGGAGTTTCTGGATAGAGTTCTTTATTGGGTTCCTATCACAAATAAATTTGGTTAATGGTTAATTTTTTTTCAATATATTCCTTTTTGATTATATGGTTAGAGTTTATGGTAGTCTATACAATTGATATATTTCTTTTATATGTATCACATGTGGGTAGATTATGATTGATGTATTGATCTCCCCACTATATTGTATCTTATAATTTTCTTTAATAATGTTATCATGATTTTTACAATGATTCATGGAAAATTAAAAATACATAAAAATTAGATAAATTAAAATATATATCACTAGTCATAATGAAAATGTAATAAATCTTGAATATTAAAAATTAATTAATAATTTAAAATGAATAATGTATTTCTATATAATAAAATTTTTAAATATTTATATTTCTATCTCAAATATTTGCAATTCATATTTCATGTATACCTGGTTAACTTATGAACTCAATCACATTCTAAATATATGATTTTTAAAAACATGAAATATTAAAATTTCTATTCTATATTTTAATTTAATATATATGAAGTTATTAACTAATATTACATAAATATAAAATATTTCTCATTTTTATATATTGATATTATCACTAAAAATATTTTATTTATGTATAGTTTAAATTCTTTAAATAATGAATTGATATTATTATTTAACATGATATGTTTATAAAACAATCATTAATACAATCATATATACTCAGAAAAACATTTCATTTTGTTTTATAAAAACATTATTAATTAATCATTCAATACAAAAATGAAAAAACAGAAACCATTCGTATAGATTTTTATATCTATATCTCAGTACATTTTATATAAAAAAGTATATTATCATGACTATAATTTAGTAATTATATACAATAAATTTATTATATATCGTTGATCAAAAAACTGAAAACCATTTCCTATGGTATAAGTGATTACCAATATAGTAACAAAGTTTTTCCATTTTTTTTGAAAAAATTTAATTTCACGATTAATGATATCATTATATTGTTATTAGTGATACAAAAGAAAACATATTTTTGGAATACTTTATTACTAATTAAATTTTTAAATATATGCAGTGATATGATGCTATGACTAAACATGTCAGCATCACAACCTTGTCAAATTAAAAAATTCAAGTCCGGGTCAACACATGAAATCCTCCATTCATTCCCATTTTCATACAAATATAACTATTTATGATGGTATGATATAACTATGCATGGATACTATACCCTTAATATCATCATAAATAATAATAATTAACATCATAATCATCTGTAATGGAAATAACATTAAATAATTAAATTTTATTTCAATATATGATAAAATAATGATAAATATTAATATTCTAATATACAAAAACCTAACTAATTATGTTTATATAGTCATTAATTAAATATTATCACTTGAGGGGACAACCGTATAAATTATAAAAAATTAAACTAAATAAATCATTAGACACTATTTTACTATTGTCGGCCTTAGCAAGAGATTACCTCAAAATATCCCCTTAACTCATGAATCCTTATAATTTTTTCCTAAGATATTATCCCTATATAATATTTTAAATAAATGGTATAGATTTTTTTCATGGTGACCTTGTAGGATTGAGGATAGATATCAATAGGCCACTACCTATGGTTCCATTAATAAATAAAATAACATAATTGCATGCATATACTGTTTGAAATGAATATTGCAACATCAACTATAATTAAGATATCTATTAGTATTTACTACCTAAAGTTTTAGAGAGTTACTATCATTGGTTAACTTTATATCATGTTACTTACATTAAAATAAACACAACAATGTTTTGTTATTTTTTTTATAATCCATGAGATATTACATCCCAATGTATTCCAAAAAATATATATATTACAAGGATTTCTCAAATTATTGACAATCATATTATATTTTTATGATATTTTGAGATTAGTACGAGCCAGGTCACATATATTGAGATGAAATAATCACTCATTATATATATGTTATTAAAATTATGTTCATATTATCCCAATTAATGTACTCAAAATGGATTTTCTTATATCTTTGACTGTTTATACTGATGTGAATATCAGCTATAGTTCATCCACATTATATTTTGATAATTTTCCCAAAGTTTGATTATTTCTATACTGATATATATCATCAAATATTTAATAATTTTGATTAAAGAATGAAATTTTATATCACACTAATCAAGGAAATAAATTTGATGAACTAAAAGAATAATTGTCAACAATTATGATGGGTTATGACATCAAAAACCTCACATGGGTTTTAAAAATCATATTTCATGTCTATTGTGTGGTAATTAAATGTGATATAATTATATATGATTTATTTATCATTATAACTAAGAAAAGGAGGATTTAAATTTTGGAATTACATTATCTAGGTCTCCTGTTATATTTCAATGTTATGTTTAAATGAAATTTTTTAATGGACATGCGATGGATTAGATAACACTGAACCATTCTAAAACATAGGTTGTTATAACAAATTTCTAGATAACACAACTAATTTATGATTATAAAATATGTTACCAATTATTTTCAACATTAAAAGTTCCCTTGGTATTGTGTGTAAGATAATTCTAATTTAGAATCATTTGTAATGTAATCAGTTTGTGTTTAAATATAAATATTTTATGTTATTATTAGAAAAAAAATATTTCTATATTTAAAATTCAAATTTATTATTTAAATAATAGTTAATTGATTATATGATTAATGTGGTATTATAATATGAATACCTATATATTTATATTATTTAAATATAAAAAAGGGTTAATGAAAAAAATGGTAATTGGGCTTAGACTAAGAATAATGGGCTTCTAAGTTGCATTACATGTGAAAATTTATTCCTACCAATTTGAGAGACCATTTATTATTTTATTTTTTAGATTTATTGATTTCATAGTATCATTAAAAAACCGCACATGTTGCTTTGGAATTTAACAACTTTTGAAATCTATTTACATTATTAATCGGTCATTAGAGGCAATTTATTGTAGCGACATTATTCATATATAAATTTATATTCTTTTGAGTCTTCTCAATGAACCTATCACTACAAATTTCAAGGAGGAGATGTGTAATATTCATTCCATTGAGATAATTAAATGATGGATCTTAGTATTTTCTAGTGTTCTTTGTCTTATATAATTATATTGTATTATTCATCCAATATTTTTTATAATGTACTTCAATTTTTATCGTTTTAATTTACTATAATAGAGACACTAAAATTTATTATATTGGATCAGGATCCCAAAATATAGTCTTTCATTATCATTATTGTTTAACACTAGAGGAGGCATTAATTGTTCAATTTAACTTAAACCTAAATCGTTTTAACCATACCAAAAAGAAAGTTTTATTTTATAATTTTATTATTGTGTTTTCCATTTACAAGTGTTATTGTTATCTGGGTAATAATATTGCATAATCTCTATAACAAGGTTAAATTGAATAATTAAAACCATAATGTTGTATAATAAAAATTATAATAGTTTTCCGCTTCTTGGGAACTCTCACACATGCACAAGGGATGAAGTGGGGATCTTCACCCATGAGGTAAATTTTTTTATGAAATGAGTTATATAGATAATGGTATTATGGTAATGTAAATCCTTGATATGATCATATATGTATATATCACATTAAAATTATCTTATGATTAATATGCCCCAAATACTCCATAAGTAGTATCAATTCTATACATGATAAATTTAAAAAATATATATTAACTAAATATTCAAAAATATTATATTTTCATCATTTATTGATAACATCTTATAGTAATTTAATACCAAAAATAAAAATTAATTTAATATGAAACAAATGATACTAATTAAACTAGGTAATCCACCCATGTAGGCCTGTCAATGTGGTGAGGTGAAAAATGATAACATAAACTAGTCCCATTTAAAACAAACAAAGAATATATCCATATAAAAACACGGAATAAATAGATGCACCCAAGATCCATACAATCCATGGAAAACTAAATAAATCATAAAATATGAAAATAAATTACCAAAAATACTCCAGTTGTCAAACTGTCATCTCCAACCCATCCCGCAATGAAGGAAACAATGATAATAGAATCCAACATGCTATATAATTCCATTCCTCTTCCCCAAGTCGAAAAAAAATTTCTACAAAAAACCAATGGAAAATGTAGGGTGTGAAAAAAGGCCCATAACAATACCACCACAGAGTATATACAAGATCTAATATCAAGTATTCAATAGTTCATTCTTGTAAAAGGCAAATAGTTTTACATAGAATATTCATAAATACAAACCTATTTGTTAATAAATTTTCATTGGTTATTTATAAAAACTATTTAAATTCATAAATAAATTAATTTGAAATGTATAAGTTATAAAATAAGAATGTATATCCACACACCATATGTTAATTTGTTAAACACATTTCCAAGTCAAAATCTCTCAGAAAAAACCATTCGATACTAGCACTTTGGATAAATTGTGCATGAAAATCAATTAAAAAAATCTATCACAATAAAAATATATCATAAAAAAATAACTTCATATTATGAATATTATAATGGGAATATATTTTAGACATAAATGAGCATAAAACAGGATTTTTTGGTACAAATAGATATTGATTTCTACCATGGTCTATTGATATCAAAAATGTATTCCCTAGTGGACCTCCCTCACACTATGTTCCCATACACCCCTTTCCCGATGCACCCAAGGTTCTCAATGTTCCATGTTACTCAAAATACATTTCAAAAACATGAAAAAAACTTATAATTTTTTTAAAATTCAATTCAATTAGATTATAGGATTTTATAACTATTTTAGAATCAAAACCACCATTTAAGAACTTAATCAAACACTTGGTTTTCAAAAAAATATTTTTAATGAAAACCCCATTTAACATAATGAATACACCCAATAAATAATATTAATCCATATATTACATAAATTAAATTAATAAACCAATTAAATTTTACAAAAACAATAAGAAATTCATATAATTAACTGATTTTATCGAAACACTAACCTCAAAACAATGGCAGCGCATGTCGCAAAAAAATGGAGACCAAGAAGAGTATATTTGGTCCTCACGATACTAAATCCTTAAGAAAAAACATCAATCCTCTCTAAAACCAATTATATCTATAATCACAACCCAATTGGGTTCCAAAAAGATAATATGAAAAGATATCTAGTGTAGATCTACAATGAAGAGAAAAAACAAATCAACATTGCAACATACCTCAAGATGGTCCAACACGAATGAAGGATTTCCAGATAGAATCCCAATAGAGGGGGATATATATTGTTAATAAGGTTTAGGATAAGATGAAATGAGATTATGTTTTCATTATTCTTTAAAATGAAAATAATAATAATGTAAAATCCCACTTTTTAAGAGTTGGGAGGGGGTTTACATGGTTTCCTACAACAGAATGCATGGTTAAATTTGTTGTACTCCTCATATGTTCTCCCCTAATATCTATTCAATCTAGGGGTAAATGGTTTTGATTAGGGGAATCATGGTTAAACTAACCATGTCCCTTAATAG
Organism: Viscum album; assembly: GCA_963277665.1. Lineage (NCBI taxonomy): Eukaryota > Viridiplantae > Streptophyta > Magnoliopsida > Santalales > Viscaceae > Viscum > Viscum album. The sequence continues at coordinate 514,298,362 of OY728145.1, forward strand.
TGTGACACATATTGACAACCACCATTGACCACTAATGGTTCAGTACGAATGAAAAACAATTTTTAAAACTCTGCACAAACAATGGTAAATGGTACTAGAACATCATAAAGGCATACCAAACTATTGTCTCATGGTTAAAAAACCATGAATATTAATAATTATCCTTCCCATTTTCTCTCAAATTCCAATGTTTTCATCCTCTTATCCCTTAAATCATCTCTGAGACTAAAATATAATAACCATGGCTCAACTAAGCGGTACATGTGACATGGAGTTTCTAATAATTCTCCCCAAAAAAATTTATTTTATCCTCATAAAGTCTTAATGATACTACACCCATAAAGGGAGAATTATAATGCTGCCATATCAATAATTCCCTATCCCACATGTCATGTTTTCACATCAGCACTTCCATAGTAAATAAACCAAGGAAATTTTCTTAAAGTGTAGTACCTTTTCATAGTGATCCATAATTTTAATTAGTAATGAAATAATAGGGGTATTGGAGTAAATATCAAAATCCTCCCATATAAGCACATGGGAATGATCTGGGTGATACCTCCTTACGTAGGAATTAAGAAACAAATCATGAAACGAATTCAAGTGAGGCAATAAGTCTAACTGATATACAACCTTTCCAATTTCCACCATGATATGGAAGGGGCCAACAAAACACAAACCAAAATACCGTACTTACCCAACATTTTATGTCCCAAGATGGGTTTAACTATGATTATAAATTACCACCATTATGTGAATCTAGTGGCCGATGAAGATGGTCTACAATTGATTTTTTAAAGCTCTATGCTATGAACAACATCTTCTGTACCTACTTCCCATTTTTAGTTATCTCTTGAATGATAGTTTGATGAAAAAATACCACTCTCCCAAATCTTCCATACATAATAAATTTATAAAGGGATACTAATATAATGATTCAAATGGAAAAATCTTAATCAAATAATGATAACTATTATTATAGGTAAATTCAATCAGAGGAAAAAATTCCAAGGATCCACCAAAATCAAGAACGTATGCCTTGAGTATATCCTCATGAATATGGATTTCTCTCTCGGTTTTTCCATTCATTTTTTGATGATACATTGTGCTCAATTTCAACGGTGATCACATTAACTCATAAAAACCATTCTATAACATTGTTGTAAACCTAATGTACTTATTAAACAAAACATTTAAGGAATCCCCATGATGTCTAACAGTATCACAGATATAAAATTATCTGATATGATCTACCTTCATGGTATTCTAAATAGGTTATAATTGATTTAATTTATTAAGTCGATCAATGATCACAAAAATATCATTCGGACCACTGGGATTCTACGCCAAACCAATGATGATGTGAAAAACCTCAAGGGAATAAAAATAAATTTAATTGCATGAAACATTGAGTCTAGATAATGAAACATTGTTTTAATTATATAGTTATAAACTAGCTGTTAAAAAGACATCTACAGTTGTGATCTGAATGTTATTTGGACTCTGATAGAACCAACTTGTTTTTAGTGAATAGTAATATACCAATATTAATAGTAATATACCAATATTAATAGTAATATGAATAGTAATATGAATAGTAATTTGACACATTATGAATAGTATATCATATTATTATTTTAAATTTCAAAGGTTATAAGATAATGAGATCTTGATTAATTTTTCAAAGTTATATAAAATGAGTTATACATTTAAAATTTTAATTTTTAGTATAAATTATGATTTTATTTAAAAAAAATTAATCATATATTGAAAATTATTTTAAAAAAGTGGAGATATTTTTGATTCTACATGTTGGAAAATGGTTAGGGTGATTACTTTGGATTTTTATAGGATAGTTGAATTTCCAGTGAAATGAAACAATACACATTTATGTTTTTGGAATGCTGAATGACATCATAACGATGTACTAAAGATGTAATAATTCTGGTAAACAATTAAAAATTTCAGTATAATATGAGGTGTTCTAAGTGGCCAATACTGTGGGAGAAAACCTGAGGAAATCCCATGGTTTAGAAAATACTACTAATGAGGTCTCCCTTGAAGTTAATTAAAAACTCCATCACTTTCACAATAAAAATGGCCCTCACCACCTCTTCATATCAAACCTCTCAAGTTTTGGAATTTTTTAAATTCTTCCCAATCCACATCCCACGGTTCTTCCCCACGTCAAAGACCTACTGGTCTCATAAAAATTCAAAAATCAAAGGCCTTAAGGAGGTGCTCTAGGAGAAAAGATCAAGAGGTAAGAATCCTCTTTCATTTTGTTCAGTATTCTTTTCATTTCTTTTCCTTTTCTTACAGTACCTTTATATACCCTTGTCCAAGAGTAATGAAAGCTCTATAATCTTATATAAGATGTATTTTATCTTTTTTATTGAAATATTAATCACCATTATTTCTCCCCTCTACCTCTTATTCTAAAAATAAAAAACATCATTCGTGATTTGTCGATTTACCAAAATCATGGATGATGTGTCCTAAATTTAAATTTCATCCTACAAATATTGTGTTAAAAACCATTTTAGTGGTTATTATTTAAAACAATATGATATTAAATCTTTGTGTTCTATATTTTACTTATACACATAATATTAAAGGTATATGATGAAACAAGTTCGTGATTATCGAAGAGCCGCCAAAATGATCTAAATGAATACCACTAATGATTTGTTTAATGAATCATCCACATACCAAAAATTGTTTTTGAATCATTAAACATTATGGGAAAATATTAACATCTTATCATTCCCATTATGTATTTTCTTTTCCATTTTATAAGAGAATCATTTTTGAACCAACCATGGGAATCATGTATAGAACGCACCCGAAACAATGGAAATAACAAAATATTATTAATAAAAGGTTTAAATGATGTTATAAATTTATCATTAATAGTTTTATAAACATGAATATGTTTTTATAAAATATTAAAAACACTATTTTAACCATTATACAGGATTTTTAGACATGTTTAATGTAAGACAAACCCGAGGTAACGATATTATTTACCAAATTTTCATTCGTTAGTTAAGCTTCTATTTCTTTGATTATATGGTACTAAGATTATATTTGCAATAAATTTAGTTTATATTATTATATATTATGTGTATTTACATTATTTAAATATATATCTTTCATTCAACTAATTCTCACATGAAATATATGATTTTTATAATGTAATTTACTTTAAAAATACTCTTTTAATTTTTTATTTTATAAAATGAAAAAGAAATGTTTTAATGAAATTATCAATGTTTTATGATTATAATATATTTCTTGGTGTTTTTTAGGAATAATGGTTAGACCTATATCTCACTCTAATGCATTGTGTATGTGTATGTTTGAGGTCAACGGTATGGTTACTCCAAGTGTAATTGCAATGGTTACATCATAAGCTGGCCAAGAGGTTTACATTATAAAGTAGTTGTGAGGGTTATAAATAATAAGGTATCCACGAGGGTTACAATATCATTATTTAATTACCTAATATACGATTATGGTTTTATATAGGGTTTTTAATGTTTTATGGAAATCATATATTTCACTAAGTATGTATTTATGGGTGACAAGTATGTCTTAGTGAAAATGATTTCATGTGTTAATAAGTATTCATGGACTAATGTTTTATTTCCAACATATTATATTCCTTACTAAGATTTTTATGCTCATAGGATGATTTTAAATTTTTTCATTGGTTATAAGGATCTTTATGAGAAATAATTATGTTAAGCTAATTGTTATGAATATTTTTCAATGAAATAATGTTGTTGTTTTGTGTTAAACAAATTATGTTTTGGTAAAGATGGATACTTTTTTAAGGTTACCCAATTTTTTTTCTTATGGTCTTATATATATGAGTTATGTACTAACTTTGTAAAATTATTAACAGAAAATATCATTGGGAATGTATGGAAGATAAATCTAGTTGGAATAGATAGATTGTGAAATGTTTAAGGTCAGGTCCTTGTAGTAGGTATCAGAACATGGGTTTGATAATTTTTATAGTTATTATGTAGTTAATAAAACACAATAAATGATTTTTAAATGATTTTTATCCTAAAATGATATAGAGTTTATATATTACCATGTTTCATTATCTTTGATATGTCTATTCAACATGGTTTTCCGTTGAAGAAATAGGGAAGTCAGAGTTGGAAAGAACTGAGATGATGATATCTTTTTGAATCAACAACTGAGAATGTTGGGAAAAGGAACCACATATATTGGGGTAGTAATGGATTATCTTACTTAAGAAATATATGTTCATGGTATCCATGAATGAGAATAACTTGAGCTACTATAGAAAACATGATGATAGTGATACATGTTTTGGGCTAACACACCCTGCTTTTAGTAGATCTTCAAACTCAGTAGTGGCTGATGGATAAATTAAATCCCTTGGAAAGATATTTGATGTTATGGGATGTTTATATGATCAATAAGTTAGTATTTAAATATATAATTTTGAAATTTATGTTGATCCATGGTGGTCAATGGTCAATAAAATGAAGTATAGAGAGAATATTGAAGCCTTAGATTGGGATGAATTTAAAAGTCTTTTCCTTGAAAAATATTTTCCTAAGGTTGTTTAACATAGGATGAAGAGGAAATTACTTGAATTGAGGATTGTGAGGGAATATTTAGTTGTCATGTATGAAACAAAACATCAGCTGACTAGAAAGGTATACTACAAATCTTATTTGGGATATTGATAAAAATATATATCTATTTTACCAAGGATTGAAACCAATATACTAAAGGGATTGTCCTCCCTAGAATTCAAATGTTATAAAAAACATGTCTGATGTGCTAAGAGGGTTTAAATGGTTTTTTTTGTAATTATCGCATGTATATTGAGAACAAAGAAATAAGAGGTCCAGATGAAAAGATATCTGTAAGAACCAATCAACGAAATTTTATTCTAAGAATGTTCAATGTCCAGTTTGTGAAAAATGTGGTAAAAAAGAACATTGGGGAATGCCTTACTAAAAACTCAGAAGTATTTTCATTGTGGTATATTGGGAAATATGGGACGAGATTGTAATTAAAATGATTTTAATATTAATTCTAATATGAAAACTCTAATGTGATTCAAATGTGGTGTGGTGGTACATTATGAAAATGCATTCCCAATGTAATATTTGAGTGATTAAATGAAACTAGACTAAAATCTAAATTTTTTAGTGAGATCCTTTGAAAATATGTTAGTATAATTCAAGCCATAGACTAAAGTGATATCAGATAAATTTTTTATTTATATATATTTTTCTAAAGTCTTGTTTGATGCGGGCTATAAGAATTCTTTTGTTTCTATGAAATATTATATTAAATTGAAAATTTCACGTCATGAAATGAGACTAGAACATAAGGATGAAACACGTTGGGGAAATGTTACATTAAAAAGAAATTTTATGAATCTTCTTATTGATGTGGAAAGACATTAGCAGAAAACCATGTTATTTTTCCCTTAGTAGAGTTTGCTATCATTCTAGGTATGACTTGGATTTCTTTTTATCATTCTAGGATCAATTTTGGAGCTAATGAAGTTGTTTTTTAGAAATCGGTTTTGTTTGTATACAATAACAAACTGATAAAATAGATAACATATCAGGAAGATAAGAATAATTTGAATGATGGAAATGAAAGTTATCTTGCTCATATTGTTGAAAATAAGAGAACTGTTCAGATTAATAATATTACAACGGTAAATTAATATCATTATGATTTTCTGGATGAGTTACTCCATGTTATACCTAATCAGGAAGTTGAATTCACAATTGATAGATTTCCTGATTCTAAGACAATTTAATATCCACCTTATTGAATGGATCAAATGGAACATCTTCAATTGAAAAATCAGTGGTCCGAGTTGGTTGATAAAGGATTCATTCATTCTAGAACATCACCATGATGTGATCCTATTTTTTTCATTAAAAATATAGTTTCATTATACATTTAATTAATTATAAATCCTTGAATAACATTTCTTTTAATAATATTTAACCTTTTGCAAAAATTGATGAATTTATTGATTAGATCCAAGGAGCTCGATATTTTTACATGATTGACATCAGATCTGGGTACCATCTACTAAAGGTGAAGTAGGATGAAATTATAGAAACAACTTTTTGAACTTGATATAGTCATTGTGAATTTATTTCAATACCATTTGTGTTGATTAATGCACCTTTTGTCTTCACAGATCTTATGAATAGAATATTTCATGATTTATTGGATATTATTTTAGTTGTGTTTATTAATGAAATTCTGGTATAGTCTAGATGTAAAGAGGAGCACAAAAACATCTAAGGGTTGTTTTTTAGACTATAACAGAATGTAAGCTATATGGAAAATTCACCAAGTGTGAATTTTGGATCCAATAAATTTCTTTCCTTGATTAAATTATTTCTAAATATGGTAGATCATTTGACAATGATAAAACAATACATGTTGAAGAATGGACAAGACCAAAAAAGATAATCAAGATTTTTAGTTTTATTAGTTTAGACGACTATTAAAAGAGTTTTCTTTAAAACCATTCATGGTTATCTAGTCAATTGACTATGTTAACTCGAACAGAAGTTAAATTCACCAGGACAAAAGAATGTGATCATTGATTTAAGGAATTGAAAACAATAGTAGTGAATGCTCCAATTCTGACCCAACCTTCCATAAATAATTAGTTATTCATCTAGAGTAATGCATCATTGATGGGACTTAGTAGTGTGTTGATTAGTATGATTAGGTTTTAGTGTAGTCATCATAGACAGATAGAATTATGAAAGTACAGAAGGAAGATAGGGAGTTATAAAAAAAGGTATAATTGTATAAAATTGGTATTTTGCAAGAATTTAACATTCATAAGGATTGTTCTGTAATATTTTCAAAGAGATTATGTTTTCCTTGAAATTCTCAGCTAAAGAAAGCATTTTTCTGAGAAGCTTATTGTTCTTTATTAATAGTTCATCCTGGAAGTAAAAAGATGTACATATACCACCATAATATTACTGGTGTGATGGAATTAAAAAAGATATTGAATATTTTACCATGAATGGTTTGACTTGTCATCATTTTAATGTAGAGTGGAAGTTACTAAAGATGATGCTTAATATTTCAATAGTTCAAAGTGAAAATTGGAAAATATATCCATAGACATCATGGTGTGACTGCCAAAGACTTCATGAGTTAATAATGAAATTCGGGTTATTATAGATAGATAGATTAAATCATCTCATTTTCATTACCATTCAAGATATAATGCCTTTGGATCCAATTTATCGATATTACCACAAAGAGAATTTTTGTTTACATGGAGTCCATCTTTCTATTGTATCTAACTCTGATCCAAGGTTCACTTATTACTTTTGGAAAGGCTGTCAAAAGTTGGTAGGAACAAAATTAATTTTTTGTACAAATTTTAATCCTCAATCATATGGGGAGTTAGAATAAATAATTCAAACTATGGAGGAAATGCATTTAATTTGGTCAATGTACATCCAAATAAGTTGTGATAAACATCATTAATTAGTTGAGTTTAATTATAATAATAATTTTCATTATAGTATAAAAATTCCACCATTTGAGGCATCATACAAGAAGCAGCATCAAACATTATCTTTTTGTGATAAAGTCAAGGAAAAAAGTTTATTAGACCATAATTAGTAGAGTGAGTGGATGAGAAAGTAAATATGACTTAGAAACACATGAGGGATACTTAGAGTTGGCAAAAAAGTTATGAAGCCAATAGGAAGAAATAATTTTCATTCAAGTTAGGTGGTCATGTCTTTCTTATAATCTCACCATGGAAAAGTGTTAAGCATTTTGGAATGAATGTAAAGTGATGTCCAGGGTTCATTAGAACTTATGAAATCTTGAAGAAAGTTGGACAAGTTAACTAGAGAAGAGATTTTCATCTAACTTAATCTCATGTACATAATGTTTTTCATATATCGATGATGAGAATGTATGAGCCAGATTAATCACAAATTTTGAGCCCATAAGTATTTCAGTTGTAAGAGAATGTTTCATATAAAGAGAAAACTCTTCAAATTCTTTATCCAAGAGAAAATGTATTGTGGATTAAGGTAATACACTGGATAAAGATTTTGTGGAGAAACCACATGGTTAAAGAAGGAACACTAGAATCTGAAAATAGTATGAGGAAATGGTTCCCTAACTTGTTTAATATGTAAATAAAATTTCAAGGATGCGATTTCCAAAAGGTGGGGAAAATTTAACACCATGAGGTTTTGAAAATAAATTGAAATGCATGAAAAAATGAGTATCTAAATAATAAAACATAGTATTTAAGTAGTTTTTTATCAAATAGCCGATAAACATAATTTTTCTTCTTCTATGATTTGAATTAAAAAAAATGGACTCCTACGGTTGTGATTAGTATGTTATTTTGAGTCTGAAAGAACCAGCATTTTTTAGTGAATAATAACATACCCTTATGAATAGTACATTAAATATTAGTACAAACCAAATGAATATTAAATGATATTATTATTTGTTTCTTATGGTTATATGATAATAATATCTAGATTAAATTTTCAAAGTGATATAAAATGATTTATAGTTTTAAAATTTTAATTTTTTAAAGAAATTATGATTTTATATAAAAATTAAATTAATCATATATAGAAATTTATTTTCAAAAAATAGAGTTCATTTTTTAATTCTACAATTTGAAAAAAGTTTGTAGTGTTTTTTGGGATTTTTTTAAGATGGATGAATTTTCAGGGAATATTAGAAATATAGATTTATGTTTTATGTGTGTTTAATGACATCATAATGATGTAATAATGATGTAAACCTTCCCATAAACTCTTGAGTAATAAAATATTATATGAGGTGTCCCAAGAGTCTAATACCATGGGAAAAAACCATGTGAGGGCCCTTGGATTTTTAAATACCCCTAATGAGGTTTCCATCGAAATTAATTAAAAACTCTATCACATTCACTATAAATAACACCCTCCATCGACCTCTTCTTCTCACACCTCACAAAAATTTATAATTATTTGAATTATTCCTAATCCCCTTCCCACGGTTATTCCACACTTAAAAGACCTAATAGTCCCACCAAAAGGCCAAAACCAAATGTATTAAGGAGGATCTCAAGGAGAAGATATCAAGAGGTAAAGATCCTCCTTCATTTTCATGTGTTTTCATTTAAATTCTATTTCTTTTCCAATACTCACTAAATATACCCTTATCTAATATACTTGAAAGCTCAATAATTGTATATATTATTGATTTTTTCATGTTTATGAAAAATGTTATCATCATCCATCCTGTCCTCTTCCACTTATTCTAAAAATAAAAACACCATCTGTGTTGTGTCAATTTACCAGCATCATGGATGATGTGTATTCAATTCCCATAAATTCATTCAATGATGGTTTTAAAATTATTATAATAGTATTTTTTAAAATATTCTGACATAACCTCTCTTATGTAATTTAATTAAATTATACACATAAAATTAATGGTATATGATGAAACAGGTTTATGATTATTGAAGAACCATGAAAATAATCTAAACGAATATCTCTAATGATTTATCTAATGATGAGTACTCATACCAAATAACCAAAATAATTTATGAAATAATTTAACAATATGTAAACCTATTGACTCCATTTTTTCCACTTCTGGAGATTCTCTTCCATTCGATAAGAATATACATTATGAACCGACTATGAAAATCATGTAAAGCACGCACCCAAAACAATAGAATTAATAAACATTTATTAATAAATTAGTAGAATAATGTTATATAATGATCATACAAGGTGTTATAAACATGAATATATATTTTTTAAATGTTAATAACTCTATTTTAAACATTATACATGATTTTTAGACTAGTTTTAAGTAAAATTTACTCGAGGTATGGGAATTCATAACCCAATTTTTGTTCTTTGGGTTAACCATATATTTCCTTGATTATGCGGTAATGAAAATATTTACATAGGGAATTTAGTTTAAATTATTATGTATAATGTGTATTTACATTATTAAAAAATATTACTTTCAGTCTATTAAATCTCACATCAATTATATTATTTTTTTAAAGGACATTCCTTTACAAAATCCAAATTTCTTTATAATAAAATAAATGTCAAAGAAATGTTTTATGAAATTATACATGGTTAATGATTATGTTATGGTTATTGGGAATTTTTTATGAATAATAGTGGGACCTATATATCCCTCTAATGCATCATGTATCTCTATATTGGAGGTTTCCCATACGGTTACTCCATGTGTAACTATGATGGCTACACCACAAGGTATTTGTTAGGGTTATTTTGTAAGGTATATGTGTGGGTTACAAATCATAAGGTTTCTAGAATAATTAAAATATAATTAATTCCCCATTACAACCTTATGGATTTATATATGATCTTTAATGTTTTATGGAAATTTCTTATTTCACCAAGTAAGTATTTATTGGTTAGAAGTATGTATTTGTGAAACATATCTCATATGCTAATAAGTATTCATTGAATAACGGATCATTTATTTATTTTTTTTATCCCTTACTGAGCTTTTTATGCTCATCTAATGATTTAAAATGTTTATCATAGGTTATAAGGATCTGTAAGAGAAATAAGTTAGTAAATTTAATTTTTATAATTTTTTTTAATGAAACCATGTTTTTGTTTTGTGTTAAAATTATTATGTTTTGGAATATGTTGATATTGTTTTAATGGTACCCAATTTGTTTCTTGGGTGTTGAAATGTTTGATTTATTTATTAAGTTTATAAAACTCTAAACTGAAAAGATCATTGAGAATGTTAGGAAGTTAAATATAGTAGAAATATAAAGATTAAGTAATTTTTATGGTTGGTTCCTTATAGGATGTCCATAAAAATATCATCCTACTTCCATACAAGAAAGCGGAAATGTTACGAGAAACTAGTGTGTCTCTGGTGTTCGTCCTTAATTTTCTAACAAGTGAAACAACATGAAACAAAATCTATAATCAATCACCACATTCGTGACCACCATTACTAATGAGTCATGTTGCGATACATCTTGGTATCCCTTTTTTTAAGGACCTTCATAACTGGTTCCCACTATCCCTCAACTAATGCCTATGATAAATCAGAACATACATGCTATTAGGGAATCACAAAGACCCACTAAGAGATTAATAATACTGAACTAAGGTCTCCCAACCACAATTAATTCTACTTAATAATTTGGACATGGTCGTTGTATCCTTCTAGAGCCTAACTATATCATATAAAGATGATTAATCTTTGATCAAAATGAAGAAAAACTATCCTCTAACCTCTTCCACTATGAAACTTATCATAGTAAATAAACTCATCATGGAACACTCCTCAACCAATTACTTCACAACTTCTTTTGTTATGTTTTTCTCAATGAATCAACAACCACATTACCAATCTCAAGAGTGTATGAAATATCAAAAATAAAATGTCTAAAGATACTCCACCAAGTATATTTTTCTATATTTATATACCTTTAATACCATTATGCAGTGAACTAACATTTGTTAATGAGATAAGAAAACCAATAAGGCCTTCCAAAATGGTTATGTGAAGAATGATAATGATAATAACTCACATATAAAAAAACATATAACCGGAGTAAATCCTGGAAGAATGAGATAATTCTTTGAACTAAAAATTCCAAGGAAAGACAAATATAGAAGAAATTACGAAAATACAAGACAGAAAAGTTCCCATGTGACCAACCATCACCTATAAACCGTTCTGTAGTGAAGGTAATAATTAAACGATAAGACAACATGCTATATAATTAAAATCCTTTTTCATGAGTCCTGTAAAAAAATGTCTACCACAACCTAAAAGAGAATGTTGGGTTTAATCACAAATCATAGTAAGATACCACAATATATTATATAAAACATCTAATATAAATAATATAGATTCTCCATAATTTTAAATAGAAATATTTTTACATACTATTTTCAGTAATCTAACCCCATATGTAAATGATTTTCATTAGGTTTTACACAAATTAATTTCACATTAAAAAATTAAAGAAGATGAAAAGCATAAGTGATAAATCATGAATGCATACTTACATACCATAAGGATACCATGAAATCAAATATATATGAAGAAATCTAGTATTTGAAACCATGTTATAGAACGTCATGTCAAAAAATTCATGAAACAATCAATGACAAAAATCCATTATTTGATAAATAAAAAATAAATGTAAATGCACTCCATATTGGGACATAGCCTATAGGAATTTATAACAGAAATAAAATATCCTAAAAAATATTAATTTGGTGCCAAAATATATTGACTCATTTCATGGTCCATCAATATACCAATAGTAACCCATAGTAGTTCGACACTATCTTTGGACACCTATGTTCTTTTCCTGAGACACCCATGGTTCCCAACGTTCCATGTATATAATAATCCATTTAAAACCCTTTCTACCATTTATAAAACATTTTTAAATCAATGAAAATATGAATATGTGTTTTAAACCTCATTTTTGAATCAAACCCACAATTCAATTATTTAATCACACACTTGGCATGGAAAAAATATTTTTAAATAAAAAACCATTAAAAAAGTCTTACTTGTATGAAGTCACAAGAAACCGAAAATAAAAACTTGTAAATGAATAAAAATATTAATTTTACCAGAATGATAAAAATTCATAGAATCAACTCAATGGACAGAAACACCTACCTCAAAATAGAGGTAAAAATATTCTCCTTCCAAAATAGATATTGAGGAATATTAGATCAAGTCCTCAATGTCCTATATCCATAATAATAGACATCAATCCACCAAAAAACCCATTAGATATAGCATCACAACCCAATTCAGTTGCAATAGAATGAAAAGAGAATATATCTTGTATAGAGATACAAAGAAAAGATGAAAACATATCAATCACAACATTCCTCAAGATAATACATCCTGAATAAAGGATTTTGTCTAATAATCCCTTGGGAAAAGAATCTATCAGATAAGGGAATTTTATGGATGAGGGAAAATAATATTAGGGTGTGGTAATTCATTTAAAGTACATGAAAAAAAGTGTAGAACCCACTTTTTAAGAGTATAGAGGGGTCACTTGGTTTTCTAAATAAGTCCTCACTACTAAATCAGATGCACTCCTTAACTGTGCAACCTTATTGCCTATGATTTCTTGGGGTTTATGAATTTCACTATGGGATTCACGGTTAGAATAACTATTATATATAACCATGAGACACTACATAACCACCACTATACAACATTTATGGTTCACCGTTCATGTATCACGAGTTTTTTAACCATTTATATACCATGTGAAATTCCATTGAAACCTAATAGATATAAACAACATGGTCATCACAAGGTTAAACTAAAATTTATCCTTAACCATGAAAATTCAAAGTTTCTATCCAATTACATTGATTTAAAACTATGATTCCCCAAATATTTCTGGGATACAAAAGATAAAAACCATGGCTCTACTAAGGTGTACCGGTGACTTGGAGCACATCATAGAATGTATGATATTTTTATAGATCAATATAATTATAGTTCTAGTTATATTTTTATTCTCTACCTTTGATTAAAATAACAAAAGATTAGTGTCATTGACCATTAGAACCCTTATGAATGAAACATATTTACAAATTACTAATTTTAATGTGGACACTTGAATTGTTCTATATAGTGTCATTAAAAGGCTTAAAGATATTAAAATATATGAAATAAAATTATTTTTATCAGTATAATATAATATAAATAATATTTATTATGAATTTATATGACATGTACGACTGAATTAATGTTAATATATCCATGTATGGTATATGTTTTATAAATATAATACAAATATAGAGATGTCATAAAAATACATCACTAAATCACTACATGTTAAATTCAATTAAATAACAACCAAAAATTTCCTGACCATGGATGATTAAATGGATATTTCTTACTTATCAGAGCATCAATAATGTATCTTTATTAAGGATAATATGGTTAAAGTTACCTAAATGTGTATGTTTTGTGAAACTTAAACAATATAAAAAATTGTATGTGCAACTAGTGGCATGTTTTGGAGTATATTTATGAGATAAATTTGCAATGTTTTGTTTGCTCAGTATTCATTGAGGTGTATGAGATAAGATTAAAAAAAGCATCCAAAAAATATATGTTTTATGGGATGTGTCAAGCCAAGTTATGTCATATAACAATATGGTTGTTTTGTACTAAATTATTAATTTTAATAATTATTATTTATTTTAAGTATTTTAATGAAAATTATATTGAAAATAATAAAATACATGATGAAAGAAAAGAATAATTTTTTATATATATTCATAGAATTATACACAATCTAATGTTTTTAATTCTGATTAGTCCTAGAGAATGAAAAATTTAATAGTTATAACTACATTGAATGGAATTGTAATATCATAATTTTTCCCAAAAAGAAAGATAAAATATTTTTTCTTTATAAATCAATCATAGTTTAGTATACATTGAATAAAAATATTATGGATAAGAAATATTTTAATAATAATACTAAATATTATGTATACGTAACATACTTAATGCCAAAAAATGAAGATTTATAGGCATCATAATAAATATGAATCAATGAATACTTTCAATATTATTTAAGACCTTATAGTTTACTATCATGTTAATGCAATAATGTAATGGTATGATGCATCAATGTCATTTTTCAGGTGAAAAATATCATAAGGTACTTCTATTTCATCTCACCTACAATTTTTTTGAGCATATAAATAACATCCCTAGTCATCAATTCAATCTCAAGAAAGTTATGGACATTGATGAATTCCAAAAACCAATATTATGATAATTTATTCAACTCATTAATAATTTTAATATGTAAAATACGGATTATAGAATCCTTAAGATTATCAGTATTTTGAGCATAATAGAACAAAACCTATAATGGTCACACCCTATCATAGTGATATGTAATGTAAAAGGTTAAGTATTGGAGAATAATGATAAAATTATAGTGAAGTTAAAATTATTGTTCTTTTCATTGTAACATTGAAAATTCATTATCATGATGAAGGCATAATGTTACATTCAAAAATTAATTACGCATTGGATGTATAATTTCACTATGTACCTAGATACTTCTAATGATAAAAGTGGTGATGGAATAACCCATTATGTATTTTTTATATTAAAATTAATTTTCCTATCATAAAATCTTGGGTATTAGATGTTGAATCTGAATTATATATTTGTGGTAATATGTATTTTATTAGATAATACAAGAATTTTATTAAAGGATAAGACAACCTATGAATTAGTAATTAAGAATAAGCTTCTCTATTAATCAATGGGACTATGAATCTATATACCTCATGTGAGGTTTTATTATTTCTAGAAGATATTATCATTTAAAATCAATAAAACTGAATTCAAATTCATTACCATTCATAGATAAGAAAGTTTTTTCATTTATAATAATAAATATCAATATTAATTTTTATATAATGAACCATTTGATAGTTCTAAAAACATGATTAACAACATATATATATATATATATATATTGGATGTTGACAATCAAAAATATAATTAAAAAATTAGAAGCTTATAATAAATGATTTAAATCCCACATATCTTTGTAATTCATTTTTATATGATATAAATACAAAATCTATCCAATAAGTCCATAATGAAGGATTATTATATTTAAATAATTATGAATCTTTTAAAGTTTAGGAAAAATATTTACCTAGAAAAAATGTATAATCTCATTTTATAGGTGAAGGAAAAAAAGTCCAAACAAATTTATGTAAAAACTAATGTTTTTGGGTTTTAAGTACTATATATCAAAGTGTATTTAAGTATTTTGTTACATTTATTTGTGAATTAAAAAGGTATTGGTGAATCTATCAAATGAAAAACATTTATAAATACAGTAAAACATAAATAGTATTAGAAAGTGAAATAAAAAATAATCCTAGAAAATTTCATAAAATTTCTAAATATGGTTTAAGTGGAGAATATTTTAGACAATAGTTTCATATCTATCTTCAAGAATTCATTATGGAATGATAACCCTATAAAATTTGAGAATAATTATTTAATGGTGTATCCATAATGTGTATGAAAACTCTTTTAAAAATGGTTTATTCAATAAAAATCCATATATATTTTGTTATTTTATTTTGGGGCTAAGTTCTATAATTAAAATCATTTACACTAATCCATGTTCCATAAAATTCGTTAAGAAAGACACCAAATTTGATACAGAAAATATTGTGTCCATATATATATTTTTATAGATGATTTGTGTTTCATGTCATATATATGATGTATAACATCATGAAAAGAAGAAATAACAATATTAATCTCTATTTTATTTTTATCTAAAAGTGATAGTGGGTTATTAGCTATATAATATGTTATATCACTATTTTCTTATGGTTAGATATGAAATATTTCTAGAAATTTAAATTATAACTTATATAGTTAGTGGGTGTAAATTTTAACCTAACGGTAATCAAATAAAACAAGATGATATCATTATTAAGATAGATTATTCAGAAACAGAAATGGTTGTGAAAGAAATACCAACTCATTAAGCACAATATAGCGAGTTATACATTACATACATAGATATTGATTCAAAAGTGATAAATATTCATTAGAAACATAAAAATTCATGAAAGGACCTTATCTTTATAGCGTCTTTAGAAAATGGGAAATATTAATGATGAGTTTATATGACATCCACATTATATCTTTCTTATTCCATCATGACTAGACCCCTTTTTGACATATATCACTTAATAACCTTCTTCATGACTTTGGGAAGAGAAACACATTAAAAGGAGAGTTCAGATTCTTAGTAATGGTAAATAGGGGGAAACTAATAATATCATAATCATAACTCATTATAACATATAATTTGAAAATATTATCCCACATTTTAATGATTGTGATATCATTTCATGGGAAAAATCATAGAAGTTCATAAGAATCAATGAATATAATCCCAAAATTCATAATGTATGTCATGAATTTTTTTGGAATAACCATAAGAATATAAAATCATTTAATATTATCCAATTCTCATTTCCAAGACCATTATAGTTGATAAAATCTATTACTGAAATGGTCTAACTCCATGTTGGAGCCCTGTATTACTGAACCATGATCATATCCCATTTCAGATTTGTCTTTCTAATGAGATATAAATCTTTACCCATTTCATTAGATGGAGATATAGGTCCATCTAATCTCATACTAAATGTTTTCATACACATGCAACAAAATCATAAATCATTCATCATAAAATAACCCATGGAATAAAATGGTATTCTTAAATATCATTCCACCATTACATAATCCATGTAAAACAAATGGATTTCGTAAATTGTAATTCATAAAAAAATATAAAAAACAATAATAATGGGTATTTTATACTTAAAAAACAATTATATAATTACATCCTAGACGGAATATAATTTATATTGAACACGTGAGATTAATTCTAGTGTAAATTATCCTTTATTCTTCAAAAAAAATTCATTTCACTAAATTCAACAAAATTTTATATGATTTTTTAAAATAAATATAAAACAACGTAAACTAATATTCAATAAAATACAATTTTATTGAAAAATAAAAACCCATCTGGACATATAAGTTAAAAGAAAACATTCTTATCGTAATTTTGTTCGATAAGTCAAAAAGTTCCTTTATCGAAAAATGACAAAATTTTATTTTTCATATCATTTAATATAAATTTAACAATTTTTTAAAATTTAATTTAAATAATTTTATAAGGATAGAGAGAATATTTTGGAATAAAATTTTTGGAATCATGGGCATAGATGATAAATATAATCCTGTATATATTTACGTATAAACAATCTCAGATAACAATGAGATAGAAAAATTATCCATTAACTAATGCATGATAACATTTATATGTATCCAAAACTCATTTATAATGATTTAAATAATTTAATTTACTTATTATGGATCCAAAATAATTTTTATGATATCATATATGATCATATTATCATTTTTTGTTTGTAACATTATCTCTCACCCATCGGGTATTAACTTCATTATTCGTTTATGCATGTTTTGTCGGATATGTTATTATTAATCTTCTTAAGTTATAGATATATCATTTAATAATTTATTATTTTATAATATATATCTTATGTAATCATTTAATTCATAAATATAATCTTGTTTTAATGAATATCATGTTGAATGAATCACATCGCATCGTAGAAATGGTAGGTCATAAGTATGAGAAAAAGTATCATCCCCATAATTATTGAATTGTATTGAAGTAGATAGTGTATAATATTTCAGAATAAATATAATGTTATAATAATACAATTTAGTGATTATTTCATTCAATATATCAATCTATGTATAGCGGTGGTTAAAAATAGATTACACCATGGCATGGAGATGGTAATTCATACATAAGCATGCGTGGTGATTTCGTTTTTCATAGGATGGATTGAAGGTAGAATATGGTGGTTACATAATCATAAAAAATTGAATTATATAAGTGTTAATGGAATTATTACACTATAATAAAACAACTCATGAGGAAGAAATATATGAAGAACTAAGTTTGAAAGAATCGATATAGGAGATTACCTCTTCTTCAACAAGTTCCCTCTAAATCTTCTCATAAATCCCTGGAGATGTACTTTTAAGATAACCATAACCACAATAATGTTACTATAAATGTTGATAATGGAAAATTTAATGGGATATATGAGATTTAATTCTCAAAGAGTTTTGAATAAATGAGGAATTATGTACACTTTTATAATTGAGGTGAGAGAAACTTTTGGAAACTTCAAATCAATATTAATTTATAATATAATAAAATGACATATAAAACCTCCAAAATGACCCAATATAGAATATGAGAATATATAGGGTTGTAATATCACCCATAAATAAATTTTAGACAATTATTTAGGCCAATTTAAACATTATCATTTTAATTAACACTTAGTTATTCCATTTAATTTTTAACTATGGTAACTAATGTTTCAATATTTAAAAGGTAAAATATTTACTTATTTAATGTCAAATAGACCATAAATAAATACCTTAAAAAATGTATGACCTATAGTAATTATTATATATTTTAAAAAAATATTTTATGATTTTTATATATGTTAATATAAAATTTACTTGGATAATCAATCAATAGTTTTAATTTTCATAGTATTAAATTTATTATTTTTAAAAAATATTAAGATAACAAGTTAACATTGATAAAACTATATATTAATATTACTAAGTGGTAAAGGTAATCCATAAAATTTATTGGACCTATTAATTAGCCAAAATTATTTTTATTTAAATATTTTTTTATATTTTTTTGATAATTTCCCTTAATCAAATAATCCCTACAATATTTTTTTAATATCTAATATAATTATTTATTGATTAAAAATAAAATACCATGAAAAAGATAAATCCTATATATTTTTGAAAAATACCTATAATTAAATATATATTTTAAAAAATCAAACCTTAAAATTTTTATATTAATTTAAACATGAATGTGATAACTTTAACATGACATTAAATGAAATATTATAAGCATCATAATCTTTCCTCTATGGATCAAAATTATAAATAACTCGACCCACATGTGATTTTAGTTATTATAAACTCAAATAATATGATTTGGTTAGGTTTTTTTGTCTTTTAATGGTATTTATGATTTTAATAAAAAGTAGTTTATTGATTTTCCTTCAATTTAAATTTATTTTCATCATTAATATATATACCAATAGGGTAAAAATTTATTTCCTAAAAATTAAAAATAAATTACCATGATAAATAAAAATATTTTATATTTAAAATGAGTTTTTTTAATTGAATTTATCTTCTATATAACCATATATTAAAAAATATTATGTTACTAAAAGTTTAGTGAGACATGTTTCTCTATTCTTCAAATAAAATGAATTAAATTTAATATTCTCATCCATGTGGTTCCAAAGGATACCATTTATACCCAAGGATTATTTATATAAAACAACTCATCCAATGATTTTAGGAAAAGTGTTAGAGTAATTTTATAGTATTATTTTTACCCTTGATTACCCAATTTACTCTTATTCTATATTAATAAAATTATTAAAGTTACTATACATAATGAGAAAAAAATAATAAAAGAATATTTATATAATATGTATATAATGATTCATAATATGGAATCCATTTTTCAAAATTCAAAACATAGAAGTTGCAGTAATTATTTTTAAATTAATCCCATTGTCAGAAATAGAGAAAGTGTTTTAAGTGTTCAAACATTGCAAAAGATTGAAATATTTTAACATTTAAATTCAATGTAAAATTAAGGACGATGACCTAAATTATATTAAATTATAATAATATATAGTATTTAGACTTTAAAACCATTTAGTAAATTAATTTAACCATATAAATTATGTTATTGAAAAAATTTGTTTTCGATTAAAATCTTCTGTATTTTTACTATTAATCAAAACTTGAATGTTATCAGAATATATCATAAATTCATCCTAAGTAAATTTTTATTTAATTATTACATTTATGAGTTTTATGTTGTCATATAAAAATTTCTAATGTGTCAAAGTATTTATTTAAAAAGGGTTCTCCATTAAAAGGTGGAAAATTACCTATTTGAAAATATTTGTTTTTATACATCAAATATGGCTTATTCTTATTGTATGATAAAAAATATAAATTGGATGAATATAATTTTTTTTAATAATTATATAACATATATACTTCATTATTTTTATTTACAAATAGTAATTCACTCAATTTATTCCTGTACAGATAATAATATATATTTGATTTATATTTTTCATAAATAATTTATAACCAAGGAATTCACCATACATTTTCATAAGTTAGATATACATATTCCATGTAACCTAACAACAAGGTAATAATGGTCATTTTATTCCAATTGTATCGCTTGGTTCATTTAATCTCACTAATACGTGCAATTTAAGATATTGAGGAATAAAAATTATTAAAGGAAAATATTTCATAAAACATATGATTGTTACATTTTAACGCCCTTAAACTATTTTTTACCTTGAAATTCATTAATTGGATACAAATATATTAGGATAACTCTACCTTATCACATCCTCATGGTCCCACATAGCTTATAAAAATTGATGGTTATGCCATAATACAGTAACCAAGTGAGTGGTCTTATTTCGCAAAACTTTTTTTCTATGATCAAAAATCTATATTTGGTGTTCTTCATAAGAAAGTTCTTTCTTCAATGGTATGACATCATATATTATTACATATGAAGGATCTGGTATGTACTTTCTCAATAAAGAAACATAAAACATATCATGAACAATATATAGATTTGGTGTATGTGCCAATTGGTAAGATACAATCCTAAAATGATCCAAAAATTCAGAAGGATCGATATACATAGGTCGCATAATTACCTTATTTCGAAATCTCATTACTCTATTTTAGGAAGATATTCCAAGAAACACATTTTCATGAACATCAAACTATAGGTATGTTCATCAGTTTTTAGCATAAAATTGTTTTCAAATCTTAGTTGTTCTTATGTAGTGTGGAATGTATCTGAAATTTTAATCCATTTCATCAACAAGATCATGGTCCTAATAGATTTCATTCCCCAAATTCATCCCATAAAGATGGTGTTATGCAGATATTTTCATATAGGGATTCATATATAGCCTTCTAAAAACTATAGTGTATGTTATTATTAGAATAAAATTACACAAAGGTAGGTGTTGATCACAACCGCCTTTGAAGTCCATATAGAAACCACCTAACATGTCTTCAAGTGTTTGAATTATCCTCCCAGACTGACCATTTTGTGGAGGATGATAAGATTTGTTGAAAGATAATGCTTTGTATAGAGCCTATTGAATACTTCCCCAGAACATAGTGGTAAACCTAAAATCTAGACCATACATAATGGAAAGTGGTACACTATGAAATCTTACCACCTAATTTACATATATCATGGAAAGATGATAATGAGAGAAATGCACTCTAATATATATGTTGTATGTTGGCTTCGTAGGATGATAAAATATAACCCATATATAATTACGGCCTTTAGATGTTTTGGAAGGGCCAACAACAAAGTCCATAGTGATGCTTTCCCATTTCTATTTGGGTATGGGTAATGGTTATATCATCCCCATAGACTTCTATATTTCAGCCATAATTTTTAGAAAAACCAAGAACCTTGAGACATTCGGTAACATCTCTCTTCATTCCATCCCACCATAAATTCTCTTTTAGGTCCCATTACATCTTTTTTCTTCCACAATGAATAAATAATGAATAAATATGAGCCTAATCCAATGGATCCTTCTTTAATTATGGTATCCAAGAAAAAAAACTCAGTTCCTGAACCTTATTATTAAACCACAATCAAGGTTAAATTATAGAACATTTATCACATTCACTTTTAGCTATATATCTTCCTTTTGGATATCCTTAATCATGACATGTATATATTTTTGAACATTCATTTGATAAAGATAATATATTTACACTTCCATTAAAATTTCAAGATCCAAACTTTATAAATAAATAAATAATAGATCTTTTGTGATGCTCATCATGGATAGGATAGCATGGTCCTTTCAACTCAAATAATATACCACATTAATTTCATTCCTAGGGAGGTAATGTATTGAAAAGTTGCAATCCTTAATAAATAAAAACAATATAATTTTATGTATAATGATATACTTTTTTTTGAAAATAAACATTAAAAGTTTTATATTTATAACACCTTTCACCATAAAGATGATACCTCCATATCTTTAATGAAAAGAATACCACAACTAACTCCAAATCAATAGTTAGGAAATTGACCTTTGTGTTACATTGATATGGATAGTGTGGGAAGATACACTTTTACAATCAATGATGGACAATAATATTTCTATGATCAATCCTATTTCATCATGGAATCATTCAATCCATATTAGGAAAAGGATTTCATATATACTCAGACTTATATCGATGTAGGGAGTGATTATTCTAAACCACCCCACAAAGAAAAATCATTTTTAGAATCTCTCATTGGATCTACAAATGTATGGAACGTTTTGGGAAAAACTACTACAATTAGGATATCATGGGATGGTTCCATCATAGCAGTTGTGGATCTATATGCAATAAAGTAACGAATGGAGCAATGTATGTTCTCGCCATTGGGTCGTGTTTCTTATGAAAATGGGGAAAATAATTATTCTAATGCCTATCTAAAGAAAAAAATATCTCATTGATGTAGCTTTTTTAATTAGAAGTTAATTCTAATTGGAATGGTTTACTTCCTTGTAATCCTTGGGAGGAAATAGTTTTTGGATGTGGCTTAGTGTTCTAAAAATCTAAACCTCAAAACTGAATTTTTACCTTTATGAATGGAATCCAAAGATTAAACCTTTTAATAAGAGGAACTCTTTTTCTCATGTAAGAACCAGGATACATGGTATTCCATGGGTCTATTGTCATCCCAAAATCCTAAATGATATATCATTAGGAATTGGAACCCCAATGGTGATTGATCAACATACTTTAAATGGTTCATTGTTATTCATTCCAAGGTGTTTATCGAGACTAATATGGAAACCACTCTTCCAGGTAGAGTCTCCTGGGTTCAAAATGAGCACCACTTGAAGGTTAGTTTTGATTTTGATAATCTTCCTCAGTTTATTGAAAATTGAAAATTTTTGGTTCTAGCTTTAAAAAATTTCCATGTTGTCTGAAAGTTGGTTAAGCCTGTCAATAAGAACAGGCCATGGAAGAGATCACTAAGGGTAATACGGTTAATACAGTGAACATTGGTAACATGAATTTGATGTATCTAGATAATGGATTTTAAATATAGCTTGTAGCTGGTCCAAGCACCACATGGAGTCCTTTTGTGGAAGAGGAAGATAAGTAACAGATTTTAGTAGTCACTCCTTTGAAACTGCATACACCACCTGATCTAGAAAAATAGTGAAATCTATCATGTGACTGTGGGTTCTCAATACTATCTTCAAATATTCTCTCCACTACCTTTCCCATTCACGCTGAGGAGTACATGATGAAACATATTTATAATAACCAAAATTAGGCTAGTCACCATTATTTGACATTGGTTGATATTTCAACGGGTCACAAACAGAGTATGGAAATATGGGATGAGATGGGTGATCCTCCTGACCACCAATCTGACACCACCCCTATTAAGTAATTGAAAGAACATGGCTTAGTAAAAATTTAGGAACAATATAATGAGGCTTTAAATGAGACATTTCCTACATCCAAGTCCACAAAAGAAAAGAACTATAGGAAATCAAAAAGAGTATAGAAATAGAGAAAAAAGAAAAGGGCGACTCTACCGCTAATGAAAACCCAAAATAAAGATAAATTTCTTGAACTAGTAGGGAGTATCCAACCCCATCATCAATGATTCCCCCTAGATCCTTGTAGTTAGGTTTAAACAGATTTCATTGGTATCTCTGATCCAAATGAAAACTCATATATCCAAGGAATTCATTTTTATTTGAGAGAATAATATATTATGGTCAATATTCCATCTACTTCCAACCTGAATATAATTTTGTTTTTTCATAGTAGTGTAGCATGGAAAATCCATCTTTGGACCAAGAGGATGAAAAAATCATTACTTACCACATTGATAATTCTAGATGAAATGTATTCTTCTCAAATATTTATTCATTAAATAATTATATTGATAGAAGGTCTCTTTATATGAATTTGAAGAATCTATCTGAATGCATTAAGGAGTATTGGGTGATTATTGGAGATTTTAACACTATTCATTATGCTGATTAAGAAATTGGTCTTGTTGACAACATTGACCATAATAAATATTTTAGATCTCGTTTTGAGGATTCCAACATCATTGAAATAAAAATAATCGGTACTATATTTACCTAGAACATTAGGCACATAAATTGAATGAGAGAATGAAGAATTCATAGTGCCTTCGGTAATGACATAGCTCTTGAAAAGTTGAGATTAATCTCTTATGTCACCTTGGATAACGATAATTCTGACCACCGTCCCATCCTTGTGAGTTTTATTGACAACATGGTGATACATACTATTTCATTCATGATTTAAAAATACTTGGACTACCATTTTGGAGTGCATAAAAAATTTTCAATATATTTCAGGATCATATGAATTCATTCTAAATCATATGATATGCATTTATAATATCAAAATAATCAATATCAAATTAAAATATTGGAGTAAAATAAGATAAATCTTACAAGATGAAGAGATTGATGACCTTTAATTATCTCTTAATGATTTTCATGAATCAGTAACAAGGAATAACTTCTCTGGAGGCATTCATTAAAAATATATGATGTCATCCAAGCAACATTATCTCATCAAGATTAGAGACAAAATTCAAAAATACATCTTCAAAATCAGATTTCTTACTGAGGGGGATAGAAAAACAAAATTATTTAATTCCCCCAAAGAATCATAGGGACCATATTCCTCTCTCACTTTTCAAAGATGGTGATCATATCATTGATGAAAGGTAGGAACTCTCTAATCACATTATTTCTTTCCATAAGAGTCTTTTCAGTGGATCTCAAAAGAATTCAATACTCATATATGGTATCATTCCTAAACTGTTTACTGAGCGTGAAAACTAATTCCATACCTCGATTACATTGGATTTTAAAATCAAGTAAGAAATATTTGTTCTCAAAAAATAATTGTCACTAAGACCATATGGATTTACCAAATAAGTCTTCTAATTTTATTTAGATGTCATTCAGAAAAATGTGTGCAACCTGGTCAAGAACATTTTTAATGGTGGATACTTCACCACGGGTTTCAATGCATAGTTTATTTTCATAAGTCCAAAAGTGGATAATTACAGTAAAATTACCCAACATAGGCCACTTTCTCTCATTAACATTATTCATAAGGTGATTACAAAAAATCATTGTGAATGTATTTCCAGTATATTGGACAAAATAATATCATGGAATCAGTTTGGATTCATCAAAGGGAGAAACATTCATTACTTCTTAATCACTAAATCATAATGTGTGAATCATGTTCAAAATCCCACTAGAGGAGTAAATATTTCTATTAAGCTTGATATCATTAAATCATTTGATACTATTGACTGGGGATTTATAGGCCAAGTTCTCAACAGCTTTAGCTTCAGTATAAAACTCATGGAATAAATTAGAAACATTCTTGGATCTGATTATATCTCTATTATCATAAATGGGTCCCCAAAAGGATAAAAATATTTATCTTTGGGATTGAAGAAATGAGACCATATTTTCTCCATAAACCTTAATATTGTAAATAATTATCTTAGTAGGATCTTACATCATATGATGAACAACAATGAAATCAAAACCATCAGGGCGGTGAGAAGTAAACATACTCATTCAGATTTTATTATTGATGATATTATTATATTTACATCGGTAAACACAAATAACATAAAAAAATCACGAATTCCCTTCTACATTATGAAAGTGTGTCATGACTGGAAATCAGTTTGAGCAAGTCCATCATCTATTTTGGCAAGAGAATTCCATATTTATGGAAAGCATCCATCATTAGTGATTGGGAAATTAGTTAAGGTTCTATACATTTTCCTATCTTGGAGTTTTATTATTCTAGTGTAAACCTTACTCCTATCACATCACAAATGCTTTGAGTCATATCAAATGAACTCTTGCCTCTCAGAAGGGAAATACATCTCAAGGGCAGAAAGTGATTTCTTATTAAGGATGTGGTAGTATCAAAAATGGTGTAATATTTAATGGTATATTCTTGGACAGATTTTTATATTAAATCCATTATCTCGATCATGAGGAAATTTATAAGTAGTGGATGTATTTTAGAAAGAAAATTCGTAATATCCTATTAGGTAATGTACTGCGTGAATCATATTTTTGGTGGAGATGGTGCAAAAAAATATGGAATTTTTTAAGCAGTCACTTTTATATATATTTCACTAGTAGTTATTTCACAATCAATATTATTTCATGGAATTAGTGAGATCCATATTTTTAGCATTGATTATTTTAGGATTATCTAGATACATGGATTACTCCATTTGGTCTGGTTTGAAGAAAGTATTTCAATAAATTCCCATGCACTTTCACTGGATTGTTAACATGAATTCCAATCATAGATTCAGGCATGAAAAATAGATGGAAACTCCTTTAATAGATAGGATTATCCACTATGATCTATATCTCGACTAGAACATCTCAATAAAAGAGCTGGTGTCCAATATGGATACTTTTACTGAGGACATATATGATGTTACATCCACAATGATTTCATTATCCAAGAGGATTTCCTTATCTAGGAATAATACCGTAATTGAATTCTGGAATCTAATAAATTATACAATTATCTGATACATGGTTGTCCCAAATATATTGGTACCTCTAACAAATAGTAGCTCTTCCCATCATGATTGACCCTCCCTTGGAGGCTATCATTAAACATGGTTCCTATTGATTCTAAAATTTCTATTGATAGAATATCTATTTTCTCTAGGTTTATGATTTTCTATCAGCATAGGGACGATGCTGATCACATTTTCTTATGTAGCAGGGCTACACAATCTTTTTTTGATGTTCGGTTTGATATTTTGGACAATAATCCTTTGAATTATACATCCTTAAAAGAGTTTCTCAGTTCTTTCCTTGATATGAAATTATATAGGAAACTAACTATTATATTTCGGGTTGCCTGTGCGCAGTTGATAAATATCATCTAGGGAAGTCGAAACAAAGCTATTCACAAGAAAAATAAGTTCTGTAATCAGTCATCCATTTCTTATATAATTGAAGCTATGTATAATTCTAATGCACTCTAGATTGAAATATGAAGCAATAGAGTATGACAACTCACCATTCCAATGATATTGATCAATACAGGAAACTTTCCAAACCCCACGACACATTAGATGTTTTCTTGAAATCCCCCTTCTATAGCTGACGTATGTGTAATACTGATGGGGAATTGAGGGGAAATTAGAGACATACAACAAATGGGGCCATCTTTAGAGATCCTAATGGTTATTTGGTGTAAGATATTCTTGTTCTATATTGTTACAAAAATGATATGGAAGCTGAGAGGACTAGATTTATTTGAGATATTTTCAATGAATTGTAACAAAACTGGAACAACATATGTTTTGTGTTTGATTATACTACCATCATTTACTCTATCTATATGGGAGTGATTCACCATTCATGGATGAAGACTGTAAAATGGGAAAATAATATATGTGTGTTATCCTATATGAACTTCATTATCATGCACATATTTCATGAAGGAAATAATCTTATAATGGTCTTGTGAACAAGGGAGTCACTGGTAATTTGTAAAACTACTCCAACTCTCTCCCTAGTGATATGATCCATATTTCAATGAGAGAAATGTAAAATTACATCTTTAAAGGCAGTGTATGAACTGGTTCACTGGATAACCTTCTTTTTTATCTCATTGAAATTCTCTTCACATTCCTCCATTCACATGAACATAACTTCATTCATAATCAACACGGTGAGTGTTTTAAAAAAACATGAAAAATAGTTCAAAAACATCGATAATATCTAGCAAAACCTAGAAAACTTTGGATCTAAATAACCATTGTTCGTATTGACCCACATCCAATAAATTCTATTTTTGTTGGATCCATAGATATCCCCTATATTGAGATTATGTGATTGAAAAATGAATATTTCTATTACCAAAACTCAATCTTGGTAAATTTTTCATAATGCTTCTCCTTTCTCAGGGATTTTTTTTTCAATTCTCTAGATATATTAATGATATTATTATCACTTAAAATAGACATGAATATCATCAATAAAGACTTCCAAAAACTGATCAAGATAGTCTCTAATGTCTCTATTTTTTAAAACCATCAAGATAGTGGGGGCATT
This sequence comes from Viscum album, assembly GCA_963277665.1. Taxonomy (NCBI): domain Eukaryota; kingdom Viridiplantae; phylum Streptophyta; class Magnoliopsida; order Santalales; family Viscaceae; genus Viscum; species Viscum album. The sequence continues at coordinate 514,327,392 of OY728145.1, forward strand.
AGTAAGACCAAAGGGCATTACTATAAAATCATAGTGTCTATAACTTGTACATTATTCCATCATTGGTATATATACCTTAATGAACCATAATTTTTGATATCTTAAAAGAAGATCAATCATGAAAAAGTATTGAGCTCCGTGTAGTTGGTCAATAAGTCATCAATGCAACAGAGATGATATTGGTTCTTAATAGTGATTTTGTTATGTTCCCATTAATCAACATAGAATCTCATTGATTTATATTTCATCATAATAATAAATACAGTTTCACCCCAAGGTGACACAATAGGTCATACGAGATACTTATAAATATTTTCTTGGAGTTTCTTCTTCAATTCTTGCAACTCAATTGGTTCCATTCTATATAGTGTCTTCGAAATAGGCATTGAACTTGTTAGGATTTCTACTAAAAACATAATTTCACGATTTGGTGTATGAGCCTTTATTTCTTACAAAAATAAATCATCAACCTCTCTTACAATGGTTGTATTCATAATAATGAGCTTATCCCATACCATTTGTGATAGATAATCATCATTTATAGGAATCAAGACCCATATGATGGAATAAATTACCACAGGAAGGTCATATTCATTCATGCATCGATTGATGATAATAGATTGATCCAGAATACGAAATATGACATCCTACACTTGGAAATTGATATGATAACCATATAGAGAATGCCAATCCAAGCCAAGAATCACATCAAATTCCACTATAGGATTGATTGTAATATTTTCAGGAAGAACATTCAATCAAACATTAACATGTGAATAATTATAAATAATTAATGTTACATTGTTCCATTAAGAGTTTTCACAACTAACTCAAAATCTAATTTTTGATGTAATATAGAAATAACCTTATAAAATTCTTCATAAATTACATTTTTAGTGGTTCTATAATCAATTAAAAAAATTTCTACTTTAGAGTGTATGGTATGTGTTCCTTTCTCCACTTCATTATCATACTCTACAACAATGATAGTGATCGCTTGTGACTTTTCATAGACATTGGAATTAAGAGCTAATGACATCAATCATCATAAATAACCCTTAGATTAGTGAATTTATTGGAATAAGTCTGTAGTTCCTTGCACTAATAACTTTGAAGTGTATGAGTAGAATTTTGTGTAGCCCTTTTCAATTTATACCATTATAAATCTTGTTTCACTTAACATCAACATTCAAATTCCCAATGACCATCTGTACCACACATAAAAAACATTTTCTAGTCCCTTTAAGAAAATTTCCTCCATATTTCTTTTAAATTTTGAGCATAAGGGAAAAATCATCTTCTACTTGGTGTGGTCTTTTGATTTTACATTGAATTATGTTTTTCTATTCTTATCAAACCTATAGAACCGATGGGTTTCTCCAATATCAATATCAACCTTGAGAGCACATATAATGATTTCCTTATATCTATTGAAGTACAATATGGATAATTAACTTCAATGACATGGTTTTAAGCAACAAAAGAATAGATCAATTTTACTCTTAAGTTGGATAATAATTTTAGAAGCATACCTTAAAAATAATGTAAATATTTATTCATAGGTACCAACAAATTCATCATCCTTTTTCTTATATTCATGTAACAACTTCTATATCTTTTTTTAAGAATATGAGGAAAGTACGTGTTGAAAAATAAGTTCTTGAACCTATCCCATTCTCAATTTCATTTATTTGACTCGTATTATTGATAAGATACTACCATTAATTAGTTCCACCTTACAAATGGTAGACTACCATGATAATGTTGTCTTCTTTTTAGAATTGGAGAGCTAAAAATATCTTTTTAGTGGTACTAAAACATTGTTCAACCACTATTGGATCATAAGACCCACAAAAATAAGGTTGACACTCCTTCTTAAAGGACACATTAAAATGTTGTTCCCTCCATTGTTCTTTTGGATGTCAGGGGTGATTCATAGATTGAGAAAGTTATGTGAGCATAGAAACAAGGTTTTTCATTCTAGCTCCTATACCATTCAGTTTCCTAGGAGGACAGTCATTGAATTTCCCATCACATTCATCATTATCCTGGTCTATTTAGGTTCCATCCATTGACTAAATCCAAGAATAATAGTATGAGCTATACTAAAAATAATTGTAAAATGACATAAAAAAGAATGAAATTTCAATTTATATTTTTTACAAGGTTATTCAGGATAATTTCTAAAACAATAGGATTTTATGATATACATTGAAAAATATTTAGTGTTCTTCCTACTATTTTTTCATCATAGTTTCCAAAGGGTAACAATACCATTCCATTGATTGTAACTATATAAACTGATAATTTACACACATAGATATTACTTAAAAATTATATAATATTCATTACAAAATATGTCAAATTCATGACTAGACCATATAGGTATAGTGATATAAGAAACTGGGAAACATAAGCAACTGGTTCATAATACATCTACACTATATCCCACTTATTTCATCCTAATTTGAACCCTTTTTGACATATTTTACTTAATACCCTTCTTCATGACATAGGGAAAAGAATAATAAGAAAGGGTGACCTCAGTTGTTCTATAAATGTAAATAGGGATATATCAATCATATCATCGTCATAGCACATAAGAACATAACATTTGAAAATCTTATCTTGCATATGCAATAACGTGATATCATTCCGTAGGATAAATCATAAAATTTCATAATAATCAATGAACCTAATCACCAAAGTATGAAAATAAGACCTAGAGTTTTTTTCTATACAAAAAAACATATAAAATAATTTTATATTAGTCTGGGCTCATTTCCTAGACTATCATAGTGGAAAAAGTCCATTATTGAATTGTGCTCACTCTTCATTCCAGCTTTATATTACTAAACCGAGATCAGTCCCCATTTCAAGTCTATCCATCTCATGAGATTTAAATAATTAACCAATGAATTGGAGGGAGATATTGGTCTATCCCATCTTGTACTAAATTCATTCTTACATGGACTACTAAAACATAAATAATTCATCATAGCATAACCACATGAATAAAATTGTTTTCTAAAACATCATTTCAGCATAACATAATCCATGTGAAACAAATTGGTTTCATAAAAATATTCTAATAAAACATAATAAAACAATAGTAATAATTGGGATATTATAATCGAAAAAAAACTCTATTAAATAATTCCATCTTATATGGAAAATAATTTTGATAGAATACTAGAAATTAATTCTTGGGGAAAATATCCTTTCTTTTTCAGAAACATTTTATTTTATCAAAATATAACACAATTTTAAAATAATATAATTTATTTGAAAAAAAAAATTAAATATTGTAATGCAATCCTCCTGGAAATATGGTGCTGTGAAACTGTGAAAACCTATCATGTTGTTTAAGAGAAAAGAAAAAAATTTCTTTTATTTTTATTGGATATGTCAAAAAATAAATTGTATCAAAATATGATAAAATATTCCTTTCATAACATTTAATAGAAATTAACCAATTGGGTAAAATTGAAAATAAAAAAATTATATAAATAGAAAACATATTTCAGAATAGATATTTAGGAATCAATGACAAAGATGATAAATATGCCACAGTATATACTTACTAATAAACAATCTTGGAAAATACTGAGATTATGAAATTTTCCATTATCATAGGTTCGATATCCTTTGTATGTGTGAAAACATATTGTATAATGCTTAAATAATTTCATTGACTTATTACTGAATCATAGTCATATTTATGGTATCAAATATGATAATGTAATCTTCTGTTTGTTAGTAACATTGTCACTCGTCTGTTGAGTATTAACTCCATTATTTATTACGCATGATTTTTTGGATATTTTCTTGTTCATATTCATAAGTTATAGATATATAATTTAAAAAATGGTATTTTTATAATATATATCATATTATTCATTAAATTTATTTATTTTATCATTATTTATTCATAATCATTTAGAATAAATTTCATCACATAGTGGATATGGAAGACCATATGTACGGCCAATGATATCATTCCATTATTATTTAATAGTATTCATGTGGATGGTTTATAATATTTTAGAATAAATATCATGTTATAATAAATATACATTGTTATTATTTCTATCATTATACCCATCAAATTAAGTTAGTGGTGAAAAACATATTACACCACAGTGTGGAGACGATAAGCTGTACATACGCACATGGGGGATATCATTTTTTTAATGAATATAAGGCGGAATTTGGTTTTTTTATAATCATAATAACATATAAGTGTATAATTAATACATGAGTAATTAATTTATAATGAAACAACTTGTGAACAAGATGTAAAATAAGAATTTTTTTGAAAGAATCAGTAGAAGAGATTACATCTTTTTCAACGTGATCCCTCTAAATATCCTCTTAGAGTACCATAGTTGGTATGTGAAGTAGACACGAACCTATATAATGTTACTATAAAAGATTATAATGGAAATGGGTAGATAATATCAGAGATTAAAGGCTCAATGAGTGGTAAAGAAGTGAGGTATAAGGTTACCTTTTATAATTGAGGTGAGGGGCACTTCTAGAAACATAAAAAACCATATTAGTTTATAATAAAATAAAAATAAAATATAAAACCACCAAAATAGCCCAATTTATATGGTGAGATGATATATGATTTTTATTGTAACATCCCACCCCATCCCATTTGATTTAGTGGGTGTAGGAATGCGACATTGCATTAAGTGGTGTTCCCAAAGCACCAAAGGCTAGCAATAAATACTAAGGGCATCGATAATAAAATGGGGAATGATTTTCGCTTGAGATAAAATAAACCAAAAAAACATATATTATCAACAAACTACAAAATGCATGTCAACAAAACAACTAAACCCATACTTTACCAAACGACAACCCTACTATTCCATAACAATCCCACATTCCAAATACAACAAAGCCCAATATCAGAGTACCAAGTGGAAGACTAAAAAAATAACTCAATGAAATAAGCACCATCCCTAGCTCCACACCAAGATCCGTGCTCCAAGAACCACAATAATCACCAAAGCATCATGTATAAATACTAGAAAAATGATATTCATCACCCTTACCTCTGTCCTGGAAGACAACATCTGCTAAAGAGGGTAGAGGAATGATACATATCCTTAAAATATGTTCCCAAGGAGCCAAAGGATGGAAATAAATGCCAATGACATTGAGAATAAATTGGTGAATGATTTTCCCTTGAGATAAAATCAACCAACAAACAATCCATTACCAACAAACCAAATAATGCATGTCAACAAAAAAACCCATATATTATCAGAATAAAAACATACTATTCCATAAATATCCCACATTCCAAACAAAACCAATCTCAATATTAGAGTGCCAAGAGGAATAATAAACAACAATACCTCCAAGAACTACGAACCATCCCTAGATCCACACAGATATCCATACTCCAAGGACCATAATCATCTCCAAAGCATCATGTAAAACCACGAGAAAAATGATATACTTTAACCTTACCTGTATCCCGGAATAAAACATCTAACAAATAAAAAATGTGCCAAATCAGGGTGTGAGTGCTAATAATTAATAGTGTTTCCCAAAATTATTTCTATTCAAACACCACTAGAGAAGAATCGTTATCACATTTATATAAAACCATTTATATAAAAAATTAAATAGTGAAACCACTACCGTAAGCCAAGCAAACCATTACCAAGCCATTTAAAACATGGGAAAGCCATAACTATTATGTAAGACATATCACCATCACACATTATCCCCAAAAATTTCAATATTTTATAGAAACACATAACAACCAAACAACCACTATGGAACATCCCGTCCAACCCTATTTACTTCATTCCCAAACTAGTGGTACTTCCCGCCCAATTATCCTTTTATGGTGGCCCTTCGGTCCAGTATACATTCCCTTGTTATAGTGATACTCCCCTCCCACTTAAACCACATAATTCACAAAATCCATAACATGTAATCAACAAAAAATCATAAAGCACCAAGGATACATTATAAGAACACAACCATTTCCAATACTTTCCAACTCACTTCCATAAATCACCAATTTATTGGAGAAACCATTTTACCATTTTCCATGCCACATAACATTCCAATAAAACCACATTTTATGAAAATTAATTTTAACAATCCATTTTCAATATCCAAACCAAGAAAACAATTTTAAATTTGACATTTTAAAATCACACAACAAAACTGCTCTTTCACAAAAATCCAATTTCTCCCAAAAACCCCCAAATCATCACCCAATGGGTTTCCAATAATATTTATCACATCACATTAACAATTAATTAAAAGAAAAACAAATAAATTTACCCCAAATACACTATTTATAACCAATTAGAGTTAAGAGAGAATCCACCTGCTGTTTGGGTTCTGGTTAAATTGGCTCACAAGAAACAAGACCACAAATCTGGACAACCATTCTATAAAAACCACTACCAATTACCTTCCCTATCATCAGTAGGCCCTACAATAATCTATTTAGGCTAAATAATCCCTATATATACACAAAAGGATAGTAGATGTAGAAAACTAAGAGAGAGGGAAAAGTGGATCTAGAGAAAACCAATGAAATACCAAGAAGAGAGACAAACCTGGGAGAAACCACCTTCATACCACCTTGAAACCCCTTTGAATCACTTCCAAAATGAGTGGGATATCACATAAAACCTTTTAGAATGAAAAATTACATGTAGGAATCGAGTGGGATGATGTTTGGAATGAAATAGGTGAAGCCCGAGTGAGCTCATATTTAAAAATACCTTCTTTAAGTGGTGGCACAGTTAGACTTCATGGTTTGGAAAATTATGTGCTAACTTTGGGCACACCACTATCTCAAGAGAAGTGGTCCCTCCTGGTGGTCTTAGATGTTTTCGAAAACCATGCACAGACCATGTGAATCCCAATGTCTCCCCATACACTTATACCTAGAGAACACACATGGTTTTCCTTAATCATGCACAAACTGTGCACCCTATGAAAATCCTCCATACAAATTAAAAAACACTCAAAACTCTCCCATACTCTTCCCAACTCATCCGAAGCACATTAAAAACATTAAAATGCATAAACAAAGGCTAAAAATATGAAATTTGGGGTGCTACATTTTCCCCACCATTGGACATTCCATCCTCAGAATATAGAGAACCATTACTTTGCCGAAAGACCATGGACCTTTGATTGACCATCTCTTTTTCCCTCTCCCATATTTCCTTCTGAATATGACTATTCTTCCAAGAAAAACTAAACTGATGCTTTTACCACACAAAACATTCTATTTCTTATACACAATTTTCACCGGCTTGTGCAATAAAGAATCATCAAGTTCTATCACAACATGTTCCCAACGAATCACATGCTCTGTATCTGGCCTATACATATTCAACTGTGAGACATGAAAAATATTGTGCACCATACTAAACTATGGTGGTGATGCTAACCGATAATCCACCTCTCCAATATTCTAATGTATCTCAAAAGGCCCAATATAAATGAGAGGTAACTTACCATTATTTCCAAACTGATGATGTCACAACCTATGAGATATACTAAAAAACACATGATCACCCACCTCAATTGATAACCATAATGGAAAGTGGTCAAAAAATGATTTTTGATGGCATTGAGTAGTCTACATCCTTTTTCTGATCAAAAATATTTTCTCTAATGTCTCATGGAAAATCTATATCCAACTTTCAATGTCTAACCCATTTCCACACAATATAGTGGTTAATGACACAAATTCCAATAAAATATCTCAAATGGAGAAATATTTATTAAATCCTAATAAATATAATTATAGGTGAAATCAACCAATGGTAAGTTATCGGCACACGAACAACCAAAATCAATCACACAATCCATTAGAATATCCCATATGGTTTGTATCATCATCTCGTATCAGCCGTATGACTGATGATGACACGCCATCCTCATCATCAACTATGTCCTAATGGCTTACTACAAGGATTTCCAAAAATAAGATGTGAACCTTGGATCTCTATCTGATAAAATTGAAACTAGAAAACCATGAATCTTTACCAATTCCTGGATATAGATTTTGGATATATCTTCCACCATATGAGATACAAAAATTTGAATGAAATGTGCTGACTTTGTAAGTTGATACAAAATCACCCATATGACATTGTGTTTACTAACCATTCAACGAAGAAATATCACAATATCCATTGATATATAACCCCACTTTAAAATTGGAGTAGGTAATTATTGTAACATTCCTACTAGTCGATGATTCTCTACCTTAACTTTTTGACAAATCAAGATTCTCGAAAAAAACTCTTCCACATCTCATTTCATACCTTCCCAGCAAAACTGTGCTTTCAAAGAATTATAAATATTTGGAATTCCATTATGGAAAACCCACCTATAATGATGATAATCCCTGAAAAGTTTCTCTTGACAAGACACTGGTAGCACCATCCGATTCTATAAACAGAAGACTAAATTCCCATTCAGTTCATTACTCTTCATTTTCTCCACACCATTAAGTATTGACCTTATCCCCATACATTCGGAATCAGATATCTATGCTTTTTTAACCAAACCGACCATGTTATGAACCAATGAATCTTGAAATAAGACAACTCTATCACCCTTGTCCTCAAATTCAAACTTCATGTCAGTTATGACCAACATCAACTTCCACTGATCAGATTCATGCATCACCACCTGAGAATATGAATTTCTACTTAATGAAACGGCCACCAGATTTCCCTTACCCATGGTGAAAATGAAGTCAAAAACAAACATCTATAGATATTCCATCCATCTCCTTTTCCTTATGTTCAAATCTCATTGTGAGAAAATATTTTTTAAACTCTTATGATCTGTAAGAACCATGAATTTCTCACCAAAGTCATAATGACACCACATTTTTAATGTATGAACCACTTCCACCAACTCCAAATCATGTGTTGGGTAGTTATTCTCATAGAACCTCAATTATTGTGATTCATATGCAGCTACATGAACCCCCTGGATGAGAACACACCCCAACCCTGATCCTGATGCATCTCAATACACCACATACAGTTTACCTAGTTCTTAAAAAACCATGATTTTTGCTGATGTAAGGTGACACTTTACCACTTCAAAACATTTCTTACACTTCTCATCCCATTGAAATGGGATATTATTCCTTGTAAAGTCTTTCATTTCCAAATCCAATCGCGATAAATTAAAAACTAATTTTCCATAATTTCTAGATAGACCAAGGAAACTCTATATATCGAAAACAATTCATTGGAGGATTCCTTGAGATAACCGCCTCATTCTTTTCTGGATCAATGGAAACATATCTCTCCAAAATATGGCCAGTGAAATAAACATCCTATATCCAAAATTCACACTTTGAAATTTTTTCATAAAACTAATGATCCCTTATGATCCCCAACACTACCACAAAGTGTTGCTCATGCTCTACCCTTGTCCTCTAATACATTTGTATATCATCAAAAAATACCACAAAAAATAATCCAGACATGTATAAAATATCTGATTCAACAATTCCATGAACACTATTGGTGTATTTTTTAGACCAAAGGTCATAACCACATACTCGTAATGGCCATATCATCTTCTAAAATCTATTTTGGGGATATCCTTCTTCCTAACCCCAAATTTATGATATCCTAGCCTCAAGTTAATCTTGGAGAACCAATAATCTCCCCAAAACTTGGGAAAAAAATCATCAACACCTAGAAGTGGATATCATTTCTTTAAGATAACTTTATTAAGTCTATGATAATAAACCTAGAGCCATGGAGTTCCATTCTCCATTTTAACAGACAACATAGGAACTACCCATGGAGACGTTCTATGCTGGAAGAACCATTTATTATATAGATCCTACATCTTCACCATTAATTCCTACAATTATGTTGTTTCAATTATATATGATGGAAGTGAGATGGGTCTAGCCCTCAGAAGGAGATCAATCATAAACACCTCTTCTCTCACAGGTGGAAACACTGAGAATTATTTAGGAAAGTCATCCGTAAATTGAACCACAACTGCTGGAAGAAAACTTTGATAAAAACCTTCCACTAAGGCCAATGCCAAATCCTCTAACTATTATGAGATCATTCCAAATATCTGGTGTCAATAAATCTTTTGCACCCAATTTCTCATGCTTCTCCCATCTAAAGAGACATTCAACACCTTTCAATATTGTAAAATTAACAGTTTTTACATAGAAATTTATGTGAGACATAAATATCATCAATAAATCCATTCTTAGGATAATTTCATAATCATCCATCTCATTCATTGAGAAATCTCACATAAATTCAATGTCATCCAAAATAAAGCAACACAATAAAACTAAGAAGGCTCGACACTCTCTTTGACTAATAAGAGATTGATGTTTCAAAATAGAAGGTATCATTTCCACATGTAAACCCAACAAATAAATAATGAAAAAATCAATAAAATAATGTGAATCACCCATATCAAATAACGCTTGCATGAATGTGGAATTTAAAATAACTATATCTCTCACAATGGATGGTCTAGACTGATCATCCACCATAACATGTTCAGCTTCGAACAAATGCCTACTTTCCATACTCTACTATTAATATCATTGCTAAGGAATCGTGGTATTCCAAGAATCACATTGAACCACTTTTCTCTGGTAATGAGGGGTATGCTTTTACCCCTCACCATCGAGGCATAAGACCCTTGCGACCCCTAAGAAGTGTCACGAACACCCGTCCTTAGAGAATTAAGGAAATAACAAGAAATACGATCCATCTTCATACATATTTGACATGATTGAGGTTGCTTTGTAAAATCCCACTTAATGTGCCTTGTACAACCTCAATGTAAACATCTCATCTTAATATGAGGCTTTATAGGAAGATTAACCAATCCTACCATTAGATATCTAGTCATACTCCAACCTTGGAAATAATTGTCCCTTTTTTCTTGAACCCAGCTGTTGACGCTCCTTTCCGTCACAGAGACCAATGAATGAAAAATGGAAATACCTTAAGCATAAAGAGATAAATCCTTTGAAAAAACATCAAAAATTGACAAAGGCATGAAAAAGAAACTCTTTAAGCATGGGTCACACAATTCACTCACGCGCCCTATTCCTTTTTTCACCCAAGGTCCTAAATGGCCTATAAATACCCCATGTGGGCCCCCCATTTCTAGGAAGAAAAATCCAAAAGTATGAATTAAGCTGCGATCATCCTAGTCTCTGCTTGAAGTCTTCCGAACACTTCTAAGGTAATCTCTTACCTATAATGGAAGATCTAAATAAGAAGAATAATGCCTATGTATTAGAACCCATTAACACATGCACGCCTAGGTGCCCAACCCTTATGAAAAATGGATACACTTGTGTGCCACCTTGTCCTCTCAAGGAAACTTGCATGCCCTATATCTGAAATCCATTAGAGATGATACTAAGGGCTCCAATCCCATGTTGCCCAAGTATCACTTCACAGGTTCTTCATCGCACAAGAGAACTCATGTCGCACAAGTATACTTTCACGACCAGGACTTGTGCGCCAGACCAATACTTGCGTGCCTCCTTTGAATTCACTTCCATTCCCTCAAATTCAACTCTCCTCTTCAAGATTTTGCCTTCAAAACCCTCTTCAAAGCCATTCATGTCATGTTTCCTTTGTTGGATTCCTTATCTGAAAGGAATTCTATGGAACATATCTCAAAACCTTATGATTTACATAACCTTATGTCAGTAAGTTAGATATTTCCTTCATTCAGCTTCATCCTTTAAGATGAGAAGATCTTTAATTTAGGAACCCTCTTTAGGAGTAAGCCAAATGTTCCCTAATTTGGGCCTCCTTATTAGGATTAATCACTAGTCTTAATTTCTTTTGATTTGGGCTTGATTCTAAGGAATAAAACCCAATCATAAGTCCCCTTAAATTGGGCCTCCTTTTCAGGAGTAATATCTAGTCTTAATTTCCCTTAACCTGGGCCTCCTTTTTAAGAGTATGTCCCAAGTAACAAATCTCCTTAATCTTTGGGCCTCCTTCTCTTCAGTAAGTCCCAATATAATTTCCTTTTGATTTGGGTATCCTTCTCAGGAGTAATCCCCAATAATAATTTAAAGTCCCCTTTAATCTGGGCATCCTCCTTAGGAGTAAGCCCCAAATTAAGAATCTAAATCTCCATAAAGCACAAGTACATTTATACACCCTGTTAATGGGAATCCTCCTTAGGAGTAAGCCCCAATTCCCCCCTAATTTGGGAATCTTTATTAGGAGTATGCCCCAAGTTAGAGTATCTAAATCTCCATAAAGCACGAATATCTTTATGGAACTTGTTCCTAGAGTTCTTTCTAGGAGTAAATCCTAGTCATCACCTACTTGGGTAGTCACACATACATATGTCCCATATAATTACTTGTGACCACAACATTCATGGAACAAATCATCAGGTTTAGTGATACCTCTTGTTTCTCACACCGATCATGACTCACGTGAGCTTAGAGTGTAAAAGTAATCACGACACATCTCTTTGGGATGTTAATCATACGTAAGCCCCACAATTCTTAATTGAACTACGTGGAGTTTGATCTCTTCCTTAATAGTAGAGTATGTAAGAAGCCTTTATAAGGTTCAAGCCTATCACCCATTAATTCTAATAAGTCCCATATGACGTTAAACTATATCTTAATTCCAAAACAAAGTGGGTTCTAATTCCTCTTTAACCATGATACGTAGGTAGCCCATCTGCGGGTATGACCCCAACTCTGAAATAATCCATGCCCTTCTGAATGAAAATAAACTTCAAGTGCCCCACATAGTGGATTTAAAACAAGTATTTTCATCACAATGACCAAGATATTTCTATATAATGTGTTGAAAGATACCATTGACTAAGAATCTCTAATAAATACAGATGATTCTATATTGATGAAGAACCTCAAATACATATAAAAGATTCTCTAAATACCATACATATCAATCATTGATTTCAAAATCTAAAGGAACAACTCATTTTCATGCTTGGTAAATTAATAAGGATTGATGAACATAACTAAAATTTATAAGAGAGTCCCTGAGTAGATAATAATTCCCCCCAAAAAAGGTGTGATGAGTCTGACCTCCCATCCTCTCATCCAATGAAAATTCTTAAGTCTCATCAATTCACAGCTAATGGGAAACTACCTTTGGAAAGTAGGTCCAAATTGATATAGAATCATTGGATGTTTCTAGTTATTTGAATAAACCCATTAGAAACTGATTGGAATGTTTGAACCATAAACAAACAAGGTCATCCCCAATTCTAGAAGAAAAAAAAATGGTGAACCTGACGTGAATCCTTAACCAAGTTAAATGATATTTTTTATTCCCTTATTTAATTAAATGTGAGGGTCAACAAAGAAATAAATAACATATGTGATCATTCAAAAGATTTAGTGGATGAACATATCTTGATTCTGTCTGTTATATTAAAAAGGCACTCGATTCCAAGATCTATCTGCATTACAGAAATGGATTTTTTATAGTTCACCCATGTGAATGCATCTGCAGCTACTCCTGCTGGATCCTCATCTGCTCTGAGGATGACATAACCTACTCAGCGTCTTCAATGCTGGGTCTCAAATGCACTGGTTAGGGAATATCGTCAACACGGTACCATTCCGACTCTGGAGTCCGCTCGACAAGCCCTCCAAGTATATTATTCACCCTTGTTGTCTGGACAGCGACGACCAGTGATCAAGAAGTAGGTGGTTCCAATCACTGTATCCAACCATTTTGGGTCGTTATCCCAGGAACACAATCACCAGTCCCTACCATATTATGCGTATGTGAATGAGAAGGTCACTCAAGGCCTTAATTCAAGGATACACGAGTCCTTCCCGAGGGTTCTCATAAACAATTGTCGCCAGACTCGTGCAGCAGTGCACCCTCAACATGATGAGGGTACCACATTTAGGGGTTTGACATAGGTTCCTCATACCTGAACACAGAAGACGAAACGTAAAAGGTAAAATATGGTCAACATGGAGTAGTTTCTTACTTCTGCACCCTCCAGAGAAGTCCATCAAGCCAACTTGATGGCAAACAACGAGCGGGCACACATTTCCGTCCGGTCTAATCCCGCTGTCCAGAAGACTCTTATGGAAGCAAACCACAAATCCCATAGGGAAATTCAAGCATAGTATTATAGTCAGGCATACATACATATTTATAACTCATCAATCAGTCAGTAAGCTCATCTGACTTCACCCAAAAAATCTCGCCAATCTAATATGGTGGCAACAGATAAGTAGGGACATACACCAGTTTACAATCAAAAATTATGTCTACAGTCTCTTCTGCCAGTATTAAAGGAAATTTGTCAACCATATTTGATTAATAATACATATAAGGAACATACACCTATCAATGTTCATCAATCCTGCTAACAGTCTCGTTTGGTAGCACCCGGAGAAGTCAGTAGGAAAGCTCCGACGACAAATTTGGAGCAGACTCAACTCTCCTCCCCTATGCATAAGTACTGTCAAAATTATTTGAAAGGAAAAGGGAGATCGGAGTTGGAATATAAACCTAATTCAGACACAGAATGGTCATATATTCCCATTCCGGCAGTTTAAGTCACCAAGCACATTCTGACAATGGTGAAAGAGTAGAAGAAAATCCTTTCCCATATTCTAGATACCTATCGGAATATTATAACAACTTCAGCAGCATCACAGGGAAGGAATAAAAAATCTATCCCTAATAGTGGATTGAAACATCAAAATGTCACTCCAAAGTAGATACAAACCTCTATTCCAGTACAGGAGGGTTGTGGGGCATACTCCCACATGTCATGCAGACAATCAGGTCAGGCACATACACCCGATTTAAATGGAGACAATCAGCCTAACCTGATAATTTCCCTTCAGAAGGAACATAAACCTTCCCATAATGACCAAATTAATCAAAATGTGGTTCCTAAAGTGAGTAAGAAGGTTTCTAAGAAAAATACTCATCCAACACAGTCAATAAATCAAGAGCCAATCTATAATAAGGCCTCTCTCAATGTAGGAGTTCTTGATGCGCTCAGACAATTGTCTATTGCAACTCAAGATTCAACACTCTCATTTCCCAACAGTGGGAACAATAATTCCAAAGGTCCTCATCAGAAACATTCTCATGAAGGCTTTCTTCATGGAAATTCGGTCGATCTCGAAGTATCATCTCCATATGAGAGCAAAAATAACCCCTTGTGTGGCCATAAGACTAAGGAGCAAGAGGTTTCATGTTTTGCTATAACCCACCATGGTGGTCCTCCCCATGATGATGAATTGAGCTGAGAACATCCTCTCCACAGAAGTAATTCGCATTGCATGGAAAATTCTTCAAAGGACAATGTAGTAAGGAGAAAGCCCTCTTATCTTGAGGAACTTGCAAATGTGATTCCAGTCATGTCTAATGCTCTACTGCTAGCAGGTGAAATACTTTCTCAATCAGAAGATAGACCGAGGTGTAGGTCATTCTCTGAACCACCCCTAGGTCATTCACTTTCTAGTTTGATAAATAAATTCTCTACCAATCTTGTTGAATCTGATGAAGAAACAAAGAATCATCAGCTTTGGTATAATCAGGTAGAATAATCCCCATCAAATGAAAGGAGGAAGTGCTGAATATGAGAAAACAACTGGAAAAAGGTGAACTACTAGTCATGTTTTGTACTTTGTCTGAATCTCAGTATAATATTCAATAAATGTTGATGGAAGATTGTATTCATGATATTCATCTCAACATGTGGAAAAATCTTTTTCACATGAAAAAGAAAATATTATCTTATGATGAATATGAAAATCATGTCAAGATAATCGAAGGGTTACAATGCCAAATTGATTTGGCATCTCTCTCATTTCCCTGATAGCCAAAGGTTGAAAAGCAACAGAGAGCCCTTCAGTGTTCATGCCTTAGAACACTAAAAATATTTCTCCAGTTAATTGAATATGCCCCATCTAGTATTCATATCAGGGGATGGGGTGCTCATGGAGCACTTCATTTCACTGTACTCTCCATTCAACAAAGCCCGCCAAAAATGGTCTCATGCAATGTTATTTCCCATGGGCAGCCACATCCAATTGGTTTTTCCTGTAATCAAAGTCTTTCTCAAGAACATGCCTCAACTAGTTCTTCCCAAAGTCAGGCATACATGGAACAAGATATAGAATTACTATTACATCTGGATAATTAAAATGTTGGAGATGCTTCTTGTTTAGAGCGTGCACATCATCAGGTGACAGAACTATCAGAAACCATCCAACAGTCATTTAAACCTGGTGATTTGAGTGGATGTAGGTTAATGCATCCAGCCAATTTCCAGACTAAAGTCCAAAAGATCAAGATAGATTTTAAGAAATTCTCAGATGTAGTAGCTCAGGAGCCACCTCATCTTAATATACTGGGGACTCTTTTAGCTCAACCCTTGGAATCAACAAATAGGATTCATGGAGTTGAGCTGGAATAGCATGAACAACCCCATTCCACCAGACTAGGGAATTTTTCAAATCCCCAATCTCTTCCTCAGCGAATCTCAGTCTTCTATCGATTAGAGAAGAATCCAGAAGAGGAAGACAGAGCTAAACTATCAAAAAAATCTCTCCAAATTAAAATTCATCAAGAAGTTCCTGAGGGATCAACTAAACAAAAGGAAATATCTCATCAACGACATTGAAGAAGAAAATATCACTGAAATGTCGATATAAGGGATGCAATGCGTTTAACATCAATAAATGTCATCAATTCCATTGTTCTTGATCGCCCAGAACATGAGGCTCACTCACAGGGATCAGATGAAGAAGTTCCTACTGAAGAGGTTGTACACATAGACATAAATGAAGAAGGTGTGCGTACACGAAATCAAAGTCTTTTCTAGAATCTAGGTATTCCTTCAAATAACCAACTTCCCCCTCTCTAAAAGGCATCCAACAAGGGGAAAGAAAAAAATCAGGTTACATTCCACCCTTCCTCTAAATAAGGCCAATCACTCTCATTAAGGAAAAGGTCCACACAACAAGAGAAAGAAATGACGGAATTAAGGAGGTTGAATGCAGAACTAGTTCAAGGGAGTCTTCCACCTAAGCATGCTGGAGTCTGTCAGTCAAGGGAATTTGTTGCATCTACTAAGATATATCATGAATATCCTCCATTAACATTATACCCTCATATTTCAAATACTATGGGTCATGAGATACAACAATCGGTTGTGCTACCATCAGTTGCAGTACCAGTCACCATACCTGTCCAAACTCCAGTTATTGCACCTGCTCAGGTCTAAGGTCAACCAGATGTTTCTCAAAAGTTAATGACTACCATTGAGTCGTTAATAGCTCTATTGGATTATATAGAGGGAAAAAATGCACAAATTCAACCATAGAAGAGAGCTTACCCTGAATAGGTGGATGCAATTCTTCTCCCATCAAATTTTACAAGTACCACATTCTTGCTTTTTAATGGTTCGGGAGATCCATAACAACACTTAACACATTTTGTTTCTCATTGTGATCCTATGATGGTAACTACAGAACAACAAGAAGTTAAGATTAGTTGTTTCGTACATTTATTACAAAGTCTTGCTTTTTTTCTGGTATACAAGCTTGCAATCTCGGTCAATTACGGGGTGGGAAGATCTTTGTCAATGATTCCTTCTTCAATTTAGCTCAACATTGCCAAAGAAGACAGTTTTTTATCTTAAAAATTGTAAGAAAAGGGAGAATGAAAGAGTTTTGGATTTCATTGCTCCCCAGAAGGGATTAAGATATTCCTTAATCTTAGCACTCCCTCAAGAAGAATTATTTCCAATCAGTGTGGAAAATTTGTGTGATGAATTACACACACCATTGATCCCTGTGAAATACACAAGAGGGTTTCAAGACCTTACTTAGATTTCTCAGTAGATCTAATACTCTCTTACAAAGACAAAGGATAATACTCGTGTAATTCCATCATCTCTAGGAAGGACTATGGGTAAAGTAGATACTGCAACAGTTACGTTTAAACAAGCACCTGTACCTGATTCCACTTCAAAACCATCATATTTTCAAAGGGATTCACCTCCTGAGCATCAACAAAAGAGGCCGTTTAATTAAGATGATTAAAGAGATCAAAGACGGAAACAATTTTATGATTTTAATAAGAAAGATTATTCATTCCAAAATGAACAAGTTCTTGGTTACTTCATTTCAGCTCTGGAAAATAATTTGGATCAGTTGGCAAGGCCTAAAAGGCTGAACAGGGATAGAGATTAAGACATTCCAAACTATTTCCAATTTCATCAGAGGTTGGGTCATCCCATTCAGGAGTGTTTTATCATCAAAGGCCTCCTGCAAAAAATAGTGGACTTTGGAAAAGTCAAACTAAAATGATCTTCATTCCTAGTAGCATGTGTTACAACAACATATCCAGAGGTAGAAGGCGAGTGGCACGAAGGCAAAAGAAAAAATGCACAGAAATATGATGATTGGATGGTCAGGAAAACAATCAAATGAAGTCATGTTATTTTATAATCACAATTGAAGAAACAAATTGTGTCTTCTGTTATTAATGCCACAACAAAACCCTCTTCATCAGAGAGAAAATCCTCAAAGAGGCGGCATAATTCAAGGAAAGAAGAGTAGTTAGAAGAAGATGAGCTCTTATCCAAGACCAAGTTGTCATTGACTCTGGAAGATTTTATTCCATCTACTTCAAAACCACATGCACCACACCACCAAATGTCACATCCTAAAAATGTTAATCTGGCATAATTTTAATCAGATGAAGGGTTGATCTTTGGTTCTGTTAACATGATACACTTAACATATCTTTTTCCGAGTCACTGTTTCAATCTTGATGATCCTGAGTTCCCTGTATCAAACAGAGTAATTAGGGGGAGTTCTAGAGGTGTAGGGAACATGGGAAGACGTGGATATTTCAGAAACCACTATTCCAATCCTACCCTTGCTAGAACTGTATATGTAGTAGAAACACATGCCAGAGCCCTTCAGTGGGATCAAAAAGAACAAGAATGTTCTTCTACACATGGAATATTCAGTCCTAGCATAATTATTCTGTAGGATCAGTTAGAGGTTACACCTTCTTCCTCTAAAAAAATAAATAGACCTAAACGGTCTAATCTACTAAATCCAGGAGTATTTCCAACTCTTACCCCGATACAAGATGCATCTACTTTCAAAGCATGAACATCTAAGGCACCTACAAAACCACATGTTCTTATTGGGAAACGCAGACCTTTGGATCAAAAGTACGATGTATTGAAACATTTTCCCCACGTACCAGCCAATTTATCAATTATGGATGCCTTGAACCTATCAAAGGATCTTCTGGAGGCACTCATTGAGGCTTTTTCAAGTCCTCAGGAATTCAAAACTGAAATCGATGCATCTGAAGTCTACCATGCAGAGAATGATCCTGCAGAATTCCATGCAGTGATATCTTTTACAGATGAATATGAAGATGATGTTGTGAATTGACATATTATACCTTTGTATTTATCTTCCAAGGTCAATGATATAGACATCCAATGAGTTTTCATTGATATTGGATCAGGAGTCAACCTCATCCTTATTCGTACACTTTGTCAGTTGGGCCTCACAGAATATGATTTATCTCTTTCTACTTTGATGTTACAAGGATTTGGTAAAAATGAACAAGAACCACTGGGATAGATTACACTCAGAACTCAGTTTGGAGACTTTGTATCCAATATATATCTCATAGTTGTTCATCATGACACAACCTTCAACATTTTGCTTGGAAGGCCATGGCTACATCGACATGCGGATATACCTTCATCATACCATCAATGTCTCAAATATTGTTTCAATGGTCAAATATGGACATTTTATGGTGATAGATCCCCATTCAAAACATGTTAATCCTAATACATTGAGGAAGAATTATATCACATGGAGGGAAAGGAGGTATCTACGACAAAGTTGGTTACAAAAATTAATGCTCCATATGGTTTGGAAAATATTCCAGTAAACCCATTCATATATGTGAGTATAGATTATGTGTTGCCTATTTTTAAAATTGACAGAATAGACACAAATCCCAATACTCTTAAGGAAACTTCCATAATTTCAATTATGGCAACCAAGCTAGACATCATGGGAGAAATTGTTGATTCACCAAGAAATAATGAAAGCTCAAATGGATATGTCTTCATTTCAACCACTGAAATCCATCGATTCTATACTTCATCAACCCAGCCAGAAGAAGTTATAGCAATGTAAGAGATGAAAGATGATGTAAATTCTCAATCCATCATCTCCTCTTTATTACCAAAAGAATACCCTTCATCGTCAATAGGGTCAAAAATGGTAGCCTCTTCTTCAAGATTTTGAAATTTAAACATCTCTCTTGATTATGGAAATTATGCTTCATCATCTACTATGCAGGTAAAAATAGAAGAAATAACACGTGTTGAAGATGAAGAGGAAGATCTCAGGGATGCTCCTCCAGCATTTGAAGAGGGTATCTCTACTACTGTGGATGAAATCAGAGAAATAAATTAGGGTACAAAAGAATATCCACACACCACTTTAATTAGTGCGGCCATGACTCATGAAGAGAAAGAAATGTATATTTCATTTTTAAATAAAAATTGAGATATATTTGCTTATAATTATATAGAAATTCTAGGGCTTGATCCTGATGTTGCTACTCATCATTTGGGTTTTCCAGAAGATAATCGAGGATTCAAGAAAGACGCAAGAAGAACACACCAACTTATGCTTCCAAATTTGAGGTTGAAGTGGATAAGATTATCAATGCTAACTTCGTCAAAGACTTTCATTATACCAAATGGTTGGCTAATATTGTCTGCGTGAAAAATAAGAATATACATATTATATTTTTCATTAATTTCAAAGATCTTAATCAGCATTGTCCTAAGGATGATTTTCTAGTTCCGATCACAGAACTCTTAATTGATGTAATAGATGGATATAAAGCACTTTCCTTCATGGACAGATATTCTGTGTATAATCAAATCTGAATGGATCCAAAAGATGCAGATTCTACGACCTTTAGAGTCCCTCAAGGTGCATGTTTCTATTGGGTAATTCCTTTTGGCCTGAAAAATTATGGTGCAACATATCAACATGCCATACACCATATCATCAAACCCTTTTCAGGGATTTTTTTTGAATTTTATGTGGAAGATTTGGTGGTTAAATTCATACAACGTTCTAATCACTTGGCTGAATTTGAAATCATATTCCACAAACTTCGACAACACAATTTGAAGATGAACCCCTTGAAATGTGCTTCTGGGGTAACCTCAGGAATATTTCTCAGCTTTTTTGTACGCCATCATGGTATTGAAGTCGATCCTGATAAGACAAAATCAATCTTTGGTATGTCACCTCCTCGAAATTTGAAATAATTCAGTGGAATTTAAGGAAACATGTCCTATATTCGGCGTTTCATCCCCAATCTAGTAGGAAAATGTTTACCCTTCCCCAAATTGATGAAGAAGGGATTCACTTACCGGTGTACTGAAGAATGTCAAGAATCATTTAATATTCTCAAGAAATATCTCTTGAGTCCACCGGTATTAATTCCACCTGTTGAAAGAAGACCACTTATTATTTATGTGAAAGCTTTAGAGCGATCATGTGTGCCTTCCATTCCCAAAATAATTATGGTGGGAATGAAAACATCCTTTACTATCTCAGTCGGACTATGCTTGGAGCAGAAACTCAATATTCAAGTCTTGAAAAGTGCTGCCTAGCATTAATCTTTGCAGTTCAAAAATTGAGACACTACCTACAACATCATGAGGTCCAATTCTTATCTTGCAATAACCTGATCATATTCATCCTTATTCTTCCAATGCTTATAGGACGTCTTAAAAGTTGTGCAGTTATTTTGCAGCAATTTGATATCCAGTATGTGTCTCAAAAGGAAATAAAGAGACAAGATCTGGCTAATTTCCATACTAAACATCCCTTAGTAGAAGATACATCTTTATATATTGAACTTCCTAATGGGGAAGTCTTCTCTTTTCAATATAGTCTTCAAACATGGGGAATGTACATTGATGGCGCTTCCATAAGTCCAACAGGGAAGAAAATAGAAGATCCCAAATTAAACAATGTTGGGTTACGAATTGTGCCCATTTCTCTAGAAAAGGCAGTGTTACCCAATTCCATCTTATTGTTGGAAGGTGGTACAAATAATGAAGCAGAATATAAAACTCTCATCGTAGGATTTGAGTTGGCACTCCATGCACTGGTGAATCACTTAAAGGTGAAAGGTGATTCAGACCTAGAAATCAAACAAGTCAATGGGGATTATTCCATCAGAAAAGAAGAGTTAATACCTTTTTATGATTATTTCGGGGAGTTAATGGCGTAATTTCCTTTGGAACCAACATTTTATTATGTCTCGCGATCACAAAATGCTCATGCTGATGCACTGGCTAATATAGACACAGCTCTGGCAGATCCAAATCGGGACGAAACAATCATCAGTATTGCCCATCGTTGTACAGTTTCACCTTATGTTCAAATCAGAACATAGGAAATCAATGAAATTAGTACCATTTCTGAACCATAAGGTCATAATACGGGATATGTGACACCTATCCAGGAATAACATCAAAATGGAACACTACCACCTGATGGAGCTAGGAAAGAACAAGTCTGGCGATGTGTGGTTGAGTTTACTCTTTGTGATAGCCCTAATCACCTAGAAAAAATTCTCTACAAAAGTGGTTTTGATGGAATTATCTTCAAATGTATTGATGGTGGAGAGAAAATGGTTGGCATGAATGAAGTTCATGTAGGAGTCTGTGGTTCACACCAGTCTGTACATATACTATCTTATCAAATTTGAAGCCTTGGATACTTTTGGCCTTCAATGATACAAGATTGTGTTGATTTCACTAAGATGTGTCATTATTTCTAAGAATATGCCAATTTCCTTCATCAACCCCCAGAGTTTCTCAATACAGCTAAACACTCATGGCCTTTTTCCACATGGGGAGTGGATGTAGTAGGACCTTACCCTTCACCTACATCCAAGCAGTTTAAGTATATTCTTACTAATACAGACTTCTTTTCCAAATGGGCTGAGGAAATACCTCTCCAATAAGTTAGTTCTAAAATCATTGTTAACTTCATCAAGTCTAACATCATTAATAGATTTGGTGTCCCTCATACCATATTGATGGAAAATGGCACCAACTTCTATTCATCTGAGGTAAGGAAGTTGTATCAAGAATACAACATCAAATCCAACCATTCATCTCGATATCATGCAGCAGACAAAGGCCAAATAGAATCCTTAATAAGACTCTTTCAAACATACTTCAAAATATGTTGGATAAATATAAGAAATCATGGACTTATAAATTTTTTTTATGCTTAATGGGCTTATCGGACCAACACCCACACTGTTATGCGGTAAACTCCATATCCATTGGTATATGGAACGTAAGCAGTCTTTCCCATTGAGGTTAAATTACCCTCACTCAGAGTAGCCATTTTTGATCAGTCATCTATAGATGAACAATCTCAAAAGCAATTTGATGAATTGGAATGATTATATGAAAAAATATTGTGCACCCTGCACCACTTAGAAGTCTATCAGAATCGAATATCACGGGCTTTCATCAAAACAGTTCGTCTTCAGTCATTTATTCTGGGGGAATTGGTATTGGTTCTTAGAACTCCAATGATACCAGGGAAGAAACCTCCAAAGAATGATCCAAAGTGGGAAGGACATTATTCAATACACAAGGGCTACTCCAATGGAGATTATTCATTAATCTCAATGGATGGAGAACTCATCACGAATCCAACCAATGCAAGATTCTTGAAGAAGTATTTTGTGTAACATAAATACCCTTATACGTCCAACATGACGTTAAACTGTGTTGTCATCCAACATGACATTAAACTGTGTTGTCCTAGGTACATGAAGCTAAACTGTGCAGTAATGGTCCATGCATATGACCGTAAACTATGTTTTGTCCTCACTACATGACATTAAACTGCATAGTCCCCTTTCTTTAGTCCTTACTGCAAGACTTTAAACTGCATAGTCCATCAATTTTCCAAAATGATGTAAAACTATTTCCAATACGTTATTGTAAAACATTACATTAAAATTTGCTTCATTAGGGTCGTTGCTACCTCTTGTTTCTCACACCGAGTATGAGTCACATGATCTTAGAGTAAACTTCTACCATAACACCATCTCTGGGCCGCTAAACATGCGTAAGTCCCAACCCCATTTTTATGTTGTTATCCTAAAAAAAAACTTGATCACCAATTCATTCTTCAATCGAACTATGCGAACTTTGATCCTTGCTTCTAGGCTGGGTATGTAGGCAACCTCATGAGGTTCAATCCCAAAACCAATATATTCACATCGGTTCACCTTCATCTCATACGATTTTGATTCGTGAAGCCACCCCTAGAACCAATATTTTTACATTGGTTCACCATCGTCTTGGCTATATGATGTTAAACTCTTCATACTTTTTTCATGTATGACAATAAACTACAACATTATTGGACACCCTCACCTGAGAGGGAATCATTATTTACATTGATCTCCAATCATGTTATATTTCAAAGACTACGTGTATACATGGCAGTGCCCAAAACTTTAATCTTGGGTCAAACCATAATTGCACTAATGTCCCCTTTCACCCTTCTCTTGTATGAACCAAATCTGTACAAAGGGTATTTCAAGAACTACATATGGCTTGATTCCCATCCTTATGGGATATGTAGGAACGTTCGAGCATCCCTCAAATCCAGCCAAAGTCATTGGGCCTAACCCCAAATTCCACTTTCATTCCCTTGGCTGAAAAGTCCCCTTGTGAAAACTTGAATGTGGTATGAAAACCCTGGTCTTTATTCACACCAGGTTTATAAAACACACAATAGGTATTCCCCATAATGTTCCGAACACTATGACCCTAACCTAAGATCTCCTACACTCTCATCCCACATGATGCTAAACTGTATTTCAAGAACTACTTATGGTTATATTCCCATCCTTATGGGATACGTAGTGAAGTAAAGTACCTCAATTTAGGACCCATCCACAACATGATTATTGTTAGAATTGGTCTATGTATCTCCTTCAGGCATTGGACAATAATCATTTTCATGTTTCATACTCCAAACCTTAAATACTCCCAGATCCCCATAACCCTTTTCTTGTCTTTTGGTCACAAAATGTCTAATACCCGAGAGTTTTTTTGCCTAACTATACACCATGTTCCCCTAGGTGGCCTTGCATAAGTAGTCTACATAATATACCTATCAGCCCAAATTTTCTATTTTTTGACTATGTATCCAATTCCCTTAAGTGTCCCTACATGATTCATCCCCAAAAAAAGGTTGTAAAATAGTGGTAACTTCATTATTAGGAGAAAAATATCTTTTTTACTTATTGGTCTTAACGAAAATATGTAGGGATATGTCAAAAAATATCCATCCTTAACATATTTTTTCCATACTCTTTTTCATGATCTGAAAGTATTTAAGTCTATGGTTTATATTTCCCTTCCCTGTGTTTGGGTCAGACCTTTGCAGGAGTGACATTCATCCAATTATTTTACAATGTTGATTGGTAATTTCCTCTCTATATTCAAGTACCTCACTCTATACAGAAGACTCTATTCATTGGAAAATTTGAATCTCCATAAACATCCACTGGATTTTTAGCAGTATAAAATTAAATTTTTTAAGAGTTCTTTTTCCTGACTATGCAACACGTGCCCCAAGGCGGCCTTGCATAATTAGTCTACATAACGGAACTGTCAGCCAAAAAATGCTATTATTTGACTATGCATCCAATTACCTTAAGTGGCCCAACATAATTCAACCCCCTAATAGATTTGTTAGATAATGGTAACTTCACTCTTTGGAAATACTTCTTCTAATTCCTTTTATCCCTTTTTTCATATCATTCCTCAGATTCATAAATTATTAAGTTAAAGTTTACATGTTTTCCCCCAAACATGAATGTGGTAATATGTTTTCGGATGAATTATCAAGGAATTTAATCAATCCATTCTTCATTAATTCAAATCTATTCAACCTTAACCATTATCCTTTTTATGTTTGACGTGCATGACTTTAAACTGCAAACAAAATAAATGGGAACTCCGAACAAAAGTCAAGTCCTGATTCACTAAAAATACATTTTGTATGATTTAGGTAATATTGAGAAATAAAAAGATTCAATGTGTCTAGGGTTATTTTTATAATCCTAGAAAAAAATAAAACTATGCTTACTAGGCCCATTGCCTTAGGTAAAAATTTAAAGTAGGTAGCAAGAGAGTGAAGGCACAAATGATTGAAGATGAAAGTGTTTTTCATTAATGCACAAAGTGTTAGATGGACATCCACAGACTAGAGTCCCTTAAATTTTTCAAGAATTATAAGAGGCTTTCAACATAACTCCTCATTTGATGTACTGCATCCCGAGATTCATCAGCAGCCACTTGAAGTTCATGCACTCAACTAGCTTCACTCTTTTCAGCTTGATGGAGTGCTTTCATGGTATCTACAATGTATTTCATACCATTTGTTTGAACTCCTTCTAGTGAGTTGTTAAGCTGGTCAAGTTCCCCAGTAACAGCATCTAACTGTTGCTGAAGGAGCATCTCCTGGAAATATTTCTCCATGATTATATGCTTCAGCTCCTTCAACTTGGCAGCATGATCAGCCTCATCTCGGGACACCGCAGCCTCGAATTCACTGATATTGGTCAACAGCCTCACTCTGGTCAAGTCTTGACGGTACCTTTGCTCCTACTCCATCCTTAAAATTACTTGTTTCCATGTGGGATGGATCTCTTCATATCCAAAACCGCTAAGTCCCAACATGATGAACAAGGATGATAGTCGCAGGATCTTCGAAGACAGCTCTTCAGGAGGCACTTCAGATATGATCTTACATATGTTCTTCCATGCCTTGCGATGTGAAAATTGGAGCACCTTTTGTACCTTTGGGTCTGATTAAACATCACTATCATATGGGGGAATATAGTCTGGGATTAATGAACTTAGAGAAGTGCCCTATTCTTCTCCTTCCCCTTGACCCTTGTTACTTGACTTTCTGTTCCCGTTGGGGTGGAGGCTAAGGCTTCACCTCCAGATCTAGCCACTGAAATTGATGGCCCTGTATAGTCAATTGAATGTTTTGGTTAGTTTCAAAGGATAAAAAAGTTAATTAAGTTGTGTTTCAAATTAACTGCAGCCACAAATATTATTATCTCTTACCCAACGGTATATCAGCAGCATGAGAAGGATCCTCTCCATCTTTCCTAGCTTCAACAAGATTTTCAGGATGGGTTTTAGGAAGCTCTACCATGTCAAGATCCAATGAGCTTGCGTCTCTATAATAATAGGGTTGTCTTTACCCCCTTTAGGCATTGGCAGTTAAAAAGCTTGCTCAGATGTAACTACACATTTCAACCAATCATGGTCAGAGATGTAATAAGAAATTTTTTAATAGGGCGAATGAAAACACTCATGTCCAAAATCTTCTAAATAAAATTGTAATTAAACATGATCTAAAATGTCTACAAAAGATGCACCAGGTTTCATAATTTTATCCAGTGATATCTCAGATTATTGGTTTGTCTCACGAGTGGGAGTATTTGATATGTCTTCTTGGCGACCCTCATCCTGCGGCCCTTGACCCAGAACAGCTTCTTCAGATAAAATTGCTGAGGCAGTTATAGTGGCCGTCAAATTCTCTTATGAAGGTGTTTAACCTAAACGTATCACAAAATGGAAGTCAGTTGATGTTTTCATTCAAAATTTTATTAATCATTGTTAAATTACTAGAATCAGGCTCTTATCTCCTTACAGTAGTAGGAGGAGGAGTACTGGGAACAAAGACTGGCTCTTCTTTAGGAGAAGCCAAGTAAGCATGAATTTGCGACTGTTCACCAGCACCCTCGTTCGTCCTCAGAGGAGGGGCAGTCCTCTCCCTCAAAGGGGAAATTGAAGAAGCCCCTGCAATCACAAGAAGTATGAGAAACATTTTCATGAGTTAATATTAATGACTATCTGTAGGATTTACCACTAGTTTTGGAGCATTTATCGGTGGACTTATTCCATCGATGTCTTTGTTTCTTTGGATTAATGGGTGTGTTGATAAAATAATCTCCAAATACAGGAATTGGAGAATGAAAAGCCCTATCTAACTCCTCTTCCATGGCTTACCGGCCTGGAGGTACCTTGACCGGCTCACGAGGAGATTCAGTTGCTCCGATGGAAGTGCCACGAGGGCTATACTGTGGTGAAGGAACCTCAGTAGTTCCTTTCATTGTAAGCTGCATGATGAAGAAAGTAATTTCCTAGAGTAAAAAAATTTATCTGAAATCAAGCTACAAAGAAAATAAGGAAAGAGACTTAAATCTTCAGGAGCCACATAATCGTGCCACTCCTCATCTGCGAAAGCACCAGTCCCCTCAGTGGTGTCATGATACATCATTTCCTTCACCCGCTTGGTGATAGGAATGGAATCATCAGTGGAATATATGAGTACCTCTAGCTCTCTCATGTAAGCCTTCACTTCATCGGGGTTATCCTTGAAACATATATCAGTAGAATCCCAAATATTCCCAACTCTAGGGATGTGTAGCCCTTTGTATAGGTCAAGACAGGCAGTTTCAGCGTTGAAATATAAACTATGCCATGTCTGGACAGCCTCTGGTCGTAGATATTCAACATGTGTACCAGAAAGCTGCGAGGAGGGTCCTACAATCTTGGACTTCAACTTCTTCCCAGCTCTTGCAAACACTGATAAAGGATAAGTAAATAAAACTTGTTGCCCTATAAAGTCGAGTCGATTAATTTACCTCAACGAAGTAACTCACCAAGAGTCGATGGAGTGGGTCTCTTGATTCTAGAAGGAGGATTATATCTGGCACGAGGTTGCTTTGAAACATGTCATGCCTCATTATCCTTATCCTGAGAATCCGGTGAGTCAGCCCTAGGTGAGGAACATGGTGAATCAGCTCCAGGTGTAGAAGAGTCACCTTCCAGATGAAGGGTTTCTTTCTCGACAGTTCTCTTCTTTTTCTCCACTCAAGGATTCATATGATTCAGTACCCATTTAGGGTATAATTCTACTAAGTTCACGGCATACCATATAGTCAAGCGAATCACCGCTCTAGCAACTGGTAGATCAAACACTACCTTGGTCCTCTCTATATCTATCAGCAACTAAAGTTGTCGAGAAACCATTGGATATTGTTCTAACCTGACATGCACAAGAGAAGATACAATAATCTACTGTAGACACTTGAATTGGCGTGAAAATCTGTATGGAGCATATGCCTCACATATAATCTCTCCATTAATCCCGGTGGACAGTAAACCATCTCTGAAAGCCAACATGTATGAACTCAATTCTAGGCTGGTTGTTCCATCATCAACAAATTGCCCGATTGGAGGGTTTCCATAAAGAATGAAATGAAATTCCTTGAACATGCTCATACTCACCTTCATATCATAGTAGTTGAGGGATAACAGAATAACTCCAGAAAATGCTTGCACTGATGGCCTGAATGAACTTCTAGGAACCTGCACTCTGCTCTGTATAGAATATGTCCTGAAATGAGTGGCGATCCATCTGCACAAAACAAGGAATGGTACCATTATTCTCAAAGGAGACTTTCCCATACAAACATGGAGTATGCTCTTGTCAATATTTTCCAAAATTGGGGTGGACAACCCAAACATTTTCCTCTCAGCCAATTTAGATACAACAACGAAGGTCCCTGGCCTAAAACCTCCCTTCGAATCCCAAATTGGAAAAATATAAACACTAAGACACAAGGATAACAATCCCTCCATACGGGTATTTTCTGGGATTCTATGATACTCTTCGTACCCCCACATTTCAAATAATCCTGCTTCTAGGGTCGGCCAAAATGTTCCAGGAGAACCCCTCTTGTCTGTTCTGGGGAAGGTAGTAGGACGAGCACATGTTTTTCCCTTCTTCTTCTTCTTAGTAAGAAACATATCCATCCACTCCTCTAGATTCATATACTTTCTAGAATGAGTTTTAGATGTCATTGAATTCCTGAACTTGTAGAAAAGTTTCAATAATTCCCGATCCAAAGCCAGAGTCTTCTCCGAATCGTTCAAAGTCACCTTGGGATGGATGAATTGATCATATATATCGCCTAAAATTGGGGCCCCTGAGATATTGTAGACATCCCACATACTAATTTTTACTTCTACATGAGTCAGATGGAAAGAATTGGTTTTAGGGCTCCATCGGCTGATTAGCTCTGGCATAAAGTCATCATCCCTACAGATATATGTCCTACCAGCCCAGGAGGCATCATATATTGCATATCCATTCAGATCATCGACAATCATTGCATAGGTTTGTTGAACCCAATATTCCCACCTCCAAGTCTGATTCACACCTCTTCCAGGACCAAAGTCCCAACTCTTCTTCCAGCCTTTGGATTGATCCATTTTAGAATTTCGGAAAATCGAGGGATAACAATGCAGTTGCAGCTCAGGCTTCTGAGGTTTCGGATCCCACTACAAAAAACTGGCTTTTACCGATGGTTTTTTTAAATAACAACATTTTAAACCGACGTTATATGGTTTCGCGATGGTTTACAGAAACCACAGCTAAACTGTGTTGTGACAATCTATTAGTGGTTGTTTTTTCCATTTCGTGGCGGTTTGAGGGAAGCATCGCAGATGCCTAATTTTGCGTTGATTTTCGTGAATTTAGTGGCGGTTTGACGGGTGCTGGATATTTTTCTATTCACGGTGGTTTTAACCACCGCGATATTCAGTCGTTTGATGTGCCTATGTCACATCGGTGAAAACCGCCGCTAAATATAAACTGATTACATTTCACGGTGGTTTTAACCGCCACTAATGTTTTACCGGTAAAGCATTAGTGGTGGTTATAACTGCCATGAAATTCTGAACAGTAAAGCATTAGGTGTGGATAAAACCACAACGAAATGCTAACCAGAAAAAAAATTGCAGTTCTGCTTCTACCGCCCCACTTCCCTGAAAAACAAATTAAACCAGAAAATGGAACAGGGGACATCATACAAACAAATAAAATGGTATTTATTACTTGGTATCCCAAACATGAGGAAACGGGAGACATCATACAAAAAATCAACCATAATTCAATAGTGATAATAATCAATAATGGATCTATAGGGAAGCATGAAATCCATTCCAAAAATTATATCATACAGTTACATGATGGGAAATAATGAATTCAATATAAAAAACATTTTCCTATCTGATGGGGAAAATAATTCCATCAGTGAACAATCATTGATCGAATAACCAATGAGGTTTACAGATTCTTAATGACACTTAAATACACTATATCAAGGACCAGAATCTCTAGAAATGTATCAAATATAACATTGAATGATGCACTTGTTTCAAATAATGTAGAATCTATAGTAGAGGTTACTAGATTAGTACATAAACAATAGATGAATTTGAATTATACTCCCTATCATATGTTGAACGTCATTTAGTTTTACCATAAAATGAATCTATGCTACAACCGGACTATTCTGAGTGGGATCACATTTCATGAACATTAATTCCTGAGTCTAGTATCAACTATGTTGACTACCACCTTGGCCTCAGCAGTATGTAGTATTATAGCTACATCCCTACTAAAAATTAAGAGGGACCGCATAATAATGTGGAATATGTAAAGATCTTATCCCCCTAGGAGGAGCTGGTGGAAAAGTTTTGAAGATGTGCAAGATATGACCCAAACTACGATAACCTCTACATTCAACTAGATACACCGTACGTTGGGAGATAAGATGTGTATCCTCTCTAAATCTCCTCATATTGTGTTAATGAGTCACCAGAATTATTGTAAAATAGTTGTGTATATTCCCTTTAACCATTTTTAGAATATTCAAGGTGACTTTAGTGACCAAAACATGCATATTTTCATATTCTATTTTTGGAGAATGTTTATGGGCCTGATCTTTTCCTCCATTTTATATAGGTATATGCTGATGTTAATCAAGTCATTGGGAAATGATATCGGTATTCCCTATATTTTTTACCAAAGTATTCTTGGTGATTTCTTTGAATAATATCAGATTATACCAACAAGCTTAGTAAATGTGGGAAAATGTGTCCTCTTGCTCATATATTTCCACCATATTTAGTTAGTGGGATTCATTGGAGGGTATAGATGTAGGGCCATATTCTTGGTTGATTTTTCACTACCCTCAGTGGGTTTTCCTGACTACCTAGGTTTGGGAGACATAGGTCAGACTCCAGAGGTAAACACACACATCATGTAGATGTTTTATTGCTTTGTAGCATTGGTGATGGTGAATGCTAGAAGGATCCCTTTGGAGGGTCCCTTATGCTATCTAGATGAGTCCATCGATGACCTCTTGATCAACCTCCTTAGATAAGGGAGGAACATGTTATTTACTTCCATGGATATGACCATGAAATGGTTTGATATGGAAACTATTTACAACAAATTATGTTCCAATAGTCATTGTCGAGTAGAAATCTAGTAGGGATTTTTGAGATGAATGGATTTTTTAGCTTCCTATGAAGATAGAAAGGTACCATTTAGGTGTGACTCCCAAACCAGTGAATTTGAGACACAATGTTGAGGGTGCAAGGTTGATAATAGATCCCTAGTTTTAAATCAGGATCCAACTTGTGCAGTAGTCAAAGAATATGTGTTCTTAAAGTAGTAAAATGTAATTTGGATAAAAGGGGGGTTCTAGTTGAAAGTTCCAGAATACATATGAGAAACATTTACAAGAAATCCTCATGAAATAAGTATATCAATAAATAAAAACATGTATAATCAATTGTATTAGATTCATGTTTGTCTACATTTCATCTTTTGAGAGAGAAAAAGGAGCCTAACATGTGGGTGACACATGCATTTTGTTTAAGGTTCCATTTTAGGTTCACCATTTTTGTTTCCAACTCCTTTTATTGGGGAGTATATGATTCATATCACATGATTAGGCTAAACCATATTCCCATCATCCTCTTATGTTTGGTCTCTATACTTCCTACTAGGTTCCAATTTATATAACCAGAAAAAAATAACAAAAGGATCACTCTTTAGTCATCCAAAATCTCAACTACCAATTCAGAAACAGGCCTAAATGGAATGATGTATTCCACACTCGAGAAATCAAGACATAAAATGAAACATCATAGATCAAAAAAATTCATAGAAGGAAACATGAGAAATCAAGAAAATGTTAGGACACAGAAATTTTTAGTGGAAACTATGTGCCATTCATGTTACATATACAAACCAACCGTTCTCATATTTGTTCAACACATCGACAATACTACTACTCATGGTCTGATGATGCATTTTCACCCTCTCCACCTCCTTCTCCACTACATACTGCCACCTATAAGAACATTATATTGAAAATTAAATATTGTTGCATGTTTATAATTAAACATAAAACCAATAAATGTTTTCAAACTAAATGTTTTTTATTTTTTGTGATTTACCTGCTCACCACTAGTCGATCCACTACCACTGGGGGAATATCTGCTCATATGCTGACGTATTTCAAGAAACTCTTTCTGCAAAGTAGATATCTGATCCCCCAGCTGTTGAACTGTGTTCCATAGAGAAGATATATCCTTATAAGCATCTTCAGGTATGAAATGACTATATCTAGGAGTAAATGTAGCTAGAATCCCTGGTGGCCTACCAAATACCTCAGATGGTAGGGGTCCAAAACCCATCCTGAGCACTCTACCAGGATGCTCCTTCCCAAGGACTTTAGCAACCGGGTCATCCTAAGAGACTGAGATTGACTGCCTAGGATTGGTATCCAATATTTCTTTAATTTTTACCTATAAATCAAATATCAATATATATTAACACAGTAAAAACTGATAATAAGTTATTATAATAAAAAATTTACTTCATACCACAACTTCTTTGGAAGGCTCATTAACAAAAATTCCATCTTTTTTTATGAACATCCAGCCACAGTTCAGTTCGGGATGCTTCATGCCCTAAACTCTGTCACTGCATTAAACAAAGATAGATCAAAAATTCAATATTTTAAATAGATAATATTATCTTATAAATATTTAACCTAATTAAAATATTACCAATGACATTCGGCTTCTAGAAAATATTTTTGAGCCTGTAGTGTGCGGGATGACTTGCTTTGCCCGGTTTGATGCATTCTGTCATGAGAGATCATGAAATAAATAAAATTCAATTTAATAGTAATGTATTCAATGTCTTATCCTCTTCATATAAATGTATAAATTTAAAATGATGATAATATAATAATATATATTTCAATACCATCCTCTTCTCATCATGATGTATATCAACAAAAACTTTCCACTGTTCTTTTGGTACCCCATTGGGTAGCTTCTCATACATTTTCTGCATGATAAACGAAGTATCGTTGACATCACGCCACAACCTCCATTTGAAATCTTTCCATTTTTTACCAAGATTTTTCAAGGTCCACTTCCGTGGTGTCACATCTGCAACAGTAAAGTGGAAGAAAATCTGTATACAGAAATTTATTTTGAACATATTAGTAACACACCATTCAATTAAACCATAAAGTAATTAAATTACCTTTATCTGATAATCAAAAACTAAATTTTTCCAGTTTCGAGGAATATTCCTCCAATCATCATATGAAATAGGCATGGAAATGGGCTCTGCTGCCAGCAGACCTATAATCTGGCCATGTAACCCCGCGACGTCATCCGTAGAGACCCCATAAGAATCAAATGGCATGACTATCTTCACAGCATTCATGTTCCAAACATATGAACTTTTTATGTGTTTTTCCATAGTTTCATTTTTTTCATTTTCAATGAGAAAAAAACTATTATAAACAAAATGCAATAAATTTATTTAATTAAAATTTTTAATTATGACTGTGACCCTCCAGAATGTCCGTGATGAACTGGAAAGGCCGTTTCACTGTCCCACTGATGAGGCTTCTGTAGGGGGAGTCGATGACTCATCCACTAATGATACATCCATAGATGGTGTCAGAGATGGTGCAGGGGGAGATGGTGTTGCGGTGTAGTCAGCTGGTGCCTCAGATGCTGTGGGGACAGACGGATCATCATCTGTCGGAGAACTAGATGAAATAGTGTATAGCTTCTTCCTTGGAATTTCTGTCATTTAATCAAATAATATTACGTTAAGAATATATATTTCAAAAAATTTATGCAGAAAAAAATTTAAAAATGATAATAGATGCCCAGTACTAACAAACAAAGTATATATAATAATGATAATGAATGATTGTAGAATTGAAACAAGTGGTTGCTGAATGAAAAAATAATTGTACATACAATCATTTTCCCCTTCAATAATGTCAGTTTCCTGCTCCTTTGCTTCATCCACTTCATTAATCCTTGCTAGATTAATATTTTCAATATCATGATGGAAAAATAATTCTACTTCCTGTTGTTCATGAAATTAAATTGCAGAGGTCAAATCTTCCACTTCATTACCCGTATCATACAAATCTCTTTGTATTAAGTGAGTAACTACCCTCCACCCTTCATCCAAAACAACATTCAAATAATATACCATTTTTCTTGTGATGTTATGATATATGGATTATGAAGTTCACAATCACCAACATCCATCAAGCGAGAGAAGTTTTCATAAGTAAATTGCACGGAATCTCTTTTAACACCTATGATAATATCAACACATTTTAATTTGAATAAAACAACAGAAAAATGCTTGTGGTAGTTTAGTTAAATAATATCATGCAAATTTATATAGTATCCCACTTTAGAAAATGTAAATATACCACTATTATGTGTTTTCAAACCCCCTTCTCGATCGACTGTTAGAAATCTAATTCCATTCACATTATAAGCGTCGAACATTCTAACTTGTTTTATAGGACCTCTACAAAGAATGTTCAAATCATCTAACAAATCTACTGGAGAATCAGTATTCATGATCTAAAAAAATATAATTTAACAGATATACAAATTGTATGTGTCAAACTAATATTCATATTTATTGCAGTATTTATAAAATTACACGTCGTGCAAACCATTCTACTAGCTCTTTATTCACAAGTTCATTATATCTTTCTCATTTCATGTTCGGACTCACATTAATCTATTTGTTTGTATCCTCAACTCTTCAATAAAAGGATCTACAATTTCACTATTCAACATCACATATCTATGTGCCTGTAATAATTCAAATTCTGTCAGTGTCACAATGAGGTCCTCCCATCTTATCAGCCAATAGAAGGAAATATTTTTGATTTCTGATGCCTTTGATATTGAGTTGTTGTGTCGTCAACACAACCAACTCAATTAAATATTGTCTCAATATCATCCAAATATGTGGAACAAATGGTGAGACACTCCTCATCCAAATATCCTTCAGCAATAGAGCCTTCTGGTTGAGGTTTATTTCTCACGTATGCTTTCAAATGACCAAGATATCTGTGAAATAAAATAATAATATTATGCATTTATATAAATGCCAATTTTTTTAATTAACTATAAACATATAAATAAAATACCTCTCAATTGGATATATCCATCGATAATGAATGGGGCCTCCTAATTTAGGTTTTTCAACCAAATGCACAGTTAAATCCATCATGATAGTAAAAAACGATGGAGGAAAGATCATCTCCACTGCACAAAGGGCCAATACAAACCTCTCTTAGAGGTTTTCACGTTAAAATGGATTTAGATCATTCTCACAAAATTGCTTGAAAAATGTGAAGAATTTGAGTACAACAGCAGTAACTTTTTCAGGTAATAAAGTACGCAATGACAATGGTAGTAACTGTTGTAACAAAATATTTGAATAGTGACTATTCAATCCATATAACTTACGATTATTCAAGTCAACACACCTCGAGATGTTACTATAATACCCATCAGATACCTTCACATTCTTTAAAATTTGAAGGAATGTATCTTTATCCCAATTTTTCATTGAAAAAATGGTCGGAGCATACTTTTCATTCTCATATGGCTAGAGATCACGTTTTATGTTCATTACTTGTTAGTATTTGAGAGCATTGAGATGATCCTTCGACTTTCCATGCTCATTAAGTAAATTGAAAATCTAATTATCAAATACATTCTTCTCAATATGAATCACATCAAGATTTAGGCACATCAAATTAAATTCTCCATACGGAAGTTTTAAGAATATACTTTTTTTCTTCCATTGTTGTGTTCTTATTTTACTTGACGATGCACTTCGCACTCGTTTTCCGCTATCATTCAAATGATAAACCTTCCCAAAATTCTATTTTAACCTTTTCAAGTTGTGTGAATATTTCAGAATTAGTTAACAACTTTGGAGGAGGTCTACGGTCAATGGAACCATTAAATTTTGATTTGTTCAGCCGAAATCTATGAGATGCATCAAGAAATATTCAATGGCACAAGAAGCACCATTTTCTACTGTGTGTTAGCCAGTTGGGCTTGAAATCTAAGTTACAAACGGGACAATCCAAACCTGTATAAGTGTTCCAACCAGATAAATTCCCAAGCATAGGGAAGTCACTAATGGTCCACATTAAAGAAGCATGCATATTGAACATTGTTTTAGAAGAAACATCAAATGTCTCAACACCGTTGCTCCATAACTCCTGCAATTCTTCTATCAAAGGCTACAGGTATACATCAATATCATTTCCAGGCATTTGTTCTCTAGGAATAATCATCGAAATGATAAAGTATGTTTGATTCATACACATCCAAAAAGGCAGATTATAAGGGATCAAAACAACTGGCCAAATGCTATAACTGGTACTCAAAGTCCCAAATGGGTTGAATCCATCGGTTGCCAATCCAAATTTAACATTCCTAGGATCAGCTGAAAAATTTGGATGTAATGAATCAAATGTATTCCACTATTGGGAATCTCATGGATGTCTTATTAACCCATCATTGTTATTATCTACAGAATTCCACTTCTTGTGTTCGACAGTTTTTGATGACATGAATAATCTTTTCAATCGAGGCTTCAAAGATAAGTAACGTAAAACTTTTGCAGGTGTGTTCCTTTTATTCTTCTCTATGATATTATGTTCAGTCAGACTTCCAACATCACCCTTTAACTGCCATCTAGAAGAAGTACAATTCTATCTACTTGAATCCTCTCCCCAATAAAGCCTACAATCATTGGGACACACATGTATTTCTGTATAATTCAGACCAAGCTTGTAAACAAATTTTTTCATATCATAAAATGATTCTGGGATTTTGGCTTCAGGAAATGCATCAAGAATAAATTCCAATAACATGGACATTTCCTTTTTGTAATTCCACATAGACATTTTATATGGTACAACTTCAGTAGAAATTAATTCATTGAATATTTCAAACACCCACTATACAACTCTTGATTTCCATCGTCAACTAAATCATGAAACAAATTTTCCTCACTGAAGTTTTCCCTTACATTTGGATCTACAAAATCAAGAGGATGATCCAATGATATGTTACAATCTGGATCTTCTTATGTTACAGTCTCAAAAACATCACTTGTCACGTTGAAATTTCTAGCACCATCTTATGGTTGTTATGATATGTTTTGATAATCATAGTGGTGTCTTGTAGTGCCGAATGCATCATTTATGAGGTTTTTCATTTCATTTTCCATTATTGATGAACAAGGGACCTCATTATATGGATTAACATCAATGCTCAATCTTTCTGTATTATTCGATTATCCATACCAAATCCAACACAAATATTGATTTGGTAATTTCTTCAGTATTAAATGTTCATAAACTTCATCTCTCTTCAACCATGTTCTAAATTTACATTTAGGACAAGGACATCTTATTCTCCCTTCAATGGATCGATTAGAAATTGAAAAATCTAAAAACTCATTCAAACCCTTAACATATTAACATGTGTTCCTCAGTAATGTGATCCATCTTTTATCCATGTATATCACAATGTGCCTACACAATAAAAAAAATTAAAACACATAGTTACTACTAAATAGAGAAAGAGTTTCATATATACGATAGTGTAAGATTACAAAAACATAATATAATAAAGATGACCCATTGATCATAATGTATGCATAATATAATAAATATGATACATTGATCACATTTACCACATAGCATGCCAAGACAAACCGAACAAGTCTGGTACATAGGAGACAGCGTCACCACCTCATTGAGGAGCAGTAAGAATATTGGGTTACACACTTATCATAACACTGTCGATCACACATTTATGTTTCCTCAAACAACACCCCATTGAAAGTGATGTCATTGAACACACCAAAGATGCATGATTTTCATACCATTAGTACAATGACATTACTAGAAATATTTAGCCCTTATATGACACCCTTTGAGACTTATCGCAGGTTATCTTGGGTACCTGGATTATGGGTAGCCTAGGCCAGTTCATGAAAATTGGTCATGTTTCATCGCTCTTTATTTTTTTCAATCTTTTCACTATCTATTTGAATTTACCTCTCTCTTTGAATTTTATAGTGTTTCTTATTTCCTTGAATTTGGAGAGACCTTTGTTATTCATTATACCATTAGGTTGTGCAATTTTAATTCATCCACTTGGATTTCCATAATTGGGTTTTCATTAAAATCTCTTTTAAAAACTAATGAATGATGTATGTTATTTTCACAAAAATCTGTTTTGTGTTTAGTACTATAAAAATTTATCTTCAATATTTCAAACAACTCACATTAAAAAAATAATGCAAACCATAAAATGTGGATTTCATAAAACACAAAGGACATGTGCAATTTTTACTTC
The DNA here is from genome assembly GCA_963277665.1 of Viscum album. Taxonomy (NCBI): domain Eukaryota; kingdom Viridiplantae; phylum Streptophyta; class Magnoliopsida; order Santalales; family Viscaceae; genus Viscum; species Viscum album. Next base: position 514,367,211 of record OY728145.1, read on the forward strand.
AAACATTTATGTATATTTCAAGCCCTAAGCTCAGTTAATTTTAAGTAATTATTTAGAAATGAATTTACAACTTTAACACAAACTATTATACTTAATTCAGTCATAATAAATTTAAAATATTTAGCAAGTGACAATAGTTCAGAAATTATGAAGATCTTTTCTAACATGTTTGAGAATCCCGCAGTGATAAATAAAATGTTCTTACTAAATATATCATTCGACATCCATGAAATCTTATAACATACAAAATAGTTTCCAAAATAGGGTGAGTATAACTCAGTATTCCACCACCAATGGTGTCTGAACATGTCTAGTCTGCGCATATAGTGTATGCAATAAAGCGATAAACAAGGGTGTTAATTAAATAAATAAATTATATATATAAAATAATCACACAAACCCTTAGGCTCTAGGATGACACCCTATGTTAGCCAAAGCATCATTAACTCTATGTGGGGTGTCTCTTTCATGAGGTGGATCCTCCTATATCAGGACATATTTTCCCAAAATACTGGAAGATTCTCTTAAATCGGGATGAATTTCCAATATCATGATTCAAGTATCCAATCTTGGTATAGATTTTATAGAAATACTTTCTTTTTCCCATGGCTTTCACCCCCAATGGAAAAAGTAGCCTTCTCACCAGTCCTAGAATTGATATAACTACATACATCTTCCCATGGAACATGTTTTTAAGATGAAATAAACTATATAACTGGGCTAAGAAATTCTATTACCACTTATGTCTTCCCATGGAATGTGACACTAAGGGGAAAATTAATAATCTCATATCAAATGGTGGATTCTCTTGTATTAGGATGAATCACTGATAGTATATATCAATCAGGTCTAAAATATTATTACAATAAATATTAGTTAATTCATCCCATCACTTATTAAATTTACCATTTATTCCTAATTTTCAAATCCTCTTATAGATACGAATCACCCAAATCATCTTAAACCATTTTCCATATTTCACATGCAATGTAAATATCTTTAACTAAACCATGATTCCAAAGGATCTCATAAAATCATGAGGGGTTGGAACACCACAAATGTTAATGCAAGTCCAAACCATAATGCTAAGAGATAAAAAATGGATCCTTGGGAGGGATCAATAGTAGCATTTTATAAATAAGGGATAATTCCAATTATTTAGGTTGTAAATGTGGCATGTCGATGCAATCATAATTTTGCACATACTAGAATAATCATAACAGACTAAAGGGAGTTTTCTAAGACCACCCAACTCAAAATAAGAATTTTTTTTGAAAATTCCTCATGTTTTTGGTAGCAATCAGACCCCCCCTTCCCTTTAAAGAGAACTATAAATTTAATAAAAAATAGATCAAGAAGCGAAAGATAAACTGGAAGGTTTACCTTAAAAATCTATTTTCAGAACATGAATATCCAACATAGTCTTTCTTATAGATCAAATAGGATTCACATATGTCATCCATGGAAGGTTTGATGGAATTATAAAGGAGATAAGAAATTTTAGAACATAGGTGTTGGATTGTAAAAATCCTAAATGATATAATTCATGATGTGAATAGGGAATTCACAACATGAATTCCTCAATTCCTATATATGTTGAAAAATTTATCACCTCATTTTAAAAAATGAATTAAACTAATTTCATGCCATGAATATATTTAATAAAGTGAATTATCGTCTCGTAGATTTCCCAAATCCAATCCACGCCGTGAATGGGTTCATGGGGTTCACCTGGAAAATTCACCTAATGAATTGGGAATTCATAACATCAATTTGTTTTGCATTTATAAAGAAACTACATACTTCGTCAACATGAAACAACTAATACAACTAGATAAAGGCTTAATAAAAAAATTTTAAATGAATGGAAACCAGACTCTAAGAGATTTATCCAAAAACATAAATGGATACATACCTGGAAAAGACAGGGGTCGCCGGAGACGGAGGTCGTGGGGTCACCAGACGGTTGGGGGTCACGGGTCACCGGGCGGGGTTGCCGGATGGTTGGGGGTTGCTGGATGGTTGTGGGTTGCCGAGGCTGGGGGGTTAGGGGAAGAAGGGAGGGCGCGGGGGTCACCGGATGGTTGGGGGTCGCCGGGGCCGTGCGGGGGGGGGGGGGGGGGGTTAGGGGAAGAAGGGAGGGCGCGGGGGTCGCCGGACGGTTTGGGGTCGCCGAGGCCGGGGTGGGGGGGGGGGATAGGGGAAGAAGGGGTCGCAAGGGTTTGGGGGAAATGCCGCGGTGGGGGGTAGGGCATGTTCAGTTTTTTTAAAAAAAAATTATGGGCTTCGCGGCGGGTTATTAAAAACCGCCGCGAACCCTTTCGGCAAAAACGTTTTGCGGCGGTTTTGTGAACCGCCACCACAAAACCGCCTCTAAACCCGGTTTTTATTGTAGTGTCTGGGGAACGTGGGATATGATGCATTATAAGCGCCTTATCCATTGTTCCATAATTTATAAATGATCCTCCAATTAAGACATTCGCTAAAGCAAAATTGTTGTATGTCTGAAACCAAGAATTCGGGAGATAGTTCATTGGCTTTGGAATGTGGACTCCTTGCAGATGACCATGGCCATAAGAGGTTGGTAGATGATATGTAGGAAATTAAGATGTTGCCACTTCAAGTACATGGCCAAATAATGGAGAGTGTTGTCGCAGATATTATAGTAATCATGGCCAAAGATGTTCATCATGTCATCTATTCGCTTGCTGGCCAGCTCATCAGCTATTCCAATTCTTTTGGGAGCCATTTAATCCGCAAAAACATTAGATAATTAACTTTTAAGTAAGTTTATTTTTCATAAAATTTGTGAAGAAATTAGAAAAAAAGGCTAAGGCATTATGGCGCACATGTCCCATATTGGCGCCCAAGTCTAATCTGGTCGCACAAGTATGGGCACGTATATGTCACCACACAAGTCCAAATACCTCTTCCGAAGCGCAACACAATTTAGAAAAAGCACTGAACAACAAACAGCAGCACCTACGCGACGCGAGCTACCTGCGTGCCGAGATCTCAGGAGAGTTTGAAACCAAGTGTTTTGCGTGAAGTGGTGCTGCATATTTATAGGCAATGTGGTACCCTTGTGTGTCGTACCCTATGCGGCTAGCACCTACGTGCCGCTACATGCGCGCTCAAAACCTGTGCGCCCTAAATTCCTTGGTTTTCTCTTTTACCTCAGAGTCAAATCATCTTTACTTTTTCAGATCCAACTCTAAGGGGGGACTTTTGTTGAGGCTCCTTTCCGTCACAGAGACTAACAAATGAAAAAGGGAAAAACCTTATGCACAAAGAGATTCATCCTTTAAAAAAACAACAAAATATGACAAAAGAGTAAATAAAAAAACTCTCTAGTCATTGGTCGCACAAGTTCTATTATGGTTGTGAAAGTATAATTTTGTGCCACATATTGGTCACACAAGTCACTTGCGTGCCCTATTAGTTTTTTTTTCAAGGTCATTAATGGCCTATAAATACCCCTGTGGGCCCCCCATTTTGAGGACGAAAAATCCAAAACTCAGAATTAAGCTCTGGTTTCCCTAGTGTATTCTTGAAGTCATCCAAACACTTCTAAGGTAATTTCATACCTAGAATGGAAGATCTAAAGAGAAAGAATAAGGCCTAAGTGTTAGAACTCATTAACACTTGCACGCCTAAGTGTCCAGCCCTTAAGAGAAATACATACACTTGCGCACCACCTTTTCCTTTCAAAGAAACTTGCACGCCACCTATCTGAAAGCCCCTAGATATGATAATAAGGGCTCGAATCCAATGTCACCCAAGTACCACTTCATAGGTTCTTCATCGCCCAAGTGAACTAATGTCACAAAAGTATACTTGCACAACCAGGACTTGTGCACCAGACCAATACATGTGCACCTCCTTTCAATTCACTTCCTTTCCATCATATTCACCTATCCTCTTCAAGATTTAGCCATCAAAACCATCTTCAAAGCCATTCATGGCATAGGTACTTTGTTGGCTTCCTTATCTGAAATTAATTCTGTGGAACATCTATCAAAACCTTGTTATTTACATAACAGTATGTCACTAAGGTTAGAGATTTCCTTCATTCAACTTCATCCTTTATGATGAGAAGATTTTTAATCTAAGCATACTCCTTAGGAGTAAGCCCCCACGTTCCCTAATTTGGGCCTCCTAATCATGAGTAAGCCCTAGTCTTCATTTCATTTGATTTGGGCTTCTTTCTCAGGAATAAAACACAATCATAAGGCCCCTTAAATTGGGCCTCCTTTTAAGGAGTAAGGCCCAATCATAATTTCCCTTAACCTGGGCCTTCTTCTCAGGAGTAAGTACCAAGGTACAAATCTCCTTAAACATTGGGAATCCTTCTCTGGAGTAAGTCCCAATCCTAATTTCCTTTTGATTTAGGAATCCTTACCAGGAGTAATCCCCAGTCATAATTTAATGTCCCCTTTAATTTGGGCATCCTCCTTAGGAGTAAGCCCCAAATTACGAATCAAAATCTCCATAAATCACAAGTACTTTTATTGACCCTGTTAATGGGAAACCTTCTTATGATTAATCCCCAAGTCCCCCATAATTTGGGAATCTTCCTCAAGAGTAGGCCCTATGTTAGAGTGTCTAAATCTCCATAAAGCATGAATATCTTTATGGAACCTGTTCTTAGGCCTCTTTCTAGGAGTAAATCCTAGTATTCACCTACTAGGGTAGTCACACATATATAAGTCCCATATCATTCCTTGTGACCACTCCTTTCGTGGCACAAATAGTCAGGTTTACCGATACCTCATGTTTCCCACACCGAGCATGACTCACGTGAGCATAGTGTGTAAAAGTAATCACGACACATCTCTTTGAGCCGTTAATCAAAAGTAAGCCCCACAATTCTTAATTGAACTACATGGACTTTTATCTCTACCTTAAATGTAGAATACGTAGGAAGCCTTTCTAAGGTTCAATCCTATCACACATTAATTCTCATCTATCCTATATGACATTAAAGTATATCTTAATTCCCAAACTACGTGGGTTCTGATTCCTCTTTAACAAAGATAAATAAGTAGCCCATCTGTGGGTATGATACCAACTCGTAAATAATCCCTATCCTTCTGAATGAAAATAAACTTCAAGTTCCCCATTGAGTGGCTTTAAACCAGTATGGTCATCATAATGACCAAGAGATTTCTATATAATGTGTTGAAGGATACTGTTGATTAAGAATCTATAATAAAGACAGATGATTCTCTATCAATGAAGAACCTCAAATACATTTAAACGATTCTCTAAATCCCATAAATATCAATCATTGCTTGCAGGATCTAGTGGAAGAACGCATTTTCATGCTTGGAAAAATATTAAGGATTGATGAACATAATTCAAATCTATAATAGAGTCCCAGAGTAGAACAAAATTCCCCCCAAAAAAGGTGTTATGAGTCCGAACTCCCATCCTCTCGACCAATTAAAATTCTTAAGTCTCATCAGTTCACAACTAATGGGAACCTACCTTTGGAAAGTAGGTCCAAATGGATATAGAATCATTGGATGTTTCCCGTTCTATGAATAAACCCATTAGAAATTGATTGGAATGTTTGAACTTTTAATAAACAAGGTCATCCCCAATTCTTGAAGGAAAACCAGCATTTGATTTCATACAATTACCTGTCAGTAACAATATACTTCCACTGCATATATCCTCCTAAATAACTCATTCATCAACCATAGATCGATTCACCATTTCGGTGTAATCATTTATACAGAGCACGACTATCATGGAATGAATTTCCTAGTTCAACCTTGCTTAAACAATTTGTTCCTTCAATGATATACTACCAGCCACCTCTGGTAAAAACCTCACTATGTTCATAAAATAGCCTCATATTCCTTACTGAATCATTTTACTACCTCAAATGTAATAAATCTATTTTACGCTATATTCTAAATGTATGAGGGTACAATTTTTGATATAAAAATCCTAAAAACCCTCTCACATCACTCCTTGGTCTTTCCCAGCATAGAGCTCCAACTCCAACCACTAAAGGGAAAGATCTTCCAACATGTACATGGATTACTTTAATTTCATCTCTGTTGGGGTTCCTAGTAATTCAAATATCCTATTCATTCTGTTTATCCACGCTTCTACCCTTTATGGATCCTAATTACCCCAAAAAATGGGTGGACTCGGACTTTGAAACCGAACTACATGATCCACATGCTTCGGTTCATCCACATTATTCCTAATTTCCACAGCATAGAAAGCCTATAGTATACTCTACACTAGCTGTTGGTTCACTTGGGGCTCTGGTGAAAACACATTTTCATCACCTTCATCTGGTTGGTCTCTACAATGCCTACCCAGTGCCATTTCAATAAACAAAATACAACCATAAGTCCCACTCCATTAACCATAAAGGGTATACAATTATCAAAGTTTGTATATTTCAACTATGACAAATTTTTTTTACAGAGGGTCACATTTCTCATACTTAACTACTCTGAAAAGTCTCCCATGTTTTGAATGTCAACCCATTTTCAAAATACCACAAGTCTCCATGTTTCAAATCCTTCCGTTTTGAAAACTAGTTCATATTTTTCCAAATTCAAACATTCATATCATAATATAAATCATTATACCAGAATGAAATATGCATCCGAGAGGGAAGTCATTTCTACCATGCATTCTATGCTCATTTCACTCGTTAAACCCACGACAATGAGATTTTCATTTCCTATAAGTGTCTCTAAAACACTAATGTACCCAACTCACTAGTAACTTGGAGTTCATCATAAAAGGGGTTGATATGTCCTTTTATGCTCTTCATTCCATTTTCTGACAATAAAACTCCTTGATACCATCCCAACTCAAGGAATAGACCAGGAAATAACATCAACACCAAGACCAATGATCAACACCAATTACTGAACAACTTCTCTCATTTGAATGACAAGGACCGAACAAACTGATACCACTTGTAACATCCATCCCCATCCCATTGGCCTTAGAGGGTGGAGGATTGAAACTTGGACATAAGTGACATTCCAAATGCCCCAAAGGCTGGAAATAAATGTTGAGAGATTCAAGAATAAAGAGGGGAATAATTTTCTGTTTAGATAAAATACAAAAACCAATAATCCATTATCAACAAACTACATGATGCATGTTAAGAAGAAAACCAAACCCATATATTACCAAAATACATCAAAACTATCCCACAATAATCCCACATTCCAAATACAACCAAGCACAATATTAGAGAAATATGTAGAAGACTACACAAAAATACCTGAATGAACTAGGCACCATCCCTAGCTCCACACCAATATCCATGGTCCAAGCACCATAATCATGACCAAAGCATCACGTCGAACTGCTAAAATTAACGAGACCCTTTACACTTACCTGTGTCCTAAAATACGTCATCTACAAAATCACCAATGTGATAATGTAGGGGGTGAGTACTAATACTCTGTATGATTTACGCAAATGACTTCCCTGTACACGCCACTAGGGATGAACAATTATCACATTTATATAAAATAGTTTATATTAAACATTAAATAGTAAAACCACTACCAGAAGCCTAACATACCCTTACCAAGACATGTCAAAAAAGGGAAATATGCAACTATTCCATAATCTATATCATCATCACATATTAGCACCACAAATTTCCATCTTTCATAAAAACACACAACAACCAAACAACCATAGTTGAACTTCTCACCCAACCTTGTTTATTTCATTAAAAAACAAGTGATACTTCTCATCCACATATCCATTGATGGTGGACCTTCCATCAACTATCCATCTACTTTTTATAGTAGTAATCCCCACCCACTTCACCAAAAAAATCACATTATCCATTTAACGTAATAAAAATAAAATCATAAATAATTAAGGCCCCACAATAATCACACAACCATTTCTATCACATGCCAACTCACCTTAATAAATCACCCATTTATTGAAGACAAACTTTTTCAATTTTCCATTCCACATTCCATTACCATAATAAGACATTTGTTTGAAAAAAAATTTCATAAACCATTTTCCTAATCCATACTAAGGAACCAATTTTAATATCTACATTTTAAAATCACACAACAAAACCACTCTTTCACTAATACCCATTCCTCCTAAAAATCACCATATCTTCACCCAATAGGTTTCCTCCGAGATTTATCACATCAAATTCACTATTAATTGTATGAAAAAACTAATTGCAACAAAAAAATTATTTATATCCATGTGGATTTGACAGATAATCTACCCACCATTAGGGTTCTGTCGAAATCGACTCACAAGAAACCATACCACAAATTCAGACAACCGCTCCACCAAAACCAGTCTACATCCTATTATTTATCATCAACGAGCACTAAAATAATCAATTTAGTCTAAAAACACCCTATATCTACACATAATAGATGTATATCTTGAAAAAATTGAGATAGGGAAGAGTATATCCAGATAAAACCAATGAAAAACATGGTGGAGATACTTACCAAGGAGAATGAACCTTCAAACCCCCTTGAAACCCCTTCAAATCACTTCCAAATGAGTGGGAGAGACCCTAAAACCTTTCAAAACAAAAAATAATAAGTGAGAATAGAGTGGGAAGAAGTTTGAAGTGAAATAGGTAAAGGCCGAGTGAACCTGGATTTAAATATTCTTTCATTAAGTGCATGCACTGTCAGACCGCACAGTTTGGAAAACATTGCGCTAACCGTACACATGACACTGTATCAAGAAAAGGGGTCCAACATGGTTCTATTGCATGGTTTAAAAAACCATGCATGAATTGTCCAATACCCACTATCTCCCCCTGTACTATATCATGGATAACTCGCATGGTTTTTCCTAATAGTGCTCAAACTGTGCGCCATTAGAAAATACTCTAAACTTTTTCAAAACTATTCCAAAATCCTCACACCGATTCCCAACACATCCCAATTACATTAAACACATAAAAAGGCATAAGAAAAGGCTAACTACCTCAAAATAGTGGTTCTATATTAATATTATCAATCGATAAATTTTATACAAGGTTTTCTATCAATTTAATCCTTATCATTTTAATTAACACTTCATTATTCTATTTAATTTTTAACTTGGGTATCATGTATTTCAACATTAAAAGGAAAATATATATACATATTTGATTTAAATTAGACCATAAATAAATAAGTTAAAATATTTTAGACCAAATAATAATTATAATATATTTAAAAATAATGATTTATGATTTGTAAATAATTTTTTAAAACATTATATTGATAAAAAATCAATATTTTCAATTTTTCCACATTTTAATTTATTGATTTATAAAAATATTAAGATAACAAGTTAACTTTTTACAAAATAATTTATTATATTCATAATAGGTTTGTGTCATCTAAAAACATAATTGTACATATTAATTAGTATAAATTATATTTATTTTAATATTTTAAATAACATTTATTTGATATTTCTCTTAATAAAATAATAACTGCAACAATTTTGGGTAATATTTTAATATTATTATTTCTTGAATAGAGAATTTAAAAATGTACTATGAAAAATATAAATACTATATATTTCATAATAAAACCTATAGTCTAATATAGCTATTGTAAAATTCTACTTTGAAAATGTTATATTTATTAAATCACGAATGTGACAACATTAACATCACTTTAATTAAAATGTTATAAGTATCAAAATCATTATCATATGACATGAAATGGTCGATAACTAAGACCTTTGATGAATAAGGTCTAGATATACTCATAAAATAATATTTCGTCAAGTTATTATCTTATTTAATGGATATTATCATTTTAATAAAAATTAGTTTATTGTTTTGTCATCAATTAAATAGTTTCTGCACCATTAGTATAAAAACTTATAAGGTAATTATTTATGTCATAAAAATTTAATATAAATTAAAATGATAATGAAATATGGTTTATATTTCAAATGAGTATTTATAATTGAATTTATCTTTTATATAATCTTATATTAAAAATTACATTGTTATTAAAATTTTAGTGATACATAATAAACCTTCATTTAAGTAAAATAAAATAAATTTCCTCAGCTCATTCATTTGGCTTCCCAAGGATACCATTTAGTACCCATGATTATTTATTTATACAAAAATCACCCAATGGTATTATGAAAAGTTTTAGTGTAATTTTATAATATTATTGTTACACTTAATTACCCGATTTTTCCTTTTACAGTATTAATAAAACTTACTGAAGTTACTATTTACAATTCTCAAAAGTAAAAGAAAGATATTTACATAATTTATATCTAATAATTCCTAATTGGGAATCCCTTTTTCAATATTCGATAGGCATATGTTGAAGAAACTAATTTCAAATAAACCCCACTTTTGGAAAGAGATTCCCGGTTTAAAAAGATAAAAAATTACGAAATATTGAAAAAAATTTACATCTGAATTCAACGTGAAATTAATTACATTAATCTAAATTCTAGTAAATAATTAACATATATTATGTAATGCCTCGACCCCAGTTACCCAGAGTAAGTGCAATACTACATAGAATTTTCATGATTACCAGGAATCAAGTACTGAAAGACCGATCTATTTAGAAGTCTTGGAAAATAGATTACATACATGAACGTTACATTACACTTCCTAACTTACACTAAAAAAAATCCATTGATAATACCATTGTTCCTTTAACTTAACCCTGCATCTAAAACCTCAAACACTTCATGGGATCTTGGGAAAATAAAACATAATAAATGGGTGAGCTTAAATGCATAGTAAGGGTAAGAAATACAACAGATGATAACATAAATATTAAGAATGGTGATTAATAGAAACCACATTCCTTTAAAAATAATAAACGCGAACACTTTTATGGAAGGAATATGAGATGAGTAAAAAATTCCATAATAAAACATAATCATGGGTATTATACTTGTCGAATGACCACATGAACCATCAATATTATTTTCATAATGAGGGAATGTATAATGTCAGACATTCGGAAACAGTTTGTCAACGCCTCAGCCAAGACGTCTAAAAATGATTAAGGCCTTGGCCAAACCATATATCACACTAGGAAAGGCCTCAACAAATTCCATGTATAGTTGTCTCATGAGACCTACCGATGCATCGAGGAGCTATAGCGGGCTCCACCCGTCACTTACTAAGTCCAATACATTCCTCATATGAAAAGGTTCAAATATAACATAAACATTTGTATTAAAACTAGCATACCATATATCAATACTTTAACCATAAACTGTGAATGGTATAAAAATAACACATCCACATTCAAACATATTGAAAAACTTTCAATACAATATGGAATATTTTTATCATAATGAATCAGCATCAAACAAGTATAAAATCCATCAAAGGATGTTGACATAGATGAAATCAAAACTATTTGAGAGAAATATCTCTTAAAATTTTTTGAAATCATTTAAAGATAAATAATTACAAAAGAGAACATTTAATTTGAAAATATTATTATAATATTTTAAGGTAATCTTCAATGATGTTATAACGGTGGAGAATAACTGCACCCACCGTATAAGTTAAAAATGACATTCTTACCTTAATGTTGTCGAAAAGGTCGTAAAAGTACATTGTTTGGAAAATGACTGAAAGATTCCATTCTATAATGTCGCGACCTTAGTTACCCAGAGTTGGTGCCTTATTACATAACATTGGAATGATCACAAAAGATCATGTCTCGAAAGACTGATTATTTTAGTAGTCTTGTAAACACTAGATATATTCATAAGTCTTATATTACATCATAAAGTAAAACTACCAAAACATCTTATCTTCATATGCCCTCATACTATCCCTGCATGTCATTCATATATTACTTCTTCACATCCTAGAAAAAATAAAACATTTAAAGGGGTGAGCTCAAATTCTTAGTATGGATAACAATATAGCAGAAACCTATATAAATAAGCATAAACATTTAAGGCCATGTATAACTAAATCAAAATCCTTTTAAACTTGAAGTTCCAAATAATATGGAAAAAATAAAATGAAATAATTAAATTCAATTATTCACATAGAAATTCTACTAGTTTAATAACCACATGAAATATTAATAACCACTTTCAAAATGATGGAACGCATAATTCCACGCTATCATAACCACACTGTCTAGGCCTCATGCCAAGACTACAAATAAGATTTTGTCAAGGCCTTATTCCAAGACACTGGTTTGTCTCATGAGACCTACCAATGCATCGAGAATCTATAGGGGATCCACCCAGCACTTACAAATTCCAATGCATTCCTCATATGAAAAGTTTGAAACATAACATAAACATCAGTATTAAAACTAGCATTCAAAATTTCAATACATTAACCACAAACCATGAATGGTATAAAAATAACACATCCATAGTCAAACATAACTCATTCCATACAATATGGAATATTTTATTGTATCAGATTAACCTCAATCAAGAATAATGAAGGATATTTAGAGAGAGTAAAATAATCATCAAACTATTGAGAGAAATATACCCCTTTTTCTTGAAAACATTTAAAAGTCACACTATTTGTCAGGAATCCATTTAAAATAGATTTTTGAATCAAAGTGTCTCATACCAATTTGAAACTTTCCAAAGTATTTTTGATTTGAAAACATTAATTTCCATATAAATAAATCCTTAAAACCATTTTTAAAATATGGACATTATTGAGAATGATTTATAATAATAAATCTTTAAAACATTTTAAAATGATATTTTAGTTAGAGTTCCTAACCAAAAGAGAGACACTTGAAAAAAAATAATTGAGGTAATCAAAACTTTGTAATATCATGAGAATAAAGGGATTCATGATATACTATGTCATAGTACATTATATACACCATATAAAAGTGATTTTGTGTATAACAACAAATAATTATCAATGGAATGTAATTTGAGATGAAATCTCTTATAAAAACCGTATCCTTAGGTTAAGTATAAACCAACGACATTATTATGTGTGAAAAATATAAATACACTCAATATGATTGTATATTCAATGTAAATCAATTAGAGGACATTCACACATATTCTTGTAAAGTCAACACCAATGAATTGGATATTTATTTCAACAAATGGAGATTGAGTTAAAAATACTCTTATGATGTTCATATCGATGACTTGAGAAATTATCAATGGATTGATTATGTGTATCAAAAGTATATAGACATAAATGGGAGTGGAAATTATGACATAAGAAAATTAATAGTGATTCCACACGTAATCTTGGAGTAAAATAATAAATCAAGTATGCGTAAAGCCGAATGAGTGGAAATTGAAATTTCAAAATCCCTTATCGATTTGGTAACTTATGAAACATATACCCATGAAAGAAGTATCATACAATGATGATATAAATATCAATAAATTAAATTATATGACACAATTAATACAATCATGGTAAGTACACACACCACATGGAATAAATAAGTGGTGAATAATGGAAATATCATAGAATTAAAAGTGAGATAAGAAACCCCTAACTTTGTACTTTTCCCTTGGTTGAGGGTAGGTTAACCGCCTGTATAATGGTGAAATAATTTTTATTGAATTATGAAAGAATCATATACATTAATATGATATCATATATGATCTTTTAACATTGATTTGTTGATAATATCTTAGTATTATCGTTGTTTCAGGTGTTAACAGACTCATTTCCCTTTAAATTATTTGTTATGTGAGCCATATTTGTTATGGATGGGATGTATCTTATTCATATCTATAATTATATCATATCTCTAAATATTATTTTTAATCATAAAATGAAATTTATTCTTGAATGGATATGATGGGGAATGAATCTCATCGTGTTCATGGAGACAGTAATCCATACGTACGCACGAGCGACAATATCATTCTTTTGATAAAATATTATATAATTGGATGGTATATCATATATAAAGAATCATTATCATGTTATATTTATTATTTACATGAATTAAACATCATTATTATACCCATACAAATAATAATATATTGAATAACAATTACACCATGATGTGGAGACGGTAGGTCGTACGTACGCACATATGGTGACATGTGATTAAGAGGATGGATAGAATACTGAATATGGTTGTACCATCTTTATAATAACATCACATTATATATAAGATAATGCATTTATTATTTTAGAATGTAAATAACAAAGAAAGAAGAAGTTGAAAAGAAAGGAACTTGAAAGAGGGTGGTGAAAACATTACATCTTCTTCGAGTTCTTCCTTTTGATTAGATCAAAAGGGATCTTTAGGTTGGCTTTCTGATCAAACTAAGGCCACTAGGTTAAATTGAGGAAGGATGAGATAATATTTCGGCAGGGTTTGGCCGAGACAAAAGGCTTTCAAGGTGTTAATTAGAGAGAAGGGGGAGTTCCCTTTTATAAGAGGGGTGAGGGGACCTTTGGAAAAACTAGAAATATTATTTTATAATAAATTCATATTCAGTTTCTAATGGATTAAAAGGTTATTATTTAAAGGTTGAGGTGGGGATGGGTCTAAATCCTTTAAAACAATATATTTTAGAGAGGTTTGGGTAACTATATTAGCCTTATCATTTATATTTAACTCTTAGTTAAATAGTTTGACATTTACCATGTCTCTTTGTATTTTTATATTATATAGTTAATAAACATACTATATACCTCCAAGAGACCCCCAAGTGGTCCATTAATGATACACCTATCATTATATAAGTCCTTTGTCTGAAACTTATATTTTTAGTAATATAATATCAATTAATAATATAATATTTTTTTAAATACTATTTTATGTCAATTTTGACACTATTGGGTATTTTGTTTTTGATAATTTCATAACAGTTTTATTACTTCGAAATAAATTTATATAACCAATAATAATATGTAATACTTACCTATAAAATTATTTCAATTCATAAAAAGTATCAAATTACATTTATTTTGATATTTATAATATCAATTATTTTAATCTTTCATTAATTAGGTAATTACTGCATCACCATTGTGTCATAAATAAATTAAATTATTTAATGTCTAAAAATTATAAATAAAATACTATTATGTAGGAAATCGTTTTATATTTTTAGAGAATATTTATAATCGAATTTATCTTATGTATAACCCTATATTAAAAATGTTTTAGTTATTAGACTATGATTTTATCTCTTTTAATTCTTCTTTGAATTAAACAATAATAAATGTCCTAATATAATCCAAGTTGACCTAAATGATAATATTTTATCTCTAAGGTTGTTTTTTGTCGAGGTACACTTGTCCAATATAATTAGGAAATGTGTTAGCGTAATATTAATATCATTTTTACCCTTAATTACCCTATTTACTTAAAACTGTGGTAAATAAAAGTAAAAAGTTACTATTCAAAAAAAATTATTATCATCTCATTGAACCACATTTTACACCTTTATATTAACTGTGTCTCTCAGATTTTCGAAATTCCACTCACAAAAGCGGTAAAATTATGTTTTATGTAAATTTCCAAATTCTCCTAGGAGGTGGGTAAAAGACAGTGAAAAGTTCAATAAAATTTTTATATATCTAAGATTATTCGAAACTAACTCCAATTAATTACATTGAACATATATAGGTATTATGTATATATTTTAACCTTAATTAAATTTAAATAAAATAAATAATTATTTAAATAAAAATTCGGTTTTATACTATAACTCGGTGTTTTTTTCACTGTTCATAAAAAATTGAATGTTTTCAGAAAAATACCAATAATTCATCCTAAGCTAATTTCAATATTACGAATCCAAAAATGAAGTCCATTTTGAAAGGTAAAATTTATCAATAAAAAAGTGAGTATTACTATTAATAACGGCTAGTTTGATTGGTTGTGGTGTGTGTTATAACTCGAAGTTGCGTACAACACACGCTAATGTATTATTCAAAGAGAAGCATACCGTGGAATCTTGGGGTGTTACATTATATCCTCCTTAAAAATATTTCATACTCGAAATTTTTAAAATTTAGATTAAGAATATAATGGAATGTCCCACATCAGAAAAATAGTCAATAAAAATATCACCTTAAAAGAAATAAAGAGAAGTACAAAGGTCACCCAAGATAACTCATAGTAGAATTCCATACAAGAAAACATGAATATGGAAGACAAAATAAGTGTCATGTTCTGATAGAGAGGGATATAAAACATGATTTGGAGAACTTTAACAACAAGAAATCCACAAACTTGTGATGGGACAAACCTTCATTATTTTCCCAATAGGAAAAATATACGGACAACATTTTTTATGTTACATTACATAAAGATGAGTAATTCATTTATGAGATTGACTAAGAAAATAAAGAGATATACTTACTTTTTAAGTAGAGTTTCATTATTTAATAAATTTCCACCACTAACTAATTTTTTTAAAACAATGAGTATTCATGAAGACGTGGTCACACTAGAAGAGCTGGAATAAACTTCTATAGAATCACATGATCCACGAAAGATAAACTATATATTTATCTTGTCTTTAGAGACTAATCAAAACCAAAATGGTTAGTATAAGATCTGATGATCCCCCAAAAGTATATTACTTTAGAGAAAGAAACACTAATATTAATTTCAAAAATTTAACCAACAATACCCCAAATTTAAATAAATACCATTCAATAAAAAATTGTCTTTAAAATCCTTCAATATAATCCAAACAAATATTGAAACCCAAAACTTAGAAAAATTTGTTTATGTAGTCTTGCACGTTAAATTGTATCTCCAAATGACATCAACTACTCTTAAAGTTACATACTTAAAAGTAATTAACCAGATCACATATTCTCTATTATAGGTTAATCATTTCCATAAATAACCCAAATCACTATAAATACACAATCAAACGTAGATAAAAATCCACCATTACTCCTCAAATTAAATCACATAGTATTCTAGTTTCCTTGGAAATATAGTGTTCCCAACAAAGAGAACATCTTCCAAAATAAAATATTTCACTTAATCACCAAATTGTTTTCTTATACCAAGGGTGTTCATTTGATAAGACATAAGAACCCAAATCAACTTATTATTGATCAATAAAATAATTTAACTAAAAATAATTTGTCACACTAACCAGGGACTTCATGTAGTCTAGTGGTAGGCGATAAATCCCAATCGCACTTTGGTTGTAGGTTCGATTTCCACATCTTTTTCTGACATGACGGGTTGTCACATGGTCTGCGTTTTGTCCTTTTTCAAAAACTATATTTTATAACATTACCAAAATGAGATAATTCCTCAAAATAACCATAGCATAATTTTAACAAAAAATGTTATCTCATACCTTTCATTTTCATCCCAAAATATAATAACTTGTAATTGCCTCAAACCCAATGATCATATACAACCAAATGGTCACTTATAACTATATCTACAAGGGAAAAGACAAGTCTTCCTCAAATATCGTTCTCACATGGCAAAATTTGGGGTTACAAATACAAAAGAAAATTATTCCAAAGTAATCCCATCAACAAGGAGCACTAATACATTTAATCATTTATCCAACCATTTATTTCCACATAGCTTCTTCGTTGACCAAGAAAATATCCTATAGAATAAGGAATTCACTCAGGTAATGGCCAGGTCCCCTACATTTACGGAAAATGACTGTAAATGGATTTTTGGGGCCATTTTTATTGTCTTACATAGTACTATTCATTTATCCTTGGTAGTTATTCACATTATGTCCTTCTTTCCTACACGTAAAGAATTTATTTGTTCTATTGAGACACTTTCCTGGATGTCTCCTTCCACATTTCCTGCATGATGTAAATTTAGGATTCTTTTCTCCATGGTCTCCACTGCTAGAGGTCTTATCATTCATCACCTTTCTCTTCTTTGTTGAGTCTAGGAGTTGGTTAAAATAAATGTTTTTGATCATATTTTTGGAAAACTTATTTGGAATGAACACGATATCTTTTACGCCTATTAACATTATATTTTGTTGCTCATTTCCACCATTGTTCCCACATTGCACATCATTCACAACGTTACTATGACTTCCTTGGACTCTAGCCATTGACTAAAACCAGAAAGCATTGAATAAGTAATAGTGGCCATAAAATCATTTAGAATATAATGACACCATATTCTCAATTTGAAACACCTTAGGATTAACCAAGGTCATTTATTCTCATATTATATTAAAATACATCAAATATTTTTGTATAGAAAATGTAAATTATCCTAAGCATATCCCCTGGGAGTGTCGTAACCAAGAGTGTAGCAAGGCCGGTTGTCGTGCCCCAGTTTCCGTTCGATTCTAGCTCAAAGCGGTGTTTTCGGGTTTTACACCTAGGTATATTTGTGCCAGAGCCGCCTATACCTGCTCGTATCCAGGCAGGGATGTATTGCAAGGAAAACTCACAAAATATGTAAAATACCAAAATTCGAAGATGTTCTTCTATACTAATCCTGAAAGTCCATCTTAGGAATATGTGCTCTAATCAGAGTTTATCTAAATCTAGTATCCAAGGTTTGTACTAAAATTTCTCTGATACCAACTGTAATGCCCTGACCCTAGTTACCCAGAGTCGGTGCATTATCACATAACATTGTCACGATCACAAAAGGTCAAGTCTTGAAAGATCGATTAGTTTAGTAGTCTGGGAAACACTATATATATTCATATGTCTTATATTACATCATAAAGTAAAACTAAAACAACATCTTGTCTTCATATCCCCTCATACTATCCCTGCAGGTCATTCATAAATTACTTCTTCACATCCTGGGAAAAATAAAACACTAAAAGGGGTGAGGTCAGATGCTCAGTAAGGATAACAATATAGTGGAATATTTCATAAATATGAATAAACATTTAAGGAAATGTATAACTAAATCAAAATCCTTTTAAACTTGAGCTTCAGAATAATATGGCAAAGATAAAATGAAATAATTCCATTCACTTATTCACATGGATATTCTAATAGTCATATATCCACATGAAATATCAATAACCACTTTCATAATGATGGAATGAATAATGCCAGGCTATCATAACCACATAGTCAAGGCCTCGTGCCAAGACTACAAATAATATTTTGTCAAGGCCTTGTTCCAAGTCACTAGTTTGTCTCATGAGACCTACCCATGCATCGAGGAGCTATATCGGTCTCCACCCATCACTTACTAAGTCCAATGCATTCCTCATATGAAAAGTTTGAAACATAACATAAACATCCGTATTAAAACTACCATAAAAATGTCTATACTTTAACCACCAACCATGAATGGTATAAAATAGCACATCCAAAGTCAAACATAACTCATTTGATGCAATATGGTGGATTTTATTGTATTAGATTAACCTCAATCGGGAATAATGAAGGATATTGACTTAGATTAAAATAATCATCAAACTTTTGAGAGAAATATCTCCCTTTTTCTTGAAAACATTAAAATGTCACACTATTTTTCAAGAATCCATTTAAAATAGATTTTTGAATCAAAGTGTCCCATAAAACTTTGAAACATTAAAAATGAGTTATTATTTGAAAACTTTAATGCCTATATAAATAAATCCTTATAACCATTATTAAAACATGGAAATTAATGAGAAAGATTTTGAATAATAAATCTTTAAAACATTTTAGAATGATATTTTAGTTAGAGTTTCTAACCAAAAGAGAGACAGTTGAATAAAAATAATTGAGTCAATCAAAACGTTGTAATATAATGAGAATAAAGGGATTCATGATATACTATGTCAAAGTACATTATATACACCATATAAAAGTGAGTTGGTGTATAACAAAAAATAAGTCTCAATGTAATGTAATTTGAGATAAAATCTCTTATAAAGACCGTATCCTTAGGTTAAGGATAAACCAACAACATAATTATGTGTGAAAAATATAAATACACTCAATATGATTGGATATTCAATGTAAATCAATCAATGGACATTCACACATATTCTTGTAAAGACAACACCAATGAATTGGATATTTAACTCAACAAATGGATATTGAGTTAAAATACTCTTATCAAGTTCAAATCAATGACTTGAGAAATTATCGATACAGTGATTATGTGTATAAAAAGTATATCCACAGAAAGGGGAGTGGAAATTATAACATAAGCAAATGAATAGTGATTCCACACATAATCTTGGAGTAAAATTATCAATGAAGTATGCGTAAAGCCGAATGAGTGGAAATTGAAATTTCAAAATCCCTTATCGATTTGGTAACTTACGAAACATACACCCATGAAAGAAGGTTCATACAATGATGATGTAAATATCCATAAATAAAATTATATTACAAAATGAATAAAATCATGGGCAGTACACAAACCACATGCAATAAATAAGTGGTGAACAGTGGAAATCTCATGGAATTAAAAGTTAGATAAGAAACCCCTTACTTTGTACTTTTTCCTTGGTCGAGGGTAGGTTAACCTACTATATAATGTTGAAATAATTGTTATTGAATTATACAAGAATCATATACATTAGTATAATAACATATATGATCTTTTAACATTGATTTATTGATAATATCTTAGTATTATCATCGCTTCGGGTGTTAATAGATTCATTTTCATTTATATTCTTTGTTATGTGATCCGTATTTGTTATGGATGGGATGTATCTTATTCATATCCAGAATTATATCATGTCTCTAAACATTATTTTTAATCATCAAATGAAATTTATTTTTGAATGGATATTATGGGGAATGAATCTCATCGCGTTCATGGAGATGGTAATCCGTACGTACGCATGAGCGACAATATCATTATTTTGATAAAATAATATATAATTGGATGATATATCATATATACAGAATCAATATCATGTTATATTTATTATTTACATGAATTACACATCATTATTATACCCATCCAAATAATAATATATTGAATAACAACTACACCATGACGTGGAGATGGTAGGTCGTACGTACGCACGTATGGTGACATATCATTAAAAGGATGGATATAATACTGAATATGGTTGTACCTATAAGGACTTATCCTTAAATATTACTTAATCATGAGTTATTTAAAGAATACACATTCAGGATCTTTTCAGGTTTAGAGTTTTAGAGAATTTTATCATAAATCATTCATTAAATTAAACATTTAATCAATGTGGTTACATAAAAGATAGTATTAATTTTTCCCATGAAAGGAGACATATTAAAAATGAATCATGGATTCTTTCTTGACACTTCATCAACACTATCATCACATCATGTACCTTTTCATTGACCGGTGAAAAACATTTGAAAAACATGGGATGAGCATAAAAAGCTTAGTAACCGATATAAAAGTACGGAATGAAAACATTAGTCCATGTATACATAATAATTAATGAAATCATACTTTACTCATAAAACATAATAACTATATCATACCTCATGAAATCATAATATTTATGAATAAATCATATAAACATAATACATAAAGGTCACTTGGGGCATTCATAACATTCTTACATAGGGAGTAACCCTCATGGTTATGTTTGGAATACCCATCACAGTATATTCCCTAAATATATTTAGATAAAACTTAGAGTTTAACTCCTTTGCATTACCCAATGCATTGGAGAGCTATCATGGGCTCACCTGCCCTTAGTTTATCACAGAACCACCTGTCTTCATAAACAATGCCCAAGAACCATAACATAATCGTATCACTTAAAAACATGCATAAAGGAAACATAACATTTCCACATTTCAATAAAAAGATATCAATACAACATATTCATATAATAAAAACATTATCAAAACCATTTTCAATACCAAAATAAAATAAAATTAAAACATGGTATTTATTTTTCATTTAAAAAAATTAATACTTGTAGATGAAGCCGAAACTCAAATAATGGTCACAGCGGCGGAGAAGTCATTGTTGCCGCATACGTACGACAAAAACATTCCCTTTTGTTGTTTAGTAAAACACTTAGTATGAAACATATTCCTTTTGAATAAAAGTAAAATTCAGAGAGATTTATACACCGAATTAAATAAAGTTTTGTATAAAACAAACTATGCCTCAATGAAAGGAGATTGAGGTGAAGTCCCATACCTCATGCCCGACTTGAATCGATTGTTCTTTAATCTACTGAATAATAAAATAGAGTTAATTTATACTTTATTAAGGACCTTTTTCAAGTTAATTATTACTTTTATATCACTTATTACCATTTTATGAACATTATGCAATTATGTAAGTTAATAACAGTTGTTTTGTCGATGTTTGGTAATTGAGCCAAAAATAAACTTCTTATAATTACAAGTTGATCAAGTGGTAAAATATCCACTATATCCAGAATTATATTCATGATATAGATATCATATATATAATATATATCCAGTATATACATGAATTTATAATATTACATAACATTTAGAGGTATGAAATGAAATGCACCGTTCATGGAGACGGTAAGCCGTACGTACGCATGAATGCTACTTTCATTTCTATTTAATATTTAATTGAGTGAAATCATAATGATATAAAGGTATATTATAATTCCAGTATTATATAATATATTATATCATTAACTCCATCCTTTATACATCCCACATATGGAATTAACGATTCAAATCACATTGAGGAGGTGGTAGTCCGCACTTCCTAAAATGAAGATATCGCGTTTACCCAGAATGGAAAGCATAACGGAATGCCATAAATTTAAAATATAGAATAATAAGGAAAATATAAACATAATATATATCATATATAAATAGAGTGACATCTTAATGGCCACCATGACAGGTGTTAAAAGAAGATTGAACAATCATCATTTCGAGAGGCAGTAATTCGCCATCCACAGAAACAGTATTTTCTTTAACCATTAGACGAAGGTGTGTCTAAGTGTAAATAAAATACTTATCATAAAAACATCCTCGTATATTGGTGATACTTTTTTTTACAAAATAAAGGAATAGAAAGATTTTAGGGTGTTGGATAAGCAAAATAAAACAAAAGAACACTAGAGAAGACATTACCTTTAAATCGGGTAAATCTTATTGGTTTGAACCAAAAAGGCCTCTTGAAGAGCATTATGCCTAAAGTAAGGATTCTAGGATGAATAGAAGGATGTGGAGAGATATCATGAGCAGAGTTTGGTTGATCCGAAGTCTTGAGAGGTGTGGGTAAGGTGGTATAGGTGGGGTCCTTTTATAAGAGGGAGGAGGGGCACTCTTGAAAAGTCAGGAAATGTTACTTTATTATATAATGAGTTTCGGATTTTAAAGGTCCAAAAATTATATATTTCAAGGATATGGGGATAAGGGTTAGAAATCCACCAATCCAATATGTCTTTGACATGTTTACATCTTATATTGTACATTATCTTTTCATTTTATTTAAATTTTCCATTAACGAATTAATCGCTTCATCATCATGGTGTCATAAATAAACTAATTTATTTAATTTGTAAAAATTATAAAACAATTACCATGATATAGGAAATATTTTTATCTTTCTAAGGACTTTTTATATTCTAATATATCATTTATTAATAAAAAATTAATTAATTTTAACTTAGGTGTTAAATACTTTTATGATATTTTCAATTCTTTAAAAATAAAATGATAAAGTGTGACTATAACCCAAAAGTGATACCATGGGGTCCCTAGGTTGTCACAAGGCATCCCATGGTCGTGCATGACAAAAAACGTAGCATTAGGAAACATTTTGGGGTCATTTTTTATTATTATGATATTTTTTTTACCCTTAACTACCCGATTACTAATTAACCATGATAATTAAAGATAATTATCGTCGTTACTATTCATAATATCCAAAAACAAAAGAGTCTTAATTAAATAATTTGGACCTTCTAATTCCAAATATGGAATCCATTTTACCAAATTCCAAACATTGAAATTGTATTAATTAATTTAATAATAATTCCCGTTGTCAAAATAAATAGCGGGGTTTTTTTAAACAATATCTATCAAACTTTTGACAATTGTTTATGACCAATTTCAAAGTGAAATTAATCCCAATGACCAAAATTGGATTAAATGGGAATAATTTATTCTAATTAATCTCTAATACCAATTAAAAATATAATCTATCTATTTAATTAAATTAGATGAAAAAATAGTTTTGAAGTAAAATGCAGTATTTTTGACTATTCATTAAAAAATGAACATTGTCAGAAAAATACCAAAAATTTATCCACCATAAATTTCAATTCCCCAATTCTAAATAATCAGTTTATTTTGACAAATAATGCTTATAATATTGTCAAATGATATATTTATAAACTGTTCACCATCAAAAGGCAGTAAAACAATATTTTAAAAATATTAGTGTATTCAATGATTGAGATTAGATTTATTCTCATTTTAACACTCTAAAACACTATCAAATTCATAAATAGACATAGATATGAAAATACATAATTCTCTACTTACTTGGAAGGTTATATCCTTCCCCCTTTGGAAAATTTTGTCCCTGTGATTTATTTACTTATCGAATAAGTGGGGGGTATTTATCCCTCATTAAATTATCATATTACCATGTTGCCTCCTCAATCATGTGGTTTTTTCCACAAAACCTTTACTTGATGAATCATCTTATTCAGCAATACTTTCTCCATATGGTCAAGAATCTGGACTAGTTGTTCCTCATAAGATAGGTTCTCTTCTATCTGAACTACCTCTGGACTCAAAACATGAGTTGGATCTAGCATGTACTTCCTTAACATTGAAACATGAAAAATATTGTGTACCAGAGATAAAATCGAAGGTAAATCCACTCGGTATGCAACTAATCCAAGTCTCTCTAGAATTTCATATGGTCCAATGAACCTTGGACTCAACTTTTCTTTCTTACCAAATCTCATCACACTTTTCCATGGTGAAGCTTTGAGAAAAACATGATCACCTACCTAAAAAGAGAGATCCTTCCTCCTATTGTCCGCAAAACTTTTCTACCTTCTCTGAGCTGTTCTCATGTGTTTTTGTATCAGCTGAACATTTTCTACCAACCCTTATACCAATTCTAGCCCCATAAACTTCCTTTCACCCACTACATCCCAAAAATATGGAGCTCGACACCACTTCACATATAATGCCTCAAATGGTCCCATCTGTATACTGGAATGAAAACTGTTATTATAAGAAAACTCAACCAAAGAAAGATGTTGGTCCCAAATCCCCTGAAAATCCATTTAACAAGCACGTAGAATATCCTCCAAAGGTTTTATTATTCATTCTGACTACCCATCTGATTGAGGATGAAAAGATATACAAAAATTTAATTTATTACCCAACGACTTCTGAAAGCCTTTCCAAAAGTTAGAAGTAAACCTGAGATCACAATCAGATACAATGGAGAGGGTAACTCCATGTAACCTAAATATCTATTTAAGATACAAACGAGAAAGTTGATATGGGGAAAAAGTATCTCGTATAGCAAGGAAATGAGCAGATTTAGTCCAGAGATCTACAATAACCCAGATTTCATTATTACCGCGACGTGTCTTCGGTAATCCCACAACAAAGTCCATGGATATATTCTCCCTTTTCCACTCTGGCACTGGTAAAGTTAGAAGCATCCCTTTCGACAACTACCGCTCTACTTTAACCTATTTACAAGTCAAACAGTTCACAGTAAAATCGTCAATATCTCTTTTTATTCCATCGCACCTGTAATACTTTCGAATATCTCAATACTTCTTAGTACTGCCAGGATGAACTAAAAACAGAGAACTATGAGCTTTACATAACAACTCTCTCTTCAACTGTGAATCATGCGACACACACAACCTCTTCCCAAATCTCAAAATACAATCATTATCAATGTTGAATTCAGGAAACATACCCTTCTGAACCAGCTCTATCTTTTTCTACAACTCACTGTCTTGCTTCTGTGCTTGCTTAATTCTGTCTAATAGAGATGATTTCACTGATACCTGAAAAAAAATAGAAGAACAACCTGCACCAACACCTTCTATGGGAAAGTTCATCAAATCAGTAACCAAAGGATCACGTTCAAATGTTACATGGTTAATGAAGCATAACTTTTTTGACTCAAAGAGTCAGCCACTTTATTTTCTTTTCCCGAATGGTAATGAATTGTACAATCATAATCCTTGATTAATTATAGCCATATCCTCTGTCTCATGTTAAATAATTTCTAAGTGAATACATACTTTAAACTTTTGTGATCAGTATATATTTTACACTTTACACCATACAAATGATGCCTCAAAATTTTTAAAGCGAAAACAATAGCAGCTAATTCCAAATCATGTGTAGTGTAATTTACCCTATGATTTTTCAACTGACGTGATGTATAAGAAATTACCTAATCATTCTGCATTATGATGCAACTATGTCCTTTCAATGAAGAATCACTGTAGATAACAAACTCACCTTTCCTGGAAGGTAGTGACAAAACTAGAGCATTCACCAATCTTCTTTTCAATTCATGAAAACTATCATCACATTCTTCTGTCCAGATAAACTTAACACCCTTCTGAGTTAGCTTAGTCAATGGACTAGAAAAACGTGAATTTCTTTTAACAAACCTTCTTTATATCTTTCCAAATCAAGAAAACTACGAATCTCGGTAACATTTGTGGGTCTTGTCCATTCTTCAACAACCTCTGTTTTTGCAGGATCAATAGTTATTCCATATTTAGAAACAATGTGACCATGGAAAGAAATTTATTGCAACCAAAACTCACACTTTCTGAATTTCCATACAATTTATTTTCTTTTAAGGTTTTTAAAATAACACTTATATGACGTTAATGCTCCTCTTTACTTTTAGAAAACCCCAAAATGTCATCAATGAAAACTACCACAAACTTATCCATGAGCTCATGGAAAATTATATTCATATGGTCCATTAATACAGCAGGGGCATTGGTCAACCCAAAAGGAATTACTACAAATTCATAATGGCCATATCTTGTATGAAATGCGGTCTTCAGAACAATACTTCCATTACATTCAACTAACGATACCCTGATCTTAGGTCAATTTTTGAAAAATACTGAGCTCCCTGGAGGGGATCAAAAAAATCATCAATATGAGGCAAATGATATTTGTTCTTAACAGTGATGTTATTCAAGGATCTATAATCAATGCAAAGTCTCATATAACCATCATTCTTTTTAACAAATAAGATAGGAGCACCCCATGGTGATGTGCTAGGTCGAATGAAACCTTTCTCTAATAAATCTTGAAATTTCTCCTTCAACTTTAAATGTTCAATTTGAGCCATTCGATATGGGGGTTTTGAAATTGGCTCAACATCAGGAACTAAGTCAACCGTAAATTCAACTTCTCAGTCTGGAATTATTCCCGACATCTCATCAGAAAAAAACATAAGGATACTCATTTACCACTTGCATATCATCAATCTGAACGATTCCTTTGTTTTCAACAATATGTGCAAGGTAAAATTAATTTCCATATTTTACAAGTTTCTCAACCTCTTGATATGTTATCAATAGTAAGGGTTGTTTCTTGTACACAAACTGAATGTATTTCTAAAAAGAAACTTTTTTAGCTCTACAAGCAATCTTAGCATAGTAAACAGAGAGTCAATCCATACCCAGGATAACATCAAACTCTACTAGAGGTAAAAAAAATAAGGTTTGCAAGTAGGTTCTTTCCATGGATAAGGATAGGAATATTCTTATAAATTCTTCTTGCCTCAAAATTTCCCCTAGGTCTTTTTACGACAAGTTCAGGAGTGATTTATTTAGATGGAATTCCCAATTTAGTAGAAAATTTTTTAGATATAAAAGAATGTATAGACCCCAAATCAGACAAAACATTTGAATAATCTGAAAAAACAAACAAAGTACCCGATACCACATTATTTGATGGCCCAACATCTACGGAAGTAGTTGAGAAGGATTTCACCACACATTTCTACTTGTAGTCTGACAGCTTCCCATTATTTAAGCTCTTTGTCAGACACTAGTTTTCATAATGACCCATCTCATTGCACTTGAAACATTTCAATAACTGTAAATCAAATTTGGTCTTACCATAACCCTAATCTTTTTCAGTGTAATCACAAGCCTTATGTACCATCTTACCACATCAGTAGCACTTTCCAGAATTCAGAAGACATTCCCCAACATTTCTTTTATCTCATTTATCACAAACTGAAAACTTAGTTTTCTTACCATCAGACATCTTTGAAGGAGTGTTCCGTTTCTCCTGCCACCCTGGTCTCTTCTTCTATTGGTTGTTATAGAACACTTGATTATCATCAAACTCCATTTCCACCTTCTCAGCATATCGAAAAAGCTTTTCATAACTCTTGAACTCGAAAGAGGCTATAACCCTTCGATATTTTGGCTTTAATCTTGAGAAAAAATGGTTGATTTTACTATCAAGTTCTCAGATAAAATTTGGAGCATAAATCTCAATCGAGTGAAAAATTCTTTATAAGCAGCCACTGAGTCTTCCTCTTCCCTCAATTCCAAGAATTGTTTTTCCATACTAAGTCGAACAGCCTTAGGAAAATATTTCTCAAGAAACATACCGTTGAATTAATCCCAATCAAGAGAATCAATATCATGAGAGTCCCTGATATTTTTAACCATCGACCACCACTGATCTGCTTCACCCTCCAAACGGTAAACAGCAAGACTAACCTTTTGATTTTCTGAACTCCCCATGACTTCGAAAATATTCTCCACTGCTTTAATACACCCTTCATCTAGCACAAGGTCAGATGATCCTCTGAATGGTGTGGGATGTTGCCACATGAAATGTTCAACCACTGACATGTTCCTCTATGGTTGATCTGGATGATCTCGGGCATGGATACCACCACCATTTATCACTTGAGTTAGCTACACCATTACTACAACAAACAGTTCAGTTCCAATTATGACCATATTAGGACGCTGATTCAGAATTTCATTTCCTTCTATATGCCTTCCTAGCACTACTTCCCAATTTCCTCTATGGAAAACCATTCGGAACAAAATTTTCTTAGATGAAGCAACACGGTAATCTTGAAATTCTATATTATTTCAATTTGACCATAAAAAAATTTGGATAATCATTTAATAGAATTCTAACTCCTAAAGTTATCTAAACCGACCTTTGAAGCCAACTATAAGGCCCCAGCCTTAATCATCACTTAATCTTGACTTATTTCAAGAATAAACATTGAGGATCTTTTCAGGTTTATAGTTTTAGAGAATTTCATCATAAATAATTCATTACATTAAACATTTATACAAGGTGGTTACATAAAAGACAGTATTCATTTTTTCCATCAAAGGAGACATATTCAAAATGAAACATGGATTCTTTTTTGACACTTCCTCGACACTATCATCACATCATGTACCTTTCCCTTGACCTGTGAAAAACATTTCAAAAACTTGGGATGATCATAAAAAGATCAGTAATGGATATAAAAGTACGGAATGAAAACATTAGTCCATGTATACATAAATATAAATGAAATAATACTTTACTCATAAAACATAAGAACTATATCATACCTCATGAAATCATAAGATTTATTAATAACTCATATAAACATAATACATAAAGGTAACTTGGGGCATTCATAAAATTATCATGTAGGGAGTAACCCTCATGGTTATGTTTGGAATAACCATCATAGTATATTCTCTAAATCTCTTCGGAGAAACCTTAGTGTTTAACTCCTTCTTGTTAAAAAATGCATTAGAGAGCTATCACGGGCTCACCCACCCTTATTTTATCACAGAACCACCCATCTTCATAAACAATTCCCAACAACCATAACATAATCGTATCACAGAATATATACATAAATGAAACATAACATTTCCACATTTCAATCACAAGATATAAATATAACACATTGATATAATAAAAACATTATCAAAACCATTTTCAATACCAAAATAAAATAAATGTAAAACATGGTATTTATTTTTTATTTAAAAAAATCATGGCTTGTAGAGGAAGCCAAAACTAAAATAATGGTCACGACGGCGGATAAGTCGTTGTCGCCGCATACGTACGACAAAAACATTCTCTTTTGTAATTTAGTAAAACACTTCATATAAAAATAATTCCTTTTGAATAATATTAAAAGACAAAGGGGTTTATATACCATATTAAGGAAAGTTATGTATAAAATAAAATATGCCTCAATGAAAGGATATTGAGACGAAGTCCCGTACCCTGTGTCTGACTTGATTCGATCGTTCTTTAATCTCCTGAATAATAAACTACAGTTAATTTATACTTGCTTAAGAACCTTTTTAATGTTAATTATTAATTTTGTATCACTTATTACCATGTAATTAACATTATGTAATTATTTATGTTAATAACGGTTGTTTTTTTGATCTTTGGTGATTGAGCCAAAAATAAATTTCTTATAATTACAAGTTGTTCATGTGGTAAAATATCCAATATAACCAGAATTATATTCATGATATAGATATGATATATATCATATATATCCAGTATATACATGCATTTATAATATTACATAACATTTAGAGGTAAGAAATGAAATGCACCGTTCTTGGAGATGGTAAGCCGTACGTACGCATGAACGCTACTTTCATTTCTATTTCATATTTAATGGAGTGAAATAATAATGATCTAAAGGTATATTATAATTACAGTATAATATCATATATAATATCATTAACTCCATCCTTTATACATCCCACATATGGCATTGACGTTTCAAATCACTTTGAGGAGGCGGTAGTCTGCGCTTCCTAAAATGAAGATATCGCATTTACCCATAATGGAAACCATAAAGGTATGCCATAAATAAAAATACAGAATCATACAGAAAACATAAACATAATATAATCATATATAAATATAGTGACATCTTAATGGCCACCATGATAGGTTTTAACAGATGATTGAACAATCATCATTTCGTGAGCCAGTAATTCGTCGACCACAGAAATAGTATGTTCTTTAACCATTAGATGGAGGTGTGTGTAAGTATAAATCAAAACCTTCTCATAAAAACATCCTAGAATATTGTAGATAATTTTTTGGTTACAAAATAATGGAATAAAAAGAGTTTATGGTGTTGGAGAAGCAAAATAAAACAAAAGAACACTAGAGAAGACATTACCATTAAATCAAGTAACTCCTCTTGGTTTGTACCAAAAGGGTTTCTTGAAGAGATTTTGACCTAAGGTAAGGCTTTTAGGATAAAGAGAGGGATGTGTAGTGATAAAATGAGCAGATTTTGGCCAATCCAAATGCTTGAGCGGTGTGGGTAAGGTGGTAGAGGTGGGGGCCTTTTATAAGAGGGAGGAGGGGTACTCTTGTAAATTCAAGGAATGTTACTTTATTATATAATGGGTTTCAGATATTAAAGGTCCCACAATTATATTTTTAGAGGATAAGGTGATAAGGGTTCTAAATACACCAATCCAATAGGTCGTTGACAAGTGTATGTCTTATATTTTATATTATATTTTCATTTTATTTAAATCGTCCATTAATGAGGTAATCGCTTCATCATCATGCTGTCATAAATAAATTAATTTATTTATTGTCTAAAAATTATAAAAAATACCACAATGTATGAAATATTTTTATCTTTCAAATTAATATTTATAGTCTAAGAGATAATTTATATAGACAAAATTAAATTTTTTTACGTAGGTGTTACATACTTTTGTGATATTCTCTATTCTTTAAAAATAAAATGATAAAGTGTCACTATCACCCAAAAGTGATTCCATGGGGTCCCTAAGTTGGCACAAGGAATCTCATGGTAGTCCATGACACAAAAAGTAGCATTGGGACACATTTTGGGGTCATTGTTTATTATTATGATATTATTTTATTACTTTTAACTACCCGATTACTAATTAATCACGATTATTAAAGATAATTAATGTCGTTACTATTCATAATGTCCAAAAACAAGAGTCTTAATTACATAATTTTGACCTTATGATTCCAAATATGGAATCCATTTTACCAAATTCCAAACACAGAAATTGTAGTAATTAATTTAAAAATAATTCCTGTTGTCAAAACGAATAATGGGTTTTTTTCAAACAATATCTATCAAAAGTTTGACAATTGTTAATGTCCAATTTCAAAGTGAAATTAATCCAAATGAACACCATTGGATTAAATGGTAAAAATATATTCTAATTACAATTTAAAACAAATTAAAAATATAATCTATCCATATAATTAAATTAGATGAAAAACCACTTTTGATGTGAAATGCAGTATTTTTCACTATTCATTAAAAAAATGAACATTGTCAGAAAAATACAAAAAATTTATCCAAAGTAAATTTCTATTCCCTGATTCAAAAGAATAAAATTATTTTGAAAAATAAGCTTATAAAATTTTCAAAATAAAGATTTAAAAATGGTTCTCTCTCAAAATTCAGTAAAACAATCTTTTAAAAATATTAGTGTATTCAATGCTTGAGATTAGATTTAGTCTAATTTTAAGCCTCTAAAACACTATATAATTTATAAATAAACATAGCTATGAGAATAAAAAATTCATTAATTAATTGGGATGTCATAGTAAAATATTTATAATAACATCGCATTATATAGAAGATACTGGAGTTATTATTTTAGAATAGAAATAACAAAGAAAGAAGAAGTTGAAGAAGAAAGGAACTTGAAAGAGGGTGGTGAATCATTACCTCTTCTTCGAGTTCTTCCTTTTGATTTGATCAAAAGGGCTCCTTAGGATGGATTTATGATCAAACTAAGGCCTCTAGGTTTATGTGAGAGATGTTGAAAGAATATTTGGGCAGGGGTTGGTAGATTAAAATGGCTTTGAAGGTGTAAATTAGAGATCAGGGGGAGTGCCCTTTTATAATAGGGGTGAGGGGCACCTTTGGAAAAGCTAGAAATATTGTTTTATAATAAATTCATATTCGGTTTCTATTAGCTCCAAAGTGGATTATTTAATGGTTAATGTGGGGATGGGTCGAAATCCTTTCAACCAATAGATTTTAGATAGGTTTGGGTCACTATATTAACCTTATCATTTATATTTAACTCTTAGTTAAATAGTTTGACATTTACCATGTCTCTTTTTATTTTTATATTATTTAGTTAATAAACATACTATATACCTCAAATAGACCCCTAAGTGGTCCATTAATTATACACATATCATTATATAAGTACTTTGGCCGAACCATAGATTTTTAGTAATAGAATATCAATTAAAAATATAATATTTGTTTTAAAAACTCTTTTTTGACAATTTTGACACTATTGGGTATTTTGTTTTTGATAATTTCATAACAACATTATTACTTCTAAAAATATTATATAACCATTAATAATATTTCATATTAAACTATAAAATTAGTGTAATTCGTAAAAAGTATGAAATTATATTTATTTTGATATTTATAATATCAATTATTTATATATTTTATTAATTAGGTAAATACTACATCACTATTTTGTCATAAATAAATTAACTTATTTAATGTATAAAAATTATAGATAAAATACCATTATGTAGGAAATATTTTCATATTTTTAATGAATATTTATAATCGAATTTATCTTATGTATAACCCTATATTAAAAATGTTTTAGTTATTAGACATTGATTTTTCTCTTTTAACTCTTCATTGAATTAAACAATAATAATTGTCCTAATCTAATACAAGTGGACCTAAATGATAATATTTTATTCCTAAGGTTGTTTTTGGTCGATCTACACTTGTTCAATAGATTTAGGACATGTGTTAGGGTAAAATTAATATCATTTTTACCATTAATTACCATATTTACTTTTAACCGTGGTAAATAAATGTGAAGAGATACTATTCACCAAAAACTATTTTCATCTCATTGAACCAAATTTTACTCCATGATATTAAAAGTGTCTCTCAGGGTTTTTAACTTCCACTCACAGAAGCGGTAAAATTATGTTTTATTTGAATTTCTATATTCTTTTAGGAGGTGAGTAAAAGACGGTGAAAATGTCAATAAAATTTTTATATATCTAAAATTATTCAAAACTAACTCCAATGAATTACATTGAACTTATATAGGTATTATGTATCTATTTTTACCTTAATTAAATTTAAATGAAATAAATAATTATTTAAATAAAAATTCGGTTTTAAACTATAATTTAGTCTTTTTTTCACTATTCATAAAAAATTGAATGTTTTCAGAAAAATACCAAAAATTCACCCTAAGATAATTTTGATATTCTGAATCCAAAAATGAAGTCCATTTTGAATGAAAAAATTTATAACATTTCAAAAAGTTGGTATTACTATTCATAACGGCTAGTTTGATTGGTTGTGGTGTCTGTTAGAACTCGAAGTTATGTACAACACACACTAATGTATTATTCAAAGAGAAGCATACCGTGGAAGCATGGGGTGTTACACTTTAAAAAACACATAATATAAAATAAGGGTATAAATTACTTTAAACCATTGTACAGAAAATAGTAAAAATGTTTTAAAATACATATTTAAGAAACATGTATGTGGATGATAAAGAGATCCCAACAGATACTTACATTAAAACGACCTTGGATAATAAAGAGATTATAGAATTAACCCTAAACTTGTTTTTTTCCTTGGTCTATGTTAAATTAACCTACAATATTATATTTAAATAATTTTTATTATATTATACAAGAACTATATACTTAATTATGATATCATATATGATCTTCTAATATTTCTTTGTTATCAATATTTTAGTATTATCGTCGATTTGGGTGTTGAATGATTCATTTTACTTTATATTATTTGTTACATGAGTCAGGTTATTCATGAATAGGATATATATTATTTATATCCAAAATGATATCAAGTCTTTAAAAGTTATTTTTATTCATCAAATTAGAATTATTATTGAATGGTTACGATGGGGAATGAATCTCATCGCTTTCGTGGAGACAGTAATCTGTACGTACACACGAGCGACAATGTCATTCTTTTGATATTAAAATAGTATGTAAATAGATGGTATATCCTATATAAATAATCATTAACATGTAATATTTATTATTTATATCAATTATACATCATTATTATACCCATCTAAAAATAATGTATTGAATAACAACTACACCACGATGTAGAGACGGTAAGTTGTACGTACGCACGTATGGTGACTTTGTCATTCATTTTATGGATAGAATAATGAATATGGTTGTAAAATTTTTATAATAACATCATAGTATATACAATATACTGGATTTATTATTTAATAATGGAAACAACAAATAAATAGGATGTGGAAGAAGAAAAGATCTTGAAAGATGTGATGAAATATTGACATCGTTTTCGGGTTCTTTCTTTTAATTTGATCAAAAGGGCTCCTTAGGTTTGATTTATGAATAATGTAAGACCTCTAGGATGAAAGGAGGGTAGTTGGGAGGATATTTGGGCAGGTTTTGGATGAGCCAAATGGTTTTGAAGGTGTAAACATGAGAGAACGGTAAGTGATTGTTTATAAGAGGGGTGGGGGGAACCATAAGAAAAGATTTCTATATTATTTTATAATAAAATAATTTTCGGTTTCTAATTTCTCCAAAATAAATTATTTAAAGTATAAGGTGGTTATGTGTCGAAAACATCTCAACCAATAGGTTTTAGATAGGTTTGGGTCACTATATTATCCTTATATTATAGAATTAACTATCAGTTAAAAAGTTTGACATTTACCATGTCTCTTTGTATTTTTATATTATATGGTTAATAAACATACAATAAACTTCCACAAGAACCCCGAGTTGTTAATTAATTATACAAAAATAATTAATAAGTCTTTTGGTCTAACCTTGGATTTTTAGGATTATTATATCAACCAATAATATTGTATTTGTTTTAAAAACTCATTTATGCCAATTTTGTCATTATTTAATAATTGAGTTTTTTTAAAATCCTAAAAACATTTTTACTTATAAATAAATTCATTTAATAAACCCCAACTTGTCATATTAACCTAGAAAATTAGTTTAATTCATTAAAAGTCTCAAATTAGATTTATTTTTACATTTATAATATTAATTATTTTAAGCTCTTATTAATATGGTAATTACTGCATTATCATTGTGTCATAAATTTAATTAATTATTTAATTTCAAAAAATTATAAATAAAATAAAATTATGTAAGAAATAATTTTATCTTTCTAATGAATATTTATAGTTGAATTTATATTGTGTCTACCCCTATATTAAATATTGTTTAGTTATTAAACTTTGACTTCAACTCTTTTAACTCTTCTTTAAATAAAATAATAATAAATGTCCTAATCTAATAAAAGTGCACAAAAGAGGTTCATATTTTATGAATAATTTTTTTATTGGTCTAATTATACTTATCCATTAAAATTAGGAAATGTTCTTGGGTAATAAAAATATCATATGTACCGTTAATTACCCTATTTACTTTTAACAGGGGTAAATAAAAATAAAATGTTATTATTCACCAAAAATTATTTTCATATTATTAAACCACATTTCACTTACTGATATCTACCATGAATCTCATATTTTTTAAATTCAACTTACAAAAATGGTAAAAGTTAGTTTTATAAAATTTGAATATACTCCTAGTAGGTGGGTAAAGGACGATAAAAAGTTCGATAAAATTTTATATATCTATACTCATTATAAATTGACTCTAATAAATTTCATTGAAATTATATAGGTATTATGTATCTATTTTTTCCAAAAAAAAATTTAAATAAAATAAATAATTATTTATATAAAAAGTCGGGTTTGAACAATAACTTAGTGTTTTTCAGTTTTCATCAAAAATTTAAAGTTTTCCTAAAAATACCAAAATTTCACTATAAGCTAATTTTGATATTCCAAATCCAAAAATCATATTTATTTTACCAAATTAAAAACCTATAAGTTTCATTAATTAATTTAAAATTAATTCCTGTTGTCAAAACCAAAAGTTGTATTTTTAATAAATAATAACTATCAAAAGATTGACACTTGTTTATGTCTAATTTAAAAGTAAAATTACTTAAAATGACATAAATTGTACTAAATGATAAAAATATAATCTAATTATACATACAAACCATTAAAATTAATAATTTATCATTATTAATTATTTCAATTAAAGAAGTTTTTTTAATTAAAATTTAGTAATTTTCACTATTCCTCAAAATATGAAAGTTATCAGAAAAGTACCATAAATTTATCCAAAACTAAATTTTTATGTCCTAATTCTAATGAATAATTTAATTTAAATAAATTGAATATATAACATTATAAAATATTGGTTTTAAGAAGGGTTCACCATTAAAAGGTGGTAAAATTGCATTTTTTTTAAAATACATATTTTATCTGAAAAAATTAATATATGTACTCTGAAATAAATAAAATGGATGTTAAAATTATATAGAGTATATTTGATTTAAAATTCCGTTAATACTATTCATAGAAACATCTTGAACAGTTAGTTTAATAAGTTGGGTTGTGCTCCAACTCGGTGTTGCGTGTAGCGCAAGCTATTGAATTACTTTAATGAGATAACGTACTATGAAATCTTGGGTTATTACATTCTCCCCTCCTTCAATAAATTGCATCCCCACAATTTGAAAATTTTCTACCAAAATAAATTGTAAAAAATAGAAAAAAATACCTTTGTTAATACCCACATCAAAAATTGGTTTAATAAAATTTACCCTTAATAAGAGAGAAAAGGGAAATGAAAAAGTAACCACCAAATATTGATCTCGATTTCGAGAACATTGATGGAAATTAGAGACACATAATTAGAGGAAAAATTTAAATATTTATAGGGAGTGATTGAGGTCATCAAACCAAAAACAAATGTAAAATTGTGGGCCTTAAATACATTAATCTATGATGATTTAAAATATCATTAGTTCAACAAAACATAAGGTATTAGGATAAAACATATTCGGTTTTATGAACCCTTCCCTAAAGTTTAAGAATAATTTTATTCATATAATAAGAGGGAAAAAATATATTTGAAAAGTAGAGTTTTATCCTTCAAATAATTCCTACCACAAATTCATCTTTCACTCAAAATATAATAGAATTCAAAAATATTCTATTTATCCTAATCGTATAGGGTTCCAAAAATAATGAATTTATAATTAATTTGTCAGAATTCTTAAAAAAACTACATTATACAAGCCAGCATATCACGTATGCCAGTGGTAGGTGATCTACCCTTATCGCCCTTCGATTGTAGGTTCAAGTCTTGTGGCCTTGCCAGACGGGTTGGGTTATCGCTCGACCTCTTTGTTGTCCTTTTTATGACCATCCAAAAATAATATCAAGAAATAATTTAAACTTAAAAATAGTATCCAATGTCAAACTTAATCGATTCCAACCTTTAGTCTAATCCAAAATACTTATGTCCATACATACATTCCCTAATTTATAAGGAAGGGAAACAAAATGATGATCTTTTTTCCATGTAGCAACATGTGAAAACCTTCATCTTGTATTCTTTTAAAACATGGTAACACCCTGAATTTCCATAATACCTTATTGATTATATTAATGCACCCTTATTCCTTATATAATACTAGATATATTCCTTATATCAATTTTTTTAATACTCCAATAGTGATGAAATAAACAAAACATTAATCAGTTCCAAGGTAATCAAGATTATCTAATATAATTTATCCAAATCAACCATATTTTATCCCAAAATTACTACCTTAGAATCAGGTCCATAATAAGGTTTTTCTTTCCTCCAACCATGTATTTTCCAAAAAAAAGTTTAACTTTTTGTTGAGTAAATTTTCATTGAACCATATAATCTCAAATCCTCAAAGAAATAGTACTGCAGTACAATCCTTATTTATTTCCATAATTCATATAACTAGTATATCATCGATTCAAAACATAAATGACATAATTATTTAATAACAACCTAAGAACACTAGTCATTTCTCTTCATATATGGTAGTATCATAATTTGATTGTTATCTAATGGAATCATTTGCAGTATACTATGATGACTGGGAAATTGATTCACGTAGTGTCGCAACTCCTTATAGATGATGCATTTTACATTTGAAACCATTTTCGTACCCTTGAAATCATGTACTTGGTGTCCTTTTTCTCAACACTTATAACAAACCCGCATTCCCATCATGCATTTACCAAGGTGATTCCTTCCACATTTTTCAAATGTGAGAAAATCCTTCTTTTCCCCTCTTCCCTTTATCCATAATTCTCCCTACCATCCTTTTCTTCTTTTCCTTCCATTCAAAGCCATAGGACTCATAAAATTCATTACTTATCTTATTAACACATGATACTATTTATTCATATGTTGAAAATTTGTGGGAGACTATTTCCCTTCTAAATGTTTTCTTAATACCATGAGAGTTATGATCCTTCTTACTTTTGGGATCATACGTATTGTTGGAGTTCTGATTCCTTCTATTGGGCACCATTTCTAAGCAATGGCATACACTAGGTCAGTTTATAAATCACAATTCATAATTCTAAACTTGTAAAATACCAAACGTAAATTGAATAGTTTATGTATATAATCAATAACCATAAAATAATTTCATTGAGGATGTATTTACTCCTAAATCCTTCATAATGGCTTGTAATAAAAATGATAATTATCCTAAGCATATCCCAGGGAGTGTCATAACCAAGAGTGTTGAATGGCCCATTATAGTGCACCAGTTCCCATTCAAGTCTAGCTCAAAGCGGTGTTTTCGGGTTTTACCCCTAGGTACATCTGTGCCAGAGACACCTCTATCTGCTCATATCCAGAGAGAGATGTATTGCTTGTAAAACTGAAAAAATCTATACTGTACCAAAAGTATAGGAAGTTCTTCAATACTAATCCACAAATTCTATCTTTGGGTAATGTTATAAAATCAGAGTTTAACTAAATATATTTCCATGTTTTTTGCTAAACTTCCTCTAATATCAATTATAATGCCTCGACCCCAGTTACCCAGAGTCAGTGCATTATTACATAGCATTGGCCTGATTACAAGAAATAAAGTCCTGAAAGGTAGATTGGTTTAGAAGTCATGGAAACTAGATTACATACATGAATGTTACAATACACTTTCAAACATAAACCACAAAAAATACTTTGAGAATGCCATTGTTCTCTTATCTTAACCATGCATCTCAAACCTAAAACACTTCTTAGGATCCAGGGAATATAAAAAATAAAAAAGGGGTGAGCTCAAATGCACAGTAAGGGTAATAAATACAATGGAAGATAACATAAATATTAAGCGTGGTGAATAATTGAAAACACCTGCCTTTACAAATAATAAATACGAACACTTTTCAGGAAGAAATATGAGATGAGTAAATAATGCCATAATAAACTTAATCATGCGTATTCTACTAGTAGAATGACCACATGAACAATCAATATTATTTTCATAATGAGGGAATGTATAATGTCGAACATCCTGAACCATTTTTTCAAGGCCTCGGGAAAGACATCTAAAAATGATTAAGGCCTTGGCCAAACCATATATCAAATTGGGAAAGTGCTCAACCAATTCCATGTCTAGTTGTCTCATGAGACCTACGGATGCATCGATGAGCTATAGCAGTCTCCACCCATCACTTACTAAGTCCAATACATTCCTCATATAAAAATGATGAAATATAACATAAACCTTTGTATTAAAACTAGAAAACAAAATGTCAATTCTTTAACTATAAACCATGAATGGTATAAAAATAACACATCTATAGTCAAACATATCACAAAAGCTTAAATACAATATGTAATATTTGTATCATAATGAATTGACATCAAACAAGTATAAAATCCATCAAATGATGCTGACATAGATAAAATCAAAAATATTTGAGAGAAATATCTCTTTCTTTTTTTGAGATCATTTAATGTTACATAATTATAAAAGAAAACATTTATTTTGAAAATATTTTCATAAGCATATAAGGGAAGCTTCGACGATGTTTTAACCTTAAAGAATTACCGCACCCGCTGTATAAGTTAAAAAAGACGTTCTTACCTTAATTTTGTCGAAAAGGTCGTAAATTACTTTGTTTAGAAAAAAACTGAATGATTTCTTTTAGAAAACATAAGTTCAAATAAGGGTATAAAATACTTTAACCCATTGTCTTGTAAATAGTAAAAAAAATTTGAAATACATTTTTAAAAAACATGGATGTGGATGATAAAGTGGCCCTAGCAGATACTTACGTAAAAACATTCTTAGATAATAAAGAGATTTTAGAATTAACCCTTACCTTTGACTTTTCTTTGGTCGAGGGTATGATAAACTATTTTATAATAGTTAAATAATTTTTATTAACTTATTCATAACCATATACATAATTATGATATCATATATGATCTTCTAATAATGCTTTGCTGATAATATTTTAGTATTATCGTTGTTTCAGGTGTTAAATGATTCATTTTCATTTATATTCTTATTTATGTGAGTTATGTTTGTCATGGATGAGATGTATCTAATTCATATCCAGAATAATATCATGTCTTTAAATATTATTTTTAATCGTAAAATGATAATTAGTCATGAATGGTTACGATGGGGAATGAATCTCATCACGTTCGGGGAGACTGTAATCTGTACGTATGCACGAGCGACAATCTCAATATCTTGATATTAATATAGAATGTAAATAAATGATATATCATATATAAATAATCATTATCATGTTATATTTATTATTTACATCAATTATACATCATTATTATACCCATATACAAATAATGTATTGAATAACAACTAACCACAACATGGTGACGGTAAGCTGTACGTACGCACGTATGGTGACTTTGTCATTCATATGATGGATAGAATAATGAATATGGTTGTACCATTTTTATAATAAAATAACAGTATATATAAGATAATGGAGTTATTATTTAGGAATGGGAACAACAAATAAAGGGGAAGTGGAAGAAGAAAATAACATGAAAGAGGTGATGAAATTTTTACCTCTTCTTGGGTTTTGTCCTTTTGATTTGATCGAAAGGGCTCCTTAAGATTGATTTCAGACTAAAGGAAGGACTCTAGGATGAAGGGAGGAAAGTTGGGATGATATTTGTTTAGGGGTTGTCTGAGCCAAATGTCTTTGAAGGTGTGAACGTGAGAGAATGGAAAGTGACCTTTTATAAGAGGGGTGAGAGACACCATAGGGAAAGATTGAAATATTATTTTATAATAAAACCCTTTTCGGTTTCTAATGGATCCAAACTAAATTATTTATAGTCTATGGTGGGGATGGGGTGAAAAAATGTCAAAAAATAGGCTTTATATAGGTTTGGGTCACTATATTTACCTTATTTGTTATATTTAACTCTCAGTTAAATATTTTGACATTTACCATGTCACATTGTATAATTATATTATATTGTTAATAAACATACTATAAACTTCCAAGAGAACCCCAAGTGGTTCAT
The DNA here is from genome assembly GCA_963277665.1 of Viscum album. NCBI lineage: Eukaryota > Viridiplantae > Streptophyta > Magnoliopsida > Santalales > Viscaceae > Viscum > Viscum album. Next base: position 514,409,581 of record OY728145.1, read on the forward strand.
TAATGATACATATATCATTATATAAGTCTTTTGGTCGATACTTATATCTAGTATTATTATATCAACCAATAATATTGTATTTGTTTTAAAAACTCATTTTTTCAATTTTGACATTATTTAATAATTGATTTTTGTTAAAGTCTTATAACATTATTAATTCAAAAAGAATACATTCAATCAAACATAACATGTCATATTAACCAATAAAATTTGTGTAATTTATTAAAATCCTCATATTATATTTATATGTATATTTATATTATCAATTATTTTAATCATTCATTAATATGGTAATTACTGCATCATCAGTGTGTCATCAATAAATTTAATTATCTAATGTATAAAAATTATAAATAAAATACCATTATGTAAGAAATTTTTTATCTTTCTAATTAATATTTATAGTTGAATTTATATTGTGTGTAACCCTATATTAAAAAAAATTATTTATTAAATGTTGAATATAACTATTTTAACTATTCTTTAAATAAAATAATAATAAATGTCCCAATCTAATCCTAGTTGACCAAAGAGTTTCCTATTTTATTCCTACGGTTGTTTTTGGTCGAATTATACTTATCCAATAGAATTATGATGTGCATTAGGGTAATAATAATATCATTATTACACTTAATTACCCTATTAAATTTTAACTGGGGTAAATAAAAGTAAAAAGTTACTATTCAGCAAAAATTATTTTCATCATATTAAACTACATTTTACGTACTGATATCAACGATGTCTCTCAGAGTTTTGAAATTCAACTCCGAGAAGTGGTAAAATTATGTTTTATACAATTTTGGAAATACTCATAGGAGGTGGGTAAAAGACGGTAAAAAGTTTGATGAAATTTTATATATCTAAACTCATTATAAAATGACTCCAATGAATAAAATTGAACAAATATAGGTATTATGTATCAATTTTTTTCCTAAAATAATTTTAATAAAAGAAATAATTATTTAAATAAAAAGTGGGTTTTAAATAATAACTCCGTGTTTTTCACTATTCATCCAAAATTGAAAGTTTTCCAAAAAATACCAATAATTCACTATAAGCTAATTTTAATATTCTGAAATCAAAAATTATTTTTATTTTACCACATTCAAAACCTATAAGTTTCATTTATTAATTTAAAATTAATTCTCTTTGTCTGAACTAAAAGTCGTATTTTTAAGAAATAATAACTATCAGAATATTGACACTTGTTTATATCCAATTTCAATGTGAAATTAATTAAAATGACCTAAATTGTATTAAATTATAAAAATAAAATAAAATTATACTTCCAAACCATTCATGTACATAATTTATCATTATTAATTATTTCAATTAAAAAAGATATTTTAATTAAAATTTAGTAACTTTAATTATTCATCAAAATATGAAAGTTATCAAAAAAGTACCAAAAATTTATCCAAACTAAAATTTTATGTCACGATTCTAAAAAATAATTTAATTTCATTAAAATGAATATATAACATTCTCAAATATTGGTTTTAAGATGGGTTCACCATTAAAATGTGGTAAAATAGCATTTTTTTTAAAAACACTTTTTTTATCCCAAAAATTGAACATGTTCATTGAAACACATAATATGGATGGTAAAATTATATAGATTATATAAGATTAATAAGTCTGTTAATACTATTCATAACAAATTTTTGAATAGTTAGTTTAATAAGTTGTGGTGTCCTCGAACTCGGTGTTTCGTGTCGTGCAAGATATTGAATTATTTTAATGAGATAACGTACTATGAAATCGCAGGGTGTTACATATTACATTTATAATTTAGAACCATTAAACAAAATAATATACCCATATATATTATTTCAATGAAAAATGTTTTTTTTCAATTAAGTGTTAGTGTATTTTTATTATTCATCAAAACATGAAAGTTATCAAAAAAATATAAAAAATTAATCCAAAGTAAATTTTTCTGTCCTTATTCCATATAATAGTTTTATTTTGTAAAATAAAAACTATTAATGTGTGAAAATTAAAATTTAAAAAGGGTTAGCCATTTAAAGACGTAAAATTACCATTTAAAAAAATATAGTTTTTAAACATCAAATTGGTTTTATTCATACCCGATGACAAAAATATCTATTAGATAAATAAAAAAATATTTTACTAAGTATATAACATATAAATTTTATTAATTTAATTTAATAACAGTAATTAACATAATTTATTCATACAAAAATTGAAATATAGAATTGAGTTATATTTTTCATAAATAATTGGTAACCAATGAATCCAGCATACATTTTCATAAGTTAGTTATATTTATTCTCGTGAAACTAACGAATGGGTTATAATGGTCATTTTATAATAAGGGCATCTCATGCTTTTTCAAACTCATGATTATGTGCAATGTATGCTATTGAAGAGTTAAAATTATTTAATGAAAATATTTTTAAAAAACATTTGTGTATTAAACACAATAATTGTGATTTTATAGTTGAAAGAGAATTACATGAGTTTTGAATATAATAAATTTATAAGAATAATGGATTATGTAGTTGAATCCATAAACACTAATCATGATTGACCATCACAGATTCACCTAAATATGGAAAATATTTTTGTCGAAAGGGGTTATTTCATAATAATTCATACAAGGATTATAAAGTATCTATCAGAAAAGGTAGCTTGGTAGTTTAATTTTTTAATCAAATTCATTTAATAGACTGTGATTAATTCATTACACTAATTTCTATGATCAAATATATTTAGATTAATTTATCTATATCTCTATATTATGATTATGAGATTTACGTAATTATAATAAAAAACATTATTCCTTTATGGAAATTCTTTATGGATGTATATGTTACACAATATAGAGGTTTGATGATATATTAAAATTTTAAAATAGTTTTATGCTATAATAATACATTTATATGTTAAGATAGGCTTATATGTGTTGATAAAATCATTTTCACGATGTTACAAAATAGTTAATATTATAGAAAATGAAGATAGATGGTATTTATATAAAAAAATAGTGGGATATTTTTTTAGTTTTTGTGTTATTTATTAACTAAATACAACTCATAAAAAATGAAATCCTAATTTAATAATTAGGGAAACATTAACTGATAAAATTATTCTCATTAAATGATTTTTATGAAAGAACAGAAACACAATATATAAATATATCTATATATAGATCTAAATGAATGATTTTGTTCATTAAAAAAATTCATTATCTTTAACATGTAAACCCTTAAAAAGATTGATTGATAATGTTTCATAGAATGTTTGTTTTAAACACACAATGTCCTTAAAATGTATAAAAAATGATTTCATGATTAACAGTAAATGTGATACTATTTTTAGTCTACCTATTTATCTTAATTATATTCTTATCTATATATATCATATAAAATAAATATAAATTTTTAATAAAAAAATTCCTGGAATACCATTGGGTTTTCAATAAGAGTATCATTCAGTAATTGGGAAGAACTAAGTATGTATTCATAGTATTTGGGGTTGAGGAACATGTCATTATAATGAACTAGAGTGATTATATGTTTAAAATTATTAAATATTACAGTAGATATTAGTTAATATTTGTTTACATAAATATTATGGAGGAAAATTACAAATTTCCATGGAATTTATAACTATTGGGTCTATAATATAAGATGATTTTTTTAAAAAATTTGGATGATCTATTGAAACTACTTAGATAAGGAGTATTTTTAATGAAAATTGTATTAATCTAAGATTGACATAACTAGTTAAATGAATATGTGATAATAGTGGATTTATTTCACAAGATAAGGATTTAGGGTAACAATAATGTTCTAAAAATATTATTCATCGATTCCGTCTGATTATTTAGACAATCAACTGATATAATAGTAAGTAGTTATAATCATCAATAGATGATAATATTATGGATCATAAAAAAATCACTAATGTGAATAAAAATTTAATTGAAAACATTTCTATCATTATTAGAAACATGGATGACTGGATTTAGTGAATGTATCAGATTATTAGTAATTTTCACTATAGTCAGACATTATTTGATTATGAAGGTTATGTATCATTTCTTTATATATTAATTGTAATAATTTTTTATTTATTTACTTTTTTTTGGAACATTATATATTTTATGATATTGACCCTTTGTATATATATATTACTAACTTATCTATTATTGATGATAAATAAATTTGGTTTTAAATAAATGTTATTATTAGTGTGACTAGGATAACTATTGTAGATATACATATGATCACTCATAAGATATATATTTGTTAAACATTAACTCATATTAACCATCTTAAAATACCCCACATGGCTTTTTATATATACTCTAATGGAGTAATGTAAGTGAACATTGACATATATCCTTGAAAATGAGTTTTTTAAAATAAGTTCCATATTTGTGTGATTTTATAAATTGATATATATATATATATGTATATATCTAATTTAATTTTGAATATTTTGATTAATATAATATAATTTGGAATGAAATTTTTCAAGTATATAGATTTTACTTATTAAGATAGGCTTTTCCCGAACATATGATGGGTTTAAAAATCATATTATTTACTTGAATTTTTATAAAAATTTGTTATTGGAAATTTTGGGATAATTACATGTGATATAATTATATAATATTTTTTACTGGAAATTGAGAAAAATATATAAGATATTGGGGAATGAATTTCCAAATCATTTTTCATAATCTACAAATCAACGATAAATTTTTTTATAATGGATATGTGGTAAATTAGATAACATCCTACCCTATTATAATTTTAGTAGGAATGATGTGTTTATAGATTCCACAAAAACATTATTATTATAAATGAGATTAAAAATTATTTGAAACATTATAATGGGGTCTTGGGGTTATGAGAAGATAATTACAAATGAAATTTTTATATTAATGTGATTAGTTTATTTATAAATATTTCAATTTTAATTAAAAAAACAAGTTTTAAAAAGTTTAAATATTTAATTAAATAATATTCATATAAGTAAATAATGATTGGGCCATTATAATATAAATAATTATTTTTTATATTATTAAATCACAATAATGTGTAAATGAAAAAATATAAATAGTATTTGGAATATGGCTTTGAATAATGGGATTCAAAGGACCATTACTTGTGGATAATTCATAATCCCTCTTTGAGGGACTTTTTGAACACATAAATTTCTTCATTTAACTAATTTGGGGGCCCATTAATTCAGTACTAATGTTTTTGGGTGTTTAATATACATTTAGAGGCTATTTAATTTGTAAAATTGTCATTATATGCTATTTATTACACCTTCATTGGTTTTATGTAATTTTAACCCCCTTGGAGGCTATTTAATTCCAATTTTTATATATGTAGAAAATATAATTGGCGTTTTATTTATTACATTTATAGAACTCTATGGTGGTAAATTGTATTGTCTATTTTTCCTATTTTGACAGAGTTCCCTAGCATTCTTCAATCGGGGTTTTCCCAAGTTTTTATCACTTTACATCTTCGATCCACTAGAATGGAGGCATGAGAATAATATATTATATTGGATGAATATCCCACCATAGTGTTGGTTACTAGAATTATTGTTGGATATTGTAGGAGACTTGAATTCAATAATTCAATATTAATAAAATATGAATGTCATTTTTAAAGGTAAACTTAATTTAATGTTTTATTATTTTGGTTTTAATTTTTTTTATTTTCTAGGAAGGGTTTTATTAATACTATACTATGTATATTGGGATGTTAAAATTATTAATAAACCCTAATATCATCATATATGATACTCATAAATAAAACCTAATGGTCAATTGACACAACCCTTGGTTAGTGTTAGACTGAGATTATGCTTCCATGGTCTTAAAATAATGTAATAATGTATTACTGATAACCTGTCACTATAAAAATATATGGTGAATGTGATAATATTATTAACATATAAATAAAAAATAAGGTATCGTCCTTGGTGAATGGAAAATCTATATTAATAACTAGGTGAATAATATCTCACTGACATTAACATGTTGAATGAGGTATCACCGGATTAATGGGGTATCTCTATAACATACCACTTTATGAATTATTTATCACCATAAACATATGTATGGGTGATTGATAAACCAAAATCACTAACATAAGAGAATGAGGTATCACCTGGTCAATGAGGTGTCACTATATATATAACATTATGGAAATTATATCTCCTTAATACTAACATTCAGGAACATGGTATAACATTATGAAATATTTATCACTATATTATATTAATTTTTGTGAATGATACATCTCCATCTATAATAATTAGGAACTAGTTATTTCAATATACATAATGTTAGGACAATGATATGTCACCAAATATAATAGAGGAATAAGGTATTAATTCATAAGTGAGGTATCTTCATATATATTCACAATATGGATGAGATATCAAAAATTTCAAATGATATTTCTCTAGCTAGAACATATTAAATGATACACCACTATACTACTAGGAATTTGTATATGATATATCACATGCAGTGATTGAGTTATCACCCATAAATAAACTATGTGAATGTGGTATCACAAACCAAATATCTATATTAAAAAGGACTATAATAGCCTCACCTTGTTAGCTAAAATACTATAAATGGTGGTATCACCCACATATTAGATCCTTGGGTGATAAAAAAAATAAAATTCCAAAGCTTCAAATAAAACATACGTCGATCAATTGATCACATCAATAGAAATGTCCAGATACACACAACCATAATAACTTGAATCACCTTACCCAAATCATATCCCTTATCTAGTACCATTTACACTTCATTAAGATCCAATCACATAAACAACTTATATACCTCAGCTAAAATCAATAAGATAATTTCATTGATCACCAAAATATAGTATTCTGTAGGGATTTGAATCCCATGAATCATTCTTTCACTAATACGAGTCTTCTATATTTTAATGTTATCCTTAAATCCCAAACCTAAGAATTATTACATATATGTGGTCATAAGCTAAGCATACCATATGAGAATAATGTGGTACTCTACCATCAATATGTCATCATACATCATATCAGAATAAAAATGGTTTGAGAAATAAACTGATTCCCATATCACATTTCACCCTTTGCTCAATGGAATAATCACAATGTATTTTCAATAACTCACCCACATCTTTACCATGAAAGTGAACAAATCATAGTGTTCTCGTTTTTGATCTCTGCCAACTATTGAATATTCATTCCATCTTATTGAGCCCCTCGTGTTCATTTAAGGTAGACCCAAGTAAATAAATATAATCTACCCACATCTATAATAGTAATAAACTATATGTTTTCCCATATAATATATCCTTCATATCAACTATATCCAAATAGTCCATGTTGAAATTATTCATTTGTTACATGGAACCTCACCATGTCTCTAGTTTGATTCAAATTTTGGATATCATTTAGAGTATCTAATTATAATTAATTAATTACCCTCACAAGATACACATACCCATCAAGAACTAGAACATTAAAACAACACACTCATAGGGTCACTATGAGTCAGAATAAACCCACTAGTCCTACAAATAACAAAAAATCACATATGGGTTCTTCTGATGTCACTAACACTATATTACCCACACTTATAAGTTTTATATTATATAAAACCTGAAAATACATTGAAATATTATAGAAAATGTATCCCAATTATTTATTGACCCCTATTTTCATTTTTAATCCATGTAATTATAATTATATATGACTTCATGAGGCCATAACTCCAATATATATCATAAATAATTAATTAATAAACACTTATAATTAAAATCACAAATTATCCATATGTAATTTTATTAAGAATACATTAAGAAAAATCAGTAGGTGGCATCCTATTTTGAAATCCTAATGCAATGTATGACAATTAAATCCTTATATTCATCCATTTAGAAACCATTCAAAATACCTAATCCCTATCAACGTATATCCCACCGTTTGAACTAATTTGTTGAACTAAAAAAATAAAAACTACGTATTAAATTATCTCCATTGTAACTACAAGTATTGATGTGTGTTATGCTTCCCAATTCCCCTCTATAATTCTGTAATAAAATCATTATTGTATCATTTATAATAAAATATTATCTGTAGAAAGTTATTTTAAATACCATGGTGAAATTCCAAAAAAAAACAATTATAGGGTTGATGTGGGAATGAGGAGAAAGGGTTGAATCCTTGCTAAACTCAATGGGTGTAAACTATTGTTAATTGATATAGACTAATTAAATAATAGGGTAGATAAAATAATGGAAATGGTGGTTGGATACTCTTCATTTTTAGCTAGTTAGGAACCCAATATTAGATGGGGTTTACAAAAATAATCCATAGATGAAAAAAATACCGCACAATTATTTTGTGGGATGGGTAAGGACACCTGAACATTGATGGCCTCTAGTAGACTTCTAGTGGAACCAAATTATTCCAGATAACATAGGAATATCATTATTTTGGGGTGTTTTTTTCTATATAAAGTCCTATATAACTCTATTATCCCACTGCATGGTTTACTGTTTAACTATTACTATCCATAAAATTATTATCTATTAATTGGGGCTAAAAATTGGACTTTGACTCTCTTGAACAAAAACCACTAGAAAAAAAACCACCTTTCATTCATTTTAAAATCATATTGTAAATTATTTTGAAATACGAATCTATTGTTTCAGTTTCACCCCTATTATAAATAAAGGTATTCCTAAACATCAACATTGTTTATCAACTCATGAAGAAGAAAAAGGTTGTTGACAACACATCAAGAAAACATATATCATAAAAAATAATCTTCCTTATACACCACACATGATTTTTACAAGTTACTACTACTAATGGAATTATTATTATTATTATTGGTCAATTTCAGGTTGATACGAAACTAAATTGATGGAATAATTTAATACCAATATGCATCATGTCATGTTCCAATATAAACATCAATCAACTCTTAAAAACATGATTGATAATTTCCTAGGTCATCATAATTAATCATGTAAATAATAATAAAAATGGTATCCCATTTTAATGACTAAATCATTAACCCTTATAACATGATCATATGTCCACTAACTAAAATTACTATTAAAATAATAATTTCAAGTTCTCCGTTACATTTCATAACATTCAATTCACTGAATTATTACTCGAATATGAGATGTCACTGGTTTAAGACAGACCTTCACACACTTGGTGTTACAATAAATCATCTCTATGAAACTGCAATATACAATGTTCCCATACATGATATTTAATTCAATGATAAAAAATACTTTCTCTATTTATTAGGTCATCATACATTGTTGAAATATTGAAAGTATTTATACCTAGTAAAACAACAGTTCATTTTCAAAATTGTTTTCTCTCTCATCCAAAAATATCATTATACCAAAATTTAGATATGTAAGTATTCAAAAATACTATGTTTCTTAATAATCATAGAATCAGACAAACATCCTAGTATTTTTTCTTCAAAGAAAATATTTTGGCTACATGAGTCCCTGAGTTAACTTGAAAAGAAGACACCTCAGAGGTGAGTTCATTAAACACCACATCATATAAATTTACTATAGTACAACAAAAATAGGTTTCATAACCAAGTCATAATAGTAGAGGTCCTCTACTATAGTGTATACAATTTCCTAAATTCATTATAAATTACATACCTATACTCCATCATCCTTAAAATGTTGACACTCATAAGATCCTCTAGATAATACTTGATACCCTTATCCCTCAAGACATACACTAGGGTCTATGACCACATGGATATCAGCATAAACACATTGGAAATATATCAGATATCTATATCCAAAACATTCATGTCTTGATAGATACATTATTCACCCATGAACATCTTTGAATTCACATGGGAATTCATAAAATAAAAAATTTATAGTTCCAAAATACACTTACTACAAGATAATAATAAAGTTTTAGTGTGAGGTCTAACCCATAGGGATCACTGGTAAAAAAGATATCATTAGAACAATACCCTATGAAAATATTACATACAATCACTCTTTATGATTTGGTTTTTCTAAAACCTATTAGTTTTTATTTTATTCAAATAAATATCAATGGATAAGTGTAAATATTAGGGATTTAGGAAAAAAGATAATATGAAATCTATATTGGAATAGAAATACAACCTTGGATACGATGTGATGATGGGGTTTAAAATTGGTTTTGGTCAAACCAATTGGATATATATATTATAAAACTATCCCTTTTTATTAGTATAGTGAACAGCAAAGACACCTTACTCTTATCATCTATATCTAAATCATCATAATCTAATGGTCAAAGCATGGTCAACTCCAATTAGGGTTGTTTCATTCAATTTCACTTACCATGGTCAATGATGTTCAATATAATGTGATGATCAAGTGTTTTTACAATGATTATTTATTGTAGGATTTCTATGTTTTCACATAGGGATTCATTAGGATAAGAAAAAACTACATAAGACCCTAACCCCAAGAGGACTAGTCACACATGACATGTTTGACCAAATGAAGAAGACTATTATACATTCTTGACATAATCCTCAAACAACATAGAAATAAGAAATACACAATTGAAAAAACTAAAATAATTTATAACAATTAATATTAAAGGTAAATACAATCCCAATCATTCTTGGAATGAAGAAAAAGTTAAGTAACAGTAAGTTTTGATAAAGAATAGATACTGACATTGAAAATGTGCATTGAAATGGAAAAAATGGAAATAGATGTATAATGTATGTATAATAAATAAAAAATAAAATTGATTTGATAAAAACAAAAGGAATGAATTAAAAATCTTATTTATGGAAAATGGATTTAAAAAGAGAATGAAAAATGATAAAATATATAGGTTTTTGAACTCTTTTTCCTAATGGAGGTGATAGATTATCTACAGGTTCGAAAAGTAAATGACATGACTCACATTGAGCTCATGTGCTAGATTTAAGTGACTTTATGCAGGCATCTGCATATCATTTAATTAGGATTCACTTCATGAATCCGAGATCCAAAATCACTTATAGAAAATCATCCCATACAATTGACTCTTCAAAATCTCAAAAATTTCAAATCATGTAAACTCTTCACATTGTGCTAGTGATTCAATTTCACTGGAATTATTAATTTGAAATTAGCAGGACATGTAATACATGTACACATTTTGTGTGAGCTTCAATTGATGTGTAGATTTGATGGGTTTTTCTATACCTCAGTAGAGATGTTTTGAATGAGCAATACATATTGTGCATGTTGTATATAACATATGAAAACTCTTTTTAAACTTTTCAGAAATTCTATATTTATGTCCTAAAATAAAAATTCCTATGAAAAAAACGAGACACAGTGAATTATATTATAAAATATGAATAAAAATAAGAAAAATGTATATAATATTTAAATATAATTTCTACTTATCAAATTCCCTCACACTTTAACACTTTCTTGTCCAAAAAAAATATCTCAACCATGATACTAAAAGAAATAATTTATAAAACAAGAAGCCTGATTTAATAAAATGAAAATGAAGATATGTGTAAGAAGAAAACTTCACTTCTCTAGAATATATCTAGTAAAGAAAATCAGATATGGATCATAGTTCAGTTCATCATCCATATTATTTCTTAATTTTGAATCAATTTTATAAATGGTCCTAAAACACTATAACCATTTTTCATGTTAGATCATAATATATTTTAATTCACCAAAAATGGGAAAATATAATTGAATTAATGTTCATCCCTTGAATTCATGTTCCTAACCATAACCTTTTTTGGGTTATATCATCCCCACATAGAAAAGTCAAATAAGAAATTAATAATGATTTTTAAGAAATAAGTGTCAAATTTCTTTGAGACTGATGGTATTTGGGTAAATAATTTAATCAATATCTAAATAAGGGTAATAACTAAAGTTAAATTCATGAATGCCATTAAAAATTACATGATGTAGCTCCTCATGAACAATATATATCCATTATCTAATGGATCAAAGTGGTTATATGTGTATATCATGTAATAATAATGAATCTACCCTTGTTCCATTATTTTTATTTTTCTTTTTTTTTTCAAAAATCATTTATAGGTCAGGTGGCACATTTAACCCCTAACCACATGTCATGACCCGACTCGTACTGGGGCTCGGGTGACAACTACCCCAAGACTGCCTCCATAGATCAAGGGCTGGCGACTAGTACTGAAGGCACAACAAACTAAGGGAGTCCTTTTCCTAAGAAAATGTATACACACACGAAGCTAAATCAATGCAAATGTGCAGAGAAAAGAAAGCAAGATACTACACTACTACAAAAGGAAAAACAACATACATACATCGACCTCTAACCAGTACATGTAATGTTCTAAAAAGTAGACTGACAAGTAAACTGGACATTAAAAGGGGAAAAACACGTGCCCAACCAGAAAGGGGACACAACAGAGCAATAGGTAAAAGAAATTAAACCGCCGGTGAGTCTCACACCCATAAATCCTCCTACAACCACTGAATGCAACACAAGCTTATGTGTCATCTAGGCTCCTCTGTAGTCTCGATCAACATGTCCATCATCTGCAAGGGCACACCGAGTGTGGGAAAAGCCCAAGATGGGGTGATTATAAAGATACTCAGTAGGATGCCACAAATGATCGAGGGAGCAACAAAGGAGGTACTAAAACGGTGAGCAGTAGACAGAACAAAGAACAGTTTAAGAGTGCAATAGAGTGAGTGAAGCTCAACCTGAAAAGACAAATGAAGAAGGTTCGTCCAACCAAGAGGAGCTAGACACAAAAAGCACATGGCATACCCCTCGCATCTTCTCCCCTCATAGAAGGAGATTAATTGAACCGAATTAGTGAGAAAAAGAGTATGGTGTATGTATATGCTCAACAAGAAACCCAAACGAGTGTGTAAGGGGATCTCTGTATCCATTCTCAGCCCAAGGAAAGATGCCAACAGTTCTAAGGATATCCATTAATAATGCCCAACAATCCCGCATTCCAAAGTTACCACATCCTTAAATTTTACGAACAATGGTCCTGCTCCGGTAATCATGGAGAAAAGTCATTGACTAGCCTCATAAAAAGGGATGAGTCTAAAAGAAGTCATCGGGTAACCCAATGCGTAGCCCAGCTGAAGGGTAAACCCCAAGAGGTCATCGGGTATCCCACTGCCCAGCCCCTCTAGAGAGTAAACCCTGAAATCAACGGGTAACCCACTTCCCAGCCACGCTCGAGGGTAATCCATAAAATCAACGGGTATCCCACTTCCCATCCCCACTACATGGTAAACCCTAAAATCAACGGTTAACCCACTTCCCAGCCCCACTGGATGGTTAACCCTATGGTCAATGGGTAACCCACTCCCCAGCCCTACTGGAGTGTAAACCCTATGGTCAACGGGTATCCCACTGCCAAACCTCGGTGCTGGGTAGACCCTAATACACCGGCGGGTAACCCACTACCCAGCCCTGCTGGATGGTAAACCCGAAATTAGTCTGAAATCTCCACACTACCTGTCCTATCTCTATGTGTCACTAAAACCACTACAGTCAGTAGGTTCGGAGTGTGTCAAAGGAACCTCCGAACAATGCCCTTTCATGTTGCCACATTTAATGAGATTTCAAAAGAGGATCTGCATTTCAAAACAGATTGCACCATTGTAATCTTCGCAAAAAAACACGTGAGATAGACTATTATTCATGTGATATGGGATCATGATGGAAAAGATATTCTACAACACTTTATTCCCATATGGTGTCTCTTGGGTCCCACACCTCAGTCCCAAAAGAGGTCAGGAAAACTACGTCATCATGATGCTCTCATAAAAACAAGCCTAAATGACTATTCATACGCCCCAAATGAAAACCTGATGGAAAAGTTGTAGTACGCTGCATACATCTTAAAAGAAGTCCCATGGGGCCAGTGTCTCAACCCCATATTCAACGCCTGAAACCACCCTGGTCAATGTTTTCTTGCTGCTAGGGTCACAACACTAGTGACAACACCTAAAACGGACTCCGGATGCAGAAGCTGTAACTTCCCGTGTTATGCAAGTGGGGACCTTTAGGGCCCACAGCTCCACCCCAAAACATGTCACGCATATCGTACCATTACATTCCTTGCTGATAACCACACAGTGTAGGCTATTCTTTTTACCTGAACGAACTTATGAAGCATAAGTCGTAAAAATGTATCATATGTCCGAAAGCCCCCTCGTGGGGCCCATGCCATAGGACCTAATTTAGGTGGGTGGATTTCACCATCGCAATCCCCTCGAAAAGACTCTCAAAATAATGTACTCAAACACACCAAATAGATGTTAGGGGAAAAGGTGGTGTTTCACTCTAAAATGGGGAAGCCAGTCCCTGTGGGGCCTACACCTTTTCTCCAATCTGAACGCTTCAGAAAGAATCTAAAAAATTATGCACGAGGAATGGGGTAACACTGCCGGTGACGTCGTGTCCATCAGACATCCCAAGTAAGAGTTAGGTCCGATGCAAGAATAATTTATTAATTAAGTAATTAATTATTTACATTAAGAGTTTTGTACCACTGAGTAACGAAACCAAACCGAAAAGGTTCTGAACCAACTTTGGAAGGACCATCTCAACTCCAGGTCCACAGCGCCTCTGACGGCATGTCAAACGAACATCCGACTCATGATGGACATCCGTCACAACATTAATTATAATTTAATATTATAAAATTAATGGTTTTCAGGTCACCCATCATCAGGAGAAGAACCCTAAAACCCTGAACCCTAACATAAAAAGTTATTTTCGAAGATAAATACCCACAACCACAAACGACAAATCAAATAGACGCTTCGTTTAAGAGATACAACCCCTTGATCGTAGGGGGCCCAACCGGGCCGGTTCACCCAGCCCGACCCAACCGCGGGTCAGGCCCAACTCACCGCGACCCACTAGACGTGGCCTACCCTAGCAACACCAGACCGGCCTTAGGTCTAGTTCTTAAAGGTAGACCGGCCAAAGAACGGTCTTCTCCATGTCACCCAGTAGGACCCGCAAAGCGCAGGTCCTTGTCCCCGGCGCTCCCCTCCCCCCCCCCCTGAGGTCAGCGCCTCAGGGTTCCTCCCCTAACCGCGATGGGTCTGACTTCATCGTCGCCGTCCTACGGAGTGCACCACTACGGCACCTGTTGCCCACTCCGTCTCCTGGCTCCCCTACTCCACCACTCTTCTGTGGTCCCCTCATCCGCCGAACTCACCACTGCACGCGGGCCCGTCGAATGCCGTAGCCGCCCGGGCCTCCCTACTCCGCCACCAGGGTTTTCCACACCACACCAACCACTCGACCGACGCCCTCCAGAGCCATGGATTTGGCCATGACCGACCTTTTCGGGTGCTCTTCCGTGCAAAAACCTGCGACCATCGTGCTCCGCCGCAACCCTGGCCAGACCACCGGCCACCCCTTGTCGGAGCTGAATGTTCAACTAGTCCCCCCGACCACTCCAATTGTAAAAACAATTATCTGAAAATGGATTCAGAATCCTCGGGGATGGATCTTCCATGTGCCACCCCTCAGTCATCGATCTGTCACATTTTTGGCATTCCCGATATTTTGGATGAAGAACTCTCAAGAACGGGTTTTTGAATGGGGATCATACAATGTCCGTGTTTGTTCGACCATCATACCAATTCAAATATTATAGAACTTAAACAACAGATTTGAAGAAACCTCAAGAAAATCCAAGAACGTGCAAAAAACCAACATGAAGCCTACCTCGATCTGGTCGTTCGTCGTTGGTGACTCGTCCACTCCAATACCACTTCGATTATCCAGATTTCGGTCCTGAATTTGGCAAAGAACGACTAATAACGCCGAAGAACAAGAGAGAGATAGAGATAGAGAGAGATTAGAGATAAGGGAGAACCCCCAACTCCAAACTCATATTTTCTATTTATAGAAGAATACACATAGAACGGAATCCGAAACTACCGCACCCTCTCATTTTATATCGTACCTAGAAAAATAATCCTATTTAGAACTCAACAGATGTCTCAGATTTCAATTATGAGGCTTGTTTCCAAATTTATTCGAAAAGAATGTCAATGATAAAAGTCAATATGTCATTATTTCAATATCATGTTTTTCCCCCGGGCGACATCTCACATAGCAGGCCCACACCGGCAACTTTTACACCCTTCCTAGCTTAAAGGGCATGCTCCAAAGGCAACTGTGCCTTCAAATTCCTGATCCGAGTGACCTTTCCGGAGAAAAAACAACCCCTCTATGTGAATAATATAAAAATAATTAATATTTTTATAAAATTAATTCCAGTCACACTGGGCCTCGGAATATCACGCTGTCTATGCGCCTAGATCTAGAATTTTATGTAGGAATATTCTAATGTCTTTCAGGGTAAAATCCAGGTCTCTACATCATTCCCTCCTTCAACCCTCTCCTCCCCGAAACGAAAAACTAGGAAAAACATCTCGGGATTCAGAGCTCACACCTAGCTCTCCCACTCCCATGAAAACTTGCACAACACCATGACAACACAACACGCGAACCAAGGGATGGGTCGTACTCACCTGGTCTGCTACGTTCGATGAAATGCATAGGAACACACATGTACCTCCACATATGCGACATGTGGAAGACGCGGTGTGCCCACTCCTACTACTGGGAGGGTAGGGCAAGACGGTAGGCAACCTCTCAACCACTTACACGATCCACGAATGGCCTAAAGAAAATCAGGGGACTCCCCTGGTCGAACCTCTACTTTCCATATCGCGACCGAAATCAAAATGTGTTCCTGGAACATGGTGTTGTGATTCCATCATTCAAAATACCTATCTGGTGAAACACCCATGGATATCCGATCACACAAGTTTTCACAGTCAGTGCATCACAACTGAGACTCTCTTACAAACACAAAAATTAGATGAGTCCACACCATCGACTGAAGAAAAGTTACACCCTCCTGGTACAACAGGGTCAACTCCAAGAAAGTTAACTACTACAAAACGTCCCACACCTGACGAGTATGGGACTCACTTCTAGGGGAACCTAATCAAACACTGCCATTTTTTAGAACATAGACCACCTCAAAATCATATCCCTGCAGAAATTTCAACCAGCACCATTGTTTTATGATCAAGTCTCTCTGGGTGAGGATGCACTTGAGATGCTGGTGGTCTGAGAAAACCACTAGGTGCTCTCCCAGAAGGTAGCATCTCCTCATTCTCATCGCAAGGACCCCCACCACTAGAACCACATAGTGAAGTGCCCAGTTCTATTTATGGGGTTTCCATCACCTCAACATGTACGTGATAATGGTATCAAGATTGACATTGATCACGCAAGGTACCAACGAACAGGGCTGGTGAACCAACTCATCTATCCGCCAGAGGCTAGACACGGAAAGCACGTGGCATACCACACGTGTCTTTTCCCCTCTTGGAAGGAGAGCAATCCCAAAATAGGCACTCCACAAAACCCAATAGTGGCACCTCAAGAAAAAAGGGGGGTCATGCAGAAAAGCCCCACTGGAAAACCTAGAACCTGCTCTCACACTCCACCGCACATCCCCTCTATGAATGAACATGTTAAAGGGAATAATCCACCAAACCTCAATACTATCCACTTTGGGTGGTACTAAATCTCCCTCATGGTTTTGATCACATAAAAAAATGCTTTGCAGTGGGGAAGAACCCCTATTTCCCGTGCATTCAAAGCTACGTCGGACAAACACCATATCAGGGTTACACTGACGCCATACATCACCCACGGTAACCCCTCAGACAATGAGTTAGAAGAAAAAATCACCTAATGCAGTTTCTAACAAGTTATGCTGTGAAAAGTAGAAAAAGACACAAAGTGTACCCCTTATCATCTCATGCATTGCAGGATTATAGACATCCATAGCACACAACTGCCCACGACCCCATCCGTCAGCTCCCTAAGCCTGACATGGGCCGCCTACTGGTTGTGGAAGGACCTCAAAACATAATCATCCAACCACAGTTTTTATGATCTTCTACCAACACTGCCTTCCTAGGGACCACCCTGTCCTCACCTGGGAGTTCTCTTGATCACGACACCGCCTCTGTCGTGGAGGTTCATTTACCAACTATCTATAAAACTCAGTACATTTGGTCGATTAGTCTCATGCCATGTGACCTCGCAAATAAAAAACAAAACACTAGTCCTCCCTAGGCTATCTCAGTGCTCTATGCTACCCCTGACAATGCTCTTGAGTCTCATCAAGGGGAGACTTCTGGTTTCGGGGCCCTACCATTCGACATCCCTGTTCCAGAAATTTACCTATCACTAGTGCCCGCTCCAGCACCTTGAGATGGGTGAGGATGTACAAGGGAACTATGCTGGCACAAATATCCTCTATAGAGACCCCTATTAAACTTCTTTGGTTGGAAGTTTCTATTATGGACCTTGTCCAAAGAATACCGAGTAAGGTCTGTGAACTTAGTCATGTACTCTGCCAATACCATCACCTCCTACTAAAGCTCCAGAAGCTCCTGAAACCATAAAAAAGCATAAGTAGTAGTGGTAGTACTCCTTACAAAATAGCTTGTAGAATTAATCCCATGGGAGTATAAGATCATCGTGCATCTAAGTAACCCTGGCTCCACTAAAAAAAACCATTTGGTGGAAAAACTTGTTGTTAAAGCATCCATCTAACCTGTTAGTGTCCGAACAAGCCTGAAGAGCAGATCCACCGACTGTAGCCAACCCTTCACTGTCTGAAGGAATGGTTCACCCTGGATCCTCAGTAGTCTCTAATGCTGGGACTCATGTTACACACCAAACCTACACTCTTCATCAGCCTTTGCTGCCAGTACTAGCTGCTACTCCATAGGTGGAGGTTCTATTGCCCGTCCTCTTAGAGTAAAGGGTAATCTTATGATGGATCTCGAACTGAGGCCTCGTCACTCACGTAGTCATCATCACTAACCACAACTAGTATCCTGGATGGATGTCATCATGGAGATATCCTGAATCTGATCAAGGAGTACCGTGGTTAAATGATAATATATATAACAACAACAATGGGGAGCTAACTCAAGAAGGATAGTCAATGAATCAATCCTATATGATGCATGAACCAAATTCCATACAATAGGTGTCTAAGTGTTCCAAGTTGACAAGAAAGTTATCAGGGTCCTGGTGAAAGGATTAGTCGGCCGCTGCACCATCACTGGACTCCCTAGCCTGAGAGCCTCTCTCGAGACATGTTGAAACTATTGCCCCATAACTCAACCAATTCCTTTTTATGGACTTCTGAACAATGACACAAGGAAAGAACCAGCTCTGATACCACTTTTTTACGACCCGACCCATACCGAGGCTCGAGTCTCAACTACCCCAAGCCCACCTCTATTGGCCAGGGCTGGTGACTAGTGTCGAAGGCACAACAAACTAGAGGAGGCCTTTTCCTATGAAAATGTACACACACACGCAGCTAACTCAATGAAAATGTGCAGATAAAATAAATCAAGATACAACACTACTACAATAGGGAAACCAACATACATGCATCTACCACTAACCAGTACAGGTAAAGTGCTCAAAAGTATACTGACAGGTAAACTGAACAGTAAAATGGGCAGTATAGTTTCCCAACCAGAAAGGTGCCACAACCCGGCAACAAGTAAACTAAAGTTAACAGCTGGTGAGAGTCACACCCGGAAATCCTCCTACAACCATGGAATGTATCCCAAGATTATGTGTCCTCTACATTCCTCCGTAGTCTCGATCAACCTGTATTTCGTCTGCAAGGTCACACCAAGTGCTGGCAAACCCCAAGCAGGGGTGTGTATAAAGATACTCAGTAGGATGCCTCGAAATCTCAAGGGAGAAACAAAGGAGGTACTAAAACTGTTAGTATTGGACATTACAAGGAACAGTGAAATAGTGCAATAGAGAAAGTGCAGCTCAAACCGACAAGAGAAAATAAGCAGGCTCTTCCAACCTAGTGGAGCTAGACATGGAAATAATGTGGCATGCCCTGCACGTCTTCACCCCTCCTAGAAGGAGAGTAACTGAACCCATGGAGTGTTAAAAATAGTACAGTGTATATATATTCTCAACAAGAAACCCGAACAAGTGTTTAAGGGGATATCAGTCTCCAAGCTCAGTCCAAGAAAAGTCACCAACAATTATAATGATATCTATCACAAGTTCCCAACAACCCCCCCATGCCAAAGATGCCTTATTACGGAACCGTGTGACCAAGGGTCCCACTCCGATAATCATAGATAAAATTCACTAACAAGCCTCATAAAAAGGGCTGATTTTGGAAGAAGTCATCAGGTAACCCACTGCCCAGCCCAGCTGGAGGGTAACCCCCAAGAGGTCGTTGGGTAACCCACTGCCCAGCCCTGCTGGAGGGTAAACCCTAAAATAAACGGGTAACCCACTGCCTAGCCCTACTGGAGGGGAAAACCCTAAAATCAACTGGTAACCCACTGCCCATCCCCGATGGAGGGTATACCCTTAAATCAACGGGTAACCCACTACCCAACCCCACTGGAGGGTGAAACCTAAGGTCAACAGGTAACCCACTACCCAACCCCTATTGGACGGTAATCCCTAAGGTCAATGGGTATCCCACTACCCAACCTCACTAGAGGGTAGACCTTGAAACCCCGGTGGGTAACCGACTACCTTGACCCACTAGAGGGTAATCCCAGAAGTGGTCTTATATCTCTGCACTACTCGTGCTATCTCTAGGTGTCACTAACACCGCTATAGTGCGTAGGTTCATAGTGCGTCAAAAGAACCTCTGACCAACGTCGTTTCATGTTTCAATATTTAATGAGATCTTGAAAGAGGCTCTGCTCACCCAAACATATTACACCATTGTAATCCTTGGTAAAGAACATGTGAGATAGACTATTTACTCATGAGAAACACGCTCCCGATGTAAAAGTTATTCAACACTGCTTTATGCCCATACAACGTCTCATGGGGCCCACACCTCGGTCCCAAAAAAGGTCGAAAAAACTGTGCCATTGTGATGCCCAGAAAAAAACACACCGAAACGACTATTCATATGCCCCAAAAAAATGCATGATGGAAAACTCGTAGTATGCTGCACACAGCTTAAAAGACGGCTCATGGGGCCCCTACATCAACCCTGGCTTCAATGCCTGAAACCATTCGAGTCAACATTTTTTTGGTGACAGGGTCACAATGCCGCTGACGGTGCCTAAAATCGACTCTAGATGTAGAAGCTGCAAATCCCCGCGTTATGCAAACGGGGCCCTGTGGGGCCCACACCTCGACCCCGAAACACATTATGAAGATCGTACCATTGCATTCCTTACAGATAACTACATGACATAGGCCATTCATTTTCCTTGAATGAACTTACAAAGCATAAGTCATAAAAACACAACATACATCCGAAAGTCGACTCGTGGGGCCCACGCATTGGACCCGAGTTTAGGCTGGAGGATTACGCCATTGCAATCCCCTCAAAACAACACTCAGAATAATGAACTCCGACACACAAAATTGATGTCGGGAGAAAAAGATGTGTTTCACCGTAAAACATTTAAACCAGGCCATGTGAGGCCTACACATTGTCTCCAACCCGAACGCTTTGAAAATCTTCTTAGAAAGTCCGCATGTGGACTGGGTCACGTTGTCGCTGACGGCGCATTAATTGTACATACCAAGCAAGAGTTAGGGCCGACACAAGTATAATTAATTAATTAAGTACTTAATTAATTATTCGTATTAAGCATTTCTTGCCACTAAGCAATGAAACCAAATTGTAAAGGTTCTAAACCATCATTGGAAGGACCATCTCAACTACTGGTCCACAGCGCATCTGATGGAATATCAAACGGACGTCCTGCTCGGGAAGGACGTCCGTCACAACATTAATAATAATTCTATATTATGAAATTAAAGCATTTCGGGTCACCCGTCTTAAGTCCCAGAACCCAAAAACCTTGAAATCCATCATAAAAAGTCCGTCTCAAATAGATGGACCCATATCCATTGATGGAACGTCAAAAGGATGTGTTGTTTAAGAGATATGACCCTTTGATCGCAAGGGGCCCAACCGGACCGGTTCACCTCGGCCGTCCCGGTCCGAACCGCCGGCTTGCGGCCTGGCCACGGGTCTGGCCCGACTTTCCACAGATTGATGCATCAACACCAGACCCGCCTTGGGTTCGGTTCTCTAAGGCATACTAGCCAAATTACAGTCTTCTCTATGTCGCCCAGCAGGACCCGCAAAGCATGGGTCCTTGTCCCTGGCACTCCCCCCCCAAGGTCAGTGCCTCGGGGTTCCTCCCCTGACCACAACAGGTCCGACGCCATCACCACCATCCTATGGAGCGCACTGTTGTGGCACCTACTGCCCACTCCGCTGCATGATTCCCCCACTCAGCCGCTCTACTGTGGCAACCTCATACACCGAACGTACCGCCGCACACCAGCCCACCGAACGCTACGACCGCTTGGGCCTCCCTGCTCCGCCATCAGGGTTCACCACACCACACCGACCACTCAAACGATGCCCACTGGAGCTGCGTCATTGGCCACGACTTTCCTCTTCAAGTTACCTTCGGTGCAAAAACCGGTGGCTTCCGTGCTTCACTGCAACCCCCACTCGACCTCGAGCCAAGCCCCTTGTCAGAGTCAAACCTTAAACATGTCCCCCCGACCACTCCGGTGGTCAGAAAAATTAACCGAAACCGGATGCAGAATTCTTGTGACCGAATCATCGTAGCGCCTCCACACACTCGTCGATCCGCCACAGTTTTGGTGTGTCTAAAATTTTGGATGAAGAATGATCAAGAACGGGTTTTTGAATGGGGCTCGGATGATGGCCGTGTTCGTTCGACCATCATCCGAATTCAAAGATTATAGAATTTGAACATAGGATTTGATGAAAACTCAATAAATTCTCGATGGTGCGAGAATTCCACAGGAAGCCTACCTCGATCTGGTCGTTCATCGTTGGCGACGCCTCCGTTGTGATCCCACTTCGATCCACCGGAGTTCGATCCTCAATTCACCAAATAATGGAGAAAAAAGCAGAAGAACATGGTATATATATATATATATATATATATATATATATATTAAGGAGAGATAATGGAGAACCCCCAACACCAAACTCCTATTTTCTATTTAAAGAAGAATCCGCTTAGCACGGAATCTGAAACTGCCGCGCCCTCTCATTTTATATCATGCCTAGGAAAAACGCTCTATTTCGAACTCAACAGAAGTCTCATATATCCATTCCAAGGCTTCATTCGAATGTTATTCAAAAATAATTCCAGTTAAAAAAATCACTAAATCATTATTTCAAAATGACAAATTTTCCCCTGGGCAACATCTCTCACATTAGGCTCGTGCCCGAAATTTTTACACCCCGCCTAGGGTAAACGACACACTATGGACACAAATGTTCCCTCAGATTCCTGATCCGAGTTACCTTTTAGGAAAAAACACAACCCCACCATGTGCATAGTATAAAAATACTTAATATATTTATAAAATTAATTCTGGGAACACTGTGCCTTGGAATCACACACTGTCTTCGTGCCTAGCTCTAGAATTATATGTAGAAATATCCTAAGTCTTACAGGGTAAACACCGGGTCTCTACACCACATATGATCCATCAAAGTATTCATCGGCTTGATAATGGTGATTTTGAACATCCTATACCATGTATTTATTTTTAATTTCATTTTTAGAGGAATAGGGATATTGAATAAAATTTCAAAATGAATCATGGACAACATCATATCAGTCTATGAAAGATTCACTATATTCCTCTTTAATGAAAACATCATGTTTCCATCTGTACTAAAAATTCATGTACACATGTACAATGGATAATCGTGCATCATAAAAATAGAACGTCATGATGGTATAATTTCCTTGAAATGGATCCATCATAATAGGGTTATTCATGGATAAAATGGGACAAGTTAGGAATGTTGTACATGTGGGTTTTAGAGAAAAGTGGCTCACAAAGATATTCTAAATAATTTTAAAATTTTATTTTTTCAATTATAGAATGAGTATGGTATCCATTAATTTTATGAATGGTTTTCATGCCTCAAGTGTCCCTTATGAAATATTCACAGAAAAGAACATGAAATTGTGATTCTATAATCTTCTCACGAATGGGATAAAAAAATAACTTGCAATGAATCTTTGTATTATATCTAGTAATAAGTAAATCAAAAGATATTTATAATAATCAAGAATAAGAATTAAAATTTTCAACTAAACAATCATACTATAACTTATTTATATGAATAAAAATTTATTTTAATAATATTTAACCTAAAAATGCCTTTTAATTAAAATGGTGTAATGATATTTGATATTTAAAGGATATATTTAACAAACAAATGTCATCTAGATAATTAAAAAATAAGAAATAATCCTTTTTAACGACAATATAACTCACACAATACTCACCCACATATAAAATGAGGTAGTTTCCACACACGTATGAATATTGATTTAGAGAGATAACAAGTAGCACATAGAAATAAAATAAAAATGACAATTTCAAACTGGAATTGGGGAATTAAGGTATCCCTATTATGAATTTCATTCCATGGGAAAACGTGATGGGTGGTTATTGTGAATTAGGACACCTACAAAAATTGAGTGAAAACATTCCTAAACTTGATTAAAATTACTCTACTAGGTTAAAAAAGACAGAGTAGAAAAAATTAAAGGTGCACAATGTTGACAAAATATAAAATTAAATCAAATAAATGAAATTAGTGATTAAAATGTTGTTTGAGATGACCTATTAACTAAAATAATATATAGAGGGAAAAAATATCCTAATCATATTAATGAAATTAAAAACAACAAAATAAATATGGTTTTCCTCCAAAGAAGCACTAATAATAACGTCATTTGATAGATAGATGGACAAGGGGAGAAACCAGTGTCATCTATCTTCTCTAAAGTTTGCTAACTCCTACATGAACTGGTATCTCTGTCCTCAATCACATGAGAATTCTTAGTGATATTATGTACAATAGGATGGCACCAATAATGAAACTCATGTGGTAAGAATTGAATCCATAAACATCATGGATAAGATCATTTTTGAGAACAACTAACAAGTGAGAGATCCTCATTGAGTACTTGGTGTCAGCCAGATACTGGGATGTTAGATGTAGTTGGGAAGATGGTGGTGTGACATGTGCGTTAATAACCATAAAAGTCGGAGAAGTGATAGACATGGCTAAATAAATGAAATTTTGAACTAAAAAAATCTAGTAAGAAGTGAAGAGAAAATGTATATCATTCATATATATAAGAAATAACACAATAATGAATTTAAAAAACAAGTAGTTCAAAAAATAGTCACCTGAAAACATTAATAAAGGTACAGGGGATCTAGAAGTAACTAAATAGTCAAATCAATTTGGTCGAGATCTACATCTGGTTTCCCCTCCATGATGGTGGGTGCCTATAGCTGGTTCTCCCTACCAATGTCATTGATCATAAAAGGGGTTGTGGGTAAACTGCTATGGTGGGTGACATGGTGAAGGATGATGTATGGGTCCAGGATAGAGGAGGAAACGTGACAATGTATACTAATGTTGATTTTTTAATAGATATATCAATTAAGGACACCTTAAATGGAGACGGAATGGCATGTCTCTTTCCCCACCATACCTGATCCATTAGTACTCCTACTGGGATGTTGATTTGGTAAGATATTGAGGAAGGTTGGTCATTTTGGGACATAGTTTGAGTATGGATAATGAATATAGATAAGAGGTTGGTGTTGGTTGGAAGAGTAAGAAGGGGATGATTGATGGGGAGGGGCATGGAAGTGATATGGGTCGGTGTATGGAACACATATATGGGGACAGATCCATCCCAAATTCATTTGGATGAATTGGTGAAATGGGAAGTGGTCTATGGTAATATTTAGATAGGGTGTAGATAAAACATAGGGAGTGGGGGTGGGTGGGATGGTAGTGGTCACATAGGTGGAGGCTATGGTGGAGGTGGTGTCGACAATGGGTGAAAGGATATGGGAAGAGGAGGTTGGGTCTGATTCATCATGAGAAAGTTCCTCATCAGTATCCTTAACATAGGCTTCTTACAACCATATGATGTGTTCAATATTCATTACTAACCACATTTTATATATAGAAAGGATGATGAAACATCCCACCTTTCTGAGGGAGGATAGAGGATGGACCTCATTAAAGTCACCAAGATTCCTGGTTTGATGGGAAATAAAAGAGCCTCCCATCAATGAAACTTGATTCCTCCTCAACCAGGTTTGGTTGAACACACCAAACTGTTTGGCCATTTTAATATCCAGGATTACCATGTATAAGTCAAGAGTTATGATGTCTACAAAGCTCACAGTCTCATAATAATCATCTCAATCCATCTAGGAATGATCAAAATCTTGGTGAATGATCTGAATAATATCACTACAGAGATGGGTTCTTTTCATCATGTGAGGATTGAAGGGCCTCTATATATCTCTAGATATCCTCACCCAAAGCCTTGAAACATTAACCTCTTTAGGATCAAGCTATAAGGTTGGGAATAAAGGGTAGGCGATGAAGTCAGCAATATATATTCCAAGGCCAATATAAAAACCACCATGGATAAGCTCCCAAAACCTACCTCTAAGTCTAAATCGAGTTGTTTTGATAGACAGCTCAATGGAGGAAAATAACCTCACATATGAGATCTATAAATGTCTCTTCCAGTACCCGGGTGATTAGAGAGAGATTTAGCTGGTTGATGAGGTCAATGTCGTTTAAGTAGATCAGGATCTACTCATAAAAATTGAGGTTTGGTGTCTTGTTAGTCCACAGAGGCTTCTACTAAATGTGGGAAAACATGACCAAGTCCTCTAATAAAAATAACCAAAAGGAATGGTGGATGTGCTAGAGGGAAGTGCACTGAAACTCGAAGGATGTGAAATATGAATCTTTATAGGAAATACCGATGTAGATGAGGATGTAGATGGGTTGGTGGAAGGATCTTTTAGAAGTGGAGGAGGTTTCAAAATTCAATTTGACATTGGAGGAATCTCATTTTGATAGAGGATGAATTTTGTAGGAGTGGGGTCAATGATTTTGGTTTGAGAAATATTAAATGGTATGGATGGAGGTTTGGAGGAGATTACATGAGATGGAGAGGGTAGTGGAGGAGTAAAAACATGATGATGGGGGTAGGAGAGGTGTATAGAGTGGAGGGGATATGCGCATTAAGTGGGAGAGGAAATGGGGAAATGGCCCTGAAATTATGGTTTGTGTAATTTAAAACCTCCCTGAAAATTACATTTCATGTATGATATACATGATATGTAAATATGGATTTGTTATTCTTTTTGTAAATTCATCAACTATAAACAATATAAGGGTTACACTGCCTATATTTGACATTTTGTGTCCATTTTTGAGCCAGGTTCTCTTAACAAACTTCCCATAGCTCAAAACATCCCTATATACAAATCTAACTTATTATATCTCAATGAACCTACCCAAGGATACCTCCAAATAAGCACTATTTTTTGTTTATATAAAAATCCATGTTTTGCTGCATATTTTTTGAATAATAATGATACAATAATCATGTAATATTTCATAAAATCAAAAGATATAAAAGGTGGGATGACGATTATTTTCATAGAAGTAGAGAAATTTTCATTCTTTTGAGCAGTTGATACCTTCTCAATAGATGTTATTTTTTCCTATCTGTACTGTTCACATTATCATATTTATTATCATTAAGTGAGATGGATTGTAAATTTAATGACTCAACAATGTTGTTAGAGGACATCGCTAAATAAAAATAAATTGTTATTCAAAAACTCTAAATATCAATCCACTTTAGTTATCATTAATTTTTCCCTTCCAAGTGGTGAGACATGGTCTTCCTTAAATAAGGGGAATATCCCAATCTTATTCATTGTCCAGGATGAGGAAATCTTCTGAAAAAACGTTTCTTCAAATTTTCACAATGTTTTCCTTGATAAATCATTAAATATTTTTAACTTAGTAGTAAATATATTGGAGTTCCAATCCTGATAGTTTTAGATATATGATCCCTAGATTCTGGAAAACACTCATCGGAATGATATTTATACTTTCATTGATATCAAATAATGATATTTCAAAATTACATGCCCTAATAGTGCAAGGAATTGGGAGAATTTTGGGGTTTTCCATTATTGAAGACAACTTCCACTGGAAAACTATAGAGTATTCTTTATTTAGTAATATGACTACTAATTTCACACTATTTATTTTAATTAAGATGAACTCTTTAGATAATCTTATAGAATAATGTATTATAAATATTTTCACTGAAAATGTAATTTTGATGTGATGTTGTTTAATTATTTAATTTGATTTATATTTTACCACTTTTAATGCTTTTTTGGACCTTTTAAAAATGGGGATTGGTGGATTTTCTATTTATGGTCCAATGTAAACTTCATTCTTTCTAGGATTTACTTTTAATTGAGATTTTCCATTTTGATTTACTTTTACAGTTTTTCCATTCCTAGTTTTATCAGATTCCTCAAACTATTTTTATCATCATTACATGATTTTTAAAAGTCAATAATTTTTTAACAAATGAAAATTATAGCTTTATCCTCCAAAAATTTACGTACTTCAATATTACTAGAAAACTTACCTAGTAGTTAATTAGATAATGTGTTATATATCCTCCTTATTTGATGCTCTAGTTTTCATAAGGAATCTTTGTGGTTTTTCATTTAGGTATTTTGGTTCCTCATCTTTTGGTTTTCATTATGCACATGGGTAGTGAAAATGTTTTCATAATTTTATTGTAGAGGTTGGAATTATTTTGGAAGTCTTATTAAAGCATACTTTCACATTAGCTGATGAGTAGATAAAAACTGATATAATCTTGGAAATGTTTATTAAACAATTTTCTATCATTTTGGATGTAGACGTTTTGGTGGATATCTAGGTAGTACATTATTTATTTGTGGAATCTATCTAATACTTTTTCAAATAAACATTTTTATAATGTGTCTATTAAGATGGTATATTCTTATATTTTTATACTAAATATTCGTGGGGCTGATGGCATTGATGATTTTGTTAATTGAAATTGATGTAATTAAAATATTAGAATTGTGGTTCCTCTACACCTACCCTAGAGTATTGTTATAGGTGTGTTACTCCAAACATAATAGAATATTTTACCTATATAAATGGAGTATGATGGCGTGATACATGTTTTTGGGAAGACACCATTATGTTAGTTAAGGCCTCAAATTAGGTTGTAAGGTGGGTACTCTCCTATGCCTAGTGGATTCCTCACCAAGGTGGTCATCTATCACTTTCCCAAGGACTGGAATTATTGAAAACATCATCTCGAATGGATCGTCCACATTGGGAATCTTAACCATGAGTACCCCATCCTTATAATCATCCACTATAGTTCATGTTGTAGGCTGAAATCTTTGATATAATGTTTGAAGGATAAACAATAAATCAGGTACTCAATGTTGGAATTTTATGGTGAACTCCTTAAATCTGTACCAAGATCGCATTATAATTATCCATCCACTTAGTTTATATTTTCAATGTTATTTGATAATTTAGACGTTCTTATTTCTATGAAGTTCATATCATGATATTTATATTCTACTTCATCCCATAATATTATGGACTAAAGAACTTGACTTTTATCCAATCATTATCCCATTCTTGTTGGGGGAAATGGACGATAGAGAATCTAATTACATCATATGAAATTACATGGTTGTGAAAGGTATCAAAAACCTATAAAATGTTTGAAATGTGTTCATGGGAGTCTCCACGTTGAATCCAACTAAATTGAACCATGCTCATGGTCATGTGGTTTATTCCAGGTTTGACCTCTAAAATGTGTGTATGAATGAAAAGGTGCACAATGATGGGAATGACAACACATATGAATGGAATGAAATAATCTATAATCATGAAGTCATATTGCATTTATTTGTCTCTCTAATTTATTAGTGTCCATACTTCATATTTTGTTATTTAGTATATACATGCTTACTATGATTAGCCACTGTGAAACACTAAAGTGATGTTAAAGACATATCAATCTCAAGATCGAATAGAAATTGTTTAGGCCTATTGAGGCCATTTGAATGATTTAGAGGCCCCTGAAATATAAAATATCTAGAATAATTAAAATATAGGTTTTATTGTATGAGAAAAAAATTTCAAAAGGAAAATTTTAAGGAGAAACAATAAAGGGGGAGGGTGAGGTAATATACCAACCATCTGAAAAAAACCCCTTTAGAAGGATTCCTCATGATCAATATTTAATATTTAGTTTCTTAAATATATGTAGTTTGTATTTAATTTAGATAACTAATGAGGGATAGTGGTAAATTTCTTGGCTTTTCAAAATCATATTCCTAAATTTTTATTGAAATAGTCGAATGGATTAGGCTACAAATAGTGAAAGGGTTTCCTATTGGTTTTGTTCATATCAATTAGATCATCCTATGTTATAATAATCCCTTGGTATGGGTATAAATAAGTACTTAGATACATTATACTTAGATTCTATGAAGAATGTGTCATAGAATAATGGTCATAGCCTCCTAGACTCTAATTAGGCTAGGTTCATTCAACTGAAACTCCCATGGTCAATGTTGTGCAATAGATTGTCCTGAACAATTGTTTTCTATCAAATTACAAGTAGTAGGGTTAGTGATGTTTATCTCATGGATTCATTAGGATCAGAAGTACCCCTAATATTGGCCCATATCACTAATAGGATTTTAAACACATGACATTATAGATAAAAAGAAAAGCAATATAAGACACACTTTTCATAATCGTGGACCAGTTTAGAAACAGGAAATCAATAATTAAAATAAGAAATAATCATGATTGAAAAATCAAAAGAAATTTATATATAATAAAACACTTATTTGGGTTGAAGAAACAGGTAGGTAACAACAAGAATATATGAATAATGGAGAATGATATAAAAAGGTCATTTAAATGGAAACATAATCACAATTGATGGATAACTGATATAGATTGTTACACAACTATAAAAGATTTGATAAAACAACTAAATTAATGAATGTGAATTTATTTTTAATGAAACATATATGAATATAGTGAAATAAGTATAATATAATACAAAGGACTACTAATTCCTATGTGTGGTGGAGGCATTGGAAATTATTTAGGCTCGAAAAGTAAATGACATGTAAAACCATAACGTAGTGTACTAGATTCAGGAGACTTTTAACCTATAAATGCATGTTCTTAAAGTATCATGCATGTTTTATATTTGAGGTAAAGAAATATTTGGGAGAATCAACCCATATATTTTATTGGGTGGGACACTGAACATTGCAAGTTGTTAAAACTATATACACTGTGTATGTGATTCACATTCAGTAGGAATTTGAATTTTAAATTTTCATGATGGGTAATTCATGAACAACTCATGTATGAGATTCATGTCAAGTAGAATCTTCACAGGTTGATCGATGGCTCTATAGGTTGGCTGGGAATGAGTTCTAAACACCATGTATAATGTAAAAAATGTGTGAATCTTTTCTTTCAGTAGTTTAGAATTTCTCTCGTTAGGTCCAATATTCCTCATTAATGTGAAAAAATAATGACCCTTTTCATTATTGAATAAAATATTACTAAAACAAATGAATATGTATCCAATATGTAAATAAAAATTTATTATATCATTATAAATATTTTTTTTGACCTCAATCACATCCCATGAATCTCACATTCCAAAACACTATAGACTATATTATATCATAATAGTAGATATAAGATATCACATGATCAAAATTCCCTAATGTTGAGGCACCCTCCACGTTCATCAGAAATCACCCCGTGCCAATTGGTTCATCAGAATTATATATATTCAGGTATCCACCATAACATAATACATCTTATTCAAATGGTCAAATATCATAACAAAAATTAGTATTCCACTATAGTATATACATCCTGAAGTCCGTTTATTCATTATAAGATAATATAAGGTAAACCCCTACCCCCTCTTTAGTTATACCTTTATACAACAATTATATTTTTCCAATTAATTTCTAACCACACCTATAACATCAAATGTGAAAAATCAGATATGATGTATCATTGTAATACTAATCCCTCCTTATCATCCTAAACAATATGAGGTGTAAAAAAACCTTTACAAGGGTATCTTACTATAGAAACCCAACTTAATTTCTACCAATTCTCTATTATCATTAGACTACCATGATATAGCTCCAAGCCATTAGAGAGTATAAAATAGTCATTGGCTCTAACACGACCACATATACCATGATATTATTCATTACCCTAAAATTACCATTTCCTTCATGATATCTATGATTAATTATACATAACCAAATTTTTATTCTCACTATCCCATGAAATGATATTGGTCATTCCCACCGGCATACCATATATGCTAAACAAAAAATCACATTATTTCATTCAATTAAATAGAGTATACTAAAAATAACTCTCAAATTAGTTAATGAAGTCAAATATTTAGGAATGAATCCCATGTATCGATAGTTCAACACACTACCTAAATACACACTCAGTCATGTACTAATAAATTGTGTCTCACTATTAATAGTTTCCCAAACCAAATCATTTCACTAACCTACAATCCCATGAATTTAAACTATTGAATTCAAATCAATCACCCATGTAATCATATATCCTAATGTATATATATGGGAATACTCACATACTAATGTGTAAAAATAATAATATATCTCCAATTTTTTCATTAAAAAAAATTCTTCCTATGGATATTATCTCTAAAAGGACACAATGTGAAGGGGCTATGCCTTCTTTCTTAAGCTACTATCATACATCATTACAAATCTCAGTAATTATTAGAAATGTTTCAAATTAATGTATTATTACTATAAATAAACAAATTCATGATTTTTATCTCATTATTAGTAGATTCTTCAGTCATGTATATGTATCATACAACAATGTTGTTTCGAGTCATCCAACAATGACTAAATTCAAAAGTGGATTAAAAAAAGTTTATCCTTTTGATCCTTACATTGCAACGAGGGTTTATATTCCCTTTTTTATATTATCTATGGTGTATTCTTCATTTTATTCCACCTTGTAAATATAATATTCCCACTATATGGGTTTAAGTTTTAATGGTTTCCTGCCAATGATCATTGCTATTTGTAGAGATATAACTAACTATCAATGAATGAATGACCAGAATCATACTATTTTATAAATTCTTGATCGATTCTATTCTAGTGGAATTTAGTGTTAGGGAGGTATTATATCCACTTCATGTAGATACTTTAAACTATTTTTGTCATACATAAGAATATTCATCATATAACGTGTTTCTAAAAATAAAACATTTGAGGGAGGGTAGATTACCATCAATTTGAATGTCATGTTTCTTCTTATACACTAGAGAATTTGGAGTCTCACATAAAATAGTGCATGAAATATGATAAAAATTATTTTAAATACATATCTATCAATATATTTTAATTTTTGTACACTACTATTTATATGATAATTGTTAAGTTATTGTTGAATTCAATAAGAAATCATTTCTTAAGTCATGATTGTTATAAAATTTGTTATGCGTGATATTATACATTATATATACTCATTTGAATTCATGAAAATATAAGTTTGGAAAATTTTTCATGAGAATTTAATGAGGAACATTCAACCATGTGATTTCATTTAATTTATAAATTTAATCATGACATTTTTTCATACCTCAATTTATGGTACTACAGTAGCCTATTAGAAGATCAACTCAATGGTGGTGAGTCTTAATTTATATTGACATATAATTACATAATACTATACGACTATAATATATAAACTATCTATGAAATATTTTATAACTAATTATAAACATAAAAAAACATTATGTTCTAATGTATGAAATTGAAATTAAATTTAGATGTGTCAAAACGCATTATGAACATAGAATAGTCAATCACCATCAATGTCTAGATATATCATTACTTCTGACATGGTGTGGGAATTTGGATCCCATCTAATAAGGCCTGGATTATTTGATGTGGACTTACTTATTTAAAATGGAATTTCACTCATACATGGAACAACATAAGGGGGATTCCATTAAATAATCCATTAGAAATAATTCTATAGATACTCATAACATTTTATAGAATTATGATCTTAACATCTATTTCAATATACTATTCTTTATCTCTCTCCAACAAGAGAGCCCTAGATTAAAAAAAATTTACTATTAGAGATGTTTAATTTTATTCTTGAATATCTTAAGAAGTATGAAGAAAATATCCATGGGATGGATTAATATTTATTTCACCCAATCCATAAATATTTATCATGGAGAAGGGAGTTTATACCATTTCCTATGTCAAAAAAACTATTTGCATTTTATATATTTTGAAAAGAAACATATACATTTGACGAATTCTTACGTGGTGGAATTGTTCATTTATTGTAAAAATGTTACCAGTTATTTATTTAGAAGTTATATAGTTTTCTCTCAAGAATACTTAAGAAATTGATTTAGCTATGAATTCACAATGTAATATCCTACATTTATTGACCTGGGGAACACTTCCATTTTAACATTGATATTGTTCTTTGAAACAAGTATATTTAATTAAAGAATCAGTCAAATAATAATCTCCATGAATTATTTTTCATTATTAATGAATCACTATAAGAGGTGTAATGAGTGTAGTATCGGTAATTTTGTTGGTAGGTGTAAAAAACCCCAAATACAACAATATTGAATTTTTATCCTCTATATTCATAATTTTTTCTCATGAAGGGTCAATAAATGTGTATTTCTTATATTTGTGACGTTTTTCTGATACAGAACAAATATTTTTAGTTAAATGTACATCTATAGAGAATTGAATCAATGAATGATGGTTAGTTATGATACTTTCATGTATTTATCCATCAATTGGTTTTTGAGAGGTAAATATGATATCAAATTTCAATTTTATTAAATTTTCACATTATCTACATCAAGTAAAAATATGATGATGGGGAATATATTTATTAAAATAAATATTTGAGAGAAGGTGGATCTCATGAATCTATAATAAGTGGTAATGTTTTGCTATAATAAAGACTAGGTAGATAAAATTCTTCATAAATATGTTTTAACTTCTATCAATCTCTATTTTAATGATTCAATGATAGTATAGACTCCCTCAATTTTCTTTTTTCATGTTTTGTGTGCATAAAATGTGTGATAAAGAGTTTTTATATATCGTATAATATTTATAAATTAAACGGATTCCATTAAAACAAGATGATGGGAGTAATATTACTTTATATTATTTAATTCACTCTATATATTTTGATCCCACCAATTGGTAACACATTTATTCATAACATTAATGAATAAAAGAAATTAATTTAAGAAGGTTGGGGAATGTTTCTAATATTAGAGAGGCACCCCAGATGTCCTCTTAATAGACATAAGTTCAAATGATATTGCAATTCATGATTGGATGTGGCCTTTTGAAGATCAACCGCAAATCCTTTGTGGTAGTATGAATACCATAATAATTCCATTGTGGTTTACCCAAATTTTAATTTTAGTAGATTAATCTATAGGTAATTCATATATAGTGTTGAGAATATAACATTAAAACTAGTAAAGTGGTTTTTAAAATGGTAATATTTTACCACTCCATGATCTATATCCCATTTTACTAATATTCTAATATGTGTTTAATGATTTTAATAATTTATTATTGATATGTGGATATAAATTTTTTCAGGATTATGTAGATCACTTTTCATAAAGAACACCATGGTGTTCTATGAATGTAGTGTATTTTGAATGTTTAGTGTCTCTCATGATTTAATTATATCTAAAATATACATCTTATAAGAAGATGTATTCAAAACCTTTTGTTTCATTGATCATAAATTTATTTTTTAGTGTTGTTCAATGTGTAGTTGTCAATATGGGGGGTGAATTATAAATCTAGTAAAATATTGTGTTAAAAACTATTTATAAAACCAAATTAAATAGAGTAAAATGTAACAATCAACAAAATAAAATATGCATATTTAATTTAAATGTTTTAAATAACCTCTCATATGATTGATCCTAAAATAGATTATTATTATAATTATCTCCATATTTTGATATTACACAACTTACATAAAATATTAGAAATATCACATATAAAATTAAGTTATAAAATCATAGTTTTTGGATTGGTATTTTTAATTTTTCTCTAAAAACAATATAAAAATTATAAAACATAAAATGGAATAAAGATAGAAGTGGTTAAATCTCAAGGAAAGACATAACCATTTCAATATGATAGTCACACGCTACTGATAAGAGTTATTGAAAAATGAGTAGATAATCCACAACTATGATCAGGTGAATGTTACAATTGCATATGATGATATACAGGATAATAAACCACCTCTTACGTAATTATTGTGGTAAAAAATATGAAGGAAATAATGTAGGTCTATATGAGTATTCTTCTATGAGTTATTGGAGATTATTTTCTAATAGATATATTGAATGTTCATCCAAAACCAAAATGTAATAAAAATAGAGTTAAATAAAAGATAACTGATTTTGATGTAGTAATGATTGAAGGACATTTATTCAATATAATCTTCTTTACTCTCGACAGAATATTTTTATTTGGAGATGAGATGAAAAAATATGTGGATGTTTTAATACAATGTGGCTAAATTCTCATAAAAATAGTTTATCACGTAGTTTAGTTTTTTACAGTCATAAAATACATATATTCCTACCATTAATATGTACCATATATATCTCTAAAATGATTAAATTATTAAAATAAATCATCCTCTGAAAATATTTATTAAAATAAATAATTTTATAACATCATAGCTGTGTGAAATATTGGAGATATAAGTGCCTTTGGTCAGGAATTTTATTTTTTAATGAATGTGGTCTGAATAAATTAAAATAAAAATATTATTCCCACATTAATAAAGAGTCTCTCGAATTTTTATTCATTAAATAATATATAATTGTACCAATTTTTAGGGAAAAATATGTTGGATACATTGAAAGGATGTATGATCGATTAATTTGAACTTATAGTTGATCAAGTACTTTGAAAAATTATGACTACCTAACATGGTTACTTAAAATAATCATGTGTGTAACATCTTGAGACTGACACTACTATATCCACTTCTAAAATATAATGATTAAATTTATTTCTTACATACTAATAAATGGGACCCTATTTTTTCCTTCCAAAACATACACCATCAGAAGAAAATATTGGATTTCTTACATACCTAATGAACATTTAGGATTCGATTAATATATAATTAGGATAAACTCTTGACATCATGGGTTAAACCAAAATAGGAAAATAATTATTCAAATCATCTACCAATTTAACCAATAGTTCATATTCTAGGATAAATCTTCAACTTATCCCATAAAATTCATCACTAAATAAATCTTTCTGAACAAATATCATTCATCATAATCTAGGGGAAGATGCATAATAAAGGGTGATATTTGTAACGTTGTAGGATTTAATAAGTGAGATATCAATGATCAATTGAGAAAAAAATTAACATAATTTTATGAGTTAATTAATATAAAATTCTAAAATCATACCCCAAATATCATATATTTGAATTGTGATTCATGAATTATAACATAACAATTCAAAAAACAAGAATACTGAATGAATCAATGAATATGAGTCATGAGATAACACCTTTGGCATAATACATAAAATTGATGAATAGACATAATCAAATAAAATAATTTCCACAGTAGTTATGTTTCATTTAAAATACTGTTATAGTGGAATGGGATCAATCTCCAAACCATCTAAGTTGTCTAGGATCACCCCCAAGAATATCATAGTAGATAAAGCCCATTCCTAAACATTTTTCATTCCTTTATACAATCCTTCTTATCTAAGTAGATAAAAATATTTACCTAATTAATTTTAGGATGATATAAGTACCAAAAATCAAATAAATAAAATTATAAATATTTTTTCTACACAAGATTATAAAACATTAATCATATCAGAACCCATGAAATGAAATGGGATTCATGAACATTTCATCCTTGCATAACCCATGGAATCGAAAGAAGTTTGACAAAAATTAAGTAATTTTAAACATTATTCATATAGTAAAAGAATATGGATCTTATCATTGGTCAATATAACTAGTATATCTTAATTTAAATCATAGTTAATTGTATTTGATAAATAGAAAAACAATAAAATTATAATTAAAAAAATTAGGAATGTAAACCTTCCATTTTGAAATTACTTATTTAAAAATGCTTGGAAAATAAAAAGAAAACAAAATCATTGAAAACATACATGTAATATTGTAATTTATTCTCCAAACTCGACAACATTCATGATGATGGGAAAACCCATTCACTCAATATAACATAAAAAACATTAATTCCATAATTCTTTTGAAAATAAAATGTCTCTTAGTTGGAAAACAAAAAATGTATTCCTTTAAATGTATTTTGTAAACTATAAAACAAGGGTATAAATGAATTGAATCATTAAAATTAAAATAGTGAAAAACATATTTCAACCTTTTTAAAAAGACATTGATATGGAAGAAAATTCATTTTCAAACAAAGAATTAAATGAAGTCACCTTTATTTATGAAAATATTTTCGTTCTCTTAAGTACATAAGATGGTGAAAATGAAGTGAAAGTATTTATTTTTTAAAAATTAAGTAGTTTATAATTAATTTTTTTAGTTTATTTTCATGTGTATAATAATATCATATAATCATAAGTTAATAATAAAAATACTAGATAAATAGGAGATTTATAACATAAAACTTGAAAAAAGACAATATCATTGAATTGAAAATATATCAATGGAGAGATTATGTATAGAAAATGAAAATCCAAAAAATAATAGAGGAAATATGGAATAAAAAATTTGATATAAATTCATAGGTAATGATTGAATAATGATTTTAATGAAAAATATTAAAAATCTAACATATGGAAATTGAGTTAGGAAACACTTTTTCGAATGGAATATTTCATGTAGAATCCCTTTGTATAAAATATATCAAATTAAAATTGAAACAATAACTCTCTTGGATGTATTTATGATAGAAAAGTTAAAATTTTATAATACACACTATATAATGAAATTTATGTTTATAATAATAAGATATGACTCATTGATAAGAAATTAAGATGAAATCACTTACCTCATGTCCATGAATTTTCAAGTATAACCATAAAATAATTTATCATATTATCCTAATGTTATTTTAATACATAATTTTTTTAAAGTATTTATACATTATAAATAAGAAATTTATATTATTAATTTTACTAAAATATTTAATTTCTTATCTAGTTAAGTGAACGTTGAGTATTTTGAGGTTGTTTGGTTCACAATTTTGAAAAAGTATTCAGTATGATTCCTCTAGAAAAAAGTGAAAAATAATCCATATTATCAATATTAATGATTATAAAATAAAAATATTTTTATATGGAACTTATAATTACAAATCCAACAAAAAATATGGTTATGAAATATTAATTAAAATAAAATCGTGGAGACAACAATCTTACGTGCGCATGAGTAATATTTCCATTTTTTAATAATTTTTTTTACATAAAAGGTAAGTATTATTTTATCCCTATCAAATTATCATTACAGAATAATTATAATAGTAATTTGTTCAATATTATAATATATAAATATATCAGCTATGAGAGGTGGTGTTTAAAAGTGAATCACATCACTTTGTGGAGGTGGTATTTCTCACATTGGAAAGAACGACGTTAACCTTTTGAGTGTATAGAAAGGTAAGAAATAGAATGATATACTATAATTAATGAATGATAAATATTTCAGGAATATAATATATAATCACTAATTCAATCATTATAAGCATAATTTATAGGTTGTGAGGGAAAAATAATACAACAATTTGTGGGACAGTAGTCTGTCATACACAGAAATAATGATTTCCATTCCAATTTACCGGCGGTTAGAGGTGGATATAGGTTATTCCCTTAATATAATAATATATAATTATAATTAAAATATGTATTTTATTATATTATCTTGGTTAATTATGAATTTTATGAGGTTATTGAAGAAATAAAATAGAAATTCTTAATTAAGAATAATACCTCTTCTTCAGACATCATCCTTTTCTTAACAACATTAGAACAACAATGATTATATAATGCCATATATAATGACCCTAGAATGTGAATTTAGATTTTATGAATTTTTTTATATTGATATTGGTATATAGAAATAATTTTTTATGTGTGAAGTAAAGGGAAGATGAGATTCCCTTTTATACGAGAGGGTAGGGGAAGTCTTGAAATTTATCAAAATAATTAATTAATATATATTATTTTTCCATTAAAAATGATCCAGATTGATTTCCAACAAATATTTAATTATTATGGTTCAAAATAATTTCATTAAATTAAAATAATAAGGGTTTTGACATTGATTTAGCCACTATAATTTTTTTCAACCCCTCCTTTACCACTTTTATACTAATAGTTTGAATAATGATTTTTACTCTTTACAGAGAAATATAGTTACTATAAAAGGTAAAATGGCTTGTAAATAGACACGTGTTTTTATTACAAATCATATTGAAGTCAATTTTTGTAATATAATTTTTTTAGGAATTTTATAACATTTAATAAAATATTTTTTAATAAAATAAAATATTAATGTCAATCCTTATAACTATTCAATACAGTTATTTTGTGAACATTAAGTAAAAAGGTAAAATTAGAAAAAAAATATTTTAATACATATATATCATATCATGTTCAACTATAAAATTCAAGAATCACATTATTTATTCCAATGTATATTACTTTTAATATTTTTATTATCATTTATTTTATTTTTTATTATATGAAAAATTACACTGTCAATATTGTGTCTATTTTTCAAATAATTTTATATCCCCAAAAAATTCAAAATAAAATAGAGATAAATAATTGATATTAAAAATAAATATTTTTTATATAACAGAGCCTACAGTCAACCCGATGATGAAAATATTATAATTAATAAAAAACCGGAGTGTGGAATTTTTAACTTATCTTTAAATAAAATATTATAATGGTTATAATAATATCTAAAATAAAAAAAGTCCATATAACAAAATAATGAATCATTTTGAATGAAATGGACTTATATAATAAAATAGAATATGTTTTTTGTGACGTTATATAATACTTATCAATTTTTTTTTAATTTTAATTACCTAATTTACAGTTTTCTATTGTTAAAAAAATTACTAATGTTATTATTCATATAGATTTAAAAATTAATGGGACATATTTACCAAGTTTTAAACAGATGATTCAAAATATGAAATGCATTTTTCATAATCCGAAATATGGAAGTGGAAAATTTCAATATATTATTATACCATAAAAATTGAAAGAAAAAATATTACATACGAAGATATCCTATTTAAATTTAAAATCTTTGATACTTAATTTACAAATAAAATTATTATCAAAAAATAGAGTTGGTTTATTTAAAATAAAAAATATTGAATTAAATTTAGAAAATAATATATAATAGGATTTTAATTTGTAAAAACTTTATAATAAAATATAGTTTTCAAAAAAATTATTGTATTTCACTATTAAGTAAAAAATCAAAATTTTTTATTTTTTACAAAATTTCAACTGAATTTGTTTTTAATATTATAATTTAATGAATATTATTTATTTAATAAAATAAAATTTGTAATAATTTAAATAATTAACAATTATATTCACATTCAATGAAAAATATAATTTATTTTTGATCGAAACATATTTTTGATAAATAAAATACTATTAATAGAAAACGAGTGCTAATTTAATTTGAATTAATCATTAAATATATTTTTATTAGAATTTATATATATATATATATCAAATATAATTTAATCCTATTCAAACTAACTAAATTAAAATCTAGGTTATAATAGTCATATAACAGTACATAGATGTTTGATTAATCACAATGCTTCATATTTTGAAAACAGTAGAACATAGTCATTCATTTAAAAAAGGATATTAAATTTTATCCCATGAAATTAATTATGTGTGTACCCTCAATTTTAACTCGGTCTCGGTAACGAGGGGTTTGAATTATTAAAATAACTTTGTTTAAATCCCATATTATAAAAATGTTAAATAAAACATGCTCTAGAAAAGAATGAAATGAAATTATACAGGACATATAAAAAACCCATAATTTCATTTATTATTGGGACAAAAATATTGGTATATAAAAATATGGAAATGTAGGAGACCAATAATTCCAAATAATTAAGAGAGTGTAATAGATAATATGGTCATGAAAATGTTAACTATGACAAAATGATTAATCTTTGACTGGTTAATGACCATTGATTTCATGGTATAGAAATTACAAAAAAATTACTTTCAGACCCTTTTATTAGATTTACCAAATTTATTTATCATTTATACTAACAACATAAGGAAATATACATACATAATAATTATAATTTAACCCTTTGGTCAATTTTTACAAAAATCAAATTTTTTTTAAATAATTAGTATTTCAAAAGAATTTATTTTCAAAAAAATCACTTCCATCAAATGATATACTTCCACAATAGGATAATGATTAATTTTCCTTTTTAATGAAATCATGTATGACTATAATTATTATAACATTGTAAGAAAATTTAAAAAAATAAATAAACTCCACAAGATGAAATGATACATTAATCTTCATGATTCGTGAGCATTACCCAAAGATCATTGTAAATCATTCCATAAATATTTAAATTTAAAATAATTTATTTCCAAAATTAATTAGTAAACATAAAATTAGAAGGATGTTATTATATAAACATCATGATAAATTTAACATTATCTCTAAATAATATTATAATATTATAATTTCAAATTATCAAAAGCTACATTCTATAGTCATATAGTCTCCAAAATCACCATTGTTCCACCATATGATCATTTATAATTCCAAAATAAAATTCATTATTTAATCCTTAAATAATAATTCAGGTTAATCAAAAGTGTTTTATATAAATTAACCAAATAAAAGGTATTACCAAATATAATTAGTCACCTTCAAAACCATAAAATGGGTGTCTAATACTGTGAAATTGTGATCAAACATAATCATATAAATACACGATTGTATTGAAAACTGTTAAGAAAGACTCACATTAAAATATACTATTACTTAATTTTTTCTATAATAATATCTAATATGAACATTAATAGCTCAAGACATGAACACCCAGATCTATTAATAAAAATATTAACATTATATTTCATTATTTGATATCGATGAAAATGACCCATTTTATTCCATCAAAAATTATAAACATAAAAATAAAATATTGGATCTCCTAAAGATTCGAGGATCCTTTAGGTTTAGAGTTTTAGATAATTAGGAAAATCATTTAAAAGCATGGGTTCATAAACAACATGTTCATAATGATCAACATCATCTCCCATTATACCCAAATTTTCATATTCCATGTTAACATTTCAATATATCCCATTAAATTGTTCACATAAAAACATTTCACAACTCGAATAATTAATCATAAACTATGGAAAAGAAAACTTAAAAATGGGTTAGCTCAGATTCCCAAAAAAGGCTAAATAAGGGTGATATAAATGACCACCTCAGTATAACATGAACATAAGTTTACGAGAACATGAGAATAAATTTTTTCAATCATACCGTGCATATCCGAGATCAGAATATTTAGTCATGAAATAAATAATTTTTATTCATAAGATAATAATAATAAAAATAATCAAAGAACATGATCCATTAGATAATAACAT
The DNA here is from genome assembly GCA_963277665.1 of Viscum album. Classification (NCBI taxonomy): domain Eukaryota; kingdom Viridiplantae; phylum Streptophyta; class Magnoliopsida; order Santalales; family Viscaceae; genus Viscum; species Viscum album. The sequence goes on from OY728145.1 coordinate 514,453,513, forward strand.
TTTCATAAGACCAAAGTTTGTGACATAAAAATAATCATATAAATTATTTACTTATTATTCTAGGATTATTTCCTTGACTATCACACAATGATGGGTTCACTACCTAAATTATTATGTTACACAAGGTTCACTAAAATGATCATCATAGTGAACAATGTACCTTACTGAACTCTGTTCATTCGACATTCATGTACTTTTTATCTCATTAGAAATCAATATTTTCCAACTTCATTGGAGATAGATATTGGTCAGACCCATCATAAAATGGAAATTATGCATAAGTGTGAAGTAATAACATAAAAATTTCATCACTATATAACCCATTAATATAAATATGTTTAATAAGTATTTCAATTTTTCATAACCCATGTAAAGTAATAGGTTTCATAAAAATTTCATTATTTCATCATAACATAACTCATGGAAAAAATAGGTTCCATTAAAATAATTTCATAATAATCATGGAACATCTTGATAAATTATAAGGATATAATCCTTGGATCATATCTCTATATAGTAGTGCACAATCGAAATGAAGATTAATTTTCTTCAGTGAATAAAAATACAATTAAAAGGTCTTTAAAACCTTCTTGATCAAAATAACATTTCCGTTTTGATATTACTTATTAAAAAGTTTTTCAAATATAGAGAAGAACATTTTATTTTAAAATAACCTTATACACGTGTAATAGAGTCTTTAATGAATAAATTAGTGATGATAGATGTACATAACATCTATGTCATATAATTTAAAAAACATTTAGTCCATAGTTAGTTGCATGCATTTGGATGATAAAGAGAATAGACCAGGACTTCGTATAATATTTGTTTCATTCAATTTATAAATAATTAAATTTTTTATTGTGTGCCTTCTTTCCTCTTATTATGTATGGGTTTGTGTAACCATGGTTTATTTTATGTAAACCAAATTTTTCATCACCTATGTGTGAGTAAATGTATATGTTTAGGATGGATATCCCATGTTTGTGGAGGTTGTTCAATTTTGGAGGTAGCATGGAACCAATCCAATAGAGATACATAGGTGGAATGGATTAAAACTATAATATAAACCTCAATTGGTTCAATGTGTATTCCCCCATATCAACAGTTAGTTTATTAACTACTAGATATAATAACCATTAGTAAAAGATCATAATCATACTACGTTATTATTTTATTTTATCATTTTGAAATGTTATTTCATTATGAATGTTATGGAATAATAACATTGATTAATAAAATTAACTAGAATGCATGATAGAACCAAAATAATTTTTTTTTGTGGAAATACTTTCTAAGACATTGATAATCACTTAGGTAAATCCAATTAATATTAATAATTCTGTAATAAATATAATAATGTAAAATATGAGTATAAATGGATAAAATACCACAATTTTATAAGTTAGTTCAGTATATCCTTCCACTACTTCAGTAGAAACCAAACAGTAGTTCAATGTGCTTGACTACTCAAAGATTTGGTGTTTTCCATTATCGTAGAATTCTAACATGATGTTATGGATTGCCATAACATTTTTCAAATCAAGGGTTTACTACCAAAGAAGGAATTGGTGTAACTGAGAGGTAATGTTGGAAGAAATACAACATTAGGGTTTCAAAATTAGGGATTCCACTCAACGGATCAAGAAACTATGAGTTAGTGTAGTTATCATATTGAATACCTAACTAGAACCATTCAAGTTTCTTGAAAAGAAAAATTAGGGTAATGAGATGGGACTATGGAACCTTTCTAGAAGAATGTCTAGGAAAAATTATATTCTAAATGAAATGGTGAGGGATGTTGGATTTCGGTAAAATAAAAAGATATTAACAAATATAATATTTATTTATTTTTCTAAATATTACTAGGTAATGTAAAGAAATGTTTTCATATTATTTTCTAAAGATAACATTATATTTTTTGTTAACCATGTCATTTACATCTATAGATGGTAATCTATATCACAAGAAAAAAAATTTATGTGTTGTAAAGTTACATCCGTGTAATCCTTTTCCATGAAAGGATGTTTTATGTTCATGAATAAACTATTCCTAATGTGCCTAATAATGATGCAAGTGATGAAGATTTATCACTATATGAGAAAAAATTGGACAATTCAATAAATGTTCAATGTTTCCTGATATCATCCATGTAGAGTGATATTTTTAAGAAACACGAGGACATGGATGCATATAACATGATGTCTCACCTTTAGGATATATATCAAAACAAGGTGAGGCAACAGATGTATGAGATCTCCAATTCATTGTTTAAAACTATCCATGGAGAGTTTATGTTAGTAGGTCCTCATGTAGCCATGTTTATTGGATACATTGAAGGCTTATAAATTTTTGGGATTAAATACCCAAATGAGTTGCATATAGATCTCATACACTCACTACTACCCAAGACCTTCTCTAGTTTTAATTTTATTTTCAATATGAGATTTAATAACAAGAATCTTAAAGAACTACTTACATTAATTCACTAAGTGGATAAGTACATATAGAAAGAAAAACTTGAGGTATATGTAGTGAATAAGAAAATAAAGATAATGTAAATGGGTACCAAGAATAATAATAGGTCTAAATATACCAAGAACCATCCTTCTAGGAAAGTAATGTCATCGAAGTAAGATAAAGAGAAGGGGGTGTTATTTTTTCACATGGAAAGACAATACACTAGAAGAGTAACACTACAAAAAAATAAGAGAATCTAAAGGGGTGTTCACTGTGATTTGTAGTCATTAAATATATAAAAATTGGGTATTATATACATCTTCTTTTTCATAAATATGTATCCAAATTCATAAACCATTGGGATTCGGAAAGATTTCTAGGGGAGAGGTTGATATGTAAGCTACAAATGGTGTGTGGCTGACTACTCTGAAAATTGAGGACTAACACCATTCATTTTTAACATGAATGATTTCTAGTTTCAAAATATTATTATTATATTCTAATGGTTACTAAGAACATTATTTTTTTATAATTCATGCATGAAGATGGGATTATTTTACTGTTTAGAAAAAAAATTTCTTCTACAAAGACAACATAAGTTATGGTGTGACACAATTAAAAACAGTCTTTATGTATTAAATTATGAAAACTATGTTTTTGAAATTGATAAGGAATCATGTTTACATGACTCATATAAAACCCAATTAAGGCATAACCATATTTATCTTGTAAAGAAGAATCACTTCACAATTATCTATGAATATACTTCTTGAAGGTCTTTTGAGCTAAAACCTCTTGAAAACTTTTATTATTATTTTTACAATAAAAAATCACCAAACCACCATTTGGTGGATAGGGAGAATGGTATATATAGATTCTTTGATTTTAACACACTGATTTGTGTGTAACATTTCAATAAAAATCTAGAGGTTGATATTCATTCAACGTAACATTAATTGCTAACTTGATTAGATATCTATATGTCTTGTGGATGAGGTGTAATTCCTAGTACTTTTTGAAATTCATGGAATTATAGAAAAAGTATAAAACAATCATGGTATGAAGTTAAAGATTATTCTATCTGATCTAGGTGGTGAATATATTATCCACAATTTTTTGATGTCATATAATAATATGGGATTTTATCTAAACACTCTCAAACTTATACACAATAGTGGAATGGTGTTAGTGAAATGATGAACAATACATTGTTATACATGGTACTTTCAATAATGATTCATTAATATCTTCCAATTTTTTGGGATATTCATTAAAAACAATGACCTACATAGTAAACCGGGTAGAAAATAATGTGGAAAATGGAATTCTCTTTGAGTTATGGAGTGGGGAGAAATCTATTTTGTCACATACACGTGTGTGGGGTTGTGAAGCATTTTTTAATACCTTATAAAGTAAAAAACTATCACCCTAGGGAACAATGATTATATTTATAGGGTATCCTATTGTGGAAAATTGGAACTACCTATACAATCCCTTAAATAAGAATGTGACTGTTGCTAGAGAATCTCTCTTCCTTTAGATGGAGCACATCCTCAAAAGGAATAGTTATAGAAATAGTTAATTAGATGAATTATACTCTGATGAAACACATGTGTTGGTATAGAAAAAGCTTCCACATTACACCTTGTAAGAATTAGTTACTGAAGACCAATTACTGTATAAGAGAAAATAGAGGTAAAAGAACTAGAGATATACCATTTTATAGTTACTGAATATGTCGACACATTTTGGTTGAAAATGATGAAACTATATACTAAAAATAGGTAGTATAGAGATAAAAAACTAAATAATAGAAATAATACATGAATTATAAAAGGGATTACATGTATCACAACCATGTTTGGGTTTTGGTTGATGCACCAATTGATGTAAGGTCCTTTGGGATCAAATGGGGTTTCAACAAAAAACTCAACATATAAGGTAAATTAAATAAATTTAAATCAAGTCTAGTATATATAGGTTTTATATAGTGCTAATGAATTTACCATTATGACTAATTTTCAATAGTTTCCATTTTTAAATCCATCATAATTCATCTTTCTAAAACAACTTAACCTGAAATTGAGATTTGGATGATAGATGTTAAAAATTTATTTTTTAATGTGAATCTTTAAGAAGATTTTAATATGACACAACCAAAATTGTTTTTGACTCTAGGAGATTCCAATATTACTTTCAGGTTGTAGAGATCCATTTTTTGATTGATAAAAGCCTCCCAGTCATTGAACATTCAATTCTATGAAGTTATAAATAATTTGGTTTCAATAAGAAAAAATATGAAACTTATGCTTACAAGGGGTTTTGTGGAAGTACATTCATTATCGTACCAGTTTATGTTGATATCATATTAATTCTGTTACATGACATATGAGTCTTATATATTGTTAAGGGCTGGTGAAAAATTGTTTCTCCATGATGGAATTAGGTGGACTAGGGTATATTCATATGATTAATATCCATCATGATACATGTAATAGGATTCTTTGACTATTTCAATTTCCATATGCTCAAAAGATAATAAAGTGATTTAGTATGGAAAAATCCAAGAGGTGATTTGTTCCATTGTAATTTGGTATACAGCCTTAAAAGAAAATATGCCATTAGAAATAATAATAGAATTAGAGAATGTGTAAGATAACATACCCTTTAATGATATGATCAATCATGTATTCTATATTATTTATTGAACATGATGTTTTATATGAATTAATCTTAGTAGTTAGATATTAAGAAAACATTGGAGAACAATATTTGTTATTATTAAATATATTCTTAATTATTTAAGGAGAAATAGGTATATTTTCATTATGTATGGAAAAGATGAGGAGATAGTCATCATGGGATGTACTGATGCTCTATTTTTCTTAGAGAAAAATGATTTGAAGTCGTAGTTGAGACATGTTTTATGTATCAATGTTGGAGCTGTGAGATAGAATAGATCGAAGTAGACCATTCTTGCTGATTATATTTAGGATTCCGAGTATATTTCATCTTCTAATGTAACCTATATATTTTTTTGACACAAATTTTTTCCAGGATAAATTTGTTGTACCTATTAATAAAGAACCTATCACACTATATTTTGATACTACTATAGTGGTGGATATTTTAAAAGATCCTAGGTCGCACCAATAGACAATGAATATAAACTGGATGGGTCACCTCTTTAGGTATTTTTATCTGGGGGATGAATTTATTGTAAGTAGAGTACCCATGAAAGAGAAAATGGTGTACTTATTTAATAAATATATATCTCATCAAAAGTATATATATTATTTGAGAGCTAGAGGACTAATGATGTAAGTTTTTTCTCAAGTGTATATTGGAGTTTTTTGGAGTTTGTTCCCTAGAATGAACATCCATTTACTTAATTATTACCTTCATTCATAGTTTTCTATATTAATAATCTACTTATAACATCATAATATTTTATACATAACATAGTATGTGATAATCTCTTAAGAGAATCTATCTTTCTAAAAGGTCATAGAAATTCCCTACTATGATGAGAAAATGGAAGTTATACAACACTATTAATAAATATATGTTATATAGCTAGATGAAATTATTTTCTATAAACAAATGATATAGGATTTCATTGGTGGATACTCATAGGAATTTCTGGCACCTTCTCATGGTGTACTCACTTGGTAATACAAAATGTATGATATTATGAGAACAAGACCCGACAATAGTAATTAAATATTTATATGTGTCATTGGATTTTTATATATGTTGATCTGTGTATTGATATATATACATATATATTATTATTTATGTGTATTAGGAGAAGTGTACATTTTATTTATTGAAAAAAACCACAATGACAGATGCTCATAGAGAGGTACAACACAGTGGTTGCATCACAAGTATTATTGCATTAATGAATAATGTGATAAATGATGTTGTCATCTACTGTTTAATGAAAGTTGATATCATATGATGTTTGATGGAAATTATATAGTCTAAATAAATCCACATCTATATATTTCTATAGTAAAGTAATTTTTTTGAGACGTCAAAGAAAAAGACATCGAGCACAAAGGATAATGGCACTAGCATTCAACCCACTTGATTATAGATATCATGATAAATTGATTCTATTACACAGTATAAATATGTAAGTGGTATTATGTCATTTTAAAATTATATACTTGCTATATTGGTTCTTTTACATGTTTCTAGATGTTAATATTGGACTTTAGGATTCTTTGGATAATGTCGTTGAGAAAGAGGCCTAGAGGGTCTCACACTAAGTGCATCCAGAATCTCAGTTAAATAATAATAATATTTATTATTTAATAATTTTATTAAATATTATTCTGCCACAAGTTTTAATAATTATTCATGTTCAATTTATCTCATATATTCCATCACTTGTTATTAGATAGAACATAATGTGTTCAGAATATTTAATAAATATTTATTTTTTATTTAGTGAATTAAATAGTTATTTATTTATTTTTGAATAATTTATTGATATTTATTTAATAAATACATATTCATTATTCAAGGACCAATAAATATTTTGGAGGAATGGTGGACAAATTTTAGTGGTCTAATGAGAAATAATAAACATTGAATATTTTTTGATTAAATAGTTTTTAATTTAGTTCCCCAGTTAAGTGCATAATGATAAATAATTTTAATAATATTATATATTTTTTTATGTAGGGTTCTGTATGGATTAAATAAATAAAAAGGTAACTTGTGTAATTATTATTTTTTTATCCTGAGTTGTATATAAACCCATTTATATTATTTATTAAAATAGACAATTCATTTTTTTTGTTCTACACAATGGATTTGGTGATTTTTTCGAAGACCTAGAGTGCTCCCTTATCCAACAATGCTCCCAATATTGGAGATATGTCATTCTACACCTCCCACTCTCAAGTTAAGATAGATCATATAGAACTCTTTAGAAGAGGATCACGAGGTGATCAACAGTGGACTATGTATGTGAATGGATTTTCCATGCTAACACCCAAAGATTCATATGATGACATTCATAGATTTTTGGAACACATTTGGATCACTTGTAGAGAGAATATTCTCTTGGTAAATATGAAGCAACAAAGATAAAATGCATAAAATTTCAATACACATCAATGATGAAATAATTCCAATAAGGGAATTATTAATTAAGTAAATATATTATAAATAATTTGTGATAATATTGTCTCTGGTTGCACTGTTCTAATCCTTGTCTATATTAATTGATTCAATTATGTATATCATGAAATTTATCATTTTTTAATACCCACATGGATCATCGATCTTTTAATAAATCAATGTTGGGCATGACCGATCACATGTTTTCGCTATGCCCAGAACTTTTAGGTAGTCCATAGCTATGCATCCATAACATTTCCATTTTCCAACGATCATTATGAAATTAATGTAAGTATTAATTTATCATTAAATAATGATAATTATTCCATAAATATGATATTAATTTTTTAAATATACTTATATATATCATCTATGTGATGTAGTGATGAAAAATGAATCACAACACTTAATGGTGGTGGTAGTCCACACATATGGGAAAATGTCATTAAGATTTATCTGGTAATTGAATAGTAATAAATTAAATGATATTTTATATTTTAAAAATGATAAATATTTCATTCATATTATATATTTACATTTATTATAACCTAATAAAAATATATGATACATGGTGATGAAAGATGAGTTACATCGATCTATGTGGATATTGTCTTTTGTACACATGAATAATGAATTCCATTCTCGTATGATAGAATTTGGAGATGGATGTATCTTATTCCATTAACATAATCAATATTAATATATTGGCGATAGTTATGTAACTATATAATCATGTTTAAGGAATATTTTAAGGATTTTGAAGAAGAAATATAACAAAAGCGGTAATTTAACAATGATATCTTTTCGAAAAACTTAATTTTCTTAATAACTTTATGCTGAAAATTGTTATAATTATTATATTACTAAGGCATCTAGAATATATTTTTCAATTCTAAGAAGAAATTTTGGTAGAAATTAGGAAATCAAAATGGGTTTTGGAGTGTTAAGAAAAGGTAATAAGAAATTCCATTTTATAAGACAAGATACCAGAAACCATAAATTTTTTCAAACTACTATATAACTATATATTAAATTCAAAAAAAAAGACCAAAATAGATTTATTTAGAATATAATAATATTATGGGTAAATATATTCTTATAAATAACAAATTATAAAGATTTGGACTTTTTATACCCCTATATTTTGTTTTCAACTCCTAATTAACAAATTTTACACATATGATGAGAACAAGGATTTCTAGTCTTTGAGGGTCTATATTGTTACTATTAATGTATAAATGGCCCCTAAATAAACAATTTTTTGTTAGAAAACATATAATAAATAATTTTCCTGATATGAGATCATGTGTAATTTTTTTATTATTTATTAAAATGTTATTTATTATAATTTATTTTTAATGGATATATTTAAATATATTCATTACATTTATTTTAATAACATCAATAAAACAAATAAAATTTAAGAAATATTTTAATACATCCCTAACATGACATGATAATCTAGAAATTTTTTGATCATATTAATTATCACAATAAATATTAATTTTCCTATTTTTAATACCATCAATTTGATTTTTTGTTAATTTATAATTTATTGTGTCGACATTGTATAAAATTTTAAATGTAATTACTATTGAGAATATTTTGATTCAACAATTTTGGTAATTTTTTTATTGTTTTTATTTTCATAAATTCCGATATTTATTTTTCAAATGACATTAATTTAAGTTACCATTCATGAAATTATTATTAAATAGATTATTCATTTTAGAATTATATTTGAGTCATTAATCCATTATTAATATTTGATGAAGAGTTGGGAACATGTTTTACCGTATTCGTGAAAAATAGTTGATACCCTACATTTAGAATAATGTATATGGAATTAACACTATGTTTAGAAAAATGTATAAGGAATGAACCATACCTTCAGAACATCAAATATGGATCAATTACCCTAAATTGTTGGCAATGTATTGATAAATAACCATACGTGTTGATTAAGCCCTACATTTTCAGAAAAATCAAATGGTATATATTCCTGAATATTGGGAACATATATGTGTTTGGAATTTTTTCTTCACTTGGAGGATCCTTATATTTTACTCTAAAATGATGATGTTTTAAATCTATGATATTATCTCTGATCTTTGAAAGGGTCTTAATAAAATAATATATCATTTAAAATCATTTTTAAAACTAATTCAAATGATTTATATAATTATTCTAAAAGATTATGTTCAATGGAGTAAATAGTTTTTATTCTTATGGGACATTACGATCCTCTTAATAAAATTGAATTCAAATATTCATGATTTATTTTGTGATATTTATGGAGTTGGTTTGACATATATTTCATTGGGTTGGGATCTAAATATCATTATTCTCTTAATTGGAAAAAAATATGTAATGAATTAAAATTAATAAAGACCAAAATATTTGAAAATATAAAATAAATTTATACACAAAAAAATATATATGTCTTTGACTTTATAGATACAATTTGGAAATGTAAATGTTTTGATCTCTCTGATCAACTCAATGTTGTTGGTGTCATTTCTAATTCTCTTTGTTGATATAAATTTTTCTACAAGAATGAAAAATCATTTTACAGAGATACATATTTAATACATACATGTTTAAACATCTTTATAGTGTTTTATTTTACCTTATTTGAAGATATTATTTCAACAATTAACGATCTCTTTTCTTTTTTTTCTACTATAAAGATCTTATTTCTCTATTTCGTTTCTTACTTAGTCTGTGATGTTCTACCTGTACCTTAAAAAACAAACTCTTTTGATTTATTAGAATTTCAACTAATAATACTAATTTTTGGTTAAGTATCTACTTCTTACATTATGATGCCAATTTATTTTTCCCTATAAAAGAACCAAAAGTATTTTTATTGTCTTATTATATGTCTTCAACTACATATACGTAGTTGTATATTTAATGGAACTAGTATAAGAGGATCTAATAATAAAATCATCATGCTCATAGAGTCGAGTTTTGGTGTACTGTAATAAGGGATCACTGTTCCCGAAACCACTATACATGAATGTATTCTTTTCCATTATTATTTAATATTTCACACTCATTTTGAGAGAAGGAAATGTTCTCTTCATTACAAGAGATGTTTGAATTATTCATAATTTTTTTTGAAGTGTTGTATTTTACCCCCTTTTATTTATTTTTCTTCGATATAGCCATTCAAACCTAACAAATCATATAAAATGTAGTTACCTTCTATTATACTTTCTTTTATAATTTTCTTATCCTATATATGTGGATATCAATAAATTTAATTAGATATATCATGTTTGAGTTAATGATGCATATAGATTCATCGTGAAATGGATGATTTCATAGACGGGTATGTCTATGATTCATGGTAATTTTTTTAATGGTAATATTTTTGGGATACTAGAAGTCTTGTATTACTATCTATTTTAAAAAAACATTGAATAAGTATTTATTTGAAGGATCTTAATCCTTATGAGATTCCAATAGAGGAATTGTAATATTGGAATGACAATCATGTATGTGAATAAAATGTCAATTATAATGCTATGAATGCAATTGTGTGTGGTTTAGGATATGATTAATTCAAATGAGTGTCATGATGTATTACTACCTATAAGATGTGGAAGAATATTTGTATTTCCGATAAAGGAACTAAAAATATCAGACAATTACGATATACAAATTTGAAACTAATTTTTATACATTCAGCATGTTTGGGGATGAAACTATAACTCAAATAGATAGAATATTGTCGAATATTTTCAAAAATATTACCACTTTAAAAAATTAAAGTTCACAATCAGATCATGGGTTGAAAGTATATAGAGTACTACCTGCAAAATAGGATGGAATATCTAGAGCTATATTTCAATATAATCTTGTGAATAATTTAGTTATAATGGAATTTATTAGAACATTAACAATGCATGAATCTAAGATGCAGGATGAAACTGAGAATCGTACTTTACATAAATAATATATTTACAAAATCACCATAGATGAATCATCAAATTAATGTCATCTATATTTGGATAATGATTTCTGAGATCTAGCTGAAAAATTTTATATGCGATACAAATATGAAAATAATTGGATTAGAGAAAATATATATTGTTCGTGAAAGAAAAAAATTCATATAGAGGATTAATGTCACGACCCGTCCTCGAGGCCTGTGCTGTGACTACCCCAAGCCCGGCTTCCATAGGCCAGGGGCTAGCGACTAGCACCAAAGGTGTAAATACCAATAAAAAGGGAAGACATTTCCTTTATAAAAGTAAAGAACACAATAGAGTACAAGAGGAATAATACACTAAGTAAAGCAGTAAACAAGTGTGCTGTAAATACAAAGGGTCTGGAAATAAAAACATAACAGAAAGGTACAGCTACAACTGAAAGTAAAGTACAACTCAAAGGACAAAAGCTGTATGGTGGAATTAGCTCCTAGGTCATCCAACTCGGATCCTACCTGATGGGTAGGTACAGATGTCCACCATAGCACTCTACATCCGACCATCCGTCTGTCTGTCTCATACGGGTACCGACTCCTCGTGAGATCCACCTCCGGGTACCGTCCAGCTCAACAAGCCTCTACCACGATCAGTGTTGTCCATCATCTACAATGAACAAAATGAGGTGTGGGCATATCCTGTGCAGGGGTGAGTATAACGATACTCAGTAGGGACCCTGATACCCTCAAGGTCTCACTAAATCCATCATGGATAACCACAAAGAAGGATTTAAATAGATAACCCTAACTTAGATATAAGCCACTACTTATACCTATGTTATCATGTAGCACATCTCAATCCTAAGGTATCACATAGATATGAGATCAACGTATAACCACTACTTAGGTATTTGTCCATATATATAACTATGTTATCAAGTAATCCATCTCAATCATGGGAAATACACAAAGGTCATTGACTCAGCTCAAACCCAGATTTTCATTATCGAAACCACAACTTCTGGAGAACTCCTCCTCTTTCGTGTATAGTATCCCTGTCACGACTTTGAGGCGCTACTCACCAACCTTATACTGCTGAGGTCCTCTTCCTGTCGAGTACCGCGGGTCCGTACCCAAACACAGTAGTGCTCCCCGCCAGGGGTCTGCCGCCCAAACATAGTAGTGGTTCCCCTAATAGCCTACAGAGGTACTCCTCCTACCGAGTACTATGGGTCTGCTGCTAACAATCAGGCGCTCCGTCCGTCGTGGGTCTGTCGCCAAATACCAGGCTCTCCGTCCACTGGGCTAGTCGACTCACTCCATGTTGAATCAGTCAAGCAGTCGGCAAGTCCACATCTACTAGGTCTCTGCACTCCGCACGCTCATCTCCAGGGGGATCCGCTCCATGAGCTACTGGTCGATACTCCAAGTATCACAAAGTCCCACAACGATGTATCACAAGGGACCGGCTCGTCTCATGGGTCTCAACGTAACAGATGGCGCGTCAATCGGACGCTCGGTCTGTGAGTTATTAGCCTTTTCATCCAGGGGCCCGATTGGTTTCGTGTATGATCCAACTCGACTGTATCTCAACTGTACCCCGAACTCTCTTAGGGTATACCCATAGGAACCGTTTCTCAACCTGATTACCAACGCCACTAACAGTTCGTCAAACAGACGTCCGGTTTGAAAGTTATCATCTTTTATGTTCCAGGGGCCCGGTTGGATTTAAGGTACAATCCAACCCAGCCTTACTCCAACTAAGTCCAAACCTCAGGATAATTATTCCAATGATCCGTCTCCTCAATAGGAATCTAACAAAGTCGACGACATGTCAATCGGACGTCCGGAGCTCAGGTTATAAGCGTTTCTGCTCCGAGGGCCTGGTTGGTTTTGTGTTCGAACCAACCTGGCCGTATCAATAGTTTGCCTAAACCTTGAGTTTAATATACTGAAACAACATTCCCGATCCAAGGATCCCAATGCAACTAACGGTGCATCTATCGGAGGTATGTATCCAAAGATATGGGCGTTTGAACTAATCTGTCCAAAAATAGGGGGTTTGGGCCCGGTCCGACCCGACCCAATACCCCTTGGGTCGGCCCGAACCGGGCGACCCGTCCCGGCTGCCGCGACCCGGCCCGGTGTGGGGGGCCCGACCCGGCGTGGGCGGCCCAGCCCGCATGGCCTGCGATTTGACACGGAAGTCGGCCGTGGTTCGGTTCGGCTCTCGGCCGAGAGGAGTGCGAAGGGGGGGGGGGGGCTGGGGGGGCTGCCCCACTGATTTCAGACATGACAGACCCATGTGGGTTCCACCCTATGTGCTGGCCCAGGGTTTCAACCCCCGGTTTATTCTGAAAATGGCCGGCCATTAAGGTCAGCCGGTTAAGCTGTCGAGAGACCCTTCTCGGTCCAGCCTCCCGGAGCGCCGGCAGCCGGCCGAGCCTGGCCACCCCCTGCTGAAGACCGCTGTGGCCTTAGGCGTCGCGACGGCGCCGCGCCCCTCCGTCGTGGCCCACCCTGGCTACCGCCTCCCACGAGTTCTTTGACGCTGTGTGATGGCGCCGCGTAGCCCCACCGCGGCCCGCTCTGGTCGTGGTTCCTTCGGCTTCACTAGCGCGGCGCGACGGTGCCGAACACCATCACCACGGCCCGCTTCGACCACAACCCCTTTTCGTTTCCACGTGGTGCAACGACACCTTGTCGCCTTCGCCGGAATGTTCAACGAGGATCAATAAAAAAATGGAGGAGGATCGGCCATGTTTGTGCGGTCCGATCTCCTCTCGTTATGTTGATAACAATAGGCCAAATTAATTAACAAAGAATGATAAATTAATCATGAACGTAAATAACCCCTACCTCGCAAAGACGCCGCACGTCGTCGAGCCGTGGTAAGAGGCAAGAGTCACGATGATCAGACGTGATGGATGATCGGTGCCGATTTCGTTGACTTCAGAGGAAGTGTCTTCATCGACGGCGATGTTCCCCGCGGTGGTGTCTCTTCCCTTGACGCGGAGGAAGAAGAAAAAAAGACACATCGTTGGTGACTTCGCGTTCTCTGTCAGAGGAATTCTTCCTTGGTAGGAGGGAGCTCTTCTAAATTCTCAAGAGCTCTCCAATCCCCCACACACTAATTTCCAACCCCATTAAAATATGAATTCCTATTATTTTAATTAATCATGCCATGTTTTCAAAATTCAAAATTTAAAACACTTAATTAATCAATTAAATGAGTTTATTCTATTAATTAAGTGTGTTGGCATGAGTAAAAGAGAGAGAGAAAGAGTTACACAAAATTAATGGAGATTTCAAAGAGAGTTAAGGGAATGTGAAAGGTTGGGGCTCGTGTGGGACCCAAATCACTTTTATCTTCACATGGATAGTTAAGAACTAGTGGGTCCCACCCCAACTCCCTCACTTAGGATATAACCACTTAGATATAAATAAAAAATTGTTCCACAATTTTTTTTATTCATTTCTAATTTAATCCGCAAAAATTTAACTTCTCCTCCCGAGAAAACGAAACCACGGTAAAGGTCCCCTTAAGAAAATATCGGCTTTGTGAGTTCAACGGTGCCCTCAGATTTCAATTCCGAGAATCGGTTCAAAAGATAGAAAAACCTGCTCATTCGTTCACTGAACGTACCCGAGCTAAACATCGAAAACTGATTCCAGGCACACCGGTACTCAGAATCAGGTGCCGTCAGAAACTGCGTACTCGTAAAATTCCAAATAAATTATGAAAAACAATTCCTTGAAATTTCTGGGTCAATACATTACTCCCACCTCAGGGATTTACGTCCTTGTAAAGCTATAAGACAAACTATGGAAACTAAAAGAGGTACCAAGCACGCAATTGTGCCTCCTTGTCCCATGTGATTTCCATGAGGTTCTCGTGATGTACGCGAAAGCACACATGAGGAATCGACCATCCACATAGGACCTGCTCTTGTTGATCCTCTACCTCTACTGGATCCCTGAGAAAGTCACCCCGTCATCGATGTCCTGCTCTCTGTGGTCGACGATGAAGGATAGGTCTGCATACATCTTCTCAGCTGAGACAAGTGGAAGATGTCGTACACCCGGTGCAAATATGGTGGAAATTTCAAGTGGTAAACCACCTCAGCTACCCTACTGAGGACCTAGAAGGGTCCAATAAACCTTGGAGATAACTTTCCACCTCGGCCAAATCTTCTTAGACCTCGTTTAGGTGAGACCCGTAAGAAGACATGGTCGCCATCCTCAAACTCCAGTGGTCTCCTGTCTGCTCTGTGCAGTATCATCTGTCGTGATCCATAGGCGATCACTACCCACTCCTACATCAGGACACAACGGAGACGGTTCTTGATGCGTTTCAATGAACTATGTAACCAACGCCCTTAGGTTGGGCACACAGGTCAACCTCTACCCCATCTCCTGAAAGCTCTGCTGGAAGTGAGGCCACAACTCTGGAGAATTCTTGCATAAAGGTATGTTTGGCCATCTCCTGAGTGATCGAATGCAACCTATTATGAATGATTACTTCCTGTTTTGCCGGGGTTTTCCTTTTTTTTTTCTGACCAAGGAAAACCCCATCCCAACATTGTAGATAAACCACAACCTTTTTTCCTAATACCATCAATCCGTGTATAAACTGTGGTTGACAAGTCCATACCCAAACTAACATCATAAGGCCTCGATGCTGCCACAAAGAGGATCCAACCAAAACTCTCACCTCAAGGGTCATATCACACCATCGGCATAAGTGTGATTAGCAAGTCTCCTCCCAAAGGTATTTCCAGACGTGAGGGTCAAGTCAACAGCTTAACCAGAAAACTCTAGGTCAGGGACAAGGTTTGTGGAAGGTAGGAGTGATTGGTACCTATGTCTATTGATACGACAACTACTAGTAGACACAAACCGTACCTCAAATAATTCTTAGATCCCTTGGGTCACACTCCTTGACCGCATTCAGTTATTATCTTCCCCTACCCTCTAGCTCCCTGAGCCTGGCGGAGACTACAAAAGTGGGTGGTTGTAACATGTTGAAATGTACACCACCTCATGCTACACTCCTAGCTCTGCTTCCACATCTGTTTCTCTGCAGGTTCATCTATCCTTAACACTTATTCTTCTTGAAACATTTTACATGCCCATGTCTCTGAGACGGGCACCAGTTCCATGCTCTTACACATCTAACATTCTCTACCTATATCAGTTCATCCAAAGAACATTCAACCACAAAGGTTTTCTCTAGAATCCTAACATAGGTAGGAATGCATGGAGGATAAGGTGTTGTCTCAGATATCCATAAACACACCACGCTCAGTGGTTCGAGCTATATAGAACTGATTGAATCTTATTCATTGAGTACCCGGAATGATCGGTATGCCTCGATGTATACTCAGCTACCGACACATCATTCTTCCGTAGATATATAAGCTCTAGAAAAACCCTCAGCCACTTCCTCAAGCCAGTCCTCAGCTTCCTGAGAGTCGGGCTCACCTCAGAACATGAGGGTATCTGATGTTGCAACACGTATAAGGTATTAACCCTACATGTGTCACCTCCCGGTACCGCCGGTTGTAACTGCTGGACAATAGGTATTTATGTATAGCTGACACACTACCCAAAGGTACTATCTTAGGAATCGGTCCACGTACCGAAGCCTCATCACTATAGGGACCATACTCATGGTCACTCACTAGAAAACACTAGTTTCCAAGTCCACCACCCACTCTAATAGTGTCTCATCTAGGCGGAAAACTCAAGCAATCGCCTCCATCCAGTCCACTACTGCCTGGGAATCTGCCTCACCTTGTAACATTGGAGGCCTCTACTGCTGGGACTCGTGCAACGCGCTCTGTCAGCGTGCACCATCTTCTAGTATGGATGGTGTCATCTACTACCCAACGGGTGGTGCTGCTGTTGGTACACCACCCGAAGGTTCCAACACAGAAAAAGAGCCCTGCACCGGGGCCTCATCGCTCGGTGGGGCGTCATCACGTACTATCTCAGAACTCCAAATGACTCTCTGCGTGGAGACATCCTGAAAATATGGGACACAGTCAACGATTTATACCTGATGAGTTGACCTGGTTTGATCTGACTTTAAAAATTTTAGAAACACCCACACAATCAGTGTTTTCATGCACAAAGTCATAAATAAGTAGTCAGGGTCCTGGTGTATGGATAAATCAGCCGCCACACCAACACTGGACTCCCTGAACTGAAGACCATACTTGGTACCCTTAACATTATTGCCTCATAGAAATAATGATCAGAGTCATGAGTTCTACGGTAGAACCGACTCCTCTGATACAAATTTGTCACGACCCATCCTCAGGTCCCATGTTGTGACTACCCCAAGTCCGCCTTCCATAGGCCAGGGGCTGGCGACTAGCACAAAAGGCATAAATCCCAATAAAATGGGAAGGCATTGCCTTTATAGAAGTAAAGAACACAACATAGTACAAGCAGAAGAATACAGTAATTAATGCAGTAAACAAGTGTGCTGGAAATAAAAAGGGTCCGGAAATACAAACCCAACAGAAAGGTACAGCTATAATTGACAGTAAAGTACAACTCAAAGGACAACAACTATAAGGTGGAAGCAGCTCCTGGGTCATCCACATCGGATCCTACCTAATGGTTAAGTACATATTCCCACCTCAGTACTCCATGTCCGACCGACCGTCTGTACGTATCCTCCGGGTACTGACTCGTAGTGAGATCCATCTCCGGGTACCATCCAGCTCAAAAAACCTCTACCACAATCAGTTCTGTCAGTCGTCTTCAACCAACACAACGAGGTGCGAGCATAGCCCGTGCAGGGGTGAGTATAACGATACTCAGTAGGGTCCTCGAGACCCTAAAGGTCTCACTAAATCCATCAAGTATAACCACAAAAAAGGATTTAAACAGATAACCCTTACTTAGATATAAGCCAATACTTATACCTATGTTATCAAGTATCCCATATCAATCATGAGGTATCACACAGATACGAAATCAACGGATAACCACTACTTAGGTATTTTCCAATACATATACCAATGTTATCAAGTAACCCATCTCAATCATGGGAAATACACAAAGGTCATTGACTCTGCTCAAACCAGGATTTTCATTATCTAAAGCACAACTATTGGAGAACTCCTCCTCTATCGAGCACAGTAGCCCTATCACGACTCTAAGGCGCTACTCACTAACCTTATATGCTGAGGTACTCCTCCTATCGAGTACCATGGGTCCGCACCCAAACACATTAGTGATCCCCGCCAGGGGTCTGTCGCTCAAACACAGTAGTGGTTCTCCTAATAGAATATAGAGCTACTCCTACTACCTTGTACCGTGAGTCTGCTTCCAACTACCAGGTGCTTTGTCCACTGTGGTTCTGTCGCTAAATACCGGGCGCTCTATCCACTATTCTAGTCGACTCACTCCAAGTCGAATCGGTCAAGAAGTCGTCAAGTCCATAGATACTAGGTCTCCATACTCCGCACGCTCGTCTCCTAGAGGATCCACTCCACGATCTACTGGTCGATACTCCATGTATCACAAAGTCCCACAAAGAAGTATCACAAGGGACCTCATCGTCTCAGGGGTCTCAATGCAACAGATGTCACGTCAATCAGACGCCCGATATTTGAGTTATTATCCTTTTCGTCCCGGGGGCCCAGTTGGTTTCGTGTACGAACCAACCTGACCGTATCTCAACTGTACCCCTAACTCTCATAGGTTATACTCATAGGGACAATTTCTCAACGTGATTACCAAGGCTGCTGACGGTTCGTCAAACGGACGTCCGTTCGGAAAGTTATCGGCTTTTCCGTTCCAGGGGCCCTGTTGGATTTCGGGTACAATCCAACCTAGCCTTACTCCAACTACATCCAAACCATAGGTGAATTATTCCAAAGATCCGTCTCGTCAAGAAGAATCGAACAATGTCGACAGCATGTCATTCGGACGTCCGGAGCTCAGGTTATATGCGTTTCCGCTCCGAGGCCCCGGTTGGTTTCGTGTTCGAACCAACCCAGCTGTACCAAATGTTCACCGAATCCATAAGTGTGATATACCTAAACGACCGCCGTGATCCAAGGATTCCAACGCAACTGACAGTGCATCGATCGTAGGTCCTTAGACCATGATATGGGTGTTTGAACGAATCTGTCTAAAAAAAGGGGGTTTGGGCCCGGTCCGACCCGACCCAATACCCCTGGGTCGTCCCAAAGCAGGTCGACCCGACCCGGTTCAGGGTCCAGCCCAATTGGGCATGGCCCGACCTGGCTGGTGTGGCCCGGCCCTGCGCGAGTGGCCCGGCCCGCCCGTCCTGCGGCCCGGCTCGGTAGCATGTCGCGGTTCATCTCGACTCTCGGCCGAGCAGAGTGTGAAGGGGCGGGGGGGGGGGGGGGGGGTTCCCCTAATTTATGACACGACAGACCTAGGTGGGGTCCGCCCTAGGCACTGGCCGGGGTTTTCAACCCCAGATTTATTCTGGAAATGGCCGACCATTAAGGCCGGCCGATTGAGCTGTCGCGGGACCCTTTGGGTTCCTGCCTACCAAAGCACTAGTGGCCGACCAAGCCTGACAGCACCCTACTGAAGACCACCGCGACCTTATGCTGTGGCTCCCGTATGACCGGCGCAGCGTGACGGCGCAACGCACCATCACCGCGGCCCTCTTCGGCCGAGACCCCTTTTCTTTTCCACGCGGTGCAATGGCACCGCGCCGCCATCGCCACAAAGTTCAACGAGGATCAACAAAAAAAGTGGAGGAGGATCGGCAATGTTTGTGTGGTCCAATCTCCTCCCATTATGTTGATAACAATCGTCCAAATTAATTAACGAAGAACATTAAATTAATCATGGACATAATTAACCCCTACCTCGCAAAGACGTAGCATGTCGTCGATCTGCGGTAAGAGCCAATTGTCGTGATGATCAGACGTCATGGAAGATTGGTGCTGGTTTCATTGACATCGGAGGAAGAGTCGTCATCGACGATGACATTTACCGCGGTGGTGTCTCCTCCCTTGACGCGGAGGAAGAAGAAGAGAATACACATCATTGGTGACTTCATGTTCTCCGTCGGAGGCGTTCTTCATTGGTAGGAGGGAGCTCTTCTAAATTATCAAGAGCTCTCCAATCCCACACACACCAATTGCCACCCCTATTAAAATAATATTTCCTCTTATTTTAATTAATCATGACAAGATTTAAAAATTTAATATTTAAAACACTTAATTCATCAATTAAATGTGTTCAATGTATTAATTAAGTGTGTTAGCATGATTTAAAGAGGGAGAGAATGAGTTACACAAAATTAATGCGGAGTTCAAAGAGAGTTAAGGGAATGTGAAAGGTTGGGGCTCGTGTGGGCCCCACCTCACATTTATCCTCACATGGATATTTAGGAACTAGTGGGTCCCACCCAAACTCCCTCACTTAGGATATAACCATTTATATATAAATAAAAAATTATTCCACAATTTTTTTATTCACTTTTAATTAAATCCAAAAAAATTTAACTTCCCCTCTCGAGAAAACGCAACCGTAGTAAAGGTCCCCATAAGAAATTAGCGGCGTTGCGATTTCAACGGTGACCTTTGATTTCAATTCTGATCACCGGTTCAAATGATTGAAAAACCCACTCTTTCGTTCACTGAACGTACCCGAGCTAATCTTTGGAAACTAATTCCAGGCACACCGGTCCTCGGAATCAGGTTCCGTCAGAAACTGCGTACTCATAAAATTCCAAAACAATTAAGAAAAATATTTCCTTTAAATTTCTAGGTCTTTAAAATTAACATCCTTTTATAAAAGAAAAACCAAATTAATATTACATGAAAAATCCAAGAATAATTAAAAATCTTCTTATAATAATATTTCTAGTAAATATGACGAATCATCTATAGATTTTAAGTCTGTACAAAAATGAAAAAAGGGATGTCTTAAGGATCACACTAATAATGTGGTAAAATATTCTTGTTCTCAGAACTATAGTTGTGAAAACATATATTATGATGAGTTAATTATAAATTAATTAATTCTAAATGATAAATAAAATTCATTAAGGAAAGAACATAGAAATGATAGAATAACTTGTGATACTATATTTTTAGATTAAAAATTTCAAAAAAAATTATAGATTTAGAATCTAATGATTCTAAAGTTTTCTGTGATTTACATGATATTAAGATTAAAAAATTATTGACTAAATTTGATAATTAAATCAACATTCAATTATGATAAACAATGGAGAAAAAGTTTTAATTCAAATCCTTGGAAAAATTATATTTCAGAAAGGAAAACATGGAACAAAAAGAAATTGTTAATGACTGAAAATATATAAGAATAATTTTTTCCCTTATGAAAATGGATGGAAAATGTATTATATTAAATTTTATTATTGTGGTATTAATGGTCATTATGTAATTTGTTTTATTTCATAAAACATAAATTTGTTCTTTAAAATATAATTATTGTTTTAAAAAATTGTTAAACTTTAATTGTATAATGTCTTCTAAAAATATTAAAATTTTATTACCAAGAACATTAATTTCAAACACTGTGGGACTCAAAAGCATATGGGTACCAAAAGTCACATTAATTTGACGTTTTCTAGGAATAAATTGTAAAGATAAATTTTTAAAATCTGGGAGTGGTTGATCGAATGGAAAGAGTGAACAAATATGAAGTAGTGTGTTTTCTAATAACAACAATATTAGAATCACTAATCCAAGAAGTATTATATTGTATGAATTATACATAATTTTTGGAAAATTAACTCCTTTTATAGAAAGATAAATATGTATTTTAGATTTTTAGAAAAATTATTCCTTAAATATGTAATTTATTTGTTTAAAAAAAATTATCAAAACATTTTAAAAAAGAAATTTTTTATTTTTTATGAACTGTTTATGTTTTGAAAATTATTTTTAAAATCATGTTATCTTATTTTTATTTTTTAAACATTAAAATAATTCTTAACTAGTACTTTACTTTATATTTAAAATCTATATTGATTATTCCATGTTTTTTGACTAAGAAATATGAAACGTCGTTTACTGTATTTCAGAAAAGAATGTATTATGTTATTATTATTATTTTATTTCTATATATTCTTCTTCTAAACATTTTTTTAAAAAATTATAGAAAACTAGAAGATCAAAAGAAGAATCTATCCAGTTCAGTAGTTTCATATGAAAATAATTCATAAAAAAAACAAAAGAAAATCCATATTATTTGTTAAACAAAAAGACTATTTCTAATGATGAAGATTATTTTCAAAATACTTATAAATAAAAAACAATGTTCATTATGATGATGAAATGTATGTTTATTTTCCTCAAATGACTTATGAAATGTTTTTATGCAATTTAAAAAAAATTAATTAATAAAAAGTAATGGTTTAATCTTCATTGGATGCATCATGAAATTCGTATAATAATATATAAAATGAATCTATAACAAATATGGTTTTTTATTAGTTCAAGAAAAAATATTATAATATGAAGAATATGACAATCTTAAAAGAAAACATTGAAGCTTTCTGAATGGAAATGCTTTGTTAGATTTAAATGCACAGAAAAAAAGATATTAACCAAAAATATCATAATGAGATGATGTTATTTCTACATAATTTTTTTCTTCTTCTTTAAATCAATGAGAAGATGATATTGAAAATATATAAGAATAACTTTGAAGAGTTTTGGATGCTCTATTATAAATAGTTAAATGTTTATAATTTTAAGAAAAAATGATTAATTCATAAACTTTTATTTTATTTTTTATCAAATGATATAAAAACATTTTAGATAAAATAGTGTTATGTATGAATTTGATTTTTTGGTAATACATATTCATGATTGTAATTTGTATTTATTTACTAAATTATATTATTGTTTTAAATATTAATTTCATTTTTTATTTATGTTAAAACATTATTTTAAATATTATAAATAATATTGTATGCTATAATTCATTGGCAGTATTGAGGAAAATAATTGTTTTATGAATTTTTTTAAATATTTTATTTCTTATGAAACCATAATTTTTTAGGGAGTTAAATTTTATACTCATATATTTTTGATTTCATAAAAGGGTGATAACATTAAATTTTTTGATAATCCCTAAGAATGTGGGAGACATTTATACTAAAGATATTTATATGTTATAAAGTAGTAGAATTTTTCTTATCTTTTTAGGAAAACATTAATTTTACATTTACATGTCTACATATGGTAGAAAAGTTTTCTCTAATAATTCTATTTTAAATGAATATTTTAATCTCTATTTATGTTGGATAATATTGTTGTATGAATGATATATTATAAAGATAATTTTGTTTTAAAATTTAATTTATAAATTTTTATATTATTGTTTTTATTTTATCATATGTTTATTGATCTTCGTAATATGGGATATTGTTGATAATATATTGAATGAAATTTTTTGGTAATTTCTTTTTGGTTTCTATATTTACAAATACCCACATTATTGTCTATAATGAGTTTAGTTTAATTTAATATTCATTAAAATATTATTACATAGAATAGTTATTTTAGAATTTATATTCAAATCATTGATCCATGAAGAATATTCACGGAAGCATTGGGAATTTGGTTTAACTTATTCAGGAATCATAGTTCATTCTCTTTAAAACAATATGTATGGAATGAACCCAATATTTAGAACATCGAGTATGGTATGGAATCCCTATGTTGTTAGGAAATTGTGGATAAAGAACTCTATGTTTGAATTTAAATCTACATATGAGGAAACAAATGTATGGTCTATAACCCAACATTGGTGATCAACCAAATGTTTTGTATTTGTTCATAACATGGATTAACCTTACATTTGACTATTCAATGATGGTGTTCTATATCGATGATATTATCTTTTATTTGTGAAATAGTATTGAAAAAACAATATATTGTTTCATATATTTTTTATGACTGATTAAAATGCTTGATATTATAGCTTTTATTGATTGTATTCAATGAGGTAAATCGATTATTTTATTACTAGAAGTTATGATTCTCTTGAAATAATTTAAATTCAAGTATTCTTGATTTATTATGTGATATTTCTGGAGCTGGTTTGACCATGATTTTTTTCAGAATTATTTATAATCAACAAGACTCTATTCATAGGAAAAGAGAATATAAATTAATATATATAGTAGTAAAAATACTAAGAAATATATTTAATGTTTATACTGAAGTATTATATTTGGGTTATTTTCATTAGGAATACACATTATAGACCTACATTTTTTTATCTATTTGATCAACTTGCATCTTTTATTGTCATATCAAATGATTTTTATTATTATTTCTTTTCTACGCAAACAAAAATGAATTTTTGGAATATACACCTTGGAGAGAAACATGTTTAAAAAGTTTTCTTGTGTTTTCTATGATTTTATTTCAAGAAAGACTCTACAATGTTTATGATCTATTAGATGTCATGCTATTATGAAGATCTTATTTCATTTTTTAGATTGTACTGTAATCTCCCTTGATCAACCTATACCATTCATCTAATCAAAATCCATCGATTTATTTGAGTTTCAAGTGGTCAAACTCAATTGTGGTCATGTTTCAGCTTCTTCCACGAACCTATGGATTCAAAGTTCCGTATAGAAGAACCATAAGTCATTTTAAATTCTTATTGTAAGGTGTCAACATCCTATACAATGTTTTAGATTTAATGGTTTTATAATAAGATTCCCTCATTGTAAATCTCTATGATCATGAAGTTAAGTGTTTGTGGAGTGGAAAAAGGGATATATGTACCCTAAAACACTATATATATATATATATTAATTTCCCATATTAGTTTCTTCCACTCATTCATTTTGTGAGATTTAAAGGTTTACTTTATAACATGAGAATATTTAATAATTTATATTTTTTTTATGTGCACAATTATCCCCTTTTGTGTCTTTGTCTTCGTTATAAGCATCCTGACACAGTAATTATTTATATGCTAGAAATTATAAATAAATTACTATGTTGAATATGAATAATTTTTATTTCAAAATTATTTTATATTCTATGATATACTTGAGTTAAATCACTACTAGTAATTTTGGTTTTCCAAACACATTTATACCAAATGTTCAATAGAACAATTGGTATTAGGGTCCATTACCAATGGTTTCAATAAACCATTGGTAAAGGTTGAGTTAAGAAGGATTCCCCAACAGTTTAATGAAATCATTGGGAAATCTACAAAATATCATCCCTTTACCAACGGTTTGTACAAACCATTGGTAAAGTATATGATTTTACCAATAGTTTTTAACAATTGTTAGGAAAATTCCCCCAAATGAAGCAAAACTTCCCCCGATTACACTAAAGAAGATAACTCTGCATCTCCCCTGATTTCCAGAAGGCCCCGCATAGGTGAACACTAACTTGAGGTCTTCTATATGATCAGCTGCAACACCCCCATCCAGGTTAGACTCCTTCATCCTCTTCCCAAATACTGACATAGATGCCCTCATTGAGGCAATTGACATGGTTAGTGTGTGGTTTACCAACTCTGTGAGCTAACATGGTGAGTTAAGGTATCTTATCCATTTCTACTGTTGTTCATCCCAAATATGAGCTATTTATAAGGATATAATTCTATTCTAAACCATTATCCATTTATTTCACTATCTAAAAATATCACGTCATTATTCAATATTTCTAGGTATTTTGGAAAAATTTATTATTAACACAATTTGATATTGAAACAATGACTAATAATTGATTGGTAGATGTCTGTGAGTATATAGAAGATGGTTTATAAACTATCTCTTAAAAGAATCACTGGTTTGTGTTATTTATTAAGTGTAGTATCATTTACTTACTTTATTTTTAATCTAAAATTTAAAAATAAATGTTTTTGTCTATACTTTATGAAATTAAGCCCCTTTAAGATCCATGAACAACCTATTAGTGTAGAATCCTAAACACTATCTACCCATGTGGTGCAATTGACTTGGGGAACTAATTGGGTAATAAAATGTATGACCATAGGGGTGCCAAAAATGAGTTATTGAACATGTGTGAACGATTTTGGATTCTTATAACAAATAATGGGAACTAATTCATGTGCCTCTTATATGAGACATATTTTAAATGAACATAAATAAATTTTAATTTAATTGTTCATTACTTTCTCTTTGATTAATGATTTGGAATTCCATGAAGAAATAAAACAAGTATTCATGTTAGAAACATAGCTTTAAATTCCATTTGGAAGCCACCATGGATTCAAGATGATTTGGTTTATAATACCATGGGGAAATAAACTTTGGATTCATAGTGATTATTATTTAGGATGCATTAGGGAAGTAACCCATGGATTCTAAACAAGAGGGATCTCTCTTTACAAAGGATGGTAACTCCTTCCTCCCTATAAATCCAGCTAAATTCAATCAATTTTTTAGTTCTATACTCAAAATATGTATGGATTAACTTAGTTTTAATGTTTCTCATCTATTATTTTTTGTTTCTATTTTTATTTGACCTAAACCAGGTGGTGACATGTGTTGCATGACATACCCAATATGTGTAGTTTGATTTGTTTTCTATTTTATTTTTACAATTAAAGTTCCATGATTATATGAATCAACATTATTTGAAGTCTTCATAGCCACTAGTTTTATGTAGTTAGTGAATCATATCGACTAATGGAGGTGCTGGTGAGATGTATCTCCACTAAAAGATTGTAAATGGTTTGTTTAGACATATTTTTATGAGGTGGGTAATGGATATAAGGGTGATCCATGTGAAGGGATTGGGGATGGTTGGGGTTATGGGGTAGGTGGTTTTCCTTTTTTTAGTGGGTTGATGTGGTACTTTCTTTTGACTTTAGTTTGGGTGTTATGAAATGTACTAACGTTTCACAATATTTCCATTTTTTAGCGGCAATAAATTATTTAAAAAACTCTCTTTACACATTCTATATCTTTCCTGAAAACCCTTCACTTTGTAATATCTTGAACAATTCTCTATCAGGTCTATGGTGTCTTCTTGTATGTGATGAATGAAAAAATTACAAAACACATCTCACCTAAACTTTAGGCACACATAACTGAATTAGTATATCTTTACATTGTTTTAATAGATAACTACATTAACTAGAAACTCTATCCTTTATCATTTACTTAAATATGTTTTTGATTAAACTTCAATATTATTTAAATGATTATGATGAAATAACTTATAAAAAATATTTTACAGAATGGATAGAAGTTGGATTTATGAAACTGATAAAATATTAAGTGATTTTCAAAACAATTTGGAGAGATTTTTAGATTTTTCAGTTCACAATGCTTCAGATAGTGGTCGCATACACTGACCATGTTTTAATTGTGTTGGTAGACCATGGTTGAGTTGTAAAGAACTCATATACCACATAACCAAATATGGTTTTCTAGCAAACTACTCATTGTGGTATCCCAATTGGGAGAAATTGAAATCTCAAACTATTGATGATCGAAATGAATGAAATGGACTAGAGAATTTGTTAGATGACCGGTTTCTGTTTATTCATCTTCACGAAAAAGAATGGATTTTGACTCAAGAAGACTTCGATATGAGCACAGATGATGAATCTAATGAAAATGATGATATTTTCAGGGTAAAAAAATTGAATGATGTTGCCACGAATCCAGTATATCAACAATGGGATAAAATGAAAAAAGTAGGAATTTTTTATCCTATTGTTTCTTGTGAAAAATAGATATGGGATTTCTAATACAGCAATCGATTACATTGTTACATTCTTGAAGGATTTACTTCTAGATGATGCAGATATTCCCACAAATAACAATATGAAATTGAGGTTAGTTTAAGAGTATGGATTTTCAAGATATAAAATCCATGCTTGCCCAAAATATTACAGTTTATTTTAGGAGGAAACCGCTGAACGAACTGATTGTATAAAATTCAGAACATCCTGCTCGAAGTCAAAATATGATGGAACACTATCCCATGTGCCACAGAAATTATTGTGGCACTTTTCATTATTCCCTAGAGTCCATAATATTTTTATATATGATGAAATATCAATAAAAATGAGAAGGCATGATACTGAGAGAAAGAAGAATAATAATGATTTGGTTCACCCTACAGATGGATTTTCTTGGTAGAGATTGGATGGTCGACATCCTGATTTGGTATCTGACGTGCGTAATGTGAGGCTGGGTCTTTTATGCGATGGATTTAATTTGTTTGGGCTGATGATTACTTCGCACAACACATGGACAGTTTTTATACACATTTATAATCTTCCACCATGGTTGTGTATGAAAAAACCATTCAATTTCATGAGTATACTCATATATCGCCCTTCTGATCCCGACAACGATATTGATGTATACATGCATCATTTAATAAAAGAGTTGAAACTTCTTTGGGATGTGTGTGTGCCACATACGATTCATATTGAAAATATATATTTCAGATGCGTGTTGCACTTATGTGAATGATCAATGATTTTACATCTTATGAAATGATGTATGGATGAAGAACGAAGGGAAAACTATTATGTCCTGCTTTTATAAAGAATACATGATCTAGAAGACTGAAACATCACTGCAGTTTTAGTTTTATGGGACATCATTGATTCTATTCAATGGACCATCCATATAGAAATAATCATCAATGATTTGATAATACTATAGAGACCGATGATCCACCATAGTTTATGTCTGGAACTGATGTGTTATATTAATTGAAGGATTTTAGTTTTTCATTCGGGAAGGGTCAAATGAAATCTTCAAAGAGAAATAATGTTTCCACTGAAACCTATTACAATTGGAGGAAGATGAGTATCTTTTTTTATTTTCCTTATTGGTCAACCAATTCATTACATAATTTCTTAGACATAATTCACATTGAAAATAATATATGTGAAATGTTTCTATCGATACTTAAAACTGTTAAAGGAAATAAAAAATATGATTTACGATCTCAACATGTCTTGGTGGATTAGGGCATCAGACTAGAATTGCATCTTGTGCATATTAGTGAATATAAATGGAAGGTTTCATGTGCTTCTTCTATGATGAAACCTATGAAAAAACAATTTCTGGAAGTATAAGAGAATATTAGAGTCCCTTATGGTTATTCAGGGAACATATTTAAAGGGGTCTACAGAAGAGAGTTGAAGCTAAAATCTTTGAAGACTCGTGATTATCATGTTCTTCTGCATGAGTTGATTGCAATAACAATCTGTCATCATTTTTTCAATAATGTAAGGGGGAATTTTATTCAGTTGTGCCATTTTTTTTGAGAACATTGTGCTAAGAATTTGTACAAGTATTTCTTGCAAAAAATGTTGATAGATGACCGATTAATTTTGTGTGAGTTGGAGAAAATATTTCCTCCATTTTTCACATGCATGCTGCATCAGACTGTCCATATTCCCATTAAAATACTTCTCAGAGGACCTGTTTCTTTTAGTTGGATGTATCCAACAGAAATAAATATGTACATATTAAAGTGTTACGTCCAAAAAACGAATCATCCCGAAGGTTCTATAGTGAATAGTTACTTGGCTCAAGAATGTATGGATATCTGTTCAATGTAATTGTCTGATATTACAACAAGAATGAACAGACAAATGATAAATGAAGAAGAATAGTATGAGAAAATTGAACCAATTTTTCCATCACTTCCTCAAATATGAGGAATTATTGGGTCATATACATTGAAGACATTAAGCCTTGAATAGCGGAAGATAGAACATCACATAGTTTTGTTCAACTATGATTTTTTTGATGACTACATCAGGTAACTAAATTGAATATGTATATCTTTCATATATATCTATTAATCTATTCATATTTTTTATCTACAGGGAACATAAAATAATGATAAATAGATAACATCAATCTTTATCTCTGAGAAATATAGAGACATTGCATAGCAATGAGTTTTCTTCTTGGTTAAAATTGAAGGTAAATATATTATGATTTAAAATAATTAAATAAGTATTTAATTAATTTTAATATTCATTTGTATTGATGGTATTGAGTTTTCATACTGAATCTGTCTCTGTGGAAATAAGTGCTTTGGCTTTTGTTCTTAATAACAGTATTCGTGACTATAAATCAATTGTTATCAATGGGTACATATTTATTGTCACTGAATGAGCAAAGAACATGAGAACACAACATGATAGTGTTATTGTTACTACCACAATAGATTGGTATCCCAGAGCATCACATAATGGACCGCGATATGAAAATGTGGGTTATTTTGGAGTCGTTGAAAAAATAATAATATTGAATTATTACTCTCATGGACAAGTAACGATGATGAAATTCCATTGGTTTGATTCGATTATGAGACATGTCACATTTATTAATGATTGTATATTTCAAGTTATTAATATGACTCACACTCTTGCTACCTAAGAACCATATCTATTGGCAGTAATGGATAAAAAAAATTTTTATGTCAAAGTCCAACTTCGACCTAAATTTGGAGTCATAGTTGATGAAATTACATGACATATATTTTATGATGGTTATGATGGAATTGAAACTTTCCCCAATTCCATTGGAACCAGTCCATTTATTTTTCTGATGAATCATATAGCTCAATTGTCAAAGTTTAGGGTGAACCTAAATATGTGGTGGAAAATATTTATAATCATCCATCAATGTTCTCAATTCTTTTGGTTTACCTCGAGATGGGTTGTTAAGGTTGGTACTATTCAAATTGATTTAATATTGATTAAAAATATGTTGTATCTGACTTTACCATTATGGGAAATTTAAATGTTTATTGGTTGGAATCTTTATTGAAATTGCATTTTCTAATTTGTAATTGAACTGAAATTAAACCTATGAAACCAACATTTCAAACATGGTGAACATTTCAATGATTCAACATTGATTTGTATAAAATTTTCATGACTCTAAGACCTCTCTTGAACATTTTACTAGGGAATGAACATTATTATTTGTATTCTTCTGAAAAACATCTATTGAATCCTGCATCATCTAGCTGAGCTAATGAAATTAAATTTTTCCTTAATTTTGACAACTTCTTTACCACTTATGAATCTCGTAGAATCAATGTCCTAGGATTTTAATAGACCGAATACACATAGTAAATAATCATCCTACTATAAATTAAATTTCTTTCTTACATATTATATGATTTATTTACTTCATTATATATTTGTTCAAGCTCACCTAAAACAATGGTTAGTTAAATTATCCATGAATCCCTCTATTCCCTCTAATTTATTTGGTTTTCTGGGTTACACATTAGTTATCCGTTCCAATTTAATTATTTTTATTAAAATTCCGGAAATGAAACCAATTGAAGAGAGGTAATGAAAATGGTCTATGGACAACAATCGTCGTATGACTGAGTGGGGAATTCCACCACTAGTTCCCATAGTGAGTATTTTATTTCAAATATATTTATTTAAATAATATATAATTTCATGTCATTAAAATTTTTTAAACATTTTTTCAGGAGACTTCTATTAGGTGATAGTTATTTGATGAGAATCCAAGTAGTGGTCCCAGTAATCTGGGTGTTGGTACGAGGGGAGGGGGTGATATGGGAGCTGGATGATCTGGTCAGCATACCCGAATAGACTATTCCCCTCCCACTAACATACCATCCATCCCACATTCTGATCCTAGTGTTATGTTAGAGACACATGGGTTATTTAGGACTCCCATGTTTTCACCACCCTTTAAATCTGAGCCTCCTCACCCATCTGCACCATATCTGATTATGATTCGAACTCCCCATCTAACATTTGGCTAGCCATCCCTGTCATTTTCATTTACTTCTGCTTCTTTTTCTCCAGGATTTTATATTCCATCTTCCTCGACTCCTGCTCCACTAGAGTCTATCCCTGTGGAGCATTCATTGGGATCCACTCCATCTGTATAGGATGTTCCTTCAGTTTATGTGGATCCAGTGGCGCCCATTGATCAGACAACCGTAGGTATATTTATACAACCCTAACAAACTGTTACACCATTATTTATTTTCATTATAACATGTATTGATAAAATATTTGTTTTTATTTCATAACAGATACGTATACTTATAGGAGGTGGGGGTGGGGGCATACACGCATGCTTGTAGTATGGAACCGCCGCAAGCAGTTGATTGTGGAATGAAAGGAAAAAAGTCATATGATTGGAAAATCAGGGCAGAAATGTCATAGATTTTTGGCGATGCTTTCCAGATACTCCGACATCATTCTTATTAGCCCGCTCTCATAGAGACAGCTACCAAATTATGTCAAGGATAAAGAATGGGAAGATATATGGGTAAACCAATATGTTGTCTTTAATGCAGTATATTAATTTTTTCATTTATATGAATTAATATTTTGGTGTCAGTTGCGGTTTAATTTCCTCGATGGAGAGGGTGCAGGACCAGCACATCTAAAGGATTTAGACGAGATTTGTAGAGATTATAAGCATGTGTTGTACATTGGATGGTGTGATAGAGTGGGAAGAGAGTTAGAGGCAGTCCCTGTCGTGGATGATTCTCTGTTAGAACAGTACTTACAGATGATTAATAATTGGACAAGTAGCCAATTTATGGTATTAATCAAATTATAGGTATTTAAATGAAAATTTTCATGTTTTTTGTTAACACTAACTATTGAATTTTATTTAGAAAGTATCTAGAATAAATAAGAAAACATTGATGGTAAAGAGTATATCCCCACATTGGGATGTACTATGATGCCAGATCCTGAGAGATAGTAGGTATGATAGTTTATAATCTTTCTTTATGACTTTCACTTTATATTGCTTCCTCCATAATTTATTAGATTCCTAAATTTGTTTTATAATTTTACTTATGCAATTAAATTTTTTTGGTATCCTATTTTTAATTATGATTTACTACATTCAATTTCATTATAGAGGCATAAATTAAATATAGAAAGACATTTCCCTCGAGATAAACTATTTTGCTCGAGTAGAAAGAAGAAATGTGGAAGTTCAGTTAATTAACCGACTCAACAACAAATTATAATTTTTAATTTTTAGATTTAAAATTTTAATCCATATATTGTAACTTAATAATCTATTTATATTTGTAATAGGATACTGTAGAGTCCCTTAATGCCCATAAACATGACAATTTTGGGCCAAACGATCACTTACATACGGTGTTTGAAGATGAGAACCCGGGTAGAGTATGCTACCGACCTGGGAAGAGTATAGTTTCGACTAGGTACTTGACCTCCTCAGTTATGAGTTGTACTTCAAACGGGTTGCATCAGGTTAAGGCATAGGAAGAACAGGCTAAAAAAGGGCCACAGAGACGGCATGACAGTCTGCTAGGGAAAACACTAAATTTATGAAACTGATGGACGTTTTACATTCAACACTTCCACTAGAGGCCAAAACTTCTTGTGAGAAATGCATTTCATCGATGCGTTCTATGTAATGCCCCGACCTTAGTTACCTAGAGTCGGTGCAATATTACATAACATTGGCATGATCAAAAGAAAGATCAAATCTCGAAAGATCGATTAGTTTAGTAGCCTTGGAAACACTAGATATATTCATAAGTTTTACATTACATCATAAAAATGAAAACTAAAACAACATAGTCTCCATAGTCTACACCCTTATCCTCTAATACTATCCCTGCAGGTCATTCATAATTTACTTCTTCACATCCTGGGAAAATAAAATATAGAAAAGGGGTGATATCAAATGCCCAGTTAGGATAATGATATATCAGAAACTTTCATAAATAAGAATAAACATTTAAGGCAATGTATAACTAAAACAAAATACCTTTAAACTTGAACATCAACATAGTATGGAAAAAATAAAATGAAATAATTCCATTTACTTATTCACATGGATATTCTACTAATCGAATTATCACATGCAATATCAATAACCACTTTCATAATGATAGAATGCATAATTCCAGACTATCATAACCACATAGCCAAGGCCTCATGCCAAGACTAAAAATAAGATTTTTCCAAGGGCTTGTGCCAAGACACTAGTTTGTCTTATGAGACCTACCAATGAATCGAGGAGCTATAGCGGGCTCCTCCCGTCACATATTATGTCTAATGTATTCCCATATGAAAATGTTTAAACATAACATAAACATTCATATTAAAACTAGCATATGAAATGTAAATACTTCATCCATAAACCATGAATGGTATAAAAATAACACATCCACAGTCAAACATATCACAAAACCTTAAATACAATATAGAAGTTTTGTATCATAATAAATCAACATCAAATAAGCGTAAAATCCATCAAAAGATGTTGACATAAATAAAATCAAAACTCTTTTTAGAGAAATATATCTTTTCTATTTTGAAATAATTTAAGAGTCATATATTTAAAAAATAAAACATTTTCTTTGAAAATATTCTTATAAGCTTGTAAGGGAAGCTTCGATGATTTTATAATGGCAGAAAATAGCCGCACCCGCCGTATAAGTTAAAAAAACAATCTTACTTTAATTCTCTCGAAAAGGTTAAAAAACACCTTGTTTGGAAAATGACGGAATGATTCCTTTATAAAAATTTTATAAAAATTAAAACAAGGTTATAAATTTCTTTAACCCATATTCTTGTAAATAGTAAAAATGTTTTGAAATTCATTTTTAAGAAACATGAATGTGGATGATAAAGAAATCCCAGTAGATTATTACGTATAAACAACCTCGGATAATGAACAGATTGCGAAATAAACCCTTACCTTGTACTTTTACTTGGTTGAGGGTAGGTTAACCTCCTTTATAATGGTGAAATAATTGTTATTAAATTATAAAATAATCATATACATCAATATGATATCATATATGATCTTTTAACATTGATTTGATAATAATATCATAGTATTATCGTTGTTTTAGGTGTTAACTTACTCATTTTCTTTTATATGTTTTGTTACATAAGCCGTGTTTGTCAGGGATAGGTTGTATCTTAATCATATCCAGAATGATATCAAGTCCTTAGATACTATTATTAATCATCAAATGAGAATTAGTCTTGAATGGATACGATGGAGAATGAATCTCATCGCATTCGTGGAGACGGTAGTCCGTACGTACGCACGAGCGACAATATCATCCTTTTGATATTAAAATAATATATAGTTGGATGTTATATGATATATACAGAATCATTATCATGTTATATTTATTATTTACATGAATTACACATCATCATTATACCCATCCAAATAATAATTTATTGAATAATAGTTACACCACGACGTGGAGACGACAAGCCGTACATACGCACGTATGGTGACATGTCATTCAAAGGATGGATATAATAATGAATATGGTTTTATCATATTTATAATAACATCAAATTATATAGGAGATACTGGAGTTATTATTTTAGAATGGGAATAACAAGGAAAGAAGAAGTTGAAGATGAAATCAACTTGAAAAGGGGTGGTGAAATCATTACCTCTTCTTCGTGTTATTCCTTATGATTTGATCGAAAGGGATCCTTAGGCTGGATTTCTGATCAAACTAAGGACTCTAGGTTGTAGTGAGGGACGTTTAGAGAGTATTTGGGCAGATTTTGGTCAAGTCAAATGGCTTTTAAGGTGTGAATTAATGATAAGGGGGAGTGCCCTTTTATAAGAGGGGTGAGGGGCACCTTTGGAAAAGCTAGAAATATTATTTTATAATAAATTCATATTCGGTTTATAATGGCTCCAAAGTGGATTATTTAAATTGTAAGGTGGTAATAAGTCAAAATTCACTAAACCAATAGAATTTAGACTGGTTTGGGTTACTATATTAACCTTATCATTAAGTATTAACTTTTAGTTAATTAGTTTCACTTTTACAATGTCTCTATGTATTTTTATATTATATGGTTAATAAAATTACTATATACATCAAAGAGACCCCCCAAGTGGTCCATTAATGATACAAATATCATGATATAAGTCTCTTTTCCAAACCTTAGATTTTTAGAAATTTAATATCAATTAATAATATAATATTTGTTTTAAAAACTGTTTTATGTCAATTTTGACACTATTCAATAATTGATTTTTGTAAAAATAATATCAGAATGATTACTTCAAAAAAAGTTACTTATAGAATTCCTAACATGAAATATTAACCTAGAAAATTATTTTTATTTATAAAATGTCTCAAATTACATTTATTTGGGTATTTATAATATCAATTATTCTAATTGTTTACTATTATGGTAATTACTATATCACCATTGTGTCATAAATAAATTAAATTATTTAATTTATAAAAATTATAAATAAAATATAATTCTGTATGAAATCATTTTATATTTCTAATGAATATTTACAATCGAATTTATCTTATGTTTATCTCTATATTAAATATGTTTTAGTAAATAAACCTGGATTTTAACTCTTTTAACTTTTCATTGAATTAAATAATAATAAATGTCCAAATCTAATCCAAGTGGACCTAAATGATAATATTTTATTTATAAGGTTGTTTTTGTTCAAATTAAGCTTATCTAATAGAATTGCGACATGTGTTACGGTAATATTAATATCATTTTTACCCTTCATTACCCTATTTACTTTTAACCGTGTTAAATAAAAATAAAACGTCACTATTCAAAAAAAATTTATTTTCATCTCAATGAACCACATTTTAATCCTTGATATTAACATTGTCTCTTGGATTTTTGAAATTCCACTAACAGAAGTGGTAAAATTATGTTTTATGAAAAATTCAGTATTCTAACTACCACTTAGTGGTTTCACTATACATCAAAAAATGAAGTTTTTCAGATAAATACCAAAAAATCACCCTAGGATAATTTCGATATTCCAAATCAAAAAATAAATTCCATTTTGAAAAATAAAATTTATAAATTTCAAAATTTGGATATTACTATTCATTACGGCTAGTTTGATTGGTTGTGGTGTGTTAGAACACGATAATGCGTACAACACACGCTATTGCATTATTCAAAGAGAAGCGTATCGTAGAAGCTTCGGGTGTTACATTCTATATATGGTGCACCAGGTGGAAGTCATATTTTTTGTTGAGACTATGGTGAGGAGGAGGCTAAGGTGGATGAGGAGGGCGATGAGGAGGCTAAGGCTGAGTACGAGGGCGAGGATCTTGGCATGGACGATGATGGGGACGATGATGAGGAAAAGGGTGAGGGTGATGATGATGGTGATGATAGTGATGATGATGAGGTATAGATTAATCCATTATATTTTAGACTGATATTACTGACCATAAATGTTTATTGATTTTTTTTCCTAAATATATGTGTTATTATGTAGGTCACATTATCATTATTTTTTTCTATAAATAATAAAACATGACTTGAAGATTTGATGTGACTGATTCACCCCTCCCCTAGACAGCCCCCCACCCCCTCTAATCCCCCACCACCTTGACATCCTATACCCCCTTGGATAGCCCTGCCTTCTCCATTGACATCCCGCCCACCCCCTGGACAACCCCCCCCCCACCCCACCCTCTGTTCATGGGTTGTCCAGTTGTGGGTGTGGATTTAAAAATTGATAAAACAATAGTGGTTCCGTTATTTTTTTTCCATAAATGAAACCATAAATTTAATGATTGATAATAAATGAGATTCTAAACAAATTAAATGATTTTTTATATATTTTGAAGGTTTTATTTTTAATAAGAATGGATGTTTGGAAATCCACTTATTTTAATGAAATTTAAATTTTTAGTGGAATTTATAAAATTGGTGGTCTAATTAGAAGTTGATATAATGAAAAAAAAACATGAAATAATTTTCTTAGAAAATATGTAATTACCATCCCATGAACCTGGTACATCCCCCCAGATAGCCCCTTAGACAACCTCCAGACATCCCTCCCACCCTCCTACATGGACCCTGGACAACCCCTCGGACAGCCACCCAACAGCCCCATAGACCGCCCCCTGGACAACCCCCCCATCCTCCATGGACCCCAGATAGCCCCCGAACAGCCCCCACCCTCCTCCCTAGACCCCGAACAACCCCCCAGTCATACCCCACCAGATAGCCTCCCCACCCTCCTTCCTAGACCCCAGACAGCCCCCCAGACAGCCCCCAGACAGCCCCCGGACAGCCCTCGGGGCAGCACCCACCCTCATCCATAGACCCCGGAAACCCCCATCCTTTCTGGACTTCAGACATCCCCCCAGCCTCCTCCCTAGACCCCAAACATCCCCCCCACCCTCATCTCTGGAACCCGGATAACCCCCACCCCTCCCTCTAGACACATGTGTTTTTTCTTCTATTGAAGTTGTTTTTTGTGGTGTTTGAAGTATGTATTTATATGTTTTTTGTAATATTTTTTATGTTGGTGTATGTAGTGAGGTGTCTTCAGTGTATTATATAGTGTGTTATGAAGTGTGCTATGTAGTGTGTTTGCTTTTTTTGTTGTTTTTATGTGTTGTTTTTATGCAGGTGTACGCAGTGTATTATGCAGGCTAGGCTGTTTTTATGTGTCTGTTTTTTATGCAAGGATATTTTTATGTGTATATTTTTTATGAAATAGTATCTTGGGGATTTAACTGAGTTTTTTTTTGTTTTTTGGAACTCCCTGGATATCCCCCCTCTTTTTGGGACCCTGGACAACCCTCCCCCGTCCTCCCTGGACCATTGATACCCCCCTCCTTCCTGGACCCTAGAAAGCCTATCAGACAACCCTAAACCATCCTCCCTGGACCTTGGACAACCCCTGACCTGACACCCCAATATTGGGTGAGTGGAGATTAGGAATATATAAAACATCAGGATAATTCACCAAAGGCTAAAGACCACCTACCTTGATTCTAGAGACAATCACAATCTTAATTCTTTGTCTTGAATCCAAATATATGATCTCCTCAAGATTCACCCTAAATACCAATAGAAAAGTGGATTTTAGAACATTAGAAGAATATGAGAGAAGAGTGCAAGACCTAATCAAAAAGTGGACGTAAGGATGGGATTAGACTCACCCAGATCATCAATCCGTAGTTAACGGCACTCAAAATGCCCTATTATAGAAGGAGATCCACCCTTAAGGGCTCTTGGGAGATTTGGATTGTGTTGAAAAACTATCACAAGGATCCATGGTTCATTTTTTGATGTGTAAGAGTCACCCCGCCTCAATCTGAAGCACGGTGTGTCCATTACCACTCAAAGTGTCTCTCTTTTATTTGAAATGGACATCATTTTAAGTGAAAACGAAAATTAGCATACAAAAAACAAACCACACACATTCTTATTTTGTTGATAACTTCGGTCAACGATCTGTGGGTCATATGTGACATGTACGAGTCAACCCCACCCGAATCCAAGTCATGGTGTGTCCGGTATCACTCAAAGTGTCTTTGTTTTCTTTAAAATGGACACCCATTTAAGTTAAAAGAACGGTCATATAGAAAACCGACCAAACATATTCATATTGTGTTGATACATTATCAAAAGGATCCATGGGTAATTTTTGTTGGGTAAGAGTCAACCCTGCCTCAATCCGAGGCATGGTGTGGCTGGTACCACTCAAAGTTTCTCAATTTTATTTGAAATGGACAACATTTTAAGGTAAAACAATAATTGGCATATGGAAAATTGACCAAACGCATTTGGATTCTGTTGATAATTTAGGAAAATGATCCATCTGTCATTTTTTACATGTATGAGTCAACCCTACCTCAATCCGAGACATGGTGTGGCTGGTACCACTCAAACGGTATAGATTTTATTTGAAATGGATAGGATTTTAAGTGAAAACAACAACCTGAAAACAGAAAACTAACGAAACTCTTTCAGATTGTATTGATACTTCAGGAAAAATATCCATGAGTCATTTTTAACATGTATGTGTCAACCTCGTCTCAATCTGAGACACATTTTTGCTGGTATCACTCTAAGTGTCTCTCTTTTGTCTAAAATGGACATTATTTTACGTTAAAACAAATGGAATACCTAAAACCAAGCAAATATATTCAGATTGTGTTGATACGTTAGCACAATGATTGATGGGTCGTTTGTGATTGTTAAGAGTCAACCTCGCATCAATCCGAGGCATGGTGTGGCCAGTTCCACTCAACGTGTAGCACTTTTATTTGAAATGGAAAACATTTTAAGAGAAAACAACAACTTGCATACATAAAACCAACCAAACACATTTATATTTGGTTGATACATTAGTACAACGACCCATGGGTCATATGTAATTTGTACGAGTCAACCACGCCTCAATCTGAGGCATGGTGTGGCTGATATCACTCAAAATTTTTGTCTTTTGTTTAAAATGGACATCATTG
Organism: Viscum album; assembly: GCA_963277665.1. NCBI lineage: Eukaryota > Viridiplantae > Streptophyta > Magnoliopsida > Santalales > Viscaceae > Viscum > Viscum album. The sequence goes on from OY728145.1 coordinate 514,494,319, forward strand.
TTAGTAGAAACAAATGGCATATGGAAAATAGACCAAACGTATTCCAATTGTGTTGATACATTAGTACAAGGATCCATGTTCTAGCCTCACACAATCTACTTCTCATGTGAGGAACTCCTACCCCTATTCTAAAACACATGACATTTAATAATCCAAGGGTAATAATATTCCTTAAGTCACCCGTGCTTGTTGATACACAACCATTATCATCATCACTAAGTTCAATGAAACCCACCCCAATGAATAGAACATTATATTTGTGTTTGATTGATGTTATTTATCCATTTCCTTATTACGGGGTTATTAGCTTCTAATTTCAGAATTCAATCATGTATGTGTTATACAAAAGGAAATTTTGTTTGTATTCTTAATTCTGTATAACATATAAAATTTCATATTCAGTTTTTTATATATTTTATTAATAATTGATAATTATATTATGTATGTATTCAATTCAGTATTCAATTATGAATTGAATTACAGATTTCACATGTAATTGTCATCTCAATTCAAAATTCAATTCTAAATCAATTATGTCTGTTTATAATTAGCGTATGAATTATGTTTTAATTATGTATGTGTATAGTTGCAGGGTGTATTATTTTCTAAATATATATTATTTAATTGTGTATATATATGTTTTATAGTTGGTTATTATAGGTAATTGGAGTTGGGGAAGCTAGAAATGTATAATGGGCAGCCTGCTAATGGAAATCACAAAGCATCATAGAGAGGCATGCTACTGCCTGAACTGCACTGCAAAGCCTATGCCAACAGTTTACAACCATTTTCATGGGGATGTGAATGTGTTTTATACCAACTTTTCTAAGATAACTGTTTGCAAAAACACTTTCCTAATGGTTTACAAACCAATGGCGTATATGTGAAATGTTTAGATATAACCACATTTTGTGTAAACCATTGGTAAAAAGAATTACAAAACTATTTTCCAATGGTTTGAAAACGTTGGAATAGTTTGTTTACCAACATTTTCTAACCGTTGGTGAAACATTATACCAATGGTTTTACAAAACTTTTGGTATAATGTATACTTCCTAACATATACCAATGGTTTTCCAGAAACCATTGGCATATGTTTTTCCCAATGGCTTACTTCCCTATGGTTTGGATAACCGTTGGTTTGTATTATACCAATGATTATCCAGCCTTTACCAATGATTTGGATCTGTTGGTAAACGGTTCATTTCTAGTAGTGAATCTATGATAAAAATATTATAGTAATTAAAGACAAGGTATTTATATTTTTTACATTTCCTTAAATAAATCATTATAATGTTTATAATCATATACAAATGGAAATAGATGGCCATATAACAAAATATTGGATTAATATGGATGAAATGAACTCATAAAACACTATTTAGGATATATTTAGAATTATTTTATAATCCTTATCAATTTATTTTTAATTTTAATTACCCGATTCACCCTTTACTTTGGTAAGAAAATTAATAAGGTCTCCTTCCACAGAGACAAAAAAATAAAAGAGTAGTATTTACGAAATTTTGATCAACTAATTAAAAATATGGAATGCGTTTTTTAAAATTTCAAAAATATATGTAGCCTAATTTAATTTTAATATTAAACTAGAGAATCACAATTAAACATAGTTCCTCATTAAAAGTTCATTTCTAAATATTATTTTTTATAATAAATTCAACAATAACAAAAATTAAAAAAATTAAATCGAACATTTTTAACTAAAAATGACCAAGTAATTTTTAAAACAAATATGTAGTATATTTTATTTTTTAAAATACTATAAGGTAAAATAATATGTTAATAATAATAAGTATTTTTCCCTATTCACTGAAAAATAAATCATTTCAAAAAAACATGAATAAAAAATCAATGATAATTTTTATTTTGTGATTTAAAAAATTATATTTATTTCAACATATTTAATTCCCAAATTTCCAAAAAAAATATTTTAAATATCGACTCACAAATATAGATTTTTTTTGAATAATCCATATTTTTGAACAAAAGTTTTTTTATAAACAAATATGTTTATTTTTTAAAATAATTTTTCAATAAATTATTATTGATTATAAATTATTTATAAATATTAAAAAATTAGTTAATCCTATAAATAGATTCTGATTTAAATGATATTTTATAATGATCATATAATAATATTTGTTATATTGTATTATTCATAGTGTTGGGTATTAAGTAATCTATCACACATAGTTGTTCTTTTTAAAAATTTCGGATGTTAAAATACAGTCACATCATCACTTTTATAAAAAAAATTATTTAATGAGTTCCCTTCACTTCAATATGTTATGGATTAAAGTATAACATGAGCTCTAATAGTTTTTTGAAATCTCAAATCATACGGGCGATTAAAAGGAAATATGTGGCCACTCTATTTCATAGTGAGATTTATGGAAAATAGAAAAAACAAGTATTTTCATCTAGATGTTTTCATGTTCACTTTGATTCATGCATAGTCGATTGACTAGTTAGTGATAGATTATCCATGGTTTATCAAATTAGAGATTAGTAGATCCATTTTTCATCTAGTCAGATTTGTAATTTAAGATATTTCCAAGACATTGATTAAGATGGTCAAACACTCGACACATTTTTCATGTGGTCCTTATAATATTTTTTGATTTTTTTCCTATATACATTTCATCATACATTTGATCAAATTATCTATATGGTCAATAATGAACATTAGGAAATTTCACTCCTTCATACTCATGATAGATAATATATCTATATTTTCATTATTTTTACATTCATAAATTGAATAATTTCAAATGTTCCTAGAAAAATATTCAATTCTATAAAATGAAAAAATAGTTAGAAACACATAAAAATTATTTCAGATTTTTAAAACATGTAATTTTTATAATAAACCAAATAAATATCTACAATTTTAATATCACAAATTATTATATAAAAAATTCTCATAATTAACTAATTAACTAATTACAGATTGAAATATTTATTTGTACAAGGTCACGTGGATGTATAGAATTATATAGATTACTCACCCTTTTTGTATTATTAAAATTAAATTAAAAATGGTGATAATGTAAATATTAACAATAATTATAAATGAAGTAAATAAATAGATAAAAATGAATAAAACATTTTATTGAAAATCAAAAATAATTTATTACAGGGTCCTATCAGAGTCCCAAATTGGAATCTCAAACCATGTGTTGTAATTTAGAAGGGTTAATTAGGGATTTCCATTTCCAAATAAACATATCAAGAGGATGTATAGGCTGGGGAGTAGAATAAAATCACAGAATCATTAAAGATTTGGAAGCATATCTTACTTCTCATAGAGATTGAGGATGGTTAGAAGAAAATGTTCCAATAATTGGTGGATGACTAGTAGTAGAAACTAGTACAGATGCAGATGTAGATCGTAATGTTTAGGATATTGTTGTAGATACGGAAAAATAGTGATAAAGGATAGGAATAAGAAAAGAATGATGCGCCAGAACTAAAGAATTTTAAAAATACATGTAAAGTTATAAAAGCTTGGTAATTTAGGCCATATATATAGGAAAATAATCAACAATGTTTTTAAAACATGGCCATCTTTGATATAATGTGATGTTATTGGTGTGTCATGATCAATATCTTCTCTATAATGGATTTGATTAATGGAGTCAAAGGATAAATTTTGAGATATCTTACAAAATATTGAAACAGACTTTTCAAGTTTAATTGAGTTTAAATCATGTTCATACAACACATTCTTATACGATTAATTATATATTTTTCTATTTGGATTCATTAATGGTTCTTCACTCACCGCGTCATAGTGTTTCTCACCATGTGCAACAACATCAATCTAAATATGATTCCAGATATCCCTAACAATTTATCTTAGTATATAGATTTACTCATATATTATTATTTTAATTAGTCCATCATCTAGAAAATTATATATAAGGGATAAAATTATGTTCTCTAGAAGGTCTAGTGATTACAGAAACATTTCTAATATCCATCTCAGTTATCATATATAATATATTTTATTAAATAGTTGTAATATATCCTTGGATATTTTTTACTTTATTTATAAAACTCATAATGTCATGTGCCATATGATCTAACACGACCAATTTTTATGGATGTATTTGAGAAAAAAATGAATAGTATATGTATCATACTTTTCTTATCAAATTCATTTTCAATATTGATATTTAGAAAGACTTATTTCAACAATTCTAGGATATCATTACTCAACTAGAAAATATTATATGAAAGAATAACTAAGTTAAATGGAGTAGTATATATTTAATGTTTATCATGTGTAGATGAAATATATGGAGTCTTACTAGATGAGCTAGTAATGGGGTTAGTAGTGGAGTCATCAAACTCAACCTATAATGGTCTCAACAAAGATCTCTATTTACCTAAAAAGATACGTAGACTCCTATCAACATATTGATTTGAACTATATGATTATGAAACAATCATAAACACTATTCAGGGAGAATAATCATAATTTTGAACACAATGAAATTTAATATTAGTGTCTTGTACTAAATAGGATTATATAATTAGTTCTATAGTAGTAGATTCAATGAGTTCTATAAAATATATATTTTAACCTTCCATTGGGGAACTAGAGAAGATGAAGACTAGACGACCATCTATAAGGTAATAGTAATGACAGAAATATATGACCACTTGTTCTGGGTTGGAAATAACCATTATCATATTCATCACTCTTATCATTATCATTTTGAATATTAGATAAATATACTCTAAATGATGGATTAAAAGGATATGAATATTCCCTAGAATGTGTTGAATAAAAAATAAGGGTTTCAAATATTTCAATCCACGTATGAATATAAGCAAATAGAAAATTATCTTAAAAAATATCTGATCTAGTGAGGATCAGTTCAAAAAGAAAAAATCTTTTCATTTTCACCCCCACTATATTTTATACTCCCTCCCTCAATAATTTATACTTTTTATAACATCAAGGTCTTTTGAAAACTCAACATTAGGAGAGTAGTCCATTCTCTCTTAATAAAATATTTTGGCTTCTATAATTACATAAAAAATATCTTAATATCTAGTCCAAAAATTAGTGTAAATTTATTCAATTTTTTTGTCTTGATCCATGCCTATATCAATTTCATCCCTTTGTTTAGTCAAGTTAATAATAGAACTAAAACTTTTATAAAGAATATCATCATCCTCTACGTAAATAAATTTCAATGGATTAGAGTTAATTTTTATTATCTTCCATGTGTTTTTTCTTAAATAAATAAAAATATATTGGATTGGATTTTCTACTCCCATAAGAATAAATAATTTTTATTTTATCAAATATAAAATAAAATTTTGGTAAGGAAGAGTGTTAAATCTCAATGAGGTCATACTATTCTCTTTTATATACCACATAAAAATCTAGAATGATTTTAAAGTATCCTATTATTATCTAATATATAAGAAATAGGTCATGGTGGATATTTTTACAAAAAACACCCATTATAGGTTAGGTGGTATACTATATAATCATCAACACCATCCTACACACTAGATTTAATTCAATTTCACTAGGCTGTATTTTGGTTCTATCCATGGTGAAATCTTTTAAAAAATTTATAATCTCAATTTGTGGATGTTTTTAATAATAATAACAATGTTAATCATTATAAACACTAAGACATATTACATTTAATCATTACCCTAAACAGTTGATAGAATCACACATTAATTCTCTTCAAAAAATGTTCAAAGAAGATCTCTATGATCTCTTATTTAAAATGAAAAATTCATATTTAACTACTTCACTAATAATGAAAATAAATGTTTATTATCATCTAGAAAATAATATTTCTACCTTTGTCAAAGAAATACTCTCTAAAATAGATATTTACATTACCTATACAATTAAAAATGTACTTACTAATTTTACATGACATAACATGATAACATATACATATTCATGAATTTTCAAGACATATTAGTTCTTGACATTGATCTTTTATAACAAATAAAATCATTAAAATAATCATCTTAAAATTTTTTCTTAATATTTACCACTCACAACTAATATTTATGTGCCAAAAATTTAGGGGTTTTCTCATGGCTGAAAAACTAGATTCGATACAAATTGAAAAAATTTCCTGGTGATTTTTCATATAGTTATGAGTATTTAAGAAATTTGTTATCAATATATAGTACCTCAATATAATAAAAAAATAAAATATACTTAAAAATCATAAAAACACATAAGATATAATTAATGGAAATATCTTTATTAAACATTACTTATAATATTCTTTTCATTACGTAATAAATGAAAAAAATGTTATAATAGATAATTTAAACATATTAGATAATTCTTAACTCATGTATGTTATAATAAAATCCACTATAATTTATAATATTTTTAAACAATTAAAAATGTTGATATTTTGGGCTAATGGATTCTTGGGTTGTATCCCCTTTGTAAAAATGGTCTCTCAAAAGGTGAAGTATTTATCAATTTGAATTTTCCAAGAATAGAATATAGGATTCATGGAAATATTAATATTAGCTGTATTTCTATATTATATAGTGGAATTCTGTAATTGATATCTATAGTCTATTATTGTGTGGTTCAACTGTATAATATGTGCACAAAAACTTCATAATGTTATGTATTCAACTTCTAGAAAGTAAATTTCAATAGAATTTTGTTTCATAATACACCTTGATACTAGATAATTTTCTATCCGATGAAATGTTCTAGAGGTTCATTTTAAATCTTACTTAAAACCACCAAAATCTTAATTTAGACAACTAATTAAATCCAAAGTATAGAGAATGTAATAAAATAGTCATAAATTAGTTTTACATTTTTAGGTTTTTGAAATTCCATTCAATAGAAGATAAATTAGAATCCCTAGTATATGAATGAAAACCATCAAACCAAAATAGAATAATAATTATATTATTCCATTTATTATCAATATAAATTAAAATCCTAACCACACAACTATAATATTTTTGGACATCAAGTTTACGAGTTTCATTACTATCCAATTTATGGGTGGTACTCATTACAGAATCACATAATATAAAACTATAAAATCAAAATTATTTTAAGTAACCCTTTATGTAATTATTATGTTGTTTAATAATCCCTTTTTAATTTAGATGGATTTTTAAACCTAGAAAGCATTTAAATTTACTCATTATACCCATTTAAATTTTATTTTTTATTTTTTAGTATATTTAGTGTATAATGAACTTCATGAAGAAAAAATAATAATTTATTCAACATATATATTTTTTAACTATATTGTTCTAAAATAATTTTGATAAATATGGTAGGATCAGAAAAATATTTTGTGAAACCATTTGAAATAATAATATTGTTCATCATATCATAAATTGATCTTGGATATTATTTTAAAACAAATTTTTTTTATTTAGTTTGAAAACATCATTTAGAAAATGGCTACTTTGAAATATAGGGGTTGTTCAACCATAAAATCCATAGTAATATACCCATAATGAAAATAACTCCTTACATCCAGTTGATATAATTTTGAATTTTGATTTCATGCACTTGATAATAGTATCATAATGTTATGAAATCTATCTACTAGAGACATAGTGTCCCCAAAGTCATTATATTATTCCTATACCTTCTTGTGAAACTTGTATATCTTTATTTTTTATAATATTTCCATATTCAACAAACTAGTTCCTATATACCCATTTATCTCTAGTGGTCAAAAATACTCTAGGTCTATGAACTAGTTCCAATACTTAATTCCATTCATATTAATTCCGTTATTCATGCATAGTTATCACCCAATGTTCATCACTATTTACCTCAATAATGTTCAAGAGATCAGTCTATGAAAAATTATAGATGTTTGATCTCATTTCTCTTTGATGTCGATGTTTGAGTTCCTATATTTAGACATCTAATTATAATATATCATGGATGGTCTCTATGGTATGCAATAGTAAAAGGTCTTATATATTCCGCCATGTTTTAGTCATTTTATGGCTTCTATAAAAAATATTAATTATGAGTCTTTTAAATTAAATTAGAAAAAAATCCTTGGTTTTTAAGGTGTTATTAATATTCAAAATCGATAAAACCTCCATTGGGATTTATTCGGAAACATTATGTTCATGTTGATCTACTTCCTAAAATTTAATATTCATAGATTCTTTAACAATAATTATTCTTTTATTAATGACTCTATAGTAGTTTCTGGTTGGATAATTAAAAATAAAAAATCCCACATACCACATAGTTGAAAACATATAAATATTATCTTGTATACTAAAAATACAAACATTTTATCCAAATACTAAGAAATTATTGACATTGTGATTTATTCCATACCACAAATAATATGGAAAATTCTATAAATTTGGTCATATTAAGACTCTATTAATTACATAAAAATATTTATTTATCGATTCATCCCTAAAATTGGTTGTGATTTCATAATTACAAAAAAAAAATTCGGTTTTATTTTAAAGATTTTTATTCTTTATTTTTCCCAGCTTATTTTTTTGAACTATTTGAGGTGTATAGAATTGATGAATATAGATATGTTGTAATATATAAGTTTGAAAATATTTATTTTCAGATCCATGACAATGATAACTTTTGACACTCTTAATGTTATGTTATCAGTGGTTCTCTACTGATTCTCTATTCCTTTTAAAATATCTACAAGAATTAATTTTGAGAGTCAGGAAACATACCCATGTACACATTGAATAATAATAAACAATTATATATGTGTAATTATTTAATATTGAAATGGATAATTAAGATTGTCCAAGAAAGTGCACATAATATTATTATTTTTATTTAGATGTTGAAACCTCATTATTTAATTTGAAATAACCTTTATATGTCATTGCATATTAAAAATGATTTCACACTATATGTTTTGGGAAAAAATATTAAATACATCATTGACTATCAATTTTTTGGTTAGATATATAAGAGAGTTTATATTATACTGTCCTTATCTCCTAAATGAAAACTGTAATTCAATATCAAATAAATTTAAACAAGAAACAGATTGATATAATAATGAATTTATATTTATCGTATAATAATTATCATTTCTCAAATAAGTAAACAATGTGTTAAACATAGAACCATATATTTTAAAAACATAACATAGAATACATCATCACACATTGTGATATTCTATTAAAATTATATTTTAATCAATAGAAAAATTAATCTTCATAAATTAAACAATATTTAGTGTTATCAACAAGAACTTGGACAACCATTTTTCCTTTTCCAATGTCACCTCATGTGACACAACTACCATCTAAATAGGTCAGTATTTAGATTCATGAGAAGCCCCATTTCCTAGTGATTGGTACACCCATTACCCAAACAACGTATCTTTGTATATGATATTTTCAATCATGCATCCTATAATCAATTAAAATTTAAATTATTTTTATACCATGATCTATATGGTTATATAATGTGTTATAAATAAATCTATGGGATTAACAAAATATAAGAAGGAATTTGTCCCATATTATTTATATGATTTAAAAAATTTAGAAAAATAATTTTTCATTGGTCCATATTATATTGATTCATATTTAGATTTTACAGCATTATTTTTTATTAAATATAAATTTACATAATTTTAAGATAGAATGAAATTATTATTATAATTCTTTTTTAGTATAGGAAGAAAAATAATAGAACCTCCTGGTTTGGGAACAACATAACAACCACAGATTTTATAAAGGGAGTCATATTTTATATAAAAACTTCCTATACCATTCTTTATATTCTTATTTATTAGTTTTAAATCATTATTTTTTTGGGATGAAGTAATTTTACTTCTCCTTAAACAAAAAGAACATTTTTAATATAATTAGATAAAGAAATTTGTTTCATGGAATTATTTTACTTATATTTAATCTCATTTAAAGAATCATCCTACATATTGAAATATTCAAGTAAATATTCACTGGAAATATATTTTTCATCATGTTTTTTAATATTATAGTTTTTATAAATAGTATAATATTAGGTATTACAGACACTTATATCCTCAGATTTATTTTCCATAAAAACAAATTGAATCCCTTTCAATATTGTATTCTCCATTTGAATCAGAGTCACTACATATATCATCAAAATCACTTTAGGTTTCATTCATGTATATTTTTGAATTTATTACCTCTTATGTTATATTATTTATTATGTTTCTTTTTCATCCAATCATATTTTATGTGTCATTTTATTTTAAACTCATATCTAGTCAATTAAATATCATTGAATTTCTTCTAATATACTTTCTCACAATACATTCCCATAAAGTTTTATTTCCCAAATAAAATTATATTTACATATAATTTCATGAAACTCTTAGATATATGATCTATTTATTCATCACCATTACTATCACCCTCACTTCCACGGGCTCTCTCTTTTTACTATTTCATTACATTTTTATAGATATTAATAGATTTTAATTTAATTATTCTTCTAAAAAACATCAACTTTTAAATTGATTTATTCCTCATGAATCATTAATTTTCTTATTAACACATTTATTAGCATCTGGTCAAATAAAATTATTTCTAGACGGATACAATATTTCATATCCATATATCTAGAAATAATTTTAATATTCTCAACACTTATGACATATCATAAATTCTATTTCCTATTTCAGACAGAATGTTGATAATCTCGCCAAACATACTATACATATTTTCAGTCAACTCATCATTCTTCATCAAATATTATATTAATTAAAAATATAAATATTTAACCTCATTTATTTTTTATTCGAAGTTCTTTCCTGAAATACATATTGAGTATCCATGGTTTTACAAAAATTTGAACATGAATTAATTATAATGAATTAAATTTATACTAGTGAATAATATAGATCATTAATTTATTTAATTTTATAAACATAAGAATAATCAGTAACGTCACTCAAATCAGATCTAGTAGCTATATGAAATTTATATTTTTCTCCAATTATGATTCCTAAATCAAAACCAATGCTCTGAAGCTGTATTCTTTTCATAATTATGTATTTATGCTCATGTGTACCATTAAAAAATGGATGTATATTGGTAGTAGTTAAACTTGATTATATTATTATCAATATATATAGTAATTTTGAATTTATAGAAATTTAGTTTTTTTGTGAAACATGGTTATATTTCCCTCAGTATAACAAAATAAATAAACACTAATCTAATATCAAATGTTGGTAAGGGTAAATTAATCAATATGGAGGAGTGAATTGACTATCCAATAAAAGTATATGTGAATTTTCATAAACATATCTTTCATTTTAAAATTCAGTAAGCTAAATAATAAAGTTTATATATATAATTAAACATTTTTTGAATAACATCTCGTAATTTGGATCAAAACATAGTTAACAATATATTATGATTATCCTAATATTTAGATATTACATTACATACATCAAATTCTGAAATATAAAATGTAAAATTTATCTACCAAAGTATAGTTTGAAAAAATATATTTTAAAAACACATTTAAAAAATTGTAAAAATAACATTAGAACACACCATGAAATAATAAAAAACTAGTACATTCACAATAAGAGAGATACTCATCTTCAATTAAATTTCGACATATGAAATGAATATTTATTATAAAATAAAAGGTTAATCCATGGTCAGGTTCTGGTATAGGTTACAACAGTACACAAGGCGGTCCAGGCCAATACACTGCCTCTACCAATGTTATCGTGGGAGTGAGAATAAGAAGTAAATAAGTAGTTAGAATATCTGATTAATATTATATTATCTATAATATAATGTTTCTTAAACATTATAAGAAAGTTTAAGATCATATCCAATTTAATAATGACCGAGATAATGATAAGGGAAAACAATTTGACATAATGATAATTTAATTTAAGTGGTTTTTTATAGATTCTTATTCCTTTATCAATGTCTTATTTTACATTGGGGATGATATTCCATGAAATATGGATGCTCTTAGATCATACAAAAAATTATCATGAAAATAGTCTATCAATTACATATCTTTTTTTCCATGCTCATAAAATCCATCTATTTTTTCCTTCTATATAATCCTTAAATATCCGAAACCATATAATTTTATAAAAAAAATAATCCTATATAAGTAGCCATTATGAATGAATAATTATGAATAATTTAACTCAATATGATATGTTGTAGAAATTAAAGACTATATCCCAAAATTTTTTATACAACAATAAATGTGGTATGAATAAATTATTTTAAAATATAATTCTTAGTTTTTAACATGATATATTGATGTGTAACTCATCCTATCATCAATATTATCTAAAACAATGAGTTAAAATATTGATTATATTCCTTGATAACTCATATGGCAGATTGATATAAACATTCTGTCCGTTCATTACATTATAAAATTATACGTACCTAAAAACCAACTTCAATTAAACACATGATCTCATCATCACCAGGAAAAAATAATATTATCTAATGTGGTCACATAACATCTTATTTTTGTGGTTTGAAGCTTTCAGGAGACTCCAAAATTTCTTCATAATTTCCAATCATTATATAAATTCAAATAAAATATGTTTTCTCTCTAATAGAAAATGATATTCCAAAAAATTAAAGAAACTATGTGGAAAATTAATGGTTGATGTAAGGTATATAGTTTTTTATGTAGTTGAATTGGGAGTTAATGAAAGATCAATCATTATCAATCAAATGGATGTGCATCGGAACCAATTATCATGTAGTTGGTTTATTACGTTGAAATATTTTCATCACGGTTGATCAGATAGTCAAATGGTTGATATATTTATCATATAGTATTTGTAATACATTGTTCAATTTTTTGATCCATATTCATTCATATGTTCAATAAAATTAACCTTAGTGTTTATAGAGAACATTATTAACTTTCACTTCTTTAGAATCACAATGGATACTATAGCTTGATTTCAATTATATTCACTTCATGAATTTGGATAATTTTAAAATTTCTTATAGAAATATCTATCTTCCATAAAAAAAATTAATGATTTCAAATACTTTAAAATTTTTTTTGAATTTTTTATTGGAATTTCTATAATTATAGTACAATTAGGTCTAGGAAGTCAACTCTTTTGACGTAAAAGTCAGTTCCTTGATATGTATATAGTATTTAATTTTTCTATTCTAATTATTTATTAGATCTATGATGGATGAATATCTATGGTATTGAAAATATAACAAAATGAGATTTTTTCTGCTAATACAACTTACCATAAATATAATATTATAGAATGGATTCATTCATCTTGATAATTTTTTATTACCATGAATCTTCTTTTTGGGATCTAGTTTATCCACAATTACATATATATCTAAACCTGGATCAATCATGTATTTCTAATAGAATATATATTGATGTATCTTTTTGAATATTGTGTATACATCATATTCATCATGTACTACTTTCAAACAAATCAATTTTGGATTATTGTCTCAATTGATTCCTAAATTAACCTGTAAGAGCCCTTCTAGATTTTATAACAACTTATTAAAATGTATTTGGATCATAATTAATATCCCACTCCTCAATGATGAGATAATTAATGGATTGATATTTTTTTATGGGATTTTCCCCCACTCATCCATACTTAGGTTATAGTTCTTAGAGGAACTTTCATTGGATCCAGATAGAGGGTTCCCTACAATCCCATAGATCATACAGATCATGAAGTTTCTCTATAATTAGAACATCATTTTCAATTTTCACATATTTATCCCTTCATTATCCATTAGTTTTATTTAATGTGAACATGTTTTCTTAAAATTTTGAAAGAATTTCACAATAAGGGGATCTAAATTCATGGATATGATGAGATGATTTCCACTTATTTTATGGGATTATGGCTTAAGGATCAAAACTGGATACCCCTTATAGAAAAATAATATATTATGGTTGAATTTTCCTTATATTGGAGAACTTATTAGCTTTGAGTCTATATTTATTTTTCACTGAGATTAATAATTAATTTGATACATTCATTCACAAAATTCCGTAAATTTAATGTATAAATTGGTACATTAATAGAAATTAAATTATATGTTTTTTCATTTTGAAACTACTTAATTTTACTATTTATATCAACTGATGATAATTTTTATTTTCAAAAAGAATTAAATTGGTATATATCACCATAATGAAATCCTTTATTCCTTTTGATGAAGTAATTTTAGATTTTTTGATATGATGATGAAAAAAATTCATGTATATGAAGTGAGAGCCTTCCAGAAACTGTTTTAAATGCCACATGCTGAATAAAAATTGATTTTAGATTCAATAATTAAATCCTTGAATTGTGATTTTTTACATTATTTATTAGGGAATTATTATATATTTAATTAAATCAATGTATATTGATTATATATGGGGAAAATTTGATATTTTTTAACATAATGAAATGGAGGGTTTGGGATGATGTGATATTGATTAGGGAACTAATATCTACAAAGACATCATGACCATTTGCATTATATAGCTAAAAATATATATAGAGGGGTTATATGTTCTATAATATATTGTTTCATTGATCACTATTATTTAGGAAAATTACTAAATGGTAGTTTGAAAATTCATTCTCCAAGTCATAGGCCTAAACAAAAACTAATACAATATCCAACATTTTAGGATTTTTATCAACTCTGCTGAAGGCCTCTCTATGATTATTGTCTAGTTGTGGAATGTACAATTTTGATATTTCCTAGTGTTAGACAATATTTACACAAAACATTTATGATAGAAATTTTATCATTATCTAAACTGAACCATATCTTATCCTACACATGACATAAGCTTAAGATATTGAGATAATGAATACCCTGATGAATGGGGAGGTACATTCATTGTGTTTAGGAAAATAGACCAAGAAATAATTTGTATTTGAGATGGGTAATGTAATTTTGTTTTGGTTAAAAGGAAAATCAAATTGATATGGTATCAATGGGATCCTGATATCATAAAATTAGGTTGTTTCATAGGATAACCTTACTATATTATAATTCTATTAAAATCATCCACATGGAAAATAATCTCTAGGACTGGATTCATAATATTTTTATAGACATCGATTTGGAATCCTTGTTCCAAGAAACATATTCAATGAGAAAAGTTAAAATAACTTATTTTATAGTGTCCATATTTTCTTTATATAATATTATCATTTTAATGATGTTGACCTATGTTTATTAATATTCCTCATATAAAGTGTGTACCAATAGGAAGTTTTGTTCCCATCCACTAAAAACTAGGCTCAGGATATACATATGACTATAAATTATTTTATATATGCATAAAGTATGTCATCATTATTTATAGTATTTGAATAATACCTACATCATATTAGTGAAAATGTGATCTTTGGTATGTGCCCACAAGGTTAGTAGTGGGAATATGGTTTATGACTAGTCAGTTTAGTCATGTTCGGATAATGGAATACATACACTTATTAGACATATGAGTGATTAAAAAAATACAAAAAATGGGATTATTATTCAAAAACAAATTTTCACTCTCATAATTATTTAGTCGGCATGGAAATTGCATGTTTCATGTCTGAAATAAAATTTGTCAATGTATTACTTTAATCACCAAATAAATTTCAATAATATGTAATTAAAGATAATCTTTCTTCAATAGTATGCTCCACCATCCTAAGAAAGTGTATTTAATTTGGGTGTCAATTATGAACTACCTCATCAGATTTTATAACTATATTAATGTGAACATGTTGTGTTTCATGCCTAATAGGAATATAAAAAATGTTTTTGAAGTAAAAAAGGAATACGGTATCATCCTATCCATAATATGAATCCCCTTTATTTCATGTTGGTATCTTGTGTTTTAAGTAAGTGACACCATTCTATTGTTCTTGAAGTTGGAGATTATATAAAAGTTCCACCAAAATACGGACTCGTTCAAGATATAAGGATGGAATTTCTATTTTCTTATAAGAAATAATGGTTCATTCTATATTTAAATCCATGATTTTTTATTATAGTACTACTAATTGATATTTTCTCTCTGTATAATAAATTGTGTATTAAATTTTTTATTTATTATATTATTCTACGAATAATTTTTCTTACCTGTTTGGGATTAGTGCGGTGAATAACACATACTTCATGTTCTATAAATTGATTTTAGATGTTTTTCCAATAGAATGTTTATTTTCTTGGATTTTTTTAAGATCCTAAATTTGGAAATAAATTTAATGACCCAATCATTCTATATATATCTTTAGTTTTAGGGGTCGGTAATTCATATATTACTCATCATGGATTTAATCTTATAATATTATTTTGAAAGAGGTTTTACCATAATGAATGAAATCTATATTCAATGTTATTATACTATGGGATAATGTGTAATTCATGTTTTTTTAATGTATGTGAATTTGTAATCCATTATCCATTCGAGGGTTTGCAATATAAAGACACGCATTATATAAGAATGGGTGAGATAATACACTTGATCACATGTACTATTAATGTTTGAAAATATATGGTTACCATAATTTGATGATAGAGGCAAATAATATTCCATTCCAAATATAACATTTTATCTAGATATTTGGGTGAATGATATTTTTTCAATCACCAATTTTTGAGTTGTGAAATCCTAAAAAACATTAACAGTAGATATTTCTACTTTCTTTATTAGGGTATATATTAGGTGAAAAAAATGATAAATTTGGTAGATTTAATTCTGGGGAAAATCCTAGCACTCTAAATTAAATAATTTCATCTAGAAATGTGATCATTAACTATAGATTTTTTTTATAGGATGTTCCCCTACTAAGTAATAATATCTATTCAAAAAAGTTAAATTAGAATAAAGGTATTTTTTCCTCATGAACATTATTGGTATTTGGGGAATTCCCATATAAGAAATCAACAGTGATAATTTGGTGTCTCATTATTATTTTTCACAATATCAAGAAAATTCCTCCAAAGAGGGGAGAATTTTCATTTTATTTATAAGAGGGTGGGTTTAAAAAAGTGTGGTTTATTTTCTCTTATATTTTTGAATTGTGATAGCAAGTAGTAAAAATAAATGTATATGGGGACTTTATGTTGGAGGTTTCTACTGAAATTGAGTTCATAATAAATCCCTCTCCATTTATGTATTATTGGTATTTTTTTTAGAAAATATGATTTTATATGTTTAATACCATTTTTTCATTCATAAAACTCATCAATACCAATTAGAATGATTCCTATTGGAGTATACCTAAAGGTTAGAATTTCGTAATCAACAATAGTATGGTATGTGACTTCAGATTAATCAATATAATATTCATATATATTATCTCAATCAACATTAATTACTAAACAATAATTTTTCTAAACCATGGACTCCTTATATAATTTACTATTTATTAATTATATATTTCATTCTACAGGATTCTACATGGAATGTAATTATAAATGTGGTCTCTTCTACTTCTATACAACTTCATCCATGTAAAAAACATGTTAATTATAAATATTTGTTGGGGGCCCACAATTCTCTGTAATCCCTAGCTACTTTTAAAGAGGTAATAACACTACTGATCTCTTGTTTATTTTCTCTATGTCCATGTGCAGTTATGATGGATGAGAAACATAATTACACCATCCCAATCGGAAGGGGTTTTATAAATTGTTGAAGAAATTCCTCCCCCACTATAGGCTTGGGATTGACCAATGTTGTTAGTGTAGCTAAGGTTACTGCCTCTTTTTCTTCTCAATCCTGAATTCCAGTAAACTCTAGATGTAGAAATTTATTTTATACGTTCCTCCAACATATCCAGTTTTAGTTATGAGGGAAACTCCTTGGGAGTTGGTTTATAAAAAATGTGATTTAACTAAATAAAACATGACCTTTTTTATATGTATTTTAAAACAAATGAAACTATTAATGTATCAATATCTTTAATTTCATCACTTTTGAGTCCATGAGGTTGTTTAAATTGTTTTGGATGACTAATTGGTATATTCTATTAATTTTAAGGTATTTTAAGTGGTCAAAACATTTCATAGCCCCTCATTTTTCATTTATAGGAGATATTTGGATTGAAATATAAAAATCCTCACGCTATCAAACAAGGAATATATTTTGAAGGGTCATATACGTTCCCCATAACCAAAAGGAATATATGGTGTTTTTACTCATCAAGTACACAATGTAATATTATAATATATTGTATATAAATATTCCATTGGAATTTTATTTTTCCCAGAATTTTTATATCCTACAATTTAAGGAGTAATGAGGTCAAAAAGCATGAATTTATAGTAGGAATATTAAGGATTTATGTATATAAAGTATATGGTATATTTTTTATAATAATGTATATTAATGTTCATCATGTATTATGGTGATGGAATGGAATGTAATATTCCCCACATGTTTAGGCATTATATATTGTGTGGTGAAAATGGATAATATGTTATCGATATTTTTCCATATTCCAATTAATCAAACATCTTATTTATATAGGTTTCAAATTCTAGTGATGATTCACCTATATTTTCATACAAATGTAATTTTATATTATATATTTATTAGGAAGGGTCAATAATAATTAACAATATTCTACATCATTAAGGATTAAATATTTTTAACCATGTAAATAATATGGATTTTCTTTTTATAAAATATTCTTTATGTGGTAGAGCATTGGTGTTAGATGAAAAATATACATTACATAAGTTCTCGATTCAAGAGGAACACATAGAAGGAATTTTACCTGATTTATGTTTTTGTATCCCCTAATTGGTTTTTGGTTGGTGATAGTCACATTGACTATTACTCTTCAATACCGAAGGAGAATTTCGTATATATTGTAATTTGGTTTCTAATACGTATATACCTTAAAGGGTTATAAAAAACATGATACATATCCTTTTAAAATATTATAAAATGTTTAAATCAAGTTATTGAATATAATATAGGTTATGAAATATCATGTTATGGATAATTATTATCTAAATTAGGTGGATCCCCACACTAATTGGTATGGTGATTCGGAGAAGTCCAATACAGTATATAAATGTTGGACACATTATATTTATTGATTTTTTTGAAATATAATGGGAATTATCACTATTATGTAAGAACTCAATAATATGGGTGATATTAGACACTGTGTCCACTTAATCATGCACATAAGATATTTGGGGCCTCCTAGCTATAGTAATATTCAATTCTTATTGGGTTTCCATTTTGATTGTTTCAATTCATGGTGAATTAATATTAATTTTTGGGAGATGTGGTTCCTTAATAAAATGATTATTTCATGTTCCTAAAGTGGTATTCCTCCTTAGTACTAGATTACCCAAATTATGTATATAATTTGGGCTTCATTGATCAATATTTCAAATGTGGTGGGGGGTATTTCTATGTTTCAAAGATGTTAATGGGTAGAATACCAAATAGGTTACTTGTGAGTGGATTTTTGGATATAGTGACATCCACACTATCCTATGTCATGTAAGGGATATAGGAATTTTATAGACTGATTATGAGACTCATGGAATGTCTAAGAGTGATGACATAGACCACATACTCACTCCTAAATCACTATAACATTTATTTCTAATGTGCAATTATCCCCTCTGTACTATATAATGTATTAGGGGTCATTGGGATCATGTTATCATTTAACAGTAAAAACTATTTGTATTTAGGGATGGGTAGGAAATAAGGGGCCTAAATTCAAAAAAATAACGGTTGAGGTAGAATCCATAATATTGGAAATTTAGGTATGGATGGCCATGTAAAAATTAATTGGTGTTATAGGTATTATGTAACATTAAATTTAGAGAAATTACTTTTAGTAGCCATAAAATCATGTTTCCCACTTGAATACATTGGGTTATAGAGAATTTATGAAATGAAAAATGATTCACATCAATGAATCTTCTAGGATAATAAATTATAATTGATCAATCTCATTCATTGATACATTGTTTCATTCCAAATGCTCATATTTATTTTTTTATGATTACCTTTGAACAAAATTATAGTCGGCTTACATTCAAAAATTAGTTGTTCATTAAAGTATACTAATGGTTCCTGGGTATTTCACTATAAAACACAGATGATAAATTCTTAATTAATGTAACTATGAATATTACTTTATATCTTGAGTATCTATTGTTGACTTATGTATTTTTTCTCTAATTTTTTTTTCTAACAATACCATTTTTTTACTTCACCTACAACAATTTATATTCATTTCTTTCAATATATAATTATTATTTCATGTGGATGTGTCTGTTTGTGGGATTCTATTAATTATAGTATCTAATTTAATATATTAGATCCCAATAAAATTTAATGTCATCCCTCTAGCTATTTTATTCTGCTACATTTTCACCCCAAGAAACGTATAGTTATCTAGGTCTTTACTATTGGATCAATCTATTGGAAAACCCCAAATAAGAGGGTCTAGAAGAAGAACCTTTTAGGAGTAAACCATGTTCTAGTTATTGTACCAGAGTATCATTTCATCTAGGAAGTATTAATGGTTATGAAAGTATTTCAGGGAATATTGGGAATCCTAAATCCCGTAATTGATATTTTTTCAATCCAGGATGTTATAAATGAATAAATAGGGATTATTAACTTGTCAAAAAAATTATTCTTATTGACTTATTAATATTATATGATTTTTTTAAAATGAATATACTTGGTAATATACCAAAAAATATGGTTATTCACGAGTTTAATGCCATCATAGAACAATGAATTGTTATGGGACATAGCAGTTTAGTTGGAGTTAGGATTGGCCCATAATAAGGGTGTTTACATATCCCTATAATAGGGATAACAATTTATGTTCTTAGGTTCCTTTTATCTAGGAATGTTATACATTTTATTATATCATTATTATACCATATTTGTTCTATATATCTTTTATTATAATGGAAAAAATTTATGAGTTTTATTGAAGCACCACAATGACAATTTTTCATATAGTTTAAGCTTGTTTGGGTAGTACTATTTTCATGTAGTTAATGGTCATTCTATGTGTACAACTAGTGAAAAATATCCCAGTAATGGGTTTTTATGGATCCTAATATAATTGTGAATATTATGGTTGGGGATTACACGGGATTGGAGGTAAAATATTATTCATCTCCCATATATTGACAACTAAATATGATGAAGAATTTTCTAGATGAATGGGTGATGTAGAATAATTTAAGTACGTTTGGGGCTTACACTGAACCAATAAAACATTTATAGATATTGATAATTAATGATTATATTATAGCTAACGATATTCTTGAGATATATGAAGGCATGTTTAAAGTAGTCATGATGAGTTCATTAACCAATTTAATGTCTCTGTCATTCTCCATATGGTTGAATACTCCTTATCAAAGTGATACATGTGAATAACCAATCATGCATACAAAAATATTACATAAATTTACATAATAATAATGAAATTTTACAATAAATCACACCCTAGAACATATAGGTTTACTTTCATTAGAGGTGAGATTCCTAAAATGACATTTTATAATAAATTTTCAACATATTTCGCCAATAATATTTATAGATGATTCTCATATGAACACCATATACATAATCAAATTCTTTATTACCTAGATAATGGAAAATTTATAAATAGTTACTTCACACACAAAATATAGTTAAACATAAGTGACATCAATCAAAGAATACATGTAATCATAAGATGAACATCTATGCATGAGAACATAATAACAGCACCTGAACATAAAAAAAGGGAATTATACCTAAAAAACATAGAACATAAATAAAAAATAAAAACATAAATAATTTAAAATGATCTTAAATAATTGTTTATTAGACTATGGAATCATGAGTTATTCATAATGTCCCATGAACGAATAACATTTTACAATGAAAACAATGAAATTTGAAATAGAAATTAGTATTTAAAATGAATTCTTATGTCAAGGATCACTATGAAGACCATCACCACATTGTGTATAATTTCTTATAGTTGATTAGGGTTATATTCCTTTACCATGAAATTTGGGATTGGTTTTAGTCACATATCCAATAAATGTCATTTAATGAGATATAAATCATTAACCAACTCATTGGAGGAAATAGTGATTCAATTTTGTCTAGTAAAATTATGAAAGAACATACATATTTGTGCCACATTAAGATAATAACATTACAATTATATAATATCTTAATTAAACCTTTTTAAATAAATTATTTTAAAGAAAATTTTCAGAAAACATGATCATAAAAAATATATAAAAATAAACTATATGTTAGAATTAATGTATATAGCAATTGAATAAAATAAAAAATAATAATATTTTTAAATTGATGAAAAACACATTAGAAGAAAAATATAATTTTTTTTGGAAAATAAGTTGAAAAACCCAATATATTACTTAAAAAATGTACTTTTAAAGGAATTAACTTATAAATTAATGGATTTCTAAAAATAATTAGAAATTAATTTAAATTTCATTGTTGAAATAAGAAAATATGTAATAAAATTTCCATAATGAAAAGTGGTCAAAATTGTGGGACACATTTATAATATGGATAATGATATAGAAATATTCCATACAATGGAAGGAAGAGTGCAAATGGTATATATTAAAAAATAATTCATTTTACCACTTTATAATAAAATTTTAAAAAAATTGAATTATATATTTATCAATTATAGAAATAGTAATAAAGATATGCAAAAAGAATATGAAAAACAAGGACATGAAAGAAACATTATTTTCAAAAAATCCAAGATAAACCTAGTTCATCATATAATCATTATATCATACAAATTGTTAACTAATGGGTGGTATGGATTGAATACAACTAAATCATATATGTAGATATATGATAATAAAATGAATTGATATATATACTGATACTACATTTAAATTCAACTAGTAAACATTTAGATAGAGATAATATCATTTTTAAATTTAGGTAGGAAAATAATCCCATACATCTTTGGTAATTACTTATTCAAAATACCTTAATATGGAGAGATTTAGATAGATTTATAAATTCATCGGATATAGTGAAAAGTTTTAGAAATGTAACCCATAGGTCATAAAATACACAACCCAAATTAAATATATGATGAATATTATATATACCTAGGATTATCAAACATAGATATTACATAATTGTTTATGAACAATTACTACATTACACAAACACGTGCCTGAGGCTCATAAAAGTATAATGCATCTGGTAACATGGGAGCATAAAAACTAGTTTATATATGAACTAAATCATCTCCCACTAAGTCCTTAATATCTTGAACCCTTATAATAAATATCATACATAATAAATTATTTCATGACCCTTGAAAAGGAAACATATGTAAGGGTGATCGTAGATTATTGATAACGGTAAATAAAGGAGATACATAATAATAACCCTAACATAAGGGTATGATAAATGAAAATAGAATTTTGAAACCATACCATTCATATAAAAGACCACAATAATGAGTAATGGAAAAAGTATTTTAATATCATAAGACATTAATTATAATATAATCAAATAAAATGATTCATGAGAGCCTAACATTGGAAACGAACATAGATTTGGTGGAATATACATAACCATTGAAAATAGTTTCCCAAGTACTCAAGGCTGACTTCAGAGGCTATCATTGTGGATTGGGTTTACTGACAAACCCATATTATATTCAAGGATTACTTATAAGACCACCATAATGGACAATGACCCTTATGGATCCAGGTTAACTCCCTCTTCCAAACATGTCTATCTAACAGGATATTAATATATATCCAATGCATTGTAACAAGATATATGTAACACCCATTATATAAATAAAAACATATTTATGTGTTAAAAAATATCATAAAAATTATTCATTTCATACCCCATGAAATGAAATGGAATTTATACACATTTCATTATACCGTAAATAGTGGAAGAGATATATGTTTTATAATCATTTCTTCATTTTATCTCAACATAACCCATGGAAAAATATGTTGGATTCATAATAATTTTTTCATTGTATAACCCAAGAAAGATAAATAGGTTTCATAGAAATATAATCATAATTCACCATACATAGATATAATATTAATGTAATCCTTTGTTCAAATCCATAGTAATGAATATATAAAATCAACAGGGGTGGCCTTAGATGGAAATTGATTTTGAAAGATCATTTAAAACATTTAATGGTGAAAATATCATTTTCCACTTTAAAAAATATATATTTTATTTTAAAGATAATTAGATATAAAAATAATGTTGATAACATAGAATGAAAACATGTAAGAATATAATAGTTTTGATTATTGGAAGATTATTTCATTTCATACATGTTAAAAACTATTCTAGTCACATTTTCTATAAAATTTAAATGAGCATTGTTTAGAAAATGACATGAATATTCAATTCTAAAAAATTCATTAAAATTTATAAAATGGGTAAATATTTATTTTAAAAATCATATTATAATAGTAATTAATTTGTTAATTTTATTTAAAAAAGATTGTTTTGCAGAAAATGGATTTCTGACCAAATATATTAATCAAGTTGGATTCTCATAAAAATATTTTCCTAATCTGACTAAGTCCAAAGAGTAAAAATGGTTGTATTAATTTCCTTAATAAAAATAGGTTATTTGATTTTATGAGTTTATGGAGGGATGGATCATAATATTTTCTTCATCAAAAACATAATCATAAACTATGTCAATATATGATGATATTGTATGCTAAAATATTTAAAACTTCGTAAAGCATGAAAAATAATAACCATAATGTAAAATAATTATATAAATCATAAAATATCAAAATGAAAAATAAATTAATTATATTCCATGTAAATTGGGTTGCTCATACACCTTATAGAGGAATATAGGTTAATAACATAACATATGTCACAAAAAGGAGTCTTGGGAAAAAAATCCCTTAACATATTTCTTGAATTAATTTATACATTTTTGAAACATAATTATAATATATTTTAGTAAATTATAAATATATTATTGATCCAGACATATATATCATCTGATATATGATTTACTTATGAATTTTAATTACCTGATCATTAACAATTTCAGGTTTAAGTCATGTTTTAGGTAATAAATTTTTTTATATTAATGTTTTTATATGGATTTTTTTCATAAATGTTTTTATTTTGTATTTTAGATTCCCTTAATTTTATCATGGTCACATAATATATAGAATTTTATAAACGATATAAATATCATATATATTTAGTATATATCAATTTAATGTTATCCTTAAAAGTTGTAGATAGAAAATGAAATACATAATTCATAGAGATGGTATGTTATACATACACATGAACATTGTTTTACTTTTACTAATGAAAATAGAGAAATATAGGTAAATAATATATTCAAATTAAAGACAGTTTTTTTATTTTTTACTTATCACATATTATAGTTAAAAAGAACATTATTTCTATCCACATATATTTTGAATGAGTCACATCACATCACAAGGCAGTAGTCCACTGAAAACCCAAATGACGTTACCATATTCCCATCGAAAGGAAAGTAAAACCGAAAAAATGAAATATTAGAATTCAAAAAGAATAATAAAATTATATATATCATATATAAAAAATTAATACATCATTATAAAAATCAATGAGGTGTTTTAACGGAAAAAATAATGACATTAGATCATGAGGTGATAGTTGGTCATACACATGACTAATGGTTTTGTAGCCCATTTAATGGAATATGAGATGATTGTAGGAAAAACCCATATCATAAAAAATATCTAAATATATGTAATATAATAAGGTTATTATATTATTATTTTTTAATAATAACTGAAGGAGGTGAAGGAATATATAAAATATAAATGGTCGATAAAAATCCTTACCACTTCCTCTTGTAACCACCATATGTTTTATCCAAAATACATTCTTGGTTGAATTTATCAAAAAAATAAGGATTATAAGAATAGAGGAGGGATTTTGGAAATTAATTTTATCACTTATTGGCTAACACAAAAGGGATTTATGGTGTAATAAATAGAGGATATCAGTATCCTTTTATAAGTGAGGTTAGTGTCATGCTTGTAATAGTTTCAATGAAAACGGTGTTCCCATGTTTTCACATACTATAAAGAACCAAAAAATACTATTCTAGATCCTAATATAGGATATGATAGATTCATTTACACAATATATATTTTAATCTAGTTTTTAGGTCATCAAAATTGGTATCCTTTTATATTAACACCCGATAAACCCATTTTTAACCTAACCAATGAAAATATATTTTTACAATTTTACTATTCATTATGGTAGTAAATTTTGTTGACCTTATTAGATAATATAAATTATTTTTATTCCAATAATGGAATAAATTTTAATCAAATTAATAACATAAGTGGTAAATTTAATTTTAAAATTATTCTAGCTGACGTGACCAGAAAGGGGGTATCAAAGTGAAAAATGATCAAACGTTTCAAATGTTTTTATATGAAAATTCATTATCAAACTGATTATATTGAACTAAATTTGATATATATATATATATATATAACTAAACTATTGTTAAATTTTTTACAATTTATAATATAAATTCATATTATATGTAATTTAAAAAAATGATGTTTTTAATTAAAATTCAATTATTTTTCACTATTTATAAAAAATAAAAGTGTTCCTAAAAATACCAAATATTAACCCTAAGATAATTATAAAATTTTGATTTAAAAAGTGAAGTGAATTTTTTTTAAAATTTATTTTATGAAAATTTTCAAAATTATTTTTATTATTATTTACCAAAGAAAATAAAATTCATTTTTTAAAAATGTAGTAATTTCATAACATATAAATAAATGGTAAAAATATTCATTTTACTATGAATATTATTTATATATATAATAAAATTATAATAAATATTTAATGAGTATTATTACTCTTAATATCACCTTTGATTAATTACTAGGTTACAACAGTCATGTTTACATAATTATATAAATAATATATCACAGTATGGATAAAACACAGTGTTTCGTGTAATACACTCTAAACATGTTGTTGTATGTACCAAAATATTTAAAAGTAGTTCAATTTATTTAATAATATTAATTTATCTGAACTCAATTTGTTACATTCTAACCCTATAAAAATGAGTTTGTTTCTTTAAATTAATCACTATGATATATAAAAACAAGGGTAATTCTGAGTCATCATATCCTAAATTGCCCACGTAGATTCTTTAAACTAGTTTTTTCACCAAACATTGAAGTGGTGATTGGTCTTGTATCATATAAAATTATTCTCTAAAATAAATATTCTCTAAATATTATTATTCATAAGAATTATCATCATCCAGTAGTATAAAATCTTGGGTTATTACATATGAGTAGTCATATATGTACTTCCTCATGAAAGATATATTAAAAACATTAGGGACATGAGAGTGTCTTGGTATAAGTTATAGCTTATACACTTCTACCCCATGAAAATCAAGAATTTTAATGGGACTGATATAATTAACTGTTAGTATACATTTTTTTACCAAATATTATAAACTTCTTCCATGGATAAATTCTTTGGAATCCGTTATCAAAAATTTTAAATTCTAGATCACATAAATGATTGTAAGAATAAATTTTATGATGACTCTGAGATTCATTGAAGTGTTCCTAAATTGATCTAACCTTCTCTACCATTTCATTAGTTATCTCATGTCTGAATAGATTTATTTCTCCAAATTTATTCTATAATGTTGAAGCTCAACACATATTTCCATAGTGATATTCAAAAGGAGATATATGAATCATTTAGTAGAATATATTGTTGTATGAAAACTCAACTAGAGGAATTTATTGAACCACTAACCTTTTAAATCAAATTTACATGATCTCATAATTTCCCATATGGTTTTACTCTTTCTCAAAAAATAATCATTTATATGAGGATGATACGCAATGCTAAAACTCAATTTAGTCTCAAGATCTTGTTTAAGTCTTCTCTATAATATTGATGAAAATCTGGAAGATGGGTCACGAACAATGGATTGTGGTACTCATGGAAATTATTCCACATTCCAAATGTATATCCATGAAATGTGATCCATAGAAATATATTATCTTGTAGTGATTATTTTTGATTATATAATTTGGAGATCAAATACAAACCATATTTCATTACCTCTTATAGACATTTTGGGTTGTCCAATATCAAAATTTGTGGTGAAGTTTTATCCATTTAAATTTTATTATGTGTGATGGATGTAACATCAAATCATAATTTTTTCTCTTACTTTTAACTTTATATCATACCAATATTGAGGTATAAATTCTTCTATATCTAAATTCATTCCATCCCATAATGAGTTATCCTTCAAATTTCTATATATTTTCATAATTCAAGGATTAATAAAGAATTTTGAAAAATGAGATACATATAAAAATCATTACATTAATTTATTATGGAAGGAACACTCACATGGTTCATATACCATGACATTTTATCATGATTAGTGTTATTATTATAACCATATCTATCATTATTTTGAAACTCTGCAATATCCTTCTATAACTATTTAATAATTATACAGATTGATGGTCGAACATTCAAATTTGAAAGATAGTATTTCTACAGATAATTTATAATTTACATATTAATCCTTATAATATCTAGAATTAGAGAATCCATTTTATCTTTATCATGGATAGTATAGAATGATCTTTTCCACTCAAAGCGTAGGCCACATCCTTTACTTTCCTAAGGATGTAATGTATTGAGAAGTCATTATCTTTAATATGACCTAAGAATATTTTTATATACTATAATTTTTTTGATGGGTAAAGGTATAACACATCTTCCTTCAATATAATTCCACCATATCATTAAGGAAAAATCATTGTAGATAATTCCAAAACGTGGTTTGGGTAATTTTATCACAAGTCATCAAAATTTATGATGAATAAGCTATAAACATGTCATTATTCGTGAAAACACATCCCAATGACTTCATGGAATACACACTAAAATAAAAACCATTCTCCAATGTAGGTTAATATTTTAATAAGATCATTGACTAATCTTCTCTTTAGTTCCTTGAAATTTTACATCCATTCATCTTTAATTGGAAATATGGATCCCTTTTGAGTGGACGTAGTGTGTATTCTTGATAGTCATCTAATATTTTCCCAAACCAGTCAACAATATCAAGATAATATAAGAAAAAAGTGGTTCTTAGTCACCAATTTATGTCCATTACAACACTAAATAGCCGTAGTCATTTATTGATCTAATAATATACTCTCTCATGGGATTATATAACTAAAAGAAAAACTTTTTTCATCCAAAAATCACAGTTATTCAAATTTTATTATAGTATATTATTCCATAAGATATGTAGAAAAATTATCAACTGATCTTCATACTCTTACATTATCATTTAATAAATTATAATATCATATGTAAGGACTACCAAGAACCAATCAATGTAATGTCTAATTAAACTATTAATTAATGACATTAATATTGTGGGGGAATTAATAATATGAAATGTAATCGAAAAATATTAATATTTTCTATACATTTTATAGATTTAATTCTTGGGTATATTTTTTTTATGAGCATCAATTGATGTTTTCCACAATAATGGTTGATAGTGGAAAGGTATCGGGCTTCCAATAGTTTATCATAAAAGTCATCAATATAATGAAGATGATACTTGTTCTTGATGGTGATCATGTTCATCTCCCAATAATAAATGAAGAGTCACATCAACATATCATTGTTTAAAAAAAAATAAGATAACCCATGTTGAAAAACTTGTGTTAATGAATCCATTTTCAAGGATCTCCTTGAAAAACTTAATTCAATCCTACAAATCAATAATGACCATTCAATAGTGATTTATTATGTTGTTCTAGCACTAGGTATGATTTTTATGGAAACAGAAATTTTTTGATTCAGTGGATACTAGTAATACGTGATGAAAATACCTGAACAAATTCCTGAATAATAAGAATACAATCTATGTTGAGTTTCCCCCCAATCCATCTGAGATAAACAACCCCTTTAAATGTGAATTAAGGCACATACAATTAATTTGAACTTCATCAGACGTTAATACTTTTCTTCACCTTGATATAAAGTCATTTGATGGTTTGGAATATCATAGGTTACTTCCCATACTTGACAGTTGATGTGATATTTATGTATAGAAATCCAATCCATGCCTAAGATGACATCAAATTCAACTAGAAGAAAAATTACATGACTTTTAGGAAGAACATTCTCCCCAATTTCACCAGAGTGGAATCATACACATGAGATACTATCATTATAAAATTACTGAATTTCACTAATTATTCTACATCTAATCATTTAGGATTAATTTTTATAACCTTATTTATTCATTTCGTAATAAATTATGGATATATCTAGAGACCAATATGACATTATTAGTTATAATTTGGATGATAAGTTTTCCCTTCACCACGTTTTTATCACTCCCTTAATTAGAAATATTAATTCAATAATATTTCTCTTTGTTTTTAGGCTTAATTGATTGAAAACATTTGTCGTATTCATTAAATTTACGATATGGGAATTAGTTATCATAGTTACCCTACTACATGAAATTTAAACACAAAGTATGGGTGGTGAATTCCTTGTATCTTTTTATA
The DNA here is from genome assembly GCA_963277665.1 of Viscum album. NCBI lineage: Eukaryota > Viridiplantae > Streptophyta > Magnoliopsida > Santalales > Viscaceae > Viscum > Viscum album. The sequence goes on from OY728145.1 coordinate 514,525,033, forward strand.
TATTCAAATTATTATATAATTTCTTCACATTACATATATAATCAATTTTTCAGTTAATGCCCGTTCATTAGATAAAACATTTACTATTCCCCTTAATAAAATTACCTCAATTCTCATTCCCATAATATGATAATAATTTAATTCTCTACATCCTCTCTCTATGGTTCTTATAATTTTTTTTGAATCCCCCTTTTCCTATCATTTCAAAACCATTAGATTGATATGAAATGACAACCTCCATTTCCACCACGTTAGAACATTGAACAATCTCTTCATAGCTATCGAATCCCCTTGTAGATTATTTTGTTCATAGACATCATTTTATGAAATTGGAGTATTGATCAAGATTAATTTCAGTTTACATGATAATAATGGAATATTAACTCATGTGCCTTGTAAAACATTACTTCTAGTTTAAAAATAAATAATCATCCTTTTGTTTTTTCATATGTAACTCCATCGTTATCATTGTAAGAATAATACAAAGAAAGTACTTATTGAAGTTAAAGTACCCAAACTCTTCCCTATATGGGGATTAGATTTCATCCTTTTGGCTCATATTATTGATAAGATTCCACCTTTTATATTCTTCACCTTCCAAACAGTATAAAAATAATGAGGCTTTTTCATGCTATGATCATTGGATAATGGAAAATATATTTTTATTGGTGCTAATCAATTTAGTAGAAACTAGTAGAGCATAAGTCCAACTAACAGAAAGAAGGTGCTGGCTTACGAAGGAGTCAAATAGATGTTGTTCCCTATTTTTTTAGATTTCCAAATTTTTTCATAATGTGATAAATTTTTGTAGGAATAGAGATGAAATTTTTCATTCCATATCATGTAACATTTGTATGATCAGGAATACAATCATTCCATTTTCCATCACAGTTGTCAATAAAAGAGTTATTTTGGGTTCCATCTCTGGGCTAAAATCAAAAACAATACTGTATGTAACAATAATCATAATGGGGAACCACGTAATCATTAAAATAACTTATAGGGTCTCTAAATTATGAATACCTATTTGAAATAAATTAAAATTATGTTAATTATAGGTTATTTATAATCATCATAAATTTAAATCCATGTTGATGAATCAATGATATTTGTGAATTTCAAAGGAATGTCCACTCAGAGTTTAAACTAGGATTGTAGAAAGGATCATTATTTCTCAGTATGTGGCAATCAAGTACATCTCAAATTTATCTTTTTTACTGTTATAACCCCTATATTGTTCTTTGAATGATCCAAGTAAACATATATTTTCTAGAAATGGAGTAATTTCATGGAAACAACTATTTATATCATTTATAAAAATTCTATAACATTTTCATAAGCATCGACTCCTCATAAAACAGATTCGTAGAGATGTCCCTAGGGATATCACTAAAGGTTTACCATCATATTTTTCTTTTAATGACTCTTGTTTTCAGAGAGGCACAAATTGTTTTAAATATTGGCATACAGTAGTTAAATTTTTCTTTTTGGAAAAAATGTTGAAACCTCACCATAAGGGTGGGTTATTATTTTTTTTGAAAAAAGGTGATTTAAGGGGATGGATCACGGATGGAGGCCACGTACATGTCATGTATTTAAATACACGATGTGTATTATGTGAGACAATCACCTTACATGTTGTTAGATGGTTTTTAATAGGATGGGAAACCCAACCTATACACAACATGTAAAATTCCCAATTTTTTTAAATATAGGTATGTTTTTAATGGGATTGGGGAACTTTTTGATAGAACCCAATACACTCTTCTCCTACATAGAAATAGTTGTAGAAAATATATCCTCCATGCCAATACTAGGTTTCCATATTTCAACTCCCTTGGAAATATGACCATAATTTCTTCAGTTAAGCTATATATCTAGTCATAATATCTACACTACTCTTTCTTCAGTCTATAATTTAGCCCATAGTTATCATCACTATTTTTGCGTGAGCTAATATTCCATATTTTAAGTTTATTTTATTCCTTTTCGTATTTCATCCATTCCTCTTCAATTAAAATGAAGATACTAGAAAATATTCATTCATTAATATAAGGTAAGTGGAGTTGTAATTTTCCCTAAATGTTTGGGAATTATATAGAATTATTTCATTGTGTCACATTATGGATATTTTCACATACTACGTTAAAATATCATTATTTATTTTAAATTATATGAACCATGTTATGATAAATCAATAGGTACATTCTGAATTGTTAGAGGATTTGTACCTCACAGATCTCCAACACTTTCTTAGTGTTTAATTAAATTCCTTCTTTAATATGAATTATTAATTTACCAACCACCTATTTAAAGGTTTTCGTAACCTTAAATTTGAAATTTCTTGCTAAAAAGTTATATGAAATGATTTAACGGAATCTAAGTTGGTTGAATTTCCATAATATGTGTTGTATATTTATATATATAAATTATATAAATTGTGGTTACCATGATTATATTAGGTTAAATTAATATGAATATATAAGGGGAAATTTCTCAAGTTTGTTTCTATTGGAACATAGTTATTGGTTAGTGGATAATGGTTAAAGTGTTTTTCGAGTATGACATTTCATGCTCCCTTACATTGGGTGATGGGAATGGAATCTGATATCGTTTACATTTATTTAAATGATGGGCATGGAATTCCAAGTTCCTTTGAATCATGTTTTGAGAATAATGACTCATCCCACTCTCTAGAGTAGTGAGTTTGGAATCTCGCATTCATATGATAATCATTGATTGTACCCTTACTAGAGCTTATTTTAAAACCCATATTTTCCATGTAATTTTTTTTAATTATATAGAATTATTAAGATTATGAAAAAATTGACGGTGCATGATTCTGAGGACCGGTGCACCCAGAATGAATTTGAATACATTTTTTAATGGTGTGTTCAGTAAAAATAGGAGTAATAAATTATATCTTTTTTACCAGTGCTCAGAATTAAATTCTGTGGGCACCGTTAACTCACAGCGCCAGGATTCTCTTAAGGGATACTTAACCTTGATTGCAGTGAGTCGAGATGGGGATGTTACTTCTGTGGTTTTCTGTGGAAAATTAATAAAATAAATTTAGTTTTATTTTGTTTTATTTTCACCTCTCTTAGGGTTTCAGTGGTGGGGACCACAATGGGGTGGTTGGTCATTTAATGTAGGGAATTAAATGCCTGGTTACACAAAATGTGTGACCACCAACCCATTGAATTTATAATGTTCTTTAATTTTAAATTAATGAACCACCTGTTAAATTAAGATTTTAGTTAACTATTCCTATAGAGGGTTTCTTGGAATTTCATAGGCAAAAGGGGAAGGTGATTCTGGAGAAACCTCTTGATGAAGAACATTAGGGAGGAAAATATCTACAAAGCAAGGGTAAAATATCGCTGTTCGAGCAGCGTCATTAGAGGCTAGCATCAGGATCAACGAACACTGACCCACCTTCAAAGACTGATGATCATCAATGAATATTAAGGTAGGGTTTATCATCTTTATAGAATTTTTGGATCTTTATCTTTTCCTCTTATTCATGATAACACGGAGCGGTGGACCAAATGAACAAGACCTGAACCCTAAGATTCTCGTTTTACCAATGTGTTCTTCACGGGCTTTTGTTTAGATTGGACTGATTTTATAATGGAAGGACATGCAGTGATGAAGGTGTCTCAGGGAGTCTGTTGGTACCATCTGAGGAAGAAATGGACCATAAGAGCTCACTCGATGACCTACGGAAGACTGATAATGTGGAGCTGGCAAGATAGCACTGGAGAATGGCGCCAGCAGGTGACAACGGCAGCCAAAAATGGCTGGCCCCAGAAGAGAGGGCCTCACGTAGTCGTTCGCTGCCGGTGGAGAAGGTCGTAGACGTAGCTGCAGCGGGTGTAGATGGCGGCCAACTCAGGCCAGCCGCAAAAGAAGAGGCGGTGTGCGTGTGCCACTAGAGAGGGTGCTTGCAGCTCCTTAACTGCGGGAGACACAAATAGTGTCCGGAACTGGCCGACCATAGCAGACAGAGGGACGTACAATGGTGTGCCGCCAGAGAGGGTGGTCACACTCCAACGCCGTAGCAGTAGGGACCCGCACCTTTCAGGTCCCAAGGGGAAACCAGGTGGTGCCACATGGAACCTCTAGATGAATTAAATGGACTTTTCCATTCAAGAAGACTGAGGGGTCGCTCCTCCATACCAGCTAGGGAAGGCCCTGCTCTAGCGGGCCGCGCCCCTCAGCATGCCGGGTCGCGTGGGCATAGCAAGCCATGCCCTCCTCGAGCAGGGTCGTGCGAACCTAATGGTCTGTGCCCTCCATGGGCCGGGCCGCACCACCTATGGGCCGGGCCAGACCATAGCCCAGAGGGTCGATCCCACCATGGCCCATCCAAGTCGGGTCTGACCCGGATCGGGTCGGGTCGGTCTGACCTGCTGGGACTAGACCCGGACCGAACCAGGCTTAATTTCTCTTAAAGGTCCATAACTTGTGAACTACACACCCATTTTCTGAACCATCTACGGCACTGGGATCCTTGGAGTTAGAGGGTATTTTTGGTATACTCTACAAATGATTTAAAAAATATTGGTGTATGTAAGGTTTTGATCGATCCTGAATCCAACTGGGCCCTCAGTATTAAAAAGCCTATAATGTACAGACCAAGTGTCTGATTGATGTGCCGTCAGTCACGTTGGAACCCTTATAACATGGCGGTCCTTTGGATTACTTATTTGTTGATATTCATCATGTTTGAGTTACAGATGATGGATTATGGATATGATCCTCTCAGAATCAAGCGTTCTTAGTGGAGGAATCTAGTTGTTGGCAGTAAAGTGAAGAAAAAACATCGATCCTATTTGGTTTAGCATCTATCGATCTTATGTTGGTTAGTTCTAAACCATCCATAGTGGGTCGGTCCTCATTAATCATATGTGGTTCAGCATCAACCGATCTTGTTTGGGTTAGCAAAGGAGCCTCTTGATATAATAAGATGATCTAGTAATATGTCCAATCATATATACATTGGTGCTTACGTTATTCCTGATGTGAGATGCGTCTTTACCTTTTTGATACTTTTACCTTCGTTGTGTTACCTTCATCGTGTTAAATTTTTGTTATTCTTCCCTCATGGATCAATTGTGAAAATGGCAAAAAAATTAGTGCCTTATGTTTCTCCATGTTTGAGATGAGTATATTTTCATAACATAGATATATGTATGGGAATATACCTATGTAGAGTTGATGAATGCTTCTTGCATTGTGATTGAGGTATTTCTTTGTGGTTCTTCCATTGTGGAACTTTGGAATACCTTTGGGGGTCTTAGGGTCCCTACTGAGTACTTTTATACTCACCCCTGCACAGGCTACACCTGTACCTTGATGTGTCTTTTGCAGAAGACAAACAACATTGATCGAGGCTGAGGGATCTATGAAAGGATGGTGTTCAGAGGTGGACCATTTTACGTGACATTATGCAATGACTACTAATCATGAGATGTACCTACCCTTCAGGTAGGATCCTTGGCGGATAACCACATGATTTTCCTCTCTGTTTTAGTTGTACATTCTCAGTTGAGCTGGTATTCCCCCCTCCCCCCTTATTTACAGTACTCACTCTTTTACTATTTAGTTTTACTTCATGGTTTTCTTCTTGTTATGTTTTTGTACTGTGTGTTTTCATGTTTATAGGAAACTACTCTCCGTTTAAAGGGATATACCTATCCGGTGCTATTCGCCCACCCCTGGCCTACAGATGGCGGGCTTGGGGTAATCACGGCACCGGCCCCCGGGGGATGGATCATGAAAAGGTGGTATCAGAGGAGTTGATTATGGTGAAGAACTATGACTCTGATATTTTCAATGTGGAAATAGTGTTATGTGTTATGAGTGTGGTTATAAGTTTGGGGAATCCATTTTTGGTGTGGCAGCCTATGTATCTATACACCAGGATCCTGAATTCTGATTTCTAACTCAGTGCATTAAAACATTGATTGATTGTGTTTTTGAGATGTTTTTTATTCTTATAATCTCTTTGATTCATCTCACCAGGTATAACTTATTGATTATGATTCATCTATTTTCTTTCTATATACCACCACATAGACAACCAGCCCGGGTTCCAGTGAGAGTTTGTGATTATGGCCCTCCGTGCGATGAGGCTTTGGTGAAGAGACCTCGTTTTGTGATAGTACCATCAAGTGGTGTACCAGTAGAACCACTACCCATTGGGATGTCATTTCGAATAGCCCCGCTATAATATAGTGCACACCGACTAAGCGCGTTGCAAACATTCCAGTGTCAGAGTCCACTAAAGTTCCGAGAGGAAATAGATTCACAGGAAACTGAGGGCTACCTAGAAGCTGTGGCCAGTGTTTTTGGCTTAGTTAGGGAACCTGCTGATCTGATGGTTATCCTAGATACTATTCTCTTCTAGGGATCATATGGGAGATGGTGGAGTCTGACACTATAGATGCACGATGAGGAGACCCTCAATTGGGAAAACTTTGCGGAGCTTTTTATTTCAGAGTTCATCCCAACGACTCTTGTCTTAGTGCATATACTGGAGTTGCTGCACTTACAGCAGGGCAATGTGACCATGTACTCGTACTCGGTGAGGTTTATTGATCTCTACCACTACTCCACCGACATGATATGAGACCCTTTCTTCAGGGAACTAACCTTTGAGCGGGGTCTCTGACGGGAGATTAGAGCATCGATGATATCTCTCAGCATTCTAAAATAGGCTGGAGTGTTAGAGAAAGAACCTTTGGTGGGGAGCTTCCTAGCTGAGTAGGTACTGACAGTGAGAGATACCATTGGGATTCAAGTAGAATAGTCATCTGTAACAGGCAATAGTCCGATGAAGAAGAGGCCCAAGTGGGCCAGAACTTCTTGTGAAGGTCCTCAGGATATAGGGTCGTTGGTGTGGGGCCCATGGGACATAGGATGAGAGATGAGGATCATGTAGTTCTATTCATGTAGCGGGAAAGGTCAAATGACTCTTGACTGCTCAACCCATCATACGGACATCCAACAGTCGGTCGAGGGAATACCGATGTAGAGGTTGATATTTGATCGGGGAGTTTTGTAGGTAGCAGGCAGATGTGGCAGAGGAGCTGGCCATGAAATAGGCAGTGAGTGGAGATTCTAGGATCTGCCACCACCACCTCCAGGTGGTCCACACCAACCATAGGGAGCAGGAGGATAGGGGTGATCTCATCCCTAGGCAGTAGAGGCCTACGTCTAAAGAACTCTAGATATGATTCGAGGTATGATCTGTGTGTACTCTACCCCAGCTTCAGTACTTATAGACACAGGTTCCTGTCACTCTTTTAGTGCCACAACCATCGTTTAGAGCTCAGAGATTCTAGTGGAGATGTTGACTCCATCATTATATCTAGATACTCATTGAGGAGGGGATTCGACTATTACACACTTGAGCTAATATTGTGAGCTTACTCAATGAGGTGATAGATTTTGGTGGGATCTTCTTGTAGCGACGTCGAGGATTTATGATGTAATCTTTGGTATGGGCCGGATATCTACCATCCATGCTCATATTGACTGCATTAGGCACAATGTGTGGTGCGTCCGTGAGTATGGGAACATTTATTCCTTGAACAGCAAGAATGGAACCTTCGCAGTACTGTGTGGACTTACCCAGAGGAGTGTGCAGCCGATCACTAATCAGTTGGCTAGCCTTACCCTCAGAGTAGTTGATTTTGAGAGTCTGAGATATCCTATAGTCGTGGACCAGTATGCTGATGTCTTTCCTAATGATGTTCTGGGACTACCTCCTCGCAGAGAGGTGGACTTTTACATTGAACTCGTACCTAGTACGGAAACAATATCTACACTATCATATCAGATGTCTCCCATGGTGCTTCATGAGTTACAGGTATAGTTGGATGACTTTTAGTGGAAGGGTTTCATAAGGACATGTGTTTCTCTATGGGAAGCCCTGATGTTTTCAGCAAAAAGGTGGATGGGAGTTTGAGACTCTCTGTGGACAAGCGGTGCCTGAACCAGGTGACCTTTAAGAACAAGTATCCACTTCCTAGGATTGATGATCTTTTCGATCCGCTAAAGTGAGCTCATTGTTTTCTGAAGATAGAACTTAGATCTGGCTATCATGAACTAAGGGTACAAGATGAGGGTGTGCATAAGATGACCTTCAGATGTCGGTATAGCCACTATGAGTTCTTGGTTATTCCATTTGGCATGAACAACACCTCTTCAATGTTTATGGGACTAATTTAAACTATCTTCTAACCATTCCTCAATTACTTCTTGGTTGTATTCATTGACAAAATATTGGTGTACTCAGTGACGGAGGAGGAGAATGACTATCATCAATAGATAGTTTTGGATACACTCCAAGGGAACCTTCTTAATTGTAAGCTCTCAATGTGATATTTCTGGATACAATAGGTCCACTTCCTAGGACACGTTATCTCAGAGGCTGGAGTCACAGTGCATCCCACAATGATAGAGGTTGTGCTTGCTTGGGAGCCACCCAGGAGTCTGACCGAGGTGTGGAGTTTCCTGGGATTGGCTGGGTACTATCAGAGATTCGTACCAAACATCTCAATAGTTGCAGCACCCATGTCAGCATTAACAAAGAAGGGATAACCCTTTTTGTGGAAGGAGACATTCTAGCAGAGTTTTCAGGAGTTGAGGAAGAGACTGACAAGTGATCCAATCTTGAGGCTACCAAAAATAAGGCATTGGGTATGTAGTCTATTGCGACACATAAGGGACCGGACATGGATGTGTCATGATGTAAGAGTGAGTAATGATAACTTATGTTTCACAACAACTAAGAAAAAATTAGAAGAACTATGCTACCCATGACCTAGTGCTAGCAGTAGTAGTCTTCACCTTGAATATGTGGCGACACTAATTGATGGGTGAATGGTTTACTGTTTACTATGATCACAAGAGTCATAGGTATATCTTCTCACAGAAGGAATTGAACCTGAGACAACGACGATGGCTATACTTACTCCTGGACTATGAATTTGAGATAGTATACACTTTCGAGAAGAAGAACATAGTGGAAGATGCACTCAGCATGAGGTCTGGTTTACAACTGCTAAGTGAGGTGACATAGTAGCTAGCCACGATGTAGATATCCTTTGGGTATAGGGATGGAGAAACTTACCTCCAGTCTATAACTATCACTCCCCCACTTCTTTATCATGTTTTGGAGGCACATCCGGGTGACATTGACAACAAGGCTCGACTTGCCCATATATCCTCTAGACAGGCACCTGAATGATTTTCTGAAGGTGGGGAGGACATAATCCTCTTTAGAAGATTCACTATGGTACTCTTGGTTTTATGAGAGGAGGTGTTGAGGGATTTCCATACAACACCTCTGGCGGTAAATCTAGGAGTGGTTAAGATGTACCAGGACCTCCGGCGTCAGCACTGGTGGCCCGGGATAAAGAAAGCTATGGTAGAGTTTGTTTCACGATGCCTCACTTCTCAGCAAGAGAAGGTCAATCATTAAGAGCCAGTATGCTTAGTGCAACCACTAGAGGTGCTAGAGTAGAAGTGTAATGACATTTACATGGATTTCATGAATGGAATACCATGTAATTCCAAGGGCCACAATTCCATCTGGGTGATTATTGATCAAATCACCAATTCAGTCCAATTCATACCCATTCGAGTGCATGTATCAGTAGAGGGATTGGGATGCCTCTACATACAAGAGATTGTATGACTTCATGGGGTTCCATTGACAATCATCTCTAACCATGACACATGTTTTACATCCCGGTTGTGGAAGGGATTATAGGAGGTGTTCGAGACTCAACTATGTTTGAGCACTGTCATTCATCTATAGACGGGTGGTCATACAGAGCAAACCATTTAGACACTAGAGGGCATGGTTTGTGCTTGCATCCAAGATTTTGGCCGTTGTTTGGAGGATCACTTTCCATTGGTGGAGTTCACATAATACAACAGCTACCTGTACACCATCTGTATGACAGAATTTGAGGCCTTATACGGTTGAACATGTTGATCACCTCAATGTTGGTAAGACCTAGGGGAGATAGCACTTATGGGTTCAGAGTAGGTATGGGATATCACTGAGAAGGTGAAAATCATCTAGGAGTAGATGAATACAGCAAAGAGAAAGCATAAGTCTTATACTTACAAGAGGCATAGACCTTTGGTGTTCGAGGAGGGAGACCATGTCATCCTACATGTCTCACCTCGATGTGCTTAGCAGATATTTGGACGGAGTGAAAAGCTATATTCAAGGTTCATCGGGCCCTTTCAGGTTCTCAGCAAAGTTGTAAATGTGGTGTATTGCCACCCTCTTCCTCCACAGATGCATCTGGTGCATGACGTTTTCCATGTGTTGCAGATGAGGAAGTATGTGCATGATCCATTGAACGTTATCGATTGGGCGAGCTTGACATTGAGGATGAGGTGACGTTTTCAGAGGTTCTAGTGGAGATTGAGGATCAATAGGAGTGGGTCCTTCCTTGAAAATATATTCCTCTGGTGCATGTTCGTTGGCCGCACTAGAACCTCCAGGAGATCCCATGGGAGCGGGAGGCTCTGATTCGTGTTCAGTGCCCCCATTTGTTTCCTTAGTCATGGTAGTGACTTTCGAGGGTGAAAATCCCTAAGTTTGGAAGAATTTAAAGACATTAATTTTCCATGTTATATTTTTTTTAATTATATGAAATTATTATGAGTCTATAAAAAATTATGGTGTATGATTCCAAGTCCCGTTGCACCCGGAATGAATTTCTGAACATTTTCGTAACATACATTCATTAAATGTGCGAGCAGAAAATTATAAATTTTGAATTTTTGCTCAGAATTGGAATCCAAGGGAACCATTGAACACGCAGCATCATGATTTTCTTAAGGGAGGCTTATCCTTGTCCAAAGTGGGTCGAGAGAGGGATGTTTGTTTTTTGGTGTTCTGAGGAAAATTAATAAAATAAATTTGTTTTTCATTTATTTTACTTACACCTCTCTTTAGTTTTAAGTTGTTGGGACCATAAGGGGGTAGTTGTGCATTTAATATAGGGTATAAAATGCCATGTTACACAAAATGTTTAACCACCAACCCCCTTAATTAATAAGATTAATTAATTTTAAATAAATGAACATCATCTTAAATTAAATGTTAAGTTAACTCTTCCTCTAAAGGGTTTTTGGAATTTCATTGGACATAAGAAGGAGGAGGTTTTGGAGGAGCCTCTAGACGAAGAATGTCGATAAATAATGGATCCACAATGAAAGGGCCAATGATTTTTGTTCGAGTGGCGTCATTGGAGGCTAGCTTCAGGATCAAAAAACTCTGATTCACCTTCAAACACAGACGATCATCAATGAATCTTGAGGTAGGGTTTATCTCGTTTATATAATTGTGGAATCTTTATAAATTCCTATTGTTCATGATAATGTGGATGGTTGGTCCAAATGAACAAGGCCTAAACCCGCTGCTACTTGTTTTACCAATGTGTTTTTACGGGTTTTGGGTGGATTGGATGGATTTCGATACGGAAGGAAAATTAGAGAAGAGGGCATCTAAGGGAGGCCATTGGTACATTCATATAAAAAAACGATCCACTGGAGATCACACAGTGACCCGTGGAAGACAGCTCGTGTGGCACCGGCATGGGAGCACCAGCGATCGGTGCCGGAAAGGGACGGTGGTGGCTGGAAATGGCAAGCTGAGGAGGAGATGGCGTCGCACCATCACATGCCACCGATAGAGAAGGTTGTGGCGGGTGAAGATGGTGGTCAAATTAGGCTAGTACCGAAAGAAGAGGCGGCACACGTGCCCTTCCAGAGAGGGGGGGGGGGGGGGTTGTGGCTCTTCATCCATGGCGGATGCAAAGAGCAGTTGACACCGGCCGACTGCAGGAGGCGGAGCAGCACACAACAACGCACTGCCTGAGAGGGTGGTCACAGCTCCGACGCTGTGGTAGAAGGAAATCTCTCCCTGTGAGTCCCATGGAGAAACGAGGCGACGCCACTTGGGGCCGCTGAACGTGCCAAATGGCATTACCTGTTCAAGAAGACTGGGGGGTGCTCCACCGTGCCTACTAAGGCGGGCCCCGTTCCAGCTGGCCGGGCCTCCAGCCGGCCGCACTGGGCCATTGGGCCGCATGGGCCCATGGGGATTCACCCTCTGCTAGCTGGGCTACACGAGCCCAGCAGGCTGTGCCCTCTGCTATACCAGCCGCGTGAGGCCAACAGGCCGTGCCCTTTGCGGGTCAGGTCGTGCCCCTCTACGGGTCAGGCCACGTCCCCCATACAGGCTAGGTCGTTCCCCCTGAGGGTTGGGATAGACCGTAGCCTTGTAGGATGAGACTACTGTGGCCTAGTCTAGCCTAGTAAGACCCAGACCGGGTCAGACTGGACCTAGACCCTTCCAGGGCCAGTTTCTCTTAAAGGGCCATAACATATGAACCAGACGTTGGTTTGAACAACTGTTTATGGTTTTGGGATAGTTGGAGTGAGACTGGACATTTGGTATACTCAACATGAGTTTTTGAGAAATTTTGTGTATGGTAGGGTTCGATCAAACCTAAATCCAACTGGGCCCTCCACATTAAAATTCATATAATTTATAGACCGAGTGCCTGATTGATGCGTTATTGGTCACGTTTGAATCCTTACGACATGGAGGTACTTTGAGATACTTATTCCTGTAATTTCTTGGTGGTTGAGGTATGAATGATTTATTGAGGTGGGTATCCGTCTTGAATCAAGCCTACATTGTGTGCAAATCAAGTGGGTGGTTGTAACGTGAAGAAAGAATAGAAATCATATGTGGGTCATCATCTATTGTTCCTATGTGGGTCAGTGCTAAACAATCCTGAGTGGGTCAGCGCTCACTTATTCTATGTGGGTCAACATCTACCGATCCTGTGTGGGTTAGCAGTGGAGGCTCTTGACAGGAAGTGATGATCTAGCGATACGTCTAATCATCTGTACCTTTATACATAAGTTATTCCTGGTGTTAGCTAGGTCTTTACCATAGTGATAATTTTACCTTTGTGGGGATAAGTTTTTGGTATTATTTCCTTCTAGATCAGTTGTGAAAATGGCTTACAAGTTGGAGCCTTATTTTTTATAATTTATGAGATGATTATATTTTGGTAAATTTGGTATATGTATGGGAATATAACTAAGTATAGTTTATGACTACTTCTTGATTTAGGATTGAGGTATTTATTTGTTGTTTTTTGTGGAACTCTGGGAGACCTTCGGGGGTATCGGGGGCCCTAATGAGTATTGTTAGACTCACCCTTGAATGGGAAATGCCCGCACGTTGTTTCTTATTGTGCAGATGATAGACAACTTTGAAGGAGGCAGAGGGAGATTGGGCCAGATGGTGCTCAGAGGTGGAACATTTGATGTGACGTGCCACAGTGACATCTGATCGTGAGCTGTACTTTCCCTTCATGTAGGATCCATGACGATTGAACATAGAAGTTGTCTCTCTATTTTAGTGGTACATTCTCAGTTTTCCTTGTATCCCCCCTTACATACAATATACACTATTTTACTATATAGTTTTACTTTGCGATTTTCTTCCTGTCGTGTGTTGTGATTGTATGTTTGTAGGATTAAAGGAAATGCTTTCCTGTTTAATGGGATACGCCTTTCTGGTTATAAGGCCCCGACCTTAAACCTTACTTAATATTGAATTAATTGAATAATTTACATTGAGGATCATTTCAGGTTTAGAGTTTTAGAAAATGAGGACATAACTATTAAATCTCAAAATATTACAAAGTAGAAACTTCTACTAATTTTCCATAGAATAAAAACTCTTAAAAAGAAACATGTCTAGTTCCATGTTTTATATAGCATGAATTTCCCTTGATCCCTTCCTTGACCCTATTCCACATTAAGTCCTGTGATAAACATTTCAAAAAACTTGGGGTGAGCATAAAAAGCTTAGTAAGGGATACAAAAAGAATGAAAACTGTTATTTTATCAAAACAACAAGTAAACCATGTATTATTTATCAAAGTAATACTTTTCACCTTTATGAAGTCGTAAAAACTCTTCAGTAAATAAAAGATCATTACTTACCCTTTCGTAACCAAAAGATTACCATAAAACCCATATAAAGATCACATAACATATAAAGTAATCTTGGGACATAAACATACTTAAATGGAATAACCACACAGTCGACTTCCACACATATCACTTAATGGAATATCCATACGGCCGACTTCCATACCCAATTAATTAGAGGTTATAATTTATCCACCCATCGTAGTATTCATGACACCACTCGTCATATGGTTTATCACGTAACCACCCATAAAATGTCCAAGTACCATTATAATATCATAAGACATAAAACAAATATAATTGAAAGAAAACATTTCCACACTCTGATCACAATATATCGCTTAAATACATTGACATAAAAAATACATTATTAAAACAATTTTCAATACCAAAATACATAAAAGATTATATGGTATTTATTTCATTTAAAAAAACATTACAACTTATTGAGGAAGCCAAAGACCAAATAATACTCGCGGCGGCGGAAAAGGTCATTGTCACCACATACGTTAAAAGAAACATTACTTTTTGTCATTTAGTAAAACTCTTCGTAGAAAAATATTCCTTTTGTATAAAAGTAAAATTTAAATGGGATTATACACCGTATAAAATAAAGTTGTGTATAAAACGAAATATGCCTCAATGAAAGGAGATTGGGACGACGTCCCTTACCTCGGGTCCGACTTGACTCGATCGTTCTTTAACGTCCGGAATAATAAACTTGAGTTAATTTCTAGTTTCATAAGAAAATTTTTCAAGTTAATTATTCCTTTTATATTACTTATTACCATGTTATAAACACTACGTAATTATTTATGTAAATAATTTTTGTTTTGTCGATATTTGGTTCTTAAGTCGAAAGTGGACTTCTTACAATTACATGTTGTTCGTGTGGTCAAAGGTTCCTTATATCCAGAATGATATTCATGATTTGGATATCGCATATATAATATATATCCGGAATATACATGTATTTATAGTATTTCATAATCATTTAGAGGTAATAAATGAAATGCACTGTTCATGGAGACGGTAAGCCGTACGTACGCATGAACGCTACTTTCATTTCTATGTAATATTAATGGAATTAAAACTAAATGAGAGGTATGAATATTTTAATTCTAGAATTATATTAATCATTTAGATGTAAAATAAATAATATTTAATAACTTTAAATACATCATTTATACGTCCCACATATGGCATTAACGAATCAAATCACTTTGAGGGGGCAGTAGTCTGCACTTCCTAAAATAAAGATATCGCGTATACCCATAATGGAAGCCATAAAGGTGTGCCATAAATAAAAAAATACAGAATCTAGGAAGACATAAACATATTATATATCATCTATAAATATAGTGACATATTAATGGCCACCTTTGAAGGTGTTGGAAGAATATTAAACAATCATCGTTTCGTGAGGCATAAATTTTCCATCCACGGAAACAGTATGTTCTTTAACCATTAGATACAAGTGTGTGTAAGTGTATCTCGAATGATTCTTATAAAAACATCCTATTATATTTAAGATACTGTATTTGTTACAAAATAAATGAATAAAAAGAGTTTAGGGGGTTGGAGAAGCAAAATAAAACAAAAGATCACAAGTGAAGACATTACCTTAAAATTGTGTAACTCTTTTAGATTTGAGCTCAAAGGCTTCCTTGCGAAGAATTATGCCCAAAGTGAGGCTTCTATAAATAATAGAGGGATGTGGATAGACAAAATGGGCATATCTTGTTTGATCTAAAGGCTTGAAAGGTGTGGGTAAGGTGGTAGAGGTGGGGGCCTTTTATAAGAGGAGAGGAGGGGCACTCTTGGAAAGTTATAAGAGTTTACTTTATTATAAACTGATTTTCTGATTTTAAAGGTCCCACATTGATATAGGTAGAGGATAAGGTGATAAGGGTTCGAAATATACTAATCCAATAGGCCTTCTACAAGTGTAAGTCTTATATTTTACATTATCTTTTTATTTTATTTAAATCGTTCATTAATGAGGTAATCGCTGCATCATCATGATGTCATAAATAATTTATTTTATTTAAGGTCTAAAAATTATAAAAAAAATATCATGATATAGGAAATAGTTTTATCTTTCTAATGAATATTTATAGTCAAAACCGGACTTGTATAACCCCTTGTAAAAATTGTTTTAGTAAAACAACACATGTTTGTGACATTTTAATTTTAACTTTAAATAAAAAGGTATTAATGTCATTTTCCTAACAAAATGGCTCCATGGGGTCCCCAAGTTGACCCATGGATTTTCTTGGTCGTACATGACACATCCAATAAGTGTTGGACATGTTTCTAGGTCATTTCATATTATTAAAACATTATTCTTACCATAAATTACACTAATTACCTATAATCGCGATTAAAAACATAAAAGTTAATATTCACGAAAAAATTATTTTAATCCCATTGAACCACATTTTACTTATTAATAGAAACCATGTATGTTGGATTTTTGAAATTCAAAACACAGAGGTGGTAAAATTTAATTTAAACAAAAAATTAGTTTTTTAAGTACCACTTAGTGGTTTCACTATTCATCAAAAATTAAAGTTTTTCAGAAAAATACCAAAACATCACCCTAAGATTTATTTGCTATTACGAATTCAAAAATGAGGTCTATTTTAAAAAATTCAAAACATTTATGTTTCATTAATTAATTTAATAATTAATTCCCACTGTCAGAGCAAATCGCATGTTTTTATGAAACAATAAGTATCAAAAGATTGACACTAGTTTAAGTCCAATTTCAAAGTGAAATTAATTCCAACAAAAAATATTGGATTAAATGGTAAAAATTTATTATAATTCAACTCTAAACCCAAATAAAAAGATAATCTAATCATATAAATAAATTATATTAAAAAGTGGTTTTGAATTAAAATACAACAATTTTCACTATTCATTAAAAAATGAACTTTATCGGAAAAATACAAAAATTTACACAATGTAAATTTTGATGTCACGATTATAAATAAGAGTTTTATTTGGACCAATAGAATCTATAAGTGTGACCAAAACTATAATTAATGACAGTTCCCCATCAAAAGGCGATAAGTGAACCTTTAGTGAAAATTAGGGTATATATGCCTAAAATTGAATTCTTTACGAATGTTAAGCCTTTATCTTTTATTGGATAAATGTAAAAACATTTAAAAAACATATATAATCATATTTTAGTTATTTATATCCATTCTTGCCAATACAACGGCTATGTGTTAACTACCATTAAAATAATATTATTTTATTACTAGTGTGCAATGTAAGATTTCAATGAAACTCATTGTTGCATATCGGGTACGCTATCGAACATAAAAACCAATTTAAAGTAAATTTAATATTTAATTCATAAATATTAATAAAAATAAAAATTCTTTATTATTTATTTACCTAGTATGTTTCATCCTTCCCCCCTTTTGGGAATTGTGTCCTCGCAATTTTATTCACTTATCAAAACAAGTGGGGGTATTTACCCATCATAGCATTTTCAGATTCACAGGTTGCGTCTTCAAGCATAAGGTTTTTCCAAAAAACCTTTATCTGATTAATTACCTTATTTCCCAACACTTTCTCTCTTCGGTCAAGAATCTGGACTGGTTGTTCTTCATTAGAGAGATTCTCTTCCAACTGAACTACATATGGGATCAAAACATGAGATGAATATGGCATATACATTCTCAACATCGAAACATGAAAAACATTGTGTACCTGAGATAAACTTAGAGGTAAAGCCACTCTGTATGCAACTGATCCAACTCTCTCTAGAATATCTTATGGTCCAGTGAACCATGGACTCATCTTTCCTTTCATACCAAATTGCATCACAATTTTCCACAGTTAAACTTTGAGAAAAAAATGATCACCTACCTCGAAAGATAGATCCTTTCTCCGGTTATCCTCATAACTTATCTGTCTTCTCTGAGCTGTTCTCATGTGTTTCTGAATCATCTGAACTTTTTCTTCCATGTCTTCTCCCAATTCTGGTCCTATCAGCTTCCTTTCACCTACTTCATCCCAAAAAGCTGGAGTTCGACACCGCTTCCCATATAATGACTCAAATGATGCCATCTGTATACTAGAATGAAAACTGTTATTATATGAAAACTCAACCAAAGAAAGATGTTGGTACCAACTTCCCTGATAATCTATAGAACAAGCACATAGCATATCCTCTAAGGTCTGAATTTTTCGTTCTGACTGCCCATCTGATTGCAGATGAAAAGCTATACTAAAATTTAATTCAGTACCCAACGACTTCTAAAGGACTTTCCAAAAGTTAGAAGTATAAATGGGATCACGATCATACACAATGGATAGGGAAACTCCATGTAACCTAACTATATATTTAAGATACAATTGAGAAAGTTGATCTAGAGAGAAATTATCTCGAATAGGAAGAAAATGTGTAGATTTAGTCAAGCGATCAAAAATAACCCAGATTGCATTATTACCTCAATATGTCTTCGGTAATCCCACAACAAAGTCCATGGATATGTTTTCCCATTTCCACTCTGGAACTGGTAAAGGATGAAGCATCCCTTTCGATAACTGCCACTCTACTTTAACCTACTGACAAGTCAAAAACATCACAGTAAAATCAGCAATATCTCTTTTCATTCCATCCGTACAGTAATACTCCCGCAGATCTCTATATATCTTAGTACTGCCAGGATTAACTGAAAACGGGGAACTATGAGCCTCACATAACAGCTCATTCTTAAACTGTGAATCACCAGGCACACATAATCTCTTCCCAAACCTCAAAACACACTCATTATCAATGTTGAATTCAGGAAACTTACCATTCTGAACCAACTCAAAGCATGAGCCACTTTATTTTCTTTTCCCGGATGGTAATGAATTGTAAAATCATGATCCTTGATTAACTATAACCATCTCCTCTGTCTCATGTTCAATTCTTTCTGAGTGAATATATACTTTAAACTTTTGTGATCAGGATATATTTCACACTTTACTCCATACAAATGATGCCTCCAATTTTTTAGAGAAAAAACAACAGCAGCTAATTCCAAGTCAAGTGTAGGGTAATTTACATCATGAGTTTTCAACTGATGTGAAGCATATGCAATTAACTGATCATTCTGCATTAGGACGCAACCAAGTACTTTCAATGAAGCATCACTGTAGATAACAAACTCACCATTCCTGTAAGGAAGTGCCAAAACTGGAGCATTCTCCAATCTTCTTTTCAATTCCTGAAAACAATCATCACATTCTTTTGTCCAAATAAACTTAACACCCTTCCGAGTAAGCTTAGTCATTGGACTAGATAACCATGAAAACATTTCAAAAAAACTTCGGTAGTAACCTACCAAAACAAGAAAACTACGGATCTCGGTTACATTTGTGGGTATTGTCCATTCTTCATCAACTTTTGTTTTAGCAGGATCAACAGTTATGCCATCTTTTGAAACAATGTGACCAAGGAAAGAAATTTGTTGTAACCAAAACTCACACTTGCTAAATTTTCCACACAGTTTCTTTTCTTTTAAGGATTGCAAGATAACCCTTAAATTACCTTCATGCTCCTCTTTACTTTTAGAAAACACCCAAATATCATCGATGAAAACAACCACAAACTTATCTAAGAACTCATGGAAAATTCTATTCATAAGGTCCATGAATACAGCAGGTGCATTGGTTAACCCAAAAGGCATAACTACAAATTCATATTGGCCATATATAGTATGGAATGCAGTCTTCGGAATGTATACTTCTTTTACTTTCAACTGATGGTACCCTGACCTCATGTCAATATTCGAAATATACTGAGCTCCCTGGAGCTGATCAAACAAATCATCGATATGAGGAAAATGATATTTTTTCTTAACAGTAATATTATTCAAGGCTCTATAATCAATGCAAATTCTCATTGAGCCATCTTTCTTTTTAACAAACAAGACAGGAGCACTCCATGGTGATGTTCTAGGTTGAAAGAAACCTTTATCTAATAACTCCTGCAATTGCTTCTTTAACTCTAAAAGTTCAACATGAGCCATTCGATAAGGGGGTTTGAAATTGTCTTAGAATCAAGAACTATGTCAATAGTAAATTCAACTTCCCGGTCATGAATAATACCAGGAAACTCAGCAGGAGAAACATCAAGATAATCATTTACCACTAGCACATCATCAATCTGAATAGTTCCTTTATTTTCAACAATATGTGAAAGGTAACATTCATTTCCATCTTTTACTAGTTTCTCAACTTCCCGATATGTTACCATAATGAAGGGTTCATTCTTGTACACAAAATGAAAATCTTTCTAAAAAGAAACAATTTTAGCTCTGCAATCAATCTTAGCATGATAAATAGAAAGCCAATCCATGCCCAAAATAACATCAAACTCTACTAGAGGCAAAACAATAAGGTTTGCTGGTAGATTCTTTATGCACACAACGATAGGAAGGTTCTTATAATTCCTTTTTGTCTCAACATTCCCTCTGGGTGTATTTACCATAAGTTCAGGATTTATATCTTGAGATGGAATTTCAAATTTACTAGAAAACTTCTCAGAAATGAAAGAATGTGTAGACCCTGAATCAAACAACACATTGGAATAATCTGAACAAACAAACAGTGTACCTGATACTACTTCATATGATGGCCCAACATATGCTGAAGTAGTTGCAAAGGATTTCACCACCCCTTTCTGATTGTATTCTGGCTTCTTTACCCCAGTTGAGTTCTTCGTTAGACACTCATTTGCATAATGACCCATTTCATTACACTTAAAACATCTTACTGACAGCTTTTCATTGCCTGCTTGATCATCTTCCTTACAGTTACGAGCAATATGACCGGACTTACCACACCGAAAGCACTTTCCAGACTTGGATAAACATTCTCCATGACGCATTTTACCACACTTCTCACAGGATGGAGATTTGGTTTTCTTACCTCCTTTTCTTCTTTGATGAATTCTTCCCCTTTGCCTGCCAACTAGACCTCTTATTTTTTTGTTTGTCAAAGAACACCTGATCATTGGATAATTTCATTTCCACCTTCTCCGCACATCGAACAAGTTTTTCATAACTTTTGACCTCACGAGATGCTAAAGGCCTTCGATACTTTGGCTTTAACCATGAGTAAAAATGGTTTATTTTACTATCAAGATCTCGTATGAAGTTTGGAGCATACCTTTTCAATCGAGTGAACTTTGCTTCAGAAGCATCCACTGAGTCATCCTCATGCCTCAATTCTAGGAATTGTTTTTCCATTCGACGATGAACCACCTTAGGAAAATATTTCTCAAGAAACATACCTTTGAATTCATCCCAGTGAAGATCATCAATCTCATCACTATCCCTGATATTTTTCACCATCGACCACCACTGATCAGCTTCACCTTCAAAAAGGTAAACAGCAAGACTAACCTTTTGATGTTCTGAACACCCCATGACATCAAAAATATTCTCCAGTGCTTTAATCCACCCTTCAGCTTGCACGGGGTCAGATGATCCTCTGAATGATGGGGTATGTTGCCTCATGAAATGTTCCACCACTGACATGTTCCTCTACGGTTGATCTGGCTGATCTCGTGCAAGGATACCACCACCATTTATAGCCTATGTCAACTATTCCATCACTACAACAAACTGTTCAGTTCTGATTATGACCAACTCAGGTTGCTGATTTAGAAGTTTTTCTTCCTCCTGATGTCGTCCCAACATAGATGCTTTGTTTTCTCTGCGGAAAACCATTCTGAACATAGAGATATCTTAGGCGAAGCAACATGGTAATCTTTAAATTCTATATCATTTCAGTCATACCATAAATTAACTTATAATTTAACAATTTTCTAACTCTTAAAGTTGTCTAAACATCACTCTGATACCAACAATAAGTCCCAAACCTTAAACCTTACTTAATACTGAATTAAATGAATAATTCACATTGAGGATCTTTTTAGGTTTAGAGTTTTTGAAAATCAGTACATAACTATTACATCTCAAAAGATTACAAAGTAGACACTTCTACTAAGTTTCCATAGAATAAAAACACTTAAAAAGAAACATGTCTAGTTCCATGTGATATATAGCATGACTTTCCCTTGATCCCATCCTTGACCCTATTCAACATTAAGTCCAGTGAAAAGCATTTCAAAAAACATGGGGTGATCATAAAAAGCTCCATAAGGGATACACAAAGAATGAAAACTATTAGATTATCAAAACAACAAGTAAACCATGTATACTTTATCAAAGTAATACTTTTCACCTTTATGAAGTAGTAAAAACTCTTCACTGAATAAAATATCATTACTTACCCTTTTGTAACCAAACGATTACCATAAAACCCATATATAGATCACATAACATATAAAGTTAACTTGGGACATAAACATACTTAAATGGAATAACCATACAGTCGACTTTCACACATATCACTTAATGGAATAGCCATACGACCGACTTCCATACCCAATGCGTTGGAGGTTATAACGTAACCACCCATCCTGGTATTCACGACACCACCCTTCATATTGTTTATCATGTAACCACCCTTCAAATGTCCAAGTACCATTATAAAATCATAATTTATAAAGCAAATATAATGGAAAGAAAACATTTCCGCACTTTGACCACAATATATCCCTTAAATATATTGACATAACAAATCCATTATAAAAACAATTTTCAATACGAAAATACATAAAAGAGTATATGGTTTTTATTTCATTTAAAAAACATTACAGCTTATTGGGGAAGCCAAAGACCAAATAATACTCACAGCGGCGGAAAAGGTCATTGTCACCGCGTACGTTGAAAGAAACAATCATTGTTTTTGTTTAGTAAAACGCTTTGTAGAAAAAAATTCCTTTTGTATAAAAGTAAAATTCGAAGGGTTTTATACACCGTAATAAAGAAGGTTGTGTATAAAACTAAATATGCCTCAATGAAAGGAGATTGAGACGAAGTCCCTTACCTCGGGTCCGACTTGACTCGATCGTCCTTTAACGTCCTGAATAATAAACTGGAGTTAATTTCTACTTGCTTAAGAACTTTTTTCAAGTTCATTATTCCTTTTATATCACTTATTACCATGTTATAAACACTATGTAATTATTTACGTTAATAATTTTTGTTTTGTCGTTATTTGGGTCTTAAGTCGAAAGTGGACTTCTTACAATTACATGTTGTTCGTGTGGTCAAAGGTTCATTATATCCAGAATGATATTCATGATTTTGATATAATATATATCATATATATCGACCATATACATGTATTTATAGTATTTCATAATCATTTAGAGGTAAGAAATGAAATGCATCAATCATGGAGATGGTAAGCCATACGTACGCATGAACACTACTTTCATTTCTATGTCATATTAATGGAATTTAAACTAAATAAAAGGTATGTATATTTTAATTCCAGAATTATATTCATCATTTTGATGTAACAGTCATCATATATAATAACTTTAAATCCATCCTTTATACATCCCACGCATGGCATTAACGAATCAAATCACTTTGACGGGGTGGTAGTCCGCACTTCCTAAAATGAAAATATCGCGTATACCCATAATGGAAGCCAAAAAGGTGTGCCATAAATGAGAAATACAGAAGATTAAGGAAGACATAAACATATTATATATCATATATAAATATATTGACATCTTAATGGCCACCATTGAAGGTGTTGGTATAATATTGAACAATCATCATTTCGTGAGGCAGAAATTCACCATCCACGGAAACAGTATGTTATTTAACCATTAGATGTAGGTGTGTGTAATTGTAGCTCTAATTATTCATATAACAATATCCTAGTATATTGAATATACTATATTTGTTACAAAAGAAATGAATAAAAATAGTTTAGGGGGTTGGAGAAGAAAAATAAAACAAAAGAACACAAGTGAAGACATTACCTTAAAATCAGGTAACTCTCCTAGATTTGAGCTAAAAGGATTCCTTGGGAAGACCTCTGCCCAAAGTGAGGCTTCTAGGAGTAAGAGAGGGATGTGGAGAGACAAAATGAGCAGATCTTGGATAATCCATAGGCTTGAGAGGTGTGGGTAATGTGGTAGAGGTGGGATCCTTTTATAAGAGAATAGGAGGGGCACTCTTGGAATGTTATAAGAGTTTACTTTATTATAAAATGATTTTAGGATTTTAAAGGTACCACATTGATATAATTCGAGGATAAGGTGATACGGGTACGAAATATACTTATTCAATAGGTCTTTGACAAGTTTCAGGGTTAGATTTTACATTATCATTTCATTTTATTTAAATCGTTCATTAATGAGTTAATCGCTGCATCATCATGATGTCATAAATAATTTAATTAATTTAATGTCTAAAAATTATAAATTAAATATAATGATGTAGGAAATATTTTTATCTTTCTAATGAATATTTATAGTAAAAAATATGACTTTTATAAACCCATGTAAAAATTGGTTTAGTAAAACAACACATGTTTGTGACATTTTAATTTTAACATTATATAAAAAGGTATTATTGTCATTTTCCTACCAAAGTGGCTCCATGGGGTCCCCATGTTGACCCATGGATATTCTTGGTCGGCCATGAAACATCCAATAAGGGTATTATGACACCCCGCCCCCGGTAGCCCGGAGCCGGTGCTACGGTTATGATGTGTAATTTATTCCATACAAATGAAACAAATAAGTCACACGTCATAACACATCAGGAGGAACATTCTGGTTTAGATCCTGGAGAATCAGAGACAACAACTTTTCTTCTTTATTTCCGAGCTAAGAAAAAACACCCCAGGCTTGGAAAGGCTCTATCAACCTGTAAAAATTTTAACATAAAAAATAGGGTGAGCACTGAAATACTCAGTAAGGGGTTTTTGAAAATACATAAATACAGCCTTTGAAAACTACTTTGAAAATACTTTCCCATACTTAAAATTTTTCTTAAAGGAAAAACCTCAAGACTAAACAAAGGATGTTACATCACAGTTAAAGCACTTCATACTTATGCACTAGAACACTTTTTTGAAACCCACTTAATAGACAAGATAAGAATACTAAGAAAACATGGTCTATACTAAGTAAAGTGTCCATAAACAAGAAAGGTGTGCATGAAAAACAAGGTGTAAACATCATCAGAGTCACACACAAGCGCATTATCTAAAAAAACACATCATGACATGATAAATGTAAAGCAACATTTGTAATAAAATTCTGGAAAAGAAAACTGGGCATCCATCAACATTTCCATATCATATGTCTTGTGTTTCGTTTTTTTATCTGATACTCATAGGTAAGGTTATATCCCCAAGGATATTACTCTAGTCGGAGTAATCACTTGGTTGGTCATAAACTAAGAAATGTATGCTGAAGGACTCATGGTCTCTGTGTCAAGGCCTTGTGCCATGACCTAAGGGTAAAAACCCAATCTGACTGTCTCGAGAACTATCGATGCATCGAGGAGCTTACTTTTACCGGTCTCCAACCCGGAGGGCTTACATTAACCAGTCCCCAACCTGGAGGGTTTTATTTCTACCGGACACTATTCCAGGTAGTCCCATACATTTCCCACGCGTTGATAAGGTCAGATACTCAAAGTGCCTCATACCACTTTGAATATTTAATTTTCATTTCATATTACCCAAGGTGTCCCATAACACTTTGAATAATACGATCTTCATTACTCATTACCCAAGGTGTCCCATACCACTCTGGGTAATTTAGTTCTTAGTTCATTATCATGTTGAGTCATATGCATGAACAATATGAATAAGTTAACAATTATATAATTGGATTACAAATACATGATACGACAGATAAAATGGAAAATATGGAATAAAAACAGGCATGGTTAAGCAAGCATACTATGTGCATAGAACAATTATTTAAGCACAAAAAATGATGATTGTGTGAGACTTTGTCCCAAGGGGTATTAAATGATGAGTTTCTAAAATTCTAGTACATGGAAATGAACTACTTGGTATCAACTATTGTTCTTCACAGGTCATAGAATTTTCAGTTACACTCTGCTCACTTTAAAAATAATACTTGTCATTAATTATTATTCTTCACTGGTCATAGAATTTTCAGTTACACTCTGCTCACTAAAAATCACTGCAACGAGTTTGGTATAAAAATAATAGAGGATTTCTACATATTAACATAACCCTTAAACCCCTATCCTTTTAAAATGAGTTTAAAAGAGGCATAAGCATATCCTTAAAAAACACATAAATCAGTTCAAGGGCGACATTAATCAAGTTCATTAGTGTACCCTTAGACACAGAAATATAAAATAGCATAGGCAAGTGTTAAAATCCTACATGCATAAAAATATTAGTAACCATTTCTTAAAACTAGGGTTTTCAGATATTAATCTTAAAAACACATACATACAGAAGGATATATATACACAAATTATATATATAGGTTTCCTCATAAATTAAACATAGTACACTTAAAATATTAATACCTCTAACTACTTATCATTTATTCAGTTTGAAATTCAAAACCTCATGGGGGTTTAAATGTTCATGAAACTATAAATACATAAACATGTAAAAACTTTGTTTTTAACTATAACATAATTGTACATAAACCAAAAACCAAGTTCACATAAAAAATATTTTTTAAATATATTTATTCATCTCTTAAACATCAAAACTGATTTCCATTCCAATACATTACCTTACATAAAAATATAGTTATATAAATATATACGGCTTACATAAAATCCAACCTGTTAGGAATTGATTTTAGAAAAACCCTTTTCAAAAGTATAATTCTTAGTATAAAAATATTGAATAATTTTGGATACCCTAAAAAAATGGGTTTGAGTGATAAATATATATATATTTTTATGTATATATATATATATATATTCGAAACCGTATAAACAAAATACACTTAAACCATAGTTTTAGGTCTGTAAAATAGGATCATTAAAACTAACTTAAAAGTGATATCCATTTTTATATCACGAAGGCAACACCCCTTGAAAATTCTTCAAAACCAAAAGGGTTTGTGTTGTATATATAAATAAAATTATATTAATACACCTATTTCAGCACACCAGTTACAAAATAAAACACAAATTAAACAAAATCTTTACATCATATTAGGGAAACACCCATCCAAAACCACATACCCTGTGTTTTTTGAAACAAGGGGTGATACAATTATATAAATTTAGATGTATATATATATATATATATATATATCACATGTAACCGATACACATGGAGAGTTCATAAAAGGTTACAAAGGAAACAAGAGTATCACTGGAAGATGAACGCCCTGGGAGACCCCTGTTTTAAAGAAAATGGTTAGCCTAGAATACATATATATATATATATATATTTAACTATATGTTGTATATATACTCATGTTTATATAAAAGATGAACCGAGGAGCATGGGTGGGTTTCTAAACAAAAAGAAATCACACAAACATGGCACCCTTACCGTGCTGTGGAGGACGCTCGGATTCCCATAAGCCTACTGGTTTAGATGGAGAGATCGGGAGGAGTTCGGGTACACGAGGAGGTATGTGAGGAGAGGGATTATATAAAAGATTTCGGTGCACCCAAAAGGATTAGATCCATGAGTTAGGCCGAGCCTATGGCGTCCTAGGTAGATGGGGTGTGCACGGTCAACAGAACAGTGGGGAGGAGGCGTCTCGGGCAAACCAAGTCTGGTTTGCGGGACCCCGTCGCGTGGTAGGAGATGACGGGAATAGCGGATTAAAAAAACCAAACAACGGTTGGGATTTCGACCTTGGCATGATTGGACGAACGAAAAGGAAAGAGTGTTTTAAAACATAACAACGGTCGGGATCGGTCCTGACGAAATCAGACGGTCGAGGCGATCGTGCGGGGTTGGGTTTAATCGTAGGAGACCTGTGTCACACAGTTGAAAAAAAACAATATAATAAATGTTAAAACAATATTAAACCATGATGTTATAATTTGAATTTGTATAAAATTTAATAAGTACTCATAATTTTAAAATCCAAGATTCCCAATTTAGTTTATGTAAAAAAAAAAGAAAAAACGATACTATTTCATATAATTTATTTTTTTCCTAAAAGATAAATATTTTATACTAAAAATTTATATCTACTAGGATCTTATAACCATTAAAATCCAATTTATAACATACATCACTTTTGGATTTATAAAATTATTTTTTTAAAAGACTCGTAGTTTTTCTCTAATTAAAAACACATTGCTTTAGATATCCAATAAGATACATTTTTTTCAATTATTGCAGATACCGCTGTGGACATGATGTTCGACAAATTTTAAAATACTACGTTTTCCACCATATAAATATCGTCATGTTTATAAAAAACAAAATAGATTCATTTCCAAGGATAATATTTTATTTTAATTCTCGAAGATATAATTCTAATTCATTTTATTTATTAAAATATTGAAATACCATAATATTATAAAAGCGTTATAAAGACAAAAATTTTATAAAAAGATGCACTTTATCCATTGGAACCCAACGGTTAAAAAAATGGTCATATTCCCTTAGAGGTCCATTATAAAATCAAGGGGTAGGATGTTTTACATTTTCAAAACATCGGACCCTTGGCATATGGCTCTCCTCATACCACTAGTGCTGAGTGCGTTCACGGTGGTTCTGGAGGTTATATTTTTCACACTGATGGACCCTAAGATGACAACTACCCGATTACCTGTGTTGTGATTCTCAGTAGTCTTGCTGTGGATGTGTTAGGTCCTGTGCACAGTACTTTCAATTAGATGGGTCTTGTTGTAATGTATCTTTTAAATATATAACAGTTTATCGTATTCTTCATGTTTGATTTCCATTCGAATTCTTTTTCATCACACAAACCATAAAATAAAATAAAACAAGAGACATCATTAAAAGCATAACATCGTTCACTTGGACCAGTTTATAAAACATGGGGTGTCACATTATCCCCCTCTTAAAACAATTGTGTCCTCACAATTCGATCGGCGTACATACACTAACTTACTCACACAGCTTCTCTGACACCCTCGGTGATGTCCCTCTACCTCCACTGCCCATGAAAGAAGTTACTATTCAACTCAATCCCCAGGGTAGAACAAATCTTGTGGGTCTCCTCTTCCCAAATAGATTTTTGGCAAAGTGGATTGTGGTTGAAACCAAGCTCCCGTTTGATACAGGTGGTTTTCCAGAGATGGGAATGAGTGACATAAAGCTTCACGATATCCACTTGGATTTGGTTCCTAAAGATCTCTCGAACCACTTCATATTTGAAAGATTTGATAAAAGACCCAAAATCGCAGAGCTCCCCAAGCATGCTGAAGCACAGGATTTGATACATAAAGACTACACAGAAGTCCAACTCCTTTGCAGCTTCTCCGAAGGCCATGAAGGCCAACAATTTAATATTCATGGTGAAACATAATAAGAGTCCCTCATATTACATCCCTTCCTTCTTATAATTCTCAAACAACACACTATCCATTTGGTTATACACAATTTCCGACCCTCGGAAGATTTGAAGGACATTCAAGCTTTTCAATATTTCATAGAGGGTTTTTCACGTGAGTCATAAGTTAACAAAAGGTTGGTAACTTTTTGAGAATGATTTTGCTACAATAGTCTCTATGATCTCTGTAGGGAGAGTCAAGAGTCTAGGCATGGTTCGCTGTCTTTCCATCTGAGAAGTTTAAGAACAAACCCTACTTAGTAAACCATTATTAATGTTTTTGTGTTGTCCTAATTTTCAAAGGATGCCTAAACCATTCCTCTGATACCAACTATGATGCCCCGCCCCCGGTAGCCTGGAGCCGGTGATATGGTTATGATGTGTAATTTATTCCGTACAAATGAAACAAATAAGTCACACATCATAACACATCAGGAAGAACTTTCTGGTTTAGATCCTGGAGAATCAGAGACAACAGCTTTGCTTCTTTATTTCCGAGCTAAGAACAAACACCCCAGACTTGGAAAGGCTCTATCAACCTGTAAAAATTTTAACATAAAACATAGGGTGAGCATTGAAATACTTAGTAAGGGGATTTTGAAAATACATAAATACAGCCTTTGAAAACTAATTTGAAAATACTCTCCCATACTTAAAATTTTTCTTAAAGGAAAAACCTCAAGACTAAACAAAGGATGTTACATCACAGTTAAATAACTTCATACTTATGCACCAGAACACTTTGTTTAAACCCACTTAATAGACAAGATAAGCATGCTAATAAAACATGGGCTATACTAAGTAAAGTGTCCATAAACAAGAAAGGTGTGCATGAAAAACATGGTGTAAACATCATCAAAGTCGCGCACAAGCGCATTATCTAAAAAAACACATCATGACATGATAAATGTAAAGCAACATTTGTAATAAAATTATGGAAAATAAAACTGGACATGAATCAACATTGCCATATCATATGTCATGTGTTTCTTTTTTTATCTGATACTCATAGGTAAGGTTCTATCACCAAGGATATTCCTCTAGTCGGAGTAATCACTTGGTTGGTCATAAGATAAGAAATGTATGATGAAGGACTCATGGTCTCTGTGTCAAGGCCTTGTGCCATGACCTAAGGGTAAAAACCCAATCTGACTGTCTCGAGAACTATCGATGCATCGAGGAGCTTACTTTTATCGGTCTCCAACCCGGAGGGCTTACTTTTACCAGTCCCCAACCTGGAGGGATTTCTTTCTGCCTGAGCCTATTCCGGGTAGTCCCATACATTTCCAACATGTTGATAAGGCCAGATATTCAAGGTGTCTCATACCACTTTGAATATTTAATTTTCATTTCATATTACCTAAGGTGTCCCATGCCACTTTGAATAATATGATCTTCATTACTCATTACCCAAGGTGTCCCATACCACTTTGGGTAATTTAGTTCTCAGTTCATTATCATGTTGAGTCATATGCATGAACAATATGAATAAGTTAAAAATTATATAATTGGTTTACAAATACATGATATGACAGATAAAATGGAAAATATGGAATAAAAACAGGCATGGTTAACCAAGTATACTATGTGAATAGAATAATTATTTAAGCACAAAAAATGATGAATGTGTGAGACTTGCTCCCAAGGGGTATGAAGTGATCAGTTTCTAAATTTCCAGTACATGGAAATGAACTACTTGGCATTAACTATTGTTCTTCAGAGGTCACAGTACTTGCAACAAATCTCCATCCAATAATAATTACTACGGCATGCTTGGTATAAAAATAATAAACACTTACAATCATTAAAATTCCGACACTTGGAAATAAACCACTTTAAAAATAATACTTGTCATTAATTATTATTCTTCACTGGTCATAGAATTTGCAGTTACACCTTGCTCACTAAAAATCACTGCAACAAGTTTGGTATAAAAATAATAGAGGATTTCTACATATTAACATAACCCTTAAACCCCTATCCTTTTAAAATGAGTTTAAAACAGGCATAAGAATATCCTTAAAAAACACACAAATCAGGTCAAGGACGACATTAATCAAGTTCATTGGTGTACCCTTAGACACAGAAATATAAAACAACATAGGCAAGCGCTAAAATCCTACATGCATAAAAATATTAATAACCATTTCTTGAAACTAGGGTTTTCAGATATTAATCTTAAAAACACATACGTACATAAGGAGATATATACAAAAATTATATATATACGTTTCCTCATAAATTAAACATGGTACACTTAAAATATTAATACCTCTAACTACATATCATTTATTCAGTTTGAAATTCAAAACCTCATGGGGGTTTAAATGTTCATGAAACTATAAATACATAAACATGTAAAAACATTGTTTTTAACTATAACATAACTGTACTTAAACCAAAAACCAAGTTCGCATCAAAAATATTTTTCAAAGATATTTATTCATATCTTAAACATCAAAACTGATTTCCATTCCAATACATTAACTTACATAAAAATATAGTTATATAAATATATACGGCTTACATAAAATCGAACCTGTTAGGAAATGATTTTAGAAAAACCCTTCTCAAAAGTATAATTCTTAGTATAAAAATATTTAATAATCTTGGATACCCTAATAAAAAGG
Source organism: Viscum album (assembly GCA_963277665.1). Classification (NCBI taxonomy): domain Eukaryota; kingdom Viridiplantae; phylum Streptophyta; class Magnoliopsida; order Santalales; family Viscaceae; genus Viscum; species Viscum album. The sequence goes on from OY728145.1 coordinate 514,557,163, forward strand.
GTTTGAGTGATAAATATGTATATATTTGTATGTATATATATATATATTTGATACCGTATAAACAAAATACACTTAAACCTGAGTTTTAGGTTTGTAAAATAGGATCATTAAAACTAACTTAAAAGTGAGATCCATTTTTATATCACGAAGGCAGCACCCCTTGAAAATTATTCAAAACCAAAAGGGTTTGTGTTATATATATATATATATATATATATATATATATAATAATATTAATACAACTATTGCATCACACCGGTGACAAAATAAAACTCAAATTAAACAAAATCATTACATCATATTAGGGAAACACCCATCCAAAACCACATACCCTGTGTTTTTTGAAACAAGGGGTGATACAATTATATAAATTTATATGTATATATATATATATCACATGTAACCGATACACAAGGAGGGTTTATAAAAGGTTACAAAGGAAACAATAGTATCCCTAGAAGGTGAACGCCCTAGGAGACCCCTGCTTCAAAGAAAATGGTTCGCATAGAATACATATATATATATCTTTAACTATAAGTTTTATATATACTCATGTTTATATAAAAGATGAACCGAGGAGAATGGGTGGGTTTCTAAACAAAAAGAAATCACACAAACATGGAACCCTTACCCTGCTGTGGAGGACGCTCGGATTCAGAGAAGCCTACTAGTTTAGCTGGAGAGATCGGGAGGAGTTCGGGTACACGAGGAGGTCCGTGAGGAGAGGGATTATATAGAAGATTTTGGTGCACCCAAAAGGATTAGATCCATGAGTTAGGCCGAGCCTATGGCGTCCTAGGTAGGTGGGGTGCGCAAGGTCAATAGAACAGTGGGGAGGAGGTGTCTCGGGCAAACCAAGTCTGGTTCACGGGACCCCGTCATGAGGTAGGAGATGACTGGAATAGCGGTTTAATAAAAAAACAAACAACAGTTGGGATTTAAACCTTGGTGTGATCGGACGGATGAAAAGAAAAGAGTTTTTTAAAACATAACAATGGCCGAGATCGGTCCTGGAAAAATCAGACGGTCGAGGCGATCGTGCGGGGTTGGGTTTAACCGTAGGAGGCCTAGGTCACGCGGTTCGGAAAAAAACAATATAATAAATGTTAAAACAATATTAAACCGTGATGTTATAATTTGAATTTGTATAAAATTTAATAAGTACTCATAATTTTCAAATCCATGAATCCCAATTTAGTTTATGTAAAAAAAATAAAAAACGATACTATTTGATATAATTTATTTTTTTCCTAAAAGATAAATATTTTATACTAAACATTCATATCTACTAGGATCTTATAACCATTAAAATCAAATTTATAACATACATCACTTGTGTATTTATAAAATTATTTTTTAAAAGACCCATAGTTTTTCTCTAATTCAAAACACATTGCTTTAGAGATCCAATAAGATACATTTTTTTCAATTATTGCAGATACCGCTGTGGACATGATGTTCGACACATTTTAAAATACTATGTTTTCCACCATATAAATATCGTCATGTTTAAAAAAAACAAAATAGATCAATTTCCAAGGATAATATTTTATATTAATTCTCGAAGATATAATTCTAATACTTTTTATTTATTAAAATATTGAAATACCATAATATTATAAAAGCGTTACAAAGACAAAAATTTTATAAAAAGATGCAGTTTATCCATTGGAACCCAACAGTCAAAAAATGGTCATATTCCCTTAGTGGTCCATTATAAAAGCAAGGGGTATGATGTTTTACGTTTTCAAAACACCGGACCCTTGTCGGATGGCTCTCCTCATACCACTAGTGCTGAGTGCGTGCGCGGTGGTTATGGCGGTTATATTTTTCACACTGATGGACCCTGAAGACGACCACTACCCGATTACCCGTGTTGCGATTCTCAGTAGTCTTGCTGTGGCGGTGTTAGGTCTTGTGCATGGTACTTTCAATTAGATGGGTCTTGTTGTAATGTATATTTTAAATATATAACATTTTATTGTATTCTTCATGTTTGATTTCCATTCTAATTCTTTATCAACACACAAACCATAAAATAAAATAAAACAAGAGACATCATTAAAAGCATAACATCGTTCACTTGGACCAGTTTATAAAACCTAGGGCTGTAGAGACCCGAAGCCTGACGTACATGGAAATTATATTACTTTTGCGGAATACTTAGTACATAACACAAACACACACATAAGGATCGTAATAGTTTAGTGTCTTTGGAAACTCGGAACGTAATCTTCTAATCGTGGTGAAAGATCCTCAATATCTCCCATAAAGATATTCCCTTTTTTTTACCTAAAACAATTCTTTATATCCTGGGGAAAATAAAACATAAAATGGTGAGCTCAAATGCTCAGTAAGGGTAAACAAAAGAAAATCAATCACAACATATTCATAAGAACATAACTTTTGGAAATCTTAACCTGCAAAAGAGAGCATAATTTCATAACATGGGATAAATCATAATAGTGAAATGAAATCCCAATAAGCATAACATAAAACATGAAACTTTGTGGCATACACACATAATCATAGAGAATCATTTCTTGTTAGTGATGACTCATTGCCAAGACTATCTTAGTGGACAAAGTCCCTTTCTGAATCGAGTCACCCTCGTTTCAGTCCTGTTTCACTGAACCGGTATAACCTACCATTCCATCCATGTCTATCTCATGAGATATAAAATCTTTACCAAATGCATTGGAGGGAGATATAGGTCCCACCCATCTTATAATGAATCCTTTCTTATGTGTGCCACATAATCATAAATCATACATCATCGCATAACACATGTAACAAAAATGGGATTCTTGAAACATCATGACATCATAAAAAAAATCATATAAGGTAAATGACTTCATAAAAATAATTTCGTCAAAACATAATCAAATCTATGTAATAATAGGGATAAAAACAGAACCCTATATTATCTTATATGGAAAATAATTTTGATAAAACATTTGAACTCCATTCTTGAGGAAAATATCCTTTCTACTTCAAAAACATTTTTCCTTTCATAACATGTCATACAACTTTAAAATAAAATAAGTTGATTAAAAATAAACTTGAAAACTTGTAAAGTAAGTTTCTTGGAAATAATGTTTTAAAAATCCATTCATGCCGTATAAGTTAAAAAAAACATTCTTCCCGTACTTTTGTCGGAAAAGTCAAAAAGTACCTCGTACGAAAAACGACAAAAGATTCCTTTCATACATATTACTAAAAACTCACCGAAGGGTAAAAATGGATTTAAACAATTGTAGGTGGATGGAAATAATATTACATATTGATGAAACATGGATGTGGATGATAAAATACACCCCAGTAAATACTTACGAATAAACAATCTCGGATAAAAATGAGATTGTGATATTTTCCCTTACCTTAGGTCCGACTTGCTTTGTGAGTGTCCGAACCTCCTGTATATGATTTAAATCATGTTATTGAATTATTCCAGAATCATATTCATTGTTATTATATCATATATGGTCCACTTATGACTTTATATTACCCGTTCTTTTGTAAATTCATGTTAAAGTAGCGTTTTGGGTAAAATCGTCTCATTTGTCGTTCGTGTTTTTAACTTGTAATTATTCATAAGATTACTTAGATCACGATTACTTAATTCCAGAATATAAAACATGATTTATATATATATATTCATAATACACATATATAATAAATCAGTAAATGGAAAGAAATACACCGTTCATGGAGACGGTAGTCCGTACGTACGCATGAACGCTGTTTTCGTTTCCTTATTGAATTGAATGAAATTAAGTTGATGACATACATATAAATATAAATAATTCCAGTATCATTATTAGGTAATATATTGCATTATTACTTATTATATATACTTTATAATCATTCATGAATGGTTAATCATTGAGAATGAATCTCATCGCGTCGTGGAGACGGTAGTCCGTACGTACGCACGAGCGATGATATCGTTCCCATGGTCATGGAATTGTGTTTAAGTGTATGTATACTATTTCAGTATCAATATCACTTTATAATAATCATATATAGTTACTCATTACACTTTTATACCCATCCAATTAATGTGGTGGCGGAAAATAGATTACACCACGGCGTGGAGACGGTATTCCGTACGTACGCACGCGCGGTGATTTCCTTTTTCCGTAGGATGGATAGAAGGTTAATTAGAGTTGTTTCATATTTATAATAACATATCAGTATATAATAAATACTGATTTTATTACTTTATCATGAAACAACTAAAGACGAAGAAGTTGAAGAAGAAAGAAATTGAAAAAGATCGGTAATGGATATTACCTCTTTTTTGAAGTGCTTCTTTGAGACCTCCTTTTAGGGAACTAAAAGTGGTCTTTTAAGAAGACCAGGACCTCTAGGATGATACTAGGGAAGTGGAGAAGTGATTTTGGCAGGGGTTGGCCGAGCTTGAAGGCTCAAAGTTGTGTGAGGAGGAGGGGGAGGAGGTGCCCTTTTATAAGGGAGGAGAGGGGCACCTTAGGAATATCTCAAAATATTTTTTTATATTAAAGTCAAAATAGGTTTATAATGGTTAGAAAGGCTCATATTTCGAAACTAAAGTGGGGATGGGTCTAAATCCTATCAACCAATAGGATTTAGACAAGTTTAGGTTATTATTTTAACCTTATCAATTAGATTTAACTCAAAGTTAAATAATTTAACTTTTACCGTGTCTTTTTGTTTTCTTACACTATATGATTAATACACTTACTATAACATGCCAAAAGAACCCCAAATTGTTTATTATTAATATATATATCTTTATCTAAGTCATTTGGCCGAACCTTAGATTTTTAGGAATAAAATAACAAATAATAATATAATATTTTATTTAAAAACTATTTTGTGTCAATTTTGACACTATTTGATATATGATTTTTTTGAAAGTCATAAAAGAATTATATGTTCAAACCAAGTTTATTAAATCAACACTAATATATCATAGTAACCTAGAAAATTAGTTTAATTCATAAAAAGTCTCAAATTACATTTATTTTGGTGTTTATAACATCAATTATATCAATATTTCATTAATAAGATAATTACTGCATCATCTTTGTGTCATAAATAAATTAAATTATTTGATGTCTAAAAATTACAAATAAAATACCATAATGTAGGAAATCTTTTTATCTTTCTAATGAATATTTACAATCGAATTTATCTTATGTACAACCCTATATTAAAAATGTTTTAGTAAATATACTTTGATTTTAACTCTTTTAACTCTTCTTTGAATTAAATAATAATAAATGTCCTAATCTAATCCAAGTGGGCTTAAATGATAATATTTTACACTTAAGGTTGTTTTTGGTCGAGATACACTTGTACAATAGAATTAGGACATGTGTTAGGGTAATATTAATATCATTCTTACCCTTAATTACCCTATTTACTTTTAACCGTGGTAAAAAAAGTAAAAAGTTACTATTCACAAAAAATTATTTTCATCTCATTGAACCACATTTTACTTACTGACATCAACCTTGTCTCTTGGATTTTTGAAATTCCATTCACAGAAGCGGTAAAATTAAGTTTTATGAAAAATTCAGTTTTTTAACTACCACTTAGTAGTTTCACTATTCACCAAAAATTGATGTTTTTCAGAAAAATGCCAAAATTTCATCCTAAGCTATATTTCATATTCCGAATTCAAAAATGAAGTCTATTTTACCAAATTCATAACATATAAGTTGCATTAATTAATTTTATAATTAAATCACGCTGTTAAAACAAATAGCGTGTTTTTAAGAAACAATATCTATCAAAAGATTGACACTTGATTATGTCTGGTTTAAATGTGAAATTACATTCAATGAACAACATTGTATTAAATTGTAAAAATATATTCTAAAAATAATTTAAAACCACTCAAATTAATAATTTATCACTATTAATTATTTCGATTAAAAAAGTTGTTTTTAATTATAATTTAGTAATTTTCACTATTCATCAGAATATGAAAGTTATCCGAAAAGTACCAAAATTTCACCTTAGGCTAAATTCGATACTCCGAATCCAAAAATTAAGTCCATTTTGAGAGCTAAAATTTCTAAAATTTAAAAAGTGGTTATTACAATTCATAACGGCTAGTTTTAATAATATTTTAATAGAATATCGTTGTTTAGTGAAACTCAGTATTGCGTACTACACACGCTATCGAGGAAGGTTGCGATTGCGTGTAATGCAAGGCAAGTCAAAGATGCGTGTTGTGCAAGCTCCTTTTGGTGTAGCGTACAACACAAGAAATTAATAAAATTAAAAAGAATATTTTTCATAAAATCTCGGGTTGTTACATTCTACCCCCCTTAAAATGAATTTCGCCCTCGAAATTCGTCGGGGTTATAAATGGTTTACTATTCGAAAGTTTCTTTAATAGAAACCCACATCGTAAAAAAGAATACCAAAACCAATCTTTAAAAACAACAGTATGAAACGTAACGGTTACCCAAATAAACTAATCACTGGGTTTCCACATAGGTGAAAATATGGATATGGAAGAGAAATCTAACTATCATGTTCTGATGGAGAGTGGTAGAGAACATGGATATGGAAAAGCCAGCAATCACAAATCCATAAATTTGTGACAATCTAAGGTACCATCTGATTCATCAGATATAAGATCACTTGGACAACATTTTTGGTTTTCAAGATCGTTTCCTTAATGTTAAAGAATTTGAATTAGAATAAATACTTACTTTATGTTGGTACAACCTCACTGTTGTCTGTGCCTTTAACAATTTCCACTTCATCTCTTAAATAAATGAAGTTGAATTTGTTATTTGTGAAGTGTTAGCAGATCATGTGATAGAATGACGGGTCATTCCATATGTCTCAAAAGGTTAGAAAAATTTATATACATAAGTCGATCTATAGTGGGATTAATCATATATGGTTCCTAAAATGGACTTATACATCATATATCATACTGCTTAATATAATAAAACTAGTTTCTACTAAAAAGGGACTTCATGTAGGCCAGTGGTAGGAGATAAAGGCTAGTCGCACTTCGGTTGTGGGTTCGATTCCCACAGCCTTGTCCGAAGCAATGGGATGTCGCCCGTCCTGCAGGTTGTCCTTTTTCTAAAGCTACATTACTATAACATCCCATAAATAATATCAAAAATCTTCTATCCTTAAACAATACTAACTTATGTCCAACGTAATCAATTCTAATCTTTAGGCTTATCCATAATACTACAGTCCACTCTCATAATATAGTGAAAACGATTACCAGATATTTAATACTGTCGTTAATCCTCATATATCATAAGATATGTCTTGTTGGTCACATTCCAAGCATTCAAAGGCCTTAATCATGTATTCTCTTGAAGAATGAATACCCATTGAACCTTAGTGAAATCATGAATACTGTTAAAATTTAACACTTTCCACATACCAAAATCCAAAAACTCTATATACTCAAACCATAATATAACCTTCTCCTTATATCAGTCATGAGCTCATGAATACTATCAAACATTTAATTTTCTCCTTATCCCTTCATTATGCGCATATCATCTTCATTCCAAAAATATCTGAATAACCTTTCATGGATACTGGTAGCATTAATCACACACTTTCAAAACTCAAGGAAAGACAACAATGTAACAATCCTTAGATGTCCCTTTATTCCATAGTACCATGAGATTCTTTATACAACATTACACGTTGATAAACATGTAATCATTCCACTACCTTCTTAAACCATTGACCGAGCTTCAACAATTCTTTCATCTCACATATCATTTGTAGTCTCTTCATCATCATCAACATAAATACTACCCATACGACCATACTGATTATCTTCATGAGACTTTCTCTTAGGGCATTGGTTTGCATAATGCCCGTACATTCCACATTTAAAACATTTAACCATTGTTGATGTCGTAGCAATACCATTATCCTCATCCATGGTGTTAACTGAACCTTTTCCTTTGCACTTACTTGCTTTGTGTCCTTCTTTTCCACACCCAAAGCATCTTCCAGTTCCTTTGAAACATTCTCCTTGATGCCTCTTCCCACATGATTTACATAGGGGAAATTGAACTTTCTTTCCTCTATGATCATCACGAAACTCCATCTTTCTCTTATTAGCCGAGTCAGGAAACATACCAAATTTTACTTTATTGATCATATTATGAGATTGCTGATTCGGCATAATAATGATGTTTGGACTTCCAAATCCCATTTCATTATGAATAATATCATTCCATTGTCCAGCATATCCTCCATTATCGTGAATCATCTTGTTTCCAGCCATTTTCAAAAACCCAAAAAAAAGAATAGTGTGAGAGGCAAAAATCATGCTAGGGAAAACAACATTATAAAGGGGGAGATCCTAAATATCTAACTTCTTAGGTTAAATTCTATGATCGTTACCGTAGTTCTAGGACTGTATCTTATACGAATACTTATCCTTAGGGACATCCCTAGACATACCTTAGAAATATCTCAAGGGATCTCACTAACATTTTTGCATCCTAGTTTCCTAAGGTTGACTAAACCTTTCCTCTGATACCAACTGTAGAGGCCCGAAGCGTGACGTACATGGACATTACATTACTTTTGCGGAATACTTAGTACATACCAAAAACACACACATAAGGATCGTAATAGTTTAGTGTCTTTGGAAACTCGGAACGTAATCTTCTAATCGTGGTGAAAGATCCTCAATATCTCCCATAAAGATCTTCCCTTTTTTTACCTAAAACCATTCTTTATATCCTGGGGAAAAGAAAACATAAAAGGGTGAGCTCAAATGATCAGTAAGGGTAAACAAAAGAAAATAAATCACATCATATTCATAAGAACATAACTTTTGGAAATCTTAACCTGCAAAAGAGAGCATAATTTCATAACATGGGATAAATCATAGTAGTGAAATGAAATCCCAATAAGCATAACTTAAAACATTAAACTTTGTGTAATATGCACATAATCATAGAGAATAATTTCTTGTTAGTCATAACTCATTTCCAAGACTATCTTTGTGGACAAAGTCCCTTTCTGAATCGAGTCACCCTCGTTTCAGTCCTGTTTCACTGAACCGTTATAACCTACCATTCCAGCCATGTCTATCTCATGAGATATAAAATCTTTACCCAATGCATTTTAGGGAGATATAGGTCCCACCCATCTTATAATGAATCCTTTCTTATGTGTGCCACATAATCATAAATCATACATCATCGCATAACACATGTAACAAAAATGGGATTCTTGAAACATCATGACATCATAAAACAAATCATATAAGGTAAATGACTTCATAAAAATAATTTCCTCAAAACATAATCAAATCAATGTAATAATAGGGATAAAAACAGAACCCTATATTATCTTATATGGAAAATAATTTTGATAAAACATTTTAACTCCATTCTTGAGGAAAATATCCTTTCTACTTCAAAAAACATTTTTCCTTTCATAACATGTCATACGACTTTAAAATAAAATAAGTTGATTAAAAATAAACTTGAAAACTTGTAAAGTAAGTTTCTTGGAAATAATGTTTTAAAAATACATTCATGCCGTATAAGTTAAAAAAACATTCTTCCCGTACTTTTGTCGGAAAAGTCAAAAAGTACCTCGTACGAAAAACGACAAAAGATTCCTTTCATACATATTACTAAAAACTCACAGAAGGGTAAAAATGGATTTAAACAATTGTAGGTGGATGTAAATAATATTACATATTGATGAAACATGGATGTGGATGATAAAATACACCCCAGTAAATACTTACGAATAAACAATCTCGGATAAAAATGAGATTGTGATATTTTCCCTTACCTTAGGTCCAACTTGCTTTGTGAGTGTCCGAACCTCCTGTATATGATTTAAATCATGTTATTGAATTATTCCAGAATCATATTCATTGTTATTATATCATATATGGTCCACTTATGACTTTATATTACCCGTTCTTTTGTAAATTCATGTTAAAGTAGCATTTTGGGTAAAATCGTCTCATTTGTCGTTCGTGTTTTTAACTTGTAATTATTCATATGATTACTTAGATCATGATTACTTAATTCCAGAATATAAAACATGATTTATATATATATATATATTCATAATACACATATATAATAAATCAGTAAATGGAAAGAAATACACCGTTCATGGAGACGGTAGTCCGTACGTACGCATGAACGCTGTTTTCGTTTCCTTATTGAATTGAATGGAATTAAGTAGATGACATACATATAAATATAAATAATTCCAGTATCATTATTAGGTCATATATTGCATTATTACTTATTATATATACTTTATAATCATTCATGAATGGTTAATCATTGAGAATGAATCTCATCGCGTCGTGGAGACGGTAGTCCATACGTACGCACGAGCGATGATATCGTTCCCATGGTTGTGGAATTGTGTTGAAGTGTATTTATACTATTTCAGTATCAATATCACTTTATAATAATCATATATAGTTACTCATTACACTTTTATACCCATCCAATTAATGTGGTGGCGGAAAATAGATTACACCACGGCGTGGAGACGGTATTCCGTACGTACGCACGCGCGGTGATTTCCTTTTTCCGTAGGATGGATAGAAGGTTAATTAGAGTTGTTTCATATTTATAATAACATATCAGTAAATAAGAAATACTGATGTTATTAATTTATCATGAAACAACTAAAGAAGAAGAAGTTGAAGAAGACAGAAATTGAAAAAGATCGGTAATGGATATTACCTCTTTTTTGAAGTGCTTCTTTGAGACCTCCTTTTAGGGCACTAAAATTGGTCTTTTAAGAAGACCATGACCTCTAGGATGATACTAGGGAAGTGGAGAAGTGATTTTGGCAGGGGTTGGACGATCTTGAAGGCTCAATGTTGTGTGAGGAGGGGGGGGGGGAGGAGGTGCCCTTTTATAAGGGAGGAGAGGGGCACCTTAGGAATATCTCAAAATATTATTTTATATTAAAGTCAAAATCGGTTTATAATGGTTCCAAAGGGTAATATTTCGAAGCTAAAGTGGGTATGGGTCGAAATACTATCAACCAATAGGATTTAGACAAGTTTAGGTTATTATTTTAACCTTATCAATTAGATTTAACTCAAAGTTAAATAATTTAACTTTTACCGTGTCTTTTTGTTTTCTTACACTATATGGCTAATACACTTACTATAACATGCCAAACGAACCCCAAATTGTTTATTATTAATATATATATCCTTATCTAAGTCATTTGGCCGAACCTTAGATTTTTAGGAATAAAATAACAATTAATAATATAATATTTTATTTAAAAACTATTTTGTGTCAATTTTGACACTATTTGATATATGATTTTTGTGAATGTCATAACAGAATTATATGTTCGAAAAAAGTTTATTAAATAAACACTAAAATATCATAGTAACCTAGAAAATTAGTGGAATTCATAAAAAGTCTTAAATTACATTTATTTTTGTGTTTATAACATCAATTATCTCAATATTTCATTAATAAGATAATTACTGCATCATCTTTGTGTCATAAATAAATTAAATTATTTGATGTCTAAAAATTACAAATAAAATACCATAATGTAGGAAATCTTTTTAGATTTATAATGAATATTTACAATCGAATTTATCTTATGTACAACCCTATATTAAAAATGTTTTAGTAAATATACTTTGATTTTAACTCTTTTAACTCTTCTTTGAATTAAATAATAATAAATGTCCTAATCTAATCCAAGTGGGCCTAAATGATAATATTTTACACATAAGGTTGTTTTTGGTCGAGATACACTTGTACAATAGAATTAGGACATGTGTTAGGGTAATATTAATATCATTCTTACCCTTAATTACCCTATTTACTTTTAACCGTGGTAAAAAAAGTAAAAAGTTACTATTCACCAAAAATTATTTTCATCTCCTTGAACCACATTTTACTTACTGACATCAACCGTGTCTCTCGGATTTTTGAAATTCCATTCACAGAAGCGGTAAAATTATGTTTTATGAAAAATTCAGTTTTTTAACTACCACTTAGTAGTTTCACTATTCATCAAAAATTGATGTTTTTCAGAAAAATGCCAAAATTTCATCCTAAGATATATTTCATATTCCGAATTCAAAAATGAAGTGTATTTTACCAAATTCATAACATAGAAGTTGCATTAATTAATTTTATAATTAAATCCCGCTGTTAAAACAAATAGCGTGTTTTTAAGAAACAATATCTATCAAAAGATTGACACTTGATTATGTCAGGTTTAAATGTGAAATTACATTCAATGACCAACATTGTATTAAATTGTAAAAATATATTCTAAATATACTTTAAAACCACTCAAATTAATAATTTATCACTACTAATTATTTCGATTAAAAAAGTTGTTTTTAATTATAATTTAGTAATTTTCACTATTCATTAGAATATGAAAGTTATCCGAAAAGTACCAAAATTTCACCTTAGGCTAAATTCGATACTCCGAATCCAAAAATGAAGTCCATTTTGAGAGCTAAAATTTCTAAAATTTAAAAAGTGGTTATTACTATTCATAACGGCTAGTTTTAATAATATTTTAATAGAATATCGTTGTTTAGTGAAACTCAGTATTGCGTACTACACACACTATCGAGGAAGGTTGCGATTGCGTGTAATGCAAGGCAAGTCAAAGATGCGTGTTGTGCAAGCTCCTTTTGGTGTAGCGTACAACACAAGACATTAATAAAATTAAAAAGAATATTTTTCATAAAATCTCGGGCTATTACAAGGGCGTCACAGGTATGATATGTTTCTAGGTCATTTCATATTATTAAAACATTATTCTTACCTTAAATTACAATAATTACCTCTAATCGCGATTAAAAACTTAAAAGTTACTATTCACCAAGAAATTATTTTAATCCCATTGAACCAAATTTTACTTCTTAATGGAAACCATTTATGTCTAATTTTTGAAATTAAAAACACAGAGGTGGTAAAATTTCATTTAAACGAAAAATCAGTTTTTTAAGTACCACTTAGTGGTTTCACTATTCATCAAAAATTGATGTTTTTCAGAAAAATACAAAAACTTCACCCTAAGATTTATTTGATATTACGAATTCAATAATGATGTCTATTTTACAAAATTCAAAACATATAAGTTGCATTAATTAATTTAATAATTAATTCTTGCTGTCAGAGCAAATAGCGTGTTTTTATGAAATAATAAGTATCAAAAGATTGAAACTAGTTTAAGTCAAATTTTAAAGTGAAATTAATTAAAATGACCACTATTGGATTAAATGGTAAAAATATATTCTAATTCCACTATACAACCAAATCAAAAGATAATCTAATCATATAAATAAATAATATTAAAAAGAGGTTTTGAATTAAAATACAATATTTTTCCCTATTCATTAAAAAATAAACTTTATCAGAAAAATACCAAAATTTTACACAAAGTAAATTTTGATGTCCCGATTCTAAAGAAGAGTTTTATTTGGTCTAATAGAACGTATAAGAGTGACCAAAAATATATTTAATGATGGTTCGCCATCAAAAGGCGATAACTGAACCTTTAGTGAAAATTAGGGTATATATGCCTAAAATTGAATTCTTTCCATATTTTAAGACTTTATCTTTTATTGGATAAATGTAAAAACATTTAAAAAACATTTATTATCATATTTTAGTTATTTATATCCATTCCTGCCAATACAACGGCTATGTGTTATATACCATTTAAAATAATATTATTTTATTACTAGTGTGCAATGTAAGATTTCAATGAAACTCATTGTTGCATATCGGGTACGATATCGAACATAGCAAACCATTGAAAGTAAAATTAATACTTAATTTATAAATATTAATAAAAATGAAAATGATTTATTCTTTATTTACCTGGGATGTTACACTGGTGCTAGTCGCCCGCCCCTGGCCTATAGATGGTGGGTTTGGGGTAGTCACTAAATGGGCCCCAGGGGACAAGTCATGACACTAATAACTCATTAGACTATGAAAGGATGTCATAGATATCCCCATGAAATCTAGAACATAGTATCCATGTATATTCCAATATATTTCCTCACATATATTGTTTATATACATGTATACATATTATATAAATGTATGATTAGTCATAAATTCTTGTACATGGTAATCTATGATCAAATTATTTCCAACCATGACAAAAAAAGCTAAAAACCATTAGGTGTCCCATTATAACACGAGATGACATTAATTTTTTTATCATCTTGATTTATATGTTATTCTTGATCAATGAAATGATATATAAACAGTCATGATTATTATATACACAATTGGTGGTGGACTACTAAATTAATTTCACACCCTGCTCGGGATTCCCATGGCACTTGACTAGAATTCACAATTGAAGTTGTTGATAAGTTAAAGTTCCCTATCACATATTATTGATATGTTTTTCTTATAGAATGCATAATTGTAGAAGGGGGTTGAACATATTCATGAGATTCTAGTGGAGATGTCTTTTGGTGTTTTCCACCTTTTATATCATGTTCTATGCACCTGTACACTATATTCTTTCACTTCTCATTTTTTACATTATCATTCCATTAAAGCATTTGGTATTGAACTCAGCCTATGACTTCATTTTTCTAAATTCATGGATTTTTGTAAATCTTCTATTGATTATTGTTTCAGCATCTACAATGCTATTAGTTATATAAGTCTTGCACCATTTATTATTTGTACTTATTTATTATTCATATTGTGAGACACTGATATAAGTCTATGTTTTCCCAATTGTACCCCCACATAACATCATTTCTAGTCTGCATCCTCTAGTGTATGCTGGGGTGAATTTGAGATCACTTGACCCACTGGACAAGGGGACTGTTTTATTAGATCCTATATCTAGATATTAAAATTTGGTACCTAATGGGTTTCTATATATTCATCACACATGTTTGAGTATTAGATAAGAGGCTATGTACGGAATGGAATTTATTAATGATCTCGTGCCTTCGATTAGCTAACCCACGTTTAAGGTAAACCCAAATCACCTTGGATGGGGAATAATTATTCTAATTTTTTCCTGATAAAATTTCAGTAATTAAACTATTGTGTGACGTACATAATTTATGAAATTATTTTTATTATTTACAAATTTATTATTATGTACTTCATTTCCCATGGCCTGATATGAAAAGGAAGTATCATTTCATGCATCATTGTAGGAATATTAGGAAATATATGCCATAATTGTTTCCATAGAATTTTTACATGATCTGTTTATTTTCCATCTTTTTAATGTTGGTGAAATGTTTTTTAAATGTTATAACTTTTCTTTAAGAATAAATTTATTTTATTAATTATAGTCTATGAATCAATCTAAATGTATATTATATATATATATTGACGATGAAACCCTATTTGTAAAATTAAGTCATGTTGGGGGTTCGAGACCCATTAGTGTAATGGAATAGAACTAAATTAGTTGATTTGATAATGTGAAATCCAATTTAAATTTATGGTGAAATAACTTCCATAAATATTGTATGGTGATTTATTTAATTAAATAATATTATTTAAAATTTTATATCGTGATATTGGATGTAAAGGCTAGTTCATAGTTACATGATATTTCTATTAAAATTTATATGAGTATGTATTTTAGAAATTTGGAATGGTGAAAGTCATAAATGGATCATGATACACAAATGTATACAGGTTAGAGTAGAAAACATAAATTATTTTGAAAAAATTTAAAATAATTTATTACCATTAAATGGTAATTCCAATTTCATATTTTAGACACATAACCTCCCTTATTAATGGGTATTTAGGGGAGTCTCTTATGATTTGTATGGTATGTCATCATTTTCCATTATCACCTAGACATGGATATATGATTATCCAGGGAGGTGTGATTTTTCAACATGAATTATTTATAACCATCCTTTTCTATTATCATTGGTAGTATTTGTGGTTAAATTATTTTATAAGGCTTGATTTTGGATTTTTAAAATCATGCCACCGTGATAGACTCGAGTTTTCTGCTATGATGGAATTAACGACCATGCCTTAGTAGTGGTGGGACCTGAGCCACTCATATTACCTTCAATAGTTTCACAAGAGGCCCCACATGATATCCCTAATCTGAGAACTGATGCGTAGTTTTGAGAGGTTTTTCAATGTCTGATCTGTTTTATCTAAGGATTTTCACGACCTTCTCCTACTATGGATGAGTTGAATCATGATTTCCAAAAGAAGCACCCACCAAGGATTTTAGTTGAAGGTGGTCTTTAAGATACTAATACATGATATGAGTCATGTGTTCTATAAATGATGATTTTTAGATTCATTCAAAGTAGAGGATAAATAATATAACCTATATGTTGCGTGGTTCTCCAAAAATTAGGTGGAATTTCATTACACAGGAAAACCAAAATCAAGCTATCATTTATAGGGATTTTAAAATGGTCTCTTATGATTAATTCTTTCCGAATATATTGAGATTTTACAGATCTATATATTTTAAAAACTTGTATTAGGGCGCTATGTCTCTGTAATAATAATATACCTATTACAATGAGCTACAGAAATTCACAACTACTCTATTATGAGATGAGATCATGACTGTTAGGCAATTTGAGGATGCTATGGTATACACCATCCAATAATAGGTTTTTTTTCGATGGCCACTATTTTTTATATATTAAACCATGAACTAATTACTAATAAGAATTTGATGGAATTTGAAGGTGTGATCTAGGGTGGTTCAATACTCAGACATATAAGTTGTTCTTATATTGTAAAGAAGAATCACTTTTAGGTTTCCCAAACGAGTAGTGGTAGACATAAATATCATACTAAAAGTATCGTTAAATTACATCAGTTTTGGAAACCAGGACACATGAAACCTTAGTGTATGTAAGACCCTGTTGAATGTGGATGCTTCAGCATGATAGAAAATATTTAGTTCTTTTTCAAGACTATTCCCCATGGAAAAAGTAAGGGAGAATATAAACTGTCTCCACAAGCTAGATCAGGGATAATAGTACCTTTCCAATAAGAAATCTCAAATCACATTGGGTTATTATGATGAGGTGGTAGTCTAGGTATAGGTACAAGACTCATGATTCATAGGGTCAGCATAATAGACCATATTTGGGTAGTTAGGTTGTATGTTAGGGCTACAGTACATGCTAGTTACATGAAGTGAAACCAATGCTAGAGGAGAATAGTTAAAAATGTTATACTGTTCAATGTACTATTCTAGTAGCCACTACTCTAGTGTATTACTTATTAGAAACATGTGAATCTCCCTCTTATCTATAGATATTCTATGGAGTATTGTCCTCGAGATAGATTTTTAGGTGGTGTGATTACACTAGATACCCCCATTGGGTTTATGATCAAAGAGTGTTCACCTATGTTTGGAATTTCCCCTTAAAATAGATAATTATCTATTCATCTGGGTTCTTTTTTCCCTAACATTAAATGGATTGATTTAATTATTGATATGGACTAGTTAGTTTCCAATAGAGTCTATATTGATTTTTTTCATTGGAAGGTTTCATTTATATTACAACATGGTGGTAGACATGTTTACAGTAGATAATTGTATATCCATGTGACATGTTATGAAACTTTGCTTCAGGGGATCCATAATGTGAGATCTCAGATCAATGGTATTTTATTCGGTTATCAAGGAACTTGAATTGCCAATTTCTCTCCAATAGTAGATCATTTAAGGGATGTATTCCCTAAAAATTTATTTGGGTGCCTATATTAGGAGGTGAAAACTTCACAATTGAACTAGTCCCTAGTGTACCACTGGTATCATTTACTCTTTATATGATGGAACCATTAATTCTTTTTGATCATAATAATAATTAGGAAGATTAGGATGCTTTGGGATTCATATTCACCAAAACCATTCCTCGAGGTGCATCAACCCTTTTCTATGAGGTTGGATGGTACATAAATGTTTTTCATTGATTACAAAGGGTTGGACTATCTCATATTTATTAATTTGTATCCACTACCTCATATAGATAGCCTCATGGAATTGTTTTGAGGAGGTAAGGTATTTTGATAGAGAAATTTGAGGTTGAGATACCATCATGTGTGTGTGAGGCCTTTGGAAAACCCTGTTATATCATTCAAAAATGATATGGTCTTTATGATTACATGGTCATTTAGTTTAGTCTTAGGAATATGAAAAAATGTTTTCATAGCTTTAATGAATTCTATTTTCCAATTGTGTCAGGACTCATTACAGGTAGTCATTTTGGATGAAATTAGGGGGTATTCTTGCACTTGATATGGCAATGCCAAAAATATCGAGAACATATTGAATAAACTATTAAAGAATCAGCATTATTCTAATCTCACTAAATGAAACGTTTTTATTAAAAAATTAGAGTTACTAGGTTATATCTTCTCATATGGTTGAGTAGAAGGGGACCCAACAAATGAGAGAGATGTCATTTTTTTGTGAGGATACCAAGAAAATATTTCAAATTTGATGCTTATTGAAGTCATATGGATATTATAGATACATCATAAAAGCTTTATCCAGCATATAAGAACCTCTTAGGACCATTACTAAGAAGGGTGTGAAATTTTTATAGTTAGCTTATTGTAAATGATCCGTTCAGGAGACCAAAGGAAGGTTGAACATAGAGCCAATCCTAAATCTGTCAGAGCTAGGAAGAATATATAATGATTATTATGACATAATTGGACTCTATATAGGATTAGTTATGATGTAGAATGAGTGAGTTTTAGCATAGGGGTCTTGTTAGTTGTGGACTCTTGAGAAGAATTACCTGAAACATGATCTCGAGCTAGAAGCTATTGGAAATAATTTATGATGTTGGAGGAATTATTTTCACAGAGTCCATTTTCTCTATGTATAAAATCAAAAAAAATATTAATGTATATCATTACACAATATTAATTGAATATAGGGTAGTGAATATTGGTTAAATAACGGTACTCCTTCAATTTTGAACAAGACTATAAGACATGTAAGTTCAATATAGTAGCTGATGATATGTGTTGGGAGATTCAAAATCAGGGAGTTTAGGAGGACAGTTGTGAGTGGAAACATATGGCCTTGATTGTAGTGATGCATGTTTAGGTTATGGCGAATCATGGGAAGAAAAACCTCACAACTATAGTAGTGACCTATATCCTTATAGACCAGGTAATGAGGAAGCCACATTATGATTCTGAGGGCTTGGTCCTGAGGTAATGTTTTTAGGCTAAGAAATCATTACCTATTCATACATGGGATGATGATGAGATATTATAAATAGATGGGTGTATCAGGGTTCCATTATAAATCAAGGATGAACTTATACGAGAATCTCATGCCTCATCATGTGTAGTACCTCCCGATGTCACAAAGATGTATTGAGACTAACATCAACATTATTGGTTTACTGGTATAAAACTAGATATTGGAGGTGTTATTACTCAGTATCTTAATTGTTAGTTGGTGAAGGAAGAACCCTAAGAAAAGTATATTTTTTTCAATTTTTTTACATTTCACTGTTGAAATGGGATGATATCATGTTGGATTTATTGATGGGTTTTCCAATATCTTCTTGAAGAAATGATACATTTTGGGTAGTCAATGAGCATTTGATGAATGTCGGCCACTCCTTACCTATTAAAGAGACCATTACAGTGGACAATCTGGAGAGGATATGGGTTATTGAGATCATATGACTTAACAGGGTGCTAAATTCTACCATATCTGATAGGGATTCCCATTTCAAATCACAATTTTGTTAGGGATTGTGGAAGTTCTTTTGTACTGAGGTTATTTTAAGAACACCCTATCACCCTTAGACTAAAAGTAAAAAAAACATAAAATTCATCTATTAGAGGATATTAGTCATGAATATTTCCTTAAATTGCGGGATTAATGTGAAAATAAAATAAACCTAGTCAAGTTCTCATATGGTAATATCTCTCAGGTTACCATATTGATGTCTACATATAAGGCCTTATTTTGTTGGTCCATCTATTCAACTCTTTTTTGGGATAGATATAGAGGCGACATCACTTCTTTGATCACATCGCATTCAAGTGAGTTTAGAGGAACATTAGTTGATCTAGAATCACTTGAATATATATCATTAAAGGAAGAAATATTAAGAAAACTTTTGTCGATGACATCTTGAGTTTGAGGTCAGAGATAAATATATATTACATGAACCCCCCGTGTTGAGACATAGATAGATTCATAGGCAGTGTAATCATTCCCCTTGATTCATTAAACCTTTTGGAAATTCAAAAGAAGATAAAACATGTGGCTTAGAGGATAACACTTCCCCAGAGATACCATTCTATAGACAATATATTTCAAGTATCTATGGTTTTATGGTATTACCCAAATTGGAATAATTTTTTATAGCATAAGAAGTCTAATTTAGATATGGATGATTATTTTTAGGAGAAACAAATTCACATCATTGATCAATCAATGATGGATAAATGAGGCATGTTAGTTTCTCTATTATTATTATTATGGTAGCATGAATGAGTAAATGAAATGACCTAGGAGGGGGAATCTAATGTATGTGATCAATGGAAGTAAATTTTCAAGGAAAATGATTTATCTCCATCTAAAGGGAAACACAAGGATAAGTTGTTTTAAGTACGGAAGGTTGTAAGGATCCACTAATTCTGAGAGGTATAAATTATATAAAATTTTTCAAAACCTTTCCCACATTTTATATTTTTGAAAAAACATGAAACCATGCCTTAGGGTGGGTAATTATAAATTTTTAGAAGAAGAATATAAAATAGGTTGAGAGAGGATATTATCCAAATACCTAGTGTGTACTTAAATACATGAATTTTTTATGGTTGAGTCACATTTCACTCAGTGGGTTGGTTTATCCCATGAGGGGAAACAAGTATGCTTTCATGATATGTAATCCATAAAAACCATGTAAAAAATATTGGTAAATTTTTAAAATATGGGATGGGGATATTTTTTATACAACTTTATCATCTATTCTCTTAAACTACAGTAGACTTGTTGGTGATATCATCCATAGACTTTCCTATGATTTCATATTTATTATCTATATCGAATTTGATTAGACCATTTCCAGTTTAATTGGGGAACTAGTGGTAATATATATACTATTCTTCCTTATTTTCTTCATTTATATATCTATATTTGTCAGTATTTTCTGTTCTTGTCATTATGACCAATTTTTAGGTAATGTGTTTCTTTTACTGATTTCTTACTTTATTATTTTATTCCAAGGTTAATATTGGAATATTTTCCATCCATGGACATAAGGTGGGTGGTATAGTTATTTAACCTTATATTTTTGTCAATTTATAACATTTTTCTATTTTACTAAACATCAGATATTTCTATTAATTTCTTTGAAATGTCATACCTTTTTTAAAATTAAATGAATCATTTTATTATAATTCACTTGAGAATTACTAAATTTTCAGTTGATTTTTACCTCATTTATCTCCCCCCATTTTGGTATGTTGAATTAATTTCATTCTTTAATATGAATTATTATTTGAAAAACCATCTATAATGTGGGTTGACATGACAAAAAAATATAAATTTTTTCCATTATAAATTAAATGGATTGATTTAATTAAATAAAAATGGAGTAAAATATATACTATGTTCTATATATTTATATATATGGATAAATTGAATTTTGACACCCATGAATAGATTAGGGATAAATTAATTTGAATGAATAAGGGGTAATAAATCATGTTTTTTATTATTATACCATAGATATTAGTTGGTAGAAAATGGTTAAGGGATTTTTTGAGCATGGAGTTTCATGATACCATACATTGGGTGAGGGGCATGACATCCAACACCATTTAAATTTATTTTAAACATGGACATGGAATTCTACGTTCCATTTAATTGGTTGATTAGCACGACGAGTCACCCCACTACCTCAAGTGATAATCTTGATGTCCCACATTCATATGAGATTCAGGGATAGTACCCTTGTTATATCAAATATATTGATAGACTATGCATGGAAGCTTGAGTTATGCTACGAATCTAGATGGAACCTTGTTTTCCTATATATGACCACATATATCATCACATATATTTTTTGTACACACATATATATATATTATATCTATATATATGATTACTTAATAATTCAGGGACAATGTAAACTCAAATCAGAATCTTTCCAGCCAATTCTAATGAAGGTAATGTATTCTTGGTGTCCCATAGGTACCTGATCCTGTTTTTATTTTTTCATATTTTTTATATATATGTCACACCGAAAAAATGAAATGATATATAAAATTATTATATTATTCTATACACCATTTTTTGTGGCCTACTATGTTTATCTGACACCCTTCATAGGTCATCCATGGTACCGAAGTATTTTTTGTGATTGAAGGTGTTGATATGAGTAGGCACCCTTTTACTAATGCTTGATATTTTCATCTTATATCATAGTGAATATGAATAGTGGACCAAGAATACATTCATGATCCTAGTGGAGAGATTTATTTTGGTATTTTTTCTATTATTGTATAACATGTTGTATATTTCCACACTCTATATTCATTTACATCTCATTTTTACATAATATACCCATGACATCATTTTGTATATGAATCATACGATGTATTTATTATTATTTCCATTTCATTGATGTTTATTATTCCACTTTTGATTATAATTATTTCTTTGGTTATGTGGTAAGTTATATTTCACTTCTACAATTTACTATTTTTATTTAATTATTATTCTCATTTTTCCACACTCATACAACTATTTGGTATCCCAAGCATACCACCGTATACCCTTAATAAATTTGGAAATTGATGTCATATTGGGAGGAATTATTAAGGCCTTGTGAACCCCCACCTCAGGCATCATTTTAATTTTTCACAGACTAGGATGTTACATTTCTAGATGCTAACTACGATTCTACTATAATACTAACTACTGTAATATATGATTATTTTACATTGAGATTACATCATTAATTGTGAAAATTTAGTACATCATAAAAACTGACAACTATGTATCTAAATGTATAATACCTTAGAAAAAATGGGAAAAATAAAAATTATTGTTTAGGTGTAATATCTCATCTCCCACTATTTCCTTCATTTCTAAAACCCTTATTAGAAATATCATATATAATACATTTGTTCATAACCTATGGAAGGGAAACATAATAAATGGTGAGCTTAAACTCTTAATAAGGGTAAACAAGTGAGATACTGTAAAGACCCAATGCTTGATGTACATGGACATTACATTACTTTTTCCGAATACTTAATACATAAAAAAAACATACATCAATGGACCGTAATAGTTTAGTGCCCTTGGAAACACGGAAATTAATCTTATAATCTTGGTGAAAGATCTTCAACATCTCCCATAAAGATCTTCCATTTTTATTTTCTTACCTAAAACCATTATTTAAATCCTGGTAAAAGAAAACATAAAAAAGGGTGATCTCAAATGCCCAGTAATGGTAAACATAGGGAACATAAAACAATCCATGAACATTTGAATGCAAAAACATGAACATAAAATCTAAACATCAAAATCTAGAGCAAAGACACGAATCTTGGAAGTACGTAAGGAATATATAATAAGGGAACATCAATCATGATAAAATTTCATGGGAATAAAACATGTAATTGTGTAAAACCCTTAAGCACATGATATGATTTCCATAGTATCCAAGGTATTACTTCCAAGACCATCTTAGTGGACAAAGACCCATTCTGAATCGAGTTCACTTTCAGTTTCATTCCTGTAACACTAAACTAGATTAACTTACCATTACAGAAATGTCTATCTTATGACATATAAATCTTTTCCCAATGCATTGGATGGAGATATAGGTCCCACACATCTCATAATGAAATCATTCTTACTTTTTCCACAAAATAAACTTAAAACATTCATCATAACCCAAAGAATAAAACGGGTTTCATAAACATCATCCCATCATAACATAATCCATATCAAACAAATGGATATAATTTCATCATAAGAGATGTAAAACCATGTAAATCATAGAGACATTATACTTGAAACATACACATATGTGATAATGTCATCTTAGATGGTAAATGGTTTTGATAAAACACTTCAAATTAATTCTTGAGGAAAATATACTTTCTTCTTCAAAATAATTATCTTGTCACAAAATGACATGCAATATTAAAAAATAAGTTTTTTTGTTGAAAATAGTAATAAAATTTTGTAGAGGAAACTTAATTGAAATAATTCGTTATGAAACAGTAAAAATCCATTCATGCCGTATAAGTTAAAAATAACATTCTTCTCGTACTTTTGTTGGAAAAGTCAAAAAGTTCCTCGTATGGGAAACAAAAGAAAGATTATATCCATAACACAAATTAAAAGTCAAAGAGGGGTAAACATGACATGAAAAATACATGGATTAATATTAAAAACTTTATTAACAACATTTTATGGGAATGGATGAAAAATTTAACCCTAGTATATACTTACGTATAAGTAAACTCAGATAAAAATGAGATTTGAAAAATTATCCCTTACCTTATGTCTGATATACTTCATATGTATATGGACCTCCTGTATAATGACAAATATAATGTTATTGACTTATTACAGAATCATATTAATTGTTATGATGTCATATATGGTTCAATTATTACTTTATAATACCCGTTCTTTTATAAATTCCATGTCAAAGCAGCGTTTTGGGTAAAATCGGTTCATTTATTATACATGTTTCGAATTGTTGTTCTTGATATTATTATTAATTATATAATGATTTACTTACTTGCAGAATTCAAATCATTATTTATATATCATATATATTCAATATATAAATATAAATAATAGATAGATGAATGAAATGAAATACACCGTTCATGGAGACGGTAGGTCGTACGTACGCATGAACGTTGTTTTCCTTTCCTTATTGATTTGAATGGAATTAAGTAGATGACATAAATATATATATACGTAAATCATGTAGCATTATTATTTCATATATTTCATGATTAATTATTATATATACTTTATAATCATTCTTGAATTGTTAACATGGAAAATGAATCTCATCGCGTCGTGGAGACGGTAATCGGTATGTATGCACGAGCGATGATAAAGTTCCCATAATTATTGAATGGAATTTGAGTGGATGATATAATATCATAGAATCCGTATGATTCTATAATAATGATATATAGTTTTTCTTTACACCATTATACCCATCCAAGTAAGGTGGTGGTGGAAAAATAGATTACACCACGGCCTGGATACTGTATTATGTACGTACGCACGCGTGGTGATTTGGTTTTCCGTAGGATGGATAAAAGGTGAAATGGGGTTTTTCATATTTATAATAAAGTATCAGTATATAATTAATATTTATGTTACTACTTTATAATGAAACAACTAAATAAGAATAAGTTGAAGAATACTGAAACTTGAAATAATCATTAGAAGAGATTACCTTTTCTTCGACGCACCTCCTTTAAACATCTTCTTAGGGCACTAGAGTTGGTCTTTTGAGAAGACAAGAACCTATATGATATAACTAGAGAGGCTGAGAAGAGTAGTTTTTAGGGTTTTTCCGAGCATCAAGGCTCAAAAGGGTGTGAAGAGAAGAGGGAAGGGGTGCCCTTTTTATTAGGGAGGAGAGGGGCACCATTGGAAAACTTAAAATATTGTTTTATAATAAAGTCATATTCGGTTTTTAATAGCTCCAAATTGATTTATTTCGAAGAGAAGGAGGGTATGGGTCGAAATCCTCTCATCCAATAGGTTTTAGACAGGTTTAGGTCCAATTTTATCCTTATCATTTAGATTTATCTCTGTGTTAAATAATTTATCTTTTGTCGTGTCTTTTTGTTTTCTTACACTATATGGTTAATAAACTTAGTATAACAAGACAAAATACACCCAAGTGGTTGATTATTAATATATATATCCATATCTAAGTCATTTGGCCGAAACAAGGATTTTTAAGAATAAGATTACAATTAATAATATAATATTTTTTTTACAAACCATTTTATGTCAATTTTGATACTATTTGGTACTTGATTTTTGTGAAACTCATAACAGCATGATTAGTTTGAACAAAGTTAATTAAATCATTAATAACATGTCATAGTAACATATAAAGTGGGATTCATAAAAAGTCTAAAATTAAATTTATTTGGGTATTTATAACATCAATTATGTTAATATCTCATTAATAAGGTAATTACTGCATCATCATTGTGTCATAAATAATTTAAATTATTTAATGTATAAAAATTATAAATAAAATACCATTATGTAGGAAATATTTTTATATTTCTAATGAATATTTATAGTCTAATTTATCTTATAAATAACCCTGTACGAAAAATGTTTTACTTATTAAACTTTGATTTTAAAAATTTTAATTCTTCTTTAAATAAAATAATAATAAATGTCCTAATCTAAACCAAGTGGACCTAAATGGTAATATTTTATTCCTAAGGTTGTTTTGGGTCGAATTAAACTAATCCAATAGAATTATAACATGTGTTAGGGTAATAATAAAAATATCATTTTTACCCTTAATTACCCTATTTACTTTTAACAGTGGTAAAAAAAAGTAAAAAGTAACTATTCATCAAAAATAAGTTTTATCTTATTGAACAACGTTTACTCCTTGATATTAACTGTGTCTCTCATATTTATGAAATTTTACTCATAGAAGTGGTAAAATTATGTTTTATGTAAATTTTCAAACTCTCCTAGGCGGTGGGTAAAAGACGGTGAAAAGTTCAATAAACTTTTTATATATCTAAAATTATTATAAAATGAATCCAATGAATTACTTTGAACTTATATAGTTATTATGTATCAATTTTGACCTAAAATAAATTTAAATAAAATAAATAATTATTTAAATAAAATTTCGGTTTTTTAAATAGTAACCCAGTGTTTTCACTAATCATCAAAAAATGAATGTTTTCAGAAAAAAACCAAAAATTTACCCTAGGGTAATTTCGATATTCTGAATCCAAAAATGAAGTCCATTTTGAAATATAAAATTTTAAAAAATGGGTATTAATATTAACAAGGGAAAGTTTATATAATATTTTAATAACATATCGTTGTTTAATGAAACTCGGTATTGCGTACAACATACGCTATCATGGAAGGTATCGATTGCGTGTAATGCAAGCCAAGTCAGGGATGCGTGTAGTGCATGATACTTTTGGTGTAAAATACAACATAATACATCAATGAAATAAAAAATAATATTTTTCATAAAATCTCGGGTTGTTATATTCTACCCCCCTTAAAATGAATTTTGCCCTTGAAATTCATCGGGGTTATAAATGGTTTACTATTTGAAAGTTTCTTTAATAAAAACCCACATCGTAAAAAAGAATACCAACACTTATCTTTAAAAACTAAAGCATGAAACGTAATGGTTACCCAAATTAACTAGTCAATGGGTTTCCACATAGGAGAACATAGGTGAAAATTGTGATATGAAAGAGAATTCTAACCATCATGTTCTGATGGTGAGTGGTAGAGAACATGGCTATGAAAAAACCAACAATCAAAAAGCCATTAATTTGTGATTGTCTAAGGTACCATCTAATTCATTGAATATAAGGGCACTAGGACAACATTTTTTGTTTTCAAGATCATTTCCTTAAAGTTGAAGAATTTGAATTAGAAGAAATACTTACTTTATTTCAGAATAATACCACCGTTGTTCTTGCGTTGAACAATTTCCACTTCATCTCTTAAATAAATGAAGTTGAATTTTTCATTTTTGAGGTGTTAGAATATCATATGATAGAATGATGGGTCATTACATTTGTCTCAAACAAAAGGTTAGAAAAAGTTATCAAATATACCTAAGTCCATCTATGGAGAGGTTAATCGTACATGATTAAAAAAATGGACTTAAACATAATCTATCATTCTGGTTAATATAATTAAACTAGTTTCTACTAACCAGAGACTTATTGTAGGCCAGTGGTAGGCGATAAAGGCCAGTCGCACTTCAGTTGCGGGTTTGATTCCCACAACCTTGTCTGAAGCGACGGGTTGTCTCTCGTCCTGTAGGTTGTCCATTTTATCTAAAACTACATTATAATAACATTCCTGCAATAAAATAGAAAAAAAATACTATCTTATGTCTAAATTAATTCATTCCAATCTTTCGGCTTATACAAAATACTTCTGTTCAAGCTCATAGTATAAAGAAAAAAATTACTATAAATGTCATCTACTGAGCATGTGAATAACATCATTTATCCCCATATATCATAAGATATATCTTGTTGGCCACATTCCAAACATTTGAATACCTTAATCATTTATTCTCTTGAACCGTAGTAAAAATATGAATGTTGTCACAAGGTAACTCCTTCCATATACCAAAATCCTAAATATTCTATATACTCAAACCATGATATCACTTTTTCCTTATATTAGTCACGAGCTCATTAATACTATCAACAATTTCATTATCTTCTTATCCCTTATTTATGCACATATCATCTGCTTTCCAAAATATTTGAATCACTTTTCATGTTTACCGGTACCATATAATTATCGAAAACCACAATAAACCATTAAATAGATATTTTAATGTTCCACAATACTATAAATGAGATTCCACAACATTATTTTGGAATCCCTTTACATAAACACATAATCATTCCACCACATAGTTGTCATAATCAACATTTCTAATAGTGATCACATGTGACTTCCCTTTGTCCTTTGCCTTAAGAGGTTGCTCACATTGATCATCATTAACCCTTGGATTAGGGCATTGATTAGAATAATGCTCCATTTCCTTGCACTTGAAGCATTGAAGTGTTGGTGGTGTGTTCTCTATTGTATTTTCTTTATTTACATCATTAGCAACCCTTTTCCCATTACTTCGACACTCATCTGCTCGATGAACTTCTTTTCCACACTTAAAAAATTTTCTAGTACCTTTAAGACAATATCCACCATGCTTCTTTCCACACTTTGAGCATAAAGAAACATTGATCTTTTTTTTCACCATTATTCTGAGATTTCTCCTAGAACTCCATATTTCATTTCTTGTCAAAACCATGAAATGGATATGTAACACCAACTTCCATTTCTACCATGATAGCACAACGCACAATTTCTTCATAGCTACTGAAGTCTTTTACAGCTAATGCCCTTCAAAGACTTGGTTTTAAGACACAGAAGAATCGATCAACTTTAATTTTAGGTTGGATGATAAAGCCAGATGCATACCTTGCAAGCCTTCTAAAATTCGCTTCGTATATACTAAAATTTTCATCATCCTTTTTCTTAATCTCAAGGAAATCCTTTTCCATATTTGTTCGAAGAATCCAAGGGAAGTACTTATTGAAAAATAAGTTCTCGAACTCATCCCATTATATGGATTCAATTTAATCTCAGGGCCTTGTATTCCTAATTAGAGTCCACCATTAATATGCTTCCCCTTCTAAAAGGTAAATAACTAGAATGAATTTTTCATGTTCCGAACTGCGAAGTGTGGAAAATATCTTTTCAATGGTACTGATCTATTGTTCAGCAACAAGTGGATGAGAAGACCCACTGAAAAAGGTGGGAATTGCCTCAGGAAAGACTCAATAGAATATTTTTCCCTTCTGTGCTCATTTGGAAGTCCAGAATCATTCATAGCTTGTGTAAGTATAGAAATAATATTTTTCACCCCATCTCCCATAACATCGGTTTGTTCAGGGGACGATCATTGCATCATCCATTACATTGATCAACACGGTTCCTTCAGGTTCCAACCATTGTCTAAAACCTTAAAAGAATAGTGTGAGAGGAAAAATCATTCTAGGGAAAACAACATAATAAAGGGGGATTACCTTAAATATTTAACATCTTAGGTATATTTCTATGATCATTACAGTAATTATAGTACTATAACATATACTTATACATAACCTTAGGGACATCCCTAGACATACCTTAGAAATATTTCTAGGGATCTCACTAAAGTTTTCGTATCCTAGTTTCCAAAGGATAGCTAATCCTTTCCTCTTATACCAACTGTAGAGACCCAAAGCTTGACATACATGGATATTACATTAATTTTTCAGAATACGTAATACATAACAAAAACAGACACCAAAGGACCGTAATAGTTTAGTGTATTTAGAAACTCGGAATATAATCTTCTAATCTTGGTGAAAGATCTTCAACATCTCCCATAAAGATCTTCCGAATTAATTTTCCTAGCTAAAACCTTTCTTTAAATCTTGTGGAAAAGAAAAAATAAAAAAGGGTGAGCTCAAATTCCCAGTAAGGGTAAACATAGAGATCATAAAACAATCCATAAAAAGTTGAATGCAAAAACATGAACATAAAATCTAAACATCAAAATCTTGAGAAAAGACATGAATCTTAGAAGTACGTAACGCATATACCATAAGGGAACATAATTCAAGATAAAATAGCATGGGAATAAAACATGTAATTGTGGAAAACCATTAAGCACATGATATGATTTCCATAGTAGCCAAGGCATTACTCCAAAGACCATCTTAGTGGACAAAGACCCTTTCTGAATCGAGTTCACTCCCTGTTTCATTCCTCTAACACTGAACCAGATTAACTTACCATTCCGGCCATGTCTATCTGATGCGATATAAATCTTTACCGAATGCATTGGAGGGATATATAGGTCCCACCCATCTCATAATGAAATCATTCTTACTTGTGCCACAAAATAAACTTAAAACATTCTTCATATCCCAAAGAATAAAATGGGGTTCATAAACATCATCCCATCATAACATAATCCAAATAAAAAATGGATATAATTTCATTATAAGAGAAGTAAAACCATGTAAATAATAAACACATTATAATTGAAACATAAAAATATGAAATAATGTCATCTTAGATGGAAAATGGTTTTGATCAAACACTTGAAATGAATTGTTGAGGAATATATTCTTTCATCATCAAAATCATTTTCTTTTCACAAAATGACATGGAATCTTAAAAGAAAATTATATTGTTGAAAATAGTAATAAACTTTTGTAGAGGAAACTTCATTGAAATAAGCTGTTATGAAACCGTAAAAATCCATTCACGCCATATAAGTTAAAAACAACATTCTTCTCGTACTTTTGCTGGAAAAGTCAAAAAGTTCCTCGTTTGGGAAACAAAAGAACGATTCATTACAAAACACAAAGTAAAAGTCAAAGAGGGGTAATCATGAAATTAAACATACATTTAAAAATATTAAAAGCTTTATGAAAAACCTTTTATGGGAATGTATGAAAAATTTAACCCCAGTATATACTTACGTATAAGCAATCTGGGATAAAAATGAGATTTGCAAAATTATCCCTTACCTTATTTTCGATATGCTTCTTATGTATCTGAAACTCCTGTATAATGATTTAAATAATGTTATTGACTTATTAAAGAATCATATTCATTGTTATTATATCATAAATGGTTCAATTATGACTTAATAATACCCGTTCTTTTATAAATTCCATGTTTAAGCAACATTTTGGGTAAAATCGTTTCATTTATCGTATGGGTTTCGATTTGTTCTTGATATTATTATTAATTATATAATGATTTACTTACTTCCTGAATGTAAATCATGATTTATATATCATATATATTCAGTATATATATATAAATAATAGATAGATGAATGAAATGAAATACACCATTCCTGGAGACGGAAGGCCGTACGTACACATGAACGTTGTTTTCCTTTCCTTATTGATTTGAATGGAATTAAGTATATGACATAGAAATATATATATATATATATATATCCAGTATTATTATTATGTCATATATTTCATGATTAATTATTATATATACATTATAATCATGCTTGAATTGTTAACATGGAAAATGAATCTTATCGCGTCATGGAGACAGTAATCCATACGTACGCTCAAGCGATGATATCGTTCCCATATTTTTTGAATGGAATTGGATTGAATTATATAATATCATAGAATAATTATGATGTTATAATAATCATATATAGTTATTCTTTGCACCATTTTACCCATCCATGTAAGGTGGTGGTGGAAAAACATATTACACCACGGCGTGGAGACGGTATTCCGTACGTACGCATGCGCGGGGATTTCGTTTTCCATATGATGGATAGAAGGTGAAATTGGATTTTTCATATTTATAATAACATATTAGTGTATAAGTAATACTGATTTTATAACTTTTTAATGAATCAACTAAAGAAGAGGATGTTGAAGAAGAAATAATCTTAAAAGAATCGTTAGAAGAGATTACCTCTTCTTCGACGCACCTCCTTTAAACTTCTTCTTAGGGAACTAGAGTTCATCTTTTGAGAATACCAGAACCTATATGATATAACTGGAGAGTTTTAGAAGAGTAATTTTCAGGGGTTTCCTGAGCATCAAGACTCAAAAGGGTGTGAAGAGAAGAGCGAAGGGGTGCCCTTTTTATAAGAGAGGGGAGGGGCACCTTAAGAAAACATAAAATCTTATTTTTTAATAAAGTCATATTCGGTTTTTAATAGCTCAAAAATGATTTATTTAGAATATATGGTGAGGATGGATCGAAATACTCTCAACCAATAGGTTTTTGACAAGTTTAGGTTACTATTTTATCCTTATCTTTTAGATTTAACTCTATGTTAAATAATTTCACTTTTACCGTGTCTTTTTGTTTTCTTACACTATATGGTTAATAAACTTACTATAACAAGCCAAACGATCCCCAAGTGGTTAAATATTAATATACATATCCATATATAAGTCATTTTTCCAATCCTTAGATTTTTAGGAACAAAATAACAATTAATAATATAATTTTTGTTTTAAAAAGTATTTTATGTCAATTTTGACACTATTTTGTACTTGATTTTTGTGAAAATCCTAACAGCATGATTACTGCGTAAAAAGTAAATTAAATCAATAATAACATGTCATATTAACCTATAAAATTAGTGGGATTCATAAAGAGGCTAAAATTACAATTATTTGGGTATTTATAACATCAATTATGTTAATATTTCATTAATAAGGTAATTATTGTATCATCATTGTGTCATAAATAAATTAAATTATTCATTGTCTAAAAATTATAAATTAAATACCATTTTGTAGGAAATATTTTTAACTTTATAATTAATATTTATATTCGAATTTATATTATGAATAACCCTATATTAAAAATTGTTTAGTTATTAAACATTGATTTTAACTATTTTAATTCTTCTTTAAATAAAATAATAAAAAATGTCATAATCTAATCCAAGTGGACCTAAAGGGTAATATTTTATTACTAAGGTTGATTTTGGTCGAATTAAACTTATCCAATAGAATGATAACATGGGTTAGGTATAAATATTTTCATTTTTACCCTCAATTACCCTATTTACTTTTAACTGTGGTAAAAAAAATTAAAAGTGTTTCTATTCACAAAAAATTATTTTTATCTTATTAGACCACATTTTACTCCATGATATTAACCGTGTCTCTTGTATTTTCTAAATTCCACTCACAGAAGTGTTAAAATTATGTTTTATGTAAATTTTCAAACTCTCCTAGGAGGTGGGTAAAAGATGGAGAAAAGTTCAATAAAATTTTTATATATCTAAAATTATTATAAAATGACTCCAATGAATTACTTTGAACACATATAGATATTATGTATCAATTTTGACCTAAAATAAATTTAAATAAAATAAATAATTATTTAAATAAAAATTCGATTTTTTAAATAGTAACCTAGTGTTTTCACTACTCATCAAAAATTGAATGATTTTAGAAAAATACCAATAATTCACCCTAGGATAATTTCAATATTTCGAATCAAAAAATGATGTCCACTTTGAAAAATAAAATTAAAAAATGTGGGTATTACTATTCATAATGGATAGTTTATATAATATTTTAATAACATATTGTTTTTTAGTGAAACATGGTATTGCGTACAACACACGCTATTTTGGAAGGTCGCGATTGCGTGTAATGCAAGAAAAGTGAGGGATACATGTAGTTTAATATCCTTTTGGTGTAGCATACAACACAAGACATCAATAAACTTAAAAATAATATTTTTCATAAAATCCCGGCGTGTTATATATACCTATGAATAACATGAACATTAGGGTATAAGAACATCATAATAACATTTTCAAACCACACCTTTTATACCAAAGATCATAATATTAAGTCATT
This sequence comes from Viscum album, assembly GCA_963277665.1. Lineage (NCBI taxonomy): Eukaryota > Viridiplantae > Streptophyta > Magnoliopsida > Santalales > Viscaceae > Viscum > Viscum album. The sequence goes on from OY728145.1 coordinate 514,591,365, forward strand.
TCATAATGATTGGATGTTCATAAGAAATGAATCATAAGATAATCAGAGAACTAGAGCCATGAGATTATAACATTGGAATAATAACTTGATTTATAGAATACACATGATTATAGATAATAATTTTAATATAAGTTAGGTCATACTTACAAGTCTATCATAGTATAATGGGTTCAGTCTCCAAACAATCACAGAAGTCATGGTCTACTCCCAATATTACGATGGTAGAAATATTACCAGACTAAACCTGGTTCACAAACCATTCCAATCATGTTTATTTCATGATATATAAATCTTTTCACAATGCATTGGAGAATTATATAGGTCTCACCCATCACATAATGAAACCCATATTTATTTGTCACAAATTATTAAATAGAATTCATTCAATTATTCTTTATGTGTGTCTGAGATGTAATTTTTGGCTGATGTGTAATACGTGGTTGTGATTTTGGTACAACAAAGTGGTTATTTTTTGATGATTCTTATGTCCATGGGGTAATTTTTTCGTGGAAATTATATTTGTTCGATTATGTTGTAGTTTTTTTCATGATTTTTAGCCAGGGAGGTAATGGTGTGATAGATATAATGGGATTCTTATGATGTATATTTTTGTTGTGCTAGATGCCTAGGTAGGGATGGAATAACAGTTTAATAATGATTAAAATTGATGTGTTCGGGTTGGGTTAATTGTATGAAATTGATTAGTTAATAAATAAAATTTGGGTTGTGTGATTAATTTTGATTTATGACTGTTAATGAAATTAATGTACAAAATAATGGCTTTGGTTTGAAATGTTAGATGTTTCTTATGACATGTGTGGTTTTAGGAATTCAGTGTATGTATAAAACTGGGGATATTTCATGTTGTTTATTATTTATTTGTGAACCCACAAGTTCAGATTGTTTGTGTGGCTACATGTACATACCTATATATTCCATGTGATTTCTATATGCACCGCACCAACATCTATCACTATGTTCTGACTCATGAATAGTCATACGAGTGGTGTTTTTATGACATCTAGCTAGGAGGACAGAAGTATAGGTATCTATTGTTAAATTATCTAATTTACTGAAAATGTAGGCATTGGACCAGATGTGAGGAATGAAGGTATTCGGTGCCCTATATGACAGTTGTGATAGCAGAGGATTCATTGACTGAGTTATTATGTGGCTATTATTGAGGGGTGGTAAACCCAACTATCTTTGATCAAGATGTGACATAGGGCATGATTCTATGGGTAGGATGATATGGTATAAGGTGGCTTGTGATGGGGGTTATACATATTGGGAGGATGGATGTGTTTGATGTCCATCATGTTCACGATACAATACTCTTATGGTTATGGTTTTTGTTTTGTGATAGACCATGTGTTTTTGGGAGGGATAAGATGTGGACAACTATGTTGTTAGGTGATATCTTGTGTTTATGGACTTGTTGTGATGTGACCATTCTTATAGGGTGGTGTAGTATAGATAAGATAATGGTGAGAGAAGACATACAATTTTGGGGTGTGGGAGCATCACACAAGTAGGAATGTTGTGTGGGGTTCCCATTTTTATAGAAAATAATGTCATATTATGTTACATTGCATGAATTATTTTGTGACAGTGATTTGGTGATGTTGGGTTTGGTTAGTATATATGTATAGGTGATGTTTGTTTATTTTGTTTGCTCATGGGTGAATTAGTATGATTATTTAACATGTTCATAAGATAATTCGATATTTTCAAGGTGTATAATTTTAGGATCATCCAATATATATAATCCATATTTTTGGGACTCGACTATTATTAAAAGGACTATATTATAAATTACTATTTCAGATCATTGGATAGTTGTTGTGTCACTACATTATCAATTCTTCTGTTTATTTAGCTTTATATATTTTTATCTATATTTGTTTTAATTTTACATGTATTTGTTGGATGGGTTTGGTTTCTTTTATATTATTACATGTTGTTATTTGAGGATGATTCATCTTATCTCCCATTACTAAGCCATTACATAGGATAATTCCTTGAATTTCATTATAGTTGTATACACTTTTTTCTAGTCACCAACCTAGGGCCTACAGAAGGTAGAAGTCATTGGTCATTATCTCTCTCACCAAACTGTAGTATCTTTGTAAGAAGTGCATTGTGGTAGAGTGGTATCTGAGGGTGGATAAAATATATGATGGATTTTAGAGTTAGGGGTAGTGGGGATTTCAAGTGTAGGTATGAAAGCTGTGGAAGTTTACATTGATGCATGAAATTTTCTAGGGACACTAGCTAGGATAGAAGATTTTATCCCCTATGTGATCCAATGCCTGGACCCTGATATTATTGGATGACCAAGTATGGTGGACCCAATTTTTGGGTAGAAACATAGGTGTTGTACATGCGTCCTGATGACAAGTATTATTTTTTTAATTGGGTTGTATTATAATTTTTAAAATGAATAAAGTGAATTAAAATGAATCCAAATAAAATATCAACCTTCCATGATTAGAATGTTTTATTTTTATTTTTAGCTATAATTCTTATTCATCTTCCACGCGTGGCACTGGGATTTTCGGTTTAGAATGATAAACTAGTTGATCACTGTAGGTTTTATGCTATAGAGAAGGATGAGGCTAGGAATAAGGTGTTGAGTTATTTTCCATGGCATGATTCAGGATACTGTGAGATAATGTTTTCATATATAGAGATAGAGAGTCACTCGGAGGATCTTGAAATCACTTTCAATTTTATATGATCCCTAAAAGAGTACATGGTTCCTTTGGTAGTTAGTTAGATGTATGAAACTATGCATAGTGGTGGATCCTAATATGAGATAGTGGAAGGAAGAAAATGTTTTGTTGGTGGAATTTTAGAAAGATTTTTGGATATAGTTCATTTCATCAACTATTAAGGAAGTGAAGTGGTCGTAGTTCCCTTCCCCTCTATAGGGGACTATGTTAGTGCGAGATTTAGAAATCATGTTCAAGGAACTTATCAATTATTTCCTAGATCTTTTTACAGATGAGGATTCTCATAAGAGATGTCTTGAGGAGGTGTTGAATCCTTCTCTCTAGTATGTAAGTACTCCATTTATGGTACCATTATTCATATAGGATCAAAAGAAGGTAGATTTAATCAAGGGGATTCACTGGTGAGTAGGTTTTACACTAGAGGGAAACCATAAAGGATCCATGAGGAGTAGAGTTTTTAGTGTAATGTATCAAGAACTAGGACCATTAAGGCTTTGATAAGTGGGTAGTCTGCCTCAATAGATTACTTTTCTACATTATAGGTATAGCGGTTTTTGTTCTCTTCTTGGGGGATTTGTGCAACTATGTTTTAGTTTTTAAATATGTGGACATCACTAGAAATAGTACCCAACGGTTCCTTAAGATCGATTTTCGTGATGAGTAGATGTGTTCTTCAATCCTCCATAGCATTTTTTAGTGATACTAATTTAAAAACATGGTCAACAAGACAATGTTACGCATAGGGGGTTTTTAATACATATAGGTCAAGCTCAAGATGTTTCCTATGTTCAGGGAACTTGACTCGAGAGTGTTCGTGGAGTTAGATGTTAGAATAGCAGTAGATGAGTTGGGTGTGGCCATTTTCATACAGAAGATGCAGATTTTCTAGAGGGGAGAAATAATTCATAGGTTTTATATGGTTTTTATTTTCCATATTTTTGCTTTTTGATTCCCAATATTTCAAATTCATTATTTCACCAACCCGAGCGCATGTACTAGGACTGTATTTAGTTAGGCTTCCCATGAACATGGTGTTGAGTACTCTAATCCAATGACAGAACAACTCCTTTGATGTTTTGGGGGTATATAATAATTATGGGACAAATTAGTCACATGGGGATCTTTTTATTCTACATATGCAGCCATATATTGTGAAACTAGACATCAATTGGTTATATTCATAACATGATGTAATTGACTATATCTGAAAGAGAGTGGTGTTTATAGAATTGTACGGCCATCATGTGGTTTTCATTGGAAAGTGGGGTTTTTAGTTAAGAAATTAGAATTAAGATCCCCTTAATTATTTTATGGATGAGTTCTCATTGGTATTAGTGGATTATGGGATAGTGTATGTCCAAAGTGTTGTTATGGGTTTTTAGGGATTTTTCCACATGGAGGTTCTAATGTTACCCCTCGGTGTGGTGTTTAGTTCATGATAGACATGAAGCATGTGATTATAAAATTTTAACAGATCAACATTGTATTACACCTTATATGTTGACAGAGTTTAGGATTCCAATATATGATCATATCTATATTGCTTTTTCTTGCTTAATGTGTCATAACTGGGTGCCCCAGTGTTGTTTTCTAAGAAGGTGGTTGGTTTTATGAGGTTATTTATAGAATACTGGTGGTCGAATCTGGTGATGGTAAAGAAATATTACCCTCATACATGTAAAAAAGATATTTTTGACCATTATAGAGAGTCATTTTGGTTTTTTAGTGTTCATATGTGGTCTAGGTAAAACTAGTTTAGGGTGAATTATGGATATATCTTGATGATTTCCTTCAAATGAAGGTATGTGAACATTTAATTCATAGTATGTCTATATTTTGTGATGAATAGACCATCCATGTTCATGGGCATTTTGAGCACCATGTTCCATGAGTTCTTGGACATGTTCATCAATGTATATTTCAATGATTTTATAATCAACTCAAAGATAGAGGAGGAGAATTCCTATCATCATAAAATAATATTGTTTGTTCTTTGATGCCACTAAATCAATAAAATGTTTTCCAAGTGTATTATTTAGACATGGGAGGTTCATTTTCACAGGTATGTTGTGTCTCATCAGGGTTTGGATATAGACCCACTAAATGTCGAGGCAATAAATTCTTGATAATCACCTAATAACATTGAAAAAGATCAATATTTTTTTTCATCTTACCAGATATTGTCAGATTATTTTTCCAATTTCTCCCAAAATATAGCCCCATTGAAATTACTGAAATGGAATAATCATGATTATTTATGGAATAATCAGTGCTAGGATGTGTTTGGTTTCTTGATGGGGATGTTAGCTATTGTTCCATTACATATGTTACTTGAGGAGGGTGTGATGTTCAAGGTGTTTTTTTATGATTCCAATCTAGGAATGGGATAAATATTTATGTTGTTGTTGGATGTTATTTATTATGGGTATAAGTATTTACGTACACAATATCATAACTATTACACCCATGATCTTTTGTTAGAAGTATCTACACTTGCAAAGAAATTATGATGGAATTACCTCATTGGGGAGCACCTTTTGGTCATCATAGATCATAAGTGTCTGAGCCATATTTTTTTCAATGCGTGATATGATCCTGAAGTAGTGGAGGTGGAGTGATTTTCTTCAGGATTTTTATTTTTATGTATCTTACACCTAAAAAATATCGATTTTTGTGGATAACACGTTGAGACGGATATTTGGGAAGGATATTTTTTAGGGGTCTTGGGATGCTTAGAGTTTAATAGAGGTGCTGGAATCCTTTCTCATAGATTCAGGGGTGGATTATGGTATTTCATTCATTTTATATTATGGTGTATTATTTTTGAATGATGTAGGTGGATGGGTATCATTGGGGTGCATAAAGGAAGAGGTGATGCATGATCGTTTTGGCCATGGTGATTCTCCATATAGATGGTCAGATGATTGTATAAATCAGATGTTGTTTTTTGATATTTCATTTGTTCTGTTAGTGATGCATGAGGGAGTCCATTGTGAGTTTCATTGATCACCATTAACAATACTCCATGAATTTTAAAAGATGTACCATGTCATGAGGACAGAGTTTTTTTACCATGGATGAAATGGGAAATAGTGGAGTTTGTGGTAATGTGTTTTATTTTACAACAGTTAAAGGCCAGGCATATGGTTCTTTGTGGATTGTTATTGAATTTGAATGTTCAAAACTATAAATGGAATGAAATATTGATGGACTTAATTATTATATTACCCAAATATTATAAAGGTTGTGATGATATCTAGATGTTCTGGGAGCAGTTGAAAAAATCATCAAGTTCTTACTACTCAAGGAGTAGGAATCAATGTATTCCTTGGATAAACGTTATATAGATGAGGAGGTATGGTTTAACAGTGTTCTTAGGTCCATTATCTGGTATCGGGATGCACATTTTACCTAGAGATCTTAGGGGGGATTTTAGCATGATTTTGGAACTCATTTATGCATCATCACTACATTCCACTATCAGAAAAATGAGAAGATGGTGCAAACTATTTAGATACTAGAGAATATATTAAAAACATGCATCTTGGATTTTTGTTGGATCTTGAATTTGAAAGCATCCTTTGTTTGAGTATTTGTAAAATAAAAACATTCACACCACCTTTGGTATTACTCTATTTGATTAATCGTACATGGGTTTCATGATTCACCGTCGTATTGGGGACACGATGGGAGGATGTATTTCTTAGACCCGATGTGGTGCATAACACAATAAAGATAGTTTATCATGTTCATGAGATGAATAAAAAATTGTCAAAATATAAAATCTCTTATGTAAAATTTATTAGAAGATACTAAGAGTTTTTGTATGGGGACCAATTGTTCTCATAGGATTCCCATTGACATGGGTATTGTATGTTTGGAATGAGGAGTAAGTTTTTTCATAGGCCAGTTAGGCCCTATGAGGTGTTTGGGTGAGTTGGAATAGTGGATTGCATTGTCACTACGGCTAGATATGATACCTAAATTTTTCTTATTCTCTTATCATTGTTAGTATCATAAAGATTAATATCATGTCATTCATTGGTAATTGTTTGATATTGAGGATAATGAAAAATTTGTGAAGTAGAAGGTAGAGATATATCATCATCAAGATAATGTACTGTATGGGAAAATCATTCCCTTGGTTCATGTGTAGTGATGTAATGGTGGCCTTGAGGGGAGTACATTAGGTTGATAGGCACAAATTCATTCCCATTACTCGATGCTATTTTGAGTTTTCCATTTTCTATTATGAACTTTGTGATGTGTTGTTTAAAGCCTTATGTTTTATGAGATGAATTGTGTTCTTTGGGTTCTGTTTTATGTTGTGTGATAATTTTTTGACATATAATTATGGTAAAACTTGATTCCTAATTGAGATGCATTATAATATGATACTATTAATATCATTTGGGTGATTTAGTTCCACCCAAAGTTAATAATATCATCAAATAGTTGAGGGAATTTTACGATTTGTTTGTTCAATGTATTGTGGTTAGTTACAATAGTGGTTGTTGGTTGGGATTTATAGAGTTTGTGTAGTTTTGGTGATGTGTATGTGTGGTGATGAAGTTTTATGATATGTTTTGTGGATTTTTTGTTTGGTTTGTTTGTTTGGTGGTGGAATTTTAGGTATAATGGGAGCCTTTGAAGGTATCTCATGTAATAATTGATAAGAATCAAGTCTTTATATGCATTTATCTAGATTATTTATAGTGACAATTATTTAAGTGGCATCTGATGTAGGGAACCACACCTTCCCAGTGTATTTTATTTCTGGTATTGGTGTTTATTGGTGTTTATGGAATATTTTGAGAGTTTTTGGAGGGGGATGGTAATACAGGGGTGTTGTAGCATAGAAGTCACATCATGTAATATTTTCAGAACATATGAATGTAGTTTATAGACTGTGTAGTTGTCCTGTTCAATTACTGTATATTGGTTAAAGGGGAATATGGTATATGGATTTCACATCTTGTAAGAGAAATTCAATATGTGTATTGATTAAATGTTTAGGTGATGTGATTTTCTGCGAAAGGAAAAAATTTGTAACACCTGATGACTATACGCCGAGTAATGTTTACACAACATGAACCCTTTAAGATTTTTCATCTTGGGTTTTTTTTCTTAGAAGAATCAATTTTTTTCATCCATACCTCTTCCCCCTCTCAATCTTCCTGAAACCTAGGAGGATCATCAATATCTTATGTCGCTCTTCTCACCTCTTTAATTAATTTGACCAAGTGAATATCCATTGATAATCCATGTTTTCACTGTCTTTATACTTGTTTAGTTTACTATTTTCCATATCTTGAGGATTTAGTTTGGAGATATTTTATTTATTTATGGTTTGATTTTTTCTATGTTTTTATGATTTCTGGTTCTTGTGTAGATTTATCCATATTTTCACATTGTGCAATCGGGGTTTGAGGGTGTTTCTTAATTTACTTCTGGCGCACAGAAAATCAAAAAATATATTTGAGGTAGGAAATCCCTCCGTACTCATTATAATTTATCATTCATGAGGTTTTTTCTCTTGTTTTATCTATGGGTTATGGATTTTTTGGAATATTTAAAGATAAATAATTTTTAAATTAAAATTTAATTGGGTAATTTGGGTTCATTCACATAATTTTATTTCTTTGATATTTTTGTGATATGATAGATTGTGTGGGTTTGATTCCCCATTGAAAATTGTGGATTTTGGTGATTTTTTTAGGATTAAATATATATGTTGTGGCTATTCTATTTTTTTAATTATTTTATATCCCAATAAAAATGTAAATTTGATATCCACATATAAATTTATAATTAAACATTTCCCCATGACTATGAATTGTGTAATAATTCCCCTAAAATTATGTGGAATATGATAAAATCCAATTTGTTAAATTAGTAACATAAACCTCATGTGTTTGGATGTGTCTAGGATTTTGGGGTGTTGAAATTTTTTTTAAATATGATGTGGGTATTATAAGCAGGATGTGGTCATTATTTTGGGTCGTTATGATGGTGATTGTTTGACATATCTTTTGGTGTAGTGGGATGTTGCTTATTTGTCTATCCATTTGGGGCGATGAAGTGGTGGATTTTTCCATTATTCTAGGGTGGTGATTTGATAGAGTGATAGATATGAAATGATAGTTATTATGTATGTTTGTTTTGTTATAGTTTCCTAGGTTGTGAGAGAATATATATATAATAGTGATTGAAATTGATAGTTTTTGGTTGAATTAAAGGGATTGAATTTATTAATGAAATTTTTTTTGGGAGTTGTTATTATGTATGATTGATTATTTATAATATAATTATTGGTATGGAAAATGGTTTTTTTTTTGAAATTTGAGATGTGTCTTGTGGATTTTGTGGTGCTATAAATTTAGTAGTGGAAGAGAAAGAGGGGATATTACAAGTAGGATAGTGTTTGGTTGTGAATCCATATGATTTTATTATGTGTGTGTGTGTGTACATTTATATAATTGTAAACACCTTATTATTGTTATACACACCCCACCGACATTGATCCTAATATACTGTCAGCTGAATCTATACCAAAAGGGTGTTCTCCGGATTTCTAGTGATGTAATTCCCCAACCTCAGAATCCAGAAGCCAACGCAATATTTTAATAAATTGGATTGATTACAAGGAATCATGTCCCAAAGGACCGATCCGTTTAGTAGTTGTGGAAACAATATACATACATAACTTCAACCTTACAACTTGAAAAGAAAAACAACACTTATTTATTCCATTAAAAACATCCAATATTCCATTATTATTCCCACAAGTCACTCATAAAAAACATCTTTATATACTGGGAAAATGAAACATGAAAAGGGGTGAGCTCAAATTCTCATTTAGAGTAAACAAGATAGCGAAAGATAACATAAACATTAGGCACAATTAATAATTGAAGACAGATGCCTTTAAGAATAATAATGATGAACACATTATGGTAGGAATATGATCCTGGTAAATAATCCCATAATAAAACATAGTCATGGGTATTCTACTAGTCAAATAACCATGTGAAATATCTATAGCTAATCTCATAATGATGGAATGCATTATTCCAGACATCATAACCACATAGTCAAGGCCTCTTGCCAAGAAGGCAAATAAGATATTGTCAAGGCCTTGTGCCAAGACACTAGCTTGTCTCATGAGACCTACCGATGCAATGAGGAGCTATAACGGGCTCCACCCGTCACTTACTAAATCCAATTCATTACTCATATGAAAAGGTTGAATCATAATCTCAACATTCATATTAAACTAGTATACGAAATGTCAATAATTTAAACATAAACCATGAATAGTGTCAAAATAGCACAACCACAGTCAAACATAACTCATTCAATATAATATGAAAGATTGTATTATAATAAATTAACCTCAATCGAGAATAATGAAGGATATTGACGTATATGAAAATAATCATCAAAACTATTTGACAGAAATATCCCTATTTTCTTGACAATATGTAAAATTATCTCCATTTATCAAGAATATTTTTAAAATAGATTTTTGAATCAAAGTGTTCCATAACAAATTGAAAAATTAAAAAGTAATTTTAATTTGAAAACATTAATTTCTATATAAATAAATCCTTAAAACCATTTTTAAAACATGGACATTAATGATAATGATTTAGAAGAATAAATCATTAAAACATATAAAATGATATTTTAGTAAGAGTACATAACCAAATAAGAGAGACTTGAATAAAAATAATTGAGGTAGTAATTTTTTTTAATATCATGAGAATAATTGGATTCATGATATACTATGTCAAAGTACATTATATACACAATATAAAAGTGAATTGGCGCATAACAACGAAGAAGACTCAATAGAATGTAAGATGAGATGAAATCCCTTATAAAAGACGTATCCTTAGTTTAAGGACAAATCACTGACATAATTATGTGTGAAAAATATAAATACACTTAATATGATTGGATATATATTGTAAATAAATTAAAGAACATTTACATGTATTATTGTAAAAACAACACCCATGAATTGTATATTTAACCTAATGAATAGATATTGTGTTAAAATTACTCTTATTAGATTCATGTCGATGACTTGAGAATTTATAAATTAAGTGATTATTTCTATTAAATTTATATCCACTGAAAAGTGAGTGAAAATTACTACATAAAATATAATTATGCCACACATAATCTTGGAGTAAAATAATATGTGAATTATGCGTAAATCCCAATGACTTGAAATTGAAATTTTAAATTCCCTTTCTGATTTGGTAACTTATGAAACATACACCCCATGAAAGAATGATCCTAAAATAAAGATATAAATTCCCATAAATTAAATTATATTACACCAAGAATATAATCATGGTCAGTACATACACCACAGAAAAGGAAATAGTAGGCAATATATCACGAATCTCGAGGAAATAAGAAGTGAGATAAAAACTCCTTACCAAGTTGTAATTAATCGAGTAATATGACCAAAAGTTAATAACCATAAAATGAATCATAGAATACCCTGAATATAAATCTAATAATGATAATATATCTCAAATTTAAGTACACAAGACACCACATGAAATAAATTAGTGGTGAAAAATGGTAATCACTAGGAATTAAAAGTGAGATAAGAAACCCATTACCTCAAGTCCGACTTGGCTTGTATGTTCCTTGTTCTTCCTAAATAATAATCATAAGTTAATTTCTACTTGATTAAAAAAATTCAAGTTTATTAATACTTTTATATCACTTATTAAATTTCTATAAAAAGTAGTTAATTATTTGAGTTCATATTGGATATTTTATCGATGCTCGGAACTTGAGTCAAAAAATGAACTCATTTTAATTTCAATTTTTCGATTGGGTCAAAATTCCATTATCTCCAGAATTAAATAAACGATTTATATTATATATATATATATATTATATATCCAGTATTTATATTTATTTATAATCATACATAACATTTGTAGATAATAAATGAAATGTATAGTTCATGGAGACAGTAAGTCGTACGTACGCATGAACGCTACTTTCATTTCTATTTTTTCTTTTAGGAGAAGTAAAACATAATGATACATAGGTATAATATAATCCAGTATAATATAAAATATAATATCATTAAATTCATATTTTATACGTCCCACATAAGGCATTAATGATTCATATCTTTGTGTTGGGGCGGTAGTCCGCACTTCCTCAAATTAAATTATCACGTTTTACCCATAATGGAAACCATATAATAATGATATAAATGGAATATACAGAAGAATAAAGAAAAAATAAACATAATATATATATATATATCATATATAAATACAGTTCCATATTAAGGGCCACCATGAGAGGCGGTAGGAGATAATCGAACAATCATCGTTTAATGAGGCGTTAGTTTTCCTTCCACAGAAATAGTATGTTCTTCACCCATTAGATGGAGGTGTGTGTAAGTTTAGTTCGAATATTTCTCATAACAGCATCCTAGTATAATGTGTATACTATTTTATTTATAAAATAAAGTAATAAAAATAGTTTACAGGGTTGGTGAAGAAAAATAAAACAATAGAATTTAAGAGAATGTGTTACCTTTAATTTGGTTAACTTCCTTTGGCTTGAACCAAAAGGAATTCTTGAAGTGCCTTTGGCCTAAAGAATGTATTCTAAAAGGTATAGGGGATTATTTAGATATTATTTGGGCAGGGTTTGGATGGGAAAAGGGGCTTGAGAGTTGTGTATAATGGGTTTGAAGACGATTCCTTTTATAAGTGAGAGGAGGGGTTCTTTAAGAAAGTGTGAAAATATTATTTTATTATATAGTGATATTCGGTTTATAAAGTTCAAAAACTAATTTAAGTCGATGATAAGATTACTCATGGTAGAAATAAAATCATACAATAAAAATTGGATAGGTTTTGAATATTTTTTTATTATTAATAACCTTATTTATTTAAATCATTTATTAATGAGATGAATACTACATCACTATGGTGTCATAAATAATTCAATTTATTTGATGTATAGAAATTATAAAAAAATTAATATAATGTAGGAAATCTTTTTATATTTCCAATTATTATTTATATATTAAAATATGACTTATATAACCCCATGTAAAAATTTATATACGAAAAGATATTTGTTAATGTCATTTTTGTCGTTACTTTAAGTTAATTAAAATAAAGTGTCATTGTCATTATTAAGTGGCTCCATGGGGTCCCAAAATCGTCTCAAGGGTGCCCATGGTCGGTAATTACTCATCAAATAAGGTTAGGACATGTGTTAAGGTAATTTGGTATTATTATAATTTTCGTTTTACCTTGAATTACCCTATTACCTTCAACCGCGGTAAATAAAAGTGAAAAGATAAAATACTCAAAAAATTATTTTCATCGTATTGAATAACATTTTACATACTAATAACAACCATGTATCTCAGATTTCTAAAATTCAATTCACAGAAGTGGTAAAATTTCATTTAAATGAAAATTTTAGATTCTTAACTACTACTTAGTGGTTTCACTATTCATCATAAATTGATGTTTTTCAGAAAAATATAAAAAATTATGCCTAATATATATTTCATATTCTGAATTCAAAAATGATATATAGTTTACCAAATTTTAAACATAAAAAATGGATTAATTAATTTAAAATTAATTCCTATTTTCAAAACATATAGCGTGTTTTTAAGAAACAATAACTATCAAAAGATTGACACATGTTTATGTATAATTTCAATGTGAAATTAATTTCAATGTACAAAATTGGATTAAAGTGTAAAAATGTAATCTAATTACACTTAAAAACCAATTTAAAATATTATCTAACCATATCAATAAATTATATTAAATGGTAGTTTTGAATTAAAATACAATATTTCTCACTATTCAAAAAAAATTGAATATTTTTAGAAAAATACCAAAATTTCATCCAAAGAAAATTAAGATGTCCCGATTCTAAAAAAGATTCTTATTTTGTTAAAAAGAATATGAAAAAATTGTCAAATATTGTATTTAAAAATGGATCTCCATTAAAAGGTGGTAAAAATGATTTTTTTTAAAACTACATTTTTTATCTAAAAATTTTCATTTTTTCTTATAATATGACTAACAAACACATAATACATAAGTTAAAATTTTATAGAGTAAATAAAATTCAAAATCATGTTAATCATATTTATAACTGCTTTTGAACAACTAGTTTAGTAAGATGTGGTGCTCTCGGACATGGTGTTGCGTGTAGCGCACACTATTGAATTTAAAGAAATAACTTATTATGAAATATTGGGGTGTTAAATTCTCCCCTACTTCAATAAATTGTGTCATCGAAATTTGAAATTGTTCTATGAAAATAAATGGTTAAAAATAGAAAAATACCTTTGTGAAAAACCCACATCGATAATATTCTTAATAAAATTTAGTTGTAATAAGAGGGAAAATGAGATGAAAAGGTCACAACCAATTATGATCTTGATTAGGAGAAAATTAGTGGAAATTATAGACACATAATTGGAGGGAAAATGTTAATATATATATAGAGTGATTGAGGTCATCAATCACAAACAAGTGTTAAATTGAGGTCCTCAAAGCCATTAATATGTGTTGATTTAAAATATCATCAGATCAAAAAAACATAAAGCATTAGGATAAAACGTTTTTGGTTATAAAACCCATGCCATAAATTCTAGTAATTAATTTATTCATAGAATATGAAAACAAAAATATACTTGACAAGTAGAGTTTTATCCTTCATCTAATTGTTACCACAAACTCATCTTTCTCTGTAAATAATGAGTATTAATGATGACTTGGTCACACCTAAAGTGCTTCAATCATCTTATAGAGAATCACACAATCCACAAAGGATGAACATATTTCCCTTTTCATTAGAGATTAACTACCACCAAAATGGTTAGTAAAATATCAGATGATCCACAAAAAGGATAATACTGTAGAGAAAGAAATACTAATCTTAATTTATAAAATCAAACCAACAATACCCAATGTTAAATTTATACCATTCAATATACAATTGTCCATAAAATAATTCAATATAATCCAAACAAATATTTAAACCCAAAAATATGAAGAATTTTCTTATATAGTCTTCCACGTTAAATTGTATCTCCAAATAATATTGACTACTCTTAAAGTCAAATACTTAAAAGTAATTAACATAATCACATATTCTATATGATAGGTTAATCATTTCCATTAATAACCCAAAATTCTATAAATAAAAAATAAAAACATTGGTAAAAAAACCCACCATTACTCTTCAAATGAAATCCCATAGTATTCTATTTTCTGTAGGCATATAGTATTCCGAATAGAGCAAATGTACTCCAAAATAATATTTATCACTTATTCACCAAATAATTTTCCTATACTAAGGATATCAATTTGATAATACATAATTTCCCAATTCAACTTATTATTGATCAATGAAATCATTTGACAAAAAATAATTAGACACACTAACCAGAGACTTCACGTAGTCCAGTGGTAGGTGATAAATCCCAACTGCACTACGGATGCGGGTTCGATTCCCGAATCATTGTCTGAGTCACGTTGGTTGTCACACGGTCCACGTGTTTTCATTTTTCAAAAAATATATAATTTTATTATATTCCAAAAAATGAGATATATTCCTAAAAATAACTATAACATAATTTCATCACAAATGTTATCTCATACCTCACATTTTAATTCCAAAATTTAATAACTTGTAATTTCCTTAAAATCAATGATCATATAAAACCAAATTATTATTTAGAACTATATCCACAAGAGGAAGGATAATTCTTCATCAAATAACATTTTCACATGACAAACAGAAGTGTTAGAATTACAAGAGAAATGTCTTCTAAAGTAATCACATCAACAAAGAGCAATAATACTTTTTAAACCATTCGCCATCTATTTATTTCCACATAGATTCATCCTTGAGCAAGAGGATATCATATAGAATAGGGAATTTAATCGAGAAATGACTAGGTCCCCTACATTTAAAGAAAATGTCTATAAAGGGATTCTTTGGACCATTTTTATTTTCTTCCATAGAACCCTTCATTTTTCCTCAGCAATTATTTACATTAAGTCCTTCTTTCCCACACATAAATAATTTCTTTGTTCCATTAAGACACCTTCCTAGGTGTCTCCATCCAAATTTCCTACATGATGGAAAATGATCTTTATTTTCTCCAGGGTCTTCACTACTATATAACTTTTCATTCATCACTTTTATTTTATTGGTTGAGTCCTGGAGTTGGTTAATATAGATTTTGTTGATCATATTGTTGGAAAACTAATTTTTCATGAACACGATCTCTTTTACACCTATAAGCATTCCATTGTTTTTGGAATTTCCCCCCAGCATTCAATCCTTGTAAATCATGCTCAATATTACTATGACTTCCTTGAATCTATCTGTTGACTAAAACAAAAAGTCATTGTGTGAGTAATGATAGACATATAATCATTTTGAGAATATCATGACAACATATTTTCAATTTAAAACACCTTATGATTTACCATGGTCATTTATTATCATCACACATTAACATACATAATTTTTTTTTAAAAATGTATATTATCCTATGTATATCCCCCTAGAGTGTCGTAACCAAGAGTGCAGCAAGGCCCATTGTCGTGTACCAGGATACCCCGGGTCGTGCCCGAAACTCAATGTCGGTGTTTTCACTCCCAGGTATATTTGTGCCAGAGCCACCTCTACTTGATCATATCCAGATAGGGATATACTACTTGGAAAATACATGAAATCACTATATTACCATGATTTTTGGAAGTTATTATATTATAATCATCAAAGTATATCTTAGGGTAATGTGCTCTAATCAAAGTTTTTCTAAATCTAGTTTCCATGGTTTATACTAAACTTCCTATGATACCAACATTAATACCCCGACCCCAGAATCCAGGATCTAGTGAATTATTTTAATACATTGGCATGATTACAAGGAGTCATTTCCTGAATGACCGATCATTTTAGTAGTCTTTGAAACAAGATAAATACATAAGTTCAGCATTACAACTTGAAAAGAAAAACAAAACTAATTTATTCAATTAAAAACATCCAACCATCCAAGATTATTCCTGCAAGTCACTCATAACTATATTCTTCATATCCTAGGAAAATGAAACATGAGAAAGGGCTGATCTTGAATACTCAATAAGAGTAAGAAATATAGCAGAAGATAACATAAATATTAGGCATAATGTATAATGGAAAACACATGCCTTTAAAAATAATAAAAATGAACATTTTATAGAATGAATATGAGATGAGTAAATAATTCCATAATAAAACATAGTCATGGGTATTATAATAGTTGAATAAACACATGAAATATCAATATCTATTCTCATAATTATTGAATGCATAGTGCCGGACATCATAACCACATAGTCAAGGCCTCATGCCAAGACTAAAAATAAGATTTTATCAAGGCCTTATGCTAAGACACTAGTTGGTATCATGATACCTACCGATGAATTGAGGAGATATAGTGGGATCCACCCTTCAAATACTAAGTCCAATGCATTTCTCATTTGAAAATGTTGAAACATAATCTCAACATTCGTATTAAACTAGCATACAAAATGTCAATTTTATAACCATAAAACATGAATGGTATAAAAAATGCCCATCCACAATCAAACATAACTCATTCAATACAATATGGAAGATTATTTTATAATAAATTAATCTCAATCAGGAATAATTATGTATATTGAAATAGATTAATATAATCATCAAAACTATTTGAGAGAAATATCCCTATTTTCTTGAAAACATTTAAAAGTATCACTATTTTTCAAGAAGTGTTTTAAAATAGATTTTTGAATCAAGGATTCTCATACAACTTTAAAACCTTTAAAAGTAATTATAATTTGAAAACATTAATTTCCATATAAATAAATCATTAAACCCATTTTTAAAACATGGACATTAATGAGAATGATTTTGAAGAATTAATTTTTAAAACATTTAAAATGATATTTTAGTTAGAGTTCCTAAAAAATGAGAGACAATTGGATAAAAATAATTGAGGAAATAAAAACATTATAATACCATGAGAATAAAAGGAATAAGGATATAATATGTAAAATTATAGTATATACACCAAATAAAAGTGAATTGGTGCATAACAACAAAGAACACTCAATGGAAAGTATGTTGAGATGAAATCACTTACAAACACCGTATCCTTATGTTAATGATAAATCAATGACATAATTATTTGTGAAATATATAAATACACATAATATTATTGTATATTCAGTGTATATCAATCACACAACATTCACACATATTCTTGTAAAAACAACACCAATCAATTGGATGTTTAACTTAATTAATGGAGACTGAGTTAAAATTAATCTTATCATGTTCATATTGATGACTTGAGAATTTATCAACGGAGTGATTATGTGTGTCAAATGTATATCCATAGAAAGTTGAGTTCAAATTAATATATATAAAAATATTGATTCCACACATATTCTATGAGTAAAATAATCAATGAAGTATGCGTAAAGCCCAATGAGTGGAAATTGAAATTTGAAATTCCCTTACTGATTTGGTAACTAATGAAACATACACCCCCTGAATGAAGGATCATACAATGAAAATTTAAATACCCATAAATAAGATTATAATACACTCATAATACAATCATGGGTAGTACATACACTAGATAAAAGGAAATAGTGGGCAATATAGCATGAATCTCAAAGAAATAAGAAGTGAGATGAAAACTCTTTACCACGTTGTAATTAATCATGTCATATGAAACAAAGTTAATTAGCATCAAATTAATCATAGAATACAATGAATATAAATATAATCATGGTAATATATATCAAATATAAGTACACAATACAGCGTATGCAATAAATAAGTGGTGAAAAATTGAAATCTCGTGGAATTAAAAGTATAATAAGAAACCCCTTACCATAAGTCAAACTGATCTTGTATATTCCTTGTTATTACTGAATAATAAACATAAGTTAATTTATACTTTATTAAGAACATTTTTCAAGTTTATTATTTCTTTTATATTATTTATTTCCTTGATATAACAATTATTTAATAATTTTATTTCATATTTGATATTTTATCGATGTTCGGAACATGAGTAAAAAATGAACTCGTTATAATTACAATTTTTCCATGTGGTCAAAATTAAATTATCTCCGGAATTATATAAATGATATAGATATCATATATATATTATAAATACATTATATATATTTATTTATAACAGTACATAACATTTGGAGATAATAAATGAAATGTACCGTTCATGGATACGGTAAGCCGTATGTACGCATGAATGCTACTTTCATTTTTGTTTTTTATTTTAATGGAATTAAAAAATAATGATACATAGATGTATTATAATTCCATTATAATATCATATATAATATCTTTAAATCCATACTTTTTATTTCCCATATAAGGTATTAACGAGTCATATCATTTTGAGGTGGCAGTAGTCCGCACTTCCTCAAATGAAATTATCACGTTTTACCCATAATGGAAACCATAAAATAACGATATAAATGGAAAATAAGAAAGAATAAAGAAAAAACAAACATAATATATATATCATATATAAATAATGTTCCATCTGAGTGTCCACCATGAGTGGTGGTAGGAGATAATCGAACAATCATTGTTTCAGGAAGTGTTAGTTTTCCATCGACATAAACTGTATGTTCTTCGCCCATTAGACAGAGGTGTGTTTATGTTTAGTTCGAATAAATCTCATAAAAACATCATATTATATTATGTATACTCTTGTTGTTTTAAAATAATTGAATAAAAATAGTTTTTGGGGTTGTAGAAGTAAAATAAAACAAAATAAAACAATAAAACTTAAGAGAAAATGTTACCTTTAATTTTGTTAACTTCCTTTGGAAAGAACCAAAAAGATTTCTTGAAGAGACTTCTGCCTAAGGTAATGCTTCTAGGAGTAAGAAGGGGATCGTGACAGATTATTTGGGAAGGATTTGGAGGAGCCAAGGGGCTTGAGAGGAGTGTGGAATGTGTTATAAGTGGTGTCCTTTTATAAGGGGGAGGAGGGGTTCATTTGGAAAGTGTGAAAATATTATTTTATTATATAATGATATTAGGGTTTTAAAGGTCCAAAACTAATTAACACCAAAAATAAGATGACTCATGGTAAAAATAAAATCATCCAATAAGAATTGGACCGGTTTTGGATATTGTTTAAATTTAAATAATCTTATTTAAATAAATCTTTTATTAATGAGGTAAATACTACATTGTTATGGTGTTATAAATAATTTAATTTATATGATGTCTAAAAATTATTACAAAATTACAATAATATAGGAAATATTTTTATCTTTCCAATGATTATTTATAGTCAAATATATAACTTATATAAACCCATGTAAAAAATTGATATACTGAAAGATATTTGTTAATGTAATTTTTGTCTTTACATTATATTAATTAAAATAATGTGTCATTATCAATCTTATGTGGCTCCATGGGGTCCCAATATCAAACCTAGGTTGACATTTGTGGCCCATTACTCATCAAATAATGTTAGGACAAGTGTCAAGATAATTTTATATTATTATAATATTCTTTTTACATTTATTTTTCTAATTTACCTTTTACCGCAGTCAATAAAAGTCTAAAATTACTATTCACCAAAAATAATTGTCATCATACTAAAACAAATTATACTTACTAACAATAACCATGTATCTTGGATTTTCTAAATTTAATTCACAAAAGTGGTAAAATTTCATTTAAATGAAAATGTCAGATTTTAAACTACTACTTAGTGGTTTCATTATTCAACAAAAATTGATGTTTTTTAGAAAAATACCAAAAATTCTTCCTAATATATATTTGATATTCTGAATTAAAAAATGATTTCTATTTTACCGAATTAAAAACATAGAAGTTGGATTAATTAATTTAAAATTAACTCCCGTCGCCAAAACATATAGTGCGTTTTTAAGAAACAATAAATATCAAAAGATTGATACTTGTTTATGTATAATTTCAAAGTGAAATTAATTCCAATGACCAAAATATTATTAAAGGATAAAAATATAATCTAATTAAACTTCAAAACCAATTTAAAATATAATATATCCATATAAATAAATTTGATTAAAAGGAAGTTTTGAATTAAAATACCGTATTTTTCACTATTCAAATGAAATCCCATAGTATTCTATTTTCCGTAGGCATACAGTATTCCAAATAGAGAGAAAATCTTCCAAAAAACCATTTATCACTTAATCACCAAATCATTTTCCAATACTAATGATATCAATTTGATAAGACATAAGATCCCAAATCAACATATTAGTGATCAATAAAATCATTTAAATAAAAATAATTAATCACACTAACCAAGGAATTAACGTAGTTCAGTGGTAGGCGATAAATCTCAATCGCACTATGGTTGTGGGTTCAATTCCTACATCTTTTTCTGACATGACGTGTTGTCACATGGTCCACGTGTTGTCATTTTTCAAAAACTATATAATTTTATAATATTCCCAGAAAGGAGATAGATTCCTCAAAATAACTATAACATAATTTCATCACAAATGTTATCTCATACCTCTCATTTTCATTCCAAAATTTAATAACATGTAATTTCCTAAAACTCAAAAATCATATAAAACCAAATTATTATTTATAACTATATCCACAAGAGAAAAGAAATTTTTCCCTCAAATATCATTTTCGCATGACAAACTATAGGGTTACAATTACAAGATAAATGTCGTTCAATATAATCCCATTAAAAAATAGCACAAATACATTTTAATCATTTCACCATCCATTTAATTCCACATAGAATATTACTTGACTAAGAGGATATCCTATAGAATAGGTCATTCACTCGGGTAATGGCTAGGTCCCCTACATTTAAGGCAAATAACTATAAATGGATTCTTGGGACAATTTTTATTTTCTTCTATAGTACCCTTCATTTTTCCTCAGCAATTATTTACATTATATCCTTCTTTACCACACATAAAGAATTTATTTATTCCATTAATACACATTCTTAGATGTCTCCTTCTACATTTACTACATGATTGAAATGATTTTTCTTTTCTCCATGGTCTTCACTGCTGGAGAATTTATCATTCACCACTTTTATATTTTTTGTTGAGTCCAGGAGTTAGCTAATATATATTTTGTTGATCATATTTTTGGAAAACTGATTCTTCATGTACACGATATCTTTTATGCCTATAAATATCCCATTTTTTCTATTTTCCACCATCGTTCAAACCTTATACATCAAGCTCAAAGTTACTATGACTTCTGTGGAGTATAGTAATTGACTAAAACCAGAAATAATTGAGTGAGTAATAATTGTCATAAAATAATTTTGAGAATATCATAACACCATATTTTCAATTTAAAACAACTTATGTTTAACCTAGGTCATTTATTCGCATCTTATATTAAAATAATTAAAATTGGTTGGTAAAGAAAATGTAAATTATCCTAATAATATCCCCCTGGAGTGTCCAAAACAAGAGCGGAGAAATTCCCATTGTCGTGTACTAGGATACACAATCTCAAGCCCTAAACTCTTTGTCAGATTTTTCACTCCTAGGTACATCTATGATAGAGCCAACTCTACCTTCTTGTATCTTGATAGAGATATAATGCTTGTAAAATATAGAAAATCTCTACATTACAAATATTCTAGGATGTTCTTCTATACTAATCCTCAAAGTCTATCTTATGGTAATGTTATATAATAAGAGTTTTTATAAATCTAGTATCTAAGGTTTGTACTAAAAATCCTCTGATACCAACTATTATGCCCCAAACCTAGAATCTAAGAGCTGGTGCATTATTTTAATACATTTTAATGATTACAAGGAATAATTTACTGACGGAATAATCCGTTTAGTAGTCTTGGAAATAAGATGCATACATAAGTTCATCATTACAACACGAAAAGAAAAAAACCCTAATTTATTCCACTAAAAATATCCACGTTTCCAGGATTATTTTTGTATGTTACTCATAACTAACTTCTTCATATCCTTGGAAAATGAAACATGAGAATGGGGTGAGCTCAAATGCACAATAAGAGCCAGCGATATAGTGGAAGATAACATAAACATTAGGCATGATGAATAATTGAAAACACATGCCTTTAAAAATAATAAACATGAAATTTTTTTGGAAAGAATATGAGATGAATAAATAATACCATAATAAACCATATTCATGCGTGTTATAATAGTCTAATATCCATAGAAAATATCAAAAGATAATCGTGTAATTATGGAATGAATAATGTCGGACATCATAACCACATAGTCAGGGCCTCGTGCTGAGACTACAAATAAGATTTTGTCAAAGCCTTGTACCAAGAGACGAGTCTGTATCATGAGACCTATCGATGCATCTAGAAGCTATAGGAGGCTCCACCCATCACTTTATATGTCCAATGAATTCCTCATATGATAAGGTTGAAAAATAATCTCAATATTCATATTAAACGAGCATACTAAATGTCAATAATTTAACTATAAACCATGAATGGTATAAAAATAGCACATCCACAATCAAACATAACTCATTAAACACCATATGTAAGATTTTATAATAATAAATTAACCTAAATCGATAATAATTAAGTATATTGACATAGATTAAAATAATCATAAAAAATATTTGAGAGAAGTATCCCCATTTTCTTGAAAAAATTTAAATGTATCACTATTTGTCAACATGATTTTTAAAATATATTTTTGAATAAAAGTGTCCCATAATACATTAAAACATTTGAAATGAATTTTAATTTGAAAACATTAATGTCTATATAAATAAATCATTTAAACCATTTTTAAAACATAGACCTTACTGAGAAAGATTTAGAAGAATGAATCTTTAAAACATTTAAAACGATATTTTAGATAGATTTCCTAACCAAATGACAGACACTTGATACAAATAATTGATGTAATGAAAAAATTACAATATCATGATAATAAATGGATTCATGATTTAATATGTCAATGTATATTATATACACCAAATAAAAGTGAATTGGTTCATAACAACAAAGAAGACTCAATGGAATGTAAGTTGAGATGAAATCCATTATAAATACCGTATACTTAGGTAAAGGATATATCAATGACATAATTATGTCTGAAAAATATAAATACATTCACTATGATAGGATATTCAGTGTAAATAAATCACATAACATTCACACATATTCTTGTAAAAACAACACCAATGGATTTGATGTTTAACTTAATGAATAGAGATTGATTTAAAATTATTCTTATTAGGTTCATATAAATGGCTTGAGAATTTATCAATGGAGTGATTATGTGTATCAAAATTATTTCCAAATAAAGGTGAGTTCAAATTAATACATAGAAAAATATTGATTCCACACATAATCTTGGAGTAAAATATTCAATTAAGTATGCGTAAAGCCCATTGCGTGGAAATTGAAATTTGAAATTCCCTTACCAATTTTGTATCTTATTAAACATACACCCCATGAAATGAGGATAAAACAATGAAGATGTAAATAACCATATATAAAATTATATTACAACAATAATACAATCATTGGTAGAATATACACAACACAAAAACAAATAGTTGTCACGACCCGCCCTCGGGGTCCGAGCCGTGACTACCCCAAGCCCGCCTTCCATAGGCCAGGGGCTGGCGACTAGCACCAAGGCGTAAATCCCGGTAAAAAGGGAAGGCATTGCCTTTGAAAAGAAAACACACACCACAGAGTAAACAAGCGGAAGGTAATCACTAAGAAAGCAGAGAACAACTGAAAGTGCGGAAAAGTAAATGGGCCAGAATACAAACCCAAACTGAAAGTAAAGTACAACTCGAAAAGGGAAAAAAACAGCAACTGAAAAGTAAAGCCGCTACTCCGAGCTGTCCACTGGAAATCCCACCTGAAGGGTGGGTACAGATAGCTCCTCTGCTCCACGGGTCCCGCCGTCCGCTCCGAGCACGTCCCGCCCAGTGGTCCACCTCCGGGTACCGTCCCGCTCTGCAAGCCTCAGCTAAGGTCAACGCTGTCCGTCGTCTGCAACCAACACAACGAAGTGCGGGCAAAGCCCGTGCAGGGGTGAGTATAAGCTACTCAGTAGGGACCCCGAGACCCCTGAAGGTCTCTCAAATCCACAAAGGATAAACCACGAAGAAAAGTACAATCACGAAGTAACAACCGACACTGCTTAGGTATATGCCCATACATATACCTAAGTCATCAATTCAAATACACTCCAACCTCCGAGCCCAAGTACAACTCAGTCCACGCAGGAAAGTATACGTATTCCACATAGGAAAGCAAAATATAATCCACACAGGATTGCACAACACAATCCACACAGGAAAACAACAGGATTCAGCTCACACAGGTATACTTTTTCAAGGACGATAAAGATGATCACTGATCCATCTAAATCGTCGGACCCACGAAGGATCGATAGGTAACTAACCCCCGCAGAAGACCCACACAGGATCGGGCTCACACAGAACCTGTAGGCGCTGGCTCACACAGAACCGCTGAGCGCAAGGACCCACACAGGATCGGGCTCACACAGAACCTGTAGCACTGATCCACGTAGGATCGCTGAGTGCTGTAGTCGTCGTCGTCGAATCCACACAGGATCTCTGTACTGTCGTCGCCAAATCCACACAGGATCTCTGTACTGTCGTCGTCTAATCCACACAGGATCTCTGTACTGTCGTCGTCAAATCCACACAGGATCTCTGTACTGTCGTCGTCAAATCCACACAGGATCTCTGTACTGTCGTCGTCGCAGTCACAGTAGCAGTCGTAGCAGTAAAACAGTCGCAGCCAGCACTAGGGTTCCCGCACACAGCAAGCTCGTACGGAGGGTCCGCTCCACGAGCCGAGAGGCTGATACATCAACTGTCACGAAGACCGAAGTTGATGTATCCAAAAGTTCCGTATCGTCAACAGGAACTCAACGCAACAGACGGCGCGTCGATCGGACGCCCGGTCTGAGAGTTATTGGCATTTTCGTCTCCGGGGCCCGGTTGGTTTTTAAGGCAAAACCAACCCGACCGTACTCCACCTGCGTCCAAACCTCGGGCGGAGTATGCCAAAAGATCCGTCTCACTAAGAGGAACACTACGCGTCTGACGGCACGTCAATCGGACGTCCGTAGCTCAAGATATGAGTGTTTCCGCTCCGAAGGCCCGGTTGGTTTCGTGAACGAACCAACCCGGCCGAACTCAAAGTAAACCGAAACCTTGAGTGCGATATACCGAAACGACCGTCTCGATCCAAGGATCGCGTTGCCGCAGACGGTTCGTCATTCGGAGGTCCGAGGCTCAAGTTATGAGCGAAAAACCAAAACTGGTCCGAAACGGGGGGGTCCGGGTCCAGGCCGACCCGGCCCGACCCCCCCCCCCGGGGGTGGCGCGGCGGCGGCGCGGCGGCCGGCGGCGGCGGCGACGGCGGCGCGGCGGCGGCGGGCCGCGTGGCGGCGGCGGGCCGCGTGGCGCGGTGGCGGCGGGCCGCGTGGCGGCGGCAGCGGCGGGCCGCGCTGGCGGCGGCGGGCCGCGTGGCGGCGGCAGCGGCGGGCCGCGCTGGCGGCGGCGGGCCGCGTGGCGGCGGCAGCGGCGGGCCGCGCTGGCGGCGGCGGGTGCCGCACGGGGTGGTCACGCGGGGGGCTTGATTGCCCCCGCGTTTTTCTCAAGCGGCACGGCTCAAGGCCGTGCCTTTGCCAAAAAAAACGGCCCCCCACATAAGGGGGCCGGCTGGAACGAACCGGGGGGGCTTTGCCCCCCCCCCTCCTTTAAAGAACCGCCCCCCTCATTAAGAGGGGGGTCTTGAAGAACCGGCCGGGGGTTTAATCCCCCGGCTTTTATGACATCCGGCCGGCCGCTGGCCGGCCGGTTTTTACCAACGGGACCGGAATTTCCGGTCCCGCCCTCGACTCCCGACGCCGGCGGCACGGCCGCCGGTCTTTCCTTCCGCCGCGGCCCGGAACCGGCCGCGGTCTCCTCGTCTCACCGCGGCCCGGAACCGGCCGCGGTGTTCGTCGTCCGGCGCGGTGCGACGGCACCGCGCCCCTTTCGTCGTGCCATGAATCCTCCCAACGCGGCGCGACGGCGTCGCGTTCTTGAAATCTCTCCTCGGCGAAGCGCGACGGTATTGCGGAAATCATAAGCATGTTCATCCGCGTGGTGCGACGGCACCACGCCTCTTGCTTCCACCCGCATGAATCAACATGAACGAAGGAGGGGGTTTCGGCCGTGTTCGTGCGGTCCGACTCCCCTCGCGTTAACAAATAACATAACTAAAAAGTCTCACGTTTAGTCATGCTAAAATCCACGATTCAGGAATGGAATAAAATAATTAATAAAAACATCCCCTACCTCGGGTTTGAGATTCAAAGAAATCCTCTACGTTCCGCGGAAGACGGCGTCGCGGAATTCAGGCGTCGCGGTCGTCGTTCGTCAAATCCGTTGACGAAGATTTACGTCCGATGCGACACGTTGTTGGCGGATCTTCGTTTGCCGACGAAGAAGGTCCGAAGAGGAAGCAGAGGTCCGAAGATACTAGGTCTCCGAGTCGATGATCCTTGACGAAGAGTTGTCGTTCTTCGTTGAGGATGAAGACGTTCTTCGTTCTTCGTCAGAGCTTGGAGATGAAGGGAAAGCTCTCCCAAGACAAACAAAGAACCCTCAATAAAATAAGAATACCACTTATTTTATTAACACACAACTCAAAAGGATTTCAAATGTTTGAAATTCAAAAGAGTTAACTCCCAAAAATTAAATTAAGTAACTTAAGCCATTAAAGAGGGGGGTTAAGTATGTTGAGAGAATTTGAAAAGAAAAGGGGGTTCGTGTGGGCCCCACCACACTTAATCCTCCCAAGGGAGGTTAAGTGGGTGTGGGTCCCACTTCCAACCACCTTTGATAGGTTTTTAAATAAGTTAAAACAAAATTTGTATTACACAAATTTTATTTAACTTAACTGAAAAACCCCAAAACGTAACTCTCAACCCGCAACAAACGCAACTCCCGAAAAGGTCTCATTAAGCGAAAACCGGCGCTGCGAGTTCATCGGTGCCCTCGGATTTCAATTCCGAGCACCGGATCAAAAGTTAGGAATTCCCGCTCGTTCGTTCACTGAACGTACCCGAGCCAAACTTCGGAAATTAATTCCGGGCACTCCGGGCCTCGGAATCAGATGCCGTCTGAAACCGCGCTCTTGTAAAATTCTAAAGAAAATTAAGAAAAAATTTTCCTTGAATTTTACGGGTCTTTACATTACTCCCACCTCAGGGCTTTACGTCCCCGTAAAGCTACATCAAAAACTAGGGAAACAAAAGAGGGTACTGAGCACGCATCTGAGCCTCCCGCTCCCATGTGCTCTCCTGGAGATTCTCGTGCCGCCATCTGTTGCGCACAAGAGGAATCGATCGTCCATGTAGGACCCGCTCCTGGATGACATGGACCTCTTCTGACGTGGCCCGGACCATCTCTGGTCCCACAAGAGCTGCGAGATTTCTACTTTGCCGAAAAGAGAAACCTGGTCTCATCCCCTGGATGAACCACATTCTTTGCCTAAAACAGTCAATCCTAACATGGATGATACTAATCCATACTAAGGATGACGTCGTAAGGCCTCGACGCTACTACTAAGAGATTCAACCGTTACTCTCGCCTCCAAGGGTTGTGTCACACTGTCGGCATCAGTGTGTGGTAACTGGGCCTCCTCCAGTAGATGTCTCACAAGTGAGGGTCAAGTCAACAGCCAAAACTGGAACCTCTTAGTAACATTACGATAGAGGACAGGAACGAAAACATCACAAGGTATGCGTCTTTTATTATTGCAGCTCGTAATACAAGACGCTACACAAAAGCAACAAGGAACCAGAAGTACAAAGGATGTAACCACTAGTTCTGCTCCTGTCCATCGGCTCCCAGAGCTCCATGATCGAAGGCCTCGGCTGCCTGAAGCTGAGCTCTTCCCTGCGGTCGGGGTGGACCTCCTGGTGGTGGTGGTGGTAGAGCCTCAAAGCGTCGTCCACCACCTGCTGCTCGGCCTGCTCCTCTGCCTCGTCCGCCTCCTTCCTGCAGACCGCCACGGTCGAACCTCTGCCTCTGCCTAGGTGGTTCCTCAACCGTCTGCTGCTCCTCCGCATGGCGGGTCGGGCAGTCACGAGCCATGTGGCCTCGCCCGCTGCATGCATAGCACTGTCTTCCACTCGAAAGACTGGCTCCGCGTTGTGTGCCCTGCACTGCTGAGCCAGTGCCCTGAGGTCTGGTCTGTCTGGACCCCTGAGTCATTCGCCGACTGCCAGCTGCAGATGACTTTGCCACGTGCCGTCCTGCGGTGGGTCTCTGTGCTGGTGTAGACTCAGCAAGGAAGCTCTCGATCAGAAGGGCCCGCTCCAGTACTCCTGTCTGAGTCGGTATGCTGAGGGAGATCAGCGATGCCCTGATCTCGTGTCTCAAACCCTGCTCGAAGGTTCGGGCCCGGAAGAATGGGTCCCGTACCATGTCAGTCGAGTAGCGCGAGAGATCGGTAAATCTCGCCGAGTACTGAGCGACCGTCATGCTGCCCTGCCGCAGCTGTAGAAGCTCCTGGATACGCACCGCACGAAGGGTGGCTGGGACGAACTCCGAGCGGAAGATGCTCTCAAAGTCCGTCCAAAGAAGAGATGCCTCATCGTGCACCTGGAGCATCAAGCTCCACCATCGTCCTGCTGCTGCGTGTAGTAGGCTCGCAGCGAGGATCACCATGAGGTCTGCTGGTGTCCTCACTAGCCTAAACACTCGAACTACTGCCTCCAGCCAGTCCTCTGCTGCCTGGGGATCCGTCTCCCCGCGAAACCTGGGCGGTCGCTGGCGCTGAAACTCATGCAGTGCGCTGAGGCGACGTGCATCGTCAGCGGCTGCTGCTGGAAGCATCGGGAAATCGGCGGGTAAAGCTACCGCCGGTGCCACTACTGGAAAAGGGCCCTGCACCGAAGCCTCGTCGCTCGGTGGGCTGTCGTCTCGCTCGACTCTCGGAACCCTAGCTGGCTGCCGTCGTGGGGCCATCCTGAAAAGGAAACAGGTGCGCCACGGTTAGAACAGAATACCTGGTGAGCTGGCACAAGTAATCACAAGGAAAACTTGAGACTTTCATAAAGCAGATCAGTATACCCGGTGAGCTGACACAAGTAATCACAAAGAAAACTTTGAAACACACACGCAATCAATGTTTTCGTGCATTAAGTCGGAAATCAGAAGTCAGGGTCCTGGTGTACGGATACGTCGGCCGCCGCACCAACACTGGACTCCCTGGACTGATAACCACACTCAATACGCTAAACATTATTGCTTCACATAGAAAAGATCAGAGTTCGCGGTAGAACCGAACTCCTCTGATACCAATTTGTCACGACCCGCCCTCGGGGTCCGAGCCGTGACTACCCCAAGCCCGCCTTCCATAGGCCAGGGGCTGGCGACTAGCACCAAGGCGTAAATCCCGGTAAAAAGGGAAGGCATTGCCTTTGAAAAGAAAACACACACCACAGAGTAAACAAGCGGAAGGTAATCACTAAGAAAGCAGAGAACAACTGAAAGTGCGGAAAAGTAAATGGGCCAGAATACAAACCCAAACTGAAAGTAAAGTACAACTCGAAAAGGGAAAAAAACAGCAACTGAAAAGTAAAGCCGCTACTCCGAGCTGTCCACTGGAAATCCCACCTGAAGGGTGGGTACAGATAGCTCCTCTGCTCCACGGGTCCCGCCGTCCGCTCCGAGCACGTCCCGCCCAGTGGTCCACCTCCGGGTACCGTCCCGCTCTGCAAGCCTCAGCTAAGGTCAACGCTGTCCGTCGTCTGCAACCAACACAACGAAGTGCGGGCAAAGCCCGTGCAGGGGTGAGTATAAGCTACTCAGTAGGGACCCCGAGACCCCTGAAGGTCTCTCAAATCCACAAAGGATAAACCACGAAGAAAAGTACAATCACGAAGTAACAACCGACACTGCTTAGGTATATGCCCATACATATACCTAAGTCATCAATTCAAATACACTCCAACCTCCGAGCCCAAGTACAACTCAGTCCACGCAGGAAAGTATACGTATTCCACATAGGAAAGCAAAATATAATCCACACAGGATTGCACAACACAATCCACACAGGAAAACAACAGGATTCAGCTCACACAGGTATACTTTTTCAAGGACGATAAAGATGATCACTGATCCATCTAAATCGTCGGACCCACGAAGGATCGATAGGTAACTAACCCCCGCAGAAGACCCACACA
The DNA here is from genome assembly GCA_963277665.1 of Viscum album. NCBI lineage: Eukaryota > Viridiplantae > Streptophyta > Magnoliopsida > Santalales > Viscaceae > Viscum > Viscum album. The sequence goes on from OY728145.1 coordinate 514,622,449, forward strand.
GGATCGGGCTCACACAGAACCTGTAGGCGCTGGCTCACACAGAACCGCTGAGCGCAAGGACCCACACAGGATCGGGCTCACACAGAACCTGTAGCACTGATCCACGTAGGATCGCTGAGTGCTGTAGTCGTCGTCGTCGAATCCACACAGGATCTCTGTACTGTCGTCGCCAAATCCACACAGGATCTCTGTACTGTCGTCGTCTAATCCACACAGGATCTCTGTACTGTCGTCGTCAAATCCACACAGGATCTCTGTACTGTCGTCGTCAAATCCACACAGGATCTCTGTACTGTCGTCGTCGCAGTCACAGTAGCAGTCGTAGCAGTAAAACAGTCGCAGCCAGCACTAGGGTTCCCGCACACAGCAAGCTCGTACGGAGGGTCCGCTCCACGAGCCGAGAGGCTGATACATCAACTGTCACGAAGACCGAAGTTGATGTATCCAAAAGTTCCGTATCGTCAACAGGAACTCAACGCAACAGACGGCGCGTCGATCGGACGCCCGGTCTGAGAGTTATTGGCATTTTCGTCTCCGGGGCCCGGTTGGTTTTTAAGGCAAAACCAACCCGACCGTACTCCACCTGCGTCCAAACCTCGGGCGGAGTATGCCAAAAGATCCGTCTCACTAAGAGGAACACTACGCGTCTGACGGCACGTCAATCGGACGTCCGTAGCTCAAGATATGAGTGTTTCCGCTCCGAAGGCCCGGTTGGTTTCGTGAACGAACCAACCCGGCCGAACTCAAAGTAAACCGAAACCTTGAGTGCGATATACCGAAACGACCGTCTCGATCCAAGGATCGCGTTGCCGCAGACGGTTCGTCATTCGGAGGTCCGAGGCTCAAGTTATGAGCGAAAAACCAAAACTGGTCCGAAACGGGGGGGTCCGGGTCCGGGCCGACCCGGCCCGACCCCCCCCCCCCCCCGGGGGTGGCGCGGCGGCGGCGCGGCGGCCGGCGGCGGCGGCGACGGCGGCGCGGCGGCGGCGGGCCGCGTGGCGGCGGCGGGCCGCGGGGCGGCGGCGGGCCGCGTGGCGCGGTGGCGGCGGGCCGCGTGGCGGCGGCAGCGGCGGGCCGCGCTGGCGGCGGCGGGCCGCGTGGCGGCGGCAGCGGCGGGCCGCGCTGGCGGCGGCGGGCCGCGTGGCGGCGGCAGCGGCGGGCCGCGCTGGCGGCGGCGGGCCGCGTGGCGGCGGCAGCGGCGGGCCGCGCTGGCGGCGGCGGGTGCCGCACGGGGTGGTCACGCGGGGGGCTTGATTGCCCCCGCGTTTTTCTCAAGCGGCACGGCTCAAGGCCGTGCCTTTGCCAAAAAAAACGGCCCCCCACATAAGGGGGCCGGCTGGAACGAACCGGGGGGGCTTTGCCCCCCCCCTCCTTTAAAGAACCGCCCCCCTCATTAAGAGGGGGGTCTTGAAGAACCGGCCGGGGGTTTAATCCCCCGGCTTTTATGACATCCGGCCGGCCGCTGGCCGGCCGGTTTTTACCAACGGGACCGGAATTTCCGGTCCCGCCCTCGACTCCCGACGCCGGCGGCACGGCCGCCGGTCTTTCCTTCCGCCGCGGCCCGGAACCGGCCGCGGTCTCCTCGTCTCACCGCGGCCCGGAACCGGCCGCGGTGTTCGTCGTCCGGCGCGGTGCGACGGCACCGCGCCCCTTTCGTCGTGCCATGAATCCTCCCAACGCGGCGCGACGGCGTCGCGTTCTTGAAATCTCTCCTCGGCGAAGCGCGACGGTATTGCGGAAATCATAAGCATGTTCATCCGCGTGGTGCGACGGCACCACGCCTCTTGCTTCCACCCGCATGAATCAACATGAACGAAGGAGGGGGTTTCGGCCGTGTTCGTGCGGTCCGACTCCCCTCGCGTTAACAAATAACATAACTAAAAAGTCTCACGTTTAGTCATGCTAAAATCCACGATTCAGGAATGGAATAAAATAATTAATAAAAACATCCCCTACCTCGGGTTTGAGATTCAAAGAAATCCTCTACGTTCCGCGGAAGACGGCGTCGCGGAATTCAGGCGTCGCGGTCGTCGTTCGTCAAATCCGTTGACGAAGATTTACGTCCGATGCGACACGTTGTTGGCGGATCTTCGTTTGCCGACGAAGAAGGTCCGAAGAGGAAGCAGAGGTCCGAAGATACTAGGTCTCCGAGTCGATGATCCTTGACGAAGAGTTGTCGTTCTTCGTTGAGGATGAAGACGTTCTTCGTTCTTCGTCAGAGCTTGGAGATGAAGGGAAAGCTCTCCCAAGACAAACAAAGAACCCTCAATAAAATAAGAATACCACTTATTTTATTAACACACAACTCAAAAGGATTTCAAATGTTTGAAATTCAAAAGAGTTAACTCCCAAAAATTAAATTAAGTAACTTAAGCCATTAAAGAGGGGGGTTAAGTATGTTGAGAGAATTTGAAAAGAAAAGGGGGTTCGTGTGGGCCCCACCACACTTAATCCTCCCAAGGGAGGTTAAGTGGGTGTGGGTCCCACTTCCAACCACCTTTGATAGGTTTTTAAATAAGTTAAAACAAAATTTGTATTACACAAATTTTATTTAACTTAACTGAAAAACCCCAAAACGTAACTCTCAACCCGCAACAAACGCAACTCCCGAAAAGGTCTCATTAAGCGAAAACCGGCGCTGCGAGTTCATCGGTGCCCTCGGATTTCAATTCCGAGCACCGGATCAAAAGTTAGGAATTCCCGCTCGTTCGTTCACTGAACGTACCCGAGCCAAACTTCGGAAATTAATTCCGGGCACTCCGGGCCTCGGAATCAGATGCCGTCTGAAACCGCGCTCTTGTAAAATTCTAAAGAAAATTAAGAAAAAATTTTCCTTGAATTTTACGGGTCTTTACAATAGTGGCCAATAGAGCATGAATCTCATGGAAATAAGAAGTGAGATGAAAACTCTTTAACACGTTGTAATTAATCGAGTCGTATGAACCAAAGTTAATAACCATAATATTAATCACATAATACCAAGAATATAAAGATAATAATGATAATATATATCAAATGGATGTACACAATACACCACATGCAATAAATTTGTGGGGAGAAACAGAAATCTCGCAGAATGAAAAGTGAGATAAGAAACCCCTTACATAAAGTTTGAATTGTCTTGTATGTTCATTGTTCTTCCGGAATAATAAACATAAGATAATTTCTACATTATTAAGAACAGTTTTAAGTTTATTATTCCATTTATTTCACTTATTACCTAGCTATAACAATTAGTTAATTATTTGATTTCATATTGGATATTTTATCGGTTTTCGGAACATGAGTCAAAAATGAACTCATTATAATTACAAATTTTCCATGTGGTCAAAATTACACTACCTAATGAATGATATACATGATTTAGATATAATATGTATATTATATATCTAGTATATATATGTATTTATAAAAGTACATAACATTTTGAGATAATAAATGAATTGTACCATTCATGGAGACGGTAAGCCATACGTACGCATGAATGCTACTTGAAATTTTATTTTCTATTTTAGTTGAATTGAAACACAATGATATAATGGTATATAATAATTCTAGTATAATATAACATATAATATAATTAAATAAATGTTTTATTCATCTCACATAAGTCATTAACGAGTCATATCATTTTGAGGGGCGGTATTCTGCACTTTCTCAAATGAAATTTTCACGTTTTACCCATAATGGAAACTATAAAATAATGATTTAAATGGAAAATACAGAATCATAAAGAAACAATAAACATAATATATATATCATATATATATAAAGTTCCATATTAATAGAAACCCTGAAAGGCAGTAGGATATAATCGAATAATCATCGTTTCGTGAGCCGTTAGTTTGCCATCCACAGAAACAGTATGTTCTTCTCCAATTATATGGTGATGTGTGTAAGTGTAGTTTTAATATTTCTCATAACAATATAATAGTATATTTAAGATACAACTGTTGTTATAAAATAAATGAATAAAAATATTTTAGGGGGTTGGATAAGTAAAATAAAACAAAATAAAAAAATAGATTTTATGGGAAAGTGTTACGTTTAATTTGGGTAACTTCTTTTGGCTTGAACAAAATGGACCTCTTGAAGTCACTTATTCCTAAGGTAAGGCATCTGGGAGGAATAGGGGGATATTGAGAGATTATTTGAGTAGGGTTTGGACAATAAAAGGGGCTTGAGAGGTGAGTGGAACATGTTATAAGTGGTGTCCTTTTATAAGGGGGAGGAGGGGTTAATTCCGAAAATGTGAAAATATTATTTTATTATATAGTGATATTAGGTTTATAAAGGTCTAATACAAATTAAATTTAAATATCATATGACTCATGGTCAAAATAAAATCATCTAATAATAATTTAATAGGTTTTGGCTGTAGTTTTAATATTAATAATCTTATTTATTTAAATCATTTATTAATGAAGTAAATACTACATCACTATGGTGTTGTAAATAATTTAATTTATTTTATGTCTAAAAATTATTCAAAAATTGCCATAATTTAGGAAGTATTTTTACCATTCCAATGATCATTTATAGCCAAAACGATGACTTGTATAACCCCATGTAAAATTTGATATTCTAAAAGATATTTGTTAATGTCATTTTTGTCTTTACTTTAAGTATATTAAAATATTGTGTCATTATCATTCTTAAGTTGCTCTATGGGGTCCCAAAATCGACCCTAGGATGCCCTTGGTCGACCATTACTCATCCGATAAGGTTAGGACAAGTGTTAAGGTAATTTTGTATCATTATAATATTCATTTTACCTTGAATTACCCTATTTACCATTAACCACGGTAAATAAAAGTCAAAAGTTACTATTCATAAGAAATTATTTTCATTATCTCAGATTTTTGAAATTCAATTCATAGAAGCGATAAATATTCATTTAAATGAAAAAGTGGGATTTTTAACTACTATTTAGTGGTTTCACTATTCATCAAAAAATAATGTTTTTTTTAGAAAAATACCAAAATTTCAGCCTAAGATATATTTGATATTTCGAATTCAAAAATGATGTCTATTTTACCAAATTCAAAACATAGAAATTGGATTAATTAATTGAGTATTAATTATTGTTGTCAAAACATTTATCGTGTTTTTAAGAAATAATAACTATCCAAATATTGACACTTGGTAATGTATTATTTCAAATTTAAATTAATTATAATGACCAATATTGGATTAAAGGGTAAAACTATAATTTAATTACACTTCAAAACCAATTTAAAATAAAATCTAACCATATAAATAAATTAGATTAAAAGGAATCTTTGAAGTAAAATACAGTATTTCTCACTATTCATAAAAAAATGTATATTATTTGTAAAATACCAATATTTCATCCAAATAAAATTTTGATGTCCTGATTCTAAAGAAGAATTTTATTTTTTCAAAATGAAGATGAAAAAATGGTCAAATATTGGATTTAAAAAGGGTTCTCCATTAAAAGGTAGTAAAATAGATTTTTTTTTGAAAAATACATTATTTAATATAAAAAATTGATTTTTTTCTTATAATATGTATAAGAAACAAATAATACATAAGTTAAAATTATATGGAGTATATAAAATTCAAAATCTAGTTAATACTAGACATAACAGCCTTTGAACAACTAGTTTGGTAAGATGGGGTGTGCTCGAACTTGGTGTTGCATGTAGTGCAAGATATTGAATTTAAAGAAAATAAATTATTGATGAAATCTTGGGGTATTACAGGTGAGGAGTATATTAGGCATGGAACCCAACCGTTCTCACTCTCTTTTCCATGTGAGGTTTGTAATTTAGATGCTCTGTTGGACCAAGGTCTGTTAGTGAACTATATTGTGGTTTTGATAACCTAGTTTTATTTGGGTGAGCTGTGATGTGTCCATTATTTTTGGGATATAAAATCGTTATTCATTGTGTGAGATGTGTAATTTCCCAGGTGTATATGGGTAGGATAAAATCAGATGTGTTTTTTTAGAGTGGGGTTCCTCCACGGTGGAATGTGGGAACAAGGCTGATTGTTTTCATGTTCATGATAAAATACAACTCAAGTTATATTTGTGGATATGAGATGGTCCATGTGATATTAGGTGAGAAAATATGTTTCTATTATTATGTGGAGAGAGTATCAGTGTCTCTAGGCATGATGTGATGTGATCTTGTTTTTGGGGCAGTGTGGTACATGGAAGTGATGAGAGTGAGAGGACATATGACATTGGTGTATCGGAGGGGAATGTTTGAAAGAAATAAGTGTGGGTTACCTTTATCGATGTGAGTCAAGTTAGATTACAATACATGGAATTAATTATTTGGTGAGGTTGGGATTTTTTAGTGGACCAGTATAGATGCAGTTTTCATCTTCTTCTTTCTCACAGGTTCATTAGTATGCTTTATTAACATGTGTAAAAGAAAATTTTATTTTCCTAATGAGTATAATTTTATTATCACCAAATGTTTGTAAAATTATTTTAGGAATATAATAGGATTACATGGAACTTTGGGTATAATAATATCATAGATATTTAGAGAGATTCAATTTCACTATTTTATATTTTTTAGGTATTTACCTTTGTAAAATTTTATTTGTAACCATTTTTTTAAACAATAATTTGTGGGATAGTTTTTGATTCTTTTATATTATTAAATGGCTTTGTTTTTGGATGATTCATATTATCTCCCATTTTAATTTCATTATACAGGGTAATTCCACACATTTCATGATATTTATATACCCTCGATTCTAGTTTCCAACTCGATGCCTACTAGAGGTGAGACATAGGGTCATTATCTCTCTACCCTCACTGTTGTATCTTTGGAGGGATGGGTTAATGACATAATGAAAAATTAAATATGATGACCATAAATTTATTCTTGATAATAAATTCCAAAGGAGATATACTTATAGTTTAGAAAGGATGATAGGATCAAAATATATAATATATCTCAAATAAAAAAAAGTGAGGCAAAAATCCCTTACACTAAGCCTCGATATCCTTCATACATATTAAAACATAATATATAATAAATATATTCTTATTTTACTAATATTATAAATCAATTATTATATATATCATACTATATATAATTTATTTAAAACCTTTTCTTTCACGATCATTTCCAATTCCATATTAAAGTCACATTTTTAGTAATAACTGCGTTGTTTTTTGAATATGTTTTGATTTTTTATTTTTGATCATTTTTATGGGATCATGGTTCCATAATATCTAAAATTTCAAACATTATATATATATATATATTCTATATATTCCTACTTATATTAGTTTATAACTGTTTGAGATAGAAAATGAAATACATCATTCAGTTAGATGGCATATCCTATATAAGCATGAATGTTGTTTCTAGTATGAAAATGTAAAGGAATAAAGAAATATTATTAATATATTAACATTAAAGAATAATTTTTATATTATATATAAGACATACGATTAATAAAAACATCTTTATTACATTCCATGTATTGCAGGAATGAATCACATCACATTGTGAGGGTGTATTCCACCAATCAAATGAACAAAGATTTTGAATTCCCATGAAATGGATAATAAAAAAAAGTGATATTAAGATTTAAAAATAATAATAAAATCATTTAAATTATATATAATCACATAATCTACCATTATAACCATCTATTATATGTGGTAATGGAAAATCAGATGACATTGGTTCTTGATGCGACTGTCTATCATACACAACAATGATGATTTCATATCCCATTTTATGTAAGAGGAGATGGTTTTAGGTCTTGAAATTAATATATAAAATATTATTATATTTAAAATAATAATATTATTATATCATATTGTTCTTAATAATAATTGATGGAGGATGATAAAAAACATAATAAAAAATGTTTGATGAATAATGTTACCGCTTTCTTGCGAAACCCCCTTAGGTTTGCACAAAAACAATTCCATGGTTGGAAATATGACTACAATAAGACTTATTGGAAGATATTTTGGAATTTATAAATTCAATTTGCTATTTATTGTCCTATAAAAAATTGTTTTGTGGTGTAAATAAGTGAGGGTAAGGGGTGGCCTTTTATAAGTGAGGTGAGTGTTACACTTGTAATTTTTTAAAATATAATGGTGTACGCTCTTTTTTGGCATGAAGAAAATGGACAATTATAGAAAATTATAAATTATATTCTAGATATAATACAATAAAATATATTTTAGACATGTATTATGGTAATTTTAGTGATTATTTTTTTAGTTTAACACCCTCGGTAAACCCATTTTTATACTAACTGTGAGAAATAATCCTTACTATTTTTACTATTTATTAATGTGAAAAATAATTTGACCATGTTTTATAAAATAAATTATATATATTTGAAATAGTATCCATTTTTTCAAATATTCATCATGGTAGGGGAAACGGATAATTCATAATTAATCTCGTAGATGCAATAAGAAAGATGGTTAGAAAGAGATTGATATTCAAATGTGTGAATTGATTTTATAACAAAATTAAAAATAAAATTTATAAAATTGATATGAATTATATAAATATTTATAAATTGAACTAATTTTAATTCAAAAATTATTTTCAATATAATCTAACAGAATAAACAATTTGAACAAAAAAGGCAGTTTTCAATACAATTCTATATTTCTCACTATACATATTAAAATGAAACTTTTTAGAAAAATACAATATATTTAACCTAATATAATTATTAAATTATGAGTTAAAAAAATTGTCTTTTTTTTATGAAATTATTTTTCTAAATATATTGGAAAATAATTTTTTTATTGTTCAAAAATATTAATAATAAAATTGTTGATTTTTTAAAAGTATTTTCCCAAAAACATATAAAGAATTTATTAGAAATATATATTTTATTATCAATAAGTTTTGATGATATGTATAAATTATAATTAATATTTTTAAATTAGTTACTCTATAAATATAAATATGTTTAATGGGAAGGTAATAAGGGTAGAGTTTAAATAATTACATTAATATAATACTAAGGTCTTGTTAAAACACAATGTTGTCTGTAATTCACGATAAAAAATGGGGTTAAATGTAATGTAAGATATGAAAGAAATTTAATTTATTTGAAATATAATAATTCAAAAAGTCATGGGGGGTTACAAATATGAATCATGTTATAATTATTAGAAATTGAGACTAGGAAAAAAACACCTTTAGTTCAACCTTCCATGAATGTGATTTAACCTATGATATAATAAATATAACAATACTAATGATCTATTTTAAACCTTATTCATATATTTTACCAATTTTAATTTCATATTAATTTTATTTTAATATAAATATATATATATATATATTATGGATTTTATTTTCATCATAAGATACTTGTAGTTTATATTGTCTTTTATATTTTTAGAATAGAAATGTTGGCCATATTATTAGTCATATATTATTATTTGTGGGGTAATCACAACATTAAAATGATATATATAGTTTTATTTTCCTTTTATATATGATATGTGTATGTTTTAGGTTAATAGAATTCAATATGAGCACACGTTTGGTAATTTACTGATACGAAAACCATACATTATAACCACACCACATTGGTCTGTACCACTATTATTGAGATAAATCTATATCATAAAATTATCTTTAATATAAAAAATTCCTACTAGTAGTGTCGTGAAACTCGAACATGATGAAAATTATGTCGTTGGTATCACATAATTCTTTGTTGGGTGTTTAACTCACACAAAAGAGAAAATTTACAGTAAGGATTGAATAATTATGCATTGTTATATATCAGTAACATTATTTTCATAGAATAATAATTATGGATATATAAATAATTATAATGGTGAATAATATTTAGGATAGTTTTATAAGATATGTGAATAGAAAAATAGGTCGATGATTTATAGACTTATATTGTTGGATTAGTTCCTTCTCAAAAAAGTTTCCATAAGACTGAACGATTTACAAATATATCATGAATCCATATGATACAAAACATAAATTCAATACATTAGAGAAAGAATATGGGTTTGTATTGTGGATTTATCTAAAATAAATGTGTTTTTTAGAAGGGGTAGTGGAGGGACCCTTCTTTAGTTGAAAATTATTATCATTTAATTGGAAACATTAGTAAGAAGAAGGGTAATGATGGAATGAAATGGGGTTTTTTCCTATTGGGTAAGAAACTTATTTGGATAAATATAGTATATATTCTCACACATAAAATAGTATGTACAAATATTTTTAAATATAATGTTTTTTATAGAAATTTCGATCCATGTTAATTTACTAATTTGTACTTTATTTCATTATTTTTTGTGAAAATATATGACGAACCCACATACAAATATTTTATTGTGATGATTCTATTGTATGACTCAATTTAATCTAATTCAATTAATATGTAATATAAATTTAAGTATAACATGAATAATAAATATAGAAACATAATTTGTATAATTAATTTTAAACATCATCTGTTCTTAATCTAATTTTATATTAATTAATAATTTCATGTGTGTTAATATTTTTAATACAAATTTTCATTTTAATATAATGATTAAGTTAATTTTTCATGATTAAATATAGAACACCTAAAAAAGTCTATAAAAATGTCTGTTTTAATCATGAAATTATATTAATCACATCAAATAAAATTTTTATTTATGTACATATAACTAAAATTTATCAACCCATATATATTAGAATCATTATTCATATTTTATAAACACTTTGAATCATTAATTAAATTCAATTATAATAACAATAATATATAAAGAATAAAATAACATCTTACAATAATATTATTTAATTAATTATTATAAAATATTTGATTACATAATTTTTTAAATATCTAATATCCGTCTAATGTATGTGATCACTAAAAAGCAGAACTATTACATAGTGCAAAATATATATCGTTTAGTCCTAATTATACTTCAAATTATTCTTTCTAAAATTGGAATACTTATATTTGATAAACATATATCAAATTTGGATTAGTCATAGAAACATAAATTTAGGGTGTATTTTTACCTTTATAATATAATAATTAAAATTTTTTGAATATTGAAAAATATATTTTTTAGAATAATCATTACACATATTTTATACCCAAATGTACGTATAAATTAAAAACATAATATTTTATTCATTATCATAAATTTATATAGGGTGTAAATTATTCAATTTAATATTTTTAGTTATTTTGAAAACCTATGTTTATAATTTTATGATCTTATGTTATATTTATTAATAAAATTGTTCTCATATTTCTATTAAAATTGTTACTATTATGGTACAAATATATTTTCACCTTCTCTAATAGAAAATTAATTTTTATTTTTTTTATAATAGATGAAAACATATAATCAAAATAAATTCTATCAAAAATATTATCTTATACATAAATTTTATTCCTAAAATAATATTTTTCAAAATATAGGTTTTTAGACATTAAATGTGATAATGTTAAAACAATATTTTTCTAAAAAACACACATTTTATCATATGAAATAGTTTCAGTATTTTATATATTTAGGACCATATTATTTATTGAATTTCATTTTATTTCCGTTTAGCGGCAATGACGCTGCTCGCCTTGCATGGATCCTTTCTCTTCCCAGTCTGCCCTCTTCTCCCCCCCTCTTTCCTGGAGCTTCTGCTGGTGCGGATTATGTTCATCTCTCATCGCCCCCCTTCCGCCTATCCCTTGTGCTTTGGACCTCCATCTTGGGTCTCGATGCAGGTGCCTCTGACTACTTGGGTCGGCGTCGGTGGTGGCGTCCAAGGTCTTCCTCCTCCTCTGCTCTTGTTGGTCGACCCCTCGAGCATGACCCTTCTTGGTTGGTCCCGATAAAGGATTTGGGCTAGATTGGGATTGTGTTGGAGGGGGAATAGAAGCGGCCTCAAATCTCTCTTTGTCGGCGTAGGATTCATTTCCTCCTTGGATCATCCTTTTTGGTTCTTCTAGGTTCTCCTCTAAGTTTTTTGGCTTTGGTTTCAGTTTCCCTGGGCTTCTTCTAGGAGAAGGTCCTAAAACTTATTGGATACCATAAACTTCTCATCACTGCCTTGGTTTTGTGCCCCAGCTCTCCTCCCCAGGTCGGTTTGGTGTGGTGGTGCCCCAGAGCTTTGAGATGTGTTTCTCGAGTGGCCAACAGTTCCTAGGAGGCGTGATCTTCATTTTCCAGCTTAGTGTGATGGTAGTCCTGAAGGACGATATGTTCTGAAATTGATGTTTGTTCGCTGTTTATTTGGTGTCCTATTTGTGGTGGCGATGATGGGCTCCGACACATTTTCTATCCGGCGATCTGGTGTGGTGAAAATTTGGCGGTGACAACGGCGGTGCTAGTCAGTGAGGACATGGTGGAACATTTTCGACTTGTGGTTCTGTTTGTTTGTGGTGTATGTTTTTTGTGTATTACGACAGTGGTGTTGGTCTCTGGTGGTTAGCTTCTCCATCGAATACAGTGATGATTGATCGGAATCAGCAATTATGGTGATATAATGGCATGTTTGATGGGTGGGTTTCATGATGATGATGGAGGGAAACGTGATGTGACTTTTCCGCTGTGGGTTCTCTCGGCTCGAGGTCTTCTCAGGGTCTATGATCTTATGAATTTTGAATTTTCGTTTTGGAATCTTTTAATTTGGATCCCGCGTAACGTGCAAAATGTAAGGTGTTTTGGGTATGGTGTACATTTGTGTGGTTACCGCTTCCATAAAGCGTCTATTCAAAAAATAAAATAAAAATAAAATTTTTAGGTCAGGTAAATCTAAGGGGTCAAAGGCATAACATGTTCAAACCAAGTTTTTAATTTATTATTTTGAGGTTTGGATTGATCAAATACTATATCAAAACCATTATTTTTTATTTATTAGAATTCATGAAATGTGAAACAAGTGCTCACTTAATATTAATATAGAATAATTCCAAAAATTCTATTCATACCACTTATAAAAGGGTCCATTACCACCACATCACAAACACTAAAAAATTTCATTTTCCTCCCGGATAAATTCTCTTTTTTTGCTTAACTAGATTGTTTTAGATTTATTTATCTTCTGATCACATGTTTTAATCCTATTCCCACTATATATATGGAGTCCTCTAATGGAAAACTCATGTTTTCAATATGAATTTTATCTTTTACATAACATAAATACTTTTATATCATCAACTATAATATATATTTTTAAAATAAATATTCTTAATATGGTATATATTTTATATTTAATGTTTTTATATTTTTGGAAAAACCATATACACCACATTTACTCTTCTCTGTTAGGGAAAATTAATGAATCATTTGTGTCATTGTAGAGATTGACACCACCACAAAGAAATATCAAATTTTCATATAAGTTCGCTATTATTTATTTATATCTATTGGAATTTTATTCAAAACCACAATAATATAAAAATAATAACATTTTTATTCATAAATAAAGATATTATGAAAAAATAAAACCCATTCATAACCATACTCATCAATTAAATGTGGGGTGTTCTTATCCAGGTTGGTTTGACAACATTCTGGAATAATTCTATAACATAATGTCATTTATGAGTATGAGAACATAATTAATTACAATTTAGAACATAAATACATAAAAATTTATTATGATTTCTAAATAATTGTATCATTATTATTAAACTCATAAATATAATGCTATTATCCATCTATTAAAAACCATCCAAATTAGACAACTGACGATTTCAACATTAAGGATCATTATAAAAAAACAATGGAATGAAATTATTAAAGTATAAATAATTTTAAATAATGAATTATAGTTAATTTTTTCATCTATTAACGATGAATTTATATAGATTAATGAAGAAAAACCCCACTATTATGAAACTACATACAAACCATCGAGAATACCTACACCTGATATTAAAAATAATTAAGAACAATTCTTATACATGTAAGGGATAATTATTAATTATGTTTTTAAATATTAATTAGTATAAAGAAAAGTATTCAATAGGTGATTATGGTATATATTATTTTATATAAAATTTCATAACATACTTGATAAATGATAATAAATTTAATCTGAAGTTCTATTACATGGAATCACATGAGCCTCAACCCAGTTGGTGAGGACTCTTTATGTGAATCCAGGAGACTTGAGGTAAAATCCAATAGGAGGTATTTTTATAGCTTTCATAAGTAGTTTTCTAAGAGGTAGTGTCACATTTTTCATAACAACTAATACAGTTGGGGCTGTAGCAGGTACTGTAGTAGCTTGAACTATTAACCCGTTTGGACTTTCGGGCCACCGGTTTGGTCCTCGGGTCCTTCAAGGCCATTAGGAAAGTAAGGACATCATTCAACCACAAGTCATTCGAGACACCTCAAGGCCTTTGGGACACCTCAAGGCCATCCAACCACATGAATTATAGATGTAGCAGATAAAATTACAAGGAGAAAGTCCCTATAAGAGGATTCAGAGAAGACACATTCAACACATCAGAGTTATTAGATAAGGAAGAATGATAGGGAAATAATATTTCCACTGGTACCCGGTCTAGGCATCCCTACACATGATAGCTATCTAACAAGTCATGTGAAGGTGCAATGCTAATCAAAATGCAGACACTAGGGAGGGGTAGTTTCAATTATTCATTGTGTGGGATGAATTCTATTAAGACCATTAGATCTTGTAATTTCATGAATCTTTAGGGCCATGTACATGTTCTCAATCCACCATTAAAATGGGGTTATCAAAAAAAATTAATGCCTTCATGATATTCAAGATTTTACATTGAAAAGTGTTTTTTGTTTCACACAAAATTCTAATTGTACGGTGTATATATATCATGTCTGATTTATTATATCATGAATAATATTTTATTCATGTTATTTGATGTTTAATGAAATTATTTATATTACAAAGGTGTTTTCATTGAATAGTTACTTAATATTTTATAATGACCAAAAATTTTAAATTTTTATATAGTAAAACACATATATGTGGTCTTCATAGAATGTTCTTCCCAACATATATATAGGAAATTGGTTATATCTATGGTAATGATTGTAAAAATCCCAACACCTCAATCCTAGATCTACAACCTACATTATTGAAATGGTATAGGATAAAAGTTATTTCATCCCAAAGGATTAGTCAATTTAGCAATATTAGAAAAATAATTACTTATATGATTCTTATATTAAATTTGAATTAGAACATACAGAGCATAATAAACATTCTTCTATCCTAGATATAATTCATAATATCATTTCTCATATCACACAGAAAGGAAAAATAATAATGGGTACTATCATATTCATAGTAAATGTAAAATATAGTCATAAATATCCTAATTACATAATCCATAATCAATATGGCATGGTAAATAACTGAATAAACAATCTATTTAAAAAGTAATATGAGTATTAAATGAATCCATGGATAATTTCAATGAAATAATGTGAAGCATAATAAAAACTTTATTTCAAATATTGGAAATTAATAATATTATAAATAACAATATCAGAGTATACGATTTCATTATGACCAAAAAATTACTTGAAGACAGTTAATCTATGCGTTAAAAAACACTAAAATCCCATTAAATATGTATTTCCCACTAGTTTGTCTCTTGATACCAGTCAATGCATCAGGGGAATATATTATTTAGGAACCCACTAAATAATTCATGTTCATGTCACTCCACAAATATTAATTGATTGATGTAATTCATAAATATATTCCTTACCAAAAAACATCAATATTTAGTAAACAAAAATTATTATCAATATTTCCCTAGTAAAACAAAAAATATTCAATGCAAACCAGCTTATGTAGAAATGGTATCGGGTTCATGAAATAATCATATCCATGATAAAAATAATATTGATGTTTAATATAAATTTAATTTATAATGAAAAATGATAACAAAAACTAATTATATTTAGATAATGTTAATGATCACTAAATTAATAAGACATAAAAGAGTAAAATAAATTCATCATAAATTTATGTTTGGTACTATAATCAAGTACTTGTGTAAAAAAATACATAATAAAAAATTATAAATATTAATTCATTAAAAATATTTTATTCTTAACCCATTTAATATATATACTAGAAGTTAACAAAAAAAAGGATATGGTGTCTATAAAATCAATTACCATTGTATATATTAAAAAAATATTCAATTTGAATTTTTTGTAGTGAGTCTTGAAAATGAACAATTAAGTAAAAATTTTAAATATTCAAATAAAAACATGTATAGTTTTATGGATAAAAAAATTTACTTATTAATAATTTTAGTAATAAATTGTATTTTTAAATTTAATATTAAAAAAATATCGATATGGATGAAAAATATACCTAATCAAAATGAGAAAAATTTAATATTTTTATATAAAAATTAATCATGAATGATTTACAAGAATTTAATCATTAATAATTGTGAATAAATATTTATACATGTTAAATACCTCAATTCTATAGTATACACACCACATATAAATGAATAGGTTCATAATACTAATTATGTCTCAACGGAGTGGAATTTGAGACCAAATATCTTGTGTGAAGTTATACATACCTCCTATGTTATTTTAATATCTTTTATAGAAAATTTATATTATTTATACATACATACTGAAGACATATACATAAAAATAATATCATATGTGATCCACTTATAATATTTTATATCCCGTTTCATTATATTTTTTATTATTATCATTGTTTCAACAGTTAAATAGTTTACTTTTCCTATATGTTTTCATTTGGTTATTTTGGTCTATAGGTCATGATCTATGTTCCATTAT
The DNA here is from genome assembly GCA_963277665.1 of Viscum album. Taxonomy (NCBI): domain Eukaryota; kingdom Viridiplantae; phylum Streptophyta; class Magnoliopsida; order Santalales; family Viscaceae; genus Viscum; species Viscum album. The sequence goes on from OY728145.1 coordinate 514,639,229, forward strand.
CCCCATAATTATATTATTGATATAAATATAATATATATTTTATAAATTGGTATTTATTTTCTCCCATTTAATAATTATATATTGAAATAAAAGACATCGTTTATAGGGATGGTAAGTCGTATGCACACATGAACACTGCTTTAACATTTTGATAGATAAAATAATATACAATTAAATAATAAATCAAATTTAAATGATCATTTTAATATTATATATGTAATATATATATTAATTAATTTATTATTATTTTCCATGAAAATCGAATTGGAAAATGAATATCATCACTTCTTGGAGGTGGAATCCCACACACATGCATGAGCGATGTTATATTATTCACAAAGAATGGAAGGTAAGAAGTTAGTTATTAAATTTTAATTAAAAATATATAATATTTTCATAATTATATTATATATTAAATATTTAATACTGTTAACCATAGAAGTGATGTGGTGGCTATAATCAAGTCATACCTATACGTGGAGATAGCATGTCAAATATAGGTATGAGTGATTTTTCTTTAATCATAAGATATAAAAGAGATGGGAAATGTTTTTAAAATAATAATAATAAAATCTAAGTATATTTACTATAAATTAGTTATTATTTTATGATGTTTTAAATATATTTATAGGAATTATATGTATAAATTAATTTGAAATATCCATTAATAATGATTATGTCTTCATCAATAAAATTATGTAAAACCCATTTGTAAGGACCATGTGACTAAAATTTCAAAGAAAAAATAATATCCATATGATATCTAAAAAAATTTTAGAATGAAATTATGAATGTTTTTCATAATCTAGGATGATAAATATTGTGTAAAAACAGATATAGGGGGTTTCCTTTTATAATTGAGGTTACGGGAATTCATGGTATTTGATAAATAAATAAATTAATAAAAATTATATTTCAAGTTAAAATATAAGAAAATAAATTTAATTAAAATATAACATTTTTTTGAGTCTAAATAAATCCATATAATATAATTTGGATAAGTTTTGGTTATGTTTTAGCCAATAACTTTATGTTTTATCCCCCGTCAATGATTTTGACAATTACTATAATATAAATGATTTCTTTAAATTAACGGTCTTGAATGTTACCATAAAAAGAAAAAATATATTTATAAATAGTCCATGGATAATATTTTTAACCATATCAAATTCAATTGGATGGATATAAATTTTTGTGTATTTTATATCATTAAATAAAATATTTTTTTTGCAAAGAAATATTATTAAGGTCATTTTGAAACTATTTATTTATTTTGAGTTAGAAAATAAAATATTAAAAAATAAAATAAAATATATATCCTAAAACAATTTATAATGTGTTATATATATATATATATATCTACAATATATTTGGAAAACTACGAGCCACTTGAAAAAAATTAATTTTAGAGTTTTTAATATTATTTAACTGATATTTCTATAGCATGCACAAGCATTGTGTTAGTGTTGTCTAAACAGTTAAGGTAAATATTTCATCACCATGAATAAAAAAAATCAACTTTATTAAATAATAATTAATAATTTAATATAATATTTTATAACTATATTTAAATTTTTGTTTTATTTTTCAAAAAATATTATAGAACAGAAATGAAAATAGTGACATTTTTACTCTATAATTTTCATAAGTATTATAAAGGTAAAAATAAAGGATTAATGAAAAAAAATATCATATTTTCTAATTTTTTATAAACATGGATGAAATATAAATCATCCAATTAAATAATTGAAATTGATGTGTATTTTTTTAATTCCTTATCACACTATTTTTAAACATAATTTATTAATTTACCCTTTATTGAGGTGATCAATTTTATGATGATTACAATTAGTAATACCTAAAAAATTGTAATTTTCACAGACATTGAACCTAATTATTCTAAATATTGAATAAATTTCATATAATTCATTATATATATGTGGATAGAATTCATTTAAAAATTTTCCCACAAAGCATGATAATATGAATTTTGGTCAGGAGAAAATTATTTTAAGTGATTTTTTTATATACTTTCAACCTATAATATTGATAAAAATTGTGAAAATTAATTAATTTATAAAAAAAATAAGATATTGGAATTAAAAAAATTCAAATTAAATCGAGTTGTTAAAATTACTATAAAATATTCTTTCCATTCAAAATCAGAATTTTCACTATTTAACAAAAATTTACTTTTTAAAAAATTACCAAAAGATCCAACTAATCTATTATTAACATGATTTTTTCGAGAAATTAAATATTTTTATATAGAAATACATATATTATAATAGTTTTTTCATAAATAGCTTTTTCATGTAAATTAATATGTCATGGAATGTTTATTTAATGGAAAATATATCATAAAACATTGGTCTATATCATTATACCCCAGATATATAAATTTATACTTTTGAAATTACATCATAATATTTGAAAAAATTGAGGATACTTATGCCTCATCACATCCTTAGGATCCCACAAATCTTACATTATTTTATGATTTCCCCATAATAAATTAACAAGTTTTGCTGTCTTATTTCATTTCACTTAATCTATGATCTAGAATATCTATTAGTGGTTCTTTATAAGATAGATAACATTAAAATGGATTAACCACTGAGTTTTTCAGATATAATTAATCCGGAATATAATTACTTAGGTGAGATACATGAAATACATCATGTACTTGAGCTGTATTTGTTGAAATCTCTAGGTGGTAAGATACCATCATAATATGATCAAGAATTTTGAAGGGAAAAATATATATATAGTGATCAACATTCCCTTATTTCAATAAATAGTAAAATTTTTCCTTGGAGATATTGATTGGAATAACATGTCATAAGCTTCATATTTAAGATATTTCCTATGATGGTTTAAATATATATTTTTTACTTTGAGTGAATATTTTGTGATATTAAATAGATATAATAATTTATTCTATTTCCAATGCTCGATCATGTCCGGATGAATTAATTTATACAAATTCATCTATGAATATTCATGTTAGAAATTTCTTGACATGTAGGACTTCATAAGGTTACATCCTAATCCTTGAGTGGAAGCTGATTTTGTACAAAACATCTAAAAATAAAGGTGTAAATCCCCACTATCTTTGATATCCATAATGAAAGAACTCCACATTATTCTAGAGTATGCTTTTTCTTATTAGATGAACCATCTATCATAGGATTATAAATAGTACTAGAACTAGAATATATATCTAGAGGTAGCTAAAGGTTAAATCATATGAGGTAAACCATGGATCCAAATTAGATACAATCATGCATGGAACTCCATTCAGTATTAAAACATCTTTATTGTTTAACGGATCAAGTTGGGAAAAAGAGAAATAATCTATAATAGAATATAAGTGTATTCAATTTTGAATGTAGTCATGTACACATAAATTTCATTTTAGAATTTATATTCTTTGGGATGTGTAAAAATGTTGTCAATAGAAACATTTTCCTATTTCTATTTTTTATGTTTAATGGTTAAAATAACACCTTATAATTATATCTCCAGTATATAACATACCAACACACAAGTTATCTAGATACATACTATAAAATTTACCTTTTAATTTTTCCCCACCTGGAATAATATTTCAAATATATATAACTCTTCTGACCTCTATGAAGAATAGTTAATGATGAATTGTGATCTTTATATAATTTCTCTTTCTTCAAAATTGGTATTTAAGGGGACCCATAGTCGATTAAAAAACCATAACATTCTTGCAAGGCCATAGTTTGATTCTATAAAATTTCTCACATTCATTTAAAAATTCACATCTTCCTTATGATCCCTATTAATCATCTTATATATTGATGATTGAATATTCTTTTGATAAAGACAATATCAATCACCATTCCTCAAGAACACAATATCTATATTCTAAAAATCAATTAATATTTGATCACATTAAATCCTTGTTATAGAAAACCCAGAAATGTATTTCTGAATTATAGAATCATCCACCTTATTCTCATTCCATATGTGTTGATGTATTGAGAAGTAAAAATCAATAATAAAAACCAAAAATATTATATGGTTCATATAAAAGTCTTAATTTGTAAATAAATAATTCATGAATTTACTGTCATCATATATATCACATAATTCACCATATAGATAATTCCACCATATATTTAAAGAAAATATTAATTCTACCATTTCCAAATCATGTTTCATGTAATAATTCTCTAAAATAATCAAATAGAGAGAGGAATATGCTATCACCATTTAATTTTTCATAAGGATTCCACATTGTACTATCAGTTATGGATAATTATAAATCATAAACCCCTCTCTACTATAGGTTAGTGTAATAAAATGTTCAATAATAAACCTTCTACTCATTTTCTAGAAATTCACCTCAAATTGATTTATCCAAAATAAGATAACTCATTTTGAATTGACATAGTATGTTGATTAGATAATAAAAATAAATCATTCATAATTCATCAATAGCATTTATCCGATCTAAAAAGACTACGGATCTTAGTTACAATTGTTGGACTAGGGAATTTCTCAATATCTCTTCACATTTAAGGATCCACTAATATAACCTCGATATAAATTATATGACCTATGAATCAGCCTTTATGAATCCAAAAATCATGCGTGGAAAATTTGGAATAAAAATTATTATTTTTTGCGATATTCAGCACAATTATAAAATGATTTTAATTATCTCCCATGAACATTAAATATATAAGAAAAATATTAATAAAGACTACCAAATATTTTTCAAGGTAATATCTAAATATTCAGTTCATTAAATCCATGAATATAATATAAGATTTAGTAATCCGAAATTTCATTACTTTTATATAATAATAATAATATCGTGTTTGAGTAGTTTTCATATGTATATCGTCCTTCATGAACCATAGATGACATACGTAGATCAATTCGAAATCGTTGTAAAATATTGATCTCGTCATAATTAATTGGAAACATCATTAATACAACTAAAATGATTCTTACTCATGAATGTGATTCTGTATAATTCCTGATAATCCATTAGAATATACCTAACACCATTTTTCATATTAAAAAAAGAAAAACTACACCCCATGGTGAAGAAATAGGATGAATGAACCCTTTATCAAGATTTATTTAGAGTCTATTCTTGAATTCTGGAAACTCAAATGGGTTCATTCTATATGGAATCACTGAATTATATATATCAATAGGGATATGTTGTATTGAACACTCTTCATCATGATTTTGGGGAAAACTATGAAATATTTATGTAAATAATTCAACAAAACCCTATACAATATGTTTATCCTCAAGTTCATGTTTCACCATAATTATATGAGATAAATTTTTATCATTATATCAAGATTTTAGGAACATCATCTCATGAAAATACTATCATAGGTAGATTTAGAAAAAAAGAAATACCCCATTATTGATAATTTATATACAATACACACATATAGATTCAATTCATAACAAAGATTTCATAAAATTCCACAAGAGGAATAATAATAACACATAAATGAGTAATATTACAAAAAAAATATATTTTATTGGATATATTAGATTGAAATTTGATCATGTAACATATATGAATTTTCCTTATTGGAAATTAAAATATATGAAATATCATTTTTGGATCTAGGTTTCAATACGTCACATGATTATGGGGAACATATAGCTTAAATGCTGATATATTAAATATATTATATTTTTTTCATATTTTTTCTATATGATGGTTGTATAAATCTTAAGTAGCACCTCATATAGAAAATATGAAACACTGATTATTGATGGAATGTGAAATTTTTCTTTTGACAAGCCCTAATGTTATCCAGTGTTTAGCACACTTTTAGAGGTATTGGAGAATGAGATAAATAATTTAATTAGTTAATTATATAATTATATAAACTAAAATATCCCCATTCGTTTTAAAAAACACACATAAAGGAAGTGGGATTCTATCATACCTTTCTCAATGGACCAATAGAAGAGGAAGAGTTACTTCTATGGACAAAATCCTTGTGGGAAATCAAGACTGGATCTGGGTGCAACAACTTTTAGGCATCGTTGTTGACCCAATGGGTTGTTTTTCATTCCACAATATTGGTGGATTTATTTTTTTATGCCTTTATCCATATTTCAGTGATATTTTAATAATTTATTCCACTTTTATAACTATTAAAGACCCTGAAGGGATTGATCAATAGATATATTTTTTGTAAAATGGTATTTTTAGAAGATTTCAGGGATTTAACATTCATTAAATCCCGATTAAATAGTGTATAGTTTAGGAACACACACCATGTGTTAATCCTATTCATGAAAGGTAGGTATTTCCTAGCATACATCATGTAGTAGGTCTTAGCCATGTTTTTTTGAACATTGGAAGAAACCATGTCCATTATGCATAGACATGAATTTGTATACAGATAAGGCCATATAAATCGGTATGGTTAGTATATATTTATATAGTAAGGTCTATGTACACTAACATGGATAGTGAATACTATCATTGATATAGGAATGTTGATGTGTAGAAATAAACACGATGTATTTTTTATATAAGTAATTTACTTCCTCTAATGAATTTCAAAGCCCCAGTTCTCTTTAAATATGTTTAATGTGTGTAGGAATCATTAACTCTTCCACCCTAGTAGGGTACATACCCTATTTATTTTTTAGTGTGTAAGAGTTAACTTTTTCTGTTTTTAGTTTCACTTAATCAACACCCATTAAGGTTAAGTATGGTATCTAGTACTGAGAGTTGGAAGAAATACCCCTCATTTGATAAGATCATGAAACCTGTTGTGAGTCTCTGTATGGATCATCCTTTACCTTCATCCATTGATAGTTAGGTTTATGGTCTCTATGTGACCAAAGATCATGGGAGTCCATCCCTTATCTAGTAGGTTAATTCAATATTGGGTTCACAAAAGCCCCCATGATCCCTAGGTATGATCCAATATCTGAGTATCAAGATATTATATGTTCTATAATGTACTACATATTGGTGAGGATTTATAAGTGTGTCCTCTAAACTAAGATAATTTAATATTCTCATGACTATTGGAGGGAGTACTGTCATATGAGTGTTTTTAGATCCTTGAGCAGAATCCTCTAATTCTAATAAGGAGGGCCCCTAACATAGTTTCTGACCTATGTATATGGTTTTATCATTTTATAAATCTTTCCCACTCTCTACCTTGATGTTATATTTTGGTTGATTTATGGGACTCATACTATGAAACTATATACTCACTAGTTCATATTCTATGACCACATATGTCATGTATTTCGAAGATTTCATGTTTCGTGACAATGTCTTAAGAGAATGATGATGAACTGGAGCATATGGGAATAAGAATATTGTGGTTCATAATAGTTTTATAATATTGGTATTACCCTCATTCTTAGTAGGTTTGGAAGTTTTACAGCTTTTATATTCTTTTATTTAGCACATTTTTCAATGTATAATTTTTTCATTCTCTGACTGCGGGATACAACTATATACATTAATTTTAAAAACTATCGTGCTTTACTCTTGAACATGGTGTGGGTATTTTGAGAATTGTTTTTATTTGTACATTATCATTTAACTAAGGGAAACCATGTCTATTATATTGTTACCCAGATCCTCTATCCATCTAGGTAGGCCACAATGGGTCGGGTCAAGATAAAGTTTTGATAGAGCAAAGTTCTACCTTAGTGATATATTTTGTTGTTTTTGATGATGTGATCATCAGTTGGGTTTATATTAAAATGGTGTTAATGTGTTTAGAGATCATATTTTAGGCAAGGGAACCAAGTGTTGATACATAGGATGAAATATCTATTAACTAGGACCCTGATACCATAGTTTTCGACTCAGTATATACATTCTATACTCATGGGGAAAACATTATTACAAGCATCTTAAACTACAGCAATGTGGTTTCTATGTTAATCTTGAGTCAGATCCCCAGATATACTCATTTACTAATGTAATATTTTTCAACATAAGGAACCTCCTTATCGACACTGATCTAGTTTTCCATGATAGGATCATAATGATGATCTACACAATGAATAGGATTTAGTATAGTTACATTTGACCTAGGTGATACATCAATGTTATTTAATTTACATTTCACATCCCAATGAGTATCAACTAGTCCTAGTATTACTAGAAGTGGATTTTTATAGGATGAGAATAAATTTTGAGTTTTATCTTTAGAAAACCCCAATGTTTCTGTGTGATCTAGACCCTTATTTAGCATAAGAGTAGTGTTCCATATTTACATGAGTTTTATACCTTTTTAAGAAACAACAATATTATTCGGTGGTCCTTCCAGTGAACCTTCTTTCGAGATCAATGGGGTGATGGTGGGGTGTTATTACCCAGACAAATGTTGATTTGAAACTCACATGGGAAGTGTTTCAGTGGGTCATCAAAGAGGAAATTTAACTAGATATTTTATGTTATGTATGAATCCATATGGTTCTAGAGGTTATACATGGTAGCTTTTCTATTACTGAGTATGCATTGAGGTTTACTAACATTTAGAATGTCTCAATGGATATGGTCTGAGATGAATTCTTCAAAAAATATACTTTTGAGTGGCTAATTCATTAATATATAAGTGTTGGAGTGATATATCAGACATTACTAAATATATTTTGGTGATCAATTGGCCATAGTATTAGGTATATTCTCTGTGGAGCAGTCATCATTGTTTGGTAACAATAGTGGCCTCCCTGGACCTAAGACATCAATATATGGTACATGATGGAAAACATAGTATTATAAATAAGAAAATAAATAAGAGATAAATTTATATGTTATAGGTTCTATAACATAGGGATGGCTTGATATTTTTAATCCATACAAGAAAAATATTATCCAATTCTTGTGGTGGTTCCGAACAACACACTCAAGATTGTATGACATGTCACAAGAAGGATATAGAGATAACCAATGGTCTTATTAATAAGAGGAAAAGGTTTAATTAGGAATGTTTGTTATCATGTTAGAATGATATAGAAGATTCAAGAGCATTATGGGGTGTCTAAAAATTTTATTTATTACCACCACCACCCCAGGTGGTCCCCACTGGGCTCATAGATCCAATGGTTTGGGAAGAAGACAATTACATGAGGTGGAGGCCTATGAACCTAAGGTTCTATTGATGATTACATATAAAATAAGTTTATTATATAATATAGTTGTTGTATTAATTGATATCGGTGTGACCCATTCCATTCATTCCATACCTCTCTCCCAATATCTAGAGATTCTATTTGAGCATTTGGATCAACAATTTATTTTAGTTATATTTAGTAGAGAGCATTACATGATATCAAACTTCTATCTATTATGGGATAAGACTCTCGTGGGAAAAAACTTCTTGTATGATCTCATTGTAGAAACTATGAGGTCATATGATGTCATATTAGGTATGTACACACAATCTACAGTTCATGAACAAATATTTGTTTATCGAAGAAGGATGTGGAGAATCTGTGATGACGTGTCATGGTTTTCTTTTGTCAGTGAGAAGGATGTTGAAGTAGAGAAGGATATACTCATGCATAGGAGGATAAAATATATCACTCACATGTTTTCCAATATTTCTCTTGAGATGGACGATGTTATGAGATACCATCCACCTACTGTAGTGGCGGTGTATGAAAATATCATTATTGAGGGCATGCTTGTCATTCCTCCCAAATGTGTTATCAACTTTTGCATATAATTGAACATAGGTATGAACACGATATATGTTTCAACATGTTGGATGGCTCCCGTACATATTTTTATCTAAATGTAGGGATTAAAATTTTTAAACAGGAAAGGGTATCCAGTGACGTGGCCAAAAGGGTACTTGTGAGATTTCAAGGAGTTATGATAGTGGTTTTCATGACCACCCACATTGAAATTACAACATGAAAGTGTTCACAATATAGTTTCCTATAATGCCTCTAGAGTTGGGATTTTTTTTTCTAAAAAAATGGTAGGAAGAGACTGCCTATGAGTATCTTATGTTGATAACCAAGTGAGAAGAACTGCATTACACACAATCAAGAGCTGTAAGATGTGGTACTGAACATAAATACATGGAAGAATTATCTTATGGGTGACTGATTTGACATAAATTCAGAACAAAGGAGTCTCAAGTATATATTCAAATTTAAGGATCATAACTTGATAGAGAATAAATTACAAGAGTTCCTCTATAACAATTAATTTGACATAGTGAATAATCTTATAAAGGGGAATGTGGTTACAGCTACAATCTATAAGAGATTTTTCTCATAGATGTTGGCCAAGGAGTGAAAGCAGTTAGGCTTGAGCCAGTTAACCTTAGTGGTCGATGGTGATAAATATTACCCCTATTTGATGGATGTTAACTCTATGGTTTTAGAGTCTACAAGGGAGGATAATATTTTAGATACTAACTATGAGGTCTTATATTCTCAGATATCCACTATACATGCTCCAGTTAATTTTTGGGATGGTTGGGAGCATTTCATCCTTTTATAGGGTTAGATAGCTGTAAAAATGATCTTATATGAGGAGGTTCCAATGTATTCCCATATATCAACCTTTCAGAAGCATCCATAAGTTGTGAAGATGACATTCTATATTCAATTTCATCTTTTGAGTCTAAGGATGAATAAGATCCTAACAATGTTTTCCTCTTCATGCCTCACTTTTAAGTAGATGATGGAAGAGATCAAGGATCTAGAATGTTTGTACCAACCCTTATATATACTCAAGTGGGAGTGAGATGGTATATCCATGGTCTTCTTGAATGTAACTACACGAAAATATATAATTCAAGATTCTATCTAGGTGAATGTTGACTACCTCACCATGTGGGACCACTTCCTAGCCATCCTTCAGCTGAGAGCATAGGACACCTTTACATATTGGGGATAGTCTAGGTATATTGCATCGTATTGATGATTGATTCAAATCATGATACTCACTTAATGTCATGATTATAGAGAGGATCAGAGGAATCTGTTGAGACTTAGTTTTGTTTAAGCCTTCCATTCCACTGGTAGTATGAAATCCAAACAGAGTGAACTATTCTTATTCTATAAGACATTATTTTTGCTTTCTAGTTGCTCTTTGCACTTATTTGGGAGGTTCACCTACCCATAGTGATGTTTTTTTTACAATAATAGTTACAGATCCACAATTGGTATGTCACAATTTGATGAAATTTATGGGATACCCTTTTGGTCACCAAAGTGTTTGACTAGCCCAGGTGAGTCACCAATTCTATTCATATAGATAGTGTGAGAAATTACAGGTAAGGTTCATATCATACAAGACATGATGATGACTCTATATAGCCTTCATGTCTCTTATATGGACTGATGATGGATGCATTTTATATTCTAGGAGGGATACAATCTGTCTTGGATGGCCTCACCATGATTGGGATTGCGGATATTTGTTTGGGGGGAAAGTTATCCTTATGGTTCATTGTATCCATCTAGATACTACACAAGGATGGGGAAGTTGAATACCAATTTTCATAAAACCAATGTTAGAATGGGTAAATGATATCTTATTTGTGATCTAGATGAGAAGGTATGATCATTTCTCATCCCAAGTGATTGAATATGGAGAGATATACCTCAAGGATGTAGAATCCTACAAGAAATAACTATTATAGATCATTGATCAGAATGAGAGGATCATCCCTAGAAAAATGATTCACTTTGAGTGTGTATAGTGTAAGCATGTGAATCTATAACAAAGATCCTAATAGTATTAAAACTAGATGCAAGATCAATATCCTAATTTCTTAGTAGGTTTTTTTCTTTTTGGGAAAAAACATAAGTTATGGATAATTTATTTTTTCTCTATTTTTATTTTAAGACATTGAAATACATTAAAGTATATTTTCACTATCATTTGATGATATGGAATGATATTTTTGGGGTAATAGATCTTCAATGATGATTTATTAAATATCGGATATCATACACCAAGTTTTATTTTTTCAATAATTTTTGTATAACTCCCAAATGAGACCCATGATGGAATTTATGAGAATTTTATTTCAATTAGAATATGAGGGTTCCCATCAAGATTGTAAAAATTTGGATTGCATTAAACTCTTAGTGGGAGTCTTTGGTAGATGTGATAATGAATTCAATAATTAATAATAAAATTAAATGAATAAAAAACCTCCCCTAGGCTCTTTCCTTATACAACAGAGGATAAGGTTGATTATCTCCTCTCCTCCTTGATAGATGAACTGAGGATTAATAGTGGCACTATCAGACTCTATCCTTGATGGATATCATGACTAGATCGAGGTTGAAAATGTTCTGGGTGATGTTGTGGACATGATGCTTCAATGTTTACGACACAAGGTAGGTGGATTTCTATGTTTTATACCTCAATCCCCATTGATTTACTGCATTAAGGTTTTAATCATTTTTTATGACTCTTAATAACCCCTTTCAGGACAATCTATATCTAACATGGGGTAAATAAGTGTTTTAAAAGGATTTTAGGGGTTCCCTCCTTAGAAATTAAAAACAAATGACATGTAGTTCTGGTGCATATGCCATGGGCTCTCCTTATATTGGAATATTGATATTTTGGTGTATACTTCATGAACTCAAGGTATATGTTGTTTTGTTGGATATGGGGATGTTATCAAGAACATTTTCAGATACACCATGTCAAAAGGCATATACATATGGGAATACAAATGCATGGCCAAGTACATGGGCATGGACATGTCCAGTGTAAATGATCATAGAAATGAAATTTTACATAGCCCCACCAAATGTGCATGAGAATAGACACATGCATGTCCATACCCAGTCTTATACAATGTGTAAATGTTTACACAGTGTGTACTTACTCTATAGAAATTTTTAGCCCCCATTATATTTATACCAATGGAATTTATGTTTTGTATGGTTCTTATTACATTTAAAATTGGTTAATTCCTTATTTCCTACAAAGTGTGTATTATTTCACTTATTCTAGTGTTAATTTTACTCAATCCACTCCCACTAGAGAATATTATGGTATCTAGTATTATTTGGTGAACATGAGATCCCTCATCAAATTAGCACATGCATCCTTCCATGAAGGTAAAGTTGGTTCCTCGTTTCCATCCACATACCATAGGTTGGGGTTTGGTATTTACATGAAAAATGTAAAAAATTTACGATATGATACCTAGTATGTTAATTCCATATTCAGTTTTCAACATCCCTAATACACGCTATGTGTGACCCCTTATTGGAGTATTGGAATCATCTAAGAACTAGTTAGTTTATCATAATAGAGAGTCTTGATGAGTGTGTCATCTAGGATGATCTAAATTAGTGTTATCATTACTAATAGAGTAAGTACTCCATGATATGTGTGGTTTTATTTCCTCAAGATATATTCTACATTAGTTGTAAAATCTGAACAGATCATAGTGTGTGACCCATGAATATTGGTTTATAATTATACATCGACCTCTCTCTATATCTATTTATTTTTTTAGGTGTTTAGTTATTTATGGGGGACTTACTAGGTATGTACATACTCACTAATATAAGTGATCATCCAACAATTTTCATGACTTATGTTGATAAAAGGAATTATGATGAAATCATAGGAGGACCGGGAGCATGTGGTGAATAGTGAGCTATATAGACTATGGCCTGTACAGGATTTATTTTTATGGTGGTCACCTACATCATAGAATTTTTTACTATTTTATATATTTGGGGGGATTTTTTTGGAAAATATTTTATTTCCAACAATTTTCATTTATTTTATTTTAGGATAAAGATTTATGCATTCAATTTGATACAAATTTAGTTTTACCCTTTATCAAGGTGTTTTTACTTTTGGATGCGTGTTCTTATGTACATTATCATCATGTTATGGTCTCTCAGGTATTTTGTATTCCTTCAAGCACTTTTTCCTTCTTAGGCTACATTGGATGCATGTATGGGGTATTAAAATCAATTTAGAATTTTCCATATGGTCTCCATTGTGTCTAATATTATATATTATTATAACATTTTTATTTTCTACCTTCAAATAAGAATTTAATCCTTGATTTAGTGATATGATACAAATAAATAATCATCACATTTAAAAGAGTTGGTATATACAAAATAATATTAAAAATCACTTCTTGAATAAGTGATATGTGTACCTTTCCCCATATATCATAGAAATATATTTTCAACTATTTTTATTTCATAGGAATAAACTTCTCCAATTTCTGTCTTCTATAGAAAGTTCCCTTGAAAGTTAGGGAAGTAGATTAAATAAGGACTCATTTAAATATTGTTCAAAAATTAATTATAGTGGTTTATTTCTTTTTATTATTTTTATTATTGAGATGACCCTAATATTCACATTTTAGATAATATTTATTGTCCATAAATAATATTCAAGGATGTTTTTTTTAACATTTTTTAAATATAAAGGAATAATTCATTCCATTATTTTCATTTTATGTTTATTCTTTTTCTTCATTCTCAACTGATCTCCTGTTCTAATTATATCTATTCATGATACATGATTCAGAAAATTAAATAATTATCTCAATGGAACATGAAATTATATCATCATAAGAAAAAAATTCTGATAAGAGGGTGTACATAGCTCTGGCATAGACAAGTTCTATAGGACTGAAATTTGCTCGTAGAAGGATGTAATGAAGCCCACTAAATAAATAACAGCTACTCCTTAAAAGGTAATAAGTAATGTCAACGTTTGAAGCTCATTTGAGTTGAATTTTTCCAATATTTTTAATGATGAGTCACCCCCCTCTACGACCACTTCCAATGTTGTAGACACACCTTCATTTGATGAAGGTGTTGAATTGATACATGCAATGTCTGAAGGAGGGGGAGGCACTCTCGCGCCAGAGGTGGGAGCCTTCCTTACCACATCATGAGTATAAACTATAGACATGGTTAATATCTCCTTGTTGTGTTTCCCATTTTTTGTTTTCTTCTTTGTTCCTCCTCTAGATTCTTCTTTTTGTTTCAATGAGGAATCCACTACACCTCAATTTTCATTAAAAAATAATTCTTTCCAAATTACTTATTTATTTTCAAGTATCCATGGATACTATTTTAATGTTTTTCTCATAATCTACAACCAATGATTCTTACATTTTCTCTAAAATAAAAAATATCCTCTTTAATTCAGCTTATTGTTCTCAAGGAAATTATATATCATGGAATATCACTTTTAAATTTTATTCATTCCATTCGTTATAATTCTTATGTCTCATTAGTTTTATGGATCAATGACCAATATTGATCGATATCTCCTCTTAAACAATACACTATTAGAATACAATATTCACTTTTGTTAAATTTCATACATAGGAATAACATTTCTAAGGACTTAATACAATTATCATCATACAATATTTATTCATTTTCATTAAAATAAAGAGAATAGATCATATTAAATGTTATTTTATAGTTTAATCATTTTTTTGAATAATAGTTATCTTCATATATGAAATTTTATTCATCATATTATTCGTCAAATACACTAAAGTGGCTATATTCGTCTCATTTCCCACACCAACACAATTTTCATGATCAGTGTTTGAGAAAACCCTAATCCCAGTAGCCCAGTTCTTGTACATTAGTTTCTAACATTTTTAAAAATATTATTGGTAAAATACTGAAGGAATTGTCAATTTGGTAGTTTTGGAGAATAAAATGCATATATTATATTCATTTTACATTGGAAATTTAAAATAAAACATAGTAAATAAGAAATATAGAATTCACTGTATCCTTGAAAACTCATTAAATTAATTCTTCATCAAAATATTGAGAAATGAAAATAAATAAGTGTTAGATGAAATTCTCTGTAAGGGGTATATTCAATTTCATTTTTCCAGAATCACTAAATAATAATCAATATATTAATGTAAATAACTAAACACACATTTTATTTACATAACATGACATAGAATGAAATGAATCTTTAGATATATTATAGTGAAAATATTATGTATAATAAAAATTGAACTCTAAATGAAAGAAATTCTTAATTATTGGACATTGTGTATCAATAAAATGATACATCTTCCTTCAATACCTTTCACATAATATTTTAATCAATAGGGGAAAAAAGTTTAACTAGTTGAACATATTTGTCTCATGATACCCATGGATGCATCGAGGGGATATATTACACTAGGACCCAAGCATAACTATAGGTATAAACAATTCATCATATATCGAATAATCGATTTAATTCCTGACTCAATTTGTATTATCATTAAATATTCATAGATTTTTTCTGATACAGATTTTTCAATATTTCTTTAGTAAATGAAATAAAGTTCAATGTAGACATAGTACGTAAAAATTAGTGTATGATTTTGGAAATATAACATAAATCATTAAATATTATGGATATTTAATAGAAATGTAATTTCCAATTAAAAATGTTTGCAATAATGTAATTTTTCCATGATAATTATGACAATGACCTAAAAAAGTGAGATTTTTTTATAACCTTTACCACTTATAAATTTTCATGTCAATTCACCATGGATAAAATATCACTAATATAAACTTAATTTAGCTTGAATTATTAATGGATCATGATATTACATGTACAATTGAAATTATATATCCCATATAAAAGTGAATTGGTGTGTAATATAAAATATTCTTCAATTGAATGTAAACTGAGATGAAATCCCTTACATCACACATACTTTTTGATGAATATTTATTAAATTACTATATATATATATTTTTTGACATGTTATTAAATTATTAAAAACTAAGTTAATATTTTTTACATCATATATGACCCTTCAATAATATATTATCACATTTTCATTAATAATATTTCATTATTTTCATCGTTTTAAGTGTTAACTGTCTTATTTTATCATTTGTGTTTTTTAATGAATGATCTATTTCTTGTGAATATTATATAGTTGAAAAATATCCTTAATAATAATCATGAAAAAATTAAAAAAAAAATTACACCAACATAACTATTAAAAGATTTAAATAATAATGATTTTGAATTATGATCTATGGTATGATCATGGAGACGCTAGGCCATATGAATGCCCTAGTAAACCATCCATTTTCAAATAATCATTTTGTAAAAGGGATAATTGATATTTTAACCATAATTAAATACAATAATATCATTAAAACCATATTATATACTTATATATATATCATCCATGTTCTGTGTCTATGAAATATGATTCCCATCACTTTGTGAAGGTGGAAGTCCACACGTACACAAAGAATGTCATATTTCCTTGAGTAAATAAAATGATATATTATCAATAAATAATGACTAATATTCCATTTTTATCATAATATTTTAATTTATATAAAATATAATTATTATATTAGTCCTTATAACTATTAATGTGAAGCATTAATGAGAGATGAATCACGTCGCTTCCTGAGTCGGTAGTCTGCCGAACACACAAATGAAATTATCATATCTCATATGAAGTCACGGATAAATATATATATTAAATATAAAAACTACACTATTTTAGATATGTAAAAAATAGAATATATATTCTTTAAATCCATCATAATATAAATCTTTCATTGGGGGAAATGAAAAAATGAATGACATTAGCTAACAAAGCGGTAGTCTTCCATACATAAAATAGTGATAACATAATCCATTTCACAAAAGTGTATAATGTGTAAATACAGGATATTATCATAAAAAATCCCATTAAATTTAATTTATTTATGGTATTATATCATTATGTTTGAATAAAAATTTAATGATGTGCATAAAGAAGTAAAATAAATACGCACATTGACAAACATTACCTATTTTTCAGGTATCCTCCTTAGGTGTTCCATAAATATTTCCATGGATGGATTTATACACATAATAATTCCTATATTATGCTTTTAGGCATGTTAAATAGTGATTAGGGTTGGTTTTCATTGAGAAAAAGTTCATTATATGTGTGAATATGTGAGGGTAGTAAGGATCATTTTATAATTGAGGCGGGGTGACACTTTTGTAAATACCAAAATGTAATCAATATTGGGAGGTTAATATTACCTATAGGGTATCCAATAATTTTAATTATGGGGTTTTATGTAATTAATATATTATAGAAACCTTTATTACAAAATAAAACATAATTTTGGAACATTTTCTTCCTTAACTTATAGGCTTCGTTATTTTATCACTTTGGTTTGTCACTACATTTTCAAGCATTCTAAACAAGGTAATTAATCCCATATGATTATATTAATGTGTGAATTGTTGGATTATTTTTTTCAAAATTATATAATTATGAAATAAAATATATGGATAAACATCCATATGTTTTTTTGAAAACATAATTTAACACTCGCACATGTATTTGCAAAAACTTTATTTTAACCTTAACCAGGCAAACATAGTTTTCTACTATTTAGTGGAAAATATAATTACTATAAGAGGAATTTTATTATATAATTAGAAAATAGTATATAGTTTTATAAATTAAAAAACAAATTCACTCAATATATTATTTTTAATAATTTTAAATTATTTTTTAAAATAACATTATTATAAAATAACATTAATGCCAATTTAATATTATTCAATTAATTAGATATTATAAATATAAAGACAAGGATAAAATAATAATACATTAAGTTAAAATACTGTGAATATAGATATTCATCATTAAAAATAATTTATGAAGATAAATCATTCAATTTACTATACATCTAATATTTTATTATGATTTATTTTTTTTAATTATTAACTAAATAATTACTGTTCTAGAAATTATTATGCATTTAAATTAATCATTTCTTCTCCAAAAAATGAAAATAAATTATCATTATAAAAAATAAATAATATTTTAAAATAATACTTATAACATAACATGTCTTGTTTTCCCCATATTACAAAGCATTATAAAAACAAGAAGTAAGAAAACCAACTTTTATCTTTTTGTTTACTTATCTTATTATATGGGACATATTCAAATGAAAGTGGAAATTAATTGAAATATTTTATATATATTGATGAAAAATTTATAAATAAATTCATTATATAAAAATGAGGTTATATTTTATGTCATTTTAACACTTTTTATTCAAGTTTAACCATAGGTAAATACAGTTTCACCCTAACCATGGTAAGTAATTTTTAGCAGTTTTCCAATTAATTTTGCTAAAAAAATAAACTGAATATATTGAAAATTAAAAAGTATGATGATTCTAAATATGTAACATGTTTTTAAAAATTCAATTATTAGAAGTGTAAAAATGAAATTCAAAATTAATCCCACATACGTGACAAGAAGTATTTTTTTAAAGAGAAAATGTTCAAAAGATTATAATGTTTTCTAAAACAATTCAATATGAAAATAACTCTAATGAATAAATTGGATTAATTGAAATATTTTTTAAATTATTTTACCTTCTAACCAATTGAAAATATAATTTTACATTATAATTTTTTAATCTAATGTGAATTTTCCAAATATAATTCGTTATTTTATATTATTCAACATGAAAGGATACTGTTTAGAAAAATTCCAAAACATCACACTACCATTATTTATGTAATTTGATTGGAAAAATGTATTTTAATTTTACAAATAATTTTTATCAACATGTTTAAAATTATTTTTTATTTTTGTTTATATAGTAATAAAAATCTATTTTAAAAAAACAATTAGTTTTTAGAAATCATTTATTATTCTTTAATATGATTATTATTTTATTACTAATCATTATTTAAAAAATTTCTTATATTTATTTTTCCTATTTTTACCCTCTGATTTAATATATAGTTTATAACTATTATATTAAATAATAATATTTTACATTTCGTTCAAACCTATTGTTTTCATATAACATAAGATATAATGAGTGTTGCATTTAACACAAGATAAAATGAGGGTCGCATGTAATGAATTCAATTTAAATGATTAAATTTACTTTATAATTAATATATCATAATGTATCAGGGGTTGTATTACCTTCTATTAATGGTTTTATGTGTCATACATATTATTTAATATGTATTTCATATTCTTTAAATTAGGGTGTTAAATTTTATAAAACATAATTAAAATGTCTCCTCAAAATATTAAATTGATCATATTAATACATGATTTGATATTTGAAAATTCCATTATTTAAAAGCCTCACCATAATAAGGTTAATAAAAAACCTGCTTTGTAGGTGAGTAACATGAGTTAAATGGTCACATGAAATAACATATAACATGTATTATATATTGGTTAACATTGGTGGAATGTAAAAAAGGACATAGAAGAAAATATGGAAGGCCAAGAATTATTTGGGATTGATAGATATCATTCATCACATGAAATTTGGTGATCTAGAGAAGGATAACAACTATGAAAATGAAAAACCTAATACATGTAAATTAGTTTATTTATATCATTAGAAACGGGGGTTATATGAAAATATATTGTGTCATGATCCTTTTTCGAAATGTTGATATAATTTCATGTGATGATGTTATTAATTTATTTCATTACATATTAAAAGCAAGATACCATCCATTTTTTTCCTTGATCAATTCTTAATTCAACCATAACTCTAATAAAAAAAGTCAAAAAATTATTTTTTATTAAAGACGAACTAAATAAACTTTTAATGGCTCAAAAGCCACATAAAAGTTTGAATATTCTATCATTGTGTATCAAACTATTTTCCCAAACCAATATGGTATAACAAGTTATCTAGTATGAGTGAATCCTCATTTGGTAAAGTAATTTATTATTCTCTAAAACATCATCCAAAGTTTAACATCTACCATTTCATAAATTATTAACCTTATAATGCTTTCAAAAAGATCAAGATAAAAAGCATTAGTAATAAGGCTAGTGATATTCTATAATTTATTTATAATTAATCCCTTATACAATATACAGTACCTTTTAATCATCACATTACCAAACACATAAATAACAACATCTTGTATTATATTCAAGCATGATAAAAACCAGAATAACCATAAAACGTTTCGAAAAAATCATGATTCATTAATCCTTATATAAAATGATTAAAGGATATATTCCTTAAATCTAAAAATTATGATAACTCCCTAAATTACTGCATAATCCAATTTCTCAAAAAAATCATTAACAATTTTAAATTTAGTAAGTACTATCCATTTTACATTATCCATATCAATAATATTTTTAATCCAAAATAATTATATCACCCTTATGAATATATTAATCGTAATAATTCGATTAATTAGATGTTTTCCATGAGGAAAAAATTTCTGCTAAATCATTTTTCTTGGTCAACAGATCCATGCAAAATATGATCCCAATCCATAATTAAATACTATATTTATTAAATCCTTATATATTTCAAAATTCTTATTATGATAATATCATAAGTAAAATAATATTTAAACATTTTTCATGGATTCAAGTACACAATCACGTTTATCATCACTCTTCAGTTGTATCAATTAAGTAAGCTTGATCATGATTCCTCATCTTCTTCTAAGGAATATTCTTTGACTCATGGGGAATTTATTTTCACAGTTCCCCATAAACCTACCATTGAAACACTGAATATATGTTTTGTCTCCCTTCCTGTTCCATTATGTTTCCCGATGAACCATTTTTCCACTAATATAACCATCTTCTGATATATTGAAGATTTTATTGGGGTGATTAATTCCACATTTATCACATGTATGAATATCCTCTCCCTTCTCCCCTGAGTTATTTCTCCATCATACTATTCACCCCTTTCATCCATTCTAATACCTTGGGAAGGAAGGATTATTTCTCTAGCTTAATGGCACATAAATTTATTTAATCAGATGAATAAGAAGTTCGAGAGACAATATCTATTTAGAGACTTGGCCTTAGACCCTTAATGTATTGTCTAATCATGCACTCTGGGTTTTACATTTAATCTTCATAAAACCTAGTTGACCTTCTAAATGTATCCTCATACTCAACAACAGTTTATTCTTCAATTCTATTAAGATATGAAACATTATCTTCATTTTAATTTTTTTCATCATTAATGAAATGTTATTAAAAGAATTTATCATTAAAATATTTCCATTCCATGAGTACTATTTTCTTTTCCCTCTAATGTATATGATTTATGATCACTATTTATCGGTATTGCCAATGATAAATACCATAAATGTGTAAATTTTTTCTTTTCACTACATTCCAATCCCAAAAATATAATCACTAGATATGTAATACCTAACTCAGATACCACTCTCTTTGTACTTCAACTAAATGATTTCATATTCAGTCACAAAATGAAATCCAATATAGTAGAATCCAAGAGTAAAATACATTGTCCCTTCTTGAAAAGGTTATTTTTCATAACATGAATAATCGTCCAAAATATAGTTATTATGTGATTGGTAAAAATATAAATTTTATTGGTTTCCCATGTAGGTAAATGTCTACATTCTCGATTATAATTGTAACACCCCAAGATTCCACGGTACACTTTTCTTTGAATAATACAATAGCGTGTGTTTTACGCAACTTCGAGTTCAAACACACCACAACCAATCAAACTATCCATTATGAATATTAATACCCACTTTTTAAAACATTATAAATTTTATCTTTCAAAATGGAATTAATTTTTGGATTCGGAATATCGAAATTAGCTTTGGGTGAATTTTTGATATTTTTCTAAAAACATTAAATTTTTTATGAATTGTTAAAAACACTGAGTTATAGTTTAAAACCAAATTTTTATTCTAATGTTTATTTATTTAAATTTAATTTATGTAAAAATAGATAAATATTACCTATATAAGTTCAATCTAATTCATTGGAGTCAGTTTATAATAATTTTAGATATATAATAATTTTATTGAACATTTTACCGCCTTTTACCCACCTCCTAGGAGCATTTGCAAATTTACATAAAACTAAATTTTACTGCTTCTGTGAGTTGAATTTCGAATATCTGAAAGACACGGTTGATATAATTAAGTAAAATGTGGTTAAATAAGATTAAAATATGTTTTGGTGAATAGTAACTTTTAACTTTTATTTACCACGGTTAAAAGTAAATAGGGTGATTAAAGGTAACAATTATTTTATTATTACCATAACACATGACCAAATTCTATTGGATAAGTGTAATTAGACCAAAAACTACCTTAGGAATAAAATATGATCCTTTATGTCCATTTGGATTAGATTATGACATTTATTATTATTTAATTTAAAGAAGAGTTAAAAGTGTTAAATTCAAAGTTTAATAACTAAACCATTTTTAATAAAGGGTTAGACATAAGATAAATTTGACTATAAATATAAATTATAAAGATAAAAATATTTACTACTTAATGGTATTTTATTTATAATTTTTAGACTTTATATAATTAAATTTATTTATCACACAATGATGATGTTGTAATTACTTAATTAATAAAATATTAAAATAATTGATATTATAAATATCCAAATAAAAGTCATTTGAGACTTTTTATGAATTACACTAATTTTCCTGGTTACCATGAAATTTTAGGGTTGGTTAGATGAATTTTTTTTGATGTCATAATTCTCTAATAAATTTATCAAAAACAAAATACAAAATAGAGTCAAAATTTACATAAAATAGTTTTTAAAGAAACTATTATATTATTAAGTGATATTATTTTTCTAAAAATATGAGGATCCATAAAAAGACTTATATAATGATAGTTTTATCATTAATGAACCACTTGGGGTTCTCTTGGAAGTTTATTGTAGGTTTATTAACCATATAATATATAAATACAAAGAGACATGGTAAATGTCAAAATATTTAACTAAGAGTTAAATCTAAAAGATAAAGTTAATACAGTGACCCAAACCTGTGTAAAAACTATTGGTTGAGTGGTTTTAGAACCTTCCCCACCTTATCCTTTAAATAATTTATTCTGGAGACATTATAAACCGAATATAATTCTATTATAAAATAATATTTTTAGATTTTCCTAAGCTGCCCCTCACCCCTTTTATAAAAGGGCACTCACCCTTCTCTCCAATTCACACATTAAAATCATTTTCGCTCAGCCAATCCCTGCACAAATACCCTATCAACTATCCTCCATTTATCCTAGAGGCCTTACTTTACTCATAAAGCCATCCTAAGGAACCCTTTTGATCAAATCAAAAGGAAGAACCCGAAGAATTGGTAAATATTTCATCACCTCTTTCAAGTTCCTTTATTCAGCCTCTTCCTCTTTCTTTGTTGTTTCCATTATAAAATAAAAAATACAGTATCATATATATACTGTGATGTTATTATAAATATGGTACAACCATATTCATTATTCTATCCATATTTTGAATGACATGTCACCATACGTGGGTACGTATGGCTTACCGTCTCCACATCGTTGTGTAATTGTTATTCAATACATTATTATTTGGATGGGTATAATAATGATGTGTAATTGATATAAATAATAAATATAACATGATAATGATTTTGTATATATGATATACCATCCAATAATATATTATTTTAATATCAAAAGAATGATATTGTCGCTCTTGCGTACGTACAGATTATCGTCTCCACGAATGCGATGAGATTCATTCCCCATCGTATCCATTCAAAAATAATTTTCATTAGATAATTAAAAATAATGTATAATGACTTAATATTTTTCTGAATATGAATAATATACTTTATATCTATAACAAACAATACTTACGTAAAAAATAATATGAAGGAAAATGATTAGTTAACACCTGAAAAGACGATAATACTAAGATATTATTATCAAAGAAATATTAAAAGATAATATATGATATCATATTATTATATATGATTCTTGTATAATTTAATTACAATTATTTCACCATTATACAAGAGTTTATCCTTCCCTCTACCTAAGAAAAGTACAAGGTAAGGGTTAATTTCACAAACTCTTTATTATCCAAGGTTATTTATACGTAATTATATATTGGGACCTCATTATCATCAACATCCATGGTTCTTAAAAATGTATTTCAAACCATTTTAACTATTTACTAGAAAATGTTTTAATGTCATTTATACCATTATTTGACCTTATATGTTCTGAAAGAAATCTTTCTGTCGTTTTCCAAACAAGGTATTTTAAGCACTTTTCGAAAAAATTAAGGTAAGAATATTTTTTAACTTATACGGCGGGTACAGATATTTTTCACTGTTATAACATCATCAATGCTTCCCTTACAAGATTATAAGAATATTTCCAAAATAAATGTTTTCTTTTATAATTATATTAATTTTAAATGATTTCAGAATAAAAGAGATATTTCTCAAAAAAAGGTTTTGATTTCATATATGTCAACACCATTTGATGGATTTTAAGCATATATGATGTTGATTTATTATGATTCAAAACATCCATATTGTATTGATGATTTTTTGAAATGTTTGACTATGGATGTTTTATTTTTACACCATTCATGTTTTATTGATAAAGTATTGACATTTTATATGCTACTTTCAATACAAATGTTTATGTTATGTTTAAACCTTTTCATATGAGGAATGCATTGGACTTAGTATGTGACTAGTGGAGCCTGGTATAGCTCCTTGGTGCATCGGTAGGTCGAATGAGGAAAACTGGTGTCTTTTTCACAAGGCCTTAATAAAACCTTATTTGTAGTCTTGGTACAAGGTCTTGACTATGTGGTTATGAAAGTCTGGCATTATGCATTCCATCATTATGAATGTGGCTATTGATATTGCATGTGATTATTCGACTAGTATAATCTCCATGTGATTATATAAATGGACTTATTTTGATTTATAATTTCCATATTATGACTAATTTTATGTTAAAATGGATTTTATTTAGTTCGATACATTGCCTTAAATGTTTATGCTTATTTATGAGTGTTTCCGCTATATTGTTATATTTACTGAGCATCTGAGCTCACCCCTTTCTATGTTTTATTTTACCTAGGATGAAAAGAAGTATATGATCACTGAACTACATGGATAGTCTATGGGATCTCAGTGTTGTCCATGAAAACAATTTTATATTAGTTTTCCATTTTATGATGTAATGTAAACCTTATGAATGTATCTTGTACTTCCAAGGATACTAAACTAATCGGTCTTTCAAGACATGATATTTTTTATCACGCCAATGTTATATAATAATTCACTGACTCTGGGAAACTAGGGTTGGGGCGTTACGATTGGTATCAGAGGAAGTTTAGTAAAATCCTTGGAAACAAGATTTAGATAAACTCTGATTAAAGAACATATCCCTAAGATAAGCCTTGAGGATTAGTATAGAAGAACTTCCTAAAATTTTGGTATTATAAGGATTTTGTGAGTTTTACAAAAAAAATTCATCCCTATCTAGAAATGAGCAGGTAGAGTCAGGTCTGGAACAGATATACCTCAGGGAAAAACCTGAAAACACCGCTTTGAGATAGACTCAAATGGGAATTGGTGCACGACAACGGGCCCTGCTGAACTCTTGGTTATGACACTCTTGGGGGATATGCTTAAGATAATTCTCAT
Organism: Viscum album; assembly: GCA_963277665.1. Lineage (NCBI taxonomy): Eukaryota > Viridiplantae > Streptophyta > Magnoliopsida > Santalales > Viscaceae > Viscum > Viscum album. Next base: position 514,665,737 of record OY728145.1, read on the forward strand.
TTTCTTTACAAATCATTATAAAGGGTTTATGAGTGTATACTTCCTCACTGAAAACATTTTTTATGATTATGGATTATATCCATAAATTGATCATGTTATGTTAACCGTTTTACATATTAGGAATTATGTATTTTGATTCATACACTAATCTAGTTTATTCCATTGTTTAGAAATGGTGATTAGCATAAGTAATGGAAACTATATCAATGCACGTACTCCATGTAGGGATTTCCCTCCTACTCAAGATAATTATAGTGGAGCTGGTGATGCAACCGGTGCTGATCATCTAATCACCATATTGGTACAACTCATTCAGGTTATGCATAATAACCTTACTGGTATTGAGAACCCTGATCTACAGCGTGGAAGATCAATGCAAGATCACTTCATTCAGCAATAACCACCAACATTAAATGTGGTACAAATCCACCAGTATCCTAGTAATGGATAAATTCCTTAGAGAAAATATTCCACTCCTTGTGGAGTATAAACTGTCATTGCAGTTTACCGCCTCACTAAAGATGCTGATCAGTGGAGGTCATTGATTAAAAACACAAAGGAAGATGGTGAAGTATCAAATATGGAATGGAGGGAGTTTAAATAAATATTCTTATAAAAATACTTTCCTCAAGACCATCGACCAGATATGGAAAGACAATTTCTGAGTCTAAGGAAAAATGAGGATGATAATGTCACAATGTATGAAGATAACATTACAAGGTTAGCGAGGCATGCTGAAAATTATATACATAACAAAATAAGTAATATTGATCATTTATTTGATGGGTTAAAACCATTTCTCCATCGATAATTAGTCTCACAACCCATCTCTTTCGACGAAGATATTGACTCATGTGCTATCAAGACAAAAAAATAATTCTCTATGTCATACGACATTAAAGAAAATCAAGAGAAGAAGAGATCTTCTAAACACTGTTTAATTGTAAATAAGTGGAAGAAGATAAAAGTTGAATATCCATACAGCAGTAAATGTGGTAAGAAACACCCTGGTACTTTCCTGAAGGGAATGAGAGTTTGTTACAAGTGTGGTGAAAAAGGCCACCAAGCTCGTGATTTCAAGGGGAATAAAGTGGCTGTCGATGATGAATTCTACAATAAGGGAAAGAGGGAATTATGAAAATGAATGTCCTAAAAATCAAGGAAACATACCTTAAAAGGGTGATGGGATCAAGGACACACCTTTTCTAACACTACTTCTAAGGTTGAAGCTTCGAATGATGTAGTGGCAGGTAATGGTTTCCTCAAGTTTATCCAACACTTTATTTGATTCTAGATCATCTCATTGCTTTATATATTCCCTATTTTCTTAGAAAATTAGTTATTTCTAATTTGATTTCACAAGGGAGTTTTCAGTAAAAACTCCTAAGGGAAGTATCATTGCAACAATGTTTTGTGAATCAGTCCCCATTAGGTCATATAACTGTTCTTTATCTTCTGATCTCATCGTCATAACCATGGCTGAATTTGATATAATTCTCGGTTTGGATTGGATTTTGGACCATGATGTGAAACTTTATTATAAGAATAAAAAGGTTAATTTTTTTGATGATGATAAGGAGTACCTTATCTTTAGAATAGAAACGTCACCAGCTAATTCTTATCTAGATCCACCCCTAGTAGCTCAACTAAATTCAATTATTTAGGAGAAAGAGAATGAAATAACTCTGGGTGAAGAAAAAAATGATCAAATAGAGGATGTACCTATTCTGAAAGAATATGTTTATTTGTTTCGAGAAGATTTACCTAGACATCCTCCAGAATGAGAAATTGAGTTTTCCATTGATCTAATTCCTGGATCAAGGCCCAAATCAAATACCCCTTATAGAATGACCACTATGGAATTAGTGTAACTGAAGAAACAACTAGAGGAATTTAGTAATAAGAGATTTATTCTCCTTAGTGTTTCTCCATGGGGAGCCCCTGTTATTTTTGTTATGAAAATATTTAGATCTATGAGGTTGTGAATTGACTATAGGAAGATCAATGATATAAAAATAAAGAACAAGTATCCCCTACCATGCATTGATGATTTATTTGACCAATATCATGGAGCTCAATAATTTTAAAAGATAGACCTTTGATATGGATATCATTAGTTTTGTGTGAAGAAGGAACACATTCCAAAAATAGCATTTCGAACCAGGTACGGGCATTACGAGTTTACAGTAATGCCTTTTGGATTGACTAATGCATCCTATGTCTTCATGGATCTAACAAATAAAGTTTTCAAGGAATATCTTGATGACTTTGTAGTGGTATTTATTGATGATATCTTGATATATTCCAAAAGCAACAAATATCATGAAAATCACTTGCGCATTATTCTAAAGACTCTCAGAAGACATGAATTATATGGGAAGTTTAGAAAGTGTGAATTTTGGATTCAGGAGATTTCTTTTCTTGGACATATTGTCTCTAAGGATGGAATCTCTGTTGATCCTTCTAATACAAGAGCAATCCATGAATGGAAAACTCTGATGAGTATAATAGAGGTATGTCGTTTTATTGGTTTAGCAATTTATTATCAGCTTTTTGTCCAGAATATTTCTTGGTTGGCTAACCCATTATCCAATATCACATGTAAAGGGGTGAAATTTGCTTGGAAAAAAATAACATGAAGAATGTTTTGAAGAATTGAAGAGAAGATAAGTCAATTATCATATCATGACCCTACAATTAGTGAATGATGGGTTTGTTATTTATAGTGATGCATCAAAGAAAGGGCTTGGTTGTGTCCATATGCATAGTGATAGGGTTATTGCCTATCCATCAAAATAGCTAAATATTCATGAGAAAAACTATCCTACTCATGATCTTGGTTTAGCAGCTATAATATTTTCTTTGAAGATTTGAAGACACTATCTCTACGGTGAAAAATGTGAGATATATACCGATCACAAGTGTTTTAAGTATATTTTCTCATAGAAATAACTCAACATAAGGCAAAAGAGATGGCTTTAACTACACAAGGATTATGATTTCACTATACACTACCACTTGGGGAAGGCTAATAAGGTGGAAGATGCTTTGAGTAGAAAGGACCTGGAGTTTTGAACAAGATGAGAGTAAAAAAGGATCCTATATACATGGATCTAGTAAATATGCATATTGTAATCACCATGGAAGGTGAAAAATCAGTACTCTTTCAAATAGTTGTCAAACCATATTTACTATAAAGGATAAAGACTTCTCAGACCAGTGATGAAGAGTTTCAAAAGAAGATTAATGATGTGAATGATGGGAGAATGAGTGACTTTGTGTATGAAGATGGAATTTTGAAATTTGGGAAGAGACTTTTTATTCCAAATGTACCTGATCTAAAAAGAGAATTATTGGATGATTATCATAGTTTCAATTTCTCTAAACACCCTGGGAGCACCAAAAATGTATATATATTATAAGGAACATTTTTAGTGGGACAACATGAAGAGAAAGATTGCTGATTTTCTGTCAAGATGTATGGATTTTCAACAAAGGAATGATGTAAGGAAACAACCTGGAGGAGCCTTGAATCGTCTTCCCATACCTGAGTGGAAATGGTATAATATTATTATGGAATTTATCATGGGACTACCAAAGACTCTTAAAAGGAACGATCCAATATGGGTCATTGTTGATCGTCTTACCATGTTAGGACATTTTCTTGCTATAAGAGAAGATTTACCAATTGAATGTCTAGAAAAACTATATATTAATGATGTTGTGAGACTTCATGGAGTACCTCTATCAATTTTTTATGATCATGTTCCACATTTTACATCATGATTATGGAAAATTATTTTGAAAGCCCTGGATAATAAACTTCATTTGAGAACTGCATACCACCCCCAAACTGATGGACAATCGGAACAGACATTTCATACTTTATAAGACATGCTGAGATCTTTCTCACTTGACTTTCAAGGTATGTGGGATCAATATTTAACTCTTGTAGAATTTCCTTATAAAAATAGCTTTCATTCATGTATTCAGATGGCACCATATGAAGCATTATATGGAAAAAGATGTCGCACACCAACCCGTTGATATGATGTCGGTGAAAGAAAACACGTTGGCTCCAAACATGTTGAGGAAAAGATGGAAAAGTTGAAGGTAACCCAAAACCACATCAAAGAAACTCATAGTAGGTAGAATATCTATGCTGATAACCGATGGATGGATTTGGAATTTCAGGTAGGAGATCATGTTTTCTTGAAGGTATCTCCAAGGAAGTGTGTTATACGTTTCAGTAAGAAGGGAAAATTGAGCCTCTGGTGCATCGTACCTTTAAAAATTCTAGAATAAATTGGGGATGTAGCTTACCATTTGGGAATGCTGCCAAGTATCTCCAAATTTGACGATATGTTCCACGTATCACTATTGGGAAAATACATGCCTGACCAAATGCATGTACTTACCTATGAGGAATTAGAATTGGGACACAACCTGTCTTATTATGAAGAGCCTTTCAAGGTACTTGATACTAGAGAACAAGTGTCGAGAAACCAGACGCCTCGTCTGGTAAAGGTTCTATGGAGAAACCATAATATGGAAAATGCAACGTGGGAACCTAAGGAACATATGATGAAGAACTACTTGAGTCTTTTTATGTAGTAATATTCTAGAGATTTCGAGGAGGAAATTATTTTAAGGAGGGGAGAATGTAACACCCCAAGCTTCCACAGAACACTTCTCTTTGAATAATACAATAGTGTGTGTTGTAGGAAACTTCGAGTTCTAACACACCACAACCAACAAAACTAGGATTTATGAATAGTTATACCCACTTTTTTAAATTTTATAAATTTTATCTCTCAAAATGGACTTCATTTTTGGATTTTGAATATCAAAATTAGCTTAGGGTGAATTTTTGGTATTTTTCTGAAAACATTAAATTTTTGATGAAGAGTGAAAAACAGTGAGTTATAGTTGAAAACCGAATTTTAATTTAAATAATAATTTATTTAAATTTATTTTTTCTCAAAATAGATACATAATACCTATATATGTTCAATTTAATTCATTAGAGTCAGTTTATAATAATTATATATATATATATATTTTTGTTGAACTTTTTACAGTCTTTTACCCAACTCTTAGGAGCATTTACAAATTTTAAAAAAAAACATAATTTTACTGCTTCTGTGATTTGAATTTAAAAACTCTGAGAGACATGGTTTATATCAATAAGTAAAATGTGGTTCAATAAGAAAAAAATAAGTTTTTTTGAATTGTAACTTTTTACTTTTATTTTCCACGATTAAAAGTAAATAGGGAAATTAAGGGTAAAAATGTTATCATTATTACCCAAAACATGTCTTAATTTGATTGGATAAGTGTAATTAGACCAAAAAACAACCTTAGGAATAAATTATGATCATTTAGGTCAACTTGGATTAGATTAGGACATTTATTATTATTTAATTCAAAGACGAGTTAAAAGTGTTAAATTCAATGTTTAATAACTAACCAATTTTTAATATAGGGTTAAACAAAAGATAAATTATACTATAAATATTAATTATACAGATAAAATTATTTAATACATAATGGTATTTTATTTATAATATTTATACATTATATAATTAAATTTATTTATGACACAATGTTGATACAGTAATTACCTAATTAATAAAATCTTAAAATAATTGATATTATAAATATCCAAATAAATGTAATATGATACTTTTTATGAATTAACCTAATTTTATAGGTTAACATGACATGTTAGGGTTGGTTAGATGAATTTTTTTGATGTAATAATGCTCTTATAAATTTATCAAAAACAAAATACCAAATAGTGTCAAAATTGACATAAAAGAGTTTTTAAACCAAATATTATATTATTAACTGATATTCATTTCCTAAAAATATATGGTTCAAATAAAATACTTTTTTAATGATAGTTTTTTCATTAATTAACCACTAGGGGTTCTCTTGGAAGATTATAGTAAGTTTATTAACCATATATTATAAAAATACAAAGAGACATAGTAAATGTCAAAATATTTAACTATGAGTTATATCTAAAAATAAAGATAATATAGGGACTGAAACCAGTCTAAAACCAATTGGTTGAGTGTTTTTAGACCCTTCCCCACCTTAGACTTTAAATAATATATTTTGGAGCCATTATAATCTGAATAAAATTTTATTATAAAATAATATTTCTAGCTTTTCCTAAGGTGGCCCTCACCCCTCTTATAAAAGGGCAGTCCCCCTTCTCTCTAATTCACACCATAAAATCCTTTTGGCTTTTCCAAAACCTGCCAAAATACCCTCTCAACTATATTCCATTTATCCTAGAGTCCTTCCTTTAGTCAAAAATCCAACCTAATTAACCCTTTTGATCAAATCAAAAAGAAGAACCCGAAGAAGAGGTAAATATTTTATCACCTCTTTCAAGTTCCTTTCTTCTTCGACATCCTCTTTCTTTGTTGTATCCATTCTAAAATAACAACTCCGAAATCATATATATACTGTGATGTTATTATAAATATGTTACAACCATATTCATTATTCTATCCATATTTTTAATTACATGTCACCATACGTGCGTACGTACGACTTACCGTCTCCACGATGTGGTGTAATTGTTATTCAATACATTATTATTTGGATGGGTATAATAATGATGTTTAATTTATGTAAATAATAAATATAACATGATAATGATTCTGGATATATGATATAACATCCAATTTTATATTATTTTAATATCAAAGGATTGATATTGTCGCTCGTGCATACGTACAGATTATCGTCTCCACGAATGCGATGAGATTCATTCCCCATCGTATCCATTCAAGAATAATTTTCATTAAATTATTAGAAATAATGTTTACAGACATAATATAATTCTGAATATAAATATGATACATCCTATCCATAAAAATCATTACTTACATAACAAATAATATGAAAGAAAATGAATCAGTTAACACCTGAAAAGTAGATAATACTAAGATATTATTAACAAAGAGATATTAAAACAACATATATGATATCATATTACTGTATATGATTCTTTTATAAATTAATAATAATTATTTCACCACTATAGAGTAGGTTAACATACACTCGACCAAGGAAAAGTACAAGGTAAGGGTCAATTTCACAAACTCTTTATTATCCAAGGCTGTTTATACGTAATTATCAACTGGGACCTCTTTATCATTTATATACATGTTTCTTAAAAATGTGTTTAATTTTTTTTAATATTTACTAGACAATGTGTTAAAGTCATTTATACCCTTATTTGACCTTATATGTTCTGAAAAGAATCTTTCTGTCATTTTCTAAAAAAGGTACTTTATGAACTTCTCGAAACAAATAAGGTAAGAATGTTTTTTAACTTATACGGTGGGTGCTACTATTTTCTGCCATTATAAAATCATCTAAGATTCCCTTACAGTATTATAATAATATTTCCAGAATAAATGTTTTATTTTATAATTATATGAATTTTAAATATATCAAAATAGAAAGAGATATTTCTCAAAAAAAGTTTTTGATTTCATCTATGTGAACATCCTTTGATAGATTTTAAGCTTATTGGAAGTTGATTTATTATGATAATAAACATCCATATTTTATTGAAGATTTTCTGATAAGTTTGATTATGGATGTGTTATTTTTACACCATTCATGTTTTCTGGATAAAGTATTGACATTTCGTATGCTACTTTTAATACAAATGTTAATGTTATGTTTAAAACATTTCATATGAGGAACGCATTGGACTTAGTATGTCGTGGGTGGAGCCCGATATAGTTCCTCGATGCATCGGTAGGTCTAATGAGACAAACTAATGTCTTAGCACAAGGCCTTAACAGAAACTTATTTGTTGTCTTATTACAAGGCCTTGACTATGTCATTATGAGAGTCTGGCATTATTCGTTCCATCAATATAAAAGTGGCTATTGATATTGCATGTGATTATTTGACTATTAGAATATCCATGTGAGTATGTAAATGGAATTATTTTGATTTATATATTCCATATTATGATTATTTTTATGTTGAAAAGTCTTTTGTTTTAGTTCCATACTTTTACTTAAATGTTTATGCTTTTTTATGAAAGACTTCGCTATATTATTATCCTTACTGAGCATCTGAGGTCACCCCTTTCTATGTTTTATTTTTCCCAGGATGAAAAGAAGTATATTATGACTGACCTGTAGAGATAGTCTATGGGATCTCAGTGTTTTCCATGGAAACAATGTTGTTATATTGTTCCATTTTATGATGTAATGTAAACCTTATGAATATATCTAGTACTTCCAAGGCTATTAAAATAATCGGTCTTTGGAGACTTGATCTTTTGTGATCATGCCAATGTTATGTAATAAATCACAGACTCTAGGTAACTAGGGTCAGGGTGATACAATAATTGATACTATCCTTCATTCAAGGTGTCATTTATAAACAATGTTATATACTAGTTAACTCATAATATTTATAATTTCAAAACATAATGTATAATTCTAAATATTTATTTAGGACTTAGAATTAATTAAAACTTATGCACTATTATTATCAGTATCCAAAATATGTATTATTTAGTGATTTTTTTAATTTTTGAATCCCTTCATAATGTTTGGAAATGAAAGTTGGAATTATCCTAAAAATATCCCATAGGTGAGTAATACATGGTGCAATATAAGGCATATTTTCATGTACTAGGTGATGACCATGTCAAGACTAATGAAACCTTTTTTGATTTATTAACCCTAGGTCAATTTATTATAGAGCCAAACCAAGTTTTTTTATGTATAGATAGATACTTTGAATGAAAAATAAATATTTAACTACCAAAAAATTTAAGATGTTATCCTATACAAACACTCAATGTTTATCCTTGGTTTATTTTACCTAATATATGTTATAATATGTCTATATACATGGGTTATAATAACCTTCCTTCGATACCAACTATAATAACCCCAACCCAAGTCGACCAAAGGTAGTGTATTACTTTGTTACATTAACATAGATAAAATGGGATGAAACATGAAGGACAACTAGTTTTATTAGTTTTATATAGTAATATTTATATATGATACATATTTTTACATTGGGAATAGAAAATAAACCATAGTCCGTAATAAAATAAATCATTATAATACTTTAATGATCATTTAAATGGTTTTCTTAATATCCTTGGGAAATAAATGAATAAGGGTGAGATAAAATTTTCAATAAAGGTCAATTATAGTGGAAACGTTCATGAATTATTAATAAATAATCAATACAGAAATGTAAGTAACTAAATACACATGTTGTTTACATATAATTCTTGAGAATGACATGCATCGAGAGATAAAATGATAGTGATAATATATTTAATAATTATAATATAATTATTAATAATGAAAATTATTAACTATTGGACATTATATCCTTATAACAAGATACCACTAACATCATGAAATTTCACAAAAGGTTTAAACTATAGGAAAAAGTAATTTTAATTTGAAAAAATGATGTGTCAGATGAATACTACTGATGAATCAAGGCCCTATTTTATACTGAGCCCTACTATTCATTGTAGGTCAAAATAATTCCTCTTATATCGAATAATCACTTTAATTCCTGAATCAATATATCTTTTCAGAAACTATTCCAACATAGTAAAATATAAATATTTATCAACATTTCCTTAGTCTATCAAATAACATTTCAAGTAAAAAACATCTATAAAAAATGGTATATTATTTTGGAAATTATAATATCCATTATTTTGGAATTGGTTTATTTAAAATAAATTTTATGTACAATGAAAAATTATTACAATAAAGTTATTGTTTCAAGGTAATGTTTAGAATCCCCAAAAAATGTAAGATTGTCCAATAACATTTAGCACTTTGTAATTTGAATCTCAAATCCCATTGGAAAAAATAAATGAAATTGAATCTAATAAAATATTAATTATAAATTAACAATGATATTACATCTCAATTGGATAATATAAAAACCACATAATAAATTGGTGCATAATAACAAATAAGTCATAATGGAATGTAAATTGAGACCAAATCCCTTACCTCAAGATTCCCATTGGTTAAATATTCCATAACATCAAGTATAGTGGTTTTATAAATTTTATTAATTTATCACAGAACTAAATTAATATTTATTATATCTTATATATTCATTTTTTAACATCATATCATCCTTTAATTAATAATAATTCATTATTTTCATCCTTTTAAGTGTTTACATCATTGTTTTTCCCTCATTCATCATATTGAAAGATCTAGTTATTATGAATGATAGCTTATTATATCATCTCCAGAATAATAATGATGAAATAATATATATTTTTAACATCAATTTTAGTTTTAAATCCAATAATTAATTATGGTTATGAATAAGGAATTATGTTACAATCATGAATATAGTATATTGTATATACGCATCAGTAACATTTCCTTTATGCAATGATAATTATTTAAAAGAGGTTAGAAACATTTTACCCTTAAATAAGGATAAAAATATCATCAAAACCATATTATATACTTATACAAATATATCTATATAAACCATGTGTTTTGGTTATGATAATAGATTCACATCCCTTCGTAATGGTGGTCGTTTGCACATACAAGAATGGTGTTATCATCTTTTATTGTGTGAAAATGTATGGAATGAAAATGATATATTCTGATTAAAAAGGGTACATAGGCCAATATTATTATAATTATATAATTTAAATCATATATAATAGTTTTATATATCATTTTTACATTATATGTGAAACATTAGTGAAAGATGAATCATATCCCTTCTTGGGGCTGTAGTCCACTGTACACACAAGTGATGTCATCATATCTCATAAAGAATGGAAGGTAAAAATATATATGTTATATAATGGATCAATAGGTTTTAAATATTTTATATATCATATAGATTTATTATATCTAACATTATACACAACCATGAAAGGTGGAAATTCTGAAATGAAACACATTTATTTGTGAGGTAGTAGTCTGTCGTACACAAAAATAATGATTTTTAAACCATTTGATGGATGTAGATTTTGTTTTAGGTAATTAAATTATTATAAAATCATCCATGTACATGGAAGGCAGTTGGTCTATTATATCATAACATTTTCATAAAAATTTATGGTGGTGGATAATGAAATAAAATAAAGACACTCATGGAATAACATAACCACTTCTTCAACTATACACCTTAAGTTTGAACTAAATCCTTTAATGTATAGATATAATAAAACAATATGTAGTATAGGATGATAGTATGTAATTGGGGAAGTTATGTTTCCATTATTTGGTAAATAAAAATGGCTTGGGAGGTGTGAAGAAGTGAGGGGATTGTGCTCCGTTTTATAGTTGAGGATGCGTGTCACTTATCTAAATACCCAAACATATTCTCTACTGGGAGGTAAATATTACCACAGATGGAACCAATATTGATAATTAATGTTCTTTAAGGATGATTATATCTATGTGAATAATAATTTAATAATTAAACATATGTTTTAACATTTTTTCCTTAACATATATGTTTCATTATTTTTACTATTTGCGGTTTTCAGTATATAAAAAAGTTCTATAACCGAGGTAACATATCCATTAAAAGTAAGATAAAGAGAGAATTATTGGATAATTTATATCCAATTTTTTTAATTATTAAATAAAATGTATTAATAAAATATCTTATGTGTGTTGAAATTTTATTTTAACATGAGTGCATGTATGTGCAAAAAACACCGTTTTGACCTTTACTGTGATAATAGTGTTTTTTATGATATAGGGGTCAATATTCACATTAAAAGAGTGAATATTTTCCATGAAAGTAAAATAAGTTATATTTTTTAAATTATAAAAATCACTTTTAAGAAAATAGGTTTTCAGTAATTTTAAAAAATTTAAATAAATATATTTTCTAATAAAATAATACTAACTTCAATTTCTATAATAATGATGTAATTTGAATGTAAATATATGAAGAAGAATAATAAAATATAATATATTGATATTAAACCTATTTAAAATTATATATTAGTATTAAGAATTATAGGTATTTAATAATACATTTAATTATCATTAACTTTAATATTTTGAGTATAATTTATTTTATTTTATTTCAAAATAAGTAATTACCATAATGGAATTTCATAAGAATGTAAAGAAAATATTTAATATAAAAAAATAAAAACATTATAATGAAAAAAATTATCTATCTTCATAAATATTACTTTAAACAGAATGTATGTTGTTTTATTCCCAATCCCAAAGAATTAATATAGTAAAGGTAATAAAAGTTTATTTTTTGTATTTCTCTTTAGTTAACTTATTATATGGGTAATATTCAAGGGATAACGGCTTGTAATTTCCATATTTCAGATTCATTTATATCAGTATTATAAATTTACTAGTTAAAATTTTTAATTAATATTTTACATTATTTTTACTCTTATTATTCTATTTTAACTCCGAGGAAATCCATTTTTACCTAAACCATGGTAAATAAATTTTTTTCTATTTTTAATATAGATTATGATCAAAACATAATTTTGAACATTTTTTAAATTGTAAATTACTAATATTAAACATTAGGATTTAATTTTTATAATTCCACTAACATAAGTGTAAAATTTTAATTTTAAATTAATCTCATAGATGTGATGAGAAAGCTGTTTTTTAACGATAAAATGATCCAAATTTTAAAAAGTTTTTATATCAAATTTAAATATAAAAATTATTCAAATGAACTAAATTGGATTAATTGACATATTATACAGACTAATTTTGATTTAAAACCAATTAATAAGATAATATTATTCTATAAATTAGTTAAACAAAAAAGAAGCTTTCAATTAATATTTAGTATTTTTAATATTTCCAAAAAATAAAACATCTCAGAAAAATACAAAAAATTTACCATAAGATAATTTTGGTACTATTAGTTCAAAAAATAAGTTCAATATTTCAAATTAATTTTATAAAAGTGTTAAAAGTTAATTATTAATTGTATACAAAAAGTCCAAGTGATTAATCTTTTAAAAGAATAAGATTTTATTGAAAACAATTAATTTTTATATAAGTGATACTTATTTACTTACAAATAAATAGATAAGAATATTTATCATCATATTATTATTTATATTCATACCCACCAACATAAAGTCTAGGTTCTAACTATTATATTTAAAAAAAATATTACGCAATTTTTTTTTAAATCTGTTGGTTTCAAGTAATGAAATTTATATCGAGTGTTGCATGTAACACAATAATAGCTTACTGTTGTATGTATTTAATGTCATTGAAGATGTTTATTTTATTTTAAAATAAATATATTGTATATTTTTAGGGTGTTATATTCCATTATACTCATGGTTTAGTGTGGAATACACACTACAAATATGGGTTTCATATTCAATAATTTTAGGGTATTCCAGTAGGACACTCTCTATTGTGTATACATGAATTGAATAACATTATTCTCTTTGGAATCATTACTTAATAATTTAATACACTATGTTCACTCAAAATCATTATGAGTGTTGTTCCAAACAATACCTATAATTGTGGAATCTCAAAAAACTATAATGTTATATAATAATTCTCATGTTAAATATGTTTATTTAAAATATCATTCCCAAGTATTCAACCAATCTTCATATAATACCATTTTTTAAACGAAAAATATAATAAGTCCAATGTATATATTATTATATAGGACTAAGATAAATGATTTCTCATCTTGAATTCTTGAAAAATATATTATTATTTTGAAACATGATAATAAATGATTCATATATGACATATAAATATAATATACATCGGATATCCAACATTCTCATGTCCTTGATATTACTCATAATATCCTACTTCATATATTTGGAAAATTAAATTAAATTTTTTGAGAAAAAATCATCAGTAATGCTAATGTATATCTGAATCAATCATGAGTAAATGAGGAATAATAATTATGTAACTGTAAATAATTGAAAACAGATTCCATTTAATCAATAACATGAGAATAAAATTCTTTCAAGCATAAAATCAATTTAGTAACCTCAGGGATAATTATAAATAAATTCCAAATGAATAAAGTTATTAATATTCAAAATCATAATATCTGATTTCATGATATCATTACCATAATGTAAATTCAAACAAGATATTTCAATTGATGGGTAATTCTATAGAAATAACCCATTTAATAAGGTTATATAATTGGTTTTCCTTATGAATTTTTTTTGATGAATCTACATGTTATTTAATTCTTTTCCCCTCCCATCAATTCATGTATTAGTAATTGTTCATATATTTATTGGCATATTTATTTCAAAGAAAATTCCTTTTATATAAATTGGTTTTTTGAGTAATGTATATATAATATCCAGATTTCCCCATCTAATCAAATAACATTCAAAAATTTTAAATACATTTAGAAATTTCTATAGTTTGAGAAAAAAAAATATCAATGGTATGGAGAATATAGATATTTAATATAAATTAAATTTCCTAATAAGAAAAATAATCACAATAATGTTCATGTTTCTAGAGATTGTTAATCATCACAGAAATTTACAAATAAAAGATAACGATGGATTGATTTTAAATATAGGGTTTGTACATAAATCTTGTCCTTTTTTAAAATAATGAACATGGATGTGACCCATTTAGATAATAAATAATTAAATATTTTTCATTTTTGAAACCATTAAAGACATTTAGAATAAGTGAAATATCATAAAATGGTTATGGTGGTGGTAAAATATATTAAAGCCATATGCATTAAAAAAATTCCATTTAATTTCTATAATGAAAGAAAAAAGTTTACCCATAAAATATTATTCTAAACGTTACATTAAACCCTTTTAGAAGGTCAAAGATAAAATAAAATGTTTTAATAAACCAATAATATAATAAAAATTACATTCATAAAATAATTTGGATAAAAATATTGACATTGTAGAAAATTAAATGGTATTAAAATGGGAAAAATTATTTTATTTGAAACCTCACATTTCAAAGAGCGACATGAATTGAATAATTAATCAACAATTAATCGCTATATAATTTTTTTAAATAACTAAAATGGATATTATATAAAGCACACAATAATAAACAGACATAGAATACCAAATATGTCTCAACTAAGTAGAAATTGAGACAAGTTGACTTACCTATAATTTGGAATTACACATAAGTGTATTTAACCACCATTATAATAATTTTATAATTATTTAAAATTAACAAAAAATAATATATATATATAATATCATATCTTATCTATTTATATTATTTTGTCTCCTATTTTTTAATATTACTTTTTTATAAACAATTTTTATGTGGTTAACTACTTTATTTTTCATGACAATTTTGATTAGATAGTTTTGGTCATTGAAATTTTATCAATGTTAAATAATATGTAGAATTTTTTCCTGATATAAATAACATATATATTAAATATATAAGTACAATTATTCATCCATAAATGATAGTGATAAAAATGAATTACACCATTCAGGGCGATAATATGTCTTATGTATGAATGAATGTGGTTTTCCCCATTATATGGATTTAACAAAAGGAAGGTATAACAATTCACCAAAAAAGATATTTTTAAAGTAATAAATATCATATATATTCATTAAATATATCCTTCTGACCTTCCATATAAAACATGAATGGAAAAGAAACAACATTGATTTATAGAGGTTGTTGTCCACAAATATGCATGAGGGGTGTTATCATATTCCATCATATTATTTGGTAAGAAGATAAATATATTACTATAATTAAAATAAAATTATTATTTTATAAATATAATTTATTTTTATTATTTTATTCATTATAACCATTCATGTAATGTGGTGATGAAAATTAAATTACACAGCTATGTGGATACGGTAAATCATACGTACACACGAGCGATGGTTTTTTTTAATAGGATGTAAAAGTGAAGAAATATGTTATGAAATAATCATACTAACGTATCAGTATATATTTATTATACCATTTAATTTAATATATTATGGTTATATCAATTTTAATTTATTTATAAGATGAGATAAACATGAACAAGTTAGTATATATGGTAAACTATTCTTAAGTAAAATTCCTCTAGATCCCTTACATAAATCCTATAAAATTTAATTGAATACTAAAATCACAAAAAATTAATGGATAATTAAATTTGGAAGGGAATTTTTTTAGATTTTTTTAACTTATTTGTCTCAAAATGGTGAAAACAAAAGGCATAAGTGATGTTCTTTTATAACAGGGAGGAGGGACATTCTTCAATATTTTAAAATTATTAAAATAAAATAAATTATTTTTCATTTCCTAACATCTCAAAATTGATTTAATTCAAATATAATTTTAGTATAAGTATTAATCCTCTCATTTGATTAGATTAGTATAGGTTTTGGTTAGTTTTCCCCTTATCATTTTGTGTTAACCCCCCCATTAACCCTTTTCATAAATACCACAATATCAATTTTTTCTATGCTCTAAAAGTTATGAATGACACTAAAAAACTACAAGGGACACATTATTGGACCATTTTGTATATTTGAAAGTATATTTAATTTACTATAATTAGTCTAATATTTTATTTAATTTTAAAACTATTAATAAAATAATAATTATTTTGATATATCAATAATGTCAATTTTTTCACTATTCATTTAATTTGAATTTGATAACCATATGATAGAAAGATAATTTGAATATAAACCATTAAAATATTCTTATAATGTTATTTTTTATATAAAAATTCTGGGAAAATATTACTCACTCCAAAAAAATTAAATTTTGAGTTTTTAAAATAATAAAATTTATTATTCTAGATCTTTCACAATCACTGGATCTGCATTATGTTAGAATTTAAGGTAACTGTTTCATCACCTAAAATTAAAAATAAAAAACAATAAAAAAATTCACAACATTAAAATAAACGTATATAACCAAACATATGTTATTTTTATCACTATCACACATTATAATTGAAATTAAATCCTTTGTAGTCACTTTTTTAATATTATTCTTTATATAAATATTATATAGGTAACGATAAAATATAACTTTCCAAAAAAGTTATATTTTAAATTTTTGTATTCTTATTCGTGAAATAGACTCATCTAATTAGATAAAAGAGAGTTTTGGGAATTATTTTTAACTCCTTATAATAAAATGTTTAGCCTTAATTACCATATTTACCCTTTACTAGGGTGATAAATTAAAAAACAGAAACAATTAATAAAAACTAAATAAATTAGAGTCTTATTTTAAGAGTTTTAAAATACTAATTACAAATATTCAATGCATTTAATAAAATTAAATTTTAATAAGTTGTGTTCATTCATTTTATACTAATATAATAAAGCATGGAAAAATCATCTCCCTAAATAATAACTTTTCATCTGTGAAATTGTTTTATACAAATATAAATAATAATGTTTGTGAAAAACCTATCAATTAAATTATTTTAAATAAATACATTATTATGTAATTTTAAAACACAAAAAACTTTTTTTGTTCTGGGAATACAATAAAATATATTTTTATTTTAATATTGGTATTTTCAGTATTCACCGAAAAAAAAAAATTATTATAAAATTCTTAATGAAATCATTATAGGATAATATTGAAATGATGATTTTAAAATGATATAATTTCTATAATATAATATTTCAATTGATTTTTTTGGTTCATTTAAACCTTAGTTTGGGCCACATGTAAGGTATCAATGAAATTTTATTTAAACAGAAATATATAAAAAATCTTGGTTTTTGAGACAATATCACCATGGGGTAATGATCCTAAAAATAGATACTTGAGTATCAAATCAATCTTCATTTAATTCATGAATATTGTTCAAATGACTACACATCAGGTTATAGCCTCTCAAGGCATGTAAATTTGATAATTCACACACTCTTTATGAACCACAATGAAAGATTTTCCCACTATTCCTTTGGTTTCCAACCATTATTGACTATTAAACATTATGGTTATATTCTATTTATAGATCAACAACATTAAAGTACCATATCCATTAAATTATAACTATTTATATGATAAGGAGTAATTATATTACATTACGAATACACTTTAGATTTGATGTTGGTGGAATTATATTCTCATGTATAGACACTTATTTTGATTGAATTAGGAAATATATATTTCAATTAATTCCATTATATGGATTGGTGTTTATTTATTTTTATCTATGATTATTGAATAGTTTTGTAAGTTAAATGTATAAAATTTATTTTTAACTCATGTGATTAATGTATAGTAATTAATTACCAATTTATGGGGTCTGGTATTGATATACCATCGATGAATTGGTAGGTCTTATGAGACAAACTATCTAGTATATTAGAGTATTCCTTAACAATTTTGGTATGATGTATTAGAATAAGACCAAGATTGAATGCCTATGATATCAAGCATTATTCATTCTATCCATATGAGATCAGAATGTATTATCCATGTTTTTATTTTTAGTGATAGATATAGTATTCATACAATTTTTTTTGATTACTAAATTATTTTGGGCATTTATTGTTTACATACTATATACACAAACATGTGCTATGATATCATGCACCTCATGTGATACAAACCATAATTTTACCAATTAAATTATAGTTTATATAATTATAATATATTGTATAAAACACACACATCACATAATGAACCAAATAAGAATATTATTCTCATACATGAATAATTAAATAAGTGGTATTTATAAAAATTTGGGAACCTATACTGATAAAATAGTAACCAATCAATTTGAATAGTAATATAACCACTTAGAATTTTATCCCAACTAATAGAATAATAACATCACATATGAAATTATAAATAAAATTGATGGATATTAAAAATAAAAATATGATATAATTATATCAAGTTAAAAGTAAATAAATGTTTTAAAAATGATAAATTAAGTAATATTATTTTTTGTAAAAAAATAGGTTTATTTACAATTTTATATTTAATATAATGATTTGTAAGAGAATTTATTTTCAAAAAACATATTCACACAAAAAATATGGTTTATTATAATTAAAAGATAATTCTATGAGACCATAATTAATTTCTCAAACTGTTATGAAATCGATTGAATTATAAAAATCAGTATTTATTGAATAAATAATTATTTTATGTAAAAATTAAAGGTATCATGCATAGAAAATTATTTTCTGAAAACAGACTATAATTATGATATATATCTGAAAAATATATATAGGGTTAATTAATGGGTCCTTTCTAAAATAGTTGCATTTTTGCAGAATAGTTAAATATAGAAAAATACAGTATAAGATAAATACATGATTTGTTTTGTTCTGGTTGCTGTATAGATCATTTAAGAGCCATATTATCAAAAAATACTTAATAATTTAATATGTTTAGTGACAATTATCAATACTATTGATATACTTGAGAAATAATAAAAACTTAGTAAATATAATAATTAAAAATATACATCTCCTCACATATTAATACCAACCCTCACCACGTCTCCCCTTCACACCATCCATGTCTTTTAGATTTTCTATTTTTTATAAAACATTTGGTCGGAGTAGTTCACTCAAGAGGGGATGGGTGAAGTGAGTGCCTTTAAAAATTTCTGTTACAAAAAAAAATTCATTTTAAATTAAATGGTTTCCACAATAATAGATACTGCCCAACTAATCAAGGATATACTATTATAAGAGTTTTACTAATTAAACAACTTCTTAGAAAATTGATTAGTTCTCAGTAATCTTAATATGTATTATTAATATTACTTTTGAAGTAATCAAACTATGAAAAAGCAGTTATAACTTCCTTCCAAGACTAACTATCAAAGTGAGATTATAGTTTTTGGATTATGCAATAAAGAAGTAAAATAGAGAAGAGTAAATTTAAATGGAAAAGCAGATATAAAACAAGTGGTTCAGTCTCAATCCGATACCCAATCCACTCTACTTGGTGATCACATGCCGCCAAGAAGTTTATATAAATAAACTTTGATCCACACCCTGGATCGGGGTTAAGAACAGTACACAGACTGTCCACATCACACAGGGACCTCTTCCACAGTTTTCATGGGTAATCAAAAACAATAACTAGGACACACAAGGGCCTCTTCCACAGTTTTTACGGGTAAAAAGAGATAGAGATTTGGGTGTAAGAATTTATAAATCCTTCAATTTAGCATATGATTCAGTGTGTGTGTTGAATATATATAGTACAGACACTGCTCAAAATATAAGTAAAATAATCACTAAAATAGAGTAGCTATGAGTTTAGAATGCTCTAGTGATTTGAATTACAACTCTGGACTCCTTCGATTTAGCAGAAGTGATTCTGAGTCCATCTCTGGTTTTTGTCTTGAAAAACAGGGTGTCGCGATTCAGCATGTGTTCTCCATGAGCATTGAAAATGTGCAGATTTTCTCTGGATTTTAGTGTACTTCATATGTTCATCAGTAGAGTCGGATTGCATGCATGTGAAAATTCTTTCTTTGAAAATCTTGCAAAAGTGTTCCCCGTGGCTGTGCTCACACTCATTTTTTCTGTTCAGTATCACTCTCTGTTGTCGTTGGGAACATTCCACTCTTTATCGTTGAATTCATGAGATTTAGCCGACATGTTAAATGTTTTTCATTCCTTGTACCTAGTACTATGTCTACAAAGAAACATTAATTATGTCACGACCCATCCTCGGGGCCCATGCCGTGACTACTCCAAGCCCGCCTTCCATAGGTCAGGGGGTGGCTACAGGCACCAAAGGTGTAAATCCGTTTTAAAATGGAAGGCATTGCCTTTATAAAAGTAACAAACACCACAGAGTATAATCAGAAGAAACACTAAGTACAAAAGATGGTACTGAAAGGTAAATGGGCCAGAATACAAACCTAACTAAAAAGTACAACAACAACTGAATGTAAAGTACAACTCAAGAACAACAGCTGAATGTGACGAGATTCTCCGGGGTCATCCTCTGATTTCCTACCTTAAGGGTAGGTACTGATCTCCTCCTTAGCACTCCACGTCCGTTCATCTCCTCCGGGTACCGACTCGTCGTGAATCCACCTCCGGGCACCGACTCGACGTGATATCCACCTCTGGGGAACAACTCGTCATGATATCCTCCTCTGTGTACCGTCCAGCACTACAAGCCTCAACCATGATCAGTGATGTCCATCGTCTGCAACCAACACAACATAGTGCAGGTGAAGCCCGTGCAGGGGTGAGTATACGATACTCGGTAGAGACCCCCGAGACCCCCGAAGGTCACCGTGAATCAACAAACAATAAACCACAATGAAAATATACAATCACGAATTAACAACCAACTCTACTTAGGTATATGCCCATACATATACCTAAGTCATTAAATCTAGTTCGGCTCTAGCTCCAGATCCCAAGTACAACCCGGTCCACACAGAAGAACACAACTCAGTCCACACAAGAGAACACAAAAAATCGACATAGGTGAGCACAACACAGTCCACACATGAGAACACTGTAAGTCCACGATGAAGAGCACAACACAGTCCACACAGGAGAACACTACAATTCCACATAAGAGAGCACAACACAGTCCACACAAGAGAACACTACATGTCCACATAAGAGAACACAATTCTCAATAAAAACAGGAAAACATGACAATCATATCCAAGATAATGATCGAAAGTCAAGACTCAGATCACACAGGTATACTTCTTCGTAAGGTGATAGAGATGATCAGATGTAGCCACTGATTCATCTATGCTGGGACCCACATAGGATACTAGACCAGCTAAGCTATCAGACCCACATAGGATACAGAGCAGCTATTCTGCTAGACCCACGTAGGATACAAGAATAGAGTCAAACACTGCCAGAGCCACATAGGATACAAGAATAGTAGTCATCACTGTCGAACCCATGGAGGATTTTAGTACGGTCTTCATCGCTACTGAACCCACTGATGATTTCAGTGCAGTCTTCATCACTGCCGAACCCACGAAGGATTTCAGTGTAGTCGTCATCGCTGTCGAACCCACAGGGGATTTCAGTGCATTCGTCATCGCTGCCGAACCCACAGAGGATTTCAGTGCAGTCGTCATCACTACCGAACCCACGAAGGGTTTCAGTGAATTCGTCATCGCTGTCAAACCCACGGAGGATTTCAGTGTAGTCGTGATTGCTTCCGAACCCACTGAGGCTTTCAGTGCAGTCGTCATCTCTTCTGAACCCACTCAGTATTTCAGTACAGTCGTCATCGTCATCGTAGTCGCAGCCAGCTCTAGTGTTCCCGCACACAGCATGCTCGATTCCGGGAGGGTCCACTCCATGAGCCAAGGGGGTCGATACATTAACTGACAGGTAATCCGAATTTGATGTATCCAAAAGTTCCGTCTCGACGAAAGGAACTCAACGCGACAGACGACGCATCAATCGGACGCCCGGTTTGAGAGTTATTGGCTTTTTCGTTCCAGGGACCCGATTGGTTATTAAGTCAAACCCAACCAGACTGCAATCCAACTGCGTCCAAAACTTGATCTAAGTAATCCAAAAGGTTTGTCTCACTAAGAAGAACTTAACAAAGTCGACGGCACGTCAATCAGACGTCCGGAGCCTATGTTATAAGTGTTTCTGCTCCGAGGGCCTGGTTGATTCCGTTTTAGAACCCACCCAGTCATACCCAATGTTTTCCAAAACCTTGAGTGTAATATAGCGAAAGGAGCATCTCGATCCAAGGATCGCATCTCAACTGACGGTGCGTCGATCACAGGTCCGTAGCCAAAGATACATGGGTTTGAACAGAACTGTCCGAAAATAGGGGGTTTTGGGCCCAGACCGACCCGGCCCAAGACCCCATGGGTCGGCCCAAACCGGGTCCAGATCTGGCCCCTTAGGGCGTGGCCTGGCCTGGTGGGCGCGGCCTGGCATGGTGGGCATGGCCCGGCCCAACCGGCACGGCCCGGCCCATCCGGCGCAGCCCGGCCTGGGCGGCCGGTTAGCCTGGCACGGGCGTGGCCCGCACGGCCATTTCGGCGCTGGCCGTGACGCCGCGGAAAGGGGGGGGGGGGTGCGCTTCCCCCCTAATTTTAAACAGCACCCCCCACGTGGGGGCCGCTCCCTTTTCCATTCGGGGGTTACGACCGCCGGTTTTTGGATCTGGCCGGCCGAAACGGCCGACCAGGGTGTCGCACGGGACCAACTGGTCCTGCCCCCTGTGCACCGATGGCCGGCGGCTCCAACTACCCTCTCATGCTGCACTGCGGCCCACCCCAGCCACGACCCTTCATGGTTTTCCGGCATGGCATGACGGCGCCGTGACCCTTCACTGCGGCCCAACTCAGTCCACAGCTTCGTTCGGCCTCAACGACGTGGTGTGACGGCACCACGCTTTTTCACCCGTGTTCCTCTTCGTTTCCGCGCGGTGGGATGGCACAACGCTATCTTCATTCCAAGCCACTAAATAATCAACAAAAAAGAAGGGGGAGGAGGTTCCATCGTGTTCATGCGGCCCGACCTCCTCCCGTTATCTTGATAATAGGAGGCTAGATCATTAACGTTGAACGCCCAAAGGAATTGACGATAATCGACAAAGAATATCCAGGAACAAAAAGTTAACCCCTACCTCAACAATGGTGACATAGGTCGGCGTCGCGGTTGATGGCGTCGGCGTACGTCCAAGGTGGATGGTGTCTCACACCGGTTGTGGAGAGGAGAAGAACGGCACGTCAAGCACTCCTTGAGGTGATGGCGTTCTTCATCGAGGTCTTGACGTTCTTCACGTTCTCTAACGAAGAAGACGAGTTCTATCTCCTCCAATTCCCCACACAACCAACCAACCCCAAATAAAATAAGACTCTTCTTATTTTATTACCCAACCCATGCATTTCAAAAATTCCAAAGTTGAATTAACTTAACTTAATTAATCTTGAGCTTGTCAAAATTAAATGAAGTAAAGTTGGCATCATTAATGAGTGGGTGTGTCAAATAATTAAATTGGGGGTTTTAGAGATGTTAGGGAATTTGAAGGGATGGGGCTCGTGTGGGCCCCACCTTAGAAGATCCTATCAAGAGGATTTAGGTTCAAGTGGGTTCCACCCAATTCCCACTCATGGGGTTAAACCACTTGGAAGTGAAATAATTTGTACACAAAATTATTTTACATAACACTTATTCCATTTTTTTAACATCTCTTCCCGAGAAAACGCAACCCCAGTGAAGGACTTATTAAGCAATAACCGGCATTGTGGGTTCTTAGGTGCCCTTGGAAGTCGATTCTGAGCACCGGTTCAAATGTTATAAAAAACCCGCTCGTTATTTCACTGAACGTACCCTTGCTAAAATTCAGAAATTGATTTCGGGCACACCGGGCCTCGGAATCAGGTGTCGTCAAAAGCCGCAGTCTCGTAAAATTCCAATGAAATGAAGAAAAAAAAATCAAGAAATTTCTGGGTCTTTACATTAATCCCACCTCAGGGATTTACGTCCCCGTAAAGATATAACACAAATTAGGGAAACAAAAGTGTTACTGAGCATGCAACTAACCCATCCACTCCCATGTGCTCTCAAAGAGGTTCCCATGCTTCGAGTGAAAGCACACCTGAGGAATCAACCGTCCAAGAAGGACTTGCTCCTGTCGATCATCGTTCTCCAATAAAACCTCTGTGAATGTCTCCCCGTCATCGACATCCAACTCCCTACGGTCGATGATGTGTTAAGGGCCATGCACGTATCTCTTTAGATAAGTTACATGGATGACATCGTGCACCCAGTGTAACTGAGGTGGAAAGGTAAAGTTGTAAACCACCTCGCATACCCTGCTGATGACATAGAAAGGTTCGTTGAACCTCAGAGATATCTCACGGCCTTGGCTACATCTCCATGAACCTCGTCAAGGTGAGACCCGTATAAGAACGTGGTCACCATCCTCAAACTCTAGAAGCCTCTATTTCTTGATTAGAACTGAAACTCAAAACTCCTACAGCCACGAGGGTAAGGTTGGCCGACCCAAGAGTGATCGGCTACACCCTCCTATGCCTGAGTTAAACCTGTGCTGTTTGGGGTTCCCTTTCCGCCGACCAAGGAAAACCCATCCTGACGTCTGCCTAATACCGTCAATTTGTGTATGAACTGTGATTGCCTAGTCTATACACAAACTAACGCCATAAGGCCTAAACGGTCCCACCAAGAGATTCCAACCAAAACTCTCACCTCAAGGGTCAGATCACACCATCGGCGTAAGAGTGATTATCAACTCTCCTCCCAAAGGAATCTCCGGAAGTGAGGTTCAAGTCCACGGATTAACCGAAAACTCTAGGATTGGGACAAGATTAATGGAGAGAATGAATTATTAGTATCGATGTCTATTGCAATGGAAGCTAGCAGAATACTCAGTCTGTACTTCGAATCATCCTTAGAACCTTTTCAGTCGCACTCCTTGACCGCATGCAGCTACTCTTTCCCCTGACCTCCAGCTCCCTAAGCCTAGAAGGGATTACAAAGGCGGGTGGTTACAACATGTCAAAATGATCACCACCTCATTATGCTCTCCTAGCTCCACTTCCACGTCTGCTGCCCTGCAGATTCATTTTTCCTTTTCACTTCCTCTTCTTGAAACATTTTACACAACCAAGTCTTGGAGACTGGCGCCAGTTTCCTGCTTTCCCAATGCTAACCTTAATTTTCTGTATCCACTCAGCCAAAGAATTATCAACCACAATGGTTCTCTTTTTCACCCTAGTATAAGTAGGAATGCATAGAGGACGAAGTGCTGGATCAGATTTCCTTTAGACACACCTCACTCAGAAGTCCGAGCCCTGAAGCACCGATCACATGGTAGTCATTGAGTACCAGGTATGGATTGGTATGCCCTGATGAATTCTCATCTACCGACACGTCATCCTGCCGAAGCTGTATAAGCTCTAGGAAACTCTCAGCCACCTCCTCAATCCATTCCTCAGCCGCCTGTGAGTTGGGCTTGCCTCGGAATGTGAGGGATATCTGGTGCTGAAACATGTACGACACTAAGCCTACAAGTGTCCTCTACCGGTACCACCGGTAGTTTCTTCTGACCAATATGTAGTGATATAGCTGACACACTACCCGAATTTACTATCTTAGGCATCAGTCCACATACCGAAGCTTCTTCACTAAACAGACCAACCTCATGGTCACTCACTGGAAAACACTAGTAGCTAAGATCACCATCTTCTCTACAAGTGTCTACACTGGGTGAAAACTCTAACAATCGCCTCCATCCAGTCATCTACTCCCTGTGAACTGTCTTGCCTCAAAATCTCAGAGGCCTATGCTACCCAATGGGTGGTGGTGCTGCTGGTACACCACCCGAAGGTTTCAATATAGTAAGAGGGCCCCGCACCAGAACCTCATCTCTCGGTGGGCCTTCATCATGTACATTTTTCAGGAACCCTATCTAGTTGTCTTCATAGCAGCATCCTGATAAAGGATATGTGCTCCATAGACAAACAATATACCTGGTGAGCTGATACAAAGTAATCACAAAGAGAACTATTGAAACACACATGCTATCAATGTTTTCATGCACTGGGTCAGAAATCAGAAGTCAGGGTCCTGGTGTACTGATACGTTGGCCGCCGCACAAACACTAGACTCCCTGGACTGATAACCCCACTTAATACCCTTAACACTTTTTCTTCACATAGAAGAAAGATCAGAGTCCTGAGTTCTGCGGTAGAACTGAACTCCTCTAATACCATTTTGTCACAACCCATCCTTAGGGCCAGTGTCGTGACTACCACAAGCCCGCCTTCCATAGGCCAGGGGCTGGAGACTAGCACCAAAAGCATAAATCCCAATTAAAAGGGAAGGAATTTCCATTATAAAAGTAACAAACACCACAAAGTATAAGAGGAAGAAACACCATGTACAAAAGAAGGTGTTTAAAGGAAAATGGGCCAGAATACAAACCCAACTGAAAAGTACAACTACAACTGAATGTGAAGTACAACTCAAGAACAACTGTTAAAGGCAACAAGTAGATCCTATATCATCCTCTAGTTTCCTACCATAAGGGTAGGTACAGATCTCCTCCTCAGCACTCCACGTTCTTCCGTCTCCTCTAGGTACCGACTCGTCGTGAATCCACCTCCAGGAAACGACTCGACATGATATCCACATCCGGGAAGCGACTCGTCGTGAGATCCTCCTCCGGGTATCGTCTAGATCTACAAGCCTCAACCATGGTCAGTGATGTCTGTCGTCTACAACCAACACAACGTAGTGCGGGAGAATCCCATGAAGGGGTGAGTATACGATACTTAGTAGGGACCCCGAGACCCCCGGAGGTCTCCCTAAATCCACAAAGGATAAACCACAAAGAAAAGATACAATCACAAAGTAAAAACCAACTCTACTTAGGAATATGCCCATACATATACCTAAGTCATCAAATCCAGTTAGGCTCTAGCTCTAGAGCCCATGTACAACCCGGTCCATACAGGAGAACATAACTCAGTCCACACAAGAGAACACAATAAATCCACATAGGTGAGCACAACTCAGTCCACACAGGAGAACACTGCAAGTCCATGAAGGAGAGCACAACACAGTCCACACAGGAGAACACTCCAAGTCCACATAAGAGAACACAATTCTAAATCCACATAAGAAAACATGACAATCATATCCAATAAAATGATCTAAAGTCAAGACACAGCTCACACAGGTATACTTCTCCGTAAGGTGATAGAGATGATCAGATGTAACCACTGATTCATCTAAGCTGGGACCAACGTAGGACACTAGACCATCCAAGCTGTTTGACCCACGTAGGATTAATACTAGCTACTCTGCCAGACCCACGTAGGATACAAGAACAGTGTCAAACACTGCCAGACCCACGTAGGATACAAGAACAGTAGTCATCGCTGTCAAACCCACAAAGAATTTTAGTACGGTCGTCATCGCTGCCAAACCCATGGAGGATTTCACTATAGTCGTCATCGCTGCCGAACCCACAGAGGATTTTAGTGCAGTCGTCATCGCTGCCGAACCCGCAGAGGATTTCAGTGCAGTCATCATCGTTGCCGAACCCAATAAGGATTTCAGTGCAGTCGTCATCGCTGCCGAACCCACAGAGGATTTCAGTGCAGTCGTCATCGCTGCCGAACACACGGACGATTTCAGTGCAGTCATGATCGATGTCGAACCCACAGATGATTTCAGTGCAGTCATCATCACTACCGAACCCAGGGAGGATTTTAGTGAAGTCTTCATCGTCGTCGCAGTCAGAGCCATCTCTAGGGTTCCCGCACACAGCAAGCTCGATTTCGGGAGGGTCCGCTCCATGAGACAAAGGGGTCAATTCATCAACTGACACGTAGTCCAGATTTGATGTATCTCAAAGTTCCGTCTCGAAAAAAGGAACTCTACATGACAGACGACGCGTGAATCAGATGCCCTGTCTCAGAGTTATAGGGTTTTTCGTTCCAGGGGCCCGGTTGATTTTTAAGTCAAAACCAACCCGACCGCAGTCCAACTGCATACAAATCTCAAGCGGAGTAAGCCAAAAGGTCCGTCTCACTAAGATAAATCCAATAAAGTTGATGACACGTCAATCAGACGTCCGGAGCTTAAGTTATAAGCATTTCCGCTCCGAGGGCCCGGTTGGTTTCATGTTCGAACCTACTTGGATGTAACCAAAGTTCTCTGAAACCTTGAGTGTAATGTACCAAAAAGACCATCTCGATCCAAGAATCGCATTGCAACTGACGATGCATCGATCAGAGGTACGCATCCAATGATACATGCATTTGAACAGAATTGTCTGAAAATATGGGGATTTGGGCTCAGACCAACCCGGCCCAAGACCCCCTGGGTCGGCCCAAATCGGGTCGACCCGAACCGGGTCCGGGTCCAGCCCCTTAGGGCGCGGCCCGGCCCGGGCGGCCATTTGGCTTGGCGCAGGCGCTGCCCGCATGGCCAACTCGGTGCTGGTTGAGCCACCGCAGAAGGGGGGGGGGCGCTGTCCCACAGATTTGTAACCACGGCCCCCATGTGGGGGCCGCTCCCTTTTCCAGCCAGGGGTTACGACCCCTAGTTTTTGGATCTGGACGGCTGAAACGGCCGGCCAGGGTGTCACGCAGGACCAGCCGGTCCCGCCCCCTGTGCACTGGCGGCCGACGACTCCGGCCACCCACTCCTGCTCTGCCGCGGCCAAAGGCCGCGTCCTTGGCCTGACCGGCGCGACACGACGACGCCACGCCCCTCCACCGCAGCCCGCCCCGGCCGCAGCCCTTCGTGATTTACCGGTGCGGCGCGATGGCACCTCGCCCCTTCGTCGTGGCCCGACTCCTTCTGCGGCTTCGTTCGGCCTCAACGGCGCGGCGTGACGGCGCCACGCTTCTTCACCCACGTTCCTCTTCGTTTCCACGCGGTGTGATGGCACCACACTTCCTTCGTTCCAAACCACTATATAATTATCAACAATAAAGAGGGAGGTGGTTTGGTCATGTTCGTGCGGCCCGACCTCCTCCCGTTATCTTGATAATATGCGACTATATCATTAACGTTGAACACCCAAAGGAATTGACGACAATCGACAGAGAATATCCACGAACATAATGTTAACCCCTACCTCAACAATGGTGAAGGAGGTCGGAGTCGCGGCTGACAGCGTCAACGTAGGTCCAAGGTGGATGGTATCTCACACCGACTGTGAAGAGTAGAAGAACGGCACGTCAAGAACTCCTTGCAGTGACGACAGTCTTCGTCGAGGTCTTGACGTTCTTCGCATTTTCCCACATAGAAGACGAGTTCATTCTCCTGCAATTCCCCACACAACCAACCAACCACAAATATAATAAGACTCTTCTTATTTTATTACCCAACCCATGCATTTCCAAAATTCAAAATTTGAATTAACTTAACATAATTTGTCTTCAGCTTGTCAAAATTAAATGAAGTAAAGTTGGCATCATTAAAGAGAGGGTCTGTCACATAATTAAAGTGGGGTTTTAGAGATGTTAGGGAATTTGAAGGGATGGGGCTCATGTGGGACACACCTCACATGATCCTATCAAGATGATTTAGGTTCAAGTGGGTTCCACCCAATTCCCACTCATGGGGTTAAACCACTTGGAATTGAAATAATTCATACACAACATTATTTCACTTAACACTTATTCCATTTTTTAACAGTTCTTCCTGAGAAAACGAAACTCCGGTGAAAGACTTCTGAAGCAATAACTAGTGTTTCGGTTTCTGCAGTGCCCTCAGAATTGGATTCTGAGCACCAGTTAAAAATTTAGAAAAAACCCGCTCGTTCCTTCACTGAACGTACCCAAGGTAAACATCAGAAATTGATTCCGAGCACACCGGGCATCAGAATCAGGGGTCGTAAGATGACACAGTCTTGTAAAATTCCAAACAAATTATGATAAAAAAATTCCTTGAAATTTCCGGGTCTTTAAAAATTATTTAAGTGCATTAATGGCATCAAATATAACCATTAAACATTAAATTGAAAGACGACAAAATATTTTAAGAAACAATGTCACATTAGGTTGAGAAAATTGTGTGTCCTTCACGGTGTCTGAGTGTCACGGTCTCAGTGTCATGGTGTCTGAGAGTCATGGTTTGAGTGTCACAGTGTCTTGTCTTCACAGTGTCTTGGTCACGGTGTCTCGGTCACGGTGTCTTGTCTTCATGGTGACTTTGCTTATGGTGTTTGATATTTAAGTTGTCTAGCTAACTGTGTCTGGCTTCATAGTGTCTGATCTTTACTGTGTCTGGCTAATTGTTTCTGGCATCATGGTGTCTAATCTATACGGTGTATGGATAAATGTGTCTATCTTCGCGGTGTCAAGTCTTACGTTGTCTAATCTTTATGGTGTCTTGTACTTAGGAAAATAACAGTATTCAGACTTAAATAAAAATATATATAAATTGGATTGAGCATAAACATTATAAAGCATGAGTGAATTTGAAACATAAATACACATGATTTAATAATATTTGTGATCATTAATTAGATTTGGGATTGTTAAAGAGATTTCTGATAATTAAAGATATTTTTGATCATTAAAACATGATTAATACATGTGGAGTCCAATAATATCCCCCATTTTTTATGATCCCAAATCATACACAGTTAAAGTGGAAATTAGATGCAGCGATATATAGAATAACATATAGAAAAACATATAACTTATCCACCTTTTTGGATTATCAAAAAGATAAAATAAGAGATGGAAAACTGTGTGAATTCCATTAAAAATAAGTAAAGTGCAGTACATCAAAAAGTAGAAATACAGAAATGAATGACATCCCCATCAAAAATTAGTAAGTACTGGTCTTCTTCATGGATTTTCCTTCTTTTTAACTTTATTAGCAGTAGAAGAGGAAGCCATATGTGCAGTGGGTGATGTAGAAGATTTCAGATAGGTGGTTGATAGAGAAGGTAAAGGGAGACCTTCAGAGATTGAAGGAGCCAATATATGAAGCAGTGGAAGATCAAGGCAGCTGCTTATCGAAAATGACAGGCCAGATCTATCTAAGAGCTTGGCCAACAGACATGGCAGTTGAGGGTAAGGCATAGGTAAAATTTAGTAGTCTAGGTCTGATAAGAGCAGCCGTTGGAGCAACAATTGTTGTACATTGAACATAGAGATACGGTCTCAGAACTTTGATGAATATTGCAATGATTTCTACACCATATTGCATGGCCTTTTCAAATACATCTTTAATTTCCATGAACTTGTACAATAATATGGTAAACTCGGTTAGCTTCTGGACTTTATTTTTGAAGTCTTATGTTAAAGGAGGAATTTTCAGATTCTCTACAATCTATTTTAAGTGGTTGGTCATATCAGTCTTGGAGAAAATCTAGTTGAAATAGAAATCAACTTTCATAGAAATCTCCTTCTGGGCATCATTGGCAATCTTAGAAGGGATTTGCACACGGTCAAGAACTTTATAACTGTTCATGAAAAATTCAGATAAAGAAGTCACATTGAAGCCACATAAATAATTCTGAAGCACCTCTTGGACTATAGATCTGAGCAAAGAACTGTCCAAGGCTGTTTTAGATGATTCACTAGAGGTATGAGAAGTTTTGACGACTATGGTTAGAGACTGCAGCTGATTAAATACCCTTTAAAGACAGCCAGTGTAATCATCATTGATTTTATATAGGTCCATCACAAGATCTCTCATTTATTCCAACAACTATTTATGCCTTTCACCAATCTTTTCATCAAAGGATAATAGGTAAGGGTGAATCTGAGACACAACATCTCGAGATATTTGAGACATCGAATGTTCTAGGGAGGTAGCAACAGGTTCCGATATGGAATGCAGTTCTTTCTGCATATCTTCAACCATGCTTCTTAGGGTTAAGACTTCACGACTATGCAATTTAATTTCAACTCGAACTTATTGAATTTCATGGAGCATTTTGGGTTGGATCGGCCAAATAATATTCTCTGAAAGTAGTGAGGAATCTCTCTCACTTCGATGTGTCACAAAAAGAGGTTGGGAATTCAAAATCTTCTCAACTCCAGACATGATAGTGTCTCCGAAATCCTTCAAATCATCCTTACTAACAAAGGAGAGCTGTGCAGATAGAGCTTCATGTACAAGTTTTGGTGAAGGAATTTGAACTGGGGTAGGTTCAGGTTCTGGTTCCTTCTCAGGGACAAGGATAGAAACGGAATTTAACAGAAACAGGGAGGAAAGATCAAGCCATGTGGAAGTAACATACTAAGATTCACTCACATCATAAAAGATAGAGAATTTTTTTTGAGTGTCCGTAGGACTAGACTCAGCCGGATGTGATTCTTCATCAGTCTCAAGATTTTGGGTTTCCTCCCCCTCAACAAATGCATCCTTTTCAGGACTCAGAGGCTTAAGATCTAATTCTAAATCTACATGTGCATCTTTAAGTACCTCAATCATCTCCTGTATAGCCAACTGAAATGCTATCTCTATCCTCTCTCCAGAAGAGGGTATTATCTCAAGAACAGGTTGTTCCTCTAGGATATCTTCCAGATTTTTTCTTTCCATAACAGGGAGTTGTTCCAGATTTGTTTTTTTTCACAGCATGGAGTTCTTCTATTATAGCCTCTTCCATGGCTTGCTTTTGAGATTCTGTGACAACTTCTTCTGTTTTATCCTCGGATTGGATTTCAAGATTTACATCATATCTAGGGGAGGAGGTTCTTTTTCAACAACAACAGGAGTAATAATAGACATTTCTTCCTCAACAACAACTTCTTCCCTATGAGGTACATCATCATCATCATCTTCTTCTTCTAAATACCACCAAGTTCATCTGGTTCCAAACTAGGATCATTAATGTCTTTCAGCATTGTTGGATAATCCACAAGATTAAACTTATCATAAATCTTATAGTTGTCTTCCACCCACTCCTTTTCCCAAGGATTATAGTTTATTTTCATTTTTTTGATGATGGGTTTAGAGAGACAACACTAGCAATCCACAAGCACTTCTTCATTGGGTACAACTACTCCTTTGGCAACAAGCATGGCTAAAATCAGCCGAGAGTAGAATAGAGAGGTGGATTTGGATATAACCTTGATCATTTCACACATATGGTGAATGATTTACTTACACAGGTTGATTTTTATCCATTATTCATAAGATGAATCAAGAACACATTTTGGCACATTAATACAGAAAATTCACCTTTCCTCGGACTAACAAAATTTTGAAAAAACAAAAAAAACATCCTTGTTTCCCCATCAGGTTCAGTAGTTATGGCCCTTCTCTTGGTTCCTTTCCCAGTTAGGGTTTTTAGAGCATCTTCGAGGTAAAAGAAATCAGTTGTAGGTGGGGGTTCTCTCTAATAATCATCACAAATTCCTTCTTCAGGTATCCTAAGGCATGCAACCCATAACCTTGATGAGAAGGAACATCTTTGGCTATTAATCCAACTCCTCACAACAAATCATTCACTAGAGTCAAAATAAAACTTTACGTAATGATAGAACTGAGAAACTAACCTTGGATAAATGGGTATATTCTCCTTTGAGAACCATTCTAACTAGACTTGTTGTCTTAACACTTTCAGGACTAGAGATTTTATAGACAAGATCCATTCAATGCAAATTTCATTCTCAGGAACAACACGTCGATTTACCAAGTTCGGGTTCAACGGTCCTTCCGGAGTAAGATTAGGTGCTATCTTCTTTTTCTTCGAGCGTCCCTTCTCAAGTGTAGATGAAGAAGGTCTCTTCATTCTTGGAATTCACCGAAGTGTGAGAGAGAAATAGGTTTTCATGTTTGAAAGGGTTCGAAACGAGTGAGTAGGGAAAAGTCCGGGTGAAGAACCAAGTGAAACTCTTTGTATTATCATTTGGGAATGTCAAATGTCACAAAAACAAAAATGCGGGAAAGTAAAAGAGGTGAAGTAAAAAATTTCATGATATGGGTTTAAAGAAATTCATAAATAATTTTCACGGTGAGACAGCAAGTGGTCATCATGGTGAGACAGTGATCGGTCATTATGATGTGACGGTGAGTGAAATTTTCAGTGAGTGTTACGATGAGAGAGTAAATGTCATACCGTAATTACAAAGTGCTAACGGTGAGACCGTAAACATGAGAGATAGTAACTTAGAAACTGTAATCATTTAACAATAAAGTAAAACATAGTAATATATTGAACAGTAAGACAAGTAAGATATCTATTTGAGATTTATGATGCCCAGATCTTTTATGATGTAGTCCATTCTCTCAGAATTTAATGGTTTAGTGAATATATCAGCAAGTTGATATTCTGTACCAATGAATTCCAAGGTGATATCACCTTTTTGATAATGATCTCTCCAAAGCGATGTGTTATATCAATTTGTTTTGTCCTAGAATGTAAAACATGATTTTTTAGATGTTAATAGCACTTGTGTTGTCACAATTTATTAGTACATGTTTGAATTGATATCCATAATCTAGTAATGTGTGTTTCATCCAAAAATATTTTGCACAACAACTGCCAGCAGCTATGTATTCAGATTCTGTAGTAGATAATGCAATAGAGATTTGTTTCGTACTACACCATGAACTAGTGACTTTCCTAAAAAGTGACATGTTCCAGAGGTTCTCTTTCTATCAAACTTACATCCACCGAAGTTAGCATCAGAATAAACAACTAGTTCAAATGATTTTACTTTATGATAGAACAATCCTAGATTGGGTGTATGCGTGAGGAATTTGAAAATTCTCTTTACAACATTCAAATGCGATTATTTAGGATTTTCATGAAAACGCGCACACATACACACACTAAACATAATGTCAGGACGGCTAGCAGTTAAGTAGAGTAAACTTCCAATCATTCCTCTATAAGTGGTATGATCAACCTATTTTCCTTCTTCAACAAGATCCAACTTACAGGTGGTACTCATGGTAGTGTCACTACTTTTAGTGATATCCAATCCAAAAATGTTTTAGAAGATCTATAGTGTATTTAATTTTAATTAAAACAATTCCATTATTATTTTGAATGATTTGAAATCGAAGAAAGAATTTTAGTTCACCCATTAAACTCATTTCAAATTTGTTTTGCATCATTTTAGAAAAATCAATACATAATGAATTCTTTATAGATCCAAAAATAATATCATCTACATAGATTTGAACAAAGAAAACATCATTAGAAATTCATTTTATAAAGAGGGTAGGATCATCTATTCCTTTTGTAAACCCTTTGAAAATTAGAAATGTACTCAATCTGTCATACCATGCTCTTGGAGCTTGTTTTAATCCATATAATGCTTTTGATAGATTGAAAATATGATTAGGAAAATGAGGATTTTTAAATCCAGGGTGTTGTTCAAAAATGACATCCTCGGCTATATACACATTTAAGAATGCACTCTTAACATCCATTTGATATAGTTTGAAATTCAGATTAGCAACATAAGAAATTAGGATTCTGATGGCTTTAGGTCTGGCTACTGGAGAAAATGTCTCCTTATAGTCAATTCCTTCTTCTTGACTGTAGCCTTGTGCAAATAATCTATCCTTGTTCCTAACTATGTTTCTAGCTTCATCAACTTTATTTCTAAACCCCCATTTAGTGCCTATGATGAATGTTTCCTTAGGTCTTTAAACAATTTCCAAACATTATTTCCTTCAAACTGATTAAGTTCTTCTTGCATATCCATTACCCAAAATTCATATTTGATGACATCATCAATGTTTTTAGGTTCATGTTCTGACAAGAAGGCTTGATGTCTAACCTAATTTCAAAGAGAATCTCTAGTTTGTGTTCCTTTCACTAAGTCTCCTACAATAGTATCTAAGGGATGGTTTCTAAGGGTTATAACCATTCTAGAAAAAGAGGGAATAGTGATTTCAAGTTCTACAACATATTGTTGTTCATTATGTCTTGATTAAAGAGAATTTCCATTATTGGATGTTTTCACATATTTCTTCACAGAGGAATTTTAGGATTTTGAGTTGTTGTTCAAATTTGTTACATCATAATCTAGATTTTCTAGGATGGTTCTAGTCTCATGTGGATCTATTTCATCAAACTTGATATGAACAAATTCTTCAACACATTTAGTTCTCTTATTTAATGCTCTATAATCTTTACTTAATATTGAGTAACCTAGTAAAATTACTTCATCAATTTTGGATGCAAATTTGTCAAGATTATCCTTAGTGTTTAGAATAAAGACTTTGCAACCAAAACTCTAAAGTAATTAACCATAGGCTTCCTATTGTTCAAGAGTTCATATGGAGCCTTTTTGAGAATTTTTCTAATGAAGACACTATTAATAATGTAGCATGAAATATTAACAGCTTCAACCCAAAAGTAAATAGGTAATTCATAATCACTAAACATAGTTATAGAAATTTTTTACAAGGGTTTATTTCATCTTTCTATATCTCCATTTTGTTGAGGTTCTCTAGGGGTAGAGAAATTGTGACTATAAATATTTTGTGAGCAAAAGGATTCAAACTCTTGATTTTCAAACTCATGGCCATGATCACTTCTTAAAGATTTAATTTTAAGGCCACTAAGGTTTTCTATATACTTGGCAGAATTAGTAAAAATGGATCAGGCTTCACTTTTGTGAGCCATGAAAAAGGTCCAGGTATATCTAGAGAAATCATCTACTAGAACATAAACATAGTGCTTCCCATTTAAACTAGAAACTCTAGATAATCCAAACAAATCCATGTGAACCAATTCGAGAGGTTGAGAAGTAGAAACTTCTTTCTTTGGTTTGAAAGAGATTTTATGTTTTTTCCCTTTTGACATGGATTACACACTTTTTCATTTTGAAACTCATGTTTGGGTAAGTATTTAACTTGGCCTTTTTTAGTTAGCTTTCTAAGGGAGTGAATGTTACAATGTCCTAGTAACCTATGCCCGAGCCAAGATTCATTATGAAATACACTTAAGCATTAATTTTTTTGAGAATTTAAGGAATATAAATTAACAAAATAAACTTTATCATTCCTTGATGTAGAGAATACTAATTTATCTTTAAAAATAAAGACATTACATGAATCATTTTAAAATTTAACATGATATCAATCATCACATAATTGTGAGATTATAAGATGATTATATTTTAAGCTATTAACAAACAGTACTTTAGAAATTAAAATCGAATTAGAGTTACCAATATGTTCTAAGCCAATGATCTTCCCTTTGGAAATGTCACCAAATATGACATGTCCTCCATATACTTTTATCAGATTCTTGAAGAATGAGTAGTCTCCTATCATGTTCCTTGAACATCCACTTTCCAAGTACCATAGATTCTTGCTGGTTATCTTTAAGCAGATTTCCTATAACATGATCAAGTAAAGATCGATTTTGGTACCCATAATTGTTTGGGTCATGTAACATTAGTAATAATTGTTTAAGAACCCATATTTGTCTCGTAGGTTTCCAATAAGAAATATGTAAACTGTTTGAAAAATAAAGTGTATTCGGTCCACAAAAACATGAAGCAGTAGAGTATGTATCATGACACAAGCTTGATGAGTTGTTTCCAGAACTGGGAACAAAATTATGTGTCCTTGACATGGAAATAAAATTCATTATTCTAAGGTTTCATTTACCATGTTGATAACGAATTCCAGTATTGTATTTAGGGGAAATTTTTTTTCTAGAATTTGGGTAAGGGTATTTTTACCATTAGTAAACTTTTCTAAGTCACATTTTAATTTATCATTAGACATTTTTAATTCATTTTTTCTTTGATAAGTTGAGAATTTTCCTCCTTTTCAGTAGTAAGTTCAGATTTAACATTTTTAGTGAGAGAATACTATTTCTTTAATGATTTATATTTATCTTTTAATTGATCGCATGACTCTTCAAACATGTTACAATATTCAAACATTTCTTCATTAGTCATATTTTCAGAGTCACTTTCCTCTTCAGAATATTATGAATTATGCATAGAAGAGTTCAGTGTTACCTCAGATGTTTTTTTTCATAAAACACATATTGGATTTGTTATCATGTTCATCATGTGATGTCCTTGAGTTTCTTGAAAAATCCTCATAGTCACTCCAAGTTTCATTCAATGAATTTTTGTACTTCTTGACCTTATCCTCATACTTCTTATTATATATGAGCTTTGGAAAGTCATCCTTTATATTTAATTTTCACTTATATTCATAGCATACAATTTCATCAGTTTTTTCATTTCTTTTCCAGTCCATTTTTCACTTCCCTTTTTGATCATACTTTCCCTTGATGTTAGGATTTCTGAAAAAGTTCTTCTTTTTGTAAAAACACTTGAATATCTTGGCCAGTTGAGCCAACTCCTCATTACTATCAGGTCATGATTGTTTAGTGGTGGAACATTCTATAGGAGCATCCCGTTTCCCTTTGTCTTTGTGCATTGAGAAGGTAGTATTGAATTCTATAGATTTACTCTTTGGTTCATCCTACTCTTCTTTGTTGACTTTCACCTCTTCTTCATGCATCATTAGTTTCCCAGTGAGTTCTTTTACAGGTAGCTTGCTGATATCTCATGATTACCTTATTGAGATAGAGGTTCCCCTACATGTGTCTGGTAGACATCTAAGGATTCTCATGATCTGTTCTTTGGTAGTGACTTCTCTTCCAAGAGAAATCTTTGTGTTGAAAATCTCATTGAACCTAAAATACATGTAAGAAATAGGCTCATCAGGTTTCATCTCAAACTTATTAAATTTTATAGTATAAGTACTAAGTCTCATTTCCTTTACACTATATGTTCCTTAATGTGATATAGACAAGTTATCCCAAATTTCATGGGAAGTTTTACAAGCATAAATCCTATTAAATTCTTCATCTCCTAAGGAATAGTATAAATCATTCATGTCTTTACAATTGTTATTGTAAGCCAGTTTTTTAGGATCATCCCATGTAATTCTATCAGTCATAGGATGATTGTATTCATCTGTAATTAATAACCCAATTTCAAAGCTCATAAAATCTAGATGCATTTTCATTATGATTTTCCATTGAGAATAGTTGGTTCCATTAAAGAATGGTGGTCTGTTGGTTGCAGCACCTTCCAATCTATTATCCATAGTAGCAAATTACTTTAAAAGAGCTAGAAATTTAGAATTAACAGAAATTTATAGATCTTTAAAGTACAACTCCAATCACAATTGAGAATGATTACACAGAGTCCTAATAAAGAACCCTCTGATACCAAATGTTGTTCGGAGTAGTTCACTCAAGAGGGGATGTGTGAATTGAGTGACTATAAAAAATTTTGTTTCAAAAAAATTATTATTTTAAAGGAATTGGTTTCCCCAATAATAGATACAGCCCAAATAATCAAGGTTATACTATTATAAGAGTTTGACTATTTAAACAACTTCTTAGAAGATTGATTAGTTCTCAGTAATATTAATATGTATTATAAATATTACTTTTGATGTTATCTTACCAAGAAAAATCCTTTATAACTTCTTTCCAAGACTAACTATTAAAGTGAAATAAGTATTTCTAGATTATGCAATAAAGTAGTAAAATAGAGAATACTAAATTTAAATGGCACGAAGGATATAAAAAAAGTTGTTCAGTCTCAAGCTGAGACCAAATCCAATACACTTGGTGATCACCTGCCACCAAGCAGTTTATATAAATAAATGTTGATCCACACCCTGGATCGGGTTTAACAACAGTATATAGATTTTCCAGGTCACATAGGTACCTCTTCCATAGTTTTCATGGGTAAAAAAAACAATAACCAGGATACACAGGGACCTCTTCCACAGTTTTCGTAGGTAAACATAATTATAGAGTTTGGTGTAGGGATTTAGAAATCCTTAAGTTTAGCACAGGAGTCTGTGTGTGTGTGGAATATACAGAGTACACACACTGCTCAAAAATATATGTAAATAAATCAATAAAATATAGTAGATCTGAGTTTAGAATGCTCTTGTGATTTGAATTGAAGCTCTAGATCCCTTCGATTTAGCAGAAGTGTTTCTAAGCCCTTCTCTGGTTTTTGTCTTGAAAAACAGAGTGTCATGATTCAGCTTGTGTTCTCCATGAGCTTTAGCAATGTGAAGATTCTCTCTAGATTCCAGTGTACTTCGTATGTTCTTAAGCAGTATCGGATTGCATGCATGTGAAAATGGTTTCTTTGAAAATCTTGAAAAAAGAGTTCTTCGTGGTCATGTTCACACGCCTTTTTTCTATTTAGTATCGCACTCTATTGTCGTTGGTCACTTTCTACTCTTTATCTTCGAATGCATGAGATTTAACCGACAGGTTCCATGTGTTTTCTGCCTCATACCTCGCACTATTTCTACAAAGAAACATTAATTATTTCAGTGCATTAATGGCATAAAATATGACCGTTCAAC
Source organism: Viscum album (assembly GCA_963277665.1). NCBI lineage: Eukaryota > Viridiplantae > Streptophyta > Magnoliopsida > Santalales > Viscaceae > Viscum > Viscum album. The sequence continues at coordinate 514,706,568 of OY728145.1, forward strand.
ATTAAATTGAAAGGCGAAAAAATAGTTTCAGAAACAGTTTCACAGTAGGTTGGGAAAATGGTGTCTCCTTCACGGTGTCTGAGTGTCACAGTGTCTGGGAGTCACGGTCTGAGTTTCACAGTGTCTTGTCTTCACGGTGTCATGGCCATGGTGTCTCGGTCACGGTGTCTTGTCTTCATGGAGTCTTGGCTTATGGTGTCTGTTCTTTATGGTGTCTGGCTAACTGTGTCTGGCTTCATGGTGTCTGATCTTTACGGTGTCTGGATAACTGTGTCTGGCTTCACGGGGTCTTGGCATATGGTGTCTGATCTTTACGATGTCTTGTACTTAGGCAAATAATAGTATTCAGACTTAAAAAAATATGCATAAATTGGATTGAGCGTAACCATTATAAAGTGTGACTGAATTTGAAACATAAATACACATGATTGAATAAGATGTGTGACCATTAATGTGATTTTGGATTGTTAAATAGATTTGTGATAATTAAAGAGATTTGTGATCATTAAAACATGATTAATACATGAGGATTCCAACAAAAACATTCCTTACCTTGACTCATAAACACTTTGAAGTGCTTATTCTATCAAAAGTACCAAATCCAACATCATTATTATTGTTCTCAATGAGATGATATTCAAGAGGTAAAATCCTCCATCATTCTCTTTTAATTTTAGTTATTTTCTTATTATCTTCTCACCTACCCTATCCAAAAGAGGAATTATAAATTCATTATATTATATATATATATATATATATTATTTTATTATTTCAATGTAATATCCATCATAAAACCTAATCTCCTCTCATTTTATTCAAATAAAAGAAAAAACATCAATGATTTGTTGATTCACTACCTTCTTGGATGAAGATATTTCATGTTCCATTATAACTATAATGGATTATAATAAAACCATTAATATGGTTAATCCATATTTTAATATTCTTATTTAAAATATTTAATTTTTTGAATCCAATTTAATAACCTAATATTTAATAGAATTAATCGATTATGATGTGGATAAAAAAACCACAAAAACATATTTTTTATGTCATTCACATTTTATCAAATGAAACATCCTTATAAAAAATTGAAATAAAATACTATTTAATATTTTTTTATGTTTGATAATAAAATATTATTTCACTTTTGGAGAATTATTCTCATTTTATATGATCTCTCAATATTTTATACATGTGAACTGACCAAGAAAAATAAAAAAAATGAACACTATCAGAATAACAAAATTAAACACTAAAAATCATTGAAACAACCATGAATGAACATAATAAAATTATATTTAATCGAATATATATATATATATATAATGTTCTTTATTTACAAATTAATTAATCTAATTTTATTATTCAGTTTAATATGTGCATGTGAATAACAAATCCGTGCATAAGGTAAGGGAATTCTCAAATCCAACTCCCTTTATTTGGGTTATTCCTCTTTCATGAAAAATTTCATTTTCGATGTTATGTTAATTTTACTCAAATATAATATACATTTTTATAATAATTATTTTAAAGGAAATACTTTTTTACAACTTTTTTTATGAGAAATATATTTAATATCCAAAAGAACCCTTTTTTCTAATACACGGATTGACTCATCATTAGACGGTTTCTTGTTCACTCAAGAATGATGATTCATATACCATGTATTTTTTTCTTTTTAGTTTTTCAAACCTGTAGATTATCCATGAATGTTTAATTTAAGAAATTTTTATGAAACCCAATCCTTTCCAAGGGTAATTTGTTTACCACACTTATTATATGTTATATGATGTAAGCATGAAAATATAAATTATATCATGTGATGGGTGGGCTAATAATTTTATACCCATATGATTTATTGTGTAATGTGATATATGTAATAAAATGGTTTTAAATATTCATAAAAATTATGGTAGATATTCACTTAATGATGATGTTATGATTTTGAAATATGTTATAAGTTGACATGATACTATCTTTGTGCACAACTATGTGTGGTTTTTCACCCCTAAAACATGATGTTTATTTTTATGTAATATATCATTCTATGACATTATCTAAGGCATAAAATCATGATTGTCATTATGATCCTATAAATATGTCAAGATGATGATGTCTATACTCATCCATGTTTTATTGATTCATATGTTTATTCATTATCTTACAAGAATTTTATATCACCCATTTGTTGCATATTTATCTTTAGGTGACTATATTCCGAAAGGAGAAAATTATATTTAGTAGGATAAATAAGAATAATTTTTTAAAAATATTTACATTATATTATGCATAAGTGAGGTATGGTCTTAAATTTACCATGTTACTAAACTTGTGGAACCAAGATCATAACAATTTTATGTTATTTATCTAATATATATATATATAAGTCATGTAAGAAAAGTAGTATTTCTAAATTGGGATTTATATAATAGGTTATATAAATTGGGAATTAATATTTGATAATGATACTAAAACCCCTTAGGATAAGACTATGTATATGAAAACATCAATGAATCTTTTTATAGAAAAAATGTTAAACATCGGGATCCCATAAACAATTCCTTAGGAATTAATAACAAAAAATAAATAATATTTATCTATTTACATAACTTTTTAAAACCTGTCATGTTTTATAAAATAGAGGGAACAAGGAGAAACTAGGCCATCAACCCATGTGGTGGACAATGAGATGATTTTCTGAATGATATGTCAAATTCCATGGGATGTTCTGTTCAAAATTTTATATTAATTATTACACAACTATCTCAAAATTTTAACATTTACATGAACCAACTGGAATTTACACCTCCAGTAATAAAGGAGATACTATCTGTGGATTCCTTTACATAGAAATGACCACTTATATTTAGTGGATCTTATAATCCACTCATTGTAGAATAATGGGTTAACTAAATGGAAAATATATTTTATATTATCTATTATTATGAGAAGGAGAAGGTGAATATGTATGACTATCATTTAGATGGAGATGATTCTCAATGGTGAACATCGATAAAGAACACCAATAAAAATGAGGAAATGAAAGAGATGGAGTGGGAATACTTTAAGAAAATATTTATGACAATGTATTTAACTTAAACTCTTTATATAAAGATGAAGAGAGCTCATAGAGATGTTCCAAAAGGAATGTGAATCTGATTGATATTATGAAGAAATCTTCACATGTATTGCAAGGTCTTCAATGTGTTTGGTTATCGATAATGATGGAAAAAGAGATAGATTACATAGTTGTTTAAAACCATTCATTAAATACTATCTTGATGTCTATGAATTTTGCAGTTATGAATTAGTGGACTAATGTTATATTAAAGTGGAGATATAGTTTGGAGAATAAACCCATGATTATTGAAATAAGAGAGTTGCATTTTTATGGGTCTAATAAAAAAGGAGGAATGTGGATTGAACCACAAATTTCTAAAAAATGTGAGATGAAAGATAATGGGAATTTCATGAAATGGAATGGTAAATTCATAATGTGTAGAAAAAAGTCCAAAAACTTGATTAATATCTATGTGATTGGAGGAAAATGTGTAAAATTATTGAGGTCGGTCAGAATGGCCTGATGTCCTTCTTTTTTTAATATTTTTGATAATCCACCATTCAAGGGGTGAGGCGGAACCCTTGCAAGGCCTAAAGGCTTAGAGACCATTACAAGACTCGTAGGTCTTAGAGGGAATCACCTAGATAAGACCGCATGGAACTGCTCCACCCCAGTATATGTCATGATATCAGCACTCCGCCTTTATAGGGATGTTCGGCTAGATGTCCTTTGCAATGTTGCACATGCCTAGTACCGATGGAAAAGCCACACCCTCTCATTCTTTCAAATCCATTAAGCACTGCCCTAGTGAATGCGCCTACCATGAATCCTAATCTGAAGCCTTGCTCATTTTTTTTCAAACATGTACATCTTAATTGAAGTGGCCTAAAATACTTGGGGTGGCCCAAAGGCCTTAAGGTTGCCCGAAGGCCTTGAGAATCAACTTGCCTGAAGGCCTTGGGTGGCCTGAAATCCTTGTTAGACCCGAGGCCCAAACCATTTTCCCAAAGGCCCAGATGGGTGAATAGTTCTAGCTGATACAATATACAACAATACCTACAAGAGTTCCTTCTATATTTCCTTCTACGGTGCCTACTACAATGCCTGCTACAGTACTGTCATAGTACCCCCAGAAATACACCTCCGCTCAGATTTGATCTTGGGTCTCTTGGATTCACCTATAAAGTCCCCACCAACCGGGCTGAGAACCACCCATGGTTCGATGCTACAATTATAGGGAGCATGGTAATTAAGAAATATAGTGCACTAAACCTCAAGTCCTTAAGGTTAATCAACATCGAAATCCTCAAATGTGGATGGAGTAGTTGAAAGATTATTCCATTAATACTGATGATGTTGATCAAGAGAATGAATTCATACAAGGTACACTTCTTATTCACACAAGAATGAAAAAAAGTCATAATTGATTCTAGATCTACACATTCCATAATTTCTTTCAAAGTTTTTATAACCATTGAATCAATGTCCCATAATTATGAAGTAATGATATGCATAAAAAAAGTGATTAAATCATTGTAACCTATGTATTGGACGCTTATTTAGTTATCGAATGTTAGATGATTCTTCCATTGAATATCACAGTGCAAACATATGTGTTATTCAACGCAATAATTGGAATGGATTGTATCTCACTATATATAGTACGAATCCATTATTGAAAAAATGAAAACTCTTTTCACATTATGACCCATCTGAGGATCCTATACAAATGTAAGGAACACCAGGAATATCTTTTAGAAAATCCTTCAATGGTATGGGTATTGATACCCTATGATAAATAATACCTCACTCAAATGATTGAGTCAATAGAAGGTATCAACATAGAGTAAATTCCCAGTGTGAGGGAATACAATGATTTATATTCCCAAGATGTACCTGGAAAACACCCATATCCTGAGGTAGAGGTCTCAATTGAATATATAACCTAAGAAACACATATCTCAAAATGTCTTAGTCGGATGAACCCTATTCAACTGGAGGAGTTAAAGAAGAAGTTTCATGAGAACATGGTTGAAGATATTATTTTTCCTAGAGATTCACCTCAGGGTGTGCTAGTTCTCTTTGTCATGAATATGGATGGATCAATGTGGTTGTGTATCTAATAATGATAGCTCAAACAGATCCACAAATGATCTAGTATCATCATCTATAGATTGATGACTTGTTTGATCATATATTAAGAGATTAATACTTCTCAAAAGGATTATATTTGTTCTATATGTACTAAACTATTGTTGAAGAAGGAATATATTGATAAGAGTGATTTTCATACAATGCATGGGAGATTTACGTTTCTTGGGATGCTCTTTAGACATAGTATTTCCCTGAAATTTTCATTGATTTGATGAATGGAGTCTTTAGACACTAACATGATTTTTTTTGTTATTTTTTATCGATAACATTATCATCTACATAAATAAAAAGCGGGATCATTAAGAACATATAATGATTTTTATTGGCGATATTAATGATTTAGATAATGCATGACATGGTTAGAAAGAGTGACATTTGGATGCAGTAAGTCACATTATCTAGACATGTAATCACAACTGATGGAATTTTAGTGTACCCTTAAAAAAATGTAATTGAAAAATAAAGCAGACCCACTAGTGTCAAGTAAATCCATAGAATTTTTGGTTTTTTTGTTCACTAACATTATTCTGTGGTAAATTTTTCAAGACTGTCTAGCCCACTAAATATGTTAATAAGGAAATGGATAAATTATGTTTGGATAAGATTATGTGATGCAATCATTATGGGTTTATGAATAGGTAATAACTACAAATGTAATCACGCTATCAACAATAAGATAATTTCTTTTGATATATATTTATTATTCGATGAAAGTCTTGTCACGTGTGATCATAGTGAATGAAAAGTGATTGCCTAAGAATTTTGACAGTTTAGGATCCATGATCAGCACTACCTGACCCATGATCTAGAGCAATTAGCTATGATTTTTTCCTGGGAAATATCATAACACAATGTCTATGTTCTTATGTGTGACATATATACCAATCATAATATTCAAAATTATATATTATCATAAAGTATATCAATGTGTGTAATCAAATATATTTGGAGAAAATCAAGGATTATATTTCTCTATTCACTAATAACTGGGAAAAAACTAGGAAATTGATCATATTAGAATAAAAGATACTGCTACTCTATCAATGATGGGGACTGCGAAAGAACCTATTTTAATGGATATGAAAATGATGGATTATGAAATTATAATGCCATGGAATACATCATTCCTTTATCAAATTATTTCCAGACTATCTATCTATGAAATGATTAATGTGTCCCAAATGGATGATATTGAGTAACAAAAGAAATCAAATGCAGTAAAGGAAGGAAAACTACATGAGTTCCAAATCAATGATGATGATTTAATTAATATAAGAATGATGATATAGGTTACTTCATCACCTAAGATAAATAATGGTCAATTGGATAATTCACACAACTCATCTTTATCAATCCATCTTGGATGTACCCATATTTAACATGATATTCGTTAAAACTTCTTGTGGTCATATCTCAAGATATTTAGTATGTAAAAAAGTTAATGTAGAGTGAATTAAGTCCAAATGGAAGATGAAACCATTTCCAATACCCACTGTAAAATGAAAGAATGTCACTTTGAAAATTTTCACTCATGTCCCGATGAAATCCGAAGGATATATTGTGGCATGGGTTGTGGTTGATCAACCCACAAATATTTTCGACATTTTCACTATTGTGAAAGATATGTCAGTTAAAAAACATTCCATGATATATGTGAAGGAATTGTAAAGGATTTATGGGGTTCTAATTTTAATGACATCTGAATGTGATCCACGGTTCACATCTAAATTTTTTCAGAATTATTTAATTTCATTTTATTACTAAATTTAATGGAACTATGTCCTATCACCCCAAAGTGATTTCCATTCTTAAAGGATTATTCAAACACTCAAGGAAATTTTGAGACCCTAATAAGTAGAATTAAAAGGAGGATGGGATCAGAATCTTCAATTTTTTGAATTATAATATAATAGTAGTTTCAACTTGAGTATTCTAATGGATTCATATAAATCAATGAATGGAAAGCGATGTAGAACACTAACATATTGGTAAGAATGTGATGAACATAAAATCCTTCAACCTGATCCTGTGAAAGAGATGACCAAGAAAGTTCTAGTCATCTAACAACACGAAAAATCTACATCAGAGTTAGAGAACAAAATAAAACCATATATCGAATAGAGAATCCAATAAAAACATTATTCTCATAATAAAATAAATATATAAGATGTATGTAAAGAAATTATTCAACCTATATTGATTGAATAGTAACCTAACCATTAGAATTGTAATATGACTATTAGGAATTGTAACAGGACCAATATAATAGTAGCCACAACTATTAATGTATATATAAAATTTAGGAATATTATAAATGAAAATATGATATATTTATTTCATGTTATAAGTAAATGAATGTCTAGAAATGATAAATTAGGTTTTTGTATTTTTTTTATAAAACATAAATACTTATTTGAATTTTTATAATTAATATAATTATTGGAATGAATATTTATTTTCATATAATATATTCAAATTTTAATTTTATGTTGTATAATTAATATAGCGTAATTATATGAGAACATAATTCATTTTTCAAACTGTCAAAAAATTGATTCTAATATAAAAATCAGTATTTTTCATATCAATGATGATTTTATTTATAAATTAACGTTCCCATAATTCAAAAATTATTTTCATATGTTTTAATACATTTATAAAATCTACACCTTCATATATGGATAGGGAAATTTTTTGGGATTTTATTAAATTTTTTAATATTTTGTGAATAATAAAATATATAAATTTACTCTATAAGCTATATAAATGAATTTTAGAGTCATGGATGGGGTATGGAAGATGAAAACTCTATAATCCAGAATCAATAATCATTATATAAAAAACTATGGTGATATTTATCTAAACAATTCGTATTCTTGAACCAAAATAATAAACTACTGAATAGAATAATAACAAATACCCATCTCTTATCCTTATAAACACCTCCCCCACCAACTCCACTCCTCACATTATCCAAGCCTTGTATCTTTTCTATATTATTCAAATTTTCCTTATAGATAATCTTACCATCATCTAGGGTTTATTTATGTAAACAAAATACCAAACCCATGTTCTTTTAAGAGGTTCTCAAGGAGAACCTATTCAAGGGGTAAAATCCCCCATCAATATCTTTTAATTTCAATACTTTTTCTAATTTCTCATCCCAATAACTATAAAAATATGTATTATAATTAAAATATCATATATATATGTATACTAGAATTTTATTATGTTAATGGAATATCCATCATAAAAACTCTTCTCCTTTCATTTTATTTAATAAAAATGAAAACGACATTTGTGATGCGTCGATTTTCCACCTTCATTGACGATGAGCTTTTATTTTCTAAAACCACCTTCGAGGTTGGTTATAAATAAATTATTATTTAAAATATATATTTTAATACTGATATTTTTAATTTTTCAATGTTGTGAATCTAATTGAAAAATATAACATTTAATAAATGATATCATTTCATGATATATGGAAAACCTGATAAAAAAACAAAATCGATTTATCATTAATGCGTTATCAAATTAATAATAATCATATAAAAAATTGATATTTAAGAAAATTTAGAATTTTAAAATGTCATATTAAATATTGAATTTAAATTTAATAGAATTATTATCATTTTACAAGACCTTCCATACTTGTATACAAGTTAACATATCCTGAAAAGAGAGAAAAAGAACACTCTAAGAATGAAGAAATTGAACTCTATAACTCCTAAATATAGCCATAAAAACTTAATAAAATTATAATAAATAAAATGCACATATAAAATTTTCTTCATTTAGTAATTAATGTATATAATTTTTTATTTATGATATTATTTGTAAGCACAGAATGCCTCCAGACAACATGTATAAGGATTCTTGATCCCAACTTGCTGTATTTGGGTTATAAATATTTCATATAGGATTTTAGTGTGGATATTCCATTAATGTTCCTTAAATATAATTTAATTTTTAATTAATATTCCATTATAAGATATATATTTTTCAATATTGGTTTTATTACCAATGTATATATATATATTCAAAAAAACATTTCTAAACAAATTTCTTAACTCTTTTTGAGGTGTTTTTTTCTTCACTAAATATTGATGACTATTATATAATGTATGTGTTGCCTTTTTATTTTGGGAATAAAAGTTTATTCTAGAATTTATTGTTTATTAAAAACATATGAATCTTATTTCTTTTTATGTGTTATTTCATGACTGTATATTTTATATGATTTATGTGGCATGCATGATTATGTAAATGTTATGATGTGAAAGGCGGGACTAGAATTATATATCCCTCCAATTCATTGGTTAATGTAATGTATCTAATCGTAAAATATGGAATATGTGTGAATATGATATTAAATTGTTTCATAATGATGATTTTATGATTAATCATGTTTTTTATACATGAACATGATGCTAGCTTTGTTCAAAACTATGTGTGGTATTTGACCACTAAGACATGATGTTTTATTTAATCCAATTATACATTACATTCCTTTTTCAAATGCTTCATCATGATTATTATGATTATACAATGATTATGTTATGATTATGATGACTACTATCACCCACATTTTATTGATTCATGTCTTCATTCATCCACTAACTATGATTTTAGATCACCCATTTATTCGATGTATTTCCTCAGGTGACTAAATGTACTAAAGAAAAAATGAGATAGAAGATGATAAATAAGTATATTATATATATATATATATATATAATTATGATTTATAATTCATAAATGATTTATGTTCCTAATGAACCCAATATTCAACACCATTGGATCTTAGTTTATCACACTTTTATTTTGTTTTTCTAAAAAATGAAATAGAAGTATGGTATAAATAGTAAGGTTGCTATATTATGCCATTCGATAATACGAACGTAATCTCACCCATCAGTCCCTAATATTTGTTTAACTCTAAAAAAAATAAATTATATAAAATTAAAAATTCAACTAAAATACCCATTTAAGAAGTAACATATCTGTCTTACATAAATCGATGTAAAGGTTATGAATAAAGAAAGAATAATGAATGACTTACACATTCTTAAAATTTTACAATTTGTTTATAATATAATTAGATTAATTTATAATTTTTTTAATGATTTAGTTAAAATTAGTCTCAAATCTACCACATAACACCATATTAGAAATTCATTTGTCTGATAATTGAGTTTTTATTCTTCAAAGGTACAATACTTTTATTTATTTTTTTCATGAATAGAACTCTATAAAATCTTAATGAATGATAAAAAATTTATAATGACAATATATAGTAACCTGAAAATTATCCATTTCAGTTTAGTTTATCCCATCCACCCTAATATCCCTCACTTACACCTCAAATTTAAAATATCAGGAAAAACACATAGTGAAGGCAATGAATGAATTACATTGGATTATAATGTGGATTATTAGTAAAAATATCATTGATGGATTCAATGTGATAAATAATGATTGATTTGAATTTATCATTAATTAATATGGGTTATATAAATTAAAATTCATCAATAATTCAAATACATGATATTTGTATAATCATTACGTAAACATGTTCCGATACATTTTCTAATAGGTTGTATTTCCCATAACCTCTCAACAAATATGATCTAAACTGAATGGATAGTACAGTGTATAAAATTGCATTTGGGATTGGAAAAAATATAGAATTATATAATCAGTCATGTCATGTAACAATAATCGATAATAAATCCACAATATTTTTAGAAATTCAATGTACAAAATGGATATGAAAGATCATTTACAGAAATCAATATATTCCCTCAAATCAGTATTTGTTAAAATAATACAAATATATCATTATAACAATTTGATTATTAATCATACTCATTCAATCACATTATAATTTAAATTAAAAACACGGTGTCATGTAAATCCTATGAAAATCATGTCTCCAAGAAAATTATAGTAAATTAAAAAGTCCATGTGTGGTCATGAGAATTCTATATTAAATATCAGCATTAAATTATAAACTAAATAGAGATTTAATAGATATTAAATTTAAGAATTAATTAACCATTATAATGAATCACTAGTCCTCCTCAATTTTTCTATAATTTCTTCTATAATTATTGTCCAATAATTATCACGGACATATAAAATAATATCATTCATCAAAGCACAATGACCATGTCACTAATTCTCAAAATTAATGTGGGGGATTGTCTTCCATCCAAATCTATTCCTAAAAAAATCAAATGAAATAAATTACAATAATAATTTTCTATACATAAAAAAAATGAAATATATTTCATTGTTTGATGAACATATTAGGCATTACGTTCGGACTACATCCACTAATTTAGTACCCACTCTCTTCCAATGATTGATGGTGGGTCAAATTTCAATGATAAAATAAAAAAACACCAATTTTTCACATCCTACATTCATTCATTATTCATTATTATTAATCCATAGATATAATAAACCAAATAAACACACAAATAAATTGGCCAAAACATTCATTGATGGAAAATGATAAATAATGGGTACACATTATTTCAGTTCTGCATGGAAATCATATTCAACATTTTAAATCTCATGCTATATGTATCATTCTTCAATGGAATAATAAAAAGAATACGATACAATTTTATTACATATTGACTAAATATAAAATTATACATCAATAAGAACTCTTCAGATATAATATAAGTTGTATTAATCTTGATTACATCAAAAAAATCCACATGTATCTCCTTAACTAATCCATTTATTAAGTGTTAAAATTGTTTAGGGACTTCAGGTTTTTCTCAGTAGATGAATATTCTTTTTATAATCATCTTCCAATGAGGAATAATAATTGGTTGAATATTAAAAATAATATTTGTGAGAATTAATTTTAAAATTTTGGAATAAAATAAGATTATAATGATTTTGAAAAAAAAAATTGTTTAGTTGGTTAGGATTCGATTTCATTTTTGGTGGAAGGTGTCTCTTAAAGTGGAATTACACTAAAAAGAAGTATGTATTCTGGATCCTCTATCTCCTCCTAAATTTTCAATACTTAGGTTATGTTTTAATTTATTTTCTAGATAAATATATATGGTTGATTATTTTTATTAATTTATGTCTGAAAGATCGTGGTACATTTTAATATTTTCCCATTTAATCAAATATTTATCTGAATCATAGTCATCTATCATTTGAAAATTATGCCATGAGTCATCATCATCACATTATATATCATCATAGTAGGTTTGTTAATGGATCTTGTGATTGTTTTTCTTGGTATATACTTCAACGATGGCCTTAACCTCTAAAACATCTCTTTAAAAATTGAAAGGATCCAAGGGGGAACCATTAACTTCTTTTTCCAATGAAGCTTCCTCCTTGTAATTTAGTCATTATAATCTATTTTGGATTCATAATGAATATCCATTAGTTTAGGAACCTATAGAACTATTAAATATCCATTCAATATATTCTATGAAAAAGTATTAATATCTTTAATCAATTTTTACTGGGGGTCCTTAGCATTGTAAACCACTTGTCCCTATAAATGTGATTAATATGTCCACATAGAATAATATAAAGTTGAATAAATCATAGAAAATAATTTCTTATTATTTTTTAAAACTAAATGGAATCTTTTATAGAAAACAAATTAAAAAATTGAATGAAATATTCTTCAATAATTGGAAATAGTTACATGTCACGACATGATTATAACATGGCCTTCCATCTACTAATTCATTTTTTATAGTGTATTATATAGGATGTCTTAGTTAATCAGAATTGATGAGATTAACAACTGATCATACACTATCCTCATTAAGTTATTTTATTTTTTAAATAATTCATTATTTTGTGAAAATAATGAAATTTTTATGAGTATTTGAATTGATTCTGAAACTAATCATAATCTTGAAGATTTGAAGAAAAATTTAATTAATGAATGTTATTGTGTATAAGAAATTATCCATATAGATTCATTCATGGAGATTCTTTATCAATTTTTTCTCAACCTAATGTATGCACTTAGTCATATGTGAAAATACCTTCTTCTACCCTGGATATGAATATCTATTGTACTAAATAATCACTTTGTACAGTGCACATCTAGAAACTCAGTTGAGAGATAATGATTATGGATAGATAAGCTAACCCATAGGTAAATACAATGAGTATTACACTGACCACAAATCCTCATATGATTAACATACGAAAAATATAAATTATTGAATTGTGATAAAGACTAGATTACTACCGTGATATATTCCTCGGGTCAGAAACACATAATCATGAGTATAAGAGTTCATAGTGGACAATAAAAAAGAAAGAGGGATATAGATGAAATGGGAAAATTATTGGATATAAAAAATGAATAATTAGTTACATGAGAAAAGGGATATGAATCTAAAAACCACAAAAAACTATTTTAATAGTATAATCCTACTCTTTCAGGTCGATACCAACAATTCCCAAATATGGTGAAAACCCCAACTATTTTTAGGGGATATATTCCAATATATATCATTGTTCTTGACAAAAAATTCATGATTTTTCCACGACTTTGGTAAAAAATTCTGTTTTTAAAAAAAACTGAATCTTCAAAAAAAATCACCCTTCCATTTGGTTTGGATCACATTATTCTATAAATAAAAATAATTTGATTATTCACCATACAAAATATCATTTTTATTATTTGTATGTTTCATTGATATAAGGTTTTTAAAATTTCATTTTTGAAAACCCTATTAAATGTTCATCGATAAAGATATATAATTGATTTCTCAAATTTTATTTATTCCATATCCATGCCATAGCTAGTAGGTGATGGTGTTTCATCCTACTCTTTATTAAAACCATTCAACTCCTATATTTTAAACTAAAAATATATTGTATTAAACACATGGTGGAGAAAAATTATCATCAAATTGGGTTAAATTATATGACATAATATCAGGTTGGGTCCATGGTCTTACCTCATACCATAGGATGGGAACTTGGATCACTATGTGTAATGGGTATGCCTTCAGTGTTCTGGGTGAATAATATCTAATGGATCTTCTCTATTAATTATTCTTTTATGGTGATGCTACAGTGTATTAGATGTGGTTCGATTTTTCTTATGTATAAACTTTAATAACTTTATGATGCATCTATGAATTTGGACACAACCTTAGAAAATGTATGAAATAGAGCTGCTACCCTTAAACCACTAGGGGAAAACTATTTTTACATTTCTAAATTCTTTGAGGTATACATAAAGAGAAAGTACAAACTCTTTTTTAATCATAAACATCACTTTTAAACTCTAATAAATTTTGGTAGAAGACATTTCACTTTTACATAGGTCCTAGGACATAAATAAGGAAATAATTAATCAATAATAATTTCCTATGAAAACTGAAATTAAAAATTTCACAAATTCACATTTTTTAATACAAATTATTTAATAAAAAGTAAATTACATAAATATTAAAAAACACAAACTACATGATAAAAAATTAAAACACGTTTAAACTCATTATCATTATATTAAAAATACATGAAAAAGGGAATCCTCCACAATTTCTCTAGAATCCTCTATAAGTAAAACTAATGTTCATAATATAAGTAAAATTATTTCCCAAACATTATTTTTTTATATAATTATAAATCATGTATGTTTTACAAAAATCCTATATTATGAGTTTAATTTTTATAGTATAATGAAATTTTTTATATTTTGGGAATAATCATTAACCATCATTACAAATTTCTATTATGAAAAAATAAAGCATCATTTGAGGTTTACTATGGAATATATTCACCATAAAGTAGCATATCTCAATTTCAATAATGTTTTATTGTTACTTCATTATCTATCTTAAAATATAGTTTAACACCTTAAAAATATCTAAACTGTATCATTATTGTTATTTAATAATGATATTACTATAAAAACTTTCTCATTTATTATTATACTCCACAATTAATTAGGATATGTTAATGTTTGGTTTGTTCTAACCACTGTCTTGATTAATTATATTAATTTTAATTATGGATTACTAGGATAATGTAATTATTAAAAATAAATTATATTAATAAATAAATCATATTTTTATTTTAGTAATTTAATGGTAATATTCATATTATAGTCAATAATTAATTTACCAATGTTTATTTGTCAAAAATCCAACAAACATGCCAATTTTTTATATCGACTTTAGATATCATAATCAAAACCACCAAAATATAAAATTATAACATTATATGAATTTATAAATAGTTGATTCTAGAAAATTATGTGTTTTTGGAATAACAAAATTGGGATAAGAAAAAACAACAACACCACAATTCTAAAACTAGTATAAAATCGACCTGGTTACTTATAGTCAATATTGAAAATAAATAATAAATATTAAGTATTAATGTTAAAAAAAGTGTAAATTGCGATTATAAGTGGTTTTATTAATTATTTTTTTAAATTTTGTTATTAGGATAGTTATTTTTATTATTGTGCTTTTTGGATCACAATTAGCTATGTGGAATTAAATGTCAGGAACTTTTCATATCAAATTAATTTTCCTTGATATTTATTTTGTATTATGCACATATATAAATTACTTCATCTATATACTAACAAATAAATTTATTATAGTATAACTATAATTTATCCATTATAATTTATTTTTAAATCAAACCATTAATTTTTATATAGGTTTGGATTAAAATCTTACCCAATCTATTATAATGACAAGAAAAACATAAATCCATTGAATGTATAGTGTATCTAAAGATTTAGTTTAAATTAAATAATTCTATTGATATTGGATATTGGGTGAGGTTATTTTTTAGATTCACCATGGAATAATCACCCTAAAAAATATGTTTAGTAAAAGATCAACCTTTACTTAATGCATGATGAGTGTGTCTAAGAATTCACGATCAGCTATCATTCATAGGGGTTATGAAATGGTTAATTCATATGGTCTTAAAAGACCTTAATGAATAATTTTATTAAAATGTCATTGGCCAATATCCATTACTGACTATAGAACAAAAATTCTATCTTCTTCTGATAAACCAATACATATAAACTATCCACTTTCAAACCTTATTATTATTCTATTGATAAGGGCACATCATATTTCATTATGAATAAAAAATAATTTCTAAGATGATGTTAGTATAAAATTGTTTATGATGCTTTCACAGGGACACATGTGTCTATCTCTTTGAGGACAGTGTCGATGTTTGTTGCCCCGGATTTCAGCTTTCCAATGGTAGGTGGCACCCTTTATTTGTTCCGGGACGTTTTCTCTTTGATCAAAACGGGATTATGGGATGTTAGTTCTTACTTCCGTGGATTCCCCCTTGGAACTTATCACCTAGTCCAAGTCTCCCTTATAGACCTAAGACGTAGTTCTTAAAACACTTCCCAGTTTCTTACATTATGGACCCCAATTAATTACAATGCTTCTTTCAGGACATTCCAAGGCGTTCGGTCAGGGTAAAAACCTTCGATCGGGGGAGTAGTCTCGTTGAACAACACTGGCGTGTCTGGATGCTGGCACACTAGCGCGTATGGATTTTATCTTCTTATTATAGGGCATCTCAAGGGCGTGGAATCCCGAGGCATCCCATTTCGAATGGGGGGAATTATATTCCATAGGAATGTATCTAAGGTTTTCCTCAGCTTCATATGTTTAACATAGGGTATGCCACAAATTTAACATCTAACATAGACGGATCGGAAAGATCGGAACACTGACCCGAGTGGATCAGGTGGGTGTAACCCCTAGAGGGAACACAGAAGTAGGGGCCAACACATGGTTAGATACCCAATTGGGGTTAATGGGAATGGAGAATGGGGTGGCATGATCCCACTTGGATGTGGCATCCCAGGTAAGAATGGAAATAGTTGATGGGTGGTTAAGTGAAGTAAGTATATAATGATATGGATTCAACTCAAGGATGAAAATGATTTTGGCCTTGATTCTTGAAGATACATCCTATGTATCCCTGTGGAATGAAATCCAAGTCCTTGTAGTTCATCTAACGAAGGCTTACTGTCGATTGGGGACATCAATGGCTTATCGCGGAATGGGGTCGACAATGGCTTACCGCTGAATGGGGTTGACAACGGCTTACCGATGGATGGGATGACAATGGATTACTACTGGATGGGGTCCCAAGGGCTTACTGATGGATGGGGACACAAACAATTACCACTGGATGTGGTCGCAACGGCTTACCGCTGGATAGGGTCCAAATGGCTTACCACTGAATGGGGTCACAACTGCTTACTGTTGGATGGGGTCACAACTGCTTACCACAGGATGCGGTAGAACCTCATGGAGGCTTCCTTTATACCTTATCTAGTAGAAAAGGATAAAATCTCACGTTTTTCCAGAGAGGTGTGGGAACCAATGTGAATATGGTTGATACTAATGGGTGTTGGGCTTGAATCTTGGGGAGGCTTCTTATGTACCTTGCCTTGGTAATAATCAAAGACCACATATTTTGGAATGGGCTATAGGAGGAGGGTGTGAAGAGAAGATAGTGACATGATGATATAATGGGGCTTATGGGTAGTTAGCAACCTGAGGTTGGTCTGACACCACAGGGGTAGACCTGGGATATGGTTCCCAATAGAAGGGATGGAAACGACTTACTACTGGGTTATAGAGTGCAATAGATCCCCGCTGAATGGGATTGACCATGACTTACTATTTAATGGTGATCACAACGGCTTACTGCTGTATAGGGGACAGTTTAGTGACATGTGGGACAAAAGGGGCTTAGAGTTTAATGTCGTGCAGGACAGGGGTGGACTTACGTGAAGTGATCGGATCCAATGGTTAAAGGGATTGATCCTTAGGGATGCTTCTTGTGTACCTTGACTTGGCAAGGATCAAAGACTATGTAGTTCAAGAGGGTTTGGGGCTTACACTCTAAGGAATCATAGAAGGGATGACATGGTTGGTGTTTTATCTAAGCCCACGTGAGTCATGCCCGGTGTGAGAAACAAGTGGCAGCAAAGACCTAATGATCACTTCGCAGAAGGTGCATCCATGGGAAGTGGAATGGGGGATTACGTGTAGTTAGAGGCCCAAAGAGGAAACAGGGGTTTATGCATGGTTCAAAGCCTGAGGATATATAGATTGGGACTTACTCCAGGGTGGAGGCCCTAGTGGTGACAAAGCCCTGCGGGAGAGGGATTTTGAACCTAGGAATATAGGATGATCAAGGATACAATCTCCTAAAATAAAATCCAGGGGCTTACACCCGGGTGGTTGCCCTTTCCCCATGGATAGAAGCTGCTCTGATAAAGACGATGTCATTCCATGTGAAGAATGATCTCACTCTCGTGGATACCAGTGTGCATGCAGAATGTCAAAGGTGGGGGATCCCTCCGTCCGACACATGGGGTGTGGTAATAGTTTAATGTCATGTGCGGAAGATGATGGTGCTAGGCAGTTTAACGCCCTTCATCTCGATCGAGGTGGGTTCGCTCTACACCCATAGGACATACATAACCGATACCCTCCCACCCTTGAGGGTAGGAAGGCAACATTAATTTTCTGGTTTGGGGTGTTATGGAGTGATCCATTGTGGGTCCACATTAGCGTGTCTATGTGAAGGAACAATATCCATTATAATACCTATGTGAAGAAGCATGAGGAAAATCAAAGCAACGAGAAGCATAGCCAAAGTGACCTTGAAATTTCTTTGTGAAATCCTGAAGGGTTGCATTTAAAAAGGAGTTAGAGAGAATAGGGGTTCATAGGTAGCAGCCTTGTGAATATCTGGTGCTCTATGAAGTGGAGGGGCTTCGTGTAGTGATGTGATTCACAAAGTGAAGTCGCCTATACTAGGAATAGGGATTAGGTGCATATGGAAGGATCTTCGCAAAGTTGAAAGGCATTTGTGGAGCAATGCCTCGTGAAGCAAGGGTGACTTCCGTAGCATAAAATTGGGAATTAATGTGCTTCGTGAAGCGCATTTACCATTACTTAGCTTGTGGTTCACATGTGTATGAAGGGTACTTCGAAAAGCGTAAATGCTCTATGACGACCTGAATACCCTTGGTGTTCTCCTTATATCATGGAGTCTTGTGGGCTTTGCGAAGGGCATCCCTCATAAAAGAGGGGAAGAATTCATGCAAAGGGTAAGAAACTTTGTAATTAAAATGTACCTTGAAAATATAATGGTTCACATAGCAGAAATTTATTCACAACGTGGGAGCTCAGAAGATGAAAGTTTGGGGGATCTGTCGTTTGGGTGCGAGGGGAGCCTGGATTTATTTCCAAGAGGCTCCGCGAAGCAAAGCTTACTCGACGCGAAGACGAAGCATTCTCCGCGGTGGGTTTTCGATCGTCAAAGTGGTTTGGGGAGCATCCCACCTTTTTTCCCTGTGGTGGGTTTGGGAACATCATATTGGTTTATAGAGAATCCTGCCTCTTTGCTCCATGGTGTGTTTGCAAAGGGGGATCTCTGCACCGGTCGCGGGGCTATGGGGGCTCCGCGAGCAGTCTTCACGAGGAAGCCCCTAATTCTTTCACTTTGTTCTTGATTTTCCTTTATTATGGCATCAACAATAATCCAAGGTAGAAACATGACCAAATTGTATGTGGAATTTTTTTTCAATTATATTGAGACATTATTTTATATTTATCCATGATTATGTAATAAGTTATCAAGTGATTGGTAGGAAATCTATTGGTATCCTGTATGTCTATAACAAAATATATAATAAGAGATTGGTACTTCCTAGTATTGATAACCCCTCAATGCATTTGATGGTCTAATGAGACAAAAATGATCTGATATTGTAAAATTAGTTATCTTAGTATAAATTATTTCTTGTGACAAGGCCATAATTTTTTGTTTACAATGTCAAAAGTTAACCATTCCACGAATATGATATAAGTATTTATTATCCATGTCTATATTTATTACCATTCATATAGTATGTCCTCGTTTTATTATTTTTTTGGATTTATATTGATCAATTATTTCAGTCATCAGGTTTATTCCATGCTTATGATGTTACATCTTCCATTATACACAACTTCTTTTTCAGAACCTAGGATCACGCTTATATTGATTTTATTTCCCATAAAAACTAAAATACTATTATTGGTAATCCAAAATAGTATACTATAATGGATACTAGTTTTTTCATTGAGTTTCTAGAATCTGTTTACATTTTCAAGTGTAGTGTGAAAAATATATAAGTATCAATTATTTCAAGGATAATAAGTTTATAAATCATGTGAGAACACTAGAATTTGTAAAAATAATATAAAATTAATAATTTCTCTCGGATTCTATATCATGGTTTGTAAAAAGATTATTATATGTGAATTTTTATTTAATATGTTAATATCTATTAAACTTAAACAACATCAATGGACCTATTGTAGACAAGAATATCCAAAAACCAAATATCTAATGAACATATAACAAAACACCATAAAAAAACATTCTTATTACATTTGTATATATGAATATTAACATGTTATATTATTTATATAATAATCCTGTGTAGTATTTTCTTTATGGAAGATTGTGATGATAAAATTTAAACCTTATAGATTTTTTTCTGGCATGTCATTTCATTGCTTATGTAATTTCTGTAATTTTAATTAATTTTTATAATCTAATTTATTAGATTTGTTATTTTTAGATTATAACATAACAAAATAATATATTTTGAAATTTAATTCAACATTCTGTGAATCATAATATATCAAAAAAACATGTTTTTTAAATAGAAATATATCTTAAATTTTTTGATGCCTTATAGAGACTTGAACACATCATATATAAATATTCGAACATAGTATATGAATATTAACAACCTAACATAATGATATATTCTAGAATAATTTACTTCTAGTGCCTTTGAGAATGTAGACGCATGAACATCTAAAACATATGTGAGCTATCTCTTCTCCCACTATATTATATACAATTATCATCCATATTAGACAAATCATACATAATACCATTCATTATATCATGGGTATGGAATCATAATAAAGGGTGATATTAGATTCTCAGTAAGGGTAAACAAGGAAACTATTAATAAAACATGAGTATATGGGTATGACACCATGTGAATGACATTTGAAAACTATATTTTTCACATTATAGAACATAAATATGAGTTATGGATAAAATCACGGTTGTTCGTTAGACATAAATCAAAATGGAATCAAAGGATAGAAGCCACGAGATAATAACACTGGCATAAGACATAGTGTTTTGGAAAACACATAAGAATAGAAAAACTGGAAATAATGGGTAGAGGGCACAATTGAGTTTTTTTAAAGAGTACAATTTCCCTTTTTTCAACATGAAATGGAAAAAATGGGTAATTATTGAATCTTAGAAATGACAAGGTATACACTGATCCAATTGGTTTTATACAACATTATAGATCATTTACATCAAATCATTTTCATTTAACCCCATGATAAAGCTGTTTTATCCACAACAAATGTAATTTACTGTCAATGAATTTACTGTTCATTTTGAAAGAATATTATGTTGAAATAATTATAATTTTAATGTTATTTTGAATCCAAATAGGGAATCTATTTATTCAAATTCCATTCATAAAATTGAAAAAAAATATTAAAATCAACCTCACACACACGATGTGAATTATTTTTTCCAAGGACAAAATGACTAAAAGGTTAAACAAACAGGTAAAATTTAAATTTGAAAATAATTACAGTGACCTAAATTGGATAGATAAATATAAAATTTCTATATTATTACATTAATACTTCTAATAAAATAAAATAATCTCATAAATTCAATGAATTAAATGATGGGTTTTTATATAAACTATTATATTTAACTTGTCACTGTAAAAAGTATCATTTTAAAAAATTATAGCAAAATATGTCCAAGATAATTTTGAATTATGATATAAAAAATTAATTTCATTTTTACAGACAAATTGTCTATGTGTTTGAGAAGTTAGGTTTAATATTTCTATAGAAAAATGTGACAAAATAGTTTTTTAGAAAAACCACTTCATTGGAAAAAAATTGATTTATTTTGTCCTCATATATGAAAAACATGTAAGATAAATATTAAAAAACATTTATTTATTAATTACATTATAAATTTAATAAAAACCATCTTCCAAAAGTTATTTATTTAATTTATAGTGATGAAGCATGTTTTTGGACATAAAAATAGTTTTTTAGAAAAATAATCTATTTCATTTTAAGATGGATTATTTTTTAGAGTCATTTATATATAGAAGAAAATCTCACAAAAGTTTAGTAAAGATAAAATATAATGTAAAAAAGCGAATTATGGGGTCAAAAATATGTGATTTACCTCATCTAAGAAATAATGGAATTACATGCCATAGAATGAAGAATCATTTTTATACTCATAATCAAAATTTCATTCCAAATAATATTGATAATTACATAGATTTAAATTATTAAGGATATCAACATAGATATTTCTTATAGGCTTAGAGATTTATGTGGTGGTCAAAGATCTTGTCTGGTTAGAATATTCTTTTTGTGACCTTCTCTTAGTGGGAGTAGGAGTGATACCCTCACTACCGATCACTTTTTTCTTAACATGAGTAATAGAATTTTAATAAGAGGTATAGATACTATCCATCACCTTAAGGGGAGTGATATCACTTACCATTTCATCATCATGGACGTTCCCCCATTTATCATATATTTTTTACGAAATGAATATGTTTAGAATATCATGGTGAAAAATAGTATCAGATTGATTGAGAGATAGATGTTGTAGGTGCCCTGATTGATTACACTCACATAGTATATGAGATTATAGTACCATAGGTAGGAAAGGATACTTTTATGTGACCAAAACAGATCCATGCTGAATCCTAGCTTCAATATCCCTTTAGTGATTTCCCTGAGTCACTTGATCTTTCCATTGACCAGCTGCATGAAGAGATTGAAAATCCAGTGAATTCAGTATGGCCGCTGAAGATAAGGTCTTCCCTTTAAGATAAATCTCATTACTATTACACCCATGCTGATTTAGTGGATCATCATGGAAAGTTTTAGCATTATCCATCTCATTCATATCAAAGGAAGGGTACCCCAAAATGAGAATTAACATTTCCCTTCCTATGTTTTCTATTTCACATAGAGGAATCATGCCCATTGTTATGGAAGTTTGTGCTGATTATAGACCTCCTACATGAATTATTAGAATCACCAACTACCTTTCATGTAGATTAAATGTAAATGAGATTTTCATAAACAATATGAATGTTCAATTCTCCCTTCTTCATGGATAACACCTCTTTCTTGGTTAGAACTGTACTGAAATAAACATCCAATAGTACTTTCAACATATAGTTGAAACTGGCCTACTCTATATTTAAATCCATTTTTATTAGAACTCTAATTGATGAATCTAAATCAAACAAGAATTTTGGTTTCTAATAGATATAGTTAATACCATAAAATCTATCCCAAACATCAGTGACAGAGTTCCTGATGTCAAAGGGGTTGAAGCTAGAGTTCCATTTCTGAATTCACATGGCACATGGGTTCAAGGAAATCAAACCAAACCCTCCATTCCCACTTCATAAATTCTGAATTGTGAAATAAAATATTAAACAATATATTCCCACTGAAATTCTATTCCATTTTAAAAATCCCCAAATCGAGGATAGTCTGTTCATTAGATCACCTAATGTCCATTGTTTATGTCCTTTGGAAAGCACCACCAATCCAATGATGGAGTGATGAAAAAGAAAAATAATTTCTGTTACTGCATCTTGGGGTGAAATAACACATGTTGTGTCTCCCCTTTTGAATATCTGACTTGCATATTCCTTATTTCAGGATGGAAATAATTTTTTATTCGATTCTAAAGTCTTACCATGAGGCATCACCATAGAGGAAGAAGAAGTTGGTACCTGAGGATATATCTATATCTCATCCTTTCCAGAGATGAAAATATGTGTAGCATAGTCCACCTTCTATCCCACAGAGTCATTCAAGCCTCTTTTATCTTGTAGATTCTATGATCTGTTCAAGATGAAACTAACTATGTTGACCGTGTGTGTCACACATACTGAATTTCCAACCATAGAGACATCTGTGTGAGTCACTGGTGGGGGATACATGACAGATATTAGGATGAATCTGAGATAGTATGGTAACATTCTGGAGGAAGCAGTCCCTAAAATGCATTGCAGCAGGAGATATCCCGAGACCACATTCAACAACCACAAATGGATTCTTTTTTGTTCAATTATAATTAAATGTGCAACGAAAGAATTAATTTTGTATATAAGTTTAAACCATATATATTCATAATTTAGTTAATCATATTTTTACCATCTATTCCAATGTCTATGTGATAACTATCATAATAAATAATAATATTTAAAAAAAATCATCTTTTGTTAAAACACGGTGTTGCTTATAATGAAAGATATTGAAGAAATTAAATTTATTTAGAAACAAATAATAAAATATTTTAATCTCTTATTATATCCCCTTTAAATAAATTCTCCATTGAACAGAATCACTCTAATAAAATAACTTTGGATCCATATGCCTCATAACATCTAAATATTATCATGTAGATTCCTCAAGCTAGTTGTTTTTATACAACATTAACCAGGTGAGTGGTATTTTTGGATAGATATTTCTATATACGATCTATAATCTCATCTGGTTATCTTTAAAAATGATATCATGCTCTAGTGGTATGACCACGTAGTTCAATACATGTAATGGTTCTAGTATGTATATCCTCAGGGGAGATACATGGAACACATAATGAACTTGATATATTTTCCATGGAAGAACCAAAAAATATGATACCATCCTGATAATATCTAGAATTTAAAAGGGACCAATATGCCTAGGAAATATAGTTCCTCCATATCATAATAGAAATTTTCATACATTGGTTTGGGATCTCTCAATTTTCACATCAGCTCTTATTTCATAAAATGAATAGTAATCTATAATTCATTAATCACTGATGGATCACATGATCCATAATAGAATAATAAGTCATTCCTTTTATCTCTATTTATCCACATAAAAATGGATAACACAAGTTTTCAAATATTCATGAACATTCATATAGTGATGTAAAAAATTAATATAAAAAACCTTATCATAATTTCATCTTAATCCATTCCATAAATAGTTACTCTTATGACCCATCCAAAATTCATGATTTATGAGTAATTTCACTAAATTCTAAAAAATCTAGTTACAACTAATACCCAAAATAACATTATGAATATCTCAATGTTCACATAAGAAATATGTGAATACCATGGTCATATATTTTTCTTAAGCATGGTAATAACCAAAATACAATAAAATAATATATAAAAAAATACATTCTCCCACATTGGAAAAATAAAATTATATATTATATAAAATATTCGATAAATATAAAATTGTTATAAAATCCATCAATGATAACATATACCACTTTTTTTTAAAAAATAATTCATAGGTTTTAAGGCCATCTATAATATCTGGTTTACTTTAACTATATATATCATATCATTATCAACACTAAACATCATTTTATAATCATCAGGAATATATTTAGGGTAATCATCAATTAATCATTTTTTAAAAAATATCACCTTGTTAAAAAATATGTTTTATAGGTCACCAGTACCATTCAACATATTCTTGGAAATCTATAATGAAAAACATCTATAGAATAGTCCTTATATAGTTCATTATTTAGATAAGATAATTATCAAATTCCCATAAAAACGCACTTCAACCATTCATCTTCATTAATAATTAATTATTTGGGATTCATCATCTTATTCCTTAATATAAAATTTTATATAAAAAAGTTTGAATCATGTATTAATATTCATTAAACTCAACTTAATCATGCTTTCAACATTTAATATGAACTATACTATTAGATTATCCCAAACCTTTCAAATGACATTCATATTTTCTTCATCATCAGTAGTACAACCATTACTCATACCACCTTACTAATTATTTTCATTATATTTCACCATAATATTATAATTATTATAATTCCAATTCATTCCACATATATTATAGTAAACAATTTTTGATTCCATAGGGTAACTATTATTCTCATTCATTTTGTTAACTATTCATTTCATTTTGTTATTAGAATTCTCTTACAATGTTCCCTTATTCTCCACACATAAATATCTTCACACTCATATGTTACATTCCATGTAATTATTCGACACAAATTCTCAGTATTTAAGAAACCAAATATAATTTCATCCTTGGACTCCCCCACTTGGGCTCCCAATGAACTCTATAATTCCTTTCTATGGAAAGGAAAATAGTTGGATAAGGTGAATGTTGTTAGTCATATATCAAGATAAATGAATAGGAATAATAAAAATTCCATTCACTCTAGTCATCATCACACGAGGTTTCTCATCAACAAAATGTCTATCAAATTTAACATTATCCTATTTCATTAAGAATCAAACAATCATATATATAAAAATGACTGAGAAACAAAAATCATAGTAGAAAACCATATATTCATGAATAGTCTTTTATATTATTTATAAATCATAGAACCTTAATTTTAATCTATGTTACCATATGTTTAATCTATTTAATTTGTGGTCATCGACGATTGAAATCCGTCTTATTTATTCACATAGTGTTTGTGAAATTTCTTAATGCATATCCCTCGGGAGTGACAAACAAGGTGTGTAGTAAGGAATGGCGTAATGTACTAGGTAAATCTGTAGTCAATCCCAATGCACTATTCCTAGAGCTATTACACTTATTAATATCTATACAAGAACCATATATACCATTATTATCTAGAATATAAAGTAATATCTTGGAAAACAATCACTCAATACCTCACCAAAATTCTAGTTTATATTTTATACTTATACATATCATTATGGCACTAACAAAATGTTTTTTATCTTAGTTCCAATTTTTTTTTGTAAACCTTCCTATGATACCAACTTAATAGAACAAAACAACTCACATATATATATATATATATATATTTCATCATAGTAGAAGGAAATTAATTACAAAACACAATGATCTATATCATAGTCATTTAGGTATAGTTCCTTTGGAATAATGGACACATAAACTATTAGATCATAACTGATATATGTTATCTCCCGTAATTTCTATATATGTATAATCCTTTTTAGTCTTATAATACAAAATACAGTTCATTATATCCTGTAAAAATTATACGTTAGAATATGCGATCTAAGATTATTAGTAAGGGTAAACAATGGGGATATCAATATAAAATGATATTATGGGTATGATTACATGATAATAACATTTGTAAATAAAATCCTGCACATCTAAGATAATGAAAGTGATTAATGGAATAAATATTAGTAGTTCATAAGATTTGAATCATAATAGAATGAAAGAACATAGTTCATAAGAGAATAACATTTTCAAAATTCATAAAGTTATGGAAAACAAATAATCATATAAAATGTTATTTCAAGGTTACCAACCATGGCATTCATAAATTATTATAGTTAGAATAAACACACATGTACCTGCATTGGGATTGGTATAAGCTCTCATTTAGCCACTTTTTAGTCTGTGGATAACCTCATATTTACCCTATCATCAATATTGGGATAACCTCCCTTGTACCCTCTGATGTCATTAAATTTTAGCAATTATCATTTCATTAGAGGGAGAAATAGGTCCCACCCATCATTGGTTATAATGTGACAATTTTTTGGGTTATTACATAACCATCTTCACATAATGATAACTATAAATATGTGTTTTATAAGATAATAATACCTTCATCCCATCAGAACACATGAAAATAAAAGGGTTTTATATACCATTATATCATAGAATAACTTATATAAATAAAATGGTTTGCAAAATTATTTCATATATTCATCATAGCATAATACATAGAAAATGACTAGATTTCATAAACATTTCTTCATCATAAAAAAAAATTGTAATGATTTAGACATTTCATGTATTATTTTTGTATATTATATAAATTATTCGTGAGACCAAAAACTGAGAAGGTTTTCAATTCCAAAGCCCATGGTTCTCAGATTAAATATTTTAAATATATTAAATAGTATACACATTTGGTTTTATAAAAAAGTGGAATAACCTATAAATGGGTTCCCAAATCAGAAATATGAGGCAATAATTGATATAAAAAATTTATTTTTACCCTGGGGATGACGTAGAATAATTCGGCATCAGATTTTTTTGGGAAAGTCTCCACAGGCATGAAAATTAACAAAATAATTAAAATAAATTATTTTATTCCATTTTCCCAGTGAAACGATTTACTCTTCATTATATAGATGATTATGGAGAAATCATAGTTTTATACACATAACACTTGTGATCCTATTTTATCGCTAGGGATAGATCTGTAGAATCCTATCACATGAACAATTATTGATCTTGGATCAACGATCAGTTCAACTAAGATTTGATAGATCATGCTACTAATTAATACAATGTATCATCATTCATTAATAGTGACATATCCAAATCGAGGTTGTGCATGTGGTTTTTTTTCAGGTTCTTTATTCAAACGATGAATGTTAATTAATTAGTGAACATATTGATTCATGGATTTTGAATATTTCGTGTTGAGAATAATATTGCAGGGATTATTAGGTCACTTCTCATGTTTTTTCATTTCATCTTTGTTTATCATTATAAAATAAATGAATCAAGGTCAACATGAACATCAGCTGATGTTTGTTCTTTATGGGTGATCTTTTTTCTTTTTCTCAATATTTTGTCATTAATCACGGTTGACCCATTAGTCCTTAGTTCGCCGAACATTGATGAATCGATCATTGCACCTATGATTTATGGTGAAACAATATAAGATGTAGATCCAGAATTAGTATGATACAAAAAAGGTGTGATGACGGTAGTGGTGAATGAATCAAGTATGTTAAAAAATCCATGTTTTTCATGAATTATGCTTGAAAGATGGTTGAAATAAATGATTTTTTTATTATATTCAATAGTTGGAGAAACTTTCCCATTAACAAAGATGTTATTATGAGGTAGATCCCTGAATCCAAGTGAGATTGGACCCCGATTCCATGTCAACGGCCTCACAGGTGTGAGAGGGAGGAAGAACCGGGGCTTCTTGAAAATACTTACATACATAGAATGCAATACAAGATTACACCGTGTGTGGGGACCCCATTTTGGAAGCTAGGGTTCCCGAGGATGATAAACATCACAAGGCGTGTGACCATTTCCACTTGGCACATAGTCCCTCGCTGAATAATATTTGTGTACCTCATAGAGTACATTGACACGAGGTAGAAAACAGTAGAATCCTACACACTGTGTACTCCCCCACTCGAACACATCATAGACAAAGAATATTTGATAACACGTGTACTAGTTCATGGGTAGAATACACAGGAAATCAGTACACAGTGTAGTACTACAAAGACACAATTTCAATGACATGGGAGGTTTACACTACCATAATCTATGGTCAAGGGAATGTGTTTGCAACACCTCTACATGCCATGTATTTTTCATACATAACATTGATATACTTTCAACCATTTCTGTTGACTTTTTTTAGGGATTTCTCTACTGTATCCTTTTCTTGAAGGTCATTATAGATTGTTTCATACTAATCATAAAATGATCCCTTCAGTGGGACATACTGGATAGATTTTTTGCACCCCCCCCCCTCAAGAGGACCGGAGTGGGATCCTATATTATTTATTATTCCCTATGTGGAGTAATGGGTATCTAAATTACCAATACTACTAGATTTTTATCCCCTACAAATCTTGATAACAATGATGTATTTTTTGGTATCACTCTATAGACTTAAAATTGAAAATCACTTATGTATTGTATTCACTTCTAATATATTAGTGTATTCCTTATCATAATGATACCTGATGAGAAGTACCTCTTAGATGGATGTCATCAGTGGTATCATACTGAGGAGTGTGTTCTCCAAGATGAGTGCTTCATAGAATCATGGAGACAGAATCATATTCTGTTATATTATGGTAGTCGGTTACTCTTATAACACCCCAAACATTTTACCGTATGTTTCCCTCAAATAATTTCAATTCTATAGATAGTATATATTTCATGAAGCATTTATTCTCTATGAAACAACACATTTCTATTTATATGATATATTCATATCCTATCCATTAAACATAAATTTTCTACATCCATGTTTTGAATTTCATGAAAAAATACATATAGTGTTTTAATCCAGGGGATATTTAGAGTTCGATAGAATCATCATAATTTTCAGTGAATAGTAAATTACCCGTATGAATAGTAATTTACACTTTTGAACAATATCCTACATTTATAACCCTTATAAATGGTATCATTACCCGTGAAATTATAAATAAAATTTAGGCATCTTAAAAATGAAGGTGAATATTTTAAGTTTTCGTATTTTTCTATTAAATGATGATTTTAATTTTAAATAAAATATTTCATATTTATAAATTTATTTTCAAAAATGCAGGTCATTATTTGATTCAAAATTTCAAAATTGGTTATAGTGAATTTTTTGGATTTTTCTAAAATATTTTAAATTCTTATGAATTGTAAAATTTTATAATTTACTATATATATATATATATATATATCTATTTTAAGATAGACACACAATTACTTGCATTATTGATGATATAATCACACTTGGTTAGAAATCACATGAACTTATTACTATTATTGTTCATGGAATCATCATTATTTCTTGTCTTAGGGAAAAATAATAATATAGTGATTAAAATATTTTGAAGACCCTCCTCCCCTCCACTATAAATACCACCTCTCATACCCCCATTTCATCACACCTCTCAAGCTTAAAAGATTTCCTTAAATATAAAAAAATCCCTATGTTCCTACCCTGGTTCAATTATTCCTTGGTCTCCTCAAATGACCAAATATTTTCCCCTAAAGAGGCTCTCAAAATAACATAGATACAAGAGGTAAATTCCTCTTTTCAATACTTTTTTTTTCTTTTAAAGTCCCTTTTTTTATCATTTATATTTTTACCTTTTATCATATAAATGTTTCAAGAAATCTAGTACCTTATATGTAATGTAATTTTGTTATGGTAATGGAATATTCCATCATCATCTCTTCTTTTTCCTCCTTTTTTACTATAAATTAAAACACCATCCGAGATGTGTTAATTTATCACATTCCAGGAAGATGAGTTTTTAATTTTCATTAAAATCATAAATAATAGTCATGATATATTTTATAATAGTTTAAAAGGTAATAAAATATGTATTTTATCTTATTAAATGTTCACAGATCCTTGAAAACTCATAATATAAAATAGTAATACAAAATAATTTCATTGTGCACAAAACCGCCAAGTTAATCCAAGTGTTTCTCATTAAATTTTATCTAATTATTCATCCATATGGTATATAACCAAAGTAATTATAAGATAATTTATATATCTATAATGACACTAATAATTTATATTAAAAATTCTGGATGTTTAACTACATTTAAAATGAACTTCTATTGATGAATATAAGTGAAATGATCATGAAAACCCAGGAAACAAAATTCTTCCAAAATAATAAAACTGAACCTCTTGAACCCCTAAAAAAGGACCTCAATGATGCTAATAAGGTTATAATAAATAAATTATATATAGGTTAGGGTCTGTAATTGTTAATTAATGATGTTAATTTAGAATTTTTAGGTTATTAAGATCAATCGAAGAACATATTCATGTATAAGTTACGGGGTCTCTCATCTCACTTTTTTTAACATGGGATATCCATTGATCACCACTTATTTCTTGTATGTCGTGAGTTTTTATATATTATTGGGATATAATATCAAAACTATATTTATATTCATGGTATTCAGTGGTTCACATTATTTTTAATAATTCAATTGATTATATTTTTTTAAGGCAATTTGCCTCAATTTCCATTTCATTGAGATTTACATGGAATTGTGAACCTAATCATTATTATGCGGTGTATCAACATCCCCTTTGAGATCATTTTTCATTTTTCATTTTTCCTTTTCATTATACTCTATATATATATTCTTGTTACATAGATATGACTAACACGTTAGTCATATAACATTTTACATATGGTATTTATTTGGAATGTTACTTTAATTGTGGAAATATTAATGAATCCATATCCTATACATAATACAAATATTGAAAAGGAATATTGTTCTTTTATTAAATATTTTTATAGATATTTTTTTATAATGGAAATGATGGGTTGGTCTCTTTATAACCCCTCGATGCATCGACAATTCTCATGGGACAAATCAGTTGGCGATAAACCCTTCGAGTCTGTTTCCAAAAATCAGACAGCTTTTTACCCACATAATTAAACCATATTGACCATCTAATGGTTCATGTCTAGATACATGAACTCTAAATAATAATCATCCTCTTTAATTATTATTGATTTCTTTCATTCAATTAGTTTTTTACTAGGGAAAAATATATGGATACATTTTTATTCTCAACTTATTGTTGGAATGTTTTTTCATTTGTTCATTATTCCATATTAGTTATATCTAATTGATTATGATTCACTTATTATTGATTCATTATTCCATTATATGTAACCCTTAGTGAGAATTTAATATCTACCATATTATGTTTTCTTTCCCTAGGTTATGAAGAAGATAACCTGGAATAATCTTTCAATTATTTATTTTATTTCAGTTTATTATGTATCGTGTTGTTTTCTATCTTTCCAAATGTACAATTGGAATCATATATGTAATATATTCTTTCAAAGATACTAATATAATCACCCCTTTTGGATTTTATTTCTTGTAATCATTTCAATATAATAATAAATTACACTGGCTCTGGTCTACTGTGTCAGGGAATTAGAATTGGTACTAGAGAGAGATTAGTAGAAACTTTGGGAACTAGATTTAGGAAACATAGTTTAGAGGACATAACCCTAAGATTTAATTTGAGGATAAGGATTGATTAACATCCTATAATTTTGTTAAGTTAGAGAAAATGTTGGTATTCCTAGAAAATACATCCCTGTCTAGATATTACTAATTAGATTGGTTTAAGAATAGATGTACCTAGGAGTAACAACATTGACAAAGAGTTTTGGGGTTGACCAGGGGTATATTGGTATATGACATTTAGCCTTACTGCTCTCCTAGTTTCTCACTCTTGGGGGATATGCATAGGATAATTCAAATATTCTTTTTAAATCATTATGAAGGATTTAAAAGATAATAGAAACCATGTATATGATTATGTTATTATTGTTGATTAAATTTTCATATTTTGTTACGTGTTTTGTAGTTATAAATTATTCATTATGACCTAATTTAGTGTATTCCATTTTTTAGTGATGGCACTAAATGGATGAAATAGAATAAATACCTAAAACAAATGGCATTTCCCCACTGAGAAAGTCAATATAGTCAAGGTTGTATTGGATCAGATAAAGACCATATTGGGACAATATACTCAAGATATGACGAATAAACGTGATACACAGATATTGGATTGTATCCTGTGACAGAATCCCCCATCCTTTAGTTGGAAAACCAATCCAGTGGTAGTTGAGTAGTGGATTAAGTACCTGGAAAATTTATTTATGGAATTACGAAGAAATGAAAAGGAATAGGTATTACTTGTTTTATATTTCCTAAAGGGTGATGCTGATCAACGGTGGTCCTCGATCCAGAATACCACAGAGGAAGAATAAATTGAAGATATAGAATGGAAAATGTTTAGGGAAATAATCATTGAATATATTTCCTTCATGAACAATGAACTGAAATGAAGAAGAAATTACTAAGCCTAAAGAAAAGGGAAGAATATAGTTTTGGTGAGTTTGAGAATACCTTCACAAGATTTTCTAGTTATTCTATATATTACTTACATGATTTGGAAGAAAAGTTTGATTATTTCTTTGAAGGTCTTAAGACATTTCTTTGAATGGAAGTAGCTTCCCAAACATTTTCCTCATATGATGAAATTGTATTAAGTGACATAAAAAATAGATGAGATTTTCTAGATCAAATTTCTTCAAGTGAATCAATGATAAGAAGCAGTACTCTGATAACCATGGAAAAGGTGAAGCAACAATGAATAATTAGGGAACAATGAAATTCCCATTATTCATTAATTTTTTAAGGAATCATCATGGGAAATGATTGTAGGTCATAAGAGTATTCTATAAGTGTGGAGAAAAGGGTCATTGATCTAACAAATACAATGGGAAGAAATAAGTCAATGGTGTTTAATGATATAGTTATAGGGAGAAGGGGTACTATGAAAATGAGTGTCCTAAGCACCAATGAAACATTTCTAAGAAAAGGCCACAAGATAATGGACAAGTTAATGAGATTAAAACCCCGATGGTAGATGTTCTAAACGATGTGGTGGAAGATACTTTAATTTTTTCCTCAAACATAGACAATGCATTATTTGATTTTGGATCAATGAATTCCTTTACATCTTATCTATTTTCCAAGAAAATTTTACATTTACAATTTTTTTAATAATGGATAATTTAGTTAAAACTCTTAAAGGAAGTATAATTTAAACAAATATTTATTGGTCAATATGATTTCTGACACATAAAATTACATTATTTTATGAGATTATCATCATACCAATGATTTACTTTGACATAATTCTTGGTATGAATAGGTTTTTAAATTATAATGAATATATATTTTTCATGAATAAATACGTTACAATTTTTTTAAATTATATAGAATCCCTTATCTTTTGAGTATAAACATCGTCATGGGGATCTAACCCAGATCCACCTTTAGTAACTCTTCTAAATGAAATTATTGGGGAGGAAAAGACAAAATTAAAATATGGATATTCAAATTGAATACTACCTATTGTGGAATAATATATTAATGTATTTCAATATGATTTACCAAGACATACTCTCGAGTGGGATATTTATTTCTCTATTGGTTTAATTTATGGTTCAAGACGTTTATCAAAGACACCATGTAGAATAGACATTGTGTAATTAGTAGAACTCAATAAAAAACTAGAGCAATTGAGTGATAATTGATTTATCTACAGGAGTTTTTACCAATGGGGAGACCATGTTCTCTTTTTCTAGAATAAATATGGATCTATGAGGCAGTGAATTGGCTATATGGAGATAAATGCTATTATGACAAAGAAAAAGTAACATATTCCTCGACTTGATGATTTTTTTGATCAAATTCATGGAGAATAATATTTGTTATGATTGAACTTAAATCAAGATATCATCAGCTACCTGTGAAGAAATAATATATTCCTAAGAAAATATTTCAAACCAGGTATAGGAATTACAAGTTTACAGTAATTCCTTTTAGACTAACTAATGAACCCACTGTTTTCATATATCTAATTAATATGGATTTTAAGGGATATCATGATGACTTTTTGTGGTATTTATCGCTTATATCCCTGTATAATCAAAAATATATGAAGTCTATGAGAATCACTTGTGGATAATTTTGAAAACTCATAGAAGAAATATGTTATAATGGATTTTAAGGAAGTGTGAATTTTTTCTTCAATCCTTTTATTTTGTTAGACTTATTGTCTCTATGGATATAATCATATATAATCCTATGCGGATAATGCAAATCCAATAGTGTCCCATACCAATGTCCATAATTGAGTTATGTAGTTTTATTTGCTTCGTAGGTTACTATTAAAGTTTCATTTAGAATTTTACCTGACAGGATAACCCACTAACCAAGCTTATAACATCCTGCCTTTTATCACATAAAATTTCATTACATTATACAAAACTGAGGATCTTTAAGGTTTAGTGTCTGGGAAACCAGGAACATAATACACGAAAACATAAAAAATTCTTATTAAACACTTGAAAAGCTTCTCCATATGTTCATCCTAGGTTCATTACTACATATCATAACCTGGGGACATACATCAAAAGAAAGGGTGCACATAAGGCCCAGAAAGGGAAACAAGCGAAACATTTTACATGTGAACCTCAGATACATCAATGAGGTCATGACAAATAACATTAAGGCATGAGAAAGAGATCATGAGGAATATCATAATAAAAATAACGTGTTTCATAACATGAATATGTGGCTAAAACATTTAACATAGGAAATCATTTCTGTTTCCCCAAGGTCCATCCCCAAGGTTTCATTAAAAATTACCAAGGTTATTCACCAAGGCGTCGTTAAAAATGGTAATCTCTAGAGATTAAGTGTTTACCCAATGAATTGGAGCACTATCAGGGATCAACCATAAATTTTTCTTTATTATAATGTGACCCACACATATCATCATCAAACATTTCATAAGCAACACATATAGCATAAAAGAAATGGGTTTCATTTCAAAGTCATCATCTTTAAAAAAAACTACTTTAATGATGTGATCTTTATGTCACTAAAAACCCACAGAAAAAGGAAAGTGGGTCTCATGTATGTAAATCCCGGAATAAAAATAGAACCTTTTGATATATATGTGAATACCCCTGTAGAATAAATCTATTTGAGTATTCACTTAATAAAATAAAATAATTTGAAAAAAGAGAAAGAAATTTTTAGATGAAAACTCTCCAGCATAACGGCTATGATACATGGTTTTAGAAAACATTGAAAAGACAGGGGACATGGGTCACCCACTCATAAATGATACATAAAACATTATTGGAATATAATATAAAGGATTTAATAACATGGTAATGAAATTT
Source organism: Viscum album (assembly GCA_963277665.1). Taxonomy (NCBI): domain Eukaryota; kingdom Viridiplantae; phylum Streptophyta; class Magnoliopsida; order Santalales; family Viscaceae; genus Viscum; species Viscum album. The sequence continues at coordinate 514,743,521 of OY728145.1, forward strand.
TAATGATATAACATATGAAACGAAGAACATGAAAGGAAGACAAAAAAATAAGATTTCTCTTATGAGAATTCGACAGCCTAACAGCGTCACCTAAAACATCCAAAATGGAATGAAGAGATCAAATAGGGTCTCTCATAATATGAACATAAATGATAAGTAATATAGATATAGTGATCATACCACAAAATAATAAAAAGTAACTTGAAAGACTTGACTAGAAAATAGAATTTGAAAATGAGAAAGGTGAACGAATCCCTTAAAAATTCTACAGCCTAACGACGTCACTTAAACATCAAAAAATGAATTTACGAGATCAAATAGGGTCTCTAATCATATGAAAATAAAAGATCAGTATGATATATATAGAGATAATACCCAAAAATAATAAAAAGTAACTTTAAAGACTTGACATGAAAATATATCTTGAAAACGAGAAGGGTTAAAGAACCACTTAAAAATTCGGCAGCTTAAGTGCATCACTTAAACGTCAAAAAACTCAATTGAAGAGATCAAATAGTGTCTCTCATCATATGAACATAAAATATTAGTATGATAGATATAGATATTATACCCAATCATAAAAAGGAACTTGAAAGACTTGAAAGGAATATAGAACTTGAAAATGAGAAGGGTGAAAGAATCTGTTACAAGAATATCGGAAGCCTAACAGCGCCACTTAAACATTCATAAAACGAAATGATGAGAGTAAGAGGGGATCTCTCATAATATAAACATGAAAAGGGAAGTACGAGGAATATAAAATAACATCCTACAACATAAGAACATGGAGCATAAAGGAAATGACTTAAAAGAGAGTATTTGAGAAGAAAGAGAGAGTTTGTAGGCCTTACCTTTAAACGTAACTCTTAAAACTCAACGGTTGGAACCTTGAGGGCTTGGGGGCACCTTTGGAAGAATACTTGGAAGATAATGAGACTAGATATTCGTTGGGGGAGAGTTGGGAGCCGAATGGATGAGAGTATGGCTTGGTATTTATATGGAAAATGAGCGGGCAAGGCATTAATGGCCAAGGGACACCTCATTGGTGGTTTTGGCAAAACCATTGGCTTGCCCATGGTATTTTCTCATGTTATTGGCCACTTGGGACACCTCATACCTTGTCTTATTATTCATAAGTCGACCATATTGATTACATACTTAATACTTCTGTAACACCCCAAGCTTCCACGGTACGTTTCCCTTCGAATAATGCAATAGCGTGTGTTGTACGCAACCTCGAGCTCTAACACACACCACAAATAATTAAACTAGCCGTTGTGAATAGTAATACCTACTTTTTCAAATTTTATAAATTTTATTTATCAAAATGGACTTCATTTTTGGATTCGGAATATCGAAATTAGCCTATGTTGAATTTTTGGTATTTTTCTGAGAACTTCTAATTTTTTATGAATAGTGAAAAATACTTAAAAAAAACTTTTTTAATCAAAATAACGTATAGTGATAAATTATACTATTTAGTGGTTTTAGAGTATAATTAGGATATATTTTTACCATTTTATCCAATGGTGGTCATTAGAATTAATTTCACTTTGAAATTGGACACAAACAATTATCAATCTTTTGATATATATTGTTTCTTAAAAACACGCTATTTGTTGTGACAGTGGGAATTAATTATAAAATTAATTAATGCAACATATATGTTTGAAATTTTTTAAAATAGACATCATTTTTGAATTCGGAATATCAATTATAGCTTAGGGTGAAATTTTGGCATTGTTCTGAAAAACTTCAATTTTTTATGAATAGTGAAACCACTAAGTGGTAGTTGAATAACTGATTTTTTGTTTAAATTAAATATTACCACTTCTGTGTTTTGAATTTCAAAAATCCGACATACATGGTTGTCATTAGGATGTAAAATGTGGTTCAATGGGATTAAAATAATTTTTTTGGTGAATAGTAACTTTTAGGTTTTATTAATCACGATTAAAGGTAATTAGTGAAATTTAAGGTAAAAATGATATTATAAAAATATGAAAATACCCTTACACTTGTTCTACCCCTATTGGATGAGTAATGGCCGGCGAAGAAAATCCATGGGTCAACTTGGGGACCCCATGGAGCCACTTTAGTTGGAAAATGACATAAATACCTTTTATTTAATGTTAAAATAAAAAAAATGACACAAACATGAAATGGTTTACTAAAACAATTTTTACATGGGGTTATACAAGTCATATTTTTGACTATAAAGAGTCATTGGAAATATAAAAAGATTTTCTACATCATATTATTTGTTTTATAATTTTTAGACATTAAATAAACTAAATTATTTATGACATCATTATGATGCATCGATGACCTCATTATTTAACGATTTTAATAAAATGAAAAGATAATGTAAAATCCAAGGCTTACACTTGTCCAAAGTCTATTGGATGGTTATATTTCGAACCCTTATCACCTTATCCCCGAATTATATAAGTTTGGTACCTTTAGAAACCGAAAAGCATTATATAATAATGTAACATTTCAATCTTTCCAAAAGAGCCCCTCCTCTTCTCTTATAAAAGGCCCCCACCTCTACCACCTTATTCACACTTTCAAGACTTTTAGTTCGGCCAAACTCTGCCCAAATAATCTCCCAACTTCTCTCCCTTAATCCTAGAAGCTTTACTTTAGTCATAAAGCCATCCTAAGGAGTCCTTTTGATCAAATAAAAAGGAAGAACCCGAAGATGAGGTAACGTTTTCATCACCCTCTTTCAAGTTTCTTTCTTCTTCCACTCCCTCCTTGTCTATTATTTCAATTCTAAAATTATAACTCCAGTATCTTCTATATACTGTGATGTTATTATAAATATGGAAAAACCCTATTCAGTATTCTACCCATCATTTGAATGACATGTCACCATACGTGCGTACGTACGGCTTACCGTCTCCACGTCGTGGTGTAATTGTTATTCAATATATTATTATTTAGATGGGTATAATAATGATATGTAATTCATGTAAATAATAAATATAACATGATAATGATTCTGTATATATGATATAATATCCAATTATATATTATTTTAATATCAAAATAATTATTTTGTCGCTCGTGCGTACGTACGGACTACCACCTCCACGAACGCGATGAGATTCATTCTTCGTTGTATCCATTCAAGTATAGTTATCATTTGATGATTTAAAAATAATGTTTAAGGACATTATATCATTCTTGATATGAATAAGATACAACCTATCCATGAAAAACACTACTTACGTAACAAAACATATAAAAGAAAACGAGTGAGTTAACACCCGAAACAACGATAAATCTAAGATATTGTTAACAAAGCAATGTTAAAAGATCATATATGATATCATATGAATGTATATGACTCTTGTATAATTTAATACCAATTATTTCTCCATTATACAGGAGGTTAACCTACCCCAACCAAGGAAAAGTACAAGGTAAGGGTTTACTTCACAACCTCTTCATTATCCAAGGTTGTTTATACATAATTATCTACTGGGACCTCGTTATCATCCACATCCATGTTTCTTAAAAATGTATTTCAAAATTTTTTTTACTATTAAATGGAAAATGGGTTAAAGTCATTTATACCCTTATATGTTTTTGAAAGGAATCTTACCACCGTTTTCCAAACAATGTACTTTTTGACCTTTTTGACAAATTTAAGGTAAGAATGTTTTTTAACTTATACGGCGGGTGCGGCTATTTTCTGCCATTATAACTTCGTCAAAGATTCCCTTATAAGCTTATAAGAATATTTTCAAATTAAATGTATTATTTTATAATTATGGGACTTTTAAATGATTTCAAAAAAAGAGAGATATTTCTCTCAAATAGCATTGATTTCATACATGTCAACATCGTTTGATGGGTTTTAAGTTTAATTGAAATTGATTTATGATACAAAACTTCCATTGAACATTTTGTGAAATATTTGACTGTGGACATGTTATTTTTATACCATCCATAGTGTATGGATAAATTGTTGACATTTCGTATGCTAGTTTTAATATGAATATTTATGTTATGTTTAAACCTATTCATATGAGGAATGTATTGGACTTAATAAGTGACGGGTGGAGCCCGCTATAGTTCCTCGATGCATCGGTAGGTCTCATGAGACAACCAGACGTGGAATTGGCTGAGGCCCTTTCCCAATTTGATTTATGGTTTTGGCCGAGGCCTTAATCATTTTAGACGTCTTGGCCGAGGCCTTGACAAAATGTTTCAGAATGTCTGGCATTATACATTCCCTCATTATGAAAGTGGTTATTGATATTTCATGTGATTATTCGTCTAGTAGAATATCCATGTGAGTAAGTAATGGCATTATTTTATTTTACTTTTTCCATATTATGCTGAAGTTCAAGTTCAATAAGGCTTTTGTTTTTGTTATACATTGCCTTAAATTCTTATGTTTTCTTATGAAACTTTCCGCTATATTGTTATCCTTACAGAACATTTGAGCTCACCCCTTTAAATGTTTTATTTTTCCCAGGATGAGAAGAAGTGTATTATAACTGACTTGCAAGAATAGTCAGTGAGGATATGAGTGTGGACTAGGGAGACCATGTTAATTTAGTTTTCATTTTTATGATGTAATGTAATTTTTACGAATGTATCTAGTGTTTCCAAGGCTACTAAACTAATCGGTCTTTCGAGACTTGATATTTTGTGATCATGCCAATGTTATTTAATAAAGCACCGACTCCGGGTAGCTGGGGTCGGGGCGTTACAGTTGGTATCATAAGAAGTTTAGTACAAACCTTGGAAGCTAGATTTAGACAAACTCTGATTAGAGCACGTAGACCTAAGATGAACTTTGAGGATTAGTATAGAAGAACTTCCTAAAATTTTGGTATTGTAGATATTTTGTGAGTTTTCCGAGTAATACATCCCTGTCTGGATACGAGCAGGTTGAGGCATCTCTGGAACAGGTGTACCTAGGGGTAAAACCCGAAAACACCGCTTTGAGCTAGACTCGAATGGGAACCGGTGCACGACAACGGGCCTTGCTGCACTCTTGGTTACGACACTCCCGGGGGATATGCTTAGGATAATTCCCATTTTCTTTACAAACCACTATGAAGGGTTACGAGTATATACTTCTTCAAAGAAAACATTTTTATAATTATGGATTATATCCATAATTAGTTCAATTTATGTTAAGGGTTTTACAAGTATGGAATTATGTATTTTGATTCATAAACTAATCTAGTTTATGCCATTATTTAGAAATGGAGCCTAGTGGAAGGAATGGAAACTATATCAATGCACGCACTCCGTGTAGGGATTGCCCTCCTGCTCAAGATAATTATGGTGGAGCTAGTGAAACAACTGGTGCTGATCAGCTTCTCACCGTACTGGGAAAACGCACGTAGGTTATGAATAAAAACCTTACTCGTATAGAGCACCCTGATCCGCAACGTGGAGGATCAATGCTAGACCATTTCATGAGGCAACAACCACCAACCTTCAATGGGACTACAAATCCTATAGTACCTGAGCAATGGATAAATTCCTTGGAGAAAATATTCCATGCCTTGGGGAGTAGTGAAAGGGAGAAAGTTGTCATGACAGTTTACCGCCTCACTGGAGAAGCCGATCAATGGTGGTTACTAATTCAAAAAAAAAGGAAGAAGATGAAATAACAAACATGGAATGGAAGGAGTTCAAAGAGCTGTTCGAAGAAAAATACTTTCCTCGGGACCATCGAGCGGATATGGAAAGGCAATTTCTGAGTCTGAGGCAGAAGGAGGATGAGAATGTCACAAAGTATGAGGCTAACTTTACAAGGTTAGCGAGGTATGCTGCAGATTACATACGTAACCCAAGAAGTAAGACTGATCATTTCTTTGATGGGTTAAAACCATTTCTCCGTCGAGCTTTAGTATCACAAACCTTCTCTTCATACGAAGGTATTGTCTCATGCGCTATCAAGATGGAAAAGGAATTCTCCAAGTCTTATGACTTTAAATCAAAGAAAGATAAGAAGAGATCCGCTGAAAACTCTGGGAAAGGAAATAAGGAAACAGGGAAGAAGGGTAGAAATGAATTTCCACCCTGTGATAATTGTGGTAGGAAGCACCCTGGTGCCTGTCTAAAAGGAAAAGGAGTATGTTACAAGTGTGGTGAAAAAGGCCACCAAGATCATGAATGCAAGGGAATGAAAGCGGTTGTCAACGTGGAATGCTATAATTGTAGAGAGAAGGGACATTATGCAAATGAATGTCCTAAGCGTCAAGGGATCTTACCTCAGAAGAGGCCAAGGGATCAGGGCCAGGCTTATGCTATCACTACTGCTGAGGTGGAAGCTTCAAAAGACGTGGTGGCAGGTAATTTAATGGTTTCCTCAAGTTTAGAAAATGCATTATTTGATTCTGGATCATTGCATTGTTTCATATCTTCCCAGTTTGATAAGAAAATTAGATATTTCCAATTTGATTTAACAAGGGAGTTGTTGGTCAAAACCCCTAATGGAAGTATTGTTGCAACAAAGTTTTGTCGATTAGTTCCCATTAGAGCACCTAAATGTTCTTTACCTGCTGATCTCATCATCATACCCATGATTGAATTTGATATAATCCTTGATATGGATTGGCTTTCGGACCATGATGCAAAAATTTATTGTAAGAGGAAAGAGGTTACGATTCTTGATGATGATGATAAGGAACACCTTATCTTTAGAGCAGAATCGTCGCCACATAATTCTTATCTAGATCCACCCCCAGTAGCTCAACTAAATTCAATTATTGGGGAGGAAGAGAAGGAAATTACTGAGGGTGAGGAAAGTAATATTCAAATAGAGGATGTACCTATTGTGAGAGAATATGTTGATGTGTTTCCGGAAGATTTACCTGGACATCCTCCAGAACGAGAAGTTGAGTTTTCCATTGATTTAATTCCTGGATCAAGGCTCATATCGAAGACCCCTTATAGAATGGACACTGTGGAATTAGTTGAAATAAAGAAACTACTAGAGGAATTGAGTAATAAGGGATTTATTCACACTAGTTTTTCTCCTTGGGGAGCCCCTGTTCTTTTTGTTAATAAGAAAGATGGATCTATGAGGTTGTGCATCGACTATAGGGAGATCAATGCTATAACAATAATGAACAAGTATCCCCTACCTCGCATTGATGATTTGTTTGACCAACTACATAGAGCTCAATACTTTTCAATGATTGACCTTCGGTCTGGATACCATCAGTTGTGTGTGAAGAAGGAAGACGTTCCAAAGACAACATTTCGAACAAGGTACGTGCATTACGAGTTTACAGTAATGCCTTTTGGAGTGACTAATGCACCCTCTGTTTTCATGGATCTAATGAATAGAGTTTTCAAGGAATATCTTTATGACTTTGTAGTGGTATTTATTAATGATATCTTGGTATACTCCCAAAGCCACTAAGATCATGAAAATCACTTACGCATTATCCTGAAGACTCTTAGAAGACATGAATTATATGGGAAATTTAGAAAGTGTGAATTCTGGCTTCAGGAGATTTCTTTTCTTGGCTATATTGTCTCTAAGGATGGAATTTCCGTTGATCCTTCTAAAACCAAGGCAATCCAAGAATGGCCAGCACCGACAAGTATAACTGAGGTACGCAGTTTTATCGGTTTAACAGGTTATTATCGATGTTTCGTCCAGAATTTTGCCAGATTGGCTAACCCATTGACAAAGCTCACACGTAAAGGGATTAAATTTGTCTGGACAAAAGAGTGTGAAGAATGTTTTGAAGAACTGAAGAGAATATTAGTCAACTCCCCTGTATTGACTCTACCATCGGGGAATGATGGGTTTGTTATTTATAGTGATGCATCGAAGAAAGGATTTGGTTGTGTCCTTATGCAGAATGATAAGGTTATTGCCTATGCATCACGACAGCTAAAAATTCATGAGAAAAACTATCCTAATCATGATCTTGAGTTAGAAGCTGTGATCTTTGCTTTAAAGATATGGAGACATTACATCTATGGTGAAAAATGTGAGATTTATACTGATCACAAGAGTTTGAAGTATATTTTCTCACAAAAAGAACTAAACATGAGGCAAAGATGATGGCTTGAACTACTCAAGGATTATTATTGCACGATTCATTACCACCCGGGGAAGGCAAACAAGGTGGCAGATTCTTTGAGCAGAAAAGTCCATGGAGTTTTGAATGTGATGAGAATTGAAAGGGATCCAATTTTCATGGATCTAGTGAAGATGGACATGGGAATAACTAGGGAAGGTGAAACATCAATGCTTTTTCAAATGGTTTCAAAACCATCATTACAAGAAAGGATTTAGAGTTCTCAGACCGATGATGAAGAATTTCAGAAGAAGATTAAAGATGTGAATGATGGAAGATTGAGGGACTTTGTGTATAAGGATGGAATTTTGAAATTCGGGAAGAGACTTTGTGTTCCCGATATACCTGATCTAAAAAGGGAATTGTTGGATGATGCTCATAGTTCCAATTTCTCTATACACCCTGGGAGAACCAAAATGTATAGAGATTTGAAGGAACATTTTTGGTGGGACAATATGAAGAGGGAGATTGCTGATTTTGTGTCGAGGTGTATGGTTTGTCAACAAGTGAAAGCTGGAAGGCAACATCCTGGGGGATTATTGCAACCTCTTCCCATACCTGAGTGGAAAAGGGATAATATCATGATGGACTTTGTCATGGGACTACCAAAGAATCCTAGAAGGAATGATGCAATATGGGTCATTTTTTATCGTCTTACTAAGTCAGCACATTTTCTGGATATATGGGAGGATATACCACTTGAACGTCTAGCAAGACTATATATTAATGAAGTTGTAAGACTTCATGGAGTACCCCTATCGGTTGTTTCTGATCGTGATCCTCGTTTTACTTCAAGATTCTGGAAAAGTCTTCAAACGGCCTTGGATACTGAACTTCGTTTGAGCACTGCCTATCACCCTCAAATAGATGGACAATCAGAATGGACAATTCAAAACTTAAAAGACATGTTGAGATCATGCTCTCTTGACTTTCAGGGTATGTGGGATCAATATTTACCACTGGTAGAATTTTCCTATAACAATAGCTTCCATTCAAGCATTCAGATGGCACCTTATGAAGCGTTATACGGAAAGCGATGTCGTACACCAACCTGTTGGGATGACGTTGGTGAAAGAAAACTTGTGGGACTAGAACTGGCGGAAGAAACAATGGAAAAGGTGAAGGTAATCCAAAACCACATCAAAGCAGCTCAAAGTAGGCAGAAGAGCTATGCCGATAACAGAAGAAAGGTTTTGGAATTTCAGGTGGGAGATCATGTTTACCTAAAGGTATCTCCATAGAAGGGAGTTATACGTTTTGGTAAGAAGGGTAAGTTGAGTCCCAGGTACATCGGACCTTTCGAAATTCTAGATCGTATTGGGGTTGTAGCTTATCGTTTGGCGATGCCGCCAAATCTCTCCAATGTTCACGATGTTTTCCACATATCGCTATTGAGAAAATACATGCCCGACCCAACACATGTACTTACCTATGAGGAATTAGAACTGGAACCCGATCTATCTTATTGCGAAGAGCCCATCAGAATTCTTGATGTGATGGAGCAGGTTCTGAGAAACCGGACGACTCGTCTGGTTAATGGTTTTGTGGAGAAATCATAAAATGGAAGAGGCAACGTGGGAACCTGAGGAACTTATGATGAAGAACCACCCGAGTCTTTTTATGCAGTAATACCCTAGAAATTGCGAGGACACAATTATTTGAAGGAGGGGAGAATGTAACACCCCAAGCTTCCACGGTACGTTTTCCTTCGAATAATGCAATAGCGTGTGTTGTACGCAACCTCGAGCTCTAACACACACCACAACTAATTAAACTAGCCGTTGTGAATAGTAAGACCTACTTTTTGAAATTTTATAAATTTTATTTATCAAAATGGACTTAATTTTTGGATTAGGAATATCTAAATTAGCCTATGTTGAATTTTTGGTATTTTTCTGAGAACTTCTAATTTTTTATGAATAGTGAAAAATACTTAAAAATAACTTTTTTAATCAAAATAACTTATAGTTATAAATTATACTATTTAGTGGTTTTAGAGTATAATAAGGATATATTTTTACCATTTTATCCAATGGTGGTCATTAGAATTAATTTCACTTTGAAATTGGACATAAACAATTGTCAATCTTTTGATATATATTGTTTCTTAAAAACACGCTATTTGTTGTGACAGTGGGAATTAATTATAAAATTAATTAATGCAACTTATATGTTTGGAATTTTTTAAAATATACATCATTTTTGAATTCGGAATATCAATTATAGCTTAGGGTGAAATTTTGGCAATGTTCTGAAAAACTTCAATTTTTGATGAATAGTGAAACCACTAAGTGGTAGTTAAATAACTGATTTTTCGTTTAAATGAAATATTACCACTTCGGTTTTTTGAATTTCAAAAATCCGACATACATGGTTGTCATTAGGATGTAAAATGTGGTTCAATGGGATTAAAATAATTTTTTGGTGAATAGTAACTTTTAGGTTTAATTAATCACGATTAAAGGTAATTAATGAAATTTAAGGTAAAAATGATATTATAAAAATATGAAAATACCCTTACACTTTTCCTACCCCTATTGGATGAGTAATGTCCGACCAAGACAATCCATGGGTCAACTTGGGGACCCCATGGAGCCACTTTATTTTGAAAATGACATAAATTCCTTTTATTTAATGTTAATGTTAAAAAAAATTGACACAAACATGAAATGTTTTACTAAAACAATTTTTAAATGGGGTTATACAAGTCATATTTTTTACTATAAATAGTCATTGGAAAGATAAAAATATTTCCTACATCATAGTATTTTTTTATAATTTTTAGACATTAAATAAATTAAATTATTTATGACATCATTATGATGGAGTGATGACCTCATTATTTAACGATTTTAATAAAATTAAAAGATAATGTAAAATACAAGGCTTAAACTTGTCCAAACACTATTGGATGGGTATATTTCTAACCCTTATCACCTTATCCACTAATTATATAAGTGTGGGACCTTTAGAATACTAAAAGCATTGTATAATAATGTAACATTTCAATCTTTCCAAAAGAGCCCCTCCTCTCCTCTTATTAAAGGCCCCCACCTCTACCACCTTATTCACATTTTCAAGCCTTTTGGTTCGTCCAACCTCTGCCCAAATACTCTCCCAACTTCTCTCCCTTCATCCTAGAAGCTTTACATTAGTCATAAAGCCATCCTAAGGAGTCCTTTTGATCAAATCAAAAGGAAGAACCCGAAGAAGAGGTAACGTTTTCATCACCCTCTTTCAAGTTTCTTTCTTCTTCCACTCGCTCTTTGTCTATTATTTCAATTCTAAAATTATAACTCCAGTATCTTATATATACTGTGATGTTATTATAAATATGGAACAACCATATTCAGTATTCCACCCATCATTTGAATGACATGTCACCATACGTGCGTAAGTACGGCTTACCGTCTCCACGTCGTGGTGTAATTGTTATTCAATATATTATTATTTAGATGGTATAATAATGATATGTAATTCATGTAAATAATAAATATAACATTATAATGATTCTTTACATATGATATACTATCCAATTATATATTATTTTAATATCAAAATAATGATTTTGTCGCTCGTGCGTACGTACGGACTACCATCTCCACGAACGCGATGAGATTCATTCTCCGTCGTATCAATTCAAGTATAATTATCATTTGATGATTTAAAAATAATATTTAAGGACATGATATCATTCTGGATATGAATAAGATACAACCTATCCATGAAAAACACGACTTACGTAACAAAACATATAAAAGAAAACGAGTGAGTTAACACCCGAAACAACGATAAATCTAAGATATTGTTAACAAAGCAATGTTAAAAGATCATATATGATATCATATGAATGTATATGATTCTTGTATAATTTAATAACAATTGTTTCACCATTATACAGGAGGTTAACCTACCCCCACCATGGAAAATTACTGGGTAAGGGTTTACTTCACAACCTCTTCATTATCCAAGGTTGTTTATACGTAATTATCCACTGGGACCTCATTATCATCCACATCCATGTTTCTTAAAAATATATTTCAAAACATTTTTACTATTAAATGGAAAATGGGTTAAAGTCATTTATACCCTTATACGTTTTTGAAAGGAATCTTACCATCGTTTTCCAAACAATGTACTTTTTGACCTTTTTGACAAATTTAAGGTAAGAATGTTTTTTAAATTATACGGCGGGTGCGGCTATTTTCCGCCATTATAACTTCGTTGAAGCTTCCCTTAAAATCTTATAAAAATATATAAAAAGAAAATGTATTATTTTATAATTATGGGACTTTTAAATGATTTCAACAAAAGAGAGATATTTCTCTCAAATAGCTTTGATTTCATCCATGTCAACATCCTTTGATGGGATTTAAGTTTAATTGAAATTGATTTATGATACAAAACTTCCATTGAACATTTTGTGAAATATTCGACTGTGGATGTGTTACTTTTATACCATCCATAGTTTATGGATAAATTGTTGACATTTCGTATGCTAGTTTTAATACGAATATTTATGTTATGTTTAAACATATTCATATGAGGAATTTATTGGACTTAATAAGTGACGGGTGGAGCCCGCTATAGCTCCTCGATGAATCAGTAGGTCTAATGAGACAACTAGACGTGGAATTGGCCGAGTCCCTTTCCCAATTTGATTTATGGTTTTTCCGAGGCCTTAATCATTTTAGACGTCTTGGCCGAGCCCTTGAGAAAATGTTTCAGAATGTCTGGCATTATACATTCCCTCATTATGAAAGTGGTTATTGATATTTCATGTGATTATTCGTCTAGTAGAATATCCATGTGAGTAATTAATGGCATTATTTTATTTTACTTTTTCCATATTATGCTGAAGTTGAAGTTCAATAAGGCTTTTGTTTTAGTTATACATTTCCTTAAATGCTTATGTTTTCTTATGAAAGTTTCCGCTATATTGTTATCCTTACGAAGCATTTGAGCTCACCCCTTTCAATGTATTATTTTTCCCAGGATGTGAAGAAGTGTATTATGACTGACTTGCAAGAATAGTCAGTGAGGATATGAGTGTGGGCTAGGGAGACCATGTTATTGTAGTTTTCATTTTTATGATGTAATGTAATGTTTACGAATGTATCTAGTGTTTCCAAGGCTACTAAACTAATCAGTCTTTCGAGATTTGACCTTTTGTGATCACACCAATGTTATGTAATAATGCACCGACTCCGGGTAGCTGGGGTAGGGGCGTTACAACTTCATTTACTGATGTCATTAAACACCCGTAACTTAGAAACAGTATTTTCACTATTCATCGAAAATTCAACTTTCTCAGAAAAATCCCAAAATTTCACCATAAACAAATATCAATGCTCTGATTTCAAAAATGAACTCCATTTTAAAAAATAATTTTCTAAATATTTTTAATTTAATTTTTAAATAAATACACTATTCACCAAAAAATCATTTTTGTTTCAGAAAATTACCCAAAAATTACTGTAACATAATATCGATTCTATGAGATCAAAACTGAAATCCATTTTATAAAAATAACTTTATAAATATTTTTAATTTAATTTTTAATTAAAAAAACTATTCACCTGAAAAAACTAATACTTGACTAATAATTTATGAAACCATTATTTAACAATTTTATTCAATAATATTACTCAATCAAGGTACCTAGATTATATTACTTTCTTTAAGTGATATTACCAATCTATTTGGTCACATTACTAATCCTAAGCATAAAATCACTATTCATAATTTACTATTCATCAAAAATTAAGTTGATCTTATTAGGCCATAAATTTCATACTGAACATAATTGTAGCAGAACATTTTTTGAAAATCATTACACATTTTTAATTATTTAAGGTTTACATAAACATTTTTTTAAAATATCATTTCTTTAAGATTCACCAAAAATATGCATACTATATTTATTCGGACATTTAAAAATTCATAAACTTCATCATAAGAAGAAATCAAAAAATTTATTTAAAACAAAGGATTACACAAGTCAATTATGGTCTCCGTACATAGCCCCTTATCACACCAGTATAGGACCTAAGTGTAAGGTGTGCTAAGGTGAGATAATCTGAGGGAGGCTCGGTGAACATTGCACGAGTAGTAATTTCTATCAGTTTGAACTTCTCGCGAAGAAGATTTTGTTCTAGCTTTACACGATGAAGTTAGACTTGGGTTTGGTCCCGAGCAAAGCCCAGTGGTGCTACCTCTTTCCCAAGTTCTGTTAGATTTGATTCGATCGGTCCAAGACTACTGGGTGAGGCCATTGAATCTTATTTCTATATTAATTAACCAAGATCACTTTTATTTAGAGACAAATATCGAAATGTTTAGTTTCCAGTGGTCATATTGACCAATGGTCATATAACAGTCAAAACCCAATGGTATCATTTTAATTATACTCATGTTATGAAATGAAACATTTTTGTTGAGTATAAAAAAATAAAATGACACAAAAAATTATGAAACAAGATTTATTCAAAATTTCGGGTCGTTACTATCTTTCCACCATAAGGAATTGCGTCCTCACAATTTTTAAAATTGGTTTGTGAAATTTCATTGAAATTCCCACACTGGAAAAGGAGTCAGTAATACTATTACATTAAAAGAAAGAAAGAGAAGTACAAAGGTCACCCGAGTGAACCCACACTAAGATTCCATGTAGGAAAACATAGACATGGAGGAGAAAACAAATGGTCAAGTTCTGAGGGAGAGTGATAGAAAACATTATTAGGAGAAATTTAACCACGAGAAAATCCGAAACATATGATGTGTATAAACATTATTTGATTACCTAGTAGGAAACTTAAACCAACAACGTTTTTGTTTTATGTTCCTTTACATAGTTTTGAGAAATTCATTTACTACATAAAAGAAAAACATAAGGAAATATACATACCTTCATGTAGAGTTTCATCCTTTGATAAGTTTCTACCAAAACTAATCTTTTCTCCAAACGATGAGCATTCAAAAAAACTTGGTCTCATCAAAACACAAGAATCGTCTTCTTGAGAGTCACGTAATCCACAAAATATTAACTATCAATTTCTTCTATCTTTAAACATTATCCCAAAAACAGAAAGGGTAAGATAAAACAACTATTCAAAAATAAAGAATGCCATAGGAAGGGAAACTACTTTTAAATCTTCAATGTTCCATGGTACTACCCAAAGTTCATCATAGACCATTCCATAAATAACTATCCTTAAAATTCCTCAAAATAAACCAAACTATGATTGAAACCAAATTATAAGAACGATCTCGTAACATATTCTTACAAGATAGAATTTATCATTCATCTTCAAACAACATCAACCACTCTTATCATATTATAAAAAAAGTAACTAACCTAATAACATTTTCCCCAAGATAGGTTAATAATTTCCATATGTAACCTAAATTACTATAACTCCTCCATAAATTCATTGATTCTTCAAAATATAATTCAACCTTTACTTCTCAAAGAAAATACCATAGTAATCTATTTACCTCGATCAGATAGGGTTCCCAAAATAGTGAACGTCTTCCAAAATAATAATCATCTTTTAATCCCCTAATCACCCATTTTTTAAGAATAACAACTTCACTACATCAACATGTGGTACATAACAATAGATGTTTTCCTTAATGATAGAAAATCATCTTGGGTAGTGACTCGATGATCTTAGAAAACATAAAAGATATGGTCATAGAGCACGAACTAAAATTAAACATGAGATAGACAATTATTGCGAAGAAGTTACATGTACTTCAGTCATCATGTCCTTCTCAACATAGGACTTGCATTGTTCCCTTTTCCTCGAAGATTGTTGATGCTCATCATGCTTCTCATCCATTCCAAGAGATAATTTCCTTGGATAATTTCTATCTTCTCCACATTTACTACCTCGAAATGTTTAAGGTACATTAGATCAAACCTTATCTACATTCATCACATTGCCTATTTTTTAAAAGAAATTGGCTACTTTATGCCCTATCATCCCACACATAAACTATATAACGGTTCTTTTGTGACATTCTCCTTGGTGCCTCTTCCCACACTTTTTGCAAAAAACAAATTGGGTCTTTTTTCCCTTATCAACTTTATCAGATGAACATCCTTGAGACTTTGTCTTATTTTTCCTTGATGAATTTGGGCATTCAACTAGGTACCAATTATTAATTGTGATTTTTAATAGCTAGTTTGTCATAATCACAATATGTTCAACTTCATCTTTCATCAGCTTTATCACATTAATAGGGAAATCATCACATTTCCTATCACATTGGTCGTTGGGATATGCTCTTCCATTTCCTGCCATTAACTAAGAAAAGAACATATAATTAGGGGGATTAAATACTTATCCAATAATCATGAAAAGGAAACTTAAAGAATTGAAGGATAAAATTGTAGAAGAAAATTATACCCTAGCTTGTTATCCCATAGGTCCCAATCTAGGTTATCCGTGATCATATATTATTATGTGAATCTTTATTTTATTTTATCTTTGTTTCTTTAATAATGGTTCATACTAAGCTTATGAATTTACCAAAGCATATCCCCCGGGAGTGTCGTAACCAATAGTGAAGCACGGCCCGTTGTCGTGTACCCGTTCCGGTTCGAGTCTAGCTCAAAGCGGTGTTTTAGGGTTTTAACCATATGTACATCTGTGCCAGAGCCACCTCTACCTACTCGTTTCCAGACAAGGATGTATTTTCTTGGCAACCCCTTACTCAATACTCACCAAAATACCAGGTAGATTTCCTATATTTAAACTTTTCTATAGGGTTCTTTATAAAGTTTTTATATCCTAATTTCCACAAATAACTAAACCATCCTTTGATACCAATTATAGCATCCTGCCTTTTATCACATTAACTTTTACTACATTATACAAAATCGAGGATCTTTAAGGTTTAGTGTCTTGGAAACCAGGAACTTAATACATGAAAATATAAAACATTCTTCTTAAACACTTGAAAGGATTCAACTTATGTTCATCCTATTTTCATTACTGCATCTCATAACCTAAGGACATACATCAATAGAAAGGGTGATCAGTTCCTCGTAAGGGAAACAAGAGAAACATTTTACATGTGAACCTGAGATACATCATTAAGGTCATGATAAAAAACATTAAGGAATGAGAAGGAGATCATGAGGAATATCATAATAAAAATAATGTGTTTCATAACATGAAGATGTGGCTACAACATTTAAAATAGACAATCATTTCCGTTTCACCAAGGTCCATCCCCAAGGTGTCATTAAAAATTACCAAGGTTATTCACCAAGGCTTCTTTAAAAATGGTCATCTCTAGAGATTAAGTCTTTACCCAATGCATTGGAGCGCTATCAGGGTGAACCCTTAAATTAGTCTTTATAATCATGTGATCCACATATATCATCATCATACATTTTATAAATAACCCATATAGCATAAAATAAATGGGTTTAATTTCATAGTCATCACATTTTAAAAAAACTGCTTTAAAGACGTGATCCTTATTTCACCTTAAACCCATGGAAAAAGGAAAGTGGGTATCATGTATGTAAATAATAGAATTAAAAAAAGAACATTTTGATATATATGTGAATACCGCTGTAGAAGAATGATCTTTGAGTATTCACTTAATAAAATAAAATAATTTGAAAAAATATAAAGACATTTTGATATGAAAATTCTGCATCATAACGACTATGATACATGGTTTTAGAAAACATTGAAAAGAGAGGGGACAAGGGTCACCCTCTCATAAATGATACATAAAACAGTAGGGGAATAGAATATAAAGGACTTAAGAACATGGTAATGAAATTTGAATGATATACCATATGAAACGAAGAACTTTAAAGGAAGACAAAAAATAATATTTCTCTTATGAGAATTCGGCAGCCTAACGACGTCACTTAAAACTTCCAAAAATGGATTGACGAGATCAAATAGGGTATCTCATTATATGAACATAAATGATCAGTATGATAGATATAGAGATCATACCCCAACATAATGAAAAGGAACTTGAATTACTTGACTAGAAAATACAACTTGAAAATGAGAAGGGTGAACGAATCCCTTAAAAATTCGGCAGCCTAACGGCGTCACTTATACATCAAAAAAATGAATTTATGAGATCAAAAAGGGTCTCTCATAATTTGAACATAAAATTTCAGTATGATAGATATAGATATCATACCCCAATATAATAAAAATAATCTTGAAAGACTTGACATGAAAATAGATCTTGAAAACGAGAAGGGTGAAAGAACCACTTAAAAATTCGGCAGCCTAACAGTGTCACTTAAATGTCAAAAAAATAAATTGAAGATATCAAATAGGTTCTATCATCATATTAACATAAATTACCAGTATGATAGATATAGATATCATAACCCAACATAAAAAAGAACTTGAAAGACTTGACAAGAAAATAGAACATGAAAATGAGAAGGTTGAAAGAATCCATTACACAAATTTCGGCAGCCTAACGGCGCCACTAAAACACTCAAAAAATGAAATGATGAGAGTAATAGGGGATATATCATCATATGAAAATGAAAAGGGATGTAAGAGGAATATAAAAGAACATCCTTCAACATACGAACAAGGAGGATAAAGGAAATGACTTAAAAGAGAGTATTTGAGAAGAAAGAGAGAGTTTGGATCCCTTACCTTAAAACGTAACACTTAAAACTCAATGGTTGGGACATTGAGGTCTTGGGGGAACCATGAGAAGAATCCATGGGAGGTAATGAGACCAGAGATTTTTTGGGGGAGAGTTGGGAGTTGAATGGATGAGAGGATGAATTGGTATTTATAGGGAAAGTGAGAGGACAAGGCTTTAATGGCCAAGGGACACCTCATTTGTGGTTTTGGCAAAACCATGGGCTTTCCCATGGTATTTTCCAATGGTATTTTCCACTTGGGACAACTCATACATTATCTTATTATTATTAAGTCGAACATATTGATTACATACTTACTACATCACTTAATGATGTCATTAAACACCCGTAACTTAAAAACTGTATTTTCACTATTCATCGAAAATTCAACTTTCTCAAAAAAATCCCATAATTTCACCTTAACCAAATAACGATGCACAGATTTCAAAAATGAAGTCAATTTTATAAAAATAATTTTTTAAATATGTTTAATTTAATTTTTAAATAAATACATTATTCACCGAAAATTCATTTTTTTCCGAAACATCCCCAAAAATTACCTTAACATAATATCATTGCTCTGAGTTCAAAATTGAAATCCATTTTATAAAAATATTTTTCTAAATATTTTTTATTTTATTTTTAATTAAAAAACACGATTCACTCTAAAAAACCAATACTTGACTAATAATTTATGAAACAGTTATTTAACCATTTTATTAAATCATATTACTTAATCAAGGTTCCTAGATTATATTAATACTTTCTTTAAGTGAGATTACTAATACATTTGGTAACATTACTAATCCTAAGCGTAAAATAACTATTCATAATGTACTATTCATCAAAAATTATGTTGATCATATTAGACTTTAAATTTATTACTGAACATAATCGTAGAAGACCATTCTTCGAAAATCATTACACATTTTTAATTATTTAAGGTTTACATAAACATTTTTTAAAATATCCTTTCTCTAAGATTCACCAAAAATATGCATACCATATATATCCGGACATTTAAAAATTCATAAACTTCATCATAAGAAGAAATCATAATTTTTATTTAAAACAAAGGATTACACAAGGTAGTTACGGTCTCCTAACATAGCCCCTTATCACACCAACATAGGACCTAAGTGTAAGGTGTGCTAAGGTGAGAGAATCTGAGGGAGGCTCATCCAACATCGCATGAGTAGTAATTTCTATCAGTTTGAACTTCTCGTGAAGGCGATTCCGTTCTAGCTTCACACGATGAAGTTCAGCTTGGGTTTGGTCCAGAGAAAATCCCAGTGGTGCTACATCCTTCCCAAGTTTTGTTAGATGGGATTCGATTGGTCCAAGACTAATGGATTTGGCCATCGAATCTTCTTTCTATATTAATTAACCAAGATCACTTGTATTTTGAGACAAATATCAAAAATTTTAGTTTCCAGTGGTCATATTGACCAATGGTCATATAACAGTCAAAACCCAACAGTCTCATTTTAATTATACTCATGTTATCAAATGAAACAGATTTGTTGAGTATAAAAAAATAAAATAACACACAATATTACGAAATAAGATTTATTCAGAATTTCAGGTCGTTACAAAGATCACACGTAAAGGGATTATGTTTTTATTGATGAAAGAATGTACATAATGTATTTATTAACGGAAGATAATATTGCCAAATTATCCAAATTTGGCTCTTCCCTTGAGAAATGATGGATGAGAGATATAAAATGATGCATTAATGAATGGATTTGGTTGTGTCATTATAAAAAATGATAAGGTTAGTGCTTATGAATCAAGGCGGTTGAAGACTCATGGGTAAAATTTACAACTAATGATCTTGAGTTGGAAGACATAATATTTTATCTAAAAATATGGGGACACTATTTCTATTGCGAATGATTTGATATATATATAGATTATAAGAGTATGAAATAAAATATTAAACAAAAATAACTCAATATGAGGCAAAGGAGACGGCTCATGTTAGACATATATTATAATTTTTCAATGCACTACAACATAGAAAAGAAAAATAATGTGTAAGATGCATTATGTATGAAATACCATGGAATTATAACCCAAACGGGTATTGGGAGAGATCCTATATTCATGGATCTGCTGAAGATGGATATGGATATTGATAAATAATAGAAAATGTCTTTCCTCTTTAAAATGATTTCTAAACTATCTTTTCTTGATCAGATAAAAATATCTCATTTTAATGATGAGAATCTACAAAAGAAATTTACATATATTAATGAGTAAATATTGGAGGACTTCATGTTTGAGGATGGAGTTCTAAAATTTGGGAAGAGGTTAAGTGTTCAATTAGTACCTGAGCAAAAAAGGGAAGTATTTTATAATGATCATAGTTCATGTTTCCCTATACAACCTTGTATCACTACCATGTGTAGAGATATGAAGGAATATCTTTGATAGGACAAAATGATGTGTGGAATTTCTAAATATGTGTCATAGTGGATTGTTTTTCAATATGTCAAGGATAAGAGACAACATCTTTGAGGGGTCTTGCATCCTCTTTCTATTTCTATGTGGATGTGGGATGACATTACGATGCACATTGTCACAAGAGTATTGATTTTATTTAGAGGGAATGATGCAATATTTGTAATTGATGATG
The DNA here is from genome assembly GCA_963277665.1 of Viscum album. NCBI lineage: Eukaryota > Viridiplantae > Streptophyta > Magnoliopsida > Santalales > Viscaceae > Viscum > Viscum album. The sequence goes on from OY728145.1 coordinate 514,764,891, forward strand.
GTCTCACAAAATCAGAACATTTCCTTTCTATTAGAGTGGATTTACTACTTTGGAATCTAGAACGACTTTATATTAAAGAATTTTTAAGACTCTAGGATGAACCAAAATTTATTGTGTCTGATCAAGATCACCCAAATACATCAAAATTATAGAAAAGTCTCTAGAAGTATTTGGATGTCGAACTTTATTTTTTTTTGAGAAAATATATGTTCAATTACTGATCTTGCAAACCCGGCCTACAAAGCCAATAAGGAAATGAGTCTACCCAACAATGATCACCACAATAATTCCCAAAACAGGCCAAAAAATGAGCATTCATATTCCCTCTTTGCTGGATGAAAGAAAAATTACATGCAGTAAAGACTTCGGTTAAAGACCAAATATTCCTCAATATAAGGCCATACGGTTGAGAGTCATCATTCTTCGAAGATAGAGAATTCACCACTTCAAGGCAGTCAGTTTCCACCAAAACCTTGGGACAATTTTTTGAATGGGCCAAAAGGATCGCTTGAAGGATGCCAGAGGCCTCCGAAACTACAGGACTCCATGAGAAAGGCATAGCCTGACATTGAGCTTCCACAATCTGGCCCCAACTATTATTATAAATGAGTCCAATACTGACCTTGGAATTAGCCGAGACAGTAACATCTGTATTTATCTTGAGAAAACCCTCAGGGAAGGGGAGCCAACCAGTGGCTCTCTGCTGTGTGTTTCCCAAAGATTGCACTGTATCATTATTCTTCAAATTGTTCATCCATTCCCTAGCCCTGTCCACCCAAAGAAAATCATGGGTAACCTTTATTTGGAAAATACAATCATTTAATCGATTTCACACCATACAAGCAATTGGGAAAATCAACCCCACTACTCTCGGTTCAATAGACGACACCCATTTTAATAGATTTTGGACCAGCCCCATTGAAAGATCAAAACACAGACCAAAATCCAGTTTACATTCTTTCCACACCCCTTCCACCACATGACATGAAAGAATTGCATGCAGAGGGGATTCAACCTCATGGAGGCATAACAGACAGGTGTCATTCTCCACCAAATGTCGCCGTACCAAAAAGTCACAGGTCGGGAGAACACCTCAGAAGACCTTCAACCAAAAAAATTTCACCTTTGGGGGAGAAGAGAGTGATCAGATTCTCTTCCATCGAGAATCAGGAAAGTCCTGGGAAATGCCTTGGACCCGTAGATTACTACCTGAATGGACAGAATATTTTCTATGAGACTCCTCAGTCCAGAAAAGTTGTTCAATGCCAATCCATAGTGTGAGAGAAATACTCAGGTTGAGCTGGCAATCAACCTCATTAAACCATCTGAAAAGCTTTTCCGGATCCCAGTCCTCAAGCGAGTCATTGATCAGATCACGTACCCTTGCATCATCGAACCCAGGAACAAAAGACAAGGAGACCTTATGGTTAACTCTATTTGTAAGCCAAGAATCCTTGCAAACATGAACATTATTCCCATCAGAAATTCTCCAAACGCAGCCTATGTCAAGGAGAGATTTTGCACCTCAGATGCATCTTCACATAGAACTCGGTCATGGCCCCAGCTGGGAATGCATGATGTCAGAATGAGGGAAATATTTTTCTCACATAACCTTCAAGAACAGGGTGTGAGGATGGGAGATGTAATGACCCGAAATTTGGAATAAATATTGTTTCCTAATTTTTTGTGTTATTTTTTTTATACTCAACAAAACTGTTTCATTTGATAACATAAGTAATATTATAATGAGTCTATTGGGTTTTTGATTGTTATATGACCATTGGTCAATATGACCACTAGAAACTAAAAATTTTGATATTTGTCTCTAAATAACAAGTGATCTTGGTTAATTAATATAGAAAAAAGATTCGATGGCCATACCCAGTAGTCTTGGACCGATCGAAGCCCATTTAACAGAAAGTGGGAAGGAGGTAGCACCACTGGGCTTTGCTTTGGACCAAACCCAAGCCGAAATTCATCGTGTGAAGCTAGGATGGAATCGCCTTTGCGAGAAGATTAAACTGATAAAAATTAATACTCGTGTGATGTTGGTCGAGCCTCCCTCAGATTCTCTCACCTTAGCACACCTTACACTTAGGTCCTATACTGGTGTGATAAGGGGCTATGTTAGGAGACTGTAACTGCTTTGTGTAATCCTTTGTTTTAAATAAGAAATTTTGATTTCTTCTTATGATGAAGTTTATGAATTTTCAAATGTCCGGATAAATATAGTATGCATATTTGCATTGAATTTTAGAGAAAGGATATTTTAAAAAAAATGTTTATGTAAGCCTTAAACAATTAAAAATGTGTAATGATTTTCAAAAAATGGTCTTCTAAAATTAAGTTCAGTATGAAATATAGAGTCTAATAAGATCAACATAATTTTTGATGAATAGTAAATTATGAATATTGATTTTGTGCTTAGGATTAGTAATGTGACCAAATGGATTAGTAATCATAGTTATATAAAAAATTAATATAATCAAGGAACCTTGATTAAGTAATGTTATTTAATAAAATGGATAAATAACAATTTCATAAATTATTAGTCAAGTATTAGTTTTTTCGGGAGAATAGTGTTTTTTAATTAAAAATTTAATTAAAAATATTTTTATAAATATTTTTATAAAATGGATTTCATTTTTTAACTCAGAGCATCGATATTATGTTATGGTAATTTTTGGGGATTTTTCTGAAAAAAAAGAATTTTCGGTGTATAGTATAATTATTTAAAAATTAAATTAAAAATATTTATAAAATTATTTTTATAAAATGGAGTTCATTTTTGAAATCAGAGCATCGATATTTTTTTAAGGTAAAATTTTGGGATTTTTCTGAGAAAGTTGAATTTTCGATGAATAGTGAAAATATAGTTTTTAAGTTACGGGTGTTTAATGACATCATTAAATGATGTATTAAGTATTTAATCAATATTTTCGACTTATGAATGGTAATATAAGGTATGAGGTGTTCCAAGTGGACAATACCATGGGAAAATACCATGGGCAAGCCCATGGTTTTTCCCAAACCGCTAATAAGGTGTCCCTTGGCCATTAATGCCTTGTCCCCTAACTTTCCCTATAAATACCAAGCCATCCTCTCATCCATTCGACTCCCAACTCTCCCCCAATGAAGATCCAGTCTCATTACCTCCGAAGTAGTCCTCCCAAGGTTCCCCCAATCCCTCAAGTTCCCATCCTTTGTGTTTAATGAGTTACAGTTCAAGGTAAGGGATCTTACCTCCCTCTTTCTTTTCAAGTAATCTCTTTTATGTCATTTCTTTTATGATCCATGCTCTTATGTTGGAGGATGTTATTTTATATTCGTACTACTGTATTTTTCATGTTTATATGATGAGAGACCCCCTCTTTATCTCATCATTTCATTTTAATAATGTTAAAGTGGTGTCGTTAGGCTGTCGAATTTTCAAGGGATTCTGTCACCCTTCTCAAGTTCTATTTTCATGTCATGTATTTCAAGTTCCTTTCTATTTTCTTGAGGTATGATCTCTAAATCTATAATACTGATCATTTATGTTCATATGATGATAGACCCTATTTTATCCCTTCAATTCAGTATTTTGATGTTTTAATTGGCACCGTTAGGCTGCAGAATTTTTAAGGGATTCGTTCACCTTTCTCATTTTTCAAAGTTCTACTTTCATGTCAAGTATTTCAAGTTCTTTTTTAATATTTTTGGGGTATGATATCTATATCTATCATACTGATCTTTTATGTTCATATGATTAGAGACCCTATTCGATCTCTTCAGTTTAGTATTTTGATGTTTTAAGTGGCGCCGTTAGGCTACTGAATTTGTAAGGGATTCGTTCACCTTTCTCATTTTTCAACGTTCTACTATCATGTCAAGTCATTCAAGTTCTTTTTTTATCATGTTAAGGTATGATCTATATATCTATCATACTGATATTTTATTTTTATATGATTATAGAACCTATTTGATCTCTTCAATTCAGTATTTTGATGTTTCAAGTGGCGCTGTTAGGCTGCCGAATTTTTAAGGGATTCGTTCACCTTTCTCATTTTTCAATGTTCTACATTCATGTCAAGTATTTCAAGTTAATTTTTATTAATTTGGTGTATTATCTCTATATCTATCATATTGATATTTTATGTTCACATGATGAGGGACCCTATTTGATCTCTTCAATTCATTTTTTGAAGTTTAAGTGACGCCGTTAGGCTGCCGAATTTTCATAAGAGAAATCTTATTTTTGTCTTCCTTTCATGTTCTTCATTTCATATGGTATATCTATCAAATTTCATTAACATGTTCATATATCCTTCATATTCTTTCCCTATACTGTTTTATGGGTCATTTATGAATGTTTTACCCATGTCCCCTCTCTTTTAAATGTTTTCTAAAACCCCAAAACATAGTCGTTATGTTTCAGAATTTCCGTCTCAAAATGTCTCTCTCTCTTATTGAAAAGTTATTTTATTTTATTAAGTGGATACTCAAAGATCTCTATTCTATATAGTTATTCACATATATACCAAAATGTTCTATTTTAAATTCTGGGATTTACATACATGAGACCCACCTTCCTTTTCTGTGGGTTTTAAGGTGACCCAAAGATCATGTCTTTAAACTAGTTTTTAAAACGTTATTATCATGAAATGAAACCCATTTATTTTATTCTATATGGGTTGTTTATGAAATGGTTGATGATGATATATGCGGCTCAAATGATAATAATGAAATGTCAAGGGTGCGCCCTGATAGCTCTCCAATTCTTTGGGTAAAGACTTAATCTCTAGAGATGACTATTTTTTACGACGCCTTGGTGAATAACCTCGGTAATTTTTAATGACACCTTGGGGATAGTCCTTGGTGAAACAGAAATTATTGTAAATATTAAATGTTGTATCCACATATTCAGGTTATGAAAAATGTTATTTTAATTATGATATTCCTCATGATTTCTTTCTCATTCCTTAATGTTCTTTTTCATGACATTGTTGGTGTATCTCACGTTCACATGTTAAATGTTTCCCCTTGTTTCCCTTATTGGGCCTTTTGCTCACCCTTTCTTTTGATGTATGCCCCCAGGTTATGAGATGCAGTAATGAACCTAGGATGAACATCAGGAGAAGCCTTTCAAGTGTTCAAGAAGAATGTTTTATGTTTTCATGTTTAAAGATCCTGGTTTCCAAGACACTAAACCTTAAAGATCCTTGGTTTTGTAAAACGTAATGAATGTTTATGTGATAAAAATGCAGGATTCTATAGTTGGTATCAAAGGATGGTTTAGTTATTTGTGGAAATTAGGATATGAAACTTTAGGAAGAGCCCTATAGAAAATTTTAAATATATGAAACCTTCCTGGTATTTTGTTGAGTATTGAGTAAGGGGATGCCAAGAAAATACATCCGTGTCTGGATACGAGCAGGTAGAGGTGGATCTAGCACCGATGTACATAGGGGTAAAACCCAAAAACACCACTTTGAGCTAGACTCGAACGGGAACTGGTACACGATAACGGGCCTTACTGCACTCTTGGTTACGACACTCCTGGGGGATATGCTTTGGTAAATTAATAAGCTTAGTATGAACCATTATTAAAGGAACAAATATAAAATAAAATAAAGACTCACATAATAATATATGATCATGGATAACATAGTTTGGAATCTAGGGGATCACAAGTTAGGGTATACTTTTATTTTACAAGTTATCCTTCTATGCTTTAAGTTACCTTTCATGATTATTGTTTAAGTATTTAATCCCCTAATTGTACTTTTTTTTAATGGCAGGAAATGGAAGAACTTATACCAACAACCAATGTGATAGGAAAGTGATGGTTTCAATATTAATACGACAGATATGATTGGGGGATTAAAATATGATTATTATTTTCGATGACGTTCACTATTTTGGGAAACCTATTTGATCGAGGTAAATAGATTACAATACAATTTTCTTTGAGGAGTAAAGGTTGAATTTTATTTTGAAGAATCGGCGAATTTAAGGTGAACTTCTGGTAATATAAGTTACTTATGGAAATGATTAACCTATGTTGGGGAAAATGTGATTAGGTTAGTTACTTTTTTTATAAAATGATAAGAGTGGTTGATGTTGTTTGAAGATCAACGATAAAGTCTATCTTGGAAGACTATGTTATGAGATCGTTCTTATAATTGGGGTTCAATCTTAGTTTGCTTTATTTTGAGGATTTTTAAGGAAAGTTATTTATGGAATGGTCTATGATGAACTTTGGGTAGTACCATGGAACATTGAAGATTTAATAGTAGTTTTACTTCCTATGGGATTCTTTCTTTTTGAAGAGTTGTTTTACCATATCATTTCTGTTTTTGGGATAATGTTTAATGATAGAAGAAGTTGGTAGTTAATCTTTTGTGGATTATGTGACTTTCAAGAAGATGATTCTTTTGTTTTGATGAGACCAAGTGTTTTTGAATGCTCATCGTTTGGAGAAAGTATTATTTTTGGTAGAAACTTATTAAAGGATGAAACTCTACATGAATGTTGGTATATTTCCTTATATTTTTGTTCTATGTAGTAAATGAATTCCTCAAATTATGAAAAGGAACGTAAAACAAAAACGTTGTTGGTTTATGTTTCTTACTAGGTAATAAAAGATCGTTTACACACATCATAAGTTTGGGATTTTCTCGTGGATAAATTTCTCCTAATCATGTTTTCTATCACTGTCCCTTAGAACTTGACCCTTTTTCTCCTCCTTGTCCATGTTTTCCTACATGGAATCATAGTGTGGGTTAACTCAGGTGACCTTTGTACTTCCCTTTCTTTATTTTAGAGTAATACTTTTACTGACTCCTTTTCCGCTGTGGGACTATCAATGAAAATTAAAAACCCAGTTTTAAAAATTGCGAGGACAAAATTTCTTAAGGGGGGAAGATTGTAATGACGTGAAATTTTGAATAAATATTGTTTCCTAATTTTCTGTGTTATTTTATTTTTTTATACTAAAAAAATGTTTCATTTGATAACCTGGGTATAATTAAAATGAGACTATTGGGTTTTTGACTGTTATATGACCATTGGTCAATATGACCGCTAAAAACAAAACATTTCGATATTTGTCTCTAAATAACAAGTGATCTTGGTTAATTAATATAGAAAAAATATTATATGGCCTCACCCAGTAGTCTTGGACTAATCGATGACCATCTAACAGAATGTGGGAAGGAGATAGCACCACTGGGCTTTGCTCTAGACTAAACCCAAACTGAACTTCATCGTGTGAAGCTAGAACGGAATCGACTTCGCGAGAAGTTCAAACTGATAGAAATTACTACTCGTGCGATGTTGGTCGAGCCTCCCTCAGATTCTATCTCCTTAGAACACCTTACACTTAGGTCCTATACTGGTGTGATAAGGGGCTATGTAAGGAGACCATAACTGCCTTCTGTAATTCTTTGTTTTAAATAAAAAAATATTGATTTCTTCTAATGATGAAGTTTATGAATTTCCAAATGTCCGGATAAATATAGTATGCATATTTGCGGTGAATTTTAGAGAAAGGATATTTTAAAAAATTGTTTATGTAAACCTTAAATAATTAAAAATGTGTAATGATTTTCAAAAACCGGTCTTCTACAATTATGTTCAGTACGAAATTTAGAGTCTAATAAGATCAACTTAATTTTTGATGAATAGTAAATTATGAATAGTGATTTTATGCTTAGGATTTTTAATGTGACCAAATGGATTAGTAATCTCACTTAAATAAAGCATTAATATAATCTAGGCACCTTGATTATGTAATGTGATTCAATAAAATGGATAAATAACGGTTTCATAAATTATTAGTCAAGTATTAGTTTTTTCGGGTGAATTATGTTCTTTAATTTAATATTTAATTAAAAATATTTAGAAAATTATTTTTATAAAATGGATTTCATTTTTGAACTCAGAGCATCAATATTTTGTTGTGGTAATTTTTGGGGATTTTTCTGAAAAAAATGATTTATCAGTGAATAGTGTAATTATTTAAAAATTAAATTAAAAAAATTTAGAAACATATTTTTATAAAATGGAGTTCATTTTTGAAATCATAGCATTGATATTTGGTTATGGTGAAATTTTGGTATTTTTATGTGAAAGTTGAATTTTCGATGAATAATGAAAATATAGTTTTTAAGTTATGGGTGTTTAATGACATCATTTAAATGATGTATTAAGTATCTAATAAATATGGTCGAATTATGAATAGTATTACAAGGTATGGGGTGTCCCAAGTGGCCAATACCTTGGGAAAATACCATGGGCAAGCCCATGGTTTTGCCAAAACCACTAATGAGGTGTCCCTTGGCCATCAATGCCTTGTCCCCTCACTTTCTCTATAAATACCAAGCCATCCTCTCATCCATTAGACTACCAACTCTCCCCCAATGAAGCTCTGGTATCATTAACTCTCATTGAGTATTTCCAAGGTTCCCCAATCCCTCATGGTCACAACTGTTGAGTTTTATGAGTTATGTTTTAAGGTAAGGGATCCTACATCCCTCTTTCTTTTCAAGTAATCTCTTTTATGTCATTTATTTTATGCTCCATGCTCTATGTTGTAGGATGTTCTCTTCTATTCATCCTACTGTATTTTTCATTTCCATATGATGAGATACCCCCTCTTTCTCTCATCATTTCATTTTAATAATGTTAAAGTGGCGTCGTTAGGCTGTCGAATTTTTAAGGGATTCTTTCACCCTTCTCAAGTTCTATTTTCATGTCAAGTATTTCAAGTTCCTTTTTATTTTTTGGGGTATGATCTACAAATATATAATAATGATATTTTATGTTAATAATATGAGATACCCTATTTTATCTCTTCAATTCAGTATTTTGATGCTTTAAGTGGCGTCGTTAGACTGCTGAATTTTAAAAGGATTCGTTCACATTTCTCGTTTTTCAAAGTTCTACTTTCATGTCAAGTCTTTCAAGTTATTTTTTATTATGTTGGGGTATGATCTCTATTTCTATCAAACTGATATTTTATGTTCATATGATGAGAGACCCTATTTTATCTCTTCAATTTAGTATTTTGATGCTTTAAGTGGCGCCGTTAGGCTCCCAAATTTTTAAGGGATTCGTTCACCTTTCTCATGTTTCAAAGTTCTACTTTCATGTCAAGTCTTTAATGTTTTTTTTATATTATGTTGGGGTATGATCTCTATATCTATCATACTGATATTTTATGTTCATATGATTATATAACCTCTTTAATCTCTTCAATTCAGTATTTTGAAGTTTTAAGTGGTGCCGTTAGGCTGCCGAATTTTTAAAGGATTCATTCACCTTTCTCATTTTTGAAAGTTCTATTTTCATGTCAAGTCTTTAAAGTTTCTTTTTATTATGTTGGGGTATGATCTCTATATCTATCATACTGATATTTTAGGTTCATATGATGAGGGACCCTATTTGATCTCGTCAATTCATTTTTTGATGTTTAAGTGACGCCGTTAGGATGCCGAATTTTCAAAAGAGAAATCTTATTTTTTTTCTTTCTTTCATGTTATTCATTTCATATGGTATATCTATAAAATTTCATTACCATGTTCATATACCCTTAATTTTCTGTCCCTCTAAGGTTTTATGGGTCATTTATGAATTTTTGACCCATGTACCCTCCCTTTTCAATGTTTTCTAAAACCCCAAAACATAGTCATTATGCTGCAAAATTTCCATCTCAAAATGTCTCTCTCTCTTGTTCTAAAGTTATTTTATTTTAATAAGTGAATAATCAAAGCTCTCTATTATATATAGGTATTCACATATATACCAAAATTTTCTATTTTAAATTCTGGGATTTACATATATAAGACCCACCTTCCTTTTCTGTGGGTTTTAAAGTGAAACAAAGATCATGTCTTTAAAGATGTTTTTAAAACGTTATGATTATGAAATGAAACCCATTATTTTTATGCTATATGTGGCTCACATGATAATAAATACATGTCAAGGGTGAGCCTTGATATCACTTCAATGAATTGGGTAAATACTTAATCTCAAGAGATGACTATTTTTAATGATGCCTTGGTGACTAACCTTGGTAATTTTTAATGACACCTTGGGGATGAAACTTGGGGAAATAGAAATGATTTTCAATATTAAATATTGTAACCACATATTCAAGTTATGAAAAAAGTTATTTTTATTATGATATGCCTCATGATTTTTTTCTCATTCCTTAATGTTCTTTTTCATGAGATTGTTGATATATCTCATGTTCACATGTAAAATGTTTCCCCTTGTTTCCCTTACTGGGCCTTCTGCTCACCCTTTCTTTTGATGTATGTCCCCATGTTATGAGATGTAGTAATGAACCTAGGATGAACATAAGGAGAAGCTTTTCATGTGGTTAAGAATAATGTTTAATGTTTTCTTGTCTTATGTTACTGGTTTCCAAGACACTAAACCTTAAAGATCGTCAGTTTTGTAAAATGTAATGAATGTTTATGTGATAAAAACGAGGGATGCTATAGGAGAGGAGGCGACATCCTTGATTTTCTAGAAGAGCCTCGTTAAACCATTTGTGATTCCTAAAACCAAGCCCCCACGAAATTTTGAAATGCACAGCTTCTCCCAAGACATCCAGTGTGAGTTATGTTTTCCCTCATGAGAGCCCCACCAAAAATTAGCCAATCAAGAATGGATTTGATCGACAAGACTATCAGAGAATTTAAATAGCGACATGCATAAGAAGGGATGTCTTGTGGAACTGACTTCACAAGAATTTCTTTTCCTGCCATGGAAATATTCATACAAGACCAAAGACAAATCAAATAATCCACTCTGTCTAAAATAGAGGTGAACACTTGTTTCTTTGACCTACCAATAAGGGTCAGAAAGCCAAGGTACTTAGGATGCTTATAAACCAGTGGAAAGCCACACATTCTCTGTAAATCCTCCCTCTTTTCATGTGGTATTACTTTTCTGAAGGATAACTCTGATTTTCAAGGATTAATACATTTCCCAAAAGCATTTTCGTACATATTGATGTTATGCAATTCTGAACTACATTCTTACGGGGTAGAATGAGAAAAATGGAGCCTATCATCTGCAAAGAAGAGATGGGAGATAAGGTAATTTCAACATACCTTATCACCATGGATAATTCCTTGATCCACATTAAAAAGGAGGTGAGAAAAAACATCATCCACCCAAATGAAGAGATAAGGCGACAGGGGATCCCCTTGTCTCAAACCTCTCGATAGTTTAAAGCTTGCGGAAGGGGCCCCATTAATATTAATTTGATAGGAGATAGATGTAACACAATTCAGGATATTAAAAATCCATTTCGTCCCACAGTTCAAATTGGAGAGAACAAGTTCTTGAAAAGTCCAATCAGCTCTGTCATATACTTTCATCATATCTAATTTCATTTCCATGATGCCTCTTTTATATGAAGAACAATTTTTCATTGAGTGGAATACTTGAAAAGAGATGGTAGAATTATCAATAATATATCTCTTTGGAATAAAAGAACTTTGGTTGACTGAGACAATCAATGGGAGGAAGTGCCTAAGTCTGGCAAACACGATTTTAGAGAAGATTTTGTAAACAACATTACATAGACTGATTGGCAGAAACTCCGAGTATTTCTTTTGGAACTGAGTTTTTGGAATAAGAGTAATAAGAGTTTCATAAATGGAATCAAGATATGATCTAACTGCCCAAAACTCCTTCAGTGGGACCACAACATCAGGCCCAACGATATGCCAAAAGTGTTTAATGAACAGGTCGTGAAACCCATCAGGCCCCGGGGCCTTGGTAAAGTGAATTGGATGCATAACCCTTAATACTTCATCTTCGGAGGTATCTTATTCCCACTGAAGATTCATATCATTTGTAACCAACATTGGGATGCATCTAGTCAGACCAGGGGGGGGGGATGGTTCTTTCCGCGTCATAGAGTTTGTTGAAAAAGATCAAGATGATGGATTGAATATCTTGGAAGTAAAAAACAACTCTCCCGTTGGGATCCTCCATATGCGCAACATGATTTTCCCTTTTCCCTAAAGACGCTCTTTGGTGAAAGAAGTTGGTATTTTGATCTCCATATCTGATGTGAGACTCTCTTTTCCGATGAAACCAGAGGCCCTCCAACTCTCTCAACGCTGCATTAAGATGTTTTTCCATAATAGAGATATTTTCAAGAAGAGATTCAGAACAAGGAGAAGAGTGGAGTCTCTTTAAGCGAGTCTCAACCTCATAAATGCGTCTGTCGAAGTCTCTGACCATCACTATGCTCCACATTAGTAAGCAAGACATTGTATTGCCGATATTAGACATGATGCATCGATTTGGTCCCTCCCAAGCCGCATGGTCCACCTTTTCACAATTGTTGTCTTCGAGCCACAAACATTCAAATCTAAAGGTCCGTACATGCCTCATCTGGTGCCCTTTAGAGAGTGTCGATTAGATGATTGGAAAATGGTCAGAAGAGACTGCGGGGAGGTGAATAATAGAGAAGGCATGAAAAAAGAGAAGTACACTCATCATCCCCAACAAATCTGTTCAGCCTTTCTGCAAGATGGTTCTCAACTGACCTACCCCTCCTCCAGGTGAACGGAGAGCCAGAAAACCCAAGGTCATTAAGGTAGTTTTAAAGGACTACTCAAGAACTAGAAGACATGTTGAGATAATTCACTCTTTAATTTCATGGTATGTGGGATTAATACATGCCTTTGGTTGAATTTTCCAACCATAATACTCTCCATTATACCATTGAAATGGTGTTATATGAAGAATTATATAGAAATATGTGTCGAACTCCAACATGTTGGGATGACATTGGAGAGTGGAAACATATAGGTCTAGAAATTATCAAAGAAAAAACTATAAAGGTAAGGAAAATTCAGGCCCATATTAAATCACACTAAAGTCGGAGAAAGGGTTATTCTAGCAACCAAAGAATGGTTTTTGAATTATAAGTAGGATATCAAGTCATTCTAAATGTATATCTATGGAAGGGTGTGTTTTGGTTTTTAAAAAATGGGAAACTAAGCAATTGGTACATTGAACCATTTGAAATTATAGGAAGGATTGGAGCTGTTACCTACCATTTAGAAATTCCACCAAGTCTCTCAAAATTTTATAGTGTTTTCCACTTTTTTATTAAATATTTACATTCTAAAACAAATGCATGTACTCAAATAGGACAAAATAGACCAAGAACCTGTTTTTTCAAACAACGAAGAGCATATCCCAATTATTGAAATATGGGAGAAGGTATTGAGAAATCTAAAAAATCGACTGTCAAAGGATCTTTAGAGAAACCATAAAATGGAGAAAGAAATGTGGGAAGCATATGATGTTATGAAGATGAACCACTCACATCATTTTAAAGGGATTTATACATGAATAAATTCTAGGATGAAATTTTTGAAATTTAGAAGAATATAAGACCCCAAACAGTTTATGGTATGTTTATCTTATATACATTCAATTCATTAGATAGCCTATATTTAATAAAGAACTATTTATATGTGAAAAAAACATGGTTATTTATCAGAGATAATCCTACCCCATCAATAAAACATAAATTTTCCACTTCTGTGTTTTTAATTTCGAAAAACGGACAAATACTACTGTGATTAGGGTGATATTTGGAGTTTGATAGAATCATGTGTAAACATTTCATTAAAAACGATATATTATAATAAAAAAATTTATTTTTTTAATTTTTTTTATCAATCATGTATTTGGATGAAAAAAGTATTTTCGAAATAAATATATAAATAATATCAGTTTTCATTAAAAACATTATTTTTAATCCTGAGTACATAAATAGAGAAAACTGCTCAGAAAACATGTATTCATGAGAAATAACCAATGTATAATAAAATTAAAACATTTTTGAGAGATATATCACAATATTTCATCATCAATAGAAAAAAATAAACAAATTTAGTAAAAAAATAATATTGTATCATAAAACCCTTATCCTTTTCTAACATTGATTTATGACCCCATTAAAGAATAACAACAAACAAAACCATGATTATCATGATAATAAATAAATTTATGATATTAAATTCATATGGGTTATATATACACATCATAAAAGAATATAGTTTAATAACATTATATGTTTCTCATCGAATAAAAATTGAGATAAAACCACCTTACCTTATGTCTCGACTTCCTTTGTACATGCTCAATCCTCATCTTGTTTAGAAAACCTCTTTAGTTTTATCCCAATTCCTTCCTAAAATGTATTTATGATCATACGAAGGATTGTAGGATGTGTAAATGGGAATAAGGAATATATATTTTTTGGGATTATCTAAACAAATCTGTTTAATATTTTTGAAGAGAAGATTAGAGGGAGTGACCTTTTATAAGTGAGAGAGAGGACACACATGGAATCTTGTCAAAGAATAAAGTGTACCTGTGTTTTTCACTTTCCAAATGGATCCAAAATGTTTCTTTATCAGATTATAGAATAAATAAGGTTGATTTATTTCTAGAAATTGGGTGTCTTAAATTATACTATTTAATTTCACCACTTCAAATTTTAGTATAACACGAGGTAAACCCATTTTTTACTTAACCGCAGTAATAGATTTTTTATTATATTACTATTAACTTTTACCAATAAAATAATTAAACTTATTATAAAATATAATTAGTCTGATTCCAAATATAGAATCCATTTTATCATATTATTCTTAAATAAGATGAAAATATTTATTTTAAATTAAACACGTAGAGGTAACGGGATAACAATTTTCCCACAACAAAATGATCAAAAGTTTAAAAGGGTTTTATATAAAAATAAAATTATAAATTTATTGAAATGAAATAAATAATATTAATTTATATATAATGGAACAAAAATATCTTCCAAAACAATAATAAAACTAAATTTATCATTTCAATTGTTTGAATGTGAATACTATTTTTAAATAAAAACTATTCTTTTTCATATTCAGTGAAAACAATTATCTTTTCAGAAAATAATTAAAAATTAAATCCAAGATAATTGTTAATTAATTATTTAAAAAACATTTTTAGTATGTTATATAAATTTTCTAAAAGATTCAAGAAGTTAATTTAATTTAATTGTTAAAATGTGAGTAAATTACCCTTTAGATAATTAATTGCTTTAAGTGTAAAATTTAATTTTTTTATATATCATGTCTTGAAAAGACATAATATGAATGAAAAATATTTTGTAAACATATAATATTTAAATTAAATGAAAAAAATATCTAATTTTTATTTATTTAATTTATTGAGATAAATAAGTTTGTGAATCTAAAAATTGTTTTTTTATAAAAAAATCATTTAGTTTTAATGGTTTAATTTATTTTAATTTATAATTAAATGGTTCACCATAGAATTAATATTATAGAGTGTTAACCATATATTTTAATAATTTATTTATGAATTTTAGTTCTTTAAATTAAATGGTTAAGAGATTACTTTCATAATAAATAATAATTTTCTCATAGTGTGTCATGTTTCATTAAAACATGGGGTTTCTTGTAATGTATGTTATCGAATAAATTAAATATATTTCGAAAAACTCAAAAGTTATATTGGTGTTAGTTGTGTTATATTAGAAAATAGACTACCTAGTGAGGACCCTTCTAGTTAATAATAATAGTCTAGGGTAAAGGCATTATGATTGTAATATATAAATGAGATGGAAACATGAATGTTTTAAATTACACGAACACATATATATGTAGGATATTGAGGATTCATAAATGAGATATTATTTATAGGAGTTCTATGTGGTTGAAATTCTGCGAGGATTGTATTTTGAAACAATATGTCAAAATGGTTGTATTTAACACAAATATGTGATAAGGGAGAAAAATGTTCTCTTAAAGGAAAAAACAATTCTAGAAACCATTATTGGGTCTAGATAATGGTTTATGACCTACTGAGAATAGAAATAGAGTACTCCATGGTCCGTTAGTGATGAATGAATTTAATGAAATTATATTACATTATTAATTGTTCATGTATACATTGAAAAATGTTTTAGTCCATGCTTCAATCAATAGGGATTATTCTCAATCATAACCCTTAATGTTCAATATTTTCATGTATCATTCTTATGGGTGTTCAGTTTATAAAATGGATTATAAAATAAATAAAATTTTATTAGAGTACTCCTTAGTAAACATGTGAAGAATTATGGTGAAGATATTTGATCACTTTAATAAACAGGCATGCAGGATGGGGGAAATTTATCACTCCATTGAGTGAAAGATGATGATTAATGATCAAATGTAACTGGTTATGTTAAAAATATTCAGGTATACTCCTTATGGGTGATGAAGAATTTATAATTATGTTGGAGTTTGTTATGATACTTTATGGATTGGGTTTGTTACACTACGAGAATGTATATATATTAACAATCCCAATGACTCGCAAATATGTGTGTGGGATGAATAAATTATTTGGTTCATCAAGAAATAATTTAATAATTAGAGGAAAATGTAGGATTGATTTGATAAACTTAAAGCGATATTTGCAATAAGATATATGCACTACACACCAGGAATGAGGGTATATTATCTCATTCAGTGAGTACTCACTTAAGGAATGATGAATAAAAGGCATGCTCAGACTCTAAGGAGGTATGTTGGAGTCAATAGAATTATACAGAGGCCATCATAGCCCATGTGTTGTGTTTAATTCATTTTATATAATTTTAGAAAACCCATATCTTTGTATAATTTATATTATATGGTTATTGATATGAATTGTGATATTAGAATGGTTTTTTTGTGATCTCAGAGGTAAAATCTCACCTCATTACAGTGTGTAGGAACTGTGATGAGTCTTGAAAAATCTGAGATTCTTTGGATATAGTGATGGTTTGTGTAAATATATATCAGGTTCAGGACATCACTGGGGAGGAAAATTTTAGTTTTACCTCTACTCTGCCATGTTCAATTTTTTATTTATAATTTATGAACCTCTATTTGAGAAAACTCAATTATTAGGGATATGTCCCATTTTTTGGGCACATGGTTTGGAATATCATTGATTTGTTCATTTTTTCAATATTGAATAATTATGAAAGATCATTAAATTAATCACTAATATTTTTTCACTGTGACTTTTCAGCAACAAGAATTGCATATTTCATTTTAATGTTAGTAATATTATCTTCTATATTAATATAAAATGTTAGTATTTAATTTGAATTAGTTTTAGTTGTAATAATATTTTTGAAGATATACATAGAATATTAAAACAATAGTTTATACAGATAGTAAATCATATTTATAACTTTTAATATATTGAAATTTATATATTAAAAAAATATATTTATACTTATATTAACATGCCAACATGAAGAATAATATTGTCTTGATGATGAGTAATAGTGGAGAAGAAACACTATTTTATCTTGTAGAATATGGGTTCTTGAATAAAGATAATTTAAAATTGACAGTAAATAAAAAATATGGAAACTATTTCATGGTTTCAATTTCAGAAGACAATTTTATTTAGACGTTTTATCAATGTTATAAAATACAGTTTCATGGGTTATATATTATGTATTTATGTATAGTAATTCTAATTGAAATATTTATTTGAATATTAAACAATAATGATAAGCTATACACAATGTATGTCTAACAAGATATCATTTTCTGCCACACATTTCATGGACGATATTAAACCATCAGATCCAATATGACTTAGTGGGTCAATCAATGTAATTTTATATAAGGGTTGGGTCATGGGTTGAATAGAAATTAGTATGACCATATTTGTGGTTTTTCACTACCGACTCTTCCATGTTGTGGGATAAAGTATTAATTGGTAAATAATGTTATTATTAAATAAATCCACTTATTTATTCAGTCAATGTGAAATAAATATAAGTATAAGAGATTTATCATATAGAGCTGATTCATTTATCAGAAATTATAATTTTTTTGGATGTAAATATAAAATGAAAAAAATAATTTGTGAGATATATTCCATAAAGTTATATTTTAATAGAAAAATATAATTGATAAAAAAATACATGAAAAATGAATCTTTAGATAATATGAAATATTATTATTTAAATTTTAACTTAATAAGAAATTTGTTAAATTATACTGAATAGATATTAATAGTCATGTTATTAAATATAAATTTAAATATAATGGTCATACTCAATAATTTTTTTAATTAATGGTTTCGAAATGAGCACTCAAATTTAGTAATTTCATTTAATTCTTCGAAAATACATTTTCATTAATGAATTTTTCTTCACTATTGAGAATGGATTCTGTAATTAAATTTTATTTATTTTATAGATATTAACTAATTAATGGATATCATTTTTTAAATGGTTGTATTAAAATTATATTTCTAATGTATTGACCCATCTCACACTGTAAACAGTAGCTGGACCGGTCAGTCACATGTCCTTAAGAACACTTCCAAGTCTTCCAATGGCTATAATGTAGAATCGAGGGTCTAACTGTCGTAAAGTGGAAATACTATACTGCCATGATCCGAGTAGAACAAAATTATAAAAGATAATCAATAGAAAAAATGAATATAAATAAAAGTCTTATAATATTAATAAATGATAATAGGTAATAAATAAATATATATGAATGAACATACTACTAAGTGCAACAATAGACATACAACAGGTAATACAATACATAAGACTAGACTGACATGGGTAAATAAATGAATGAATCCATCTTTATAAAGAAAACTATGTACATGTTCAGTCATTACTCCTATGTATGAATGTCTATTCCTAATACATATTAAAAAACATAAAAAACATAATAACTCTTAACATCACTATTGACAAGACATCATTTAAAATTATATGTTTTTTTTCAATTTTAACATCTTTTTTAATGAATTTCAATGAAGGTAGTATTAATAATAAGGTTTAAATCATTATTTTTGGAATCATAATTTATGATATTGGATGAAAAAAACCTTTTGAATGATATTTAATATTTCATCATTGGATTTTTTGAAAACCAACAACGAATGTTAAAAACATTAGAAAATATTTAATATTACACCACTGAAGAATTATAATCCCTGTAATAGAGACAATAATAGGAATCCATCAAACAACATGTATCATTGACTAAAAATCTTCAAAAAAATAAACATTTAACAAGTTAATCATATAATTATCTACAAATATACCTTATAATGTAGAATTAAAAAACATATACTTGAAATTTACGACATTATCATTGTCGATTGATGTTGAAGAATTCTATTGATATCATTTGGTTCAAAAACCTATTATCATAAATTAATTATAGTATGAACACTTATTGTTTGGAAAATGCAATAATAATCATAAACAATAAAATATATATAATTTAAATCATAATCATACATAAAAAATAGTTTCTGAACAATGATTAATTATAGGTAAGTTACTATTTCTTATAAGACTCCACATCATCGAATGTATACAATAAAATTGAATTATTTTTAGATTAATATACATAATACTATTAAAAAAAATATTATATGATTAATATAACTAACCATATAAAATTCATTAGTTAACACAGTTGTGATTATCTCATACATGAATATTAAAACATAATGATCAAATTCCACATATCATTCTTTATTATGACATTTTGGTTAAAAAAATTAATTTTATAATAAAAAACAATATATATAAATATAATTATAATAATATAAAATATTAAAAATAATTTATCGATGCATTCAGAAAATGTATTTTAATTGGGTTCATTATGGACAAGTGATATCTGTTAAAAATTTTCCATGGACATCATTTTTATATATATCATCTAATAATACATTTGTATACAATAATAATTAATTTCAACTAACAAATAAAAAATACGAAAACATAAATATGAAACAAGGTGGTAAAATTTTTACGAACATCACATAATAAGTAGCAAATATAATATAAATTATATTTACTAGGGTATAATACGACTAGCATTCAACACATCTTATTATACAAAATGTACACAATTAATGAAATTATAATGAAAATTAGTTAATAATTATTTTTTTGATCCTAACCATCATGAAATGTAAAAACCAACACCCAATCTCTATCTCTGATAATATCTCATAGATATATGGAACTCTATAAGTAGTATTCCAATATTGAACTACTATTGAAATAAATTTTTGATCTAAAAACCATAAACATCTATGGCCTCATTTTGAATAAGAAACTTTTATAGATACTTAATTAAAAAACATATAGTTAGTAAATTTAATACAACATTATTTAATAAAAAAATGTAAATATCAATTTACATTAATTGAATACAATTGAAACACATGAACACTGAGCTCTTTACAATCAATTAGTTCCCTGAAATATTATTTGATTTCTCATTGGATAGTCTCTTCCACATATATCAAACAATATTAAAAACTCATAGATATTATCCATGGAATAAGATTCCAAATATAATCATTGAATCCCATCATATATTTTATAAGTATCTATAGTTGATTATTCCTAATATTTTTTTTATTTATTCTATTTAATTTGACTGTATATACTTTTATATTTTTAAAGTTTCAAAAATAATTATATGTAATTTTTAATCCGATGTAATTAATATTTAAAAAAAATACATACCTTGTATGAAATATAACACAAAATGATATATGAATAAAGTAAAAAATAAAAAATAAAATCAACAAAATTGGTAACCACATTAGTTTGAAAAGGTATTATATAATTAGATTAAATAAAATCATGTATTGATACTCTGACGTAACCCTTCTACATAAGTTGGTGATGTACAAAATCTGCCAAAAAATTCACAAATATAGACGATATAATATGTACATGAGGGTCTCATGAATTAAACTAATAGCACAAGCTTGGGTCAGATAGAGGAGGTGTATGATCTAAATAGGTAGGTTAGGTAGGATCATCTTCCTGGGAGGGCTGTATAGGTTGCATAGTCTGTTGAAAATGATGGATAGGTTGGGAAGGCTACAGAGACTGTGACAGTCTCATCAATTTTTTTAACATAGCCAATACAATATAGTGAATTTTACTACCCATGAACTTTTTCATATAATTCAACTTATCTTTTATGGATTTAATTTTTCGATCACTTTATTTCTTTTTTTATGACATTAAATATTCGGAATACTAACACCAACCTCATATCCTATTATGCAGCCTGGGTGTTTTGGATTTCCCAATGTTTTGTATATGATGTCCATGATACCCTTAGTGATTAATTTTCCCTATAAAAATTACTCCATAAGTTTATCCTAAAATAAAAATTGGAAATGATATATCAATTTTGTCAATTTACAAAATAGAAAAATTCATAAAAAATTTACTTACAATTCTTTCAGCTACTTCCTTATCTATCTCTATAAGAGACATATAATTTTTTATTCTTCCTTCTCTTTTCAATTTTTCATGGTGCATGGTGGAGATGGAGGACCAATCTGGAACCCATCAGAAATACTTGTAGACTGAGCTCTTAGTACATGAAAATTTTCCTCAATCATATTTTTCCAGAATAAATGATACAATTTTTCCATAAAGTATGAGGGTATACATTTTTCAACTGGATGTCATGATTAGATTTCTTGGAGACCTATTATATATAAAGTAAAATAATAGTAAATTCAGTACATATAGGAGATATTTTATAATAAAATATAATTGTCATACCAGAATGGATTCATCATGTCGGCTGGAAATAAATTTAGTACATGTCTTTACGTATAAAAACTCATACATGATGAATGGGGTTTCATTTTAAATATTTCTAAAGCATATTTTTTGTCATAATTTTTTAAATACCTCCATAAAATATCGATAAAGAAATACATATTATCTTAATTGATTTTGTTTCTTCAAAATTGAATGTTATTTATAGTTAAATAAATTAAATATTAGTCTTTTAAAATAAATCATACAAAAAAAATTAGATTAATAAATCAATTGAAATAATTTTTCATTAATTCCTACCAAATATGAATTTTCACCATCATATTGATAGAAATATAATCAAGATAAATAATATCAATCCTACATTGACCCTGAATTGCGATATAGATGATAAATTGTGTTTCATTAAGGGCATTTGCATTATTATTATCATCAAAACTAATAGGAAATCACTCACCTCCATGGGAATGTGATATTTTTGGTAAACCTATAATGACACATTTACCAACTAGAGAACATGATAACATAAAAGTAAATGAAAAAGTCTCCAGTGCTGATGTATCATTAGTATTCTTGAAATTATATATTGTTAATTAAATGATTGTTTTCAATAAATTAATATATTATTGGATATTTAAGATATCAAAAAATACAAACACCTTAGTACATGTTCCACTCTATTAGTATCTATATCCATCATTGAAATAGTAAAATTTAATGAATTTATTGTGTAACTGCATATTATTATACAAGTAAATAATTAAAATACAGAAAAATAGAAATATGCATGTAAAAAAAGGGGCACACATGAGTCATTTAAAAAAATTATTATTATTTTTTGATTCATAACCAAAAAAATATTCAAGGTAAACTATTAAATATAAAAATTACATCTCAAATGAATTTTTTTAATAATTTAAATATCAATTTTTGAAAAAGAGTTCTCATTCATGTAACTTTAACCAAAATATGATAATGTATGCCTGGTAATTCAATGGAAATATGATTAACCATAATCATAGAATAACATTATTTAAAATAAAAATCTTATAAATGATCTAATATATACATATTTAAATATACAATAGTTATTAAATTATATAGTTTGTACACATGGGAATTTTGAAAAATGAAATATTAAGTATACAATTAATTGATTAATTTGGAGTGTAATTTAGTGTTTTTGGAAACACCTTCAACAAGGTCATTTCATACTGCACACACTAAGTCTGTGTTATAGTCATTGTTACATGGATATTGTGTAATAGATGTAGAAGCCTCATATAATTCAATAACATCATCAGCTTCCTCATCATCCAAATAGATTATATTCCATTGAAAAATGATAGAACACTAATCAATCGATTCATCAATTACATAAAATATATTCTATGCATGTGTGGCCTAGATTAATGGTTCTTCAATGCAACTAAATGTTTTCAAATCGACCACTTTAAACCCAAATTAATCATTTTTCATGCCACCATTACATGAATCCCAATTATAGTTATACACTATTACTCAAAATTAAATATAACAAATTTTTGATATTTATTCAAGAACCACACAAAAAGGAATTGGTGTAGACATTGGGTTTTTATCTTTTCCCCTAAAAAATGCAGTGCTTTGAAAATGGCCACTACACCACTATTTGAACGGTGCTCTTGTCATCCAACGTTTTTTCAAGAATTTTAAACCCATTAATATTATAACTATACCATGTGAACACATTAACATATTTTCCCATTGATAACCATTTCACTATTTCTAATGTAGATATATCTGTGATGACTTTGTCTTTAAACCATAAAACAAATTCCATTTATACCCAATCATTATCCCATATTCATTCATTTTCAGATATATAAACTGTAATTTAGAAATATGTGATGATATATATTATTTAAACTCAAATTTGTTTTTAAAAATGTATAAATATTTCTTCATCACTTCATCAAGTGGAATGATCATTACCATTAAGAAATTAATCTCTATAAATTCACTATGAAATTTCATACATCGAGATATAGGGTGGATAATATGGTACACATAATATAAATAATCATTATGGAACTCAATCATCACTTCTGATACATATTTTTGAATAATTGAGGCCACTCGTTGATAAGTATTTGAAACATATCATATCAGAATATTAATATATAATTCTAAAGGATACATCCATCCAAAATAAACATGACCACATATTCTTAACTCAAGCACCAAATGAATCATTATAGACTCAATTATATCAAAAATCATAGGTGAGAAATACATTTATAGTTGACAAAGAATATGACCATCCTCATTCTATAACACATCTGAAACATTTTGATCAATGGGTTTTCAACAACTGGAATTTAAAAAATTGCATAACCTGATGATATACTTATAAGAACTGTTGGAAATATACCACAAAGTGAGACTGCTAGAAGCTATTACATAAATACTTGAAAAATAATGTTAATCCATACCATTTAGTTAAAAATCCTTCAGTGATACTAAATTCATCTTATTTGATTAATAACCACTGGCTACTATAATACCATGATGAAACTGAAAAAATTTAAACTTCTCGATATTAATTAATATCTGAAAAGCTGGAGGTAGATATTTTTTATTTCCATTCATAGTGTGAGATAACTCTAAACATATTTGCATTTATATCATATCCACTTTAGTATGTAATCCATCTTCTTTCCTTTCCTATAATGTCTGAAAATTTCTAATAAAACTATAACATATGTTTTTTTTTCAACAATCATAACATTAAATTTATTTTCTACCACTAAAAATATATAATAATGTAGTTAAAAAAAGAATTATTTTTTATTCAAAATATTTTTTTGATTATGGGAACAACTTTTATTTCTCAATGTCGAATCACTATTTTTCTAAATGTAGTAATATTTTTCAACTAACAATGGTTGTCGGTGGATGCTTTTATTCCTATAAACCATTGAATTATTTTTTCAATATTTGATAAGGATGACAAATTCACCAAAAATTTATATTTACTATGTACATTGGCTTTCTTCCATTTTTTAATTGATAATTTGAATTCTCATTGTCTGAAATTGGACATGATTTTTGTCCCTTAATACTGTATCCATATAAGTTTTAATAGGTGGGAAATTAATTTATAGTTAAAATTATACAAGAATAAAGTATAAAATTCTCTTTATAGTATGCATCGAAAACATTAACACATATCTCCCCTAGTAGTTTGAAATAATCATGAAATCGTTAATGACACACATCAAAGTCATTTCCCAGATTTTTTGGCCTCGAAATTATCAAGACCATCATAACATATTTTTTCTCAAAAAATATATGTAGGGATAAGTTTTCTACAACTAGAACAAAACCATGAACTATGTGGTTTGTTGGGATCTAATATGGATTTATTCCATCTATACACAATCCCATTCTAAGACTTCTATCTTCACTTCCAAATCATGAATTTTATTATTGAATATCTTCCATTGTAGTGAATCTATATGGTGATGTAATTTACGATCAGATATACACTCATCATAATTCTATAATGACCTATTTTTATCAATTCAATATAAAAATACACACTTCAAGCAAAGAATTATTGGGCGATACCAAATTTCTTTAGAAGAAGATTTTATTCTAGTACCTGAGAATGAATCAGTGTTCAATTATCATAATTATATGATGGAATTACTGGAAGAAATTATTAGATAGTATAAAAATTATTTTTTCTTGAGGTTACAAGATAGTACATGATACTAAACCTATATAGACCTTTTCAACTATCTTATAGAGTAATGTCCAACATGTATGATAGTTTAATAAATATTTATATTATTTCATTTACAAAAAACAATCATTAGGGAAAGAATATATCTTTTTTATACCATATTCCCATTGGTCATAACACTATTTTAAGATCATAATTAGAATATTTAATCCCATTACCATCTAGTTTTACTTATTTTAAATAATGAAGTATGTTTGAGAAAATTGTATCACTCCACCCATTTCGTTCATTCAAGTTAACTAATCTCAAAACTACTAATAACAATTTATATTTACTAAAACATGAGAATAATTATTTTTCATAATATCTATACAATAATTCAACATTTTATACTTTTTAAATGATTTGAACACCTAAATATTTAATAAATTATTCAATATGATCCTCCGATTCATTATGAATATTTTCATCAGTATTAGATATTGAATTTTCAGTTTGTTCACTAAGACATATCCAACATGTATAATTAAAACCAAACCCATATAAAATGAGGTGATCCATGACTTATCTATAGTATTAAATTATAATATTCAATCACTTCACACATGAACAAAAAATACAATATATGTTATGAAGATTTTATTTATAAGATTCCACAAACTCATCAAATCCTTTTTTATATTCACTAGTAGTTTATCATATATTTATCTTAATATGATCTATTCAATATATTATATTTTAATGTAACCACTAAAAATATTAAAACATACAAATTTTAATAAAATATATATAAATAGATAAATTCTAAATATAAATTTTTTTAATAAAAATGATTGGTAATCAGATAAGAAATATCAATGATTATTTGGAATAAAATAAAAACAAATATACTAATGGTATTTATTTTGCATGATGTGTTTCATGGAAATCCAATGAAAATCACTTGCAATGTCTTCTATATAAATTTTCTATATAAAATAATTATTTTTTAAACTAATATATATTTTTTTTAATTTTTTTAATTATATATATATATATATATTATTGCTACAAATGAAGAATTATTTTTTCAATAAATTTACATTTTCTGCATCTAATATTGTAATATTATGACGTTTATTTTTTTATACCCTAATGTTTGCGATTTTCTTTGATAAATGGTAACGTATTTTAAAAATTAATATTATTATATATGTGGTACAATAATGCCATGGTAACTCCTTACACCCCCACTACTATCAAAAACTTCTTTTTTGGTAAAAAATTATTAATCATTATTCATATGAAAATAATTTATTTTTGAAAAAAATCACAAAATGTTGTACAATAAAAATAATCTTGTTCAATATTGATAATTGAACTTCATTTTAACAAAATAAATTTATAAATTTATATCTTTTATATGATGTATTATTTATATTGAAATACATTTTTTTATTTAACTATTAAATTTTTTCTATTTTTTTAATATTATTTAAAAAAATAAGAAAATTAATTAATCCTAATATATTAGTTCATATAAAGAAATATTATATATTTTTTAGTCATTTAAAAGTGTTCAATTTAATTTATTAATGTAAATTACCAAATATTTTAACATATTGTTTTTGAAAAAAAAATCTATATTAATATAAATTATATATCTTCTAATTTTACTAATAGTAATTTTTTTTATTTTCATATTATATATATTTTGTTTATTGATATTATAGTCTAATTATTATCAATAATATAACATGTATTTATTCATTTTAAAAGGTTGTACAATAGTTCACTATCACGTGTGTCAAAAAGTATTGAAAATTGTATTAATTTAGCCAGTAAAAAATATGTTGTCATCACGTGTGATATACATTTTACAGATGACCGATGATACAATATATAATTGTTCAATGCATAATATCATCATGTACCTTTTATAATTTCGTCAAATAAAAAATTCAAAATAAACAAGAATTGATAACAATATTTATAAATAACAATCAACTACATTAAATAATTGAAAAAATAACTCAAATTTTAACTAAATAAAAAACAATAAAACATAAAATATTAAAAAAAATAAACATACCAAATTTGGAGTTCAACAAGGAAATAATTAATTAATATAAAGAATCTCCCTCAAATGTTTTGGAAGAAAAAACACTACAAGATCATTGAATAATTCTTGTAGAAATGAACAACAAAAAAATAATTAAAAAATAAAATAAAACGTGGTTCATTATCTATTGTAAAATGGTTTCGAAAGATACATACATCTATATATTATAAAAATATTATATTTGATGAAAAATTCAAACCAAATATCATGGAATGATGATAAAAATCAACAAAATCAATAAGAATGTTCATTGATGATAAGAGGGTCACCATCGGGGTCGTCACAAGTCAAGAAAATGGTTTTGAAGATATAATAAATGAGTATTTCATGCTCCCATGATTCCTTTAACTTTTAATGGCATTGGTACTTTTTCATACAAGGCTTATATTTTTTGTCTTTGCTATATTTTATAAGAATCAATAGGGTTTTTAACCTTATCCTTTCCTTTAAGGTCAGATAAAATTGTTTCATACTCATTGGGAAACGATCCCTTTAGCGGGACATCCTAGATAGAGGTATTGTAATCCCCTCCCGAGAGTCCCTAAGTGGGATCGCTTATTAATATTTGTGCCCTATGTAGAGTCTGGGTTATTTAATTGGATTATCCTATAGAGCACTGATCCTATACATAGTTGGTTAATCCAGATGGAGTTGTTGGTATAAACCTATCGCCATGGCAGCTGTTCTCATATTTGTATCATTTTCTCTTCAGATCTATCATTGTAATATTCCTCAGGGTGAGAGTTAATGGGAGAAACCTATTAAATTGACTTCATCAAAGTTACTTGACTACGAAGTGTGTTCACTCAAGTGAGTGCTTCATGGAATCATTGAGCTAGAATCCATGGCTATTATAGTATAGTTGTTCTATAATCCTAAACTATGTGACATTATAGAGTGTATCTAGAAGTTTTTATTTTATGTGTTATAAACATATACATATGTAGAGGTGACTCTATTTATTGTTTTATAAGATTTATGGTTTCATGGTTTTGTACTAATGATTTTTATATTCTTCCCTTCATAGAAATTTCCCATATGTGTCATGTCTTGTGAAGATGATGATATTTTTGATCGATTCATAGGTCGACTTGTCCAAAAATAACTTACTGAGACCATAATTACTGAGGTTTGTTCCTATGGATTTCATCGAGTATTCCCAATACTATTACATTCATGTTGGAATCGTGTTACATACTCTTTGTGGTGGGAGTTTATTTTTCCATGTCTAGGTACCTTGACATCAATTTTTAAACTGGTTTTGGGATATATATTTATGCTTTCATTGTTTGATTAGTTATTTTTACATTTTATCATTTTTAATCCTTGATATGTGTGAGGGTATATAAGTATTTATGAAAATTTTCCATTGTTAGTGATATGCCTCCATAGTGCTAGTCACCAGCCCATGGCCTATTTACAGAGGGCTTGGGGTGTTGGGGCAAGGGCCTAACTGTGATGGGAAATGATAGAAAACCTCTACAAAAAAAATTAAATACGGAATCATTAGGTCGCAACCCCTATAAAGATATAGTATTATTAAAGGAATCCATTACCAATGAAAAATTATTTTTAATGAAGAATCACTTGGAACATTCCTTAAGGAAAATTACATTTATTTTAAAATAACATTTTAAAAGTAAATAAGAAAAAAATATATTAAATAAATAATTTTCTATTAAAAAACATAAAAGCATAAATTGATCTATAAAATCGTTTAAAATATTTATAATGAAAAATTAAATATTCTTTGAAAATCACTTGGTTAGGATAAATATTCATAATATATTTCAGAGAAAATTTTATTTGAAAATAAAAATGAAAACTCATAAAGTAATCTTCATAAATAATTTAAAACATTTGTTGAGGAATATAAATTTTATTTGAAAACATATTTTTAAAATCAATTATTCATAAAACTTATTGGAAATATTTTTTATTGAAACTAAAAACAAAAACATAAAAAGGAAGAATGAAAATATTTATTGGTATTTATAGTGGGAAATTCAATAATCGTTAAAAAAATTCCTTTCTATATTTTCTGTAAAATCCAAATCCGTCTTATTTTGAAAACAAGATGTAAATTTTATTTAAAATATGTTTTGAAAACTAAAACAAGTGTAAAAATGAAATTAAACAATCCCTTAATTTGAAGATATGATATCAAATAAATTATTCTAATTATAACTCTAAAATCCACATTACCACATTCCATTCACATGTTTGAAAATTCTAATTTATAATTAATCCCACAGACACGATGATATAGTGATTTTCCATAGGGAATATGTTTAAGAGATTAAAAATTATCCATATAAAAATTAAATTATAATTTTTTCAATGAACTAAATTATATTAATTTATATATAATTTATAAAATTTAACATTCAAAATAGAAATATATTAAAATTTATCATCTCAATATTTTAATGAGAAAATTGTTTTTAAATAAGAACTATTACTTTTCATATTTTGGGAAAAAATAATATTTTCATAAAACTACAAAAAAATTCAATATATGATAATAGTGAAATTATGACTTATAAAATGATTATTACCTTTAAAAATAAATTTTATAAATTTTTTAGAAAATTACATTAAAATATGGGTGAAAATATGACAAAATTATTATATAAATATTTAATGATTTTTAGTGTACAATTTGATTTATTCTTATATTTTTTTCTCAAAAACCCATTATCTAAATGTAAATTTTTTTATTCAATATAAAATAATTAAATTTAATTAAAATAGTTATAAAAATTTTATTTTTTGAATTTATTGAGGTAAAACATGTCTTCCACCTAAAAACCTGTTTTCGTAAAACCATTTCCTTTAATTTATATTTGCCTATATAATTTTAATTAAAAATTAAAAGGGTCACCATAAAATTTATTTTCCATATATTAAACTATTTATTTTAACAATCTAGTTACTCATATTATTTCCTTCAATTCGGATGTCTATGAGAAAATGTTCAAATTAATTAAAAATATTTTACTAGTATGTCATGTATCATTAAAACAAGGTGGTCCATGTAATTTATGCTATAAAAGAGAATAAATTTATTTAGGAAACAATAAACAAAATATCTTGTTGTTATAGGTGATATATTATGTAATATAATACATAATGAGGGCCATTCTTTTTAAGAATTAAAATCTCGGGAAAACACATTTTGAAGGTAATATATAAATGAGAGGGCCACATTAATGTTTTAAATGACTTGAAAATGTATATTTGATGGAAATAGTGGAGTATTCAATGAGATATTTTTTATTAGGGCATTATGTGGTTGAATGTTTTCCAGGAATGTCTTTTGGAACATTATTTTTAAATGGATGTGTTTATCATTTATAGGTGACAAGGGTGGAAATATTTCCCATATGGGAAAAACCAATTTCAAAATGCACTAATGGGTCTGGATTATGGTTGATGATCTACTCAAAATAGACATAGAGTACCCCTTGTTTCATGGTGACGAATCACAATAATGAAATTATATTACTTAAGTATGTGGGGATTCATACTAAGGAAATGGTTTCAATCCCTAGTTCAGTCGTTTGTGATTATGCTCAAACATACCTATTAATGTTCCCAATTTTCATGTATTTTTATTATTGGTGTAGGGTCTATAAAATGGGTGATAACCTACATATAACTGAATAAGAGTTCTCTTTATTCCAGATGTGATAAATACAGGTGAATATATTTTACCACTTTAGTAAATAGGCATGCATGATTGGGAAAATGATTCACTCTAGGGAGTGAAATGTGGTCAATAATGATCAAATGAAACCATTTTCATTAATAATATTCGTGTTTCATATTTATGGGTGATTGAAATATTATATGTGAGTTAGGGTTTATTATGATAATTTAAGGATTGTGTTTGGTACACTAGGAGCATATTTTTACATTTAAATTTTATGGGACTCACATATTTATGTGTGGGTCGAAAAACCTGTTTGGTACCTCAATAGAGATTTTAATAATTCGATCCAAAAAAAGGGTTGAGTGATAAACATAATGTGAGATTGTAGATATGATCTAGGCACCACACATAAGGCCCTCATGTATCTTCTCACATTCAGTGACTACTATTTTATGTGAGGAAAGAGAAAACCCATGTTAAGTCTCTATTGAGGTGTTGTTGAGTCAATTGAATTCTAGGGAGGTAATCATATCACATGTGGGTATTTCATTCATTTCTCAAAATATTTGAAAACAATATCACTATAAGATTGATATTATAGGGTTATTTATAAGAAATATGAGTCTGAAATGGTTTTGTGGTGATCTCACAGCTAAAATACCCACTCACACTAGTGTGTAGAAACTCAGACCAGTCATTCCAATCATGAGATTGATTGGATATAGTGGAGGTTAGTGTAAATATTTATCTTGTTCATAACAACATTGGTGTGGTTAATTTTAGTTGTAACTCCACTCTTCCTTTTTCCGGTTTCTGTTTTGATTTATCATTGAGTAACCTCTATTTGAGAAAATACCATTCTTAGGAATATGTCCAATTTTTTGGGCATATTGTTTGGAATCTTCGTGATTTATGCATGTTTTCTAGTTCCAAATAATTATGATAGATAATCAAATTAATCACTAAAATTACTATTTATAGCTTTCCATTGCAAAAAATTATATACATATATATATATATATATTATAGGAATATTATCCACTATGTTAATAACTAATTATATTATTTAAATATAATTTGTTTTCATTATAATATTTTTTGGGAGGTATAAATCTAATATTCAAACTATTGTTTAAATATATAGTAAATTTTATTTCTAACAATTAATTTATTCAATTTTTTTTACAATAACATAATTAATTTCCTAATTATAATAACATAACAACATGACGAATAAAAGAAGTTAAGATGAAGAGTAATAGTGGATAAAAAGCACTATATTATCTTAATGAATATGTGCTGTTTATTTATGATAATTTAAAAATATAATACAGAAAAATGATGGAAACGTTTTCTGTTGGGACCACTGTGTATATAAGATTGTATTTTTTGTTAATAGTTGTAAATTAAGATCAAAATGAAGAAAGAGATGAGGAAGAACTTTATATTTATTAAGAGTTATAATTCAGAGGATTGATGAACTGATCTTAATTTTAATGTACATGTACCAAATGTGATATATTTTATACAAGAATGAAACCATGATAAAGAGTTTTTATGGGTTTCAAGTTATTAAGTGATCATACAACATCTCACTATTCAAAGAGAGCATGAATCTGCCTACCTGAAGAGACATGAATTATTTCATGAGGGGTCATGTGGTGTTTTTAAAATTTAAGAATGATCACACTGAGATGAGAAGATGATACTAGTCATATACAGTGTTTACTGAAGAGATTGATGTTGCTCGAAGACAGAGAATTTGAGAATTTGCAGTACTTTCTATGGAGAATCTGATGACGCTGATATTGATCATTCAAAGTGTATTTATCAAGGTTGATGGAGTTCGTGATGAAACCTTTTGATCATTGAAAAAGACAGATTATAGTGAAAAAGAATGGTTGTTATTTCCAAAAAAAGATATTTATTTTGGTGTCATTTTCCAGTGTTTGCCAAATATTAGGACGTCAATGTTTCAATTTTGTTTTTTGGAAATGGAAGGATTTCTGCAAAGGAGTGAACGAGATGTAAAATAGTGAAGGAAAACAACAATGTAAGGGAACATTGTACCTTAGAACAGGGAAAGTGTTCCATGTTCCTTGAATTGTTTGTGGACACATACATGGCAGCAGGAATGGTACATGGAGCTGTCCGTAGAATTAAAAATGGTTTGTAGTTATGGTACACTGTGAAGGCGTGTGGTACGTGTAATACTGTCGAAAACGGTTCACAATGATGGTACGCGAGAAAGACTTACGGTATGTGGAATTATGAAGGTTTGCATGATTTTTGTGGTTCATGATACATGAGGGGTATGTCGTGGAGGCTTACTCTATGCCTATGGAGTTCAATATGCGAAATTTATTCACACATTGAAAATTTTGGTAAAACGAAATAGAAAAATTTAGGGAGTTATTTGCCTATATAAGGAGTAATACTCTCATCATTTAGGGGGGTGTAAATTCAGTAATAAAATATCATCCCTATGTAAGAACTAATCTATATCTCAAAGTGGTACATATGAGGGATTCGATGTAGGACTAAGTTGTATATGAAAGACAAAATGGTTTGGGAAATTTAAAGGATTATCCCACAAAAGATATTTTGAATAAGAAAAATTGGTATGGGGGAGATGAAATAATTCATAGAATTTGATAAAGATGTTTGTGGAATAAAGAAATGGTAATCCAAAGTGGTACACATAGGTGGTATGTGAAGGCGGTATGCAGAGGAAATACACAGAGGATATAAGAAGAGGTGGTGTATAGAACAGGTGCGATGCATGGAACAGGAGTCCGAGATGGTGCAGATCACGCATGTACGCAGATCAGGCACAATATAGAGATTTGGTGTAGTATGTGATTTATGCATAGTAAGCAGAGAATGTCCAGTATGCAGAATAGGCGTAGTATATAGGGAAGGAACAGTACACGAAGCAGGCACGATAAAAAGAGTTGGCACAATATGCATAGCAGGTGTGGTTCAGAGATTAGAGAGAGTCTATAGAATCAAGGATAGTTTTCAAAAGAGGAAACATCACAAAGAATTATTGCGATTCTAACAGAAAGAGAAAGATGATAAAGTGAATTCAGTTCATTCCATGAAGAAGAATATTTAACATAAAAGATCATCATCCCTGGACTTTGATGCAATCAAATTCTCAGGCTAAACATGAAACAAGGACTTTCATGCCAATATGTTGAAGCAGCCTTCCAGTCAACAAATTGAGTTAGACCTCTCCCAAGGAAGTGAGCCAAAAGGAGTATAGAAGTGTTCCAAGAGAAGTAGTGAGATATCCATGAACCATTGTAATGGTAGTGTTCCTGGGATAGAATGATTTTACCAAAACCTTTGTAATCCATAGCTCATTATGTTGAGTAGAATTTGGTATGACCGAAAACCTATCAACATATGTTCATTAGACGTATCCCATAGTGGTGAACCAAGTCAAAAGTTATTGGTTGTCCTTCTGCATGTGAAAGTTCTAATTACTACACATATCCATCATACAGGTTTTTAAAAAGGGATCCTACGAATGTGGGCACAAGATCAAGTAATGAAGTGAAAATTTGACACCCTAAATCACCCCCCTCTCAGGGTGGTTGAGGGTCCAACAATTAGTATTAGAGGGAAAAGGTTCACCTATGATTGACACTCTACTGTAATTCTATTCAAAATATGATTTGATTTTTTCTTTCCTAAGTCAAAAATGAAGAGGAGTATTGTTGAAAGTTAAATTATATCCAATTAGAATTCAATACCCAACAAGGCCATGATGAACATGAAAATGAATGATAAGAGACAATGGAATAGGTCCCTCTTATCTAAAGAAGAGGTGCTATATTTTTCTCCATTACACTCATAAAATGATGATATTTTTGAGCCTAGAAATCAAATAGCAAGGATATCGGGAGGTATATGTTTGTAGCATTGATCAATCTTCATCCTCAAATAAAATTGATAGACTACAACAATGCCATTATGATATCTCCAAAGATAGTGCCATAAGTTTTTTTAAAATATTTTAATGTATTCATGAGGAAATCAACATTATAAGAAAATAAGCCGACTCTATGGAGAAAGGCATGGTAATAAAAATATCAAAATGTTATAAGCTCTCCAGAAATATTAAATCTGTTTAAGAAACAAGGAGTAAAAATGACATAAATACTCAAAAATGGTTCAAATAAGTTGAAGAGGAATAGAGATTTAGAAATTCTCTTCAAGAAATGATCAATGTGCTTGAAGGGAAATTGAAAATCCGCACAGATGTCAAGGGTCTACAGTTAGAAGTTATATCCATGATGATCAAGGAAAATGACTATTTGATTAAGAATAAAATAATGTTTCATGGTGAAGAAGCAGTTAGAGTGAAGAAGTATTTTAAAGAGAAGATGACTATGACTAAATATTAGAAGGTCATTATCAATAGGAAATGTTTATAATTGGATTCTATGTTGACCAATCTTGATAAAACACATATTAAGACTTCACAAAAGTATGAAACAACTACCAAAACTACTCAATGCTCACTAGAAGATTCTACCATCAAAATATTTCCAACATATGATAATAAGATCATGACTTCACACATTCATCTATCACAAGTTGCTGAGAAAGTGATGGTACCATCTATACCAACATGTACTATTGTTCATAAATATGTCTATATAAAATGTTCATGTTGGATGAAAAACTATAAATAGGTATGGATGAGGAAAGGTGAGGAGAAGAAACCTACCACCCTGGAAAGGGT
This sequence comes from Viscum album, assembly GCA_963277665.1. Lineage (NCBI taxonomy): Eukaryota > Viridiplantae > Streptophyta > Magnoliopsida > Santalales > Viscaceae > Viscum > Viscum album. The sequence continues at coordinate 514,800,803 of OY728145.1, forward strand.
GGATAGGAAGAATAAGTTGAAATATAGTTCCCTATATATAGAACAACACAATATGAATAAGGTCCTAAAACCATATATATGAGATATTAATAATACACGATTTTTGGGTCAATGTTGGTGTTTCCATAGATTAGGGAATTCTGCACCAGATTTTTGGTACAATACCTTAAATGAAAAAAGCACATAGAAATCATATATCAAAGGGAAGAAAGAAAAAGAATAAGAAGGAACATCTGAAGGTTCAAAAGCATCTGTTTATCGCAAACTGATTTGGAATGCTTGATAACATATGTGATTTATGAAATGGTAGTGGTCACATGGTAGGTACATGCCTATCTCAACATGCATTCATTGTTGATATGAAAAGTCCACCACTGATGTCATATAAGTGTGAAGTAGCTACATTGGGATGACATTAGAAGAATATTTTGAACACACATTTCCACAAGAAGATCTCATAGAGTGAAGCTAAGAAGCCATGGATTTTAGATCCATGAATATGAAGTAAAATTTATCCAAAAGATAAACTAAATGGAATGAACCTAAGATGAACCTGTGTTGAATATTCAAACCTACTATAAAAGTTCCAAATGACATGTTGTTCATATTGATAGATGATTTGGAAATAATAAGGGAACTTGACGATGAAAAGACCAAGGATTTGGATAAAGGAAAAGGAATAATTTCACATGATGAAGATAAATAACATGAGAGAGTGAAAACCAAAGGAAACTCATGTGTTAGAAAAGTTCCAAGTGAGAGATATATTAAATCTAGTCACATTGAAAATGGTTTTCTAACCATAAAACTAGAGAAAGAAGCAGTATTTAAAAGGAGTAAGAATGTATCATTCATGATGGATGTTAATAATAACCACTCTCCACAAAAATAAGAAGTGAATGTGTAGAGATCCATGCCACATCAGCACATATTAAAAAAGATATGTAGATGTTCCAACTTGAAGAATGGAGTAAATGGATCATCATTCTTAAGAAAACCATCTCTTCTTTCCTGATCACATTGAATAATGATAGAGGACCACCTTATTCCCTTGATCTTTCTTTATTGTATTTGTTATGATAATACATTGAATTGAAGTTGAAGCATGATCTCATGGGGAGATAATGAGAAAGAGTGAATGATATCAACTCTTGATAGCTAGGATAAAGAGGTTTCCATACATGGAAGATTCTTCAATTGATGTTAAAATATTAATATGATAAAAGATCACCCTTGATGAAGATGATGAGATGTGCTTCCCTTGAGGAGAGGGGGGGGGGGAATGAAGAAGCTACCAGAATTATTATATCAATGTGTATCAACTCCAGTTTATATTAAATTCAATTAATCTAAAAAGGGCTTAAAGGACCTTTCATTGGAAAAGGTATGTAATTTATCAATCTCTTGTCCTTGTTTACACAAAATGAAGATCATTTATTGAATGGGGAGTAACTGAATTAATCAGTGACATAAGAAGAATGGAAGTTTCCCATGGAAACTTATCCTGCCAATTTCACTTGAATGTATTTGATCTATTTTTGGAAGTGAGTGTATGAGTTTTAGGTTGATTATACCCTATCACATTTAATTTCTTCATCATGGAATGAAATTGGAAAACAATTGAATAAAAATTACATGATTTCGCAACTCATGTAGTATAATGATAACTGAATAATGGAAAACTGTGTTTTCTAAATAAAATCCTCTTGTTTTCTACACCGCATAATGATCAAGTAGAATTAGAGTGAAATGATTAGTAACACTATTCTTAATAATGGACTGATACCCTTTTCCCATGAACTTAGTATTTTTTATCAATAAGGGGGAGATAAGTGAAATTAATGTAAGGGGAGAAAAATATTATCATTTTGATATTAACACATTCATTGGAGGATGAACTTACTATATCGAAAAAAATATAAGGGTTAGAATGATGGGACCAATTTTTTTATAAGGTTATATTTGTTGTCAAAAATTTTCAATTAGGATAAAAATGATGAAGGAGATGATGATGAAATCCAATGTTATTGAGAGTTATAATTCAAAATATTTTTGAACTAATATTCCATTAAAATTACACGTATCAATGGTGATACATTTTATAAAAAATGAAACCATATTAGAGAGTGTTGAAGGGTTTCGAGTTTTAATGTGATCATGGAACATATCACTATTTAAAGAGACCATGCAAGAGAATACCTGATCATGAAACATATCAATGTACAATGAGACCCGGCAAGAGACTACCTTAAGAGACATTAATCATTGAATGAGGGGTAATGTGGTGTTCTGATGATTTAAGAATGATCATATAGATATGAGAAAATCATTCTAGTCATATTCAGTGATTACAGGAGAAACGGGTGATGTTGGAAGATAGGGAAGTTGGGAAGTTGTGGTACATTACGTCGAGAATCTCATGATGTTAAAACTGATCATTCAAAGAATTTTAATCATGATAGATGGAGTTTGTGATGAAACATGCTAATAGTTTAAGAAGATAGATGATAGTGATGAAGTATGTATGTTATTTCTGAAACATATATTTATGGTGGTGCCATTTTCCAAAGTTTTCCAAATATTCGGACCTTAAAATAGAGATTTTTTTGGAAAAGGAAGGATATCTATATAGGAGTGAACATGATGTTAAATGGATAAGGAAATTGACAAAGGAAGGGAACCATGTACCTCGGAACAGAGACGACGTATGATGGCCTAGGAATGGTTCGCAATAGTCTACCAGGAAAAAGGAACGGTATGTGGAATGGTGCATAGAATCGAAAATGGTTCTCCTTCATGGTACATTGTAAAGGTGTGTGGTACACGAAATGCTGTTGAAAACAGATCGCAGTAATGGTATGTGATAAAGACATGTGGTACGCAAAATGCTAAAGGTTTTCATGATTTCTACTGTTTTCAAAAAAGGAGCGGTATGTAATGGATGCTTACACTACACTGATAGAGTTCAGTATATGAAAATGTTTGTCCTACATTGAAAATTTGGGTAAAATAAATAGCGAAATTTATGAGTTATTTTCCTATATAAGGAGTGCCAATCCTGTCATTTAGGGGTGTGTGAATTCAATAAGAAAATACCCCCACTGTAAAAGAACTCGGATGAGTCCGAAAGTGGTATGCATGAGGGATTATATGTAGGATAAAGTGGTACATGGAAGTTGAAATAGTTTGAGAAATTGGAAGGAGTAGTCCATAGAAGAGATTTTCCCTAAGAAAAATTTGTATACGGGAGATGATGTAATTCCCAGAATTTGAAGAAGAAGTCTGCAAATGGAATAAATGGTATGTGAAGGTGGTATACATATGTGGTACGCAATGGACGTATGTAAAAATGATATGCCAAGGTGGTACACAGAGGATGTATGTAAAGGTGGTAAATTAAGGTGATTCATAGAATAATCATGATGTGAAGAGCAAGTGTTAGAGTGGGTGTTGATCATGCGTGGTAGGCAGATCAGGCACAATACGTGGATCAAGCGTGGAACGTGAAGCATGTGTAGTATGTTGAGTAGGCATGGTACGTAGAATAGGCACATTATGTGGAGACGGCACAATACATGTAGCAGGCATGATAAGAAGTACAGGAACAATACATGGAGTAGGTGTGATATTCCTATCAGAGATAGTTTGAAGAATCATGGATAGTTCACAAAAGATGATACATCATAAAGGATGTTTGTTATTCTTTCAGAAAAAAGAATAAGATTGAGAGAATTAAGTTATTTCACTAAATTAGAAGATTGAACATAAAAGAGAATCAACTATGGACCTTGATTCAAGAAAATTCTCATGCTAAATAGGATATAAGGACTTTAATTCCAATATGTTGAAGCAACATTCATTTCGATAAATCGAGTGAGACCTCTCCCAAGACAGTGAGCCATGGGGAGTCAATGGAAGGGATCTGAGGGAAGAATTGCAATAGACCTAAACATTTGTAACGAATGTGTTACTGGGATAGAGTGACTATGCATGAACCTTTATAACCCACAACTAGTGGAGATTAGTTGAATTTGGTACAACCAAAAACCTATCGGCATTATCTCCCTTGACGTAGGCCTTAGTGGTGAACCAAGTAAAAACGTTATGTGATGTCCTTCTACATGTGAATGTTTTTATTACTGTACATATCCATCATAAAAGTTTTAAAAATGGTTCCTATCAATGTAGGAATGAGATTTGGTAAATAAGTGAAAAATATGACACAGTGAATCACCCCCCTCTCAGGGTGGTCTGGGGTCATACAATTTCATGGTTACAATTTATACACACAATTTTTTGTTGATGTTTGATCAATTTTATAATCTAAGATTTCATAGGTTATTTGAGAGGGATTTAATTATTGGTCTTTCATCAATATTTTTTATTTGAGTATGGAACTTTTATGATGAGGTATATAGAATGTATATCAATCTTGATTCCATTTTAGGACTTGAATTTTATGTATAATATTAATCCAAGTGATCCAAAATGACATAGTTAGTCAATTAATGATATTTTTATAAGGGATACATTCAGTAGTTGAATTGAAATTAGTATGACCATATAATTTGATTTTCAACACACCTATTTCCATATTCTGGGTTTAAGGATCAATTATAAGAGCATGATATCATTTAATATCTTCACATATTTATTCAATGAATTTGAAATAAATCTTTATTTTTTTACAATTATAATTTATATCTTGTTCATTTATCAGAAATCATAACATCCAGTGGAGTTCAAAATCTATTTCAAACTAAAAATTAGTTATACATATTTAATAAATATATCTTTTAAAAGAAAAATATTTTTTATAAAATACATGACATGAAACACCAATCTTTAACGAATATGAAATATAATTATTTAATATTTATCTTTTTAAAATGTTATTAAATTGGATGGATGGAATATGAGTAGTAGAATTATGATATATATATATATATATACATATATATCTTTTTATATATATAATTCTCAAACACAATAGAAATAGGTTGATTAATTCTTTTTTAATAAGAACTCATATTTCAGTAAGTGATTTTATGCTTCAAAAATACATTTTCATAAAAATTTGTTTTTATTTATTCTTGTGAGTGAATACCATAATTAATTTTTATATATTTTTGAAATTTTATTTCAGGAAAGGATATAATTTTTCAAATCACTATATAAGAATCATATTTTTAATGTATTGACACATCTAATACCATAACTAATAGCGGGGCTATTCAGTCACATGCTTATAAGACCATACATAGGATTTTCCAAGGCTAAATAGTAGAATTGATGGTATAAATGTTGTACAGTGGATGAAATATACCCTTAAGATCAAAGTAGAAAAACATTTTTTAAAGATAATCAACAAAAAACCAAAGCATATAAAGATAATCAGTACAATAATAATAACCGAAAATAAATAATAAATGAATAATTATGAATAAAAATGATACCAAGTGTAGCTTTAGACATAGAACAAGTAATATAATATATTTGACTAGAATGACATCCATAAATTAAACAAATAATCCATATTTGGAAGGCAACCTGAGTATTAGTCCCATCATTACTCCAAATATACCTTGTCTAGTCCAAATACTAATTGAAAAAAAAACAAAGAACATCCCTACTCTTAAGATAAAACTATGAGGTCTAGAGTGGAACAAACTATGTCCTATACAGGGTGTGATATATACACTATTGGCCACCACCAATATTTTCTAGTTGTATACCATTTCTGAATATAGTGTAAATAATTATATAGCTATCCTAAATAATGTTATGATTAAATAAATGTTATTAGGTCGTCTCAGTTTCCTCATGGACAAATGGCAGACCGGAAAATCTATATCCTAATCAAGCACAACAGTTTCCATAAGAAAATGGTTTCACCCAATGATTTATTATACATAGTTTATTTTTATGAAATCATTCATGTAGGTATTACTATTTTTGAATGGTTTCCAATGGGTTTTTTCATGGAATTGGAAACACCCAATGGTTCTATATCCAGGAGGACCTTGCTTTCCAAAGGCTGGAACACATTGGCTATTTATTGAACAATGATCATGAACTGAAATTTTTTGAGTGGATGGGAGGTCGGGCATATCACACCCTTGGGGGAGGGGGATTTTCATCTTATTCTAGGACTCGCTAAAATATGTAAGTAATGTTCATGAATATTTTATTAATTCCCATGTATGATGTTGTTCAGTCTTGAATTAACCGTCAGTTATTAAAATTTATGGAAAATAGAATCATATATATGTATCGGAGGTTCTTAATCATGGGTGATATCCCTATATATATATGAGTTTTTATATAAATTTTATCTCATTATGTAGTAACTTGATATTTTTTGGTTATTATTATGATGATTAATGTTTTCTAGATACATAGTGGCAACCCCAAGAGTGTGTTGTCATCCTAGGAGACATGCATTTTTTTATATTAGGATAAATCCCATGAATGGGATTTTTATGTATCCTTGTGAAATGAATCATAACCTATTTAGTTTAGTGTAGATTAGTGTAAAACATCATAACTTTTATGGTGATGTGATAATTACATAACAATATAGTATAAAATCATGTGGAAATGACATCTATGTGAAAGGTTCCTAGTCAATGTTTTGTGTAAGACCTATGATGAAGCTTACTAAGGAACATCGAATGGATAATAATTCGATGTTGATATAGACCCTATTATTTATGTGGACTATAAAGAACAAGTTTGATTTATTGTGTTGGGATTGAACCTTAGGGATGCTTCCCTCTCATACCAATTAGACATGAACTGAAGACTGTGTCGCTTGTTGGTGTGGTCTCACATCTATGGAGACCCTATGAAGATTTGGTCTCATAGAGGAGTGTTATCCTTTGAGGGGATTACATTGGGGAATAATCATTAAGGTTATTCCCTAATAACTGATTTTTGGGACACAATTAGTGGTTTGAATCATTGATATTTGGTTGTATTGTCTAGGGTTTACTCATGAGGAGGGTACCTGGGTCAATGGTAGTTTTGATTAGGGATTAATCAAGAGAAGGATTTTTATTTTGGTGAATGTTTGGGGGTTTTACCATGACATAAATTAATATTTGGGTGGGTATTACACTAGTGATGATTCTTATGTTTTTTAATGGTTGGGATGTATACCTAGGAGGAGGCCCAGATTTGGTTGGGGATTACACATGGAATGATGCCCATATTGGTGAATATTTGAGACTTATACCATGTAATAAGGCCAAATTTCGTTGGGTATTTCACTTGGACTAATTACCAGAGGTATTAGAATCATATGGATTTCAAAACAACCATCAACCTATAATACCACTTGACTTATGCTTGGTTTGAGAAAAAATAAGAAGAGGATAATCTAAGAAACCATAAAATCCAATTTTACTTTAGGTTAGATACATGGCCTTCAGGACCCACACCTATAGGTAATGTTAATGGAATGAAAGAAGAATATTTAATAGAATGATATTTACCAAAAAAAATACATCTGAATATGTAGATGATTTTATTGGGTCCAGACTCTATGTTCTCATAAGTCAGGATGATTCATGCTTTAATGTGATGGGCAAAGGATGTCAATGCTCTGGGAAAACAAACACTTATCCCCTACCTCTAATTGAATATAATTGTAAAATGGAAGAGAGGAGGTTAATTTGGTGCCCACCCACTCTCTGAACTAGTATGTAGTGGGGTGAGAAGGATAATGAGTGAAACATACAACAATAATGTCTATGGCTTAATCTAGGAGATATTCTCATCTTTTTGAGATGTTTGGGCTTATAAAACAATGGAGACCTATATTTTTTTGGGTATTACACTTGAAATTATTCCAATTTTATTAAAACTATAGGGCTTATACCTTGTTTGATGCTCAAATTTTGTTGGGTCTTACACTTGGAATGATGCCCAAATGGGTCATGATCATGTTGATGTCATAACTACCTTTAACCTCAAATGTCACATGATCCATGGTCGGTGTGAGAAACAAGGGGATGTGGAAGATTGGAGAAACCACAAAATCCTTTTCTTCTTGAGCTTGGATAAATTTCATTGAGGACACACCCCTATTAGGGCACTATAATGGAAGGAGAGGTGAAAAAATTCCCTCTACCTAAACAAGTATTTGAGTGTGTGGATGTTCTGATTATGGCTGGCCTTAATGACCACATGGGATATTTATAAGTAATGACTGAGTGTGATAGAAAAGGGATAGTCAATGATAATTCAAAAACAAATTTCTCTTAATTCATTGATGGAAGAAGACATGCCTATGAGAGAGAGGAGGGGACTCCTGTGCCTATCCCCTCTCTAACCCGGTAGACAAGAGGTCAAGGGGGAGCAGTAGTGAAACCATCAACATGAATGGATAAGGGATTACTCTATGATGAATTCCCTTAAATTAGTTCTCAGTAAGGGAGGAATATTTAATTACCTATCAAAAGTAAATACAACTCTTATCATATCTCTCCCTACATGGAACTTGAGGCTCCGAGTGATAGAGGTTATAAGGGTAGGAGATGGTCCTAGCCCTTATATTTGGGATTTGTAACTCCATGAAACTATCAATGGGTTTAGGGTCCTCATAACTCAAGTAATGAAAATCCACATCCATCCAAAGGACCCTATTCATCTGATAAGACATTTTGTGGGAAGAATCTAGCTGAAGAATGAAAAACAACATGGGTGATACACTAGTGTTCCGCACATTAGTGTTTTTCAAATCCAAACCATTCGATGGAGGGTTCCTGTTAGTCTCATTCAATGAAGGGATCTAAAATAAGAGAGTTACTTATATGGTTATCTTTTATGAGGGATTTAATAGAGGCTCCTACGTGATGGAGACTAGGGCATAACAAAGGGGGTCCACTCATGTAGGCTTCGATGATCCAAGGAAGTAATTCAGATGGGGTTCTTTACTCTTGTGGGCATTCTCGAGTTGATGGTACATTGGGTGATGGAACACCTTGGTAATAACCCTTAGGGTAATATTTACTCAATCCCCCATGTGTCTATATTGGTTTTATTAATAGTGGCTCACACAGGTCCCTAGCTAAGGAAGTGGACCTCACACTAGTGTTCATCTTCCATGGGTGAGTAGATACCACACATAGGTGTTATGTATTTTAATCCTTAGAAGGGATTTAATTTCACTACCCATATTTTATTCCATATTTTAAAGTTATTAAATGATTACCTTAATTGTTTTTTATGTCTTGAGAAACGGAATAACGTAATATGTTTGGTTCGATGCCTTCCTGAATTTTTTTTCATCCAAATCACGACCCCATGGAAATATTTGTAGGTAATTATATGACCCTAGGAAAAAAATATTCTGATTTGGTGTGTTTATTAATGGTAATGTCCATTTTGATGCCCAAGTTAGTCACACAGACCAATATGTAGGCACCATATGCACTGATGAAGCTTAGGGGTACATATATGAATTCCCATTGGTGGATTTTCAATCCTTGGTCGTATTTGTTTTACTTCTTCTCTTACTTATAATATATTTTCCGTTGACACCTTTTAATTCATGTTCTGAAATAAGGGGTCATTAAAATTCCCCCTCTAGATTGGATATGATAGAAAGAAGAAGTTTTGATCCTGAGGTAGAGGCATGAAAAGGTTTAAGGGATCATAGAGGTCCTTAGCAATTTCATCTATGCAAATAGTCCATCTAGTACTTCCACATAGGTCGGGTGTGTATGCGAGAAACATGTGGTGAATAATTAATCTATAAATAGGGTCACTCTAGGATTTATGGTCCTTAGACTTAATCATCATCCCATTATATACTCTAGCTCCCTACGTAGAGCACTAACTTATCCTTATTTCATAATCTATAATTCGTTGGGAAATGTTTACTATTTTTCTATTAAATTAATAATCCTTGGTGTGAAACATTCATAGGGAACATAGGTGAGGGTCCTGCAATAAGGAACTTGCATGAGTACCCTCAATGAATAAATTCCAATACCAAATTTTCATTTTTCCTCTTTTATTAAAATAACTTGTTTCTAATGAAAAATATGATTCTTTTTTGTAGGATCAATAGATGCTCAGAATACCAAAGTTTCTGATAGTCAAGGTAAGAATCACATTAATGAGACCGTGAAGCCTATAGATCATGACATCTATGATGCTTGGGATACAAATCTACAATATTTAGTGGGACCTATGAAGAAATATCATTACGACATCCTTGAGAGTAATTATCATTTTTTCTACTGCCACAATCATCTGAAAGAGGTACTCGTATTGGATTCAAATAATTATACTCCTCTATCTTGGTTTCAATATTATAGAAACATCATTACAATAAATGTTTCATGAATGGTTGTATATATTATAAATAGGTAGTCCTCTATAGCATGTGTCATGAATCACCAAAAATGATATCTGGATCTAAATCAACACACATTTGAAATAAATAGGCATTCTTATTCATCTATCATCCATGATTACTAGAAGGATTTGTCAAATGGTGGGAGGAAACAATTAGACTTCTCAGCGAGTGGAGGTGTTAAACTAGAGTGTTTGTGGGTGTACGTGGTATGCCATACTTTTGTATAATTCAAGGATTATTTTAAAAAATTAGATATATATGATGCTATATGGGCAGGGAAAACCGACATATATAAAAATGCATTTTGTTAGGATCCGTTAATCGAGTGGAGTTCACAGAAAAAATCCTTCAACTTGATTCATGGATAAGATGGTTTTATCTTATAAGAAATCCATAATATCATTTGGGATATGATCCATGAAGATATTTACGATGAGTTGATCCCTCCATGGGTGATGTGGGATGATGCTGAAAGGACACCACCTATGATGTATCACCTTCAGAAAATTTAATAGGATATTAAGAATGAAGACCCACACCCAATGGGTTATATCCTTGTCTTAGGGGGATGAATAATTTATTAGAGCCATCATAGAAATGCCTCAATTGTAAATGACCTACATTGTGTCCCATAATAGATAAGAATAGAATTCATGGTATATTTGGTCTGATGCTTGAGAGTGGGGGGGGGGGGGTAAACAACTAGGGTTACAAGAAAAAGACCGATGAACTATTGAGGAAACATTTCCTAGGATTTATGGCCATGTGGTTAATTATTTCCCTGATGCCAGTCAATGATTCCAATGGTAGCGTGAAGTGAGGGGCATTCATTGTGGCACCCAAGATAGCTATGAAGAAACATGTTAGATTGGGAATTTTTATCCTATTGACTTTTTTTGAAGCACGCTACATGTTATTGTTAGGAAGGCCACATTCACAATTTCAGGAGCATTCTAGGTTTTGTGAGAGTTGGATAGTGACTCACTTTAGATCATATGTCGTGTTAAATTTTGTTAATATTCCAAAGGCATAGTTTTTACCCAATGATTAGTCCGTTTTTAGTATTACTCCCTTATATCTGAAGCCATATGTGGCCCTATTGAGGCCAATAATATTAAAGGAGTTCAATTTCATCCCACATAAGGACATGCTAACTCAAATATTAACTAATGACTAGAAGGATGGAAATATTATAACGATATAATATGGTGTAATTCATAGATAGTGTGATGGTGACCCATATCAACGATGGATTTATATGTGACGCCTCTTCTCCATACATGTTTTCAGTCCAATTAATGTTCCTTTAATAAATAATTGTACATATTATAATAATATTTGGACCTGAAAATAATCTGATGGTTGGCTAAAAGTAATTGATGATTACAATAATGGATTTGAGCTATGCGGTAAGCAAATTTTCTCCAGCAGACACAAACAGTTGATTGACTTCCTCATATAGTGTGGCATGGATTTCAACATATCCTAAGTTAGAGTTGGAATAATCTATTACTCGAATTGATATTTTGAAAACATACAACTGTGTGAAGAGGGAATGGAAGGCTTATTCTCCTACATAAGATGTTTCTTCTCCCATAGAGGATGTTTCATCCCATGTATAAGGAAAAAATGATTAGGTCACCATATATCACAAATGGGCTTGTGTAAGGTTAAATATTCCAGCTAGAAACCAAAGAGAGATTCCAATAGATATTGAGCCTAGACAATCCATTATTCACTATTAGGATGATACTCAAGTTCTACATTCCAACCATTCATCTCCGACATAGAGAGTCCATAATAAAATGAAATATATGGATGTTGAATTGTCTTCACGGAAGGATAATATGACCTACATATTTGTATGACCATTGTCATCCCAATTTTTATAGGACATGTCCCCTGATGCTGAAATGATATATGTACTTCTTAATGATGGGCTTCCGATTCTATATATAAGAGATGGTCGATCCCTACTCAATATTCACTTCTAGGATGACACCCCCTACGGTGAAAACATATATTATATAATTATAAATGATCATTTATGCTTTGGAAGACTTGATCTTGACATGAAAAGGTTAGAGGACATGATGATATGGGGCGCCACTGAAGGGGTTGACCACCAATCTCATGAGGAATAGATTTATTATGTCAATCAATAGAATATATGTTTTCATTCTTTCACCTCCCATTTTTTCATCCATTTTTTTTCCAGATTAAAAATAATAATTACTAAGGTAAAGATTAATTTTATTTGTAAGAGTGTAGTTGAAATCAGCTAAGATTCCATCACTATAATATGGCCCAACGTTAACCACTCATGGGATTGATGAATCAATTCCAAAAAATGGAGATCTATATTTGTGCCAAAAATGGAGGATGAGATGATGTGTGAAACTATATTTCCCCCTAAGATAACCATATTTGAAGAGACTAGTGTTATCCATATTCTATATAAACAGAAGGAAAATTATAAAATAAAATCATTTTCCAAGAGACTCGTTAGTGATGGTAGGGCATCACAACAAAATTTATCCTTACATAATCAAATAGAAAATTCTATCCCTTTTCATGATAGAAGAATATTTTTCCCTCTCCTCTCTCAAGTGGCTTGTTAATTTTCCTCCATGAATTGAGGAGGGATCCCTCAACCAAGAATGTATCCCCAGCGGTGAGTCATCTCCCTTAATTGAAGAAGTTTCGAGGGATGAGGATATTTCATATTCTGATGTCACCACCCCTTATAATGTAAGGTGGGGAATCATTCAGTTAATATTAATGGAAAATCATAAGGAATCCTATTCTAGTGGCTTGAATTTATCTTTATTATATTTTAGGTTCATCTTGTATACTAGAGGAACTTGAGATGACCGATACTGATCTGGTGGCTGTCATCGAGGATTTTTTTTGAGATATTAACTCACTGTAATCGTGTTCCATAGACGGTCCTGAGATAAATAATATAGTCATTCCCATGGGAGATATAATAATGGGGTTTGGGATTCCAATAGATTCCATAATAAGTATTCGTATGAACCAGGAAATATATTTTGGAAGATATTAATCTTCCCACTACATTTCCTGAATTTGGAAAACTAAATTGGGAATTCAATAGATGTGAGTATTTATTTTTGTTCCACCAATTTTATACAATTGATTATCTAATCATTAATTGTTAAAATTTGAATCTCAATCTATAGATAATATCATAGTGGCGGTTCTCAAACCAAGAAATGAAGTCCCCCAATCATTTTATTGAGTGGTGGGGGGCCAGTTCAGGTGTATCATGGAGAGGAAATTTTCAACATTCTTTAGATAATTTTCTAAAACCATGAGATTTATCCATGGATAGAAATTCTAGATAACACCACTTGGTTTCGTGATTCTGGGGAGTAATATTCCCCAGTTATTGACCAATTACTGGGTTATTGATAAACATATATTTTAATAATCACCTAGTTATTCTATTTTTATACTTTTTATTCTAATGATGTGTCTTTCCCACTATCAAACACCATAAAATTCATTTAATATGTCTGAGGGTGGAGCCTATGTTCCAATGAATTCAATACAAAAAGATGAGGATGTTATTGACTAAGAGGGAGTAGGGCATGATTACCCAATAATTTCACTGATCCCAAAGTATGTTTCTCCCTATGAAAATGCCTCTTAGTATGATTTTGAGATACAAAATGTTCATCGGATCACACGCCATGGGGATTGTTGGGATGTATGTAAAATAATATACATGATGCCTTTTGAAAAATTGTATTCATTAATCCGTCGAATTACATTCTTATATGGTATATTGGGATATATTATATTTTATTAATATAGTATTCATGATACTATGAAAGAGATCATTTGAAAATGGGAGTGAGCACAAAAGATTAAATAGGACCTAATAAAGGAAAATATTCTCATCATAATTAATGATCTGAATGCTACATTATCATAGGACGAGGACAAATATTCTAGGAAGCTAGTGGAATAGAGAAAACAAATTAATGGGAAAACTAATAATGTATCGCTTCTTCAGTGGGTATTGGATGCTTTTCATGAGGATGTCGTACAACTCCATCATTCATAATAAGGATCCCAATACAAAGGTTCAACTATTGTAACATTTTCTACAAACCTACTTCTCTTAGATAAGAACACTGAATCCAATCTCATTGGTTGGGAATGAACAGGTATCTAATGTAGCATGGGAGGTTGTTCAACCAATAATGTTATTTTGGGGGTCTCTTGAAATGTTTTATGACGAAAACCCATCATATGGATGATACTATAATATTTTCAAATATATGAAAATATTATTCGTTCAATCATCTATGACTTAATCCCTATTCTCCTACTACAATCATTACATAACATTCAATGTAATTTTCATAGAAACAAATATTTGTGTTTTCTAGACATAACGATAGTGATATGAATGGGATGATGCTCTAAATTCTCACATTGCCATGAGGAATAGTGAGTGTGATTTTAATATCTCTAGGGACATATTGAAAAACCAAAATACTTTGTTTATTTTGTTTCATCACACTAATTGTTTTCCCTAAGACCAATATAGAGGATAGTAAGAGGGAGATAAATTTATTTTTCCTAGGATTCCCTTTTTGGTGTTTCAACCTAACCTGTTTTATTCAATTTATCATTTCATTTCACATTTTTCTAGACTACATGAAGTGTGGGTATATTGTGGTTATTTTTTACATTTTTCTAGAGTTCTATTTTCAGTTTCTCAATATATTGAGTACTAGGCCTTTTTTGCGAGTAGTTTAAATCCTTGCAAGTAGTACTAGTGAGAATCGTGTTTTTAGAAAACATATTTGAGAATAGATTTTTCAATGATGACCCAAATATAGTTTCATGGAAAATAATTTTCTCAAATCCTTTAGATATTTCCATGGGTAAATTTGATCCATGAATTTAAGGTTTACAAATCTAAAATAAGATATTTATGAATATAGGAGGACTCTTATAAGGATGAATTTACCACCGATGGATAAAATCCATTTCATGGGATGATTTATCCAAATCCAACTGGGTGTTATATTGCATATCCAATTGTGACTTCCCTTGTCTGAGAAATGAATTTTTAGGATACTTTGTGATAATTAATAGGGGAATATTACATCCTTTTCAGTAAAAGGAGTTCTAAAAAATTATGACATTCAATTACCTAGGGATAATAGGAGATTACAAATATTCATATTTCTAAAGACCATGTTGTGTAGTTATTCTAAAGTAAAATATTTGAAAATGAATA
Source organism: Viscum album (assembly GCA_963277665.1). NCBI lineage: Eukaryota > Viridiplantae > Streptophyta > Magnoliopsida > Santalales > Viscaceae > Viscum > Viscum album. The sequence goes on from OY728145.1 coordinate 514,816,453, forward strand.
GATATTCTTTATTAGTATTGACATTGAATGGAAAACTAATCCAATATGAATTTAGAATGTCTGAATGATGGTACATTTTTTTATTTGGATGGTGTCATGGGGAAGGCATCTTCATGGATTGTGTTAATTTATCATATTGTTTAATTTCATGTGACTACGAAATTAACTATTTAGTTTAATATCTTATGAAAAGGGAATGTTATATGAAATTTAATATTATATACAATTGAAAATAGTCAATTCAATTTTAAATTTTACAATAGTGAAATTAGGATATGCATTATAAATTCATACACCAAGGACATAAGGCTGTGTAGTTTAATACAGTAAAACATGTGAATTAGGTTATGTAGAATAAGATTTTACAAAAATGATATTAGTGTGGTATATAATTTATGATCATTATCTTCAACAGAATGATTAATGATTATTCTATTCTTTATAATCTTTCCAAAAATGTTCTACTGTATTAATTTGTGAGAGGGGAATGTTGTATGTTGTAATAAAAGGATTTACTAATCAATAAAGTGGTATGGTGAAAGAGGGATTATGAATATAGAGGTGGTATCTCAGGATGAAAATGTTACCACTGATTGAAAAACACCTTTTGTGGTATGTTTCATACCTTGCCATATGTTGTGTGTTATATCATAGACAATAGTGGAATCTATTAGATGTTAAAGTAATTTTGTTGGATACTTTCTAAACATCCATATATGTAATGTTATAGTATAGTCATTCATAGAAATTCTCAGTAATTATGAGATTCTATTGCTAAAAGTTGATGGATTTTTATTGAGATTGGTGTTCACTAGACAAGGAGTTTGTTTTGTTGAAGGAAAGTACTAGATTATGGTATGACTATTTCATGTTGTAATTTAAAAATAATTGGAGGAAATCTTTCCTCCATTTCTCTAACCCAACATAAGAAATGTGGGGCCTCTATTCTTAGGCGATATGACTATGACCATAACATTATTGAAAAAATAGGGGACATGTAGCCTATCGGTCTATGTTCGTTCCAATAAACATAAAACATGAGGGAGGAAATCATAAACCATTTTCTCAAGGTTCATGAATCGCGGGAATGGACATGTGAAACTATCCAGTAGATGACCACGTTACAAATTCTAATAATGGGTTATAACATAATTTCATCAAAAATATGATGGAGAAAAAATAGGTTTCATCTAAGGAAGAAGATACCAATGATTGTGAATCCCTTTTTTAGGTTATTTTATGAAAATCCATATATGGAGTGTTACAACCTAGTCAAATGTTCCATCCCTTTTCTAACATACAATTTTTTGTGTTCTACATTATGAAATTCCTCTAGGTAATTCTACATCATAGTCATGAAAAGGAGTCATTAGGTATCATATAATCTATCACTATGATATGGATAAATATTATGAAGATCCAAAATTGTCCTTGGTTAAGATATTGAATATTAGAAGGGTTATGTATGGGAGAAATGGAAACTTTTGTACTAACACTGTCCATGATGTTTACAGTCCCTTGCATAAATCTGACTCATATATAGAACAAGGACATCTCTATTTCCTCAGTGGACCCCTTATGAGGGGACCCAAATTAAGATCTATTGTGTATATCTTTGTTTGTATACAGGAGAGGGGGTACTCATCTTACCATGTGGGTGTGAGTAGGACACGAGTCCTATAAATAAATTTATATATCAGTGGAATGAGAATCAATCCAAAAGAAGTTATGGAAGAAATAATGCGGTTTGTTGTCATGGGATAAGGGTATCTGGTGTGTCTTTTAAGTTAATGCAACCAAGACCACGATAAACATAATGTGAATTGATATTCCATACTTTTTTTGGGAATCATTTTATGAAAATAACTAATCCCATATTAGCTATGATTGGTTTGAAAATAATGGAGAAGAAAATATTATTTTTTTAAAACAAATTCCTCACAAGTAACTAATATGGGAATTAATATACTTTGGTGGATGGGATAATAAATACAAACTAGGTGTCTCTACATATCTCATTAGTATGATAATCAAGCCATAAATAATTATTAATGGACCATGCAGTTTAAAGTCAGGTGGTTGTGACATCAGTCGGGTAGTTTAATGTCCTTTGGTTAGGATGAAGGTGTACAAACCTAAGATGAAGGAAAGGTTATGGATGGGAGTATAGATGGAAATCCGAGAATTGAAACACATTTAACGGTAATGAGAGTCCATACACACATAGTTCAAGAAATCCCTCTATACAAGTTAGATACTTAACCATTTAGTGGGGAAATTTTTTATTTGTTTTGGACTAGAGACAGTGATACGATCATCAGTATATATCTTCATAGAATGAGAATCAATCCATATGTAGTTAATTAAAAAAATTACCAATGTAGGTTTGAACCATTCATAGGAAGAGGGATTTTTTTAAATTTTATTATATCTAACCCTGGATTAGAGTTCTAAGCATCACTACATACATCATTAGAATGAGAATCAAGCCACACATAGTTTATCAATGATATTTACATTTATCATCATGCCATGAGGATTTTGACCATGTATTTAAACATCATTCAGTTATGAGACATGTCACCTAACACGAAAGAAATATTACAGAAATATTGGGATATAAGATCTGGGTGTCACTACATATCATGTTGCAGAATTAATCAAGCCACACGTATATATTGAAAATTATTCCCCACATCTATCATGATTTGATATAGGGAACAAATATTTAATATTTTTTAGGAAAATGGTTGTGCCTAAAACAAGTGTTTTATGAATAATTATGCATCCCTTTGTAATAGGAATCCGTCCGTATTATATAGAAGGTTTCCCTATAATGATCTGATTCAAACAAAGAAAACATTACTGGGGATTAGTTTCCTTAATCATGGATAGACCCATGATGGAATGTTTAGGAATCACTACGCATCTCAATGGAATAAGAATCAATCCGTACATTGTTCTTGATATGATTATGTTGTTTTTTTCATGTTATATAGTCATGATAGTTTTTGGGACTTATACCCATAATGGATCCCAACTTAAATTATGTGGTGCTGATAAAGTGAGTGATTATTATGAATGGGAGCATCCAATCATTTCATACTTATTTTTTCCAAGGATGGAATCTCAACCTATTAAGGGATTATAGGGATATGGTTGGGACATAAACCTATAATAGAGGACTATTTTTAAGGGATAATAATGAGTGACTCGTCACATGATTCATTGGGTGTTTCTTAACGGCTAATGAGTGGGATATTAACCATGTAGTTTAATGTCATGTGGTGAGGAGGAATGGTGTCATTTAGTTTTAAGTCAAAGGATTCAGACCTTATGTTGTGCAGTTTCTCTTCTCACAATAAGGATGATGATGCAATGCTGTTTAACATTATGTGTCAAAGGGGTTATTTAATTCAGTTTAAGTATGTGTGACAGATACCCATAATGATGTTTAACGTCTTGTAGCTGGGATGTGCTCCATGCGATTACAAAAAGTATTTATTTAGGAACCTTCCATAGTTCAGTGATGTAATAATCCCTATATCCATTGAGATCAATAAATAAGCATCATTATAATGAATATTATGTATAGAGTGTGGTCCTTCCAACATTGGTTCATGTTTTAGTGGATTTTTTTAGTATCATTAGTGTTATGAGGACAAATACAAGTTACCATTAGAGGAATGAGATGAGGCATGACTTCTTGTAAAAAGATCACACTATCAGATTTTGATAGACCTCCAAGTGATGTAATGTATTCAATTATTTCTCATACATTTGTTACAATTCATCTAGTCATTTCTATAATTTCTCATATATGTATATCTTATCGCACATGTAAACATTAATAGAGGACAACTGGATCTTAATGGGAATGAATTCTTATATTACGTATACTAGTGAGTATGATGTTTATCATATAGAAGAATGGGTTTTTTTCTAGTAATACCCTAAGGTATTAAAGGGTTTTATATAAAATTATTTTTATCTATATCCACCATATTATATAGTATGTTTTATAAGTCCCGGTAGAAGGTCTCTTTTTATATGTTAGCCTATGTGTGGTAGAAGGATGAATGGTTAGACACAGTGTCATATTCCTAATAGATCATTTCAACCATAGAACAATGGATGGTGTTTCTATTGTACACCAGTATATTATGAGGGAACTAAAATATGTTAATTGTGTTAGATTTTAGGAAGTCAACATTGCTTTTGGACCTGACTTCTTCAAGGGGTGTTGCCTCATCCCATTTGGAGAAGAAATTGATATAAATTAAGAAGTATTTCAACTTATTGGCCATAGTTGGAGGGTAGAACCAGAAACCATCCATTCCCTATATGGAAAATGGAAAGGATTATTTTACTATATGGAGAAGCTAAATGGATTGATGGATGAAGTTAGAATGCAGTTGACATTAATCGAATTGAATGGTGAATTTTGTACACTCATGCATCAACGAAGTCAAGACGTACCCAATTCATCATATTATATTCAAAAGTCCATAAAATGACCGGCAGTCCCCACATATTCCCACATCTACCTCTTCAATAATACTCATTGTTTCTTATATATGGATACATATGAGAAATAATCCATAAAATTCTCAATTTTAGAGGAATTATAGTGATTTCATCCATTATTATGGTAGAAGTTAACTAATAGCTGTTCGATTTTCTCCCTCCAAGATATGTCATCTGGGAGGAATCCATGATGAAGGTAGTCCATAATTGGAACCATCCACCCAGTTGAAGGACCATATAGATCAACGATAGGGATTTACTCATTCATCTATTCTATTCTTACCTAAATAAAAGTATAAAAAATTGGTGATGGGAAATATTGATGACTATGTCATTCTTATTTGGATCTACAAGTGTTCTGGATGAAATTTTCAATGAATTTTTCATGTATTTCTATTATCATGAGATGTACATCAAATATTTCTTGGAGGGTAACCCTAATGTCAACCCACATATATAATCAAGAAGAGACACAAACTACACTTTTTTGATGGTCTGATCCCCGTTGATCTATTCGATTAACAACTCTAACTAACCTCTAACCTCATGGTGGTCCACCAGTAATTGGAGTTCAATTTCCAAGCCTATGTTAATGGCCTTATATTAAACATCATTGATGGTAAATCCATATGGCAACACGAATTAGTACTATATAACTACCTTAAAATGAGAAATGAAGAAAAAAATTTAACCCAACTTTGTTGAGTGTATGGTATTACATCCTTCTCCCTGTGGAGCAACGTGATTCACAGTCAAAATAAATTTCCCACAATTAGGTTCCTAAAATAATAAATAATATCACTTAATTTTTAAATTATGTATTTATCAACATTTCTTCTATAGATGGGTTTTTTTAAGAAATATACCACGGTATGTTCATTCACTGCATTCTAAAGATCAAATTGTTTACTGAACTACTACAAGATAACCCACCATCGTACCAGACATCCTTTCAACATAGGGATGTTGAAGTTATATTTTAGAGGGTTATTTCATTTGATTAATTGGACCTTGATTTTTTATATGTAGTGTCATAGTTTCTGGAATGAAAATGATAATTCCATGAAGCTCTTCTCGATATCTTCATAATGAGTCTTAGCATTGAGCTTGGTATGAATGATATAAAAGAGGTTATTTTCATTTCACCAACATTATTTTGGGTGAGAAAGGTCCCAAATGACCTCTTCAGCATTGTAAAATATATAGTGAGAAAATTTACTTCAATGGGTGGAATTAACTCTGGATGGATCAAGAAGAACTTTTTGTTGTTTTTGAATTCCTCCCAAAAGTCTCTGGTACATTTATATTTAACCCCCCTTCATTATCAGCCTTGTGAAGGGAAAATGTTGTCTTGTAATGTTGTGCTATGAATTAGTAGATATAAGACATGTTTCCAAGATGTCCCCTTAAAAATATATGGTTTCAAATATGTGACATAATAAGGAAGGGATTTTTTTCTTCATAGTGATCATTGATGTCAAGATGGCATTCAATAAATCTTAGAAACAACCCTGAGGATACCCCAAAATAAAATTTTAAGGGGATCATATTTCTGCTATGTTGTGTATATTATTGATGATTTACTCCATATTATCAAAATTTTCAAAAACAATTCCGGATTTGAATACCATATCATCAAGGAAATATTAAAAAAAATCCCCTAGAAGGGTATGAAGATGTGTTTCAAGGAACGTTGTTATATGGAACTAGAGTTATTCAAGTAAAATGGAATTACCAAATTCAATAACACACCCAGTGGGGATCTAATGGCGGTGGACTGTTTATCTTCTAAGGAAAATTGAATTTGGTTGTACCCTAAAAATACTTTCATGATGGAGATGTATTGATAACCAGCTATCACACAAATTAGGAGTTATGTAATTTGAACTATAAAATCTCCCTTAATACATGGATGGAATAGATCTATTAAGTTAATGAAAACTTAAATATTATGATTTTTCTTCTTTACATGGATTTTATTGGATAACCATTTTGGATATTATAGTACTCGAATAATGTTTTCCTTGATGAAGTTGTCCAAGTCCACTATAATTTATGGAGTTGTGAGTGGCGTGCCTTTTTCTGGATACAATCTTTTAACATAGATGGTCTTTTAGAAAAACCAAGTGTTGGGATCCAATGTTGGGGTCGAGGACTAGAATTTATTTTTTATTCTTGGAATTAATATCCCGGTGATTCTTCTATAAGGAATTACAGTCTTCTTGTTCATTGGGAGTCATGGATTCACTATACAAAGTGGGTCATCGATCTTATTTTGTACCGAAATATTTATTCTTATTCTAATAAAAAGTGGGTGTGAAACCTTCCTCAAATTATGAATGTGAATCCATGAGTTCTTTTTCTTCCTCCACTTTCTCATTCTTTACCTCTTTCACATATTATTGGGATGTTGGTGATGAAAAATATTCTTTGGAGGGAGGAGTGGAATCACCATTTTTACATTTTAAAGATGAAGAGACCATTATAGACTTTCTTGTTGGTATGAGGACTTTTTAAATATTTGAAGGGAAATAATGGACTCAAAATGATTCTTTTCATTTTCCCCCATTTTCATGAACACATTTAATAGCATAAATGATATAATCAGTAATTTTTTGCAGTTCAGGGGATGGAATGAAGACATTTTCATCCTTATATTCATTATTTCTCAAATAGCTGACATGTTATCCAACTATATCAGGATCGTATATCATAATTGACAGCCTAAATTTCAATAAATTCATGCTCACATTTGCATCCATCTCTTCTATTTGGCTGATGAGAATCATGTACTCTACATTAATCTATTTTAAAGGTTTGACTGGAATATTCTCTAAATTATTTGAGGCATTAATATGATTAAAAGTTTCTTCTATAGAATATTTCCACTACTTATAGTAGAATCATACAAAAATATATTACGTCTAATATGATGTTATTATAGATTTTCAACATGAAATATCCTAATTTTACCGTTGACATAATCTTTGAGGTATTGGTGGTACAATGAGGGAATAACTACATGCTAATGAAGCCAAGGTCTTACCAATTGAACATTGAAGGATGTATAATGTCTAACAATCATAAACACTATGTCAGATCAATAATCCCCGAACTGAGTCCATTTTTAGTTATTTGAGATGAATTTTCTCATTCTTTTCATAACCATGTAACATTAGAATTTATGGGGAAAGTGAGATTCATTACCACCCACCTGACGTGGTTTTAATTTAGGGGTGATGTGGAATCCTTAGATATTGTAAATCAAGTATCATCAAATGTCAATTTCATTTATACTTACATATATATTCAAGGGTATGGCGTGACCCTATTTGATGATATCCTCATCCTAGACTATGAAATAGATGATTTTATGGAATTATATAGGAATAATATCTGCCTGATACACATCGATAGTATCAACCTTGACTTCAAATTCTTAAGGTATCAACAAGGCCTTAATATGGTCTTAGTGAAGTACTTTGATTGACATAGAGCATCCAAGATGGATAATGTGATTGACACGACAAATTATTACATCAAAAAATCATATTTATATTTAAACGTTTTGAAGATCCTAGTATGAGGTGTTCTTTAAAATGTTATTTGGGAGTTGATATTCATAATGTACGAATGGTATTCCTATAAATAAGAGTTGATTATGTGTCCTCTTTTTGTAGATAGGGGTGGCTCTATTTTTCGATTATCTAAGGTTGATTAGGTAGTGACATGTCTTCTAAATGATAATATAGGATGATTGTTTAATGGTAGACCCTTTCATGAGGGGGAGGGGATCCCTTACTCTTACTGATCTTGATAGAGATCTCTCGCACATGTTTCAGCAAAGTAAATAGTTTGATGTGGGGTGTGGTTAAAGTAGTTACTCCTAGAAATACCATATCATCTCATGCATCCTCTACACTAACATCCTCTTCCTCCCAGTTCTCCAATCATGTGTAGGGAATTCTATTACATAATCACACTCATCATGTGATAAGGTATTAATTATGTTATATAAATTAATAGAACTAATGATCAACTCCTAATCTGATGTAGATTCTGTTTGGTTGTGGACTCTTGTTATGTAATTTTGTGGGATAGTGATAATACATCTAAAATTGTCATAATGATGTCTACTACGGACAAGGATAATGTTATCCAATAAATTGTGACATATTATAGTGTTTTATTCTCACATAGATGTACTTGTATCATTTATGAGTACTGATTTTTAGAGGACTGAGCTGTCAATAAAGCTAGTTGTGATGTGGAAGATGCGATCAGAGTCACATTCTTCTACTGAAACTATGCTCAGAGGATAGAATGAGTTTGGGTGACCATTTTTCTGAGCATCCAATCACTAAAAATTGATAAACCTATTATTTTAACATCATTTAATTTATTCTCTTCCTCATGCGCATTATTAGATACACACGCTATAGAGGAAGGAAAATCTTTTATCTTCACTTTTGCGAAGTCCACCATCTTTTATAAGATGTTTTTAAAAAGAATAAACACCAAGATGTTATGCCCATTTACATGATGGAAGGAGAATTAATTTGGGAGATCTCTTTCACCCTCTTTGTTGTGCTTCATATGAATTGAAAACATTATAATTTTTTTCTAATGTTGATATGAAGTAGATCGGGATTCTTTCATTTGAGAATGAAAAAAACTAGTTTTTCCTCTACTAACACAATGTGTACCTCTTATGTTTTTTATTATCCAAATGTTGAAAGAATTGATTTGGCTCTCATGAGGTGGAGTTAGTTGATATAGTGAAGGATTTGAAGATGGAGTGGGAATAGGGGAATGCTTATGTATGACTATAGTGGTATCTACTCTTCCCGTCCACTGTCCCTCAGCTCGTGGAATTGCCCTTCTATCTTTGTTTTCCCTAATGGAGTCTTCCACTCATATAAATATTACAGAATGGTAGAAAAATACGAAAATTTATTTCATAGGTATAAGAAGCATTCACAATTAATTATAACGATTCTCTATATAGATAGGAAACAAGTATTATCCATATAGTTGTAAGTTCAAGAAGAATGTTAATCATATCCACTATGAAATGAAATCCATGAATCTTTTATTCTGCCACATATTACAGTTTTAGAGGTCAAATACTATTTTCTTATATAGAATTAAGCTGAACAGGAATGGAAAATTCTAATGGAGGTCTTACCACCCCATGTTTTACCATACCTGTTAACCAGTGTACTACACAATGGATGGACCTTATAGAGATTTTATAAAGCACTTATGTTTCATCACCTCCTTCTATTAAAGCGTGCCAATCATGGGATCATAGTGAGATAATAAATGAATCTTATTTGACTATGGGTCTTTTGGCATAATAAAAATTGAAAATATATTATTTTCCAAATTTTGGCAAGGAAGTAGTCATATCTACCCATTTAGGGTAAGGATTACTTTCCAGTTGTATCAATGAATGATGTTCTTACATGGATTCCAATCAGTCCATGAGTTACATAAGAGATTTCATTAGTACTCAAGTATCATCTGGCTGAGTCTGTACTTATATAGGTGCAGTAGCCTATAGGGCCATCAGTGGTGGTGCCACTAGTATCTTTCATTGGTTTATCATAGGGTTAGTCATGCAAGGGTGTTCCTGGATATGTTCTAGTTTTACAACCCTTGGAGGGAAATTCCTGATATAATTCTACATGATCCAAGTATATTGGTAATCGATATCCAAAATTTATCGAGTGTTTCATATCAACATCAGTAACAATGAATAACACCCTCTACTGATGCACTCTAGTAGGGGGTTCGGGGTGAGGATCTTCTTACATGGTATTTCCAAAAAAATGATTCCTCTGAGTAATACTCACTAATTATTCTCAATTCTTTCATCTCTTCCTCTTATCGTGAAAATCATTCCTCTAGTGAAATAAGATTAATCTTTTTGGGAGGCGAATGGGGTATACTATATCACTTCCCATTTTCTTTATTTTTTGTACTTTGGGTAGGAAAAGATATATTACTAGTGGGGGATGCACAAATTCTAGAAAATATTTTTGTTACAGGAATGAAAACCTCCTTAAATCGTTTCAGTGTGGTCCACATTAAGGCCTGAAATTTCCACTTATGAGTCCAACATAAAACATGCCTCATGTTCCATATAATCTATAAGTGTGGCATTGATGACATTCACTAATGTTCAATTTATTGATGTAATTTTATTAGTGTCATTGAGGGGTCATCTCTTTCAACACCCAATGGGGCCTCATCCATTCTATTTCTAATTATCTACGATCTATTTCACTAACATTTATCTAAATGAAATCTCCATATTATCGGTCATGTGAGGGTACCAAATCATAGAGGGGAAAAACTATGATGATTGATTCTACGGTGACTCTATTAATCGGGAAAAGATTTATTAATTAGGAGGATGTTGTTGAGTTGAAAATTCTAAAATCCCATGGGGATGTGGTTTTTTCCGTATTTCATTCAAAAAAATTCAGTTTGGTTTGTTATCGTCGAGGGTTGGGTTCAAAAATCCCCCTCCCTAAAAGATGTGGTTGCCTCTGAACTTCTATGTCTTCCACTTCTAAGTATTCCCTCTTTATTTTAAAGAGTTTCACCTAAACATGGTACATGTTCATCATTTAGTATACACTTAAACCACCCATTTCGAAAGACCATTTCATTTTCTCCTACGTTTGTGTTATATGATGGATTTATTTCTCCCAAATGGGATTATTTATAAAAAATTTCAAAATATTGGAATACAAACCATTCAATAACATGTTTTCTTATAGACTAATGCCATCTTGAGTCGGTCGTGACTTGTTTTTTTTGAATATATCATTAGACAGGGATATGTTCCTTTTGTTGAAGTCACCCTGATGATATAACATTACATGATACATCCTATAATAGGATATTCTGGTTGGCAACCAAAGTGAAATGTAACAATCCATGTGCATCCCATCCTCTTATATGAATATCAGATTGGTTATTTTTGATCAAGTTTCAAATTATTTTTAACACACTAAGTCTTACTCAATTAAGGGATCATTTTTTTCAGATTCCATAAAAAAAGGATATCCATCAAGTCAATTTGGAATTTAATCCATTATAATATGTTTAATGGACATCAATTTTCATCATAGTGTAATATCTTTTCAATCAAGTGAAAAATAGTTTTCAATATGTTTAGGATAATTTCATGCACACAAATTATGAAAATTCCCTTAGAATATTGTATCATGGGGTTGGTAAATGGAAGAACATGACTGTTATGTCATCTCTAGCAACTTGTTTCCTTATGTATAGAACACATTTTTCATTTTTCACTAGATGTTCCTCCACCTGGTCTAACTAGAGTGGATGATTCCCGATCGCATTATCACAAGTGATTTGTTTGGTTATAACTTCTAATATTATGTTAGAAGGTATGAAATCCAACTATGTTGGTATAAAGATCATTGTGATGGGGTTTCCACTGGTTGAAAATGAATTCCACTGGCCAATTATATATCCTCATACATGATTGTCCTTATTTCATCAATTTCCCCGTAGAAGGAGGACTTTATCATCAATACATCAATGAGGTTATTAACCTATTGATGATGTGAAATACTACTATTTAGAGAACATTCACATTGAGTGACATCATGTGAAAGGACACTAAAAAATGATTACAGGAAGGGGAAAACACTATTGGTCTTTGATATTCATGAGACGTGGAGGGATGACATAACTATCATCAGGAAATGGGCTATCAAGATAAATAAGATTGTGGTCATGAAGAAATACTTCATGATGAATGCACATGATATGTCCTTTGGGATTACTACTACTGCTCTATTAAATTGGTAATAGGATAGTAGGATCTTGAGCTACCAAAAATAGGTGTATGAGTGATTCAAGATCCCCAACATTAATTAGAGCTGAATATGAGATCAACATACCATTCTTCGAGTAGTTTTTCAGTGAAGATTCTTCTTGAATGATTTTTTACGTGTGAATGGAGACACTTTCTTTGGTTATTGGTTTTCATTGGTAGGGGTTTATTACTACATTGTATTTGTTATTGGGATATATTGACTACCTCTTATTGGAACATGTTTATGTTCTCTATTAGATTTTTGATACATTAAGTTGGAATTTTTTGCATGACCCTCCTGGAGGGAGAGTATATGTGAGTCTTCTATGGGTTTACATGTTGAAGCGACACCCCAATTTTGTAGATAGAGCTATGGGTTCATCCATATATCACTACTATTTAAACCAATATAATGTATTTGAATCCTTATAGGTTGTGGGAATGAATTTCAGTCTACCCTATAAAACTTTTCAGGATATGTTTGGTGACTTCATGGAATATAATGTGGATATATTCCAATTTCATATCTAGAGAATATTTATATTCATTCCCCAGTACTCCCTATCCATCCTTTGGATACTGACAGAACTTTACTATGGGGGTAGGGGGTTGGGCATTCCCTTATTTTGATTTAGGACATTCCTAATGTGTTCTCCTTGTTCTTCCATACAAAACTTTGAGTAGGCTTTAGGAATATAATTAAGTATGTGTGCTTTCTTAGGTATTTTAACCAAACATAGTTGGTGGTATTATTTATGTTCTGAAAGATAAATCTATTATAATTCATGGTGGGAGAGGGCATGTGTTTGTTACTTCTCGTGGTGTACCGCTATATTTGAATGGTGGGAATCCTTGGTGTCTCCTAGATGAGGCTTATAGAAGGGAGAATTGGGGTTGGTTGGCGTATGTTTCCGATAATAGTTGGCACAAAATTTTATCATTTTTCTTCAATGTTGGGGAGTGGGGTGTGTCCCAACTCCATATTGGTTAGTGAGTACCTCTGGTGGGCTGTCTTGCATGCTTAGTTCTGGATGAACATGGATGGTCAGTTGAGGACAACACCCTCATCATGTTATGGTATCACCACCATGCATCGTTGGATATAGTGATTACTGGAATGTTCCCGTTGAAAGGACTCCTATTTATTCTAGATTAGGATATATGTTTCATTTTTATCCACCTCCTAGTGATACGGGAAGGATTTGTTTTCACATTTCAGAGATAATATCTTGAAATGGTTTAATATGGTGGTCGGTGCCATTGGATTCTTGAAAACATGTCATCGCTGACTAGATGAGTGAATCATGTTCATGAGATGGAGGGCCTATCATGAGGCTTCTAGAATTGGGATATTACCAAATTGATGATACTTCCATACCCATGCATTAAATACCCAATGTTGATGAATATTTGTTGGTGACGGAGTCCTTTTTATGGGTGAAGACCAAATGTGAACACTAGCTAGGGTATGGATTAATGGGAGATGTAAGAAACCACTGGATCAAAAGAAGTTATGAGAAAATGTGATTAAATATTTGGAAATATAAAACAATAAAACACTACAAAATCAATGTCTCATTTGAATGAAAAAAATGCATGATTGATTGTCTTGCTTTTCCTGTTTCATTTATGAGAGAGAAAGGAGCCTAACAGATGGGATGATATTAAAATATTGGATAAGGATTCACACAATGTTAACCATTTTTTGTTTTTGGAAGAAAAATTTCATTACTCGATGATTTATTATATGGGGTTGAGTTGTGTGAAATTATTCACATCCGGAATACTATTTTTAAATATTTTTTTGATGCATTTTTTCATAGAAGAAGAAACACCCAGTGTTTCTATATCTAGTAGGGACCAGCTTTCCAAAGGTAGGACCTCATTTGGATGTTTATCTAACACTGAAAAATAACTCACATTGGTCGATAGGATGGGACGTCAAGCACATCAGAAAATTGTGGGGGTATTTTTTCCTATTTAGATATTGTCTAGTAGATGTATTATATGTTCACGAAATACTTTATTTATTCCCATGTATGATGCGGGACACCCTTGAATTAAAAATAAATTATTATCATTTTTGAAAATTAGAATCATTCCTTTGTATATGAGGTTTTACATTCGTGTTGGTATAAACATGTATCTAAGGTTCTCCATAAATGGAATACCCTTATATGATAACAAGTTATTCATTGGTAATTATTATAATGATGTTGGTTTTATAGCCACACTGTTGGGTGCTATTGAGTCTATTGTCATCCAGGTAGATGAGAGTTGTTTTTATATTAGTATCAGAACCATGGAAGTTGTTTGTACATTTCATTGGGAATGGAATCATAACTCATTTTGTTAAATACCACTTAATGGGAAACATATTAACTTTTATGGTCATGTGATAAGTAACTAACTATACAGTTTAACTTCATGAGGAAAGAACATCTAGGAGAAAGGTGTATAGTAAATTTTTGTAGTGCGCCTTATGGAAAAAATATCTCAGTCCCTAAAAGGGAAACAAATTATATTTTTAATTAGGATCTACTATGAATTTTGACTAGAGGGAACATCATTGATTTAGGGAATTTGGTTTGGACCATAGAGAGGCTTCCAACATATCCCATTTGGACATGATTCAAATCCCATGTAGTTCGGTTATGAGGGATCATGTCTACAGAGAACATAAAAAGGTTTGGTCTCATAGGGGATTGTCAAATATTGGGAATATTATGGACTGGATTAATCCCCAAGAGGATTCCCTGAAGAATTAGTTAGTGACCATGAAAATTTTCATGACTCATGGATATTTTGAGGATTTGTTTGGGGCCTACTCCTATGTTGGATATCTGGGTGAATGTGGGTTATGATTGGGACTTACTCAAGAGAAGGATGACCATGTTGGTGAAAGGATGGTTCATATACAAAGTAAGAGGGCTTGATTGTTTTTGGCTTACACATTGAGTGATTCCCATGTTAGTGAATGGTCGGGGCATATATCAAGTAGGAGACAAAATAAATTCAGTTGAGGCTAGGAATAATGCCCAAACATGTGAAAGTTCCATTATAATACCAAGATGAAGGCATAGATTTTGTTACATATAACACATGGAATGATTCCCAAAAGGATGAATATCATCTAGATTTCATGACCACTAGAAACCACTATGGCCTTGTTAGTCATGCCTAGACCTAGATACGATAGAGAGTGGAAGAGCTGAGAAAACACACAATACTCTTTTCCATGAGGATGGATATGTGGCCTTGTGTACCAGTTCCTATGGGGGAACATTGATGGAAAGAGAATGGAATATTTGAGAGATAGATATCTAAGAAACATGCATCTGACAATGTGGATTCTATGATTGTATCTAGACTCTGTGTCCACCTGAGTTAGGATGAGTCGTTCTTGAATGTGATTTACAAGAGGAAATACAAGATGAAGAGAACAACACACTTCTCCTCCTATAGTGATGGAAGAGGATGAACCTTTGAGATAGAGGACGAAATTGTGGTTCCCATCAACTCTACAACCTAGTATACAAAAGTTCGAGGTGGAGAATGAGTGACACCACCAGAAATAATGGATAGGGTCTTACTCCATGATGGATTTACAAGTTAGTGAATGGTCGGAGCTTATACAAAGTATGATGTTTAGATTTCTTAAGGTCTGGCACATTATTTGTTTCCTAATTTGGAAAATTTTTGGGTCTTATAACATTTTTGAGACCCATATTTTGAATGGGATTATAAATAAATGATTACTAGAAGGTTTGAGATCATGTTGATGTCATGACCATCATCTACCTCTATGCCAACATGAGTCATGGTTACTGTGAGAAATAAGAGGAAGTGTAAGATCTACGAAACCACATAATCCACTATTAATTGAGGTTGTATACATGTCATTGAGGATCCATTCCTATGGGGGAACTCTAAATAATGGTGATAGAATGTTTTGAAATAAGGATATCTGCCAAAACATGCATCCAACTATGTGGATTCCATTATTTTTTCTGGCCTCTATTCCAACATTAATCAAGATGATTCACAATTGAATGTGATTGAAAAGTAGAAGTCAAATATCTATAAAACCACACACTTATACTTCTATGATAATGTAAGAGTATGGGACTTCATGAGTGTAGAGGAAAATATATTTCCCACACCCTTTTAGACCATGTAGCAATGAGGGCTCAGAGAAGTAGGAGTGAAACCACATACAAGAATGTCTAGGGGATTAATCCCTGGGGATTCATTGAAATTGGTTTGGACGCCAGGGAGGAGGATCTAATTCCACATCAAAATGAAATAGAATAGTTATAATAACTACCCAAACATTCATTAATGAAATTTAACCTTGATTTAATAAAATGAATTATTATGTAAAATGCTTATATAAAATATGCACTTCTTTGGTATTATAGTTTTGGATTTCAAAATAACGTTAAATTTTTTTATTGTTGCTAATATAGTCGTTGAACAGTGATCACATGATTAGTATAAATATAAGACTTTAACAAATAGAATTTACTTAGATAATGGAAGTGATGGCCTTATCCAGTAGAATTGGTCTGTACGAAGCACATTTTTTTAGAGCATGGAAAGGAGGTGGAATCATTGGGCTTATCTCTTGACCATGCCCAATCATAGCTTCACCATGCTAAGATCTAATGGAACCTCCTACCCGAGATGTAGAAGTTGATAGAGATTACCACCTGAGTGATGTTATCCGGGCCACCCCAAGAGTCTGTCACCAATACACACCATACCCTTAGGTCTTATATGGGTGTTATAAGGGTTCTTGTAACAAAAAATTATCACTTTGATTATTTGAATCATTTTTTATATAATAAAGAATATATATTCATTATATAATGATTACTTTGTAAATAAGTTTTAAATCAAAAATAATATTTTTAGTTAATATTCAATTAATAAATATATTTTTATGAATTAATGTATTATTAATAAAATAATATTTTAATAAAATATTATTAAAAAATATCTTTTTATTAAATATAAATTATCCTATAATTTTTCGGAATACAATTGTAATGTTTATTAAGGTTTGAATGTCTTTTTTTCTCAAACCCCATTAATTTTAAATATATAGCTATTTTTATATTTAAATTAAAAATTCACATTTTTATAAAATTATTTACATAAAATTAATATTATTTTTGGAATCAGGATGTCAAAATTATCCCCCGGTTAATGTTTCATAAAATTATGAGACAGTCGAATTTTAGGGTAAAAATTAAATACCATTTAATTATATAATGTGTTTTTATGACATTATAATGACCCAATTGTGATGTAATAAAATTCTATAAGTGTGGTACTCTACAAATAATTTTACCATGAAAATAATTTGATTTTAGGTTTATTTTATTTGTTTTACAAACTCTTAGTGGACCCTCCGAGAGTTATAAAATATTTTATGTTTTTAAATGATTTCCTTAAGAGTGTGACTCCCCTCCAAATTAGAAATCATAATATTTTAAGACGTTTTCCCATTGGCCATATAAAATACTGTTTTCTACTCTACTTTGGCTACACCCATGGGAAAAACTAGGGGTTTGTTTGTGGTTTTGTTTAGATTAATGTGTGGTTCCCAAAACCTAAATAATAAAGAGTACCCTCTCTTTTCATATATAAACCCACCCAAGCTCCCACTTCATCTACACTAAAATAGTTTGGAGATCGAAAAAACTCTTCCCTAATTTCTCTAAAATCCCCTCTAGGTGCCCCAATCTCCCAATAAGTCTCTCTTAATCCTGTCCAAAGCCTTTGGGACCACACAACCAAGTAAGGGATTTCTTTCTTTCTCAAGTTTGTCCAAATTAAATTATAGTGTTATACACTTTTTTTATTACAAATATTGGGGTATAATTTCACACCTCCCCCATACTTCCCTCCTTATTTATGAATGATTAGATACCTTATATCTCTCATTAATTCCTCCAATGTACACTCGTTACCATGCCAAAATTTCTTAAGAAATTTCTCTTTTCTCATGTACATTCATGAAAATAATTTTTATTATGAATATAAATTCCATTACATATGTTGGGATATATATCTATATTAACCCATTACTTTCCATTTCTTTTTAATATTATAAGACATACATTTATCTCCCATAAACCTTTTTTGGAATTCTTATGTCACAACGTTATACTACTGATATTTCACCGCAATTTTACAAGCCATAGTCAATATGTAGTGAATATCATACAAGTTTCCCTATCAATGGCATTAAACTTAATGAAAATTTAATTATTGATTATAGTGTTTCATGTATTTATTCCATATTCCTTTATCATGGAATAAATGACGATTTAATGATTCCATGTTGTATGATCTGTGTGGTTCACTTATGCATGAAATTAGATGTTTAAGAAGGGTGCACCATGATAACACTCCAATGCATTGGGTAAAGATTAATATCATAATATGTCAAGTGAAATGTGGATTTACAAATTATAATTCATGTTCATTGAGGGTTTACTCATGATCTAGGTGTAATGATATTTGGATCATGGTAAGACCATGTGAAGTGTTGTTTCCACATTTTCCTATTATGATAATCTTGTTATATCATGCCTTTATGTTCAGGTTTCTCTTATGCTCCATTAATATTATATTTCCTAACATTTACTGTATTAGTCATGTTATGGATTTTTAAATCCCTTACTTGGATTTACATCTTACCCTTTTCTTATGCATGTCCTCAGGCTATCCCATGCAATACTTAGTATGAAGGAATGTGTGTGGTAATTTAGAATATGTTTTCAATAAAGATGTGTATTTCATGTTTTACGTTGTTATGTAATGTTACTAATCCACAAAGGCACTAGACCTATTGATCTTATATGTTGTATCATGTTAATATTTTTGTAATAAATGATGTTTATAGGTGTAATAAAATATAGGGTTGTTATAGTTGGTATTAGTGGATATGTTTAGTGATTTTTGGGATTAGGATTAGAAAACCCCAGTGAAAGCCTTAGGGATAAGACATAGAATAATAAAAACATCACTAAATTTTGGGGAGTATTGATTTAGTGGGTTATCAAGAAAATAATTCCCTCTTTGGATATGATTAGGTAGCAGTAGCTCTTTCACATATGTGTCCTATGGGTAACACCTTGAAAACACTGATCTGAGCTAGACTCAAATGAGAACTATTGCATGACAATAAACGTGGCTGAAATCTTGGATACGACACTCTTGGTGGTATGATTGGGTAAACTTATAAGCTTAGTACGAATCATTAATAAGGGAATTAAAAAAATTCCTGTTATAATATATCTTGAGAAGTAGAACATGGATAACATAGATTAATTCCAATATATACATAAGTTAAGGAAATAAAAGTAATTTAGAAGTCAACCATTTTGGTCTTTGGATTACCATTAATATGATACCCCAATATTTCCATTTATTCCATCCAATGGTCGTTAATAGGTGGACATAGGCTAATAGATGAGGTGAAGATCTATGTGATGGCTGCCCTAATGAGATTTCCAATTCGATGGGAGAGGTAATTGTTAACTTTGTCACGGTACTCTCAAAGTTAACTCATTATTTGAATAGAAACATTGGTCAAGGGAAATGTTCAACCATCTATGAAAGAAAAAGTCGTAATAGATGGATTTATGAGGCAAAGGTCTCCAAAATTTAATGGATCATCTAATCCTTCCATTACTGAATGATAGATCAACTCCCTTGAAAAGATCTTTCTTCATCCTTCCATATTCCAAACAAAATAAGGTTATTCTGGAAGCTTATATAATGGATGGTGAAGCTGATAAGTGGTGTACTTTGATAAAAAAAATACCATGCCTGAGGAGAAGATCATGGTGTTGGAATGGAAGGATTTCTGGAAGTTTTTTTTTGATAAATATTTTCCGCGCACCTACTGACATAAGATGGAAGAGGACATCCTTGACCTCAAGAAAAAAGATGAATAATACGTCAGAGATTACGAGGAAAACATCTCATGGCATGCATGATATAACCCCATATTTGTTTTTTCCCTCGAATTCTTCTTTGGTAGGCGAAATCCTAGGATACAGAAATCCAAAGAAATCTGTGACTTCGGTATTTATGATAAAATTGTTCGATCTTCCCTCAATGTCGAAATGGAGATTGGTGAATCTTAGATGTTTCAGGAGGATAAGAAGTGTAAGGTGGACATCAATTTATGCGGTCTGATGGATAAATCCAATGTTACTTCGAAAATTCAGCATCGTAGTTGTCAAAGGTGCAGAATGAAGAACCCATGAAATTGCATATAGTAGATGACGAAATTCGATATGAGTGGAAGAGTAGGGAACATGGCTATTAACTAATGACAAGAGAAACCTGCATCTACGACATAGGAGTGGAACACTCCATTTGACACTCAACACGTTGTTCATTACTTTTACTACAATGAATTGGGGAACTTTTCAAACCAGTTCCCTAAGCCAAGGGTTTTCAGAGGAAACCAACAACCTCCAAGTAAAAAAGGGTGATATTTTTTCATCACTACCACCGAAGTGAACCATGAAAATTATGTGGTCACAAATACGCTAGATATTTAATTAATAATTGAGAAAATTATTTTTGATTCTAGTTCTATGCATTCTTTGGCATCCCAAATCATTAGTAGAATAATCCCAACACCACTACATGTTATTTAAGTAAAGATGTGGCTGAGAATGGAAAATTAGGAAATCTTTGCATCCCATGAATATAACTCGTCCCCTATCATTATTTGTGGATTGAAATTCCCAGAAAACGTTTTCATTCTCCCTATGTTAGAATTTGATGAAAATATCAGCATGGATTGGATTTCCTTATATATAGCCAACATAAATTTTCATGAGAGGTAAATCACTCTCCATATGGGAAATTGACCCCTGATTCTATACAATTGAATGGAGGAAGATGAATATTTTTTAGCACCATCATCTCAATTGTGAATATTAATTCCCTATGAACATGAGTATCTAGATCAGATGATTGATTATAAAGAAGCAACCACGCTTGAATACGTGACATTGTTGAGGGGATTTGCTGAATTGTTTCCTGAGAAATTTCCATGTTTTCCTCCTAGAAGAGATGTTGAATTCTCAATTGACTTTATACTTGGGTAATTGCCAATATCCCAAGCTATGTATAGAATTTATATTTTGGAGCTTGAGATGCTAAAGAAATAACTACAGGAGGATCTATATAAAGGGTTTATAAGTCCAAGTGGTTCACCATTGGGTGAACCAGTTCTATTTTTCAATAAGAAGGATGGGTCAATGCACCTTTTCGTTGATTATCTTGAGCCCAAAAAAATCACGATAAAGAAAAATTATCCTCTTCCATGAATTTATTTCTTGTTCGATCAGCTATATAAAGCATAATACTTTTCCATGCTGGATTTGCGATCATGATATTACCAAGGGTGAAGAAGGAGGATATCCCAAATACTGATTTTCATACTAGATAGATGCACTATGAGGTCATAGTAATGCCTTTTGGGCTCACTAATCATCATGAAATATTTATGGACATGATGAATAGATTCTTTAGATATTATCTCAACATTTTTATAGTAGTATTTGTAGATGAAATTATAATGTAATAAAAAATTAAGGAGGATCATGTGGAGAATCTAATAACTATACTAGAGACCTTACGAAAGGAGAAGATCTATGCAAAGTACAAAAAGTGTGAGTTATGGTTGAAGGAGGTCTCATTACTGCATCATATCATCACAAGAAATGTGGAATATGCAGATCCCTCAAAGAAAGATTTAATTGAGGGATGGATGAGGCCAACATCTGAAACTTATATATGTAGCTTCCTGGGCTTAGTTGGATATTATAACTGATTTTTGATAAATTTCTCACAATTTTCAAACCCTCTAACTAAGCTAACTCAGAAGGGAGTCATGTTTTCCTGGAGTAATGAATGTGAAGAAATCCTCTAGGAGCTCAAATGAAGGCTTATCACTCTGCCTGAGCTCACACTACCCACTAGTGGAGAATCTTTTGGGGGTATTTAGGGATTTTTTGGAGAAGGGCCTCAGTTGTGTGTTGATGCGAAATGAAATTCATTTCATATGATTTAAGACAATAGATGGTTCATGAGAAAAACTATCCAACACATTATCTAGAGTTGGTTACATTGATATTCGCATTAATATTTTGGCGACATTACCTCTTTGGGGAACAGTGTGAAATATATATAGATCAAAAAAGCCTCAACTCTATATTCACACAGAAAGAGTTGAATGTGAAACAATGAAGATGGTTATAGTTGATAGAATAATATGATAGGTCCATACATTAACACCTTTGTAAAGTGAACAGGGTGGAATATGCACTTAGTAGAAAGGAACCAACAATTCTATAATTGTAAGGAATTGAAAAGGATCCAACCCTCTTAGATTTCATGAATATATACATGGGAATCATAAATAAGGGAACATTAGCAATCCTTTCATAAATTATTTATCAACAATATATTTTGGAAATTTTAATGTATGCTCAAAAAGATGATGTAGTAATTCAGAAGAAAGTAGAAACAAAAAAAAGGAAAATCATCAGAGTTCAATGTTAATGAAGAAATTAGAAACAAAAAAAAGGAAAATCCTCAGAGTTGAAGAAAGAGCTTTTGTAATATGCACATATTTCAAATTTTTTCCATTCACACAGGGAACACAAATATGTATAAATATCTATGAGAGAATTATTTGTTGGAAATCATGAAGAAAGAGATTGTTGAGTATACATCAATGTGCCTCGTATATCAGCAAGTGAATCATGAGAGGTAGAAGTCTAAGAGGGTGATATAACCATTACCCATACCAACATGGAAATGGGAGAACATCACCATTGACATCATCACCAGACTTCTAACAAAATACAATGGAAACAATTCTATCTGGGAAGTTTTGGATCATCTGAAAAATACTACACACTTTATTTCAATTCAACAATATTTAACATTGGATCAACTAACATAGATATACATCCATGATGTGGTAAGGTGGCATGGGGTACCACTATCGATTTTATCTGATAATGATCCAGGATTCATCTCTATGTTTTTGAGGAGTCTTCAACGTTATCTGAATACAGAGATGAACATCAGTACAACCTATCATCCTGAAACTAATTTCCAATCTGAGTGGACTATCCAAACAATTTTGGACATGTAGATAGCGTAATCAATAGACACCAAAGGAGGATGGGATCAACATATTCCTCAAGTTGATTTCTTTTACAATAATAGTTTCCACTCAAGAATACAAATGGATCCTTATGAATTCCTTTATGGGAAGAGGTGCATAACATCGGCATGCTGTGATAAATTTCAGGATCAAAAACTTTTAGGTCCAGAAATAGTCGAAGAAATAGTAGAGATGGTTAAGACCATCCAGCATCACATTAGAGCTAATCAGAGTTGACAAAAGAGCTATGCTGATAATCATTGATGAGACCTAGAGTTTTTTTTTCAGAGACAAGGTATTCCTCCACATATCACTATGGAAGTGAGTTATGAGATATGGGAGAAATGGAAAGCGTATTCCAAGGTACATCAACCCTTTGGATATCCTTGATCACACTTGAGTAGTGGCCAATCATCTTCCACTCCCACCAAACCTATCTCAAGTACAGGATGTATTCCATGTATCATTATTGAGGAAGTATATACCTGACCCATCACATGCACTCAATCTAGTGGTGGTGCCATTGGATAATGACCTATCCTATGAAGAGAATATATTGAAGGTTTTAGATTGTAGGGAAAAAGTTTAATGAAATAAGACAATTCAGCTCATCAAGGTATTGTGGTGAAACCAAAAGCTTGAATATGCAATGTGGGAATCAGAGGAAGTGATGAATAAGGGCTACCCACATCTATTTTAGTGTGAAAAATGGAAATTTCGGGGGGAAATTTTCTTAAGGGGGGGAAGATTTTAACGACCCAAACATTAATTAATAAAAATTACTCTTGATATAATTAAATGTATTATTATTTCAAATGGTTATATAACATATTCACTCCTTTGGTTTTATGTTTTTGGATTTCAAAATACAATTAAGAATTTTTACCATCACTAATATAGTAATTGAACAATGATCACATGATTTTTTTAAATATAGGGATTTAACAAATCCAATTTACTCAGACAAAGGAAGTGATGACCTTCTCCAATAGAATTTATCTATATGAAACCCATTTTTTGTAGCATGGAAAAGAGGTGACATTAGGGGGCTTGTATCTTGACCAATCCCAAGCTGAGATTCAACATGTTAAGATCGAACATAACCTCTTACATGAGAAGTGTAAGTTGATAGAGATTACAACCAGAGCGATGTTTTCGAAGCCAACCCAATAGTATGTAACCATCAAACTCCCTACCCTTAGGTCGTATGCATGTGTTATAAGGGGCTATGTAACAAGACCATATCACTGTGATTATGTGAATTATTTTTATATATAATAACAAATATACATTCATTTTATTATTTTTACTCTGTAAATAAATTTTAATGAAAACATATTTTTTAGTTAATATTCAATTAAGAAATATATTTTGATAAATTAATATTTTTTTGAATTAAAAAATATTTTAATAATATATTATTTATAAATTTATTTTTGTTAAATATGACTGATCGTATAATTTTTAGGAATACAATTGTAAATTTTATTAAGGTTTGAAAGCCATTTTTTTCAAAACCCTTGAATTTTCATTAAATGTTGGTTTTTATTTTATATGTAAAACTTTAATTTGTTAAAAATTTATTTATATAAAAAGAATAATATTTTTGGAAGCCATATATCAAAATTATCCCATTTTGAATTTTTGATAATATTCTGAGATAGATGAATATTTTGGTAAAAATTAAATAACATTTAATTATATAATGTGTTCTATGATATCATAATGACCTAATAGTGATGTAATAAAATAACTTACATTTAATTTTCGGCCAATATATGTTTTACCATAATAATAATGTGATTTTATGTTTATTTGATTTATTTTACAAAGCCTTAGTAGACCCTCCAAACCTTACTAAACATTCTATATTTTTAAAATGATTTCCTTGAGGGTGTGACTCACCTCCACATAAGAAAGCCTAAAATTTTAAGAATTTAGGCAATTGGAATTATAAAATATTATTTTCCACTCCCCTTTCGATAAAATCATGGGAAAAACCATTGATTGGTTTGTGGTTTTGATTAGTTTAATGTGTGGTGCACAAAACCTAAATAATAAAGAATTCCCTCTATTTTCCTTTGTAAACCAACACAATCTCCCACTTCATTTTCCCTAAAAGCCTTCTTAGCTCAAACAATATCTTCCCTCATATCTCTATAATCCTCCCAAGGTAACCCAAGACCCCATTACGCCTCTCTCAAACCACTCCCAAGAATTTGGGATCACACTTCCATGTAAGGGATTTATTCCTTTCTCATTTTTGTCGAAATTAATTTATATTGTGATACCCTTTGGTTTTCAATTAAAAATGTTGGGGTATGATTTATAACCTCCATATAATTCCCTCATAATGTTTTAATGATGAGATACATCTTTCCCTTTCATTAATGCCTCCCATGTACACCTGTTACCATTCCAAAATTCCATAAAGAATTTCCCTCTTCTCATTTACATTCAAGAAATTCGTTTGTTTAATGAATCAAAATTACATTACATATTTTGAGACATGTATCTATATAACCAAATTACTATCAATTTAATGTGTATATTATGAGAAATCCATTTCTTTCCTATCATCCATTTTTATGAATTCTTATGTCACATTGTTATGCTGTTGAAATGGCATTGTGATTTTCCACGCCAAAGTCATTATGTAGTGAATACCATCTCATTTCTCTACCAAGTGTATTCACCTTTATGAACATTCACTTATTTATTACATAGTTTCATGTATGTATTAAAAATTCCTTTATCATGTAATAAATGATTATGGAATGATTCCATGTTGTATGATCCATGGGGCACACTTAGGCATGAAATGAAATGTTTAAGAAGTGTACGCCGTGATAGCACTCCAATGCAATGGGTAAAGATTGGTATCAGGATAGGTCAAGTTCAAGGAGAGTTCAGTCATTCTAATTCATGTATAATGAAAGTTTAATCATGATCTATGTGAAATGATCTTTGGCTCATACTAATACCATGTTAAGTTTTGTTTTCTCATTTCAATGTTATGATAATCATGCTATATCATGCCTTTATGTTCATGTATCTCTTATACTCCATTGATATGCCTATTGCCTAACCTATACGGTAATCTTCATTTTATTCATTTTTTAATCCCTTAATAGGATTTATATCTCACCCTTTTCTTATTAATATCCTTAGATTATCCTATGCAATGCTAAGTACGAAGGATTCTGTATGGTCATGTAAAATAAATTTTCAATAAAGATGTGTATTTAATGTTTTAAGTTGTTAGCTAATGTTCATAAGACCTAAAGACACTATACCTCTTGATATTTTGTGTTGAATCAAGTTAATATTTTATATAATAAATCATGTTTATGTGTGTAGTAAAAAATAGGGTTGTTATAGTTATCATATCCCTCCCAAATTTGAATTAGAGGCTATGGGTATTAGATACGATAAGGGTAAGACATATAGTTAACCCTTTATTAGATACTGGGAACTCCTGGAAACTATCCCCAGGTTTGAGGTCCACATGATCAATGGAATTAAAATCTTCATGTAAACTAAGGACCCTATCCATCTGGTAGTACATGTGTCGGAAACCTCTAAAAAATGAATACATATCCATAATGGAGACACACTGAGGTTCCCCACTTCATGATTTTTCATGTTTGGACGCTTTTTAGAGGTTTTAGCTTTGTCATTTTTGGATAATGGGGGACAAAAGAAGAGATTCCCTACCAATAATGGATTGAATAAGGACTAAACAAAGTCTATCCCATGATTTAGTCAAGGGAAATCCAAATGAGGGGATATACAGGCAGGCATGGGCGAGTTAAGGAAGTCTGATAAAGGGGATGCTTCCCTCAGGATGAATTGGGTGAGTTGATGGTGCGTTGGGTGATGGTCCACCTAGGTAAGAACACAAGGGAGAGTCATTACTCAGTCACCTAAAGGTCTCCATGAGTGTTATTGAAAGTGGATTGTGCAAGCCCTTTCATAAAGAATGGGAACTTGTGATAATATTGGTCAACCATGGGGGAGTGGATGCCTCATTTGGGTTTTAAAAATTTGAATCCTTGAGAAGGATTTTATTTTATTATGCATATTTAATTCCCTCTTATTAAGGATAAAGATGACTAAATTGATAGTTCTAGAGATCTTGGGTGACGTGATAGGTCAGGAATGGTAGAAAGAGTCCATCATAAAAGTTCTTCAATCAAAATTAGGACCTCAAGGTCCCACTTATTGGAAAATATGGGCCTCTGGATAAAGGGATGCATTTTATCATGTGTTTCACTTATGTGTATTGCACTAGTTGATATGTAGGTTGGTTCCATAGACCATTGTGTAGGTACCCTATGTCTCGATGCTATTCCTGGGTACCTACACGAATGACCTTTTCTGGATTTGGGATCCAGGGCCTTTTTTATTTATTTTTTGTTTTCTTAATTATAATATATTTTCCTTTGAGACCTTTTTATCAATGTGAATAAATGAAGTGTCAAACATATTTATGAATATATGACACCATATGATGTGTGTGTGTGTGTATATATATATAAGTATATATGGATATATATATATATCAATATAAATGATATTATATATAGGCTTAGGTGTAGAAAAGTAGTACAATATTGAACTGGATGCTTAACACATTTTCCATGCATATTTATACTAATATAAAAGGGTCTCATATATTAAATTTGAGAAGGATCCAAAGCATCTGAGTAAGAAAAGAACTTCACAATTATTTAAAATCCCAATAAATTATGTGAAAATTAATTTACAACATTGTAAAATGTTAGGATCATAAGAATAATCTCGATGTGTTCTTATAGTAAATATGATAATGTGTAAGGTAATAAAAAGTTCATAGAAGAACTATATATAAATACATTCATGGAATATTATAATGATTTTAAATACCATGAACAACATACAAGTGGATTTGAAATGCCATGTCTAACATCTCAGACTAAGGTTGTATTAAATGTTACTTCTAACAAACATAACAGAGGACTCTCAATTGTAATCATGAATAAGTAATCTCCCTCACCCTATGAGTCCTAAACAAAGGTGTTAGGTAATGGGGAACCCAATATCATAGAGCTATAGTTTAGATTCCATTTGACCTAAAAACCCATAAAATGCGTTCCTATATAGGAATCCACATTTTTATAATTGAATAATAATCAGCACATTGGAATTTCACATTTAATAATTAATATAGGATTTGAGGAGTCTATCTTTTCAAATCATAATCCAAGCACAATTAATGTTTTTAGTGAAAATGTGAAAATTTGATAAACTAGTTACATAACAAATGTAAAAATGTATAGAATAATCTAAGGAGATTAACCATGATGGCATGGATATGATTAGTCTTCATTATTCAATTTTTAAATTAAATTTACAAATAATAAAAATTTAATTCTAGAATAAATACCACCATCAATTTACAATAAATCACTTATCAAGTGAGACAAGTAAATTGATATGATTAACAATTGATACAGTTATATAGAAGATATTTTCCATTAAAATTTCATTCTATTTAAATGTGTCACGTTATCTATAAAGGATGTTTGTAGTGTAACATACATATTTCTCTAAATCTAAGGGGGAAACATCCACACCACTTATTGCTCATTTAGTTTTGTTTTGAATGGTATTATAGTATAAGAATGCCAACAGACCTCAAAGGTTGTTTCTAAATTCCTTCATATGTCATAAGGGTCATGGTAAATGTGTGACACATAGAATAGGGTTGTTCAATTTGATGTCAGAAATATAAAATAGTGAAATTTAAATTCATTATGATAATATAAATTAATGGATTTCCATAAAAAAGATTAATTTAACATATATGAGGAGACACTGGTATTTTCAAAAATTCAACCCAATGGAATATTTTATAAACATTATTTACTATTATTAAAAATCCATAGGTCACTGACCATATAATAAGGTAGGATCATTCATACATTATTAGGCTTTAATTCAATCTAAATCGAGAGAGAGAGAGAAAAAAGAAACAAATGACATAAAAATAATGAATATTATCATTCATGAAATAACATCAAACATTGTGAGATAAACATAGAAATTAAAAAAGTGATCTCATAGTATTTCCATGTGATATCCAATTCAACTAATGGATCTCGAATTAGTGGATAGATGGAGGATAATCATCAAATATATGAGAGGGATATGAGGATATATATGGGTAGATGAGGATTATTCATGAGTGGGAGAAAAAATTTGAGGGGATGTTTTAAGTCTTGCAGTGAAAAGAATAATTTTCATATCATTAATGAGACACACTGTTTTATAAAATGTTTTGTAAATTGTGCCACAATTGTATTGTTCTAATTTTCAAATTAATACCCCCAATGAATGGCTAGGCACACAGTTTGGCAAACCTAAAATTTCTTGTGAAATAATTTCTGGTTTCTAAAGATAAATTGAACATACATACACCCCACATTTCAATGTTTATCAAACCAGGAATCTTTGTTCAGGGAATACATTTTTGAGTCTCATAATTACTAATAATTGGGAACTAATAATGACCATATCATACTCCTTCCATACAATTATTTTTTATGAATGATAGTTCCAAAACTCAAAAAACACTAGAAACACCTCGTGGGCCAACACCCCATATAAAAAACACATTTTTGTTATCTAACTCCCATTTATACATTGTATATCAATTTTTTAATCTTAACCCCCCACCAAATGAATAGTTAAAATTATCATGATATTTGGTTTCATGGTCGAATATATGAGAATTCTATGACCTCCCCACCATAGAACTTCTCATCCATGAAAATCATTTGGTAATTAAAAACCTCAATCAAACTACCTGGGTAATTAATCACTTCTCAAACTATCATGTTATTTTTCCATGCCCAATGAACCTTTAAGTTCTACTTAGAACATCTGGTACATGATGTAACACCCCAGGTAAATAAAGAATATGACATCGTTATATTTATCCATATTTGTGAATAAAATATTAATATTACTTTAAAGGGGATTCTATGCTCGATGGCGTACCCAATACGCAACAACGAGTTTCTTGGGAATCTTACGTTGCACTCTAATAATAAAATAATATTATTTTAAATGGTAGTTAACGCCTAGCCGTTGTAATTGCTCGAATGAACAGAACTAACTACAAAATTATTATATATGTTTGTCAAATTTTTTTACTCTTTACAATAAATGTTATAGGATTAAAAATGAAAATGAATCCAGTTTTTTAGCGTAAACATTCTAATATTCTTTAAAAGGTCGATTAACCGCCTTTTGATGGCGAAATCCTTTTAAATCCACTTTTGACAATTTTATAAGCTCTATTTTTCAAAATAAACATATTATTTTTTATTGGGACATTTATATTTTCCTTGGGTTAATTTTTGGTATTTTTCTGACAATGTTCATTTTTCAATGAATAGTGAAAAATACTGCATTTTACATCAAAACAGCTTTTTCATATAATTTAATTAAATGGTTATATTATCTTTTTAATTTGTTTTAAAGTCCAATTAGAATATATTTTTACCATTTAATTCAATTATGGTCATTGGGATTAATTTCACTTTGGAATTAGGCATAAAAAAGTGCCGAACGTTTCATAAATATTGTTTCTAAAAAACCCGCTATTTGTTTTGAAAATGGGAAGTTTTTTTAAATTAATTATTAAAATTTATGTGTCTGTAATTTGGTAAAATGGATTAAATATTTTGAATCAGAAGATAGAAATTATGTAATTAAGACTCTTTTGTTTTTTGAAATTATGAATAGTAACGATGGTAATTATCTTTAATTATCTTGATTAATGAGTAATCAGGTACTTAATGATAATAAAATAATATCATAATAATAGAAAATGACCACAAAATGTGTCCTAAGGCTACTTGTTTTCTCATGGCCGACCATGAGATGCCTTGTGCCAAACATGGGGGCCCCATGGAATCACTTTTGTGAGAAAGTGACTTTTTATCTTTTTATTTTTAAGGAATGTTAAATGTAACAAAGAATGTATCACCTAAGTAAAATATTTTTAATTTTGTCTACATAAATGATATTTTGGAATATAAATATCCACTGGTAAGATAAAAAGATTTCCTACATCATATTATTTTTTTATATTTTTTAGACATTAAATAAATTAAATTATTTATGACATCATGATGATGCAGCGATGACCTCATTAATTAACAATTTAAATAAAATGGAATGATAATGTATCATCTAAGACCTAAACATGTCCAAAACCTATTGGATGGGTGGATTTAGAACCCTTATCACCTTATCCATGACGCACATCAATTTGGGACGATTAAAATCCGAAACGCATTTGAAAATAAAGTTACATTTTATACCGTTCCAAGAGTGCCCCTCCTCTCCTCTTATAAAAGGCACCCACCTCTACCTCCTTACCCACACTTCCAAAGCCTTTGTCTTGGCCAAACCCTGCCAATTTTGTCTCTCCATATCTCTCTATGACTCCTTGAAGCCTCACTTTGGGCAGAAGTCATCCCAAGGAAGCCTTTGATCTCAAACCAAAGGGAGTTACCCGATTTTATGGTAATGTCTTCACTTGTGTTCTTTTGTTTTATTTCGCTTCTACAACACCCTAAACTCTTATTATTAATTTATTTTGTAACAAATCCAGTTTATTAAATATACTAGGATGTTGTTATAAGAAGCATTCAAGCTACACATACCCAAACCTACATCAAATGGTTAAAGAACATACTGTTTCTGTGGATGGCGAATTTCTGCCTCACGAAACGATGATTGTTCAACACTCATATAACACCTTAAAAGTTGGCCATTAAGATGTCACTATATTTATATATGATATATAATATGTTTATGTTTCTGTATTTTTCTTTTGTGGCATACCTTTATGGTTTCCATTGTGGGTAAACACGATAATTTCATTTTAGGAAGTGCGGACTACCGCCCCCTCAAAGTGATTTGATTCGTTAATGACATATGTGGGATGTATAAAGGATGGATTTAAAGTTATTATATATGATTTATGTTACATATAAATGATGAATATAATTCTGTAATTAAAATATACATACCTCTCATTTGGTTTTAATTCCATTAATATGACATAGAAATGAAAGTAGCGTTCATGTGTACGTACGGCTTACCGTCTCCATGAACGGTGCATTTCATTTCTTACCTCTAAATGATTATGTAATATTATAAAGACATGTATATTCTGGATATATATGATATATATTATATCCAAATCATGAATATAATTCTGGATATAATGACCATTTGACCACACGAACAACATGTAATTGTAAGAAGTCCACTTTCGACTTAAGAACCAAATATTGAAAAAACAAACATTATTAACTTAAATGATTAAATAATGTTTATAACAGGGAAATAAGTGATATAAAAGGAATAATGAACTAGAAAAAGGTTCTTAATCATGTGTAAATTAACTCATGTTTATTATTCAGGACGTTAAATAACGATCGAGTCAAGTCGGAACCGAGGTAAGGGATCCTACTCCTCTCTTTCTTTTTATGTACACTCTTTTATGTAATTCCTTCTAAACTCATATTTCTTGTTATTGGGATGTTCTTTTATATTAATCTTACAGTAATTTTTATGTTCATATGATGAGAGACCCTATTCTCTCTCATCAATCCATTTTGGATGTTTTGAGTGGCGCCGTTAGGCTGCCAAATTTTCGTAAGAGATCTAACCTCTCTCTTTCTCTTTAAGTACTCACCTTTATATCACTTCTTTTAAGCTCTTATTTGTTATGTTGGGGGATGTTATTTTATATTCCTCTTTCTTTAAAATTTATGTTAATATTATGAGAGACCCTGTTTGATATCATCAATCCATTTTTGTAAGTTTTATGTGGCGCCGTTAGGCTGCCGAGTTTTCGTAAGGGATTTTTCATATCACTTTTATTCCTGGGAGATTTATGCTACATTTGCCACAATTTCCTTTGAGTGGTGTATGTACTGCCCATTATTTTACTCATTGTGTAATATAATTTCTTTTATAAGTATTTACATCAATGTTGTATTGTCCTTCTTTCACGAGGTGTATGCTTCGATAGATACTCATGTCGTTAAGGGAACCTTTCACCCTCCTCTTTTTAAAAGACTTCTTTTGTTGGGTCTTTTAATTTACATATTGTTATGTTGGGATATGTTCTCATATATACTTATTGATGTAAATTTTATGTCCAAGTGATGAGATACCCTTTTTTATCTCTCATCAACTCATTTTGATGTGACGTTGTTAGGCTGTCAAGGGAACTTCTTAACCCAATTCTGATTTCTTTGGGTTCAACATGTAGTTATTGAATATGTCATCCTTTGAATATGTGTGAATGACATTTGATTATTTTACACTTAATATCCACTTATATTTGGTGTATTCTTTTGTCACACATACTTATGTAATTTATTTATCCTTAAACCAAGGATACCATCTTTTTATGGGACTTCGTCTCAAAATCCTTTCATTGAGGCATATTTTATTTTATACACAGCCTTCTTTTATACAGTGTATAAACCCCTTTGACTTTTACGTTTATCCAAAAGGAATCTTTTTTATACGAAGCGTTTTACAAAATAACAAAAGGGAATGTTTTTTTCGTACGTATGCGGCGACAACGACTTCTCTGCCGCTGTGACCATTATTTGAGTTTCGGCTTCCTCTACAAGCCATACCTTCTTTTTTAAAAGAAAAATAAATACCCTGTTTTACTTTTCTTTTCTTTTGGTATTGAAAATGGTTTTCATAAAAAAAATTATCAATGTGATGTATTGATATCTTGTGATTGAAAGGTGGGAATGTTACGTTTCCTTTATGCATGTTTTATGTGATACGATTATGTTGAGGTTCTGGGGAATTATTATGAAGACGGGTGGTTCCGTGATAAACTAAGGGCGGGTGAGCCCGATATAGCTCTCCAATGCATTGGGTGACATGATGGAGGGAAACATTTAGGTTTCTCTGAAGATATTTAGGGAATATACTGTGGTGGGTATTCCAAACATAACAAAGATGGTTAATCCCTACATAAAGAATGTTATGAATGCCTCAAGTTACATTTTATGTCTTATGAATTCTATGATTTATTCATGATTTGATGAGGTGTGTTAAAGTGCCTATGTTTTATGGGTAAAGTATGATTTCATTCTAATGTATATATGAACTCATGTTTCCTTTCCATATTTTTATAACCCTTACTGAGCTTTTTATGCTCATCCCAAGTTTTTGAAATATTTTTCACAGGTCAAGGGAAAGGTACATGATGTGATGATAGTGTCAAGGATGTGTCAAAAAATAATCAATGTTTTATTTTAAATATGTTTCCATTGATGGGAAGAATGAATACTATCTTTTATGTAACCAATTTGTTTAAATGTGGAATGTAATGCAAGTTTCATGATCTAATTCTCTAAAACTCTAATCCTGAAAAGATCCTCAATGTGTAATCTTTTAATAAATCAAGATTAAGTAAGGTTTAAGGCTGGGGCCTTATATTTCGTATCAAAGGTCGGTTTAGATAACTTTAGAGGTTAGGGTATTCTTTAATCATAATTGACATTACCATAATGGGTAAGATTTCAGAAAGAGTCCTAGTTTTAGATAAAGTGAATGAGTAAGTATATCTTAGTGTTTATCTTCCTCATTAGTACATGATGGTTTTGTTGATATACTCACGCTGACCTTTTTTGTTTTAGTAAATGGCTAGATCTAGCAGGCACCAAAGTAACAGTGGATGTGAAGGAAACTGTGACAGTTTTTTGAGCAAGAAACTTATTGATATGGGAGCTGCAATGAGAACTCTTGTGATTATCCTCAGCCAACTATCTGGAGTCATGATTGACCACCTAAACCTTGGTGATTTCTATAAGGCATCATATGTGCGAGAAACAAATCCCTACGGAACTACAGGTAATAATCATAAAGGTATGTTTGTTCAAAAACCTATGTGTCAAAAATGTGTAAAGAAACACTTAGGAAAATGTTTCAAAGGGACAGAAATATGCTATAGATGTGGAAATGAAGGTCATAAAGCAAGAACCTGCCATGGAAAAAGGAAGCATCCAGTTGACTTGAGGAAAGGGAAAGAAGTTCTTTCTGAGGGATCAATTGAATGTTTTAAATGTGGTGTGCATGGTCATTCTGCAAACACATGTCCTATGAAGATGTTCCGTGAATGGGATCACCAAGATCATACAAATGTTCATTTACCAATACCTAATGCCATTCCGATTGAGGATGAGGAAACTGAAAATGACCAATCAAAGGTATGGAGTATTTCATAACTATTGTTTTACTATTTTGGAATCTTAGGATATGATTCATGATTTTGTTTGTAGGAAAGAAGTATTTCAGAATATGTTGGAAAGGAATGGTTAATGGGTCATGAAGAATGTTGAATGAGTAAGATATCAAAATATTAGGGCTTCATGAGTTATGGTGAAATTCCTAAGAGTACTAAGTCTCTTTTGATGATGTGGTTACATTAGAAGAATTTTTATAGTATGTGTAACCCTGATTTTTAATATATGAAAATTTTATTCAAGGAATAGTTATCTGTTCTTTTGTGGACATAGTTATAAAGAACCATTTGGGTTGTTATGATCCCTACTTTAGAGGTAATTATGGGTTACTATATGTTATGATGGAATTTAAAGGCTTGAGATAAAATTGAGGTTAAATTATGTTATGGTTATTTTTAATGATTTTATCTCTTTTTGGGAAATGATTTGAGAATTATATAGTTTTGGAAAAAGGACAACACGCAGACCGTTTGACAACCCATCGTGTCAGACAAAGCTGTGGGAATCAAACCCACAACCAAAGTGCAACTGGTATTTATCGCCTACCACTGGACTACGTGAAGTCCCTGGTTAGTTTGACTGATTCTTTTTAGTTAGATGATTTTATGAATTAAGAGTATGTTTATTTTGGGTTATATATGGATATTTATTAACTTATCATGGAGGATATGTGATTAGGTTAATTACTTTTCAATACGAGACATTAAGAGAAACTCATGTTGTTTGGAGATAAATGTTACGATTTAACATGGAAGACTATGTGACTAAATCCTTCAAATGTTTGGGTTTCAATCGTAGTTTTGTTTACTTTGAATAATTTTATGGAAAAATTGATTATAGAATGGTCCTCGTTGAACTTTGGGTTTTGTTGGACAAATTTTGGAGATTAAGAATAGATTTTCTTATTATAAAGGGTTATCCTTTTCTAGATTATCTGATCTTGTACTAACATTTTTTGTTTTGGTTTTGGTTAAAGTATAAATAAATGGGAAGTATATATTTCTCTTCTGTGGATTAGGTGATTCTCTAGAAGTTGATTATAGTACTCTTAATGTGAACAAGTCTTCCTAAATACTCGTCTTTCGGAGAAAATATGAGTTTGTGTAAGGAATCTAATAAAAGTTGAAAGTCAACATGATAAGTGATTATGTTTCCTTATGAATAAATTCCTCAATAAAAAGTAACTTAAAACAAAAATGATGTCTATTAACTTTTCCTACTGAGGAATCGAATACCGTTTAACCCATCACAAGTTTGTGATTTTCTTGTGGTTAACTTTCTCCTAAACATGTTTTCCATCACTCTCTATCAGAACATGGACCTTTGTTATTTTCCTCCATCTCCATATTTTCATACTTGGAATCCTAGTATGGGTTAACACGGGTGACCATTTTACTTATCTTTATTTATTTTAAAGTGATTGTTTTAATGACCCTTGTTCCGATGTGGGACTTTCAAGGATGTTTCCAAGCCCAATTTTAAAATTGTGAGGACGCAATTCCCAAAAGGGGGGAAGGATGTAACACCCCAGGTAAATAAAGAATATGACATCTTTATATTTATCCATATTTGTGAATAAAATATTAATATTACTTTAAAGGGGATGCTATGCTCGATGGTGTACCCAATACGCAACAACGAGTTTCTTGGGAATCTTATGTTGCACTCTAATAATAAAATAATATTATTTTAAATGGTTGTTAACGCCTAGCCGTTGTAATGGAGGGAATGAACAGAGCTAACTACAGAATGATTATATATGTTTGTCAAATATTTTTACTCTTTACAATAAATGTTAGAGGATTAAAAATGCAAATGAATCCAGTTTTTAAGCGTAAACATTCTAATATTCTTTAAAAGGTCGATTAACTGCCTTTTGATGGAGAACTCCTTTTAAATCAACTTTTTGAAAATTTTATAAGCTCTATTTGTCAAAATAAACATATTATTTATGATTGGGAAATTGAAATTTACCTTAGGTTAATTTTTGGTATTTTTCTGACAATGTTCATTTTTCAATGAATAGTGAAAAATACTGCATTTTACATCAAAACTGCTTTTTCATATAATTTAATTATATTGTTATATTATCTTTTTAATTTGTTTTAAAGTGTAATTAGAATATATTTTTACCATGTAATTCAATGATGGTCATTTAGATTTATTTCACTTTGGAATTAGGCATAAACAAGTGCCAAACGTTTCATAAATATTGTTTCTAAAAAACCCGCAATTTGTTTTGACAACGGGAAGTTTTTTTAAATTAATTATTTCAATTTATGTGATTGGAATTTGGTAAAATGGATTAAATATTTGGAATAATAAGATACAAATTATGTAATTAAGACTCATTTGTTTTTGGACATTATGAATAGTAACGATGGTAATTATCTTTAATTATCTTGATTAATGAGTAATCAGGTAGTTAAAGATAATAAAATAATATAATAATAATAAAAAATGACCACAACATGTGTCTTAAGGCTACTATTTGTCTCATTTCCAACCATGGGATTCCTTGTGCCAAACTGGGGGGCCCCATGGAATCACTTTTGTGAGAAAGTGACTTTTTTATCTTTTTATTTTTAAAGAATGTTAAATGTAACAAAGAATGTATCACCTAAGTAAAATATTTTTCATTTTGTCTACATAAATGATCATTTGGACTATAAATATTTATTGTAAAGCTAAAACGTTTTCCTACATCATAGTATTTTTTTATAATTTTTAGAAATTAAATAAATTAAATTATTTATGACATCATGATGGTGCAGCGATGACCTCATTATTTAACGATTTAAATAAAATGGAACGATAATGTAAACTCTAAGACCTAAACATGTACAAAACGTATTAGATGGGTGAATTTCGAACCCTTATCACCTTATCCTCGAAACACATCAATTTGGGACCATTAAAATCCGAATCGCATTTGAAAATAAAGTTACATTTTATACCTTTCCAAAAGTGCCCCTCCTCTCCTATTATAAAAGGCCCCCACCTCTACCTCCTTACCCACACTTCAAAAGCCTTTGGCTCGGCCAAAACCTGCCCATTTTGTCTCTCCATATCCCTCTATAACTCTTTGAAGCCTCACTTTGGGAAGACGTCTTCCCAAGGAAGCCTTTGAGCTCAAACCAAAGGGAGTTACCCGATTTTAAGGTAATGTCTTCACTTGTGTTCTTTTGTATTATTTTTCTTCTCCAACCCCATAAACTCTTTTTATTCATTTATTTTGTAACAAATCCAGTATCTTAAATATACTAGGATGTTTTTATAAGAAGAATTCGAGCTACACTTACACACACCTACATCAAATGGTTAAAGAACATACTGTTTCTGTGGATGGCGAATTTCTGCCTCACGAAACGATGATTGTTCAACACTCATATAACACATTAAAAGGTGGCCATTAAGATGTCACTATATTTATATATGATATATAATATGTTTATGTTTCTGTATTTTTCTTTTTTGTCATACCTTTATGGTTTCCATTGTGGGTAACATGATAATTTCATTTTAGGAAGTGCGGACTACCGCCCCCTCAAAGAGATTTGATTCGTTAATGCCATATGTGGAATGTATAAAGGATGGATTTAAAGTTATTATATATGATGTATGTTACATATATATGATGAATATAATTCTGGAATTAAAATATACATACCTCTCATTTCGTTTTAATTCCATTAATATGACATAGAAAAGAAAGTAGCGTTCATGCGTACGTACGGCTTACCGTCTCCATGAACGGTACATTTCATTGCTTACCTCTAAATGATTATGTAATATTATAAATACATGTATATTCTGGATATATATGATATATATGATATCCAAATCATGAATATAATTCTTGATATAATGAAAATTTGACCACATGAACAACATGTAATTGTAAGAGGTCCACTTTCGACTTAAGAACCAAATATCGACAAAACAAACATTATTAACTTAAATGATTACATAATGTTTATAACACGGAAATAAGTTATATAAAAGGAATAATGAACTATAAAAAGGTTCTTAATAAAGTGGAAATTAACTCAAGTTTATTATTCAGGACGTTAAAGAACGATCGAGTCAAGTTTGACCCGAGGTAAGGGATCCAACTCCTCTCTTTATTTTTAGGTACACTATTTTATGTCATTCCTTCTAAGCTCATGTTTCTTGTTATTGGGATGTTATGTTATATTAATCTTACTGTAATTTTTATGTTCATATTATGAGAGACCATATTCTCTACCATCAATCCATTTTGGATGTTTTGAGTGGCGCCGTTAGGCTGCCGAATTTTCGTAAGAGATCTAACCTCTCTCTTTCTCTTTAAGTACTCTCCTTTATGTCACTTCTTTTAAGCTCCTCTTTTTTATGTTGGGGGATGTTCTTTTATATTCCTATTTCTGTAAACTTTATGTTAATATGATGAGAGACCCTATTTGATATCATCAATCGATTTTTGTAAGTTTTATGTGGCCCCGTTAGGCAGCCGAGTTTTCGTAAGGGATTTTTCATCCCTCTTTTATTCCTGTGAGATTTATGATACATTTGCCACAATTTCCTTTGAGTGGTGTATGTAATGCCCATTATTTTACTCATTATGTAATATAATTTCTTTTATGAGTATTTACATCAATGTTGTATTGTCCTTCTTTCACGAGGTGTATGCTTCGAAAGATACCCATGTCGGTAAGGGAACCTTTCACCCTCATCTTTTTAAAAGACTTCTTTTGTTGGGTCTTTTAATTTACATATTGTTATGTTGGGATATGTTCTCATATATCCTTATTGATGTAAATTTTATGTCCAAGTGATGACATACCCTTTTTTTATCTCTCATCAACTCATTTTGATGTGACGTCGTTAGGCTGTCAAGGGAACTTCTTAACCCAATTTCGATTTCTTTGGGTTCAACATGTTGTTATTGAATATGTCATACTTTGAATATGTGTGAATGACCTTTGATTATTTTACACTTAATATCCACTTATATTTGGTGTATTTGTTTGTCACACATAATTATTTAATTGATTTATCCTTAAACCAAGGATACCGTCTTTGTATGGGACTTCGTCTCAATCTCCTTTCATTGAGGCAAATTTTATTTTATACACAACCTTCTTTTATACGGTGTATAAACCCCTTTTACTTTTACACTTATCCAAAATGAATCTTTTTTATATGAATCGTTTTACAAAACGACAAAAGGGAATGTTTTTGTCGTACGTATGCGGTGACAATTACTTCTCCGGGACCGTGACCATTATTTGACTTTCGGCTTCCTCTACAAGCCATACCTTCTTTTTTAAAAGAAAAATAAATACCCTGTTTTTCTTTTTTTTTATTTTGGTATTGAAAATATTTATCATAATGTTTTTATATCAATGTGTTGTATTGAAATCTTGTGATTGAAAGGTGGGAATGTTATGTTTCCTTTATGCTTGTTTTATGTGATACGATTATGTTGAGGTTCTTGGACATTATTATGAAGATGGGTGGTTCCATGACAAACTAAGGGTGGGTGAGCCCGATATAGCTCTCCAATGAATTGGGTAACGCGAAGGAGTGAAACGTTGAGGTTTCTCCGAAGATATTTAGGGAATATACTGTGGTGGGTATTCCAAACGTAACCAAGAGGGTTACTCCCTACATAAGAATGTTATCAATGCCTCAAGTTACCTTTTATGTCATATGATTTCTATGATTTATTCATGATTTGATGAGGTATGTTAAAGTGCCTATGTTTTATGGGTAAAGTATGATTTCATTCTTATGTATATATGAACTCATGTTTCCTTTCAATATTTTTATAACCCTTACTGAGCTTTTTATGCTCATCCCAAGTTTTTGAAATGTTTTTCATAGGTCAAGGGAAAGGTACATGATGTGATGATAGTGTCAATGATGTGTCAAGAAATAATCCACGTTTTATTTTAAATATTTTTTCGTTGATGGGAAGAATGAATATTGTCTTTTATGTAACCACTTTGTTTAAATATGGAATGTAATGCATGTTTCATGATCGAATTCTCTAAAACTCTAAACCTGAAAAGATCCTCAATGTGTAATCTTGTAATAACTCAAGATTAAGTAAGGTTTATGGCTGGGGCCTTATACATAAGATGATAAACATTATCCAAAACTCATTATCAATTCTAAAATGATGATATTGTTCACACTCATGCTCATCTTATCTGATACCCAATCATATCATCACCTATTTCATAATTAGACATATGGAACTCCCAACCATTGACTCTAGCTTTAGTCATCCAATTCTGAGTCATGATATTCCCACCAATAGAATTTATTACTGAAACACATCATTGAAATCCTAATGATTCCATTGGATGAAATGTAAAATCGTGAAATATATTCTGACATGAGGACTATGATCCTGATTCTTGATCAGATTGAAACATTCAAATCTCAATTGATTATGCTTTATCTATTCATGATGACTTTTCCTTTCATTGCTTTAAATGAATCTTTCACATCACTCTTCTCATCTTGTGGAATATTTAATGTGGATTCCCACCAGAAACATTTTAATAGCAATGGAAATGAAATTCAAACATAATTTGGGAGAATATTCTCAAAAATGCCATCTTTAACTACCAACACATTGAAAAAGAAAATCCTAGAACCTTTATTCTATGGTCCACTAATGTCATTTCATGCATGCTCACCCAATTATGTATGAAACATCTTATGATGTATCCTTTATGAGCCATCCCATGTTCCAAAATTCAATGGATTAAATATTCCAAAATGACCATCCAACGATGAGCCTCATGATCCCATGACCATTCTCACATGTGATTAAAATTACAATGAATAAGTCAATTTGATTTACAGTTACTTGTTACAGCTTATACAGAATTCTATACATGTGTACTCAAGAAAATGACAAGATATGTGACATTATTTTCTTTTAACAAGAAGTATTCCAAGATTTCATTTATGATTTACATCGACAAGAATGTATAGCACTGCTGATAAACGCTCCATTTATAGGGATTTTTTACCTTGAACTGACCCTTGAACCCATGTCACATGACTATGTGTTACTAGGTCCAAATACATGTAAAAATCCACCAAACACATTCATTGAATCATGAAATAATTAGTTTATCCACTCTAGACTATAATGTTCAAGGTGAATCTTGGACAATAGATGATATAGCATTTAATGTACTGTCCAGTTATCTTTAAATCCGGAGGTAATTCTTTTCAATCAATGAAACCAAAAATGTTCAAACTTGACTCTCAATGTTTATTAATGGTTTGGTACTCAACAAGCCACCTAGCCACCATTATTCCTTCAATTAAAAAATTCACTTCCAACACATCAAACTCCAAAATAACACAATCATACTAAACCAAAATATAGTATCCAATCTACTTTTAAACTCATATTCAGTTATATATATAGAATCATCCCATGGAATTAAAAAAACGTACTAGCACTATATCTACAAAAATACGTTACGACTATTCCCAAAGGGTCATTTGTGGTAATGATCCCTATACATGGAATGACATGGTCTTCATAAATAATGTAGTTATCCCCGCCATAAAAGTATACATGGTGTCATTTTATGATAAATGGGAACTCATACCATGGAATACACTCCCTTACTAGTGATAGAGTCTCATGTACATGGAAAATATGATTATGGAAATCAATAACATTAGAAGGGAGGGAAACACCCATCATAATAATTCATCAATGAGTTAAATCTTAGACACATGTGTGAAATTCATCTCAAGTCATGATCATAGAAATTATCAGTATATTCGATGAAACACAAAAAAAACAGATTAGTATTTTAATTTCACTGAGTTTATTTTACATCATTGTCTTAGATCACTAGGCCAACTGAGCTTACAATTAATATCTTGATGATATAACCCTCACTGTGTGATCACAACGCCCATATCACACTACTCTATATAAAACCTATGAATGGGCCCTTTAGGTACTCTTACCACTTTTCTTAAAATCACGATGCAAAACCATTTGTATCTTTATGTAGCCTTGTTAATCAAAACAATATGC
This sequence comes from Viscum album, assembly GCA_963277665.1. Classification (NCBI taxonomy): domain Eukaryota; kingdom Viridiplantae; phylum Streptophyta; class Magnoliopsida; order Santalales; family Viscaceae; genus Viscum; species Viscum album. Next base: position 514,860,465 of record OY728145.1, read on the forward strand.
AATAAAATTAAACAATTCTTAACTCAACTATAATAATTTGTGACATAGTGTTATAATATGATATTTAAACAATATAACATGTGAAAAACATTCCTATAAATAGATAGAGTACCCATGAATCAACCCAATTCCATTTTATCAATATAACCAATAGAAAAACAATGAATCTAAACTAGTATTCCATTATAAAATAAGAAAGGCCACATGGCCATCAAAATAGACGACCATTCATGACTAATTTATAACCCACTAAACTAGATCATTTCACACTTATCAAAATTCCAATAGAGATAAAATTTTCTTAGATCACCCTCCTTACCTAGGTTTCATTCTATAAACTAAGAGTCCTACCTGACTTAAACTACAACTAAATAACACCTCTCATCTAAAAAATCATGGTGAAATCCCATGAATCTTTCCAATTTTGAGTTGGTACAACGAAATGACATCCCATAAGTACCATGGAATAATGTATTGAATCTATAAATAGGTCATGATAAAAGGGTAACTAGGCTTAAAATTCCAACCATTAATCTCACTATAAAAAAAGGTTAACTGAGACCAATGGAAAATATACACATTCCCATCCATGGAAACTATTTTTTTAAATAACCCCTACTAGAAGGTTGGGACTCATAACAACACTATAAGAATTCAGTATTAAGGGATTTAATTAGTAATCATTCATCAAAACATTTGATGAATATTTTGTATAAAATATATCAATTTCCATTTATGAAATAAAACATTACTAATAACATTATTTATTTGACACCAAGATAGATATTAGTTAAATTGTCAAAAAAAATTACATTTTAATAGTTTTTTATTATGATTTAATATGTGAGATAAATAAAAATTGATAAGTTAACAAAAATTTGAAATTATAAAAAATACAGGAAAACACATTTTAGTTTGTATTTTTGATTTTAATTTAATGGATTCCATAATATAAACAATTTATATGAGATGAAAAAGTTCCTTTTCATTTTAAGGGAAATATTGTATTGGATGACACCATACATGTATATGTAACACCATATAAAGAATTATTGGAAAATTAAAAAACCATCCCATAAATACCAAAATAATACCTTTATAGGGTTATGTACTAATTCATAAAAGATAAAATAAACCTAATAATGTCCCATTATTCCAACCTAAATCCGATTAAATGAAACGTAAAATGATTTTCATTATTATAGATTAATTATAAGCTTAGTGCATTTATCACATAAGTACCTCCAATCAAGACACAACTAATTAGTTCGGGACCCTATATTTCATTATCAGTAGTCCCCAACTTACATGCATGGGACCATTTTTGAGTTTCATAATTTATTCATATTGGTCAGCATGCTCAAATTATATAGTTACAAGACTTTATAATTTAAATGTACACATAATTTTTGTAGAAACCATTTACCATATGAATTACAATTAATCATATATGTATATAAGCATCATGTTGGCTTTAGTTTTATTACCATTCCTAAATTATAAGGTATCAAGACATTATAAGTTTTAATTTTCATATGGGTATCTAAAATAATATTTTAACCTTTTTTCATGGAATATAAAAAACTTTAGATATGATTGTTTGATAATATCAATTAACATTACCAACTAAAGAATGAATGCATACTTTATAATTTTTTGGAACCTATTTAATAAAAACCATAAATAATTTAATCGATGCTACCAATGGTCCACTGCTCAATCATTTCACAATTTCTTAATTAAGGTACCACCATCAATCTATAAGGGAAAGCACCATTTAACATGATGTCTAAACTTTAATAAAAAATTATTTATCTCATTTTTCCTACCAAAATGGTGTGAAAAAACTGAAATATAGAATTATAGGAAAACAAACATTCAAGAAGAAACACATGAAAAAAACATGACATAAAATATGTATGACATTTAAATACTCAAGGACCAATTATTATGCAATAACCATAATTTGTTTCTATACCGATGCAAGAATAAAATACAATAAATCCCATAAACTAGAAACTAGATGAATGAAAAATAATCTTTCGTAGTGAAATATTAATAAATTATAAACACATAAAAAATAATAATCCCATCCCTAGAAACATGTTCTTTCCCCCATGTATTGGTTAACCAGACCTGGACATGATCCATTTAACAATTACATACACATTTCTAGTCTCCTATCTACCATCCCAAAAACTCTATGAAAAATGGAAAATATTTCACTGATACAACTTTGTAATGCTCCATCCGAACTCAAAACATAACTTTTATCCATATTAGTTGTTCTCATATCCTCATGTGTGCCTCCCCATATGCCATAGGTCGCTGACTACATGAAAGGGTTCAATGGTTGTACAGTGGAGATATTATACCCTCATGATCTGAGTAAAAAAAAAATATCATCACCAATGGATGAAAACAATATAAATATAAATAGTATAATATTTATAACTAAAAATAATAATAAATGTATAACGTTTCATGAACATTCTACCATGTTTATGAAAAAGAAAAACATCAGGTAATACAACATATAGAGATACACTAAAAATAATAAATTAATAGAAGTATCTAACTCTATATGGTATACTGAGTACATTCTCAGTTGCCCCTCTCAAGAACCCATTCCAAATCCGAATTCACAATGAAAAAAAAACCAAAATAACAACACAAAACCTTCATGAAACCTTGAGTTTTTTTTTCTCAGAACTAAAGAACTACCTAAAAAGGTTGTGAGATATACATAACAAGACACCTAAAATTTTATTTAAGACTATCCAGTAAGTGAATATAAAAAACATTAGTCTATAAGTATAGTAAATAATGTAGGGGCAATTTAATATAGTCTGGCTAGATGATGTTCTATATAAAAACATTACCGAACATACCTACTTAACCATAAGATGAAATGTCTCAGAATATATGTCACAATGTAATGGGTGTATAAATGTATATGTATGTATGAATATATATGTAAAATACTTGTTATAATATATGTGTGTGTGTGTTACTATCCATTACTCGAGGCATCAATATGGCATCCATGAATATTTATTATAAAATAATATGGGTCTCATTTTATGAATATGGGTGCAAAACAAAGCATCTGATCTAGGTATCCATAGTGTGATGACGAATAATGCCAATAAATGATATGAAATGTCATGTCCAATATTGTTCCATGTAAGGATCATAAGTATAATACCATTTAGTACATTCAGGTAATCTTATAAGTGACAAAAAATAAATGATTAATAAGAAGAATCAGTGGTAGGACATCATGGGAATATGACAATGATGTGAAACTCCATTTCTAACATCCATATGGATGTAAAATTCCATTTAACAAGATGCCAAATGTAGTGGGTGTGAAATGTCAGGCTCTATAACAATAAAAAATCACTCTCTATAGTAATCAAGTGTAGGTAATATAGCTCACTTAGTGAGATCTTATACAAGGAGTTTCATAAAGAGTAAGATAACGTCACTAAAGGTGTGGTATTAATTCAAATTGACATGGGAGCCCCACATTGTTATTAATTCTTATGAATAAAATTATCTACAATTTAAAATAATTCGTACGTAGGAAGTTCACATTTAATAATTAACATATATCATGATTACTCAATTATGCCAATTCATATTCTAAGCATTGGAGAAGAGTATTGTGAGGCCAGGGGAACTGTCCACAAGAAGTAAGAATCATACATTTAAAAAGCTTTAGAATATGTGAGGGGAGTTAACCTTATTGAAATGGATATGATTCTTTATAATCATTCTATTTTTAAATTTAATATATAAAAAATAAATAAGGTCATGAATGAGTATATACCAATGTAAATTTAATATAAAACATTAATAATGTGAGATGATTCTGGAAATAAATTTATTAATTGATATGGGGAATGTGGATATAATTGTTGTTATCATTGCATTTTATTTCAATATGTCACTTTATCTTCAAAGGATGGATCAAGCATAACATAAATAATTCTATAAAGATATGGGGGGAACATCCACACTTCTCTATGTTCCTTCAATTCCATTTAAAATCACATTCTAGGATATGAAACTCAACAACCCACATAGGCTGTTATAAAATTCCATGATATTCCACAAAGGTCAAGGTAAGTAAGAGACACACCCAATTAATGTACAAAATTGTTTTAAAAATTTAAATATTTTAAATTATATTAACATTTCATTAGTCCCTTATTATTAAAAACAATCTAATTGATTTAAATATAATCTTCATTATGTGAATTTTTTAAAATTGTTTTATACATAAAATTTTTTTTTCATGAAAAAATGTTTAAGTAAAATTTTTGTAAGGTTATTTGAAAAATAATTCATTATAATTAATATAAATGAATTTCAAAAATTGATTAAAAAAATTATGTCATTATGTTCAAAATTTTTAGATAGTCCCTTCTTATTTTTTGTCAATATAAAATAGTAACTATGGGAAATATTTATCACTTGGTAAGGGAAAATCAAGTAATTGTGTTTAAAAATAAAGGTATACAGCTTCAAAATTATTTATAACCCCATTATTTTTTCTAGTGGATGAATTTATTTTGTCCATTATATTATAATATTAATGGATATGGTAATGTAGAGAAATTTTTCGAAGAGAATATTATTTTATATAAATAATAAAAACCAAATGTCAACCAATTTTATTTAATATCAAAAATAATTTTTCTTAGGGATAATATTTAGAAATTTACGAATATATATCGTTTTTTCAAATACGAATAATTATTTTATTAGGTTAATTAATTTTTTATTTTTAGTGATGAAATAAGTATGTCACATTCTTATGAAATGTCGATAGATTTCTTGTGGAAGTTTTAGGAAAACCAAGGAAATGATTTAAAAACACTAAAATTCATATTGATTGGTGATTTATGGTGTTTTAAGAACTTTTTAAACATATATAATGTAGTTTTGTTATTTTAGACTTCTATATTAATCTAAAATTACAGTATTGGATTTTTTCAATCAAAATTGTGTGAATACTCTTAAAATAGGCATTAATGGAATTTTATGATAAATAATATTTTATGAAATTATTTATAATTTAAAAAATTGGTAGCCTTGGACATGTGAGATGGATTTTATAGAGTATCACCAAATTTCCCCTTATGGTTCACTTTTCCTCTTATATTAACTTTCATGTCCCCTAAAGAGTAAAAAAGAATGGATATCATATTAGTCGTCAAAAGGTCAATGAGGGTAAAAACATAGAGATAAGGGTCAAAAAATAAGCCAACCTTGTATAAAATTTATGTATGTAGATAATTTTTACACCTTTAAATAATATATTCTAAATATATAAATTTTCATAAAAATTTCCTTGAAAATACATTAATATTAATTTTCAAACATTAAGTAATACAAATTTTTCTTCCACCCTCACTTATAAAAGTGAACCACCTATCATCTCCCTACCAAGGATTATGAGAACTATATATCAAATATTACCAAACAGAATACCTTCTAAAACATTATAAAAATGTCTTAGAGGATCTAGTGTAATAAATATTCAATCCCTAATGGAATAATTTTTATTTCATATGAGGGTTTCATAGGAATAAATATAACTCTTAACTAACCATTCTCACATTAATTATTGTTCATACATTAAATATCTTTAAAAAATGTTGATACCAAAACATTAGTATCTAAGTTATAATTATTTATTATTATTAATATGTTACAAACCATTTTAATCATTAATTGTATAAAATGGGGAACAAAAACATATTTCGTGTGCATGTGCAGACTATCACCACCACGAAGTGATACATTTCATTTTTCCTCACAACCTCTCACTGTTGTTAATAATGATAGATAAAATGTATATATACAATTATAATGAAATATTTTTCATTCAATAATTTTATTAAATCATCTATTTTTATTTCATTCCAATTACTAAAGATAAAATCTTCATGCGTGTATATGTATAGATTGTTGTATCCATATAGTAGTGAATTTTATTTATAAAATATTATATTTCATATAAATTAAAAAGGATTGATTTAATGATGTTATTTGAATATTTTAAAATGATAATTTCTATGAAAATATTTTATTTTATTTCATTTAATTATATTTTATCCTTTAAAAAGTGAAAACATCACTCATATGTATGTGCAGACTACTACATTGCGAGACGATGTGTTTTTTCTCAATAAATATTCATTTTAGGATTGAAAATTTTATTTGATGTATAATAATGAATATTATTTCATGATTATTAATTTTATATACGATGGAAAATCAAACTTTTTTACTATGGTTGACATACAAAATTCATTCTATAATTAAGAACTAAACATCCTCAAAACACATGATGTGGAATTACCAGATTATATAATATATTATATAAATCAAATAAAGGAACTTAATTTTTTTGATAAGTAATTAATCCTTGAAAATTTTATTATAAAATTTTATAATTAATATATATATATATATATATTACATGAGATAATGTAAATACATAGATTTTTGGGACTCACGGTAAATGTTTTCTTAACTAAATCTCTATTCACTAGGTTATAAATCCACTTTGTTAACAATTTTATGTCATAATTATGTGCAAACACACCTCTAATTATATACAATGTTTTCCCAATGTTTAATGATGAATTTAAATTTCAAAAAATTATCACCTCAACGATTAATTCTCACATCAATGATACAAAAGTTATATGGATTATTTTTCACAACATTTTTTCTTTGATAGATGTAACATATTATGCACCAAAATATTTTTATGAAGAGTATATGATTGTTATTGATATATTATATTAGGATTTAATATTATATCATGACATTTAATTTTCTAGTAAATTCCATATTTCAAGACTTATTTCATAAAATGTAAAACAAGTTGCTAGTGTTTTCATGGTTTCCATGAAAATTATCTAAGAAATAATTATTGTAATAGTACATTTTTTCTCTAGTTTAATAAAAACCCCTTGCATAAAAATTAATTTATTAATTAATTTAGTTAATTATATTTATTTATCTATATCATATTCTTTCATTCAATGAATTTTGATTCAAATTTTACCTGATTTGAAAATAATTTATGTTACAATATCATTTATTTTTAGGATTGATTTTGTTTAAATTTACATATGGAATAATTTTATTATCTTAATCTCGATTATCATCCAATTTTTATATCTTATGTTCACAGGGTTTCATTTCAATTTTTCCTCATTGGTAAAAAAATGACTGAGGAATGTTTTTTATAGAAAATAGGGAATATTTCTTCTTTAATTGATTTAAATTCACCTCCAATATCATACTCTTCCAAAAGTATGTATGAAATTTATTAACTATACATGAATGTTTTTTAAAAGTAAAATTTAAAAACCTTGGACTATATTTTCAACGGTTGTAGAAGGAACATTAATAAAAAATTTCCGAATAGGTCATTCTAACTTTATATAAAATTTAAAAGGAATGTTTTCTTTAAACATATATGAAATGAAGATATTTTACTTCCTTCATGAATATTATTTCACTATTATTAGATTTAATTTTTCCAAGGTAATAAAGGAATGGTGTAGAAAACATAATTATAGAAGGCTTTCATGTGGGTGATTATGATGATATTTTGTGGAATAATAATAGCTGAGTATAATTTAGAAAATTATCACTTAAAGATATGGGTTGTATTATATAAGAGTTTTTTTCAAATTCTCTAAAACATCAATACATACATATATTGTGGTAATTATTTTAACCATTACATTTATTTGATGCTTTGTGTGTTTTATGACTACAAATGTGTCATTATTATGTTTATAAAAGATTGAAATATTAAAGTTATTATTATTCTAATGGATTTAATAGTGTGATATAGGGTCAGTTATATTTATTTCATTGTAGGGTCAAGAAAAAATTGGATATTTTGATATTTTCATTTTAGTTTAACATATGTGATATTGATATCATCACAATTTAATTATTTTATTGATGATCGAAAGTTCAAAGGAATGGAAAACCAATTTTATGTTTTAACTATTGAGATTTGAAGGTGATTAATGTTATTTTTGGGTGTGATTTTTTGGGAGGAGGTATATGTGAAACTAAGTGCTAAAGTGAGGGTCTATTTTGGAAAAACGTTTTCATGTCTCTAGGTACTCAGAAAGGTATGAATAAACCTTTGAGGATAAAAGATTTTTTATAATTGAGTGTATCAAGTTTAATTTGTATATAGGTTTATTTATTTATGAAATGATCTATGTTAAGACCTAGATGTGGTTATTTTATTTTTAATATTATTTTATTACTTATTAATATGATGGTTTATTCCTTTCATGTACAATAACACATTTTCTTTATTATTTTCCCATTGGCAGAAGAAATTACATATTATCCATTTGTGGATCTCTCATCCATTAGAATATGATTTTAGTACTTCTGGAATGAAAAATATATCATGAATATTTATTTAATAAAATACTAAATGTGATGGAGTGAAAATTGATCAATGAATAACCAAAAAATGAAATTGTTCTTATGAAATGGATGAGAATCATGTATTTATACTTTATTATATATCTTGTCTAAATAGTTATGGAATTTTTTAACTCTAGTAAATTGATCTTTAAATAAAACTTTTTATTGTATTACCAAAATTTATGAATAATTGATGGTCTTAACCACCAAATATGTATTTTTTGAGTTTATTATCCTTTTCTTGAGCATTCACCTTCTTGTGAATGCATGTATCTATCACTCTCAACATTATTTGGAGATTAATTTTCTCATACATGTACTTATTTCCAATTCTCACCAATTTTTCCCAATTTGGAATTAAATTTATTTTATTTTATATAGGAACATCATATTAAAATTTACATCTTTTATTTTTTATATTAACCCCTTTAATGATGTGAGATTTATGCAATGTAATTTCCAATTGTCAAACTATTGATCTCCATGTGCATAAAAAATTGAGGGGTTGATTTTTTTAATGTGGGGACGAATTTAATAACACAATATTTTAAATGAAAATTATGATTTATATCATAGAAGACATGAAACACTTAGTATTAACGACCTTAAAGAATTTCAATTTAAATATAGGTATTATAATGTTGCAAATGAATAGATGGATTGGAGTCTAAGTAACCAAAAATTGAAATATATATATAATTGGTATCATTTAGTTATATTATTTAAAAAAAAGGATATCATTTTTAAAATAATAATATCAAAAATATCATAGAGTAAAATTTTGAGAAATTGTAGAAAATATTAATTTTTTAACAAATAGTGAAAAATGAATCCTTTTAGAAAACCTCGTTTTCCATTGAATTTTATAAAAAATAATATTTTTTGATAATTTATTTAATTAAATTTTATTAAACATAATTCACTTAGTGTCTTTATAACTGAAATTATGCCTAATTTCTGTATAAATCCATTTTTATTCTTAAAATACATTTATCAAGAAAAATATTTGTTATGAAAATTTACATGATTATGTAAAAAGTAATTTATTCCACTTTAAGGAAAATATTTTTATGAAATTGATTTCATATTTTGGATCATGATGTTTATATGTCATATATATTTCAATTTTATTCTTTTCAATATGAATTCTAATTGTGTTCAATATTTATCACCTCGATATGTGTTACTTGGATAGCTAAGATTAAAAATAATGTTGCAAGACATTAAAAATATAACAAACAACAACAATATTTCTATTATATATTTTTTGTTCATCTATTCTTATATGTTGTTTGATGATATGGAAAATTGGTGAAATTTATCATTGATAATATTAATTTATCTAATGAATAAATAAAAAATGTCATTGTTGATGCTCCTTTCCGTCGCAGAGTCTAACGAATGAAAAGGGAAATACCTTACCACAAAGTGATTCATCCTTTGAAGAAACATAAAAAAACCGACAAAGGCATGAACAAGGATTGCATTTAGCAAGGGTCGCTCAAGTTCCATGATGGTCACACAGGTATACCTATGCGCATAATTTTGAGCGTGCATGTGACATGCACACCTATTTTATTTTCACAGTAGGTCTTCAGTAGCCTATAAATACCCCTTGTGGGCCCCCCATTTTAGGAACAAAAAATCTAGAAACTCAGATTTCAGCTCTCTGTACCCTAGTCTCTTATTGAAGTCTTTCGAACACTTCTAAGATAATTTGTTACCTAGAATGGAAGATCTAAATAGGGGTAACAAGGCCTAAGTGTTGAAATTCATCAACACCAGTGCGCCTATGTGTCCAGCCCTTATGGGAAATGGTCACACTTGCACTCCACATTATTCCTTCAACAAAACCTACGCACCACTTGTTTATAAGACTTTAGGGATAATACTAAGGGCTTGAGCCAAGTCTCACCCAAGTATTACCCTATGGGTTGACCGTTGCATAGGTACCTATGTGTCGCACAGGTATACCTGCACGACCAGGAACTGCGTGCCCAAACCGGACTTGAGCACCTACCTTCTTTTGGGTGCACCTTCCTGTCCATTTATCTTTTTTCTTCAAATCCACCTCTCCTCTTCCAGATTTTGCCTTCAAAACCCTCTTCAAAGTCATTTATGACATGGTTCCTTTGTTATCTTCTTTACATGAAAGGGATTCTGTGGAACATCTCTCAAAACCTAGTGATTTACATATCTTCATGTTACTATGGTGAGAGATTTAGTTCATTCAACCCCATCCTTTAAGATGAGAAGATCTTTAAAATATGTCCCATTTTCAAGAGTAACCCCAGTCATAATTCCCCTAACCTGGGTTTATTTTTTAAGAGTAATCCCCAGTCATAATTCCCAAATTTGGGAATCCTCCTTAGGAGTAAGCCCCAAGTTCCCAAATATGGGCATCTTCTGTAGGATTAAGCCCCAAATCCCAAATTCCCTTAACCTGGGACACTTTTTCAGGAGTAAGCCCCAGTTATCAAGTCTCTTTAACTTGGGCCTCCTTCTTAGGAATAATCCCCCGGCATAATTTCCCTTAACCAATCTTAACTTCTTTTGATTTGGGGACCCTTCTCAGTAATAAAACCCAATCACAAGTCCCCTCCTAATTTGTTCATCCTCCTTAAGAGTAAGCCCCATATTATAGTATCAAAATCTCCATAAATCACATAAACTTTTATGGACCTTGTTCTCAGGCTTCCTCTGTAAAGTAAGTCTTGATATTTGTCTATTTGGGAAATCATACATACATAAGACCCATATTATTCCTTGTGACCACATCTTTCTGGGAACAAATTGTCAGGCTTATTGATACCTCTTGTTTCTCACACCGAGAATGACACATGTGGTCTTAGAGTGTAAAAGTAACCATGGCACATCTCTTTGGCCCATTAATCATACTTCATCCCCACAATTCCCAACCGAACTACGGGGACTTTGATCTCTACATTAAAATTGGAGTATGTAGGAATCCTTTCTCATGTTCAATCTCATCACCCATTAATTCTCATCCATCCTATATGACATTAAACTATATCTTAATTCCAGAACTATGTGGGTTCTGATTCCATTTCTAACAAGAATACGTAGGTAGCCCATCTGCGGGTACGATCTCAACTCTAAAATACTCCTTGTCCTTCTAAACGACAATAAACTTCAAGCGCCCCGCTGAGTGGAATCAAAATTAGTATGGTTATCATAATGACCAAGATATCATTATATAATGTGTTGAAGGATACCATTGACGAATAATATCTAAAAAATACAGATGATTCTCAATCGATGAAGAACCTCAAATACATATAAATGATTCTCTAAATCTCATACATATTAATCATTGATTGTCAGATCTTAAGGAAAGATCATTTTCATACTTGGTAGTGTAATAAGGATTCACAAATAGAATGTAAATCTATAAAGAGAGTCCCGGAGTAGACAATTATTCCCCCCAAAAAGGTGTGATGAGTGCAACCTCCCATCCTCTCAACCAATGAAAATTCATAAGCCTCATCGGTCCACAACTAATGAGCAACTACCTTTGTAAAGTAGGTCCAAATGGATATAGAATCATTGGATGTTTCCAGTTCTATGAAAAAACCCGTTAGAAACCAATTTAAATGTTTGAACATTAAACAAACTAGGTCATCCCCATTTCCAGAGGAAACAAAAAATGGTGAACCCGACGTGAATCCTTAACCATGTTATCATGATGTTTTACTAATTTGTTAGGACCCTATTTGAAATCAATGAGAGGGATAATAAAACAATCAATAAAATATTTTTTCATCCATAAATATGTAGTGGTTGAACATATCTTGATTATGTCGGTTATATCAAATAGGAACTATTTTCCAAGATCTTCTACGTTACAGAAATGGATTCTCTTAAATTCACTACTGTGAATACCTCTGCTGCTACTCCTGCTGGATTGTCATCCACTCCGAGGATGATATCCCTAACTCAGCGTCTTCAATGCTGGGTATCAAATGCACTGGTTAAGGAATACCATCAACACGGTACAATTTAGACTCTAGAGGTGGCTCGACAAGCTCTCCAAGTCAATAATTCACCCTGGTGTCCAGACAGTGACGACCAGTGATCAAGAAGCAGGTGGTTCCAACCACCGTTTCCAACCGTTTTGGGTCATTATACCTGAAACACAATCACCAGTTCATCCCATATTATTAGGAGGTGAATGATAAGGTCACTTGAGGCATTAAATCCAGGAGGCAGGAGTCCTTTCTGTGGAATCCCGCCAACAATCGCCGCCAGACTCGTGTGGTAGTGCGCCCTCAACATGATGAGGGTGTCCTCTCCAGGCATTCGTCTCAGGTTACTCAAACCTGAGTAAGAAAGATGAACCACCAGAGGCGATGATCTGTTAACAGTGAGCATATTATTATCTCTGCCATTTCCGGAGAAGTCCACCAACCTAACTTGGTGGAAAGAAACGAGCGGGCAAACACACCCGTCCGTTTTAATCCAACTGTGCAGCATTCTCGTATGACAGAAACACACCAATCCCACCAGGAAATTATGGTGGATTATTATAGGAAGGCACATACACCTATTTATAAATCATCATCTAGTCATCAGGCTCATATGACTATAAACGATGAAGCCTGCCAACCCAATGTGTTTAAAACTAGTAAACAGGCACATACACCTACTTACACTCATCAATCCTGCCAGCAGCCTCGTCTACCGGTATTGAAGGAAGTTCATCAACCAAGTTTGGCAGAGTTCAATTAGCAGGAACATACACCTTCTAGTATTGATCAAGTCTACCAACAGTCTCGTTTGGTAGCACTCAGAGAAGTCATTTGGAAAGCCCCGATGACAAAATTAGAGCCGACTCAACTCTTAGCCCCAACACATTAGTATTGTCAGAACTCAGTGACAGGAAAAGGAGGACAAGAGTAGTAACACACACTTAATCCAAGAATGGAATGAACTTATATTCCCATTCTGGTAGCTGAAGTTACCAAACACATTCTAACAATGGTGAAGGAGTATAAGAAAATCCATGCTCATATTCAGGATGCCTGCTAGGATATTATAACAACTTCAGCAGCATCATAGGGAAAGAAATGTAAATATATCCCTACCAGTGGAGTGACACATCAACAGTTCACACTGGAATAGACACACACCTCTATTCTAGTCCAAGAGGGTTATGGGGCATACTCCCCCATATCATTTGGACAACCAAGTCAGGTACATACACCTGATTTGAGTGATGATAATCAGCCTAACCTGACTATTTCTCCTAAGTAGGAACATACACCTGCCCATAATAAACACTTTCTTCAACAAGTGGTTCCCAAAGTGAGTAATAATGCATCTAAGAAAAAGGATCGTTCAGCACAATCAATAAATCAAGAGCCAATCTATAATAAGGCCTTGATCGATGCTGGAGTTCTTGATGCACTCAGACAATTATCTATTGTAACACAAGATTCTACTCTCTCATTTCCCAATAATGGGAACATTAATTCCAAAGGCCTACATCAGACACATCCTCATGAAGGATTTCTTCATGACATTTCGGTCAATCTCAAAGTATCATCTTCATAAGAGAGACATGATAACCCTCTGTGTGGCCAGAATACTAAGGATCTAGAGGTTTCATATTTTGTTGTAACCCACCATGGTGGTCCTCCCCATGATGATGAATTTAGCTGAAAAATTCTTCTCCGTAGTAGTAATTCACATTTCCTGGAAAATGATCCAATAGACAATGTAGTGATGAGAAATCCCTCTTTTCTAGAGGCACGTGTAAATGTGAAGCCAGTCATGTCTGATGCTTTACCAATAGTAGGTGAAATACTTTCTCAACCAGAAGAAGGCCCGGGGTGTAATTAATTCTCCGAACCACTCCTAAGTCATGCATCTTCTAATTTGGTAAATGAATTCTCTACAAATCATGTTGAATCTGGTGAAGCATCAAGGAAGCACCAGCTCAAGACTAATCAAGTAGAATAATCTTCATCAAATGATAAAGAGGAAATGCTGAATATGAGGAAACAACTGATGAAAGGTAAAGTATCATTCATGTTTTCGCCTTTGGCTGACTCTCAGTACGAAATTTCAGAGATGTTGACGGAAGATTGTATTCCCGATATTCATATCAACATGTGGAAAACTATTTTTCAATTGAAAAAGGAAATATTACCTTATGATGTATATGAAAATCATGTTAAGATAATAGAAGGGTTACAACACAAAATTTATTTGGCCTCTCTCTCAGTTTCTTGTTATCCAAAGGCTGAAAAGCAGAAAAGATCCCTTCAGCGTTCATGCCTTGGTGCACTAAAAAGTTGCGCCAGTTAATTGCCAATGCCCCATATAGTATTCAAATCAGGGGATGGGGTGTTCATGGATCACTACATTTCAATGTACTCTCGAGCCAACAAAGCACGCAAAAAATGGTCTCATGCAATGTTATTGCCCCTGCCCGGCCACAACCAATTGGATTTCTTTGTAATCAAAGGCTCGCTCAAGAACATGCCTCAACTAGTTCTTCTCAAAATCAAGGATACAGAGAACAACTTGTCGAATTACTCTTGCATCAAGAAAATGAGAATATCAAACAAGATTCTCGTTTTGTGGGAGTGAATCATCATGTGATAGTAGTGTCAGAAATCATCCAATGGTCATTTAAGCTAGGTTATTTGAGTGGATGTAGGTTGATCCATCAATCCAATTTCCAGACTAAAGTATGCAAGATCAAAAGAGATTTTTAGAAAGTCACATATGTGGAAGCTCAAGAACCACCATAGCTTTCCAGACTGGGGACACTTTTATACCAACCCTCAGAATCAGCAAATAGGATTCAAGGAGTTGAATAGGAACAGCCCCAGTCTACTGGACTGGGGACTTTTTCAGATCGTCAATCTCTTTCTTAGAGAAATTCAGTCTTCTCTCGATTAGGGAAAAAACCCAAAGAGGAACGAAGAGATGAATTATCAGGAGATTCCCCCAAAATTACAGTTCATCAAGATGTTTCAAAGGGATCAACTCGAAAAAAGGCATTGTCTCATCAGGGACATAGAAGAAGACAATATCGCAGAAATGCTGATTGAAGAGATGCAATGCATTATGCATCAATAAATTTCATCAATGTTGTTGTTTCTAGTCCTCCAGAACATGATTCTCACTCAGAGGGATCAGATGAGGAAGTTCCTGGTCAAGAGTTTATACACACAGACACAAATAAAGAAGGTGTTCGTACATGAAATCAAAGGTTTACCTAGAATCTGAGTATACCTTCAAATAACCAACTTCCCCTCTCCAAAAGGTGTCTAACTAGGGGAAAGGAAAGAATCAGGTTACATACCCTTCCTCTGGAGAAGTCCAATCACTCTCACTAGAGAAAATATTCACACAACAAGAAGAGGAAATGAAGGAATTAAGGAGGATTAATGTAGAACTACTTCAAGGTAGTCTTCCTCCTGAGCGTGCTGGAGTCAGTCAGCCATGAGAATTTGTTGCGGTTACTGAAATGGATCAAGAGTATCCTCCTTTACCAGTACACCCTCACAGTTCTAATCCTATAGGATAGGTGAAACAACAACTGATGTTGTTATCCTCAGTGGAATTACCAGCCACCAAATCTATCCAAGCTCTAGTTATTGCACCTGCTCAAGTATAAGCTCAACCAGATGTTTCTCAAATGTTAATAACTAACAATGAGTCATTAACAGCACAGTTGGAAGCTATGGAGGGAAAGAATGCACAGATTCAACCAGAGAATAGAGCTTACCCAGAATGGGTTGATGTAATTCCTCCCCCATAAAATTTTTCAAGTACAACATTCCCAATTATTAATGGTTCGGGAGACCCATAGCAACACTTAACACAATATTTTTCTTGTTGCGATCCTATTATAGGAACCCCTTAGGAACAAGAAGTATTTAAGCTCAGGTGTTTTGTACTATCATTACAAGGGCCTGCTTTTGTCTAGTATACAAGCTTGTAATTCTGGTCAATTACCAGATGGGAGGATCTCTGTCAACGATTTCTTCTTCAATTCAGCTCAATGCTACCAAAGACAATAGTTTTTTATCTTAAAAATTGTTAGAAAAGGTAGAATGAAAGAGTTTCAGATTTCATTTCTCGCTGGAAGGGATTAACATATTCCTTAATCTTAACACTCCCTCAAGAAGAGTGGTTGAAAATATTTGGGGCAAATTTTCATGATGAATGATGCAGACCATTAATACCTGTGAAAGACTTGTGAGGGTTTTGAGACCTTACTTTGATTGCTCAGAAGATTGAATACTCCCTTACGAAGACTAAGGATAAAACTCATGTAATTCCATCACCTCCAGAAAGGAGAATGGGTAAAGAAGAGACTGCTAAAGTTACACATAACAAGCACCTGTACCTGCTTCTACTTCAAAAACATCATCTTATCGAAGGGCTCCACCTCCTAATTATCAACAAAAGAGGCCGTTTAATCAACATGATCAAAGACATCAAAGACAGAAACAATCTGAGCGTCTGAAAAGAAAATCTTACTCTTTCTGAAATGAACATGTTCCGGGTTACTTC
Source organism: Viscum album (assembly GCA_963277665.1). Classification (NCBI taxonomy): domain Eukaryota; kingdom Viridiplantae; phylum Streptophyta; class Magnoliopsida; order Santalales; family Viscaceae; genus Viscum; species Viscum album. Next base: position 514,877,508 of record OY728145.1, read on the forward strand.
ATTTCGGCTTTGGAAAATAATTTGGTTCAATTGCCAAGGACCAAAAGGCCAAACAAGGAAGGAGATGAAGACAGTACCAATTATTTCCCATTTCATCAGATGTTGGGGCATTCCATTTAGGAGTTTTTTGTCTTCAAAAACCTCCTAAAAAAGATGGTGGACTTAGGAAAAGTCAATGAGAAAGGTACTTCAGCTCGGGTAGCATGGGTTATTGCTACAAATCCAGAGGTAGAAGGCAAGTGGAAAGAAGTAAAAAATAAAAATGTGCAATAATATAATGATTGTATGGTCTCGAAAATGATCAACCAAACTCATGACATTTTTCGAATGAAAATGAAGAAACCAATTGTGTCTTCTTCTATGAATGCCACAGCAAAACCCTCTTTGTTAGAGGAAAAATCCTCAAAGCAGCGGCATAATTCGAAGAAACAGAAAAAATCAGAAGAAGATGAAATCTTGTCAAAGTCCAAAGTGTCTTGAACTCTGGGTGATTTTATGCCATTAACTTCAAAGACCTGGGCACCAACCCACAAAACGGAATAGCCTAAACGGGCTAATCAGGCAGAATCTGCATTAGATGAAGAGTTGATCTTTGGTTCTGTTAACATGATTCATTTAACATATCCTTATGCCAGTCAAATCTTTGATCATGACGAGCCTTAGTTCCCTGTATCAAACAGACAAATTAGAGGGAGTTCCAGAGGTCTGGGATACATAGGAAGATGTGGATATCCCGGAAACCACTATTCCAATTCTACCTCTACTAGAACTGTGTATGCAACAGAAACTCTTGGTAGAGCCCTTCAGTCGGCTCAACAATAACAAACAAATTCTTCCACCAAAATCAAATTCAGTCTTGGCATAGTAATTCTTGAGGATCAGTTAGAGGTTCCATTTTCATCCTCTCAGCATGTAAATAGACCTATTCGGTCGAATCTTCCAAAAACAGAAGTATTTCTAACTCCTACCCCGATTCAAGATGCATCTACTTCCAAAGCAGCAACTTCTAAGGCACCTGCGAAACCACACGTTCTTGTGGGGAAACACAAAACTTTGGAAAAAAATATGATGTGTTGAAGCATTTTCCCCAAGTATCGGCCATGTTATCAATTCTGGATGCCTTGAATCTATCCAAGGATCTTTGTGGGGGCACTCATTAATGCTTTGTCAAGTCCTCATGAGTTCAAAACTGAAATTACTACGATTGAATTATACCATGTAGAGAATAATCCTACAGAATTCCATGTAGTGATATCTTTTACTGATGAAGATGTAGATGATGTCATGCATGGACATATTAGACCGTTGTACTTATCTGGAAAGTAAAATGGTGTGGACATCCAAAGAGCTTTCATTGATAATGGTTTAGGAGTCAACCTTATCCCCATTCATACACTTCGTTTATTGGGCCTCACCGAATCTGATTTATCTCCTTCTACATTAATGTTGCAAGGATATGATAAAAATGAACAAGAACCACTAGGAGAGATTACACATAGAACTCGGTTTGAAGACCTTGTATCCAATTTAGATTTCATTGTTGTTGATCACGATACAACCTTCAATGTTTTTTCTTGGAAGACCTTGGCTACATCAACATGTGGCTATCCCTTCATCAAACAATCAATGCCTCAAATATTGTTTCAATGGTAAAATTGGGACATTGTATGGTGATAAGGCCCCATTAAAAACATGTGTATCTCAATACATTGAGGTGGAAGTCAATCTCATAGAAGGGAAGGAGAAATCCAAGACAAAGGAGGTCGCCAAAATTAATGATCCATATGGTTTGGAAAAGATTTCAGTAAACCCATTCACACATGGGAGTATAGATTATGTGTTGCCTATCATTCAAATTGACAGGATAGACCCAAATCCAAATACTCTTATGGAAACATCAATAATGTCAATTACGACAATCAAGCCAGACAACATGGGAGAAAGTGGTGATTCACCAAGCAATGATGAATGGTCAAATGAAGATGTCTTCATTTCGTCCACTGAAATCCAACAAGGCTATACTTCGCCAACCAAGCTAGAAGACGTTATAGCAATGTCAGAGGTGAATGATGATGTCGATTATCAATCCATCATCTCCTCTTTATTACCCAAAGAGGACCCTCCATCATCTATAGGGTCAAAAATGGAAGCTGCTTCTTTAAGATGTTCTAATTTTAACATCACTCTTGATCATGGAAATTCGGCTTCATCATCTACTATGCAAGTAGAAATAGAAGAAGTAACACATGTTGAAGAAGAAGATGAATATCTCAGAGATGCTCCTCTAGAATTTGAAGAGGGTATAACTACCACTATGGATGAACTCGGAGAAATAAATTTGGGTACAAAAAAAGATCCACGCCCCACTTTTATAAGTGCGGCCATGAATCCTGAAGAGAAATAAGTGTGTATTTATTTTTTAAAGAAAAATAGAGATATAATTTCTTGGAACTAAACATAAATTCCAGGGCTTGATCCTTATGTTGCTACTCATCATTTGGTTTTCCCAGAAGAAAATTGCTGATTTTAGCAAGCCGCAAGAAGAACACACCCAATTTATTCTTCCAAAATTGAAGCTAAAGTGGATAAGATTATCAAAGATAACTACTTCATAGAAGTTCAATATAACAAATTGTTGGCTAATATTGTCCTTGTGAAAAAGAATACTGGACAAATTAGAGTTTTCATTGTTTTCAGAGATCATAATCGACATTGTCCTACAGATGATTTTTCCAGTTCAGATCACACAAATCTTAATTGATGAAACAACTGGCTATGAAGAACTTTCCTTCATCGATGGATATTGTGGATATAATAAAATCAGAATTTCTCCAAGAGATATGGAATCTACAGCCTTCAGATCCCTTTAGGGTGTGTTTTTCTATTAGGTAATTCACTTTGGCTTAAATAATGCAGGCACAACATATCAGTGTGACTTACATCATATCTTCAGAACCTTTTTAGGGAAATTTGTTTAATGTTATGTAGACGATTTGGTGGTTAAATCCAAACAAATTTCTATTCACTTGGCTTATTTGGAAGTCATATTCCACAAACTTCGACAACATAATTTGAAGATGAACCCCTTGAAATGTGCTTTTGGGGTAACCTCAAGAAAATTTCTCGGCTTTGTTGTTCGCCATCGTGGTATCGAATTTGATCTTGAGAAGACAAAGTCAATCCTTGGTATGTCAACTCCTCTAAATTTGAAATAATTGAGAATACTTCAAGGAAATTTGGCCGATATTCAGCGTTTCATCGTCAATATGGCAGGAAAAAGTTTACCCTTCACCAAATTGATGAAGAATAGAGTCACCTACCAGTAGACTGATGAATGTCAAGAAGCATTTGATATCCTCATGAAATATCTCTTGAGTACACCGATATTAATGCCATCTGTTGAAGGAAGACCACATATCCCCTATGTGACAGCTTTAGAGTGATCATTGGGTGCCTTCCTTTCCCAGAAGAATGATGCTGGGAATAAAAACAACCTTAACTATCTCAGTCATACTATTCTTGAAGTAGAAACCGGATATTCAAGTATTGAAAAATGAATCCTGGCGTTAATCTTTACAGTTCAAAATTTGAGACACTACCTGTAAAATCATGAGGTGCAATTGGTATCTTGCAATAACCCTCTCAAATTCATCCATAGTCATCCAATGCTTATAGGATGTCTGGAAAGGTGGGCAGTTATTTTTCAGAAATTTGATATCCAGTATGTGTCTCAAAAGGCAATAAAGGGCCAAGCTCTGGCTGATTTATTTGTTGAACATCCTTCAGTATAAGATACATCTTCAGATATTGAACTTCCTGATGAGGATGTCTTTTCTATTCAAGATAATCTTCAAACATGGGGAATGTACTTTGATGGTGCATCCAGAAGTCCAACAGGGGGGGGAAATGGAAGATCATAAATTCAACAAGGTTGGGTTAGGAATTGTGCTTATTTCCCTGGAAAAGGCTGTATTACCCTATTCATTCACATTGTTGGGCGGTGGTACAAATAATGAAGCATAATACGAAGCTCCCATCATAGGATTGGAGTTAGCACTTCAGGAACAAGTGAATCACTTAATGGTGAAAGGTGATTCAGACCTGGAAATCAAAAAAGTCAATGGAGATTCTGAAATTAGAAAAGTATATTTAATCCCTTTGTATGATTAATTCAGAGAGTTAATGGTGGAATTTTCTTCAAAATAGACATTTTTTTATGTCCCGCGATCATAAAATGCTCAAGATGATGCATTGTCTAATATAGCTACAACTCTAGAAAAACCAAATCAGGATGAGACAATCATCAGTATTGCCCACAATCACACAATTTCACCTTATGATCAAACCAAAACAGAGGAAATCAATGAAATTAGTCCCATTTTTGAACCATATGGTCATACCATAGGATATATGACACCTATCTGGGAATACCTTCAAAATGGAACACTTCCCCCTGATAAAGTTGAGAATAAACAAATCTGGCGACATGTAGTCAATTTTACTCTTTATGATAGCCCAGATCACCTAGAGAAAATTCTCTATAAAAGAGGTTTTTATGGAATTCTCTTCAGATGCATTGACGGTGAAGAGACTATGGATGTCATGAAAGAAGTTCATGCATGAGTCTGTGGTGCCCATGTTGACGCTCCTTTCCATCACAGAATCTAACGAATGAAAAAGGGAAATACCTGAACACAAAGTGATGTATCCTTTGAAGAAACATCCGAACATTTCAATGACATGAAGAGTGATTTTTTTACGCTTGGGTTGCACATGTTTTATCATGGCCGTGCAAGTACACTTCCACGCCTCATATTGGTCGCATAGGTGACTTTCGCGCCCTAAGTTATTTTCACCCACGGTCTTCAAAGGCCTATAAATACCCCCTGTGGGCCCCCCATTTCGAGGAGGAAAAATCCTGAAACGTAGATTTGAGCTCTTGGCACCCTAGTCTCTTCTCAAAACCTTCCAAACACTTCTAAGGTAATTTCTTTCCTAGAACGGAAGATCTAAAAAGGGTGAACAAGGCCTAAGTGTTGAAATTCATCAACACCTGCGCACCTAAGTATCTAACCCACTAGGGAATTGAAGACAATTTTGTGTTGCCTTATCCCTTCAACAGAACTTTTATGCCACTCATTTAAAGGTCTTTTGGGATAATACTAAGGGCTTGAGCCAAGCCTCTCCCAAGTATTACCCTATGGGTTAACCATCGTTCATGTACACCTGTGTCACGTAGGTATACCTACGCGACCATGACCTGCGCGCCCAAACAGGACCTGGGTGCATACCTTATTTTTTGGTACCCCTCCTATCAATTCATCTCTTTTCTTAAAATCCACCTCTCCTCTTCATGATTTAGCCTTCATAATCCTCTTCAAATCCATTTATGGCATGATTCCTTTGTTGGCTTCCTTATCTGAAAGGAATTCTGTGGAACATCTCTCAAAACCTAGTGATTTAGATATATTTATGTCACTAAGGTTATAGATTTCATTCATTCAACCTCATCCTTTAATATGAGAAGATTTAATGGGCATACTCTTTAGGAGTAGGCACCAAGTCCCCTATTCATGGGCATCCTTTTCAAGGGTAAGCCCCAATCATAATTTCCTATCCTAGGACTCCTTTAAAAGAATAATCCACGGTCATAATTTCCTAACCTGTGCCTCCTTTTCAGTAGTAATCCCCAGTCCAAGTTCCCAAATATGGACATCCTCTATCTCAAGAGTAAGCACCAGTCATAATTTCTCTTAACCAGTCTTAACTTCTTTTGATTTGGGCTTCCATGTCAGGAATAAAACCCAATCAAAATTCCCCTCTTAATTTGGGCATCCCCCTCAAGAGTAAGCCCCAATATAGAGAATCCAAATCACCATAAATCACATATACCATTATGGACCTTGTTTCTGGGCATCTTCTCTAAAGTAATCCCTGATCTTTATCTATTCGGGAAATCATACAAACATAAGCCACATAACATTACTTGTGACTGCATCTTTCATGGAACCAATTTTCAGGTTTACTGATGCCATTTGTTTCTCAAACCTACCATGAATCACATGAGCTTAGAGAGTAAATGTAACCATGACACAACTCTTTGGGATGTTAATCATACGTAAGCTCTACAATTCCCAACCGAACTACGTGGACTTTGATCTCTACCTTAAAAGTGGATTACGTAGGAAGCCTTTATGAGGTTCAATCCCATCACCCATTAATTCTAATCCATCCCATATGATGTTAAACTATATATTAATTCCGAAAATAAGTGGGTTATGATTCCATTTCTAACAAGGAAACGTAGGTAGCCCATCTACTAGTACGATCCCAACTCTAAATTACTCCATGTCCTCCTGAACGACAATAAACTTCAAGTACCCCACTGACTGGATTTAAAACCAGTATGGTTATCATAATGACCAATAGATATTTATATAATGTGTTGAAGGATACCATAGATTAAGAATCTCTTAAAAATACATATGATTCACTATCGATGAAGAACCTCAAATACATATAAATTATTCTCTAAATCTTATACATATAAATAATTGATTCTCAGATCTTAAGGAAAGGTCATTTTGAAACCTGGTAGTGGAATAAGGATTCACGAACATAACATAAATCTATAAAGAGAGTCCCGGAGTAGAAAATGATTCCCCCAAAAGGTTTGATGAGTCTGAGCTCCCATCATCTCGACCAATGCAAATTCATAAGCCTCATCGGTCCACAACTAATGAGCACCTACCTTTGGAATGTAGGTCAAATGGATATAGAATCATTAGATGTTTCCTGTTCTATGAATAAACCTGTTAGAAACCAATTGAATTGTCTGAACCTTAAAAAAAGGTCATCCCCATTTCCAGAGGAAACAAAAAATGGTGAACCCGACGTGAATCCTTACCCAAGTTAAAATGATGTTTTGGTTATTTGTTAGGCCCCTATTTAAACTCATTGAGAGGGCCAACAAAACAATCAATAAAATATGTCCTCATCCAAAAGATATAGTGGCCGAACTTATCTTGATTATGATTGTAATATCAAACATGCACTCTTTTCAAAGATCTTCTGCGTTATAGAAATGTCTTCTCTTAAGTCCATAGCTGTCAATACCTATGCTGCTACTTTTGGGGGATATTTGTCCGATCTGAGGACGACATCACCTACTCAATGTCTTCAATGCGAGGTATCAAATGCACTGGTTAAGGAATACCGTCATCCCAGTACCATTCCCACTCTGGAGGCCGCTCGACAAGCCCTCTAAGTCAATAATTCACCCTGGTTGTTCAAACAACGATGACCAGAAATCGAGAAGCATGTGGTTCCAACCACTATCTCTAACCGTTTCGGGTCGTTATCCCTAGAATGCAACAACTAGTCCTTCCCATATTATGAATAGGTGAATGATAAGGTCACTCAAGGCCTTAATTCAAGGAGGCAAGAGTCCTTCATGAGGGCTCCCACCAACATCCACCGCCAGACTCGTGCAAAAGTGTGCCCTCAACATGATGAGGGTGTCATCTCCAGGAATTCAGCTCATGTTCCTCAAACCCGAGTAGGCAAGCCAAAACACCAGAGGCGACGACTGGCCAACATTGAGCAGGTTGTTATCTCTGCAATTTTCGGAGAAGTCCTCCAACCTAACATGGTGGAAAGAAACAAGCGGGCACACACACCTGTCCATTCTAATCCTGTTGTCCAGTAGACTCGTCTGTCAGCAACACACCAATCCCTCCAAGAAATTCTGGAGAAGTATTATATGCAGGCATATACACCTGTTTATAAATCATTTTCTATTCAGCAGGCTCTTATGACTACATACGATGAAGCTTGCCACCCAATGTGTTGACAACTAGTAAACAGGAACATACACCTACTTACACTCATCAATACTGCCAGTAGCCTCGTCTTCCATTATTGAAGGAAGTTCATCAACCATGTTCAGCGGAGTGCAATCAGCAGGAACATACACCTGCTAGTGCTGATCAGGCCTACCAACAGTCTCATTTTGTAGCACTCGAAGAAGTCAGTCGGAAAGCCCCGACAACAAAATTGGAGCAGACTCAACTCTCTTCCCTCAAACATAAGTTCTATCAGAACTGACTGACAGGAAAAGAAGGATAGGAGTAGGAACACACACCTACTCCAAGCATGGAATGTATTTAAATTCCTGTTCTGGAAGATGAAGTCACCAAGCACATTCTGACAATGGTGATGGAGCAGAAACATATCCATGCTCATATTCTGAATTCCTTCCAGTATATTATAACAGCTTTAGCATCATCACAGGGATAAAAATGAAAATCTATCCCTACCAGTGGAGTTACACATCAACAGTTCACTCCGGAACAGTCACACACCTTTGTTTCAGTCCGAGAGGGTTGTGTTTCATACTACCCCATGTCATACGAAAAACCAGGGCAGGCACATACACCTGATTTGAGTGGAGATAATCAGCCTAACATGACTATTTCTTCTCATAAGGCACATACACCTACCCATAATAACCACATTCTTTAAAAAGTGGTTTCCAAAGTGAGTAAGAAGTCGTCCAAGAAAAAGACCCATCCAGCAAAATCAAGAAATCAAGAGCCAATCTATAATAGGGCCTTGATCGATACTGGAGTTCTTGATGCACTCAGACAATTATCTTTTGCAAATAAAGATTCTCCTCTCTCAGTTCCAAATAGTGGAACATTAATTCTGAAGGTCTTCATCATACACTTCCTTATGAAGGCTTCCTTCAGTACATTTCAGTTGATCGTGGAGTATCATCTTTATATGAGAGCCACAATAACCCTCTACGTGGCTAGAAGATCAAGGAGAAAAATGTTTCATATTTTGCTGTAACCCACCATGGTGGTCCTACCCGTGATGATGAATTTAGCTATGAAAGTCCTCTCCGCAGCAGTAATTCACATTTCCTTGAAAATGTCCAATGGAAAATGTAGTAATGAGAATGCCCTCTTATCTTGAGGCACTTGAAAATTTGAGTCCAGTCATGTCTGTTGCTTTACCAATTGCAGGAGAAATACTTTCTCAACTAGAAGATAGCCTGGGGTGTAGGTCATTCTCCGAACCACCACTGAGTCATTCATATTCTAATTTGGTAAATTAATTCACTACCAATATTGTTGAATCTCATGAAGCAACAAAGAAGCACCAGCTTTGGTCTAATCAGGTAGAAGAATCTTCATCAAATGATAAAGAGGAAATGATGAATATGAGAAAAAAACTGACAAATGATGATGTACCAGTCATGTTTTGGCCTTTGGATGACTCTCATTATGACATTACAGAGATGTTGATAGAAGATTCTATTCATGATATTTATCTCAACATGTGGAAAACTGTTTGTCAATTGAAAAATAAAATATTATCTTACGATGAATATGAAAATCATGTCAAGATAATATAAGGGTTACAACACCAAATTGATTTGGCATCTCTCTCAGTTTCTCGATATCGGAAGGCTGAAATGTAGCAGAGAGCCCTTCAACATTCATGCCTTGGCGCACTACGAATGTTGAGCCAGTTAATTTTTAATGCCCCATCTGCTATTCATATCAAGGGATGGGGTGTTCATGGAGCACTATATTTCACTATACTCTCCAATCAACAAATCTCACTGAATGAGGTCTCATGAATGTTATTGCCCATGGCCAGCCATAGCCAATTGGTTTTGTTTATAATCAAATGCTTGCTCAAGAAAAGACCCCAAATAGTTCTTCTCAATGTCAGGTATACAGAGAACATGTTGTTGAATTACTCTTGCATTAGGAAAATGAGAATGTTGAACATGCTTCTCGTTTAGAGCATGCACATCATTAGGTGATAGAAGTGTCAGAAATCATCCTACGTTCATTTGAACCAGGTGATTTGAGTGGATGTAGGTTAATGCATCTAGAAAATTTCTAGACTAAAGTCCCCAATATCAGGAGAGATTTTAATAAAGTATCAGATGTAGCAGCTCAAGAGCCACCCTATCTTGCTAGACTAGGGACACTTTTAGCTCAACCCTCGGAATCAACAAACAGGATTTGAGGAGTTGAGCAGAAATAGCAGAAACAGCCCCAGTCCACTGGAATGGGGACTTTCTCAAATACTCAATCTCTACCTTAGAGAAATTCAGTCTTCTCTCGATTAGGGAAGAAGCCCCAAGAGAAATGAAGAGCCAAATTATAAGATGATTCCCTCCAAATTACGGTTCATCAAGAAGTTCCTTCGGGATCAACTCAACAGAAGACAATGTCTCATTAGGGACATGGAATAAGAAAATATCGCTAAAATGCCGATAAAAGAGATGCAATGTGTTATGAATCAATAAATTTCACCAATGCCATTATTGCTGATCCTCCAGAACATGAGGATCATTCAGAAAGATCAGACAAGGAAGTTCCTTCTGAAGAGGTTGTGCACAGAGAGGCAAATGAAGAAGGTGTGTGTACAAAAAATCAAAGGCATACCTAAAATCTGGATATTACTTCAAATAACCACCTCCCCCCTCTTTGAAAAGAATCCAAAAAGGGAAAAGGGAAGAATCAGGTTATATACCCATTCTCTGGAGAAGGCCAACCACTCTCTCTAGAGCAAAGATTCGCACAACAAGAGGCGAAAATGAAGGACATAAGGAGGTTGAATGCAGAACTATTTCAAAGTGGTCTTCCTCCTAAGAATGTTGGAGTTAGTCAGCCAAGGGAATTTGTTGCGGTTAATGAGATGGATCAAGAGTATCCTCCTTTACCAGTACAACCTCAATGGTCTAATCCTATGGGTCAGGTGCAACAACAACCGGAAATACTACCATCAGTGGTAGTCCCGGTCACCACACCAATCTATGAGCTAGTTATTGCACCTACATAGGTCCAAGCTCACCTGGATGTTTCTGAAAAATTAATGACTATTATTGAGTCATTAACATGCTGGTTGGAATCTTTGGATGGAAAGCATGCACTGGTTCAACCAGAAAAGAGATCTTAACTTGAATGGGTTGATGCAAATCCTCCCCCATCAAATTTTTCAAGTACCACGTTTCAAATATTTAATGTTTCGGGAGACCCAGAGAAACACTTAACACATTTGGTTTCTCATTGCGATCCTATGATGGGAACCCCTCAGCAACAAGAAGCTGTTAAGCTCAGGTGTTTTGTACAGTCATTACAAGGTCCTGCTTTTGTCTGGTATACAAGCATGAATCTTGGTCAATTACCGGGTGTGAGGATCTCCGTCAATGATTCCTTCTTCAATTCAGCTCAACTTTTCCAAAGACAATAGTTTTTTATATTTCAAATTGTAAGAAAAGGGAGAATGAAAGGGTGTCATATTTCATTTCTCACTAGAAGTGATTAACATATTCCCTGAGTTTAGCACTCCCTCAAGAAGAGTTGTTGCCAATCTGTGTGGCAAATCTGCTTGATGAATTAAGCACACCATTGAGCCTAATGAAATACATAGGAGGGTTTCGAGACCATACTTCAATCGCTCAACATATTGAAGACTCTCTTATAAAGAGTAAGGATAAAGCTCGTGTAAATTCCATCAGCTCCAGGAAGGAGAATGGGTAAAGAAGAGACTGCTACAATTACACTTAAACAATCACCTATACCTGCTTCTACTTCAAAACCTTCATCTTATAGAAGTACTCCACCTCCATAGAATCAACAATAGAGGCCTTTTCATTAATATGATCAAAGAGATCAAAGAAAAAACAATTTGAGGATCTAAAGAGCAATTTTTACTCTTTCTGAAATGAACAAGTTCTTGGTTACTTCATTTCGGATCTGGAAAAAAATTTGGTTCAATGGCCAAGGCCTAAAAGGCCTAAAAAGGAAGGAGATGAAGACCATACCAATTATATCCAATTTCACCAAATGTGGAGGCATCCCATTCAGGAGTGTTATGTCTTTACAGACCTCCTGGAAAAGATGGTGGACTCGGGACAAGTCAAATTTAATGGTTCTTTAACTCAAGTATCATGTGTTACTGCTACAAATCCAGAGGAAGAAGGTGAGTGGCAAGAATTCAAAAAAAATGTGCAGAAATATGATGATTGGATGGTCAGAAAACCAATCAACCAAACTCATGCCATTTTGCGAACACAATTGAAGAAACCAATTGTGTCTTCTTCTATGAATGCCACAGCAAAACCCTCTTCATCAGAGGGAAACTCCTCTATGAAACGGCATAATTCAATGAAAGAGGAACAATCAGAAGAAGATGAAATCGTGTCGAAGCCCAAGTTGTCTTTGACTCTGGAAGAATTTATTCCATCTACTTCAAAGCCGTGGGCACCGCCCTGCCAAAAGGCATAGCCTAAATGGGATAATCAGGCATAATCGTCATCAGTTGAAGAATTGATAGTTAATTCTGTTAACATGATTAATTTAACAGATCCTTATGCCAATCACATCTTCAATCTTGATGAGCTTGAGTTCACTTTATCGAACAGAGTAATTAGAGGAAGTTCTAGAGGTTTGGGATACAGAGGAAGACGATTATATCCCAGAAACCACTATTCCAATTCCACCCCTTCTTGAACTATGTATGTTGCAGAAACCCATGGTAGATCCCTTCAGCGAGTTTTGCAAGAACAAGAAAATTCATCCACATAAGGCAGATTTAGTCCTAGTACAGTTATTCTGGAGGATCAGTTATAGGTTCTACCTTCTTCCTCTCAACAAGTAAATAGACCTATTCGATCTGATCTTCCAAAGCCAGGAGTATTTCCAACTCCTACCCCGATACAAGATGCATCTACTTCCAAAGAATCAATTTCTAAATCACCTGTGAAACCCCATGTTCCTATTGGGAAATGCAGACCATTGGATCAAAAATATGATGTCTTGAATAATTTGGCCCATATACCAGCCAAGTTATCAATTCTGGATGCCTTGAATCTATCCAAGGATCTTCAAGAGGCACTCGTTGAGACATTTTCATGTCCTTAGGAGTTCAAAAATGAAATTATTACGGCTAAAGACTATCATGTAGTGAATAATCCTGCAGAATTCCATGTAGTGATATCTTTTATAGAATAAAATGAAGATGATGTCGTGGATGGAGTTATAAGACCTTTGTATTTATCTAGAATGGTCAATGGTGTGGACATCCGAAGAGATTTCATTGATAATGGTTTAGGATTCAACCTCATACCCATTCATACACTTTGTCGATTGGGCCTCACAGACTCTAATTTATCTCCTTCTACTCTGATGTTGCAAGGATGTGATAAAAATGCACAAGAACCACTGGGTGATATTACAATAAGAACTCAGTTTGGAGACATTGTATCCAATTCATATTTCATGGTTATTGATCACGATAAAGCCTTTAATGTTTTGCTTGGAAGACGTTGGCTACATCAACATGCATTTATCCCTTCATCATACCATCAATGTCTCAAATATTGTTTCGATCGTCAATGTGGGACATTGTATGGTGATAAATCCCCCTTTAAAACAGGTGAATATCATTACATTGTTGCAGAATTCTATCACATAAAGGGTAACGAGAAATCCACAATATGGGAGGTTACCAAAGATAATGCTCCATATGGTTTGGAAAAGATTCCAGTAAACCCATTCACACATGTGAGTACAGATTATGTGTTTTTTATCAGTCAAATTGATAGGATATACCCGAATCCAAATATTTTTCTTGAAACTTCCATAATGTAAATTATGGAAATCAATCCAAAGAGCATGAGAGATGTTGGTGATTCACCAGGAAATGATGAAATCTCAAATGGATATGTCTTCATTTCATCTGCTTTATTCCAGCAAGTCTATACTTTTCCATGCATGCCAGAAGAAGTTATAGCAATGTCAGAGGTGAACGATGATGTTGATTCTCAATCCCTCATCTCCTCTTTATTACCCAAGGAAGGCCCTTCATCATCAATAGGGTTAGAAATGGAACCCTCTTCTTCAATATATTCAAATTTTAACATCTCTCCTGATCATGGAAATTCTGCTTCATCATCTACTATGCAAGTGGAAATAGAAGAAGTAACACATGTTGAAGAAGAAGAGGAAGATCTCAGGGATGCTCCTCCAACATTTGAAGATGGTATCTCTACAACTGTGGATGAACTCAGAGAAATAAATCTGTGTACAAAAGAAGATCCATGCCCCACTATAATTAGTGCAGTCATGACACTTGAAGAGATAGAAATGTATATTTCATTTTTAATGAAAAATCGAGATATATTTTCTTGGAATTATACAGAGATTCCAGGGCTAGATCCTAATGTTTCTACTCATCGTTTGGGTTTTCCATATGAACATCGAGTATTTAAGAAAGCCGCAAGAAGAACACACCCAACTTATTCTTCTAAATTGAAGCTGAAGTGGATAATATTATCAAATCTAAATCCGTCAGAGAAGTTCAATATCCCAAATGGTTCGCTAATATTGTCCATGTGAAAAAGAAGAATGGATAAATTAGAGTTTTCATTGATTTCAGATTTCTTAATCGTCATTGTCCTAAAGATGATTTTCCAGTTCCGATTACAAAACTCTTGATTCATGAAACAGCTGGCTATGAAGCACTATCCTTAATGGATGGATATTCCGGGTATAATCTTATCTAAATGGCTCCAGAAGATGAAGAATCTACAGCTTTCAGAGCCACTCAGTGTGTGTTTTTTTATCGAGTAATGCCCTTTGGCCTGAAGAATGCAAGCGCAACATATCAACATGCCATGCACCGTATCGTCAAACACTTTCTAGGGAAATTTGTTGAATGTTATGTGGATGATTTGGTGGTTAAATCCAAAAAATGTTCTAATCACTTAGAAAATTTGGATTTCATGTTCCACAAACATTGACAACATAATTTGAAGATGAACCCCTTGAAATGTGCTTTTGGGGTAACCATAGAAAAATTTCTTGTCTTTTTTGTACGCCATCAAGGTATCGAAGTTAATCATGAGAAGACAAAGTCAATCCTTGGTATGTCACCTCCTCGTAATTTGAAATAATTGAGAGGACTTCAAGGAAACTTCTCATATATTCAGCATTTCATCGCCAATCTGGCAGGAAAAGGTTTACCCCTTACCAAATTGATGAAAAAGGGAGTCACTTAGCTGTGGCCTGAAGAATGTCAAGAGGAATTTGATATTATCAAGAAATATCTCTTGAGTCCACCAATATAAATTCCACCTTTTGAAGGAAGACCACTTATCCTCTATGTGACAGCCTTAGAGCGATCATTGGGTGCCTTCTTTGCCTAGAAGAATGATGCTGGGAATGAAAACAACCTCTACTATCTCAATCGGACTATGCTTGAATCAGAAACCCGATATTCAAGTATTGAAAAGTGCTACTTGGCATTAATCTTAGCTGTTTAAAAGTTAAGACACTGCCTGCAACATCATGAGGTCTAATTTATTTCTTTCATTAACCCGCTCAAATTCATCCTTAGTCATCCAATGCTTACAAGACGTCTGGAAAGGTGGGAAATTATTTTGCAGCAATTTGATATATAGTATATGTCTCAAAAGGCAATAAAGGGCCACGATCTGGCTGATTTCCTTGCTGAAAACCCTTCAGAGGATAATACATCTTTAGATATTGATCTTCCCGATGAAGAAGTCTTTTCTATTCAAGATAATCTTCAAACATGGTAAATGTACTTTGATGGTTCTTCCATAAGTCCGATAGGGAAGAAAATGGAAGATCCTGAATTCAACAATGTTGGACTAGGAATTTTACATATTTCCCTGAAAAAGGTAGTGCTACTTTATTATTTCTAATTTTTGGGAGGTGGTACAAATAATGAAGCAGAATATTATGCTATCATCACAGGATTTGAGTTGGTTCTTGAAGCACAAGTGAATCACTTAAAAGTAAAATGTGATTCAGACCTGGTAATCAAACAAGTCAATGGGGATTATGCCATCAGAAAATAAGAGTTAATACCTTTGTATTATTACGTCAGAGATTTAATGGTGGAATTTCCTTGAGAACCGAAATTTTCTTATGTCTCACGATCACAAAATGCTCAAGATGATGCATTGGCTAATATAGACACAGATCTAGTAGATCCAAATCGGTATGATACAATCATCAGTATTTCCCACCTTCGTACAATTTCACCTTATGTTCAAGCCAGAACAGAGGAAATCAATGACATTAGTCCCATTCCTGAACTATATGGTCATACTACTGGATTGATGACACCTATCAGGGAATACCTTAAAAAGGGAAAACATCCACCTGATAGAGTCGGGGAAGAAAAAATCTGGCAAAGTGTGGTCAGTTTTAGTCTTTATGATAGCCCAGATCACCTAGAGAAATTTCAATACAAAAGAGGTTTTCAGGGAGTTCTCTTTAGATTCATTGATGGTGAAGAGACAATGGATGTCATGAAAGAAGTACATGTCGGAGTCTATGGTGCCCATCAGTCCGGACATAGACTATGTGATCAAATTCAAAGGCATGGATACTTTTGTCGTTTAATGATACAAGATTGTGTTGATTTCACAAAGAAGTGTCATTTTTTCCATGTACATTCCAACTACATTCATCAACCCCCTGAGATTCTTCATACAGCTAAATACTCATGGCCATTTTCCACATGGGGAATGGATGTAGTAGGTCGTTGTCCTTCAGCTACATCCAAGCAGTTTAAGTACATTCTTACTACTACTGACTTCTTTTCAAAATGGAAAGAGGCAATACCTCTCAATGAAGTTAGTTCTAAAACCATTGTTAGCTTCATCAAGTCTAACATCATTACCAGATTTGGTGTCCCTCATACCATATTGACGGAATATGGCACCAACTTCTGTTCATCCGAGGTAAGGAAGTCATATCAAGAATACAACATCAAATCCAACCATTCCTCTCAGTATCAAGCCACATCCAATGGACAAATAGAATCATTCAACAAGACTCTTTCAAACAAACTGAAAAATATGGTGGATAAAGATAAGAAATCATGGCCTGACAAACTCTTTTATGCATTATGGGCTTATCAGACCACCACCCACACTACAACGCGGTCAACTCCATATTCATTGTTATATGGAACATAAGTAGTCTTTCCCATTGAAGTACAATTACCCTCACTCAGGGTAGCCATTTGTGATCAGTCATCAGTGGATGAAGAATCTCAAAAGTGATTGGATGAATTGGAATGATTAGACAGGAAAAGTTTGTGAACCTTGCACTAATTGGAAGTCTATCAGAATCGAATAGCATGAGATTTAAATAAAAAAGTTCATCTTCGTTCATTAATTCAGGGAGAATTGGTATTGGTTCTTGGAACTCCAATGATACCAGGAAAGAAACCTCCAAATCTGGAGACCAAATGGGAAGGACCTTATTCAATACATAAGGTATACTCCAATGGAGCTTATTCTTAAATCACAATGGATGGAGAACTCATCACTACTCCAACCAATGCCAAATTTCTGAAGAAGTATTTTGTATAATACAAATACATCTCATGGTCCATTCATATGACCTTAAAATATTTTCACATACATCCAACATGACGTTAAACTGTGTCGTCCTATATATATAATGTTAAACTATACAAACCTTCTTAAGTCATTACTGCATGACATTAAACTTCACAGTCCCTTCTTCATCTAACATGACGTTAAACTGTGATGTCCTAGCTACATGACACTAAACTGGATAAAAGTCCCTTAAGTCTTGAAAGACATTAATTTGCATAATCTTCGGTTCATGAATATGACCTTAAACTATTTTCACTATCGTCCAACATGACGTTAAACTGTGAAAAAGTCCCTAATACGTCCATCATGATGTTAAACTATGTCCACTTTCGTCCTTACTTCTTGACATTAAACTGAACAGTCCCCCATTCATCCAAGATGACATTAAACTATATTATCCCCATAATCTTAGCTATAAGATGCTAAACTGTACATCACCCTTATTGTCCAAAATGATGAAAAATTGTGTTCATGTCCAACATGACGTTAAACCGTGTCATATATTTGTCCTAAATGATGCTAAACTATAATGCTCATTCATCCTACATGATGTAAAACAGAACAAAGACCCTTAATACGTCCTACATGACATTAAACGGTGCATCGTTAGGGTTTTTGCTACCTCTTGTTTCTCACACCGAGTATGAATCACGTGATCTTAGAGTAAACATCAACCATAACACCCTCTGTGGGATGCTAACCATGTGTATTCCCAACACCATTTTTTAGGTTGTTGTCTTCAAGAACAACTTGATCACCAATTCATTGTTCAATCAAACTATGCAGACTTTGATCCTTGCCTTCTAGGCTGGGTAGGTAGGCAACATCTTGAGGTTCAAGCCCAAAACCAATCTCTTCACATCGGTTCACCTCTATCTCTTATGATGTTGATCTGTTAAGAATCCCTAGAACCAATACTTTTTACATTGGCTGACCATCGTCCTTGCTATATAATGTTAAACTATTCGAACTTTTGTCTTCTATGACAACAGACTAGAAAATTATTTGACACCCTTACCTTAGAGAGAATCATTATTTACATTGATCTCCAATCATGTTATATTCTAAAGACTACGTGCATACATGGCAATGCCTGAACCTTTTATCTTGGGTCAAACCATCATTGCACTAAATTCCCCTTCACCCTTCACTTGTATGAACCAAATCTATTCAGAAGGTATATCCAGAACTATGTTTGTCTTGATTCCAATCCTTATGGGATATGTATGAACATTCGAGCATCCCTCGAATCCAGCCCCAAGTCTTTGGGCCTAACCCCGAATTTCACTTTCAGTCCCTTTGCTGAAAAGTTCCCTTGTGAAAACATGAATGTTGTATTAAAACCATGGTCTTCAATCACATTAGTTTTATAACAAACACACACTGTGTATTCCTTATAATGGTGTGAGTTCTATAACCCTAAACTAAGATCTTCTACACTCTCATCCCATATGTCGTTAAACTGTATTTCAAGAAATACGTTTGGCATGATTCCCATCCTTATGGGATACATGTTGAAGTCCAGCACCTCAATTCAGGACACAACCACAACATAATTATGGTTATTATTGGTCTGTGTATCTCTACATGCATTGAACAATTCCCATTTTTATGTGTCATACTCTTAATCTTAAATACTTACCAATCACCATAATTCTTATTTCTTAACATCTAGTCACAAAATTTTTGGTACTTGAGAGTTATTTTTCTGGACTATGCAGCACGTTCCCTTAGGTGGCCTTGCATAAACAGTCTATATAAATTACTTTTCAGCCAAAAGATTCTATTATTTAACTATGAAACCAATTCCCTTAGGTGGCCCTGCATAATTCAACACCCCAACATATTTGTTAAATATTGGTAACTTCATACTTAGGAGAAAAACCTGTTTTGTCTTTATTGGTCTTAATGATAATATATATGGATCCGCAAAAAATATTCATCCTTAACATATTTATCCCACAATATTTTTCATGATCTGAAAGTATTAAAGTCTATGGTTTATATTTTCTTTCCCTATGTTTGGGTCAGACCTTCGTAGGAGTAACATTCATCCAATTCTTTGATAATCTTGATTGGAAATATCATCTCCATATTAAATTACCTCTTTCCATGAAACAGACTCTGTTCTATGGAAAATTTTAATCTCCATAAACTTTCACTGGATTTTTAGCAATAGAAAGCTAAAATTTCTGAGAGTTCTTTTCCTTGACAGTTCAGCACATGTCCTTCGGTGGCCTTGCATAAACAGTCTACATAAAACACCTGTCAGCCAAAAGATGCTATTATTTGACTATGCATCCAATGCCCTTAGGTGGCCCTACCTAATTCAACCCCCTAATGGGTTTGTTAAATAGTATTAACTTCATTCTTGGTAAATACATTTTCTAATGGCTTTTAGCCCTTTTCTCATATCATTCCTCATATTCAAAATGAGTTTAGTCATAGTTTACATGTTTTCCCCCATACATGAATGTGGTAATATTTTTTCAAATAAAATATCAAGGAATTGAGTTAATTTTAATCCATTCGGTCAAAGATATTTCGATCTTAAACAATAACCTTTTTATGTATGACATGCATGACTTTAAACTGCCAACAAAAGATAAGGTAATTATGAACAAAATCAATTCCCATCTCACTAAACATACATTTTTTATGATTGAGGTAATATTGAGAAATAAAAAGATTCAAATTTTGTAGGGTTATTTATAATAATCCTAGAAAAAATGAAACAATCCTTACTAGGACCATTGGCATAGGTAAAATTTAAATCAGGTAGCGAAAGAAGGAATGAAAAAATGATTGAAGATGAAAGTGTCTTTCATTGATGCACAATAGTTAGAAGGATGTCTACAGACTTGAGTCTCTTCTCTTTTCCAAGAATTACAAAAGGCTATCAACATAAATCATTATTTGGTTTATGACATCTCAAGCTTCATCATCAACTACTTGAAGCTCATGCACTCGAACAGCTTGACTCTTTTCAGCTTGATGGAGTGCTTTCTTGGCATCTGCAATGGCTTTCATACCATTCGTTTAAACTCCTTCTGGTGAATTGTTAAGCTGTTCAAGTTCCCTAGTAACAACATCTAACTATTGCTAAAGGTGCATCTAGTGGAAAAATTTATCCTTTATTTTATGCATCAGCTCCTTCAACATGGCAGCATCATTATCATCAGCTCGGGAAACCGCAGCCTCAAATTCACTGATATTGGATGACAACCTGAACCTGGTAAATTCATGATGGTACTTCTGCTCCTTCTCCCTTATTAAGATGACTTGTTTTAAAACGGCATGGATCTATTGATATCCAAAACCGCCAAGTCCCAACATTAAAAACATGGATGACAGTCAGGGGATCTTCGACGACAGCTCTTCAAGAAGCACTTCAGATATGATCTTCCATATGTATTGTCAAGCCTTCGATTGTGAAAAATTGGAGTGCCTTTTGTACCTCCAAGTCTGACTCATCATCACTATCACAAGGAGGAATATAATCTGGGATTAATGTACTTAGAGAAGTTCCATGTTCTTCTCCTACCCCTTGACCATTGTAAATTCTATTCCCGTTGGGACGGAGGATGAGGATTTACCTCCAAATCTATCCACTGAAATTGACGACCCTTCATAGTCAATTGAATGTTTTTGGTTAGTTTCAAAGGATAAAAAAAGTTGATTGGTAATATTGAAAATTAAGTACAGCCACAAATATTTTTATCTCTTACCCAACTGCAGATCAGAAATAGGAGAAGGATCCTCTCTGTCTTTCCTAGCATCAACAAGATCTTCAGGACGAGTTTGAGAAAGCTCTTTCAGGTTCAGATCTACTTGATCCACTTTCTATACAATAGTAGGGTTATCTGTACGCCCATAAGGCATTGGCAGTTCGGCATCTTGTTCATATGGAAGTGCACATTTGAACCAATCATGGTCAGAGATGTAAAATGAAGTTATTTTAACAGGATGAAGGATAACACTCACGTCCAAAATCATCTAAATTACATGGTAATTTAACATGATCTAACAAATCTTAAAAAGATTTTCCAAGTTCCATCATTTCATGCAATGTTATCTCAGATTCTTGGTTAGTCTCACGAGTGGGAGAATTCGATATGTTTTCATGGAAACCTCCATGTTGTGGACTATGAACCTGGACAGCGTCTTCAGATAAAATTGCAACATCAGTTGCAGTGGCCGCTAATTGTTCCGGTGCTGGGGATGAACCTAACGTTTCATAGAATGGAAGTCAGTTGATGTTTACATTCAACATATTATGAATCATTGTTAATTTACCTGAAGTAGGCTCTTCTATCATTGCAACAGCAGTAGGAGGGATACTGGGAACAAACGCTAGATCTTCTCCAAGATCATCCAAGTCATCCTGAACTTGTGATTGTTCACCATCACCATCTGTCATCCTCAAATGAGGGTCAGTCCTCTCCCTCAGAGGCGAAATTGAAGAAGCCCCTGCAATCCCAAGAAGTATGTTCAATATTTTCAGGGGTTAAGACTCATGACTATCTGAAGGACATACCACTACTGATGAAGCGTTTAGCTGTGGACTTATTCATTCAATGCCTTTGCTTATTTGGACTCTTAGGAGTGTTGACAACATCATATCCAAATACAGGAATTGGAAAATGAAAAGACATGTCTAACTCCTCCTCCATGTCTTGCTGGCCTGGAGATATCTTTCCCGGATCACGAGTAGATTCATTATCCCTAATGGAAGTACCACTAGGGCTATACAATGGTGAAGGAACCTCATTAGTTCCTTTCTTTGAAAACTGCAGGATGAAGAAAGTAATTTCCTTGAATAACAAGGCTTTGACTGAAATCAATTTGAAATGAAAATAAGGAAAGAAACTTACATATTCAGGAGCCACGTAATCATGCCACTCCTCATCTCCAGAACCACCAGTCCCCTTAGTGGCACCACGATCTATCATTTCATTAAACCTCTTGGTGACAGGAATGGAATCATTTGTTGAATATATGAGGATCTCCAGTTCACTGATTTAATTCTGCACTTCATCGGGGTTGTCCTTGTAACAGATATCTGTAGAAGCCCAAAGATTCCCTATTCCAGGGATTTGTATCCCCTCGCACATATCCAGCCAAGCAGTTTCACCATCGCAATATAATCTTCACCATGTATGGATAGCCTATGGTCGTAGATATTCAACATGTGCACTAGAAGGCTGTGAAGAGGGTCCTAAAATCTTAGACTTCATCTTCTTCCCAACTCCTGCAACTATAGATAAAGGATAAGAAAATAATGCTTGTTGCACTACAAATTAATGATGATTAAATTTACCCAATGAAGTAACTCCCTAGGAGTTGATGGATTTGGTCTCTTGATTCTGATAGGAGGACTATATCTGGCACGAGGCCGCTTTTCTGCATGTAGTGCCTCATCATCCCCATCTTGGGAATCCGGCGAATCATCCCTAGTTGGGGAACCTGGTGAATCGGCTCCAGGTGGGGAAGCATCACCTTCTTGATGAAGGTTTTCTTTCTCTATAGTTCTTTTTATTTTCCCCACCTAATAAACCAGATGATTCAACACCCCTACAGGGTATGATGCTATACAGTTCTTGGCATACCGTGTAGTCAAGTTACTCGCCACTTTTTCAACTGGTAGATCAAACATATCCCCAGCCTTCTCCATAGATTTCAGTAACCACAGTTGTCGAGTAACCATCGGATGCTCCTCTGACTTGACATGCACACGAGGTAATAAAACAGTCTGTTTCAGACACTTGAATTGGTGTGAAAATTTGTATGTAGCATAGGCCTTGCATATAATTTTTCCGTCAATCCTGGTTGCCAGTATACCATCTCTGCAAGCAGGCATGTACAATCTAATTCCAGATCGGCAGGTATATCATCAACAAACTTCCCGGTTGGCGGGATTCCATAAGGAATGAAATTGAATTCCTTAAACATGATCAGCCTCACCTTCATATCATAGGGGTTAAGGTAAAATGGAGCAACTCCAGATAATTCTTTCACTGATGGCCTGAAGGAACTTCCAGGAACCTGTACTCCATTCTGTACATTATATGTCCTGAAATGAGTGGTGATCCATCC
Organism: Viscum album; assembly: GCA_963277665.1. Taxonomy (NCBI): domain Eukaryota; kingdom Viridiplantae; phylum Streptophyta; class Magnoliopsida; order Santalales; family Viscaceae; genus Viscum; species Viscum album. The sequence continues at coordinate 514,901,074 of OY728145.1, forward strand.
CCACCAAACATATAATGGTCCCACTAATCTTAAATAATACTTACCCATACAGAGATGGAGTAAGGTCCTGTGAATATTCGCCAAAATGGGGGTGTCCAACCCAACCATTTTCTTCTCAGCCAACTTGGCTTCCACAACGAAGGTCTCTGTCTTGACGCCTCTCTTCGTATCTCTAACTGATAGATGATAAACACTGAGCCACAAGGCTAAGAATCCCACCAGACTGGTCTTTTTTGGAATATTCTGATTTACTTCATATCTTCATTTCTCAAATTCTCCTACTTCCAGGGTCAGCCAGAATTTGTCAACATCACCCCTCTTTTTTGTTCTTGGGCAGTTAGTAGGATGAGTACTGGTGGGCCCCTTCTACTTCGAATACTTCTCCTCCTTTTTGGTAAAAAACATATTCATCCACTCCTCTGGACGAATTTCCTTTATATAATGAGTTAGGGAGGTCTTTGAACTCTTGGGCTTGTGGATGATTTTCAATAACTCCCATGCCAAATCCGGAGTCTTCTCGGAATCATTACAAGTCACCTTGGGGGTGATGAATTCATCATACATGTCACCCAGAATTGGATCCCCTGAGATCTTGTAGATATCCCACATACTGATGCCTACTTCGCTATGATTCAGAAGGAATGAATTGGTTTCTAGGCTCCAGAGGCTGATTAGCTCTGGCACAAACTCATCATTCCTGTAGACATATGTCTGCCCAGCATAGATGGATTCATATATCGCAGCTCCTTTCAAATCCTCAACGAACTCTGCATAGGTTTGTCACACCCAGTGTGCCCAGATCTTTGTTGGCTTCAAACCTCCTCCAGGATGGAAGTCCCAACTCTTCTTCACGCCTTTGGATTGATCCATCTGAGAATTTCGAATGCTTGAAGGATAACAATGTGGTTACAGCTCGGGCTTATGAGGTTTTAGATCTGGTGAACAAGGGCTATGATGAATCATATAGTCCTTCTTTATAGTTCCAGTATTTATAAATGCACCTCCACTTGAGATATTTTCTGATGAAAAATTGGTGTAATTTTGAAACCAAGAATGCGGGAGATAGTTCTTTGCCTCTGGAATATTGATGTCTTGCAAATGGCCATTCCCATACAGAGGCAAGTAGATGCTCTGTGTAAATTCATGATGATACTTCTTTATGTACTTGGACAAATATGGAAGAATGATGTCACAAATATCATAGTTATCATGGCCTACAATGTTCATCATGTCATCAATTCCCTTGCTTGCCAGTTCATCAGCAGTTACGATTCTTCTAGGAGCCATTGAATCTGCACAAAGGTCAAATAATTAACTCTTAAGTGAGTTTATTTTTCATAAAATTTGAGAAGAAAAATAAAAATTTGGCTAAGTCATTAAGTCGCGCAAGTCCAATTTTGGCACGCAAGTATAGTTGGGTCGCGCATGTTTTTGGCGCGTAGGTATCACCGAGCAAGTCCAAATAACTTTATAGAATCATGACATAAAGAACCAGCGGAAAACAAGAAACTTGCATGATGAGGACAACTTGTGTAGAGAGAGCTCAAAAGATTGAATCTGGTAGCTTTGCATGAGGAATTGCCTCATATTTATAGGCATGGCCTCACCCATGCATGCCGAAGCCTGTGTAGCTCGCACCTATGCAACACCATCTGCGCGCCTCTCACCTACGCTCCACTATCTGCACACTCAAAATTTGTGTGCCGCCCTTCCTTGGTCTTCCTCATTACCTCAGAGTCACATCTTCATTCCTTTCGTATCCAACTCTGATGGGGGACTTTTTTTGACGCTCCATTCCATCATAGAATCTAATGACTGAAAAAGGGAAATACCTTAACACAAAGTGATTTATCCTTTGAAGAAACATCAAAAATTGACCAAGGCATTTACATGGATTTGTTTACGCTTGGATCGTTCAAGTTTTTTAATGGTCATGCAAGTATACTTGTGTCCCTCATATTTTTCACATAGGTGACTTACGCACCCTAAGTTATTTTCACCGAAGGTCTTCAAAGGCCTATAAATACCCCGTGTGGGCCCCCCATTTCGAGGAGGAAAAATCCCGAAACTCAGATTTGAGCTCTCAGCACCCTAGTCTCTTATCAAAGCCTTCCGAACACTTATATGGTAATTTCCTACCCAGAACAGAAGATCTAAAGAGGGGGAACAAGGCCTAGGAGTTGAAATTCAACAAAACCTGTGCGCCTAAGTGTCTTACCCTCTAGGGAATTGAATACACTTGTGCGCCGCCTTATACCTTCTACAGAACTTGTGCGCCACTCATTTAAAGGTCTTTAGGGATAATAATAAGGGCTTGAGCCAAACCTCTCCCACGTATTACCCTATGGGATAACCGTCGCACAAGTACACCTATGTCCCATAGGTATACCTACGCGACCATGACCTACGCGCCCAAAAAGGACCTGCGTGCCTTCCTTATTTTGGGTGCCCCTCCTATCCATTCATCTATTTTCTTCAAATCCAACTCTCCTCTTCAATATTTAGCCTTCAGAATCCTCTTAAAACCCATTTATTGCATGATTACTTTGTTGGCATCCTTATCTAAAAGGTATTCTGTGGAACATCTCTCAAAACATAGTGATTTACATATCTTGATGTCACCAAGGTTATAGATTTCATTCATTCAACATCATCCTTTAATATGAGAAGATTTAATGGGAATCCTCTTTAGGATTAATCCCCAAGTCCCCTATTCCTGGGTATCCTCTTCAGGAGTAAGCCCTTGTCATAATTTCCTAACATGGGCCTCCTTTTCAAGAATAAGCCCCAGTCATAATTTCCCATCCTGGGCCTCCTTTTCAAGAGTAAGCCTCGATCCCCGTTCCCAAATATTGACATCCTTCTTCTCAGGAGTAATCCACAGTCATAATTTCTTTTAACCAGTCTTAACTTTTTTTTATTTGGGCTTCCTTCTCAGGAATTAAAACCAATCACAATTCCCCTCCTAATTTGGGAATCCTCCTTAGGAGTAAGCCCCAAGTTAGAGCATCCAAATATCCATAAAGCATATATACCTTTATACACCTTGTTTCCGGGATTCTTCTCTAAAGTAAGTCCTCATATTTATCTATTCGGGAAATCCTACATACATAAGACCCATATCATTCCTTGTGAACGCATCTTTTGTGGCACAAATTTTCAGGTTTACTAATGCCTCTTGTTTCTCACACCGAGCATGAATCACGTGAGCTTAGAGTCTAAAAGTAACCACGACACATCTCATTGGGAAGTTAATCATACGTAAGCCCCACAATTCCCAACCGAACTATGTGTACTTTGATCTCTACCTTAAAAGTGGAGTACGTAGGAATCCTTTATGAGGTTCAAGACCATCACCCATTAATTCTCATTTGTCCCATATCACGTTAAAATATATCTTAATTCTTGAACTATGTGGGTTCTGATTCCTTTTCTAACAAAGATACATAGGTATCCCATATACAGGAACGATCCCAACTCTGAAATACTCCATGTCCTCCTGAATGACAATAAACTTCAAGTACCCCACTAAGTGGATTTAAAATCAATATGGTTAACATAATCACCAAGAGATCTTTATATAATGTGTTTATGGATACCATTGAAAAAGAATATCTAACAAACACAGATGATTCTAAATCGATGAAGAACCTCAAAAACATATAAAAGATTCTCTAATGCTCATACATATTAATCATTGATTGTCAGATCTTAAAGAAATCTCATTTTCATACTTGGTAATGTAATATGGATTCACGAACACGTCTTAAATCTATAAAGAGAGCCCCATAATAGAAAATAATTTCCACCAAAAAGGTGTGATAAGTCCGACCTCTCATCCTCTCGAACAATGAAAATTCATAAGCCTCATCGGTCCACAACTAATGAGCACCAACCTTTGGAAAGTTAGTCCAAATGGATATAGAATCATTGGATGTTTCCATATATACAAATAAATCTGTTAGAAACCAATTGGAATGTTTGAACCTTAAACAAATAAGGTAATCTCCATTTCCAAAGGAAACAACCCATCAGTCCGCACATAGACTATCTGATCAAATTTGAAGGCTTGGATACTTTTGGCCTTCAATGATACAAGATTGTGTTTATTTCACAAATTAGTGTCATTATTCCCACGTACATGCCAACTTCGTTCATCAACCCCCAGAGTTTCTTCGTACAAATAAATACTCGTGGCCATTTCCTACATGGGGAATGGATATAGTAGGACCTTATCCTTCAGCTACATCCAAGCAGTTTAAGTACATTCTTACTGCTACAGACTTCTTTTCCAAATGGGCATAGGTGATACCTCTCCATGAAGTTAGTTCTAAAATCATTTTTAGCTTCATCAAGTCTAACACCATTCCCAGATTTGGTGTCCCTCATACCATATTGATGGACAATGGAACCAAATTCTATTCATCTGAGGTAAGGAAGTTGTATCAAGAATACGACATTAAATCCAACCATTCTTCTCGGTATCTTGAAGCCGCCAATGGCCAAATATAATACTTCAACAAGACTCTTTAAAAAATACTTCTCAAGATGGTGGATAAAGATAAGAAACCATGTCCTGAAAAATTCTTTCATGCTTTATGGGCTTATCGGACCACCACCCACACTACAATACGGTGAACTCCATATTAATTGGTATATGGAATAAAAGCAGACTATCCCATTGAAGTAAAATTAATCTCACTCAGAGTAGCCATATGTTATCAGTCATCTATAGATGAACAATATCAAAAGAAATTGGATGAATTTAAACGATTAGATGAGAAACGATTGTGAACCTTGCACCACTTGGAAGTCTATCAAAATCGAATAGCACGAGCTTTCAAAAAAAGTTCATCTTTGTACATTCATTAAGGGAGAATTGTTATGGGTTATCATAACTCCAATGATACAAAGAATGAAACATCCCAAGGTTGATCCAAAGTTGGAAGGACCTTATTCAATACATAAGGTCTACTCCAATGGAGCTTATTTTTTAATCTCAATGGATGGAGAACTCATCAGAACTCCAACCAATGGAAGATTCTTGAAGAATTATTTTGTGTTACACAAATACTATCATCAAACATGACATTAAACTGTGTTTTCCTTACAGCTGGACTTTAAACTGTATAGTCTCTTACGTCCAACATTTCATTAAACTGTGATGTCCTAGCTACATGAAGCTAATCTGTATAGAAGTCCCTTACATCTTGCATGAATTTAAACTTCATAATCATCGTCCTAGATATATGATGTTAAACTACGCACCTCTTCACCCAACATGATGTTAAACTGTGAAAAAGTCCCTAATACATCCAACATGACATTAAACTGTGTCCCTATTGTCCTTACTGCATGAAATTAAACTACACAATCCCCCTTTCGTCCAACATGACGTTAAACCGTATTGTCCCCATCGTCTTAGCTACAGGACGCTAAACTGTACAACACCCTTATTGTATAATATGACACAAAACTGTGTTCATGTAAAACATGACGTTAAACTGTGTCTCTATATTTGTTCTACATGAAGTTAAACTGTAATGCTCATTCGTCCGAAATGACATAAAACTGAACAATGTCCCTTAATACGTCCTACGTGACGTTAAACTGTATTTTGTCCCTACTACATGACACTAAACTGTACAGCACCAATAGTCCTCACTACAAGACTTTAAACTACATAGTCCCTTTATATTTCCTACATGATATTAAACTATACATCGTTAAAGTTGTTGCTGCCTCTTATTTCTCACACTGAGTATGATTCACATAATCTTAGAGTAAACATCAACCATAACACCCTCTCTAGGCCGCTAACCATTTTTACGCCCCGACACCATTTTTTAGGTCGTTGTTCTCACGAACAACTTGATCACCAATTCATTATTTAATACAAATATGTGGAATTTGATCCTTGCCTTCTAGGCTGGGTACATAAGCAACCTCTTGAGGTTCAATCCCAAAACCAATCTCTTCACATCGGTTCACCTCCATCTTATATGATGTTGATCTATGAAGTAGCCACCGAACCAACACTTTTTACATTGGTTCACCATCTTCCTTGCTATATGACATTAAACTATTCACACTTTTGTCCTGTACGACAATAAACTACAACATTCTATGACACCCACACCAGAGAGGGAATTGTTATTTACATTGATCTCCAATAATGCTATATTCCAAAGACTACGTGCATACATGGAAATTCCCGAACCTTTTATCTTGGGTCAATCCATTATTGCACTAATGTACCCTTTCACCCTTCACTTGTACGAACCAAATCTGCACAGAGGGTATTTCAATAACTACTTACGGCTTGATTACCATCATTATAGGATACGTAGTAATGTTCGAGCATCCCTTGAATCCATCCCCAAGCCTTTGGGCCTAACCCCAAATTTCACTTTCATTCCTTTGGTTGAAAAGTCCCCATGTGAAAACATGAATGTGGTATGGAAACCCTGCTTTTCTTTCACATCAGTTTTATAAAACACACACTATGTATTCATTATTATAGTCCAAGATCTATGACCCTAAACTAAGATCTCCCATACTATCATCCCACATGAAGTCAAACTATATTTCAAGAACTACATTTGGCATGATTCTCATTCTAATGAGATATGTAGTGAAGTCCAACATCTCAATTCAGGACCCAGCCACAACATGATTATGGTTAGCATTGGTATATAAATCTTTACATGCATTGAACAATTCTTATTTTTATGTGTCAGACTCCTAACCTAAAATACTTCCAGATCTCCATAACCCTTTTCTTGACTTCTGGTTAAAAAAATGTCTGATACCTGAGAATTCTTTTTCCAGACTATGCAGCGCGTGCCCTTAGGCGGCCGTGGATAAATAGTCCACATAAAAAACTTGTCAGCCAAAAGATAGTATTATTTGACTATTCAGCCAATGCCCTTAGGTGGCCCTGCATAATTCAACACCCTAACTGGTTTTCTAAATAATGTGAACTTCATTCTTGGGAAGAAAACCACTTTTTTCTTTAGTTGTCTTAATGACAATATGTAGGGATCCACAAAAAATATCCATCCTTAACATATTTTTCCCATGTTCTTTTTCATGATATGAAAGTATTCAAGTCTATAGTTTATATTTCCCTTCCCTACGTTTGGGCCAAGAATTCACAGGAATGGAATTCATCCAGTTCTTAGAAAATTTTGATTGGAAATATCCTCTCCATATTCAAGTACCTCTCTCCATACAACAGACTCTATGCTTTGGAAAATTTGAATCTCCATAAACATCCACTGACTTTTTTAGTAATAGAAAAGTAAAATTCCTGAGAGTTCTTTTGCCTGACTATGTAGCACGTTCCTTTAGGTGGCCTTGCATAAGTAGTCTACATAATGGACCAGTCAGCCAAAAGATGCTATTATTTGACAATGCGGCCAATGTCCTTAAGTGGCCCTGCATAATTCAACCCCCTAATGGGTTTTTTAAATAGTGGTAACTTCAATCTTAGGAAATACTTCTTCAAATTCCTTTTAGCCCTCTTTCATATCATTCCTCAGATTCAGAATTTCATAAGGCATGGTTTACATTTTTCCCCCTACTTGAATATGGTAATATTTTTTCAGATAAATTATCAAGGAATTGAGTCGATTTTAATCCATTCTGTCAAATCTATTTCGACCGTAAACATTAGCCTTTTTATGTCCGACGTGCATGACTTTAAACTGCCCACAAAATAAAAGTGAACTCTGAACAAAAGTCAAGTCCCAGCTCACTAAACATATACTTTGTATGATTTAGGTAATATTGAGCAATTAAAAAGATTCAATGTTTGTAGGGTTATTTTTATAATCCTAGAAAAAATAAAACGATGCTTATTAGGCCCTATTGGATTAGGTAAAAATTTAAAGATGTTAACAAAAGAAGGCGTGCACAAACGATTGAAGATGAAAGTGTATTTCATTGATGTATAAGATTTAGAAGGATATCCACAGATTGGATTATCTTCTCTTTTAAAATAATAAAAAGAGGCTTTCAACAAAACACTTTATTTGATTTATGACATCCCGAGCTTCATCAGCAGCCACCTGTAATTAATTTATTCAAATGGATACAATAAGCGATGCAGGGATACCGACTCTTCTTCAAAAAATTGTAAAAGAATGTTCTTGATTGTGGTTTGAGAAAATTTTATGTTGATCCAATGGTGACTCTGTTTTTTTCCAAGAGACTTGGATGATGGATACATGGATTTGAGAATGGAACATTATAAGTAAAGATCAATTTGGAGAGAGTACTATTTTCAGATATTGTTTCTAATGTCATGATAGTCTTATCTCCATCAACTGGCATCAGAAAACATATCAGCCCAATGTTTTCAATTTTAATATCTGCAACGAAATGGCATGGAGGAAAAAATTTGAAAGATCGCATCATTGTTGTTGCTCTTAGTGCACAGCATAACCAAAATAGAGGAGTATCAGTGCAGCTGCATCTCGGACATATTGTTCTTTGAATCTAGAATGGTTACTCCATGCAGATGACCATGCCTATACTGAGGCAAGTAGATGCTCTGTGGCAAATTAAAATGAGACTTCTTCAAGTATTTGGCCAAATCTGGGAGATTGCAGTCGCAGATCTCATAGTAATCATGGCCAACAACATTCATCATGTCATCAATCCTCTTGCTATCTAGTTCATCAGCCATTCCAATTCTTCTAGGAGCCATTGAATATGTAAAAATGTCAAATAATTAACTCTTAAGTGAGTTGATTTTTCATAAAATTTGTTATGAAAAATGAAAAAAATGGCTAGGGCATTAAGGCTTGCAAGTCCAATTTTGGTGCGCAAGTATAGTTGTTTCGTGCAAGTTTTTGGCGCACAGGTATCACCGTGCAAGTCTAAGTACCTCTACAGAAGTGCGACACGAAGAACCATTGGAAAACAAGACACTTGCGCGATGAATGAAACTTGCATGGAGAGAGTGGGAATCATTGAGAACGGGTTTCTTTGCACAAGGAATGGCTGCATATTTATAGGCAAGGTCGCACCCCAGCGCGCTGAAGCCTGTGCGGCTAGCACCTTCACGATTCCATCTGCGCACTCAACAATTACGCGCCGTAGTTCCTTGGTTTTTTTCCTTTTTACCTCAGAGTCACATCCTCCTTTATATGGATCCAACTCTAAGGGGGGACTTTTGTTGATGCTCTTTTCCGTCACAATGTCTAATGAATGAAACGGGAAATACCTTAACACAAATTGATTCATCCTTTGAAGAAACATAAAAAAATCGTCAAAGGCATGAACAAGGGTTTCATTTAGCATGGGCCGCGCAAGATCCATGATGGTCGTGTAGGTATACCCGCACACCTCATTTTCAGCGTGCAAGTGACCTGCGCGCCCTATTTTATTTTCACGCAAGGACTTTAGTAGCCTATAAATTCCCCTTTTGGCCCCCCATTTTAGGAATGAAAAATCCAGAAACTCAGATTTCAGCTCTCGGCGCCCTAGTCTCTTATTAAAGTCTTCCGAACACTTATATGGTAATTTATTACATAGAATGGAAGATCTAAAGTGGGGGAACAAGGCCAAAGTGTTGAAATTCATCAACGCCTGTACGCCTAAGGGTCTAGCCCTTATGGGAAATGTTCACAATTGTGCGCCACCTTATTCCTTCAAGAAAACATGTGCGCCACTTGTTTATAAACCTTTAGCGATAATACTAAGGGCTTGAGCCAAGTCTCACCCAAGTATTACCCTATGGGTTGACTGTCGTGCAGGTACATATGTGTCGCATAGGTATACCTACACGACCAGGACCTATACGCCCAAACAGGACAGCCACGCCTACCTTCTTTTGGGTGCCCCTTCCGGTCCATTTATCTCTTTTCTTCAAATCCACCTCTCCTCTTAAATATTTAGCCTTCAAAACCCTCTTAAAAGTAATTTATAACATGGTTCTTTTGTTGACTTCCTTACCTAAAAGGGATTCTATGGAACATCAATCAAAACCTAGTGATTTACATATCTTCATATCACTAAGTTGAGAGATATCATTCATTCAACCTCATCCTTTAAGATGAGAATATCTTTAACCTGGGCCTCCTTTTCAGGAGTATGCCCCAGTCATAATTCCCCTAACCTGGGCCTCCTTTTTCAGAGTATGCCCCAGTAATAATTCTCTTATTTGGGCATCCTCATTAGGAGTAATCCCCAAGTTCCCAAATATGAGCATCATCCTTTGGATTATGCACCAAATCCAAAATTCCCTTAACTAGGGCCTCTTTTTCAGGAGTAATCCCTACTTCTCAAGTCCCTTGAACCTGGGCCTCCTTCTCAGGAATAAGCCCCAGTCATAATTTCCCTTAACCAGTCATATCTTCTTTTGATTTGGACTTCCTTCTTAGGAATAAAACACAATCACATGTACCCTCCTAATTTTGGCATCCTCCTCCGGATTAAGCCCCAAGTTAGAGTATCCAAATCTCTATAAAGCACGTATACCTTTATGGACCTTGTTCCCAGGCATCTTCTCTAATGTAATTCCTGGTCTTTATCTATTTGAGAAATCATACATATATAATCCCCATCTCATTCCTCGTGACCACATCTTTCATGGCACAAATTGTCAGGTTTACTGATAACTCTTGTTTCTCACACCGAGCATGACTCTCGGGAGCTTATAGTGTAAAATTAACCATGACACATCTCTTTGGGCCATTAATTATACGCAATCCAAACAATTCCTAACTGAACTATGTGGACATTGATCTCTACCTTAAAAGTGTAGTATGTAGGAATCCTTTCTAAGGTTCAAGCACATCACCCACTAATTCTCATCCATCCCATATGATGTTAAACTATATCTTAATTCCTGAACTACGTGGGTTCTGATTTATTTTCTAACAAGGATACATAGGTAGCCCATCTGCTGGTACGATCTAAACTCAGAAATACTCCATGTCCTTCTAAACGACAATAAACATCAAGTGCCCCATTGAGTGGATTAAAAACCATTATGGTTATCATAATGACCAAGATATCTTTATATAATGTGTTGAAGTATACCATTGACTAACAATCTCTAACAAATACAGATGATTATCTATCGATGAAGAACCTCAAATACATATAAAAGACTCTCTAAATCTCATACATATTAATCATTGATTTTCAGGTCTTAAAGAAATCTCATTTTCATACTTGGTAGTGTAATAAGGATTCACGAACATAACATAAATCTATAAATAGAGTCCCAAAGGAGACAATAATTACCCCCAAAAGGTGTGATGAGTCCGAACTCCCATCCTCTCAACCAGTGCAAATTCTTAAGCCTTATCGGTCCACAACTAATGAGCACCTACCTTTGGAAAGTAGGTCCAAATGGATATAGAATAATTGGATGTTTCTGGTTCTACAAACAAACCCGTTAGAAACCGATTGGAATGTTTGAACCTTAAATAAACAAGGTCATCCCTATTTCCAAAGTAAATAGTCACTTATTTGTTTTAAAATCTATAAAAAATATTAATAGGAATAAAAATATAATATTTTAGGTTGTGAATAGTTTTTGGAAAATAATTTTTTTTTATGTTTTGAATTTATTATAATTTTTGATGAAATATTTATTAAATATTCTTATATAAAGACAACATTATCATTGTTCAAAGAGTACAAAGGTCAAAGAAAATATTTAGAAACTTATATGTTATATTTTTTGGTGAGTTATATTTCTAAATTTTTGTTTAAATAAATATAATTTATTATTTATGTTTCAAAAGTTTATATCCTAATTATAATTTAGTCTTCATTTTTGTAAAGTCAAATTAAGAACACATGCGTGAAAATTATAATAATTGTATTTTTGTTTAAATAATATAATATTATGTAATTTGGAAATCCAATAAATATTATAATCATCAATTTGAAAGGGATATGGTCTATAATATCAATCATTTCCAACTTATTTGTCATTTTTTCAATCATAAAAACATGCATATCCGCAAAATAGTAATGAACATTGATATCGCTATAATCTTTGAATAAATTAATTATAGATAAAACTAAGAGAAATGTATTAAAATTTTGATAAACATGTCTAGGTTTTTTATTTGTGGATCTAGACACATCCCCAATATATATATATTAAATATCACAATTTGGTTCAAATTTTATATTAAAAGTAATTAACATAAAATTTATAAAGTAAGTATTTCCAAGGTTGACCCTCTACACACATATAAATGGTAACCTCATATCCTCTCATTCAAAAAACATTTAAAGACTATATCTAAGATAATTCATAAACATACCCCTTCCCAAACATTTAATGCACAATTTGGAGGCATTCAATTTGTCAAATGATCAATATATTTGGCTTAATTTGTAATACACATCTGGATTTTCAAGGAATAGATATAACTCATAACTAAGAATTTTCATTTTAGTTATTCTAATTACACTATAAAATATAATTAAAAAATGATGAAATATTAATGTCAGTATCTAAAATATAGGTAATATTTCCTATTAATATGGTATAATTTTTTTTCATAACCTCTTATATCAAATGGGGAATGAAAACATCATTCATGTGTTTGTGTGGGCTATAACCTCCATAAAGTGGTGACTCTGGTTTTTTATCACATCCATTGAAGGATATATTTAATGAGGAATTTAATGTATATATAATATATTATCTATGTAATTTTATTTATATAAAAATTATATATCATATATATTTATACCATTATGATCAATAGAAATAGAATCTTATTAGATTCAAATATATAGACTATTATACCCACATTGTGATGTATAATATTTTTCAAAATTCCCTTGTTATAAAATGAAATTAAGAAGTTTTTAAGATATTATTTGATTATTATAACACTATTATTATTTTATATGGATAATATTTTATTTAACCACTTTATTCACTATTTAACGAAATAGAAACCCACCTCACATGTGAATGTGCATACCACCGCCTCACTTGCCACTGTATATTATTTATCCTTTATTTTTTAAATTGATGACTCTAAAATTTTATTTTATATATAAAAATAATAATTATTTCATAACTATTAATTTTTGGATACGGTAAAACTGTAAAAAAATTTGTATTTATGGTCGGTAAATTTGATTAGAAATTTTATTTTTTTGTCATAGATGATTGTATTGGGTAAAATAGTAATTTTACACAAGAAGACTACCTGAGATGAATTTTATTACAATTCATTTTGTCTCAGAATATGTTATGTATCCATTTATATGAGTTTTGTAGAATTAAAATATATTCAAATTTATATGTAATATTTATTATTTATTATTAAGTGAACCAAATATTAATTTATTCACATATTCTTGTGCAATAATATCTTTTAATGGAGTGTCTGATTGATATTATGTCTTCTACATTGTGTTCAAATTCTTGGTTTTCCTAGGGGATGATTGAAATTATGTTGGCAACTGGGGTACATCTTAGGCCCCTTATTATTTTTCTTTTCTCATTCATATTAATTCTTTTTTATATTTTTCATCCAGGGTATCTCACACACACCCCTTTTGCAACCTATGTCATGTGAGTGAGAGAGAAAAAGAGAGGGGGAGAGATAGAGGTAATGTGAGAGTAAGGAAGGTGCAACCACAGAGTCATGGAGGGTTTAAATCATCATGTGGCTGGCATGGAACACTGAAAAGATCAATGATTTAGTGGATTCCTCACAAAGTTATACTATTTTAATGTTTTACTCAAAACTACCATATATATATATATTCATTTTATTGTTTCATTGACACATTATCACATATTAGGACTCCATTAGAGTGGATAAATACAATTTTGGGAGAAAAATTAGGTTTCGTAGTTTATTTGAGGTGTCTCTTATTCGTAAATATTAATAACATGGTGTGTAGTTCAGGAACATAGTCCATGTGTTATTCACATCCATGGAAGTTGAAATTTATAAAAGAACACATCATTTATGGGGTATGTATGTAATTAATTGTTACTTAGTCTTGTAGAAGTGTACTCAGCTATACATTCTTTATAGGGTCACATGGACTTGATGAGAACACAACAAGACCTTGTGTGGGTCACACATTGTATATAGGCACACAACCAGACAGAATACATGTTCATTCCTTTATGAGTTATATGGGTAGTTACCGAGTGTATATTAAAATTTATGTAAATGATAGACACCCAATTTAATTGGTTTTTTTACATTCCATGTTTGGCTAGAGTCATGATAAGGTTATTCTTGAAGCGTATACAATGTGTACCACATGTTTTGGATGATTATATTGGGGTGTTACGCCATGCGTGTTAATGGGTGTTGTCATGCATTATTACCTTGCATTCCTACTTTCCATAGGTTGGGGGATTTCATCACCATAATTAGAAATGTGTTCTTCTTGATCAAAATAGTATGATGGGATGTCAGTTCCTCCTCCCATGGATTCCACCTGGAAATGTTTCACTTAGTATCTATCACCCACAGAGAGTTAATTCATGGTCATGGAGATAATTATAATCACCATGAATTTATATATAATGGTTAATTAAACCCCTTTGGGTCCAGAAATTCTAATGGGTCTTGACAGGGTAGAAACTGTTGGCCAAGATAGTAGCCACATTTAGAATCACTAGCATGTCCTGATGATGGGAAAACGGGTCACTTGTATTCTTCCTCATAGGATAACATATCATTGAGGCATATTAGGCATGATGATAATGGAAACCCATTTCGATCATGAGGTATGAGATGCTGAAAAAAAATTATTCAAATGATTTTTACTTAGACATCCCATGTGTTTCATGAGGTATATGACTACATGGACCCATAATATCTAAGAATTTTACCTCAGTTATCCAATATTTTTCACAAGGTATCTATTTGGGACACACATTTAATTTTTTTAGAATAAGGATCAATTTACATGTCTAATGTCTTCTGGAGGTGGAGTTTATTGATCAAGATTACTTATAGAGACTGATCATGATGGTGCGCCCCTAGGAGGGAATATGTCACACCTCAAGTTTTCCAGTGGATGGATCAAAATTGAATGTGTAAGGGCATCCAAAAGGTGTGTATCATAATGTGAAGATTTCACTCCGTGAAGGTTGAATAGAACACCACTATAGGTGGATCAAGGAGCTACATCACTATATTGTACCACCTAAAAGGATATCCAATGGATGGATCAAAATTCCCTATAGATGTAGATTCAGTAGATATGTCCCATAAATGGAATATATAACATAGTGATTATAGATGGATCAAAATATACATATGGAGGAACATAGAGGTTTATCCAATAAAGAGAGGATTTCACACCATGAAGGCTGACTAGAACACCCCAAAATGTGGATTGGGGAGGTACATCACAAGGAAGGACACCTCAATTTACCATTGGTTTGGATTGAACCTCATAATGGCATCATATGTACCTAGTCTAGGGGTTAATGAATAAAACCAATGTAGTATGATGCAGCTGTTTATAGTCAAGTGAAATGGAAAGTATATTAAATTTATCATCTTTTGATAAGGAAACCCGCTCCACAAATGGTGCAATAGTGATGAATTTTGTGGTTCTTACCCATGTATGTGTCCATTCATAATAGGTTTGTTATTGGTTGGAGTTGGGGTGGGAAATACTCATTGAGATCTTGTGGGACCTGGATGAGATATTTTCTTTGTGGTGAGTGGCCTGATCTTACTATGTATATGGCCCAATGAAAATCTGGATGGATACAAATGTTGGGTTCATACCAATGGGAGGATTCGTAAATACCCTAATTGGCCAGGAATCGAACACCATACCATTCCAAATGGTAAGGGCTTATACCTGGGGTGGATGACCATGAGAACATGTCGATGGGCCTTATACATTGAATAAACTAAAGGTGGATGATTATGGTTGTTTGAGATTACACATAGGAGGATTACCATTGGATTATATGTGTATTTTATGGTTATTACTAACCTCTATTCCCACATGATTCATTCTAGTTGTGTGAAACAAGAGGATGAAGTAGACCTGATGCTTGTGTTGTAAAAAACACTCTAACAATAGATGGTGTGGGAATTATGCATGGAAGCTTCCCAAGGATGATGTTATTCCATGTGGAGAGGATATCAATCCATGTGAGGAGGATCTCATTCCCTCTAAGGGTAGATAGTGTAGAGAAAATCCCATTCCACTCACACATGGATCGTCATGCCCTAATTTATCTAGTTAATGGAATAATTTAATGTCATGTATTGGGGAAGTTGGTACTATGTAGGTTTTCCTCAGACTGTATGAACGTGGGGTTATCAATCCTCACCCATTAGACATATGTGTCCATATAGCCTGCACATATAAGAGTGGAATGGATTTAAAAAATTTGTGGTTTATTGAAATGGATGAATGGACAATCACAAGACCCGTGTTAGAGTGACTATGTAGAGAAGTAGTAGTAATTAGAATAACTATGTGGAGTAAAAGTTTATTGGAATCTCAGACCACACATTATGTAGAGTGGCCCATAGGAAAAGGTGAAATAGTACACATCGGGATATGTGGTGTAGATAGACAATTCCAGGATGGGTGTGGGGGCTTTTGGCATTCAACCATCCTTGAGAGGAGAATTTAGAAGGTAATAACCACATAAAGGGCCAGGATAAAGGTTTCACCAAGAGTAATTACTCATAGAGGGCTGATTCATGAATCTTAGGTACTTTGCGTAGGTTAGGGGCTTCATGAAGGGGGAGGATTCACGAAATATGGTGACCCTACATTGGGATGAAGTTTTAGTTCAATAGAGTAGTTATTCATGAAGTCATAAGGATTCAAAAATCTTCAACTGTCTTTTTAGGATCAATTCCATTATGATGGTTGTAGGACATTAGGAAAGTTATCTCCACCTGAGGTGGAGATTTTCAAGAACACATTGATGGTGGTTTTTCGATGTTCATGTACCTTGGATTATACATTTCTTTTAGGTTCACAAAGAGCATGAGGTTCGTATATTGGGATCAATTCGGATGTTGAATGGTCATGGTATCATTCCCCAATGGCTTTAATAATGTGGGTATTTATAGGAAATGAATGTCATGAATATGTGAAGTTGGTCATAAAGAAATTGTCGGATTTAAGAAAATGCAGTGCTCTATCAGACATGGAAAGGACACCACCAATCTTTCAAGAGGTATTGATGCATTTTCAGACTTATAGAAGCTACCATTAAGGCTTCATGTATTCACAATGGTCTATTATTGACTGGGGAGATCCGTGATATCTAGATTCTTATAAAGCAATAGGTATTCATGAAGAATACTCTTAAGTGAGGTTTTGGGATGTTTAGGTTCATATTTTCTTTGAACATTCTATGTATTCCATAACAATTCCCATGGTGCATATTTTGGTTCAAAAAAATTACCCCCTATGAATGAGAGTTGATATAAAAATGGGGGTCGAATTCAAAGGTAAAATTACTAAAAATGTACCACCTTCTCCCATTCATAGAGCTTATTCCGGACTCACATATGAGATGATTACTAGAGATTTTCATTGGTTTGAAGGACATCACGAATCTTCTACCACCGTATACGGGGGGGGATCAAAGGAACTATACTATATGGGAATAAATTATATATTTCTATCTATTATTTTGTTTAATATATCTGTGATTTTTTGTCCATGAAAACTTCATTAGTGAACAAGACATCTAGAGATTTTCTCT
The DNA here is from genome assembly GCA_963277665.1 of Viscum album. NCBI lineage: Eukaryota > Viridiplantae > Streptophyta > Magnoliopsida > Santalales > Viscaceae > Viscum > Viscum album. Next base: position 514,918,790 of record OY728145.1, read on the forward strand.
GACAATGCTTCATAGAGAACCAGACACTTAGCAATGTATCATTGCAATGAGAGAACTATGATCTAGAGCTCCACATACCATGATTAATGAAAATGTATTGAAAATGACTTTCACGAAATTGAATAAGAAACACTTATGTATTGAATTCAATGGATACTTATGAAGTCTCATAGGAAGTCAACATAGATGATTTTCTGAGGGAAGTTATGGTGAAAAAAAATTATGACTATGGAGTGTGTCCGAAGAACCACAGACCGTGAATAAATAAATGGATTTATATCAGTTCCACAAATGGAATATCATTTTTCAGGATGTTTTTGCTTTATGTTTACATCATTAAGGATAATGACTATTTTCTTGTTGTGTGTAGGGATGATCCAACCTACTAGTTTAGGGGCATACTAGGATAGTAATCGTGGCACATGGCTACTATAGGACACATCTAGAAATACCACACACCCAACAAGAGAGAATACCTATACAACCGTACCAAAAATGTTGATGGGGATATGTTTGAGAATTAAGAATCCCCACCATTATATCAGATGATCAGCATGGATGTTTTGGGGGACCAAAAGAAGCGATGAAATTGTGGCTAGTATTTTCACTAGGGTGGAGGATTTATAGATGTGTGGTCCTAGCCCTAGTGGTTTTTCATGTGATGCTATGAACTTGAAGCATTTATGAAGTATGTAGAAAATTAGGAAGCATCATGGACATCACAGTTCAGTGATCATGATCCAGTTACTATATAGTGATCACTGGGGATAAATACATTGAATTTTCATCATGGGTTAGTTAGAGTCGGCAATTAGGATGTTCATAATACCACCCATATCACATTCCTAGGGATGATTCTTGATGACTTTCTCCCTATATAGAATGTATAGAAGATAATGATAAGTTTTCATCCGTAGTGGAGGCACTATTGGATCTAGTTTAGGGAACTAATAAATAGATATAGGTGATTAGAGACATTCCCTTTAAGCAGTGGTTCAGATAGTTATTCAATGGACCATTGGAGGAGCCTAATGAGGGGGTGGATCCCTAATGAATGTTTCTAGAGATGAAACAAACATTCCCTAAGTGATTCCAGTGTGGTATAGAGGGAAACTACCAGTGTATTTTGGAATCGAGCCAGTGGAAGCTATGTGAATATAGTGTTAGGAATGTGGATCAACCCTCATTTAGGGTTGTGAAATTTGTTTTGTCTATCATTTATGTTTGGATGATCATATTGAAGGATATGTACATGGGGGTGTGGCTACACAATTTATTAATGGTGACATTTCTAGTGATGGGGTTGTGTCTCAACCTTGATGTTCTGGTACTAGAATAGTTATACAAATTATATCAACACATCGATGAAGGTAAGATGTGTTGTGTGTGTGGGGGTGTTTAAATATATTTAATGTGTTGGTGGCCACACAATGGGGGGGGGGTACGAGTATACAAACCCTATTTCCCTTTAAGAATAATCTACCCTTAGAAAATCACGAACATCATGTGGTGTCACCCATTAATGTTAGGGATGTAGAAATTGATGGACATGGTTGGGTGGCAGGAGAAAATCATGTTCCATCAATTATACTTATAGAAAGAAGTGGTGATTGTTGAAGTCACATGAATTATGGAACATAAATAGTAAATATTGTCTTTTTGAGGTGTGGAACTAATATCAAGAGTCGAATGTGATTTTGTTGTTGATCTATACATTACACATCAGTTTTCTAGTAAATTTATGTTCATGTAGAGGGTGAATTCGATGGTATAATCAGAGCTGTGACAATAATTCTAACCAATGGTGGTGAGGTAGATATGTCTATTGTTCATGTATGAAGATGGAAATATGTGGAATGGGTTTCCTCCACCCACTTATATGTTATTTCTTACTCAAAACTATGTGTAGAGTTGGGTGAACACATCCCATATGGTCACAATTATATAACGGGCCACCAGATCCAATAAATAGGGGATTTCTCCAATGTGGGGTTGGGTATGAAGGTTGGATTAAGTACATTGTGGAAGAAAAACTTGTTTAGTTGTAAGACATCTATGGATAGTTCCATAGATTATATGTCAGAACATGAAAAATGTGAAACAAGAGAAGTAGCAGAATCATGCCCAATGCGCTAGTTTATTCAGTCATGATATTAAGGGAATCTAGTTGGAGTTCCCCTAGGATATTCACCAAAGTTCCATAGAAGCAGCTATGTTGTGTGGACATTCTGATCAATGCCATCCTTCATAATCCTTGGGACAACTGGAACGTATTTATATAGTTTTTTAGTTTTCTGGGGATGTAGCAGCATCTCAATAGACATGAGATACATCGCATCGGGATCAGTAATTCCAGGGATCGATTATTTATGTAATGGTATTGGGGGGAATTATCTAAGGTATATCTGTTAGACCTAGTGCATTCTTGGTATACTGCACACCCACTAACTGACTGGTGAATGTGTTGCTTGGCAATTCCTCTCCCCCAAAACTATTTAAAGCTAGATTGAATTTTCTTTCTCCTTTTCGTGAGGAATCTAGTGAGTATTTGGGAAGGAATTCTCATCACAATTCTCCTATAGATGGAAGAGTCACTATTGAGTGGTAAAATATCTTGATCTTATGTCACTTAAATATGACATCATCCATAGAATTTTTGTCTGAATTTTTTTTTCAATTGTATAAGAATCATGTACGGAGGAGGAGGGGGTCTGAGATGGACTTGGAAAAGAGGGTGTTGGGACCTCACCCCATAAAGGTTTAGTGTGGGGTCCAATTTAGACATCATAATTATGAGAATTCAATAAATGGTTCCTATAACTAAGGCAACGGTCGTGGATTATACATTTCCTAGGGGAATACCTAAGAATATTTAATGTATTCTCACTTGAGTACACAATCCATGTATGTTCCATCCCCATATATAACATTTAATACATTATTTTACTTCCTTTTCTCGACTATAATATATTGAAATTGTAGTTTGAACGATGGTCGAATCCCAATCATAAGTTCTAATACTTAGATTATATGAAACTAAGGATGAGGTGGAAATAGAATGTGGTAATATACATATAGAAAGGGTTAAGGATTTTGGGAAAGATGTAGTGGATCCAATGGAAGAGAATACAGATATTGTGCCCTCGATTGATGGGGTATGGACTAGACCCAAAATTGCACTAGTAGACATATCATTGGTGGATGATCCTATGGTAGTGGTGCCACCAGAAGATTCTAATAGAGATGAAATTATGATGGAGTATGTGGTGGTAGTGACAATGGATGAGACCATTGAGAAGGTACCATTGGGTATGCCTGCTTGATAATTAGCACCAGTTGTGGTTGAAGGTCATGAAGCTAATTTTGTACAATCGGTATGAGTAACCAAGGGATCTAAGATGATTTCATCCACCTCTATAATTCCTCCACGTACAGAATGAGATTCTACCGCGGGTGGAGAGGCTAAAAAAGTAGTGCTCCATAGAATAGTCACTCAACCGCTTGCATCTGTAGATGAAATAATTATATAGATTTTGATGTTATAATACCAACACGTTGAGAATCCAGACAAAAACATATTGGTTGAATATCCTCCTCATGTGACTATTCCACCTAATGATTTGATGGGAACATTCCTAGACGTCACTGAGAATAACTATTTTGTCTTCCATAAGACGTGGAGGAATGAGTAGAAATTCATCACCTGCATCCAGATAGTGGAACTACCTCAACATGTGGTATATCTCCTCAATTGGTTAGTTAGTTTAGGTTCTGTTGATGTTGACTCCAACACTATTCATGAACTTTTTTGAGGCTTCCTCATTGATAAGGAACAAAATTTATTGTAGGATCTCAATATAGAAGAGTGGGAACACAAGACTAAGGTATCCCAGGTGCATCAGAATGATGATTATGAGTGTTTCCATCTAGGAGAATTGGAATAATAGCATGTGAATACTATTAGTACTTCTTTTAAGATCACTTTACAATTGAGGGATTAACTATTAGTGTCTAAATCCAAGGAGTATGAGATAAATAAGGTGGAGTCTGATTGCTAGGTAGAGGATGATGGGTAGTGGATCATAGATTATAATTTTCATTCCATGGAAGATGGAGAGAAGGAATATCTGGATGCACAATAGATAGTCATTGAGGACACTCAGTGGTGGCTAGGTGAGCTCGAGCGCTTGAGCACTCGATCGCTGAGGTGGAGTTATAGAAGAACATTTAATGGTAGGGAGGATACACACTTTGGTTGACCCTATGAAACTCTAGATTTTAAAAAAAATTATGCACATAAATATTTACAAACTTTTTCTATATTACATTGATAATATTTCTGTGATAATAAAAAACTAATCCCTATACATTCATGGGTTATTTCTATTGTGAAAAACAAGGTACGACCATGTGATTTCTCATTATAGGAGTGTGTTTTACAATAATCAGGAACTTTCTATCTACTATTGTTAATTTATCACCATGATTTTTTGACTATATAATGGTTTCAGGTGGAGAATAGGGCTCTTAGAACAACTAACATTAATTCCCATTGTGATCTTGTGGATGGATGAGAAAATTCCAAGAACATTGAATTCAGTACAAATAATGGGGAATGGGAAGTGTGCATCAGAATACCATAATTCTGGAATACATGGAGAGTGGAATGTGCATACAGGATAACTCCTGACCATATTAGAAATCATAGAATCTGTACCGTTAGTCGAGAATGGGATGAAATGGGGGTCGATAGATGAACATGTTCAAAACATAAAACCTATCTTAGAATGTCATCCAATGCATTCTATGGTTTTTTAGGATGGTTGGTGAACCAAAATGACATTAAACCAGATTATTAGGGGCTCCCATCAAGCAAGGAAGAGGATGGGTATCCAATTAAGGGGAACATGAAGCATGGGAATGGGGTTGTATAATGTCTTAATATATTTCAATACTCTTGTAATTACTATAGCGTGTCATAGAGCACACCATTGTAATCATAATGGTCTGCAAAAATATCCTCCAAATCATCTATGGGACATTCATCTCGGATGATGAGTAACATTTGAAAATGTGAACAATACAATAAGTGACTAGAAATAGAGGAGAGGGCCTCTCTTATGAGGGCATAGGATGCCTCAAATTTTTAATTCCTGTAATGAAGATGATAAACATGTTGTTTAATGTCATATGATGTAGACGATGCATGGTACAGTTTAATGTCATGTGATTAGGTCATATGTCACATTTTGATGTCACAAGAGTGGGATATTGCATTGAGTTTATGGTCATATGGGTTGGATAATAATGATAGAAAAATGACAAATTGTTAAAGAATTTATTGATAGTCTTGGAGATGAAAAGGTCATACATATCTACATATTCAATAAGGCTGTGAATCAATCCACATGTAGTTCTAAAACATGGATCCACTAGAGACTAACACAAGTAGGGGAGATCCTATCTGATGAGGGAATTTGTGTCATCTCATGATTAACATGGGGCCTCCCTTGTTCCGAACAAGGGGTATGAATCATATTTTATGAGGATTATTTCTTATTTCATACAGGGTAGAATAACTGTTTAATGTATTTCATTGAGTTCATTATGCTATTTAGTTTGAACTATTATAAGATAGACTATAGGCGATGAAAATATTAAAAGGTCATAATACTTATACCTACTACAAACAATTTAAGGTAATGTTTCCTATACTATATGAGGTATATTAGTTAATAATATTAAATCGTTGGCCATAGGTGGGTCTCCCAAACTGATATGTATAGTATGGTGGAGTAAAACAATGATGACAATGAAGACCAAAGATGCCTGCACAACACAACATATTCGTGAGGAGAGTCACACATACAGTTTAATGTCACAATTATTGAAATTTCTATTCATAGTCTAAGGTCATGTTTCCTAGACCATGGATTCTTATTTTAATGTCATAAAGATATGACCACGGAAAAGGGGATTCATGTAATGAGTTGTGTGATGAAAAAGGGGAAAAACATGATGTGAGTGAGTTCCAAGGAGGAAAAGTTCCCCACCACACATTCCCATGAAGGTCGTCATGCAGTTTAATGTCGTGATGCATGGGCCATAGTCCATCAGTTTATAGTTATGGTGTTCTGAATAATGATAAGAGTCATTTCAAATGTCTATGTGTAGTGTGATGGAGTGAAAACCCATATGTGAATGAAGGACTAGGAGGCTTGGTACCAAACATCATATTTCCGAGATGACTCACACACTTTTTAGGGTAATAAGGTTGGGACCATTGGATATTAGTTTATGTTCATTAGGTTTATACTATGAGGAGGTATTGCTTTTGAGGAATTCATATAGGGTGGTGAAGTAACTAACCTGATGTGAATGCGGTACTAGTGGGCCTATTTCTATATATACACATTGAGATGGATTGTACATAGTTTAACTTCATAATTGCTGGACCATAACTGATTTCACGGACCAAAGGGTGAATTTGATTGTGGCTAGGCATGAAGGAAAAATGTTTTTCCATCGTTGTATATCTTATAAGGATGGCAATCAATCCATACATATTTCTCGAACACAACATAGAGAGAGACCAAAACTTTTGTGGGAAATCCTTTTTGGTGAGGTAACTTAGGGTTTCAGAGATGTTTTAGTGTAGGGTGACATTTTAACCTTGTGAATTGCGTACGTTAACTCCTAGTTTATGGACATATTGTTTAGACCATAAAGGGGGGATGTATCGAATGGGTATGTGTAGCATGGTGTTATAAAAAACCAAACATGAATGTGGGAAGAGGAGAACCAAAACCACAAAATATATTTTAAGGAAAACACCCATACAATTTAATTTCATGATTATAAAACTCAGACTCATAGTTAATGGTCATGGAACATAGAATATTTCATATAGATTAAATCAATGTTTCATTGACCAAAATCAGAGTTTAACGTCATGTGTCTGGGAAGTAGACACACAGTTTAAATTTACATGGACATGATGATGATTGGTTTATTGTTTAACATCATGAAACTTGGATTATGGTGTTATATAGTTTATCATCAGGAACATAGAATCCATTCATCAATTACTTTAATGTTATGTATCTTGGATGTGATCTATTATGTAGTTTATCATCATTAAACTTGGATGTTGGTTATTACATAATTTAACTCCATGAAACTCAGACAATTGTATGTTCCATTTAGGGTCATTTAAATAGGAACACTAATAACATTCCATTTAATTCCTTTTAGCTAATATGGGAGTGTATTCAAATTATCATCGTGCACCTTGGATATAGGTTTTTACACATTTGGAAATCATGAAATAAGGATAAAGTTGGATCCTCACATGAATTAATTCATTAGAATCATGGAATTGGTGGGAGGAGTGATGTGCTCTTCATCTGTAGGGATCAATGAGTACACACTATGGAATATACCTTCTGAATGATATATGGTCCATCCCACATGGGTTATAAATATTTCGATCTCATTCTAGGTTTCATTGGATTTTAAAGATGTAGTAATGTGTCAAAATGGAGGATGGAGTGGATAAAATCTATCTTCTCCAATGCACAGGATAAATGTTTCTGGTGCCTCACTAAATTTTGTAATGAAAAAATCATATTCTCTTTGAGTTCTTCAAGAATTGAAAGGGGGTATTATTCCCTTCCTTCTATAATATTCCATTCAAGGACATCTATTCAAATAAATGGATATTAAATATAAATGTGTAGGGATTCCATTATTCCATACACTAGGGAATGTGGAGTCACTTTGGTGGAATTACGAATAAATTTATGGTAGTCATAGAGGTTTTTGTGGAGATTTTTTGGAAAATGTTTTCTTACTTTCCCCACCATCTTCTGAAAAATGTTAGAGAGTGACTTTTTCAACACCTTAAATAGACTATTATATTATTCATGGAATCTGTATGAATGGTTGGACCAGAAACTATACATGACGTACAACGTTTTTGGTTTATCAGCTCAGAAGTCACTATCAATGTCGGTGAGAATATTTTGAGGAATATTGAAATGATAAATGATGTGTGAGATCATGAATTTGATCATGGATTGGGGAATGAAATCATTAAGGGGGTTTCTTCTTCCCACAAGGATATATAATCCATTATGGTCAAAACGATCCTATATTGGAATGTTTTTTATAGTATATAGTGGCCCACAATGTCGATTCCCTATACAGAAAAAGGTCTATGAATTCTTGGTAATATGATGGGGCTCTTGTAGTCTATCAAAACGTTTAACAAGGATCTAACATTCATGACACCTATTGGAATACTTTATACATTCATGGTCCCTAGTTAAGCACTGGTAATCATATTTTTTTACCTACTAGTAGTAATCGTTATCTAAGATGATGAGATTTATGACCATAAGATGTGCCACTTGAATTAATAGGTTTTCTAGGCCAGGCCCTGAAAGATATGAGGATACACTATTCAAAGTGTCAGTTTCTCCATTCATTAACTAGAGTGAAGGAGTTACATCTAGATGAGAAGGGAACTAGTCCAATAACTGTTATGTTTTCTCTAGTCAATGCTTGAGCTCTAGCATCCTGATGGTTTTATCTTTATTGATCAATTTTATGGCTATCATGGAGTCTCCCATATCATGAATATGGGTGACATAAATCTCTATGTAAATCACAAGAACATTAATTAGCTCATGGTACACTTCCATTTTGTTTATGTAACCCTATGATAATAGGAATGAGTATGGAGTAATAACCTATGAAGGAATGATAAAGATGACCCCCATGCCTTCTTTATTGAGCTTGGGATCATAGATTATTATATATGTTGAGAAACAAGAGAAACCATCAAAATTCATCAACTAGCTCCATCAATCCTAATCAAATAGGAGGATAGTGTTGTTTGTGAAATCTAAATATAGAGAAAATCATCAGGAGCTATATGGGATTCCAGAATGATAGACAACACCCAACCCCTGATGAAATTTTTCAAAATGAACAAGATGTCGAATTGTTGAAGGATTATCTCTCAAAGTGCTATCCAACTTAACAAAATTGGTTGACACAGGATATAAAATATTGGGTTGACATGAGACAACATCTTTATATTTTTATGTTACAGATAATGCCACAACATTTACACTACGAAAACTAGCATGTGGTCTCTCTTCTCAATATGAGAGTATATCGTCTCTATGTCAAGGAGCATGGGACTAAGATAGTCAAAACATTTATCTCTACAAACATTGATCTTATATGTGGTAAGGGAACTGAGGGATCATTCCAAGGTGGTCACATAGAGTGATATAGGGTTACCATGGTTATGTGGTATTAGAAATGAATCCTATTGATGATACTCCATGATTTCCTAAAATGCGGGATACCAATCATCATCTCACTAGTATACGATGACTTTATTAATAAACATGGAAAATGGATTAAAAATTCCAAATATATTTGATATGAATCATTGTATATATAATAAGTATCCCTGAAGGCCTCGGAGCCCCCGAATGTTGACTGGAGCAGGCATCTGGTTGGTGGATTGATCTTTAATGGGATCATCTCAATACCTTTATATTTGATGATGAAACTGATAAAATTCCCATAGGTAATCCTAAAAGCCTACATATAGGGGTTCATCTTAAAAAGTAGGGAGGAGAGGAAGTCATTCCCATTATGGATATCTTTTAGATGGTTCCCACACTAGTGGAATTCAAATTCCAAATCCACCACATTGCATTCCACTAGAATCCCAAAGATGGTTATGAAGATGTGGTGCATCAACAAATGATAACTGGATCATGTATTCTTCAGACCAAATGTCATAACCTAATTTTATAATTTTCATTACGACACTATGAATGTTTTATACTCCCCAAATTTCAGTGCCATATATATTTGGATGTAACTAGAGTATCCATCAATAAACGAGAGATCCAAGAACCTAGTTGTGGCATTGATTAACAGCTCTGTTACTGGAAGGGGAAAATCAACCTTTAGATAGTGGTTGTTGGGGTCCCAAAAATCTATAAATAATATGATATGATTGTTTTTCTTCCAAAATTATTGATGTTTCCTATCTATTTGGGGTTCTAAATTTCCTTGAGGACTTTGTCCTTTATAAGATAATAAACTTCATCTTAAACCATGAAACCATGATAAGGTTGAATTTCTATTTGGAGGATACCTAAATTCGCAATGACTTACCATGAGTCCAAGATGGTGGCCAGAGACCTAAGGGTATAGTCCTAGAATCTCATCATAACCACAGTAGAATATATCATGTGGTTTCTTAAGTACAAACACATAATTTGTTTGTTCCTCTTGAGGCTTAGCTACAGTAATCATCATTGGAATAAGATCAACCTTAGCGTTGAGATTCAAAAGAACCAACTATTCAATGGTTGCATAAACACCCTCTTCAGATGTGGGAGGAGCTTCTTCAAAATCATCTTAATCATATGATATATGGTAATTAATATGAGGAGACCATTTATCCATGTAGACTAACTTTGGGTGAACATTAATTCCTTTTTAGAAAGATATAGAGTCCTTGATGGAGGACTCTGACTCTGTTGAGTCCTTAGTGACAGATGATATCCAACAGATCCCATCAGGCCTATGACCGTGTGGTCCATGCTTGAAATCAATGAAATGGTGGTGGGATGGATTTTTGATATTCAAACCGACTTATTGAAAAAGGAAATTATGAAATACATTGGTATCCATGGGGGAACATCTCAGTACCACATAGTGGTATGTTCTTCTGATATCACATGTTCCTATCCTATGTAGGATTACAAAGTTATATTCCTATTTTTCCTATAATTTGGGTTATGGTTACCCATCATCTCCAAAATTATTTGAAAACCCTCCCAAGGATAGAACCATGGGTTAAAACTTGTGAACCGGGAGGATAAAATAATAATCCATGTCTTGACATGGACTACTTGAAAAAATTGTGCTACCAATGTCATTGGTCTCAACATTATTTTTTCAGCTCTTGTAATAGCTTGCATCGAGACAGTGGGATTTGATGGATTCAATGGGAGATTCATTGCCCTAAAGCACACCTACTTTAAAATTTATGGCGTACTTATGGAATTGGTTATACAAGGAGGGGACTATTGCATGCATATGAATCAAGGTTCTACCTAATGTCTCATTTTAGTTGGTATCCTATGAGGAATTCACGAATTCATCATTTTATAGGATGCCACCGAATAGTGACTTAATCTATATTCTTCCACATGGGCTCTTTTCATTCTTATCATAAACCCGAATAATCATGTCACTGGGGATAATATCTTCTTCAATATTCCTCAATATGAATTGCATCTAGGACAGGATGAGATTGATCCTGTAACCCTTTCCCTTGTGGAAAACATCCGCACCATAGAACTGGATTTTGATGTATAGTGGGATAATGTTACAAATCAAGGGAGAAAAGTATTCCCATCTTGGGAAAGTGACGATGAATTGAAATTATACTTCCTTTATATCCCCTACGTTGTAGGATTATGCAGTCACTTCCTCTAAAATAAATTGGTGGGTTCTCTTCATGCCCTCTACAAGACCCTTGCATATCTATTCTCATTGTTGAAGGGACTTTAACATCAATATCCATTTAGGTGTGCTATATAGGTTTTCAACACATCATACATCAATGGAAAAAACATCATCCTTAATGTGGTTTCTCATTAGTAGGGGGAAATATTTGTGATTCTAGATATACCCCTAGGATATGGATAGTGAAGGAAATATCCTAATACGCGTCATATAGCTCAACCAAAACCACTAATGGGAGAATTTTGATTGATTGACATTTGGATTTAGTAGGATATGACTGATCATGATGTGAACGTAGCTATTGTGCCTGATCAATTACCACGATCAGCTGTAGAAGAGAGTCCAGATGAGCTGGTTGGGAGGCCTATGGTTGATGGGATTAATGAAACACCTTCATCTGGGTTTTGGTATCTTTTATATATTTCCTCAATACATTATACAGATAATTTCTATTATTTTTATGACCCTGAATTCCACTTCGATGATGTATAGAGGAGGAAATCGGGGGGTCTCTCCGAATATGCTTCATCTCTGGGGACATTGAAGAGATCAACTAATTCGACAGTATTCATATATTATTACTTACTCATCATGAATGAGGTCTTCCATTGTTGCGTAGTCCTAAGGTGCAATTCATAAATCTATAGACCTTGTTTAATTGAGAGAACAATATCGATTTGTCATTTCAATGGGATTGTTCCTTCCCATTCTCTGTCTCCTCCAAATATTATAATGTATATTACGATTTTATGTGGATGAATAATCATTATTCGGGTGGGGGTGAATCAACATCCATAGGTTTATTCTATCATATGAAGTCTTGGATGACACCATTTTTGAGAGAAACAGATCTACAATTCAAAAAGTTAACCCAATTATAATTCATCAGGTCGAAAAAAAACATCCATTCACCTTCACAATCACTATTAGAATTGATAGGTATGTGTTCTACCTATGATGGTACATTTCCCAACACAACAATACCATTTTCCAAATGGCCAAAGATCAAATACTCCGACACATAGAATTGTTTGATTGTATGTCCAAGGATCATGTTGAATGGGAAATGGTGAAGGTGACCAGTAAGCTCAACTTCATGGGGATTATTTTACTTTGGAAGCTTCAAAATACCCTTATATAGGGTACTAATGAAATTTCTGGGAACCTATGAATGTTTGAAAGAGTATTCCTAGTTCCTCGTGTATGAGAAGAGAACTATAAGATAATTTCCATGATCAGGGCATAGATCCCGATGAGGGGACAAAACCGCATTCTCACATATCAATGGTTGCTTTTGGAAGAGAGGTGCTTAACAGTTTTTCATTTGGAAGGATTGATCCTAATGATGCTATTATACTCAGCATGATCCTTCCGATGGAGGGGAAAATTTCTTATATCTCGGTAAGCCCCACTTATACAATTTTAATAGTCTCTACCATGGCAGTTCTTCTAATTATGAGTTGTGGGAGGTCATTGACATTCCGAATTGGTCTACTGAAAGGATTAATTTAGGTGATGGTCCATTTCAAGGAAATAATTTAACCCCATATGATGTTTTGAGTGATGAGGTAAGGACTATATCAGTTTTTTCATTACACAACCACGTTATTAGCTTATTCTATTGATAATGTGATATATGGAGTCAATATGTGAGTCCTTTACAGTGGGGAAAATCATTGATACACTCATTAAGTTTCTATTTCAATTGAAGATGTATACAATGCTTGTCATGAACATGTTGGAGCTAATATAGTATAGATTTTTTTTATTGAAATCACAACTAATGATTAACCCAATGGGAATCTAGTTTAACTAGATGAATGCAAATCCATCCTATATTTGAAAAAAAACAGGGTACTTGTCACCACCTACTATTCTGGGGTGCCCAACTAGGGCATCCAACTTGAGATGAAGTGGTCCAAAATCTACAGTAGGTCACACATGCTTTTGAAAAGGGAAAATATAGAGTTCCTAGAATTTTTGGGTGCTCTCATATCATCCACCTATGCGAGGTATATCTTTATGTCATGTGGGATTTCCCCCAGTTGGGTCACCAATAATTCATGGTGAGTGATGAGAGAAGCTATCAAATCAACTTGGTGATGTTTTTTATCTTGACATGGATCCCAGACCACATATGTGTTGGCAGACTCATAAAAAAGATATGCATGCTCCATGAATTTTAGAGTTGGTTGATCCAGGACATGTGGATGTTGATCATTCAAAATAGACATATTACCTGAAATATATTGGGATAACATGCCATAAACCCAGGCCTCTACACTATAATGATGTGTGGGATCACCGTGATCAAATGTGAGAAACTGTACAAGGAAGAAATGTGGTTCCCCTATAGAGGAGAAATATGATAAAATCATAAAGTTAAATAATTTCAGGAATTTCTTTGCATGGAGTTCATTGATTATCCTATTTTGATCTATAACTTTTGAAGCAAGGTGAAAATCATGAGTTCAGTCACTATCTTTTTCACAATATCTGATGGATCAAAGGGAATAAGTGGTCCCTTCCCTTTTTTACATTCCAACTATTTGGAAATGATGTTAAGGGATTTCTGTGGTTGAGTTTCCTCCATTGAAGGTGGGTGAAGAAACATATATGTGGGTCTACCATGTATTGTGCTACCCCATAGGGAAGTTTTTCTATATCAAACACTATTTCGGTTCCCCAATCATGTGAATAATAAGGAACGGCAATATTTTTCATAATTATACCAAGAGGTAATTATTCAATATAAATTTGTAGGTCTGATTGCCACATGATGGGGATGAAATAGAGAGAAACATACAATTCTAGGTCTAGAATATTAAAATGTTTGGATTCTACATCCATGATTATAGGTATCTCTATGTGGATCTTAAAACAAAATTGTTATTGGGTCTGGTTGAAACATGGTGATAAAAGGTCTTGAGAAACTGGGAGTGCATCCGACTCAATTATCCAACATTTCTAATAAATTTCATTGAAGTGATCTTAGTTTCATAGGTAAACCAAATGAAATTCTTGGTGGACATGTAGCACCATCCATATTATCCAATGGATGTGAAAAACCAATCCCCAAGTGAAGGAATCTAGGATACTGATCTTTGAAACTTAATTCATCCAGAATACAACTAAAAACAGATCTACATCCTGATTATCCGACATGATTTTTTTAGAAGTGGGTCCATGTTCATGAATGTTCATAGTTTTGGTTGGTTCGTGTTGAGATATTGGATGTGGAACTGATGTGGCTCAGTGCGGTGTTTTGTTTATTAATGGAGTAGTTTTTATATGACATACCTGTTCCATTACAAACTGGGTCTTCTCTCAGGGGTGATACCAATCACAATATTACATTCTTATAGGATTGGGTGTTCACTACTACCTCATGTGTATGCCAAGGGGAAATTGTTGTTGGATCAAATTGTTGCGCATCATCTGTCCCATTCTATAATTGTTCATCATGATCTTAGATAGAGGTGGAGAGAGAATTTGGTAATGATAGATATGGTTATACTAAGATCCCCTATAAGGGATCCATATCATCCCCAACATGCATGTACGAGATGAGGGATTTAGGGATCTATGGATATCACCATTTGGGATGAAGAAATTCACTTACAGATCTCTTTTATATAATTTTTTTTTTATGATTGGGTTGATGGTTCTATCATCCAATCACATTATTCCACAAAATCTGAGGGTGAAAATGATCAACACTGACTTGGGACATCCCAGAATTTTGAGTTCGATGATGGTGGATTTACCTTCTTCCCAATAATGGTTATTCCGGGGAGGAATGTTATTTTTCATTGTAAAATTCTCCATACTAGTGGCTGATATTGTGCAGAGGACCATCTCTTTCATAATTTGGGATATGATAGGGTATCTATATCAGTTGTTCATGTAGCATAGAGGGCCTCATCATTGACTACCATAAGAGTGGGGAGGACCTCCACTCTAGCTATTAACAAAGTAGAGAGGACTTCTACTATGATCAGTGGAAACATGGAGAGGACCTCAATGTTGATTAGTGGTAATGACATTAGAAGGACCCCATAATGTTTGCTGATTACACTTGGGGACCACCGTTTTGATAGTTGGTAACATGGGGTAGAACTCTATGTTTTATATTGAAAGAGTGGGTAGGATCACCACATTAGTTTCTTGTGAGATGGGTTGGTCATCCTTGTCAGGATGCATAATTATGAGGAGGAATTACATACTAAATGGTGATGAACTAGGGAGGAAGTCATCTTTGATTGGTAGGAACATAATGATGGCAACTATTTTGTTTGTAAATTGAGTGGGGAGGACCTCCTAATTGATCGATTTTGGATTGGGGATAACCTCCACTTGACCTAGAAAGACAATTAGAGGACCTTTTAACCAATTATCTATGATAGGGGAAATCTTGTTGAATGGTGGAAGAGCAATAGGGTCACCATACAAAATATTTGTAAAACTGCTGAGGAACTCTAGTTGAACCTGGAACGACATGAGGAGAACCTCCATGATTATTGTAAGAGCAAGGAGGACCTAATTTTTCGTTTGTGATAGCATAGGGCGGACCTCGACACAAAAACAAATCATCTAAGGTAGACCATAATGATGGTCTCCGGTTCCATAAATTGATAGAGTAATCCCATTATAAAAATGGGGTGGATGAGGTCTTGATCCTAATTGGGAATGGATGAATCTATTCTATTTTTTACATGAATCTTGTGAAATATTCCATCGGTAGAAGAAGATAGTAGATTTGTTGAAGATGATGACCTTTGTTGGGAATTGTCCTTGTCCTGCACACAATTTTGGTGCAAGGAGTTCTGGATCAGGGTCGAAAAATAAGGTGTATAGTCCACATGTTCTCAAACATGAAGGACCATTAGCTACAGGGACTAACGTGGCATAGTTGGAGCCCTTCATTGAAGCTCCCAGGTGGTAGTCATAGCTGGAGATACCCAAGAATCCCCTACATCTAAGATGATGGAGAAAAATCATGAGATACCACCTTGAGGTGGATATAGAATCATTTTTCTATTAGATTAGGGAGGGATTTATCCTTGTTTGGACATTGGGGGGATGATGTTGGTGAGGCCCTAAAGGTTACAGGTCTATTCATTCCATGTACCTTGTTTAAATGACCCCCTCTTATTCATACCAACAGAAGAGGGTGTACATAAACCTACCCAAGATGATCTAACAGGGTCATAAAGGGCATGGCCATCTGGTAGCTTTAGTCAAATTATATGTCATAGTAGAGGTGGAGTCATGCGTGATTGATGTGTTAATATATCTCAGGCCCCTACATATATGGATGTTTGGTGGATGGTTTTCTATAGCATGTGTCCAACAAAGAATATGGATTTATCCGTCAATTCATACTCTAAAAAAATCCATCCTCAATTCCCCAATAACATCAAATATTCAATGGTCATAGAGAGACCGTCATTGATGATTTTGTATACTCGAAATTGCAACATTTAACTACACTAATTTCTAGTGAGTTCTATATTAGTCTTATTTTTTTCTTGGTGGTCGTAGACACAATATTTATAGATTTAGTGATTTTTTAAACTTATTATATGTCGTAAACTACTATAAACTAGGTTGAGTGTATATTTTTCAGATTGGGTTCACTATTCTTTTGAAATGCCTTATCCTGGGTGCACCGCCATGCATGATAATGTGGGTTGGTTTGAATTTCCTACAATGAATTCCCACTTTCTAAATGTTGGTATCTTTATCCAAAATCATGGGTGATGTTTGATCCTTGGTTAAAACAGATGTTGGGATATCCATTCCGACATTCATGAATTCCACCTTGTAACTCATTTCCTACATTGAGTCCCCTGCATAGAATTAAGACATGTTTTTGGAACTCAATCCCAGTGCCATCTCTTAGGGTATTCTAGTTAATTACCCTTATTCATTCTGGACCCCCCAATAGGCCATGATTGGGAAAAAACATTATTTAGTTGTGAAGTCATTTTTTTTATCACTAACATGTTTGGAAACTAAGACCATTGTTATCCGATATTTATTATATGAGACGGGAATATTATGAAGGAATATTAAGTACAGAAACCATGGATTTTTTCGATCATAAGGTATTTATTGTAGATGTTTTATATCATCTATTTATTTCAACTCAGTAATCACATTCCTTGTATGAGTTTGCTGATTCCATGGGTTTATATCTTCTATGGATTTTACCTTATGCATCCCATGTTTGCATGAGGTATGTGTTTGGGGTCCCAAGTTTTACATCTTGTGATGAAAGATTAGGGGATGAGTTTAATATCTTCTATATATTTTGTTGATTAATCATGATTACACATGGAGGAAGATCAATAAGGAGTGTCCCTAGGAGGGAAGAATTCACACTTGTATTTCAATCAATGCATTGTTCAAAAAGATCTGTAGTGGTGGATCTAGGATTTGTTTCCCATAAAGGGAAAATTTCACACTATAAAGGTTGACCAGATCCCCCTTGAAGTGGATATGGGAGGTGTATCCCTGGGAGGGAGCACCAAAAATTCTTATTAATGAATCGTTCATAAATCCCTATATCGGAATATCCTTTAGTTTTCCCCATAAAGGGATGGTATCATACTGTGAAGGAAGGTGGATAAAATTGTGCATGGGGGGTGCCCCTTGAGGTGTGTCCCATAAAGATAAGATGTGACACCATGAATGTTGATCACAAAACCCATGATAGTGGATCAATGAGTTATGTCCCTAGAAGGGGGAAACTAAATTTACTATTGTTTGGGATTGAACCTTAGATAGGAATCCTGCGTGTAACATATTGGATCCGGGTGCCGCACAAAGGTGCCCCGAACCCGGTTGTTCACATTACCTCAAGTGAGTTTTCCCAAAATCCATTGGATGCTAACAAGAAATGAGGGATAAGGTGGGATATTGGGGAAACTATGCCCTCATTGGAATATTATACATAATTGAATAAAAATAGTAAACCATAGATGAATTAGTAATACTACCAAATATGAACAGCGGAAAACTTTTAATAACAAAACTATATGTGCATATATATAAATTATTAATCTCACACGTGTCTAGGAAAGCATCCAAACAAGTCACAATACCGAAAATACAATAAGAAAACAAAATTACAAAAAAGAATATAAACACAAACCGCATTTTATGCCTCACCTTGGTGTAATTTGCTCAATATCTGACATAAATTAAGTACATGATGAGGAAGGGGTATTTCCCTTACCAATAATTGTATTCATATAATCTGTTTGGGTCTAATACATGATCTAAAGAAGGTGTGAGACAAATTAGAGTAGGAAACCACAAAAAGATAATTTCCTAACTGTCAGGGAATATATATAGTAGGTAATATGCCGAAATGAAGTAAAAACCAAGTAATTACTCAAAAGTAAACAATATTATAGTTTTCAGTTACATTCAATTACATTTAACATTCATAATTTCAATCATGTAATCCCAGGATCTATCCTATTCTCTAATACCCCTGTGTAATAGTAAGAAATATTTTCTCTCATAAGACCATCTAAACAATCTAGGAAGATTGAGTCCAAGATTGTGCTTTGTCTTGGCATACTCATCACAATAATTCAATCATACATAAACATAACTCTAGTAATGCCCTCACGGTCAAAGACAACTATGTTTTTCATATAACCAATTCATCAAATAACATTCCTTAGGGATCAACTCACGGACTAACCCCTTTGGTCTATCATATAAAAAATCAATTATAACGACTACATGGGTAACTATCATTTTCAATACCCCTGTGTCAACAAAGAATAAATTTATTATAAGTGATCTCCTAGGTAGATCTCATGGACAATACCCCTAGGTCAACATAGCATATGGAAATTATAAATGACCTCCTGGGTATCTCTCAAAGTCAATAACACTGGGTCAAGCATCTTGACCAAGGCTCTCATGATCTTGTGTAAATAATGTTGAAGTCCTTGGAGTCTCGCTGGTCTAAGGTTCCCAAAGTCCATTGGAATAATAGTGCGCACATAATATCAAAACATATAATGTAATCTATAACTACTACACATTTAAACCTTCATAGAAGCATATCACATTCATTTAATATATTCAAACAAAATCCTTATAAATAAACCATGGTATGGAAATAAATCCACCTAAACTGACACATATGTAAAAACCACTTTGAATCAATCAAACCATATCAGGTTTTAAATAGGGTTAAATTCCAAATAAATAAATACCCCAAAATGGGTATGAGACATTTTTTGAATTTATAATCTATATATGAACAAATAAAGGCACAAACCACCATCCTTGATGTATCACAAATGATATACTTGAACTTCGGCCCTTCATTCAGCCTAGATCAGCATAAATCCATAAAAAGGTGAAAAAAATAAACCATGAATAACTAATGAGATAGGAAGAATAGAGAAGAATGGATATAGAGGATTCATTAAATCACTAGTGGGATTCCAACTCACATGACATTGTCTCAGTCAGAGCTTGAATGGAGAATCGGGGGGGGGGGGTAGTTCTTCATTCTTTGTTCTTGATCACTCCTATACGAAACACGGGAAGAAGAATTCCTTTCTGGATATAAGACAGGACCTCGCTCCAATATAACAATTAAAAATAAAACTATATGGCATGTTCATTTAAACTTCATGTCGTGTATTAGCCTCATTCAGACCCTGACAAAAGAATTCTTCTAGGTCACCACACGACCATGTACTTGGACATTACACAGCCAGAACACGGATATACCCAGCATTTGAGGTACAGAACCTGTACTCAGAAGTACACACAGTGTACTTAAAAAATACATTTCCTCATTTTTTCTAAAATACAAACCTATATCAGGATCCAAACCTAATATAATTATTTTGGTTCTTACATACATACCCCTTAAAGATACTTTTCCTCGAATTGACTTACTAAGGGTGGTGAAGAAGAATTTGTGAAGATCTTCAGCCACTGTGATCGAACATTGGCCTCCCACTCTTATGTATCATCTTGCACTCGCCTATGCTACCATATCACACGTACCAAAGGAACAGACCTAGATTGGAGAACCTTTGTGTTGTGATCCACAATCTAAATAGGGTGCTTCTCGAAGGATGAGTCCACCTCAAACTCATCCTCCATGGATTGAAAAATGTGAGATGGGTCTGAAAGGTAAAGTCGTATTTGAGAAACATGAAGGGCCTCGTGCATATCCTGATAGCTCTAATGTAACTTCAACTGACAGGAAACCAAAACAAATCTCTCCAAAATCTCAAATGGCTCAACATATCTTGTTGAAATCTTCCCTTCTCTGCTAATCCACCTATGTCCCAACCAAAGTGTGACATGAAGTAAAACATAATCTTCAGACTCAAACCCCAGAGGCCGTATTCATTGAACAACATAATATTTCTTGTGATAATTTTAGTATCAATCCTCTTCCAAATCAACTACAAATGCCATGTGGTCTCCTTGAATAGATGAGGTCCCATGATAGTTTCTTGTCCTTCCTCCATCCAAAATAGGGTTTATTGGCATGGAATACCATAAAAACCTCATAATGTTCCATCTGAATCATTTTTCTAAAACAATTTCTATTGGAAAACTCCACCATGGGTTTTTGTCTCTCCCAAGATCCCCTGGAATGAAGTATGTATTCTCAATGCTTCTCTTCCAAAACCTAAATCGTGTGCTTGGAATGGACATCTTTTTTGAAACGGTAATATATACTAAAAAGTTCCTACGTACCCAGAGCCCTCTATATTCCCTTTCAAACATGAGATGTAAACCAAGCATCCCTATATGAAATGATAGAGTGCATATCCCCCTAAAATCGTACTATCTCTTGGATGTAAAACCTCCAAATCTCATCAACACTGAAGGATTCCTTAATCAATAGGAAATGTGCACCCTACATGAGTTTGTTGATAAAATCTCAAACCACATAATTCCCTGGATGTGACCTTGGTAAAAATGTCACTAAATCCATTATGACATCCATCAACTTCTACATTGGAATGGGTTAGTGATGTAAATGGAATGATGGTCGTTGATGCCCCTTCTTCACCTGCTAGTAGGTGGTACACCTCATAACAAACCCAACTGCATCCCTCTTCATACATGGCCACAAATATAGACAATGTAGATCATGATACATCTAGGTGACACCAGGATGAAATTCCCAAACTAAGGAATGAAACCATCACATCAACTCCCCATGTATGTCTGCTGAAACCAATACCCATCTATGAAAATTAAAATACTCATCCATGTCTATGGTCTACCCTAGAGTAAGGTCCTTGCCGGACACACTCTCACGTAGGACTAGGCCTTTGGAACCTGATAGCTGCATCATTTACACTCGATCTAGAAGAGTATAGGTAATTTCCATAGATCATTGAAATGTCTACCCCTCTATATTGTGCACCTCCAAATTCATCTCATTGAATAGAGAAATTAGTTTCAACTCACTATTGGCCTCATGAAGTTCTTATATCTGGGTCCTCCTTCTCAACACATCAGCCCTTTTGTTGCTATTCCTAGGTGTATAGGCAAGATCAATGTTAATAGAATGAAGGTACTCAACCCACCTTCATTTCCTCAAATTCAGATCACATTGATGAAAGATATTCTTCATACATTTGGGATTGGTATACAAAAAAATGTTATCCCAAAAGATAATTTCTTCAACAGGGCAAACCATGATCAACTACAGCTAACACAAGATTGTGTGTCGTGTTGTTCCGCTTATATTGCCTCAACTGATGAACCTAATATGAAATGACTTATTACCATTGCATAAGCACAGCTCTCAACCCCATAATTGATGAGTCACAATAAAATTTTTAACACATTCCCAATTCTATAAAAATCAGTACTGGTGGTGAAGTCAAACACTGCTTCATCTTTTGAAAGGCTAAATTACAAGAATTTATCCACAGGTACTTCACACCTTCATTTTCATGCCCATAAGTGGTACTACTAAGTTTTCAAAGTCATGTATAATGCATATGTAGTAACCATCCATCCTAAGAAAACATTTTACCTCAATGATGTTATTCAGTTACTCCCAGGAAACAACTAAACTCACCTTTTCTAGGTCAAAAGATACTCCTGTATTTGAGATGTCATTACCCAAGAAGTTAATCTAATCCATCCAAATGTGGAACATTGAGAGAATAAAATATTACTAATGCTCTCCTAGTGTACTCAATACGATCGTAATATGGTTTCCATGGTCATGTTGGGTGTGAGCGTACAAGAATATGTCATCTACAAATACTACCAAAAAACAATACATGTATCAATGGAACACTCATTTCATTAGTTCCATGAAAAATGTTGGTGCATTCGTGAGACCGAACAACATAACCATATACTCGTATAAACCATACCTACACCGAAAAGAGGAAAGAGGTATATCTAATGGTCTCACACACTACAAATGATAATCGGTTCTCAAGTCATCCCTTGAGAACACTCAATCTTCTGAAAGATGATCAATGAGATAAAAAATCCTTGGAAAGGGATATAAGTTCATCACCATCAACTATATTAGAATCCACTAATTCACACAATTTATGAGGTTATTGTTATTCTTTTTCACAAAAAGGATAGGCAGACCCCAAGGAAGAGTACTGGGTTGTGTGAAACCCTTTTCCTATAACTCCTCTAACTGATTCTTGGGATCCTGTAACACTGGTGTATCCATCTAATATAGAGTAATGGACACTGTTGTTTCTCCTAACATGAACTCAAAAGATAAGTCTAACTCTCTCTATAGTGGTAAACATGAACATTCATTTGGAAAGACATCTCTAAAATGATCCACCCCTAGGGGAATGTCCCTATGTGAAGTCCACGGGTCATCCATATATAAAATAGTAATCTGGTCTGTAATTTTCCCTAATCCATGATGCTCAGGTCCATATCTACTCAACTGGACAACCCATTTTCCTTTGTGCTGAAAATACATACCCTCTGGTGACGTGAAACTCAACCTACAGTGATAGTAGTTGAAAAATTCATGGAAGGAGAACAACCAATCCATTTTGATGATGCAATTGTATCTTTTCATCAATAATACATAGAGTTACAATAAAAATTTGCACCCACCAACCTCTAGAGGTCATTCCTTGCACTAATATACACTAGTCTTCATAATCCCCAATAGAGTGTCCAGTTTCAAAACATCATCATATATAATGATAAAGAGGCCATGTCTCTCCACAATAGAAACAAATATACAACTATAGGAATTACCTATATCAAATAGAGTAAAATCTAAAACCAAGGTAAATAGAATCATACCTCTAACCATATAGGGTCTCAGATCCTTCTTCCACTGGGGATATTCCATCGCAAATGACGAAGTTGTACCAAGGTCTTGTAGCCCCGCCTAATTAACCTGAGCTAATCCACCCTACAATCACTGAAAACATGTCATATAGATACCATGACCATGAATACCTCCTTGGCTTGAATGGCCAAACGAACACCAGTTCCCTGTCTGAGGAAATATAGTTTGTCCTGCTTTTGAACATGGATTCATAAATGATCCCATATCACTATCTCAAACTGAGAACAACTGACCAAAAAACTAAAGATGACCCATATTGTTGCAAGATCGGCACTCAACAGGTTCTCTTGGGAACTGAGGTCTCGTGTGTCCACTCTTATTGCACTGGTAGAACCTCACCTAGCTACTCAATGATACAACCCTGCTTCTGGAATTACTACCAGATGGCACCCTTAGGTGCTTCCTAATATAAAATGAAGGAGTATCAGCCCAGATTGCTGATGCACCCTAGCTCACAGCTCCCACATCTCTCAGATAATGATTATTAATCAGCACCTAGTTTACTATATCAGTCACCGATGAAATCCTAATAACATTAAACTGCATTCGGATGTCGTACCTAAGACCATACTCAAATCACCTAGCCAGCGATAACTCATCCTCTTATAAAATCGGTGTGAAGAGATGCAGCTCTATAAATGGAGAAGAATAATCCATCTCTAATATAGCACCCCTACTCTAAATGCATGAACTGCTAGGCTTGATCTTCCCTTAATGTCTCAATGTAGAAATAATCATAGACGGTTCTCTGATACTCTTCCCAATACTTGTCGCAATGTCATCCCACATGTCAGATAACATCCCACCATCACTTAGAGGTATCAGGCTATATGTAAGTCATGAGATTCTCCCTTATCTCAGGTGGCCTCTCCATATGATAAGATATAGAAAACATGGACTCCAACCATGAATCTGCATCCTTTGGTCCTCTGTCCACTAAAAATTTTGAAGGATTCTACTACTGGAATACCTGCGTCCACACTTCCATAATCGGGGCATGATGTGGAGATCCTTAAAAAGTCTGCATCATCCTCAAAAATAATTCATAGAATTGTACACCAACACCTTTGTCGGGTATAATAGATGGTTCCTTGATGAGCATGATGAGAGGATCTAGTTGTAGTTCTTGATCTACCATTTTGGGTGTCTAACAATCACCCACGTTCTGGAGTGCAACCCGAAAACATCTTGGTGGAATGACTCTACAATTTCATGTGGAAACTTTATTACAATATTATCAAGGACTGCAACATAAAAGTTGAAGAATGGAAAATGATAAGGAAAGAATTCATGATTTACAAAACATGGTTACACCATGTGTATAACTACTACACGACATGTTCCAGTAAGCTTTTAGCATGGGAGTGTGCCTATGAAAACATCATCATGGAACACCCCCATACACATGGAATGTTCCTCATGAGACATGACATGTAATTTAATATTCCTTCCTCCACAAATTATTATATACTGCTTCAAATACATAGTTCTTCTAGTTGAATCCCTCACAGAGTGTTCAAAATAGACACAACAGGTACTATATAAGTTCCATCCACCCGTGTCATTAGTCACACGACCAAATACATGGTCGATTTACACACGGCGTATATAAGCTGGACACAGTGTGTACAACCCATGTTTCATCCACCTGTTTAATTAGTCACATGACTAGATAGATGGTTCTTTATAGCATTGCATGTACTTGATGTACATTTCATGTTCTACCAAATGTTTATCAACCCCATGTCTATACTCACACAGTCAGTGTCATGGTCAAAAACTACACTATTTGTACATACGGTGCATGGATTTTACTTAAGAAATGTTATTTCTTCCCAAACAGAAGAACCCATGGAGTGTATTCATAACATCACATGTCGTGTTGTCTGGGTTTCTAGACCGTAAGCCGAGAAAACATATCCAAAACCCCCAAAATCATAAAATTTTGGCTAAGGAATTCCGTGATCCAATCCATGAGATTACATACTCCACATCAATAAAAGTCTGGCATCCTTATTCAGGTTATAACATAACAGAGTCCAATTAAAGTGCAACTTGATCCACCAAATTCTGATCCAAGAGGAACCATAATAGGTCAAGGACTAGATATTGGAATCCATCCAAAAATACATTACATATACAAAAACACTATCAAAATAGTTGGTATTTCATCACGGCATCTGTCACAACATTATTCTTATCTACCACAACTTCTATCAGAATAGCATAAAAATAGTGATTCACCCTAAATAGCATGACACGAATGCATTAAATGTGATCCATATTGAGTGACTATATGATTCTTGAGATGGAATACCCCCATATCATTGGGTTTCAACATAAATACATCCATAATAATATCAATCATAATGGAACAAAACAATTGAATCACCAAATGGTGAAATAAAATCATGTGTAACAATTGAAAAACTGGAAATTGAAATATTAGAGGTAACATCGATTTTATATGTACAAGGGTAAGCTAATCTTGAGAAAAAATTATTACCAACTGCTTATTACTTCCTATCCTAGTCTGTTTGCTCCAAATAAAAAGGAAAATAAGAAAAGAAACCATCTCAGATATGTCTTTGTGATGTCCCTATTTCGAGTTCCACAAAAAGATGCCCCGAACCCGGTTGGTCTCATGACCTCAAAAGAATTTACCCAAATGCCATAGGAATCCATTTAGCAGTGAGGGCCAAGGTGTGATATTGGGGAAACTATTACCTCGTTTACAGAGCATATAAAATGGATGAAAAATAGTAAATAACAGTAGAAGATGTAATACCAAGAAAAGTAAACAACAGAAGACTAATAATAATAAAAAAATTGTAGCATATATATAAATGATTCATGTCACATGTTTCTAGTAAATCATCAAAATAAGTCATTATGCAAAAAATACTACACATAAACCAAATTATAGAAAATCAATAAAACATCAACATCATCGCAAAACATATCTTGGTATCATGCTCTTTATATCTGACATCAATCAAATACCTAATGAAGAATGGCCCTTTCCCTAATGTATACATATAATCATATAATCTATTTGGGTCCAATACATGATCCAAATAGGGTGTGAGATGAATATCAGTTGGATACCATAAAAATATATATTCCTAACTATCAGGGAATATATATAGCATGAAATATGCAGATATAAAGAAATAAATAAAGAAGAACTCAAAAGTAAACAATCACACCGTTTTCAATTACATTAATTTACATTTTTTATTCATTAATTGAATCATTTAATCCCAGGATCTAACATAACTACTATATCCCCCTGTGTAAAAGTAAAAAAAACATATGTCTCATAAGACCATCTAAAAAATAATGGAATTTTGAGTCCAATATTGTGCTTTGGCTTGAAAAACTCGTCACAATCAATCAAATATTCAAAAACAACCCTATGGGTAATATCCCATGGTGAATACCCATTTAGATTAACATAGCACCAGTTCATTAAATAATGAACCTCCTAGAATCTGTCACTATCTAACCCCTTTAGTCTAACATAGCGATAATCAATTATAATGACTACATGGGCATCTCTCATGGTCAATACCCCTATGTCAATATATAATAAATAAATTATAAGTGACCTCATGGGTAGCACTCACGGTCAATACCCATGGATCAACATAGCATATAGTAATTATAAAGAACCTCCTGGGTAGCTCTCATGGTTAATACCCATCGGTCAAACATCTACACCAAGTCTCTCATTGTCCAATTTAAATAATATAGATTTACCTGTTGTCTTCCTTGTTCAAGTATCTCACATTCCATTGAAAAAACAGTGCACACATAATATCAAAACATCTCATGTAATCTATAACTACTACATGACAAAACATTCACAAAGAATATCACATGCATTTCATATAATCAATCAAACACCATCATAATAAACAATGTCCTAAAAAATAAGGTACCTAACCTTATGCATAAGTAACAATCACTTTTAATCAATGAAACCATAGTTGGTATTAAATGGGGGTAAATTCCAAATAAAGAAATACCCCAAATAAGGGTATGCAAAACATTTCACATGTATAATCCAAATAAGAACAATGAAAGGAAAAAACCACCTAACTTAATGGATCATGATCTATATACTCAAACATCAGCCCTTTAATAGGCCTAAATCAGTGCATATTTCAAAAAACATGAAATACCCTCTACCTTGAAAAACATACCAGAGAGGATGAATCACGAATAATCTAGAGGATTCGAGATTCAATGGTGGTATTCCAATGCACGAGATGATGTATCAGTAGGATCTCAGATAGATAATTATGGTTTTGATATTCATTCGTCATCCCAGATCCCTCTAGTATGAAACACGGGAAGAAGTTTTTTCTGCATATAAGACATGACCCCACTCCGATATAACAATTAAAAAAATGCATGTCATTTTCATTTTAACTAAACATTGTGTTTTTAACTCAACAGAACCCTAGATTATGTGGTTTTATAGGTCACCACACCGCCATGTACTTGTTAATTACATGGCTAGTAAGATGTTGTACCTAGTATTATATGTACATGACATGTGCTCAGAAGTACATGAAGTGTACATAGAAACACCCCGTTTTTATATTTTTCCTCAAAAACAATCTGAAATCATGACCCATACCTGAAATGAAGATCTATGTTCTTATACTACATACCATCTATAAGAGCTAAGGAATAAAACCCATGTGGTTTAATGTCAATGTTTAAGGCCATGTGATAGGACTAGTCCATAATTTTTAATTTCACATGGTAAGCATTATCACAAAAGAAATTGGGGTGGGTAAGGGATGGTTAGGGCTTACACATGGAAGAATACCATTACAAGAGGAAGTATCTTGGATGGATTTGGTGTGGGGATTATGAATTGAGATACCAAATGGAACTGGAAGAGATTTGTTTTCTCCCTGGTGAGTGGCTTGATCTTACTAGGGTTGTGGACCGAATAAAATAAGGATGGATGCAAATATAGACATTGGACCTCAGGGAGGATTCCAATGTGTCCCAGTTGCTTTCGAATACAAATCCCATTTAATTCTAAATGGTCAGGTCTTATACATAAGGAGGTGTCCCATCGAATCATGTGGTTGGGGCTTATGCAAGGAAAAGACCCAATGAGGATGAGTACGTTTGTGAGTTATTAAACATAGGAGTATACCCATTATAGTTTATGTGGATTTCATGGATACTATTTAATTCTATTCCCACATGATTTCTGTGTTGTTTGATCAATAAGAGGAAATAGTATACTTAATGCTCATGTCAAGAAAGAATCACCGGATAGAGATGGATTGGGGATTATTCAAGGATGATTCCAAAGGAGGACGACATAACATGTGGAGAGGATATAATTCCATGTGAGGAGGATCTCATTCTCTATGAGGGTAGTGAGTGTGGAGACCACCCCATCCCAATGACACACGGATCATCATGTTCTTATTTCATAATGTAATTCTTTATTTTAATGACATGTTTTGTGGAAATTGGGTTTAGGAATGTTTACTTCATGAAGCTCATATGTGGGGGACTCACTCCTCACCCCTTGTACTTATATGGACAAGGATCAGGAACCTCTAGGAGGGGCATGGATTTAGAAATTAATTATTGTAATGATAGGGAGAAGTGGCTGATAATGAAGTCCATGATAGGGTACTTCTATTGAGAAGTGACAAGTGTTAGTGAACATATACTATGATGTAAAAAGTAGGTGATAATCTTCGGTCACACATGAAGTGTAGTAGGCTATAGTAATTGGTGGAACATGTCACATAGGGAAGAATGGTGTAACTGGACAAGTCCTAGATGGTTGTGGGGGCTCTAGTAACTAAACAACATGAATAGATATTAGTAGAGGATATGAAGTGAGGAATGACACATGAGAATGGTTTCACAAAACTGAGTTCCTCACCGAAGTTTTCTTCATGAAGCTCAGGTGAATCCTAGTAGTCAGTGGCTTAATAAAGGAATAGGCTTCATGAAAATAGGTGAGTTCACATTAGTATGAAGTCATGTGTCATGAAAGGAGTTCTTTGAGAAGGGTGTATAATTCTAAAAGCCTCGGGTTCCTATGAAGGTGTTCTTCCTTTGAGGTGGGAATTAGAAATCATGAAAGTCATATCAGCTTGAGGATGAGGATTTCAAAAACACATTAAAAGGTGTTATGTGAAGATTATGTACCTTGGGTGATCCATTTTTGGTTAGATTTTGTTATGGTTAAAAGGTTTTCAAATTCAGAGAAATTTTATATCTAATAGGATGTGGTAATTATCCCCCAAAGGATAGAAGGATGCAATATTTATCGGAAAAATGGTTCAAAAAGATGGGAAGAGTGTCAGAAAGAAATTATTACATTCATGAAAAGGTGTGTATCCAGCACACCTGGAAAGGGAACCCTTAATATTTCTCACCATCCTAATTCCCTATCGTAATAACCGGGTACACTATCAAGGCTTCGTGTATTTGTGAAGTGAGACTCTCATCTAGGCGGCTCTGTGAGATTTGACCAAACGTGATGTGGTGGGGAATCATGAAGTAGACTCTTAAGATGGTTTTGGGCCATTTTGGTGATTATTTTATCTTAACAAGTTATATATTCCTCTGCCATTCTTGTAGAATGAT
The DNA here is from genome assembly GCA_963277665.1 of Viscum album. Lineage (NCBI taxonomy): Eukaryota > Viridiplantae > Streptophyta > Magnoliopsida > Santalales > Viscaceae > Viscum > Viscum album. The sequence continues at coordinate 514,949,367 of OY728145.1, forward strand.
TTTTACTGATCAAACATCAGTATAGACATGATGTAAACATCCCTTTATTCCCATTCGAGGGTTAATTGTATATTCATGGAATAAGTCAAAATAAGACATAAGATAAGTCCATTATGAGTATCATTTCACATATATAATGATAGTGAAACTGTAACAGCCCGAGATTTTATGAAAAATATTCTTTTTAATTTTATTAGTGTCTTGTGTTGTACGCTACACCAAAAAGAGCTTGCACAACACGCATCTTTGACTTGCCTTGCATTACACGCAATCACAACCTTCCTCGATAGCGTGTGTAGTACGCAATACTGAGTTTCACTAAACAACGATATTCTATTAAAATATTATTAAAACTAGCCGTTATGAATAGTAATAACCACTTTTTAAATTTTAGAAATTTTAGCTCTCAAAATGGACTTCATTTTTGGATTCGGAGTATCCAATTTAGCCTAAGGTGAAATTTTGGTACTTTTCGGATAACTTTCATATTCTGATGAATAGTGAAAATTACTAAATTATAATTAAAAACAACTTTTTTAATCGAAATAATTAATAGTGATAAATTATTAATTTGAGTGGTTTTAAAGTATATTTAGAATATATTTTTACAATTTAATACAATTTTGGTCATTGAATGTAATTTCACATTTAAACCAAACATAATCAAGTGTCAATCTTTTGATAGATATTGTTTCTTAAAAACACGCTATTTGTTTTAACAGCGGGATTTAATTATAAAATTAATTAATGAAACTTCTATGTTATTAATTTGGTAAAATAGACTTCATTTTTGAATTCGGAATATGAAATATAGCTTAGGATGAAATTTTGGCATTTTTCTGAAAAAAATCAATTTTTGATGAATAGTGAAACTACTAAGTGGTAGTTAAAAAACTGAATTTTTCATAAAACTTAATTTTACCACTTCTGTGAATGGAATTTCAAAAATCCGAGAGACACGGTTGATGTCAGTAAGTAAAATGTGGTTCAATGAGATGAAAATATTTTTTGGTGAATAGTAACTTTTTACTTTTTTTTACCACAGTTAAAAGTAAATAGGGTAATTAAGGGTAAGAATGATATTAATATTACCCTAACACATTTCCTAATTCTATTGGACAAGTGTATCTCGACCAAAAACAACCTTAAGTGTAAAATATTATCATTTAGGCCCACTTGGATTAGATTAGGACATTTGTTATTATTTAATTCAAAGAAGAGTTAAAAGAGTTAAAATCAAAGTATATTTACTAAAACATTTTTAATATAGGGTTGTACATAAGATATATTCGATTTTAAATATTCATTAGAAAGCTAAAACGATTTCATACATTATGGTATTTTATTTGTAATTTTTAGACATCAAATAATTTAATTTATTTATGACACAAAGATGATGCAGTAATTATCTTATTAATGAAATATTGACATAATTGATGTTATAAACACCAAAATAAATGTAATTTGAGACTTTTTAAGAATTCCAATAATTTTTTAGGTCACTATAATATATTAGTGTTGATTTAATAAACTTGGTTCGAACATATAATTCTGTTATGACTTTCACAAAAATCATATATCAAATAGTGTCAAAATTGACACAAAATAGTTTTTAAATCAAATATTATATTATTAATTGTTATTTTATTCCTAAAAATATAAGGTTCGGCCAAATGACTTAGATAAGGATATATATATTAATAATAAACAATTTGGGGTTCGTTTGGCATGTTATAGTAAGTGTATTAACCATATAGTGTAAGAAAACAAAAAGACACGGTAAAAGTTAAATTATTTAACTTTGAGTTAAATCTAATTGATAAGGTTAAAATAATAACCTAAACTTGTCTAAATCCTATTGGTTGATAGGAATTCGACCCATCCCCACTTTAGCTTTGAAATATGACCCTTTGGAACCATTATAAACCGATTTTGACTTTAATATAAAATAATATTTTGAGATATTCCTAAGGTGCCCCTCTCCTCCCTTATAAAAGGGCACCTCCTCCCCCTCCTCCTCACACAACTTTGAGCCTTCACGTTCGGCCAACCCCTGCCAAAATCACTTCTCCACTTCCCTAGTATCATCCTAGTGGTCCGGGTATTCTTAAAAGACCAATTTTAGTGCCCTAAAAGGAGGTCTCAAAGAAGCACTTCAAAAAAGACGTAATATCCATTACCGATCTTTTTCAATTTCTTTCTTCTTCAACTTCTTCTTCTTTAGTTGTTTCATGATAAAGTAATAACATCAGTATTTATTATATACTGATATGTTATTATAAATATGAAACAACTCTAATTAACCTTCTATCCATCCTACGGAAAAAGGAAATCACCGTGCGTGCGTACGTACGGAATACCGTCTCCACGCCGTGGTGTAATCTATTTTCCGCCACCACATTACTTGGATGGGTATAAAAGTGTAATGAGTAACTATATATGATTATTATAAAGTTATATTGATACTGAAATAGTATACATACACTTCAACACAATTCCATGACTATGGGAACGATATCATCGCTCGTGCGTACGTACGGACTACCGTCTCCACGACGCGATGAGATTCATTCTCAATGATTAACCATTCATGAATGATTATAAAGTATATATAATAAGTAATAATGAAATATATGACCTAATAATGATACTGGAATTATTTATATTTATATGTATGTCATCTACTTAATTCCATTCAATTCAATAAGGAAACGAAAACAGCGTTCATGCGTACGTACGGACTACCGTCTCCATGAACGGTGTATTTCTTTCCATTTACTGATTTATTATATATGTGTATTATGAATATATATATATATAAATCATGTTATATATTCTGGAATTAAGTAATCATGATCTAAGTAATCATATGAATAATTACAAGTTAAAAACACGAATGACAAATGAGACGATTTTACCCAAAATGCTACTTTAACATGAATTTACAAAAGAACGGGTAATATAAAGTCATAAGTGGACCATATATGATATAATAACAATGAATATTATTCTGGAATAAGTCAATAACAGGATTTAAATCATATACAGGAGGTTCGGACACTCACAAAGCAAGTCGGACCTAAGGTAAGGGAAAATATCACAATCTCATTTTTATCCGAGATTGTTTATTCGTAAGTATTTACTGGGGTGTATTTTATCATCCACATCCATGTTTCATCAATATGTAATATTATTTACATCCACCTACAATTTTTTAAATCCATTTTTACCATTCGGTGAGTTTTTAGTAATATGTATGAAGGGAATCTTTTGTCGTTTTTCGTACGAGGTACTTTTTTGACTTTTCCGACAAAAGTACAGGAAGAATGTTTTTTTAACTTAGACGGCATGAATGGATTTTTAAAACATTATTTACAAGAAACTTCCTTTAAAAGTTTTCAAGTTTATTTTTAATCAACTTATTTTATTTTAAAGTCGTATGACATGTTATGAAAGGAAAAATGTTTTTGAAGTAGAAAGGATATTTTCCTCAAGAATGGAGTTCAAATGTTTTATCAAAATTATTTTCCATATAAGATAATATAAGGTTCTGTTTTTATCCCTATTATTACATTGATTTGATTATGTTTTGAGGAAAGTATTTTTATGAAGTCATTTACCTTATATGATTTGTTTTATGATGTCATGATGTTTCAAGAATCCCATTTTTGTTACATGTGTTATGCGATGATGTATGATTTATGATTATGTGGCACACATAAGAAAGGATTCATTATAAGATGGGTGGGACCTATATCTCCCTCCAATGCATTGGTTAAAGATTTTATATCTCATGAGATAGACATGGCTAGAATGGTAGGTTATACCGGTTCAGTGAAACAGGACTGAAACGAGGGTGAGTCGATTCAGAAAGGGACTTTGTCCACTAAGATAGTCTTGGAAATGAGTCATGACTAATAAGTAATGATTCTCTATGATTATGTGTGTATGCCACAAAGTTTCATGTTTTAAGTTATGCTTCTTGGTATTTCATTTCACTACTATGATTTATCCCATGTTATGAAATTATGCTCTCTTTTGCAGGTTAAGATTTCCAAAAGTTATGTTCTTATGAATATGATGTGATTGATTTTCTTTTGTTTACCCTTACTGAGCATTTGAGCTCACCCTTTTATGTTTTCTTTTCCCTAGGATATAAAGAATGGTTTTAGGTAAAAAAAAAAGGGATGATCTTTATGGGAGATGTTGAGGATCTTTCACCACGATTAAAAGATTACGTTCCGAGTTTCCAAAGACACTAAACTATTACGATCCTTATGTGTGTGTTTTTGTTATGTACTAAGTATTCCGCAAAAGTAATGTAATGTCCATGTACGTCAGGCTTCGGGTCTCTACAGTTGGTATCAGAGGAAAGGTTTAGTCAACCTTTAGAAACTAGGATGCAAAAACGTTAGTGAGATCCCTAGAGATATTTCTAAGGTATGTCTAGGGATGTCCCTAAGGATAAGTATACGTATAAGATACAGTCCTAGAACTACGGTAACGATCATAGAATTTAACCTAAGAAGTTAGATATTGAGGCTAATCCCCCTTTATAATGTTGTTTTCCCTAGCATGATTTTTGCCTCTCACACTATTCTTTTTTTTGGGTTTTAGAAAATGGCTGGAAACAAGATGATTCACGATAATGGAGGATATGATGGACAATGGAATGATATTATTCATAATGAAATGGGATTTGGAAGTCCAAACATCATTATTATGCCGAATCAGCAATCTCATAATATGATCAATAAAGTAAAAGTTGGTAAGTTTCCTGACTCGGCTAATAAGAGAAAGATGGAGTTTCATGATGATCATAGAGGAAAGAAAGTTCAATTTCCCCTATGTAAATCATGTGGGAAGAGGCATCAAGGAGAATGTTTCAAAGGAACTGGAAGATTCTTTGGGTGTGGAAAAGAAGGACACAAAGCAAGTAAGTGCAAAGGAAAAGGTTCAGTTAACACCATGGATGAGGATAATGGTATTTCTACGACATCAACAATGGTTAAATGTTTTAAATGTGGAATGTACGGGCATTATGCAAAACAATACCCTAAGGGAAAGTCTCATGAAGATAATCAGTATGGTCGTATGGGTAGTATTTATGTTGATGATGATGAATAGACTACAAATGATATGTGAGATGAAAGAATTGTTGAAGCTCGGTCAATGGTTTAAGAAGGTAGTGGAATGATTACATGTTTATCAAAGTGTAATGTTGTATAAAGAATCTCATGGTACTATGGAATAAAGAGACATCTAAGGATTGTTACATTGTTGTCTTTCCTTGAGTTTTGAAAGTGTGTGATTAATGCTACCAGTATCCATGAAAGGTTATTCAGATATTTTTGGAATGAAGATGATATGCGCATAATGAAGGGATAAGGAGAAAATTAAATGTTTGATAGTATTCATGAGCTCATGACTGATATAAGGAGAAGGTTATATTATGGTTTGAGTATATAGAGTTTTTGGATTTTGGTATGTGGAAAGTGTTAACTTTTAACAGTATTCATGATTTCACTAAGGTTCAATGGGTATTCATTATTCAAGAGAATACATGATTAAGGCCTTTGAATGCTTGGAATGTGACCAACAAGACATATCTTATGATATATGAGGATTAACGACAGTATTAAATCTCTGGTAATCGTTTTCACTATATTATGAGAGTGGACTGCAGTATTATGGATAAGCCTAAAGATTAGAATGGATTACGTTGGACAAAAGTTAGTATTGTTTAATGATAGAAGATTTTCTATATTATTGATGGGATGTTATAGTAATGTAGTTTTAGAAAAAGGACAACCTGCAGGATGGGTGACATCCCATCGCTTCAGACAAGGCTGTGGGAATCGAACCCACAACCGAAGTGCGATTGGCCTTTATCGCCTACCACTGGCGTACAGGAAGTCCCTGTTTAGTAGAAACTAGTTTTATTATATTAAGCAGTATGATATATGATGTATAAGTCCATTTTAGAACCATATATGATTAATCCCACTATAGATCGACTTATGTATATAAATTTTGCTAACCTTTTGAGACATATGGAATGACCCGTCATTCTATCACATGATCTGCTAACACTTCACGAATAAAAAATTCAACTTCATTTATTTAAGAGATGAAGTGGAAATTGTTAAAGGCACAGACAAAAGTGAGGTTGTACCAACATAAAGTAAGTATTTATTCTAATTCAAATTCTTTAACTTTAAGGAAACGATCTTGAAAACCAAAAATGTTGTCCTAGTGATCTTATATCTGATGAATCAGATGGTACCTTAGATCGTCACAAATTTATGGCTTTGTGATTGCTGGCTTTTCCATAGACATATTCTCTACCACTCTCCATCAGAACATGATGGTTAGATTTCTCTTCCATATCCATATTTTCACCTATGTGGAAACCCAGTGATTAGTTTATTTTTGTAACCATTACGTTTCATACTTTTGTTTTTAAAGATTGGTTTTGGTATTCTTTTTTACGATGTGGGTTTTTATTAAAGAAACTTTCGAATAGTAAACCATTTATAACCCCGACGAATTTTGAGGGCGAAATTCGTTTTTAGGGGGGTAGAATGTAACAGCCCGAGATTTTATGAAAAATATTCTTTTTAATTTTATTAATGTCTTGTGTTGTACGCTACACCAAAAGGAGCTTTCACAACATGCATCTTTGAATTGAATTGCATTACACGCAATCGCAACCTTCTTCGATAGCGTGTGTAGTACGCAATACTGAGTTTCACTAAACAACGATATTCTATTAAAATATTATTAAAACTAGCCGTTATGAATAGTAATAACCACTTTTTAAATTTTAGAAATTTTAGCTCTCAAAATGGACTTCATTTTTGGATTCGGAGTATCGAATTTAGCCTAAGGTGAAATTTTGGTACTTTTCTGATAACTTTCATATTCTGATGAATAGTGAAAATTACTAAATTATAATTAAAAACAACTTTTTTAATCGAAATAATTAATAGTGATAAATTATTAATTTGATTGGTTTTAAAGTATATTTAGAATATATTTTTACAATTTAATACAATGTTGGTCATTGAATGTAATTTCACATTTAAACCAGACATAATCAAGTGTCAATCTTTTGATAGATATTGTTTCTTAAAAACACGCTATTTGTTTTAACATCGATTTTAATTATAAAAGTAATTAATGCAACTTCTATGTTATGAATTTGGTAAAATAGACTTCATTTTTGAATTCGGAATATGAAATATAGCTTAGGATGAAATTTTGGCATTTTTCTGAAAAACATCAATTTTTGATGAATAGTGAAACTACTAAGTGGTAGTTAAAAACCTGAATTTTTCATAAAACTTAATTTTACCGCTTCTTTGAATGAAATTTCAAAAATCCTAGAGACACGGTTGATGTCAGTAAGTAAAATGTGGTTCAATGAGATGAAGATAATTTTTGGTGAATAGTAACTTTTTACTTTTTTTTTCACGGTTAAAAGTAAATAGGGTAATTAAGGGTAATAATGATATTAATATTACCCTAACACATGTCCTAATTCTATTGGACAAGTTTATCTCGACCAAAAACAACCTTAAGTGTAAAATATTATCATTTAGGCCCACTTGGATTAGATTAGGACATTTATTATTATTTAATTCAAAGAAGAGTTAAAAGAGTTAAAATCAAAGTATATTTACTAAAACATTTTTAATATAGGGTTGTACATAAGATAAATTCGATTGAAAATATTCATTAGAAATATAAAAAGATTTCCTACATTATGGTATTTTATTTGTAATTTTTATACATCAAATAATTTAATTTATTTATGACACAAAGATGATGCAGTAATTATCTTATTAATGAAATATTGACATAATTGATGTTATAAACACCAAAATAAATGTAATTTGAGACTTTTTATGAATTCCACTAATTTTATAGGTTACTATGATATATTAGTGTTTATTTAATAAACTTGGTTCGAACATATAATTCTGTTATGACTTTCACAAAAATCATATATCAAATAGTATCAAAATTGACACAAAATAGTTTTTAAATCAAATATTATATTATTAATTGTTATTTTATTCCTAAAAATCTAAGGTTCGGCCAAATGACTTAGATAAGGATATATATATTAATAATAAACAATTTGGGGTTCGTTTGGAATGTTATAGTTAGTGTATTAACCATATAGTGTAAGAAAACAAAAAGACACGGTAAAAGTTAAATTATTTAACTTTGAGTAAAATCTAATTGATAAGGTTAAAATAATAACCTAAACTTGTCTAAATCCTATTGGTTGATAGTATTTCGACCCATCCCCACATTAGCTTCGAAATATGACACTTTGGAACCATTATAAACCGATTTTGAATTTAATATAAAATAATATTTTGAGATATTCCTAAGGTGCCCCTCTCCTCCCTTATAAAAGGGCACCTCCTCCTCCCCCACCTCCTCACAAAACTTTCAGCCTTCAAGCTCGGCCAACCCCTTCCAAAATCACTTCTCCACTTCCCTAGTATCATCCTAGAGGTCCTGGTCTTCTTAAAAGACCAATTTTAGTGCCCTAAAAGGAGGTCTCAAAGAAGCACTTCAAAAAAGAGGTAATATCCATTACCGATCTTTTTCAATTTCTTTCTTCTTCAACTTCTTCTTCTTTAGTTGTTTCATGATAAATTAATAACATCAGTATTTCTTATATACTGATATGTTATTATAAATATGAAACAACTCTAATTAACCTTCTATCCATCCTACAGAAAAAGGAAATCACTGCGCGTGCGTACGTACGGAATACCGTCTCCACGCCGTGGTGTAATCTATTTTCCGCCACCACATTAATTGGATGGGTATAAAAGTGTAATAAGTAACTATATATGATTATTATAAAGTGATATTTATACTGAAATAGTATACATACACTTCAACACAATTCCACGACCATGGGAACGATATCATCGCTCGTGCGTACGTACGGACTACCGTCTCCACGACGCGATGAGATTCATTCTCAATGATTAACCATTCATGAATGATTATAAAGTATATATAATAAGTAATAATGCAATATATGACATAATAATGATACTGGAATTATTTATATTTATATGTATGTCATCTACTTAATTCCATTCAATTCAACAAGGAAACGAAAACAGCGTTCATGCGTACGTACGGACTACCGTCTCCATGAACGATGTATTTCTTTCCATTTACTGATTTATTATATATGTGTATTATGAATATATATATATAAATCATGTTTTATATTCTGTAATTAAGTAATCATGATCTAAGTAATCATATGAATAATTACAAGTTAAAAACACGAACGACAAATGAGACGATTTTACCCAAAACGCTACTTTAACATGAATTTACAAAAGAACGGGTAATATAAAGTCATAAGTGGACCATATATGATATAATAACAATGAATATGATTCTGGAATAAGTCAATAACATGATTTAAATCATATACAAGAGGTTCGTACACTCACAAAGCAAGTCGGACCTAAGGTAAGGGAAAATATCACAATCTCATTTTTATCCGAGATTGTTTATTCGTAAATATTTACTGGTGTGTATTTTATCATCCACATCCTTGTTTCATCAATATGTAATATTATTTACATCCACCTACAATTGTTTAAATCTATTTTTACCCTTCGGTGAGTTTTTAGTAATATGTATGAAAGGAATCTTTTGTCGTTTTTCGTACGAGGTACTTTTTGACTTTTCTGACAAAAGTACGGGAACAATGTTTTTTTTAACTTATACGGAATGAAAGGATTTTTAAAACATTATTTCCAAGAAACTTCCTTTACAAGTTTTCAAGTTTATTTTTAAACAACTTATTTTATTTTAAAGTCGTATGACATGTTATGAAAGGAAAAATGTTTTTGAAGTAGAAAGGATATTTTCCTCAAGAATGGAGTTCAAATGTTTTATCAAAATTATTTTCCATATAAGATAATATAGGGTTCTGTTTTTATCCCTATTATTACATTGATTTGATTATGTTTTGAGGAAATTATTTTTATGAAGTCATTTACCTTATATGATTTGTTTTATGATGTCATGATGTTTCAAGAATCCCACTTTTGTTACATGTGTTATGCGATGATGTATGATTTATGATTATGTGGCACACATAAGAAAGGATTCATTATAAGATGGGTGGGACCTATATCTCCCTCCAATTAATTGGGTAATGATTTTATATCTCATGAGATAGACATGGCTGGAATGGTAGGTTATACCGGTTCAGTGAAACAGGACTGAAACGAGGGTGACTCGATTCAGAAAGGGACTTTGTCCACTAAGATAGTCTTGGCAATGAGTCATGACCAACAAGAAATGATTCTCTATAATTATGTGTGTATGACACAAAGTTTAATGTTTTAAGTTATTCTTATTAGGATTTCATTTCACTAATATGATTTATCCCATGTTATGAAATTATGCTCTCTTTTGCAGGTTAAGATTTCCAAAAGTTATGTTCTTATGAATATGATGTGATTGATTTTCTTTTGTTTACCCTTAATGAGAATTTGAGCTCACCCTTTTATGTTTTCTTTCCCCCAGGATATAAAGAATGGTTTTAGGTAAAAAAAAAGGGAAGATCTTTATGGGAGATATTGAGGATCTTTCACCACGATTAGAAGATTACGTTCCGAGTTTCCAAAGACACTAAACTATTACGATCCTTATGTGTGTGTTTTTGTTATCTACTAAGTATTCCGCAAAAGTAATGTAATGTCCATGTACGTCAGGATTCGGGTCTCTACAGAAACCCTTGAGGTTATTTCATATATCCTTGGAGTAATTTTGGTATTCGTACTAAACTATGAGGTTCTTCCTTTAGTTTTAAAATCCTCACATCTCTTGAGAGTAAGACCCTTTGATCAAAGATGGGATATGATATCCCCTCGTGAAAGATTATTTCATAGATCATTCATTGATGACATCTACCTTTTGGTATGTACAATTATATTATATAATTATATTATATTACTTCTTTTTGGGATCCTTTATAGGTTTTCTCTACCTAACTACTGTTAGAAATGGTCCCCTTTATGATTCATTCTCTTACATTCCAATATAGATAACCCTGTGTATGATTTCTTTAATTATTTACTCATTTTGAGGATCCCATGTATTATGCCTCTACCTACATACACTGTTATTGGGGATCCCATGTAGGAAACCTCTTCCTATGTACCATTCAGTGAATACCATGTAGGATTCCTCTATTTACTTATCATCATGGATATCATGTGGTATTTCACCTTTTTTCCTTTAGTGTAGATGATTATGAGTAGGATTCCTTTAATTATGTGTATAACTAGAGGATCGTAAGTAGGTTTCCTATAAAATTGATTGACCTGTGGGACCTAGTGGGTGCCCCAGTGTTCAAACTTCATGGACTTTGAGTGATGTGGGTTTTGGGTAGAGATGGTAGAGTGTGTCAACATATAACTCGTACCAAAGTCTTATTCCAAAGGGGTTGTGGAATTGTTAGTGTGTTTATACATTCAATGAAAGTCAATATTTAATTTATTCATTTCACAAAATTTCTATTAATATAATAATTATTTCTAGAGGTTTTTCATAGTTTGTATCATTGAGACTGATGTGATGTGGTGTTTTATTCTGATGCTTGGACATATTTCCTTCCATGAGAAATTAGAGTGTTCATTATATGTCATTACATGTTTGGGAGCCCATATTAAATTATTTTATAAAATTTCATGACTGATACTCAGAATCCTTATACAAAGTTTGATGAACCTACTCATTAGTTTAATTAATTACATATTCCTTGAGTGATACTCAATTTTCCTTTGGTGAATTCCTTGGAAATGATGATATGATTAATGAGATTACATATACATATTCATAAACAAACAGGTTTCTTAAGTGGAATTTCTAGGATGGGCTCATAGGCTAACTGAGATTACATATACACCATGAGTGATACACATATTTATTACATGTAAGCCATATATAGGATCATCGACATTTGGATAACTTTTGTACAATGTACTAAATAGGGTTTCCATATGTGGAAAGTTGTGGATGGGCATCAAGGTTACATGAACTACATAAATCGAATGGTGATTCCTTTTATAATTTTATATATTTCCTTGGATGGAATCATTAGTTTAATGGAATAAATATTCCAATAGGGATACATGGTTTCCAATATAGGAATTCCTTGGATGGACTCTTGGAGAGCATTTTTATTTAATTGATGATTTTCATCACACATGGAATAATTGGTTATGTTTTTCATTCCTCAATCCTATTTATATATGTTATTGGGTTTTAACTACAAAATTATAATCCATCATTATAATGACTTGAGGTGTGTGCGGGTGATCCTAGGGTTTGTAGATGTATAATCCTATGGTGACACAACATGCTCAGATACATATCCAATCTTGGATGAAGTAGGTTTTATCTATCAGTATTATGGACCTAACGAATGAATTAATCATACATGACTTGAGTGTTACAACATCAATCTCAATATAATTTTCATAGGATATTTAGAAAAGTGTCGTTAATGATCCATGGATCTAATAAATTATAATTATGTTACTTATCACCTTAATCATATATATATATATATTATTTTATTTTAATATATATTTATATATATGAATAAATGTATATATTTGGGAAGCTGGTTATGAGAAAAATATATCATGGGTTAAAGTAGGTATGGTCGATAATTTTCTTTGTCCTAAGTACCAATTATGTGTTTTTTCTATCTGTTGTATTTATCATTTAAATATGTGTCTCAGCTAGGCAGATAATATTTGATGAGAATTTACATAGGATATTAGTTTTATAGTTTCATCATTATGGTGGAATGTTGAGATTATTTCTCTCCCATGTTCATAAAAATTGATCCTCATTAAGACCTTATGTATTCCATTCTAGTTGAGAAATGATATCATGATGGATAGGGTGAGGGTCTAGTGTGTCATGACAGAGCGGATCTCCTCTTATCACCTCAAATGATCAAGCTGGAACAAAATGGGATTTTCTAGGAGACTAGATATATTCTCTAGATTGTATTTACTAGTTGATCCATTTAGTTTTATTTATACTTCCTTTATGTATTCCAATGCACGTGATCGGCCCAAAGGGTTATCAGAGATTTGTGTAAGACATGGTTGTTCATACCTCTATATAATTTAATTTAGTTTTAAATTATGTTCAATTTTATATTATTTACTACTTCCTAAATCTACTTATTTACTTATTTGGATGATATCTAGTTATTTCAACAATTTTTTACACTAAAATGATGGAGTAGTGTCTCAGAAGACAATGCTTAAGCCATCACTATTATTATTCATCCCCTGGTATATACAATTTTTCACTTGAAGACTTTTGGAAATCTATATTGGATTACTTGATTAGTGGAATTTTGGTTGGGTCATTACACTGTGGTATCAGATGTATTACTTTTATATTGACTTATAATTTGGGATTTTGTAGTTAGGAGTGTTATGAATGTGATGGATCTTGTGTTGGATATAGGACCGGTTCATCGAGAACACTTCTTATGGAAATATGTCTCGATTTCTTGTATTATGGGACATCTATTCTTGAGATGTGATTTTATATTTTTATATGATTTTACCTTTGATAGACATTCATTTTATGGAGATTTAATGATTTTTTGATCTATTTCAAGCTCTTTGACCATTAAAAAGAGTCTAGTGATTGATTTTGACTCATGGCATGAAATGGCTAGAGGCGTATCATGCAACACATTTTTTAAGTAGGATTCTCATTTTATAGACCTAATATTGAGGGATTATAAAGATGAATTGTTATAATTGTTTGAACTATAAAAAAATCAAAATAGTACTTTCATGTATAGGTTCGTGGTGGGATTTACTCAATTCATCTTACTTGTATATATATTATAATATGATATAAGGATATGTGGATCTATGGTGAGATTTTTTATGGTGATTCTAATGACTCAATTTTCTAACATAGGATGTATAGTGATCATAGTAGGTAGATAAGGAATATGATGATAAAGTGTTTGACACAATGTATGGTGTTGTTTTATTGGTTTTGTTATGTAACATTTGACCTACATTCTATATAGTGTTTTCCCACATATCATGGAAATAATTTCAATGTAACAAAAAAAAAATTTGGTTATCAATTTGGGTCAGTAAGAATGAAGTATATATGTACCAATACATTTATCATAAACTGGACCATGGGAGGATTATTATAGTAGATAGATGCCCGATGAGTGTAATTTATGTATCTCATCCAAGTTATATCATGAAAATCTAAGAGCATTTTTTATGAGGATGACCATAGAGAATCGTGAAACTATAAAATATGTTGATTATTTTGACCCATATAGGCTGATATTATATTTAACCCCCTTTGAGTGGTATGAATATTGCACCATGTGGTTTGAACTCAAGACTTAGTGGTGATAATAAATAATTAGGGCTGTGTGGGAGAACAAGAGGACCATTGTTTTAACAAAGACCATTATAATTCAACTTTCATTTTGATCAAGGGAAAATTTTGAGTAGGTTTGGCTCTGGTTTTTCGATTCCTTTTATGGAAGATATATTGGTAATATAATTGATGAGGTTGATGTATGGTTAGTGATCTAGTTTTTTTATAGAGTCATGTTGATGCCTTTGGATTTTTATGAAGCACCTAGGGATATTTTATTTCCAATAGTGGCATTGACGAGAAGGAAATTTCTGTTTCTTAACACTATTAAGAAATGTTTCCATTGTTGGTAAGGTTGTTAGAGTGTGGGAAGATTATCATGACTAAAATGGCATCAGGTGATGGGCGGTCTGGGAATAAATTGTGCCACATGTGAGGTTCTTGAATTTTTAGAGGTGAACTTGGGGAGAATATAGATGGTTCAGAATGACATTACATATGGCACGGTCAAATTTGATTACTCTTAGATGATTCACATGAGTATGAGGTTGGTGATAAAGTTATGTGGTGGTTTCATGTCGAATTGTTTCAATCATAAATCGATGGTGAGAGGTCACATATTTTCTGAGGAATGACGGTTTCAATGGATTGTTTTGGAAATGTTTTCTTACAATATGTGGTAAATATGATGAATTCTCTTCCATGGATAATGATACATCAAGAATAAATCTAGTTCCATGGGGTAGTAGACCCAGGTTTGGACATTGAATCTCTTTTTTAGGATGTATGGTGTGAGGAGTTTGTTGAAGAAATGGTATCTTGTTTAATGTGAGCATGGATTAGAAGGGATATGAACACCTATCGATGGAATATTACTATACTCCTTTTTAGACATGGGTTTGATCTAATTTTTTATCATTATATTTAAATTGTATGAGCATTGTCTCAACATCGAGTTTATTTTGTTTTTCAATTGCCATTACTTTATAATGATGGATCCCATAAGGGATTGTTCTCGAGGAGTGATATAAGGCAATACAAATGGTGTGGAATTAACCATAGGAAAATATAGGGTGTAGAACCCCTATTTTAGTTATATTTGGTGATCGATAGATCATAAGGAACTATGAATGATGATCAGTTCTTGAGGTGCTGATAAGAGTGCTCTTATAGTGGGTTGTAATTTATCAGTCATAATAAAGTGTCTCCCATGTATGAGAGATGGGAAGGTTATGAGACCTGTCCTTGAACGGTAAATATAACATAGTGGTGTAGTTTCATTAGATAAGAGAATGGATATTGTTTGACCACCAAGGATTCATGTGGATGATAAGGTTCTTGTTGATAGGTTTTAATGACCCATGTTATCTAGAATAGAAATTTGTGTTTAAATTTTAAATTTTCTCTCAGATGATTATGAGGGGTAAAGTTGAATTTTTCCCTATTATATGACCACATACGACTTTTTTTAACTCTTCATTGGTCCTATAATATAATGTTTTAATTAGGATATAATTTTTTTTGAATTCCCAACCATTCAAATTTATGTGAAATAAATATTAATTAATAATTATTTACTTATATTTTAATAAATTCACACATTGTCAATCAAGGATATATTTTTAACCGAGTATCATATATTGTTTTCTTCTCATAAATTGAGTTTTGAATAGGTGGGTTTTCTAGGCGAAGGCATAAAATTATTTTGGGAACTAAGGACTTGCCCCTTTTTCTTTTCTATTTTATTTTCATTATTTTCTTTCTTTTGTACCATTTACTTTACTAGAATCATAAGTATTCCCCCATAGGACTCATGATTCATACGATAGAGAGAAAAAAAGTAATAGGGATAGAGATAGGTATTGTGAGTGGAAGGGAGGTGCCACCATAATGATTGGGGGGGGGGGGGGAACATACCATCAGGTGGCAGTTGTGGATCACAATAATAAGAAAAGAATCGGTTGATTTCATATAACGATAGAGAATTATTATTAGTTTCTGTAAATCCTTTTTTTACAATATTTTAATTTTAGATCCCTATTATCATAGATTATAGAACCATGACTTCCAATCAATATATTAGGGGGGAGAAAACGGTGTTTAGGGATTTTTTGAGGGGGTTCCATTATGAAATCTCGATCACACTGTATGTAGTTTAGATACACTCATCATGTGTTATTCCGATATGGGTAAGAAATCCTTTTCAGAAGTAATAACCATGTATGGTCTCTACAATTGGTTTATTGGTACTCATATAAGTATCCATGTACACACTCAAACAACATGACTGTAGGCACATGGTTGTGTAGTGTACGGACCAAGAAACTGTGTCGATCACACACTATGTAGAGGTAAACAAAAGAAAAAATACATGAAAAAGAATTAGAAGGTGCATTGGTAGGTAACCTATGTTGGTTATATTCTAAATTCAACAATTAATCACCGTATACTTGTGTTTTGCATTCCATGTCCGGCTGGAGTACTTACCTAGGTGGAGCCTTAAGGATACATGTCGTGTTCCAGTGTATAAGCATTGTGTACTTATACCATACTTTCAGTTTGAGGGTTTTTCATATATTTAATACATGAAAACAAAATTAGTCACATGTTAAGTACCTTTGGTGTATCTTTTAATATAGATCATGATAGTTAATCTGTTGAGGTTATTTATGGAATTCTAGGAGGTGATTATGGATTCACAAAAAGTACATGTTCTTCATCTAAAAATCAAATCTAGCTATATAATTAGAGTGATACAATTTTATGTGATACACGCCATGATCTATATCTCTTGAAATATGATTTCATATCTTTTTCTTAAATGATTCATCCCTTACAATATGTGACTTTTAGGTCTAGGAGGCTATGATATTAGTTCATTATAAGGATCCTATGTATGATGTCTCTACCTAGCTACTATTACAAAACTTCTCTTGTGGGATGCCTTTTCTAACATGATTATGTAGGGAGATCCATGTGGGATACATTTACCAATTTACATTTTATAATGATCTCATATAGAATTCCAATTCATACTTACACGGTTATTGATAGTCCCATGATGGATTCCTATTCCTATGTAACATTATGGAGATTACCTAAAAGATGCCTTTTTATTACATACAGTAAGGGATCCTCTGTTGGATTTATGATTTTACCTTTATAATTATAGATCCCATGTATGGTTAATTAAATAATTTTTAGGCCTTAATGAATCCATTTCGGTTGACACTACAATGTCATGACTTAGTGGACATAGTGGGTACTATAGTGTTTGACCTACCCTAAGAAAGTGCGACATTGGTTTAGGGTAAAAACAGTAGTAGGAGTCATCATAGAGATGATAAGGAACACATAATCACATGAGTTTTTGGAAGTACTAGTGGGTTTAATAATTCAACTACCCTCACACATTCATATGAATTTCACTTCTTTACGTCTGATGCAACAACGATTTCTATGGGTTTATCATACTGTGTAGCTGATGAGCCTGATGTGATCTCATGTTTGACGGAGATTCCCATAAGTACTTCCTGGGACCTAGCCATTATAAATACTTGGTTTTCTTATATTTCATGACTTGGATGGGATCACATGTTAAACTAGTTGATAATATAAAATTAACAACTTGTGGGTTTCTTATGTGAAACACCATGAATGAGCTCACATGTTGAATGTATTATGTATTCCTTAAAAGATACATAGGTTCCTTATGAGTAATTACTTTGATAGTCTCATAATATGAGTAATAGTAAAAATACTTTGTGAGTGATACTTACTTTCTATGTATAGAGTTCCATGGATGGGATTATAGATCGACTTAAATTTCATATACACCTAATATATACACAAATTATTTACATGGAATTCCTTTGATGGGCTCATAGGTTCACTTATAGTATATGTTCCATAAGCTGTACTTTAGATAATTTTTCATAATACAATCTACCGGATTAAATGTTACATGAATAAAAACATTCCATGGGTGATATCTAGGTTCATTGTATCGAATTCCTTGTATGGTTTCATTCATTAAAAGGAATATATACACCATGAGTGATACATATATTCAAATGTAGTAACTACATGGATCGAATAATATGGAAAAGTAATTATTTAATTCTCAATTATCATCACACATAGACTCCATGGTTAGCGTCAAAATCCCCGATCATATATACATAGGTAACATTACAGTAATTGTAGGATGTCAGATTTCTACCAAGATTCCATCATTATAGTGACTGGTGCTGAGATTGGGTGAGCATAGTGTCTAGAAATTTATCCCCCTATGGTGATGTATCCTTGTCAGAAACATTTATATCATTGGCCAACTTTGGTATTTTCAATCAGGATTCTCAACCCATGTATCAACTTAATCATAACCATCAAGAAGAGTACAACATCACACTCAATGCCTTTTTCAAAAGATGTCTACATGATCACGGTCATTGACCCAAGGATCATATATGGTTGAATTACGTAACATTACACCATAATCATCCATGTATATATATATATATATATATATTTATGGGAACATATGTATACATATATTAATATATATAAATGAAGGATGTTTTTTCAGAGACATCTTTGTCCTGGGCTGAAGTATGTACGGTTGATCAGGATCACGTACCCAATATTGGCCTATGTATTTTAAATAATATATTGTATTAACTATTTCTAGATGCGTCTTAGTTTGGTTGATCATATTTCATAAGAATACTCTCATGATATAAAATTTATATTTCCATTGTTGGGGTGGCTATAAAGATTATTTATCACCCCCATACATGCATATTGGTGTGTGTGCAGACTTTATCCTTATATTTTAGGTTGGGCACAAATTCAATAATCGATATGGTTAATTACTAGGTTATTAGGGTCAAGTGATGTCTCTCATGTGTTTTCTTTTGATCGGGATGAATCACCTCAATAGTTTCTTCGAGACAAGCTATGTGGTTTGGATTAGATTTAGTAGAAGGGCCATATACCTTTATTTATTTTATCATTAATTAATCTAATATAAACGATTAGCCTAGTGGCTGATCATTATTCTATATATAACATGAATTTTCAAAATTTAATACAATATCATTTATTATTTTGTCACATTTTATTTTAGTTTATATCTTTCTTACACATTCAATTTATTTTATAATTTATATAATATCTAGTTATTTTCCTCATTGTTACTCTGATATGAGGGAATATTATATCCACAAAAATTCCACTGGACATCGATACAATATTAAATAATCTGGTGTATGAGAGGGGTACATGAGACATTCCGGTTAACTAGAAAAAATAATCTATTTATTGGAATTCAGTTTGGGATGGAAAATAAAAAATTCCCACTTTAACTACAGTCAATATACTTAAGTCAGTATTAAATTATGAATCAATCATCATCAGAACACATCTAGTAGAAAAAACTAATTAATTAAATCAATCTGAAATTGAAATAAATGAAATATATTACTATATGATGTGGTTTAAAAAATAAAAAACATCTTAAACAAGTAAATAATTAATATATATTTATTATAATGGATTTAATGGACAAACATTTCATTTTTGAACTGGTGGTATGTGTTTCTTAAAAAATTCTCAATTTATTGGTTTATAATAATTCCTCACTGTCTATATTATTACAAGATTATGCATAAAATATAATTTTATTTTAATATTATTAATTTCTTCTATTTTAATTTGTTTTACAATTTTTACAAAATGGTACCACATTGGTTATTTCTATCTTCTATGATAATATTTTCTAAGTACTATTCATCTAAATATTGAATCTTTGATATATGTCTTGTGTTATGAACCTATATCTTTTTATAAGGAATATAATCTTCAAATTAAGATATTATATCATGAATTAATATTTAATTATCAATTAAAATATTCCATAAGACAATTTTTTTCATGATATATTTATTCAAATGTTACAATAACCCAAGGGGTTTTATGGTCTCAATTTTAATTTTTTTGAGACACAATTAATGACACGCATCATGTTTAATTTTATATGGTATTATTGAAAACCCATGAATGAGCTTTTAAATATTATGTCATGTAACGTATGGTATTACACATCCATATCTTGTTATTTATGTCAATGAATTTTTATCTGAAGGTTACAAAACCAGTAAAGGATGTATATTAAATCCCTATTTTATGATGTGTTTAATTTCATGGTTGTTTTTGGAGGAACAATGTGATATGAATATATATTCATATCCATTGGGTGTTTTGGGATTTTATATGGCTTCCATTAATTATTTCCTCTATGGTACTTAAAATTATTGAGAGAACATTTTTATAGAAAATACAATCTATTTCCCTTTATTTGATTATTTTTCTTATATTCTTTTACTCTAAAATATTAGTGTTTTGATATTTATAATTATACCTAAAATGATAACAATTGTTATTTTCAATTCCTTTTACATTGTTTATAAGAGTACAAAAATTTATCATTCATGAGTTTTCTAGAAAAATCATTATTGAAATTTAAATAAATATTAAAATAATGGTTTATTTTAATGGTGATGACATAAACATATTTTCCCATTGTCAAAACCATTATTTTATTTTAATATTACTTCTGCATTTTTTGGGGTAATTTTCATGGAAAATATTGTTCTCCAAATTTTAAGATTTTTTATTTTTTAAGGTACTTAATATAAAAATGTTATTTTCCTCAGTTTTTAAAGAAATGTTTTAAATGTTCATTTAATATTATTTTCATCTATGAAAACATTTTTTAATTGTTTCTCTACTAAAAAATATGACATTATGATACCATCAATATTCATTCTTGAGATGTCTTATATTGATTATTTTAAATAAAATATTGTGAATCCTCAATCATCTTCATTGGTAAACCACGTTATTAAGGAATGAAACATACCTATATAATTCAGTGATGAAAATGAATACTTCTATATGTTATATTATGGAATGGTACTTGTACGCTATTGATGATTGGGGTCAGGCCAAAAATAGGATACATGAGGTGTGAGCATGGTATAACTCTCTAATTCATTAGGTTAATTTTATTGTTATTAAAAGCATGATGGATGGAGTTAATAAGAATGCCTTCTCATATTGATTTAATTTCGATTTAATTATTACTACATGGAATGAATATTAGTGATGACGAAAATTTTCTACGACACCAACACATCTTTTTGGTATTTTCTTTGAGTATATAGTTTGTCCTTCAGTAAATATTGACATCACATATCTTATTATTACTATTTTTGACACTTTACCTTATTAAAGATTAATTCCATGTCACATATTTATTTATCCTAGTTTTTATGGTATTAATGCTTTTATATACCACCAATTTAATTTTAATATGTTCTAATATGATTAGTTTCATTTTTTTCTCAATAACAATATTCAATAGTTAATTATTCTGGTTACCATTACTCATAATCTCATTCCACAGTTATTAAGTTTTTTCCAATGTTATAAAGAATTATGTTACATAAGATATTTCTACTAAGGATTGATGTGGGTCATGATGAACACTTTACATGGATAAAGAAAAGACATGTACTCTAGGAAAATGAAAACCTAAAGACATTTGTAATATTTTGTACGAGTTTTTGCTAATTTTATTTAACACTAATCCTAAAGGGTATATTGATCTGTAAACAATCCAATATTTTCTATTGATTTATAATTATTGGAATGTCTAAAAAATTTCATAATTTAATTTATAAAAGGAATTTGTGTGAATAATATGATTTTTGAAATGGATCTAGGAGTGTGGGTTTGTGGTTGTAATGGAATATTTACATCAATGTAATCGAATGTTTACGACAATATTACATTTCCACACATATATATAGAAGGTATGGGTAAAAACCACACCATGTATTTTGATATATTTTTATGTGAATTATGATATGGAAAAATATATTATGGTGGAATCAAAAAGAAGAATATTTTCATCTTTAATTTTCTATAAATCCATGATTAAATATTGTATTTATTAATGGATTGATTTAGAATGTATATTATATTTTTTATGTTGTTTAATATTTGTTAATAAATAATTAAATAATAAATGATTAGAAGTATTTCCTTCAATATTTGAAATTTTGTGCAGTTAGATTTTTAAGAATAACCTTGGTAATAATTTTAGACCCACATGCTCGAGGATACTAACCATGGAAACTAGGATTTATTTTTTCTGAAATATATTATGAAATTATTTCATTATATAATTCAAGATTTATAATTTATAATAACTATTTTTTTATTATTTACCTTTTTATTATGTTACTAGTAATGTCATGGAAATTTTTCTAGCTATATATTTAGAGTATTTCCTTCATGTGATGGGATTTATTTTTAAATTCAAAAAATTGTAACCTTTATTATTATTATTTTTCTTTATTTAAATATATTACATAGATACTTCGTTAACAGAAATATAATTAAAAAATTTAAGTAAAAAATTAATGAATTCATACAAAAATGAATGTAAATTATTATATATATAAATATATATAATTAAAATATAAATTGTGGATAAAAATATTTTAATAATATAAAATAATATGTAAATAACTAATTTATTTAACATTATAACACATATATATATATATTATTTAATGATGGAATTCATTTAAAAATAACGAGGAAATTAATGAAGAGGTAATTTTGTAGATTTGATGTTTTATAATTTTGACTTAAATATAATGGGAAGGTTTTTCCTATTTTTTCAATTTATAATGAAAATTTAAATAGTTATTATGGAATATTAGTTGTTAAGAACATGAATATCTATTAAATTAATAATAATATATTTATTTGATTCAATTTATTTATCTACTAGTTAATCATTATCGTATTTAATGGAAAACAATCATTGTCTAGTGACTCCCCAATCATCATTAATATTATATTAGTTATTTCAATAAAGATATAGAATCCATAACTCTAGTAAAATTGGAGTTATAAAAAATAATTTAAAAATTATATTAAGGATTTCTTATTCTATAATGATTTAAAATTAGGTTTATACAAAACAATTCATTACAATACTAGTGATGTAATATTTTAAATATTTTTTTAAATATTGTTTCTATATATGGGATTTTACAACTACTGTTGTAATTTTAAATTTTATAAATCATTTACATTGAACCATTGGATGTAAAAATGTTAAAATACTAATAGAATAATTCTATATTATTATTTCCTCTTTTATTTTTCCCCTTTTTATTTATTTTAAAGTAATGGTTAATTATTTTTTATAGTATTGGATGTAGGTTGATAAGAATCACCTAAATCATTGGATTAATGATAATTAAATCATATTAAAAATATTAAAATTTTTAATGATTATGAAAATCAAATTCAGTTTTGACAAATGATAAATGGTTAAACATGATAAACCTAGTGATAAACCACTTTTTTGAGCTTAGGATCATTTCCTTGAATATAATATTCCACCTATACAAGTGAAACAAAATATAGATTTCATTGATTTAGATAAAAATTCTATAAGAACCCGGTTCATTTATCAGGTATGTTTTCCTTCTCTGTTTGGTTGATGTTTGGAATTTTCTGGGAAAAACGTTTAATGTTGTAGAGGTTGTGGAGGGGTGCGTGGTTGGCACACAATCTGAACAAATCATGCGGCCAACCCAGGAAAACCATGCACCCTTGAAAGAGGGCACCACACTAGAAGAGCACAGTTTTTCAAACCGTGTGGGCAAGCCATGCAATGCCCCTGGATAAGATAGTGGAAACTGAATGGTTGGCATACTGTTTTCCAAATCGGGAGGGGTAACTATGCGCCCACATAAAGATAGGGTTTTTATGTACCGGGCAACTTGGGATTTTCTATCTCTCCCTTATTCTTCCTCCCACTCGAAGCACTCTAGGGATTTTTGGTTCTAAATGGTTGGAGGGACTCTCTCACTCATTTTGGAAGAAAGTCAAATGGGATTTAAGGTGGTTTGAAGGTGATTTCTCCCAGGTAAGTCACTCTTCTTGGTTTCATTATGTTTTCCTCTAGATCTAAATCTCTCTCTCTATCTCTATCTCTCGGTTTTATAGATCTACACCCGTTGTGTGTAGATCTAGGGTTTTGTTGCATTGGGTGTTGATTTTAAGACTTTTTTATGTAAGGGAAGGGGATATAGAGTGTTTTTGGTGTTGTGTTTGCTGGATTTGAGGAGGTGTGGTAGACTGTGGATCGAATTTGTCGGAACCCTAAAGGTAAGTGGATTAGGCCTTTCTGTTGAATGCCTTCAATTTATATTTGCAAATTTTTCCAATACCCAAGAATGGTGTGTTGTGCATTTACTGTGTTAGCACTATTGTTTTCCTGCTAAGCTTGTATGATTGTGTAGAGGCTAATTGATTGTGAAAATTGTGAAATATTGGGATTTGTATTTGTTTTCCCATGCATGTTTTGCCTCTTTTGACCATTGGGTATATTTTTCCTGTTAGGCTATTGTTTACATTACCATGCCTAGTATTATAAGATGTTGTGACTGTTATTCTGTTGTGATGATATGTTGTATACTGCTAGCGAAGTAATTTTTGAGGTTTACATGGTCCAATACATGTGCCTATACATGCTTGACTTACACAGGTCCTTGAGAACATAGTGTATAGGCCATAAATAGAATGGACGTTGAGGGATTCTATAGAGTGTATGTTTTACTTATGATGTGAGACCACATGGGGAATTGACGTTGAGTTCTTCCTCAGAGTGTCTGTAGTTCCTTGACGCGGGCCACAAAGGGAATGTGACGTAAGTGCTTCCCTAGAGAGCATTTCGTTACCGAAACGAGACTCTAGGAGGAATTAACAGTGAGTGCTTCCTTAGAGAGTCTAATCTTAAGCTGAACCAGAGGGGTTAGACTGAGTGTATAGCCCAGAGGGTTGCTTGTACTTGATAGGTAGGACCAGAGGGGATAGGATGTGAGTACTTCTTAGAGGGTTACCTTTGTACTTTAGCTGTGTGCTGGGGTTTCTAGTAGTAGTAGAGGGTTACCTGTTGTGGTTATCTGCTTTATTTAGTTGTTTCATGTTCTGCAGTGGTTTGAATTCTTTGAAACTATGGATAGTTTACTTCTGAGTAGCTCCTTATTTTCTGTATTCTATACTTACTTTCCATATATTCACTGACTGTTAAGAACAGATCTCATGGTGGTTGCCTACTGGGATTTAGTCTCACACCCTATTTGGGTCGTCCATTTGGGCCCAAACATATTATATTATTGCAGGTATAGATAAGGGAATGCGCCCTTCTACTTCAGGTTCATGATTGGTTTTGGGGATGGAGAGCATAGAACAAAGCTATGTCTTGCGATAATGTAGATATATTCACTGTTTTTCTTTTGTAGTTGGTTTAGTACAGTTTTATTCGAACATTGTGATTTATTTGGCTTCTTTCATAGACATATGTATCATGCATCATTTATATATATATATATATATATATATATATATATATATGTTCTTTAGTTTATTATTTATAGTCTTCCATTGTATATTTTCATAATGATTATTACTACTTATGCCACTGTATACTTGTTTCACTTGCACTGTGTTACTCTGCCAATGAGGTCATAGTTTCCCCACTATCATACCCAAGGCCATCGCTGCTAGTCCGCAGCCTCTGGCGTTTGGGGAAATGTGCTTGAGGCTATGTGACCAAGAAGGGACGGGGTGTCTCTGGGAGGCTTTTAAAACTGGGATGTTACAATGTGGTATCAAAGGAATTATTTTCTCTTGAATTCCTATTTGGATCCTTTAGCTAGGGATAGGAAGGAATATGTACTTGGTAATAAGTTGTGCCCAGGAGTAGCTAACCCATTTACTGGGAAAATTCAACCTACCACGTTTATTGAAATTTTTCTGGTTTTGAATGTTTATGGTTGATTGAATTTTTATCATTGGGTGACTCACATGTTTTTTCTATTATTATTGATGTTATTGAGGTTTTATTTCTATCAAAACCCAATGATATGAGGTTATTCCATCTCATTAATCATATAGATACTTGCATGAAATCACATGTCATGCATCCTTGTCATTCCATTTATGGTGCATTACAAATTTCATGTTGTTGTGATAGATGTTGTGTAGAATATGCATTTTGTTGTGATAGTTGCCTTGGTAAATACATGTTGTTTGATAAGGTATCATTTGTATAAGATTTTGTTTGAATGAACACCAAATTTTGGTTCTTGTGGTGTTATAGGCCCTCATGAACCAGAAATTGGTGGATTATTGCCTAGTTTACCTTGTTTATAACATGTATAAGATGCCAAGCTTTGATTCTCGGGGAGTATGTGTAGGATCGAAATATAATATGAGATGCTCAATATACAAGAGGGGGGGTGAATTGTATACTTTAAAAATTCCTTTGGAACCTTTAAAGTTAGTTATGAACAACTAAAGTTTCCTTAAGAAAAAAGAAAGGACTAAGTTTAACAAAGTTAAACTAAGTAGATTCACAACACCTCTAACACTGAACTAAACTTGGAAAGAGATTCCAAAAGTAGATTCCGGAAATATGGTTCCGGAAATTGAAACTTAACAAAAGTTATAATATGAGATTCTACTTTAAAGCGTATAGAATCTAAAAGAATCAGAGTAAGTAAGGAAGTATAAGAAAGTTATACTTTCCTTAAGATACAAATTGCAGCGGAATAAAAAACAAGTAGTAAAACTACTAGTAACAAGATAATAGTCTTTTAACCCAAAGAGAAGGGTATCCAACAAACTTGGATAAAGGTCCCTTGGTTTATACTTTCAAACAAGTCTGTCTTACCCACACCAGGGTAAGCCCTCGATACGAAGATCGGAGTCTCTGTCTTGCTATCCCCGCAAGCCCTCAACTTCAAGGTAGACGGCAACCTCTGTCTTTCTCAGCAAGAAAGCCCTCGATCTTTAAGGTAGTCGGCACCTCTGTCTTCCTATCCCCGGAATCCCTCGAATGTAATCACCAACATTCGGAGTCGCACGATGCTTTGAGAGTTAATAAGAGACTCTCTCTATAAATCACTTCAACATCATGTAAGCACTTTTTTTGGCAATCATCACCGAGCTCTTTCAAATGAGCTCCTATTTATAGGTAAGGTCGGCTCCTTCTCCAACGGTCATATTTTCCTTAAAGTTCGGAGGGACCTGTACACGTGTCACTTAGACAACGGTTAGTTTATAACAAAATGGACGACATCGTTTTATAACAAAACAAGTGAAACAGAATGTACGACATCGTTTTTAAACTCTAATTAAAAGGTTCGGAATAGAAACTTCGGAGTGAAGGTTCAGAGTGAATAAATTCAGAGTGTATAAAACAATGATAATCAGATTCTGTTTAATAGGAGAATTTGGAATGAGAATTCGGAATAGGAATTCGGAATAGGAATTCGTCATCAGAAATCGTAATGAGAATTCGTCATTAGAATTCGTAATGAGAATTCATCATTAGAATTAGTAATGATAATTCATCATCAGAATTCGTAATGATAAATCGTCATCAGAATTCGTAATGAGAATTCTTTATCAGAATTCGTAATGAGAATTCGGAATGAGATTTCTTCATTAGAATTCGTAATGAGAATTCTTCATTGGAATTCGTAATGAGAATTCTTCATTGGAATTCGTAATGAGAATTCTTCTTCAGAATTCGTAATGAGAATTCGGAATGGGATTTCTTCATTAGAATTCGTAATGAGAATTCTTCTTCAGAATTCGTATCCTGAATCTGGAATAGAACTAAGTCAGAATTCATATCCGGAATTCGGAATGAAACTTCCTTATAGTTCTTGTCCAGAACCGAATCCTAAAAACAGAATGCTTTTATATCAAAGTTTTTATGACTTCGAGAAAGTGAATCCGAATCTCACACTTAAGAAAAATATGAAAAATATGATAAGGATAAATTTTTCTTATAAAAGCGATTTTCCTTAAGAAATCATTTTTCCTTATAAAAGCAATTTTCCTTATAAAAGCAATTTTCCTTAAGAAAGCATTTTTCCTTACAAAAGCGATTTTCCTTAAAGATAAGTTGTTTGTGATTTTCAAAACAAGAAGGAATGGAAAAGTCATAAGGAAAACCTTATTGACTCAACAATCTCCCCCTTTTTGGAAAGCACAAACATCCTTACGAAAAAGCTATTCTAAGAAGAAAGAACCATTTTAAAGCTTATCTCCCTTGGTTTAAGAATATAGATGAATACGACTAACTCCCCCTTAGGCTTTGAAACTCTAAGGATCGTATTCATATTTCCGGAGTGATGTTTCTTTAAGAAAAACTCCCCCTTAAACAAACTCTTATTAGAGTTCTTTTTCCTTGGGTATTTTCCTTTCTCCCCCTTTGAAAAACTCTTATTAGATTTCCTCTTTTTCTTAAGAATCTTTTCCTTCTCCCCCTTTGTGATTTTCAAAAAGAATTGGAGGGAATAGAAAAAAAATTACAAAGTACCTGAAAAGATTAGTAACGACAACAATAGAAACAACAAGCACAATTTTCATTATATTTGAAATGTCAGCAACAAAAACAGATTACAACAAAAAGATCGGATTGGTCATTTCGGATCTTTCTCCTTCGACATGAGCCCCTTGAGAATTGTCTTGATCTTCTTGAGGTCCTTATGATCTTCCTCTGCTTTCTATTCTAAGGAAACTATTCTTGCTTACTGAGCTTCAATGATTTCTTCCTGAGCCTTCAACTTTTCTTCCTGAGCTTCCATTTTCTCTTCCTGAGACTTTATCCTTTCTAGAAAATTGATCCGATGATCCCTTTCAAATTTCCAACTTTGATTAACAGAGTTGAACTTTCCATTCAGATCTCTTACTTCCTGACTCCGAATGTTCTTTTCCTCTGTCAATTTCTCATCGAATGATGCAGTCATCTTATGAAACTTCTTGTCCTCGGTTTGAAAAGCATCCTTAACATTCTCCTGAAACTCATCCAGCAACCTCATCTCTTCCACATTCTTCTTCGACCAGCTAGTCATCCTTTTGCAAGATCTTTTATGGGCTTCGTAACCAATAAAGAAATTTTTGAACTGGGCTTCTATCTCAACACATTTATCCATAACCATGGATACGGAGTCGGTTTTCTGATTTAGCGTATGTTGGAGCATCTGGCACCGAGAGTCAATACTGGAGAAGGTCGGAATGGTTCCCACCAACTTTTTCAAGGACTGAACAACAAAATCGTGCCCCAACGATGATGACTCCGAATCAGAAATCTTTCTAGGAGAATTTTCTTCCTCAATAAGCTCCAACTTCCTCTTAGAAGAGCTACCAGCTTCCTTCCTCATACTCTTTTCTGAACTCGGGGTATCAGCAAGAATTCGCTTTCCCTTTTCTTTTTCTGGAATTGAAACCTGTTCCGGAGATCTGTTCTAACTATCAGAGACTTGAACAATTTTATCTTCCTCATCAGCAACTTCTTGAACATTGGCTTCCACGTTTCCCATCTGAGCAGCATCAAGTAAAATATTTTCTTGACAAGTAACTTCTTCTTCTCCCTTTTCTTCTTCCATTGCAGGAGTAGCAAGTTTTGAAGATTGAGTTCAGATGTTCGGAGCGAGAGGTGTTCCGAAGGAGTTCCCTTATATTCATCTACTTGTTTGAGCACATCTCCTGTCTCACCACTTCTTTCAGCCGCTTCTTCAACCTCTTCCACTTGCTCTACTTCCTCAGTAGCAACAGCCTTTTCCGGAGTAACAAGATTTCTTCCTAGAGTCTCAGGTAGAGATTCCAGAGAAAAAGATCTCGGAACGGGAATGGTTGCTGACACCATCTCGTTGAACTTTAACAAGGCCTGAGCTACCTCAGCCTCAGACATTTTTTTCTTCAGTTTCTTTTCCTTTGCTTGCTTCTCAAGCTCATCAGCAGCCTTCTCTTTCAGAGCTTTAGCCTCTGCAGGATCCAATCCGAACTGCGGATCTCCTTCCTTCCTCTTTTCCTTGTCAGCTCTCCACTTCGCTGCAACCTCATCAGTATATGTCTTCTTCTTCTTAGACTTAGGAGGTGCGGAGTGGACTTCCTTAGACTTGGGTTCCTCAGCTTCGACTACCACTTCTTTCAGCTTCCTCTTTCTTACCGGTTTGGATTATTCCGGATCAGCCACTTTCGGAGTCATTTCTATTTGAGGAGGTAGATCAATAAACTTCCCTGACTCCTTGTTAAAAGCTATATTCATTCTCTTAAGAGTGGCATCACTGAGCAACATGATCTTACAAACTTTCGGCTTAGAACTACAAGCTACCTTGAAGGACTCAAGGCACCGAACTATGAGTTTTGACAATATTGCTGGGTACATCACAATCTGAGCTCTCAGATTCCCCTTCTTCAAATTATCAATGTTAAGAAGAATATGCTTCATCAGGTTGAACTTTCTTAGATATATCAGGAAATCCAAGATGTATATCTCACTCTTCTTCAAGCTATCCTTATCTCCTTTTCTCGGTACAATAAGCCCTTGCACCCATAACTCCAGAATCCGGAAGTTTGTAGAAAGACTTGCAATTTTCGGAGCCTTATCATCATCCAATCCGAGAATTTCTAAGGCTTTCTCCTTGTTGAAACTACCCAAAGAGTCTGGAAGAACGTGAGAAATGAATTCAGCTTCACCTTCGTACCTTAACCCTACCAAGCTCGCAGCCTTGGTGTAAGAAAGCTTATATGTCTTGCCATACGACTTGAAAGAAAATTTTTCTCTATTGTCTTCCTCAAAGAAAGCAACCGACTCATAAAACTCAACAAGAAAATCTGAGTAGACTTCATCTTGGTTGCCGGTTTTTGATACCGCAACATCTTCCCAGCCATTCAGCTTGATATTCTTTGCTATAATAGAATCATAGTTGCTGAAGAAATTCGGATGAACTAACCTCTCTCTGTAGACTAACCACTGAGAAATGGGCTTGGTTGAAGACATCTCTAGAGAAGCTAACTCTGCAGACATTCGGATTAGAAGTCCTCTGAGATATTCGGAACAGAGGAGACTGAAGTTCGGAATGGCCTTAAATCGTAGAGTCAGAGCTTCAGCACGCAAAAGCTTGAAATCGATGTGGGACGAGAAAATAGGGTCCCCTTTATATAGGCATTGGGATGACGGTTCAACTTCCTCGGTTGATCTAACGGTTTAGAATGATCTGAGATCTGATCTAACGGTTGAAAGTTTGAATCCGATCTTTTTGAGGTTTTATTAAAGTAAAGAATTAAGAAATCCAAAAACCAAAAACAAACTATAAGAAATTGCCAGCAAGTAAAATATGATTACGAAAACTTCAGTAAGGAAATCATACCTTTCGGATTAGCTTAGGAAGGTTATTCGTAATGGGTAATATAAAGACGACTATGAAAAATTCAATATGAAAAAGTAAATACGAAAAGTCAATATGAAAGACTCAATACGAAAAGGTAAACACGAAAAGTCAATACGATAGACTCAGTACGAAAGTTCCGTTATGAAAATACCAGTACGAAAGTTTTCCATTCCAGAAATTTTCAATACGAATACTTCCATTCCAGAAGTATTCTGTGCGAAAATATCCTTTCTGGAAAATTGTTGTTCCGGAAATTCCATTCCGGAAATTTTCGTTCCGAAAAGTTTGAATTTTTTTTTTGAAAAACTTTGTTAAATAAACAAACAAATGTACTCCCCCTATGAAAAGGAGTTTATTACTGTAAGGAGATTTTTCCAACAGAAAGTTAATTAAGGAAGATTACCTTACGGTTATCATTCCTATCTTCTGTTTAATATATTCAAATCTATCAGAAGGCAAAGATTTTGTGAAAATATCAGCAAGTTGATCTTGCGTTCCGATAAACTGAAGAATAATATCTCCTTTAAGTGTGTGATCCCTAAGAAAGTGATGCCTAATATCTATGTGTTTTTCACGGGAGTGATGTTCAGGGTTTTTACTTAGGGAAATGGCACTTGTGTTATCACAAAAAATTTGAGTTTTAGTAAAACTCAAGCCATAGTCTGTGAGTGTGTGTTGCATCCACAACACTTGTGCACAACAACTTCCAGCTGCTACATATTCAGCTTCAGCAGTGGAGAGTGCAACAGAATGTTGCTTCTTAGATGACCAAGAAACTAATGAATCTCCTAAGAAATGACAAGTTCCGGATATACTTTTCCTATCCATTCTACATCCACCAAAGTCAGCATCAGAAAAGCTTTTTAGAACAAAATCATTTCCAGAAGTATAAAATAATCCTAGATCCATGGTTCCCTTAAGGTAGCGAAAAATTCTTTTTACTGCCTTTAAGTGAGATTCCTTAGGATTGGATTGATATCTTGCACATAAGCATACAGAAAACATTAAGTCTGGTCGACTAGATGTTAAGTAAAGTAAACTTCCAATCATACCTCTAAAAGATGTTTGATCTACTGGTTTCCCAGCTTCATCAAGATCTAAAGAGTTTGAGGTACCAATGGGAGTACTTATACTCTTAGTGTTGTCATAACCATACTTTTTAAGAAGATCTTTAATATACTTATGTTGAGATATGTAGGTTCCTTCTGGTTTTTGAGAAATTTGAAAACCAAGGAAAAATGTTAACTCACCCATCATACTCATTTCAAACTCAGATTTCATTAGACTAGCAAAAGAGTCAGTCAAAGATTGCTGAGTTGAACCAAATATAATGTCATCAACATAAATTTGAACAATCAAAACATTTTTCTTATCTTTCTTTATAAAAAGGGTTGGATCTGCATTTCCCTTAACATAGTTATTTTGAAGCAAAAATCTAGTAAGTCTATCATACCATGCTCGTGGGGCTTGTTTAAGGCCATACAAAGCTTTGGTAAGTCTAAAAACATGATCAGGATGTTTTTTATCTTCAAAGCCAGGAGGTTGTTCAACAAAAACTTCCTCTTGAACATAACCGTTAAGAAAAGCACATTTCACATCCATTTTGAAAAGTTTGAAATTAAAGAATGCTCCAAAGGCAAGTAGAATGCGGATAGATTCAAGTCTAGCTACTGGAGCATAGGTTTCTTCATAGTCTATTCCTTCTTGCTGATTATAGCCTTTAGCAACAAGTCTAGCTTTATTTCTAATAATGACTCCATTTTCATCACATTTATTTCTGAAAACCCACTTTACTCCAATAACAGAAGTTTCCTTAGGTCTTTCAACCAAGGTCCAGACTTTATTCCTTTCGAATTCATTTAGTTCATCTTGCATTGCTTTAATCCAATCATCATCACCTAAAGCTTCATCAGTGCTTTTAGGTTCTAATTGGGAAAGAAATTCTAGATGTTTTACTTCATTTCTTAAGGAACTTCTGGTCCTTACAGGTTGATTTACATCAACAATGATACTATCACTGGGATGATTCTTAAGAAACATCTGATTTGGGTTTTGTAAAATCTGTTCATCAACATAGGGTAGAAAGTCTTCTGGGGTAAATGTTTCAGAAGTATCTTCTAGAACAATTTCCTTATCAGAAGGTTCTTCTATCAAAGGTTGATAATCAGTTTTTGAAAACACATCCGAAGATGTAGGTTCGGAGGTTTTAAAAACAAAAGGATCTGACTCATCAAATTTCACATGTACTGTTTCTTCAACAGTACAAGTGTTTTTATTAAAAACTCTATAAGCCTTAGAGGTTGTGGAATAACCTAAGAAAATTCCTTCATCAGACTTTGGTGCGAATTTATGTAAGTTATCTTTAGTATTCAAAATGAATACTTTGCAACCAAAAACCTTGAAGTAGGAGAGTCTAGGTTTTCTACCATTCCATATCTCATAAGGAGTTTTATTAAGAAAAGGTCTAATCAAAACTCGATTTATAGTATAACAAGCAGTACTTACAGCTTCAGCCCAGAAATGTCTAGCAATAGAATATTCACTCAACATGGTTCTAGTTACCTCTTGAAGAATTCTATTTCTTCTTTCAACTACACCATTCTGTTGAGGAGTTCCAGGTGCTGAAAAGTTGTGAGTAATACCTTTCTTACTACAAAAAGTTTCAAAATCAGAATTTTGAAATTCTCCTCCATGATCACTATGAATAGTTTTCAATGGAAGGTTTTTCTCATTTTTAACTTGGGCTCTAAAACTTTTGAAATAAGAAAAAGCTTCAGATTTCCTTGCTAGAAAATAGACCCATGTAAATATAGTGTAATCATCAACAAGAACAAACACATAGTATTTGCCTCCAATGCTTCCAGTTTGTGTTGGTCCAAAAAGATCCATGTGCACTAACTGTAATGCATCGTTTGTTGAGACTTCACCGATTGACTTAAAACTAGATTTATGTTGCTTGCCATATTGACAAGGATCACAAACTTTAGAAGAATCAAATCTAAGCTCCGGTAGATCCTTAACACGTTTCTTCCTAGAGAGTTTACATAGGTTCCTAAGATTACAGTGTCTTAGTCTTCTATGCCATAACCAAGAGTGATCTTCCATTGCACTTAGGCAAGGTAAATCTTGGCTTCTTAGGTCTTCTAAGTTTAAGGTGTAAACATTCTCTTGCCTATTGGCTGAGAGAATAAATTCTTCCTTGGAATTGTGAACTAAGCATTTATCATTCCTAAAATTCACAAGGTAACCTTCATCACATAACTGACTTATGCTAATGAGGATGTGCTTAAGACCTTTAACAAAAAGAACATTTGAAATCAAAGTTTTACCCAAAAGAACAATATAGCCAATACCAACAATCTCTCCCTTAGCATTGTCTCCGAAAGTTACCTTTCCTCCTTTCGTTTTGATAATCTTTTCAAAAAAGCTTTTGTTACCAGTCATATGCCGGGAACATCCACTATCCATGTACCAAATATTATTGCTGGAACTTTCTTTATTTTCCTGAAATTAAGAACAAAGTTAGATTTTCGGAATCCAAACTTGTTTGGATACGAGATTTCCAGACAATAAAATTTTTGGTATCCACATTTTCTTAGAAAAGTAAGCTTTATGAAAACCTAAGGATTGGGTTTTGTTTAAGGAACAATTTATTGCCCAGTGACCACCACATTGACACTTAGTACAAAATGGGGCACTTTGAGGAACAAAATAATTGTTGCTGAAAACAGGTTTTGCTTGGGTATAACCAAATCCAGATTTATTTCTTAAAGGTCGTATTTGAGAATACATCTTATCAAAATTTTCCTTACCATGGGTAAATTTTGATAAACACTTCTTTAAGGAAAAAATTTCGGACTTGAGTTTTACAACCAAGTTTTTATCCTCAAAATCATTAGTTTTGGAACTAGAGTTAGGCTCGAAAACATTTTTATTAGAAATTACATTTTCTAATTCTTTAGAAAGTTTATTCTTCTCAGAACTTACTTCCTCAAGATTTTTTGAAATACTTTCAAAATCAGCATTTTTCTTATCAAGATCTTTAGAAAGATCTGATATCTCTTTAGTAAGAATAGAATTCCTAGAATTTGCCTTATCAAGTTTCTTGTTGAGTTTGGAATTCTCAATCTCAATAAGTTCAGCAAATCTAGAGACTTCTTCATAAGTAGGTAAAGTATTTTCCTCATCAGAAGATGATTCTTCATCAGAAGAGTTATAATACTTACTATCATTAGAATTTAAAGAAACATTGGTCAATGATTCAGCATTTCGTACCTTAGCCATAAGACAATGATTTTCAATAGGTAATCTGGCTATAAGACCAGGATTCTTCTGTCCTGAAGATTCATAATCAGAAGATTCATCTGAAGAGTCACCGCCACTGGCACTCCAGGTGTCATTAGCTTTCAGAACTTTCTTAGCTTTGACTTTGTAATACTTCTTCCTGTTCTTGTCTGAATTCCTTTCCTTCCTTTCTTTCTTTCTGAGCATAGGGCAATCTGGTCTAATATGTCCAGCTCTTTTACATTCATAACAAGTAACTTCTCCATCATTCTTATCTTTCCTATCCTTCTTCTTATACTTGGATTGATAGTTTCTCTGTCCAGCTATCTTGTTCATCCTTCGAGCAAGATTGGCTAATTCATTTTCTGAAACTTCACTTTCACTAGATTCGGATTGGAAAATGACTTTCTTAGACTTGGATCTAGTAACTCTCTCAGGAGTCTTAGCTTTCATCTGATTTGAAGTTGAAGTAAAAGAAACTGTACCATTTCCATTCTTCTTCTTGATGTTGTCAGCATCTCTCTTTATTCTGGTCTCATGTTGTAGAAGAGTTCCAAATAACTCATCAAGAGTAATTTGAGTAACTTTCCTGTTCTCATCTATAGCTGTTCTCTTGCATTCCCACTCATTGGGCATAATGTCAATAATCTTGTCCACAAGAGCTTCATCATCTAAACCTTTCTCTCCCATAGATTGTAGACTGTTGACGATAGTCATAAATCTTTGTTGAACTTTACAGATAGGTTCTCCATAAGGAAAACTGAAGCCATGATATTCAGCTCTAAGCATAGCTCTTCTAGTCTCAATCACCTTAGAAGTCCCAAAGTGTGTAACCTCTAACTTCTTCCATATACAGTTAGCTGCTTCACAAGAAGAAATTTGGCTATATATATTTCTGGTCATTGAACACAGTAAAGTATTGCGTACCTTATAGTTGAGTTGATATTCTTGCTTCTCCTGGTTAGAAATGGTTCTGACTTCCTTGTCAGGAATTTTATAGTCACCAGTAAGCATGACAAAGTTATCTACTCCAGTATTGATAAAAAAAGTCTTCATACGATCTCTCCAGTATTCATAATCATTACCATCGAAGATTGGTGGTCTTGTAGGATTCAGATTGTCAATCGATCCAACGTTCATTCCTGCCATACTTGAAAATAACTTGGAAACAAACTTGTTAATAGCAAAAGATTCGTAATCAAAAAGTTCGGAATGGGAAAAGTTCGGAATGGATAAACCGGAATGACAAAGTTCGAAATGAAAAATTTGAGCAAGAAAAACTTGTATGTGAGTACAAGTATTTCAGTAACCTTGGCTCTGATACCAAATGTAAGAATGGTATAGAGTAAGAGGTTTCCAACCTCTGATACCAATTGTAGGATCGAAATATAATATGAGATGCTCAATATACAAGAGGGGGGGTGAATTGTATACTTTAAAAATTCCTTTGGAACCTTTAAAGTTAGTTATGAACAACTAAAGTTTCCTTAAGAAAAAGGAAAGGACTAAGTTTAACAAAGTTAAACTAAGTAGATTCACAACACCTCTAACACCGAACTAAACTTGGAAAGAGATTCCAAAAGTAGATTCCGGAAATATGGTTCCGGAAATTGAAACTTAACAAAAGTTATAATATGAGATTCTACCTTAAAGCGTATATAATCTAAAAGAATCAGTGTAAGTAAGGAAGTATAAGAAAGTTATACTTTCCTTAAGATACAAATTGCAGCGGAATAAAAAACAAGTAGTAAAACTACTAGTAACAAGATAATAGTATTTTAACCCAAAGAGAAGGGTATCCAACAACCCTGGATAAAGGTCCCTTGATTTATACTTTCAAGCAAGTCTGTCTTACCCACACCAGGGTAAGCCCTCGATACGAAGATCGGAGCCTCTGTCTTGCTATCCCCGCAAGCCCTCAACTTCAAGGTAGTCGGCAACCTCTGTCTTTCTCAGCAAGAAAGCCCTCGATCTTTAAGGTAGTCGGCAACCTCTGTCTTTCTCAGCAAGAAAGCCCTCGATCTTTAAGGTAGTCGGCACCTCTGTCTTCCTATCCCCAGAATCCCTCGAATGTAATCACCAACATTCGGAGTCGCACGAAGCTTTGAGAGTTAATAAGAGACTCTCTCTCTAGAAATCACTTCAACAGCATGTAAGCACTTTTTTTGGCAATCAGCACCGAGCTCTTTCAAATGAGCTCCTATTTATAGGTAAGGTCGGCTCCTTCTCCAACGGTCATATTTTCCTTAAAGTTCGGAGGGACCTGTACACGTGTCACTTAGACAACGGTTAGTTTATAACAAAATGGACGACATCGTTTTATAACAAAACAAGTGAAACAGAATGTACGACATCGTTTTAAACTCTAATTAAAAGGTTCGGAATAGAAACTTCAGAGTGAAGGTTCGGAGTGAATAAATTCAGAGTGTATAAAACAATGATAATCAGATTCTATTTAATAGGAGAATTCGGAATGAGAATTCGGAATAGGAATTCGGAATAGGAATTCGTCATCAGAAATCGTAATGAGAATTCGTCATTAGAATTCGTAATGAGAATTCATCATTAGAATTAGTAATGAGAATTCATCATCAGAATTCGTAATGAGAAATCGTCATCAGAATTCGTAATGAGAATTCTTTATCAGAATTCGTAATGAGATTTCGGAATGAGATTTCTTCATTAGAATTCGTAATGAGAATTCTTCATTGGAATTCGTAATGAGAATTCTTCATTGGAATTCGTAATGAGAATTCTTCTTCAGAATTCGTAATGAGAATTCGGAATGGGATTTCTTCATTAGAATTCGTAATGAGAATTCTTCTTCAGAATTCGTATCCTGAATCTGGAATAGAACTAAGTCAGAATTCATATCCGGAATTCGGAATGAAACTTCCTTATAGTTCTTGTCCAGAACCGAATCCTAAAAACAGAATGCTTTTATATCAAAGTTTTTATGACTTCGAGAAAGTGAATCTGAATCTCACACTTAAGAAAAATATGAAAAATATGATAAGGATAAATTTTTCTTATAAAAGCGATTTTCCTTAAGAAAGCATTTTTCCTTATAAAAGCAATTTTCCTTATAAAAGCAATTTTCCTTAAGAAAGCATTTTTCCTTACAAAAGCGATTTTCCTTAAAGATAAGGTGTTTGTGATTTTCAAAACAAGAAGGAATGGAAAAGTCATAAGGAAAACCTTATTGACTCAACAGTATGGGCCCTCACTGATCGAAATTGGGCACTTAATGTACGTTTTAGTGTTTTCTGGGCCCCGGAGTAGTTTCCAACGCTTACTGTCTGGAAAATCCTAGAATATACACCGTGTAGTTTTGAATACACAGCTTTTGTTCTTCTGTATGGGAAGAAACTATTTTTCTTAAGTACACGGTGTGTACCGTATGTACACACCATGTAGTATCTAGCCAAATCATAGGCCGTGTGGGCAGATACATAAGATAGGGAAATCCTGGAGTGAAAAAACCGTGTACCGTCCATACACGTCGTGTTTTGTCAACCCTCTGTCCACTCATGTGACTAACGGCACAAATGGATAGTAACTTAAATAATAAACATCGTGTAGTCATGTTTTTTATAACATGGATAGGTTTGTTCCTCATGTTCCCTTCTCACACTTCTAGTTTTTTATTCCTTGATAATATTGATCTAAGGTGTGCATTTGGCCTTGCTGAGTCATGCCACTGAGACATCCTCCAGTTGTTCGCTAGTTGCTAGGCGGTTATTAGACACCGGGTATGGTAGATTAGGGACTTCCAGTGGATCCCCTAGTTGTGCCAGCCTTGGCACCATCTGTTATACCTGACATAAGTGTCGATGCACAGTTTATAGAGGGTTTCATTAGGTTGATGTAGACCTTTTAGGGAGCGCCTTCTCCAGCCACTTCGAGGGAACATTTGACGTGGGTATTTCAGCAGCAGCATCCTCCCACATTCTCAGGGGATGGAGGACCCTGGGCTACAGAATCATGGATAAAATCTATTCTAATGATCATTCAGCATCTGGATATGCCTACAAAGAGGAGGGTCAAGCTCGCTACCTATATGCTTTGGGATTCCTCCAAGAGATGGTGGGATGTTATCTCCCTGGCGGGACGCCAGCATGACATGGCCTGGGATGAGTTTTAGTGCATCTTCCTTGACTACTTCTATCCAGAGACCTTGAGGGATGATCTAGCCCAAGAGATCCTAGTTCTAGAGTATATAACTCTTTCTTTCATGGAGTATTCCTATCATTTTACCGAGAAGTAGTGTTTCACGCCTATTTCAGGAGGTGATCAGTTATTCATGGCAAGGAAGTTCGAGGATGGTCTGAGGCATGACATTCGATCATAGGTGACTATCTTCCATTTGTCTTATATCACTTCTATTGACAACCAGGTGTTGATAATAGAGTGAAATATGATGGATTCTGAAGTTTTTGAGTTGGGGAGGCTTGACATCTAGAGATAGTATTCCTCCTCCTGACAGCAGGAAGCGCTCTATGGATCCTACGCGTTGGGATCCAAGGAGGTGAGACACTTCTTATGGTAGCCAAGTTGTGTGTTACCAGTGCGGGAAGAGAGGGCATATGAGGAAATGTTTCTCTAGAGAGCTGGTTTATTTCCTATCTTGTGGTAAGATGGGTCATATTCAGCGCTTCTGTTAGATATTCTCACCGGTAGCTAGTGACAGGGGTTCTCCCATGACTCCTCATTCAGGAGCAACACATCCAGTTTCTCAGTCATCTGGGAACTTGATTTCTTCAATCCGTTCAGTCTGAGGTGGAGGTCATGGAAGTGGCGGACAGTCTCCAGTCATTCAGCGACATCAGGGTGGATTAGCTCAGAGTGGTCAGGCGGGGTCGTAGGACCATGGAGCATACTAGACTTTTGTAGTAGAAGAAGACCCAACAAGAGCAGGATCCCAGAACTTCTACCATTCTAGGTATGTTCTTAGCAGCCTTGGTTTTATCTTCTACTCTTTTTGATACATGTGATTCCCATATCTTTATATCTGTTGCTATGAAGGAGTGCCTTGGTATCTTCATTTTTTCTTCTACTGATATCTTGATGTTAGACACTCTGTTGGGGACTAGAATGAGTACTGTACTTTAGTGCTGGGAGTGACCTCTAGAGGATGGTGGGTGTCACTTCCTATGGGACCTCTTTGTCCTAGAGATGATAGGTAATGATGTCATTCTCAGAATGAACTGGTTAATTTTTTTCCAAGAAGTCGTCTACTGTTATCGTCGTAGGGTGAGATTCATATCACTAATGGGTGAATCATTTTTTCATAAGGGCGAATGAGATGTCTAGGTGAGCTGAGATGGCACAGAGCATCACGGGTTAGGAGTAATTACAGCCTAGATTTCTATCCTATATCTATATAACCAGGGGACATTGTAGATAGAAATTTCCATATTGGTGGATTGTTTCAGATATGTCTTTCCAGAGGAATTTTCATATTTGCCTCTCGAAATAAAGGTATAAATTTCAATTGATCTTGTGCCAGGGGTGCCACCGGTGCCCATTCCTCCTTATAGGATGGATACACTAGAGTTTCAAGAGCTCAAGAAATAGTTGGAGAAGTTTCAGGAAAAGGGTTTCATTCAAACCAGTACTTCTCTTTGGGGTTATCCTGTCTTGTTTGCAAAGAAGGAAAATGATACCCTTAGGATTTGTGTGGATTATTGGATGCTAAACAAGTTGGCAGTCAAGAACCAATATCCCTTGCCTAGTATTGATGATCTCTTTGATCAGCTTCGAGGATCCCAGGTTTTCTCAAAGATTAACATGAGGTCTGGTAACCATCAGTTGTCCGTTAGACAATCTGATATACTTCTTAGAGCCTTTTAGAGTAGGTATGGTCTATACGAGTATATGGTTATGCCATTCGGTCTCACAGACGTTCCTAGAGTTTTTATGGAAATGATGAACTGATTATTCCATCCATACTTGGATTCTTTCAGGGTTGTCTTTGTGGACGATATCTTGGTGTACTCTCACACTCGACACAATAATGGCACACACCTTGAGATTATTCTGAGTACAATGAGAGAGCATCAATTATATTCTATGCTCTCAAAATTACACTTTTGGATGGATTTGATTCACTTCTTGGGTCATGTTATTTTAGAGATAATAGTATTAGTAAACCTAGATAAAGTTAGAGCAGTAGTTTCCTGGGAGCATCCAAATAATGTCTTCGAGGTATGAAGTTTTCTAGGGCTAGCTGGTTACTAAAAACTTTTCATATAGGACCTCTCACACTTAGCAGCACCACTGACGGGTCTGACTAAGGAGGGTGTAAAATTCTTGTGGTTAGATTCTTGTGAGTCCGTCTTTCAGGAGATGAAAAGGACACTGACTTCAATACTGATACAAATATTTCCAGAGATAAGAAGGAGCTATACTATTTTCTGGGACGCATTAGGTATCAGGCTAGGAGCTGTTCTTATGTAGGGAGAAGGAGTCGTTGCGTACGAATCTCGCCAGTTGTGGCCACACAAGAAGAATTACCCGACACACAATCTCAAGATGGTAGAAGTTGTTCATGCCTTATGTTGTAGGAGACATTATCTATTGGGAGATCATTTTTCGGTTTTCACTGACCACAAAAGTCTCAAGTACATCTTCACTCCGCATGAATTTAATTTGAGACAACTATGGTGGGTTGGGTACCTTTAGTATTTTGTCTTTGAACTTGCCTATACACCTGGGAATGACAATGCTATGGCCGATGCACTGACCAAGAGGACTTAGATAAAAGCAGTTTAAGAGGCCAACAGTGAGTGGAACCTTATGGATCTATTCTCTGAGATGCATTTGGAGGTACACGCCAGACAGGGGAAGATGTTTCTTTCTTCTGTAGCTATTACCTCTACTCTTCTTGATCGAGTGTGAATGAGGCAGCTATCTGATTCAGAAGGCCTAGTCCTACGTGAGAGCATGTCAGGAGAGGACCCTATTTCTGAATGGACCATAGGCGAGGATATGATCTTGCATTTTCAGGGGCACGTATGGGTGACAACAGACATACAAGAGGAGTTGATGATGGAATTCCATTCCTCAATTTGGCTATTTCATCATGTTGTCACCAAGATGTATCATGATCTACATGTCAGTATCGGTTTCCAGGTATGAAGAAAGATGTTGCTGATTTTGTCTCGAAGTATTCCACCGGTCAACAGGTGAAGGCGGAGCATCAACGACCAACATGACTTCTGTAATAGTTACTTATTCCCGAGTAGAAGTGGAATGATGTCATGATGGATTTCATGACCGGTTTTCCGAGGTCGCCTCGAGGGAATGATGTAGTTTGGGTTGTCATGGATAGACTAACAATGGTTTCTCAATTCCTACCGATCATGGAGACTTTTAGAGTTGATGAGCTGGGAAGATTTTACATATGTGATATTGTACATCTGCATGGAGTTCCACACTCGATTTTTTTAGATAGGGAAGCTTGTTTTACATCTTGGGTCTAGAAGGGGCTTCATAAGGCGTTTGGTACACATGTACTTTTGAGTATAGCTTACCATC
Source organism: Viscum album (assembly GCA_963277665.1). Classification (NCBI taxonomy): domain Eukaryota; kingdom Viridiplantae; phylum Streptophyta; class Magnoliopsida; order Santalales; family Viscaceae; genus Viscum; species Viscum album. The sequence goes on from OY728145.1 coordinate 514,992,986, forward strand.
CCTAGAAAGATGGCCAATCCGAGCGTACGATTCAGGTTTTTGAGGACATGCTACGAGCATGCATTATAAATTTTTGAGGCTGGTGGGAGAATAATATTCTTGTTTTGGAGTTTTCCTATAACATTAGTTTTCAAGAAACTATTCAGACGACACCTAATGAGCCTTTGTACGGTAGGCCATTCCGATCACCCTTATGTTGGTTGGAGGTAGGAGATACAACTCTGTTGGGACCTCATCCTGTTCAGGAGACCACAGAGTAGATAGATTAAGAAGAGGATGGCTACTGCACATTCTCGACAGGTGTATTATGCTGATCAGTAGAGACTACCTCTAGTGATCGAGGTCATGGATTGGGATTTCATGTGTGTCACACCGTGGTTCGGGAACAGAAGAATCATGATATGTGGTAAGCTTTCACCGAGGTACGTCAGGACTTTTGTGGTGTTGAAGAGAGTTTGTCCAGTTGCCTATCACTTGTTTCTACCTTAGTGGTACTAGGATATGCACTACGTTTTCCACGTTTCTCTGCTCCAACGTTACTTTTCAGGAATGTCTCATGTCATTCAACCTAAAAAGATTGAGCTCGACATGGATACATCATTTGATGAGACCCCTCTCTGGATTATAGATCATAGTACAAAGGTTCTCCATGGCTAGTCTGTTCCTCTGTTAAGAGTTCTTTGGTAGCACAGGCGAGTACAAGACGAGACTTGGGAGACGGAGGCCAACGTATGAGAACAGTGGCCATAGCTTTTCGTGGTTTCTTCTTCTACGCCACACTAGGAAAATTTTGGGACTAATTTCATTAAGGGGGGAAGTTTGTATGAACCCAGACCTTCTTTCATGTATGTTTTCCTTATCTGGTCAGTTGATGTTTGGAATTTTCTGGGAAAAACTTTTAATGTTGTGGAGGTTGTGTAGGGGCGCACGGTTGGCGCACGGTTTGAATAAACCATGCGGCCAGCCCAAGAAAATTATAAACCCTTAATAGAGGGCTCCGCATGGGAGGCACATGGTTTGTTAGACTATACAGTCAAGACATGCGATGTACCTATGTGAGAGAAGTTGAAACACATGGTTGGCGCGCGGTTTTCAAAACCGTGCGAGGTAACCATGCGACCCACTAAAGTCAAGGTTTTTATGTCCCGGGCCACTCGGGATTTTCCAGCTCTCCCTTATTCTTCCACCCACTCAAAGATCTCTTAGGATTTTCAGTTCTCAAGGGTTGGAGGGACTCTCCCACTCTTTTTAGATGTAAATCAATGGGGTATCAAGGTGGTTTGAAGGTGATTTCTTCCAGGTAAGTCTCTCCTATTGGTTTCTTTGTGTTTTCCTCTCGATCTACATATCTCTCTCTCTCTCGGTTCTCTAGATATACACCCATTGTCTGTATATATAGGGTTTTGGATGCCTCGGGTGTTGATTTTAAGACATTTGGATGTCAGGGAAGTGGATATAGAGTGTTTTTGGTGGGCTATTCTACGGATTTGAGGAGGTTTGGAAGCTTGTGGATCGAATTCGTCAGTACCCTAAAGGTAGGTGGTTTTTCCTTTCTGTTTAATGTCTTTGAGTTGTATATGAACATTTCACAAATACCCATGAACGGGGTGTTGATCCTTTATAGTTTTAGCCATATTGTTTGTCTGATAATCTTGTATGCTTGAGTAGAGGGTAATTTATTGTGAATAGGGTGAATTTTTGTGCTTTTGATGTGTTGTCTCATGCAAGTTTTGCCAGGTTTGACTGTTGGGTCTAGTTTGCATCTTAGGAAGCTTTTTACATTCCCATGCCTAGAATTGTATGATAATGTGATTATTGTTCTGTTATGATGATACGCTGTACACTGTTAGCCAAGTAGTTCTTGAAGTTTACATTGGCCGATATGTGCGACTATACATGCCTGACTTACACAGGTCTGTGAGAACCTGGTGTAGAGACCATAGGGAGAATGGATGTTGAGGTCTTCCCTAGAGTGTCTATTTTACTTAATATGCAAGACCACATGGGGAATTGATGTTGAGAGCTTCCTCATAGTGATTTTCGTTCTTCGATGCAGGCCACAAAGGGAATGTGAGGTAAGTGCTTCCCTAGAGCGCCTTTAGTTACTGATACGAGAATATAAGAGGAATTGATGATGAGTGCTTCCTCAGAGATTATATGATTAAGATGAACCATAGGGGTTAGATTAAGTGTATTCCCAGAGGGTTTCTTGTACTTAATAGGTAGGAATCGAGGTTATAGGATGTGAGTACTTCTCAGAGGGTCCCCATTATGATTTAGTTCCATGCTTGTGTTGTTAGTAGTAACAGATGGTTACCTATTATGGTTATCTACTTTTTTTCTGTTGCTTGTTATGTAGTGGTTTGAATGATTTGAAACTGTGGATTTTTTTCTTATGAGTACTTCCTTTTTTACTACTTTCTGTACTTACTTTCCATATATTCACTGACTGTTAGGCACAGATCTCGTGGTGGTTGCCTATTGGGATTTAGTCTCACAAACTATTTGGGCCATTCTTTTAGGCCAAAACAGATTATATTGTTGGAGGTATAGATAAGGGAAAGCACCCTTCTACTTCAGGTTCTTGATTGGATGTGGAGCTGGAGAGCATGGGACCAAGATATGGCTTGTGATACTGTAGAGCTATTCAATGTTTTTCTTTTGTACTTTGGTTTAGTACTTTTGAATTCCAACATTGTGATTTGTTTGGGTGATTTTCAAGAAATATGTATCATGAATCATTCATATATATGTGTGTGCTCCATTTTATTATTTGTAGTCTTCCGCTATTTAATTTTGTATTTATTGTTACTGATTCTTACATTGTATAACTATTTCACTTCCGTTGTGTTACACTACAAATGAGGGAATAGTTTCCCCACTTTCATACCCAAGTCCCTCGTTGCTAGTCGACTGTAATGACCCGAATCCGGAGCCCTTCCACTGGCGCCCAATACCCGGTTCGCCACATGACCTCAAGCGTATTTCCCCAAATGCCAGAGGCTGCCGACTAGTAGCGAGGGCCTTGATAAGTTATTGGGGAAACTATACCCTCATTTGGTAAGGTATAAAAGGAAAGAAAACAACAGTCAATAGCGGAAGTAGTAAGAAGCAAACAAACAATGAAACTAAACAGTGGAAGAAATGAACATATAATGAAAATGATAATGATGCCGCAGGTAAAAGTATCTATGTGAAAGCAGTAAACACAACAACGTGCTGAAATACAACTAACAAACAAAGTACGAAAGTAAACAGCAACTCTAGCAGCATCACAAGCCAAAGATCTGTCCTATTCTCTCCAGCTCCAACTAGCTATCATGCACCTAAAGTATAAGGGCCACAATCCCTATCCACACCTACAACCATATAACCTTTTTGGGCTGAAAAGCAGGACCCAAATAGGGTGTGAGACTAATCCCAGTAGGTAATCACCACGAGATCTGTGCCCTAGTGTTAGTGAGTAATATAGAAAAAGTAAAGGAAATAAATGCCCCAGAGAAGCAGATGTACACTAAAGTAAGAAATCCTACCAAACTCCATTCGCAGTTATTTATTAGTTCAGTACAATCATTTAGCTATCAACCATGGAACCTAGCAATAGCTCTATACTCCCAAGGCAAGCGAGTAATCACAATAGGTAACTCAACAGTCTACCTAAACAGTAAGCAGTATAAACCCAAGCTTGTTCTTTGTCTTGGTGGACTCGTCACAACAAACAAAAAAAATAAAGAACTGACCCTCTGGGTGTCTCCTACTAGAAAACCCCATCTAGTCACGTAAACGTACAATGGCACAGACACTCTAGGGAGCTCTCACCCTCAATTACCCTGTGGTCTTGCAACAAAAGATATAGACTCACTGAGGAATCACTTATGTCTAATTCCCCTAATAGTCTCTCTACACAAATAAGGAAACTCTGAGGAAGCACAAAGTCTCATTCCCAAAGGTCCATTGATCGATACTAATTATAACAGACTCTCTAGGGAAGCCCTAATCGTCAATTCCCCCTTTAGTCTACCACACCAGGTTCACTCAGCCATGAGCAGTTTAGTCGTGCGTAATCGACTATTAGTAGACTATGTAAGTTCAAAACATACTTGGATAATAGCTACAAATGCATCCACAAGAATATAAACAGCAGGCAATACATGTACTCAAGTCAATATGCATACTAGCAATGTGAAAAAAAGGGTTGCCTCGTAAGCAAACCATGCCAAACGGCAATCAACAGCCAAAACAAGGGGAAACACCCGTGGGTGATCCTAAAACAAGCTAACAAGAAATTATTAATCATCTAATAACCTCATGCATACATGCAATCTAAGGTAGATAACAAAACAGGATCAAAACCCTAACCCGAGAAAACCGATACATGGGTATCCTGGACTTTTGCACCAAAAACTCAAAGACATTTAATGTAGGGAATCAAACCACCTACCTCGATCCTTGTAGATTGATATATGTGAACCACGATGATAGATTCCCCTTAGAACGATGTAGATATGACAAAATGCACAAAACGCTCAACCTAATATAACTTGAAAACGAGGAGGTATCGAGAAAGAAGGCTAAATAAAAACAGAGAACTCACTGTTGTGCTTCCAATGCAATCGACGATGGCTAGAATGGAGGTCAGACGGAGGCGTGGAGGCTCGGAGAAGATTCGGCCGTACGGTATCTCTTGGACGAAAAAAACCTGAAGAAGAAGACGCTTGTGTGTGTCAGGTGCGACCCCGGTCCGTTTATTCAAAAAAAAAGCACATGGTGTTTACTTTTAGAGTACACTACGTGTACTATTTCTTTTCTGTACTCCGAAAAAATCGTACTCCACGTCACCCATACACACCATGTTTGTGGCCTGAACACGGCCAACACACGGCTTCGGCGGGAAAAGAGTACATGGTGTGTACTCAAAAAGTACACGGCTTGTACTTCAAAAATTTCCTGAAAGTTCGTATTTCTAAGAAACTCCAGAAAAAGGAAAAACATACCTGAAAAGAAGATCCGGGTTCTTAAAAACTTTCCCCCTTAAAGAAATTATTCCCCGAATTTCCCTAATGAGCCGGAGAAGAAGAAACCCTGAAACAGCTCCAGCCACTGCGATCGTACATCGGCCTCCCTTTCCCAAGTCTCATCCTATACTTGCACATGCTGCCATAGCACCCGTACCAGAGGAACTGATCGCCTGTGGAGAACCTTCGTACTGTGATCGACAATCCGGATAGGATGCTCCTTGAACAATGCATCCGCTTCAAGCCCGACTTCCTCAGGCTGAAAGACATGATACCGGTCTGAAAAGTAGTGTCGGAGATGAGAGATGTGGAAGACTTCGTGTGTGGCCCGATACCTCTGAGGTAGCTGCAACCGATAGGCAACCGGACCAACTCTCTCCAATACCTCAAATGTCCCAACATACCGCAGTGAAAGCTTACCCTGTCTCTGAATCCTCTTGTGTCCCAACCTCGGGGTAACATGTAGGAAAACCTGGTCATCGACCTCGAACTTCAGAGGTCATCTCCGCTGATCAGAATAAGACTTCTATCAAGACTGCTCTGTATCCATCCTCTTCTAAATCATATTTATCTTCTCTAAAGTCTCTTGAACAAGATGAGGTACCAGCAAAGCTGCCTCTCCTTCCTCCAGCCAGCATAAAGGTGATCGACATAGCCTACCGTACAAATCCTCGTATGTCACCATTTCAATGGTCGCCTGAAAACTGTTGTTGTATGCAAACTCCACCAGAGGAACATTCTTCTCCCAAGAACCGCCAAAGTCTAGGATGCATGCTCAGAGCATATCCTCAAGCACCTGGATCATGTGCTCGGACTGGCCATCAGTCTGGGTATGGTATGTTGTACTCAAAAGTACTTGTGTACCCAAGGCCTTCTGGAGTCCCTGCCAGAACCGAGAGGTAAAGTGCGCATCCCTGTCTGAAACAATGGAGTGTGGAACTCCATGAAGACGAATGATCTCCTAGATTTAAAGTCATCCTAGATCATCGACACTGAATGTATCCTTGATTAGAATGAAGTGAGAAAACATTGTGATCCTGTCAACGACAACCCACACCGCGTCGTTTCCTCTTGACGATCTCAGCAAACCAGTCACGAAGTCCATCGCGACGTCTTTCCACTTCCACTCTGGAATTGGTAACTTCTACAAAATCCCAGCTGGTCGCTGATGCTCTGCTTTCTCCTGCTGACAAGTAGAACATTTCATGACGAAATCAGAAAAATCCTTCTTCAAACCTGGCCACCAGTACTGGAGATGAAGATCCTGATACATCTTGGTGACACCAAGATGAACTGCCCAAACTGAGGAATGGAAGCCTCGCATCAGCTCCTCGCGTATATCTGCTGGCACCCATAAGCGTCCCTGGAAACGCAAGATCTCATCCTCGCCAATGGTCCACTCGGGAATAGGGTCCTATCCTGACACATTTTCTCGTAGGACTAGCCCTTCCTAATATGCCAGATGCCTCATTCGAACTCAGTCCAAAAGTGTAGAGGTAACAACCATAGAATATATGAATCTCTCCACCTGCCGGTCATGCAACTCCAAATGCATCTCCGAGAATAGAGCCATCAGTTTCCACTCACAATTGGCCTCCTGAACTGTCTGTATTTGAGTTATCCTGCTCAATGCATCAGCCACAGCATTTCCTTTCCAAGGCGTATAGTCAAGCTTGAAATAGAATGACTGGAGATTCTCATCCCACCTTCGCTGTCTTAGATTCACGTCACGCTGTGTGAAGATTTATTTGAGACTTTTTTGGTCAGTGTATGCCAAAAAATTCTCTCCCAGAAGGTAATGTCTCTAGCAACGTAAAGCATGAACAACCACAACCAAATCCAGGTCATGCGTAGGATAATTACTCTCATGAGGCCTCAACTGCCGAGATCCATATGCAAACACTCAATCCTCCTGCATAAGTACTACTCCAAGTCTGATTCCAGATGCATCACAGAAAACTGTATAGTTCATGCCCGGCTCTGGAAAAACTAGGATCAGTGCTGAAGTCAATATCCCCTTCAGCTCTTGGAAGGCTAAGTCATAGGCTTCTGATCAAAAAAACGTTACCACCTTCTTAGTCAAGCCCATCAACAGTGCTTCTAGGCTTGAGAAGTCCCGTATAAACTTTCTGTCGTAACCAGCGAGCCCCAAGAAGCTTCGTACCTCGAATACATTCTTCGGCTTCTCCTAGGTAACTACTAATCTCACCTTCTCCGTGTCTACTGATACTCCTGTCTCTGAGATGAAATGACCCAGGAAGTGAATATCGTCCATCGAAAAGTGGCACTTTGAGAGTTTAGCATAAAGCCGATGCTCCCTCAGTGCACTCAAAACGATCTCAAGATGGGTTGCATGGTCGTGTCGAGTGTGAGAGTACACCAGGATATCGTCCACAAAGACCACAACGAAGGAATCCAAGTAAGGATGGAACACTCGGTTCATCAGCACCATGAATACTTCTAGCGCGTTCATAAGACCGAACGACATAACCATATACTCATAGAGGCCATACCTTCTCTTGAAGGCAGTCAGAGTTATATCTGAAGGTCTAACGCATAGCTAATGATAACCAGACCTCAAATCAATCTTTGAGAACACCCGAGCTCCTAGAAGCTGATCGAAGAGATCAAAAATCCTCGACAAGGGATATCAGTTCTTAACCGTCAACTGGTTCAACTTTCGATAATCCACGAAAAGCCTAAGGGTATCATCTACCTTCTTTGCGAACAAGGCAGGTGAACCCCAAGGAGAAGTACTGGGTCAGATGAAACCCTTTGCTTGAAACTCCTCCAACTGCTTCTTGAGCTCCTACAACTCAGGTGTAGCCATACTATAAGGAGTATTGGACATGGGTGCTACTACTGGAACGAGCTCAATCGAGAAGTCTACCTTACGCTCTCGAGGAAAACCTGAAAAGTCTTCTGGAAAGACATTTGGAAAGCGATCAACCACTGAAGGAAAATCTAACTATGAAGTACCCTGGTCATCTAGATAAAGACTAGCAATATGGGCCGTAACTCCTCCTATCCCATGATTCTCAAGTCCGGCTCGACTCGCCAGAACACCCCACTCGCCATTGTGATGGAATGATTCACCCTCAGGTGATACGAAACTGACCCTGTGGTGATAGTAATAGACGACTGCCTAGAAGGGAACCAAACAGTCCATACCCACAATGAAGTCATAGCCCGACATCTCCAAGACATAGAGGTCCCATAGGAAATGATACCCTGCAACCTCGAGAGGGCACTCGTTGCACTGACGTATGCTAGATGTCCTCGTTCCCAAGGGCATGTCGAGAGTCAACATGTCAGCAGATGAAAAGACACAGAGATCAAGACTTTCCACGATAGCAACAGAGATAATGCTATGTGAAGCACCAGTATCGAAAAGGGATGACGATAAAACTGAGGCTACTATGATAGTACCTCAAACTATAGAGGGTCCGGGATCCTGCTCCTGATGAATATGCTCTACAGCAAAAGTCTGGCCTGTACCGCGGCCCTGTGTAGTAGCCTGAAAACCCTGAGCTGCTCCTCCCTGAGCCTGAACACTGCATCCATGGCCTCTACCCTGACCTGAACGTCCTGAAAAACTCCAGCCCCTAGTCTATAGCGGAGCTTGAAATCCTGGTCTTGTATGTGGGGTTGAAACTGATCCTCCTTCACTAGCCACTGGAAGGGGAACCATGAAGAAACGCTACAGATGACCCATCTTGCCACATGATCGACACTCTAATGGGTCCCTCAAGAACTGGGGATTCTTATTCCAGCTCCTCCCACACTGATAACACACCACTTGGGTGCTAGAAGAGAGATCATTTCTACCGGAAGGAATACCACACTTCCTCAGGTCGCCTCAGGTAGACACTCGGTGCTGCTTCCTGCTATCTTCCTGGAGGGAATCAACCATGGATGTTGAACCGCCCTGGTCCACAGCTCCAGTCTCCCTCCGGTTTGTCTCCGTGATGAGTGCTTGGTTGACTACCAGAGTAATAGAAGTCAACTGAAAGACATTCACTTGCGATATGATCTCCGGTCTGAGGCCTTCCTCAAACTTCCTTTCTAGAAACAGCTCGCCATTCCCCAGAACGGGAGTGAATCAATGTAACTCAGTGAAGCAGGTGGAATACTCCATAACTGAGAGAGTTCCCTACTATATGCTCATGAACTCCCTGGCTCTATCAGCCCTCAGCATAGCTGGGTAGAAGTAGTCATAAAACATACGCTAAAACTCCTCCCAAGCCATAGCCTGCTGGCGCCCCGTCTGAGAGACTACGTCCCACCATCTTTTGCTGGAATCTCGTAGCATATACGTCACGAGATTCACCCTCCTCTCTATAGGTGCCTCCAGATGGTCGAAGATGGACAACATGGCTTCCATCCATGACTCTCCAACCTGAGGTCCTCCATCTCATGTGAATGTGGGAGGATGCTGCTGCTGGAAGACCCTCGTCAGCTCTGTCATAGTCGGGGCAGGATGCTGAAATCCATGGAAGGTCTGCATTAAACTCATGAAACCCTCTCTGAACTGAGCATCAGCACCAGTGTCTGGAATAACTACAGGTTCCATGTTCGTAACGATGTGCGGAACTACTGGAAGTCCCTGATCGGTCGTATCAGGCGTACGATCACTACCTGGTTCCTGGCGTGCAATGGGAGGACGTCTCGGTGCCATAACTCTGAAATACCAAAACAAACCTTCATTAAAGATGAACACAATTGAAAAATTGGAGAGTAAAATGGAACTGGAGGGAAAAACCATTAAATCTAAAAATAACATAACTACATGGCGTGTAATACTGATACACGACATGTTTCCTGAAATCCTACCCAGGGTGTGTACCATGGCCATACATGGCTGTGTAAACAACCCGACTACACGACGTGTTCTTAAAATACATGATGTGTACTGACCCTTTTCTCCCTGCCTAGTTACTCCTACACAAATAAGTCACACAGACTGTCCCAATCGAAGACTACAGTGCTTGTTTAAGGAAGACACAACATGTACTAGACAAGCCTTACTTGGCCCGTGTTCTTAGCCACACAGCCTAACACATGGTCGAAACTACACGGTGTGTTCCTAAGAAACACAGTGTGCACTTAAAGGTAATCCTCATCCTGTGTTGTTCGTGAAATGGCAGGGTCCTCGGCTGATCCTTACACGGCGTGTTCCTAACAAACACGGCGGGTATAGGAGAGGATAACACCGACCCGTGTTTTTTAAGACACAGATGGGTACCTGGGAAAGGATAACTGTCATGTGCATAATAATAATAGTGTGTACTAAACATGTATTAACTGGCCCATGTTGTTAGTTACACGGCCGAGCTCCTAGTTAACCTCTACACACCGTGTACCTAGAGTATATAGCGTGTTCCTGAAAACCATTTACAACTCTGTGTCCCTATCCACACTGTCAGTGAAAAGGCCAAAAACTACACTGCATGCATATATAAAGTACACACCGTGTATTCTTGGTTTTTCTGAATAGTAGCCTCAAAACTGCACCGGAGCCTAGAAAAAACAGAAAAACAAGGGTTAAGGAGCCAAATTCCGATCTATGGGGGGCCATACTCTCTACGGATAAAATCTTGGCATCATAACGGTCTATAGAACAAGCCACAATATAAGAAATCAATACGCACCAAATTCCGATCCTTGAGGGCCCCTAACACTTCTAAAATCAATGTTTGGCATCCGTGATAAGATAGCTCCAACAACGATACCCTATCAACATAGCAGGTATTCTATCACAGCAGCTTTCACAACAGCTTGCATTTTCTATCACAAATCCTTTCACAACAACATGAAATCTCTAATGCAACCTAGATGGAATGGAAAGATGCATGGAATGTGATCTCCTAACATGTTCCTATATCATTCATGAGATGGCATACCCTCATCTCATCGGGTTGCAACAAAATAAAACCGCAATCATATAAACAATAACAACACAAAACAAGTGCATCACCCAACAGTGAAATCAATTAAACTGTAATATTCGCAAAACTATAAACATGCAATATTCAAGATAATCTGGATTTTTCCCAATACATGAGTTCTAGAACGCCCAGGCATAGCTATTTACCATTTACCCATTTCATCTTATCCCTGTATAATGTCACCAAATAGTAAGTCAATAGAAAAAGGGAAGAATACCTCTGATAGCACTTTGTAATGATCCGAATCTGGAGCCCTTCCACTGGCGCCCCGTACTCGGTTCGCCACATGACATCAAGCGCATTTCCCCAAAGGGAAGAGGCTTCCGACTAGAAGTGAGGGCCTTGGTAAGTTATTGGAGAAACTATGCCCTCATTTGGTAAGGTATACATGGAAAGAAAACAACAGTCAATAGCGGAAGCATTAAGAAGCATACAAACACTAAAACTAAACAGTGGAAGAAATGACCATATAATGATAATGATAATGATACATTAGGTACAAGTATCTAAGGGAATTAAGAAAACACAACAATGTGTTGAAATACCACTGAAAACAAAGTATGAAAGTAAACAGAAACTCTAGCAGCATCGCAAGGCTAAGCTCGGTCCTATGATCTCCAGCTCCAACCAGCAATCATGCACCTGAAGTAGAAGGGCCACAATCCATGTCCACAAATGCAACCATATAACCTATTTAGGCCGAAAATCATGAACCAAACAGGGTGTGAGACTGATCCCAGTAGGCAATCACCATGAGATCTGTTCCCTAGTGTCAGTGAGTAATATAGAAAAAGTAAAGGAAATAAATGCGGCAGATAAGAAGATCTAAACTAAAGTAATAAATCCTACCATACTCTGTTCACAGTTATTTATTAGATCATTACAATCATTTAGCTATTAACCATGGAACCTAGCAACAACTCTATACTCCCAAGGCAAGCGAGTAATCACAACAGGTAACTCAGCATTCTACCTTAACATCAAGAAGTTCAAACCCAATCTTGTTCTTTGGCTTGGTGAACTCATTACAACCAACCAATTAAAAAAGCACTGACTCTCTGGGTGGCTCCTACTAGAAAACCCCATCTAGTCATGTAAACGTTACAAAGGCACAGACACTCTGGGAAGCTCTCACCGTCAATTCCCCTGTGGTCTTGCAACAAAAGATATAGACTCTCTAAGGAAGCACTTACATCTAATTCCCCTTATAGTATCGCTATGTAACTAAGGACACTTTAAGGAAGAACAAAGTCTCATTCCCATAGGTCCTACGATCGATAGTAATTATAACAGACTCTCTAGGGAAGCCCTAATCATCAATTCCCCCATTAGTCTACCACACCAGGTTTACTCATCCCTGAGCAGCTTAGTCATGCTTAATCGACTGTTAGCAGCCTAAGTAAGTTCAGAAACTACTTGGATAATAGCTACAAATCCATCCACAAGAATATAAACAGCAGGCAATACATGCACTCAAGTCAATAGGCATACTAGCAATGTGCAAAAAAAAGGGTTGCCTCGTAGGAAAACCGTGTCAAATGGAAATCAATAGCCAAAACAAGGGGAAACACCAATGGGTGATCCTAAAACATGATAACAAGAAATTATTAATCATATAATAACCTCAAGCATACAAGAAATCTAAGGCAGATAACAAAACAGGATCAAAACGCTAACCCGAGATACCCGATACATGGGTATCCGGTACTTTTTCACCAAAAACTCAAAGACATTTAACATAGGGAAATAACCACCTACCTCGATCCCAGTAGATCGATATATGTGAACCACAATGACAGATTCCCATTAGATCAACATAGATTTGAGAAAACGCACAAAATGCTCAACCTACGATAACTTGAAAACGAGTAGGAATCGAGAAACAAGGCTAAAGTAGAATGGAGAACTCACGGCTGCGCTTCCAATGCAATCGATGGCTGGTGTAATGGAGGTCAGATGGAGGCGTGGAGGCTCGGAGAAGATTGGGTCGTAAGGTCGCTCTCAGACAAACGAAACCTGGAGAAGAAGATGGTTATATGCGTCAGGCGTGACCCCAGTCTGTTTAATGAAAAAAAAGTACACAATGTATACTTTTAGAGTACACAGCATATACTAGGTCTTTTCCATACTCCACCAAAATTGGCCTCCACGTCACCCTTACACATGGTGTGTGTGGCCCAGACACGGCTAGCACATGACTTTTGCAGGAAATGAGTACATGACATGTATTTAAAAATTTTTCTGAAAGTTCATTTTTTGCAAAAACTCTAGAAAAAGGAAAAGCGTACCTGAAAAAGAAGATACGGGTTCTTACATCGGCAGCCTCAAGCATTTAGTGAAATGTGTTTGGGGCCATCTGACTAACTATGTATGGGGTGTCTCTGGGTGGCTTCTGGAACCGGGATGTTACAGATTCCACTAATGAAGAATCACAAGGCATTATTTAGAGTCCAATCTTGGATAATTAATTTATAATGAGGTCTCATGTTATATAGATCCTATCAAATAAGTGAAAATATATGTATTACATCATAAAAATCCTCATGCAAAATTTTCTGATTTCATTATGATATATAGAATATTCAAATGTAATGGAGTTGATAATGATTTAATTGGGATAAAAGAGATTTCTTTTAAGTTAAATATAAAATAAAGGCATTTGTTTACATACTTTCCATTACTATCCATCTCTATATAAGATATTTTGTTGAAAATGTTCCTTAACAAGTGTTATCCTCCATCAATGAATGCAATGATTCAATGTAAGACTCAAAATACTATACAATAAGATGATATATAATAATTTATTGTTTGGGATAGATTTATATATATTATATGAAATTATCCTTTTAATGTAATATGTATATAAGAAAAATATGAATTTACGTAATATCATTTCATGTCCTATAACCATAAGAAACACTTTTAAGTCAATGAAAGGATTAATAGTTACCTGTGATAAAAATCATCAATAGGACAGAACATTGTTACTATCACTAAGGGGAAAAATGTAATATATGAGGCTTTAAAATTATTAATCTAAAAAAATTATAATTATTTAACAATAAGAACAAAACCAAAATTTAAAATAACATCTAATAAAAAAATTAAAAATACATATATAATGATATATAACAAGAAACATCTTAATAAATAATACATATAAATGAAGCTATATCTATGAAATAATAGGGACTCATCAAACATCCAATAACCACAAAGAGAAACAAGAAACTAGAGTGGGAACCATCTATAATATTGTCTCTCATATATATTAAAAAAATAGTAAGATTAAGATTGATTACAATACCAACTCGGTAAGTTCTTCCTTATGAATATTCTTCTTAGTGATGATGAAAAATACAAAATATGTACAAAATAATGAGTAAAATTGAAGTATTTTCCCATCCCAATTGTTTTTATAATTCCTTCTCACAATAATTTTTATCTCTAAAATATAATTCAAATATAAGAATTTTAGTGACATGAAATCATTTCAATATAGGTACACATCACCCACATCAACAATAATCTTGTTAACCTCGCATCCTAATGAGATACATCCTATTGCCCATATCCATTACAATTTAAACATATCATATCACAATACAACTAAAATAGCTTCATTATTTTTCTATATCCAAGTACAACAAAAAATATAACTAACAAACCAAAACCATGATACAATAACTATGTCTACATATAAAATGAGAGAAGAATACAAGTCATATTTAGTAATTTTTATCAAACATATCATAGATGTTAGGGGTTTAAATGATATATAATTCTATATGGTTTTTTCCTCATCTGACATAGGTTGTATTTCATATGAAAAAATATTTTAATCCTCAATAATATAAAGAATGTAATAATAATAATAAATTATTATAGATTCCAATTCAAACCAATCATAACATTAAATTAATTTAACATATTTAATTAATCACAATATTCTACCAAAATATTCTAAATAATGACGATTCTATATTAGTTGATGTAAATTAAATAGGTTACATGAATCACATATCAAAAATTAATGCTTTAATATTTATGTTAGAAAAATAATGAAATACATTTCTCATGCTTCCTCATATTATAATGGATTTATAATGAATATTTCTCATTAAAAAATTGTTTAATAAAATTATACATTAATTTTGTATCCACCAAGACACTAAATCAATAGAGGAATCCAGAATGATACAATCAATAATAGAGGTCATATATAAAAACATGGGGGATGATGATTATATATACTTTTACAGGTTATTAAATATAGTGTAATCCACCTACATCAAATAATATGTTTACTCCATGAATGAATTATTCTGGAGATAAGGGAAATGGTTATGCAAACATTTTGAAGAATTCAAAAGATCATATAGAGTATATAGATCCAGAGTGATTCAAATAAATTTATTTCTTCCATAACATTAATTACTTCGTAGATTCATTTTTTGAGAATCAATGCTTGAAGAAATCATCAGGTCACCTAAAAAAGTGAAACTAAAATTATTTTTATAATTAAAAAAATCCAAATAACATGTTGTATTAGAAAGAGTTTCAATTTTAACATCATATACATTAGATTTTTAAACCTCATCCACAACGATAGATAAATAAGTAATAATAAAATCATAATAAATTATTTATGTTAATACCATAATTATAATGGAATTAAATGTAGGAATTGATTGGAAATACCTGAACTTTACCTCTATAAGGGTAAAGTAGGTGTATTATTTATAGGTCCCCCGAGATTATTTGAACTATCTACATCATCGGATACTGAATGAGAAAAAACATTGTAGCTTTAATTACCTCAATATAACCTCTAGCCTCTCCAATAATTGTTTCCAAAAAATAAACATAATTTAATCCCAAGTACCGTAATATTATAGAAATACCAAATTATTTTTCCATATGTTGAAATGTACTCAAGAAAAATTATAGATTTTTGGATATATTTAATAATCAATAAAAATAACTCTATCAATAGTTGTGGTGACTAAGTTCTTATTGAGGGAGAATAATCGAGTTTCAAACATATCTATTTAACATTTAGCCCTCTATATCATATCAGAATACATTTTAAAGCAATGTCGACAACAATCATGATAACTTTTTATTTTATAAAATTTTACACCATAGACCAAAAAAATATAAATTTAGATTTTTCATATGTATATTTTCATAATATTGTTCAAAACCATTATAATGTTGAATCTATATATTATTTTCCATTAATAAATATATCTCTATACATATTCATTGATTTGTTATGTGTTTTATGTGAAATTTCCAAACATAATTCCATAATAAATTATTTAGTGCATCAATAATATCTTTAATAATCATGAGGTTATAAATTAGAATTCGATGTCCAGGAATAAAAATCTATACCATGTATATTCATGAATACAAATCCTTATATAAGTCTATCATGAAATGGAAGAAAAAATAAAATACATATTAAAAGATTGTGATACTAATAGATAATCATATAAAAAATAATCATATAAAAATAAGTTCATATAGAAGTAATGATTTACCATGAAGAAAACATTTTATTGAATATTAAATCCACATGTAGAGTTAAGAGGATGATAAACAAAATGCATAGTTGGTTAGTTGAATCTAACTTCCTACAAATTTTTATGATTAAATAATTTATACAAATCATTTAACTCAATTATGAATACATAAAATATCTAACTTCATCTGAAATTTCACTATAATTGGTAATAATTGAATTATTGAGAGTGATATGGGTCTCTAATGGTATAATCACTTAAGAATAAGAATATATAGAACAAAATATAAAGTATTTTGATGAAAAATACCATATATCTGGTATATTTGGTTGTATGATAGAATAATGTTAAAACCCTACTATGAAAACTCATGTATCACAAATTAGGTTCTTGTTATCATTTAGGACCACCTCTGAAGAGAAAAAATTAAAAAATAGATAATGCCATTTAAAATACAATTTAATTTGATTTTGGAGAATTTATTACATTGCGTCTTACTTGATAGTGTTTCTTTTCTTAGAGGAAAATGATTTGAGGACAATGATGTACAAATCCGGACCATTAAAATAATTTAATAGTTAAATCATTTTTTTTCTATAACTTTGAATTTAAAAATGATGTGGTTTTATAAACACTATCATAGTCATTCAAAATACCATTTTTAATATTGTATTAAACTATAACATCTTCTTTCTAAATTATGTCATCTAGATAACCCAATAAGAGTTTTATAACCTTCTCCACCAGTGCTGACCTGAGTAGTACAAAATCAACATTGACACCCAAGGAAAAATTATAACATGCCATGGGATGGACAGTATTTTTGACTAGGTATATCTCTCATATGGTAGGACATATCCAAAGGAATCTAAACACACATACACTTTTAGGGAACAAATATAATGTAGTAAGGAATGATAAAACTGACACCAACATGAATACATATGACAAAATCATACATTAGAGAACTAGAAAACTATTGGTTTTAAAGAGGGACCAATACAAGCCCACTAAAACTATGAAATAATACAACATGATAGTAAGGCAGGGATAGTTTTCAAATATAGAAATTCGAACCAATAATGGTTTTTCTGACATGACTATTCAACACCTCTCTAGGTCATACATTATCACAACTTGATGTTCTATAATTTACATATTAAATGATATGTGTGAGAATATCCAATTTTGGGGTGAGTATAAATAATGATAGTAGGAGATCATTAAATCAACAAATGTAAAGAATCAAGGATATGTTGTCCTATCATTGTGAATGTGTTTGAATTTGGATATGAGAAAATGGAAATAATATGTCAAGTATACTAATGGTAGAAACCATCTCCCATTTTAATATTAAAACCATAATTCCATAATAGGATTATGTTATATGTTTCAAGGTAATACTCAGCTATGAGAAGTCAATCCTCATATATGTGATCACACCTAGGCCTTATGGGGGATTCTTAACCTTACTCAGAGTAATCCACTAGGATGGGGATCACATGTCTAATATGTTAGTCTATGATACTAGACCAAACATGTGGAAAAATGATAGAGGTTTACACATTGGGTCACAAAAAAGGGATACATGAATCTAGCATTGAAAAATCCATACAGATAATGAAATATCATATTTTCAAGATGAGATACCATACTATATGCCCATAGAGATCGATAAAGGGAATGGACCCTATAAACTCTCCTCTAGACTGAATATAATTGGTCCCTCAACTTTCTTTAGAAATAATACACATTTTTATAAGAAATACATGGTGTGTCTTGTCTATTTGAGGTCTTCATGTGTCATTGTCTTGTGTTTTTGTACTATATCCCATGTTCATGTACTTTTTCCATGCATGTGTAAATTTGTCATTCCTTGGTACCTTGGTGTTGTTGTCTACATAGACATGTATGAGTAATTGGTCAAATCTATTATAGCACCTTCAAGATCGTGTACTTATACATTATAATATTCTAAGTAGTGTTAAAACCTATGTACACCTGGGGCACAATTCGAGTAACTAGATATAGGTTACATGGCATGTGTCATGTCAATTAGTGCATGGTATTTTATTTTTCCTATAAACCCTTGATGCCATAGGGGGAACACATGATGTGTGTTCATCCAAATAACACACTATGTACTCAATATTTTACATATTTATATGGGTTTCATCCATTTTTTCCAACACCACCTCCACAAATGATATATCCAAAGCATTATTCATGTAATATAGTTAGGAGGATGAAAAAAACCGAATCATCATTTGTTGTCAAATTCTATCTACACAATATATCTTATTATTATATTTCGTCACACAAAATCTCTTGATTTCTAAACTAAAAAAATGTTCATATATCGATCCCTATTATCCTAGGTAACTGAATCATTAATGAATCATTCTCTAGGTCCAAAACCTAAACCCATTGTAATGATCTATTTCTCTAAATATCAAGTACATAGTGATAAGTTTCTTGGTACTATCAAACTATTGGCCAAACAAAACACCACTGATGGACACAGAAAGAATGATCTCAGAAAAGAATAAAACACATAATTGTTGAATTAATGTTATTAATTTTTTATTTTGAAATTAATATCACAAAATATATAGGATTGATCACAATGGATAAATGTGGATTAAATAATCATTATAAATTCTTAATTCATTGAACATTGATAGAAGTATCCAACAAAACATTAACCCTTAAATGATTATACTAAAGGGGTTAATTCATGTTGAATAATGGATAATAAAAATATGATATAATCTAGTAAAACAATATCCAACCTCAATTTTGGATAGATAAAGGAAAAATAATGGATCAACATCATTTTCATTGGTGATATCCTCAAACCACATTTTGAAGATGAACTTTTTGGTACACTAATCATTAATCTATGATCTAGACATTAATCAAGGCTCTTCTTGATGATCTCTCTCAAATAAATTTGGATATGAAGCTAATCATGGGGTATTTACAAAGGATTATATAGAGGAGACATATTTCTGATCAATTAGTAAATAAATAATAATAATTAAATATAGTTATTATATTAATATGTCAAAATCAATCATAAACAATTCACCCTATAGGAACAATGGTCATATCACACCTAGAGAAAAACTACATTTTAGATTTAATGGTTTTTGCAGTTTTCACCTTGGAGAATCTATTCGAGAGATAATTTGTTATTTCAAAAACACTATTCAAAAGTGATGTGATAAATTTTATATTCTTATTATGTAAATACTAATGTTCCATAGGCCCTTGAATACCTTTCTTATTGTACATCTAACACCAAAAATATTTGATAAAATATTTCAATGTCTTAAACGGATAAAATAGATTAATAAATTTTCCAAAACATAGGTATTTTTATTCTATATAGAAAAATAACCTACTCAAAAAGAATATTATACTCATCCAGCATCCCATTGTCCAACACCCAGGTACTCTCCGAGATTTTCTCATATTTTAATTGGACATGCACCAATCCAATTTTTCACTTATGAAGTACCTTATCCTACTAAAAATAACTCTATAATAGGTAATATATGAAGGAAGATACATCCTAAACATCTATATTTCCCAATTAGATAACATGATATGGTTCATGTTCATACTCCCTTAGTTGCGACACATAAAAGATAGTGCACACCCAATCTCTCTATGGAATAAGTGCTAAGCATTTTCATATCTCTTCAATCCTATACAATATCTTGTAAGGTCCAATGAACATCAATATTAAATTTCCAACATGAAAAAATATATGGTACACCAATGGTGGAACCATTAGGGACATATAGTCTCCCTTGTTGACCTCAAAAGGAATCCACCTCCTGTTTAAAAATGACATCTGATGTATCTCAAAGGTACACATTTAATTATGAATTATATTTACATTCACTATCATCACATACCCGAACATTGGGATATGATTCCAGACTCCTCTTTATCATTCCATCACATTTATGATGTAAATGGTCTCACATACAAGGGTGAAGATGGTTTCTCACAAATGGTGGGGTGGTAACTATTGATATATTAAAACAATAAAATGATATATTATCCTTATATATATTTAAAACTTCCAACATGGATATCAAAAACATGGTATCTATAACTAGAATAGTTTTCTTGGTCCACCAATCTATCTAGGGGTGAAACTATGATCAATTGCAAATAAGTCCAAAATGCCACTAGTAGATTTATCTATAATAATTAGGTGAATTGATAATCATGTTATGATATAATTTTATAAGGAACTCTTGGGAGGAAGATTTTCCCTAGTATATAATGGGATCCCAACCTCTATATATAACTCTACCCTCAGATAGTTTAAATGTGGGTTGAATAGGTGATACATTTTATGATCACCAAGATAAATAATGACCACTATCTGAATATGGTATTTTTGTCATAAATTTTATAGATATAATATCTTGTATTCTATCTGTTACCTAAAGGGGTTTTTTCTAGACCATTGGAACCTATTTGTTAGACTTCACCTTCAGAAAAGTGCAGAATCGATAGACAATCCCTGTTATGCACCTCTTTAATTTTTTTACTAGAATAGAAAATCAATTACATTATGCATCATATCCACCCATGGATATAACATTAAGTGGGATATATGAAACACACTTAGTAGATCTACATTTATCATCTGTGGTACAATCATTCATTCATTGAAAAGTATGTTGTTATCCCTATGTATAGAAAATCCATCAGAAGCATGTACAGTGGATGTATATCCATGAAGGGTCTCATAATAAATATCACTAAAAAATGCATCCCTAACATACTGATGAAGAGTATGGATTATAACCACCAACTAATTGTATTATTCATCCTCAATATCCATTAATTACAACTGAAATAAATCCAACAAATTCAAAAACTGACTCATGATCTAAAAAAAATATATCTTTATGAAAGAATATTACTACACATTCACATTTTATAGAGTGTAGAATATATCAATTTCATAACCCTGGAGTAATTATAACAATAAAATTTATCTCATGTTATAATCCTTCAATGAATTGACAATAATGATGAACTTTCGGTCAAAATAAATGATGAACTGCTCACCCATAAAGTAGTGGATCCACATGTTTGTAGATAATAACACTACTAATATATCAAAATCATTTTTAATTTTTTTATTATCTTGTTGTATCATCTTTTGGGACAAATATAAAACATATTCATGAATCAAAATAAGAATATATCAAATCATATTTATTGAGTAATCAAAAAACACTGCTTATTTGGCACTATCCTCTGACAGTCTGATGCTGAGAGACACTGATAAAACTCATCTATAGCTTCTGAAAATAATGTTGACACTTATTCATCCATAAATGGCATTCCACCATTGATTTAATATAAATTTTTTTTCTAATATACTATATAAATTAGGAAAAAAAATATAAATAGTAGCCTAAAATCCGAAGGAGGACTCAAAACTCAATCATACACATGGGTGACTTCAAAGGTAGCATCGTCCCAAATTATTTTTGGTATACAACTTCTCCCTCTTGAGGGATTGCATTTCTAAGAATCTTTTCCTATTAAATCCATAACTATAACTTCTAGTGTATCTAAAAATTTTGGTTATCTAACAGTATATATGGGACCATCCTAAAACCCCATGTTCTCATCCTCTAACAATGATTACACAAGATTATTTTCATTAAATCCTACCAAAATCCATTCCATCAAGATCTACAAGATATATTATATGATTCCCATGAACAATACCTATGAATATTTAATTATGAAAGGAATGACTGTGTACTCATTGTTTCTATAGAAAAATATGTATTCCTTCTTCACTATATCCCTATCTCACACTCGGAGAAGCAGATATCCATACTTGAGGTCAATCATCAAGAGCCACCAAATAGCTTTCATATGGTCAAGGAGAACATTGACTCTTAAAATTGGACACTTTTTCTTGATGGTAACCAGATTCATCTGATGTTCATACACATATATACTCAAGCTCCAATCTGCTATATTGGGGAACAATACTAGGTCAACATAGGAGATACACTAGTATTAACAAGTCCCTTCCTCCACAAATGATGGAAATACAACTTAAACTCATGAAACTATATGGGATCCATTTGATATTTTGGTGTAGATACTTGGGTATTTCCTGCGTGTATGTATATATGAAATCAATCTCTTGATGGAAATGTTAGTCTGACACATCAATATGGAAGACTTCTCATAGGCATCCACCATTGTAGGAAACTCAAGGCTAATAATGTTGGTTAATCTAATGGTACTACTGTCCAAATAACGAGTAATCAGTTATATTATCCTTTTCATGAACTCACCCTTATCTAACTGAAATTCATTGTCTATGAAAATGGAATAACACATCCAATCAACACAAATTAACTACATACACATCCAAAAATATTCAATATAATCATCAACTACAGAGAGCCAGTCTATACCTTGAATTATTTCATAAGGCCTCTTCATCAAAATGAAAATATCCCATGTTAATATTTTTCCATAAATGTTCTTGACACCTAGTTTATAGAAGTGTGTGATCATTTAATCACCCATGATAGGAGTCCCTAAATGAAAGGGTTTGGGAAAATCCTCCACTAGAATATATAGGTCTTGAACAAGGGATTTAGAATGAAAAGAATATATCACACATATGTCTACATGTAATATATATAATATATAAAATATATATATCATACATCAAATCATCCCTTTATCATCCAGGTTATAAGAATCTAAACCAAGTTGTTGTACTAGTCCTGTACCACCAGTTCTATATGCCTCACGTGGACTATCCATCATGATGATAGAAAAAAATCTAAAAAAACCCACATTTTTTGATTCTATGAGATCCTTTTCCACCTATTCCACCTTTTGGACCACCCTTCTGTGAACAATATCTCTTCCTGGGTGTCCCATCATCCTTCTCCATGTCTATAGATTTACATGATATATAATCTTGTGCATGATGTTCTCTCCCAATTCCAAATTATCATTACCTCTCCCAAATTTTCCTCAAACAATCCTACAATCATAGAAGTGAAGAACCTATATCATGAGTTGAACTTGGACACAACCTATCCCTCAAGGATCCCATACTATGTAATTTTTCTCTAAATATAAATTTGGTAGCTATAGGGTTTTCACAACCAACACCATCTATTACTGACTACTCCACCAAGAATTATCCTCCAAAAATTATTATATGAGAATAAAAGAATTATTAATAATGAAATGAGATACCACATAGGCATGGATATATCTATGAATGAAAAACATTAATGAACTATTATTGAAATTTTGTATCAAAAACCATATCTGTTGACTATCATGAGAAGTTAGTTAACCTTACATCATGTATTACTACTCACATGTTACCCTTTTAGTTTTATAGAAGATATTAGATACCCATAGGGAGAAACATCACTTGGTAAAGCTCATATTCAAAAGTAATTTTTATCTTTGACTAACTAAGATTCTAATTTTCATGGAACTAACTCAATAAACCACACTATTTCACTATAGATCAATAGATAATGTTTTTTTTATTGCACAGACATCTAATTCGACATTTTCTTAATAAGGATAAAAACTCACATAATCGCATCATGATATTTTTATACTTCCTTAGTGTATGGATAATCATGAATTATTCTATGTTACGATGTCTTACACTCATCATGAGAGATCATCAAGTGAAAAATATTCTTTCATTATTACACGTACAACTGATTTCTTAGTGGGTTAAGGTAAGATCAAAAACCACTCGGATATACCACCTTTTATATAGGTACCTATACAGATGTTTCATCATTAGGAAAATCATCCTCATGATCTTATAGAAGAATCATAGATAGCTATCATTATAGAGGCATATTGAAATAAAAAATATTTTTTCATGATCAAGGATTATATTTTGGGAGATAACTCTATATGTTCATGGAAACTGTAGTCCACTAATATGTGATGCACATGCTAATTTTTTCCTACAACCATTTCCTACATGTAACGAGTATTCATGTATGTTTTTAGGGTCCGGGTGAATGGATATGTTAACCATTGTACCATCATTGGGTTCCTTGATCTAAGAACCAAACATGAAACACTTCAACTCTATTTTCCTAGTTCTCAAACCAACACTCTTAGCTAGACAACCACCAAACATTGTTTATATGATAAATCTATTCTGATACCAATCTTTTATAAACTAACCCATCAGGGAGAACCTGGACAAAGATGAATACTATGTGAAACCCCTATCCAACATATAGTAAGATATGGATAGAAACTGTAACCAAGTAAAATCAACACACACATGGGAGGACATAACCCAATGATCCTATTCACACACACACATTTCCAAAAAATAATATAATGTAGTAAGTAAAGATACATCAAACACCAATATGCATGTATCTAGATAACTCACACATCAACGTATGATATATCTACGATGATAAAAAATGGACAAATAATATCCCCACCAACATTATAATAGATTATTACTTTTATTAATGAGGGTACTTTATTCAATTGAAACAACTAGAAATAAGTAAAATATAAATAACATGACTATAATTCACCTTCTCTAGGTTCTAAAATATCATAAATGAAAGGCATGTAATAATTATAATAATTTAAATGTGTGGAAAATTCCCATAAGGGGAAGTGTATAAAATTACCCAGTAGGACACCATGAAATGTGAAAAAATTATCAATCAAAGAGATGTCAGATCATCATCATGAGGTAATTTCAATAAAGTTTTGAGATAATAGAACCAATAACCAAGATATATTAAAGGTTGAAACCATGTATTAAAAACAATTTACTAACATAATTATAAGCTGGGATTCTAATCAAGGATTCATGGTAACACTCATCCTAGAGAACTTGCACCTTGAGTATTTATATCACACACGATGCACATCCGACTGGTCGTGTTTATCGAGCCTCACTATGAATAGGTAAACGGTGGAACTCAAAATATGTAAACACACAACAAGGAGATCACACACATGGTCTATCAAGGATTACTTACCCTAGTTGGGGTAATTCAGTTGGATGTGGATCTCAAGCCCCATATATCAGTATGGTATTGCTAACCCAACATGGGGATGAATGAGGGAGGATCGAAACCCATTCCAAAAAAATGTATACATAAATCTATCCAAGACTAATAAATAGAGGTGATCATTAATCCTATTATCTTGATAAGATAAGTTAATATACCCTTATTGGGTTGACCAAGAGAACACACCCAATATATATATTTCTTGACTAAAAAGAATGGGGGCATCAACGTTCCCTAGACGATGTACATGGTGTGTATAGTAAATACACTACATTTATTTTATAGTCTATGTATTATCATTACCTTTGGACCATACTCCTATACTCTAGTTAATTCTTTTGTACTCTAGTAGATCCCTTTTACCAGAATATGATCGAGTGCCTATCTATGTTCATATACTATGGAAAAGATAGTGTATTCTTCTTGTTCCCATGTATCTTTACATTCATGTGTACATTGTTATGTCAGCTCCAAGGTACACATGGGAACAAAGTTGGGTCACTAGCTATGGGAGATATTATCTGTTTAATGTACCACAGAGTTTGAAATTTTATTTTTCACTGAAACCATAAATTCCATTGTTGTGGATGGCACATCGTGTGTTCATACGAACTAATATTTACATAAATTAAAAATTTCCAAATTTATCATTCTACATGAATATTTAAATAAACCACCTCCTCCTATGATCCAACCAAAAAATCTTACTAGACACATAGATTTTTGGTTAACAATACCTAAACCAATAATTGTTCCATGTCTCTGGCCACCTAATATATGATTAGATGGTTATCCATCACACTAGATCACTGAATGCCAAAAGAATATACCAAATAACTGTTATTGATGTCTAATTAGTCATCACAGTACATAAGTTTTCCCTCAAACTCTTCATCCCAAACATGTTCATGTGGAAACAAATAGTTTCACCAATAAATGATTGTGGAACAATAATATTTTGGTTATTATCAAACCAATGACAAAATGGAATGCTGATGATGAATAAAAAATTAATGGGGGGAGAAAACTACAATGAACAGAAGTGATGAATATATATTGTCCATTTTAATGTTAAAACCTATCCAATGATGGATAATGTGTCAAACAGAAGGTATAATTTGTTCCAAATAATCATTATCAATTCATAATTATATAGAGATAAAAACCAATTAAAAATAAAAAAATTTAACAATGAATTAATATATTAAAGGTATTAATTCTTGTGCAATAAGGGAGAATCAATATCAAGAATACGATAGCTGGTCAAAAATGGTCTTGAATGTTTAACATTTATGCGATCCACTGACCCCTTAGTTGAAGATGGATGCCTTTCCACATTGATCATCAATCGATGATCTAAATGTTTTAAAATGTTGTTATCCATGAGCCCTCTAAAATATGTTGTATTATGGGGACAATCGTATTGTCTTGTAATAAATTGGGTTATATATATCCGGAATTAGAGTTTATTTCTTAGTAAAAAAAATAAAATTATTTATTTAATATTTACATTAATATTCTTAAACTATGCATTTCATGTTCACAAAGGTTACATCACAAATATGGTAAAATTGATTTTCAAAATTTATTATCAATCTTAGTTTTCATATCAAAGACTGTATACAAGATTTTTTACACTATTTTAATAAAATAAGCACATTTAAAATATAATATATTTAATATATGTATTATAGCAATCTCTAGGATCCCTAGGCCCTATAATATCATAATGATATCACATATGAATCTGAGAATATTACTTTAAATATGTCAAATTTTTACAAGGTGAAAAAAGACTAATTAGATGGATAACCATAATTTATTTTCCTTATATCGCATATAGTTTCCAAACAGAAACATATATCTAAACAAACTCTTATTCTATAGTTGTTATAAAAAAAATATAATGTATATCAAAACAATTATTTTCATTCATTCTTGGTGGTGACCAGTATCTCATTCAATAGTATAATTCAGTCCCTGAATTAACACCATAGTCAACCCAATTAACCATGATAAAATAATTTAATTTAATAACCATGTAATTTTTAAATGAAATATATAATTTACAATATCCTTTTATAATTTTATTAGAAAAATTATTCATTCCATTCACGTATATTGAAAAAAATGAAAATAACCAACAAAAATCTGAAAAAAAAATAAACCATTAAAATTATTTTTAGATTTTAGAACCTAGTAAAAACATAATGAAAACATTAAAAATATAAAATCATAATTTCAATCCATGATGACTCCAAACAATAATTTTTCCATAAAATAACCATAAATTACTCTTCATAAAATTAATTCAATAGGTTTTATTCTATTCCCTCACACCGCATAAGTATTAAATATTCATCTCCTTGAAAATTTAGAATATATTGGTTTTAATTCTGAATCACTAGTTGTATTTCAAAATTATAACACTATAAACAACCTAAAAACATCACTCGCATATCACTCATGATTTATTCCTAATAATAAAAATAATTGTTTAGAAAAAATATTAATTACCCATTGAGTCATTCCACTTTAAAATAATGATTATACTATCCAATTAAATCCAAATTCTCAAAGTAAAATCACCCTCAAAGTAATCATGAAAGGATTCACACCAAGAAACCTCATTTAAATATTCTAACTAAAACAGTAACCCAACACTAAAAAAGAAAATATCAAATATAATTTTATATAAAATTACATGAAATAAAATATCACTAGAATTATTATTAATTATTATAACTTGGAAAAGAATAAAATTATAGTACTTATAATATAAAACATAAAAAATTATGCCATTTTATCAAGTTCATTAATCAAAAATTTGTCAAAAAAGTTTAAAAAAACTCATAATAAATCAAGGTCCCTTCTTAAAAAAACTATATCCAAGGTGAATAAATATATTGGAAGTACACTCACTTTAATTATGGTTCTTGTGAAATATAAATTATTATAAATTTTAATGATAGTATTTCAATATTAATTTCACAATAAATATTATATCTCACACCATGAACATTATTATAGTATAATAATTATGTTTGTGCGAGAATTTTAAAATGCATGCAAATTGATGAAAAAATAAAAAATTTCAGACCTAGAAAATAATTTCATCAAGTAACTCATGAAATTAATTTCTCCATATATATTTAACTAGGTTAAACACTAAATAATAAAACAAAACATCCATAGCCAATCAACCACTAAAATATCACTAAAATAATGGATATAATCCATAACCCCATATAGATGAGGGGTACTCAGAACCATAATGAATATATTTTACCAATTTCCTACCCTATTATAACTAGTAAGAGTTAACATATATATAATAGGGTGTCTAGAAAAAATAACTCTTTTAAATATGAATCAAATACATTCTATAAAAAATTATTAACCAAAAAACTCACAATCCATAACACATATACCTAATTAATGACACCTTAAATCATCTGAATACCTTAAAAACGCATATTTGGATTCTCTATCCATTATAAAATACTTTAAAAACATTGTTTTTGAACTACATCCTTTTATCAAGTAATTAGAATTATGAAATATACACATCCCTAACTACGTAAAAATCATCATTTACAAAAAATATAAATCTCACTAAACCTTTTTATCCAGGAAATGATGTAATAAAAAAATAATTTTGAAAAAGAAAATTAAAATGTCATAAACAAAATAATATATTTAATTAATCTATGTGTGAACTTATAAATATTAAAATTTCCATTTATACAAAATATATTCCTTTATAAATGGATCATGAAATATTTTCCATGAAATACCATTATTAGTATCCTCTTCCTTTATCTACCACAATTAGGTTATATTTCAGTGTAATCCTATTACAAGGTTACTAGAATATAATATAGAATTATTATCAATTCAAATTAAAATCATTACACATCTATCCACTCCTATTTATTATGATTTAATACTCTTCTAAGAATCAATGATAATCATTTTGGTTTCTAATTTAATAGCACCTCATTCTATAATTCATCGTCTCTTTTCAAATTGATTAGTGTTTCAAAGAAATTTTTATTGATTATATTAAGACAAGACATAAACCTTAGGAAATTTTAAAACAATAATGATAACATAAACAAGCCATCAAAAATTATTTCATCCTTTTGAAGAAAATGTTATATTATTTCACAATACAACCTTTCTAGTAATCTTGTTGAAAGAACTATAATCAAAATTCAATATTTCTGAAGAAATATTACTAAAAAACATATATTCATAATATATTTGTATTATTCATTCAACAATATCCACTTTTGACTATAAAAATAAAATATATTATATTTAAATCTATTTCCTTCTACCATAGAAATAGATTATAGTAAATAATAATATAATATTTGGGACAATAAGAATACAACTTCTGTTATATTATATAAAAAATATTATATTTGTTACATTAAAAATCCATTAAATTAAAAGTATTCATCTTATGAAACACTTTAGATCCATGTTAATATTCAATTTAATGAACAAAATTTTAAATTGAAATCCATAGTACAGAAAAAAATAAGTTTCACAATAAATCTATAAGTTTTAGTAAAATGTATTTCAAAAAAATAAATTAAATTTGAAATTATAAATCAAATTAAACCTTTGAATGGAGTGAATAATTACCT
The DNA here is from genome assembly GCA_963277665.1 of Viscum album. NCBI lineage: Eukaryota > Viridiplantae > Streptophyta > Magnoliopsida > Santalales > Viscaceae > Viscum > Viscum album. The sequence continues at coordinate 515,023,251 of OY728145.1, forward strand.
AAACATTAAAATTTAATATAAAATTTCACCATAATAAAAATATCCTTGTTTCATATCATTATTAGGGATGAAATGTTACTAAGAAAACAAAAATATTATAAAATCAACCAAATTGAATATTACTAAAAAACAGTAAAAAAGTTTTTTCAAAAGACACAAATGATTATAAACTTAAACCAAATTGTTCAAAAACAATGTCTAAACATAATTTTATTGGTCATAGTTCATTGTGAATATAATGAAGTCTTGACACATTTACCAAAACAAATCATTAATTTCAATATTAACCATTTTGATTAAAACACATAGGACACTCATATTAAGAACATTGAACATTAAGGGTCAAGATAAGTAAATCATAGTATTAAAATTTAAATAAAATATCTTTTTTCTAACTAATTTTATCATTAGAGTTGTTTATTATTTATTTAATTAAAATCACAAATAATTTTTTAATAAAAGAATGGTTTCTATATCCAATGTCATCATGGCCAAACCAAAAAATATTTCAAATTACATTAGTATCCGAAATAATTATTCTTGATCTTACATATTAATATCTTAATTTTCTAATTAACCTATATATTCTTTTAAAATTAGTTAACAGATTTGCTGAAATTACTTAAAAAATATATATTTAAGGATGTGTCATAAATAATTCATATATCATGGTACCTATAAATAATATATTAATATGTAATAAATTTTAGCATTCCCCTAAATTTATATTTTTAATATAACTAAAAATGGTTTATAAATATAGTACAATTTGAAACAATATTTCTAGGATATAAATTTATAACCATTATTATATTCATCATAAGTGACATGTGTAGAATTTTAAAAAATTAATATAAAAGAAAAATATCACATTGAATTTTTTGTTTCATCATTATATTAAAAATAATGCATGGTTCTAAAAAAATCAACAATATAGAGTTGAATGGTTCATAAACATATCAATGTGAAATAATAAACATACCACAATAAAAATAGAGTCATTGAAATTATAAAAATGTTATATAATAAGTATCTCTTTATTTTATGTTTCTTACTATTACTACAAGTAATTTTGTAATAATAAATCGTTAATCTATAATAAGAATATTTTCCTCTTATGATTTCATGGAAATAAAAATTTTAAATTTGTTTGAAAATTAAAATCACCTTAGAAATAAATGAACATTAACCTAAGAAACATCCATATCAGCATGAAAAAAATATTACATTCCTAAAATACCAAATCACATCTTGAAAATTAAAATTTTGACTATTTTATTTGGAATGATTATTCAAGTTCTATTTACAAGATTCAACCCCTCTGTAAATATTCTATTGATTATTTATATTTTTTAGACTATCAATTATATTTAACTATTTCATATGGGATATTTCACATCATAACTACTATTTTTATAAAATAAATATTGTTATAATTAAATTATATTGTTTCCTTGTAAAAAATACAAAATGAAAAACTATTAATACTTAAAACTCTTTCAAAATATAATACATTACATAGAATATTACTTTTTCATAATACATTTTTATTTTGTGGTGAGATTTTGAGTGATCCTTGAAGCTCCTATATAATGAATAATGGGCTATAGACATACACATATAGTATAATAATGAAATATAAGATATTTTTCCCCTTTTAATTCAATTTGTGAAAAAATATCTAAAACTTAACACCTAACTTTAATAGTTAATAAATTATAGTTATTAAAGCATAGTTGATTCAAGAAAAGAGTTGTGGAACAAAATATTAATAAAAGAGTATATTTTTTAATAATTGTTTAATACTGTTCAATTTTCTAGAAATTTGTGATAATTGGTAAAATAAAACATTTTTAATGTTATAAAATGAATTTAGTTCTATTGATATTGTCTGAAGTTGACCAATGAGTTATTTATCATAGGAAAGTATTTTTTCTAAATGTTTTATAGTCATGGTTGGGGATGAATCTTATATTAACAAATAATTTGTTAATAAAACCCATGGTTAGATAAACCAATTCATTTTTTTGAAACCCCCACAATGGTGGACAATATATTTTGAAAAGAAAAATTTTAAAATATAATGACACAAAAGGATGACCAAACTATGATATGGTTTTCATTATGGTTTATTTTTTAGTGATCATGGTCTTGAAAGAATATTTATTTTTAGTTTAGGATAGTGGAATAAAAATAAGATGGGTTAAAATACCACATAAAAGTTGTCAGTGTGTTGATGGATGATGCTCGATAGTGTATCTTGGCCAAAATGTAAGTTAGGATACTATAGGTATTTTGTCAGGGTTTTAATGAAAATGGGTAACCTGACCATGACGGTGGATGAATAGATAATCATTTTAATAGTGAGTTTTTTAAAAAATAAAATATATTTATTAAGTAGAAACCAAAATATATCTTTTAAAATATTATTATTTGATGTTATCCTGATATAAAATTTTAAATAATTAAAATTTCATGTTTTGTAGAAGTCTATGATACGAGGGTCCTGGTAATCTCTATCAATCTATTTACCAAGAAACAATGTCATTTTCGTGAATTCAATGTTTTATTTTTATCGGTTTTATTATTTAACATATATGAATTTTACTAAAATATTTTTCTTTATAATGATGATTAAGTGTGTCAAATTAATAGTAATAGTCATTTTTAAGGTTAATAAGGATATTATTTGTGGAATACAGAGTGTAGTAGACCTCACTAATGGTGTTCAATGAATTGGTGTAGAATTCCCCATAAATTGAGCTACTGTTAGAGAGGATTTTTAATTTAAAATTATGATAGAATATTAAAAAGTAGGGATTAATATAATTCAATATTCGACTTTCATGGATATTTTATAGTATATCTTGAGTTTTCATATATTGAAATGGTGTTATAATAATTTTATAAACAGAATCATGATCCACTACATATCTAGTTGCAGTGTATATTAACCTCATGTGAATATTGGTTGTTCTAAAAAATATATATATACAATCTAGTAAATATCAATGGTGCTTTACGTACCTAGTGGGGTATCAAGGAGAGTGGATTGTATTGGATTTTCATTCGTTAAAAAAAGATGACCCAACTACTAATTGATTTTCCTAGTGTTTCTCGTTCATCTACATCATATTAAACTCCCCTAGCTAGAGTTTACTAGTAATTAGTCTACATGGAAAGGATTTTTTTTATTTTTATTTCCCTTGATTACTCCCCCATGATCCCATATAAATCCTATTATTGTAAAATATCTTGGATTTTCATTGACATTTATCTTATTTGTGCAATGGTAGAGGTATCAGGATAAGAAGAGATGTATATATGGGATGTTAAAGTGAAAGTTTTATGTTGGATACGAGGTGTCATAGAATGGACATGGGTGTTGTGTCATAAATGGTTTACTATTTTAGAGGGATGTTTTCTAGTTTTATGTATCTTTAAATGTTGGTATGTTTTATATCTTAGGGGTGTAATCGACGGAATTTTAAATCCATGTTGTTTTATGAAATATGTTATATTATGTTGTTATTGGTGTTATTCATGGAATGATTAGTTTTCATCCCACAATGTATTATATCTAATGTTCTTTGATAATTTGTATGATTTCACTCTTTAATTGTTAGAATTTATGTATCATTATATATGTGATCTATCATGATGTGTAGGGTCATGTCATATATTGACGAGTTTGGAGGTGAAATTTTTTAAATGGGGAGGACACCTTATATATAAAAGGGGAAATACTAATAGTTTAATTCTCATATTTATTTCACTTATCCCTTTCCATGAAAGTGTGTGAGTTATGTTATCACCCAGTGATTATATAGATATTTAGTCCAATGGATCCGACATTTAAGAGGTTTATACTCTATTATTTTTCAATTATACCATGCCTTATTGTATGGTATCACTATTCCAATTGATGGGCTCTTATACAAGACCTATAAATTATGGTACTAATGATTTCAACTATTTTTATAATTTTATGAAATTTTTATAACATGATTGGGGGGTATGGGACATTATGACATGAATTCTTGAGTTGTTCTCAACATAGGTTTTTCACATCAGGACCATACCCAATAATGTCATCATTCTTTAACATCATTGTCTAATATTAAAATTTCAATTTTATTCAATGTTATATATAATCAATTTTTCTAAAGTATTCAAGAAACTAATGGTGCATACATTATGATACTTTAGTGCCCAATTATTTTATATAGTCATTATATTTGTGAGATAAACTAAATTATATTCAAGATTATTTTTATTCATGTCTATTTGGTCCCCTCCCTATTATTTTTCTATTAAATATTTTAATAGCAGTTCCATGTTTTTTTGAGCTTGGTTAATGGAGTTGATAAAGGCTTCTATAATATATATTATTATGTTTTTATAATAGTATCTTTTTTCAAAATTTAATCTATTAATATTGTTCCATCACAGTGATAGTACAAACATTAGGTGAAATATAGGATTTGAGATTCTTCCATCATTATATTTTATAAAATATGGAATTACGACATCATTTTTTCATTAGGACGTTATAAAGGATTAATATGATGTTGATAATGTATTGGATTAAATAAAATTAATGTTTAAAGGATATTTTTTTGTGTGTTTTATATGATTCACTAATGTTTAATGTTATTGTTTGGTGTTTGGAATTAAATATTGTTATTCATTTTCATCCTTGATATATGTCTTGATTCATTAATTACATTAATAGAATATCCTACAAAACAATTTTTAATAAGTTAAATATTGTAATGAATTTGTTTTGGGAAAAATTGAACTGATGGGATGCTGCAAATGGAAGGGATGCTCTATTAATATGAATGAATGCCAAAAAAGGGAAAATATTGAGCTAGTTTTTACTAGTATTCTTGTTTTTATTGATGTCATAATATTTTACATGATAGAATTCCAATGTAGATTTAATTTTGGTGTGAATTTGAAGAATCATTGATGCTATAAATTTAAGAGGTGATGCTTCAATATCATAGTGGTTTTTAGGTGTCATGTAGTATATGTTGTTGGTGGTTTTCCATAGTTGGCATGGGGTAGACATGTTTTTTATCTCAAAATACAGGATGAGATGTTATGTGGTATGTAATAGTGGCATGGATGGTTATGTGGAAAGGATATTCATTTTTTGTGGATGTTGGGGATATTGGAATTTTGGATGGTGGATCATGTAGTGATTGTTTTGGTGTTGTGGATGTTCATTTGTTGATGGTGGGTGTTATGGAATGTCGCTATAATAATGAATTTGGATTTGTGAATGAAATATTATTATATATACATATTTTTTAAATAAAACACTATTAATGATGGAAATTATTATTTAGTTAATGATATATGTATTGATGATTGGTAATAAATTATTTAACAAAAAAATAGGTAAATGAATGGATTAATGATGTTAATGATGATATTAAACAGTTAATATAAAAATGATTCAATTGTATAATTATATGGGAAGATGATGTAATGGGTTTTCAAGGTTTTTTGGATATTTTGTGGATGTTTTACATTATAGTTATGGGAGTGTTTGTAATGATGTTATAGTATTTGATTGATGATTGTTATGGATATAGGTAGTGGAATTTGGGGATGGGACCTTGTTATGGGAATATGAGTGACTATGATGTACGATATATTTTAAATTTGATTTCTTATATTTCCCACGTGATTTTGATAACATTATTAATTCCCAAACGTTATAGGGTATATGTATTTTACCCCACATCCTGGCCAGAAAAGGATTGGGTAATTTGTTACTAACTCTTTGCTGCTCCCCTATATAGGTGATGTATGAGGCATGATGGATCGTGGTATAAAAATTAATAGGGGATGTAATTTTTTATGTGTTTATAATTTAATATGTTTTATGAATTTATTATACAGATATGTTGATGATATATAGTGGGGTAAATCCAGGTTAGTAAGAAGATTGAAAGAATACATCCAACATATTCATGTTACCCTACATTGATATGGCTATGATGTGAGATTGTAGTGTGGTATATAATGATTATATGAATTTGTTTGTGTGATGTTATGTATTGGGGTATAGGTCATTATAATGATACATATTTGGTATGTGGTATATGTTTATGATATAGAATTTGACATGTAATTTTACTGTAGTGAAAGGGATGAATGCTTAGTTAATTTTCAATTGGGGAATTATAATGAAAAATCAATGGAGAATCAGTTGTGAGTTTACATAATTATATTATATATATATATATATATTGTTTTAAGACCTGGATGTTATATTGGGTGGGTTATAATTTTTGTGGTTATGTTATTTTTAACATGCCTTTGGTGCCTATTGGTTATATTATTTTTTCTCTAATGTGATAATATGATTATTCCAAATTTTTCATGATATGTCGCAAGAAAAATCAGGATGAATGTACATTTATTCATACCCATGTATATACATAAATATGTTTAAAGCCTTCCATGTTTTATTTGATGCCCAGTGATGATATTATATGTTTATGGATTTGAGCTACTATTTGAGTTTCTACTGTAGATAATTTTTTATTTTATCATGTAAAATTTTATTTTTCATGACATTACATGCATTATGAGATATGAGACGTAATTTTATATCATATAGTTTATTTAGTTATTTTCAGAATAGGGTCTTGAAATTATTTTGGAAATGCCTCCAATTTGATTATTTTATTACCTTTATTCCATTTTCTAACTGATAGCCTATTAAAGCTAGAAATATGGGGTTAAATTCATCTCCATACAAGACCATGTGGGGTTCTACATGGGGTTGGGTCATGAGAGTGCAATATCAAATCCATGGATAATAGTTTTTATTGATTTTGTAGTTAGAAACAGGTAATTATTTCATGGGTTGGTCATGGAAACTATAACAATCAAACCATGTGTATGTTGAAGTAAGAGATAATGTCTTTGAAATTGGATATTAGGGCCCCATATGATCCAAGGAAGGTACACTAATCATAAAACACACAATCACTGGCCAATTTAGCGAACATATCGATGAAAATTGAAAAAATAAATGCATTTGGTTTTCACTGGTTATTATATTAGGTTGATCAAGGTTATTTTAAATCTATGTAACTAAATAATATTTATAAAATACCATAATAAATGTCCTACATGTTTACATTCCAGTATATAAATATTTCACATGGTCAAAGAACACATGTTGTTCACATTGTCATGATTGGGAATGATTTTTAGATTGTCTTTTCTAGGTTTTATTTGATCGAGCATGACCTTTATTATAGTAACACACTGCAATATTTCATCCTTTAATAAATGGTGAAGTATAAGGTGAGTGAATGCAATCCTAAGATTCAAAAATGGTTTGAGATGCTATAGATCACATTTTTTTATAATTTGTGGAGCATTTAATATAGTCATATTGTATATTAGTATGATGATAGGGGTTTGAAGTAATTATTGGATCCTATTTACTAGAGAGGAAGAATAAGAGAAGGGTTTGGTGGATAATATCCATGTGCCTTGTCTGTGAAAAGATATTTTCATTGATGATGAAGGTTTCTGAGAATATAGAATGTCATGACTCACTTTTAATAGACTCTAAACATTATTATTGATCATTTCCCAAATGAGGAGGTCAGAAAAAAATGTTTTTAGGCACGGTATCATGATATTATTTAGGCTACAAAACCATTTACATTCAGAATGTATCTAGTGATTCTAAAGAAGGCATAGGGGTTTATGATGATTCATGATATGTTAGGATAACCTCAAGAGGGGAATAATTAGATCATTCTAAGGAGAATATCTATCACTAGATGGTCAAAGATGAGAGGAGATTTAATTTTGATACTAGAGAGGACTCATCATTAGAAATATTTTTCATTATTTTAGTTAAACAGTAGTCTTCATATATACATTGGGAGTTATATTCCATTATTCTCCTCATATTGGGGATATTTCCATAAGTTATTTTAGTTTCAGACCAGTCTTAGTGGCTTGTGCTATATGTTAGGTAGATATATTTTCATCCTTATCCGTTATTACCTTAGAGTCCTTGTACATGGTATGGTTTATAGGCTTCCTTTCTAAAATAGGAAGATGTTTTTACCTATTATATATATGTAATGTTCCTGGAACACTGTGAAATATGGTTGATTTTGGTCATAGAAGAGATCATCAATAGGGATAGTATAGAAGACGATCTTGGAATGTCAATTGTATTCTATATAGATTTACATTCTAAAATATAAGAGATTATCTGAGATACTATCATATAATCATCTGTAATGTATTTATTATTGTTTTATTTAACATATTCACACTCATTTATGTTGAATTAATTGTTTCTTCCATTGGGTATCATGGTGGAGAGGGTTTATGATCAGCTGGTTTTGATTACACATGTGTTAGATTTTTCCAAATTTAATGATGATTAATTGGTTTATCAAATGATGATGAGGAATTATCTATCATCGTGGGAAATCTAACTATTAAAAATAAAAAATATGATCTATTCCCTAAAATGTATTGGTTTTATATTTTCCATGCGATAATAATTATATTCTAGAGGGGTTCATTCTAGGATGTCGAAGTAAATGTGTGGTGTTGATTTGTGAGAAACATTATTAGATGGAATATAGTCATTCATATATTCTTATTTTCAACTACAAGACATGAATTTGGGTTTACTAGTGTGCCAATTCATGGGGTTATAAATATTTGTTAATAAATTTATAGATATTTTACATGAAGAGGATATTACTCTATACCATTAAAAAGATACCATCATTGATTGATGGTTAAATATTGGATTCTATATGATTTTAGTGGATTGTTATTATATTTAACCCTCATAAATAATGGAGTTGAGGATTGATGATGATGTGTTTTAGAATGGTTTTATCTAGACTATGATGTCATCGTGTGGTGTTCTAGCATTGTTTTTTAAAATGGAGGATGGTGGTTTTTGTTTTTGTATAGACTACCTATGATTATATATGATTATGGTCAAGAAACGTTATCCAAATCTAACGATAGTCTATTTTTTTATTAATTGAATGTTGCAATATTTTTTTGAATGACTAGTCTATCAAACAGTTATCATTAGATATGTTTTTAGGAGGATGAAATCCTAATTAATACATTATGATATTGATAATATAACATCAATTTGATAGTTAGATAATCCTATTCCATTGATTACCCTAATGTATTCATGTTATGTATGAAATAAATATTTCAAGAGTTCCATGATATGTTCATGTTAGTGTTCATTGAAATCATTCATGTGTTAATGATGTCATTATTAAATCATTCATACATTTAGGTGGTTTTAATGACATATATCTAATCCTTCATCATTTTAGATAAAATAGACAAGGAGAACGATTTAATTTTGAAAATTTTCATATATGAAAATTTCATATATCTAAACAAAAAAAGTATATTTTTTCTCTATTTACTCAATTTAAAAAGGAATATGTTATATTCGTGGTTTTCTATTACACTTATCAAAATGGTTACATTTTTCTTTTAATGTAGTAGATGTATTTTATTTGATATATTTAAAGTAATTTTGTCTCCATTTATGTAAATATAACAACCATGATCATTGTATGGTAGTATTAGTGGTTTCTATGAATGTATTGTGACATAACCACATGAGGTAATTGCATTATGATCTGCATAGATCATATGATATTGAGGTATATATTATCTCAATATGATTTATATAAACATCAATCAAAGTGAACATGGTTTTTAAAACTATTTTATATTTCAAACACCTATGGAAAAGGGAATATAGTTTCACATGCACAATGTTGTATTTCCCATGTATATTTTATTACAGGGTCAATAGTTTCATGGATTCTGATGGAGGAGGTTTTAGTGGTGCATATTGACATGGTGGAGGTTGGTTTAAGAGGCCATGTGTAATATATTATAGTGATATTCAACTTTTGATTTTAGGTGGTGGAGTCTCAATGGGTATACACAGAGGTAGTTGTGATATTGAATGATGTCCTTCATTGTGATGCTGCTATGGATGGTCACATTATGATCAACATCCAACATTTTTTTGACGGAGTTTTTTTCTTCTATTGGAAATCCACAATGAGGTTATTTCTGAGTTCTATAGCTCATACATTGAAATGAATTCTATTATATTAAATATTTAATTTTCTTTAAGGTGTTTTTTGTAGGGGTCTTTGATGAATCGATACGTAATAGATTTATTTTCATTTTCCTTGGACTACGATTAAGAGAATAAAAAACACTATTTTCATGGTAGTTTGTTACAATCATTGGAATCCCTATGTCTATGTATTATCATATATATATATCATAATATACATTCTATGAGTATATAGAGGATATTATGTTACATTAGTAATCATGTCCCAGTTGAAATACTTATCTCATTTCATAATGATCAAGGATTAAATTGTTCTGATTGTTTTTTTGATGTTATATATGTATGAGATAGTTAATAATCATGATATATCAAGGACACCAATCCACGATTGGGATCCCAATGTTACCTCTTGAGACTAGGGTGGGATTCAATATTCATTTGGATGCCATCAACGGCTTAAAAATACCTTATATCCTCTAATATATAAACATATAGAGTGCAATATTCATTATATATAGGACATATTTAGGGAATTTATTTTTTATTTTTCTAGATAATGATTCAATCACATAATATAGATTAGGTTTTCATATAATGGTATCTATCACACTTTAATGAGAATGAATTCAATTAATTAATTATATGGTTGAACATTTAGTTCTTAATTATGATAGTCTAAGGGTGGATATTTAGTATTCCTCATATTAGATATGTTGTATAGAATGACTAATAATTATCACATGATTATGTATTTTATTAAGGATGTTTAAAACTATTAGATTTTTTATACTGGTTATTAGAGGATTCCTCTAGTGGTCCTGGCCAGACATCATTTATTATTAGTTTTTCTCCTATTTTTTATAAACAAAGGATTGGAAAATGTGTAATCTTTATCCTTGGTCTGTTAATTGATTTTAGGTGTTTAAGAACATCAATGAGTTTATGTATCAGAAAGAAATTCCCCAAAATCTCGATTACATCGGTGATGATTTCAATATGTCATATATTCAAGGATATCTTCAAAATGAAACCAATTTCATTGAATGGGGAGATATGTATATAGGGGAAGATGGAATTCTTGATGGATAACAAATTGTGATTTAGAATAACAAGGAATGATGTGTGGATGTTTTATCACCGTGATCTGCATTTTGTGGCACCTTGATAAATTAGAAAAATGAACTTCGTAATATAAGATGAAAATGGAATATTGATATTCCATGGTATTTGGAATATCAATTCCATAATAAGCAATTATTTTTCAGATTATTTTTATTGAAATTGTTTTTCATTTTTCTCATTGGCATGTGGATAGTGTTTTATCTAATTTAAATGTATCTCATGGTGAGTGTTTTGGTGAGGTGGTAACAATTTTTTTAATTGGAATTGATTCATGATGAGAAGAATTTATAGAGAGGTCTAAAATGTAATTTTCAAATCTAGGATAGGTCATTCAATTGTGTTTGGTGAGTATTTAATGTGTCAAGAGAATGTTATAGGAAGAGATGTAGAGTTATTTATAGGATTTTAGTTTTAAAGTTGTTGTATTAGTGTGTCCATGGTTTTTGTGAGGTGATGGGATTAATGTACAATAGGAATCATTTAATTCTGATGAATTATGATGTGGTGGAATATGTAGTGGATTTTGAGTCTAATCAATGAGAATCCAGTGTAGTGTTATTCTAAGGAGGAGTTCAGGTCATAGTAAACGGGTTAATGTCCATAGCATGATCAAAATCAATTGTAGAAATGAGTATATATACTGCGTGTAAAAGGTTTCATGGGTTTAACTATTATGTTAATATTTATTACTTATTATCCCACAAATGATCCATTAAGGGGTGTATGGTGATTTTCTAGTTTAATAAGGCATGATGTGAATTTTACTCAAATGGGATTATATTTTTGAGTAATTAAGATCTATATGTTGGTTGAATTATTTATTCCTTTTTGGATGACATTGAATTCTGTTGTTTCTATTGTGTGATGGAATGGATGGGGGTGGCACTATTTACATTGAAGGGATCATCAATATACAATGATCAATTTGATTGTGTCTTTGATTCCTTTAAATTTTTATGTGATAAGGTGGTATTGGACCTGTAAATTGGGGAAGATATAGGAGAACCCAACGTAATTTCTAGGGGTGTGCTCAACATAGCACCATTATTGCATGGAAATAATATATTAGTAAATGATTCAACAATATTTCACATTGATTATAAATTTGGAATCCCATATCAATAAATAATGATAACTAAATTGTTCCATGATATCCATGTGGTCATAAGATCATCCTTAGAGATATTTTAGTTATCTTTGATTAGTTTGAGCCCTCAAAATCAAGAGATCATTGGTTATATGAATTAAATTTTTCTTTTCTAACTTTAGTTTGGATTATCTTGAAATTATTATTATTCTATTTGTTGTGGAATAATTTTTTAAAACAATTTATTGGCCCTAGGCTGTGAATTTTTTTGATGAAATTTTGATCTATGTTTTTATGGTGTTTCTTGCATTTGTTTCCCTCGGGATCATATCCTCTCTTTATTAGTTCACTATCACTCTAGAATCGACAATTGATGGATAATATTTGATTCTTATTTATCTTTATATTGTGTAATTATTGGATGTATTATTATTTTTATTTCCATTTTTAACTATTAAGGATTTATTTAATATATAAAATAAAATATGTTGAATTAATTTATACTATAAGGGTGATTGATAATTTTTTTATGATTACATGATATTTACTGTTGAAGATGGTTTTTGAAATTTCACCTAAGTGTTTTTTATATTGTGTTATATAGATATCATCTATGATGAAAATATCATAATAATTTTCCATAACAATATGAAATAATTTCATGGAAATGAATCTAATGCATGGAATCTAAAATTGAGGTTCCATTTCTTATGTTTTTTATATTGAATTAATATGAATGAATGTTTAAAATATGGGAATGTTATAATTTTTTGTTATTGAAATAAGTTATTATTTTATGACCTATAATTGTTTATATTGATACTATTAATGTGGTATTGGTTGAGAATTGATTGGATAGAATTGCAATGTCATTTTGGGGAGTCTATAGTGATGGAAATTTTTGGCATTAGTTTCATTGTTATTGAGGTTATTATTATATATTTATTAGTTGGTGTTATGGATAATTTCACATAGTTGGTATGAATGAAATTTGGTTGCTAATGTGGTGATGCTGTGTGTGATGTTATGCAGTTTTGAATACTATCATGGAGTGTTATGTCAGACAATAGTAGCACTATAGTAGAAGTCGATGTTTTTGACATGTGTGTGTGGTGGTTTATATGGTGAGTTATGTGTTATTAATGGTTTCTTATTTTTAATCTCTAAATTTTTGTAATGTTTTAGGTAATAAATTATGTGATAATTGCTATGGGTTTTAATATGATATGGTGGGTTCATTAAAGAATTATTAATGGTGGAAATGAATTTGTAATTTACCTAGTAAATAGGTATGATGGATAATGAATAATTTTACATTGAAAATGGATATATTTATTTTATGATGAATGTAATGTGGATTAAAATGGTAAATATATAAATGGTTTTATGATACAATAAATTATAATGATTACATACTATTCTTGTTGTTATTTTAATATTGAATGGTGGGGTAGCATTGTGCAGAAGCTATAGAAGCATTTGATAGCATGCAAGGGTTGTATTATGGTGAATGTTATGGGTATTATTCGTGTAACATTATAATGCAGCCTTAGGGTTTTCTAGTGTTTAACTATGATATATGCTATATTTAATTTTTTTTCTTACATGTCCCACTTACATCAGATAACCATATTGATTCTTGAATTTTTATGTTTCCTTGTGTTTTCCCCAACATCCAAGTTGGTGAGGGATTGGATGGCTGACTAATAATTCTTTCCCAAACCACCTCATATAAGTATTTTATGTGATTATAGTTAAGTTTAGGTATAGAAATTTTAGATATAGTGGAATAATGATTTACTAAATAATTTACTAGCTAAAATCATTATATAGATGTGTTGATTATATATGGTGGGGGTGTGAATGGTGAGTGGAGGGAATGAGGTAGATATCATTTCTGACCCCACTACACTAATATAATAAGGTTTTGATATTTAGTAAAATTTGATATGTGACAAAAATTAGTTAATAGTTGTTTGGTGGTATGTGGAGTTGGATATTTGGCGATGATGAAACAATAATTCTATTTGGTAAATAGTTATTCTTTGGGATATGATTTGTGATAACATGGTTTTTAGGGGTATTCTTTATGGGGAAAATTATTTTTATATTCAATATATACTAACATTTTATACATATATGTGATACTGCTTAAGTGAGCCTTAGTGAGTGTTTTTATAGTTTACATAGCTTAGGTCTGTCTTAGTTCATTTAATTTTTTCAATCAAGAAGTAGTTTTCTCCTTGTACATTTCCACTAGTTATTACTAAGATTATCCTTTTATTTATTCATGTATAACCACTATTATATAGCGATAGATATTTTTCCAATATCAATGGAGGGATCTAGTAACAAAGATAGATATTACTAGCTTAAGGATTCAATATTTAGTTGGTTTTATTTCTGTTGGAGTTTTCTTTTTGGTATATTATAATTGGAGAATAAATTGGGAAGAATTTAACTTTTCTTATAAGATATTTCTTTTTATTTTATATTATAGATTTTCTTAGTGGTTTTAAATATATATATATTTTTAAATATGTGGTTATGTTCTCCAATTTGAATATTCTATACCCTCATTTCTAGTCTATAACGTGAATCCTACTGGAGGTGGGCTTCGAGAGGCATTCTCATCTCCACTAAAAGACCATGAGGGGATCCCAAAGAGGGATCTGTCCTCAAATTATGGTTGGTTGATAAGATGGTATTTTTTAGGGATTAATTTAATATTTTTACCTTCCCTCAGAATCACATATTCTCTCTATCTCCCTCTCCCTATCCTTTTTTATATATTCATTTTGGTAATAATGTATACTTAATCATATGTATGGTAGACTATTGGAGGAATTACACTTAATTAATTCTTAGATATTATAGGATTACATGGGATAATAAACACATGTGGTTTTATGAATGTTTTCCTACAGATAGTTTCATAATTAATTTAATTTTGGATTTTAGAAAAGTCAGGTGAATTGATTGACAAATTTGAAGTTGGGGGGCAATCGATTTTACTCTCAAAGGGGTTAAAAATGATCAATGAACTATCATCTTTAGGTTTCTCATCATTATGATGTGTAAACAATACATGGTATATTATTCATCCATTATATAATAGTGAATTAAAAATATTAATTTTTTATTAATGGGTTTTAATTAATATATTTATAACAATGATATAGTTATAGGATTAATGATGTGATTGATATTTAGTGGGGGCTCGTACAAGATTTGGTGCAGGAAGAAAATTATTTCTAGAGGGGTTAAGCTTGGTCAAATTATAGTTTTTTCATATTTTATACATTTATATTTATGTTAATATTTCAGGTTGAATAATAGAAAGTTTATGCAGGATCAAGTATTATAAAATAGAACAATGGGTAATTTACAGGTGTGATGATACACATGTAATGATTGTTAAGGATTTTTACGGACTCATGGTATTGTAAATAGATTACATTTTAATAAATTTCTTCCTTCCTAAGGGATAATTTTCATTAAGATTAAAATGGGAAATATATACGGTCTCCATCCATGAGTGATTCCTCTAGTGACCCTAATATGCACATTATTATAGTATATGATGTTCATCAATAGAAACATTCTTGGGTTTTGTCATGTTGGATTGATCCATGAACATATTTATATGATTTTTGATACCTAATATTGGTGTAACATTATAGATTGAAATAATTGTTTTGTGACATGACTGTGGGAGACTAGTATGATCATGATAAGTAACAAACATACCTAGTTTAACTAATAATAGCACATGAATTGACCCTCCATAAGATTTTAAGTGCATTACTAATCACCATGGGATGGTGATAAGATCAATAATGTTATAAAAATAAGTAAGTTAATGATTTCACCCTCAATAGTAAAGTGATAATATAGAAAAAATCAGAGTATAAAAATAGATATGTAAGAATACATGAAATCTGAAAACAACCTAACCAATAAAGTTAACATCCAATATGTATACAATAAGGAGTTGTGAAACAGACTAGAAGACCGTCAACGTGGAACTCAAATAAACACATGCTTCCAAATCCATGTGAACATATGTCAAATCAATCCAAAACTACTAGAAAGAGACACGATCCCTAACATTTTTCCTCTATATAAAATTATTCCATTTAACTATATATTATAAAAAAATTTAAAAATCCCCTAAGGAACAATGTTGGAAGAGATCAATAAATCATCGTAGGATACCACCACCAACCTGAACTATATCAAACAATATGTATATATTTTTTATTTTCTAAAACATATTATTATAAAATTCCATGATGAAATCAATTTCATATTCAAAATCACCATTTTGTTTAATTTTCTATAACATAAAAAATTTAATAAATAAATGAAATATTGAATGAAATATATCCTTTGGTAATTTTCATATCTATAAATTAGGTTAAATTATAAATTTATATATCAAGTGGAAAAATAATCATGTCAATATACATGATAGTAATTTATATATAAATCATCAAAGGTAAATCTATGAAACAAAGTTGTACAAAAAATAAATAAACAACTATATGTAGAAATTATAAGTGAAGAATAATGTTTTGGTACATCATTTTTATTGAATGGTTACCCAATAGAAACTATATCTTCCTTAAAACCTCACTTAGTGATAAATATATCCCTATATATTACATATATCTTGTTTTCACACATACCTAAAGGACATACCAAAGTTCAATTACATCATCATTATCATCATGAAATATAGTTAATTTATTTTTAAAAGATTCAATGTAAAAGGCCCATTAATTTCGTTTTTTGGGATACATCCTCATAAAGAAATATATATCGATACAACACCATCAATATGGTAGAAATAAATTATTTTCTGACCATTAGTACAACCTCTTTATTGAACTCATCTGCTTCATAAAATCATGTTTTTAATGAAAACCAATTTTAAAAATAATTTATATTTAAAAAATCAAATCACATATCAATATTAAATATCCAAAATTAAAACCAATGTAAATTATAAATACTAAATGATCACCCAATGAAATACCATAGTATAAAGACACATACCACAACATCGAATAGATAATTATTTCCTTTAAAACTAATTCTAGGATAGGAGTAAATCTAGTCCTAATGAGCCTACATCTAGGAGGACTATTCCATAATATAAGGGAACATCACAAAACTTATATTATAGGAGAGGTGAATTCACAAAAGTAATTCCTATACTTCCATGGCTGGAATCTAAGCCAATGGGAGGAGGAAGAAAGATTGAAAATAGGGAAATGAAGCCAAACACTATAAACTCTACATTAATTTTTCATGTCTATAATGTAACTGTACTTATAGTGGACCATATGTTTCAATAATAGATACTACATATCAACCAATGAATATTCAATATAATTTATAAATACAGAACTTCGGATCATAAATATTTAATGTTATTGGAGACTAGTGACCCACTGTTCGTATTTCATGAATGATATTAAACATCCCCAACAAAGATAAAAAAAATAGAACTCTTCTTATCCTAAACCTACATAAAATCATTATTCATAATATGGGGAAAAGAAATATAATAATTTTTTATCATAAATGATCATTAATGGGGAACACGGGATTTAGAAATGATCAATTATGTATAATGCTGTCATTAGAGAATAAGAACATGATACTAACATTTGATAACTATACAGTGGTAAGGAAATCCATGAGCCTCTAGAAGTATGGTGTTGCATAATGGGGGAACAACACTAGTGTATAATGTACAATTTCCAGGTCATGTATCAGTGCAGTATTAAGTGATTTGGTGATGAGCAAGATGGTGTTAAAATTTTTTATTTGTCAAAGATATTTTTTGGAGGGTTGTTCCTATTGGTTTTGGTTTGATGGAACGGTTTTTTGGTTACATCACATTGTATGATGAATATTTGGTTTTTTCAGTGTATGAAAACATTGTTTGTTCGGGTAAGGGGCCAATTTTTGGTCCAATTTCTAGTGATGTTTAATTCTAATTGTGGTGATGTTCGGTAACATATTTTATATCGATTATGATTAAAAGATGATTATGTTATCTATTGTGTATGATAATTATTGTCTCACCATAGTTCTATTTTCACTAGTGATATACTTTTTATGTCATTTTGATGGTATTTATGGATTTAAATAACAATGGTGATGGGAGTTCAGCTGTTTTTTCCTACGAATGGACGATGTCAATAGTGTCAATCTGTTTAATGAATCTATACTCATGGACATGGAAATGATGCCTTTTGGATTTTAATTTTAATTTTTTGAATTTTGAATTTTTTTTGATGTAGAGTAATAAATTTTCTGTTTTTTTTATAATGGGAACAAGGAAAGTGGGTTCCCACGTTCCCATTTTGATGTTCTTTATTCTATATATAGCAGAAAAATTATTTTGGTGAATAAACCATACATATCATAACATAGATTATAATATTTAATTATGACCTAAATATCTGATGTTTATAATACATGATTGATAATGAACTCAAAGAAAATTATCAATGATAGGATAATATTGGAAAACAACATAATTTTTCAGAAAACAATCCATAGAAACTCATTTCCTTAATCAAGTACAATTACGATGTATGTAATATTTTATTAGGTTGACAGTTTATTCTTTAAAATTTGTAGTCATAGTTTACTCTTAAGACTATCATAGTGTAAATATTACTTTATTGAAATGGATTCACTCTACATTCTAGTATTTATTTTCTCATTAGTTCTCAATTAATACCCAATGCATTAGAGAGCAGTATAATTCTAGGTCCGCCATTCACATTATCATAATTCATGAATATATTTCCAAAAAAATCATAAACAATTTCTCATATATCATATACCATGGAATGGAAATGGGATTCAATAATAAGTATATATTTCATCACTGCATTACCTATGGAGAACAAATAGGGTTTATAAAGTTATCAGCATCATAAAAAAATTCCCACGAAATAATAAATATGGTATCATTGGATCATATCCCCAGAGAATCATGATTAACATCGATGGATTTTATCTTAGATGAAACATTCCACTAAAATATCACTATAATAATTATTGATGAAGATAATGTTTTGAATTTTAAATGATTTAATTATAATTGAATTATTTAAAAAATATTAAGGAAACTATTTTCATTAAAATGAAAAATTAATATAGGTTAGGGAGAATTTATGATTTTAGTGTACATGATGTCTAAAAATTCGGTATATGATGTGTATGTTAATGAAAATAATTCTATTAATTTTCTACAAAAAGAAAAAAATTACATCCTTTCGAAAATGATGAGAATTTCCATTTTAAAAATTTAGGTAAAAAGTCAAACACAAGTAAAAAAAGAATAAAAAATAATTAAATACTAATAAAAATATCCATCATAACCTTTTAGAAATATTATATTTGGATTAAAAATAATTTTAAAAAATAGTGGATATAAAGTCTATTTTTTGGTCATATCATTTTATAAATCATGTTAAACAAAAAACATAGAATAGCGGAATTTTTATATAATATTTAATTATTAATCAGTGATAGAGAATATATATTTGATTATTTAGATTTATATCATGAAATGTAATTATTGGAAACCGAATAAAAAATAATCTTGTTTAATAATTACATTGTCATATAAAACTCTTACTATTATGATAAAAATGGAATCATAATACCTATGTAAGAATAAAATAATATTAAATATTTTTTATGATAATTATAATGAGATTTCTTACCAATCATAAAAATTGTTTTTATATATACATCATATAATACAAAACGTGCATAACAATGAATTTGTCACAAAGAAGAAAATTTTATATGATTACCCCTTAACACATTAGTAGTCTATCTATAAATATATAATAAAATATAAAACCATATATTTATATGTCATTCCTAAAAATGTTTAAGAAATAATTATAAGATACATTCATGGGTTATATATAAATCACATTGTGAAAAAAAGTTGTGAATATTCCATATGTATCACATAAATAAATGTCAGATGTGAAACTCTCTTACCTCAGGTTTGATATAATTCACAATTTATCTATCCTATTGAAAAAAATATAAATTTATTATATTTGTATACCATAATCATTTATTTACAAAAAACATCATTTATATTGCACTTAAAACATTTTATCACCCATTTATTAGTGGGAACTAATGATGTAAACCATGGGTTACTGCCCAAGGCCCCAAAATTTATTTAAACTAAAGTGAAAAAAATAGAAAATAAGATAAGGAAAAAATATTCTTCAAAAAATTCCTTTCAGTAAAAAGAAAAATAGAAAAATACTTAGAAATCAGAAGATATTTATCTTTTTATGGGATCAACCACTAACTCTACTTATACAATGATGATCCTTCCTCTTGGTTTTAGGTTGTTGCAATGTCCCATCATCCTCATGAAGATCCACAGAACCTTCTAGTGTGGTGGTATCTTTAGGGGTATAAGTATCTTGTTCTATGATTATATTAGATATAGATGATTTTTCTTCAATTCATATAAGAACATTCGAATTTCTAATTGCCTAATAGAATACGTCTTTTCTATTAAATATACATAAGATATCATGGCTACTTATGGATTATTTGATATGGTGTGATGGAATCACAAAAGAGACATGTGATTTAAATGAAGACCCTTGAAAAATATTTCGATTAAAGGGGTAGCAATATGTTGAGTCCCTTACTTAGGGGATTGAGGGGGAGTTGTATTAGAATGTGTTAATTCTGTTGGATTATCACTTTTGTTATAGACTATAAAATAAGACGCTCAACCATAAGGTTGAGAACTTGAGACAGGTTGGATTGTCCCTTTTTTGGACTAGCATCCAGAGTATTGATAACTGTCACCACACTCTTTGAAGGACCCTTGAAACTCTAAATGTAATGATAACCCACATTAGGTTTCCCCTTAAATAAACTAAATCAAAGAAAAGTCATCTATAGAATAAATAGATAGTTAATATAATCATTAATATCTTAATAATGTTATGGAAGGTTGATTTCACCCCTATAGACTCCTGTTAATTAACATAATTGTCATCTTACCATGCTTTTGACTTCCTATGGTTGTGGATATAACTCCCCTACAGCCAAAAATTCACCATCAATAGAGGGGTGATATTATAAGGGTGAGTGGAATGATCTTTTATATTACGTTCTATGATTTAAACATCCACACATGTATTAGGAAAATATCTAGTAATGTTAGCTAATGAATCATTGATCATTATCATTCCTCACTTCATAGCCATGGAATATTAACCCACACCAATTGTTCTGAGATTATGTACCCCAGTAGCTAAAATACCTAGGGAATTATTTCTTTTAGAAATATTTATAGGATCCCTATTCTTGGATGAATCGTCTCTCTTATATTTGTTTCCAAAGATCCCTTATATTCCACATTTAATGGAAACCATAGATCCAAGACCTGTAACTTTCAAATGAACAACTGAGTTACATTCCTCACAAGGTGAGGAAATTTTTTATATTTCAATCTAGGATTAAATTAAACATAATTAATTGATATAATTACATGATCAATTTAGTTAAATTTAGATCAATTTCTATAAGAATCCTATCATAATAAATAAAACACACCATTTCTTTCTAATTGTTATGACTGATAGGGACCCAAATAGATTCCATGATGTCCTAGAGAATTTTCTTATAATAGAAAATATAATTTATCTTGTATATATGATTCCAAAAGAGGAAAATTTTATTCTTTACATTAGATTGATTAAATTATAGAGACCATTAATTGTCCAAAAATAACCCTTCACTTAGGAAGAGGGATCCAAGGCTCTATGAATTTTGATTGAAACTCTCAGAAGAAAACCTTTAGTGATAGAATCATTGACCCCAAGAAACATAATTCTTAAATGAAAACCCAAAATAGAATATATTTATATATACATGTTCCTACATGATATATAACTTTTTACATTTGGTAACAATGATCCATTAAACTAGTGAATTTTTTTATATTTCATATATTTTGTTTACTACAGTATATGTCACTTCTACATAGACCATTGAACCATTTTTGAAATCATCCAAATGAATTAATCTTGGTATGATACAAAATTTTGGGATCCAGAATCATATTCATGTTCCCGGTTCATTTCTTGATCACCTTCTTCAAAAAAATATCCATTATAGGATTGATTACTCCAACGTCCAGCAGTGAGGAGTGGAGCTGGATCAAATGTGGATTAATGAGGAAACTCTATAATGGAATGTAGGGTCTAGTTTCTATTAGAATATCCACAATGTGGGATCTCAATAATCTCACAAACAAATATTCTCCAAATTCACTACCATTTAAAATATTTTTATATTTTAATTTTCATTTCCTATTCTTAAATATTTCATTTTTCATGGGAGTTTCTTTTCGTAGTTCTAATCCATGTACATTGATCATAGTTCCATAATTTATATAAATTTAATCAATTTATAAATATAATATGTATTATATATATATATATATTAATCAATAAAATATATTTATATATATAAATATAAATTTACACCATTCATGGATATGTTTGGCCATATATACACATTAAGGATATTTTGAATTATTGATGCATGGAATGAAAGAGAGGTAAAAACATTTCAGAATTATAAAATAATTATAATATCATGCATAATATATATATTTATATAAAATAAATATATCTTTATTAATATCCATGTAATGAAGAAATATAAAACGAATCACATTTATTTGTGGTGGTGGAAGTCAACACATATAAATGTGTGATGTTATCATTTTTAAATGAATGAGTATGTATAGATGTATTTAGGATATTATAATTATAAGAGAATAAATAGGTCATAATTATTATATTTATGGATATTATACCCCTAATAAAAACCATCATAAGGGATTGTGAAAGAAAATGAAATATATTTCTACAGGGAGGCAGTAGTCCACACGTACGCACGAGTGATAATTTTACTTACAATTTGTTGGTAAAGAGTGTTAATGGTGGTTATATTTTCATAAATATATTTCAATATATATTTGAAACCAAATATATTATTTAATGATAAATACCATATATTTAGATGAGGTATAATGAGAAAAAAATTTAATGGTTTTAGGTAAGACAATTACTTCTTCATCAGTTGACCTCCTTTATATACTTTCATAAAGACCCTTTGATTGGTATATTAATTATACCATATTCTCTATATGGTAAATATATATGTTTTTAAGACAAATTTAAATCCAATTGTTGATTAATATGTCTAATAGTGTTGTAATAATGATAAAGGAGGGTTTTTTATATAAGCGAGTGAGATGACACAAGAGGATGTTAATAAAAGATTAAAATATAACAAAGTAATTCATAAGAAAAATAATTCAAAATAGATAGGGATTTAATATTTTCATTTGATTAGTTAAAAATATGTTCATCCAATTGGCTTTAAACATGTTTTATTTTAATTATCAAACTTAACTCTTGGTTTAATCCTTAGTAAACATGAATTGTCCTTAAGTATGCTGAGAACTTTTTTGACCATAAAGGGTTATACAATTACTCATAAGATAAAAATTGTACCATAAATTTACAAGGGATTTTATTTTCTACCATTTCTTATCTTAAATTTCCAATTTAAAATTATTATGTTATTTATATAATTCAATAATATATTTATTTATATAAAATATCATTAATTTCATTTCTGATACTTTTCATTTAATTTGTTCATAATGACATAAGGATAACAAAGTAATATGAATATAAAATATTTAGAAAAAAATTATAAATTTTAAATTAATGTTAACAATTAAATTCATTTAAAATATTAATTTATCCAAAACATATTATTTTTCAAGTTTTTAAAACCATTTACATTGAATTTTATATTGCTTTCACAAGCCCTGCATCTTTATTATGTATGCATTAAAAGTAATTATTAAAAAAATAAAAATATAATATAAATAAACAGCATAAAAATAAATAACTAATTTTAAATATAAACTTTAAGAATTATTTTTAATAAATTAATTCCATTTTTGGAATATATAATAAAGTAAACTATAGGAAATGACATTTTTTAATATTCATTATGTAAAATAATATATATGTCACCATCAATGAAAAATCGATCTACAATTAAATATATTCCATTTATATATATATATATATATATGGGTAAATTAGTCCCAAAAACTAAAAACAAAAGAATGATTTCTTTTTAATTTAGCACCATTTATAAGGATTTAACCCAGTTTTACCCATTTTTTTCACTAATTGAGGTAACAAATATTTACCCCAGATAGTATTCATAATGATAAAAAAATAATAGAATGGAATTCTAAATTTTAAAATCTTGATTCCAAATATGGAAACCATTTTTCATTAATCAGTCCCATATAGTAAGAAAATAAATTATAACAAAATTCATAAACCACAATGAAAAGTGGTTTTTTAGGAAAATTATAATTTAAGAAAATTAATAGTGTATATCACAATCATGGAATTGGGTAATTAAATAGGAATTAAATATTAATTTTTCAAATTATTCATATGTATATTTAAGATAAACTCCAAAATATAATGAGGATTTTAATGTACTTGATTCAATGAATAGAAATGAATGTTTTAGAGAAACATTATATTCACTATTCACTGATAAATAAATTCATTTCGAAAAATACAAAAAATTAAAAAAAAATTAAATTTTGATTTGTAGTTTTAAAAAATGATTTTCATATTATGAAATAAAATATATGAAATTTTATCAAATTAATTATAATATCTATGAACAAAATTAAATAACATTGTTTTTTTGAATAAAATGCATTTTTGAGTAATTAACCGAATTCACTAAAAATTGGGTGCTATTTTTCAAAGCATAACTAAATAAATTTCCATTGATTATTACCATTATATATATATATATATTAATTTTTTCCTTTATATTCAAACCAATCAACATAATATCTATGTTATAATGGTCATATTAAAGTAATAATATTTTGAAAATATATCATAATTCACAAAATGCTCGGTGTTTCCGGTTAAGAAATATATTGAGAATACTATTCTCATAAACTAAATAACTAGGGTGTTACATAACCCCGCCCATTAATTAATTTAAACCTCATAATTATTTATTGATCAAAAATGTTTCAATACATGAAAATACAATTATTGAAATCCCACATCATACAACATGATAAGAAAACAGCCTTTAAAAAGTTGGTGTGGGATGCATAAATGTAAAAAAAACATTCAATTGGGTTCGCATATACGTAGAACATTGGTAGGATATTAAATTATAAACTATGAGGATAAAATTAACAACCATGTACAAATAGAGAGTTATATAGGACATGGTAATGAGTAAATTAATGACAAAAACCCATAAATCACGGTGGGGTGAAAACACCATCAAATAATCATATGAAAGTAAAAAATATTTTGTGTTTAATACAAAATCTTTTAATATTTTTATGGATTCTTTTAATTCCAATATAAATAACATTATAAATTATATATAATTTATTTATTTACATATCTTATACTAAATTTCATCCTTTGGTTTCTCTTGGATAAATTTCTAGATCAAATAGTAATCCAATAAATAAATATTCAAGATGAATTTTTTATTTTTTCAGAATTAATAATAAATTTTAATAGATCATATGATATATATAATTATGAATATCCAATAAAATTAAAATTATGTATTTAAAAAAAGTTACAGAAAGTTATCGAATATGGATTAATTTAGCTCTAAAACCTCTATAATAAAACATAGAGTTCAACTAAATCCATTTTTTAGATTTTTAACATTATGAATCATCGGAAATGTGTCTCACCAAATTAAAAATTTGTAAATAAAAAATATTTGAACTCATATTTTCATTAATATCAACATTAAAATTTATCCAAATACAACTTAAGGAATCACAAACAATCACACACTTAACACATGAATAACACGATCATATATCTTGTTAAAACATGGTTCTTCATTCACAAAATGATTTGATTCAACATAAAATATCAATGGAATCAAATATTATTAAAAACATTAACAATATTATCCTTCCTAAATTAAACTAATACATAGTTGAATATATTCCATAAATAAAAACAAAAAATAAAGCACTTTTTTCAAATCACTAACAAATTCAATGGATATAAATAATATAATATTAAATTTATAAATTTAGACAATGTCACTAAACCTAATAAAAATTATTATCTCATAAAATTGAAATTATAGAGGATTATCTTTCCATTAATAATGTGTTATCCAAAAAATAACCTTAACACTATATCAATTGTTTTGGTTATCAGCACTATTGAATGTATTCATTCAAATCATCAAAAGAAAGACCATTGAGGTATAATCAATAGATGTTTCAAAAATAAATATAACTTTAATATCATTAAAAGAGGAATAATACAACCAAATTCTTGA
Organism: Viscum album; assembly: GCA_963277665.1. Taxonomy (NCBI): domain Eukaryota; kingdom Viridiplantae; phylum Streptophyta; class Magnoliopsida; order Santalales; family Viscaceae; genus Viscum; species Viscum album. The sequence continues at coordinate 515,050,094 of OY728145.1, forward strand.
ATACCAATACATAAACACTTAAATCCTACCATATCAACAATATTCATTTAAATTTTCCACGTAAATTATTAGAGTTAACCATCAAAATAGTGCATTTACATAGATAATGACCATGTTTTACACACATAAGACAATAATATATAAGCAGGATACTTGTGTGAACTTAATTAACCTCTATATAACAATAAATTTTTATTATAAATTAATTTCACTATTCCAAAATTTTCTGATCATATATCAATTTCCTTTACCCATTGAGATAATTACCTAGGTGGTTCATCCCCTAAAAATGGCACATAAGAAGATGAATCTTCCTCCCTCAATGTTATTTATGAAACTCTGTTTATTATATTACTATGTTATATATAAATCTTGCTCAAGATGATATTATTATTCATATAACAAGATATCTAATTAATCATTTTTAAATGGTTTCCCATTAAAGATCTCATTTCCATTGTTTTCTCATAAGGGTAATCATTCTATTGTTTTTCAGATTAAATATTAATATAATTTCTCTTATATTATTCCAATATCTAAAAACAATAATAATATTTTGAGAAATAATATCTTTAATGGGAATCCATATAACCATGAAAAATCATTTATTGGATGTCTAAATCATTAAAAATTATTTTCAATTTTCAAAACCCATGGTTTAACCAAGATCAATTATGGCCATAGTCTATTGAAATAAGTCATAATGGTTAATAGATAAAATATCAATTAACATATTCATATATTATAGGATTTTCTAAACAGGTAAAAAATGATGGAAAACTAACTATGAAATAAAACGATGACTGAGATATTCTATTCCAACTCTTTTCAGGGTTATCCCTCCTAAGTACATTTGTTCGAAAAAAACATCCATCAGCCGTATCCAGAAATATATGAATTACAAGGAAAAATATCTAATATGTTCCAAAAAAAATACATTTGGATATTATCCTTTATTTGCACATATAATCATGGTTTTTATAAACTTACTGATATACCAACTATATAGACTCATAATTTTAATACGTGAAAATTAAATCTTACATATGAATATTCAATATATTTAAAAAAACATTTTTGAGGACTGTAAAATTTTAACGTATTTTGTAAAAACTTACTCATTAGTATTATTTCATGAATGATCATCAAAATATCCAAAAAAATATCACCAAACATGGTACTCTTCTTAGACAGACCATACCTAAAACCTTAAATCATATTATGGGGAAAATAAAAAAATAGTGATATTTGATTCTCACTAGAGGTAAAAAATGTATATAAATGATCACATAAGAATGAAATGAGCATAGTACTAATAAACCATTACATTAACATTTAAAAACCATACCCTATATTTTATAAATAAAATTATTTATTGTTGAAATAAATTATATTAGTTTATAAGAAAAAAATAATAATGGATTGAACAAACCTAAGATATGAAAGAATTATATTATTATATGACATAACCATGTGGCATAAAATCAATAGAAATTTATTTTATTATATAAGGATCACTAAATATTCTAAAATATTGGATTTTATAACCCACCACCAATTCCATCATATATTTTGTAATGGTTAAATGTCATGACTATCATAGTTATCAGCATCCCTTATAGAAATGGGTTCACTCTTTATTTAATATATTATTAACTAATATGATATACATCATATAAAAATGTATTGGAAGAATATATAATTATGGTACCATCCATCATTTAAACATAATAAATTCATATTTGGTCCAAATGATTCAAAATCAATATTCATATATCATGACTAAGGGAATAGAAACCAGTTTCATTAACATTTAAACATTTAATCATACTATATCCCATTGAAAATAAATATATTTCATATGAATATCATCATCATAATAATAATACATATAGATACTGAATAGGGATAATATCATTTTATCATTTCCCCAGGAAAGAATATGTAACATTAATTTAAGTCATCATAAATATAAAAATCCATCAAAATATCACTTTCATATCCCTTGGTGATAATACAATTTTTAATTTAAATCAATTACATAAAAAGAAAATGATTAAAAAATATTAAAGAAAATAATTTCATTGGAATGATACATTGAAAATTCTAGGGGAAGATTCAATGAATATTGATATCAAGGATTCTCAGAAATCCATTAAATCTTTTAATATTAAAATAGTGATTCCATTCTCATTTTATTTAAGAAAAAATATTTATACTTAAGAAAATATATTATATAATTAATTTTAATTTTTTTTACGAAAATTAAATCATAGGTAATATAAAATTTCATAAATTCATTGATATTAACAAAATGTCCGTGAAATTATCATTATAAAACATGAACATGGAAGAAAACGGATCAATGATAAAATTGACTCTTATTTTTTTTTAAACATTATTGCAATATTTTAAGTACTAAAGAGATGTAAATGCCAATATTTTATTAAAATTAGAAAAATAAAATTTTTAAAATAATTTTAATGATATCTATGAGATTTATATAATTAAATGTCATCAGTATAAATGTAATCAAAATTAATCTAGTTATAAAATGAGATATAACATACACCCATTACCACTATGGTTCATTTTTAATCACAAGCACTGTGAATGTATAGTAAAAAAGGGAAAAAATATCATAATAATGATTATTTTTGTGATATAAAATCTCAAATGGGAATTATATAGAACTCATAAAAAACATCAAATCATAGCATAACATATTTTCCAAGGATGAAAATTTGAGATGATGAACCCTTATTGATTTTTTAATATCTATATAAAAATATAATAAAAGATAGAACCATTGATGAATTTTTTAATCCACATTATTTTCACAAAATTAATCATAAAATAAATTCATGGGAATTATATATTCCACACAATTCAAAAAATAGTGAATATGGCATATTTCTAACATAAATAAATATATGGTGAGAAACCCCCTTACCTAAATTTTTAATGATTTGAATGTTCTCCAAACCCTGAGTACTAAATTTAATTTTTTTAATTATATACCATAATCATGAAAATAATTATAATATCATACATTATCAAATTAAAATATTTAAATAAAAATTTATTAATTCACTATATAATTCATTATTTATCAGTGTGAATTATATCATTTCTCAATAGAGTTTTAGTTCGCCGGTTCTATCCCCTTTTCATTGATCTTAGATACATCATATATATAAATATAATAATTATATATATATACTATATTTTTATAAATATTCAAAGTCATCCATAAAATTTATATATTGAAAAATTATTTAAACTGTTCATAGATATTGTAAGCTATACGTATGCATAAAAGATATTTTAAATTTTTGATAGATGAAAATAAATAAATTACAATTTTAATTAAAATTTTTAAAATAATTAATAAACCCTATATATCATATATATTTATTAAATATATCCTTATTACCTTTAATTTAATAATAAATGAAAAGGTAGACAGATTGTTATGTGGAGGTGGTAGTACACTCGTACACCCGAGTGATGTAATTTTTTTCACGATTGATGTGATGGTATAAAGGAAAAAATATATTTTAATTAAATATAAACATTTATTTTATAAATATAATGCATAATTATTTTCATATCATAATAACCATCCATGATTTATGGTGATCAGAAATGAATTATACAGCTATGTGGATAGGGTAGTCCACCCATATGCATGGCTGATACATTCACTTCCAATTTGAATGAAAATAGGGTGAATAACCGTGGTTCCATATTCATTATAAAATTTAGGTAAAAAAGTTTAAGGATGTCATATTTTTATTATAAATTACTTAGATTTATAAGAGTTATAAGAATAAATAAATTGAAAGTTGTTGGGTAAGATGACTAACTCTTCTTTAGTTTAACTCCATTAGATGCTTTATTATGGACTATTAGAATGGTCTTTTAACAAGAATGAAACATCAATGTCAATGAAATATAATATTATAATAATATTTTTCATTGTTTGGTTATGATAAATGGCTCAAAGTTGCTTAAATGAAACAAATTGTGAGTTTCATTTTTATATATTGTAGAGAGGACTCACTTGAAGCTCTTAAAAGATTAACATATAATAAAGTTATAATCAATAAAAAAGCCTCCAAATGGATATATATTCATATATGGGATATAATGAGACAAATATATTGTCATAAAATTGGGTTTTTATGATATTTGTGGGAAAATATACCCTAATCTATTAATTTAACACCATGTAAACCCATTTTAACCTTAATTCCAATAATATCTTTTTCAATTTAATGGGTTATAATTTTATATATTACTGAAAAATTAGCTCATAAATTTACAATTAATGATATTTTAAACCAATTAAAATCCTAATTTTTTTATTTTAATATTTTTATGATTTTAAAATAATGTAAAAAATATTAATTTTTAAAAATTATCCTTATAGTAATTTTTGACACTATTCATTTAATTTGGCCTTAAGAATAATAATATGAAAAAATAATTACGAAATAAATTATTTTAGAATACATTCAAAATTATTATTAACCATAAAATTCATTTAATGATATATCCATTCCAAATATTTGAACTTCTATTGTTTTCAAAATATTTTACTTTTATTTTTCTTCTACATGCACATGCACTATTTTTCTAGTTTATAAGCATTTGAGGTAACTATACCACAAAAAATAACCATCATGAACTTAAATAAATAATTTTAATACTGAAAATGTATACTAATTTATAACATACTGTTATCACTTTTTGAATATATAAATTTATTTAAATGCAAGAGAGTAATATTTTTTTATTTTATTCACATAAAATAATATAAATGTACTAAATAAGGAAAAATGGCACCGTAATGGAATATATTATAATTTTATATTCAAATTTTAAAATTATTCCCATAAAATAAAATAAAATAATTTTGGGTGTTTATTTTGAGGCATTATCTCATCGTTTTAACTCCGTTTTCCCATTTAATCCTTATCAATATAAAAAGAATTTACAGAAAAAAATAATTAGAATGAAAAAAAATAAATGCAAAATATTTACCAAATTTGATGAAAATAATTTCATATCTGTTGTTAAATTTACATTATTAGTTATATAGAGGTTATATAAATTAATTTTGTTATAACTTTGTAAAAAATAATGAGAATAGTTTTCTGAAAAATGTATTTTTATGAAAAAAAATATTCTTATAAAAATTCATGGGTATTGGTGATTAAAATTGAATTATTTATATTTTTTGAAATAAAATATACTATAAAATACTTTAAGAACTAATTAAAAACAAAAATTATATTTTTAAATTATGTGATTTAATGAACAGAAATGAGTGTCATTAAAGAAGTATATTATATTCTATTCATAGAAAAATCAATTATATTTTATGAATTAAAAAATCCAACCCAAATTATTTTAGAATATGTTTATTTTTAAAATATTGTCATTTTATTAAATAAAAATTATAAAATTTGAATTTATCTTAAATAATTTTCCTAAAAAAATGAAACTGAAAATATTATTTAATGGAAAATCATTTTTTAAGCATAGAATGACTTCTCTAGAAATTAAGTCCTTAATTGCATATAGTTGATCAAAAAAATTATTTAGTATGACCATTATATATATGTTTATGAAAATATTAAAAATAGAGTTACTCATATTCATACCATCCAATTCAATGGCTTGGTTGTAATAGTCTCATTTAAAAAATAATATTTTCATAAAATATATATTATTTCACTTAAATCATAGTTTTTAAAGTTATTAAAGCTATCGAGCTTATTGTTATATTTAAAAATATTTTAATCATGTTAAATCCCCTATAATATCTTTAGGAAAATGGTAAATAAAAAATTACAACCCCCTACACCATGTCATAGTGCTGCATATCATTGTATGGTGCCCTCGAGCAGAAGACTGACCACATGCACTTATCACATGAGGCCCTAAAACCCACAATATTTTGGCCTACAGATAGCCTCCACCATGCTTGTGGTGAGGCTTAGTATTCATAGTGAAAAAGGTGATCACTAAAACACTCCACACTAGGCCACTACCTTTATCATACAATTTTTCTTATCAGATTCACACATGAGATATATAAGTGTAGAATGACCACTACAATAGATTTGGTCATGGCTATTTTTCTGAAAAATAGTTCAAAAATAATTTGTATGACACTATGAACCATAAACTCTTTTTAAAATAAGAAAAAAAAATTAAAGGTTACATTCCATACATGATTCTGCGTGATGGGGTGTAACAATTCACCCCCCATAGAGTATTTTTATCCCAATAAAGACTCAGGATCAAAAAACAAATATGTAATAAGGTCGTTTCAATATCATCAAGTAATCTCACTCCCTAGTTTCATTAATTTAACTACTACTGTACCATGACATTAGAACTAATGGAATTAGTATTTCAATTAAAATAATACTCTAATGGTCCACTATCAAATTAGGTCTTTTAACTATAATGATGTTATGTTCAATTTCAATATCATCCCATTGAATATTGTGGGATGGATCCCATCCATAAATCACCAATTTAGAAATCTTGAAACACATCATAGATAGAATTTAAATCACTAATTGAGTCTAAATGATATGAAACCATCCTGATTCAGTCCAATAATTCAAATTGGAGTTTACAATGAGGTGTAAGAATACAAATGTCATGACCTGACCCAACGGGACTCGAGCTGTGACTCCCCATGCCTGCCTCTAATAGGCCAGGGGCTAGCGACTCATGCCAACTAGGCTATCGCACACATGGGAGGCATTAGCCTAAGGTACCTGTACACACGCACCCACAAACACCTCCATGAAACAGTGTAGAGATATATAAAAATGAAATGTAAATGCATCCATACAACTATCCCAAACCAGAGTGCAATAGTTGTACGAAAATGGAAAAATAGGGCCCACCGAAAGAAAACTACAAAAGCATCCAAACTGCTCGGAAGAAGGGGTACACTACCAAAAGCACCACAGGAAAGCTCCTCGGCATAGCTCCGGTAAGACTCCACGGTCAGTCTCTCTCACTCAGCTCTTCTTGCTCCAGGTCCTCCCAGGACACCGTCGAAAGGAATGTAGTATGCAGAAGTCACAAACATGTGTGGAAAAATCCCGTGGAGGGGTGAGTAAAACTATACTCAGTAGGCACCCCAAAAACCAAAAACCCAAGAGAGAAACGTAAATGAAACAGTCTGGTCATCCCAACCAGAGGGAATCCAGATGAGACAAAAACTCCATCTTGTGACCATCCTCAGCTAAAAAAAACTACTCAGCTCAATCTAGGTGTATGTACATACATACACCTTCAACATCCATATATACTAAGCTCACGCACCAAGCCACATGAGGTACTGACAATATCACCAGCAATGGTTCAAAACCGGGAGATCACACTCCCTGATCACTATCATCTCAGATGACACTCGTCCAAGATATACACTCCATCGGGTCCCACACAAACACCTTAGACGCACACCCAAGAGATCAAATGCATTGGATTTTGTCATTGATGAATCTTCGTTGAATCAACATAAACACAAAACTCCCTAGATAGGGGATATCTCCCAGGGTCCTCTAGGGGATACTAGAACCCACACCGTTATACGGAGATCCCATTGATAGGGGATCACTCACAAGGTCCGTTGGGGGATACCACAACCCGATCTGGCATTCGTAGATCTCACAGATAGTGGATCACTCCCAGGATCCGTTGGGGGATACGACAAACCGATCTGAAATTTGTAGATCTCACAAGTAGGGGATCACTCCCAGGATCCACTGGGGGATACGGAAACCTGATCTGGCGCTCGACAAAACACATCACTCAGATAAAGGATCATCACCCATGTAAAGGTGGTTACGATGATACCAGAACCCTATCTAGTATAACTCGCGATGTTGTGGATCAAACCAATAATGAAACTACCATACTAAAACCACGTGCTCAGTAGGGGATCATATAACCAATGATACCACAACCCTACTATAAACAACTTGCTGAGTAAGGGATCGTATAACCAACGGTTCCACAACCAAACCGAGCACGGCCCACTACGTAAGGGATCATATGCCCGATGATGCCACAAACCCTATGGGGTTAACCTGCTAGATACGAGATCTTCGCCCATGGATAATCGGTTATAGCGATACCAAGAACCCAATATAGGGAAACGATTCTAGAAGATCCTGCTTCGGGACCACCGGAGGGATTCCACAACTCAAAAAGATTAAACATCCTATCATGAGGATCACAAACCTATACTGAGGTTGTGATGCTGTGTGAACTCTCATAGGAACAAAGCAAGGGACTACCCTCAATCACTGCTGGTCTAAACATTGATAACCAGATCTACCCACCACAATTCCATACTACACACCTCAGTGGCCGATACTATGGAAACCATCATGATCTACATGGAAAAACATACAGGATAGGCTATTTACTCACCCAAAATGGACAACTGATGAAAAAGGTACTATTAACCGTAGGAAACCTAGGTGGGGCCCACACCACAATCCTGAAACTCATCAAGAGGATTATTCCATTTCGATCCCCTCGGAAAAACACATGGAATCGACTACTCGTTCGTCCAAAACGGATGCCTGGCAGAAAAGTTGTGTTTCTCTAAAAACGCCAAAACCCGGCCTCGTAGGGACCAAAACATGTTACCAGTCAGAACACCCGAAAGCCATCATGAAAAGTCTACAATACCATTAGGGTCTCAACACCTCCAACGACATGTCAATTGGATGCTTCGTGTTGATGATACAATGGCCTGAAGTTGAATAATAAGACAATATCATTATTTTATTCGACGTTTCTAGCACCCGGGACACAATCCTGAACTCCAAAACCCCCAAACCCACACTGAAGAGTTTGCCTCATCACCAGGGTCATGTCACCATAGACTTCATGTGATTTTGATCTCCAGGGAGCATGACACAGGGGTTTTAAATCCCCCCATGTACAAGAAAAGGGTCTGATCGGCCTGAACCGGACGGTCTGGGCAGGCCCGCGCCGGCCGACCCGGCCGCTACCGCTGCCAGCCGCTCTAGCTAGCGGACTGCGCCACCGCGGCATGGAATAGTTCAATAGAGCATAGACAACCCCACTCGTGGGGTCACCACTAATTGGCGGTCGGACCACCTCCCTACGATGGTCTGATTTCTCTACCGCGGCCCGTCGCCCCAAGCTATCGCCGGTGCCGCGCTGGCAGACCTTCTGAGGGCCGCCGGGGGCACCTCAGGGTCAAAACGTGCATTAGAAGGCATCTGCGCACCCCCTAGGATGAGATCTATGAATCTTCAGGCTCAAAACAGAGAAAAACCATCCATATCGAGATTCGGGATTTTAAAACTCAAACCGCTTACCTGTTGGCGGATTTCTAAAACATCGGGTGCAGAACGACGCCCACGACGCCCTAAAACATGATCCACTGACAAATGGCACTAAAAACAGTTGTCTGCGGCCCAATTCGATGGAGAACGGAGGTAGGGTTTTTCCATGCACAAAGAGGATTTGGGGGGGAGATGATATATTTTCCATTATTTTTCTTAATAAAAAAACTTCTTTTCATCTCCCCGCCAACACACCTCCGACATGGCACCCAACGCCGACTACAATTATGTCGTGCCTAGGGTAATCATAAAATTCTTAAAACAATTTTGGACTTGTATTTTTGATCCCAGACTTTGTTCAGAAGTTATTTGAGCAGACGCTCATAAATAAACTTTTCAATTTATTTACGTAAATGCCCCTGATGGCTTTTCTCACAACAGGCCCACGCCTGCAAGGTTTACACCTCACCTAGTGTAAATGGTACCCTTGGGACACAACCTTGACCTCATATTACCGTTATGAGCTACTGTTTAAGAGATAACACACCCTCTCCATGTGAATAGTATAAAAATACATAATATTTTTTTATAAAATTTATTTTGGGCACATCGGGCCACAAAATCGCATGTCGTCTTCGTGCCTACCACTGTAATCATTCATAGGAATATTTCAAAGTCTGGCGGGTCAAATATTGAGTCACTAAATATTCCACACCTTATAACTTTTCATCCTTGAAAATATTTAAGCACAAGGAATGCAACTGGACTCTCAACTGGGTCTCCCACGCCAGCGAGTTCACCAAAAAACACCCCTGCCCGTTCACATTAGTCAAAAGGACTCATCCACCGCACCTCAACACTCTCCGCTTTGGGATGTAATGACTCGCCCTCATGGTTTTGATCGTGTCACAGAAATTAATCGCGATGGGGGAAGTATCCCTTCTCTTCACAAATTCGAAGCATGTCGAATAACACTCACACATGGTCTTACCAAAGCCCTTAACAAAAAATTATAAAGCAACAGACAGGGAAGAGTACCGCCAAACAGTGTCTATCAAACTATTGTAGAAAGTAGAAAGGACACAAGGAATAACTCTATCAATCCACGAAACCTCTGGGTCAACAACCTATAGGGCATGCAGCTGTCCACGCCCTCGCCCTCCAACTCCCTGAGTTTGGCGTGGACCACCTAAGGGTGGGAGTGGTGGCAACTGATACCGCCTGCCACCTCCTGCTGCTGCACCAGCTCCATCGCCACACTCGCCGCCCTGTGGACCTCCTTACTCGAGAGGCTGCATCTACCAAGGCGGTCTGTCGACTGGCTAACTCATAGCAGCACGACGGGTAGGAAAATCTCTAGAAATATGTCTTCAACCGTAACAATCCTAACACCGCCACTCCGGTGGATGACCAAAACAGGCATGCGAGCCCTGTGAGCCTTGAGCATCAGATCCACCATCCTGGGGTCGCCTCCTAAAATGTCAGCCACATCCAGACCCTTGCGCCTGCCCCCGACTACCAGTTTCTGACGTCTCAACTTCCATGCGCCCAACACTGACATGCTGAATCTGCTCATCCAGAAAGCTCTCCATGACTAAGGATCGCTCTAGCACTCCAACATAGGTGAGCAGACACAAGGAAACCACACCTTCCTGGATTTCTTTGCGTATGCCCTGCTTGAAGGTTCGATCCCTAAAGAACGGGTCTCGAACCACATACAGGGAGTACCGTGAAAAGTTTTTAAACCTCGCTGAGTACTCTGACACAGCCATGCCCTCCTGCCGAAGCTGCAGAAGCTCTTGAATCCGCATTGACCGCAGCATCATCAGTTAGAACTCTTCCCTGAAGAGCTGCTCAAGCTCTTCCCATGTGAGCGTCTCCACATCATGGGACTGTGTCACCAAACACCACACTCGTCCGGTCGAACCATGTAGAAGGCTCGCTGTTAGGACCACCATCTGATCTGGGGGTGTCTTCACCAGGAGAAAAACATAGGTAACTGCTTCGAGCTAGTTATCAGCTGACTGAGGGTCTGGATCACCCCTAAACCTCAAAGGTCGTTGCCTCTAGATCTCGAGCAGTGCACTCAGACTATGCGCAACCTCATCCTACACTACCAGCACAACCAGCTGCTCGACAGGTGGTGTCTCAACTAGTGGAAAACTTGGACTTCCAACCTCAGAACCTGCGTACCCATCCACAGCTCTAAATATGGTGGATCGTCACCACAATCCTGCTGCGGAACTCTCACTGGTTTTCATTGTGGAGGCATCTAGAAATACAATCAAGAAGCCCCATGGTCAACGATTATATCTGGAGAGCGTACTCAAGAAGGACAAGTAAATACCCAAAACCTTGTCTTATATGATGCATGTCCCATTATTTTCCCTTTTTGACCAGTGTACGAACGTCCCGATTCGAAAAGAAGGTTTCCAGAGTCCTGGTGAATGGATATTTCGGCCGTTAAACCAACACGAGAGTCCCTGGCCTGAAGGCCGAACTCGAAATATCCTAACACTTTCGGAATGCAACCTAAAGCAAACCCACATCTAGACCAGCTACGCTCTGAGATCCCAAAGGTGGAACCTCCTCAGATATCAGTATGTCATGACCCAACCCAATGGGGCTTGAGCTGTGACTCCCCAAGCCCGCCTCCAATAGGCTAGGGGATAGCAACTAGCACCCAGTAGGCTATCACACACATGGGAGACATTAGCCTAAGGTACCTGTACACAAGCACCCACAAACACCTTCATGGAACACTATAGATATATATAAAACTGAAAAGTAAATCCATGCATAAAACTATCCCAAACTAAAGTGCAACAAAAGTACGAAAAGGGAAAAATAGGGCCCACTAATAGGAAAATACAAAAGCATCCAACCTCAACGAAATAAGGGGTATGCTCCCAAAAGCACCACCAGAAAGCTCCTCGGCACAGCTCCGGTAGGACTCCACAATTTGTCTCTCTTACTCAGCTCATCCTGCACCAGGTCATCCTGGGACACCTTCAAAAGGCATGTGGTTTGCACAAGACACAATCATGTGCGGGAAAAGCCTGTGAAGAGGTTAGTATAACAATACTCATTAGGAACCCCAAAAACCCAAAACAAAAGAAAGAAACTGAAAGAAAACAGTCTGCTCTTCCCAGCCAGAGGGATCCCTGAATAGGGAGAATCTTCATATGGTGACCATCCTCAGCTAAACACAACTAGTCAGCTCAATCCAGGTGTATGCCCATATATACACGTTGAACATCCAGATATACTCAGCTCACGCACCAAGACACATGAGGTACCGACTTCAACACCAGCAACGGTTCTCAACCAGAAGAGTACACTCCACGATCATTGTCATCACAGATGACAGTCGTCCGAGAGATACACTCCATCGAGTCCCACACAAATATCTCAGACGCTCACCCGAGAGAACACGCTCATCGGATGTAACACCCCAAGCTTCCACGATACACTTTTCTTTGAATAATACAATAGTGTGTGATGTACGCAACACTGAGTTCAAGCGCACCACGACTTACCAAACTAGCCGTTCAAAAGCGATTATGAATAGTATTAACTGAATTTTAAATTTTATATTATCCCTAAAATTTTAGAATCCATATTATGAGTTTCTAAAACATAATTTAAGAACAAATACATTTTTTCAGATAAAAGAAGTATTTTTCAAAAAAGGAAATTATACCGCCTTTTAATGGAGAAGCCTTTTTAAATCCAATATTTGATACTTTTATATATTCAATTTGACAAAATGAACTTCTTATTTAGATTAGGTACATAAGAATTTAGTTTCAATATAGTTTTGGTACTTTTCTGATAACTTTCATATTTTGATGAATAGTGAAAATTATTAAATTTTAATTAAAAAAACTTTTTTAATCAAAATAATTAATAGTTTTAGATTTTGAAATTGAGTGATTTTAACGTATAATTAGATTTTAATTTTACCATTTAATCTAATTTTGGTTATTGGACATAATTTCATATTTAAACATGACATAAGAAAGTGTCAATGTTTTGATAGTTATTATTTGTTAAAAACATGCTTTTGTTTAGACAACGAGAATTAATTTTAAATTAATTTCTTCCACTTATGTGTTTTGAATTTAGAAAAATTGATTCAATATTGAGAATCAGGAGGTCCAAATTTTTTAAACTGGTAACTTTTATTTTTAGACATTTTGAATAATTACTTCAGTAAATATTTTATTTATCATGGTTAAAGGGTAAATACTGTAAATAAGGGTAAAAAATAATATTATAATAATACTAAATTAGGCAAAAACGTCTCCTAACCCAATTGGGTGATACATTTCCGACCATTGTCATCTTTTGGTCGATTTTCGGACCCCATGGAGCCACTTCTAAGTGATAATGACACTTTATATTAATTAAGTTAATGTAAATACAAAAATGACATAAGCATATATCTTTTAGAAAAACAATTTTACCAAAGGGTTATATATGTTACCATTTTGACTATAAATTTTTATTAGAAAGATAAAACGATTTCCTACAACATGGTATTTTATTTATAATTTTTAGTCATTGAATAATTAAATATATTTATGACACAATAATGATGCAGTATTTTCCTTATTAATCAAAGAATCAAATATTTGGTATTATAAATGATAAAATAAATATAATTTGAAAGTTTTGATGACAACCACTAATTTTATTGGTTAATATGAAATTTTAGGATTGCTGAAATGAATTTGGTTTTAATTAATAAAGTTTTTAAGACTTTAAAAAAAATCAATTATTGAATAGTGTGAAAATTAACATAAATGAGTTTTTAAAACAAATATTATATTATTAATTGATATTATATTCCTAAAAATCTATGGTTCAGAAAAATGACTTATATCATTATAGGTGTATGATTAATGATCCACTTGGGGGTCTCTTGGATGTATATATTATGCTTATTAACTATATAATATGAAAATACAATGTGACATGGTAAATGTCAATCTAATTAACTAAGAGTTAAAACTAAAAGTTAAGGTTAATATAATGACCCAAACCTGTATAAAATCTACTGGTCGAAAGGATTTATACCCATCCCCACATTAGACATTTTATAATCTACTTTGGAGCCATTATAAATTGAATATAAATTATTATAAATTAATACTTTAAGTTTTTCCTAAAGAGACCCTCCTCCCAGTTATAAAAGGACACCACCTCTATCCAATTCTTCACACCATAAAAGCCTTTTGGTTCAGCCAAACCCAGACCAAATATTCTCTAGACGTCCCTCAATTCAACCTAGAGTCCTTCTTTTGATCATAAATGCAACCTAAGGATCCCTTTTGATCAAATCAAAAGGAAGAACATGAAGAAGAGGTAATGATTTCACCACCCTCTTTCAAGTTACTTTCTTCTTCAACTTCTTCTTTATTTGTTATTTCCATTATAAAATAATAAATCCAGTATATTCTACATAAATTTATGTTATTATAAATTTGGTACAACCATATTCAGTATTCTATCCATTCTTTGAAAGACATGTCACCATACGTGTGTATGTATGACCTACCGTCTCCACGTCGTGGTGTAATTGTTATTCAATAGATTATTATTTGGATGGGTATAATAATGATGGGTAATTCATGTAAATAATAAATATAACATTTTAATGATTCTTTATATATGATATCAAATCCAATTATATATTATTTTAATATCAAAAAAAATGATATTATAGCTCGTGCATACGTACGGACTACCGTCTCCATGAACACGATGAGATTCATTCTCCATCGTATCCATTCAAGTATAATTCTCATTTGATGATTAAAAATAATGTTTAAGGACTTGATATAATTCTGGATACGAATAAGATGCAACATATCCATAACAAACACGGCTTTTGTAACAAAACATATAAAAGAAAATGAGTAATTTTACACCCGAAATGACGATAATACTAAGATATTATTAACAAAGAAATGATAGAAGATCATATATGATATCATATTAATGTGTATTATTATTGTATATTTTAATAACTATTATTTCACCATTATACAGGAGGTTAACCTACCCCCCAACCAAGGAAAAGTACAAGGTAAGGGGTTTTCATCTCACTCCTTATTCTTGTGAGATTCATGCTATATTGCCACTATTAACTTTTTCGTAGTGTATGTACTGCCTGTAATTGTATTATTTGTGTAATACACTTTAATTTATGTTTATTTACATATTATTTGTATGATACCTCTTTCATGGGGTGTATGTTTCATAAGTTACCAAATTGGTAAGGGTTAATTTCACAATTTCTTTATTATCTGAGGTTGTTTATTCATAATTATCTGCTAGGACATGTTTATCATCCACATCCATGTTTCATAAAAATGTCTTTCAAAAAATTTTAACTATTTAATAGACAATGGGTTAAATCCATTTATATCTTTATTTGACCTTATACATTTTTGAAAGGAATCTTTTCGTCGTTTTCTAAACAAGTTACTTTTTGACCTTTTCGACAAATCTAAGTTAAGAGTGTTTTTTTAACTTATGCGGTAGGTGTGGTTATTCTCCACCGTTATTACACCTTTAAAGCTTCCCGTACAAGCTTATAATGATATTCTCAAAATAATGGTTTTCTATAAAATTATATGATTTTGAAATGATTTCAAAAAAGGCATATTTCTCTAAAATAGTTTTCATTTCATCTAGGTCGACATCTGTTGATGGAGTTTAAGCTTATTTGAAGTTGATTTATTATGAAACAAAACTTATGTATTGTATTGAAGGTTTTGTGATATGTTTTAATGTGGATGAGTTATGTTTATGTCATTCATGGTTTATGGTTAAAGTATTGAGATTTATTATGTTATTTTTAATACAAATGTTTATGTTACATCTCAACATTTTCTTAAGAAGAATGTGTTGAACAAGTATGTTCCAGGTTGGGGACCGGTAAAAGTAATCCCTCTGGGTTGGTGTCCGGTTTTTAGAGGCACTCCGGGTTGGTGTCTGGTTATTAGAGGCACTCCGGGTTGGATTCCGGTTATAGAGGCTCTCTGGGTTGGGATCCGGTTACAGTTATCCCTTAGGTCTTGGCAAGTGGCCTTGAAAGAAAAATTAAAGTTTGGCATTATGAATTCCCTCATTATAAAATTAGTTATTACATGTGGTTATTTTATTAGTAGAATATCCATGTGCATGTTTATAGTGTAATGATTGATTTATTTTTACCATGTTCTGTTCAAATTTATGTTTAAAAAGGCTGTTGTTTTTATTACACCTCTTGCCTTAAATGTTTATAGCTTCTGTAAAATTATTTACCCTTATTGAGCATTTGACTTCACCCTTTTTATGTTTTATTTTTCCTAGGATCCCAAGAAGTGTTTTATGATTATGATGCAGGGTTAAGCTAAGGGAACAATGGCATTCTCAAAGGATTATTTATGTTTTCTTGTATTTTAGAAAGTGTAATGTAATGTTCATGTATGTAATCTATTTTCCAAGGCTGCTAAACTGATCGGGCCTTCAGGACTTGATTCCTTGTAATCATACCAATGTATTAAAATAATGCACCGACTCTGGGTAACTAGGGTCAGGGCATTACAGTTGGTATCAGAGGATGTTTAGCAATAAACTCGGAAGCTAGATTTAGAAAAACTCTGATTAGAGCACACAGACCTAAGATAGACATTGAGGATTAGTATAGAAGAGTTTCCTATAATTTTGGTATTGTAGAGATTTTGTAAGTTTTCAGAGCAGTACATCCCTATCTGGATACGACCAGTTAGAGGCAGCTCTGGCACAGATGTACCTAGGGGTAAAACCCAAAAACACCACATTGAGCTAGACTCGAATGGGAACAGGTGTACAACAACGATCCTTGTTGCACTGTTGGTTACGACACTCCCGGGGGATATGCTTAGGATAATTCTCATTTTCTTTACAAACCATTATGAAGGGTTTATGAGTATTTAATTCCACAAAGAAGACATTTTTATGATTATGGATTAAATCCATAAATTGTTTAATTTATGTTAAGTGTTTAAAAAGTTTGGGATTAGGTATTTCTATTCATAAACTAATCTACAGTATGCCATTGTTTAGAAATGGTGCCCAATAGATGGAATGAGAACTCCAGCAATACGCATGATCCAATTAGTAAGAAAGATCAAATATTTCATGGTCTTATGTGATAATTTTGAAGGGAAATAGTCTCCCATGTATTATCATCATATGAATAAATAGTATCATGTGTTGATAAGATAAGTAAAGAAGTTTCGGAGTCCTATGGATTTGATGGGAAGCCAGAGAAGGAAAGGATGGTA
Organism: Viscum album; assembly: GCA_963277665.1. NCBI lineage: Eukaryota > Viridiplantae > Streptophyta > Magnoliopsida > Santalales > Viscaceae > Viscum > Viscum album. The sequence goes on from OY728145.1 coordinate 515,067,777, forward strand.
GAGAGAATGAAAGATAAAGGGAAGAAGGTAAAGAAGGATTTACCCATATGTGATAACTATGGAAAGAATCAACTTGGAAAATTCTTGAAGGGAATATGTGTATGTTTTAATTATAGAGAAAAAGGACAACAAGTACGTGACTACAGGGGTAAGAAAAAGGTTTCAAATGTACAATGATTCATCTGAAAGGAGTTTGGACACTACACGAACCAATGTCCATGTCGACAAACTATTCCGAAAATAATTCTATTGGATAATAATCATGTTATGATACTACCACAGATGAAGAGGAATGACTAGTGTTCTTATGTTGTTATTTTGGAATTATTTTATTGAAGTCTTGTATCAATGATGTACTGGAAATAAATAAGGATTGTACTACATTACTATTTTAGTGAGGATTTGAGATTTTATGGTACTAAGAAAAGTGACTCTACAACAAGTTAAACTTGTCGGAAATTACATGTTTGAAGGAAAGTTAAACCTTAATATGATCCTAATATTGAGGTACTAATTTTGGAATAAGATATGGTTGATTTGGGTATATTATATTTGATATTCTTGACTACCTTGAAACTGATTAATTATTTGTATATTCCATCATTGTTGGAATTTACAAAATTTTTGTATTGACGAAGTATATCCAGTATTCTATAAGGAATAACGGAGCATGAATGTAATAAATAAGGTTTTATGGTAATTCAGGATGATTCAGTGTTTTAAAAAAATACATGATGAAGGTATTCATATGTTATTACATGGTAAAAAGGATCTACATTTTGTTTTCCATCCATATAAATTTTTGACTGAGATTTTGGACAGAAGTGTTTTGGATAAGTATAATGGTTGGAACAGATTATATTTTACATTGGATACTATTGTTAATGTTATTTTTGGATATTTATAAAAAGCAAAACACACAGACCGTGTGACAACCCATCGTGTCGGACAAAGCTGTGGGAATTGAACCCACAACCATTGTGTGATTGGGATTTATTGCCAACCACTGGACTACATGAAGTCCATTGAGTATATAATTTAGTTTTTTTTAACTTCTGATAGATGAATTATAAATTTATTTTTGGAACCCTAAACGGTTATGATAAATAGAATATTTTTGAGTTCAATTACCTTTTGGAGTGAAAGATGGGTTTGTGGTAAACATTTTGTAAGGAATGAATTTCTACATAAAGATTAAGTATATTTCCTTACATTATTAGTAAATCTCATAAATAAATTCTTCAACATTATGAAAGGTAACTTAAAAAAACGTTGTCAGTTAAGTTTTCCTACTGGGAAGTCAAAGATCGTTTAACCAATCACAAGTTTGTGATTTTCTTGTAGTTAACTTCCTCATAATCCTATTTTCTGCAACTCTCCATCAGACTTTTATGGTTTGTTTCTCCTCCATATCCTTGTGTTCATAGAATCCTAGTATGGGCTATCTCAGGTGTCCTTTGTACTTCTCTTTCTTTCTTTTAAAGTAATATTTTTATTAACCCTATTTCTGATGTGGGTTTTCCAAAAAGGTATTTTCTATTTTTAACCTTTTATTTTTGAAATTGAGAGGATGCAATTTATTGAATGAGGGGAGAATTTAACACCCCATTCTTCCACAATATGCTTCTCTTTGAATAATGTAATAGCGTGTGTTGTACGCAACACTGAGTTCAAGCGCACCACGACTTACCAAACTAGCCGTTCAAAAGCGGTTCTGAATAGTATTAATTGAATTTTAAATTTTATATTATCCATATAATTTTAGAATACATATTATGATTTTCTAAAACATAATTTATGAACAAATTCATTCTTTTTCTGATAAAAGAAGTATTTTTCATAAAATACAATTTTACCGCCTTTTAATGGAGAAGCCTTTTAAAATCGAATATTTGAAAATTTTATATATTCAATTTGTCAACATTAACTTCTTATTTAGAATCAAGAAATAATAATTTAGTTTCAAAAAAAATTTGGTACTTTTCTAATAACTTTCATATTTTGATGAATAGTGAAAATTAATAAATTTTAATTCAAAACAACTTTTTTAAGAGAAATAATTAATAGTGATAGATTATGAATTTGAGTGATTTTAAATTATAATTTGATTATAATTTTACCATTTAATCCAATTTTGTACATTGGACATAATTTCATATTTAAACAGGACATAAAAAAGTGTCAATCTTTTGATAGTTATTATTTGTTAAAAAAACGCTTATTGTTTCGAAAACGGGAATTAATTTTAAATTCATTTCTTCTGGTTATGTGTCTTGAATTTATAAAAATGGATTCCATATTTTGAATCAGGAGGTCCAAATTTTTTAAATAGGTAACTTTTATTTTTAGACATTTTGAATAATTACTTCAGTAAATATTTTATTTACCACGGTTAAAGGGTAAATCCTGTAAATAAGGGTAAAAAATAATATTATAATAATACTAAATTACTCTAAAACATGTCCTAACCCTATTGGATAATACATGTCCGACCATTGGCATCTTTGGGTGAATTTGGGGACCCCTTGGAGCCACTTGTAAGTGATAATGACACTTTATATTAATTAAGTTAATGTAAATACAAAAATTACATAAGCATATATATTTTACAAAAACAATTTTAACATAGGGATATATATGTTATCGTTTCGAGTATAAATATTAATTATAAAGCTAAAACGATTTCCTACATCATGGTATTTTATTTATAATTTTTAGATATTGAATAATTAAATATATTTCTGACACAATAATGATGCACTATTTTCTTTATTAATGAATGAATCAAATAATTGGTATTATAAATGTTAAAATAAATATAATTTTAATGTTTTTATGATATCCTCGAATTTTATTGGCTATTATGTCATGTTACGATTTTTGATGTGAATTTAGGTTAAATTAATAATGTTTTTAATACTTTAACAAAAATCAATTATTGAATAGTGTCAAAATTGACATAAATTGGTTTTTAAAACAAACATTATATTATTAATTTATATTATATTCCTAAAAATATAGGGTTCAGCCAGAGTACTTATATCATGATATATGTATCATTAATGGACCACTTGGGGGCCTCTTGGGTTTATATAGTATGTTTATTAACTATATAATATAAAAATACAAAGTGACATGGTAAATGTCAATCTAATTAACTAAGAGTTAAAACTAAACGATAAGGTTAATATAATGACCCAAACCTATATAAAATCTATTGGTTAAAAGGATTTAGACCCATACCCGATTTAGGCTTTTAATAATCCACTTTGGAGCCATTCAAAATCAAATAAGAATTTATTATAAATTTATACTTTATGTTTTTCCTAAAGAGCCCCTCCTCCCCCTTATAAAAGGACACCACTTCAAAACAATTATTCACACCTTCAAAGCCATTTGGTTCAGCCAAACCCTGACCAAATATTCTCTCAACTTCCCTCACTTCAACATAGAGGCATTATTTTGTTCATTAATCCATACTAAGGATCCCTTTTGATCAAATCAAAAGGAATAACCCGAATAAGAGGTAATGATTTCACCACGCTCTTTCAAGTTCCTTTCTTCTTCAACATCTTCTTTATTTTTTATTTACATTTTAAAATAATAATTCCAGTATATTCTATATAATGTGATGTTATTATAAATATGGTACAACCATATTCCGTATTCTATCCATTCTTTGAATGACATGTCACCATACGTGCATACGTACGGCCTACCGTCTCCACGTCGTGGTGTAATTGTTATTCAATAAATTATTATTTAGATGGGTATAATAATGATGTTCAATTCATGTAAATAATAAATATAACATAATAATGATTCTGTATATATGATATATAATTCAATTATATATTATTTTAATATCAAAAGAATGATATCATCGCTCGTGCGTACGTACGGACTACCGTCTCCACGAATGTGATGAGATTCATTCTCCATCATATCCATTCAAGTATAATTCTCATGTGATGATTAAAATTAATTTTTAAAGACTTTATATCAATATATATATGAATAAGTTACAACATATCCATAACAAACACATCTTATGTAACAGAACATATAAAAGAAAATGAGTAATTTAACACCCGAAATGAAGATAATACTAAGATATTATTAAGAAAGAAATGCTAAAAGATCATATATGATATCATATTAATCTATATGATTCTTGTATAATTTAATAAAAATTATTTTACCATTATAAAGGAGGTTAAACTACCCCCCAACCAAGTAAAAGTAAAAGTTAAGGGGTTTTCATCTCACTCTTTATTCCCGTGAGATTAATGTTATATTGCCACTATTACCTTTTGTGTGGTGTATGTACTACCCATAATTGTATTCTTTGTGTAATACATTTTAATTTATGTTTATTTACATATTCATTGTATGATACCTCTTTCATGGGGTGTATGTTTCTTATGTTACCAAATTTGTAAGTGTTAATTTCATAATCTCTTTATTATCCGAGTTTTTTTATTCGTAATTATCTACTGGGATATCTTTATCATTCACATCCATGTTTCTTAAAAATATCTTTCAAAACATTTATAATATTTAATGGACAATGGGTTAAAATAATTTATATTATTATTTGACCTTATACGTTTTTAAAGGAATCTTTCCGTCATTTTCCAAGCAAGTTACTTTTTGACCTTTTCGACAAAACTATGGTAAGAATGTTTTTCTTAACTTATACGACAGGTGCGGTTATTCTCCGCCATTATTACAACATTGAAGATTCCATTACAATATTATAAGAATATTTTTAAAATAATTATTTTGTATATAATTATATTATTTTTAAATGATTTCAAAAAAGAAATATTTCTCTCAAATAGTTTTGATTTCATCTTTGAGAACATCCATTGATTGATTTTATGCTTATTTGAAGTTGATTTATTTTGATACAAAACGTCTGTATTGTATTGAAGGTTTTGTGATATGTTTGACTATGGATGAGTTATTTTAATGTCATTCATGGTATATGGTTAATGTATTGACTTTTTTAAGTTAGTTTTAATACGAATGTTTAAGTTACATATCAAACTTTTCTTAAGATGAATGTGTGGGACTAGTATGTTCTGGGTTGGGGACCGTTAAAATTAAGCCCTCCGGGTTGGTGTCCATTTATTAGAGGCACTTCGGGTTGGTTTTCGGTTATTAGAGGCACTCTGGGTTGGAGTCCGGTTATAGAGGATCTCCGAGTTGGGTTCCGGTTATAGTTAGACCTTAGGTCTTGGCACGAGGCCTTGACACAGAAATTAAAGTTCAGCATTATGCATTCACCCATTATGAAATTAGTTGTTACATGTGATTATTTGATTAGTAGAATATCCATGTGCATGTTTATAACGTACTGATTGATTTATTTTTACCATGTTATGTTAAAATTTATTTTTAAAAAGGCTGTTGTTTTTATTACACAACATGCTATAAAATTTTATAGCTTCCACTAAATTATTTACCCTTACTGAGCATCTATGCTCACCCCTTTTTATGTTGTATTTTTCCAAGGATCCCAAGAGGTGTTTTCTGATTAAGATGCAGGGTTAAGCTAAGGGAACAATGGCGTTCTCAAAGGATTATGTTTGCTGTGTTGTATGTTAGAATGTGTAATGTAATGTTCATGTATGTAATCTATTTTCCAAGACTGCTAAACTAATCGGTCCTTCCAGACATGATTCCTTGTAATCATAAAAATGTATTAAAATAATTCACCGACTCTGGGTAACTAGGGTCAGGGCGTTAAATCGGATATCATCACTGAGTAAACCTCACTGAAACAACATGAACACCAAACTCCTCGGATAGAGGATCGCTCCTAGGGTCTGCTAGGGGATACCAGAACCCACACTCATTTACGATGATGTCATAGATAGGGGATCACTCCTAGGGTCCGACATGGGATACCACAACACGATCTAGAATTCTTAGATATCACAGATAGGGGACCACTCCAAGGATCCGCTGGGGGATACCACAGCCCGATCTGAAATTCGTAGATCTCACGGATAGGGGATCACTCCCAGGATCTTCTGGGGGATACAACAACCCAATCGGGCACAAGACAGAAACACGTCAGTCAGATATAGGATTTTCACCAATGTAAAGGTGGTCACGACAATACCGGAACCCTATCAGGTATAACTCGTGATGTAGGGGATTGAACCGACAATGCAACAACCCTACTGAAACGACGCGCTGAGTAGGGGATCATATAACCAACGATACCACAACTCTATTGTAAACGACATTATTATTAGGGGATCTTATAACCAACGATGCCACAACCCTACAGAGTACGATCCACAATGTAGGGGATCCTATGCCCAATGATGCCACAAACCCTACGAGTTTAACCTGCTATATTGGGGATCGCCGCCCCTGGATAAGCCGTCACAACGATACCAAGAACCCGATCTTGGTAAATGATGCTAGATGATACCGCTCCATGCGCACCAGAGGGATTACACAACTCCAATAGATTAAACATCTAATCAAGAGGATCATAAACCTATACTATGGTTGTGATGTCGCGTGAACCCTTGTTGGAATGAACCAAGGGAGTACCCTCAACCACTGCTGGTCCAAACATCACTAACCCGACCGACCTATCACAATGCCACCCCACGCACCTCCAAGGTCGATACCCAGGCCACCATCACAATCTAAATGGAAAAACACACAGGATAGGCTGTTTACTCTCCCGAAACGGACTACCGGTGAAAAAGGTACTATTCACCATAACCAACCTAGGAGGGGCCCACAACAAAATCTTGAAACTCGTCAATTGGATCACACCATTGAAATCCCCTCATAAAAACACACGGGAACGACTACTCGTTCGTCCAAAATAAACACCCAGTAGAAAGGTTGTGTTTCTCTGAAAACACAAAAACCCGACCTTATGGGTCCCACGCCCTGTTTTTGGTTAGAACACCCAAAACCCATCATGAAAAGTCCACCATACCATCAGGGTATCAACGAAACTGAAAAAATGTCAATCAGACGCTCCGGGTAGAATATACAACGACTCGAAGTCAAATAATAATATAATATCATTATTTTAATTGATGTTTCTAGAACACTGGCCACAATCCCGAACATCAGAACCCCCAAACCCACACCGTAGCGTTCGTCTCATTTCCTGGGTCACGTCTCCATAGATGGCACACGATTTGGATCTCTAGAGAGCAAGATACTGTAGGACCCCGGGACACCCTGAGATGGGAGGGGTGAATCAGGGTGTCCACTTATTCTTTTAAACTGATGGATCTTGTTCCCACGTTAGTAGTTACTAGTTTGACCTGTATGATGGATATGAGAATCAATAAACATTCACATGAAATGAGAAAACACATATTTTTTTACATGGTTCACTACTAAGAGCTACGTCCAAGGAGCATACGCCGACAGGTTTTCGGTCATACCAAATTCAACTATTCATCACTAGTTGTCGATTACAAATATTCTAGAATAGTCACTCTATCCCAGGCTCACTTCCTTTACAATTGTTCCGGGATAACCCACCATGTCACTCTGGTAACTTCTGTTGATTCCTCGTAGCTCACTACCCTTGGTGAAGTATCTATTAGTTTATAGACATGAATGTCTCCTCAATAGATTTGCATTGAAGGATTTTCCTCTACTTAGCATGAGACTCTACTTTAATCGATGTGCATTGATGATGCACTTGTACACACTGAACCACTGAACCATATATCTAGAACTTTCAAACAAGTTTCACTAACAATTATTTGAAACACCAACCCTTTGTGCGTAAGACTTTTCTATTGCATGAAATATTTTCATTTCACAAGGAAATATATTTCGCACAACAACACCCATTTTCGCGCAACTGAAACGTTTACACATCGCCTCAATTTTTACGCGTAGCTCTGCCTTTTTCTCACATCCCATAGCTTTTTGCGCAACTCATTTTTTTTCACGCAAACCAGAATACTTCGCGCAACATATAATTTTTTTCACGACCCTGAATTTTTCACACAGCTCATAATTTTTCATGCAAGCCCCTTTACACGAACCATTTACACGCATCAGACCTCAGATCTTCTCTAAGTCTTCTACCATACGGAATGAGGGGGTCACCTCTTATTTATAGGGGTCTTAGACCCCCATGCACAAAACCCATTGTGTCATGAAAAAACTCTCATTTGGAGCGTAATATTTCAAGCAGATACAATTTTTCGTGCACATCTCCAGATTTTTCACGCAACCCATGCCTCTTCCATTTTCGACTTTTTGATTCTGAAACACAATTTGTGCGGAAATCCTCGATGCACTTTTTCTTACACTATGCTATTTTTCATGCACCAATTCATCTTTGTGCACACCTCCTTTTACCAACAATTCATATCTTCATTTTCTGATTTTGAGGCCCAAAAATTAGGCATACACTAGGAAACGTCACCATGTTCAATAATGTTGTCTGCTAGAACTGTATGATCATTTCATTGGCACACATTCTGAACTTCCACTGAGGATTGACAACAAAAACAAACCATACTCCAATTCATGCATAGAATATCCATTGTTACAATAGATACAAGGGTTTTAATACCCCAGTGCACCAGAAAATGGCCAGACTGGCTGGTCCAATCGGCCGACCCTACCGCTGCCGCCACCGGCTGCTCCGGTCGGCAGACCACGCCACCGAGGCATGGCACATCGCACCGGAGACCACCCTCGTGGGGTCACCGCTAATTGTCGGTTGGACTGCATCCCTATGGGGGTCCGATTTCTCAACTGCAGCCTGCCGCTGGCCTCCATCGGCGCTGCCATTCTGGTGTTGCGTTGGCGGACCATCTAAAGGCCGTAGGGGGCACCCCGGGGGTCCAAACGCACATCAGAAGGCATCTGCACGCCCCCCGGGACCAGATCTACACATATGTAGGCTCAAAACTGCGAAAAACCAACCAAATCAGGATGCATAATTTTAAAACTCAAACTGCCTACCTGTTGGTGGATAGCCGAAGCTTTGGGTGCAGAACGACTCCCACGATGCCCTGATGCTCGATCTGTTGATGATTGATGCTGAAAATTGTCATCCATTGCTCGATTCGGGGAATAATGGAGGTAGGGGAGGGTGGGTTTCACCGCGTGATGATAGGAGTTGGGGGGATGATTGATTTTCCATTATATTTTTAATAAAAAAAACTTCACTTCACGTCCCCGCCAACACGCCTCCGACTCGGCACCCGAAGCCGACTAAAATTATGTCTCTCCTTGGGTAAATATGGAATTCTGAACTCAACAGTGTACTCAGAGATTCGATCCGAGACTCTGTTCAGAATTTATTCGAGTCGACACTCATAAATAAACTTTTTCCAATTATTTACGAAAACGGCCCTGGTGGCTTTTCTCATAGCAGGCCCGCACCCGCAAGGTTTACACCCCGCCTAGGGTAAATGGAACTCTCCAGATGCAACTGTGCCCTTATATTCTCATTTTGAGCATCCATTTAAGAGATACCACACCCCTTCCACGTGTATAGTAGAAAAATAGTTAATATTTATTATAAAATTTATTCTGGGCAAATCGGGCCTCAGAATCGCACGTCGTCTTCACGCCGAGCTATAAAATTTTTCATAGAATATTCCAATGAATGACAGGTCCAAAACCGAGTCACTACAACAAAATTCAACAAAACGTCTATTTATAAACTAAGGTGAATTTTTTTTGAAAACCAAGTTTACCTTCCTCAAACATTAAAAAATGATAAATTTAAACAGTATAGAATTTATGGAGACACAGTTGAATTGGTAATATTTTATTATTCAAATTCACATAAACTATTATCACCTGGAAGACACTTTGTCCCACCAAGGAACATTCTCCAACCTCTTCCTTGAAAATTGGTGATCAACATGATTTCCTATAAAACACCTCAAAAGGTTTAATCTTAATTGTATTTAAATAATAGTTATGATAATAAAACTAAACTATGGTTATATAATATGTGATATACCATTCCCGGATACCACTTAAATGGTTCCCCAAGCCCATTGGTACACATGCCATCATTGACATCTCTTAGAACACCAGAGGCTTCCAGCTAGTAGTGAGGGCATATGGTGTGTTTGTAAGGAGACTATGCTCACATTAGTATAGTATAGAATAGTTGAAGGATATAAATAGTAGTGAGAAACAGAAGTGATATATATAAAAATCTGAATCAAACTGATGCAATAGATAAATGAGAATAACAATAACTGTCTCAACCAGAACAATGATGATGTAATGTCATGTCACTATAAAACTAGACAACTTGGATACAATACAATTGGAATAAAATGTTACAAAAAGTAAAATAAAATAAATACTACTCCAAGCATTCCAATATCCAACCCAGTCATCGGCTATTAGTCTTCATCATATCAGAAAAAATCAAGTGTTTGAAGAAGTATGATTCCCTTTGTTAACACATTTGGTCATGAAATCTACTCCAGGTACCAAATAGTGACCGAAGAGGGCATGAGATAAATCTTAGTAGGCCACTACCCACAATATCTATAGCATATGTCCCATGTAATTGAATACAGAGGTGTGTAGGAATTCAATAATATAGTAAATAAAGAACTAAAATGAAACTAAATACCCTAGTACCTACTTTGTCCCTCGACTGGTGTCTGAACATGTTAAAAGTTCATTAATTATTTAAATACCAAATAATGTTAATAATTCATGTGAGTAATAGCCAACACTAACATCACCTCATTATAGTATATGTAGTGAAGGTCCCAGGACATAACAAAGAAACCTAAAAATGATATATAGCAAGTGATTTCTTGGGTAATAACAAAGGTAATTCAGATCTCAAAGAACACTAACTAAGTAATATCTAAGTATATATATGGGGTAAGGGTGCAATCCATGGAGATAAATCCTAGGAATTCCATAATAAGGCTTCTACCAAGTCCTTGGTGATCGACCAAGGTAAAATTGGTCTAAGAAATGATAATTACCTATGTGATTTAACCATGGTACCAACTAGTCAATTCTAGAACAAAGGAGTGTATATGATGTATCATATAATAATGTAATGGATCCAAAGGTAGTATACCTGCCATCCAAGGTATAGAAAATAACTGGAGTCTAGGTGGGTTTCAACCTAAGAAAACCACATCCCTGTATCAAAATGGGGTTCTAGAGTCCCAAGGTATTCTTCTTTTAGAATCCAAGGCAATATCAAGTCAGTATATTTCTATTTGATATTTCAATCATGAAATAATTAATTGGGTTCAAGACTTTTTTCAATTAGTTTGTATATGTAAAGTATCATTGTAACATTTTATTCATTGGTTCATGAATTGTATTCCATTAGTCTGGATAGGCCAGGTAGCATTGATACCATTTAATCAAGTATTAATTATTTATAAATGAATATTCAATTATTTTGGTTCACTCTTCAACCTTCCTTCAATATTTCATGTTGTGGAACTATCATGTAACCTTTATTCAATCTCATTATATAAGTCCAAGTTATATACTAAGTATACCTTCCATTTCACATTTCACATTTATTAATCAATTGGATATACTTACCTTCGGCGGGTAAGTTTTGAGCATACATGGTACATGTAGTTATGATGTTCTCATAAATAACAATACATTTATTATAGGAAGGCTCAACCTTAGGAAGTTTATGTGAAGGCACGTATGAATGGTGGCTCAAACATGCCAAAAAACTAAAACCCAAATATGGAATTACCATCGACATGGGGTAGATTGTGTTGTAGCTGTAATTGCTAACAAGTAATCACATATTTGGAACGAACATAACCATATGATTCTAACATGTATAATCATTCCTTGAAAATTTCATAAACGAATTATGATTAAATTGGCAGGCACCACATTGATATTCAAAAATCACAATCCTTAAGGATGAGTTATAGACCACCCACCATACACTTTTATTACTATCCTCTACCGGTATCGGCCCTTGGTTTTCATAGTATTTGTGTAGATCTATGAATAAATGAAAACCACTCACATGAAGATATCTAGGATGATAGAAAGAGTGAAGAATAATGACTAAAACGGACTTGAGTACTTACCATTGCGCATCCAATGTGATGAACAAAAGATATGTTGGAAGCTGGATGAAGGAGGTCTCTTGATCCGTTGATTAGGTCTTGAAAAGATCAAAATGGTGAAAATGGAGGAAAATACCACTTTTTTATGAGTTGGGGAAGAGGATGGAGGTTAATTATAACATTAAAGGAAAAATACTATTTACCCATAAAATACCCTATTCATGGTTTATCTACCTGGTTTGACAAACCATGTGGCAACCATGGATGGGTACGTGAGGAAAATTAGCATTAACAGGGTTAGGCCATAGGGCCATGTGCCAATCGTGCAATGTGGATCTATCTGAAAAAACACAGACTACATTATTTTCCAAACTGTGGGGAATTCATTCATGGTTTAATATAAACCGTGCGCCAAGCGTATTTTTCCAAAAAAAAAAAGATGGGTTACGGGCTCTGAAAAATACACATGAACCCTCAAATCCTTTAAAAAATCATTAGAAATCCATATATGGTGAAAAGTAAAGATTTAGACAGAAAATTAAAGGATCCATACCTGAGTGAACATCTGGGGTTCATACAGTCCTCCCCCATTAAAAGAACATGCTGGTGAGTTCCTCTTACAAGGGTAAAGAAACATTATTTGGGAATAATTCTGACCACAGATCCTGTACATCAGCTTCTTACTCCCAAGTATCATCTTGTACATAACCATGCTCTAGACATGGTGGGCCTTAATCTTACAGTCTTACCTCTAAGAGTGCCACTTGATGCACAACCCATTTTACCTTATCCGGGAACTGATGAACAAGTTTGTGATAGTTTCCTACCTATGATGCAGTCCATGCATGGTGCTCCCTAGGATGCACCACTGATGACTGATCTAACCCGTGAGTTCCAACAACAACATCCTCCAATGTTTTGAGGGGATAGAGGCTCTCAGTTAGCTGAGTTACTGATAGAGACCACACTATCTATCATTGATCATCTGGAAACACATCTAGAGTTGACATTCAATCTTGATATATACATGCTTCACGATTCGAACAAGAATTAGTGGGATGTTGTTACCTATGATTTTCATCATTACGGCATGTCATGGGTTTATTCCCTAACTGCATTCTATGATTAGTTCATTTCTTAGTCACTGAGACATGACCAATCTAGAGATTTCATGCATCTCGATCAAGGATCTCTGTTAGTTATGGAATATTCAGCACATTATACAACCTAGGCCCCTAATGCTAGCCGGCAGCTTCTGGAATTTAGGTAAATGCACTTGGGGAAATGTGACCCACAATGCTTGGGGCACCCGTTAGGTGGAATCTGGGTCCAAAACCTCATGAATTGGTGTAAGAGTTATCATGTAATAATGTAAAGGACTCTATGATAGTATATCAAGTATCCAAGGAATAGAAAAGAACTAGATTCTAAGTGGGTTTCAATCTATGTAAACTGCATACTTGTATTTTAATAGGGAACCTCAGTCCCAAGGAATTCTTTACTCAAAATACAAGGTAATCTCAAGTCATTTAATTCCTATTTGATATCGCCTGCCTGAATAACCCGAATGCCTCATTTTTAGTGATTTTTTGATAACCCCTCTTTCAAGGGATGATAGGGAACCCTTAAAAGGCATGTAGTCTCAGATATTACATGATATCATAATCATGTAATCATTCATTAAGATCAAGACATAACATCCATTAGTTTAGAGAGAACAATTATCATTGAATCTATTTATTCATTAGTTGTAGCCTTATCATTAATTACTATAGATAGGCCATGTAGCATTGAAAACATTTAATCATTTTTTAATTATCCAATATGTCATATTTAATTATTTATGTGCACTCCTCTATATTACATCAATGTGGAAATGGGTTCTACATATTTTTAAATATTATTCAATCTCATTGGATATGGGCACGTAATATACATATTATTCTTTCCATAGCACATCTCACATTTAATAATGAATTTGAAGAAATTACCTTATGTGGGTAAAGTGTTAAGTATATAGGGTATATGACAATATGTAATTTTCATTAATAATAAGTCATTTATTATCATAAGACCTACCTTCAGGAAGTTCAAGCAAATGCACACCAGAATGGTGGCTCAAACATTCTAAAATAGTAAAACCCAAATTTCACATAACATTTAATAGGGGAATAGAGTTGTGGGTGTAACCACTTAAATATAATAACATATTTTGATTGACTATAACTATAAGATTCTAAAAAGTATAATCATGGAATGTTAATTTAAAAAACGTCTCTCGATGAAATCGATAGGCCCCACACTAATATTCAAAAATCAATGAACTGTATAGATGAGTTATAGAAAAACCACCTTAGGCTGGTACGAATCTCCTCCAACTGTATCCTCCCTTTATTTTTCTTTTATTAAAATATATCTATAAAATGGTAAAAAACACTCACCAGATGATATCTAGGTTGAGGGAAATATATAAGAAGAATGTCTAAAAGACACGAGTACTTACCGTTGCACATCAAATGTGATGAACCAAAGTTTGATCGGAAGTTGGATTATGGATATCTCTTGATCCCCTAATTAGGTATTCATAACGGTTCATATGGGTAAAAATGGACCATGTTACCACAAGTTTCCAAGTCGGGGAAGAGGAGGGAGTATAATTATATTATTAAGAGAAAAAAGGAAAATTTATCCTTAAAATAGATTGTTCATGATTTGTCAGCACGGCTTGAAAACCCATTCGTTAACCATGCATGGGTACCTGGTAAAAAGGGGATCTCTCACAAATAGTTCACATGACCACGAGAAAACCATGAAAGGTGGATCTGTCTAAATAAACATAATCTACACAGTTTACTCTAAACCGTGCACCAATCCTGTTGTTCTGAAACTTATGTATCCTGTGTTCTGAAAAATCCTTCTACACATTTATAACTTTACAAACTCATTATGCATCAATATTAGGTAAAAAGTAATGATTCCAAATAAAACTAAAGGATCCATACATGAGTAAAATAACCAGGTACTTACATAAGATTCCCATGATCAACAAAAACCTAGTACGCATTCCTTAAGTATGTATTTAAGAATACCAATTTATCTCACATGTCAGACATTTTTTTGGAATAAAATCTCATGCTCAGCCTCAAAAAATAATCCATAACTAATTATAATACACTCAAAAATGAGATATTAATATTGGTTCCCTATCTGAAATTATTTTTAATGTTGTAGTCTGGTTTCTAAAAATCCCATTCAGATATATGTTCCCAAGATCCATTCCCGTTATTTACCCCATTGATTGGAAGTGATTCTAATGATATAGTGATTTAGTAAATAATCACTTTTTTCAAAACCTTACTACTATGAGAATGATGTATCATACTCTTGTTTTCAATGTATATATCATCCCATTTCAGAAATGGAATTTATAATCATTTGAAAAAACAAGTAGATCTCTGATGTTCCCCCATTATTCTTTCAAAAGTAAGACATTGAGAAAAAAACCACAACTAATTACCTCAGTCCTGGAAACCACTGATGATGTCTTGGGTCATGATATTTCTTGGTATCTTTAGGATTCCTTACTCAATTGTATTATAGTCCGTTAACAATGAATTAATTTCTCAAATTCAAAATAAGAACCATCATTCCTCAAAATTGCAACACATTATCAAGATATATAGACCACACACTCAAGGTATTCCAACCATAAATATTCTTAATAAATAATTATAAATATGAATCCTTATTATATTCATTTTATATTTTTAAACAATAAATGATACATACCAATCACAACCTATGAATACCAGTCTATCATATATCCCTTTATCCATGTTCATCTCAAATAAAATCACATCATGAACCATTCAGACACATATTCCATCACTGGTCGATTCTATAATTTCATTCTCAAAAACAAATGTGACACCATTCTCATTCTAAGGGGTATATTAAATATCAAAATAATATTTTTAAAGTTACTCCATCACTTATCATTTTTAAAAGTTCATATCCTTTTGGGTGAAAATATACTTCTTACTCTTATGGAATTAATACACTATAAATTGCTCTCTTATGAGACAATGGATCCATTTTTTAAGAGTATTTATCACCACCACCAATTAATGATCAAGAATTTGGATGATATTAATGAAATCCTAGATGAAAATATTCAGTAATTACATGACCTAATGTAAATATTTCATTACATGTCATTCAAAATTTATCACTACTGGAAGACAGGGCTATCCCCACGGTTCAAAACCGTGGGTATAGCCCCCAAAACCGTGGGTATAGGCTATACCCACGGTTTTGGGAACCGTGGGCTGGAATGGCGTCGGGATAGGGGGTTCGTGCTATACCCACAGTTTGTAGAAACCGTGGGAATAGAATAGCCACAGCATGGCAAGTGCGTGGCCACGCTGGCACCGCTTTGACCCCACGGTTTGAAAACCGTGGGGATATATAATCTTCAAAAACAAGAAGCCAGGGGGTTTTGAACCCCGGTCTCGCGCGCTGTGGGGCGAACACACCTTTTTATCTGGCCAACCGAGCTATTAATTTTATGTTATATCATTATATATATCAGCGCATATATACTAATATTAAATATTTTAATTTTAAAAAAAGATGCGGTGATACTGCTGCGCCCGCTGGGAATCGAACCCGCATTACTGCAAACCCGCGGCCGCGCCCCATCAAATAACCAACCGAGCTATAATTTTAATCTGTTATATTTATATACATCCTTTTATATATATTAATACGTAGTGTATAAATTCAAAAAAAATGACCCCGCCGAGACTCGAAGACAGAATCGATAACCGCGACTCACGCCGGTAACCCGGCCACGGACCAACTCAGCTCTAAGGACATTTGAAATTTATATTTTTATTTATATAAATATATTATTTTAACCATGAAAAAATACCTCCCCGCCAAATTTGTTTGGGTGTCCTGCATAATTTTCTTTTCCCGCCTTATGGCGGGAAATCTATGCCCACAGTCCTTTAAAACCGTGGGTATAGGTCTTCAAAAAAGAATACCCTAATGCCCACAGTTTTGAAGAACCATGGGTATAGGTCATCCGAAAAAATTCTCTACCCACGGTTTGGCCAAAACCGTGGGTATAGGTCATAAAAAAAGAATACCCCAATGCCCACGGTTTGGAAAACCGTGGGTATTGGTCTTTAAAAATAACCTATACCCACGGTTTTCTGAAACCGTGGGTATAGGTCCCCATATTAGTCCTATACCCACGGTTTTCAAAAACCGTGGGTATAGCCCGGTTTTCCAGTAGTGTATTTTAGGTTTGAAGTGCTAGAAAATTTTGATAAACCATTACAAATAAAAATCATTACTTTTAAAACTTATGTAAATTTTACCACTATATAAATAAATGATATATCTATATAATTTCTTCAAAATATTCTTAAAAAATTATTATCTTAAAATGAACTTCTAGTCACATCTTATGTATTACTTGTCATCATCATAAAACATTAAAATGGGGTGGCCAGAGACACTAAGTGAGTAAATAATATATCAAATGATATCTGAGAACAAGGGGGAGTCATAAATATAATAATAAAATGTCAAAAGACCTAAAATTGAAGTGAAATAACATTTATAGAAAAATAAAATCAACTAAATATTATTATTGGATAATGAATTACATTACATGGAAAAATGAATAATAATAATTATAATATAACATTTGACCACAAAATTAATGATGACAATACATTAAAAATAAGTAAAAATCATGAAAAACAAGGAATTTAATGAATATGAATTGAATTTTGATATTGTTTCAATATTTTTATACTCAGTATGGAAATGTAGAACATCCATAATAATAGAGAGTCATGCGATAAGTTCATTCTTCATCAAATTAATAGAAACAAATTTCATCAAATTATATCGTATCTCATTCATTGACATATTTTATTAATAAGATTCATGTATCTCAAATTAAAAAAAACATTAAGAAAGAATATTATGTCCCATTAATACAACATTTAATCATATCATATGATCTGAAAATGTTAGAGATACATTGGTAGGTAATATAAAAAATTTAATTCCATCAATTATATATAAGAATTCCACTTAAAATCAATCATAACCATATCATATTTAACACACGTAAGATGAATGGGTTTCTTATACAATTAAAAACATCACATAACATGAAAACAAGAAATCATAATAGATCAATACTCCCATTTTCCAGATGAAATCAAATCAAAATAATATTTATAGAGTGATCAATCCATAAACTCATTAATGGTGATACATGAGGACAAATAGAATTTAAATTAAAACAAAATCACAAAACATTTTATTAAAATATCATATAATAATTAGTTCATGAATGAAAAAGTCCTTTTTTTAAACCAAATTAATAATAATTTGAAATATAGTATCATTATAATTATATAACGTTTACAAAATGAAAATGTGTAGTGTATGATAAAACAATTAATTTTGGTGACATTTAAAACCATTTGAATATTATGAAATTGACTAGTTCAAAACTAACATCATTATAAAGATAAAAAAAATTAATATTAAATGAATAATTGGAAGAAACGATACAAATGGAGATAAAAATATTTTAATTTTCATAATGGAAATTAGTCCACTCATTATAATTTAAAGCATGTATATGCATGAAGAAGTGAATAAATTAAATTTAAATTATTCATAAAAAATATAATTTTAAAATAATAGAATCATAAATTAAGAAGACATTGATTTCAAAAAAATATTTCCAAAGAAAATAATGTGTAATAAAAAACCATATATTGGGGTATATAAATATTGAAATATAATTATCAATGAAGAGAAATTATAACACATGGGAAAATTTCAACTAATGAAACCCCTTAAATGCATTGTAACATTTAAATAAAAACACTTGAGAATTATAATATATTGATGCTATATTTTTAAACATATTTTTACATCTTTTTATGAATAATTAACCATTACATACAAACCTAGGATCATGATATCTACTGTCATTGAAAGATTTCATACATTTTTAGAAAACATGAAATGAAAATAAAAAGATCATTTATTTAATCTCTATAAAGAGCTCCTAATTTCCTTTTAGCTCTCACATATGAGAATGATAACCAATAAAATACATGGTCCAAAAGGGATGATATAAAAACTCCATTAAGGTAATAACTATAGAAATAAATCATATCACATGGGTTATATTTTATAAAATAATGAAATAAAAAGGAATGGAACAGAAATAATCATAAGGTTTAATAACAAGATGAAATTGGGATCATGTAATCGTGGAATAATTTTAATGAGGAAACAACATAAAAAATGACATAATCATAATTCAAGGCTAACTACCAAGACCATTACACCCAAAATACATTGTCTTATAAAGGAATTAGTTTTAGTCCCCATACAAACATGATGTATCCTCATACAAAACTTTATCCAATGAATTAGAGCACTATCTAGATTCACCCATCATTACATTTTCTTGAATATGTGTGTCACATGAATAATCAAGAATATGGTTTTCCCTTGGATTAAATTGGGAATCTTTATCAAGTCATAAAGAATATAAAAGGTAATATCATAATGGTATCCATCAAAGAATGGATATCAATAATAATTGGGAATTAAGAAGGTCAAATAGTAATATATCAGGATATGTGATGTGAAACAGAAGTTAAAACTTGAAAAAGAGTGTAATATAAATAGTATAAAAGAATAATTTTAGTATAGTTTAAAAAAATATTAATGGAAATTTAATGTGAAATGGTGTGATCTTTTAAATTAGACCATAAACAAACCAAGCGATATTTTCATGATAAAATTATTTCCTTTATATGAATAATGGGGTCACAAAAAATATTATGTATAGTAGTTGGAAATGGGTATGAAACTATGAAGTTCCCTTTAATTAGGCCTTCATATCTAGAGGAATTGAGAAATGAACATTATAAAAACATGTATATTACCATCAAATAATGAATAATTGAGAAAAGAACATATTATTGAAAGTATTTTTTTGAGAATTAATTTCGAATAATTAATAATTAAAATTTCTAAAATATAGAGAAATAATAACCCGAAATAAAAAATCGAGGTTCGTAGTGAATATGTTACCTTATTTCCAAAATTGATCTGCACTTGCAATTAATGTCCTATATAGTCAAATTAGATCCCTTCATTTATTAATTAAAAACCTATTATACATGTTTATTTGATTTATTATATCATTATGAAGTTCATTTTTGTCCCTTTTATGACATATAAGATTCAATTTTTTAATTTTAGGAGTGTTCATTTCATGATTCTTTGATTCCTTCCCTTGAGTTTATTTATGGGTGTTCTTGTCAAATCGAAAAAAACACCAGAATTTGAATTATAAGATATTGATCATCCTACATAATTTTTAATTGTATAATATATCATTTTTTATAGAAAAATGACAATTATTCATTAGATAAAATTTTAATGATGAACATTAGTTTATTTTGGTGGATTTTCAATCATCACCATGTAGTTTTGTTTTATTATTTAATATTATTCATACATAATGGTTCGTAAAAATTAAATAATATATGATACATATTTTATAATCTTTTTTGGTCATAAAAATTTGTATAAGAATAGAATTAAATATTATAATGGAAAATGAAAATTTATATTACCTGATGGAGGTAAATAACCACATCATGGGTGATGATTTCATTTTTAGAATAATTAGAATAGTGAAGAATTTTAATGATGGATTATTCCATTAAAACAATTATATTCCATCTTATAAATTACTATATATTTATCATTCCACTATGATATAGGGATGTGAGGATCAGATAATAGAAGAAAATAAAATGAAAATAATTTAAAAGAAAACAAGAGGATTTTATAGCTTGAACTTCTTCTCCTTGAGAGACACTTTAAGGAAATTGGGTTTTGTCTATTATAGACACAGAAGGCTACTGGATGTGGGTAGAGGAGTTTAAAAGTGATTTGGAAGATTTTTTAAAACATTAAAGGCTTTGTATGTTTTAGGAGAATAGGGGGAATGGGGTGGTATTTATCATGGAGGAGAGATGTCTTTTTTATTAATATATTCATTATATTATTATTTTGGCTCAATAGTATCAATATTAATGATTCCCATGAATAAATACAGTAATGTAAGAATGAGATTTTAAGTCATTGGAAAATTATATCATCTATGACTCAACCCTGATAAAATAAATTCATTTATTTACTTATAATGTTAAGTACCATAAATTACTATATCTCACTATTCTTCCAAAATTCAACTATTTTAAAAAAATAAAAAATTCTCACCTTATATTTTTAAACATGTATACTTCAAAAAAACCATTTTATAAATTAATTTTATAAATACGATAAATTTAATTTTAATTTATGATAATCATTTATTAAAAAAATATTGATTTTAATATTATAACATATATTGAGACAGGCTATAAAATAAATTAATGTATTATAAAAATATATTATAATCATATGAAAACTAAATATTAATTAATGAATCTAATTTATAAAAATAAATTTTCTATTAAATCATTTATTTAATTATAACATTGTAAACAAATTACATTTCAAAAAAGTAAAATATTTAATTTATCATTGTAAAGATATTTATTTAATTATTCAATGATATAAATATATTTTTTTATTCATATTATTCCAAACATTTATTCATACATTCATATATTAGGTTACTATTCTATTTGACACGTTACTATTCTTAATGGTCACATTACAATTCCAATATTCATGTTTCTCTTCCATCGGTATAGGTTCCTTAATTTCAAGAAATACCTATTATTTCATTCATTTTACAATTATAAAGGTGAATTGTGTTCACTATGTTATTATATGAGATATATACTACATGAAATAATTATTCGAATTTAATTTTTGATGATTATATTTTGGGTTGTTACATTCTTCCCCTATATTAATTTTCATCCTTCAAGTTTTGTTTTAATAGACTAAGATGAAGAAATGTGAGGATAATTTTCTTTCATCGATTCATAAATTTACAATTTTTCTTATTTTTACTTATAGTTCTTAAATAGTAACTTGAATAGGTTAGTAGTAATATTGCATAGAACCTTACCAATATAATCCAATATCATCCCTAATTTCTCTTCATATTAGAGGTCATTCTCAAGTTTTACATCCTACAAATTCAATTCATATCATGAATCTGGTATGTACTTTATCAAGAGGGGCCTATGGAATAAATAAATATACATGATTAATTCTTAGTGGATTTTTTATTCGACATGCCAAATCACAAACCTGATCAATATTATCTAAAGGTTCTATGTACCACAAACCTAGTTTTCTATTCTCCACAAATCTTATGATCCCCATCCATGGAGGTATGCATAAGAACACCGTATCTCAAACCTTTTTCTTTTGTTCCCATCAATGATTGTCTACATATCACTTATTCAACATTGGGATTCCCGAATATGTTATTGAATGACTTTCACGTTTTCAAACTATTTTTGACCATTTTATGTCATTACATATTCCATTCAGGGAATTCTCCCATCATGCTAGTGTGATGTATCTTTTCACATGAAGGGTTTAATATGGAACCATTTGGATGCTCGAGTGAAGACTATTTTAATGTGAGAACTCAATAGAGGTAGATGTTGGTCAAATCATCCCATGAAGTCCATAGAAAACACTCTTAATATGTCTCTATTTTCTAAATAGTATTCTCATATTTGACATCCATTTATGGATGATAATACTTACTGATGTTCATTGTAGGGTTTATATGTTGTTAGAGACTTTTTCAAAACATAGAGGTGAATCTCAATTCCAAATTGGATACAGTTGATAGTGGTACTTCATGAATCCTTAACACTTTTCTATTGTATATCCATGAATGTTGATCTAGTGAGATGTCTTATCGAATTGAAATAAAGTTTTCTTTCCTTGTATGATGATCTACAACAACCCATATATAATTGTATAAGGATCCACATTTTGAATTGGAATAAATTAAAACCATCTTTGAACCTTTCCAATTATGGAATGGGACGAATTTAAAACATAGGTTCATAATTTAATTCAATGTTGGATCACTTCAATGTGATGTTTTTGGACATGGGAGAAGTTATTAGAGGTTTCTGAGGTGTCTCGAAAAGTTTCTGGAGTGTCAGACCCGAAAAAACATGGTTTTGAATAGTTTTCGATGGTTCATGGTTTATTAAAATTCATAAAGCCAGCTTTAGAATATTGTGTGGCTTAGTGAGGCTAATATAGAGGCGTTATGCATGACCGGTTGATGTTTTGAGTTAGTACCTCATCATTCATCATTGCACATTCTGCACATGGTTAGGAA
Source organism: Viscum album (assembly GCA_963277665.1). Lineage (NCBI taxonomy): Eukaryota > Viridiplantae > Streptophyta > Magnoliopsida > Santalales > Viscaceae > Viscum > Viscum album. The sequence continues at coordinate 515,091,237 of OY728145.1, forward strand.
AATTGTTTGAGAGAAACCATGCGATGGGAGTTTTCAATATTGAGGGCATCACATGATTGGCACAAAATTTTCCATACCATTTAGCTTAAACTATGCAGTGTGTTTTAATGTTTTTTTTAAAATTAAAATAAAATAATATAAAATTGAATATAATCATATACTCACCCCTCTCTCACCTTACCCGTACGATGCACCCCAAGGGGGTTTCCCTCTTGATGTGTGTGACCCCATGCTTTCTTGAGGTCCCTCATCTTCGATTTATTCCACTACTTCTCATGATTTATTCTTCGAATATACAAGGTAAGACCTTCCACTCCTTATTTTTTCTATCCATTTCTTTCAATCCTCTGTGCTTTAAGGATCAAATAAACCCTAGGATTAGGGCTAACCAGGTTTTCAGTTTATTCTTTATATTAGAAAATGAAAATCATCTCTTGAGATTTTTTTTGCAAGTTTTGGCATTTTCCATCGAAGGTGAAGTATATTGGATTCATTTTGGTTAACCTCCAATTGTTCAAGGTGTAGTTTAATATGCTATTGGTTTTATCATATTTTATTTAAGAGGTATAATTTCTTTTGATTCTGTGATATTTAATTGTTAGTGTGTTGGACAGTTTCATGTGGTTTCGTGTTTCCGCTACCATCTGTGGTATAGATTTATTTCCACTATTCAGTTTCCCACTTATTATATGATATCTTTTTGGTGTTTAAAGGTTATTATTAAATATTGAGTTATGTATTGGACCCTTTCATATGGTTCCCACTCACTGGGTTTACGGTGAATTTCCTTCATATGAATAGGTATGTATGTATATATATATAAGCTCCTCTGTTATGTGTATATCCAACTATGGGAGTGAATATATATTTATGGGGATAGAGGGTTTATGTATATATATGAAATTCATACATAGTTTAGTGTATATGGGTACATGCATATAATCTTCTATGTATGGATCCCCTATCACATGTTAATATCCATGGGGGTGTGTGAATAGGGGATTAGTTTACTTATATGTATGCGAAGGTTCATATTCTCAATTGGGGTAGCACAATCATTGATTTAGAAAGAAAAAAGTTCCAAGAGTTTTCTTGATTCCACCCTAAGGTAGGGTCCCTTTTCCATTCCCTTCAATTTTTGTAATTCTATAATTAAATTACCTATCACATAGTTCGTAGATTTAATTAATACAACATTGTTTATTAGTCTGAATTATTCATGTGATTATGGTAATGAAATTATTATGAGGTATAATGATTTTTTAGCTGAACAAGGTCATGATTTAATAAAAAAACCCAACATGTAGGTACACTGGAATCCCGATAAAAGGGTAGTTTGTAAACTCTTGATATTTTCTTATTTAATTCATTGGTGTTATTTATACATGATGTTATAATTTTAAAAGAGATTTTATGGGCTATGGCCCATTTAGGTTTATTTTAACTAAGTAGGAACATGCCTTGATACCTTAACACTACTCCTTACACATAATCCAATGAAAAGTAGTGGTATATCATAATGATATAAATGATTTGGTCAAGAAAAGTAGAATTTGTAGAATAAAATATGAATGATGTTAAATTTCATTAATTGTAATGGTTATTATGACATTTTCTGACTCTTGTACAATATGTCAATTTTCTGAGTTTAGGAAAACTGTGGGAAATGACCATCAGTAGTATAACCCTCACCAAAGGGTATAAGTTGAAAAAATAATTTCTCCATAATGAATTTATTGACTTGTATTAAATGGTTTAGATGAAATGTCTCCTTGAAATGAGTTAAAAAATTTCTAATGACAAACATTTGAATTCATTGACACATGGTATGATTTTAAGGAAACCAATCACATGTTGATGTTTAAATTTAAATGATTATATTTTATTCCTTAAGTATACATTGGAAAAAATGAGTGTTTTTTAATAAAATATTAAGTGTTGGATAATTATTTTATATGAGAGGGACTACCGCATGTTAAGATCAGGATTACGTTTTTAACTCTACACTATTTCAACTTTATAGGTAAGCTACATGAAAGGTCCTTCATCATGCCTTATATATATAAATGTGAATAGTTTTTTGATTTATAAACAATTATGAGATATTTTGAGTGGGTAGACCGTGAGAGCTTCCATGTTGATCTTATAGAGACCATGGGAGCTATCAGAGTTTATCTTGGTGATAGACTGCAAGCGCTACCCTTAGTGATAGATACTTGTGCATTATGTACCAATCCATCCAATGGTAATATCCAATGGACCCTAAGATCCTTTAGTAGGGAGACCATGTGTGCTTCCATAATGATTTTCATGAGACCACGAGAGATCATGATGTTTAGACAAGGGGTTAGACTGGGAGATCATCTCCTAGTAATTTATTATCAGCCATTATGTATCGTTTCAGCCTGAAATATCATCCCAAGTATATGGAAATTTTGCATCCATACAGACTTGGCCCATATAGAGGGAAACTATGAATATTTATGATATTATATATATATATATATATAGTTCTCAATGAGACCCTCATCTTGGCAATGGGATAAAGCAGGTATAGTCGTCTAGCATCCCATTGGAACCTAGATAATTTTTTATTTATTTATACAGTTCTTTCTATTAAATTCTCTAAAACTGGACAATGTTCAATTTATAATCCATCATATTAGTATTGAAACTATGGGTGTCGGTCTACTAATACTTCAACTCAGAACCTATTTATATACTCATGGTACCAACATACACTTTATATATGTAGGACCTAGGTTGATTGTTGTGTTTATTTCACTTAGACTAAGGATAAAATGACTTAGATATAGCTCAGAATGATCATGAAGATCACTCAATGGGCTTTTATGTCATTTCCTTACCTTTTTATTTTATTTAAAATCATGTTTTACAATTTATGTCTTTTAGATATATATCATTACCAACACATTCATTCATTTCTTATATAAAATGGTGATGACCACTTTAATTAAATTAATTATATTATTCTTATTATTCTATGTTTTATTTTGTATTTATGGTATCCACTGTTTTCTTATATTTATATATTGTTATGAAACTATTAAATATCTAATATGAGGGTATATTATCCCTACTACCACCTATTGTGGCTGTCTCTACTAGTCAATAGCCTCTGGAATGTGGGGAGATGCGCTTGAAGACATGTGACCCACTTACACGACAATCAGTTTGATGGTAAGATGTGTTCGGACATTACAAAGTGGTATTAGAGGATTTTTCATTTCCTTGGTCTTGCTATTTTCTAATGCTAAAAAAATTATCAAGAATGTGTCGGTTTTTTATTAATAACTATTCTTGGGATAGATCACCCCATGTAATGGACATGACCAATTGTCTGAGGCTGGGATTGTTGTTCCTGATGTTTGTTATTACAATTGATATGATTTCACCTAGAGTGGTTGTTGCTTTTTTAACTGCTTATAATTTATAGACTTTATGGAATTTTACCCTTGTCCTGATATAGAATGTATGTTGAGTTTCATGCATCATATAGTCACATGGGAAATTCACATTCCATGCATACATCCATGCCATGCATTTTTGTTTTTCGTTTCTAGTTGATTTTAATATTGTTCCTTTTTTTTTTATACAATTATTTTATCTAATTTACAATGGTTTTATTGATTATTCTTCTTTTTATTCTGTATTATTATTATGTTATATGTGTTAAATTCTTGTATTGACATGATTCTTTTGGTGTATATGTGGGTTTCAAATGAATGAGAACCGATTTTTTATTGTAAGGTGTATGAGAACCTCACAACATGGAAAGGGTAACCCATACATTCGAACAATTTTTAGCATAATATTAATAAATTTTAAAGAATTAGATAAAATTTAATGGTTTTTAAATATTACATACAAATCTAAATTGGTCTTATTAAGAAGAGACAAATTCCAAAATGCAAAGTGTATGGGTGCTTTACAAGTTGGTATGTGTACACCTATATCACTGGAATGTTGTATCTAATGATGTAACATTTATAATTTAGTTTGGATTTTATTAACGGGAGATAATATTCAGTTCATTATGTGTATGGGTGCTTCATGAATTGGAAAATGGAAACCCAGATTAAATTTAATGGTATGATTAATTGTGAAAAGATTATAATTATACATGATATTTAATTATTATCTCAAATCAAGTAAATTGAAACCTCATAGGTCCCCATATATTTATTAAATGAATTTATTTTTATAATTTGAAATAAAATATTGGGATGTATATTAATGTCAAATGTTTGAAAAGGTAGATTTCTTGAACATTATGCTTTTTATGTGGGACGTTGGTTAAAAATAAAGTAATTTGTTTTTGTTTTTTTTTTGAAAAATAGTGCTTGAGGTTTTCAATTAAATATTTTATTTGTTTAACATTAAAATTTGATTAAATGAAAAGGGAATATAAATGGAAATTTTAGTTGTGTCTAGGTTTTAGACACCTGATGAATCGTATTTTATGATTCTCTTGAGTTCCCTTAGTATAGAATCACTATCATTTTCCATAGGCACTATTTTATTGAGAAATGGATTTGGTATTGGGAACTTGAGACGGTGACTTTGTGTTGGTGTGACCTAGTGTTAGGGTCGACGTTTTGAGTTTCATATGTCGATAGAAAAGATAGGTATCACCCTTTAGTTTAAAATCCCTACTAGTGTATTGATATTTTTTACACTTGGTACTATTAAGGTGTCATTATCCCTTGTAGTATGTTTAGATTTATAATGATACCCTTGTTTTGATGTGTGTTCATTATTTCTTTGTCCTTTGATATGGGTGTGGGCATTGACTTATGCTTGAATTTTATAGGTTAGACATTCCTCTCAAATGGTTGACTGTTTCTTTAATAGTTTGACCCCTTACTATTCCTCAAAATTGGGTTCCTTGGTACGTCATTTTCTAATTGAATGGTTATATAATGTAATTCATCATTGGGTTAGATCTCTTGTAGTATAGAGTATGGTTGTCGGTCATCTCCGCATTAGGTTTACCAGGTTGTTAATGAATATGTTTTTCTTAATGATCGAAAGTATGTTCTAGAGACTTGGGTGTTTGGAAATAAATTTCCCATTAGTTTTGAATTATTTAAATCCATAGATGTTGTGATTGGATAGAAAATGGTGATGCACTGATAGGAGAATCAGAGTTCCTTCTTTAATGTCAACCAAATGTGGTTCGATTGATCTTTTCTCCAGTATTCAGTTATGGATGATTAGAAGTTTTTTCAATTCTTTTAGTGAACTCATGTTTAGTAAAAAGCATATATCCATTCTTTTAATTATCCTTGATTCACTAAGAGAGAATAGGTCTTACATTTTACTAAATATTTGAATGTTGTTGAGCTTTTTGGGTGGTTCACTTCCGATGTTACATGTTGAATGTGTGGTATCATTTGTTTTTTGATCACATGATATAAAAATAAGTTGGGTAGGGAATTTAGTGAGCACGTTCATTGTAAAAGTAGAATTCTGTTTGAAAGTGCATCAAAGTTCAGTTATAAAACACATACCATCCACGATGGGCCTCTTCTTGATTTGTTAGAAAGCAGGCTTGACTCCTTCCTCTCTTTATTAATGGTTACAGTCTATGAAAGACCTTATTTTATCATGTTGTATTGTAAAGATGAGTATGGAATGTGTCTTCTATGGTGTTTCATGAAAATCTAGGTCAACTTGGGTTTTGAGGTCGATGGGAAATTGACTGTTTGTTTTAAAATCATGTCAGGAGGTTTTTCAAAATGATTACTGGCGTACATTGATTGGAAAATCAAACAGTGTGGGGGCATTCCATGACGTAGAAATGACCCTCTTAAACATTAGTGCTTAAGGTGGTATGTACCATTTCCTAGGTGCATTATAAAACAATGTAGGGGTCTTGTCTCTATGTTAAGGGGCTCAATTAAGACCAATTCCAATGTTTTCAGTTGCGGAATGAGCATTGTCTTGAGTATTAAGGGCTTAAGTTACTTATTATTTTAGAATAATTAAGGGTGAGATGACCATTCAGAAATGAAATGTCAACATTCTAACAAAGCTTCATGTGTGTTATATATCATGTGTTTTTATGTTATTCTAGAAGTTTTATCAATGATATTATGTTCTAAGATGGGAAGGTTGTAAGGTTCCACATTTTTTGCAATTCAAAAATGTGATGGTTTTTGAACTTTTTTTTATTACGGAATGGGATAAATTTAAAAATGAGAACCAGTAGTGAATAATGAGAGTTGGATCACTTAGAGGTGATGTTTTTGGACTTGGTAGAAGGCCCAAGAGGTTTTCTAGGTTGATTCATAATTTTTGGGAGTGTTAAACATGGAAAAGAATGGTTATTAAATGTTGCAAAGGGAACACGGATTGTCGAAAACCATGTGGACCAATGAAGGAGACCGTACTGACTACTGAGGGTGAGGAAAAGGTGTTACACATTTCATGTGCATGGTTTTCCAAATCATGTTCCCAGCTACATGATTGATGTTTTGAGGTTGTACCTCAACACTATTCATTGCATCTTACGCACATAGTTATTCTAAACGTGTGACAACAACCATGAAAGTGGAGTTTATTTAATAGTGGTTGATATACTATTAGTGCATAGGTTTTCAAAATATGAGGCTTAATCCTTTTGGTGTGTTATAAATAAATTTTTTAAAAAATAAAAATCATATAAAATCATATTTATAACATTCAAATCCTCACCCCTCTCTTTCCTAGCCTACATGATTCACCTCATGGGGGATCCCCTATTGACCTGTGTTACCCCCTCCTCTTCGGATCTCCATCATCCTTGATTTTTCCATCATTTCTCAGGAGTTCTTATTTCAATCTCTAATGTACATCCTTCCACTCATACTCGACATTTTTTTGGCTATTTTTAGTTCTATTCATCGCTCAGTGAGCCTCGACCAAAACCTAGGATTTTGGCTAACCAGGTTTTTAGTTTCTTCTCTAGTATTAGGGCATGTGAATTGTCACTTGAGGAGTGTTCTTGTGTGTTCTGGATTCCACAACTGAAGGATAATCAGGTTTTATTGGTTTTTTATTTCCCTAAATGGTTCAAGGTGATGTTTTCTATCACCATTGGTTTTCTAATATTTTAGATCATAATAGGTTTATAACTTCTTGATATTTATTTAGTAGTTCATTGGATTGTGTAATGTTGTTTTGGGTTTATGCTGCCATATGATGTATTGATTTATGCATGTTGTTTGATTTTTCATTTATTATATGGTGTACTTTTTGTGTTTTAAGTCTACTATTAATTGTTACATAGTGTGTTGGACTGTGTCTTGTGGTTTTGAGTCTTCACGTCTAAGGGGGTTAACCAGCATATGAATATGTAATAGTATATATATATATATATAGGATACATAATAAAGTTCATATTCATACATGGATGTGAACATTCAGGTATGGGGCTTTGTGTGACTATGTGTGTATATATATATATATGAAAATGCATACGTAGCTATGTAGGGGTGGGTATATACATATTACCATTTATGTATGGATCCCCTTGAATATGACGGTGGCCATGTTGGTTTGTTCATAGGGGTTAAGTTTCCTTATATATTTGAATATGCATATGCTCAGTGGGGGTAGCAGCATCATTAAGCAAGAAAATGTTATGTTCCAGGAGTCTCCTTGGTTCCACCTAGAGGTAGGGTCCCTTTTCCATACCGTTCAATTGTATTAATGCATTAATTAAATTGCTTCTCACGTAGTTCTATGATTTAAATATTATATTATGGTTTCTTGGTTTGAATTCTTCCTTTGACACACTTAATGATATTATTAAATAAGATAACTGTGTTTTTAGTTAAGAATATTCTTGATTTTATAATAAAACCCCTCGAACAGAGTTGCAGTACCATCAAGCTAAATGTTTAGTGGGTAGACTCTTGAGCTTTCCCACTATAAGTCATTGGCATATTTATGATAGATGTTATAATTATTAAATGGAATTTTTGGGTTCTTGTCCCCATTAGTTTTATTTTACCCATGTAGGCCCTAAAAGTGATTCATTGACACTACTCCTTACACTTGTGCACTTGAAAATTAGTTTCTATATATTAATGAAATAAATGACTTGGTTAAGAAAAAGAGGATGATTTAAATGACATTTTCTTTATGGTAGATTTAATTGAGGGTAATAATTATTATTCCGTTCATTGACACTTTTACATTGAGTTAATTTTACATGTTTAGGAAAACTATGTGAAATAGATGCGAGTAGGATGACCCATGATGCACCCAATTTGTGTATACATTTTCATATATATTTTTCAAAATATAAAAATTTTTTCAGAAAATATTTGTTGTTTCATTAATATATTTTTTTGATTTTGGTGATTTTGTTTATTTTCAGAGATTTCTGGTCAAGATACACAAATCAAGGAAAGTATGTAAACATTTTTCAACTACACGGCATGTACATATATACAAGCCGTGTACAATCAGACGGAGACATGGATAAAAAGGGGGGAGTACATGCCCAAGTCTCCAGCCAGACACTACACGCCGTGCGTATTACTTATACAAGCTGTTTATAGGCTTCTAGATGTGGATGGTGGCACTTGAGAGGGACTACACGCTATGTTTGGAGGAGCTTCACGTAGTGAAAATGCTTTTAGATGTGGTTGTTTGCACTTTCTAGGGACTATATGCTGTGTGTGGTTGCTCTATACACCGTGTACGGGCCCCCAATCAGAAGCTGACGCCGTGTGAGTCAAAGACGGCACGACTGGCTACCTACCAAAAAAACCATGAAAAAGGGCCTTTGACAAGACTACACGGCCTGTACTTTTATACACGTGGTGTACTTTAGATTTCTATAAATAAATGCCTTGGCTTCCAGAGGAAGAGGAGCCAGAACAGTTGGAGAGAGGGTAATTTCTGCTGCCATATTCTTAAGCCACCTTTGATCCACTATTCTGCTAATCCACAGTCCGACTCCTCTTATCGAAGCCTATTCGATGATCTCATCAGGTATCAAAGGTGTTGTTTTTATTATGTATTCTATGTGTAACTAAACATCCCTTGTGTTGGGGATGTGGATGATGATGAGATTTTTTTTATGTTGGATTGAATTATATGGTTCTGTCTTTTCTTTTAAATTCTTCTCATTCTTCTTTAACCATTATTTAATACCACTGAGCATTCTGATCCAGACCAATCTTTGGGAGATAAAAGAAGAATAATGATGAATTCCTCCATGATCATTGAAAGGATTCATCAATTCATAAATGGAATAAACTAAAATTAAGAATTGTGAAACACTGACTACCGGACCAAGGATTCAAATTTCTTCAATTCCAAGACAAAATAAACTGGACCACGGGAATCTTGTAATAAGTAAGATCCAGAATGTTGAATTATCATGAAAAACACAACTCTATAAGAAATATGCATAAAATATCTATAATCACCATATCCCCAACACACACTTTTTCCTGCTAAACACATCAAAAATCTCTTGTTGTTTTCTTTTAAATTGTTAATCATAATTTCATGTAAACAAAATATTTTCAATAATCCAAAACAAGACAATCCACTCTAAATTCAGCATAACTCATTGAATTAATTATAAACTCAATTGAATTCATTCACTTACCAATGTTCCCAGTGGATCGACCTCGCAGTTTCACTATACTATGTCTAAGAGTGGGTAATACCAATTTGGGACATCGATAACATACTTTCTGTAAAAAAAAACTCACCAAATTTTTGCGCTGTTGTTGGGGAGCGTTAACGATTCAAGTGCATAATTTTACTTACATTAAAATTTAATTAAGTGACAATAAAAAAGTAAAATTTCCCAAACATTTCATTCCTAATCCCATTTCTCTTTATATTTTGTTTTCCCTTTTTACTCTTGTGTTTTTTTTGTGATTGTGCATGATCACAGGTGCATGAGCAGACGACTCACATGGTTCAGGAGTGCTGAGTCATCGGATGTTTTTTTCTCTTAACCTGGAACTCGAACGGAGTTTGCTTCGTCTTCGTCGTACACTAGTGGAAACACACAAACAGAATCACCAAACCATGGCAAACAAGGAGGACGGAGCACCAGCAACGGAAGCTGCACCTGGACAACCATTCTAAGACTATAAGCCTCCCACTACTAGTATACCGAAGCAAGCCCAACCTGGAGGTTTCATGGAGTTCATCCTGATGGACTACTAGAAACAACCATACCAACCACTTCTGCTTTACGACCATCCCCAACAGCAGCAGTAGCTCTTTCAAAAGCCCTACTTCGCCCCTCAAGAGAAGCAGTGCATGCCACATCCACTCCCTTAGTAGCCACCTCCACGACGTACTCTTATGGAGTAAAACCTTCCTTCGATCCATGGAGCTGATACGGGAATCATTCGTCATCTGGAAACAGCCCAACACATTGAGGTTAAGCCTGCTATCATGCAGCTAATACAAAATAACATTCAATTCGGCGGCCAACCCAGTGAAGACCCGAACGCCCATCTCTCCAATTTTCTAGAGATTTGCGACACGTTCTGCTACCACGACGTGTCGGAAGATTCCATTCTTCATCACCTTTTTACATTCTCCCTATGGTATAATGTGAAAGACTTGATCAAAGGGTTTCCGCAAAGATCTATCCTTACATGGGAGGAGCAAGCCCAAGCATTTTTGTCCAAGTATTTTCCACCTTCAAAAACGGTGACCTCACGGAATAAAATCCACAACTTCCAGCAGCAAGACATTGATTCGTTGTACGAATATTGGGAAAATTTTCATAAATTCCCACACCACAGACTTCTACTCTGGATGCAAGTCCAAAACCTCTACGGAGGTCTAACAACAAATATAATGTCTGTGGTGGTTGCCGTTGCTGGAGGTACGGTAATGCGAAAATCCCCCGAAGAACTTTTTAAACTGCGGGAAGATATGTCTGCCCCCAGTTTCCAATTTCATTCTGAGCGGGGTACTCAAAAACCAGGTATTCATAGTATTGATGCTACTACCATGCTTTCTGGCCAGGTGGATGCAGTATCCAAAAAGTTCGACGCACTGAATCTCAAGGGCACATCTCAAGTCCACGTGTCGAATCATCTAGCATGCGGTAACTGTGGTAACAACCACATCCTGGGAGAATGCTGGGGACCTTCAGTCGACCCTTCAACAACTGAAGTGAGCTATGTTTCTTAAAAAAGAGGGTTGAAACAGTATCTACAATACTAGAACCCTGCGTGGCGAGATAATCATAACACTAGATTGGGCCATCAGTAGCCGAATCCCCTGCCCGGCTACAGTCAGCCACAATATCAGAACCCATACCCAATGCAACAACAGAACCAGCAGGGCTCCTGTAGAGACCAGAAGCCTGACGTACATGGACATTACATTACTTTTGTGGAATACTTAGTACATAACAAAAACACACACATAAGGATCGTAATAGTTTAGTGTCTTTGGAAACTCGGAACGTAATCTTCTAATCGTGGTGAAAGATCCTCAATATCTCCCATAAAGATCTTCCCTTTTTTTTACCTAAAACCATTCTTTATATCCTAGGGAAAAGAATACATAAAAGGGTGAGCTCAAATGCTCAGTAAGGGTAAACAAAAGAAAATCAATCACATCATATTCATAAGAACATAACTTTTGGAAATCTTAACCTGCAAAAGAGAGCATAATTTCATAACATGGGATAAATCATAGTAGTGAAATGAAATCCCAATAAGCATAACTTAAAACATGAAACTTTGTGGCATACATGAATAATCATAGATAATAATTTCTTGTTAGTCATGACTCATTGCCAAGACTATCTTAGTGGACAAAGTCCCTTTCTGAATCGAGTCACCCTCGTTTCAGTCCTGTTTCACTGAACCGGTATAACCTACCATTCCAGCCATGTCTATCTCATGAGATATAAAATCTTTACCCAATTCATTGGAGGGAGATATATGTCCCACCCATCTTATAATGAATCCTTTCTTATGGGTGCCACATAATCATAAACCATACATCATAGCGTAACCCATGTAATAAAAATGGGATTCTTAAACAACATGACATCATAAACCCATTCATATAAGATAAAGGAATTCATAAAAATGTTTCCATCACAACATAATAAAATCCATGTAATAATTGGGATAATAACAGAACCCTTTTATTATCTTAGATGGAAAATAATTTTGATAAAATACTTGAACTCCATTCTTGAGGAAAATATCCTTTCTACATTAAAAACACTTTTCTTTTTTTAAAATGTCATAAAATTCTAAACTAAAAGAAGTTGATTAAAAATAAACTTGAAAACTTGTAAAGGAAGCTTCTTGGAAATAATGTTTTAAAAATCCATTCATTCCGTATAAGTTAAAAAAAACATTCTTCCCGTACTTTTGTCGGAAAAGTCAAAAAGTACCTCGTATGAAAAACGACAAAAGATTCCTTTCATATCTTTTACTAAAAACTTACCGAAGGGTAAATTTGGATTTAAACTATTGTAAGTGGATGGAAACAATATTATATATTGAAGGAACATGGATGTGGATGATAAAATACACCCCAGTAAATACTTACGAATAAACAATCTCGGATAAAAATGAGATTGTGATATTTCCCTTACCTTAGGTCCGACATGCTTTGTGAGTGTCTGAACCTCCTGTATATGATTTAAATCATGTTATTGACTTATTCAAGAATCATATTCATTTTTATTATATCATATATGGTCCACTTATGACTTTATATTACCCGTTATTTTGTAAATTCATGTTAAAGTAGCGTTTTGGGTAAAATCGTCTCATTTGTCGTTCGTGTTTTTAACATGTAATTATTCATATGATTACTTAGATCATGATTACTTAATTACAGAATATAAAAAATGATTTATATATATATATATTCATAATACACATATATAATAAATCAGTAAATGGAAATAAATACACTGTTCATGGAGACGGTAGTCCGTACGTACGCATGAACGTTGTTTTCGTTTCCTTATTGAATTGAATGGAATTAAGTAGATGACATAAATATAAATATAAATAATTCAAGTATCATTATTAGGTCATATATTGAATTATTACTTATTATATATACTTTATAATCATTCATGAATGGTTAATCATTGAGAATGAATCTCATCGCGTCGTGGAGACGGTAGTCCGTACGTACGCACGAGCGATGATATCGTTCCCATGGTCGTGGAATTGTGTTGAAGTGTATGTATACTATTTCAGTATCAATATCTCTTTATAATAATCATATATAGTTACTCATTACACTTTTATACCCATCCAATTAATGTGGTGGCGGAAAATAGATTACACCACGGCGTGGAGACGGTATTCCGTACGTACGCACGGGCGGTGATTTCCTTTTTCCGTAGGATGGATAGAAGGTTAATTAGAGTTGTTTCATATTTATAATAACATATCAGTATATAATAAATACTGATGTTATTAATTTATCATTAAAAAACTAAAGAAGAAGAAGTTGAAGAAGAAAGAAATTGAAAAAGATCGGTAATGGATATTACCTCTTTTTTGAAGTGCTTCTTTGAGACCTCCTTTTAGGGCACTAAAATTGGTCTTTTAAGAATACCAGGACCTCTAGGATGATACTAGGGAAGTGGAGAAGTGATTTTGGCAGGGGTTGGACGATCTTGAAGGCTCAATGTTGTGTGAGGAGGAGGGGGAGGAGGTGCCCTTTTATAAGGGAGGAGAGGGGCACCTTAGGAATATCTCAAAATATTATTTTATATTAAAGTCAAAATCGGTTTATAATGGTTCCAAAGGGTCATATTTCGAAGCTAAAGTGGGGATGGGTCGAAATAATATCAACCAATAGGATTTAGACAAGTTTAGGTTATTATTTTAACCTTATCAATTAGATTTAACTCAAAGTTAAATAATTTAACTTTTACCGTGTCTTTTTGTTTTCTTACACTATATGGTTAATACACTTACTATAACATACCAAAAGAACAACAAATTTTTTATTATAAATATATATATCCTTATCTAAGTTATTTGGCCGAACCTTGGATTTTTAGGAATAAAATAACAATTAATAATATAATATTTGATTTAAAAACTATTTTGTGTCAATTTTGACACTATTTGATATATTATTTTTGTGAAAGTCATAACAGAATTATATGTTCGAACCAAGTTTATTAAATCAACACTAATATATCATAGTAACCTATAAAATTAGTGGAATTCATAAAAAGTCTCAAATTACATTTATTTTTGTGTTTATAACATCAATTATGTCAATATTTCATTAATAAGATAATTACTGCATCATCTTTGTGTCATAAATAAATTAAATTATTTGATGTCTAAAAATTACAAATAAAATACCATAATGTAGGAAATCTTTTTATCTTTCTAATGAATATTTAAAATTGAATTTATAGTATGTACAACCCTATATTAAATTTTTTTTAGTAAATATACTTTGATTTTAACTCTTTTAACTCTTTTTTGAATTAAATAATAATAAATGTCCTAATCTAATCCAAGTGGGCCTAAATGAAAATAGTTTACACTTAAGGTTGTTTTTGGTCGAGATACACTTGTCCAATAGAATTAGGACATGTGTTAGGGTAATATTAATATCATTCTTACCCTTAATTACCCTATTTACTTTTAACCGTGGTAAAAAAAAGTAAAAAGTTACTATTCACCAAAAATTATTTTCATCTCATTGAACCACATTTTACTTACTGACATCAACCGTGTCTCTCAGATTTTCGAAATTCCATTCACAGAAGCGGTAAAATTAAGTTTTATGAAAAAAATCAGTTTTTTAACTACCACTTAGTAGTTTCACTATTCATCAAAAATTGATATTTTTCAGAAAAATGCCAAAATTTCATCCTAAGCTATATTTCATATTCCGAATTCAAAAATGAAGTCTATTTTACCAAATTCATAACATAGATGTTGCATTAATTAATTTTATAAATAAATCCCGCTGTTAAAACAAATAGCGTGTTTCTAAGAAACAATATCTATCAAAAGATTGACACGTGATTATGTCTGGTTTAAATGTGAAATTACATTAAATGAAAAACATTGTATTAAATTGTAAAAATATATTCTAAATATACTTTAAAACCACTCAAAATAATAATTTATCACTATTAATTATTTCGATTAAAAAAGTTGTTTTTAATTATAATTTAGTAATTTTCACTATTCATCAGAATATGAAAGTTATCCGAAAAGTACCAAAATTTCACATTAGGCTAAATTCGATACTCCGAATCCAAAAATGAAGTCCATTTTGAGAGCTAAAATTTCTAAAATTTAAAAAGTGGTTATTACTATTCATAACGGCTAGTTTTAATAATATTTTAATAGAATATCGTTGTTTAGTGAAACTCAGTATTGCGTACTACACACGCTATCGAGGAAGGATGTGATTACGTGTAATGCAAGGCAAGTCAAAGATGCGTGTTGTGAAAGCTCCTTTTGGTGTAGCGTACAACACAAGACATTAATAAAATTAAAAAGAATATTTTTCATAAAATCTCGGGCTGTTACATTCTACCCCCCTTAAAATGAATTTCGCCCTTGAAATTCGTCGGGGTTATAAATGGTTTACTATTCGAAAGTTTCTTTAATAGAAACCCACATTGTAAAAAAGAATACCAATACCAATCTTTAAAAACAAAAGTATGAAACGTAACGGTTACCCAAATAAACTAATCACTTGGTTTCCACATAGGTGAAAATATGGATACGGAAGAGAAATCTAACCATCATGTTCTGATGGAGAGTGGTAGAGAACATGGCTATGGAAAAAGCCAGCAATCCCAAAGCCATAAATCTGTGATGATCTAAGGTACCATCTGATTCATCAGATATAATATCACTAGGACAACATTTTTTGTTTTCAAGATCATTTCCCTAAAGTTAAAGAATTTGAATTAGAATAAATACTTACATTATGTTGGTACAACCTCACTGTTTTCCGTGCCTTTAACAATTTCCGCTTCATCTCTTAAATAAATGAAGTTGAATTTGTTATTCGTGAAGTGTTAGCAGATCATGTGATAGAATGACGGGTCATTACATATGTCTCAAAATGTTAGCAAAATTTATATACATAAGTCGATGTATAGTAGGATTAATCATATATGGTTCCTAAAATGGACTTATACATCATATATCATACTGCTTAATATAATAAAACTAGTTTCTACTAAACAGGGACTTCCTGTAGGCCAGTGGTAGGCGATAAAGGCCAGTCGCACTTCGGTTGTGGGTTCGATTGCCACAGCCTTGTCCGAAGCGATGGGCTGTCGCCCGTCCTACAGGTTGTCCTTTTTCTAAAACTACATTACTATAACATCCCATCAATAATATCGAAAATCTTCTATCCTTAAACAATACTAACTTATGTCCAACGTCATCCATTATAATCTTTAGGCTTATCCATAATACTACAGTCCACTCTCATAATATAGTGAAAACGATTACCAGAGATTTAATACTGTCGTTAATCCTCATATATCATAAGATATGTCTTGTTGGTCACATTCCAAGCATTCAAAGGCCTTAATCATGTATTCTCTTGAAGAATGAATACCCATTGAACCTTAGTGAAGTCATGAATACTGTTAAAAGTTAACACTTTCCACATACCAAAATCCAAAAACTCTATATACTCAAACCATAATATAACCTTCTCCTTATATCAGTCATGAGCTCATGAATACTATCAAACATTTAATTTTCTCCTTTTCCCTTCATTATGCGCATATCATCTTCATTCCAAAAATATCTGAATAACATTTCATGGATACTGGTAGCATTAATCACACACTTTCAAAACTCAAGGAAAGACAACAATGTAACATTCCTTAGATGTCTCTTTATTCCATAGTACCATGAGATTCTTTATACAACATTACACTTTGATAAACATGTTATCATTCCACTACCTTCTTAAACCATTGACCGAGCTTCAACAATTCTTTCATCTCACATATCATTTTTAGTCTCTTCATCATCATCAACATAAATACTACCCATACGACCATACTGATTATCTTCATGAGACTTTCCCTTAGGGCATTGGTTTGCATAATGCCCGTACATTTCACATTTATAACATTTAACCATTGTAGATGTCGTAGCAATACCATTATCCTCATCCATGGTGTTAACTGAACCTTTTCCTTTGCACTTAATTGCTTTGTGTCCTTCTTTTCCACACCCAAAGCATCTTCCAGTTCCTTTGAAACATTCTCCTTGATGCCTCTTCCCACAAGATTTATATAGGGGAAATTGCACTTTCTTTCCTCTATGATCATCATGAAACTCCATCTTTCTCTTATTAGCCGAGTCAGGAAACTTACCAAATTTTACTTTATTGATCATATTATGAGATTGCTGATTCGGCATAATAATGATGTTTGGACTTCCAAATCCCATTTCATTATGAATAATATCATTCCATTGTCCATCATATCCTCCATTATCGTGAATCATCTTGTTTCCAGCCATTTTCTAAAACCAAAAAAAAAAAGAATAGTGTGAGAGGCAAAAATCATGCTAGGGAAAACAACATTATAAAGGGGGAGTATCCTAAATATCTAACTTCTTAGGTTAAATTCTATGATCGTTACCGTAGTTCTAGGACTGTATCTTATATGTATACTTATCCTTAGGGACATCCCTAGACATACCTTAGAAATATCTCTAGGGATCTCACTAACGTTTTTGCATCCTAGTTTCCAAAGGTTGACTAAACCTTTCCTCTGACACCAACTATAGAGACCCGAATCCTGACGTACATGGACATTACATTACTTTTGTGGAATACTTAGTACATAACAAAAACACACACATAAGGATCGTAATAGTTTAGTGTCATTGGAAACTCAGAACGTAATCTTCTAATCGTGGTGAAAGATCCTCAATATCTCCCATAAAGATCTTCCCTTTTTTTACCTAAAACCATTCTTTATATCCTGGGGAAAAGAAATCATAAAATGGTGATCTCAAATTCTCAGTAAGGGTAAACAAAATAAAATCAATCACATCATATTCATAAGAACATAACTTTTGGAAATCTTAACCTGCAAAAGAGAGCATAATTTCATAACATGGGATAAATCATAGTAGTGAAATGAAATCCCAATAAGCATAACATAAAACATGAAACTTTGTGGCATACACACATAATCATAGAGAATCATTTCTTGTTATTCATGACTCATTTCCA
The DNA here is from genome assembly GCA_963277665.1 of Viscum album. Classification (NCBI taxonomy): domain Eukaryota; kingdom Viridiplantae; phylum Streptophyta; class Magnoliopsida; order Santalales; family Viscaceae; genus Viscum; species Viscum album. The sequence continues at coordinate 515,109,480 of OY728145.1, forward strand.
AGACTATCTTAGTGGACAAAGTCCCTTTCTGAATCGAGTCACCCTCGTTTCTGTCCTGTTTCACTGAACCGGTATAACCTACCATTCCAGCCATGTCTATCTCATGAGATATAAAATCTTTACCCAATGCATTTGAGGGAGATATAGGTCCCACCCATCTTATAATGAATCCTTTCTTATGTGTGCCACATAATCATAAACCATACATCATAGCGTAACCCATGTAATAAAAATGGGATTCTTAAACAACATGACATCATAAAACAATTCATATAAGATAAAGGAATTCATAAAAATGTTTCCATCACAACATAATCAAATCCATGTAATAATAGGGATAAAAACAGAACCCTTTTATTATCTTAGATGGAAAATAATTTTGATAAAATACTTGAACTCCATTCTGGAGGAAAATATCCTTTCTACTTTAAAAACACTTTTCTTTTCTTAAAATGTCATAAAATTCTAAACTAAAAGAAGTTGATTAAAAATAAACATGAAAACTTGTAAAGGAAGCTTCTTGGAAATAATGTTTTAAAAATCCATTCATGCTGTATAAGTTAAAAAAAACATTCTTCCCGTACTTTTGTCGGAAAAGTCAAAAAGTACCTCGTATGAAAAACGACAAAAGATACCTTTCATATCTTTTACTAAAAACATACCGAAGGGTAAAATTGGATTTAAACTATTTTAAGTGGATGGAAACAATATTATATATTGAAGGAACATGGATGTGGATGATAAAATACACCCCAGTAAATACTTACGAATAAACAATCTCGGATAAAAATGAGATTGTGATATTTCCCTTACCTTAGGTCCGACTTGCTTTGTGAATGTACGAACCTCCTGTATATGATTTAAATCATGTTATTGACTTATTCCAGAATCATATTCTTTGTTATTATATCATATATGGTCCACTTATGACTTTATATTACCCGTTCTTTTGTAAATTCATGTTAAAGTAGCATTTTGGGTAAAATCGTCTCATTTGTCGTTCGTGTTTTTAACTTGTAATTATTCATATGATTACTTAGATCATGATTACTTAATTACAGAATATAAAACATGATTTATATATATATATTTATAATACACATATATAATAAATCAGTAAATGGAAAGAAATACACCGTTCATGGAGATGGTAGTCCGTACGTACGCATGAACGCTGTTTTCGTTTCCTTATTGAATTGAATGGAATTAAGTAGATGACATACATATAAATAGAAATAATTCCAGTATCATTATTAGGTCATATATTGCATTATTACTTATTATATATACTTTATAATAATTCATGAATGGTTAATCATTGAGAATGAATCTCATCGCGTCGTGGAGACGGTATTCCGTACGTACGCACGAGCGATGATATCGTTCCCATGGTCGTGGAATTGTGTTGAAGTGTATGTATAATATTTCAGTATCAATATCACTTTATAATAATCATATATAGTTACTCATTACACTTTTATACCCATCCAATTAATGTGGTGGAGGGAAATAGATTACACCACGGCGTGGAGACGGTATTCCGTACGTACGCACGCGCGGTGATTTCCTTTTTCCGTAGGATGGATAGAAGGTTAATTAGAGTTGTTTCATATTTATAATAATATATCAGTATATAAGAAATACTGATGTTATTACTTTATCATGAAACAACTAAAGAAGAAGAAGTTGAAGAAGAAACAAATTGAAAAAGATCAGTAATGGATATTACCTCTTTTTTGAAGTGCTTCTTTGTGACCTCCTTTTAGGGCATTACAATTGGTCTTTTAAGAAGACCAGGACCTCTAGGATGATACTAGGGAAGTGGAGAAGTGATTTTGTCAGGGTTTGGCCGAGCTTGAAGGCTCAAAGTTGTGTGAGGAGGAGGGGGAGGAGGTGCCCTTTTATAAGGGAGGAGAGGGGCACCTTAGGAATATCTCAAAATATTATTTTATATTAAAGTCAAAATCGGTTTATAATGGTTCCAAAGGGTCATATTTCTAAGCTAAAGTGGGGATGGGTCGAAATCCTATCAACCAATCGGATTTAGACAAGTTTAGGTTATTATTTTAACCTTATCAATTAGATTTAACTCAATGTTAAATAATTTATCTTTTACCGTGTCTTTTTGTTTTCTTACACTATATGGTTAATAGACTTACTATAACATGCCAAACGAACCCCAAATTGTTTATTATTAATATATAAATCCTTATCTAAGTCATTTGGCCGATCCTTAGATTTTTAGGAATAAAATAACAATTAATAATATAATATTTGATTTAAAAACTATTTTGTGTCAATTTTGACACTATTTGATATATGATTTTTGTGAAAGTCATAACAGAATTATATGTTCGAACCAAGTTTATTAAATCAACACTAATATATCATAGTAACCTAGAAAATTAGTTTAATTCATAAAAAGTCTCAAATTACATTTATTTTGGTGTTTATAACATCAATTATGTAAATATTTCATTAATAAGATAATTACTGCATCATCTTTGTGTCATAAATAAATTAAATTATTTGATGTCTAAAAATTACAAATAAACTAACATAATTTAGAAAATCTTTTTATATTTCTAATGAATATTTACAATCGAATTTATCTTATGTACAACCCTATATTAAAAATGTTTTAGTAAATATACTTTGATTTTAACTCTTTTAACTCTTCTTTGAATCAAATAATAATAAATGTCCTGATCTAATCCAAGTGGGCCTAAATGATAATATTTTACACTTAAGGTTGTTTTTGGTCGAGATACACTTGTCCAATTGAATTAGGACATGTGTTAGGGTGATATTAATATCATTCTTACCCTTAATTACCCTATTTACTTTTAACCGTGGTAAAAAAAGTAAAAAGTTACTATTCACCAAAAATTATTTTCATCTCATTGAACCACATTTCACTTACTGACATCAATCGTGTCTCTCGGATTTTTGAAATTCCATTCACAGAAGCGGTAAAATTAAGTTTTATGAAAAATTCAGTTTTTTAACTACCACTTAGTAGTTTCACTATTCATCAAAAATTGATGTTTTTCAGAAAAATGCCAAAATTTCATCCTAAGCTATATTTCATATTCCGAATTCAAAAATTAAGTCTATTTTACCAAATTCATAACATAGAAGTTGCATTAATTAATTTTATAATTAAATCCCGCTGTTAAAAGAAATAGCGTGTTTTTATGAAACAATATCTATCAAAATATTGACACTTGATTATGTCTGGTTTTAATGTGAAATTACATTCAATGACCAACATTGTATTAAATTGTAAAAATATATTCTAAATATACTTTAAAACAACTCAAATTAATAATTTATCACTATTAATTATTTCGATTAAAAAAGTTGTTTTTAATTATAATTTAGTAATTTTCACTATTCATCAGAATATGAAAGTTATCCGAAAAGTACCAAAATTTCACCTTAGGCTAAATTCGATACTCCGAATCCAAAAATGAAGTCCATTTTGAGAGCTAAAATTTCTGAAATTTAAAAAGTGGTTATTACTATTCATAATGACTAGTTTTAATAATCTTTTAATAGAATATCATTGTTTAGTGAAACTCAGTATTGCGTACTACACACACTATCGAGGAAGGTTGCGATTGCGTGTAATGCAAGGCAAGTCAAAGATGCGTGTTGTGCAAGCTCCTTTTGGTGTAGCGTACAAAACAAGACATTAATAAAATTAAAAAGAATATTTTTCATAAAATATTGGGCTGTTACAGCTCCTACCATCAGCAAGTGTATCAAAACCCTCTCCCACAACATCCTAGGAAACAACCACCTCCACCAACTCATCAGCCACCTCAGCAAGAGAATCCCTCCAGGCTAGAGGATCTTATGAAAAAATGCATATCTACTACTGAGACCAGATTTCAAAAATAGGAGGCTTCTATTCAAAACCTCGAGGACCAAATTGGCCAATTATCAAACCAGCTCTCAGAGAGGAATCTTGGTAAACTACCAGGAAACACTGAGAAGAACCCAAGGGAGGAGGCCCATGCCATCACTTTACGAAGTGGAAAGAATCTACACCATAAAGAACCAATACATTCAACTGCACCTATACTACCTATTTACAAAAAAGGTATAATTTAAGACCCCCATTCATAAAAAAATCCATCACCAGAGGATCAACCAGGAAAAGGAAAGGAAATCGTTAAACCATTCGAGCCTGAATACCCTTTTCCAGAGAGGATGAAGCAAAGGAAGATGGATAACAAGTTTTCAAAATTGATGGATGTATTCAGAAAGTTGCACATCAATATCCCATTTGTAGAGGCTCTGACACAAATTCCCACATATACCAAATTAATGAAGTAAATCCTCTCTAATAAGAGGAACATAGAGGATTTGGGCACCATAGAAATAAAAAGGAGTGCTCCATAGTTGTACAGCATTCCATCCCTCCCAAGATCCAAGATCTATCTAGCTTTACTATTCCATGTACAATTGGACCCTGTGAATTTGGATAATCTCTATGCGACTTAGGATCCAGTGTCAACCTCATGGCATTCAATGTTTTCCAAAAGCTCGGACTCCACGATCTGAAGCCTACTCGAGTAGCCCTTCAACATGTTGACAAATCCATTAAAGATCCAAATGGGCTACTGGAGGATGTGCTCGTGAAGGTGGGTTCATTGATCCTCCATACAGATTTTATTATCCTAGACATAGAGGAGGATCGGGAGGCACCTATTATATTGGGGAGACCTTTCCTAGCCACAGGGAAAGTCTTGATCGACGTGCACCAGGGGGAGTTGATTTTCCAGGTAGGGGATGAAAGAGTCTCCTATAGTGTTCTAAAGGCTGTGAAACAAGCCTTGTTAACTGAACATGAGGACGGCTACACTGTGACTTCCATGGATGAACAACTGAGTAGACAAGAAGACGATCTGATATGTTTGTCCATTTCAGATGATATGATTTTTCCAGACATACCCACTGATAAATCACCAGAGGACCTGAAATTCATTGAAGGCTAGGGCAGACACTACTGGCAACCAGATTTCATTCCTGACATCCTAGATAGGGCATAATTAAAACCACTGGTACCTTCAATTCTCAAGGAACATGGACTAGTACTGAAGCCACTCCCACCTTCCTTAAAGTACGGGAATTCGGGAGATCATCATTCTTTTCCAATTATACTTAGTGCAACATTATCATAGGAACAAGAGAATGCACTTCTACAAGTTTTGAAGTAGAGAAAGCAGGCAATTGGATGCACTGTTGCAGATTTGAATGGTATCATCCCTAACATTTGAACCCACAAGGTGATACTCGAAGAAGGAGAAAATCCTTCTAGTCAACCCCATCGACGTCTGAAGCCTCCCATGAAGGAAGTCGTAAAGAAGGAGGTAATCAAGCTATTGGATGCAGGAATTATTTACCCTATATCAGATAGTCGGTGGGTATGTCCCCTGCAAGTGGTCCCTAAGAAGGGAGGTATCACTGTAGTATCTAACAAAAACAATGAGCTCATCCCCACTTGCACAGTCACGGGCTGGAGAGTCTGTTTAGATTATAGGAATCTAAACGATTCCATAAAGAAAGATCAATTTCCCCAGCCCTTCATGGATCAGATGCTCGAAAGGCTAGTAGAGAATTAATATTACTGCTTCCTCGATGGATACTCAGACTATAATAAGATCTCCATTACCCTAGAAGATCAAGAGAAGATCACCTTCACTTGCCCATATGGTTCGTTTTCCAACAGAAGGATGTCTTTCGGCATGTGCAACTCTCCCACCACATTCCATCGATGCATGCTGGCTATTTTTCACGACATGGAGGAACAAATCCAGGAGGTCTTCATGGATGATTTTTTCATTTACGGGAAATCATTTCCTACTTTTTTTCAGCACATGGAGCTAGTACTGGAGTGATGCGAAAACACTAACCTAGTTTTCAACTAGGAAAAGTGTCATTTTATGGTGAAAAGTGGCATAGTCCTTGGCCAAAGAATTTCAGAAAAAGGGATAGAGGTGGACCCAGTGAAGATAGAAGTCATTTCACAACTTCCTATTCAAACTTCTATGAGAGCCATTCGAAGCTTCCTAGGCCATGTGGGTTTTTACAAGCGGTTCGTCCGGGAATTCTCAAAGATAGAAAGGCACTCGCCAACCTTCTGACCAATGATTCTATCTTAGAATTCAATGAATCATGTATCACATCATTTGAGCGTCTTAAACAGTTCCTGGTGGAAGCTCTAGTGATTATTTTCCCCAACTGGGAGGCACAACGTGAAGTAATGTGTGATGCCAGCGACTATACGGTGGGAGTTGTCCTGGGTCTACTACTGGACCGAATCTTCCAACCCATCTGCTATGCCAGCAAGACACTCAATGAGGCCCAACTAAACTACACCGCTATAGAGAAGGAGATGTTGGCAGTGATATTTTCCTTTGACAGGTTTCATTCTTACCTTGTTTTGTCTAAATTTATTGTTTATACTAACCATGGAAAACTTAAGTACCTGTTAAACAAGAAGGATGCAAAGCCCCGATTGATCCGATGGGTCCTCCTCTAACAAGGATTTGATTTAAAGATCCATGATACTAAGGGGAGTGAAAACATTGTTGCTGATCATTTATCCCTTCTGGAGAAGCCACACATTGAGAAGGAAGAGGATCGAGAGATAAGAGAGTATTTTCCTAATTAACATCTCTTTTCAATTATCAAATCCCCTAGGCCCTGCTTTGCTGATATTGCCAACTATTTAGTTACAGGTGAAATCCACTCTGACCTCTTCTTCCAGCAAAAGAGAATATTCCACTCTGATGTTAAGAAATACTTCTGGGAATACCCACTCCAATTCCTATTCTGTGGAGACGGGGTAGTCTGACGATGCATCCCAGAGACAGAGGTTCAAGGGGTCCTGGAATTTTGTCTTGCCTCACCCATTGAAGGACATCATGGACCAGATCACACCATAGTCAAGATTATGAAATCTAGGTTTTTCTAGCCCACTATGCATAAATATGCCCGATCCTTTGTTGTCCATTGGGATCCATGCCAATGTAGAGGTAGTATGGGACGTAGAGACGAGATTCCCCAGAACACCGTCCTGGAGGTCGAGATCTGTGATGACTGGGGAATCGACTTCAATGGACCATTTCCCCATTCTTTTGGGAATACCTACATCATCGTCTGCATTGATTACATACTCAAATGGTTGGAAGCCACTACTACAGCACACGACACAACCAAGGTAGTCATGACCTTTCTAAAGAAGCACATTTTCAGCAGGTTTGACGTTCCTCGTGTGTTGATCAGCGAAAGGGGTACTCACATTGACAATGCATTAATGAAATAAGTGCTGTTGAAATATGGGGTGAAGCATCACATGGGAACATCATACCATCCCCAATCAAGTAGATAGGTGGTTCTCTCCAACCGTGAGCTCAAACAAATTTCGGAGAAAACAGTAAATACCTCACAGAAGGATTGGTCCAAATGACAACGCTTGGTGGGCCTATCACACTACCTTCATGACACTACTAGGGATTTCACCATTCCGCCTCGTCTATAGAAAACCATTCCACATACTAGTGGAACTAGAACACAAAGCATATTGGTCCGTGAAGGCCCTAAATTTTGATCTGAAGTCGGTTGTAGAGAAGCAAATGTTCCAACTATCGTAACTCGATGAAATCAGAAGGGAGGCATATGAGAATGCAAAATTGTACTAGGAGAGGACCAAAGCCATCCATGACTGGATGATATCTTGAAAAAACATTTCAACCCAGTGATCGGGTACTCCTTTTCAACTCTCATCTTCGCCTATTCCCCGGAAAACTCAAGTCGATGTGGACGGGGTTCATCCTTTTTTCTAGTCATATTTATTTACATGGCGTGTGTGGTATTTTTCATATATATATAAATGTGTTTAAATATAATAAAACCCATGATGGGGATGGACCGGTTGGTTAGGATCGTAAACCTAATCCAAAAGACCCGGGTTCGAATCCTGACAACAGTCCCATTTCCATCATTTACCCTTTTAATAAAACCAAACGAAATATATTCTAATATATGTCATTTCTGCTCGGTTTTCTATCTAAAAAATAAAATATAAAAGAACTTTTTTATATAAAGTAATTCTTGCATATGAAGTTGGAAGATTGGAAAAGTCTTAGCCCTGGATCCAAAAGACGCGGGTTAGAACTCGGCTAATCCCCCTACTTTATCCCCTTCTTTTATAATTAAAAACCACATGACGTTCATTTCTTTCTTCCCATGTGTATAGGCTGTATAGATTAAATGTATATAAATAATAAATATGGGCTGAAGTACAACCTTTGATCTAGTGGTTGAGGGCTTCCGTTTGGAACGGACAATCACCGGTTCGAACCTCGCCCTGAGCACCGGACCAAAGGTTGTATTTCTCTATTTACAATTTTGACCACAGAGAGTGTATTTTCCCACTACATTACGTGTATAGTATTATTTTTCAAATTTTTATATACATATGTATACCTATTTTACTTTTATTATTTTAAGTAATATTAATTAATATATAGTTTATTATATTAATTATATATGATTTAATAAAATAAAAGAAATTGAGTTACACGGCGTGTAGTCTAGAAGTACATGTCATGTACCTCGGCTATATAAGACTCATGCCACCTAGCTTCAGACCGTGTTGTGCGGCTCCCCCATTTCCTCCCCTTATTCCCATTTTCTTCTATAGAACTCAACCTGGAACCACCTCGCTCAATCCTTCGATTTCGTTCATTTTTGGTTTTGATTCTTCTTGTATTGTGATCCTCGGTCCAGGTATGCCCTTTTACACCCTCTATTTCAAATTATTAGAAGTGTTTAGGGTGTTTTCGGACCAACCGACCATTCGGCTTCCGTGGTACATGACTACGACATGAAGAACACACACTGTGTACTGTTTTACATGGACACACACTAAATGCTTCACAATTTTGTATAGACACAGTGTGTATGCTCGGTACACGCCGTGTACATTCCCCATCCTGCCTGAGTATCTCTCTGCACACGACCTCACACACTATTTTTGCGTACACGACTAGTGTGTTCAGTACACTTCATGTAAGTCGTTTCTTTTGGCCCCACCGTGTGTAGCACTTAACACGGTCTTGCATCCCATGTTCATGAACACGGTGTGTGTGTGTGTGTCGTACACGCCGTGTACTCTATTTATTTATGCCAGAACCATGTATAGCTTCCACACGAACATGTTCCTCAAGTAATGAACACTTCGTGTCTGTCTCTTACATGGCGTGTTCTTTATTATTAGAACTGTGATAATATTTGTTGTGTCTCGTTAAATACACGACCATGTTCACTTTGTATTCACACTGTGTGTATGTTCAGTACACACCATGTACTTTTACATGGTCTTTCTTTTTCTCCCACGACGTGTTTATCCAGTGAACACGGGCTACTACTCAGCTTGTACTACACGTTGTGTACTATGGATGTACACGCCATCTGTATTTTATTTTTCAGATTTCTCTATTTTTCATTGTTTTCTTTTCTTTCATTTTTCTTTTTTGTTTTGTTTTTATTTCTTTTTCAAGTTATGGTACATCAAGATCCTTCCCAAGGGAAGTGGCTGACCTCTACCACTGAGGGCTAGAGGCCCATTTGTCGTCGGATCAGACACCGACCTCCAACATAGCCAGACCCAACCGCTCCGGTCTAAGAGTGCCCACCATTATCCATCCTTCCACCACACTCTTTCTCCGCCAAGGATGGCTCTAGTTCAGTCGCACCTCCTCTATCCCGCACCGAGCCTCCGAGAACCACCCTTCCTTCCCCACAGGGTACTGCCCTTCCCGTATCTACTTCAGTAGCAGCTGATTCATCATCGTTTTCACCATCCAACGAGCCTCCTTATACTTCAACAGATCCACCCCCAGATCCCACTCTTGCTACTGCACCTCCACCTAGGCCGGGACCCGTAGGTGTTCCCTACCCCTCCATGCTATTCCCTATCACTGATATGGCACATGACTAGGTATGGCGCTTCTCTCGCTGACCAATTATGTTGAGTGGATGCTACCTCGACAACAACATTCCCAATAAACTCGGTATCTAGGGGGAGTTAGAGGATCTCCTTGGCCACACTCCCATTCTCACCATTTTTCAGGTCAGCACTCCTATCTTTTGAGATTTATTTTTTGAGATCGCAGCCTCTTTAAAGTTTGATGGAGCTGAGTACCAGGAGACACTCGGTGATGTGGTGCCCGTAGTTTGGTTCCGACTGGGCGGTCGATGATCTTCCCTCTCCATGTCCGAGTTTGGTCGAGGGTGCGGTTTCTATCCCCATCCTATTACCCCACCCCCTATTTCCACCCTGACCAGACCGGAGCGCTATGATCTCATGACTATGTGGTGGGAGATTACTGGCCCTAACCACCACTACGCCCCTACTTCACAGAAGGGAACCCATATCATTGACCCCATCCTTCGTTTTACCCACCGTTGTTTCATCACCATTCTTTTTCCCCACCATGAAGATATGGGGGTCATGACCGGTCGTGACATGGATCTCCTTATCGGTGTCATCCGGCAGGAATACTCGGACCTACCTTACCTCACTGCCTCCTACTTCCATGCTATGATTACAGGCCGTCAGGGCAACCTGAACAACTGTTTTTATGCCACTCGCCTCGACCACCACCTTGGGGTTTTCATGCCTTCCTTACCTCATGACCTGTTAGGTTCTCCCCAACGGATGGACTTTCTCATTCTCATTCGCATGGGAATGGTCCGGAAGTAGGGGTGCTTACATCCTTGTCCAGGCTCACCCCCACCCACCTGATGACCCTTCTGGCCTAGCTGAGGAACCTACACCTCCCTCCCCACCCCCACTAGTTTCCTCACCCCACCCCCTTCCTACTGACCCCACTTCCTCTGGCCTTACTACTTCTGCCACACCACCAGCCCCACCTACCCCCACACCCTTGGTCGATATCACCTTTTATGTCCACATAGCAGTTCTAGAGCAGCATTTTGTTCGTCTAGACAACCGCTAGGACCACATTGCGTTGATGTTGGGGTTTATTCTTCAGCATCTTGGTATTCTACTAACTCCGCCCCTGCCTCTGCTCCGGTTCCTGGTCCTTATGCTGCTTCTCCACCAGCCTTTTTTGACGTGGCCACAGATTCCATTCTCCTCGCTAAAGTTGGTCCAATTGCAGCTGCAACTACTACTACTACTCCCAGTCCAGGGGGATGCCGAGATTCCTTTCCCAAGTCCAAACCCAACGGCTCCTTGCACAACTTCCTTTCCTGATGCAGTTTCAGCGCCTCCAGTTTCCATGGCTCTTGAGCCTTCTTTCCCGGCTGGTTTTGTACTGGATGATGCCCCATCTAAGGTGACCCCCTTAACAGTTTTTGGATGTTTATTTTTATATACATATATTTGTGATCTATTGTTCCTGTCATTATTGTACATGTTTGTTGTGTTCTCTTTCCCCATCATTACAGGTACTTTGGCACATTTTGGGATACATTTCTTATCACATCTCGTTTTTCTTCGCCTAGACATGAGGGGAGTATTATTTTTATATTCATTTCTATTCTTTCTTGATTTACTTATTTCATTGCTTCCCCTCATTCTGGTCCACTTTTGTGTCCCCACCTTGTCTTGTTCCTCTATTTCGGCACTTGGTGGACCATGTGCGCTTTTAAGTATGGGGGGCATCTCTCAACCTCTTTAGTCGTTTCCCTTTTCAGATTCTGGGAGACATCATTATTTACCGATATATTTTAATTTGTGAGGATAGTTTTTTTAATAATATATTTAAATTATAAGCTAAAAGTGGGAAATTTCAAAACAAAATTGTTTGTTCCTTTTGGTTCTTAAGTGTTTTAATATGATTATTGATATAATTAAATTGAAACTTATAATCCTTGGATAATTACATTAACTAGACTAATAAATTATTATCAAGTCCTGAATGATTTTATTTAATTCTTTTTCCACTCCTAAGAGGTATTCTAAACCTATTTGTCATATTATTTATAAAACCCTATTTCTTGAGAGATTCTTAGAATATACATAAGAACCAAAATTTTCAAGTTTTTTTTCAAAACATTAGGAATTTTTTAATTGCATTAAAATGATTGAGGCATAAGATTGTGAACCCCTTTATCTTGAGAATACCCTACATATTATCTTCATGCAGCCCTTAGAGACCGTTGATAGCCTTTATAAGAAGGCATATTACAAGCCTATTTCCTTTTCTACCCTAATTATTTTATGATTTTTTATGATTATTCATTTGAGCTCAAAAGTAGGGATTCACAACACATGGTTTAAATTTGTGAATTGTCAAGAAATTAAGTATGGGGGAGAGCCTCTTGATCATTTGGGGTGAATAGAGTTCCAAACCACTATTTTGGAAATTCGGCAAGGTTCCCTTTGATAAAACAATGATACAAACATAGGGGCCTTATACACATTTTTTGGTCTGTGACTCCTATTCAGCTAAAGGAGATGGTGGTTATAGGACCACTTGATAAAAAATTTTGAGGGTGTTTTTACATTGAGCTTAAATTTGAATATCATACATTATTATTTAAATAATTTAGCCTCCTCTTTTCAAGCCTCAGAGATAATTTGACATCTTACCTACCAACCTTTAGCCTCAGAAACATGTGATCCTCATTGAAAAGACCTCATGATTTTTGTAAGTCAATTTTTCTTAAGTGGAGAACTATATATCTTGCAAACCTATGGATAGAGTCTATATATCTTTGAATGATAATAACATTGATTAAGATTGTCTTGAGTGATGATTATTTTATTGGTGAGGAAAATCATCAAGTGGCTTGCTTATCTTTAAACGGTTGAAACATGTGTTAAAAAAGGATGAATGAAGTTAATTAAAATTATATATGAGGCATGACTAGAATATTTTTGAATTAAAATTTCTTTGTTTTCTGTTTGAAATTTTCTTCTGAAACATATTATTTACATTTATGATTAGCTGAATTCCTTCCTTTTAAAATATTGACCCTTTTAATTAGATGTTGATATTTGCAAGAGGGTAAGAAAAAGACTATGTATGGGGGAGTTTGATGCACCCAATTTGTGTATACATTTCCATAAATATTTTTCAAAATAAAAACATGTTTTCATAAAATATCTATTGTTTCATGAATATATTCATTGATTTTGGTGATTTGGTTTATTTCAGAGATTTCTGGTCAAGATACATAAATCAAGGGAAGTCTGTAAAAATTTGGCAACTACACGGCGTGAACATATATACACGCCGTGTACATTACGATGGTGATAGAGATCATAAGAGGGAGTATATGCCCAATTATCCAGCCAGACACTACACACCATGCGAATTACTTATACACACTGTGTATAGTCTTCTAGATGCAGTTGGTGGCACTTGCGAGGGATTATACACCATGTTTGGTGGCCCTACGCGCCGTGTACCTACTTCTAGATGCGGTTTTTGGCACTTTCTAGGGACTATATGCCATTTGTGGTGGCTCTACACACCGTTTACAGGCCACCAACTGGCAGCCGATGCCGTGTGAGTCAAAGACAACATGGCTGAAAACCTACTGGAGAAAAACCATGAAAAACTGTCATTGAAAAGACTTCACGGCATGTACTTTTATACACGTTGTGTACATTAGATTTATATAAATAGAGGCCTTGGCCTCCAGAGGAAGAGGATCCCGAACACTTGGAGAGGGGGGAATTTTTGCTGCCATATTCCCGAGCCACCTTTGTGCCACTATTCTTCCATTCCACCATCTGACACCTCTTCCCGAAGTCTATTCGATGATATCATCAGGTATCAATGGTGTAGTTTTTATTATGTATGATATGTGTAACCAAACACCCCTTGTTTTGGGTCTATGGATGACAATGAAATTTTTTATATTTTATTGAATTATATGGTTGTGTTTGTTCTTTTAAATTCTTCTCATTATTCTTTAACAATTGTTGAATACCACTGAGCAATCTGATCCAGACCAAGGGCAGAATTCTCATGGAGATAAAACAAGAATAACGACGAATGATTTCATAATCATTGAAATGATTCATCAATTAATAAATGAACTAAACTGAAATTATGAATTGTGAAACATTGACTATCAGACCAAGGAGTCAAATTTCTTCACTTCCACGACAAAATAAACCAGACCAAGGGAATCTTTCCATAAATAATATCCATAATTTCGAATCATCACAAACAACACAACTATATAAGAAATCCGCATAAAATATCCTTAATCACCATATCCCCTACATGCTCTTTTTCCTAGTAAACATATTAAAAATCTCTTGTTGTTTTCTTTTAAATTGTTAATCATAATTTCATGTAAACAAGACAGTTTCAATAATCAAAAACAACAAAATCCACTATAAATTCAGCATAACTCACTGAATTAATTCTAAATTCAATTGAATTCACGCACGTACCAAATTTCCATGTGGATCGAGCCCGCACTTGAACTATACTATGTTTAAGAGTGGGTGATATCAATTTGGGACACCGATAACATACTTTCTGGGAAATGACTCACCAACCCACACCATAGGGCATACCTTGAATATATGGTTTGTCTGTAAAATTTTTTTTGACCTATATTAAATGGATTAGATGAAAAGGATCCTTCAAATGGAATAGAAAATGGGGAATGACATACATGATAATTTCTTACCACATTGTATGATTTGAATGTTACCGAGCCCATGTTGTTGTTTTAATAGAAATTATTAAGATCTTATGCCTTAAGTACACCTATGAAAAAATGAGTGTACCTTAAATAAATATTAAGGTCTGGTAAAATATTTTACATGAGAGGTACTACCTCATGTTAAGATAAAAATTATGTGAATACATATGACACTATTTGGACTTGATGGGTAAGTTTCATGACAGTTGTTTACTAACACCTTATATATATATATATGTGTGTGTGAATATGTTTTGGATTTCGAAAGGAATATGAGATCCTTTGATTAGGACGGATATGAGAGCTTCTGTGTTGATCTTCCAAAGAACATGATAGATCATAGAGTTGAGACATGGGATAGACCATTAGTGTTACCCTTGTTGATGGATGCCTATACGTTATGTCCCGATCCATCTAACACTAATTTCAAAAGGACTACAAGGGCCATTAATATAAGACCAAGTGAGCTTCCATATTGATTTATAGGATACCCCATGAGCTCTTGGAGTTTTGATGAGGGTTTAAACCATGAGATCTTCCCCTAATAATGGATTTTTATGTGTTACGACGCTTTCCAGCCTGAGATACTGTCCCAAGAAAATGACAATTTAGTGTCAGTAAACACTTGGTCCATATTGGAGGATGTATTGAATATCAATGATATATATATATATATTATTATATATATATATAGTTTTCAATCATACACTCATCCTAAAAAGGAGTTGATACTAGTATAGCCATTAGGCGTCCCTTTAGAACCTGGACAAGTGTTTATTTATTTATATAGTTAATTATATTAAATTCTCTATACATATACACTATATAATTTATAATGCACTAGATTGGGCTTTATTCCTTGGGTGTCAGCCTACAGATATTTCATGTAACACCCTACTTGTTTACCGGTTCTTCTCGAGTCGACATTATATTTGATGGACGTAGGTTGATTGATATGTTTCAGGCACCTAGAGAATGGAGAAAAGGACCGATCTAGAGATTGAGATGCTCATGATTATCATCCATGGGGATTTGATATTTTTTCATTAAATTATTATTGTATTGAAAAACATATTGTACTTTTAAATTCATTTAAATATGTATCACTACAATGAAATTAATTAATCTGTTATATAAATTGGTGTTACAAAACATTTATTAAATTAAATATATTATACGTGTAAAAATATTTTATCTTTTATTTACTGCTTCGTTGTTGTCTTCTTTTTATATAATGTTATACAGCTATGAAATCATTTATATGAAGTTATAATCTCTCTAACATCACCTAACTAGAACCTTTCTTCTTTTGGCCACTACAGTTATATGGGGAGATCCGCTTGGGGCCATGTGACCCACTTGTCGGGCTCTCTATTTGATGTTAATTCGGGTAAGGATGTTTGAAAATGTTTCTTCCAGATGTATTTGTACATCTATATAAATGTTCATACATAGGTTTTTTAACATCCTTGATGGTATTGGTAAATTTTGAACATCCCCATTTTTACGTTTTCATTTCATCCTTCACCTGTTGACATACTATTTACTATGATGTAAATGTGGTGATCTCCTTCTTCATATTGTCTCTATGGTATTTATCTCAGATATCATGATATATATTTATTCTCCTTGGGTAAATCGATAATTTTGATCTATGTGCATCATTCATAATCTTAATATTTATCATAGGATTTGGTAGTACACATCATCATGATCCAAATCATAAAACTCTTTTGTCATCATATTTTCACTTTGATGATCTATCCTTTCTGATGTATTCCCCCTTTTTCATAATTACCTCATAATTTCATTGATCATCCTTTATTTTCTCCATAAATAATAGTTGATAAATCATTATAGAAAGTATTGATGATGTTACATCATTAATGATTCCGATGTACAAACTTTTAGAATCTTTTAACATTGGATCCTTCTGAATTTCCATTCTTGATAATGTTGTATGATTCATTTTTCATAGATAATATATCACATTAATTGACTTAATAGGATGTTAATGGATTTGAACACCATAATCGTGATGAGATATACCCATCAGAGATGGTTCTTATTAAGGATATTTAGTGGGAATATATATTTGAGGCTCTTATGATCAGTATATATTTCAAATTTATCCCAATAGAGATAATTCTTTGATATTTTAGTGCGAATATCACATAAAAAAACATGAGATCATACATATTATTGATTTTCTCATTATTTAAAAATGTCATTGATTTGTAGGCTATCAATTTTTAATTTTTCATCAGTACACAACCTAATACCATAATTAATTCATAATTGTATTACACAAAGGGTTCCTCAATTTTTGGACATGTGAGTAGAGGTGCAATGATAAACATCTTTTTCAAATCATATATATAGTCTTCACACTTACTGGTCTAGATAAAATATTTTCCCTTTTCAGTTATCTTGGTCTATGGTTTTATAAATCCTGATACTTTCTTCATAAATAACCTACAATACCCGGAATGTCCACTGAAACTACATATCTCTGTTATAGATGTTGGCCAATGCCACTCTTTGATTACCTTTTTCTTGAATGGTTCAGATGATATTTATTTTTATAGAAATAACTTAACCTGTGAATGATACTTCATCCATCATGAACTAATGATAACTATACATTTCATAGAGTTTCTCCCTTTTCTATGTTTATATCATAATATTCTAATTATCTTTATACACCTCGAAGATTTTGCATTATATCAGAATATAATCAATAAAAACAACAAAAAATTTATCAAGGTTTCCTATAAAGACCCATTTCATTAAGTCCATGAATATTTATATGGAATTAGTGATTCTTAATGGAATCACTGTGCACTCAAAAAGTCCATACATCATTCAAAATGTATTCTTGGTAAAGTATTCTTTATTCACCCTTAATTGGTGATATCTCGAATCATAGCCTTCCATATGAAAAGACTTGTCCCCACATAGTGGGTAAAATAATTCATTTATCCATGTGAATGGGTAATTAATTTTTAATGATTTTATTAGATATATATAATCAATTCTAAGGTGAATTTATCCATCCTTCTTCATGAAAAAGAGTACCAATACGCCCCATGCTAAAGTACTCAGGCATAAAAAACCCTTGTACAGATTATATGTAACTTATATTTTAGTTCCCAAAACTCAATGGTGGCCATTACATATTGTTTATTTGATACAGTAAGAGATCCAAGAAAAATTTCAATATAGAACTCAACATCTCAATTAGGAGGATGACCAGAAAATTCTTTGGTGAACATATTAGTGTAGTGTATCCTAATGGGAAACTCCATGAGAACTATTCTCTCATTTGTCTCAATAATGTATTCTAGGTATACATGATTATAAAGAAATAATATGAAAAATTTGGATGATGATTATAACGAAGATTTATCCTCCTCTTTATGCTTGTACAAATTGGATTATTCTTAAGTATGTGAAGAGTGATCTCTCTTTTCCAAGAGTTGATGGATTTACATAGAGATAAACAATCCATGATAAATACATCATCAAGATCCACCAAAGGATGTAAAAAATATTTGTGGGAAGGTTCAGTCTAGAAACATTAACCATGGGGGGTTTATATAATTTCTATTAAATAATTTTTCTATTTTCTATTGTCACAGATAACACCACCCTCATATTTTGATTTGGTGTTTGAATAGATATTATCAACTCACACAATATTAATGAATGTGTAAGCCTTTAATATATAATAATGTTCATTAAACTGGAATTAATAATCATCTTACCAGTAAACACATCACTTTTGGGTTCAACCTTAGAAGAATTGAGAGAATATGCCCTCACTTGATTCTTTATTGGTTGTTGTTGATTTCCACATACAACCCTAAACATAGGGAATATGATTTTATAGTTACGATGATCCTTATTTTTGAAACACGACACTATTGGATGAGTTTTTATATGATCCATACATTTTTATGTGACATTATCTAGATTCCTCATATCCCTTTGTATATATTTTTCAGATCCCCCTCCCTTCCACATTTGAAGCATGTCCTACTTCCTCTTAGACAGTTCCCAATATTATTCTTCCAACACATTACAATATGTTTTATTCTCTTTTCATAATGGGATTTTTTTGTTTATGATCCCATATTAAAATCTATTTTCTATATTTTATCTATCGGCCCATATGCCCATAAAAGTCTCTAATCTCTATTTCAACCATAAGGTCATAACAACCAATCTTATTATATCTTTCAAAGCCTCTGATCACAATGTATTTTTTTTGACTCAGCAGTAGTAAACTTAAGAGGCAATCCTCATTTTTTTTGT
The DNA here is from genome assembly GCA_963277665.1 of Viscum album. Lineage (NCBI taxonomy): Eukaryota > Viridiplantae > Streptophyta > Magnoliopsida > Santalales > Viscaceae > Viscum > Viscum album. The sequence continues at coordinate 515,128,515 of OY728145.1, forward strand.
GTTCATGACTTATATAGAGGAATATCAAGGTATCCATGTAGTGTAATCCTCATATTCCATGAAGGACTCATATTCCATATGATTCAGTATGAGGATCTCCATTTGTATCATATGATTTAAAGTATGCGTAAAATATTTTTTTAAAAAAAATTATTCAAATAATATCATTTAATGGAATCAATTTTCCCCTTACAGGTTTTGTTTTTAATAATATTCTACCACTAACCAACTTCCCCATCAAAAATATAGGACTATAATATGATGTTTTATTCATTTTTGAATTATAGGACAGAGAATATTTTCTCAATAGAGTTAGTACATTTATTCATGATGATGGAATAAGAAGAATAAATAAATATGGGATTCCTTCTTCTCATAAAGGATTAAACCACAACATTCTATTTGATATTTTATGGAGGATCTTCCATATGATTCATTTTATTAGTTATAAGTTGATCCAACTGAGAAAGTACTATCATGGAGTTTTGAGTGGACGTTCCCATCATATTTTGAATTAAATTAGTATAATCATCACATTTCCAATCATAATGATTATTGTAATGAGTTATCATATTTATCTCCATTATCTAAGAAAAATCATGAACATTAAAGTGTATTAAATACTTATCCAATAACAATAAAAAACGAATATTTGAACATAAGAGAATAATCTTATAAATGTATGGTATATCATAACATGTGATTCCCTATGATTCAATGTAGGTTATCTATATGGATAGGATTATACGAAGGGTTCATACAAAATATTTATAATACTAATAGCCAAAAATATCATCACCATGATCTCATACCAACTATAATGTCCATTTCCTTTTAAAAACATTTTTAACATATATTAAAAATAATTTAAAATGAAATATGGACCAGGGATTGTAAGATTTGGTTTCTTTAGAAGATTATATACATAATTAGAAAGCATTAAAATGAAATTAAAATATAATTTATTTAATATATATAAAGAGATACCATCATCCTTTTTTTAAATCTTCATAGGATAACCTGGGGAATACATAAACAAAACAGGATGAGATAATAACCCCATTAAAATAATAAACATAGATGTAAATATTAGAACATGGGTTAGACTGTATAACATGATGTTATAAAAAGAAATTTAATATGGATAAAAATGTGGAATAATGACATGCGGAACATGGGATCATGTAATAGGGGAATAGTAAGAACCTGAAAACAATATACAACATGAAATAATCCTGCCACAAGGCTCACTTCCCTGACTATTTCACATAGAGCACAACATACTGTAAATGAATTGTGTTTAATTTTTGTTCCACCAAGATATTTCATGAGACTAAACATTACCCAATTAAATGGAGTGGTATCCCAATTCACCCATCATAACATATTCATGAATATGTGTTCCACATGAAGAATCAAGTATAAGGGTCAGAAATAATTAAGTATCTTAATCATGTTTTATTGAATAAAAACATGGAATATTATAATGGTTTCCATGAAAAATGTATTTATAAAATAAATGGTAATAAATGTGGGAAAAATTCATAGATCATGATGTTTTATGTAAAAATACACTGAAAAATATAAAAATATTTTTTAAGAAACATTAGAAATGAAATATTTTAGTACAATTTAGGGAAATTATTAAAGATCATTTAAAGTGAAAAGATAATATTATTTTATATAAAATAATCAATGAACCAAGATATATTTTCATTATAAACTGATTAATTTTATATGAAAAATGGGGGATTGAAATACATTTTTTTGGTATGTGAGAATGGGTATGAAATTGGGATTTTGCTATTATCATGTGTTCTTATCATGATGCATTGAAATGGGAACCTTATAAAAACATGTCTTTACCTATTAGAGAAAGAATAATTGTTATAGAAACATATGAAATGAGCATATAAATAGAATATATGACATGTACATAAGAATAATTAAGAATTACATTGGTTTAAATAGAGATAATGTCTAACCAAAAGGAAAAAATATATGTTTAGAGAGAATCACTTACCATACATCAGAAACTATTCATCCCAAGCACATAATATTTATGATAATAAAATTTTATCTGTTAATTTAGTAGTTAATAACATATTATACATTTGTTTTATTTATAATAATTTTATTATGATCATTTATTCCCATTATTATGAGTTATAAGATTCAATTTAGTCATTCCAGGAGAATTCTTTTTTGATTTTATGATTGGTTCCCTTGAGTTTATTTACGAGAGTTCCTATCAAATGAATGAAAAACTAAAGAAGTGGAATTATATGAAATTGATACTAGTCCATAATATAAATTCATTCTTTATAGAATTATTTTAAAAAATATAATGATTCTTCAAATAAAATGTTACTGATAAATGTTAGTTTATTTTAGTTAATTTTCAATCACCACCAACAAGTTTTGTTTTTTTGATATTTTGAAAATATAATGGTAATAAAACATAAAATATGCTGTAATATATATATAAATCTATTTTAATAATAAAAAAGGGGTTATGAACATCATTTATGGTGGTAATTTACAATCAAAATGCATCGTTGATGATTGGTGTAAATTGACAAGTTATGGATGATGTGTTCACTTTTCAAAAAATGGAATAGTGATGAGGTTTGATGATCGATTAACAATTTAAAACCATAAATTTATATCATTTAAAATATATTATAGTTATGGTTCCATATTTTGATATGATTTTTTGGGGATAATAAGAAAATAAAATAAATTGACATGAAATTAAAAGAAAATAAAATTTGATTTCACTACTAGAACGTATTCTCATTGAGATCCACCAAAGGGAAATTAGGTTTTTTATTTTCTATAAAACAATAATCCCTTATAAGTGGGGGGATGATTGAGAAGAGAATTTTGTAGAATTTCGACAACCTTCCTAGTTTTAGAGGTGTGTGGAGAAAACGAGGTGGGGGTGGTATTAATATTGGATGAGAGGGGTATTTTCTTAATTGTTTCATTAGTTTTTTTATTTTAGCTCAAGAATATAAATAGTTATGATTACTAGGACTAGATAGTTTAAACAGAGAGGATATTTATATATAATGCCCACATAAATCACCCATGATACAACCATGACTAAAAAATTTATTTATTTACTTATAAGGATAAATACCATAAATTATCATATTTGACTAGTCACGATAAATTCAACTATTTTATAAAAATTTAATATATTCACCCCCATCATTCTCAATCTCTAGAATTAAAAAATAGAATACATTTTATAAAAAAATCTAAATATGATAAATTTAATTTGTAATATTATTCATTGTTTGTTCGGAAAATACTAATCCTAATATTTTAACAGAATTAATGAAACTATAAATATTTAATTAAAGTCTTGTAAAATTATATAATAATAATAATAATAATAACTAATATTAATTAATGAATATTGTTTATTAAAATAAAATTTCTTTTAAATCATTATGTTAATTGTAAAATTTTAAATAAAAAATATGATTCCTAAAAATAGTAATTATTATTTTCATGTTTTAATATTTATATACTTATTCCATGATATAAATATGTTATATTTTTATCCATAAGACATAGAAGTTTTATTTAAGCATTCATAGGTGAGGTTATTATTCTATTGGATGGGTTGCAATTTTTAATGGTCACATTACTATTCCAATGGTCAAGTTATTATTCAATTAGTATGAGTTTCTTAATTTATTTAATTACCACTTATTTCACAAATTCATAATTTTTATTTCATTTATTGTGTTCTCTATGTGATTTTTTTCCTGAATTATACCGTATGACATAATTATAAGAAGGGAAGTCTGATTGATAATATTCTGGGTCATTATATATAACATTAAACTAAACATTAAATATTAATAAACACAATATAATCTTGAATAAAATTGAAATATTATAGAATTTAAATTTATGAAAAGGAAACATGGGGTAGAGGATAATTATGCCTTAATAGATTCAAATTTGAGATAAAGAGATCCTTACCTTTTTCCCCTTATTAGTTGACTATACTCTAAGATCAAGTATAAAAATCATAACAATCTAAATAGATAAATTCATAACCATATTATTTCCTTAAAAAAAATTATTTTAACTCTATTATCATTCAATATATGTATATTAATCTGTTCTGGCCTAATTTCTAGTATTAGGTGATTACATTTTTACCATTTGTTGTAGTTTCATGGGAGGGATATTGATTTTCATCCATAATATAATATTTAACAATACATTTTCATTTAATTTACTAAAATTTATATTTTTTAATTATTTATAAGTATAAATTTCCTATCATGGTTACTTTAGACTTTATCTTAAAATATTACATCAGTAATGATCATTTTTCAGTGATTTTCAACATATTGATGGTGTTTGCATAATTAGTATGTGAATTATTGATAAATAATTTATAAAACAACAAATGTAATAATTATTTACATAATTATATAATATTATATAGGGATTTAATATTTAATAATCTTCCATGATTTAATTTCATATATTTTTTCATGTAGGTGGTAAAATTGACAAAATCATGGACATACCATTATTATTGATGATTAGGGGTTGACATAGTTGGAATATCAATACATGAGTTTCATAATGAAATTATATAGTTTTTATTAGTGTGATATATTATAATTATAATTGAATTGTATGAGTAATTAATTTAATTTAAAATATTGCATAATTTGACGTATAGATTTTACTTTTAGTATGAATTTTTTAAAATGATTGAATTTTTAATAATAGTTTATTAATCGTATAATTAATTTATTTCCACTGTTTTACACCATAATGATAATTTTATAATAAGTGTTATATTTATTTTAAAAAACCATTGTAATGACAAAAAATTAATGGAAGTGGTGAAATAAAAAATAAAAATCAATCGTTCCATGGATGGGGTAGTCTGTACTTACACATGGTTAATAATTTCATTGTCAATATAATGATAAAAAGGTTTAATATGTATTATAATTTATGAATATTAAAATATGATATATATGATAATTATATAATACATTTAATAATTTTAAATTACTTATTTGGGGGTTTTGGGAAATGTAACATGTTGCATCATGGAGGTAGTAGTCCACACAACACATAATACACGACTACAATTTCATTTTTCATAAAAGAAATGGGAAAAAAGAATAGTGTTTGTACCATAATTATATTAAAATTAAAATCATATTATGGTACTGATTTTATCCATTTTAATATGGTGAAAATGAATTTTGGGAATAATAAAACAAATATATATATATAAAGATATGTAATAATGTTATATGTCATATCATGGATTATATCATCTATAAAGGGGAGTAAATCATTCAGGGGTGGTGATTTTAGAAGACCAAGACATCAATATTTTTTAAATGAGTATGTATTACAGTTTTGGGTTGTGTTTTGGATTAAAAAAATGTTATTTTTATGATTCGATGTGCGAATAGAAGTTCCCTTTATAAGTTAAAAGGATTGGAATCTTTTTAAATACCCATAACATTTCAATAATGGGAAGTAATTGTCTTGAAAAGTGGATTGAAAATTAAGAAATAATAGAGTAGATTATAGGTAATTATATTCAATGATTCCAAAAAATCAAATAATCATATTTATAAAACAATTCATTCCCCTCACATTATTGGTTACACAATTTTACTATTTTAGTTTTAAGTCAAATAAACAGTTTTTACTTGGGTAATTTATAATTTACCATGAAACATAATATGTTTATAATTTTACTATTTTGAAATAATGATTTTAGATATTATATTTATTTTTTGATTAATTTTTTAAAAGTATAAAAGAATCAATTTTTAAATTATTAGTGGATATTCTAGCACAGAAGAGTTTTCGATAAAATTCAACATAAATACAAAAATATAAATTATGGGTATATAAATCAGAACCATATTTTGTAAAGATATAAAATTACATATGAAATATAAATTTGGTCTTATAAAAATATTTCCTGAAATATAAATTATTACATATATAATAATAATTTCTTTAAATTAATTTTATTTTAAAATAATTTCACTTTTTACTATTGAACAAAAAATAAAACTTTTTGGAGATAACCAAGAAACATAATCATAAGCTATCATTAAAATGATTATATAAAAAACAATTATCTTCTAAAAAAATAATGATTTATAAATTTTCTTTTAAAAAATAATATAATATTTTAACAAAACATCCATTATTTAAAATGACCACTTTATAAATATTGTTTTTTTAATTTCATTTAATAAATATTAAAAAATAATTTAATATTAATCTATTAGTTTATAATTATTAATACTAACTATTAAGAAAAACTATTAAATATGATCATTTTAATTTATTTTTTTAAAATTAAGTACCCTTTATTTAATGGATCTTTGAATGGAATCCTTTTTTAAATATTAACAAAATATAAAAACTATATATATATGTATTTTAATTGATTACAATATTTTTATATATAGTTGATTTTATTATTCATATATGTATATTTAACATGTCATGATATGTTTTAGAAAATTTATTTGTTTGTTCTATGTTTTATGTCACACAATCTATCTAAGATTGTATAAATTTAACTGTTTAATCCCTGATAGGTTTTTTGTAACTCATTTAGATGATCCAATCCTCTTTCAGCCATATGATTCTGGTATATTTACTTATAAGTTTTCTGTCCTTAGAATGCATCTTATCTTCGTTTTGTTGTCATGTGAGGGGGATGACATCTCGATCAAATTCATCAATTCTAGATGCTGATATGATAAGATGATTATAATGCTAATCTTTCCATGCCACCTGTCAATAATCATGATTATATATATTGAGACTATGACCAATCTTGGATGGAATCATATCTGGTTAGTGTGCTCAGCCAACCAGTTCGGTGTGTATACACTACTTATTCCTCTCTAAACACCTTGAACTTAGCCTCAATGGAAATTGTTCTGGACTTGGGAGTTCCTTCAAAGAAATTCAATCATCGCGTTAATGAGTCTATATAAATTGTCATGGATATTATTTGGGAAAAAATTCACCCAGTACCACTAGTTGAGGATGATCCAAATAGAGGAGGGTCAAAGTCTATAATTGAAAAAAGAGGGAATCCCAAACAACTCTGTTTACTTCATCAGTTATTGGTTAAAACCTTAAATAAATATATTATATACCTTAATATATCATGATAGTAGTCCCTCATACCTACACACCCTCTAAAATAGTAATTGAGAGAAGTATGAAATGAATATATGTTGGGAACCATATTCAAAACATAGTTATTTAGACCCCCATAACAATGATTTATGGTCAATTTGAGCACCTTTTCCTTCTTTTATATTACTTATGGGTAATCATATGCATTTCTCAGATATAATATTATATCAAAATGTGAATTTTATTATATCGAAAACAACTATATATCCATGAGAGTGATCCTTGTGAATTTGAATATAAAATGTTTCTACATAAACAGATTAGAGATACCTAAGAAACATTTCATAAAAAATATTGTATAGTATTCATGTTTCACAATTATCTTAACGAATTCACTACAATGATAATAGAACATGAAGAATCTAAAGCTCTTATGAATAGGGATTTATCATATTCCCTTTCCTTAATAGATTCCACTCAAAAATAGGATCATGAGTTATCTTCTCTAGTCCTGGAACTTAGTCAACTCATGATGGTAGCGAAAATAGAGTGGGAAACACATCAAAACACACCAAAATTTGTCTAGTCAGGATAACTCAGATTTTTTTTACAATAATATTTTTATATTTTTATCTATGGGACTCCTAAGGTTGACTGAAAACTATGATATTCCTCTGTTCCGTTGTATATTAAAATGAAAAAATCATTTTAACCCTAAATGATGATATCGTTCATTACATTGTTCATAATGTACATGAAATTTCATAGCCATAGTATCATATAAATAAATATATACATCCAAATTTTTATAATACTATGATAACAAAAACATCAAATAAAATTGTCAACCCATAAAGTAATACTAAAGAGAATGTTCTATTAATAAATAACAGAATAAAAACCCTTATTGTTGTATCTAACCCAGGTTTTCTGTGGTCACTTGGTTAAAAAGGATAATTTGTGTAAATATATATATGAGTAAATGTTCTATAACTTTTTTTCTATGAAACAAGAATATCTATAGTAATATTATTTCAAATATAACCATATGTTAGTTATTATAGGAAATCATTCTCTTGTTTTTATCCCTAAATTACTTCTATGTTATTGAAGGATATGGCTTAGAAGGCATGGACATGATTTTTTTCCTTTGATCCCCATTACAGGTTTTTTCCTGACATGTTTTACACCTTTTCCATATGATGAGTACTAAATTATTCGAATATCACATAGTTTGTGTTTTTATATAAGGAAGATAACAAAATTACATCGACGATGACCTTTTTGGGATTTCAACATTGAGATTATTATGTTTATTTCAATTGGTTTTTAAGGGCTTATATGCTTGACTGATCAGGAGATATAATTTCATTTTAAACATCTCATACCATTTTAATTTTATTTTAGGGTCTTATATATTGGATACTATTTCTATAAATTTTAACATCCTATATATTAGACCGGACTTTAATACATCTTATGGTATAATAGATAAGACCTCATTTTCCGATAGTTTGTGGTCTTATACCTAGAACCTAATTTTTAAATTCTTATGCTTAAAATATGCGGTGGGTTATCAAAGATAGATATTGTTGAAGAGTCCTCACATGTTTAATATATACTATTGCATTGATGGATTGATATTTATGAAGGTTTCTAAAAACCTACATCCTCATTATACCCCTGAAGGATATGTTTTCATGAATGGTTCATACACCATACATCCTCAATGACATTATAAATGATGTGAATGGTATATATTGACACATAATGAATGATATAATACCCCCTTCAGATGGTGTGTAATTAGATGTGTATATAATTACTCAAGGGGCTTGAATCGGGGATAATGAAATGGGATAGGAACGTTAGGAATGACCATATAACATCTTATTGCGTTGAATTTTGATGTGGTGTGGTTATTGTTCATAAGGATCAAATGTCCCTTTTTCAATGATAGGGATCCATTATTTTAATATTCAAGGGGAATTATTCATCTAATGATATGATCATACATTAAGGGTCAATAAGAGTGATATAATCTATCTTATGTGGTTATTTAATTATTTAAAAGATTCAAACACTGGGATACTAGACTAGGGTACAAAAAACTACATATCCATGGAGGGTTCTTTCACTCTAAGGGTAGTTTAGTTTATGGTCATGATGGAGGGACCTATATAACAAGTGATTTGGGGTAAAAATTTGGTGACATAAAAATGATCACGAATGATATACTGTGTTAATTTTGTGATAACTGATACAATACATTTTTTCATAATGTTTTAGATATCAAATCTACTTGAATAGTACTGTTATGTGAATAGTATATTATATATTTTTAATATTTCAATAAATGGGAGGTAAATTATGGTGTGTATAGGTTATCCATGAAAAATTTTAAAAATCCATTTCATAAGAATAAATGATAATAGCTTGTAGAAATAACTAGAACCTCTTATCTAGAACAAAACATCCCATATGAATAAGCTCTTAGGAATTTTTTTCGACCAGATAATCCTAGTAGGGTCTCATTAAATAACATTGTACATGTTCATAATACATTTATGGTGATATAAAATAGAAATGAAATGAGGTTATGGGGTTCCCAATAAATTAGATCACCTTGTGGAATTGGTGGTTATCAACTGATATTTCAACTACATGAATTTGATTTATGGATAACATAATAATCCTAAAGGAATAAAGAAATATAATGTTTCAATAACTACACACTAATTAAATTATCCTAGCATTGGTATGTGATAAATCATCCATATTTTTATTTTAGGGATCATAGTGGTCCAGATAGTAGGGCATGGTTTTCACAAGGTTTATAAGAAGGGTCCCATTATATTTTTTATTCTTTAATTTATGCTCTATTTTTTTCAAAAACCCTTAAGATAAAGATCTTAGAAAGTAGAGAAATGAATTTTTCATAATCCACTGTTACCGGGGTTTATCAATTTCAATGTATTCTTTTCTTTTACTAGATGTGTATGGTATTTTTATTTGGAATATAAAGGGATGATGTTTATTTCCCTACAACTTTGGCCAAATTTTACATAATTTAAGGTTTTAATGTGTGTGGACCTATTATCGAGAAACTGTTATGTGTCATTATAATTATGATTCCAGAGGATAAGAGTACTCTAATAATTTTTTAAAAGGATATGGAAATTTTATAAATCATGTACAATGGTTATTGAATCATGAGTATGGTATGATATTTTTATGCTGACGAGGATTAAAAATCACACTACCGTGAAGAGTTAAACTGAGACACTATCATGGAGGGCCAAATTTTTAGGTCCTTTATTGTGAGGGGAATATAAATAAATGTGATAATTCATGGGACCTTATTAATATATTACTTGTACATGGTCATGTATAAGGATTTCCACCTCTTTCTAGGATCAATATGTTTTATGGTAATACAACATTCCCATGAAAATGAGTGTGTTGTGTGGGTTGAGGTGCTGAAAAAGATAATGGAGGAACCAAAAATATTGGTTTACGAAATAGAAACAACAAAATTTTACAATCATCATTACATTATTTTATCTGTAAATCAACATTAAATTACATTCCAAGGATCATAAAGTCTACTATCATCGGAGACTACATACAAAAAACTGAAAAAATGGGATTCAATAAAGTATTTTGTAATTTCTTATTAATAAATAGAATATAACTGCCAATGCACTCATATATCTTAATTGGATAACTTGGGGATAAATGAACAATGGGATGAGCTTAAAAACCCAGTAATGTAATAAACATATGAATAATGCTTTAGCACATGGTTTAGAATGCATGCCATAATGATATAAAAAGAAATTAAACATATGGAATAATAACTTATAAACATGGGATCATATAAACATGGATTCATAGTAATGTGGAAGCAAAACAAAACATGAATTTAGCATGATTCATGTCTTGTTTCACATAAAAGAGCACATTTCAAGATTAACCACCAAGATATTTGAAAATGGTAGCATGAGTCAAGGATAACTGCCAATACCATTTCACATAACATCTCATGATACTCAACTATACCCAAATCATTGGAGAACTATATAGATAAATACATCATAAAATGTTCATGTATATTATTTTCAAATAATTAATCATAAATAACCTATCATACATAAAAATAATAATACTCATGGAAAGAAGTGGGTATCATAATCTTTTCATAAAGCATAATAAATGGGTGTATCACAAATGTTTCCATGAAAAAATATAATTAAAATATATATGTAAATTCATATGGGAAAATAAGAATATATCTTGTTATGTAATTAAAAACAAAATTAAAAACAAGTATGAAGTTTATTTAAGAAATTTTAGCATTAAAACATTTTATTAGGGTCTTAAAGAAAATACTATATCGAATATTTAATAGAAAAGGGAATAACATTTTATATAAAATCATAAGTTAACCAAACTTTTTTCATAATAAAAATTATGATATTATAAAATATATGGTGTATTTGAAGATTTTATAGATTTTACTTGAAATTCAGTAAGAATTTGAGATGTTCCTTTAAAATGAGATTTCTTATCCGCAATAATTTAGGAGGGAATCATTTAAAAATATGTATATCCCCAAAAGAAAATTATGAGGGGATATTGATACATTATTTTGGATCATATACATGGAATTTATATTATTTTCATTAAAATAATTGATAATTATGTTTGTGCGAAAAAATATTGTGCAACTCGAAGGAATAATGATGGTTCGTATAGAGTCCCTTACCTTAAAGTTGGTGGTGTCCTTAACTTGATCTTAATGTCCTGGATTACCAAATTAAATAAATTAATTAATATGTCAAGAACCTATTCTTCATTATATTGATTTATTATAACCTTATTATGTTCATTCATGACCTTTTTTTATGGGTTAAGATGTTCTATTTCATTTTTGGGAAGCGTTTGTTTCCATGATTTTCATTGTTGGTTTACTTATATACATGTATAGTTAAACATGTATGTTGAGAATGGTTATAAGGAATTGAAGTTTTATTTTATTAGTGAACATCAAGAATATTAATAGTTATAAAATACATTTGGTCATTTGGAGTGAAGATGAATCATTATATAGAACTTTAATGCTAAATGTTTTGGTTAATTGGATGGTTTTAATCACAACAAACGCATTTTGATTTAAGAATTAATATAATGTGAAAAAAAATATTTCAGATTCTTAGATTATACATAATAAAAATATAATACTCTGGTTCTACTATAAAAATAGTTTCATGGCCAGAATTGAAGACGGTAATAGAAATTGAAAACTCATCATCATTGAATGTGATAAATTAACATATCTCAAACAGTGTTTTCATTTATTGAATCAAAATACGGGGGAAAAGGAGATATAAAGACCAATTATTCCATTATAATAATAATATTATTGTAAATTTATGTTTCTAGAGTTATTAAAACATTTTTTTAATGGTGGTGAAGAAAGAAAAATAAATAATGGAACTTGAAAGAAAATAATGGAAATGAAAAGGGACAATTTTCCTCTTAAATTTATCTAACTTGAAAACCTCAGTAGGAGAGATGATTTTTTCTTTCGAAGATACCAAGGTATTTTTCTAGTGGTATAGGAGATTTTAGGGATATTTTATCTGAATTTGGTCTAGGGAAAAGTCATGAGAGGATTGAAGAGAGGATGTAAAGAGTAGCGGTATTTATAGTAGAAGAGAGGAAGGGTTTCTAATTATATTAATCATTAGATTAATATTTTTATATAAAGAATATGATTATTATTTATTATTTATACCAAAAATTGTAATGACACCTTGTTAGTTCCAACAAATTTCCATTTACATCATCCATGACTCAAGCATGATGTATAAATTTATTTTTTTTTAAAATTATCGAAAATTATTGTATATTAAAATTTATCAGAAATTCATGTATTTTAGAAAAATAGCAAAAATTCTCTTATTCCATTATTTGATGTATATAATTCAAAAATGAACTCCATTTTTTGTAAATAATTTTTTAAAAATGTGAAATTTAATTTATAATTAAATTCTTAATTGACCTAAAAAATACAAATGTTAAAGTTAAAACAGATTTTATAACTCTTTAGAAAATTAATTATGGTCTCTTAAAATTATATTACAATCATAATACATCAACATATTAATCTGTTACTTCATTTAATGAAATAAACTTACTTTCAATTTATTAAAATAATCAAAAAATTTAAATAAATATATATTACATATAAAAATACAAACACATTATTATTTTTTGTTAAAAATATTATTTACTGATACCATGATATATTTATATAATATTAACACTTATAAGATGGATAAATTTTATTTATACATTAATTAGTGAGGTTACTTTTTAATTTTCATTTTTACTATTGATAAGGGCCACATTTCTATTCCTAAGGTCAATTTTCAATTTCATCGGTATGTCTTCCTTAAATTGTATAGATACCTTTTATGTCACTCATTCTTCATTTATAAGGTATGTATTGTGTTATATATGTTATCATATATGATTATACTCTAATTATAAGAAAGTAGTTTTTATTGATAAAATATTGTGTCATTACATTGTCTCCCCTTATGATGTTTCACCATCAAATTGTTTTTTTACATTCTATGTCAAAAATATGTATGAGTAATTTTCCTTCATTGCCTCATCCAGTTCCCATGTTTCCTCTTCAAACTTATGGTTTCTCCTTAGTACATTGATTTGGTGACTAGTCTTGCTACGTATAACATTGTCTCAATGAACCAAGATCTTCAATGGATACTTTCCATAATAATTATCATTCTCCAACAGTACCACCTTTGAATAGAGTACATGTGAAGTGTTTGGAATGTAATTCCTTACGAGGGATACATGGAACAAATTATGTACTTCAGAAATGGTAGGTAGATGTTCTAGTCAATATTCCACAATTCTATCATGATCAAGAATCTCAAAAGTGATGATGTACATAGGACATAGCTTTCTAATATTCCCAAACCTCATGACCTTATTCAATGTAGATATGCGGAGGAATACAATTTTTACAACATTTAACTCACAATCCAGTTCAAGAATGACTACACAACTCTTATGTCAATATTTGACTAACTTGATGTGATACTAAATGGTTTTCACCTTCTCCACCATTTTGTTGACCATTTATGGTCCTAGCAGCTTACGCTCATTAACTTCATCCCAACATGCCAGTTTTTTACAATGATTTTTATAAAGGTATTAATATGGAGCAATATAAAAGATAAAGTTAAACCTAATATTATATGATATCTCATCCCATAAAAGATGTTGGTCCCACACTCCTTTGATGTTTTTAGAACATTATCTCTACATATCTCCCAATTTATGAATAGCTCAATCAGATTTTCCTTCTGTTTAAGGATGATTGGCCATACTGATGTGTAGCTTAGTGCATAGAGAATTCTAGAGACTTTTCTTGAACAATGAGGTGAATCTGAGATCCCTAGAAGATATAATAATTATTTGTACTCAATGTATCGTTATACCTCATTGATATATATCTTCAATGTTGATACAAGTATGTTTCCTCTCGAATTTCTATAATGTTAGTTGTCTTTGTAAGATGATACACAATGACCCATATTGCATTGTTTCCCCTCGATGTCTTTGGATGTCCAGTGACAATGTCCATGTTGATGTTCTCCCACTTCTATGTTGATATGGATAGTGGTTTCATCATCCTTTTAGACTACTATCTTTCAACCTTCACTTACTGAAAAACTAGTCACTTTTATGTATATTATAAAATCTTCTTCATCATATTTTCCCACGAAAAGTTCTCTAAGAGATCTTGATACATCTTTGTGATCCTTGAAAAATAGAGAATGTTGAGCTATATTCCTCATTAAAAGGATCCTTTTTTATCTCTGGATCAGAAGGTACATATAATCATGACCCTAATCAACAACTTCTTCCCCATAAATCATGAACCCAAAGAATTCACCATTTCTAATAGCGTCCACCCTATTTAGAATTTCCACATCTTTTCTTTGAGTATGCTTTATATTCCCCATGTGGGATGGTTGAGAAAAAATTTTAGAAAGGATTGATGACATTACTATCTTAATTATTTACATGTCCTACTTCTTCAAATGTAATAATATTGGATCCCTCTCAATTCTCATCATTGATAAAGAAGTAGTATCTTTTCTACTTTGAGAATCTTCTAACTTATTTTCCAAACTGGGATGTTAGTTGACTGAGTAGTTATAATCCTTAACTATATATAACAATATTCACAAGTGCATATTAATCTATTTCTATGTGAATATATATTTGAGACTATTTCAATCCGGATATATCAGACACTTCTCTCTATAGAGATAATGATTCTATATTCTCAATGTAAATTTCATAGCCTCCAACTAGAGATCATGTTTTGGATAGTTTTTCTCATGTATTTTCAGTTTTATTGAGGCATAAGATATCAATTTATGATTTTTAATCAGTAAAAATCCTATGAAATTCTTTGAAGTATCATTGTACACCATAAATAATTCTCCACTTTTTGGGAGTGTGAGTACTGGTGTAGTGATAAGCTACATCCTGAGATCCTTAAATATTTCATCATATTCTATAATATAGAAAAAATTCACTAGAATTCATTTTAGCTTAGTCATTGGGTTTGAAAATTGTGATAAGTTATTTATATATCGTCAATAATACCCTTCTAGACCCATAATGCTACAGATATCTTTTATAGATATTGGCCTCGGCCACTCTTCAACTATCTATATCACGGAAGGGTCCACACATATTACTTTTTTATTGATAAAATTTCCAAATAATGACACTTCCTCCATCTTGAACTCATATTTATAGTACCTTTCATAAATATTCTCCCTTATCAAATTCATCATCACAATATTCAAATACTCCTCATGTTCCTTCTTGTCCCTATATTAAATTAGAATATCATTGATAATGACAACCACAAATTCGTCGAGAAAATATCTAAAGACTCTGTTCGTTAAATAAAAGAATATTTTTGGAGAATTACTGTGAACTCATAGTTTCCACGCCATGGTTGAATGGTAGTTCTCGGAATAACTTCTATCCTTGGATTAAACTAGTGGTATCCTTACCAAATGTCGACCTTAGAGAAATAACTATCCCCACATAGCTGATCGAATAATTCATCTATCCAAGGAAGGAGACAATGAACTTTATTTTGATTTTATTGTGTTCACTATAATTAATGTAGAGATGAATTGAACCATACATATTCATGAAAAAGAGGACTGTTTTACCCCAAGATAAATCACCCAGGCATATAAAAACCTTGTCAACATTATCCTATAACTTCTTCTTCAACTCTTCTAGCTCAATAGTGGAAATTCTACAAGGATGTTTTGATATAGGTAGGGATCCAGTATTAAGTTCAATTGTGAATTCTACCTCTTGATCAAGAGGAAGACCAGGAAATTCATTAGGGAATACATTACTGTACTCCATCATGACTAACATATCTTCAAGATGTATCATATCATTTGTATCAATCATTTGATAAAGATCTGATTTCTCAAAATCCAATATTATCCACACATGAGACAGTGATTCTGAAGGAGATCTATCTTCCCCCTTATACTTTCAATGGATTGGATGATAATATAAGTGGTGAAGAGTGATCCCTCATTCCATACAGTTTATTTTGGAGTTTTATAATGGGATACGATCCATGACCAAGATAACATCGAACACCACTAAAGGATGTAAGAAAATATTTTATAGGAGGCTTAGTCTATAAACATATATCATGGAGGATTTTTAATCCTTTGAGGCAATAATATCCTGATTCTCTATTCTCACAAATTACTTTACCTCCAAATTTTGAGGTGATCTTCGAATAGATTTACTAAAGATGATAGGTTTGAGATAATGCATACAACAAGAATCAAATAGAACATAATATATTCTAGAATGAATAAAAAAGTTACCTATCACCCCATTGTTGTCCGGATCACCCCAAAAGTAGTGGTAGCATAATATCTTCCTTTCTTCCGTGGAGGTTGTTATTGATTTCCTCTTACAACTATTGGCTTAGGGAAATTGTTCACATAATTTCCATGTTCTTTAAAGTTATAACACTTCACATCAAGTTGAGTGTTTATATGAACCTTGTTTTCTTCTTCCACACTAGTTGGATTCATAAGATCCATTTGGAATTGTTTTTACAAATGTACCATTCTTCCATAATGGATGCATTTCCTGGTTCCCATTAGATATCTCTTAGGATGATTATTCCCACAATTTTGACACATGAGATGTTGGATCTTCTATCCATAATGGTATTTATTTTGTGAATCACCCATATTAGATTCCATTTTCCACTTTTTTCAATGGGCACATGAGACCACTGAGTATCTTCAATATCCATTTCCACATTGAGGGCACAACTGCAAATATCTTCATAATTGTAAAAGTCTCAGATAGTAAACCTTATTCATATACATTTCATTAGTCTACTAAAGAAGCGATCAAACCAAATTTTGGTTTTCATGACAATACCGGAGGAGTATCTTTTATTCCTTGTGATTTTTTATTTATTTACCCTAATGGACTCATATTCCTTCTACTTGATTCAAAGGAAAACCATTTCTATCATGATATGGTGAATTCGGGTAAAATATTTATTGAAAAACATTTTCATGATTTCCTCCCAATCAATGAAATCAATTTATTCTTAGGACATAATATTCTTGATAATTTTCTACCAATGATCATATTTTTCATTAAAACGGGTGACCTCCAGTATGACTTTATCTTATTCAGAGTATTCGGGGAAAGAGAATATATTTTCAATGGAGTTAATCCACTATTCTGTGAGGAGGAGATCTGAATATCCACTAAACATGGGAGGCCTTTTACACATGAATGATTCAATTGAATCATTCACAGTACTTGTAGGATGATTGGATTCCATATGATTCATGTTATTCTTCAGAAATTGATCTAGCTGAGAAAGTACTTCCATAATGTTTTGAGCTCCCATTCCCATCATATCATGTATATAACTCGATAAATCATCGTTTTCCCTATGACATTGATTGTTGGAGAAAGTTCATCTATTTCCCTCTATTAACTAAGATAAATAACCATTAATTGGGGGTCTTTAATAAATAATTGATAGGCATAAATATGGAAAAATTAAACATAAAAAGATAAACTCTTCAAATAAACATATTTCCAAACCTGTGATTCCATGGGTTTTAAGTTGGGTTACCCTTGATTTGTTTCTTAATGTATATTATTATAGGTTATTTTTTTCCATTAGTAATTGTTCATAATGAGCTTATAGATTTACCAATGCATGTCCTATGGGAGAGTTAAACTAGGAGTTTAGCAAGGCCTGTTGTCGTGCACCGGTTCTCGTTTGTGTCACTCTCAAAGTAGTGTTTTGAGGTTATAACCCTAGATACATATATTCTAGAGCCATATAGAATTGTTCTTATCCAATAATTGATTAATTTTCTTGATAAACAACTTAGTAGATATTTAACAAAAGATATAGATGTTTTCTTATACTTATTATCACCCTTAATGTTATTATTAAAGGGATTTATTTCTAATCTCCAAAAATAACAAGATCATTAAAATGATACCAACTATATAGACATGAGGTTTTTACACATATCATTACACGATTTTATGCATAAATCAACATCAAATTAAAATTAATGGATTGTATAGTCTACATTCATGGAGAAGTAGGTACATAAAACAGAAAAATGGGACTAAATAAAACATGTAAATATTTAATATTCATAAAGATATCCAAACAACCATTGTACTCATACATCTTCACAGTATAGCCCTGGGATTAATTGAATAATGGGAAGAAAAAAGGAACCTGTAAGGTTATAAAAAAAGAATAATGATTTATAACATGGGTTAGAAGGCATGACATAATGACATAAAAAAATAATGGAACATTTGGAATCATCACATATAAACATGAGATCATATAAACATGGATTCATAGTAATGTGGAAGCAACATAAAAAAATGAATTTAGCATGATTAAAGGCTAGTTTCATATAGACGAGCACAAATCAAGGTTAACCACCAAGACCATTCCACATTGGGGCATGAGTCAAGGCTAACTGCCATGACTGTTGCACATAATTTCTCATTGGAATCAAGTTTACCCAAAGCATTGGATAGATATATAGGTTCACCCCTCATAAAATGTTCATAAATATTAGTTCTATATAATGAATCAATTATAATCTATAATAGATAAACATAAGGGTATCCATGGAAATAAGTGGAGCACTAATGGAACTGCATATGGGAGAAGTGGAAGTTGATAGAGCTTACTAACCGAGCAATGTTATCCGAGCCACCCCAAGAGACTATCTCCATCACACACCTACCCCTTAGGTCTTATGAGGGGGTTATAAGGGGTTATGTAACAATACCCTAGTACTGTGACTATGTACACTATTTTTTATATAGAATATACATTAATTTTATTATTGTTACATTGTAAATAGTTTTTAAAGCAAAAAGAGTATTTCTAGTTATTATTCAACTAACAAATTTATTTTGATGAATAAATGGATATATAAATTAAATAATATATTATTGAAATATTATTATTATTATTGAATTAATTTTTATTTAATATAAATGATAATATAATTTTATGAATGCAATTTTAATTTTTGTAAGCTTTGAAAGTTGTTTTTTGTCATAACCAATGATCTTACAATAAATGTTAGTTATTATTTTAAAAGTGAAAATTCACTTATTTGGAAAATAATTTAGATAAATGGAATATAATTTTTGGAATCAGGATTCCAAAATTATCCAATGGAGATTTGTTCATAATTTTTTGAGATAGTTGAATTTTTGGAAAAATTAAATACCGTTTAAATATATAATTTTTTTATGACATCATAATAACCCTATAGTGATGTAATAAATTTTCATAAAAGATATTTTCGACCAATATAAGTTTTAGATTTAAAATAATGTGATTTTAGATTAATTTTATATATTTTAAAAATCCTTAGTAAACCCTCCAACACTTATAAAAGATTTTATCTTTTTAAATTGTTTTCCTTGAGAGTGTGATGCACCTCCACATAAGAAAACCAATTATATTAAGATATTTGGACATTGGCCTTATAAAATATTATGTTAAACTCCCCTTTGGAAGAAACTTTTGGGAAAAACCATGGGCTAGTTTTGTAGTTTTTGATTAGTTTGATGTGCCGATTCCCAAAACTAAATAATAAATAATTCCTTCTGCTTTCCTATATAAACCCACCAAATCTCCCACTATCACTACACTAAATGCCATTGGAGTTCGTCCGGCCTCTGCCCTCCATTCTCTAGAATTCACAGAAGGTTTTCCAAGCTCACAAGAAGCCTCTCTCAAGCTTATCTCGAGACTTTGGGATCACACATCCAAGTAAGGGATTCCTTCTATTATCATTTTATCCATGTTTCTTAATATTATTATGACCTTTTATTTTCAATTATAAATGTTGTTGTATGATTTCTCAACACCCCAATACTTACCTTTTCATATTTTAATGATGATATAACCCTTTTTCTATCATTAATGCTTCCCATGTACACCTGTTACTATGCCGAAATTCTTAAAGGAATCACTCTCTCCTCACTTACATTTAAGAAATTTGTTTGTATAATGAATCTAGATTCCATTAAAATTATTGGGAAATGTATCTAAATTATCCCCTTAAATCCCATTTATTGTGAATATGATGAGAAATCCCATTCTCATTCATCATCCATTTTTATAAATTTTTATGTCACGTCGTTATGCTACTGAAATTGCCCCACAATTTCCCAGTAAAAGTCATTGTGATGTGAATACCATACCCATTTCACTATCTAGGGTATTCAACTTTTTTCATATTTACTTATTGTTTATAGAGTTTCATGTATGTATTACACATTCTTTTACCGTGTAATAAATGATGATGTTGAATGATTCCATGTTGTATGATCTATGTGGCACACTTATGCATAAAATGAAATTTTTAATAAGGGTGCGCCCTAATAGCGCTCCAATGCATTGGGTAATGTATAGTATCATGATATGTCATGTAAAATGATTGCTGACTCATGAAAATTAAAGTACAATAAGGGTTTACCCATGCTTCATGTGCAATGAGGGTTTACTCATGATCCAAGTGCAATGATCGTTGGATCATGGTAATTCCTTGTTAAGTATTGTTGCCGCATTTCCATGTTATGATTATCATGATTTATCATTCCGTTATGTTCATGTTTCTATTTTGATCCATTTATATGGTATTGTCTAACATGAATTGTATTCCCCATGTTATTCCATGTTTATTCCCTTATTGAGCTTTTTACATCACCATTTTTTATTGATGTCCTCGTGTTATCCCATGCAATGCTATGTACGATGGAATGTAGTGGTCATGTAAAGGATGTTTTCAATAAGATGTTTCATTTTATGTTATATGTTTTTATGTAATATTCCTAAGCCCCAAAGTCACTAGACCTCTCGATCTTCTATGTTTTATAATGTAAAGGTTTTTATGTAATAAATCAAGTTTATGTGTATAATAAAGAGCATGGTTGTTATAGTGGGATCAGAGGATAGGTTTAGTTATTTTTAGGATTTGGATTAGAAAACCCTAGAGAAGCCTTAGTGACAAGACTATGTATAATGAAAAAATCCCGAAGTTTTTATTTGTATTGAGTAAGTGGTTTATCAAGAAAATACACATGTGTCTGGATACAAGGAGGTAGAGGTGGCTCTGTAAAATATGTACCTAGGGGTGAAAACGCTAACAAATAGTTTTGGGCTTGACCCGGAAAAAAGAACCCTGGAAAAAAGCACCCCAATTTCCAAAGGTGTAGAAAAAATCACCCTGGAAGTTGCCTCAAGGGGATGAGGAAATGCTTTAGGTGAGGAAGATAAGGGAACCTAGAAATTAACTATCGGAAAGAAAAAACTACCACTAAATCATAGAAGAGGAATACTCTATTAGAATCCCATTTTGTTTTTCATTTATTCAACTACAAAGAACCATGGACCATTGAAAATTAGTTCCCTAATCAAAGGGTTTTCGGAGGCAGCCAACAACCTCCAAGGCAGAAATAGAGAGATTTTTCCGTCACTACCGCCGTAGTGAACCCCCATAATGATGTGGATACAAGTACTCTAGTTATTAATTCATGAATAGTGAACATACTTTTTTATTCTAGTTTTATGAATTATTTTGTATCTCAAATTTTTTTTAGAAAAATCCCAACACCACCACAGATCATGGATGTAAAGATGTCGGTGAGTATGGAAAATGGGGAAATAATTTAATCTCATCAATATAACATCTCCCCTATCATAATCGTTGTATTGAAAATTTAGAAGAACCCCATAATACTCTCTCTGGTAGAATTTTATGCAATTGTTGGAATGGATTGACTTTCCTTATATAGAGCCAACATAAATTTCCATGAGTGGGAAATCACACTCTACATGGAGAATCAACCCCCGATTCATTACATGTGGAAGGAGAAGGATGAATCTTCACTAACACCATATTCTCAAGTGTGGAAATTACTATCCAATGAGCACGTGTATCTAGCTCAGATGCTTGTGTGTAAGGAAGCTACTATCCTTGATGACATGGATATTTTGAGAGAATTAGCTGAAGTATTTCCTGACGAATTTCTTGGTCTTCCTCCTAGAAGAGATGTTGAATTATCAATTGACCTTATACCTAGGGAGTTTCCAATATAAAAGACTCCATATAGATTGACTATTGTGGAGCTTGAGGAGTATAAGAAACAACTATAGTAGAATCTGGATAAAGGGTTTATACACCAAAGTTCTCCAACATGGGGTGAACCAGTCCTCTTCGTCAAGAAGAAGGATGTGTCAATGTTCCTTTGCATAGATTTTCATGATCTTAAAAAAACTACGATAAATAATATGTATCCTATCCCATGAATTGAGGTATTGTTTGATCATATGCATGGAGAAAAGTACTACTCCAAGGTAGATTTACAGTCAGGATATTATCAAGTAATGGTGAAGAAGGAAGATATCCACAAGACTACTTTTCATAGAGATACAGGCACAATGAATTCATAGTAATTATTTTCAGACTCCCTAATTCTCTATAGATATTCATGGACATAATGAATAGAGTATTTAGATATTATATCGAAAAAAAAATTCATTGTGTTCATAGATAATATTCTAATATATTCCAAAACCAAGGAGGATCATGCGTAACATCTAGGAACTGTACTAGAGACCTTGTAAATGGATAAAATCTATGAAAAGTACAGAAAGTGTGAGTTCTTGTTTAAGGAGGTCATATTCATTGGTTATATCATCACATGAAATGTGATATTTGTGGATCCCTTGAAGACAGCTGCAATAGAGGGATGTCTGAGGCCAACATCGGTAACAGATATCTGTAGATTCTTGGGGTTAGATGGATATTATCACCGATTTGTGAGAAATTTATCACGATTTTCAAAAGACCATACAAAGATAACTCGGAATGAAGTCAATTTTTCTTGTAGTTTTGAATACTAATAGAGATTAAGTTGTAGAAAATGTGGATTATCATTGTGCCTGTACTCACATTACCCACACGTGGAGAAATGTTTTTTGGTATTTAGTGATGTTTAGGAGATGCGAATGGGCTCTGTGTTGATGAAAATGACAAAGTCATTGCCTATGATTCAAGGCAATTGAATTTTCATGAGAAAAACAAACCAACACATGATTTCGTGTTGGATGAAGTGATATTCGATTTAAAATTTTAGCGGAATTATCTATTTGGGGATAATTTTGAAATATATACGGACCACAAAATCCTCAAGTATATATTCACACAGAATGATTTGAATATGACCAAAAGAAGGTGGTTATAGATGATCAAATACTATGATTTCTCAATTCATTATAACCATGGGAAAGAGAATAAGCTAGAGGATTCTCTATGTAGAAAGGATCCAGTGGTTCTATCATTGAAGATAATTGAAAAGGATCCAATACTCATTGATTTTATGAATATGGATATGGGAATCATAAATAAGGGAAATCATCACTCCTTTCAAAAATGATTTCCCAGTCACCTATTTAAGAAAAGATAAAGTATGTTAAAAATTTTGATGTAGGAATGTAGAATAATGTGGAGCCTATCAAAAAATGGAAATCCTATGTGTTCAATATTAATGAATAAGTAATGGTGAGATTTAGGAAAAGACTATGTGTTCCATCATGTTTGGAGCCGAAGAAGAAAATTTTGGATGATGCAGATAGTTTGAATTTTTCTATTCAACTAGGAATCAGAAAGATGTATTGAGATCTCTGAGAGCATTATTGGTGGGATAACACAACTAAGGTGATCACTAAGTATACATAAAAGTGCTTGGTGTGTCAGCAAGTGAAGGGTGAAGGGTTAAATTCTGATTGGATAATGAAACCATTACCCATACCATCATTGAAATTGGAGAACATCACCGTGGAATTTTTCACCGGACATCTGAATACATCAAAAGGATTCAATGTTTTCAGGGTTGTTTCAGATCATATTATAATGGATGCACACTTAATTATTATTTGAGAAGATTTATCATTGGATCAACTGGCACTGATATATATCAGGGAAGTGGTAAGGCTTCATGGAGTACCACTATCTATTGTATTTGATTGAGTTCCAAGATTATCCTCAAAGTTTTTGAAGAGTTTTCATCACGCTTTGGATACTAACCTGAACATTAGAATGATTTATCATCCTCAAATAGATGGCAAATCTAAGCAGACAATTGAAACACTTTAGGACATGTTGAGAACATGCTTAATAGACCTCAATGGAGGATGGGATCAAAATATTCCTCTGGATGAGTTCTCATACAATAAAAATTTCCACTCATTCATCCAAATGGATCCTTATACAGCCCTGTATGGGAAAAAGTGAGGAACACCAGCATGTTAGGATGAATTTGGTGAGCGTAAGCATCTTGGACCTGAAATGGATGATGAAATGGTGTAGAAGGTGAAAACCATTTAGAAACATATAAAGGCCACAAAAAGATGACATAAGAGTTATAAAGATAACCATTGATGATACCTTGAGTTAAAAGTTGGAGACATGCTACTTCTATGCATATCTCTGTGGAAAAAGGTCATGTGGTTTGGAATGAAAGGGATGTTATGTCCAAGGTACATTGGCCCCTTCGAGATTCTGGATTGTGTTAGGGTTGTAGCATATCGACTAGCACTTCCACATACTGTGTCAAAGGTACATGATATATTTCATGTCTCCCTCTTAAGTAAGTACATACCAGACCCTTCACATGTTCTCTATTCAGAGGAAGTATAGTTTTAGGATGATATTTCTTATGACGAGAAACCTGTGAAGATCTTAGATTGTAGATAATCATTTCTACGAAATAAGACAATGCCCCTCATTAAGGGGTTGGGGAGAAACCAAATGTGTGAAGAATCGATGTCAGAATTAGAGGAAGTGATGATGTAGAGTTACCCACATCTTTTTTAGTGTTGGAAAATTAAATTTTGAGGGAGAAATTTCTAAAGGGGGTATGATTGTAATGACCCAAACATTTATCAACGAAATTTAATTTAGTCTAATTAAATGTCTTATTATAAAAATGGTTATATAAAATATGCACATCCTTGGTTTTCTATTTTTGGATTTCAAAATACAGTTACAAATTTTTATGGTTGTTAATATATTCCTTGAATAGTGATCATGTGATTAGTATAAATATATGTCTTTAACAAATACACTTCACTCAGAAAAAGAAATCAATGGCCTAATCAAAAAGACTTTCCCCATACAAAGCCCATTTTTCAAAGCTCGGAAAGGTGGTGGCATAATTTGGATTCTCTCTTGACCTAGCCCAATATTTGATTCAACATGTTAAGCTCGAAAGGAACCGCCTAAGAAAGAAGTGGAATTTGGTAGAGATTACCACCCGAGTGATGTTATCTGAGCTAGCCCAAGGGTCGGTCACCATCTCACACCTTACCATTCTGTCTTATGCGAGGGTTATAATGGGTTTTGTAATGAGACCCTAGTACTATGATTATGTACACCATTTTAGTATATATAATATACATTCATTTTATTATTTTCACTTTGTAAATAGGTTTTAAAGAAAAAATAGTTTTTAAGTCAATATTCAACTATGAAATATATTTTGATGAATTAATGGATTTGTGAATTAAATAATATTTTAATAAAATAATATTTTTTTTATTAAATTCATTATTATTAAATATAAATGATCGTATATTTTTATGAATGCAATTGTAATTCTTATTATGGTTTGAAAGGTGTTTTTGTTAAAACCCGTGATTTTTTTTATAAGTGTCATTTTTTATTTTAAAAATAGAAATTCACTTGTTAAGAAATTTATTTAGATAAAATGAATATTATTTTTGGAATCGGTATGTTGAAATTATCCAGCAATGATTTTTTCATAATTTCTTGAGACAGTTGATTTTTTGGGTAAAAATTAAATACCAATTATATATATAATGTGTTTAATGACATCATAATGATCCTATAGTGATGTAATAAATTACTATAAACTATATTCTCAGACAATATATGTTTTCATATTAAAATAATTCAATTTTATATTTATTTGACTTAATTTACAAATCCTTAGTGGACCCTCCAAGACTTATAAAACAATTTTTCTTTTTAAATTGTTTTCCTTGAGAGTGTGACTCACCTCCACATACGAAACCCTATAATTTTAAGAATTTATACCATTGGACATATAAAATATTGATTTATACTCCCCTTTGGAAAAAATTATGTGAATAACCATGTGTGGGTTTGTGGTTTGGAATAGTTTAATGTGTTGTTTCCCAAACCAATATAATAAAGAATTCCTTATCCTTACATATATAAACCCACCAAAGTTCCCACTTCCTCTTCACTGAAATCCTTTGGAGTTTTCCAACTTCTTCCCTCATCTCTCTATAATCCTCTCAAGGAACCCCAAGCTCCCAATAATCCTCTCTCAAGCTTCTCCAAAGCCTTTGGTTTTACACATCCATTTAAGGGATTTATTCCTTTCTCATTTCATCCATGTTTCTTAATATTGTTATTCTATTTTTTCAATTATAAATGTTGGGATACGATTTATCACAACACCATACTTCCCTCTTTATGTTTTAATGAAGATATACCCCTTTACCACTTAATAATGCCTCCCATGTACACCCATTACTATGCTGAAATTCTTAAAAGAATTTCTATCTCCTCATTTACATTCAACCAATTATTTTGTATCATGAATATAAATTCAATTAAAATTGTTGGGACATGGGTCTATATGATAACATTATAACCCATATAATTTAAATATGACGAGAAACCCATTTCTCTCTCATCAAGCATTTTTATTAATTTTTATGCCACACCGTTATGCTGGAGAAAATGCCCCATGATTTTCCAAGACGAGGTCATTGTGTAGTGAATACCATGCACATTTCACTATCATGGGTATTCACCTTCATTAACATTTTCATATTGTTTCATTAGGTTCATGTATTTATTCTACATACCTTTATCATGGAATTAATTATGATATTTAATGATTCCATGTTTTATGATCCACGTGGCACACTTAAGCACGAAATGAAATGTTTATGAAGGGTGAGCCTTGATAGCGCTCTAATTAATTAGGTAAAGTATAGTTTAATGATATGGCATATTAAATGTGTGTTTACTCATGCTAATTGATGTTAAATGACGGTTTACTTTTGATTCATTTGCAATGAGGTTTTACTCATGATCCATGTGCAATGATCCTTGGATCATGATAATTCCATGTTAAGTGTTTGTTGCCACATTTCCATGTTATGATTATCATGCTTCATCATGCCGTTATAATACTGTTTCTCTTCTACTCCATTGATATTCCTATTGTTTAACCTGTATTGTGTTCCTTATGTTATTCCATGTTTATTCCCTTATTGGGATTTTTAGCTCACCCATTTTTATTCATGTCCTCGGGTTATCCCAAGAAATGCTAAGTATGAGGAAATTTAGTGGTCATGTAAAGGATGTTTTCAATAAGATGTTGGGTTTTATGTTTTAAATTTTTATGTATTGTTATTAATCCCCAAAGACACTAGAACTCTCGATTTTCTATGTTTTATCAAGCGATGGTTTTTATTTAATAAAACTTGTTTATGTGTAATAAATAGAAGTGGTGTTATAGGTAACCATTAATATTTAATGATTCTTAAGAAAATTATCTACTCTACTAATATATTTTAACTCAACAAAAGGTGTGGGAATTGATCTAGGCCATGTTCAACAAATATAGTGATATATTTTTTATTCTCTTTCTAATATATCATTGAATCTACCTAGTTAGTTCATCATGATCAACCGTGTTTCCATATTTCATCATAGTTTATTTATTAAATTTTCTTATAATTGATCTTTTAATAGTGTGTTACTAAGGGGGTACATCAAAATATTTCATCTAAATATAATGTCATAAAATCTCCCATTATCAAGTAGTTTTTAATTTTTTTTTGATGAGGGCCATCATTCTACTTATCATGGAGTAGAATTATCAGAGTAATTGAGGAATAATATCATCCCATACAAAAATATCATCCTGAATGGCCATTGTTCCAAAAAAAATCTTTTCCCAGAAGAGTATGTAAAAAAAATATCATGATTTTAATCTCTTTATCTTCTCATAGTCTCATTATAGGACCAAATAATTACATAATGTTTATGAGATACTATTTTGGATCCCATATAGAATTTAATTTTGAAAAGTTATGATTTCCAAAATTGGGCATTGGTAGGACATCATGCACCAATAAAGGATATGGATTCCCTTTGGGATATATGGGGAAGCACTACCCCTCTATAGATTCTATCCAAGGTACTAGGGACTCAATTTTATTGTGGATATCCAATGGTACCATTTTCTAAACCCGCAACATAGCATGAGTAGAGGGTGATGTTTAACTTGGATATTCTGCGATCACTACTTTTGATTTTCGATTCCTACTTGGGACATGTAATCACATTGACAAGGAGGAGGCTATCACTGTAAGGGAATAAAATCTCAGTTTTCCTTAATATCATCCATTATATATACTAGTCATTAAGAACTAGATCCAACCATACATTTCAATTCGCTATATTTGGATAGACTAATTCACCTTTGATGGGTTAGATGATGAATATTAATTTATTCTTGATGGAAGTACACAAAAAGAATATTACCCCTAACATAATTTATCATTGATCTATTTGAGGTTAAATATACAACTATCATATAGTAATAATAATTCTTATTGAGAATGGATTTCATCCCTTTTTTGTGGTGAGTGGGATGTATCCATTTATTTCTCTTCATCCTTGGTGAAATGTAATCATGGAATTGATAACTCCTCATTTGAATGATCAATGTTTAGGTTTGAAATCTCACTCTATTTATGTGAATACATGATTTATGAATCAACAACACCCGCCTTTGTAGTTACCATTTTCATGTTCCAACACACTATGTTACATATTCATTTGTATTGTTTACTGGATTGATAATGAGTAAATTTAATGAGGTATACAATGTGACATTAGTCACCCCGTCGTTGACAATATAGTAGGGAAGCAGTGTACTACCCATTTCACCAATGAGTGTTACATGGGTGTGCTACCCCTATCACATGGCCTTGTTGGGGGATATTTTCGTATGATCCTTGTGGGGTTTGAATATATTTTACAGACATTCCCATTGTTCTGGCAATACGAATACTGACCTTGAGGAAGTTTAATATCATTCTTGTCTTGTGGCCCCCAAATGAATGGGGTGTGTCTCATGGTGGGAGGAGTAGATGGGGTACCATCCATAGTAATTATCAATCGATCTAGGGAATGACTATTTTCTATGTTTTGATGATAGAAATACCCACAAACCTATAGACATGGGTTGATTTGGGGATATTCTTTTCGCTATCTGATCCCAGTTCTATGAATACGATAACCCATGGAATAGTGGTTGAAATAATTCCATCAGCCTTATAGGATGTGGTTTATGTGAATATGCCACCAATTTCTTATAAACACCATTTGAGTTTGATGATCATGGGAGTAGGGGTGAATGAAAAATTATCCCAACTAAATAGGATGTGTTTATGACCAGATGGACTCCATGTTGGCATCCATTAAGATATTATTAATGATGTACATTTTTTGGATTCATGGATTGGGTATATTATATTATTAGGATAAAATTCACCTACTATGTGGACCTCTTGGGAAACCTATGACTACATTTTTTTTTGAGATGTCTGCCATGTTATTCAAGGGGTATGGTGATGGATCCTGTTAGTGGACATCTCTCTAAATTAATTTTGTTTTTATCTTTTCAGATTTGGTTATCAAGTAAAGACCTGGAAATTCCGTGGAATGTTTTTTCTTAAATGCATGGAAATTTTACGAGTCCGCAGTTTCTAACGGTGCATGATTCTGAGGCCCGGTGTTCCCGGAATCAATTTCTGAAATTTTTTTAATATTCAGTTAATGCGCCTAAGCAGTTGTCCTGAAAAAGTGGAATAACTCTTAAATGGTAACTCAGATCAGAAATCTGAGGGAACTGTTGCGATTAGGATGGCGGGTTTTCCCTTGGCGTGACTTTACATTAGTCGGCGCGAGCCTCCTGTGAGAAATCCCGAAAATGGCAGAACCGTAAATAAAATAATTAAATAAAGTTATTTTATTTTTCATATGCTTATAACTCAAAAATGGTAGCTTGGATTAAAAATCTGAGACCACTGCAGAACTCGTGAGGTATTGCTTTATTTATGCAGATATTAACTTTGGTCGGCACAGACCACCAAAAAAAGCTAGTTTTTGGCCGCAAATAAAATAATTAAGTGACAATTATTTTATTGTAAAATTCATAATGTCTAAATAGTAACATGGATTGAAAATCCGAGAGTACCGTTGGATTTTTTGGGGCATGTTTCACCTAGGAAGAGCCTAATCTCTACCGCAGTGAGTTGAGGGTGACTGATAATAATGTTTCGATCTTTTTTTTCGGGTACGTTCAGTAAATGTGTGAAAAAATTTTTTATAACTTTTGAACGGTTGCTCAAGATTGAAATCCGAGGGCACCATTGAACTCGCAGTGCCAATATTTTTTTAATAAGACATTCACCTAGACGGCATATTGTCGTGAATAAAAGTTATTTTTTGGATTTTTAAAAAAAATGATAAAATAATGTGTAGCCACACTTCTTTTTAGTCCAGCTTCCATGTGAGTGCGGGTAGTTGAAATCTCCACTTGGGAGTTGGTGGTGGGACCGCCACACCCTAGCCTCCCATGAGAGGTTATGGTGGTGGGTCCCACCCAAACCCAATCTCCCATGTGAGGTTAAATGTGGCGGGGACTACACGTGGCCACATGACCCCTATTAATGGGAGGAGACTATAACCTCTCAACTCCCCCTATTAATGGAGCCACCACCACCCCCTTTTAATAGCCAAAACATCCTCTTTGAATTTGTGGCATCTCCCTTATTTAATTGCACCTACACGTGTGAATTAATTATGGGGATCCTCTTAACATCCTACAAATTAATTTTGACACCCCTCGTGAAATTAATATGGTGGAGCTGGGATAATTAATTTTACCATTTGAATTACATGCCAAAGTGATTTTAGACAAATCCTCCCTCTCCTATATAAAGGATGCATAGGAGAAGTTTTTGGTACAGCTTCATCAAGCGGATAAATGATGTCAAAGAGACGCATAACCCAACACTTAGAGCATTACGCCCCTCCCAACAAAGAATGAGAAGAATGCAAAGAATGCCAGCAACGATCTTTTTCTACAACCTTCTTCCTCAGACCCCTTCGACGTTCAATGTGATCGTCTACCACGATTTGACAGGCAACCTACCGTGACTTCAACGAACGATCGCCCATTAATCACAAGGAACGGGTTTTTTGTGTTTTTTTAATTATGAGAATAATCCCTCGTTCTTCGTCAATCATGTTATGGTATGAGAATCTCCATTTTATATCACCGTAACGAGGAGGTTTTGGGATGCATGAACATCATCCGACCCTCCACTTGTTTATTATTTTTGGTGACGATGAAGGTGGTACACGCGGAGACGGTGACGAAGGAAGCGAACAAAGGTTGTGCTACCCGCGACCTCCGTGAACTGTGTCACCCCCGCGGTGCCCCGGTGCGTTAGCCGCACCCCCGCGCCACTGCCGGCGCGCTTCCTGCACCCCTCTCCGCTGCCGACGTGCGGCCTAGTGCCCCGCTCAGCTACCTAATGCCCCGCACCCCTGGCAGCGTGCTCCCGGTGCCCTGTTCCTCTGTCGGCGCTCTCCCCAGTGCGCTCCCGGTGCCCCGCGCCCCTGCCGGAGTGCTCCCGATGCCCCGCGCCCCTGCTGGCGGCCTGCCCGGCACCCCACGCCCCTAAAGGAGTGCTCCTGAAGCCCCACGCCCCTGGCAGCGTGCTTCCCGGTGCCCCACTCCGCTTCCGGTGTGCTCCCCGGTGCCTGCGCCCCCTGCCGGTGCACTTACCGCCTACCCGGCTCCTGTCGCGGCCTGCCCGGTGTACCTGTGGCCTGCCCAGAGACCAGCAGGCCTACCCACACCCTGTGCGTCCTGCTCACTAGCCTCTCAGCCTCCGGCCTGCTGAGCCGACCCGCGCTGCCCCCGCGCTATCGCTGGCCGAACCGGCCCGGTCTTCCTGGACGAGTTACCGAGCCACCTACGTGGCGACTATTAGGCCGAACTGCCCTCGCGGTCCACTGTCCTGGGACCAACGGACCGGGTCAAAACATAGAAGTTTTACCTTCCCAGTGGGCTGGGTTAGACCCAGTGATTCTGACCGGGTCATCCCAGACCGGGTCGGACCGGACCCGGGCTCACAACTGACCCTTTAACTTCTTGGGACATATCTTTACACCAGACGTCTGTTTGATGAACCGTCATTGAAGATGTTATTCTTGGATCATAGCCATCCCTTTGAGTGTACCCCACTAGAGTTCGGGGTATAGTTGAGTCTCGGTTAGGTTGGTTCGTACAAGAATCCAACCGGGCCCCAATCACTAAAATGCTAATAACTAACAGACTGGGTGTCCGATTCACGCGTCATCTGTTGAGTTGAGACCCCGATTATGTGGTGGTCCATTGAGATACTTCCAATTGAGACTTAGTGACACTTGGAGTATCGACCAGTAGCTCGTGGAGCAGATCCCCCCAGAGATGAGCAGAAGAGTTCGGAGGCTTTGTAGTTGTAGACCTGACGACTGCTTGACTGATTCGACTCGGAGTGATTCGACTAGACCAGTGGACGGACTACCCATTTTGGTGGCAGACCCATGGTGGACGGAGCACCTAGTTTTTCAGCAGACCCTCAGTACTCGACAGGAGGAGTACCTCTGACGGCTATTACGAGGAGCGCCCGGTTTGGCGGCAGACCCACAATGGACGGAGCGCCCGGTTTGGAAGAAGACCTGCAATACTCGACAGGAGGAGTACCTCAGTAGTCTAAGGTTAGTGAGTAGTGCCTCAGAGTCACGACATGGCCACTATACTTGATAGAGGAGGAGTTCTCTAACAGTCATAGTTTTAACAATGAAAATCCTAGTTTCAGCTGAGTCAATGACCTTTGTGTATTTCTCATGATTGATATGGGTTACTTGATAACTAAGGTATATGTATGGGAATACACCTATGTAATGGTTATCCATTGAAATCATACTTTGTGGTTTATCCATGTTGGATTTTTTGAGACCTTGAGGGTCTCAGGGTCCCTACTAAGTATCATTATACTCACCATTGCACTGGTTATGCCCGCACATTGTTGGTTGGATGTAGACGACGGACAACGCTGACCAAGGAGGAGTGTGAAAGGACTTGACGGTTCCCGAAGGTGGACCACACGACGAGATGGTACTCGGAGGAGACAAATGGATGTGGAGAACTAAGGAGACTATCTATACCAACCCTCCAGGTAGGATCCGTGGTGGACGATCTAGGAGCAGCTAGACACCTTCCAGCTATTTTGCCTTTTAGTAGTACCTGTTTGACATTTCCTTGTACATTACTATTGGGATTGTATTTACGACCCCCTTTTATTTCCAGAAAATCTTTAGTTATATAGTTTTTTCTTAGTTTTTTCTTCCACTTGTACTCTGGTTGTGTGTGTTTATGTTTTATAAAGGCAATGTCATCCCAGTTTTAGGTAATTACGCTTATGGTGCTAGTCGCCAACCCCTGACCTATAGAAGGCAGGCTTGGGGTAGTCACGATATGGGTCCCGGGGGATGGGTCATGAAAAATTGGTATCAGAGGAGTCGGTTCTACTGAAGAACAAAGGACTATGATATTTTCATTCTGTGAAGCAATAATGTTAAGGTTATTGAGTGTGGTTTTTTGTTCAGAGAGTCTGGTGTTGGTGCGTAGGATGACATATCCATACACTAGGACCCTGACTACTGATATTCGACTTAGTACATGAAAACACTAATTGCGTTTGTGTTTTCAACAGTTTTTTTAAGTCAGCACAAACTAGGTCATCTCATCAGGAATAATATTTTGACCGTGTCACATCTGTTCAGGATTCCTCCACGCAGACAGCTAGTTGGAGTTTTGATAGAGTACCCGATGACGACCCAATGAGCGAGAGGCTCTGGTGTAGGGACTTCTTACTATGTTGGAACATTCGGGTGGTGTACCAGTAGCAGCACCACACATTTGGCAGCAGATGCCACCAGCTGCACTAGAGGATAGTGCACGCCAACTGAGCATATTGCACGAGTTCCAGCGGTATGGGCCTTCAGGGTTACGAGGAGAGATAGATTCCCAAGCCACAGAGTATTAACTGGAGAAAATTTCTATATTTATCCACCTAGTTGAGACACCAGTAGAGAAGATGGTGATCTTAGCTACTAGTGTTTCCCAATGAGTGACCCTAAGGTTGGTCCGCATAGTGATGATGCTTTGGTATGTGGACCTTTTCTCGAGAATGTACCTTCAGGTAGTGTGTCAGCTATATCACTGCCTGTTGGTCAGGAGTTTAAACCAGTGGTTCCGGTTGATGAAACATGTAGGATTAGTGCCTTACACATGTTTCGACATTAGATACCCCTTAGGTTCTGATGTGAGCCTGACTTATAGGCATCTAAGGACTGGCCTGGGAAGGTGGTTGAGATTTCTCTAGAACTTCTATAGCATCAGTAAGATGAAATGTAGGTAGATGAGTATTCATTGAGGAAAACCGATCATTCCTGTTACTCGATGAATACGATATAATCAGAGCTTCGGAGTATGGAAAACTGAGTGAGATGTGAATAGGGACATCAGAGGAAGCACATTCTTTTTCCTATATGCATTTCTACTTATGTTAGGATGCCAGAGAGAACCTTTGTGGTAGAATGTTATTTGGCTGAGAGGATACAGCCAGTGAATGTTAGCAGTGGGAAAGCAGGAAACCAGCACCAGTATTAGAGACTTGGGCATGTAAACTAGTTCATAAAGAGTATGTAACATGGACATATGAATCTATAGGGCAACATATGTGGATGTAGAGCTAGGAGAGCAGCATGAGGTGGTGTAAAATTTGACAAGTTACAACCACCAACCTTTGTAGTCCCTTCCAGGATCAGGGAGCTGGAGGTGGAGGAAGAGAATAGCTGCATACAGTCACGGAGTGTGGCCCAAGGGATCTAGGAATGATTCGAGATATAGACCGTGTCTACTACTATATACAGTATCAATAGACATAGGTACCAATCATTCCTTACTTCCATGATTCGTGTCGCAGACCTAGAGTATCCAATTAAACGATTTACTTGACCCTCACATCTGGAGAAACCATTGGGAGGAGACTCGATAATCACATATATGCCGATGGTGTGATCTGACCCTTAATGTGAGAGTTTCGATTGGAACCTCTTGGTGGCAGCATCAAGGCCTTACGACGTTATTTTGGGTATGGACTGGGAAACCACAGTTATTACACAGATTGACTATATTAGGAAAAAAAGTTGTGTTTTATCTACAACGTTGAGAGGAGGTTTTCCTTAGTCGGAGAAAAAGGAATCCCACGTAGCATAGGTTAAACTTATGCATAGGGGGTGCTACTGAGAATTCTTGAGTCGGCCAACCTTACCGTCGTGGAAGTAGTTGTTTTGAGTTTTCAGTTCCTTTAGGGCTTTGACTTCAAGATAGTCTATAATCCTGTGAATGGGAACATTTTTGTGGATGTTCTCAAAAGGAGGACTGGTATACAGCTGCTAGGCGAGGCGACAGAGCAGCTGGCTGCATTACAGATATCATTCATGGATATAGATGGAGCATCCTTTCTATAGTCTCTTACTGTCACTCCTCACCTTCTTCAGCGAGTCAGGGAGGCACAACATGGAGATGCTGACTGCAAGACACGACGTGCTCAGATACCCACAGAGTAGGCACCAAATGGATTTTCTGAAGGTGGGGAGCACAACATCCTTTTTAGAGTACATACCATGGTACCTGTTGTACTTTAAGAGGAAGTGTTGAAGTATTTCCACACATCCCCTCTAGCAGTACATCCCGGTGTGGCGAAGATGTAACAGGACCTTCGACGACATCACTGGTGGACAAGTATGAAGATGGTGGTAGTAGAGTTTATCTCTCAATGCCTTAATTTTCAGTAAGTGATGGTGGGGCACCAAGTACAAGCAGGCTTGGTTGAACCCTTAGAGGTCCTAGAGTGGAAATGGGATGGGATATCTATGGATTTTGTGATGGTTCTTCCTCATATATCTAGGAGTCACGATTCGATTTAGGTGAGCATCGACTGACTCACCAAGTCGGCCCACTTCATACTGACCAAAGATGGTATGGGCTACCACAGAGAATGTACAAATCATCCCGGAGCGGATGAAGACAACAAAAAGCAGGAAGAATTGATATGTCGACCGATACCTCTAGTGTTCGAGGATGGAGACCACATCTTTCTACGAGTCTCACCTCGACGAGGTCTAAAAATATTTGGCCGAGAAGTAAAGTTATCTCCGAGATTCAACGGACCTTTCCAGGTCCTCAGCAGAGTAGGCGAGGTGGCTTACCACTTAGCTCTTCCAACTCAGTTGCATCGGGTTCACGACGTTTTCCACATATCCCAGCTAAGGAGATATGTGAACGACCCATCTCACATCATCGACCAAAGAGATTTGGAAATCTATTATGGGGTGATATTCATGGAGGTTCCAATAGATATTGATAATCGACAGAAGTAGGTCCTACGAGGATGGTCGATACCTCCGGTGCGTGTTTGTTGGAAGCACGAGAACCTCCAGGAGAGCACCTGGGAGCAGGAGGCTCATATGCGTGCTCAGTACCCCCATTTTGTTCCCTTAGTTCGAGTTGTAGCTTATGGGGACATAAATACCTAAGGTGGGGAGAATTTAATGACTAATAAATTCCGGGGAATTTTTTTTCATAAATACACGAGAATTTTACGTGTCTGCAGTTTCTGACGGCACATGATTCTGAGGCCCAATGTGCCCGAAATCAATTTCTGATGTTTTTGTTATGATTATGTTAACGTGCATAAGATGTTTTCCTGAAAAAAGTAGAATAACTCATAAAGGGTCACTCGGATCAGAAATCCAAGGGCACTGTTGCACTCAAGATGGCGGGTTTACCCTAGGTGTAACATAAGTTTAGTCGGCACGGGCCTCGTATGAAAAAAATACCGAAAATGGAGTAACCGTAAATAAAATAATTAAATAAATTTATTTTATTTTTCAAATGCTTTTAATTCAGAAACAGTAGCTCAGATTAAAAATATAATCCTACCACTAAAATCTTGAGGGCTTTCTTTATTTAAGAAGATACTAACTTTGGCTGGAGCGAGGTACCAGAAAAAGTTAGTTTTTGGCCGCAAATAAAATAATTAAGTGGCAATTATTTTATTATAAAATTAATAACTTCTAAACGGTAACTATGATTGAAAATCCAAGAGTACCATTGGGTTATTTGGGACGTGTTTCACCTAGGAAGAGCCTATCCTTGACCATAGTAGGTCGAGGGTGACTGATAATAATTTTCTGAACTTGTTTTTTGGGTACGTTCAGTAAACGTGCGAACAAAATTTTATAACATCTAAACCGTTTCTCGGAATTAAAATCTAAGGGAACCATTGAACTCGCAGCGCCGATATTCACTTAATAAGACATTCACCTTGATGGCAGATGGTCAGGAATAAAAGTTAGTTTTTGGTTTTTTTTAAGAAATGATAAAATAAATTGTAGCCACACATTAGTTTATTCCAACTACCTTGTGAGTGTGGGTAGTTGGAACCTCCACTGGGGAGTTGGTTGTGGGACCACCACACCCTATCCTCCCTTGAGAGGTTATGTTGGTGGGGCCCACCCAAACCCAATCTCCCAAGTGTGGTTAAATGTGGTGGGGACCACACGTGGCCACCCGACCCCTATTAATGGGAGGAGACCATAAGGTCTCAACTCCCTATATTAATGGTGGCACTACCACCCCCTCTTAATGGCCAAAACTGCCTCTTTGAATTTGTTGCATCTCCCTTAATTAATTACACCAATGCATGTGAATTGATTAAGGGGAGCCTCTTGAGATCCTCCAAATTAATTTTGACAACCCTGGTGAAATTAATATGGTGGAGTCGGGTTAATTAATTCTACCATTTGAATTATGTGCCAATGTGATTTTAGACACACCCTCCCTCTCCTATATAAAGGAATCTTGGGGGAAGGTTTTGGGATGACTTCATCAAGCGGAGAAATGCTAGCAAAGAGACGCGTCGACCAACACTTGGAGGATTATGCCCCTCCCAACGAAGAACGTGAAGAACGTCGACGAAGATCTTCTTCTCCGACCTTCTTCCTCAGACCCCTTTAGTGTGGGACATGATCGTCTACCCCAGATCGAAGTCCAACCTACCACAACATCAATGAATGATTACCCGTTAATCAAAAGGTAGGGTTTTTTGTGTTTTCTTAATTTTGAGAATAAACCCTCATTCTTCGTTAATCAAATAACGGTATGAGAATTGCCATTTTCTGTCACTGTAACGAGGAGGGTTCGCGCCGCATGTACACGGTCTGAACCTCCGATTTTTTATTATTGTTTGGTGACGAAGAAGGAGGTACACGTGACAACAACGAAGAAGGTGGAGAACAAAGGTCGCGCTACCCGTGGCCTCCATGAATTGTGCCACCTCGTGGTGCCCCGATGCGCTACCCGCACCCCCGCGCCCCTGCCGGCATGCTGCCGGCGCCCCGCGCCCCTGTTGGCACGCTGCCCGGAGCCCCGAAAACTCAGAGCCTCAGGCCCCTACCAGTGTGCTCCCGGTGCCCCTCACCCCTTCTAGTGCGATGTGCGGTGCCCCGCGCCCCTTTCGGCGTCTTCCCGGTGCCCTGCACCACTGCCGGCGCACTGCGTGTCACCCCCGCGCCCTTGCCGGCACGCTGCCCGCCTGCCCGTCTCCTGCTACGGCCTGCCCGGTGTACCCACGACCTGACTGGAGTCCACCTGGCCCGCCCGTGGCACGTACAGCCTGCTCGCTGGCCTCTTGGCCACCGGCCTATTAAGCCGACCCGCGGTGCCCCCGCGGTGTCACAGGCCGAACTGGCCTGGTCTTCCAGGCCGGGTAACCGAGCCGCCTACATTGGGACTATCAGGTCGAATTTCCCTCATGGTCTGCTAGGCCGGGCCCAACAGACCATTTCAAAACATTGCGGGCTGACCCTCCCAATGGGCTGGGTCAGACCCAGCGAGTCTGATTAGGTCGACCCAGACCGGGTCGGACCGGACCTGGGCCCACTACTGACCCTTTACCTTCTTGGGCCATATCTTTGGCACCAGACGTCCATTTGATGAACCATCAATGGTAATAGTATTCTTGGAGCATAGCCATACCTTTGAATATACCCCACTAGAGTTCGGGGTATAGTTGAGTCACGGTCAGGTTTGTTCGTACACGAATCCAACCGGGGCCCATGAATAAAATGAAAATAACTCATAGACCGGGCATCAAATTTATGTGTCATTTGTTGCGTTGAGACCCCAATGATGTGGTGGTCCTTTGAGATTCTTACAACTGATAACTAATTACACTTGGAGTATCGACCATTAGCATGTGTATTAGATCCTCCTGGATATGGGAATATGGAGTGCGGAGACCTAGTAGCTGTAGACCTGACGACTGCTTGACCGATTCGACTCGGAGTGATTTGACTAGCCCAGTGGACAAAGCACCCGGTTTGGTTGCAGACCCACAGTTGACAGAGTGCCTGGTTTGATAGGAGACCCATGGTACTCGATAGGAGGAGTACCTCTGATAGCTATTAGGTAGAGTGCCCGGTTTGGCAGTAGACCCATAGTAGACTGAGCGCCCAGTTTGGTAGCAGTCCCGCAGTACTCAACAGGAGGAGTGCCTCAGCAGTTTAAGGTTACTGAGCAGCGCCTCAGATTCGCGACCAGGAAACTGTACTCGATAGAGGAGGAGTTCTCCAGCATCCGTGGTTTCAATAATGAAAATCCTAGTTTGAGCTGATTCAATGACCGTTGTGTATTCCTCATGATTGAGATGGGTTACTTGATAACATAGGTGTATGTATTGGAATATACCTAAGTAATGGTTATCCATTTAAGTCATAAATTGTTGTTTATTGTTGTTTGATTTTGTGAGACCTTGAGGGTATCGGGGTCCCTACTGTGTATTGTCATACTCACCCCTACATGGGCTATGCCTTCACCTAATTGTGTTGGATGCAGAAGACAGACAGCGCTGACTGAGGCGGAGTGTGCAAGGACTGGACGGTGCCCGGAGGTGGACCTCACGAATAGATGGTACCCGGAGGAGAAGGATGGACGTGGAGCACTAAAGAGGCTATCTATACCTACCCTTCATGTAGGATACATGGTGGACAATCCAGGAGCTGCTACACACCTTCCACCTATTTGTCTTTTAGTTGTACTTATTTTTATTTTCCTTGTACTTCACTATTGGGCTTCTTTTTCCGGTCCCTTTTACTTTCCATCATATCTTTTGTTATACAGGTTTTTCTTAGTGTTTTCTTTTGCTTGTACTCTGGTTGTGTGTGTTGGAATTTTATAAAGGCAATGCCTTTCTAGTTTTAGGAAATAATTCCTTTGGTGCTATTCACCAGGCCCTAGCCTATGGAAGGTGGGCTTTGGTTAGTCCCGATACGGGCCCCGGGGGACGGGTCGTCACATATCATCATTGAATTTTCCAACTAGCCTTATATTTTACTCATTCCTAAGATATTTTCTATGGTCATGAAATTTCAGAATTCCATGTCTAGGGTGAATTCCTCTCTTAGGGTTGGAGGGAAGTGTAATGGTCCATAATCACCCAAACTAATAATGATGATTCCTTTTAGGGATTTGGGGATTCATTTGTAGATATATTTCATTATTTTCCTACAAGAATGTTATATAATTATATAGTTACTTTCTTATATATGGTCACTATCTATAGAGAATGTGGTAATATCTATTTAAAATGGTGTGTGTTTATGGACTGAAGGTTACCATCATATCCCTAAAAAAGGGGATCTCTATCCCCAGCCTATGAATGAACTCCCTCGTGTTACATCATAATTGATGCATGCACTCTACCTTTTTCTCAACTAGGACTTCGTATTTTTAAGTAGCAATGGGGAAAAACATAGTTTTTAGTTTATTTCAATCTATCTCCCTCCAAATATCCATGTCATCACCTTCATCACATTGTTAATATCCCTCCACCTCTTCAAACCATATAGGCTACTTCTCTAGGTCACTTCATCACCAAAGAAAGGTGTTGTTAGTAATTAATGGGTAACTATATGTGATTAAGCCTAATTTTTTAAGAACCTATATATATGGTAGTGTCATGAAAAGGGAAGTATTTCATTATCTTTATGAGGTATCACTATGAGGAGGTTATAAACTAGGATTTTAGGGGTAGGGTACCAATTGTCCATATGTTTATTACTGAGAGGTGGAATATCATTAGAGTTATTATCCTCTCATTCAAAAGAAGATTCAGTGGAAACTATAATATTTTTAGATACATTTCATTTAATTTATATGAAAATGGAATTGGAAAAATCAATAATGTTATCCCCAACATGTGTCATTGTAAAAATATGATGACTAACCATTTGGGGTTGAGTAGTAATATTGTCCTGTTGCAAAGATATCTCCAGAGTAAGAAAGGTACAATCTGTTTTTATGAGAATGTGAGCCCATCATCTAGAAGATGTTTTGAGTATGTCTTTAAACATTTATATATATTCAATATTATAATGATTCTTCCAATGGGTGGGTCAACCTGGGTTAATTGGGGGTTTGATCTCAGTTCAAATATTAATTCTTCATTAGAATATTTCAAAGGACATCCATAATGGGATATGCGATATAGGACTCATCTGGTATAGAATCTAAAACATAATGGTTTTATCTTTCATTGTAGGGAGCATTAATATGCACTTGGATCCTATAAGATACTAGAATATTATGAGTATCTTCCTCACCAGTGATATGAACAATCCTTGATGATGTTTCTAAACTATATTAAGAGTCTTTTATTAGAGAATTAATATAGGTCCAATCCTATATATAAATTTCAATACTCTATATTCATTTTTTGAAATGTGTGTGTGCCTTTCCAATGGTGGTCAGTAAACTATGTTAGTGGAACCTAGTCAAAATTGGAAAATGTGACAACTCATATTTCAGATCCATTATCAGAATATGCATATGTTCCTCTGGGAAGGGAGAATGAATATGTTCTTACTCTAGAGTAGAAACATGTTCATGTTGATAATGGTGATATGATGCTATAGTAATTGGTATATAGATATGTTCATGTCCCTATATCATTTATATCATTTTTTAGGGAAGTTCTTCCATTACTACTATAATACTAGGGATTTTTAGAATGGTGTATGTAGGTACATTGTTCTGAATATTCTCTATCATAAGGAAATATTAGGAAAAAGTACTTGATTAACATGGGGATATATGATGACTATTATCCCCTTTTCCTATCTAAATTTTCCAATGGGATTCATGTGTGGGGTAGGGATATGTTCCTACATCACTTTTTGTGATAGGATGTACAAGAAGACATTGTCTTAGTGTGTAGGGATATGGGATCTTTTGTCGTATGCTTCTGAAATATGT
This sequence comes from Viscum album, assembly GCA_963277665.1. Lineage (NCBI taxonomy): Eukaryota > Viridiplantae > Streptophyta > Magnoliopsida > Santalales > Viscaceae > Viscum > Viscum album. The sequence goes on from OY728145.1 coordinate 515,171,973, forward strand.
TTGACTGAATTGATAGTGGAGGTGGGGATATGAGCCTCCTACCCGTGGTTTAAAAATTTATACTTTTTTTGAGATCTCCTTTATTATTTAGAATAACTATCCATGGTTTTGACATGTCAGACAGTTCCATCAGTCAGTGATAGAGATATATTTTCAGGATAATGCTATAAGTGATAATCAATAAGAGATCCCCATGGATGTTCTTGAACCACGAGGGAGTCTCAGTCAGCTCCTTGATCCACCTTTCATAGATATGGAATTTCTTGATGGTCATTCATCAGGGATATTCACCTAACGTAGTATGTATAGGTTATATATGTCAATAGTTTCATCATTTCCTTCCCCAGTCATGGTGGTATTATGGGATTTAGTACTTAGAGACCCATGCCTATCACCTTGACGGTTGGGATCATAACATGAAATTTTTACCCCTTGAGAATTGTACATTTTAATGAAGGATAAATGTAATATGCAGGTGATATTTCTTTCATGAGACAAAGAGTTTAGTTTGGTTGTTTCACTTGCAAAGAGTTTTCTTAATGATGTCATGGATATTACGTCAAGGATAATATTGTGTGCATGGTATTTAAAATCACAAGGAATATAATACAAAAGGTATTTGATTAGTATAGTGTTATGATTATAATCAATTTTTAATAGTTTTTCATGGTGATTCCACTTTTTTTATTTTCAGGGTAATTTTTTCTATTTTAACTATTTTGAATATATGAAATTAAATGGTCCAACCCATGGGAAACTATATTAGATTTACATATTGAACGATAGATGTTGGGTTTCCCATTTTTATTTTTCCGAATCATTTACTAACATGGTCGTTTATTGTTAATGAATTTGTGTAGATTCATAATGAATCATTTTTGTAGTGTTTATCCCTTGTAACACCCACTGTTTTGTGCATTAGTAATGAACAACGATCCTATATTCCAATGGGAAATGGTAATTGGAGTCTCTTACTAATGATATATAGAAAACCAGGTTTTTCTAGATGTGGGGAGGTTTGAATTACAACAAACGTTTTGCGGGAAATGTTACCTACTATGGGACTCTATTATATATTTTTGATTTGTTCTTGAATTCTTTCCCAGCCTAATTATATTAGTGGTTACCCTAATAAGGTGTTGAACAACTATTCATGTGGGATGGTTTTTTATTAATAAACCACATGTGTATATCCAATGTTCTTTATATGATTTCCCATTATTTATTAAAAATGATGGAACAAATTTACATTAATCTGGAAGAACCTATTAATCATGGGTTTACCACTATTAGTGGGGTGATTTGTTGTTTTATAATTGGGACAAACCCTATATGAGGTGTCTTTCATAACATGAAATTCATTCTAGAATCAAAAACCATGTGGTTTATATAAGACTATGTTATACTATATAATTACAATTGTAAAGAACATATATAAGGGAATTTTAAGGCTTTATATAAGTATCATATACCATAAGAAGAAATACTATGTGTTCTACATATAACTGGAATCAGAGTCTTCATAGTTAATTTCTTATGCGTTTATACATCATAAAAGCTTCAACGATAGAGGTTTTATTAAGCCTTATGCATATAAAGATACAAATAATATGCCTATCCAAGAGTATTCCCCATCCTAGGATGAGCATAATATGTTATTCGTGTATCTTTTAAATGATCAACCTTATTGGATTATTTGCTCCTTGATGATGGAACACCAATCATCGATTATAAGAAGACATGTGTCACACTTGGTGTGAGAAACAAAGACAGTATATTATAAGACATGATTCAAGAGATTTTACGATCAATAGTTAATGTGGAATACACCCTAAGGATTCCATTTGTGTTTTGATGGGGATTAAACACTATGGTCAACTATTTTTTCCCATCAGTGTTATGGATTTTCAATTAAAAGGAAATTATATTTGGGATTTAAATCATCTAAGGATTCACATAAGATGGAATTTTGTTATCTTAATAACACAATCCTCAATGTTCATGGATCCAAAACGAGTTAATCATAATGTTATAAAAAAGGGATTGAATGGTATTATATGTTGAACTTATATTTTTGGGACTTATGCGTTGAAGTGTCCCATTTGGATTCTGATTATAATCCATGTGATGGATAAGAAAACGTAAGGAAATAAATGGTATTATTTTTTGATATGGATCTCATGCCTTAAGAAGGCATCCTACATAACTTATATATAACTGGAATGAAATTCCTCATAGTTCATAATTGATCCTAACATATGGATGGATGAGTAACAATGGTATTATATCATGATGATTGCAGTACAATCAGCGTGTGTAAATGGAATTTCAAGTGAAAAACAAGAATGTGAATTCCAATTTAACATTTCCATCAATTACCATCTTGTGGACAAATATAGGGGACCAATAGAGGTCAGTTTAGTATGTTGGGATGTAATTTATGTCCCATTGGAGGAAATGACATGGATAAGGTTTCATGAGTGAAAAAACCCTAGACAATTATCGAAACTCTCCAAATAAAAGAGATTCTATATCCAGATATATTTCACTTTTTTATGAATTAATTTATATTGTACATAATCATTTCATTAATTTGAATATATTACATTTTATAAGAATCATACACCATTTCACCTTCCTTCCATAATAGTTTCAAATCATCAATTAAATGTGAAAAATAAAAATACTATTTCACTTCTGGGTTGTTTTGGTCCATATATCAATAAACACAACATGACATATTTTCACTTAATACAAATTAATGTATATAAGATATAAATTACCAATTAAATATACCATTAACTATGTGTTCTAATAAGGATTCGATATAGATTCATTCAATCTGTTCACATTCCTTGTCTGAGATTTTGAAATTCAATTCTGAATATAGGAAACTGGTGACCAATCTTCTTCTACTGTGGATGATCAGATGGATGAGGTATTTTTCGATCACATATTCACTCATCATACTTACATCATAATATTGTTTCATCATTTTAATTAGAAAATAAATGTTTAAAACATGAAAATGTAAGAAGATACAAAAAATGATTTTGTGTGGGTCTCTAAAACTTCTAAATCATCATTTGATTTTTCATTAAACTTGTACCATGATGTCCAACATTTTGGACACTCTAACAGAAATTATTATTTTTACTATATAGCACACAATCATTTCAGAATAAATTTATTTTCTTATTACCCAATCCCATCAAGAATAATATGTTCATGGCCTAATAATGTGAATATGGAAGATTTTTGACATTAAGAAGAATGTCTTTGAACAATTGTAGTAGCTCTGTAACACTGTAATGAATCCATCCTTGTTTCACCATCAAGTCTATCAATCTTAACACTATAGATAAAACAATATATTCCATAAAACCTATATACAGTAGTATTTAAAATCACCATATAAATGATCATTTTTTGGTTGTTTCCTAATTACATCTACTTCAATACCATGAATAATTTTATCATGTTTATCAGATTTTTCATCTTAGTAGGATCCATAGTCAATAAATCATGAATTTCACCTAGTTTCACCAAGACAAATCCAAAGTATGTAACTCAAATTAAAACCATTAAAAATTAAATGTTCTTTGATATCTCTTCTTTTTAAATTCTTAAAAATTAATCATTTAAGACATGGACTGAAAAAAATGTCATTGTTTGGAACATTTCATTTAGAAAATTACAAAAACGAATCAACACCATCCTCATATTCATCACCTTTTTGAGGATGATTCATCAATACTTAATTCATTATCTATAAAATATATTTAAAAAGATATATTTTATAAAATATTTAGATTAGAAATTAAATAAAAAATTATAGAAAACCATGATTCAAAAAAATTGATTGAAAATAGAAAATATTGATGACAAAATTCATTCATGTAGAAGAAACTACAAATAGATTCATTTAAAAAATATATCAATTAAAAAAATGAAGATAAATTTATAAATTAATTAATTAAAATATATAAAATGATATACATAAAACAATATAAATAAAATATTATTTATATATATTGGGAATAAATAAGTCATAGATGATTATTTAAGAATATATAAAAATTATTCTATATTGTAATTAACAATATAATATAATCATAAATTGAGTCTTAGTTCAAAAATATTTCACACTAAATATAATCAATAATGAATTTACATATTATAAAATTTGACATAGAATATACATGTTCAATCATGTGAGGTGTGCATGTTGAGTGTTGCTTTAACATGTCCCAATAGTCCACATACCGAAAAACAGTTTCTATCATGTTTTATTTTTTTATTCCGTAACTTTATAATAATCTAATAAATCAATTGGGAAAACAAAAAAAAGAAATTATAATTTAAAAATTAATTCATATTCCACTATCGACAATTTAAGGTATAAACTATTATTGTAAAACCTTGAATCCATCAAAAATAAAAAGCATCTGATCCCAAACCATGATAGGATTTTGTCACCCTGATTTATTTACAATTCATTATCATGTTTGATTCAAAAAATAAAGGAGTAAAAAAACGTAACCATTCCCTATGAACACAAAGGGAAAATTATTGATCTATTAGGTTTGTAAAATTGAATATCCAAAAATAAATGTTACTCCATTCCCCCATATCAAAGAGATCAATACATTTATGAAGAATTATGATTTAAAAAAATGAATTTCCCTAAAATAGGTAGTTCACTTGAAAAAAAAATTAATTATATTAAATTTTAAACTAAAAACACCATCACATTTTTCAACAATCATAAAAAACAAACCATTATTAATAAAAAATCCATATTATTACTAAATTAAACATAAAAGTGGAATATTTTGATGGTTTCCTAGTATATAGTTGTAACATTGGGATAAATTCACAGATATAGAAAAATAAAATAAACTATCATAAATTTAGGTTTTTTGGGCCATGAATTGAATAATTATGGAAGCCACAACAAAAATAAACCACTAAATAGTAAAACCTTCCACTTCTGACACTATGAAATTATCACTTATTGATAGATAATACAATTTGTTTCTTATAATATATTAAAATTAACATCTCTTTTTAAATAAAGAAATTTCAATACCTATGAAAAAATAGCCACATCAAGAACATCATATTAACAAAATATAAAATATATTAAAACCTTCAGACGAGCTAATTGGATATGAGCAGATCTATAATTGAATGTGCAACAATGAAGATGGAAAAAAATGAAAGTAAGAAGGTGTTAATGTGATAATGATAAACACCTCATTGAGAAATCGTAGGTTAGATATTTATATCCAAAGAATGACCCAAAATAAAGAAATGATTTTCTTGCAGCTTATATAAGATGTGTAACCTGAGGCTGATGAAACCATATTGATTGATTTATATTGTACTGTGAGATTTGGACCACCAGATATATGAAACCATAATGTTAGGGCTTCAGTGAGAGATAAATAAGAGCTCCATATTGATATTATATGTTCTTGTAATTAAACCCTTGATCGATATAGATATTTTTAAAAGGTTTTTCCCATCGATTTTATTATAACCAACATGAAAAATGGATATTCGTAGGACTTTCATGTCTGTTTTGGCATAACCAACATCAAAAAACATTCTTTAACATTAGATAATTTATAGAACTGACTTGAAATGGAAATAGACATCCACATTATCACATCATTTTTATGAAAAATGACGTGAAAACTGTGTCATAAAAATGTTATTTTTCTACTAGTGTCATCCTCTTAAATAATAAATCCGGGAGTAAAAGGAATTTTTTCATAATAAATCTAGTTTTATTAATGATAAATATATAATTATTTGAACTAATTGTCTATAATGGTCATAGATACATTTTTTGATCTATATTCTTCCTGCATATTGAATTGTTTTGTGCATTAATATTCATTAGATCATCCCATATTGACTCATAAGACAATGTAATAGTCCAAGTATATGAAAAACCACTATAAAATCCCATATTGACCAATGAAATATAATAAATTCAATGAATATTTATTTTTTAGCTTTTATAATTTATTAATTTTGGGATTTTATGTATACAAATTTGTGTGAGTTTTCCGCCACATTGTAGATAGAGCCAAATTTATGTTTGTGATTTTTTATGAACCCCGACTCAAAAAATATTTTTTTTAAAGAATGTATAATTTTTCAAACCCAGATATGATATTTATATGGGATCACTCATACAAATTGAATTAATATTGTACTTAATTTTATCTAATAATGAAATTAATTTGATATACTACTATATTTTATGGTTTAAAAAATTAAAATTAATTAATTATATAATTATATTAATGATAAAATGATAAAAAGGAAATAGAGAAATGGGTTAGTGAATAACATCCAAATTATATTGGATGTTGATAGTAATGAAATCAGTCATCTTAGAAATATAATTCTTTGTATTATATTTGATGATGAAATAAAATAATTCTTTCAATATAAAAAAGTATGAATTTTGATTTCTTTAAAATAAGATATATGAATGTGGTTAAATCTCTTATTATATTCCAGAAATATTTGTGACACCCTAAGACTATAAGAAATGTTTCCTTTTATATAAATTCAAACTCTTAATTTTTTGTGTGATACAAGCACCCCTCATCCTCAATTACAGTAATTGAACATTATATATTAATAAACCCACAATTAAATGGACATTAAAATATTTAATGGAATAAAAATTATATTGTGATAGTATGATATCAATTTTGAACATTCTTGGTCCAAATAAAACTAAATTGATATTTTGATATTTTCAAATATAAATAATATTTAATGAATTAATAAAATGTATTATCTTCCAGTTCATCATTTTATTTAGAATATTTCATTATATTGGATGTAATTAAAAATTTATTAACAGTAAATTGTATAGGAATATTGATTAAGACATCTATAGGTAAGAGGGATATTTTCATAAAGCTGATTATTTTTCATAAAAATGTTCTTATTGAACAATTTATAGTGCATATATATATTAATTATTATAATATAATATTTACTGATGTGTTATATATATATAATTAATAAATTATATTCTCAACTATTTTATTTTTAATTCCTCTAATGACGATTACTAATTATATATTTAATATCATATATTATTTTTCATGAAAATGACATTTCATGGAGAACCATTTTTGAAAACGTTTTTCAGGTTTATTATATATATATATTCCACTTCAATGAGTTCTATTTGGAAAAATTAATTCTATATTTTTAATCTGAATAATTAACACCATTTTATAAGGAAAACTTTATTTTATGTTTGAATAATTAGTAAAATAGTAATAATATAATTAATACAATAATGGTTAAAATGAGGATTTGTACATTAGATGTGATTGGGTTAAAATTATTCATACACTCATAAATTTTTTTCATAAATTTTATTTAGTATTAAGAAGTATTTCTTAAAAATTATCTAATAAGAACCATTTTATATTAGGAATAATAATTAAATTAACTATTGTGATAAAACTACTTATCATGGTGAAAACTAAAATTATATAAGTATATAAACAATGAGGTTATTTGAATATCATGTTTAAAACCAAATTAGTTTTATGTTGTGGATGTGAGGATAGAACATATCTTCCCTCCAAATCATTTTTTATCAATTTTAGACGAACATTGTGTTAGTGTTACTTTCATGACAAAAAAGATTATCAATGGAAATTTTTTTAATATAATTATGTCATACAGTATAAATCACATCCATTACATATATATTCCAATAAAAATTTATTCTAAAAATTAATAAATAGTAAAATAAGATGTATTTATAGAAATTTAGGAATCTATTTAACTAGAACAATAACAAAAACTCTCAAACAGTAATGTCATGATTATGAATTGTAATATTTCGATTATAATAGTACACATAGCTATGAATATATAAATAATATTTTTGCATATTATAAATGTACATATGATATTTTTATATCACCTCAAAAAACCACTTCCAGGTGCCCAAACATCTTGGGGTTTCTGGTCTCACAAAAATACCACTTCTAGGTTCCCAAAGGAGGTTATTATTGAGGTGATATTCCAAAGGTAAAAACCTCCATTCTATTTTAGTTTCATTTCTTATGTCATCCTCTCCTCACCTAATCTATAAAAAATGACATGATAAATCTAATATCATATATATATATACTATAATTTTATTCTGATAATGGAATGTCCATCATCAATTCTATTATCTCATCATTTTATTATAAAAATGAAAATATCATTCATGATATGTCGATTCACCACCTTCATGGATAATGAATTTTCATTTTCCATTATTGCCTTCAGGACTAGTAACAAATTATAATGGTTAAAATATATTTTATAATTTATATTATGATGTGTTCTATTTTTTTGGAATTAATATAAATACATAATATTAAACAATAAAACAAATTTTGTTCATGATGACTTAATGTTTAAAAAATAAAAAATGTTTATCATTAATGTTTTATGTATCAAATAAATTATATATAAAATAAATAAAGAAGAAAATAATTAAAAATTTACGATGTATATTAATAAAATTTCAATAGAATTATATATTTTTTCATCAAATTGACAAGAACTCACACTACTAAATTCAAGGTATGAAACCCTAAAATGATGAAACGAACACTCACTGAAAAATGTTAAACATTATAACTCAGCGAAGTGGCCATAAATTAACATAATAATTATAATATATTAAATTTAAATATAATAGGTTATGAATTAATTAATTAATGGATCTAATTTTATTATCTATTTAATTAAGTGCAAGTGCATAATGTATTCATATATATGGTATGGTATCTCTCAGAACCTACAAATTACACTGGGGTTACAAATTATCTCTCTTTACACCAATGTTTTTCTTAATTATTATTATATAATTATTAAACATTATTTTTATAGGTTAAAAATTTATGTATCCAGATAAATTCATCTTTCTTTTATGGGTAAATACAATTTTATTTGGCTTCCTTCTCAATTCCACATGATTTGGAAGCCTGATAAAAGGAAACATCTAAATTTAATACCCATTTATATATAAAATCAAACGTCTATATTAAGGAACAATTGTTTTTATAAACTACTATTTATATCATGAAAAACTAGCTTACATTATTTATAGTTTTATAAAATCATTTATTTCTTTTTCTTCTTTAATGACACTTTAATATTTTCCCGTAAAACAACACTAAAGTTTCTCATTTCTAATGTATCATAAACACTGTTTTTACTTGTTTTCACTTCATTTGGAAATAATTTATCATTATATATATTCATATTTTATATTATTAATGTCCAATTATATTAATCTATTATTTATTGTGAACCATTATGATACACCCATTTGTTATTTGATAAGACAAGATTATGATACCCATTTATTCCATGGAAAAACCTTATGTTTATTCATTATGAATGATTATTCATGTGGAACACATATTCATGAACATGTTATGACGGGATCACCCAAATAGATCACTTGTTTGTTGGATAATTTTTATTCTAGTGATATCCCTTGTATGGGATTAACGAGTAAACCTAATCTATTATTGGACTTTTTCAACCATGTTATATAGTCTTGGAATTTAGTCATAAGTCATGTTTATGTCATGTAATATATATCATCCACATTTCTATGATTCCATAATCACATGATCCCTTGTTCTATATTTTATTAATCCATATGTTTGTTCATGTTTCATGTCTTCTTATGTCATCATGTTTTGCCTTCAAACACATGTTACATGATTTATTCCTATTCTTATTAAATTACATGATTTTCTATCTCATCCCTTTGGTCTCTGTATTCATAATTATAACTTATGTAGATGTAAGTGATAAAAAGAAGTTAAAATCTCATTATTTATGAATTATAAATTTTATTTTATTATTACTACATGATTTAATTTTATGATCTAAATCTTCCACATCACTGGACTTTATGATCATTGCTTTGTATTTGACAGTTAATTATTCTTAATGTAATGTAATAATATGTGTAAAAGACAAGGTATTATATATTATGGATTATAGGATAGTGTATATGTTTTGGGGGATCAGGGCTAGAAAATATTGTCAATAACACATCCAATGGTACTATAATCTTGGATAATACAATTTCAAACATTGAGAATCACATGTTAAGATATAATTTTCATTTATATGTTTATCCTTATATGTTCAATGTTTTTGTTTTTTTAATTTGTATTATATATGTATTCTATCCCCAATAATTTTAATATATTTTTCTGAATTAATGGATGCAAAAAGGAGAAATATTTCCAACAATACATGTTATTTTCAATGTGATGATTTCCCTAATTAAATGGATAATGTGATGGGAATAGGTGATCAGAATATAATTTCACTTTCCCAATACCAATATTATTTCATAATTTTATCTATAATTTAACATCAAATACAATCCATGGATAGTAATATCAGATGTAATTTGATCACTAGGTTGATAAAATAGAAAACATGGAACCAATATGAAAAATAAATTTATTTATACTCCATAATGATATTATAACACTCTTTAATCCCTTATATCAATAAAGGTTAACCTAGGGAATACATGAACAATTATATGAGCGAATAATCCTAGTAAGGGAATAAATGTAAGAATAAATGATAACACATGGGTTTTAAGGAGTATCATGATGACATAAAAGGAATTGAACATGAATGAACATATGGAATTATGATATATATAAAATGGGATCTTACAACAGTGTAATCATAGTAATATTTAAGAAACATAAAAAATTATCTAAGCATGATTTAGGGATCATTTCATATGTAGGATCATGAGTCAATGCTAACCACTAAGACTGTTTCCCACAGAGCATGAGTCAAGGCTAACCACAAAGACTGTTGCACATGAAATAAAATGATACAACACATCACCCAATGAATTGGAGTGATATATATGTTCAATCAGAATAAAATTTTCATGAATATTTGTTCCATATAACAAATCATACATGTAGACTCCTATATAAATATAATGGTTCTCCTTGGAAGTAATTGGGTATCATAATCATGTCAACAGACATATCAAAAGGGAATATCATAATGCTGTTTATAAAATAATGGATTTGAATCATAATTGTTAATTCATAAGGTATTATATGAAAATATAATGATATTTGATGTCAAACATAAGTGAAAACATATAAAAATACTGATTGAGATGCTTTATAAATTAATCATTTAAGTGTTGTTTAAGAGAAAAATTTCAAGATTCATTAAAAAAAATAAGTGTTGGTTTAAAACCAAAAATGAACCAAGATAGATTTTCATTATAAAATTATTAATTTTAGAAAAAGGAATATTCTCTTAATATAGATTAGGTAGTTCAACTAAAAAAGGGTAAGAAATAAAGAAATTTCATTTAATTAGGCTTGCTTCTCACAAATAATTAAGAAGATAACCTTTTTAAAACATGTATTTACCCATATAAGATTATATGATCTGGATATATGAATTTGGAAAATATAAATAGAAATTATAATAATTACATAAAAATAAAGAAGAATAACATTGGGGTAAGGAGAGATAAAACATGACCTGGTGGGAAAATGGAGGTTCATAAATATTCCCTTACCTCATATATGAATGTGTTATCAACTTAAACAAAATATCCAAGATAATCAAATTAAATCAATTAATTATGAAATGCCTGGATCGGTTGTGATCACTGAGAGGGGAGGGGTGAATCAGTGATAACTTTTTCTTTTTATGAATTGTTCCCTTTGGATTATCAATTCAACCTCTGCAGCTGGTTAAAGCCTAGATCTACTCTTTTAGTGGTGCAGTAATAATGAGAGCACAGAACACAGAGATTTACAAGGTTCGGTACAAAGACCTACTCCTTTCCGTGTTGGTTACACCCCCCAACACGGATTCTTCACTATGCCAAAAGATGATTACACAGTAATTGGTTACCCCCCCAATTACAAGTTGGTTAAACCCCCCAACTCCACAGCATCATCTTCATCATGGCTCCACTTCACTTCTTCAAAGGTGTTGTTCAAAACTTCAAGTAGCTTCAACAGTCTTCGAAAGATCTCGTTGGTCTTTCTCACCAAAACCCAATCACTTAGAATGATCAGTTCTTTTGTATTCACACACATAAGTGCGTACTCCTCTTCTTCTCAAGGTTGATCTTCTTCACATGTGCACACATACACTACTCATTCTTTTAGTGCACACACTTGACTTGTCCTTCTTCTTCAATTTATAAACACACAAAGTGTGGTCTTCCTTTTGCATTCAAAGCATAAAGGTTCTCGGCCTTCTCCTCAACTTTGCACATCCACTGCCCGAGGTGGTCTTCTTCACTTGATCTCAAAGGAGGCGCGCAAGGGAATGCTTGAGCCGCGGCCTCCTCTTCTTCAACACTGCCGCGCAAGTGTCTTGAGCCGCGACCTCCTCTTCTTCAACAGCCGCACAAGGGTGCAGTGGCAAGGCGCGCAAGTCCTCTGGTGTAGCTTAGCCGCGCAAGTGCAATGACACAAGGCCACAAGGGACCTCGGTGCAAGGCGTCGTGCAAGTGCTTGGAGCACAAGGCGCGCAAGAAACACTTCACCTCCTTCTTCTTGTCGCGCAAAGGAGTTGCACGCAAGGAACACCTTCAAAGCCTCGGGTGGCTTCGGGACAACAGCCGCGAAAGTGTGTTGCGCGGAGATACTTCGCGTAGCTCGGATGGCTTCGCGGGACTCTCGAGTTCTCAAAGAATCAGCAGCATTTCCAAGGGCGCTGGACTTCTCATTTTATAGGCGAGGAGTATGAATAGAGTCCGCGGGATCCAAAACTTGAATGCCCGAAATCATCGGCGTTTTGAAAGCTTCAAACGCATTAAATATCTTCCGCGTATCTCGTTCTTCTTCTCTGTTTTAATGCGGGTTTTCCATTTTTCGGTTTCCTTCACGTGCATGCAACTTAGAACGCATGCACGGCCTTCGTTTTGGCCATCCCATGCAAAACACGAACACCTCGAGGCCTCGGCAGCTTTGCTTGCCTCGGCCTTCTTCGAAATTTTCCATACATTGCATGCAAATGTATTTTTAAGCATGAATGTGATCAGTAGGCTCAGACGATCACCATGATGTCTTCGGCTTGATCAACAGAGGCCAGGTACTCGAATTTTGTTGTCGGGGAGGCTCTGGTTCAGCAGAGGCTCGCGGGAGGCTTCGACTCGAGCTCGAGGTGGAAGACGAAGCCGGGGCCGTCGGATCAGATCTTCAACGGCCTGGATTAGATCGCGGCGCCGCGGATGGATCGTGCGGTGCAGATCAAGCGCGCGATCAATCGAGCGGCTCAGATCTGTCCCGGGTGAAAAATGCGCGTCCCACATCGAAGTCTCTCGCGGAATTTCCGCGGTATATCAAATAAGCGCTGCCGCCATATGCTCAGTTGAATTCTCTCCCTCCACGGTGTCGCCCCGCACCGTGTTCTCCCTGTGGGCGCGTTCTGCGCCCACTCTGCTCCTGCGGGCGCGCTCCTAGCGCCCACTATGCATCTCCTGACACCCGCGGGTGCGCTCATGCGTCCCTGCCGCGGTCCTCCGGGCGTGCCCCAGGCGCCCATGTGGTGTCTTGAGGGTACGCCCTGCCGCCCTGGCTCGCCCCACGGGTTCCCCCGGGCGTGGTGCCCTAGTGCCCATGCCTTGGGGTTGAACCCCCAAGGTGCCTTGGCTGGCCACATTTTTTGGCTATGTCTTGAATAGGACTTTGTCAAAAAACAAAGTCCTCCATGAAATCAAGCCATGTCAAGAGAACCACTTCAAGCCTTTCTTCTCCTTCATCTTCTTCTTAAGAATTCAAGTATTAATCTTCTTCATTAGAATTCCTCCATTCTTCTTCAACATATAATCAACATTTAAGAATTGAATTCCCGAAGGTTTCTTCATCTTCAACCGAGCTCCTGAATCAAATATTTCTTCAATAAACTTCATTGATCTAATAAGAGATCAATTGGAACATCTTCTGATTCACATGCACTAAGTGATAGTGCATGGACTTCATTAAACCACTTCATCCACTTAGAAGTAGTGAATGGATCATCTTGCTTCTTCAACTCCTCATGGATTGTCACTGCAATGCATGGTCTTCTAATCATGTTGTGACATTGTATCCAGTTGATACAAGTTCTTGGAACTTTAAGTGCAGCTCAACAATCGTCAGATGTTAATGCTTCTGTAATCATCAATCTTCAAGATGTACTTCATCAGATGGCACACCATGACAAGTTATTGACAACAAATGCAATTACTTCACTTGGGCACAACAATCTCCCCCTTTGTATTTGGTTGTCAATACTACGAAGCACACTGAGAGAATGTCGTGTGCCTGATGATTTCTCCCCCTTATTGGCCAACAAATGCAAAGGGATGAATGAAAGCCATACTCATAGTGTAGAGCTTCTGGAACCTGCACATCTTCAACTACCAATGCTCCCCCTCAGGGAATGCACTCATTTCCTTCAATTCCCTGCATGTAAGTACAAGAATACAAAAATTTAGGGAATAAGGAGGGACCTTCTTCTTCCTCAAGTGAGAGTAGAAGGCTGAACATGAAGTTTCAGCCTCAATTCAACAAATCTTTCCGTATGCATAGCTTTGGTGAAAATGTCTGCCACCTGATCTTGAGTAGGAATGTAGTCTAGCTTGATGTCTCCACTGGCGACCCTTTCTTTGATGAAATGATATTTTATATCAATGTGCTTGGATCTGGAGTGTTGGATAGGATTCTTAGACAACCCAATTGCACTTTGATTATCACATAAGATCCTCAATGGTTTTTCAGCTTTAATCCTCAAATCTGATAGCTGCACCTGCATCCAAATCATTTGAGTACATGCATGTGTAGCGGCCACATACTCTGCTTCAGCTGTGCTCAATGTTACAGAATTTTGTTTCTTGCTGTACCAGCTAACACATCCTTCTCCCAGAAAGAAGGTTCCACCAGATGTGGATCTTCTATCAGTGCAATCACCAGCCCAATCAGCATCTGTGAATCCCAACAACTGTATGTTTGCTCTGTGTTTGTATAAGAGTCCATAGTTGAGGGTTCCTTTAACATATCTCAGGATTCTTTTGGCTGCAGTTAAATGAGATTCTTTTGGGTCACTTTGGAATCTGGCACACAAAGTCACTGCATATGCTATATCTGGCCTTGAAGCCGTGAGATAAAGTAGACTGCCAATAATTCTTCTGAACTCTTTCTGATCAACATTGTTGCCTTCTTCATCCTTGCATAGCTTGGTTCCGACAGAAATGGGTGTGGAGACTTACTTTGAACTTTCCATTCCAAACCTTTTCACTAAGTCCCTTGCGTACTTTTCTTGTGAAAGAAATATGGAGTTTTGTCTTTGTTCCACCTGAAATCCTAGAAAATATGTCATTTGACCAAGCATCGACATTTCAAAAGTTCTTTTCATCTGCTCAGAAAATTCTTCACATAGTCCTTCCTTATTACCAGCAAAAATGATATCATCCACATAGATAATGACTATGAGGGTACCATTGGCCATTTCTCTGACATAGAGGTTACTGTCAACTGTTCCTTTGACAAATTTCATGTCTTTAAGACAACCATCCAATTTTGAGTACCAGGATCTAGGGGCCTGCTTCAATCCATACAAGGCTTTTCTCAATCTGCACACCATACTGCCATCTTTGTCTAGCAAAAATCCCTCTGGTTGTTCAATATACACCTCTTCTTCAAGATCTCCATTCATAAATGCAGATTTCACATCCATCTAATAGACCTTGTACTGCTTGTGTGCTGCAACTGCTAAGAACATTCTGATAGTTTCCAGTCTTGCAACTGGTGAAAAGGTTTCCTCAAAGTCGATTCCTTCCATTTGTGAATATCCTTTGCATACAAGTCTGGCCTTGTTTCTGGAAACATCTCCCTTTTCATTGAGTTTGTTTCTAAACACCCACTTTGTCCCAATAACATTTTTATCTTTGGGCCTTGGCACAAGATCCCAGGTGGAGTTCTTTTCAATTTGATTGAGTTCCTCATGCATAGCTTGTATCCATTCCTCATGTACAACTGCTTCAGCCACTGTGTGAGGTTCAACTTGAGAAACCAGTGCAGTTTGATCTTCCAATCTCAATCTTCTTCTAGTTCTTACTGAGGACTGTAGGTCTCCAAGGACATTTTCTGTGTCAACATGCTTCTTCAATTTGTTGTATCTTCTTCTTCCATTTTCATTACCTTCATCTTCATCACTGGTATATTCAGAGTTGATCTCACCAGCAGTTGGTGTTGGCTCAGGTAATTCTGCATTCTTCTGTTCCAAGGCTGTGTCATTCTTTGAGTCATCATCATCCACAGTGTATGGTTTGGTGTTGTTTTCAATTATTATGACATCACTGCAGTCAATCATTTTATTCAACCTCTTATTCCAGCATCTGTAGCCTTTTCCATTAGGTAGGTAACCCATAAATATTCCTTCTTCAGCTTTTTCTTCAAACTTTCCCAGATTGATGTTTTTAATCTTGATGATGCAGGGACTGCCAAAGACTGTGAAATATTTAACAGTTGGTTTTCTGTTAATACACATTTCATAGGCTGTCGTTTGTGTTTCTGGTCTCAGGAGACATCTGTTCTGTATGTGTATAGCAGTGCATACTGCTTCTCTCCAGAAAAACATAGAGATATCATGCTCAGCTAACATAGTCCTCCCCATTTCAACTATGCTTCGATTATTTCGTTCAGCCACTCCATTCTGTTGTGGAGTATATGGTGTACTATATTGATGTTTGATTCCATGCTTGACCAGATAGCTTTCAAAGACATCACCGGTATATTCTTTTCCGTTGTCTGATCTTACTTTCTTGATGCAGAGCTCTAGTTCCTTCTCAGCCTGCCTTCTGAAAGTCTTGAACATCGTGATTGCCTCTGACTTGTGTTTCATGAACATGACATTGGTCATCCGAGTGTAATCATCAATGAAGGTTATGAAATAGAAATCTCCTCTTGTAGACTTCTGTCTCATTGGTCCACATATGTCTGTATGGATGAGTTCAAGAGGCCTAGTAGTCATGATATCAACTCCTTTGTGTGACCTATGGGTCAGTTTTCCCATCTGACATGTGTCGCAGACTTCATCTCTTTCTCTCTTTAATTTGGGTAGATCTCGTACAACATTGTACTTCAGAAGTTTACTCATACTCCTTTGACCAAGATGGCCAAGTCTTCTATGCCAGAGGTTGTTTTCATCTTTAGAGCTAAGAAAACAAGAATTGATGGGATCACCAATTTGAAATAGATTTCCAGTGGTTCTTCTTCCTTGAGTGATGATTTTTCCATCCTTTGAGCTCTTGATGATGCATGAGTCCTTCTGGAACAACACCTAATGTCCATCATCACATAATTGACTTACACTGAGTAGTTTGTGCTTTAATCCTTCAACAAATAACACATCATTGGATTTTAGATTTGTTGTTGCAATCATAGCCTTTCCAACTCCCTTGATTTTCAGAGAACGATCATTTCCAAACACCACGGTTCCTCCCTCATGACTTTCAATGTTGCTTAGAATTTTTCTATCACCAGTCATGTGGGATGAGCATCCACTATCAAGAATCCATGACTTGGTTTTACTGCTGGCTTTTAGAGCCACTTCAGCAAAGCATGTGATTTCATCATTGGTTTCTTGAATGCCTTTCCCTTTCATGTCTTTGACTTTTTGTTTAGGAAGAGTTGTCATACATTTATCAGCTCTATGACCTTGTTGGTCACATCTTCCACAAGCTTCACTCAGACAGTCAAATGTGTTCTGAGTTGGTGGTTTTGATGCTTTCTGCAAAACACTCTGGGTTTCAGGATGTTTCCCCCTTGACTCATGCCTCATGTTTGAACGAGACATGTTATACCAGCATGCATAGGCCTTATGTCCAAACACACCACAACACCAGCAGTAGCCTCTGAACCTTGACCTTCTTTGTTGATAAGAGTCATGTTGTAATTTTCTGTCCAAGATTTGAGTAGTCCTTCCTGAGGATTTCCTTTCTTCCATTGAAGATGATTTTACACAGGTTGGTTCATGCCATGTTTGTCTCAATATTATCTTTGAACCTGCATTGTTAGGAATAACAGATGTATTTAGAGATTTACTTAATGGTAAATTGACCTACCTCTGAGCACCAGCATAAGATGATTCTGCCTTGACCTCAACAGCCTTGTTGAAGTCTTCTCTCATCTTTGTCAAGTTATTCTGTGCTTCAATCCACTTGGAATGTGTCACTGATTGCTCTACTTCTTTGAGGTGAAGTTTCTCCTCAAGATCTTTTGCTATCTTATCCAGCTCATCTACCTTCAGTTTGTGTCTCTTGATTTCGTCAATGTACATTGTCTCTTTCTTCATACATTCTTCCAACTCCTCAGTCATTCTTTTAGTTTCCTTTTGTAACAATTTCTTCTCTTTCTTGAGTTTAATGTTTTGCTCAAGGAAAGCCTCTAATTCATCTTTCAATATGTATTCAATCTCTGTTCGTTCACTTTCATCATCTTCACTGCTGCAGGTATCAAACCCTTTTTCCACATGAGCCATAAAATTCGTTTCTTCTTCTGATTGACTGGCTGAAGTAGAGTCTGATTCTTCCTCTTTGCTTACATAGCTTCTTCTTTCACCTGGAACGAACCTTTTCTTTCTTACACCTGATTTGTTTCCTTCTCTTGGGTATCTACTCCATTTCTTCTTTTGTAACTTCTCATCTTCAACTTCTGGAGCACTATATCTCTTCTTGGGGCAGTTTACAGCAAAGTGTCCGATGTTATTGCAATTGAAACATCTTGATGGTGATTTCCCTTTTCCCCTGAATTTAGTTTTTCCAAACCTTTTAGAAAAAAGAGAAATAATCGTGTTGAGATCTTCATCCTTTTCTTCATTGTCAGTATCACTTGATTCTAGGACTTCGTCATCTTTTATCTTGAGTTGTCTCATGGCCTCAAAAGCCATCTCATCCTTGATCTTCTTCTTGAATACTGGGATCTTCCTCATTTCATATGCAATGAGAATGTTGTGTAGTTCATCAAGAGAGAGATCATCTCTGTCTTCTAATGCTGAGACTTTGGGGTCAAACCTGTCAGGAAAATTTCTCATTAGCTTTTTAACAATAGTGGAGTCCTCTAACTTTTCTCCAAAGCCCCGAATGTTACTGACAATTTCATTGACTCTTGTGAAATAATCATCAATATTTTCTTCTTCTCCCATCTTGACATCTTCAAACTTGCTTCTCCAAATCTGTAATTTGGCCTCCTTGACTTTCATGTTGCCTTCATAACTACTTTCCAATTTGTCCCAAATTTCTTTAGCATTCTTGAGTCCCATGACTTTTTTGTATACCTTTTCTGAGAGTGACATAAGAATGGAATTTTGAGCTTTACCATCAACTTCCATATTTCTTTTCTCATCGAGTGTCATAGCAGCTTCATTAGCAAGAGGAGGGAATCCAAATAAGGCTGCATTTCTAACTTCATGGCCGAGAGATAGAAGGTAGGGTAACATCCGATTCTTCCAGCTGTGGTAATTCTTTCCATCGAATGTAGGAACACCCCTACTATTAACAGAATTCAGATTGTCCATCTTCTCAGAAATAGATCCTTACAGAGGCAACCTCCCTCTGATACCACTTGAAATGCCTGGATCGGTTGTGATCACTGAGAGGGGAGGGGTGAATCAGTGATAACTTTTTCTTTTTATGAATTGTTCCCTTTGGATTATCAATTCAACCTCTGCAGCTGGTTAAAGCCTAGATCTACTCTTTTAGTGGTGCAGTAATAATGAGAGCACAGAACACAGAGATTTACAAGGTTCGGTACAAAGACCTACTCCTTGCCGTGTTGGTTACACCCCCCAACACGGATTCTTCACTATGCCAAAAGATGATTACACAGTAATTGGTTACCCCCCCCCCCAATTACAAGTTGGTTAAACCCCCCAACTCCACAGCATCATCTTCATCATGGCTCCACTTCACTTCTTCAAAGGTGTTGTTAAAAACTTCAAGTAGCTTCAACAGTCTTCAAAATATCTCGTTGGTCTTTCTCACCAAAACCCAATCACTTAGAATGATCAGTTCTTTTGTATTCACACACATAAGTGTGTACTCCTCTTCTTCTCAAGGTTGATCTTCTTCACATGTGCACACATACACTACTCATTCTTTTAGTGCACACACTTGACTTGTCCTTCTTCTTCAATTTATAAACACACAAAGTGTGGTCATCCTTTTGCATTCAAAGCATAAAGGTTATCGGCCTTCTCCTCAACTTTGCACATCCACTGCCCGAGGTGGTCTTCTTCACTTGATCTCAAAGGAGGCGCGCAAGGGAATGCTTGAGCCGCGGCCTCCTCTTCTTCAACACTGCCGCGCAAGTGTCTTGAGCCGCGACCTCCTCTTCTTCAACAGCCGCACAAGGGTGCAGTGGCAAGGCGCGCAAGTCCTCTGGTGTAGCTTAGCCGCGCAAGTGCAATGACACAAGGCCACAAGGGACCTCGGTGCAAGGCGTCGTGCAAGTGCTTGGAGCACAAGGCGCGCAAGAAACACTTCACCTCCTTCTTCTTGTCGCGCAAAGGAGTTGCACGCAAGGAACACCTTCAAAGCCTCGGGTGGCTTCAGGACAACAGCCGCGCAAGTGTGTTGTGCGGAGATACTTCGCGTAGCTCGGATGGCTTCGCGGGACTCTCGAGTTCTCAAAGAATCACCAGCATTTCCAAGGGCGCTGGACTTCTCATTTTATAGGTGAGGAGTATGAATAGAGTCCGCGGGATCCAAAACATGAATGCCCGAAATCATCAGCATTTTGAAAGCTTCAAACGCGTTAAATATCTTCCGCGTATCTCGTTCTTCTTCTCTGTTTTAATGCGGGTTTTCCATTTTTCGGTTTCCTTCACGTGCATGCGACTTAGAACGCATGCACGGCCTTCGTTTTGGCCATCCCATGCAAAACACGAACACCCCGAGGCCTCGGCAGCTTTGCTTGCCTCGGCCTTCTTCGAAATTTTCCATACATTGCATGCAAATTTATTTTTAAGAATGAATGTGATCAGTAGGCTCAGACGATCACCATGATGTCTTCGGCTTGATCAATAGAGGCCGGGTACTCGAATTTTGTTGTCGGGGAGGCTCTGGTTCAGCGGAGGCTCGCGGGAGGCTTCGACTCGAGCTCGAGGTGGAAGACGAAGCCGGGGCCGTCGGATCAGATCTTCAACGGCCTGGATTAGATCGCGGTGCCGCGGATGGATCGTGCGGCGCAGATCAAGCGCGCGATCAATCGAGCGGCTCAGATCTGTCCCGGGTGAAAAATGCGCGTCCCACATCGAAGTCTCTCGCGGAATTTCCGCGGTATATCAAATAAGCGCTGCCGCCATATGCTCAGTTGAATTCTCTCCCTCCACGGGGCCGCCCCGCACCGTGTTCTCCCTGCGGGCGCGCTCTGCGCCCACTCTGCTCCTGCGGGCGCGCTCCTAGCGCCCACTATGCATCTCCTGACACCCGCGGGTGCGCTCATGCGTCCCTGCCGCGCTCCTCCGGGCGTGCCCCAGGCGCCCATGTGGTGTCTTGAGGGTGCGCCCTGCCGCCCTGGCTCGCCCCACGGGTTCCCCCGGGCGTGGTGCCCTAGTGCCCATGCCTTGGGGTTGAACCCCCAAGGTACCTTGGCTGGCCACATTTTTTGGCTAAGTCTTGAATAGGACTTTGTCAAAAAACAAAGTCCTCCATGAAATCAAGCCATATCAAGAGAACCACTTCAAGCCTTTCTTCTCCTTCATCTTCTTCTTAAGAATTCAAGTATTAATCTTCTTCATTAGAATTCCTCCATTCTTCTTCAACATATAATCAACATTTAAGAATGGAATTCCCGAAGGTTTCTTCATCTTCAACCGAGCTCCTGAATCAAATATTTCTTCAATAAACTTCATTGATCTAATAAGAGATCAATTGGAACATCTTCTGATTCACATGCACTAAGTGATAGTGCATGGACTTCATTAAACCACTTCATCCACTTAGAAGTAGTGAATGGATCATCTTGCTTCTTCAACTCCTCATGCATTGTCACTGCAATGCATGGTCTTCTAATCATGTTGTGACATTGTATCCAGTTGATACAAGTTCTTGGAACTTTAAGAGCAGCTCAACAATCGTCAGATGTTAATGCTTCTGTAATCATCAATCTTCAAGATGTACTTCATCAGATGGCACACCATGACAAGTTATTGACTACAAATGCAATTACTTCACTTGGGCACAACAAATTAATTAGTTAATTAAATTTTCATCATGTAATTTTTTATTATTATAAGTTATGAATTTTATTAATGGAATTTTTAATAAGTTATAATATATAATTTCATCATTTTGGACTGTTAGTTTCCATGGTCTTCATGATCAGTTCATTTTTATAGGTTTATGAAAGATCATGTAGAATGGGAATAGTTGTATAGAATAGAAATTATATGTTATTAATAAACATAAATCAGTTTATTTTGTGTTATATATCATTTTTTATATGGTATAAGGACGAATCAATAGATAAAATGTTATTGGTAATATTATAGATTAATTTGAGAGTTTCTCGATCATCACAAAGTATATTTTTCTAATATATAATATTATGTATATATACCAGTTCCATAGAATTAAATATGAAATAATAATTATTTTATAATATATATTATCAATAAAAATGGTTTTATGACCATACTTTAAGGTGGTAATGGAAATTGAAAACTTTTCATCCATGAATGCGACAAATTAACACATCAAAGAAGATGTTTTAATTTTTAGAACAAAAAATAGAGGTGAATGAAATGTTAATGAGATATTACATTAACAAAATAAAATAAAATTATATTTTAGATAACTTAGTTACTATTTCACTAGATATTGGTAGGAGAGGATATAATAAGAAATGAAAATAAATTGGACTAAAATTAATTAAGAGGAAAGATGGTCTTACCTCTTGAATTCTTCTCCTTTAGAACCTCCTTGAGGCATTTTAGTTTGGTCATTTATTGAGAACCATTTTTCATGGATATGGGGGACAGGATTTTTAATAATATTATATATAATTTTTAAAATATTTATTGCTTTAGAGGTGTAATGAATAGAGGCTACGAGGGGTGGTATTTATAATCTGAAATGGTGTGTTTTTTTTATAATTATTTTAACTAGTTTATTATTTTGACTCATTAAGATGGATATTGTGTATTCATGTGAATAAATAAAATACATAATTCATATGAGATATAAAAATTTTCCACATTCATTGTCTATGACTTAATCATGACTCATTAATTCATTTATTTACCATGTACCATAAATTGTTGTATTTCACTATACACAAAAATATTCAACTATTTTAGAAAAATACCAAAACATCACCCTAACCATTTCTCAATATTTATATTTAAAAAAAATCCTCTCTTTTATGAAAATAATTTTTTATATATGTGAAATTTATTTTTTTAATTAAAATACAAATTTACAAAAAATTAAAGATTTCGAAATTATAAGTGATTTTAGAACACATTAGAAAGTTACTTAAGGTCTCGTAAATTTATTTTATAATCATAAGACCAGAAAATATAAATATATGAATATATTTTATTGATATAAATTTTATTTTATATAATTTTATTATTATGAATATTGTAAATAAACATTTCTGTTTTATAAAAATACCAACAAGTAATTTAGAAGTTTCAGAACATTTATTTAATTATAATATGGTATAATTATTTAATTTTTTCATTTATAAGATGGATAAATTTTATTTATACATTCATAGGTGAGGTTACCATTCTATTATCCAAGTTACTTCTCTTAAGTATTAAATTACTTTTCCACATGTCATGTTACTATTCCATTTGTTTATCTTCCATAATTTTTATAAATACTTCTTATTTAATTAATTATTCATTTATAATGTTTGTTTTTTGATCTATATGGGATTATATGTGGTTTATAATATATATTATAATTATTAGATAGAAATTTTCATTAATAAAATTTTGGGTCATTTTATTCTTCCCCCCTTATAAAATTTCTTCCTCAACATTTCATTTTACAAACTATGGGGTACTTCTCCTTCATCAGTTCATTTGTATCTCATGCTTCCTCAACATACATATGGTTATGAAATAGTTCATTGACAATTTGAGTGTTCGTTTTTGCAGATAATCATCTCTATTATAAAATATTTTCACTGGGCACTGGTCACAAGAGATATCATTCTCCAATTGGACCACCTCTGAATTCAGTATATATAAAGGAACATGTATGTAATTTATTAAGAGGAATACTTAAAATAAATCATGTACTTTAGACATGGTTAGTATAAGGTCTAGTTGATACAAAAAAATATCCAAAAAGATCATAAACCATTAAGGGGAAAATGTACTAGGGACTTAGCATTACCTTAATCCCAAATTCTATAATCATAATCAATGGATATATTCAAAGGAATGCCTTATCTCTAACCATAAATGTCAGTCCTCATAGAATATTTTTTGTATAAATATTATATTGAATTTGGGATACTTATATATTATCCCAAGTGGTTTTCACGATTTCTATAATTTCATCAACAATTTTACATCATAATATACTAGGTTCGCTGACTTCATCCAAGCTAGTAGATGTTATAATATTTTCCCATAAAGGGTATCATATGGAGGGATTTTTATTCTTGAGTTGAAAATTTTTTTGATAGAGAACTCAGATAGAGTAATTTGTTGGTCCCATCTGCCTTCAAAGTCAATAGAACAAGCTCTCAAAATTTCTTCTACTGTTCAAATAATATGTTCAGATTGGCCATCGATTTTAGGTAGATAAGTTGTACTGAATCTCTTCTCAGTTCATAGATAATGTTAAAAACTTCTCCCAAACACGGAGGTGAATCACGAATCCGATATTAATAATCCATGTATCTATAAAACTTATTTAACTTATATCCATGAATTTTTCTCTGGTGATAAGCCTTATTTAATTGATATGATGTTAGTTAAAATTTCAACTTTATTCATAACAACCCATATAGCACAGATTCTTCTCGATGTCTTCAGAAGCCTGGTGACAAAGTCTATAGTGACGAGTTCCCATTTACATGTTGGAATGTGTAGTGGTTTCATCATACCCTTTTTAATTTGACTTTAAACATTAATTGTATGACAAAATAAGCTCTTTGATTTATATTTAGTGATATCCTTATTCATATAGTACCACCCATAGTTTTCCCAGATATCTCAAAACATCATTACACTCCCTGGGTGAATAGGGAAGGAAGAGCTTTGTGCGTCATTAAAAATATAATTCTTTTCCTCTGGATTGGATGGTACACATAGTCATGAAAAAAAATATCATGACCCATTCCTTATCCATTGGGGACTCTATTTATTTCCTATTTTGGATATCATCCACCTATTTTTGAATTTCTACACCATTTCTTTGAGCATACATTATTTTTACCATGAGGGATGGTTGTGCAATAATATGATAATGGAGTGATGATGTTCCTTCCTTAGTTGTTCACATATCCATCCTTTGATGGTCTAAGAATACTATAACCATCCAAAATATAATTATTGATAATGATTAATGATCCTTTCTACATAGAGCATCTTCCACGTTGTTTTCATTTGAAAGAAGGTTGTGTATTGAGAAGTTATAATACATGATGAACTCTAACCATATTTATTAGAGAATATTAAGATTATTTTATGTGGAATTAAATTTTATGCTCTTATTGCCATTATTTATCTCAAAACTCTCCACATATAGAGAAATCCACCATAATTTCAATGCAGATATTATAACCGCCAACTCCAGATCATGCAAGGGATAGTTTTGATCATGAATTTTAAACTTCATACAAGTTTAAGCCAAAAATTTTCCAAATATGTATCGTTAAATAACATATTCCCTTCTTTCCGTCCTTAATTTACAGTACAAATATTTACACACTTGTTGGTAGTGTGAGCACTGGGGTTTTGATTATACAGTTTTTCAACCCTTTAAAATAGTCTTCACATTCACTGGTTCAAAAAAATGTCTTCTTTCTAAGTCATCATGGATTAAGGATTTGAAAATCAAGATATTTTGTTCATAAATAATTTTTAATGACCAATTAAAAAAACTATTTATCTCTATTATAAATTTCGGTCGGCGCCACTATTCAATTGATTTTTTTGAATGGTCCGTAGATATCCCTTTGCGGGTGATAACATTCCCAATGTATGATACATCCTCCATCTAGACCTCACATGTACTATACTTAGCTTATTGTTTCTACCCTCACATGGTCTTTATCACATTATTCAAATTCTCCTTGTCTTAATCCTTTCCTCTAAGAGAATATCCAGATATCAGCAATAAAGACTACCCAAAAACTATAGAGGTAATCTATAAAAACACTATTAATTATATCCATGAAAATTACTGGAGTAATAATAAGTCTGATGGGAATCATTATGAAATTTGAAGGTGTATATATCCCATCCTAAATTACGTCATGGGAATATCATCATTCTTGAAATTTATTTTCTGATATCCATACTAAAGGCCGAACTTAGAGAAAAACATAGACCCACATTGTTGTTCAAACAAGTCATCTGTCCATGGTAAGAGATACATGTTATTTATTTTAATTTTATTTTTCTCATGATAATCAATAAATATGCACATATATCCATCCATATATATTATAAAGTGGATAAGAACACCCCATGTTGAAGCACTCATGTGTTTAAAATCCTTTTCTATATTCTAATTTAACTGATTCTTCAGTTCATCCAGGTCAATAATGGTCATTCTCTAATGTGTCTTTGATATAGGTAGAGATACAATAATATGTTAAATTGAAAACCGAATACCTAAATTTGGATGAAGAAAAGACAACTAATTGGGGAACACATCATTGTAGTCCCCCACAATGGGATTGTATTAAAACACAATTCTATCCATTTTACCAATAATTTTATATAGATATAATTTCATATAAGATGATAATAACTATAATCGGGAAACTGATTCTAATATTTATTCATCATCCTCCCAAAATTTTTACATAATTGGAGGATTTCTCTAGATGTGACGAGTGATCTCACTTTCCATAAAATTGATGTTGTATTTGTATAATGATTGATAATACATGCCCAATAAAATATTAAACTCCTCTAAAGGAAGTAAAAAAAGATTTTGTTAGAGGTTTAAACAATAAAAATTAACTGGAAAGAGTTATATACATTTTATTCACTAATTAACCCATTTTTTGTTCTCATAGATTACTCAACCTCTATATTTTGATGTTTCATTTGAGTTTTTTTAATAAACTATCAAGATATGAATGAATGTGCAGAACCAAAATCAAAATGAACATTCACTATTCTTGAAATAATAACCATCATACCTATAACCACATCATTCTTAGGATTAAACTTAGTTGTAGTGATATACTCTTACCTTAATTGCTTCCTTGGAGGTTTGTGTTGTTGATTTCCTCCAAAAACTGTTCTCTTAGGGATATGGTTCACATAGTTTAAATGTTTCTTGTAGTTTAAACAGTGCACTACAGGTTGTGTTTTGATCTTAACCTTCCCTTATTTTCCAAAATTAGTAATATTATTCCTATATATTTTTATGTTATTATCAACATTCCATATTCTTCCACATTTTATGCATTTCCTAGTTTTCTTCAGACAGTTCTCGTGATGTTTTTTCAGCAATTATGAGACATACGATGTTGGGTTTTTTTTCCATCATGGGATTTATTTGTATATCCACCAACATTAAAATCAATTTTATGCGTTCTATCTATAGTACCATTGGACCATTGAGAGTCTCCAATATCAATTTCATACTTGAGGGCATGTTATAAAATATCATTATAAATGTTAAATTTTCGAATTATCAATTATTTTCAAAGACTCAGAATAATTCTACTAAATAAGATATCCACTATGATTTCAGTTTTCATGAAAATGATGAAGGAATATCGTGAATATATTGTGATGTTTTCTTCATACAACCTGATGGACCCATCTACCATTCACTTAAGACTAATGTACTCTGTATCTATCTTACGAAGATGAGTTTTGAGGAAATATTTGTTGAAAAATAATCTTTTGATGTCTTTAAATTCCAGGTAATGAATTTATTCATTAGACATAATGTATTTGGTTATTATCCACCATTTATTAGCTTCTAAATCAGAATTATAAACATCTATCACATGTTTATCTTCTTCTATTAATTGTTTTACAAATAATTTTTTCCAATGGATTTAACACATTGATCCGTGAGGAGGGGACTAGAAGATCCACTAAACATGGGGGATCTTTCTCACAAAATAATTTACCTGAAACATTATATTTATAAGAAGAATGACAATGTTCCACAAGATTCAATTTACTATTCATAACATGTACCAATCAATAATGTACTATAATGTTGTTTTTATTAACCATTCCCCTCATTTTATCCATTTCATTTAGGAAACATTAACATTTTCTATCACATTGGTTGTTGTCACAATTTCTCCTTTTTTACATCATTTGACTAAGAAAAATGAAGTAAAATTTTGATGTATTGAATACTTAGATAATAATAATATAAAAATTAAAAAATTAATATATAAGTATAATCAAGAAAATGAAAATTATATCCTAACTTTTCATTCCCTATGTTTCAATTTATGATATCCATGGTGACTGAATTATCTCCAGGATTCTTACTAAGGGTCTCTAGTAATAATATCCAAAAGTCACTAGAATCTTATCTGATACAAAAAATAATGTACCTATACTTTTACACATATTATTAGATGATTTTATTCATTATTAACTATCAAATACAAACAAAGGATTCAAAATTCATGTGTATTTGGATGACTATGTTCATAAAAGTAAAAACATAACACCAAAACGATAACAAGATTAATTTAAACCCCATAATGAGATATAACAACCTTTGAGACCTTAATTCTATATAATATATCCTGAGGAATGCATGATCAAAGGGATGATATTACATTAAGTCAAGAAACATAATAATAAAGAATATAATATAGATTTGAAGGCATGAAAAGATGTCAAAAAAGGAATTGAACATGAATAAACATATTGAAGCATAACATATAAAACATTTTATCGAGTAATCATGGAATCATAGTAATATTTTAGGAATATAATCATGAAATAAGTGTGATTATAGTCTCATTTCACATGGAATATCATGATTCAAGGCTAACAACCAAGAATCTTTCACACAGATCATGACTCAAGGATAATAACTAAGACCGTTCCATATGACATGTCATAATATTATAAATTAATGAATAAATTGTAGTTATATCAATGTAAACCCATCATATAATTTTCATGAATATTTATTCCAAATAAATCATACCTAAGTAATCAAACATAAACCTGTGGGTAGCCCATTTTAATTATTGGTTATCATAATCATGTCAAAAGGTATATCAAAATAGAGTATCATAATGATGTCTGTAAATTAATGGAATAAAATAAAAAATGGAAATAAAAAATGGAAATTAGGTATTTATAATAACTTTTGATTTCAATCTAATGTGAAAAATGTTAATATAGTGTTTAATAAACATTAGAAACAAAACATTTTATAGCGGTTTAAGGAAACATTTTCAGGATTCTTTAAAACAAAAAGTCATAATTTCCAGTGTAAAAAAATGATCAAAGATAGTTTTTTTATATAAAATAATTTATTCATACAAAATGGTGTCTTAAGAAAATTTTTTAGTATACTTGAAAATTGGTGGGAAATCAAGATTTTTTGTTAATCGGGGTTAATTATCGTGAAGAATTGAGAAAGGAGAATTTTCAAACTTGTATTTCCCCATCAAGGAAGGTTGAAAAATTTGGAATAAATGATTTTTGTACAGTTAAAGATTTCATAATAAGTAAATAAAAATAAATAAAAATTTAATTGGGGAAAATAGAGATAAAATTTTACCCGAAGGAGAAAATGGAGGTTTGGAAATATTCCCTTCACTTTTGACTGAAAGTGTTCTTCACTTGTACATAATATACTCGATAATAAAATATTACCCAATCATTAACTAATTAATAACCTTTTAAACATTTATTTGATTTATAATAAAATTGTTGTGATAATTTATGACCTTTTATGATTTATAAGATATGAATTCCTCATTCGAGAGTCTTTGTTTCCTTGATTTTCTTGATTATTCCATTTGTATGCATGTATGAATGATCTTGTAGAACATGAATAGTTGAATAGAATTAAATTTATATGTTATTAATGATCTTAAACTATTTTTTTATCATATATCATCTTTTTATTTAGTATGGGGGTGAATCATCAGATAAAAAATTAATGATAATCATTTAGATTAATTTAGCGTGTTCTTGACCATCGCGAATGAGTTTTGATCTATTATTTAATATGTTGTATATATCATTGTTTGATATGATTAAATAAGTTGTTATTAATATATTATAAATTTGATTAACAATAAAAAAAATATGACCAATTAAGAAGGTGGTAAAGGAAATTGAAAACTCATCTTCCTTGAATGAGATAAATTAACACATCAAAGACGATGTTTTCATTTTTTGGAAAAAAAGGACAGGGGAAAGAAAATATGATTGTTTATTAAATTAAGATAATAAAAATACATTATATGTGATTTAATTTAGATACCATGGAAATAGTTATGTGTAATTGAGGAGAGAATAGGAAACAAAAATAAATTGGGTAGAAACCCAAAAAGGAAATATGTTTTTACCACTTCAATTATTCTCCTTGAGAACCTCCTTTAGGAAACAGAGTTTCCAAATCAATTGAGAACAAAGGATCATTGAGGTAGCCTAGAGGGTTGGGAAGAGTATTGGGTAAAATTTTGAAATGAATAATACTTTTATATGTGTGATTAAAAGAGGTAGTGAGGGGTTTTATTCATAGTGGAGGATTGGGGTGTTTTTTGATTCCTTTATTCATTAGATTATTATGTTGGATCAAGACTATGAATAGGGTAGATTGGGATTAAATGATGTAGTAACCAATTCAAGGGAGATCTATTCAATGTCAAGTTACATCATACATGACTCCATAACGACTCAAATATTCATTTATTTATATTATTCCCTAAATTACCATGTTTTAATATTCACAAAAATTAAACTATTAGGAAAAAATCTCAAAAATTAAACCTAAACATTTTTTTATTTATAGAATTAAAATATATTCTCGCTTTAATCGAAATATATTTATAAATATTAGAAGATCAATTTATATTTTTAATCATAATTTACTTAAAAAATATAGATTATAAATTTATAACTGATTTTATAACACATTGAAAAAATAATAAAGGTCTTATAATATTATGTTATAATAATAAGACATACAATGTCAATTTATGAAACCACTTTATGAAAATAAATTTTATTTACATACATTATATTAATTATAAATATTTTAAATAAATATTTACGTTTTATAAAAATACCAACACTTAATTTATCATTTAGAAAATATTGTTTACTTTTACTATGATATAATTATGACTTATTTTAATTTATAAAAAGGATACATTTTATTTATATTTTCCTCGGTGATGTTACTATTCAACTGGTCTGGTTACTATTTTAATTGTACATTATTAATACATCTGCAATTTTACTATAATATTGGTTTAGGTTATTGAATTTATATAAATACTTATTATATAATACATTATTAATTTATAATTCTTGTATTAGGTTCTACATGTGATTTTATGTGATTTGTAATATATAACATAACTATATGGATGTAATTTTCACTGATAATATTTATAGTCTTTCCAGAGAACATCATGATAATATTGGAATAATTAGATCAAGTTAGGAATAAATACTTGAGTCATGTGAAACACCCTCCTTACCCTAAGAAAGATAAAATAGTTATTGAATATTTTATTTAATGACATTCTATAATAAGTTTATATTCCAAACCCCTCATAGTGGAACAATGGATTATCTCTATTGATAAGATATTCTATTTTATTTAATGATCAGAAGATGATAAATTCATAATGGCAGTTTCTCATTCGATGTGGAAGTTGATCAGTGGGTGAATGTGATATAATTCCCAATGTATAAGGAGGAACATGATTCTATGGATTAGGATAGAATTAGGAAAATATTTTAAAATAAATAGTTTCCACAAACTCTCCATCATAAGTTATAAATAGAGTTCCTCAAATTGATGAAAAATTATTATGGGTTTGTTGAGTTGTAAGAGGAAATATTTCTAAGTCCTGTATGAGGATCATTTAGAATTTGCATGAACACTAAAAGAGTGGATGATCAATTATTTATCCGACAATATCCTATTATATAAAAATCATTAGAGATTAAATACTTTGTCAACTATGAGTAGATTTTCTATTATTCTCATAAAGTTTTAATTGAGATCATATACTCATAGTGGTTCCATGGGTGTAGAGATAAAAATATGAAAATTACGATTAATATGGCATTATCAATAGATAAATCACATTGAGTAAAGGAAAACCCACATCCCATATGTAGAATGTTTCTAAAAAATAATCTTGTAAACTGTCCATGGGGAACCAGGAGAGGCCTTAAATTTGTTAAAAAAGGTTATCATGCTATTTTTAACAGAAGGTAGTTTAAGAATCCCATTAATGTTGAAGAATAAATGAAGGTTCATATCACTACTCAGCCAATAGTATAATTTATCAACAAAATAGAACATGGTAATTATGGGATCTAATACAATATGTTAGGGTTTATCAGAGGAAATCTGTAGCAACAACCTCCAATGTTGAAAAGAATGTAATATTCTATAACTACTACATATATGGATCCCAAAAATGAAGTGGTGACCATTATGATTGTTATTAATTTAAGAATAGTAGTGGAACCTGTATTTACACTACCGATAGAATAATTTTTTGATTTACAAGTAGGGAGAAAATCCATAGGGTCTTAAGAAGAAACCTACAAAAATTTACATTCTAATGAGTATTTCTATGTAGAGTTTACAACATTCGAATGAATTTATATGATGAACGAATGAATTAATTTAAATAACAAAAATATAAAACACCAAAAGACATTTTCTAGGAAAACTATATATGATGTGTCAACATAAATATGTTTCGAGGGATATATTGGAAGCATTTTTTTTTCTTATAAAATTTATGATAAACAATTATATATGTATACATATAAATATAGAACTCCTAGAAATCATTCAAAAATTGAATACCTAAAAAATCCAAATCTATTCACAAATTCACTTAGACTATAATATAATACACCAATTCTAACATCCCAAGTAAGTAATGAATAATAGATATTTTTATCTATGTCTATTAATGATTAATATAGTGTTTTAGAGGCTTAAAAAGAAAATAAATACAATCTTAAGCATGGAATACATTAATATTCTTAAAAGATTGTTTTACTGCCTTTTGATGGAAAAAACTTTATAAATAAACATTTTGACAATTTTATAATCTATATTTGTCAAAATAAACATATTTATTATGATTGGGACATTGAAATTTACATTGGATAAATTTTTGGTATTTTTCTAACAATGTTCATTTTTTAATGAATAGTGAAAAATACTGCATTATACATCAAAAATGCATTTTCATTTAATTTAATTATATGGTTAGATTATATTTTTAATTGGTATTAAAGTGTAATCTGAATATATTTTTACCATTTAATCCAATGGTGTTCATTTGTATTAATTTCACTTTGGAATTGGTCATAAACTAATGCCAAACTTTTCATAGATATTGTTTCAAAAAAACCCGCTATTTTTTTTGACAACGGGAATTATTTTTAAATAAATTATTGAAATTTCTGTGTTTGGAATTTGGTAAAATGGATTACATATTTAGAATTATAATGTCCAAATTATGTAATCAAGACTTTTGTTTTTTTGAACATTATGAATAGTAACGACAGTAATTATCTTTAATTATCTTGATTAATGAGTAATCATGTAGTTAAGGATAATAAAATGATATCATAATAATACATAAAGACCACAAAATGTGTCCTAAGGCTACTGGTTGTCTCATGGACGACCATGGGATGCCTTGTGCCAAACTTGGGGCCCCCATGGAATCACTTTTGTGAGAAAGTGACTTTTTATCTTTTTATTTTTAAAGAATGTTAAATGTGACAAAGAATGTATCAGCTAAGTAAAATATTTTTAATTTTGTCTACATAAAAGATCTTTTGGACTATAAATATTCATTATAAAGATAAAAAGATTTCCTACATCATGATATTTTTTTATAATTTTTAGACATTAAATAAATTAAATTATTTTTGACATCATAATGATGCAGTGATGACCTCATTATTTGATGATTTAAATAAAATGGAATGAGAATGTAAAATATAAGACCTAAAAATGGCCAAAACCTATTGGATGGGTGTATTTCGAACCCTTATCACCTTATCCTCAAAAAAATCAATGTGGGACCTCTTAAATCCCAATACCATTTTAAAATAAAGTGACTTTTCTTTACCTTCCAAGAGTGCCCCTCCTCTCCTCTTATAAAAGGCCCCCACCTCTACCACCTTACCCACACTTCCAAAGACTTTGATCGGCCAACACCTTCCCATTTTATCTCTCCACTTCCCTCTCTTACTCCTTGAAGCCTCAATTTGGGCAGAAGTCTTCCCAAGGAAGCCTTTGAGCTCAAACCAAAGGGAGTTACCCGATTTTAAGGTAATGTCTTCACTTCAGTACTTTTGTATTATTTTGCTTCTCCAACCCCCTAAAATCTTTTTATTAATTTCTTTTGTAACAACTCCAGTATCTTAAATATACTAGGATTTTGTTATAAGAAGTATTAAAGCTACACTTACACACACCTACATCTAATGGTTAAAGGACATACTGTTTTCGTGGATGGTGAATTTATGCCTCCCGAAACGATGATTGTTCAACATTATTTTAACACCTTCAAAGGTGGTCATTATGATGTCACTATATTTATATATGATATATGATATGTTTATTTTTTCCTTAAGCTTATGTATTTTTCATTTTTTTAATACCTTTATGCTTTCCATTATGGGTAAACGCGATATCTTCATTTAAGGAAGTGCGGACTACCGCTCCCTCAAAGTGATTTGATTCATTAAATACCATATGTGGGACGTATAAAGGATGGAACTATGATATTATATATGATATTATATTGTAATTATAATATACATTTATATCATTATGATTCCATTCTATAAAATACGAAATAGAAATGAAAGTAGTGTTCATGCGTACGTACGGCTTACCGTCTCCATGAACGGTGCATTTCATTTCTTACCTCTAAATGATAATGTAATATTATAAATGCATGTATATACTGGATATATATGATATATAAATCATTATAATAATTCTGGATATAATGGATTCATGAACAACTTGTAATTATAAAGGGTTTATTTTTTACTCAAATACCAATGATCGTTAAAACGACCGTTATTAACTTAAATAATTACATAGTGTTCATGACATGGAAATAAGTGATATTAAAGGAATAATGAACTTTAAAACGGTTCTTAAACAAGTATAAATTAACTCATGTTTATTATTCAGGAGATTAAAGAACGACCGAGTCAAGTCGGACCCGAGGTATGGGACTTCATCTCAATCTCCTTTCATTGAGGCATATTTTGTTTTATACACAACCTTCTTTTATATGGTGTATAAACCCCTTTGACCTTTACGTTTATCCAAAAAGAATATTTTTTATATGAATCGTTTTACTAAACGACAAAAGTGAATGTTTTTGTCATACGTATGTGGCGACAACGACTTCTCCGCCACCATACCATTATTTGAGTTTCGGCTTCCTCTACAAGCCATACGTTCTTTTTAAAAGAAAAATAAATACCATGTTTTAATTTTCTTTTATTATGGTATTGAAAATGGTTTTCATAATGTTTTTATATCATTGTTTTGTATTGATATCTTGTGATTGAAAGGTGGAAATGTTATGTTTCCTTTATGCATGTTTTATGTGATATGATTATGTTGAGGTTCTTGGGAATTATTATGAAGACGGGTGGTTCCATGATAAACTAAGGGTGGGTGAGCCCGATATAGCTCTCCAATGCATTGGGTAACGCGATGGAGTATAACTTTATGGTTTCTCTGAAGAGATTTTGGTAAATTACTGTGATGGGTATTCCAAACGTAACCAATAGGGTTACTCCCTATGTAAGAATTTTATGAATGCCTCAAGTTACCTTTATGTCTTATGATTTCTATGATTTATTCATTATTTAATGAGGTATGTTAAAGGGATTATTTTTTATGGGTAAAGTATGATTTCATTCTTATATATATATATATGTACCCATGTTTCCTTTCCAAATTTTTATATCCCTTACTGAGATTTTTATTCTCATCCCAAGTTTTTTTTGAAATGTTTTTCACAGGTAAAGGGAAAGGTACATGATATAATGATAGTGTCAAGGAAGTGTCAAGAAAGAATCCATGTTTTATTTTAAATATGTTTCCATTGATGGGAAAGAATAATACTATCATTATGTAACCACTCTGTTTGTATGTAATGCAAGTTTTATGATCTAATTATCTAAAACTCAAAACCCGAAAAGATCCTCAATGTGTAATCTTGTAATAATTCAAGATTAAGTAAGGTTTAAGGCTGGGGCCTTATAGTTGGTATCAGAGGTCGGTTTTGATAACTTTAGGAGTTAGAAATCTATTAAATTATTATCCAAAAATATTTTTTTATGGTCAAATTGAAGTGATGTAGTATTTGAAGATTACCATGTTGCTTCATCTAAGACATGTCTGTTCAGAATGGTTTTCCGCAGAGGAAACAGGGAAGTAGTTCTAGGAAGGCATGCAGAAGGAAATAACCTTCTGAATCAGCATCCTGAGATGGTCGGAATTGGAACTGAACAATTTGTTGCAGTAATGGCGCAGTTGACTCATGCGATAAATGGTGGTGGTATCCATGCACGAGATCAGCCAGATCAACTGCAGAGGAACATGTCAGTCGTGGAACATTTCATGAGGCAACAGCCCCCATCATTCAGAGGATCATCGGACACTGTGTTATGTGAAGGGTGGATTAAATCACTGGAGACGATTTTCTATGTCATGGGGTGTTCAGACAATCAAAAGGTTAGTCTTGCTATTTACTGTTTGGAGGGTGAGGCAGATCA
Source organism: Viscum album (assembly GCA_963277665.1). NCBI lineage: Eukaryota > Viridiplantae > Streptophyta > Magnoliopsida > Santalales > Viscaceae > Viscum > Viscum album. The sequence continues at coordinate 515,209,275 of OY728145.1, forward strand.
GTGGTGGTCTATGGTTAAAAATATCAGGGATGCCGATGAGATTGATGCTCTCGACTGGGATGAATTCAAAGGTATGTTTCTTGAGAAGTATTTTCCTAAGGCTGTTCGACTTAGGATGGAAATAAATTCTTGGAATTGAGTCAATAGGAAGACTCAGTGGCTGTCTATGAATAAAGGTTCACTCGATTGGCAAGGTATGCTCCAAATTTTATCTGAGACCTTGATAGTAAAATCAATCATTTTTACTCAGGATTAAAGCCAAAATATCGAAGGACATTAGCTTCTCGTGAGTTTAAAAGTTATGAAAAGCTTGTTCGATGTGCTGAGAAGGTGGAAATGGAGTTTGCCGATGATCAAGTGTTCCATAACAACCAACAGAAGAAGAGACCGAGGTGGCAGGAGAAAGGTAAGAATTTTTCAAAAAAGTCTGATGGTAAGAAAACTATGTTTCCAGTTTGTGATAAATGTGGAAAAAGGGATGCTGGGGAATGTCTTCTGAATTCTGTAAAGTGCTACCGATGTGGTACGATGGGACATAAGGCTCGTGAATGCACTGGAAAAGATCATGGTGATGGTAAGACCAAATTTGATCTACAGTTAGTGAAATGTTATATGTGCAATGAGATGGGTCACTATGAAAACGAGTGTCCGACAAAGAGCTTGGGTGATGGGAATCAGTTAGACTACAAGAAGAAAGGGGTGGTGAAATCCTTTGCAACTACTTCAGCAGATGTCGGGCCATAAAATGAAATTGTATCAGGTACTTTGTTTTTTCAGTTTATTCTTGTGTGTTGTTTGATTTGGGGTCTGCACATTCTTTCATCTCTGAAACCTTTTCTAGTAAAATGGGAATACCATCTCAAGAAATGACTCCTGAACTTTTGGTAAAAACACCTGGGGGAAATGTTGAGGCAAAACAAATTTATAAGAATCTTCCTATCCTTATATGTGGAAAGAACCTACTTGAAAACCTTATTGTTCTACCTCTAGTAGAGTTTAATGTTATCCTGGATATGGATTGGCTCTCTATTTACCATGCTAAGATTGACTGTAGAGCTAAAGAAGTTTCTTTTCAGAAAGAATTTCAGTTTGTGTACAATAATGAACCCTTACTGTTGATAACATATCAAGAGGCTGAGAAACTTGTAAAAGATGGAAATGAATGTTACCTTTCACACATCGTTGAAAATAAAGGAACTGTTCATATTAATGATGTTCCAGTGGTAAATGAGTATCCTTATGTTTTTCCTGATGAGTTGCCAGGAATAATACCAGATCGGTAAGTTGATTTTACTGTTGACTTAGTTCTTGATGCTAAACCAATTTCAAACCCCCCCTTATCGAATGGCTCAAGTTGAACTTTTAGAGTTAAAAAAACAATTGCAGGAGTTATTAGATAAAGGTTTCATTCATCCTAGAACATCACCATGGGGTGCTCTTGTCTTTTTTGTTAAAAAGAAAGATGGTTCTATGAGACTTTGCATTGATTATAGAGTCTTGAATAATATCACTGTTAAGAACAAATATCCTTTTCCTCATATCGATGATTTGTTTGATCAGCTCCAGGGAGCTCAGCTTTTTTTCAAAGATTGACCGGAGATCGGGGTACCATCAGCTGAAGGTGAAGGAAGCAGATATTCCGAAGACCGCGTTCCGTACAAGATATAGCCATTATGAATTTGTAGTAATGCCTTTTGGGCAAACCAATGCAGCTGCTGTATTCATGGACTTAATGGATATAATTTTCCATGAGTTCATGGATAAGTTTGTGGTGGTTTTCATTGATGACATTTTGGTGTTTTCTAAAAGTAAAGAAGAACTATAAAGATATTTAAGGGTCATTTTCCAAACCTTGAAAGAAAAGAAATTGTATTGGAAATTTAGAAAGTGTTAGTTTTGGTTGCAATAAATTTCTTTCCTTGGTCATATTGTTTCTAAAGATGGGATAACTGTTGATCCTGGAAAAACAATGGTTGTTGAAGAATGGCCAAGACCCACAAATGTAACTGAGATTCGTAGCTTCCTTGGTTTGGCAGGCTATTACTGAAGGTTTGTTAGAAATTTTTCACGGTTATCTTTTCCAATGACTAAGATAACTTGGAAGGGTATTAAGTTTATCTGGACAAAAGAATGTGATGATTATTTTCAGGAATTCAAAAGAAGACTGGTGAATGCTCCAGTTTTGGCACTACCTTCCAGGAATGATGAGTTTGTTATATACAGTGACGCTTCATTGAAAGGACTTGGTTGTGTCATAATGAAGAATGATCAGGTAATTTCTTATGCTTCACGACAGTTGAAAACTCATGAGGTAAATTACCCTACACATGATTTGGAATTAGATACTGTTGTTTTCGCTTTAAAAATTTGGTGGCATCATTTGTATGGGGTAAAGTATGAAATATATACTAATTGCAAAAGTTTAAAGTATATATTCACTCAGAAAGAGTTGAACATGAGACAAAGGATATGGCTATAATTAATCAAGGATTATGATTGTACAATTCATTACCATCCAGGAAAAGCAAATAAAGTGGCTGATGCTTTGAGTCGAAAAAGTAATGCTTCATTAGCAATGTTGCGTTTGGAACGTGATCCTTTGGTTAAGGATTCGATGAACTTTGGCATAGAAGTTGTTGGTGCAGGAAGTTCTTCTGTTTTGTTTCAGGTATCAGTGAGATCTTCTCTAGCAGATAGAATCAAGCAAGCACAGATGCAAGAGAGTGAGTTGCAGAAAAAGGTAGAGCTTGTTCATTAAGGTAAGTTTCCAGAATTGAACATTGATAATGATTGTGTTTTGAGATTTGGGAAGAGATTCTGTGTGCCCTGTGTTTCACAGATGAAGAGAGAGTTGTTATGTGAAGCTCATAGTTCTCCGTTTTTAGTTCATCCTAGCAGTACTAAGATGTACAGAGATCTGAGAGAGTATTACTGGTGGGATGCAATGAAAAGAGATATTGCTGATTTTACTGCGATGTGTTTGACTTGTCAGCATGTTAAAGCAGAGAGGCAGTTACCTAAAGGGATGCTTCAGCCTTTACCAGTGCCAGAGTGGAAACGAGAGAATATATCCATGGACTTTGTGGTGGGATTACAGAAGACATCTCGAGGTAATAATGCAATCTGGGTTATTGTTGATCGCTTGACCAAATCTGCTCATTTCCTTGCTATACGAGATACTTTTTCCCTAGATCAACTTTTCCGTTTGTTTCTTAAAGAGATAGTCAGGTTACATGGAGTTCCCCTCTCTATTTTATCGGATTGTGATCCTAGGTTCACTTCTAACTTTTTGAAAGGCCTTGAGAAGTCGTTGGGTACTGAATTAAATTTTAGTACAGCTTTTCATCCTCAATCAGATGGGCAGTCAGAACGAACAATTCAGACATTGGAGGATATGCTGCGTTCTTGCTCTATGGATTATTAGGGATGTTGGGACCAATATCTTTCTTTGGTTGAATTTTCATATAATAACAGTTTTCATTCCAGTATAAAGATGGCACCATTTTAGGCGTTATATGGGAAGCGGTGTCGAACTCCAGCTTTCTGGGATGAAGTGGGTGAAAGGAAGTTGATGGGACCATAATTGGTATAAGAGATGGCAGAAAAAGTTTAGCTGATTCAGAAGCACATGAGAACAGCTCAGATCAGGCAGAAGAGTTATGCGGATAACTGGAGGAAGGATCTATCTTTCGAGGTAGGTGATCATGTTTTTCTCAAGGTTTCTCCTTGGAAAAGTGTGATGAGATTTGGTAAGAAAGGAAAGCTGAGTCCAGGGTTTATTGGACCATATAAAATTCTGGAGAGAGTTGGATCAGTTGCTTACCGATAGGCTTTACCTCCGAGTTTATCTCAGGTACACAATGTTTTTCACGTTTCGATGTTGAGAAAGTATATGCGAGATCCATCTCAAGTTTTGAGTCCAGAGGTAGTTCAGCTGGAAGAGAACCTATCATATGAGGAACAACCGGTCCAGATTCTTGACCACAGGGAGGAAGTGTTATAGAATAAGGTGATTAATCAGGTAAAGGTTTTGTGGAAAAACTACATGATGGAAGAGGCAACATGAGAATCTGAAAATGCAATGAGGGATAAGTACCCCCATTTATTCGATAAGTAAATAAATTGCGGGGACGCAATTCTCTAAAGGGGGGAAGGATGTAACATCCCAAGTAAGTAATGAATAATAGATATTTTTATGTATGTCTATTAATGATTAAGATAGTGTTTTAGAGGCTTAAAATGAAAATAAATACAATCTTAAGCATGGAATACACTAATATTCTTAAAAGATTGTTTCACTTCCTTTTGATGGAAAAACCTTTATAAATCAAACATTTGAAAAGTTTATACCCTATATTTGTCAAAATAATCATATTTATTATGATTGGGACATTGAAATTTACATTGGATAAATTTTTGGTATTTTTCTGACAATGTTCATTTTTTAATGAATAGTGAAAAATAATGCATTTTAAATAAAAACTGCTTTTTCATTTAATTTAATTATATGGATAGATTATATTTTTAATTGCTCTTAAAGTTTAATATGAATATATTTTTACCATTTAATCCAATGGTGGTCATTAGGATTAATTTCACTTTGGAATTGGTCATAAACTAATTCCAAACTTTTCATAGATATTGTTTCAAAAAAACCCGCTATTTGTTTTGACAACGGAAATTATTTTTAAATCAATTATTGCAATTTCTGTGTTTGGAATTTCGTAAAATGGATTACATATTTTGAATCAGAAGGTCCAAATTATGTAATCAAGACTCTTTTTTTTTTGGACATTATGAATAGTAACGACGGTAATTAACTTTAATTATCTTGATTAATGAGTAATCGGGTAGTTAAGGATAATAAAATGATATCATAATAATACAAAAAGACCACAACATGTGTCCTAAGGCTACTGGTTGTCTCATGGCCGACCATGGGATGCCTTGTGCCAAACTTGGGGTCCCCATGGAATCACGTTTGTGAGAAAGTGACTTTTTATCTTTTTATTTTTAAAGAATGTTAAATGTGACAAAGAATGTATCACCTAAGTAAAATATTTTTAATATTGTCTAAATAAATGATCATTTAGACTATAAATATTCATTATAAAGATAAACCTATTTAATACATCATGATATTTGTTTTATAATTTTTATACATTAAATAAATTAAATTATGTATGACATCATAATGATGCAGTGATGACCTCATTATTTGACGATTTAAATAAAATGGAATGATAATGTAAACTCTAAGACCTACACATGGCCAAAACCTATTGGATGGGTGGATTTCGAACCCTTATCACCTTATCCTAAAAACAAATCAATGTGGGACCTCTTAAATCTGAATACCATTTTAAAATAAATTGACTTTTCTTTACCTTCCAAAAGTGCCCCTCCTCTCCTCTTATAAAAGGCCCCCACCTCTACAACCTTACCCACACTTCCAAAGCCTTTGGCTCGGCCAACCCCTGCCCATTGTGTCTCTCCACTTCCCTCTCTTACTCCTTTAAGCCTCACTTTGGGCAGATGTCTTCCCAAGGAAGCCTTTGAGCTCAAACCAAATGGAGTTACCCGATTTTAAGGTAATGTCTTCACTTGAGTAATTTTTTTTATTTTTCTTCTCCAACCCCCTAAACTCTTTTTATTCATTTATTTTATAAAAAATCCAGTATCGTAAATATACTAGGATGTTGTTATAAGAAGTATTTGAGCTACACTTACACACACCTACATCTAATGGTTAAAGGACATACTGTTTCCGTGGATGGTGAATTTATGCCTCTCGAAACGATGATTGTTCAACATCTTTTTAACACCTTCAATGGTGGCCATTAAGATGTCACTATATTTATATATGATATATAATATGTTTATGTTTTCCTTATGCTTCTGTATTTTTCATTTTGTGCATACCTTTATGGTTTCCATTATGGGTAAACACGATATCTTCATTTAAGGAAGTGCGGACTACCGCCCCCTCAAGGTGATTTGATTCGTTAAATACATTACGTGGGATGTATAAAGGATGGAACTATGATATTATATATGATATTATACTGGAATTATAATATACCTTTATATCATTATGATTCCATTCTATAAAATACAAAATAGAAATTAAAGTAGCATTCATGCGTATGTACGGCTTACCGTCTCCAAGAACGGTGCATTTCATTTATTATCTCTAAATGATTATGTAATATTATAAATGCATGTATATACTGGATATATATGATATATACATCATGATTATAATTCTGGATAAAATGGATACATGAAAAACTTGTAATTATAAAGGGTTTATTTTTGACTCATGTACCAATGATCGTTAAAACGACCGTTATTAACTTAAATAATTATATAGTGTTCATGACATGGAAATAAGTGATATAAAAGGAATAATGAACTTGAAAAAGGTTCTTAAACAATTAGAAATTAACTCAAGTTTATTATTCAGGAGATTAATGAATGACCGATTCATGTTGGACCCGAGGTATGGGACTTCGTCTCAATCTCCTTTCATTGAGGCATATTTTGTTTTATACACTACCTTCTTTTATATGGTGTATAAACCCCTTTGACTTTTACGTTTATCCAAAATGAATCTTTTTTATATGAAGCGTTTTACTAAACGACAAAAGGGAATGTTTTTGTCGTACGTATGCGGCGACAAAGACTTCTCCGCCGCCGTGGCCATTATTTCAGTTTCGGCTTCCTCTTCAAGCCATACCTTCTTTTTAAAAGAAAAATAAATACCATGTTTTAATTTTATTTTATTTTGGTATTGAAAATGGTTTTCATAATGTTTTTATACCAATGTGTTGTATTGATATATTGTGATTGAAAGGTGGAAATGTTATGTTTCTTTTGTGCATGTTTTATGTGATATGATTATGTTGAGGTTCTTGGGAATTATTATGAAGACGGGTGGTTCCATGATAAACTAAGGGCAGGTGAGCCCGATATAGCTCTCCAATGCATTGGGTAAAGTGAAGGAGTGTAACGTTAAGGTTTCTCCGAAGCGATTTAGGGAATATACTGTGATGGGTATTCCAAACGTAACCAAGAGGGTTACTCCCTACGTAAGAATGTTATGAATGCCTCAAGTTACCTTTATGTATTATGATTTCTATGATTTATTCATGATTTGATGAGGTATGTTAAAGTGATTATGTTTTATGGGTAAAGTATGATTTCATTCTTTTGTATATATGTACCCATGTTTCCTTTCAATATTCTTATATCCCTTACTGTGCTTTTTATGCTCATACCAAGTTTTTTTTTGAAATGTTTTTCATAGGTCAAGGGAAAGGTACATGATATGATGATAGTGTCAAGGAAGTGTCAAGAAAGAATCCATGTTTTATTTTAAATATGTTTCCATTGATGGGAAAGAAGAATAATATCTTTATGTAACCACTTTGTTTGTATGTAATGCAAGTTTTATGATCTAATTCTCTAAAACTCTAAACCCGAAAAGATCCTCAATGTGTAATCTTGCAGTAACTCAAGATTAAGTAAGGTTTAAGGCTGGGGCCTTATACCAATCTAAGGAATTGGCTCATACTAGCACTATAAATGTGACATGATTAATGATAGCAACAATATAGAAGAAAATAACCCATCTAATAGAAATCATACCATTATGAACTGATTAAAAAATTAAAACACATAAAATATCATCCTATAAACACCTTTATGCTCCCTTTATTCATAAAATATGTGTGTTTTCCCTCCATTAAGGAATTTATATCAATGTAAGTGGGATTTAGACTCATTAGTGTGGAATTGAAGACAAAAAACATTGAAATAATGATCACCCCACCATTGTGCAAATATTTTAACAATAGTTGATGTGAATAGATACACTACCTAATTAAAGAGTATCAAAATGATGTAAAGAAGAATATAAAAGGATATGAAGAAGTTATATTATTAAGAAACAAAATTTATCTAAACAAAATTAATGAATGAAATTGAATATACTATTATTAAAGGACAACATAAGATTACAATTAAAATAACATGCCTCTTCTAATTCAATCACCATCCCTTGATTAAATGATAATATTAGGATATTGGGGTCGAATCCCCGTCTATCAATTCCTTCCACAATAATTATGAGAGTAAATTTTTAAGATAAATCCAACGTAACATTTCTTTTCAATGAGGACCAAAATATCAAACTGGATTGACCTCCTTTTGGATGAGGAAATTTGACATTGAATATGGATGAATATGAGGTGGTATAAGAATAGAAATATTATCTTCCATATGTCTTATAACATATGTATAAATTTCATCCCAATTAGATATTCCATCAAGATGTTATGAGGAAATTAGTGGGAAGATTTTATGGGCCATTAAAACTGACCCATAATTTAATCCTCAAGTTAGGATCCTTATATCTCCATGAAAACATTAGAAATATATTTTTCCACATATTAATTAAATTATTCTTATAATTGTATCTATATATATTTTTAATTTTAGCTTCATTATGATTCAATTGTGGAAACCAATTTTATTTGATGGATATATTTTCCCGTTATGAATTATTAAATATTTTCTACACTCATTTCCAAAAATGTTCATATTCCCCTATTAATAATCTATTGATCCTAAAATATATAATTATACATAAAATGTGATAAATATATCAAAAAAATAAAATAAAAAAATCAAAATCAACATGCATATGATTAGTTCGACCCACACTCACACACTTTAGACATGAATTGTACAACGATGACAAATGAAGTTCAATTACTAAAATTCACTAAAAATTATTTTTATGGAAATTGAAAAAATATATTAAAATATATAAAAATGAATCTTATCCACTTATAGTGTCTAATCACCCCCAACATGGGTTTTTCTTTTCCAAATCACAAAGTAAAAACAAACTTTCTAACTAAAAATGTTTTTAAAAAATATATATATAGTGATCCCAAAAATATATCATGTAAAAGAATCATGAAACCTATAAAAATAATTTCACAAATGTTATTTTATCATGTAAATTCCAATACCATGCCCATTCCATTGTTCAAATTCTCCATCGCATTTCATTCAATTTTAATTAAGCATGATGATGTGTTTTGAATCAAAAAATACATGGGGCCCATTTTCTTATTCAAGAGAACAAAATTGATGTGTTAGGTGGTAATCACATTAAACCTTAATATGAGTATTAAAATTAATTCCTTTTAATTATATTTTTAAAAAAATTATTTATTTTTTTAGTTTTTTAGCCATTGTGGTGATCGAAATACTAACTTTGGGAAATCCAACAATGTAATCAATATATACTATTGAAAAACACCAAACATTATCTCATTTGTATAAACTAGAAAACATATGTAAATCAATACTCTGGGAAATAAAAATATGGAGTCATTATCCCCATGTTTCAGACCCCAATTGTTTTGATAAAACATTTCTCTACAAGGTATTTTTTTCTTTTTTTTGTTAGTCATTTAAATTAAACTAAATGTGTCCCCAAACACTATATAATGATGAAATGGGTCCCATGAAGTAAAATTAACACCCATGATTCAATGGATGTGTGTTGTGGCATTATGAACAACGTGATGGAAATGAAAACATTGAAAATATAAATAAAAAATTGAACAATCCAAATTCCATGTTCATGAACATAAACATGCATTAAAATAATAATAAAGACATTCAAAATCATTTGACCTTTAGTTATCATGTTTCGTAATTCACATTACCACATGCAATGATAATGTTTGGAATTTTTTTTATAAAATCCAAATGTTTCCAAAATCTAAAATGATAACTCCCCCTACATAGAATAAAATCGATCTCAGTGTTAAAAGAGAATATAAATAATATTTTATAATTGAGATGAAAGTGGGGGAGATGTTATTTGAAATGAAATCTTGGATCAAAACCCTCGTGTTTGAAATATATGTCCCCTCAAAATGAAATTGAACACTTTATCTTCAAGTTAAATATTTACTTCTTGGGGATTAATGATGGATGGGTTGGAAATTTATAATGATCAGGTTTTATTTGGAAATAATAAATGACTCGAGTTATAAATATCATTTACAAGAGGCATTATATCAAATTAAAAACGCCATGGGGGTTCCCATAAAAACAAAAAAACAAACACAATAAAATGAATTAAAATTAATTTAATATAGAACATGGGTTGCCTCCCATAAAGCACTTAGATTAATATTATTAAATTGACAAAAATACCACAACTTATCTAATACAAACATTAATCATTTTAAGTACCCCATTTCTCTCCACATATAATAGACTAAGATTTATTATTATTATAAATTTTTTTAAGGTTCATTCCTATATTATTGGTTTCATGATAAGAACGAATTAGTTTTGTATGGTATTAGTAATATCCTATGAAGAAATACATGAGTGGCGAACTAAAGACAATAAATTTGGGGTATGATTGATTGACAAGTTTTATTGAGGAATGGAAATTTGAAAAAAATAATTGTTCTGAAAAAAATTAGAAAGAATTATTTCCATCTAAAAATATGATTCATCCAAAAAATTGGCCATCTAAATATCTGGAGTGTCCATGGGCTAAGTTATATGATTTATCTGAATGGGTAAAAGATCAATTGTATTGAAAAATAAATAATGGAGAAATGTTTGGGGAAATCAATCCAGGATGTCAAATTACCCTAGTTTGAAAACATAAAATAAATGTCCTTCTTATTTATATACCCTTCAAAACTTCCTTTATTCTATTAATCTATATAAATACTATGGTTGGTTCTTCATAAAATGATTTAGGGGATTGTGTGTAATGATATTTTTCTATGAATATTTAGGAAGGGATAATTTTAGTGGAAATGGGGACTATAAAAATTTCTATTCCTTTTAGTTATGATCTCAATGATGAAACATCCAAATTAATTTTCTCCATTTGATCACAAATTTATTCAAGTAATTGTTTGGTATTATGATTAATAGGAGTTTGGACATCAGGGAATTACCCAATATAGATCTCTTCAAACATCCTAGAGAGATCTATAAAATGATCTTTTAAACATTAATCATCACAATGATTGTATATTTCACTGGGTGTGGGGTATTTATTCATGTTTTGATCAATGAAATTACATGTGTTTGGGGTTCCCTAATATTTATATCTAATTTTATTACAACATGTGGTTTTTTTTTGATAATGGTGATGATACTCCATTAATGTAGATAGAAAATTGGATTTTATATTTTTAGGATACACATAAATAAGAAGTAGAAATGATAAGAGTCGTGGGGGAGAGAAGAGATAAGTTGGGGTAAAAATGATTATGTTTTCTAAGATAACATACTAAGGTCCCTGAATATTTGTCTAGAATTTTGTAAATCCCAATTTTTCATAAAATGTAGAAGTCATCATTGATGTAAAAATTGGGATTTAATATATAGGTACCTATGAAGAAACCTATAGAAACATATATTATAAGGAGGATTTGTCTATAGAGAGGAAAACATTAGATTGAATTGATTTTATGAAATAACAATTTAATTGAAATAACAAAAAAATAAAAGCCATGAGTACATTATCAAAAAAAAATTTATGAAAATTGGAACCTATGTTGTTACTACGGCTAGAATGGTTGTATTTGTTTTCATATAAAATATTTGATCACTAATTCAAGATATATACAAAAAATGAGTTACCTAGACAAAACCATTAAAAAATTGAATACCTAAAAAATTAAATGGAAAATCAGTAATTCATTTATTGGATTACAGAAATGAGAAGTGCAACAAATTATATCGGACTATCACTCAAAATATTTCTTCATTAATATTAGTGATGATGAAGAATAAAATAACTATCAATTTGAAATAATATAATAATGATCTAATTAAAATATGAAATAGCATGAAGTAACATCTAATACATAACCTTATTAATCTATTGAGTCTACCCATAAGAGTGTTACACCACCATTTATTATATTCTATAATGGTAAATGGATAATTATACTCACAAGGGTGGAATTTTAGAAGAAAATCATAGACATAATGATCACTCCACTGGTGTTTGAAGAGTTTAAAAAATAATAATATTTGTAGCTCCACTCCATAATGAAACTGTGTAAATGGGATATAAAAAAATATTAATTGTTAGTAAGAATAAATTTCATTGAGAAACAAAATGGATTCAAACAACATACATGAAATTTATTTATGAATCGATTACAAATGGACAACATAACATTAAAATTAAAAAAACATGCTTTATCAAATTCTCTTACTACCCCCATCATAAATATGAATATTATTATCCTAGGTTATATCCCCTATTATTAAATTCATTTCTTATTAATTAATATATTAAAAGGTCGGTGGGGAATCAATGTAAATTTTTATTTTCAATGATTACTACAAAATAATATAAGATTCACCCATTTTGGTGTTTGAATTAGAAATTTAATGTGGACAAATATGAAGTGGTTATAGAAGAAAAATATAATATATCAAATATACAATAATTGATATATTAATTTTAGTTCAATTATATATTCCATTTGGATTTTATGATGAGATTGGTGGGATAATGTTATTGGCCTTTAAAACTATATGACAATTTAATATTCATGTTGGGCTCCCTAAATCTACTTTAGAATTATGAATTATATTTTTCCATATTTCAATGAAATGATACCCAAATATTATTAATCTATAGTTAAAATTTTATTTTCATTGGGATTGAATTGTGGGATCCACATTTATTTTAGGGTCATATGACGCATTATTTTATCTCCACAAATTTTTGCATTCATTTTTAAAAATGTCTATAAACCCATCGGATTAATCCACTGATCCAAAAATATGTAATGATCTAGATAAAGTGAAAAATAATATCTACAATTTTTTTATTAAAATAATATATATAATTAATTAAACAAGAATATGGTTAATTGGGACCACATCGACACTCTTTAGACATGAAATACACAATTATGTGAAAGGAAGATCAATTTAAAAAAATCACTGAAACAAATTATTATGGAATTCAAAACACATATATATTGATATATAATAAATTAATATTATCCTTTCATAGTGTCTAATCAAATAGGGTTTGTACTATTTTATTATTTTTTTATGAATTATTTCATATCGAGAATGTTTAGTAGTACTTTTCAAACCCCACCTACAATTATAAAGGTTGGGCTATATTTGAGAACAATGAATGGGGAAATTGTTGTATACGTAGTTTATAAATCCATCAGGGATAATTTTTGGGGACATAAAATATCATAAAATATTGTAATAATTATCTTGTTAGAGTTCGATTATATTTTGGGAAAGGATTAACTATATTTATATAAATCCAGCATCAAATATTGGGAAAGGGATATGAATCTTCATATTCTGATCTAACCTGCAATTCTATACAAGGATAAAGATGAGGATGAATCTCATGTAGAATTATAATATATATTTTTTATATTGTTTTTATACTATAAATAATATCTATCTTAAATGACTAAGACAATATAGAGGACTATTCTCAATCACCTTGCCAATATGAGGGACTGCACTTATGTGTTCCTAGAAGAATCTCATGGTCTTCCTCCGAACCAAGAGGTTTAGTTATCAACTGATATTATACCTATATCTTTCCCTATATCAAAAACTCTTTATTAGAGGACCATTATTGAGTTAGAGGAACAAATTAAGTAGTTAAAAAAGAAACTAGAAAAGAGTTTTATATTCCTGAAGAATTCACCAAGGGGTGCGCTAGTCCTCCTCATCAAGATAATGTGTTGATCAATGTTCCACTATATTGATTATCGTTATATAAAAAATATTACAATATATAAACTGTATCCCCAGCCATAGATAGAAGACTTGTTAAATCAACTATGTGGGGAAAATTATTTCACTAAGGTAGACCTATGGTAATGATATCACTAATTAAATGTGAGGAAAGATGATATTCCTATGATACCTTTAGAATCTGGTATAGACAATTTGAGTTCATAGTGATTCCCAATGGACACACTAATGCCCCGTAAAATTTAAATAACATTATGAATGGAGACTTCATTGATTACCTTGACAAATATGTGGTTGTCTTTATCGATGATATTCTGATATACTCTTAGAGTATGGAGGAAGACGAGGATCATTTGAATAATGTTCCAAATACATTAAAAGAGAGGTACATAATGAAAATTATAGTCAATATGATTTATGGATGGTGGATGTATAATTCATGGGAAATGTTTCCACTAGAAAATGTATATCTATAGACCCATCTAAAAAGTGAAAATCAAAGAGTTGAAATTGAAAATTTTTGGAGAAAATATCCATATATTCCTATCTATTTGGGTATTAATGATTATTTGTGATGAAATTATAACAATTTAAAACCCAATAAACATGTTAAATCAGTAGGGAGTAATGTTTTTATAGAAGAGTAAATGTCAAGACATCACTAAATAGTTATAAAATAGGCATATCACTATATTAATACTTACACGTCCAACAAGTAGAGAAAGCACTGTGGTAGATAATGATGCTTTAAATTTGGTATTATGTTGTGTAATCATGAAAAATAATAAAGTGATATGATATACCGCAAAGAAGATGATTGTTAATGAGTAAAACTGTCCTACAAATGATATGGAGTTTGTGGTTTCGATCATTGTGATGATAATATGGTGGAATTATTTATATGGGTAGAAGTGTGAGATATATAAAGATCACAAGAACCTTACATATATATTTACATAGAAATAGATTATCATGTGGCAGTGAATATATTCTAAGATCATCAAATATTATGATTTCACGCTCTACTACCATCCTAGTAAATTAAATAAATTGATGGATGCTCTAAGTAGAAATGATCCTATAAATATATCAATGATGAGAATTGAAAGGGAACCATTATTCCTAACCATTCAAAGTACATACTTTAGAATCAATAATTAATTAACATCATAAATATCTTATCAAATGATTTCTCATCTATTCCTTTTAGAGAAGATAAAATATGATCAATGATATTATTTGAAAATTTAGAAGAATGTGAAATCATTAAAAAAGGGAAATCCTCATATATGAAAACGGATGAGGAAGGAGTCATAATATTTAGTTCATGACTATGTTTACCATCCAATCCAAAAATATGGAAATAGATTCTAATTGATGCAGAGAGATTAACTTTCTCATTATAACCAGGTAGAAAATTATGTATCATGATCTCTGAGAGATCTTTTAGTGAGAAAATTTGAAGAATGAGACTATTGAATATACATAAAATCCCATAGTATGTCAGTATGTAATGGAAGAAACAAATTAGTCTAAGGGGATGATGAAACCATTACCCATACCTACATGGAAATTATAATACATCACAATGGAATTTTTAACCATACATTTTGAGGAAATATAGATGAAAAAATTCTACATGGGATGTTGTGGATCATCTAAAAAATGAAACTAGCATTAATATAGTTTTAGAGGATTTCTCAATCATCAAAACAACGTGGTAATACATCAATGATGTAGTGGGGATTCATGGAGTAAAACTATTTATTATATCCTATCATGATCTGTGATTTACCACTATGTTTTGGAAAATTGTCCAATATGATCTGAACACTGAACTAAACTTAGGTATGACTTATCATCCTCAAACTAGGGGTTAATCTATAAGAAAAATTAAGACATTAGAATACATGTGTAAAAAATGTTATGTGGACATAAAAGGAGGAAAAGATAAAAATATTTCACTGTTTGAGTTTTACCAAAAAATAGTTTCCACTTAAAAATCCAAATGGATCGATATGAATCCCTTTATGAAAAAATATGAAAAAAAAACATAATGGGAAATTTTCAGTGAACATAAGCTGATAGGACCTGAAGTGGACAAGGAAATTAAAGCTAAGGTGAAAACCACTGAGTAACACAAAAAGGCATAAAAAAAGTCTATAGAATATCTTGGATGATAACTGTGATATGTATATAAAATTTGATGTTGATGAAAAAATTATTCATCTACATATCTCTATGGATGAGGGTCATGAGATTTAGAAGGAATGGATTGATAAGGCCCAATTATATAGGCCCAATTGAGATTATTGAAGACATAAGTGTAATGGAATGTAAAACAGAACTTCCAACGACCATGTGTCTATTACATGATGTATTACATATATTCCTTCTATAGTAGTGTATAAAATATCCATCACCTATAACAATCTCAGATGTAGTAGAACTAGAAAATGATCTCTCTTACGGGGAGAAGCCAGTGAAGATATTAAATCATAGAGAAAATTAATACACAATAAGACTACTAACCTAGAAAAATCATGATCAAGATACCAAATGTATGAAGATGAAACATGGGAACCTAGAGAAGGGGTGAAGGAGAAATACCCACACATACATTCACCATAGTATTTAAAATGAAATTTTGAGGGTTGAATTTTATATGGGGAAATAATGCAATGACCTAGAATTTAATCAGTGGAAATTATTTTCTTAAAATTATGTTATATAGTATGAATCAAAAAATATCACTTTGAAAAACCAATAAAAACATTAATCTAAACAAATTATAAATGACTGAAATATTAGGTATTTTCATACATTAAGGAATCTATACCATTTGAATTGTAACCTGACCATCTGTATAGTAATGTGAACATTAGGAATTGTAATCTTGACATTAGAATAGTAATCACAAATATGAATGTATGAATAAATGTTTTTAATCTTATTAATGAAAATATCAAATATATATTTCAAGGTATAATTAAATAAATGGTTTAAAAATGATAAATTAGGTGTTGTTAGTTTTATAAAACATAAAATATTTTTAACAATATTAAAATTAATATAATGAATTAAAATATAAATTATGTTAATAAAATATTTTAGTAATTTAAGATTATTTTTTATTATAATTAGAATATGAATTTATGATATCTTAATTATTTTTTCAAAGTGTTATAAAATAGGTTATAATATAAAAATGTGTATTTTTTGAATAAATGATTACTTCAATTAAAATTAATTATTTTATCATATTTGGAAAACCATTTTCATAAAATTTACTCCATTTTTCAGATATAAATATTAAAAAATGATAGGGGGATTTTTGGTATTTTTCTAAATTATTGAATTTTGGGTGAATAATAAAATACCACAATAAATGGTATTAAAAATTATGAGTACATAATTGAATTTTTCATTCATGGTTGAGTCATAAATTATGTAATAACCCAATATCACGAACTCACAAGATCTATTTCCTAAATTTAGTAATAGTAATCAACCCTATTTACTTTCTTGAGCTAAAATAAAAAACAAACAAATAAAATAATTAAAAACCCATCCCCTATAAATAACACCCTTCACCATCCAATATCCTCATAGCTAATAATCATTAAATCATGCATATGATCAGACCAATTTCTATCTGAAGACTCTTCCCCACATTTGGGTGTTTCTAGTCACACCAAAAGACCACTTCTAAGTGCCTTAAATAGTTTCTCAATGATACAATATTCAAGAGGTAAAAAACCTATTTCTTTCACATTTAGATTCTTTTATTTTCTTATCCCCTCATCACATATACTATATAGAGTCAATAGATAACTATATAATTATATATATAATATTATTTTAGTATTTTAATTAAATATCCACCATAAATTCTATTCAATCCTCCTTTTATTCAAATAATTAAAACCTCACCAAAGATATGCCAATTCATGACCTCTATGGAAAATGAGTTATAATTTTCCATTAACTCCATTGAGGATGGAAATAAAACCATAAAAATGGTTATATAATATTGTAAAAGTTTTATTATAACATTCTTCGTTTTTTGGGAAAAATATAAATACTTAACAATAAATAAAAAAACTAGTTCATGGTTATAAAAAAACCATAAAAATAAACTAAATGATTAACATTTTATTTTATATAATGAATCATTATCATATGAGAAAAAATTATATTTGGGACAATTCAGAATCACAGAAGTATATTAATACGATTTTAGTCTATATGTGGTGTTTTTATTTCATCTAAAAAGAACTACCATAATTATACTGAAGGGGAAACCCCATAAGGCAATAAAACTATCGCTTCTAGAATTACTAAATTCAACATAATAGCGTGTCAATCTGACCATAAATTAACTTAAAAAAATTATGATAAATCAATTATATGTATAATATGTTTTTAATTAACTAATTAACCTAATAAATTTGATTATCCAATACATTATGTGCAAGTGGGGAATAGATTCAGACATTTGGTAAGAGTTCTCTTAGAACCATGTAATTACCTTTTGGTTGAGATTCTCTATCTTTACACCAACACATTTCTTCATTATTTTTATATATTTTTTATAAATTATGTTTATAACTTAGTCAAATACATATAGAGATCAATTATTCCTTAATGGATGTGAAAATAAATGTTTTATAATATTTCTTATCAATTCTTCTGGATAAGAAATCTCGATTAAGAAGAAATTCCCAGTTTCTTACCCATCTTCACAAACACTTCATAATCCTTTTTAATGAATATTTTTTAAAAAATAACTCATTTTATCAATAGAAGATATATTAGTTAATTTCTAGTTGTATGAAAACAATTATTAATTTTTCCACTTTAACAAAGCATTAATATTTTCACTTATACGAAACCACAACCCTCATTTCTAATGTTTCTTAAACATAGGTTTTTTATTTTTCACTTAATTTTGGCACCATTTATAATATTATATTCCAATTCTCCATTACGAATGTCCATATATGACTTAACTATATTCCTTCTTATAAACTATTATGATACACCCACTTGTTAATCCATAGCACATGATTACTATACACATTTTTTACATGGGTAACCCTTATGTTTATTCATAATATTGGATATTTCATGTATCACACATAAGAATGAACATGTCATTATTTTTGTACCTAGAAAATTCCCCAATTAATTGGGCAATTTCTAGTCTCATGAGATGTCATATATGGGATTATAAAGTAATCCTAATCTCTTATGATAATTTCTCTACCATGTTACATAATATTTGAAGTCATCCTAGAAAAATGATATGTCATGTTATATGTTGCTTCCAAATTTATATGTTTCCATGATCACATAATCCCATGTTCTATTTTTATTCTTTCATATGTTTAATCATGTTCCGATCCTTTTTTTAATTATTTTATTCCTTCTACCCCATGTTTTATGAATTATTGTAATGCTTATTCCCCTACTAGGATTTTAAGATCAAACCTTTTGGCCATATATTCCCCATGTCATCCTATGAAGATATTGAATACCAATATATGTTAGATGATCAATATGTAATATTAATAAAAATTAGCTTAATCTAATCACATGTGTTAATTTAATGTACATAATCTTCCAAAGACACTAGAATTTAAGATCCTTTGTTTGTATTGGATAATTAATTTTGATTAAAATCATGAAATAATGTGTGTAAAATATAAGGGATGATATTGTTACTTCTCATTACAAAATATATTTTGGTAATTGATAATATTCACTAAATGCTCAATTAATAAAGGGAAATCCCTCTGTTTACATATTCACACCTATAAATCACTTTCGATCAACCAACACCATATAAAATTGTCTCACCAAAATCATTATATTCATAATATAAGTTCTTTTCCTCTAAAAAGAACAATCCTATTATCTTTTTGAAGAAATGAAAATTAAATTTCTTTAATATAGTGTAATCATATCAACTCATCTTATTCTCATTTTGTTAAGGGAATAAACTATAACCATATCGTCTTTTATAAATTCTGAAACAAAATAATCGATTGTCTATATGATGGGCTCCCACATCCTGAACACATATAACATTTTCCATGAACACCACTTATAGATGGATATAATTATTGATTTAATATATATATATATATATTAAAATAAAATTATACATATGTAATTAAAATATATCAGATCCTATGGCGTCCCTAGACTTCTTAACCAATTATCACATGATTTAAAACATAATTTTACATGAAATTAGAATTCTAGGATCATAATGTCTAGGTTCTTAAAATTATATTTACATAAAACTAAAAACATGGGACAAAATATAACATTTATTCATTTAATATTCATAACAATCTCATAGGTTCCCTTGAGTCCTTAAATCATCATATAAAAACCAAGGGATAACATGAAAAAATGGATGATCTAAAAATACCAGTAAGAGAATGTTAATAGGAATAAAATATATCATAGGGATTAGATGTCATAACATATTGACATAAAATCTTGGAAAAGGAAAACACATAATGAATAATATCATCTATAACATGGTAACATATACTCATGGAATAAAAGGAATGTGGAAACATCATATAACATGATATACACATGAGTTGAGGATAACTAACAAGACTATATAACATGGTGCACAATGTGTAACACCCCAGGTAAATAAAGAATATGACATCTTTATATTTATCCATATTTGTGAATAAAATATTAATATTACTTTAAAGTGGATGCTATGCTCGATGGCGTACCCAATACGCAACAACGAGTTTCTTGGGAATCTTACGTTGCACTCTAATAATAAAATAATATTATATTAAATGGTAGTTAACGCCTTGCCGTTGTAATGGTGGGAATGAACATAACTAACTAAAAAATGATTATATATTTTTTTCAAATATTTTTACTCTTTACAATAATTGTTAGTGGATTAAAAATGCAAATGAATCCAGTTTTTAAGCATAAACATTCTAATATTCTTTAAAAGGTCGATTAACTGCCTTTTGATGGCGAACCCCTTTTAAATCCACTTTTTGACAATTTTATAAGCTCTATTTTTCAAAATAAAAATATTATTTATGATTGGGACATTGAAATTTACCTTGGGTTAATTTTTGGTATTTTTCTGACAATGTTCATTTTTCAATGAATAGTGAAAAATACTGCATTTTACATCAAAACTGCTTTTTCATATAATTTATTTATATGGTTATATTATCCTTTTAATTTGTTTTAAAGTGTAATTAGAATATATTTTTACCATCCAATTCAATGATGGTCATTGGGATTAATTTCACTTTGTAATTAGGCATAAACAAGTACCAAACTTTTCATAAATATTGTTTCAAAAAAACCCGCTATTTGTTTTGACAACGGGAAGTTTTTTTAAATTAATTATTGAAATTTATGTGTTTGTAATTTGGTAAAATTAATTACATATTTTGAATCATAAGGTCCAAATTATGTAATTAAGACTCTTTTGTTTTTTGGACATTATGAATAGTAACGACGGTAATTGTCTTTAATTATCTTGATTAATGAGTAATCGGGTAGTTAAAGAAAATAATATAATATAATAATAATAAAAAATGACCACAAAATGTGTCCTAAGACTACTTTTTGTCTCATTTCCTACCATAGTATGCCTTGTTCCAATCTTTGGGGCCCCATGGAATCACTTTTGTGAGAAAGTGACTTTTTATCTTTTTATTTTTAAAGAATGTTAAATGTAACAAAGAATGTATCACCTAAGTAAAATATTTTTAATTTTGTCTACATAAATGATATTTTGGACTATAAATATTCATTGGAAATCTAAAAATATTTCCTACATCATAGTATTTGTTTTATAATTTTTACACATTAAATAAATTATATTATTTATGACATCATGATGATGCAGTGATGACCTCATTATTTAACGATTTAAATAAAATGGAAAGATAATGTAAACTATAATACCTAAACATGTCCAAAACCTATTGGATGGGTGGATTTAGAACCCTTATCACCTTATCCTTGAAACACATCAATGTGGGACCATTAAAATCAGAAAATCATTTGAAAATAAAGTTACATTTTATACCTTTCCAAGAGTGCCCCTCATCTCCTCCTATAAAAGGCCCCCAACTCTACCTCCTTACCCACACTTCCAAAGCCTTTGGCTCAGCCACCCCTGCCCATTTTGTCTCTCCACATCCCTATATAACTCCTTGAAGACTCACTTTGGAAATAAGGCTTCTCAAGGAAGCATTTGAGCTCAAACCAAAGGGAGTTACCTGATTTTAAGGTAATGTCTTCACTTTTGTCCTTCTGTTTTATTTTGCTTCTCCAACCCCATAAAATATTTTTATTCATTTATTTTGTAACAAATACAGTATCTTCAATATACTAGTATGTTTTTATAAGAAGGATTCTAGCTACACTTACAGACACCTACATCTAATGGTTAAAGAACATATTGTTTCTGTGGATGGCAAATTTCTGCCTCCCGAAACGATGATTGTTCAACATTCTTCTAACACCTTAAAAGGTGGCCATTAATATGAAACTATATTTATATATGATATATAATATGTTTATGTTTTACTTAAGCTTCTGTATTTTTCATTTATGGCATACCTTTATGGTTTCCATTATGGGTAAACGCGATATCTTCATTTAAGGAAGTACGGACTACCGCCCCCTCAAAGTGATTTGATTCGTTAATACCATATGTGGTACGTATAAAGGATATATTTAATGATATTATATATGATACCATACTGGAATTAAAATAATAGTATGTATCATTATGTTTTAATTCCATTAAATATGAAATAGAAATGGAAGTAGCGTTCATGCGTACGTACGGCTTACCGTCTCCATGAACGGTACATTTCATTTCTTATCTCAAAATGTTATGTAATATTATAACTACATATATATAATGGATATATATGTAATATATTACATCTAAATTATGGATATAATTATGGAATTATAACATATATATCTCTCTCTTATTTTGTTTTAATTCCATTAATATGACAAAAAATAAAAGTAGCATTCATGCGTACGTACGGCCTACCATCTCTATGAACGGTGATTTTTGTTTTTTATCTACAAATGATTTGGAATGGTATAAAATGAATATTTACTGGATATATATTATATTTTAATCATTAATACTATTCTGGAAATTATTTACTTCTAACTACATGGGCAATTTTTTTCAAACTAGTTCATTTTTGACTCATGTACCAAACATCGGAAAAAACGTATGATATGAACTAACATTATTAAACAATTATTATAACATTATAATATGTGATATGAACTGAATAATAATCTCTAAATGAGGAACTTAAGAAATTATTAATTTACCAAACTTTATTATTCATGA
This sequence comes from Viscum album, assembly GCA_963277665.1. Classification (NCBI taxonomy): domain Eukaryota; kingdom Viridiplantae; phylum Streptophyta; class Magnoliopsida; order Santalales; family Viscaceae; genus Viscum; species Viscum album. The sequence goes on from OY728145.1 coordinate 515,232,490, forward strand.
ATATAAAGAAACGAACAAGACAAGTTGGACTTGAGGTAAGGGATCCTACTCCTCTCTTTCTTTTTAAGTACACTCTTTTATGTAATTCCATTTAAAGATAATATTTCTTGTTATTGGGATGTTCTTTTATATTAATCTTACTGTAATTTTTATATTCATATGATGAGAGACCCTATTCTCTCTCATCAATCCATTTTGGAAGTTTTGAGTGGCGCCGTTAGGCTGCCGAATTTTCGTAAGAGATCTATCCTCTCTCTTTCTTTTTAAGTAGTCTCTTTTATGTCACTTCTTTTAAGCTCTTATTTGTTATGTTGGGGGATGTTATTTTATATTACTCTTTCTGTAAACTTTATGTTAATATGATGAGAGACCTTATTCGATCTCATCAATCCATTTTTGGAAGTTTTAAGTGGCGTCGTTAGGCTGCCGAGTTTTCGTAAGGGATTTTTCATCTCACTTTTATTCCCATGAGATTTATGCTAAATTTGTCACAATTTACTTTTAGTGGTGTATGTACTTACCATTATTTTTCTCATTGTGTAATATAATTTCTTTTATGAGTATTTACATCAATGTTGTATTGTCCTTCTTTCACGAGGTGTATGTTTCGAAATATACCCATGTCGGTAAGGGAACCTTTCACCCTCCTCTTTTTAAAAGACTTCTTTTGTTGGGTTTTTTAATTTACATATTGTTATGTTGGGATATGTTCTCATATATCCTTATTTATGTAAATTTTATTTCAAAGTGATGAGATACCCTTTTTTTATCTCTCATCAACTCATTTTGATGTGACGTCGTTAGGCTGTCAAGGGAACATCTTAACCCAACTTCAATTTCTTTGGGTTCAACATGTAGTTATTGAATATGTCATCCTTTGAATATGTGTGAATGACCTTTGATTTTATTACACTTAATATCCACTTATATTTGGTGTATTCGTCTGTCACACATAATTATTTAATTTATTTATCCTTAAACCAAGGATATCGTCTTTGTAAGGGACTTCGTCTCAATCTCCATTCATTGAGGCATATTTTGATTTATAAACAACCTTCTTTTATACGGTATATAAACCCCTTTGACTTTTACGTTTATCCAAAAGGAATCTTTTTATACGAAACATTTTACAAAATGACAAAAGGGAATGTTTTTGTCATACGTATGCGGCGACAATGACTTCTCCCCCACCGTGACCATTATTTGAGTTTCGGCTTCCTCTACAATACATACCTTATTTTTAAAAGAAAAATAAATACCATGTTTTAATTTTCTTTTATTTTGGTATTGAAAATGGTTTTCATAATGTATTTTAATATCAATGTGTTTTATTGATATCATGTGATTGAAATGTGGAAATATTATGTTTCCTTTATGCATGTATTATGTGGTACGATTATGTTATGGTTCTTGGGTATTGTTATGAAGATGGGCGGTTCCGTGATAAACTAAGGGCGGGTGAGACCGATATAGATCTCCAATGCATTGGGTAATGCGAAGGAGTGAAACGTTAAGGTTTCTCCGAAGAGATTTAGGGAATATACTGTGGTGGGTATTCCAAACGTAACCAAGAGGGTTACTCCCTACGTAAAAATTTTATTAATGCCTCAAGTTACCTTTTATGTCTTCTGATTTCTATTATTCATTCATGATTTGATGAGGTATGTCAAAGTGCCTATGTTTTTTGGGTAAAGTATGATTTCATTCTTATGTATATATGAACTCATGTTTCCTTTCCATATTTTTATAACCCTTACTGAGTTTTTTGTGCTCATCCCAAGTTTTTGAAATGTTTTTCACAGGTCATGGGAAAGGTATATGATGTGATGATAGTGTTAAGTATGTGTCAAGAAAGAATCCAGGTTTTATTTTAAATATGTTTCCTTGATGGGAAGAATGAATATTGTCTTTTATGTAACCACTTTGTTTAAATGTGGAATTTAATGAAAGTTTCATGATCTAATTCTGTAAAACTCTAAACCTGAAAAGATCATAAATGTGTAATATTGTAATAACCCAAGATTAAGTAACGTTTAAGGCTGGGGACTTATACAATATCCCACAAAGGAATGAGTTACACCCCCTATCCCACCAAGATGTATCATGGGACAAAACATTACTCACTTCATTGGAGTGCTATCTAGGCGCACCCATCATAACATGTTCATAAACACATGTTCCACATGATGAATAAACATAAAAGTTACCGATGTAAAGAAATGGGTATCATAATAATGTAATAAGGAATTACAAATGAAAATCTCATAAATATGTCCATGAAAAATGGATTTAAAACATACATGGAAAACCATATGGAAAAAAGATATTTATAATTATAAGTGACGTCAAAATTATATGGATACATGTAAAAAAATGTTTAACAGTCTTTAGAAAAGGATTAGAGTAGTTTAAGTAATATATTAATGATTTTTTAAAATATTAAATGCAAAATTATTTGTAAAAAACTAGATTTGATCCATTGCAGTTTTTCATAATAAAATAGTGATTTTATAAAAATAATGGTTTCTTGAAATAAAATATAGAGTGCTCAAGATAATGGATAAAAATTTGGGATGTTCTCTTATATAGGGATATATTATTGAGCTATGATGTTCAATTCCCATAATTATTGGAGTTATTTTAACATTATACGGTTCATTTATAGTCTTTCTGATGGGTTATGAGGTTCAATTTCATCGTTTCAGAGTATTTTATTCTTTGGTTTTCATGAATGCCATACTGGAATATGTGTTCTGGATAATCATCTAGAATGAGTACTGTTTCCTAGAACTGATATTATATACTAACAAAAACCTTATAGAATATTTAATTACCATTTTTTCATAATTTAAGATGAATTATTAGTTAAATCATTTCTGATAATCACTTAGATTAATTTACCATTTTTACTCAAAATGAACTCATATTTTTTTATAAGATAGTATCATGTTTCCAAAACTAATACAAATAATACAAAAATATATAATAAATATATTACAACCTTTCTCCAAATTTTTTTTTCATGACCTGCATTGAATAATGAATTGATCGATGAAATCATGTCATCCATGAATGTGGAAATTCGATACCTCACTAACAATTTTTCATTCATAAAATAAAAGAGAGTGGTTAAGATATTTCATGAATTAATATTACATAAACATGATAAAATTACAATATATATAGGATACTAGAGTTTCCATTCCACTTGCACAAGGGGAGGTTAAGAGAGGATTAGAAAATAAAGGAACATAAAATGAAATTGAAAGATAACGGAATAGGTTTTTACCACATGATTATTTCTTATTGAGAACCTACATAGGGAATTGTTTTTTGTTTTTTGTTATGAAAAAAATCTCATAGATACAGGGTAGAGGTTTTAGAATATTTTTCAATAGAATTTTTACAATGTGCAAAGCATTCGATTTTTTAGGAGAATAGGTGATAGTGGTGGTATTTATAGTGGATGACATGGGAGTTTTACCATTATTTAATTCATTAGTTTATTGTTTTTTTCAATAAAAGCAATAATATTGATTATTGAGACTAAAAATTGTAATTTGGTCTTGTCAGTTCTAACCAATCATTCTAACATCATCCATGACCCAAGGAATGGTGGATTCAATTTATAATGTAAATATCACAAAGTAAGGTATTTTACTATTCACTAAAAATCAAGTATCCTAGAAAAAAATAATCCTAACAATTTTTTAATATAGAGAATTAAGAAATGAACCAAATTATATAAAAATAGGTTTTTAATATGTCAAACTAAATTCATAATTAAAATAATAATTTATATGAAAAATTGTGTTTTTTTAATTTTAACTGATTTTATATCACTTTGAAAAATTAACTAAGGACACATAATATTATCATATAATCATATGGTAAAAATATTTTATTTTTAACAAATTTTTTGAAATTAATTTTTTTTAAATTATTAAATTAGTATAAAATTGTAATTAAATATTTATGAATTACAAAAACCCCACCACCTAATCAATAAATTTTTAAAATTGCCATTACTTAAACTATTATATAATTATATCATAATTGTTTCTTATAAGATGAATAAATGTTATTCATACTTTTATTGGTGAGGTTACTATTCAATTATCATGTTTACAATTTTGAAGGTTCACATTACTCTTCCATAGGTATAGTTACTATTTTATTGGTATATGTTCGTGAACTTCTAGAAATGCTTCTTATTTCATACATTCATCATTTAAAAATCATTTATTCAATTCTATTATGTGTTTATACCATATAATATAATTATAAGAATAGAATTTATATATATAAATATTTTTTTCCTTATATTCTTCCCCCTTTATTAAATTATTCCCTTGAAATTTTGTTTTAAATTATAATCTAAAATAGGTGTGGGTAGTTTTCCTTAATTGGAAACTCTAGTTCCCATGTTGCGTCTCTGTACTTATGGATCTGGTCATGACCCATACCATAGGGTCTTATGTTCTGAATACCACAATCCCAACTCTTATAGTCCATGGGATGGAAAAATTCACTGAGAATACGTATCATATAAATAAGAGGCATTTTCCTTAGTAGCCCCCACACATCTACATGCCCAAAATTTATGAAATGTAAAAACACCAAGTAAACCATGCATGCATACAGTAAGATTCCAAACTCATAGTATGTCAGTAAAAACATGAAGTTAAACTGGACCAAAATATAAGCCCACCAAAATAAATAGTCTTAAAAGGGAATGCACATGTTCCGCAAACTTATCTGCATAAAACAAAAGTTGAAGGATATGTGTAGGAAAGCTGTCTGAAGCCATTAGACCGCACATTTTCTACTTGATACCTATAAGAACCACTTGGTCCTGGTCCTCCTAGGACTCTGTCAAAGCATAAATTATCATCAAAATATGTGAAATTAGCAGGAGAATCTCATGTAGGGTTGTGTAAAATAATACTCAGTTGGACAACCCGAAACCATAATGGACTACCACTAATAAATACACCACGTATACCACAAAGAAAATACATTAATTATTGTCAGCTCACACATGTAAATTTCTACATCATACATTCTAAAAATGTATCTATATGCCCAATAAAATGAAGAACATGATACTTAATAGCTACACAGTCTCCACAAGACACACAATGTCAGTGAGGCACATAGTATCAGTCAGAAAAACATTCCCAGAAAGACACATTGTCTCGGTACTACACACAGTCTCAGTAAGGCCCACAGTCATAGTAATACAAATAATATACTCAAGAAACACACTCCAAGTAAGACCCATAGTTTCTAATTAATTCACACAACAATTAAGTCACACAACTTCTTTTCCAATCATCTTCTAGGTTACAAATTTTTTGTCACATCTAGACACATGATTCCACTCGTAGCGTGCTTGTTCTGGGAGAACATCCTCATAAACCCATTAGTCCATATTCAAACTTCCAAAAACCAAACATAGAGAATCCAAAAAAAAAATTCTCATATAAACGGTCCAAATTCCTTAAATGGCTAATTAAAGGGACATAGAGTTTGGATGACATGGCTATTTTTTAAAAAGGGTGTGAACCGGGTTTATTCTAGGTCTGAACAAACCCGTCGGTTGAGCAGACTTGGTCCGAATGCCCCAACCTAGTTTGGCTCACCCCATTGGGATTTCTAGGCCAAATGGTCTTGACCACTGGGCCTCTATTGTTTTTTAGCTCCCCATGGTCTGGCCCTCGTTATGGTCCAGTTTGATGTGATAGATGTGATATGCACTGACCAAGTGACTCCTATATTCCCCATAGCTGAACTACATCTGTTGGATCCTCAATCATGGAACCTAGCTGAATTCCACCTTGACACAGTGTATAAAACATCCCATCACAATGTACCTATATGAATGTCGCGATCTACTACCGTGGACCACCCCCCCCCCCCTGTCGCATTCTTTTTGTCGCTGGCTAGCCCACTGAGGGGCTCCCCCTAATGGCTCATCATTTTTCTAGACCCCCCCCAGGCCTGTGCCGCCTCACTTGAACCAGATGAAGCTACCACCTCTGATCGCCAATATGCACCACCATCTTGTAATGATGTTTTCCAATGTCCGGACCACATCTCAATTTTCCCATTGTCTGTCCTCCTCTATGCCTTCACAGGATTTGATTTGGGATCCCGTATTGTTGCATTATGAATCAAGGGTTCAATGGTCGATTGTTCACATAGGGGTTTCAAAGGAAGAGAGGACACGAAGAACACACAATGAATATAAGATATTGAGGGAATAGAATAAATTCATTTCAATACTCGAACAATGGATCATAGACCTTGTTCGAGTTAGCCTCGATTCATTCTTTGTAGAAGGAAGAATGAAGTAGGATAGTAATAAATGATATCTATATCCCATTTCAATCCCCACAAGAATACCACCAATCCCTCAAGTGATCAAATAATGGATTAATGTGTTCTTGGATTGGTCTTCTTTCATCATAAAATTTAGGACGGTGGACCGAATAAAATATAAATAAAACCCTACCATTATTTTGGATCATTTGTTGATGAATGGTGAAGTTGCATTGTCATTGTTCTTCGATCCATCTATAATTGATCCAAGTACCGATCATAGACCCATCTTCTCCGTTGATAGAAATTACATTTCCTTGTCTTAGGATAATTCCATGGTTATGTTTATGACCTAAAATTCATAAAAAACTAATATTTGGAGAAGGAGTCTCTTCATTGTAATAAATTATTTTTATTAAATATTTTATTCTAGATGTGTCCAAAAACTATCTTTCAAGGCCTACCCATGCAAGTAGATGTTAGGAACTACCTTTGGTAAATTTCTTGTTTTGAATGCAATGGTGACCTGGGATTTTTTATTAGACCACTATTTAAGATGTTAATTCAGTTTTAAATAAACACCGCCCAAGCACTTTATTAAAAAATAAAAATTTCTCATTGATTTATTTTAGGCACCATATGCTTTAGAATCACATGCTACCTTAGTTCCCAGTCTCGTAATTTTTACAATTAATTTATAAAAATAATACATTAGAAAATATAAGTCATTAAATTCTATCCACCTTAGGTATAAGCATCCCCGAAACCCACATCAAGGGTTACTCAACAAAAATATGAGGCTTCTGAGCATGAATTTGAGCCTCCTTCTCCCATGTGATATCTTAGATATTCCCAATCTACCACTGAACGTGCACCAGAGGAATTTACAACTAACAAAGGTACCCCTCATGTCAAACCAATATCCCAACCAAGTACTTTGAAAAAGACTCCTCGTCATTAATGTGCAGCTCATCCTAGTTGATAGTATGGGATAGAACATGAACGTACCCCCACAAATGTGACACATAGAATACATCATGTACACGATACAACTTCATTGGTAGATCTAGGAGGTATATCTCCTAGAAAAATCTATATTGAATCTGAAATGGGCTGATGTACCTCAGAGATTTCTTTCAGCCTCTTCCAAATATCTATATCTTTCATTGAGGATAAACCTAAAGGGACACATGTTATCCCTTGTCGAACACATAAGGCCTCCCTAACCGGTTAGAATAATACATTTAATGTCTCTTTGAAGCCTTTATATACTCCTAGAGAACCTGAAACTTTTCTATAGTTTTCTTAACTAACTCAGGGCCCATGAGGGATAACTCCCCTGAGTCTGTCCAATAATGGGGTGACCGACATGGCCACACAAACCAGGCCTCAAAAAGGATCTATACCAGTAGTGGATTGGAATCTGTTTTGGTACAAAGAATCCAACATTTGTTGGTGATCCTCCCAACTAAATCCAAAATCTAGGATGCAAGCACCGAGCATATCCTCCAGAACCTGAATGTTCTGCTCCATCTGGTCGTATGTCTATGGGTGAAAAGTTGTTCTGAATAACAACTGAGTCCCAAAATCCTTTTGAAATCCCTTCCATAATTTTGATGTGAAATGAGATTCATGATATGAAGCTATAATCAATGGTACTATTTTGAGTTGAAATATCACATGTATGTAGAGGTGTCCCATGCTCTCTAATAAACCCTACTCCAGAATTGGTAGAAAGAAGGATTACATGGTGAGTCGGTCAAATATCACCAAGATGATATTGTTTTCCATTGACATTCATGGTAAAACCATCACAAAGTCCATCAATACCCCATCCCACATTCACCCTTTCACCTCATGGGGTTGGGTCAATTCTACTAGAACTTGGTTCTCATCCTTCACCTGTTGACAAGTCAGACATCTTGAAACGAACTCTTCCACCACCTTCTTCATCCCCAACCACTAGAATTGTTGTTGATGCTACTGGTAAATCCTCTCGACACCTAGATGTATCACTAATGGGATCGAATGGAACTTTTCTAAGACCACCTCCTATGACACCACATGTACCACTATGTGTCCTTTGAAATGAATGTTTTTCTCCCCTCCTTTTGAATAACAGTAAGGGGCCTGGACTATGAATGTATAAGCACACACGGTCTCATAGTATGCATCCCTAATAATTTCCTCCATGGATTGTTGTAAGAGTAAAGGGGTGAAAACCATCGACTGGAGGAAAGTTACTCCATATCCATCCATGAAGTATTTCTAAAATGTGGCCTACTACTCTGATGCCTCTCTCTGCAGTTGCAGGATGGAACTCCTACTGAGACCATATTCCGCCACATTCCCCTCCCCAAGAGTATAGATAATCACAAGGTCATAGTTCTAGAGGGACTATAGCTATCATGTCTATCACTAGTTCATATCCTTATGAGATGAGATATACATGAGACTCTTCTGAAGGAAGTAGATGATAAATCACTCACTCCTCCCATAGAGTCTCCAAATATTCAATTTGAATACTACTATTGAGAGCTCAGTGTTAAGGGTCATGTGGTTCTTATCAAGATATCTCAACTTGCGTGAACCATAGGCACCACATTCCCATTCATTAGGACACAACCAACCCATTTCCTGATGCATCGAAGAATACTAGGTACATGGTACTCTCTTCAATAAATTTAAATATGGGAGCTCTTATCAATCTATTCCTCAGTAGTTGAAAACTATCCTAGAACTTCTGTGTCCACATGAAAGTCTTCCCCTTTCGTGTCAAGGTTTCTAAGTGTGCCACTATTCTATAAAATATGGTTAATGTCCTCATTTAGTATCCAACAAGACCAAGGATACCCTACACATTGGTAACACTCCTTGGTGGTTCCCAAGAAATCATTGTGTCAATATTTTCTAGATCCACTACAACTCCAGACTCCAAAATGATGTCATTGAGTAAATGGAACTCTTGAATCATAAACTGACACAATGAGATCTTTCCATAAATCTAGTTATCTCGGAGTATGTTCGAGACTATCCTCAATTGTATATCATTATCTTCCATAGAATTTGATGACACTAAAATTCCATTAATGAAGACCACCACAAACTAGTCTTTGTAAGGCTGGAAGAACCTATTCATTAGTCCCATGAAAACTGCTGGGGTGTTTTTCCTGCCAAACGGAACCACTATGTACTCATAGTGGCAGTATTGAAACTTGAAATTCATTTTATGTACATCCACATCTCGTACCCCTAGCAGGTGATAGGCCATTATATGGTTGATTTTCGAGAAAAACCTCTCTCCTTTTCGATGATCGAATAGGTCATCAATTCACAGTACTTGATACTTGTTCTTCATAGTCACCTATTTTAGCTATTGTAAGTCCACACATAACGTCAATCTCATTTCTTTTATCTTGGAAAAAACTGGGGCTTCCTAGGGTGAAACACTAGGTCTCATGAAGCCCTTCCTCTGTAAGTACCCTAACTACATCCTCTGTTCATGAAACTCTACAGGAGACATATGATATATAGGTGTAGATATCATTTTCATCATAAGGAATATATCAATGTATAAATCAACCTCCTTGAGGGATGATATTCTAGGAACATCGTTTGTAAAATCATTCTCATACTCCTCCACCACTATAGAAAACTAATGAATCCTATCATCGACTGCACTGATGGTGATTCTAGCCAACTACTGAGGTATCAGTCGCACCTTACGATGAGTAACTACCTCTTGTGATGCATATGTATTCTTTTCACAAGAAGTGGAAAACCTTGTCCCATCACTATGGACACACATCACACTGCACCTAAAATACTCAATCTATGTATGGATTTTAGATTACGAGTCCACACTGAGAATGAAATTTTAAGGCCTGGACACCATTACAGAGAGATACCATCTGATTCTTTGGACCCTAAGAGTAAGTTCAAACTATCAACACCAGTTTATGATCATCAAATAATATCCTACATAAGTCTGTACATGTATGGGTTGAGTCAACAGTTCCACCAGAATCTCCAAATCCCGAATATAGTCCATGTAAAAAAGGAATGCCCAGCACCTTTGTCTATGAAAATTTAGGTAGGGTGGAAAATACATAGATCATATCACTAATCATCCTTGGAACACTAATTTCATAATACTCAATCGCTTTCAGTTGTCCTCTTCCTTGTACACCAAACTCATGAGCCTGGTGTAGACTACCTAGTGGTGGTGGTGGTAATACGTAAAACCTCTTCCCACCTCATACTTCTTTACTAACTCATTTTTCATGCCCTCCACCCAGAGTACCACAGTTTTAATTCCTACTCCTCTACCGTGATGGTTCATCGACCTTCTCGTAGTCATTTACATGTTGAGTCAAAAAATCTCATGCCATAGTCCCCAACCCCCACACGAGTACCTTGGGAGCCCTGAACCACTGATCCTATGTCATGGGGTCATCCCCTAGAGTACCTAACCTTATTGGGTCCCTACATCTATTGTTTTCTAACCACTTTTAACTACTCAACTACCTAGTTCCTTCTATTAGATCCCATTGTTGGAGTCTGATCCTATAGAAATCTGTCCACTAACAGAGCTCAATCCATTACCCCAACATATATCGGAATTCAAAGGTATATCCTTGATTCCATGATAATTAGACATAGAACCTTAATGAAATTATAATCACTACTAAATTAGTCTCTCAAAATATCCATGAAGTTGTGAGAAAGATCAGCTAACCTCACTGAGTACTCCACCATAGTCTGAATGCCCTGCTACTAATGAAGGTGCTCCTGGATTCATACTGATTGCAATGTAGTTGTAAAGAGTTCAACCCTAAAAATATGCTTGAAGTCTACCCAATAGTTATTTTTACATAAAGTTTCTAGTTCACTAACCTCCTCCATCACCCTTCTTTGACCTGAATTAGACTTGCTGCTAGGACTACCCTCAGTTCGGAATGCGCCCTCACAAGACAGAAGACACATGTGACTACCTCTAGCCAATCCTCAGCTACCTCGGGTGTGTCTCACCCCAAACCTAGGAGTTCGTTTCCTCATAAACCCCTTCAACACACTCAGTCTATGTGAATCTTCAACCAGTAGTACTAGTAGTTTATACTGCTTGAAAGGTGGTGGTATGGTGAGTACACAACTCGGAGGTGCTTACTCTAGTACATGGAGTATCTCTGGCTCATGCCCCTATACTAATGCCCTGTCACTAGGAAGATAGTCTTAATGATCACACAATATAATCCTAGCTACCTATTTTCATAGAGACATCCTTAAATGAAACAATATATATCATGTTCACTAGTGTATACCCCGTGAGGTGACTTAAGAAGTACATGAGAACACATTCAAACCCTAGATGATGCATGTACCATTATTTATTCCAAAAAATATTATTTTCATATACCAAGTTGAAATAAGTTACACAGTGTATTGGTGTATTAATATGTTGATTAATGAACCAACATAAGATCCCTTAACCTGAAATCTAAACTCATAACAATCGGCATTGTTTCCCCAAACCAACCTCGTAGTCTTCTGGTCATTCAAATAGAACTAGAAAACCTATCATACTACTCTTTCATGAACCATCACAGAGGGGCCCTTGTCGTGACTTCCCCACACCCACCTATGTTATTTTAGGGGATAGAGACTAGCTTCAAGTATTCATATACAACAGATGGGAGGAATTTTACAAAGTACCTATACACACGCACACATCTCTATGCCCCAAAATGATAAAATATAAAAACACCAAGTAATCCATGGGTGCATACACTAAGATCCCAAACACATAGTACAAAAGTTGGAAGCATGAAAGTAAACAGGGATAGTATACAATCCCACCAAAATAATGAGTATAAAATGAGAATTCCTAGGTTCTTAAAAAACATTCACATGAAAATCCTACTGTAAGTGTAGGTGTATGAAACATGTCTGAAGCAATATAATTACACATCATCTACCAGATATCTCTAATATCCACCTAGTTCTAGTCCACCTAGGACACCATCAAAGTGATGATCATATTCACAATTCCTGAAACATTTGTGCCAGGCCTATGTAGGGTTTAGTAAAAAAAATACTCAGTAGGACACCCGAGAACCACAAAGTAATTCTGCTAAGGTAAACACAAAGTATACCAGAAAGGAAATACACTAAGTATTATCATATCACATAGGTATATGTTTATAGAATAAATTATATGAAATTCCTAATATGATTAATAAAATATGTCACACCATATCCTTGAGACACATAGTATGGGTAAGACACATAATCTTGGTATGACACATAGTCACAGTAAGACACAAAATCTTAGTAAGACATAGAGTCTTGGTAAGACACACAGTCATAGTAAGACACATAGTATTGGATTGACACATAGTCTTAGTAAGATAGCAAATATCTATGTAAAACACATAGCTCCTAGGTCACATAGATTCTCAGTGACATAGCTTCTTAGTCAGACACCCTCTTGGTCATAGCCAGCAACATGATTCCACTCATTGCATGCTTGTTCTGGGATAAACTACCCCTAAAGACATTATTTAGTGTGCTAAATTTTAAAAAATCTCACATACAGTATATCAAAAGGATTGACTCATTGCATGAATCCCAATGCAGCAATAATCTCCTACAAAAAACAAAGAGTTTTAGTGTTAAAACTATTTTTATAAAGGGGTTCACCTAGTTCTGGTGCGGGTCTGACCTGATTCGTCGGACCCAGCCCGACCCACCGACCGGCCTAACATTGTCTGGCTGACCCAACTCGGTCTCGCTGACCTCAACTATCCTTACCTGCTAGGCCTATTGATCCATGGGCCATTAGGCCGTTGGGTCCATCCCATGCTATATGATAGTTTACCATGCCGAACGCGGTCTTCCCTGACTGCATGTATCTTGTCTACCCCATGGCTAAATCATTGTCACTATCTCCTCTAACGTTTCAATGAGATTCATTACACTATGATGATGTGTATGTGTAATCCCCTCACAGATTTCCCAATTCCACGTTGTGTACTTCTATAGTGGATCACTCCCCCTTTGATGATTTTCCTACCGCCGACCACCCCGCCAGTGGGATCGCCTTTCCGGCTTGCTGTCTGCCTGGACCTACCCTGCCTTGACAAAACTAGACAAATAAATGACCTTATTCGTTTTGCACTGTTATCCTATCCAAATCAAATTTAATCTACCATTTCTCCTCTAATGTTCTACCTCGTGTTCGAATCCTCGATCTCAGATTATTGCATGAGGAGTCAGGGTGAAACGGTCGATAATTCACATAGGGGATTGAAATGATTAGAGAATATTACGGACAAAGAAATAATGATAGAGTTTGAGGTAAGATAATAAATACACATGAACATCTGATGAATTAAACATGACCCTTGTTCGTGTTGGACTCACCTCATACTTATTAGTAGGACGAAGAAAGAATGATAGAAATCACACAGATCTAGGTCATATTTAAATCCCCACAAACATAGCACTCATCCCACAAGTGATCGAATTTGGATAATCCTCTTCATGGGTTGTTAAATTTTCATCATGAAATTTATGATCAAGGAAAATATCCTATAGGAACATCAAACTACCTATAGTTTTGATTGGTTGTTGATGAAGGGTGAAGCTACGTCAGCGTCATTCGTTAATCTATCTATCCTTGATCCACATACTGATATATGATCCATTATTTTTGTACCTTTAAATTCCTTCCGCTTCGGTCAGGGGAATTCTAGGGTTATGGTGATAACCCTAGATTCTTGAAAACTCTAATATAACCATAATAAGTCATTGCATCGAAGTAATATATTTGTATTAAATATTTTATTATGGATATGTCCAAAAACTAAATTTCATGGCTGAACCACATCAATTTATTTGAGGCCCTTACTAATGTAAATTCAATGTTATATATGAATCAGTGCCCTCGTATTTCAGATCCAGGTACCCATTTAGATGATATTTCAGTTTTTTCAAAAAACAACCCTCAAACATTATTAAAAACTAAACACTTATCTTCGATTTTTTACAAGCATACCGGGATATAGAATCAAATTTTGTTTCATTTTATAGTCTTTTAATTATATTAATTAATTTATAAGAAAAAACATGAGAATATATGAGTCGTTATAGTTCAACCATAATAGGTTGAGCAGGTGAGTAGTCCAATTGCGTAGTACTTTTTGGTACGCTCCAGGATCTTCACTGGATTCTTCTTGTAAGAAATATTATTCTACAACTATACTGCCTCTAATATCTGTACCTATTAAGGATCTTGAATGTACTTAATTAATAGGGATATATCAAATACATCATGTACTTTATACATGGTAGGTGGTAGTGTTAGTCGATTGGTGACAGCTCTAACTTGATTAGGAATCCAAAAGGGGCCAATGTACCTAGGACCTATCTTTTTTTTCATCCCAAATATAATGACAAGTTTCCATGGGAATATTTTTTTTAATATAATTACTCTATCCTTAATCTTAAGTCCCTCGATGTTTGTCTGTACATCTTTTTTTCGACTCGATGCTACCTTGATGTGCTGCCGAATGGTATTCTCATTCTTCACCATTTCTTAGACCATTTAACTTCAAAGATACTTACATTCACTAATATCATCCCATCACATTGGTGTTCTACTAATTTTACCATAATGGCCTTTAATTGGATCCATTCATATGCTTGATTGGAAACTAATGTTGTAGGAGAATTTGACTATAGGGAAATATTGGTACCATCCTCCTTTGAAATCCATATAACATGCACTCAATATGCATTCTTGTGTTTGAATAGTTCACACAATTTGTCGATCATTTTGAGTATGATAATCCATACTGAAGTTCAACTCAGTTCTTAGATCGTGTTGGATGACTTTTCGAGAACTTATAGGTGAATCTAGGATTTTAGTCGGATATAATAGATTGGGGTGATCCATGAAACGTTACCACTTATTTGATTTATAACTGTGATATTTATCCAATGAAATGTTATTTCATATTGGAAAAAACTGAGTTGACATAATAAGACAATCCATAATAACCCATATAGAATTGTTTCATATAGATGTAATTGGATGTCCAGTGACAACATCAATGGTGATGTTTTCCCATTTCCATGTCGGTGTGGGTAATGCATGTATTATTCCATTATACATCTTCCATTAAGCTTCACTTGCTGACATAAGAGGATATTTGATGTAATTTTTTTTGGTTTCTTTTTTAATATTACCCCATCAATAGTTCTCACCTAGATCTCGATACATCTTTGTGCTCATTGGGTGAATAGAAAAGGTTGGGAAATGTGTGTCATTTAGAAGCTCTTTCTTTATCTTTGGATTATATGGTACACATATTCTTGACCCAAATCTTACAACATCATTCTTACCAATCTTGAATTGATAGGATTTCATATTTTGGACACCATCCACCCTTTTCTGAATTTCAACATCATTTCTATGATCATATATTATTATCTCCATGAGGGATGGTTGAGAAACCATTTTAGATAGGATTAATTATCTTCCTCCCTTAATTATACCCATGGGCATACATTTCAAGTATAAGAATATTGTATCCTTCTATATTTGCATCATTGACAATGATACATGATAGTTTTTACTTAGAGAATATGATACCTTATTTTCCTTACTTGGATGTTAGTGGATCGAGAAGTCATTATCAATTATGAGATCAAAACATATTCAATTGAACATGTTAATCTCATTATATGTGATTCTATATTTAAGAATTTGTGATTAGAATATATAGTACACTTCCCCCCACTGAGATAATGTTGCCAGATTATCAATGCAAAGATAAAATCTTCTAATTATAGATCACGTGTGTAATATTTTTTCTTGTAGATTGTTAAATACCATGATGAATTGCCTATAAATTTAAAATTTTAATTAGTAAAAATCCTAATCACTTTTTTATTATTATTTTTATACCACAAAGAGTTCCCCACTTTTATTGAGTATGAGTACTAGTGCAATATTATAGTAGTTTTTGAGATCTCTAAAGATTCCCTCACATTCTTTAGTCAAGAAAAGCATCACTCCATTCAATGTTACCTTGGTTCCTAGGTTTTGAAACTGATATATTTTCATTCAAATCATCAATAATACCTGCCTATACCATGGAAAATATAGATCTTCATTACAGATGTTGGCCTCATCCACTCATTGATTGCCTTTTTCTTGGAATGGTCCATAGATGTTCCTTTTCTGATGATATCATTCCTAAGGAATAATACTTCCTCCACTAAGAAATCACATTTACTGTAATTTTCATATAGTTTCTACCTTCACAATGATTTTAGAATAGTATTAAAATGCTACTCATGTTCATCATTTCTCTTGGAGTATATCAGAAGATCATTGAAAATGACTATGATGAATTTTCCAAGGAAATACCTAAAAGACATTATTCGTTTAATCCATGATTATTTTTAGAGTATTAGAGAGTTAGAATGGAATCACTATGAACATATTGTGCCCATACCACATTCAAAATCATGTCTTTGGAATATCTTCCTTACTCACTAGTAATTGGTGATATCCTGACTGATTTTCTACCTCAGTGAAACTGTTGTCCCCATATAGCTGATAGGACAAGTCATATATTCCTTATATGGGATACATTTTATTTTCATGATTTTATTTAGAACACAACAATAAATTCATAGTCATGTCGATCCATGTCTCTTTTTGAAGAAGATGATTGCCACATCCCATGGTGAAGCACCTAGGCATATAAAATCTTTATCTTGATTCTCCTATGATAAATACATCAACTATTCTAGATCATTGGCAGACATTCTATAAGGATTCATTGATATAGCTAGATATCTCGTAAAAATATTAATTGAGAACACAACCTCTTGATCAAGATGAATATTGGGGAACTCTTTATGAAATACTTCATTATAATCGCCTGATATGGGTATGTCATACATCATGATTCTCTCTATTATATCAATAATATTATAAGGATATTCTTGCTCATAAAAAATCAATATCCACATACGAGTATATGATTCAGAAATATATTCATCCTCCTCCTGAAACATGTACAAAGTTTGAGGATGCTTTGAGATGTGAAGAGTTATTTTCATTTCCTGAAAATTGATGTTGGATTTGTATAAATACATTCAATCAATGCCCAATGTAGCATCAAACTCTACCAAAGGGAGTATGAAAATATTTTCTTGGAGTTTCAGTCTACATATATTTACCATTGAGTATTTATAATCATTGGATTCAATAATTTCCCCATTCATAGTTCTCAGGAATAACTCAACTTCCATATTTCGAGGTGGTGTTTGTATAGATCTAATGAACCTTCAACATATTAAATAATGAATATAACTAGAATGTACAACCCCAAATATAGTTCCATAGATTTAGGGAATTATTTTATCAAATAGGAATTATCACAAGAAATAAAATCTCGAGATAATGATTACTTTATTATCCTTGAAGAAACTAGATACAAACATATGTTTTACATTAAATTATAAAATGAAAAACAACATAGTATCACATCTTAAAACATTCATATTCGTTAGAATATCCCTACAAGTCAGTCATAATATACATCTTCACATCCTTGGGGAAAATAAATCATAAGAGAGCGGTGATCTCATATGCTCGGTAAAGATAAACAATATAATAGATGATATCATAAATAATTATACATTTTTAAAGAAAATTATAAAATTGAATCACAAGCCTTTTAAAACTAATATTTATAAAAATATGGCATTAATATTGAAATAATTCAATTTAAACATTCTCATTGATATTCTACATGGAAAATAATCACATTTAATTTCAATAACAAATAACATAATGAGGAAATGAAAAATTCTGGACATCATAACCATAACATCAAGGGCTCATTCCAAGACCATAAAAACCCATACCATAAAAGCCTAATGTGGATAAACTTGTTTGACTCAAGAGATATATCAATTCATCAATAGGATATAGTGGGCCATGGCCATCACCTTCTAATTCTAATTCATTCCTATTATGAAATGGGTAAGAAAATATCCAATATAAACATTCATAATAAAACTAGAATATGGAATGTTTACACATTATCTATAAATCATTAATTGTTCCAGAATTGAATATCGACCATAAAATAAATATTAAACCCTTAAATACAATATGGATGATTTTATGACAATAATTAAACCACAATTAAATATAAAATCTAATAAAATATGTTGAAGTAGATGAAAATAATTAAATAAATTCATTAATCATATTTGAGAGAAATATACCTTTTTACATAAAAATTATATAAAATCTGTGAAATTATAAAAGAAAATATTTATTATGAAGATAAACTTGTAATATTTTTAGGAAATAATAAAAATGATAAGGTGTCATAACAGTATAAAATTTTCCATCGAGCCGTATAGGTTCACATAACATTCTTTCCTTAATTTTTTAAAAATGTCATAATTTGCGTCGTTCGGAAAAAGGAAAAAATATTCCTTTAAAAACATTTTAGAAAAAGGATAACATGGGTAAAAATGTAATTAATCACGTTTCGATAATATATGGAAGTACATTTTTAAGATACATGGACATGGTTGATAAATGTGTCCCAGTAGATACTTACATACAAATAACCACAGATAATAATGAGATTGTGAAATTAACCCTTACATTATAAATTATATTAGTAGAGAGTGCATTAAACTCATGTATAATGGTTAAAACATTTCATTAAATTATACCATAACAATATCTATATTTATGATATCAAATATGACCCTCTTATATCATTTTTTAATAATATTTCCATATTACCATTGTTTCAAGTGTGAGTGATTCATTTCCATAAGAAAGTCTTATTATGTAAGTCGGCTTTATTATTAATATGATGTATTTGAATCATATCAATAATGATATAATGTTCATTATAATTATTTTTACTCGTCATGTATATTTTATAATTATTCTCAAATGATTAACGTGAAGAATGAATCTCACCACGTCGTGGAGATGGTAGGATGTATAAACAAACGAGCAGAGGTATCATTAACATGATGATAAAATGGTAAGGAATTGGATGGTATATTCATTATCAAAAAATCATTATCATGTTATACTCATTATTTATATCTATTACACTATTAATTATACCAATCCCAATAAAATAGTGTTGAATAACAAATTACACAACATTGTGTATACGGTAAGCCGTATATATGAATGCATGGTGATACTGTTATTAATAGGATGGATAAAAGGATTAATAAGGTTGTACCATAATAATAATGACATCTCATGATGTAGATGATACACCATTTATTACATTATTATGGAAAATTCATAGGAGTAGTATGTGAAAGATGACATGAAATTGAATGAAATTTGTAAAACCATTACCTCTTGATTATGTGTCTCGTACTGATTTATGCAAAAGAACTCCTTATGATGGATTTTTTCCCAAATTATGTCCTCTAGGATGATGTGATGGATTTTGGGAGTATATAATGGTTGCTTTTTATGAGAAAAAGGGATAGAGAAGTTTAAATAAAAGAGAATAAGATGTTCCCATTTATAATAGAGGGGAGGGGTTGTTTTGGAATCTCCAAAACTATTAATTTATATTAACACCCATTTATTTTATAAGATATATTATTTTTAATTTAATTTAAGTCTTTTGTTTTATGCTACACCAAGATTATATTTCACTATATGTAACATTTTGTCAGCTTGATGTATACGCAACACAATACTTGTCTTGTGTTACATACAATTTTAGGTTCTTTTGATAGAATTCATTTCATGAAAAAATGAGTATATATTTTGATCAATATATAAAAGAACTATGTTTGTATTATTTTATACAAAAAAGTAAATGAATACTCCACAAATGCACCACAAACATGGATTTTATAACGCACAAGAGCGGCCATCCTCGAAAGCCTGCATTTTACGCAATTCTGAGTGTCACTAAACAAAGATATATTATTAAAATATTATTATTTAATGTTTTATAAACTTGTTTTAATGAATATATTTTACCAAATTTTTAACCATATATATCATTAACATCCATGTTATTTTTTTCCACACATAATATAATGAAAAAAAAATCAAATTTCTGGATAGAAGAAGTATTTTTTTTAAATGTTGTTCTGACCACTTTTGATGGAACACCCATTTCAAATATTGTTTTTATAAATTTAATATATTATATTTTTTAAAAAATAATCTTTTTATTTTGAATCGCGATATCAAAATTTACCTTTGGTTCAATTTTTGGTATTTTTCTGATAAAATTCTTATTTTAATGAACAGTGAAGAGTACTAGATTTTAATTCAAAGATACCTTTTCATATAATTAATTTATATAGTAGGATTATATTTATAATGAATTTTAAATTATAATTATATTATTATATTATCATTTAATATAATTTTTGTCATTGAATGTAATTTCACATTTAAATTAGAAGTAAACACATGTAAATCTTATGATAGTTCTAAAATCCTAAAAAATTGCTTTCTGGTTTTGACAATGTGAATTAATTTTATATTAATTTCTTCATAATTTATGTATTAAATTTAGGAAAATGGATGCAATATTTATAATAATAGGGTCCTTAATTTTTAAATAGGTAACTTTTATTTCTGGATTTTATGAATAGTAACATCAGTAATTATTTTTATTTACCATGGTTAAATGGTGAATCTAGTAAATTTGTGTAAAAAATATTCTAATACAAAAACTACTCAAAACCGTGTCTTATTAATATTGGATTATATATTTTTGACTTTTCACATCTTTGAGACGATTTTAAGACCCCATGATGCTACTTTGATGTGTTAATGACCTTTTAGAAATATTAATTTATTGTTTAGTGAAAATGAAACATTAATATCTATCTTTTAGTAAAACATATTTAATATAAGGTTATATAAACAATGGTTCCCTAAACATAAATATTTTTTAGAAATCGATCATTATTTAATGTTGTTTCGGGTCAGTCTCGAAACGCCCAATGTTTCCGCATTCGATGACATGTGAGCCTGTTTTCCAAAGGCAGGCGTTCGCTGGGGGGTTTGACCAGCGACGCTTAAGAACATACATTGGTTGAGAGGATGGGAAGTTGGGCTCAGTGCACCCTTTTGGGGGGAATTATTGCCTGTTTTGGGACTCTCTTATAGATTTAAGACCTATTCATATGTTCCCGAATCTTCGGTTTATACCAAAGCATAGTATCCATGGACTTCTCCTGCTGGGGAACATTCAGTAGGACATAGGGGTTCAGAATCATTTACCCCTAAGGTTTACCATCCCTCGTTTATTTAATGACCTCGAGGAGTCGGGACTCATTGAGGCGGTACTAGGAGTGGTGCGGTGAACAGATGTGAAGATAGTCGGATCGATCGGTCATTGGGATTGAACCTCATGGAGGATTCCTACGTACCCTGCCAATGAGACAGGGATCAAAGTCCACGTAGTTCAAATTGGGGTGTCGGAGGACTGATGTGAAGGTGGACCCGGAGGTCCGATGGTGATCGGGCTTGAACCTCTTAGAGGAATCCTACGTATCCCAATGGTGGGAATTCAAATTCCTCATTGTTCAAAATGGATTGAGGATTACACTCTGAAGAGGCCCATGGTGATGGATTGGGGCTTACACTCTGAGGAGGCCCATGGTGATGAGTTGGGGCTTACACTTTGAGGAGGCCCATGGTGATGATGTTAGGGTCGATGCTTACTCTAAGCCCACGTGAGTGATGCTCGGTGTGAGAAACAAGAGTTAGCAGGGACCAGATGATCACGTCGTGAAAGGTGAGTCCGTGAGAAGTGGAGTGGGGCTTATGCATGGAGCGGCCCAGAAAGTCGAGGCTTACACCGGGATGGATTCCCATGGTGATGAAGCACAGAGGGAGAGGGAAAGAGGTGCTCCCGTGACCATCACCTTGCATGCTCCCAGGGGAAGTATGGAAGTGAATGGGGTCTTCCTTCTGATGGGTATTTTACTACCCCCCGAAGAAAGGAGAAATTCCCTGTCCCCAACAAGGGGAGGGGTAGAAAGGGGGATCCTGAGCTCATACTCCACATTACCGTGGGAATGTGAACCCAAGAATGCTTCATAAATCCACTCAAGGGTCGGAGCAACCCCTTCACCCATGTTTACTGTGGGTATGTGAACTCATAACGGCGCACTGATGCTCTAGAAGGTTCCATCACACGGGTCTGGTGGCTCCGGTGGAGGCCTTGGCTCGGGACCGATGAGAAGGCCAATCAGAGAGCCACAAAGGATCAGGCTGGATTTGAAGGAGTTTATCTGGATTTGGGAATGGGAACCCCGAAGTATTTGGCGGGACACATGGGTATATGAGAAGTGGAGCCCTTCCCGCAGGGAGGTGCTGCACTGCTGGAGAGGCCTTCCGAAACCAGGGTGGTCCGCGGACTGATGGGCACCCCGCGAACCAGGGTGGTTCCCAGCCTAGAGGGCATCCCGCAAACTATGGTGGTTCACGGCTTTGAGTTCATCCTGCGTACCAGGATGGTACATAGGGGGATCCATGCGAGCAGCAGCGTCCAAGGGCAATGCCAGTCAGGGGTTCGTCGGACGGGGCTTCGCCCGCGTAGGAGGGTGCTATGCGGTGCGATGGATTGGAAAAGGGACATAAACTCCATGGTCCGTGGGGAGTGCATCTAAGGAGGGGCCATGGTTCACGGTCTTATTTTATTTGATATTTTATGTTTGCGGTTCACCATGTTATTATGCATTTTTGGTTCCTTATTAATTTTCTTCCAGGTTCATACCTGTTCTGGTTCGCGAACTGGAACTTCGCAGTTTGGGAAACCTTAAGCTCCTTCCTTTGAAATCCTTCCACATGAATATGATTGATCTCATTTCCCCCTTTCATCATTCTATTTTCCATCGATCTCCTTTTATTGAGTGGGGGAAGGTATGTATCTATGGTCATGCGACACCTTTTGCAGAGTCCCATTATCGGAAACCCGATTCATGGATGACCTGGTCAATCAACAACTCACGGGGGGCATCGAGCGCATCTCCCCCCGCGAACCAAATGAGCTCGCAGAGAACTTCGCGGCTGCGGGGGGTTCTACCTCAATTCCGCAAACGACAACAGATGTGGACCGGGTTGGTTGAGGTGGTCTGCGGCTGGGGCGGTTCATGACGGCAGATCGGTTCGGCATCTGTCCCCCTTCGCACCCGCGGAGGATCTCTGCCTCCATTCCACGAATGACAATAGTCCACGGATGGGGTGCTTCACGGAACCGGCAGTGCGGCCACATCATTTGGACTGGTCTACGGATCGGTTCAGCTTTGTTTATCCTTTTAGTTTTATTTATTCTTCCCATCAATTCCTTGGGGGAATTGGGTAGAATTTCCATTGCGGATTTTTCAGGACCCTACCAATGCCCCCCATCGGAGTGTGGTCCAATCAGAACGAAGAGGGGACCATTCTGATGCAGAGTAGTCATGAAACTTGGATGGTTTGCGGTAGAGGGGTGGACCCAGTAGATGACAATGACTATAAATACGGAGGGGTGGCATCCTTTTTCTTTTTCCAGATTATTCGTGAAAACAGAGCCCTCTCACTTTTTGGTCTCCGTGTGCTCATTCCTTCCTGAAATGCCTCATCCGCGAGCCAGCTGATATTTCCACAAACCATTCCTCCTTGATGGTCACATTCACCCACGGACAAATTTCTTAATCGCGAACTAGTACTTTTAATTAATTAAAATGTAAGTCACAACGGGCCGGGGATGAATTCACATCGCAGTTTCGATGCTTCGCAGACTGAGGTCCTACTGACTAGAAAACTTTTATAAGTCCTCCGAAAATGATTACGTAAATCTGGGTTTAGGATCCCATAGAGCAACCTCGTTCACGGTTTTCTAGAAAACGCTTTGCAGGATAGCATACCACGAACCCCTTCCATGTAGGGTTGGTTCATGGGATGTCGTCATCACGAACCACTTTATAAGGCCTGCTCACGAAGGCTTCTCAATTTCTTTTCCGTACATTCATTATTTGTTTCCATGTTTTATTACTCAAGACTAACCATTTTCCTAGTTTCTATAATGCAGGGAGAAAACATGGTTCCTCCTCACCCTGCACTCAGACCTGCCGTAGAGCCTTTCCCAATTGGCGATCAATGCCTAAAGGATGTGTCCATATCTTTTAAAGATGGATTCATCCACTCCCCGTTGTGCTCCTTCCTTGCTGATCTTCCCTCTGAGTCATAGTAGGAATACCCCTTTTCCAACAGCCATCTGACTTACGGGTTCGGTTTACTATCTGATACGTCGATTCCGGTGCCATCTCGTGACAACAATCCTGGAGCATGGATATTTACTACCAATATCCCTCGATTTGTGATATCTACCAGAGGGCGGCCTACCTCAAAGGACACATCTGCTGGATCTATGTTGAATCACCTTACTGTGTCCTCGACAGGAGTGAAACATCAGTAGGAAGGGGAAATTCACTTTTACCGGAGCATTGACCGTAATTCCATGGTAAACGACCTGCAAGGCTGGTCAGCAAACCGAGACCTCCGACCTGGAGGGGCATTCTAGTCAATGGATTGGGGGGTGGCCCTTCTAGTTTCACCAATGTTATGTAGAGTTTGAAGTAGAGTTTCAAGTTGTAGGCTTATATGAAGCAACCTGGGTGTCCCAAACAAATACCCATCAGCCTCAAGCCCTCTCCAGGAAACATATGAGCCGTTGGAGTCCGGACCCCAACACGTTTCACCTGGTCCATGGTGAGGTGGGTATTAGTCTCTAGGAAATCTTTTAGATTTCTAGGGTCCCCATCATTGGGGGTATGTATGACGAATTCCTGCCACCTTCTTCTGTGTGGGACAACGAAGAGAGGACACCCCTAGTGAAGTAGCTTATTGACCAGGCCCAGAATCATTCAAAGAATGCGTCTCCAAAACAGATTATCCCATATCATGAATGGGTCAAGGCCTTTTCTAGAGAGATAAAATCTGTGAATCTCCCACGTAGGCCCATCACCTGCCCTACGATGGAGTCCCTAAAATAGAGGGGAAGCTATTGGATGATCTTGGAATAAGGCCAGTACAACGACTAGGGCTAGTAGCTTGTTCCAGACGTCGATCGGTTTCTTCATCTGGCGGCGTTCCTGGCCATGTTCCTGACTGGCTGGCTACTGCCCGTACACGAGGCTGGTGGCGTGCGGGTCTCTTATTTCTTCATAGAATCACAACTAGATAGTAGCAATGTCATTAACTTGGCCTTTCTAGTATTGTCCAGGATCAATCATTTTCTTAGCAAAATTACTGATGGGTGTCGGCCAAACTGGGTAGCCTGCCCTTTTCAAATACTCTGGGGATGGTTGGGAGCGCATATCAAGAACTGCTATACTTTCATCAACCCTATTCAGATTCCTGGCACCACATTCTGGCCATACTTGTAGCTGACCTGTGGGGTTATGCCCGAAGGGTGGGCGACCGAAGAGAAGGATGGTCAACAGTCGGTTCAGAATATGCGTCTTTTGTCGATCTGGATCTCCAGTTATGATCATTGCATCTTCCATCCATATCCCTTACTAGCCGGTGCTATTAGGAATACTATATCAGAGGTGTTTGGTAAGAGGGGCTACCTCTTTTCTCTCCGAGAGGGCATTCTGTTGGCCCGTATCGGTGGGGAACTGACCTGTGAGGGGTACGCGCCTTGCCGATTCGGATGCCAATTTGGCTGAGTCCAGGCACTATGTCCCCCCACGCTCAATGGAGCCCGCGAGAACTCCCATTTAATGGTGGCCAGTCCACTATGGATAATATTTACCCAGGAAGATACTGGTTGTGAGGTTATGAACCCCACACTTGCAGACTCCATGACCTTCTTATCCAATAGTTACTCCGACTCCTGGGTGCAATCGTACCCGAATGGCCAGCTAGGGCTGTCGGCGCCTACCATCTCAAGCCCTAAGACACTATAGGGAAAGAGGAATTGATAGGTGGATGGTGCTTCAACCAGGCTGGGCAAGGTTCTTCACCACCATTCGAGTCCCGTACTTTCGGGGAAGGTTTTAATGTACAGATCTGTATCCTCTCATGCCCTCGAAGCTGCCCGGAGAGGGTTGGTTATCCCTGATGATGCTGCCTTCCCGATGTCCTGGGGCTAATGGAACGAATTCAAAAGCTGGTCATCCTTTCGCAGCCAGTACTCCCGTTCTCAGTTGCAGTATCTTCAAGAATTGGAGGTTTCTTTTGATGGGCTGGGTTACATATCTACCCCCATTGATATTCATTATGATGCATACCCGGGAGGGTCAATCAGTATCTCTTGGACCTCGAGACCTACATCTACACACGCCGGGGCTATGCAGTGTTGACTTGTCGAGTCCATGCCATGCCGCAGCCAGCGACTGACGAGGAGGAGGAAGAGAGCGATTTCTCTTCAGGGGGTATGATCTTGGTGGTTCCCCCACTGCGGCTAAGGTAAGGGAATTTCCCCCTTTTCCTGTGAGGTCCCACCCAAAGGTAGCTCCAGAGAGCGCCAGGGCAGCGGCGAGATCCAGAAAACAAACACGGTCATTGGTGCCCGCACCATCCCCTGCCGCTGTCGGGCCCTCTTAGGTTGATCCTCCCCGGCTGGCCATTCCCGTCACTACCTCATTTTCGGAGGCTTAGAGGATTTCTGGTGACCTGAGGGATAGTGGTTTGGATGAAGAGGTTTGGGTGTTGCTCCAAACGGGCCCTCTCGAACTTCCAAGTATTGGGACAATCTTCGCTCCACCCACTTACTGCTGGAAGAGGATCTGGACGAAATAGTCACCTCACTGAAGGAGAAGGACACCTACGTTCATTCACTCTAGAACCAACATTATGGGTCTAAATGGGTGTCCATGATGATTAGACATCCCAAATCGTCCGAACCTGAAGAAGAGGTTTCCCCGCTCGTTCATTCTGGCTTTCTTCCTCCTCTACTGTGAAGGCTCTAAAGTTTCTTCCCTTTGTGTATCATGACGAGGAGTCCCAGGGGAAATTACTTCCCCAGAGTATACTCCTCATGGTACTGCGGCAAGCAAACATGCGCTTCCAGCTACAGGGATCATTGAGGATAGATCTCCTGGCACAACTGAGCTCATGGAAGTGACCATCGCAGACCCAGCCAGGGTCTTTCCTCTTCCAGCTCTTCCCAGTGTTCTGAGTGAGGAACTATCCTTTGGGTAGATCCAGAGATGGTAGTAGGAATCATGACTATCAGAACGTCTCAGATAGGGGATGTTGGGTAACCATGATTTCTCATTTCCTCGATTGTCGACTTGTATATTCTGACTCTTCCAGTTATTAACTGTCTTGGCATATGGTGTAGGGCCACTCGGAGACCCGGTCGTGGATACACCAGTGGTCATATTTTTCGCCACCTTATCTTCGGAGGGGTCACCCGTAGCCACATCTGGGAGTGATGAGATAGTGGTCCCTACTGGATGGGCTAGTGATATGGATGATTTACTCCTGCCATCAAAAATCGGAGATAAGTCAGAGGAGGAATAGCTTGAATTTGAGTCTCCTTCCAATCAGACAGCCCCTTTAATTGTGGCATAAAATGGTCACCCGTAATTTCTGAGCGGTCCCCAGATCCGACAGAGCCAGCCTCCTCTGACCCAATGGATCCTATGGCGATGGTGGAAGAGCCCGCCACCAGGCCAGTCATTGGAAACCCAAAGCAGGCCATTATTTTATTTACCAGAGGAGTGATTTCCTCGGGATTGATCTCTGTAGCCGATTGTTTGGGGACAGCTTTGGGAGCTGTTGGACTTGGGCATGGACATAGGTCCTGGACACCTCTGGGGGTTCCCAGGACCCCTTTTCCTCTCGAAGATGCTGCGTCTTCCTTAGGTGGTTACGGCGGCGCAGAGCTTGAGGATACTGAGGCCTTGATGATTAGGGGTAAGTTTTTTAACCTATTTCCACTGAATCCTTTCCTCTCCCCTTTTCTTATTAGGGATAATTATCTATCTTGTCAACTCCTAGGCTCTAGGACCAAGACCATTGATGTTGACGATTGTGCCGTCAGATCCGATCGTGCCTGTGACCACAACGGTCGGGGGCGAAGTTGCTGCGGTACCAGAGTTTGAGGGTAAAGCCACATTGGGTCTCTACTCGGTGACATTCATCCCTTGATATGTATCTTCATCTTAAAGTGACTCTGAGCCTAATCAACAAGTCCTTTCCAGTCTTCGACCTGCTCGCCAAAGGGCTTGGGAGAGAATTTGGAAGAAGATTTCTCAGAGGCCCTTAGATGAGATGCCGATCAAATTACCAAGGTTACGCAATTTGTTTATGCTATTGGGATTTTTCAGCTTTGACTATCATGGTATTTATGACATAGTCAAATAGGTGGTCGTTGATCGGAAAAGACTAGGTGGTTTCGAATCTCGCCTTTTTGCTGCTCAATCCGAAGCCTACCTTTCCACAACCGGACATCTTTGCCAAATATAGGCACATGATCATGTTGGGGTAGTAGCGAGGCTCCACGGAGAGGTCACTAAGCAGCATTCTCACCTGGAGGTGCTGAGGAATGAGATATAATGGCTTAATTAGGATTCGGCTAACATTGCCACCATAATTGATGAAGGGGAGTAGCGAATGGAGGAGGAGATGAGGGCGAGCTCAAAGGCGGCCCAGGAGGCGGAAGCATAGCGGGCTGGTGCAGAAGCTGAGACAGCCTTACTACGGGCTCTCCATAAAGCAATCGGGAATTCTCATCAGTGACAAATACAACTTTTTGAATCTGCAGAAAACCTCCTATTATCACTTTTCATGCTAGAGGAGGCTCCGGATTGTGGATGCCCTTCATACCAACCTTGTTATAGAACAAATAAATGTTTTTCTTAATGATCGGTCTATCTTCTCTTGTGGTATGAGTTATTTTGCATGATTACTGTATATGTTAACTCATCGAACATGGAATAACCAGAGTTTGGGATAATAAGAAAAAGCAAGCAAGCTCTAAATTTTGTCTGGATCATGAGATGCAGCGTGTGTAGTTTGACTATTGCTAGAGATTTGTTGAAAATTCCCACAAACATTTTGTCTCGTCATTTAATTCCCTAATTTTTCATGGGACCATTTATTCTAGGCCTAGTTGGTATGGCCCGACTTTTTCTCAGGTCGCCATTTTCGGGTTTTCGGCCTAACAAGATTTGTGCCTCTTTTTGTGAGCGGTTTAATGTCCCGCCATCAAGACTATCATTACTGATGTTTTAGGCCGAACAGATTTGACCATGTATGGTGGGGCGAGGGCCCCAATGAGGTTTGGTTTATTAAAATATGTCTCAATATCCTTTAGAAGCATGTGGAGGGAGTATGTTTAGATTTGAACGACATGCAGGGCATGTCTCAAGGCATGGGAGTCGTATCGGCGTGCAGAGGTGGGAAGAGCATCGCCTAAGGAAATATTGCCTTTGGTAGACAGGCCAGGGGGGATCAGTATGCAGAGCCGCTGAGGTCATGGTATGCATAGTTGTGCAAAGGTGTCCTTAAGTCAATGACTCTCTATTTCTAATGGCCATAGGACTTCATGAATGTCTGGCTTAGGGAAACCACCATGGGTGGTATGGAGAATTATGTAAACCAACGAGGGTGGCATGGAAAGGGTATGTTACATCTGAAAGGTTTTGAGAACATCTGTATCAATCAGAAGTAAGGAAGCAAGGTTCCTGTCCTACGCATTTATCTAGCATAATGTACGGTTGGGGCTTGGCGCAGTTTAATGTCATGCATCTGGGAAATCATCTAGAATCAAAGGACTTCTCATGGTCTTTGGTAATCTCGTCAGATACATTCTACCTTATTTAGGCAGGGTTGTGAAAGGGGATGGTAAACTATATCTCAGAGGGTTTTCGAATCCCAAGATGAACATATGGGATCAGGGTCCAAGAGGCGTACAGAGAGAAGCATTGGATAAAGAAATCGTTCATTTCGTAGACGGGCCAAGTGAAATCAATATGCAGATCCACTAAGGGTATGGTATTCATAATCATGAAAAGGTGTCCTTGGGTCAAGGATCATATTCTCCCAATGGCTAAGAAACTTCAGGGAAGTTGAGATTAGGACTACCAGGGGTTTCTTATGAGAGTTAGACTTCTTCTGAGTACGAACTATGGTTTATGGGGAATGGGTGACTGGATACAGGCGGATAATCTATGAAACAATATCCTGAGAATGGGTGAAGTCATTCCTTCTCATGATGGTATGAGATAGTGGTTCGTGTAGGTCTGACCCATGCAATGGGGGACAGGAAAAAGCCTCTGTTCATTACTGAACCCATGATAGGTTTGGCCATGCAGTTTAACGTCATGTAGTAAGGATGACTTCCGTGCAGTCTATCATCATGCGGTAAAGATGTGGAACATTATTAGATTTCGTGCAGTTTAACGTCATGAAGTAAAGACGGGGGGTATTTTTAATGGATGCTTGTGCAGTTTAACGTCATGCAGCGAGGATGTGGGAATTATTAAACTAGTGAAAATTCTTATTGTTAAAGGCATTTCCTGGGATGGTTAATTCTTGGTCTTTGCAATTTTATACGAAGTGGACAAGATGTTCCGTGAAATTTAACATCATGCGGTAAGGATGTAGTTGAAAAGGCCGCTCTTTATCAAAATGTAACTAGGCTTGAACATCCTCGCTTGCCCATGACGTGGAGAGGGGTTGATGGCGTAAATCGTTGTTCTGGGGCCTCCTGGATCAGGATAAATGATATGAAGGATCTAATGCCGGTAAGCGTACGGATCTAAGAGGAGTGCCGCCCAAGGAAATCATGCCTTTGGTAGCCGAGCCATGGGCTATAAATATGGCGAGCCGCTAAGGGAATGGTATGCATAGTCATGAAAAGGTGTCCACGAGTCGATAACTTTCCACTTCCGATGGCCATGAATGGATATGAAGATCCATAATTATCCGGGCCACGTAGTCTATCATTTTGTAAATAAATGTCTAGACATGTCTGTAATGTTCTTCTGTGGTTACTGTTAGAGCATAGAAAACTCCTTGCACTGATTTAACTTGTGCGTATGGGTATACCTTTACTCTATGCAGTCTAACGTCATGCGGTAAGGGCAAAGTACAACTAGTTTAGTGATCATAGAGCTTGGACCATTGTGTGACTATTTCTGCAGTCACTAGAAGGATAATTGAGTTACCATGGTCTAATATAATCTAAACAGGTAGGGGGATGAAGGTTGTAAATTGCAAATTTGAGGTTTCCCGGATCAGGAGATAGGGTGTGGGGTCTCTGAGGCCAGTAAGCATATGGAGCTAGGAAGGGTGTCGCCCAAGGAAATCATGCATTTGGTAGATAGTCCAGGGGCTATAAATATGCAGAGCTGCTGAGGGAATGGTATGAATAGACATGCAAAGGTGTCCTTGGGTCGATAAATTTCAACTTCTGATGGCCAGGAATGATTATGAAAACCGGAGATTGCTCACAGTACAGAGTTTGGCATGTGGGTATAATGGTGTCCGAGCATACAAGAAACATCTTCACAACAATTTTCCATTGAGTCAAAGTAGCATAGTCCTGGCTTGATATTTGTAGATACAGGTCGTCATGTGAACCATGATCGGATACATAGGCTAGCCGTGTAGGGATACCCTGGTGACGTTTGGATGTGAA
The DNA here is from genome assembly GCA_963277665.1 of Viscum album. Classification (NCBI taxonomy): domain Eukaryota; kingdom Viridiplantae; phylum Streptophyta; class Magnoliopsida; order Santalales; family Viscaceae; genus Viscum; species Viscum album. The sequence goes on from OY728145.1 coordinate 515,264,511, forward strand.
AAGGGGATGACCTTGTAAACCAATGCACCATAAATTTCTGGATGGAGAGGTGTGGTATGGGGGCTTTGAGGTCGGTAAGCGTACAGAGCTAGGAAGAGTGTCACTTGTGGAAATCTTGACTTTGGTAGATGGGCCACGTGATATCAATATGCAGAGCCACTGAGGGCATGGTATGCATAGTCATGAAAAGGTGTCCACTGGTCGATAAATTTCCACTTCTGATGGCCATGAATGGTTATGAAGATCCATAATTATATGGGCCGTTGAGTCTGATGTATGGGGAGGGTGCATCCAAATGCGCAAGGATTATTTCCACCTCGTTTCACAATACATCTTAGGTGGTTTGCGATGAAATACTTGCAGTTTAATGTCATGCGGTGAGGTCATGGTCCGTCCAGTTTAACATCATGCGGTGAGGACGAAAAATACACCCCGTGAAGGTCTGTTCCATACATGGGGAGGAAAAGGGAATTTTTGACATTATTTTATTTCATTTAGGAGTGGTGGGGCCAAGATAGGGGATCCTGATGTCGCTACATATCCTTCGAAGGTAGGAATCAAGCTGTACGTAGTTCTCTGCTAAATACACCCCGTAAAGTTCTAGCCCGTACACTGGGGAAGGGGGCATAATTTTTGCATCTCCTATTTGAGGGGTGATTGTGCTAGGATTGGGGACCCTGGAATCGCTACGTATCCCGCGAGGGCAGGAATCAAGCCGTACGTAGTTCTCTGAAAGGAGTACACCCCGTGCAGGTCTGGTCCATACACGGGGGGAGAGGGAATTTTTAAAACTTCTTGTCCGTGAAATTTAATGTTGTGCGGTGTGGAAAAAATAATCTTAGCTTAAGGTCATAGAGTTTGGACCATTGGGTGATTGGAAGTTCAACGTCATGTAGCTTGGACATGGAATACACCATGTGCAGGTCTGGTCCATACATGGAGGGAGGGAGCATTTTTGTTGTAATTATTATTTGAATATATTTTTATTTATTTATTTTTTTGTGTTGGATGGGCCAGGATAGGGGGTCCTAGCATCGCTACGTATCATGTGAGGGTAGGAATCAAGCCTCACGTAGTTCTCCAAAATTCGTGAAGTTTAACATCAGGCAGTAAGGATGAAAAATACACCCCGTGCAGGTCTGGTCCGTACACGGGGGAAGGAGGACATTCTTAACTCTTATTATCTGTGCAGTTTAACGTCGAGCGGTAAGGATGGAAAATAAACCCCGTGCAGGTCTGGTCCACACACGGGGGGAGGAGGACATTATTAACTCTTATTATCCGTGCAGTTTAACGTCGTGCGGTAAGGGAAAAAAATACACCCCATGTAGGTCCGGTCTATACACAAGGGGAAGGAGGACATTCTTAACTCTTATTATCTGTGCAGTTTAACGTCGAGAAGTAAGGAAAATAAAATACACCTCGTTCAGGTCTGGTCTATAAACGAGGAAAAGGGGGTATTCTTAACTCTTATTATCCGTGTAGTGTAACGTCGTGCGGTAAAGAAGAAATATACACCTTGTGAAGGTCTGGTCCGTACATGGGGGAAGGAGGGCATTCTTAACTCTTATTATCCGTGTAGTTTAATGTCGTGCGGTTAGGATGAAAAATACACCCCATGACGGTTTAGTCCGTACACGGGGGAAGGAGTACATTCTTAACTCTTATTATCCGTGCAGTTTAACATCATGTGGTAAGGATGAAAAATACACCCCATGCAGGTCTGGTCTGTACACGGGGGAAGGAGGACAATCATAACTCTTATTATCCGTGTAGTTTAACGTTATGCGGTATGAATGAAAAATACACCACATGCAGTTCTGGTCCATATACGGGGGAAGGAGGACATTCTTAATTCTTATAATCCGTGTAGTTTAACGTCGTGTGATAAGGATGAAAAATACACCCCGTGCAGGTCGGGTCCGTACACGGGGGAAGTTTTACATTCTTAACTCTTATTTTTCGTGTATTTTAATGTCGTGTGGTAAGGAAGAAGTAAAAATTTTGGTATCTATGCGAAATAATTCTACAGGAATCTCGCATTGGTAGGAGCCATGGTGAATTGACCACCCATGGAGATCTGGGTGTTTTCTCCACTAGAGTTGACCTTGTGTACAATGTATAGTCCCTCCCTCTTGGGCTCCAGATTTGGAGGTTTCCTTCCAGCTATCATTGGGGTCCAGAGGACCAACACCAATTCTACTTCCAAGAAAAACCGAAGATATACCTTTTTATTGAAGGCTCGTGCAATACGATTCTGGTAGACTTCGAGATGGTGCAGAGTGTACAGCCGCTTCTCGTCCAACTGTTCCAATTCACCCAGCTGCTTTTATGATTTCACATCATCAGATAATTGATCATAGATGGAAACACGGTGTGAGGGATGTTGGAGTTCAATGGGCAGGACTGCCTTTGTGCTGTATACTAGTGAGTACGGGGTGGCCCGAGTAGCAGTGCGGATTGTGGTTCGATAAGCCCACTATGCATGGAGGAGTTTATCCATCCATGAATTTTTGTCTTTTTCCACCATATTTAGGAGAATGATGGACATGGTCTTGTTGAAATCCTCTATCTGTCTGTTGGCCGCTGCGTGGTAGCGGGATTAGTGGTTAGTCTTGATATAGTATTCTTGGTATAGTTTCTCCAATTTAGCAGAGCAGAAGTTGGTGCTGTTATCGGTCAATATGGTATCAGGGATACCAAATCAGGTGATGATATTGGTTTTCACAAAGTTAAAAACGTTTCATTCCCTGACTTCCTTAAGGGGTACAACATCTGCCCATTTGGAAAAGAAGTTGGTTGTCGTGAGGATATACTTTAGCTGTTTGGCTGTGGTGGGGGGATATAGTCCCACGACGTCCATTCCCCAGACGGAAAATGTCCAAGAGTACTTGTCCTGATGAATTAACTCCGAGGGTTTGTGTATGAAGTTGGCATGAATTTTGCATGAGTTTTATTTTGTGGTAAAGTGCTCGAAATCTCATGCCACTGTGGGCCAATAGTACCCAAGCCTCCGAACCTGATGGGAATGCTTGGTCCCTGGATGATGTGCTCCACACACTCTAGCATGCACTTCTGTCATGATGGCGGTAGTTTCTTCTCCATCAATGCATCTAAGGAGGATTTCGTTGAGGCCTCATTCATAGAGGACCTCTTGCTGACCCGTGCCACCATATAGGACAAAGTTAATTTCCCTTCTCTGTATTTTCTCTCGTTCAGATCTGTCTGATGGAAGTTCTCCCTATTGAAGGTAGGTTTAAATGGGGGTCATCCAATCGGTGGTAGGAGCATATGGATCAGGGACAAGACTGATTTCATGGATCTCCTCCATCTTGGTCTGGACAAACGGGAAGACCATTCGGCTGTGAGAAATACTGATTAATGTATCATCCCAGTTTGGTTCATCTAGGGTTGTGGCCGCGTTGGCTAATGCATCGGCCTGGGTATTCTGAGACTGGGGAATATAGTTCAATGTGGGTTCTGTAGAGAATTCTGACACTATCTCTTGGACATGGTCAAATAGGGGAATCAGCTCCTCCTTTTTGATAGCATCGTCACTTTTGACTTGATTGATGACTATTTCTGAATTACCTTTGACATTAAGGTGTTGTACTTGTTCTTGGAGTGAGTGCTCCAGGCCTGCAATGAGGGCTTTATATTTTGATTCATTGTTTGTACATCCCTTTGACATGAAGAAGGAATAAAACAAGACTGCCTTTTTGGGGACATGATTATTATCCCCAAGAACCCCTTGTTAAATTTGGGGTCTTCCATCCTCTTCCCAGTTGGGCTTCAGGATGCGCCGTCGAAGTACATCTCCCATGTTGGGACCTTCTCTAGAACCGGGAAGATTGCTTCATCTGGTAGCTCAATGTCTGGTGTGGTAGTCTCTATTGAAAGGCTCTCTGCCAAAAAATCTGCTAATCCCTGGCCCTTGATGGATTTCTGAGGCAAAAACAGGATATCAAACTGTTGCAAGATGATTTCCCATCGAGATAGGTGCCCAGTCAGCATCGGGAGGCTGAGGATGTACTTTAGCGGGTTATTACGTGAGACTAAATGGACTTCATGATGCTACAGATAATGTCACAACTATTGAACTATGAATCCCAAGGCCAAATAGCTCTTCTTGATGTTTGATTATTGAGTCCTAGCATTAATCATCATTCAGCTGAGGTAATAGAGACTGTTTTCACTGTCGTCATCCTTCTTTTGCACGAGGAAGTCTCCCAGTGACTGCTCGAAGGCTGTCACCTATAGGATGTGAGGTCTTCATTCGACTGGGGGCATGAGCACTGGTGGTATTAAAAGGTAAATCATAAGGATTTCAAACACCTCTTGGCAGTCATATTTCCATTGGTACGTGACTCCCTTCTTCATTAAACTGGTATAGGGAAAACATTTTCCTGCCATGTTAGATATGAATCGCCTGATATATGCCAATTTCCCTTGGAATTCTCTCAACTCAGTGAGGTTTCGGGGAAGTGGAAGGACAAGGATAGCCTTTTTATTTTCTAGGTCGACTTTGATGCCACGATGGCATATAACGAAACCAAGGAATTTCCCTGAGGTAACCCCGACAGTGCACTTCAAGGGTTTCATCTTCAGGCTATGCTGTCGAAGTTTGTTGAAGAATATCTCAAGGTCTAACAGGTGATCAGGGCACTTTCTTGATTTTATCACCAAGTCTTCTACATAACATTCGACGAATCGCCCCAGGAATGGTTTAAAGATACGATGTATGGCGCGTTGATATGTGGCGCCAGCGTTCTTGAGACTTAAGGGCATGAACCTATAACAGAATACTCATAGAGGGGATCTAAAGGCAGTGGATTCTTCATCTTATCATGCCATCTTGATTTGATTATATCCATAATAGCCATCCATGAAGGATAGAGCCTCATACTCGGTCATCACATTGATTAATAACATAGTGATCGGGACCGGTAAGTCATCTTTCGGGCAATGCCGATTGAGGTCTCTGAAATCAATGAAAATGCAGATTTTCCCATTCTTTTTGTTGACATGGATGATGTTGGCCAACCAAATGCGGTACTGGACCTCCCGAATGAAGTCTGATTTAATGATATTATCAACTTCAGCATTTATTATGGCAGCATGTGATGGGTGTGTCCTTCTGGCGGCCTGTTTATAGCACCTGTGGTCTTCTGGAAGACCCAGGTGATGTGTCGCCACTTCGGGATTGTGTCCTGTAATTTATGTGTAATTACAGGAAAATCAATCTTCATGTTGCGTTAGGAAAGAGGAACATGCCTCGTGCACCTCAGGGGACTTGGCTGCACTAATGAGAGTAGGTCCCGGATCATCCTCGGTACCCAGGTTTATTTCCCTGAGCTCGTCCACTGTGGTGGAGATACCCTCCTCAAATTCGGGAGGTGCATCCCATAGATCTTGCACCTCTTCTTCTCCAAAATCCTCGTCTTCTTAATCTGAAAGGGGGAGAGCTCCTAGAACAGGTTCTTGGGAATCCAAAGGTGAGGGAGAGGCATCGTGGTCATCCCCTCTCAATCATTCATCCCCAGATTGTGGGTTGGCGGACGTTCCTACATTGTCACGCTCGGCCGTTGTGGCTGAAGTCATGAAGACAGCTGAGTGTGTGTCTAAACATGAACCCCTGCTCTCAATATGGTTGATGGGAAGTACATAGTCTCTGCAAAGCGGCCTGATGGGGTCGTCAGGAACCGCTTCTAGACCATTTGGAGCAGGGATCCAGTCAACACCATCAGCCAAAGGCTTCTTCCTCTTTTTCTCATTGAACCCGGTGTCAATGTAGTGTGACTCCGAGATCTCGAAAGAGGCCTTGTCGGCATGCAGTGTCCCACTTTTCCCATTGACGCAGTACGTAATACACTGGTGGTAGGATGAAGGAACAGTCTTGTGCTTATGGAGCCATGACCTTCCCATCAGGGCATTGAATGTTGTGCTTTTGTGGACCACCAATAATTCTAAGTAGGTCACAAGGTCACCAAAATGGATCTTTAGCTTAATTTGCCCCATCATCTTCTTCTCACTCTTGTCGTAAACTAGCAGAGTCGTGGATAAGGGTATTAAATCACCCACACTATATCCCAAATTACGAAGTGTCTGTAGTGGAAGGAGGTTAACTCTAGAGTCTTTGTCATTAAAGACATTGCAGATATCAACATCATCTAGCGTGCCAGACACTTATAGTGGTTTGATGTGTCCCTACTTGATGGAATATTCATCTTGATTGGTGAAAGAAATCACCGCATTTCATTCATATGATCCAGTCTTCGTCTGGTAAACATCGGTGGTAGCTACCTCGGCTTGAAACTCCTAGGGGCTGAGCAAGGATTCAATAAGCGCCTCCCTGAGGTCGGCTGATAGACTCGGCGCATCCAGGATTGACTGCTTGGATGGTACTAACACCAGCTGGTCAAGGATTTCATACTTTTACTCCAACGGATGACGCTTCTCTACTGGCGGGAGAGTTATAACAGGCGGCTTGGGAGCTAGAGTAAATGACGAGGAGGGACCAGTCACGGGGTCAGATGTCGATGATGTTCCCATGTTCTGGTGACTCGGCCTGACCGGTCTGTTTGTGCACACAAGGAGGATAGACGCTTCTTCCTCCTATGATGGGTATCATAACATAACGGGGCCAGGGTGGCCACTTATGGAGGTGGGGTTATTTTCTTTCTCCTTCTGATTCCATTGAAGGGCTCTCCCACTGGTTTCCACAATATTGACGGTTCGGGCCGAGTTCCAACCGTAGGGTTGGTTTCATCCAAAACTTCGCCTTCCCTGATATCCCCTGCCTCTACGATTCCTCATCCTGGCTCCTAATATTGGGATCTCAGGTTCATAAACATATCCTTAGTCAGGGAAAGATTCCATAAGATGGATAACTTTGATGGAACCAAAGATTGTCACTTCATCCTCTAATAGGTCACTCTGGTCGGTTGTCCTTGATGGAGCCATTTGGTGGGTCGGTGTCCATGGTGCCAAATTCGGTGGCATGAAATCTGATAGTATCGGGGCTAAATTTGGCATCAACGCAGACTGCTCCTCTTGCACGTGTCTCCTCCCTTTTTTATTACACCTTGATGACCGGCTTGTGGAGGGTTCTGAGGTCGACACTGTCAGCTGCACGACATCACGGGCTGTTGCTGGCAACACCGGAAGCTGTATCTGAGCTCAATATATGCCCTGGTCTCAGTTGATAGTCTTCTGAGTCATCTAGTTATCAAATTTCTACCCTTTTTTTCTAATGACTTCCTTCCACCCATCCCCTTTGTCGGAGTCAGTGGTAGAAATATATGTCACATGTGATGGGGGTGGTCCCATCTCAACTTTCCCAGAGTCTACCATCCTTTGTAGGAGTTCTTTGAAGATGAAGCATTCCCTAATATTGTGCCCCAACATTCTATGGTAGGAAAAGTAATCTGTCTTGTCATCATGGACAACTTCTTGAGGTTTCCTCGGCTCCAGGAGGCGGAGCAAGTTGTAATTCATGGTGGAGATGATGTAGTCTAGGACTTGTTTCTCTTGGAATGAGTATGCTTTATGTCTTTATTCCTCGAGCTGGTTCCACATCGCCCCTTTCTGATCTTCCCGCCTAAGAGGAGGCAGCCATTGTTATACAGGGGTCCCTTGATAATTTGGTGGAGTCCTAAGCATTGGAGTAGGCATAGGGGTTGGCCAGAGCGTGACAGAAGACGCTTCAGCCCTGGCTACTAACTTTGTGGGAGCCTGCGAGGCTATTCGGGACTTCAAATTGGTCCGCTGCAGGGAGTCCTCAATTCTCTGGGCAATTTCCGAGAGATGGCAGAATCAAGTTGTGCACTCCACTGGTAAGAGCGATGATTGCAGCTCATCTCGAAGATTGATGATTCATATGGAAAGCAACTCATCTTGAGGCATCAGCCTATTTAGATAGTAGGTCACACCATTCCATCTAGCGATGAAATCATAGATGCTCTCGTTCTCCCTCTTCTTGCAGTTCATGAGGTCGCTGACCATTGTCTTAGGCAACACTGAGCTAAAGTGGAACAAGAAATTCTGCCGAAGGTCTTCCCAACTTTTTTTTGACTGGGCTGGCAGACTCGTATACCATACGAAGGCAGATCTTTGCAATGTCCACACAAATCATCTGACATTCAATGCTTCTTGTTGTTCTAGAGTCCCCATCATTGCGTCTCAATAGGATACATAGTGCATCAAATTTTGTTCTGGATCACCTGATCCATTGAAGATAGGGAATACAGAGCTCCTAAAATTGGGTGGAGGTGGTGTGTTGCTCATCGAATCTGGGTAGGGTTTCCAATCTAGCTATATCAGAGCGCGTCGGCCTTCCATTGCTTTCAATCAAGCCGTTAGTGCCTCGATGGTGTTGGTGAGACCCTGTTTTACATCCTATTAGGACCGAACCTGAGCAGGTGTAGCCTGAGGCATTGCTTGAGGATCCATCTTGGTTGGCACCTTAGGTGCATGTGCTGTTTGTGACACCTTCGGAGGGTTCAAGCGTACTCGCTCCGATTGCTTCTTGAGTGGAGGGAAGTCTTGGTATTCATCCGGATCCAAATTTAGGTAGTTGGACAGAAAAGGCTCCTCGTTGGGCAGGGTAAGCCTGGGTCCTTGAGGTGCACTTACTGGGAGCGCAAGATGTGGCTCCTCTCGGGACACGCTTTCAATAAGACGGTTCCTCTAGAGTAGCTCGGCGTTAAGCCACCTCAATTATTTCATTTCCTCTTCCTGTCAAGTGAACATCTCTTCGAATGTAAGTGGATGGATTTTGTCGTGAGAAGGAGGAGGGTTATAAGTAACTGGTCCCTTAATCATATCCTTATTGGAAGCTCGCGGGGTCAATGGAGGAAGGTTAGCTGAAGGGGCGACCATATTTAGAGCGGCCCTCTAGTTTTGGGTGTGCACACCTGGTGGTTCGTTTTGAGTCAAAACCTGACCGCAACCATCGTCTCCTGATCCATATTTATTTGTATCATCTTTGGTACTACCGATAGGATTATCCTCTATGGCGTTGATGAATGTGAATCGTGGGGGCGGTGAAGATTTCATCTTCCAAATAGGAAGAGGATTTCATGCGACTCTTACTGGCCTTCCTTTTCATGTCCCTAGACGGCCTTTTGGACCCCTTGATGAAGGGTGACACAGAGAGTCCATTGATGTGTCCTTACGATACGCCTCCCTCTGGGAGGGGACGATGATTCACCATACGGGATAGGACATGAACCACCTCTTCTGACTATCCTCCTTAGACGAGAGAATACTGATTCTCATGGGGGAGGTTGTTGTTGAGGGGGTAATAATTCCCCAAGACCTGATGGCTAGGGTTGGATCCTTTCCTTGGACGTTGAGTCTCTTCCCGTTTTTATTGGTTTTACGGGGTAATTTGTTGTTAAAAATGACCCTAGCCCTGCAGGTTGGGATTGACCCTGGATTGCGGCAGTGGTTGTCGCTATCGCTACCTGCCTGATCTTGCGTGCCACCATTCAGGGGTGAACTGGGTTTGGTGCGGAGTTCGTTGAATCAATCCCTTCTTGGGAGGTATGCAAAGGTCGCGGATTGGCCTCTCTTAAGTGATAGGCCTATTGTATACTCTCAATGGCCTGTTTCAGGAGTCTTTGAATGGATTATTCCCATCGGGCCTGATGCTTATGTGATATACTCACGGCCTGAATTTGTTGGGTGTGTTGCCTTTCACGAACATGGAGACCATTCGATTGGTGTCTTGACGTGATGATGTTGCAAGACACTATGCCGAACGGGTTGTTCTTGGCAGGGATCGGAGTGAAATACAGAGCTCCATGTTCTCCCCATCCTCTGATATGGACTCTTGTCGGGGTGTCACTGATGAGGCGACGCAACTGGTGCCGCGTACGAAGGCAAGCTATCTCCATGTTTCCTTTACGCCTCTCGGGTCGCTGTTGTCGTGCCGATGGAAGAGCTTCCAGGTCGATGTGACACAGAAGGTCTCCTATTGTCTTGACATGGTCTACATACCCGTCGTAGAGCAGGAAGCTTGATTTCAGTCGACAGTGGGTTGTCCATATATTGTGCCAGATTCCGTGCACGCATTCATCAGACAACTCTCTGGGTATGTCGAACTGAGAGGTGGCCGTGGGCCAAAACATAACTGGTATATCATCCCTCGCCAGCCGTTTCCTCAAGTTCAACATGTCAGAATACTCCTCCGCTAGTTATTCCTCTACCTGGTCAGCTCAACTGAGATGCTCACTGTCAGTGTGGTCACAGGCAGTGGGATTGGTAGGTATTGAATTATCATGCAGGTGATCCCGGGGTGTTTCCAAAGATGATCGTTGCCCCGGAACGTCCCCCGATTGAAGAAGGATGTCGTTGGAGACTAGCTGGGAATCTGACATGCTAGATCCCGTTTTTATGAGTGCCTCAGCATACAAGGGATTTTCTATGCATGATTTGGAAGGGGGAGAACCTTCCTGTCGATATGATATGTCATTGTAGGGAGGACCTTCTCAATTACATATGTAATGGCATGGAATACCATTAATTATTGACGCCTCACTGCATAGAGGAATTTTACAGTGCACACACTGGGGAGGACCTCTAAGGCATGTCACATCAAGGAGGGACCCTCTAGCTGCGTAGCATTGTTACGGGGAGGGCCTTCGCAACAACCGCCATCATGGTGAGGATGACAATCATGGTTTTATGTTCGACGTGTATCTTGGGGAGGACCTTCATGACAGACTGCAACAAGGGGAGGACCTTCTTATTGCTTGGGGCCACTGCGGGGAGGACCTTTGCATTGACGGTCGTGGGAGCGATGACTACAATCACAGCTGCTGTAATGGAAAGGACTACCATTACAGCTGTAGTAGGGAGAATATCTACAGGGTACACCCTGGGGTGGGCATTTAGAATGTAACGCAATGAGGAGAGGGCCTTCTCGTTGCTTGACGTCTCTACGGGGAGGACCTCCGTTATTAGGGTGGTGAGGACTACCACCATGATTTGTTGCCCGGCTGCGTGGAGTTTCTTTGTAGCGTGACCCCCGGGGAGGACATTCAGGGCAGGCTACGACAAAGGGAGGGATTTATTTTTGTGATGAGACATCACTGCGGGGAGGGCCTCCTCAATTGGAGCTATGATAGTGAGGACTACTATCATAATCTATGGTCCCACTGTATGGAGAGTGTTTGCAGTGTATACCCCAGGGAGGACCTTCAGGGTGGACCTCTGCAAGTAGAGGACTTTCTTGCTGCTCGATCTTCTAGTCATGTGGAGGGTTTCCGTGACTCACATCAAAAGAGGATCTCTCTTGATCGATCGTTATATGCTCGCGGGGGAGGCCCCCACGGGTGCTCTGGGAGGACCTTCAGAGCTGGTCATAGCGAGATTGCAGGGGGGAACTTCGCAACTACTACTGCCAGTCCTATAATATGGTAATGAGTGGGTAGGGTTCTGAGCCTTTGAAATATGCTTACCGGTGTTGGGAACCGAAGCCTCCAGCAGAGCGAAGTCAAAACTCCCTCTTTTTCTGCTGCCTTCAGCGCATTCAGGGTGCTTTCTTGCAGGCAGCGGGGACCATCTGCTGTTGACAACAACCTTCACCTTTGGGAACCTGTCTAATTGGGTCCCGTGATGCTTCCAGGATATGCTGATGAACATATTGACTTTTATCAGGGATATATGCGTGCTCTGGAGCATCCACCGTGATGGACGGGTGTCCCCCAGTTGGAACGAGTGAAGCTGCTTGATTTGGATGCCCTTGCGTCGTGAAATATAGCCGATGACCCTACATGGGCGGAATTAGGGATGCAGATCTACTTCGAGGCAGCTATCTCGTCTATTAGATAAGTCGCCTCAATTGGGGAGATGAGATCACGGGCCCGAGTCCTTGCTATTGCCTCTGATGCAATTACATTCTGGCAAGTCTACAAGATATGATCTAGGATCGATACCTACTCCTCCATCATTTCCAGGATATGTAGAGAGACATATTTGGTTGGAATGGGTATGAAGGCCCATTCTGGTATTGGATAAGTAATGTCCTGCTCCGGTCCTACGGTGGTCAATGGGTACTGAAAATTCTCCGGAGTTGGGGTAGGTGAATGAATCTGCTCCTATGCCGGGATATTCCGGTTTATTGCTCTGTTTGCCGCCACATCGGGATGGTGGAATTTTCTTTCATCTACAGAGAGATGGCCTTGAATATATTGGATTCCCACCATATCGAGTCAGTGGCCTTTATTGGAGGGGAGACGTGTCCATCTATGAGTTTCCACCACATTTGGATGGTGAGCTTTGTTGATCGCCACCACATCGGGATGGTAGGCGTCAGAAGCATCTGCTGGGAGCTAGTCTTACAGGCACTGGGTCACCACCACATCTGGTTGGTGGGCTTCATGACCCTTGGCAGGGAGAGGTTCCTACCCGGTATGTGTCATCATGTGTGAGTGATGGGCTTGATGGAGCTCGACGAGGATGTGTGCCTGCTCGTATGAGGCCGCCATGTCTGGATGGTAGGCCTTGGGGGAACGACAGGTGTATGTGCCTGTTTGTAATACGTCAACATGACTAGGCAGTGGAGCTACTCCTCGGGGACAAGGGTGATGACCGGTCCCCGGTCGTATGTTTTCCGCCCTCATCGGGGCGGTCCGTGGGGCCGGAGCTCGGGGAGCAAGGGCCTGAATCGTCGGGGCTACATCCTCCTGAGCGTGGGGATGTTGAGTCGTAAAATGACCATGAATACGTCTTCTGGTGGGGACCATGGAGCAGAACCCCCGTTCGGCGGGGATGAAGTCCTCAACGCCTACCTCATCCGCCTCCCTAAGATAAGGGAGGTACGCATTGTCCCATTATGGGGATAGACTCCCAAAACGGTTGGAGACAGCAACATGGGCTGTATGGATCTGCCTTTGAGGCCACTGCTGGGTAGGCGACCGGTGAGTTATGGCGAATTGTATGGAATGCATGGCCGCCTCCACCATCAAGAGAGTACCATTCATGTGGTACTATCAGATAAATGCATATGAGACCCAGCGTTCGAGATGCTGGGTTGGTGATGTGGTCCTCCGTTGGTGAGGAAGTCATGTCATTGCATAGTTGGAAGCACATGCTTGTGAGTTCCATCAGGACTCCATTGGATTGAAGTGAGTTCTGTGTGGTACCTATAAAACATGTTGACAAATACAAACAAGAAACCCGTCAAAGTAGCATCTCATGATCCCATGCACAATTTATGACCTTTCTTGGCCCTACTTGTGAGGAAAAGGGGGTACACAATGGAATCAGGTTAAATCTATCATGCTTGGTTAAAGATACACGTCGGGTTCACCATTTTTGTTTTAGGTCGGTCTCGAAATACCCAATGTTTCCGTATCTAATGACACGTGGACCTACTTTCCAAAATAAGGCTTTCGTCTGGTGGTTTGACCAACGACGCTTAAGAACTCACATTGGTCGAGAGGATGGGAAGTCTAGCTCATCACACCCTTTTAGGGGGAATTATTGACTGCTCCAGGACACTCTTATAGATTTAATACGTATTCATATGTTCGTGAATCTTTGGTTTATACCCAAGAATAGTATCCACGGACTTCTCCTGGTGGGAAATAGTCAGATGGACATAGGGGTTCCGAATCATTTACGCCTGAGGTTTACCATCCCTCATTGGATTAATGACCCCGAGGAGTCGGTACTCATTGAGGCAGTACTAGGAGTGGCGTGGTGAACCGATGTGAAGACTGTCGGATCGACCTGTCATTGGGCTTGATCCTCAAGGTGGATTCCTATGTACCCTGCCTTGGAGATAGGGATCAAAGTCCACGTAGTTCGAATTGCGGTGTCGGAGGACCGACATGAAGGTGGACCCAGATGTCTGATGGTGATCGGTCTTAATCCTCTTGGTGGATTCCTACGTATCCCTATGGTGGGGAGTCAAAGTCCTTGTATTTCGAAATGGATTGGGGCTTAAACTATGAGGAGGACCATGGTGATGGATTGGGGCTTACTCTCTAAGGAGGCCGATGGTGTTGATTTGGGGCTTACACTCAGAGAAGGACCATGGTGATGATGTTATGGTCGATGCTTACTCTAAACCCATGTGAGTCATGCTCGGTGTGAGAAACAAGAGGCAACAGGGACAAGACGATCAAATCACAAAAGGTGCGTCCATGAGAAGTGGAGTGGGGCTTACGAATGGAGTGGCCCAAAATGTTGGGGCTTACTCCGAGATGGACGCCTATGGTGACGAAGTGTAGAGGGAGAGAGAAAGAGGTTCTCCCGTGCCCCTCACCTCGCTTTCTCCCAAGGTAAGTACGGAAGTGCATGGGGGATTCTTTCTGATGGGTATTTTACTCCCCCCGAAGACAGTCGAAATACCTCGTCCCCACCAAGAGGAGGGCAGAAAGGGTGCTCCCGAGCTCAGACTGCACATTACCATGGGAATGTGAACCCATGAATGCTTCATAAATTCTCCCAAGGGTCAGATAAACCCATTCACCCCTGGTTATCGTGGGTATGTGAACTCAAAATGGTTTGTTGATGCGCCTGAAGGTTACATAACATGGGTCTGGTGGCTCCGGTGGAGGCCTTGGCTTGGGACCGATGAGTAGACCAATGAGGGAGCCGTGGAGGATCAGGCTGGATTGGAAGGAGTTTATCTGGCTCAGGGAATGGTAACCCCGAAGTATTTGGTGGGCCATGTGGGTATATGAGGAGTGGAGACCTTCGTGTAGGGAGGTGTTGCGCGGCGGGAGAGGCCATCCATGAACTAGGGTGGTCCGCTGACTGATGGGCACCCCATGAACCAGGGTGGTTCGCGGCCTAGTGGGAATCCTACGAACCAGGGTGGTTCGCAGCTTTGGGTTCGGCCCGCGTACTAGGATGGTATGTGATGGGATCCATGCGAGCAGCGATGGCCAAGGGAAACATCGGTCGAGGGTTCATCGTTCGGGGCTTCACCCATGTAGGAGGGTGATACGCGGTGTGACGGATTGGAAAAGTGGCATAAACTTCCTGGTCCGTGGGATGTGCATCTGTGGAGGGGCCATGGTTCGCAGTCTTCTTTTCTTTGTTATTTTAATTTCGCGGTTCACCATGTTATTATGCATTTTCGGTTCCTTATTAATTTTCTTTCAAGATCATACCTATTCTGGTTCTTGAACTAGAACTTCGCTGTTTGCGAAATCCTATGCTCCTTTCTTCGAAATCCTTCCACCGAAATCTGATTGAACTCCTTTCTCCCCTTTCCTCATTCTCTTTTCCCTCGATCTCTTTTCATATAGTGGAGGAAGGGATGTATCTATGGTCATAAGGCACCTTTTGCGGAGGTCCAGGATCGGAAACCCGATTCACGGATGACCCGGTCAATCCAAAACTCTCGAGTGCATCAAGTGCATCTCCTCCCCCTCCCCCCCCGTCCCGTGAACCAAACGAGCTCGAGGGGCGCTTCGGGCCACGGAGGGTCCCGCCTCCATTCCGTGAATGACTGTAGATGCGGACTGGGTCGGTTGAGGTGGTCCGCGGCTTGGGAGGTTCGCGACGGTGGACCAGTTCAGTTTCTTTCATGCTTCATGCCCATGGAGGATCTCCGCCTCCATTCCATGAATGACAATAGTCCGCGGAGGGGGGTGCTTCGTGGAACTGGTCGCACGACTTCATCATTTGGACCAGTCTGCGGACCGGTTTGCCTTTGTTCATACTTTGATTTTTCTCCATTATTCCCCTCAATTCTTTGTGGGAATTGGGTATAATTTGTTTTTTTTATTTTTTAGGACCCTAGAAATACCACATGCCATTTTATTTATAATTTTCACACATTAAATAAATAATTTGTTTCTGACAGAATGATGATGCAATGTTTACTTTACTAATGAAATATTCAAATTAATGATATCATAAATACTAAAATAAATGGAATTTGAAAATTTTGATTCCATCCATGAATGTTTTGGATTCTATTGACTTGTAAGGAATGAGGTAATTCATTTGGTTTGGTATAATAATGTTGTTATGGATTTATGGAAAATCAATTACAAAATAGTGTCAAATTTGACATAACATAGTTTTTAAAAAAAATAGAAATTTATTAAATGAAATAATAGTCTTAAAAATATAATATTCTCCCAAAAAACATACTTAATTTTAAAATTTTCTGTAATTATCTACTTATGGTTTTCATGGAATTTTATTGAAAAAATAAGTCACCATATATTATAAAAATACAAGAAGACATGGTAAGAGTTAAGGTTTTTAACTAGGGGTTAAAGCTAAATGATATTGTTACTTTTGTGACATAAACATTTCTAAAACCTATTAGTAATGATTATTTAGACCAATAATCATATTATCCTTGAGCATTATCACTTTTAAACTATTATAATAAAAAAATCATTTCATAATAAAATAATATTTCAAAATAATGAAAAACTACACCTCATCTCTCTTATAAAAGGCAACCACAGCTACCCACTTACTCAAACCATTCAAGCTCCACGTCTCATCAAAATTCAGCACATATAATATCCCAAAATCTCCCCTTCACTACTAGAGGAAATACGTTGGTCATAAATCCATCTTAAGGAGCTATTTTCTGTAAATCTAATGGAGATATACACAAAAGAGGTAATTGTTTTATTCCCTCTTTAAAAAAAATTATTATTATGATTCCTCTTAAAATGTTTTTTCCATACTAAAGTAATAAATAAAATTTCTTATACATTCTGATATGTTATTATAATTATGGATAAGCCTTATACATCCTTTTATCTATCCTATTAATAACAATATTACCATGTGTGTGTGCACATGACTTACCATCTCCACGCCGTTTTGTAATTTTTTATTCAACAGTACATAATTTGGATGGGTATAATGATGAGAATAAATGATTTAAATAATTAAAAAAACATGATAATTATTATGTGTAATTAATTTACCATCTATTTATATAGCATGTAGCTAGTAACTGAATGATATCGTCGCTCGTGGGTACGTACGACCTACTGTTTCCACGACACGATGAGATTCGTTATCCACGTTAACCATTCAAGAATGATTATAAAGTATATTTAATATATTTTCATGAAATATATGACATATAATTATACTGGATATATATATATATATCATTTACATTCTACCGTTCAATTCAATAAGGATACAAAAACAGTGTTCATGCGTAAATACATCTACCATCTCTATGAATATTGTATTCCTTTCCATTTATCCATCTAATATATATTTTTATATAATTAATATTTAAAATATATAAATCATTATATACATTATATAAGTAATTAAATAATAATCTATTCAATAAGATCAATATAAACAAGTCAAAACATGTACGATAAATAAACAATTAGTACCCAAAACACTGCTTTGACATGGAATTGATAAAAAAACGGGTAATATAAATTCATATGTGAATCATATATGATATCATAGATATTATTATGGTTCTATTACAAGTTAATAATTTTTTTAACCTAGTATACAGTGGTTTTGGACACATACAGAACAAATTAGACCTAATGTGATTGATAATTTTATAATCTCAATATTTTCCAAGATTGTTTATATGTAAGTATTTACTGGGGTATATTTATCATCCAGTACCATGTTTTCTATTTATGTAATGTTATATCTATTATTATACTATTACTAATGTTAATTTTTCCAATTTGTGAATTTTTATTAAATGGTATTGAAGGAATATTTTGTTGTTATTTGATTTGAGTTACTTTTTTACTCTTTCGAAAATCGTATGAGGAGAATGTTTTTTTAGTTATAGGACATGTATTGATTTTTATGGTTTTATGACCCATTATTTCCATGAAGATTTTTATACATAATTTAATGATTGTTTTATACTATATTCTTTTCTTTTAACATTGCGTGGCATTTTGAGAAATGATAATGCTTTTGAAAAATGGTGGATATTTTTCTCAGAAATTATGTTCATGTGTTTTATCAAAACAAATTTCAGTCTAAGATGACACATGGTTATGTTTCTATCCCTAATATTACTTTTATTTGATTGTGTTTATGATAGGATTTTTTTTTGAAATCAATTTATTTTTTACGGATTATGATGTAATGATGTTTAAGAACCCCATTTTATTTCATGGGTTACGCAATGATGACTAATTTATATATTTGTGGCACATGTAATAATGATTTAATTATGAGATTTGTGGGACCTATATCTCCCTCCAATGCATTGGGTAACGATTTATATCACATTATATAGAATGAGTTGGACAGAATGTAAATCTGGTTCAGTAATATATGGCTGGAATGACATGTAAATATGGTTCAATAATACATTGTTGGAACGACATGTAAACCCAGTTCAACAATGGACCTTTTACACTATGATGGTATTCGAAGCAATTCCATGGATTCTATGGAAATATTATTATATTCTAACTTCTTTACCACAATTCCATTTTTTATTCCAATTCTATTTTATCATGTTTAATGTTTTTTTATGATCTATGCCTTATGTACTGTCAAGATTTATTTCATGACTCATGATTTTGATGTTTAAACATTATGTTTATGTTTTTACATTCTTTGGTTTTGGGGTTGTTTTATATTATCCATGTTTAACCTTATTAATAATTTTATCTCACCCATTTTTTGTTTTATTTCCCCCAGGATACACTTAATTTCTTTATGTACGAAAAAAAGTGGGAGATCTTTATCGGAGATGTTGAAGATATTTCACCAAGATAAAATAGTTTGTTCCACATTGCCAAATACAAAAAACTAATATGATATCTTGGAGTATGTTTTTTAATGAATTAACTATTCCTCAAAATGAAATGTAATTTCCATGTACATCAAGCTTGTGTCATGATAGTTGGAATAAGAGTGATGGTTTATCAACCTTGTGAAACTAGGATTGAAAAACTTTACTGAGATCCCTATAAGTATTTCTAATGTATATCTCAGGATGTTCGTAAGGGTATGTCCAACTATAGGATAATTTACCTGAATTATGGTAAAAATAATGAATAACTTATGATTAATCATATGATTTTAGAGATTGAAAGTAATCATGTAACATCCCAAGATTTCATAGTGTGTTATTTCTTCAAAATAATTCAATAACTTGCACTACACACAACACTGAGTTAAAGCGCACCATGACATACCAAACAAACCGTTCAAAAGAGGTTATAAATAGTATTAACTAAATTTTAAACTTTATATAATCCTTATAATTTTAGAATCCATATTATGAGTTTCTTAGACATAATGTAAGAACAAATTCTGTTTTTCAGATAAAAGAAGTATGTTTCAAAAATGCACTTTTACCAACTTTAACAGTGAACCCTTTTTAAATCCAATATTTTAAACTTTTATATATTCAATTTGAGTAAATAAGTTTATTCATTAGAATGGGGACATAAAAAAATTTACAATGTATCACCCCAAGCTTCCATGGTACGCTTCTCTTTGAATAATATAGTAGCATGTGTTGTATGCAACTTCGAGTTCTAACACACACTACAACCAATCAAACTAGCCGTAATGAATAGTCATACCTACTTTTTAAAATTTTATAAATTTTATCTCTCAAAATGGACTTCATTTTTGTATTCGGAGTATCAAATTTATCCTAAGGTTAAATTTTGGTACTTTTCGGATAACTTTAATATTTTGATGAATATTGAAAATTACTAAATTTTAATTAAAAACAACTTTTTTAATAAAAATAATTAATAGTGATAAATTATTAATTTCAGTGGTTTTAAAGTATAATTAGAATATATTTTTACCATTTTATCCAATGGAGTTCATTATAATTAATTTCACTTTGAAATTAGACATAAACAGTTGTCAATATTTTGATATATATTATTTCTTAAAAACACGCTATTTGTTGTGACAACGAGAATTAATTATAAAATTAATTAATGAAACTTATATTTTTGGAATTTTTTAGAATAGTCATAATTTTTTAATTCGGAATATCAATTATTCCTTAGGGTGAAATTTTGGCATTGTTCTGAAAAACTTCAATTTTTGATGAATAGTGAAACTACTAAGTGGTAGTTAAAAAACTGAATTTTTCATAAAAATTAATTTTACTACTTCTGTGATTGGAATTTCAAGAATCCGAGAGAAAAAGTAAAAATAAAGGAGTAAAATGTGGTTCAATGAGATAAAAATAATTTTTGGTGAATAGTAACTTATTGCTTTTATTTACCACTGTTAAAAGTAAATAGGGTAATTAAGGGTAAAATGATATTAATATTACTCTAACACATGTCCTAATTCTATTGGACATGTTTATCTCGTCCAAAAACAACCATAAGAATAAAATATTATCATTTAGGTCCACTTGGATTAGATTAGGACATTTATTATTATTTAATTCAAAGAAGAGTTAAAAGAGTTAAAATCAAAGTTTATTTACTAAAACATTTTTAATATAGGTTTATACATAAGATAAATTCGATTTTAAATATTAATTATAAAGATAAAAGGCTTTTCTACATAATTATATTTTATTTATAATTTTTAGAGATTACAATATTTAATTTATTTATTACACAATGATGATGCAGTAATTACCTAATTAATAAAAAAGTGTAAACGTTGATATTATAAATACCCAAATAAAGGTAATTTGAGACTTTTTATAATAAAAATAATTTTCTAGGATAATATGACATGTTATAATTGGTTTAATTAACTTTTTTTGACGTAATCATTCTGTTATGAGTTTTACAAAAATCAATTATAGAATAGTGTCAAAATTGACATAAAAGGGTTTTTAAAACAAATATTATATTATTAGTTGATATTAAATTCCTAAAAATCTAAGGTCCGGCCAAGAGACTTATACCATGATAGGTGTATCATTACTGGACCACTTGGGGGTCTCTTGGATATATATAGTATGTTTATTAACCATATAATATAAAAATACAAAGAGGCATTGTAAAAGTAAAACTAATTAACTAAGAGTTAATACTTAAAGATAAGGTTAATATAATAATAGAAACCTGTCTAAATTCTACTGGTTGAGTGGTTTTAGACTCATCCCCACCTTAAACTTTAAATAATCCACTTTGGTGCCATTAGAAACCGAATATTAATTTATTATAAAATAATATTTCTAGATTTTCCAAAGGTGCCCCTCACCCCTCTTATAAAAGGGCACTCTCCCTTATCATTATCTCACACCTTCAAAGCCTTTTTGTTCGGCAAAACTCTGACCAAATACTCTCTCAAATGACCTAAATTCATCCTAGAAGCCTTCCCTTGGTCAGAAAGCCAACTTAAGTATCCCTTTTGATCAAATCAAAAGGAAGAACCTGAAGAAGAGGTAATGATTTCACCACACTTTTTCAAGTTCCATTCTTCTTCCACTTCTTCTTTATTTGTTATTACCATTATAAAAAAATGAATCCAATATCTCCTATATTCTATAATATTATTATAAATATGGTAAAACCATATTCAGTATTCTATCCATCCTTTGAATGACATGTCACCATACGTGCATACGTACGACTTACCGTCTCCACGTCGTGGTGTAATTGTTATTCAATATATTATTATTTGGATGGGTATAATAATGATTAGTAATTCATGTAAATAATAAATATAACAATATAATGATTATGTATATATGATATACCATCCAATTATATATATTTTTAATATCAAAATAATGATATTTTCGCTCGTGCGTACGTACGGATTACCGTCTCCACGATGCGATGAGATTCATTTCCAAGTTCACAATTCATCGACCATGATAAAAATATATATTACTAATAAGTATGTAATATATGACATAATAATTTTACTAGATATATATATATATATATATTTATGGATTTATTTACTTACATATATCTTATTCATTTACTTCCGTTCAATACTATATGAAAACAGAAACAGCGTTGATGCATACGTACGGACTACCGTCTCCATAAACGGTGTTTTCCATTTCATATATATGTCTATTAAACATATTTATATTCTAAATATATATGATATATTTATCATGTTTTATATTCTGGAAGTTTTTAAATCATGATCTAATTGATACAACCAATAGTGACAAGTTAAAACACGTACGATAAAGAAAGTGTTTATTACACAAAATGTTAACATAACATGGAAATTATTATTAAATGGGTAATATAAAGTCATAATTGAATCAGGTATGATATCATAAATATTTATATGGTTCTGGTTTAATTTAATAACATACTATGATCTTTGTAAAGGAGGTTAAACGTACCCTCGACTAAAGGAAAGTGCAAGGTAAGGGGTTTTCATGTCACTCCTTATTCCCGTGAGATTCATGCCATATTGCCACCATTACATTTTGTGTGGTGTATGTACTGCCCATAATTATATTCTTTGTGTAATAAACTTTAATTTTTGTGTATTTACATATTCATTGTATGATAACTCTTTCATGGGTTGTACGTTTCGTATGTTACCAAATTGGTAAGGGTTTATTTCACAATCTCTTCATTATCCGAGGTTGTATATACGTAATAATCTACTGGGATCTCTTTATCATCCACATCCATGTTTCTTAAAAATGTATTTCAAAACATTTTTACTATTTACAAGAATATGGTTTAAAGACATTTATACCCTTGTTTGACTTTTTATAAGAGGTTTGTAAAGGAAACTTTCTGTCGTTATCAAACAATGCCATTTTTAACCTTTTGACAAAATTAAGGTAAGAATGTCTTTTTTAAACTTATACGGTGGGTGCGGTTATTCAACACCGTTATTAAACCTTTGTAGCTTCATTCACAAGCTTATATAGATATTTTCAAAATAAAGGTTTTCTCTATAATTATGCGACTTTTAAATGATTGCAAAAAAAGAGATATTTCTCTCAAATAGTATTGATTTCATCTATGTCAACATCCTTTGATAAATTTTAAACTTGTTTCAAGTTGATTTATTGTGATAAAAATCATCTATATTGTATTTAAGGTGTTGTGATATTTTGGACTGTGGATGAGTTATTTTTATGCCATTAATGGTTTATGATTAAAGTTTTGACATTTTGTATGTTAGTTTTAATACAATTTTTTATGTTATATTTCATCCTCTTCTTAAGATGAATGTGTTGGACTAGTATGTTCCGGGTTGGGGACTGATAGAAGTAAGCCCTCCGGGTTGGTGTCCGGTTATTAGAGGCACTCCGGGTTGGTGTCCGGTTATTAGAGGCACTCCGGGTTGGTGTCTGGTTATTCGAGGCACTACGGTATAGAGTCCGGTTACAGAGGCTCTTCGGGTTGGGTTCTGGTTAGAGTTATCCCTTAGGTCTTGGCACGAGGCCTCGACACAGAAATTAAAGTTTGGCATCATGCATTCCATCATTATGAAAGTGGTTAGTGATTTGCATGTGATTATTCGATTTGTAGAATATCCATGTGAATAAGTAAATGGCATTATTTCATTTTATTTCTACTATATTATGCTGAAGTTAAAGTTTAAAAGTATTTTGTTTTAGTTTTATACATTGCCTTAAATGTTTATGCTTATTTTTGAATGTTTCCGCTGCATTGCATACCCTTACTGCGCATTAGAGCTCACCCCTTTCTAGGTTTTATTTTTCCTAGGATTCCAAGAAGTGTAATGTGATTTATATACAGGGTTATGTCAATTGAATAATGACATTCATAAAGTATTATTTATGTTGTTTTGTATGTTATGAAGTGTAATGTAACATTCATGTATGTAATCTATTTTCCAAGACTGCTAAACTGATCAGTTCTTCGGGACTTGGTTCCTTGTAATCATGCTAATGTATTAAAATAATGCACCGACTCTGGGTCACTGGGGTCGGGGCGTTACAGTTGGTATTAGAGGAAGTTTAGAAATAACCTTGGAAACTAGATTTAGATAAACTCTGATTAGATCACATAGCCCTAAGATAGAATTTGAGGATTAGTATAGAATAACTTCCTAGAATTTTGGAATTGTAGAGATTTTGTGAGTTTTCCGAGCAATACATCTCTGTCTGGATACGAGCAGGGAGAGGCGGCTCTGGCACAGATGTACCTAGGGTTAATACCCGAAAACACTGCTTTGAGCTAAACTCGAACGAGAACTAGTGCACAACAACGGGCCTTGCTGCACTCTTGGTTACGACACTCCTAGGGGATATTCTTAGGATAATTCACATTTTATTTACAAACCATTATGAAGTGCTCATGAGTATATACTTACTCAAAGAAAACATTTTTTATGATTATGGATTATATCCATAAACTGTTCAATTTGCATTAGGAATTATTTATTTCAATTCATAAACTGACCTAGTTTTTTCTATTTTATAGAAATGGCTCCCAATAGAAGGAATGTGAACTCCAGTAATACGTAGGATCCAAGGAGTAAGAAGGATCATATAATTCATGGTATTAAGACATCATTTAGAAGGGAAATAGTCTCCCATGTATTATCATCATATGAATAAATAGTATCATGTGTGGATAATATAACTAAAGAGTTTACTGAGTCCTATGGCTTTGAAGGGACACAAGAGAAGAAAAGGATGGAAGAGAGAAAGATGGATAAAGGGAAGAGGGAAAAGAACAATTTCCCCATATGTGATAAATGTGGGATGAAACACCCTAGAACTTGCCTGAAAGGAATGGGAGTTTGTTATAAGTGTGGAGGAAAAGGGAACAAAGTACGTGACTATAGGGGTAAGAAAATGGTTTCCAATGTATAATGCTTCATTTGCAAGGAGTTTAGACACTACGTGAACCTATGTCCCGATCATCAGACTATGCCGCAAATGATGCTATTGGATAATAATCAAGTTATGATACTACCACAGATGAAGAGGAATGATTAGAGTTCTTATGTTGATTATGTCATTTGAGTGTTGTATCAACAATGTACTTGTTATAATAATTATAGAGTATATAAGGATTTTACTGCAGTACTATTTCATTAAGGACTTGAGATTGTGTGGAACAAAGAAAAGTGACTCAATAGCAGGATAAATTTTTGCAAAATATATGGTTGAGAGAATGATAAACTATAATATAGTTATGATACTGAGGTAGTGATTTTAGAATAATACATGATTGATTTGGATAAATTATATTGGATATTCTTGACTACCATGAAACTGATTAATGATTTGTATATTCCATCATTGTTGGGGTTTACAACATTTTTGGATTGAAGGAGTATATCCATTTTTATTTAAAGAATAAGGGATCATGAATGTAATCAATAAGGTTTTATGTTAATTCAGGATGTTGCAATGTTTAAATAGAATACATGATGAAGGTGTTCACATGTCATTACGCAGCAAAAAGGATCTTCATTTTCGGACTAAAGCATTTTTGATAGTTCTAGTTTGGATTATTTTTGGATTTCCATAAAAGGACAACCCGGAGGATGGGCAGCCACCTGTCGCGTCTGGCAAGGCCGTGAGACTTGAACCCGCAACCGAAGGGGGACAAGGGTGTATCACCTACCACTTGCCCACGTAATGTCCGGGATTAAATAATGTAGTTTTTTTAAAAGATCTGGTAGATGAATTATAAATTCGTTTTTTTGGAACCCTATACAAATAGGATAAGTAGAATATTTTTTTTACGTTCTGTTGTCTTTTAGTGTGAAAGATGAGTTTGTGGTAGAAATTAGTTAAAAGATAGAACTCTACTTGTCAAGAATATATTTTTCTTCTTCTCTTATTCTATGATGAAATTAATTCTTATACTTTATTTAAGGATTCCTAAAACCAAAAACGTGTTACCCTAATACCCTATGTTTTTTTGAACCGATGGTATTTCAAATCATCATAGATTGATGAATTTAAGGACATCAATTTTACACTTGTTTGGGATTGATGACCTCAATCACTACCTAAAAATATTTACGTTTTTCCTCCAATTATATGTCTCTAATTGCCACCAATGTTCTCCTAATCGAGATCATAATTTGGCGGTGACCCTTTAATTTAACTTTTCCTCATATTAAGACTAAATTTTAGTAACCCAATTTCCAATGTGGGTTTTCCCACAAAGATATTTTCTATTTTCAACCTTTTATTTTCGAAGAACAATTTAAAATTGAGGGGACGCAATTTATTGAAGGAGGGGAGAATGTAACACCCCAAGATTTCATAGTGTGTTATTTCTTCAAAATAATTCAATAACTTGCACTACATGAAACACCGAGTTAAAGCGCACCATGACATACCAAACAAGCCGTTCAAAATTGGTTATGAATATTATTAACTAAATTTTAAACTTTATATAATCCTTATAATTTTAGAATCCATATTATGAGTTTGGTGGACATAATGTAAGAACAAATTCTGTTTTTTCTGATAAAAGAAGTATTTTTCAAAAATGCACCTTTAACAAATTTAATAGTGAACCCTTTTTAAATCCAATATTTTAAACTTTTATATATTCAATTTGACTAAATAAATTTATTCTTCAGAATGGGGACATAAAAAAATTTACAATGTAACACCCCAAGCTTCCACGGTACGCTTCTCTTTGAATAATACAATAGTGTGTGTTGTACGCAACTTCGAGTTCTAACACAGACTACAACCAATCAAACTAGCCATAATGAATAGTAATACCTACTTTTTAAAATTTTATAAATTTTATCTCTCAAAATAGACTTCATTTTTGGATTTAGAGTATCTAATTTAGCCTAACGTGAAATTTTGGTACTTTTCGGATAACTTTAATATTTTGATGAATAGTGAAAATTAAAAAATTTTAATTAAAAACAATTTTTTATCAAAATAATTAATAGAGATAAATTGTGAATTTAAGTGGTTTTAAAGTATAATTAGAATATATTTTTACCATTTTACCCAATGGTGTTCATTAGAATTAATTTCACTTTGAAATTGGACATAAACAATTGTCAAGCTTTTGATATATACTATTTCTTAAAAACACGCTATTTGTTGTGACAGCGGAAATTAATTATAAAATTAATTATGCAACTTATATGTTTGAAATTTTGTAAAATAGAAATCATTTTTGAATTCGGAATATCAATTATTGCTTAGGGTGAAATTTTGGCATTGTTCTGAAAAACTTCAATTTTTGATGGATAGTGAAACTACTAAGTGGTAGTTAAAAAACTGAATTTTTCATAAAACCTAATTTTACCGCTTCTGTGATTGGAATTTCGAAAATCTAAGAGACACGGTTAATATCAAGGAGTAAAATGTGGTTCAATGAAATGAAAATAATTTTTGGTGAATAGTAACTTTTTACTTTTATTTACCACGGTTAAAAGTAAATAGGGTAATTAAGGGTAAAAATGATATTAATATTACCCTAAAACATGTCCTAATTCTATTGGAAAAGTTTATCTTGACAAAAAACAACCTTAGAAATAAAATAATATCATTTAGTTCCACTTGGATTAGATTAGGAAATTTATTATTATTTAATTCAAAGAAGAGTTAAAAGAGTTAAAATCAAAGTTTATTTACTAAAACATTTTTAATATAGGGTTATACATACGATAAATTCGATTGTAAATATTAATTAGAAATATAAAAGGCTTTTTTACATAATTATATTTTATTTATAATTTTTAGACATTAAAAAATGTAATTTATTTATGACACAATGATGATGCAGTAATTACCTAATTTATGAAAAATTGGAATAATTGATATTATAAATACCGAATTAAATGTAATTTGAGACTTTTTATAATAACAATAATTTTCTAGGATAATATGACATGTTAGAATTGATTTAATTAACTTTTTTGGAAGTAATCATTCTGTTATGAGTTTTACAAAAATCAATTATGAAATAGTGTCAAAATTGACAAAAAAGAGTTTTTTAAAAGAATATTATATTATTAATTAATATTAAAATTTTAAAAATCTAAGGTTCGGCCAAGAGACTTATATCATGATAGGTGTATCATTAATGGACCACTTGGGGTCTCTTGGAAGTATATAGTAAGTTTATTAACCATATAATATAAAAATACAAAGAGGCATTGTAAAAGTGAAACTAATTAACTAAGAGTTAATACTTAAAGATAAGGTTAATATAATGACCCAAACCTATCTAAATTATATTTATTTATTGGCTTTCGACCCATCCCTACCTTAACCATTAAATAATACACTTTTGAGCCATTACAAACCGAATATGAATTTATTATAAAATAATATTTCTAGCTTTTCCAAATGTTCCCTTCACCCCTCTTATAAAAGGGAACTCTCCCTTATCATTAACTCACACCTTAAAAGCCTTTTGGTTCGGCAAAAATCTACCCAAATACACTCTCAACTTCCCTAAATTCATCCTAGAAACCATTATTTAGTCATAAAGACAACTTAAGGAGCCCTTTTGATTAAATCAAAAAAAAAGAACCCGAAGAAGAGGTAATGATTTCACCACCCTTTTTCAAGTTCCTTTCTTCTTCCACTTATTATTTCTTTGTATTTATCGTTATAAAATAACGAATCCATTATATCCTATATACTATAATATTATTATAAATATGGTACAACAATATAGAGTATTCTTTCCATCCTTTGAATGACATGTCACCATACGTGCGTACGTACGTCTTACCGTCTCCACGTCGTGGTGTAATTGTTATTCAATATATTATTATTTGGATGGGTATACGAATGATTTGTAATTCATGTAAATAATAAATATAACATGATACTTATTCTTTATATATGATATAACATTCAATTATATATTATTTTAATATCAAAATAATGGTATTTTCGCTCGTGCGTACAAACTGATTACCGTCTCCACGACGCGATGAGATTCATTTCCAAGTTCACCATTCATCGAAGAGTATAAAAATATATATTACTAATAAGTATGTAATATATGACATAATAATTCTACTGGATATATATATATATATAAGGATTTATGTACTTACATATATCTTATTCATTTACTTCCGTTCAATACTATATGAAAACAGAAACAGCGTTTATGCGTATGTACGGACTACCATCTCCATAAACGGTGTTGTCCATTTCATATATATGTCTATTATACATATTTATATTCTAAATATATATGACATATTTATCATTTTTATATTCTTGAAGTATTTAAATCATGATCTATGTGATACAACCAAGAGTGACAAGTTAAAACACATACGATAAAGAAAGAGATTGCTACCCAAAATGTTAACTTAACATGGAAAATATTATTAAATGGGTAATATAAAGTCATAAATGAATCATGTATGATATAATAAATATTAATAT
Source organism: Viscum album (assembly GCA_963277665.1). Taxonomy (NCBI): domain Eukaryota; kingdom Viridiplantae; phylum Streptophyta; class Magnoliopsida; order Santalales; family Viscaceae; genus Viscum; species Viscum album. The sequence goes on from OY728145.1 coordinate 515,293,765, forward strand.
GGTTCGGTTATAATTTAATAACATACTATGATCTTCGTACAGAAGGTTAAACGTACCCTCAACTAAAGGAAAGTGCAAGGTAAGGGGTTTTCATCTCACTCCTTATTCCCGTGATATTCATGACATATTGCCACCATTACCTTTTGTGTGGTGTATGTACTGCCCATAATTATATTCTTTGTGTAATAAACTTTAATTTATGTGTATTTATATATTCATTTTATGATACCTCTTTCATGGGTTGTACATTTCGTAAGTTACCAAATTGGTAATGGTTTATTTCGCAATATCTTCATTGTCCGAGGTTGTATATACGTAATAATCTACTGGGACCTCTTTATCTTCCACATCCATGTTTCTTAAAAATGTATTTCAAAACATTTTTAATATTTACAAGAATATGGGTTAAAGACATTTACACCCTTGTTTGACTTTTTATAAGAGGTTTATAAAGGAAACATTCCATCGTTTTCCAAACAAAGTCTTTTTTAACCTTTTGACAAAATTAAGGTAAGAATGTCTTTTTTTAACTTATACGGTGGGTGCGGTTATTATCCGCCGTTATTACACCTTTGTAGCTTCCTTCACAACCTTATAAAGATATTTTCAAAATAAACGTTTTCTCTATAATTATGCGACTTTTAAATGATTTCAGAAAAAGAGATATTTCTCTCAAATAGTATTGATTTCATATATGTCAACATCCTTTGATAAATTTTAAACTTGTTACAAGTTGATTTATTTTGATACATATAATCCATATTGTATTTATGTTTTTGTGATATTTTTGACTATGGATGAGTTATTTTTATTCCATTAATGGTTTATGATTAATGTTTTGAGATTTTGTATGTTAGTTTTAATACGAATGTTTATGTTATATTTCATCCTCTTCTTAAGATGAATGTGTTGGACTAGTATGTTCCAGGTTGGGGACCGGTAAAAGTAAGCCATCTGGGTTGGTGTCCAGTTATTAGAGGCACTCCGGGTTGGTTTCCGGTTATTAGAGGCACTTCGGATTGGTGTCCGGTTATTAGAGGCACTCCGGGATGGAGTCCGGTTATAGAGGCTCTCCGGGTTGGGTTCTGGTTACAGTTATCCCTTAGGACTTGGCATCAGCCCTCGACACAAAAATTAAAGTTTGGCATCCTGAATTCCATCATTATGAAAGTGGTTAGTGATATTTCATGTGATTATCTAATTAGTAGAATATCCATGTGAATAAGTAAATGGAATTATTTCATTTTATTTCTGCTATATTATGCTGAAGTTCAAGTTTAAAAGGCTTTTGTTTTAGTTTTATACATTGTTTTAAATGTTTATGCTTATTTTTGAATGTTTCCGATGTATTTCTTACCCTTACTGAGCATTTGAGCTCACCCCTTTCTATGTTTTATTTTTCCTAGGATTCCAAGAAGTTTAATGTGATTGATATGCAGGGTTAAGACAAGGGAATAATGGAATTCATAAAGGATTATTTATGTTGTTTTGTATGTTATGAAGTGTAATGTAACATTCATGTATGCAATCAATTTTCCAAGACTGTTAAACTGATCGGTTCTTCAGGACTTGGTTCCTTGTAATCATGATAATGTATTAAAATAATGCATCGACTCTAGGTCACTAGGGTCGGGGAGTTACAAATCCCCCGTGATTATTTTGTTTTCATTCTATGATTTTTGACTATCACTATATTCATTTTGGGTTTTTCACGATGGAAGAAACCTGAAAGAACTATGTTAATGATCAACGAACTGGTAAATGCATTTATTGTCCTCATGAACAACCAAATGTTTTGTGAGATGGAAGGAAAAATCTTGTTTTTATACTTACACAACCTATGAATCATTCTGGACTTCCAAATAAGCTACAAAGTGAAAACCATTCTGTTGTGTCCATCATGAGGAACCATTCACCTTATTTCAGTGGGTCGTATAATCCACTATTTGATGAATAATGTATTAGTACCATTGAAATGTTGTTTTCCAACCTTCACTATATGGAATATGAAAAATTCATTTTTGATATTTATCATTTAGAATGTGAAGTAGACCAATGGTTGACTCTAATTACGAATACAAGGTTGAAAGTTGAAATTGTATCCATGGAATCAGACGAGTTCAAGATCATATTTTTCAATAAGTACATTCCACATATTCTTAGAAACAATATATAGAAGTTTTTTCATTAGAATAAGAAAAACAATTTCGAATCTTTAGGTATATACGAGGAAAATTTTACAATACTTTCAAGGTATGCTTCTGGTTTTATCATCCAACCAGAAGGTAACATCTATCGATTCATCAGTGGATTAAAACCTACCATTCGAAGGGTATTATATATATGATACATTAGTATCTATGGGGATATTTTTTATTTTTCTATCAATGTAAATATGGATGCTGGTTTTTCATATCAATCTCATGATTTTGACAAGAAACTAAATCCGTAGTTCAAGGTAAAATCTCAATGAAATGGTGAAAAGATGATGAATGTTTCCTTACGCTCAATGTGTGGATAGAAGCATAATAGAGATTGTCTTAAAGGTAATATAAAGTGTTTTAAGTTTAGAAAATGAGGTTATTGATCATTTTAGTTTTTAAATAATGGGAAAATGGTTTCTATTGATGTGAATAGAGAAACATCTATAGAGAATGCACCACCCACACATCAATGCAACATATGAAAGGAAATGGGGAATTATGCTATGAAATCTTATAATCATAGGCTTGTGGATGAATATCTACTTCACCATCATCTTAAGTAAAAAGAAAAAGGAAAATCACATGTGATTACTATTTGTGATGTTGAGTATGAAAATGAAGTGGTGGAATGATTACGTGTTTTTGTAATGGGATATCAAAATACTTTTGTATAATATTTTTTGTAGTATTATAAATTTTAGAATATCTATGTATTGGTCCATTATATTTTTTCATTAGTATATGGTATCTATAACCCAAAATAGTGGTTAAATTATTTTTTGGAAAACACATGATATGAAGATGTTTGATATATTAATGATCTCAAGAAAGATATAAGGAAACAATGATATCCTGGTTTATGTATATATAATTTTTTTTATATTTTTGGTGTGTGTAAACCGTTAATTTTGATAGAATGAATGTTTTAACTAATTTTATATGGTAATTCATGTAATTATCATGTTTGAAGAGAATTCAAGAGAATACATGAATGAGGTATTCACTTGTTTGGAATTTGAAAACCCAGAACTGCCTAATGAGATATGGGAGAAAATTTTTAAGTTGATTTAGTTCATCACTTTCAAATGTTTTATATTTTCTATTTTTTAACGGATTGTAATTTTATCCATTTATGGTTAGTATAAGTTATATTCTGGTTTAATTTGGTCAGATTAATGTATTATCTCACTATTGTTGGAATTATGAATAGTTGATTACATGTGATATCCTTTATGTTAATATTGATGGAATCTTTCTATCGCATGATCTAATAACACTTCAAGAATGAAAACATACAATTCATTTCATTAAAGAAGATATAATGTGAAGTTTTTTAAGGCACGAACAATGATGATATTGTACCAAAATCAGGTAAAACATTATTCTCATGAAAAATTATTCAACATTTGGGAAAAGATCTTGAAAACCAACAATGTTATCTTAGAACCTTCTTATCTAATGAATTAGATGTTCCAATTAATTATCACAGAGTAATGGATTTATGGTTGTTAACTTTCTCCAAACATTTTTCTCTATAAATATTCATTAGAACATGATGATCATATTTTTCTTCCATTTCCATGTTTCCACTTCCCACCTGTGTTCTCTTATAAGGAAACCCAGTGATGAGTTACTTTGGTTAAACATCATGTTTAATACATTCTTTTTTAAAATGAATTATTTTTATTCCTTTTTATGATTTGGATTTCAATCAATGAAAAATTCAAGTAGCAAATATTTTATAACAACGACAAATTTCGAGGGCGAAATTCATTTTATGTGGGGAATAATTTAACACCCTGAGATTTTTTGAGATATATTTTTTCAATTCATTTATGTATTGTGTTTTATGATATACTATGATTAGATTTCACTATATGAAATGCCGTATTAGTTTGCATTATATGCACCACTATACTTTTATTTTGTTGCACACAATTTCATGCTCTTTTAATAGATTTTTTTAAATGCAACACTAATTATTGATTTGTTTCTATGTATAAAAGAACTATGATGATATTATGTTATATGTAACAGAAAAAGAAGGTGGAACTAAAAAAAATAATGATTTTTTTCATTACACACATGAATAACCTTCCTCGATAGCATGCGTTGTATGCAATACCGAGTTTCACTCAACATTGATATATTATTAAAATATTATTATTTAATGGGATATAAATTATCTTCCATGAATAGTATTAACCACATTTTGAATTTTATATAATAATAAAATTAATATTATTTATTTTATAGAAAAAATATAATAACAAATTCATTTTTTTGGATAAAATATATATTAAAAAAAACCAGTTTTGCCGCCTTTTGATGGCACACCTATTTGAAATATGTTTTTTAAAAATGTATAAATTCTATTTGAAATAATAAACTAATTATTTTGAATGGGGACATCCAAAATTATATAGTTTATTTTTTCTTATTTTAATAATAAAATTAATATTTTAATGAATAATGAAAAATACTACATTTTTAATCAAAAATGCCTTTTAATCTAATTAATTTATATAGTTAGATTATATTTTTAATTGGTTTCAAAGTTAATTAGGATTATTTTTTTATCATTTCAATCAATTTTTTTTATTATAAGTGCTTTCACATTTAAATTGGATATAAACACATGTTAATCTTTTGATGGTTTTTAATTATTAAAAACCTTTTTTCTCGTTTTCACAATGGGAATTAATATTATATTAATTTCTACCTCCTTTTTTTAATTTATAAAAAATGGATTCCATATTTGGAATAAAAAAGGGCCGTATTTTTTATACAGGCACCTTTTATTTTTCGACACTATGAATAGTAACTAAAGTAATTATTATTATTTACCATGGTTAACGGGTAAATATGGTAATAAGGGTAAAAAATTAATATTACTATTATATAAAACTACACTGAAACGTTTCATAATATTATTGGATGAGATATTTCTGACCATTGTTATCATTGGGTCGATTTTAAGACCCCATAGAGACAGTTGGGTTTCATAATGACCATTTAGATTTTTTAATTTAATGTAAAGAAAAAATATAACATTAACATGTATCTTTTACTAAAGCAACATTAATATAAGGTTATATAAAAAATTTATCTGAATATAAAGATTAAATAGAAATCTAAAAATATTTCATATTTAAAGGTATTTTATTTATAATTTTTTCATATAAAACAAATAAATTTATTTTTTATGACACAATGATGATGTAGTGATTACCTTAATAAGGAAATATTCAAATAAATGATATTATAAATATAATCATAAATTATAATTGAACATTTTTATGAAATACATTAATTTTTTGGATTAAATTGATAGGTGAGTCATGTGTTAATGCATTTTGTTCGAAGGAATCATGTCATTACAGATTTAAGAAACATCAATTACTAAATTGTGTCAAAATTGACATAATTAAGTTTTTAAAACAAATACTATTTTATTAAAAGATATCATATTCCTAAAAATATAATATTAATAAAAATAACTTATATAACATTTTATATTTCATTAAATATCAACTTCTTATTCTCTTGGAATTTTATTGTATCTATAGTAGCCATATAATATAAAAATACAAGAAGATAGGGTAAGGGTTAATGTTTTTATCTTAGGATTAATGTTAATGATAAGGTTAATTTCGTTACATAAATATATAAAAACCCTATTAGTTTATAATAATTAGAACTATAATCATATTATCCATGATAAATATCACTTTGTAACAATTATAATTTGAAATTCATTTTATAATAAAATACTATTTCAAAACATTTTTAAATTAGCATTCCTCCCTCTTATATATTTCCACCATCTATACCCACTAACTCACACTATTCAAGCCCCTTGGATCATCCAAATTCTACTAAATAAATTTCTCCCATTCTCATATAGGCCATACTTTGGGTAGAAAACCATACAAAGGAGACCTTTTGTGCAAATAAAAAGGCGATACTTGAAAAAGAGGTAATTGTTTTGTCACATCTTTCAAAATTTATTTTCTTCTTCTTCCTCCTCATATTATGGTATTTCCATAATAAATTAATAAATAAAATATATTCTACAGTATGAGATGCTATTATAATTTTTGGACTATCTTATACATTCTCTTATCCATCCTGCAAATAACAACATCACTATGCGTGTGTATGTAAGACTTACCATCTCAACGTTGTGGTGTAATTTCTTATTTTACAATACTTAATTTAGATGGGTATAATGATTAGTATAATAGATTTAATTAATTAATATAACATTATTATTATACTTTATAATTAATATTCCATCCAATTTCATACCATGTTACCAATAACTGAATGATATCGTCCCTTTTATATATGAAAGGTCTACTGTTTCCAAGACGCGATGAGATTCATTCTCCCGGTTAACAATTCAAGAATGATTATAAATTATATATAATAAATAATAATGAAATATTTGAAATAATAATTACTCTAGATGTATCTTTATATATATATGTTTCATTTTCTTTCTTCCATTCAATTCAATTAAGAAATAGAAACATCATTAATGTGTAAGTACGACTTACCATCTCCATGAATTGTCTATTCCATTTAATTTTCCATGTGTTATATATATATATATTATATAATTATGATATATAAATAACATTTTACATTATGTAAGTATGTTAATAATTATCTAACTAATTATATGAAGAATAACAAGTAAAAACCCGTACGATAGTTAAAACTATTGTTACCCAAAACATTTCATTAACATGTAATTGATATATAAATGGGTAAAATAAAGTCATACGTGAATCATATATTATATAATATATATTATTATGGTTCTATTACAAGTTTATAATATGTTTAATCCCACTATATAGGTGTTTTGGAAACATACAGATGAAATGAGACCTATAGAAAGGGATAATTTTGCAATCTCATTTTTTAGATTGATTATACGTAAGTATTTACTAGGGTGTATTTATCATACAAATCAATGTTTCTTAATTAGGTAATATTATCTATATTCTTATTCTTTTTTTGAAGTTAATTTATCCCTTTGGTGAATTTTTATTAAAATTTATGAAATAAATCTTTTATCATTATTTGATTTGACTGACTTTTTTGACTTTTTGGGAAAAGGTATGGGGAGAATGTTTTTTTACGTATAAAACAAGAATGTATTTTTAGGGTTTGATTATACATTATTTCAATGAATCTTCTTTTACCCGAATTCAAGACTGTGTTTAAATAAAATCATTTATTTTAAAATTGTGTTGCATTTTGAAAAAATAAAATGTCTTTGTAATATAATGGATATTTTTACCAAGAATTAAGTTCAAGTGTTTTATCTAAATAAATTTCAATCAAAATGACAAAGGATTTTGTTTATATCCCAAATATTACTTTGATTTTTATGTATTTATTATGTAATTATTTTTATGAAATCAATTTATTTTATATGAATTATAAAGGAATGATGTTAAAGAAACCCATTTTATTGCATGGGTTATGCTATGATAACAAATTAATGTTTGTGTGGAACATGTAAGAATGATTTCATTATGTGATGGTTAGACCTTTATTCACTATAATGAATTGGCTAAATATTTATATCTCATGAGATAGACATGACTGGAATGGAAAATAAATCTAGTTCAGGAACTCAAGGCTGGAATGACATGTAAATTTGGTTCAGTAATACATTTATAGAACAACACATAAGCCCAATTCTGTAATAGAATTTGTTCACTATGATGGTATTGACAGAAATACCATGGATACTATGGTAATCATATTTTTTTCTTATTTGTTTTCCACAATTCCATGTTTTATGCCAATGCTGTTTTATCACTGTTATTGTTTCTTCATTATCCATGCCTGACCTACATTCAAGATTTATTTCATGACTCATGATTTTTATGTTTAAACATTATGATAATGTTTTCACATTCATATGTTTAGTGTTTGTTTTATGTTATCCATGTCTACCCTTACTGTTAACTTGAGCTCACCCTTTTTATTTTTTTCTTTTCCCCTAGATATAATTAAAGGATATAGGTAGGAAAACAAAAGGGTGAGATTATTATGGGATATGTTGACGATATTTCAAAAAGTTACAAGATTATGTCCCATATTTCCAAATACACTAAACTAATATGGTCGTTGGTCATATATTTGTATAAATTAACATGTATTCTATAAAAAGAAATTTAATTTCCGTGTATGTCAGGCATGGGATGCTATATTTATTATATATTTATTTTAGTTTCCAATGGATCTAAAGTTATTTCTTTAAAGAAAATGATGTGGATCAGTCGAAATAATGAAAGAAAATGATTTTATTAAAAGATTTTGGTAACAAAATTAACCTCATATTTTGAATTTACTATTAGTTAAACAATTTTATTCTTACCATGTCTACTTGTTTATTTAATAATATTGGTTTAATATAATTACTATAAAATGCAAAACAAACCCCAATGGGATAATTTATGAAATCATTAACATTATCCTAGTTAGTTGGATGATCCTGAAATTTTTATTAATTTTATAAAATTTAATTAAATATTATTTATTTTAATGCTTCATTTATTGATATTTTGATAGTATTCAGTTTTTTCATTTTGAGATACATAAAACCAACATGATAAAATCAATCCAATATATACCATATGTTACTAACAAGTAAATGAAAACTATTAAATTCACTTATGTCCTTAATTAGGTAAAATTATACACAAAAAGGAACTGGACTAGGAAAAAATCATGATCCCAAAAAATTATTACTAAAATAAAAGGTGTAAAACTAAAAAAATAATGGAGAAAAGATGAAAAACAATGAGAGTACAACTACATATCAAATTAATCAGACTCCTTACCATAAGCATAATTAGGGGCTACACTAGCATCATCTGATTCCCAATCATATTGAGATTTTAATTGTTTGAGGAGAGTGATGTATCTCTCCTGGAGCTTTAGAAGCTCTAATGTAAGATGATTCTTGAAAGGTTTCTTTATAGCACACCCATGATTGGGATCAACATCACACGTCATTAAAGACATAGAGTTAGACCTCAATGACAAGGTTTTTGGAATGTTTTAATAATCCTTCCTTTGGCTTCCCTTTGGTGGAGTAGACACATCATCCATGTTTTCATTCACCAGATTTTACCTGTTCATGAGAATGTTACTATAAGATGTTTTACCATAACTCAATGAAGTTGTAACATTACTAATATTCTCATTGTTTTCCCCAAATACATCCCCCACCTACATGAGATGTGCAATGAGAAAAACATCTCCTAGAACTCTTCATACTAAAATGATTTTTAAAATAAAGTGACATGTTCATCACAACTTGGTTCTACCAAAGGCATATCCATTCCATTTGACTACACACACCAACTAACCATATGATGAATTGTTCTATTAGAATCATCCAATGCCATCACTTGATGATGATCCCCATCAAGATGACTATCACATGCTTCTCAAGGAGAAACAGAATTACTGAGATGATTGGACACTAGAACCTCTATATTCACATGCTCCCCATTAACTACATGTTTTCCTTTTGAACAGGTATCGATGATATGCTGAGTAATATAGTGATCAAATAACGGTTTCATATTTTCAGGCATCACAAACTGATTTGAAAACCATTTGATGTCCAAAATAATTTTTGGTTCCATTGAAAACCATTGCTAAAAAGATGTATCACCAGCACAAGGCATCATATTGCCACCTTCACGATCCACTAGTTTTAAAGGAACATCCCTCTCCACGTTCTGAGTATCTTTAGATGCCAGATCTAATGGAAGGTGTTCAAAATGGTTACTCAACTCAATACATAACACTTCGCTTCGAGGGCTTGCCACAATTTGGGATGCCTCAATCATTGAAGGGAACTCATGACCACCCTCCTGCAACCTCTTGAGATACATCATCATAACTATTAATACCACTAGAATCCAGACAACTAAAAAACATAAAATCCCACATTAACCTATCAAAGATATATTTTACCATTGGCACATGTGGTAACACTGTTGGTTGTTTAATATCAACATCCTTTCCAGTGCAACCACTATATTGGATAGAAACCACCCATGTATTATATATCAAAGTCTGGTCTTCTTGAAAACAACCATCTAGAAGGGCGTTCCCATGCATATTTAGAATCTCCACTTCTGATCTATCATGAACTATAAGATCAATAATGTCCTGCTTGTGAACCTTCCTGCTCAGAGACCTACTAAGGAAAACTAAAGTTAGATGAACCAGCCAATAGCGAGAACTACAGAAATTAATCCACAACTAAAACATAATATCTTGTCTCCACTGAAATTACTTCCCATAAATAATCCTCACCCAATATACTGGAGGCTTGGAGACTTCATACTCCAAACAGATGCGGGGGGAAATGTTGTGACACAATGCTTCAGTTTTAAAATCAGAGAATAGTTAATGACCGACCATACTCCAAAGGATATGAAAAATAGAAGGCTTTCGGAAGGGAAGAAGAAGAGTAGGGAAACATACCCAAATAATTTTGATCAGATTAACTTTCCACGTGTGGAATTTGATGTTCCACCAAGGAGAATGAAAGAAAACCATCAAGTATTCTAGGAGATTTAGCCCAAGAATTGATGAGGTTTTCCATAAACCCAAACAGAATAATGATATTCCTTTGGTCAAGAAGGCCAACAATCGCATGATCTTGTAGATCATAAGATTAATGAAAAACAGTCAAACACATATATCGAAGGGATTAATAATGAAACTGATCCACTAGAGTCACCTTGAATAAATATGATGCATTATTGAACTTCGAAGGCACTAAAGAGAGTTGGGGTGAACCGTGGTATATATTTGGAAATATTAGATAATTCAAGATCTATGGAAATGAGTGAAGGAACTCTGGGTTCGATAAGGGAGAGAATTTGGGAGAACTCATTAGAGGCGATGAATGAGAAGGATCTCCCCCTCTGAATGGGAGGAGGTATCTAGGATCTCTATCAACAGAGTCAGGTCATCACAACGAGTCAGTGGAGGAACGAATATAAGTGCCCTACCTAACCTTAGAAGGTATATAATATCTACAACAAATTATATTTATTTCAATATTTTCAATATCATTTATTTGGTATTGATATTAATAAAATAATTTCTATTTCACTATTATGTCATCATTAATGGTAAATATTTAATCTATAAAAATTATAAATAATTTACCATATTGTAAATAAGTATATTATATATATAAATAATATATATATTTTAACACATCACTTATATAAGACAACAATATAAATAATTTTTTAAAAAAAAATTTAATATCACATTTTAAACACTTTATTAATTTAAAAATAATAAATGTCCTAATTTAACACAAGTGGCTAACTAGGGATCATAATTTTAACCTAATTTTAATTTTTGTGGAAAAAATCTAATTTAATGAAATTATGAAATGTTTTAGGGTAATATTATATTATTATAATAATATTTTTATCTTTTATTACTCTATTAACCTTTAACAATGGTAAATAAAATCCAAAAGTTACTATTCATTAAAAATTATTTGGTTCCAATTAGATATTTTTTTCATACTAATATCAAAAATGTATGTTTGTTTTTGTAATTAAATTCATAGAATTAGTAAATTTATGATTAATAAAAATCCTGTAGATGTGGCTTGAAGGTGGGTAAACGAGACGTTTAAAAGTTTGATAAAATTATATATCTAATTCTATTATAAAATGAATCCAATGAACTATATTGGACGAATATTTTTATTACTTATCTATCGTGATAATAAAATATATTTATAGTAACATACTTATTTTAATGAAGTTAGTTTTTATCAAAAATATATTATTTCACACTATTCATCAAAAATTGAAACCTTTTACAGAAATACCAAAAAAGTTCCCGACGCTAATTTCAATGTTACGAATTTAAAAATATGGTTTATTTTAAAAAAAATTATAAATTTCAAAAAATTTATAAAACTATTCATAAAATATTTTTAAATGTTAATTTAATAGGTCATGGTGTTCTCAAACATGGTGTTGCGTGCAACGTAAGAAATTAGATTATTTAAAAATAATCCTACTGTGGAAGATTGTGTGTTACATTCTTTCCTCTTTAAAATAATTTAACCCTAAAAATATTAAGAATATCATGTTAAAAAAATTTGGGTGGATCTTCAGCATATGTTCATTAGTTTCCCATATGGCCTCTTCCATTTTATGGTTTCTCAAAAGAACTTTTACCTGACGAGTCATCCAATTTCCCAACACTTTTTCTGTAGTGTTTATAGTTTTGATATGCACTGCAAATTATGAATGATTGGATTCCGGTTATATATTATCATAGGTGATTAGATGTATTGGGTGTAGCATTTATTTATTTAATAGTGATATATGGAACACATAATGATCATTGGATTGATTGGGCATCATTTCAAAATAGAAATCTATAACTCCAATTCGGTCAAGAATTTCAAAAGGCTTGATATACCTAGGACTTAATTTAATCTTCTTACTGAATCATATGAAACCCTTCCAGGGATATACATTTATGAAAACATAATATCTATCACCAAATTCAAAATAGTACCATCAACTATTGATATATCTCTTTTCCCAACAATGAGTTGATTTTATGTGATTCTAAATTGTATTTTCCATTTTTAATTTCCACAATAGTTTTTCTTCCTACGTGTTTTCATTCACTAATATAATACCAAAAAATCGGTTAAGGAATTCTCATTCCATATAATGCTTCATTTGGTGTTATCTGACTTCTTCAATGGGAGATCCTTTTATAGTAAGATTCAAGTAGAGGTAAAAATCATTCCCATATACCTTAAAAGTCATGTGATAAAGATCTCAACATGTCTTCAAAATATTGAATAGTCAATTTTTATTGTCCAACTATTTTTAGGGTGGAAGGAACTTCTCAAAAGAAGTTCAATATCTAGGAACATCTAACGAATTTTCTATAATCTTGATCTAAAATAAAGATTATGGTGACAAAAAATAAATAGGGGTAAACAATAAAGTCTTAAAAATTAATCAATATATAATACTGCTAAATTTTAATGTGGTAAATATTCTCTTATAGGATGAAAATGTGGTTATTTGTTAAGATGATTGACAATAAACCATCTCACATCATTTATTCTAAGAGTCATTGGTAGCCCTATGAAAATGTTTGTGGAAATATCATCCCATTTCCATACATGTTTAAGAATAAGTTTCAGGACTCTACTGGGATGTTTTCTTCTAGCCATAACTTGTTGGATAACCATAAATCTTGACACATAATCAAAAATATCCATTTTCATGTTCCCCCAAAAAATAATTTCCATAAAATCATTATAAATATTACTTCCACTTGGGTGTATAGGGAAATTCGAGCTATAACAATCATCTAATGATTCCCTTATTACCTCATGTATAGAGGGAACACAAAGCCTCTTTCCAAATTTTGAAATGTTATATTAAAAAACACTATCAATCAATCTATCATCATTCACAAAATTAATTTTATTTTAAATCTCATCATCATCAAAATGATAAATTTTTACCCTTTCTAATAATGATGGTTTGGAAACTATTTAAAATGTAGTGATGTTTCATAATCCATTATTAATCCCTTATCTATATTTTCTTGATCCATGAACATAGGATCATTTTTAACTCTCAATTTGTTTGTTACTCTATGGTTTTTTCTACTCAATTCATTTACCACCTTATTTTCCATCACACGGTGGTACTGTATTTTTCAATCATAATAATTGAGTATATTAATCCATATCTATTGTCTCATGATGAGTCTTTTCTATGAGAAAATATATTTCAAACCCTTGTGATAACTATATTTCTCAAATAATTCACCATAGATATAGTTCCTCTATATCCTCATATAAAAAATTACTACAGCTTACTCAAGGTCAAGATTTTAGTATTTCTATTCATGATTTTTTTATTTCCTTGATTTATTAGCAATTACCCTATCATTTTTTAGAAGGACACAACCAAGTCCTTTCCTTGATGGATCACTATAAATTCAAAAAACATCATTCCCAGATGGTAAAGACAAGATAGGTCCACTGAGTAATCTCCTCTTCAATTATTCAAAACATTATTCACAGAATTATTTTTCGAAATGAATTTAACCACTTTACGTGTGATCATGGTTAATGTGGTTTCCAATTGGGAATATTTTTGGAAAAAAAATTAGAGTAGAATTCTAAACCAATAAAACCGCATAAATTAGATATACTCATCAGGTTTTTAAATTCATGGATTTCTATTTTATTTACAGGTTCATTAGAGATTCCATATTTGGAGACAATAAGGCCATGAAAATAAATTTCATGATGCCAGAATTCACAATTGATTATATTCACATATATTTCATTCCCTATAAGGGATTTTAGTATTATTCAAAAGTGGTACTCAAGGTCTTCATAGCTATTAATTTATACCAAGATATCATAAATAAATAGTATAAAAATCAATCAAGATATTCCTTGAATACTTATTTTATTAGATATATAAAATTAGAGGGTTAATTAGTCAATCCATAGGGAAATACAATAAATTTGTAATGAACATACCTCATTCAGAATATTGTATTTAAATATCTTACTTTTTATAAAAATAATTGATGATATCCAAAATGAGGGTCCATCTTTGAAAAATATTGAGCTTCATGAATTCGATCAAAAAAATTATTAATGCGAGTCATATAAACCTTTTTTCTGTATTTTAATAGCATTGATTTTTCAATAGTCAATTTATTGCCTCATTGATGTATCATTTTCCTAAAAAAATGAATAGGTGCACCAAATGAAGAAACAGTACAGAGAATAAATCCATTATTAATCAACTCATATTTTTGTCTTTTAATCTCTTCTAATTCCACAATGTTAATTCTATATGGATATATTTTATTGGACATGAACTAGGGATTAAATCAATAGTAAAATCAACTTCTCGATCTAGTGAATGTTAGTGTAAATCCTCTATAAATTCATAATTATATTCTCATACAATAGGTACATCATCAATTTTAATATTTCTTTCTTCATACCTATATTTCATTTCCACTTTATCCAAAATAATATCATTTAGTAAAGCTGTCATGGGTGGGTTTTGGTAAGAATTTTGTGGTGATGTTTCTTTTCTAAATATAAAAAATTCTATATTTTCCTCATAAATCAAAAAATTATTCTTCTTAAAATAATTTTTAGCATCATATTATTATATCCAATCCACGAAATTTATTATATAATATTTGAACATTCGAATGATGATAATGCTAGAAAATAAGGAACATTTATATTTCCTAATGGGAACTGCCTACCTCTTATTTTTTTCATGAGGGTTTTCTTCGGGGGTTTAAATAAAAACTCCCTTGTTTATATGAATTGAAAATATATAATTATTATAGGAAAATGGGAATATATAATGTAATGAAAGGATGTACAATCAAATAATTATTTGGATAATATTTATGAAACGATTAATGTACCTTTCACCTCATCAGTAGAAACTTGAACCTTAGCAGTGGTGATGGAAAAAGATTTGGATTTCCATCTTGTCCTTTTTTGGGGAATGTTTCTTTGATTATTAGGAAAATAATCTACAAAATGTCCCATTTCTTTACAAATTTATTGTAAAAAATTTACAGCTTCATTCTTTCCACTAAAATTATGATCTAGGTGGACTTTTCCTCCACACTTGTAGCAATATACCATCTTCTTTTGGATTGTACTAGTGTGTTTCTTACCTAAATTATTATTGGTTCTAATGTTAGTGTTTCCCTTCTTCCACTTATTTTCTTTTCTGTACTATTTAATGACTATCATCTTCTAATGATTTACCTTAAATTCATAAGACTTATATAATTTTCTTCTGTCATGATAGAACATAATACTATATCTTTATATGATCCGAAATATTTTGAGAACAATTCATGTCAGAGGAATGGTTTTAACCCATAAAATAATTAATAAATTTTACTTCTTGGATTACTTATGTAGTATGCAACATTTTTTTCTCACCATGTGAAGTGAAATTCACAATTTTCAACATTTTGATCCTCATTCCTCAGACTTAGAAATTTCCTCTCCAAATCCTCGAGTAGATAATAGGGAACATGTTTTTCATGGAAGAGTTATTGAAATTACCTCCATTCTATATTTGATCAATCTTTATCCTCCTTCATGTCTTGAAGAATATACACCATTGACTGACCTCTCCTAGTAGATGATAGACTTCCCCAAAAACATTTTTTATTTCATTTCTCCTCAAATCATAAAATATTTTCTTTAAGGAACATGCCCCTCCTCTACCACAATAGAATTTGTAGTACCATTAAATGTTAGAGGTTGTTTCGTCAGGAAACAATATAACATTATTCCTCCGTGTTGTACATCAAGATTCATTATATGTGTATGGTGCTTATTCATATCCTCAATCCGCACTCTCTTTATAGTTATATGTTGTTCAACACCTATACTATCACAATCACCACTCTCATTATCTTGGAGAGGAGGGAAATATCTACATGGATTACATGAATTTATATAGTTTCTATTCCTTCCACTAAGTTCCATTTATTAACAATGGAATACAGTAGGTTAGATTATGAATCATAATGCATTATTCAAAACTAGTAAAATACTGAACATAATTTGAAACAATTATGAATATCTAATCCATATTCATAAAAAATGGTTTCTTTGGATATATATTTAATCATAAATAATTCATAATGGTTTGTAAAGGAAATTTGAATTTTCCTAAGAATATCCCATAAGAGTGTCAAACTAGTTCTGCAGTAAGGCGTATTGTCCTGCACCAAGTAACCCTAAGTTAACCCCGGAACACTATTTAAGTTATTACAATTAGGAACAACTATGCCAGAACCAAATCCTCTTTTAGAATCTTAAAAGGGGTGTATTTTCAAGGAATACGCACATTGTCACTAAATTATGAAAATTTTAGGATATTCTTATATATTTATCCTCAGAGTATATCTTATGGAAATGTTCTGTAATCATAGTTTTTATAAATACAGTTTCCATGTGTTATATTAAACTACCTCTAATACAAACTATAATTCCCCACCACCATTTTCTAAGAGTCAGTGTAGTATTTTTTTACATTTTCATGATTATGAGAAATAATGTCCCGATAGACATTTTAGATTAGTAGCCTTAAAAAATTGGATACAGACAAAAGTTATACATTTCATCATGAAATGAAAAACAACACAATTTCTTCTTTGAAAACACTCATATTCTATAGAATATATTTGATGTTCATCCATAATATACATTTTACCATCCTAAGGAAAACTGAAACAAAAAATGGGTTACATCAAATGCTCAGTATGCGTAAACAATATAGTTGAAGCTATAATAAAAAAGAATAAACTTATAAAAAATGTATAAAACTCAAACACAATAATTTTAAACATAATATTTATCAAAATATGGAATTAATAAATCCAATAATTCCATTTAAACATTCACATTGATATTATACTATTCGAATAATAACATGTAATATCAATAATTAATCACATAATATAGAAATTCATAATGTCGGACATCATAACCATAGATCACTTCCTCATACCAGGACCATAAATAACCATATCATCATGGCCTCATTTAAATAAACTAGTTTTTCTCCTGAGAAATACTGATTCATCGAGGGGATATAGTGGTTCGCTTCCAACACTTACTAGGTCCAATGCATTCCTCTTATGAAATTGGTAAAACCTGACCAACTTAAATATTTTTATTAAAACTAGTATATGAAATGTTAATACATTAACCATAAAGCATGAATTATATAAAAATAGAACATAAAATATCAAATATATTATAAAACATAAATACAATATAGAATATTTTATGATAATATATTAACCTCAGTTAAGCATAAAATCCAATAAACGATTTTTTCATGGATAGATATAATCTAATAAAATCCATTAAAATTATTTGAGATAAATGTCCCCCTTTTACATTGAATTTATTTAAATGTCATGAAATTATAAAAGAAAATATTTCTTATGAAAGTAAAATTATATTATTTTATGGAAATCATACAAATGTTAAGGATTAATAATAGTATAAAATAACCCCTCACACTATATAATTTAAAAAACATTCTTTCATTATTTTGTGAAAAAAATCATTAAGTACCTTAGAAAATGATAGAATGATTACTTTCAAAACATTTTATAAAAATTCAATCATGTGTGAAAATGAATTTTAATAAAATTTAATGATTTTTTTAAATATAGTTTTAATAATCATGGATATGGATGCTTAATTTGTGCTAGTAGATAATTATTTATAGACATCCTTGGATAATAATGAGATTGTGAAATTGACCCATAAAATGTACTTTAATTTTGTAGATGGTGAATTAAACTACTATATAAAGGTTAAAAATCTTATTAAATTATTCCAAAAAAATTATCCATATTTATGATATCATATAAGATCCTCATTTATCATTTTGTTAATAATAATTTTGCATTAACATCGTTTTAATGATAACTTATTATTTTTCCTCTGAATGTTTTGTTGGGTAAGTCATGTTTTTTATGAATATAATGTATTTTAATCATAAATAAAATGATATATTTTTTATAATCCTTATTTTTTTACATCTTATAAATTTAATAATCACTCTTTATTGGTTAATTTATATAATTAATCTCAACGTATTGTGGAGAAGGTAGGTTATACGTACACAGTTGTGACAATATCATTCACTTGATGGTTAAATGATATGTAATTAGATGGGGAATTAATTGTAAATAATAATTATAAATTAATAATACTTATTTATATCAACTATAATCATCATAATACCTATCAATATATTATATTATTGAATAAATAATTACATCATAATGTGGAGACAATTAGCAATGTGTAGGCACGCATGCTGATATTGTTATTTGTAGAATGGATAAAAAGAGGAATTTGGTTCTCCCATTATAATAATAAAATATTGTAATATATATTATAGTTTTTTATTACTTTATTATGGAGACAACATAGATGGAGGAAGAAGATGATGAAAAGAAATTGAATGGAGTTGGTAAAACAATTACCTCTTCGTTGAGCGGGTTTTATTTATTTTCACAAAATGAATGCATAGGATGGATTTCTACAAAAACAAAATTCCCTAGTTGACTTGAGGGAGGTTTTTTAGAGAATTGAAAAGGTTTTGGGTGGTCTAAAGGGATTTATTGTTGTGAATAAAGGACAAGGGGAGGTTCCCTTTTATAATAGAGGGGATGGGCACTTTAGGTAACTACAAAACTAGTAATTTATTATAATTTTTTTCAGTTTAAAATAGATCCAATATGATTTATTTATAGGTTATTATGAGTGTGGGTCGTATTACTCCAATGAAATTTTATTTATTAATGTTTAGGTCAAAAAAACATTATCATTTGGATTTAACAATTAGTTAAACAATTTAACACTTACTATGTTTACTTCTCCTTTTATAATATATTGTTAATGTAGTTACTATAAAATGATAAAAGAACCCCAATAGGATGATTTTTGACTTATTTAAAACTATCCATGTTATTTGGATGATAATGATTTTTGTCAAATTTTATAACATTTAATTAAATATTATTTATTTTAAAGTATCATTTATGCCAATTTTGATACTAATCAATATTTTTATATTTATAAATACAAAACAAACATGATAACATCATAAAAATAATTCCAATATGTCACTAAAATGTTTTTCTAACTATAAAATTCTGTTATTACATTAATTGAGTAAAATTATATTTATTTTAATATTTTTAATATCATTTATTATGTATTTCTATTAATAAAATAATTTCTCTTTCAATATTGTGTCATTATTATTGGTAAATATTTAGTCTCTAAAAATTATAAATAAATAACTAGGATATAAGTAATAATTTTATATTTCTAAAGAATATTTATGGTCTACCACACCACTTATATAACATAATATTAAAAAGTATATACTTATTAATATTTAAATATGACATTTTTATCATTTCTTAATAAAAATATTATAGAAGTCCTTTTCTAAAACAAGTTGCTTCAAAAGGATTATATTTTCAACCTAATAATATTTTTCGGTTAAATAAATCATGTCTAATGAAATTAAGATAAGTTCAGGGTAATAAAATATTATTATAATATTATTTTTTCATTTAATTACAATATTTACCTTTAATCAGGGAATATAATTTCCAAAATATTCTATTAATTTTTTTTATCCTATCAGACTAGATTTTTTACATTTATTACTACCATGTATGTCTATTTTTCAAAATTGAATTCATCTAAGCAATAAAATTTAATTTTATGCAAATCCCGTAGATATGGCTAGAATTATGGTAAAAGACAATTAAAGAATTAAATAAATTATTCTATCTAACTCTTTAAAAATAATTATAATGAACTATAGTGGATTTATTTATGTATTATTTATCTATTGTGACATTAAAATAAATTTAGAGTAAAATAATTATTTAAATGAAAAAGTCAGTTTTAAACCACAATGCAATATTTTTCACTATTCATCCAAAATTGAAACTTTTCCAAAATATATTACAAATTAACCATTTTCTAATATTGATGTTATAATTTCAAAAACTAAGTCTATTTTGAATAACAAAATTTATAAATTTCATGATTTGGTTAATACTAATCAGACCTTATTTTTTGAACAACTAGCTTGATAGGTCATTGTGCGCATGAACTCAATGTTGCATGCAACAACATTTAATAAATTATTTAACAAGAAGAATATTGTGGAATCTTGGGGTGCTACATAGAATAAATTAATATGTTTGACATTATTGAATGAATAATTGCCATACCTATCACTATATCATTCTCTGGGACCAACTAATTGGTAGTGATAACATATTCCCTTCCTTGCTTCCTTGGATGTTATTGTTGATTTCCTCCAACTACACTGAGTATAGGGAAATGGTTTTTAAAATTACAATGTTACTTTTAGATGAAACATTAAAATACTAGACAAGAATTGACATTACCCTTCCATTTTCCTTCCAAATTAGTAGGATTATTATTGTCCTTTTGGATTTTATTAGCCATATGAGCATCTATACCACATTTGAAAAACATATAGGTTCCATTTAAAAAGACTCCATGATGCTTAATCAAACATATTTGAAAGGTGGGATGTTGTTAATTATTTCAATTAATGAATTTATCACACATGCTAGAATCTATTTTCCACATTTATTAACTGGGTCCTTGAGACCACCAAGAGTCTATAATATCCATTTTATCTTTAAGGGAACAACAGACAATCTCTTCATAACATTCAAATACTTTAATTTCCAAAGATTTTCATTGGCTCATATTTATTCTATTATATTAGTGAACCACCATGAATTTTGTTTCCTAGAAAAATCTAAAGGCATATCTTGCATGACTTGTGATGTTTTCTTCATATGCCCTGATAGAATCATCTTTCTTTTTCATTAGTTTGAGAAATTTCATTTCAATATTTATATCTGGGGTTTGGGTAAATACTTATTTTTAAAAAAATTATTGTAATCTTATCCTCTCATGGAATATATTTCCACATTGAAATTTGTATTATTGAGTATTTTCCACCACTGATCTACTTCCCCATCAAAATGATATACTACAAGCACAACTTTCTCTTCTTTTGAGCTCTAGGGAACATAAAATATCTTTTCAATAGAGTCAACCCACTTGTAACTTCCCAAAGTTTAATCAATGGAAATTCCATTCTTATAGTTATGTCATATAATCACACGAAATCACAACACAATGAGCTACTAAGTATTATGTGACCTTTAAACATAATATTGTCACTTCTGTGATCCCAATTTCAAAAATCTAACATAAATAGTTGTGTTCAAGGTGATTTTTAGGTTCTGATGGAATAAACTTTTTTTAGTGAATAGTTACCTACACTTATGAATTGTAACCAACCCTTAGGATTAGTAATATGACCCTTATGAATAGTAAATTGTTCAAAAGAAAAATAAACTCACCCATGAATGTATAAATAAAATTTATTCATCTTATAAGTAATAATATGACCATAGTAAAAGTATTGGAATTTTATGAAGTCAATAATAATTAATTAAAATTATTTATTTAATTTAAAATATACATTATTTTCCTACATGGTGTTATTTAATAAACAATTTTATGTCTTATGGTTTTAAGATAATTTTATTTGAACTTATAGATTTTTTGATAGCATTATAAAATTAGTTATCGTATCAAAATGTTTTTTAAGTGAATTATGATTTTAATAAAAATTTAAATTAATCATATTTATAAAACTATTTTATAAATTTGTTTTCATTTTTGAGTCTAAACCTATAAAAATGGTTGGGATGAATTTTTGGCATTTTTCTAAAATACATGAATTTTTTCTGAATAAACAAATATTATAATTTATGATAAATGCTAAATAAATTATTTTTTGCATTTTTCTTGAGTGATGGATGATGTAAATGGAAATTTGGAGGAACTAAAATTCAAATATTACTATTTTTGTCAAAATAAAAATAAAAATTTCTTTTTTTGAGAAAAATAAAAAAATAATAAATATAGTTATGTGAAAACACTCTTGTCCTCCACTATAAAAACCTCCCTCCCCCCCTCTTATATTCACTCCTCTCAAGCCTTGTGCATTAACTAAATTCTAATTAAATATATCCCCATGATCCTCCCCCATTTCCATCATCCCATGGTCCCATTCAATGACCAAATCCTCTCCCCTTAAGAGGCTCTCAAGGAAGTTTAATTCCAGATGTGAATTCCTATGTTCAATTCATTTACTTTGTTTTCAAGTCCATTGTTTCCTTTAATATAATTACGTAACCTCATAAAAAGGATAATAAAAATACAATACCTTAAATTTACTATAATTTCATAATGATAAGGGAAAAGTTTATTATCATCTATCTTTTACCCTTCTTTTATACTAGATAAAAAACGCCGTTTGTGATATGTTAATTTACCACATTCAAGGATGATTGGTTTTCAATTTCGATTACTGTACACAATTATGGTCATGAAATAATTATTATGGTTGAACTAGAAACTAATATATGTATTATCGATAATCAATGGTTATTTAATATTTTTGTACACATGGTTTTTATTTATGAATGAAAATGTGTTTGTTGTGATCAAATACCGCTAATTAACCCAAAAGGTTATCACAAATGTTGTAAATAATGTTTCATACTAACTCCAAGTAACCAAATGATATTAAAAACCATGAATCCCCATGGATTATCAATAATAAAATATTACTCTAATTTTATATGACCATGGTCATTTTATATGATTATCCATTCATATATATAAGTAAACTGATCATGAAGCAAACAGACCCATACAATGAAATTAATCCTTATAACAAATCAAAACGGTTATGAATGAACTCAAAAAGGTTATAATAAACCAATTAAATGTAAAAAAATTTCTTGATTTATTGATTAATGATTCTAGAATGATTATTCATGTCATTAATATATTGGGGAGAACACCATCATACTTAATGTAATGGATTCTACCCAAACCTCCATTATTCATTTATATTGATCTATCATTATTTTTTTCCAAATGAAGTTATATTTAAATTTTTTATTTACATATTATAAATGTTTTTAAATACTCCAAAATCATATACAATGGACCATTCATCTTTCTCTTTCAGGGAAATAATATTGTTTAACTCATTCCCTTATCAATACATCCTGATACACAAACCAGTTTTAAGGGAATTTCCTGAGTTCTTACCCAATTTTATGTGAACTCTATAATCTATTTTGAGCCACAATTGTTTTTTTAATAAATCTTACATTTAGAAAAACATTACTGATAAACCTATTTTTTTATAAAAAATATTATTCACTTTTCATTTTTAAACAATCTTCATTATTTTCCTTAAAACCGTACTAAAATGTTTTAATCATA
Organism: Viscum album; assembly: GCA_963277665.1. Taxonomy (NCBI): domain Eukaryota; kingdom Viridiplantae; phylum Streptophyta; class Magnoliopsida; order Santalales; family Viscaceae; genus Viscum; species Viscum album. The sequence continues at coordinate 515,318,011 of OY728145.1, forward strand.
AAATTTCATAAATACTCTTCTTAAATATTGTCACTTGTGTTTGAAATCACATATCATGATATATACATATTATTCCTTTTAAATATCCATTTATGTTTTATTTATTTTCTTCATGGAAACATGTATCATATTCCCATCTATTATGTTTTTGGATATGATTATGATACCAATTTCCTTCCATGGGTACCCTCGTGTTTATGTATGATCAATTTTGTATTATTATATATGTGGAATAAATATTCAGGAACATTTTATGATGGGTCTTACCATATATAACTACAATGAATTGGGTATATTTGATTATCATGAGATGTTATGCATAACGGTCTTGACTGTTTGCCATTGATGTGTGCTACCATGTGTAACGGTCTTGGTGTTTAACCTTCACTTCTGCACCTTTAACTGAAATGAGCCCTGACTCATGCTAAGTAATGTTTTTTATTTATTCCACATTACCATGACTCTGTGTTTTTATTATTCCATGATTATATGTTATGATTCCATAAATTCTATTCCTTTTATAATATTATTTCATTCCTTAAAATTCATTTAACAAATCTCTTTATGAAGATTAAATAAATATATGTTTTTCTTAGTCCCATGTTTTCAGTTTTATGTACCAAGTCATCAAAGACAAATGCCTTTACGATAAATTTCTTGTACTAGGTTGTTTTATCATGCTCAAAATTGTGTAATGATATGTGTAAAAGGTTAGGGTCTCTATAGTTGGTATCAAATGAATGGTCTATTTATTTTAGATATTAGTAATAGTGAAATATAGTATGAACCGTATTGTTGAGACTAAGTATAATAAATCATCTTAAAATTTTGGTCAGTATAGAGTAAGTGGATAATCAAAAAAATACATCTTTTCCTGGATACAAACAAGTAGAGGTGATTCTTGCATAGATGTATCTTGGGCTAAAGCTTGAGAACACCATACTGATCTAGACATTAATGGGAACTGGTTTATGAAAATGGGCACTACTGCACTCTTGTTTTGACACTCCCTGGTGATATGCTTTGGTAAATTCATAAAATTTGTATAAACTATTAATAAGGAACAAAAAATAAAGAATCCCAAAATAATATATGTTAGGAAACAAAACATAGATAAACTTGATTTAATCCTAGGCAATTACATGTTCTGATATACTTTTCCTCTATGATTTTATACCGTTATTTTTAATGATTCTTTTTTATACTAGTTTTCTATTTATTCATGGACTCTAATTGTACGTTACTTTTCTTAGTTAATGGTGGGAAAAAAGGAACACATGGAAACAGTCAATGTGAGATGGAATGTGAATATTTCCTTAAAGATATGTCAAATATTATGGGAAGTTGTTATCAATCAATCATTACCATACTTGGTCATCAGGCTCAAGTTATGCATAATAACATGAATAATGTAGAAAACTCTCCCCCACCAAGAAACAAGAATGTTGTCATTGAATCCTTCATGCAGAAAAAGCCTCCCATATTTAGTGGATCTTATGATCCCCTCCTCATGGAATAGGGAATTAACTCAATTGTAATGATTTTATTTGTACTCCAGTGATCAAAAGAATAGAATTTCGTGATAGCAGTCTATCATTTTGATGGTGAATCTGCTTAGGGTTGTACAATAATCAAGAATACGATGTCCCAAGAGGAAATTGATTCCATATATTTAGAGTAATTAAAGAAAAAAATTCAATAAATATTTTCCCCAACCCCTCCATCTCATGATGGAAAGTGAGTTCCTTGGACTCAAGTAGAAGGAAGATGAGTCCATTGGGGCATATGCAGCAAACTTCAAAAGGCATGAAAGATACAACTTCATCTTTGTTATGAACATCAAAATCAATGTTGATCTCTTATTTAGGGGACTAAAACCATTTATATAAAAATCATCAGTGATTTGATACATTGAAAGTTATGAGGAGATTTTCCACAGTGCCCTAAAGGATGATTTTGAGATCAAAGACTCTCAGAAGTCTCATGGGCCTGGTGATATAAACCATATTGTGATGTCTAATATGGGTGGTTCAAAAAATAAATCCCATGATGGAAAGATGATAAAAAATCCCAAATATTAAAATTGTGGGAATAAGAATCCTGTGAACTGTCTTAAGGGAACTAGGAATTGTTTTAAATATCTAAAGACGATAAATCATGAAAGGAATTAATAAAGGGATATTAATAATCACAATAATGTGGAAGAATAAAGGAAGGTTCTATTCAACACTCATCCTATATTGAATTTTTTCAACTATGAGGATCATAAGAATTATGAGACCAACTTTCCTAAGCCAAGGGTATTTTGAGGAAATCAACAAAAACCTCCATGAAAACAAGAAAGGTATAATGAAATCACTACTAATGTGGTGGATCCAGAAAATGATGTGGTAACATGTACACTAGTTATTCATTATATAATAGTGAACATACTGTTTGATTCTAGTTCTAATCATTCTTTCATATCTTTCATGTTTAGTAGAGCTCTACATTCACCAGCTCAAAATTAGAAGGATATGTTATCTATGAGAATAGAGAAAGGGGAAATTTTTTTGTCCTTGGATTATAACTCCTCCATATTAATGTTTTTTGGATTGAACCACCCAAAAAATATCATTTTTCCTTTAGTGGAGTTTGATGTTATCTCAAGCATAGATGGGCAGTCCTTATAAAATTCGAACATTAACATCCAGTAAAGGGTGATCACTCTTCACATCCCAAAACATCCTCCAATTTGTTACAAGTGTAATTTGGAAGATGAATCCCATAAAGAATAATTATCTCATGTGTAGATATTATTTTGTTATGACAAATCATCTTTATCTCAAATGATTGAGACAAGGAAGATGATACTTCATGCAAATCTGTGTATCATGTGGGATTAAACTATTGTACACCCTGAAGAGTTTCTTGGTCTTCCTCCTGATCGATAGGTTGCATTAATAATTGAAATTATTCCTAGATCTCAACCTATATAAAAGACACCTTATATAATGGAAACCGTAGACCTAGACGAGCTGAATAATTAGTAAATAGTGAATTTGGGGAAGGGTTTTATACACCCGATTTCTTCCACATGGAATGTGCTAGTCCTCTTCATCAAGAAGAATGATGAATCGATGAGCCACTACATTTATTATTGTGTGCTCAATAAAATCATGGTAAAGAAAATTTATCCCTTGTAATAGATATATAAGTTGTTTGACCTACTTCATGGGGAAAGTAATATCTCTAAGGAGGACCTTCATTTGTGATATCACCAATTAATGGTGAGAAAGATTGATATCCTCTGACTTCCTTTCAAACGAGGTTTGGAAACATTGAATTCCTAGAGAATCCCTCCATAATTACTAATCCTCCCTCAATATTCATTGATTTAATGAATAATGTCTTTATAAATTACCATATCAATTTTTTAGTAGTCTTTATTGATGATATTTTGATATACTCAAAGAGAAAGGATGAACAAAAGGAGCATTTGAATTTTGTGAAAAATACTTTTTGAATAGATAATCTATATGAAAAGTAAAATAAATGTGGTTTCTGGATGGAGGAATTATCATTCCTCAACAATGTAATCACCGAAAAAGGGATATTTTTAATCCCTTCCATGAAAAAAATAAAATAATATCCCTAGCCAACATCTGTAATGGAGATCGATAGCTTTCTGGGTCTAGCTGGGTATTATCAATGATTTGTGATGATATTCTAACTATTTCTAAACCCAATAACCATGATTACTTTTAAGGGAGTGGTGTATCTCTAGACTCAATAATGTGAAGACTGTTTTATGGAGTTTAAAAAGTGTTTTATCACTACTCCAGTACTCACACTCCCAAAAAGTGGATATCTTTTCTTGGTGTACAATGATGCTTCAAAGAAGGGCTTAGGTTGTGTGTCAATCCAAAATTATATATTGATATCCTACGACACTCGGTTTATGAAAATCTATGAGAAATAATATCATGTCAATTATTTAGAGTTGGCAGTTGTGATCATTAAAATAAAAATTAAGAGGCATTATCTATGTTGGTATAAGTGTGAGATATATACTGGTGACAAGAGTCTCAAATATATATTCACATGGAAAGAGAAAAACATGCACCAGTGATTATTGATAGATCTAATCAAGGATTATGACTACTCAATACACTACTATCCTAGTACAAAAAATAAGGAGGTATAAACATTAAATAGAAAGGACTCTTCATCTCTATCAATGATTAGAATTGAGAGGGATCCAATATTCGTGGTTTTTCATAGGATGAACATGGTAATTATTATGTGAGGAACCTCATAAAACATTTCACAAATTTCATCACATCTATCCCTCGTGGAGAAAATAAAGTATTATCTAATAAAAGATGTGAATATTCTGAAAATGGTGGGAGCATTTAGAAATGGGAAATCCATTGAGTTCAAGATTAATGTGGAAGGAGGTGTAAGAATTGTGTCATGATTATGTGTACTATTCAATTCAGAGATGAAAAAAGATCATTTAAATTACTCACATAGCACAACCATCTCTATTCACCTAGGGAGCACAATGATTTATCATGATCTCTAAGAAACTGTATGGTTTAAAAATATTAATAACTATATCACTGAATAGACATCAATGATCCTGGCATGTGAGCTAGTGAAGGCTGAGAAGAAAATTATAAAGTGGATGATGTACCCACTACCATTACCAACATGTAATTGGTTACACATTACCATGGACTTTTCCACTAGACATCCAGGGAAATATGGAGGAAACACTTCTATATGTGTCATTGTAGATCATATTACAATGATAGATCATTTTTCTGAAATTCTGGAGGACTTACAATTGGATCAACATTCACTGATATATATATAAATGAAGTGATAATGATTAATGGAGTTCCAATTTCAATTGTTTTATATAGGGATATAATATTCACTTTTATGTTGTAGAAAAACCTCCATGATGCTCTATGCACTGAACTGAACATCATTACGGCTTATCATCCTCAAACTAGTGTCCAATCTGAGTGAACTATTTATACACAAGAAGACATTTTGAGGGTTGGTAATATGGACTTCAATAGAGGATGGGACCAACATCTTCCACTGGTTGAATTCCCCTACCACAATAGTTTCCACTCATGCATTCTAATGGAACCATATGGATCCCTTTATGGTAAAAGGTGGACTACATCAGCGTGTTGGTATAATGTTAGTGAGTATAATCTTATTGGATCTTATGTTGTCGAAAAATGATCGATAAGGTGAAAACCATTCAACAAAACATCAAGGAAGACCATGTTTGGAAAAAGGGTTATGTAGCCAATCGTCGACGAGACCTTGAGTTAAAAGTTTTAGACATGGAATTCCTCCATATATTTCTATGGATGAAGGTCATGATGATTGGGGAAAAAAGGAAAGGTATGTCCAAGGTACATCTGCCCCTTTGATATTCTTGATATTGTTGGAGCTGAGGCCTATAGACTAACACTTCCACCTACCATATCTAAAGTGCATGATTTATTCCATGTATCCCTCATATGAAAGTACATACTTGATCCTTCACATGTACTCTCTTCAGAGGTGGTACAATTAGGGAAGGATTATTTTTATGAGGAGCAAAAAGTGAAGATCATTGATCGTAGAGATAACGTTCTACTTTACAAGACTAATCACATAGTCAATGTACTATGGCAGAACCATATGTACAATGACAAATCATGGGAAATGGATGAGGAAATGATAAAAATGTACCCACACCTTTTTATGGATTTGAATGTAAAATGAAAATTTTAAGGACAAATTTCATAAGGGATGAAGAATGTATTGACACAATGTTTAATCAATGAAAATCACCTTCTTATAATTATGGCATATAATGTCATGAAATCACAAAAAGTTAACTACTAAGTACTATCCGAACTTTATAAATAATGTGGTCACTTCTGTGATTTGAATTTCAAAAATCTGACAAATACAATGGTGTTCAGGTTGAATTTAGTGTCAGATGGAACAAAATGTCTTTAGTTAATAGTAACATAACCTTATGAATGGTAACCTATCCTTATGAATATTAATATTATCTTTATAAATAGTAATTTATCCAAAATAATATTAAGCACGCCCATGAATATATAAATAAAATTTAGGCATCTTATAGGTAATAATATGACCTTAGTAAATGTAATGGTATTTTTTAAGACATAAATAATTAATTGCAATTATTTGTTTAATTTAAAAGAAAATTGATTTTCCTAAAAATTTTTCATAAATTAAAAATTTTATGTTTTCTGCTTTAAAAATACATTTATAAGACCTTAAGCAATTTCTGAATGCATTATAAAAGTAGTTAATGTTTTAAAATTATTATTTTCCAATTAAATTATGATTTTAATTGAAACATGAATTAATGATCATTATAAAAATATTTTTGAAAAATTGATTTCATTTTTGGATTCTAGATGTTGATAAATGGTTGGGGTGATTTTTTTTATTTTCGTAAAATATTAGATTTCATAGTGAATAGTAAAATACAATAAGTTATAATAAATTATATATAAATTAATTTTGGCATCATGCTTCAGTTATGGATGATGTAAATGAAATTTGGTACAATCACACATACACATATTACTATTTGATGTCATAAGAATCATTACTGTTGATTGAAATAGTAAAATTAATAAATAATATATAAAATATTCGGAAAACCCTCCTGTCCTCCACTATAAATGCCACCATCACCCATCTTCTAATCACTCCACTAAAACCTTGTTCCTTGCCGAAATTATACTAAAATATCTCCCCCCACCACATCTATCGACCCCTGGTCTCCAAAAAAGACAAAATTGTCTCCCCTTAAGGGGATTTCAAAAAAGATTAATTCAAGAGGTGAATCCATCTTTTCAATTATTTTAATTTCATTTCAAGTCCTTTTTTTCTTTTCTATCCTTACATCTCCACATAAAAATATTATAAAAAATATATTACCATATTTTTAATAGAATACTTTTATGATAATATAATAATTTATTATCTTCTCTCATATACATTTATTTGTACTAGTAGTAAAAAATGCCATCTGATATGTGTTAATTTACAACATTCAAGGACACTTGGTTTTCAATTTCTATTATGGTATTCAATTATTGTAATGAAACCATTATTATGGTTGAATGAGAATATAATATATTTATTATTTATCATCAATGGTTACGGAATATTTTTGTACACATGGTTTTGATTTATATAACAAAATATGTTCACTCCGATAAAAAACATCAAATTAACCCAAAAGTTTATCACAAATTTTTTATATAATGATTCATATTCACTCCATGTAACCAATTTAAATTTACAAACAAGAAACATTAGGGATGTTCAATAATAAAATATTACTCCAATTCATGACAATCACCCTCATTTTACATGATTATCTGTTCATGAATATAAGTAAACTAATCATGAAACAAAATAACCTGAACAATGAAATTAAACCTCATAAGCAATCCAAATGGTTGTTAATGAACAAAAAAATGTTATACTAAATAAATTACATGTAAAATAGGTTCTGTAAATATTAATTAATGAACATTATTTTAATATTCAGGTCATTAATTTCAAATAGAGAAAACCATTAGACATAAGGTAACTGATTCTAACCAAACATCCATTATTACTTCAGGTTGATCATTCTTTCTTTCTTTATTCAAATGAATATTTCTTTTATTTTTATTTACATATTATAAATTCTTTTTATATGATACAAAATCATGTATCATGGTCAATTAATCTTTATATTTTGGGTATATACATGTTTTTAAATGATTCTATTCTCAATACTTCTCGATAAGAAAACTCGTTTCAAGGGAACTTCTTGAATTATTAATGAATTTAAAGTGAACTATATAATTTGTTTTAATCCACCATTGATTTTATTAAAGAATAAATTTTTCAATTAAATTAATGGATCACTTCTAGCTTTATATAAAATATTATTCCCTTTTCCATTTTAATTACTCTTTAGTATTTTCCTTAAAACCTCACTAAAATATTTTAATGCTAAACACTCTTAAATACCCTTATTAAATAATGTCACTTATTTTTGACATCACATACCATTATATATGACTATTTTACCTAATCAATTTCCATGTATGTTTTAATTCCAATAATTCATGGATACTTGTATGATACACCCATCTATTATTTTTTATGACATGATTATGATACACATTTCACTCCATGGGCACCCTTATGTTTATGTATGATTGATTATGAATGATTCTATATGTGGAAATAATATTAATATACATGCTATGATATATGTTCCATGATAGCACTCAAATTAATAGGATAATGTTGAGTCTCATGATACTTTAGGTGTAACAGTCTTGGTGGTTATATTTGACTCATGCTACCATGTGCAACGGTCTTGGTGGTTTACATGGACTTATGTTCCCCTAAATGAAATTAGCATTGATTCATTCTATGTAATGTTTTATGTTTCATCAAAAATACTATTAATACATTTTTATATGATTACATTTTTATATTTTATTACTCCATATGTACCATAACCTTTTAAATCATTAAGTCATTCCTTTTAACCCATGCGATGAAGCATTATTCTCATACTTATTCCCTTGATGGGAATATATCTCATCTGTTTTTATCATGTTATCCAAATTTTATCCTATGTATATGTATAAGGATCAATAGGGGATGATATATATTTATTAATATTAAATAAATTACTATTTTTTTAGTCTGAAGCCTTTAGTTTTATGGTCCATGTATTACAAGAAACTAGACATTATGATCCTTTGATTTTATTATTATGTCTAATAATGTTCAAAATCATGTAATGTTATGTGTAAAAGGATAGGGTAACAATTCCACTTTTTTTTGAGAATGGGATAAAATGATCCAACAATCATGGGAGGCCATTGCCATGTAAAGGATTGGACAATAACATCACATCTCTTAGGAGAATGGGGGACTTCCACATGATTCATGTTATTATGCATTACTGGAGCTAGTGGATCATGTACTGCCATGATTTTTTGAGCACCTATTCCCATCATATATGATCCTTAAGTATGGAAATAATCACATTACCTATCACAATGACTGGTGGAATGTGTTCTTATATTTCCCACAATTAACTAAGAAAAATAACGTACAATTAGGTGGCTTCAAAACATTGCTAATATGAATAAATAGGAAATTTTAGATATATAATGATAAACTCTTAAAGGAAATGTATATCCAAAATTTTTACTCTATGACTAAATTTAGGTTTTCCATGATCTGTTTCCTAACCAATATTCTTAAGGGATATTTTTATTCACTTAATAATTTTTTGTAACGAACTTATGAATGTACAATAGCCTATACCCTAAGAGTGTCAATCCAGGTGTCGAGGAAGGCTCGTTTTTGTGTAATAAGATACCCCGAGTGAGGACCGGAAATCCTTGTCAGAGTTATTACTCTTAGGTATATCTGTGCTAGAACAAAATCCACTTATAGTATCCATACATGGATGTATTTTCTTGATAACCCACTTACTCTATACTAACCTAAATTTAGGGATTATTTCTTATAAAATTTTTCATCCATATTGTTTTTAAAAAATTTCTCTATTACTAGTATCAAAAAAACGAAACATACCTATCTTGGATACCAATGATAGTGTCCCTATATTTTTTCACATAGTAATACATGAATTTAAACATAATTAAACATTATATTATAGGCTGATGATCATAAAGTTTACCATCTTGGATGACTAGATACATTAAACAGAAAACAAAGAACAATGTAAAACATTTTGTTATTTAATCGTCATAAATATCTCGTGACTCCCATTGAGCCCTTATATAGGCATACATTATCCTTGGGATAAAATAAAAAAAGGTATGAGCTGAAAAGCCTAGTAAGGGAATAAGTATAGGAATAATAGAAGTCATATGTTCTAAAAGTCCTAACATGATGATATAAAGGAATAGAACATGAATAAACATAATGAAGAATAATTTTTTTAACATGGTAGCATATAATAATGTCATGATAGTAATGTGGAAACATCATATAACATGACATAAACATGAGTCAAGGATAAATGACAATACTATATAACATGGTGGAAAAAGTCCCACAATGGAATCAAGTTCACTACCTATACCAATATGATGTATCAAGAGACTAAACATTACCCAATTAATTGGAGTGGTATATGTGTGAAACCATCATAACATTTTCATTAATATGTTTGCCATAAGGAGAAAAAACAAAAGGTTTCCCATAGAATGAAATGGGTATCATAATCAGTCAAAAGACTTATCAAATGAACATATCATAAATTTTTAAGAAGGAATATATTAAAATAATTCTTGGAAGTAAATAAGTGAGATTAGATATATATTATGACTAGTTAGTTCAAAATTGTGTGGATACATGTAAAACTAGTGTTATGAGACTTTAGAAAAAACACATTTTAGTACGGATTAAGGAAGATATTAATGATTCCATAAAACGGTAAAATCATAATTATTCTCATAAAATGATAACTGATCATATATATTTACTCATGATAAAAGATTTAATTTTATAAATATAATAGTGGTTTAAAATATATTATAGTGATTTCGTGAAAATGGGTAAGAATTCAGGATGTTCCGGTAGATTAGGCTTCTATATCAGGAAGAATCGAGTTGAGAACCTTTAAAAATTATGTATATCCCCATGAAATGATGAAAATATCCTGATACATGAGTTTGTAACATATAAAAATTAGTTATAATATTTAAATATAATAATATATAATTTCATTTGAGTAAAAAGGGGGAAATGGTAACCTGAATGAATAATGGAGGTTCTGGTAGAATCAATTAGCTTATGTCTGAAGGTGTTCTTCACTTGGTATTAATGTCATAGATAATAAAATTAGATTAATTAATTTCAAATTAAATAACCCTTTAAAAATATATTTGATTTATTTTAACCTTTTTAAGTTCATTTCTGCCATTTTTATGGGATAATAGGTTCAATTTCATCGTTCAAGGTCATTAGATTTATTGGTTTCCATGTTTAGTTTACTCGAATATGTATATGAAATATTTTGTAGAATTAGGATAGTTGTATAGAAATAAACATATATTTTATTAATTAACATATATAATTTTTAAATACCATTTTGTTTCCATGAGTGTGGATGATTCATCAGATAAATCATTAATGACAATCGTTTAGTTTATTTTTTTTATCATAACAAATTCATGCTATTTATAAACTAATATCATGTGTAAAAAATTATTAAAGAACATAAAATTAGATATAATAAATATATTATTATATTTTTCAACCGTAAAAATGGTTTCATGACCCTCCTTGAAGACAGAATTGAAAGATGATAGCATGTCAACCACAAAGGGGGTAAATGGGGACATCACAGACTATTTTACATTCTTAAAATAAAAGAGAGGGGAGAATATAATTGGGGAATAATTATTTCATAAACATGATTAAATTACAGAATATATAGGATAATTTAGTTTTCAGGACACTTAGAAAAGTGTATATGAGGAGAATATAAAATGACAAAGGAATGTGAAAGGAAATTGAAAAAAAAAGAATATGGTTTTACCTCTTGATTCTTTCATCTTGACATCCTACTTTGGGGATTATTTTTGGTCTTTTGTTAAGAAAAAAAGATACTTGATGTTGTTAGATGTCCTATAATAGTTTAGGCATGAATTTTGACATGGTTCAAGGCTAGAGAGTTATGATGAGAAGAGGTGGTGAGGGTGGTATTTATAGTGGTGGAGAGGGGTGTTTTCTCCTTATTTAAATCATTCGTTTATTAGTTTTTTCAAGATAAGAAATAATGTTGATTATTAGACTAAAAAGAGTAATTATATCATTTATGTTCAATCCAATTGTTCTTAAATTAGATATGAATCAATGAATAGTGTGTTTAGATTATAATGTATATATATCGTAAATTTCCATATTTATTACTCACCAAAATTCAAGTATTTCAGAAAACTCCAAAAAAAAAACCAACACTATAATTCAATTTGTATAATTTAAAAAGTAAATCAATATATAAAAATATTTATCTAAATACGCATATTTTAGTTTTTAATTAAAATCATAATTTAAGTGAAAAATATTATTTTCAAAATAATAACTACTTTTATTTCACTTTTAAAATTTAACTAAGACCGTATAAAATTATCATATAATAATAAGTACAAAAAATATTAATTTATGAATAAATTTTATAAAAATACAATTTCTTCAAAATTATAATATTTTTTTAAAAAAATTTATGAAATTTTTATGACTTACAAAATTAATTGACATATACTGTGATATAATTATAAACTATTTTCAATTGTAAGATGAATAAATTTTACTCATACATTAATTGGTGAGGTTACTAATCAATTGTCTAGTTTAAAATCCATAAGGGTCACATTACTATTCCAATGTTCATGTTACTATTTTGTCGGTATATGTTTGTTAACATATTGAATTGCTCTTTATTTTATTTATTCATCATTTATAAAGCATGTATTTTGTTCGATAAGGTGTTTATAACATATAAAATAATATTAATTAGAGAATTTATATAGATAAAATTTTTGGTCATTTCTTGTATCTTCTTACATTTAATTTTATGTAAAATACAATATCATCCATCGTGTGCACGGTGAAATAATCCCCACTGAATGATGTTACTCATTTTTCACTTGTGAATTATATTGAAGGTAATAAAGATAAATTTAATAATTATTTGTTATATATATATTTATATATGATAATATATTAATAATATAATATTAATTTATACCCCACTTTATTTCCCTTTCTTCCATTACGAAATTATATTATTGATTATGTGTACTGACTAATTACCATCTCCAAGAAGTGATGCGAATAATTTTCTCTATCCAACATAAAAAATGGTTATAATGATATATATGATGAAACAAATGATATTTAAAACATTATTATCATTCATACGATGATTTATATATATCCTATATTCATTATGAATAACATTAATGATAAAATACTAATGATGAAACAATGAAATTAACAACCCGAACATTAGTTATCATAAAACAAAAAAAATTAATGTTGGAAAGATATTATGAAATGATAATATATGACATTATAAATACTAATTTGTTTCTAGTATATATATATATTAGATCATTGGGGTATAATTACATTAAACAGACACACAACCAGGTAGGTTAAACACAGACACACCACTAATATGGATCTAGTATAAGTTATAATTTTTTTAAACCACTATAGATGAGCTTAAATAATGTTTAACTGATGGAAATCATGAGGTAAGGGACTTATTCTCAATTTCCATTTATTGAGGTATTTGTATTTATTGGGCTACTAATTTCATTATGATGGTTTACACAATACCAGATTTCATATTATATCATAAATCCTTCATATTTTATAAAAAATTTCATTTTAAATAGATTTATTTCATCCAAGGGGTTTTCAATTTAATGTTACCAAGTGGCATGGTATTTCATAACTCAATTTATTTATATTGGGTTATATTACTTATCCAAGGTAATTGACATCCTATTCTTACATATGTAATTTATTCTGATTATTTTATATTTCATTTCCATTTTTGTAGGTATTTTTATTTTATAAAAATAATCAATCCATTTATTAATCCTCACATCAATGGTGTGATCACTTTAAGGTATTTAATCTCAATTTACACTCAATTGAGACTTATTTGAAATTATGTTACCTTTTCATTTCATGGGGTGTATATACATTCCCTTTGAGATCGTGATTCCATTGAAATTAAATTCTTCTTAAATATCCATATTTTTTGTGTCAGGGATATATTTATTTTCAAAATCATATACCATTTTAACATATTGTGATCACATTGAATGTAATTTGAGTATCCACAGAAATATTGGTAAATCAATATTGTTTACTCAATATTGAAATTTATTGATAAGAAAAAATATTCATGAATTGAATTAATTATTCAATATATGAGGAGTTCATTAGACAGGTAGTAATGTGTGGGTATCGAAATTATATAACCCCTTGATTAAATGAGTGGTATCCTAAGACAATTCAATTGGACAAATTAAATGGGGTTATACCTGTAGATATGGAATTCCTCTAGAAAGGTATTAACAGTAGAAGTGTCATGAATCTAGAGATCATGAAATCCGAAAATTATGAATATAATTCACTAATAATTTTGTTATTATTATCCAGAATATTTTCATGTTGATATTATCTCATTATAAACATTATTCTTAGTTTATTGATAAAATTGAATGTATGTTTAGTTATTTTCCATTACATATGTATTATGACTTTTTAATGATCAATTTATAAATTATAAAGATGGTGTTTTATGTTATTTAACCTTAAATAATGATTATTATTTTTTTACTTATGTGATATTACTTTGAAAAAAATACTTACATAGAATTTGAGGTCACACTTTTGTATTTTATTTTTTTATAATATGTAAATATATTCATTGAATGGTTTGAGGGATACTGAATGTTTTCCACTAATATATCTTATTTTCTTTTAAAATTCAAAATTTATATCACATACATATTAGGATATCTTAAAAAATACTATACTATTGGGTCCTTTGTGATTAACCCATTTTATACATTCTAATGTGATAAAATAGTCACTGTCTCTGGGATACTAGGGTTGAGGTCGTTATAGTTTCTATCAAAAACGTTTTTTTGTAGAAACCATGGGATTTAGATTAAAGATAACATAGATTATGAAAAATAAAAATATGGAATAATATAATGATATTTATATAAATAAATCCTATTGTTTTGGTAAGGAAGGGATTATGAGGGTTTTATGGGGAATACATCCCGTTCTTGGTAGTAAAAATGTATATTGTTCATGAACAAATGTTCGTAGGGGTAAAAAATCTATAAATAGCATGTGGAGCTTGACTGAAGTGTTAACTAGTACATGTAAAAGGGAATTACAATTCACTTTGTTTGAAACTTTTTAGGGATATGATTTGGGTAATTCACTTTTTCATTATGAACCATTAAAAATGATATGATATTATTCCTAATGAACCCATGTTAAAAATTCTAAGATAAAAAATTTAGAAATTTTCAATATATGCTATGTGTAACACAAGATATATATTTATACATTATTATTTGAAATTAAAAAAAATTATAATATAATTCTATATATACAATTATTTACAAATGAAACCTAGATGAAATGAGTGGATTAATAATCTCTCACCATGTAGATATTTCTTGACTGAGAAATTTAATGTAGATATTTTTGGCACCAAATAGATAATAGCTATATTAGGGTGTCCTCAATAGGTTATGAAAAATATACTTTCCCAAAATTAGAAACCTATTGTCCCACAAATAGGATTCATGTATGTTGGATGTCTTAATGGGATAAATTACCAAGTCATTTAGTTGGACTATAAATAATATGGTAGTTATGAAATGAATTATATCCATTGGGAAGATATTACATAACTTACAATTTGAAATAATGAAAAAGGTTACACTGGTAGTATACTATCTCAAGGGTGAAGTTGATTAATGGTGGTTGTCAATGTAGAATTCCAGAGAGTAAGAAGAAATGAAACAGATGGAATGTAGATATTCTAATGGGGTATACATTGAAAATTATTTACATAATAAGAAATAAACTAAAATGAATTGAATGTTATTTTTATTAAATTTAATGGATAAAGAATAATATTTAGAATATAAATATTATTTTATAAGACAATCCAGGTATTCCATGTATTTCATACATAATAAAAAAGAGAAGATTGATCATTTTTTTAAAGACAGTACCCAAGACTCTAAATGGAATTTGTCTAAATTTTTTTCACCAGATTTGAAAATTGTTTTATGTTCCCTAAAAAATAGAATTAATTTTATTTATCCAAATTATTCAATGGAAATTAAAGGAATAATTTAAAAAAAGAAACAAAATATTTAATAATTGGATTAAGGTAAAGAAGTATTATTCCCATATTAATAATTGTGGAACGAAACACCCTAGTTCTTTCATTAATTATATGGGGTTTTGATTAAAGTTTGGGGAGAAAGGCCATTATGTGTGTGAATGAAAAAGTAATAAAGTGAAAATTAATTTTCAAATTTTTAATTGAATCAAGGCATAACACCATGAAAACAAATTCCCCAAAATTAAAGGAAATATACCTCATAAAAAACGGTGGGATCATGGTCATGATTTTGTTATTACTATAGTATATGAGGTATGATTAATGTTCTTATGTATTTGAATTAATCTAAAATGTAATAAAGTTACTTTATAAATGATAATCAAGTTACAAGAAAAAAATGGTAAAAATGATTTATATCTAATGTTTTCTTTAATGTTTATAATGATTTTTTTTGAATGGTACTAATAACAATGAAATTTGATTTACTTTCATGTTGATATTCTAAGAGATCGTATAATTAAGGGAAATATAACAATAAAAATGTTCCTAAAGTTTTCTTAATGATTTTTATTTTGGATAAATATATAATTTATATTTATAAATTAAATAGGATATTAAGGATGGACTTAGAATTAATTTTTTATTTGATAAAAATTATTTTATGATACTTTTATAGAGTTTACAAAATTTTTGTACTAATATAATATATTCAATAATCTTTTCGTTTATTTATGTATTGAATAGATATTTAATTTTTTGAAACATGTATGTTTTCATGAAGTGTTTATACAAATTTAGGATATTAACATGCTTTAAGAGAATATATAAACAATGTATTTAGATATTAATTATATGAAATTATGAGCAAAATTATGTTGTCAAGGGATAAATATTTTATCACATATTTTTTATTTATGGGTTTGAATTTATTTAAACTGATTTAAGAAGTATATTATGTGTTAATATGGAACTAGATAAAGGATTATAGAGATCTTAATAAAAATCTTTTTTATAAAGTTGGGGAAATAAAACATGAAGGCCTAGAACTAGTTTAAGATACAACAAAAAAGGAAAAGGAAAATCAATATGACATTACTGGTGCTCAATATAGTAAAATGATTTATATGGAAAATTAGAGGAATGATTTTGATGTAACAGTTTGAGATCACATCTTCTTTAATGTATTTTTATTTAAGGGTATCATACGGTCTGGTAAAAAGGGAAATAGAAGCCCGAGGTACATCAGAAACAAATAATTTAATGAAATAATTAGATATATAGCTTACTGGTTAGAAATGACTCCAATCCTATAATTAATACATGAGGTATTCAAAATATCATTATAAGGGAAGTAAATTATAGACACACGTCCTGTTATCGTATATGATGATATAAAATTGGAACACGATATATATTTAGTTGAAGTGTCCATTATGATTCTAGATACTAGAGAGAAAATATCGAGGAATCGGATGACATTATTATTAAAGATAAAATAGAAAAATAATAAAATACCCAATGAAATTTTGGAACCAAATGATTTTGTTATGAAATTTTTTTCTCTCATTTGTTTTGAAAGTAATTATACAGAATATTCTGAGGATGAAATATTCTTAAGAGGTAATAATGTAACACCTATATTCATTAATATATATTATCATTTAAATAAATTCAGACACTTTTATAACTTCAATAGACACATCCAAATTCAACACTTACTATAAGTGAAAATTCTATTTTAGTCAAATAAAAATAAAATTAACATTTTAATATTTAATGGGAAAAAAAATTTATATTATGAATATCAATTTGGAACATACCTGGTCAATATAAGACTATAATGAATTTGTGAAATTTTCCATTAAGAATAAACTTATGTGAATAATAAAAATGTACTATTTAACAATTAAATATTTATTTAAAATATTTCATGATAATATTTTTAATAAAAAAATTATTTAATATTAATTTGATATGAATTAAGAAATGTACATATGTGGGAAGCTGGGATATTTTTTATAATATTGATTAGTTTTATGAAAACCTATTCATTATAAGGGAATGATTTCAGTCCATTTTAATTAATTAAGGCAATATATAATGATGAATGAGATAAATTTAGTTAGTAGATTATATATGTGAATAACTTAATTTAAATCCAAATAATGATGATTACTAGTTATATAATTAATATAAGATCTTTTAATTCTTGAAAAAACAAATTTTTGAAAACCCAATTTTCAACATAATTTTTAGGTTTTTATTAATTTTAATTTTTTACAATGATTCTAAATTGATAAAAATAATTCCATATTTTTTATTGGAATTCATAAAATTATGTAATCTATTCAACTTAATTTCTGGTTAGAATAATTATTAAAATAATAATAAATTAATTAATATGGTTAAGGTTTATATGATGTTTTTCACTTTACATCTGATTCTATTAAAATTAATTATCTAAATCATATTTTTTTATTTCATAAACAAGATTTAATATTTAGATTCATCAGGTCTAAATTTTATAATATAGATTATTTTATTTTAGAATTAATGTATGAATTAGCTGGGTTAACAATTATTATTAGTGTGGAGAAAACTAAATTGTAAATGTAAGAAAAAATTGAGTATAAGGGAATAGAATTATTAAAAAATTTCTCCTTTTATGTTTTGTAAGTATGGCTAGACCTTAACATACAATTAATCCATAATTTTAAATTTTGGAAGAACATCGGTTAAGAGTGAATACTCGTTATTGAATAGTTTTTAGTATTTAGAAAAATAAAAGGCCTCCCCAATTATAAAAGGTAACTCCCTCCACTAATATATTCTCTAACATTTAGCCAATTCGATAAATAACCTAAATAAATTCCCCTAATCAGTATTCACATTACGGGCTAGTTGGAATTTCCAAAACACGATCACAAGGGTCTTTAAGAGGGCAACCAAAGTAGGATTCTCTTAGAGATTGTAACCGTCTAAGAGAATCTATTTCTATTTCATTAGTCATTAAAAAACCTAAATCATTTATTAAAAAACCCAATATAAAAACCCAAATATCTAAAATATAATGATTTTTATAATTATAATCGCATAAATTATATCAATAACCTCTTTAATTTATTGAGAAACGAAATTGTTGATCTTGTGTTCAACAGAGTACCACCTCACGAACCGATATTAACTGTTTTCCATCAAAACATCTCATAGTTGGATATAATGATGTAAATAGTTATTGTATCAAATTAAAAATATAATTATACTCTTTTATTTAGAAAATCACGTATACTTTCATACATTCCATTCCATTTAAAATTCTATATTGGTACTCATATGTACGATGGACTACTGACTCGAGAAGAGAAGTGACACATCTATAAATTAAACAATATACGGAAGTCAATAAGGATCGATTTAATGAATATTTAATTTCCCATAGTTGTTCAATTGATAGTAGTTTCACATCCTATGGGTGAAGTGGTCTCAAGAATTCCTCTCTATATTCCATAGGCAAACGACTAGTAGTGATGGTCTATAAAGGTGTAACGGAGATATTGAACCCTAATTAAAATAGTATAGTATAATAGAATAAAAAAATATAATAGTAGGAATAATGTAATAAATTTTCTACAAAAATCATAAAGCATTGAATTAAAATTAAGAAAAATAAACAGAGTCAATATCATATACAAAATGGTACTTATATCACAATGATATATGAACCATTGGAATTTAAAGAATATTGTGGTACATGCATATACAACATACTAAAAAATGTTAAAAACGAAAAATATATATATATAATATAGTAATGATTAAAATATTATTCATATGATACCCTACTACATACTTCCACATAATAATTATACATCCAATCATTTACTCTTCCCTTTGTCTATAGGTTATTTAATAATGATATTTAGGTAACAACCAACAGTCTCAATAGGACGTAAAATATACTAGGTGCATAACCACCACTGATGTCTAGAACCATCCTGTATGTGAAAATAAAATGAATATTTTTAGGTAATAATCAATTATTAACATTATATAAAATTAAACACATTGGTATCATTTCCTCATAGTAATCCAAATTAATGCTACCTTCTTCATTCTGAGACAAAATGTTTCTGAACAGATTTAACCTATTATGTGCATGTAAATACATTATATGTATGTATATAAATATAAATCATATTCATTAGAATAAATATGTTTAAATATTTACATATGACATTCCATCAAGGATCCAAGGTGTACGCATAATGATTCTTTAGATAAATGTAAGGGTCCTTATAATCCTCATTGAATACATTCATGGAGAAGATATACAATTTCACACTCATGGATGTAAGGATTATAATGAATAAAAAATCTAATCATATCCATTTAATTGGAATATGCATCAGTTAAATTAATTTTTTGGAATACTGAGTCAATGAACAATGTTCCATTAAAGGGAACCCGGGTATTGTTCTAGGATCATTATAAAAACCCATATCCATTGGATTTAATCTAAGTAATTTTTTATGATGAAATTATTTGTCACTAATAGAATTTTATGAAATTATAACAATCAGATCTCATCCATGGTGAACAATATAGGGTATTGAGTATCCCTTTTGGCATGATATAAGAGAATTAGCCAACAAGCCTTTCCAAGGTAATCCAATAGGGAAACAAGTATCACTCAAGGGTATAATAGAGAAATTATCACAATGAAAACATATAGGGTGGTATATAAAGAACGCATGTATCACACTAGAATACTTATAAATCATTTATAAATATTAAATGATAATTATCATTGATTATGTATATGGTATTACAAATTAGATTCCTCATATCTCCCTGAACTAGTTATGATGAATGGTTGTGGCTCACATTAGTCACATTTCATTTAAACAACGCATTTAATACCAATATGTCAATTAATTACATATGGAAACTCAAGATGAGATCACAAATAAATTTTCCATTAACATTACTTACTATTTTCTCCAGCTCTAATTGAATTATATTTCTTTTGAAAATTACAATGTTAAGACACAGAA
The DNA here is from genome assembly GCA_963277665.1 of Viscum album. Lineage (NCBI taxonomy): Eukaryota > Viridiplantae > Streptophyta > Magnoliopsida > Santalales > Viscaceae > Viscum > Viscum album. The sequence goes on from OY728145.1 coordinate 515,339,062, forward strand.
CTTTTTGGTTCAATTTGTCCCAATAAAAATGCTTAAAGAAGCTTAAAAATGGAACCACAAAGGTGGTGGTTCCAAGAACTGTGGTCATTCCCCAGTGTCAACATGTTTGTTTCTATGAACACTAAAAAACTAGAAGGAAATTTTATTTAGATAATTATTCATTAAGGAGACATCACATCAAAGGCTCAGCGCATAACATAATGATACATGATTAAACAATCAATAATGTAGGGAAAAAGAACTAGAGTAAATCCCATTGATTGGTATCACTTTCCGAGTCATTTATTATTATTTAATTTGCGATGAAATATGAGAAATTAATGTTATATAAAAAACACTAAAAAGTGTTTTTATTAGTTATATTGGAAATGCAATTCCTTAGGGTGATATAAATGTGTAAAAGAAGGATGTGGACTCAATTTCATACTATTATCTATCCAATTGAAATGATTATAGAATAATTATAGACCAGAGAAAGTCGCTTTCTCAAAAAAATGATAGAACCATGACAAATATATCAAATTTGGGAGGATCCTACAATGAATCGGGAGGAAGGAAGGGGGGATAAAACAAAAAATTTGTCCCCTCTACTATTCACTATAATACCCCACATGGTTGTGATTCAATATTTTCACTAACTTTGTTCTAATCAAAATTCATTGTATACCTTTCTAAAATTCAAAATAAATTATATAAACTACACTTGGAGGATTCTAAAGTACTCATTGGCATTGGAATACCTTCCTTTATGGAAAGATTGTTTATATAAATTTAATGGTGTCATACCTCATTTGAAAATTTGGGATCTTACGAGTTACGGCACATAAAAAAACACAAACCCACGTTTTCCTTTAGTAATTTTTAAAGGATCATATGAGAATACCTTCGACCACATGGCACATATTTCAACCTATCTCTCATCGGACATGTTATACACACAAATATGTCTTAATATTTCCCATTCATGTAGATATTACCTACATCAAAAATCCTTTAGGATCTAATCAACGATATGGATATGATACTCCACAATGGAGGAATTATCTTATAATTCAAGATTCATAGGATCCAAAAATGATACACATTTAAAAAGAAATGGTGAAGCTAAAATACATGAAATACATCAATAATGGATCAGCACCTATAGGGTAACTGTAATTGATATGCTTATGATATGACCCTCTCCAATATATTGAATGGTCTGAAATAATAAGTAAATATCTTGTGTTGTCCCTAGTCCCTTTTATGACCTTGCCTAGGAGAAACACATAATATGACATGATGCCCTACCTGAAACTCCAAAATGAAACTATGAACATCAAAAAAAGTCTTCTACCTTTACAATACAATATTGATAAACATATAGATAATTTTTTGAAACACTAAAGAATCTTAGTTTAAATGAAGTTCAATTAGCCCTATATATAATTTCATCATAAAACACGATGTCTAATGGAACAACCTATCATTTATGGATTTGTAAGGATCCATCTACATAGTATCATGGAATCATTTATTAAAATAAAATTCTAAAATTATTAGGTGTTACATACAATATGTTCCAAAATCAAGGTCACATTCTTGGAGAATTAACTTGAACATCTAAATCATATGATCAGATTTTCAATCAACCTATTGGTGAAAGGTAGTTCTAAAAAGAACCTATATACCAAGGGACTTCAGAAACCACTACCAGAACCGTGATAGGGAATGAACCTTTTAGTTTGATATTATAGTGTGTAGGACACCATTAATGAATATAATCCCTCGAATGAAAGTCATATCAGGATCTTCCAATGATACGGTGTCTCTAAAACAAATTAATTGAGTGACCATGGTTAATATATCAACAATCACTCATAATGCATAACTACCTTGATGGGATCTAATAAAACTCATCTAAAAATATATGGTTATTTCATCACATCACAACTTAGGAATTGGAAATTTCTACAAAATCCCCACATGTTTGTAAGGTTCCATCTTCACAAACTGAGAGGTGGAACAAAAAATAATAAAACATTATTTCTTCCTATTCATCATTGATAATAAATACATGTGGCATAAATCGTGATACCTCATGGTAACAATGGGATACACTAACAAATTGGATTTATGAGACTCTCACATAAAATGCTCCCATACATTTCAATTAACCTAAATTAATAGATGAACCTATAAGGCCACATCCCAATAAACAATCCAAACAGATGGTGCATACTAAAAAGAAACTCTCTCTTATAGTACTGATTCATCCGGATCAGATTTCTATCTCATCATAAATCTATGAAAATGTGATGATTTCATTACATGGACTTCTGAAAAAATCACCCCAAGATACTCAGAAACCACAAAAGAATCTCATAATATAGTGACATTATTTGGAACTCACTAATATCCTGCGTTTCTGCCTTCTTATGCATCTTATGGCTTATAGAATCAACAGAAACATTTCCATTCACAAGTGTATTATACTGTTCAAATTGAAAACACTATAGATAAAAAACCCATCATTGATTCTGGTTATTCAAGTCATGTATTATAGAGATGTTTTTATGGATTTTGTGGTCGGTATAAAGAACAAACTTTTAACCTAGTAGTTTTTTCCTCCAGCACCACCCGACATGTACTATAGCTTTGAACAACAAATTGTGAACGAACTAATTATTCTCATGTGGTATCAATTACTGAGAATCAGATTCTATGAACCGATCACCCTAAATAGCCCAATACCATAGGCTTCACAACAAACTCTTTTGATTCTGGTGGTCTCTTGAATAATTAACATTGGTGATGAATCATTCACCTATTCAAAGGCTATCTCTCGTGCATCAGACTAGGTAATCCTGACCCCATTCATGGACAATCTTTTGAGTGGCGTTTCAAGACATGATGAATCCTAAATATATAGGTTTTATTAGCCATCAATCCCTATTAAACTCTATATAAAAAAATTTTATATAATTATTTCTAGGAAACAGAAAATATCACCATATATGGGTAAATAAAATCTCATTCCTCTAAGATGATGTGACTCTCTAGGTGTACCTTATTAATACAAAAGTGTAATGTGATGATATTAGCATAATAATAGTGTTCTGTTAGTCCATCCATCATGATCTCAAGATATTTTTCATGGTCATTTCAAGTATGAGATTCGTTGAAATGTCTATCCTGAAGACCACACCAAATGTATCTATGCATAGGTGGAATCGTAGATTCATTAGGACTACGAATACTGAATGTGTTTTCTTTATACTAAATGGCATTACCCAATGCTCATAAAAGATATATCGACTATGGAAAACTATAATTCCGATATCGAATGGTCTAAAAAATAAAAGGTGATAGCCTAACCTCAAATAATTATCAGAGAATTAATTTTCTATTGGCATGTGGTCAAAGAAGTCATCTATTCATGGAAGTGGATATCATTTCATAACCATAATGTGGTATAATTATTGTTAATCTACCCAAAACCTAAGGGTACCATATTTTTTTCTAAAGAAAATGACTATTAAACCCCATGTGGACGTTTTGGGTAGTATACAAACATATCTTCTATGTCCTCTACTTTTTTCTAATGTTCCAAATGCTCAGTAGGTGTCATAAAGCATTGAGAAATAGAAAAATGCATTTCACCAATAACTAGCCAAATAGTGATGTCATCCCTATCTTATTACATAATCTATAAATTCTATTAGGGAATACCACCCAGAAATTATCCTCGATAGTAGGGAGTTATATATGTTGTGTTCTCTATTCACCCATAAAGATACTAGATATTTGGGTTGTTAATATACCTCATCCATGAAACTCTATTCCATCTCAACTCAGCTAGACATATCATTCATCATTGTGAATATACTTATCTCACTCAAGTGAGGTGAAGGATACCCTTTAATGATAGATATCGAAACAATCGTGATAAAACAATAACATTTTCCTACTAATTATGATTTCTAAACCCATCATCTTAAGTACAAAAGTTTTTGTACAAAATTATCACTACCATCTCAAGGGATAATTTCATTCATTGTAGTACACACTCAGATAGAATTACCAATAGTATATCAGGAGTCATTACTCCCATAAATTACTCAATATCTGAGCCCATGAATTCCCTAATTTCTGTTAATACAAATGAATGTAAAGAAAATATGTCATCCAAGGATGTTATTGAAGAAGAGTATACTAGAATAGTACCTTGAGCTGTAGGAAACCCATGACATTTCTCCTTGGTAGTAGGCTAGATAACTTAGATATTTCAATATTTAGGGCTTAGAGATGCAACTGAAGTGGCCTGGGAAATTCCTCTCAACTGTAATTGTATAATTGAATCCCGGATAGCATGGACACATCCAATTTCATTTTAGATGTGGTGCTACCAGTCCTTTTTAAGAATATGTGGTAAGTGTATAACCCTTATCACATGGAACTAGAGGGAATGTTTGAATGAAATTTTTTATGAATCTCTGATTTCCACAAGCTCGACACTCAATTGGGTCCATCATACATTGGGGCTTCTTATGGCCTACCGTACCACCTCATTATCTCGAGGATTATCTTCCTTGACCCGCATCTCCATCTTCCAACAATGAATACTAGGTTATTAGGTCCTATTAAACTATCAAAAAATGGTGGTCAACTGAAAGACATTCACCTTGTTGGATCGAATATATAGATATGTATGTCTATTAGATGGAACAATACAAGAGGGGGGTCAATTGTAGTTTTAAAAACCTTTGAGTTTTAGAAACTAAGAGATTAGTTTAAATGATCTTAATCTAATAAAAATACAAACACCCACAATTGTATTGAATATAAAAAGGTATGATGTATTGTAATACTAATGTAAGGTAAAACAATTGTATTCAAGATGAACACAATGATCAGAGTAATACAAAGATGAATGATTCTACCTTAAAGCATATAGAACCAATCAATACAATATGTAATATAATGATTGTAATTGAAACAATTACAATTGAATATGTAAAGAAGAAAGTAAACAATACAAATTCCTTTCTAATACAAGTAACAGCGGAAATGTAAAAGTATTACAATTCTTTTAACCCAAAGAGAAGGGTTATCCTTTCACCTAGGATAAAAGGTCTGTCTAACCAAAACCTTGGTGAGCCCTCGATACGATGATCGGCACGTCTGTCTGCCAATCCCCAGCAGCCCTCGATACGATGATCAACACGTCTGTCTGCCTATCCCCGGAAGCCCTCGATACGAAGATCGGCACGTCTGTCTGACTATCCCCGGTAGCCCTCGATTTTATAGGTAATCTGCACCTCTGTCTTTCAAGCACTTGAAAGCCCTCGATACGATGATCGGACGCACAAGGCATATGAGAGAAGTCACAGTTTCTCTCTCTACAATCTTGATAGTTCACTAAGTCTCTTCATTCATTTCATCATTCCCTCAGCTTCAAATAACCTCTTATTTATAGGCCTCGGGTTCCAATGGTCATATTTCCTCTAATGGTCATATTGAAACTGAAAGTACGAGATCGTTTTGATTAGTTTGAAACTAACTCAACGACATCGTTTTTGTTATGACATAAGATATATAGAAATGAAAAACATGGGTACGATTAAAATGTAGTAAGTGTTTTTGACAAAGTACCAAAACAAGTAATGAACATCTGAATAGCAGAATCAGTACGATACGATTAACAGAGTCAGTACGATACGATATGGTCAGTATGATCAGCATGATCAGTATGATCAACATGGTCAGTACGATCAGCATGATTAGTATGATCAGTATGATCAGTACGATCAGCATGGTCAGTACGATCAGCATGCTCAGTATGATCATCATTGTACGATACGATAAACATGATAGAAGACAATTGTAATTTCCAAAATATGATAGAATACATTTGTGATTTCCAAAACATGATATAGAAGTCAAAATAGGACTTTTGACTCAAAAATCTCCCCCTTTTTGGAAATCACAACACACAATGTAAATGTAACAAGAAATACTTATCTCCCCCTGAGTTATTGGAAACTCTTATGAATAAGAAATTGAATACAACTAACTCCCCCTTTGGTATGGATTTTCCTAAGGATTGTATTCGTATATTTTTCTTAAGAATGTTGAAAAGCATTCTCCCCCTTGATGAAACAATCTCCTTTTTAAACATTCTCCCCTTTGTGACACATTCTCCCCCTTTGTTATTTACAAAAAGAAAGGGTAATCTTGAATTGTCGGAATGCGTTAGAAAATAAACACAAGACAATGGATAAAAGAAAAGAAACATAAAAGTCACTACAAAACAAAGGCAACTTTCAAAGGAAACAAATACAAGTCATTTGTTTTCTCTTTACTTCTCCTTATTTATGATCTCATGAAGAATAGCTTTCATATTTTTTATTTATTTCTTGTCTTCAGAAATAGATTCACCCTGAGTTCTGAGAAGCTCTTGTTGATCCGCAAAAATCTGATCTTGATTCTTGATAGTATCCTCCTGGACTCTGATTACTTCTTCAAGGGTATCAATTCTATCTTGCAGATTCTTGTTATCTTTGGATAACACAGAATTTTGTTTCTTCATTAAAATCATTTCATCCTTGAAAGATGAAACCTTCGAGAATTCAGATTGGAAATCATTCATTCTCTCTTGCAAATCTTTCACTGAAGGAACATCAGCTCTTTGAGAAGACAAAAGATTCAACCTTTCAACCCTTTCTCTGTCAAGATTATTGAAAGCAATTGCAAATTCATTTGACAACCTTCTTATATCTTCAATTGCTATCTCATGATCATTGATTGAGCTCTCTGTTTTGTACGACCACTTGGTCATTTTGTTACAGGCCTTCTTATGAGCAACCGAACGTTCTGATAGAACTTTCAAATCGTCTTCAACTGACAACACTTTCTTTCTCAATTCTTTTACAGAGCCAAACTTCTTCTTTTGATTATCAGTAATAAAATGAATCTTCCCTTCCATCATTGGGAAATATGGAATGGTCTTCTCAACCCTTCTCAAAACATGGACAATATAATCACTCTTCTTGAGAGAGATTGTATTCTCTGAATCAGTATCTTCATCATACGATGCCAGTTCATTTGATCGGCTCGAATCTACAACTAGCTATTTTCCTTTTTCTTTTTATTTATACTTTCTTTCATCTTCCACTCTTTCACTAATGACAACAACTTTATCTTTGTGATAGGATTGAGCATCTTGCTTTTCATGAGATGACATTCTGTCCGGAGTTCATTCTTGATCGGCATGAGGAGTTTGTTGAACACCTTCACTCAGCTTTTGAACCGATTCCTCCTTAATCTTCTTCAAACTCTGAAGGAACTCTAAAAGAAAATCTCCTTCCTCTTCTTCCACTTATTCTATTTCTTTCATCAATTGTTTTCCTTTTTCTTTCTCAGGAAGGCTCTGTATGATGGGCTCTTGGTGCACTTCTTCCGTTAGTTGAGCACTAGCATCCTCAACCATTTTCAAAACTTTAGAGATATAAAAGTCTTGAGACTTTATTTTCAACACAGTTTTCTTTTTCTTCTCATCCTTAAGAGCTTCTTCTACCCTTATTCTTTCTGAAAAAGCCTCAGCAGGGTCTAGACCGAACTTTGGATCACCTTCCTTTCTCTGTTCCTTATCCTTTCACCATTTGACTACAACTTCCTTACTGTACCTTGGCTTCTTCTTAGGCTTTGAACTAGTTTGTAGATAAGACTTTTGAGTAACACCAGTAGATTGAATGTCTTTGGCTGGTATAGGTGCCGATTGATTCTGAGCCAATTCAGCTTCTACATCTCTGACAAAAAGTTTTGAATTTTGATCAAAACAAACATTCAATTTCATCATAGTACTTTTGCTAATCCAAGAGGGCTTCAAATATATGGGGTTTCCTTTCAAAGGAATGTTACAAAACTTCATGCTTTCAAGAATGAACTTCGTAAGGATGGCTGGACACATAATCATTTGAGACTTAATCCCTCCTGTCTTGACATTCATTATGGTTTCAAAAACATACCCCATGAGATTTACTTATCTCATATTCACAAGATAGTCAAGCATAAATATATCAGATAATTTCAGATTTTTTCTATCCCCTTTCCTTGGAATAAGAAAACCTTACATCCATAAAGTGACAAACCAATTGTCCGGAGAAAGATGAGATACTTTCCTTTTCTCTTCATTAATAACAAACAATGGATTTTCAGCACATTCTCTATTAAACAAACCAACTCCCTCTGGTAGTTTATGATATGGACAGAAAGAATCCCCTTCAGTTGAGACATTTATAAAATGAGCCGCTTGTTTCACAGATATAGACAACTTTCTATCGTACACAGTAAAATTTATAGTCATGTCTTTGTCGAAAGATACGGTTTTGTAAAATTGAAAAACTTCATCAAAGAGAACCGGATCTTGAGAGACAGGCCTTTCAACACACAGATTCTCCCACCCTTGAAACAAAATGATCCTCCTGATTGTGGAATCGTACGAATCAAAAAAGTCCTGAGAAACTAACCTTTCTCTATTAAAGTCTTTCTCTGTAAAATTCATTGAAGATATTTTGGCGGGAGTGTTAGCAGAGGATTGAGACATAAAGGTGATGTTGATGAAAGATCGTATGATGTCTTAAAAAAATGAGGCAGAGCTTCGACGTAGATCCTGAAAAAAAACGATGTGGGTTTGGGGAGGGGGGTGATATTTATAGGAGATATGGGGTGACCTTTGATCTTCTACGGTTAAGATTAAAGGAAATAAGATCAATGGTTAGGATTTAAAGATAAAAGAAGAAAGAAAAGAAAAATAAAAGAAATAAAAAGTACCTACCAGAGATCGTAAGATGATTGTTGGTTTTACTATAATTCAAAAGAAAATACAAACGTTTGAAATAAAATAGAAGTATCAAACGACATGTCAATGGAAAACAATCTCATTACAATGAACTGACAATATGATGGAAAATTTTTTTGTTACCATCATTGGTTGATACGATGGAAAAGAAATTCATAACCATCATCGGTTGATACAATGGAAAAGAAATTCATTACCATCATCGGTTGATACGATGGAAAAGAAATTCATTACCATCATCGGTTGATATGATGGAAAAGAAAAGTAAATGATACGATAAAACTATCAATACGATAAACAGAAAAATGAATGATATGATAAAACTGTCAATACAATAAACAAGAAAATTGAATACACATATCCAGAGAGTAAATAGTTAAAGAACATAAGATAAAAAGAAACATAATGTCATAGAAAGAAATGTCCTCCCCCTTTCAAAGGGAGTTTCTTAATGTTAGGAGAATTGTAAAACATGAAGTAGATATGAATGATTATTTTAATGTGATCATTCCTAGATTCTGTTTTATAAACTCAAATATATCGGAAGGTAATGGTTTTGTAAAAATGTCAGCAAGTTGTTCTTGCGTTCAGATAAATTGTAAAATAATATCTCCTTTTTGTGTGTGATCTCTAAGAAAGTGATGCCAAACATCTATGTGTTTTGCACGAGAGTGGTGTGCTGGGTTTTTACTAAGAGATATGGAACTTGTATTATAACAAAGAATTTGAGTTTTGGAGAAACTCAATCCATAGTCAATGAGTGTGTGTTGCATCCACAATACTTGAGCACAACAACTTCCAGCTGCTACATATTCATCTTGAGTAGTGGATAGTGCTACTGAGTGTTGTTTCTTGTAGGACCAAGATACCAGAGAATCTCCTAAGAAATGACATGTTCCAGATGTACTTTTTTCTATCCATTCTACAACCACCAAAGTCTGCATCTGAAAAACTTTTTAAAACAAAATCATTCCCAGAGGAGTAAAAAGACCTAAATCCATAGTGCCTTTTAAATACCAAAAGATTCTCTTTACGGCTTTTAAATGATAATCTTTTGGATTAGATTGATATCTTGCACATAAGAATACAGAAAACATTATATCGGGTCGACTAGCCGTCAAGTATAGCAAACTTCCTATCATACCTCTAAAGATTGTTTGATCTACTGGTTTCCCAGTTTCATCAAGATCAAGTGTATTTGAGGTACCAATTGGAGTTCTAATACTTTTAGTTTTGTCATATCCATACTTTTTGAGTAAATCGTTTATATGCTTATGTTGAGATATATATGTTCCTTCTGGTTTTTGAGAAATTTGAAAACCTAAAAAGAATGTTAACTTACCCATCATACTCATTTCAAACTCAGATTCCATTAAATTTGCAAAAGAATCAGTTAAAGATTTCTGAGTTGATCCAAATATTATGTCATCAACATAGATTTGAACAATCAAAACATTTTTGTTTTCCACTTTTATAAAAAGGGTTGGATATGTTGTACCTTTTGTATAATTGTTTTGTAAAAGAAATCTTGTAAGTCTATCATACCATGCTCTAGGGGATTGTTTAAGACCATATAGAGCCTTGGTAAGTTTGAAAACATGATCAGGATGTTTTGGGTCTTGAAAACCAGGAGGTTGTTCAACAAAAACTTCTTGTCGAACTAAACCATTTAGAAAAGCACATTTGACATCCATTTGAAATAGTTTGAAATTGAAAAATGATGCGAAGGCTAATAGAATACGAATAGATTCAAGTCCAGCTGCAGGATCATATGTTTCTTCATAGTCCATTCCCTCTTGTTGATTATAGCCTTTAGCAACAAGTTTTACTTTATTTCTTACAATGATTCCATTTTCATCACATTTGTTTCTGAAAACCCATTTTACACCAATTACAGTTGTTTCTTTAGGTCTATCAACTAAAGTCCAGACTTGATTCCTTTCAAATTCATTTAGTTCATCTTGCATTGCTTTGATCCAATCATCATCACCTAAGGCCTCATTTGGACTTTTAGGTTCAAATTGGGAAAGAAAAGCAAGATGCCCTATTTCATTTCTTAAGGAATTTCTGGTCCAAACAGGTTGATTTACATCACCAATGATGTTATCACTAGGATGATTCCTCAGAAACAATTGATTTGGGTTTTGTAAAACCTGTTCATCAACATATGGTAGAATATCTTCTGTGGTAAATGTTTCAGGAATACTTTATTGAATATTTTCCTTATCAGAAGGATCTTCTATCAAAGATGGATAATCAGTTTTTGATAACACATCTGAGGATGTAGAATTGGATTTATTGAAAACAAAAGGATCAGTTTCATCGAATTTTACATGTACTGTTTCTTCAACAGTACAGGTGTTTTTATTGAAAACTCTATAAGCCTTTGAAGTCATAGAATAGCCTAGAAATATTCATTCATCAGATTTTGGTGAAAATTTGTGTAGATTATCATTTGTATTCAGAATGAATACTTTGCATCCAAAAACTTTGAAGTATGAGACTTTTGGTTTTCGGACAGTCCATAACTCATAAGGGGTTTTATTAAGAAATGTTCTAGTTAAAACACGATTTATAGTATAACAAGAAGTACTAACAGCTTCAGCCCTAAAGTGCATAGCAATTGAGTATTCACTCAACATGGTTCGAGTCATTTCTTGAAGAATATGATTTCTTCTTTCAACAACACCATTTTACTAAGGAGTTCTTGGAGCTGGGAAATTGTGAGTAATGCCTTTCTTACTACAAAAAGTTTCAAAATCTGAATTTTGAAATTCACCACCATGATCACTATGAATAGTTATCAATGGTAGGTTTTTCTCATCTTTAACTTGGGCTCTAAAAGTTTTGAAATAAGAAAAGGCTTCAGATTTCATTGTGAGAAAGTAAACCCATGTAAATCTAGTAAAGTCATCAACTAAAACAAATACATAGTATTTTCCTCCAATGCTTCCAGATTTTGAAGGACCGAAAAGATCAATATGCACTAGCTATAATGCATTATAAGTTGAAACTTTATTAATTGATTTAAAGCTAGTTTGATGTTGCTTCCCAAATTGACAAGGATCACAGACTTTTGAAGAATCATATCTAATGTCTGGTAGCCCCTTCAGAAGTCATTTCTTTGAGAGTTTACTAAGGTTTCTCAGATTACAGTGTCCTAGTCTTCTATTCCATAGACATTATTGGTATTCTATTGCACTTAAGCAAGGTAATTTTTGGTTCCTAAGGTCTTCTATGTTAATAGTGTAAACATTCTCTTGCCTATGGGTAGATAGAATGAACTCATCCTTGGAATTGTGAAAAAGACACTTATCATTTCTAAAATTCACAAGGTAACCTTCATCACATAATTGACTTATGCTGATGAGATTGTGACTAAGACCTTTAACAAACAAAACATTTGAGATATAAACTTTTCCAAGAAAAACAATATTACCTATACCAACAATATTTCCTTGAACATTATCTCCGAAGGTAACTTTTCCACCTTTTGTTTTGATAACCTTTTCAAAGAGATCTTTGTTTCCAGTCATGTGTCGAGAAAAACCACTATCCATGTACCATATATTCTGATTGGTACATATCTCATTTTCCTGAAAGAGAAACAATTATATTTTCGGAATCCAAACTTTTTTGGATCCCGAAGGGTTAGATAAAAGAATTTTAGGAATCCAAATTTTTTTTTTCTAAATGAGCTTTATGAAACCCTAAAGATTGAGTTTTGTTAAGAGAACAATATCTTCTCCAGTGTCCACCACATTGACACTTAGAACAGAAAATGGTTTTTTGAGGAACAAAATAGTTATTCCTAAAAACAAGTTTGGAATAAGTATAACCAAGACCAGAACGATTTCTCAAAGGTCTAATTTGAGAATAAATCCTGTCAAAGTTTTCTTTTCCATTAGTAAAGTTTGACAAACATTTCTTTAAAGATAAAATCTCTGACTTCAGTTTTAAAACCAAATTCTTATTTTCCAAAACATTTGAATTTGAACTAGAGTTAGGCTCTAAAATATTTTTCTTTGAAATTATAGTTTCAAGATCCTTAGAAAGATTATCCTTATCAGATTTAACTTTCTCAAGGGTTTTTAAAATACTTTCAAAATTAAATGTTTTCACATCAATATTTTTAGAAAGATCTGTTACTTCTTTAGTCAAGAATGAAATTCTAGAATTTTATTTCTCAAACCTCTTCTTGAGTTTAGAATTTTCATTTTCAAGTAATTTAGAAAATCTAGATACTTCTTCCAAAGTAGGTAATGTATCATCATCTGATGATGATGATTCATCATTTGAAGATTCATAATATCTATTATCAGAATAATTTTCATTCAAAGAGACATTGGTAATAGATTCAGCATTATATACCTTAGCCATGAGACAATGATCTTCAATTGGTAATCTGGCTAAGAGTCCAATATTCCTCTGTCCTAAGGACTCATATTCTGAAGAATCATCTGACGAATCACTACCACTTGCACTCCAAGTATCATTTTCCTTTAAAACTTTCTTTGTATTATAAAACCTTTTCTTGTTTCTTTCATAGTGTTTCTCCTTTCTATCATTCCTTTTTAGTAAAGGAAAATCAGGCCTTATATGTCCTGCTTTCTTACATTCATAACAAGTTACTTCTGAATCTTTCTTATCCTTTCTATCTTTCTTTTTGAATCTATACTGGAAATATTTCTTTCCCACAATCTTGTTCATCCTTCGAGCAAGATTGGACAACTCATTATCCGAAATATTACAATCAATTGAATCAGATATAACAACTTTCTTGCCTTTGGATCTAGTAAGCCTTTCAGGTGTTTTAGCTTTAGATGAAAAGGCTACACTTCCCTTTCCATTCTTCTTTTTGTTGAAATCAGCATCTATTTTCATTCGTGTTTCGTGCTGAAAAAGAGTTCCAAAGAGTTCATCAAGAGTAATCTGGGAAACTTTTCTATTTTCATCAATAGCTGTCCTTTTTGACTCCCATTCATTCGGCATTATATCTATGATTTTATCAACTAGAGATTCATTATCAAGACCTTTTTCTCCCATAGATTGTAAGCTGTTGACAATTGTCATAAACCGTTGTTGCACTTTATATACTGGCTCTCCGTAAGGAAAAACAAATCCATGATACTCTGCTCGATGCATTTCTCTACTTGTTTATATAACCTTGGATGTACCAAAATGAGTGACTTCTAATTTCTTCCAAACACAGTTGGCTGCTTCACATGATGATATCTGACTGTATATATTCCTGGTCATAGAGAATAATAAAGTATTGCGTACCTTGTAATTCAGTTGATATTCTTGCTTCTCTTGGTTAGTGAAAGTACAGACTTCCTTATTAGGAATTTTTTAACCTCTAGTAAGCATAATAAAATTGTCTACACCAGTATTAATAACGAATGTCTTCATACGATCTCTCCAATACTCATAATCATTCCCATCAAATATTGGTGGTCTAGAAGGATTAAAATTGTCTATTGACCCAATATTCATTCCTTCCAACTAATACAACAAGAAACTTTTCCACTCCACACGTTAGTGTAGTAAGTATTTAAGAAATATGAAAGAAATGAAGCTAGTAATACAAATCAGTGGAAAACCTCCTCTGATACCAATTGTTGGATCAAATATATAGATATGTATGTCTATTATATGGAACAATACAAGAGGGGGGGTGAATTGTAGGTTTAAAAACCTTTGAGTTTTAGCAACTAAGAGATTAGTTTAAATGATCTTAAACTAATACAAATACAAACACCAACAATTGTATTGAATATAAAAATGTATGATGTATTGTAATACTAATGTAATGTAAAACAATTGTATTCAAGTTGAACACAATGATTAGAGTAATACAAAGATGAATGATTCTACCTTAAAGCGTATAGAACCAATCAATACAATATGTAATAGAATGATTGTAATTGAAACAATTACAATTGAATATGTAAAGAAGAAAGGAAACAATACAAATTCCTTTATAATACAAGTAATAGCAGAAATGTAAAAGTATTACAATTCTTTTAACCTAAAGAGAAGGGTTATCCTTTCACCTAGGATAAAAGGTATGTCTCACCAACACCTTGGTGAGCCCTCGATACGATGATCGGCACATCTATCTGCCTATCCCCGGCAGCCCTCGATACGAAGATCGGCACGTCTGTCTGCCTATCCCCAGCAGCCCTCGATTTTATAGGCAATCGACACCTCTGTCTTTCAATCACTTGAAAGCCCTCGATATGATGATCGGACGCACAAGGCAGATGAGAGAAGTCACAGTTCCTCTCTCTAGAATCTTGATAGTTCCCAAAGTCTCTTCATTCATTTCATCATTCCCTCATCTTCAAATGACCTCCTATTTATAGGCCTCGGGTTCCAAGAGTCATATTGCCTCCAACGGTCATATTGAAACTGAAAGTAAAACATCTTTTTGATTAGTTTGAAACTAACTCAACGACATCGTTTTTGTTAGGACATAGGATATATAGAAATGAAAAACATGGGTACGATTAAAATGTAGTAAGTGTTTGTGACAAAGTACCAAAACAAGTAATGAGAATCTGAATAGCAGAATCAGTACGATACGATTAACAGAGTCAGTACGATACGATATGGTCAGGATGATCAGCATGATCAGTACGATCATCATGGTCAGTACGATCAGCATGATTAGTACGATCAGTATGATCAGTACGATCAGCATGGTCAGTACGATCAGCATGCTTAGTACGATCATCATTGTACTATACGATAAACATGATAGACGACAATTGTAATTTCCAAAATATGATAGAATACAGTTGTGATTCCAAAACATGATATAGAAGTCAAAAGATGACTTTTGACTCAACACACCTATGATCAGATGGCACACATAATCCCACCCTAAAATTGTCCATCCCTTATTAAATCATCACCATTAAGTGTTGGTGTAAAGCATTGAAACTTGATAAAATGTGATGGATAATCCATCACAAACACTGAACCCAACATTCATTGAATAAAATATCTATAGTATTCCACTCTTAGAATCTAAGGAAAGAAGCTATCTATAAAATATGTTTTATGGTATTCCCAAACTATAAAATAATGATGAGTATTCATCTCTGAACTATGTTTAGAGTAATAAATAAATAAAAAAGTTTTGATATTGACCCTCACCATCAGAGGTGGCCCCAAATTCATGAAGATGGTCAATATGGCCTATAGACGACTTAGTACCTTGGGGACCTTCATCCCATGAGAACGTGGGAGGATGTTACTGCTGAAATTATAAAGTCAACTCTTCCATATTTGAGGATTTTCACAAGAATACCAATATAAATACTAAAAATTATAATAAGGTCCTTCAAAATTGATAATTATTTATCATATTATGTATACCTAGAGATTACTTAAGTGGTACCACAAGAGGATATACGGGTGGCTCCTGGACCACCACCTTCTGAGCATCTCCATCACCACCCACCTTGTGAATGACATAATGGAATCATGAAGAAATTTGTATACAGTTTCCAGATGAATTCCATTGAATATAAATTTATAATAGAATAGAACTCAATATATACAAAGGTAATGGTACACAGCCTTCCCATATAAATTTATATTTCTACTCCTACTCCGAATCCTATGTCTAGGTGATAAGAAATATCATAATGGTCATAAGAGATATTATCCACTTCCTAGTACTATGGTTAGGTTAGGGGAGGTGTCACATCACACAATAGAAGTACTAGTATATAGTTTTTAAATTAAAAGTGATAGATAAAAACACTATATACATTGAAATTAACATCTAATTTAAATATAACCATTCTAGTCAAGAATTTAAATTCGTTTATATTTGTACTCAATCAGGAACATATTCATATATTATAGTCTAATTTAATGAGTCACCATTATAATGTTATAGGGAATTATCTTTATAAGATTTAATTTGCACATCATGTAAATGTGACTTGTCCCATACATCTAGTATCAATATATAACAGTTCGTATAAGATTACTTGATTGATAAAATCAACATTTTGAGATTATGGAACTATAGGTTTGATTAATTATAATTTTTACTAATTTAGTAAAATCAATTAATCTTTCATATTCTGTGACCCATGGTACATGGATATAACATGGAATAATTTTTTAATTATGGTTCCACAACCAAGACATATAAGAAAACTAAATTTATGTTGGTGAAAAACATTTATCTAACAAATTATAATACCATGAAAAGAATCTGTAGCTCATTCTTTAATACAATAATATAACCACCAAGAAGATGATGCTGGAAATGCATGATGAAATATAAATATAACATGGAATATGGAGGGCATGTGAATTATTTGGGTTCATATGATGTTTCATGATCAATGACCTCATCCCTTACCGCAACAAGAAAAATTAAATCCATAATAATAATAACAACAATAACCCCAAAATCAGGTGTTTCATGTAAATGTTGAAATCAATACAATGTTAATAAATAAATAAAATATCTTATCCATGGTAATTTGGTTATTACTTCGACAAGGGTCAGTAACTCTTAGCCAAAGTCAAATTACCAAATCCTGAAAAGTTCCTAGTATCCTATCTAATAAAATATATATTAAGTCTAAATAACACATAAATCTGTGATATAAATTAAAACTTCCATACCCAGCATACTTGATAATAGTATCTAAACTGGTGGGTTACATTTCCTAAAGTTCACATCCCCGTTGTCTACAAGATTCCAACTAGTAGTGAGGATCTACAGAGTCATGGTGGAGAAACTATACGCACTTAATCAGAGTGCATCAAAACATTGGAAAATAACAAAATTGTAAGAATAAATTTAACAAATGGTCTGTGGAATCATAGACTATCTTGATAATATTATTAGGAAAATGATAGATCAATGTCATGTTGAATATTATGCTCATGTCATGGTGTTATACAAAAAAGGGGGGTACATTAAATATAGTGTAAAGGAATATACAACATGTTGACCGAAATTATGAAATCACCAAAAGAAATGCCCAATAAAATCATGATCATATTGGTTCTCTAGACTTATAATAATCCATTAATATAATAATTAGGCATCCAAAGATTTATTTTTTCCTTTATCACTCCCTATATCAATAATGTCAATATAGTTACCAACTAGTGCCCAAAAAACTGTGTTAGACATACTCAGTCTTCCACCATAGATAGATTATATAACATTCCAGTATATTCAAATAAATTTATTATTTTGTATGTAATAATAATTACATAATAGTAAATAAAATAAAACATATAATATGAGGTTCTTGACAGGAAAACCAACTGACACTACATGCATCAGCCTAGGTTGGAAGGCTTCCAAATAGGTATAACCCAAAATGTGTATATATATATATAATATTCATGTATATACATCCAAATTAGATACATAGGAACATATTTGTATGTATATGTATATATGAAATATCACATAGTACTTGAGGTGTGTAACCAAGGCATGTATACATAAATTTTAGGGGATTCCTAATACTTATGGAATATGTGCACAAAAAATATTTACTATAATTCCATCATAAATATAAGGCATAAATAAGATAGAACAAATCCAATCATGTCATTTCACTTGGTGAAAACATCAAAAAATTTCTTATATTATCATCTACTTCCCTTCTAAGGTGTTCCAAAAAAATGAATCCATGCATTTATTTAGTAACAGTACAAAATATCATTACTATAGGAGTCCTTCAAATGCATTCCATGTGAGGAAAATAAGAATAAATCATGCTACTCTATGAATGAATAATATTTTGATTCCATCTTCATCATACCACATAGAAAACCAGGTGTCACTCGTGACATGGTATTGTAAAATCTCCCACTGAGCCATCCAATGTATGCCACTAGGTAACAATGTATCCATCAACGGTATCATTTAATAATCCTCATGTTTAGTCTTTCCAGGGTGTTCAATGAATAACTCATGTTTTACTCCTTAAATTTTATAATTCATTTTTAAACAATAACTAATAATTCTCGATGAGAATATCCATAGTGTATCAAATTTGAATCCTTGTATCTCCCTAAACAGTTCACGGAGAATGGTCATGTTAATAGTTATACTAACTAAATTTTGAAATAAATTAATAAAACATGGTTGATTCATTAAATTTGGAAATTCAAGCTATAATTATGAATAAAACACATAAGAACATAGAATAAAATATTGCTTTTTTAATAATTCAATTACAATTCATTAAAAAGGACAATGTCAGCGCATCTTGTTTGGAGGTTCATTATTTTCTAAAAAATAAGGATCAAAGACCATTAAAAAGGTAATACCCTAAGGGGTGGATTAAAGTGCGGGGGTGAGGGATATTCCATGACATAAACATTAGGGTTGATAGGTAAAATATAATAATTTTAAGGTAATTTTATTTAGTGAATATAAAATTTAGGTGTAATATCATGGATGTACTTGTGTGCGACCCAATGACATGTTACATAATCATCAATACATTTGGAGAAAGAACTAAACAATATATCTTTTCATGGTATATCTCTCGTCATTAGTTAGAATCATTTAATATAAAATGATGAGGGGAAGAGAATAAATTAGAAAATTCCCTAAAATTATTATGTATTATCTCTTATGGAGAAAAGATCATGAGTAAAGAGAAATGCCAAAAAGAAGAAATATTACTTAATCTCTTACTGTTGGATATCCAACAATCTGACAATAGAATAATAACAGAACAAATGAAGTTCCCAACTAAAATACTAGTTTGGAATAAGGTATATCTCCCAAATGAGGTAGGATCTTGCATTATTTTGAATGGATGGAAAAAGGGGGCCAAAACATTTGTGTTGGAAAGTGATTAAATGTAATTTCAAACACATTTATTTTGTCCATAATAAAAAGAAAAGTCCAAAAGGGGACCATTCCATGAATACCCCATAATGCTTAAATATTAAAAAAAGTAAAAATAAAATTCATGCATACCAAATGATAGAAACCAAAGTGTATGATAGTAGGAAAACTGCAAAGTAAACAATGCCAAAATATATTCACATGAAAAGAAATTATCTGTCAACATGAATGCACATGTTCCTAAGACATGTTTGATGAAAAAAAAACCTGAAGGATAGGTGTAAGACTATTACCTGATTTCATAGGAGAACAACACGTCTATCTGATCCCTAAAAGAACCTCCTGGTCCTGGTCCACCAATAACCCCATCAAAGTGTCATTCGTCGGCACAAGACATGACATGTGCATGCATAACCCATGTAGGGGTGACTAAAACAATATTCAGTAGAAAATCCCAAAATCACAAAGGGAATACCACTAAGAAATAGATTATGCACACCAAAAAGTAAACACATGATGCACACCACAAAGGAAACAGACAAAGTGAAATTCAAAGGAAACACAAAAAGTAAACCATAAAGGAAACACACAAATTACAATTATCTCATATAGGTATAAGCATAAAGTTGGAATAAAAAGGATACACATAGAGTTTCAAGGATTCACGGAGCATCGATGGTGCATGAAGCGATAATGGCACATTGAGGAACGATGGTGTATGGAGGGTCGATGGTGCACAGAGTGTCGATGGTGCCTGGAGAGTCGATGGAGCATGGAGCGTTGATGGAGTACAGAGCGTCGGTGGTGTATAGAGTGTCAATGGAACATGAAGCATTGATGGGTTATACAGCCCCCATGTCTTGTAGTCACCATGTCATATCCAGGTGTAGGATTCTCCTCGTAGTGCAATTGTATCAGGAGAACCTTCTTCTAAAGCCAATTGGTTGTAATCACACATTAAAAAATATTCACTAAGATTATAAAAAAATGATTTTCTCATCGTAGGGGTCTCAAAATCATAAATGAATATTAAAACTATGACACAATATAATGTATATGGGTTTTTTGTAAAATGTCATGACTTAGGTCCGATCATGGTCCGATCCAAACCATTGGACCTGACCCAACACATCATATGACATAGTTGACCCAACTTGATCTGGTTTGACCGAACAGACCATACCAGACCCAGTATGGCCTATCCCAAAATAGCATGGCCCACTGAGCCGTTAGGTTATGGAGAGGACTAGAAAATATAGTTCAGCATGTTGTATATAGACTAGTTTATGGGAACTAGACACATCACAGCTCTTCAGGACCGGATCACCACATATAGACCAGTATATGGGCTCTAGACATGGCCTGCACTAGCCATGTTCTTCCAGTCAACGAGGAGTTAGGCCCCATTTCACTAGGATATCCCCATCACCAGCATGGTCATGTAGCCTCATTGCCACAGCGGACCCCCTCTGACACGACTCCAAGCCGAATCATGCTATTGTCGGTGTGGACCCCACTGCCATAGGCTCCCTCTGAAGTGGCCCTTCATAGACCACATCTTGATGCCGTCATCATCTTCCTTTCTGGCAGTCCATCTTGCCACGCTCTTCATAGACCAACCCCCACCAGTCCAATTCTTCCTTCACCATCATACACCATTGTCCTCCCTTCTGGTGGCTCCTCACCCCCTCACGCTCCCTATGGACTGACCCCCACCAGCCACATCCTATCCTTTCAACTAGATGCCCAAATAGTGGTACTCCTTGTTTCATCATAAGCCTCTACCACACATGATTTGAACCATGATTCTGTCATACCTCTATGATGCCATCGTGGGGTCAAAAAAATCAATCTTGGGTCATTGCACAATTGATCATGGGTGAAATGGTTGATCACTAATGATGTAACATAAAGGGAGAAGAACATTTGAATAATGAAAAATATTATGGGGGGATATATAAAGTGCATGAACCCCCAATCAATGGATCCTAGAATGGTTCAGGTCGGACATGATCCATTCATGTTAGAAGGTTGAAAAATGAACAAATCAAAACAAAAATATAAATCTCCATTTAAAATACCACAATCAGTTATCCATTACACAAAAATTGGTCAATTGTGGATCAACCTGCTCATGAGTTCATCTGGGTTCATAATTTGAATCAAAGAGGGAAACTAAATCACAGATAGATCAGACACGCTAATAAGTTGTTGGATCTCTTATTGATGAAGAACAAAGCTCAATGTCTCCTTCGAACATCAATCCACCAGTGTTTGTCATCGAGAGTGTTTCCTTCCATGCCTTAGAGGAAATCAAAGGTTATGTTGATAACATATAATTCCTAAAAAAGGTTTCATTAAAAATAAAAAAAATCCACTATGTCCAATAAAATATTTTTATAAAATTATTTTCATAATTGATAAATTCAATTTCAAACTTTCACAGTCGACCTGTGCCGGTTGTTGTTAGTGCCCGCCAAAGATAAAGTTACAACTCTAAATTCAACTGTTCCCATTGATTTCAATTCTGAGAAACTCTATAGCATTTATTCCAATTTTAATGAAAAATCACCCTCATTTTCGTTAAAAACATAAATCATTAATCATATCATTCTGAGAAAACTATTCCTTGGAATCTCACACCTTCTCAATATCAGTTCTTAAAATATTCCAAGTCAATTTAAAAAGAACTCGATAAAATTTGGGTCATTAGATTCTCCCAACCTTAAGTATTTACATCCCCAAAATCCAAAACAAGGGATACTTAACAAAAACACAAGGGTACTAAGCATGAATAAGAGACTCGCCCTCTTGAGTGTTCTCTTAGATATTCTCATGATTATATTGAACACTCATAAGAGGAATTGACCACCCATAATGTAACATTTCCAATCAAAACTTGATCTCCACTAGGTACACCACAAATGTAACCCCATCGTCAATGTCCAGCTCTCCCCAGTTGATGATGTGTTATGGATCATGAATTTACCTCCTCAACTACAACACATGGAAGACATCAAGAACCATGTGCAACATTTAGGGTTGAGATAAGTTTTATGGAACCTATCGAACTCTAATCATAATATGAAAAGGGATAAATTATCTTTGAAATAACATTCCACCCTCAAACAATCTCTACAATCCCTGTTGAGGTGAGACCTAAAGCAACACATGGTCTCCCCCATTTAGGTGCAAAGGCCGTTTTCCCTAATTAGAACATGAATTCTTCTAGCTCTATGCATTCCTCATCTGCTTCAGGATGATCAAGAACCTTTTTGGATATAGCTCGCACCAACTCTATACCCGTGAGTGCTAACCCCCTATATCCATCCACCATAGTGGTGACCGACATGGTCACCAAAAAAATGCCTATAATTGTTCCATACCATTGGTGGAGTTTAATCTATTGTCGTATGTAAACAATACTAGTGGTAGGTTATCCTCCCAATTGTGGCCAAAGTCTAGGATACAAGGACATATCATATAATCACGAACCTATGTGGTCATCTCCATTTGGCTATCCCCATAGGGATGAAATGTTGTTCTAATGTGAAATGATGACCCAAGTTAATCCTAAAATCCATTCCTCATATGGGATATGAAATGAGCGTCACGATCTGAAATGATCATTGATGGAATTCCATGAAGTGGAACTCTTTTTTGCATGTTGATGCTTCTTAAGCTTTCGACAAAACTCTACCCACAGATCATTAGGAAGTGTGACAACATGGCCAGACATTCAACCATCACCTATATGGTATCGTATCCCCAGAACATGTGTGGTAAACCTGTCATGATTTCCACCAATATCTCATCCCACCTGAACTCTTACACCTCACATTGTTGGATTAGTCCCACTAGAATCAGGTTCTCAGCCTTTACTTTCTAGAAAGTGTGGCATCTAGAAACAAATGTTACCACTTCCTTCTTCATCCCTTGCCATAAGAAATGACAATGGACGTCCTGATAAATATTTTCCACTCATAGATATACCTCCAAATGGTATTTATTGATCTCCCTCAAGGCATCCTCCCATAACATAACTATTACTATTGTGCTTCCACTGAAGGTAACTATGTGCTCCCCTCCTTTTGAATATCAATCGGGGGAATACCCTATGGTCAAATAAGCATGTAACATCTCACAGTCAATTTCTCCTATCCATGCCTCTATGACTATTTTTAAGATTGGATGGGTCAAAACCATCAAATAGATCTAATAAGCTCCATCACCATCCACAAATGATGTTTTCAACATGGACATCTTCTCTAACACCTCACTCAGAAAGTACAAGATGGGCCTCCTACTGAGAGCGTCTTCCACTATGTTTCCCTTCTCATTTGTATAGAAAATATCAAATTCATAGCACCAGAATAACTATAGCCATATCCTCTGTATCATGTATAAATTATTCTGAGATAAGATATATTTCATACTTTGGAGGTCATAGTCAATGATAAATCTCTCGAGCCTATGGTAGTGTTGCCACATCTTCAATGTGAAGTCTACCACAACAAGCTCATTATCATGGGTCACGTAGTAATACTAATGATGATTCAACTGATAAAACCCATATTTAATCACTAAATTACACTAAATTAGGATACAAAAAATCGTAGTGTTAGATGCATCACTAAACAACACATACTCAACACCCCCTCTAGTAATCTAAAGATTCCAACGTTCTTCAACATCTGCTATAAGTCTTGAATGCACTGTTGGAACTTATCTATCTACCTGAAAGGATACCCCTACTATGTCAAGGCCATCGTGGGTGATGAAACTCTTGAAAATTTTAGTAAAAAACTCTGATAGTACCCAACCAATCACAAGAATCTATACAACTTAGTAACATTCTTTGGTGGCTCCCTAGAAAGGCCTATATCAATCATCTCCAAATATATTCCAAGTCCATCCTCTAGAATGACATGCCCCCAAAACTGGACCTCCTAAATATAGTTTAGACACTTTGAGTGATTCCCATAAAACTGGTTCTCTCAGAGTTTGTCTAGTACAATCATCAATTGTATCGAGATCTCCTCCTCGGGTAGCAAGTACACTAGGATATCATCAATGAAGACCACAATGAACTATTCTAAGTATGGTCGTAAGATTATTTTCATGAGTCCCATGAACACTAGTAGGTTATTCTTCCTACAAAATGACATCAATATGTACTCATCATGGTTGTACCGACATCTAAAGGTGTTCTTCAGTACATCTTCATCATTTACACGTAGCTATGGATAGCCAAATCCGAGGTCTATCTTTGAGAAGCACCTTGCTCCCTTGGATAGTTGAATATGTTTTCATTCCTTGTTAGTGGATTCTTATTCTTCATGGTCACTGAGTTTAGGTTCCAAAAGTCCACACATAATCTCAATCTCCAGTCTTCCTCCATGGAAAACAAAACTGGGGATGCCCATGGTGAATCATTCACTAGTAGAAATTGGACATATACCAACAATTTTGTCCAAACCATTGGTAATTGTCACTAATTTGGACTTTTTCCAACGGCTTGTCCAAAATCGTTGGTATATGTCACTAATATGGACCAATACTAATGGTTTTGGCCAAACCGTTGGTATAGGCCACTAATTTTGACCTATACAAGCAGTTTAGACAAAACTGTTGGTATAATTCAGTTCTATGGACCTATACCAACGGTTTTGGCCTAAACCATTGGTATTGGTCCAATATAGTGACACTATAACAACAACTTTGGCCAAAAACATTGTTATAGCTAAAAATATCAAAGCAGACATACCAGAGGTTCTCAAAACCATTGGTATAGGTCTATACCAATGGTTTAGAGAACCGTTGGTATAAGTACATACACTATTTTAGGTAATCAATCATTAAATAACATTAAATAAAACAAAATATAAAATAATTATGAATATAAAAATATATATTTATGAAATTATGTTCACAAAAGTCAACTTAGGATAGTGGTTAAGTCGTTGGATTATAAACTGGCGGTGCTGGGTTCAAAACCGAGCAAGGTTTATTTTTTTTGAATTACCTGTACCAACGATTTAGTGAAACCGTTGGTATAGTTTTTCAAATGACCTATACCAATGGGTTTTCAAACTGTGGGTATAGGTATATACCAACGGTTTTCTAAGAACTGTTAGTAAAGACCTATCCCCACACCAAACCAGCCAATTGTTCTCCAAACTGTTGGTATAGTGTATTTTTCTATTAGTGATTGGGCTCACAAAGCCCTTACTCTGCATGTCCTCTAGTTTTTCCCTCAACTAATGAAGCTCTATGAGAGACATCCGATTTGGATTTGTATATATCATTTCCATCCTAGGGTACAAGAAAATGCATAAATCTACCTCCCTATGAGGGTGTAATCAAGAGACATCCCCATTAATGTCATCCTCATACTCCACCACCACTATAGGAAGTTGTGGTCTCCTATCATCCATTGTTCTAGTGGTGAGGCTATCCAACTAGTTATTAATTAGCAGAAACATTTTATTGGTAGGTATATCCTAAGATACATGTGTTTCCTTCTCTCAAATAAACGAAAACCTGATACCATCTTCACTGACACACCACACTATGAACCTAAAAAATTAAATCTGTTCATGAACTACAGATAACTATTCTATACCAAGAATGATGTAATAAGGCCTCAATTCTACCATTAAGAGATCCCAACCAAAACTATCCCTCCTATAGTAAGGTAACACTTTTGAAACCAATGTGTGATCTTTAAATATACCCCCATATGAGTCTCTAAGAATATGGATCGAGTCAACGGTTCCACTAGAATCGCGGAGACTCAAACAAGGGTCATGTTGAGAATAGAGTGATTATCACATGTTTATATCAAACTATTTCTATGTTGGAAATGACACCTAGCATACCTCAAATAATATTCTGTGCAATGGTGTCATAAGGATCCTTTACAAGATGTTGGCCTCGTCCTAATCCACTAGCTTCCAGAGCCCGTGGTGGAACACAAGGTGATGAGGGTGGTATTAGGTCTAACATCCATCCATTGCCTTCATATATACCTACTCTTGTACCATTATCACAACCCTGTATACCACTCTACTCATGCATCCTCTTCTACCTCATTGGTTCTTCGATTGCCTACTAATCATTCATACAGTGAGTCAGGTAATATCGACCCATATATCAGCAACCACTACATGAGTAATATATAATATCCTTAAGCTAATTTACTCTTCAATTGGATCCCACAAAACTATCCCCATATCCTACGGTCATCCCCAAGAGTTCAAGACACGTTTGGATCCCGACGTCAGTTGTCAGATACCTACTTCCAAAGACTCAGCTACCTAGTGCCTGCTTGTAGCTCCCACTTCTTGTGTCTGCTCCATCATAAAGCTCTCTACTAGAAGGTATTGATCGAATAATCCATCATATATAGGTATTATAATAGATACAATAGATTCCATAAAATCCTATAATATCCCTTGCTTGATGCTCTGTGCAATGATGTATGCATCCCACACCATATCAATGGTGTGGTGAGAAGGATCTGTAAATCCGTCAGAGTACTACGCTATTGTAGGACTATCCTACTACAAATTTAGGAGATATTTTATGCACACTGATGATAAAATAACCAAAAAGAACTCATCCCTGATGAGGTGCTCAAAGACTACCTAAGAGAGAGTCATCACATCATGCACCCAGATCACTAAGTTCCACCATCACCCCACTAAGCCCTCAAGAAGGCTCGCATCTAGAACAATTTATCTATACAAAAGGTGTCCTCACACGTCCAAAGACATGTGTAACAACATTTAGTCAATCCTTAACTATTTAGGGGTCAGGCACTCCCCTAAAATTGTGATGTCGTGGCCTCTATATCTCATGCAACTCACTCATCCTTCATACATCCTCTACTGGTAACACTGGTAGAAACTAGAACTTTATGAGTGGTGGTATCACTAGTAAACCACCCAGAGGTTCTATCTTTGGAACTAGTCCTCGTACCACTGCCTCGTCTCTAGGATGATCATCATCGTGAATCCTGGCTGGATGTCTATGTGGAGGAGTCCTGAAATAGATCATGATGTACCACAATCAATAGCGTATACCTAATGATCTGACTCAAGAAGGACATAAGAAGAAAATAAAATTCATATATAATGCATGTATGCATTATTTGTTCATGAAACTAGGGTTTTCATGTACCGAGTTGAAAATAATAATTCAGACTCATTGTTTATGGATGTATCGGCCACTTCACCAACACTAGAGACCCGAGTGTGAAATCTGAACTCGAAACATAAAACATTGTTTCCCCAAACCAATCTCACAGACTCTTGGTGCATTACATTTCATTAACCTCCCTTAATAAGAATATATCATGACCAGTCCCCGTGGTTCCCTTCCTATGACTGCCCCATTCCCACCTCTGATAGTCCAAGGGATGGATACTATCACCGAGTAGGAATATTCCTCAAATGAGTGGAATTTTCCTATATTCCTACACACACGCACACGCACATCTCCAAACCAAAAATGATGAAATATAATAACACTATGTTAAGAATGCATGAATACACTATGATCTGAACAAATGAGTACGAAAGTAGGAAAAGTGTAATGTATATAGGGAATGATTACAAACCAACTAGAAGAACAAGTCATCCAAAGTGAATACATGAGTTCTTCAAACACATCTGTAGGAAACCATACCTCAAGGGTAGGTGAATGAAAACTAGGTCTTCTGTAGAATCCAAAAACATCCATATTATCTCTCTAATAACCACCCTTTCATGGTCCACCAATAACTCTGTTAAAGCATTGATCATATACAGAAGATATGACTTGTGTGGGAAAATCTTGTGTAGTAGTTAGTAAAAAATCAATATTAGGATACCCCAGAACCACATAGGAAATTCCAATAATAAATTAATGAAGTAAACATCAATGTAAACACATTATATAGTCTATAAATGAAACACATGAAGTACCATAAAAACTGAACACATTATGTACAACACAAAGGAAACACACGAAGCAAAATCAACTCACACATTTACAAGTCTAAAGCATGAAAAAAATGATTCACATGAACTGTTGATGGTATAAGGATCGTTGGTAGAACACAGAGTGTCGATGGTGGATAGAGAATCTACGGTGAATGGAGCATCATGGAACATGGAGTGTCAATGGAGCATGGAGCGTCGATGGTGCATGGAGTGTTGAAGGAAAATGGATCTTCGATGGCGCTGGGAGTGTTGATGGTGCCAAGAGCATTGATGGTTCACAAAGCATCGACTTTCAAAAAAATATTCATGGAGCACAGATTATCAATGGCGCATGGAGAGTCGATGGTCCATAGAGGATCTATGACACATGAAGTGTTGATGTGTCAGGCAGCCCAGAAGTCATGTAGTAACTAAGTCACATCCAATAGTAGGATTCGGTTCATAGAACAGTTATTCCAGGAGAAACTACTCCTCCAGACAATAGTTAGTATAAAAAATATCACAAATACACAATTAGGGTAATTGAAAATTATCTCCACTTCTCTAAGGTCTCAATGCCACAAAAAACTCATTAGATGGAGATACGGTTTGATAGATATCACCATTTTGGTAATATAGCCTAACCCTGGACCTGTCCAGGTCTGATCAAACCCACTGGACCTGAACCAGTCCAGATGACCGGACCTATCCCAGTTCGACTGACCAGACCCAACCTAGTTGAAAGGACCCAACACAAGTAGGTTCAGCCCAACCTGAATTGGATCGGCTTGTTGTGCCGCTCGAGTGGCCCGTCTCTTCTAGTTCATCCCACCGCATGCGGGAAAATTTGTGGGTGATAGAAATTACATTCCCTATCATTGTCCATACGACTGACTTGAATCTATTCCACATTTCACATGGCTGACCAATGACCTCACTTCTTCCACGAGTTCCCTACATTGGGGATCTGAGAAATGTCCTACTACCGCAGCTGTAGCCTCATGCCGCGGACACCTGGTCGCCGCTTGTGTCCCTGGCCATCACGAAAACACTCTTATGTGATTCCTCCTAGTCCTCAATATCGCGTCGATGACCCATGATTTTGTGCTACCCATGGCTCGTCCCGTATAGGGCTATAGCTACCTCCGCAACCGACCACCCAACAAGTGGCATGTGGCCGCCTCATGCTCCCCCTAGAACAGCCCCATTGCCTGTGTCCTACCCTCACTACCAGATTCCCCATCGGTGGTATTCCATAAACCATCATAATATGCCACCTCGCCAAAACCATACCATGATCCTCTCTCACCTAGGCTATTCCATCAGGTGGTAAAAACTCAATCTAGGATTGTTTCACCATCTATTGGGTGTGTAACGGTCGATCATTTGCATTGGGGTTTCAAAGGTGATAAGTGTATGAAGAACATAGAAGATTGAGGGGGAGAGATAAACCACATAAAATACCAATGAATGGATCATTTCCATGTTCATGTTGTCCTTTATACATTCCTGATAGAAATTTTAAAAAAGAAAGAATTGGAATATAAATCTAAATACCAATTCAATATCACACAAGCTATTATCAACCCACAAGAACAAGAGAACCACAGTTCAACATATTCAGGGGTTGGTCCATGTTAATCATTTGAATATAAGAGGGAAATGAAATTAGAAATAGATCAAACACCCTGCCTCTCGGTTCGATCATTCTTTGATGAAGAACAGAGGCCTATATCATCGTCAATCCTTGATCTGTTAGTATCCTTCATCGATAGAGTTTACTTTTAGGCCTCATAAGAATTATAGGGTTATAGTGAGAATCCAGAATTCATGAAAAAGGTTTCATTGAAAGGAAAACATTATTGTTTCTAATAAAATATTTTAATAATAGTCACATCATATTTCTAACATTCGCAGTTTACCCGTGTTGGCCGATGTTTGTCCCAACATAAGGTAAAGTCAATGCTTTGAATGCAACGGTTCCCTTAGATTTCTGGTCCAGGAACATTTTTAGATGTTATTTCTATTTATTTAAAAACAAACCACATGGTTTTTAGAAACATAATATTTCTCATCTTATCATTATGGATACACCGGGTCTTGAAATGTCATGCTGTCTTAGTGCCTAGTTAGAAAATGTTCCCATTTATTTTATAAAAATAAAATCTGAAAAAATATAAGTTATCACACATAGTTTTTTCATAGAATGCTCATATATTTCGTTCTAATCTGTATAACACATCTAGTTAAGTAGAAAATTTTTTCTGTCACTAGGAACATAGTTTGGGAAAACCATTCGACTCCTTTTAGTCCCACAACAACACACTGCTCGGTCGAGAAGCCTGATGTGCACCGTGTGGACAATCCACACACACCTCTAATGTTAACTACAATAACCTACATTGTTATGTTTCATGGTTAGAACTAACCCTGATCTAACCATGAAACATGTCCAACCATTCCAAAATTAATAACTTTATTCTCTGAATGATCCCTAAATGCTCTGAAACTACTTCTTGTCCTCAAACTAGCATCACTTATGAATAAAAAATATTATTATATAAATTTAATGGTGAAATACATAAATTTAATATCGTGTATCTGACAAAGTATTTTTGGAATGTTTTAAATGAGATAAATTTTGAAAAAATTAATATATCAACCACATTATCTCACTTCCACCCATTAGGAAATGATGTCGTCAGTCGAGAATACATATAAATTATTTTCTCTATAAAGTGATGTGATTCATTTTATAAATAGAATATTCTTGAGTGTTTATAATGATGCATATTATAATATAAAAAAATATTTATTACATTGATTTCATTCTCGAGATGAAGAAATAATACACTATGTTCGTGATCTAGAACATTTATGATAAAACATGCAAGAGAAAACATGGATATTACCACAAGAAAATGTAGTGATAATGATATATTATTAATGAACAGGTGATGATATGATATAAATAGATAATATATGATATTTTAAATAAATTTATAATATATTAACATGTTTTAAACCACTATAGTGTTGGTTACATAGTATTTATCAAATAGAAAGCATGTGGTAGGGAAATTCATCCCAATTTCCTTTAAATAATAGATATGTTATTATTATGCACCTATTTTCTTTTATACGGTGTAGATAATACCCATTCAACATGTAATATCATGAATCATTCATATTTTATGTAAATTTTCGTTTTAATTTTAGCTATATCAACCAATAGAATTTTAAATGAATGTTACCTAATGGAAAAGAATTTTATAACTCAATTTCTTTTCATTGGGTAATACTAATTCTCCAAAGTCTATGATATTCTATAATGTTCTATGTAATGATCTCTTTTATTATCTTTCATATTAAAATTTTTTATCTAATGTAAAATTTTACATAAAATATAAATCTATTAAACCATCATTAATTAAATGGTATGATTATTTTAATATATTTAAGATCAAATTACACTCCATTATGACTTAATTGAAATTATGCACCTTTTTCATATAGTGTATAAATGTCCCCTTTGAGATCATTTTTCATTGGATATTACATTTCTATTAAATATATATATACATTAAACTTGGGATATGATCACTTTCTTTACCTTATACCATTTATATATGTTGTGTTTACTTTGAGTGCTATTTCATTAACTGGGGAATTATTGAAAAAAATATAAACTTTTCTCAATACAGAATTTTTTGATAAGAGATATTATTCTTTAATTAAATAAATTATATGATATATGAGGAATGTATTAGACATGGAGTGATGAGTGGGCCCCATAATTATATATACCCTCAATGCTTTAACATGTCTCATAATGAAATCAATTTGGATAGATTATATGTGTTTTTAACCACAGTGTTAAACTATCTGGTGAAAGGTATCCATAGTAGAGGTATCATGATTCATAATATTGTGACATATGGTAATTAGATTTTTACCTCCTTCATAATTATGTTATTATTATGATCCATCATATTTTCTCAATGATATTTTCTCTGGGATAATTACATTATTATTTTATTTATTAAATGGAAT
Organism: Viscum album; assembly: GCA_963277665.1. Lineage (NCBI taxonomy): Eukaryota > Viridiplantae > Streptophyta > Magnoliopsida > Santalales > Viscaceae > Viscum > Viscum album. The sequence goes on from OY728145.1 coordinate 515,371,781, forward strand.
GTGTTTTCAGTTATTTACAATGAAATATTGACTTTTCCTAATTACATAATAATTTTATTTTTAAAACTGTAGGTATACTCAGTTATTTACCTCTCCATATTTATTTTTCTCTATTTTCTACTAATATAATACTTTGTATGTAACTCATATGGTTAATTTTATCCAACGCATACTTTTACCTTTCCCCATTATATGTAGAATAATTCATTAAATTAGTCAAAGGATGTAGAAAATTTTCTATTTATATGTATTATTTTATGTTACTAATGTAAAATGGGTATCATGTATGTTTCTGGTTCCCTAAAACTGCTAATGAAATTATTCCTTTGGTATTTAACAACTTGTATCTATGATGATGTGATAAATTTGATGTTAGGTCAAGGATACTATGATCAGGTTCATTACAAGGATACTTCTCCATAGATCACCACCAAAATAAAATTCAAATATCTCCACTACTAAAGAGTTGAGATTATGAAAGATAAAATCGGAATAAGTCAGCGGTAATGATTTGAGTATAAATGTAAACCTCAATAATTTTACCTGATATAGAAATCCAATTATAAATCAATATAAATAATTAAAACATAAGATATTCATGGAATAAACTCCATCTCCTAATCAACCATTATGTTATTTATCTGTTATCATTTATATAAGAATTACGTATAGATCAAAATATCACTTAATTTGAAATGGAAAACAAAAAAGTAGTATTAATATATATTAAAAATGTATATCACTATAATAGCAAATGTAACCCCTCATTAGCTACTAATTTTAACAACTCTATAAAAATTATGTGGTGTAACATTTTATAATGTAGTCAGTTTATTATATTTTACTTTAATTTAGTTTCTTCATAATTTTTACATGGGGTTCTTCCAATTAAAGGATGAATTCAGAAATCTATCCACATAAAATGTTTTTCCAAATTGTAATTCTTATTATACCTCAAATTTGTTGTTACATTTTATACGAATATATATATTTATAAATAAGTTATTAAAATCAATTTCTTGTATAGGAAGACTATTTGGATTCCATTGATCTAGAATCCCAATCCTTATGGACAATCAAATTGTGAGAATAATGAGAATAAAAAGTTAATGAAAATATACCTAATCCCCTTCCATATATCCCTTTAATATTTCAAAACATTTGGACATTCATTTTTTGATATATAAGACCATATATAAAATTCATCAAAATGAGGTGCATATTCTAAGGCATAACAGTCATCCTCTTTTACGGTTAAGTTTTTTTGGATTTATCTTAATGTACTGTAAATGAAACTATACCCAAATATTTGTTTATGAATGAAAAAAAAATATTTTAACAATATGATTCTTTACAAGAAAATTTATATTATAAATATAAAATTGATAAAAAACACATTAAATTAAAAAATTTAAGAAATTATTATGATTAAGCTCAAATTATTCCAAGATCCAAAAAACTGTACTATTATAATTTAAATAAAAAACATCTAGGACAAAAAAATATATTTAATGAATAAAATTTAATAAAATATTATCTTCACTATTGTCTCAAAATTGATCATTGCACTCTAAAAAAATAAGTTAATATGCAAAGAGATTTCACTAAATAATAATTTTTGAGGGAATTTTAGGGTTCATTTTCTAAATAGAATCCAATCATCTAGGTTCTATGAAAAAAATACCTTTTAATTTCATACATTAGATTAAAATTTAATCATAAAAAAACACATCCATAACCTAATCACACATACTTTTAAATGAAATGTATTCCATCCTTCCCCTAAAAGATGATAAATATTGAGTTATTCTCACACATAGAAAAAACATGTATCACCATAATCATGTGTGTATTATTATGTCCCGACAACATGCGACTTAATAATTTTTTCAAAAATACAGTTTTTTATGATGATTTTTAGAAATGGGTAAGGTTAAAATATTCAATACAATTTCAGGAAAATTAATTTGAAAAAATGTGATTTTATTTCAATTACACTTAAAAAATACATACCTTACATTCATTTAAAATAATATTCCATGTGACATATAAATAATTGAATGAAAAAATTCATCAAATTTCACATCTTTTAATTTTAATTTTTTTTAAAATTATTTCTAGTTATTATAAGATTTAAATGAAATATAATAAAGGGTTAAAAAATAACAAAATTAATCACATTTAATAAGTCAACCTCATTTATAACTATTTATTTTTCTAAATAACGTTTTTCATTTATTTTTATCATTTTTATATGGATGATCATATATTAAGAATAAAAAATAGTGAATAATAACACATTCCCATTCTAAAATTTACATATTTTTGGAAAAAATCATACCACCCTATAATAAATTTCATCTGAATCTACCCACATGAAATTCCACACCCTCACACTCAAACATGAAATATCGATGAAAAAACACAAAGAGTGATGACATGTTTGATGAAGTTATATTGGGATATAGAGTAAATCTTTTAGGAAATTCATTACATCTAAGTTATATAAAATATTGTTATAAATGTAGCTATGATGTTAAAATATGGTTTGAATTAGAATTGACTTAATCAAAAAATAATATTTTTTGAACTCAAATTATTTGAATATTAATTAAGAAAATCATATAGAATTTCAAAAAAATATATTCACTCAAGAATGTTTTCCAATTTTAATAAATATTTCAAAATTATTCAAATTAAAATATATATAATTATGAAAATATATTCATCCTGATATTCATTGGAATGAATTTTATAAATTTTATATATTATAAAAAATCATAAAAACTAAATTTCAATGAACATTTTCCTACGCTAACAATCATTTGTAAATAAATTTCATAAAAAATCAATAAAATATTTCCAAAAATAAATTCAATAGTTATAATAGATATATACATTTAATGAAACTAAATGATCCATAAAAGGTTATTAAAAATGAAGAAAAATACAATGACTTACTTAAATGGTGACACTCCCCCATAGATAAGTCTAACTACAAAACTAATCAGCTAAAAAAGTTAAAACATAAGGGAACAAAAAGTAATTAAAAGGACTAATACAGGATGGATTATATAGAGAAGTTGAATAATTCAGTTAATATCCTAACTATAATAACATTATAACTACAACAATGAAAGAAAAATGACGTAATAAAATTCAATTGAATGAAAAATTTATAGTAACAAAAATAAAAAATTATAAGTATTAATTGGGACCACATTATTATATATCCCCTAGATAGGTAGTTCCAAAATTTTATTCCATATTAAGAATATTATGGTATTTTCATTGAATAAACCAGAACTTATTATTTCCATTGACATCCATAAATAGATTAATAGAGTCGAAACCCAGAATGAATGTAAAAAAGATGTCAACCCAAATACATAGAATGATATAATTAGAGGTGGAATGTGGTAAATATAATTAAGAGGTTATCTATTTCAAATAAAATGTTTTCATTGAATATTTATTATTCATTATGATGTTGAGGAGGTATTCACATTCTCATGGGATCTTCAACTAGTTATACCTGATAAGCCACATCTTTAAATTTCAATATAATATTCACTTGAATTGTTTGTGGTTCTATTTATTCATCAATATTATGGAGAGTGTTGGGATTGGATAGTTCAAAAAGGATAGAACAAGGATATTGGATATGTTTTTCATGTAGTAAAAAATCAAGAGAAACTAATTCGAATTAAAGTTACAATATCTTCATTAGTAGAGATTTATGATCATAATCAAGAATTCTTGCACCTAAAAATATATTTATATCATACAAGAGTTATTACTATTCAATTAAAAACTCAATCTATTAAACATGAAATTTTATGGAAAATTAATTTCGTATTAATATTTTTTCACTCCATCAATAGAAGATTAATTTAATTGAAAGAATTTCATTTTCTTCCATTTTTTATATAGAATCTTTAATAATGTCGATATTTTATTGTATATGGATATCCAATTAATATTCCCTAATTGACTAATAAAAATAAGCAACATAATATAAATATTAATAATAATAAAAAAAATATTAACATATGAAATAAAAATATGAAATGTTCATATATTTTTTAGATGTTGAAATTAAGTAATCTATTAGGTTTAATAGTGTATTAAATTTGCGTAATTTTTTATAATCCCCAATAGCAACTATATATTGATTAAAAAATATTTTGAAGAATTGATTCTTCATTATTTTTTTCTATGAATGCATCATAGTTTACACCTAGGGTAGAAACCTTGAAGAGTCCCCTCACATTGAATGCATATATATTATAACTAGTAATAACTAAACTATTCAACTAAATTATATACATATATATAAGGTTATTATAAAAATAAAAATGATATAATTATATGAATATAAGAATACACACACACACACACATATATATATATATATAAGAATACTAGACACAATGGATTTTGTAAACAGGAAATGGTTTATCTCAGCAGTTCATAGTAATAAAATAATTATTCATAAAAATTAAGTTGTAAATAAAATTTTAAATATAAATACAAAAGAAATTCACCGAAAAATATATATTTCAAATTTTTATTTCTGCACACAATGACCATTGCATGTGGGACAGTATGTCTTAGACATTTCCAAGGGTAACCCATCACAACAGCAATACAACTATATTATATGAATTAATGAATTGATGAAGTAGGGTAAGAAATATAACAAAGATGAGAAAATATTTAATAGATAAATTAGGGTGACCTCAAAAAAGAAAAAAATTAAAAAATATAATATGAAAAAAATACACTATCCATATAATAAGATTAATGTTATTTACCTTTTTCCATAGAGATGAGTGTTTTATTGGGGGAATCCAAAAGTCAATGTAATAAAATAAAACAAAAGATAAATAAGTAAAATATAAAAAAAATTTATAAAAATTAATCCACCAAAAACCAATCTTCAGAAAATAAGATTCAAAACTCTCATTAAAGGAAGTGTTTTGTATTATTATAATGATAAGGGGTGATTTTCTCTCTAATTATTCTTATTTGAATGTTAATGTGTAGTGGAAATTTAAAATAACTGAATCCAAGAATTTAGACTTCTATAGTGTTGTCAATTCATGTATCTTATATTCCTCCAAAAAATTTCAAATCCATTGGCAATGTGTTCTAAATGTTAGGAAACAGTTTTTTGAAAAATTTTACAAATGAAGAAATATTGAATACCCAAAATCTATTTGGAAGTGATTTTATAAAATTAAAATAATTAAAATGACGTCAAACCATAATTAATGGAAAAATACCAAAGCCTCATATAAATATTAATTTAATGTTCTTTCTCATATTGAGCTTCCAATTTTTTATTTGTGGCCCTATCACTAAAATTCGTCAAATCAATGGAAATATTTCAAGGTTGGAGATGTATATTTATTTTTCACAACATTTTGGATTCATCTCATGGTCTAGTAGAATCAAATTCATCCCATAATATAAATAAGACTTTAAAAACCAAATTTCACAAGTTAGATCTATTTATGATTTTTTTTCTTTAGAATAAATAATAAAAAACACTTAATAATCCAAAATTAATCCACTTCAACAATTGAGCTGAATTATTTAATAAATCCAATAAAAATAAAATTTATACATAAATTAACAAACTAGTATAATTAAAACATTTAATTGTGGAATAAAATTAAATAATTTTTTTCCAATTTAATGTGTTATAATTGACCATGTTTTGAAAAATTAATGCTTATATACAACATACATGAAACACAACATCATATGGGATGTGAATTCTTCTTTGTGACTAAGAAATTATTCCAAAGATAGAAAATGTATCTGATTATTTTTTACATCAAAAATAATTTATTTTGTGTTTTCTTAAATGACATATTGAAGGAATTATACTTAATTGAGCCCATTTTACAAACACATCATTTATAAAAAATTTGACAATGTAATAATTTTGATATATACATGAATGTTATACCGATGGTCCCAGAGATGGTTTTTTGATATCTGGATACTAGATAATGAATATATATTGAGTGTGTGAATATAGATTTTTATTTAGGTTATATGAGGCACAATATAATATGTTTAATTGTGAGTTATGACCCATAGGAGTCGGTGTAATTGAAACAAAATAGGGCTTCCTAGAGATTATGTGATACATATATAGATAGTGGTGGGACTTTTTTTAAATAAAATAACTTGATTAATTGACTATGTTTTCTTGATACAGCATAAAATAAATTAAGGTAGACTAATTAAGATATATTATCTCTGGAATATGGACCCCATTATAAATGAGTATAGGGAAATGTGTTTCATATCACTGGAATGATCCATGATAAAATTGAAATTAAGATATGGATGAAAGGACTGATGGCGGGCTTATTCATTTTGTAAGAATAGAGATATAGATTATTATAAATATGAAAGTAGTTATAATAATGAACAGGAAAAAATTTTAGATACATGATAATGTTTATGGGACTTTTGTTGATGAGATAATACTTATAATGATTTGATTATAGTTATTTAGTAATGTTTTATAAGAATTATTTATTTTAATGGGATTGAATATCAGAATTGTAGGAATTTTATAATGTTGTGAATTTGGTGTTCTAATATCACATAGTTCTAGGGAAATAGAGATCGGGGTATTTCAATTCATCGATTGTAAATTTGATGGTAGGATAGATGTTCTTCCCTATAATGTAGACCTTACTAATCTGTTATATAACACCAAAACATGAATCCCCATGTTTCTGATGATGTTTCAAATAGCTTCAAGTACATCTCCTAATACTCAAGAGGATTCTAACTAGAGGCAAAATTATTGAAGTGATGAGGGAATAATACACCTTTAGTAATGATAATAACAAATTAGAATATAAAAACATATGTTTAATCCTTTAAAAATCATATTGGAAAAATATAATAATAAATATTCTATAATAGATGTCATGTCATGTTATAAAATATTAAACTAAATGGATTCCTAAAGTAGAAGTTAAATATTTATGATAATTATAACTAAAAATAAATAAAAGGAATAAGTTCAAGTGGTTGTTTAGATGTCCATGAACATATTAAACTCATTTCCTATCATGGTGTCATTTTTTAATTTCCCTCTTGCAACTTTCCCTTGTCTATGTCCCAAGTCCCGAGGTCATCAGTCACACTGAAATCCTTTGCAACAAGTGATTGTAAACTTAGTAAGAAACCACCAATGTACACTTAAATGAAGTTAACATGTATGATTATTTTTTATGTTATTATATAAGTAAATGTGCATATGATCATATAGAAAATGACATACTGAGTGATTGTGCGATAATCAAGCTCAAAAAATCCCATCAGTAAGTACATGAGTGCCATTATAGAAGTCTATATATAGTTTTCAAACAGAATATACAATGTTATATGCTTAAATTCTACCTTTATGGGTAACTGACATTACACCTTCAAGAAGAAATTTCGTAGACTCGGTTAAGGTAATGACAATCCCATGACACCAATCTAATCTCTTATGGTTTTTATGATTGAAATGCACTAAATAATTGAACACTACATATCCAAATGGACATCCCACATCAATAAATAGTTATCTCATATAGAACCTATTCTTATAGAATATGATGTTCTACTACCTTGAGTTAATCAAATACAAGGATTTAACACTTTCAATAATATATCAAGAGTAACAACCTTAGAGTTATATCATTGAAGCTCCCACTCTAAGGAGATGGTTATTTCTATCATGGAATCATGTCAAACAGAACACTTATATAGATTCTCAAAATTCTATAAAATTATACACATGTAATGTAAAATAGATAATTTAATAATATAACCCAATAAATATCCCATTGAATATGAAAAACACTTATGAAAGAACAAATATATCAATGAAAAATTATGGAATATCAAACATTCCTTGGGCTATGAAATCACTACAGAATTGGAATGATATAGAAAATAGAGAATAATATTTAAAAATAATGGGTATCATTGGATACCCATGAATTTTAATCATATCTTATTAGACAAGGGTATCTTCACTAGGAAAAAACACACAATCCTATTGTCTCATACAATGATATATAATGGAAAATGATGATGATGCCTTCTAAAATTTAGCACATTGATGCTAATTTCCTAGATTTGTCAAGAGACAATACCAAGATCGTGCTAATACTGTACTATTGAATAGAAAATAACCAAATACATCAAAACAGATGCTATAAAGCTTGGATTCAAGGAATATATTATTTAATGGAATGAAATATATATCCACATACCCAACAGGATTCATCTCAATAGTAATATCTATGATTGATCAAATAAAGGTCATGAATTTCTAGGATCCAACATTGATCTATCAATATAGCTAGAATATTCTATTAGATACTACAATGAAATCATTGATCTGTCCATCATGAACTCAATATATGGTAAATTATAGTGAAATATGAATGATTATTCTTATAATAGATATATCATACCTCAAATGACACTGATAGATTAATTCATCCTTAATCACAAAAGAGCAGTGAAAGTGGAAAACATGAGTACGAAGGGATATATCCATCAATAGAGTAATCAAAATGGTTTTTTAGATAACAATATATTAATAGGATATTATAGGACAATGTAAGAAGTGGTATTGGGGTATTTTTATAATCAATAAAATCATGTATTGGTCACATTTTCAAGAAATATGGTTAAAACATTTTGCTCCAACCATGTAGTATATATATAGTCCCTTCAAAATTAAATACATGGTTACCAAAAAAATACACATGGTCCCTCAACTCATGTGAAATATATTTTTATAAGCCCAAAACACTCTTAAATATCATAGAACCTCACATAGTTATTCAAACTATTATAACACCATGAAAAATATAACTATTGTTAGTAGAGGTATATTACATGATTACCACATGGATAATACTAAATTTTTACAGATCATTCACCAAAAATATTTCATAAAAAATTAAACATTCATGACCCTTGGCTACCAAAATACTTTGTAAACTTAACGATATTAACACCAAGACCCCTAAACAATAAGACAACCCTAAATTTGAAAAATATAAGAAAATATACATCATAATATATAAAAAACATTACTTTATGTCCACAGATGTTATAATTCTCCCACATTAACAACATATCATCCCTGATAAGTTTATCTATATATTTCAATCAAAATATTTATATAACGACCCATACATTACATACATTTTTAATACATCAAAATTGAAGAATACTTATTACAACATATAACAAAACCACGAAAGGACCGTATAGGTATAGTGTCTTTAGAAACTGGGAAACATAAACAACTGGTTCATAAATATTCTACAGTGTCTCCCATTTATTTCATCATATCTAGGGTCACTTTTATCATATTCTACTTAATATCCATCTTCCTGACCTGGGGAAAAGAAAACATACAAAAAAGGGTGAGCTCAAATGCTCAGCAAGGGAAAATAAAGGAAATAAAAATCATATCATATCTTCTTGATAATCATAACCAGCAAAAGAGATCATAATATCTTATCATAGAATAAATCATAGAAGTGAAAATGAGATCCCCATAATGTAATGACCCAATGTTTCATTAATGGAAAATCCCTCTTGATCCAGTTAAATGTTTCTTTATGAATTTTTTTTATAAGATGTCAACTTCTTTAGTTTTACGTTAAGATTTGTGACCATTACTTTTTAGCCGTTGAGTAGTGATCATCTGAGTAGTATAAATATAAGGCTTTAACGAACCCATTTAATGAACCCCTTTCTACTCAGACAAAGGAAGCGATGGCCTCATCCAGTAGAATTGCCCCTTACGAAGCCCATTTGTCAGAGCTCGGAAAAGAGGTGGCATCTTTGGGCTTTTCCCTTGACCAAGCCCAAGATGAGCTTCATCAAGTCAAGCTCGAACGTGATCGTCTACGGGAAAAGTGGAAGTTGATTGAAATTACCACTCGAGCGATGTTATCCGAGCCGCCCCAAGAGTCTGTCACCATTGCGCACCTTACCCTTAGGTCTTATGCTGCTATTTTAAGGGCTTATGTAACAAATAAGTAGCACCATGTTCATGTACATTATTTTTTGGTATATAATAATGAATATAATTTCTAGTCATTTTTGATACATTGTAATTAGTTTTTAAAGTACAAATGGTGTTTTTAGTTATTATTTAATTAAGAATTATATTTTATTAAATTAAAGGATTTTTTTAATTAAATAATATTTTAATAAAACATTATTAATAATATTAAATTAATTTTTTATTAAGTATAAATGATCTTATAATTTTATGAATGCAATAAAAGTTTTTATTAAGGTTTGAAAGCCATTTCTGTCAAAACCTGTGATTTTTTTTATAAATGTCGGTTTTTATTTTAAAAGTGAAAATTCACATATTTAGGTAATTATTTAGATAAAATAAATATTATTTTTGGAATCAGGACGTCGAAATTATCCAACGGTGAATTTTTCATAATTTTCTGAGACAGTCAAATTTTTGGGTAAAAATTAAATACCATTTAAATATATAATGTGTTTTATGACATCATAATGACCCAATGGTGATTTAATAAAATACCATAATCCTTATGTTCGGCCAATATGTGTTTTATCATTAAAATAATGAGGTTTTGGATTTGTTTGACTTACTTTTCAAAGCATTAATGGAGCCCTCAAGACTTATTCAACACTTTGCCTTTTTAAATTAATTTCCATGGGAGTGTGACTCACCTCCACATAAGCAACCCTAATTTTTTAATAAGTTCGGACCTTGGCCTTGTAAAATATTTTTTTCCTCTTTCCTTTTCCATAAACCATGGGAAAATACCATGGGATGGTTTGTGGTTTGGATTATTTTAATATAAGGGGTCCCAAACCTAAATAATAAAGAATTCCCTCACCTTTCCTATATAAACCCACCCAAGCTCCCACTTCCTCCTCACTCAAAGCCCTTGGAGTTCGTCCAACCGCTTCCCTACTCTCTCTAGAATCCTCCCAAGGTTCCCCAAGCTCCCAATAAGCCTCTAAAAATCCTCTCTCTAGCCTTTGGAAGCACAGTTCCAAGTAAGGGTTTTTTCTTCCTTTCTCATTTTTGTCAATTTTCTTTATGTTGTATTGCCCTTTTAATTTCAATTATGAATATTGGGGTATGGTTGTTCACCTCCCCCATACTGCCCTCTTATTGTTTGAATGATGGGAGACCCCTTTCTCACTCATTAAATTCCTCCCATGTACACCCGTTACTATGCCGAAATTCTGAAAGGAAATTGTCTCTCTTCTTTTACATTCAAGCAATACTTTTGTATCATGAATCTAAATTCAATTTCAATTGTTGGGACATGTATATATATGATCTCCTTACTTTCCATTACATGTAAATATGATGAGTAACCCCTTTCTCTCTCATCAACCTTTTTTTATGAATTCTTATGTCACGTCGTTACGCTGCCGAAATCACACCGATTTTCTAAGCCAATGTCATTGTGTAGTGAATACCATGCCCATTTCTCCATCAAGGGTATTCACCTTTATGAACATTTACTTATTTATTATAAAGTTTCATGTATGAATTCCACAGTCCTTTATCGTGGAATAAATGATTATGTTTTATGAATCCATGTTTTATGATCCATGTGGCACACTTATGCATGAAATGAAATGTTTAAGAAGGGTGCGCCCTTTATAGCGCTCCAATGCATTGGGTAAAGTATAGTATCATGATACGTAATGTGCAATGAGTGTTGACTCATGCTAATTCAAGTGAAACGATGGTTTACTCATGCTTCAAGTGCAATGAGGGTTTACTCATGCTCCATGTGCAATGAGCCTTGGCTCATTCTAATTCAATGTTAAGTGTTGTTGCCACATTTCCATGTTATGATTATCATACTTAATCATGCCTTTATCTTCATGTTTATCTTATGCTCTATTGATATTCCTATTGCCTAACATGTACTGTACTCCTCATGTTATTCATTGTGCACTCCCTTACTGGGCTTTATAGCTCACCCTTTTCTTATGCATGTCCTCAGGTTATCCCATGCAATGCTAAGTACGAAGGAATGTAGTGGTCATGTAAAGGAAGTTTTCAATAAAGATGTTGTATTTCAAGTTTAAAGTTTTTATGTAATGATTCTAAGCCCCAAACACACTAAACCTCTCGATCTCCTTTGTTGTATCAAGTGAAGTTTTATGTAATAAAGCATGTTTATGTTGTAATAAAAAGCAGGGTTGTCATAGTTGGTATCAGAGGATAGGTTTAGTTATTTTTGGGATTAGGAAACCCTAGTAAAGCCTTAGATACAATACTAAGCATAATAAAAAAAACCCTAAGTTTTGGTAAATACTAAGTAAGTGGTTTATCAAACTAATACATCCCTGTCCGGATACGAGCAGGTAGAGGCGGCTCTGGCATAGATGTATCCTAGGGGTAAAACCCGAAAACACCGCTTTGAGCTAGACTCGAACGGGAACTGGTGCACGACAACGATCCTTGCTGCACTCTTGGTTACGACACTCCCGGGGGATATGTTTTGATAAATTCACAATCTTAGTATGAACCCTTATTAAGGGAAAAATGCCCCTAAGAATATATGTTAGAAGGAAGATCATGAAAATCCTAGATTGAATCCTATAGACTCATGAGTTAAAGAGATTAAAGTTTATTTATAAGTCATCAACTTTTGTCTTTGGATTACCCTTTATGTGTTACCCCTAACTTTCCTTTTATTCCAGCCAATGGCCGGTAATAGGAGAACTCGGGCTAACAACCGTTGTGAAGATCAGTGTGATGATTGTACTTATGAGATGCCCAATCCAATGGGAGCGGGAATCGCGAACTTTGTCACGATTCTCTCTCAGCTAACTCGAGTTTTGAATAGAAACACTGGTCAAGAGGAACGTTCGACCCCCCTTAAGAAAGAACAAGTCGCTATTGAAAGCTTCATGAGACAAAGGCCTCCTACTTTTAGTGGATCATCTGATCCAACGATCGCTGAACAATGGATCAACTCCATTGAAAATATATTCTCTATCCTCCAATGCTCTGAAAAAGAGAAGGTTCTCCTGGAGGCTTATCGTATGGAGGGTGAAGCTGATCAATGGTGGACATTGATCAAAAATACGAAGACTGAGGAGGAGATCGAGGCTTTGGAATGGAAGGAATTCCGGAAGATGTTTTTCGATAAATATTTTCTACGCACCCTCCGTCTTAAGATGGAAAGGGGCTTCGTTTCCCTCAAACAGAAAGATGAAGAATCTGTGGGAGCGTACGAGGCAAACTTCACAAGGCTTGCAGGATACGCTTCCGACTTTGTCGTTACCCCCGAATGCAAGGTTGACCGCTTCTTTGGTGGGCTGAATCCTAGCTTGCGGAAAGCATTAGTGATCCGTGACTTCGACAGCTATGAGGACATTGTCCGATGTGCCCTCAAGGTTGAAATGGAGATCGGAGAATCACAGGGGTATCATGGGGACAAGAAGCGTAAGGTGGACTTCAATGCTGGTGGTCCGATGGATAAATCCAAAGACACTAAGAAATTCCAGCACCCCACTTGCCAAAAGTGTGGAAAGAAGCACCCTGGAAATTGCCTTAGGGGGACAAGAAAATGTTTCAAGTGTGGAAGAGAAGGGCACCTAACTGTTAACTTCCAGCAAGAAGGACCCACGGCTGCGACAGAGGAGAGGAACGCTCCGTTCGAACCTCAACGCGTTGTTCAATGCTACAAATGAAAAGAACTGGGTCATTTTTCAAATCAGTGCCCTAATCCAAGGGTTATCGGAGGCAACCAGCAACCTCCAAGACAGCAAGGAAGAACTTTTTCCATCACTTCTGTCGAAGTGAACCCCGACAACGAAGTGGTGACAGGTACGCTAGTTATTCATTCAAGAATAGCGAACGTACTTTTTGATTCAGGTTCTAGGCATTCTTTTATATCTCAAAAGTTTAGTAGAACAATAATTGTACCACCACAAATCATGGAAGTAAAGATGTCGGTGAGTACGGAAAATGAGGCAATCGTTGCATCCCATGAGTATAAGTCCTCCCCTGTTATAATCTGTGAATTGAATTTCCCGGCGAACCTCATCATACTCCCTCTGGTGTAATTTGATGCAATTCTTGGCATGAATTGGCTTTCATTATATAGAGCCAACATAAATTGTCGGGAGAGGGAAATCACACTCCATATGGAGAATCGACCCCCAATTCATTACAAGTGTCAGGAGGAAGATGAATCTCCTTTACCTCCATCATCTCAAGCATGGATATTACTGCCTTATGAGCATGCATATCTGGCTCAGATGATTGAGTCCAAGGAAGAAACCACCCTTGAAGAAATGCCTATTGTGAGGGAATTCGCTGAAATATTTCCAGAGGAACTTCCTGGTCTTCCTCCAAGAAGAGATGTTTAGTTCTCAATTGAACTTATACCTGGGGTGCTACCAATATCCAAGACTCCATATAGAATGGTTGTTGTTGAGCTTAAAGAGCTGAAGAAACAACTACAGGAGAATCTGGATAAAGGGTTTATATGCCCAAGTGCATCACCATGGGGTGCACCAGTCCTCTTCGTCAAGAAGAAGGATGGGTCAATGCGGCTTTGCATCGATTATCGTGAACTTAAAAAAATCACGATAAAGAACAAGTATCCTCTCCCAAGAATCGATGACTTGTTTGATCATCTATGTAGAGCACAATACTTCTCCAAGGTGGACTTGTGGTCGAGATATTATCAAGTAAGGGTGAAGAAGGAAGATATCCCCAAGACTTCTTTTCATACAAGGTACGGGCACTATGAATTCATAGTAATGCCTTTTGGACTCACCAATGCTCCAGAAATATTCATGGACTTGTTGAATAGAGTCTTTAGAGATTACCTAGACAAATTTTTGGTAGTCTTTATAGATGATATTCTAATATACTCCAAACCCAAGGAGGACCATGAGGAGCATTTAAGAACTATACTGGAGACTTTGCGCAAGGGGAATCTCTATGACAAGTACAGGAAGTGTGAGTTCTGGTTGAAGGAGGTATCATTCTTGGGCCATATCATCACAAGCAATGGGATATCTGTGGACCCCTCCAAAACAGATGTAATTGAGGGATGGTCGAGGCCAACATCGGTAACTGATATCCGTAGCTTCTTGGGGTTAGCTGGATATTATCGACGATTTGTGAGAAATTTCTCACGATTGTCCAACCCTCTTACCAAGCTAAATCAAAAGGGAGTAAAGTTTTCTTGGAGTGATGAATGCGAAGAAAGCTTCAAGGAGTTGAAAAAGAGGGTTATCACTGCACCCGTGCTCACTTTACCCACAGGTGGGGAGCTTTTTGTGGTATTCAGTGATGCTTCGAAGAAGGGCTTAGGATGTGTTATGATGCAGAATGATAAAGTGATATCCTATGCCTCAAGGCAGTTGAAAATCCATGAGTGAAACTATCCAACGCATGATCTGGAGTTGGCGGTGGTGATCTTTGCCTTGAAAATCTGGTGGCATTATCTCTATGGAGAGAAATGTGAGATATATACTGACAACAAGAGTCTTAAATATATATTCACACAGAAAGAACTTAATATGCGCCAGAGAAGATGGATAGAGCTCATCAAGGATTATGACTATTCAATACATTACCACCCTGGGAAAGCGAACAAGGTGGCGGATGCCCTAAGTAGAAAGGATCCAGCTATTCTATCAATGATGAGAATTGAGAAGGATCCAATCTTCTTAGACTTGATGAAGATGGATGTGGGAATCATAAAGAAGGGAACATCATCAATCCTTTCACAAATGATTGCTCAACCATCTCTTTTGGAAAGGATAAAGGATGCTCAATAGGATGATGCAGGAATCCATGAAAAAGTGGAAGCTATCAAAAAGGGAAAATCCTCAGAGTTTAATGTTAATGAAGAAGGAATTGTGCGGTTTGGGAAAAGACTATGTGTTCCATCAAGTTTGGAGCTGAAGAAGGAACTTTTTGATGATGCACATAGTTCAAATTTCTCTATTCACCCAGGGAGCACAAAGATGTATCGAGATCTCCGAGAAAACTTTTGGTGGGATAATATGAAGAAAAAGATCGCTGAATATACATCAAAGTGCCTGGTGTGTCAGCAAGTGAAGGCAGAGAGGCAGAAGTCTAAGGAGATGATGCAACCATTGCCCGTACCAGAATGGAAATGGGAGAACATCACCATGGACTTTGTCACCGGACTTCCAAGGACATCCAAAGGCAACAATGCAATCTGGGTTGTTGTGGATTGTCTTACAAAGACTGCACACTTCATTGCTATTCGAGAGGATTTCTCTTTGGATCAACTGGCACAGATATATATCAGGGAAGTGGTACGGTTTCATGGAGTACCACTATCTATTGTGTCTGACCGAGATCCAAGATTTACCTATATGTTTTGGAAGAGTCTTCAACCTGCTCTGAATACTAAACTTAACTTCAGTATGGCCTATCATCCTCAAACTGATGGCCAATCCAAGCGGACTATCCAAACACTTGAGGATATGTTGAGAGCATGCTCAATGGACTTTAAAGAAGGATGGGATCAACATCTTCCTCTAGTTGATTTCTCTTATAATAATAGTTTCCACTCGAGCATCCAAATGGAACCATATAAAGCCCTGTATGGGAAAAGGTGTAGATCACCAGCATGTTGGGATGAGGTCGGTGAACGTAGGCTTCTTGGACCAGAAATGGTCGAAGAAATGGTGGAGAAGGTGAAAACCATTCAGCAGCATATCAAGGAAGCCCAAAGTCGACAGAAGAGTTATGCAGATAATCGTCGAAGAGACCTTGAGTTTAAAGTCGGAGACATGGTGTTTTTACGCATATCTCCGTGGAAGAATGTCACGAGGATTGGAAAGAAATGGAAGTTAAGTCCAAGGTACATCGGCCCCTTCGAGATTCTTGATCGTGTTGGGGTTGTAGCCTATCGACTAGCACTTCCACCTACTATGGCCAAGGTGCATGATGTCTTCCATGTATCCCTCTTAAGGAAGTACATACCAGACCCTTCACATGTACTCTCTTCTGAGGTGGTACAATTAGAAGACAATCTTTCTTATGAGGAGAAACCAGTGAAGAGCATAGATCGTAGAGAAAAAGTTCTACGAAATAAGACAATGCCCCTCGTCAAGGTGTTGTGGAGAACCCACAAGTTTGAAGAAGTAACTTGGGAGTCAGAGGATATGATGATGCTAAGTTACCCACATTTGTTTTAGTGTGGGAAAAGGAAAATTTAGAAGGCGAAATTTCTTAAGGGGGGAATGTTGTAATGAACCATAGTTTCATTAATGGAAAATCCCTCTTGATCCAGTTAAATGTTTCTTTATGAAATTTTTTTTATAAGATGTCAACTTCTTTAGTTTTACGTTAAGATTTGTGACCGTTACTTTTTAGTCATTGAGCAGTGATCATCTGAGTAGTATAAATATAAGGCTTTAATGAACCCATTTAACAAAACCATTTCTACTCAGACAAAGGAAGCGATGGCCTCATCCAGTAGAATTTCCCCTTACGAAGCCCATTTGTCAGAGCTCGGAAAAGAGGTGGAGTCTTTGGGCTTTGCCCTTATCCAAGACCAAGCTGAGCTTCATCAAGTCAAGCTCGAACGTGATCGTCTACGGTAAAAGTGGAAGTTGATTGAAATTATCACTCGAGCGATGTTATCCGAGCCGCCCCAAGAGTCTGTCACCATCGCGCACCTTACCCTTAGGTCTTATGCTGCTATTTTAAGGGGTTATGTAACAAATAAGTAGCACCATGTTCATGTACATTATTTTTTTGTATATAATAATGAATATAATTTCTAGTCATTTTTGATACATTGTAATTAGTTTTTAAAGTACAAATGGTGTTTTGAGTTATTATTTAATTAAGAATTATATTTCATTAAATTAAAGGATTTTTTTGAATTAAATAATATTTTAATAAAATATTATTAATAATATTAAATTAATTTTTTATTATGTATAAATGATCTTATAATTTTATGAATGAAATTAAAATTTTTATTAAGGTTTGAAATCCATTTCTGTCAAAACCCGTGATTTTTTTTATAAATGTCGGTTTTTATTTTAAAAGTGAAAATTCACATATTTAGAAAATTATTTAGATAAAATAAATATTATTTTTGGAATCAGGACGTCAAAATTATCCAACGGTAAATTTTTCATGATTTTCTGAGACAGTCAAATTTTTGGGTAAAAATTAAATACCATTTAAATATATAATGTGTTTTAGGACATCATAATGACCCAATGGTGATGTAATAAAATAACATAATCCTTATGTTCGGCCAATATGTGTTTTATCATTAAAATAATGAGGTTTTCAGTTTGTTTTACTTATTTTCAAAGCATTAATGGAGCCCTCAAGACTTATTCAACACTTTGCCTTTTTAAATTAATTTCCATGGGAGTGTGACTCACCTCCACATAAGCAGCCCTAATTTTTTAATAATTTAGGACCTTGTCCTTGTATAAAATTTTTTTTCTCTTTCCTTTTCCATAAACCATGGGAAAATACCATGGGATGGTTTTTGTTTTGGATTATTTTAATATAAGGGGTCCCAAACCTAAATAATAAAGAATTGCCTCACCTTTCCTATATAAACCCACCCAAGCTCCCACTTCCTCTTCACTCAAAGCCCATGGAGTTCGTCCAACCTCTGACCTACTCTCTCTAGAATCCTCTGATGGTGCCCTAATCTCCCAATAAGCCTCTCACCAGCCTCTCTCTAGCCTTTGGAAGCACACTTCCAAGTAAGGGTTTTTTCTTCCTTTCTCATTTTTTTCAATTTTCTTTATGTTGTATTGACCTTTTAATTTCAATTATGAATGTTGGGGTATGGTTTTTCACCTCACCCATACTGACCTCTTATTGTTTGAATGATGGGAGACCCCTTTCTCACTCATTAAATTCCTCCCATGTACACATGTTACTATGCCCAAATTCAGAAAGGAACTTCTCTCTCTTCTTTTACATTCAAGCAATAATTTTGTAGCATGAATCTAAATTCCATTTCAATTGTTGGGACATGTATATATATGATATCCTTACTTTCCATTACATGTAAATATGATGATTAACCCATTTCTATCTCATCAACCTTTTTTTATGAATTCTTATGTCACGTCGTTACGCTGCCGAAATCACACCGATTTTCTAAGCCAATGTCATTGTGTATTGTATACCATGCCCATTTCTCCATCAAGGGTATTCACCTTTATGCACATTTACTTATTGATTATAAAGTTTCATTTATGAATTCCACAATCCTTTATCGTGGAATAAATGATTATGTTTTATGAATCCATGTTTTATGATCCATGGGGCACACTTATGCATGAAATGAAATGTTTAAGAAGGGTGCGCCCATTATAGCGCTCCAATGCATTGGGTAAATTATAGTATCATGATAAGTAATGTGCAATGAGTGTTGACTCATGCTAATTCAAGTGAAAAGAGGGTTTACTCTTGCTTCAAGTGAAATGAGGGTTTACTCATGCTCCATGTGCAACGAGTCTTGGCTCATGCTAATTCAATGTTAAGTGTTGTTGCCACATTTCCATGTTATGATTATCATACTTTATCATGCCTTTATCTTCATGTTTCTCTTATGCTCTATTGATATGCCTATTGCCTAACATGTATTGTACTCCTCATGGTATTCATTTTGTACTCCCTTACTGGGCTTTATAGCTCACCGTTTTCTTATGCATGTCCTCAGGTTATCCCATGCAATGCTAAGTACGAAGGAATGAAGTGGTCATGTAAAGGATGTTTTCAATAAATATGTTGTATTTCAAGTTTAAAGTTTTTATGTAATGATCCTAAGCCCCAAAGACACAGAACCTATCGATCTTCTTTGTTGTATGAAGTAAAGTTTTATGTAAAAAAGTATGTTTAAGTTGTAATAAAAAGCAGGGTTGTCATACATAATCATAACATAAAACTTGAAACTTTGTGGCATGAACAAATAATCATGGAAAATTATTTATTTTTAGTCATTACTCATTGCCAAAACTATCTTAGCGGACAATATCCATTTCTGAACCGAGTTCACTCCTCGTTTCAGTCCTGTATCACTGAACCGAAATAACCTTCCGTTCCAGCCATGTCTATCTCATGAGATATAAATCTTTACCCAATGAATTGGAGGGAGATATAGGTCCCACCCATCTTATAATGAATCATTTCTTATGTGTGCCACTTAATCATAAAAAATACATCATCGCATAACATATGTAACAAAAATGGGATTCTTGAAACATCATGACATCATAAAACAAATCATATAAGGTAAATGACTTCATAAAAATAAATCCCTCAAAACATAATCAAATAATTGTAATAATAGTGATAAAAACAGAACCCTGTATCATCTTAGATGGAAAATATTTTTGATAAAACATTTGAACTCAATTCCTGAGGAAAATATCCTTTCTTCTTCAAAAACACTTTTCTTTTCTTAACATGTCATACAATTATAAACTAAAAGAAGTTGATTAAAAATAAACTTTAAAACTTATAAATGAATATTCTTGGAAATAATGTTTTTAAAAATCCATTTCTTGCCATATAAGTTAAAAAAAACATTCTTCGTACTTTTGTCGAAAAAGTCAAAAAGTACCTCGTACAAAAAACGACAGAAGATTCCTTTCATATTCTTTACTAAAAACTCACCGAAGGGTAAAATTGGATTTAAACATTTGTAGGTGGATGGAAATAATATTACATATTCAAGAAACATGGATGTGGATGATAAAATACACCCCAGTAAATACTAAAGTATAAACAATCTCGGATAAAAATGAGATTGTGATATTTCCCTTACCTTAGGTCCGATTTGATTTGTATGTGTCCGAAGATCCTGTATAATGGTTTAAATAATGTTATTTTCCTTATTCCAAAATCATACATATTGATATGATATCATATATGGTCATATTCTTAGCTTCTTATTAGTAATATTTCATTGTTACTTGTTACTCGGGTCTTTATTGCCTTTTGTTCTTATGCGTGTTTTGCCAAATAAATTCTTAATCTTATTTTAAGTTTATAGATACCTTATATAAATAATGGTATTAGTGTAACATATATCATATTTATTCATTCAATTCATTTATATAATTACTATCTAATGATGATCATGTAGAACGAGTCGCATCACATCGTGGAGACGGTATTCCGAACGTATGCACGAGCGATGATATTGTTCCCATGATCGTGGAATTGTATTTAAGTGTATTTATACTATTTCAGTATCAATATCACTTTATAATAATCATATATAGTTACTCATTACACCATTATACCCATCCTTGTAAGGTGATGGTGGAAAATAGATTAGACCACGGTGTGGAGACGGTATTCCGTACGTATGCACGCGCGGTGATTTCATTTTTCCGTAGGATGGATAGAAGGTGAATTAGGGTTGTTTCATATTTATAATAACATGTCAGTATGTAAGTAATACTTATGTTATTACTTTATCATGAAACAACTAAATAAGAAGAAGTTGGAGAAGAAAGAAATTGAAAAGATCGGTAATGGATATTACCTCTTCTTTGAAACGCCTCTTTGAATCCTCCACTTAGGGAACTAAGATTGGTCTTTTAAGAAGAAGAGGACCTCTAGGATTATTATAGGGAAGTGGAGAAGGTATTTTGGCAGGGGTAGGCCGAGCTTGAGGGCTCAAATTGGTGTGAGGAGGAGGGGGAGGAGGTTCCCTTTTATAAGGGAGGAGAGGGGCACCTTAGGAATATCTCAAAATATTATTGTATATTAAAGTCAAAATCGTTTTATAATGGTTCCAAAGTGTCTTATTTCGAAGTTAAAGTGGGTACGGGTCGAAATACTATCAACCAATAGGATTTAGACAAGTTTAGGTTATTATGTTAACCTTATCAATTAGATTTAACTCTAGGTTAAATAATTTAACTTTTACCGTGACTTTTTGTTTTCTTACACTATATGGTTAATACACTTACTATAACATGCCAAACGAACCCCAAGTTGTTTATTATTAATATATATATCCTTATCTAAGTCATTTGGTCGATGTTTAGATTTATAGGAATAAAATAACAATTAATAATATAATATTTGATTTAAAAACTATTTTGTGTCAATTTTGACACTATTTGATATTTGATTTTTGTGAAATCATAACAGAATTATATGTTCGAACGAAGTTGATTAAATCAACAATAATATATAATAGTAACCTATAAAATTAGTGGAATTCATAAAAAGTCTCAAATTACATTTATTTGGGTGTTTATAACATCAATTATGTCAATATTTCATTAATAAGATAATTACTGCATCATCATTGTGTCATAAATAAAGTAATTTATTTAAAGTCTAAAAATTATAAATAAAATATCATTATGTAGGAAATCTTTTTATCTTTCTAATGAATATTTATAGTCGAATTTATCTTATGTATAACCCTATATTAAAAATGTTTTAGTTATTAAACTTTGATTTTAACTATTTTAACTATTCATTAAATAAAATAATATTAAATGTCATAATCTAATCCAAGTGGACCTAGATGGTCATATTATATTCGTAAGGTTGTTTTTGGTCGAATTACACTTATCCAATAGAATTATGACATGTGTTAGGGTAATAGTAATATCATATTTACCCTTAGTTACCCTATTTACTATTAACCGCGGTAAAAAATGTAAAAAGTTACTATTCACGAAAAAATTATTTTTATCTCATTGAACCACATTTTTCTTACTGATATCAACCGTGTCTGTCGGATTTTCGAAATTCCATTCACAGAAGTGGTAAAATTATGTTATATCCAAAATTCAGTTTTTAACCCACCACTTAGTGGTTTCACTATTCATCAAAAATTGAAAGTTTTCAGAAAAATACCAAAATTTCACCCTAGGCTAATTTCGGTATTCCGAATCCAAAAATGAACTCCATTTTGAAAAATAAAATTTATAAAATTTCAAAAAGTGGTTATTAATATTCATAACGGCTAGTTTTAATAATATTTTAATGGCATATCGTTGTTTAGTGAAACTCGGTATTGCGTACAACTCAAGCTATCGAGGAAGGTCGCGATTGCGTGTAAAGTACGTCAAGCTATTGTGTAGTGAAAGATTCTTTTGATGATATGTATATAACATAAAAACAAAATATTACTCATAAAAATCTCGGGTGTTACATTCTACCTCCCTTAAAAAGAATTTCGCCCTCGAAATTCGTCACTTTGTAACGAACAGATGAGGATACTTCTCCCTCATCATATCCTCAAGCTCCCATGTAGCGTCTTCAAGTTGGTGGTTCCTCCATAAAACGTTCACCAATCGAGTGGTCTTGTTTCGTAGGACTTTTTCGCTACGATCCAGAATCACTATCGGTTGATCTTCATAAGAAAGATCTTGCTCCAGCGGTATAACTTCTGAGCTGAGTACATGTGAAGGATCAGGTATGTACTTTCTCTGGAGAGATACATGGAACACATCGTGATCTTGAGAGAGATTCGGTGGAAGCTCCAATCGGTAAGCTACCTTTCCAACACGATCCAGTATTTCGAAAGGACCGATATATCTAGGGCTCAACTTCCCCTTCTTTCCAAATCTCATAACCCTCTTCCAGGGAGATATTCGTAAGAACACTTTTTCACCCACTTCAAACTCTAGGTCTTTTCTTCGGTTGTCGGAATAACGTTTCTGTCGACTCTGAGCTGCTCTTATGTTTTGTTGAATAGATCTAACCTTTTCTTCCATTTCATCAACGAGATCAGGTCCTAATAGCTTTCTTTCCCCAACTTCATCCCAACAAGTTGGAGTCATGCATTTCTTTCCATAGAGAGCTTCATAAGGGGCCATCTGAATACTGCAGTGAAAGCTATTATTATAAGAAAATTCCACAAAGGTAGGTGTTGATCCCAACTTCCTTTTAAATCCATAGAGCAAGCTCTCAACATATCTTCTAGGGTTTGAATTGTTCTCTCAGACTGACCGTCTGTCTGAGGATGATAAGCAGTGCTGAAACTCAACTCTGTATCCAGAGTATGCTGAAGACTTCTCCATAACTTCGAGGTAAATCTCGGATCCCGATAAGATATAATAGAAAGTGGTACTCCATGCAATCTTACCACATCCTTTACATATATCCGGGCAAGCTGATCTAGAGAGAAATCCTCTCTAATAGCAATGAAGTGTGCAGACTTTGTAAGACGATCAGCTATGACCCAAATAGCATTATTGCCTTTGCATGTTTTAGGAAGTCCTGTGACAAAGTCCATAGTGATGTTTTCCCATTTCCATTCGGGTATGGGTAATGGTTGTAACATCCCCTTAGACTTCTATCTCTCAGCTTTAACTTGTTGACAAACCAAGCATCGAGAGACATATTCAGCAACATCTCTTTTCATGCCATCCCACCAGAAGTACTCTTTCAGGTCCCTATACATCTTCGTGCTTCCAGGATGAATAGAGAATGAAGAACTATGAGCCTCATCCAGAAGCTCCTTCTTTAACTCGGGGATGGGAGGAACACAAACCTGATTCCTGAACTTTATTATCCCATCATAGTCAAGGTTGAACTCAGGGACATTTCTCACCTTCTTTTTTAACTCGACATCTTCTTTATGTGCCTCATTAATCTTCACATGTATATATGGTTGAACATTCATTTGAGAAAGATAAGATTTTTCCCCTTCCATTATTATTCCAGGATCCATCCTTTGTAAATCCATAAATATTGGATATTTTGTGATCCTCATCATGGATAAACTACCATGGTCTTGTCGACTTAATGCATCTGCCACCTTGTTTGCTTTCCCAGGGTGGTAATGGATTGAGCAGTCATAATCCTTAATCAGCTCCAACCATCTTCTTTGACGCATATTCAGATCCTTTTGTGTAAAAATATACTTTAAAATTTTATGATCATTATAAATATCACACCTTTCACCATAAAGGTAATGCCTCCAAATCATTAATTCAATGATTACCGCAGCTAACTCCAAATCATGTGTTGGGTAATTTTGCTCATGGATTTTCAACTGTCGTGAGGCATAAGCTATCACCATATCATTTTGCATAAGAACACACCCCAATCCCTTCTTGGACGCATCAATGTAGATCACAAACCTTTCTCCACTACAAGGCAGTGTGAGCACAGGTGCACTAGAAAACATTCTTTTTATCTCCTTGAAATTATCTTCACATTCCTCTGTCCAAACAAACTTAACTCCTTTCCGAGTCAACTTGGTGAGTGGGTTAGATAATCGTGAAAAATCTTTTACAAAACATCGATAATATCCAGCCAAACCAAGAAAACTTCGGATCTCAGTTACTGTTGTTGGTCTCGACCATCTTTCGATAACCTCTATTTTTGATGGATCCACAGATATCCCCTCTTTTGAGATTATGTGACCCAAAAATGCAACTTTTTGAATCCAAAATTCGCACTTGGTAAATTTGGCATAAAGCTTCTCCTTTCTTTGGGTGTTCAATATAATTCTCAAGTGATCTTCATGCTCTTCCTTTCTCTTTGGATAGACAAGAATATCGTCTATAAAGACTACCACAAATTGATCAAGATAATCTCTAAAGACTCTATTCATTAGATCCATGAAGATAGCAGGGGCATTAGTAAGACCAAATGGCATCACTATAAATTCATAGTGTCCATACCTTGTACGGAAAGCCGTCTTTGGTATATCCTCCCTTTTGACCCATAATTGATGATACCCTGAACGAAGATCAATCTTGGAAAAGTATTGAGCTCCACGTAGTTGGTCAAATAAGTCATCAATGCGTGGGAGAGGATATTTGTTCTTGATAGTGATCTTGTTAAGTTCTCGATAATCAATGCAGATTCTCATTGATCCATATTTCTTCTTAACAAATAGAACAGGTGCTCCCCAAGGTGACGCACTAGGGTGTATGAATCCCTTATCAAGATTCTCTCGGAGTTGCTTCATCAATTCATGCAACTCAATTGGGGCCATTCTATAAGGTGTCTTTGAAATAGGCAATGCACCCGGTACAAGTTCAATTGAAAACTCAACTTCATGATTTGGTGGAAGACCTGGTAATTCCTCTGGAAAGACATCATCAAACTCCCGTACGATGGGCATATTCTTAATTACGAGTTTCTCACCAACCATTTGAGATAAATAACCATCATTTAGCGAAATCAATACCCAAGAAATGGAAGAAATTTCCACTGGAAGGTTATGTTCATCCTTGAATTGATAGACGATCATAGATTGATCTGGAATATGAAATGTGACTTCCCTTCTTTGGTAATTTATATGAGCTCCGTATAAAGAAAGACAATCCATGCCAAGAATCACATCGAATTCCACTAAAGGAAGGATCACAAGATTTGAAGGAAGCACTTTCCCACAAATGTCAATTGGAGAAGAATTATAAACTTTTGATGCGATTGATGTGCCATTAGGTGTTGTCATAGCTAACTCAACATCTAATTATTGAGGTAATATTGTGATACCCTTAGAAAATTATTTAGAAATAAAGGAGTGGGTGGATCCAGAATCAAATAAAACATTTCCTACTTTATAGTGGATGGTAAGTGTACCTTTCACCACTTCGTTATTGTACTCCACATCGCAGATAGAAATTGCATGTGACTTTCCTTTGTCTTTAGCCTTAAGAGTTTGTTGACATCGACCATCATCATCAACCCTTGGATTTGGGAATTGATTGGCATAATGCCCCATCTCCTTGCACTTGAAGCATTGAAGTGTAGTAGGTTCATTCAGTGTATCCCTTCCTTTGTTTGCACCATTAGACATCTTATTCCCATTATCGCGGCATTCAAATGCCCGATGACCTTCCTTTCCACATTTGAAACATTTACATGTCCCTTTAAGACAACTCCCTCCATGTTTCTTTCCACGCTTTGAGCATAAGGGAAAGCTCATCTTCTTTTCAGTGTGCTCTTTAGATTTTCCTTTGAATTCCATTTTCCTCTTCTTATCAAACCCATATGACTGATGGGTTACTCCAATCTCTATCTCTACTTTGAGAGCACATCAAACTATTTACTTGTAGCTATTGAAGTCCCTTATGGCTAACGCCCTTCGAAGACTTGGTTTTAAGCCACTAAAGAATCGATCGATCTTACTCTCAGGTTGGATAATAATATCAGCAGCGTACCTTGCAAGTCTTGTAAAATTTGCTTCATAGGTACCAACAGATTAATCATCCCTTTGCTTCAGTTCAAGAAACTCTTTCTCCATCTTTGTTCAGAGAATACGAGGGAAGTACTTATTGAAAAATAAGTTCTTGAACTCGTCCCATTCCATGGACTCAATTTCATCCCTTTGCCTCGTATTCTTAATAAGATTCCACCATTGATCAGCATCTCCTTCCAAACGATACACTACTTGGATGACTTTATCATGTTCAGAACATTGAATAACTGAAAATATCTTTTTAGTAGTACTAATCCATTGTTTAGCAACGAGTGGATCAGTAGACCCGCTGAAAGAAGGTGGACGCTGCCTCATGAAATATTCAACAGAATGTTGCTCCTTCCTTTGCTCGTTTGGAAGTCCTGCATGATTCATATCTTGAGAAAGTTGTGTGAGCATGGCTACAAGATTTTTCATTCCAGCTCCCATATCTTTTGGTTGCTCAGGGGGAAAATCATTTCATTGCCCATCGCATTCCGCATTAACAAGGTTCCTTCGGGTTCCAGCCATTGACTAAAACCAAGAAGAATAGTGTGAGCAACAATAATTATAATAGGAAAACCACATAATTCAAGAATAAAATTTTCACGCTTAAGGTCTTATCCTAGGTTATTCATGGCCATTTCTAAAACACTAAGATTGTGTTCTATGCTTAGACTTATCCTTAGGGTTCTTACTAAGGCTTTCACATTGTAGTTTCCAAAGGTTGACTATACCTTTCCTCTGATACCAACTATAACGACCAATACTTTACATACATTGTTAATACTTCAAAATTAAAGCATACTTATTACAACATATATCAAAACCACGAAAGCACTGTATAGGTATAGTGTCTTTAGAAACTGGGAAACATAAACAACTGGTTCATAAATCTTCTACAGTGTCTCCCATTTATTTCATCATATCTAGGGTCCCTTTTAGAATATTCTACTTAATATCCATCTTCCTGACCTGGGAAAAAGATAACATGCAAAAAAGGGTGAGCTCAAATGCTCAGCAAGGGCAAATAAAGGAAATAAAAATCATATCATATCTTCTTGAAAATCATAACATGCAAAAGAGATCATAATATCTTAACATGGAATAAATCATAGAAGAGAAAATGAGATCCCCATAATCATAACATAAAACTTGAAACTTTGTGGCATGCACACATAATCATGGAAAATCATTTCTTGTTAGTCATGACTCATTGCCCAGACTATCTTAGCGGACAAAGTCCATTTCTGAACTGAGTTCACTCCTCGTTTCAGTCTTGTATCACTGAACCGAAATAACCTTCCGTTCCAGCCATGTCTATCTCATGAGATATAAATCTTTACCCAATGCATTGGAGGTAGATATAGGTCCCACCCATCTTATAATGAATCCTTTCTTATGTGTTCCACTTAATCATAAATCATACATCATCACATAACTTATGTAACAAAAATGGGATTCTTGAAACATCATGACATCATAAAACAAATCATATAAGGTAAATGACTTTATAAAAATAATTCCTTCAAAACATAATCAAATCATTGTAATAATAGGGATAAAAACAGAACCCTATATTATCTTAGATGGAAAATAATTTTGATAAAACATTTGAACTCCATTCTTGAGGAAAATATCATTTCTTCTTCAAAGACACTTTTCTTTTCTTAACATTTCATACAATTATAAACTAAAAGAAGTTGATTAAAAATAAACTTGAAAACTTATAAAGGAAGATTCTTTGAAATAATGTTTTAAAAATCCATTTCTTGCCATATAATTTAAAAAAAAACATTCTTCGTACTTTTGTCGGAAAAGTCAAAAAGTACCTCGTACGAAAAACGACAAAAGATTCCTTTTATATTCTTTACTAAAAACTCACCGAAGGGTAAAATTGGATTTAAAAATTTTTAGGTGGATGGAAATAATATTACATATTCAGGAAACATGGATGTGGATGATAAAATACACCCCAGTAAATAATAAAGTATAAACAATCTCGAATAAAAATGAGATTGTGATATTTCCCTTACCTTAGGTCTGATTTGCTTTGTACGTGTCCGAATCTCCTGTATAATGGTTTAAATAATGTTATTGACTTATTCTAGAATCATACATAATTATATGATATCATATATGGTCATATTCTTAGCTTCTTATTAGTAATATTTCATTGTAACATGTTACTCGGGTCTTTATTGCCTTTTGTTCTTTTGCGTGTTTTGCCGAATAAATTCTTATTCTTATTTTAAGGATATAGATACCTTATATCCAGAATGGTATTAGTGTAACATATATCATATTTATTCATTCAATTCATTTATATAATTACTATGTAATGATGATCATGTAGAACGAGTCGCATCACATCGTGGAGACGGTATTCCGTACGTACGCACGAGCGATGATATTGTTCCCATGATCGTGGAATTGTATTTAAGTGTATTTTTACTATTTCAGTATCAATATCACTTTATAATAATCATATATAGTTACTCATTACACCATTATACCCATCCTTGTAAGGTGATGGTGGAAAATAGATTACACCACGGCGTGGAGACGGTATTCCGTACGTACGCACGCGCGGTGATTTCATTTTTCCGTAGGATGGATAGAAGGTGAATTAGGGTTGTTTCATATTTATAATAACATATCAGTATGTAAGTAATACTGATGTTATTACTTTATCATGAAACAACTAAATAAGAAGAAGTTGAAGAAGAAAGAAATTGAAAAGATCGGTAATGAATATTACCTCTTCTTTGAAACGCCTCTTTAAATCCTCCACTTAGGGAACTAAGATTGGTATTTTAAGAAGACCAGGACCTCTAGGATTATTCTAGGGAAGAGGAGAAGGAATTTTGGTAGGGTTTGGCCGAGCTTGAGTGCTCAAATTGGTCTGATGAGGAGGGGGAGGAGGTGCCCTTTTATAAGGGAGGAGAGGGGCACCTTAGGAATATCTCAAAATATTATTTTATATTAAAGTCAATATCGGTTTATAATGGTTCCAAAGGGTCTTATTTCGAAGGTAAAGTGGGGATGGGTCGCAATCCTATCAACCAATATGATTTAGACAAGTTTAGGTTATTATGTTAACCTTATCAATTAGATTTAACTCTAGGTTAAATAATTTAACTTTTACCGTGACTTTTTGTTTTCTTACACTATATGGTTAATACACTTACTATAACATGCCAAACGAACCCCAAGTTGTTTATTATTAATATATATATCTTTATCTAAGTCATTTGGCCGAACCTTAGATTTTTAGGAATAAAATTACAATTAATAATATAATATTTTATTTAAAAACTATTTTGTGTCAATTTTGACACTATTTGATATATGATTTTTGTGAAAGTCATAACAAAATTTTATGTTCGAACCATGTTGATTAAATCCACACTAATATATCATAGTATCCTAGAAAATTAGTGTAATTTATAAAAAGCCTCAAATTACATTTATTTTGGTGTTTATAACATCAATTGTGTCAATATTTCATTAATAAGATAATTACTGCATCATCATTGTGTCATAAATAAATTAATTTATTTAAATTATAAAAATTATAAATAAAATATCATTATGTAGGAAATCTGTTTATCTTTCTAATTAATATTTATAGTCGAATTTATCTTATGTATAACCCCATATTATAAATGTTTTAGTTATTAAACATTGAATTTAACTATTTTAACTATTCATTAAATAAAATAATATTAAATGTCATAAACTAATCCAAGTGGACCTAAATGGTCATATTATTTTCATAAGGTTGTTTTTGGTCGAATTACACTTATCCAATAGAATGAGGACATGTGTTAGGGTAATAGTAATATCATATTAACCATTAGTTACCCTATTTACTATTAACCGCGGTAAAAAAAAGTAAAAAGTTACTATTCACCAAAAAATTATTTTTATCTCATTAAACCACATTTTTCTTACTGATATCAACCGTGTCTGTAGGATTTTCAAAATTCCATTCACAGAAGTGGTAAAATTATGTTTTATGCAAAATTCAGTTTTTTACCTACCACTTAGTGGTTTCACTATTCATCAAAAATTGAAAGTTTTCAGAAAAATACAAAAATTTCACCCTAGGCTAATTTCGGTATTCCGAATCAAAAAATGAAGTCCATTTTGAAAAATAAAATTTATATAAATTCAAAAAGTGGTTATTACTATTCATAACGGCTAGTTTTAATAATATTTTAATAGCATATCGTTGTTTAGTGAAACTCGGAATTGCGTACAACGCAAGCTATCGAGGAAGGTTGCGATTGAGTGTAAAGTATGTCAAGCTAGTGTTTAGTGAAAGATTCCTTGGATGATATATATAACATAAAAACAAAATATTACTCATAAAAATATCGGGTGTTACAATTTAGGCCCCTACACTTGATCATCATATTCCAACTCCTGAGATTCATATTGAAACTAACTATACAACCCTAGGAATGGTATAATTATCATTTTCATCACATGGATGCCATTCATGAACTGATCAATAATTCAAACTTATAACTCTAAAATGATGCATCAGGATTATGATCAATTTCCTAAAAAATATAAGTGGTAAAAGATCTTGAATGAACCTACATAGATAGGAAAAATATAACATGTCAAATATAACCTGATATGGTGGAGGAATATCTATATTATATTCCATTATCTAAATAATCTAGGTAATATCAAATGGCCTTACAAATTTCAGATCTAATTTCTCCTTGTTTCATAATATCTGATTCCCAAAAAGAACAGGAACCCAAAAGAAAACTCATTTTCAAATAGTTATCTCTAGTGGTTTTCTCCTCCTATCAACATAAAACATCATACTTTTTTGAGTCATGATTAACCACTTTTTCATGATTGAAACACTCTCGGGGGTTTTCTGTACTAAAATATTCTTCAAAACCACTACCTCATCATTGAAATTACAACATAAAATTAATAAGAATGGATGAATATAGTGTGTTTCCAAATTTTCCATTTGAATTGATACATGATACATATTATCAAACATGAACTCAAACAACACTATCTAATCATTAAACAACCACTAAATCCCAGAATTCATGCCCACATTATATCCTACAATATTTGAATCATAATCTATGAATATATATTTCTCATTAGATGATATTATATACTATTCATTAGTGGGGAACCCAAACCGTTCTACTAGACATGTGGAAACCATGACATGAAACATTATTCTCTAGTCGACATGATGCTCTTGAAAACTCAATAAATGTAAAAAATTTATCATATACATAGCATTCCAAATTCATCCACTGAAAGGTTATTTTATATTTTAAATGAATGAGTCTCTATAGTTTTCTTACTAATTATCTCCCCAAAAAATCATTACTTATCATGGTACTATGTAACCCAATCATGAATTCCATAATAACATTACCCATATCAACATAAGAACCAGAAGTGGAAGAAAAAAAATATCCATGTTATTTATTCTTGTAATTTTTCCTATAGTAGGAATTTATTCATGAAATAAACCCAATGTATTTCCTCTTCATAACTATCTATCGAAATAGATGTCAGATTCCATTGTACATCTCTATCGACCCCGGATGCACTTCCCGTTTCCCAGAATGGTCATATTTTATTTGCCCCACCCTTAAAACAGTAGGAATTAGAACTCTCCAATGAAAAAATGGCACATCATCATCATATATAGACCACCTTGGGACTGAATCAATCATCACCAAATACACCCAAATTATTATTATCACAACTTCTAACTTATGGGTGGCCATTACCTTGCCTACTAAAGAACATTTGATAACCAATGTAAAAAATTTCATTACTCTATTATACATAGATTCATCCATTATCCACTCTAACATAAAAATCATCAAATATTAGACCTACTTTGGAACACACTCTCTATGATCCCATGTCCCCAACATTTTCATTCTAAGAGAATTTGTAATGAAATTACCTTTCCCTAGAGGATAATACATCATGAATTCTAAATTCTATAGACACATTTTTCAATTCCTCTACCCCAAATATAGTTCTATGATTATAATATTCATCACATTATCTTTTGGTCTATGTATAAGGTAAACCAGATGCGATAGAGATAGATATTACAAACGTTCAGAGCATGTAACACAATTACAAACTCCAAGTCTTGTGTTTGATAGTTCCACTTGAGTGGTTATAGATTAAATCACTAATGAGTGACTACACGAACCATCTAAATAAATGTGATCATGAATCAAACTTATAAGCCATAACAATACATTTTTTATACAAATATATGATCTGGAAGAATAAAAACTAGTTTTTTCATAAATCTCACCATATACTCTTGGATCACATCAACAAACAGATCAAAAAACTCAATAATTATCCCATTTCTCATCATCTCTATCCAATGAACTATCAAATAAGATTTGTACTATATGATACATCAATAGTGTCACAACCGCCGTTTCTATTTATTTTCTTTTTATTATTTATTCGTTCCGATTGTTTGCGCCGAGGTCTGGGCTGAGCCCGAATTAAAATTTATTGTCGTTTAATGCTTTTACTGGGTTTTGGGCCCGTGAGCGGTCACCGCACGGTGGCCGGTAGCCGCGCGATCGCCCCAGGTGCTTGTGAGAGTGTCCATGTCGTCTGGGTTGAGGCGCGCAACTTGTGTGCGGTTTATTAGGTCATGCGACGAGCATGCATGTATCTAGCTTTCGTATTTTTATAATTAAATAACTTATGTTTTAAAAATAAGGTTTGTTAATAATAATATTATTATGTTTCTATTATCATTATCATTATTATCAATATTAGTATTATTTTTATTATTATTATTAACATTACTATGTTATTATTATTAATATTAATGTTATTAATATTACTATTATTATTATTAATAATATAATAGAATGTTTTTTTTGAAAACCCAAACCCTACCCCCCCTTTTCTGCCCATCTTGTCGCCCCCTTTCCCCCGCTTCCCTTCTGCACAGCGGTTCATCACCCGAACCCCAGCCCCTACCCTGCGTGCCATCGACCCTGCACCCCGCCGCACCACCGGCCTGCCTCCATGGTTCCCCCCTTGCCTACGCCGCTTCCCCCATAGGTCCGCTGCAAGTGCGTCGACCTCGCCGCCTCCTACCTCAAGCACTATGCGCTCACCCCTAGTCCGCTCCCAGCCCTTGGCCTTGCGATTCTGGCCTCTCCTCCTCATTCCAGCAGTGTGATGCACCTCATTCCAGCACTGTGAGGCATTTTTTTTCCTGTGGCACTACACCTCGCCTTCGCCCTTCATCTCTGGATCCTGACGGAGCAGTCCGGCCGCCAGCCTCGCTCCGCGCTAAACCCGACCCCCAACCTTTGTCCCCCTTTGTTCCTCGCCCTCAAGCAGTCACACCGGCCCAGCGCCCCCAGCCGCCACCCCGAGCCGCCTTGTTGCGCCGGCTCCAGCAGGCCACGAACCCCTTCCCCGCTCTGGTATTTGTTTCTTCTTCATTCTATCTTGTGGTGTTTCTTTTTTTAGCTGGAACCACTTTGACACCTTGTTAATCATATTGTATCTTTTTTAGAATTTGTTTTGGTTTGTGTAATCTAGATTTTTATGGTTCATTACGTGCAAGGCTTGGTGTCTTAGAACTTATGGTATTTATTTTAAATGCTATTATTTCACCAATTGGAAATTGGGGGTTTTCATTAAATGGTTGGCGTCAATTATGGTGTGATGGTGGTTGTTTATTTGTGAACTTGGTTTGACATGTTTGGTTCAATAATTCTAGTACTTGTTTATTGTGTGGAATGTTTTGGAAATGGGTTCTATGGTTTTAAAGGGGTTGTTTTATGTTCCTTAAATTATGGGGGTAGTTGGTTGTGGTTTTAAAGAAAATGGTAGTTTTGTGAAAATAGGTTTGGGTGTTTTTATTTTCTACCTTTTGGTGTTTTAATTTATTTATTTTGGCCAATTCCCAACACCTTGGGTGTTGATTCACACGTTTTCCTCATTTTAGGTGTTAGATTGGTGCGCGGGAGGTTGTCCTTCCCTCCGATAAAGCGTTACTGCGTCCGTGCTTGGTTTGACGTAGGCGAACCCAATTTTTCCCTTCCTAATTAATTCTTTGGCACTTGCACGCTTTAAATTTCTCTCAAAAATTATTCGCACCTCTGTTCCAACTTTAGTAATCTTATTATATCATTTTGGAGTTTGGTTTTGAGTCTTTGAATTTGATTTACCGTGATTATAGTTTGTTCTCGACCCGCAATGGTGCGGTTGAGGTGCGAACGAAGATTCGCATCGGTTTTGGGATGGTGTCTTTTTTCCACCTTGGTTCCTAGTTCGTTAAGCTTTGCTGTGTGTTTTGGGTGTGCGTTGGTCGAAAATGCATTCTTTGGATGTATTTTGGGTGTGTGGGCTATGAGTTACTTTTGGAAATCGTTTTATAAATTTTAAAGTGGTTTATTAAATAGTGAAAATGATGCAAGTATATTTTGAAAGTAGGTCGAGGTGGTTCCATGCGTTGTTTGTTCATTTGTATTGTTTAAGTCCATGTTTATGTAATGTAGTTACCTTTGCGGTTGCAGCGCATTGACAAGTTTCTTCCACGGTACTGCGATGATCGGCGTACGCGTGTTTGTATGTCTGTGCGAGGCGTGACGCGCCATTGCGTTTGGACTGCGAGATGAGGTAGGTCCCCCATTGAACATACCTTTAGATTTGTAATTTATTAATTTCTTGTTTTTTTATTAATTTTTAATGAATTAGAAATAATATTAGATAATAAATCTTTAAATTATTATTTATTGCGAAAAGAGCGGTTTATTTTATACCGAACACTTGTGACATTTTCTTGACAGGCGGACACCCAGTTTTGAAAGAATGCTTGTTTGGACTTTAAATTTAATTCACGGTATTTCAAATGTACTTCTAGTTTTGAAGATAAATGATTTATTCTGAACAAGTGTTTTAAGCTTTTTGAGAAACGAGGTTTTACTTTAAAATTGTTGAAGGCCCGTTTGGCACTTTAATGAAATAGATTATTTTGGAAAACACACTCGGGGGGTGATCTTTGGTGTGCGTTGATTGTGTGAGCTGTATGTGATGTTTGTGCATTGTGACTAAATAATCTACATTTTGGACGCACCCCCTTTTTATTGCTTGTGTTGACATGGGAACCTGGCATATTGAGTGAATTTTCTGAGAATAATTGTTGCACTAGTTTAGACCACGCACTGGCTAGTGGCCCCATAGTAGGGGAATACTGAGTTATTGCTACTATGGGGATTGGGCCCCTCGGTTAGGCCATGTAGGGCTATGCCGGGCATTAGGGCGTTATGACGTCATCGAGTTATGGAATGCCTTCAGGATGAGTCATATGTATAGTACGTTCTGGATTGTACACGGTCTCCTAAGTTCGACCCATGTTTCTTTTAGTGTTTATTTGTGTGTGGCGGACGATTGAGAGGTCGAGTTCGGTTTCTGACCCTTGTGTGCCGCTTTTACCATTTCCCTTAGTGTGTGTTGTGTGTGATTCTCCTTTTGACTAAAAACTAACATTTGGATTCCTAAATTGTTCGCAAGATGTTTTAAAAATGCAATGCACATGTTTCTTTCAACGGTAAACTTGTTCTAAATTGAAAAGGGCAATGGACTGTTACTTGTTTCAGAAATGAAAGTGTGTGGAAACCATATTTTATAAAATTTAGTTCAAACATATAATTGATAAATTCTTTATTTATTGGTATGTGCATTGGGAATAGAATTAGTCGGGCCTACCTACTGAGTTTTAATACTATCGCCTATATTGTTTTCTTGTTTTTAGTTCTGTTGCAGGTTCGAGATTCTGTTGTTCGCCATGAGCGATGTTGGTTGTGATATTGGAAGGTGGCCCAAGGGGTCACGTGGAGTTTTAGTCGTGGTCAGGTTAGTGGCGTTGTTGACTTCTCTTTCTTTATTTTCTTTTGTACCATTTTTTATACTGCTTAATTTATTTTTATTTTGGGTTAAATTATTCCCACCTGTTTACTTTTGGTGCCCGACACTAGTTGCCAGCCCGTGGGGATCGGGAACGCCCTTCGGGCCATGTCGCGGGCCGGCTCGGGTGACCGGTTCCGGGTTAACCCGGGTTGGTTTGTGACAAAATGGTATCAAAGGCAGGTTCTTGTTATTTGGGTTGTCCAGTATAGAGAGATTAGGATTTTCGGGACTCGAGAGGTAGGTACGGGAAGGATGTCATGAACCCTCGCCCGTTCCGCACCTCGAGTCGCCAGGTATAGTCCGGGAATTGAGTCTTTGTTTCATTCTGGCTTGTTTTGGATTGAAGGATGACAACGGAGGTAAACAGATGTAACATCGTGATCTCACATGGAGTAGTGACCCATGTGGAGTCTGGGTACACGGTTTGAATTCCTCCTAGTGGTTGACGCTTACTTGGGGCATGACCCACTATCATGTCGCCATGTTTAGTGTGACCGCTAGTCCCTCACCCTGATGGTTTGATGCGAGTTGAGTGTTGTTTTCGTTTTGGTTAGTGTAAGTGCGTTTTTGGAAGTGAAAAAGGGTTTTTGAAAAATGGGACTGCTTTATTTTAAATGATATTAAATTTATGAAATGAGTTTTAAAACAGAAAGCCTTTGGTTTGGAAAAACATGGTTTTGCTTGGAAATTGGTCAAGAATGGTTTGGGGTGAAATCGTAGGTACTCTTTATGAACGTATGCACATGTAAGAGAATGTATAGAAATTGCGTGTTGGTGCGTGTATGAATGGAATGTGGATAATGACATGTGAAATGGGTCATGAGATTACCTGGGTGTTTATTTGAGATTAAAGGATTGACCATGTTTTTCTAAATTGGCTTTTAATGAGGAAAATGGTCTTGGAAAGTGATTTTGGTTTGAAAGGGATTTGGTATTTGGAAACTCGTCTTGAAACGAAAATTTAAAAAGAGGTGGTTTTGGAATCTAAAATGAAACGGGAATTTTGGACAGGGAATTTTGGGTTATGTTTGTGGTTGTTTGTTTATTTTGAGCTTGTTGTTTTGGATGAAGCCACTTTCTTTGATGTTGCTCTGATTGATATTGGTTTCATCTTGGTGTTATATATCTTGTTCAGAAATGCTGCCCAAAAAGATCCCTAGTGTTTTGATGAGTCCTGCCCATTTTTTGGTCTTTCTCGGAAGTTGTCTGTCCTTCATGGTGATTGGAGTCTGTTAGAGATAGTGTAGTGGATTGAATAAGTCGAGTGTGTCTTCAGGGTATTGGGAACTCCCGAAGCGATCTGAGTGCGTATTGTTTTGGGTCTGTTTAAAGGTCCAGCTCTAGATGAGTAGGATTTGTACACCCGCCATTTCTGCAATTTGGGATGATGTGGAATTTCTTTAATGTCATCTTCATTCAGTGGTTTATACTTGTGGAGGTGAGGATGAAGGAAATGGAAGAGCTCATGCATGCTCAACATGGCCAGCAGACGTTGAAAGCGTACGTCGACCATTTCAAGGATCGTGTGTCTCGTTTTCCAAGGGTGGTGTTGCAGGACTGGGTGAAGACTCATCCCTTCATCAGGGGTCTTCTTCCAGATATCAAGGAGTGAGTCCTCCCTTTTTGGGAGCATCACTTTTGAGAAGTTGGGGCATGAGGTGTTCTTAGATGAGTTGGTTTCTAGAGCGCAAACAGTTGACAATCCACCGTATCCAGTTGCTCGTGAAGGTACCCCATCTGATGACCAGAGTGTGTTAGGTAAATTTGTTTCTAAATATTTATTTTTAGTGGCTATAACACCCAGTTCTTCGGACCGTCTAATGGTGTACCCTCAGTATGGACGGTTAGGGAATACGAGCCGCTATGTCACCCCCCCCCCCGAGGACGTTCCATCATTGCAGGTTTCTGGATCATCTAGAGAAGATTTGCAGGAAGCGTCGCCTGAGAAAGACACTGTGACTAGAAGATTTTAGTTCCTGGCTGTGAGGCAGGAGATGCTTCAACCATCAGAGCCCCAACCACAAGACTTGGGGTGAAGCTCGTGTGCATTCAGAAGTTGATGGGGGTGTGAATCCTCAGTTCAGGTTTGGGTGTTTAGTGTTTCCAACGAAACATTTAATGTCCTTCCGTTCTCGTTCTTTCACTGTTAAAGTTTTGGCGTTGTTGTCGGTTCATTGTGTCGTCATGAGGTTGGGATGGATGTGTTCGTTTGTAATCCAAACAATCCTGTTTGTCTGATTATGGTGTTTTGGATTGTGCATTTTTCTTAGAGGTATGTTTGGACCTTGCATGGGTTAATCTTGGTTTGGCGATGTTCGTTTGGAGACATGCCTACGGAGGAGTCTAGATTTGTGGTTATGCTCAGGTTAAGTTATTCATGGAGGTTTTTCACTATTGTCCGGGCTTTCATTGGTCTGAGTCTAGAGTTCCATGTTTTGGCAGAGGTGCTGTTTCGCTCATGCTATAGAGGTTAGTCTGGAATGGTTAGGAGTTCTCGGGTCGCACCCTTCCGGAGGTGGTATGTTTAAGTGTTAATTTCCACGCTAGTTGAGTTCTTGTGGTGGGGAGAACCCTCCTGTGTTCTCCCACTCTCTTATGTTGTGGGTTCTGCTAGTTTTATTTGGGCAAGGAATCTTGTTTTGCCTATCGTTTAGCTGGGTGAATTTCCGGGGGCAGAAAGTGTCTGTGGTGGGGAGAATTGTCACAACCTCCGTTTCTATTTATTTTCTTTTTATTATTTCTTGGTTCCGAGTGTTTGCGCCGAGGTCTGGGCTGACCCCGAATTAAAATTTCTGGCCGTTTAATGCTTTTATTGGGTTTCGGGACCGTGCGCGGTCACCGCACGGTGGCCGGTAGCCGCGCGATCGCCCCAGGTGCATGTGAGAGTGTCCATGTCATCTGGGTTGAGGCGCACAACTTGTTCACAGTTTATTAAGTCATGCGACGAGTGTGCAGGTATCTAGTTTTCATATTTTGATAAATAAATAACTTATGTTTTAAAAATAATGTTTGTTAATAATAATATTATTATGTTGCTATTATCATTATCATTGTTATCAATATTAGTATTATTTGTATTATTATTATTAACATTACTATGTTATTATTATTAATATTAATGTTATTAATATTACTATTATTATTATTATTAATATAATAGAATGTTTTTTTTTGAAAACCCAAACCCTACCCCCCTTTCTGCCCATCCCATCGCCCCCTTTCCCCCGCTTCCCTTCTGCGCAGCGGCACATCACCTGAACCCCGGACCCTCCCCTGCGTGCCATCGACCCCGCACCCCGTCGCGCCTTCGGCCTGCCTCCATGGTTCCCCCCTTGCCTGCGCCGCTTCCCCCTTCAGTCCGCTGCAAGTGCGTCGACCTCGCCGCCTCCTACCTCCAGCACTATGCGCTCACCCCTGGTCCACTCCCTAGCCCTCGGCCTTGCGATTCTGGCCTCCCCTCCTCATTCCAGCAGTGCGATGCACCTCATTCCAGCAGCGCGAGGCATTTTTTTTCCTGCGGCACTACACCTCGCCTTCACCCTTCATCTCTGGATCCCGACAGAGCAGTCCGACCGCCATCCTCGCTCCGCGCTACACCCGACCCCCAGCCTTTTTCCCCCTTTGTCCCTCGCCCTCAAGCAGTGACGCCGGCCCAGCGCCCCCAGCCCCCACCCCGAGCCACCTCCTTGCGCCGGCTCCAGCAGGCCGCGAACCCCTTCCCCGCTCTCGTATTTGTTTCTTCATTTTTCTATCTTGTGTTGTTTCTTTTTTCAGCTGGAACCACTTTGACACCTTGTTAATCATGTTGTATCTTTTTGGAATTTGTTTTGGTTTGTGAAATCTAGATTTT
The DNA here is from genome assembly GCA_963277665.1 of Viscum album. Taxonomy (NCBI): domain Eukaryota; kingdom Viridiplantae; phylum Streptophyta; class Magnoliopsida; order Santalales; family Viscaceae; genus Viscum; species Viscum album. Next base: position 515,412,842 of record OY728145.1, read on the forward strand.
TAAGGTTCATTACATGCAAATCTTGGAGTCTTAGAACTTATGGTATTTATTTTAAATGCTATTATATCACTAATTGGAAATTGGGGGTTTTCATTAAATGTTTGGTGTCAATTATGGTGTGATGGTGGTTGTTTATTTGTGAACTTGGTTCGACATGTTTGGTTCAATAATTCTAGTACTTGTTTATTGTGTGAAAGGATTTGGAAATGGGTTATATGGTTTCAAAGGGGTTGTTTTATGTTCCATAAATTATGGGGGTAGTTGGTTGTGGTTTTAAAGAAAATGGTAGTTTTGTGAAATTAGTTTTGGGTGTTTTTATTTTCTACCTTTTGGTGTTTTAATTTAATTATTTTGGCCAAGTCCCAACACCTTGGGTGTTGATTCGCACTTTTTCCTCATTTTAGGTGTGCGATTGGTGCGCGAAAGGTTGTCCTTCCCTCCGCTAAAGCGTTACTGCATCCGTGCTTGGTTTGACGTAGGTGAACCCAATTTTTCCCTTCCTAATTAATTCTTTAGAACTTGCATGATTTCAATTTCTCTCAAACATTATTCTCACCTCTGTGCCAACTTTAGTAATCTTATTATATCATTTTGGAGTTTGGTTTTGAGTCTTTGCATTCGATTTACCATGATTATAGTTTTTTCTGGACCCACAAAGGTGTGGTTGAGGTGCGAACAAAGATTCGCATCGGTTTTAGGTTGGGGTCTTTTTTACGCCTTGGTTCCAAGTGAGTTGAGCTTTGTTGTGTGTTTTGGGTGTGCGTTGGTCGGAAATGCATTCTTTGGATGTATTTTGGGTGTGTGGGCTATGAGTTACTTTTGAAAATCGTTTTATAAATTTAAAAGTGGTTTACTAAATAGTGGAAATGATGCAAGTATATTTTGAAAGTAGGTCGAGGTGGTTCCATACGTTGTTCGTTTGTTTGGATTGTTTAAGTCCATGTTTATGTAATGTAGTTAACTTTGCGGTTGCAGTGCGTTGACAAGTTTCTTCCACGGTCCTGTGATGATCGGCGTACGCGTGTTTGTATGTCTGTGCAAGGCGTGACGTGCCATTGCGTTTGGACTGCGAGATGAGGTAGGTCCCCCATTGCACATACCTTTAGATTTGGAATTTATTAATTTATTGTTTTTTATTAATTTTTAATGAATTAGAAATAATATTAGATAGTAAAACTTTAAATTATTATTTAGTGCGGAAAGAGAAGTTTATTTTATACCAAACACTTGTGAAATTTTCTTGACGGGCGGACACCCAGTTTTCAAAGAATGACTGTTTGGCATTTAAATATAATTCAAGGTATTTAAAATGTACTTCTAGTTTTAAAGATAAATCATTTATTCTGAACAAGTGTTTTGATCTTTTTGAGAAATGAGGTTTTACTTTAAAATTGGTGAAGGCCCGTTTGGCACTTTAAGGAAATAGATTATTTTGGAAAACCCACTCGGGGGGGTGATCTTTCGTGTGCGTTGATTGCATGAGCTGTATGTGATGCTTGTGCATTGTGACTGAATAATCTACATTTTGGACGCACCCCCTTTTTATTGCTTGTGTTGACATGGGAACCTAGCATATTGAGTGATTTTTTTGAGAACGATTGCTGCACTAGTTTAGACCACGCACTGGCTAGTAGCCCCATAGCAGGGGAATACTGAGTTATTGCTGCTATGGGGATTGGGCCCCTCGATTAGGCCATGTAGGGCTATGTCGTGCGTTAGGGCTTTATGACGTCATCGAGTTATGGCATGCCTTCAGGAGGAGTCACATGTATAGTACGTTCTGGATTGTTCACGATCTCCTAGGTTCGACCCATGTTTCTTTTAGTGTTTATTTGTGTGTGGCGGACGATTGAGAGGCCGAGTTCGATTGCGGACCCTTGTGTGCTGCTTTTAACATTTCCCTTACTGTGTGTTGTGTGTGATTCTCCTTTTGACTAAAAACTAATGTTTGGATTTCTAAATTATTCGCAGAATGTTTTAAAAATGCAATGCACCTGTTTCTTTCAACATTAAACTTGTTCTAAATTAAAAAGGGCAATGGACGGTTACTTGTTTCAGAAATGAATGTGTGTGGAAACCATATTTTATATAATTTAGTTCAAACATGGAATTGATAAATTCATTATTTATTGGTATGTGCATTGGGAATAGAATTAGTCGGGCCTACCTACTGAGTTTTAATACTCACGCCTATAGTGTTTTCTTGTTTTTAGTTCTGTTGCAGGTTCTAGATTCTGTTTTTCGCCTTGAGAGATGTTGGTTGTGGTATTGGAAGGTGGCCCAAGGGGTCACGTGGAGTTTTAGTCGTGGTCAGGTTAGTGGCGTTGTTGGATTCTCTTTCTTTATTTGAATTTGTAACATTTGTTTCTGCGGCTTAATTTATTTTTATTTTAGGTTAAATTGTTCCCACCTGTTTACTTTTGGTGCCCGACACTAGTTGCAAGCCCGTGGGGATCAGGAATGCCCTTCGGGCCATGTCGCGGGTTGGCTCGGGTGACCGGTTTAGGGTCAACCCGGGTTGGTTCGTGACAAACATTATCCAAAAACCCAAAGAAATCATAATCTCAAAAATATTCCTACGAATTTTCCATAAAATATTATCCAATACCTTCTCTATATCCATTAAATCCACATTATATATTACATTCATGAGGAACCAAAAATCCTAATTCCAAAATTGATACATCAAAAATTTGGAATAAACCCAATGTACATAAAGTGTACACAATAGAATTTAATTGTTCCTATAATTCTTATCTATAATTTTTTAAAATGTAAATATTTCATCCATGAACTCTACATAGATGTTGTTATGATATCAATGGAAAATCATCATCATTGGAGCCATAGCAATTGTTGGATTAGTTTCTCATAAAATCTTGAAATGATACACAAAAAATCTATAACTACTCCACAATGATGTCTTCGCAATGTCCTTTTCTATAGCCTACCACTAATGATAGCCTCAATAGATATCAGTATTGAAAACCCAACATGCTCCCATAAATAATTAAATATACAATCATTCTAGGGAAATAATTTACTATAACGTTATTCAACATCCTTTATTACACATAGTGTTATATAGTATCATTAACCATCTTGGAAACCAATACGAGATCACCCTATGAAGATATACTATGTTGAATAACACCCTTCACCTCCAAATACTCTAACTACAACATTAACGCTCTCAATATTTCTTTTTCCATATTGTAAGAAGACATAGATATATAAGGTTCCTAATGTATATACTCAATTGTAAATAGAATTCCAATGTCTGGAGGAATGCATGAGAAGTAATCTCGGATTATATATTGATAAAGATTCACTAAAAGTGGAATGAAAGAGGGACTTGCTATGGAACCAACTTCAAGATTCAATCTTGCTACTTGCACCGTGATAAATCCATTCCATCTTAGTTGTGGTCCCTTTAGTAGTCATATAAAATACATACTCACTTATCAATATGAACATATCTCATTTAGGAATGGTGAAATATACTTGTCTCTAGTAATATATGATATATACTGGATAACAAGTCAACCATTCCATTTTAAATATCCCATTAAAACCAGTAACCTCTATGATTATAATTCCCCATAAATTTCTATACTCTACAATATTTACGGGATGGTCAAGAAATTTCTAGAAGCAAATCACTTTAATTCCTAAAGTAATTCCAAGGGACATAAACTGAAAATAAAATATAAAAGCTAAATATGGTTGAGTGAAAAACTTAGTAGATATAATTCAATGTGAAGCTCATGTATCAAATCATTAGATATCATATTGGTAACCAAAATCATACATATAGCTGTTAAATGCCCATCTATAATAATATATGGACTTTTACCAATAAAATCCATCCTTCATATGACAATGTAATGACATTACCTTTGTGATTCATTACTCACACGAGTCAATGAGGTCTAAAGTACTTTATTCTACTATTTAGGATCCCTACCAAATCCCTGACCTTCCCTCCCTAAAACTAGACAAGAGAACATAGAATAAAAGAGTTATAGATAACATGTGTATTCATATTAATGACATTCCATTGGTTTCAACATAACAAATTTAACAAAATGTTCCTTATACCCATATTTGGAGAACCTAGTCGAACATCCACCCAAAGATGGTGTAGAGGAATAAATTTCATACACGATCTTTCATCCAACCTAGAACACATCTTTATCCATCCTCTTCATAACATGGGAAGAGGAACTCACTGTTGTACTTGTATTTTTATTTGATAAGGAATTATATGATGTATGAAAACAAATATGAATACCCTAATATATTCCATCTTAAAATTTTAGGTCTTTTTGAATAACCTCTCTATATATATTAGGTAAAAGACCTTAATAACATGTAGATTCACTTGAAAACGATAATATCAAACATCCCAAACTTCTATTACTCATGCATAGATAAAATATAAGCATATAATAGAATCTTCATAAAAAATAGAGTTTGATCAAACCAACATAGTTACATATGAAATATCTATAAACTCTTTTCCTTATGTTAGGAAGGATATCTTTCAAGAAAATCTCTTTAAAGGCCTCAAATGTAAGAACCCTGTGCTTTCCTATCTTCTGCATAGTGCCCCCACTACCTTATTTTGAGTCCCTAAATCTAAAATGAATCCATTTTCAACATTGTATCCTCAATAGCATATAATTGATCAATGAAAACATAAAAAATTTCAACCTATTCCTCATCATCTGGAGGATCCCTAGATCCCAAGAATGATGTTGGATTCTAGATTTAAAAATATTTGTATTATTCAACCATCATCATTTTCTCCCCTTCACACAGAAGTATGCTTAATTTTTAGGAATCTAGGTTGGGGGGAGGGGGTTTCCACCTAAACAAGGAAGCCAGAGTAGGATATTTCTCAGGGGTATCCTCCTCCATATATTTTGGTGGTACAGACATGTCCTTTCTAGAGTTATTTTTCATGATTTATTGACTATGTGGCCACATCAATGGTCTTTAAGGAAGTAAAATTTTCAAATAAAAAAATTGAATGACTATAACGACATGATTATGATAAAAAAAATTAAGAAAATATATGTAAAAAATATGGAATTTATATCGGATGATCAATCATATGAGATACCCACCCACAAGATTTAACCCTCTTAGTTCATTCCACATATCAATCCCATTCCTTTACACATTCAAAGTAGCCACAATTAGAAATGTAATTCATAACTATATGCATTATTTTAACTATGTAATTAAAGAACAAATATATTTAGAGAAAAGTTTACAAATATATCAATGAAAATATATCATACAAATGAATTTAATAAATAAAAATTATATAATAAATAATAGTTATATACATGATGTGTGATATATGTTCTTATTTTTGTGTCATTAACACACTCAAATACCATATAATATATAAAAAAACCACAACCCAATAATTCAAAGCACTATTGAACATGTGTTATCTTGGAACCTGGATACTCTCATACTATAGTTCCAAACCCAAAATATCCTTTAAAAAAATTCTAGATTTCACTAAAATAAAATAATGGAATAACTTCTAATACAATTTTGTAAAATCGGGAAGCAAATAAACAGTCCCAAAATGATGTTTCATGTGAACTCAAAAATTCCTTCCAATGTATATGAGGCTATATAATAGTGTTTAGGTTCTGTAAGTGATATGGGGAGACTATACCATCAGTAATCATAGCAGTTCATTTTAATATAACAACACATGTACAATAAAAGTAATCATTATATTGGAAAAAGAACATAATAATGATATTATAATAAATTTCATGTCAGTTCATACAATATTAAACTAAATTTCCCCAACGCTGAAGGTTCACAAGTATATGTAATATAACATGAGACTATTTATGTAACACCCCAAGATTTCATAGTGTGTTATTTCTTCAAAATAATTCAATAACTTGCACTACACGCAACACCGAGTTCAATCACACCATGACTTACCAAAGGAAAAAGCCATTCAAAAGAGGTTAATAATATTATTGACTAAATTTTAAACTTTATATAATCCTTATAATTTTAGATTCCATATTATGAGTTTCTTAGATATAATGCAAGAACAAATTCATTTTCAGTATTGCACTTTTATCAAATTTTAATAGTGAACCATTTTTAAATACTATATTTTAATCTTTTTGACTAAATTGGGACATCAAAAATTTAAAATGAAACATCCCAAGCTTCCACGGTACGCTTTCTTTGAGTAATACAGTAGCGTGTGTTGTACGCAACCTTGAGTTTTAACACACACCACAACCAATCAAACTAGCCGTTATGAATAGTAATACCTAATTTTTGAAATTATATATATTTTATATTTAAAAATGGACTTCATTTTTGGATTCGGAATATCGAAATTAGCCTAGGGTGAAATTTTGGTACATTTCGGATAACTTTTATATTTTGATGAATAGTGAAAATTACTAAATTTTAATTAAAAACAACTTTTTTAATCAAAATAATTAATATTGATAAATTATGAATTTGAGTGGTTTTAAAGTATATTTAGAATATATTTTTACCATTTAATATAATGTTGGTCATTGGACATAATTTTACAATTAAACCGAACATAAACAAGTGTCAATCTTTTGGTAGTTATTATCTCTTAAAAACACGCTTTTTGTTTTGACAGCGGGAATTAATTTTAAATTAATTTCTGCCACTTCTGTGTTTTGAATTTAGAAAAATGGATTCCATATTTGGAATCAGGATTTTCAAATTGTGTAAATAGGTAACTTTTATTTTTAGACATTTTGAATAATTACTGCGGTAAATATTTTATTTACCATGGTTAAGGGTAAATCCGGTAAATAAGGGTTAAAAAAATAATATTATAATAATACTAAATTACCCTAAAACGTGTCTTAACCCTATTGGTTGATACATAGTCGACCATGGGCATCTTTGGGTCTATTTTGGGACCCCATGGATCCACTTGTAAGTGATAATGACACTTTATTTTAATTAAGTCAAAATGAATACAAAAATGACACAAGCATATATCTTTTAGAACAACAATTTTTACATAGGGTTATACATGTTGGATTTTCGATTATAAATATTCATTAAAAAGATAAAAAGATTTCCTACATAATGTTATTTTATTTATAATTTTTAGACATTAAATAATTTATTTTATTTATGACACAATGATGATGCAGTAATTACTAAAATAGTAAAAAATTAACATAATTGATATTATAAATACCCAAATAAATATAATATGAAACTTTTAATGAATTAAACTAATTTTCTAGGATAATATGATATATTAGGATTGATTTAATTGACTTTGTTCGAAGTAATCAATCTGTTATGAGTTTCACAAAAATCAACTATTGAATAGTGTCAAAATTGACATAAAAGAGTTCTTAAAACAAATATTATATTATTAATTGATATTAAATTCCTAAAAATCTACGGTTCGGCCAAGAGACTTATATTATGATAGGTTAATCATTAATGGACCACTTGGGGGTCGCTTGGATGTATATAGTAAGTTTATTAACCATAATATATAAAAATACAAAGAGACATTGTAAAAGTGAAACTAATTAACTTAGAGTTAATACTTAAAGATAAGGTTAATATAAGTACCCAAACCTGTCTAAATTCTATTGGATGAGTTGTTTTCGACCTATCCCCACCTCATACTTTGAATAGTCAACTTTGGAGCCTTTAGAAACCGAATATGAATTTATTATAAATTAATATTTCTAGCTTTTCCAAAGGTGCCCCTCACCCCTCTTATAAAAGGGCACTCCTCCTTCCCATTTCTTCACACCTTAAAAGCCTTTTGGTTCGGCCAAACTCTGCCCAAATACTCTCCCAACATCCCTCAATACAACCTAGAGGCCTTAGTTTGATCAGAAAGCCAACCTAAGGAGCCCTTTTGATCAAATCAAAAGGAAGAACCCGAAGAAGAGGTAATGATTTCACCACCCTTTTCTAAGTTTATTTCTTCTTCCACTTCTTCTTCCTTTGTTTTTACCATTCTGAAATAATAACTCCAGTATCTCACATATACTGTGATGTTATTATAAATATGGTACAATCATATTCAGTATTCTATCCACCCTTTGAATAACATGTCACCATACGTGCGTACGTACGGCTTACCGTCTCCACGTCGTGGTGTAATTGTTATTCAATATAATATTATTTGGATGGGTATAATAATGATGTGTAACTCATGTAAATAATAAATATAACATGTTAATGATTCTGTATATATGATATACCATCCATTTATATATTATTTTAATATCAAAAGAATGATATTGTCGCTCGTGCGTACGTACGGACTACCGTCTCCACGAACGCGATGAGATTCATTCTCCATCGTATCCATTCAAGTATAATTATCATTTGATGATTTAAAAATGATGTTTAAGGACTGTATATCATTCTGGATATGAATAAGATACAACAACCATGGCTTATGTAACAAAACATATAAAATGAAATGAGTAAGTTAACTCCCGAAACGACGATAATTCTAAGATATTATTAACAAATCAATGTTAAAAGATCATATATGATATCATATTAATATATATGATTCTTGTATAATTTAATAACAACTATTTCACCATTATACAGGAGGTTAACCTACCCCAACCAAGGAAAAGTACAAGGTAAGGGTTATTTCACAATCTCTTCATTATCCGAGGTTGTTTGTACGTAATAATCTACTTGGATCTCTTTATCATCCACATCCATGTTTCTTAAAAATGTATTTCAAAACATTTTTAATATTTACAAGAATATGGGTTAAAGTCATTTATACCCTTTTTTGACTTTTTATAAGAGGTTTATAAAGGAATCTTTCCGTCATTTTCAAAACAAGGTCCTTTTTAACCTTTTCGACAGAATTGAGGTAAGAATGTTTTTTTAACTTATACGGCGGGTGCGGTTATTTTCCGCCGTTATAAAATCGTCGAAGCTTTAAATACAAGCTTATAAGAATATTTTCAAAGAAAATGTTTTATTTTATATGGATCTTAAATGATTTCAAAATAAAAGGAGATACTTCTTTAAAAAGAATTTTGATTTCATCTATGTCAACATCCTTTGATGGATTTTAAGATTATTTGAAGTTGATTTATTATGATACAAAAATTCTATATTGAATTGAAGGTTTTGTGATATGTTTGACTGTGGATGTGCTATTTTTATACCATTCATAGTTTATGGTGAAATTATTGACATTTCGTATGCTAGTTTTAATCCGAATGTTTATGTTATATTTCAAACTTTTCTTCAGATGAATGTGCTAAACAAGTATGTTCCGGGTTGGGGACCGGTAAAAGTAAGCCCTCCAGGTTGGGGACTGGTAAAAGTAAGCCCTCCAGGTTGGGGACTGGTTAAAGTAAGCCCTCCAGGTTAGGGACTGGTAAAAGTATGCCCTCCGGGTTGGTGTCCGGTTATTAGAGGCACTCCGGGTTGGTGTCCGGTTATTAGAGGCACTCCGGGTTGGTGTCCGGTTATTAGAGGCACTTCGGGTTGGGTTCCGGTTAGAAGTAACCCCTAGGTCTTGGGATGAGGCCTAGACAAAGAAATTAACGTTTAGCATTATGCATTCCAACATTATGAAAGTGGTTATTGATATTGCATGTGATTATTCGATTAGTGGAATATCCATGTGAATAAGTAAATGGCATTATTTCATTTTATTTATGCCATACCATGTTGAAAGTTCATGTTTAAAAGGCTTTTGTTTTAGTTATACATTTCCTTAAATGTTTATTCTTATTGATGAAAGTTTCCGCTATATTGTTATCCTTACTGGGCATTTGAGCTCACCCCTTTCCTATGTTTTATTTTTCCCAGGAAGTGAAGATGTAAGTTATGAATGACCTGCAGGGATATTATGAGGGGATTGTAGTGTGGACTGTGGAAACATTATGTTGTTGTAGTAGTTTTTGATTTTATGATGTAATGTAAAACTTATGAATATATCTAGTGTTTCCAAGGCTACTAAACCAATCGGTCTTTCGAGATTTGATCTTTCTTGTGATCATGCCAATGTTATGAAGTAATGCACCGACTCTAGGTAATTAGGGTCGGGGCGTTACAGTTGGTATCAGAGGAAGTTTAGTACAAACCTTGGAAGCTAGATTTAGATAAACTCTGATTAGAGCACGTGGACCTAAGATGAACGTTGAGGATTAGTATAGAAGAACTTCCTAGAATTTTGGTATTGTAGAGATTTTGTGAGTTTTCCGAGCAATACATCCCTGTCTGGATACGAGCAGGTAGAGGCGGCTCTGGCACAGATGTACCTAGGGGTAAAACCCGAAAACACCGCTTTGAGCTAGACTCGAACGGGAACTGGTGCACGACAACGGGCCTTGCTGCACTCTTGGTTACGACACTCCCGGGGGATATGCTTAGGATAACTCTCATTTTCTTTACAAATCATTATGAAGGGTTTATGAGTATATACTTCCTCAAAGAAAACATTTTTATGATTATGGATTATATCCATAAATAGTTCAATTTATGTTAAGTGTTTTATAAGTATGGGATTATGTATTTTGATTCATAAACTGATCTAGTTTATGCCATTGTTTAGAAATGGCGCCCAGTAGAAGGAATGAGAACTCCAGAAATACACATGATTCAAAGAGAAGGAAGGATCATATCTTTCATGGTCTTAAGATAGAATTTATAAAAGAAATAGTCTCCCATGTATTATCATCATATGAAGAAATAATATCATGTGTTGATAAGATAAGTAAAGAGTTTACTGAGTCCTATGGCTTTGAAGGGAATCAAGAGAAGAAAAGGATGGAAGAGAGAAAGATGGATAAAGGGAAAAGGGAAAAGAAGAATTTTCCCATATGTGGTAACTGTGGAAAGAAACACCCTGGAACTTGCCTGAAAGGAATGGGAGTTTGTTATAAGTGTGGAGGAAAAGGGCACAAGGTACGTGACTGCAAGGGTAAGAAAATGGTTTTAAATGTACAATGCTTCATTTGCAAGGAGTTTGGACACTACGCGAACCTATGTCCCAGTCATCAGACTATGCCGAAAATGATGTTATTGGATAATAATAAAGTTTTGATACTACCACAGATGAAGAGGAATGATTAGAGTTCTTATGTTGATTATGCCAATTGAGTGTTGTATCAACAATGTACTTGTTACAATAATTATGGAGTATATAAGGATTGTACTGCAGTACTATTTCATTAAGGACTTGAGATTGTGTGGAACAAAGAAAAGTGACTCAATAGCAGGATAAATTTTTGGAAAATATATGGTTGAGAGAATGATAAATCATAACATAGTTCTGATACCGAGGTAGTGATTTTGGAATAATATGTGATTGTTTTGGATAAATTATATTGGATATTCCTGACTACCCTGGAACTGATTAATGATTTGTATATTCCATCATTGTTGGGGTTTAAAACATTTTTGGATTAATGAAGTATATCCAGCTTTCTATATGGAATAAGGGAGCATGAAGGTAATCAATAAGGAATATGGTAATTCAGGATGTTTCGGTGTATTAAAAGAATACATGATGAAGGTATTCATATGCTATTACGGGGTAAAAAGGTTCTACATTATGTTTACCTTACTTATAAATGTTGGACTGTGAGTTTGGATAGAAGTATTTTGGATAGTTCTAGTTTGGATTATTTTGGATTGCCATAAAAGGGACAACCCGGAGGTCGGGCGGCAACCCGTCGCGTCCGGCAAGGCTGCGAGACTTGGACCCGAAACCGAAGGGCGACAAGGGTGTATCACCTACCACTGGCCCATGAGATGTCCTGGATTAAATAATGTAGTTTTTATTAAAAGATCTTGTAGATGAATTATAAATTCATTTATTTTGGAACCCTATACGAATAGTGTAAATAGAATTTTTCTTACATTCTATTATCTTTTAGAGTGAAAGATGAGTTTGTGGTAGAAATTTATTAATGGATAAAACTCTAAAGTATGTATACCTCCTTATGTTCTTAGCCAATCTCATAAATAAATTCCACAACATTAAGAAAAGGAACTTAGAACAAAAATGTTGCCCTAGATGGTACCTTAAATCATCACTAATTTATGGCTTTGGGATTGTTGGCCTTTTCATAGCCATGTTCTCTACCACTCTCCATCAGATAATTGATGGTTAGATTTCTCCTCCATATCCATATTTTCCTACATGGATCCCTAGTATGTGTTATTTTCGGTAATCTTCATACTTTCCACTCTTTAGTTTAAATAGAGGCCTCATTAATTCATTTTTCGATGTGGGATTTCAACTAGGATATTTTGAAACGTCAAAAATGTGTTATCCTAATACCCTATGTTTTGTTGAACCGATGGTATTTCAATTCATCATAGATTAATGAATTTAAGGAACTCAATTTTATACTTGTTTGTGATTGATGACCTCAATCACTACCTATAAATATTTACGTTTTTCCTCCGATTATATGTCTCCAATTTCCACCAATGTTCTCCTAATCGAGATCATAATTTGGTGGTGACCCTTTGATTTCTCTTTTCCTCATATTAAGACTAAATTTTAGTAACCCAATTTCTGATGTGGGTTTTCCCACAAATATATTTTCTACTTTCAACCTTTTATTTTCGAAGAACAATTTCAAATTGCGAGGACGCAATTTATTGAAGGAGGGGAGAATGTAACACCCCAAGATTTCATAGTGTGTTATTTCTTCAAAATAATTCAATAACTTACACTACACGCAACACCGAGTTCAATCACACCATGACTTACCAAAGGAAAAAGCCATTCAAAAGAGGTTAATAATATTATTGACTAAATTTTAAACTTTATATATTCCTTATAATTTTAGATTCCATATTATGAGTTTCTTAGATATAATGCAAGAACAAATTCATTTTCAGTATTGCACTTTTATCAAATTTTAATAGTGAACCATTTTTAAATACTATATTTTAATCTTTTTGACTAAATTGGGAAATCAAAAATTTAAAATGAAACATCCCAAGCTTCCACGGTACGCTTTCTTTGAGTAATACAGTAGCGTGTGTTGTACGCAACCTTGAGTTTTAACACACACCACAACCAATCAAACTAGCCGTTATGAATAGTAATACCTAATTTTTGAAATTATATATATTTTATATTTAAAAATGGACTTCATTTTTGGATTCGGAATATCGAAATTAGCCTAGGGTGAAATTTTGGTACATTTCGGATAACTTTTATATTTTGATGAATAGTGAAAATTACTAAATTTTAATTAAAAACAACTTTTTTAATCAAAATAATTAATATTGATAAATTATGAATTTGAGTGGTTTTAAAGTATATTTAGAATATATTTTTACCATTTAATATAATGTTGGTCATTGGACATAATTTTACAATTAAACCGAACATAAACAAGTGTCAATCTTTTGGTAGTTATTATCTCTTAAAAACACGCTATTTGTTTTGACAGCGGGAATTAATTTTAAATTAATTTCTGCCACTTCTGTGTTTTGAATTTAGAAAAATGGATTCCATATTTGGAATCAGGATGTTCAAATTGTGTAAATAGGTAACTTTTATTTTTAGACATTTTGAATAATTACTGCGGTAAATATTTTATTTACCATGGTTAAGGGTAAATCCGGTAAATAAGGGTTAAAAAAATAATATTATAATAATACTAAATTATCCTAAAACGTGTCTTAACCCTATTGGATGATACATAGTCGACCATGGGCATCTTTGGGTCTATTTTGGGACCCCATGGATCCACTTGTAAGTGATAATGACACTTTATTTTAATTAAGTCAAAATGAATACAAAAATGACACAAGCATATATCTTTTAGAAAAACAATTTTTACATAGGGTTATAAATGTTGGCTTTTCGATTATAAATATTCATTAGAAAGATAAAAAGATTTCCTACATAAGGATATTTTATTTATAATTTTTAGACATTAAATAATTTATTTTATTTATGACACAATGATGATGCAGTAATTACTAAAATAGTAAAAAATTAACATAATTGATATTATAAATACCCAAATAAATATAATATGAAACTTTTAATGAATTAAACTAATTTTCTAGGATAATATGATATATTAGGATTGATTTAATTGACTTTTTTCGAAGTAATCAATCTGTTATGAGTTTCACAAAAATCAACTATTGAATAGTGTCAAAATTGACATAAAAGAGTTCTTAAAACAAATATTATATTATTAATTGATATTAAATTCCTAAAAATCTACGGTTCGGCCAAGAGACTTATGTTATGATAGGTTAATCATTAATGGACCACTTGGGGGTCGCTTGGATGTATATAGTCAGTTTATTAACCATAATATATAAAAATACAAAGAGACATTCTAAAAGTGAAACTAATTAACTTAGAGTTAATACTTAAAGATAAGGTTAATATAAGTACCCAAACCTGTCTAAATTCTATTGGATGAGTTATTTTCGACCTATCCCCACCTCATCCTTTTAATAGTCAACTTTGGAGCCTTTAGAAACCGAATATGAATTTATTATAAATTAATATTTCTAGCTTTTCCAAAGGTGCCCCTCACCCCTCTTATAAAAGGGCACTCCTCCTTCCCATTTCTTCACACCTTCAAAGCCTTTTGGTTCGGCCAAACTCTGCCCAAATACTCTCCCAACATCCCTCACTACAACCTAGAGGCCTTAGTTTGATCAGAAAGCCAACCTAAGGAGCCCTTTTGATCAAATCAAAAGGAAGAACCCGAAGAAGAGGTAATGATTTCACCACCCTTTTCTAAGTTCATTTCTTCTTCCACTTCTTCTTCCTTTGTTCTTACCATTCTGAAATAATAACTCCAGTATCTCACATATACTGTGATGTTATTATAAATATGGTACAATCATATTCAGTATTCTATCCACCCTTTGAATAACATGTCACCATACGTGCGTACGTACGGCTTACCGTCTCCACGTCGTGGTGTAATTGTTATTCAATATAATATTATTTGGATGGGTATAATAATGATGTGTAACTCATGTAAATAATAAATATAACATGTTAATGATTCTGTATATATGATATACCATCCATTTATATATTATTTTAATATCAAAAGAATGATATTGTCGCTCGTGCGTACGTACGGACTACCGTCTCCACGAACGCGATGAGATTCATTCTCCATCGTATCCATTCAAGTATAATTATCATTTGATGATTTAAAAATGATGTTTAAGGACTGTATATCATTCTGGATATGAATAAGATACAACAACCATGGCTTATGTAACAAAACATATAAAAGAAAATGAGTAAGTTAACTCCCGAAACGACGATAATTCTAAGATATTATTAACAAATCAATGTTAAAAGATCATATATGATATCATATTAATATATATGATTCTTGTATAATTTAATAACAACTATTTCACCATTATACAGGAGGTTAACCTACCCCAACCAAGGAAAAGTACAAGGTAAGGGTTATTTCACAATCTCTTCATTATCCGAGGTTGTTTGTACGTAATAATCTACTGGGATCTCTTTATCATCCACATCCATGTTTCTTAAAAATGTATTTCAAAACATTTTTACTATTTACAAAAATATGGGTTAAAGTCATTTATACCCTTTTTTGACTTTTTATAAGAGGTTTATAAAGGAATCTTTCCGTCATTTTCAAAACAAGGTCCTTTTTAACCTTTTCGACAGAATTGAGGTAAGAATGTTTTTTTAACTTATACGGCGGGTGCGGTTATCTTCCGCCGTTATAAAATCGTCGAAGCTTTACATACAAGCTTATAAGAATATTTTCAAAGAAAATGTTTTATTTTATATGGATCTTAAATGATTTCAAAATAAAAGGAGATACTTCTTTAAAAAGAATTTTGATTTCATCTATGTCAACATCCTTTGATGGATTTTAAGATTATTTGAAGTTGATTTATTATGATACAAAAATTCTATATTGAATTGAAGGTTTTGTGATATGTTTGACTGTGGATGTGCTATTTTTATACCATTCATAGTTTATGGTGAAATTATTGACATTTCGTATGCTAGTTTTAATCCGAATGTTTATGTTATATTTCAAACTTTTCTTCAGATGAATGTGCTAAACAAGTATGTTCCGGGTTGGGGACCGGTAAAAGTAAGCCCTCCAGGTTGGGGACTGGTAAAAGTAAGCCCTCCAGGTTGGGGACTGGTTAAAGTAAGCCCTCCAGGTTAGGGACTGGTAAAAGTATGCCCTCCGGGTTGGTGTCCGGTTATTAGAGGCACTCCAGGTTGGTGTCCGGTTATTAGAGGCACTCCGGGTTGGTGTCCGGTTATTAGAGGCACTCCGGGTTGGGTTCCGGTTAGAAGTAACCCCTAGGTCTTGGGATGAGGCCTAGACAAAGAAATTAACGTTTAGCATTATGCATTCCAACATTATGAAAGTGGTTATTGATATTGCATGTGATTATTCGATTAGTGGAATATCCATGTGAATAAGTAAATGGCATTATTTCATTTTATTTATGCCATACCATGTTGAAAGTTCATGTTTAAAAGGCTTTTGTTTTAGTTATACATTGCCTTAAATGTTTATTCTTATTGATGAAAGTTTCCGCTATATTGTTATCCTTACTGGGCATTTGAGCTCACCCCTTTCCTATGTTTTATTTTTCCCAGGAAGTGAAGATGTAAGTTATGAATGACCTGCAGGGATATTATGAGGGGATTGTAGTGTGGACTGTGGAAACATTATGTTGTTGTAGTAGTTTTTGATTTTATGATGTAATGTAAAACTTATGAATATATCTAGTGTTTCCAAGGCTACTAAACCAATCGGTCTTTCGAGATTTGATCTTTCTTGTGATCATGCCAATGTTATGAAGTAATGCACCGACTCTAGGTAATTAGGGTCGGGGCGTTACAGTTGGTATCAGAGGAAGTTTAGTACAAACCTTGGAAGCTAGATTTAGATAAACTCTGATTAGAGCACATGGACCTAAGATGAACGTTGAGGATTAGTATAGAAGAACTTCCTAGAATTTTGGTATTGTAGAGATTTTGTGAGTTTTCCGAGCAATACATCCCTGTCTGGATACGAGCAGGTAGAGGCGGCTCTGGCACAGATGTACCTAGGGGTAAAACCCGAAAACACCGCTTTGAGCTAGACTCGAACGGGAACTGGTGCACGACAACGGGCCTTGCTGCACTCTTGGTTACGACACTCCCGGGGGATATGCTTAGGATAACTCTCATTTTCTTTACAAATCATTATGAAGGGTTTATGAGTATATACTTCCTCAAAGAAAACATTTTTATGATTATGGATTATATCCATAAATAGTTCAATTTATGTTAAGTGTTTTATAAGTATGGGATTATGTATTTTGATTCATAAACTGATCTAGTTTATGCCATTGTTTAGAAATGGCGCCCAGTAGAAGGAATGAGAACTCCAGAAATACACATGATTCAAAGAGAAGGAAGGATCATATCTTTCATGGTCTTAAGCTAGAATTTATAAGAGAAATAGTCTCCCATGTATTATCATCATATGAAGAAATAATATCATGTGTTGATAAGATAAGTAAAGAGTTTACTGAGTCCTATGGCTTTGAAGGGAATCAAGAGAAGAAAAGGATGGAAGAGAGAAAGATGGATAAAGGGAAAAGGGAAAAGAAGAATTTTCCCATATGTGGTAACTGTGGAAAGAAACACCCTGGAACTTGCCTGAAAGGAATGGGAGTTTGTTATAAGTGTGGAGGAAAAGGGCACAAGGTACGTGACTGCAAGGGTAAGAAAATGGTTTTAAATGTACAATGCTTCATTTGCAAGGAGTTTGGACACTACGCGAACCTATGTCCCAGTCATCAGACTATGCCGAAAATGATGTTATTGGATAATAATCAAGTTATGATACTACCACAGATGAAGAGGAATGATTAGAGTTCTTATGTTGATTATGTCAATTGAGTGTTGTATCAACAATGTACTTGTTACAATAATTATGGAGTATATAAGGATTGTACTGCAGTACTATTTCATTAAGGACTTGAGATTGTGTGGAACAAAGAAAAGTGACTCAATAGCAGGATAAATTTTTGGAAAATATATGGTTGAGAGAATGATAAATCATAACATAGTTTTGATACTGAGGTAGTGATTTTGGAATAATATGTGATTGTTTTGGATAAATTATATTGGATATTCCTGACTACCCTGGAACTGATTAATGATTTGTATATTCCATCATTGTTGGGGTTTAAAACATTTTTGGATTAATGAAGTATATCCAGCTTTCTATATGGAATAAGGGAGCATGAAGGTAATCAATAAGGAATATGGTAATTCAGGATGTTTCGGTGTATTAAAAGAATACATGATGAAGGTATTCATATGCTATTACGGGGTAAAAAGGTTCTACATTATGTTTACCTTACTTATAAATGTTGGACTGTGAGTTTGGATAGAAGTATTTTGGATAGTTCTAGTTTGGATTATTTTGGATTGCCATAAAAGGGACAACCCGGAGGTCGGGTGGCAACCCGTCGCGTCCGGCAAGGCTGCGAGACTTGGACCCGAAACCGAAGGGCGACAAGGGTGTATCACCTACCACTGGCCCACGAGATGTCCTGGATTAAATAATGTAGTTTTTATTAAAAGATCTTGTAGATGAATTATAAATTCATTTATTTTGGAACCCTATACGAATAGTGTAAATAGAATTTTTCTTACATTCTATTATCTTTTAGAGTGAAAGATGAGTTTGTGGTAGAAATTTATTAATGGATAAAACTCTAAAGTATGTATACCTCCTTATGTTCTTAGCCAATCTCATAAATAAATTCCACAACATTAAGAAAAGGAACTTAGAACAAAAATGTTGCCCTAGATGGTACCTTAAATCATCACTAATTTATGGCTTTGGGATTGTTGGCCTTTTCATAGCCATGTTCTCTACCACTCTCCATCAGATAATTGATGGTTAGATTTCTCCTCCATATCCATATTTTCCTACATGGATCCCTAGTTTGTGTTATTTTCGGTAATCTTCATACTTTCCACTCTTTAGTTTAAATAGAGGCCTCATTAATTCATTTTTCGATGTGGGATTTCAACTAGGATATTTTGAAACGTCAAAAATGTGTTATCCTAATACCCTATGTTTTGTTGAACCGATGGTATTTCAATTCATCATAGATTAATGAATTTAAGGAACTCAATTTTATACTTGTTTGTGATTGATGACCTCAATCACTACCTATAAATATTTACGTTTTTCCTCCGATTATATGTCTCCAATTTCCACCAATGTTCTCCTAATCGAGATCATAATTTGGTGGTGACCCTTTGATTTCACTTTTCCTCATATTAAGACTAAATTTTAGTAACCCAATTTCTGATGTGGGTTTTCCCACAAATATATTTTCTACTTTCAACCTTTTATTTTCGAAGAACAATTTCAAATTGCGAGGACGCAATTTATTGAAGGAGGGGAGAATGTAACACCCCAAGATTTCATAGTGTGTTATTTCTTCAAAATAATTCAATAACTTGCACTACACGCAACACCGAGTTCAATCACACCATGACTTACCAAAGGAAAAATCCATTCAAAAGAGGTTAATAATATTATTGACTAAATTTTAAACTTTATATAATCCTTATAATTTTAGATTCCATATTATGAGTTTCTTAGATATAATGCAAGAACAAATTCATTTTCAGTATTGCACTTTTATCAAATTTTAATAGTGAACCATTTTTAAATACTATATTTTAATCTTTTTGACTAAATTGGGACATCAAAAATTTAAAATGAAACATCCCAAGCTTCCACGGTACGCTTTCTTTGAGTAATACAGTAGCGTGTGTTGTACGCAACCTTGAGTTTTAACACACACCACAACCAATCAAACTAGCCGTTATGAATAGTAATACCTAATTTTTGAAATTATATATATTTTATATTTAAAAATGGACTTCATTTTTGGATTCGGAATATCGAAATTAGCCTAGGGTGAAATTTTGGTACATTTCGGATAACTTTTATATTTTGATGAATAGTGAAAATTACTAAATTTTAATTAAAAACAACTTTTTTAATCAAAATAATTAATATTGATAAATTATGAATTTGAGTGGTTTTAAAGTATATTTAGAATATATTTTTACCATTTAATATAATGTTGGTCATTGGACATAATTTTACAATTAAACCGAACATAAACAAGTGTCAATCTTTTGGTAGTTATTATCTCTTAAAAACACGTTTTTTGTTTTGACAGCGGGAATTAATTTTAAATTAATTTCTGCCACTTCTGTGTTTTGAATTTAGAAAAATGGATTCCATATTTGTAATCAGGATGTTCAAATTGTGTAAATAGGTAACTTTTATTTTTAGACATTTTGAATAATTACTGCGGTAAATATTTTATTTACCATGGTTAAGGGTAAATCCGGTAAATAAGGGTTAAAAAAATAATATTATAATAATACTAAATTATCCTAAAACGTGTCGTAACCCTATTGGTTGATACATAGTCGACCATGGGCATCTTTGGGTCTATTTTGGGACCCCATGGATCCACTTGTAAGTGATAATGACACTTTATTTTAATTAAGTCAAAATGAATACAAAAATGACACAAGCATATATCTTTTAGAACAACAATTTTTACATAGGGTTATACATGTTGGATTTTCGATTATAAATATTCATTAGAAATATAAAAAGATTTCCTACATAATGATATTTTATTTATAATTTTTAGACATTAAATAATTTATTTTATTTATGACACAATGATGATGCAGTAATTACTAAAATAGTAAAAAATTAACATAATTGATATTATAAATACCCAAATAAATATAATATGAAACTTTTAATGAATTAAACTAATTTTCTAGGATAATATGATATATTAGGATTGATTTAATTGACTTTGTTCGAAGTAATCAATCTGTTATGAGTTTCACAAAAATCAACTATTGAATAGTGTCAAAATTGACATAAAAGAGTTCTTAAAACAAATATTATATTATTAATTGATATTAAATTCCTAAAAATCTACGGTTCGGCCAAGAGACTTATATTATGATAGTTTAATCATTAATGGACCACTTGGGGGTCGCTTGGATGTATATAGTAAGTTTATTAACCATAATATATAAAAATACAAAGAGACATTGTAAAAGTGAAACTAATTAACTTAGAGTTAATACTTAAAGATAAGGTTAATATAAGTACCCAAACCTGTCTAAATTCTATTGGATGAGTTGTTTTCGACCTATCCCCACCTCATCCTTTGCATAGTCAACTTTGGAGCCTTTAGAAACCGAATATGAATTTATTATAAATTAATATTTCTAGCTTTTCCAAAGGTGCCCCTCACCCCTCTTATAAAAGGGCACTCCTCCTTCCCATTTCTTCACACCTTCAAAGCCTTTTGGTTCGGCCAAACTCTGCCCAAATACTCTCCCAACATCCCTCACTACAACCTAGAGGCCTTAGTTTGATCAGAAAGCCAACCTAAGGAGCCCTTTTGATCAAATCAAAAGGAAGAACCCGAAGAAGAGGTAATGATTTCACCACCCTTTTCTAAGTTCATTTCTTCTTCCACTTCTTCTTCCTTTGTTCTTACCATTCTGAAATAATAACTCCAGTATCTCACATATACTGTGATGTTATTATAAATATGGTACAATCATATTCAGTATTCTATCCACCCTTTGAATAACATGTCACCATACGTGCGTACGTACGGCTTACCGTCTCCACGTCGTGGTGTAATTGTTATTCAATATAATATTATTTGGATGGGTATAATAATGATGTGTAACTCATGTAAATAATAAATATAACATGTTAATGATTCTGTATATATGATATACCATCCATTTATATATTATTTTAATATCAAAAGAATGATATTGTCGCTCGTGCGTACGTACGGACTACTGTCTCCACGAACGCGATGAGATTCATTCTCCATCGTATCCATTCAAGTATAATTATCATTTGATGATTTAAAAATGATTTTTAAGGACTGTATATCATTCTGGATATGAATAAGATACAACAACCATGGCTTATGTAACAAAACATATAAAAGAAAATGAGTAAGTTAACTCCCGAAACGACGATAATTCTAAGATATTATTAACAAATCAATGTTAAAAGATCATATATGATATCATATTAATATATATGATTCTTGTATAATTTAATAACAACTATTTCACCATTATACAGGAGGTTAACCTACCCCAACCAAGGAAAAGTACAAGGTAAGGGTTATTTCACAATCTCTTCATTATCCGAGGTTGTTTGTACGTAATAATCTACTGGGATCTCTTTATCATCCACATCCATGTTTCTTAAAAATGTATTTCAAAACATTTTTACTATTTACAAGAATATGGGTTAAAGTCATTTATACCCTTTTTTGACTGTTTATAAGAGGTTTATAAAGGAATCTTTCCGTCATTTTCAAAACAAGGTCCTTTTTAACCTTTTCGACAGAATTGAGGTAAGAATGTTTTTTTAACTTATACGGCGGGTGCGGTTATTTTCCGCCGTTATAAAATCGTCGAAGCTTTACATACAAGCTTATAAGAATATTTTCAAAGAAAATGTTTTATTTTATATGGATCTTAAATGATTTCAAAATAAAAGGAGATACTTCTTTAAAAAGAATTTTGATTTCATCTATGTCAACATCCTTTGATGGATTTTAAGATTATTTGAAGTTGATTTATTATGATACAAAAATTCTATATTGAATTGAAGGTTTTGTGATATGTTTGACTGTGGATGTGCTATTTTTATACCATTCATATTTTATGGTGAAATTATTGACATTTCGTATGCTAGTTTTAATCCGAATGTTTATGTTATATTTCAAGCTTTTCTTCAGATGAATGTGCTAAACAAGTATGTTCCGGGTTGGGGACCGGTAAAAGTAAGCCCTCCAGGTTGGGGACTGGTAAAAGTAAGCCCTCCAGGTTGGGGACTGGTTAAAGTAAGCCCTCCAGGTTAGGGACTGGTAAAAGTATGCCCTCCGGGTTGGTGTCCGGTTATTAGAGGCACTCAGGGTTGGTGTCCGGTTATTAGAGGCACTCCGGGTTGGTGTCCGGTTATTAGAGGCACTCCGGGTTGGGTTCCGGTTAGAAGTAACCCCTAGGTCTTGGGATGAGGCCTAGACAAAGAAATTAACGTTTAGCATTATGCATTCCAACATTATGAAAGTGGTTATTGATATTGCATGTGATTATTAGATTAGTGGAATATCCATGTGAATAAGTAAATGGCATTATTTCATTTTATTTATGCCATACCATGTTGAAAGTTCATGTTTAAAAGGCTTTTGTTTTAGTTATACATTGCCTTAAATGTTTATTCTTATTGATGAAAGTTTCCGCTATATTGTTATCCTTACTGGGCATTTGAGCTCACCCCTTTCCTATGTTTTATTTTTCCCAGGAAGTGAAGATGTAAGTTATGAATGACCTGCAGGGATATTATGAGGGGATTGTAGTGTGGACTGTGGAAACATTATGTTGTTGTAGTAGTTTTTGATTTTATGATGTAATGTAAAACTTATGAATATATCTAGTGTTTCCAAGGCTACTAAACCAATCGTTCTTTCGAGATTTGATCTTTCTTGTGATCATGCCAATGTTATGAAGTAATGCACCGACTCTAGGTAATTAGGGTCGGGGCGTTACAATTTAAAAGAAGAAGTTGTGGTAACTATTCATATTATGACCCAAATTTGTATCCACCCCATAAACGTAAGCTTCTCATCAACATTCCATTGGCCCCTTTTAATACTATAGGAACCTAATCATGATATCTTCCCATGCACTAAGAGTTATGTTCATCCATTGAGTATATACCTATTATGATGAAAAAATTATGCCCTTAACACATGGTAAGATGTATATAATAGTTTATATCATTGTAGAGACCCAAATCATGATGTACATGGACATTACATTAATTTTGTGGCAAACTTAATACATGACACAAACAGACGCCCAAAGACCTTGTTAGTTTAGTGTCTTTGGAAAATCGGAACATAATCTTCTAATCATGGTGAAAGATCTTCAACATCTCCCATAAAGATCTTCAACTTTTATTTTCATACCTAAAACATTTCTTTATATCTTGGGGAAAAGAAAATTTAAAAAGGGTGATCTCAAATGCTCAGGAAGGGTAAACATGGTGAGCATAAAAACAATCCATAAATATTTGAACATAAAAACATGAACATAAAACATAAAAATCTTGAGCAATGACATAAATCATGGCAATGCATAAGGAATAGATCATAAAGGAACATTAATCATGATAAAATAGCATGGGAATAAAACATGGAATTATAGAAAACCATTAAGGACATGATTTGAGTTCAATAGTATCCAAGGCATTGCTGCCAAGACCATCATAATGGAAAAAGTAAATTACTGAACTGGGTTTACTTGTCATTCCAACCCTATATTACATAATGAGATTTTACTTTCCATTCTAGCCATATCTACATGATTAGATATAAATCTTTACCCAATTCATTGGATGGAGATATTGGTCCCACCCATCTTATAATTAAACCATTCTTATATGTGCCACAAATTTATAAATCATACATCATATCATAACACATGTAATAACAATGGGATTCTTAAACATCATTCCATCATAACAAAATCCATATAAGATAAAATGAATTAATAAAAATAAATCCATACTAACATAATCAAATAAAATTAATAATTATGGATAGAAAAAGAACCCTATATCGTCTTATATGAAAAATAATTTTGATAAAACAATTGAACTCGATTCCTGAGAAAAATATCCTTTCTAATTCAAAAAAATATTTTTCCTTTCTCAATATGTCATAAAATTTAAAACTAAAAGAAGATAATTCAAAATAAATTTGAAAACATGTAAAGTAAGATTCGTGGATATAATGTTCTATGAAATCATAAAAATCCATTCATGTCGTATAAGTTAAAAACCCATTCTTCTCGTACTTTGGCCAGAAAAGTCAAACAGTATCTCGTACTGGAAACGAAAAAATATTCCCTTCATATATTTTTCTAAAATTTTCATCAATAGGTAAAATTGGATTTAAATAATTTTAGTAGGATATAAATAATATTAAATATATCATCAACATGGATGTTGATGATAAATATTCCCTAATAAATACCGATGTATAAACAATCTCGGATAAAAATTGAGATTGCAAGATTGTCCCTTACCTTAGGTCCAATTTCTTCAGTACATGTCTGAAACTTCTGTATAGTGGGTTTAAAAATATTATTAATTTGTAAAATAACCATAAAAATATTTATGATATTATATATGATTCACTTACAGCATTATATTACCTATTAATTTGTCAATTCCATGTTAATGCAGTGTTTTTGGTAAAATTGTGTCATTTATCGTACATGTTTTGAATTGTAATTATTCATATTATTACTTAGATCATGATTACGTATTTCCATAATGTAAAACATTATTTATATATAACATATATTCTGCATATAAATATTATTATAGATAGATAAATGGGATGAAATACACCGTTCATGGAGACGGTAGGTCGTACATACGCATGAACGCTGTTTTTGTTTCCTTATTGAATTAAATGGAATTAAGTAAATGAAAAATATATGTAAATAAATCCAGTATAATTATTATGTCATATCTTTCATGAATTTTTATTATATATACTTTATAATCGTTCTTGAATGGTTAACATGGAGAATGAATCTCATCATGTCGTGGAGACATTAATCTGTACGTACGCATGAGTGATGATATCATTCTCATAATTATTGAATAGAATTGTAGTAGATGATATAATATCTCATAATTAGTATGATGTTATAATAATCATATATAGTTATTATTTACACCATTATTTCCATCTGAGTAAGGTGGTGGTGGAAAACAGATTACACCACGGCGTGGAGACGGTATTCTGTACGTACGCACGGGCGATAATTTCGATTTCCTTATGATGGATATAAGGTGAAATATGTTTGTTTAATATTTATAATAACATATAAGTATAGGATTTATAAATATTTTATTACATTATAATTAAAAATATAAAGAAGAATAAGTAGAATAAGAAATAAATTTGAAAAAATCGGTAAAGGATATTACCTCTTCTTTGACGCGCTTCTTCTAAACCTCCTTTTAGGGACTAACAATGGTGTTTGAAGTATACCAGGACCTCTAGAATGTTTCAAGTGAAGTGGGTAAGATAAATGGGTAGGGTTTGGCTGATCTTGAAGGCTAAAATTTTTGTTAATAGGAGAGGGAGGAGGTGCCCTTCTATAAGAGAGAGGAGGGGCACTTTTGGAAACCTCTAAAATATTAATTTATAATGAACTCGAAAAACACATAAAAACCTCCAAAAATGACTCAAATAAAAATATGTGATGATATAAGGTTATAAAATCATCATAAAATAAAATTTAGACAAGTATGGAATTTATTTTATACCTTATCAACTTGATTTATCCTTATTTAATCTATTTAATTTTATTTGTTATAATAATATTCTAAATTTTAAATTGTTATAAATAATTACTTCTGTGTTGTGAATTTTCTATAATTGGATATTTTATGAAATTTTGGACCATATAAATTTCAATTTATAATTTTTATATATTTTTGTGATTTTTAAACAATTTTATAATATGTTATTTTTATAAAATAACAATAGTTTCAATTTTGACACTATTAATTTATTTGAATTTAAATAATATCCACACAGAGGATATTTTCAAACAAAAATATTTAATAGATTAATAAAAAGTCGTATTTATTCTATGA
Organism: Viscum album; assembly: GCA_963277665.1. Classification (NCBI taxonomy): domain Eukaryota; kingdom Viridiplantae; phylum Streptophyta; class Magnoliopsida; order Santalales; family Viscaceae; genus Viscum; species Viscum album. Next base: position 515,439,709 of record OY728145.1, read on the forward strand.
AATTCTTGGGAAACAATAAATAGTTCATATAATATTTATTTTAATATTTTTAATACCATTTATTTGATATTTCAATCAATAAAATAATTTCTACTTCAATATTGTGTCACCGCTAATGATAATTATTTAATCCCTAAAAATTAAAAACAAATATACATGATTTATATAATTTTATTATATTTATGGTGAATATTTATGTTTGATGTTTTATGATGTTTATCACTAAATTAAATTTATTACACATATAAGATATAAGAGAGTGACATGTTGTCACTTTCTATGGTTTTAGTAATAATTACATCATATTTATGGTAAAAATTCAATGAAATGAATCTATTCTGACCATTAATTGATATGGGTCGATATTTATTCATCCAATAGAATTTTGGAAAGTGTTATGGTAAATTTATAATCTTATTTTTACATTTAATTACCTGATTTACCTTTAACTGTAGTAAATTAAAATAACCGTAGTTACTATTAATAATGTATAAAAATATAAAGTATCCTATTAAAATAATTTGGGCATACTGATTCCAAATATGGAATCCATTTTTCCAAATTCAAAACACCTAATTTGTAGTATTTAATTTTAAATTAATCCCGCTGTTGAGAAAATGGGTTTTAAACGTTAAAACATTGCAAAAGATTGAAATGTTTTTACCTACGAATTCAATGTAAAATTAATGATACTGACTTGAATTATATTAAATGGTAAAAATATATTCTATTTATAATTTAAGAATATTCAATATTATAATTTAACCATATAAATTATCTTGATGAAAAAAGTTGTTTTTAATTAAAATTTAGCATATTTTAACATTTCATCAAAATATGAAAGTTAACAGAAAAATATTAAAAAATTATCCAAAATAAATTTTTATATTATTATTGCAATGAATAAGTTTATTTTTTCAACCTGAACTTATAAATGTGTGTAAAACTAGATTTAATGTGGGTGCGCCATCAAAAGCCGGCAAAACTGCATTTTTTTAAAAATACTTATTTTACCCAAAAAAATTATTTTTTTCTCATACCATGTTATAGATAATGTGTAAGATGAATGATAATGTTATAAAATTAAAAATTTGGTTAATAATATTCATAACAGCTAGTTCATAATTTTAACAATATATCATTGTTTAGTGAAACATGGTATTGCGTACAACACATGCTACTGAGGAAGGCTGCTCTTGCATGAAAAAGAAGCCAAGAACAGTGTTTGCATATAATACAAGCTAATACAATGTTGCATATAGTGTATGATCATTTTTGTGTAGCGTAGAACACAAGACATCAAAGAAATGAAAAATAATATTTCTCATAAAATCTCGGGGTGTTACATTATGCCCCCATTAAAATGAAATTCTCCCTAAAAATTCATCGGGGTTATAAATGGTTGACTACTTGAAAGATTCGTTCATAAAAACCCACATAGTAAAAGGGAATACTAATACTTAATTTTATATACTAAATTATGAAACATAATGGTTACCCAAATTAACTCATCATTGGGTTTCCACATAAGAGAACATAGGTGAAAATATGGATATGGAAGAGATATCTAACCATAAACATCGGATGAAGAGCGGTAGAAGACATGGCTATGAAAAATCCAACAATAAAAAATTATTAAATTTGTAATGATCTATGGTACCTTCTGATTCATCGTGTATGAGGGTACTAGGAAATCATTTTTGGTTTTCAAGATCACTTCCTTAAATATGATGAATTTTTTTCATAAGGAAAAATACTTACCTGATTTCCGGGTAATATCATCATTGGTCATTCTATGAACAATGTCAAATTCATCTCTTAATTAAAGAAAAGAAGTTGAATTTGTAATTCTTGATGTGTTAGAAGATCATGCGATAGAATTATATGTCATTCCATCTGTCTCAAAAAAATCATAGAAAAAGTTATTAAATATACATAAGTCCATATATGGTGATATTAATCATACATGGTTCCAAAAATGGACTTATACTTCATATATCATACCACTTAATAAAATAAAACTAATTTCTACAAACCAGGGACTTCCTGCAGGCCATTGGTAGGCGATAAAGGCATGCTTCACTTCAGTTGTGGGTTCAATATCTACATCCTTGTCTGACGTGACGAGTTGTCGCCCGTCCTACAGGTCGTCCTTTTTTTTCTAAAACTAAACTATTATTACATTTTAGAAATAATATCAAAATGTTACAGCCTTAAAAAATACTACCTGAAATCTAACTTAATCCTTTACAATATTTAGGCTTATCCAAAATACTTTTGTCCAATCTCATAGTATAATATACAAGATTACTAGAGAGGTCATTCTACCAAGAATGTAAACACCATCATTTATCCCCCATATATCGCAAGATATATCTAGTTGATCGCATTTCAAACATATCAATTCCTTGATCTTGTATTCTCTTGCAACAGGAATTACCATATAACCATTTTGAAAACATGAATGCTATAAAATGTTAACTCTTTCCACATACCAAAATCCCATCATTTTTATATATTCAAAACACGATGTCACTTTGTCCTTATATTAGTCCTGAGCTCATGAATAATATCAAACATATTATTTTATCATTATCCCTTCTTTATGTGTATATCATATTTTTTCCAAAAATATTTCAATCACTTTTCATGGTTATCGGTACAATATAATTATACAAAACCAAAATAAACCAATTTAAAGATATTCAAATATTCCACGATACTATAAATGAGAATCCAGGATTCTATATTTAAATCCCATTACATAAACACTTAATCATTCCACAACATCATTTTCATACTCAACATCACAAATAGTGATCACATGTGACTTCACTCTATCTTTTGCCTTAAATGGTTTCTCACGTCGATCATCATTAACCCTTGGATTAGAGCATTGATTAGCATAATGCCCCATTTCATTGTACTTATATCATCGAAGTGTTAGTTGTACATTCCCTGTTGTCTTTTCTCTATTCACATCATTAGATACCTTTTTCTCATTACATCAGCACTCAGCTGCTTGATGACCTTCTTTTCCTCACATGATACATTTTCTAGTACCTTTTAAACAATCTCCACTATGCTTCTTTCCACACTTTGAACATAAAGAAACATTCATATTATTTTCACCAATATTCTAAGATTTTTCCTTGAACTCCATCTTTCGTTTCATATCAAAACCATGATATGGATATGTGACACCAACTTCCAGTTCTACCTTTATAGCAGAAAACACAATTTCTTCATAGCTACAGAAGTATCTTATAGAAAATTCCCTTCGATGACTGGGTTTTAATCCACTAAAGAATCGATCAACTTTACATTCATGTCAGATGAGAATTCTAGATGCATACCTTGCAAGCCTTGTAAAATTCTCCTCGTATATACCAACAGATTTATCATCCTTTTACATAAGATCATGGAACTCATTTTCCATCTTCGTTAGAAGAATACAAGGAAAGTACTTATTGAAAAACAAGTTCTTAAACTCATCCCATTCCATGGATTCAATTTAATCTTGGGGCCTTGTATTATTAATTAAAGCCCACCACTGGTCTACATCACCTTTAAACCACTAAACATCCAAAATGACTTTTTCATGCTCTGAATAGCGAAGTATGGAAAATATCTTTTCAATGGTACTCATCCATTGTTCAGAAACAAGTGGATCAGAAGACCCACTGATAGAAGGTGGACGTTTCCTCATGAAGGACTCAATAGAATATTATTCCCTTCTCTACTCATTTGGAAGTCCAGAATGATTTATACCTTGTGTAAGTATAAAAATAAGATATTTCACTCCGTCTCCCATAACATTGGTTTTTTCAGGGTGGAAATCATTGCATTTTCCATTACATTGATCAACACAGTTCCTTTGGGTTCCAGCCATCATCTAAAATCCAAAAAGAATAGTGTGAGAGGCAAAAATCATGCTAGGAAAACAAAATAATAAAAGGGTAGTACCTTAAATATATAACATCTTAGGTTTAATTATAATATCGTTACCATAATTCTAGTACTATAACCTATACATATACATAACCTTAGAGACATCCCTATACATACGTTAGAAATATCTCTAGGGATCTCACAAAATCATTCACATCCTAGTTTCCATTGGATAACTAAACCTTTGCTCGAATACCAACTGTAGAGACCCAAATATTGATGTATATGGAAATTAGAATACTTTTGCGGAAAACATAATACCTGACACAAACAACTCCCAAAGACTCTGTTCGTTTAGTGTCTTTGGAAACGTGGAACATTATCTTCTAATCATGGTGAAAGATCTTCAACATCTCCCATAAAGATCTTCCTATTTTATTTTCTTACCTAAAACCCTTCTTTATATCCAGGTGAAAAGAAAACATAAAAAGGGTGACCTCAAATTCTCTATGAGGGTAAACAAGGTGAACATAAAAACACTACATAAACATTTGAACGTTAAAACATGAACATAAAACATCAAAATCTTGAGTAATGACATAAATCATGATAGTACATAAGTCATAGATCATACATGAACATTAATCCTGATAAAATAGTATGGGAATAAAACATGGAATTTCAAAAAACCATTAAGCACATGATATGATTTCCATAGTAGCCAAGGAATTGCTGCCAAGACCATCATAGTGGACAAAGTCCATCACTGAACCGGGTTTACTTGTCATTCCAGCTCTATATTACTGAACCACATTTTACTTGTCGTTCTTGAAATGTCTATCTCATGAGATATAAATCTTTACCCAATGCATTGGAGAGAGATATAGGTCCCACATATCTCATAATGAAACCATTCTTATGTGGGCCACAAAATCATAAATCATACATCATAGTACAACCCTTGTAATAAAAATGGGATTCTTAAACATCATGCCATCATAACATAATCCGTGTAAGATAAAATGACTTCATAAAAATAATTCCCTCATAACATAATCAAATAAATGTAATAATTAGGAATATAAACAGAAACCTATATTATCATAGATGGAAAATAATTTTGATAAAACACTTGAACTCCGTTCCTGAGAAAAATATTCTTTTGAATTCAAAAAAACATTTTTCCTTTCTCAACATGTCATAAAATTTTCAACTAAAAGAATTTAATTCCAAATAAACTTGAAAAAATGTACAGGAAGCTTCATAGAAATAATGTTCTGTGAAATCATAATTATCCATTCATTCCATATATTTTAAAAAACAATCTTCTCATACTTTGGCAGGAAAAGTCAACAAGTATCTCGTACTGAAAACAAAAAAAGATTCCATTAAAATATTTTACTTAAATTTTCACCAATAGGTAAAATTTGAATTAAAAAATTGTAGGAGGATATAAAAAATATTAAATATTGAGGAAACATGGATTTGGATGATAAATATTCCCTACTAATTAACAAAGTATAAACAATCTATGATAAAAATTGAGATTGTGAGATTGTCACTTACCTTAGGTCCAATTTCTTCTATACATGTCCTAAACTCCAGTATAGAGGGGTTAAACATATTATTAACTTTTAATAGAACCATAATAATATTTATGATATCATATATTATTCACTTACAACTTTATATTACCAGTTCATTTGTCAATTCCTTGTTTAAGCATCGTTTTGGGTAAAATTGTTTCATTTATCATACATGTTTTGTCTTTTAATTATTCATATGATTACATAGATCATGATTATATATTTCCAGAATGTAAAACATGATTTATATATAATATATATTCAGCATACAAATATATATGATAGATCAATAAATAGAATGAAATACATTGTTCATGGAGACGGTAGGTCATACAAACGCATGAACGCAGTTTTCATTTTCTTACTGAATTGAATGGAATTAAGTTAATGAAACATATATGTACATAATACCAGTATCATTATTATGTCATATATTTCATGATTATTTATTACAAATACATTATTATCATTCTTGAATGGTTAGCATGGAAAATTAATCTCATTGTGTCGCGTATATGGTAATCTGTACGTACACACGAGCGATGATATCGTTCTCATAATTATTGAATGTAATTGAAGTAGATGATATAATATATCACTACTAAATATACAGCTTTTATCAGTTGTAAAAAGCTAAAAATGAACTTTAACAGTGCTAGAAAAGCGATGTTAATGTCGGTGATTATAAAGGGGTGTCCCATTTATCAGTGCTAAAAAAGCACGGATAAAAGGGGTCTTTTATCAGCGCTAAAATGAAGCGCTGAGAATAGGGTCTTTTATCAGTGCTTTCTTTTTTAGGCTGATAAAATACATCTCTTATCAGTGCCTTTTTTAGTGCTGATAAAACTAAAAAAAAAATTTAAAAATTTTAAAAAAATATTGCCAATCTCAGGGGGGGGGGATTTTTACAAATCTTGAGCCCCCCTTCATCAACACTCGACCGCTCCTCCAGCACCTGCATGCACCTCCTACACCCTTTATTAGCTCTAGCCCCTCTAAATCACCCTTGCACGCGCGCCCCTACCTCCACTTGTATTTGATCTCGAGACCTACCCCCAGCGCACCTAAAGCCTTTTCCAATCCCTAATATTGATTTGTTCTCTTATTAATGATATATCTACTTATTTATATACATTTATTTAGATATATTTATTCGTATAGTAATATATAATTATATTAATTTATATAGTTATGTTAAAATATATATAGTTATATTAATATATATATATATAGTTATATTAAAATATATATTTATAGTTATATTAATATGTATATTGTTATATTAATATATATAGTTATATAAATATTCATATATTAGTATTTTAAATAAAATGGATATTATTTATTATTTAGATAAAGCTAATATATTTTATATGTAAATATGTTTAATTATTTATTTAAAAAATTAAATTTGTAGGTGTGAATATATAAAAAATATGTACATATAGTTATATATTTGATTATAAATAGCATCAAATTATAAAAAATGATAATATCTTAAAGAAATAATATCAATATGAATGTAATACCTTGGAATAAATTCAACGGCCTAAAAAAAATCCAATAAATCCCCCTTTAATGATGCTGAAAATCCACAAAATGTAAAAAAATATGGGTACCTCGACTAAAAACTTGGTTTGGGAGGCCTTCTGGGCCTCTTTTGGCCTCGAAAAATCCATGATCAGGTGCCCCCGGGTCATAGTGTCGTAGAGCTCATCGTCGGCTTCGATTTGATATGTGGTAGAGCTCAAACGGACACCTGAATCAAAAGTAATGGTCATTTGAAGTTCGAGTTGCATTTTCAACATATTTTGGATATTTTTTTTAATTTTTTTTATTATTCAATTTTTTTATTAAATGTCTATTACTGCATAATAATTAAAAAATTATTAATTAAAAATATTTTTTTAATTTTTTTATAATCCATTTTCAGGAAATATCTTATATATTATGTATATTAAGTGTAAATGTATACTTATAATTATCTAAAATATATTTAAAAATTATATATTATATTTATATCATTATAACTATATTTATATATTTATATATTTATATATTATTTTTAAATATTTTTTTGAAGTCGAACCCTTTATCAGCGCTTTTAAAAAAAGCACTGATAAAGGCCCCCCCTTTATCAGCGCTCCTAAAAAAAGTGCTGATAAAGAGGGTCCCCTTTTCAGCGCTAAAAAAATCTCTTATAAAGGGGTACATTTATCAGTGATTTTTTAGCACCGATAAAGGTACCCTTTATCAGCGCTTTTTTTGCACTGATAAAGGTACCCCCCTTTAACAGAGCTTTTTCATTAGTGCTGATAAAGGGGTGGCGCTGGCCTTGCCCAGTTTTGTGGTATTATCTCAGAATCAGTATGATGTCATAATAATCATATATAGTTATTATTTACACATTATACCCATCCAAATAAGGTGGTGGTGGAAAACAGATTACACAACAGCGTGGAGACGATATTCTGTACCTACACATGCGTGGTGATTTCATTTTCCATAGGAGGGATAGAAGGTGAAATAGGGTTGTTTAATATTTATAATAACATATCAGTATATGATTTATTCATATGTTATTACTTTATAATTATACAAACAAAGAAGAATATGTAGAAGAAGAAATAAATTTGAAAGAATTGGTAATGGATTTTACCTCTTCTTCGGCGTGCCTCTTCTAAACCTCCTCTTAGGGTATTAAAGTTGGTGTTTGAAGAAGACGAGGACCTATAGTATGTTTCTAAGGAAGTGGAGAAGAGAAATGGATAGGGTTTTTCTGAGATTGAAGGCTCAGAACGTTGTGAAGAGGAGAGGGAGGATGTTCCCTTTTATAAGAGAGGTGAGGGGCACTTTTGGAAACATCTAAAATATTAATTTATAATAAACACAACACCCACTTAAAACCCACCAAAAATGACTCCAATCCGAATATGAGATGATATAGGTTTGTAATATCATAATAAAATAAAATTTAGAAATGTTGGGAATTTATTTTAAACTTTATCAACTTGATTTATCCTTATTTAATTGATTTAATTTTATTTGTGGTAATAATATTCTAAATATTAAATTGTTATAAATAATTACTTCTGTGTTGTGAATTTCCCTTAATTTGATATTTTATGAAATTTTCGACCATATATATTTTAATTTATAATTTTTAAATATTTTTTTTATTTTTAAACAATTTAATAATATGTTATTTTTATAAAATAACAATAGTGTCAATTTTGACACTATTCATTTTTTTGAGTTTAAATAAAATCCACACTGAAGATATATTCAAACCAAAATATTTAATATATTAATAACCTGACATATGTATCTAGAAAATTCGTGGAGTGCATTAAATAGTTCATAAAATATTTATTTTCATATTTTTACAACCATTTATTTGATATTTCAGTAAATAAAATAATTTCTACTTCACTATTGTGTCAAAATTAATGATAATTATTTAATACATCAAAATAATAACTAAATTCACATTATTTAGATAATTTTATTAGATTTATGGTAACTATTTATTTCTGAAGGTTTATGAATTTTATCTCTAAATTAAAATTATTACACTTATAAGATATAAGAAAGTGACATGTTGTCACTTTCTATTGTTTTAATAATAATTACATCATTTTCATGGTCAAAAGTCCATGAAATGAATCTATTCTGACCTTTACGTGATATGGGTCAACTTTTATTCATCCAATAGAATTTTGGCCCGTGTTATGGTAATTTTATAATCTTATTTCCACCTTTAATTACCAAATTTACCTTTAACTATAGTAAATAAAATTTTCCGTGGTTACTATTCATAATGTCTAGAAATAAAAAGTAGCTTATAAACATAATTTGGACCTACTGATTTGAAATATGGAATCCATTTTTCTAAATTCAAAACCCATAAGTTGTAGTATTTAATTTGAAATTACTCCTACTGTTGAGAAAATGGGTTTTAAAAGTTAAAACATTGCAAAAGATTGAAATGTTTTTACCTATGAATTAAATGTAAAATTAATGATAATGACTTGAATTATATTTAATGGTAAAAATATATTCTATTTATACTTTTAAACCATTCAATATTGTAATTTAACCATATAAATTATCTTGATGAAAAAAGTTATTTTTAATTAAAATTTATCGTATTTTTAATATTCATCAAAATATGAAAGTTAACATAAAAATATTAAAAAATTATCCAAACTAAATTTTTATATATATGTTGTAATTAATAAGATTAATTTTTCAAATTGAACTCATAAACGTGTCAAAAACTATATTTAATATGGTTGCGCCATAAAAAGGCGGCAAAACTGCATTTTTTGAAAAATACTTATTTTACCAGAAAAATTTATTTTGTTCTTATATCATGTTCTAGATAATGTATAAGATGAATGATAAAGTAATAAAATTAAAAAAAAATTCATTCTATTTATAACATCTAGTTCATAATTATAACAATATATCGTTGTTTAGTGAAACTCGGTATTGCGTATAACACAAGCTATTAAGGAAGGTCACTCTTGCGTGCAACAGAAGCCAAGAATAATGTTTGCGTATAATACAAGCTAATACGGCGTTGTATATAGCATATGATAATTTTGGTGTAGTGTACAACACAATACATCAAAAAAATTAAAAATATTATTTCTCATGAAATCTCTGGGTGGTAAAATCATGATGGAATGGTAAATGTTTATACAACCGTACATATAATCACATATTAGGAAATATTGGGTTTACCTGATTTCCAAAATCATTATTCTTCCAATTTTTGTGCATTGTTGGAAAGTCTTATTTATTTACCACATGGATTAGACCAATCTATAGGATTCTAATATGACTTCAAGGATCATATACATTCATCCTTTAAAATGTAATCCCTCACCTTCCATTAATGGAAGGTTTGGCCCCAAACCCAACACAATACTTTAATTGTTCCACACTTTTCATACCTAAAACAATGTAAATCTTCACATATGTAAGGATTATCCCAATTGAATCATTATATCACCCCATATACCTTACTCTAAAGGTGTATTATTTTCACCTCATGTGGAATAGCCACACAAAATTTTCCTTTTTCTGTCCATCATCTATCTGGAGTAATAAATAAAAAAATTATGCCATCCAAGATCCCCTAATATTGAGATGGATAATTATTTCATGCCCACATAATAAACTAAATACTAAAAAAATGTTCCACCATCTATTCACAAATCCATGGGTAATTTATGACATTGAATGGGAAAAAATAACCTAATCAATATTCCATAGAGTATTGAATGTATATTAGTAAGGAAAAAATACTATGTAAGAATTATGAAATATAAAAAATTACTTGATGTATGAAATAACTTTATAATTGTCTTAGTATATCATGAAACACACAATCCATAATAATTTATTTTATTCAAATCCACACACACATGAAAAATATATCTTTTCATGAAAGGGTCTCTTCACTAGACAGAAAAGAACAAAAAAAAAACAAACAACATCATATAATGTCTCAAGAAGATAATGAATAACTACCTTTAATGTGTCAATTCCAATTTTCTAGATCCATTAATGGATGACACCATGATCACACCATCGAATAAATGCATTCAATAACAAGACCCAATCCATCATAATAGAGTCTATTGAATTAGGATTCCTAGAACAGATATTTTCAATATTGAAGTCAACACTATCTTACCAAAATTAATATCTCTTGAGTGGAATATATTTGACCAATACAGGAGTGTGCACTAATTTTTTTATCCCACATTATTCTATTAATAAATCATGAATCCTCATCTATATCACAATGGTTATTCATTGATCTTTCCAAAATGAAATTAATCTATGGAATATTATTTAGAAGTATGAAGGACTAGGTTTTGAACTGATAGATCTAACCTCAAATAATTTCAGCAGATCAATTGTTACCTTAAAACCTAATAGGTGATGACGAATAAAACTAAATCACAATGTGAGATAACTTCCTAGAGCTTTAAATAATTTATAGATTAAGAAAATGATAGATTGGAATGATATTATAGGATAAAACCAAGATTAGTATGAGGGTAATTTCATTTTATTATTAATCTCATAATGGTGACATGGTTGTGATGTACCATTAGAAAAAAATTCAGAGATCATTATTGTCCCCTCTATCCATTCAATATCAATGAATATAGATACCATAAGAAATATACATGGTTAAATGAACTATGTGAAATTCATCTATGATGATTTAAAAACTCACATTATTTTGATGGAGCCTTATATTTGTAGATAAAAAATTATCAAAATAATAAAAATTCCATGAGAGATGAAAATTAAAAATCACATTTTTACCATATGGTCGCTATTTAATGAGAATATAACATGAGCATTTTATTATTCTCCCAAAATATCATATTCTTGAACCTAGATCACTAGAAGAATTTAGAATATGAAGACCATTTACAACAAGTCCACTAACCAATATAAACACCGCCAAAGTAGAAAAACTATATAATATGCATCATTATTTTAAAAAATAACATCCCATGAAAGTTGAGGATATTGCGTGTTAAGAATTACCATCCAAGAGAATCATATGAAATATTTGTACATAATATTGATGATGAATACCATGGGGTTTTACCTAACAAATTATCATCGAATCATTATTTTTCCAGAAAATCAGTTATTAAATTATTGGGTTTTTATATAAGATTATTGTTTTAATGAAAAAATAATAATTTCCATTTGAAATAAATTTTTAGTAATGACCCAAGGGTTACATCTTGAATTGGGATACATTTTTGTTATGGAATAATTATATATTATTTCCCTCGGATAAAAAATACTAAAAGAAATTTTTAATGCATTTAAATTTTGTGTGGTGAAATTATAACATGAAAATGATGAAATAGTTGTGAAAAGTAGAAAAAAATGTGAAAAAAGTAAGACAACACACATCGAATTAGTGTTTATGACCTCTTTCACTATTAGGAAAAGTTTCACTCATCCCCACTCAATGATTATACTATGTCAAAAAAATTATATTACCTCACTATAATATTTATATTTTTAATGATATAAACACCCTAGGATCTCATATTTTGATAGTGAATCTGATTTCCTTCCCAATTAGGAAGTCATATCCATTTAAATCTTTTTTAGACTGATTCTCATCACACCATAAGGGGGAAAACAAAATGTCCTGACAAAAAGTAACCAGATGAAAATTATTATGAAGGGTTCCATGTGGGGTATGATTTCCTTGGATGGTCTCTAAAAGGATTATACATAGATCTAGAAACACCCAAAAAACCAAGTATATTTGATTCATGGACCTACCTTTCAAAGTCATGTGCCCGTTGGATGATGATTTGGATAATGAAACTTAAGGTCTCCATTGTCCAGGAGGATGTGAAGTCGGGCTCATCACACCCTTTTGGGGGAAAATTATTGCCTACTTCGAGACTATAAAAACCCACCAATTCTTATTGTCTTGAGAGTGCAACGAGTCACTACTTAGCCTGAAGAGACGTCCCCCAGACACCAATGGCTGGAAATAAAGGCCAAAGGAATTCATATACAAGTGGGGATGATTTACCCTTATATAAATAAACCATTAAACCCAAAAAACTATAACCAAACCATTCACTAAATTATGCATTAACAAAAGAAATAACTCTATACAACTTCATGTATCTCAAATCCATATCATAGTGTGCAACAAAGGAAGACTAATCCATTATCAATGTGAACTGAAGATAAAAACCTAATTACTTTGAAAAGACTACAAAACTCTATTCTCCACAAGCTCAATGCTCCCAAACCACTAAACATCCCAAATAACATGAGGTAGTGCTAAAAAAGTATGAAAAATTACCTTTTACCCTATCTCGAAACATTGCATCTGCAAAACCACCAATGTTCCAAAGGAGAATTGAGTATAAAACATAGTCAGTTTTTCCCAATGAATTCACTACTCATGCCACTAGGATAGAAAATGTATCCACATTTATATAAAACAATTTACCAAACTGTTTTATAACTAAATATAAACATGTTCCTGCAAAACCATTTACAACCAAGTGAAATCAAATCAAAATGTAACCAATTTAAAGAAAGTAATTTTTATAGAAAAAAATCAATTTTTTAATCCAATTATTATTATAATTCTATGTAAACATTCCATAGTTCACCACACAACCCCTACTTCATAATTCTTTTGACAGTTCCATACTCATGAGCATCCTCTCGTCCAATTATCTTGTGTCCCAATGACACATGCCCCCGATCCAAGGTCATGTCCCTTGTATCTCAATGGTAATAATACATTACTAAGGAACCGTTAATCAAGAACTCACACCAACATCATTTATTCCAAATACTTCCATTTTCACAATAAACCATTTCAATAAAACCAAACATTTATTGAAAATAAAATCACAACCAATTTCAAAGAAATATCTAACTTCAATAAAACATTCCCTTTTATTAAAAACATCTAATCGCAATCATGTGCCAATAATCTAAGTAAATACCCCTTTTAAAATCCACATTTTCAAACTAAGAACCAAAACGGTCATTCAAAATCCCCAATTTTTCTGATTTTTGAACCATCACTCAAGAAGTTTTCCAACAAGTTTTCAACAACAACAGCACAATAAATTCATAATAATAAATTCAATTTAAAAGAATTCCAGTTATTTCTACTATGTTTTGTTGAGAAAAAAACGTTATTCCTTAAAGTCTTTGATAACAACCCCAATGAATGAAGAACACGAAAGAAAACCAGCATGACTCTTAAAAAAGCCACCTTAGATCTCTTATCCTACCCATATTAAGACTAAATATCATCAAATTTGGAATAAAAAACCTTACATATACCTATAATGGGTGTAGATCTATGAGACCAATAGAATAGGAGAAGAAGATATTAGTGGATCTATGAAACCGATCAAGAACGAAGAAGATCGATCACATACGTTGAAAAATTGGATTCGATTCACCAAGGGGATCCTTTGGATCACCTCCATGTCAATGGGATAACATTATTTATCCTAAAGAGAAGAAAAATCCCAATATAGGGCTGGTTTGGGTCAAAAACGATGGAGTTAAAGAAAAATGAGTGAGATCTTATTTTTAAGGACCCAATTCTGACTCCACACTCGGTTTGACCACACGGTTTAGCAAACTATGTGGTAACCATGTGGTTGCCACTGCTTGCACAACTTCCCCTTGAACGACCTCCCAATTCAAGCTGTAATAGTGTGGGAGCTACTGCCTCAAGAGGAATACAGTGCACAGATCGTTTGCACAGTTAGGAAAATCTTATGATGCACGTGCGACTTCAATTTAGCCCCCAGAACACGTCCAAAGTTCTCCCAACTCTCCCATCCATCACCCTTAGTATTTATTACCAAAAAAATAATCAATTAATGGTTACATAACAGAATTTGGGGGTACTTTATTCTCCCCACCATTGGTCATTCCATCCTCGAAGAGTAGAAAACCCTAACCGATCTAAGAGAGTTCGGCCTCTTTGTCTTTCATCTCCTACTCACGTTCCCAAGTATCATCCTGAATCTGACCATGCTGCCAAAAAATCTGTACTACACTGATGATTTTCACATTTAGGAAATTCTTTTTCCCATCCATTATCCATATTGGGATATGTATCAACAAAGCATTCAGCTCTAGGTCAATGTGATCACATTTGATCACATAGTCATGATCATGCTGATAATTGTTCAATTGAGATACATAGAACACATTATGCCCCGAAATGATCCATGGTCGTAATTCAAACTAATATTCCACCTCTACAAATCATTCAAGTATCTCGAATGAACCAATTTATCTTGGAGATAACATTCCCTACTTCTCAAAACAATTGTGTCCAAGTATTAGATTGATCATCAAGAACACATGATCACCCACAGAGAATGAAAATGGTCTTTGACAATGATATGGATATGATTTTTGATGACTATGAGTTGTCTCAATCCTCATTCTAATAAACTAGATCTTATTTATAGTTTCTTGGACAAGGCTTGACCCAACTAGTGATGTTTCACTTTTTTCCACATATATAGTGTAGAACAACAATGACGCCCATTCAATACTCTAAACAGAGCCATATGTATAGAGTTCTGATAGATGTTAATGAACAAGAAATAAAATAAGGGTATATTCTCCACCCATGAGCCCCTAAAATCCAATACACAATATTTCAACATGTATTATGATATCTTAATCTTGTTTTCTAACAACCCATCTATCTGAATATGATATGTTATGCTCATAGTCAACTTACCCCCAAGGGATTGCACTATGGATTTTGAAAAATGATATTTGAACATTGATTATCTATTACATATGATTGAAACTAGTATTTAATGCCTCTTTACTACTTCCAAGATATGGATTTTTTATAGATCCTCCTCTATATGAGTATCACTAATATAGATTAAAGGGGGCGACTTGGTAAATGATCCACTATCAACAATATGGAATCATGTTTCCAAACTGTTCCTTGAAGAACAGTAATAGAATATATCACTATATGCTATGATGTCCACAATGGAATAGGTATTGACTACAACATACATGTATGTCTCTAATTATCTTCTTTTACATGCTGACAAGTTACGCATTGCGAGACAAACTCAACCACCATTATATTCATTCAAGTCAAGAAACATTGTGCCTTCAAGGGCTTATACATCTTCTATATACGTGGATGTACATTCCATCTATATTGGTGGTAAGCATGAAGTATTTGTTTCAAAAAATCCATAGGTATAACCATCCGATCTCTAAATCAAAAAATGGAACTCCCATAATGTTTTCATCCCTCAATGGGCTCCCCTCCATTGAGTTTTGAACTCACAACCAGATATTTTTCATCTGTTGTTTGTGCCACTTTGACCATATTTACCAAATTAGGATCAAGAATAGATGAAAAGAAAACCACAACCTCACCTAGGTCATCACATTCCACATTCATGTCAGCTAGGACCAACATCAACTGTCATTCATATGAAACCCCCATCACCAACTGAGCTTGTGAATTTCTTCTCAATGCATCCGCCTCTGAATTGTCATTCCCTAGTGTGTACATAATGTCAGTGTCAATCATTTGGAGTTATTACATTCATATCCATTGCCTTAGTATCAATTCTTACTAGGAGGAAATGTGTTTCAAGATTTTGTGGTATGTGAACATAATAAATTTCTTACCAAAGAGAAAATGTATCGATGTCCTCAAAGCATGAATAATTGTAACTAACTCCAAATAAAGTGTTTGTCAAATCTCTTCATGCACCCTCAATTTACTTGATCCACAATAAGACACATGGTCCCCTTGCATGAGACATAGCCCAACCCCAATCCTAAAGAATCAATGTACATGACATACCCTTGTTCAAATTCTGGTAAAATCAATATAGGTGCTGATGTAAGCCTAATATTGAGCTCCAGGAATGACTTCTAGCATTCCATTGTCCACTGGAATGGGGAATTATTCTTTGTTAGAGCTATCATAGGTGAAGCTAGTTGTGAGAAATCATGGCCAAAGAGTCAATAGTAACACGATAGAGCAAGAAAACTTTTTATCTCAAAGACATTAATCGGGGGATTCCCCTAGATGATAGATTCTGTCTTTTCAGGAACAATAGAAACACCTTTCTCAGAAATTACATGGCCAAGAAAACATGCATCCTGTATCCAAAAATCACACTTTGATAATTTGGAAAAAAATTGATCTCTCAAGATTTGTAACACTGTTTCCAAGTGATCCTTAGAGTCAGTCCTTGCCTTTGTATACTCCAAGATGTGATCCACAACCACTATCACAAAAAAATATAGTTATTGCATAAATATGTGATTCATAAAATCCATGAAGGCTGTTGGTGCATTCGTTAGACCAAAAGGCATGAATACATATTCATAGTGTCCATATCAACTTTTGAAAGCTATATTTTCAATATCCTCCTTCCAAACATGAAATTGATGATATCCAGATCAAATGAAAATTTGGGAGAACCACTAAGATCCTCTAAATTGACCGAATATATCCTCAATGTGTGGTAGTGGGTTTCTATTATTTATCGTAACATGGTTAAGAATACAATAATCAACACACAACTGAAGAGTTCCATATACTTTCTTCATGAACAAAATTGATGTTGACCATGAAGATATACATGGAAAAATTAAAACCTTTATTTATATACTTTCCAGCTGCACTTTATGTTACCTTAACTCTATTGGTTCCATCCTATAATATGGAAGTGAAATAGGACTAGTACCCTAAATGAGAATAACTGTAAACCCCACTTACCTTATGGGTGGTAACCCTGAAAATATCTCAGAAAATAAATCTAAAAAATATGTCCACAACCGTTGGAAAACCATTTTCCTCAAACTCTTTCATTGATTCCAAAGTCAATGCTGACAACTGGTAAGAGATCGTTCCCATCATTGGTGCCAACATGCTCTTACCATCTTTCGTAACCATAGTATATCCTCTAAAAAGGTGATTGATGATATCCTTAGTTGTTAAACTAACTGTTATCTTATAATAGCAGATGTGATACTTAAACATTTCCATCCAATCCATACCCAGGATTACATCATAGAAATCCGTGTCCAATATCGAGAAGTCAGGTTTCATCTCGGCTCTATCGAGAGTTATAGCACACGCCTGACATAAAAAGGAATCACATTCCTTTACACCGATAGGTTTTTTAGAGTTTTTAAACAGAAGTAATCACATACAACTTTAATCATAGTAAATAAATATCATGAGAATAAATGAAAGAATGTGATGCACTAGTATCGAAGAGAACATGTACATGGGTAGAATTTAAAAGAATCATACTCTCATTATAGATGGTCCAGCCTAATCATCGAAATTCATCTGCTTAGCTCCATTCAATTACTTCATCACATGACTGTTATTATTGTTTCCTTACTGAGATTTCCATGGTTGAGGATTCATGGAATTTTGAGAATCCCCACGACAAGATATGTTTTACTTACGAGACTAGTTTTTATATCATTTACCTTTCGAAGCAAAAAATGCTTGCGATGCTTGAGAAGTGTCCTTAGCACCCGAACTTGGAGCACTGTGACAATAGAACGGAATATTTCATATCTTGTTGCAATTATGTCATTCTTTATGTTTTGTCATACACTATCACTTTTTTGTGGTCTGGATAACCACATTGAAAACAACATACTTTTCCCTTGGCTAAGAGACGAAAGTTCACAGATCCAGCAATCTGATTTTCACATCCACCTTGGAAATAGGTCCACCTTTTTAGCTTTCTCCCAATGGTTTTGTTCCCACAAATCTTGTAGGTATCATCATACCACCACTGGTGGATCTTTATATGTATTTTTCATCCAAATTAACTCGGTTCAATATCTCTATATAATCTGTGATACAGAGCACCATAAGCTTCGATCGAATCTTCTACCGTAGACCCTATTTGAAGATTCATTCCATCAAAGATTCACATGATGCATCTTCTAGTGAAAGGCGCACTAAATTCTTGAATTTAACATCATATTTTGTGAAAATGAGACTCTCTTGTTTTAGGATGTAATGTTTTCCAATTTATAGATCTTGAACGTATGAGGATAGAAATATATGTTGAACAATTACTAAAAATCCTCCCATGTAATTCCTTAATCCAATTTATCTTTCACCATTAAATTCCACCACTATCATGCTATATCTTTGATCATATAAGTCAAAATATTGAAAATTATCTCCACTAGTGTGCCGATGAACTCCAAGATACGATTAATCCAACTAAGCCACACCTCCGCCTTCTCAGGTTCAGCATCACCCATGATGTTAGGTGGATTATAATTCATGGATTGGATGGATAGATCCAAATGTAGTGGCCCATTCCTCTATTTCCTTGTATCAATAGCTTGAAAAGAATAGAAAATACTCGGAACCCTCCATTGGTTTACCAGTGGATCATGTGAAACCACATTCTCCGTAGCTTCTTCAGGTTGGTTTCAATGATTCCTATGAGGTTCTATTTTCTAAACCAACAAAAATCATCATCAATCTCACTCTATATAAACTGATGGATTAGCATTGAAAATTATATCACATCAACTATCACAACATTGTTTTCCACAAGACCCTTTTCTATTCCAAACATTTTTGAAACATTCATTTAGGCCTTTGAAAACCTAACCATTATCAAAATTCCACAAATATCCTCATTTCAAAAAAATTCATTTGAAAAAAAATTATACTTTTTTAAAAAAATCAACTCTTCTTCCCAACATGAATCATTACGCAAAATGATGTATTCACTCTTTGTGAGAATTAATTCCTATATAATGCATGTCATACTCATATCATTGGATAAGACCATGACAATGAGATTTCCAACATTATGGAAGTTTATCCAAAACCCTTATGTACCCAACAACCTAAAAACATTATCTGCAGCATAAAAGGGTTAGCTATGTCCTTTTATGCTATACATTTCATGTTCTGACAATTCTTTATAATCCAATGATTCTATCCTATTGAATAAAGAATAAATAATTTCAACTGCAATACCAAGAACACTAAGGACTAGTTTTTAAGAAAGGTCTAAACAAGTTGATGAAATTTCTTCCACAAAAGAAGGATGAGACTGATACCATTTGTAATGATCCACCAATTCTCCTTAGCTTGGGAGTGGAATGAGTCATTACTTGTCCTTATGAGAAATCCCCATGATGCCAAAGGCTGGAAATAAATGTTAAAGGGTTTCACATACATGTGGGGGATGATTTAAACTTTAATAAATAAACCATTAATCAAACAAACAATAAAACAACCATTCACTAAATGATTCATGAACAAAATAAAAACCACTAAACAACTTAATGTATATGAAAACCACATCAAAGTGTGAAATAGTGGATGACTAATCCAGTATCAAAGTATGCAATGGATAAATAGTTCAAAACTATAAAAAGGCCACAAAACTCCATGCTTCACAATCTCCAAGCACCAAAATCCATAAAAAATCCAAATATCACAAGGTAGTTCAAAAAATGTGTGAAACATTACCTTTTCCCCTATCCTTGAAAATCACATCTACAAAAGATCCAAAGTTCCAAAGAATCAGTGAGTATATAACTCTATAGGTTTTCACTAATT
This sequence comes from Viscum album, assembly GCA_963277665.1. Classification (NCBI taxonomy): domain Eukaryota; kingdom Viridiplantae; phylum Streptophyta; class Magnoliopsida; order Santalales; family Viscaceae; genus Viscum; species Viscum album. Next base: position 515,460,367 of record OY728145.1, read on the forward strand.
GTTACCCTACTCATGCTATTAGTATCTAAATGTTTGATAATTTTATATATAACTGTTTATATAAAAATATTTACCAAAATAATTTATATCCTAATATAAACAAGTTCCAAAAAAACCATTTATAAACATGTTATAAAAACTTATTGAAACCTATTTCCAGCAAGTTGTTTTACTATAAAAATAACTAATCAAATCATAAAACTGATTCTTATTATAATTTGTAATACCCATTCCATTGTTCACAACAAACCCACACATACATGCTTCATTTGACAGTTCGATACTCATGAGCGGTCTATTGACTAATTTCCTTATGTCCCAATGCCACATGCCCCTGATCGAAGGTCATGTCCCTTGCACCCCAATGGTACTAACTCAATAAAAATTATATACCCAATGCTACTCATCTTTTACTAAGGTATTGTTAATCATGAACTCAAGCCGACACCATTTTTGACATATACATCCATTTCCATAATAAACCATTTTAATAAAACTGAACTTTTATTGAAAACCAAAGCACAAAAAATTTAAAAGAAAATTTTAATTTCAATAAAATCTTCCCTTATTTTGAAAACATCTAATCCCATTCACGTCCCTACAATCCAAAAGACCCCTTTTTAAATTCAACATTTTAAAACTAAGAACTAAAGTACTCATTCAAAATCCATAATTTTCAATATTTCACAACCATCGCTAAATAATGTTTCCAATAAGTTTTCAACAACCAAATCACAATAAATTACACAAAATAAATTCAATTTTAAAAAATTCTGACCAGTTACACTATGCATTGTCAATAAATAATCCTTCTACCTTGAATGATTTGAAAAAAATCCCAATTCACGAAGAACACACCAGAAAACTGGGCCAATTCTCCAAGAACCTTCCTTAGATATTTCCTCCTACCATGATTAAGACCAAATATCAACATATTTGTAATCCAGACCCCTATATCTGCCCTTAATGTGTTTAGGTATAAGAGATTATGATAAAATGTTATGAAGATCTTAGTAGATCTATGTAGATCTATGAAAAATATCTAGAATGATCACATACATCAACAATTACGCTTAGATTCTCAAAGGGGGGTTTTTGGATCTCCTTCGGGTTGATAAGAGAACCTTATTTAGAATTAAGAGAAGAAAAATCCAACACTGGGACGAGGTTGGGTCAAAAAACAAGGGAGTTGTAGAAAAAATGAGTGAGATACTATTTTTAAGGATCTCATTCTGAATCTACGTACAGTTTGACAAAATGGTTAGGAAAACTGTGCGCTAACAATGTGGTAGCCCCTGCCCACATAGCTCCCCCTTGCACAGTCTCCCAAACTATGCTCCAACTGTGCTAGAGATACTTCCCCAAGGGGACTACTATGCAAGGTTTGGATGCATTTTAAGGAAATTTTTGCGCCGCTCGGGTAACATCAATTTTGCCCCCAACACACTCCCAAATTTCTCCCACCTCTCCCATCCATCACCCTTACAATTTATCTCCACAAAAAGAATAAATTAAGGGTTACATACCAGAATCTTGGGGTACTCTAAAGACTCTCTTTTAGATTTATGAAATATTTATATATTTGGGAATCCTTGGTTTTTCCCATGATGTGTCTATGGGTTACCTATGGGATGAAAGATTAACCATATATAATGATGGGTTGGGAATTTCTAAGACAGTTATAGTTTAAGCCCTATAATCATGTGATCTATTATTTATTAACATCCAGGGAGGATGTAAGTTGCTTCAATATAGGGATTGAACCCATAATATTTGATTCCTACATATCCTCTTGACAGGAATCTGAACCTACATAGTATGGTGACACATAACTAGAAACATCACCTTTTATGGTTGTCTGATAGGGAACCATCCATGGAGTTTAGCATCATGTAGAGAGGACATCTTAGAAGAATATTCCTAGTCAATATTTCATATAGGACTTACACCAAAGAAACCTAGGATTCTCAAGAGAAACATGGTCTCTTGGGTGGATATAGCCCTATTGGGGATATGTCCCGGTGAACACTAGGGCAATTTGGTTGTCAAGATTGGAACTCGGGGAGGCATCCTATATATCCTAGTTTGTATGGAATCAAATCCCTCATATTTGGGTATATTTAGGGGCTTGTACCATAGAGGAGGACAATTTGAGAATAAAATGTTGGGTATTACACTATAAAAGAGCCCTTTATTGAAGGAGACATGTTGGGGATTATTCTTGAAGAGGATACCCTAGTGGTTTTGGGGGAAATTCTTAGAGGGACTGACTTTGATTGAGATTGTCTCTTGAGCTCAGGACTTCAGACACACATCTTATGTGTCCTAATTATGAAAGAAATTAGTGTTCTCATAGTTCATTGGGGTGGGAAATTACATGTAGAAGAAACCTACTTTATCTTGGGCCTTCAGACATGCATCCTACAAATCCTAGTTAAAACTAGAAACAAAGTTCTCATTGTCCTTTTGGGTGGGGCCAACATGTGTAAGATGCCCACATCAGCTCAGTCCTTCAAGAAGGAAACCCATGTATCCTAGTTAGAGAAGTAATCATGGTTCCCATCGTTCAATGGGTGGGACCTACTTCTGGAAGTGGCCCACCTAAGCTCAGGACATTATACAGGTGTCCTACATATCCTAGTAAGAGAAGGAATCCGAGTTTTCATAGTTCATTGAGTGTGTGGTGTTGATGTTGTGATCATCATCAACCTATAATACCACATACATCGTGTTGTATGTGTGAAGCTAGAGGAAGCTATAGATCCAACCCACCACACACCATTCCTTCTCTGCTGATGGAAAAAGAGGATGACAATTGAAGAGGAAGGAGAAAAAACTCAACAAGAAAGATAAAGAATTTATAATTTCCAACTCTCACCCATTATGACAATCAGGCTAGCCAAATTTGGAATTCTATGTGGACATGTATCAAGCCATTTATGATAGTGGAAGGATCTTTGCCTCTTATAAAAATTCTATGGGGACACCTTAAGGGGGAAATCATCTTAAAATATTTGTGGAATCCAATGGGGAAATCATCCATCCAATGGATGACTAAGTCAACCAAGATTTCTGGGGATGATGTTTTCAAGGTTGTTGTTTGCGGTGGAAAAATCAACGCATCAATCCCGCGAATGATGTAGTTCACAGGATTCCACATGCCTCACCTTGTTTGCAAACATGGTTTGTAGGGATGGTGTGTGGGTCATACCTATACATCGTGTTTTTACCAACAATGTGGGTCACATTACTGGGGTTTGCGAGTGGAATTTCTCCACCTCTATTCCGCCAGTGACAAGGTTCATGGTGGATCAGTGTCATTCATTATTTATTTTGTGAACTGCTTGGTTTTCTAACATCACCTCACGGGCCGTTGTTTCTGTATCATTCTCTTTGTAGGAAATACCATCCGTATACCATTCTCAGAAATTTGTACATAGACCACATTAACCCTTTTCTAAACCCAATTTCTTTATTATTCATTCCAAATTTTGAATTTAACATATGTTTTATTCTTTCATAAACATTATTGGAATATTTGACTTCAATTATATGAGTTTTTAGAACCCTAAAAATTCCTACATTGTAATGGATTCTGATCGGGATGAAGAGGGGAATATTCTGATATTGAATGAAGCCCAGAACTAAACTAGTTCATAGAAAAAAGATGTTCCTATTGGGGGGACCACACCTATATTTAGGGGCCTGGGTCAATTTTCATTTGTTATACTACTCACCATAATGTTTTTCAGATTGTGCTATCGACTTTCCCTACTTCGGTGCACTAATTCCTCCACAAAATCGATCATCTATGAACAGTGCTTTTCATTCCATGAACAATAAACTCTTCACAGTCATTTTTCTTCCATGAAATGACCTTCAAATCCGTGGATAAAAGAGTGAAACATAAAATGTATGTGTGAATTGTAGTGTAGTAAGTCAATATGTGATTCTCCTACTCCACTGACTAAAACTAAATTCATAGAATTGAATATTAAATTTTGATTTCAATATTTTAATCCTTCACTATATATGAACATATAGAAAGGATTAGTACATGGATCTCCATGTCTGCGTACCTTTTGTTTCAATATCCATCGATTCAAGGGAAAGCATCCTGTAGAGTGTTGAAGAACATCTAGTTGATAGAGAATGGATTTGGAAAACCTTTCATGGTGTATCTTTTATAGTGCCTTTCCATGCAAACTTCTTGTAGTCCTTTTTCAATCAATTTTTTTTGTCTTTCTCCCAATAATTTTGGTAGAATGGACCTTTTACATGATAATTTAAATATAGGACGATAGATTATCCAATTATGTCAATAGAAGTGAGTCGAAGGAGGGAAGATATGGTTTAGAATTATGAATACAAACTCCATTCTTACATATTTCCTTAAGAGGGTATTCTCATGGACATTCGTTTTCCAAATCTCATGGCCAATCCTCTATCATTTGAGATGGCAATTTAAAATTTCAGACTGCTATATGATGTTCCCCTACCATTATCCAATATCATTAAAAATTTTCTGCACCATTAGGCATCCCTAGGGTGTGATTCAGACAATATTTCATCAACAGAAGAAATCATTGTCATCATAACACTTCTTTGAGGTCAGTCATATGAGAATACCTGTCCATTTTCAAAATTTATCAGGATAATCCCAATGGTGGGTGGAGAACTAAATGGTAATTCTGATCCAGATGATGTTTCTCTAATGAGTGGGCCTATGAATTCTGTGTGCATCATATTTTATTATAGTCCCCTGGCTAGTTTGAAGTGGAAAACTTTTATTATGAATCCTCGGTTTCCCAATTTCAAATCTTTTCATCAGATGAGATGTTACCCGAACTTCTTAGCCCTTGGTGTTCATGCACCAATACCTTCAACCTATTGCACATGGAGGGGGTGATTAGTTTATGAGACATAAATAAACTCAGATGTATTTCTAATATAGGAAAAATATATGATGAGTTTTTTCTAGGAGCCATTTCTTAGGGGAATTTCAATCAATTTTCCTCACTAGGAAAAAATTTATGTGTCATTTTAGAGGGATTACTAAATCAAACCCTCTATGATTGTTCTCTTATTTCATTCAATGATTGTATATGATTTTTCTTGTAGGATAACAGTCCTAAGATAAGGTACCTCCATATCGAGACTCACTTGACTCAACAATCACAAACAAATAGGGCTCATACTACACCACCTTTGAGGTACGTTCAAACAACATCTAGGGGTATAGAATTCAGTCATATGTACCTATTGAGCTCAGATTTATAGGATTATTTTGTATGCTTTTGAGTGGATGGATCTTCCCATATCATGATGTTTATACCAATGGTATGGATTCCACTCTGATGATGGTAGACACATTGAATGAGGAACAACCCATTAAATTTTCCATTCCTACCCTTTCCCAAATCTATGAAATGTTATGGCAGATATCATATGAGAATCCCCCACATCATTTTAGTCTGATGTTTCAATTTTTTATGGTTGTATGAGATAACATTTCCAATACTATGAGTACAGGCATAATGTGAGTGTTCTCCTTTCTGACTTTCAGCCAGATATTCGTAGTTTTTTCATTATTCCTCCCTATACATTGAGTATTGATGATGCAATCAAACTGTTAATTGGTGTTCCTTAGTTTTAATTCTCACCTTAAATTGTGCCCCATGGATGTATAATGGATAACTTTAGGGGCTCTTAAGAAGAGAGTTATTATATCATAGAACTCTGAGATGAATTTTTATCTCTTATTATATATAGGGTAATCAACTTCTAAATCTACACTCCTTATAGGTTCTCTATGAAATTTGTATGAATTCAATAGGACTCACGTCTCCCCACTATTTCAGTTAAGAGGGATTATCTTCCTACAATTTTCCACCAATTGTGGCCAGTCATGACATGGGGGATGCTAATATGTATGTCCTCATTCCTACCATAGTAGCCTCAACATACCTATCATTTTAGTATTCCCAATTTTTGGTAGCTTGATCCTCAAATAGGGTGTTGGGAAGGCCAGTTTGATGTGTTTAGAGACCATTGGATGTCTCCAACCCTGCCCCAACCATTCCAATTGCACAATATATTCCAATCTTTGTGGTGATAAGGTGTTATAACTATCATCCAAATAATTTTTAAGGGGATTCCCCCACACAACCCATATCTGTGGAAAGAGACTCAGATCCTATATATTTAGTGGATCTAGTCTATGGTCCTATCAATGGTGGTCTGAGTATGACATCAGTAGGTGTTCATGAAGTTTCTTTCATCACCCCTCATTTATTCTCAGAGTTTGAAAAATCTATTGGGAGGGAAAGTCTCCCTTATTGGGTGACTTAGCTCAGGGTTATTCCATCTATTGTAATGATTCTTCCCCATTACATACTTACCATGGTGGTTGAGGACCAAGATTCTAATGCCATTAGGAGGAATCAAGATATGATAAAATTGGAAAGACATCAAATCCATACTCTTTCTATGGAACCTCTCCTTATAGGCAATTCGAATGAGGAGGATATCATTCAATGATTATTTGTTCTTCTAGGTTTGGGAAACATTGATAACAGATTCCTTAATCACTTTCGAAATCAAATTGTTATAGCTCAAGATGATCTCACTACTTGAGAAGGATACCTCACTCAGTTCAATGCTTATCAAAAGAAAGATATGAAATTCTAGGATATTACTGATGAGTTTCATTATCTAGAAGCTAAGGATGCTAGTTACCATGACAAGGTAATTGCCAAGATGGAGGAATTATATGACTATGAGGCTTACATGGCCATACTAAATGTGAAAATTTCATCATCATGTGATATTTATGAGGTTGTTAAACAGAAATGGGAATTCCTCCAGACTATTATGATTTGATTAATCCCAATGGTTGAACCTGATGCAGAACAGAGGGTTACTTTTGAATAAAAACCTTTAAAACCATTTTCAAATAGTTATCAACCAACTGGAATGAGCAAGTATAACCCCTTTTTAATACATTGTGATTCCCTTCACAACATTGTTTTTGACATTGGGGATAGACTACATATTGTAGATTCCCCCCAATCTTACATCTTTTGATAAAATAGAAAAAATTTGCTTTATAGTGTTCATATTTTACCTTTTTGTAGAATATTAACAATTCATTATCAACTACATTTTAAATCATTATATAAACCAGATATCAATTTGTGTCAATGTTTGTGATAAATAAAATTATCAAATCAATCCCTAATTTTTACCTAAGGGGAGGGGCTCTGTGAGGGTAGATTCACTCTCTCCAGGGTCGCCAGAAAAAACCTAAAAACGTTTTTCCTTTTTAGTATCATCCTAATTCATTACCATTCTTGTAATGCTGTTGGAATAGTAGGTATAACTTGACTTTTTATCAGGAAACATTTTGTGGGGTTTTGACCTAAAAATATTTGCATATCTTGATGATTTTTTTATTAGTCAATCTTTTTCCAAAACTATATGTTGTATAGGATTATAGAGAAAGTACAAGGCTATTGCCTATAGTTCCCTTTGCAGGTTGTCACCCTAGATAGTGTTGTATCTTCTTTCAATTATAGTTTATAGTCTTTCAATCCAGTCTATCATTACTAATTTTTAGGTCAAACATCTTTGACCATGACTTGTGGGTGAACGTCCCCAATTTTGGACTCATTAACCGAAAATGTCTCAGAAAATTTACGAAATGAATGAGGGGTTTTTCATGACCCTAACATGTGATGTACAGATATGGGACATGATATGGAGAATGGAATCCATGGGGCATATGAATGTAGGAATAGGCCTCTTCAAGTGAAATTGTATCCATAGTTTGATAGGCCATTCTTGTGGGCATCATATGTAGTGCTTCCAGGGCATTGTGTGACTAGTTATAAAAATGTGTCTATAAGACACTAAAACCCCATTTATTAGGGACAAGAAATTTTTATATAATTTTTGATTTGTTTCACTATTTAGGGACACAGTGGTTGTCCTGGTATGGAAACAATTTATGAATGCATGGGGGTATTTATATTGGTTATACATTATAAACCACTCCCAACTGAAATCTCACTTATGAAAAGGAGAGTTAGTGAATGATATATTTAAACATTATAAAACCAGGAAATTTTAGATTTTTTCGAGAAATAATTTCACAATAACTATAGGATGGAAAATGATTCATATTTTTCACCTTAGATTGACCAAAAATGTCATTCATATTCATGCATTGAAAAGAGGAAATATATGAGTGTAATCCAAATGGATTTATGAAACTGAGGAATGAGGTGTGACCAATACATTATAGAGGTGTATAGACATGTAAAAGTAAACTCTTCTGGAAGGATTTTCCCTTGGATCACATGACACTTCTGTGGGAAACATATGTAGAGCTAACGGGGAATTGTGTTCGTAGTCAAACAATGGTGTCCACAAGACACCGACCATCCATTTCTGATGGCTAGGAATGGTTATGGGAATTTAGACCATTATAGATGTATAGTATATTGTGTTAAGAGGGGTTAATGATAATGAAAATTGGGCATTTCAGGTTTAAAATTACTGATAATACTAAGATTTTGTTGAGGCATTTTTATCTTATCCATGATATATTTTTTCTGACGTCGGTATAACCCTTGTGTGGGTGGGGATGGGAAAACATTGTTTCAATCCTGGATATGAAATATGAGATTTGGATGTAACTATATATCCTATGATGAAAATAATCAAGCCATTCATAGGTATTTTAAAGAATATTTCCATGAAGATCTTATTCACGCATATGAATGTGGCATTTTTGTTTGGGATACAGATTCACCAATGGGGCAGGGCATATGTCAAACTTTATAGTGAAAATTCATTTATTTTATACGGATATAAGGGTTAAATTTTTTCTTGATATTAAATGGAAAAGGGTGAATACTGAGTATTGAGTATCATGTAGATTAAATTTCATGTGATTAGGACGTTAATATAGAATCCCCAAGTAAATGGTGGGTTATCAAGATTGAATGTTCTGACATGTCCATGATGTGAGTTGGAATAAAAAGTGTAAACCATCGTTCCAAGGGATATTGGATTATTTGAAATGAAATGGGGCTTGTATGTCATTATTAGTGTGAAAATAGTAAAATACTTTCCTGGGGATGAACATGCCTTTGGTTGACATACCATTTTTGTGGGCAACATCTGCAGAGCCGCCGGGGCATTTTGTGCATAGTCAAACAAAGGTGTCTACAAGACACTAACCATCCATTACCGATGTCCATGATGGATTATGAAAATACAAGATCACTCAAATAACAGAGATTTATGAATGCAGAGTGTTGGTTTGGACTTATTTAAAACACTCCGGCTGTGAATACTGGTGCAATTGGGAGTCTCTCTACATATATTTTACCTATATGTTAAGAGGGATATTTTGAATCCCTTCTTATATTTGGCCCCATTTTAATGATAATGGTTTCCCAAGATTAGATACCCTACAAAAATTTGGTATGTGAGCATAGAGTGGGGGAATTTTTAGCCGGTACATTGCGGTTAAATGTTATATTCTTAGGAATATTGGCCATGTAGTTTAACGTCATTAGGTGAGGATCTAGGTGACTAGATGTAAATGAGCTAGTTATTGTGGGTCCATGTAGCATGATTTATTATTGAAAGGATGTTGAAATCACTATTTAGCGTCATGTCGTATGGATGAAATATAAAATGGTTCATGCATAAATATGAGATAATCTGGCTGAAATATTCCTGATATGTCCCAGACATGAGAAATAGAGAATGATGTATACCACGATTCCAGTAGTACTCAGGCAGTAAGGGATGATGTGAGGCTTAGGAGCCAATGGGAGTATAGATGTAGGAAAATCCTCTCCTTATGATTAATTTTCTTTTGGTTGATAGGCCATTTATTTTGTGCAACATATGCAATGTCGCGAGGGCATTGTGTACAAAGTCAAACAATGGTGTCTGTAGGAACCTAGCCATCCATTTTCGATAGACGTGGTTGATAATAGAGATAAAAGATTTCCCAGGGCATGGTGTTTTATAGGGGAAAACTGGGATGCCCATTTGTGTGAGAGATATATAGAGCATTATTAGTTCAAAGGTATGGTATCCTATACGTATATGTTTTTTTAAAAGGTATGAATGTTCTTTTGACACATTCTGGATGTAAGAGTCCATATATGAAATCCACATCATATATTTTCATTTATCATCTAAAGGATGGGGGTTCTTTTTTCCCTTTGGGGCTTGACCCAAGAAATGCCTAATGTCACTATTTATATGTTCATGTCAAGAATCTAGCCACATATTGTTCTTGAGATACTATATAGTTTAATTTCATGTGTTTAAAACTTCATTCTTTATGTTGTTTAACGTCATTTGTTTAGGACCCATTAATTTCCATATGCATGTATATCATCTATGTAATGCGAGGCAATGTTTTTAGGTTGGTTGGACCCAGGAAGGCCCATGTGTCACTATGTCACCCATTGATGGGTGGGAATAAAAAAAAATATAGTTCTAGAATCCTATGTGGTTTAACATCATATAATAAGGATGAGAGTGAACTGATGTGAAAATAATAATGCAAGTGAAGTGTTATGCTTGAACCTCATGAAGGTTTCCTATATATCCATGTTAGGCAGGAATCAATGTTTATATAGTTCTAGAAACAAGTTCCCTATTCCGGTCTAACCCATTCATAGGAAAAGAGAATGTTTAACCTTTTATAAGTTGTGGAGAAAAAACCCATCAAATTTCATAAAATATTAAAATATAATAAATTTACCATAAAAAAAAATGATTTCATATAGTCATATATTCAATGTAAGTATTGTTGGGAGTCATAATATGGACATCCCATTGTATTTTTCATATTTACTTAGAAATGTTCCTTATCTCCTTGTATATCTCCCCCAGTAAATCATTATTTGCCTTAACCCTTATAATAGTTTTCTAATTTTTTCATTACTCATTATGAAAAAGAGCATAGTTTAACATATTAATTAATATTTATTATTATAATACTTTATATGGAATCATTTTTATAAAATTGAATAATATTGTTTCATAATTTATTTTATATGTAACACTAGAAAATATTAATAATGATTTTCCAAGAAAAAATGTTATCATCAGTATTAATATATTTTAAGAAAATAAACATAAAAAATATTCAAATAACATTAATTTTAAAATTCATAATATAATTGAACTAATTTTACACTTAAATAATTATAAAACAAAAGTATACTTTTAAAATTATTAAAACGAAAAATAATATTTTCAATAAATGTTGGAATTTTACACTATTAATTGAAAAATTGATATTTTCATAAAATTATCAAAATTTCAATATAATTTAATTTTATCAAGATATTTTCCAAAAATTTGATCAAATTTTCAAATAAATCATCTATATTTGGAAACATATTTATTATCTTATTTTCATACAAAATGAAATAAAGGACATTTTGAGGAAAAATACATTCATGAAGAATATACAAACTACTAAAAATTGAATTATATTTTATCAATATATTTTTATTATATAAATACATTATAAATATTTTTTAAAATTTAATTATTCATATTTATACCACCAATTCAATGGATCATTTAAAAATATATATTATTTTATAGTTCATTTAGATTCTAAGATGCATGTATCAAAAGATATTGATGAAATTATATTTATTTGAGGGGTAATATGTTATAAAATATAAGGGTGTTATATTATAACATATATAATATATGTTTATCAATATAAATTATATAAAATTAATAAAAACAATATGAGGAAATCTGTATATCATCACATCCTCACATTCCAATGTAGCATCATTAAATTTCGTGTTCCTCCTATGAACATTAACAAGGTGATAAGTCTTCTTCTATATCAATTTATCTCTGAAATACAGTAATTCTATTTGGTCTTTTATAAAAATAATAATGTTCTAATGGTACTACCTATTTTTTACATAAAAGGGATGTATGTCGATTGTACATCATCATGAGATATATATGGTATGAATTGATAATTTGGGGGAGGTTTGATGGAAGTACTAAGCGATAAAAGACCACATATACTCTTTCATGAATCCTAAATGGTCTAATATACATAGGGATTATATTTCCATTAATTATGATTATAATAACAATAATCCATGTGGAAATTAATTATAATACTTCCTCACAAACATGGAATTACAAACTCCATCAACAATTTTCGTCATGATATTTCTACCAACTATGAGCTTCCCTGATAAGATTCTAAATGGATATAACATTGTATTTCATTTTTCTAGACACATAAGGTCCCAATAGATTTATTTATCCAACTTTTCCCCAACACATTGGTGTTATTCAATTATATCCATAGAGGGATTCATAAATTGTCATCTAAATGACCAAGTGAATGTTATTGTTATAAGAAAAATCAAATCAAAGAAGGTGTCGACACCAACCATAAATTATATCCACAAAGAATGATCCTAGAATATAATATTGGGTTTTAAGGGTTATCTCGATCTTACCATCAATCAGAGGATGATTAGATTGTTGAATAATTGACAGTATGGAAACCTAAACCCATGACGCTGATCATATAAAATAATATTTGGTACTCCATGAGACCCTATAAATTTCATTAATATAAATTCAAGAATGATAATAGAGAAGTAAAAAATTTATAATTGAAATAATTTTCACTAATTTTTTATTTTGATCAACTATAAACCATTAAGATTTTTCCTTTATATTTTTTAGGTGTCTGCTGAAAAAATACATGTTAATATTTCCCCTTATACCTTGTTGTATTGTAAATGGTCTTCACATCCACCTTAACATCTGTCCCTCAGAAAAAACATTCTTACATTCCATAAATAAAATTGTATATTATAAAAAATTATATTCTTGTCCTGACACTATAAATACTCTTTCATGACTCTATACATCTTTGTAATTCAATAATCAATAGAAAATGATAAACTATGTTCTTTATGAAGTACCTACATATTTAAATATATTATAAACAAGAGACATACATTTTTTCAAAACCATGTAATGCCATCAGGATAAACTTTGAACATAGAAACATTTATTACATTTTTAAAACTCTATAACTTTTTTATCTTCGACTTTATACTTCATATGGTTAAATAATTTAACACTTCTTTTATTAAGATAAGATACCACCATTTCCACCAATTATTTTGTATTAATACACTAAAAAACCTGAAATATTAGATATTTTATGATCCTTATTATAGAAAAAACTAATATGATCCATTCAATTCAAAGAATCTAGAACATTGTATTTTTTCTTAGGATGGTAATATAATGAGTAGTTATAGTATGTAATCATCTATAACCACCCCTTTTTTGAGTTTTCCGACTTCTCTATTTGCGTATATATGATAAAAATATATGATTAGTATATAGTTCAGAAAATTCTCCATTAATATAATGAATCCATTTTATTAATGAAAAAATTACCACAACTAAATAAAATCATGAATTTGGTAAATTTTTCTATCAACCAAAATATTTTAGGCTAAAAGAGTAATCAAAATATCAAACTGCATGAGGAAGAATCATTGTACATATTTTATACATATCTTTAAACCAAAAAAACCTTCTCTATAGTAGGGTATTCTGTGTATAGGTGTTTCAAACCTAACAACTTTTTATCCCATATTTATTGTCACATAAATCTATTAAAAGTAATCTGGATCCCTTATTAGTCATCTTGTTGGGTGGATTAAATTTTTATGATAAATTATACATAAATTCACAATGATATATATAAATACTAGGAATAATATATTTCTGAAATATAGTGGTTAGTATAGGATAACATTTAATAATATTCATCTGAGATGGTTCCAAAAATGTACCATCAAATGACATTAGATGACCCTTAAATGAAATATTTTGTTACCGAAATTAAAACTTTGTAATTTTTTCTTATAGCTTCTTAATTGTTATGAACTTCATCATAATTCTCAATTAATCTTAATAATTGATTATTTTCTTGTGATAAATAATAACAACATCAATTAATACAACACAAACTGATCAAAGTAATATCTAACGACTATATTAATTAAATCTAATATTATATAAGTGGAATTAGTAAGACCAAATACAATTTCTGTAGATTTGAAGTGATCATAAATTAAAACGATGATTTTCTTAGGTATATATTAACATTTAACTCCAACTAATATTACCAAGATCTAAGATCAATCTTTGAAATATATTGAGATAGTCATAATTGATTGAGAAAATAAACATTATGATGATGGGGGAAATTAATAATTTTTTTGATCTAGTTCATTTGAGGATAATTAATTCAGAGCAACATTGAACCATATTTATTTTCAGCCAAATTAATAGGTGTAGATGATATTAATTCATTTTCCCAAATTAATCCCTTATCGTGATACTCTAGAAGTTACTTAGGTATTTCATGTAAATTAATTTGGATGATTCTATATAGATCCATTAAAATCTGTGTTTCACCAGAATTGAGTTACTCTCAAAACAAAACATCACAATTTTGAATAATACTATGAACCACTTTTAGAAATACATAAACAAATAATTATACAATATCTATATCATCAAGGATTTGTTTCACCCCATCCATCTGAGATAAATAGTAACATTCATTAGGAATCGGGAGCCACATAAGGGATTTAATTTACAATGGATGTCAATAATTATCTACACTTAGATAGATGAATATAGGGTGTCTTGGAATATGAAATGTGTCTTCCCTTACATGGAAATTTATGCTGACTTTATTTTTTCAAACCCAATAAATTCATATGATATCATCAAATTAAACTACATAATTATAAACAATATTTATAAGAAGAAAACTACCACAAACATCAATAAAATAAGGATCAAATAATTGACATTTCATCATCATACCTTTTTATTAATTCGTTTCCATTTTACTATCTATTCCCTGATGTTCTGAATTTGGATTCATTAGGTAATTTTCATATATTTCAGAAACTATATAACAACACTCAAATATGGAAATTCAATATCTGACAATACCAGTAAACAACACAACTGACTGATTCTATCTCCATTCCCCTTGTAAAAACAAAATGGTTAGTATGACTTTTGAAGATAATTTATTTGAGTAATCAATAAATAAAAATAAATTCAATGGATATTGAAATCATCATAGTTTATTTTAAATCATTGACACAATAGAATAAACCTAGGTCATAAATTTTCATTATATATTGAAATAACATATAATGGTTCTTAAAACATATAAATTAACCCATGGATATCCACATGGAGGGTCCAACTACAGTGTGGTAAGGGAATAATCACCACACCCTCAAATGTTGTCCAATATGTACTCAACAAACATTGTTTAGGGTCATTACCCCTAGAAGCATCAATTACATAACAAATTACACTTAAAGTATCTAGACCTAGATATATATTTGAAAAAAATAATAATAACTTCCTAATAAAAATATTAAGATGTTATTATATATGTAGACATGACCCTATGGTTTTCGATGGGGTTCTGAAATCTTATTCTCCAAATATTAACTAAGCCACTACCTTTAATACCCATAATAAGGATCCATAATTTTCATATATTGTTATGTGAACATTATAGATGATTATTAAATATATTTTAAAACTACATACATGAGTAACATAAAGTATTAGTTCCTTTGGATACTATATACACAATATTATTATTTCTTGAACATATTT
Organism: Viscum album; assembly: GCA_963277665.1. NCBI lineage: Eukaryota > Viridiplantae > Streptophyta > Magnoliopsida > Santalales > Viscaceae > Viscum > Viscum album. The sequence goes on from OY728145.1 coordinate 515,476,135, forward strand.
GAAAATTACCATAATAATATTATATCAAGGTGTTGTTCTTATAAAATACTATACATAAATTCATTATTAATATCCTAGTGAATAGAAACATAATAATGTGTGATTTTAGATACTCATAAAGGAAAAAAAGGTAGATATCAATGGTCACTTATGCATAACAAGAGAGTAATTCTACAAGAACAAGATATTAACATTTGAAAACTCAAACCAAGTATTTCTAAATCACGAATCATGGAATTTTATAAGACTATAATTTTAATGGAATTAATGAAAATGATAAATGAGATTATATCATTTGAGTTATATTTTTTACATTCAAATAATTATATAAAATAATTTCTTTAGTCAAATATCACTTAAATGAATATCAAAATGTATTGGTTTAATTCACCACTCCATCATATAGCTCATTAAGATTCATTCCTAAGGATATCATAGTGGATGATGTTCCTTACTATAATGGGTTTATTCCCAATTCCAGTCCTTATTATCTCCTAAGATATTTGTAATTACACAATAAATTTAAGGACTTTATAATTTCATCCCCATAAATAAAATAATAATAATTAAGTCATATGTTATCCAAAATATTGTAAAAAAATAATCATATATCAAAATATTTGGAAACTAATTTGGTTTCATATAATTTTTAAAAATCCATCATTTTAAACGCAATTTAAAATAAATTGGTTTCAATGAAATCAAATTTATAATCAATATAAACCGTATATAAGAAGATAATTGGATCATATACCTAGTGAATAATAAGTAAAATTAAATTTTGAAATCTTATATGAAAAGTCCTTTAAAAGATCACTTGAAATATTTTTTTTTCTAAAATAATATTTTCAATTAAAAATAAATTGGTTAAAATCAAAAAATTTACAAAAAAAATTATAAAAAAATATATTGAAATTACCATGGAATTTTGTAATAGATGATTCATAATATTTAATTACCATGATAGTGGGAAAATATTCATACAGAGTAAAATAAAAAATGATTCCACGAACATTTCAAGTAAAAAATCAATACTGCTTCCTTGATAAAATGATAATAAAAAATTTTTTAACCCATTTTTAAAAAGTAAAACATGAGAAGAAATTACCTTAAAAATTCATATCAGTTAAAATAATTATTTAATACATTTTATGAAACATTTCTATGATAGAAATACAATTCACTATGAACGAGTAAATGAAGTATTTGTTTATTAAAAAAACAATTTATCGATCATTTTAAGTACCCAAATGAGTAAAATGGTACTTTTAATAGAAAATTACATGAATAACTAGTGTATAATGAAATGAAATTTATTTATTAAATGAGGAACTTTTTATTTCAATCAATGAAAATTCATGTATAAACGATCTCAAATAAAAAGTTATAGAAAACTAAATCTATTACCAATTTGGTAAAATTTTAATAATAACACCCATTAAATAAATATATCAAAATTAAACTCAAAATATCATTAACATAAATTTATTCACGATAAATAACATTTAATGTTTATAATATACACCATTTTAAATAAATTTTTTTTATAATTTCTAATGTGTATCAATTGAGATGAAATTAAGATGTGAATCTCGTACCCCATGAATGAATTTCATTGAAGGCTCTATAACCTCCTGTTTAATGATAATAAATTTATTATAATTATATAAAATAATCCTTTACAAGCTTATAATACCATATATTATACATTTTAAAATTTTCATCTCTCAATTACTAATAATTGTTTATTAAAATCATTGTTTCTAATGCTAAGAAGTTTTTTTACATGGTGGTTTCAGTTTCAATGTGTTCAACGTTATACTTTGATCACTGTATCATAAAATACATAATTTTAATCATGATATAAATATTAGATATATTATTAATATATATTTTTTATTCTAGAATAAATTTTATAAATAGAAAAAATTATTTACATCCTTCATTGAGGTAGTGGGCTCTAAATGCACGCGAAGGTCTTTTTCACTTTTCGCCATATGAGAACAATGAAAGATAATTAATAATTCCAAATTAAATGAGAATTATTAAAATATATTTATCAAATATATATTCATTAATTATTTATTTCTTACCATCCATGTAAATCATATATAAATAAAAAAAAATTACTTATGGAGGTGGTAATTCACAATTATTCTCTTGTGTAGTTGTCATTTTATAGAAAATGGAAAATTAAAAAGGTAATATTTTAATTTAATTCTAAAATCATTAATATGTCAAATATATCATTTATAATCTTGAAACCCATCATAATAACCATCCATTAAAATAGGTATGGAAAATGAACTGAATCGCTTCGTGGAGACCACATCCTACACAAACTCATGAGTTAGATGTTCACTTCCAATTTTATGGAAATGTTGGTGAATAATGATGATTTAAAAATCATAATAACTTATTTTCATAGTAATAATATTATATATTTTCATTATTTTAAATTTATCATAGATTTTAATGGCTTATAATAATAAATTATTCTAAATAGGCAGGGTAATATGATTATCCCTCCTTCAGTTTTGAACATTTAGATCCATTATTCATGCCCCTATAAATGGTGTATTAAGGTGTAACAATACTATAATTAATTTTTATGGAATATAATAACAAAATTGGGTAGGCTTTGTTTGATATATATGGTTTAATTTTATGTAATTAGAGTATTGAGTGGTTTCCTTTTATAAGTGATGGAGGGGACACACAAGGAATTTTATAAAAGAATAAAATATAATTAATACCTACTAAAGAATATTGATTCAAAATTTACTTATATATTATTTTGGTGTAGTATGTGTAACTAATATTTTTTTCTCGAATGATTTGAAAATGGTTATTTTTACAACATATCTTTATCTCTTGATTTTACCCCAAGTAATGTCTTTTCATCATTAACTAAGCTAATAGATTATTACTACTTTAACTATTTTTTGTGATAAAAAATTATGGTGAAATTATTAGATAATATTAATTATTAATATTTTGAATATGGAATCCAATATATCTTTTTTTTTATTTTAATATAAACAATGAAATTTAAAATTTAACCTATAAAATGTGTTAAAAAGTAGTTCACTAGAAAAAATTCATTCCTAAGTATATAAATATTTTAAAAAAATATAACAAATAAATCCACTGAGAAAAATTACATTAATAATTATATAAATGAACTTATTTTACATTAAATAATTTTATAACATATTATATATTTTTATATTATTAAAATGAGAAGACATTTTTGAATAAAAATAAGTATTTTTTAGAAATCATTAAATTATGAATCTTTTTTAAAAAATTAGAAAAATTACCTTGATTTTAATTAATAAATACTAATTTAAAAAATGGAATTAAATTTAAAACATTTATGTTTATAATAGTGCAAAAAAATTAAAAAATTTATTTTCTCACAAAAAGTAGAAAAAATAATTTTTGAGGAAAATATATTTTTGAAGCGTATAAAGACCACTACAAATTTTTTACATATATTTGAATATATTTTATTTATCTAAAATTATTATTAATTTTTTTTAAAAAAATGTATTCATTTTCATATTAATAATGTAATGGATGTTTTATAACATTATACAATATTATAGTTCATTTGGGGTCAGGGTTGTATGTATCACAAGATATCAAAAGAATTAATTAAATTCAAATAGATATGCATTATATAATACAATGGTGTTATACATAGGGTTCAAGGATTCACTTTTTAAGGAATCATAATAGACTAAATTAAAATATAATTGATAATTATTAATGAATAATGAATTGTTAGATTAGATTGGTCACAATCAACTGTAATATTGTTTCTATTAGAGGGGTTTTGTTATTTACTTCATAATTTTGATCCGAAATCACACAAAAAGATCCTTATATTTGTTTCCCAATTTTATTTAAATTCAAAGAAACATATATCATATTACAGAATTATTAATTTTCATCCACTGCAAAATATTGACATATGCAATCCCCTGTTCTACACATACTAAAATTATAAATATTTTGGTAGTGTGTGTGACATCACATATCACCCAAAACATGGTTACTATAATTTTGAGGCTTATAGAGGAGGTATTATTGTCATATTCTCCCATAATCAAAACAAATATATGTGTCACAAGTTCCATAATAAATAATTATAAATATAATATCATTAAAATTCATTAAAATTTATTTTATAGATTCGCGAATAAGTACTATTTAAGAATATAAATATATTATTTTATCTAATTTTGATTAAATGAAACAATCTCCATCGATTTCATCATGTATATATCATTACATCACTATTCCAATAGTCATTCTTTATGAATAAATACTAATTATTTTTAAATTAATCATATATAAATAATAAAATTTAAAAAATAATATAAAAATAGTGTATGTAGTTAGTGGTAAAGTATAATTTATTCTACCATGCCAATGGTTGATCATGTTATTTTTTGGGTAAGAAATACTTAATGAGTTTTTTCTCTATTTTTAAATAGGGTATTTAATTAATTAAATCATTTGTAGATAGCTAATAATTAATATAGTGATTTATTGAACTATGATTGTGGTTCATGGATCTTATCGTCAGTTGGTGAATGCTGCAGTGAGCATCTGTGGAGGTACGACAACATCACATGAGATGATAACTATAAATTATATTAGGTTTTCTATAATATTTACAATTCAAGACATTTTTACATATTTCAGGTGTTTTTATAGAGATGGTATGTATGTGGGAGAAAACTGGAATTTAATTGAGGTGGGTTTTTATACGTTATTTGAGAAAAGTGGGGAATTTTAGTCTTGTAGTGGCTCATTCTATTGTCATGGCTTTATTACATTTCTACAAAATGTTTTTTCTAATATATAAATGTGTTGGTAGGATTGAATGTGAAAACATGGATTGAATCTAGTAATTTTTTAGGTTTCTAATTCCCTTGTGTGATTCAATATTGTAATTTATAACATTCTCTTACAATGATGGGATAAGGGTGAGTTAATATTGGTGGTATCATGAAAAACAATAAGGGATTTTTGTTTCCCAAGTGATGGGAAACCATCTCTATTAAACTAGATTTATTATATCTATCCATAACAGGCCTAGTGTTACAATGGATGGAGTCCATCCAATTCTAGAAATTAAATTTATCCTCCCAAGGATCACATTTCTTTAGGGTTAGTGAATTTAATTTATTTTATATGGTGTTTAGTGATTAGTAAACATGAAATTAGTGAAATATGAGATAGAGGCACGCTAAAGGGTATAAAATAAGGGGTATGATATAACCTTAAGATATTTTATATATTATGTATCAAATAAAGAACATAAGTAGGTTAGTATTTTATCTAGAGATGCAAGACATGGAATTAGAGGTGATGTCCAATAAACAAAAACACTAGAGATCTTATAACTGGTTTTTTTAATTTAATTCCATTCAATAATTTCCATGGGTTTGATAGATTTTTTTACCCATAATATCGATCTAAAATTAATTATTTCTTATTTTATTAAAGATTAATATATTAATATAAAATTTTGTAGACCCTGATACATTATAAAACATTTAAATGAAACATAATTAAGAAAAATATTGGAGGAATAAAACCATAATTAAATAATAATACATTTACATTGAAATAACTGTCCACATGAATTATCATAAACATAATTATGGGGTTTTTATAATATTTTAAAACTTTAACTATATACTAGATTAAAATTAGAGACGTATAATATGAAATACACCATGCTTAAAATGGTAAAAAAATTAAATAAAAAAATGAGAAACCAACTATGTACATTACACTAGTGATGAATAAAATAACCTACATCCCATTTTTATGATAAAGATATTTAGGGGAATAAAGGTACATCCCTTATCCATACTGTATAAATTTCATATACTAAATTACAGGATTGTTGAGTGTAAGCCTCATTCCTCTCAAGATATTCTATTATCTTGTGACAGTAATGGGATGAGAAGGGTGTGATTCTTTTTATAGAGTAATTGATATAATAGTTGACAACTTATATAATCACACTATCTAAATTTTGATGTAATCATTATATATTCAATTATCTTAGTTGTATGAATTAATTCATACCCTTCATAACATATTACTGAATTCTATGTCTTTCTTATGCATTCATCCCATCGAGGGGTTGCTTCATTATGATTTTTTCATATAATGAAACACTTATAAATTATACAAAATGGAATTGTTGGGAATGAACCCTTTATTGTTCCACTACCCTGTTTTGGAATTTTCAATTCATTGAATTAAAAATGTAATTTAAACCCTTAATTCAAGTTATATGATATTCCTAGATTTCATCATAGTACTCTAATATGGAATCCACCAAACATATAATAGGATATGGTACAATGCACAGGTAATAAGGAATATTACTTAAAACCATACACATTCATTGAATCAACAAATTTTTTATTCCATTTCACTCTATATAGAATTATATAAAATACCTTCTATAACAATATTAAATACACATTTTTAAAATCATCGAAAAATATTTTATGTTATCATCAACTCCACCATATATCAAATCTTATCCAATAAATTGAGTTAAAACTAAATGTGAGTTTGGTTTTGGATTTTTCATAATCACCAAAATCATAAAGTTGAGATAATTTATGAGAATACATTCAATTACTAGTGGAATGACGTGCTCATGGATGAAATTGTGGTGAAATACAAAGATAATATTTTTATCCGAATATTTCATTGGAAGAAATTTTAATGAGGCGTGTATAATGACTTGGAGTAGGATTTTAGCATATCTATAATGAAATGAAAATATCCTTATTATGATGTTTTTCATACAATGAGTAGATTTATTGGTTATAATATATTTAATACCAATATCCATGGAAAATTTTATAAAGGGTTATATGTTCTATTGTTGAGTAAAAATTTTAAAAATTCATTAATGATATTCTCTACATATGTAAGAGGGAACTGGTTTTGGATATTTTAACTTTGAAAACCAATGAATATTCTTTATAAAAAAAACTCAATCATTAAATGGTAACATTTATAGTTTTGAAAACATAATTGGTTAATAAAAAATGGAAAAGTACCTTACATGGTTAATGAAAATATGTGAAAAATTAATCAAACTTTTATAATTGTTATTCATCACATTTGTAAGAGTCATTCTAACTACAATATGAATAGTCACACCATGAGTATCATTTCATTCAAAAATATGTATGTATTATAATGTGTATGTTTCCTCCATATATATAAAAGTTATTATTATTTATTATTATATAGATAAAACAAATATTCCTTGCGATGAGATATATTTTAGAATTTGATTCATCTTTGGATTTATGTATAATGTTATAAAAACTATGAGATACCTATATTATGATATATGTACCTCCCATTAATACGTTTGGAGAAGATAATGATTTTAGAGTGACTAATAAGTCACATTGTGGATGGAATGAGTATAGTTTACCATTAAATTTGTGGGAGGATCAATTCTCTATGATGAAGAACTGTTTAAAAGCCATATGGATTGAAATATTGATTCCATGATACTTTAGTAATCGAATATATATATCATTTAGTATAATAAATATAAAATATATAAGAATTATTAATTAAGAAGAAATTAAGAGTCTCATACAACAATTTTCACTAGAGTCAAAATGATATTATTTGGAATTTTTTGGATATAAATACTAACATAAGACCATGATGTGAAGAAGATTACCACAGCATGAAATGGAGAAATATGAGAAAAAATAAAAAAAAAGTAAAAGAAACACTATTAACTAGTGAATTGATGTTTATTAGGCATTTTTAAAATGAATATAGAATTAGGATATCTAGAACATGATGTTAAGGATAAATTCATAGATTTTAATTTAATACTGTCACAATTTTTTTTCATTATAAATTTTAAATGATCCAAATGGATTAAATTAATAATGATCTATCCAAACCCTAAAATAAAATGTGTTATTTATAGTATGTTTAATAATATTTTTTTAGATTATATGAAAAAAAGGAAATACAGTTTTTATCTAAATTTATTGGAGATGGTAGATCCTAATTTGATTTCATTTTTTTTATTCGGATTAGAAAATTGTTGACTAAAATATAGTAAGAATGTTTTATCTATCATAGTATGAGGAATAAAATGCACTATGATCATTATAGTTTTCTAAATTTCTTAATAAGTAATAAGGATTCGTTAGCATTGTATTATTATGAAATAAATATATTCATCCCTTAAATTTTGGATTTGATCACATTTAGTATTGGAAAATGGAACCAATTTTATGTAGATTTTAAAAGATATTGTAATTAGTATCTATGATGAACGCAGAGTTTCATAGTGCATATTGATAAAATATCATTTCCATAAACAATTATCGATGAGTTAGATGTATAAAGAATATCTAGTCCTTATCTCTATGATTTGAATAAATAGAGATAAAATTTAGATCCCTTATGATATATAATGCATCTATACGGAAATTATATTAAATTTTTTAATTGGATGTGAAATCATTATAAGCATTAATAAACCATTGGCATGTAATCCTTGTATTATACCATTATGATGAAATAATAATAATATCAATGCCATGGGTGTGATTTACATTCTATATTCATATTTATTTGAACAGATTGATGTGATTGAATATAAGGAAAATGTATGTTCTATCATAAACCATAAAAATATATTAATATCCTAGATGAATAAGATAAGAGTAAATATTAAATTCATTTTTCAAGGGAAATCACCCCCACTTATAGAGAATTAGTTCTAAATGCTCTCAATAATTTCTATAAAATAAAAAAAATATTTTATGTTGAATTTCATTCTAGAAAACATTAATGATACTTAAGGAACACATAATCAATGTTTTACCCACTAATTCTTATTAATGGAATCAAAAAATTTATTTAGAAAAAATAATAATGTTACAATATTATATTGATAAAGAGGTACCCAAATATATATTTGATAACATTGACCAAATAATTGATAGTGAAAGGGATACAGATTTGAGTGTATAATGATTATATCATCATCCATTGATATTAAAATGATCTAATATAATTGTTAATCTACATTCATATTGAGGAATTATATTAAAATAATTAATAGTAAATTAGTGGGAGATAAAATATTGAATAATTAACTCTAAAATAATATATAATTTTGTAAAAATGAAAAAAATAATAAGCGGAGTAAAAGGATCCTATGAATAAGAAAACACCTATTATTGTAAGCTGAATTGATTTCATTGTTAAATATTTTTATAAAATTTCTAATGATAATTTAGAATCTAATAATTGAGATTTCAAAAAATTATAGTAATTAAGTGTATTTTTTTATTAGGAGTGTAAAAGATATATAGTCATCATTGTTGCAAGTATCTGTAAAGTTTTCTAAATGAGACTCAACATTATATAAAAGTGTTTATTGATTGTAATAAATTAATGAAGTGGAACTAGAGTTTGTAAAAGATAATTTCATTGATAATAAAGGATTAATGAGTGTATAAGTGGCCCTTAATGTTGATATACACGTTATATGAAGGAAAATTATGGTCCTAGTAATTAATATAATGAACTTCTACATTATATTGAAAATCATTTATGTTGGGAAAGAGTTCAAAATGAGTATTATTAATCTACAAACCAAAACAAATGTTGAGAAAAAATATCTAACAAAACATGGTTCTAGTTTTAAGGATATGGATACCCAAATTTATCAATAATATAAGATGTTCAAGGTGATTTTATCGAATTTCAAATTCTCAAGGGAATACCGAATATGGTGATACTCTATATGTAGTCCTCAAAAAGTAGAGGGGGGTGAAATAATTATATTTAATTGGTTTTTTTGTGAAAGGATAGTGAAAAATCATGGGTTAGGGGATCTAAAAAAGTAGATAAAAATTTATACTACTTTGAAAAATTGCGGGACACAATATGTGTGTGTCTTGATGACAATGGGATCATAGTAGGGGAAGGACCTATTATGTCAACATATCTATTGAGAAATGACTACACATTGTATTACCTTTTCTAAGATGATTTATTTATACTATGGATTTACTAATGGATAAAGATGGTATCAAAAAAGCTAAATATTTAGGAATTTAGTCCATAATTATTGTGAAAACTCGAAGGAACCCTTTCAAATAAAAGTAACACCTCAGAACTCCAATTTTAAATACAATGAAAATAGATATATACCTTACATAAATTTTTAAAATGATTGTAAAATCCTAGATATATGAATCCATTGTACCAAAATCAATATCAATTGTTGAATTTCAGACATACGGTGGAACTATCATGGATTAAAGAATTATAGAATTATTTCACATCATATTGTAATTAATATTGAATCATTCCAAACTAAAAACATTATCCATTATATATTAAAAATAATTATTTCATAATATATATTTAACATCTTACAAAAGTTCTTATTCATTTTATTTCCCTATAATCATTTCACATTAATTAATTTTCATTATAACATCGTTTATTGGAAATATAACTAGTGGTAAGATCAAATTATCTGTAAGGGAAACCTATATGTAAATTAATCATGGAAAAAAAGAATGAATTTTGGGTAATTAATATGTAAATAACATGAGGACATCATCAAAATTAAACAAATAGCATGCTATATCTATGAAAACAATTTAAAACACCTATATCAATAATAATGATTTCATTATAATAGAATATGTAATGTCATAAAAAGTAAACTTATTTCCAAGGATATATTCCAAGGAACATGTTATATAGTCAAGAAAACATTCAAGTTATATTATTGAGTTTGGATTGAATACACTAAATACACAATAATTTTTTCTCTCATGAGATCTGTCAATGAATCAAAGGGGTATAGAATTATAGGCTCCGCCCATCAACAAATTATGACCAATGAATTCACTATAAGAGTTATAAATACAATTAATACAACTCTCTATTTAACATATTACTCAATAAAACATGTATATACATTAAATGTCAAATATATAAATCAAATACATAATAAACCTTCACAATATTCAATAACCACAACGATTTCCATTACTTGTATCCTTGTAAATAAAGTAGATAACACAATCATAACCAATCTAGAGAATGATGTTGGATTTTTATATAAAACCCAGTAAACTTCAGAATAATCATACATATTCATATAACAATATATTATAGGCCCAAAAAAATCCCCTCATAATAAAATATCATTCTTTTTAGTAGAACATATTCCAATATGAATCATTTAAGATGTGATGTTCTCACCATATAGAGAAATGAATATAAAGAAAAGTATATACATGGAAAACATGTTCTTAATACATACATTAAATGGAGGTGGATAGATTTATAAGAACATATCCCATGTAAAACAAAGGGAACCTTGAAAGATATCGACATATATGGAAAATAACCTTCCAAATAAATGCTTGAAAGATACCATTTAATAAGGGACCAGGAATTTTATTTTTTTGTATGAAGTTTTAAGTCCAAATATATATATATATATATATATATTAGATTATAATTAATTGATGATAAACCCTATTAGGGTAAGTAAATTAAAAAACGAAAAGAATAATATAATATTAAACATAATATATATATATATATAAAAATGTAACAATAAAATGAAAGTGGATGTTATTGGTAAATTATAAAATAATTTATCAAACTGTTGAGAGAAGAATCATTTAAAAATTTTAATTTTAAATAAATATACAATGAATGATCCTGGAAATATAGAATATTCATTTCTATATGCAGTGATGTTCTAATAAATTTTATTATGAATGTATCATTTTTAATACTTGACATTTCCATTGTTGAGAAAACATATTTTTAAAATGGGTGATAAAACCATATATTTATAGATAATTATATTTAAAAAATATTATCAAAAAATATAATATAATAAAATATTATATTGTGAGATCCTAGGAATGTAGGAATATTGTTCCTGATAAAACAATAAAATTTATAGAATGGTATTTTAGTTAAAAATTCCATAATATTGGGAAAACAACTGTATCAATAACCAATTGAAAAAGGGAATATTTTATTTACAGTAAATCAAATTTAGAAAAATTATTAATGTTAAAAAAACATAACCATGGTTTTTGAATACACTACATCGACGAATCCTTGTTCTTAACATGAATCATGTCTCAAATAATCACATTTGAGTACAATTAAAATAATTCGCCTTTAGAAAAAAATTATCAAAAACCAATTAAAGGTGATGGATTGTTATGGAATGTAAAATTAAATAATTAAATGATAAAGCAAGATGTTATATATCCAATTGGTAGTATATACACTGCATAAATGAAATTAGATACATATAATCAAATGTGTCTCAAAGAGAGGAATTTGTGATGAAAACCCTTCACTATTTTCTAACCTTCAATGAATGTAATGTAACCTCATGTATAAAAAATACATATTTCATAATTAATTAATTAATAACTTTAAAAATATTTATTTCATTAATATATTTCAAAAATATATATTCTATTCACAAATTCATTAGATTTTCCCCATCATGTGTTTGTGATCTTGATCGGTGTTTAACAGATTCTTAAAAGAGGTTTTTATATTCATTATTCCTTAATATATCACCGTATTAGTTATTATTTTTAATTATATATATATTTTTTATATTATTTAATATATTATAAAATAATTTCATGAGTGCTTTTTTCATTGTCAATGAATATGAAACTAATAAGTTTCATGTTTCTATTATTCATATCAATTTAAGTTTGTTTAATTAATCAAGGAATTAAATATTGAAATTATATTTTTATAACCAAAAACATTATTTACTAATTTTTCCAAATTATTACTTTTATTATGTTCCAATATTCAATCATGATAAAAATGAATTGTAATTTTTATTTATGTGGTGAAACCCACAAAAAAATGAGTATAACTTGATTTAATGAATCATTATGATGTGATTTTGATATAATATAATTATATCAAAATCAAAATGATATTATTTAGTTTTTATTATTTTTATATATAATTATTTTATGGATTTATATGAATAATAAATGGTAATGTAAACATTCCAAAATTTTAATAAAATGTAATTATATTAGTACGATTATTTTAAATGATTAAATTTTCATTGATCATTTGATGATAATTTCTTTCAATAGACCATTAATGTATCATTATAGAAAATTAATGACATCAAAAAATATGATAGTTAACATATAATTCCAGTCTCAATTCCATCATTGGATGGAGGTGAATGAATGAGATGCGTGTTATGTCGTGAAGGTGGCACTATGAAAAATTAACAAACAACAATTTTTCTTTTCATAATTGAAAGCGTATATGGATAAAAAAATGATTAAAAACATAATATGGTAACATTAAAGTATAAAAATGATTACAATAAGGTTTTTTTTGAATAAATTTTATTTAAGATAATTAAAATGAGAATTAATAAGATGATAACATTTATGTTGGGGAGATGATTTTTTTCAGGAAAGAATTCTTGGAAATGATGGCCTTTTGATAAATATTTTTCAACAGAATATATTGAACGTGTGATTGGTTACTTGGGTTATCAAAATGAAATATTTTCAAGGGTAAATTATATGTAAATATTACTCTTAACATGGTAATGATTATAAAATTAAATAAGTGAAAGGAATTGTAGTTTTTGAAGTACCTGATTAATTTTAATAATTTAATTTTACTCTTAAAGGTTTAATGGGTTATAAAATGGAAAATCGAGGAAATTAGTTGTGTTTTTTCAATTCAAACATTAACCATACATTTTAAAACTTGTTTTTAACTTGTTTTGGAAATCTTCCATTGTAAAATTCAATTAACCATTTTGATGGAAATTAATTTTAAACATTACTAATTTGATTTAATGAAAGAAAATAAAATTTACATAATTACAAAATTTAGACCTTATCATATAATATCCAAAACAAATTAAAAAAACAATTATTTGAGAAGTATGAAATGTTTATTTTTAAAAATTAACACATAAATGTGTAAAATTACATTTTAGGGACATAATGTTTTAAAGCATTAAAATTATATATAAAGTAATGTATTAATTAAATTTTCTTTTATTCATATAAATTTAATTAATATAAAAACATAATTGATATTAGGAATAAATTATAATATAAAAAAGAATCCCCCTTGACACATAGTAGATTAAAAAAGACTAAAAATAGTTTTTTTTATATTTGAAAATCATTTTAATTTTTTATAATAAAATAAAATAGGATTTAAATTATAAAATAATATTCTAAAATGATTAATTTTATTCTCATGATTTATTAATTTATTAAATAGATGGTTTTATAAAATTTTATTCCACTCGTATATAACATATTAATGTAAAAATTAATTTTTTCGTGAAAACTGTATGATTCGACTAAAACCCAACCTCTATCGAAAAAAACTAAAAATTAATAATAAATCAATTTTGATATATGGAATTCAAAAAATAAAATTCATTTTAAATATTTTTGAGTTACAAGATTTATATATTATGTCCTTGAATAAAATAATAAAATCTCTTTAAAAATAGTTTTAATTGAAAAAAATTGTAATTTTAAAATTTTAACTAATATTATTCATATTCCATACAATCGTCAATATAAATTTGTGTTGAATAATTTGTTATGTTTAACTAAATTTACGAATATTAATATTTTTCATGAAAAATAAATTTTGGTATATTAAAATATAAATATTATAAAAAATAATTTTCAAAACAATAGATGATATTATTGGTAATTTTAGGTAAACTAATTTTATATAGTTCATATTAAAAGTACCATTTATTTTCCATACAAAAATAAATAATAAACATGTTATATTTATTTAATCATAATAATTCAAATATTATTTTTAACCATCATAATTAAATATATATATATTATATAAATATATAATATTTTCAATTTTTTGTGGTTTTTCATGTGGGGAATGATACAAAACAAATTATCTTATTTATAAAATCCCATATTTTAAATTTAGGGTGTCACATTCCCCTTAACAAAAAATTTCATCCACTTTTTTTAGGTCACAGAAAATAATATTGGTTGTTTATATTTAATCCATACACTTGTAGATGATCATGGGTATATTTAGTATATATAATGTTATATATATATATATATAATTTTAATTTTAAAGAGGGATTACAAAGTAGTAATTTCACATTGAATTATATATTATGGGGAAGATCAAGATCTATATTGTTTGACTTCCCACAATACCTATAAATGAATTATATTATAATCATTCAACTATGTGTTTTTATTTATAACTCAATAACAAGTTGATGGAAAAATCATAAAAGAATACGGAAACTAGAAAATCCATTGTGAGAACCCTCAATTCAATTAAATGGTAGTTTTTTCATAGGTATTTACTTATTTATATGGATTTATTTGACTATATTATTCATTACCACTTGTATCGAGACACTATATCGTATAATTTCCATCTCTACAGAAAATGATGAAAACAATTTTAATAACTCCTCCCTTTACCTTACAGTTATCAATATAATAATTTTTATCTACACACTTATCACATTTTTATTTCCATTAATGTATTTTCCCCCATTATTCATACGTTATTCATGACATGAGGAAAATTATATCATGTTTACTTTATCATCACCGTCACATGACCTCTCATGAGGCTCTAATTTTTCATCATTGGTGGGTTTTTAAATTTCACTATGTTCAAAATTTTAATCATATTTTATGATATCTAGTTTGGCATAATCATATGGTTTCTCATACCAATTCTCAATCTATTTGGTTATTCATCAAGGAAATTTCATCATTTTCCCTCCCACCCATGTTCCCTTCTTGTTCAAACCATTAGTAAACCCGAATTAGTTAATATGAGTGATGATCTTTACCTGTGAATTACCATAAATATGTATAGAAAATTTTATCCTCCTGATTTATAACTTTATAAAACTATCATGTAATCCTATATTTCATACTTTTATAACTGTAACGAAACCAGTTTGACCAATATATCTCCCATCTTGACACATAACTTTATTGGTTCTTCCATGGTAACTTCTAGTTGGGCTCTATCATACATATTAAACTAATAATTAAAATAGACACCCAAAATTACCATGATATTTACCATTTATCATTGAAATCATTGATATCAAAACCAAACTAATCCTTACTAAAACAACATTTTTGATTCCTATAATGACATATTCACAATAACATACCATTCAAAAAACATATTTGAATCTCCATGAATGTAATACATAATAAAATTATATTTTATTCTATAAAATAAATATATCTATAACCATTGAATGGTATTAACAACTATTTTATTAGGTAACACACAATTTACTATATATCAAAATAAGGAAAATGATATGAACCTATCTAGAAATATCCTGATTCATCTATCATCTCGAAAGTTACAAATTACCATCTAACATGAATCTTCAAAATCAAACCACTATAATTATCTCAAAATCATGTGTATTTTATTCATAATTATTATCTATACATGAAGAATTTATTCCCCATTAGTTATCACCCAAAAAATAACCTAATCATTAAATAAAAATTTAAGTTTATTAATACCATTTTATATCTGTTTCCATACCTATAATATAATTATACATAAGAATAATCTATAGATGTTTCACGTAATCCACAATAACATATATAATTTACTAAAATATCATAGATAGCTATCCCTTCATTATTTAAAATAGGGAACTATTTCATAATTCAATTTTTATTTTGATACCAGGCACACAAAAATAGTCATTAATAAGAAACACTCATTTTCCATCCAAATAATAATATAGTAAAATTATTTACCATTTACTCATGCTTATTTATTTAGTTATAACTCATAGTGGTTTCTAGATGAAAATAATTCCGAGCTTCATCATTGTGGGTATTTTTCAACCAAATAATAAATAAAAAATAATATGAAAATATCTAGAATATGTATACAAAAACAACAATATTAATTATTTATCCCTTTTCGATCCTTTTATTTTAATCGATTTCAAATTTATATAAATACATGACTCTTCTTTGTTTAATCATTAGTTATCTATGTTCATTTATCAAATATGTTCATAAGAGTAATTAGTTCACCTTATTATTGAATCATCCAAAATTTCTTATAAGAAGAATGTGATTAACAAAATCATAACCCCCAATATTGTTTATCATGGTGTGACATATTATTCCCACTTGTCCAACATCATTGTTTTGAATCATTCATTCCCAATTAACACTATTAATGTGTTTTACTTTTATGTACACATTTCCCAATGAATAATCTACTTTCCATTATCAATGAATGGATTTATTGATAAGAAAATAGATAAAATCCATAAATACCCAAAATAAAGTGATATATTATGATACCCATATTTCTTTCTTGGGATTTCACTTATGATTTGTTAAACTTTTTCCTAAATAAAATGTGCATCATTTCTTTAACATTAACTTTAAATATTAAATTTTTATTATGCAAGAGGAGAAGGATACATGGGAGGAGAAGGCATAGAAGGGTCTAAGGGGGCCTAAAATAATGGAGACCAAGGGCATCCCCTCGAATCCAACTCACCCCCTCCGGTTTGAATAAGGAGATGTTGGATAAGCCTGTGATATTAGAACCTTGACCCGCCAAATATTCCAGGTGATCTACAAGTTTGTTCACCTCACGCCAAGTGTGGGTCACCTTAGTGTCGTCATTAAAGAGCCTTCTACATTTTCTAATTATATAGGAAATCGAAAAAGGGGTGGAATCTCTGCCATGCAAGGAGTCTCTAATGATAATTGAGTCAGTTTCCACTTGGGAGAGGAGGATATTTTCTTGTCTCCACAAGGTGAGACTAGTTAACACAGCCTGGGCCTCTGCATGGATGGATGTGCCACTGCCATAGTTTGCTGTAAAGGCCAGTAGCATGCTCCCCATAGTGTCTCGGAAAACCCCTCCTCCGGGCATGTCCCCCGAGATGCATTAACCATCTGTATTAAGTATGAGCCCTGTAGCTGGAGGAGTCAAGTGCACCTAGTGTCCTTGAATCCAAGAAGAGGTTTGGGCCCTTGGGGAGGAGGCATGAAACACCCTAAGGGAGGGTGCTTCCTGCCAGTTGCTGATCATCGCCACCATGTCAACCAGGATTCTCTTGGTACGCACAATTATAGATCTTCCTGTTGATGTTCCTCCCTCATATCTAGCCCGGTTCCTGGCTTTGCAGAGGCACCCGCACCCTGCACTAAGAATCATCGCTCTCTCCATTCTTTCCAGTATCGTATCTGCCATCCCCTTAAACCAACAAGCTAGGAATGGTGTGTCCTGCACGTCACGATAAGAGAACGCAGTGAACTCACCAAAAGCACTCCACACGTCACGTGCCCTATCACCTTCAAAATAAATGTGGTTCGTTCTCTCCTCCCTTTTTTTGCAGCAACAACATCTATAAGGAAAGAAGATACCAATATTTTTGACATTTTCATCTGATGGTATTGATTGGTTCCCAATCCTCCAAGTAAGGAAATTGTATTTCGTTGGAATCCTCTTGCACCAGGTCATTTCGTTCCAGCTGTCATGATGGGTCGAGGAGTTGAGTGATCTTTGTAAATCCTTCAATTTGAACATCCCCATGGAGGAGGGAGTGAAGACACATCTATATTTATCTGAGTTGATGATAATGAGACAAAACAACTCTTGCTGATTCTTCTCTAGCACCGACTTGATAAACCGAGGATGAAGATTGGCCTCCTGAAACGATATTACAGGGGCATGGAATCCCGGATATCCAATAGCTTTACCTGCCTAGTTATTAATCCAGAAGAGAATCTTACCCTCCCCAATTATCCATTGTGATTTCATCATAAGGTCTGGGATGAGGGAGAAGATCTTGGACCAATGGGGTGAACTGGCTACGAAGGGAGTGGCCCCATTATCATCCTAGGAGCAGGACATGGGTTTTCCCCATAACGTGCATTAATTGAAAGTTTCCCATGCATTTTTAGCGTGCAGGAAGTGAATAGTGTCATCCAGACACTTGATATTGATCCCTCCATCGAGTATAGGTCTTGACATTATATCCCATGAGACCCAGTTTCTCTTCCCCTCACACTGCGCGTCCCAAATAAACTGTGCAAGCACATTGTCAATGGTTTTGATAACCACATGCGGCACGAGGGTAGAGGCCAAGGCATGAACTGTCATGGCAGTCAATACACTGTTATCTAGGGAAATCTGGCAACCAAAGGATAAGAATTGGTTTTTCCAGTTAAGGATGTGGCCCGTGATCTTACTTACAACATGGTTAACGTCTCGGATACACATACTGGCCAAAGAAATTGGGGTACCAAGGTACTCCGTAGGAAACGTGCTTCTCTGCATTCCTAATCTGTTTCACAGGACCACAACCCGACTAATAGTGAATTTCTTTGATTTGTAAAAGTTACTCTTTCCATTTTTAATGAACTGGACACTTTAGTGGAAATATTCCTCAAGCACCCTGTTGAGACCGCCCAAGGATTTTTTGCCTGAATTTGTGAAGATAATTGTTTCATCTGCAAACATAAGATGGGAGATGGAGGGGCGGTTCAGTTTCCTACGGTAGGGGAGAATCTCTCCATTGGCCATGACTCTGTTGATCATGAGGCTGAGAGTTTCAGGCACAAGAATAAAGATGCTTTGGGAGATGGGGTCGCCCTGCCGTAGCCCTCTCGTCACCTTGAAGAAGCCATGAGTTTTCCCCATAAATGATACCGCCAACCATGAGGAACTGTAGAATTTGAAAATAAGGTCGCAGACCCAAGTAGAGAAACCCATTATAGAAAGTACATTATTGATGAAACACCATTCAGTTATATCATACACCTTTTTCATATCGATCTTGATGTCATTATTTGAACCATGAGCCTTGGTATTTAATTCCCTCATCATTTCCATGGAATGTGCAATCGCACCTTGGATTGAACGACCTTTAACAAAGCCATGTTGTTTGAGGGAGGTCCATTGAGGGAGAAGCATGGACAACCTCCCATTAATGATTCTAGACAAAATTTTGTATAGAAAATTACACATACTCACTGGTTTGTAGTGTGAGATGGAGGAGGGGTCCTTGACCTTAGGGATGAGTACAAGGTTTGTAGCACATGAAACCCTCGGTAAGCTTCCACCATGAAATAAGTCATGCAATGTTGTGATGATATCCCCCTTTACCACCTCCCAGGATCCCCTATAGAACAAGCCAGGAAAGCAGTTCGGGCTAGGTGTGCTCTCGGGATTCAAGCTCAACATAGCTGCATGGATCTCTGCATCATTCGGTTCCCCTTCCAGAAGTTCAATATCCTGGTCCAAGACCTTACTAGGAATCACCCCCAAAATTATTCTCCTCTGACCAGGTAACCATTTGTCCTGTTCAATTTCAGGCTAGCCAGGAGATTCTTGAAGAATGTATAAGCCATACCTCCAACAACCTCTTTATCATCAGTATATGTTCCATCATCCAGAGCAATATTTGGATTGATCAGATGACTCTTATCCTTGATACATGCATGGAAGTACGAAGTGTTTTTGTCCCCTTCAGGGATCCATTTTAACATCGACCACTCCCTAGCCTTTCGCTCCTATGAAAGTAGAAAATCAGCCAAGATTCTCTTTTTATATGATAGTTCACCAAAGAGCAGGTCATCCCAATTTTTCTCCAGACTAATTTTCAACCACTCAATATCACAGCTAAGATCATCCATGTCCTGATCTGGTGAAGGTAGGTTCCCAGCCCACCGTGGGAGATCCTTTTTGATCCTATGTATCTTATTTTGGAGATCCACCCTTGTGGTACCCTGGGTCGGCCTTCCCCAACTCTCCCTGACCATCTCTTGATAACTCGAATTGCCGACCCACTGACCAGCATGCTTGAATCTTCCCTGAGAAACCTGCCTAGGGGACAAAGAGAGCAAGAGCAGGGAGTGGTCAGAAATACCTCGGACTATGTGGCTCACCATGGCATTCTGGAACATGGTGATGGCATGGATGTTTGCAAGACACCGGTCCAGACGGCTCCAACAACATCTTCTTCCCCTTTGGTTGTTACACCAAGTGAAACAGTTACCAGAATACCGCATGTCCATGAGGCCTTTCCCAGCCATAAACTGGAAAAAATCCAAGCTGGCCTGTCGGGGATACTCCCCTCTACCTTTATTCTCCCCAAGCTCAGTGATGACATTTAAATCTCCCCCAAGGATCCACGGAAGGTCCCCTGGGTCGAATCCGCTAAGGTTATGCCAGAGCTCTACTCTCCTATGAGGGTCGTAGCTGCCGTAGATAAAAGACATAAAAAGGGTACTCATACCATCAGTGACCGTAGTCGTGATGTTTTGGTTTCCCTCCTAGATCAAGGATACCGAGGAATCCTTCAACCAGATATCCTATATGTGCATGTTGGTTGGGTCCTCATGCATAGAAGCATGCATTCTGATTCTTTTCATAAAATCTCTGATTTTAGCAGGGTTCTGTTTGTGTTCCAGGATGACAGAAAGATTTTTCCTTATATTTCATAGTCTCTGAGGCTATTTAATTTGTTTTAACCCACACCACTAAGCCACAGGATATCCATATCAGTACTAGTATCATTGAGAAGAAGGTGTACCGGTATTGACCCCAGGAACATAGGACTCTTTTATGACCGGGGATGAGCACTCCTGAGACTGCATTTGCCTTAGCCGGAGCCTAGTACAGATTCCCGGACTCATGATGAATAGTTCTGAAGAGGGCGAATGAAGGAGATAGAGAATTTTGGGTGCATTCCCTCACACCTCACTTGGAGGGGACCAGATCATGGTCTTGTGCTTTCCACACAGGCGGGGTATAAGAGGACCCCGGTCTCCATCCTAGCCGGGGGGATCACACCCCCTTGGCCCCTCCTCCCATCAGCAAGGGGGTGCTTCAATCAACCTGAGAACCCAGCTGAAGATGTATCTCAACTCCCAAGCGCCAAAGTGGTTGGATCTTGGAAGGAAGGGGAAGACGAGGCTTTAGAGGGGACCCGAGTACGCATTCCAGCAAGGCACCTACAGGGAGCAAACGGGAGGGGCCGAGAAACCGCAAAGCACAGATAGTAATATCTAACTGTGGGCCGCTAGGGAATCCAAGGGGTATAACAAAGCTTGTAGGATTGAACTGAGGAGAGACAAGGGACTCAAAATATGGCAGGGGAGAATCCATATCAATGGCTGCTGAAGGTGAAGACAGATCATGGGAGGCGACGATCTCAGAACCAGATGAAAAACCACCCACCGGGGAGGGAGAAAGGTTGCATGCTTGGTTGCCTCTGGAGGCTTGGCGACAAGTATCCTGACGATGCTTCCTGCAGGCCGGAAATGAGTGGCCCTGGAGGAAGCAGGAAGAGCAGTACCTGGGGAAGACAGGGTACACAATCGCTTGTGACCATTCCACCGAGTCCTTAACTTTCAAGAAGATATGCTTCAGAACCAGAAGTGCTAGGTCCAACTCCACACAAAACCGAGCCACCAGAGTGTCCTCGTCAATGCGGGTATGATCAGCAATACATATAAAGCCTCCCAGGGAGTCTCCTATGGCTTGGAGGAAGGCGACATTCTAGAAGGGGAGAGGGAGTCTAGGCAGGTTGATCCACACCACCATGCGAGAGCTCTCACGCCCTTTGTGGACCTCCAAGGACCATTGAACTAGGTTGAAACGCCATCGACCCTAGAACCTAGGAGCATGAAACCATGCCTTGACTAAATCCTCCTCCGAAGCCATGGCCAGACAGAACGAGTGCTTGTGGATGGCTGAGATGCGAGACGTGGATTGCAATCCCAGTAGTCCACGAACCGCTTGAAAACCTGGAGAGGGGGATTATCCGTGCCGAAACGTGCCACAAGGGTCCAACAGAGCCTGGAAACAGCATCCTCAAAGGCCTCAGTTGGTATATCGAGCGACAGACGAGCACCCACTCGGGACACCGTGGGGATGAACGACCAAGCGTCTGGGAAGCAGGGAAGATGGGACCCTAGAGGTAGTCCACAAAGTGTTGGGGCGCAGCGGAGGTGCGTGGTACCTCAAACACACAGAAAAGGAAGCAAACAGAGCAACACAAGATTTTTAACGTGGTTCGGTCGTATGACCTACGTCCACGGGAGAAGGGGGATGCTTCTCTATTCCTTTCTCTCCGAATAATCACGGAGGATCAAAACACACAGATCTCACACACCCTTCCCTTCCAAACAATGGGATTTTCATCTCGTTTAAATAGAGGAAGGACACAACAGGGGTTCTCCCGGTTGGTGGGGGAGCTCATCTACCCATGAGTTCCTGCTACCGCTGGCTACCCACCGCGTCGGCTGCCCACCATGAAAGACCTTGCAGCCGCCCGGGTAGGTTCTGCCGACAATGAAGACTCCCAAATAGGGAGTGTCCCCCACAAATCTCCCCCTCACGACAAATTTGGGATAGAATCTTGACCTGCGGTCTCCTTGCAGGTGTTGAAAACTTCATCAGCAAATCGAACACGCTTCTTCACGCCAGATGACGTGGCACTTCCACCATCTTCACTCGAGCTCGGGCTGACTGTGGTCCCCATCAAATGATACAACCCTTGGGACTCCTTCCCAGTAAATATCGCTGCATCCCCACGTGAGACTTCCAATACTCCATCTTCTATGGAAATCTTGAACCCTCTTGCATTGAGCCTACTCAATGATATCAATTTCTGCCTCATCCTCAGAACAAATTTCACGTCAGCCAGTTTACGAATTCCTCCATCGGGCGTCTTCAATTTCACAGTCCCGACTCCTTGAACCTCGCATGTTGACCCATCACCATGTCGCACTAAGTCTCGCACCTTTTGAAAAGTATCAAATGTACCTCTCGTCGTACATATGTGTGTCGAGCTCCCCGAATCCAGAACCCATCCATCTTCCTTTGAATTTTGAGCCCGCTCGTTCTTCCTTCTCAGAAAATGACATTCCCGCTTCACGTGCCCATATCTTTTGCAGTAATGACACTGCACTTCTTCCCGTTCAACTCTCTCATTTGAGTGCATGCTTCCCGTTGTCACGCAGATTTCATCATCTGCTGATAAACCTGTGATGTTCATATCCTCCTCTTCAACTTTCTTCTTCCCAGTAACGTACCGTTTGCGCTCTCCACAGTCACTTTTATAGTGACCCTTCTTCTCACACCAGAAACACGTGATTTCACTCGGATCACGCCCCCTGGATTTTGGCCGCCATTCTTTACGTCCTGACTTTTGATGTCGGCTCCTTCCACGCTGATCATCTCGCATCGCCATGATTTGCTCTCCTGAATGCATCACGGGCCTTCGGAATGCCTCTGAATCTTGAAGCGATGCCATCACATCGTCCAGCTTCAATGTCTCCTTCGCCACGAGCAATGCAGTCACAAGCCAATCAAATGAGCTTGGTAGGGATGATAAAAGCAAAAACTCTTTATCTTCCACTCCAACTTTCACACCGAGCCCCAATAACTGCGCCAGGATCTTGCTGAATTCATTGGTATGATCCAACAAATTCGCTCCCTCGTCCATGCGCAATTGGTACAGTTTCTTCTTCAGGAACAACTTGTTAGTCGGCGACTTCACCATATACCGCTGCTCCAACTTCTTCCAGATCTTCTTCGGTGATGTCTCGTTAAGCACCGTAAATTTTACCTCATTCTCCAGACATAGCCGAATTGTGCTGACGACCCGCCTCTTGAGTTCTTCCCAATCATTTTTACTGGTTGCATCGGGCTTTTCTCCGATCAACGGTCTGATCATTCCCTACTGCACCAAAAGATCCTTCACCGTGATTTGCCACATGCCGAAATTATTTCGACCATCGAACTTCTCGATGTCAAATTTTGGTAGTGCTCCGCCACCAGCCATCGTCGTCGTCGCAAAACGCGATCAGCACCGTCGATATCGCACCCTTTAATTACCACCTGAATGAGTGATAATTTTCAAAAGCTACCCATACGTATGTGTCCGGAACGGTCGAAATAGTCGGAATCGACTCCTGGATCGCCGAAATCGGACACCAATTGACCGAGATATGTTCAAAACACGTTCAACGGTCCAGATCGCTCGCTGACGTGGCGCGCCGGAGCTCTTGTCGGAATCTCGCCGGAATTGTCGCCGGCGGCGTGAACAGTACCGTCTTCTCTGGCACGGGGTTACTGTTCACCCGCGGGTTTGACCGAACTTTGACCGGCCATATTTCCTTCGTTTTAGCTCCGTTATCAACGCCGCTTGCGCCATCGGAATCGTCTCACCGTCCTCTTCACGAATCTGACCTCGGAAAAATTTTCCGACCACTTTCAATTTTCCGGCCACCGGAAAATTTGCCGTCGCCTCACCGGTTCACCTCTGTTCGCTCCGCCTCGCCTCTGATACCACTTGTTGGGGCGCAGCGGAGGTGCGTGGTACCTCAAACACACAGAAAAGGAAGCAAACAGAGCAACACAAGATTTTTAACGTGGTTCGGTTGTATGACCTACGTCCACGGGAGAAGGGGGCTGCTTCTCTATTCCCTTCTCTCCGAAAAATCACTGAGGATCACAACACACAGATCTCACACACCCTTCCCTTCCAAACAATGGGATTTTCATCCCGTTTAAATAGAGGAAGGACAAAACAGGGGTTCTCCCGGTTGGTGGGGGTAGCTCATCTACCCATGAGTTCCTGCTACCGCTGGCTACCCACCGTGTCGGCTGCCCACCATGAAAGACCTTGCAGCCGCCTGGGTAGGTTCTGCCGACAATGAAGACTCCCAAATAGGGAGTGGCCCCCACAGAAATGACATCCCTGAAGGACCGGTCTAAGCGTAGTGCCCCCGAGTGAGGGTCGGGATACGAAGAAGGGATCTCCTCCGGAGGGAGGACCGTCGAAGTGATAATGGTCAAAAAAATTGAAAAACATCCGGCACGCTAGGGGAGTTCTAGGGAGCAGCCTGAGAGAATTCCATTTGTTAACATTAAATTGAATACAATTCCAAAGGTTTATGTATGCCTTTCAAATTTTAATAAACCTTCACTTATGAAACAATAAATTATTCTCAACAATATTCTTAGTCTCTAATGTTATGTAAACCTTTAGCTTGATAACAACATTAACACCCTAGTCCCGCACTGCATGATCTAGTTCTCATGAACATATAAATTACATACATTCTTGATACGAGTAGTAAATTATTTTATGTAACCATATATAAATTCAAAATAAATAAATATTATTAAATTTCATTTATCGAAATAGTCTTGTTTGGTGTAGATATTTAGAGAATTATGACACATTATAAACCAATAAATACCATGACATTTATCTATAACATAAGTTATTTCCAATAAATATAATATATTACCAAATTAAAAAATATGTCATTACCAAATCAAATAAAGTATTAAATTGGTGAGGCCCTTCAAAACATGTCACATATTGTACTTTCATTTAGAACTTTTGAAAATGGAAAAAAATAAGGGGTGATCTCAAACACTATATAATGGAATCCCATAATTGATGCAATCAAGTAATTAACATTCCATTGCTGTTATGGGATGAATTGGTAATCAATATGAGTCCAAAATAAACAAAAAATATTGGAATGATTTATTTATTACAATAACCTAGTGTATGGTTATCCAAAATGTTGATATTATATTCATAGAAGACACAATATCTAACTTTAAAAAACATCAATCAAGGCATTTTTAGGAAATTTTACTTGTCATTGAGATTGTTGTGAAGTCATATTACTAAATTGGGAATGTAAACACTAAATACCAAAAACTATTTTTTTAATTGAGACATTTCAATGCATCAACGCTTTATATAATTCTAGGCCCGACCAATCACCTAATAATATCTGATGCATTCACCATAAGAGTTATAAATACAATTTATACAACTTCATGTGGAACCTTGTACATAATCAAAAATTGGAATATGTATAATGTGAAATATGGATATCAAATACAACATCATCTTCCATTTTTATTAATTAATCATCATAAATGAAATGAATTATCCCCTTGTAAATAAATAGGATTTCAGGATCATTACTCATTTTGTGTAAGAAGATGGATAATTAAACAATAAATAGTCAACCATAAAAAATCATCCATGGTTAAATAATGAAATACATAACATAAACACTATTTCCTTTTTCTGTAGAATTTCATTACTTATATGTGAACATCAACCAATTTTAATTTTTTATGATGTAATGATCAAATTTTACAGATCATTTAGTATATGTTCAAGACAATACATGAAAAAACATGTTCCTAATCTATTCATTTATAATAGGTGGATGGTATTAAAAAAATTTATTCTTAGATAACAAAATGAATCCTAGAAATATGTTGGCATGGATGAAAAATTATTTTTTAAAATGATGCAAAAATGATACCACCCAAAAAGGGACTGTTAATTGTATTATATGGTATTATGAGCTAATCCACTCAATATTTTCACACAAACACACACACACATACATATTAGAGTATAAATAGTAAAATATTAACATTATTAGGGTAAAAACAATTGAAAAAGAAATAGAAAACCTTGGTGTATAAATAAATAGATTTTAGAAATCCATATTAACATTAAAATAAAAAATTATCTTTATTGCCTCTTCCAAAATCCTATATCAGAAGGTGGGGTGAATAAATTTTGATAGATATTTACATTAAAATATTCTCCAATTATGTATCCTTGAAATTTATATGTATTTTTCTATAGGAATCATGGATCCAAAACATTGAATTATGAAATGAAAATTTTGAAAACATGAAACATCCATTATTTAAACCCCACACTGTAAATATAGGGATATAAAATTATTTTTTAAAAAATATTATTTACCAAATGTGTACCAAAAAATACCATATAATAAAATATTCCATATTTAGAATCATTTCGTGGAATAAAAATTCTTGCGATAAATAATTACGACTCAACGACTTGGATTTGAGTTAACAAATATCATTATTATTGGGAAAACTTTATCACTAGACGCTTGACTAAAGTAAAATTTTTGGGTTAGTAACTCCTATCACTACGGGAAAAATGGCTATTTTCGACGGGGGAATTCGCCCGTCGCAAATAACTACTTATTTGCGACTGGTTAGCTTACCCCGTCGCAAAAGAACTAGCGTGGTTTGCGATCCAAATCGCGGGAAAGTTATTTGCGACGGGCGGTAACCGCCCGTCGCAAATAACCTGCGGCGGTAAAATCTATTTGCAACGGGAATATACCCCCATCGCAAATACCGACGGCGGTAAAAGCTATTTGCGACGGGGATATATTCCCGTCGCAAATAGTATGTCGGCAGGTTATTATTTGTGACGGGTCCCGTCGCAAATAACTATTTAACCGTTGACCGTAATAAATGATGGCTAAGGCATTTGCGACGGGTACCGTCGCAAATACTATTATTTGCGACGGGATACCCGTCGCAAAAGGACCCGTCGCAACTAATCTAACCAATAAATACCCCCATCCGTTTTTTTCAATTCATTCTCAAACTCCATCTTCTCCTTCTCTCAAAATTTTATTTCTAGACTTCAGCGTTTCTTAAGTTTAATTTTTTTCTCCGGAGTTGATATTGAAGTTTTCAAGAACGATCAGAGATCAACCTCAGATCAATTTTAAAGGTATTTATTTTCATTTGAATTTATTATTTATCTTAAATTTTTTATTAGTTTCAATTATTCTTAATTAGTTGTAATTTAATTATGTTTACATTGTTTTGTTACTTAATAAATTTAAATTATTAGTATTGTTCATAGTTAATGGTAATTAGAAATAATTAGTAATAAATTTCAATAATTAAGAATAAATGCTAATAATTTGTAATAAATACCAATAATTAGGAATAATTACATTATTACATTATTAGTATATTTTATTATTAATATTAAAATAATATAACTTTTTATATTATATACAATTCTCCTTTCATCTGTGTGTTTTCTGTTTCCACATGTAGTAATTGTATGTGGAGACAGAAAACACACAGATAAAAGAAGAATTGTATATAATATAGAAAATTATATTATTTTAATATTAATAATAAAATATACTAATAATGTTATTATTCCTAATTATTGGTAATTATTCCTAATTATTGATAATTATATGAATAATTACAATAATTAGCAATAATTAAGAATAATTAGTAATAATTAGTAATAATTACCAATAATTAGTAATAATTACCAATAATTAGTAATAATTACCAATAATTAGTAATAATTAGTAATAATTATCAATAATTATCAATAATTAGTAATAATTAGTAATAATTAGTAATAATTACTAATAATTACTAAGAATTACCACTAATTAGTAATAATTAGGAATAATTACCGATAATTAGTAATAATTAGGAATAATTACCGATAATTAGTAATAATTAGGAATAATTAGTAATAATTACCAATAATTAGTAATAATTACCAATATTTAGTAATCATTACCAATAATTATCAATAATTACCGATAATTACCAATAATTACCAATAATTAGGAATAATTACCAATAATTAGGAATAATTATCAATAATTAGTAATAATTAGTAATAATTAAGAATAATTACCAATAATTAGTAATAATTCGTAATAATTACCAATAATTAGCAATAATTAGTAATAATTAGTAATAATTAGTAATAATTACCAATAATTCGTAATAATTAATAATAATTAGTAATAATTACCAATAATTAGTAATAATTAGTAATAATTAGTAATAATTACCAATAATTAGTAATAATTAGTAATAATTAGTAACAATTACCTATAATTAGGAATAATTAACAATAATTAGTAATAATTAGTAATAATTAGGAATAATTACCAATAATTAGTAATAATTAGCAATAATTGCAAATAATTAGTAATAATTAACAATAATTAGTAATAATTAGTAATAATTAGTAATAATTACCAATAATTACCAATAATTACCGATAATTACTAATAATTAGGAATAATTACCAATAATTAGGAATAATTACCAATAATTAGTAATAATTAGTAATAATTACCAATAATTACCAATAATTTCCAATAATTAGTAATAATTAGTAATAATTAGTATTAATTAGGAATAATTACCTATAATTAGTAACAATTAGTAATAATTATCAATAATTAGTAATAATTAGTAATAATTACCAATAATTGACAATAGTTGACAATAATTACCGATAATTACCTATAATTAGGAATAATTACCAATAATTACCAATAATTAGCAATAATTATCAATAATTAGTAATAATTACCAATAATTACCAATAATTACCAATAATTAGTAATAATTACCGATAATTAGGAATAATTACCAATAATTAGTCATAATTACCCATAATTAGTAATAATTACTAATAATTAGGAATAATTATCAATAATTAGGAATAATTACCAATAATTAGTAATAATTAGTAATAATTAGGAATAATTACCATTAATTAGTAATAATTAGTAATAATTACCAATAATTAGTAATAATTAGTAATAATTACCAATAATTACCAATAATTAACAATAATTACCGATAATTACCAATAATTAGGAATAATCACCAATAATTAGTAATAATTACCAATAATTACCAATAATTACCAATAATTACCAATAATTACCGATAATTACCAATAACTACCGATAATTACCAATAATTACCGATAATTACCAATAATTAGGAATAATTACCAATAATTAGGAATAATTACCAATAATTAGTAATAATTAGTAATAATTACCTATAATTACCAATAATTACCGATAATTACCAATAATTACCAATAATTACCGATAATTAGTAATAACTAGTAATAATTAGGAATAATTACCAATAATTAGTAATAATTAGTAATAATTACCAATAATTAGTAATAATTAGTAATAATTACCAATAATTACCAATAATTTCCAATAATTACCGATAATTACTTATAATTAGGAATAATTAGTAATAATTAGGAATAATTACCAATAATTAGGAATAATTACCAATAATTACCAATAATTAGTAATAATTACCAATAATTACCAATAATTACCAATAATTAGTAATAATTACCGATAATTAGGAATAATTACCAATAATTCGTAATAATTACCAATAATTAGTAATAATTACCAATAATTACCAATAATTACCAATAATTAGTAATAATTACCGATAATTAGGAATAATTACCAATAATTAGTAATAATTACCAATAATTAGTAATAATTACCAATAATTAGGAATAATTACCTATAATTAGGAATAATTACCAATAATTAGGAATAATTACCAAAAATTAGTAATAATTAGTAATAATTAGGAATAATTACCAATAATTAGTAATAATTAGGAATAATTACCAAAAATTAGTAATAATTATTAATAATTAGTAATAATTATGAATAATTAGTAATAATTAGTAATAATTAGTAATAATTACCAATAATTAGTAATAATTAGTAATAATTAGTAATAATTAGTAATAATTACCAATAATTCGTAATAATTACCAATAATTATTAATAATTACCAATAATTAGGAATAATTACCAATAATTACCAATAATTACCGATAATTAGTAATAAGTAGTAATAATCAGGAATAATTACCAATAATTAGTAATAATTAGTAACAATTACCAATAATTAGTAATAATTACCAATAATTAGTAATAATTACCAATAATTAGTAATAATTCGTAATAATTAGTAATAATTACCAATAATTAGTAATAATTACCAATAATTTGTAATAATTACCAACAATTACCAACAATTACCGATAATTACCAATAAATAAGAATAATTACCAATAATTAAGAATAATTACCAATAATAAGGAATAATTACCAATAATATTAGTACTATGAAAATAATAAAAAAATTTATATAATATTAAAATTATCAATATTTGTAACAGGTTTCCCTTTATTCTCAACATATTCAATTCTTAAAGGGTCAATTTTTAGGTCTATCTCAATAAAAAGTTTGCGTCAGTCGTGTGTGATGTAAACTCTATAATTATCCTTGCTTGAGTGTTTTTTCTAACAGATTATTCAAAAACAGTAATGCTTTTATATTTTATAGAAAAATATGGAACAACGAGGTCATCAACAATCATTATTAGGTGACCGCATATGGATAAATCAAC
Organism: Viscum album; assembly: GCA_963277665.1. Lineage (NCBI taxonomy): Eukaryota > Viridiplantae > Streptophyta > Magnoliopsida > Santalales > Viscaceae > Viscum > Viscum album. The sequence continues at coordinate 515,508,413 of OY728145.1, forward strand.
GTAGAAATCCAAATGGTTCTGGTTTAAATCCAGTATATGTAGAGGGTGTGGAGACTTTTTTATCATTTGCGGCATGAAATTCAGAATTTGTTTCAGAAGGAAAAATAAAATTCCCTTGTAGAAAATGTGCATTGAGAACGTTTGACACGTTTGACAAAGTGGGGGGACATCTCTTGCGTTTGGGTTTTCAACCAGATTATGTTTTTTGGTATCAACAAGGTGAACGTAGTTCCAGAGAAGGTGATACCAACTTGATTCCGGATCCATCCCGGTTTCAAGATTTAGTACATGATGTTGCAGGTTCATTTGTTCAACATACAGAAACTATGGCTGATATAGCTTAAAATCCTGAGTTGGCACCGTCTGAATTTTATGAGTTGTTGAGGTCTGCTGAGGATGCATTATATCCTGGCTGCAAGATGAGCAAATTAGAAGCAGTTGTAAAATTTATGGCTATCAAATCAGATAACGGAATGTCAAACACCTATTTTGACCAGATATTTTCTTTGCTTAAAACATTGTTACCCGAAGGAAATGTTTTGCCTGCAAATTACTATGAGAGAAGAGGCTGGTTCGAAATTTGGGACTTACTTGTTAGAAGATTCATGCATGTTCAAATGACTGCATTTTGTATTCTGGGGAAAATGAGTTGTTGGATAGTTGTCCCACATGTGGGGAACTTAGATATAAAGAAGGACAACATGGGAAGTCTAGTTTGATTCCTGTAAAACAGTTGAGATATTTTCCGCTTACATCCAGACTTCAGCGTTTATTCATGTCTAAGATTACAACGACAATGATGTCAGGGCATAAAGAGAATATTTCAACCGATAAAAGCTTGAATCATCCAGCCGATGGTGATTCATGGAAAAATTTTGATAGAGTGCATCCATCCTTTGCTTTAGAAGATAGAAATGTTCGACTGGGCCTTTCCACTGATGGTTTCTGTCCGTTCGGATCTTATGGTAGTCAATATTCATGTTGGCCTGTTTTTTTAACTCCGTACAATTTACCTCCATGAATGTTGATGAAGGATCCATATATCTTTTTGACTTTACTAATTCTAGGACATCCGAAGAAAAATATTGATGTTTATTTGAAACCATTGATTGATGAATTAAGTTTATTGTGGAGTGCTGGTGTCAGTACATATGATGTTGCAACGAAAAAAAAATTCATACTGAGAGCAGCATTGATGTGGACAATTAGTGACTTCCCGACATATGGGATGTTATCTGGATGGAGTGCACATGGTCAGAAATCATGTCCTTACTGTATGGGAGAAAAAAAATCATTTATGATCATTCATGGAAAGAAACCTTGTTATTTTGACTATCATCGCAGATTTCTTCCAGCTGATCATACTTTTCGCAGAAACAGATCTCATTTCAGAAAAGGAACTGTTGAAAGGGATGGACCTCCAAAAATGCTATCAGGTTCGGAGTTAAAATTAGTTGTATTTTCACTACCTCCCATCACTTTTGGTCCCACAATAAACCAACAAAAAATTTCTGGTTTTGGGAAAGAACACAATTGGATTAAATGTAGCATATTTTGGGATTTTCCATATTGGTTTGATTTGTTGGTCCGACACATGTTAGATGTCATGCACATTGAGAAGAACTGTTTTGATAATTTGTTTCATACAGTTTTGGATACGCCAGGAAAGAGAAAAGATAATGTAAATGCACGTTTAGATCTTGCCCAAATTTGCAGGCGTCCAGAATTGGAACTGTTTGAGAATGTCAGAACAGAAAGGTTACTGAAACCAAAAGCATCTTATACACTGTCTAAAGAAAACCATTTATTATTTTGTCAGTGGATTGCAGATTTGAGACTTCCAGATGGTTGTGCTTCCAATTTGGGTAGATGTGCAAAGAATGGTCATATTACTGGATTAAAAAGTCATGATTGTCATGTTATAATGGAAAGACTTCTATCCATTGGATTAAGAGGTTTGTTGAATTCTGTGATTTGGGATTCCATAACAGACATGTCTCATTTTTTTTGGGAAATTTGTGTGGCTACAGCAGATTATGATGCACTATGCAAACTTGAAGAAGATTTTGTTGTAAATATATGTGAACTAGAAAAAATATTCCCGCCGTCTTTCTTCGACTCAATGGAACATTTAATGTTACATTTTCCATATGAATCCAAATGTGGTGGTCCAGTACAGTTTCGATGGATGTACCCATTTGAAAGATGCATGCAAAAATTGAAAAGAAAAGTATGTAACAAAGCATTTGTTGAAGGATCTATTGCAGAAGCTTATTTGAAAGAGGAAATATCTTTTTTCTGCTCCCATTATTTTGAATCTGAGTATCCTTCAAAACACAACCGAATGGGACGGAACGAGAGGAATATTGATGAAATCGACAATCAATTATCTGTTTTCAACCAGCGAGAGCTTGGTTTTGGTGGAGTTTATGAACACTGGCTTTCAGATGATGAACATCACAGAGCTCATACGTATGTTCTGCTCAATTGTGAAGAGATGACATCAATTGTACTGAAAGTGTTTATATCACTTATTCTATCATTTATGTTACATTAAATAACTTTGGTTTTTCTAGGTTGTATGATAATAATATCAAGAAAAAAATTCCACAAATTACAGCAGGTGCTCTCGAAGAATGCTGACTGAAAAATTTCTCTTAGTGGTTTCAAAAACTGGTAACATAAATTCTTTATCGTTTAGAAACTCATTCAATGTATAGTTTACTATATTGATAATTATTTCACAACTTTTCAGGTGTCTCGACACGATTATAAAATTGACAAACGGCTGTGTATATTGAGTAACCCACCTTCCAAATTTGTTAAAACTTATAATGCATATGTGGTGAATGGATTTCGATTTCACACACATGCATATGGGGAATCGAAAAAAACAATGAACAGTGGAGTTAGCTTGAGAGGATCTCATCATCGAGAAAATGAAGTTGACTTTTATGGAATACTTGATGAAATCATTGAACTCTGTTATCTTGGACAACATTACATAACCATGTTCAAATGTATGTGGTTGGATACAGAGAGAGCCGTGCGTGTTCATCCGACTCATGGAATCATCGATATTAAATGTAAAAGTGTTCTCGCAGAAAATGAACCATTCTTATTGGATCAACATGCACATCAAGTTTATTACACAAAGTACTGTGCTACATCAAGAGACTTGACTGATTGGTGGAGTTTAATAAAAATCAAAATAGGAGACAATCAGTTTAGTCAAAGTGAATGTGCTTTCACTGATGTGCAAAGAATTGAAGTTTTTCAAGAGAGTCATCAAAATCAATCTTTTTTACAAAGAGACATGAGTATCGATGAAGACACCCCACATTTAAGAGTCGGTGATGACGATGATGTTAATGATGTCACATATGAATTTGAAATGGTAAGAGATGAAGCAACTGGAACTCGAATGGATATCGATGATGTTGAGGAGGAATATGAAGATGACATTGACATATATGAAGATGATGATGAAGATAAATAGTGATAGAATTCCATGGTAGTTATATACAATCATAATATATATATATAATAGTAATTATCAATTATTTGTTAACAACATTAACATTTTCGGTTTCAGATGGACGACGAGACATTTCGTGAGTTGGCGGATGCTGACCTGCATTTCGATGCGGATGAGTTGCTGGCAGATGACCTTCAGCCTGCAGGCACTCCAGGGAGTACGCGGAGGGGGCACGGTCTTGCACGATTGATGATTCCTGACCCCGTCCCCGAGCGACGTCCACGTCTTGGGTTTAATCCATGCACACAGAGGTGTGATAAATTAAAATAATTTATTAATAATTTATTATTTTTATTTGTGAATTATAATTCTATTATTATATTAATTAAAATAATTTATTAATAATTTATTATTTTTTATTTTTGAATTATAATTAGATTATTATTATATTAATTAAAATAATTTATTAATTTTTTTTTTATTTTTTTTTAGTATTTGCGACGGGATACTATGCCCGTCGAAAATAGTATTATTATTATATCCATTAAAATAATTTAATAATAGTTTTTTTTAAAAAGCAATTGCGACAGGGCCCGTCGCAAGTACTATTTGCGACGGGCCCGTCGCAAATAACTGTTGCGACGGGGCCCGTCGCAATTACTTTTTTTAAAAGCTTTTACAAATATACGGAGTATTATTTGCGATGGGAAGGATCCCTATCGCAAATAATAGCTTCAGCGATGGGCCCATCTCAAATAATTGTTGTTGCGACGGCGTTTTCCGCAACGGGCGATTTGCGACGGGATCCCGTCGCAAATGACCCGTCGCAAATACCCATTTTTCCCGTAGTGTATGAAATAAAAAGTGTTTGATAAAACCACATATACAGGTAGTGAATTAACTATTTGAAGAATATATGGTGCATAACATGTATTATTTCTCAATGAATTAGGATTGAGACTATGAAAAATATTAGGGCTTGAGTAACACATAATTAAAATCTATTGATTGTGGGGGTTTGTAAATGAACCAAAATACCATAATAAAAATACAATTCATGATATAAAATCTAAAATTGGTGGTATATATACAAAATATTTGAAATAAGTAGTATAATATCAAACATGTATCAAATATAAGAATTTGTGATGAAAACAATTTTCTTTATTACTACTATTAATGTACATATTTAAAATCTAATATCACAATAATAGATATCATAATAACATTATTTAGAAAAATGATCATATAAAATTTCATTAATATTTATCATAAATATACATTCCATATATGTATTCTTCTGATTTCCCACTTCTTGTGTTTATGGTCTTAATCATTTGTACTAGTTTCGTAACAATGACATCAGTTTTAATTAAACTTCTAAATATCATCATTAATAGGAAATTATTGATACTAATAGTTATATATATTTATTATTTATTATGATACAAAATATTTTCATGAGACATTTAGTCTGCATCCTTGTAAAAGGATATTATATAAATCATGTTTGAGTGATTATTAACAAGAAATATTTTCTCATAATAAGTTAATTAAATATTGACAAAAACATATCCATAAAAAATAAATCATTATATAATAATTTATATAATATTATACTAGTTATTATAATCATATAGTCATTCAAGATATAATTTAATTGAATTGTTCATGTAGGCGATAAAACATACCAATACATGAACAAGTCCAGTTTTAATGACTAATTATATGATGGTTTTATTATAAAATAATTACAAAAAGGTATAATGATATTATTAATATTTTATTATTATGATATATAATATTTGTTTTTATTTTTCAGAAGTATCAGAGACTATAAAAATATTACAAAATTTGAAAAAAAAATTATCCTCTCAGTACACTTATCTTAAATAAATAAATTAATGATGATCATATGATTATTATATCATTACTATGTTCTCCAATTTGACAAAAAAAATAAATTTATTTAAAATATCATATTTATCCTTCATTGTATCTATATATCCATCATTTTAAGGTGGTGAAGGAAAATGAAATACATTATTCCATTTTGGTAGTGGTCTGCACAACAAAAAAACAACAATTTTTTACCTTAATGTATGTGTTATATTAATAATAAATTATAATTAAACTAATATATATATATATATATAATATAGTTGATGTAACAAAATTATATTATTATATCTATAATAAATTTTTATGATGATAATTAATAAAAAAGGCAATTTCTTCATAATAAAAATGTATGGGAGTTGGTTTTTCATTCTAAGTATCATTGGAAAATAATGTAATTTTCAAACTAACGGTGACTATTTGATTTTGAATGTGTATGAGGGTTTCTAGAGGAGAAAATTTCATACTTATAAGGTGAAATTATAAGGTAATGTGTGTCTTGATGAGGTGAATATGTTACCCCATTATAACTAAAGGTAAGTGTAGTTTTGGAAATACCTATTGAGTTTCAATAAGTAATATTCCCTATTATAGGTTCAAAGTCTTCAAAATTTGAATTTTAGATATTAGGGAGATTTTTTTAGACGAACCTAAATCACCCATTCAGAAATAAAATTTTCTTTTATTTTTGAATTACCTATTATTGAAATACCTTTTACCAATTTAAATTTTATCAGGGTAACTAATTTTCCCATATTGTAAAGAATATTAATTGGGAAATTTATCACTTATTTAATTTTTTTAAAATTTTTATTAAAAATTTATAAACAACATTATAAAATAAAACATATATAGTTATAAACATTTATTTTTAATACATAGACACATAAATATGCAAAACCAGTCTGAGAGAGATAATATTTTTATGCATTGATTTATTATATTAGGGGAAATTAGACTAAATATTAAATATATTCAAATAAATTTAAATAATTTATGACAAATAAATTATTTGAGGCTTTTATGTAATTAAAAAATGTAATATCACTTGTAAAATACACGATTCAATGAAAATATTTAAAATTATTTTTCATAGTATTGAGAAATTGAAATTGGTTATAAAAGTTTTATCTATATGTTTTATAAGTTTAGAGAATATTTTAAATTGAATAATGTTTTCCCAAAAAATTTTATTTGATTACGTAAAATTTTATATAAATTTTTATGTCACCGTTACATAATGATAATGTTATGCAAATTTCAATTTTTATGAAAATCAAATTTCCGACTAAAAATGAATATAATATTAAAAGAAAAAAATAATACTATGTAAATTATGATTAGATAAAATGAATAATGGATTTAATTTGATTTTAAATTTTATATCCAATTTTTATAAATTTATTTTTCCTAATAATAATAGAAAATACAATTAAAAACATTTATTAATTGTAAAATGAGTCATCAAAATACTGACAATAATTTTCCTTATTTCATATCATCTACCTAATAAATTTTTGTCAACCATTTATTAATATCCAAAATAATGTATCTTTAATAATAATTTCCTTGAAGAATGAATTCATGTCTCATAAAAGATAATTTTTTTCAAAATCTTAATTCTAAATATTAAAAGACATAATTACCCAATTTAGGTTAACTAATGGACTGCATTCATACTTATATTAACTTTATTTTATAAATTTATATAATTCCTTCATATATATTTATAATTCATTCATACTAATTTAATGAATAATTGTTTTTAATAGACCTAAATAAATATTTAATTTTAATGTAATTATGTCATGGTTTTAGATATGTTTCGTATTACATGTAGAGAAATATATTGAAAAATTGAATTATTTAATGGTAAAGGATCATAGAACACTATGAAAGGGGAGGGGTTATTAAGGGTCTAAACATTTTCTTTAAATAGTATATATCTTCTACCCACACTACTAGGAACCTATTAAATGTTTTTAATCGAATCATGCAATTATCAAACAACCAGATGAAAAAAATGAAACAAAACTCAATAGTTTTACTTCATTCACCACAATGGGATACTAAAATGACCATATGCTGATATTTTATTGTTGAAACCAAAATGATCTATGATTCACAAGGAATTTTGAATAACAATTTTCACTCATTGTCACTCCATTTCAGGAAAACTTCATTTTCAAGTCTATTAGTGATATAAAACATCCTCTTTCATATAACTTTTTCCAAGTCCCTCTTGCCCACTATGTTGGGTGAAGTCGTACTAATTTTATTGACATGAAGGATTCATTAATATATTTGGAATATAAGACTTTCTCCTAGACTAGAATGAATCTCTACTTTCACCACATCCCAAAATTGATTCACTTGAAAACACATTTTTCCAAAATCGTATGTTTAACACAACATTTCAAAAATATATTATCCTTTGTAAACCCACATTTTATTTCATATTTATTAAAGCCTTCTCAGACCTATAACCTTTTGGAAGGAACCTAATATTTGTAATGCTACTAGACATCATGAAACCCACAATATTTTGAAACTATCAATCTTTATGAAAATCACTTTATAAAAATTTATAAGTTTCAAATAGTTATTGTCCATACTTTTGAAAAATATTTTTTTAATAAAAAGTTTTAATTTTTTAAAAACCAATACCTTCCTGAAGAAAATTCACAAAATCATTACCTTTCACCCTTTTCCAAATTATATCCCCCATTAAAATGTAATTTGGATCAACAATATATATAAAATTTCTCTTTTGGGGAGGACATAGTCTCACTAATTATTTTTCATAAACCTATTCATTCATGATCGTGAGGCTCATTTTCTTCATGAAACATAAGTAAAATTATTTCATTTATAAACCTTATCATAATCATGTATATTACTACTTTCCCACTATGAATCATATATTCATTGATAAACCACTTTCATGGATCTTCAATCTATCATGAAGATAGATGATAAATTTCATTCAAAATATCCATATCATTTAAAAACATTAATCATCACAAAATCTATGACATTACCATATTGTTCATTTTTCAGTCTAAAAAATACGAATTTCATTAATCATTTCACATCTTTCGTATTTTTATCAGTATAAAATTATAAATAAATGGGAAATTATTCCACAAAAAATAGGTATGCACCTATGTTATAAGATCACTTGGTACAAACAATCCATGATTAATACATTGTGGGTTGATAATAAACACAAAAAAAAAATACATTTCTAGATGTATAAAACCTTGTTTCCTATAAAAGATAATCATATATTACAATTTCTTTGGGTATTAAGAAAATAAATATTATTAAGATTGAAATCATATTTACTATTTTGGAGAAATTTTATAGAATTTAATGATGTGTATACCAGAAAAAAATTATGTTAAACTAATTGTAAAACTCATTGAGTAAACAAAAGAATATTTGAATGTATTAGAATTATGTTTATCTATAAGGTTTAATGTTGAAGAACCATATATATAAATCATAAACAAGAATAAATAATATTTAATTGATTCTAAAGGATACTAAGGAGGATGAACATGGGTAATGAATTAGTGGTTTCACAATTTGTACCCAAAGATAAGAGGAGAGTCTTCGTGGATGATACCTAATGTTCTAGGGGAATAATGATGAAATATGAATGAAAATTGTAATAGGTACTCCTCTCCTCATGTATTTTAATGTTTTTGATATTTATTGGAAGAGATATAGGATTAAAGGAGATATTATCTACGGGGTGGTAGTTCTATATGAATTCAATTGATTAAATGGGAAGATAATGTGTATTCATGTCAATGAGAAACATGGGGAAATACGAGTCATAATATTTGAATAATCAAAATGGTATTAGGCTATAAAAAAACTATACTCGTATACTAATCCCTTGTTGACACAACATGTTGTATCATGATTCCACATTCTGTTTCACAGAAAAAAAATTATGATGGAATAATGAATCTCAAATAGTGAAGAGCAAGGAATGATGTTGAATAATTGTAAACATTTTACAAGATTATTTCAATGGTATCTTACTACCCTGAGAGATCAACATTTACGTCAATATAAAATCAACTAAAAAATACATACTAAAAGGATGATTATATATCCTTACAGTATAACTATCATCAATCATAAATTTCATGATTATCTATTTTTATATTAAATACATGGTATCGTCTAATTATTTTATTGGAAACCAAAATCTATTGGATAAATATAACATTTCAAATAATTGGTTCCCCATAATAAGAATTAAGAAAATATATTGTATATTGTTCGATAGTCATTAAAGTGTAGATGGTGATGAAGATTTTGTGATCATAATGTAATGGATATAAAGAGATATTCAAAATGAAGAATATATAAGTATTTAATGTGATTAATAATATATAATGATATATCAAATTTACTACAAAAAAAGTTGTATAACACGATTTAATAGGTGGTATGACTCACACACATATGCAACATTATATTTTTACTAATGGTTTGGTGTTTGTTAATTTTGATAAAAATATGTGATAAAGATTCTAAAAATTTTAAGATACTAGAATTTATTTCAGTAGGTGAATAACATGAATAACATGGAAAATGTTATTTTTGACTATTGTTTCCTACACCATTATTTGACATAGTTGGAATAGAATATTTTTTAATCACTCAATATTCATGTGGTGAAATAAATATCTAAAATATTTAAGTAATTTGTAAGTTTATTTTAATAAAATCATCAAATCATAACCATAACAAATATTGAATTATTATATTTTATTTGTTTTATAGAAATGAAAACTGATATAAACAATTCACTATATTCAATAAATGCAATTATTTGGAGGAAATATACATAATGTAAAAATGTATTTTTTATTTACAACTAATGGTACTATCATATAATTATAAATACATAGAATGAATATAATCGTGGATGAACCATGTGTTTTGATTTTGAAATAATTTGATTTAAAATCAAAGGAGTAGAGGATTATTTAAATGTAGTTAAAAAAATCTCTATTATTTTTCAAATAGTATTTTCAAATAGTTAAAATGGAAATATTTTTTTAGATGACAACATGTGGTGTCAAATGGGAAGTGAAATTATTTCTTTAGAAAGGTTGAGAAAAATATATATTTTTATATATTTAATGAAGTTAAGGACAATAAATTAACCTTGGTATGTTAGTTGTTGAGTTCATTAAAGAAAAAATTGAATATAGTGATTATTGAAGGGGGAAAAGATTTTTAATGGTAGCATAATAATTTAATTCAAAAATATGAAGATATTGTATGAAAAGTATAAATAATAATGAGATTAACCATGTAATATATCATGTAAAAATGGAAGTGGAGAGGTTCACTCTATCACATCTCATATTGATGTCGATTGAGTTGGAAATAAATGAATAAGAAATTAACAACATAAAACCAATTGTAGAAATCGATTAAAGATTAATTAATTTTATTAATGACATAAAAATAAAAAGTTAGGTAATTTTTCAACCAAATATATCCCTTTTATTAATTTTTTTCGAATATATGGAATAATTAAAAATGGAATATGTGTTAGAAGATTGTAGGGTTGTTAGGACATATGGTTCACATGAAATAACTAGAAGAGAAATTATATTGTTCATCTTACTATCTCTAAATATAAATATTATTATTTTTTTGGAAGAGTTATGTTTAGTGATTAGAAGAATCAATGTTCGAAGAAGTTCACTAATGCACTCAAAAACACGTTGTGGTTCTATTTGGAATGTATTGAATTGAAAAATATGTACGAAAATTGATTGTTCCTCCCCGTGTAGGGATACTATTTAGGTAAGTGTAGTTTTTTTATGATAATGATAATTTTACTAAGAAATTACGTCATTTCCCTATGTATATTTGAATTTAAATTTTACGGATGAATATATATGAAAATGTAATTATGTTTATTTATAAACAATTTAGTCACAACATGTGATAATTGGTCACAATGTAACTAGATTTAGATATCGAAAAAACCAAAACACCTTCATAATGGTAAAAAATATTATTAATATTATTATATAACATGTAAGATATATTCAACCCATTTATATGTTTCATTAACATTAATATATTGATGGAAATTCCATGAGTGTAATTGTTGTGTGAAAATGGATATGTAAAATAATACATAATTTTCTTCACCCTATTAATAAGTTATTCATATCCATATTTCATATAGATAAAAAAATACCAAATCATTATATAAATATTAAAATATAATGCATGTTGATGTCGATTTTGGATGTATTGGATTCTGGAGATACCCATGCAATAGATAAAGTAATGATCCATAATTGGTTTAGAGATAGAGTTGACCACTATGTGACTCATGGATCTCATCATAGATTAATGCCATTCAGTTTATCATAATATATGATCAAAAAAGAAAATTATATTATTATTATACATGTAAAATATAAAAATTTAATGATATTCATTTCAGGGATGTTTGGAATTAGAACGCGAGTCGAGACTATAAATAAAAACCTCAAACCATGATAGGGATATGAGTTAATAAGAAATTCAGATTTTGATGTCATGATTTCCATAAATGATTAAATATATTTTTATAGTGTATCTAGTTATTTACAAAAAAATCATCATAAAAAGGTTACCATTATAGTAAAAGGTTACATTCGGTAAGACCAAATTGTGATGAAGGAAGCCACACCATCAACTGGCGGTTTTCAAATTATTTATAAATTTCCATTGGAATTTAAAATGATGATACTTAGATCAGAATTTGAAGGATTAATTCAGTGTAAGAAATATTTATGTGCCACACTATAGTTATGTGGTACATTAATAATTATCATAGTTAAGTACATAAAGGAGAACCTTCTTGGGAATTTATCTAAAAAGTTATCTTAATGGTTGTTATAATACATTATATAATAGTTATGGAATGAGGGGGAACAAAATATAAAATAAAAAATCATTAAATAATAGATATCCTAATCTTATTTGTCTATTAAAATAAATAAATGTGTATGAGATGATGATTTTTTATCTAGAATATATCAATCATAAAAAACTTTTTATAACAAGATAATTATTGTTTTATAATTATCATCATGTTGAAAGAAGGAGTTTCTTCTATGGTAATTTTGTAGAAAAAATATATTTAGTCCTCAAATAATGTAGTTTATATATTTGGTATTAATGAAGAAGAACATATTTTATTAGAGGTTAAATGTTAATTTAATTATGAGATATCATATAAGTATAAGAACATCATTAATAAATACTGACCATCTTGTTCTTGAACTAGTAACTATGACTAACAAATCTAAAAACTGGAAATTTTTTTTTCTAGGAAGTATGAAAAATTTTGTAATATGAAATACCCTTATGATTAAAAGTGTATAATTATTTTATTGACCTAGGAATCCCTCAAAATTTCTTGATGGGTTGGCTACATGACCTTTGGCACACCTCTTTATTTTCATAATGATACCAAACAACTACAAAGGTGTTTCAGATATACTGAGGAGACTATAAAATATTGCATAGAATTTTAAATATAGTGAAAATAATATCATAGTAGCATAAATATTAGAAACAATATAAATAAAGGTATATTCAACCCTAGAAAGGTAAATTATAAATTTGATCAATCCAAATGATTATAAAATAGTGAAATGATATGATAAATTCAACAAAATTTCATGAGAACAACACTCAAAAAAATTAAATAAATGAAAAGGTATAAGACACCAACATCCATGTTCCTAAGCCCGTCAGAAGTCCCATATCCATAATCAATCCCTAATAGAAAAAATAATCAAAAATATGGTTAATTTCACTTTTCCAAACATATATCTAGGAAATCTTATTGGGTAATAAATAGTGGGGTAAACAAGGAGTGATTATAAATGATAAATCTAAAACCCACGATGTATAAAAAATACAGTCTAAATATATAGTGCATACAATAAAGTAATAATTTAAAAAATTAAATTATCTCAAAAAGTATTCATATTGATACTCAGACTCTATAATGAAACTACATGTTAGCCAAACGTATTTTATATCACTCTTTGAAGAACATTCATATGGCGGAACCTATTATTTTTGGATAGAGAACTCAAAACCCTTTCCAATCCTCAAATACTAGTAAGAATATCTAGTATCATATCTCGAAAAACCCACTGGGAGAAATAAAAATAAATATGCTATACTCTCTTATGTATCCCTAGGAGCACTTCACCAAGGGGTGAATTTCATCTCATCTCATACTGGGCTCCATGAAAATTTCCATGTTGGAGTTTTTATGTATTCTGATGTGCATTACATAATAGATAAATATCAATATATATCACATCAAGTGATGGATTCCCCAAAATTCAAAAGAATCATCGGTGCCATATATCCGGAAGTGGTAATTAAGTCCTTCTGTATCAAGTTAGAAATATCAATAAAAATTAGCAAAATCATACAATTTTTAATTGTTCACATATCACTATGATGGAATATATTGTAAATATATCTAATAAAAATGGAATATATTATATTTTGGTAGAACATTATATGATAGGATGGATGACCACTCTAAAAAATACCCATTTCCATTATAATGAATTACATGCTATGAGAAAATATTTTTTTGAAAAATATCAATTCATTATATCATCAAGGCTAGTATAACTTCATGGGAGCCCTCAATTTCAGTTTTAAGGCCGATTTACCTTATTGGATACAATAAGAATTATAAGAATTTTAAACTCATTTAATGGTGATGTATCAATTTCGGTAGGGCATGTTCATGGTGTGCTAGTGTGATCACACATATTTCATATAGTGAGAGAATAAAGAAATGATAAGGGTGTTATTTTAGACCCCTAACGTAAAATGAAAATTAGGTGATGAAAATACAGTACATACTAGGTAATGTCATATTCTTCATTGATTTTAAAGAAATTATGAAAATTCCAATAGGGAACGTAATAAATGATCAATTGTAATCTATATAACCTATGGTTCTACATATATGAAATCCATTACGATAGGATGGAAGAGAAATAAAGAGGAATAAATATGTCTTTATACATGGAACATTATGATATAATGGAATTATATTCAAATTTAGAGAGTAAGTCTCATAAGTCTCCACTTGAAGATATAAAATTCGAGACTGTTGAGTGATTATCTTGTAATATGAATGCATGTAACTTGGAGATGAGTGTTGAAAATTTGATTTTTATGAAAAAATAAGAGAGTAAATATTGGAGTTTTCTTATGAATCCCTCCTGTTATTTATTCAATGGAAAATCCTTAACCTAAAATTTTAAAAAAAAATATAATTGATTTTATGATTGAAATTCATTTTACATTGTAAAATGTTATTTTACAGTTTTCTCTAAACAATTTACCAACAACATTGATTTATAAGGTCATAACAACACATTTACATCATAAATAATGAATTTAGGACATAATATGATTCATCATTCGTAAAATTACTACTCTTTCGGCTACACATCTTCTATAATAAACCTTAGTTAATCAAGGATTACAATGAAATTTTAAAATAAAACCAAAAGAGATACATATCTAAAAAATATCGGATCTTACAACCTCTCCACTATATAAATACTCATCCTTGATCTATTATAAGAACAATTATTGGGTATCATTGAAAAAATATAGCCACTATCTCAACATATCATATTCCCCCTCGGAGGTAACCTCTTTCACATGCCCCTAATGGAACAACATCATCCTATTGATATTGTCTTCCATTAGAGAATATTTTCATTAATATTCACAATATGAATCATATGATCCCAAAAGGATGTGTTAAATCTAGCTTCATTGAATTAAGGTATACTATTTGAGTTGAGTTAGAACGTTACCTATGATGTTATGACACATGAAACACATCTTCCATGGAATTTTATCCCTATTTGAGTGTCAAAAGATATGCCACTAGACCAACCATTTGAAAAATTTCAAATAAACCAACAAATAGGGGTACTGACATCACCAATTTATTTATAGTGTGTATCCCCATCCTAGGAGAAAACAATAAGAAATTTGGATTTAAAAACCAAAACATTGGTGGTCTTTTCAAAATAGTCAATATAGATTTAAATCATCTATGTGTGGTCACTAAATACATCCTGATAAAGTGAATCTACTCAAACATCACCTACACGCGACTAGGTCCAATGAGCGGTAACTCACATGACACCAACAAGAAAATAAGATAATAACATAAAATTCAAAAAAATCATATAAATAGATCCATGTGGATATATTACTATTTTTTACATATAATAATAATCTATAAGTGACATATGATTTTACAAAAACCCTTAGAAACCGAATACATAGGATCACAAATTATTCTCATGATTTAGAATAATTTATTTTGAAAGTCCCTTAGTGTATGGATGGTTGGATATACTCAAAAATTACCATTTATCATATATCATTTTTAATTCCCTTACGTATATTAGATGTTGAATGCGTACATTAATAATAAATAATGATCCTTAGAACATCATGTAGTTGAAAAATCAATTGTGCCTAGAGACTACCCATATTATTGATGGTGAAGGTATCCCTAATATAAAATATGATAGATACTTTATTTATTCTATCCACCATAACCCCTAATGCTTTATTCAGTTAGTGTGACATGGGTAATGTCCTTATAAAATCCCTTATGAAATCATCCAACAATCATTTTAGAATGTGTAGAGGTTGTAATAGCTCTGGAGGCCTATTATACTCATCCTTAACCTTATGTAAGGTAAATAATTCTTCTATAAGGACTACAATATTATTTTTTATCCAAATAAAAATGTAATTTTTGTGGATATCATGTTATATATATATTAGAGATGGATTTTACAATCGTCTAGAACCATGAAACTCTCTCATTATCTCATCATGAAACCACACTAGAACCCATACATTTCCACAGAAAAGAAGAATGTCACTTCTTCTGATGGAAAATCATAGTAATGGCCCCTAAACATATATGTTTTCTCTATAATCTATTATCTACAAATTAGATAATTATGATGTTTTTATATAATCTAGAAGCATGTTCATAATATATGTTGAATTCAGAGTTACCCATCCACATGAATCCATAACATCCTGACTCATGTCAACAAGGGGTGTCATCTCTAGTAACTCATCACATGACTCCCTTATTGCCTATATATTTTTCTTCTAGCTCAAAAAATTAATAATTACATTTCCTTTATCTAGTGGGTATGCCATCTCAAAATGGAATGAATATAGGTACATGAACATTCACTCTGCCAAAGATTCAATTCTCACTAACAAAAGAAATACTTCAGTCTCTTATGGATTGAGTACACTAAAAAAAATTCCCAAAAAAGTTAGTGTCTCTATAATCTCATTTGTTGTACCACCAAAACTATCTCTATATTATGATTAGAAATTTTATTCTCATGAAATATTACCTGTCTTGATCTATATGTAACAACAAGTTCCACATTCTATAAAAATTCTCCAGGAACAATTATGTATTCATCAAAAACAAAATAGTATTATAAATATATGGTGGGGGAAATATAAGAATTTGTGTTTAATATATACATCCATTTATCTCTACAAAATCGCTCTCATAAGCATCTGGCCAATTTAATTTTACCCATTTCCTCGTCAGTCCATACATTGTTTCTACCAAATGGGACAAGTACTAGATGAAACATAGAAAATATCACAGTAAACCTAGAAATATCCTAATATAAAATATATTGTGTATCTCCCATGATACTATTTATACAAAATTATATGTGTATAATTAAATTGTACCCTTTGATATAATATAACCCAATATGTTCACTCTATCAATATATAATATGTATTTGTATACCATGACATAAAGATTATGGTTTCTATATGTACTGATAATGATGTCTAGATACTAGTTATTTTTATATGAATACTAGGTCTGCAATAATATGTCCAGGTAAAAAACTTGATAAAATATATAGAAATGGTGGGAATATTAGATTCTTGACAACGATGAATATTGGTAGTTCATTACTTTTATCAAAATACTTCACAAAAAAACTCGTAAAAACCATAAATGCTTGTAAATGTGGTCTGGGTTGTCTAATGGTATCCTAAAAAACTATTGGTATCCGGAAAAAAATTGAACATGGAGTTAACCATGGAACCTATCATCATTACAAAGTGATCCTCGATTCTTAGAAGGGTATCTTTTGTTTTTAAGAATAATTTGGTTCAATATCAAGTAATTTACATATAATTACAATGTTAAGTCATCCTTATTAGTGAATATAACATTATAACCCCATAGAGATTTACAGGTACATTATAATTTCTGTTCTTTTATATAAACAATCTATAATTTCAACTCTTGAAACTCAACCTATTCCATTGTGTAAGGAATAATATAGATTGTTTTAACTCCATGCTCCAACTCAATTATGACCTCAATCTCTCAATCATGTACTCTACTGACGAAGTTTTTAGGAAACACTTCTTGAAAATGGTTCATATAAAGAGGGAAATTATCCTAATGAATTATATAATCTTTTTGAAAAATGATTTTTTCATGAACCCTGAGAAGATTTAACATACACTAATTTTTTCATGCACGACCATCCAGAAGATCCCACTCACCCCACTAAGCATAGATTCTTCATTATAATAATTGAAAGGCATACCTACTATGTTAAGAATCAAAATGAGAATGATTCAATGTAGAAAATCCATACAATGTATCAAATAATAGTCTATAATTTCTTACACAAAACATTCCCATAGGAAAAAGAAGACATTATCCTCAAGATAAAAGTCCTTGCATCAATTTATATTATTTTTATATACTCTAATTAGTGAATCAATAGAAACAATACAATCTAGTACATATAAAAAATCCCATAACTATTGTGAATCTTAAATATAAATAGAAATGTATTGGTCTGATTTCAAATTAAATGTAGGTAAGAGTAGATATTATAATATTAATATCTCTAGTGGTAGAAGGTCATACATCCTCACTATTTAGAGTATACAACATTGCATGACATAACTTTTATATCTACGGTATTCTCTATTTGGAGTCCCTTGCGTTGTTCCCTATTCCAGATACTATAAATTTTATACTAGTGTACCTCATCCAATACATTAGTGTAAATTTCTGGTTTAATTCAATATATTTATCTGGAAGGGTTAGTAGATTCCCTCCTAGAATTTTGTTCATGTCATGATCCATTTCTAATGTTTTGATGATACAATAATATATAAAACAATAGAGATAACCAAAACTACTAAAAATAGAATTACGTGCTCGTGTAAGAATAGTAATACCTCTTGTGTTTACATTTACCACCCTAAAATCACTCTAACATGTTATGATTCAGGGATAGATTCCCACTAATTTGGAAGATATTACCACTACTATCCTGATAGTAACTTCCATAGCTGCACCAATTTATACTATAATAAGTTTTCTTGTATTTGATTAATGAAATTTATTTACAACAGTAAGTGATTATATAATATTTTAAAGTGAAGTGATCTTTATTTATCATATCCTCAGTAATTTATAGGTTAAATATGTTCACCTAGATCTTTATCCCATAAAAAATTCCATCATAGAAATGATTCACCATCGATGCCTCATATATTACTAAAGATATTTAAAAATGATTCAAGTTAGTGAATCATCTTTCATAGTTCAACACTGACATATCACATTGAGTCAGGTTCATAAACACCTGATACAAATCATCCCTCAATATCTCTAGATATAAGATTCCCATGATGTATGCCTCAACGTCCTGTGATGTTATCTCCTATAGTTGATCAACTCTCTCCACAATATACACTATGTTTGGTATTTTCCTCATAACATGTAGGAATAATGTATCAAATTTATATCCATGAGTGTATAAAGGTTCATGAATATCTTCATCACTAACTCAATATAAAAATAAGCAGCATGGAAGTGTCGTACCCTAATAAACTCTAATGGTTGTTGCAACTAAAAACTCTCATTTCAACTCAAAAATCAATTAAACATTGTTCACAATATCCCTCACTGTTTATTTAATAACCATTATGAAGATATCATGTATCTTATCATCAATATAATTCACCATAGCTACAGGTTGGTTGAGGTCATCTATTTAAAGGTCATTCTAATTTATATTCTCCTAATGCTCGATTTATATATTATTATGAGTTATTTTCTCTTCAAAGACCTATGTATGGTAGAGATTATTCCATCAACACTATTCATAGTAGACTATATAAAATTTATCTACATGTCCCCACTACCATGGTATCTAGTCATACCCTCTTGTGATGTTCCCTCAAACTGATAGTACCACTTCTAAATTTTTATACCTTGTCCCCTACTATTTCATAAATGTCCACCTGAATTCTAGCTACATATCATCTAATGGGTAGTTTTATCCAGTTGATGTTCTATTTAATGTCATGATCCCATTAAATTTTTATATTCCTATAGATAACTAAAGAAATTCTGGATATGATAAAAACTACTAAAAAATTAAATTTCCGTAGTGGAGTATGAACAATAATGTCACTTGTGAACAATTTTACCACACCGAATCAACACTAGAGGTATATAATTTTGAGATTGATACCTACTCCCTTAGTTTCTCATCTTGCTACTATCTTTATAGTATCATTCATTTTAGAACCTTATGCTACAAAAAGTTTATTTCCCATATTTATTTTATGAATCATCATTCGACCACTCAAGACCTCTCTTATATTTCCTTCCATAAAGACTTCAGGGATTAACACAACCAGAAATCAGACCAGGTAAAATACATTCAGCTTTGAATTTTTTTCATAAATAATCCCATTCTACAAATATTTCACCTATTTAATATCATATAGTTCTAATTATGTAGACAAAAACTATTTAGTGATGTATCTACCATAGTTAAACTATAACATGTCCCCTGTGTCAAGTGAAAGGACTCACAATCCCTATAATCCCTTAGCTTATCTAGATATTTTGGACTAAGAAACATCCCCTAAAATTATACAAATGACATCTCTTAATGTTAATAAAAATTCTCCACATTTTCTGAAGAATATTTTACTATAACTTATAACATTTAGGAAGAAGGATTATCCTTTCTATCAATAGGTATTTGTAGGTACTTGAAGATCATCTTGACTAACTCAATCTTCAACTAAGATACATAGGGGAATCACTCTTCAACTAACATTGGATATAATATGATTATAAATCCATTATTAACTCATAAATTTATGTTATGATGTGAATAATATCCCTCTCCATTGATTTCATGACCCTTAGGATGCAATCACATAGATATATGTTTGTTAGATACCCTATATTTATAGGATGTTCCCAGATAGCATTGTTCTGAGCATGCTAATTTTCACTCTTCAGATGCTCAATTCATGGATTTAAGAGTAATTTTGTCTATAAATACCAATTTAGCCCTCAGAATATAGGAATAAGTGAAGACTTAACTAAACAATTGAAAATAATATATGACCACTAGCTTAATATCGCTCTGATAATCACTTATTATGTGACTTTTGATAGCATAAAAATTATTTTTATTTGGTATATCACCATTTTATTGTCAGGTATACGAATGGAAAATATGTCACATGAAATAAATATATACCTAGAATAAAAAATAAATGACTTAATATATATCTATTTTCTTATCACTATGTATACATAAACATAACATGTAAAATTGTCCCATGATTAAAATAACTATAAAAACAACACACAAATCATCTAAATCACCCATGGTTTTATAATTTCACAACTTAAATAATTGAACAAAATGAAAAAATTTAATTCTCTTGGTACTAATATCCCCCCCCACACAAACAACGGTTAGTTACTCCAATAAATGTTATCATTTCCATGATTCGACACATCCTAGTTAGATTTTTAATTTTAAAAATTAGTGAATAATTTGTAAAGATACATGAGATCTGATAAGACAATATAATGTCCCCGAATCAATACCCCCTCATGAAACTGAGACAAGACGACTATGTGACCTCAGGGACACCTCCTCATATTCCTTATGTTTTCAACAATATGTGAGTGTGTTTGAGATAGAGTAGGGAATCTATATTACCTAATACAGGATTGAAAACATATTCTTAATAATATCATAGTAGCATAAATAAGAATAAAAATCTAAATAAATCATCATGAAGCCATCATGATAAATTCTAACACATGTAAATACATAAAAATAATAGAATCATTATCTGAAAATATTTATTTAACATAGTTCCACGTGAATTTATGAAAAAATGAATGAAAAAAAGGAAAATGACTAAAAAAGAACCACTCCCATCCTCCATGTGTGTCCCATCTCCAAAAACTAACATATCGAGTAAGAAAAAATCAACAATAGGGTCCATTTCCCTTATATGTACTTGTATCTATCAAATAATCCTTGATATCAAAATAAATATATAAAATGGATATTATTATAACTATTTAGGTTGACACCCATGGCACTTAAATAATCCCATCATATTATATAGTGTAATTATTAAATAGATAAAAATATGTTTTAATTTTCTCAATTAAAAAATATTAAAATAAATTTGTTAACAACTGGGATCCGAGATAAATTCACGAGTCCTTCAAACATACTTTACCTCCATAAAAAAATATATTTCATGATTTATATCATACATTATTAGGACAGACCACCTAAACCACTAGCTGATCATCCTTTCTTAGAATGAAACACCAGTATCATGTCCCATGCCACCCACTTGTCACCATGTGAATCCTCCTGATGATGTTTCTTATAACTTTCCATGGCACACGTCTTCTGGGGTCAAATATCATACCATCTTAAACATGGAAACATGAGAAATATAACATTGATGTCTCTTACTCATTCCCATATGCATGTCACATAGGGGAACCATATATTATCCCAAATCATGTACAGGAAAATCCATTTAATTAGGGTGAATCGTTGGTTCCAAATCATGAGAGTAAACAACAAATTCCTTAGGCATTTTTTCAGAAAAATAAATTAAATGTGTCAAAACAAAAAAATTTATCGCAATTCACATATCATTTTGTGTGGATAAATTATACATTTATAAAATAATAATCAATTTTTCCTCTTTTGGCATACCATCATGTTCCAGGAATAATCACCACTTTCAACACATGCCACACTACCATTCCAAAGAATTACATGGTATCCCAAAATTTTGTGGAATTTTTTTTAATGTAATTATAGGTTCCTATTAAAGATCCCTTCACAGAATGATAGAATCCTGGTCCCAATTCCAAAGGACCAGCAAGAAAAAATAAGATATATAACCTAGTGAATTGCATTAGACAGTGAGTTATCCATTTAGTAAGGTCACATAGATTTTTCATTGGATATATCACAATTATTTCAAATAATAGATAGAATATATAGATGAATCAGTAGTTGATTTAGACCAGTAACCTCAAAAGTAGAGTCGATGATGACAATTCATCATAGATGATGATGTTTTGGGTTCCTTATTATATTCAACATAATAAAAAAACTCCAACCATGAATGAAGAATCATGATACGAGTTACGATGTAAAATATAGGGATCTCCTAATTGAATAAATAATGTGATAAGATGGAAGATAAATACCAAGGATTTAGATAATTACATGTTCTAGAACATGATGTTCAAATTGTATGATATTTTGGTTCAATGGGGGATTCTCAAAAGTTTCCATTGGATATACTCAAATTCAAGAGAGAGGAGGGAATATTTCAACATTAAAAAACATTAAACTTGACATTGGGGGGATTAAAATCTAATGATGATGGATAATTTAGTATTTATATTGGGTATTTAGTTCTAGAAACACTCAATTACAACATTAATAAAAAAACATATTGCCTAAATAAAAACACGGTAAAACAAATTCAATTCTAGAAATCCATTTTACTTCATAAATTTTATTTTTACTGCTTTCCATGATGAATTTATGGAATAATTTTTTATAGATTCATCTTAATTAATTTACATAATAAATAGGGATAATAGGTTTTAAATTATATATACTTCTATAAACATCTATGCCTTCTAGAAACACCTTTGTGGAAGTTAAACTAACTAGATTTTGGCTCTTAAAAAATTCATACAATATATAACGAGATACATACATGTAAAATAATAGATCTTACACAATTTATCATTTCATCTTCTATTATGTTAATGAAAAATCAAAATACATTCATAGGATTGTCCCTTTGTGGTGAAGCACATAAAATAAATGTTTCATATTCTTAATATATATATATATATATATTATAATAATATCTATATTTTTTTCATTATATGAGAGAACAAGGAGATATTGAATGTATTTCCTTGATCATGGTAATTAAAACTAAATGGACAATATAGAAATGAAAATTATAAATTATTTAATTATATACACATCCAAATTCACCTTCCTTCTCATGATAATCTAGGTCAACCAAGCAACAATAATATATAAACATCCATCCAAATTTCATATGATCAGATAACTCACAATAATGGGAATAAATGGAGTTCCAACCCTACAAGTCCATTGGAAAAAACGTGAAATCCCTTGAATATAATATTTATCTAATAATTAACTTCATGATTGTAAAAAAATTAATCATGAAACAAAATTCACAAATAATTCCATTAGTAATCGTTATATCCATTTTAAAATTTGAAGTAGTGTTGGAATATTATATTTATTTCCTTCAAAATCCTTATTTCAAGGGAATAACATATAAGTATTTATTTACAATAACCCATAGTATAATAAATTATATCTAGTAACAGAATTATTTAGAGATACATATCCTTGTCTCAACCATATTTCATCTATAATTCAAAATTACAATTATTTTAAAAATAATATAACATCTCAGTAATGATCATATTAACTTTAAAATATATTTATAAACAAATAAAAAAACATTTAACCAATAAATAAATAATGTATTACATTAAAAGAACACATAAATAATTTTTGAATTTAATTAAGAAGATAAATTCATGTAACATACTTAATGGAATGTGTATAAAAAACATTAACTTTGGATTTAGATGTTTTATATGGAAAAGTTCCCTTAAATTTATAATAAAATTTCTTTCCCTATAAATAATTTTATAATATAAGAATAAAAATAAATTAATTCAATATTAATGTATTAATTTGAAAATTTCTCACTATGAAGATGTGAAAAGATAAATAAATAATTATTTTGTATGGAAATTCAATTATAATAGGAAATGACACTATAATATCATCGTTGTATATATAAGGGTATTTATAATATCCAAAAAATAATTTAAATACTAAAGAAAATGTTTTGAGTGTTTGATAGAATACCATATAATGTAATGAATGGAAAGTAAAATACCATACCATGAGTCATGACTCACCTCATACATCCTCTACCCCCATTATGAGAAACATTATATTTTTTTCATTATTTAAACCCATTTTCTTTTTAATATCATTTTATTTACTCCACTAATTTCATTTTTTATTGTTTTTCACTCATATACCAAATAGAATTTGTATTTTCCAGTTATTTTTACGAAATCTGATTCGTAATCTCAAAACCTATATTTGTACATTAGTAATGGTAAAAGTAAAATTTTAGAATGGTTTTGAAATCACAAGAAGAGTCAATTTAATATATAAATATCATTATTGATATAATTAAGTTCAATATGTATTGGAATTTTTATTATTCCTAAAATATTCTTCGTTAAGCCTATTGTTTTATAGTTGAAATTACTATGATTTTTTTATTAATATTACTATAATTATAAATAAAATACCACTCTAAAATCATAATCATGAAATTAGATAAATTTCATTGCTAAATTCAATCACAAAACAATTATTATTGAAAATTAATAAAATATAAATGTTTATAAAAAAGTCATCTCTTACATAGGTATTATAAAACTATATATTGTTTTATATTTAAAATGACTATAATTGTTCCTTGTTAATATTACTATATTTTTAAATAAAATACTACTCCAAAATCATAATAATGAAATTACATAATTTTTAATGTTAATTTCAATAATAAAATAATTATTATTAACAATTAATTAGATACTCATGCTTATGAAAACATCATCATTTACATAGAAGTAATAAAACTACATCTTTATGTAATAACTTTTTAAAAGAGATTAAAAGATAAAAATGTAACAAAAAATTATATTTACAAAAAAAATTGATTATAATTATAATTATATGTTTGTTATACCGTTACATATTAATTATTTTTTCAAATAGTAATAAGGGAGTTTAAATGAGGATACACGTTATTAATTAATTCAATATTATGAAGTCATAAATACTTAGAAAAAATAAATTTATAAAGGTTATGGTTGATCATTAATAATTAATGAATCAGATAGATTTCAATAGTAGAGTGACAAAATAATTTTATAAAATTATGATTATGTATAAAATGACTTTTAATAAGAATAATCATTAACAAGCTTGATGAAATAGGTGGGGAAACCCTTACATTTCAATTAGAATCACAAACATCATATACATTCAAAATGATTCAGAGAACGAAATTTTGATAAATATGTATCCTTATGAATATAGAGGGAGATGATTTTCGAATTATATTGGTAGTATTTCTGTAGAAACCTAAAGATAAAATGCTTTTATAAAAGGGTATAATGATAATATTTTTTATGAAAAATCCTATAGAATTTTAACAAAAACCCAATATATAATTGTCAATAAAGTAATTTTAAACATAAATGGTAATCATATAATGGATTTATTAGATATTATTAACCATCATCCATCATCACAAGATTTTTTGTGAATTTTTTATGTTTTTTTAAAAATTAATCATATTTAAGGTTAAATAACCTTTAATGTTAATTGTAGGCTTATTTTCATATTTTCACACATATAATATTAAAATATCAATTTGAATTATAATTTAGTTATTTAATCACCGTAACAAAAATCATATTTTTGCCTAAAAAAATAAATATACATCATATGAATCATATCATTATATATTTATATTAAAATTCATTTAATAATAATTTTCCCTTTCTTGGGTATGTACCACACTAAGATTGTTTATGTGTTTTTGATAATCATTAATTAAACAATAACGAAAGTAAATTTCCAAAAAACATACATTACTATTAAAAAATATATCTATCTATGAATATAACTAAAATTTCTTATTCCCATTTATATCATGATAACATTATTAAAATATTAATTTAAAAATTTATTACTGTGTACAATCTTTGGGATATAATTTGGATAATTATATTGATATATAATTCTAAAAGTAACCAATGAAATGATATGAGTTTTTTATATGGATTGCATATTTTCCCCATGTTTTGAACTGAATGAGACATCGAAAACCATCCTATTATATACCATATTAAGGTATTTTTATAATTATAATGTATAAATACTAGTAACCAAATAATGAAACATATATAAATGAATATATATATAAGAAGGAAATAAAATAAATATCAAATTTAACATCATAATAAATAAGTGAATATAATAAAATAATAAATAATATTTTAGGAATAAATGTAATATATAAAATTATTACTTTTTCAATATTGATATATAAATTATTAGTACTAATTTTAGATAAATGATTCATATTTGGACATATAATTCCGAGTAAGAAATGATTTCGATTATATTAAAGAATTTAATTTAATGATTAATTTTTTATTTTTATTATATTATTTTTAAAATATTGACATCATTATAGATTTATCATTGTTATATTTTCATAAGTTGAATTATTCGAATATTTATAAAAATGACCATTTTATATGAATAGAGAAATATAACATATTTAAAAAAAGTATGAATTGTGTAACATCACATGAATATAAGAATAACCTAAAGCATTGATAAAATGTTTCATAGAGAAATACATGTCCTTTATATAGAATTATATATTTTAATTAGAATCATATATTTGATATTTTAAACAAAAGCGTTTTTTTAAATATTT
This sequence comes from Viscum album, assembly GCA_963277665.1. Classification (NCBI taxonomy): domain Eukaryota; kingdom Viridiplantae; phylum Streptophyta; class Magnoliopsida; order Santalales; family Viscaceae; genus Viscum; species Viscum album. The sequence continues at coordinate 515,535,906 of OY728145.1, forward strand.
TTGTTGTGTACATTATACATTATTATTTAAAAATTAATTTATATCAATTGATTAAAAGAAAAGGGATTTAAAATTTAAAATAAGTGGTATAAAATAACTAATTTTTGGAACATTATTTTTAGGAATAATTTTTATGTTTCCTCTGTTAATTATTATTTTCTCAGAAAAAATGATTATTCCACAAAGAATATTTTTTATAAATATTTTATATATTTAAAATGAAATTACTTTTAATTTTAACTTATAATATTGTTTTTAAGGATAGGTATAAAGAATTCACTAATCATTTAATTGGTAATTGATTCTAAATAATTCATAAAAACAAAATGATTAAAAGGATATTTCCCTATGAAAATGTTTTTATAAACATTGAATATTTTGATTCAAAATTTATTTCTCCATTTCACATATATTTCATTAGGATGAACAAATAAAAAATTCAAATTCATCACATTGATATATTTTTATATGGATCTACCTATATTTTTAGTAATAAAATAATTTACATGCTTAATATTTAAATAAATTTAATTTATGCTGAAATTTCTAATATATGGTGGGACGAATAATATATAATTTACATGACCATTAGACCTTATATTAAAACAATTTATGATATAAATTTATATATAAATATCTTACCATTATCACCCACATAGATCAGGAATCATTTCTTCCTTTTGACTATTACACCTTAAATACCATTATTTTCTATTTAAAACTCCATCTTCATCACCTTTAAAATTGAAATCACTTCCACCCTTTGAATAATACAAACAAATTTCAAAAAATCATTAAAATACTATGATAATATCCTCTAAATAAATTCAATTATCATCCCTTTTTTCACTTCTTCACCACAAATTATCCCAAGTACCTCAAATATAGTTCATTCATTTAGAGGAAGTTCATGGAATCAATATTACTATTGCATCTTTCATAATATTCCATCCATATTCATTCCTTTATAAAACTATCAATGTAATAGTATAGTAAATAATTCAGATTTATTTTTTTGATTAATACTCTTATTATAATTTAAAAACCATTTTTTAATCTCAACAATCTAATGTAAAAAACCAATGGTCATTCATGTGTTTGTGAGGATTACTTCCTCCAAGAAGAGATATAATCAGTTTTTTGTCACACCTCACATAGATGGAATCATTGATGGTATTTTTGGATTAATGTGATTTATATAATATATTTATTATTCAAATATCTCCACATACTACCATAATATACCCATATCATTCATTGAGTAAAATAAATATTGATCACGTGTTCCACAGACTACCACCTCCATGAAGAATCATTTTTTCCATTATGTTTTTAATTCAAACTAAAAACATCATAAAATATAGTTCTTAATTAAAAAAATTTAAAAAATATATAATTATAAATATTTTATGATGATATTTTGTGAAAATAAATACCTCTTTCACTATACTCATTAATCGAGTTATTGTGTGTTTATGATAGGACCAGTTTGACCCACAACATTAATAAATCACTGAAATTTTATCATGGATGATTGTGGGAAACATAATATCCCATATAATATTATATAAATATGTTACAAATATTTCTTTATAGAATTTATATATAAATAATGAACTCATTAATTTGGAAAATAACCCTCTCTGGTTGAAAAAAACTATAAAATATTAGTTGTCAAGTTTATATTATCACATAATGAATAAAGTTTTCATGAAAATACATATAATCTATAAAATTCACAGTATTTAATAAATTATTTTAATTTTATTTATAATTAAATTACTATATTTGGAATAATAGTGAACAGTAACACCATTCTAATGAAACCACTGAAAATGATAAAAACTTTAAACACCAGATATGGGGAACCTTTAAAAAACTATCTAATATACATTTTGATAATGATTATAAATTAAAATTATTAATTTTTTCATTTATGAATATTTGTATCCAAAAATATAATAATATATTTATGATTTTTTACATTAGGATGGATGGATTTCAACTATGTGGGAAAACAAGTTATCATGTTTTTGCCTCAAATTTGTATCTGTTGATACATGTTTATGTAGTACCCCATTTTTTATATTTTAAATACCAAAATATTTTAACATATTATGATTCTTTAATAATATTTCATGATTTATAATTTTTCATTACTTGTCAAATACCCCTAAAGGTATTTATATAAATAATAAAAATGTTTAAAGATTTTTTTTGTCTCAACATATTTTCATTTAAACATGTTTTAATGTTTTACAATAATTTCATATTTATATGGTTAATATAATACCCAATATTATATTTTCAAGTAATATATTATTTATTTCATTATATTTTAAGATCCATAAGAATTTCAAACATCCAATTACATTTTATTGAAAAAATTACAAAATTTATAAAGGGTTTTTGTGACTCAATTATCTTCATTTGGTCATAATACTTCATCTTTTACTATTACCATTATTTATTGATCAATTATAATACAATATTATTTTTGAATTTATATCCAACTTATTTTATAGGGTATTAATGTTTCAAACCATATTTTTCTACTGTTATATTTTTATGGTTTCACTTAAATTGATTTTTAAGAAAACCTCTCAATATATATCATTGATATTTCTTCTATATACATATTTCTACATCAAAAAAATGATATAATTTACATAATTGAAACTAAAATTATTATTACCCCCAATGATACTCTTTATTCCATCATATCAATTAAAATACATGTTTTCCTTTTATTTTTAATGGCATGTGATTTTAAAATATTCAAAAGGTCTTCCAACCCTTAAAAAATATCACTCTTTCATCCACATTAAATTTTTTATGACAACATTTATTTATAATTCCATGTTTAAATAAAAATTTTTTTTATTGAATGTTTGAGTTTTTGAAAAAATTGTACTTCCCTTTTTTGAAAAACATTATTTCCTTTAAAGTCTTAATTATTATTGAATCCATTAAATGTAACTTATTTAAAAGTATTTTCACGTCCCCTTTTTGAAACCCTTAGTTATTTTCCAGTAAATTTTATTAGGAACACTTTATATTCATGTTGTATAAATTCTTTAATTTTTATTCAAGAAATTATTTTTAATTAATTTATACATCTATTTTATAAAACATTTAGTGGAAACTTTTTTTCACTATTTCTATTTACCCTTCATAATTTTTTCAAACATGAATTGACAATTGTTTTACCCCCATATGATTTGATGTTATATTTATATTTTGAAAATGATGTCTATTATCCTATAATTTATTTTTGTTTTTTTCCTTGATGTTTTTTTGGAAATTTTAATAAATCTGTTATTTTCCATTATTAATTTAAGTTACGGTGACTCTTTTTTTAAGTTGAACAATTTTGTATCGATGATGATTGTTGGGGTCCTATAACACCCTCTGAGATATTTGTTTAAGACTATATCACATGAAATTAAAAGGTGTGTAGGTAATGTTTTTTTACAAAAGAATGAGCTTAATTTGTTTTCTCACATTTATAGGAATGGATATAATATGTTTTTTTGAAATAATCTTGGGTATTAAGTATTTGATAACACATGTTTTGTTATACTTGTGGTTGTTATACATTTTAAATTTATTCTGTAAGTTATGTTAATTTTCAGGATGAATTTAATTTTCATCAAATAACTTATTTTCAATATTATATATTAATTCCAAATGTCTTCATATATTTTATTTGATGCTATCAGGTTATATTAATATTGAGATCTATTTGGATAATGTTGATATCATTTAATTTTCCAAAAAGATATTTTTATTATTTAATTTCACTACATATTTTTTTTATTATTATCTTTGGAATATTGATCTTTTATCATGTTAATGTTTTCCTCATATTCCCTTCATGATGCGAAATTATTTACCGTTATTGAGAAACTGATATCACCAATTAACAATGATTCTAATTCCATTTTATGAATTTCATTATATCCTATGAGATATATAGGAATTGTTGATGAAGTGAAATAATATAGATAAATGTTCACATGTTTTATAAATTTGATTTTATATATCTAATATCCAAGCTACTAATCCTTTAAATCATTTGCTTAAGAATATATTCAAGGTATGTATTAAATATATTTTTATATTAATATATTATTTATTTAATTTTTAATGTAGGTTTATATTGTTGGTATTCAAGATGGGTTTATTTTTTTAGATATTTTTATCATTATTTTAGGGACTATTTAAAATAATCACATTAAAAACCATAGTGATAAGTATATGAATATGATGATATACATGAATAAATGAAAAGTATTGAGTATATGGTTTTGTAAAACCTCCAAATTGAGGTATTATAGAATATTATATGTATTTTACGGACATATAATGATCATGTTTTGTTTTGAGTGTTTCCGATGGATTTTTTATCTTTTTAGACGATTTTTAATAGGTGCACTGTCTGAGAATAGTACGAAACATTTGTGAAAACCAACCAGTAAATAATTTGGTTTCTAGTGGGAGGGAAAATATCTCTACCCAGTTATAAAATGGTTTTTAAAAATCCTCAAATATCATGGGTATATCGTGTATGACTATATGGAAGGAAAAATAAGGGTTGGCATATGGTTTGTCTAACCATGTGAGAAAACTCTGTGAGTGGTTGGATTTATAAGTAGCACTAAAAAGGTGGAATAGAGTTTTCAAAACCATGCTACTTAACCATGAAAGAAATAGAAGAGACCCTTGAAAATATTAATAGATAGATTTTTCAACATAAGGACTAGATATTCATATAATTCACCATTAAATATAGTTCATTTGTCTCTCATGGAATGAGACGTTATCCACTTTGATTCGGGAGTGATCCTGTGGAGAATTAATTTCAATTGGGGGCCCAGATTCAATGATAAGTTACCATTCATAATAATTATTCTATGTATTTCTTAGATATAAAGTTATTCTATATAGAAAAAACATTGATGAAGAAATTTATGTACAAAAATATTTGATTTTTTATTCTTTTATGAAGAATTTTTCTTAGATCTAACGAGGGCATCACAGTTGGTTATCAGATCTAGATGTTTTAAGAACCATTCATTGTATTCAGTAACTTTTTTTTGAGGTAAGTTTATTCTCATATTACTCTACATAATTAAAACATTAATGATTAGTTTTAGGTAACTAAATTTAATAAATTATTATAAAACCCTGGATTTTTTAATAGAAACCTCCGTAGTGACGGTTTTGGAAATTGTTTGAATCAAATGGTTAGAGGAAAATTTTATCACATGGTAAATTTTAAATGATGATATTAAAATTAATTTTTTTAGTTCATAGTGGATGATTACTAAAATAGTTTAAGGAATTAATTGTTTTATGTGGAATATAAGTGATTAGAATTTGGAATATGTGATTGGAGTGCATTCATTTTCATAATACATAACCCTGTGGTAGGGGAATGTGCTATTGGGAAACCTAGACATGGCTTCCTTATGGTGATATAGTATATCGATGAGAGACTACAAAAAATTATAAAAATATCACCTGGGCATGTTTGGCCTGTGCTGAGATGTGGTTACAGTTATTCCAAATAAAATGGATGGTTTGAAAACATTATAAGTTGTTTTAATTTTAATTTTTTATGGATTTTATATAAATTATTCAAATTGAAATATTAAAATTTACTAAAAATTTAATTTTCTAGTTGAATGAGTTCAGAATGGGTTGAAGAAATCCTAATGAGTTTATAATTACCCTGTACATGGGAATTGTTTGGTATTAGGAGATATAATCTATTTAAACATAGTTAATGGAAAGGTATCTTATTTTTTTAGTGACACTGCTTGTTGACATAGAATGGATTTTTGAGTTAGAGCGTTTAGTAGTTTGGTTGAATGTTTGGTGATTTCACCTTAGTGTCATTATTTTCTATTTATCCTTGTTTCCTAGAGTATGTATTTTTCATTTTTATTTAAATATGTTATGCTTTGTTATGGTTGTATATAGATTTATTCTATACTCAATAAAAAAAGTGGCTTGATTGTTCTTATTATTGTAGTTTTGTTATTTTATTCGTGAAGAGATAATCATCCATTAATTTTATTGATCCCCGTTGAAATTATTATAATAGTTTTTTGTATTGATAATGTTAACTAAGGACTATAACATCACAACCTCTTCTTTAGAAAATTGGTGATGTGAGGGATGTTAAAAATGGTATTAGTCAATCTTTGTCCCTATATCATTTTGGGAAAACAGTATCACATTTTTCTATTATTGACATAATAAATGGGGTTTTTTGTTTCCACAATTTAATATAATCCAAGTATCTGTCTTGGGATTGTAGAATTGTGTAAAATTTTGGGAATATGAAACATACCACGTAATAAGTCATATCTATCCTCTCAATGAAGATCTTCATGTTTCTCGGTTTTTTTTTACATTTCTGATTTTAAGATAGTTATAAGAAATTCATCACCTCATATACATGATGTTTACTAGGTTATATTTTCTTAACATTAATTTATAGTAATACATAACAATAAAAATTATTTATTTTTTTACTGTAAAGAGTTTATGAAATGGAAAATTGTCTTTTTTTTAATACTGGCAGAATTGTTTATTTTAAAAGCATAGCGTAGTGTTTTTAGAATGCTTATAATATTGGTTGTGGTTGAATTTAAGAAAACTATCTTGTGATATGTGTATATGTTGTAAATTGATATTACTAATCAATTTGTTACTATTATGTGATATTAAATGAAGTTTTAATCTAGTTCTAGTGAATTGAACCTTCTAGGAATTGATAAAAAAATCTACAAGAGGTTACTAAAAATGTAGTCGCATGTGATCCATAGGTGAACTAAAAGAAAGTTCAAATTATTTTCCACTATTTCCAGATCTTGGATAAGGGTAATAGGATTGATGACCCAAGTAAAATAGGCACATTAGTCTCTTCCAAAACTAGTATTCACCCATCATTTATGGGGGGTTTTGTGCCTAAAAAGTAAAAGTCTTACTGAATATGATTAATTAAAAGTTCAATTTCCTTGGGACACCAAAAGATCAAAAATTGAGGGTTTCAATGATTATACTTGTTTATTTGGCATTCCAATTTGGGGAATTAGATGTTCTAGATAAATTTTACCAATGAATGACATGTGTGGATTTTTTAAGAATTGTATAACAAGGAATTATAACATCACTCCTTTTAGATATCCATAAAAGATAATTTATTTAGTTTGAATAAAGAATAATATATGGAAATAGAGAATAAATATAAATTTAAGATTTTATTCTATTATAAAATTGATGTTACTATATGTGATTTCATGGAAGACATATTTTTGGGTGAGGTTTGAAACTAAATGTTTTATCCAATATTTTTGTTCTATGTCGTAAAAATTAAATAGAAATGGTAAATAGGGAGACTAAGGATGAAAGAGATATATCAAGAATATCAGTTAGAGTGAGCTTGTTTATTCCTATGGGAACGTGATAGAACTCCAATTATAGTAACAAGAAGAGGGGGGGGGGGTCACATATTCCTAAGGGGGTGGTATATCTCATAATTAGAACATGGGATTTGAAACATTTCCTCCCCAACTTAAGAGTAATAGTGGATGTCTTATTTGTGTCTCTTCTAACAATATAATTTGATATTGTACATCACCACCTATATCATGTCATATTTGTATCCAAATAGAACATTTTCAATACTATTTTCACAGTGGTCCCATGTTAGGTGCTAGAGAAATATCTATAAATTCAATTTATAATGTTAATTTATATTTCAAATTCGTATTAATGAAAAATTTGATCAATTATATATCTATTAATAATATTTATTACATTTTAATCAATATTATATTGAAATTGGATGTAAAAACATTATAGACATTCGACCTTTTACTCTTTGAAAACATTCTTTCTCAGCACATCTATGAGAATAATTTTAAAGATTTTTTTTCCCAATTCTTTGAATTGAATCAAGAAAAATGGATTTTATATTGAAGTTAGAATAATTTTTTTTTATATTTAACTTAATTTTTTCCAGAAATTTTTAGTATTAATATTAAAATGTATTTACCTTGGTTAATGTAAAAAATAATATTATGGGGGTCTAACAAAAAAATATAAGGGATAAAAATGACAAACCAACTGGTCAAATAATATTTTATTTCCATATTCAGACTATAAATATTCATGTTTAATAAATGGAATATTTTATAGGCCTTTTTATTCCCAGCATTCGTTGTGGGGTGGTAAGGGTTTCGGTAGGTGAGGGGAATGTCACGCGGTCAAATCCCCAGGATTGTGATTTAATGAAATTTTCATCCATTAATTGTGTTCTATGGTGGTGTATGTAATCAACCTAGTATATTTTATAGGGTTTTTAATGATAAAAAATCTTGTATGATTTAATTCTTTTTAAAAGTTACAAGTCTTCCACTCACATCACTTATAAAATTCCTCCCCATATCATTTACACAAAAAACCTTCAAATCCTATTGGTTTGGGTATTAATACCAAAATAAAATCCCAAATCCCAAACTATTATATTATATGTCTTATTTTTTATTAATAATTCAAACCTATGGATTCCTTTTGTGGAAGCCTAAGGAGGATACCAACAGAAGAGGCAACATTCTTCAACGGGCATTTTTATTTAATTTCAATCTCCTCCTCCTTCAGTTATCATTAACCCATATTTATTTAATATAGTCAACATCTTCCATATAATGAGGTCATACTATTTTAATTTCATAACTTAAATCATTTTCCCCTTCATTCAAATGGGTTATGAAATCATAAGTTGTGTGTACATAGTACTACCACCTCAATAAATGCTTTCATTATTTTTCCCATTACCACCTATCATGGTATTGAATAATGATGGATATGAATTTCATATAAAAAATTAATAAAATTATTTTATCTATTGAAGAAATATATAATACACACATTTTTACATCCCATTATGTAGACGATATGATAACATTGATCTTGTGTTTGGAGGACCACCGCCTCATAACGCCATCTAATTTTTTTTCACAAAAACATTACTTGGAATTTAATTAGTGTAATGAAAACTAAAATATTTGATATGAGAGAAATATATATTATATTTATTAATTATTTATCTTCCTTGAAATAAAATAATAAATTTTATTTTATTACACTAAAATGTTGATAACATTTTTCCAGTACGTGTGGAATACTACATTCACCAATCGTTGGGACTCTCAATTCATCACCACCCTATAAGGATTTCGTGTTTCTGTATATTCCAATAATTATTATTTTATATTTTATATTATTATCATTTTATAATGAAAAAATATTTATTCACTTATTTCCATAATGATCAATGGAAAATGGAAACATTACTCATGAGTACGCACGACCTACCGTCTCCATAATCGGAATGTACATCATTCTTAAAAACACATGGATGATTTAAAAAAATTACTTTATGAATAAATAAAATAATTATGTCAAGAATATTATTATTTCTATATTGTAACTATGTAATATACAAAAGAAATTGATCTTTTAGAATAAATCCAAAATAATAAAACGAGTCAATTAACACATGTAACAATAAAACTATTGAATGATTTTTAACAAAAGGGTGATAAGATGTCATAAAAGGATAATGTGTAATATTATAAATAATTATATGATTCTATAAAAAGTTTATAAAATTGATAAAACCAATATACATATGTTTATTTAAAATTAAAAAAACTGGAAGCCTGAGTAAAGGGTTTTTCTCATATCACTTTTACTTTTGCGAGACACATGTTATATTAACCACATATTTATCTGTTATGGTTTATATAACACCGATTAAAAATTATATATCATGATTACCATACTTGTATTGTTTTTTAGTGGTTAAAATTTTCTTATTATTTATAGGGGATTATGATTCTGAATATTACTATTGTCGTAAGGTATTTTCTTCTCCATTTTCTTTATTAGAGACTTCTGTCATGTAATGAACCTATATTATTTTATAAGGATCATATACATAACCTTTGATATTTAATATCATAAATTTATTTATTTTAAATGTATTTTAGGTTTAATTTAATGTTACCCTTTCGAGGAGATTACAATTCCACATTACTAATGTGGTAAGGGATTTATGATACAATATCATATTTTAATAGGATTGGTAGTGATGAAATATAAAATTTTCAAATCTTATGGTATACCTATCATGAATTCTCATTAAATTTATTATCTTATGTTTATTTCATGAGAATTAATTTTATCTATTAATTGTATTATTTTTATATACCTACGAGTTCTAAATTTTTTATGAAAGAGCATCTTTATTTCTATATTCAGTTAATAAACATTTTTATCCAAAAACATGTCTTATAAAAATATGTTTAAAACACATGTTTTTAAAATTTTTTTAAATGGTTTAAAAAATTAAAATTTCTCCATTCTTCACTTTATTACTAAATTTTTTCAATGGAATATTCTTTTCATTTTCCATAAAATGCATCTATATATTTTACTAAAATTGTGAAAGGAATATTTATTTTAACATATATTGAATGAATAAACATTTTAAAACCGATGCTCATTATTTTATTTTAAATTAATTTATAATTTATCAGGGTTCTTTTAAAATAATGGGATTTTAATTTATCTTAATATTTTTCCTGAATGTAATGTATATTTTCTTTTTGATGTTTTTTAAATTATTTTTAATGTTTCTTGTATATGTATCCAATGTTGTTTTCAAATAAAAGTATTTTCATACATTTTTGTGAACTTTTAAATAAAAACAGATCTTTTTCTAAATGAAAAGGTGAATTTACCCAAACTGTATTAAAAGATCATTTAATTTTATTTCTATTCAACAATGTCAATAACACTTATTGTTATATATTTTCCAATGGGGATATTTTGTAAATGTGGAAACATAAACACTGGTATATATAAAATATATATCATCCCAAACAAGGTTTTTCTTCACCAGAGCCCTTCTTAGACATTTCAAAGATAGTGCATATCTTATATACCTTGGGGAAAGGAAATATTATAGGGGTGAGATAAAATTATAAGTAAGGGTAATCAAGGGAGACATGTGAGCATAAACATGGGTACTAGGGTATGATAATTTTATCCTGTAAATAAAAGATCATACCCTACATATCAAAGGTAATAATCTAAATCAAGGATTAATGATTGGTATTTCAAAATAAATGAATCACAGGAAATAAATATCACAATCAATGAATTCATAAAAAATGATTAATACATGGATTTGTGGAAATACATAATTATATATTGATTTCTATCATATTCAAGGCATCACTTCAACTATAATCTTAGTAGTATGGGTTAACATCCCATACCATTACTGTAGTATGTTTTCACTCCTCATTAATTTTTTTAGTCATGGTTTACTCCAATGGCTATTATAATAATCAAAGTTTACTCTCATGACCATCATAGTTCATCTCATAAGATATAAATATTTACACAATGCATTATATGGGGATATTGGTCACGACCATCTCATAATGAAATCAGAAAAAAATATTGTACAAGATCATTAAAAATCATAACAATACTAATGAAATTAAATGGGTATCATAAATATCTAAATATATTATAACCTATTAAAATATAAATAATTCTTAATCATTTCATCATAAACATAATCCATGAAAATAATTGGGTTTCAAAATTATATAAACTCTGAAGGAGAAGCAGGATTCATAAAAATCATGATATAAAAACATAATATATTCTGAGAAAAATATGAATGGAAACATTGAATAATTTATCTATAAATGCTTTATTTTCACCAATTGATGTTATCTTAGATGGAAAATAATTTTGATAAAACACTTGATATTAATTCTTAAGGAATTTATTTTTTTCAACTTCATAAACGTTTTATTTTCATAAAAAGACATGAAATTTTAAAAGTAAACATTTCATTTTAGAATAACCTTGAAAACATATGAGATACTTTTCAAGGAAATAATGCATTATGATAGATTCAAAATCCATTCGTTCTTTATAAGTTAAAATAAAATATTCTTCTCATACCTTTATTGGAAAAGTCAAAATATAAGTCATTTGGATAGCAGAAGAAATATTCCTTCATAACCATATAGTAAAAAGTCAAAAATGGGGAAAATTAATTTAAAAATAAAAATTATAATAGTAATTATTTTTTGAAAACATTTTCATAAAAAAATTATTTGAATGATAACATACCATAGTAAATATTTACAAATAAACAATCTCTAATAATTATAAGATTGTAAAATTATCCCTTACCTTATGTCTTAAATTTCATCATTCTCATACAACCATCCTATATAATAAATATAAAATTAATATAAATATTATATAGAATAATATTCTTATTGTAACACCCCAATATTTTATAATATGTTATATCATCAATGTAATTCAATAACAAGAGCTACACACAACACTGAGTTCGAGCGCACCACGACATACCAAAATAGCCATAAAAATGCGGTTATGAAGTGTATTAAATTTATTTTTAATTTTATATACACCATATAATTTTCAAATCGATAATATTTTTTAAACATAATATAAGAAAAAATATAATTTTTCAGAAAAAAGAAGTATTTCTCAAGAAATAAAATTTAGCACCTTTTAATGGAAAACCCTTATTAAATACAATATTTGACACTTTTTAAATTTGAAAAAATAAAATACTTCTTTTTTATAGGTACATACAAATATCTTTTGGATAAAATTTTGGTGTGTTTTTTATAACTTTAATATTTTTATGAGTATTGAAAATACTAAATTTTTATTGAAAACAAATTTTTTAATTAAAATAATTTATAGAGTTAAGGTATATGTTTGAATGGTTTTTAAGTATAATTAGAAAATATTTTTACCATTTAATATACTATTTTCGATTGAAGTAATTTCACTTTGAAATTGGATACAAACAAGTGCCAATATTTTGAATGTTATTTTTTCTTAAAAGCACGCTCTTTGTTTTGACAACTGGAATTAATATTAAATTAATTTATGCCACTTAGGTGTTTTGAATTTGGAAAAAAGGATTTAATATTTGGAATCATGAGGTACAAATTGTGTAAATAGGTAACTTTTATTTTTAGACATTATGAATAGTTACTTCTGTAAATATTTTATTTTTTGTGGTTAAAGGGGTAAATTTGGTAAATAAGGGTAAAATAATAATATTATAATAATCATAATTTCCCCATAATGTGTCCAATTCGTATTGGTTGATACATGTCCAACCATGGGCGTACTGGGGTTGATTTTGGGACAACTTGGAGCCAAATGAGAGTAATAATGACACTTTATATTAATTAATTTAATGTGAAGAAAAAAATAACATAAACATCTACATTTTAGTAAGACAATTTTTAGAAGGTGTAATATAAGTTATAATTTTGGATATAAATATTCATTATATAGATAAAATTATTTCCTACATAATGGATTTTTATTTATCATTTTTATATATTAAATAATTAAATTTATTTATGACACAATAATGATGCATTAATTATCTTTTTAATGAAAGAATCCAATAAATGGTATTATAAATACTAAAATAAATATAATTTAAATGTTTTTATGACATCCATGAAATTTATAGGTGAAAATAAAATTTTATTATCGATTAAATGTATCTTGTTCAAAGTAATAAAGTTGTGATAACTTTCACCAAAACCAAATACTAAATAATGTAAAAATTGACATTAATGAGTTTTTTAAAAAAGATATTATATTATTAAATTATATAATATTAATAAAAATCTAAGGTCATTCCAAAGATCTTAAATAATATTATATATGTCATTACTAAACCACTTTAGGTTCTCTTGGAAGTTTAGAGTATTCTTATTAACCATATACTGTAAGAATACCTGAAGACATGGTAAAAGTTAAACTATTTAACTACGAGTTAAATATAAACGATAAAGTTAATATGTAGAACTACACTGATTTAAAACCTATTTTTTTAGTGACGTTTGATGCCTACCCACTGTATCCTTAAAATAAATTATTTTTGAGCCATTACAAATAGAAATGTTTTTATTATAAAATAATATTTCAAGAATTTTCTAAGGTGACCATCACCTCTCTTATCAAAGGGTCCTTCCCCTTCTCTCAAAATCAAACCTCAAAATCCATTTAGATTGGACAAAACCGAACCAAATATCCTCCAAATGTCCCCCAAATCTACCTAGATTACATACATTGATTATAGAGAAAACCAAATGAGCCCTTTTGATCAACTCAAAAGGAAACACCTGAAAAAAGTGGTAATAATTTCACCAACTTCTTTCAAGTTCTCTTCTTCTTCCACTTCCAATCTCTTTGTTGTTTCTATACAAAAAAAAACAACTCTATTAACTCTTACAAACTGTGATTTTATAATAAATATGATACAACTATATTCATTATTATACCCATCTTATAAATGACAAAGTCGCCATAAGTACGTACATATGGCTTACCATCTCCACGTCGTGGTGTAGTCTGTTATTCAAACACTTTATTATTTTGATGGTTATAATAATGAGTATAACTGATGAAAATCATAAATATAAAATTTTAATTATTATTTATATTGGATATACCATCCAATTAAATGTGATTTCACCATCAATATAATGATATTGTTGCTTGTGCGTACGTACAGATTACCGTCTCCACGACGCGATGAGATTTATTTCCACGTTCACCATTCAACGATGATTATACAAATATAAATCATTAATAAGTATGTAATATATGAAATAATAGTTCTATTAGATATATATATATATATATAATTACATATATCTTATTCACTTATTTTCGTTAAATACGATATGAAAACAGAAACAATCTTTATTCCTACGTACAACCTACTGTCTCAATTAATGGTGTTTTCCATTTCATATATATGTCTATTATACAGATTTATATTATAAATATATATGACATATAAATTATTTTTTATATTCTAGATGTATTTAAATCATGATCTAAATTATAAGATCAAGAATAACAAGTTAAAACACATATGATAAAGAAAACAATTATTACCCAAAGATTTAATATAATAAGGAAATCATTATTAAATTGTTAGTATAAAGACATAATAAATCATGTATGATATAATAAATATGAATATGTTTCCGGTATATTTTAATAACATATTATGGTCATTATACAAGAGTTTAAATGATCCCTCGACCAAAAGAAAGTGCAAGGTAAGTGTTAATTTCACAATCTTTTTATTATCTAAAGTTTTTTTATGTGAGTATATACTGGGACATATTTATTATCCATGTCCATGTTTCATAAAATATTTTTCAAAGGGATTATTTTTAAGGGAATTTTTACTAAAACGTCATTTTAAATGTTTTAATGATTTAATCGTCAAAACCATTTTCATTAATGTCCCTGTTTTGAAAATGGTTTTAAGGATTTATTTAAATGGACCTGAACGTTAAAAAATATTAATTACGTTCCAAAGTTTCAATGTGGTATAGGAAAAATTGTTTCAAATTGTCTTTAAATGTTTTACTTTCTAAATTATATGACTTTTAAATGAGCTAAAAAATATATATTTCTTTCAAATAGTTTTATTTCATCTATGTCAACATCCGTTGAGGGATTTTACACATGTTTGAAGTTGATTCATTATGATAAAAATATTCCACATTGTATTGAATGTTTTGTAATATGTTTGACAGTAGATGTGTTATTTTTATACCATTCATGATTTATAGTTAATGTTTTAACATTTTTTATGCTAGTTTTAATATAAATGTTTATTTTATGTTTCAGAATTTCATATGAGGAATGCATTGGACATAGTATGTGACGGGTGGAACCTGCTATAAATCCTTGATGCATCGTTAGGTTTCATGATAGAAACTAGATTCATGGAACAAGGCTTCGAAAAAATATTATTTTTAGTCTTGGCACAAGGCCTTGACTATGTGGTTATGATATCAGGCATAATGCATTCCATCATTATGAAATTGGCTATTAATATTGCATCTGATTACTCGACTAGTAGAATATCCCTGTGAATAGGTAAATGTCATTATTTGATTTATACTGGCAATATAAATCTAATATTTATGTTTAAAAGTCTTATGTTTTAGTCTTATACATTTCCTTAAATGTTTATACTTATTTTGGAAAGTTTATGCTATATTTTTATCCTTTTTGAGAATCAGAGCTCACCCCTTTCTTATATTTTACTTTCCCATAATTCCAAGAACTGTATTGTGATTGATAAATAGGGTTAAGATTGGGGATTAATGGCATTATCAAAGGATCATTGATATTTTGTTTTATTTTCTAATATGTAATGTAACGTTCATGTATGTAATCTATTTTCCATGACTACTAAACTGTTCATTCTTTATGCACTGGATTACTTGTAATCATGAAAATGTATTAAAATAATGCACCGACTCGGGGTAAATAGGGTTGGGACATTAAAGTTGGAATCAGCATAATTTTAGTAACAACCTTGGAAATACATTTAGATAAACTCTGATTAGATAACATTACCCTATGATAAATGTTGAGCATGAGTATAGAAGAACTTCCAATAATTTTGGTACTATAGTGATTTTGTGAGTTTTCAAAAAAATACATTCCTTTCTCGATTGGAGTAGGTAGACGATTATCTGGCACAGATGTACTAGGGGTAAAACCAGAAAAAACTACTTTGAGCGAGACATGAACGGGAGTTGGTGCACGACAACTGGCCTTGCTGCACTCTTGGTTAAACACTCCGGGAGGATATGCTTAAGATAATTCAAATTATCATTACAATTTATTAGGAAGGATTTGAGTGTAAATAATTTTTCAAAGAAAAAATTTTATAATTATATAGTATATGCCTAATCTTTTCAATTTACATTAGGTATTTTACATGTTTGGAATTATTAATTTTGATTCATAAAACTAACCTAGTGTATGCCATTGTATAGAAATGGCGCTCAAAAGATGAAATGAGAACTCCAACAATATGCATGATCCAAAGAGTAATAATGATCATATATTTCAAGTTATTAAGCCAACATTTATAAAGGAAATATTCTCACATGTATTATCATCATATGAAGTAATAGTTTCAGGTGTTAATAAGAAATGTAAGGAATTCTCTAAGTCCTATGACTTAGAAGGGAAGTTGGAAAAGAAAAAGAAGGTAGTGAGAATGATGTATAAAGGGAAGTGGGGTAAGAAGGATTTTCCCATATGTGATAATTGTGGAAATAATCACCATGGTAAATACTTGAAGGGAATGAGAGTTCGTTATAAGTGTGGAAAAAAGGACACCAAGTTAGTGATTGCAATGGTATGAAAAATGTTTCAAAGGTAAAATGCTTCATCTGCAAGAAGTATTGACACTACAAAAATTGATGTTCAAATCATCAGAGTATGGCCAAAATGATTCTATTGGATAACAATCAGGTTATTAAACTACAAAAGATAGAGAGGAATGACTAGTGTTATTACATTGTTATTAAATAATTATTTCATTTGAGTGTTGTATCAATGATGTACTGGTTATATTAATAAATAATGATTGTAATGCAGTACTATTTTATTGGGGATTTGAGATTAAGAAAAGTGACTCAAGAGAAAGTTAAACTTTTTGAAAAAAAATGGTGGAACGAAAGATAATACTTAATATGGTTATGATACTGAGGTATTGATTTTGGAATAATATATGATTGATTTGGATAAATTATATCGGATATTCTTGACTATCATGAAACTGATTAATGATTTTAATATTCCTTCATTGTTGGAGTTTACATAATTTTTGGATAGAAAGAGTATATCTAGCATTCTATAAGTAATAAGGGAGAATGAATGTAATCAATAAGGTTTTATGGTAATTCAGGGAGTTTCAATGTTTTAAAAGAAAACATGATGAAGGTATTCACTTGTTATTACATCACAAAAGGATCTTCACTATGTTTACCTTCCTTATAAATTTCAGACTTTGAGTTTGGATAGAAGTATTTTGGATAATTATAAAGGTTGGAATCAATTAAGTTTGACATTGGTTACTATTGTTATGCTTAAGTCATTTCATGATATTATTTTTGTATTGTCATAAAAAGGACAACCCAAAGGTCGGTCGAAAACTCGTCGCGTATGGAATGGCCGTGAGACTTGATCCCTCAACCGAAGGGAAACAAGGGTGGATCACCTACCACTAACATACATGATTCCATGGTTTGTATTATGTATTTTCTTTAATATTCGGACAAATAAATTGTAAATTTATTATTTTTGGAACCCTATAAGATTTGGATAAATAGAATATTTTTTAATTCTATTATCTTTTGGTGTGAATGATGAGTTTGTGGTATGAATTAGTTGAAGGATGAAACACTACATGTCAAGTATATATATATATATATATTCCTCTTATTCTATGAATAAATTAATTCTTAATCTTTAGGGAAGGGATCTTAAAACAAAAAAATGTGTTATCCTAATACCATATGTTTTGTTGAACCGATAATATTTTACATCATCTTAGATTGACGGCTTTGAGTCCCTAAATTTTACACTTTTTTGTGAGTGATGACCTCAATCACTCCCTATAAATATTTACGTTTTCCCTCCAATTATGTTTCTATAATTTCCACCAATGTTCTCCTATTTGAAACCCTAAGATGATGGTGACTTTTTCATTTCCCTTTCCCTCTTATTTTGACTATATTTTATTAAATCTATTTCCAATATAAGTTTTTCAAAAAGGTTTTTTGTATTTTAATGTCTTATTTTAGACGAATAATTTCAAATTTATAAGATACATTTTATTGATGGAGGATAGAATGTAACAACCCATTATTTCATAGTATGTTATCTCTTCAAAGTAATTCAATAACATGAGCTAGACAAAACACTGAGTCTGAGCACACCACTACATACCAAAATTATCATAAAAAAAGTGGATAGGAAGAGTATTAAATTTATTTTAAATTTTATTTACTCCATTAATTTTAAAATCTATATTTTTTATTTTTAGACAAAATATAAGAACAAAATCATTTTTTTAGATAAAAGAAGTATTTTTCCAAAAATACAATTTTATCGCCTTTTAATGACAAACCCTTTTTATTTAAAATATTTGAATTTTTTCAATATGACATGATGGAATTCTTATTTAAAACCGGGACATAAAAATATATTTTGGATAAAATTTTGGTGTTTTTCTGATAACATTTGTATTTTGATTAATAGTGAAAATACAAAATTTTAATTGAAAACAACTTTCTTATGTAAAATAATTTATATTGTTAAATTATACATTTGAATGGTTTTGAAGTATAATTAGATTATATTATTACCATTTAATCTAATTTTGTTATTTGGAAGTAATTTTATTTTAAAAATGGTCACAAACAAGTAATAATCATTTTATAGTTATTATTTCTTAAAAACACTATCTTTGTTTGACAACAGGAAATAATTTGAAATTAATTTTTTCCAATTCAGTGTTTTGAATTTGTAAAAATGTATTTAATATTTGGAATCAAGAGTTCCAAATTTTATAAATAGGTAACTTTTATATTTAGACATTATTAATATTTACTTCATAAAATATTTTATTTACCGTGGTTGAAGGGGTATATCTGGTAAATAAAGGTAACAAATAATATTATAATAATATTAAATTACCCTAACATTGTCCTATTCCTATTGGTTGATACCTTT
This sequence comes from Viscum album, assembly GCA_963277665.1. Classification (NCBI taxonomy): domain Eukaryota; kingdom Viridiplantae; phylum Streptophyta; class Magnoliopsida; order Santalales; family Viscaceae; genus Viscum; species Viscum album. The sequence continues at coordinate 515,555,643 of OY728145.1, forward strand.
CCGACTATGGGCATCCTTGGGCCAATTTTGAGGCGACTTTGCGCCACTTTAGAGTGATAATGGCACTTTATATTAATTAATTTAAAGTGAAGACAAAAATGACATTAACATATATCTTTTAGGAAAACAAATTTTACAAGGTGTTTTATAAGTTATCATTTTGACTATAAATATTAATTATAAAGTATAAACTATTTCCTATATAATGATATTTTCTTTATAATGTTTTGATATTAAATAATTATATTTATTTATGACACAATGATGATGCAGTCATTACCTTATTAATGAATGAACCGAATAAATGGTATTATAAATACAAAAATAAATATAATTTCAATGTTTTTATGAAATACATAAAATTATTAGGTAAATATTAAAAGTTACTATTGATTAAATATATATTTTTTAATTAATCATGTTTTGATGACTTTTATAAAAACCAAATACTAAATAGTGTCAAAATTGACATAAATGAGTTTTTAAAACAAATATTATATTATTATATTATATAATATTTCAAAAAATATAAGGATTTTAAAAATGACATAAATAATATTATAAATGTAATTAATTAACCACTTTATGTTCTATAGGATTTTTAGATTATGTTTATTAACCATATAGTGTAAGAATACAAGAAGACACTGTAAAAGTTAAACTGTTTAACTAAGAGTTAAATATAAAAGATATGTTTAATATGGTTTGCTAAACCTATATAAAACCTTTGTGTTTAGGTTTTTCTGACCCATACCCACCTTATATTATAAATAAATCATTTTTGTGCCATTATAAACCAAAATGTATTTTATTATAATAGAATATTTCAAGGTTTTTCTGAAGTGACCCTCGCCTCTCATATAAAAGAGCACTTCACCTTCTCTCAAAATCACACCCCCCAAATCCATTTGGATCGGTCTAACCCTGCCCAAATATCCTCACAACTTCCCCAACATGAATCTAGGGTCCATTCATTAATCATAAGTCCAACAAAATGATCCCTTTTGATCAACTCAAAAGGAAACACCGAAAGAAGATATAATAATTTCACCACCCTCTTTCAAGATATTTTCTTATTCCACTTCCTCTTTATTTGTTGTTTCCATAACAAAATAATAACTCCATTACCTACTATATACTATTATGTAATTATAAATATTGTAAAACCATATTCATTATTTGATCCATCATATAAATTAGAAAGTCACCATATGTGTGTACGTATAGATTACCGTCTCCACGTCATAGTATAGTATGTTATTCAAACACTATATTATTTTGATGGGTATAATAATAAGTATAAATGATTTAAATAACAAATATATCATGTTTATGATTCTGTATATATGATATAACATCCAATTACATATGATTTTACCATCAATATAATGAAATTTTCACTCATGCGTATGTATGGATTACCATCTTCCTGATGCGAGGATATTCATTTCCACGTTCACTATTCAATGATGATTATAAAAATATATATAATTATTAAGTATGTAATATAAGGAATAATAATTCTACTGAAGATATATTTATTTATTTATCTATATTTATGTATCTACATATATCGTATTCTCTTAGTTCCGTTCAATATGATATGAAAACGGAAACAACATTTATGCGTACGTACGGCCTACCGTCTCTTTAAATGGTGTTTTCAATTTCATATATATTTATATTATAAATATTTATATTCTAAATATATATGATACATAAATTATTTTTTATATTCTAGATTTATTTAAATCATGATCTAAATGATATGATCAAGAATAACAAGTTAAAACATGTATGTTAAAAAAAGAGATTATTACACAAAATGTTACTTTAAGATAGAAATTATTATTAAATGGGTAGTATAATGTAATAAATAAATATTTTATGAAATAATAAATATGAATATGGTTATGTTATAATTTACTGACATGCTACAGTCATTGTACAGGTGGTTAAACATACCCTTGATCAAAGGAAAGTGCAAGGTAAGGGTTAATTTCACAATCTCTTTATTATCTGAGGTTGTATTTACGTGAGTATCTACTAGGAAATATTTCTTATCCATGTAAATTTTTGATAAAATAATTTTGAAATGGATTCTTTTTAAGGTAATTTTTACTAAACCATCATTTTAAATGTTTTAATGATTTATTCTTCTAAACCATTCTCATTAATATCTACGTTTTCAAAATGTTTTTAAGGATTTATTTAAATGGACATGAATGTTTTAAAATGTTAATTCATTTAAAAATATTCATATTTTTATGGAGACTTTGATTCAAAATGTCTTTAAATGTATTCCATTATAAATTATTTTACTTTTATATGATTTAAAAAAAGAAATATTTCTCTCAAATAATTCTGATTTCATCTATGTCAACATCCATTGATAGATTTTACACTTGTTTGAAAATGATTTGTTATGATACAAATATTCTATATTGTATTGTAGGTTTTGTGATATGATTGACTGTGGATGTGTTATTTTTATACCAATCATGGTTTATGGTTAATGTATTAACATTTTGTATTCTAGTTTTAATACAAATTTTTATGTTATGTTTCAACCTTTCATATGAGGAATGCATTGGACTTAGTATGTGATGGGTGGAGCCCGCTATAGCTCCTCGATGCATCGCTAGGCCTCATGAGACAAACTAGTTTCTTGGAACATGCCCTTGAAAAAATATTATTTTTAGTCTTGGAAAAAGTACTTGACTATGTGGTTATGATGTCTAGCATTATGCTTTCCATCATTATGAATTAGGATATTGATATTTCATGTGATTATTTGACGAGTAGAATATCCATTTGAATAAGTAAATGAAATTATTTGATTCATATTGGTCATATTATACTTAATTTTATGTTTAAAAGGATTATTTTTTAGTCTTATACATTTCCTTAAATGTTTTTTCTTATTTATGAAAGTCTTTGCTATATTGTTACCATTACTGAATATCTAAGCTCATCCCTTTTTTATGTTTTATTTTCCCAGGATTACAAGAATTGTATTATGATTGATAAGAAGGGTTAAGAAAAAGGATTAATGGCATTCTCAATGGATAATTTATATTTTGTTTTATTTTCTAATGTATAATTTAACATTTATGTATGTAATCTAGTTTCCAAGACTTCTAAACTGATTGGTCTTTTGGGACTTGATTTCTTGTAATCATGCCATTGTATTATAATATTTCACCAATTCTGGGTAAATGGGTTTGGGTAATAACACTTATTTATAATAACATATTAGGTTTTATGGTTACTATATATTACCCACTTGTTAGTGATCTTATTTTTGGGTTTTCTTCGAGAAATATTCAGTTTTTAATTGCTCGTGCCTTATTTATTTATATCATTTGTCCTTATAATAATATCCTGATTCTATAATATTGAACATGATATAAATATTATATATAAATAAAATATGTATATTTTAATAATCTTTATCTTAAATGTGTATTTAATGGAATACAATATTCATAGAGAAGGTTAGTCGTATGTAAATATGAACCTTGTTTCCTTTTTTATTGTCATGTTGAAAGAAGTTGTGTAAATTTCATATATATAAATATATATATATATTTACATATATATATATATATATTTCATTATTCCAATATAATTTTTATATCATATATATTCAAAAAACCCATCATTAAAAAATTCTATGTGGTGTGTGAACGAATCGCATCACATTGATGGGGCGGTAGTCCAGACTTCCTAAAATGAGATTATCGTATTAACACCAAATGGAAAGTAAAATGGTATGAGTTTGAAAAAGGAATATGAAATGTTAAAGTCATAATAAATAAAATATAATATATATAAAAATATAATTATCATCATAATGCCCACCATGATAGGTGGTAAAGGAAAAATGAACAATCATTGTTTTGTGAGGCAGTATTTTACTATATAAAAAATAGTATGATCAATATCCATTAGATGGAGGTGTGTGTAAGTGTATGATGAAACCTGATAATAAAGAATCATATAATATTGAGTATACTATTTTTCATACCATCATGGTATAAAGAGTGTGTTGGGGTGGAGAATGATTATAAATTAATATAGCTTGAGAGAAGATATTACCTCTTAATCCTGATTAACTATATCTTTTTGGATGTAACCTTTAGTAAAAAAATTTAACTCTTACTCTGACAACTTGTCTATTTTACACTATAGAGATAATATAGATACTATAAAATAACAAAATAACCTGAATAATTTCATTGATATAATATTCAAGACTATAAAATTATGTTTGATTATCCTTTGATTTATATAAATTGTATAACAATTTATAACATATCATTTATTTTAAAGTATCATAATTTCCATTTTGATATTATTCAATATTTTTATTTTAATAAAATATCAAAACAACATGATAAATTCAAACCAATACTTAAAATATGTCACTAACATGTCTAATTTACCAATAATATTTGTGGATGTCATTAATTATGTATAATTATAGTTATTATAATATTTTTAAAATCATTTATTTATTATCTCAATTAATTAAACAATTTCTACCTCATTACTCTATATGGAATTAATGATGTTATTTATTATTTAAAAATTTAAAATATATTATCATGATAAATTTAAATTTATTATCCTTCATATGAATAATTATAGTTGAATTTGTATTATTTGTAACTCTATATATATATATATATGATATAGTTATTAAATTTTAAATTTGACTCTTTTAGTTCGTCTTTAAATAAAATATAATATAGGTCTTAATCTATCAAAAGTTGCATAAAGAGGATCATATTTTTTTAAATAAATTTCATTTGGGTCTGAAAACACATATGCAATGAAATTAGTACATGTTTTAGGGAAATTTCATATTAATATAATATTATTTGTACCATTAATTACAATATTTACCTTTAACCATGATAAATAAAATTCAAAGGTTACTATTCACAAAAAATTATTTTGATCCTATTAAACTATTTTTTTCATACTGATTACAACCATGTATGTATATTTTTCAAAATTCAATTCTTAGATGTTGTAAAATTACGTTTAATTCTAATATGCCAATGTGGATAAAAGGTATGTAAAAAGATGTTTAAAAAAAGTTTAATGATTTTTTATATCTAAATATGTTATAAAAATGATTACAATGTACTAAATTTGGATAATATTTATTCATTGGGTTTTTATATTTTTAATTTGAAATAAATTTAAATTTAAATAATTATTTATATATAAATTTTTTTAACAATAATTCAGTGTTTTTCAATATTCATCAAAAATTGAATGTTTTTAGAAAAATACCAGAAATTCACCCTAACATAATTTTGATATTCCAAATTCAAAAATGAAACATGTTTTATCAAAATAAATTTTCACAAGTTTGTAAATTTGTTTTTATTCGAAGGACATTAAATGTGGTTTATTCGAGAAAACGAGATGTTTAATCAAAGAAGGATTTTACCATGAATCATATATTTTATAATCAAAATGTTTTATTCATATAAAAAAATTATAAATAATATTTGAAAATAAGTTATAATATTTAAAGAAACTCTATTTAATTCCTAGGTTATAATTATATTTTTTAAATTATTAAAATAATAAGAAGAGATGTTTCATAGAAATACATTGTTGCGTGTATCGTACACCAACTTAGTTTTTCATGCATTGTACACCAACATGGTGTTTTATGTGACGTACGAAAAGTCAGTTTAGTGTAAATGGAATAATTGACTTACTGGGAAGCTATTTTTAGTTTTATATTATGTGAAAAATATTAAAAGATTAAATTAATTCTAAAAAATCACAAAAATATATGGTTGTTTCATTCTACCTCATTTAAAATCAATTTATCCCTTGAAACATTTTAGGTTATCAATGGTTTAATACTTTAATGTTCCCTTCATAGAAATCCCCATCATAATAACGAATACTATAACATCCATTAAAAACGGAAAATTGGAACCATAAGGATTACCCAATGTAACAAAAAACAGGATTTCCACATTGAATAACATAGGTTGGGAGTGAAGATTAGACATAGAAAATATGTGTAAATATTTATAGGGTGTGATTGAGGATATAAATCAAAAACAAGTTAATGGTAAAAGAAATGTTGATGGAATCAAATTCATAATATATGTGATGATTTAAATAACCTTCAGAACTTTGAAAATTAATGTATTTGGATAATTTTTTTGATCAGCCTCAGAAAACTGAGTAATTCATGATAAATCCTTATAAATAAAATTTGATTCTTGGTTTATTCTATGAAAAATATCTAATAATTATATTATGACATGGAATGATTATCCAGAAATTAATACTGATTATTAAAGAACTAATTTTTTTTAACAGTTCTTAACGCCCATAAAAGAATAAAACGTCTAACTGCTTCTCTCTTAAACAAATCAATATGAATTATTCTGAAAAAATTAAATGTTACACTACATGTTCATCATAAATATTTTTTCAATAAAAATAATTATACATTAATTATTACATCATGTAGGATAGTGGTAGGTGTGAAACACTTGTCATCATTCTGTCATGGGTTCAAGACCCATGGCCTTGCCGGACATGATTAGTTGTCACCTAACATACATGATGTCTTTTTATAAACAACGCTAATATAATATATATGATATAAATACTTCAAATAAGGATTATAACTTATTATCCTTTTAATGATGGCTTTCAACAAAAATTTTGGGCACAAATAAATCATTGTAATTATAACATAATATTTTCATTAAGGGATAATCTTATAACCCTTCATAAAGGTGAGAATAAAAAAAATTATAAAAAGTGTCACAAAACCAGCTTAACATTGATTCCATTTTATATAACAAAGTATCTCATGGTTGTAACCTAACAAATATGTTAATTCTCTTATTTTATATTCTCTTGAAACATGGTAACGACCTGAATTACCATAAATACTTTTAGAAAACATGAATTCGTCATGATTCTAATCTATTTTGGTTGAATTCCTTAAAACCAAAAATGATGTAAATGTCATCAATGATTGAATAATCCCCCAATCAATTGGCCCATAATTATTTCAAATGTTATCAATATAGTATAATTTACTTATTCATATCCCATGTATCATTATCTATAAAAAATTATCTTAACAAAAAGAACATATCGAGGGTTACCTTACCTAACATAAAATATCACCTTGTTATTAAATCACGTTTTCAGAACAACATAAGCATGTAAATACTGAGAAAAAATAAAGTTAAGTAGAATAATCCTTCTATATTACATCATTAATATCTTCTGAATCAAAATACATAAATAATTTTATTACATCAACCTTAACCTACTAACAATAATATCTCGTTTCATTCAAATTTCATCTGTAGTATCTTCATCATCCACATTGTATCAATTACTCATACCACCTTGTTGATTCTATTTAGGAACATTCCCCTTGGGACATTGGGATTCATAATCACCATTTTGAATAGACATAAAATAGTCAGCCACAAATAATTACTTAAGAAAACCAAAATACCCATCCATTTCATTAATCAAACTCTTCGTTTTTACCTTTCATTCACTTACTTTGCGTCCATCTTTTCCACAGTGAAAAAACCTTCATGTTCCTCTAAGAGATTAACTTAGGTTATTTTTTCCACAATCTTGACACAAAGGAAACAGAATCTTCTATACCTCATGGTATCCATTACCCAAACTCACAGTGAACTCCTTCTTTCACTTCATTGGTGATTCAGATAGTTAGATAATGAGAATATTGTTAATCATGTTCTGTGAAAACATATTAGGCCTCATTACAAAAAATTTCACTCCATTGATTATCCCACATGACTTCTCATTTGAAAATTTTCCATCACGTTCAACATTAATCCAGTTCTTTACACATCATGCCATTAAATAAAACCATATGCATAGTGTGAGAAATACTTATCATAGAATAAATCTATCTAATCATGAAAATAATTACTTATAGGATTTTCCAACAATGATACCTTACAAAATATATGAAATCATGGTTTTATAATAGGTTATTTGTTGCAAAATTATATATAAATCCTTCATTATGGATTGCAAAGAGTGTTTGAATTGCTAAAGCACATCCCTTGGTAGTGTCAAATAAATTGTACACCAATGCCCATTGTCATGTATTAGATTACCCCGAGTCAAGCTCGAGACCTCTGCTCAGAATTATAACCCCTTGGTACATTAGTTCCATATCCACATCCACTTGTAGTGTCCTGATAGAGATGTATTTCTTGGAAGCTACTCAATGTATCATTTACCTAATTTCAAAGATATTTTCCTAATGTTTAATCTTCTTTATAATCATCCTTAGAGACATCACTAGACATATCCTTCGAAATAGAACTAGGAATATCACCAATGTTTTCTCATCCATGTTTCCAAATATTAACTATACATTTTTTCTGATACCGACTATAGTGACACTCATGTTTCAAAAAATTAAAATCACTTTACATTTACGAAATACTTAAACATTGTAGAAGAAGACACCAAAAGATAGTAGTTGGTATAGTGCCTTTGGAAACATGGAAACATAAGTAGTGGTACAAATGTGAGCTACATCATCTCTCAATATGTTCTCACTGAATATCACCCTTATTAGACATATCAAATATAGTACATGTCATGTTAACATGGGGGAAAGAAAACATTAAAGAGGTGAGCTTAAATTATTAGTATGTGTAAAAAAGGGAGACATGTAAGCATAAACATGAGCATGAGGCTATGATAATGTTATCCTATAAATAAAAGATAATATCTTGCATATGAAAGATCATAATTTAAATCATGTCAATAAATGGTAGTTCATAACATATGAATCACATGAAATAAAGAGTAGAATTAATGAAAGAATAACCCATGAATAAGTGATGGAGTTGTGGTAAACACATAATCATACAGTGATTTTTATAGTATCCAAGGAATTGCTTCCAAGACCATATTAGTTGTATGGGTTCACTTCCCATGCTATCATAGAATCATGAGTTAACTAATAATACCATATCAGTAGTCAAGGTTCACTTCTATTACCATTATTGTAGTTATTTTTCAATCCCAAGACTATCTTTGTTTATCTCTTATGAGATAAATTTTTACAAAATGCATTGGAGAAAGAAATATTTCATCTATATCATATAATGAAATAATAAATACATGTCCCACAAGATCATTAAAATTCATAACATAAGTAGTGAAATGAAAGGGGTATCATAAACATGTAAAAATATTATAACATGTGAAAAGAGATAGGTTTCATTATCATTTCATCATAAACATAACAAGTGAAAGGAATTTAGTTTCCATATAATATAACATGTGAAAGAGAAATGGGATTCATAAACATCATGTCATCAGAACACAATACATTTAGATAAACAATATGAATGGAAAAATTGTATAATTTTTTATAAATTCTTGAGTAATACAAATAGATTTTTCCTTACATAGAAAATAATTTTGATAAAACACATGAAATTAATTCTTAAAAGAAATATATTTTCTTTTTAGGAATATTTATTTTCTTAAAATTCCATGAAATTATTAAAATAAAAGTTTTATTATAAAATAACCTTGAAAAATATAAATAATTGTCAAATAAACAAGGCATTATAAAAGTGTAAAAATCCATTCTGGCCATATATTTCAAATGAAATCATTCTTCCCATACATTTACTAGAAAATTGAAAAAGTAATACGTTTAGAAAATGGAAGAAACATTCATTTCAAACCATGTATTAAGAAGTAAAAAAATGGGAAAAGGACTTCAAACATCCATATGAGAATAGTAAACATTTTATGATTTTTTAGAAAACATGGACCTGGATGATAAGATACCATAGAAAATATTTATGTATAAATAATCTCTAATAATAATGTGATTATGAGATTAACCCTTACCTTTTGTCTTGACTCTATTCATACTCACACAAGATTATTATATAATAAATATATGTTTATTACACATATTTTAAAGAATAATATTATAGTACATAACACGAATTTTTGTTTGATTTAACATTATATTATTAACTTTTTAATGATCTTATGTTAAGGTTTTACATTTGGTAATATTTGTTTTCTTCTTCGCATGTGTCTTAATTGGTTATTTCATCAGTCCTTATACATATAATATGATTCCAGAACATATATCATGATATAAATTTAATTTATATCAATTATATGTATTTTTCAATAATATATATCATAAATTATAGTAAATAGAATACCTTATTTATGGAAATGGTATGTTTTACGTACGAATGAACATTTTTTAAATTTTTAATTGGCATGTCGAAAAAAGGTGTGTAAATATCAAATGTATATATGTACATATATATATATATATATCATTATTCCAATCTAATTTTTATATCACATATATTCACTAAACCCATTATTAAAACTTTCCATGTGGGGTGTCAATGAATCACATCACTTTGGGGTGGATGTAGTCCAAACATCCTCAATCGAGATTATTGTATTAACACCAAGAGAAAATAAAATGACATGAGTTGTAGAAAGGAAATTTGAAGGTGTTTGTAATTGTATGTATGAACCATAACATAATAACATTATATCATTTTAAGGATACTGGTGTTGTCATACCATAATATAATAAAGAGAGTTAATGGGTGGAGAAAAAAAAAGAAAGGAGCTTGAGATAAGACATTACCTCTTAATCAGGTAACTCTTTTTGGTTTGGGCCAAATAGAATTATTGAGTTTCCAAATTACTAAGTGAAGGCTTATTGGAAGATTTTAGGGAAGTTATGAGGTGAAATAGTAGGGGTGTTTCCAAACCAAAATGCTTTATAGGCGTGAATAAAGGAGAAGTCGATGTTCCATTTTATAAGGGGGAGGGACACTATAGGGAAATAAAAAATTATTAATTTATTATATTTTTGTTATCGATATAAAATAGCTCCAAAGAGATTTATTTATATTTTGAGATGAGTATGGGTTGAAATAATATCAACCAATGAATTTTAGACACGTTTTGTTTATAAAATTAATGTTGTCTTTTGGTTTTCACCTTTTGTAAAACAATTTAAATCTTACCGTGAAAACTTGTCATTTTACACTATAAGGATAATATATATATACTATAAAAACCAAAAAGAACCCCCGTTGAATCATTTATGACATATAAATCACTATAAAAGTTATTTGGATGAGCACTATATTATTATAAATTTTATAACATTTAATAAAATCTTATTTATTTTAATGTATCATTTATGTCATTTTTGATATTAATCAATATTTTGATTTTTTAAAATATCAATCCAACATGATAAATTACAAAAAAAACACTTTTTATATGTCATTACCATGTCTATGTTACATAAAAAATTATAGGATGCCATTAATTTAGTAAAATAATACTTATTTTAATATTTTCATTATCATTTATTTGATATCTCAATTAATTAAAAAATTACAACCTCATTATTTTATAAGTCATTAATTATGTTATTTCCCCTATAAAAATTAAAAATAATATATAAGTATTAATATATGTTTATTATCATTCTAATGATTAATTATAGTTGAATTTATCTTGTGTATAACCATATATAAAATTGGTTCAATGTTTAAAAATGTAATATAACTCTTTTAACTCTTCTTTAAATAAAATATAATAAATGTCTTAATCTAACCCAAGTGGCATAAGGAGAATAATATTTTTTTACCTAAGGTTGATTTGGGTCTAAAAAAGATATCCAATGAAATTAGGACATGTTTTATGGTAATTTTATATTATTATAATATTATTTTCAATTTTAATTACCATATTTATCTTTAAATGTAATAAATAAAATTCAAAAGTTAGTATTCACAAAAAAAATATTTTGATCCAATTAAACAACAATTTTATTACTGATTACAACCATGTATATCTATTTTTTAAAATTTAATTCTCATAAGCAGTTATATTATGTTTAATGTTAATCTTCAAATGTGGCTAGAAGGCGGGTAAAAGGATAGTAAAAAAAGTTAAACCATTTTTATATCTATTTCTATTAAGAAATTATTACAATGGAATATTTTTTTAATATATATAGTATTTATTTATTCGAATTTAAAATCAACTTAAATGAAAAAAAAATTAAATGAAAAGTTAATTTTTTTACTGTTACTCAGTGTTTGTCACTCTTCAAAAAAATGGAATGTTTTCAGAAAAATACCAAACATTCACCAAAAGTTAACATTGATATTATAATCTCAAAAAATGATTTATATTTTACAAAAATATTTTTCCATGATTTTATGAAATTATATTTATTAAAAAGTTATTAAAAGGAGTTCATTCGAACAAATGGTATTTTTAAACATATAATGATTTTACCATGAATCATATATTTTATTATCAATTTTTTTTATTTACATAAAACAATAATAAATATTATTTGAAATTTGGTTATTTCTATTCAAATAAATATGTTTAATTTATTTGTTATAATTGCCTTATTTGAATAAATAAAATGATATAAAGATATTTAACGTAGAATCTTAGTATTGCGTAAATCATATACCTACTAACTGTTGCGTGCACCATACTCTAACTTGGTGTTTTGTGTAATGTATGAACAATCAATCTATTTTGTATGGAATCATTGACTTAGTGAATATATTTTTTCATTTTTATATGATGTGAAAAATAACAAATGATTAAATTAATTAAAAAAACATTAACCAAAATCATAGGGTGATATTGTTATCCAGTGCGTTGGACAATTTTTATATTCTCAAAAAAATTATATTGTAATTTTATGGATTAAAAATTCCATATTTATTGGTTGTGTAAGGGTTCATTGATTTTTCTATGAGGAAGCAGTAATATGATACAAACATGTATTTTCTATAATTTATATTGGTTTATACTGTTTCCTTAGATCAAGATTAATATCACATGTGTCTTGATTATTTCTTCTGATTACTATTTACTTTTGTAAATAATTATACTATGTTTCATTATTGATTATTGATGTATTGGATGGAATGAGTTGTTTAATGATTCACTCATGCACTCTATTTATGTTGTTATACAATTATTCACTTCTTATTATCATTGATTACATTCAATTACTAATTATTATGTTTACAATTAATGATCATTTCATCCCACCCTCCTAATGTTTATTTCCCCCATTTATAAAGCATAATGTTGAATAAATATCTTAGAACTATTTCAAATGGATGGTAATAATGAAATAATGAAAAATTAGGAAAGTTGGTTAAAGTGGGTGGAATTTTCATTTAAAGGCATGGTTATTTTTTAAGTAAGTGTTTTTCCAAAATATATAAAATAATAATCATACAAGGTCATTGAGAATGTTTGAGAATCAATTTTTTACATTTATATTTTATGTTTATAAAGGATAAAATTGTATCAGCTAATTTGATACCTAATATAGAAATATAATGTTTAGGATTTCAGGACTAGATCTGTGTGTAAGGGTTCTGGGTTGTTTTAAGAAGGATATCACTATTAAAAATTGTGTGAATTATCATAATATTAACTAAGTTATGATAAAATAAAAGTATGATTTTAAATAAAAAATTGATTTTCTTATTCAATTGAGGATGTCCATATGGTTCACAAAAATATACTTATGTTTATCATTTTACCAGTCGAATATTTGGAAGGAGGATACTATAAAGATGAAATTTAGAAGCTGAATTAAATATTTAACGTATGTTGTTATTTATGTTTTTGTTATGAATACAAAAAAATTATTTATGCAATTTATGAATCAAATATTATTAATATATCTAATTTTATTAGTTGTTGATTGATGATATACTGGTGTATTCTATGAAACGGGTGAATCCTGATAAATACATGAATATAGTGCTGGGTTTTTTTATGAAGCATCATCTATATTTTGGAATATCATTTTTTATTTTTTTAATATAAATGGTACATTTCTTTATCCATGTCACTTGTAAAAAAGGAATTTATTTAGATGTGTAAAAGATAAAGGCTATTATATATTTTTGACCACTTAGGAGTGTAATTGAGATATATAGTTTCATTGGACTAATGGGATACTAAATAAATTTTAAGTTATTTTTCTGGTTTTCCTTCACTAAATTCATCTTGGATGAGAAAATTCATTCCTTTAAAGTGGGATAGGGAATATCAAAAACACATTCAGTAACAAAATTCTAAACATACCTCAAGAAATATCCTGACGTTTATAGAGTCTGAAAATGGTTATGTATTCTATTGTGATGTAATAGGATATGCTTTTATATGTGTACTCTTATAAGGATATAATTTCATTTCTTATAGTTTATGATAGTTTTGGTTTAATTAGAGTAAATACCCAACAAAATAATTTGTATTTGTTGATGTTTTCCATACTTTGAATACTGGGTGTTATTTCCTACTTGGTGAGAAATTCACAGTGTTTATAAATCATAATTATTTGAAATATATATTAATTTAAGACATCACATATTGATGGGGTATCTAAAAATGTTTCACATCAACATAATTTATAAATAGGGTAATGGGAACTCTATAGAAGATGCATTAAGAATGATGTCATATTCTCAGTTGGTAAAGGAATCTTCAAACTAGTGGAAACAAATATCATTCATAGAGGTATATACATCTAGAATTATCAAAAAATGTTGATATTTTCTTCTATCATTTTATTATTGATTATTTATCCATGATAGAAATCATAAAACATTTTATTTACATTGTACTTATAAGATTTCAATTGTCAATATAAGGGATAAAACTGAGGGATGGAAGTTATGTTAAATTTAAACATTATGGTTTAGAGATCCAATTCACTTAATCTTGAAATTCCATTAACATATTCTTAGCTCCAAAAACTATTTTAGTTGGGTTATACACATTGGGATTCATAAAATATATAAAACATTTAATGCACAACTCCAGACATTTTGAACAGAAAATGATATAGAAGAGTATGTTATGAGAATCATTATATTACATTAGGTAATAGTGGAGCACAAATGACCATAAAATATGTTTTTGTTATTACAAATGTTTGTGTAAAATGGGAAAAATGTCCATAGATTTTTTAATAATTATAACAACTATGGTTAAGGAAAAAAATTCCATATGAGTTATAGTGTATCATCAAAAAAAAGTTTGATCACTCAATCCTAATACATGAAAAAATTTCATTAGGTTTGTCTATAATTTATATTGATGAAATTTTAAAGATTTATAATATTCAACTCTACACTGTATATGATAGATAACCTATTTTACATATATTTTTTGGAAATCCTTGAATAATTACTGAAGGAAGATGTTGAATATGGTCATGGATTATTATCCCCAAATGGATTGAAAATTTGAACAGTCTATCCAAACATTTGAGGACATGACTAGGGATTGTGTGACATATATTTGATAATTGTGCGAATATAATTTACCAATAGTTAAATTCTTATACCATAAAATCTATCTGACCTCAATATATACGGATTTTAATGAATAATTGTATGTGTTTCCTTTTAGTACTCAACTTTGTGGGGTGGGGGAAATTGGTCAAAAATAATTAACTAGAACAATCACATTCTAAAATGAATTTGATAATATTTAGATAATTAGAATGTGATTAGAGATCACTCAGACTCATCAGAAATCATATACTGATCATCATAAAATACCATTTTCATATGCGTTTATTGATCATATGTTTAAAAAAATATTTCCAACGTTTTATAATAGTAATATTGGTGCGTGTAATGTTATATCCTCGACACATAGGCCGTTTAGAGATACATGAAGGAGTTAGCAATGTGGAATATCAGTTGGATTTGACAAAAAAAGATGAGTTCTATAAAAAATTTGTTTCAAGTGTCTCAATTCATTATATACTTACATAATACTTACCTTATGATATGATGAACCAAATTGACTTATAGATGGATGTGAAATTGATTCACATGAATATACTTTTTGTGGAATGGAAATATAATTTAATAAATGGTAAAATAATTTGTATAGTGTGAGCTTTTTGGAAACATGGTTAGATTCAGTATGAAAAGTTGGAGAATATAAATGAAATGGATGATCAATGGGATGCATGATTCCCTGAAAATAATGGTATTCTACTATCCAAGGACAGAAAGATAACTTGTTGGAGAAAATTTATCACCCCTTTTGAGATATATGTATCGTTATTTGTTTATTATAAGTATATATACTGACTCAGATATGATTCATGTGGTGTCGAGATGATTTTAAATTTTTGTAGGCTTTCTATACTTGAATATTTTTAGTATGGTTCATAAAAATATGAACTAAATGCAGAAAACCATTCAGCTTTTCGTAGGATTGATTGAAGCTTTTCACGGTTTGTGGACATTTTTAAAAAATTGTTTTGATTTCTAGGGTAAATCATGAATTGATGAAAAATTGTAAAAGTATGGTTGTTAAATAATTTTTATTTCCACGCAATCCAACCATTTGAGGAATATGATTAAGGTTGTAGAAGCACATGATTGGTGCTTTGTATTCTAAACTATTAAATTTAACAAGGAAACATACTAGTGGTACTCCATAAAATGTTGATCAAATCAAACATTCCTATAATATCACTTTTTTTACCCTAATCCTCCCAGAATGAAAATTTCTTTTCTTCCCAATGCCTGAGAGAAAATCCTATTTGATACAGGAGTGATATTTAGGACAATTAAATTGTTCAAGATGCCCAAATTCATTGGTATTTCCTTGTTTGTTATCAATATTATCCATTCTTCATAGATACAGGGTTCTAACATTCTTTAGAACGATAGATCTAACCTTTTATAGATGTAAATTTCTGTTGTGAATTTAATAATAATGAATTATTTCTTTAATTAATGAAGGTACTATTGTAAGTGATTGTATTTAGAAGTTTTAAGTACCATTCTGAATTTCATGGAACCATTTTTATGATTGGGGGATTATTTATATACTCGACTTTATTATAACATAATAGATTACTTTTTTTAGTTAATTTAATAAAATTATTCAAAAAACATGATGTGATTTTTTATGTAATATTCTTTAGTAATGTTTATTGTAATTTTTTAAAGTTGGTGGTTTGTCTAAAATGTTCTTAAAAGGTAAATTTTAAATGAGGATTTTAAAAATATGGATTATTTAATTATTTAAGTAATCTATTTACTGAAATTTTATAAATAATGACAAATTTTATATGGACTTTTTTGTCTTGTAATTTGGAATGTATTTTTAGAGTGAGTTCATTTTGATTTTACACGACCCTTTGGAAGGGGGTGTTCTATTCGGGATCCTGATATTTATAAGGAACCAAACTTACAAGTTACATGTTCTAGTGTTTTGGAAGTAGAATTCACATTCAAGGATCTTTTCAGTTTAAATTTATAGATAGTTATGAAAAAACAATTACTAGGTAGACCCATACAATATATATGGACAGTTATATTCAGTATCTACTATTTTCACCAAAGGAAACTCAATTTAAAATAAACAATATTTCTTTTCATGACACATCTTTAATAATTTTATAAAATAAACTTCTTTGTACTTACCAATATTAGTACGTGTGAAAAAATTTTAAAACTTGGGAGATATGTAAATATTAGTAAGGGACATAAAAAACTAAATCGTTACTCCTGTAAAAACATGAAAACCCATTAAAAAATTTTCTATATAAAATATTAGAAAGAAAATAGACCCATGTAGGTTTCCTGGAAAATAATAACCATATCAATCTTAAAATCACCCTTACAAAAGACATAACCAAATGGTCATCTATCCCATTCAAAATACCCAATGAATATGAAATATATAATGGGTCTCATGCTTTGTATAAGATATCTCGATATCACATTTCATTAATGAGCTATAATAGGGCTCAACTGTATCACCCCTGGGTTTTAAAAATAAATTTAAATGCATGAAACCCTGAAATGTTTTAAATTTGATATTTATAAACTAGCTATTACACTTAATTTATCCAGTACTATGATTTGTATTTTGAAAAATGGTCATCTATGGTTATGATCAGAAATTTATTTGGAGTCTGATAGAACATACATATTTTTATTGTACATTAAAATACCCTTATTAATATTAATATAAATTGTGATATGAACCTTACGAATAGTAAATCATATAATTATTTTATTTTTAATGGTTGTATGATAATTAAATCCTGATTAAATTTTTAAGGTTATATAAAATGATTTATAATTTTAAAATTGTTATTTTTCATATAAATTATGATTTTATGTAAAAAATCTATTAATCATATTCAAAAAATTTTCTTCAGAAAATTGACCTCATTTTTCTCATTATACATGTCGAAAAATTGTGTGGGTGTTTTTTGGGATCTTTCTGAGACAGATGAATTTTTAGTGAATAGTAAAAAATATTCTTATGTTTTTGGGAGTTTAAAAGTATCATAAAGATATAATAATAATTTAATCATTTTGTTAGAATCATGAGGATTAAAATATTATATTAGGTATCCCATGTGGCCAATATCATGGGAATAAATCATATTCAAGACCATGTTTTTTGCAAATAACACCACTGAGGTGTCCTTTGATGTTAATTAAAAACTCCCCCACATTCACTATAAATACAATCCTCACCCCTCTTAATCTCACATCACTCAATCCTTGATACTTATCTATATTCTGAATAATACTCACAAAAATACTTTCCCCCATGTTCAAGACCTACTAGTATCACCAGAAAGCCAAAAATAAGGGCCTTAAATAGGATCTCAAGGAGATGATATGATCATGTAACGATCCTATTTCATTTTCTTGTGTTTTTTTAAATTATTTCTTCTAATATATTATTTTATCTTCCCCTAATCCAATAGGTATGATAGATCTATAATTTAATATATTCTGTATTTTATCATGTTTATAGAAACTTTAATGAATTTACCTCTTCTCCATCCCCACTCTTATTCTAGAAATAAAAAAATTGTCTGCGATGTTTCAATTTACCATAATCATGGAAGATGTATTTCCTATTTCCATTACTTACATAAAAGTTGTTTTTGGAAGAATTTTAATGGTTTAATCAGATTTAAAATTTTATGATCTATCGTCTCTTAAGTTCTAGATTTAACTTATATTCATAATATTAATAGTATATGATGAAAGAAGTTCTTGATTATCAATTAACAACCAAAATGATCTAAAAAGATATGAATAAAGATTTATCCAATGATTCATCATCATTCCATATAACCAAAATGATTTATTGAATCATTTAATTTTTTGGAAAAATTTCAATAAAACTTCCTTCCACCACTGGAATTTAATTTCCATGTTAAAAGAAAATCTAATACAAACCGGCCTTGAAAATAATGTAAAGAATGCACCGGAAACAATGGAAGGAACAAAATAATATTAATTAATGGGTGAAATTATTTTATAAAATGATCATATAAGGTGTTATAAACATGAATATGTTTATTTAATATATTAATAAAACACTTTTAACTGTTGTATTAGAGGATTAAGTGGGTTTGAAGTATGATTAACCTACGGTAATTGAATTCATACACTTGCTTCCATTTATTGGGTTAACCTTATACATCATGGATTATGTGCTATTGAGATTATTTTTGTAATGGATTTCGGTTATATTATGAATTATTATTTATATTTATAGTGTGTAAATATATTTCTCTCATTCTATTAATTATCACAATAATTATATGGTATTTTATATGAAATACCTTTTAAAATCATCTTTAAGAATTCTGTTTTACAAAATTCAAAAGTAATGTCTTCAAGAAATTATACTTGTTTTATCATTAAGATATGGTTCTTGGGAATTTATTATGATGAATATTGGGAAATATATATCCATTCAATTCATTGGGTATGTGTATGTATGAGGTCATCCATTTGGCTACTCCATGTGTAATTTAGATAGTAACATAATAAGGTAGTTGTGAGGGTTACACTGTAAGGTAGTCATGAGGGTTTCAAATCATAAGGTAGTCCTGATTGTTAAAAATATATGAATTTAATTATTCATGATACATTTATGATCATATATTTTTTAATGTTTTATAAAAATCTATGGTTTCACAAAGTAATTAAATATGGGTGGGAAGTATGTCTTTGTGAAAATGATTTCATATATTTTTATGTATTCATTGACTAATGGTTTCTTTCCTTATTTTAATATAAATTACTGAGCTATTAATCATTGTAATATGTTTTGATATATCTCTCATTATTTATAAGAATGTGTAAGAGAAATTATAAAATCACATTAAATGTTATGAATATTATTAAAAGAAAACGAGTTGTAGTTTTATGTTAAAATATCTATGCATTAAAAGAAATGGATACTGCCTTAATGGTACCCACATTGTATGTTTTTTTGTTGATATGTATGAGTAATGTACTAACATTATAAAACTATAAAAATATAATATATTTGGTAATGTAAAGAATAAGAATATAGTTTAAATATCTAGATTATGATACGTTTAAGGCCAAGTCCTTATAGTTGGTATCGGAGCACAATTTAGATAAAATTAATGGATATAATGATGTATATAGAATACCATAAATTTTTTAGCCTTATTTTTATGTTTAATTGGTATAAAAACTTATGATTACCTTGTTCATTAATATTATATATGACTATTCAGAATGTTTTTTCACAGAAGAATTAGGGAATCTAAAGTTCCAAGGATCTGATAGGCTGATATCATTATGAATCTGCAAATGAGAATCGTAGGAATTGGAACTGAGTAGTTTTTAATGGTAATGGATCAGATAATGTAGGAAATAAATGGTTGTGGGATCCATTTATGAAAAAAAATTCATCTACCACAAAGGAACATGATGATAATGGATCATTTTACGAGGCAACACCCTCGTTCTTTCACTGGATATTCTGACCCAGCAGTGGCTGAAGGATAGACTAAATCCCTTAAAAATATATATGATGTTTTGGGATGTTTTTATATTCAAAATATTAGTCTTTTCATTTATAGTTTAAATTTTATAGTTTACATGTGGTTGTCAATGGCCACGAATAATAGGGATAGATATAAAATTGAATCCCTTAAGTGGGATAAATTTAAAAGTATTTTCTTCGAAAAATATTTTCCTAAGGTTGGTCGAATTAGGATGGAGAATAAATTCCATGAATCGAGGAAAAAGAAGGAAAATTTAGTGATGGGTAAGAAGAAAACATCACTTGTCTTGAAAAGAACACTCAAAATATTATTCAAGATCTTGAAAGAAAAATCAATTACTTTTATTCTGGATTGAAACTAAGGTAATTAAGGGCATTGGACTCTAGAGAATTAAACAGGTATAAGAAAATAGTCTTCTATTCTTAGATGGTAGAAATGGAGTTCCTTAATGATCACATGTAATTTTAGAATAAACAGAATAAGAGGAAAATAACGAAATTGATAGGTAAGAATCAATCAAATAAATATAATTGTAAGAATTTTTAGTTTCTATTTTTTGAAAAGTGTGGTAAAAAGAACCCTAGGGAATGTCTTTCCCAAACTGGGAAGTGTTTTCAATGTGGTATGTTTTGAAATATTGCATGATATTGTATTGAAAATGATCATTAGATAAATTATATTTTGAAAACTGTAATGTGTTTTTAATGTGTCAGGATATATCATTATGAAAATTCACACTCAAAGAGATATTTGAAGGATAAAAAGAAGCCAGAATATAATCATAAAAGTATTGTGAGATCCTTTTAAACTATTCTTGTAGATTTCAAGACATCCAATGATGTTTTATCATGAACATATTTTTTTTACAAATAATTTTATACGATTTTGTTTGATACATGGTCTACACTTTCCATTATTTTTGATATATTTTATGGAAAATTAAAAACATTACCACAACAAATGAGACCAGAACATATTTTTAAAACATTATGGGGGGAATATTAAAGTTAAAAATAAATGTTAATAATAATCCTATTGTTACATGTGGATGTAAATTACCTGCAGTCCTTATTCTTTTTTCCATATTAGAGTTTGATTTTATTCTTGGTAGTGATTAGCTTTCTATTTATCTTGATAACATTGATTGTAGAGCTAAACCTGTTTTTTTAGAATAAAATATTTATTATACAAAAATGAACCCCTAAAATTGATAACATATCAAGATGTTGAGAAACTGTTGAAAGATTTAATGGAATGTTTTCTATCTTATATTTTTGATAATAGGGGAATTAAAAATATTAATGATGTGCCAGTGGTAAATGAAGTTATTGATGTCTTCTTATTGAGTTACTTGTTGTTATTCTTGATTGGGATGGTGAATTCACAATTGACGTAGTTCCTAAAGCTAAGAAAATTTTTAAATCCCCTAATCGAATTGATATAATGGAAAATATTGAATTGAATGATTAGTTTTAGTATTTTCTTTATATTGGAATAAATTTTCTTAACACTTCACCATGGGGTTCTCCAATTTTTTCCCTCAAAAAGAACGATAGTTCCATGAGACTTTTCCTTGATTTTAGAGTCTTGAAAAACATCACTATTAAAAACATGTCTCATTTTCCCCATATAACTTCTTTGATTAGCTCTAAGAAGCACAATATTTTTTATTGTTTGAAAAGAGGTTGGGGTACCATAATTTGAATGTAAAGGAAGAATACATCTTAAAGACTGCGTTTTTACTATATATGTGCATTATGATTTTTTTTTATAAAATATTTTTTATCTAATGCATCCACTGTATTCATGGATCTTATGAATATAATATTTCATGAGTTCTGGGATATTTTTGGTTGTTTTTATTGATGAAATTATATTATATTCTAGAAGTAAAAAGTATCATGAAAAAAATCTAAATGTTATTTTTCAAACTATAAAAGAAAAGAAATTTTATGGAAAATTCAAAAATTTTAAATTTTGGTTGCAATTTTTTTTTCATGGTCACATTGTATCTAAAGATTGAATATCTATTTGTCCTGCTAAAATGAATGTTGTTTTAGAATGACCAAGTACCAAAATTAGAACAAATATTTTTAGTTTTCCTAATTTGGTAGCCTATTACAGGATGTTTCTTGAAAACTTTTCATGGCTATCTATTCCAATAACTATGTTAACTTGAAAAGTAGTTAAATTCATCTAGATAAAATAATGTGATGATTGTTTAAATTAATTATAAAGAAGATTGGTGAATTCTATTATTCTAACCCTACTATCAGAAAAGGGTACATTTTTTATATACAACAATGATTCATTAAAGGGACCTAGTTGTGTTCTGATATAGAATGATTAAGTAATTTCTTAAGCTTTAAGACAGCTAAACCCTCAAGAGCTAAATTATCTCACAAATGATTTAGAATTAGAAGTTGTTGTTTTATATTTAAAAATTTTGAGGCATCATTTATATAGAGCCAAATTTGAAATATATAATTTCTAGAGAATTTTGAATTATAAATTCACTAAAAAGTAATTAAACATGAGGTATAGAAGATGGATTGAATTTCTAGTAGATTATAATTTCACGATCAATTACCATTATATAGAAGAAAACAATATAGTAGATGACTTGATCAGAAAACATCACGCGTCATTAAATATGTAATGTCATGAACAAATACCATTAATTAATGATTTGATACATTATTTCTTGGAAGTAGTTGGTGTAGAAAATTCAACTGTTTTGTTTCATGTTTCAGAAAAATAATATTTGTTAGAAACAATTAAGAAAGAAATGTAGGCAAAAAATGAGTTATAGAAAAATGTATAAATGGTTAAAATGTTCTTGTTACATGAATGTAACATTGATAAATATTTGGTTTTTATATTTGGAAAGAGTTTGTGCATGGAATGAGATTCTGAGTTGTGAAAGAATTGTTCTGCAAACATTATAGATCTTAATTTTCATTTCAATCTGGAATAACAATGATGTACAAGGACCTTTGAGAATATTATTGGTCTGATGGTATAATAAAATATTTTGTATATTTTACCGTGAAATGATTGAAATTTCAACAAGTTAAAGCAGTGTTCCAGTTACCTAAGGGGGTGCATCAGAAATTAGCAGTTTTAGAGTAGAAATAGGAAAATATATCAATAAAATCATTATAGGACTACCAAATAACTCTAGAGGTAACAATGCGATTTTGGATATTATTGATTGACTAACAGAATCTTCTCCTTTCATTCCATTTTAAAGATACTATGTCTTTGGATTAGATTTCTCGACTGTACCTCAAGGAGATTGTTATGTTACATGGACATGATATTTCCATTTTATATTATTATGATCATGGTTTCACTTCTAAATTTTCTAATAGAATTTATAATTCATTGGGAATAGAATTAAATTTTAGTATCACTTTACATCATCAATCTGATGAGAAGTCATAACAGACGATTCATAATTTAGAGGATATACATCAAGCATTCTCAATGGATTACTATGTAATTTCATATCATCATATTTCATTAGTTGAATTATATTATTATAACACTTTTCATTCCAAATGTATAGTTGGAACCATTGTAGGCATTATATAGGAAGAAGTGTCAAACTCCATCTTTTTGTGATGATGTTAGTGAACCGAAGGTGATAGAACCAGAATTAGTAGAGGATGTGGATGACAAAGTGATGATGATCCATCAACACATGATGATATTATAGAGTGGAAAAATTGTATTGAAGATAACATGAGTAAGGAATTTTTTCTTTGTAAGTGATCAAGTTTTTCATAGAATCTCTCCATGGGAACGTGTTATGTGTTTTGGTATAAAATAAAAGTGTAGTCTATAGTTCATTAGACCTTTTGAAATATTATAGAAGGTCGATGTGTTTTCATACTAATTATATTTTCCTATATGTTTATCTTAGTAACAATTTTTTTTTCATTTTCTGATTTTGTTGAAGTATGTTCCAGATTCATATCATATTTTGAGCCTAGATGCAGTTCAGCTAGAAGATAATATTTCCTGTGAAAATAAACCTAGTTAGATTCTTGATCGAAGAGAACAAGTATTTCAGAGTAAGCTAATCCACCAAGTAACAGTTTTTTGAAGAAACCACATAGTTGAAGAAGCATCATGGGAATCAAAAAATTCTACGAAGGAATGATACCCTCATTTGTTACATAATTAAATTAAATAGTGAGGACATAATCTTGAGAAGGTGGGAAGATTGTAACACCACATGGATTTTAAAATTATTTCAATTTCATGAAACAATGAAACTTTGATTTAAATAGAAAGATATAAACAAGTCGTTAAACATAATTTTTCTACATCAATGATTTGAATTTCAAAAAACAGTCATCTAAGATTGCGATCAATAAGATATTTAGAGTCTAATAAAACCAACTTGTATTTTGGTGAATAGTAAAATACCCTTATGAATAGTACTATGACCCATCTAAATATCAAATCATATTATTTATATATTTTCTTAATGATATAATATAATGAGTTCTTGATTAATTTTTCAAGATTATTTAAAATGATTTAATGTTTTAAAATTGTTATTTTTTGAATAATATATGATTTTATTTAAAAATTAAACTAATCATATTTAGAAAATTATTTTCAAAAAATAGACTTAATATTTTAATTCTACACAATAATAAATTATTATGGTGTATTTTTGGGTTTTTTCTAATAGATTAATTTTTGGTGAATAGTAAAAAAAAATACATTTTTGAGTTTTTGTGTGTTTAATGAAATCATAATAATGTAATAATAATTAAATATTTTAGGCTGACTGATGAGGAATAAAATATGATAACAGGTGTTCCATGTGTCCAATACTAGGGGAAAAACATTTGTTATGCCCATGATTTTTCAAATACCAATGGCGAGGTGTTCTTTGAAATTCAATAGAAGCTCCCCCCAATTTCTCTCTAAATACCACACTCAACACCTCTTCCTCTCACATCACTCAATCCTTGTAACTTTTATATGTTCTGCCAAATAATCTTACCAATCCCATCCCCTAATACTAAGACCTATTTTTCCCACCAAAAGACCAAAACCAATGGCTTTAAGGTGGATCTTAACAAGAAGATATCAAGAGGAAATAATCCTCTTGAATTTTCTTGTGTTTTTTAAGTTATTCTTTTTCTAATAATATATTATCTTAACCTTATCCAAGAGGAATAAAAAGATCCATATTCTTATATATTCTCTATTTTACCATTTTTATTGAAAAATTAATCAATTTACTTCTTCTCCTTCCCCCTATTATTCTAAAAATAAAAACATCATATGTGATGTGTCGATTTACCAAAATCATGGAGGATATGATTCCAATTTACCTTAAATCCTTAAAATGTGTTTCTAAAACCATTTAAATGATTGAATCATATTTAAATTTTTATTAAATTACCACTATTTTTTCTGTAATAAACTTAAATGAATAATATAAATGCTATATAATGAAACAAGTTTGTTATTATCAAAGATCTTCAAAAATAATCTAAATGAATATCACTTAAAATTTATATAATTATTCATCCTTATACTATATTACCAAATTAATTTATGGATTAGTTGATCTTATGGAAAAATTTGAAAACAAATTAATTTTACTTCAATAATTTCATTTCCATATGAAAAGAAAAACAAATAAAAATGGGCTATATAAATCATGAAAAGAACGCACCTGAAACAATGGAAGGAACAATATACTAATAATTAAAGGGTGAAATGATGTTATAAAATGATAATATAAGTTCTTATAAACATGAATATGTTTCTGTAAGATATTTATTTAAATATTTTAACCATTATACAGGAGGTTTAAACATGTTTTACGTAAGAATAACTTGTAGTAAGGGAATTCTTAAACCATTTTCCATTATTTGGGTTAAACTTATACTCCATTATTTATGTGATACTGTGATTATTTTTGTAATTAAGGTAGGTTATATTATGATATATTATATTTATTTACTATTTATATACATATTCTTTTCATTTTATTACTTCTCACAACAATTATATGACATTTTTAAATGATTTCCTTTTAAAATCCTCTTTAAAAATTCTATTTTAGGAAATTAGAATGAAATTCATTTATACAATTATTCATGATTTGTTATTATCTTATGGTTATTGGGAATTTTATATTATTAAAGGTGGTACCTGTATCTACCTCCTATTCATTGGTTAACTGTATGATGGAGTTCAACCTTATTACTACTCCAATTGTAACTGCGATGGTCACACGATAAGGTATCCCAGAGGGTTATATTGTAATTTAGCCGCAAGGGTTACAAATCATAAGGTAGATGTGATGGATAAAATATAATTAATTAATTCCACAATATAATATAATAGTTTATAAATATTCTTTAGTGTTTTATGGAAATCTCATTTTTCACAGAGTAAGTAAATATGGGTTAGAAGTATGTCTTTGTGAAAATGATTTCATATGTTTTTAAGTATTCATAGAATAATGGTTTATTTCCTTCATTTTTATCCCTTATATATATATATATTCATGTACATGCCGTGTATTTAATTTTATTATTGGTTATAAGGTTTTTTAAGTGAAATAAGGATGTTATGTTAAATGTTTTTATTATTTTTCAAAGAAAACATGTTGTCTTTTATGTTAGAAATTCTATATTTTTGGAAGAAATGGATACTATTTTAATGGTACCCACTTTTTCTGTTTGTGGCTTGATTTGTATGAGTTATGTATTAACAGTCTATGACACAAACCGAACATATATTTGGGAATGTAAATGAGTAGAATCTAGTTGAAATGGAAAGATTATGATATATTTATGGACTAGTTCTTATATCAACCCTTGATATACTCTATAATGGTCTATGTTGTGATATATAATGGGAATAAACCCTTAATAAAAGATATATCTTGATCACCCATTATTTTAATATCTACCAACATATATAATATTTCAATTTTCTACTTTTCATTCATAAAATTTTATTTTCATTCATAGTATAACCAATCCATTATTAAAAACAAATTGAAAACATTTATAAAAGATATTTTTTGAACCAATGTGTTCCAAACATCATTGAATGTTGTAAATTAATATTATATAATTACCATTTATAAAATTTTATGTCCATATAAATAAATCTATAAAATAATTTTGAAAACATGGACACGAATGAGAATGACATAGAAGAATAAATATTTAAAAAGAAAAAAAATGTTTTAGTAAAAGTGTCCCATACCAATTAAAACATTTAAATTATAATCCACATAAAATTATAACATTTTCAAAAACATTAAATAACAATATTTTATAAAAATATGGATACATAATGTCAAAGGAGTTGTATAGACACTTTATGAAATAATAATGGTGCATATTATGAAGAAATGTCTCAATGAAATGAGAATGAGATGAAATCCCTTACCATGAGTATGATTCATCATGTATGTTACATGATAGTAATTAATAATAAACGTCGGTAAATTTATAATTTCTTTTGATCCTTTATCATGTTTATTATTCACTTTATTTCTCTTCCTTAGTTATTTATTATCATGTTAGAAGTTTTGTCGATATTTGGTACTTGAGTAAAAAATGAACATTGTTTGATGTCCCTAGTCCTTGTGGTCCTAAGTAATTAATCTCCAGAATATTATTCATGACATTTTTATCAATTTTATACATTAATTATACTTTTAAATCAGACCATTAATTATTGTTATGAAAAAATGAACAAAATTATATTCATGGAGATGGTAAGTCATACAGACGCATGAGTAATAATTTTCTATTGTTCATTGATTGTTATGGAAATAAGGTATGTATTATTTCATCTTTCCAGAATTTTAATAACATTAATAATATCATAATAATATTTTAAAAATACCTAGATATGTCATACAGTTGATGTAATGAATAAAAAGGATTCGCATCACTTCGTGGTGGTGATAGTTCAAATGAATGCACAAACAACATTACAATTATTATCTACATGCAAAAATAGAATGTAATAGATAAAATTTTAACTTATAATTATTATTATTTAATTAATATATTATATGAACATTAATTACATTATTATGACAATTTATGAGAGAAAATTACAGAAAATGAATTAGTTCGGCTCGTGGGGGTGATAGTTCACACATACACATGAATGATAAATTAATTTCACATTTAATAAAAGTGAAGATGGATTTAAGTGTTGAAATTAACATTAAAACATATAATTACATTTAGGATACACGAGTTATTATTTCATCATGGATGAGTAATTTTTGAAGGAAAATCTAACAAAAAATAATGGAAATACTTAAATAAAAACATTACCTTTCTTTCACATGATCACATTTTTTATAACCATAACACCTCTAAAAAGGGTGTTATTTGTAAAATAAGGCCCCACGAAATTTAGGAGGGATTCATGTAATGGGATTGGGTAGATATTGGCTGAACCAAAAGGGTTTGTAAGTGTGAATAATAGAGTGGAATGTGTTCTTTTTTATAGGAGATGGTAGGGCAACCCTTGGAATTATTAACAAGACTAAATTAATATAAATTGAATGTCAATCCCAGTAGGACCAAATGATATTTATTTATAATTATTATTATTTTTTGTTGAATATTAATAATCAAATTAAAATCAAACATGTTTTGAATATTTCATAATCCTTATATTTTTTAACCCATTTTATCTCTTATCATTTTATCAAGTAATTTATATTTTTAGTGATAAAAGAATTTCTAAATCATGCCAAACGACCTATGAATGAATCCTTAATGAAATTTGTAGAGTTATATAAATTGTTTAGCAGAATTCAATATTTATAAATGTTTTATTTCATTTTTCTAAATATTTTATATTTTATGATATGAATTATGTCAATTTTGAAAATATTCTTCACTTGACTTTTTTAAAAAACAATAACAATATGATTCATCTGAAAAAAAAATTTACTCCATAATAACATTTCATATTCATCAATGAAATTATTTTATAGAATCAAATATATTGAAATATATTTTTTAATTATATTAATATCATTTATTTGATTCTTTCATTAATAAATATATTACTCTATCATCATTATGTCATAATTATATTTAATTATTTAATTCCTAAAAATTATATATAAATTATATTTACTTAGGTAATTTTTAGATTTATATTGACTATTTATAGTAGAAGTGACTATTCATTAGATATAATATATTAAAGGTATTAAATTCATCAATTTAGCTACAAATTGTCCTAAAATAAACATAATGATTCTAATGAAAATAATACACTCATATAAAAAAATAGGGAAATGTATTATAGTAGTTTTATATTATTTTATTATTATTTTTACCTTTAATTATCTGATTTACCCATAACTATAGTAATTAAAATAATTACTAAATATACTGTTTATAATGTCCAACAAAATAAGGGGCATAATGATATAATTTGGACCTTATGAATAAAAATATGGATCTCATCATTCCAAATTCAAAACATATATTTAGTTGAAATTATTTAAAAATTATCCCTATTAATGGAATGAGAAAACGATTTTTAATGTAAAATGTTCAAAAGTTTCACATAGTATTTTTTATTAAATTTTAATTTAAAAACTCATATGATGAACTTAATTATATTACCTGATATAAAATTCATATAGTTATACCTTAAAACCAAGTAAAATGATAATCTAACAATATAAATAAATTAAAAGAAAAAGGATGTTTTAAATTAAATATGTTATATTTTTCAATTTTTATTAAAATATTAATTTAATCAGATAAATAAAAAAATATCCAAACTAAATTTTGATTTCCCATTTCCAAATAAGAAGGTTGTTTTCCCAAAAATAACATATAAATGTGTCAAAAAAAAGATTTAAAATGGGGTCCCCATCAGAAGGTGGTAAAACTCAATTTTTATAAAAAACAAATTTTATCCATCAAATGGTTTTTATATTAATATAATGTCTAGAAAACATAGAAGAAAATTTTAAACATTATATTGAATTAATATTTTATAAATATAACCCAAAGAGTTATTTTATTATTTCAGAAACAAAATAATTCACCTTTAATTATTTTTTAATAAAAACACGTCTTTAATATTCAATTGGTTTTTAGTTTTTTTATTGTTAATTTGGTAACTAATGAATCATTATATAAAACTGTGTAAACTATATTTTTAAAAAATCAATTAAAACTAACAATTACAACCACTATAATGGCAAGGTGATAAATACAATACTAAATAATAATATTTATTTGTTTATTTATACTTGATGGGGCATAACATGTATTCTATTGAACATTGTCATTCCATTTAAAAAATTTGGGTTGTTACTTTCTCAACCACTTTGTAAATTTATTCATATAAATTTTTATTTAGGGTCAGTAACTATTGTATTTATTTTCCAAAAACCATTATTGAAATCCCACATCAAAAAAAAGGATTAGAAAAAAATAAAATTTAAAAGAGAGAATGTAAAGTACAAAGATCACATGATATTACACATAATAGAGTTCCATATATGAAAACATGGATATGGAAGAGAAAACTAACAATCAATTTATGGGGGAAAATATGATAAAATATGTTTAGGAAATGTTTAACAATCACAATGCTATAAAATTGTGATGGGATTAACAAATTATGATTTCATAGTATTAAAATTGAATGTAAAATATTTTTTTTTATAAAATTAGGGAATTAATTTACTACCTACACTAATGTCATATGTAAATAAAATTACATAAAATGTATAGTTCCATCCATCAATATAATCCCATCAAAAACTCAATTTTTTCTCTAAATGATGAGTATTTAAGAGGATTGTTTTAGTTCCTGAAACAATGGATTCAACTTCTATAGAATCACATGATCCAAAGAATATTAAAAAATGTTTATATTTAATTAAAAAAGTTACCAAAAACATAATGGTTTGTATAATATAAAACAATTCCTCAAAAATAATAAATAACTAGATAATGAAAAACTACATTTAATCCCTATAATTCAACTATAATACCAAAATTTAAACATAAACCATTAAGAAACTACCTATCCTTAAAATTAATAAAAAATATTATAACTAATATTACATCTTGAAAATCAGAATAATTTAATCATATAATATTATTGGATAAATTCTAACGTTTAACAGCAAATAATATCAACCACTCTTAATGTCTCATTCAAAAAACTAACTTCTAGAATCACATATTCTCAAAGATACGTTAATAATTTTCATAAATAAGATGAGTCACCATAATTCCATAAAAAAAATATTTATTTTTCAAAAATAATGTTCAACCATTACTCCAATAATAAAATCCCGTTGTATTTTTTTCCATAGGTATAATAGCTTCCAAAAATAATGAACATCTTCCAAAACAACATTTATCACTTAATCCCTGAATCATT
This sequence comes from Viscum album, assembly GCA_963277665.1. Taxonomy (NCBI): domain Eukaryota; kingdom Viridiplantae; phylum Streptophyta; class Magnoliopsida; order Santalales; family Viscaceae; genus Viscum; species Viscum album. Next base: position 515,588,053 of record OY728145.1, read on the forward strand.
TTCTAATAACATGGATATCCATAAGGTAAAAAAATTTCCAAGAATCATATAATAAAATCATTTAACTAAAATTAATGAATTCATTCTAATGAGGGAGATTAAGTTGGTTAGTGGAATGTGATGCACTCCTATTGCCTTTCGGTTATGGGTACGATCCCCATAGCATTGCCAGACCCAACAGGTTCTCAACCATCCTATGATTGTAATTTTTATAAAACTATATAACAATTATAAAATTATATAAATATTATATAAAATACTCAAAAAAACAATATCATTTTTCACCTCAAATGTAATTTCATTCCTCTCATATTTTATCCAAAAAAGTAATAACCCATAATTACCTCAAAGGTGAATATATCCAAAAAACTATTAGTAACCATCAAAGAGCATAACATATAACCTCAAAATGGGTTAAAAATACAATTAACATATAAATAAATTTAAAATTATAAACTCATGATGATATGCCTAACACTTTAGAAAATATCATTACCTCCAAAGTTTTCTAAACCATCTTATGAATCCCAAAAAAATGTCCTAGCCTAAAAAGTTACATATTCTAGTGTTTATGAACATGAATTCACATTCGAGGGTCTTTTTAGTTAATATTTATATAGAATTAGGGAAAACTATTACAAGGTATCCCTGTACATTATGTTTGGATAATTATACTCGGTATCGACATTTCCACAAAATGAAACCCTTTCTAAAATAGAACATGACTTCCTTTCACAACACATATTCAATTTTTTTTATAAAGGAATCATTATTTTCCATACCATTCTTAAGACCTGTGATAAGAATTTAAAAACATGGAATGAGTAAAAAATCATAGTACTGGGCATAATGAATTAAATCATTAGTCCTATGAAAACACGAAAACCCATTAAATACATTTTCTTAAAAACATTTTCTAAATTAAATAAAATCATATGGTACCTTGGAAAATCATTACCATATCACTCTTACAGTCACCCTTAAAAATAGAAAAACCATACTATCGACTACCACCTCTGAAATACCTAATGCATTATAGATATATAATGGGGGTCACCCTTTTTATAAGCTATACCGGGCACACCTATCTTTCATTATCTATAATGGGACTCAACCATTCGTATAATCTATATGGGGATCACCCATGAGATATAATGGGTCTCAACCCATTTTATAAGATATACCATGACCACCCATTAACTTTACATGTACAAACACCTATATGCTAGCAATTTTCAACAAGTCACTCATAAAATTTCATTTTCATTCATAAGATAGCGAATCTATTTTCAAAAACTGATTTAGAACATTAATAAAAGAGATTATGAAACAAAGATTCCCATACCACAATGAATCATTTAAATAGTATTTTAGAATTAACATTTTAAAACATTTATGTAAATATGAATATCTCCATAAAATCATTTTGTAAACATAGACATGAATTTTAAATATTTATACTTATAAATAATTAAAACACTTAAAACAATGTTTTGGTAAAAGAGTATCAGTCAATATTGGAAATTTAAATAATAATAAACATGAAAGTATAACATTTTATAAAAAATGAAATAACAAGATTATAGATAAAATATAGATACATAATTTTAAAGGTGCTTTATATATATATATTATAATATAATTAAGGTGAATATTATCAAGAAACGTCCCAATGAAAAGAGATTGAGATGAAATCCATTACATTGAGTTTGATTCATAAACATCGTTCTGGTTTAATCCTAAATAATGAACATAGGTTAATTTATAATTTCATGAGATACTTTTTCTAGTTTATTATTCCATTTATTTCATTGACTGAATTATTTATTTTAACATCAAACATTTTGTCGATATTCTGTAGTTGAGTTAAAAATCAACAAGGTTTGATTCCAGTAGTCCATGTGGTCATAAATCCTTTATCTCCAGAATAATATTCATGAAATTATTATAATTTTTATACATAAATTATACTTATTAAGAAATCATCATGTATTGTTATGAAAAATTAACAACATTATATTAAAGGAGGCAGTATGTTGTACGTACGCATGTGTAGCATTTTCCATTGTCTATTGTTCATTATGAAAAGAAGTTACGTATTATTTAATCTTTTTATAATGATCATATAATAATCAATATCTTATTAATATTTAAAATATTCATATATATATATATATGTCATAAAATTTATGTAATGAATAAAAAAGAGTCACATTGCTTCATGGAGGTGATAGTTCAAACGTACGCACGAACGACATTATAATTTTTAGGTGCATGAAATGTACGAACATAATAGATATATTTTTATCTCTAAATTATTGATATGAAATTAATATAACTTATGAAAATTAATTCAATTATTTTAAATAGTCATGGTAGATGGTTATGGAAAACAAATTAGATTTTTTTTGTGGAGGTGATGGATCACACATACACATGAATAATAAATACTTTTCCCATTTAATAATTGTGGTGCTGGTTTTAGGTGATTATATTAACAAAATAACATCTTATTATAGTAAGGATAATATATTAATTATTTTATCATGGGTGAGGAATATTTTATGGAAAAATAAGAATAAATAAAATAGAAATACATGAATTAAAACAGTTCCATTCCTTCAGATATCACCTTTCTTAACATCGTAACACGTCTAGGAAGGGTATTATGTCTAATATAAGGCCTGAAAAATGTGGTGAGGGACTCAAGGAAAGGTTATGTGTAGATAATATTCGAAACAAATGGTTTTTTAATTGTGATTAATAGAGAAGAATGGGTAACATTTTATTGAAGATGGGTTAAGAACCCTTAACATTATTACAATTATTAAATTAATATAAATTTAATTTCTAATCCAAATTGACCAAAATTAATTTATTTATAATATATGATGATTTTTGGGTTGTATAATAATCACCAAATTAAAATTATTCATGTGTTTTATCTTTTTGAGTCATTATATTCTGGTTTAAACCCCTTTTTTCTCTTACCATTTGTCTAGTAATTTACAATCTGAGGGTTAAAATAATTACCAAATCATAAAAAAAGAAATATGAATGAGTCATTAATTAAAATTTTAGAGTTATATAATCATTTTTGGAATAATATTATATAATTTAAAAAATTATTCCATTGATGTAAATATTTTATATTTTACATTATGTATTGTGTCAATTTTGACACTACTCATCATCTAACATTTTTAAAAATTCATAACATCTTTATTAATTAAAAAAACTAAATGAACTCAATAATAACATGTCATAGTAATCTGTAAAAATTATTTACGTCATGAAAGTTATTGAATTATATATTTTCATATTGTTAATAGTGTTTATTTGATTAATTATTTCTTAAATATATTACTACATCATCTTTGTGTCATAAATAAATTTTCTTATTTAATTCATAAAAAATATAAATAAATTACCATGATGTATGTAATATTTTTATGTTTATATGGACTATCTATAGTTGAATATATACAATTTATAACTCCATATTAAAATACATTACTTTAAAAAATCAAAAGTGTAACAAAAAGTCTATTCATTTAATCTAATTTTATAAATTTATTAAAATCAACCAGGTGGGTCCAATTGGTCATAAAATTGACCCAAGGATTCTCATGGTATGAATAAACTCATCCAATTATATTAGTACATGTTTTAAGAATGTTTTATTTTATTTTAATATTATTTTTACCTTCAATTACCCGATTTACCCACAACTATGTCAATTAAATTAATTAGTAATGTTACTATTCATAATGCCAAAAAAGCACCTATTAAAATAATTTAGAACATATGATTCCGCATATATAATCCATTTTTTTATTTTCCAAACATATAATAATAAAAATAAAAAAAAAATTAATTCTATTCACAAAATAAAAAATTGGTTTTTAACATAAAGTGTTTAAAATGTCTCATAGTTTTTCTATTTCATTTAAATTTGAAATATCATATAGTGAACAAAATTGAATATCCTGATAAATACATAGTCTAATTATTTTTTTTCAAAATTTATATGTATAATATATCAATATAAATAAATTAGATGAAAATTCATTTTTAAATTAAAATGCAGTGTTTTCCAATATTCATTAAAATATGAAATTAATTAGAAAATTAAGAAAAATTTAACGAAACAAAAATTTTATGTCCCACCTCCAAATAAAAAATTTATTCTTTCAAAAAAACATATAATTATTTCAATAATAGATTTAAAATTGTTTCTCCATTAATAAGTAGTAAAAAAGTCTTTTGTAGAAAGACACCCATTTTATTGGTAAAATTATATTTATTCATATATAATGTATAGAAAACACATAATATGATTTTTAAAAATTTTATTTTATTAATAATTCTTAAATTTAATCCTAAAAGTGGGATTTTTTTTCTTATAAGAATAATTATTAACATTTATATTGTTTTTTCAAAAAAAACAACCTTTATATTCAATTGGTTTTTAGGTTCATTTCATGTTAATTTGTCCACAAAATGAATAGTTATATGGATACTTGTAAACCATATTTTCAAAATTAAGTTATTAATATCCATTCTCTACATTATAATATATATGTGATAACTACCACACAAAATAATAATATTTAGTTGTACATTTGAGAACGATGTGGCATATCATATATTCTAAAGAACATTGTGTATCCTATTGAAAAATCATGATGTTATAGTACTAGTTACCCTTTGATAACTAAGTTGATCGAAGAGAGACAACTATTGATTATAGAACTGTCACCTGGGAATTCATAGTGTTTGTGGATATATGTTTATGGGTGTTCCAAATAACTTAAATCAGATGTTGAACATTATAAATTGGTCTCCTAGGAAATTGTTTATGGATTTGGTAATTTTTAAAAATTAATTTTAAACTATATTATAAAATTGTGGTTATAATTTCATTACAAGTGTAATGAATTGGGAGGTCATCAGGGATATACTAATGAGTTCAAGATCACCCTGTTCTTATGAACTATTGTGAATTTATAGATGTCTTCTATAATGGAACAAGTAATGGTAACGTATATCATATATTTATTACAATTCCATGACACTAAGGAATATATTTTCAATCTAGATATTATATAATGTTTGGAGTGTCACGCCGATCCCTCGAGGCCCATTCTGTGACTACCCCAGGCCCACCATCCATAGGCCAAAATCTAGTGACTAGCACCATAAAGACAAAACCTGAAAAAGAATGGAATTTCCTTTAAAAATGTACACACACAGACAAGGTACAGTACATAAAAAAACAAAATGGAAAACATGTAGTTATACCACCACTAAAAACCACCAATGAGAGTTAATATATGTAATTAAAGTAAAGGGGACAAGTATACAAGCCCAACTGAATGAGTAGTACAGAAAAAGGAAAAAACAATCTCCATGGATCCTACCTGAAAGGTAAATAAAAGTTGTCACAACGACTCACCAAATCAATATGGCACCTTCGAGTAACATCTTTCCTTGACTCTCCAAAGTCTCAGTAAAGTTTTAAATCATCTACACAAGACACAACAATGTCAGGGAAAAGTTCGTGCAGGGGTGAGTATAACAATACTCAGTAGGGACCCTAAGACCCTTGAAGGTCATTCAGAATCCCACAAGGGAAAAACCACAAAGCATGATATCAATCACAATGTGAAAAAGTAAAAGACAGCTCACACAAGGTATACAACTTAAAGAATGATCCATATAGGATCTATAGTAGTGGACCCATTGAGGATCACAAGGTGTGACCCATATAGGATGGCTAAAGGATGATCCATATAGGATCTATAGTTGTGGACCCATTGAGGATCACTAGGTGCTGACCAAAGGATGATCGCTAGGTTCTGACCCACCTAGGATCACTAGGTGCTGACCCAGAGAGGGTCGCTAGGTGCTGACCCACAGAGGATCGCTAGGTGTTAACCCATAGTGGATCCCTAGTTGTTAACCTAGAGAGGATCACTAGGTACTGAATAATATAGGATCACTACGTGATAACCCAAATAGGATCACTAATTTCTGACCCGTTGAGGATTTCTATGTACTGACAAACAGAGGAACTCTAGGTGCTAAGCCACAGAGGATCGATATTCTTTCATCATGTCACAACCAGCCACTGAATTCCCTCACCTAACAAGAATGATTTCTAAAATATCTCATATTTAATCCACCAATAATATCTAAACTAACACATAGTCCCACTTTAAAGATACCAAAAGGATCACCATGTCATAAGTGTTCCAACACAATAGACGACACATTAATTAGATTCTTAGTTTGTAAGATATATGCATAAAGGTAAATAGGACCTGGTTGGATTCAAATCTGATCCAAACCAATCATACTACATAACTTATCAAAACTCTAGTTGATTATTTCCAAATGTACGCCTCATCACAACGGTCCTCGTGCCGCAGACGGCGTGTCAATCAAACATCTGATTTGTGAGTTAAAACCATTTTAGAAAAACATGGCTGGTTGGGTCCGGGTCTGGTCCGATCCGACCTCACCAGAGGGTTCGACGTGGGATACATAAGAGTCCCATACCAACCGGACTATTGGGCCTGTAGTGCGGCCCGTGGGTGGCCCATTCGGCATTGTGGAGTTCGACCCTCTTTAGGAACCCAACCCGCACGGTGCTGGCATGTCTGCTGGAACAAACACGTGACATATGGTTTTTCCAGATGGAGACACCAGTAGGCACATCACCATCTACCCGTATCTACTGGCATGACATAAGAATTTGTGCCCCAGTTGAGCAGCCCGAGCAAGAATCTCCTCCTCTATGTGGCACCAATGGGAGATACACCTTCAAAATCATCACGACCATCCGGAAATGGCTCCTTGGAAACATGACACACCGACGGGTGCACCACCACCTCTCACTTACTACAGCCGATGACACTGGATCTCCGAAAGGATCTTCGAAGGGCCCAAAAGGTCGATTCGGTAGTCCATTCTTGGAACCATATGCGCCTACAGATTCAACAAGATTCCACCTTCACTGCGAGCCATAATGATTTTTATTGCTGATTGGTTGATCGGTTGGCTTCGTAGAATTCACATCAACCAATATCAGAATAGAGATCAGGCCATGTTCGAGTCATCCCCTGGCCTCCATGTTACCATTTAAACACAAGATACTCATAACAGGAATCAAACAACTTGAATTAAATCCCAATACATCCGATTAGAAAAACTCCTCCTGCAAGATCAAGGGAATCACAGATAAACACGTTTGTTGGTTGATTCATGTTTGTTGTAAATTTTAAAGAATATGATAAGAAATATCCATTCACCTAGAAAGGTTAAAACCCCTACTTGGATTTAGTTTAATCTATTGTGGATGAGGGAGTAATTCTATGTTCATTGGCATTCCACATTCATTGGTGTTCATTGTCACTGATCGATCTCCAGATTAGATCCACCAACGATTGACGTTCGTTCTCCATCCTTCATTGGATATGGATTTATCTAGCATGTTTGTTAGAGTTTTCCCTTCGTCCAATCATCTAATTATAAATAGATTCGAAAAAAATAAAACACCAAAGTGTTGTTGAGTTCATTAATGTCACCCATTAATGAACCTTAATTAATGATCCATTAATTAAGTTGGCATTATGGTTACACAATAAAAGAAAAAATCCATTAAATTTCCCTCATTTAATGCTTATCATTACACTGTGATTTTTTCCACCATCGATCAATGGTTAAAGTGACAAATAATATAACATAAATAGTTATTTTATTATTTTTTCAAAAATTATAAAATGAAAACTTTCCATCCATCCTTTTTTGGTGGATGTTAAGCTTCACCAAAGTGAATCCCGACACTGTGAATTCAATGGTGCCCTCAGATTTGCAGTCTGAGAAAGAGTTCAAAATATAGAAAAATCCACCATCACATTCATTTAAATGAACCTTAAAAAAATTCAAAAACTTAACATTCACCCTCAACCCGCGCATGATTTTAGGATCCCCATAAGGGGAATACACCCTCAAGAGCTCAACGGTTCCCTCGAATTTCTAATCCAAGTTTCCATTTTCATGTTCTAAAGATTTGACAATAAAATAATTGTTACATAATTATTTTATTTAAGGACAAAATCTAACTTCCATTAGTGGTATGCACCGTCTAATGTTAGGATATACTTAAGGAAATCTTAGCCTTATGATCTCAATGGTGGTATCATATTTTTATTTCTATTAACCATTCATGAGTTATTAAAATATGAAAAATAAAATAATTTTATTTAATTATTTTATTTATGGTTATTCCATTTTCGGTTTTTCTCATTGGAGGAATGCCCCAACTAAAATAATGTCATGCATAAAGAAAACTCGCCATCATAAATGCAATGTTACCATCATATTTATAATATGGAAATATGTTTAAGAGTAATTTATCTTTTTTAGAAAAATTGCTCACACATTCTATTTAAAGATTAATATTTTTCGATAGATAATCCCAGACACTCTGGGAAATAGAATTGTGTGCAATCTCAGTGGATAGTCTCAAAATAAATCCATATATATGAAAACAATTATGTGGAATTTTTTATATATTATATTCTCCCATCCTTAGTGATTTACATCACCTTAATCCATAAAAATAAAATCAAATAAGTGTGGTTACTGAGTATGAATCTGATCCTCCCACTCCCTTGTGATCTCCTAGAGATTCCTATGATGTCATTGAACACACACGTGAGGAATAAACCATCCAGGAAGGACCCACTTATGTTAATATTCTATCTCTACCATGAAAATTGAATATGTTACCCCATAATTAATGTCCATCTCGCCCCAGTCGATGACGTGCGATGGATCATGCACGTACCTCCTCAGCTGCAACATGTGGAAAAAATTGTGCTCCAAATGCATTTGTGGATGAAGGGATAGACGTTATGCCCCCTCACCAACTCCACTCAGAAACTAAAATGTATCAATTACCATCGGAGAAAGCTTCCCTCCTAGGCCAAAACACTGTAATCCTCATTGGGGTGAGACCCGAAAGAAAATATGATCGCCCTACTAAAACATCATGGGTCTTCATATATTATCAGAAAAAATACATCTACCTCTTTTTTAAAGACCTCATTTGCTCTTGGATGATCTTCACCTTCACGGCAGTAGTCTGTACCAACTATGGACCCATGAGTGTTAACTCAACTAAATCTGTCCAATATAGGGGTGATCTGTAAGGTCTCCCATACAAGGCCTCAAATGGTTGCAAGACAATGGTGGAGTGATGGTTATTATTGTACCCAAACTCCACCTATGGTAGGAGGTTCTCCCAACCATGTCCAAAATATAGGACACAAGTAAAAATTAGGTCCTCTAAGGTCTGTATGGTCTGCTTCTTCTGACCATCATTCTAGGGGTAAAAAGTTGTCTTCAAGCATGGTAGAACCTGATGCTCAGATTTCATTTGTTGACATGTGAGGCATCGTGAAACAAAATATTCCACCACATTCATCATCCCTGAAAATCAGTAATTACTTTGGTGGTCTTGGGTCATCTTCCCTACATTAGGATGTACTACCAAAGGGGATGTATGGGATTCCCTCAACACCTCCTCCTGTAACATCACCGGTTCCATGCTTCATCCTACGAAAATGATGACGTGCTCCCCACCTATTAGAAATACATCCAAGGAATGTACTGAGGATATCTAAGAATGCTGGGCCTTTTGGTCAACATCTACTATTTGTTCCTCCCTAACTCACTAAAGGAGTGGGGTACTGATAGTCGTAGACTGAAGGTAAGATGCTTCATCATCATCCATGAAGGATATCGACACCGTGGCTAGATTCTCTATCAACTCACTCAACCAATGTAAACCAGACCTCTTATTGAGTGCGTCTTCAACCATGTCCCCCTTCCCAAGAGTATATACTACCTCAAGATCATAGTCCTATAGAAACTCCAACCATTGCCACTGTCTCAACTACTGAAAATCCTAAGAGCAACTTTCCATCCCCAAAAAAGGATACCCCATTCAACTATTTGAAGCTCCCATCGACCCTTTTGTTAGTTGTTACTCACTCTCCATGACAACTTGGTTAAGGTGTGTGTAGTACACAAAAAACCTCAAACACTGGGCCTTTCTATTCCCTTCTTCTAAAAGTCCTTCACCTATGCCCCATGCTTGCAAAGCGCTATGAAAGCCAACTGATATACAGATGCAGATATCAGTTCCATATCAGGGTGTAGAATGATAGAAAATTCCCCCACCCTACGAGGAGGTAATACTAGAAACAAATTAGGAAATTATGTTCCCGTACTCTTCCACTATTGTAGGGAAATGTAAACTAAAAACACCTATTACCACAAGGTTAAGGCTGGCCGACTCACAAGTGGCAGGATTCACTCTCCCACGCATGAGTATATCCCCTTTAGTATGAGTTTCCTTTTTCACCAACAATGAAAAACTCCATTCCAACGTTTTAGATATACCACAACATTTTTCTTAAAATAGTCAATCTAAACATTAATTGTGGATGAAAAGTCCATACCTAGAATAGAATCGTAAGGCCTCAGGGAACTACCACAAAGAGGTTCCAACCAAAACACTTGACTCACGGGTAAGATCACACCATACGTGTAAGTGTGATTATCAAGTCTCCTCCCATGGTAATCTCCAAACATAAGGATCAAGTAATGGTTTAACCGTAATATATTTTTAATAAACATGATTTTTGACAAGAAGAAATAATTAGTACTTATGTTTATTAATACAGAAGATGTTAGTGGACATAGACCATATCTTGAATCATTCATGGATTCCTTTCGTCATACTCCTTGATCATGGGTAGTAACTCCCTTCCCCTATCCTCCGGCTCACTGAGCCTGGTTGGAACCACATTGGGCTATTGGTTGGAACATGTAGAAATGCATACCACCTCCCACAGCTCTCCTAGATGCTATTCCATGTATGCTACCCTACTGATTCATATATCCCTATCACATCCACTTAACGAAATATTCAACGCATCCAAGTCTCTAATACTGATATCATTTTTCTACTTTCCCATTACTGACATTCACTGCCTTCATCTGCTCATCCATATAACATTCAAACCCAAAGGCACTCTCTAACACACTAACATAAGTACTAACGCATAAAGGAATAGTGCTGGCTTGGATGTCCCTAATATGATCTTTCTTAGAGGTACATTCCCTAAAGCACTGGTCTTATCATATTCAACATGTACCTATAATGTTGGTATTCCTCTATGAATGCTCAGTTACCAACATGTCATCCTACTGAAGTTATTGAATCTCTTCAGAACACATACACCATAGCTTTCTATAGAAAGAGACCCCTTATATGAAGAAGGTTCTCAAGCTCTGTCCATGGAAACATCACCTCATCATATGATCATTTTAATCTAAAATATGTAATCTTCCTACTGAGCCATATAGAATTCTCACTTCCAAGACTACCAACTGAACTAATGGTTCCCTAGATAGATGGAAAATTGGTCACGACCTCAATCCATCCCTTAGCTGCTTATGAGTGAGGATCTACTCAATGACGTAATGGTATAATTCATTGAAACTTGTGTAATTCACTGAGCATACATGTGTCCTCTAACGGTAGCACCGGTAGTAACTACTGACGAATGGATAGTGGTATAACTAGGTCATTTCCAAAGGTACCATCTTGGGAAACGATCCCTATTCTGAAGCCGCATCACAATGTGGACCATCCACATTGTCATGCACTAGAATAATGGATGAAAGCCTATGTAGAGGGATCAATAAAGACAATATAAATGAAACATAGTTAAAATCTCAAACCTGGTGAGATAACTCAAAACTGATCAAGGGAAAAACATTTTCAAAACAGAGGCCACTAATGTTTTCTTGTACTAAGTTGGAAATAAATTTAGAGTCCTGGTGTACAGAGACGTCAGCTGCTGCACCAACACTATAATCCCTCAACTGAAATCTGAACTCAAGACACATAAAAATATATTCCCTATTGAAAATAAAGACTCTTAGTACTTCTGGTAGAACCAAATTCCCTTTGATGCCACTTTCTCACGACACATCCCCCAGGTCCCATGTCATAACAACCCCAAACCTATCATCCATAGGCCAGGGGCCAGGGACTCGCACCAGAAAGGAAGAATATAAAAAGAGAATTATTTTACTTTAAACATATACACACAGAGACAACGAAACCTGCACACATGGAAATAACAACATAAAATGGGGCGTATAACCACCACTAAAAACCACTACTGAGAGTAAATGTATGTTCGTAAAGTAAAAGGATCCATTATACAAGATCAACAAAAATAGTAGTAAAAAAAGGAAAAAACAATCAACATAGATCTTCTTCCAAGGATCCTACCTAAATGGTAGGAAAATCTCATTATTGCGGCTCACCCAATCAATCGGTCACCTTCGTGGCATGTCTATCCCTGGCTCTCCAAAGTCTCAGTCAAGCTATATATCGTCTGCACAAGACACAACAAGGTGAAGGTGATGCATGTGTAGGGGATAGTATAACAACAATCATTTGGGACCTCGAGACCCTCGAAGGTCTCTCGGAATCCCACAAGGTAAAAACCACAAATTATGATCTCAATAATAGATCAAAATGTAAAAATAGATCAGAACAAGTATACAACTTAAAGAAGATAAATCAATATGATTATTCATAAAGGTAGATCATTTTATTAATTTTAGAGGATTTTATGATCTTACTCACAGGTTCTCTTGGTGATGACCCACAATTGATCTCTAGGTGCTGACCCACAGAGGATCGCTAGGTGCCAACCCATTGAGGATTTCTAGGTGCTGACCCAGAGAGTATCGTAATGTGATGACCGATAGGGGATCTCTAAGTGGGGACCCATAAATTATTTCTATGTGATGAACCACAAAAGATCACTACGTGCTGACCCATAGAGGATTGGAAACTTCTTAGCCATAGAGGATCACTAAGTTCTGACCCACAGAGGATCTCTAGGTGCAGACCCATAGAGGATCATTATTCTATCATCACGTCACGACCATCCTTTAGATTCCCTCATATAGAACATTTGATTTCTGGAGGATCCAATACTCATTCAATCAGAAATATCTCAAATACCAAAAATCCCCACTTAGATTTAACCCAAAAAGTATTCTTGTTGTAAGGGTTTCTAACGTGATAGATAACACGTCCATCAGGCTCCCGATCGGTATGATATATTCAAAAAGGTAAATAGGGCCGAGTTAGATTCAAGTATGATCCAACCAATCCATAAAACATATTATTCCAAAACAAAATTGAAGTGTCTCAAAATGTACTCCTAGTCACAAGGGACCTCATGCCGCAAACAGCATGTCAATCGGACATCCGTTCTACGAGTTATCACCATTTTAGTGAAATGGGGAAGGGTCGGGTCCGACCCGGTCAGACCAACCCAACCCAACCCAAGGGTCTTAAGTGGGCCCATTAAGGGTTCTGGACCATCTAGCCCATTGGGCCTATGGTCTAGCCTGACTCGCATGGGTCCGACCCGGGTGGCTGGTCCGGCCCGCGTGTGGCATGTCCCACCGGGAAGAGCATGACCCACTTGAAGAACCTAGCTCGTGACTTGCTGGCCTGACAGCTGGACCAGACATGGGGCGTTCAGGTTTTCAAACTCGTAGCGCCAGCCAGCACCACCTCATTTCCCTATAACAGATAACATGAGATTGTCATTTCTGTGGTAGTCGAGCAACCTGAGTGGACTTCTCCTTCTATACGTGATGCCATTGGGCACCACACCTTCTCCATAGCTGCAACAAACCAATGTGCATGTCGTAGACTCCCACTCACAATGGCTGAAGACACTAGCATGCTGGTAAAATATCGATGGGCCACCAGAGACACATTGGGGTGTCCGTTCGTTGAACCATTTGCACCTATAGCCTCGGTGGATTTCTGCCTTAACTATGAGACCCTCAGATTTGCGTTGCTGGAAGATTGATCGATAGGCTTCAAAGAAATCACATCAACCAAGATCAGAGGAGAGACCAGGAATTGTTCAGGTTAGCCCACACCCTCCGCGTTAGCATTCAAACATGGGATAGTAATATCAGGAATCAAAAAGCTTGAATTAAATGACATGACATCCCCGCATGAAAAATCCTCCTACAAGAAGGAGAGAGTTGTGAATCAACCTGTTAGTTGGTTGATCTGCATTCATCGTAAAATTTCAAGAACAAGATAAGATAAAATCATTAAAATAAAAAGAATAAAACCCATAACTAGATTCAGGTGAAGATATTGCAGACAGGAGAAGAATTTTTCATTCGTTGATGTACAACGTTCATTGGTGTTCATCGCTGCTTGTCGATCTCTAGATTGGATCCTCCAATGATCGACATTCATTCTCCATTATACATTGGATATGTATTTTCCAGTGTGTTCATCGGTGTTTTCCCCATGTCTCATCTTACACTTCCCAATGGATTTGGATAAAAAGAAAACACCGTAGCATTGTTGAGTTCATTAATATAGCTCATTAATTAAAATTAATTAATTGACCATTAATTATTCTTTCAGTGTGGTAATACAATAAACAAAATGATTCATTAAATTCCCCTCATTTAATTATTATCATTACATTGCGGTTTATCCATCCATAAATCAACGGTTTAAGTGAAAAATAAAATAATATAAATAGTAATTTAAATTTTTTTTATAAGTCTAATATTTACCATTTCTGTCCATGTCTTTCCAGATGATGTTATGATTCGCCTAAGTGAATCACGGTGCTGTGAATTCAATGGTGCTCTTGTATTTTCAATCTGAGCACTAGATCATAAGATAGAAAAACATTCTAACAAGTTCATTTAAATAAACCTTAACAGATGTTAAAAAAATTAATTTTCACCCTCAACCCATCCCGGTCATGGTTAGGATCATCTTAAAGGGAAAAAACCCTCACTAGTTCAATGGTTATCTCATATTTACAATCTGAGTTTCTATTTAAGAGTTATATGTATTTGATATTAAAATAATCGTTACATAATTAATTTATCTACGACCAAAAACATTCTTCCACCATTGGCCCATACCGGTCAATATAAAGATCTACCTAAGGAAATCATACCCTCATGAGCTCAGCGGTGGAATCATATTTGTAATCTGAGTCACCATTCGTGAGTTATAAGTATTTAAAAAATAAAATAATTTTATTTAATAATTTTATTTATGGTTATTCCAATTTCGTGTTTTCTCACTAGATGCATGAACTGAAAAAACATAAGTCACTCCTAGGGTAATCCCAACTTCCTAAATTCAATGAGGCCCTTGAATTTCTGATCCATGACCTTGTTTATGAGTTGTTCAACTTTTTCTGGAAAACTTCTCACACATGCTATTAAAATCTTAACATTTTTTGACAGATCATTCCTGAAAATTCGGGCCTCAGAATCGCATTTAATCTCACCACTTGGCCTCAAAATAATACCATATAAATAAAATAATATTTTTATCAAAATTACTGGATAAGATAAGGATATTATAGGTTGTTGTCTTGATGGTGTTTTGGGTTTTATTGTTTCTATTGGTTTCCATTAAGTATGTATGCTAGTCCTTACTAGTAATATAACATGGTTATTATTCTGGTTAGGTTTAGTAGTATTCTATATTCATGTATGAAATATGGGTTTTTTGTAATTATTTTTTATCCTGGATGTTTTATATATAAATTTAATATCATCCCCCAAATGTTATTTGGTCCCTTGTAGTTTATTGAGAGACTTTGGTGTAATATTTATTTCACATAAGTCCTAGTAACCCCAACACCTATTCCAATGAAAATAAGTGACAAACATGAGGTTAAACTATTCCCAAAAATTTCATACAGTTCTAGAAACTACATGACATTATATTAGTGATATAAACACAGGGGTACTAACCCTTAAAATGATTATGTGATCATAAACTCAATCATCACCCATATATATTATGAGTGGGCCTTATACTGTGAAATCGGTTTGAAATTCCTATGGGGTATTATTTTTTTGACCATGTTCTCATTGTGATCTACTATAAATGATTGTTTTTTATATTTACATTCATGGATTGTGTTTAGAAACCTAATATATCTTAACATTATGTAACCTCAGTAAAACTATGTTTGATATATACTGATCTAAATGAACTATTGGACAATGTGACAATATAAAATAATTATTATTATTAATTTCAAAGTCCATTAATTATTATTATAATTTCCCTATATTGTAAATGTTTTATCGTTCAAGTAATTTAATTTTTAATTTAATGATGGATAGTACTAGAGGGAACTGAGTTAACCTTGGGTATGAAGCGAAATTTTTATTGACCCTAACTAGAATAAGTTAGAGGTGACAATTTATTTTTTACATTGCCATAAGATTCATGGTATCTCATCTTTAAGGATCAAATGGGTTAGTAGTTTTGTTAAAAAATACACATACCTGATTCCTATTTTATATTTTAAAACAAAAAATACAATATAATTTATATCAAGAATTACTTAATTAAATCAAACATATATCTTCATATCAATCATCATAAACTTCATTAACTCAGAGAGAAATGATAAAAATTAAGGGTGTTCTCAAATATTGAGTAAGGATTATTTATAGTGGAATTTATTATGAATCACTAGAGAATAATAACTATGTAAAGGTAAATTGGTTAACACAGATTCAATTTAACAACTGTAATTATTGAATAAATAAGGAATAATCAATATTTTAAGGAAATTAACTAAAACACTTTCTATTTAATCAGAAACATAACAATCATTACATGTTAAGGAATAATTAAATTTAAAGTTAAATAACTTATAATATATTCCATTTAATTAATGAAATAGATTAAATTTCATTGAAAGATAATATCACTATAAAAATCCTTTGGATAATAAGCACTAAATTATTAATAAAGAAAAATCATAATTATTGGTTTATATTATATCATACAATGTGATTCATATACTGTCACTACCTTTCACAATATGGTTTAAAGGTAGAGGTATAAATTGGATTAATGATAGATTAGCTTTAATTTACCCATGAGACCTCACGATGGAGTGAGGGGATATATAATACTAGAACCCACTTATCACTAAAAGTCCAAAAACATTCCATGCATATAGAATTTCCAATTTAATTCATTAATCAATATGGAATAAAACAAAAATATATATTGATTAATAGATACATAATTTTATATATTTCCTAGTCAAACAAATACATTTCAAAATAATTAATCATAGATATAAATGTGATATTATTTAAATAATAATAATATCCCTCATGAATGATATCGATATTTGGGGGAAATTGAATTACTAATAATAAAAAAATGAATATTTTATGGGCTATAATGACTAAAAAATTAATCAAAGAAGGCAGTTACTATATAATAATCAATCAAAATAATCATAAATCATCTACAAGAATAATAATCATGGAATCAAAATATACCCAATGAATTAATAATAAATGGGGTTTTTAATAGATAAATACACGTAATATACAAATATCTATAAAAATATTCTTCATAAATATAGGATTTTTATTTGAGAAAAATTGAAAATAATTTTCCTTACAAATCACTTTTAAGAACATTTTATTCTAAAATATCCTTAGAATTCATAGAAGGATATATGATGTGAATGAAAGTAATAAATGGGTGTAATTCCATGTAAGACCTACAATATAAAATGAATGTTCTGTTTTTACTATAAAAAGGATATGAAAGTGCCATGATCATATAATATAATGAATTTACATTTAACATTTTGGCTAAATGAAAAAGGGAAATATTTTAAAACATCATATGAATTGTTTTGAAAAATTGTAAATATTAAAAATATTTGAAATTTACCATAAAAATTTATTTTTAGATTGTTACATTTTTTGAAAACATTTTTATAAATCATGTTTTTTGAAGAAAGAAGATTTCAAACAGAAGAGAGAAATGATTTTAGACATTATAAAAATAATTTCTCAATTAATTTTTGTCCCAAATAGTGGAAAAGGAACTATTATTTTAAAATATCATGAAGAATGAGATTATTTTAATTTAAAGTGGTTTTATTAATAAATTGTTAAATAATTCCCTTTAACTTAAATTCCATAACAAACAATCTCAATTAGAATGAGATTTATAAATAAACTCCTAAATTGATTATAATGTTGTATTTAGAATTAGAAAGTGAATTGATTATATGTATGAATTATAAATAAACATAATTGTTTTTAAAAAATCACAGAATGTAATACAAAATACAAAAAATATATTATCATGGCATAATTATCAAAGTATATATTTTACCTAATCGGTGGAAACTGAGTTAATAAACCCCTTAACACTTGGTCACTATTAATTCATATTACATTAGGTTAAATAATTCAAATTAAAAATTAAAATAACAAAAATAATTATATATTCATGCTATTTCATGTCAAAGTTGAAACACATACACTATATAATTAAATTATGTGAATGACATTAAATATTCCTTAATAAGATGAAATTGAGATTAAATAACAAGCAAATGGGTATCATTTAATTAAATAAAAATTATATTAAATAATTATGATTTAAACTTTAAAAACATGAGGGCTGTATTATATGTTATATTTAATATCAATGTGTTAGAATATACACCATAAAAAATAATCTAGTTTCATTACATTATAAAATTCCTCAATAGAATGAAATTTAGAAGAAATCCATTACCTTATGTAACATTTAGGTTGAACATTCTTTAACCACTTATATAGTGATTATAATCATGTATTAAAATAATAAGGTAACATATTAATATATATAATATCATATATTTACCTTTTATAACACTATATTACTCTATCATATATAATCATTTATTTTTTTCATTATTTCGGGTGTTAATTACATTGTTTTCCCTTGCATGATTCATCATGAAAGATACAATTCTTGCACATATTATATAGTTAAATAATATAATTAATAATAATAATAACCTAACTGTAATATTTTTACATCAATAATAATATTAAAACTAATCCAGAAATATGGGTTTGAAAAATGAAGTACTTTGTGTTCTTGGAGACGGCATTACAGACATACTTAAGACTAAAAATTCCATTTTTCAAAGAACATTTGAGAATTTATTTAATAATATTTCAAAATTACATAATAATTATAATACCATATATTACCTATGAAATACTTATATATTTTATTAATTCTATGCTATGATGAAAATATAGCCAAATCACTTCCTGAAGGTGGTAGTCCACATGTATATGAATGATGTTATCATCATTACATATATGAAAAAGAAATAAATAAAATGAAATATATTATACCAAATTAATAAAAAAAATTCAGTAATATCATAATTATTTAATTTTTAACATATATAAACATTTTGTTCATCATTATCACCTTCTATGTGAATAATTACAGAAATGAGAATCACATAACTACAATATGTGATATTTCTCTATACACACATGAAATGTTATCGTAACCCATATAAAATGGAATATAAAACTATATATATAATACATTTAATCAATGAGATTTATTATTTTATAAATATCTATATATATACTTTATATCCATCATAGTACTCAACTATGAGAGGTGGAAATAGAAAAATAAACGACATTAGTTCTTGAGGCGGTAGTTTGAAGTCCACACGAATAATGATTTCATAACCCAATTGATAAAAATGTAGAATATTTTGAGTCCTGAAGGTATTATAAAACATAACTTTATATGGAATATTCCGAGTTTATTATATTTTGTTAATTAATAATAATTTATGTTCATGGATAATTGAATGAAATAAAAATCCTCATTGAAGAACATTACCATTTCTTCATGTATCCTCTATAGGTTTCGGGTAAATCCATCATAGGATTTATTTGTTATAAAAAACGATTATAGAATGAGTCTATGCAAGTTGGTTTGTTATTTATTAAGGTATTTCATGAACTAAATAGGATTTAATGTATTATAAAGAGAGAATATGGGGTGGCCTTATATAATTGGGGGAGAGGACACAATTGGTATCATTGAAAATAATTGAGTGGCCCCACATTTTAATACATCAAAATGGTATAAAATGGCCTATTATATAATCATATAGAATTAATTGT
This sequence comes from Viscum album, assembly GCA_963277665.1. Lineage (NCBI taxonomy): Eukaryota > Viridiplantae > Streptophyta > Magnoliopsida > Santalales > Viscaceae > Viscum > Viscum album. The sequence continues at coordinate 515,608,216 of OY728145.1, forward strand.
CGAAATAATTTAATAAAATAGTTAATATAGATGTTAATAGGTCATAATTACCCTTATTATTTTAGTTTAACTACACATATAAACCTTTTTTTACAATACTAGCGGTAATTAAATTATACTGTTTTAACTATTAGTGTAAATAAATTAATATATTGAACTTATTATACAAATTATTATTACTAAAAATATGTAATCTTTTTTTATTACATTAACATATGTGGCTAATTTTAATTTAAAATTAACCTCACACACTTATTGAGAATGTGGGCATTTAATGTGTAAATTTCAAACGTTTAACTAGTTTTATTTCTAATGTCAACATGAAAATGATTTTAATAAACAAAATTTAATTAAAATATATAATATTTAACAAATATTTCTTTAAACCCAATTAAAAATTTTATTTAAAATTATTAAATATTTAAACAAAAAATTTTCATTCAATTAAAATCCATAATTTTTCAGTATTCGTCAACAAATAAAACTTTTCAGTGAAATATAAAAATTTCAACATAAGATAATTTGGATATTATAATTTTATAATTTATATTTATTTTTTCATATAAATTTTATATAATTAATTAAAATTAATTTATTTTTTTTGTAATGCATGACTAAACCATCATTTAGAAAAGAATTTTTTTTGAAGGAAACATTTTTTTCTATTAAGTGATTCTTATTTTATTTATAATCAATATATAATTAAAAATATTTTAGTGCAAGATAAACACTATGTAGCATATAACATAAGATAAAACTATTAATTCATATAATTCCAGATATTTCAGAGAATTAATTTATTTAATAAAATATATATATTAAAGTATCAGGGTGTTTTATTTTCTTCTAAAGTTGGTGTTCCTTGTCATAGGCCCTATCGAATAAATTTCTATTGTTTTTTTAATTTTATGGAGTGACATTATCCCCACCATAAATAAATTGCAACCTCATAATTTTAAATTTTTATAGATAATAATGTTTTTACAATTTGAAAATAAAATTATTAAAAACCCATATTATTAAAGGTGTAATAAAATTTCATATTAATATGAGGGAAAATAGAGTATTATGGTCATCAAGAGTTACACATAAGAAGGTTTTCATATAGAAGAGCATTGGTCGGAAATGATAACAAGGACCATGAAGAAAGCATAAACAATTATAGGTATTGATATAGGTTACTAATCAAAATAATGTGAATGAAAATTGGAAAATTAAGGGCCTTAGTGAAATAAATCTATCATGACCTTAAAGGCTATCTAATTCATAATATATGAATGTAATAGGATAAAATATTTTATTTCAAGATACATTAACTAACGTTTTGTAATTATTTTATAGTACATGAATTTATATAAATATATATAACTGATAAATTTAAATTTTATTACCACAATTTCAACCATAGGGGTTTGCTTGATCAATTTTCAATTCATACCTTTCTCTAATAAATGAATATAAAAAATAAGCCTCTATGTATTTCTATAACTATTTATCCAATACCAATATGTTTATGAAAAGTTTTCTAATCCAATGATATGTAATACTAATAAGTAAAACTACTAGTTCACCATTAAAATTAAATTTTCAAATATTTTAATTATAAATTATAACCTAAAAACCATGAAATCTTCTAGGCTAGTGGTACGCATGATTCCCTTCTCATTCATTATTCATGGGTTAAAGGCCCACCACCATATCAAAGGTGATGATTTTTCACCGTGCATTCATGATGTTATTTTATTTTAGTATATTAATATCATGTCTATAAAATTATAAAACACAATGTGATGAACATACATGAATTAATACTAATCATTGAATAACCTTTTTTATTAACGTTTTAATACAAATTATTATTTTTTAAACCTAAAATTCTATTTTGAATATTATTGAATGACATTAATGATAATATTAATCTAAAATGATATCAATACATTTAAAAATATTTATATGAAAATGTTTCATCATCATTTCTTCAATAATGTTTTCAATAAAACATATACAAGACTAATGGGGTTTATTTCAATTATTTTCCTCCAAAATACCCTTAATCTAGTTGTATTCCTTCCAAATAAATTTAAAATATTTATGTTTAAGACTTTGAAAATTAGATCAATATTAAAATAGTAAATTTTTTTGGTATCCATAATTCTTATAATAATCATAACATATCTTGTTTTAAAATTTAACATAATCCTTATACATGTCACGATTCTAATACCAAAAAAATCTAAGTAAATATACCTTTAAAATTTATGTTTATGAATCCTAATACATAAATAATTCTTCAATTTTATATCAACATAGTTACCTCCTTAGACAAGGGTTTAAACTAATCTATTAATAACCATTATAAATTAGAATCATTCATAATATTTTGTAATGAAAATTAGAATTATCATATGAAAATTCCCAGGTAGTGTCAAATCCTATTTGTAGAAATACCGACTCTTGTGCATGAGGTGATGATTGGGTTAATCCCAATGCATTTGTTTCATATTTATTACCCATTTCTACATAATTACAAGAACCAAGTCCACTTATATTATCTATAAAGAGATGTATTTAAACTAAATAACCCAAAATCTAGATTTTATAAATAATTTAGGGTGTTATTTTATAATTATACATAATTATTATCATACTGTTATGTTTTTAAATATATATTTTCTTATATATATAGTTCCCAAGGTTTCAATTAAAAATTCATTGATACAAACTATAGAGACACTAACACCAGTATTCTTGATATGGTGTCTACATTATTACAATTTCATAATATACATGGAAATTCATCCCCAAAGAATGAATTTAATTTTTTCCTTGAGAAGATAGATACATATAATATTCAAATAATACATTTTATAAAGTTTAGAATATATTTTGAATAATAAATCTATTAGATGAAATGTATAACTATATATTAATCCTAATAAACTTCATGGATTTTAGAGGAGTGTACATAAATACCAGTGAGCTTATATTCTTACAAATAGTCCTTTTTATCAATAAAAATATGGAAATGTTAATAATTGAAAAAATAGTCCATTTTATCAATAACAAGACTATAATAACTAGGAAAATCAAAATAAATATAGAAGGATAAATAACTGAAATCACATTCCATTTAATCCATAAACTAAGAATTAAATGAATCTATAGATAATTTCATTGTGAAAAATTAATTTATATTAATTACAAAAATATTTTTGAATAATTTTAATAATTAATAGATTCCATGAACATAAGAATCATGATACCTATACTATTAATACATTTGAAAATATATTTTGAATCCACAAGTAGAAACCCATTTAATTATTTCTCAATATGATTTTCATTAAGAGACATAATGGTCTATCGAGTTGATATATAATTTTGGTCCCCACCCATCACTACAAGTACAAATGATTCAACATTTATCGAATAATAAATTTAATTAATGAATCATTATACCTTCAAATAAAATATCTTCATTGAGAAAACAATATAGATTTATAAATATTTACCATATTAGAAAGATAAACTTAAAATTACAAAATAATATTTGGAAATGAGAAAGGTTTTATGAAATAACAATATAAATGATTAATAATATGGATATTTTGGTTAAATTTAATTTCATGTGATCCTATTAATGTGATTTTTTCTTGGGGACGTTAAATACTAAAAAATGAAATAAGGAAGTGATTGTCAAAACACTCTATGGTTATTATAATAATAAACCATAAAATTAGAAAATACATATCTCGTCAATATATATCTATTAGAGTATGAATATATATGTTTTTTCATTTATCATTATTGGAAAAATTAAAATATTTTTAAAACATTAATGATTAAATTATAATATAAATTTTTGAAATACTTTTAGAAATTCCATTTCATTTGAAATAAATTTAAAAAAATCTAGAAATATCCTATTATCCTCATACAAGGAAATGATTTTCATGATAGTTGGTAATTTTTTACATTTATTACGAGATCAAAATAACATTCCAATTTTATCATATAAGTATAGGATTCTTCATTATTCAGAAAATGAAAAGAAGATTCCATTAACATTTTTAGTAAAAACCTATTGGGAAATGTTTAAAAAAAATATAATATTAACTTGAATTTTTTTAGAAAATATTTGATAATATTTTAAAATTACTTTTATAAATAATATTAAAATTATTAAAAACATTTCTTTAGACAAATTTTTGAAGACCTTGTTTTTTTAAAAAAAATAGAATTCCCACCGAAGACAAAAATTATTAGGATTTTCATAAAAACATTTATCAATAAAATGAAAACTAATGATGGAATAAATAGAACTATTACATGAAAATATTGTAAATTAATATATTTATATTAATATAAGTGGTTTCATTAGGAATATGTCAAATAATTTCCTTTAATATAAACTTAAGTAAAAAATGAACTCGATTTAAATGTAATCATGAAATGAACCATTAAAATGATCATATTTCTGAAGTGTGTGTTAATATATTAATTTATTCTTCTATACAATATACTTAAAAATAAAAATTATTAAATAAAACATAAAACAAATGAATTTAATTATAATAATAATATAATAAAAACATAATAAATAAAGAATAATTTTATCCCAATGTTCTTAAATTGAGTTTAGAAATCCATTACCACTTAATAACTTTTATTTCAAATATCCTGAGATGAAATATTTTAAATTGAAACATAAAATATAAATAATTCTTAATTATTAATTATTAATTATTAATTATATTAAATATCAATGTGGAATAGTAAACAATATATAAAATTAATTTTGTACATACCAATGCAACATGTGACAATAAAATGAAATTGAAACAAAATATCGTACCACTTGGTACACTTTAAATAAAAAATAATTAAATGAAATCAATTAAATTTATACATAAAAACAATTAGTAATTAAATATAAATGAAAATATATATAAAAGGGGAAGGAAATATACTATATAAATGAAATTAAGTTCATAATTTTAAAATATTCCTCAATGAAATAAAATTGAGACATAATCCCATACATTCCACACCCTTTTGGATGAACATTCATTAAACTCATATATTGTGTTTTTAAACACATTAATAACTTTATATATAAACATATTAATATTTATAATATCTTATATGATCCTTTTAGAACATTTTTATCTATTTATAAATAATTATTCTATATTTCAATTGTTTTAGGGGATGAATTCCTTGTTTTCACATGCACGGTTCATCAGGAATGAATCTGTTCATGCACTTATTATATAGTTATGTCATATCCATAAAAATAATAATTCCATAATTATCACATTTTTCAATAAATTATACTTCTATGAGAAATAATTAATGATGGTTACGTAAAATGAAGTTTTTTATGGTCATGGAGATGGAAGAGGGTACAAATGCATAAGTAACATTTTCATTTTTGAATGATCATTGTAGAAAGGATGTGAATAAATCTTTTGTAAGATATGGTGGTAATTATATCATATATACCATATTATATAATTATATATGTAACATTAATGGGGTGTGATTATGAAAATATAATAACATCACTTTGTGAATTTCGTAGTCCACATATTCACTAACAGTGTTATCGTCTTTACTTGAGTGAGAATAAATGGAAGAAAATGATAAATATTATCATTAAAGAATGATAATATTTACATTTATATCATAAATATTTAATATATATCACATATATTCATTAACCTTGTATTTATATCATTCTATATAAAATATTAGAAAAAGATGAATCACATTATTTCATGAGATGATATTCCACCGTACACTTGAGCGATGTTATCTTATTTTCAACGAAATTGAATGTAAAAATATATATGTCCTATAGTAAGTAAATAATTATAAATATGTTAATAATATCATTGAAATAATTCATATTTATAAACATACACATCCTTCAGATGTGTAAATGGATAAACAAAATACATCGGTTTGTGAGGTTTTAGTTTTCCGTACATGTGAATGTTGATTTCATAACCCATTTGATGTATGTGGAGAAAGTTTTAGGTCACTAAAATATTGTAAATAAATAAAAAAATATTAAATAAATTTATTTTATTTTATCATAATGGTTTAATAATAACTAATGGATGTGTGGAATTAAATAAAACAATGATGCTAATTTATGAACATTAACTTTTCTTTGTGTATCTTATATCGGATTACACAAAAACCTTCCAAAATTGTCTTTAAAAAAATATTGAATAAATTTTGAGTTTAGTGATGTTGGTAAGGTACATGGTGATGGAATTTCCAAACCAATTATATGTGATATTTTAAAAAATAGATTACAAGGGTGGACTTTTAAAATCCGGGGAGATGAAAAACGTGTTATTTATTAGAAAATAATTGAGTGATACCACACTTTTCATTGATAAAAAGGGTCCAAAATATTATATTATATAAAATTATTGGATTCCTGGTCTAAATAAGACTATGAAATAGTTTTAGGCAAGTACTTAGTTCATTTTCACCCTTATTTATTTGGTGTATCCCCATATAAAACTAACTATACCTTATACACGGTTGTTAATTTATAATATTTTCAGTATTAAGTTTCTTAAAAAAATTTAACATAACTTTGAAGAAATTAGAATTTAGACATTTTTGAAATATATAATTAATTTTTCCAAATTCAATTCACATAAGTGAAAAAAATAAATTTGAAATCAATCCTATATATGATATGACAATGTGATGTTTTAATGTGAAATTTTTACAATATTACAATGTTTTTTTGAAAAATTTCAATATGAATTTGATTTCAATAAGATAAATTTGATTAGATGATATATAATTGAAATAAATTTATTTTAAACCAATTAAAATTATAATTTAACATTATAAATTATATAAACTAAATGGAACATTTCTATTAAAATCTAGTATTTTTCCCTATTAATCCAAAAAAAGAATTTTTTAGAAAAATATCAAAAATTAACCCAAATATATTTTAGATACATTGATTTCAAAAATAAATTTTATTTTTTAATTTAAATTTAATAAAATATATTTAAATTAATATTCAATTATATGTGAAAAGAGTTACAAAAAAATATTTTTGAAATAATATTATTTTCTAGAAATCATTTGTTTTCATTAAAATTATTCTTAATTTATTAATGATAAATATATAATTAATCAAAGTGTAAAACTATATATTTTCATAAGTTAGTTAATATTATTTATACCCTATATTCCATTTTTATGGCGATAACTAATAGATTAAATATTAGTTTTAATGGTTTATTATTTTTTGGTATAACACAGTATTATGTGTATCATTATATATACTCTGGGTTATATGAAATGAAATATAAGCTCGTGTTTCATGTAATAAATATTTCTCAATATAATATATTTATTTAAAAATTAATATATTGTATTATCTTGTGGTATTATATTTTATTTTACGCTTAGTTTTTCTTGTGCCATACATTATCTAATTAAGTTTAATTCGTTTATAATTTTGGGTATTAACAAATCAGATGACGAACTCAAAGATAAACCCAAAAGACTAAGAGAAAGACAGAAAAATTTAGTAATTATTCCAACCCTGTTATTAAGAAACATGATTAAAATTATTACCATAATTGGAATCATTGTCACACTAATAAAGATAATTATTAAGTTTTAAAGAAAAACAAGGTTTGTAGATGATGATAGAAATGATATTGAAGAACATATATATCCAAATATTTGGTCGAATCATCATTATAATTACACAATAGTGACTGGATGATTAATTATTTATGGTAAAGGAGGCTATCAAGAATTGAATAGTAGAAGAAAATGATGTGTTTGGTTAACATGGGGAAAGAAGATATAACTCATCTAGGGAAAACATCAATAATTAAATTTCTTATTTGTATAGAACTGAGGAAATATCATATCTAATGAAATAATTGAAGGATTTTTTAAGATGAAATGAATAAAAAACCTCCTAGAACCATATATAGAATAATTATTTATGAAATGAATATCTATGATTTGATATTCATAATTATGTTTTACTTACCTTCCATAATGAATAAGTGGTGTTATTCATGTTTTATAAACACTAATGTTTCTAGGTTTATTTATTGGAACATAAATTGACCATCCTCTATTATTTATTTTTAAAATAAAATATTTAGTGGTATGACTGTTATGTTTTTGGTAATAATATTTCTGAAAATAATAATATCCACTAAAAAATTGACACCGTTATGGAAATAGAATGTTTATGATATCATTAACCCTACATTAAAATCTAGAATAGGTAAAAAAACATTATAAATTAATTATATGTAAATATTATTCCATGAAAAACTATGAGTTATGTATGAAGGAAACTAAATCCTTTACATGAGTCTAAATAACAATTTATAATATAAATTTCTTGGAAATAGTTAAGACAATACATGATTCTTTATCATACCTATGATATTGAGATCTATAACATCATGAATTATAATAATTTCTCTATGTTTAGATATTATATTATTTAAATGATAAATAAATAATAATAATGAAATTAATTTATGGTAGGTGTATAATGTAAAAAAATAATTTTCTCCATAAAGAAATACTATGTAATGCTTTTTCTATACAGACATCATAAAAAACAAAACCAATGTAGTCTATCCTAAGGTATCTTTACAATTTTCAATTATAAAATATGTTTATTTTATTGTCATATATATATATATATTAATATATATATATATATGATATATATATATATGATATATATCTATATATATATTTGAAAAAATATCCTTAAACATCAAACTCAATTAATAAATCCATGTAATTAAAAAATATATTTTTATGAATAAAATTTATTTTATAATATGGATTTTTTCCATGTTTATTATATTTATGATGAGCCCAAATTTTAGAATAAATTTTAATACATCAAAAAAGGATCCCAAAGAAAAAATAAAATTTCATGTAATAATATGATTTTTTTAATGATAATTTTTCTAAATTTTAGGATTTTTATGTGAAAAAATTATAATGATTTTGTGACATAGAATTTTCATATTATCTAATTATTAATTTATATAATATTTGAAAAATAATTTTTTTTATTCAATATTTTGAAATGTCAGTTTTAAAAATACTATGGTATTTTTAAAAGAATATTGATAAATTAATACCTAAAACATAAGTTTGGTTTAATTTTCAAAACATATGTCATTATAGTACCATTATATATTTCCATTATAAACCATTATTTTATATTTTAAAATAATATTATTATTTTTCTCAAAAATTATATTAAAAACATTATACATTAGTATTTTGGAATTAGTTTTCCACACATTAATAAAATAAAATTGATTTTAAATTAAAAAATATTGAGTATAAATTAACTAATAATGAACACATTATTTTTAAGAGAAAATAATAAGTCATCTTTCTTAAATTTTAGTTACCTAGGTTATATAATTATTTTTTATAAATTAATACAATTAAAAATAACATTTATTTTTAATTTTAAATGAATTAATTTCAAATTAAATCTCTAATTTTATGTTTCAAAACGTAAAAAATAAAATTAACACTCAATTAACAGGAAATCAATGTTAAATAATACAAAAAACACTTTAGTATTAAAATGATTTTTCCCCAGAAAAAATAGTTTTTGAACACATCATATGATTTTATTTAAAATTTATTTTTATCCTCTATTTAAATTCAATTAATATAATTTTTTCTCAAATTTGGATTCATCATTTATACATTTTCCAACCATGATCAATTTGTAATTTTAATGATATAATAATTTAAATGATTACTATTTAGTTAATATTGATAAATGTTTAGATGACAATTATAAGGTGAATCACATTTTACATAATTAACATTAACATTATATAATCTAAAAAAATTAGGTTTTATTTTATAACATGAATGTCTCACCAACCATACCTCAACTAACTCACTTAACATTAATTGTATTTAAATCATTCCTCTTAAATATGATTCACCATTATGGAAATTTCCCTCATACTCATCTATAAACAAGTTATCACATCCACCAAATCAATACCACCCCCTCAAAATATCCTTAAATCCTTACAAAACATTTATCTCATTTAATTACATAACAGTCCATAGTTCCCCTAGTCAACACAAATTACCCTAAGTCCCTCAAATATTTGGCCATCTTCATGAGGGTGTTTAAGGTCTCAACATAGGTATCACATCATCAATATTTTCAATTCATATTTATTCACTTCTAAAACAAAACGTACCATATTATAAAAAAAATACTATAATTAATATTTTTTTAATAAGTTACTATAATAATAGAACAACCATTTTTACTCGCTTCCATATACTTTTTAAATAAGAATCATTGTTAGTGTGTGTTCAAAGATTACTACCTCCATGAAGTGATACATTCAATTTTTCATCACCAACTCTCATAAATTTTATTAATAATGGAATTGGTGAATAAATAGTATTTATATATTTTATTAGAAATTCATAAATGATAACTTTCTATCTACTTACACCCATATAATTCATTTAGTAACGATAAATCTATTTATGCATTGCGTAGAATACTTCATCCACAGAGACATAATTGTTTTCATATATCATTCCTATATATATATATAATCATCATAAAGTATGACTCACAACCATAAAAACATTAAATTAATATTATTATATTGTTCTTATAATGATATTATTTCAAAAGAAACACCTTATTAAATATACTCACAAATTGAGTTAAATCATTTTAATGATTTTTTTGGTTGAAAACCAACTTGATTAATGCTATGAAATTATGTAATTGATGAATATGAAGAAATAATAATTTATAGAATAAAATTAAAAAAATTATACACTAATTTATTTGTAATAGTTACATCAATATTTATCTCTTTTAGAAGACAAACATCTTTCAGAAGTTGACAAACCACAAGGAACCTTTTAATTCTTAATTCCATATTGTATGATAAAGAATAAAGTACACATGAACTGATATAATAATTCAATAAGTAATTATAATTAATAAATTATAGTAATGTTAATGAACAATGAATTGTAAACTTTTGAAGCATAATGAACCTTGATACCACTCTTGCAAAACAACAACAAATGGTCAAAACTGTAAAAACATGATGTTGAGAAATAGGTAAAAAATAAATAATATGAATATATATAATAATGAAAAAAATTATAAATGGTTTTAGATTGAAATATTCCTATAAAATATTATTTTATGATATTGATGTTTTTATACTAGTGTTTTGAGGGATTTAAACTATGTATGGAATTATGTTAAGGTTTTATTTTTATCAAATAGGAATCCCTTGAGACATGTCTAGGTTATATATAATGTTTAGTGTATGACACTATAATTACATCAAATTTTCATAATATATCATGATATTATTATATTTTTGTACTTTCATTGTTTTTACATGTTAAGTCAGGCTTGGGGTTTTGATTCAAAGGATATAATTTTTGAATGGGATTTTCATATCAAAATCCCTTCACTAAGACAAGTTGGAATATTTAAAAAAATATATAATATCTGTGTTGTATATATTCCATAAGTAGTTTTTTGACATCCTATATAAATTAATCTATTGGTTTCAAAAAACAATATAACATTCTTGATTTTAATGACTTTTGATTCAAATATTACAAAATATGTAAGGGGTTTTCATGACACAATTCCATTCATTGGGTCATAATCACACACACATATCTATTTCCAATTAATATTTATTGATTTTAAACTATGATGATTTTATAATTTATTTGAACTATTTTATGAAATTAGGATTTCCAACAAATAATTCTTCTTCGATAATTTTCTTGTTATGTAAAAATAATCTTTAATTAATAATAATTTCCATTACATTTTTTTGTGTTTTTAACCCATGTATAAAATTTTAATTCTAACCAATGTTATTATTTATATATTTTAATCTCAAAAATGTTATCTAATGTTATCATTTTATTACCGTTATTTAATTTTAGTGAATGTTTTTATTAATATTTTTAATAGTGTTGGTTTTTAAAATTATGAATTGGGATATACATCCGTTCAAAACAAAAAAAATTATCAACCACTCCATATTTTGAATTTATAAACATATTATATATTTTTTCATTTATTAAATATTCCCTTTCAAAAAAATTAAAAAATATTATTTCAACTACCTATTTTTTTAGAATCTATTTGTATCTTCAGGTATCATTTATTAATAACTATTTTAAAAGTAAACATCATCAAAGTGTTTTCACGATCTATTTTTGAAAACATTTTTCCTTTTTAATGACTATTTTTTTCAACACATTATATTGTGATTTTTAATATTCTTCACTTACCTTTCATAAATTGTTTTTGTAATTGATTATTTACATTAGTATTATTAAATGATTTATGAAAACATTTCTATTTCTAATTTTACATACAATTCAGGATTTATTATCATGATTTGATGCTTCCATCACCCACCATATAAATTTATTATATGATTAAATTTAGAAAATGGTTTTTTTTATATCATATGTTCTTGTATATTCAAGTAATGTGATGATTTTTGAATTATTAAGAGTTCAGGTTTTCTATGGGTTATTTAATATATGATGATAATAGAATTTAAGTTCTACACATATTTATGGTTAATGATGGTTTAGGTCCTATATCACCGTCTAAAAAATCATATTACGATTATATATCATGAAATATTTTGTCATGTACATAATGAGTTTTTTCGCAAAGATGTTTGCAAGATGCCTTTGATCCCATTTTCACATATATATATATAATTAGTGTATTCACACAATCATGGGAATAATGAGTTTTATAAAAATAATCATATTACTAAAATTGTATCAAAATTATTCTTTTTCCATAATTTTATATATATTTTTTGAGAAAAATGTCATTTCAATGTAATACTATGTTTTCAAGATTATATATTATTTTTAAAAATATTTAATTCTTTTATATCATGCCCTCATGATATAAAAATATACTGACTTCTCTTCAGCTAGGTAAAACCATTATTTATTCTTTAATGATATTTTTAATATATTATGATAGTTAATATTGTTTAAATATTATCATCTATGGTCATTTGATATTTTATGATATTTTTGTCTTCCTCTTTTTTCATACTGGTCATGATAATTTTTACCCTTACTAAGATTCTAAGATCACCACATTATTTTATTTCAATCCCCATGTTATGAAGATTATTATATTATTAGATATATATATATATATGATGTCGTCTCTAATAGAATTTATATGGATAAATGTCCAAAAGTGTAGTAAATTATGATTTTTATCAAACTAATCTGCAATACACAAGACATTTTTCCCTTTGGGATATATGACTATTTGTGAGATATACTATTCAATAGTTTTCATTAATCTATTTTTTATTTATTTTTTATAGAAAGTAATAATATTAAAAATATAATAGAATTACTTATTAGTAATCATGAGTATCAATTATCTAATATAAATGATTTATCCCTTCCAATAAACTATATCTATGGACATGGATTTTAAATTTCAAATGTTTTGAAAGCACAATGTAAGCCCTAATTAAATATTTCCTACATATCTTGATAAAAAATTATATTAATTAAATAAATGTTTTATGTTATTTTGAGTATAAGATCAAATAATAGAAATTAAAAATGTTTCATATTTTTTTATTTCATATTTATATAAGAAAGATCTCATAAAATATACCATAATTTTAAACATGATAAATTTTATATATTTTACCATGATTCAACGTACATAGAAAAATAAAAAAATCTTAATACACAATTTTTTATATGAAAAAAATAATAACTAATTATATGTTACACAATTAAATTTTTAAAATTTAAAAAATAATATTTTAAATTAACGTATATAGTAAATTCCAAAAATAATTTATTCTAAAAAAAACTATTTATTTTAAAAAATAGTATTCTTATTCTTATTTTATTAATTCATAAAATTATTTATAATATTATAATAATAACAGTTATTAATATGAATCCAAATAACTAACATGAATATTTTTTTATGAAATATATAAAAATTAATTAATTATTTAGATATACAAAAATTAAAATCATGTTAGTCAAATCTAATTAACCACCATGTAAAACATACTTTTTATCAATAAATTAATATAATACATAAATTCATGTATATATATATACATATATTAGTTTTTAAAATTGTTATTAAATATTTATTGGGACATGATATTTACAAATATACAAGTTATATCTATAATATATATATATATATATTCATAAATGTTAATGAATATTAAGTGTTATATTTTTTAAAATACATGTACTATCATATTATTCAAATTTACATAAATTAGATCCTAGAAAATTTATCATATTTTAATAAATATTCAATTTGATCACTAACTCATAATCTTAAAGAATATAACTCCTTAAATTATTAAATAAACATTAATGACTTATTTAATAATCATTTTATTTAATAATAATGGATAATATAATATCAATCTCAATCAGATAACAAGTTTAAATTAAATGAGGTAAATTTTACTAAAAAATTCATATACTTATCAGAAAGCCTAATTTCCATTGTATCATCTCTCCTAATGAGTTAAGGATTCCGAAGAATATTAATATTGAAAAAATAAATAAAAAACTTTTCAGGGGGTGAAAGATGAATTTTGAATCGATAACATAAAAATAAGCCTCAATAATAGAACCGTAAACGGAAGTTATGGAAAATAAATGAAATAAAAATTTGAAGCTAAAAATATATATAAATAATACCCAAAAAGTATCATTTATTCTCTTAAGAAGTTTTGAGGAAACCCATATTGAAAAAATAAATATTTTATGTCATTTAAAAAGATATAATGTGACATTTCAAGGATTTAGAATCGAATATGCATTTATCTTAATATCTATGAAAGGAAAATATTACAGGTACGATATAATATGAATATACTAAGGCAATGATAAATAATTATTTGAGTAATATCTCATAAAACTCATTTTTAGGACACAAAAAATTCCTTAAAAGAAAATAACATGACATAAAAAATTTATTTCTCTATATTAAAATATATAATAAAATTTGATAAATAGAGTTGAAAAATATATGAATCATAGATGAACATGGTCAAATGATAAATCATATAAATCAAGTAATAGCAATTGAGTTTCGAGAAACCCATGAATCATTTGTAAAATATCATTCACAATGTAGTTAAAAATATTTCATGAAATGGGATTACTAATAAATTGAATCATAATTTTTTTTTGGTAGGACATAAAAATAAATAAGGAAGAAAACCATATAAAATTTAATGTGTTGGTAATATGAAACCGGTCTTTTGGAATGAAAATAAAGGCAAAAAAACCCTTATGAACATCATAATTTATAAAGTATGAATCACTTGAAATGAAAATAAGGATACTGTAATGTAAATATCATTAAAAGAATGATAAAATATAGAATAATTCCAGTAAAATATTGAACAATCCTACTTATAATAACATATTCAATAATGATATTATATAACATAATGAATTGAATTTGACTTAATATGAGAACATTTATAAACAAAAAGGTCTGTGAATTAGAAATCCAAAAAAAGAGAAAAAGAGGCCCTAAATATATCATAAAGATAAAACGTGTAATTTATTCCTGTCAATGAATTTTAATTGATACTAAAAAGAGAAAATATATGAAAAACTCTATAAAACATTTCGATTGTAAAAATAAAAAGTTAGACCAAATATAACAAATTATTCTGATAAATAGTCACGACTTTTATATGAAAATTCAGTATTCCTAAATGTATATAAATAACATTCTTAATATATTTATAAACCCAAAAACGTTTATCAAATGTGCTCTAAAATATGAAATAAATATTTTATCCCTCGAAATGTATAAGGCCCCAGCCTTAAACCTTACTTAATCTTGAGTTATTACAAGATTACACATTGAGGATCTTTTCAGTTTTAGAGTTTTAGAGAATTAGATCATGAAACTTGCATTACATTCCACATTTAAACAAAGTGGTTACATAAAAGACAATATTCATTATTCCCATAAATGGAATCATATTTAAAATAAAACACGGATTCTTTCTTGACACATCCTTGACACTATCATTACGTCATGTACCATTCCCTTGACCTGTGAAAAACATTTCAAAAATATGGGATGAGAATAAAAAGCTCAATAAGGGTTATAAAAATATGGAAAGGAAACATGAGTTCATATATACATAAGAATGAAATCATACTTTACCCATAAAACATAGCCACTTTAACATACCTCATCAAATCATGAATAAATCATAGAAATCATAATACATAAAGGTAACTTGAGGCATTCATAACATTCTTATGTAGGGAGTA
Source organism: Viscum album (assembly GCA_963277665.1). Lineage (NCBI taxonomy): Eukaryota > Viridiplantae > Streptophyta > Magnoliopsida > Santalales > Viscaceae > Viscum > Viscum album. The sequence goes on from OY728145.1 coordinate 515,624,644, forward strand.
ACCCTCTTGGTTACGTTTGGAATACCCATCACAGTATATTACCTAGATCCCTTCGTAGAAACCTTAACGTTTCACTCCTTCGCATTACCCAATGCATTGGAGAGCTATATCAGGCTCACCTGCCCTTAGTTTATCACAGAACCACCCGTCTTCATAATAATGCCCAAGAACCTCAACAAAATCATATCACATAAAACATGCAGAAAGGAAACATAACATTTCCATCTTTAAATCACAAGATATCAATACAAAAAATTGATATAAAAACATTATGAAAACCATTTTCAAGACCAAAATAAAAGAAAAGTAAAAAATGGTATTTATTTTTCTTTTAAAAAATGGTATGGCTTGTAGAGGAAGCCGAAACTCAAATAATGGTCAAGACAGCGGAGAAGTCGTTGTCGCCGCATACGTACGACAAAAACATTCCCTTTTGTCATTTTGTAAAATTCTTCGTATAAAAAAAAGATTCCTTTAGGATAAACATAAAAGTTAAAGGGGTTTATACACCGTATAAAAGAAGGTTGTGTATAAAACAAAATATGCCTCAATGAAAGGAGACTGAGATGAAGTCCCACACAAAGACGATATCCTTGGTTTAAGGAAAAATCAATTACATAATTATGTGTGAAAAAGGAATACACAAAATATAAGTGGATATTAAGTGTAAAATAATCAAAGGTCATTCACCCATATTCAAAGGATGACATATTCAATAACTACATGTTGAACCCAAAGAAATCGAGATTGGGTTAAGAAGTTCCCTTGATAGCCTAACGACGTCACATCAAAATGAGTTGATGAGAGATAAAAAAAGGGTATATCATCACTTGGACATAAAATTTACATCAATAAGGATATATGAGAACATATCCCAACATAACAATATGTAAATTAAAAGACCCAACAAAATAAGTCTTTTAAAAAGAGGAGGGTGAAAGGTTCCCTTACCGACATGGGTATCTTTCGAAACATACGCCCCGTGAAAGAAGGACAATACATCATTGATGTAAATACTCATAAATGAAATAATATTACACAATGAGTAAAATAATGTTCAGTACATACACCACTCAAAGGAAATTGTGGCAAATGTAGAATAAATCTCACAGGAATAAAAGTGAGATGAAAAATCCCTTAAGAAAACTCGGCAGCCTAACAGCGCCACTTAAAACATCCAAAAATGGATTGATGAGATCAAATAGGGTATCTCATCACATTAAAATAAAATGTACAGCAAGAGGAATATAAAATAACATCCCCCATCATATCAAAGAGGATCTTAAAAGAAGTGACATAAAGGGGAGTACTTAAAGAGAAAGAGAGAGGTTAGATCTCTTACGAAAATTCGGCAGCCTAACGACGCCACTCAAAACTTCCAAAATGGAATGATGAGAGAGAATAGGGTCTTTAATCATATGAAAATAAAAATTTCAGTATGAGTAATATAAAATAACATCCCAATAACAAGAAATATGAGCTTAGAATGAATGACATAAAAGAGTGTACTTAAAAAAGAAAGAGGGGAGTAAGATCCCTTACCTCAAGTCTAACTTGTCTTGTTGGTTTCTTTATATTCCTGAATAATAAACATTGGTCAATTAATAATTGCCTAAGTACCTACTTTAGAGATTATTATTCAGGTCATATCACATATTATAATGTTATAATAATTGTTTAATAATGTTAGTTCATATCAGACGTTTTTTCTGATGTTTGGTACATGAGTCAAAAATGAACTTGTTTGAAAAAAGATTGCCCATGTAGTTATAAGTAAATAATTTCCAGAATAGTATTAATTATTAAAATATCATATATATCCAGTAAATATTCCTTTCATACTATTCCATATCATTTAGAGATAAAAAATGAAAAGCACCGTTCATGGAGACGGTAGGCCGTACGTACGCATGAACGCTACTTTCATTTTTTGTCATATTAATTGAATTAAAAAAAATGAGAGATATATATATGTTATAATTCTAGAATGATATCCATAATTTTGATGTAATATATTACATATATATCCATTATATATATGTACTTATAGAATTACATAACATTTTGAGATAAGAAATGAAATGTACCGTTCATGGAGACGGTAAGCCGTACGTACGCATGAACGCTACTTCCATTTCTATTTCATATTTAATGGAATTAAAACATAATGATACATAATAGTATTTTAATTCCAGTATGTTATCATATATAATATCATTAAATATATCCTTTATACGTACCAGATATGGTATTAACGAATCAAATCACTTTGAGGGGGCGGTAGTCCTCACTTCCTTAAATAAAGATATCGCGTTTACCCATAATGGAAACCATAAAGGTATGCCCAAAATGAAAAATACAGAAGATTAAGTAAAACATAAAAATATTAGATATCATATATAAATATAGTGTCATCTTAATGGACACCTTTCAAGGTGTTAGAAGAATGTTGAACAATCATCGTTTCGGGAGGCCGAAATTCTCCATCCACGGAAACAGTATGTTATTTAACCATTAGATGTAGGTGTGTGAAAGTGTAGCTCGAATAATTCTTATAAAAACATCCTAGTATATTGATGATACTGTATTTGTTACAAAAGAAATGAATAAAAAGAGTTTAGGGGGTTGGAGAATCAAAATAAAACAAAAGTACTCAAGTGAAGACATTACCTTACAATCGGGAAACTTCCTTTGGTTGGAGCTCAAAGGCTTCCATGGGAAGACTTCTTCCCAAAGTGAGGCTTCAAGGAGTAAGAGAGGGAAGTGCAGAGACAAAATGGGCAGAGGTTGGATGATCCAAAGTCTTTGGGAGTGTGGGTAAGGAGGTAGAGGTGGGGGCCTTTTATAAGAGGAGAGGAGGGGCACCCTTGTAAAGTTACAAAATGTTACATGATTTTCAAAAGTGTTTCGGATTTTAATGTTCCCACATTGATTTATTTCAAGGATAAGGTGATAAGGGTTCGAAATCAACTCATCCAATAGGTTTTGGACATGTTTAGGGCTTAGATATTACATTATCTTTCTATTTTATTTAAATTGTTAAATAATGAGGTAATCGCTGCATCATCATGATGTCATACATAATTTAATTTATTTAATGTCTAAAAATTATAAAAAAATACTATGATGTAGGAAATATTTATATATTTCTAATTAATATTTATAGTCAAAAATATGACTTGTATAACCCCATGAAAAAAATTGTTTTAGTAAAACATCTCATGTGTGTGTCATTTTTACTTTAACATTAAATAAAAAGTTATTTATGTCATTTCCCAACCAAAGTGGCTCCATGGGGTCCCCAAGTTGACCCATGTCTTGTCTGGGTCGGCCATGACACATCCAATATGGGTAGGACATGTGTCAAGGTATTTTCATTTTATTATAATATCATTTTTTCCTTAAATTGCACTAATTACCTCTAATCGCGATTAAAAACTTAATAAGTTACTATTCACCAAAAAATTATTTTTATCCCATTGAACGACATTTTACTTCTTAATGACAACCATGTATGTCGGATTTTTTTAAATTCAAAACAAAAAGATGGAAAAATTTCATTTAAATGGAAAAATTAGTTTTTATAAGTACCACTTAGTGGTTTCACTATTCATCAAAAATTGAAGTTTTTCAGAAAAATCCAAAAAATTCACCCTAAGCTATATTTGATATTCCGAATTCAAAAATGAATTCCATTTTACAAAATTCAAAAAATATAAGTCACATTAATTAATTTAATAATTAATTCCCGCTGTCAGAGCAAATAGCGTGTTTTTATGAAACAATAAGTATCAAAAGATTGACACTTGTTTAAGTCTGATTTCAATGTGAAATTAATTCCAATGACCAATATTGGATTAAATGGTAAAAATCTATTCTAATTTCACTTTAAAACCAATTCAAAATATAATCTAATCATATAACTAAATTATATTAAAAAGAGGTTTTGATTTAAAATACAACACTTTACACTATTCATTAAAAAATGAACTTTATCGGAAAGATACAAAAAATTTACACAAAGTAAATTTTGATGTCCCAATTCTTAAGAAGAGTTTTATTTGGTACAAAATAATGTATAAGAGTGAACAAAACTATATTTAATGACGGTTCGCCATCAAAAGGCGATAAGTGAACCTTTAGTGAAAACCAAGGCATATACGCCTAAAATTGAATTCTTTCCGTATTTTAAGCCTTTATCTTTTATTTGATAAATGTAAAAACATTTAACAACATATATAATCATATTTTAGTTATTTTTATCCATTCCCGCCAATACAACGGCTACATGTTAACTACCATTTAAAATAATATTATTTTATTATTAGAGTGAAACGTAAGATTCCCAAGAAACTCGTTGTTGCGTGTTGGGTACGCCATCGAGCATAGCATCCCCTTTAAAGTCATATTAATAATTTATTCACAAATATGGATAAATATGAAAATGTCATATTCTTTATTTACCTGGTGTGTTACATCCTTCCCCCCTTTTGGGAATTGCGTCCTCACAATTTTTAAAATTGAGCTTGGAAACATCTTTGAAAGTCCCACATCGGAACAAGAGTCGGAAAAACAATCACTTTAAAATAAAGGAATATAAGTACAGAGGTCACCCGAGTTAACCCATACTAGGATTCCATATAGAAAAATATAGACATGGAGGAGAAAACATAGGGTCATGTTCTGATAGAGAGTGATAGAAAACATGTTTTGGAGAAAGTTAACCACAAGAAAATCACAAACTTGTGATGGGTTAAACGGTATTCGATTCCCCGGTAGGAAAAGTTAATAGAAAACATTTTTGTTTTAAGTTAATTTTTATTGAGTAATTTATTCATAAGGAAACATAATCACTTATCATGTTAACTTTCAACTTTTACTATATTCCTTAATCAAACTCATATTTTTTTCCCAAAAGACGAGTATTTAGGGAGACTTGTTCGCCTTAAGAGTACTGTAATCAACTTCTAGAGAATCACCGAATCCTAAAAAGGGAACTATATACATCCCATGTGTTGAGGCATTATCCAAAACCAAAACCAGAAAGGTTAGTACAAGGTCAGATAATCCAAAAAAGGATAACCCTTTTTAAAAAGAAAATATATTCTTAATCTCAAAATTTGTCCAACAAAACCCAAAGTTCAACGAGGACCATTCGATAACCAATTTGTCCATAAAATTCTTCAAAGTAAACCAATCTAAGATTGAAACCCAAAGATTTTAAGGATTTAGTCACATAGTCTTCCAAGTTAAATTGTAACATTTATCTCCAAACAACATCAGTTTCTCCTAAAGTCTCGTATTGAAAAGTAATTAACTTAATCACATATCCTCCATGATAGGTTAATAATTTTCATAAATAACCCAAAATCAACTTACTCTTAATTAATAAAATAATCTAACTAAAAGGAATCAGTCAAATTAACCAGGGACTTCACGTAGTACAGTGGTAGGCGATAAATACCAGTTGCACTTTGGTTGTGGGTTCGATTCCTGTAGCTTTGTCCGACGCGACGGGTTGTCACACGGTCTGCGTGTTGTCCTTTTCACAAAACTATATAATTCTTAAATAATTCCCCAAAAAGAGATAAAATCATCAAAAATGATCATAACATATTTTAACCTCATGTTTATCTCATGCCTTTCATTTTCCAGCATATCATATAATAACCCATAATTACCTCAAAAGTAATGATCATATAAACTCTAATGGTTACCTTTATAATTATTACCTGAACTTCCACATGGATTGGTCATCTCGTACATGATGCATTAAAGATCATACCAAGGTTCAAGTGGTTGATCATGAATCCTTGATAGTTGGTTTAGAATAACCACGAGTTTCCTCATTGAATCCCCCCATTTTATCTAGTATCATAATCATAGAACTACCACAGTTTCCTTCAAACCTGTTGTCTCTTTGGTGCCTGCTAGATCCATCCATTCACTAAAAACAGAAATTTCAGTGTGAGTATATCATCAAAACCATCATGTACTAATGAGGAAGGTAAACACTAAGATACACTTACTCATTCACTTTATCTAAAACTAGGACTCTTTATGAAATCCTAACCATTATAGTAATGTCACCTATGCTTAAAGAATACCCCAACCTCTAAAGTTATCTAAACCGACCTTTGATACCAACTATAAGGCCCCAGCCATAAACCTTACGTAATCTTGAGTTATTACAAGATTACACAATGGGGATCTTTTCAGGTTTAGAGTTTTAGAGAATTAGATCATGAAACTTGCATTATATTCCACATTTAAACAAAGTGGTTACATAAAAGACAGTATTCATTCTTCCCATCAACGGAAACATATTTAAAATAAAACACATATTTTTACTTGACACATCCTTGACACTATCATTACGTCATGTACCGTTCCCTTGACCTGTGAAAAACATTTCAAAAACTTGGGATGAGCATAAAAAGCTCAGTAAGGGTTATAAAAATATGTATAGGAAACATGAGTTCATATATTCATAAGAATGAAATCATACTTTACCCATAAAACATATCCACTTTAACATACCTCATCAAATCATGAATAAATCATAGAAATCATAAGACATAAAGGTAACTTGAGGCATTCATAACATTCTTACATAGGGAGTAACCCTCTTGGTTACGTTTGGAATACCCATCACAGTATATTCCCTAGATCTCTTCAGAGAAACCTTAACGTTTCACTCCTTCGCGTTACCCAATGCATTGGAGAGCTATATCGGGCTCACCCTCCCTTAGTTTATCACGGAACCACCCGTCTTCATAATAATTCCCAAGAACCTCAACAAAAGCATATCACAAAAAACATGCATAAAGGAAACATAACATTTCCACCTTTCAATAACAAGCTATCAATACAACACATTGATATAAAAACATTATGAAAACCATTTTAAATACCAAAAGAAAAGAAAAGTAAAACATGATATTTATTTTTCTTTTAAAAAGATGGTATGGCTTGTAGAGGAAGCCTAAACTCAAATAATGGTCAAGACGGCGGAGAAGTCGTTGTCACCGCATACGTATGACAAAAACATTCCCTTTTGTCGTTTTGTAAAACGCATCGTATAAAAAAAGATTCCTTTTGGATAAACGTAAAAGTAAAAAGGGTTTATACACCGTATAAAAGAAGGTTGTGTATAAAACAAAATATGCCTCAATGAAAGGAGATTGAGATGAAGTCCCACACAAAGACGATATCCTTATTTTAAGGAAAAAACAATTACATAATTATGTGTGAAAAACGAATACACCAAATATAAGTGGATATTAAGTGTAAAATAATCAAAGGTCATTCAACCATATTCAAAGGATGACATATTCAGTAACTACATGTTGAACCCAAAGAAATCGAGATTGGGTTAAGAAGTTCCCTTGACAGCCTAACGGCGTCACATCAAAATGAGTTGATGAGAGATAAAAAATGGTATCCCATCACTTGGACATAAAATTTACATCAATAAGGATATATGAGAACATATCCCAACATAACAATATGTAAATTAAAAGACCCAACAAAATAAGTTTTTTAAAAAGAGGAGGGTGAAAGGTTCCCTTACCGACATGGGTATCTTTCGAAACATATGCCCCGTGAAAGAAGTACAATACATAATTGATGTAAATAATCATAAATGAAATAATATTACACAATCAGTAAAATAATGTTCAGTACATACACCACTAAAAGGAAATTGTGGGAAATGTAGCATAAATCTCACGTGAATAAAAGTGAGATGAAAAATCCCTTACGAAAACTCGGCAGCCTAACACTGCCACTTAAAACATCCAAAAATGGATTGATGAGATAAAATAGGGTATCTCATCACATTACAATAAAATTTACAGAAATAGGAATATAAAATAACATCCCCCATCATAACAAAGAGGATATTAAAAGAAGTGACATAAAGGGGAGTACTTAAAGAGAAAGAGAGAGGTTAGATCTCTTACGAAAATTCGACAGCCTAACGGCGCCACTCAAAACTTCCAAAATGGATTGATGAGAGAGAATAGGGTCTCTCATCATATGAACATAAAAATTGATGTAAGACTAATATAAAAGAACATCCCAACAACAAGAAATATGAGCTTAGAATGAATTACATAAAAGAGTGTACTTAAAAAGAAAGAGGGGAGTAAGATCCCTTACCTCAAGTCCAACTTGTCTTGTTCGTTTCTTTATATTCCTGAATAATAAACTTTGGCCAATTAATAATTGTCTAATTACCTCCTTTAGGGATTATTATTCAGTTCATATCACATATTATAATATTATAATAATTGTTTAATAATGTTAGTTCATATCAGATGTTTTTGCCGATGTTTGGTACATGAGTCAAAAATGAACTTGTTTGAAAAAAGATTGCCCATGTAGTTATAAGTAAATAATTTCCAGAATAGTATTAATGCTTAAAATATCATATATATCAAGTAAATATTCATTTCATACTATTCCATATCATTTGGAGATAAAAAACGAAAAGCACCATTCATGGAGACGGTAGACCGTACGTACGCATGAACGCTACTTTCATTTTTTTTCATATTAATGGAATTAAAACAAAATGAGAGAGAGATATATATGTTATAATTCCAGAATTATATCCATAATTTTGATGTAATATATTACATGTATATCCATTATATATATGTACTTATAGTATTACATAACATTTTGAGATAAGAAATGAAATGTACCGTTCATGGAGACGGTAAGCCGTACGTACGCATGAACGCTACTTCCATTTCTATTTCATATTTAATGGAATTAAAACATAATGATACATAATAGTATTTTAATTCCAGTATGGTATCATATATAATATCATTAAATATATCCTTTATACGTACCACATATGGTATTAATGAATCAAATCACTTTCAGGGGGCGGTAGTCCGCACTTCCTTAAATTAAGATATCGCGTTTACCCATAATGGAAACCATAAAGGTATGCACAAAATGAAAAATACAAGAGCTTAAGTAAATAATAAACATATTAGATATCATATATAAATATAGTGTCATCTTATTGGCCACCTTTGAAGGTGTTAGAAAAATGTTGAACAATCATCGTTTCGGGAGGCCGAAATTCGCCATCCACGTAAACAGTATGTTCTTTAACCATTAGATGTAGGTGTGTGAAAGTGTAGCTCAAATACATATTATAAAGAAATCCTAGTATATTTATTATACTGGATTTGTTACAAAATAAATGAATAAAAAGAGTTTAGGGGGTTGGAGAAGCAAAATAAAACAAAAGTACTCAAGTGAAGACATTACCTTAAAATCGGGTAACTCCCTTTGGTTGGAGCTCAAAGGCTTCCTTGGGAAGACTTCTACCAAAAGTGAGGATTCAAGGAGTAATAGAGGGAAGTGTAGAGACAAAATGGGCAGAGGTTGGCCGAGACAATGGCTTTGGGAGTGTGGGTAAGGAGGTAGAGGTGGGGGCCTTTTATAAGAGGAGAGGAGGGGCACCCTTGTAAAGTTACAAAATGTTACATTATTTTCAAAAGAGTTTCGGATTTTAAAGGTCCCACATTTATTTATTTCTAGGATAAGTTGATAAGGGTTCTAAATCCACTCATCCAATAGGTTTTGGACATATGTATGGCTTAGATATTACATTACCTTTCTATTTTATTTAAATCGTTAAATAATGAGGTCATCGCTGCATCATCATGATGTCATAAATAATTTAATTTATTTAATGTCTAAAAATTATAAAAAAATACTATGATGTAGGAAATATTTTTATCTTTCTAATGAATATTTATAGTCAAAACTCTGACTTGTATAACCCCATGAAAAAATTTGTTTTAGTAAAACATCTCATGTGTGTGTCATTTTTTACTTTAACATTAAATAAAAAGTTATTTATGTCATTTCCCAACCAAAGTGGCTCCATGGGGTCCCCAAGTTGACCCATGGCTTGTCGTGGTCTTCCATGACACATCCAATAAGGGTAGGACATGTGTCAAGGTATTTTCATTTTATTATAATATCATTTTTTCCTTAAATTGCACTAATTACCTCTAATCGTGATTAAAAACTGAATAAGTTACTATTCACCAAAAAATTATTTTTATCTCATTGAACCACATTTTACTTCTTAATGACAACCATGTATGTCGGATTTTTGAAATTCAAAACACAAATTTGGCAAAATTTCATTTAAACGGAAAAATCAGTTTTTATAAGTACCACTTAGTGGTTTCACTATTCATCAAAATTGAAGTTTTTCAGAAAAATCCCAAAAATTCACCATAAGATTTATTTGATATTCTGGATTAAAAAATGAAGTCCATTTTAAAAAATTAAAAACATATAAGTCACATTAATTAATTTAATAATTAATTCCCGCTGTCAGAGCAAATAGCGTGTTTTTAAGAAACAATAAGTATCAAAAGCTTGACACTAGTTTAAGTCTGATTTCAAAGTGAAATTAATTCCAACGACCACTATTGGATTAAATGGTAAAAATATATTCTAATTTCACTTTAAAACCAATTCAAAAGATAATCTAATCATATAAATAAATTAGATTAAAAAGAGGTTTTGAATTAAAATACAACATTTTACACTATTCATTAAAAATTGAACTTTATCGGAAAGATACCAAAAATTTACACAAAGTAAATTTTGATGTCCCAATTCTTAAGAAGAGTTTTATTTGGTCCAAAAAAATGTATAAGAGTGAACAAAACTATATTTAATGACGGTTCACCATCAAAAGGCGATAAGTGAACCTTTAGTGAAAATCAGGGCATATACGCCTGAAATTGAATTCTTTCCGTATTTTAAGCCTTTATATTTTATTGGATAAATGTAAAAACATTTAAAAAAATATATAATCATATTTTAGTTATTTCTATCCATTCCCGCCAATACAACGACTACATGTTAACTATCATTTAAAATAATATTATTTTATTATTAGAGTGCAATGTAAGATTCCAAAGAAACTCGTTGTTGCGTGTTGGGTACGCCATCGAGCATAGCGTCCCCTTTAAAGTCATATTAATACTTTATTCACAAATATGGATAAATATGAAAATGTCATATTCTTTATTTTACCTGGGGTGTTACAAAATGTATTAACCACTTGGGAAAAAAACACACTATATAATAAATTCCTTATTCACAAGAAAACTATAATCACATCACAAAATATATTTCATCACCATATCATTAAAATATATTGAAATATAATGAATAATCATCCATGAAAACATATTTTAAAACAAATCAAATAACTCTTTGTTGTCATGTCAATTACTACATCAATATAAAATCATATTACAACATTAAATCTTATTAACAAATTGAATATTATAAATTGACATGAATAACATCATGCATTCGAGATAATCTTTAAACTATGTCACACATTTAATCTAATGGTTATATATATACGTCAATCATTTATTAATTCCATACCATAATACATGTCTCCCAAAAAATCATTAACCACCATAATATATAAACACAAAGGATATCAAACGTGTTTATATTCCTTTGAATTGATGATAAATCCCAAACATATAAACTGAATATAAAATAAACAACTATTAAATTTTCATTAATATATAACATTATATCTTCTAAATTTATTTAAATACTACTCTGACAACAATAATATTCATCTAAACATAACCATTCGATAATTATGTTAATTATAGAAAATAATGGAATGTTAACACTTCAAAGAGAATTATAGGTTGAGTGATACATATATTTAGGAATAACTAATTCATTATAAACTCATATGTGTTCAACTAAATAAATATTTATAACATGAATATAAAATATTCATATACTACACCCACAACATTTTGGGCCAAAAACACATCACCATAACATTGAAATCATAATAATTCTTACACACCCTCAATCCCATAAAATATTTAGAATATTCTAGAAGAGTATATAAATCATATAAAGTGTCAGAATATAAATATTAAATTCATTATTCCATTCAAAAAACCTGAAAATTCATGATATTGTTTTAATTTTAAATAATAAACATAAACATATTAAATAAAAATGATCACAAAAATAATACATTTTCTTAAATTAAATCATTAAAATTGAATACATGCCTAGAAAAAAATGAAAAAATATTTTGAATCATTATATATCATCCATTAAAATCACAATTTGATTGAAATAAAACATATCCCAATATTTCTAATATCCAATAAAAAATTACATATATCAATTTTTTTTCAATATCATTTATATATAAAATGTACAATTAGGCAATTAATTAGTGGAATATAAATCAGGATAACCATTCAATTTAGAAATCTCAAGTACTATAATTTTAATAATAATATTGAATGTTTCACTTTTCACTATAATAATCAAAAAATATAAATTGAAACTTATAAAAAAAATCATTGATGCAACACACAAAGGATGTTTACAATTGATATTATGCTAGAAACATAATTTAAAATCATAGATATGATAAATTTTCTAAACAATTTAGAATTTTTGTAGTGGGAAATAAAATAAAAACTAAATGGATTATGTTAAAAATAAAATAAAACTGGTTACATTTTTAATAAATTGTTTTATAAGGAAATAATTATTAAAACAATGAGAATAAAACTTACACCGGAAAAAAATAAATCCTAAATGGGTATTTAATTATTATATTTTAAACTTTTATGTTAAAATATCATCATACCTAAATAACATAATATCATAATCCTTTCACGCATTTGTGAATAATATAAAATGACCAATGTGAAAATACTAAAAAAATATTTGATTCGTTATTTTAAAAACAATATCAATTCCAACATGAAATGAAATTATTAAATCATAAAATTTTATAAAATTATATTTATAAAACAAAATAAATAATATATTCTAGGATGATTAATATATGATTAGAATAACCCAATTATTTATCATATAATTTTAAAATAATAACCGCTTACCATGAGTCCATACATGCCTTATTCATATACTTTGATTTGTATTAATAAATTTAAAATAATTATTTACCTAATTGAGAAAAAATTTTATGTTCATATATATTAAATTATTCATCTTATATCAGTAATTTTTTTGTTTCTTTCATAAACCAAATATGTGAAGTTTAAATTGGTTGTTTAAAAGTCACTCGATTCTAAATAAGCCTAACTAAATTGGTATAATTGAAATGGTGAAGGGTCCATTTAAAATTGTTCCATAATATACATAAGAATCAATGAATAATATAAATAATATTCTATAATAAATTATGTTTAGAATGTAAGGAAATAGGTTTCATTAATTGAGTATTCCTTAACATTCCTTTTAGTACAGTAAAAATTACTTTGAATTGATTAATTTAATTTCAATGTTTTCTCTGATAATTTACCAATAAATAATCATAATCATGAAAATAATTGAATACTAATCTTACAATCAATCCCAAAACCCTTTTTAATTGTATCCTTGAATGACATATTTTCATAAAAATAATATCATTTACATAAGTTGTGTAAAACAACCACAAAAGGTAATTTTTTTCTAAATATTTTATAATAAGTAAAACCTATTAAAAAATAGATTTATATAGAAAAGATTTATTATAATTAAAATAAGGATTTATGGTTACCTTGAATGAATATATATTCTATGGAAATGATTTAGGAAAGATTTAATATAATGACATGTTTTTTAAAACACTTCATTTTGACATTTTAACGACCAATGGAAAAGACAGTGATGATAGGTAAAGGATCAAATATTAGTGTTAATGGAAAATATATTCCAATAAAATAAAAATAAAATCACAAAAGAAAATTAATTGACTTTATAAAATATTTTTAATTAAAATAATCAATAATTAGAATGGAGTAGGAGGCTTGGAAACTCTTTCCCCACTAATTTATTAGCCTCCCTCAGATTGAGTCTAAATCACGTAGATAAATATCTTTTGTAAATTATAGAGACATTTTATAATGTAAGGAGATGTCCAAAGATGAATTTTGAATTTTTTTTGTAAAAAAGTAGTTTTTATTTGTTTTGGAAAGGAGAGATTGATTCCCTTTTTATAGGTATCCCTCGATGGATTTTTCACAAATATTCATTTATTATTTGTCAAGAATATAATTTTGTAGTGAAACAGTTCTCATAAATATTATAAATATTATTTTATAAAAAATTACCAAACCCCAAGAGTTTTAAAATTTCATTTTATTAATTTATATTTCTAAATATATCACATTTAACAATAAATACCCTTTAAATTCATTTTGAAGTTTATTTTCATAATGTTTATTTAATATATATATATAAACATATATTTATAATTTTAAATGTATATAAATTATTAAATATAGTATATATAATTAAAAAACATTTGATGACCACAATTAATAATAATAAAATCCATTTAATTATTTTTTAAAACCATTTAGTTTTTCATTTCTATTACTTTTTAACCACTTCATCTATGTAGTGTAAGGCTTTTTTGATAATTATCCAATTTCATAATATTATAAATAAATTAATAAATATAATTTATTCATAATTTATATATTAATGTTAAACCATACATAATACTCTTTATTCCATTTTCATGATGGTAACATTTTTAGGTTAATAATTTTGATATTATTTTTAACTAATGCATGCACTATTTATATATTTGGGTAATTTTCATAATATATGATTATTATTTAATAAATATAAAAAAATAATTTATTATTTATCAATTTATTTATTTTGATGACGAATATCCTTATATATTCTTTTATACCACCTGAATGTCAATAATTTTATTTTTAAAGTGATGCGAATGTACAATGTCAGAACTAATAAATGTCCTCATATTTATCTTAACATTCCATTTAATGTATATTAATTAAATAAAATATTGATTATATTTTCATTTTAATATAATTTATACAATAGTACTTATGTATTATTAGGATTTATGTCATATGTTTTCATGACGATCTCAGTAATGATAGAAATTCATAAAACATATATTTTTGAAAAACTCATCAAAAAATTAAAATACATTAATATTATTACAAATATTTCTCACCAAATAATTTATACATGTTTTTAAACAAAATAAATTCCATTATATAAAATAAAGACCCTAAAATTATCAAATTTAATATATAAATAAAATGACATAGTATATAAAAAAATGATTGAGTAAAAAACTATTCTATTTTAATGAAAATTTATATTCTTAATCCTATCTATAATTGAAATATTATAAATATTATATTATTTAAATATATTAACATGAATCCATAAAAATAAAATTAATATCAATTTATAATATTCAAAAAAATTCAATATCACATTATCAGGATAAAAATATAAATCAAGTTAAGTAACTTCATTTGACATGAAAGCATAACATATATTCTGTTTTATAATAAACGCAATAATTTAAAATGTTTAATTGTTATATAATTAGTTATATAATATAATTTTAGACATTATATTAATAAATTTATTATCTAGAATAAAATATTTAATATCATATTCATTAATATTAACAAACATGAAAATCCATACATCATAAAATAAATATGTATTTTTATTGAATAAATCTAAAATCTGAGTTTAAAAATATTTATTACATGAGTATATTCCTTTAAAAAAATGGCATGAAATATACATTACATGGTATATATGGTGTAATAATGTTTTTTATTGATATTATTACTCTTAAAAATATAAGGTAGGTTTGTGCATTGGGAGTTAATTGACATGGGAATTGATTTATGTTCTAAAAAATGATTTAAATATCCTTGAAAATGCTATGTTTTGAGACAAATATTTTTGTACAAAACCAAAAAAGGAAAAAAAAATACATGGGAAAGGTGTGTTGATATATATTTTAATATAGTTTAGTGTAGTAAAAATGAAATTAAATATACAACATTATGGTATGGTAAGAGGACATGGTACACAACATAGTGTAGAGAAGTATAATTAAGATACACTGAGAATAGATTATTGGTTTTAGTCGATGTGATAGTATGTCTTTGATGATGACTCATTGGTATACCCATAATCAATAACTAACATTACTATCCACATCAATTTTTCATAAAATATCATAAATTATCCACATTCTAATAACATAGTGGAGAAGTTTTGGAGAAGTTAATTGAAGTGTTTTTTGAATTTTGGAATTCAAAAATAAATTGAAATAAAAATATATTATCGTTATATGAGAAAAAAAGAACATGGCCAAGATTTCATGTTTATAATGATATGATATAATATAGTGAGTTGTATCAAATTGTGATAATTTACAATATAATAATAGCATTTGTTGGGAATTGTGAATAAGTATAGGAGAGAGAAGGAAAACAATTCTTATAGAAATTAAAATTAAAATTAAGAATAGAAGGAATATAATATTAATTTTTTAAAAAATTGAAATAAAGTATAAATAGTTTCCACATTTTCAATATAGTGATGAAATTCATGATATAATTAATATTTTTAGTATAAAATCAGTAGGGGAAGGAAGATAATACCTTCCAAACCAAATACAAGGAAAAAAGTGAAATTTTTTCAGAGTACTTTTAAGATATAGAAATATTGATTACCATGGTACATGAGTTCATGTAAATTCCTTTAAATAACATATTTGTGGTGTTTATTCTAATAGATCTTTGAAGGTCAAGTGATTATGGGTCCCAAAAATAATTAGATACCTATTTTTAGTAATAACCCATGTATATTAACTATCCTATGTTTTTATCCATTACATGATTTACTGGAGTAAAATTGATCACTATAATATGTGACATAGTTTTTTTTAATAAATCATAAATGTAATGAAATTGACTATTTTTTTACTAGTTTAAACCCCCCATATATATGAACGTACGATTCCTGGGGAAACCATAATTGTGTCTCAATATCTATGATTCCACTAAATATTTAGAAGTCAAAATATTACTGTCTTAACGATTTTAAATGTTTTGGGGGATTAAGTACTTTGGGGTATGTATCACTCTATGGATAAATATTTTATCTCTATGAATATATCATAAATATAGAAAACATGATTATAGTAAATTTCAATGGGTTCCCAAATTCAATTAGATGATTTAATATATATGGTAATATCGGTTTCTCCCATATATTTTATCTATCAGTTTTTATGTATAGTACTTTACCAATGATGGGATCATTCATCATTCTGATGGAGTATCTTCATTAATGTATTATCCATTTTTTTATAGTTGTTAATCATTTTTTCTTTTAATTTCCATAATATTTTTTGGTTTTATCTATATTTTGTTTATTCTTTGGGATCTTTTAGTAGCATTGGTGTACACAAATATGGCATTAAATACATTCTATCGAAAAACAGAAACACCATAATTGTGGTGCTAGTATTTGTGGTCCTTGGGTTATACATAGTAAAATAGTCAAGGCGTAAATTTTGTAGGAATGTTAGTGCCAATGAAATGATATCTATTAGTTCTTTCATGGACCACATATTAAAAAATCTGACGAGGGTCGTAGTGGAGGACGTGGTGAGGTAAAATTATATAATTGGGAGGGTTCATCAAAAAAGAATTGTTTATTGGGGCATATATAATAACATCATGACTATGTATAAGTCTTCTTAGAGAGCCTATAAACTGTCCGACCATCTTTGAAATGACTAAAACTATCATCCCATTTCTCAGATCTCAACCTCTTCAAAGGATAAATTTTTTAGACCTTAATGGGAGGCCATTAATGAAATTTAATGTTGATTATTAGAT
Source organism: Viscum album (assembly GCA_963277665.1). Taxonomy (NCBI): domain Eukaryota; kingdom Viridiplantae; phylum Streptophyta; class Magnoliopsida; order Santalales; family Viscaceae; genus Viscum; species Viscum album. The sequence goes on from OY728145.1 coordinate 515,642,415, forward strand.
ATATTGTTAATAAATGATCATATAAATTGTTGTTCCTATCATTTATATGGATTCTAGATAGTCCATTGATGATCCTAGGTCTTCTCTTATATGACCTTGTTGGGAAAATACATGGAAATATTTAACCATGGAAGGAAAATGTTTATCTTGTTGAATCAAGAACTATATGAGTATCACATCCCATATATTTTAATATTCATTCAATGATAAATGAATTTATCATTCCTATACCAAAACAAATTTATAACACTGATAGTTTTGAATGTTGGGTTAGTGTTAATTATATCATTTCCATGATTACTTCATTAGACTCAATATAAAACCCATATTATATTGTTTGTGAATTAATTCTAGCTACTATTTACATATGAGTTTGATCTTTTTAGTGTTAAATCATGTTTTAGGATATGATTCACTTGATAAAAAATTATATTTACATTGGAATCCATGAGTTATGAATATCCTAACAATGTGGAGGTCATGTGTATAATTTATGTATGTATATGATGTTAAATGTTACTATTCCTAGAACATACTTGTGTTTGATCTTAAGTGTATGTTCATGGATTACATGTGAATTTTATTATCCCAAAATAAAATAATTGAGTTTGATCACATCAAACTTTATGCATAGACCACCAATGATACAATGTTTGAAAATGATGACATGTTTGTGTATGTGTATATCCCATGAGTCCCATATTTCAATGTGATTTTATGTGTGTGTGCGTGTTTTTATATTGTCTCTCACTCTTCGTATGATATGGTCTGCCACTTGATATGTGTGACTAATATTTTAACACTATTTCCATGTCATTCCAAGGTTTTTTATGTTGTGGATGTTATATGCATCGTACCAAAGATAATGGTGGACCCATCATAGCTCTGAATCCCTATAGGGGAAGAAGGCTTATACATTCTATGTGACATGATTATTGGATCGTGTTAGAAAATGAGACATGATATCCTTATGGCCTATCATGGTGAGCTTGATGGTCTTATCAGATCTGTCCCAAAAAGAAATAGTGGGGAATGAAGGTTATTAGTTATCATAATGTGGCCACAATCACATGTTATGAAGATATACTGTTCTAACATGAGGTAAATTTAGATACATTAACCTTGTAGACAAAATAAATAGCCTTTTTATTTTCATGGGATACATTTAATTCCATTAGAGTTTTCTATAGTTTACAACATTCATTATCAATAAACTAAATGTATGGAATGAAAACATGTATGCTTGTGGATTTTTTTCAGCAGGGTTAGTGAATGATCACGTGATATATGAATGTATATTGGTTTCTTTTACAGTTATCTATTATATTGAATTAAAAACATATTTATGTTCAATCATTTTCAGGATTAATTAGTGGTTTACTCCTTTGTTTGATTACTCATTTCATGAATTGAAATCCCGATTCCTGTTAATACATCATGATCAAGGATATAAGATTGGGAAAGCCATAAACAATATGGAGCCAGGACACCAAGCATGGTGATTTGAGGCTACCCTGGTATGAAGATCAGGGTGATGTTATAGTGTTTATTTGTCTTATTATTATTTATCACTATATTGTTGAAAATATATATATGGTTTAGTATCCCACAAAATGGAACTCTCTTTCATGGCCAAGTCATGTTTGTTATGGACCTGAATCCTTCCTCCCCTATGCAAGAAGATATCGACTAGCAGTGGTGTTGTGAAGAATATAGTTCATAGACTATACTCCTAGGTACAATGTTTTACTAAAATGGATGTAAAAAATAATGATTAATATCATAGTAACTAAAAGAGTGTAAATATTACATTATATAAGTGGATGATAAATGATGCACCAAATAATAAAATTATAGAAAAAACTATGAAATGATAGGCTGTAATGTATCTAAATATCAATCTTAAAGTAAAGGAAATGAAATAAAAAATTGAAACAACTCTAATCAAAATAACTTCGTATTTAACCCCATTTCATACAATCTCCATGATACAACCCATCCACCAGTCAACAATAAATATCATGGTCCTTTTCCATTTTCAAAACAAGCATCCATGTAATTATCTTTGGTACCAATTGGAATATTGAATATGGTGTGAGTAAACCTAGTAGGACGATAGCATTATGACTAATAAAAACTATTATGATAAAAATTTCAAGTAATAAAGTGATAAATAGTGGTATTAATTAATAAATTAATAAAATAAAACAAAAAACCATCTTTGATACCATGCCAAAATATCTATAATCATATAACAAAAAAATAGCAAAAAAACCACGTCATAATCATATAACAAGTAAATTCCCTCTATATAATAATATTGGAATCTAGGCCAATCCTTTTATTGGAGATTTTAAACATAACTAGGACAATCCTTAAATATACACATTTCATCATAGCTTCACCGAGATATCTATATAATCTTTTTATCATAACAGGGCGAAGCCCTCTATATAATAATTTATTTATAAAATGATTATCAGAAATTATATATTCAATTTATTATAAGAAAGATAATACTTCTATATAAGATTTTGACCACAACCAGGACAGACCATCAATATATGAATTTCAAAATAACCTAGATAATACCTTTATATAATCATTTTAGAATAACTAGTCCAAGCACTCTATATAATATTTTCCTCATCAAAATATACATAAGTAAAAATTGAAAGAATAACTCTACTTCATATCTCAAGGAAAAACTATTAAATCTACCAATTGACAATTTCAGTCAATTCCTAATTTATTCATTGTCATATTTTTGAATCCATTACCATTAAATTTTTCACAATAAATTATTATCAAATCATCACTAGTTATTTCAATTATCAATTTAACCATTTTTACGGTGAATCTATGTTAAGAAATCACTTGGGATATCATTCAATGGAAGAAAATAAATTAATAATTTATCTAGTTATTTAATATTAATATGTATGTGAACCCGATGTGTGGAAACATGATAGGTCTCAAACAATTGAATCCTAAGGGATTGATGTAGTAATCCATGAAATAATTTATCATTACCCATTATTCAAATAATTATTGTGCAAGTAAAATTGTAATAAAAATATAATATATATTATAATTATGAAATTATAAACATAACATAGGTTTTGGATCCATGCTACATCCCTTTATCAAGTTATCATGAAACAATTGCAATAGGAAACTCCAAAAATGGATGTATACAATGATGGTAGTAAATAAAACCTAGATCACATGAGGTTAAAAACAAAACCCAATACTACCGTGGTCAATAGAATCCATCACTATAACATATAAAAACAAAATAGTTGGTAAATCCAATGAAAAAATATACTGAGGATCATATTGTTGATTGAGACATTCTTAAAAGAAAAAGGCACTCCCAAATTGGCTAGTGTTCCATATGGATTGAGAGCGGATAGAAACTGATAGATGAGAGTCAGATTACAAGCCCCACATGTCCTTAAAACTAATGATATTGTGAAATAAGTGGTATTTATTCCCTTCATGTTATTAATTTCTCAAATTTTGAGTTACAATGAAATACACGTTAGATCGGGAAAAAAATATAATGCTCATGAATTTCTAATCATACAAATGTTTCACTGTGTGTAACCAATTTCAATCCAGAACCAGTTTATAGAGACATCCTAGTGAGCTCTACATGGTAGGTTTCATGTTCATAGCATATAATTATTTCTCATCATGAACTAGTGAAAACATTCTATCTAGCCACATTTACACATTGTGAAAAAAGTTCAAGTCTTTTGAATTTCAAGTATACATCACTCATCCTATCTTTTTTCAAAAAATCCAAACCACCTTTTAAGCCATCCAATATCATGATGAACACTCATAATCCCTTTACACAATTACCTAGACTCCATTAATTAAAAAAATCTTACATCCACAAAAATAGGTAATTTTCCTAAAAATAATCCCTATTCCCAAAAGGTACTCAACCATCATGGTTTAGATAAGAAGGAAACCCCAACCAAAATATGTCAAGAACAATACACAAACGAGGATCCATCAGTGAAAATAAAGGATTTTAATACTCTACAAAATATAATAACTTATCCTCAAACTACACCAGGAAAAACTATGGGGTCTCAAAAAACATGTTTGGACACTATCCATGTATATTAGACTCTATCTATTTAGTCTCCACTTAAACAATCACATGTTTGCATTATTATGGAACTAGAGGTATTGTCTCTCCTGATAGATACTTCTCACCATCATCCAAAATATGTATTGGATGATTCTTAATGGATATATCTACATGAAGAACAATTTCATCAATGTTAGCCACATGAGAATGGTCAATATGATAACATTGACTCTATGTCATGTGAAACACATCATGAATAACATTGTATCACTCTGGGATGTCAAATATATACTACACAAGACTGAACCCTTCCACTATCTATAATGGCTCAAAAAACCCGGGTACTAGATTTCCCTTTTTATTGATACATTGTTTCCCTATCATAGGAGACACCTAAAGGAAGACATGATGACAAACCTCAAACTGCAGTGGTCATATACTCTAGTTATCATATTATTTATACTGGATCTTCAGGGTCTTTAACCAAATCATTATCAATTTAACCTTCCCAAATGACTCTTACATAATATTATCTCTAACCAGAGCGAACATACCTACCTCTGACCAACAAAGAGAAGAATTTAATTGCATGACATAAAATCCTTCTAATATTTCTTATGCATTGATAATTGAAATACTTTTTTATAATTTAAATACACAAGTGATAATTTTCCCTCATAGGAACCACTGAAATCCATAACCTAGGCTCGTTGTATATCTTGGAGAATATGAATATTCTATTTAGAATTTCAATCATTCCAAGGATAACATGTCATTCTTGGAAGAACTAGTTATCCCAATTCCATATGAATATCCATCAACAACTGAGATGGTAAATGAGTATCGTTATATGAAGTGATACTGCACATAAAATTATGAATCGTACAATCCACTACACAGATAAACTAACCAGATCATTAAAATTAAAGGTCTCCTAGAAAGTTGTGATGTTGGATACCATCATTAGATGATTAATGATTTCCCATAATACATAATTATTATGTTGTGACATAGGTTATCCTATCAGAAAATCCATAGTTACATAATACCACATCCACTCATGAATAGAAAGAGTATTTAGCAGTGAAAATATCCTATCATGTTTGACATTCACCTACTAAATGGTCAAACGTATCACGAGAATTCTGACAAACTACTTCTTCATTTCTGTCCATAATTACTGAATACAAATATCATGATACATGTTTTTCAAAAAAGGATGAACTTTGCATCTAGATTCACTAGACTATCTCATTATATCTTCATAAAATCCAATGGGAACCTATAAATGTCCATGGAAAAGAATAGAATTTCCACTTTGAAGAGACCATTTAGCTTGTGGATTACCACCAAATATGTTGTCCCCCAAATTAATCCTTCCAGGCCAGTTAACATATTGGTATTGATGAAATATTAAATCAATGGTAAAACATATATCAAAGATAAGATACTCAACCCTATGATTTATAGAAATCCTAAAGAATGAATATAGTGAGTTCAATCATTTAACACTCACTGCAAGAATCCCAGAGAGTCTTTATTTATGACATCCAAATCAAGGCATCATAAATGATGTTTAACATTATCGATGTTTAGTACATCTAGAATTAAAAATACTATAGATACACGATCATTATCATATGTCGAAGAATCAGGTCCGACTGTGAAAATATATGTGAGGATCTTTTGGTATGTGTAAAACAAAAGCCACTCACCCATAACATAATTTCTCCAAAATATCAAGATTAGTACCTTAACATCTGAATCCAAATTTTTATTAGGATAATTACTCTATGGTGGTCTTAGTTTTCTGGAGGAATTAAATCCACTTGGTCTACCTGCATCATATATACTTCGATTCTAATTCTAGATTTTTCACAGTACACCGTTTTTTAATTTCTCAGTATAGGTAATTTGAGGTTCTGTGTTGATTGAAGCCCTCCCTTCAGCAACTGAAAATCTATCTCAAAAGAATCTGACCAAAAAAACACCACTCATTTCATCATGTTTATACAAAACTTCTACCAGCAAGAGTATATATGAACTAAATAGAAATAATACCCTTATTATGCCAGAAAAGCCTGAATTTTAATTATATTACCGGTTCATTCCTATAAAACCAAACCTAAAAATATCTCGGTTCCCACTAACAAAAAATCATATGAGTAGACATGACCCATGAATTTCACTTTATGAATACAAAAACTATATTTGGATATATTTTAATAAATCCAATACTCTATAAATATACTCAAGATGGTGGAAATTATTATATTTGTAATAGGAGTGCAACAATATTTCATTGAAAATTTTAAATCAAAATTATCTATAAAATGATGTAATAACCAATTCATTATGGGATTGAATACCATTGGTTCATTCATTAGACATAAAAACATCTACAAATAATCGTTCAAGCCATGCATACACCTAAAACCAATTTGATGTATCTCCAATGGTCTCACGATTAACTAAAATAATATTGATGAAAGATAATATTGGGTAAAATATAATAATCAATCAATTAATTGAATAGATTGTTAGTGAATGGAATGAAATACTAGTTCTGGATCATCATCTGGTTCAATATATGATAATCGACTCATCGACACAATGTACCATCATCCGTATTGGATAAAATAATCAATGAACCCCATGGAGACTTAAATGGACGAATGAACCACATGGATTAATGATCATCAAACTAATGATTCAAAACGTGATGTTATATCAGGGACATTATACAAGGAGGAATAGAAATTAGATATTCTCCCAACACAAACCTTATTGTGAACATGATATACTGCTCATGTGGTAAGTTGCAGAACTCTTCAGAAATGACATCCTCAAAATGGTATACAACCAGAGAAAATTATCCTACGTCATTCAACTGTAAGTTAAATAAATACTCACTATTTAAGCCATGAGACAATCCAATATCCATTGAATTATTCATACATGGCTTGCTCAAAGATCCCACTCACCCTATCTAAAATATCTACCTCCCTATAGAGATAGAAAGGTAACCATCCTTTAGAAATAGTCTATATGATGATAGTATAATTATCCACACTATTCTATGAATAAAATTGAATCTAGTCATTTATATCAATGGTAGATCCTAGGAAAATTGGTATCCTACAATTTATAGAGAACACACCTTGTAACATTTCATATTCTCTTACCACACTCCCAATAGTGTGTCGATGGTAAAAAAACCATAAAAAATTCCACAACAAACTGTCTAAAAAGAGTATTTAAAATGAAATATGATGAAACTATGTGAAACAAAATGAATTATATGGTATGTGATACAATAATTTCGCCACTATATTTTGAGGGTTATATATCCAAAATTGCATGTATAGATTTAATAGTGTCCAACTGAAATTCCCATCATCCATGGGATCTAATATGACACCCCTGGGATATTCCTTATACATTTTATTTCTATAACTACACTTGGGTAACATTTCCCATACATCTTATTAAATGTAATGTTGAACTCTTACTTGAAATTTAATGAGGGTTAGGTGAGTCCATCCCAGAATCTAGTACCAATCCTGCTTCTCACCCAGTTATTTAATACCTCATTCCATTAAAAACCCACTTCAGGTTATCCATCCTACCACAAGATGGGCAGTGAAAAACTAGGTATGGAAACTATGTATTCTTATAAGACAACATTCCACACTAATAAGACTATAATGAAAAAATATAATGAGATGGACACTCATTTTCCTGTCTGCCTTTCCCAGAATTTCCTTTCCAATATCATTCATTGAGGCCCTTCATTCCATCAGTAGAAGATCTCCAAGTTTTCTTTATTAAATGTTCATGGTGACTTCTCATGGCTACTCTATGATTCCATTCAATGATCAAATACTCAATTGTCACTTTTTAAAAGCTACTTATGTAATGTACATTCACATGTGACCTGATCTCATAGAAAATTCCATCCTAAAATTTCTCACCCTAGAGATATAATTAGCAACTCAACATATCACAAAGCATAGAAATTCAATAGAACATACATCATATTCCCACCCAAAATTTCTCCATTGTGAATGATTTATAAATGCATGATCATTATCATCCATTTATGTTTTAGGATTTACGTTTATTAGAAAAACTTTCCTTGAATTCCTTCCATGATAAAACCTCGTTTTCCCATCATTCTCAATAGTGTCCCTCCAACTCTTGGATGGTTAAAGAAACATGTATTCAAGAAAATTCACCATCCAATTTCATGGTTATCAATGTTCTTAATGATTTTATATACTTACCCAATATAAAAATAAACATTCAAGGGGCATCCCTCTGATGTGAATGTAGGGGGAGGTTGAATATGAAACTCTCAAATAATATTGGAAATTTGTTGCATGTTGAGAACAATATCCATCTCTATGGATCACATGACCCTCATGTATATTTCACAAAGAAAAACGTCGATTTGATCATCTATAAACATAAGAAGATCTCTATCAGCTATGTTAGTAGCATTATGGTTTCCAATTTCCTAATACAAAAATTGATGACAATGAGGACGGAAATTCATTAAAATGACAATTAAATCCTTAGAACTCAATTTAATAAAAATTCCAGCCACAATATGTGACAAAAACAGAAAACCATTGGCTCATGGTCTCTCTAAATATGGATTTCCATGTGAATTAACATGACATAACAATTCATTTACTCACCTTTTCATAAGAGATAATAGATATATCATTTCACAGTTGATATATAAAAATATATCACATGCAATGAATATGTTCCTATATAGATAAATACATGAATATATATATATATATATATATTCCTATAATGATGCATTAAAAATAGTCACTTGTTTTACAAGGCCATTAGTATTTATCTTAGGAAACAATTGCATTACAAATAATAGGAACCGACTAAGGGAAAATAATATCAATAGTAATAAATTAACATTATGAACATCAATCTCATCCCAATGTACTCGTATTTTCCCCCATGTAGGGGTTAGGTACTCCCAAGAACAAGCTCATTACTGATTCCCGACTAATCCTAAAATCATTTACCCCTTTCTGAAATAGTGTAAAGATGAAAAGAAAAAACATGAAACCTTTGATACCACTTTTTAATGATCCCTGATTTTTCATTCTCTCACATGACCAAATTATATTGGTTAGAAAAAACGATGATTAATCCCCATAAGATAGAGGATTCTGACTAGTAATTGGATGTGAAGATTATAATTGGGAGAATGAAACCGCTAGTATTGGGTTACAGGACATCATATATAAACAATTATAATAAATATGAATGTAATAGAAACATGGGAAACTGAACATCACACAAATAAAAGATAATGGATGAAAAAAACAATAATAATAAACTATGTAATGATAGATTGAAATTAATATAACTATCAATCTGAAAGTAATACATATAGAATGAATTATAGAAACATGTAATCTAAAAAGGAAAATGTATTGAGCCACATATCTGACAATCTATAAACTCTGACGCAGCCAACAATAAATAATCAAAGACAATGTACTTTTAATTATCCAAACATACATCCTTGTAATCTACTCAGGTACCAAAAATATCTATAATAGGATGGGAGTAAAACTTACTATTTTGACACCACCAAGTCTAAAGAAAAAAATCATGAAAATAAGTTCATAAAATAAATAAAATATGATGTATATTAATTAAAAATTTAATATACAACAACAATCATCCCACTTCAGCACTATGCCAAAATATCATAGAGCATGTAACACAACCATGAAAACCATAACCACATAAAAACTTGTAATAATCACATAATTAGAAAATATCCAATATATAGACATTTATGGAGTAAGGAATGTACAAATATATAGAAATTTTACAATTCCAAATCCAAGCCCTCTATATTTAAATTTAAGCATAATCATAAAAATCCCACTATATTAGAATTTCAGCATAACTTTTCCAAACCCTCTATATATGCTGTTTAGATTATCTAGGCCAAGGAATCTAAGAAATCATTATATAATAACTAAAAAAAATGAGCTATATGTGCATTTTAGCTTAACTACTATAAACCCAATATATATCCATTTCCCCATACATAAGATAGGCTATCTATATAATAATTTTTGTATAACTGAGCCAATTACTCTATAAACGAATTTTAACATCAAATACAACAAAAGTAAAAAAATGAAGGAATAAATCAACATAATATCATAATCATTAATGGTTACTTCTTCCAATTACAAATTTTCATTGAATTTAAATTTGATTCAATGACTTATATATTAATCTATTCCCATTCTGATTTTCATAGCCAATTATTATCAAATCATCACCAGCCAATTCAATATCATTTTAACCATCTTCCAGGAATAATGTACAATAATAACTCACCTAAATTTTTTTATCTTGCTAAATCATACATTGATATATTATCTAGTGAAATAATATTTATGAATTGTCTTATCCTATGGGGTTTCTCAAGCTAGGTATAAAACCACTATATCCAAATGGATACAAGGAGTAATCCAACCCATGGTTTATCATCACTCATTATTCAATAAAATTTTCCAAATGTTATATCCCCATAATCACACAAATTTTTTCCTAAATAAGTATTTATATACAGACCACATTGTTTAGTTATAGAACACATACCTTTATTTTCTAATCCCGGAAAATATTCTACTTGGTAATGTCATTAATGGATGAAGGTGAATATGATCATGAAAAAAACCTATGTCACACGATATTAAAATCAACACTAAAAAAATAGTAGTAAATAGATTCTGCTACTACAATAGAGAGAAATGGGATAGAGTTGAAAACCATATATAAAAACACAGTGGGGAATAGAAACTTTATCGAGACATCCAAAATCGAATAAGGAACTTCATAATTTCATGAATATTCATAGGGATCAATATAGGAGTGGTACACACATACGAGAAAAGGATGATACACACAACATGTCATTATAATGACTGAGTTTGAACATTACATAACATATAATCCATGTACATCATTTAATTTCCATATTTGGAGTTTTAATGAAAATTAAATCATCTCGATTAGAAATATTCAATTTTAATATGTCACATAACCTAAAAGTTTCAATTATGTGTAACAAATTCACTATTAGAACTGGTTCCCAACATCTTCTTGGTGATATTTACTCATCATGTAAAAAATTCACAGCATGTAAATATTTGACATTAAGAACATGCTAAAGGATCTTTCCTGGCCATATTTACACATTTTATAGGATATTTACAATATTTAAATTTAAATCCAAGATCACTTAGATGATATTTTTTATAAAGAAACCTGAACCACATCAGAAGCCTTCTGCAATCATATAGAATTTTTGTAAGCCCTTGACACACACACTCAGACACCATTAATTCAAAAAATACATATATCCTCAAATATTAGATCAATTTCACTAGAAATTGATATCCATTCCCATAAAGTGACTAAACTTCTAAGGTTTCTAAAAGAATAAGACTCCCAAAATAATTGGGTTAACAGAAAAATAAATGATTAGAATACATGGAAAATATGGTATCTTACCTAGCGGCTCTATGGTTTGGTTTATGTGTTAATTGAGATAATAGATAGACCATATATTTTATAAATATCTATTTATTTATTTATTTATTATACATTTAATTTTTTTTACTAAGGGTATAGTCTTCCCACATATAGAATACAAACCCACACTATTAATATACAACATATTTTATATTGGGAGGCATACATGAGGTCATGAGACACTCCAGTTAAGATTCATCAATTCATTTTGGGGAATTAGTATGAGGTATTAAAGGGTTTTTACTTGTTTCTTTATCCTGGACTATGTTATTGGGATTGGAAGAAATGGGAAAGGCTATATGGAATTCAGATAGAAGACATTAATGTATTCCTAGCCATCTTATATGTAACAAAACTCTTTGTTACAATTGTTAAGGTTTCTATTACTGTTCCTGTTTTATTATTTCTTGCATCTACTCAAATTATTATATGATTACTATTTAATGGGATTTTAGTAAGTTAATGAATAATGATTTTTCATCTACAATGAAATTCCATATAAATATATATACATACATAGTTGTTCTATATAGTAATTTGTTAATTGAAATCCATGATTTAAGATCTCAATTTTGAATAGAATTTTGTTCAATATTGTGTGATATTTCTTTATTATATACTATTGTGATTTATTCACACTCAAATTTACCCAAGAGAAGAAGGTAGAACGGTTATCGTAGTCTAGCTTGGGTTGTTGAATCCTTAGAGACCTAATAAGTAAACAATAGACACACACATTCTATGGAAAGTTTTTGGATATGAAGTGGCCAACTTGGGTTGATTTAAGATGGTTTTAAATTAACACTAAGAGACATAAGTGAATTCAAATTATGAGAAGGGTTGATCCGTGGTTATTACAAGGGTTGGATTGGATGCATTCTTTTTCTGGTAAAAATATTTCAATTTCTTATATTTGAGATGGGTTCATTTAAAGAGATAAAAATAATCATCACTTACTAGTTTAATTCCTACACACCCTAATACTAATCACCTATACACATTAAGGATCAATGTTTTGAGCACTCTAAGGTAATGGTTCTTATTAGCACTTGAAATGTGTGACCTTAAATTCAATAAGGATGAAAAAGTTTTAAAGTCATCAAATTAAAATATCATTTAAAAGAAGTGATTATCTGTTAAAGTAGTGAGAAATAAAATTCAATACATCCCCTTTCTACTCCCCTAGATCAATTCATAAGTGTTTTATCCCTCCATTTATCACATGGTTTCAATGGAATAGGAAAGAAGACCCATGAGGGAGGAATTGGAGAAGTAAAAACACCAATGAAGAAAAACAATCACTCCACGATTGTGTGATAATATCATAAGGTTTGGTATGAAAAAGTTCACACCTTGAGGAACCGATATCAAAGTGATAATAAGAAGAATATAAAAAGAGAAGATGAAGAACTTTTATAAATAAAATAAGGCAATTCAAGGAACTTACGATTGAAGGAATGCGATTACAACATCAAATTTGCAGCATGACATTAAAATGAAGCAAAGCTAAAAGATCCTCAACTCCTCCACCACCACTTACATAAATAAAAATTTATGAAGAATAATGTGGAGCCTTCAATAGTACAAGTCTCCTCGATTAGTTTTGTTAGGCCATAGGTGGGTGGAATGTTTAGGGAGTGTTGATTTTTCTACCCCTGACCCGAGGTGGCATACCGCTTTCATCCACCAAATAGACGTGCTTATCAAACCTTCTAGATGGCCGAATTAGAGTGGGACAAAGAAGAAGAAAATGTATCCCCTAATGTCTCCTAACCGTCTGTAAAATATGGTCCCATTTGGAGACTTTTATTAGGATATAGGAGTAGATTAGTGGGTTGTTTTTCTAGTCCGCATAATCTGGACCAGAATTTTATCTCTAACTTGGGAAGCCTAACTAACCACAATGGAAGCCGAATTAGCACTGAAACCTGAAGAATTATTTGTTCCTCTATATATGTTCTATAATCCCAACAACGTTGGGATTCATTGGGTTTGTAATGTGGGTCCCGCAATCTCATCAGTGGGATGGTGTCCAATCGGCCTTCTCTAGAATTGCTTCCATTCATCTCTAAATATCCCCATCATCCTTTATGAATACTCCATTGATCCCTGAATGAAACATGTTCGTATTGAAGTGTAGATCAATTTCAAAAAATATTAAATTAAAATATTGATATGTAATTTCCTTTAAATCAGATTATTCATTGTGTACTTTAAATGATGTTAAAAAATGTGCCACATAATAGTGCATTTTAAGAAGGAATTACAATCAATAATGTGAAATGATTTTCAAAGTGTAAAATTCACTAAAATGGGGTTTACGAATAATAAAGCACATTAATATTATATATATTAACAATTAATATTATCCTCATTTAGTGGCTAATCACAGCCCCAACTCGAGTTTTTCTAGTCCCACGCTAAATGTATCTCAACAATATGAAATTTGAATTCCCTTTTCCGAAAAATGTTTAATACACAATGATCACCAAAAAATATTATACCAAAAAATCATGAAACCCATCAAAATATATTAATACAAGATATTATACTTAGCATATCCCAATCCCAAGCCCATTCCTTTGTACAAATTCCTTGCCTTATTTCATCCAATATCAATTAAGTATGAGGATGTGTTGTGTATCAAAATAGACATGGGGATTCATCTTTATTAAAGGGGGAAATGACAGATGCGCTAGGTGGAATCACATTTCAATATTAAGATGATTATTAAATTGTTTTTATATTGTTTTTTTCAAATTTTCCACAGTAATTGAAATCTCACTCAAAATAGTCTACCCCTGTAGTGAGATTTTCCCGATGACTCCAAGGATTAAAGAACATAGGGCACCATGTGAAGTCTACATAGTCGGGAATCATATTGAGTTAACTCAGTCAAAAAAAATTCAAATTACCAAAAATATAGATAAAATTACTAACTATGGGCCATAAAACTATAGAGTCACAATCCCCAAGTGCTGAAAGCCACACATTAGGTCATTTCATTGTTCTATGCACGAATTTATTATTTTTTATTAATTTTTTTGAATACTCATATTAAAACTAAAATGATCACCAAACCTATGCTATTTATTTGGGGGACCCCATGAACTCAAACTAATACCCCACTGTCCAAAGAAAGTGTGTTGTGATTTTCTTTTATTTGGATGAAAATTTAAACCATGAAATATAACATTAGATAGCCACACATTCCAAAATCAATGCTCATGAAATTATACATGGATTGAAATAAAAATCAGGGCATGCTAAATTATTTGATATTCAGTTTCAAAGTGTGCAATGTGTATTAACATGATCAATGTTAAAGGAATCTTTCCTTCCATTTACATACATTTTTTTATTTAAATTGTTCATTTTTTTGACACAAAATCATTTTATAATTTTATCTCCCCCCAACTTAAAATAATACCATCCCCAGTGTATGAAGATATGAAAATATAAAATGACTACATGCAGATAAGGTAATTTCAAAAAGGAAATTGAAATATGGGGATCATGGAATGAAGACACCTGGTGGTTGAAGTTGATGTTCTTGTTTCTCCAATTTAGTCCTTTGATATCCATGTCACTTGCAATGTTCCCTTGTAGAAAAAGGAAAAAAGAAAGAAAAAAATAGAAAAAAAATAGAAAAAACAAAACAAAACAAAACAATATATATATATATATATATATTTATATAATAATGAATGTTAAATATAAGTATATATATAAAAATTATAGAATAAGGAAGCACAAAAAGTCGTAGTTCTGTGGTAATTTCATGCCCCAGTATCCCTTCGGTCTCGAGTTCGAATCCCCATGGCTTCACCGGTTGTGACGAGGTTTTCCCCATGATCTACAATGTGGGATTTTTTCTATTATTATATTTTTATTTATTTATTTTGTATTTTTATTTTACACTACAATCACATAAATATAAAATAAAAAAAATGATGATACATTGTCTTATTTTTAAATTTCTGGGTAAGGTATTACTCAAGGATCACACCACGTTGCACAGATGAATATGGCTCTCCTCTTTCGTACACATCAATACTCATAATAGAAGAACATGTCAACATTCTATTTTTTTTATTAAATATCAAAATTATTTATTAATCCTATTTAAAATATAAATTTGATTAAACTAAAAAAAATCATAGGAAACGTGAAAACCATGGGTTGCCTCCCATGTAGCGCTTTGTTTAACATCATTATCTTAACTTGGACCACTAATTGATTAATTATTTTAATAATCTAAGGTGGTTTCACACAATTATTCATCAAATTCATGTTTTTTGGATGGTTCAATGAATAGTTTGACTCTATGACCATTAACATTAATGGTTTGACCATTGGTGGGATCTTGAATTTCCACAGCCCCATGGGGGTACACCTTATGAACTATGTATGGACCTGACCATCTAGACCTTAATATTCCTGTGTGTAAATGATGTTTTGAACTATACAAGAGCGCAAATTTTCCCAGTTCAAAGTGTTTGACTTTGATATTCCAAGATTGGTAGGCTTGAACTCTAGCTTTATTGATCCTTGAATTTTCATAAGACTCTATCCATAGTTCATTAAGTTCATTAAGATCTAATTTACATTTTGTTCCGACCAATGATAGGTCATAATACATTTTCTTAATTTCCTAAAAGTTTTTATTCTCAATTTCAATAGGTAAATGGCATGATCATCCAAAAACCATCCTATATGGTGACATTCCTCGGATGGTTTCGTATGCTGTATGATATTCCCAAAGAGGATACAAGAGTTTCTTGGACCAATATTTCCTAGAAGGATTTACATTTTTCTCATGAATTTGTTTGATTTCTCAATTGGCTAACTCAACTTGACCATTTGTCTATGGGTGGTAAGCAGTGGATACTTTGTGAGAAATTCCATAATTTTCCACGAGTGATGAGATTGGACGATTGCAAAAATGAGTTCCATGATCACTAATGATAGCTTTAGGAATTCCAAATCTAGAGATTATGTTTTCTTTTAGAAATCTAATCATAGTTTGATGATCATTGGATTTTGTGGGAATGGCCTCAACCTATTTTGAGACATAATCAACAACTAAGAGAATGTAGAGGTATCCCATATAGTTTGGGAAAGGACCCATGAAATCAATTCCCCAACAGTCAAATATTTCAATCACTAATATGTGAGTGAGTGGTATTTGATTATTTTTTGTGACGGACCCCACTTTTTGACACCTAAGACAGATTTGAAAAAATGTGTAGGAGTCCCTTGAGAGAGTGGTCCAGAAGAGACGACACTGAATAATATTATAAGATGTTTTCTTAGAAGAAAAGTGACCTCCACATTCCTCATTATGACAAAATTTAAGGATGGACTCTTGTTCATATTCTGGTACACACCTCCTAATGACTTGGTCAGGGAAAAACTTATATATGTATGGATCATCAAACACATAGTGCATAACATCTAAAAATAATTTCCTTCGAGATTTAATCCCTAAGAATTTTGGGATGACACTTGTAACTATGAAATTGGCTATGTCGACTTTCCAAGGGAAGTCACTCACAAGGTATATGTGTTCATCAGGGAATGAATCAGACACAGAAAGTTGATTTGAGTTGTCATTGAATTCCATCCTAGAGAGGTGATCAGTTAAAAAAAATTCAACACCCTTTTTATCCTTGATTGTGAGGTCAGATTCTTGTAAGAAAAGGACACACCTAATCAGTCTAGCATTCACATCTTGTTTTTGGAAGAGGTATTTCAGTGAAGAATGGTCAGTGAACATAATGATGGGGGATCCTAAGAGGTAGGACCTAAACTTCTCTAAGGAAAACACAATACAAAGTAACTATTTTTTAGTTGTTATGTAGTTTATGTGGGCCTCATTTAATTATTTTCTTACTTATGAAATGACATAAAGAGTTTTATCACAACGTTATCCTAACACATCTCCAAGAGTAGAGTCATTGGCATCACAAATAAGTTTAAAAGGAAGGTTCCAATTTGGAGATTTCATAATGGGAGGAGACGTGAGAGAGGATTTGAGGGTTGAGAATAAACCCTCACAGCTTTCTATCCAAACAAATGGATCATCCTTTACTAGCTGAGAACAAAGGGGAATTAAGATTGAACTAAAGTCCTTGATTAATCTCTTATAGAAACCAGCTCGTCCTAATAAAGACCTCACTTCCTTGAAAGTTTTGGGTGATGGAAGGTGTCGAATGATTTCAACCTTGTCTTTATCAACTTCAATCCCCTTACCTGAGACTAGATGGCCTAGAACTAGTCCCTCTTTAACCATGAAATTGAATTTTTCCCAGTTTAAGACTAAATTATTTTCTTCACATCTTCAAAGGACTCTCTCTACATTCCTCATACATCCCTCAAATGTATCCCCAAACACAGAGAAATCATCCATGAAGTCCTCTAGAAAACCCCCTACCATGTCTGATAATATTCCCATCATGCACTTCTAAAAGGTTCTTGGGGCATTTCATAACTCTAAGGACATGCGTTTGAAAGAAAAGGTTCCAAATAGACATGTAAATGGAGTCTTCCCTTGATTCTATAGGGAGACCTAAATTTGATTATACCCTGATTAACCATCTATGAAACAGTAGAAGGCATAACCTGCCACTCCCTCAAGGACATGGTCAATGAATGGTAAGAGGAAATGGTCCTTCTTGGTGATCAAGTTTAGATTCCTATAGTCAATGCAGACCCTCCAACCACTACCCGCCCTAGTGGGAAGAATCTCCCCATCCTTATTGGTTATCACTTTGATTCCTACCTTCTTCAGAACCAATTGGATTGGGTTTTCCCACTCACACTCACCTATGGGATATATGATACCAGTTTTTAACAATTTCAAAAGATCCTTCCTTACTACCTCCATGAGATTAGGATTGAGTCACCATTGAGTTTGATGACATGTCTTTGAATCATATTCTAGAACAATCCTATGAGTGCCAATATGTTGGCTAATCCTAGGAATATCAGACGGGGTCCAACCAATGGCATTATTATGTTTCTTAAGGACATCTAGAAGCATTCCATCATTAATTCCTTCAAGATAAGAAGAAATGACAATATGATGTGTTTGTATTTCTCCTAGTAAGGAATACTTTAGTGCAACAGGAAGTTCCTTCAATTCAAGATCAGGTTGGTTTTGAATTTTAGTAGAATATTTTGACATTGTATCAATATCAATTTTGTTTCCTAGAGTTTTAGTTAAGATTTATTCCCCACATGTAGAAGTTTCAGGTACTAGATTAGCTTGATCAGATTTAGGGAGCGATTTTTGATTGGTCTCCATGAAATTCGCTTCCAGAAAGGTTTCACTGATTGTTGGACCTAAGACTTCATCATAAGAGTAACTTCAAAATGATTCAATCCAAGGAGATAGACTTCCTTCATTTGAAAAAATGATATCAATCTCATCCTAACTTTAACATCCATAAAATATTCATTGATGTTCTATGGATTCATTATCAATGATTACTATCATGTTTACTTCATGAATTTCCTCATCATCCCCTATTTGTGAGATTCCATTATAGATGTTCAAGTCTATACTCATGTTCCCAAAGGTGATAGTCATGGTCCCATTTCAAACTCGGATAACAGAGTTGATTGTTGCAAGGAAGGGACGACCAAGGACAATTGGAGTTCGTTCCTTATTTCCTATGTTTGGATGGTTGTCAAGGATAATGAAGTCATCAGGGTAGATGGAGTTTTCAACCTTTACCAGAATTTCCTTTAAAATACCCTTTGGAACCCTAATTCTACGATCCACAGTTGAAGTGTGATAGATGTGGGTTGGAGTTTTTCTAGTCTTAACTAGTTGTACACAGTATAGGGAATGAGATTGACACTAGCACCAAGGTCACACAAGGCCCTGAACACTTTGCTCTCACCTAGTTCAACATTGATATAAGGGAAACCCTGGTCTTTTAACTTAGGAGGAATGGCCCCTTGAATGGTGGTACTCACATTTGCATCCAAAAGGACTTGGTTTTTATGTGAAATTTTTCTTTTAAAAGTGTGCAAGTCTTTATGGTACTTTGAGTAGGAAGGTATGGTTTTGATTTCATCGAGAAGGGGAATGTTCAACATGACTTCTGACAAGATTTCCCTCAATGTTTCACTCAATTTCGACTAGGTTTTCCACCTAATGTGTTGAGGAAATGGTGCGGGTTGTGGAGTTGTTTGTTGAAGAGTGGTTTCTTTGACAATGTTATCGTTTTTTCTAGATTGATCTTTTGGTTCAATTGAATTTTCATCCAATTTTGAATATTTAGGAGGGTTTCGAATTAGTTGTTCAGGTTTCTCAATTGATTTACCACTTCTTAAAACAGTCATAACCTTTAGTTGTTCATGAGTTGTTTGAGTCCAACTTGGATCTCCCCTTGAAGTTGAGGATGGTAGCACCTGAGTAGGCATGGGTGCCTTTATTGTTTTTATGGTTTGAAGTTCTTATTTAAGGGAAGATACTTCCGATTTCATCCTCTCCATTTGTTTGCACAGTTTTTCTAAAAGGATTTGTGGAACAGTTTGGGTTGGTGGTTAAGAAGATTGGTTTATCCCAGGGGGATATTTTGGAGGTGGGATGGTTTTTTGAAATTGGACCTGTGGCTCTTGGTATTGGATTGGTTGGGTTTGGAACTAGTTATGAGTTTGGTAGATATGTTGGGGGTAAGTATTTTTTCCCAGTGGTTGGAAAGGTTGCTGGTTATGTTTCCATCGGAAGCCTGGGTGGTCATTATACCTTGGGTTGATGTTGTTTTGGTAATGAGTTTTTTGAACGTTCAATGTGTTTAAATCTACTGAGGTCCTCCTAAGAGAACATCCTTGATAGATGGAATGGTAGTGATGTTTTCTGTTTTATGTTCATGTTTGTCACAAATTATGAAAAAAGGGTCTACAGTTTGGATTTCATGGACTTTCCTAAGGTCTACCTCTTAAACATTCCTAGAGAGTGCTGCGAGTTTAGACCTAAGGATTTCCTCTTCTCTAAGTGTATGAATTCAAGTAGTTCATTGTTTCTTTTTAGAATACGGTGATGTTCCCCATGTTCTGTTTTGTTCAGAAAGTTTTTCTAGATACTCATAAGCATCATTTGGGGATTTGTTTTTAAAGGTTCCATTACACATCATGTCAATGAATTGTTTTTTCCATGGACCCTACCCTTCATAGAAAATTGTCACTTGTTCTGGAATAGAAAAACCATGATGTAGAACCATGTTTAGAGTGTTCTTGAACCTCTCCCATGATTCCTAGAATGACTCTCCCTTTATTTCAAAAAAGTTTTCGATGCACTTTTTAAGTGAAATTGTTTTGTGGTGGGGAAAGTATTTTTTTATAGAATTCTCTTTACAGTTGGTCCCAAGAGTTGATGGATAATTATATCAAATTGTTTTTCCGATTTTTATCTCGATCCTTTAATGAAAAATGAAATAGCTTCATCTTAGCTGATTCTGGTTGATGTGGGGGACACATGGTTTCTACAATGTCATTGAACTCCTTAATGTGAAGGTAGGGCATCTTGGACTCCATTGCATGGATATGGGAAGGTGGTTTAGGACATGGGGTTAAAAGATTTAGTTGGAATCTCCATGGTAATTGTGTCTAATGCATGAGGTGTCATTGGTCCAGGAAGGTATGAGGTAGTCATTCATGGTTTGATCAGTTTCATTCCCCAAGTTTGGGGCTCCCTCATTTGGGTTTACATGTTGGTTCCCATCATGGTTTATGAGTTGGTTTCTTTGAGCACCATCAATTGAAATAGGATAAATTTTTGACTCTGGAGTATTAGGAAGATTATGATCTAATGTAAAGAGTTCCTTTGTTGTACTTGACTCCCCAACACCAGTACTGTCCACCCTAACTAGACGGTTTGATTGATCGTGGGTGTAAGAGAACATGCACCAAAAGAAAAAATATGAGAAATGGACAAGATAAGATAATTTGGATGAGAAAAGAATAAACGGGGGAGAATAGAATGGGTGTTTAGATGACTTACTTGGTTCCCCGAAAACAGCTCCAAAATTTTATTCACGCTCAAATTTACCCAAGAGAAGAAGGTAGAATGATTCTTGTAGTCTAGCTTGGGTTGTCGAATCCTCAGTGACCTAAGAAGTAACCTATAGACATGCACATTCTATGGACTATTTTTGGCTAATAAGTGGCCAACATGGGTTTATTTAAGATGGTTTTAAATTAACACTAATAGACTTATGTGAATCCAAATTATGAGAAGGGTTGATCTTAATATATTACAAGGGGTGGATTGGATGCATTCTTTTTCTTGTAAAAATATTTAAATTTCTTATATTTGAGATGTGTTCATTTAATGAGATTAAAAAAATCATCACTTACTAGTTTAATGCCTAAACACCCTAATACTAATCACCTATACACTTAAAGTATCAATGTTTTGAGCACTCCAAGGTAAAGGTTCTTATTAGCACTTGAAATGTGTGACCCTAAATTCAATAAGGATGAAGAAGTTTTATAGTCATAAAATAAAAATCTCATTTAAAAGAAGATTTTATCCATTAATGGAGTGAAAAATAACATCCAATATAGTCCCTTTCTGCTCCGTTGGATCAACCCATAAGTGGGTTAGCCCTCCATTGATCAAATGGTTTCAATGGAAGCATAAAGTAGACTAATGAAGGGGGAATTGGAGAAGTAAAATACACAATGGAAAAAAACAATCACTCCACCGTTGTGTGATAATATATCAAGGTTTGGTATGAAAAAGTTCAAACCTCGAGGAAATGGTATCAAAGTGATAAGAAGAAGAATATAAAAAGAGAAGATGACTAACTTTTATAAATAAACTATGGTAATTCAACGAACATACAATTGAAGAAATGCGATTATAACATCCAATTGGCAGCATAACATTAAAATGAAACAAAGATCAAATATCCTCAAATCCTCCACCAAAACTTCCTTAAATAGTCATTTTGTAAACCTTGGGTTGAGACTTAAATAGTTCAAGTCTTTTCAATTTATTTTGGTAGTCCATAGGTGGGTGGAATGTTGATGGAGAGTTGATTTTTCCACCCTTGACATGAGGTGGCATCCATCTTTCATCCACAAAAAGACGTGCTTATAAGACCTTCTAGATGTCCGAATAAGAGTGTTCCATAGAAGAAGAAAATGGATAACCTGATGTCTATTAAACCCCTGTAAAGTTTCGTCCCATTTGGAGTTGTGGATTCCGAGATAGTATTATATTTGTGGGATGTAGTTTTTGGCCGCAGAATCTGGCCCAAAATTTTATTTCTAACTTGGTCCGCCTAAATAACCACAATGGATGCCGAATTAGCACTGGCTCCTAAATAATTCATTGTTAATGTATATATATTCTATCATCCCATGAAATTTTGGCTTCATTAGGTTTGTAATGTGGGTCCCATATTCTCATCAGTGGGCTGGTGTCCATTCTGCCTTCTCTAGAATTGCTTCCATTCATCTCGAAATATATCCATCACCCTTTACGAATCCTCAATTGATCCCTGAATGAAACATGTTCATATTAATGTGTAGATTAATTTCCCAAAATATCAAATTAAAATATGTATAATTAAATTCCATTAAATCATATGAATCATTGGGTACTTTAAATGATGTTAAAAAATGTACCACATAATAGTGCGTTTTAACAAGGAATTACAATCATAATGTGAAATGATGTTAAAAGTGAAAAATGAACTAAAATGGTGTTTATTAATAATAAATAAAATTAATATTATATATATTAAAAATGAATATTAGCCTCATTTAGTGGATATTCAGTGATATACAAGTTTGAAAATTATTATTGTAACTATATCGTGTTGTGATGTTTTGTATATATATTATTGTGGCTAACTAGTAATTGTAGTTATCTAGTATTTATCCTTCAGTAGTACTATTAGTGATGTGCTATTTCTTATTAAATAAAGCCTCTAAGGATTCCAATGGAAATATGATTTGTGATTTTGAACATCTTAGGTTGTTATCTATATAAGAAGAAATATGGTTTATAAGAATATATTGTAATATTAGATAATACCACATTGAATCCATCTTATGGTTCCACCCAGATAAGTAGAACAAAATTAATATTTAACAAATATATTTTGGTTCTACAACATATTTTGTTGGATAATGATAAATCACCAAATCTATTGGTTCATAAAGTAGGTAAAATTAAGTTTGGATTATTTTTCATTTGTCTATTAATAGTTTAGGTGTTTAAAGAGACATTATACATTTTATTTGAGAAATTTATCTCTAGTATGTTATACCCTTCTTGGACACCGGAGGCCCAGCTAATGCCAACAAAAGGATATGAATCATCAGAGTATATTCTCACTTATAGAGAACCCGAATGATAATAACATTAATATTGAAACTATAATTCATTAGGAATCGATTTAACAAGGATGATTCATTAATCTTTATGATAGTGTATGTGAAGGGGTGACCTGGAAGTCCATTATGGTTCATTCCATCAAGGAGTTGTTTCTAGGTGTGATGAAGCTAGTCCATTATGATGATATCAGGGTGATTCATTGGTACTGGATGATTGTATCATCTAATTCATCTCATTTCATGGAGTTTATTTTCATTGTTCCACTATTGTCTTACAATTATTCACAGATGTCCCTAATGTTTGAGAATGGATTTAATTCTGATAAGAAATTATTTATCATCAATTTCATAATAGTGTAATTCACATAAGTGACCTAAAAGGCCCAGATAACTAATAATGTAATATATGAAGGCTGAGTTTCATGTTTTTGTTCATTATTCTGTGAACATCCTGGTGACTCATCATGAATTAGGAAGATGAAGGTAGAGGAATTGTTCCAAAGTGACGATATAAAACCAGATCAAAGAAGTTTCTATTTGGAAATTTATATTGGGGATGGAGGGCATAGTGAATTAACTATTGAAAATATATGATTTATTTATAATTTTTTACAAATCATTTGATTAGGTTTAATCATTATAAAAAAGATAAGTAATATGTTGCATTTATTCCAAATGTCATCTTAGAAAAGGCCTCACAATTGGTCGTGTTAGATGCTAGCATCAGGTGGTATAGATTTTTTGGGATACTCATCCACAGGTTTACAAATGTTAAATACAAACGACTATGTTAATTAATGTTTATTGTTGATAGGGTCCTGATTTTTATATAAGAAGAGTGTATTTAGTGGGTAAATTTAAGAATAAATATATAGAGGGACTATCAACCATTCACAGTTCCGAATTGATAATTTATACTATTTATACTATACTTTTTTGTTATGGGTGATTTCTATTTTCTTTTATCTTTAAAAATTATTACATAAATTGATTTATGAGTAAATTTAACATCATAATTTATTTTTCTTGATACTCTTTTGGGTAAGAATGTGGGTCATCTTCACGTGATTCCCAAGAATCCCCATAATATTTTATAGATATATAAATCCATAGTATCTCATGATTTAGAAGATAAATATCATGGATGAGATCATTATCATAGAATGACTCCTTACATATTCAAGATAGATCAACTATTAACAATGGTAGGTTTCATTTATTTCATCTAAGAGGAGATATCTTGATTACTTTGTAATTGTTTGTCGATGTTGGTAGAGCGTGACATGCAATGACTTAAGGTGGACTTATTTATGTACATGTATAAATAGTTTATCTTGTGGAAGTGATAATGATATCATTTCCCTTTTTAATATTGTTGGGACTATATTAGGATTTTATGTGAGATATAATTTTATGAATTCTTCATGAGAGGATAATTGACATTAGGATCAAACTAATTCAAGGAGGTAAAATTTATTGATTCCTACATATCATGTAGAACCATATACATTAAAGGAAATCAATATAAAAATTATGTATTTATAGTAAAAGTGTATTACTATACTGAGAAAATATCACTATGGAACATAATTTTTTTTCATAGATTGTGGATGGAAGTCATAGGTTGTGTATAAACTACAAAAATATGAACTAGGTGACCATGAAGAATAAATACCCATTTATAAGTATCAATGAATCATTTAACTAGTTTGGGGTTGGTCGATGTTTCTCCAAGATTAAATTATGTTCTAGTTACCAATAAATTCTGCTCATAGAGGATGATAATCCAAATAAAAAAACAGGAGTACATACTAAACATGTGATTATGTATTAATTCATTGTGGGATAAAAATGTGATAGTGGTGTTAATTGTTTTCTTGAACATGATTTACCTTCTATATCATGATAGTTTCATTTTTTTTTCCTGGATGATATCCTCATATTCATTACAATAAAAAACATGAAATAAATAAACCACAATATTATGATGTGTAATATTCTCATAAACCATCTTTATACAGAACTATCAAACTGTCACATCCAGATTCCAGAGGTGTGATTCCTCTCAAATGTAATGTGGGTGGTGGGACATTATATAGGACACGATAAGTATAAAGCAGTGATATATTAGGCTCAAAAAAATAATTTTTTCATGATAAATTTCATCAACAAGGTTTTTGGGAACAACATACAGTTAATACATTTATTTTCATATTTGGTAGCACCTATGATTGGTATTACCAATAGAAGAGTTATTTTCAAGTTGATAGAATTTTGTAAGGATGTGTTCCACGTGTTGGAAGGAATGTTGATGGTAGTATTGGTTTTGATATTTCTAGATCATAATCATGGGTATTAATTTTACTTTGATCTTGTATGGGTCATTTTGGGATATGTGGCAATAACTATGTATTATGTAGTAGCTTATGGGTCATAGTAGCTATGAACCATGAGTGGAACTACCCAAAACATGAATCATAAATGAATTTAATGTCCAAAACATTATTGTGATGGTGATCTCATCTCACTAGTTAAATGTTTGTTGCTGAAATGGACCCTACGATTATTTGGAATATATTCTATCAATTGGATCATAACTTTATGATGAGGTGTTAGGTTGAGTTTATATTGAAATTTGAATTTGGTATGGCCTATTCCCTATGAAAGATTAATTTTACTGTAGAATCTTGTAGAAAAAATATAGGGATGAAAGAGATGATGGATTTTCCATCAAATATGTAATAGAATCTGATATGTGTGGTTGAGGAGTTTATATTGAATGAATAAAAGGATTATGTTGTGATAACATGTTCATCATTAGAGATGAATTTTTTTTGAATATGTGATAGTAAAATAGTAAATAAAGCGTGAGTGTGTAGTCGTGTGGGAATGATTGACAGGTGTGACTTTTTTTAGGCTGGTCTTTATGAATTGATAATGTTATATATGTTCATGAAAATTTTTTAGTTTCATGTTCTTTCAGGGAAGAGTTAATTATATAATATCATTATCTGAAATGGATCAACCATGTAAGGTTATTAATTATGGACCATGAAATCCGATGTTATATTGGTGTCTAGTAATGAAGAAGGACATATCTGGTTTTTCCCATGATACATTACATGCCAAAGGATAAATTATGGCATCAATTTCCCATCATATTTTTTATACACTTACCATGTTAACATTTACTATGAATTTCATGAAGATGGACATTTTACTGAAGTTATTGAGGGAAAATAGGAATCATAAAACCATATGAATGATTGTTTGTATGTTGAAAAAAGTATATGATTTCATACCAATATATTAGACACACTCTATTGATGAGTTAGGAAATATATATGATTAAGATATTGTATTTTTACATGGATCTCATTTTAGTATTTCTTTAGATAGGGTTTGTATTTATTTTCACAATTATACAAAGTATTATTAAAGGATTTGGGGATATATTTAAAGTAGAATATAAGATATCATTAATAGAACAATGTCGAATTTCTGAGGATGATCCAGATCCTATAGGATATTCTTGTGGAATATGTCATAGGAAAAGTTTGATAATGTGATAATAACCTACCAATGGTATGTATTTATTTTAATAATACATTTCTAGATTCTATTTTGATGGAACATTTTGATACCAAATATTTATATTTTTCTACTCATCATTATATTAGCACAAACTGAGTGAGTAAATAGTTTTATGGTTGAGTATAGTAGTAGAGACCATAGAGAAAGTACTTTAAATTAGAAAATGGTTGGTTATCAATTAGAGCAAGAAGCAATCATATGCTTACTAGTGGAGACATACATTAGACTTCATTGGTGGAATGTGAGTTTTATTTTAGTATCAACTCAAATGTTTAATCTTTTTTACATATGTATGGAATGTTGGGGATGTGGTTTATGGGATAGTTGTGTATCACCACACATATCAAAGTAGTATCTAATTTTTATACATCCCACTTTTTATCAAAAAATGAAAATATATTCTCTATTTCTCACCATTGGTGGTTCAAGATTGGTAATTCCATTATGATTGACTATGAGGTCATTTATTTGAAACTAGTCACTTATTTTTTTAAATGACTAGTGGGGATCGTAGGAAAGGTTGGGAATTTTTTTCTGGTAAATACAATGACTATTGTTCATTTCTGAAAAAATAATGGATAAAGTAATAATTAATGTGTGAGTGGATGTATGATATTCTGGATCTGTATCATTAGGCTTTCATGTAGAACGATTAATGGTTATTTTCATGAATAAAATCCCCACGATGGAGTGATTTTTTGAAATCATAATTTTATCCTAATTTCCAATGAAATTATTCAATTCTTTTAGATATGAGTGTCAATGTTGAGACATGCATTGGTGAATAAAAAATAGATTTTTGTAGCTTATAGGATCTTAATTTTGTGATTTACATCATTGTTTGTTTAAAATATGAATCACCATGGACAATGTTTGTCATTTAGTGTCCCTATGAACTTATATGTGAAATGTTAAATGAAAAATGAGGTTTGCATGTTGTGGCTAGATCACGGTGATCCAAATATCCTTTAGTGGACCACAATTTGGGAGACCACACTATAGTCCTGGTAGAGGCCATGGTGAGGGAACATGAAATTTTTTTGGGTCCATGTTGTATCCACAATCCATATTCACGGAATGTTAATAAACACCATGGCCATGTCCATGACATGTTAGTGGATGTGGTGATGATTTGGTTGGCCCTGAAATTGTTGAAACCCTTACCCCTTTTCTATGATCACATGTTTTTCAAATGGAAAATATGTTTAACATTACATGGTTGAATGTAATGGAGTCTTATGTTTATTATTACCTCTATTAGTCTATGAAAACTCTACCTTTTATATGTTTACTTAATCTATGTAAATTATTTAAGATCCATGGGTTAACTTACGTATTTACTTGCTTGACCTTGATGGGAAAAAATATTATAATATTATATCTTGAATGATGACTGTTTTTCTAGATGAATCAATTCCATTTTATTCTCACTGCATCTACATTTTATTCATTGTTTCATGATTGTAGAATTTTTCCATCCGCATGTAGACAACATTTATAAAATTGGATGTTTCTAATGTCTTTTATGTGAAAATTATATCCTTACTTGATTCATTCATATGTTTCATTCCAAAATCCATGTAACTTTCAGTCAAAATCGATTCTTGGAACCCTTTGTGTATTATTTTTGTCAATTTGCTGTGAGAATGTCTTTTATGAGATGATTCTCATGGGGTTCATTTAGGATTACATGGAAATCCATGAGGATTGAATATCCTATATATGTGGAGGCAATATTTATATGTTCTTTAATTATATAATGTTTTTATTTTTTATAAAGAGAATATGATTGAGATTGATTTCATTTGTATGTGTGACCAATGAGACCATTCTTGTGTTCAATCATGTGTATGGGTAGTCCATAAGATCATTCTGGAGTTTGATAAAGTATGGTTGTTTTGTGTATCATATGAGAACATCATGTTGTTTTATTTCATGTGTATATTTGTATATAGGGAGAACAATGTTTGTGTTTGATGACAAGTGAGTGTGTTTCAATATATTTCTCACTACACACATGATATATTATGACTTTGGATATATGTGATTGAGATGATGACTTTTTTCATTTGATATCTTGGAATATTCAATGATGTTGTAGTTTTATGATTGGTACTGAAGTGACTGCTGAAAACTACATGGATCAGTATCCCTAGTGTGAGAGATATATTTAGATAATATATGTAATGTGATAATTCATGGGATTAGGATGATTTGGAATTATATACATCATGCACTGATAGGATTGATCTGTCATATAATTTGATTTTCTATGAAAGGGGCAAACGGTTCATGATGGTCATCGGTAATATTACATAGGGTACTGTGTCATGTTACAATGGACCTGTGTCCTAAAATGAGTTACTATTAGATAAAAAATCTTTATCTTTAGACTTTATATCACACTTATGGTTATGGGATATACATAGTGACCATTTGGTTGACTCTATTTAATTACTCCTATCACAACTACCTTTCATTTGGAAATATGAAGCTCTTATGATTAGCAGTTTCCTTCTGTTTTTAGGGCATGACCACTTAGTATATAACTTTTTTTATTATTTGTATGGTTATCAATTATTAATACGTAATTTTCTATGAATTTTCACACGTGATAAGAAAACAATAGTGTTGTTTAATTGGAATTCATTACCCTCGCCATCCAAGGGAATCACAATGCACAAAAAAATATATGATCTGGATCACATAAAAAAGAAATGCCTTAGTGAAAATGAGATCTAAGATGGGGAATGGTGATAATAGGATATATCGAGACAAATATTTAAGTAATATTTTAGAGTTTATTTAAATTCAGGTAATTTTTTACACTTTTTTGATAAACCAAATTTGATATAATAGGTTAATTTTTTTAATGGCTTGAGAAATTTTTCATTCCATTTGTTTTCAAATATTTTTTATAATTTTTGGTTATTCTCTATAAATTACTTTTTCAATATTGACGGTATAGTCTCTAAACTGTCTTTACTCAATCCCTCACAGCTAGTCCAAAACCTCTTTCCTATTGGGAGGTGTATAAGATTTCATGTGACACCATAGCTCCAATTTAGTGATTAGTGTTCGGGTGTTAAATATATGATATAAATATATTTTAATAATATGTAGAAAGATTCTAGTTAGAGTAATTACATTTTCCCATCAATTTTAGTGAATAAATTTCCCATTTTTAATGTAATAAAAATAAGAACATCACTTGGGATATATTATAAAACTTATATGAATGTAATGAAAATGTAATGAATGTTATGATACAAGTATAAAGATTAATATAAAATATCTCCAGAATATGGATGATATAATAGTGGAAAAAATCTTCACCCTAGTTTGTAATGTTGGGAACACTATTAGTGGTTTTAGTGAGATGTTATAGGACTCAACAATTGTTGAGAAGCTACTATAAATTTATCATGACAGTTTTGATGGAATAGTCTCATCACATGATGAAAATGATATTGGGATAAACTCATTTGATGATCTTTATAGTATTTAAAAAACCCTTTTTCTAATTACCCAATGATAGTGGTTACGTTATTACAATGTTACAAGATACATGAGATCTCAATAGAAAAGATAAAACAATATTGATATATTTGGTGACTTAAGAAAAAAATGATAATGAAAATACATTGGTACAGAAAAATGAATCTAAAAAAATGAATCATTTTTATTTATTTGTGTTCATCCCTAAATTTATTCTTTGTTCAATTATTGGTAGCCTAGGCAAGGAAACAAAATAGAGGGTGAGCTAAAATGATTAATAGGTGTAAAAGTATATTGGAATGCATCATAATAGAAATAAAAAATATAGACATTTAAATAATCATTAGTTATTTAATATAGTAAATATCTTATATAGTAGGGATATATATGTATAACATAATGATGAAAATATTCACATTGATAACAGTAAACAAATTAATGATGATGGAATGCATAATGTCATTCATCTTAAGCTTTACAATTATGACCATTACCAAGAAATTATTTATTATGTTATGGATATAAAAAATATAATAATCTAAATTTTAATGTTTTATAGAATACAAAATTAATAATTCCATGTCCATAACCAACCCATCATGTTTTCACTGAGTAGGAATTATTATGTCAATAATCTATCTTATGACATCTCCATTCTTTTATGTTTTCCAAACCACAAACACATTTTCATAACAATTTTTTTTCTCTAAAGAAATTTATTTATTTAAACCCTAACATTTTTTTATATGTTATGATTACTGTTCATTACCTAAGATTAATCATATTTTTATTAAGATCTAATTTCCATAAGAATAATCATATCCTTATCTTGACCTTGGAACCTTATATTTTTTTAGAATCTGATTCTCAAAAATTTTAGACTTTGGATACATATGTTTTTAGACCTGGAATCCATCTAATTTCAAACTCTATATTCTATTTAATCCAGATTCTGATTCTCATAAATTCTGACTCTAAATTCTCAGAAATTTAGACTCCAAATACACAACATCAGACTCTGTTACTATAAAAAATCAGACTTCATTTCTATCCAAAATTAGATTTCATTTCAATCCAAAATCAAAAGCCATTTTAATCCAAATTCATTCTCCATTTCTATTCAAATTTAGACACCAAACTTGTATTTAACTAGACACCATTTGAATATATAATTAGAAAATGCTTCCTACTACATTTTGAATCTCATTATTCATACTTGTTATGGTTTCTTATTTTCCTCAAGATATTGTTCCAACATTATTAAATCCTAGTTTACATAATTTTCTTAAACAAAATAATGTTTTCTTACATGAAACGAAGTCATGTAATATATTTCTAACCATTATTTATGTGACCCATGTACTAGTCCATCTAAAAATCAAGGATAAATATGACTTTTAGAAGAGAAGGTGATCGTTGGAATTTTGTCCTATAAATACTCCATCTATTTCAATATTTTGAATGATTCTAAAAATGTTGAGATGTTATGGATCTACAGATTTATTAAAGAGATAGTCTAATTATTTGTGTGATCTATGAACTTATATTTCATCCATGAGCATATTTTTCAATCTTCTTAGTGTGATTCTGATTGGCTAATCAAATTGATGGATTCGGTGGATTGGAAGACAAATGTTCCAACTATTTTAATTCTACTGGGATTCCTGGGAAAGGAAGATAGAGGTGCTGAATAACTTAATGTTCTAGTGCTTTTAGGGATAGGAAGATAGATTTTGATATTCTTATTTAGTTCTTACCCATGTGTGCATAAGAGATACCTTCAATAAATTATAAATATTGGTACCTTTATCCATGGTGGTTGGATACCCTTCACGTTGGGTAAAAATTATTCCTACTTGTTTACTTTTTATACATGTTTTAATTCAACTATTTTCTTAAATAATTAATGTATTACTTTCTTGTAATTTATTATAATTGTATACTTTGATAAATAATATTTTTTATGGTTTATGCTTTAATCTTTTCCTAGAATAAATAGGCTTATGTTTTTATTCGATACATTTTTTTTATGTTTTGTTCCTTCATAATTGGACCTTGGCCCTTCCAATTATCCCATTTCTCAAGAACCAAAGAGGGTTTTTCAATTAACCTTAGCTAAAATTAGTAAACATATATTTTCTTATGGTTAATAATGAATATTTTTAAATATAAAGTTCACCCCTCTTGAATTTGAGCATCTACTTCTATAGTCTGTTCTTACAATTGGTTTCAAAGGAGGATTCAGAAGTACTTATACTTACATATATATTTTTATGATAATAATATTCTTTTTCAAATTAATGTCTTCATGTTTTTCATATGATTTTTTAAAATTTATTTATTTATTATATGTTCATACTAAATATTTATGCGGAAAATATATTTTGTATTAGAATTAATGGAATGAATTTTGGCTAAATAGACAATATTAATCTTACAAGAAAAATATTTATTTTACAGAAATGAATATGAGTACTAGAGAGATAGGATAAATACCTTTTTCAATAACACTATAGTGGATAATTTTCTCATGCTAATTTGTGAATATATAATTCTAGAAAAATAAATCAGAACATTCCAAAATCATAAAAAAAGAATGTTAACTGAACTAGAAGGTGTGAAACAATCTTCCATGTTCCATGAAAAAGAATATCTACAATCAAATATCTTCTATTGATGCAGCCAATAGTATTAGGAAGAAATATGAAGTTACACATTTTGGAACATCAATAGTGATAAAAAAATCAAATATCTATGATTAGAGCTGAATATCAGGGATTTATATTTCTTCAGAGTGATATAGTATGAAAAGTGAAATAAATATTTATGACTATTATCAACAACATTCAATGTATGGGAGAAACATTAATTAATTATGAAGATTTTATGGAAAAGATAATTAATATCATTCCCAATGAGTTGGAATATAAAAGGATAGATATTGATGAGAATATAAAAGTTTATAACATTACTCTTGATGAGTTATTTGTAACTCATCTTTAGCATGAAATACGAATGAAAGGATATACTAATTTTAATAAGAATATGAATGGTAAGGGAATTATATCTCTTACTACTATATCAAAATCCACGACTCAAGAATGGGTAACTATATCTAAAGCTAAGAAAGATTTTGGGCTATCTAAATATAATCATAGTGATCATTTTGATAATAAACTAGCCAATATTTCTTGGCGAATTAACAAGATTTAGGGAAAGAATGTTTTTTATTATTGATATAAAATGAATCATTAAAAGGATAAGAAATATTCTGATGTAACTTGTTATGATTGAAAAAGGGCTGGAAATATCACACCTTATTGTCCCATGCTCAAGAGAAAAGATATAGATAATATGCATTCTAGAAGGAAAATAAATTAGTACTACAAATTTAAGGCTTTGAAAGTAATGATGGATAATGACACCTCGAGTGTCAGTGGTGCTGAATATTTTGAAGAATTCTCAAAATATGAATCTTCTAGTGAGAAGAATTTTCATCTTATAACCATATTACCTATTAAAAATAATTTTAGTATGAATAATGTATACAATGATAACCAATATATCTCCAAATGAAAATTTTCCTAAGGATGAATATTATGAATCTTTAGATGTAATATCTTCCTCATCAGAAGAAAATAACTTTCCACCATTTGAAGAAGTTTCTAGATTTTAGAAATTACTTTAGAATGAGAACATTAAGATAAAAAAGATGTTAGTGAAATAAAATTTAAGAATTTATGTTTTAACAAAAGACGTATCAGATCTTTCTAAGGATCTTTATTAGAAAACTATTGAATTTGAATATATTTCTATAAAATGTATGTATGTTAATTCTGAGAAGGATAATATTTATTGTTATCTTTAAAATATTATTTTTAATAAATTTGTTTTGAGAGTAACTAAAACTATAAAACTAATTACTATGAGGGAAATATTTTAATCATTAGAATAAAATTTGAAATATCTTCTTTAAATAATCTTTTATAAAAAAATTTCGAGAAGGAAAGATTTCGATAAAATTTATTTACAACTTCGCCCCCTTAAGAATTGTCTGCATTTGGTTATTCTCACTGAAACATGTTTTTAGTCATAGTTTTTCCCCAAAGAGATCCATTTTTCATTAATTGTCAATGTGGTGGACAATGAGACAAAAAAATTCGTTTAATAAAACCCAATCCTTAAGTTTTCAAAAAGATTATTTTTCTATGAATATCTTGATACCTAAAATTTTCTTTCTTAAAATTTTGGATCCAAGAATGTATGGATTCTGAATGTTTAAATATTTTATTTTTAGGAAAATAAAGGAAGTAGAAACAATAATACGTGGTCACGGATAATGGATATTCCTAACACATTACTGGTAACAAAAAAGTTTTTTAAAATATTATCATGAAAAAATGTGGAAAAGTATCTTTTGGAGAAAATTCTTAGCGAGAAATTGTTATAATATTTAACATTTTTCTTCTTCGAAAAGCTTTATTTTAAATTTTTTTATTTTTTAAAGGTCATAATAAAAACCATATAAGTATAAGACAATTATTTGATTATGGAAACCTTGTGAATTTTGGGAATAATAAATGCCAAGTACAGAATTACAAGGAAGAGTTTTTTCTATCTTCCCATTTGAATGAGAAATTTTATACACTGAACATCAATGTCCTTAGAATCCATGATCAATCATTCCTTAATACAATAATAGATCAATCTTGGTTATTTAATTGAACACTAGGACACATAACCATAGGATCTTATGAAAAATATCAATGAAAATAATTTTTAAGGATCTACCACTACATAGATTTAAATCTTTAAAAGTTTGTGATTATTTTCAATCTATAAAGAAAAATAAGTCAATAATTAAATCAATTAGTGACGTCTCAACTTATGATTCATTACAGCTAGTGCATATGGATCTTGTTGGTACATCACAAACTAGAAGTATTTTAGGAAAATACATGGTATTTGTTTTAGTTGATTATTACACCAGATTTACATTGGTATATTTTCTAGAAATGAAATATAATTACTTTCTGTATTTTAAATACTTTTCATCCATAATTAAAAATTATAAAACCTTCCATTTATAACGATTCATAGAAGTCATTTGGAAGAATTTTAAAATTTGGATTTTCAATATTATTATATTAAGAAATACATTACTCATAATATCTCCCCTTCTATTACTCCCCAATAGAATAATGTTGTTTAAAGAATAAATTAAATTCTTCATGAAATTACTTGAACCATGTAGTTTGAATATTCAATTTCTAATAATTTTCAGGAAGATGCAGTTATTACTTATTTTATAATATAAATCTAGTTTTAATGAGATCATCACTTAATAAAACACCTTATGAGATATGGACTGGTTGAAAACCAAAAGTTTCTTACATTAATGTTTTTTTCTGAAGTATTCATCTTTAATAGTAAAGTTTAATTACATAAATTCACACCCAAATATGATGATGTGATTTTTAGGCTATCTCACTACATCTATTGCTTATAGAGTTTTTAATAAAAATTATTGTATTTTTGAAACAATTGTGTAAAGAACCAAATATTGACGTACATGGTCATTACATTACTTTTATGGAGTACATAATACATTACAAAAACAGACTCCCAAAGACGGTATTAGTTTAGTGTATTTGGAAACTCGGAACGTAATCTTCTAATCATGGTGAAAGTTCTTCAACATCTCCTATAAAAATATTCCCCTTTGGTTTTCTTACCTAAATCCTTTCTTTATATCCGGGGGAAAAGAAAAAATTAGAAGGGTGATCTCAAATGCTCAGTAAGGGAATGCATAAAGAACATAAAACAATCCATAAACATTTGACTGCAAAAACATGAACATAAAATCTAAACATCAAAATCTTGAGTAAAGACATAAATCTTGGAAGTACGTAAGGCATATATCATAAAGGAACATAAATCATGATAAAATATCATGGGAATAAAACATGTAATTGAGGAAAACCATTAAGTACATGATATGATTTCCATAGTAGACAAGGCATTGCTTCCAAGACCATCTTAGTGGACAAAGTCCCTTTCTGAATCGAGTTCACTCCTCGTTCCAGTCCTATATCACTGAACCAGATTAACTTACCATTCCAGAAATTTCTATCTCATGAGATATAAATCTTTACCCAATTCATTGTAGGGAGATATAGGTCCCACCAATATCATAATGAAATCATTATTTCTTATGCCACAAAATCATAAATCATACATCATAGCATAACCCATGTAATAGAATGGGATTCATAATCATCATGCCATCATAATATAATCCATATAAAAAATGGATATAATTTCATCATAAGAAAAATAAAACCATTTAAATAATAGATACATTATACCTGAAACAATAACATATTAAATAATATAATTTTAGTTGGAAAATTGTTTTGATGAAACACTTGAAATGAATTCTTGAAGAAAATATCCTTTCTTCTTCAAAATCATTTTCTTTTCACCAAATGCCATGAAATTTTTAAAAAAATGGTTTTGTTGAAAATAATAATTCAATCTTTTAGAGTAAGATTCATGAAAATAAGTTGTTATGAAACCGTAAAAATCCATTCACGCCGTATAAGTTAAAAATAACATTCTCCTCGTACTTTTGTTGGAAAAGGAAAAAAGTTCCCCCTATGGTAAACAAAAGTAGGATTCCTTTCATAAAATGTGGTAAAATTAAATAATGGGTAAAAATTACATTAAACATACATGAATTTTTTTTATAAAACATGGACATGGATGATAACAAAAACCATAGTAAATACTTACGAATAAACAATCTCTAATTAGGGTGAGATTGGAATAGTTATCCCTTACCTTAGGTTTGATATGCTTCGTATGTATCCGAACCTCCTGTATAATGATTTAAATAATGTTATTGACTTATTATAGAATCATACTCATTGTTATCATATCATATATGGTTCACTTATGACATTAGATTACCCGTTCTTTTGTAAATTCCATGTTAAAGCAGCGTTTTGGGTAAAATCGTTTTATTTATCGTACTTGTTTGGAATTATTGTTCTTGATATTATTATTAATTATATCATGATTTACATACTCAAATAATGTAAATCACGATTTATATATCATATATATTCAGTATATATATATATATAATAGATAGATTAATGAAATGAAATACACCGTTCATGGAGACGGTAGGCCGTACGTACGCATGAACGTTGTTTTCCATTCATTATTGACTTGAATGGAAGTAAGTAGATGACATATATATATATATATATATATATATACCTATATTTAGTAGCTTCATTATGTCATATATTTCATTATTAATCATTATATACACTTTATAATCATTCTGGAATGGTTAACATGGAGAATGAATCTCATCACATCATGGAGACGGTAATCCGTATGTACGCACGAGCGATGATATCATTACCATAATTATTGAATGGAATTGGAGTGTATGATATAATATCTTAGAATCCGTTTTATGTTATAATAACCATATATAGTTATTCTTTACACCATTATACCCATCCAAGTAAGGTGGTGGTAGAAAAACAGATTACACCACGGTGTGGAGACGGTATTCCGTACGTACACATGCGCGGTGATTTCATTATCCGTAGGATGGATAGAAGGTGAAATATGGTTTTTTCCTATTTATAATAATATATCAGTATATAATTAATACTGATGTTATTAATTTATAATGAAACAA
Source organism: Viscum album (assembly GCA_963277665.1). NCBI lineage: Eukaryota > Viridiplantae > Streptophyta > Magnoliopsida > Santalales > Viscaceae > Viscum > Viscum album. The sequence continues at coordinate 515,681,303 of OY728145.1, forward strand.
CTAAAGAAGAAGAAGTTGAAGAAGAAACAAACTTGAAAGAATCGGTAGAGGAGATTACCTCTTCTTTGACGCACCTTCTTTAAACATCATCTTAGGGAAATAGAGTTGGCCTTATGAGAAGACCAGAACCTCTATGATATAACTAGAGAGGTTGATAAGAGTAATTTTCAGGGGTTATCCAAACTTAAAGGCTCAAAAGGGTGTGAAGATAAGATGGAAGGGGTTCTCTTTTTATAAGGGAGGAGAGGGGCACCTTTTGAAAAACTTAAAATATTAATTTATAATAAGGTCATATTCGGTTTTTAATAGCTCAAAAATTGATTTATTTCTGAGATAAGGTGGGGAAGGGTTGAAATACTCTCAACAAATAGGTTTTAGACAAGTTTTGGTTACTATTTTATCCTTATCATTTAGATTTAACTCTAAGTTGAATAATTTAACTTTTACCCTATCTTTTTTGTTTCTTACACTATATGGTTAATAAACTTACTATAACTAGCCAAACGAACCCCAAGTGGTTAATTATTAATATATATATCCTTATCTAAGTCATTTGTCCTAACCTTATATTTTTATGAATAAAATACCAATTAAAAATATAATATTAGTTTTAAAAACAATTTTATGTCAATTTTGACACAATTTGGTATTTGATTTTTTGTGAAAATCATAAAAGCATGATTAGTTCGAAAAAAGTTACATAAATCAATAATAACATGTCATATTAACCTAAAAAGTTAGTTTAATTCATAAAAATTCTGAAATTACATTTATTTGGGTATTTATAACATCAATTATGTTAATATTTCATTAATAAGGTAATTACTGCATCATCATTGTGTCATTAATAAATTAAATTATTTAATGTATAAAAATTATAAATAAAATATAATAATGAAGGAAATATGTTTATATTTCTAATGAATATTTATAGTTGAATTTATCTTATTTATAACACTATATTAAAAATGTTTTATTTATTAAACATTGATTTTAACTATTTTAACTCTTCTTTAAATAAAATAATATTAAATGTCCTAATCTAATCCAAGTGGACCTAAATGGTCATTTTTTATTGCTAAGGATGTTTTTGGTCGAATTAAACTTATCCAATAGAATTAGGACATGTTTTAGGGTAATAATAATACCATTTTTACCCTTAATTACTGTATTTACATTTAGCCATGGTTAATAAAAGTAAAAAGATACTATTTAAAAAAAATTATTTTTATCTTATTGAGCCAATTTTTACTCTTTGATATTAACCATGTCTCTAGGAATTTTTAAATTCAACCCACAGAAGCCATAAAATTATGTTTTATGTAAATTTGTAAAAAGCTCATATTAGGTAGGTAAAAGACGGTGAAAAGTTTAATAAAAATTTTATATATCTAAAATTATTATAAAATGAATCTAATGAATTACATTAAAAATATATAGGTATTATGTATAAATTTTTACGTAAAATAAATTTAAATAATTTAATTAATTATTTAAATAAAAAGCTGGTTTTTTAATAGTAAGCCAGGGTTTTCACTATTCATCAAAAATTGAATTTTTTCAGAAAAATACCAAAAATTCATTATATGCTAATTAAGATATTCCGATTCTAAAAATGAAGTCCATTTTGAAAGATAAAATTCATAAAATTTCAAAAAAGTGGGTATTATTATTCATAATGGCTAGTTTATATAATATTTTAATAACATATCGTTGTTTAGTGAAACTCGGTATTACGTACAACACACGCTATCGTTGAAGGTCGCGATTGAGTGTAATGTAAGACAAGTCAGGGTTGCGTGTAGTGCATGGATCATTTGTTGTTGCGTATAAAATAATCCAACCATATTTCATTTATCCATTGAATATATATATATACACTCAATGTTGCGTAGAATAACTACTATCAAACGAACTTCAAATTATGTGTAACACGATCCAAGAACAGTGTTTCATATACTACAAAATAATACGTTGTGGTGTATAGTGCAAGATAGTTTTGGTGTAGCGTACAACAAAATACTTCAAAGAAATTAAAAATAATAATTCTCATAAAATCTTGGGTTGTTACATTCTACCCCCCTTAAAATGAATTTCGTCCTCAAAATCCGTTGGGGGTTATAAATGGTTTTCTACTTGAAAGTATCTTTAATTTAAACCCACATCATAAAATGGAATACCAAAACTTACTTTTAAAAACTAAAGTATGAAACGTAACAGTTACCAAAATTAACTAATCAATGGGTTTCCACATAGGAGAACATAGGTGAAAATATGGATATGGAAGAGAAATCTAACCATCAAGTTCTGATGGAGAGTGGTAGAGAACAAGAATATGAAAAAGACAAAAATCACAAAGCCATAAATTTGTGATGATCTATTGTACCATATGATTTATCGTATATGAGGACACTAGGACAACATGTTTGGTTTTGAAGATCATTTCACTAAATTTGAATAATTAGAAGAAATACTTATTTTATTTTTGTACAATCTCCCCGTTGTTCGTGCCTTGAACAATTTCCACTTCATCTCCTAAAGAAATGACGTTGAATTTGTTATTCTTGAAGTGTTAGGAGATCATGTGACAGAATGATGGGTCATTCCATCTGTCTCAAACAAAAGGTTAGGAAAAGATATAATTCCATCTTATGGTGAGATTAATCGTATATGGTTCCAAAAATAGACTTATACTTCATCTATCATATCTCTTAAAAAAATAAAACTAGTTTCTACTAACCTGGGACTTTATGTAGGCCATTGGTATGCAATAAACGCATGTCGTACTTCGGTTGTGGGTTCGATTCCCACAGCCTTGTCCGACGCAACGAGTTGTTTCTCGTCCTGCCGGTTGTCCCTTTTTATATAACTACATTATAATAACATTCCAGCAATAAAATAGAAAAAATTTCTAGCCTTAAACAGTACTATATTATGTCCGACATAATTCTTTCCAATCATTAGACTTATCCAAAATACATCTGTCAAATCTCATAGTATAAATAAAACAATTACTATTAAGGTCCCATAACAAGAACGTGAATACCATTATTTATTATACGATATATCTTGTTGGTCACATTCCTAACATGTAAATTCCTTAATCATGTATTCTATTGAAAAATTAATACACATTGAACCTTTGTGAAAACATGAATGTAGTTAAAAGTTAACTATTTCCACATACGAAAATCCCAAATATTCTATATACTCAATCCATGAGCTCATGAATACTATGAAACATATTATTTTCTCCATATCCATTAATTATGTGCATATCATCTTCTTTACAAAAATATCTGAATAACCTTTCATGGTTACCGGTTCCATTCAATATATACTTTCAAATACATTAGGAAAAACAATAGTGTAACCATCCTTAGATTATTCCTTATTCCATAGTACGATTAACTATACAATACAACTCTTGATAAACATAAATCATTCCATTACCTTCTTAAACCATTGACAAAGCTTCAACACTTATTTCATCTCATATATCATTTGTAGTCTCCTCATCATCATCCACATAAATACTACCCATATGAACATGCTAATTCTATTCATGAAATTTTCCTTTAGGTCATTGGTTTGCATAATTCCCATACATTCCACATTTAAAACATCTAATCATTGTTGATGTCGTAGCAATACCATTATCCTTCTCCATGGTGTTAACTGAACTTTTTCCTTTGCACTTACTAGATTTGAGCCCTTCTTTTCCGCACCCAAAGCATCATCCAGTTTCTTTGAATCATTCTCCCAAATGCCTCTTCCCACATGATTTACATGACGGGGATTGAACTTTCATTCCTCTATGATCATCATGAAACTACATCTTTCTCTTATTAGCCAATTCAGGAAACATACCAAATCTGAGATTATTGATCATGATATGAGATTTATGATTCGGCATAATAATGATGTTTGTACTTCCAAATCCCGTTTCATTTGGTGTCTCATGATGAATATCATTCCATTGTCCGTCATATCCTCCATTACCGTGAATCTTCCCATTTCCATCCATTTTCTAAAACACAAAATTAATAGTGTGAGAGGAAAATATCATGATACGGAAACCAACATAATAAAGGGGGAGTACTGTCAATATCTAACATCTTAGGTTAAATTCTAAGATCGTTGTCATAATTCTAATACTATAACCTATACATATTCTTTTCCTTGGGGACATCCCTAGACATACCTTAGAAATATTTCTAGGGACTTCACTAAAGTTTTTTGCATCTTAGTTACCAAAGGTTAAATAAACCTTCGCTCTGATACCAACTGTAAAGACCCAAATCTTGACGTACCCTGACATTATATTACTTTTGCGGAATACTTAATACATGACAAAAATAGATGCACAAAGACCGTATTAGTTTAGTGTCTTTAGAAACTCGGAACATAATCTTAAAATCATGGTGAAAGATCTTCAACATCTGACATAAAGATCTTCCCCTTTGGGTTTCATACCTAAAACCATTCTTTATATCCTGGGGAAAATAAAAAATTAAAAGGGTGAGCTCAAATGCTCAGTAAGTGAAAGCATAGAGAACATAAAACAATCAACAAACATTTGACTTCAAAAACTTGAACATAAAATCTAAACATCAAAATCATGATTAAAGACATAAATCTTGGAAGTATGTAAGGCATATATCATAAAGGAACATCAATAATGATAAAATATCATGGGAATAAAACATGTAATTATGTAAAACCATTAAGCACATGATATGATTTCCATAGTATCCAAGGCATTGCTACTAAGATCATCTTAGTGGACAAAGTCTCTTTCTGAATCGAGTTCACTCCTCGTTCCAATCCTATATCAATAAATCGGATTAATTTACTGTTCCAGCCATGTCTATCCCATGAGATATAAATCTTCACCCAATGAATTGTAGGGAGATATAGTTACCACCCATCTCATAATGACATCATTCTTTTGTGTGCCACAAAATCATAAATCATACATCATAGCATAACCCATGTAATAGAAAGGGATTCTTAATTATCATGCCATCACAACATAATCCATATAAAAGAATAGAAATCATTTCATCATAAGAAAATTAAAACCATTTAAATAATGGATACATTATACTTGAAACATAAACATATTAAATAATTTCATTTTCGATGGAAAATTGTTTTGATAAAACACTAGAAATGAATTTTTGAGGAAAATAGTATTTCTTCTTCAAAATAATTTTCTATTCCCCAAATTCCATGAAATTAAAAAAAGGGTTTTTTTGAAAATAATCATGCAATATTGTAGAGTATTCATCATTAAAATGAGGTGTTATGAAACCATAAAAATCCATTCATGCCATATATGTTAAAAATAACATTGTCCTCATACTTTTTTCGGAAAAGTCAAAAGGTTCCTCGTATGGTCAACAAACGTAATATTCCTTTCATAACATGTGGTAAAATTAAAAAATGGGTAAAAAGGACCTTAAAAATACATGAAATAATTTTTATAAAACATGGACATGGACGATAACAAAAACCCCAGTAAATACTTACGAATAAACAATCTCGAATAAGGGTGAGATTGGAATACTTATCCCTTACCGTAGGTCCGATATGATTCGTACATATCTGAACCTCCTGTATAATGATTTATATAATGTTATTGACTTATTAATGAATCATATTCATTGTTATTATATCATAAATGGTTCACTTATGACTTTATATTACCCGTTCTTTTGTAAATTCCATTTTAAAGCAGCGTTTTGGGTAAAATCATTTTATTTATCGTGCTTGTTTGAACTTGTTGTTCATGATATAATAATTACTTATATCATGATTTAATTACTTAAAGAATGTAAATCATGATTTATATATCATATATATTCAGTATATATATATAATTGATAGATGAATGAAATGAAATACACCGTTCATGGAGACGGTAGGACGTACGTACGAATGAACGCTGATTTCCTTTCCTTATTGACTTGAATTGAAGTAAGTAGATGAAATATATATATATATATAAATTATGTAGCTTAATTATGTCATATATTTCATTATTATTCATTATATATACTTTATAATTATTCTTGAACGGTTAACATGGAGAATGAATGTCATCGCATCGTGGAGACGTTAATCTGTATGTATCCACGAGCGATGATATCATTCCCATAATTATTGACTGGAATTTACGTGTATCTTATAATATCTCAGAATGGGTATGATGTTATAATAACCATATATAGTTATTCTTTACACCATTATAACCATCCATGTAAGATGGTGGTGGAAAAATAGATTACACCACGACGTGGAGAAGGTATTCCGTACGTACGAACGCGCGGTGATTTCATTTTCCGTAGGATGAATAGAAGGTGAAATATGGATGTTTCATATTTATAATAATATATAAGTATATAATTAATACTGATGTTATTACTTTATAATGAAACAACTAAAGAAGTAGAAGATGAAGAAAAAAGAATCTTGAAAAAATCGGTAGAAGAGATTACCTCTTCTTTGACGCACCTCCTTTAAACATTTTCATAGGGCACTAGAGTTGGTATTTTGAGTATACTATAACCTCATTTATATAACTAGAGAGGTTGAAAAGAGAAATTTAAGGGTTTGTCCGAGCTTCAAGGCTCAGAAGGGTGTAAAGAGAAGAGGGAAGGGGTTCCCTTTTTATAAGGGAGGAGAGGGGCGCCTTGGGAAAAAACATAAATTATTATTTTATAATAAAGTAATATTCAGTTTATAATAGCTCCAAATTGATTTATTTCTAAGATAAGGTGGGAATGGTTCGAAAGCCTCTAATCCAATAGGTTTTAGACAAGTTTAGGTTACTATTTTATCCTTATAATTTTGATTTAACTCTAAGTTAAATAATTTAACTTTTACCGTGTCTTTTTGTATTCTTACACTATATGGTTAATAAACATACTATAATAATCCAAACGAACCCCAAGTGGTTCATTATTAATATATATATCCTTATATAAGTTATTTGACCGTACCTTAGATTTTTAGGAATAAAATAACAATTAATAATATAATATTTGTTTTAAAAACTATTTTATGTCAATTTTGACACTATTTGGTACATGATTTTTGTGAAACTTATAACAACATGATTAGTTATAACATAGTTAATTAAATAAATACTAACATTTCATATTAACCTATAAAATTAGTGAAATTCATAAAAGGTCTAAAATTGCATTTATGTTAATATTTGATTAATAAGGTAATTACTGCATCATCATTATGTCATAAATAAATTAAATTATATAATGTATAAAAATTATAAATAAAATACCATTATGAAGTAAATAGTTTTATCTTACTAATTAATATTTATAGTTGAATTTATCTTATTTATAACCCCATATTAAAAATGTTTTAGTTATAAAACATTGATTTTATCTATTTTAACACTTCTTTAAATAAAATAATATTAAATGTACTAATCTAATCAATGTGGACATAAAAGGACATATTTTATTACAAAGGTTGTTTTTGGTCGAATAAAACTTATCCAATAGAATTATGACATTTTTTAGGGTAATAATAATACCATTTTTACCCTTAATTACCCTATTTACTTTGAACCGTTGTAAAATAAAAGTAAAAAGTTACTATTCACCAAAAAAATATTTTTATCTTATTGAACATCATTTTACTCCTTGATATTAACCATTTCTCTCATATTTTTTAAATTCCACTCACAGATGCGGTACAATTATGTATAATGTAAATTTGAAAAAATCTCCTAGGAGGTAGGTAATTGACGGTGAAAAGTTTAATAAAACTTTTATATGTCTAAAATTATTATAAAATGACTCCAATGAATTAAATTAAACATATATAGATATTATGTATCAATTTTTACCTAAAATAAATTTAAATAAAATTAATAATTAATTAAATAAAAAGTTGGTTTTTAAATAGTAACCCAGTGTTTTCACTATTCATCAAAAATAGATAGTTTTCAGAAAAATACCAAAAATTCACCCTAGGGTAATTTTGATAATCAAAATCTAAAAATGAAGCCCATTTTGAAAGATAAATTTCAAAAAATTTCAAAAAGTGGGTATTACTATTCATAACGGCTTGTTTATATAATATTTTAAAAACATATCATTGTTTAGTGAAACTCGGTATTGCGTAGAAAACACACTATCGTGGAAGGTCACGATTGTGTGTAATGTAGGCCAAGTCAGTGTTGCGTGTAGTACAAGACTCCTTTGTTGTTCTGTATAACATAATCCAACCCCATTTCATTTATACATTGAATATATATATATATATACTCAATGTTGCGTAGAATAACTACTATCAAACGAACTTGAAATTGTGTGTAACACGATCCATGAATTGTGTTGTGTATACTACAAGCTAATACGGTATTGCGTATAGTTCAAGATAATATTGGTGTAGCGAACAACAAAAGACATCAAAGCAATTAAAAAGAATAATTCTCATAAAATCTCGGGTTGTTTCAAATAGTACATGCAAAATTTGATGAAACTGGTCCTTTTGTTTTTAAACAACCCCAACCTACATCCTCAGATGTGTTTTCTATACGTGATTATCATCCTTCAAAATAAGATTCTTTTGATAAGTTAAATACTCAAAAAATGATTCTGATGTATTTACCCCAAAATATTTTTTACCATATTTTGTGGAATAGGTTTTACAACACCCAAACTAGTTTTTTCTTAAAAATCATCACAGAGATAGAATCATTGGTGATGTAAATAAACCCATTAATACTAGAAGTCCTTTAATAAATAATGTAGAGAATCTATAATTTCTTTAAAATTTGAACCTAAAATCACAAAGGAATCATTTGGTGATGATGATTGGATTAAATTTAGGCATGATTAACTAAATGAATTCTAAAGGAATAATATATAGACCTTGGTTGAATGTCCTAAAGAAACTTGTGAAATTAGTGTAATGTTGGTCTTCATAAATTAATTCAATGAAAATGGAATCATTGTAAGAAATAAATCTTTATTAGTTTCTAATGCCTATAGATGACAAGTAATAGACTACAAAGAAACCTATTCTTTAGTACCTTGACTTTAATGTATTCCTATTCTAATAGAGTTTGTATAATTATGTAATTTCATATGTTTTAAAATGAAAATGATGAGTGCTATCCATAATGGATATATTCAAGTAGATGTTTAAGATGAAAAACCTCTTTGTTTTGATGACAAAAAACAACCTAAACATGTTATTAAACATACCAAATATTTATATGGAATTAAACAAGCCTATTGTGCTTCGTGCAACAAACGTACAATATTTTCTTACAAAAAAATTAAGTTAATGGAACTACAAATCAAACCCTTTTTAAAAATAAATATAAGATAAATGTTTTTCTTTTTGAAATTTATGTTGATAAAATTATATTTGGATCAAATCAGCAATCCTTAACTGATTATCATGTGATTATTATGAAATATGAGTTTGAATTGATTATGATGGGTGAGTTATCATTTATGTATGGTTTAGAATTATCTAAAAAAATCAGAAATAACTTATATATCTCATCATAGGTATATTAAATATCCTCTTAAAAAGTATGGATAATACAACACTAAATGTTTAAGTACTCCAATGGGTACCTCAAATTCTCTTGATCTTGGTTAAGCTGTGAAACCAATAGGTCTAACATCATTTAGTGGTATGATAAAAATATTATTATACCAAACAACTAGTCATTCATACAAAATGATTTCATTTTTCTTTTGTGAAAGATATGAATCTAATCAAAATTAATCTCATTTAAATGCGGTGAGAGTAATTTTTCCTTATTTAAAGGGAACCATAGATTTATGTCTTCTATATTCCTCTAGAAATGATTTGGTTAATAATTTTTTCGGATAATGAATTCAATGGATGTATAATGGATTTAAAAATTACATAAAGAACTTTTAATTTCTTAGGATATTCATTATATTCTTGTTCATGCAAGAAGAAAAACTCAAAAGAACATTCCAATGCTGAAGCTGAATATGTAGCAGCTGGAAGTTGTAGTATGCAAGTGTTGTGGATGCAACACACACTCACCAACTATGATAGGAGTTTTAACAAATCATAGATAATATGTGATAATATTAGTTCCATTTATATAATAAAAATACTACAAATCAATACCATGAAAAGAATATAGAAATTAAGCATCACTTTCTTAGGGATCACACACTTAACATAGATATTATTTTACAATTTATCGAAACACAAGATCAACCAGCTGACATATTTACACAATCCTTACATCTGATAGATTAGAATACATTGAAAAAAATTTGGAATGAAAACTATATTGTAATATTAAAAATTAATGTTTTTTTGATACCTGTCTCATGACATTAAGTTACTCTTTCATAGGGGGAGAACATATGTTAACAAAAAAAATTCAGAACCTAAATTTTTTTCTATCCCTAATAATTTTGTTTGGAACCTAAGTAAAACCTTATCAATATTCCCAATTCATTCTGAGAAATATGGATGGTATGTTTCCTTATGTATATATTCATAATTTCATCATTTATTAGTTAGTATTTCTATCTTGTTTTAAGAAACATTATCAGATTCATTTTCTTTAAATACAATTTTTCCTTATAACCACAAAAAGATCATAACCTTGAAAATCCTTCTTTGGTATTAATATCAATCGTCAGATTACATCAAGATAATCTTATCCATTGAATCTATTCGAGAAATTGAACTGTCACCATGAAGCCTATTTAAAGGGGCCCAATCTTCTTGTCCCACATCAGTGATCTCATTTTTTGCATCAAGGCTCTGCTTCTCTTTTACTGTGTCATTCTGATTCTTTAATTTCCTTACATTCCGAAAGTCCTTTGATGCTTCTACTTAGACTCCAATAAAGTAACATTCTAGTAAGGAACTAACGGATTTGTTAATGTTCTGAGAAATGTTAGTATGTCAAATTTGTTTTGTGAATTATAGTTAATTTATTGCAAGGAATATCATGTTAAATGGAAGAGAGAGATTTTTTTTTCTAAAGAAAAAAGTCAAGATATAGTCTACTTGGACATTGTAGTAAAATAATATGATTTAGTTAGTTTCTATGAGCATAGTAGAAGAGAGGTGTTTATGTTCAGAATCTATGAAAAGTCGTACTCTCTATCCTTTAACAAGGTAGCCAACATCCTTGATATTCCCTTTCAATGTGATGGTATCCTATGATCGCACTGGTTACCCAATAGAGAAGTATCTTTTTTGAACAATAAATACTATTAATGACTTGGACTCAAGAATTTCATGAAACCTGAGATTTCTACTTTCTCAAAAAACCATAGGATTGTTGCTTTATAAATGCCAGGATTCCTTATCCCAAGGACGTGTGAGAAGGACTCCCTCAAAAAATTTGATATATTTATCTTGGATTTCCATGTGATCCTATGGAAGATAAAAATTGGTGAAATAAATACTTCTCACAATTAGTAGCATCAATAATGTCAACATATATTCTCAAATATTAATTTATTCAGTGAAAATTTTGAAGATTATAATCTTGTTCTTAGAAGATTTTATGATCCCCAACACCTTAGTGGATAAGAATTTCAGGATTATGTTACACAATGAAGATAAACTAAGAAACATGATAATAGAGTTCAATGTTCAATCTAGATATTTTTATGATTTTTTATAAGGATGATCATCTTGATGCTATTAAAGGTTAAGTAGATGAATCTTCTATGAAAAAAATGATAAAAAGAAGGAATCTAATTAAATCGAATCTATTCTTAAACCTCAATCACCACCCCCTAAACCGAAGAAGAAAAATAAGATTTCTAATTATGTGGTTTCTATATAGGGGGATAAAAAAAGATGGCATAGGATGGTGAACCTATTTTTGGGTATTACTATATGGATTCTAATTCTTTGAATATGGTAGAAGATGCAAATATCGAGAAAATAATCATACGATAAGAATATAAATGAAAAATAATCAGAGGCTAGGCTTGTTTAATCGTTGTTAAAAGATGTTGAAAATGCATCAAAAAATAATTTTGTACTTGAATCCTTTCTGAAGGATACTTCCATTATGGAAATGATTTTTGGAGAGTAAGAAATTCCGCAAGAATAATAAAAAAAAGTGAAGATTTTATCAAAATTGTGGAAGATTATCATTAAGAGAATATTCTTTATGATAAACTCTCAATATGAACTTTCCAAGATTCATCCACAAAAATCCATTTAGATAAACATTATGATAATTATTAATTGGAATAAGTTAACAAAATTCATTACATTGAAGAGAGTGAAGAAAATGATGACATTGTTTAGGAAGATGAAGAGGAAGTTAATGTAAAGGAACAAGATCATGAGTTAGCCAGTATACTAGAAAAGGATATTGATAACAGAAAACTAGTCCTTATTGATACACCTCAAAATGATGTAGTTGAATCAACTAAGTCAATGTTTGTTGAAAAAGTGAAATATACTCATCCAAAGAATGGTTCTATAGATTGTAAATCATCATCATTCATGGGACATGAATTTTTAGTGAAATAATTAATGAATATTGTTGATTCAAAACCATTCTTCCCAAATATTGAATCATAGTGTCAGCTTATTCAGTAGTCAATCAACATGAATATGGATTCTACAAATTAGTTTATGAAAAAGTTAGTTAAGAAAGAGATGGATTTCAAAACCATCATGATCAACAATGATGATCATAAAATGTAATTAAAGATGTTTAAAACTAGGTCGAAGTCATTAGATGATGATCTTAAGCTCATTTTTGATTATATGGATTCAGTTAAAGATTATATCAACAAGTCTGATGAGATGCTCATAAATGTTTTTGAAAGTCTGAATCAAGAAAAATCATCCCAGATTGAAGAAGATATAGATCTATATGGAATGATTAATTCTATTTCTGTTTCTAAAAATATTGAAATGAATACTGAAGATTAGTTAGTAGAGAATGTAAAATAACAATAATAAGTAAGAAAATATCATGAAAAAGGATTCAATCCCAAAAAAAGAAGAACAAATAGAATGAATACTTACTCAAGAAGTACCAAGAAGATCATAAGGAGATAAAGTAGATTAAGGCTATCATCAAGATGCTTCTGCGAGAGAAGAATAATGATTATTGATTATCTTAAAATCATTGATATTTTATTTTAAAAAACCGTTTTTTAAAAATTTAATGAAATTTTGTTATTATAATTTTTTTTGTATTCATTTTTTAATCCATTTAGGTACCATGTTTATCCCCCATTCCTTTTTGAAAATAAAAAAGTGGGAGAAAATTATTAAGAATAACATTATTTTAAGGGGGAGTTTACCCAAAAGATGAAATTTATTATGAATGGGGAGCTTAATATTAATGATAAATTTCATAAGAAAATGAATGTTATTTCAAGAAAATTTCTTATGCCAAGGAATAAAATCCTTAATTTGAAAAAATAGATGGGGGAGTTAGTTGAATTAACTAATTCACAAATATAATTTAGATATGTTTTTATTTCATGATTTTCATACTTCTTATTATTTTTCAAAAAGTTATTTGTGCCTTCCAAAAAGGGGGAGTTTGTTAATTCAATAAGATATCTTATGACTTTTCTATTCCTTTACATTTGTAAAATTAGATTCTCTTTTTAGTTAAATATAATTTTTATTTAATATGAAAATTTATTTTCATAATCCTTAACATGATTTTATATGTTATGCATAATGTTATTTATCTAATAATAATCATATTTTTCATAAGACTAAATTAACTTAATAATTATCACATACTTATCTAAACCTCAAAATATTAATGTTTTATAGAATCTGAGTCTCGATATTTTTAGACTCTGGTACCATCTGTTTTTGGACTCTGATTCAATCTGATCTCAGACTACATATTCTCAGAAATTCAAGATCCAAATTCTTAGAAAATATGACTATGAATTATCTAAAAATATGTCAAAAAAGTAATAGAAATTAAAACTACTAATTGAAAAAAATTGAGAATCTGAATTCTCAGAAATTCAGATTCAGAATTGTGAAAATCAGACATTGTTTATTTCCAAAATAAGACTATGCTTCTATCTAAAACCAGACTCTACTTGTGTCCCAAAACAGACTATGTTTCTTTTCAAATTTATACCCTAAACATTTATTTTAATATACTCCATTTGTTTACTTAATCAGACTCCATATCCCACTATATTTAGAATCTGATTATTCAATCTTGTTAAGTTTACTTATTTTCATTAAGATATCATTCTTACATTATCAGATCATAGAATACATATGTTTATTAAATATAATAATGATATTTTACATGAAATGATGTTGTTCTATCTATTTGTAACTAACCATTTTTAAGTGAAATCTGTATAGGTCCCTTTGAAATTCTATGTAGGAATATGACTATTGAAGGGTGAGATGACCGTTGTTATTTTTACCTAAAAATACCCTATCCATTTGATGATTTCAAATAACGCTCACAAAATTGAGAAGTGATAGATTTACTAATTTCTATAAAGAGAGACTCTCATGATTTGTGCGATTTATGAACAAATTGTTCAGTCTTAATCATATTGTTCAGCCTTCTTAGTGTGATTATTGTTGGCTGGTCAATCAAGGGATTTAGGGAATAAGAAGATAGAGGTTCAGACTACCTTAATGTTGAAGGGCTTCTGGGGATAGAAGGATAGAGGTACTGAGTACCTTAATGTAAGAGTGCTTACGGGAATTGGAAGGAAAATTCCAATATTCTTATCGAGGGATTACCCTGGTGTGGGTAAGACAGTATTTCATGAATGTATAAATCAAGGGACCTTTATCCATGGTTTTTGGATACCCTTCTCTTTGGGTTAAATGATTTCTTCTTGTTTACCTGTTTTTGTTACTAGTTTTATGTACACTATATTTTGTTAAATAAATAAACTATAGCATTATTATGCTTTATTATACTTGTATACTGTGATAAATAAGATTCTATGCACTTTATGGTTTAATTTGTCAAAAAAATAAAATTTCTTCAGTTTCATAAAGATAAACATGTTTTTTTAGGTTCATTATAATTGGTCCTGGGCCATTCCAATTATCTTTTTTTTAAGAACCATAGAGGGTTTGTGAATTCACCTTGTTTATCATAGTTAAACACATATTTTATTATAGTTAAAAATTATTTTTTTTAAACTTACAATTCACCCCTCTTGTATTTTATCATTTAATTCTATATTTCGATCCTACATGCATATATAAAATACTATAATATTTTGTGTCGTGGGACCAACTGTTAATCCTTCACCCCACCAATTACCTTATTATATCAATTCCTTCAACATATAAAATATTTTAATGAAAAAATAATGTATAAAAAAATGTCATACCTAAATTTAATAACTAGATATTTAAGTATATGTATATATATATTGCCTAAATTAATATTATGTTTATTTGCATGTTTCACACACAACACCGAATTATTGAAACACCCGATTAAAATGAACTAAAATATAATAAAATTAGTGAATTTATATAATCATTAAAAATTAAAATATAATAAAAAATTAAAATAGTTATATATTAAATCTTCTTTTAATATTTTAGAAATGGTTCTATTAGAATAAAAATTGAAAAATTGTCTTATTTTACATGAATAAAATAAATTAACATAACATAAATGAGTATTATATTAGTTAATATTTATAATAAAAGGATAATATTTAAATATATAAATATTTCTAAGTTTACATGATGTAAGAATGAAAGCACATGATGTCTATATTTTTTGTTTTTTATTAAAATTATTTTTTTATATATTGTATTTTTATTTAATACCCAAATTTGAAATTTTAGAAATTAAATTTTAAAATATTAATTATTTTTTTAATTACATTATTTAAAAATATCACAAGATTATGTTTTGAAATTTTTCTAAAATAATTAATACTAAGGTGAATAGTGAAAATATAATGCTTTTTCTAATACCATAATTTTTAGTAATTAATGGTTTTTAAACCAATTATTATTATATATATAAATTTAATAAAGTCAATAAATTTAAAATATATATTTTATAAATACCCTGTTAAATGTTTTTTGAATCAAAATAAATTTTTTTACACTAAAAACTATATTTATTCCCTTATAGAAAAAAATATTTTTATAACATATAAAATTAAATTTATAAAAATGGATTTAATTTTATTTTTTAAAAAATATATAATTTTATTTTATAAGTGTAATTTATTTTTCAGACATAAAACTATGATTACTAAGATTAATGTCAATGCCGATTATACTGTGAAAACTATTTTTTTTTCAATGAAATGTTTTTTAAATATTTTTTATTTTATTCCGATAAAATATATTAATACATTATCACAAATGACATAATACGGTCTTAATAATATATTTAACTATATTATCCCTATATAAAATTTTATGTTATACACTGTAATATTAACTACAGTTAATGGTTAAGTAAAACATTTATTCCACGCAACAGTTTTACAAATCATGGAGTTTTTTATTTAAATGTTAATTTTATTTTATTTGAAAATGTAATTAGATTGAAATTTTTTAATTACACTAAAATTTCATAAAATATGTTTTTATTTGTGTATTAATTATTATGTTACTATAGTAAAAATTAGTTCCCCAATAAATAAAAATAAAAATTAAGTGTAGAAAATATAAGATTAAAGGGTGTCAATAATTTTAAAGACATTTATTCAAAAACTTGGTTGAAGGATTCATGACACAATATCATATAATGCGAAATTATTTATAACTTTTGGACTAATTTACTAATAAAAAGTTTAATGATATCATTGAAAAGAAATACATTTCAAAAAATATCACATTTTGACACATAAAAAGGGATCAATTCTACCCATTTAGTAATCAATATTAGAAATATTCTTGATCACCCACAAAAATATAATATACTCAATATATCTTTCATTTCTAAAATTCTCTTTTCAATACAAGATTTCTTATTTTCTTGAATTCTATGGAGTTCATCCAGAGGATGCTTGAGGTCCGGATGTAACTATTACTTACACCATATCATTTCCTATGAAAATTTCCCATCCCAAAGAACCCAGTTAATATTAATAAAATATCATAAAAATAAATAATATAAAATAGTTTTATTATATTAATTTAAAAAATGAGATTTTTTTCCAACCCATCCTCTTATAAAAACTAATAATTCAGTAATGTATTGTCTACACTACCACCTTAGTGATGAAAAATCTTTATTTTTCCACAACCGACTATATTCAGTGGTTATAAGGATATAATTGAGGAATAAATTTGAGATATATAATATAATTATGAATATAACAATAAAAATGATAATCCACCAATATTCCCCCCATTTGATTGGAAATTAAAATTCAAACCTTTTATGGTGTGGACTACAACCTCTATGATGAAATGATTTAAATTTTTATATTAATGTTCATTTATTATCCAAACAATGTAAAATATAATTAAAAATCATAAAACTGGGGAATGATAAATTTATGATTATGATATAATGATATTATTCAAATATAAATAATTTCCACACTATACTCCACCCTTGAATTATGGGATATTCATGTTTAGGTTCGACAAACATCCATCCTAAATAGTTTTATAAATCTATATCATTATTAAACATGGGAATATAACATTCAATATTATAATATGTAAATAATAAATAATTATAGTCTTATGGTTCCATAATATTTATATGATGTATTTAACATATTATTAATATATCGTCTTCCATCGCTAAAATTTATAAATACAAAGAAATAACACTCCCATTTTCATGTAATATAACCCCAAGGAAATGAAATATGATAATTATTAATCAATATAATTTTTCTAGTACTGTATACTTAATACTATATTAATGATGAACTTTTTTATAAGAAAAAATGATAACACCACTATTTTAAAACCAGTTCAAAACAATTGGGATAACTCACACATGATATTTAACATATATATTTTCTAACTATTATACATAGAGTGAATTCTTTCAAATAAATATTATAAACTTTTATTGATATAAATATGGATTTGAAATAGGTCATTGTGATATTAATTTCTTATATGTGATATTCAAGAGAAATGGATGATTTTAGAAAATATTGTATGGGTATTTTGGGTCAAATTTAATTTAGTGAGATATATTTTTTTATACTCAATAATTTCATTATAAAGGTGTATATAATTACACTTTAATAGGTTGTGTCATGGTCGTATAATTAAAAATAATATATAATGATTCAATTTAAAACATGTCCTTTAAGGGGTTTTCACTCAAGGTTTTATAATATCAATTTGATTCTATTGACTCAATTTCTTATTCATTGGATCATATAATTTTTACAACAATATATTTTTCATGAATTTATTGATTCCTCAATTTAATTCATTTTATATAGGTATTTTATTTATTTTATGTGAAAATAAATTCACTTAATCAAAAACTAAGTCATAGATAAAATATTTTACAATGTCACAAAATATAAAATTTATAAGAATAATTGTTTTACCTATAAATAATATTTTCTACAATATCCACATATTCCATATTGTAAATGTTTTTCACTATTTTCTAGGAACTCACATATCGATTAATTATTGTGACCGTCTTAATTATCATCATCTCTATTAAAATATTAATTTTTTAAACTAGTTTCAATGTGAATTTTCAATAATGGGTTTCAAAAATAATAAATTGTGTCATTTATAAGATATACATTACTTATCATCCACCCAAAATCATTATTTTAAAAACAAAATGTATTTTTCTAGACTATATCAGTTGAGATATCTAAAAAAATAGTTTTTACATATATCTATCACTTTTCCTTCCAACAGTTTTGAAAATGTATTTCTAAAAGATACAGTGGAATTAGAATAATAAATATTATTTATCAATATTTGATTATAAACCATATTTATTAAATGGTTCCATAAAAAAATACATCCCATTATATTGAACCTCGATGCCCATTTTCATGTTTTTATAAAGTAAATTATTTTACCATTAATCATTGTGTTTTATTTAAAACGATTTCCATTAAAGATGTATATTTTAGTTATGATTATAAAAGAAAAATTATATGATTCATCAAAAAGTGTTCACTAACATTGTATTTATTCTATTCCGTTGTGTTCACAAAAATAGAAACAATAAATTTCTATAAGGGAATTTTCCCATCACATAATTTTTCCATACATAATAATCTTCCATTTATAACCACATTTCTCCATACAATGATTTTATCTATGAATACCATATATATTATACCATTTATTGATGGGTGTTATTCAAGATACCATATATTGTTTTGTTAGTGGAATTATTGGCTTGACTATATAGATGTAGTATATATAATGTATGGTACATATGACTTATAACCATTATCTAATTATATTTACCTATAATGTTTCATTACATCATTAGATACACATTTATTTCCCACTTGTTTACAATTTTATTATTACTGATATAAATTTAAATGTTTTTCTTATATAGATCCCGATAAAAACAATAAGAACCCCATTTTATTTCAATATGTTCTCTATGATGTAATGAATTAGACCCATTTTCTTTTCATGGGTTATTTAAGAAATAAGAATAGATTTATTTAATATAAAAAGATATTTATGGATAAGGTGTAACACCCCAGGTAAATAAAAAATATGACATTTTCATATTTATCCATATTTGTGAATAAAATATTAATATGACTTTAAAGGGGACGCTATGCATGATGGCGTACCCAACACACAACAACGAGTTTCTTGGGAATCTTACGTTGCACTCTAATAATAAAATAATATTATTTTAAATGGTAGTTAATATGTAGCCGTTGTATTGGAAGGAATGGATAGTAATAACGAAAATATGATAATATATGTTTTTAAATGTTTTTACATTTATCCAATAAAATATAAAGGCTTAAAATACAGAAAGAATTCAATTTTAGGCGTATATGCCCTAGTTTTCACTAAAGGTTCACTTATCAGCTTTTGATGGAGAACCGTCATTAAATATAGTTTTGTTCACTTTTATACATTCTATTGGACCAAATAAAACTCTTCTTAAGAATCTGGTCATCAAAATTTACTTTGTGTAAATTTTTGGTATCTTTCCGATAAAGTTCATTTTTTTAATGAATAGTGTAAAATGTTGTATTTTAATTCAAAACCACTTTTTATTCTAATTTATTTATATGATTAGATTACCTTTCGAATTGGTTTTCAAGTGAAATTTGAATATATTTTTACAATTAAATCCAATAGTGGTCGTTGGAATTAATTTCACTTTGAAATCAGACTTAAACTTGTGTCAATCTTTTGATACTTATTATTTCATAAAAAAACGCTATTTTCTTTGACAGCGGGAAATAATTATTAAATTAATTAATGTGACTTATATGTTTTGAATTTTTTAAAATAGACTTCATTTTTGAATTCGGAATATCAAATATAGCTTAGGGTGAATTTTTGGGATTTTTCTGAAAAACATCAATTTTTGATGAATAGTGAAACCACTAAGTGGTACTTAAAAAAACTGATTTTTCCGTTTAAATGAAATTTTACCATATTTTTGTTTCGAATTTCAAAAATCCGACATAAATGGTTGTCATTAAGAAGTAAAATGTGGTTCAATGGGATAAAAATAATATTTTGGTGAATAGTAACTTATTATGTTTTTAATCGCGATTAGAGGTAATTAGTGTAGTATAAGGTAAAAATAATGTTTTAATAATATGAAATGAACTTGACACATGTCCTAACCTCATTGGATGTGTCATGACAGACCAAGATAACCCATGGGTCAACTTGGGGACCCCATGAAGCCACTTTGGTTGGAAAATGACATTAATATCTTTTTATTTAAAGCTAAAGTAAAAAATGAGACAAACATGAAATGTTTTACAAAAACAATTTTTACAAGGGTTTAAACAAATAATATTTTTGACTATAAATATTCATTGGAAATATAAAAACATTTCCTACATCATAGTATTTGTTTTATAATTTTTGGACATTATATAAATTAAATTATTTATGAAATCATGATGATGCAGCGATGACCTCATTATTTAATGATTTAAATAAAATAGAAAGATAATGTAATATCTAAGACCTACACATGTCCAAATCCTATTGGATGAGTGGATTTCGAACCCTTATCACCTTATCCTCCAAATACATCAATGTGGGTCCTTTAAAATCCGAAACTCTTTTGAAAATAAAGTAACATTTTGTAACTTTACAAGAGTGCCCCTCCTCTCCTCTTATAAAAGGCCCCCACCCCTACCTCCTTACGCACACTCCCAAAGCCTTTGGATCGGCCAAACTCTGCCCATTTTGTCTCTCCACTTCCCTCTCTTACTCCTTGAAGCCGCACTTTGGTCATAAGTCTTCCCAAGGAAGCATTTGAGCTCAAACCAAAGGGAGTTACCCGATTTTAAGGTAATGTCTTCACTTGAGTACTTTTGTTTTATTTTGCTTCTCCAACCCCCATAAACACTTTTTATTAATTTATTTTGTAAAAAATCCAGTATCATCAATATAATAGTATGTTGTTATAAGAAGTATTAGAGCTACACTTTCACACACCTACATCTAATGGTTAAAGAACATACTGTTTCCGTGGATGGCGAATTTCAGCCTCTCGAAACGATGATTGTTCAACATTCTTTTAACACCTTCAAAGGTGGCCATTAAGATGACACTATATTTATATATGATATATAATAGGTTTATTATTTCCTTAAGCTTATGTATTTTTAATTTTGGGCATACCTTTATGGTTTCCATTATGGGTAAACGCGATATCTTCATTTAAGGAAGTGCGGACTACCGCCCACTCAAAGTGATTTGATTCGTTAATACCATATGTGGTACGTATAAAGAATATATTTAATGATATTATATATGATACCATAATGGAATTAAAATAATATTATGTATCATTATGTTTTAATTCCATTAAATATGAAATAGAAATGGAAGTAGCGTTCATGCGTACGTACGGCTTACCGTCTCCATTAACGGTACATTTCATTTCTTATCTCAAAATGTTATGTAATACTATAAGTACATATAAATAATGGATATATATGTAATATATTACATCAAAATTATGGATATCATTCTGGAATTATAACATATATATATCTCTCTCATTTTGTTTTAATTCCATTAATATGACAAAAAATGAAAGTAGCGTTCATGCGTACGTACGGCCTACCGTCTCCATGAACGGCGATTTTCGTTTTTTTTATCTCCAAATGATATGGAATATTATGAAATGAATATTTACTGGATATATATGATATTTTAATCATTAATACTATTCTGGAAATTATTTACTTATAACTACATGGGTAATCGTTTTTCAAACAAGTTCAATTTTGAATCAGGTACCAAACATCGGCAAAAACGTCTGATATGAACTACCATTATTAAACAATTATTATAACATTATAATATGTGATATGAACTGAATAATAATCTCTAAAGGAGGTACTTAGGCAATTATTAATTGACCAAAGTTTATTATTCAGGAATATAAAGAAACTAACAAGACAAGTTGGACTTGAGGTAAGGGATCTTACTCCCCTCTTTCTTTTTAAGTACAATCTTTTATGTCATTCATTCTAAGCTCATATTTATTTTTATTGGGATGTTCTTGTATATTACTCTTACTGCAATTTTTTTTTCATATTATAAGAGACCCTATTCTCTCTCATCAATCCATTTTGGATGTTTTGAGTGGCGCCGTTAGGCTGCCGAATTTTCGTAAGAGATCTAACCTCTCTCTTTCTCTTTAAGTACTCTCCTTTATGTCACTTCTATTAAGCTCTTATTTGTTATGATGGGGGATGTTCTTTTATATTCCTCTTGCTTTAAATTTTATTTTAATGTGATGAGATACCCTATTTGATCTCATCAATCCATTTTTGGAAGTTTTATGTGGCGCCGTTAGGCTGCCGAGTTTTCGTAAGGGATTTTTCATCTCACTTTTATTCCCGTGAGATTTATGCTTCATTAGCCACAATTTCCTTTGAGTGGTGTATGTACTGCCCATTATTTTACTCATTGTGTAATATAATTTATTTTATGAGTATTTACATCAATGTTTTATTGTCCTTCTTTCACGAGGTGTATGTTTCGAAAGATACCCATGTCGGTAATGGAACATTTCACCCACCTCTTTTTAAAAGACTTCTTTTGTTGGGTCTTTTAATTTACATATTTTTATATTGTGATATGTTCTCATATATGTTTATTGATGTAAATTTTATGTCCAAGTGATTAGATACCCTTTTTTTATCTCTCATAAACTCATTTTGATGTGACGCCGTTAGGCTGTCAAGGGAACTTCTTAACCCAATTTCGATTTATTTGGGTTCAAAATGTAGTTATTGAATATGTCATCCTTTGAATATGTGTGAATGACATTTGATTATTTTACACTTAATATCCACTTATATTTGATGTATTATTTTTTCACATATAATTATGTAATTGATTTATCCTTAAACCAAGGATACTGTCTTTGTATGGGACTTCGTCTCAATCTCCATTCATTGAGGCATATCTTGTTTTATACACAAACTTCTTTTATATGGTGTATAATCCCCTTTGAATTTTACATTTATCCAAAAAGGAATATTTTTTATAAGAAGCTTTTTACTAAACGACAAAAGGGAATGTTTTTGTCGTACGTATGTGGCGACAAAGACTTCTCCACCTCCGTGACTATTATTTGAGTTTCAGCTTCTTCTACAAGCCATACCTTCTTTTTAAAAGAAAAATAAATACCATGTTTTACTTTTATTTTATTTTGGTATTGAAAATGGTTTTCATAATGTTTTTATATCAATGTGTTGTATTGATATCTTTTTATTGAAAGCTGGAAATGTTATGTTTCCTTTATGCATGTTTTATGTGATAAGATTATGTTATGGTTCTTGGGCATTATTATGAAGACGGGTGGTTCCGTGATAAACTAAGGGTGGGTGAGCCCGATACAGCTCTCCAATGCATTGGGTAATGCGAAGGAGTGAAACGTTAAGGTTTCTCCGAAGAGATTTAGGGAATATACTGTGATGGGTATTCCAAACATAACCAAGAGGGTTACTCCCTACGTAAGAATGTTATGAATGCCTCAAGTTAATTTTATGTCATATGATTTCTATGATTTATTCATAATTTGATGAGGTATGTTAAAGTGCCTATGTTTTATGGGTAAAGTATGATTTCATTCTTATGTATATATGAACTCATGTTTCCTTTCCATATTTTTACAACCCTTACTGATCTTTTTATGCTCATCCCATGTTTTTCAAATGTTTTTCACAGGTCAAGGGAAAGGTACATGATGTGATGATAGTGTAAAGGATGTGTCAAGAAAGAAATCCATGTTTTATTTTAAATATGTTTCTATTGATGGGAAGAATGAATACTATCTTTTATGTAACCACTTTGTTTAAATGTGGAATGTAATGAAAGTTTCATGATCTAATTCTCTAAAACTCTAAACCTGAAAAGATCCTCAATGTGTAATCTTGTAATAACTCAAGATTAAGTAAGGTTTAAGGCTGGGGCCTTATAGTTGGTATCAAAGGTCGGTTTAGATAACTTTAGAGGTTAGGGTATTCTTTAAGCATAAGTGGCATTACCATAATGGTTAGGATTTCAGAAAGAGTCCTTGATTTAGATAAAGTGAATGAGTAAGTGTGTCTTAGTGTTTACCTTCCTCATTAGTACATGATGGTTTTGTTGATATACTCACAGTGACATTTCTGTTTTTAGTAAATGGATGGATCTAGTAGGCACCAAAGAGACAACAGGTTTGAAGGAAACTGTGGTGGTTCTCTGATTAAGATACTAGATAAAATGAAGGATTCAATGAGGAAACTCATGGTTGTTCTAAACCAAATATCAAGGAGTCATGATCAACCACTTGAACCTTGGTATGTTCTGTAATGCATCATGTACGAGATGACCAATCGATGTGGAAGTTTAGGTAATAATTTTAATGTTAACCATTAGAGTTTATATGATCCTTACTTTTGAGGTAATTATGGGTTATTATATGATATGCTGGAAAATGAAAGGCATGAGATAAACTTGAGGTTAAAATATGTTATGATCATTTTTGATGATTTTATCTCTTTTTGGGGAATTATTTAAGAATTATATAGTTTTGGAAAAAGGACAACACGCAGACCGTGTGACAACCCGTCGTGTCGGACAAAGCTGCGGGAATCGAACCCACAACCAAAGTGCGACTGGTATTTATCGCCTACCACTGGACTACGTGAAGTCCCTGGTTAGTTTGACCGATTCATTTTAGTTAGATGATTTTATTAATTAATAGTAAGTTGATTTTGGGTTATTTATGAAAATGATTAACCTATCATAGAGGATATGTGATTAGGTTAATAACTTTTCAATACGAGACTTTAGGAGGAATTGATGTTGTTTGGAGATAAATGATACGATTTAACTTGGAAGACTATGTGACTAAATCCTTCAAATATTTTGGTTTCAATATTAGATTGGTTTACTTTGAATAATTTTATGGACAAATTGGTTATCGAATGGTCCTCGTTGAACTTTGGGTTTTGTTGGACAAATTTTGAGATTAAGAATAGATTTTCTTTTTATAAAGGGTTATCATTTTTTTGGATTATCTGACCTTGTACTATCCTTTATGGTTTTGGTTTTGGTTAAAGCCTAAATACATGGGATGTATATAGTTCTCTTTTTTGGATTATATGATTCTCTAGATGTTGATTATAGTACTCTTAATGCGAACAAGTCTCCCTAAATACTTGTCTTTTGGAAAAAATATGATTTTGATTAAGGAATCTTGTAAAAGTTGAAAGTCAACATGATAAGTGATTATGTTTCCTTATGAATAAATTCCTCAATAAAAAGTAACATAAAACAAAAATTTTGTCTATTAACTTTTCCTACTGTGGAACCCAACACCGTTTAACCCATCACAAGTTTGTGATTTTCTTATTGTTAACTTTCTCCTAAACATGTTTTCTATAACTCTCCATCAGAACATGACCCTATGTTTTCTCCTCAATTTCCATGTTTTCCTACATGGAGTCCTAGAATGGGTTAAATCGGGTGACCTTTGTACTTATCTTTCTTTATTTTAAAGTGATTGTTTTACAGACTCTTGTTCCGATTTGGGACTTTCAAGGATGTTTCCATGCTCAATTTTAAAAATTGCGAGGACGAAATTCCCAAAAGGGGGGAAGGATGTAACACCCCAGGTAAATAAAGAAGATGAAATTTTCATATTTATCCATATTTGTGAATAAAATATTAATATGACTTTAAAGGGGATGCAATGCTCGATGGCGTACCCAACACGCAACAACGAGTTTCTCGGGAATCTTACGAGGCACTCTAATAATAAAATAATATTATTTTAAATGGTATTTAACATGTATCTATTGTATTGGCGGGAATGGATATTAATAACTAAAATATGATTATATATGTTTTTAAATGTTTTTACATTTGTCCAATAAAAGATAAAGGCTTAAAATACGGAAAGAACTCAATTTTAGGCGTATATGCCCTAGTTTTCACTAAAGGATCACTTATCGCCTTTTGATGGAGAACCGTCATTAAATATAGTTTTGTTCACTCTTATACATTATATTGGACCAAATAAAACTCTTCTTAGGAATCGGGTCATCAAAATTTACTTTGTGTAAATTTTTGGTATCTTTCCGATAAAGTTCATTTTTTTAATGAATAGTGTAAAATGTTGTATTTTAATTCAAAACCTCTTTTTAATCTAATTTATTTATATGATTAGATTATATTTTGAATTGATTATAAAGTGGAATTAGAATATATTTTTACCATTAAATCCAATAGTGGTCGTTTGAATTAATTTCACTTTGAAATCAGACTTAAACTAGTGTCAATCTTTTGATACTTATTGTTTCATAAAAACACGCTATTTGCTTTGACAGAGGGAATTAATTATTAAATTAATTAATGTGACTTATATGTTTTTAATTTTGTAAAATAGACTTCATTTTTTAATTTTGAATATCAAATATAGCTTAGGGTGAATTTTTGGGATTTTTCTGAAAAACTTCAATTTTTGATGAATAGTGAAACCACTAAGTGGTACTTATAAAAACTGATTTTTCCGTTTAAATGAAATTTTTCCATCTTTGTGTTTTGAATTTCAAAAATCCTACATACATGGTTGTCATTAAGAAGAAAAATGTGGTTCAATGGGATAAAAATAATTTTTTGGTGAATAGTAACTTATTAAGTTTTTAATCGCGATTAGAGGTAATTAGTGTAGTATATGGTAAAAATAATGTTTTAAAAATATGAAATGAACATGACACATGTACTAACCTCATTGGATGTGTCATAGCCGACCAAGAAAACCCATGGGTCAACTTCGGGACCCCATGAAGCCACTTTGGTTGGAAAATGACATTAATTTCTTTTTATTTAAAGTTAAAGTAAAAATGAGACAAACATGAAATGTTTTACTAAAACAATTTTTACAAGGGGTTATAAAAATCATATTTTTCACTATAAATATTCATTGGAAAGATAAAACTATTTCCTACATCATAGTAGTTTTTTTATAATTTTTGAAATTAAATAAAGTAAATTATTTATGATATCATGATGATGCAGTGATGACCTCATTATTTAACGATTTAAATAAAATGGAAAGATAATGTAATATCTAAGACCTACACATGTCCAAAACCTATTGGATGAGTGGAATACGAACCCTTATAACCTTATCCTATAAATACATCAATTTGGGACCTTTAAAATCCGAAACTCTTTTGAAAATAATGTAACATTTTGTAACTTTACAAGAGTGCCCCTCCTCTCCTCTTATAAAATGCCCCCACCCCTACCTCCTTACCCACACTCCCAAAGCCTTTGGATCGGCCAACCTCTACCCATTTTGTCTCTAAAATTCCTTATCTTACTCTT
Organism: Viscum album; assembly: GCA_963277665.1. Lineage (NCBI taxonomy): Eukaryota > Viridiplantae > Streptophyta > Magnoliopsida > Santalales > Viscaceae > Viscum > Viscum album. The sequence goes on from OY728145.1 coordinate 515,709,341, forward strand.
TTAAGCATCACTTTGGGCAGAAGTCTTCCCAAGTAAGCCTTTTAGCTCAAACCAAAGGGAGTTACCCGATTTTAAGGTAATGTCATCACTTGAGTACTTTTGTTTTATTTTGCTTCTCCAACCCCCTAAACTGTTTTTATTAATTTATTTTGTAACAGATACAGTATCATAAATATACTAGGATGTTTTTATAAGAAGGATTCGAGCTACAATTTCACACACCAACATCTAATGTTTAAAGAACACACTATTTCCATGAATGGCAAATTTCAGCCTCCCGAAACGATGATTATTCAACATTCTTTTAGCACCTTCAAAGGTGGCCATTAAGATGACCCTATATTTATATATGATATATAATATGTTTATGATTTACTTAAGCTTCTGTATTTTTTATTTTGGGAATACCTTTATGGTTTCCATTATGGGTAAACGTGATATCTTCATTTAAGGAAGTGCGGACTACCGCCCCCTCAAAGTGATTTGATTCGTTAATACCATATGTTGTACATATAAAGGATATATTTAATTATATTATATATGATACCATACTGGAATTAAAATACTATTATGTATCATTATTTTTTAATTCCATTAAATATGAAAATAGAAATGGAAGTAACGTTCATGCGTACGTACGGCTTACCGTCTCCATTAACGGTACATTTCATTTCTTATCTCAAAATGTTATGTAATACTATAAGTACATATAAATAATGGATATATATGTAATATATTACATAAAAATTATGGATATCATTCTGGAATTATAACATATATATATCTCTCTCATTTTGTTTTAATTCTATTAATATGACAAAAAATGAAAGTAGCGTTCATGCGTACGTATGGCCTACCGTCTCCATGAACGGGGATTTTTGTTTTTTATATACAAATGATATGGAATAGTATGAAATGATAATTTACTGGATATATATGATATTTTAATCATTAATACTATTCTAGAAATTATTTACTTATAACTACATGGGAAATCTTTTTTCAAACAAGTTCATTTTTGACTCATGTACCAAACATCAGCAAAAACGTATGATATGAACTAACATTATTAAACAATTATTCTAACATTATAATATGTGATATTAACTGAATAATAATCTCTAAAGGAGGTACTTAGGCAATTATTAATTGAAAAAAGTTTATTATTCAGGAATATAAAGAAACGAACAAAACAAGTTGGACTTGAGGTAAGGGATCTTACTCCCCTCTTTCTTTTTAAGTACACTCTTTTATGTCATTCATTCTAAGCTCATTTTTCTTGTTATTGGGATGTTAATTTATATTAATCTTACAGCAATGTTTATGTTCATATGATGAGAGAACCAATTCTCTCTCATCAATCCATTTTGGATGTTTTGAGTGGCGCCGTTAGGCTGCCGAATTTTCGCAAGAGATCTAACCTCTCTCTTTCTCTTTAAGTACTCCCCTTTATGTCACTTCTTTTATGCTCCTATTTTTTATGATGGGGGATGTTCTTTTATATTCCTCTTGCTTTAAATTTTATTTTAATGTGATGAGATACCCTATTTGATCTCATCAATCCATTTTTGGAAGTTTTATGTGGCGCTGTTATGCTGCTGAGTTTTCGTAAGGGATTTTTCATCTCACTTTTATTCTCGTGAGATTTATGCTAAATTTGCCACAATTTCCTTTGAGTGGTGTATGTACTGCCCAATATTTTACTCATTCTGTAATATAATTTCTTTTATGAGTATTTACATCAATATTGTATTGTCCTTCTTTCACGAGGTGTATATTTCGAAAGATACCCATGTCGGTAAGGGAACCTTTCACCCTCCTATTTTTAAAAGACTTATTTTGTTGGCTCTTTTAATTTACATATTGTTTTGTTGGAATATGTTCTCATATATCCTTATTGATGTAAATTTTATGTCCAAGTGATGAGATACCCTTTGTTTGTCTCTCATCAACTCATTTTGATGTGACACTATTAGGCTGTCAAGGGAACTTCTTAACCCAATTTCGATTTATTTGAGTTCAACATGTAGTTATTGAATATGTCATCCTTTGAATATGTGTGAATGAAATTTGATTATTTTACACTTAATATCCACTTATATTTGGTGTATTCTTTTGTCACACATAATTATGAAATTGATTTATCCTTAAACCAAGGATTCCATCTTTGTAAGGGACTTCGTCTCAATCTCCATTCATTGAGGCATATCTTGTTTTATACACAACCTACTTTTATACGGTATATAAACCCCTTTGACTTTTACGTTTATCCAAAATGGAATATTTTTTATAAGAAGCGTTTTACTAAATGACAAAAGGGAATGTTTTTGTCGTACGTATGCGGCGACAACAACTTCTCCACCTCCGTGACTATTATTTGAGTTTTGGCTTCTTCTACAAGCCATTCCTTCTTTTTAAAAGAAAAATAAATACCATGTTTTACTTTTCTTTTATTTTGGTATTGAAAATGGTTTTCATAATGTTTTTATATCAATGTGTTGTATTGATATCTTGTTATTGAAAGTTGGAAATGTTATGTTTCCTTTATGAATGTTTTATGTGATAAGATTATGTTATGGTTCTTGGGCATTATTATGAAGATGGGTGGTTCCGTGATAAACTAAGGGCGGGTGAGCCCGATATAGCACTCCAATGCATTGGGTAACGCGAAGGAGTGAAACGTTAAGGTTTCTCCAAAGAGATTTAGGGAATATAATGTGATGGGTATTCCAAACATAACCAAGAGGGTTACTCCTTACGTAAGAATGTTATGAATGCCTCAAGTTACTTTTATGTCTTATGATTTCTATGATTTATTCAGGATTTGATGAGGTATGTTAAAGTGCCTATGTTTTATGGGTAAAGTATGATTTCATTCTTATGTATATATGAACTCATGTTTCCCTTCCATATTTTTACAACCCTTACTGAGCTTTTTATGCTCATCCCATGTTTTTCAAATGTTTTTCACTGGTCAAGGGAACGGTACATGATGTGATGATAGTGTCATGGATGTGTCAGGAAAGAAGTCCATGTTTTATTTTAAATATGTTTCTGTTGATGGGAAGAATGAATACTATCTTTTATGTAACCACTTTGTTTAAATGTGGAATGTAATGCAAGTTTCATGATCTAATTCTCTAAAACTCTAAACCTGAAAAGATCCTCAATGTGTAATCTTGTAATAACTCAAGATTAAGTAAGGTTTAAGGCTGGGGCCTTATATAAGGGATGGTGGGATTCTATATCAATATTCAAATAATTGGTTATTGATTTATATCTCACTAGATATTGGTGAGTATATATACCGAGATATGGTTTTAAATAAATGGGTATAGTTATATATTTTCAAAACATATATATTGGAAAGATATATATTTTTAAAACACTTATACTGTGTAAATAAACTGATATATTAATAATGTGTTCCAATTATTATGTTCATTCCTTATTCTTACAAAAATTCATATAACTCTATTATTCTCTTTAGGATAATGTTTATTTAATTATTTTTCAATGGACTATTGATAAATTTAATGTGTTACAACCTTTTTTATTCCACGAATCATTTTTATGGTCAAATATTTCTTGGGTATTACTTTTTACATATCTATATTATACCTATATGATCATTATATTCTCACATATTATCATCCATTATTTTCTATTATATATACACTGGTTAAGATAAAAATATCATATTATTTCATGTATTTTCATTTACATAGTTTAAAAGTAAAATTAATATATATATTTATTCTATAATAGTAGCTAAATTAGATAATTTTTAGGAGATTTTTAATATTGTTTAAGAATTTTACAATTTTCTATAGTGTAAAAAATTTCATTGTTTGGAAAACAAAAGTTTTTTTATTCAATTGTTTTTCATAATACTAAAAAACTATAAACCTACAAAGACTATATAATTTATTATAATTCAAAATTATATTTTAGTGAAGTAATTGAGAATCTCTCCACCTAATGTTATTATAGTTGTTATCAAAGAAGTGTTTATATATCATTATAGATTAGGATTTCCTTAGTTTGGTATAATTTAATGACAAGAAATGTCATTAATGGTTGGTTTTATAATTTTGGTCATAATTTAAATAGTATATAAAACCCATTCTATTATTTCTGGTAATATAAAATAATTTTGGGTTTGGAGTAAGGGAACATCACTAAGACCCATAGAGCTACATGTAATGGATAATTCTAAGGAAATCGTATCTTCTTTAATTTTTAATAAACAAAAAATTATAAGGTTTTAATGTAAATAAAATACCTCTATTGATAATGAATGTAGATGAATAATCTAACATATATTTACCTAAGAATAATAATATTAAAATATTATATTTTTTATTAATTCTATTTTCACATAGTGAACACAGAAGAGGCATCATTTTACACCTGGTTTGGAACTCCTTACATATATTCATTAGCGGATCAATTTATCTTCATAGAACATTACGAATGATTTTTGTATGATATTATATACGTTTTATTGATTCTATTATGAATATATCAATGGATAACCAATTATTGAACAAAAAGGGTCATTGGTTGAACAAAATGTTTCATATAATAAAAAGGTGGTGTCATATTTGAAGATATATTTGTATTGATGTTTTAATATTATTATTTTTTATATGATCATATAGTTATTAGTTTTATTATTTATTTAAACCATCTCAATAAAATGATAATGAGAGTTTTATGTACCTCGAAACTACACTGTATAATTACTTAATAATGTTGTATAATTAAATGGGTAATAATCTTAATATTGATCTATTATGATGGAGAATGTATGTTTTCCAGTAATACTTGATTTATTATGAAATAAATCATAATAGAAATTATGTATTGATACTCGTATCTATTTTCACTACTGGATGATTTTAATCAATGATATTCTAGTATATTATAAAATTTTTGAGGATTACATAAAATATCTATGGACTATTCTTCAGTATTTTTTTAGTTATGTTTTGGAAGAATATATTAAATGGTATCAATAACCATGATAACTTATTTTATGGAAATGTTATGTTTTTAGTGATAGACAGGTATGATTGTGCTTCTAAGAATGGGATTTTCAGTTTTACCCATTTATATTAAAAAATAATAATGATCATGTTTATATTAAAATTATTTTTTTTATTGGAGAATTTGAAGATTCAAAAAGGATCGATCCATTGAGGTTTCCAATTCCAGAACACTACTAGATTCATGGTGGAGGTTTACTGAAGTACAATCTTAATTACCAATATATTTCTTTCAGCATTGGATTATGACACCACACTTATGGTTGAATATTAAAGAAATATCTATTTCTGTGTGGACTAATAAACAAATGGTGTGTTAAAAGGTAGATGCCAGAAAAGTTTGGTTTTCACCTATTTACATATAAAAGGGCATCATAATACATCATTTAGAAAGAAATTGAAGGTAAAAATAAGGTGGATCATGTTGGTGGAATATGTTCGTTTTATAAGAAACATGTTTCTAAGGTTGTGTCTAATGATTTGAGGGGATATGACTCCTATTTAGGGAGGAATGGTGCTAAGATTACAATCAGTACAAGCATCCAAAATAATAGATTTAATTATTTTAATGAGGGATGCATGAATTAGGGTAGGATGGTGCAATAGATAGATACCGGTCCTTTCTCAGATGATCATGTTCATGTGGATGCAATTGGGCCAGAACTAGGTAGTGATGATATGCAACAAGTCATGGAAACTATTGATAATGTTCATTATAACATTTTTGAATATATATCTTCTTTGTCTTATTTGGAGAAAGTATTCAAGGAGATTTTATATTATAATCCTAAAAATCTATAGGATGATGGTTTCAATAAAAATGTTACTCAATAAAATATTGATTTTTATCCTGAAATTCTTAAAAACATTATTTCATCAAGTATTTCTGAGATGTCAGAAAATTATATGATGAAAAAGAGATAAATGAAAATAGCCTATGAATACATTAGGAAGTTTTTGTCATGCCTCTTTAATAGATAAAATTATATATGGAAATAAAAAGGTGATTGACTATATAGGATTTACTCCTTCTCCTTTGATGATAATGTCACGAAGGGACTATTTATACCAACCACAAACTATGTTTAGTTGATCTTTATATATGGTTTCAATGAAGTCAAATGTATAAATCCTCATAATAAACAATCAAGGTAAATATCAATCTATGTGGGAAACAACTGATGAATCCGAATATAGAAATCCCATGTCTTAATTTGATCATTAAATTTTTTGTACGGTGGATTAGGTAAAATCCCACTATTTTACCCCACTGATCTCCATTATGTAGTTTTTCATTTGTTTTTATTTAATGGTTGGAATATTTTCCTTATAGATGGATATTTTTTATGTATCACAGTATAAATATTGTAATAAACAAGATTTAGTTATGGATGACTCTTACTTTTAATATAAATTTTATATTAATATAATAATTGTTTGAGTGAAAAAAAAATTCATTATGATGGATATTATTGGTAACCAATGGATTGATAATTTTTTCATGATATTGATGGTGAAGCTAATTGAATATATTTGGTTCTTTTATATATTTTCATGTGTGGGAATTTATGAACATGAGAGTAATAACATTTTATAGTTGAATACAGTTCCAATTTGACGAGGTATATATTTTTTCCCCATGATTTAATGTTTTGAGGTTAATGTGGTTTAGGAAGGGTATATCATTTTTAAATTATCATTATATTTTATACACAGTTTGATATATTATTTTATAGAAGATTGATGATGTTTTATGAAGCACTAGTAAATTAATATATTACAATTAAGTATAGTTGATGTAATACTAGAAGCTATATCTCATATGAATTATATGTTAATAATATCCTAACATACATTCATGACCTAAACTGTCGTTGAAGTCGGTCAAAGTTTAAAATTTATATTCCTACTAACTACTGTATATGTGGAAAGTAGGGTCGAACCCACAGGGAAGGTAAAATTGGCCACTACTAACTAAAAAACTTGGAAAGCTCCACTGTTGTCAGCAGCGGAGTGTTTTTCTTTTCTAATTTTCACTTTTTAAATTTTTATATCTTTTTATTTCCTTATGGTTTTATGTACTGTGAAACTTCAATTTTATAGTAAAATTGTTTGAACAATACTAAAACAAAGTACAGGTGGGAGCAAGGTGCAACAACAGAGATTAAATGATGATAAAAGACAACAGTAAAGAATGTTCAGGTTTATTCTAGTCTACTGGTTTGAATTGATTTTCCTTTTCATTTAAAGTACTGCTTCATTCCACTGTATTAAAGAGACGACTACTTCCCTCTCCAGGAGTTAAGTCGTGGATATTGTACTACTAGAGTTCGCCACTCCGACAAGTACAATTACAGAAAGACGTCTTAAGATGAACAACAGTACAAACTCGCCGTAAGTACTGATGTTTCATTATGATTTGTTTACTAAAAAGATAACTCCATAACCAAACTCGCCGAATGATTACAGAGTCTAGAATATTTCAGTGCTTGTGGTACAAAGCAGATAAATGAAATTAGATTTGATCTCGCCGATCAATTCTAATCACAGAAGAATTGGTAAATGAGAAGGATGAAAATGATTCCAGTAGAGCTAGAACTCTCCCCGAACTAAAAGACATAGCTAACTATACTATTCATTATTACAGCAGTAATAGGAAACATTACAGAAACAGAGTACAAAAGTTTAAATCGTGAGGGAGAAGGAACTCCCTAAAAATGATCTGCTCCTGAGTTCCTGGACTGCACTGCTCAGCATCGTCTCCTGATCGTCTCCCCCCGGGTAAATGTATCAATGTATCTGTCAATGAATGTGTCCCCCACCTAAAAAACTCTGCTTGTTTTGCTTAAGTACTCTCTGTAATCTACTACACGTCACCGCTCAATCTCCGCCGACTTCAAAAGTTCTTTACCCATGCACTGCAAAATGTGCATTTTTTCGCGACCGGCACGTCGCGCAATCTTTTCTCACGTAACTAACTTCGGTAAAGTTAGTTGTAAGTACCTGGACATGTTTAAGTCCGTTGAATGAACCTGCAAATAAAATAGAATAGATAAATAAATAGAAAAAGATGCAAGGAAAAATAATTATTTTTAGAGTAAATTGTTACATTACTCGTTACAAATTATTCTTAGTTAATTGATAATTATTTTCTTTTAAATTATTTATAAAATTATTAACTGTGATAAAACATAAGTTATTAAAGAGCGATTATTTTAATTAAGTTAATAAAATAATTACTAAGTTATTTATTTTAAAACTTAAACTAAGTTATTAAAAATTATGAGCATAAAAAATTAAGTTAATAATTTAAATTAAATTAATAATTTAATTATTACAATAAAAGAAACATAATAATTAGATTAATTAATTAATTATCTAACTTTAATAAAGTAATTAAACTTATTACTTAAGTTTTTAAATTAAAAAGTATGTTTTATAAATTATTTATAATTACTATTAATTAAATAATTTATAATATTAATAATAAATTAATTTAATATTAACATGTATTATTAATTTAGTTTTATAATTTAATTTAAAATTTATCTATGTATTGTTTTAATATTTATAACTTTTGTACATAACTTATTTTTTTTAACTTTAACTTTTTCATTTGTCTTTTTCTTCTTTTTCTTTTTTACTTTACTTTACTTAATATATTATTTATCTATTATTTTTATATTATTATTTTTTATCTTCTTCTTCCTTCCCCCTCAATTCGGCGCACAGAAGGAAGGGGGAGGTCTGGTGCGGCTTCCCCTTTGCACAACAGCAGCGCGGCAACAGCTTCACGAAGGCTGCAGCGTGGAGCACTTCCAGCGGCGGCGGACTCCAACCAGCGCGGCATGAGGTGCGACGACTTCAGGATTCACCAACAGCGGCGCACAACATCCCGTGGCTCCGGCGCAGCCAACGGACAGCAGCGATCCGGTGGTTCCTCGCTTCAACACTTCTCCCGGCCTGAACCAGCAGTGGATTTCACTCCTCCAGTGCGTGGCTTCTCCCTGCTTCACATAGCCGTGCAGGGCGGCAGATCGTTCACCCGACTCCAGTGCATGGCACAAAAGATCTCTACCTCTAGCAGACCGGTGATGGCCCTTGGACAGTAGCGGCCTCCTTTCCCTAAGCTTAAGCTCACAGCAGCGCCTCCACCAGCACCGGTGGCAGCGGCAGACAATAGCTTCAATTGAGACCCAGCGCAGGACGTCGTCCCTTTGTCTCTTCATCCGCGGCTGAACATGGTGCAGCGGCTGCTTCGGTGCGTCAGTGAGGTGCAGATGAGAGTAACGGTGAGGGTGAGGATACAAAAACTATTGGTGAGAAGGAGCTACCGATGATCGGTAGCTGAAATCCCGGAGAGGATCGGTGACTTGGGGGGTTTAAAAAAAACAAAGGCAGTATCGGTGAGGAGGGGTATCGGTAGCTCCAGCTACCGATAGAAAAAAAATAAATAGAAAAGATGGTGAGGTGGAAATAAGGGGTGCGCGTAGGATAAAGGTCACCGATAATCAGTGAGGAAAGAAATAATGGGATGCTATCGGCAGCTACCGGTAGCTGCAAAAGCACCACCACAACGTCAAATCAGGTAAAGAATTAATTAAACTAAAAATTAAATGGTAAAACCAATAATTTATTTAAAACAAATAAAATTTCAGCAAAACTAAAAACATACTAAAATAATAACTAATTAATTTATTAGCAAGATTAAATAATACAAAATTAATGAACGAATTTAAACAACAGAATTAAAAGAGTTAATTGAAATAAAAAATTATAATTCATAAAAACTAACTTCTTTTAATAGTTTAGAACAACAAAACTAATTAATTAATTAGCACTAAAAATAATCATTATTTTATATTAGAAACTAACCTAGATCTTTCAAGCAGAAAACTATACTATTAAATTAATTAAATTAGTTTAAATTAATGGATGAAAATAAAATAAAATAAATAAATAAATTTAAATCAATGCAATTAGAGTTTGGAATAGGTACTGGTGACAAGGTCACCGATACAAGAAAGGTTACCGATACTAGTAAATTAACAGATTACTGGAGGGTAAATGGATACCGAAGAAAATAAAGGTCACCGTTAGAACAAAGAGTAGCAGTGAACTACAAAATGAATTAAAAATCAATCTGCATACATAAAATAATATAATTAATGTTTAAAAACTATTAATTAATTATTTAATTAACTAATTGAACTAATAAAATTAAGGGAGAACCAATTTAATTAATTTAAAAACACATATTATTTACTTAAATGACTACCAGGTGATTAAACACATAAAATAATAAAATTAACCTATTTTAACATAACTTAATTGAAAGAATAATTAATAAAATAAAGTCTAGATTAGTTAATTAGAATTATGTTAATTAAATAATTGTTTAAATAGAACACCGTTGTTAATAAAATTGAAGGGCTCACTGGTAGAAATCAAAGTCTACCGATAAGATGTGAAAAAAAGAGCTACCGTAAGGAAATAGTATCGGTGACATTGGTCACCGATAAACAGCACCGGTAACCTGACTATCGGTAGAGAAAAATGATCCCTTCTATCGGTAGCTTAGCTACCGATAGTCTGGAAAGCCGCGACAAGTTTTATATAACATTAAAAATTAAAATTAAATTAACTAGAAAACTCAATGATTAATAATAATAATAATTTAAATAAAATAAAAAAATAAATATTTAACTAAACAAATTGAAAATTAGTTATATTAAAAACACGTCAAGAATAAATCAATTATTTTAAGGTCCAAAATTACATAAATTGTTATAAAAAGTGAATAATTGACAAATTTATTTATAAAAATACAAAAGTGCATTTATTTATTAAAATGTGTTAAATTAATTAAATAAATAGTATAAAAATTAATAAAAAGATGTGGCAAACTAAGTAAAAATAAGGCCACATCAAATTCCCCCACACTTAAACATTGTTTGTCCTAAAACAATCCCATGTTTTATAATCTTTGAAAAAAAGTGAATTATACAAATCAGCTCTGTTCAGAGAAGTTTCAACAGAGGACTCAAAAAAATGTGCTTATGCTATTGAAAACATAGCCTCAAATAATGTCTCGCCTAGAACAACTACTCAAAGGGAAATCAAGTAAACCATGAATCATCCATAAATGAAGATGTCCTGCTTCATATATGAATCTGCCTAGTGACTTACTTCAATTCAAGATCAATTTCTAAATTCAAGAGTGATAAAAGGTAAAATGAAGGTGGAATCAAAACCTTAACAAAAGGAACTTTGTACTTTGACTAATCCCCTTGGTTCCAAAATTAAAACATAGATAAATTTTTTTTGAAATCACTTTATTGATACAGCCCAAATGACTCCCATATAAACCAGTTGTCCCCTTCTTCATCTGGAGTTCATCATTCCCCTCACCTTAATGAATTCATTTTTGACCTTAGACACATTATTTATTTTTCCCAAGCCATGTAATTTGTGCCAAGAACTGTGCAATGCACTTATTCAGAGTGTACAAAGGGCTTATAGTTAAGAGAAACGCACCCAGCATCTAAGGTCTCAGAGATTCACCGTGGGATCCCAGATGCCCAGTATTACTCCAGTTACAAAGGATTTATATAAAAACCATTTACATTGACTCAATAAAAATGATCATTTTTATAAATTAAAAGAATGAAAAGGCTCCTCGTATAAAAGTCAAACTTCCAGTACCTAAAATTATGATCTTAAATCCACTAAAAGGTTTCCCATATCACTCTCAAAAGAAGATCCTAACCAAAATTCATTAAACCACTAAACAATTCCACTCAGTAATCATCCACTAACACTAATTTCAGAATCAACACAAGACTCAACTTCCAATCAAGCACCATCCTCAGGCAAGACTCATTTGAGTATAGTGTAAAGCCTAAAATTGTGAAGAACTTAAAAAAAATTGATCATTTTTTTTGACAAAAAGTTTAAAAAGCAGTGGGAATTAATGGGAATTATAGTTAAACACAGTTTAGCACAGTCAAGAAATGTCCCCCTCCCCCACACTTAGAACCCAACTTTGTCCCCAATGTTGACTTCTAAATATGGAGAAGAACAGTTAATCAATTATGGTTCAAAACAGATTTTCAATTTAGTAGATATATGACATGTATAAAGGTCTCAATGATGTTCAAAGATAGTGTTGTTTGCCACAATAAATAAATAATCAGCAGGTTCATTGACAGGTACACCCATTCTTTAACATTCAGTCCAGTGAAAAATATTTTTATTAAAGCATAAAAGAAGTATATAATGTGTGGGTGCACAATAAACTGGGTGTAAGCATTTTAAACAAAAAGTTCAATAATATGTTCAATATAGTAGACAAAGTTCATGCTAAACACCTCAACAAAACAAGCAAATTCAAATGACCAGCAGCATGTACTCCCCCCCCCCACACTTAGTTTCATGTAGTGAAAAGGTTTTATCACAATAGTGAAATTCAATTTTTTAAAGCATGGAAGCTCAAGAAGATTTTTAATTCATTAGTTACACAACATGTAGCGGAATCTTATAATACAAGTTGAATTTTAAGCAAGTAGAATTCTATTTACAAAAATAGGAGCAGAAAAATAAGTGCAGCAAGTTGAAGTACTTCCGTGACTAAGCTCTTGTCCAAAAATGACCATGGGAATTCCACTCCCTAGATGACAGAAGCAGCATTCCTAAAAAACACAGAGTATATAGACCAGGAACAATTATCCAGCAAAAACAGAGCATATATAAGCATACAAAGCAGCACTTTATTCAATGTAAAATAAGAACAGAACAAAAGTAAAAACAAAGAAAGAGCATGGGTTGACTCCCATGAGGGACTGAATTTAAAGTCTTCAGTTAGACTTTATTTAATTACAATTTTTTATTTATTAACAAAACACAAACCATGGGTTGCCTCCCATGCAGCGCTAGGTTTAAAGTCCCCAGCCAGACTTCATTCAAGAACATTGAAAACATCCAAACCCTTTGGCTACCCCTCAAAATAGAGTTTCAGTCTTTTCCCATTAACCAACATGGGTTTATTGTCATCACCAAATATTTCCACAGCTCCATTTTTCAGAACTCTCACAATAGTAAACGGTCCAGACCACTTGGACTTCAGCTTCTTAGGAAAAACATTAAGTCTAGAATTAAAGAGGAGAACCTTCTGTCCAGATTTGAACTCTTTAGTTTGAATGATCGAATCATGAAAAATTTTAGTCCTTTCTTTGTAAATCCTTGAATTATCATAACTCTCTCTCCTAATCTCATCAAGTTCAGTCAACTCAAGCAATCTCCTCTCACCAGCACTCTTAAATTCAAAGTTCAGAGCCTTAACTGCCCAATATGACTTATGTTGCAACTCCACAGGTAAATGACAACATTTCCCAAACAACAGCCTGTAAGGAGACATACCTATTGGGGTCTTGAAAGCAGTTCTATATGCCCATAAAGCTTCATCCAGTTTGAGAGACCAGTCTTTCCTAGAGTTTGACATAGTTTTCTCAAGAATTTGTTTTAGTTCTCTGTTAGAAATTTCTACTTGTCCACTGGACTGTGGATGATATGGAGTACCAGTTTTGTGAACACAACCATATTTTTCCATCAAATTTTTAAATTTGTAATTCTTAAAATGTGTTCCATTATCAGTAATAAAAGCTCTTGGTACTCCAAATCGTGTAAAGATATTATTTTTTACAAATTTTATCACACTATTTGCTTGATTGTTGGGCAGAGCTACTGCCTCAACCCACTTTGACACATAATCTACAGCAACAAGAATATACTCATTCCCATGAGATGATGGAAATGGACCCATGAAATCTAATCCCCAAACATCAAAAATTTCTACCTCCAAAATACCCTTCTGGGGTAACTCCTGTTTCTTACCCACATTACCCAGCCTCTGACACCTATCACACCCGACCACAAAACTCCTAGAATCTTTAAAGTGGGTAGGCCAATAGAAACCAGATTGTAGGACTTTTTGAGCGGTCCTCTCACCCCCATGGTGACCTCCCCAAGGTGAAGAGTGACAACTTTCAAGATTAGACAACATCTCTTCCCCAGGTACACATCTCCTAAGAATACCATCAGCACACCTCCTAAACAGTAAGGGATCATCCCACAGATAATATTTAAGCTCACAAATGAATTTCTTTCTTTGATTATTAGACAGATATTTGGGAATGACACCTACTGCCAAGAAGTTGGAAAAATCCGCAAACCAAGCAGATTGCCTGACTGAAACAGTGAGCAGTTTTTCATCAGGGAAGGAAGAGTTAATCTCCCTATGATTTTCAGATTCATGTTGAGTAATATGAAGCCTAGATAAATGATCAGCAACTAAGTTTTCAGCTCCCTGCTTATCCCAAATCTCTAAGTCAAACTCTTGTAACAATAAGATCCATCTAATCAGCCTGGGTTTAGTTTCTTTTTTAGACAGAAAGTATATTAAAGCAGAATGATCAGTGAAAATTATGACTTTTGAACCTAATAAGTACTGTCTAAACTTTTCCAAAGCGAAAACAACAGCTAACAACACTTTTTCACTGGTGGTATAATTCTTTTGAGCATCATCTAGCAATATACTAGCATATTATACCACATGCAATCTCTTATCCCTCCTCTGTCGAAGGACATCACCTACATCCATGTCACTAGCATCACACATAAGCTCAAACGGTAGTTTCCAATCAGGTGCAGTAATGATAGGTGATGTAGTGAGTTTCTCCTTATGCAGATTAAATTATTTCAAGCAGTTTTCATCAAAATTGAAAGGCGCATCCTTTACCAACAAAGAACACAAGGGCTTAGTGATTTTAGAAAAATCTTTTATGAATCTCCGGTAGAAACCAGCATGCCCAAGAAAACTTCTAACACCCTTAACATTAACAGGAGGCAGCAGTTTTTGAATAACTTCTATCTTAGTAGTATCAACTTCTAAACCTCTCTTAGAAACCTTATGACCTAGAACAATACCTTCAGTAACCATAAATTGGCATTTCTCCCAATTTAGCACAAGATTGGTTTCAATACATCTCTCTAAGACTAACTCAAGATTTCCTAAGCAAGTATCAAAATTACTCCCCACTATAGAAAAGTCATCCATGAAAACTTCAATGATTCTCTCGATCATATCAGAAAAGATAGCCATCATACACCTTTGAAAGGTGGCTGGAGCTCCACACAACCCAAAGGGCATCCGCTGGTAGGCAAATGTTCCAAAGGGGCTTGTGAAAGTAGTCTTCTCTTGATCCTCTGGATCAACAGGAATCTTGTTGTAACCAGAATACCCATCCAGAAAACAGAAAAATTCATTTCCAGCAAGCCTCTCAAGCATCTGATCAAGGAAGGGCATAGGAAAATGGTCCTTCCTAGTGGCTGCATTAAGCTTCCTATAATCAATACAGACTCTCCATTTTGTGGATTTCCTACCTTGGACTTCTTCATTTTTTACATTCTTTACTACAGTGAAACCTCCCTTCTTGGGGAAAACCTGGACAGGGCTGACCCAAGCACTATCTGAGATGGGATATATCATTCCAGTATCTAACAGCTTGATTACATCCTCTCTCACAACTTCTTTCATGTTAGTATTTAATCTTCTTTGACATTCTACCCTAGGATTATGATCAGGTTCCATAGGAATTTTGTGCATACAGAATGAAGGACTAATTCCCTTGATATCAGCTATGGTCCAGCCTATGGAAGATCTAAACTTTTTCAAAACATTCAACAGTTTTTCTTCTTGGGTTGCATTTAGTTTAGCAGAGATTATTACAGGCAAAGTAGAGTTCTCACCTAAAAATGAATATTTAAGATGGGCAGGGATGGGCTTCAGTTCAATATCAGGTGGTACTACACTCGAAGGAAGACTCTTAGGCCTGGGAGGTCCAAGATCTTCAAAATATTTCTTGTAAGGAGTATTAAAAGATGAAAGATTTTCAATTTCCAGTTTAGATTCAGAGATAATAGTGATACTGTCCAAGGTAGGTAGTACACTGTCCAGATTTTCCAAATTTGAATTCAACAGGTTAATCAAAGAAGAATCATCTAATTGTCTTAACAGTTCTCCCTCAGTATCATAAAAGTATTCAGAAGTGTTGGTGTTAATAGAAACACCCTCAATTTCACTAAGAAAACTCCTAAGTTTAGAAACATAAGACTCTCCTACAACAGAAACTGGACAGTTGTCCAGTTCTGGAAGATTTTCCAGTTTGGCTGTTACAACAGAATTTTCAGCTTCTAGAACAGATTCACAAAGATTTTCAGCTTAAAAAAAATGCTTTCTTCAACATAAGAATGATTTTCAGATTTTTCAATGAGTTCAAGTTGATTCTTATAAGAACATTCAGCTTCAAAAGACTCAATTTTTCAACAGTTTTCAGAGTAAGTTGGTTCCTTAATATTTTTAAAAACATTGAACTCTTCTTCTTGTTCACCAATTTTGAAGATCAGTTGACCCTTAGACACATCAATGACAGCTCCACCTGTGGCCAAGAAGGGTCTACCCAAGATGATAGGTACCTCTTGATCACACTCCATATCTAGAACAAGAAAATCAGCAGGTAAGAACAATTTCCCAACTCCAACTAGTAAGTCATCTACTCAACCTATAGGATGAGTAAATGATTTATCAGCCAACTAGAGAATGACTGTGGTGGGTTGAAGATCACCCAACCTCAACTGTCAAAATAGTGAGTATGGGAGCAGATTAATATTGGCACCTAGATCACACAAATAGTTCAGCTGACATGAGTTACCTAGATTACAGGGGATGACAAAGCTACCTGGGTCATTCAATTTTGGTGGTATTTTCTTTTGAAGCACAGCACTGCACTCCTCAGTGAGGCTGTAGGTAGAAAATTCTTCAAGGGTCTTTTTATTTGAAACAATTTTATTTAATGATTTCAGATAGGATGGTATTTGAATTAAGGCTTGGATAAAAGGGATGTTCACTTGAAGCTTAGAAAGAAGACCAAGGAACTAAAGAAGTTCAGCCTTGGAATTACTTTGAGGTTTCAGTTTTTCAGGGAAAGGGATGGGTGGGGAAAAATTTTTCATAACAGTAGGCATGTCCCTCACCTCTTCAACAACCTTTTCTTTTCCTTTATTTTTTTGATTTTTAAAACAATATTCATCTTGATTTCCAGGTGAAAGGTTCAGATTCTCATCATCTTCGACATCTTTCTGTGAATTTCAAGATTGTGAACAATGCAGATTTTCGTTTGCAGATTCAAATAGTTTCTCATTTTGAGCATTTTTTACAGTTTTTTCAGCAACATTTTGAGTATTCAGCCCACTCCTAGTAATAACAGCCATGATATTCTCCCTAGGATTTAGTTCAGTGGTACTAGGAAACCTACATTTATCCCTATAAGTCAAATCTCTAGCTAATTGGCCAAGCTGTGTTTCCATATTCTGCATTCTCACATCAGTTTGCATCTTGTCTTACTCATATTGACGTTTCTGCTTATTAAGTTGAGTCATGTACCTTTCCTCTTGTGAGTTTATTTTATTCAAGATCTGATCCAATTTAGAAGACATTTGATTATCATTACCTCCTTGAACATTTTAAGACTCTCCACTTTGTTGATTTTGAATGTTTGGTCTTGGTAGGTTCTGATAATTAGGGGCAGTTTGTTGCTTAATAATACCTTGGTCCTTCCACGATATATTTGGATGGTTCCTATAGCCTTGATTGTAATTATTAGAAAATGGATCTTCTTTTTGAGGTATCCTAGGACCGTAATTAACAATGTTTGAGGTTTCAGATTGTTGGGCAGTTAGATCAACATTAGGACAAAAACATTCAGAGTTCCCAAACATACCACATTGAGTGCACTATTGCCTAAGAGATTGATACTGATTTTGGTTTTCAACTTGGTTAATAGATTGTTTTGAATTCTGGTTCATTAATGTTTGAAGTTGATTAGTGATTTCAGCTAGTTGAGCTTGAGTTTCATTCATTGAACCAGTATTTGAATTGAAAATTCTATTAACTCTTTTCCTTATTGAATTCTTATGTTGAGAATAAAGGGCCAGATTATTGAAAATTTGTCTCAACTCTTCATCTGTCTTATCATTGTAATTACCCCCAGCAGCTTGATCCACTAAATTCTGACCAGAGGAGGAAATCCCTTCATAGAAGGTTTTCATAAGGAGATGTGAAGGGAGTTGATGTTGGGGACACTGCCTAAAAAGATCCTTGAATCTATCCCAAGCTTCATGGAAGGCTTCTCCATCCTCTTGATAAAAACTAGTGATTTTAGTTCTAAGTTCTCCTTTTAATCTTTGGGGATAAAATTTCATAATGAATGAGTTATACACTTGATACCAATTCTCAAAAATATTTTCATCTAGACTTAAAAACGAATTTCTCACATTCCTTTTAAGGCAAAAGGGAAAAACTCTCATCCTTAGTTCATTTTCAGTAAGTCCTAAAAGTGGAAGTTGCTGCACAGTATTGTAGAAGTCTCTAATGAATGCCAGAGAGTCCTCATTAGAGAGCCCATTGAATGCAGGCAGCAGAGAAATGTGTGATTGTTTCAGCTCATAATTTCTGGCTCTAGGACTTAATCTAATGGATGATGGGTTTCTTGAAACTTGAGGGAGTTTAAACTCCCTCATCCTAGGCCTTTCGTGTTCATCTAAGAGTTTTGGATGGTTATTTCGAAAGTCATTATTCTCAGGGATTCTATTTTCTGGATTTTCCATTTCAATTTTGTTTTTTCTTCTTAGAGAAGCTAAGTGTTTATCGAGTTCAGGGTTTAGAGGTTCTAATATAACAGCAGATGTTCTCGTGCTAATACAAACAGTTGTAGACAGTTTCTAACAGTAACCACGCAGAAAGAAAAGTAAATTTTTTTTTACAGTTTTTCAAAATTTTCAATTTTTTAAGGATTTTTTTTATACATGTGTTTTTTTAAAGAGTTTTTTTAGCAATGGCTCGTGCCTTCCCCGGAAACGGTGCCAAAAACTTGACCTAAACTGTCGTTGAAGTCAGTCATAGTTTAAAATTTATATTCCTACTAACTACTGTATATGTGGCAAGCATGGTCGAACCCATAGGGAAGGTAAAATTGGCCACTACTAACTAAAAAACTTGGAAATCTCCACTGTTGTCAGCAGCGGAGTGTTTTTCTTTTATAATTTTCACTTTTTAAATTTTTATATATTTTGATTTCCTTATGGTTTTATATACTGTGAAACTTCAATTTTATAGTAAAATTGTTTGAACAATACTAAAACAAAGTACAGCTGGGAGCAAGGTGCAACAACAGAGATTAAATGATGATAAAAGACAAAAGTAAAGAATGTTCGGGTTTATTCTAGTCTACTGGTTTGAATTGATTTTCCTTTTCATTTAACGTACTGCTTCATACCACTGGATTAAAGAGACGACTACTTCGCTCGCCAGGAGTTAAGTCGTGGATATTATACTACTAGAGTTCGCCACTCCGAGAAGTACAATTAGAGAAAGACATCTTAAGATGAACAACAGTACAAACTCGCCGTAAGTACTGAAGTTTCATTATTATTTGTTTACTAAAAAGATAACTCCATAACCAAACTCGCCGAATGATTACAGAGTCTAGCATATTTCAGTGCTTGTGGTACAAAGCAAATAAATGAAATTAGATTTGATCTCGTCGATCAATTCTAATCACAGAAGAATTGGTAAATGAGAAGGATGAAAAAGATGCCAGTAGAGCTAGAACTCTCCCCGAACTAAAAGACTTAGCTAACTATACTATTCATTATTACAGCAGTAATAGGAAACATTACAGAAACAGAGTACAAAAGTTTAAATCGTGAGGGAGAAGGAACTCCCTAAAAATGCTCTGCTCCTGAGTTCCTGGACTGCGCTGCTCAACATCGTCTCCTGATCGTCTCCCCCCGGGTAAATGTATCAATGTCTCCGTCAATGAATGTTTCCCCCACCTAAAAAACGCTGCTTGTTCTGCTTAAGTACTCTCTGTCATCTACTACACATCACCGCTCAATCTCCGCCAACTTCAAAAGTTCTTTACCCGCGCACTGCAAAATGTGCATTTTTTCGCGACCGGCACGTCGCGCAATCTTTTCTCACGTAACTAACTTCGGTAAAGTATGTTGTAAGTACCTGGACATGTTTAGGTCCGTTGAATGAACCTGCAAATAAAATAGAATAGATAAATAAATAGAAAAGATGCAAGTAAAAATAATTATTTTTAGAGTAAATTGTTACATAACTCGTTACAAATTATTCTTAGTTAATTGATAATTATTTTCTTTTAAATTATTTATACAATTATTAACTGTGATAAAACATAAGTTATTAAAGAGTGATTAGTTTAATTAAGTTAATAAAATAATTACTAAGTTATTTATTTTAAAACTTAAACTAAGTTATAAAAAATTATGAGCATAAATAATTAAGTTAATAATTTAAATTAAATTAATAATTTAATTATTACAATAAAAGAAACATAATAATTTGATTAATTAATTAGCTAATTTTAATAAAGTAATTAAAGTTATTACTTAAGTTTTTAAATTAAAAATTATGTTTTATAAATTATTTATAGTTACTATTAATTAAATAATTTATAATATTTGTAATAAATTAATTTAATATTTACATGTATTATTAATTTAGTTTTATAATTTAATTTAAAATTTATCTATGTATTGTTTTAAAATTTATAACTTTTGTACATAACTTATTTTTTTTAACTTTAACTTTTTCATTTGTCTTTTTCTTGTTTTTCTTTTTTACTTTACTTTACTAATTATATTATTTATCTATTATTATTTTTATTATTATTTTTTTTATCTTCTTCTTCCTCCCCCCTCAATTCGGAGCACAGTAGGAAGGGGGAGGTCTGGTGCGGCTTCCCCTTTGCACAACAACAGCGCGGCAACAACTTCACGAAGGCTGCAGCGTGGAGCACTTCCAGCGGCGGCGTACTCCAACCAGCGCGGCATGAGGTGCGATGACTTCAGGATTCACCAACAGCGGCGCACAACATCCCGTGGCTCCGGCGCAGCCCATGGACAGCAGCGATCCGGTGGTTCCTCACTTCAGCACTGCTCCCGGCCTCAACCAGCAGTGGCTTTGGCTCCTCCAGTGCGTGGCTTCTCCCTGCTTCACATAGTCGTGCAGCGCGGCAGCTCGTTCACCCGACTCCAGTGCGTGGCGCAACAGATCTCTACCTCTAGCAGACCGGTGATGGACCTTGGACAGCAGCGGCCTCCTTTCCTTATGCTTAAGCTCACAGCAGCGCCTCCACCAGCACCGGTGACAGCGGCGGACAACAGCTTCAATTGAGACCCAGCGCAGCACGTCGTCCCTTTGTCTCTTCATCCGCGGATGAACATGGTGCAGCGGCTGCTTCGGTGCGTCTGTGAGGTGCGGATTAGAGTAACGGTGAGGGTGAGGATAAAAAAACTATTGGTGAGAAGGAGCTACCGATGATCGGTAGCTGAAATCCAGGAGAGGATCCGTGACTTGGGGGTTTTAAAAAAACAAAGGCAGTTCGGTGAGGAGGGGTATCGGTAGCTCCAGCTACCGATAGAAAAAAAAATAAAAAGAAAAGATGGTGAGGTGGAAATAAGGGGTGCGCGCAGGATAAAGGTCACCGATAATCAGTGAGGAAAGAAATAACGGGAAGCTATCGGCAGCTACCGGTAGCTGCAAAAACACCACCACAACGTCAAATCAGTTAAAGAATTAATTAAACTAAAAATTAAATTGTAAAACCACTAATTTATTTAAAACAAATAAAATTTCAACAAAACTAAAAACATACTAAAATAATAACTAATTAATTTTTTAGCAAGATTAAATAATACAAAATTAAAGAACGAATTTAAACAACAGAATTAAAAGAGTTAATTGAAATAAAAAATTATAATTCATAAAAACTAACTTCTTTTAGAAGTTTAGAACAACAAAACTAATTAATTAATTAGCACTAAAAATAATCATTATTTTATATTAGAAACTAACCTAGATCTTTCAAGTAGAAAACTATACTATAAAATTAATTAAATTAGTTTAAATTAATGGATGAAAATAAAATAAAATAAATAAATAAATTTAAATCAAAGCAATTAGAGTTTGGAATAGGTACTGGTGACAAGGTCACCGATACAAGCAAGGTTACTGATACTAATAAATTAACAGATTACTGGCGGGTAAAAGGCTACCGAAGAAAATAAAGGTCACCGTTAGAACAAAGAGTAGCAGTGAACTACAAAATTAATTAAAAATCAATCTGCATACATAAAATAATATAATTAATGTTTAAAAACTATTAATTAATTATTTAATTAACTAATTGAACTAATAAAATTAAGGGCGAACCAATTTAATTAATT
Organism: Viscum album; assembly: GCA_963277665.1. Lineage (NCBI taxonomy): Eukaryota > Viridiplantae > Streptophyta > Magnoliopsida > Santalales > Viscaceae > Viscum > Viscum album. The sequence goes on from OY728145.1 coordinate 515,731,762, forward strand.
TAAAAACACATATTATTTACTTAAATGACTAGCAGGTGATTAAACTCATAAAATAATAAAATTAACCTATTTTAACATAACTTAATTGAAAGAATAATTAATAAAATAAAGTCTAGATTAGTTAATTAGAATTATGTTAATTAAATAATTGTTTAAATAGAACACCATTGTTAATAAAATTGAAGGGCTCACTGGTAGAAATCAAAGTCTACAGATAAGATGTGAAAAAAAAGAGCTACTGGTAGGAAAGAGTATCGGTGACAATGGTCACCGATAAACAGCACCGGTAACCTGACTATCGGTAGAGAAAAAGGATCCCTGCTATTAGTAGCTTAGCTACCAATAGTCTGGCAAGCCGCGAAAAGTTTTATATAACATTAAAAATTAAAATTAAATTAACTATAAAACTCAATGATTAATAATAATAATAAGTTAAATAAAATAAAAAAAATAAACATTTAACTAAACAAATTGAAAATTAGTTATATTAAAAAGACGTCAAGAATAAATCAATTATTTTAAGGTCCAAAATTACATAAAATGTCATAAAAAGTGAATAATTGACAAATTTATTTATAAAAATACAAAAGTTCATTTATTTATTAAAAAGTGTTAAATTAATTAAATAAATTGTATAAAAATTAATAAAAATATGTGGCAAACTAAGTAAAAATAAGGCCACATCAATTCATCAATGATTAATCATTATAGTTTTTAAAATGATCTTCATTTAGGGGGGAGAATGTAACAACATGATATTATATAATATATTTTATTTCTATAAATTAATACCACCTTTGATATATTCTTCACATGCAATAAATATCTATGAGGACATCAGATTAAATAAAACTAGCGAATAACTAAATTATAGGGAAATGTAATTATTGGTAGATAAAAAATAATAAGAAAATTAAAATATTTACATATTATATGGTGGGTTAATATTTTAAAAAAGACACATTTTGAAAATTAATTAAAAATTAATTGCATTTTAACCTCATTAAGTCAAATTATCAAATTTAATATTTTTTTTATAATTGGTTATATTTCAATTTAAAAATAGTATTCTATCATTAAATTATTTTATAATTTATATGAAATATTTTTTAAAACACTTGTTGTTTATAGACTAATATTTTAATAATATTGTTTTCATTATAAATTTTATTTCCATTTTAAAAAATATTAATGAATTATAAAAAATTAATTTAAACAATAAACATCACTTTTGGATTAATTATTTCAAAATTAGTTAAGGATTAATTTTTTAGATTGTTCTTATGCTATTGATTTTTAGTAGAATATAGAGAAATATATTGTTTGTGTTAACACCCTCATTTATATGAATTAAATTTATCTGAAATGATTATATATATAATGTAATATTAATCATATAATAATAATATATTTAATTTACAAATATCATTTTTAATATTTTTCAATCATGTCTATTTTTTACACAATATGTATTCTTTATTTGATTATATTAAAATTTAATCTTCAACCTAAAAAAAATTAAATCTCTAAAACTGCATATCAAATTTTATTATTACATTATCATAATTTTTAATATAGTCAATTTCATTTTTTGAAAAACATTATATTTTCTATGATTAAGATTAATTAGCCTAAAAAATTAATACCTATTATCATCAAAGAAATATATTATTGATATTGTGAAACTATTATCTTCTCATAAAAATCAAACACCCCTAAAAAAAATTAAGTGTTATTTTTAAACATATATTTTGATATTTCATCAGTAATTCATGTTTCATTCAATAATATTTTTCAATAAGAATACTTAGTGGTGGGAATAATATTTTTTTACTAAACTATTTTTCTATATATGAAAGAATAAAAATTAAATATTAATTTTAAATTATGTATAAATTTAATAAGATCATATAACTGTCTCAGCGGCTCTCGGGGATGGTTCCCTTTGTTCCTTTGTCATCATGATGATCTTTGATCTATTATCATCTGAAAACTAACATTCTCTAGTCATTTTTGATATGGGATCATTACCAAATGTTGTGAACTCTTTTAAATCATTTAGAGATGTTCTTTGTGGTAGGGCCCCTTTTTATTGGGTTTCATATTTCATAGAAATTTATATAGCTCATCCAAATAAGACTTTTTAAGGGTCTCAGATCTTTATGGAATTCCCTGAATTGCCATTTTATGAGGCTTATGATGTCTTGCGATAGTTTTTGGTTTCCAATTTTGGGGGTACATGTACACCTTCTTCTGTTATTAATGGATTGTAAGTTATTAGAGTCTTTAATTTTTATTGCATATTTCCTCAATCCACAAGTTATCCTTCTATCTCGTCCTTGGTTCGGAGGAATATTTTATTCGAGCATGGTGTTTTGTTCCACCATCTATTGGTTGTTGTAACATTAGCTTCTCTAGATGGTTTTTGGATGATCATCGTGGAATGGAGAGCACAACGACGATGGTATGGGTCAATATTCTAGGTCTTCCCCTTTCTTTCCAGAATTAAGGATTTATGAAGATTATTGGAGAGTCTCTTTGTGGTTTCTTATGCTCGGATATCTAGACATAATCATATGAGGATATCTCAGTGGATTTAATATGTGTGGAAATGAATTTGTCTCAATCAGTCCCAGACAAACTTCTTCTAAGAGTGAAAGATTATTTTTATTGAAACTAAGATACAGTGTAGCCTTTTTTCAACGATTTTGCTATAATTTCCACCTCCAAGGCCACTCTATGCAGATGTGCTGCTGAAATCATCTAGGAAGGATTCAAAGGCATGTTCCTCGTGTTTGAATTGTTGAAGATAACCTATATTTTGATCTTGATGTCTCACATGAAGGGATATTGGAATATAATTAGGTCCTTTATGTGGTGGCTCTTATTTCTCTGTCAATTATATTGAACAATAATTTTCCAAAAATATGGTGTCCTCCTGGAATATTGTTCCATTTATTCAATGACTAGTGACTCAGTTTCATTTCAATGATTGTTTCTCTACTCTTTTGAAATATCATTTATCTACAAATGTCTTTTTATGGATCAATGTCTGCTAACTCGATACCCTAGACCCCTACGGTTATAACACATTAAGTCACAATGTGATTTTGGTTAGAAGAAAGAATCATCAGAATTTTTTATCATTAGCTGTATTTTCATCAAATGATCTTCCTTCTTCTCATACTACATTTTTTTTGAAGGAAATGGGGGGGATACTCTTATTCTAATAGGAAAATTTGAGTTTCTTCAATCACCCTGAATACAAGGGGGAACTCATAATCATAAATCATCTCACTCTTTAGTGGTTTTCCCATAAAAAGCTAATATAGATGACACCAGTTCGCAGTCTCCATCCCAAAAGGTGATGTTTAATTCCCATTTTGGAAAGGTGACATGTTCTGGAGCCAATCCCTAAACTCTTTCTTATCAATGTTCCATGTTTTCATATAGAATTCATAGGGTATTGGAAATTGGAATAAGACATATTTCATTAGTTCTGATGTGACTAAGAACAAGATTGCAATATTTGGTATTATTGAACACAAGCAACACCCAGACAGTGTCTGTGATTTTCATAAAAAACATTAATTGCATAGATTCAATCTTATGGACCTAGTTAATCGACATATATGGATCATTTGGAAAAGAGGTATTAATGTGGATCACATTCAATTGGGTGATCAATTCATCACTATTATAGTGACTCTAGATGATCACACTCTTTTTATCTCTACCATTTATTGGAGATGTGATCATCAACACATGTTGCTGTTAGGAAGTAATATCAATTATTCTGATATTGGTAATATCCAATGGGTTATTAGCGGTGATTTTATTATTATTGTTGTCTCATATCATTATAAGTGTAGAGGTCCTTTCCGTAGAGGGGTTAACAATGAATTTAATCAATTTATGACTCAAAATGGGAAGATAGATCTTGTATATTATGGAGACATGTTTATGTGGTGAAATAATCAAAAGGGTGTTAATAGATCATGGATTCTCTTGGACAGATGTTTGGGAAACATACATGTTATCTCCACATATGCTAACAAAATTGTTGAACACTTGATGTGAGGCTTTTTAGATCATTGTACACTTCTGATCACTATATCTTCTGGAAATGTTAATTCTGATGGATTCACATATTATATCCAATGTAATGATGATCCAGCCATCCATGATTTGGTTATAAAATACTTGGAAGAACATATTCAGGTCTATACATATAATTATTTCTAAAATAAACATAGAGGACTTAAGATGAAAATAATGGTATTGTCAATAAATCTCCCTTACCCAGAAAGATACTTGCATAACACCATGCAAGTGGTTGATTGTCTTGAACGTTGATCGGTGGAGTAATGGGATACTCAGGTCCATGAGGATCTTACCTATAAAAAAGAGTATTTATTATATTTTCTTATTAAATAGTTTCATATGTCTAGAGATAATGGAAAGATCAAATGAATGCAAGAGGGAGATAAAAATATAGCGTTTTTCCAAGCCTATATCAATGAATGGATATGGTTTGTTGAAACTAATATTTTACTTGAGAATGGTTCTTTTACTAATGATAGAGGCATTGTTGGGGCTCTTGATTATTCCCATAATAGTGACGTTCTCACAGGAACCAATGAAAGATTCTAATGGATATCTAAGGGCACACATATATCTTTTCGATGTCATCCCACATAGTGTTTTGGCTAGTAATAATAATGATATGGGATCCAGTCCACATGAAAGAAAGATTGTTTCTACTATAATGAAGATCAATATGGATATTTATTTCTCGGCCTGATTGTTTTAACGTTTATTTCTATAAATACTCATGGTAGATTATTAAGCGTGACCTCAATAAAGTGATCGATGATATTTTTATAGCTTGGGAATTGGTCTCATGCTACTTGGGCTACCACTATCATGATTATTTCCAAGACCAGGAATCAAATTTCTACCCACAATTACAACACTATAATCATATATAATTTGAATCATAGGATTATTTATAGTATCATTAATTCTAGGTTTTTCATTCATCTCCCCTGGTGGATATCTCTTGGGCAACACATTTTTGTGAAGGGATATACTATTCATGGGGATATAGCCTTGGCTCATGAAATGATCAGGTAAAATAAGATTAAAACCATAGGTTATAATGTTTCCATGAATATGATATGAATTAAGATTATGATTGTGTGGAATGGGGATTCATCAACAAATGTTTGGCATGTATGAGATTTTATTTATAGAAAATTTATAAAATTTTCGATATTATTGTTCTGCATGGTTGACAGTATCTTTTATAGGGAAAACATATGGTTTCTTTAAATAAACACAAGGTCTTATATAGAGTGATCCAATACCTCCATGTATATTGATTATTATTTATGATTTCCATAGTAGAAGTATTCATTGGGGCGTGAATCATAGTTTTATTTTTCTTTATTGGTGTAGGATGATACCCCCTTCGGTGTCTCATCATATGTTTTCTGTTGAAACCATTATTTTCATAAATGCATCAGGTAGTTCAATGTGTTTTTTGAATAATGTATTGGATGAGTATTTTCTCTAGATTGGTCTTGTCATTAATAAGAGCAAGAGATGTTTTTATATATTCAGTACATATACATCAGGATATGTGTCAACTGTGGGTCACATCTTAGAAAAGTAGAAGGGAAACTTACTTATGTATTATCTGGGGGAACCTCTATCTTATAATGGACTTTGGATTCATGATTTTGATACTCAGATATGTAAGCTAATGGAATAGGTTATTAACTTGAAAAATATTTATCTTTCAATTATAGGTAGAATAACTTTGATTAATATTGTACTTATTGCTACTCTAATTTATTCCCTTTATTAAGTCATGGTTCCTAAGGGGGCTATAAAAAATATTGGTAGAATTTTTGATAGTTATATATGGGATCATAAGGCTGAGGGGAAGAGAAAATTTGTTTCACAGAATAAAATATATTGTCTTGTGCATGATGGTGGGATTAATCTTCAAAGCCTTGAAGATACTCTAAGATGCTTGTATGCAAAGCTGGAATGGGAGGTTCTTGAATATCGCATGATATGGGGTTGAACTATGCATGAAAACATATTGGGACATATAATTTTGCTGGATATACATGGAACTCCATTTTGGACTGATATTGGTTCTATTGTTAATCACCATAGGACTTATTCATGATGGATTGTTGGGAAGGGTGATATCTTGTTTTGGCATCAGAATTGGAGTGTTGAGTTAATTGGGTATTTGGGATGTCCTATTATGAATATATCCTTAATGGATGACTACCAGTACCTGGATTTTATAAGTGTAGTGTTGGAAATCATTCAATAGGACCTATTCAACCTCATTTTTTATCCTTATAATCAAATATGTGGGTATTTACTCCTCCATCTGGATCAATCACAATGAGGGGCTACTAAAGGATTATTAATATGAATATTCCAATGAATTCAAGGATTAATATCCCCTAGGTTATGGGTATTCCCAAGAAATATAGATTTGTATTTTTTTAGGATCCAGAATGAACATGGTTCTACTGATGAAAATGTTAAACGGTGTGGGATATGTATTGTTTATAGATTTATTTTCTGTTAGAGTCATAAAGAAGAAAGATCTAAAAATATTTTCTTTGATAGAAAATGGTATCATGATGTATGGTTTTCTTTTGGTGAGTTCACTAATGTTTCATCTCTAGACAAGGACAATAAGTCTTTCCATGATGTTGGTTTCATGGAACAGGTTTGGGGTGTATTGAAAGAATGACATGTTCTATGATTATATAGGCCAATTACTGGTGCATTTGGTAGGCGAGAAATGATTTTCTTTATGAGGGTACATTTTCAAATTGGCTTGTGATTTTATGTTGGATAAAAAATATTCTCACAGATTATGTTATGGATTTAGGTAATTTATGGGAGATTCCATCCTTGTAGAGACTTTTTAGAACTCATATAGATGGGTCTATTTGTCATCATTCGGGAAAATGGGTATCTTGGCACCCACCATCAAGGGGCTGAAAATTTAATAGCGATAGATCTTATGTTTTATGATCGAGCCATAGAGGAGGTATTTTCTGTGACAGTTTTGGGAATACTATCATCGTGTTTTCTATCAAGCTAGACATGGTTGCTCAATGTATGATTTGGTGATAGCCACGGTTACTAGAGTGCACATTTTCATGAAAACGAATTAAGAGAATATTGTAACTAAAATGGATTCTATGCTCTTATATAATGCTATTCATGGGTAGGGTATTGTTCCTTGGTCGATCTCTTATATTGATAGAAAGTGAAGAAGCATAATGGGTGTTTATATCAAATATTTATATATCTAGAAAGAGGGAAATAACATTGCAGACTATCTTTCCTCGATTGACATTCTTGGAATGGATAATTTTTTTTTTCAAAACTTGTATTGTTTGAAACTGAAAGGTCTTAATATCAATAGAGGGGTTGCCCTTGGTCTCTAATATTTTACACCCCCTAATTTTTCCACTTTTCATGGTCTTTCCATATGGACCATTGACTTCATGTACCCTTTATCTTTTCATTGAATAAAAATAAAACAATTTCATGAAAATTATATCAATTACAAGTTCCAAAAAGTATCATCACACTATGTTTTTTTATGGTAGTATATTAAATGATTGTTGAAACATATGTTACTTTTGTAAATACTTGTTACCCTAGTTCCAAAAAAATTGTAAAATTCAAAATATAAGACTAAATGACTTCAAAAAAGACTAAAATTATATATAAATTCATTATTATGGATTTCTCAATCCTATGTATCCTAAAATTACCTATTTCCAATCTTCTGGAGTAATTTTCCCTTCAATAGTGTCATTATATCCTAAAAAATATGAGGGTGTTCACAAAAGTCTGTTTTTCTCCAATTAATAATGGGGATGACTTCCACGCATTTAATTATCCACAATTTCATTGACAACTCCTTGATACCTTGTAAAATTATAATCAAATATTCATTAAATTCATGTTATAAAGAACATGGCGACAGCATTTTATCTTAAATCCTTTAATTTAATGGAGTTCATCAAGGGGAAATGTATAGTTAATACATAATTATTACGTTCAAATTACTTATTATTCTTAACATTACCCTTAAAATCCTACTGTAATAATAAAAATATAATAAACATTGTTTAATTAGTATTTTGGTGTGTTATTGTTTTTAAAAAATTATTTATACCTTTCAATATACATAGAAAAACAGAATGCTTTTGATCTTGGGATGCATGGACTACCACCTCTATAAAGAAACAAATTCCATATATCACCACTACCCCTCATTAATGGTTAAAAAATGTAATTAAATAATAAATAATAAATGTTAAATTTATAATATAATAATTAAGATTAATATAAAAATTAAAATCCACATTCATTTCCTCTCGTTCTTTAAAAAATGAAAGGGTTAATACTGTGTTGCATATACATCCACCTAAACGAAAAAATATTTATCATTTCACATATTGATTTTTGTAATTTATCCACAATATTTCAAATATTTTTTGAAAACATAATTATGTATTCCTAATATCATTATTATAGAATCCCATTAATATCATACCTAAATATTACATAATTTTTAATGAATATTTTATTTATTTCAATAAAACATGTCTGAGGACTTCAACAGATTAGTGTCATCAGAGATAAGATTAAAATGTTATATTTTAAGGAAATATATTAAGAATCTTAAATAGAGAACGTCAAGAATAATACTATTCATATAAATAACCAATATAAACTGTTCTACATAACATTTTAAAATAATGAAAAAAGGGATAGCTCATATACTCATAAATAGTAAACATGTGAAGTAATAATCGCTGATAATATGAAATAATAAGATAATCATAATTGTATGAGATCAAGAATATAATATAAAATTTTATACACAATCTATCATTGATCGTAAGCAAGATTCATATAATAAAAAATTATTATTACAAAATAAATATATCGTAAGACGTAATATAATTATAAATCAATCCAAAACCATATGTTAGTGTCATAAATATGTGGCACCATAATCAATTTAGAAAACAACTCATATGTCATGTATAACTAAATATAGAAATGACATCATAATGTAACATGATCAATCCCCTATTTACCCAACTATATCAAGAACATCTTCTAGTTCCCATAGTGGGTCAAGAACATCGACTCGATTCCTATTATTATTTCATGTGATATAAATAAGTATACAATGTATTGGAAGGATATATAATTATGACCCCACCCTTCATATAATAAAAACCGTATATATGTTTCAAAAATAATAATATAACAATAATCATATCATAATATCAAAACCCATGAAATGAAAATGGGCTTCATAAACATATCATAATGTTATCATAACATATCCCATGTAAAATAAATTTATTTCATAGAATAATCATAATCATACTAATAAATCATCAAAATAATGATTAAGTATGGTATTATTGGATCATATAACTATAAAAACATAAATAACATCAAATTATGTCATCATTGATGAAACTTTCTTTCATGGAATCACTAAAATATTTCATATATAAATTTCCCTTTTCACAATGAAATCACATTCTAAAAATGTAAAAAGTACAATTTATTATATAAGAAACATTAATTGAGAATACCATTGGTAATATATAAAATATTCTTCATGATATTTAATCTTATTTCAAAAAATAAATTATTATCATTTCATATATGATAAAAAATGATTACTTTCACATTTTCAGTAACAGTTAAAAAATACCTTTTTGGGAAGATAATAAGATTCATAATTTTGAAACATTATTAAAAAGGTTGATAATGGGTAAAAATTATGTTAAATAGTCCAAAAAATATTCAAAACCTTATTGAAATAAGATTTAGAAAACGTGGATATAAATGAAAAATATACCCAAATGAATCGTAAAATATATTGGGTTTTTTAAAATTCTTTATTTAAGATTATTTAGGACATAAAGTGATTGAAATTAATTGAAAAAACGTATTCCTATGAAATAAAATGTGAATAAGAAAAATGAAATGTATTTTTAAAATATGGATCTTATGATTTCCACAATTAAAATTTGATCATTAACTGTCTTGATTAAATATATGATTACAACATAAATCCCTCACATCCTTAGTAACATATAAATTATATTCCCCATGAAATAATAACACTGAATAATTCCTTTAGATTCCAAATCAAAAGTATTTTCATGATGTATAATGATAAAGGGTATTTTTAAAAACCACTATGAACATTATTGTTGAATAACATAATGAATTTCTTAATGAATAAAACATGATACAGTAAACCCTTACCTCATGTTACAGTTATATTAATCCTATTATGTACCTATTTTCATTGAATTAAATCATCATAATATACTATTATAGATCACTGAGATAGCCTTTTTATAAGACCATCACCTATAAAAGATATTTTTACATATTTAAAATATAATTTGGTCATGATTGTTGGAGATATATGGATCAAACATATATAAAGATGAGAAAGGAGGGGATCCATTTTATAAGTGATATGGATGGAGCTCTTGTAATTTCATAAAAGAATCAAATAAATAAATTCATTATTAGAAAAAAGTAATACAAATGGTCAATGATTCAGTTATAAGGTTTGATATGTATTAAATATCATAAAACAAAAAAATTAGGATATGTTTAAGGCGCATTTTTAGCATTATATTTTTGGTTTGACACTACAGTTTTCTTATTTTAGCATTAACATTGGTGTCACGACCCATCCACAGGGCCCGTTCCGTGACTACCCCTAGCCTGACTTCCATATGACAGGGGCTGGCGACTAGCACCTATGGCGTAAAACCCAATAAAAGGGAAGGCATTGCCATTTATAATGTAAACAAAAACACAACAGAGTATGCAAGTGAAGTGAGCACTAAGTAAAACTGGGTACAAGTTAAGTGCTGAAAAGTAAATGAGATAGTATACAAACCCAACTGAATGTATAGTACAACTGAAAGTAAAGTACATCAATGGTATGTAAAACAGCAACATCGAGTCGTCCTCTAGAAATCCCACCTGAAGGGTGGATACAGATAGTCACCTCAGCTCCTCGGGTCCGGTCGTCCTCTTCGTGTACATCCTGCTATGTGGTCCTCCTCTGGGTACCGCCCAGCTCCACAAGCCACCACCTCAATCAGTGATGTCCATCTCCTACATCCAACACAACGTAGTGCGGGCGTCGCCCATGCAGGGGTGAGTATGCGATACTCAGTAGGGACCCCGAGACCCCCGAAGGTCTCTCAGAATCCACGAAGGATAAAAAAAGGAAAAATACAATTACAAAGTATAAATCGACTCTACTTATGTATATTTCCATACATACACCTAAGTCAACAGTTACAGTTCATCTCCAAATCTCGATTCTAAGCACGACCCAATCAACACAAGAAAACACAACCCAGTCCACATATGAAAGCAAGACAATCGCATCGATGATAATGATTGAAATAAAGACTTAGGTTACACAGGTATACACATAGTAAGGTGATATAGATGTTTATGTATCCATTGATTCATCTATGTTTTCGGACCCACATCGGATACAAGTCTAGCTAAGTTGGCAGACCCACGTAGGATACTAGACCAGCTACTTCGCCAGACCCACTCAGGATACAAGTACAGAGGTCAAATACTACCAGACCCACGTAGGATTCAAGAACAGTAGTAATCATCATAGAACCCACATAGGATCCTAGTACGGTCGTCGTCACTACCGAACCCATGGAGGATACAAGTACCATCTTCCTCTCTGCCGAACCCACAGAGGATCATAGTGCAGTCGTCATCGTTGCAGTCGCAACCAGCTCTAGGGTTTCTGCACACAACATGATCGATTTCAGGAGGGTCTTCTCCTCGAGCAAGAGAGTCAACACATAAACTGTCATGAAGTCCAGAGTTGATGTATCCTAATGTTCTGTCTCATCAAAAGAAACCCAACGTGACAGACAGTGCGTCAATCAGACTCTTGGTCAATGAGTTATTGGCATTTCCGTCCGAGGGGCCCGGTTGGTTTTTAAACTAAAACCAACCCGACCGTACTCCAGCTGCAACCAAACATCAAGTGGAGTAATCCAAAAGGACCATATCATCAAGAGGAAATCAATGCAGTTGAAGGCAGGTCAAACAGACGACTGATCCTTATGTTATAAGTGTTTCCGCTCCAAGGGTCCGGTTGGTTTCGGGTTCGAAACATCCCGGACATACCCAAATGTTTCTGAAACACCAATTGTAATACTGAAATGATCATATCGATCCAAGGATTCCTACACAACTGATTGTGCGTCGATCGACGGTACGTAGATCAAGTTATGGGTAAAAGACCAAAAACGGTCTGAAGTGGGGGTTTGAGCCCGGTCCGACCCGGCCCAACCCCCCTCGGTCAGTCCAAACTGGGTTGACCCAACCCGGGTCCGAGTCCTGCCCGGGAGGGCATGGAACGACCTGGCTGGGCGCAGCCTGGCCCAGCCGGCGTGGCCTGGTCCGCATGACCCGGCCCGGCCCGGCTGGGGGGAACGCTGGCTCGGCCAACGAACTGAGCGGGGGGTGCGGCCCCCGCTTTCCGCAGACGCGGCGCCAGTGTGGCATCGATGGTCCCATGGATCCCGCACGGCCGTGGGATCCAACCCTTACCGCCGTGGCTTCAGCCGCAGCAGGCTCCTACCGGCGACCCGCACCGCCGAGGGCTTCCACGGGCCGCCGGAGTCATTCTGCATCTCCGATTTTGCTCTTGCCTACGCCTACAGTCGCCTCAGGACCCATAAATTACTGTGAAGGGATCCAATCTCCATTTTGGTCCCACTTCGACATCTCCAAATATTCCGCACATCAAGAACCAAATAACGGTGGGTTCGGACTTGTTCGTTAGTCCGCACCCACCGTGTTAGTGGTTCAAAACATCAACTAACAATAACATGTCATGATGAGGGTATAAATCACACATAATGGAAAATAAAAATTTCCCAACCTCAAAAAATGAAGATGAACATTGGAGTCGTAGTAGACAGCGTCGCAGGGAAAGGGTTTGTAGGCATTGTCGGAGTGCGCCGATGAGGAAGCGGCATCTACTCTCTTGTCGCGGAGAAGAGGATTGGTGGCACATCGTTGTTCTTCGAGGATCCGGCGTTCTTCATCGTTCTTTGTCGGAGGTCGGCGTTCTTCGAAAACCTAAAGAGTTATTCTTTTCATTATCACAAAATGAAGCCCTCCTCCTTAATAAAATAATAGGTTCCTACTATTATTTAATTATACACGTAAAGTACCTCTCCCCTAGTTAATTCAACACATTAAATAAAATGTGTTGACAATCAATTAATGAAGGGTGAGGGAAAGTACCCACATATTAAATGCGTTGGCAAAATTAAAATGGGGGGAAAAGGGGAAGGATACTCATTAAATTAAGGGTTGACATAATTTAATGGTTTGAGGTGGAGATATTGGCATTTAATGGGGGTTTTCCAATTTAATGAGGGGTTCTTAATGATATTAGAGGAAATTAAATGGTGGGGCTCATGTGGGACCCACCTCTCAAACATCCACACATGGGTATTTTGGTGGCCATGGGCCCCACCCTTAACTACCCATGGGAGGGAATAACCTCCTGATAAAACAAAAAATTTTCTGACAATTTTTATTTACTTCTTAAATAAACACCCAAAATTATATTCTCCTCCATTGCGAATTCAACTACGGTAAGGATCACATTAAGAAATTACCGGCATTGCGAGTTCATCGGTGCCATTAGATTTTAATTTCGAGCATCGGTTCAAAATATGGAAAAATCCACTCATTTGTTCACTGGACGTACCCGAGCTAAACATCAGAAATTGATTCCATGCACACCGGGACTCGGAATGAAGTCCTGTCAGAAGCCACAGACTCATAAAATTCCAAAGTATTTAAAGTAAATTCCTTTAAATTTTAAGTTCTTTGAATTACACCAACCTCAGGGCTTTGCGTCACCATAAATCTACATCATAAACTAGAGAAAAATGAGGGTACTGAGCATGCATTTGAGCCTCCCGCTCCTATGTGCTCTCATGGAGGTTCTTGTGCTGCCAACGAATGTGCACAAGAGGAATAGACCGCCCACGTTGGACCCACTTTTATCTATCCTCGATCTTCACCGGGACCTCCATTAAAGTCACCCCGGCATCGATGTATAGCTCCCTATGGTTGATGATATGTGTCGGGTCATGCACGTATCTCCTCAGCTGAGTTACGTGGAAGACGTCGTGCACCCGGTGCAACTGAGGTGGAAGGGTCAGGCGGTAAGCCTCCTCGCCTACCCTACTGAGGACCTGGAATGGTCCAATGAAGTGTGGAGATAACTTGCCACCCTGACCAAATCTCTGCAACCCACGTCGAGGTGAGACCCATAAGAAAACATGGTCACCATCCTCGAACTCCAGTGGTCTCTACCTCATAGAAACATGAGACTTCTATCTTCTTTGTGTAGTCATCATCCGCTCTTGGATGACCTGCACCTTCTTCATCGTAGCCTAAACCATCTCTGGTCCTATGAGTGCTGACTCCTCAGGGTCAGTCCAGCATAGAGATGATCTGCATGGTCCGCTGTATAGTGCCTCGTATGGTGCCATCCATATGGTGGAGTGGTAGCTTTTGTTGTACGAAAACTACACCAAGGGTAGGTGATCCTCCTAGCTGTGACCAAATTCAAGGACACATGCACAGAGCATGTCCTCGAGTGTATGAATGGTCCTCTCCGTCTGGCCATCGGTCTGAGGGTGAAAGGTAGTTCTTAGGCGTAGCTTCTTCCCAAAAACCTCATGTAACCCCTTTCAAATCCCAGAATTAAAGCGAGTGTCTCGATCGGAGACGATAGACAATGGAACACCATGAAGTCGTATGATCTCATGAACGTACAGGCATCCCAAGCTCCCTACTAAGCCCTTATCTCTAATTAGTAGGAAGTTGGCCGACTTTGTTAGTCGGTCTACTATCAACCAGATGGTGTCATGTCCTCTGGAAGTACGTGGGATCCCCGTCACGAAATACATAGATATTCCATCCCACTTCCACTCCAGAACTACTAAGGGATGTACCAAGCCAGCTGGTACTTGATGATCCACATTCACTTGCTGGAAAGTGAGGTGTCTTGAAACGAACTCTACTACAACCCTCTTCATACTCGTCTGATGTCCTGGTACATCTTCGCAACTCCAGGATGTACCGCTAGAGGGGAAGTGTGGAACTCCCTCAGCATATCCTCCAATAGTGCAACTGGTACCATGGTATGTCCTCTGAAGAGGATGATGTGCTCCCCGCCTTCAGAAAATCCATCGAGTGCCAGCCCTGAGGATATCTGAGCATGTCGTACCTCACAATCAATGTCCCCACATTATGCCTCGCTAACTCACTGAAGTAGTGGAGGAGTGACTGTGATGTACTGTATATAGGTTTCCCCATCTCTATCCATGAAGGATATCTGAAAAGAGGATAACTGCTATATCGCCTCTTCAAGTAGTTGAATGCCTGATCTCCTTCTGAGAGAATCAGGAACAACATTCCCCTTCCTAGGAGTATAGACAATCTCAAAGTCATAATCCTGGAGGAACTCGATCCGTCGCTGTTGTCTCATGTTCAGGTCCTTCTGCGAGAAAATGTACCTGAGACTCTAGTTGTCAGAGTAGACTGTAAAGCGCTCACCCATCAGATAGTGTCGCCACATCTTCAGGGTGATGACCACTGCTGCTAACTCCTGGTCATGGGTAGCATAGTTCTTCTCATGCTTCCTCAACTGCTATGAACCATAAGCGATCACTGCTCGCTCCTACACCAGGACACACCTGAGTCCGGTCCCTGATGCGTCGCAGAAAACTATGTACCCTACGCCCTCCTCTGGTAGCCTCAAGATGGGCGCACTGGTCAATCTCCGCCTCAGCTCCTGGAAGCTCTGTTGACATCTCTCTAACCACATGAATTGTTTCCCCTTCTTCTTCAAAGCTGTAAGCGGTGCTGTAACTATAGAGAAGTCTGGCACAAATCTCATATACTACCCAGCCAGACCTAGGAAACTTCGCACCTCCGTCATGCTCCATGGTGGCTCCCAAGCAAGTACCGGCTCGACCTTTGCGGGATCCACTGCAACTCCCACCTCTGAGATGACGTGCCACATGAAGTGAACCTCTCGAAGCAAGAACTAGCACATCGAGAGCTTACCATAAAGATGGTTCTCTTAGAGTGTATCTAGTACAACCCATAAGTTGTAGGTGTGATCCTCCTTGGTGGTCGAGTTAATCAGTATGTTGCCAATGAAGACTACGAAAAACCAATCGAGGTAGGGCTAGATGATACTATTCATGAGACTCATGAAAACTTCTGGAGTGTTGGTAACACCAAAGGGCATGACCAAGAATTCATAGTGGCCATACCGACACCTGAACGTCATCTTCTTCACATCCTCATCCCTAACATGGAGTTGATGATAGCATGACCTATGGTCTATCTTCGAAAACCATCATGCTCCCTTGAGCTAATCGAAGAGGTAATCAATCCTCGGATGTGGATTCATGTTCCTCAGATTCACCTGGTTCAGGTGACGGTAGTTGACACACATTCGCAAGCTCCCATCCGCCTTCTTGGTGAACAGAATCAGAGAAGCCCAGGGTGAAACACTAGGTCGGATGAAACCTTTCCATTGTAAGTCCTCCAGTTGTACCCATAGCTCACAAAGCTCGGCGGGAGCCATCCGATATACTAGAGTAGATATCTGTGATTTCCCGAGGTACAAGTCTATATAGAAATCTACCTCCCTTTGAGGAGGTAGTCCTGGAACATCGTCAGGAAAAACATCGGCATACTGATCCACCCCAACAGTAAAACTCAAACTCCGCACGTCAACCGCTCCAAGGATGAGACCATCCAACTGATGTGTCATCGGCTACCTTCTCCTCTTCATGAGTCCATCCTGTGCTGCGAAAGATCCCTTTCTTCCGGGGAAGGTGAACCCGGTCCCATCTGTGCGAACACACTGCACCATGCACCTAATACAGTCGATCTAAGAATGTACTGTAGATAACTAGTCCATACCCAAGATAACGTCGTAAGGCCTCGACGCCGCTACATGAAGATCCTGGCCGAAGCTATTGCCTCCTAGAGTAAGCTCACACTGCCAGATCTAGTGTGTAATCATCGAGTAATCTCCCGTAGGAGTCTCTAGCCATAAGGAATGAGCCAACGGCTCGGTCAGAATCTCTGAGCTCCGAATAAGGTCAACAGCAATAAAATAATGACTCGCACTTATGTCTATAAGAAGTGCAGGAAGGGTGGAGTAGATACACATAGTACCTCGAATCATCTCGGGTGCACTGTGGTCGTAATCCTATGCTTCTTGAAGCTAAGCATGCCTCTTCCCGCCATCTACCTGTAGTCAAGGTGGTCCTCCTGGGGGTGGTGGAGGTAAAGCCTCGAAGCACCATCGACCACCCACTACTCGGACAGCTCCTTTGCCTCGTCTGCCTGCTCCCTGTAGACTACCATGGTTGAACCTCTACCTCTTCCTGGGAGGTCCCTCTACTACCTTCTACTTGTCTGCATGGAAGTCGGGCAGTCATGAGCCATGTGGCCCTACCCGTCGGATGCATAGCACTGTCTGCTCCTCGTAATGTTGGCTCTATGTCATGTGCCACGCACAGCCAAAGCTGAATCATGAGGTCAGCCACCTGTCGTCCTGGTCTACTTGGACCCCTGCGTCATCTATCGAGTGCCGAATGTAGAAGACTCCACTCCATGACATCCTGCGGTGGGTCTCACTGCTGATGGCTGCTCGGTGAGAAAGATCTCCAATAACAGGGATCGCTCCAGCACCCCCGTCTATATTGGGATTCTGAGGGGTATCGCAGAATCTCTGATCTCATTCCTTAGTCCCTGCTCGAAGGTCTGGGACATGAAGAACGGGTCGCATACCATATCTGTAGAGTATCACGTGAGGTCAGTAAATCTCGTAGAGTATTGGGATACTGTCATGCTGCCCTATCGCAGCTATAGTAACTCCTGGATGCACACCGTACAGAGGGTGCCTAGAACAAACCCCGAGTATAAGAGGCTCTCGATGTTTTTCCATAGTAAGGATTCCTTATCGTGCACCTGGAGCATCAGGCTCCACCATCTTCCTACTGCTGCGTGCAAGAGACTCGTGGAAATGATCACCATAAGATATTCTGGTGTCCCTACCAGTCTGAAGACTCTGACGATAGCCTCCAACAAATCCTCGGCTACCTGAGGATCCATCTCTCCACCGAACTTGGGCAGCCTCTGCTTCTGAAACTCGTGCATCGTGCTCAAGAGGCATGCACTCTCTGCCGCTGGGGCAGGTAGAAGTGGTGGCTCAGCGGATAGTGGTAACACCGATGCCTCCGCTGTAATGGGTCCCTACACCGAGGCCTCGTCGCTCGGTGGGCTGCCATCCCGCACGTAACTAGGAACCCTGGATGGCTGCCTTCATGGGGCCATCGTAAAAAGAAATAGGCGTGCCACAGTCAAACAGTATTCCTGGTGAGCTGACACAAAGTAGTCACAAAGAAAACTTTTGAAATGAAACACACACGCAATCAGTGTTTTCGTGCACTGAGTCGGAAATCAGAGGTCAGGGTCCTGGTGTATGGATACGCGTCCATCGCACCAACACTAGACTCCCTGGACTTAAAACCACTCTGAATACTCTTAACACTATTTCATCAAAGAAAGGAAAGGTAAGAGTCCCCAGTTTTGTGTTTGAACCGACTCCTTTGATACCAATTTGTCACGACCCGTCCTCAGGGCCCGTGTCATGACTACCCCAAGCCCACCTTCCATAGGCCAGGGGATAGCCACTAGGACGTAAGGCATAAAACCCAATAAAAGGGAAGGAATTACCTTTTATAAAGTAAACAAAAACACAACAGAGTATGAAAGTGAAGTAAGCACTAAGTAAAACTGGGTACAAGGTATGTGCTGAAAAGTAAATGGGCTAGTATACAAACCAAAATGAAAGTAAAATACAACTGAAAGGAAAGTACAATAGTAGTAAATAAAACAACAACACTGAGTCGTCCTCCAGAAATCCCACCCGAAGGTTGGCTACTGATAGTCTTCTCAGCTCCTCGGGTCCGGTCGTCTGATCAGTGTACGTCCCGCTATGTGGTCCACCTCCAGGTACTGTCCAGCTGCACATGCCTCCACCTTAATCAGCTTTTTCCGTCACTTTCAAACAACACAACGTAGTGTAGGCATATCCCTTGCAGGGGTGAGTATACGATACTCAGTAGGGAACCTGAGACCACTGAACGTCTCTCATAATCCATGAAGGATAAACCATGAAGGAAAAATACTGTCACAAAGTATCAATCAACTCTACTTAGTTATATTCCCACACATATACATAAGTCATCAGTTACACCTCCTCTCCAACTCTCGAGTCCAAGCACGACCTAGTCAACATAAGAAAACACAACCCAGTCTACATAGGAAAACAAGAAAATCACATCGATGATAATGATTGAAATCAAGACTCAAATCACATAGGTATACACATCGTAAGGTTATAGAGATGATCGGATGTAGCCACTGATTCATCTAATCTATCGTACCCACATAGGATACAAGACCAGCTAAGCTGTCAGACCCACATAGGATACAAGACCAACTACTTTGCCGGACCCACTCAGCATACAAGTACAGTGGTCAAATACTTCCAGACCAACGTAGGATACAATAACGGTAGGCATTGTCATAGAACCCACATAGGATCCTAGTACGGCCATCATCGTTGTCGAACCCATGGAGGATCCAAGTATAGTCGTCCTCGCTGCCGAACCCACGGAGGATCCAAGTGCAGTCGTCATCGTTGTAGTCGCAGCCAGCTCAAGGGTTTCCACACACAACATTCTCAATTCCGAGAGGGTCCACTCCTCAAGCAAGAGAGTCGATACATCAACTGTCACTAAGTCCATATTTGATTTATCCCAAAGTTTTTTCTTGTCAAAATAAACCCAACGTGATAGACGGTGCGTCAATCGGACGCCCAGTTTCAGAGTTATTGGATCGTCCATCCTAGAGGCCCGGTTGGTTTTTAAACTATATCCATCACGACCGTACTCCAGCTGCATCCAAACCTAAAGCGGAGTAATCCAAAAGGACCTTCTCATTAAGAGGAAATCAATGTAGTTGACGATGCGTGAAACGGACGACCAGTCCTTCAGTTATAAGCGTTTACGCTCCAAGGGCCTAGTTGGTTTCAGGTTCGAACCAACCCGACCATACCCAAACTTTGTCGAAACCTCGAATGTAATACCAAATGACCTTACCGATCCAAGGATTCCTACACAACTGACGATGTCTTAATCGGATGTTCGTTGCTCATGTTAAGGGCAAAAGACCGAAAATGGTCTAAAGTGGGGGTCTGGGCTCGGGCCAACCCCCCCTGGGTCGGCTTGAACCGGGTCCGGGCCCGGCCGGCGCGGCGCGGCCCAGTCTGCGTGACCCCGCCTGGCCTTTCCGGGGGGCACGCTAGCTTGTCCAGTGAGCCGAGCGGGGGGGGGGGGGGGGTGCGCCCCCACTTTCTGAGGACGCGGCGTCACGGTGGCGCCGCTGCTCCCCGGGATCCCGTGCAGCCATGGGATCCAACCCCTGCCGCCAGGTCTTCTGCCATGGCGGGCTCTTGCCAGCGGCACGCCGGGGCACCGCCACGTCCGCCCGCCGGCGACCCGCGCTGCTGGGGGCTTCCTCAGGCCATCCGAGTCATTCGGGTGGTCCAATTTTGCTCACATCTGCGCCTACGGTCGCCTTGGGACCATTATATTATTGTGAAGGGCTCCAATCGCCATTTCGGTCCCACTTCGACGTTTCCAAATATTCCGCGCATCAAGAACAAAATAGCGGTGGGTTCAGACTTGTTCGTTAGTCCGCACCCACCACGTTAGTGGTTCAAAACATCAACTAACGATAACATGCCATACAGAGGGTATAAATAACACATAATGAAAAATACAAATTTCCCTACCTCAATAAATGAAGATGAACATTGGTGTCGTGGTAGACGGCATCGTGGTAGATAGCGTCGCAAGGAAAGGGTTCATATGCATCATTGGAGTGCGGTGAGGAGGAAGCGGCGTCTCCTCTCTTGTCACGGAGAAGAGGATTGGTGGCACGTTGTTGTTCTTCGAGGAACTGGTGTTCTTCATTGTTCTTTTTCGGAGGTCGGCGTTCTTCCAAAACCTCAAGAGTTCTCCCGTTATTTCTCGCACAATGAAGCGCTCATTCTTAATAAAATAATAGGTTCCTCCTATTATTTAATTATACATGCAAAGTAACTCTCCCATAATTAATTCACCAAATTAAATAAAATGTGTTTCCAATCAATTAAGGAAGGGAGAGGGAATTTCCCCACTTATTAAACGCATTGGAAAATTAAAAAGGGGGGAAAAGAGGAAGGATCCTCATTAAATTATGGGTTGACATAATTTAATGGTTTGAGGTGGAGAGATTGGCATTTAATGGGGGTTTTGCAATTTAATGAGGGGTTCTTAATGATATTAGAGGAAATTAAATGGTGTGGCAAGTGTGGGCCCCACCTATCTAACATCCACACTTGAGTATATATATGGTTGTGGGCCCCACCCTTAACAACCCATGTGATGGAATAACCTCCTGATAAAATAAAAATTGTTCCAACGATTTTTATTTACTTCTTAAATAAACCCACATGATTAAATTCTCCTCCTTTGCGATCGCAACTACGGTAAGGATCACGTTAAGCAATTACCTGTGTTGCGAGTTCATCGGTGTCCTCAGATTTTAATTCCGAGCACCGGTTCAAAAGATAGAAAAACCCACTCATTCATTCACTGAACGTACCCGAGCTAAACATCAAAAATTGATTCCGGGCACACCGGGCCTCGTAATCAAGTGTCGTCAGAAGCCAAAGACTCGTAAAATTCCAAAGTATGTAGAAATAATTTTTGAACTTTCCGGGTCTTTACAATTGGTAACAAACTTTTTCAATATTAATGGGTAATATTTTATAACATAATGTATCAATTGGCCCATAAATTTATAATGGATGGTATATTAAACCGTATCTTATCTAGCTTTCCTTCCATTATATTTTCCTATTATTTTGAAATTAATTATTTCAATTATAATTTAAAAAAATGTAATTAATGTTATTTTTGGATGTTGTCATCTAATATAACATTAAATATATCAATAAAAAATTAAGTCAAATATAATCCATTGCCACAATACTAAAATTACATTTTACATAAATAAATTATGGAAAATAATATATAATAAAAATTATATTAGTTTTAATATTTATTTACTCATTTGTTTTTTTACTAATTATGTTAATATTATTTTGGAATTGGGTATGAATTTAGGGAAATTATTAAAACACTTAAAATAAAAAATATATTACAATGATAAATATTATTAAATAATATTCCAAATAAACATTTATAACCTTTAATAACCTATTTTAACATTATAATAAAATATTTATGATATTAATGTGAAGACATTGACATGTTTGACCTTATCTTAACTTGTATTATAATTAAATTTTTATCAATGAAATATCGAACCAGGTGGCCATATATTCAATAGAGTTATTTACATGGACAAAATCTTCCCATAGAATTAGGGAAAACAATTTTTTAGTATCATATTAAATCTTTCTTTGAAAGTTTTAACCATATTTTACCTATTTTACCCTAACTAAGGTGGAAATAATTTACCAATGTTTCTATTCTTAATAACCAAAAAAGATTACCGATTACCAAATTATTACATATGAATCTAAATATGAATTCGAAGTTTCCATATTAAACTTCTACAAGTTCCAAAAATTAATTATAAATAAAAATGTACAATTCAATGAATGAAATTTTTTTAATAAATTTTTTTTTTGTTATAATACTATTTTTATTCTGATATCAACAGTAAAATTTATTCCATAAAAAATATTTATATTATTAAAAATATAATGAAACTAATTTTACTCTAAAATAAAATAAAGATAATATGAAACTTTTTAAATTCATGAAATTGAAATATAATTTTAAATAAATATATAATTTTTTAATAATAAATAAAACAATAAAATATTTATGAAAAATACAAAAAAATCTCTCTAATATAATTTTTAAATTTCTACAATAGAAATTATATATTTTATGAAACACAATTTTTCATTACTACCGCAATAATTTATAATATTTTCACAAAAAAATAATAATTATATTTGAATATAGTAAATTTTTAAAGAATAAAATTACATTGAAAACAATTGAATGATTTTTCTCTATGTTTTACTTAGTTGTTTTTTATTTAGTGGCATTCTTTTAAAAATTTCATAATGAGTTTTTTACTATTTATAACCTTCAAATCAACTGCTAGGTAATAACATTCATATTTAAATGAAAATATTTCATAGTTAGTTTTTCATCTATGATGTGTGTCGTATATGCTATCAAATATAGTTTACTTTTAAAACATGTTTGTGAAATGTTATCCACATATAACAAATATATCTATTGTAATTTTATATTGGTTTCTGGTAATCAATGTTAGGATATTTGAAAATACCTTTATTAGAACCCCAGATCAATTTAATGGTCAAAAAATCTTCCTCTAAATAAGCGTCAAAGGTAAATACATTGGTAATTTAAAATAACATGAAACTAGTTTTATAAAAGAGATAACATTAATCGGATGTGAAAATATTAACATTCATTAGAAAATTAACACTATGGCTATAATTTATATTTATAGACAACATGATTATGAAAATGTCAATGAAACCAAAGTCGTATTTCTATGATGTCTGAAAAGAACAATGATTCATAATAATTGAAGGTAAAATTAATACATATTAAATACAGATCCATCTCCCAATATTGTGGTGTTATTTTAATATATATATATATAATTATAAAATATAACCACTTGATTTACATCCGTAAGATGAAAACATTAATGTTTTGGTTTTGTTTCGTTAAATTTAAACTTATTCTCTTTCTCCATCAAATGAATATTCAAGATGAATCATTTATTATTAAATAACTAAATATAAATCTTTGGTAATCATATGATTCATAATTAATTGAAAATTAATCACATCTATTTCTACTTATAAAAAAATCAAAAAGAGTTGCACATGTTATCGAATATATATAAATCATCATATGAAAAATATTACACTAATCACTAAAACCTCAATAGTAACATCGGAAGTAAGACATAATCCATTCCATTGGTAGATTACATTAACACCATTATAAAATAATTCTAATTAAAATCAATATATAAAAATTTGTAAAATGAATCATTAAATTTCCAATGAAAAAATGGCATTTATCTCTAAAACAACTTTAATTAGCTATATAGGCATAAATAATATATGTGAACACGTAGATAATATATTCTCCTAAAAAATATAATATCCTTAAAAACATATAAGGTAAAAGAAAACATATAATCATCTAAAAAAATAAATCTCTTTTCCATCCACATATATAATTACTTATTATAGATTATATTCCACAAATATAAAAATAATATAAACTTCCTTTTAATCTACCACATACATATTCTCATTAAATTAGTAATTGGTTCCATGGTCCAAAATAACAACCCAGTGAAATTAATAAAAATAACTTTATCTCTGATTATAATAATAATTTGGTCATCATGAACATATTAAGGGTGATATTTCATACAATTAATTTTCTTATATAAAATATTACTATATCATTAAACCACTTTTATAGGTTTTCAGCACCATTCAACAAATGAATGAAAATTATTTTAAGAAAAACTATTTGAAAATAATAATTATATGTTTTGTGATTCTGATAACCATAAATCATTGATTAAAATACATATTTATCATAATTCTAAAATTCCAATACATAAAAACTTACATAATTCATCTTTATTATAAATCAATTATCTAGAATTATCCATGTTATTCTTGAATAACTAAATCTAGTTAGTTTTCATTAAAGTATCATCATCATCAACATTAATAATGATTCTTGTAAAAAATATTTGATCCTATTTTAGATATTTCTCCATAGGAAATTTATTTTCATAATATCCATATTTTCAATATTTAAAACAATCAATAGTTGGTGATTCCTTAAGGGTACCACTATTCTCCTCATGTGTGTTTACGAAAAATTTCAATTTTCAGCATTAATTTTTTACTTTGTGTCATTATTTTCCACAAAAAACACATTCTTATTAATTTAAAATTTTCCCTCAGTTCATAGTCAATCATACATTAAATGTGATAAAATAAATATTCTATCCATAAATGTTTTCTATAAAAAATTAATTTTCTGTTATTTGGTGGGTCTTGAATACCAAACATGTTATGCTTGTTAATAATATAATGTGATAGATAATTTGACATAATTACATAGTTTCAAATTCTTGTTCTTCTTTAATTTGGTTTTAAATTAGTAATATAAATAAATTTTCATTGAAATTTATCAATAAAATAATTCCTACTAGTTCTACCAATTTAGTAAGAAAAAAATTTATAGTTTGAGAGAAAAAAACCATAGTAGGAGACCACATGATTATGAAAAAACAATTATATTATTTTTATATCAGGATTTATTGTTTTAAAAATATTAAACATTATGTTAAACAAAGGTTATGGGTGATGGTAATTTATTCAAATCCTTAATGATGATTTTTATATAAAATGGAAAATAACCAAGGCATATCACTCTAGAATGTCAAACTATATGTGTTTTCTGGGAACACTCACTGTGTTCCAGAATAATAGTTGATATATACTGAAAAAATCATTTCAATTTTACTAATTATAGATGCATCTATTCCAAAACCATGTAACTATCTATTACAAAGAATGTGATCCATTTATACGAAATCATTATAATCTATTCCTTAACAAAACATTAAAATTTTATCCTTTTAATAGAGATACATTTTGGGTTTTAACCAATGTACTATAATCCAAATAAATATATATTTACATAACTATATGTTGATATCAACTATAGTGATAAATACTTTTTATACATAAATATTATCTAATTTTTGATGAAAATTCAATACATTTCACAACTAAATTATACATTATCATAAAGGTTTACTATTTTTGAAGACTAGATACACAATATAATTATTTCTTAAAATATCATCAATATAACAAGGAAACAAATTGTCCACATAATAATCTTCATAGTCCTACCCTAAATAAATCATCATTTATAAATTGGGGAATGTAAATTTATGAAAGGGTGAGCTCAGATAATCAGTATAGGTAAACATGGTGGATAAAAATCAATGATCATTAGAAATTAGAAGATATGTATATGTTTTATAGATCATATACAAAAATTAAAAATTTTCGAACAAATCTATTACATGTCATAAAAATAATCGGTGGCC
Organism: Viscum album; assembly: GCA_963277665.1. Taxonomy (NCBI): domain Eukaryota; kingdom Viridiplantae; phylum Streptophyta; class Magnoliopsida; order Santalales; family Viscaceae; genus Viscum; species Viscum album. Next base: position 515,758,267 of record OY728145.1, read on the forward strand.
TCAAGCTTAATCAGTTCAAATTAAATTTACCAAAAGAGTATGAAATTATTAGAAATTAATCATGTACTATATGTTCATATTAAAAACGTGGTTCACCATTATTGGAAGAGAAATTATATCATTTTTTCAAGTAAATCTAATGATAAAATCAAATCAATGTTGATATGGTATCATCATCTTTTCCTCTAGTAGATGAATAACGTTTAATGTTTTCCTATATGGGGTAAAGTACATCGACGTTTTCCCATAGTAGTCTCATTATATAAATAAATTTAACCCATGAATTGGTAAGATTTATAATATAGGTCTCAAACATCACATATTGAAAACAATACATAATATTGTAGTAATATCAAAAAAATTTATCATATCATCATATCATAACCCTAAAAAAAATAAGTTTCAAAATCATTCCATAATTTCATCACAGAAAAACCCATGGGAAAAATATATATTGTAAACAAATTAGAATCCTACACATAAAAAATACACAGAATGAATTAGGGTGATATTATTCGAATACATCCAAAACAAAACATAAGATATATCATAGTAGGTTATCATAGAAAAAATACATTAATATAATCTGTGGAATTATTTTCATTGAAAATACCCTTTTCCCATTGAAATCAATTCATTAAAATTGACTGATTTACAATATATTATGGGAAACATATTAATTGGTAATAAAAATTGAAATAATTAAAGGGAACATTAAAGTATTGATTTTTCATGATAGGGAAAATTCTGTTCATTCTATTTCCTTAAATAAAACATTCAATTGATATTATTTTGGTAGAAGTGAAATGTAACACATTGGGAAAATTAAAATAAGATTAATTTTAAAATATTTCATAGAAATTATTTCGTGGATAACAAATGTAATTAGAGATCATATTATAATATTAAATTAAATGTTTTTTTTTGAAAATTATAGATTTGCATGAAAATGATTTCTGACCAAATAGTAAATCATAATCAATTTTCTATAAAATCATTAATTTTGGTCTACTGAGAACAAAATTTGAGGGACATTTATGGAAAAAATTAATACTCTATAAATAAATTAGTTTTAAGAGAAATTTAATAGATATATTAGATCAGGAACATATAATTGTATCAGTGTGTATTGACGTATAAACCGTCCTGATTAAAAATGGTATTGAATCATAAATCTCATGCCACTTTGGTAACTATTGAATAATAATCTCAATGAAATAATAACTTATATTTATAAATTAAATGTCATTATAAAAGGATGATTAATTATATCACATGAAAATGTGGATGTATAAACACCTCAAAAATAAATATTGGTGTATAACATAACATATATCACAAATAAGACTTCGTTAGATAATGAAACATTACATCGAGTTAAGAAGTCTTTGAAATATTTCTATCAACTAATTTACTGAAAGAACTCCATTATATCTATGCTAAAGGATCATAGTGTTGGTATTTTGAAAATATAATAACTTTTAAAAAATAAAAATTGATGTTAAGTAGAAAATTGTTTAGGTGTTGTTCAAGATATATGGTAATGGTGTGGTAATAATGATAAAGGAGGGGTGCGTTTTATAGGTGAGGTGAGGTGAATTATTGGAATTTCTTAATATATTAAAATTTAATAATTTAATTTGGTATATAAATTATTTCCAATTTCTAGAAACTCATAGATATGGTAGCATATAGTTTAAATCTCATCATATATTAACATTTTGGATTGTTTGAAGTTGAATTTTTTGTCTTTTCTTTTGTGATTAATCACTTGGTTAAAAAAAATTTATCTACAAAATCATAAATATCTTTTTCAATATTAAAGCAACATAATTTTACATATAAGTAAAAATTAAGACAAAAAATTACTATTGAATTACATTTTAGACCATATTTTATCCACAATTTCCAAATCCAATATTTTTATTATTTGTAAATTATTTATTAAAATATTAATTGCTTGATTATCATTAATTTCATTTTTAAACTATTCTTTTAATTTATCATTAATGATAATAAGTAAAATATGTTATAAATATATAATACTTTCAAAATTTCATAGTATATAATATTTATCGACAATATTCATGGAGTAAAATAAATATTCAAAATATTATAACATTTAATATTTTTCAAATCATTTATTTAATTATTATATTATTAGAATAAATAATGTTTCGACATGGAATTAGAATTTAGGCCAATTAATCAATCACTAAAATTAAAAATAAATTTTTATGATAAAGGAAATTAATTTATCTATCAAATTAACAATAAAAAAGTATATCCTTTTTCAAAACATAGAATGTATTATTTGGGATATCAAAGTTAATGGTGTTACATTTTGACTTTATTATTACATAAATTAATACAAAAGAAATAATCCATGAAATGTGGTTTCTAATTAGGCATAAATTAAATACATGGATGGACATGGTGTTAATTTACCCAACCAATTTCATAAATTAAACTATTCAAAAAAATTTAAAATATGGTCCCAATGTTTTATACACATTTTAGTAGTTTTACCCTTATCGAGAAGGTAAAAATTTACATGGTTATTTTTCATAATGACAGAAAATAATATGTACTGATATTAATGTTTTTACCATCAAATTCAAAATATGGAATGCATTTTTAATGTTTCAATTTCTAAAATATGAAGAAATTAATTCAAGATAATAACACATAACACACCAATTTTTTTAGTAAAATTTTATTTTAAATCATAATGATATTGGTATAGATAATTTAAACAAAAAATGGTTTAAAACAATATAATTAGACTATAAATAATTTAAAATAACTAATTTTTTATAGAAACCATTTTATACAAAATTGAACCTTTCAATTTCATGGAATTGAAGAACAATTTTCAATGAAAATTTTATTTTATCTATTCAGTGGAAAAAATATTTTATAAAATCTTAAAATTTAACTCTATGATTATATGGATAAACTTATTAAAAATATGATATCCTTTTTCATGAGAATGAAATTTATAAATGTTCCTATAGTTAACCATAATATTCACTCACAAAAATTAATTAGACCATTCATTTAAGACAATATATTTTTGATTAATATAATGACATTAAAAACATTTATTCTTATTTAATAAGAGTTAATAAATCAATTTTTATTTACTTATTATGTTATATATATTTCAAAATTTGATTAATCTTATTGACTGCTGTTAGTTCAATGGAATTTTTATAATTTTTGTATTTTAATAATAATATATTGTTGTTCCTTTATACCAAATTATTCATGTTTAAAATGTTATATAACATTGATTTCTCCTAAAATAAATGGATGTCACAATTATGTATCAAGTATAATGAAATTTTGTTAAAATAGTCAATGTATTACCTATAATCACCCATATAATTGTAATTTGTTCTAATTTGGTTCATTATAACATCTTTTTTAAACAATGCTCTAAAATAAAAAAATGGGTGATTATGGGAATATAAATAATAATATTATAATATATTAAAATGAAAAATGGGAATGTATATTTTTTATTGAGAGCTTATAATAATAATTAACATTATTATTAAAATATCATATTCGATATCTAGAATTAAAAAAAAATACAACCTTGATTCCATTTTAATAAAATATAATTAAAAAAATAATGTAATGAGAAATTTTTTTATAAATAAATATCATTTATCTATTACATTACCATAATGATATATGAATTATTATATTTGTTATAAAAATAGAGGACAAACCCCATATGACGAAACTAGTTCAAAATGATCTGGATAACTCAAAACCAATATTGGATATAGGCAACAAAAAACTGTTACACATGATGTAAATAATTGTAAATTGTGTTTATGAAATTTTATAAATATTAATATGTTTCCAATATAGGGGCTAATATACCAATATTTCTATGCATGAGATTCATGTTTTGTAGTTAATATGAATAATTAATGTAATGGTATCACATATAAAATTAAAATTATTTAAATATATTTATTTTCATACACCATGTTTTCATTATAATGGTGTTTTTATAGATCAATTAATATTTAATACCATGATCTCATCACTATTCATGGTATTTAATTTATTTTTTTAGAATATATCATTCTCAGGATTTTCATTTGAATATATCCAATTTTTTATTGTTTCATTAACTCATATTCTAATACATTGGGTCACTATTTTTCTTACTCCAATAAACATTTCATTATTTAATTGATTCTAAAATTTCCATGATTTTATATGTTATTTCCTTATTTTATTTGGGAAAATTAATTATTCACATCAATAACCACCCAAGTGATAAAACTTTTTCTGAAAAAAATTATATCATTTTAATGAATTACTAATATTCATTAAAATGGTTTTCTTCTTCTATAACTATGTTTTATTTCCATATAATTATATTATATGTATTGTTTAAATCAAATATGGATAAATTCATGTCATCATATTATATTTTATCCCCACTATTAAAATGATAATTTTATTTCCCAATTTATTCTATGGGGTTTCAATAAATATTTTTCAATATATTAAAAGGTTTTATGTATAGTAGATACATTTTATATCTTCTATAATACATATTCTCTACAAACAAACTAATTTATTTTAAAGAATCCTTTATTATAGATCACTCAAAATTTAATGTTTTAATATACCTAAAAAACATTCTCTCCAGACATTTTTGAAAATGTATTTTCAAAAGAAACATTTGAATTTATATCTTGGGAACTTGTTATAAATATAATAAAACTACTAATTTTTAGTTGTTTTTTAATGAATGGTTTCCCAAAATTTTTAATCTACATTCCCTTGTTTCATTTTTTTCAAATTAAATTATTTTACCATTATTCTATGATATTTAATTAACACAATTCATTGAAAAAAGTTATTTTTCATATTTCTTATTAAAGAAAAATTATACTATATATCAAAAATAATTATTCATGTACCTATCAATTAATTACCATTGTTATTAAAAAATATTTGTATAAAATTTATATAATAGAAATGATAAAATACTCAATTTATAATTTTCAATAATTTTTTTGTTAAACAATAATTTTTATTCCTATGAAATTATAATTTCAATACAATGTTTTCGATTCCAATAATTTAAGGGTCATCAAGTAGATTCCATTTGTTGATTTATTTGTGAGTTTTTTGACAAAATCATATAACCATAATATAAATTTTTTAAATATGTTATTATATATTTTATTGATATAATTTTAATTTCTTAGAATTAAACCTAATTTCATTTGATACAAATTAATATACTATGGGTTTTCATATTACTATTATTAATTAACTTATAAATTATTTCCTTATATTGATCCATTTGAAATGGAAACAAAACCCATTTTATTTATATGGGTTTTTTAATGTGATTAATGAAATCTCTTTTGTACCTAAGAAGATATTTATAATATGACTAATTATTGATTTCATATTGAAAATATAAATATTGATGATGATGTACAGGGTCTTATATCTCCCACTAATGAATTTATTAATGAATTATTTATCATGATATAAATATGTGTGGACATTATATTCACCACCAAAATAGTGAAAATTTGAATTCTTTCATAACATAAACGCTTTTCATATTTGAATTTTTTTAAAAAAACAAATGGTTGAAAAAGTTGGATTTGTTTATAATATTAACTTATTCATATTTTTATGTTTATGTTATCCTATCATATATTAGGTTTATCGAATTATGCCCCCACTCTATCTTCGTTCATTTCTTATGTTATTCTGTTTCCAAATCCATGACTATTATTTTATAATACTTTCTGTGGTTGGTATTTATTTCATATCAATATTCATTATATATATATGATGATTTTTCCCACCTATGATCTATGATTTTTATTTCTTATGTTTACCCTTACAAAAAATCTCCAGTTACATCCTTCATAAGTTTCTATTTACCATGTTTATAATTTTTAGTATTACATAGGATTTGTCTAGAAGTGTGTCTTTTAAACAATATTTGATAGAGATATTTAATCCTTATTATATATTGTGCATTTTTTTATATAGTGGTAATAAAATCAACTAGTTGAAAATGTTACGAGTATTTCTAGAAGATGTTTTCCCCAATTTTCTAAAACACTAAATTTAAATGGTATAAAAAAATTATTATTGTGGAATATTTTATTCCGGTTATATAATTGATACAATCAAATATATGTTCTATTATAATTAACACCTATATTAGAATACCAACATATAGAATGTCAATAATTATACCCATGTTAGTAAATGGGATCACGTGATCTAAACCCATCAATAAAAGATGTTTTACGGTTCAAAAAAACATATATTGATGTTCCCTATTGAACCTCATTCATAATCATGGTTGAGTAATAAAAAGATATCCATATATAATAAATTTATATATTAATTATCAAAATATTTGTTTAAAATTGGATAATATATCTCACAAGGTGAATATCCAACCATATAAACATTCATGATGTGTTAGAAATTACCCTTATTGAGAAATAATTACAAGGTTGTGGTGAAGGGTACATTAAATGTATTGAATTATCAATAGAAGATATATTTTGAATTATATTGATTTATATTTTGGGATCCTATTGTAATGGTTGAAAAATCTATCAATATGGATTGTAAGATTGTTTTAATTATCCATAATAGATTTCCCAAGTGTGTTTATCTAGTTGGGCATTATTAGACCCACTGATCATGCCTTGATAAATGATGGTATTGAAACTAAACTAGAATTTGTAGGGTAATTTTCCATAGGTCATGAATGTGATATACCCTATAAATATATATATATATATATATTGGAAATATTTATTGTTTGAAAATTATGATTTGTATTCAATATATATCGGTCTAAGTAAGTTATCAGAAAATGAAAATAAATATCATTTAATATTATCCCATTTTAGATATAATTTACTATTACATTACATGATAGGAAACATTTGGAAATAATCACATTTATTTTTATGATTAATGAACTGACCATGATATTTATTGATTCATTTTATAACAGGAATATATAAAAGGAAAATTATGATGAATCCTTCATTGTGTATTTGAAATATTCTATTTGATGGTACATGTTGTGGATTTATATTATTTATTTGAAAAATATATCAAATAATTAATTTACACTTTTATATTATTCATTTTCATATAGAAATAATATAATACCATGGGGAAAAAGTGAATCATGTCTAAATGTTATATGGTTTATTTTATAACATGTAAAACTATAGAGGTGGGATGCTTACATTTTCCACTTTTATTATCTATATTAAAATCATCGTATGAAGGATATAAATATTTAATTAAGTTGTTATTTAGTGTGTGTTATGTTAAATTTATAGAATGTTCTTCAGTTGGTTATTTTACTCAGAGTTATATTACCTTTCATAGAGATCTTTATATTTGGTTTCTAATTATGTATGTTATGTATAATAATAATTATGAAATTGGTAAAGAGTATAAAAGTTGTTTCTTAAGAATCAATACATCTATTTTATGAAACATATAATGAATTTAAAAATAGAACAAAAAAGCAAAGTTTCATTTTTTTCGATAAATTCAATTTTTAAAAGGACTTCCATTATATAGTTATGCTTCATTATGGTAACAATGGTTGTACCTTTATGAATATGGTTATCATAAATGAAACCAGGTCATTACACATATGTAGATCTATTACATAAGTGTAACAGGAAGATATCCTTGTGTTAGTGGGATCAAAAATGTATTATATTTCTTCAAAATTACATAGATCATTCGACATTAGGGTTATTTCAACTTACCATTACAATTAATGGTATCTAAAACCTACCATTACACATATAATATTATTATAAATGTCAAAAAATTATATCTTTTGTGAAGTGGTCATGTTAATGTTTGTATTTATATACCCCTAACTAGTATATACAGTGGAGAGTTCATAGACATATACTCTTATATAAGGGTTTTAGAACTGGATTACCATTACCTATAACGTCTTCATAAGGGTAACAAGAGTAAACACATATGTATAATAGGGATTCTACATACGGTAAGGAGTAAAATATTTAAAATTATATTCAATTTTCCTTTGATGATAATGATGATTTATTAAATGTTTATAAATCATTATAAAATGATATGTTGAGATATTTTAGTATATTCAAGGTTTATAAAATAAGTTATTATAATTTTTATAAATAATTACAATTTCATTAAAAAATTTATTCATAAATATTAAATGTTTCTATTTTAAATATGTTTTGACACATTATATCATGCATATTATGATCTAAAAAGAAAACAACTTATTTATAAATCACAATAAATAATTTATATAGAGTTATTAATTTTGGTGGAAGGGAAAAAAATTAAAATTATTGTATATAACATATGAATTTATCATAGTTCATTATTTTGAATGGCTCAAAATAAACGAGGAGACTTATTTGGATATTATTTAATCTATAACTGATGAGTTCTGATGATTGATATGATTAATGATTAAATAATTATTTATTATATGATGTTATGATTCTATATAATGTTTACATAAATATTGTTAGATTATAAATATTTTATAAGTCATATAAAATCATATATTTATAATGTAAAATCTATCTAATGATAAATATTAATGGTTTCAATTTATAATGAATATAAAATTATATTTTCAAAATTATGGTATTTCTATATTATTAGCGAAATAATTATATTTTTTTATAGTTATATTTTATTTAATATTTTCTCGAAACTATTTATTCCATGAGTAACTATTTGAATGTATCATTTATTTATTGATTTTTAATTATTATATTCCTTTTTTAAATTTTATTAAAATATGTGATATTCCTATATGCTTTCAATTAATATTTTAATAGCTTATAGATAGAGTGTTCCATTACATGATAATAATTCCTCCATAAAAAGTTATTTATTTCATCTACCTAGACATGGGTGTGTTATTGATGTTATAAGAATTAATTTAAATTTTAATATTGTTTCTACATATTAGTTTTTAGAGTTATGTTGAATGTTATTATCACTTTAGTAATTTATACCTATGTAGATGGATAGAGGGATGGACTACCAACATACCTAGAGGATCATGACTTGTACAGGATGATGGATAAGGTTAGCTGATATTCTCTTGGATCTTACTTGTATAGATATCTTTATGACTTCACTTGAATATATCATATTCCTTATTCAAATAAATAATCTCTAATGTACAAAAATAATTGAATTTTAATTTTAAGTGAGTAACATAGACATGTGGTTGTGTGAAGAGTTTCAAAAAAATATTATTTGAACATATCGGTTTGGGGGGTGAAATATAATTCCAAATGTAATTAATGTTTTTTTATAAATATTTGAAATAACATGTGATAATATATTTTGAGTAAATCTAATTAAAATAATAAGTATCATTTTCATTATTAAAAAGAACTCAACAAGACATCGATTCTCTAAATTGTTACCTTAACATCCAAGTAGGGTTCCAATATATTATCTCATTTATAAAAATAATGTAATGACTAATATTAGAATACCCCTGTGTAATTTCCTAAAAATACTAGGTTTTCCTAGGTTGGATTACCAATAGAACATTTTTGATATTTTCTTTGTCTTATACGAGCTAGAAACCCCCCAATGATTGAGATAACATAAGAATATAGTTATCTATGAAATAGATTGTAAAATGAGATTATAATAAACTATCCCAGATACATATATGATATAATTAGGATTATTCCCTTACCAAATAACCATATGTTCAGTTGCATTCAAAAGAGGGGTCATTTTATTAATGAATAATGTATATTGTCCCACTAATGAGTGTTATAAATGTTAAATTGGGTCATCATTTTAGTTGGATCTCATTTATTAAATCCCCATATATAATTTTTAATAACATGTGATACTAATGAGATAAATGATTAGGTTGTAGATAATAATTTCATCAACATCTATATTACCATTATAATCAATCCATGATAAAGTGAAACATAATGTAAAAAGTATTTATAATTGGCAACATAAACAAAATCATTAAATATGATTGGTATTTGAAAAAAAATATTAATGTAAAATTTAATGTCTTAGAATAGTTACCTCCTCAGTATTTTTTTGAGATTGGGAAAAATGTGAATATAGAATTGTATGGATTCATGGAGTGACTAATTTAATGATTCAAAGGAAATAGATGAAAAAAGATAAATGAAATATTAATATTCATTAATGACATCAATATAATTGGGTATATGAAGGGTTTTTGTCTCATATACTATATTATTGGGTATGTTAATTGATATTCCATATAATTTATTTTCTTAAATGGATTATTGGGACTAATGTTTTCATTAAACCATTAATGGTTATAGAAATAAATACTATCTTTTTGATAGATATAATATATCCAATGTATGACTAATAAATGATATAAATATATTGAAGGTAAGAAAGAGAAAAAAATTACAGCTTGAATTTTTTTGATGTGACAGTAATAGAAGTTTCTTCATAAATAACATGGTTTCTTGAAGCTTGTATAAACATATAATAAGTCATGTATTTATACTCATTTAGATTTTCTGAAGGGTATGTAATAAATTTTTTATTTAAATGAATTATTTTATTGCTATGCATAGTTTTAATTTTTTGAGTACTATTACATTCTCTTAGAGGAGACTAAACGTGTACTTTTCATGTTAGAGAATTTATAATATTTTCATTTATGAAAAATTTACAATAATTTTTTTTAATTCATAGGATTCTTACCTAATATAGTCAATATGTTGAAAATATATATGAACTATGAATATGATGTATAGGTCCTAAAATACTATATAGGAAATAAATGTACGTAAAATTTCATGTTGAAATAATATATTTTTGTTGAAAAGCACACAAACAATTTATCATAAAGCCATACAAGGTCATCAAATCCTCTAATTTTTAAATGGTACGAGTAATAATTTCCTACGATTAGGTTATCCAAAATATAACTAAAAAAGTTTTCTAAACTCTATGGAATTTACATATTTGTTATGAATGTTATTTAAATTAATATTGATTATATACAAAATATATATTTTAATCATTCTTATTTTCCAATAAAATTTTCCAAATACATTGAATAATATATATGATATTCCTTATTTGTTTAACATTAATCGTGAATGGAACTAAATTTTATTTCTTAACCCAAAAGGGTATTAAATCATAACATGATGTTTAAAAGAGAATATAATGTCTAATATTCTATTTTCAGTATGTTTGGACTTGAAAAAGATATATTTTGACACATAAAGAGTTATAGTTATCTTTTTTAATATAAATTTTACATAATATTTTCTCAGAGTTATAGTGTATTAGTACAAAATAATGTATGAATTTATATTATTTTAGGGGAAAAGTTTTATACTATAATGTTCAAATCATTATGATTATGATCTTATTAGGAGGTTTATATAGAAAAAATTAGTTGACATTGAAATATTTGATGTAGTAAAGTTAAGATGTTCTAATGTGTTAAATAAGTTAAATATATAGGAATATAGTTATGAAATAAAAAAATAATCAAAAAAACCTTACAATATATATATTTCTAATTAAAAACTTTACTATGATTGTTTTATCATATGGTCCCCTAGATATGTGATCTGGATTATAAAAATTTAATGTGTTAAAAAATCACTGAATTTTGTGAAAGCATAAGTTTGATTTGGTAGTTTATTATATTTGATATGATAAACTAGTGAATATGTCGATTTCCTAAAATTATTAATGTGAATTGGATTATTAAAATGTATCATATTAAATGGAACATCCATTTATTATTATTTAATTTTCACTACATATATATATATTCACTTCATTAAGAGAAGTGATGGTTTATCTCGATAAGTAAGACACTGAATTTATCTATTACTAATGTTTATCATGGTGTATTATGGTTTAGGATTAAATGATTATGTTAGAAATACTATGATTTATATTAATTTATATAGAAAATTCTTATATCACAAAAATAAAATAAAAAGGTTTTTTGTGCACTGGATGGCCTAATATATATACCACAATGTTTTTCATATAGTTGTATACTATATACTAGTTGTTCATGGATCATATTTGTGTCCCTAATTCCGGATGTTTGAGAGATACATATCATGATGATCATCATATATTAATACCATATTAATTGAAGTATATATATTGACAAATTTAATACATGGGTTCTTTGGTATGTTCTTAGTCATGTTGTCAGTTCGAGATTAACCATGATGTGGGTTTCCTCTAACATGATGAGTATGAAATCTAGGAACATGATTTTGATAGAATTAATTAGTGTATATCCAAACATATATACTTCTTAAATGTAATGACCTTCCAATTATCATTGGCTTGAGAGCACAAAAAGTCCTTATATAGCCTTAAGAGACATCCCCAAGATGCCAAAGGCTGGAAATAAATGACGACGAGTTTCAAATACAAGTGGGGGATGATTTACCCTTTATGAAATAAACTAATAAACTAACTAACCATAACAAAACATTCACTATAAGATGCATAAAGAAAGGAAAGACAACTCCACAACTTCATGTATCTCAAAACCACATCTATGTATGTAACAGTTGATGAATAAAAAAGTATCAAAGTACACAGTTGATAAATGACACAGGACTCTCAAAAGATCACATGAATTGATGGTCCTCATGTTCCAAGCTCCGTGATCTCCAAAAAACCCAAACATCATGAGGTTGTCCTAAAAACATGGGAAACATTACATCTACCCTTGTCCCATAAGATATCATTTACAGAAGCACAAAATTTCAATGTAGGGGTGAGTATAAAACTCAGCTGGTTTTCCCCAATGACTTCCCTAATCATTACATTAATATATAAGAGTTAGAAACATAAAAAAACAGTTTTATATAATCATTTACCAAAATAGTTTATAACCTAATAAATAAAACTTCCAAAACCCATTTTTCAACCAAGGGAAAACAAAACCTAATCAAACCAGTTTCTAGCATGTTATTTTTCTTGAAAAATAACTAATAAATACTTTGAAACCCATTCTTCTAATCATTTTTCATACCCATTTCCATATTTCAAAACACACCCACACATGGATGCTTCATTTAATAGTTCCACACTGATGAGCGGTCTATCATTCAATTACCTTGTGTCCCAAGGACACCCCCATGATTTAGGGTCACATCACTTGTAACCCAGTGTTAAATGTCCCATATTAATGTCTCATCAATCATGAACTCACACCAACACCATTTATGTCAAATATTTCCATTTCTATAACAAAACACTTCAATAAAACTGAACATTTATTGAAAACCGAAGCACCACCAATTTCAAAGCAACATTTAATTTCAAAATAAAATCCAATTATATTTAAAACAACTAATATCATTAATGTTCTATAAATCCATAAAAATGAAATTTTTAAAACCCATGTTATAAAACTATGAACCAACACATTCATTTAAAACCCTGAATTTTACATATTTTACAACCATCACTCAAGAAGGTTTCCAAAAAGTGATCAATAACAAAATCACAATAAATTCATCACCACACATTAAATATGAATGAATTCCAATCATTTCTACTATGTGGAGTCGAGAAAGAAGCCTCCTACCTCAAATTTTTAGACGACAACCACAACAAACACAAAATGGTCAAGAATAATGAGTTGATTCTTCAAGAACCCACCTTAGATTTATTCTCCTTGTAAGAATAAGACAAATTCTCATCATATATGTGATTCACACACATAGATATACCGATAACGTGTGTATATCTAAGAAACCAAGAGAATAGGAGAAGTAGATCTAGGTAGATCTAAAAAACAGATCAAGAACAATGAAGAATGGTCACATACCTGAGGAATCCAGCTTTGATTTTCCAATGAAAGCCTTCAGATCACCTCCAAAATGCTTTAAAGAGGTTATCCTACCTTCAAGGGAGAGAAATCATGAGTTATGACCGCTTAGGAGGAAATATGATCCATTTATAGGAAAAAATATGTGATATCCACTTTTTTAGGATATCACTAAAGTGCCCACACACTTAGTTCGCATGGTTAGACAAACAGTGTGCTAACTGTACATTACCCACAACCTCGGAAGACCCTCACATGGCCACCATTCATGGTTTCCAAAATAGTGCTCCAACCATGTGAGATCCACTGCCTCAAAAGTGCTGACTATGCACAGTTTGGCATCATAGTTAGGCAAACTATGCGGCTCCAGTGCGACTTCCAATTTTCCCCAAAACACCTCTGAAGTTCTCCCAACTCTCCCAACAATCACCCCTAAACATTATAACCATGAAAATAATTAATTAATGGTCACATAACAAAATAAAGGGGTTCTATGTTCTCCCCACCAATGGTCATTCCATCCTTGAAAAGTAGTAAACCCTCACCCAACTGAAATAGTTCCAGACACTGCACTTTCATTTCCTTCTCATGTTCCCAAGTCTCTTCTGGAATCTGACCATAGATCCCTAAAAGCCACACTAGATCAGTGATTTTCCCCCTAATACTATATCCTGCTTATCAACAATCCATAATGGGATATGTATCAACGAAGCCTCTGGATCTAGATCAACATGATCCCATATGATCACAAGATCAGGATGAGGCTAATACATTTTCAACTATGATACCTGGAACAAAATATGCACTGAACAGAACCATGGTGTTAGTGCCAACTGATATAAAACCTCATCGACTAATTCTAGTATATCAAAAGGGATAATTTATCTATTATATAACATACCCTACTTCTTGAAATGATGATGTCCAAGCCTTGGAGATATCCTTAAAAAGACTTGATCACCAACAGCTAACGACAATGGCATTCTACGGTGATATGCATAAAAGTTCTGAGGTCTTTGAGCTATCACCTTCCACTTCCTGATGAAGGAGATCATCTCCATTTTTTCATGGACAATTCTCGGCCCAACTAATTAGGTTTCACCTATTTACACCCAACATAGTAGAGAACTACAAGGATGCCCATACAATGCATCAAACAAAGCCAAATTTATTGAGTCCTGATAGCTGTTATTGTATGTGAACTCCACCAAGGGTATAATCTCCTCCAATGGGCCAAAAAAACCCAATACATAGTCCCAAAACAAGTCTTCCAAAGTTTTTATCATCCGATTTGATTTCCTATCTATTTGGAGATGAAACACCCAGCTCATAGACGACTGAGATCCAAGAGCATGTTGTGAGGATTTCCAAAAACAAGACATGATCCTCGGATTTGTTTCTAAAACTATTGAAACTAGTATACTATGCCTTTTTACCACTTCTCGAATGTATATTTTTGACAGATCATCCACCATATTATTTTCACGAATACGGATGAAATGGGCCAACTTTGTATGTCGATCCACTATGAACCATATGGAATCGTGTTTCTGAACCATTTTCGGAATACCTATTACAAAATATATTGCTATATGCTCCCAATTCCAAAATGGGATAGGTAAAGAATGTATGATTCCTTCTATTCTATGATGCTCTTCCTTAAGTTGCTGACAAGTTAAGCATCGCAAGACGAGCTCAACCAGCTTTCTTTTCATGCCACTCCACCAAACAATTTCCTTCAACGCCTTATCCATCTTATGTGTACTTGGATATAAAGCCTGTCCCGAATGGTTGTCAGCATGGTGGATTTATTCATGAAAATACATAGGTAATACTATCCAATCTCTAAAGAAAAAAACTAAACTTCAATCAAGTTGAATTTTTTAAATGGTCTCCCCAGCATTGAGTTTTGAACTCATAACCAGAAATTCTATATCAGATGTTTGTGCCTCTTTCAACTTTTTTTTACAAAATCAAGAACAAGAGTAGCTGAAAAGAAAACTAAACAATCACCTCAGTCTTCACATTCCATGTGAATGTACTCTAGGACCAACATCAACTACCATTCATCTAATGCATCTTTTTCCAACTCAGCAAATAAATTTCTATTCAATCCTTCCACCACTGAATTCCCTTTTCCAGGTGTATACACAATATCAATGTCAAACATAGGGAGATAATCCATCAAACGTCTTTACCTCATATTCAAATTTCAATGTGAGAAAATGTGTTTCAATTTTTTTTGTCATGTAAACATAGTGAGTTTATCACCAAAGAGATAGATTCTCCATGTTTTCAAGGCATGGACGACGGTAGCTAACTCCAAATCGTGTGTTGGGTAATTATTCTCATGCACACTCAACTGGCTTGAACCTTAAAAAACAACATGGTCTCCTTACATGAGAACACGACACAAAATTCATCCTAAAGCATCAAAGTACACCCCATACCCCTATCATAATTTTGGAAAAAACAAGATAGGTTCTGATGTAAGCCGAAAATTTAGTCCTGGAAGAACTTCTGAAATTCTTTTGTCCATTGTAATGGAGAATTTTTTGTCAGCACATTCAGTAGTGAAGATAGTATTTTGAAATCAGACAAAAAGTGTCGGTATTAACCAGATAGACCAAGAAATCTTCTTATATCAAAGACATTCTTAAGTTGTTTCCATGAGGTAATAACTTATATCTTTTCTGGATCAACAGAAATGCCTTTTTCATAAATAAAATGGCCACGAAAATGTACTTCTTGTATCCAAAAATTACACATTGATAATTTGGCATACAAATATTGAACTATCAAGATTTAAAACACTGTATCCAAATTATCTTCATTGGTAAACCTGTGTCATTGAATAAAAATATATGTAATCTATAAACAACAAAACAAAAGAATCTAGATGTCTATAAAATATCCATTTTATAAAATCCATGAAGACCACTAGTGAATTTTTTAGACCGAAAGGAATGACTATATATTCGTAGTGGACATATATTTTTTTGAATTTTGTCTATGGAATATAATCCTACTGAACTCACAATTGGTGATATATTGATTGAATTTCAATCATAGAGAACCATTGTGATCCCCTTAATTGATCAAAGAGATCATCAATGTGTGGGAATTGATATCTATTCATTATCATAACATCATTAATCTTATGACAATCTACACAAATCCAAAGAGTTCTGTCTAATTGATTCACAATCAATATCAGTTCTTCCCATGAAGACGTACTAGGTCAAATGAAACCCTTGATTTATAGTTCTTCCAACTACACATTCAATTCTCTTAAATCTATTGGTGTCATCTTATAAGACGGAAGACAAATAACAATAGTCCATGGAAGGAGATGAATCGTAAAATCCACTTCTATTATAAGTGGTAATCCTGAGAAGTTCTCAGGGAATACATCTAGAAATTGATGCAAAACTATAGGAATACTATTTTCCTTGATCTCATCCATTTATTCCAAAGTGAACAATACCAATTGGTAATAGATTGTCCCCGCCATTGGTTCCAACAAGCTCTTTTCACCTTTCTTTACTATCCTCTCTCCTCTGAAGAGATCCTCCATGTCATCCTCAGTAATAAATCTCACTATTCTCCTATAATAGTCGATGTGAGCCCTGAATTTTTTCATCCAATCCATACCAAGGATTACATCTTTTAAATCCTTGTCCAACATCGAGAAGTCCCATTTCACTTCATCTAGATCAACAGTTATAACACATGCTCTACACGCAAAGGATTGACATTGTCTTTCAGCAATATGAGTTTTTAGTTTTATAACTGTAGGCATTATTTCAAAAATTAAACATAGAAAGTCAACAACACTAGAATCAATGAAATAAAACAATGCACCAGTATCAAAAATCACGTGCATAAGGGTGTAATTTATAAGCCTCATACCCCTCACCATAGATGGTCCATCCTGGTCATCAATAACTATCTGCTCAACTTCATATAATTTCTTCATCGTTCCATTATTGACCTTGTTTCCTTACTGAGGTTTCCCTAGTTGTGGAGTCATGGTATCTCTAGAATCACCAAGGACAACTCTAATTATTTGATTAGATTGATTCTGTAGTCCTTGTACTTTCGAATTATACGATGCTTTCGATGCATGAGAAGTATCTCAATCACCTCACCATGGTGCACTATGCCAATATCCATAAGGTTTCCCCATATTCTTATAGTTATGGCATGATATATTTTGTTCTATACACTCTAACTTTATGTGGTCAAGAGAACCACATTGAAAGAATCAATCTTTTCTCTATGGTCATGGAGGAAGGATCACTGATCCCACTATGTGATTATTATTTCCACTTCCACCTTGGAAATATGTGTCCTTATTTTTCTTGTTCCAAATGGTTGATTTTCCACCATTTCCTGTAGGTATCATCATTCCCCCTCCAATCAAACTCAAGTTATCATGTTCATCCATAGTCACTTTGTTCACCTTCTCAAAATAATCCATAATACAAAGCACCAAAATATTTTATTGAATCTCCTACCATATCCTTGATTCGAATATGTGTGCCTTCAAAAATTGACTTTCCGCATCCTCTAGTGAAAAACAGACTTAATTCATGAATTTAGCCGCATAATCTGGGACTGAGTGGATCTCATATTTTAGTCTAAAGAAGTCCTTATTTTTTGGATCTTGAACATAGGAGGATAGAATTGATTGTTGAACGATTACTCAGAATCCTACCGTGTAAGGCCTTCATCCAATATAGCCTGCACAGCTAAATCCCACCACTGGCCTGAAAAATCCTTGAGAATGTATGTCTCCACCTTCACCTTGAGCTCTGATGGTGTGATAATGAAATCAATGATATAATTCATCCTATATAGACACACCTCCACCTTATCGGGTTCAACATCACCCAAGATGTTCGGGGTATTCCACTTCATGAACAGGATGGTATGATCCACATGTCTTGGTTTCTTCCTCCTGTTCCCCATATCCACAACATCAAAATATAGGAATATACTATGAACCAACTCTTGGTTCACCCATGGTTCATGTCCAACCACATTCTTCATAGCTTCTTCGAGTTTGTTTCGACGATGCCTACTGGGTGCCATTTTCTAAACAAAAAACATACTCCATCAATCTTACTCTCCAGAAATTGATGTCCTAGCATTTAAAATTATTTCACATAAACTATCACAACATTGCTTTTAAAATGATCCTTTTCCATGGTCAACCATTTCTTAAAACATTTAACATTCATTTATAAAATCAATCCATTTTCAAAATATACCAAATTTCTTGCATTCAAAATCATTCATTTGAGAACAATATCATAATTTTTAAAAAACGTGACCTTGAAAAAAATCATAAATCATTCCTCACAATGATATATGATATCCTAGTGGGATTTCATTCCTCTAAAATACATTTCATGCTCATCTCAATGGATAAACCCATGATAATGAGATTTCCAACATTCTAGAAGTGTATCGAAAACAATTATGTACCCAACACCCGTGTGATTTTATGTTTAGCAGAAAGATACATCCTTCTATGATATTCATTTCAATTTCTGAAAATACAAATCCTATCTAAGATTCCATACCAATTCATAGAAGAAATGTAATTCCAACTCAAAAACCAAGAACATAGATGACCATTTGTACCACTAAGGAAGGACCACACTGATACCATTCGTAATAGCCCGCCAATTATCATTGGCATGACAACACAATGAATCATTACATGGCCTTAAGATACATCCAAAAGTTTCCAAAGGATGTAAATAAATAATGAAGGGATTCAAATATATGTCAGGTACGATTTATCCTTTAAGAAATAAACAAATCAACCAACCAACCATAAC
Organism: Viscum album; assembly: GCA_963277665.1. Classification (NCBI taxonomy): domain Eukaryota; kingdom Viridiplantae; phylum Streptophyta; class Magnoliopsida; order Santalales; family Viscaceae; genus Viscum; species Viscum album. Next base: position 515,778,040 of record OY728145.1, read on the forward strand.
CAAACAATCACTATATGATGCATGAAAAAATGAACGAAAACTCACTAACTTCATGTATTTAAAAACAACATCAAAGTATGTAATGGTTGAAGAATAACCAAGAATCAAAGTACACAGTGGATAAATAATAAAAGAATATCACAAGTTAAAATGGCTACATGCTCCACAAGCTCCAAGATCCACGATCTCCAAACAACCCAAACATCACAATGAAGTGCTAAAACGTGGGGAATTATACCTTTTCCCCTGTACTAGAAGATAACATTTACAAAAGCACCAATGTTTTAAAGAATGGATGAGTATAAAAACCTTTAGGTTTACCCTATTACATCCCTACTCACACAACTATAACACATGAGTTATCAAAAAATATATAAAACAGTTTATATAAACCAATATACAAAAACAATTTTCAAGTGAATAAAAACTGGTTTCAAATACTGTTTGTAACCAAGATTAATCAAAACCAAATGAAACCAATTTTCTACAAGTTATTTTTTCAGAAAAATAACTAATCAATGCTCTGAAGCCCATTCTTCTTATCAGTTCGAATACCCATTTCCAAGGTTCACAACTCACCCACACTTTCATGCTTCATTTGACAATTCCATACTCATGAGCGGTCTCTCTTCTAATTATTTTGGGTCCCAAGGACATATTCCCCCGATCTAGGTTCACGTCCTTTGTACCCAAATTTTACATGTCCCTTATTATGTCCCCATCAAGAAGGAACTGACACTAACACCATATATGCCAAATATTTCCATTTCTAGAACAAACCTCATTAATAAAACTGAACTTTTATTGAAAACCATAGAACAAAAAATCTTAAAGCAACATTTCATTTCAATAAATCATTCCCTTTTAATGAAAGAAACTAATCATATTTATGTTCCATCAATACCAAAAAATACCCATTTTAAAACCCTTGTTATAAAACCATGAACCAAAGCATTCATTTAAAACCCCAATTAATCCAGATTTCCCGTCCATCACTCAAGAATGTTTCCAAAAAGTGGTCCAAAACCAAATCACAATAATTAAACAAAAATCATTCAATTTGAATGCATGTGAATCAGTTATACTATGCAGGGTTGAGAACTAATTCTCCTACATCAATGGTTTTGATTAAAACCACAATGAACAAATAAATCTCAAGAAATCTGGGTTGATTCTTCAAGAAAACACCTTAGATCTCATCTCCTAGAAATACCAAGACCAGATCTCATCATATTTGGATTCCACGCAAATAGATCTACCCATAACGAGTGTAGATCTATGAAAATTAGACACGGAGAGAAGTATATCTAAGTAGATCTAAGAAACCTATCATGAACAATGAAGAACGATGATGAAAGATCACAAACCTCAAGAATCTAGCATTGATTCCCTAAGAAAAGCCTTCAGATCACCTCCAAAATCTTTGGGAGTGGTTTTTCTACCTTAACAGAAGAGTAATCATGAGTTATGGCCACTTAACAGAAAAAACAAGCCATCTAGAGGCAAAAACATGTGAGATCCACTTTTTTAGGATCCAACTTATGTTCCCGTACAGTTAGTTCAAATGGTTAGACAAACCATGCGCTAATCATGCATTAGCCACGGCCTTAACAGACCCTCTCACAACCATGGTGGTAATTCCAACAGATAGGACACCTCCACGACCTGTTCCAGAATCTCAAAAGGGACAGTGTATCTAGGAGATAACTATCCTCACATCCAAAAATGATGATGTCAATGCCTTGGATATATCATCAAGAATATATAATCACCCACAACGAATGAGAATGGACTTCTACGGTGATCTGCATAAGATTTTTGATGACTCTGAGGCATCTCCATCCTCATTCTAATCAACTTGGTCTTCCCTATGTTTTCTGGGACAAGGATCATCCCAACTAGTGATGTTTCACCTATTTCCACCAAGCATAGTAGAGAATGACAAGGACACCCATACAATGCTTCAAACAAAGCTATTTATATCAAGGCCTGATAGATGTTATTGTATGAGAACTCCACCAATGGTATACGCTCCTCCAATGAGCCACCAAAATCCATTACACAAGTCCACAAGATGTATTTCAATGTTTTTAAATTCTGCTTGTATTTCTCATCCATCTAGGGATGATATGTCATGCCTATAGTCAACTGAGTTCCAAGAGCTTACGGTAAGGATATCTACATATGAGACGTGATCCTCGGAACTCTGTTTGAGACTATTGAAATTGTTACTCCATGCCTCTTTACCGATTCTTGGATATATATTTTTGATAGATCCTCCAGCATATGATTTCATGAATATATATTAAATAGTCCGACTTATTAATACGATCCAATATCACCCACATGGGATTGTGTCTTTGAACTGTTCGTGGAAGAATTGTAATAAAACCACCACTATCTGCTCCCATTTCCACAATGGGATTGGTAAATACAGCAACATTCTTATTGGTATCTCATTCTCTACCTTAACTTTCTTATAAGTCAAGCATCATGAGACGAGCTCGAACACCTTTATTTTAATGCAAATCCACCAAAATTGCACCTTCATCTTCTATATACATATTCTATGTACCTAGATGTACAGCCCATACTGAATGGTGGTAGGCATGAAAGAGTTGATCCTCAGAAGCCACAGGTACAACTATCTGATCTATAACTCACAAAACTAACTCCCATCATGTTTCCATCCCTTAATGGTCTATCCACCGTTGAGTTTTGAACTCAAAACCAGAAATTTTGAATCATATGTCTGTGCCTCTTTGACCATTTTCACCAAATTAAGAACAAGCATAGATGAAAAGAAAACCGCAACATCACCTCGTTATTCACATTTAATGTGCTTGTATGATCTGACTGACATAAACTGTCATTCATCTGATGCTTCTTTTTCCAACTGAGAATATAAATTTATACTAAATTAATCCGCCATAGAATTCCTTTTTCCTGGTGTATACATCAATTCAATGTCCAACATCTGGGGATACTCTATCTATCTCCTTTGTCTCAGGTTCAAATATCATAGTGGTAAAATGGGTTTCAAGATTTTTTGGTCTATAAACATAGTGAATTTATCAACAAAGAGATAGTGTCTTCAGGTTTTTAAGGCATGGGAGACTACTACTAACTCCCAATAAAGTGTTGGGTAATTATTCTCATGTATCCCCAACTGTCGTGAACCATAAGCAACCACACAGTCTCCTTGTATGAGAACAAAACCCAACCCTGATCCAGGATGCATCAAATTACACCACATAACCTTTCTATAATATTGGACAAATCAAGATAGGTTTTTATTTAATCCTAACTTCCAGTTCATGGAAAGACTTCTGACATTCCTTTGTCCATTGTAATGGAGTGTTTTTTGTCAGATCTGTCATTAGCGAAGCTAGTCATGAGAAATCATACTCACAACATCAGTAGTAACCATCTTGACCAAGAAAAATTCATATCTCAAAGAAATTATTCGGTGTTTTCTATGAGATAATAGAATCTATCTATTCAGGATAAACTAAAATGCATTTTTCCAAAATTTCATGGCCACGAAATCATACTTCCTGTATCCAAAAATCACACATTGATATTTTGGAATAAAAATGGTGTTCCCTAGATATTTGTATTATTGTTTCCAAATGCTCCTCATGGTCAACCATTTTCATTAAATACACCTAGATGTTTTCCACAAACACCACATCAAAAGAATCCATATATCTCTGAAATATTTGATTCATAAAATCCATGATGACCACTGGTGAAATCGTTAAACTGAAAGGCATGAATACATATTCGTAGTGGTAATATCTGCATCTGAGTGCTTAATTTGGAATATCCTCCATCTTAAAATTCAATTAGTGATATGTTTATTACATTTAAATCTTGTAGAATCATTGAGATCCCCCTAATTGATCAAATATATAATCAATGTGTGGAATTGGAAATCAATTCTTTATCATAACATGGTTAAGATAATGATAATCAACACACATCCGATGAGTTCCATCTACTTTCATCATGAACAAGATCAATGTTTCCCATAGATATGTACTTGGTAGACTGAACACCATGATTTCTAATTATTCCAACATCACATTCAATTCCCTTATATCTGTTGGTTCCAACATATAAGACAGAAGAGAAATAGGATTTGTCCCCAGAAGGAGATCAACTGTAAAATCCAATTCTCTTATAGGTGGTAACCATGAGATGTTCTCAGGGAATACATATAAAAATTGGTCCACAACTAAAAGAAAACTAGATTCCTTGATCTCTTCCATTGATGACAATGAAAACAATTCCAAATAATAAGAGATCATTCTCACCGTTGGTGCTAACAAGTGCTTTTCACCTTTCATTACCATTCTCTCTCCTTGGAAGAGATGCTCGATGTCGAACTCAGTTATAAAACTCAATTTTATCCAATAATTGTCAATGCATGCCTTGATAGTTTTCAACCAATCCATACCTAGGATTTCATCTTATACATCCATGTCTAACATAGAAGTCCCATTTCAGTTCATCCCCAACAAAAATTATAGCACATGCTCTAAACTCAATGGCTTGACATTATCTTTCACTGAGAGGGATTTACTATTTTAAGAAAGAAGGCATCATTTACATATTTAAAAATATAAATTCAATAGCACGAGAAGAAATGAAATAATTCAATTCAATATTATTGAAGAGCACTTACAAAATGGTAGAATTAAAATGGATCTTACCTCTCACCCTAGATGGTCCATCTATATCATCAATAAATATCTGCCCAACTCCATAAAATTTCTTCATCACTGCATTTTTCTCTTTATTTCCTTTCTAATGTTTCCCTGGTTGAGGAGTCAAGGTATTTCTTGAATCACTATGGCTAGATTTTCACTATATACGAGACTGATTCTGCTCTCATCGTCCTGTCGAAGCATGCGATGCTTGCGACACCTATGAAGTGTCATGAGCACCTTAATATGGAGCACTGTGATAATATCACTTAAGGTGCCCCATCTTCTTGTTGTTATGAAATTCTCTAGGTTGTGATGTATAATCTCTCTATATGTGGTCAAGAAAACCACATTGAAAGAAACCTACGTTTCTCTAGGGTTGTGGAGGAAGGATACCTGATCCCACCTTCTAATTCTGATTTCAACATCAACCATGTAAATAGGTGTCCCTTTTCTTCTTGTTCCCAATAGCTTAGTTCCCAACATTCCGTGTATGTGTCATCATTCCTCATCCTATTGAACCAGAGATATTATGTTCATCCACAGTCGCATTGTTCACCAACTCTGTATAATCTGTAAAACAGAGCCCCGTAAATTTTTATCGAATCTTATGCCTTACCCATGATTCGAATATGTGTGCCTTTATAGATGGACTTTCCACAACCTCAGGTGAAAAATATGCTAAATTAATGAATTTAGTTGTGTAATATGTGACTGATAGACTCTCCTATTTTAGTCTAAAGAAGGCCTTCATTTCTTGGATCTTGAACATATGAAGATAGAATGGATTGTTTAACTATTCCTCAAAATCCTTCCATGTATAGACTTGAGATCTATTTATGTGAAGATTAAATCAAAGATATGATTCATCCTATTTTACCACACCTACACTTTATTGGGTTTAGAATCACCCCAGATGTTTGGTGGATTATTCTTGATGAAATTATTGGTATGATCCACAAACCTTTGTTCATTTCTCCATTTCCTTGTATCCACAACATAAAAAGCTTGGACAACACTCTACAATAGCTCTTGGTTCACCCGTTATTCATGTACAACCACATTTTGGGATGATTCTCTAGGTTGGTTTCAATAATGCCTACCAGATGCCATTTTCTAAAACAATAAAAAACTCCATCAATATCACTCTCTAGAAACTAAGGGCTTAGAATTTCAAATTATATCACATCAACTATGAAATTTTGTTTTTTCAAAATGATCTTTTTCCATGTTGAACCATTTTTTAAAACATTTATCTTTCATTTTGAAAATAAAACCATTTTCAAAATACACAAAATATCCAATTTTCTAACTCATTCATTTGAAAACAATTTGTTCTTTACCAAAAAGTCTATCCTTGAAAAAAAATCATAAATCATTCCTCGCAAAGAGATATAGAATCCTAGTGGGAATTCATTGCTTGAAAATGAATTCCATGCTCATAACATTAGATAAACCCATGATAATGATATTTCAAACATTCAAGAACTCTATTAAAAAAAATTTCAAACCCAACAACGTAGTAACGTGATGTTTAGTATAAATAGGTTTTCTTTGTTCTTCTATGTGAAACATTTCAATGTCTGACAACCCTACTCTTATCTATGATACCAATCCAAGGAATAGATGAAAAGGAATTCCAACTGCAATACCAAGAACACTGATGACCATTTTTACCACTATGGAAGGATGATACTGATACCAATTATAATGAACCACCAATTATCATTGTCTTGAGAGCACAATGAGTCATTACATAGCCTTAACAGACTTCCCCATAATGAAAAAGGCAATAAAAATTTGCCAAGGGTTTTCAAATACAAGTAGTGGATGATTTACCCATTATGAAATATACCAATAAACCAACCAACAATAACCAAACATTTACTATATGATGCATGAAAAAATTGAAAGACAACTCAAAAACTTCATTTATCTCAAAACCACATCAAAGTATGTAACAATGGAAGAATAACTGAGTATCAAAGTACATAATAGAAAAAAGACACAAGACTCTAAGAATATCACATGACACCATGCTCTATAAGCTCCAAGCTCCACAATCTCCAAAAAACCCAAACATCATGAGGTAGTGCTAAAAATATTGGAAATGCTGCCTTTTCCCCTATCCTGTGCAATGGCATTTGAAAAATCACCAATGTTCCAAAATAGGGGTGATTATAAAGCTCAGTAGGTTTCCCCAATGACTTCCCTACTCACACCACTTATATTTAAGTGTATGAAAAAATTATATAAAATATTATACATAAAACAAATTACCAAAATTGTTTATAACCGAATAAAAACATGATCCAAAAACCATTTGAATCCAAATGAAATAAAAAAAATTGAAACCAATTTCCTACAAGATATTTTTCTATAAAAGAACAGATAAAATATTTAAAAACAATTCTTCTTGTCATTTGGCATACCCATTTTTATAGTTTACAACACACCCACGCATGCAAGTTCATTTGATAATTCCATACTCATGAGCGATCTATCATCCAATTACTATGTGTCCCAATTACACATGCCCTCGATCTAGGGTCACGTCCCTTGTACCCCTTTGGTACTTGTCCCTTATTAATTTCCCGTCAACAATAAATGCACACCAATACCCTTAATTCCAAATATTTTCATTTCCAAAACAATCCACTTGAATAAAACCAAACTTTTCTTGAAAACCGAAGCACCACATTTTCAAAGATAAATTTCATTTCAATAAAACATCACCTTTATTGAAAAAAACTAAACCCATTTATGTTCCATCAATCTAGAGAAATCCCCCTTTAAACCCCATGTTTTGAAAGCATGAACCAAAGAATTCATTTAAAGCCCCCAATTTTCCAGATTTCAAAATCATCACTCAAGAAGGTTTCCAAAAACGTTTCAACAACAAAATCGAAATCAATTCAACAATATACAGTCAATTTGTAAGTATTCCAATTAGTTATACTAACTATATTTGAGGAAAAATCCTCCAACCTCAATGGTTTTGATGAAATTTACAACGAATGAAGAACACTTAAGAAAACCGAGTTGATTCATCAAAAACATGACTTTGATCTCTTCTCCTAGAAAGACCAAGACAAAATCTAATCATATATGTAATCCACACACATATATATACCCATAAATGGGGTAGATCTAAGAAACCTAGATAAGTGGAGAAGTAAATCAATGTAGATCTAAGAAACCGATAATAAATGATGAATAATGATGACATACCTTATGAATATCGCTCTGATTCACCAAGGAAAACCTTCAGATCGCCCCAAAAACACTTGGGGGAGGTTTTACTACCTTCAAGGGAGTGTACTGACATGTTATTGCCTTGTTGGAGGAAAAAATAAACCTTTAGTGGAAAAAACGTGTGAAATCCGCTTTTTTAGGATCTCACTTAAGTGCATGCACGGTTAGTTCGCACAGTTAGACGTACCGTGCACTAACTGTGCATTAGCCACTTCCTCAGCAGACCCTCACACAACCTCCTTTCATGGTCTCACAAACCATTCTCCAACCATGTGGGAGAAACTACCTGAAGAGTTCCAACTATGCATGGTTTGGCCACACTATTAGACAAACCTTGTGCCTCTCGTGCGACTTCCAATTTTTCCCAAAAGACCTCCAATGTTATCCAAACATTCCCAACCCCACCCTTAAACATTATAACCATGAAAAGAATTATGTGTGGGTTACATACCAGAAACCAGTGGTATAACAATATATCTCTTGAAAAGTTATATATGATGTTTTTATTCATAAGTATAAAATATATGTGATATATTCATCGATCATATTAGTCTTTATTATATACATCGTTAAAAGATGACTTGGCTATAAGGGATTGAGGTGTTTCATTTCCTATGGTCGCGTGATGTTTTGGAATAAGGGAAAATATGAGAATTAATATTTTTATATGGAAGATATTAGTGGAAATATGTATAAAGATACATGTTTTTTTAGAGATGTCATTTCATATACCTTTATAGCTTGAATATAATTGAGGATTTTCTAGAATTATATCCTTTATTTAATATATGTATAGAATGGTTAATATTTATTTCCAATAGTATGATGATTTGTTGGGTCAAATTTTGTGGTTTAATGAATGGTGATTTTGTTTTGATAAGATACATACACTAAAATTGTTTAAATGTTATTTCATATGGTTTTTTTGGATGGGGATTCACAAGCTATTTAAAATAACATGAATGAATGTGAAGATAATGATATCCTTCCAAAAGTGTATTGAAATGTATCAATTTTTTTTAAATGTTATTTTATATGATAAAATATGTGGTAAAATGATAAAAGTATTTTATGATTTAGTTCAATTGGGAGATTGAAATTGATTTCCCTAATGCTGTATATATATATATTATGATTTTTTGTATTGAATGAAATTTATAATTTAGATGCATGTTAAATCAGACCATTCAAGTTGTATAAAAAATTATTAACTATTATTAATTATTATTTTTAATATTTATTTTCATATTTTATATCGTTTCATGACATAAAAAATATGAGAAGAATTGTATTCATGTATATGAAACTTGAATCAACCATTATATATATTCGCGATTTTTTACACAACACCAATGAAAGGGCAATCAAAGAGAATCCATTATTTATTATTTAACATTTTCCATGTTCTGGAAGTGGGTGTGATATTACGTTATTCTTGGATTAATATACCAAAACCTTGTTTCTCTCTTGCATCTCTTCCCTGTATATAGTGGTAATATCATACAATGCATAAAAGGATCATACATTCCAAATTTCAGATGATTTATTTATCCCATGGACACATACTGGGGTGGGATGATTATTTATTCAACTTTTGGGATCTCAATCAATCTCGTCAGTCAAAGAACATCTTGATTTGATGCAAAGTCTATTTGTTGTAATCTTTTCTAGATTTACAGCATGTTCTTCATTTCAGTAATTTACATATTTTAATATTTTATTCCATGGATATTCTTATATATAGTTTCTAATTACTTAAAATATGTATAATAAATGTTTTTGGATTTTTAAGAAACCAAACCGCTGTATTTTTAAAACAACCACAACCATAATGATGTATATAAATAGGGTAATAATTAATCAGAAAATAGTTTGTCTTTTACTTTACCAAAACATTATATATGTTTTATTAATTCAGAAAAGATTATGTTTTATAATTGTTTTGGTAACACATAGATAAAAATAAAATGAAGAGGAGAAAATAATTTATATAATTTAAATACCCTAATATTCATTCAAAATATATCTAAGAACACTTTCATTGATGTTACACCCCACACAAGGAAAACAAGTAGTGAATATGAATCATACCGTAGTGAATCAAATTTATGATTCAAAAACACTTTCATTAATTAATTATATATGAAAATTGCATGACTATAATATATAAAAAAATAAAAAGACTAATCAGTTATTTCATAGACTTATATTTCAATATAACCTTTATTTATATAGTTTTATTGAATATAAATTTGTTAGTTATAAATTATTTACATCATTAGATGTAGTTAATTTCACTTTTTTTGTACTAGATTTGTAAACGCATTGTCGAATATTGATTGCGGATTAAACTTCCATCATTTAAATGTTATTAAATATATAATAATAAATATTATATATTCCTTATGTCACATTTTCATTATGTGATATACATTAATATTGTTATGTAAAAAGGGAAATTATGATGAACCAGTTTCATTGTGATTAATGATCAAAAGGGAATAAATCAAAAAAACACGTTATATATTAATAATAAAATTATTTTAATTATAAATTATATTAAATTAATCATAATTAAATTATATTATCATTATATAATATTATTTATTAATTTATTATTTGAACATTATAACAACATTCTTGTTTTTTCTAAAATATACATGAATGGACATTTGTTTTAAATATATAATGAGTAGGATGTTACATTTATATAATAGTGATATAAAATTTTAAAAATAATTAACATGTCATAAAAATCATATATAATTATTAAAATTATTCTTATGACCATCTATTAATGTGGTTGATGAAAGATGAAATTATTCCTTTAAGGAGGAATTAATTTGAATGTTCACACGATTAACGTCTCCACTACTCAAAAAATAATATAAAATGATGTTATAAGATAATTTAAATTTCGGAATAATAATTTTTCCATAGTACAAAAAATGTTATAATATCCTTCCTTAACAATAAAATTGAGTGGTGGTAATGAAAAATGAATCACATTGCTTCATCGAGACCGTAGTATGTAGGTATAAAAGATCGACTTATTTTCATTTTGTTAGTGGGTAGAAAGGATTGAATAATGTTTGATATATTAATATAATAAAACTAAATTATATAAATAATAATATTTTATTTATATAATGTTGTCTATAAAACTATAGAAATATGGATATTAGTAAAAAAAATACAATGGACTAAAAAATTCAATTTGAGTACTTGAGATTTATCATGGAAATGTACATGGAAATGAGGGTATTATGAAAATAATTTATAAAACTGGAATAATAATTTAGGGGGTACCTATAGAAGTATAAAAAATGGGAGTTTTTTATCAGTAAATTATATGGAATATGTAATTAATGAATATCAAGAATTTATCCACTTTTATAAGTGAATAAAATTATTTTTCAATCAATAACTATTTTTTCAATAATGAAATGACATTATTCGAGGTTCAATCAGCCCAATGTTGTAAATAATTATTTTATGGTAGATATAACATTTATACATCATAAATTGTTCATTATAACACATGTTTCAAAAAAAAATCTCATTTTAGTCTTATATTAGTCACTTTTAATATTGTTATTTTTTACAATGGAACTTATTTTTTACCTAGGTAGTTTACTTTAAATATGTAAAAATAAATTATCCATTATTACAAAATTTTGATTTAATAATACAAAATATGAGATCCATTTTAGTAGTGAATATTTCCAAGTGTAAGAAAAATATTTTTAATTGTTTACCATGGAAAGCGTACATACATGTCATTAAGAAAAGTGTATTTGTATGTGTAACATTTATCTGTCATAATGAATTATGAATTTTTAGGAATTTAAAACTAAAATTATTTTATTATTAAATTTATGTGCCATTAAAACAAATCCAAAACATAATTTTATGGAAGTATTTTTTAAATAAAAATAATCACTTAAAACAATATCATTACTTTGAATCCATTACATAAGTTTATAAAATATTAGGTATACATTTTCAAAATTCAGATTGGTATTTTATAATTGTATATTTTTATACCTTTAATAAATTACAGATAATAAAAAATGTTTTTAAGTAATTAGGAAAAAATTTCATCATTTATATTAATAAACACAAAGGCCATATTAAAACTATTTTTTCGCTATTCATCTAAATATCAATTATTTTTTAAAAATATTTAAAATTCAATATAAACTATTTTTCCACGAAAAATTAAAACAATTAATTAACTGTGATGAGATAAAAACTCACAATTAATATGTATAACATATATTGAATAATTATGTATCTTTAAATAATGATATAATGTGATTTTTTTTCCAATTTTATTGATATTGGTGTACGTACTTCAGTTGGCTCTCGGATTTATCATTCTCCCACTTAAATAATTTCACCATCAAAATTTGATACATGATCACTTATAAAAAATATGTAATGGTTCATTACTTTCTACTCTATTTAATATATTCCCTCCTATAGCTGGTGGTTTCTATAAATAACATTCACCAGTCATGTTTTCTGATTCTTCCACACCTTCTCTCTGGTGTCAAAAATTTGGGAAATTTATTAATTATATGACAAGTCAGGTTCCAATTTTGATCAGGTATAATTATTTAAATCAGTTTGGAGAATAATATAATTCCTCAATAATGAATCATTGAAAAAATAATTCACTTTATAGAGGATGGGTGGCCAATCATGACAATAGGCCAAAACTTGAATTGTTTTTTGAAACATTAAAAGGAAATATGTATATATAATCTGACATAAAATTATTCAAATTTATTTTTACTATTATAAAATGAAATATCCTAAGTAGGACCCAATCCACCTGTTTACATTCATGATCATTTATGGTAATATACATGACTTTTCATTCATAGTTTTGTTATCTAATAGTATTCAGAATTAATTTCACATTTTCTATTTTATGCATTGTATGCTCTAGGCATACTAGATTCCTCTCCCCATCCTAACCCAAACATGTTAGAGTATGAAATATATTCCTAAACAATGTGTTATAAGGTTCCATGTTGATATATGAAAAGAAGACATTATTTTATTAAAATTCTATAAAGGATATATTTGGATCTCACATACCGTGAAAGGAAATAGAGAATGTCCTTATGATTTCATTAAATTTATAATGTAAGAACTATAATTTTTTCATATATTAGTTTTTATTATTATATTCCTATTTTCATATGTAAGAAATGAAATTTTTGATATTTAAAGTCTTGGTGAGCCTATAAATAATTTGTCAAATATATTAATTATATTATATATCACACATACTCAGTTTCCCTAAAAGGCTAAGAACATCTAAATTGAGGGTTAGTTTGGAATTCTGCATCCTCTATTGAGTTCAGAGAAACTAACATACCCATGGAGTGACATAAAAAATTTTGTTAACAGGATTTTGGTTAAAATTCATCATGGGTGAAAATAATAAATTTAGTAACTATATTTATTTTATTATATAACATATTGTCCAAAATTATTTCTATATGTAAACACACTTATGAAATTTTATCATGGTTTACTATATAATCCCAATAATCAATGGATAATAATAGAATGTATTTGCAGATGACATGGGTTCAGATCTGATCAAGGATCAGTGTACTAACAGAACATGTGGATCTTGACAGTGATGGCAATGTGTGATTGTTCTTCACATTCAATTTATCATTATCAAAGATGGAAGTACATGAATTTTAACTTCTCACTATTTTATTATTCATATGATGAATTTTAATCAATCAATAATATAATTGATTCATGGTTTGATCGTATGGAGGGTTTGAGGTTAATTTAGGAGGATTTTTTTGTAATTTTTTATATTTTGGGATTTTATTTCGTCATTATAATTTAAATAGATCGACGAAAAGAAGAACAAGTTTGACCTTCTTTCATCTTTTATTTTTTATTGATTTTCTAGCACTATTCATTGTAGATCCATCATAAGTGTCTTTTTTATCTTTTGGTTTGAAAAATAATGGATAATCAATCGATGAGAAATATTTTTTTGGGACAAATATATTGATATCATTGATATGGGGTCATGTTGATGTCGTCATCACTATAAAAAAGGATGAAGATGGATTTAGGGAAATATTTGATAGTACAAATTCAATAGGGGTGTGATACAGTGATAACTTCCAATAATAAACATTTCTCATGTGTGTTTTAGGTTGGATTCTAGTGAGCGGTGACAACAAGCCATGGTCATACTAGATCGGCAATCAATAGGTGATATTTTCAGTATAAATAGGGTAAATGGGGAAACAAAATATACAGAGGGAGAACCCAAGGGTTTTGTGACATCCTACTTTACCTTTCTTGTATTCTTTATATAAAAGTTGTTTGGGATCCTTATGTGGTGCTAGGGTTTTCAAGATACGATATATGTCTTATCACATATAAAAGATACCTGGTGATACGATGTGTACCTCAGAGGGTACATGGACCTATATAGGAGTACTCATCTCAGACACATCGCATAAAAAGACACTCAAATATTCATTAAATGTGTACATAGAATGAGTTATGTACTTGTACATGGAAATAGACACATTCATGGGACATGATACATGGGTATGACACAGTGCCGAAGGGACATGTCGTGTACTAGAAGTAAATTCCCTGTAATCCTTCAAATATGTCTTAGAATTATTTTCCTATATAACATGGACATGTTTTCATAAGGTACGTTCCCTTGATTGTTTTTATTAAGGGTTTAGTATAGATTCACTTATTAATCTTTGGATGGTGATCGATAATGAAAAACATTAACATTTCATAGATTTGTGCAAATTATTTCTTGAGATCCAAACTGATATCCTTTATCATCATCATTTCTTTAGGTGGGTTTCATTGTATTGTCATGACCAATATAGTTCTGCACTTGATCCCATTCTACGAAGGTAAATCTGGAATGGGTTGTGGTATATCCCTGGACATAGGTGAGACAACCATCTATGGATTATTATATTCGTACATCTGGCATGAACTTATTAGGGTGAGACTCGATGATCATGAAATCATGAAGGGATTCCATCAATGCAACATTACCTAGGGAGTGTGTTATCCTAGAATAAATCTATTTGGGAAAAATTGTGCTTGAATCCTAGGATATAAATATCGTTTTTAATATACATTGATACTATATGTCTACTCTGGTTATATGTGGATGTTCATGTTATATATAAAGTTGACATATAACTATAACGAGAAGAAAATCATTATTGATAGTAAATGAATAGTGATTTATGGGTGTCCTCCAAGGAATTTCTATACTAACCTCAGAATGGGATTATCCAACATGTGTCACATCGAATGGAGATGATCGAGCTTTTGATTGAGTCCTAATGTGACCAAGAATAGGTGGATCATATTGACCTAGACAAAAATAGGTGTGTTACTATGGTTAAATTAATAGTTATACTCATCTATATTATAAATTGGAATTGGTCTCAATTTTATAATGGTTGGAATTTATTTGGACTTTTTTCTTTCCAATACATGTTTTCATACTTTAATGGTGGGATTTTAGATGTATGCATGCATGAAAATCATTTTCGTTACATTTGACCATTTTATGCTCTTAGATATGATTGTCTGTGTATATATAAATTAGGAAAATTCCTCCCATGTCTATGATATATCTACTCGAAACTAGTCACCAAACCAAGGGCTACTAGATGTGCTCTTCGGTTAGTCAATATATGAGACTCGCATTGAAAAATCATGGTAGACCGGTGTCATACCTGTAAGTTCTACCACATGACCACAATATGTGATATTTGTTTGGGGAAGAGTGTAAAGTGTTTTTTAATTCAGATATTAGCCTAGAGACCATAAAGATAGTGAAATGGTATATGTATTCATATACTAGGACATTGATATCCTTATTCTTATATCAGTACATGTAGAGACTGGATATAGGTAAAACATTGGAACATTCATCTTATTGGAATGGGTTGTGGATGTCATGTCCCTATTCAGTAATTGCTTGAGATATACACATTAACCATAGAAAATATTACCTATTTAAATATTCCTACATGATGTTTTTCAGAAAGAATTTAGAATCAGGATCGTGAGGATGAACCCTTGTGTCATAAGGATTTGACACATGTGCATGATCAGGAGGTGTTTCCTCCTAGAGGTTCAATATTCTTACTACCACCCTCAATGAATCAGGTGGAACCTAAAATACCATCTGATGAGGGTCATAGCTTGAGTTCACTTCATGAGATTCAACAATAGTGACTACTTATGTTATGAGGTTACCCCAACCCCTAGAAGGATATGGATCGACTTGAGGTGGTGTTTCAAATATTCTACCTTTTCAAGAAACCTATAGACCAGATGTTGCTCCTATAATAACATCATCTTAATGGATATATAGGATAATAGAAGGGTTTAGTGAATTATTCATTTGTTGATCCAACCCTTTCATGTTTAATGTTTTATATCCTCTTCAGATGGGAGTTATGTGAATCTATTTTGATGGTCTTTTAATCGTAAATGTTCTACTTATTTAAAAGGGTAGTATAAATTTTGCTAAGTATTAATTGAGGTTAACCAATATCTCATATTAATTGATGGAGATGATGCATGATATGTTAATTTTGGATCATTCTTCTAAGAGAGGACCATGTAGAGAAATATGAGACATTGTGATAACACTATGAACTGCAATCTATTATTTGGTGATAGATCATGATTTTGGGGTCGAGATTCTCTTGGATGAGTAGATGTAGATAGATAGTGATGATACTCAGAATATAGTATCTGTTAGAGTTGGTGTCCTGAGATCCAACTGTTTGTACTTTGATTACGGGAATGTACACTTATTATATAGTGCTCATTGTTCTGCATGACTATAATATAATAATGTCCTGGAATATTTATTGCATTAATAAGGTTACGACAGATCAATTCTATGATAATAACCTTAAAATTCCAAAACAATATTATTAAATAAATTTATATGGTTTGATGAAATAATATAATAGGAAATATAAGTATAAAGACTGCTGTGTGAAAATACTCGTAATAGGATGAGACTCTCTCTTAGGGAGTTCTCACATGGTAATATCCAAAATGGGAGAATATGAGAATAGACCCTCGAGTAGTAATTTTGTATGTCTTCATGTCTTCAGACATTACTATCTACGATTGTGTGTAATGGTCCTTAGACTGGAATATTATCATTATCCCATGCCATGAATCATGTAGTTATATTTCCTGATGAAAACCGTCACGAAGACAGTTGGTGGGATGTAGGGTACGTTGGGTGTGTCACGAAGGACATGTTGTTAATGGATAAGTTGAGGAAGGATTTGAACATTTCATAGTTATGGAAGTAGATATCTCAGGACCTTTGATTGAAATAGAACTGTCACCCAAATTCCATGGACATGGTGTAACGACGAGTTTATTTCTGGAATTCAAAGAATGACTGATCAAGCATATAGTTTTATGACACTACCATGAAACCTGTTTGATGAGATGTTGAGAAAAAGGGATCAAATTACACAGTAAGCATTCATATGAGTTGAAACGTCAATGTGGCATCAACTTATTTCTCTTGGGTGCCTTGACCTGTTGCTAGACAACAATCTTGGACTTTAAGAAAGTGTATTCAAGTATCTCAAGTAGAATAATGATTATTCTCTTACATGGTTTAATAATTATTCAAGGAAGCCTAAATTGTTTTAATATTATAGGAATAATAAAATGAAAAAATGTACAAGTCATGTATTAATGATTACATGACGTGTAGTTCTCATTTTGGAATGGAAATGAAAAACAAGTACATGCCATGTATTAATGATTACACACCATGTAGTTTTTCCATTGGGGTTTTGAGGATATAATATTATTTTATCAAATGATATTTTTTATAATCAGTGTGGCCGCATGTCAAGGAATTAATCACTCAACATGGGGGTTTTCAATCAGAGTTAATGAAATAAATAAAACATGTAATGTGTTTATTTATTGTCATAAACCTATAACCTCAAACCCAATTATAAATATCCTCACAACCCCATCAATATTCCCCAATCTTTGTGTACAACAATTCTGGATAATTCTCTCAAGACCGAAAGAATTTCTTCATCCAAAAATGCTCTCAAGACTTAGAGAGATCCTCCTCCATCGGATCAACGTGATCTAAGGCGGACAACACAATCAAAGGTTTCTCCATGCTAGCACCTGAAGACTTCTTTTGGTGATATCCAGAGATACATGGATCATGTGTGGATCACCTATAGAGGAAGTATACACATGGCTTCTATGATGCAACAAAGAAACACATCATAACGTGATCATAAATATCAATGATGAAAGAACATCGTAAAAGGTACATCTTGTCAATTAATTAAATTAATTATAATCAAACTATGACGATCCTCATTTGTGGTTTTAAGACTATTCTTCTTCTTTATATATTTCTATGATTTGATTCGTAGAGTTTGGCATTTATCATTGTATTGATCCCAGATTGAACTTTGCTAATGACAAAAAGACAAGTGGGCACAACCACCCATGAGCTTCTACTGCGCCCGGAACCTGCAAATGGTATTAGAGGAGGTTACAACGTAGATTATTGTTATTTGATTTTTGTTTGATAATTTATTCATTTATATTTGATTCAATTGATGATAAATAGTTCTATAAATCTAAATGAATGAGATTTGTTCTTCCTCCTATGTTTCTCGATTCACATCACAGAAACGACCGTTTAATTTTAATTTTGATTAAAGTCAAAATGAGGAACTCATCCAGAGGAGCACCTCTTTCTGTCTATAAAACACAATAAAACACGGCATGAATTGAGAACTATAGTCCATGTACTCAGGTTCAATGAACCGATACTGGTCCGCCAAACCACGCCGTGTGAATTGAGTATACCTAAGTATATATTACACTACGTTGACCAGCAATGAATGGCGCGTGGAAATTAGAATACAAGGATTGTATGTTGAATCAACATGTCGTGTAGTCCGATCCAACCCAGGTAAAATCGTGTACAAGGAGAATCCATGTACTGCATATATGAGATTGCCATGTTGGTAACCACGTAACAAGGAAGTACAAGCGGTGTTAGATTAATCTACATGCTGTGTAATCCAAAATATCCTTAGTACAGAGAACACACCAAAGGCCCTGATGTGTACTTAGGATAAAGGGTGAAAATAAATACACACCGTTTAATATATCCTACAAGCAGTGTACTTTCTAGAAATATAATTTCAATAGGTTTCCTCCAATGTAAAAAGACCCGTACAAAGAATATGGATGAGAAGTATCTCAAGGAAATTAGGAAACGAATTTAAGAAAAATAATTAATTAATTATAAGATCATAATTAATTTATTTCAAGCTTGACTTATATTGAATCATAGAACAATTAAAATAATTTTAATACTAAATATGTTTAAATGTTATCACATGCTATGGATGATCATGATCTAGACCAAAGATACTTTTTGTTTGTATGGTTTCATATAAATTTATTTAATTTAAATTCATTGTCCTGCGAGCCTTATTCCAATAATATGTAGGGCCTGCATTTCCATGGATTCTTTAATATACACCCCATGTAATGGAGGACCTCCCAAGCCAGAGGAGATGGTTGAAAATCCAAATCTGTGGTGAAACCAAGCCAAGAAGATACAAAGGTTGATAGGTGGGAGCTGTAAAGCACGAACCATTAGGTTCAAGGTGTTTTTCCCACGGTCAGGGTTAGCTTATCAAAATCACTAGATAATCTAATCAATATAATATAATGATCATTCCATGTTATTTTATTTCTATCTGATTACATGGTTTATTTATTATGGATGTGTCATTGTGACCACATAATTAACAAATTAAACAAGAATTCAAAGATGGAATAAAGTAAAAACTGGACTATGGGTAAACATTCTCATAACATGGTTAATCACTTAGGCAAGAATCACTTAATATTAACAAGAATGTGATAATACAAAACTATGTATAAAGAATAAAATCCCTCAAATATGATATTAAGTCAGAACAAGCCCTCGGTTACTTGATTAAGGGAAAGACTCAATAAAACTAGGTGTTTGACCAACCCTTCTTGGGACACTTACTTTTATAAAGTAATCTATTATGAAAATTTCAGGTTGAATGAAACATTCTACATCAAGGGGTGTAGCCCTTGCTTGACTTGTTGTAAAATGGATGTATTTTTTGAGGAAATCAATGTCAAGATTTCAGGATTGAGGAGTCCACTCAAAAGATCATGGAACTGTAAGATCACAGTTGGCAAAGACCCGCATACCTAAATACCTTCTAATTGGATGACCAACCCTTGTTGGGGTTATGCGAAGAGGAATATGGATCCTTGCCACTAGAATGTCATGGAAACTGGAGATTACATGTTTAATAGTGAGGTCCATTGGGACTTGATAAAATAGTGGGAGACTTAGTACTGATAAATATTCTATTTAAATTTGTAGAATCAATATTACAAACTCATCAACCACATTTCCTATGTGATCAATTCTGGATAAATACAATATACTCAATGGTAGTAACTTTCAAGAATGGTTTAGGCACCTTCGGGTTATCCTATGCCATGAACGAATGTTTTATGTGATGGAGTGCTCACTTCCTGATTCACCTTCCCAAGGGGCGAGTGATGAAGATTTCCTAGTCTATGATCAACATTTGGGCGATGCACTCAACGTTCAATGTTTGATGCTGTCATTAATGTCTAGTGAGCTCATGATGTCTCATTAAGACATGGGTGCCTATAGAATGCTCGGGCACCTCTATGGTCTATACTAGGAAAGATAAGGAGATAAAATGTTTGAGATATGCAAAGCTCCATTTCAAAACAAGTTTGGAGAGGGTGCCCTAGCTGGGCCTCATGTAGTCAAGCTCATTGGCTACATTGAGCACTTAGAGGTTGTGGGTTTTAAACTCCCCAAATAACATGGTACTAATCTCATACTTGCATCACTCCCCCATAGCTTCTGTAACTTTGTTGTAAATTTTATCATGAAAAACATTGAGAAGTCACTATCTGATCTTCTTATCCTTATTCTCCAAGTGGACAATGATATAAAGTGTGAAAATCCTTCTATCCTTATGGCGAATAAAAGGAAACGAAAGGTAAAGAGATTTCTGCCCCAATCTCTTTCAAGTCCTTACAAGAAAAGGAAGATCAAAGGAGAGTCAAGAGAATAGGAGGCCATTTGATTCATATGTTGCAAGAAAGGCCACTGGAAGAAAAACTGTACCCAACCAAGGAAGTAAGGGGAAGCTTCATGTGTGTTTTTATCGAATGCAATCTATATATTTCTACCAATTGAGTATTAGATACTACTTTTGGTGCTCACAACTCTATCCAAATATAGGAACCAAGTAGATTTATAATGATTGGCCGAGGTGAGGTGGATCTGCGAGCAGCCAACGAAGCCAGACACGCTCTTGTAGCTGTCAGAGGCTACAACCTCACATTGCCAACTGGAATGGTCTTTGTGTTAAAGGATTTTTATTATGTGCCTTCGGTTACTAAAACAACTATTCCAGTATCTATATTATATATGGATGGATTCATCTTGATGTTTGGAAATTAATGTTGGTACTTGTATAAAGATAACATTTGTTTTGGTAGGGCACATTTATATAATGGCCTTTATGTGTCAGACTACACAAAACAAGTAATGGAAATCGATGACAAAGTTAATTCACATGACCCATACCACACCCAACTTTGGAATCACTATATAGGTGATGTCAATGAGAAACTTTTGACAAAATTACATGAAGATGGTTATTTAGAATATTTTGAACTAAAAACACTTGGTGTATGTCATGCATGTCTACAAGGAAAAATGACCGAAGCCCCATTTTGTGGGAATGGTGAAAGGGATAAAGTGATTCTAGAATTTGTTCACATAGATCTGTGTGGACCATTTCTAGTTGAATCAAGGTGTGGGTTCTTGTACTTCATGTCTTTTACTGATGATTTTAGTATATATGGATATATTTACTTAATAATGTATAAGTCATATTCTTTTGATGGGTTCAAAGAATACAATAATGAAGTTGAGAACCATCTTGGTAAGAAGATTATAAAACATCACTTAGACAAAGGAGGATAATATCTTAATCAGTACTTCATTTATTTATTACATGATTTTGGGATTCTATCTCAACTAACTCCTCCTTACACGCCTTAGTGGAATGGTGTATGTGAAAGGAGGAACTACACCCTGTTGGACATGGTGAGATCAATGATGAGTCATGCGAGTCTTCCATTATTTTCATGGGGATATTTTTGACGCTCCCATCCATCACAGAGACCAAAGATTGACTAAGGAGAGTACTTCAAGCAAAGTATAAGGAATAATCATAAAAAAGGTGCTAAGGCAATAAGGCGCGCATGTATACCTTCACGCTAGCCTTGGGCACCCAGGTCAATTATACGCGAGACATGTGGTGCGCAATTGACTTGCGCGCCCTAAGTCAAATTTGGCCCAAGCCTCAGGTAGCTTATAAATAACCCTTGTGGCCCCCCCATTTGGAAGGATGAAAAATCAAAAAGTTATATTTTATCTCTAGGTGGCCTAGTCTCTGCTTGATGTCTTCCGAACACTTCTAAGGTAATTTAAAACCTAGAATGGAATATCTAAAGAAGGGGAACAAGGCCTTAGTGTTGAAATTCATCAACACTTGCATGCCTAAGTGTCTAACCCTTAAAGGTAATGGACACACTTGTGGAAACCTTATCCCATCAAAAAAACTGGCGCGCCACTATTTTGGAAGCCTTTTGGGATAATGCAAAGGGCTTGAGCCAGGTCTCACCCATGTATTACCCTATCGGTTAACCGTCGCCAAAGTACACCCACGTCACACAAGTATACATGCGCGACCAAGATTTTTACACCCAAACATGACTTGCACGCCTGCTTCTTTTTGGGTGCCTCTTCTACCTAGTCAACCATTTTCTTAAAATCCACCTCTTCTCTTAAATATTTAGCTGTCAAAACCCTCTCCAAAGCCATTTATGGCATGGTTCCTTTGTTGGATTCCTAATCTAAAAGGAATTATGTGGAACATCTCCCAAAACCTCAATATTTACATAACTTTATGTCACTAAGGTTAGAGATTTCATTTCATTTCAACCTCATCCTTTAAGATGAGATGATCTTTAATCTCAGAATCTTTTTTAGGAGTAAGCCACAAGTTCCCTAATCTGGGCATCTTCCTTATGAGCAATCCCCAAGTTCCCTAATCTGGGCATCCTCCTTAGGAGTAAGCCCCATGTTCCCAAATCTTGGCATCCTCCTTAGGATTAGCCCCAAGTTCCCTAATCTGGGCATCCTCCTTAGGAGTAAGCCCCGAGTTCCCTAATCTGGGCATCCTCCTTAGGAGTAATCCCCAAGATCCCTAATCTCGGCATCCTCCTAAGGAGTAAGCCCCAAGTTCCCTAATCTGGGCCTCCTTTTCAAGAGTAAGCCTCAAACATAATGTATTTTGACTTGGGATTACTTTTTAGGAATAAAACCCAATCATAAGTCCCCCCATAATTTGGGTATCCTCGTCAGGAGTAATCTCAATGTTTGAGTATACAAATCTCCATAAAGCACGAATATTTTTATGGACCTTTCTCCTGGGCTTCTTTCTTAAACTATGGCGTGATCTTCTATTACTAAGGCAATCACACATACAGAAGCCCCATATCATTCCTTGTGACCACATCCTTCATGAAAAAAATCATCAGGTTTACCAATACCTCTTGTTTATCACACCAAGCATGTCTCAAGTGATCTTAGAGTGTAAAATTAACCATGAAACATACCTTTGGGATGTAAATCATATGTAAGCCCCACATTTCGCAATCGAACTACATTGACTTTGATATCTTCCTTAAAAGTAGAGTACGTATGAATCCATTCTACGGTTCAATGTAGAGACCCGAAGCCTGATGTACATTGACATTACATTACTTTTGCGGAATACTTAGTACATAACAAAAACACACACACAAGGATCGTAATAGTTTAGTGTCTTTGGAAACTCGGAATATAATCTTCTAATCGTGGTGAAAGATCTTCAAAATCTCCCATAAAGATCTTCCTTTTTTTTACCTAAAACCTTTCTTTATATCCTGGGGAAAATAAAACATAAAAGGGTGAGCTCAAATGCTCAGTAAGGGTATACAAAATAAATAAAAATCATATCATATCTTTTTGAAAATCATAACCTGCAAAAGAGATCATAATATCTTAACACGGAACAAATCATAGAAGTGAAAATGGGATCACCATAATCATAACATGAAACTTGAAACTTTGTGGCATGCACACATAATCATGGAAAATCATTTCTTGTTAGTCATGACTCATTGCCAAGACTATCTTAGTGGACAAAGTCCCTTTCTGAATCGAGTAACCCTTGTTTCAATCCTGTTTCACTGAACCGGTATAACCTACCGTTCCAGCCCTGTCTATCTCATGAGATATAAAATCTTTACCCAATGCATTGGAGGGAGATATAGGTCCCACCCATCTCATAATGATACCATTCTTATGTGTGCCACAAAATCATAAATCATACATCATAGCATAACCCATGAAATAAAATGGGATTCTTAAACATCATGCCATCATAACATAATCCATAAACAATTGATATCAGTTCATCATAAGAAAATTGAATCCATTTAAATCATATAGAAATTTTACTTGAAACATACACATATGAAATAATGTCATCTTAGATGTAAAATAGTTTTGACAAAACACTTCAAATGAATTCTTGAGGAAAATATCCTTTCTTCTTTAAAATCATGTTCTTTTCACAAAATTCCATGCAATTTTAAAAGATAAGGGTTTTATTAAAAATAATCATGCAATCTTGTAGAGGAAGCTTCTTGAAAATGAGGCGTTATGAAACCGTAAAAATCCGTTCACGCCGTATAAGATAAAAATAACATTCTCCTCGTACTTTTGTCGGAAAAGTCAAAAAGTACCTTGTACGAAAAAAATGACAAAAGATTCCTTTCATATTCTTTACTAAAAATTCACCGAAGGGTAAAATTGGATTTAAACTAGTGTAAGTGGATGGAAACAATATTACATATTGATGGAACATGGATGTGGATGATAAAATACACCCCAATAAATACTTACGAATAAACAATCTCGGATAAAAATGAGATTGTGATATTTCCCTTACCTTATGTCCGACTTGCTTTGTAAGTGTCCGAACCTCCTGTATAATGATTTAAATCATGTTATTGACTTATTCCAGAATCATACATATTGATATGATATCATATATGGTCATATTATTAGCTTCTTGTTAGTAATATTTCATTGTTACTTGTTACTCGGGTCTTTATAACTTTTTGTTCTTATGTGTGTTTTGTTGAATAAATTCTTATTCTTATCTTTAGGTTATAGATAATTCATTTCCAGAATGGTATTAGTGTAGTATATACCATATTCATTCATTCAATTCATTTATATAATCATTATGAAATGAAGATCATGTAGAACGAGTCGCATCACATCGTGGAGACGGTATTCCGTACGTACGCACGAGTGATGATATCGTTCCTATGATCGTGGAATTGTATTGGAGTATATATATATATTGTTTCAGTATCAATATTACTTAATAATAATCATATATAGTTACTCATTACACCATTATACCCATCCTTGTAAGGTGATGGTGGAAAATAGATTACACCACGGCGTGGAGACGGTATTCCGTTCGTACGCACGCGCGGTGATTTCATTTTTCCGTAGGATGGATAGAAGGTGAATTAGGGTTGTTTCATATTTATAATAACATATCCGTATTTAAGTAATACTGATGTTATTACTTTATCATGAAACAACTAAAGAAGAAGAAGTTGAAGAAGAAAGAAATTGAAAAGATCGGTAATGGTTATTACCTCGTCGTTGAAACGCCTCTTTGAATCCTCCACTTAGGGAACTACGATTGGTCTTTGAAGAAGACCAGGACCTCTAGGATTATTCTAGGGAAGTGGAGAAGTGATTTTGTCAGAGTTTGGACGAGCTTGAGTGCTCAAATTGGTGTGAGGAGGAAGGGGGAGGAGGTGCCCTTTTATTAGGGAGGAGAGGGGCACCTTAGGAATATCTCAAAATATTATTTTATATTAAAGTCAAAATCGGTTTATAATGGTTCCAAAGGGTCTTATTTAGAAGATAAAGTGGGGATGGGTCGAAATCCTATCAACCAATAGGATTTAGACAAGTTTAGGTTAATATTTTAACCTTATCAATTAGATTTAACTCTAAGTTAAATAATTTAACTTTTACCGTGTCTTTTTTTTTCTTTCACTATATGGTTAATACACTTACTATAACATGCCAAACGAACCCCAAATTGTATATTATTAATAAATATATCCTTATCTAAGTCATTTGGCCGAACCTTAGATTTTTAGGAATAAAATAACAATTAATAATATAATATTTGATTTAAAAACTATTTTGTGTCAATTTTGACACTATTAGATATATGATTTTTGTGAAAGTCATAACAGAATTATATGTTCTAAAGAAGTTGATTAAATCAACACTAATATATCATAGTAACCTATAAAATTAGTTTAAGTCATAAAAAGTCTCAAATTACATTCATTTGAGCATTTATAACATCAATTATGTTAATATTTCCTTAAAAGGGTAATTACTGCATCATCGTTGTGTCATAAATAAATTAATTTATTTAAAGTCTAAAAATTATAAATAAAATATAATTATGTAGGAAATATTTTTATCTTTCTAATGAATATTTATAGTCGAATTTATCTTATGTATAACCCCATATTAAAAATGTTTTAGTTATTAACCTTTGATTTTAACTATTTTAACTATTCATTAAATAATATAATATTAAATGTCATAATCTAATCCAAGTGGACCTAAATGGTCATATTATATTCATAAGGTTGTTTTTGGTCGAATTAAACTTATCCAATAGAATTAGGACATGTGTTAGGGTAATAGTAATATCATATTTACCCTTAGTTACCATATTTACTATTAACCGTGGTAAAAAAAAGTAAAAAGTCACTATTCACCAAAAATTATTTTCATCTCATTGAACCACATTTTACTTACTGAAATCAACCGTGTCTCTCGGATTTTTGAAATTCCATTCACAGAAGCGGTAAAATTAAGATTTATGAAGAAATTAATTTTTTTAACTACCACTTAGTAGTTTCACTATTCATCAAAAATTGTTGTTTTTCAGAATGATGCCAAAATTTCATCCTAAGCTATATTTCATATTCCGAATTCAAAAATGAAGTCTATTTTACCAAATTCATATCATAGAATTTGCATTAATTAATTTTATAATTAAATCCCGCTGTTAAAACAAATAGCGTGTTTTTAAGAAAGAATATCTATCAAAAGATTGACACTTGATTATGTCTGGTTTAAATGTGAAATTACATCAATGACCAACATTGTATTAAATTGTAAAAATATATTCTAAATATACTTTAAAACCACTCAAATTAATAATTTATCACTATTAATTATTTCGATTAAAAAAGTTGTTTTTAATTATAATTTAGTAATTTTCACTATTCATCAGAATATGAATGTTATCCGAAAAGTACCAAAATTTCACCTTAGGCTAAATTCGATACTCCGAATCCAAAAATGAAGTTCATTTTGAAAAATAAGATTTACAGAATTTAAAAAAGTGGTTATTACTATTCATAACGGCTAGTTTTAATAACATTTTAATAGCATATCGCTGTTTAGTGAAACTCGTTATTGCGTACTACACACGCTATCGAGGAAGTTCGTGATTGCGTGTAATGCAAGGCAAGTCAAGGATGCGTGTTTTGCAAGCTCCTTTTGGTGTAGCGTACAACACAAGACATTAATAAAATTAAAAAGAATATTTTTTATAAAATATTGGGCTGTTACATTCTACCCCCCTCAAAATGAATTTCGCCCTCGAAATTCGTCGGGGTTATAAATGGTTTACTATTTGAAAGTTTCTTTAATAGAAACCCACATCGTAAAAAGGAATATCAAAACCAATCTTTAAAAACAAAAGTATGAAACGTAACGGTTACCCAAATAAACTAATCATTGGGTTTCCACATAGGTGAAAATAT
The DNA here is from genome assembly GCA_963277665.1 of Viscum album. Lineage (NCBI taxonomy): Eukaryota > Viridiplantae > Streptophyta > Magnoliopsida > Santalales > Viscaceae > Viscum > Viscum album. The sequence goes on from OY728145.1 coordinate 515,806,185, forward strand.
GGATATGGAAGAGAAATCTAACCATCATGTTCTGATGGAGAGTGGTAGAGAACATGGATATGGAAAAGCCAATAATCACAAATCCATAAATTTGTGACGATCTAAGGTACCATCCGATTCATCATGTATAAGATCACTAGGACAACATTTTTGGTTTTCAAGATCATTTCCCTAAAGTTGAAAATTTGATTTGGAATAAATACTTTCTTTATTTTGGTACAATCTCACTATTGTTCATGCCTAGAACAATTTCCACTTCATCTCTTAAATAAATGAAGTTGAATTTGTTATTCGTGAAGTGTTAGCAGATCATGTGATAGAATGACGGGTCATTCCATCTGTCTCAAACAAAAGGTTAGCAAAAATTATATACATAAGTCGATCTATAGTGAGATTAATCATATATAGTTCCTAAAATGGACTTATACTTCATATATCATACTGCTTAATATAATAAAACTAGTTTCTACTAAACAGGGACTTCCTGTAGGCCAGTGGTAGGCGATAAAGGCCAGTCGCACTTCGGTTGTGGGTTCGATTCCCACAGCCTTGTCCGAAGCGATGGGCTGTCGCCCGTCCTGCAGGTTGTCCTTTTTCTAAAACTATATTACTATAACATCCCATAAATAATATCGAAAAAACTTCTATCCTTAAACAATACTAACTTATGTCCAACATAATCCATTCCAATCTTTAGTCCTATCCATAATACTGCAGTCCATTCTCATAACATAGTGAAAACGATTACCAGAGATTTAATACCATCGTTGATCCCCATATATCATAAGATGTATCTTGTTGGACACATTCCAAACATTCAAAGGCCTTAATCTTGTACTCTCTTGAATACCCATTGAACCTTAGTGAAAACTTGAATGCAGTTAAAAGTTAACACTTTCCACATACCAAAATCCTAAAAATTCTATATACTCAGACCATGATATCACTTAGTCCTTATATCAATCATGAGCTCATGAATACTGTTAAACATTTCCTTTTCTCGTTTTCCCTTCATTATGCGCATAATAACTCAATCACTTTGAATACCACATTAGACCAATACATAAATATTCCAATATTCCATGATACAACATTATTTTGGAATCCCATTACATAAAAACTTAATCATTCCACCACATCGTTGTCATATTCAACATTGCCAATAGTGATCGCATGTGACTTCCCTTTGTCCTTTGCCTTAAGCGGTTGCTCATGTCGATCATAACTAACCCTTGGATTAGGGCATTTATTGGCATAATGTCCCATCTCCTTGCACTTCAAGCATTGAAGTGTTGGTTGTGCGTTCTCTGCAGTGTTTGCTTTATTCACTTCATTAGAATCCCTTTTTCCATTACTTCGACACTCAGCTGCTCGATGACCTTCTTTTCCACACTGAAAACATTTTCTATTTCCTTTAAGACAATCTCCACCATGCTTCTTTCCACACTTTGTGAATAAGGAAACATTCATCTTCTTTTCACCATTATTCTGAGATTTCTCCTTGAACTCCATCTTTCGTTTCTTGTCAAAACCATGAGATGGATATGTAACACCAACTTCCATTTCTACCTTGATAGCACAACGCACAATTTCTTCATAGCTACTGAAGTCTCTTATAGCTAATGCCCTTCGAAGACTTGGTTTTAAGCCACTGAAAAATCGATCAACTTTACTTTCAGGTTGGATGATAATGCCAGATGCATACCTTGCAAGTCTTGTAAAATTCGCTTCGTATATACCAACAGATTCATCATCCTTTTGCTTTAGTTCAAGAAACTCCTTCTCCATCTTCGTTCGAAGAATACGAGGGAAGTACTTACTGAAAAACAAGTTCTTGAACTCGTCCCATTCCATGGAATCAATTTCATCTCTTTTCCTCGTATTCTTGATAAGATTCCACCATTGATCAGCTTCACCTTCCAAACGATATACTGCTAAGATGACTTTATCATGTTCAGAACATTGAAGAACTGAAAATATCTTTTCAGTAGTACTAATCCATTGTTCAACAACTAATGGATCAGTAGACCCACTGAAAGAAGGCGGACGCTGCCTCATGAAGGATTCAACAGAATGTTGCTCCTTCCTTTGCTCGTTTGGAAGTCCTGCATGATTCATAGCTTGAGAAAGTTGTGTGAGCATGGCTACAAGATTTTGCATTCCAGCTCCCATATCGTTTGGTTGCTCAGGGGGACAATCATTGCATTGTCCATTGCATTGAACAACACGGTTCCTTCGGGTTCCAGCCATCATCTAAAACCCCAAAAGAATAGTGTGAGAGGAAAAAATCATGCTAGGGAAAACAACATAATAAAGGGGGAGTACCTTCAATATCTAACATCTTAGGTTTAATTCTATGATCGTTAGCGTAGTTCTAGTACTATAACCTATACGTATACTTAACCATAGGGACATCCCTAGACATACCGTAGAAATATCTCTAGGGATCTCACTAACGTTTTCGCATCCTAGTTTCCAAAGGTTGACTAAACCTTTCCTCTGATACCAACTGTAGAGACCCGAATCCTGATGTACATTGACATTACATTACTTTTGTGGAATACTTAGTACATAACAAAAACACACACACAAGGATCGTAATAGTTTAGTGTCTTTGGAAACTCGGAATATAATCTTCTAATCGTGGTGAAAGATCTTCAAAATCTCCCATAAAGATCTTCCTTTTTTTTACCTAAAACCTTTCTTTATATCCTGGGGAAAATAAAACATAAAAGGGTGAGCTCAAATGCTCAGTAAGGGTATACAAAATAAATAAAAAACATATCATATCTTTTTGAAAATCATAACCTGCAAAAGAGATCATAATATCTTAACATGGAACAAATCATAGAAGTGAAAATGGGATCACCATAATCATAACATGACACTTGAAACTTTGTGGCATGCACACATAATCATGGAAAATCATTTCTTGTTAGTCATGACTCATTGCCAAGACTATCTTAGTGGACAAAGTCCCTTTCTGAATCGAGTAACCCTCGTTTCAATCCTGTTTCACTGAACCGGTATAACCTACCATTCCAGCCCTGTCTATCTCATGAGATATAAAATCTTTACCCAATGCATTGGAGGGAGATATAGGTCCCACCCATCTCATAATGATACCATTCTTATGTGTGCCACAAAATCATAAATCATACATCATAGCATAACCCATGAAATAAAATGGGATTCTTAAACATCATGTCATCATAACATAATCCATAAACAATTGATATCAGTTCATCATAAGAAAATTGAATCCATTTAAATCATATAGAAATTTTACTTGAAACATACACATATGAAATAATTATATCTTAGATGTAAAATAGTTTTGACAAAACACTTCAAATGAATTCTTGAGGAAAATATCCTTTCTTCTTTAAAATCATGTTCTTTTCACAAAATTCAATGCAATTTTAATAGATAAGGGGTTTATTAAAAATAATCATGCAATCTTGTAGAGGAAGCTTCTTGAAAATGAGGCGTTATGAAACCGTAAAAATCCGTTCACGCCGTATAAGATAAAAATAACATTCTCCTTGTACTTTTGTCGGAAAAGTCAAAAAGTACCTCGTACGAAAAAAACGACAAAAGATTCCTTTCATATTCTTTACTAAAAACTCACCGAAGGGTAAAATTGGATTTAAACTAGTGTAAGTGGATGGAAAAAATATTACATATTGATGGAACATGGATGTGGATGATAAAATACACCCCAATAAATACTTACGAATAAACAATCTCGGATAAAAATGAGATTGTGATATTTCCCTTACCTTATGTCCGACTTGCTTTGTAAGTGTCCGAACCTCCTGTATAATGATTTAAATCATGTTATTGACTTATTCCAGAATCATACATATTTATATGATATCATATATGGTCATATTATTAGCTTCTTGTTAGTAATATTTCATTGTTACTTGTTACTCGGGTCTTTATAACTTTTTGTTCTTATGCGTGTTTTGTTGAATAAATTCTTATTCTTATCTTTAGGTTATAGATAATTCATTTCTAGAATGGTATTAGTGTAGTATATACCATATTCATTCATTCAATTCATTTATATAATCATTATGAAATGAAGATCATGTAGAACGAGTCGCATCACATCGTGGAGACGGTATTCCGTACGTACGCACGAGTGATGATATCGTTCCTATGATCGTGGAATTGTATTGGAGTATATATATATATATTGTTTCAGTATCAATATTACTTAATAATAATCATATATAGTTACTCATTACACCATTATACCCATCCATGTAAGGTGATGGTGGAAAATAGATTACACCACGGCGTGGAGACGGTATTCCGTACGTACGCACGCGCGGTGATTTCATTTTTCCGTAGGATGGATAGAAGGTGAATTAGGGTTGTTTCATATTTATAATAACATATCAGTATGTAAGTAATACTGATGTTATTACTTTATCATGAAACAACTAAAGAAGAAGAAGTTGAAGAAGAAAGAAATTGAAAAGATCGGTAATGGTTATTACCTCTTCTTTGAAACGCCTCTTTGAATCCTCCACTTAGGGAACTAAGATTGGTCTTTGAAGAAGACCAGGACCTCTAGGATTATTCTAGGGAAGTGGAGAAGTGATTTTGGCAGAGGTTGGAAGAGCTTGAGTGCTGAAATTGGTGTGAGGAGGAAGGGGGAGGAGGTGCCCTTTTATAAGGGAGGAGAGGGGCACCTTAGGAATATCTCAAAATATTATTTTATATTAAAGTCAAAATCGGTTTATAATGGTTCCAAAGGGTCTTATTTTGAAGATAAAGTGGGGATGGGTCGAAATCCTATCAACCAATAGGATTTAGACAAGTTTAGGTTATTATTTTAACCTTATCAATTAGATTTAACTCTAAGTTAAATAATTTAACTTTTACCGCGTCTTTTTGTTTTCTTTCACTATATGGTTAATACACTTACTATAACATGCCAAACGAACCCCAAATTGTATATTATTAATAAATATATCCTTATCTAAGTCATTTGGCCGAACCTTAGATTTTTAGGAATAAAATAACAATTAATAATATAATATTTGATTTAAAAACTATTTTGTGTCAATTTTGACAGTATTTGATATATGATTTTTGTGAAAGTCATAACAGAATTATATGTTCTAACCAAGTTGATTAAATAAACACTAATATATCATAGTAACCTAGAAAATTAGTCTAAGTCATAAAAAGTCTCAAATTACATTCATTTGAGCATTTATAACATCAATTATGTTAATATTTCCTTAAAAGGGTAATTACTGCATCATCGTTGTGTCATAAATAAATTAATTTATTTAAAGTCTAAAAATTATAAATAAAATATCATTATGTAGAAAATCTTTTTAGCTTTCTAAGGAATATTTATAGTCGAATTTATCTTATGTATAACCCCATATTAAAAATGTTTTAGTTATTAACCTTTGATTTTAACTATTTTAACTATTCATTAAATAATATAATATTAAATGTCATAATCTAATCCAAGTGGACCTAAATGGTCATATTATATTCATAAGGTTGTTTTTGGTCGAATTACACTTATCCAATAGAATTAGAACATGTGTTATGGTAATAGTAATATCATATTTACCCTTAGTTACCCTATTTACTATTAACCGTGGTAAAAAAAAGTAAAAAGTTACTATTCACCAAAAATTATTTTCATCTCATTGAACCACATTTTACTTACTGAAATCAACCGTGTCTCTCGGATTTTTGAAATTCCATTCACAGAAGCGGTAAAATTAAGATTTATGAAGAAATTAATTTTTTTAACTACCACTTAGTAGTTTCACTATTCATCAAAAATTGATGTTTTTCAGAATAATGCCAAAATTTCATCCTAAGCTATATTTCATATTCCGAATTCAAAAATGAAGTCTATTTTACCAAATTCATATCATAGAATTTGCATTAATTAAATTTATAATTAAATCCTGCTGTTAAAACAAATAGCGTGTTTTTAAGAAACAATATCTATCAAAAGATTGACACTTGATTATGTCTAGTTTAAATGTGAAATTACATCCAATGACCAACATTGTATTAAATTGTAAAAATATATTCTAAATATACTTTAAAACCACTCAAATTAATAATTTATCACTATTAATTATTTCGATTAAAAAAGTTGTTTTTAATTATAATTTAGTAATTTTCACTATTTTTCAGAATATGAAAGTTATCCGAAAAGTACCAAAATTTTACCTTAGGCTAAATTCGATACTCCGAATCCAAAAATGAAGTTCATTTTGAAAAATAAGATTTACAGAATTTTAAAAAGTGGTTATTACTATTCATAACGGCTAGTTTTAATAACATTTTAATAGCATATCGCTGTTTAGTGAAACTCGTTATTGCGTACTACACACGCTATCGAGGAAGGTCGCGATTGCGTGTAATGCAAGGCAAGTAAAGGATGCGTGTTTTGCAAGCTCCTTTTGGTGTAGCGTACAACACAAGACATTAATAAAATTAAAAAGAATATTTTTTATAAAATCATGGGCTGTTACATTCAAGCCCATCACCCATTAATTCTCATCTGTTCTATATGACGTTAAACTATATCTTAATTCCCAAAAAATATGGGTTCTGATTCCTTTTATAACAAGGATACATAGGTTTCCCATCTGAGGGTATGATCCCAACTATAACATAATCCATGTCCTGTTGAATGACAATAAACTTCAAGTGCCCCGCTGAGTGGCTTTAAAACTAGAATGGTTATCATAATGACCAAGATATTTATATATAATGTATTAAAGGATAACATTGACTATGAATATCCAATACATACAGATGATTATATATCGATGAAGAACCTTGAATACCTATAAAAGATTCACTAAATCTCATACATATCATTGATTGCCGAATCTATAGGAAATCTCATTTTCATACTTGGTAGATTAACTAGGGTTCACAAACATAACTCAAATTTATAAAGAGAGTCTAGGAGTAGACAATAATTTCCCCCAAAAAGGTGTGATGAGTCCGACCTCCCATCCTCTCGACCAATGAAAATTCTTAAGCGTCATTGGTCCACAACTAATGAGCACCTAACATTGGAATGTAGGACCAAATGGATATAGATTCATTGGATGTTTCTGGTTCTATGAATAAACCCATTACAAACCGATAGGAATGTTTGAATCATAAACAAATCAGGTCATCCCCATTTCCAGAAGAAACAAAAATGGTGAACCCGACGTGAATCCTTAACCAAGTTAAAATTGTGTTTTACTTATTTTTTTAGGCCCCTATTTAACTCAATGTGAGGTGGAATAAAGCAATCAATAACATATGTGCTCATCCAAAAGATTTAGTGGCCAAACTTATCTTGATTATTTCTGTTATATCAAACATTCACTTTTTTCCAGATCTCTCTGCGTTATAGAAATGGCTTCTCTAAATTTCACACCTATGAATTCCTTTGCTGCAACTCCTGCTTGATCTCCGTCCACTCTGAAGATGACATAACCCACTCAGCATCTACAACGCTGGGTCTCAAATGCATTGGTTATGGAATACTGTCAACATGGTATCATTCCAACTCTGGAAGCCACTCGACCATCCCTCTAAGTCAATAATTCACCCTGGTTGTCTGGACAACGATGACCAGTGATAAAGAAGCAGGCAGTGCTAACCACTGTCTCCAAACATTTCAGGTCGTTATGCCTGGAACGCAACAACCAGTCCCTCCCATATTATATGGAGGTTAATGAAGAGGTCACTCAAGGCCTTAATTTAAGAAGACATGAGTCCTTCTTGAGGTCTCCCATCAACAATCGTCGGCAGACTCGTGTGGTAGTGCACACTCAACAAGATGATGGTATTGCCTGTAGGGGTTCATCGCATGTTCCTCAGATTCGAGCATTCAAAAAGAACCATAAGAGGTGAGATACAGTCAACAGGGAGAAAGTTCTTACTTCTACCCCCTCTGGATAAGTCCATCCAACCAACTTGATTGTAAGCAATGAGCGGGAACATACAGCCGTCCGATCTAATTCCGTTGTCCATTAGACTAATCTGGCAGCAACCCACCAATCCTGTCAGGCAATTCTGATAGAGTACTATAGGCCGACACATACACCTGTTAATAATTCATCATCCAGTCAGTAATCTCGTCTGACTACATTGAAAGAAGCTCACCAATCTAATATGGTGTCAACTAATAAATACAAACATACACCTATTTACAATCAACAATTCTGTCAGTAGTCTTGTCTGCTAGTATTGAAGGAAATTCATCAACCATACATGACATAGAATACATATTAGGAACACACACCTACCTATGTTCATCAAGCCTACCAAAAATCTCGTTTTGTAGCACCCAGAGAAGTCAATCGGAAAGCTCTCACGAAAAATTTAGAGTAGACTCAACTCTCTGCCCCCAAGCATGAGTATTGTCAAAATCCGCTGACAGGAAAATGAGGACAGGAGTAGGCACATACACCTACTCCAGATATGAAATGGATGTATATTCTCGTTACGACAGCTGAAGTCACCAAGCACATTATGAAAATGGTGAAAGATCAGAAGCAAATCCATACCCATATTCTGGATGCCAGTCAAGATATTATAACAATTTCAGCAACATCACAGATAAAGAAATAAAAATATCTCCCTACCAGTGGAGTGACTCATTAATATATCACTCTGGAGCAGATACACACCTTTTTTCTAGTCCAGTAGGTTCGTGGGGCATACTCCCCCATGTCATATGGATAATCAAGTAAGACACATACACCCAATTTGAATGGAGGTAAGCAGCCTAACCTAACTACTTCTCCTGAGCAGGCACATACACCTACCCATAATAACCACTTTTGAAAACATGTGGTCCCCAAAATTATTAATAAGGCATCTAAGAAAATGTCTCATTCATCACAGTCAAGAAATCAAGAGCCAATCTATAATAAGTCTTTTCTTGATGCTGGAGTTCTTGAAGCCCTCATACTATTATCTGTTGCAACTCAAGATTATACTCTCTCATTTCCCAATAGTGGGAACAATAATTTCGAAGGTCCTAATCAGACACTTCATCATGAAGGCTAGCATCATTACATTTTGGTCGATCTCGAAGTATCATATTTAGATTAGAGCCACAATAACCCTCTGCATGGCCAGAAGATCAAGGAGAAAAAGGTTCTATCTTTTTCTATAACCTATGTTTGTGGTCCTCCCCATGATTTTGAATTTAGCAGCGAATGTCTTCTCCGCATTAGTAATTTTCATTGCTTGGAAAATTCTTCAATGGACAATGCAGTGATGAGAAAGCCCTTTTATCTTTAGGCACTTGAAAATGTGAAGCCTGTCATGTCTATTTCTTTACCGATAGAAGGTTAAATATGTTCTCAATTAGAAGATATCCCGGGATGTAGGTCATTCTCCGAACCACCCCTGAGTAATTCATCTTCTAGTTTGATAAATGAATTCTATACCAATCTTGTTGAATCTGATGAAGCAACAATGAAACACCAGCTTTTGTCTAATCAAGTAAAATAATCTTCATGGAATGATAAGGAGGAAGTAATGAATATGAGAAAAAATGGGAAAAAGGTGAATCACCAGTCATGTTTTGGCCTTTGGCTGCCTCTCAGTATGATATTCCAGAAATTTTGATAGAAGATGGTATTCATGATATTCGTCTCAAAATGTGGAAATCTCTTTTTCAATAGAAAAAGAAAATATTATCTTATTATGAATATGAAAATCTTGTTAAGATAATAGAAGGGTTACAACACCAAATGTATTTGACATCCCTCTCAGTTTCCCGATATCCAAAGGTTGAAAAGCAGCAGAGAGCTATTTAGCGTTCATGCCTTAGTGTACAAAAACTATTTCCCCCGTTAATTTCCAATTCCACATCTGGTATTCATATCAGCGGATGGGGTGTTCATGGAGAACTTCATTTCACTATACTCTCTAGTCAAAAAATCCCTACAAAAGAGGTCCCATGAAATGTTATTGCCCATGGCTGGCCACAACCAACTGGTTTTGTGTGTAATCAGATGCTTACTCAGGAACATGCCTCACCTAGTTTTTCCCAAAGTCATGCATACAAAGAACAAGTTGTCGAATTACTCTTGCATTAGGAAAATGATAATATCAAACAGTCTTCTCATTTAGAGAGAGCACATCAGCAAGTGACAGAAGTTTCAGAAATCATCAAACGTTTATTTGAGCCAGGTGATTTGAGTGGATGTAGGTTAATGCATCCAGAAAATTTCCAAACTAAAGTCCACAAAATCAGGAGGGATTTTATGAAAATATTAGATATTGAAGCTCAAGAGCCACCCCATCTTTCCATAATTGGGACCCTTTTAACCCAACCCTCAGAATCAATAAATAGGATTCGAGGAGTTGATCAGGAACAACTGGAATAGCCCAAATCCACTAGACTGGGGACTTTTTCAAATCCTCAATCTCTTCCTCAGTGAAAGTCAGTCTTCTCTCGATTATAGAAAAAGCCACAAGAGGAAAGCAGAGCCAAAATATCAGGTTATTCCCTCCAAATTAAGGTTCATCAGGAAGTTCTTAATGGGTAAACTCAATAAAAGGAAATGTCTCATCAAGGACTTGGAAGAAGATTGTATCGCAGAAATGCCTATAGAAGGGATGCAATGCATTTTTCATCAATACAAGTCATCAATGCCATTGTTTCTGATCCTCCATAACATGAGTCTCACTCAAGGGAATTATAAGAGGAATTTCCTACTCAAGAGTCTGTACACATAGACATAAACGAATAATGTGTGCGTACATGAAATCAAATGCCTACCCAGAATCTTGGTATTCCTTCAAACAACCAACTCCCCCTCTCCAAAAGGCATCCAGAAAGGGGAAAGGAAAAAGGCCAGGTTGCGTCCCCCCTACCTTTGGAGACCGAAAATAACTCTCATTAGAGGGAAGGTTCGCAAAAAAAAGAGGCGGAAATGAAAGAGTTAACGATGTTGAATGTATAACTATGTCAAGGTAGTCTTCCTCATAAGCGTGCTGATGTTAGTCAGTCATGAGAATTTTTTGCAGCTACCGAGATGGATTAAGAATATCCTCCTTTACAAGTACACCCTCACAGGTCTAATACTATGGGTCATGCGCTATAACAACCGGCAGTCCTACAATCAGTGGAAGTCCCAGTTGCCACACCAGTCCACACTCCAGTTCTTCCAACCGCACAGGTCCAAGCTTAACCAGATGTTTCTCAAAAATTAATGACTACCATTGAGTAATTAACATCTCGGTTAGGAATCTATGGAATGAAAGCATGCACTAGTTCAACTGGATACGAGAGCTTACCCTAAATGGGTAGATGCAATTCCTCCCCCATCAAATTTATCAAGTACCACATTCCCAATTTTTAATGCTGTGGGAGATCCAGAACAAAAAATAACGCATTTTCTTTCTCATTGTGATCCCATGATGGGAACTCCTCAACAACAAGAAGCAGTTATGCTCAGGTGTTTTGTACAGTCACTAAAAGGACCTTCTTTTGTCTAGTATACAAGCTTGCAATCTCGGTCAATTACTGGGTTGGAGGATCTCTGTCAATGATTCCTTCTTCAATTGAAATAAACATTTCCAAAGATAACAGATTTTTATCTTTCAAATTTTAATCAAAGGGAGAATGGAAGAGTTTTGGATTTAATTTCTTGTTAGAAGGGATTAACAAATTCCTTACGCTTAGCACTCCCTCAAGAAAAATTGTTTCCAATCTATGCGGAAAATCTACGTGATGAATTACGCACACCATTGATCCCTGTAAAATATAAAGGAGGGTTTCAAGACCTTACTTCAATTGCTCAATATATTGAAGACTCTCTTATAAAGTCTAAGGATATAACTTGTGTAATTATATCACCTCCAGGAAGGAGAATGGGGAAAGAAGGGACTACTACAGTTATGTTTAAACAAGCACATGTACCTGCTTCTACTTCAAAACCTTCATCATATCGAAGGGATCCACCTCCTAAGCATCACCAACAGAGGTTTTTTCGTCAATATGATCCAATATATCAAAGATGGAAATAATTTTAGGAGTTAAAGAACAAAGTCTATTCTTTCCAAAATGAACATGTTCTAGGTTACTTCATTTAACCTATGGAAAATAAATTGGGTCAGTTGCCAAGGCCTAAAAGCCCTAACAAGGAAGGAGATGACGACCTTCCCAATTATTGATCATTTCATTAGATGGTTGGGGAATCCCATTCAGGAGTGTTTTGTCTTCAAAGACCTCCTGCAAAAGATGGTGGACTCCGGACAGGTGAAACTGAAAGGATCTTCACCCCATGTAGCATGTGTTACTACTACTAATCTAGTGGAAGAAGGCGAGTGGCATGAATCCAAAATAAAAAATGCATAGAAATATGATGATTGGATGGTCAGGAAAACGATCAACCGAACTCATGCCATTTTAGGAACTAAATTGAAGAAACCAATCATGTCTTCTACTATGATTGCCACAAAAGACCCTCTTCATCAAATGGAAAATCCTCAAAGAAGTGACATAATTCAAAGAAATAAGAGCAATCAAAAGAAGATGAGCTCATGTCAAAGCTGAAGATGTCGTTGACTCTGGAAGATTTTATGCCATCTACTTCAAAATCACAGGCACCGTCCCACCAAACAGCACAGCCTAAACTTGCTAATCAGGTATAGTCTTTATTAGATGAAGAGTTGATCTTTGGTTATGTTAATATGATTCATTTAACTGATCCTTATTCCAGACATAGATTCGATCATGATGAGCCTGAGTTCCTTTTATCAAATAGAGGAATTATAAGATATTCCAGAGGTCTATGATACATAGAAAGAAGAGGATATTCCAGAAGCCACTATTTCAATCCTACCCCTTCTAGACCTGTATATACAGTAGAAACTCATGGCAAATCCCTTTAGCGGGTTCAACAAGAAAAAGAAAGTTCTTCCACGCATGGCAGATTCAGTCCTGGTATAGTTATTTTTTAAGATCAGTTAGAGGTTACACCTTCTTCCTCATAGAAAATAAAGAGACCTTGTCAGTCTAATCTTCCAAAGCCATGAATATTTCTTACTCCTATACCAATACAAGAAGCATCTACATATAAAGCATCAACTTATAAGGAACCTACAAAACCACATGTTCTAGTTGGGAAATGCAAACCTTTGGACCAAAAGTAAGATTTCTTGAAACATTTGGCCCAAGTACCTTCCAAGTTATCAATTTTGGATGCCTTGAATCTATCAAAGGATCTTTGAGAGGCACTCATCGAGGCTTTTTCAAGTCTTCAAGAATTCGAAACTGAAATTGTTGTGGCTGAATTCTACCATATAGAGAGTGGTCATACAGAATTCAATGCAGTGATATCTTTTACAGATGAAGATGAAGATGATGTTGTGCATGGACATATCAGACCATTGTATTTATCTGGAAAGGTCAATGATATAGACATCCGGTGAGCTTTCATTGTTAATGGTTCAGGTGTCAACCTCATCCCTATTTATACACTTCATCAATTGGGCCTCACTGAATCTGATTTATCTCCTTCTAATTTTATGTTTCAAGGATATAATAAAAATGAACATGAACCTCTGGGTGAGATTACTCTCAGAACTCAGTTCAGAGACCTTGTATCCAATTCATATTTCATGGTTATTCATCATGACACAACCTTTAACATTTTTCTTGGAAGACCTTGGATACATCAACATGCAGTCGTACCTTCTACATACCATCAATGTCTCCAATATAGTTTCAATAGTTAAATTGGGACATTTTATAGTGATAAAGCCCCATTCAAAACATATTAATCTCAATACATTGAGGCATAGTTCTATCACATGGAGGGAAAGGAGGTATCTATGACAAAAGAGGTTACCAAAATTAATTCTCCATATGGTTTGGAAAAGATTCCAGTAAACCCATTCACACATATGAGTACTGATTATGTGTTTTCTATTAGTTAGATTGATAGGATAGACCCAAATCCAAATACTCTTACGGAAACTTCAATAATGTCAATTACGGCAACCAAGGTAGACAACATGGTAGAAATTGTTGATTCACCAGGCAATGATGAAATTTCAATTGGATGTGTCTTCATTTCATCCGCTAAAATCCAAAAATTCTATACTTCATCAACCATAACAGAAGAAGTAATAGAAATGTCAGAGATGAACGATGATGTCGATTCTCAATCCATCAACTCCTCTTTATTACCAAAGGAAGACCCTTCATCACTAATATGGTCAGAAATGGTAGTCTCTTTTTGAGATGTTAAAATTTTAACATCTCTCCTGATCATGTAAATTCTTCTTCATCATCCACTATGCATGTAGAAATAGAATAAATAACACATACTGAAGAAGAAGAAGAGGATGATGTTAGAGATTCTCCTCCATCATTTGAAGAGGGTATCTCTACCATTGCGGATGATCTCAGAGAAATAAATCTTGGTACAAAAGAAGATCCATGCCCCGCTTTAATTAGTACGAACATGACTCTTGAAGAGAAAGAAATGTATACTTCTTTTCTAAAGAAAAATCAAGATGTATTTTCTTGGAACTATACATAAATGCGAGTTCTTGATCCCGATGTTTCCACTCATCATTTGGGTTTTCCATAAGAACATCGAGGATTCATACAATCCGCAAGTAGGACACACCCAAATTATGCTTCCAAAATTGAAGATGAAGTGGATAAGCTTATCTAGGCTATCTTATTTAGAGAAGTTAAATATCCCAAATGGATGGATAATATTTTCCCAGTGAAAAAGAAGAATTGGAAAATTAGAGTTATCATTGATTTAAGATATCTTAATCGGCTTTGTCAGAAGGATTATTTTCTAGTTCAGATCACAGAACTGTTAATTGATGCAGCAGCTGGCTTTGAAGAACTTTTTTAGTGGATTGATATTATGGATATAATAAAATCCAAATGGCTCCAGAAGATGAAAATCTACATCTTTCAGAGCACCTCAGAGTGTGTTATGCTATCAGGTTTTGCCCATTGTCCTTAATAATGAAGGCGCAACATATCAACGTGCCATGCACCGTATCTTCAAACCCTTTTTAAGGAAATTTGTTGAATGTTATGTGGATGATTTGGTGGTTAAATCCAGACACCATTCTAATCACTTGGCCTATTTGGAAATCATATTCCACAAACTTCGACAACACAATTTGAAAATGAACCCCTTGAAATGTTCTTTCGGGGTAACCTCGGGAAATTTTCTCAGCTATTGTTGTACACCATCGCGATATCGAAGTCGATCCTAAGAAGAATAAATCAATACATGGTATGTCACCTCCTCAAATTTT
This sequence comes from Viscum album, assembly GCA_963277665.1. Lineage (NCBI taxonomy): Eukaryota > Viridiplantae > Streptophyta > Magnoliopsida > Santalales > Viscaceae > Viscum > Viscum album. The sequence continues at coordinate 515,821,506 of OY728145.1, forward strand.
GAAATAATTATGTCGATTTCAAGGACACATGGCCTATATTCGGCGTTTCCCTGCCAAATTTTTGGGAAGGTGTTTACCCTTCACCAAATTAATGATGAATGGAGTCACATACCAATGGATCGAAGATTTCCAAGAGGAATTTGATATCCTCATGAAATATCTCTTGAGTCCACCGGTATTAATGCCACCTATTGAAAGAAGACCACTTATTCTTTATGTGATAGCTTTAGAGCGGTCATTGGGTGCCATCATTGCCCAAAATAATGATGATGGGAATGAAAACAGCCTTTACTATCTTAGTCGGACTATGCTTAAAGAAAAAACCCAATATTCAAGTATTGAAAAGTGCTGCCTAGCGTTAATCTTTGCAGTTTGGAAATTGAGACACTACGTGCAACATCATGAGGTCCACTTGGTATCTCATAATAACACGCTCTAATTCATCCTTAGTCGTCCAATGCTTATAGGATGTCTGGAATGTTGGGTAGTTATTTTGCAGCAATTTGATATCCAGTATGTGTCTCAAAAAGAAATAAAGGGAAAGCTCTGGCTGATTTCCTTACTGAACATTCTTCTGTAGAAGATACATATTTAGATACTGAACATCCTAAGGGGGAAGTCTTCTCTATTTAAGATAATCTTCAAACATGGGAAATGTACTTTAATGGTGCTTCCATGAGTCCAATAGGGAAGAAAATGGAAGAACCTAAATTCAAAAATATTGGGTTAGGAATTGTGATTATTTCCCCAAAAAAGTTAGTGTTACCCTATTACTTATTATTGTGGGAAGGAGGTACAAATAATGAAGCCGAACATCAAGCTCTCATCACAAGCTTGGAAATGTCTCATCAGAAACAAGTGAATCACTTAAAGATGAAAGGTGATTCAGACTTGGCAATCAAATAAATCAATGGTGATTATGCCATAAAAAAGAGATAATCCCTTTGTATGATTATTTCAGAGAGTTAATGGCAGAATTTCCTTCGGAACCGACATTTTCTTATGTCTCACGATAACAGAATGCTCAAGCTGATGCACTAGATAATGTAGCCACAGCTCTAGAAGATCCAAATTGGGATAAAACAGTCATCAGTATTGCCCACCATCGTACAATTTCACCTTATGTTCAAATCAGAAAAGAGGAAATAAATGAAATTAGTCCCATTTCTAATCCATATGGTCATACTATAAGATGCATGATACCTATCAGGGAATACCTTCAAAATGGAACACTCCCACCTGATAGAGCCGGGAAAGAACAAGGCTGGTGACGTGTGGTCAATTTTACACTTTATGATAGCCCAGATCACCAAAAAATTCTCTACAAAAGAGGTTTTGATTGAATTCTCTTTAGATGAATTTATTGTGAAGAGAAAAAAGCTATCATGAAAGAAGTACATGCAGGAGTCTGTGGCTCCCATAAGTCTGGACATGGACTGTCTAGTCAATTTTAAGGCTTGGATACTTCTGGCCTTCAATGATTCATGATAGTGTTTATTTCACTAAGAAGTTTCATTCTTGCCAAGTATGTGCCAACTTCATTCATAAACCCCCAGAGTTGATTTATACATCTAAATACTCATGGACATTTGTGACATGGGGAATAAATGTATTAGGACCTTACCCTTCGGCTACATCTAAGAAGTTTAAGTATATTATTACTACTAATGAATTTTTTCCAAATGGGAAGAGGCAATACCTATCAAAGAAGTTAGTTATAAAAGCATTGTTGGCTTCATCAAGTCTATCATCATTACCAGATCTAGTGCCCCTCATACCATATTGACGGACGATGGAACCAACTTTTGTTCATCCAAAGTAATGAAGTTGTATCAAGAATATAACATCAAATCAAACCATTCATCTCGGTATCATGCAGCGAACAATGGAAAAATAGAGGAATTCAATAAGACTCTTTCATACATACTGCAAAAGATAGTGGATAAAGATATGAAATCATGTCCTGTTAAACTTTTTCATGCTTTATGGGATTATCAGACAGCCACCCGCACTACTACGCGGTCAACTCCATATTCATTGGTATATGGAATAGAAGCAGTATGGCCCACTGAGGTTCAATTAACTTAACTCAGAGTAGCCATTTGTGATAATTCATCTATAGATGAACAATTTAAAAAGTGATTGGATGAATTGGAATGATAAGATGAAAAAATATTGTGCACTCTGCTCCACTTGGATGTATATCAGAATCGAATAACACGAGCTTTCAACAAAAAAGATCGTCTTCATTCATTCATTCAAGGAGAATTTTTATTGGTCCCCAGAACTCCAATGTTACCCAGAAATAAGACTCCAAAGCTTGAGAAAAAATGGGAAGGACCTTATTCAATACATAAGGTCTACTCCAATAGAGCTTATTCTTTAATCTCAACGGACGGAGAACTCATTACAACTCCTACCAATGCCAGATTTTTTAAAAATTATTTTGTGCAACACAAATACTCACATCCAGCAAGAAGTTAAACTGCATAACCATCATCTTGGTTATACGACGTTAAACTATACCACCAAATGACCTACATGACATAAAATGGTATTGTCCTACATGACATTAAACTGTTCACATGTTCGTCCTATATGACACAAAAATGAAAAAATTCCCTTTTACGTCCAGCCAGACGTTAAACTACATAACCATCTTCTTGGCTACATGAAGATAAACCAGACAAACCAATGTCCTACATGACATAAAACTGTAGTGTCCTACATGAAATTAAACTGTTCACATGTTCGTCCTATATGACATAAAACTGAAAAAGTCCCTTTTACGTCATGTAAGACGTTAAACTGCATAACCACTTGTCCAATATGACATTAAAATATGTCCCCCTTTTACGTCCTACATGACTTTAAACTGTATTTTTTCCCTGCTTCTTGACACTAAACTATGCAGCACCAATAGTCCTCACTGCAAGACTTTAAACTACATAGTCCACTCAATCATCCAACATGACGTTAGGCTATTCGTCCGAGCTGCAATATGTTAAATTGCCAAGAACCCCATGTCTGTGACACATGTCATTTAAACTATTAAACAGTACCTTATTCATCCTACATGACATTAAACTGTAAAAAATTACCGAAATATGTCCCAGATGACGTTAAACTGTGCATCTTTAGGGTTTTTGGTACCTCTTGTTTCTCACACTGACCATGAATCATGTGAGGTTAGAGTAAGATTCAATCATAAAACCCTCTATGGGCCAAAAAACCACACAAAAGTCCCAAAATCTTCTTCATGTTATCCTCAAATACAACTTGATCACCAATTCATTCTTAATTGAACTACGTGGACTTTGATCCTTGACTTCTAGGCTCGGTACATACGAAACCTCCCGAGGTTCAAGCCCAAAACCAATCTCTTCATGTCGTTTCACATCTGTCTCATACGATGTTGATCCATGAAGCAGCCCAACAAAAATCTATTCTCATTGGTTCACCTTCATCCCAAATTATGTTAAACTTTCTACGTCACTTTTATCCCTACTAAATGACATTAAACTGTGCAGCACCATCTTCCTCGCGATATTACGTTAAACTATACAGTCCCCCATTGTCCCTCGCCTGAGAGGGAATCATCATTGACATTGATCTCCAATTATGTAATATTCCAAAGACTATGTGATTACATAGTAATGTCTGAACCTATAATCTTGGGTCAAACCATCATTGCACTAAATTCCTCTTTCACCCTTCACTTGTACGAACCAAATATGTACAGAGGGTATTTTATGAACTATGTGTGGCTTGATTCCCATCCTTATGGGATATATAGGAATGTTTGAGCATCCCTCGAACCCTACCTCAAGTCTTTGGGAATAACCCCAAATTCCACTTTCAGTCCCTTGGCTGAAAAGTCCCCCTGTGAAAACATGAATGTGGTATGAACACCCTGGTCTTCATTCACATCAGTTTTATAAAGCACACAGTATGTATTCCTTATTATGGTCCGAACTCTATGACCTTAAACTAAGATCTCCTAAATTATCATCCCACATGACATTAAACTTTATTTCAAGAACTACTAATGGCTTGATTTCAATCCTTATGGGATACGTAGTGAAGTCCAACACCTCAATTGAGGACCCTCTCACAACATTACTATAGTTATAATTGGTCTGTGTATCTTTTATGTGCATTGGAAAATGCCCAATTTGATGTATCATACCCCTAAAAATAAATACTTCCATATTTCCATAACCCTTTTCTTGACTTCTGGTCACAAAATTTCTGATGCCTGGGAATTCTCTTGCCGGACTATGCAGCATGTGCCCTTAGGCAGCTTTGCATAAGTAGTATACATAACGGACCTGTCAACCAAAGGATGTTATTATTTGACTATGCATCCAATTCCCTTAGGTGGCCCTGCATAATTCAACCCCCTAATGGGTTTTTCAAATAGTGGTAACTTCATTCATGGGAGAAAAACCTATTTTTTCTTATTGGTCTTAATGGGAATATGTAGGGATCTGCAAAAATTGCCATCCTTAACATATTTTTCCCATATTCATTTTAATTATCTGAAAGTATTCAAGTCTATTGTTTATATTTCCCTTCCCTACATTTGGATCATAACTTCATAGGAGTGAAATTCATCCAATTATTTTACAATCCTGATTTGGAATATCCTCTCCATATTCAAGTACCTCTCTCCATACAAAAAACTCTATTCTTTGGAAAATTTGAATCTCCATAAACATCCACTGGCTTTTAAGCAGTAGAAAAGTAAAATTTGTGAGAGTTCTTTTTCCTAACTATGCAGCATGTGCCCCTAGGTGGCCTTGCATAAGTAGTCTACATAATGGACCTATCAGCCAAAAGATGCTATTATTGGACTATGCAGCCAATGCCCTTAAGTGACCCTACATAATTAAACCCTGTAATGGGTTTTTTAAATAATGGTAACTTCAATCTTAAGAAATACTTCTTCTAATTCCTTTTAACCCTTTTTTCATATAATTTATTAGATTCAAAATTTTCTAAGTCATAGTTTACATGTTTTCCTCCATACTGGAATGTGGTAATATATTTTTAGATAAATTATCAAGGAATTGAGTCAATTTTAATCCATTCGGTCAAATTTATTTGACCATAAACATTATTCTTTTTTATGTATGATGTGAATGACATTAAACTTCCCACAAAAGACTAGGGAACTCTGAACAAAAGTCATGTCCCAGCTCAATAAACATACATTTTGTATGATTTAGGTAATATTGGGCAATAAAAAGATTCAATGATTGTAGGGTTATTTTTATAATCCTAGAAAAAATAAAACTATGATTACTAGGCCCATTGGCCTAGGTAAAAATTTCAAGCATGTAACAAGATAATGTAGGCACAAATTATTGAAGATGAAAGTGTTTTTCATTGATCCACAAGATATAGAAGGACCTACATATACTGGAGTCTCTTTTCTTTTCCAGGAATTACAATAGGCTTTAAACATAACTCTTAATTTGATTTACAGCATCCCAAGCTTGATAAGTAGAAACTAGGAATTCATTCATTTAACTGGATACAATAAGAGACGTAGTGATACCGGAACTTCTTCGAGAAATTATAAAAGAATGTTCTTGAGTGCGGTTTGAGAAAATGTTCTGCTGATCAAACAATGACTCTATTTCTGTCCAAGAGACTTGGAAGATGGATACAAGGATTTGAGAATAGAGCATAGGAAGTAAAGATCCATTTGAAGAGAGTACTCTTTTCAGATATTGTACTAATGTCATAATAGTCTCATCTCCACCAATCGGCAGCAAAAAAATATCAGCCCATGGGTTTTCAATTTTCATATCTGCAAGGAAATGGCATGAAGGAAAAACATGAAAGTTCACACCATCATTGTTTCTTTTAATGCAAAACATAAACTAAATAGAGGAGTAGAAGTTCAGCTGCATCTCAAGAAAATAATTCTTTGCATCTGGAACATTGCCACCTTGCAGATGACAATGTCCATACAGAGGCAGGTAGATACTTTGTGGGAAATTAAGATGATACTTCTTCAAGTACATGGCCAAATCTGGGAGAGTGCTATCATAGATATTGTAATAATAATGGCCAAAGATGATCATCATGTCATCAATCTGCTTTCTAGCAAGCTCATTATCCGTTCCAATTCTTTTGGGGCCCATTTAATTTGCACTAAAATCAGATAATAAACATTTATGTAAGTTGATTTTTTATAAAATTTGTGATGAAATTCGGGAAAATGGCTGAAGAATTAAGGCGTGCATGTCCTAAGTTGGCATGCAAGTATGGGAACACATGTATCACCGCGTAAGTCCAAATACCTCTCTAGAAGCACGACACAAAGACATAATGAACTGCATACAACAACACCTACGCGAACGAGCGAAAGCCAAGATACTTGCGCCCCGAGAGCTCAAAGCATTGGAAGCCGGGTGCTTTGCGCGAAGTGGCGCCGCATATTTATAGGTGAGGCTCGCACCTGCGCGTCATACCTTGCACGCCACTATCAGCACGCTCAAACCCTGCGTACCAAAAATCCATGGTTTTCTTCTTTACATCAGAGTCAAATCCTCCATCTTTTTTTGGATCTAACTCTAAGGGCTCAGGTTTCTTTTATTGGCACTCCCTTCCATCACAGAGTCCAAAGATTGACTAAGGGGAGTACTTTATGAAATGAATAAGGAAGAATCGTCAAAAAGGTGTAAAGGCATTAAGGTGAGAAAGTATACCTACACACCAGCCTTGGGCACGCAAGTCACTTGCACGCCAGACATGAGGCGCGCAAGTCACTTATGCACCCTAAGTCATATTTATTCAAAGCCGTGGGTAGCCTATAAATACCCATTGTGGGCCCCCCATTTTGTAGGACAAAGAATCCAAAAGTCAGATTTATGCTCTCGCCACCCTAGTCTCTGCTTGAATTCTTCCGAACACTTTTAAGGTAATTTCTTACCTAGAATAGAACATCTAATGAGGGATAATAAGGCATAGGTTTTGAAATTCATCAACACTTGTGTGCCTAAGTGTCTAACCATTAAGGGAAATGGACACACATTGAAGCCACCTTATCCATTCAACAGAACATGTGTGACACTCTTTTGGAAGCCTTTAGGGATAATAGTAAGGGCTTGAGCCAAGCCTTTCCCAAGTATTAGCATATTGGATAACCGTCGCCCAAGTACACCCATTTCGTGCAAGTATTCATGCGCGACCAAGACTTGCATGCCCAAACAGGACTTGTGCGCCTGCTTCTTTTTGGGTGCCACTTCTACCTAGTCAACCCTTTTCTTTAAATCCACCTCTCCTCTTCAAGATTTAGCCTTCAAAAACATCTTCAATGACATTTATGGAATGGTTACTTAGTTGTCTTCCTTATCTCAAAGGAATTCTGTGGAACATCTCCCAAAACTTCATGATTTACATAGCTTTATGTCACTAAGGTTAGAGATTTCATTTCATTTCATCATCATCCTTTAATATGAGAAGATCTTTAATATGGGAAGCCTCCTTATGAGTAAGCCCCAAGTTCCCTAATTTGGGCGTCCTCCTTAAGAGTAAGCCCCATGTTCCCTAATATGGGAATCCTCCTTAAGAGTAATCCCCAAGATCCCAAATGTAGGTATCCTCCTTAAGAGTAAGACCCAAGTACCCTTATCTGGGAATCCTACTTAGGATTAATCCCCAAGTTCCCTAATTTGGGCATCCTCCATAGGAGTAAGCCCCAATTTCCCGAATCTGGTCATCCTCCTTAGGAGTAAGCCCAAAGTTCCCTATTCCGGGCCTCCTTTTCAAGAGTAAGCCCCTGAATTAATTTCTTTTGACATGGGCTTCCTTCTCTGGAATAAAACCCAATCACAGGTCCCCGATAATTTGGGCATCCTCCTCAGAAGTAAGCCCCAAGTTAGAGTATCCAAATCTCCATAAAGCACGAATATTTTTTATGGACCTTGATTCTGGGATTCTTTCCTAAACTAAGTCTTGATATTCATTTACATGGGCAATCACACATACATAAGCCCCATATCATTTCTTGTGACCACATATTTCATGGCACAAATCATCAAGTTTAACAATACCTCTTGTTTATCACACCGATCATGACTCAAGTGAGATTAGAGAGTAAAAGTAACCGGAAAACATCCCTTTGGGCCATTAATCATACATAAGAACCACATTTCATAATCAAACTACATGGAATTTGATCTCTGCCATAAAATTAGAGTATGTAGGAAGAATTTCTATGGTTCAATCCCATCACCCATTAATTCTCATCTGTCCCATATGACGTTAAACTATATCTTAATTCCCGAACAACATGGGTTATGATTCCTTTTCTAACAAGGATACATAGGTAGCCCATATGAGGGTATGATCCCAACTCTAAAATAATCAATGTCATTATGAATGACAATAAACATCAAGTTCCCAACTGAGTGGCTTTAAAACCAGTATGGTTATCATAATGTCCAAGATATTTCTATATAATGTATTTAAGGATACCAGTGACTTAGAATCTCAAAAATATACGGATGATTCTCTAATGATGAAGAACCTCTAATACCAATAAAATATTCTCTAAATCTCATACATATAATTGATTTCAAAATATAAATGAAAGTGAATTTTTATACTTGGTAAATTAATAAGGATTCATGAAAATAACTAAAATCTATAAAGACAGTCCCATAGTAGACAATAATTCCCCCCAAAAAGGTGCGATGAGTCCAACCTCCCATCCTCTCGACCAATGAAAATTCTTAAGCCTCATTGGTCCACAACTAATGAGCACCTACCTTTGGAAAGTAGGTACAAATGGATATAGAATCATTGGATGTTTCTGGTTCTATGAATAAACTAGTAAGAAACCGATTGGAATGTTTGAACCTTAATCAAATAAGGTCATCCCCATTTCCAGAAGAAACAGAAATTCATTACAAACAATAGCACACATACTAAACCAAGTACCAACTAAATCGTTAAATAGTATTTCATACGAGTTATGGAGTGGACGCAAATCCATGTTATCAAATTTACGTGTGTGGGGTAGTGAAGCATTTGTTAAGGTCTTTTTAGGTAAAAAACATGAACCAAAAGGCACAAAGTGTATCTTAATAAGATATCCAAAGGAAATAAGGGGATATTACCTATCCAACCCCTCCGATAAAAAGTTTATAGTTCAATGACACGCTATATTCATTGAGAGGGAGAACATATCCAAAAGAGATATTGGGAGTGAGATAGAATTCGATGAAGTCAAGGATCATGATACACAAATGATGGTACAAAAATAGATTCCACAGAGCCCTGTGGAAGAAAAATCTATTCCAGAGACACAAGAACTGCGTAGAAGCACAAGACATGTGAGAGAACTAGAACGATATGGAATTTTGTCACCGAGGATGGTGACTCATTATTGGCTGACAATGATGATCCTCTTACCTACAAGAAGGAAGTTGAAGGCATAGACATTTACAAGTGGCACGAACCCATTAATTCTGAAATGGATTCCATGTACCAAAAAAAGTCTAGATTTTGGTAGATCATCTAGTTGATGTAAAGCCTATTGGTAATAAATGGTTATTCAAGAAGAAACTAGACATGGAGGGACATGTCATCACCTAAAAGGCATGAATGATTGCAAAAGGTTTTAGACAGATTCCTTAAATTGACTATGATGAAACCTTTTCATTAGTTGTGATGCTGAAATGCATCAGAATCCTATTCACCATTACCACTTACCATGACTATGAAATTTGGAAAATGGATGGCAAAACAGTATTCCTTAACCAGAACCTTTAGGAAGATTTCAAAATGTCAAAACCTGAAGTTTTTGTGACTCCAAAGGAATCCAAGAAGGTATGAAAGTTGTAGAAATCCATTTATGGATTATATCAAGCATCAACATCATGGAACATTCACTTTGATGAAACCATAATGGAATTTGGATTTGTTAAGAATGAATGTGAGCCTCGTGTCTACAAAATGATTAGTGGAATTGCAGTCATTTTCATAATAGTATATGTTGATGGCATATTACTAATTGAAAATGAATTACTTCTCTTACATTTAGTTAAGGAGTGGTTGCATAAATGATTCTCTATGAATGACTTGGGAGAGGTAGCATATATTTTAGGGATCAAGATCCATCAGGATAGATCGAAGAGAATTCTGGGCCTGAGTCAAAGTACATACATTGACAAGATACTGATGAGATTCATTATGGAATAATTCAAGAGGGGATGGTTTCCAATGTCACATAGAATTAATCATTCCAAGAAAATGTTCCCTCAGACACATGAGGAAGTAAATAAAATTGCAAGGATCCCTTACGTGTTAGTGACTAGGTTAGTCATGTATGTTATGATATGTACAAGGATAGATATTACTTAAGAATTAAGTGAAGTAGGAATATATCAAGATGATCCAGGAGACCACCATTGGATTTCAGTCAAGACTATCCTAAATTATCAGAGGAGTACTAAGGATATGTTCTTGGTTTAAAGAGGAGATGAGGAACTAGTCATCAGAGGACATGTAAATGCTAGTTTCTGGATTGTTCAAGATGACATGAATTTGGAGAGTGGAATCATCTTCAGTTTGAATTGAGGTGTAGTGAGAAAGAAGAGCATAAACCAAGGTTTGGTGGCAGATTCTACAGTAGTGTCCGAGTATATAGTAGCTTCTGAGGTAGCCAAAGAATTAGTATGGATGCCAAACTTTGTCCATTAGTTGGATGTAATACCTAGCAGTAAAGATCCAATCACACTACATTATGATAATATTGTAGCGGTGGAACTTGAAAAAGAGACAAGGTCACAACCGCGGGAAATGCATATACTTTGAAAGTATCATCTCTTGAGGGATTTTTCTCAGAGTGTTGAAGTTGTAGTGATAAGTATTTCCAAAGAATACAACATGGAATACCTTTTTACTAATTCCTTGAATTAGCAGTAACCTGATCATCATGTGAGGTCTTCCAGACTAAAATTCAAAGGTATTTGGCTCTAGTCCAAGTGGGAGTATGTTAGAGTTGGTGTCTTGAGAACCAACTATTTGTACTTTTATTATGTGAATGTACACTTATTATATATTGTTCATTGTTCTTCCTGACTATAATATAATAATTTCCTGGAATATTTATTGCATTAATAAGGTTATGGAAGGTCCCCACTATGATGAGAACATTAAAATTCCATACAATATTCTTAAAAAAATTCTTACCGTTGGATACCATCTATGACAGGAAAAATAGTATACTGAATTTCATGTGCGAATACTCGTAAGAAGAAAAGACTCTCTCTCATGGAGTTCCTTCTTAGTAATCACGAAGATGGGAGATTATAGTAATATACCCACTAGTAGTAATTCTTCATGTCTTAGTGTCATCAGACATTACTATCTACGAGTGTGTGTAATGGTCTTTATACTAGAAGATTATCATTATCCCATGCCATGACTCAATCACTTAGATTTGCTGACGAAAACTGTCACGGAGACAGTTGGTAGGAAGTATAGTACATTCGGTGCGTCATGAATGACATGTTGTTAATGGATAATTCATGGAAGGATTTGTCCCATTTATATTTATGGAGGTAGATATCTCGATCCCTTTGATTGAAATAGAACTGTCGCCCAAATTCCATGGCCTTGGTGTAATGACGAGTTTATTTCTGGAAGTCAAAGAATGAATGATCAAGAATATAGGTTCATGACAGTTCCGTGAAACATACTTGATGAGATATTGAAACAAAGGGGTTAAATTACATGGCAAGCATTCGTATGAGGTGACACGTCAATGCAGCATCAAATTATTTCTTTTGGGTGATGTGAACCGTTGCTAGATAATAATCTTGGACTTTAGGAATGCCCACCTAATGCCAACGAGAAAGAGGCATAGAGGGTCACACACTAAGTGTATGAAAGTATCTCAAGTATAATAAAGATTATTCCTGTACGTGGATTAATAATTATTGAAGGAATCCTAAACCATTTTAATGTTGGAGGAAGAATAAAATGAAAACAAGTACACGTCATGTATTAATGATTACATGCCATGTAGTTTTCATTTTAAAAACTAGTACAAGTCATGTATTAATTATTACACGCCATGTAGTTTTAATTTTGGAAAGGAAATGAAAAACAAGTGCACGTCGTGTATTAATGATTACACACAGTGTATTTTTTCTAGTCGGGATTTTGAGGATATGATATTATTTTATTAAATTATATTTATTATAATCAGTGTGGCCGCATAACAAGGAAATAATTATTCAACATGGGGGTTTTCAATAAGAGTTAATGAAATAAATAAAATGTGTTACACATTTATTTTTTTTCAAAACTCAAAAATCTCAAACTATATTACAAATATCCTCACAACCACAACACTTTTCCCTAATCGTTGTGCACAAAAATTCTGGAGAAATATTTCATGGTCGAAAGAATTCATTCCACCAATAATTCTATCAAGACCAAGAGAGATCCTCCTCCATGATATCAACGTAATATAAGGTGGACAATTCAAGAAAAGGTTTCTCCATGATAGCACCTGAAGAGTCCTTTTGGCGACGTCTAGAGATACATAGTGCATGTGTGGATCACCGCTAGAGGAAGTCTAGAAATGGATTTTGTGGTGCAATGATGAATCACATCGGAACATGATCAGAAATATCAACGAAGAATGAACACCATAAAAGGTACTTCTTTTAAATTAATTAAATTATTTATAATCAACCTGTGGTGACCCTCTTTTTTTGTTTCAGTACTATTCTTTTTATTTATCTATTTCTGTGATTCTATCCATGTATTCTAGTGTTTATCATCGTATTGATTCTGGATTGATCATTTCTAATGACAAAAAGACAAGTGGGCACATCCACCCACGATCTTCCACTGCACCAGGAACCATCAGTATCCAATACATAGGCGCTAGGGAGATGACAACAGACACAAGGACCTATACATGTGATGTATTTCTGGTGGTGATCCTAGTTTTGATCGTATGTTGTTAAGGGATTTCGAGATAGATATTTTCAGCCTAGTGGGAGGCATTGATACTCTTGTCATTGTTGTAGATATCTTACATGATATTTTTTCACCTGATGTGTTGCTGATATATATATATAATAAATTCTCCACATAAGAATAGGTAGAAGTAGTAGTAGATAGTAATATAGGTTCGATTACATGGAATAATATCATATATATCAGATATTGGTAGAATAATTTATGATTTGTTACCACCACCACCCCATGTGATCCTTGCTAGACATAGGGATATGGGGGATAATGGTGAGGCAAGTTGTATGTGAATGATTATTATAACCTAGAGTCTATGTGGATGAAATGAGTTACAATATATATCTTTCATTCCTTATATCTTGAATAGATAAACACAGGTTTTCATTATTCATTGATTACCACTTATCTAGTTTGGGACAAAGATATTCAAGTTGATCATTTAGATGGACCCTTTTCCATTGGTTCTACTACTGGTGGTTACTCAAAGATCATATAATACTGTAAATAGAGTGGGATGAATATTTATATGTGAGAGATTATTTTGGTTTCACATTATGGAAATTATGATTCATTACAATGCTATATTAGTTATGGACTTGATAAATAAATTTTATGCCTAGGAATACTGTTTTTCATGGAAGATGTGGTGTGTATGTATAAATGGAATTTTGTTTTCCTTTATGGGTGAATAGAAAACCTATAAAGAGTATTATAGATTAATGAATTGAAAGGTATTTTGAGACACTCATCAATTTTCCATCAACTCCCATTGTGTAGTGGATTATATAATATTTTTAATTCTAACAGTATTGGAGGAGTACAAGGGCATTTTTTTAAGGATGATACAAGATTACCTCCCAAATGGGAGATACAAGTTTTCAATGACCTGCCCATTTGGTTGAACATGATATATATGAAATCATATCAGATTTATCCCACAGATCATCTTCTGTTGAGGGTGCAGTTAGAGGACTTAAAAAGTAAGGGATTTTTCATACCCAACATTTCACCCTAAGAAACCAAAATAATTTTCTATAAGAATGTGAAAGGGAGAATGATGTTTTACGTGTATTTGTACCACATAAAACATGGGGATAATAATAAATAGGTGTCCACTACCAAGGATCATGACCTCTTCAATTAAATTAGATATGCATGATTTTTCTTGAAGATTAACATTAAATCATGCTATCAGAAGCTGCTGCAATGAGACGCAAATATCAGAATGATTCATTTTCTGATAAGATTACATTAACTAGGAGGAATTTGAGATTCCATTTGGAATGTAAAAATACCCATATTATTTTCTAAGACTCGTGAGAAATATCATTTATCCATTCATTTATAGGTTTTTGGTATTCTTCATCAACGATGTCCTAGGGTACTTAATTTCCTGCAGGGGGAATTCAAGATAGTTGATGAGATTTCTAAGATTACCCTAACAGAGTCTAAAATACAATAATATCTTATTGTTCTATATTTTGGATGTATGCTTTTAATAACATGATAACTTATCAGATGGTGTAGTATTTCCCCCAACAAATGTCAAGGCAGTGTCATCTTGGGAGATAACCAAACATGTGATGGGATTGGGGTACGTATGTGGGTTTAAATGAGAAAACCCAATATTTTTATCTATTTTACTACTGATATCATCCCTCTTTAATGGTTTTCGAAAAAATGGGATCATTTTTTTGAAAACTATGAGTCATAAGGCTTTATAGGAGGCGTGGAAGAGACTGAAGAGCTTTGTGATCTTATGACTTCTAGAGAAGGGTTTCCAATGCCTAATGTTATATTATTAATCAAATAATAGGTTTTTTTGTTTTTATGAATAAGAAGGTTTTATTTTCTATGGTTTACATTATTTTAGACTACATGATAATAATAACACGACCCCTGATCTTGAGTAATCAATAGTAGACATTGTACTAAATATATGAAGAAAATAGATAAGGGGTGAGCTGATTATCTTATGTTCTAACATAGTCTGATGTATATCATCTCTTGGAGTGATTTATTTTGAGATAGATGTCACCGATAGGGTTCCTCTAGGATTGTTACATTGTGATTTTATATAATATTGGTAAGGGTATCATGGTAGTATTTTATCTCATCATGAGATCTTGTTCTTATTTACTAAGTGAGGCTTCAATGTAGTTAGAATCAAAACTATTATACATTATGGATGGAGATGGAGGAGCATACATCCATTTGATATATCTTACCTATAGGATCACAAGTTTTTATGGAGTCATGAATCTTTTTTTGAGTTAATGATTTTTCTTTCCTTTTTTGGATTAGATCCTAAGCCAGGTCGTGGTCTTGTTGGGTTATTTTAGGGAAAGGAGGAGAAAATAGGCTAAAAGCTATGTATATGCATGGTACATGTCAGGTACATGGCATAGATTTCGTGTAATTCCATTTCACGCCTTGTATTGTACCCTGAGAAGATATATCCTATCTGGATAAGAAACACAAATAGGGTAGTACATGAAGTTTACATGGCCTACACGTAGTGTAATTTCCCAGCTGGAAATTTTTTTTAAAAGAGATAGTAGCCTCATATTTTAATGGAAAAAATATATTTCTCTATTTTTTGAGATCCAAAACCCATATAATATGTTTTTTCAGATTTATAAGATATTAGGACTCTGATTCATGTGTTGTTGTTCAAGTTGGAACTGAAATGGTAAGTACAAGATTTATATTTAGTTATTATTGATTTTATGGAACAATGACTTCATTATTTTGATTGAGAACCATATACCTTAATATCACATTCACAGTACCTTCTTCAGATTTCTCCCAAACCAGGGTGAATCTGGACTTGATGCTAGATGATTTTTCTACTACCGAGCTAAGGTACACAATATATAATTTCTTTTGGCTTTTCCTATGTTTTTTGGGAATTCGGCCGATATTCCATCCATCAGACTATCTGGAGAGTCCCCATTTTTTATTGTGATTCTTTTTGTAGTTGTATACAGTCCTAGTGAGGATGCATGTAGGTTCTTTTTACGTTTGTTGAAACATTTTACATGATTCAAGTTCACCAAGGAGTTCACCTTAATAAAATAACTTTTTATGATGTATAAACCACCCAAGGGTTATGATCTTATTCTTTCCTAGTTAAAAGAAGCCCGTTAATGCCTTTATTGCATGACCTTCCTATTTTGGGGATGTACTGCCTCATTGAACAATGAATATCATGTTATTCCTTGTATATTTTGATATTTTTACATGTTAATTATATAATATGGGTGGTTATACCTTTTTGGAAAGGATAATGGAATGTTTAATGGTTTATTTAGGAGGGTAGACCCACATGTATTTTGATGAATAGTTCACATGAGTTTGTATACTCACAAGGAATGTTTTTGGAATTGGAATGCATGAATTCCTGAACAAATGGTTGATCGATAGCATGGACCACTCTCCATGGATCTGGAACATGGTAGAAAACACATTGGGTTGACTCTGCCCCATGATTCTTGATTCCTTAGGATTCCTTGGGCCTTTCTACCCCATGGTTCCGGATTTTTAGGGCTCCTATAGGACATTATATTTTCATGCTCCAAGTACCCCAACAAGTACCTACCCGAGTTTCTACCAGGGGAACCCATGGGACTCAATGAAATTACATAGAGAAGATCCTTGGATTCAACCCTCCTTGGTCTAGAATAATTAGTTGGATGCCCTTGTATATGACACCTTGGATTCGGTCCTTGTGGTCTACACTTCACTATATGGAGTGGTGTAAGATATTTGAATTCACTATATTAAATGGTTGTGGAACATTTGACTTCACTATATGGTTTGTTCATGGGACACTTGACTTCTATATACAACGTTGATGTGGGTTACTTGATACATATTCATTTATGGTGTGGTCATGTGACAAACATGTTTACTTTGTTATAGCATCCTTGTTAGGAGTAGACTCTATTTTACAGGTATCCTTGAGGGATATTTGTTTTACATAATTAAGTATACCTATTCCATGTCCATAAACACTTACTTCCTAGTTGTTTAAACTTGCTAGCACATTAGTATATTGAAATTTGAACTATATAGACCTGGGTGGTTGCCTACTGGGATGTTTATTTCACGCCTTGTTTGGGCCTCCTCGGGGCCCCAAACAGATTATACTGTTTCGGGTGATGATAAGGGAAAGATCCTAGGTAAAGGCTGTTGACTGTGGAGTTTCATCATGAGATCATAGGTCCATGCTGAGGATTTCGATGATGGGATACCATTTTGGTCTTTTTTGGGACATATATTATATTACATTTCCAGGTTCCTTTTTTTAAATTTGTAGATACTTGAATCGTTGGAATCATTTTGTATATGAGACACTTATATTTATTGATATGTATTTTTTGTTTTCTTACTTTTAGTTGAATACTATTTATTTTTCTACCTATATTTATTTTATGTTTTGACATCCGTTTTGATACTCTAGTAGTGAGGGCTTAGTATCCCCCCTTACTCACCTAGGCCCTCAATTCTAGTCGGTAGCCTCTAGCATTTGGGGAGATGCACATGATGGAATGTGACCAACAAAGCTGAGGGTAATGTTTCAAGGGGAATCCAGGTCTGAGATGTTACAATATGGTATCAGAGAAGCTTTTTTCAGGTATGACTTATAGTTTGGAGTCATTAGACAAGAATAAGAAGAAAGTGGATTTTGGTAATGAACTATGCCTAGGAATAGCTACCCCAATTATATGTAAAATCAAAATTGCATCGAATTGAGTTTAAAATTTATTAATTTTTAATATTACAATTGATTCAATTTCACTATTGGGTGACACACTTTATTTTTGGTATTAATATTGATGCAATTGTAGGATCTATTTTAGTTTGCAACTCGATGGGATTAGGGTATTCCATCTCTTGCATCATATATCCACTTATTACAATTACATGACAAGCACTATTCCATGCCATATATGATGTAGTAGATATTGAAAGCTATTATGATAGTTGATATAATAGATGTTCCTGTTGTTGTGTAAGTTGGGTGGATTGTATTTAAAGGGGTGACACCATCATTCAGTTCTTAAAGAGTATGGGCCCTTATGAATTATGAAGTGACGCATCAGTGAAAAGATAATTCTTAAATGATCTTTATATGTATTGTATTAATAAGAACCAATTTTTGGGTTCAATAGGTGTTATGGGCCCTCAAGGTATTATTAATTGGTAAAAACATTCTGGGATTTCTTGAATAACTGATTTTGAAATAGAATTGGTAAATGATTTTAATAATATATACTTGACCTAGACTAGATTTTGAGTGGGAAAAAGGCTAAGATTCTACTGGTTCGTTGGGTGTTCTTTATACATCCTTGCCTTTAGGAGAAGACTATGGGTTGTCTTGGTTTATTGGATTGGTTTGACCAATATTAAGGTTTTTATCTTTGTGCTTTTATTTAGTTCTTTCTTCAGGTGTGTTTTTGTAATTATAGAGAAATGAAACCACATCAACCTCCAATGGTATGCGACGAGGAAGGCGATGACCATAATTCAGTGATAGTGGGACACATGATACTAGTTTTTCTTCTTATATTTCTAGTTGTGGAACTTGAGGCATCTCATGAAATAGGTTCTGAGGCATATTTTTGTTAGGGTTTATTTTGTCATATACAGAGAATCCAGGGAGCACTGCCGCAAGCCTTGACTATGGATAAGCTAACACAGGTGTTCTAGTAGTAGAATCCTCCTACACTTTAAGGGAATAGCAGACCATATGTTGTGAAGATGTGGAAAGAGACCATGCTGGTGATTTTTTAGCATATGGTGATGCCTTTGGAGTATAGGGTAACACTTGCAACTTATAAGTTACATAGAGTGGCAAAGACCTAGTGTGGAATTTTGAACTAGGTTAATGGGATTCAAAATATGGGTTGGGATGAATTCCAACCCAAAATCAATGACTACTTTTACCCTAAGACTCTACGATAAGAGCGGGATACTGAGTTTATGCTAATATATAAGGGCACAATGATGGTTATGGAATAATCAGCATGAATTATAGAGGTGCAATGTTTTTCACTATTGAATCATACTAATGAGCTGTTGAGGGAGAGGTGCTTCGAGGATGGTATCAAACATGATTTTAAATATTTGTTCAAAATATTCAGGTTTCCTTATATCACTGAGATTGTGAATCAGGTTTTGATTATAAAGTGAAACATGGGGGAAGTTGGGGGTACAGGACATGGGATTGTTGATTCTCACTCCAGTGGATTAATGTCTTCAAGAAGGAAACACCATTTTGAGGCTTCCCATTACTTGAGCTCTATTCAAGTTGTGGGTGTAGGTAGCATGGTATATTTGTAGCATTGCAGTAGTCATGGCCACATGAAAAATATGTGTGATCGTGACCTAGTGGAGTTCCGAGATTTTTGCAGAATGGGGAACATGCATTTATTTTGTAGGGCCATCCATCCATCTGTGATTGGTAGTGGGATAGATCTGATGTCAGGATAAGGAGTAGGTTCTTAATCTCGATGTTAGGATAGGATATGGAGTAGTTTAGGATAGTTAGGATAGGGTACTGGTGGCCTTGGATGTTGTTTTCAGACACTAGGTTCTCAAGGGTAGCAGGGTGGATCAGCTCATGGTAGCTGGGTAGGGTCATAGGGCTTTAGTGCATGATGTACATTTTGTCACGACCCATTCTCGGGGCCCATGCCGTGACTACCCCAAGCCCGCTTTCCATAGGCCAGGGGCTGGAGACTAGCACCAAAGGTGTAAATCCTGATAAAAGGTATGGCATTGCCTTTATAAAGTAAACACACACAATAGAGTGCGCAATAGAAGAAATCACTAAGTAAAGCTAAGAATAGAAGTAAGTGCTGAAAAGTATATGGGTCAGTATTCAAGAACATGTATAAAGTATAGTACAACTGAAAAGTTAGTACAACTGTAGTAAAGTAAAACAAAAACCACTGAGTCGTCCTCCACGAATCCCACCCGAAGGGTGGGTATAGATGGCCTCCTCCTCACATTGGGTCTGGTCGTCTCCTCCGCTTACGTCTTGCCATGTAGTCCACCTCTAGGTACCATCCAACTCCACAAGACTCCACCTCTATCAGTGATGTCCATCGTCTGCATCAAACACAATGTAGTGCGGGCATTTTCCATGCAGGTGTGAGTATATGATACTTAGTAGGGAACCTGAGACCCACGAAGGTCTCCCAGAATCGATGAAGGTTAAACCACAGAAGAAATATACCATCATGAAGTATCAACCAACTCTAGTTAGGTATATTCCCATACAAACACCTAAGTTATCAATCACATTTCAGCTCTAATTCTTGAGCCCAAGCACATCCCAATCCTCACAGGAAAGCAAGCCAGTCACAATGATGATAATGATTGAAAGTAAAGAATCAACACACACAGTTATACATATTTCATATAGTGATAGAGATGATCATATGTAGTCACTGATTCATCTAAGCTGTCAGACCCACGTAAGATACTAGACCAACTAAGCTGTCAGACCCATGTAGGATACTAGACCAGCTACTCAGTTGGACCCACGTAGGATACTAGAACAGAAGTCAACTTTCGGACCCACTTCGGATAAAAGTAAAATAGTCATCACTGTCAAACCCATAGAGGATTCCATTACAGTTGTCATCATCATTGAACCCATGGAGGATGCCAGTACAGAAGTCGTTATCATCTAACCCACGGAGGATTCCATTATGGTAGTCTTCATCGTCGAACCCACAGAGGATTCCAATACGATAGTCGTTGCAGTTGCAGCTAGCTCTATGGGTTTCCGCACACAACATGCTTGATTCCAGGAGGGTCTGCTCCTCAATACATGGGATCGATACATCAACTACAATAAAGACTCAAGTTGATTTAATCCAATGGTCTTCCATGTCATAGGGGGAAAATCCAAAAAAAACATATTCAAGATACTATGTACAAGATGACCAAGCCTTATAACAAAAAGTACACGACATGTTGGTATACGCTACACGGCGTGTGGTCAGACCTCGGGTACTACCCATGTGCAACGGACCGTGTCCAAGGGCTGGTTGTGTAGAGAAGTAAGTACATGGCATGTGTTTTGGTTACACGCCATGTCCAAACATCTGGGGTCAGCTCCGTGTACGCTGTACATGTGCCCATACATGACCTCAACCCATGTTCTCCAACCCATGTAATTGGTACACAGTTAGCCCGTACCACTGTCCATGTATGGCCGTGTGGTGGAGTACATTCCCAGGTACTAAACACCTTGTCCGTGTATCCCCAGAATACACGCTGAGTCTCGTGAAGCTGTTTCTGCCTTTCTGGGTAGAGAATACACGTCGTGCTTCTTAGCCGTGTATTTAAGTCTGTGTCCGTGTATTTACCAAAATACACACTGAGCCTCATGTATCTTCCACCTCCTTATTTTGGGGCGAGTACACACCGTGTGACAGAGGTCACACACCGTGTGTTAGCCATATGACGTCCAAAACCCTAGCTGCAGAATGCCCGAACATCACAGAATGTTCTCTAGGAGTACACACTATGTAGTCTGGAATTTTCCAGAAATGACGCCTTTGGCCAGCGTGCCTCCCTTGATGCCTATTCTTCATTCCGACAGTTCGTTCATCACGAAACAATAGACTCTAGGTCTCCCCATTGTCCTGAAGTCAATTCCGGTGTTTTCAGGCTTCCGATCGGCTTTGAAACATGTTTTGAATTTCCGCTCGAAGAACGGTCGAGGAATGGTCCATCTCATTCCAGTCCGAACTGTCCCCCCACTATCATCGTCGCACCTCTGCTAGGTCTCTGTGATGTTGAGTCTTTGATTTTGGGTTTTTTGCGTCGCATAACGAACCCGTAATGATCCGTTGTTTGTCACCCAAGAAGAACACGAATAACCACCAACAATCATAATAATGGGGGAGGATTCAGACCATGTTAGTTTGGCCCAGTCTCCCCACATTAGTTTGATAGTAGTCGGTTAAATAGAAAAAAACAAGAAGGAAAGAAGATTCAACGTTGATTAAATCAAAACGCACCGCTAACTCAAAAAGACGTCGAACGTCGTCGAGTCGAAGAAGACAAGGCTCGCGATAGTTGGGAATCGCAGAAGAACGGTGTCGATTCCGTCGACATTGGAGTTCACCCGAAGAAGAAGTGTTGTTGGTGACATCACGTTCTTCAAATCATAGAGCGTTCTTCATTGACGGAGAAAGTCATTCTTCATCGGAGGCTTTCTTCGTCGAAGAGAGGAACACTTTTCTCAAAAACTCTACCAAAAATCTCTCAACACAACATGTACCCAAAATAAAATAATATCTAAGGCTATTATTTTAATAACACATGTAATTCAAAATTCAAACCACCTCAATTAATTAATTTAATCACATAATTAATTTACCATGGTTGGGAAAATTAATTAGAGAGAGATGAAGGTGGAGGGTTATTTTAAAATTGAAAAGTGAGGGGTTTTTCAATTAATTGAAGAGGATTTAATGGGGAGATTTAAGTGGAGGTGAAGGGATTAGGATCGTGTGGGCCCCACCTAACAAAAATCCTAACATGGGAGGTTATATGGGTGTGGGAACCACCTATAACTCCCCTTGGGTGGAAATAACCAAACTCCCTAAAAAAAATTTGTAAATAACAAATTTTATTTATTTTTTTCTAAATCCCCAAATATTAAATCTCACCCTGCATAAAACACAACTGCGGTAAATGTCCCCGTAGGAGAATACCCACGCTTCGAGTTCATCAGTGCCCTCAGATATCAATTCTGAGCACCAGTTCAAAAGATAGAAGAACCCACATGCACGCTTACTGAACGTACCCAAAAAAAACTTCAGAAATTGATTCCGGGCACACTGGGCCTCGGAATCAAATGCCGTCAAAAGCCACTGAATCGTAAAATTCAAAAGTATTAAAGAAAAAAAATCCATGAAATTTCTGGGTCTTTACATTACACCCACCTCAGATCTATACATCCTCGTAATGAAACAACACACACTAGAAAAAAAATGGGGGTACTGAGCTCGCATCTGACCATCCTGCTCCCAAGTTCTCTCCTGGAGCTTCCCATGATGCCAACGAATGTGTACCAGAGGAATTGAACATCCATGTAGGACCCGCTCCTGTTGATCCTCAATCTCCTCTAGGACCTCCACAAACATCGCCCCATCATCAATGTCCAGCTCCCCGTTATCGATGATGTGGGTCAGGTCGTGTACGTATCTCCTCTGTTGTGATACGTGGAATACGTCATGCATCTGGTGCAACTGAGGTGGAAGGGCCAGGTAGTAAGCCACCTCGCCTACTTTGCTGAGGACCTGGAATGGTCCGATGAAATGTAGAGATAACTTGTCACCCAAGAAAAATTTCCGTAGACCCCGTCGAGGTGAGAAACATATGAAGACGGGGTCGCCATCCTGGAACTCCAGTGGCCTAGGCCTCTTATCAGCATAGAACTTCTATTTGATTTGGGAATTCTTCATATAATCCTAGATGATCTGCACCTTCTTCATTGTAGCCTGAACCATCTCTGGTCCTATGAGTGCTAACTCCTTAGGGCCAGTCCAGCACAGAGGTGGTCTGCAAGGTCGGCAGTATAGTGCCTTGTATGGTGCCATCCCGATGGTGGAGAGGTATCTGCTGTTGTATGCAAACTCCACCAAGGGTAGGTGATCCTCCCAGCTATGACCAAAGTCAAGGACACATGTACAGAGCATGTCCTCGAGGTTCTGAATGGTCATCTCTGTCTGGTTGTCCATCTGAGGATGGAAGGTGGTGCTCAGATGTAAATGCGTCCCAAAATCCTCCTGTAACCCCTTACATAGCTGGGAATTGAATCGAGCATCTCGATCGTAAATGATAGAAGATAGAACACCTTGAAGCCATACGATCTCTTGAACCTAGAGGTGTCCCAAGCTCTCTACTGATCCCTCCTCTCTAATCAGAAGTAAGTGGACCGACTTGGTGAGTTGTTCTACGATCACCCATATAGAATCGTTTCCTCTTTAGGTATATGGAAGCCCCATCATGAAATACTTGGATATCATGTCCCACTTCCACTCTGGGACCTCTAAGGGATGTACAAAGCCTGTCGGTACCTTGTGCTCCACCTTCACTTGCTGACAAGTGAGGCATCATGAAATGAACTCTTCTTGAGCCTTCTTTATACTTGTCCACCAGTGTTGTCGCCTAAGGTCCTAATAAATCTTCGCCACTCCTGGATGTACTGCTAGAGGGGAAGTGTGAAACTCCCTCAACACTTCCTCATGCAGTGCAACTTGTAACATGGTACGTTCCCGGAAGAGGATGACATGATCCCCTCTATCAGAAAATCCATCAGGCGCCTGCTCTGTGGATATCTGATCATGTCGCGTCTCACAGTCAATGTCCCCATGCTGTGCCGCTCTGACTCGATAAAGAAGTGGAGGAGTGATTGTGGGTGACTGCAGAAAGGCTGCTCCATCTCTATCCACAAAGGATATCTGCAACGCGGCTAGCTTCTCCATCACCTCTCCTAGAAGCTGAATGCCCGTTCTTCTACTAAGAGCATTAGCTACAATGTTACCCTTACCTGGAGTATAGACTATCTCGATGTTATAGTCCTGGAGGATCTCGAGCCATCGTCGCTGTCTCAGGTTTAGGTCCTTCTGTGAGAAGATGTACTTGAGACTATGGTGGTCAGAGTAGACTATAAAGCACTCTCCCATCAGATAGTGTCACCGCATCTTCATGGCGAAGACCACTAATACTAACTCCAGGTCATGGGTAGCGTAGTTCTGCTCATGCTATATCAACTGTCGTTAACCAAATGTGATCACTACTCACTCCTGCATCATGACACACCCGATTCCAGTCCCAGATGCGTCGTAGTAAACTACGTACACAACACACTCCTATGATAACCTCATAATGGGAACATTGTTCAACCTCATCCTCAGCTTCTGAAAGCTCTTCTGACATCTATCTGACCACAAGAATGGTTTCCCCTTCTTTGTCAAGGCTGAAAGTGGTGTTGAAACTCTGGAGAAGTTTGGTACAAATCTCCGATAGTACCCAGCCAGACCTAGGAAGCTCCCCACCACCGTCACACTCATGGGTGGATCCTAAGAAAGTAATGCCTCGATCTTCACTGGATCCACAGCAACTCCATCCTCCGAGATGACATGTCCCAAGAAGTGGACCTCTCGTATCCAGAATTGGCACTTCGAGAGCGTACCATAAAGAAGGCTCTCTCGGAGTGTATCTAGTACAACCCGTAAGGGGTAGGTGTGATCCTCCTCATTGGTCAAGAAAATCAATATTTCTTAGATGAAAACTACGAAAAATTGATTAAGGTATGGCTAGAATATCCTGTTCATGAGACTCATGAACACTGATGGAGCATTGGTTATTCCGAAGGGCTTAACCAAGAAGTTGTAGTGGCTATACCGACACCTGAAGGTTGTCTTCTACATATCCTCATTTCAAACTCTGAGCTGGTGATAGCCAGACCTGAGGTCTATCTTCGATAACAATCGTTCTCCCTTGAGGTGATGAAAGGGTCCGTCAATACTTGAAAGTGTGTATTTGTTCTTTACGGTCACCTGATTTAGGCGACGGTTGTCGACACACAGTCGCAAGCTACCATCCACATTCTTGGCGAAAAAAATCGGAGAAGCCCAGTTTGATACACTAGGTCGGATGAATCCCTTTCGCTGCAAGTCCTCCAGCTATACTCGGTGCTCACAATGCTCAGCGGGAGCCACCCGATATGCTAGAGTAGATATTGGTGTTATCCCGGGGTACATGTCAATGTTGAAGTCTACCTCTCTACGAGGAGGTACTCTTGGAACCTCGTCAGGAAAATGTCTGCATACTGATCCACCATAATATGAAAACATGGACTCCGCACATCAAGTGCTCTGAGGATGAGACTAGCCAATTGATGTGTGATCTGTTTCCCTCTCCACTGCGTAAGTCCGTCATGCGCTGCAAAGGCTCTCTTCTCACCGGGGAAGGTGAACCTGCCCCCATCAGTGCGGACACACCTCACTTTGTGCCTAATGCAGTCGATCAGAGCATTGACTGTGGACAACCAGTCCATACCCAAGATGACATTATAAGGCCTCAATGCCACTACAAGATGATCTCAACCGAATCTCTCGCCTCCTAGAGTAATCTCACACTGCTAGAACCAGTGTGTGATCATCGATTATGCTCCTGTAAGAGTCTCTAGCAGTATGTATTTTTCCAATAGCTCCGTCAGAATTTCCGAGCTCTGAACAAGGGAAGCATCAATAAAAGAATGACTCGCACTTGTGTCTATAGGTACTGCAGCAAGGGTGGAGTAGACATAGATAGTACCTCGAATCATCTCAGGTGCACCGTGGTCATAGGCCTCCACTGCCTAGAGCTGAGCCTACCCATGTCTCCCAGCTCCCTGTGGTCAAGGTGGTCATCCTGGTGGTGGCGGTGGTAGAGCTTCAAAACGTCGTCCACCACCCGCTGCTCGGCCAGCTCCTCTGCCTCGTCCACCTGCTCCCTACAGGCTTCCACGGTCGAACCTCTGCCTCATCATGGGAGGTCCCTCCACTATCTTCTGCTCATATGAATGGATGTTCGGGCAGTCTCGTGCCTTGTAACGCAACCCAACACATGCATAGCACTGCCTACTCCTCATATAGCTGGTTCTGTTTCGGGTGCCCCGCAAAACTGAATCTGTATCTTGAGTTTGCTCGCCTGATGGCCTGGTCCGCTTGGACCTCTATGACATATTTCTAATGCCATCTCTAGAATATTGTTCTACGTGTCGCCCTGCAGTGGGTCTCGCTACTGGTGTCGGCTCGGCGAGAATGTTCTCCACAAGAAGGGCTCGCTCCAGTACTCCCTCCTGCGTTGGAATGCTGAGGGAGATCATCGAAGCCCTGATCTAGTAACTCAGTCCCTTCTCAATGGTCTGGGCCCTAAAGAATAGTTCATGTACCATGTCATTGGGGTAGTGCGAGAGGTTGGTAAACCTCTCTGAGTACTGAGCTACTATCATACTACCCTGTCGCAGGTGATGTAACTCCTGAATCAGCACCGCTTGGTGGGTGGAAGGAACAAACTATGAGCGGAAGAGACTATCAAAGTCTATACAACAAAGAGATTCCTTGTCATGCACCTGAAGCATCAAAGTCCACAATCATCCTATTTCATCATGCAGGAGACTCGCGACAAGGATCTCCATATGGTCGGCTGGTGTCCCTACCAATATGAAGACTCTGACGATAGGCTCCAGCCAATCCTCAACTGCCTGAGGGTCCTTCTCTCCAAGGAACATGGGTGGCTCTGTCCCTGATACTTGTGAAACACACTCAGGTGGGGTGAACTCTCTACTTTTGGGGATGGTAGTATCGGTGGATCAGGAGGTAGTGGTACCGCTTGTGCCTCCGCTGTGATGGGGCCCTGCACCGAGGCCTCGTCTCTTGGTGGACTCCCATCTCGTACGCAACTCGGAACCCTAGTTGGCTGCCTTCGTGGGTCCAACATGAAACGAAACAGTTGTCACATGGTAAAAAGGTATACCTGGTGAGCTGACACAATGTAACGACAAAGAAAAGATTTGAAACACTCATGCAATCTGTGTTTTCATGCACTGAGTCAGAAATTTGGGGTCAGGGACCTAGTGTATGGATTCGTTAGCCTCCGCACCAACACTGGACTCCCTGGACTGAAAACCACACTCAATACTCTTAACACTATTGCTTCATAGAAATGAATGATCAAAGTCCTGAGTTCTGCGATAGAACCGACTCCTCTGATACCAATTTTCACGACCCGTCCTTGGGGCCCGTGTCGTGACAACCCCAAGCCCACCTTCTATAGGCTAGGGGCTGGCGACTAGCACCAAAGGCATAAATCTTAATAAAAGGGAAGGAATTGCCTTTATAAAGTAAAAAAACACAATACAGTACGCAATATAAGAAATAACTATTTAAATATGAGAATAGAAGTAAGTGCTGAAATGTAAATGGGCCAGTATACAAACCCAACTTTAAATAACAATACAACTAAAAAGGTAGTACAACTACAGTAAAGTAAAACAACAACCACTGAGTCGTCCTCCGGGAATCCCAACTGAAGGGTGGGTACAGATTTCCTCATCCTCACCATGGGTCTGGTTGTATTCCCTATTTACGTCTTGCCAAGTGGTCCATCTATGGGTACCATCCAGCTCGACAAGACTCTACCCCGATCAGTGTTGTCTATCGTCTGCATCCAACACAACGTAGTGCGGTCATAGCCCATGCATGGGTGAGTATATGATTCTCAGTAGGGAACCTGAGACCCCCGAAGGTCTCCCAGAATCCCCGAAGGATAAACCACAGAATAAAGATACAATCATGAAGTATCAGCCAACTCTACTTAGGTATATGTCCATAAAAACACCTAAGTTACCAATCATAGTTCGGCTCCAACTCTCTAGCCCAAGCACAACCTAGTCTTCATAGGAAAGCAAGTCAATAACATCGATGATAAAGATTGAAAGTCAAGACTCAGCAAACACTGGAATACATCTTTCGTATAATGATTGAGAGGTCACACGCCGTGTGTTGGCTGTATGATGTCTGAAACCCCAGCCACAAAATGCCTGAACTACACGGCGTGTTATCCAGGAGTACACCCCGTGTAGTATAGAATTTTCCAGAAACCACACCTCTGGACAGTGCGCCTCCCATGATGCATGTTCATCATTTGGACGGTTTTTTAATCACTAAACTTTAGACTCTAGGTCACCCCGATGTCCCTAAGTCGATTCTGGTGTTTTCGGTCTTCCAATCAGCTCCGAAAACACGTTTTGAATTCCTGCTCTAAGAATGGTCGAGGAACGGTCCATCTCATTCCATTCTGAACCATCACCCGCTATCATCGGCACACCTCCGCTTGGACACTGTGATGTTGAGTCTTGAATTTTGGGTTCGTTTCATTTCATAATGAACTTGTAACGATCCGTTGTTCATCACATATGAAGAACACGAAGAACCCCCAACAATCATAATAATGGAGGAGGATTCAGACCGTGTTAGTTTGGCCCGGTCCTTCCGCATTAGTTTGGTAGCAGTCGGTTAAAGAGAAACAAAACAAGGAAATAAGATTCAACATTGATCCAATAAAAACACACCCATACCTTGAAAAGACGTCGCACGTCCTCGAGGCGTGGAAGACAAGCGTCGAGGTTGTCGGGTGTTGCGGAAGAATGGTGTCGATTCTGTCAATGTTGGAGTGCACCTGAAGAAGAAGTGTCGTTGGCGACTTCGAGTTCTTCGAATATTAGAGTGTTCTTTGTCTATAGAGATAATCGTTCTTCATTGGAGGCGCTCTTCGTCCAAGAGTGGAACACTTTTCTCAAGAACTCTCCCAAAAATAATTCAACACAACATGTACCCAAAATAAATTAATAGATAAGGCTATTATTTTATTAACACATGTAATTAAAAATTCAAACCACTTTAATTAATTAAGTGAATAACCTAATTAATTTACCATGGTTTGACAAAACTAATTAGAGAGAGAAGAAGGTGAAGGGTTATTTTAAAATTCTAAAGTGAGGGGTTGTTCAATTAAATGAAGAGGAGTTAATGGGGAGGTTAATGGGGAGGTGAAAGGATTAGGCTCATGTGGGCCCCACCTCACAAATATACTCACATAGGAGGTTATGTTGGTGTGGGACCCACCTATAACTCCCCTTGGGAGGAAATAACCAACCTCCCTCAATAAAATTTGTACACAACAAATTTTATTTATTTGATTCTAAATCCCCAAATATTAACATTCAACCCGCATAAAACGCAACTGTGGTAAAGGTCCCCTTTGGTGAATATTGTCTCTTTGAGTTCATTGTTGCCCTCAGATTTCATTATCGACCACCGGTTCAAAAGATAGAAAAACATGCACGTACATTTACTTAATGTTCTCGAAAAAATCTTCATAAATTGATTTCGGGAACACCGTGCCTTGGAATCAAGTGCTGTCAGAAACCGTAGACTTGTAAAATTCCAAAGTATTTAAGAAAAAAAAAATTATTGAAATTTGTGGGTCTTTACACATATTTAGTGAAATAGAACCTTCATGAGAAGGATCCCATACCATCTATAGTGAGAGGTACGATCTTAGTAGCTTCTAATTTTTCGTCTTCTCTTATTAATATCGGCTCATCTCACAATTTTATCTCTGCATGAGTTGTTAAAAGCCGTGGGCTTGTGGTTTTTCATTATGATGGTGTTTTTATGCAAAACACACCATTGGGAGTTAGAAAGGGTGATGTATTCCAGTGTATGTAGTTTCCCCATGAGGTTGGTTGGTGCCAATTACTCTGTAGTTTATATGTTCTTGAGATGATCGGTTTTTATGTCATTTTATGTATGGAATGGCTCATGGCTTATCAAGCATACGTTGACCACTATATTCATAGGTTGAATTTAACATCACTAGAGGGTAAAATTTTAATTCATATCAATGAATGGGATGTATAGGATAACAGATATTGACCAGAGCATCGTGGGATGGATGGGTTGATAGCCCATATTGCTAGTTTGTTTCTATACGATCAAGGAGTCATTCAGACAATCATTCATCCAGTGGTTGAATGATTTAGGGACATCATTCCTAATGAAATTTTTGGGTTTCATCCATAGAGAGGGATTGAGTTCTCTTTTGAGCTAGTTCTAAGAGTTGTTCTAGTATCCATCCCTCTTTATATGATGTCTACAATGGAGTAGTTATAGATAAATTGGTAGCTAGATGATTTAAAGGTGAAGGGTTTTATCAGAACCAATACTTCTCCATTTGGTTTTTCAGCCCTTTTTTCTATAACAACAGATAGAACTCTTAGGATTTTCTTGTTTTATTGAAAAATGATCCAACTGTTGTCTAAAAATTAATATCCTATTCAATAGACAGATTCCATATTTGATCAGCTTTAAAGAGTTCGAGTGTTCTTTGAGATCAAAATGAGGTCATATTATCACCAAGTTCGTGTTCGACATAAAGACATACATTATAAAAAATTTCGTAGTATGTATGAATTTTATGACAATCTAGTTATTCCATTCGATATCAGGAATGTGCAAATTGTATTCTTGGATTTGATGAACTGAGTGTTCTACCCTTACATATATAATTTTGTGGTTATTTTCATGGAAGTTATCAATGGGTATTCTCACAATTTACATAACCATGCCAACCATCATGAGATCATTTTGAATAAAAGGAGAGATCATCAGTTATATGCTAAGCTCACAAATTACAAAATTTTGATGGATCAGATTCACTTCCTCGATCTGATTATCTTAGAGACATGAGTGACAGTGGAACCACAGAAGGTGATAGATTTAGTTTCCTGGGAACAACCCAATAATGTTTTTGACTTATGAGGTCTTATGGGGATATTTTTCTAATAAAGATAATTTTTATAGGACTTCTCATGCCTAGTAGAATCGTTGATGAGCCTGACTAATAATGGTGTGAAGTGTGTGTTGTCAGAATATTTTGTGACATCCTTTTAAGAGATGAATGGGAGGTTGACATCAACATCAGTCTTGATACTACATGATAATGGATAGAGCTACATGGTGTACTATGATACATCATGCATTGGGTCGTGGGGAGTGCTGATGTAGGGAGATTGAGGTGTGGCATTTGGGTCTCGGTAGTAGAGGTCTCACGAGAGTAATTACCCAACACACAATCCGGAGTTAGATACAGTTGTTCATGCATTGCGCTATGGGAGGCACTATTTACTATGAGAGAATATTGTAGTGTAAACTGACCACAGAAGCCTCAAGTATATATTTACATAGCATGATATGAATTTTATGAAACAAAGGTGGGATGAGTAACTATAGTCCATTGATGTCGATTTTTCCAAAACACCTAGAAAGGTAAATGCAGTGGATGGTGCACTGAGCAAGGGATCTCAGATCAAGGAAGTCTAGTAGGATAGTAATGAGTGGTATCTTATGGTGTTGTTTTCTGAGATGAAATTAGAGGTTCACAACATGTATGGGCATAATTTTCTATCATTCTTAGATGTGACTTATAACCTAATGGACATTTTTAGGATGGGGAAGCTATCATAATATGAAGACCTAGTTCTACAGGAAGGTGTGGAAGGTGAGGACCCACTTCACGATTGGATAGTATGTGATGATGAGATTCTGTGTATCCATGGATTTGTTTGGGTTCCATTGGATATATGTGACCAGCTGATGTGGGAGTTTTATGATTCATCTTCGGCAGTTCGTCCTGGGGGGTCACCAAGAAGTAATGTGAATTGTAATGACAATATTGGTGGTCAGGACTGAATCATTAAGTAGTTGTTTTTGTTACTCGGTGTTCCACCTATCAATAGGTGAAGGAAGAACATCAATAACCAGCTGGGCATTTACAACAGTTTTCAATCCTAGAGTATAAATGCGATGGTGTCGCTTTGGATTCTGTGAATGATTTAATAACGTCGAATTGAAAAAATGATGATGTGTGGGTTATGATTGACAAACATAAGAATTTTGCCCATTTATTTACTGATCAAGGAGACCTCCAGTGTTGATGATATTTTATTTTTTTACATACAAGACGTCCTATTACTTCATGGGGTCCCACGCACTATCATTTCAGGTAGAGAAAACTGCTTTGCATCTCCTTTCTGGTAGTGTTTGCAGAGGGTGATGGGTAAACTAGTGATTCTGATCACATCATACCACCCTCATACTGATGGCCAATAATATCATTTGATACAGGTTCTAAAGGACATTTTGATAGCGCACATCTTGAATTTTGGTTTCACTTGGGAGAGGAAAATTCCCATAGTTGAGTTCAACTACATGTATAGTTATCACATGACCACACATTTAGAACTTTTTGATGATTTATACAATAGTCCATGTTGTTATCCCCTGTGATTGTTAGAAGTAGGATAGGTAGATTTACTGGGACCGAGTATCATGTAGGATACATATAAAATGGTCTATTTGATTCATAAGCAGATGTCTACTGCACAATATTATTATAAATCATACGACAATGGTTGTATAAAAACACTAGTGTTCATGGAAGGGGATCAAATTTTCTTGTGTGTTTCACTGAGTAAGGGGCATATGTAGATAAGAATATTGGGTAAAATTTCATAGAAATATGTCGGGTCAATCAATATTCTAGAGAGAGTCACATCAGGTGCCTATCGGTTCTAGTTACCTTAGAGGTACCGAACTATGCATGAAGACTTCCATGTATCTGATATAAACAACTATCACATAGAACCATATAATGTTTTTCAACCTAAGGTGGATGACCTTTAGGTTGATGAATCCTTTAAGGGGAATCCAAATAATATTGTTGATAGGAGAACGAATGTTCTCTGAGGCTAGTCAGTTCCTCTAGAAAGGGTGCAATGGAATTCCGACTGGTTACAGGATGATACATGGGAGATGAAGGCTGATGTATGTGATCAGTGGCCAGAGTTTTTTGAGATGAAAGTTCAACACCCTTGAGAGAGAGAAATTAAAAGAGGAATTTATATAAGGGGGGGAGATTGTATGATCCCAGTTTTTTCTTGAGGATTCGATCATTATTTTCCTGATAATGTTATTACTTTCCTTGTTTTGTATTGGACCCCACATCGGGCCAAAGACTGGATGGGTTGTTTTTAAGAATGGAGGGGAAAAACAGGCTAAAATCTGGTCATAGGCAGGTACACTTTGTGTACTTAGCCGACACATTGTGTACTGGCCTGCCATTACATGTAGCTTATTTGGGTCAGAAAAAAAATACATCAGAGTGCACATTGTGTACTTATCCTAAACACTTTATACAATTCCTAAAGGAATTTTTATTATAAAATATGAAGTAGCCTCATATTTTGATGGATAGAATATATTCCTATGTTTTTAGAGCCAAAACCCCTCAAAATGGTTTTTTAGTTTTAGATGTCATCCTGACTTTGATTCAAGTGAAGTCAGTTACTTTAGAACAACATCAAGAAGGAACTCAATTTATTTTTATTAATTTTGGATTCTTCAGAACAACGAATGTGCTATTTTTATTTATCCTCATATAACCTAATACCATATTATTCATCTGTTCTCATATTTCTCCCAAACCAGGACGAATCCAGATTTGATACTGGACTAGATATCTATAACTGAGCTAATGTAGGTGGTCCATATATTATTTCGACATTTATTGTGCTTTTTGAGAGTTCAACTGATATATCATTAGTCATATTTCTAGTGAGGCCTTTTTAGAGAGTTTCTTTCTATAAAAATATCCGGACCTAGTGAGGATGACTGTAGGTTCTGTTTCGGTATGTTTACACTAGTTACATGATTCAAGGTCACTAAGGGAAAAATCATAAGGAAATGACTTGTTTATTCTCGTTTAAACCATCCAGGTAGTGTGTTCTTATCTTATCCTAGTTTGAAGAATCCTATTAATTCCATGACATATTTAACAGACTATTTATGAGATGTACTACCACCTTTCTCAATTAATATCATGTTATGCCTAGTCTATTTTGATATTTTGGCATGATTAATTCATAATATTGGTGTTTACACATATGAGAATAAGATAATGGAAGGTTAAATGAGTTATATGGGAGTGTAGGCACATATATTTTTTTGATAAATTATTTTCAAGAGTGGGTATATTCTCATGGAATTATATTTTATTTTTAATGCTTGAATACTTGAATGAATGGTGTATCGATTCCATGGACTGCTCTCCATCGATTTGAAACATGGTAGTGGATTCCTTGTTTTACTCTGCCCCATGGGTCTTGATTCCATGTGCTGCCACATTCCTTGCTTCCCGATGGATAAAAATTTCTTGTGCTCGAGTAGGAATACCTATTTTTATACTCCTAGGACCTCAAACAGTGCTGAAATGAGTATCTACTGGGGATGCCCATGGTACTCTATGGGATGTTGTAGACAAGCTCCATGGATCCGACTCTCCCTGGTCGAGTATTAATATATGGATGCCTTGGTA
Source organism: Viscum album (assembly GCA_963277665.1). Classification (NCBI taxonomy): domain Eukaryota; kingdom Viridiplantae; phylum Streptophyta; class Magnoliopsida; order Santalales; family Viscaceae; genus Viscum; species Viscum album. Next base: position 515,856,540 of record OY728145.1, read on the forward strand.
AAGGACACCTTGGATCTGGCCCTTGCAGTATACACTTCACTATACAACATGGATGTGGGATATCTGAATTCAACATATGGCATGGAAATGGAATATTTGACTTCACTATATGGTGTGGTCATGGGACACTTGAATTGTCTATACATCATGGTTGTGGGTTACAAGATACAGATGGATGTATGGCATGGCCATGTGAATTTATTTTTTACTTGGTTATAGCTACATTGTTAGGAGATGAACCTATTTTGTAGGTATCATTGATTCCTTTTTGGTTTACATACTGCACTAAACTTATGCCATGGGAATACACACATCCTAGAACTTTGGTATACAATTTTTAGAGATGTATTGACATGGGTGGTTTCCTACTTGGATTTTTATCCCACACCCTATATGGGCCTCCTCATGGACCCAAATAGATTATATGGTTATAGGTGATGATAGGGGAAAGTTCCTAAGTACAGGTTGTTGATTGTGGATTTGATGTTGGGGAGCATATGACCAAGATGTGGCTTGTGTTGCTGGAATACCTTTTTGGCCTTTTGACTTTTTTAGTACATATATTGTATTACATTGTCATGTATCTATTTTTCCTTCATTTAATATATTTAAATCATCAACATCATTTTTTATATGATACACCTATAGTTATGTATATGTATTCTTTCTTTTCTTTAATTTTAGTTGAATGCTGTTTATTTCGCTTCCACAATTTACTGTATGTTTATAATTCCACTATAGTACTCCAGTAATGAAGGAATAGTCTCCCCACTAACCCACCTAGGCCCTCGCTTCTAGTCGGAAGCCCTTGGAATTTGGGGAGATGTACTTATGGCCATGTGTCTAACAAGGCTAGGGGAACCGTTTCAGGTGGCATCCCGGTACGGGACGTCACATTACCCCTCTTTCTTTTTAGACATTCATGGAGGTATAACTAGGAGATACTGACTGTGATATAATGTATACTCATATATTGACTGGAAACTCTTCTAATTGATTTTATGAATAATGAAAGAACATCATTATATTCAAAGGATATATGATGGTACCAATTCCAGAGAGAGATAGGATGTTTTCATGGAGTTACATATTTCGTAATTAATGTTATATCCATGTGTCGAGAATATATACCAGGACATTAGATGAATGTTATAGTGGTCAATGATGAAGAAGAGAGTTGTATAGTTTGTTTCGTGATGTCTTACTTGTCATGAATTTAAGTCTAAGTAGATGGATTTAGCAGGTGTAGAACCACCCCTCAAGGTTCCATTGTAAATGTGGAATGAGATATTTGTATAATTTTGTTATGGGGTTGCCACAATTGTTTAGAACACAACATCCCATTTGTGTTATCTAAAGGAAAATCAAAACATCATCCCACTTAAAAACTATTCTAGAGAATTGTTCAGTTGAGATACTAGGATTATGTTACATGTAAGAGACAACCTGACTCAATGTAATTACCCTGATAATGGTTTCTGGCCATGATGACTGCTTCACATATAGGTTATGGAAAGAATCACATGAAGCCTTTAGGATGTAGTTTAATTTTTTATCAATGTTCGACCCTAATAATGTTGGACAAACTGATTACTCCATTCATGTATTGGATGAAATTTTAGAGTTATTCATGTTATAAATTGGCTACAGCAGTGTGGCTCACCTACCACTAGTGGAGTTTGAATTAAAAACGTCTACCATTCCACCATTGGTATGTAATCATTTGATGATTTGTACAAGAAACACTGAAGGTGGCCACTATTTTGGACTTACTCAATAGAGTCACCAACTATGGGAACAAAGTCAGTGTAAGCCACTATAGAGAAGGTATATATTATGCATGTGTAGATGAGGACTACTCAGAATCATTATATGTCCTATTTTGAAAAATGAAAAATTCATTTAGAGTTCGAGGAGAGAGACTATGTGTTCATGTGAGTATCACATCGGCATGGATTATGGAGAAAGTGTCTAGGTGGAAATCTATCTCCAAGATTCATAGTCCCTCTCCCAATATAAATTAGATTTTTTAATGTGGCATACCTATTTAATATACCGTTACAATAAGGTGTGGTAGATGAAGTATTCCATGTTTCTCGGTTGAGGAGGTGTGTGCATGACTCATCTCATTCAACCAAATGGGGTCATCTAGAATCTAGTATTAGGTTAATTTTGTTTTGTACATAATAGATATTGAGAGTTTTTATGAGATTATCCTATTTGGGAGATATATTCCATTAATTTGTGTCCTATGGAATCATGGAAATCATTTTAAGAGTACCAAGGAGTCGGAGTCCAATATGCATGCTATATGCCCACGTCTCACTGTATATATTGTTTTGTATTTTCTTTCAAATGAATGAATCTCTAACGCTGATAAAAAGTAATTATTTTTATTTTTGCATGTATTTCTTTATAATATAATATGGTTTATTTTAATGTATTTGGAACTAAGACGACATGAGATTTTGAGGACTAGTGAGATCAGAATTAATTATCGATATATATTAAAAATATTAAATATCACACATAGACATTTTTCTTCAAAAAATTGAATAACATATAAAAAAAGTCTTGAATTGTAAATTTGAGGCTAATGTTGAGATCATTTCATGGTGTTTACCCTTTGATTTACATAAAAAATTTCTTTGTTTGAATTTTGGTTAGAACTCATCATGGGAAAAAATATTTATTTAATTTCTTATGTGAAATAGAAACCAAGATTATTTCACTATTAAAACAATCTAATTAATAACTATTTGGTTTTTCCACATAACCCTAATAATTGAGAATTAAATGTGGAATGTCTTGAAATATAACACTATATAGGATCGGGATCAATGATTTGTGTGAAAACAAAATGTGTCGATCTTTCCAACGATAGTGGCATGCGATTGTTCTTCTCCATTGATTTATCCAAATAGAGGTAAGACAATTTTTTGATTTATCCCTGTTTTATTAATCCAATGGAAAACTAAAATCAATCAACTAAAGAATTGATTTTTTTCTCCATCATATTGTGGTTGCATCGTTATATTTTAACAATTTTTGGAAGAAATTGTTTCTTTGTTGTATTCTTCATTCATCATTATATTGGAAAATTATTGAGGACAACCATAAAATTCTTATTTCTAATTACTCATTTATTGTATCTTTTTTTATCCCATAATTATTCATTATTTCATTAGTAGTGTTTCATTTGACCAGTGCTTCAAAATATACCAGATTATCAATTGTTGTGGACCCATTTCATGGGATAATGGATTGATATCATAGATGCACATTTATATGGATGATATGACCAAGTTGTTAAAATGGTGATGATAGATTTGGGGATGAATTTGTAAATTATATTTAAAGCGTGGAATGTGATGCTGAAGAGGTCCAATGATGATTGTTTCACTAGTGTTTTAGTAGTAGGATTCTGGTGAGTAGTGATAGTGAGGCTCAGTTAGACTGGATCCCTATTCTATGAGTGATATTAGTGGAAGACCTGAATGATATGGAAACATGACATATTCGAAGATATAATTCATGATTTTTTTGAGATAATAAATTATAAAACATAAATTCTAGAGTTATATGTAGTGTGGAACTCCTAGTGTGGTGGTAGGATTTTGGTAAGCATACAGATATCACAAAATATTTGAACCTTAATCAGAAACTCATCATATAACATAGATGAAATATGGACAAGAAAGAAGTACATCAGATTAGAAACACCATTTAATTAGAAACAAACATGGCTAGACCAGGTGTAGGCAAGAAGAGCTTGGTACATAGACACAGAAATGAATACATGAATGGGTGTTGATACAAGGGTAGAACCCAGGGTTGATGGGACACACCATGTTCTACCAATAAATTCTATGTACTCCATTAATGATAGATTAGAGACCATTTCCCCATAAGTCTATAAAACATTCAGTGGGGTTTTCTCCTAGATTGGTTACTACAGAGTTATGTTCTATGAATAGGTTAAAGATCCACTATGATGAACTTCAATTTTGGACTTATTTATTGGAATCCATCCAGGATTCCCGAAGTGAGGTTCTCTATCATCATCATTTACATTAGAAGGGTTATTTGTATATTTATGAACAAAACTATGCAATCATTGATTTCCAACATGGAGAGATTATTCCTATTGGTTTTTTGGTATACCGCCATAGCCTTATGCATGTTCTCCACCTATGTATCATATTATTCAGACATCCAGCATGAACTTTTGTTGCAGAGACACGATTATCACATCATATCATAAGGAAACAGTATGTTTTATATAACTCATAGACTATATTCTATTGGAAGAATGATATTTGGAAACCTTTGAATATGAATCAAAGGATAGAAATATTACTTTTACCTTACCATTAGACTATGTATCTATAATGATTATATATTTTAGTTATTATTATATATTATTTTGTTATATACCTATGTTTAAATGGAAATTAATATTGATTCTATATGCCTAATGATTTTGAGGATTCCTACTAAGTATTTTTATACTCACCCTTGCATGGGATTTTCCCCAACATGTCATGTCTTATGCAGAAGATCATTCATTGATAGAGTCTAAGAGGGACTAGGAATAGCTAGAACATAGTGTTAAATATTGAAAAATGTGTGTTAATGTGGTTTCCTTGATAGAATTCCTCACCCACTTTATAGTTTTTAATTGCGATTATTTTGTTTATGTTAATATTTTTTGGCCTTTTTATATATAGAACTTGTTTTTGTACACTGATCATTGGATTTTTGGATGTATGCATGCATGGTTATCATTTGTTTTACATTTTATCATTGTATGGGCACGGATATATCTGCATGTAAATATGTAAATTAGGATAAGGCCTACCATATTTCTGATATGCCATTATAGCATTGGTCTCCAACCCCTAGCCAATTGGAGATAGTATGAGGGTAGTCGTGGCATGATCCATGTCAGGACGTCAGTGACAAATGATTCTTCTTTTCTAAATACCCATCAATTTGAGGGTGATGGGTAGTTCCTAAATGTATCCCAGTTTTAAGAGACACATGAATGATCCTTTAAAATATTTACTTGAATGCAGTATCACGATACAATTTAATTGATCATGGTTAAATATTTAGTCTCACAGATTCATTAATATATAGTTATTCATGAAGTATGAGAGGTATTAACACTATAATTTCTATAAAATATATATAAATTTTAATGTATTCCATAGTCACCCAAATATTATTATTCATTTTTGGAGTCTTTATAATTCTAGGGAAAGAGACTATTATATCATTTTTTCAACTTCAATTTTTAATGAAGAGATATTGTGTGACTCATTTGTGATATATTTTTCCAAAAGTAATTATTGGAATAGCAATATTCTGGAAACATAGTAGGTTAATTCTTGCATCATACCGTCCCACCAAAAATGATATTTATATCCCTATACATCATTATTATTCCTTGGTGTATAGAGAAATTTTATCTATATGCTTTATCAAATAATTTTTTTCTCAACTCATTTATAAAAAAACAAAGTTTCATTATAATCTTTTACCAAAAGTATTCAGAAGAAATGACTATCAATATCCCATAATTCATCAATTTAATTATATGTTTTAAAACAATGATATCATATTGGTAATTATTTATCATTTCTATTTATAATAGTATATATATATAATTTTGAGAAATAACAAGGTTCCCCTTACTCATTGATTATCATATCCATAATTACTAAAAAATTGATTAGATGATTCGTACCCATCTTCATATGAGTATGTACTCCAGGATAATTACGAAATAAGCCAAAAAAAACTTTATTTTCTTTCCTAGAGTGGTAGTGTATCAATCAATTATATACCTTGTCACGTTAAATCCATCAACATTTTCCATTTTTTGATAAATTATAAAACATTTAGTTCACAATATTTTGATTTGTATATATCTCAAAAATATCACTATAGAGATATTTCTTCAATATATTCAATTAAAATATTACATTTATCAACTCTTGATCAAGATCTATACAGTTCTTTTTATGGATCCTTAGTTGTATCAATTCCTATGAATCCAATTTAAAAAATTTTATAATGAAAATAAACAATATGTTATTCAACATCTCCATATATATTACTAATTCATAATTTATTAATGGTAGTTTCAATAATATTTCACTAAAAAATCTCTTATTTATGTCCCTATAGGTTTTTTTACATTCCACTTACCATTTTAATATTATCTCATTCTGTGTCAACATGGATGATAAGTTAGTTAATAAAGGATGTTTTATTAGAAAAATTCAATAGTAACCTAATAATCAATTGAAAATATATATCCTAATTATATTTGTTGATGTTATCTATTCATTGAATTAATTAATCTTTGAAGGATCAACTCATATTCCGTCCTCTAATATAATATCTCCCCATAACACAATTTACTGGAGATTAAGTCCACACATACATATTTTTTATTAGAATCCAATTACCCTAAGATTCTCATGAATGATTCTCAAAATATTCTCACACTACCCTTATATATTACAATATATAAATATATCATCAAATATTAAAACTATAAAATCATTAAGATAATCCTTGAATACTCACATTTTCATATAAAAAAATATTTAGGATGAGTTCTAAAATACAAAGGGAATCACTATATACACCTAATGTACATATCATGATTTTTTTTATTTGATATATCCTTATTATTCACCCTTAATTAACAATAACTATAGACGATATAAATATTTGAAACTAATTGATATCTTCAGAGTTGATCAAATATACCATCAGTACATGGTAGATATCACTTATTATATATATATATTTTGGAATTTATCTCTATGTAATTGATGCATAATCTCATAGATCCAACCTTATTATTAAAAAAACATGTGATCTCCAAGGTAAAACTCTAGACCAAATGAATCTCATAATATACAACTCCTATATTTTTTTCATCCCTATTAATTTCACTAGCCCATTTTATAGGGAGTCTTAGATATTGATTCTTAATCATGGATGAGTTATATACCAATATCACAATACATATTGTAATAATGATAGGTAATTATTTATGAAACCCAACATTATATTTTTACACACTATGTACATCCTACATTCTGATTTGCATATATATCAACAATAGTTTGAAAAATATTTTCATCATCCAGGAATTCATTATGGTATTCTACTAGAAGTAGATAAATGTATGCTTTATATAATTAGGAATCACCTTTAAATACAAAGAAAAAATTATCACTTTATGAGCCTTAATGTCCTTCTTATGGAATTAAATTTCATCATAATATATGAAATATAAATATATTACCTATATTCTATCTATGATTACCATGAGAAAAATAATCCATTCTGAATTTAGGTCATTTCAATGAATATAAATGTGTAATGGGTAATATAACCACATTACAATAACATTTCAATTGGGTGTCGTGATTAAAAACTCATATGTTATCTCTTAGTTTTTTCTATCAATTTACCCATGATATTTTTTTGGAATGTTTAATTCATCTATAGGAATCACATATGTTGGGTTCTTCTCTGATGGTAACATATAAAATTGACTCCCATTACCCCTCCAAGTTTATTTTGAGTAATTTTCAAATATCATTATTTTTGATGCACTTGATATTATCTTATTCCTTATTTTCTTTCAATTCATGAGCCAACTTGATGAAATATCCAAAATAGTCAAAATTCATGTTCTCTATATGAATTAACAAGGGTGATTCATTACAAAATTATCATATATTAGATACCCATTAATTACAATATTTTTTATCTCAATATTTAATTGTCAATGATTCTTACGTGTCCACTTCTAATTAAAAATTACATTAAAAATGCGAGACATGGACAATTCGTTTTCACTCATCCTGAGTCATAAAACAATATCATCAGATAATTGTATAGTTTTAGAGACTAATTATCTTAAAATTTTCCAATTATCCCCATCAATATAATGGATAATACTTATATCCAGTTTACATACATAATATGTAGCATGTAGATAAAATATTTTTAAATCAGACTCATAAATATAATGAGTCACCTCACCAGTCTTCTTCAAATTATGAAATTTCCATCCCATGTCATTTCATTATAATGGGGGTAATTTTTTCAAATAATATCAATGTGAAATTGTTCCATTAAATGTTTTATATCTCCTAATCTAGAGTATTTTTATTCATTGACCACATTTTATCATAATCTCCCCTAAGACATTATAACACCTTGAAAACACTCTCTTTTTCATTACATTCCAAGGTGAGAAACATCTTAAAAATTAAATTCATCAATTATTTATCAAATAATGGATCAAAGGTCATATTTACTTATAGATGTTGATTTCACCTTAATAATTATCAAATTATTTAACCATGTTATGGATTAACAATAAGACTCTTATGGTCCAAGTTATTTGTTATATCTTGAGTCAACTGAACCAATATAGTAATAATCTTCTTAGTTCAAATATAAATATTATTAAATTACATTGGAATAAAATATATATATTTAGTGTCAGTGTTTATATAATTCTCCTTCCTATAATTTACTTCCATATCTAAGATATATATTATAATGAAATATATTTTAACATTATAAAAATTGACCCATTAAAATCCTAATGTATGTAATATATATGATCCCATTATTTTACAGGTACACCCCTCTTTGAGTTTTGGGTCTTCATTATTTTTTAATATTTGGTGGGTGAGTCCTTTTTTGGTATAAATATAATTTCCCTAGGGGAAATGAAATATTGTTTAGGGATGTATGTTTTTTCTTAATTAATGGAGTGTGTGAGTAAATGTGGTGTGAGATATTCGGGAAGAAGTAGGCTTGAAAAATATCTATGGAAACTATCACATCATCAACATGGTACATAATGTGAACTTGAAGATAATAGGACATCATGAACTAGTTTAGAGTGTGATTTTCTACACTCTTGGAAACTATTTCACACCTTTAGATGGCCAATCATGGTTAATTTAATCTATAAGAGATTTATTTTTTTTGTGTATCTCAAAAATTGATAAATTCACATCATAAAAGGGTTTCACATAAAGAATACATCATGATAAGTGGTTTTTAAACACACTTTTGTTATGATTTTACATTATCCATCATGAATCACTATTTAAAAATATAGGATGACTCTAGGTGATTAGGGATAAATTCCTTCCTTTTTATGACAACTCGATCTGGTGTTTAATATCAGGCAAGTTGTGTATCCTTGGTTGTCCCCATTCGTTCGCTTATTCTTGGATATCATAGTGTAATGTCTTGACTGGTGTTGAATTATTTTGGATATTATCTAATCTATGGGTTTCTATATGTTTTCATTTATCTTCATTCCACATTTCCATCCCTGGTTGAGTGTGTTTGTTGAATTATAATATAATTGTTATTTTTCTACAATAAACCACTATATTTTATTTTATGTATATTCTTTTATGTGATATATAATGTGATTCATCTACATAACTATCACATTTAAAATATAATAATGGGTGATGTAAATATAGTGTTTGGATTACTCATTGTATCACTTTGGATCCAATGGTGTCGGAACGTGGCTTGTGGCTGATAATAGGGTGAGCCCACCCAAAAATAATAATGAATGGGTTAATGTCTTAAATATATGATTTATAATGGAATAAAATCTAATTTTATTATTGTGATAGATTTATCTTGGAAAATTTATATCTTAATTATTCAATAAATAAAGATAATTTTTTAAAGAATGGCGTGTACACATCCACGAAGAAATTGTAAGACATAATATAATATATGAATATAATCTCCTTAAATGGAAAATGTTAATTTTATAAATTAAATTTTTTGAAATTTGATATAATTTGTTTCATTATTTCCATTATTATTTTTTTTGTAATTTTTTTCTGAAATTCTTAATAAAATTACTAGATAAGTTGTGACGAAATGTTTATATAATGTTCTTGTACCAGTTATTCTAAAATTATTTAATAATTATAGATTTCCCCACTTATACAGAAATGCTAATATAATGGGATTTTCAAAGTTATAAAGAAAATATTATATAATATTCTTGGCAATATTATCCTAAATTACACTTATAAAGGGATTTGACTAGTTATATTGAAATTCATATATAAAGGGATTGTTCTGCTTATGATTTAATTATTTTAGGAATTCACATGATTATGTTATTATGCCATGGGCTTGTGGTTAGTGTTGGAAAAATTATGCTTTATGCTCAGATATATTTTAGAATAGTGACAATTTTGGTTATTAATTGTATCATATCAATTGATTAACAATAATATTGGTTATCAAACAACAACATGAACTTATTATCAGACAGGTTTTAATTAAACAAGGTGGTGTTGACCTGTTCAATTTTAATCACACCCAATTCATGATTCTATTTGGTACATAGGAACATTTTTGTTGATTATTTATTTCTTGTTGGTTTGGATCATAGAAATGTGAATGACACAGTGTAACAACCCGAGCTTCCATGATACGCTTCTCATTCAATAATGCAATAGCTTGCATTGTACGCAACTTCGAGTTCTAAAACACCGCGACTAATCAAAGTAGCTGTTATGAATAGTAATAACCACTTTTTAAATTTATAGAAATTTTATATTTCAAAATGGACTTCATTTTTGTATTCCTAATATTGAAATTAGCCTATGTTGAATTTTTTGTAATTTTCTGAGAACTTCCAAATTTTTATAAATAGTGAAAAATACATAAAACAAATTTTTTAATCAAAATAATTTATAGTGATAAGTTATACTATTGAGTGGTTTTAAAGTATAATTAGAATATATTTTTACCATTTTATCCAATGGTGGTCATTAGAATTAATTTAACATTGAAAATGGACATAAATAATTGCCAATCTTTTGATATAAATTGTTTCTTAAAAAACACGCTATTTGTTCTGACAGTGGGAATTAATTATAAAATTAATTAATGCAACATATATGTTTGGAATTTTGTAAAATAGACATCATTTTTGAATATGGAATATCAATTATAGCTTAGGGTGAAATTTGGCATTATTCTGAAAAACTACAATTTTTTATGAATAGTGAAACCACTAAGTGGTAGTTAAATAACTGATTTTTTGTTTAAATGAAACATTACCACTTCTGTGATTTGATTTTCAAAAATCCGACATACATGGTTGTCATTAAGAAGTAAAATGTGGTTCAATGAGATTAAAATAATTTTTGGTGAATAGTAACTTTTAAGTTCTTAATCACGATTAGAGGTAACTAGTGTAGTTTAAAGTACAAGTAATGTTTTAATAATATGAGATGAGCATGAAACTTGTCCTACTCCTATTGGATGAGTCATGGCCGACCAAGAAAACCCATGGGTCAACTTGGGGACCCCATGGAGCCACTTTAGTTGGAAAATGACATTAATATATATTTATTTAATGTTAAAATTAAATTGACACAAACATGAGTTGTTTCACTAAAACAGTTTTTAAGTGGGGTTACACAAGTCCGAATTTTGACTATAAATATTCATTAGAAATATAAAAAGATTTCCTACATCATAGTATTTTTTTATAATTTTTTTACATTAAATAAATTAAATTATTTATGACATCATTATGATGCAGCGATGACATCATTATTAAACGATTTTAATAAAATGAAAAGATAATGTAAAATCCAAGGCTTACACTTGTCCAAGGACTATTTTATGGGTAGATTTCGAACCCTTATCACCTTATCCACGATTTATATAAGTGTGGGACCTTTAGAATCCGAAAATCATTGTGTAATAATGTAATATTTCAATCTTTCCAAAAGAGCCCCTCCTCTCCACTTATAAAAGGCCCCCACCTCTCCCACCTTATTCACACCTTCAAGCCATTTGGCTCGGCCAAACTCTGCCCAAATACTCTCCCAACATCCCCCTATAACTCCTAGAAGCCTCACTTTGGGCAGAACTCTTCCCAAGGAAGCCTTTGGCTCAAATAAAAAAGAGTTACCCGATTTTGAGGTAAAGTCTTCTCTAATGTTGTTTTGTTTTATTTTTCTTCTCCAACCCCCTAAACTCTTTTTATTAATTTATTTTGTAGCAACACCAGTATCCTGAATATACTAGAATGTTGTTATAATAAGGATTCGAGCTAAACTTACACACACCTACATCTAATAGTTAAAGAAAATACGGTTTCTGTGGATGGCGAATTTCTGCCTCACGAAACGATGATTATTCAACACTCATATAACACCTTAAAAGGTGGCCATTAAGATGTCACTATTTTTATATATGATATATAATATGTTTATGTTTTACTTATGCTTCTGTATTTCTCATTTATGGCATAATTTATGATTTACATTATGGGTAAAACGCGATAATTTCATTTTAGGAAGTGCGGACTACCGCCCCCTCAAAGTGATTTGAATCGTTAATGCCATATGTGGGATGTATAAAGGATGGAGTAAATGGTATTATACACTATATTATACTTTAATTATATTATACATTTATATCATTATGATTTTGTTCCATTAAATATGAAATTGAAATGAAAGTAGCGTTCATGCGTACGTACGGCTTACCGTCTCCATGAACGGTGCATTTCATTTCTTAACTCTAAATGTTACGTAATATTATAAATGAATGTATATACTGGATATATAAGATATATATGACATCTAAATCATGAATATAATTCTGGAGATAATGGATATTCTACCACATAAACAACTTGTAATTATAAGAAGTTTATTGTTGACTCAAGTACCAAAGATCGACAAAACGACCATTATTAACTTAAATAATTACATAATGTTCATATCATTGTAATAAGTGATATAAAAAGGATAATTAAATTGAAAAAGGTTCTTAAGTAAATAGAAATTAACTCTATTTTATTATTCAGGAGGTTAAAGAACAGTCGAGTCAGGACAAGACGCAAGGTAAGGGAACTTCTTAACCCAACTTCCATTCTTTGGGTTAATCTCCTACTTTACAATTATGTCATGATATTATTATGTATTATTTTGTATTTTTACTTTCTTTATGTGTACCTATAGTGGATACACATAATAGATCTATTTTATTTTAAAAATGATCTTTTTAAGGACTTCGTCTCAATCTCCTTTCATTGAGTCATATTTGGTTTTATACACAAGTTTCTTTTATACGGTGTATAAACCCCTTTGACTTTTACGTTTATTCAAAAGGAATCTTTTTTATACGAAGCATTTTACTAAACGAAAAAAAGGGAATTTTTTTCTTTCCGTAATTATGCGGCGACAATGAATTCTCCACCGCCGTGACCATTATTTGAGTTTCGGCTTCCTCTACAAGCCATCATTTTTTTTAATGAAAAATAAATACAATGTTTTAACTTTCTTTTATTTTGGTATTGAAAATGGTTTTGAAAGCGTTTTTATTATATCAATGTGTTGTATTTATATCTTGTGATTGAAATGTGGAACAGTTATGTTTCCTTTATGCATGTTTTATGTGATACGATCATGTTATGGTTTATGATATGTTTAAACCTATTCGTATGAGGAATGCATTAGACTTAATAAGTGACGGGTGGAGCCCGCTATAGCTCCTCGATGCATCGACAGGTCTCATGAGAAAAACTAGTTTCTTGGCACGAGGCCTTGACAAAATCTTATTTGTGGTCTTGGCACGAGGCCTTGGCTACATGGTTATGATAGTCTGGCATTATGCATTCCATCATTATGAAAGTTGTTATTGATATTGCATGTGATTATTCGACCAGTAGAATATCCATGTGAATAAGTAGATGGATTAATCTCATTTTACTTTTTCGATATTATGAAGAAGTTCATGTCTAAAAGGCTTTTTCTTTAGTTATACATTGCCTTAAATGTTAATGTTTATTTATGAAAGCTTCCACAATATTGTTATCCTTACTGAGCATCTGAGCTCACCCCTTTCAATGATTTAATATTTTCCAGGATGTGAAGAAGTATTTTATGAATGACCTGCAGGGATTGTCAGAAGAGGATATGAGTGTGGTCTATGGAGACTTTGTTATTGTAGTTTTTCACTTTATGATGTAATGTAACGTTTATGAATGTATCTAGTGTTTCGAAGGCTAATAAACTAATCGGTCTTTCGAGACTTGATCTTTTGTGATAATGCCAATGTTACGAAGTAATGCACCGACTCTGGGTAGCTGGGGTCGGGGCGTTACAGTTGGTATCAGAGGCAGTTTAGTACTAACCTTGGAAGCTAGATTTAGATAAACTCTAATTAGAGCACATATCCCAAAGATAGACTTTGAGGATTAGTATAGAAGAACTTCCTAGAATTTTGGTATTATAGAGATGTTGTGAGTTTTCCGAGCAATACATCCCTGTCTGGATACGAGCAGGTAGAGGCGGCTCTGGCACAGATGTACCTAGGGTTAAAACCCGAAAACACCGCTTTGAGCTAGACTCAAACGGGAACTGGTGCACGACAATGGGCATTGCTGCACTCTTGGTTACGACACTCCCAATGGATATGCTTAGGATAATTCTCATTTTCATTACAAACCACTATGAAGGGTTATGAGTATATACTTTATCAAAGAAAACATTTCTTTTTATGATTATGGATTATATCCATAAATAGTTCAATTTATGTAAAGTGTTTTACAAATATGGAATTATGTATTTTAATTCATAAACTAATCTAGTTTATGCCATTGTTTAGAAATGGCGCCTAGTGGAAGGAATGGAAACCGTATCAATGCACGCACTCCGTGTAGGGATTTCCCTCCTGCTCAAGATAATTATTGTGGATCTGGAGATACAACTGGTGCTGATCAACTTATTACCATACTGGGACAACTCACCCAGGTTATGAATAATAACCTTACTCGTATGGAGCACCCTGATCCGCAACGTGGAGGATCAATGCTAGATCGTTTCATGAGGCAACAACCTCCATCCTTCGATGGGAGTAAAAATCCTATAGTAGCTGAGCAATGGATAAATTCCTTAGAGAAAATATTCCATGCCTTGGGGAGTAGTGAAAGGGAGAAGGTTGTCATGGCAGTTTACCGCCTCACTGGAGATGCCGATCAGTGGTGGTCGCTGATTCAAAACACAAAGGAAGATGATGATGTATCAAATATGGAATGGAGGGAGTTCAAAGAGCTTTTCATAGAAAAATACTTTCCTCGTGACCATCGAGCAGATATGGAAAGGCAATTTCTGAGTCTGAGGCAGAAGGAGGATGAGAATGTTGCAAAGTATGAGGCTAACTTTACAAGGATAGCGAGGTATGCTGCCGATTATATACGTAACCCAAGGAGTAAGATTGATCGTTTCTTTGATGGGTTTAAACCATTTCTCCGTCGAGCTTTAGTATCACAATCCTTCTCATCATACGAAGATATTGTCTCGTGTGCTATCAAGACAGAAAAGGAATTCTCTAAGTCTTATGACAACAAAGTAAAGCAAGAGAAGAAGAGAACGGTGGAACAAGAGACAGATAAAGGGAAAAAGGGAAAGAAGGGCTTTCCATTATGTGATAATTGTGGGAAGAATCACCCTGGTACGTGCCTAAAAGGAATGGGAGTTTGTTATAAATGTGGAGAAAAGGGTCACCAGGCTCGTGATTGCAGGGGAAAGAAATAGGCTGTCAAAGTTGAATACTGCAATTGTAGGGAAATGGGGCATTATGCAAATGAATTTCCTAAGCGTCAAGGAAACTTACCTCAGAAAAGCCCAAGGGATCAAGGCCAATCTTATGCTGTGACTACAGTTGAAGCAGACTAATTAATGTATTGGTGCTTTTGGACTCAAGGATTATATTCTGGTTATAAGAATAATGTGATATATATAAATATTCTACTGCAGTACTTTTTGATTTTAGTAAGGTTTTAATATGATGAAGGTAATTATATTTTTAGTATGTGACAATAAGAGAAAATTTACTTTGTTTGGGGAATCTAATATATTGATTTTGGAATTAAGAGACCTTTTAGAGAAAGTCTGGACAGAGGTATATTGGATAATTATAAAGGTTGGAGTGGATTAAGTTGATCTTTGGATAGTATTGTTTAAGGTTAAAAAATTTATGAAGATTATTTTTGGAATATTATGATACTATAGTTTTAGGAAAAGGACAACCTGCAGGGTGGGGCATAACCCGTCGCGTTGGACAAAGCTGCAGGAATCGAACCCACAATCATAGTGCGACAGACCTTTATTTCCTACCACTAGCCTATAGGAAGTCCCTTGTTATTACAAAATAGTTTTACTAATCTAAATGGCATGTGTTAACATTTGGAACCTTATACAATTAGGATAAATAGAATATTTTTGAGTTCCGTTACCATTTGGAGTAAAAGTTGGGTTTGTGGTAAACATTTTTTAACGAATGAATGTATACATAACAAGTATGTATATTCCCTTATGTTCTTAGTAAATCTCCTAAATAAATTCCTCAACATTATAAAAGGTTATTTAAAACAAAAATGTTGTCGGTTAACTTTTCCAACTGGGGATTCAATGACCGTTTAACCAATCACATGTTTGTGATTTTCTTGTAGTTAAACTTTCTCCTAATCCTATTTTCTATAAATCTCCATCAGACCTTGATGGTTTTTTTCTCCTCCATATCCATATTTTCATAGAATCCTAGAATGGTCTATATCGGGTGACCATTGTACTTATCTTGCTTTCTTTTAATGTTATATATTTATTAACCTTATTTCCAATGTGGGTTTTCCACAAAGGTATTTTCTATTTTCAACCTTTTATTTTCAAAAAAAATTGAAATTGCGAGGACGCAATTTATTGAAGGAGGGGAGAATGTAACACCCCGAGCTTCCATGATACGCTTCTCATTCAATAATGCAATAGCTTGCATTGTACGCAACTTCGAGTTCTAAAACACCGCGACTAATCAAAGTGGCCGTTATGAATAGTAATAACCACTTTTTAAATTTATAGAAATTTTATATTTCAAAATTGACTTCATTTTTGTATTCCTAATATTGAAATTAACCTATGTTGAATTTTTTGTAATTTTCTGAGAACTTCCAAATTTTTATGAATAGTGAAAAATACATAAAACAACTTTTTTAATCAAAATAATTTATAGTGATAAGTTATACTATTGAGTGGTTTTAAAGTATAATTATAATATATTCTTACCATTTTATCCAATGGTGGTCATTAGAATTAATTTAACATTGAAAATGGACATAATCAATTGCCAATCTTTTGATATAAATTGTTTCTTAAAAAACACGCTATTTGTTCTAAGAGCGGGAATTAATTATAAAATTAATTAATGCAAAATATATGTTTGGAATTTTGTAAAATAGACATCATTTTTGAATTCGGAATATCAATTATAGCTTAGGGTGAAATTTTGGCATTATTCTGAAAAACTTCAATTTTTGATGAATAGTGAAACCACTAAGTGGTAGTTAAATAACTGATTTTTCGTTTAAATGAAATATTACCACTTCTGTGATTTGATTTTCAAAAATATGACATAAATGGTGGTCATTAAGAAGTAAAATGTGGTTCAATGAGATTAAAATAATTTTTTGTGAATAGTAACTTTTAAGTTCTTAATCGCGATTAGAGGTAATTAGTGTTGTTTAAGGTACAAGTAATGTTTTAATAATATGAGATGAGAATGAAACTTTTCCTACTCCTATTGGATGAGTCATGGCCGACCAATACAACCCATGGGTCAACTTGGGGACCCCATGGAGCCACTTTAGTTGGAAAATGACATTTATATATATTTATTTAATGTTAAAATTAAATTGACACAAACATGAGTTGTTTCACTAAACCAGTTTTTAAGTGGGGTTACACAAGTCCGAATTTTAACTATAAATATTCATTAGAAATCTAAAAATATTTCCTACATCATAGTATTTTTTTATAATTTTTAGACATTAAATAAATTAAATTATTTATGACATCATTATGATGCAGCGATGACCTCATTATTTAACGATTTTAATAAAATGAAAAGATAATGTAAAATCCAAAGCTTACACTTGTCCAAAGACTATTGTATGGGTATATTTATAACCCTTATCACCTTATCCACGAATTATATAATTTTGGGACCTTTAGAATCCCAAAATCATTGTGTAATAATGTAACATTTCAATCTTTCCAAAAGAGCCCCTCCTCTCCACTTATAAAAGGCCCCCACCTCTCCCACCTTATTCAAACCTTCAAGCCATTTGGCTCGGCCGAAATCTGCCCAAATACTCTCCCAACATCCCCCTATAACTCCTATAATCCTCACTTTGGGAAGAACCCTTCCCAAGGAAGCCTTTGGCTCAAATCAAAAAGAGTTACCCGATTTTGAGGTAATGTCTTCTCTAATGTTGTTTTGTTTTATTTTTATTCTCCAACCCCCTAAACTATTTTTATTCATTTCTTTTGTAACAACACCAGTATCCTCAATATACTAGGATGTTGTTATAAGAAGTATTCTAGCTACACTTACACACACCTACATCTAATGGTTAAAGAACATACGGTTTCTGTGGATGGAGAATTTCTGCCTCACGAAACGATGATTGTTCAACACTCATATAACACCTTCAAAGTAGTCCATTAAGATGTCACTATTTTTATATATGATATATAATATGTTTATGTTTTACTTATGCTTCTGTATTTCTCATTTATGGCATACTTTATGATTTACATTATGGGTAAAACACGATAATTTCATTTTTGGAAGTGCGGACTACCGCCCCCTCAAAGTGATTTGAATAGTTAATGCCATATGTGGGATGTATAAATGATGTAGTAAATGGTATTACACACTATATTATACAAAAATTATATTATACATTTATATCATAATGATTTTGTTCCATTAAAAATGAAATTGAAATGAAATTAGCGTTCATGCGTACGTACGGCTTACCGTCTCCATGAACGGTGCATTTCATTTCTTACCTCTAAATGTTACGTAATATTATAAATGAATGTATATACTGGATATATAAGATATATATGACATCTAAATCATGAATATAATTCTGGAGATAATGGATATTCTACCACATAAACAACTTGTAATTATAAGAAGTTTATTGTTGACTCAAGTACCAAAGATCGACAAAACGACCATTATTAACTTAAATAATTACATAATGTTCATATCATTGTAATAAGTGATATAAAAAGGATAATTAAATTGAAAAATGTTCTTAAGTAAATAGAAATTAACTCTAGTTTATTATTCAGGAGGTTAAAGAATGGTCGAGTCAGGACAAGACGCAAGGTAAGGGAACTTCTTAACCCAACTTCCATTCTTTGGGTTAATCTCCTACTTTCCAATTATGTCATGATATTATTATGTAATATTTTGTATTTTTACATTCTTTATGTGTACCTATAGTGGATACACATAATAGATCTATTCTATTTTAAAAATGATCTTTTTAAGGACTTCGTCTCAATATCCTTTCATTGAGTCATATTTGGTTTTATACACAACTTTCTTTTATACGGTGTATAAACCCCTTTGAATTTTACGTTTATTCAAATGGATTCTTTTTTATACGAAGTGTTTTACTAAACGACAAAAAGGGAATGTTTTTCTTTCCGTACTTATGTGGCGACAATGACTTCTCCGCCGCCGTGACCATTATTTGATTTTCAGCTTCCTCTACAAGCCATGATTTTTTAATGAAAAATAAATACAAAGTTTTAACTTTCTTTTATTTTGGTATTTAAAATGGTTTTGAAAGAGTTTTTATAATATCAATGTGTTGTATTTATATCTTGTGATTGAAATGTGGAACTGTTATGTTTCCTTTATGCATGTTTTATGCGATACGATTATGTTATGGTTTATGATATGTTTAAACCTATTCATATGAGGAATGCATTGGACTTAATAAGTTATGGGTGGAGCCCGCTATAGCTCCTCGATGCATCGGCAGGTCTCATGAGACAAACTAGTGTCTTGGCACGAGGCCTTGACAAAATCTTATTTGTGGTCTTGGCACGAGGCCTTGGCTACGTGGTTATGATAGTCTGGCATTATGCATTCCATCATTATGAAAGTGGTTATTGATATTGCATGTGATTATTCGACCAGTAGAATATCCATGTGAATAAGTAGATGGCTTTATCTCATTTTACTTTTTCCATATTATGTTTAAGTTCATGTCTAAAAGTCTTTTGCTTTTGTTATACATTGCCTTAAATGTTAATGTTTATTTATGAAAGATTCCGCAATATTGTTATCCTTACTGAGCATCTGAGCTCACCCCTTTCAATTTTTTAATATTTTCCAGGATGTGAAGAAGTGTTTTATGAATGACCTGTAGGGATTGTCAGAAGAGGATATGAGTGTGGTCTATGGAGACTTTGTTGTTGTAGTTTTTCACTTTATGATGTAATGTAACGTTTATGAATGTATCTAGTGTTTCCAAGGCTACTAAACTAATCAGTCTTTCGAGACTTGATCTTTTGTGATCATGCCAATGTTACGAAGTAATACACCGACTCTGGGTAGCTAGGGTCGGGGCGTTACACACGGGTTTCAGGAAACTAGTATTTTGAGTTTATTTATGTCAAAATAGTATTTTATCATTATTACATGTAGTTTTACATTGAGATACATTCCCACCTATCATTATTTTATAATTATATTAATATTATATTATAAATTTTACATTCAATATAATGTTATTCTACTATGATGTATTTTTTACTATATTCTATTACTATGATATTTATTTATTTCCAATATTTTAAAACTATGTACCACGACGTATAGATCCCAACAATATTCTCCAAACCCCATCTTTTAGACTACATCCTATATCATATGGGGAGGTTCATTTGAGGTTCACTAACCAGAATTGTTTGGCCACCTGGGAGATTTATGATTGAGGTACATCACATAATAGTTTTTGGTAATCAAAAAAATTCATTATTTGTCGTATTTTATCTATTTTATTTTAATATAAGTTTCATAAATTTTCAAATAAACCTTATTTTTGGAAAACTATAATGGGACATCATTAGTAGTATGTGGTTTTCATTAAAATTACTACATTCCTACAAGATCCAAGGAATTGTGTCAGAATTAAACGAATTTTTTAGTATCCTTGGTAGACTAGATACATAGCTGATTTTCATATAACATTTTAACATAAAAATAAAACTCAAAAAAATTATAAAACAATTTTATTCCATTATGGTAATCACTCATGTTTTCTCAAAACTCAATTATTTCAAATCTAATACATGAAAAACATAGGTGGTCTCAAATGATTAGTATGTGTACAAGTATAGTGGACACTATCATAACTATCATACACATTAATTTTATCGAAATAATTAATAACCAAGAAATTTAATCAATATCTTGAACAAAAATAATATCTATTATAGAATATAAAATAATATAACATTATGGATAACAAAAAATTATTTTATATTCATGGAATACATAATATTGGACATCATGAAAGTTATTATTAATGACTTGTCCAGAAAATTATTCATTTCATCAAGACTATATAAAAAATCATTCATGTTGTCATGTTGAACACCAATACAACATTATTCCATCATGTAATCCACCAAGGAATCATTTTTCTATTGAAAAATATATATGAAATAATCATAAAATTGTGTATCCATACAACAATTTACAAAAAAACTCTCTTACGAGAGAAACTGATGCATCGAGGGGTTATATAAAATGGGCACCAACTATAGCTTCAACAATAATAATGAATTCACATTATAAAATATTTTAATAGAAATATTATGAATAACAAACATACGGTATTTAACATCTTTGTTTGGATAACAACATATATAACATTAACTCTATTCCTTGTGGGTAACAAAAGGGATAATCAGATCATTATCCATCTAATGGAAGAAGGTGGATTTTCAATTTATATATGTCGTGTTATTCCCTAATGAACCACATCCATTATCATATATGATTAAACCATAGATATAAATTTAGAAATAATAGATATATAGATTTTCAAAATTTTCATTCCAATGGAATATTATAGACCAGTATATTAGCATCAAACCATTGAAACATTCTTGATTCATTGAAATGTACCCTTATCAGTGAAAAAATGATAAAGAAATAACGAATGGAACATTAAATTTTTTTGAGATATAGATAAAAAACAGTAATTGGCCTCCATAGTTTGATATGGATGTACACCTTATTAATTATTGGAAAATACATTAATATGGTTTGTAGGAGAGTGAAAATTTTACAATATAGATCCTCTGTGAGTGTCAGGAGAGGGGTGCAGTCTTTAGACAACAAATTACCCACCATGTGAATATTGAGTTAATAATAATCTATAATTTTTTTGGGTGATAAAAAATAGGTGAATATATGAAAAAATCACACCATAGTATCTATTCGCTGATGTAATTACCTAGAAACATTTCATAGTATTATATTACATATTCTTTTTTATGGTTTCTCCACTAAAAAAATCCCTATGTTTTATAATGGTATTGGTAAATCTTATGTCAAATGAACATAAATATGGGAAAATGATACTGTCTAAAAATTCCGTTAAAATATTTTGGGAATATTATAATAAAACATCATTGTCAATATATACAGCACACAATGGAGTTAAGTAGTGAATTCAAATCATATCTTAGTGAGAAATAATTGACTAGTTGTAACCAAACCATAATATTTAACATTAAAGAAAATTCATGAATATCATATATAGTTAAAATAACTATCTTATTTAATTATTTTAAAATCTTATCCCAATATATAAAATATTTTTTTATTAATTTATTAAAATATAATTGTAATTTATAATTTATTTTGATCTATATGTGTAATTGGTTTGGGTTGTTACTTCTGTAAAATATTCAAGAATTATATATTTATTATTTTTTGTGGATTCTATTTATATAATTTTGATATTATTAAATATAGTGAAAGATTTTATTAATGATTATTTTTTACTAATTTTTATTAGTTCAATTACATTGAAATGATTTTTTGAAAATGGATGTTATGATGAACAGAAATTTACATTTTCAATGATCAAAAGGGGGAATATATATAAATATTTTCAATATTAATAACACCCTTCACAAATTAATAAGTAATATTATAAAATTCATTATTATACGATATTATATTTAAATAAAATTCATTAATTATTTATTATATAAACATTATAACATTGTATGAGTTGGTAGTAAAACAAATGTGAACAAAATAATGTTACAAATATATCATGAGTAAGGAAGATTTCAATATAAATTTTAAATAAAATTTATAGAAGCATCAAAAATTAAATACCGTATAAATAAAATAGAATCATTCTCATACCCATCCCTGATCGGTTGTTTTGAAATATGACAGTCATCAATTATTTAGGTAGTGGTCCACATGTTATCATGGTAAGCATTTCAATTTATGACTATGTGGGATGAAATAATGTTATGTGAGAAATTATAATTTCATAATAATAATTTATGTATAGGATAAATATTTATTAATAAAAATAACCCATGATATCATCCTTGAGAGGTAGTGATTAAATAATCACATTGCTTAAATGGGACAGTAGCCTTCACGAATGAATGATAGATGCTGTTTTGATTATTGTAATTGATGGCAATGATTGAATAATGGTTTCTTACATAAATTAATAAAATTATTTTATATTAATAAAAATAATTTCATAATATTGTTATGGACTTAATTTTATGGAAGTGGGATAATATGATGAAAATACTACAGAGTAAAAAACAGTCACATTAAGAACATCATATTTCTCTTCAAAATATCCTTTAAATTGGAGATTATATGATACCTATTTCATAACATTGGCCTATTTAACTAGGATTCCTTCTTAGATGGTTTAAATTTAAGAGTTTAATGTTGTTAATATAAATGATAGATGAATCATGACGTGGTGGAAGGGATCACATTTTTTAATTGAAAAATTTACTTTTTAAAGTACCCATTAATTTTTCAACAATAGCATGAAACTCATCCACTAAAAATAGATACAAAGTGGGATATAATGAATAATTTTGTGAGATAGGGTCAATAAGTACTATAAAATTCATTTAGAAAATTTTTTATGCATGATTTAATACTTTTACTCTTTGAAATTCTACATGTACAAATTTTTTATTGTGCTATATTATAAGGCCCTAGCCTTAAACCTTACTTAATCTTGAGTTATTACAAGATTACACATTGAGGATCCTTTCGGGTTTAGATTTTTAGAGAATTAGATCATAAAACTTGCATTACATTCCACATATAAACAAAGTGGTTACATAAAGATAGTATTCTTCATTCCCATCAATGGAAACACATTTAAAAAAAACATGGATTATTTCTTGACACATCCTTGACTCTATCATCTTATCATGTAACATTCCCTTGACCTGTGAAAAAAATTTCAAAAACATGGGATGAGCATAAAAACTCAGTATGGGTTATAAAAAAACATGGAAAGGAAACATGAGTTCATATATACATAAGAATCAAATCATACGTTACCCATAAAACATAGGCACTTTAACATACCTCATAAAATCATGAACAAATCATAGATATCATAAGACATAAAGGTAACTTGAGGAATTTATAACATTCTTACGTAGAGAGTAACCCTCTTGGTTACGTTTGGAATACCCATCACAGTATATTCCCTAAACTCTCTTCGGAGAAACCTTAATGTTTCACTCCTTCGCGTTACCCAGTGCATTGGAGAGCTATATCGGGCTCACCCGCCCTTAGTTTATCACGGAATCACCCATCTTCATAATAATGCACAAGAACCATAACATAATCGTATCACGTAAAACATGCATAAAGGAAACATAACATTTCCACATTTCAATCACAAGATATCAATACAACACAAAAACATTGTGAAAACCATTTTCAATACGAAAATAAAAGAAAAGAAAAACATGGTATTTATTTTTCTTTTAAAAAGAAGGTATGGCTTGTAGAGGAAGCCGAAACTCAAATAACGGTCACGACGGCGGAGAAGTCGTTGTCGCCGCATACATACGACAAAAACTTTCCCTTTTGTCGTTTAGTAAACGCTTCGTATAAAAAATGATTCCTTTTGAATAAACGTAAAATTCAAAGGGGTTTATACACCGTATAAAAGAAAGTTGTGTATAAAATAAAATATGCCTCAACGAAAGGAGATTGAGACGAAGTCTCATACCTCGTATCTGACTTGACCCGACCGTTCTTTAATCTCCTGAATAATAAACTTGAGTTAATCTCTACTTTCTTATGAATCTTTTTCAAGTTCATTATTTCTTTTATACCATGTTATGAACATCATGTAATCAGTTAAGTTAATAATGTTTATTTTGTCGGTATTTGGTTCTTAAGTCAAAAATAGACTTCTTACACTTACATGTTGTTAATTTGGTCAAAGGATCATTATATCCAGAATGGTATTCATGATTTAGATATCATATATGTCATATATATCCAGTACATACATGCATTTATAATATTACATAATCATTTAGAGGTAAGAAATGAAATGCACCGTTCATGGAGACGGTAAGCCGTACGTACGCATGAACGCTACTTTCATTTCTATTTCGTATTTTATAGAATGGAATCATAATTATATAAAGGTATATTATAATTTCAGTATAATATCATATATAATATCCTAGTTCCATCCTTTATATGTCCCACATATGGTATTTAACGAATCAAATCACTTTGAGGGGGCGGTAGTCCGCACTTCCTAAAATGAAGATATCGTGTTTACCCATAATGGAAACCATAAAGGTATGCCCAAAATGAAAAAAACAGAAGCATAAGGAAAACATAAACATATTATATATCATATATAAAAATAGTGACATCATAATGGCCACCTTTGAAGGTGTTAAATGAGTGTTGAACAATCATCGTTTCGGGAGGCAGAATATCGCCATCCACGGAAACCGTATGTTCTTTAACCATTTGATGTAGTTGTGTGAGAGTGTAGCTCAAATAAATATTATAACAACATCCTTGTATATTTAAGATACTGGTGTTGTTACAAAATAAGTAAATAAAAAGAGTTTAGGGGGTTGGAGAAGCAAAATAAAACAAATGAACATGAGAGAATGAATTACCTTTAAAAGTGTAACTCCTTTTGATGTGAGCCTAAAGGATTCCTTTGAAAGGATTCTGCCCAAAGGGAATCCTCTAGGATGAGGAGAGGGATGTGGAGAGAGTAAATGGGCAGGGGTTGGCCGATCCAAAGGCTTGACGGGTGTGTGAAATGAGGTAGAGGTGGGGGACTTTTATAAGAGGAGAGGAGGGGCACTTTTGGCAAGTAAAGAAATATTACTTTATTTGAAAATGTGTTTCGGTTTCAAAAGGTCCCAAATTGATATAATTCGTGGATATGGTGATAAGGGTTCGAAATCCACTCATCCAATTGGTTTTGGCCATGTGTAGTTCATAGATTTTACATTATCTTTCCATTTTATTTAAATCGTCAAATAATGATGTCATCGCTGCATCATGATAATGTCATAAATAATTTAATTTATTTAAAGTATAAAAATCATAAACAAAATACTATGATGTAGGAAATCTTTTTATATTTCCAATGACTATTTATAATCGAATATCGGATCTTTATAACCCCATGTAAAAATTGTTTTCGTAAAACATCTCTTGTTTGTGTCATTTTTACTTTAACATTTAATAAAAAGTTATTTATGTCATTTACAAACCAAAGTGTCTCCATGGGGTCCCCAAGTTGACCCATGGCTTGTCTTGGTCGGCCATGACACAACCAATAATGTTGGGAAATGTGTCTAGGACATTTCCTATTATTAAAGCATTATTTATACCTTAAACTACCCTAATTACCACTAATCGCGATTAAAATCTTAATAAGTTACTATTCACCAAAAAATTATTTTAATCTCATTGAACCACATTTTACTTCTTAATGACAACCATGTATGTCGGATTTTCAAAATTTAATACACATTAGTGGTAAACTTTCATTTAACTGAAAAATCAGTTTGCTTGATTACCACTTAGTAGTTTCACTATTCATCAAAAATTGAAGTTTTCCAGAAAATTACCAAAAATTCACCCTAAGCTATATTTGATATTCCGAATTAAAAAATGAGGTCTATTTTACAAAATTCAAATCATATAAGTCACATTAATTAATTTAATAATTAATTCCCGCTGCCAGAGCAAATAGCATGTTTTTACAAAACAATAAGTATCAAAAGATTGACACCAGTTTAAGTCTAATTTCAAAGTGAAATTGATTCCAATAAACACCATTGGATAAAATGGTAAAAATATATTATAATTTCACTTCAAAACCAATTCAAAACATAATCTAATCATATAAATAAATTAGATTAAAAAGCAGTTTCGATGTAAAATGCAGTATTTTTCACTATTCATTAAAAAATGAACATTGTCAGAAAAATACCAAAAATTCACACAAGGTAAATTTTGATGTCCCAATCATAAAGGATAAGTTTATTTTGACAAACATAGTTTATAAAATTGTCAAAATATAGATTCAAAAATGGTTTTCCATCAAAAGGCAGTAAAACAATCTTTTAAGAATATTAGTGTATTCCATGCATAAGATTGTATTTATTTTCATTTTAAGCCTCTATAACACTATCTTAATCATTAATAGACATAGATAAATATATCTATTATTCATTACTTACTTGGGATGTTACATCCTTCCCCCCTTTAGAAAATTGCGTCCCCGCAATTTATTTACTTATTGAATAAATGGGGGTACTTATCCCTCATTACATTTTCAGATTCCCATGTTGCCTCTTCAATCATGTGGTTTTTTCACAAAACCTTTACCTGCTTAATCACCTTATATTATTAGTTTTTTTGTAAATAATAAATACATAATAAATGTACAGTAAATGTGATCAGATAATAATAGTCCATAAGTGATTTAAAAAACAGTTTCAATGGAATCCAAGAGGAAAAAATATATTAATTATTTAATATAATTTTTCTTTGATGAATTTTAATTTACATTATATACCTATAATGATTCCTCTAAAAAATATTATGTTGTTATATTTTAAAATCCATTCCCTTTTAGAATGACTAACACCCATATTATTAATGTAATTATTTAAATAATTTCAGTTTATAAAATTTAAAAATATTTAAAATCACTCATATTTGTTAAAAAGGGTGAAAACCTATGTGATGGTTCTCAGTTATGATTATTTTATTATTTTTCAGCCAAAGACAAGTTTTTGAAATTAATAACAAAAATAACATATCTTTTAATCATTTTAAACCAATATTACTGTAACACCCCAGGTAAATAAAGAATATGGCATTTCATATTTATCCATATTTGTGAATAAAATATTGATATGACTTTAAAGGAGACGATATGCTCGATGGCGTACCCAACAAGCAACAACGAGTTTCTTCGGAATCTTATGTTGCACTCTAATAATAAATTTCAAATGATAGTTAACATGTAGCCGTTGTAATGGCGGGAATGGATAGAAATAAATAAAATATGATTATATATGTTTTTAAATGTTTATACATTTATCCAATAAAATATAATGGATTAAAACACGGAAAGAATTCAATTTTAGGCGTATATGCCCTAGTTTTCACTAAAGGTTCAGTTATCACCTTTTGATGTTGAACCATTATTAAATATAGTTTTTTTCACTCTTATACATTCTATGGGACCAAATAAAACTCTTCTTGAGAATCGGGACATCAAAATTTACCTTGTGTAAATTTTTGGTATCTTTCTGATAAAGTTCATTTTTTTAGTGAATAGTGTAAAATGTTGTATTTTAAATTCAAAACCTCTTTTTAATCTAATTTATTTATATGATTAGATTATATTTTGAATTGGTTTTAAAGTGAAATTAGAAAATATTTTTACCATTAAATCCAATAGTGGTCGTTGGAATCAATTTCACTATGAAATCAGACTTAAACTAGTGTCAATCTTTTGATACTTATTGTTTCATAAAACACGCTATTTGTCATGACAGAGAGAATTAATTATTAAATTAATTAATGTGACTTATATGTTTTGAATTTTGTAAAAAGGACTTCATTTTTGAATTCAGAATATCAAATATACCTTAGGGTGAATTTTTGGTAATTTTCTGAAAAACTTCAATTTTTGATGAATAGTGAAACCACTAAGTGGTAATCAAGCAAACTGATTTTTCAGTTAAATGAAAGTTTACCACTAATGTGTATTGAATTTTAAAAATCCAACATACATGGTTGTCATTAAGAAGTAAAATGTGGTTCAATGAGATTAAAATAATTTTTTGGTGAATAGTAACTTATTAAGTTTTTAATCGCGATTAGTGGTAATTAGTGTAGTTTAAGGTATAAATAATGATTTAATGATATGAAATGACCTAGACACATGTCCCAACCTTATTGGTTGTGTCATGGCCGACCAAGACAAGCCATGGGTCAACTTGGGGACCCCATGGATCCACTTTGGTTGGGAAATGACATAAATAACATTTTATTTAATGTAAAAGTAAAATTGACACAAACATGATATGTTTTACTAAAAAAAATTTTAAGTGGGGTTAAAGAAGTCATATTTTTGATTATAAATATTCATTGGAAAGATAAAAGGATTTCCTACATAATAGTATTTTTTTTATAATTTCTAGACATTAAATAAATTAAATTATTTATGACATAATAATGATGCAGCGATGATATCATTATTTGACGATTTAAATAAAATGGAATGATAATGTAAAATCTATGAACTACACATGTAAAAAACTTATTGAATGAGTGTATTTATAATCCTTATCACCTTATCCACGAATTATATCAATGTGGGACCTTTTAAAACCGAAACACATTTTCAAATAAAGTAATATTTCTTTACTTTCCAAAAGTGCCCCTCCTCTCCTCTTATAAAAGGCCCCACCTCTACCTCATTTCACACAATCCTCAAGCCTTTGTCTCGGCCATCCCCTGCACATTTACTCTATCCACATCCCTCTCCTCATCCTAGAGGATTCCCTTCGGGAATAAGCCTTTCAAAGGAAGCCTTTAGGCTCAAATCAAAAGGAGTTACACTTTTAAAGGTAATTCATTCTCTCATGTTCATTTGTTTTATTTTGCTTCTCCAACCCCCTAAACACTTTTTATTTATTTCTTTTGTAAAAACACCAGTATCTTCAATATACTAGGATGTTGTTAAAAGATTTATTCGAGCTACACTCTCACACAACTACATAAAATGGTTAAAGAACATACGGTTTCCGTGGATGGCGAAATTATGCCTCCCGAAACGATGATTGTTCAATACTCTTTTAACACCTTCAAAGGTGGCCATTATGATGTCACTATTTTTATATATGATATATAATATGTTTATGTTTTACTTATGCTTCTTTATTTTTTATTTTTGTCTTACCTTGATGGCTTCTATTATGGGTATACGCGATATCTTCATTTTAAGGAAGTGCAGACTACCGCCCCCTCAATGTGATTTGATTTGTTATATACCATATGTGGGACGTATAAAGGATGTAACTATGATATAATATATGATATTATACTGGAATTATAATATAACTTTATATAAGTATTATTCCATTCTATAAAATATGAAATAGAAATGAAAGTAGCGTTCATGCGTACGTACGGCTTACCGTCTCCATGAACGGTGCATTTCATTTCTTACCTATAAATGATTATGTAATGTAATAAATGCATGCATGTACTGGATATATATGACATATATGATATATACATCAGGAATACAATTCTTGATATAATAAACTTTTGCCCACAAGAACAACATGTAATTGTAAGAAGTTCACTTTCGACTTAAGAACCAAATATCGACAAAACAATCATTATTAACTTAATGATTACATAGTGTTTATAATAAGGAAATAAGTGATATAAAAGGAATAATAAGCTTGAAAAAGGTTCTTAATCAAGTAGAAATTAACTCAAGTTTATTATTCTGGAGATTAAAGAACGATCGAGTCAAGTCGGACCCGAGGTAAGGGATCCTACACCTCTCTTTCTTTTTAAGTACACTCTTTATGTCATTCCTTTTATGCTCATATTTCTTATGATTGGGATGTTATTTTGTATTACGACTACTGTACTTATTATTTTCATATTATGAGTGACCTTATTTCCTCTCATAAATCATTTTTGGAAGTTTTGAGTGGCGTCGTTAGGCTGCCGAATTTTCATAAGGGATTTTTCATCTCACTTTTATTCTCGTGAGATTTATGCTACATTTTCCACAATTTCCTTTGAGTGGTGTATATACTGCCCATTATTCTACTCTTTGTGTAATATAATTTCTTTTATGAGTATTTACATCAATTATTTATTGTCCTTCTTTCATGGGGTGTATGTTTTGAAAGATACCCAAGTCGGTAAGGGAACCTTTCACCATCATCTTTTTAAAAGACTTATTTTGTTGGGTCTTTTAATTTACATATTGTTATGTTGGGATATGTTCTCATATATCCTTATTGATGTAAATTTTATGTCCAAGTGATGAGATACACTTTTTATCTCTCATCAACTCATTTTGATGTGATGCCATTAGGATGTCAAGGGAACTTTTTAACCCAATTTCGATTTCTTTGGGTTCAACATGTAGTCATTGAATATGTCATCCATTGAATATGTGTGAATGTCCTTTTATTGTTTTACACTTAATATCCACTTATATTGGGTGTATTTATATTTGTCACACATATTTTGATGATTGATTTGTCCTTAATTTAAGGATACCTTCTTTATAAGGGATTTCATCACATTTGACATTTCTATTGAGGGTTCATTGTTGTTATACACCAACTCACTCTTATATGGTGTATATACTGTCCTTTGGAGTATTATATCATGAATAATTTTATTCTCATGATATTATAAAGTTCTGACTAAATGTTATTCCGCGATTATTGTATTCAAGTGTCTCTAATTTTGGTAAAACCCCTTTAACCAAAATATCGTTTTAAATGTTTTAATTATTTGTTCTTATTAATATCCCTGATTACAAAATGGTTTTAAGGATTTATTTACATGGATATTAATGGTTTAAAATTTTAAAAGCTTCAAGGTGGTATGGGACACTTAGATTCAAAAATCTCATTATTAAATGTTTTAAATGGTTTTGGAAATGGTTTCTTTTTGAATGGATTCATTATTTCAATACACTAAAATGTTATATTGTGATTGAAATATGGAAATGTTATGTTTCCTTTATTCATGTTTTATGTGATAAATTTATGTTATGGTTCTTGGGCATTATTATGAAGACGTGTGGTTCCGTGATAAACTAAGGGCGGGTGAGCCCGATATAGCTCTCCAATGCATTGGGTAACGCGAAGGAGTGAAACGTTAAGGTTTCTCCGAAGAGATTTAGGGAATATACTGGGATGGGTATTCCAAACGTAACCAAGAGGGTTACTCCCTATGTAAGAATGTTATGAATGCCTCAAGTTACCTTTTATGTCTTATGATTTCTATGATTTATTCCAGATTTGATATGCCTATTTTTTATGGGTAAAGTATGATTTCATTCTTATGTATACATGTACTCATGTTTCCTTTCCATATTTTTATATCCCTTACTGAGATTTTTATCCTCATCCCAAGTTTTTGAAATGTTTTTCACAGGTCAAGGGAAGGGTACATGATGTGATGCTAGTGTCAAGGATGTGTCAAGGAAGAATCCGTGTTATATTTTAAATATGTTTCCGTTGATGGGAATAATGAATACTGTCTTTTCTGTAACCACTTTGTTTAAATGTGGAATATAAAGCAAGTTTCATGATCTAATTCTATAAAACTCTAAACCTGAAAAGATCCTCAATGTGTAATCTTTTAATAACTCAAGATTAAGTAAGGTTTAAGGCTGAGGCCTTATAGTTGGTATCAATGGTCGGTTTAGATAACTTTAGAGGTTAGGGTATTCTTTAAGAATAATTGAAAATTACCATAATGGTTAGGATTTCAGAGAGAGTCTTAGTTTTAGATAAAGTGAATGAGTAAGTATATCTTATTGTCTATCTTACTCATTAGTACATGATGGTTTTGTGGATATACTCACACTGAAATTTGTATTTTTAGTGAATGGATGGATCTAGCAGGCCCCAAAGAGACAACAGGTTTGAAGGAAACTGTGGTGGTTCTCTGATTAAGATACTAGATAAAATGAAGGATTCAATGAGGAATCTCAGGGTTGTTCTAAAACAACTATAAATGAGTCATGGTCAACCTCTTCAACCTTGGTGAGTTCTCTAATGCATCATGTATGAGATGGCCAACTCGATGTGGAAATTCAGGTAATAATTATTAAGGTAACCATTAGGGTTTATATGATCCTTACTTTTGAGGTAATTATGGGTTATTATATGTTCTGATGGAAAATGAAAGGTATGAGATAAACTTGAGGTTAAAATATGTTATGATCATCTTTGAAGATTTTATCTCATTTTGGGGAATGTTTTAAGAATTATATAGTTTTGGAAAAAGGACAAAACGCAGACCGTGTGACATCCCGTCGCGTCGGACAAAGCTGCGGGAATCGAACCCACAACCAATGTGCGACTGGTATTTATCGCCTACCACTGGACTACGTGAAGACCATGGTTAGTTTGACTGATTCATTCTAGTTATATGATTTTATTAATTAAGAGTAAGTTGATTTTGGGTTATTTTTGAAAATGATTAACCTATCATGGAGGATATGTGATTAGGTTAATTACTTTTCAAAACGAGACTTTAGGAGCAACTGATATTGTTTGGAGATAAATGATACGATTTATCTTGGAAGACTATGCGACTAAATCCTTCAAATATTTGGGTTTCAATCTTATGTTGGTTTACTTTGAAGAATTTTATGGACAAATTGATTATAGAATGGTCCTCGTTGAACTTTGGGTTTTGTTGGACAAATTTTGGAGATTAAGAATAGATTTTCTTTTTATAAAGGGTTATCCTTTTATGGATTATTTGATCTTGTACTAGCCATTTTGGTTTTGGATTTCGTTAAATTCTAAAGACATGGGAAGTATATAGTTCTATTTTTTGGATTAGGTGATTCTCTAGAAGTTGATTATAGTACTCTTAATGTGAACAAGTCTTCCTAAATACTCGTCTTTTGGAGAAAATATGAGTTTATGTAAGGAATCTAATAAAAGTTGAAAGTCAATATGATAAGTGATTATGTTTCCTTGTGAATAAATTACTCAATAAAAAGTAACTTAAAACAAAAATGTTGTCTATTAACTTTTCTTACTGGGGAATCGAATACCGTTTAACCCATCACAAGTTCGTGATTTTCTCATGGTTAACTTTCTCCTAAACATGTTTTCTATCACTCTCCATCAGAACATGACCCTTTGTTTTTTCCTCCATGTCCATATTTTCATACTTGGTATCCTAGTGTGGGTTAACATGGGTGACCTTTGTACTTATATCTCTTTATTTTAAAGTGTTTGTTTTACCGACTTTTGTTCCGATGTGGGACTTTCAAGGATGTTTCAAAGCGCAATTTTAAAATTGCGAGGACGCAATTCCCAAAAGGGGGGAAGGATGTAACACCCCAGGTAAATAAAGAATATGACATTTCATATTTATCCATATTTGTGAATAAAATATTGATATGACTTTAAAGGAGACGCTATGCTCGATGGCGTACCCAACAAGCAACAACGATTTTCTTCGGAATCTTACGTTGCACTCTAATAATAAATTTCAAATGATAGTTAACATGTAGCCGTTGTAATGGCGGGAATGGATAGAAATAAATAATATATGATTATATATGTTTTTAAATGTTTATACATTTATCCAATAAAATATAATGGCTTAATTTACGGAAAGAATTAAATTTTAGGCGTATATGCCCTAGTTTTCACTAAAGGTTCACTTATCACCTTTTGATGTTGAACCATCATTAAATATAGTTTTGTTCACTCTTATATATTATATTGGACCAAGTGAAACTCTTCTTGAGAATCGGGACATCAAAATTTACCTTCTGTAAATTTTTGGAATCTTTCTGATAAAGTTCATTTTTTTAATGAATAGTGTAAAATGTTGTATTTTAAATTCAAAACCTCTTTTTAATCTAAATTATTTATATGATTATATTATATTTTGAATTGGTTTTAAAGTGAAATTAGAAAATATTTTTACCATTAAATCCAATAGTGGTCGTTGGAATCAATTTCACTTTGAAATCAGACTTAAACTAGTGTCAATCTTTTGATACTTATTATTTCATAAAACACGCTATTTGTCATGACAGCAGGAATTAATTATTAAATTAATTAATGTGACTTATATGTTTTGAATTTTGTAAAAAGGACTTCATTTTTGAATTCAGAATATCAAATATAGATTAGGGTGAATTTTTGGTAATTTTCTGAAAAACTTCAATTTTTGATTAATAGAGAAACCACTAAGTGGTAATCAAGCAAACTGATTTTTCAGTTAAATGAATGTTTACCACTAATGTGTATTGAATTTTGAAAATCCGACATACATGGTTGTCATTAAGAAGTAAAATGGTGTTCAATGAGATTAAAATAATTTTTTGGTGAATAGTAACTTATTAAGTTTTTAATCGCGATTAGTGGTAATTAGTGTAGTTTAAGGTATAAATAATGCTTTAATGATATGAAATGACCTAGACACATGTACCAACCTTATTGGTTGTGTCATGGACGACCAAGACAAGCCATGGGTCAACTTGGGGACCCCATGGATCCACTTTGGTTGGGAAATGACATAAATAACATTTTATTTAATGTAAAAGTAAAATTGACACAAACATGATATGTTTTACTAAAACAATTTTTAAGTGGGGTTATACAAGTCATATTTTTGATTATAAATATTCATTGGAAAGATAAAAATATTTCCTACATAATAGTATTTTGTTTATAATTTTTAGACATTAAATAAATTAAATTATTTATGACATAATAATGATGCAGCGATGATATCATTATTTGACGATTTAAATAAAATGGAAAGATAATGTAAAATATATGCACTACACATGTACAAAACATATTGGATGAGTGTATTTATAAGCCTTATCACCTTATCCACGAATTATATCAATGTGGGACCTTTTAAAACCGAAACACATTTTCAAATAAAGTAATATTTCTTTACTTTCCAAAAGTGCCCCTCCTCTCCTCTTATAAAAGGCCCCCACCTCTACCTCATTTCACACACTCCTCAAGCCTTTGGCTCGGCCAACCCCTTCCCATTTACTCTCTCCACATCCCTCTCTTCATCCTAGAGGATTCCCTTTGGGCAGAATCCTTTCAAAGGAAGACTTTAGGCTCAAATCAAAAGGAGTTACACTTTTAAAGGTAATTCATTCTCTCATGTTCATTTGTTTTATTTTGCTTCTCCAACCCCCTAAACTCTTTTTATTTATTTATTTTGT
Organism: Viscum album; assembly: GCA_963277665.1. Lineage (NCBI taxonomy): Eukaryota > Viridiplantae > Streptophyta > Magnoliopsida > Santalales > Viscaceae > Viscum > Viscum album. The sequence goes on from OY728145.1 coordinate 515,893,054, forward strand.
AAAAACACCAGTATCTTCAATATACTAGGATGTTTTTATAAGATTTATTCGAGCTACACTCTCACACAACTACATCAAATGGTTAAAGAACATACGGTTTCCGTGGATGGCGAAATTATGTCTCCCGAAATGATGATTGTTCAATACTCTTTTAACACCTTCAAAGGTGGCCATTATGATGTCAATATTTTTATATATGACATATAATATGTTTATGTTTTACTTATTCTTCTTTATTTTTCATTTGTGTCTTACCTTGATGGCTTCCATTTTGGGTATACGCGATATCTTCATTTTAAGGAAGTGCGGACTACCGCCCCCTCAAAGTGATTTGATTCGTTATATACCATATGTGGGACGTATAAAGGATGTAACTATGATATTATATATGATATTATACTGGAATTATAATATACCTTTATATAAGTATTATTCCATTCTATAAAATATGAAATAGAAATGAAAGTAGCGTTCATGCGTACGTACGGCTTACCGTCTCCATGAACGGTGCATTTCATTTCTTACCTATAAATGATTATGTAATGTAATAAATGAATTCATGTACTGGATATATATGACATATATGATATATACATCATGAATACAATTCTGGATATAATAAACTTTTGGCCACAAGAACAACATGTAATTGTAAGAAGTCCACTTTCGACTTAAGAACCAAATATCGATAAAACAATCATTATTAACTTAATGATTACATAGTGTTTATAACAAGGAAATAAGTGATATAAAAGGAATAATAAGCTTAAAAAAGGTTCTTAATCAAGTAGAAATTAACTCAAGTTTATTATTCAGGAGATTAAAGAACGATCGAGTCAAGTCGGACCCGAGGTAAGGGATCTTACACCTCTCTTTCTTTTTAAGTACACTCTTTATGTCATTCCTTTTATGCTCATATTTCTTATGATTGGGATGTTATTTTATATTACTAATACTGTACTTATTATGTTCATATGATGAGTGACCCTATTTCCTCTCATAAATCATTTTTGGAAGTTTTGAGTGGCGCCGTTAGGCTGTCGAATTTTCATAAGGGATTTTTCATCTCACTTTTATTCTCGTGAGATTTATGCTACATTTGCCACAATTTCCTTTGAGTGGTGTATGTACTGACCATTATTCTACTCTTTGTGTAATATAATTTCGTTTATGAGTATTTAAATCAATTATTTATTGTCCTTCTTTCATGGGGTGTATGTTTTTGAAAGATACCCAAGTCGGTAAGGGAACCTTTCACCATCATCTTTTTAAAAGACTTATTTTGTTGGGTCTTTTAATTTACATATTGTTATGTTGGGATATGTTCTCATATATCCTTATTGATGTAAATTTATGTCCAAGTGATGAGATACACTTTTTATCTCTCATCAACTCATTTTAATGTGATGCCATTAGGCTGTCAAGGGAACTTTTTAACCCAATTTCGATTTCTTTGGGTTCAACATGTAGTCATTGAATATGTCATCCATTGAATATGTGTGAATGTCCTTTTATTGTTTTACACTTAATATCCACTTATATTGGGTGTATTTATATTTGTCACACATATTTTGATGATTGATTTGTCTTTAATTTAAGGATACCTTCTTTATAAGGGATTTCATCACATTTGACATTTCTATTGAGGGTTCATTGTTGTTATACACCAATTCACTCTTATATGGTGTATATACTGTCCTTTGGAGTATTACATCATGAATCCTTTTATTCTCATGATATTATAAAGTTCTTACTAAATGTTATTCCTCGATTATTGTATTCAAGTGTCTCTAATTTTGGTAAAACCCCTTTAACCAAAATATCGTTTTAAATGTTTTAATTATTTGTTCTTATTAATATCCATGATTACAAAATGGTTTTAAGGATTTATTTACATGGATATTAATGGTTTAAAATTTTAAAAGCTTCAAGGTGGTATGGGACACTTTGATTCAAAAATCTCTTTATTAAATGTTTTAAATGGTTTTGGAAATGGTTTCTTTTTGAATGGATTCATTATTTTAATACACTAAAATGTTATATTGTGATTGAAATATGGAAATGTTATGTTTCCTTTATGCATTTTTTATGTGATAAATTTATGTTATGGTTCTTGGGCATTATTATGAATACGGGTGGTCCCGTGATAAACTAAGGGCGGGTGAGCCTGATATAGCTCTCCAATGCATTGGGTAACGCGAAGGAGTGAAACGTTAAGGTTTCTCCGAAGAGATTTAGGGAATATACTGTGATGGGTATTCCAAACGTAACCAAGAGGGTTACTCCCTACGTAAGAATGTTATGAATGCCTCAAGTTTCCTTTTATGTCTTATGATTTCTATGATTTATTCCTGATTTGATATGCCTATGTTTTATGGGTAAAGTATGATTTCATTCTTATGTATACATGTACTCATGTTTCCTTTCCATATTTTTATATCCCTTACTGAGATTTTTATGCTCATCCCAAGTTTTTGAAATGTTTTTCACAGGTCAAGGGAAGGGTACATGATGTGATTCTAGTGTCAAGGATGTGTCAAGAAAGAATCCGTGTTATATTTTAAATATGTTTCCGTTGATGGGAATAATGAATACTGTCTTTTATGTAACCACTTTGTTTAAATGTGGAATATAAAGAAAGTTTCATGATCTAATTCTCTAAAACTCTAAACCTGAAAAGATCCTCAATGTGTAATCTTGTAATAACTCAAGATTAAGTAAGGTCTAAGGCTTAGGCCTTATAATTACCACTCATATTCAGTCAAAAACTATTTTAGAATTATTTACCACTACCAAAGACACTAAATCCCTCCCTAGGGTTTCCAAATATATATATAGCCTTTTGATGAATCCATACTAGGTAATGGATTCTATTCATATGGCTTATATTCAATTAATTTCTTTATATTAAATATTTTTCCTAATTGTTATCAATGTAATGTGTTTCTAAATTTAACTTTATTATCCCTATGATTTCCATCTAATTAGATACTATGTTTCATTATCATTATATTTCTCAATGAACATTTATGTACACTCTTTATGATAATAAAATAATTCAGTTAGTTTATATACCAATATTTTGGGCTATCAATATCCATACACATTTCAACTCATGAACAGTCACATATTAATACTTATACATCATTGATTAATCGCTTCAATATAGGTGACCCATGATCCTTAATTGTCATATTAAATATGATGAAATATGTGATCATGTTGTATGATTTACTTTAAATAAAATAAATTTTAAATTTATTAATGGGATAGGTGGGGCCATAATTGGGTAATGTTTTTTTCATATAATATATATTGTTTGGTTCATGATTAGATAGACTAAGAACACTATGTTTTTTTATTGATGGATATTGTTGACATATGCTTATGATGTCATTTTTTTCTTTGTTCCCACATTGCCTTCAAATATTTATTTTATAATAATATATCATTCACAAGTTTTCATGATTATGATTTATACTATTATATGTCATAACTATATGCCTCTTTACTGAAATGTACTACATTTATTTATGTTATGATTTTTTTAATTCCCTCACTGGGAGATTTATCTAAACCCCCTTTTATATCTGTTGCTAGGTTATCTCTTGATTTATTAGATGATAAATGGAATTTAAAGTCATATAAAATGTGATTTAAAAAATTTTAGTGTATCCCAATTTCATGATAATATGATATTTAACAATTAACCCAATGAATCTAGGATTCATAATCTACTGGGGTTTTATAATATATGTTATTCTATAAAACATCAGAAAATAAATCTTATAAAATATATGGGTTCTCATAGTTAGTATCTGAGATAAGTATTGTCATTGTTTGATATTAGGACTATAAAACCATAGTGATAACTACTTGTATGAGACTAAAAATATGAAAATATCCATAAATTTTTCTAAAATTTATAGAAATTATTTTTTGTGAAACAAAATCATTTTTAGGATAATATATTAAAATTTGACTCTAGAATAGACATAACTAGGAGTAATATAAAAAAAATTATTGTTTTGTATTAAATAAACATATACCATATGAATGAAAAATACACCATTATACAAATATTTTTAACACTCATTGGGGTTATAAATTCCAAAATTCACTATCTCTTTAAAAACCATTAGGAAAGAAAAATAATTACTCTAAAAATTAATATTCAGAAATTTACCATGAATGAAATAGATTAAATCATAGAAATTAAATTGTTATGGAATATTTTTCATTTATGAATTATCAATTAATTTTTTAGTATTTGTATTTTATGTTTTTAATAGTTTCTAATTATCATCCATAATTTTCTATTTATTTTAGTCAATATCTTGAAATAGGTTGAACGATATTAATAACCAAGGTGATGAAAAATGTGATGACTTCCCAAATTTTATTCATAACATGGTAGGAATAGGTTTTGAGAACCTCATGATAGTATGTACTCAATGAACCCATGGTTTAAAGAAAATCATGAATAAGTTTGGACACCCACATCCCTTGGTGAAGGAGAATATTACAATTAATTCCATTATGTAACAAAGAACACTAACATTATGTTGGTCTACAAATATATTAATCATGTATAAATTGATAAAATACCTAAAAAATATATTCTCTATATTAAAATACATTGAGAAATATAATTTTTTGACGGTTTTATATCACATATAGCGAAAATATTATCAATAGTGAACACTAATCTAGAATATGATTCTCATAGAAGATATTATAGTGATGGGGTGGAATAGAAATTGAAAAGTGTTTTTTGATAAATATATTCCTATCACACACTAACCTACCATGGAGATTTGTTTCCTATGACACAAGAAAATGGATGCTAAATCATTCAGTTTATATGAGGATAACACCATAGGACTTCTATGATACAGTAATATCATTTTAATTCACCACCAAATTAAATTTGGAATTTTTTTTTGGAAGAGATAAAGCATACAAAATAATTTGTGGTTCTATACTTTTAAGGATACAAATAAATTGAATGATTTCCCCTAAAAGTAGAAATTTCTATTGAATAATCTCAACTATCTCATTGGTATAGAGATTGGAAATAAATAATGGAGTGTAATCTTGGAAATGTGAAACCAAAATACCATTGTAGTATAGATGTATAATGTATCACTTGTTTATAATTTAGGAATAATAATCTATTATTTTTCATGAAGAGGGGTATGATTTTATTTAGGTGTGGTAAGGATGGGCATGAAACTATCAATTTATGATGGGATAAACTGTGAAATGTGATGAATACAGGAATGATTCAATCAAACTGTATCCTATTGACCAATGTTTTAGATACAATGAAGAAGGAATCTATGTAATCTGAAGCACTAATACATGGGTAGTTTATGATAACATTGAATAATAATTTCTATGTCCTAGAGATAAAGGGTGAGTATATTCCACCACAACTAATGACGTAGATCGAGATAATTATGTGGAGATATGTACAGTAGTTATTAATTTAGGAATAGTGAATGTACTATTTTATATTTCTTCCATGAAATAATTCATATCATGCATGTTTTTTATAATTATTCAAAAACAACCTCAAAATATAAAAGTCATGTTATCGATTAAAATAAAACATGGGGAATTTATTACGTTCCGTGCATATAACATATCCTTTTTCAATATTTATAGGATGAATTTTCTTAAAAACCATTTGATACACACTTTATAATATATTAATTTTATTCCAGGTGAATATTGTATTTTCTTATATGAAGCCATTAGAAATTGTTGGGAGAATGAAATCACCCTCCATATCACCAATTTCAAAATGATTCTTTAAAAGTTTATGGAGGTTGATATATCTCATTTTAAATCATAATCTGAGTCTTGGATATTATAGTTATAAAAGTGAGAATATTTATCTCATTGGATTTAGACAAATGAAAAGATCACCCAAGAAAACATAACCATTATAATGGAACACAATGATGTGTTCTCCAAAGAATTTATTATACATCTTCAGATCTAAGAGGATAAAGTCTCAATAGAACATGTACATGAACAATTTCTAATATATTACTCTATATATTGAAATGCTATTAAGAATGAGAACCATTCAAGAAAATATATATGAATATTAATAAAGTGTATGTGTGGCCAATTGATTCTCTATCTGGTGAACTTGTCATTTTACTGAAGAAGGATGGGTCCGTGCACCTATGAATTTATTTTTTCTATCTAAACAAAATAAAAATAAATAAAAATTAACCTAAACCCTAGATTGATTGATTTTTTAATAAACAATGTAGAGTCTAGTACATATCTGTAGTGAATGTTCTATCTAGATAATATCAGTTAATGGAAATGATAGAGGATAACCCCAACACTATTTTTCAATAAATGTGTGGGAACACTAACATTATTTTGGTTCTATTTGGACTCACTAATTCTCCATCTTCCTTCCTAGGCATCAATAATGGTGTCTTTAGAAACTACAAAAAAACTAGTTGCAGTTTAATTATGTCATTAATATCTACTGTTAATGAAACAAGGAACATTTTGATATTTTTAATGATAGTTGAAGACATTAGGAAAGGATATTATATATTTGATGAATAAAAATTGAATGTTTTGGATGGATCATGTAGCATTAATGGAGAATGTTATCACAAAAATGGGATATAATTAGTCCTCAAATGATAGAGGCAATTGAAAGATGGTTGAGAATAACATATGTGATAGAGATCCTTAGATTACATGGATTATCTTTTTACCACCATTGACTTTTGGGAAACATATCAGGAATTTCAATCCATCTAACCGACACAAAATTAAATTTTGTGATTTATTTCTAACAACCCAAACTTTAATTAGTGAACATTCTTCTTGATCTAATTAAATATCTTATTATGTAAAATGGTTATATAACATATTCAATTCCTTTTTTATGTTTTGAATATCAAAATACTATTAAGAATTTTTATTGTTTCTAATACAGTCGTTGAACAGTGATCAAATGATTAGTATAAATACAGGGCTTTATCAAATCCAATTTACTCAGACAATGGAAGCGATGGCCTCATCCAGTATAATTTTTCCATACAGAGCCCATTTTTGGAGCTTTCAAAGGAGGTAGAATTGCTGGGATTTGATCTTGACCAAGCACAATCTGAGCTTCAACAATTTAAGATCGAATGAAATGTTCTATTGGAGAAGTGGAAGTTGATTGTGATTTCCACTCGAGCGATGTTAGCCGAGCCACCCCAAGAGTCTGTCACCATCGCACATCGTACCCTCGGGACTTATGTGGGTGTTATAAGGGGTTATTTAACAAGAAATTATCACTATGATTATGTGAATTTTATTTTTTATATAATAATGAATATACATTAATTTTATTATTCTTACTTTGTAAACTGTTTTTAAAGCACAAATAGTATTTTTTTAATTAATATTCAATTAAGAAATATATTTTGATGAATTAAGGGTTTTTAATAAAATATTATTTTAAAAAATATTATTACTAAATTAAATTTTATTAAATATTAATGATCATATAAATTTAATGAATACAATTGTAGTTTTACTAATGTTTGGAAGCTGTTTTTGCCAAAACCCTTGAATTTTCTGTAAATTACCTTTTTATTTTAAAAGTAAAATTTCAGATCAATATAAAATTATTTATATTATATAAACATTATTTTTGGAATCAGGAAATCAAAATTATCCAACAGTGAATTTTCATTATTTTTTTTGAGATAGCTGAATTTTTGGAAAAAAATTAAATACCTTTTAAATATATTATCTGTTTTATGATTGCATAATGACCCAATAGTGATGTAATAAAATAATATAAAGGGACCTTTCAGCAAATATATGTGTAAACATAAAATAATGTGATTTTAGATTTTTTTGATTAATTTTATGGTGCCTTAGTTGACCCTATGAAACTAACCAAAAATTTAATCTTTTAAAATGATTTCCTTGGGTTGGTTTTTTTATGATTAATTTAATATGTTGTGTCCAAAACATAGATAATAAATAATTTACTGCCTTTTCTTATATAATCCCACACAATATCCCACTTCGCTTCACTAAAAACCCTTCTAAGACGACTCTACTTTTTACCACTCTCTCCAGTATCCTCCAAAGGCATCCCAATCTTCTAAGAAGCCTCTCTCTATCTTCCCCCAAGCCTTTGGATCACACATCCATGTAAGGAATTTCTTCATTCCCCATTTTGTCCAAAATTCATTATATAGTGATACCATTTTGTTTTCAATTAAAAATGTTGGATTATGAATTTTCACCACCGTCATACTTCCCTCACTATGTTTGAATTATGATAGACCACTTTCACAATCATTAATTTCTCCCATGTACACCTGTTACCATGCCGAAATTCTGTATGGAATTTCTCTCTTCCCATTTACATTCAAGATAATCTTTTGTATTATGAATCTAAATTTAATTAAATAAGTTAGGACATATATCTATATAACCAATTTACTCACCAATTCATTTATATATAATGAGACACTCCTTTCTCTCTCATCAACATTTTTTATGAATTGTTATGTCATGTCGTTTTGCTGTAAACATTTTACTATGATTTTCAAGGAAAAGTCATTGTGTAGTGAATACCATTCCCATTTCTCTATGAAGGGTATTCCACATTATAAAAATTTACATATTTATTATGAATTTTCAGGAATAAATTCCACATTCCTTTATTGTGGAATAAATTATTATATTTAATGAATCCATGTTATATGATCCAGGTGGAACACTTATGCCAGAAATGAATTTATTAAGAAGGGTGTACCCTAATTTCACTCCAATGCTTTGCCTAAAGATTAGTATCCTGATATGTAATGTGCAATGAGGTTATACTCATGATAATTCAATTGAAATTAGGGTTTACTAATTCTCCATGTGCAATGATCCTTGGATCATTCTAATATCATTTTAAATATTGATACCACATTTCCCTCTTATGAAAATCATGCGATATCATGCCTTTATGTTTATTTTTCTATTATGATGCATTGATATACGTACTACATAACATGTACTATATTATTCATGTTATTAATTGTTTACTAATTTAATTTGATTTATAGTTTATGTTTTTCTTATGCATGTCCTTAGGTTATCCCATGCAACTCAATTTACAAAGGAATGTGTGTGGTCATGTAAAAGATGTTTTCCATAAAGATGTGTATTTCTTGTTTTAAGTTGTTATGTAAAATTCCTAATCCCCAAAGACACTACACCTCTAAATCTTCTATGTTGTAACATGTGAATATTTTATGTAATAGATTTTTTTATGTTTGAAATAAGGAGGAGGGTTGTTATAGTTGGTATTAGAGGATAGGTTTAGTTATTTTTGGGAATAGGATTAGAAGAACCTAGTGAAAGACTAAAGGTAAGACTAATTATAATAATAACATCCCTAAATTTTGGTGAGTAATGATTAAGTGGGTTATCAAAAATATATATCCCTATCTACATACGAGTAGGTAGATGCAGCTCTGGCACATATGTATCATGGAATAAAACCCAAAAATTCTGCATTGAGCTAGACTCGATTGGGACAGGTGTACAAAAACAGACATTCCAACAGTCTTGGTTACAACACACACGAGGGATTTTCTTTGGTAAATTTATAGTCTTATTATGAAACTATATCAATAGAATAAAAAAATCACCTAATAATATATGTTGTGATGTATATAATGGATAACAAAGAAAGAATCCTATAAATTCATAAGTTAAGAAAATAAAATTAATTTATAAGTCGTCTGTTTTGTCTTTGGATTAACCATTATTTGTTATCCCTAACTTCACTTTTATTCCATCCAATGGCCAGTAATAGGACGGCTTGGGTTAACAACCAATTTAAAGATCAATGTGGTGACTGTTCTAATGAGATGTCCAATCTTATGGTAGTATGATTCAAAAACCTTATAATGATAATCTATCATTTAACTCATGAATTGAATAGAAACATGGGTCAAGATGAATTCTCACACCCCCCCCCAAATAATGAACAAGTATCAATCTAGGGCTTCATGAGACAAAGGCCACATACATAAAATAGATCATCAAATCCCTGAATTTCCGAACAATGGATCAACACAATTGAAAAGATCTTCTCCATTATTTATTGTTCTGAACAAGATAATTTTATTTCGGCTTCTTATCATATAGATGGTGAATATGATCAATGGTGGACATTGATCAAAAATACAATGCCTAAGGTGGTTATTGTGGCATTAGGAAGGGATAATATCTAGAAAATGTTTTTTGATAAATATTTTCCTCCCACCCTCCGACATAAGATGTAAAGGGACTTCCTTGACCTCAAGAAAAATGATGATGAATCCATTGAAGCGAATGAAGAAAACATTACAATGCTTTCACAATATGCCTTAGGCTTTATCGTTTCCCTCGAATGCAAGGTTGAACGCTTCTTTGGTTAGATAAAAAAAAGCCTAAGGAATTCCCTATCAATACGTGAATATGAGATCTATTAGTTAATTGTACAATATTCCCACAAGGTCAAAATGGAGATTAATAAATCTCATGGGTGTCCTATGAATAAAGAGAATAATGTGGACATTAATTCTGGGGGTCCTATGGATAAATTCAACAAATAAGAAAATCTATCTCCCCACTTGCCAAAGGTGTGGAAAAAATAACCCAGAAAAGTTCATGAAGGGATGAGGAAATTATTTAAGTGTGGAAGAGGAGGAAACTAAGCCATTAACTACCGATAAGAAAAATATATGGCTACAATATAGGAGTAGAAATCTCTATTAAACTTTCAATGCGTTGTTCATTGCATCAACTGCAATGAACTAGGGCACTTTTAAAACCAATTCCCTAATAAAATGGGTTTTTGAGGCAACCAAAAACATCCACAGCATCAAGGGAGAGATTTTTCCATCACTACCACCAAAGTGAACAGAGAAAATGAAGTGGTGAGAGGTACACTAGTCATTCATTCAATAATAATGAATATACATTTTGATTTGGTTCTACTGATTCCTTTATATCCAAAAATTATAGAAGAACAATCCCAACACCACGACAAATCATCGAATTAAAGAAGTCGATGATAACTAAAACTGGGGAAATCGTTGCATCTAATAAATATAACACCTTCCCTATCATAATTTTTGGATTGAACATCCTAGAAAACTTCTTCAAACTCCCTCGGGTAGAATTTTATGCAATTCCTTGCATGGATTGGATTTCCTTATGTAGAGTCAAAATAAATTTCCGTGAGAGGGAAATTACATTTCATATGTATAATTGACCCCTGATTAGGTACATGCACAAGGAGGAGGATGAATATTATTTAGCACCATCATCTCAAGAATTGATATTAATTCCCTATAAGAATAGATATCATACACAGATGATTGACTATATTGAAGAAACCATCCATGAAGACATGCCTATTGTGAACGAATTCAGTAAACTGTTTCCCGAGAAATTATTATTCTTCCTCCTAGAAGAGATGTTGAATTCTCAATTGATCTTATACCTGGGGCATTACCATATTCCAAGACACCATATATAATGGTTGTTGTGGAGCATGATAATATGAAGAAAAAACTGTTGGAACCAGGTTCTTCGAAGCATGATTTGGTGTATGGATTGTGTTTGTTGTCAATCCTCAGTGGAAGTTCCGAATGTGTTCCAGCAAAGTGATCATACAGTTCAAGCAGACAACAGTTTTGAAGGTGGCGTTGTTTCCCAGTGTTTGCCAAATTTTTGGGCCTCAAAATCGGAAAATGAAGACATGGATTGTCTGCAAAAGGAGGTTCGCAGAAAAAGGAAGTGGTGCGCGAAATTTTAGAGGCTTGCGCGAAATACTTTTGTTAGGCGTGAAAAACAGCGGGATGCACGAAATAGGGGATCAAGGTTTTTCGCGCAAATAGTGTTTTGAAATCAGTTCGGTGAAAAATGGCAAAGGCATGGGCTGAGCGAAAAATAAGGGTTGTGCGCGAAATACTTAAGCTGGGCGAAAGATTACGCGCCAGATGAGAGGTTTTCCGCGCCGAAGGGGATTTTGCGCGCAGTGGTCTCAGTCGCCTATAAATATGAGGTGACCCCCTTCATTCGGGTAGTTGGAAGACTTAGAGAAGATCCGAGGTCTGATGCACGAAAAAGGATCGCGTAAAGGAGCTTGCGCGAAATATTTGGAGTTGCGCGAAAAAGGGGATTTTTGCGCGAAAAATTTTTCCGCGCCAAAAGAAAATGTTGCGCACAATAGGATGATTTTGCGCGCAAATGGTTGATGTTTCGCAAATTTCTCAGTAAGGTTTGTCTGCACGTTTTGGTTATCCAGTTCAGGGGTTCTGTGTGTTCTAGTGCATCTCTTCCGGACTTCGATGCAAGCAGAGTCTCGTGCTGAGCAGAGGCAAAGACTTCAATGCAAAATTTATTGAAGAGACCTTCACGTCTATAAACTGAGTGAGACTTCACCAACGGCAGTGAGCCAGGGGGAGTCAACGGGAGTGACCCGAGGGAAGCAGTGAGCTATCCCTAAACCTTATGTAAAGGCAGTGAGCCTGGGACAGAGTGTCTGTACCCGAACTTTTGTATCTGCACCTAGTGAAGCATAGTGGATTTAGGTACGACCGACAATCTGTCGGCGTATGCTCCTTGGACGTAGCCCTTAGTGGTGAACCAAGTAAAAATTGTTGTGTCATCTCTCTGCATGTGAATGTTTAATTGCTGATCATATCCTTCATACAGTTTTAAGAAGTTCCTGCCAACGTGGGAATAAGATCCACAACTTTAAGAAGAAAAAGTTTCCACCCTGATTCACCCCTCCCCTCTCAGGGTGTCCCGGGGTCCTTCAAGTGGTATCAGAGGGAGGTTGCTGGTCTTGAATCTGTCCTTTGTCGCCATGGAGAATGCAGCCAATGTGAGGGGAGTCCCTCTCTTTGATGGAAATAATTTTCAGATCTGGAAGAATAGGATGTGATCTCATCTAAGATCTCTTGGAATGGAAGTTTTGTTTTCTATTGTGCAAGGAATACAAGTCACTGATCAAACAGGACTGGCTATGACAGACACAGACAGGAAAATTCTTGATGCAGATGCTAAAGCTCAAAATGCACTCACCGCAGCTCTTTCTGATCAGATATACCTAAAGGTGATGAGTTGCACTTCAGAAAAGTCTATGTGGGATAAACTTGAAAACATTTATGAAGGAGATAGCAAGGTAAAGGAGGCAAAACTTCAAGTTTTACATAACAGGTTTGACGACCTAAAGATGCATCCCAATGAAAATGCAGATTCATTTTTTAATCGAATTACTGAAGTAGTGGGAGCAATTCGAGGTCTTGGAGAAGAAATCAAAGACATTGATATCGTTAAGAAAATATTGAGAAGACTTCCTCCCATGTACAATGCAAAGGTGTCAGCCCTCGAAGAAAGAGATCTATCCAAACTTTCTCTGGATGATTTGTTAAGTAGTTTAGTGGAATATGAGATGAGAGTCAAACCTGAAGATGCCACGACTCGCGTGAGCAAAGAAATGGCATTCAAAGCCATGGACAAACTGAAAATTTCAGAAGATAGTAGTGGTGATGATGACGAAGAAAAAGAAATTCTTTCCATCATCGCGAAGAAGCTGAAAAAGGGTAAAGGTAAATTTAGAGGTAAGTTACCTCTTTCATGTTTCCGTTGTGGAAGAGTTGGGCACAATGCCTCTCAGTGCCAAAGAAAGTTGGATAATGATGAGAGCGAAGCTGAAGACATTGAAAAGCCTCGGAAAAGTTTTTTCAAAAAGGGTGATTTCAAATCTGGAAAGAAAATGCAGAGGAAGAGCTTTGTCTGTGAGGAAGAAGATGATGATATTGAATACTGTGAAGAAGAAGAACCAGAATTTAAAACTGAAAAACATGCTTCCATGATGGCTACCACTGAAATATCAGATTCTTCAATCAATAAAGGCATAGATAATCAGAGTACTGTCCTTGATAATCCAAAGGTTCAAATTAAGGATGCTTTCTCTAAGATTGAGAGTAAATGTAAGAAATTTAATAAGTGGAAGGAAATGGTCAAAGAGTCATCAGAATATGTTGATGAACTTGAAGCTGAAATTGAACGTCTGGAAGAGTTTGTGAAAGTTCAGTCTAAAATCATTGAAAGCAATGATGATGTATTGGATCTTAAGATAAGAATTGAAGAGCAGGGAAAGGTCATCAATGACCTCACCTCAAGACTGGAAGAAAAGTCCAAGACTACTGAGGGTCTTGAGGAGGAAATTGTTACTCTTAGGAGTAAACTTGAGACCGAATCTTTTTCAAAATAATCAAGGAAGAAAATACAACCTAGAAGATTCTCAGATGCTGAATTATTGGCAAGAGCCAAATGTGGTTCTGATGGAGTTGAAAAAATCTTGAGCGTTCAAAGACCCGCCTGCATGGGAAAGCGTGGAATTGGATGTGAAGCTGAGACATCAACTGCTGGAAATAAAGAAATTCAAAAGAAAGACAAAACGAAGGTTGAACATGTTGAAACATTTTCTGAAGTGCTGAAAAAGGAACCCTCAATCCAAACTAGAAGGATAACTGACAATTACCATCAAACATTTAGAAATGATAGGCAGTTCAACTACTCTCACAGGGATGAAGGTATGAGGAGAAATTCAGGTGTGAAGGCATTCCCTCACATGAAGTGTCAATTCTGTGGCTATCTGGGCCATACTATGTCATATTGCGAAGAGGCAAGGAGTTACTTTAATGGAGAAGATCTGGGAAATCAACATAGGAGACCGATTTCATATCCTCCATCTTATAGAAGAAATATCTTCCATGGTTACTGTTTTAATTGTTCTAACTTTGGCCATAAAGCTATGTTTTGCAGGCAGCGGTATGACAAGAGAAATTCATACAACACCCAAAGACGGGACAGGGTTCATCCTCCAGATGATGTTGTTCTCACAAATAGTTTTTCTCTTCTTGGAGAAGATTATGGGTATGAAGACTCAGATTATGTGGAAGAAAGTTTTAAAAGGCCATCAGTGTCTTATGCTCAATCCAATATCTCATGGAAAGAAAAGAAGAAAATCGAGAAATCCAATCTTGCGGAGGTAGCCCTCAAAGCTACAAAGAGTAGCAGCACCTGGATTCTTGATAGTGGATGTTCTTCCCATATGACAGGAAATGCTGACCTTCTGAAGAACATTGAAAAGAAGGTTGATGGAACAGTACGGTTTGGTAAAGATGGCGCTTTGAAGATTAAAGGCAGTGGGAATACTGCTCTCGCCAACGGAGAGCTGAAAAAGACTGAAGTTCTTTATGTGGATGGTCTACGCCATAATCTCCTCAGTGTAAGTCAACTCTGTGACTCAGGGCTCATAGTAACCTTCAATCAAAAAGGCTGCACTATAAAAGGAAAAACAGGGAATTCTCTTATGAAAGGTTGTAGAACAGATGGAAACTTATATCAGGTTGACAGCAAAGTGAACTCTTGTTACTTGTCTGTTGACGAAGAAAACAATTTATGGCATCGAAGGCTGGGGCACATTAACCAACAAGACATGGAAAAGATATCTAAGCTGAAGATAGTCATGGATATTCCCATTCTAAAACGCGAACGGGAAAAATCTTGTGATGCCTGTATTCGTGGGAAGCTGGTCTGTAATTCGTATCGTCCAAAGAAGAAAAGGGCATCACATCTTCTCGATCTCATTCACACTGATGTATGTGGCCCAATAAATGTTGCTGGAACCTATGGAGAGAGGTACTTCGTCCTTTTCATTGATGATTATAGTAGAATGGCTTGTGTAATGGTGATTCACAGGAAGCGACAAGTACTTGATTGCATGAAAACTTATCGCCGAATTGCCGAGAATGACACTGGACAGTCAATAAAAGTCCTACGATCGGACAATGGAGGGGAATACACATCCATTGAGTTTGAAAACTATCTAGAGAAACATGGAATACAACATGAGGTAGCTGCTGTGAGAACTCCACAACAAAATGGAGTTGTTGAGCGTCGAAATCGACAGGTCAACAATATGGCCAGGACTATGTTGATTGAGAGTGGTATCTCTCGCCATTACTGGAAGGAGGCTGTTGAAGCTGCAGTTCACATTCAGAATCGAACAGGGCTCTACATGGGAGAAAGGAAGACACCGTACGAATTATGGCATGGAAGGAAGCCTTCCTTGAAATACTTTCGGGTTTTTGGAAGCAAATGTTTCATCCGGAATAAAGAAGGAAACCAAGGAAAGTATGGTGACAATGCTGATGAAGGAATTTTTCTTGGGTATCCAATGAACAGTAAAGCTTACAAGTGTTTCAATAAATGCTTGGGGAAGATTGTGGTAAGCAGTGATGTTAAGATAATTGAAGAGAAAACCACAAATGCTTCAAGGACGCCATATGCGGATGTGGTGGACAATCAGGAAGAAAGTGAACGTGAAGAAAACACAAACACAGAGATAGAGGAAGTTGTTCAAAACTCTCAGCAGTCACATCATGATGATGACTCAGAAGAAGAATCAGAAGAAGAACCTATAGCTGAAAAGAATTCTACTGAATCTCTCAGGAGAAACCGAAGAGCTGAGATTGATCCATCCAACATAATTGGGGACGTGAATGCACCCACTCAAACAAGGAGGATGAGAAATAACACACCTTCTGCATTTCTATCAGTTGTAGAGCCAACCTCATTTGAAGAAGCTGCAATGGATGAATCCTGGGTGAAAGCCATGAATGAAGAGTTAGATCAGATTGACAAAAATCAGACGTGGGATTTGGTCCAGAGACCCAAAGGTCACAATGTGATTGGCACCAAATGGATTTTCAAGAACAAGTTTGATGAGCATGGCAATGTTATCAGAAACAAGGCTCGACTGGTATGTAAAGGGTATTCTCAGATTGAAGTTGTTGATGTTGAAGAAACCTTTGCTCCAGTGGCTAGATTGGAGTCAATCAGGCTATTCCTTTCCATGGCTCTCCAAAGAGGATATAAAGTATATCAAATGGATGTCAAGACAGCATTCTTAAATGGTGTACTCGAAGAAGAAGTCTACATTGAACAACCAGTGGGTTTTCTTCTTGGTGCTGATGAATCAAAGGTATTCAAGCTAAAGAAAGCACTTTATGGATTAAAACAGGCACCAAGGGCATTGTATTCTAGACGAGATTCGTATCTCAAAAAGCTGGAATTCAAAAGTGGAGGAGTTGATCACAATCTCTATGTGAAGAATTCTCCAAAAGATTAGTTCATGGTTCTTGTTTACGTCGATGACATTATATTTGGTGGCAGCAAACAGAAATCAGTGGATGAATTTGCCCATCATATGAAATCAGAATTTGAAATGTCAATGATTGGGGAGCTCACATATTTCTTGGGACTGCAAGTGACTCAGAGGAAAGACTACACTTTTATCTCTCAGGAAAAGTATGCAAGAGAGCTGCTGAAGAAGTTTAACATGCAAGACTCCAAACCAATGTCAACTCCGATTGCAGTTGGAACCAAACTTGGGAAGCATGAGGATGGGAAATCTGTAGATCCCACCCTGTACATGAGAATTATTGGGAGCCTATTGTACCTGACAACGACACGGCCAGATATTGTCTTTGCCTCATGTCTTTCTGCCCGCTTTCAGAGTAATCCAAAAGAGGAACACATGACAGCAGTGAAAAGAATCATGAGGTATATTCAAGGTACTTACAAGTATGGATTATACTTTTCTGTAGGAAGGGATAGTGAATTATCTGCATTTTCTGATGCTGACTGGGCTGGCGATGTTGTGGATAGAAAGTCCACCAGTGGTGGAGCATTCTTTATCGGAAATAATTGTGTTGGCTGGTTGAGCAAGAAACAAGAAAGTACTTCTCTTAGTACTGCTGAAGCTGAGTATATATCTGCCACAAAGTCATGCACTCAACTTCTATGGATGGAGCAACAATTAACAGATATTGGTGATGAGGTAAAGCAGCCAATGGTGATCTACTGTGATAACAAAAGCGCAATTGATCTCACGAAAAATCCGGTTCAGCATTCTCATACAAAACATATTGAAATACGGTATCATTTCATCAAAGAAAAGGTTGAACAAGGGGTGATTAGACTGGACCATGTGGGAACGGATAAGCAGGTAGCTGATATCCTAACAAAGCCACTGTCAGCAGCTGTGTTTGAAAAGCATCGGTTGAACCTAGGTGTTCAACCACCTCCTGCTGCATAAGGAGGTTTCGAAACTCCCCTCTCCCCGTTTGTTTTAACTGTTTTTATCTGCTTATGGCTGTGATGCAGGTTTATGGGGGAGATACTATCCAGGGGGAGTATGGCTTGAGCTGAACGTTGAACAAACTTTTCGGTATTTGGTTTTATTGTCAATGGGGGAGAAAGGAATAAATTCACGGCAAGAGAATTCAAGGCAAGAAATTCACGGCAAGAAATTTACGGCAAGAAATTCTTCTGTGATGGAAGTGTAAGATTGTGATGAGAAGTTTAATAAGGATAACATTGGGCATCATGGAGAATTTCAAAACACTAAGACCCAATTCAAGCTTCCTCTCTTGTTTTCTACACCGAGCATTGCTCACGTAGACTTAGAGTGTTGGCTGAGTTGATTCTTGTGTTTTGGATTTTCTCATGGTTGGAGATCTATTGAATTTATTCTGATTGCCAACAAACCCAAAGGGGGAGATTGTTGGAACCAGGTTCTTCAAAGCATGATTTGGTGTATGGTTTGTGTTTGTTGTCAATCCTCAGTGGAAGTTCCGAATGTGTTCCAGCAAAGTGATCATACAGTTCAAGCAGACAACAGTTTTGAAGGTGGCGTTGTTTCCCAGTGTTTGCCAAATTTTTGGGCCTCAAAATCGGAAAATGAAGACATGGATTGTCTGCAAAAGGAGGTTCGCAGAAAAAGGAAGTGGTGCACGAAATTTTAGAGGCTTGCGTGAAATACTTATGTTAGGCGCGAAAAACAGCGGGATGCGCGAAATAGGGGATCAAGGTTTTTCGCGCAAATAGTGTTTTGAAATCAATTCGGTGAAAAATGGCAAAGGCATGGGCTGCGCGAAAAATAAGGGTTGTGCGCGAAATACTTAATCTGGGCGAAAGATTACGCGCCAGATGAGAGGTTTTCCGCGCCGAAGGGGATTTTGCGCGCAGTGGTCTCAGTCGCCTATAAATATGAGGTGACCCCCTTCATTCGGGTAGTTGGAAGACTTAGAGAAGATCCGAGGTCTGATGCGTGAAAAAGGATCGCGTAAAGGAGCTTGCGCGAAATATTTGGAGTTGCGCGAAAAAGGGGATTTTTGCGCGAAAAATTTTTCCGCGCCAAAAGAAAATGTTGCGCGCAATAGGATGATTTTGCGCGCAAATGGTTGATGTTTCACATATTTCTCAGTAAGGTTTGTCTGCACGTTTTGGTTATCTAGTTCAGTGGTTCTGTGCGTTCTAGTGCATCTCTTCCGGACTTCGATGAAAGCAGAGTCTCGTGCTGAGAAGAGGAAAAGACTTCAATGCAAAATTTATTGAAGAGACCTTCACGTCTATAAACTGAGTGAGACTTCACCAACGGCAGTGAGCCAGGGGGAGTCAACGGGAGTGACCCGAGGGAAGCAGTGAGCTATCCCTAAACCTTATGTAAAGGCAGTGAGCCTGGGACAGAGTGTCTGTACCCGAACTTTTGTATCCGCAGCTAGTGAAGCATAGTGGATTTAGGTACGACCGAAAATCTGTCGGCGTATGCTCCTTGGACGTAGCCCTTAGTGGTGAACCAAGTAAAAATTGTTGTGTCATCTCTCTGCATGTGAATGTTTAATTGCTGATAATATCCTTCATACAGGTTTAAGAAGTTCCTACCAACGTGGGAACAAGATCCACAACTTTAAGAAGAAAAAGTTGCCACCCTGATTCACCCCTCCCCTCTCAGGGTGTCCCGGGGTCCTTCAAAAACTACATGAGAATCTTGGTAAAGGGTTAATACACACAAAAGCTTACCTATAGGGTGCAACAATCCTCTTCGTCAAGAAAAAGGATGGGTCAATGCGCCTTTTCATCTTTTATCGCAAGATCAACATAATCAAGATAAAAAAATTATCTTCTTCTACTAATTGATTACTTGTTCGATCAGCTATGTAGTTCACAATACATCTCCAAGGTGGATCAGTGGTCGAGATATTATCCAGTAAGGTTCATGAAAGAGGATATCCCCATGACTACTTTTTGTTCATGATACAGGCCCTATGAATTCATAGTAATGACTTTTGGCATCACTAACACTTCAGATATCTTCATGGACATGATGAATAGAATCATTAGGAATTTCCTCAACAAATTTTTTGTAGTATTTATTGATGATATTCTAATATACCCCAAAACTAAGGAGGAGCATGAAGAGAATATATGCACTAAACTATAGACCTTTATAAGGGATAATCTCTATGAAATGTAAAACAAGTGTGTATTTTTATTTAAGGAGGCCTCATTCTTAGGTCATATCATCACAAGCAATGTGATATCTATGGTTCTATCCAATAAAGATACAATTAAGGGATATATGAGGCCAAAATTAGTGAGGAATATCAATATTTTCTTTTAGGTTATTTGGATCTTATTACTGATTATGAGAAATTTTTCATGATTTTCAAAGCCTCTTATCATGATAACTACAAATACTATAATGTTTTCTTGGAGTGATGAATGTTTAGTGATCTTCAAGGATTTGAAAAAAGGAATATCACTCTGCACATGACCACACTACCCACAAGTGGATAACTTTTGTTGTATTCAATGATGCTTCTATGAATGGATTGGGTTGTGTGTTGATGAAAAATGAAAAATTCAATGCCTATGATTCAAGGAAATTGAATGTTCATGAGAAAAACTATCCAAAACATGATCTGGAGTTGGCTGTAGTAATATACACTTTAAAAACATGGTGACATTACCTCATTGGAGAGAAGTGTGAAATATACACAGATCACAAAAACCTCAAGTATATAATCAAATAAAAAGAGTTTAACATGCACTAAAGAATATGGTTAGAGCTGATCAATGACTATGATTGGTCAATCCTTTACCACCCTGGGAAAGCAAACAAGGTGGCAGACACTCTAAATAGAATTTACCCAATGATTATATCATTGGTGAGAATTGAAAGGGATCTGATCTTATTATATTTGACGAAGTTGTACATGGGAATCATAAATAATGGAACATCATCAATCCTTTCACAAATGATTTATCAACCATCTCTTTTTGTAATATTAAAGGTTGTTAAAAAGAATTATGTATGAATTTAGAATAATGTGGAGACTATAATAAAAGGTAAATCCTCAGAGTTCAATGCTAATGAAGAAGGAATTTTGAGATTTTTTACAAGACTATGTGTTCCATCAAATATGGATTTAAAGAATTAACTTTTAGATTGCTGCACATATCTCAAATTCTTCAATTAACCCAAGAAAAAAAATGATGTATAATTATCTTCGAGAGCATTATTGGTGGGATAACACGAAGAAGGATATCGATGAGTATTTATCAAAGGGAATGGAATGCTATCAAGTGAAGGATAAGAGTCATAAGTCTAAGGGGATGATCCAAGAATATTCATACCAGCATGGAAATGGGAGAACATCACCATGTACATTATCACCAAACATCCAAAGACATCCAAAGGAGGTAATTCTATCTGAGTTTTTGTGGATTGTCTTACAATGACTACACACTTCATAGAAATTTGGGAGGACTTCTCATTAGATTAACTGCCATGGGTATAAATCAGATAAGTGGTAATGAACCATGGAGTACCACTATCTATTGTATCCGATCAATATCTAAGATTCACCTATATGTTCTAGAAGAGTCTTCCACATGCTCAGAATACTGAGCTAAACATCGTATGCCTTATCATCCACAAACTGATGGTAAATCTGAGTGGACAATCCAAACACTTGAGAGCATTATGAGATCATTCTCAATAGACTTCATAGGAGGATGGGATAAACATATTCCTCTGGTTGAGTTTTCATACAATAACAGTTTTTTCACTCAATAATCCTAATGGCTCCTTATGAAGCCCTTTATGGGAAGAGGTGCAGAAAAATAACATTTTTTGATGATGTTTGTGAGAGAAAACTCCATGGTCTAGTAATGGTCAAAGAAATGGTGGAGAAGGTTAAGACTATCCAGCAGCACATTAATGATAATAAGAGTCCATAAAAGAGATATTCTAATAATTGTCGATAATACATAGATTTTGATGCCAGATACATGTTATCACTCTAAATATCAAAATGGAATAGAGTTATGAGATTCAAGAAGAAGGGAATACTTAGTACAAGGTACGCCGGCCCTTTTTTGATCATTTATCATATTGGAGACGTCGCATATTGACTATAACTCCCAACAATCCTATCTCAAGTACATGATGTATTCCATGTAGCACTCTTAAAGAAGTACATACCTAAACCATCTCATATACTAAATCCATAATGGTTACCATTGGAGAATGACCTCTCTTATGAAGAGAAGATGTTGAAGTACTTAGATCATAGAAAAAACTTATCTATGAAATAATACAATGCCCCTCGTCAAGGTGTTGTGGAGAAACCAAAACATGGAAGAAGAAAAGTGGGAATTGAAGGATTTGATGAAGTAGAGTTACCCTCATCTGTTTTAGTGTTGGAAAAGGAAATTTGGTGGCTGAAATTTCTGAAGAGGGGAATATTGAAATGAATAAAAAATTTATTATTGAAAATTTCCCGTGATCTAATTGAATGTTTTATTATGAAAAATGATTATATAAAATATTCACATCATAGGTTTATGATTTTATGATTTAATATTAGCATTATGAATTGTTATTTTTTCTAATTTAACCGTTGTACAGTGATCATGTGATTAGTATAAATACAGAGATTTAACAATTCCAATTTACTCAGGCAATGAAAGCGAAGACCTCATCCAGTATAATTGATACATACATAGCCCATTTTTTAGAGCTCAAGAAGGAGGTAGAATTACTGGGCTTTACTATTGACCAATACCAATCCAAGATTCAATGCGTTAAGATCGAATGGAACTGCCTACATGAGAAGTGGAAGTTGATAGAGATAACCACCCTGAGTGATGTTATCTGAGCCACCCCAAGAGTTTGTTACCATCACACATTTTACACTTCAGGAATATGTGGGTATTATAAGGGGTTATGTAATAAGACCATAGAAGTATAATTATGTGCATTATTTTTGTTTAGAATAACGAATATACATTCTTATTTTTATTGTAACATTGTAAATAGTTTTAAATGGACAAATAGTTTTTTTTTATATTCTATTTAGAAATATATTTTGATGAATTAATGGTTATTTTATTAAATAATATTTTAATAAAATATTATTACAAAATTACATTTTAGTAAATATAAATTATTTTATAATTTTAATGAATACAATTGTATTTTTTATAATGTTTTGAAAGTAGTTTTTTGTAAACACCCATTAATTTTCGATAAATGTCAGTTTTATTTAAACATTAAAAATTCATATATTTAGAAATGTATTTAGATAAATTGAAAATTATTCTGGGAATATGGAGGTTGAAATTATTCAATGGTGAATTTTTCATAATTTTTTGAGACAGCGAATTATTGGGTAAAAATTAAATGTTGTTTAAATATATAATGTGTTTTATGACATCATAATGACACAATAGTTAGGTAATGAAATACTATAAATGTGATTTTCGCCTAATATATGTTTTACCCTTAAAATAACTTTATTTTAGATTACTTTTGTTAATTTTAATGTTCATTAGTGGACCCTCCATGACATATAAAACATTTTAACTTTTAAAATGATTTCATTGAGAGCGTGACTAACCCACATATAAGAAATACTTATATTTTTATATATTAGGAAATTGGCCTTATAAAATAATGTTTTCAAATCCCCTTTGTGAAAAACCATTTTCAAAAACCATGGTTTTGTTTGTGGTTTTTATTATTTTAATGTGTGTTGTCCAACACATAAATAATAATTAATTCCCTCTCTTTTACAATATAAAACCACGCATGATCCAACTTTTCATCCCTAAAAACCCTTAAGTAAAGTCTCTACTCTTACCTCCTATATCTAGTATTCTCCCAAGGTATCCCAGGCCCCCAAGAAGCCTCTCTTATGCCTCTCCCAAGCCATTGGATTACACTTCCATGTAAGGGATTGCTTCCCTTATCATTTTTGTCCATCTTTCATTAGTAGTAATACCATTTTTTTTCAATTAAAAATGTTGGGGTATGATTTCTCTACTCCCCCATGATTCCCTAATTATGTTTTAATGTTGATATACCTCTTTGTCTCCCATTAATGCCTCCCATGTACACCTGTTACCATGCCAAAATTCCCTAAGTAATTGATCACTTCTCATTTACATTCAAGTAATTATTTTTTATTATTAATATTAATTCCATTAAATATGTTGGGACATGTATCAAGAGGACCCCATTACTTTACATTTCATGTAAATATGACGAGACATCCATTTCTCACTAATCAACAATTATTATAAATTCTTATGTCACGTCGTTATGCTGTCGAAATAGCACCACAATTTCCCAATCCAATGTCATTGTGTAGTGAATACTTTTCCCATTTCACTATAAAGGGTATTAATCATTATTCAAATTTGGATATCTATTATTGAGTTCAATTTATTAATTTAAAATACCTTTATCATGTCCTAAATGATGAGATTTAATGAATCCATGTTATACGATCCAAGGGGCACACTTATGCATGAAATAAAATGATCATGAAGGGTGTGCCATTGATAGAGCTCCGATGCTTTGGGTACAGATCAGTATCATAATAAATCATGTAAAATGAGGGTTTACTCATTATAATTCATGTGTAATGAGACTTGGATCATGATAATATCATGTTAGATGTTCATTCCACATTTCCATGATATGATAATCATACTATATATTGCTTTTAGTTTCATATTTCTCTTATGATCCATTGATATGAATATTACTCAAAATGTACACTATTAATCATGTTATTTCTTTTTTACTCCCTTAATAGGCTTTATAGCTCACCCTTTTCTTATGGATGTCCTCAGGTTATCCCATGTAATGCTAAGTATGAATGAATCTGTGAGGTCATGTTTAATATGTTTTCAATAAAGATATTTATTTCATGTTTGAATTTGTTATGTAATGTCCCAAAGCCCCAAATACACTACTGTTATCGATCTTCTATGTTTTATCAAGAAAATATTTTTTATAATATATTATTTTTATGTGTCAAATAAAGAACATGGTTGTTATTGTATATATATAATTCTCATTGTATAGAGTGAATTAATTATTTTCATCATTATCTCTACGAGAAGAAGTATGACATATATAAAAATAATAAATTCATCAAGTTTATATAAACACAAAAAATGAGATCCATATGAACCAATAATGGTTGTTAGAGCTTCTCAAGGACTATGATTGTTTAATCCTTTACCATCATGAGAATGTGAATAATGTGTACTATGATATGAGAATAAAGTATCATGTTACACAATACATGATGTGGATTGAATGATATACAATCATATTTTACATTAAAAGGGTAAAATTCGGACACATAAAAGTAAATTCATCATCACAATCTCAAAAAACAACAGAACCATAATTTTTAAGAGGATTAAATGTGGCTAAAAATATTATAATGAGATATCAAAAAATGTTGACAATATTCTAATGCGTGGATATTAAATAGATGGATCTCTATGGTTTAGAACATATGGATATGCCCTGCCAAAACTAGAATATAATAAGGAACATTTGGATGATGATCATAGCTCACCCTTCTCTAATCATCCATGAAGTAATAAGATGTAAAAAATCACAATGAATGAATCATGATAGATAAACTAGAGGTAAAGATTACAAAAATTTTACCTCCATTCATAGAATAATAACTTTTCATGGATGAATTGTAAAACACTATGTGTATGATGTAACAATTTATTATTCCGGTATGTAAATGGGTATACATTACCATGTAATTCATCATAGAAATCCCTATTATAGACAAACAAAATTACTAAATTTCATTCAAATTTGATCAAATTATTAATTCAACATATTTTATGGATATCAATGATAATTTGCCCATTACCAACTCTTCATGATATGGAAAATATAAGTGGTAAGACTGCACGAAGTACAAAAATATATTATATCTGGTAAAATAATTATCTTTATAGGAGAGGTAATTAGAAAGAAATGTAAATAGAGCCGAGTTTCAGCTATACATATCACCCATAGATGGATTGTTAGGCTAAGGTAATAATTCAAAAATTATTGGATATACTATTATCTTCTTTAATTTACTTACAAGGATATTTGGATTAACACCTTCCCCTAGTGTAATTATGATAAAAAAATTTATCCATTCTATAATTTAAATAGAACATTCTATAGATCTATATACAAAGAGGTGTGGTAATATAATATGTTTAGATGATGTTATAGATAAAATGATGACGAAATTCATTATTATCCATGATATTATAGAGAAAGTAAAAACTATTCAGTTGCATATGAAATTCATGTTTAGCATATAGAAAAACCATGCAAAAAATTGTAAAAGTGAAAAGTATTTTGAGGTTAGAGACAATGTTTTCGTGATATGTCACCATGGAAAATTTTCCCGAGGTTTAAGAATAATGGAATGATTATATAAAGAATCAATGATCCCCTTTATTAAAATTATCACATCATATTGTGTTATATGAACTACCACTCCCACCAAACCATCCTCAAGTACATAATGGCTTCCATTTATCCCTCTTGATGACTTAAAAAATAGACCCCTCAAAAATACAAAACAAATAGTTAGAACCATTAAATAATGATACTTCATATGATTGGTTATCGAAGATGATATTAGATCAGGGAGACAATTTCAATTGAAACAAGAAAACCCAAATGTTCAATGCAAAATTGAAGAAACATAAGTTTTTGGGAGATACTTTTGACCCATATGTGGCGATAAAATTATACTATCCTCATATTTATTTGTATATGTAATGAAATTTTGATGTATAAATCTCTAAGCGGATAATGAATTCAGGGAAGAAAACATTAAAAATGTAATTTACAGATGAATTATAATTTTTTTATTATTTAATGATGTTATAGAAAAAATATTAACTATATTACATTTTGGGGGTCATTATAAAATAAATCATTTCACATATATAACAAGATTAATTATCCTAACTTTGGATAATATAATCATTAAATAGTGTTAATTATGGCAATTATATATAATGGCTTATAATAATATCGAATTTACATGTAATGAAGATGAAATGACATTAAACAGGTAGGCTGAACTATATGAATCCCATTTATCATAGTTTTCAAGTGATATGGAATCTATGGTATTTTTCTTTGAAAGGAAAAAATATGATATTCAATAGAAAATAGTTAAATAATTTATAGGATATGAACAAACCTATCAAGATCACCTCCCAACCCTTTTTCAATGAACAACCCCAATAATGTACCATTATCACACTAATTTACCTTAGAGAATATAATCATGTAATAAGGGTTATGTATCAATATGTTAGTATTTTGTATTATTATATTTAATTTTTTAATAAATAATGATCATATTTATCCCCTTTCATTTTTAATTTACACACATGATAATATAATGTGTTTAAAAAACATGATTCTATTATAAAAAGAAAATAATAATATATTTTTCGAATGTATATAGTTTCAATAAAAACTCACCTTTTAATAAATTCAATAATTATGAAATTAATTTCACTCTCATGAAATATTATTATAATTATAATATTTATTTATGTATAAACTATAATTTAATTTCAATGGAGTCCATTGAATTTTTTTATAACTGTCAAGAGTTTTCAGTGTGGAAAAAATTAGTATTTTACAGTAAATAACATTTTTTTATTAGTATAAATTCAATTTTTTAGAAAATTAGTATGGTAATGTAATTATTATTTATGAAATAAACACATTGAAATTATGCAATAAATAATGTTTTAAAATTTTCTAAGACAACTTATTTTTTTGGGAAAAACTAAAGACTGTATAAATATATAGAATCCATTATAACCTACTAACAGTGAAAAAGTTATGTAATAAAAAAAATAATAAGTTTCCAAAAAATGACTCCAATTTAATAAAAAAAAATTTGATGTTATATGAATTATTTTAGAAAATAATTATGAATCCGAAAAAAATATGTATTATATTTTGTGGTTTTTATAAAAAACTCATTATTATAATGAATGAATTCCACCACATTAGCTGTATTATTTTGATGATTTAAATTCCTATCCTAATAAAATATATAAAACCAATCCCCATAGAAATATAAAATTAGAAGAAACCATGGAGAGGTATGCTGTTTGGATTATTATTTCACATATAGTCCAAAACTCTCTTATAAATTAATAATGACATATCATCTATTTTCTATAAATACCCTCACAACATCTCACTCCCCTCCACTGAAAATTAATTTGGAATGAATTTCATCTCTCTATCCCTTTATAAATCCATCTCAATGTGCTCCCAATATCTTAATTACCTCTTTCAAATCATTTTCAGGCACCCTCTAATGGTATGGGTAACACTTCAAGGTTTAAAAAATAAATTAAAATGCATCAAACATTATTTTAATTAGATATTTTTTTAATATAGTTTAATCATAATTTTTCCTCTTCTATGTTTTGAATTTTAAAAAACAGTCCTCTACGGTTGTGATTCAGATGTTATTTGGAGCCTGATAGAACCAGCATGTTTTTTTGGCATTTTAGTAACATACCCTTATGAATATTAAAATCAATATTCATAAGATCATATGTAATAGTAAATTGTATTATTATTATATTTTCATAAGTCTTTGAGATAATGAAATCTTTATTAAAATTTCATTCTATTAAAAAATGAGTTATGGTTTTAAAATTTTTATTTTTGAATAAATTATAATTATATTTAAAAACTAAATTAATCATAATTAAAAAATTATTTTCAGTAAAAAATGTCAATTTTTGAATTCTTCAAATCGAAAAATGGAGAGGGTGAATTTTTCATATTTTGATGAAATTCATGAATTTTTGATAAATAGTGTGATACGATGAAATTCTCTATATTCAAATTTTCTGTTCAATTCACTATTTTTGAAATCAGGGATGATGTAAGACAAAATGGACTGAAATCACATGAACTTATTACTATTTGGTATCACATGAATTAATAATATTAATTTTATTGAGAAATAATATTAAACTACTGATTAAAATAATGTTAAATCCCTCTTTTCCTCCACCATAGACACCGCCTTCCTTCTCGACTTCCTCACACACCTCTCAAGACATGATCATTGTATATGTTTTACCAAATAAGCTCTCTGAGGCTCTTCCCCAAGTCCAAGTCCTTTTGTTATCACCCAAATTCCAAAACTGGAGGCTTTAAAGAGGATGTCAAAAAGAATAGTTCAAGAGGCAAGTATCATCTTCCTTTTTCATGTGTTTTCATTAAAATTCATTTATTTTCTTATGATCTCTTCCCGTAAACATATCCAGGAGTTATGAAATCTCCATAATCTTATATATTTTATATTTTATTAGGTTCCCTTAAAATATTCATCACCTTTATTCGTCTTTTATCTATCTTATTCTATAAATAAAAAACATCATCTATGATGTATCGATTTACAAGAATCATTGAAGATGTGCTTGAAATATCTGTTAAATCCTTCAAAGAAGATCATAAAACCATATTAATTGTTTATAAATAATTTAATGACTATTTTAAACCTATTTTATATACTATAATGAACTTATACATAGGAAATTAAATTATATAACGAAACAAGTTCATGATTGTCGAGGAACCGCCAAAAATGATCTAAACAAACACCATTAATGTTTTATCTAATGATAAATCATCATATATGATATCAAAATTATTTATGGTATAATTTTATATTCTAAAAAAATTAGGAATTCCATTTCATTCCACTTAAATAATTTCATTTCCATATGACAAGAAAATCATATACAAACTAGCAATGTAAATAACATAAATAATGCAACCAAAACAATAGAAAGAACAAAATACAAATAATTAATGGATGAAATGATGATATAAAATGTTCATGTAATGTATTATAAACAAGTGTATTTTTTCATGATATTAATAACACTCTTCTAACAACTATATACGAGTTTTTAATGATTTTGATGTAAGACAAACCCAAGGTAAGGGAATTCATAACCTGATTTCCATTCTTTGGGTTAACATTCAACATCATTATTAATGTGGTATTAAAATTTTTTGTGATATGAATTATATTTATAATATTTTTAATTATGTTTATTTATAGTTTATATACTTATTTCATCCACTATATTAAGTCTCACTTCAATTAAATGATATATATAAGGTGCATTCTATTTTAAAACCTCTTAAAATTCTATTTTATGAAATTCAAATGCAATGTTATTAGGAAATTATTCTTGTTTTATGACTATTTTATGGTTATTGGTTGTAATTTAAGATGAATGGTGGGACCTATATGTCCACCCAATGCATTTTCTTTGTGTAAGTTGGAGGGTGTTTGTATGGTTATTTCACGTGTAACTGTGATGGTTACACAAATTGTACTATAGCCGTGAGGATTACAAATTATAATGTAGATGACAGGGAAATAAAATTGTGTATGTAATTCTCAAGACACGTTAGTTGTTCAATTTGTTTTCTATATGTTTTTTATAAATCTCATGTAAATCTCATGTTTCACTATGTTTGTATATTGGGGTAATGAGTATGTCTTTTGGAAATGATTACATATGTTACCAGTATTCATTGTCTATTTTTTCATCCCTTCTTTTATATATGTTACTATGGTTTTTTTGAACATGAAATGTTTTTAAATGTTTTTAATATGTTTTATTGATTTTTTATGAAAATGAAGGAAGAAATGTCGAATGTTATGACGATTTGTCAAAGAAACCATGTTTTTTATTGTTTTATATTTTTGCAGAAATGGAAAATATCTTTGTGGTGTCTACTCTATATGAATGTGGAATATTATGTATATATAAAATTTCAATTCCATAAAACTAAAAAAATTGAAAAGATCCTCAATATCAAAGGATATTATTTCTTTACTAATATTGATGATTATTTATTTTTAGAAGGTCGGTTCCTTATAGTTGGAATTAGAGGATGATTTAGATAAATTTAGGGGTTAGGATAATGTCAATAGAATACTGTAAATGATTTTTTCTATATAGTTAATTTTAAATGATATAGGATTTTATGATTACCATGTTTCTTCGACTAAGATGTTTTTTTATAATGGTTTTCCATAGAAGAAACATGGAAGATGAAGAAGAGTGGCACTGATAGAATGATATCCTTTATAATCTGAAGCTCAGAATAGTAGTGATTAAAATCAAGATGTTTGTGATAGTAATAGATCAACTAATGTAGATAATAAATGGAGGTGTAATCCCTCAAAGGGAACACCAAATGGTACCACAATAGACCATGATGATATTGGATCATTTTACGAGACAACACCCTCCTTATTTCAAAGGATATTCTTACGCAGTATTTGATGAAGGATGGATTAAGGCTCTTGAAAAGATATTCGATGTTATCAGATGTTTATATAATAAAAAGATAATTATTTCCATTTATTTTTTTGAGGTGAAGCTGTTTAGTAGTGGTCAATGATCAGAAATATCTATGACAGATAAAAGATTAACATCATAGGGTGGGTTTACTTTAAAATTATTTTCTTAAAAAATATTTTCCTAAGGTGGTGAGACATAGGATGGAGAAACAATACCTTGTATTGAAGAAAGTGGAAGATGATTCAGTGGATGTGTATGAAGAAAACATCACCCGAATTATGTGGTATGCTCTAAATCTTATTTTGGATCTTGATAGCAAAATAAACCACTTTTTCATAAGATTAATGCTTAGGTAACAAAGGTAACTGGCATCCCATGAATTCAAAAGTTATGAGAAACCTTTATGAAGTGTCGAGAAGGTTAGAGATGGGTATTTCTGATGACCAAATTCAATTTGGAAGCAAGGAGAAGAAGAGGTCTAGATGGAAATAAATGGTTAAGAATCAACCAAAAAAATCAGAACGTATAAAATTCTAGTTTTCAGTTAGGGAAAAGTGTGGAAAAAATAAATGTGGTGAATAGATTTCCAAAAGTGGGAAGTGTTTTTGATGTGTCATGTTTGGACATATGGCCAGATATTGTAATGAAGATGATCATAATTCAAATACTTATAAGAAAACTTTTCTGTGTTTTAAATGTGGAGAGATGAGTCATTATTCAAATTCATTCCCAAAAAAGAAATCTGAAGGATGAAAAGAAGATAGACTATATTAAGAAAGGTGTAGTGAGATCCTTTTTAACTCGGTCATCCAACGTCATGCCATCCAATGATGTTATATCATGTACCTTGTTTCTTTAATCACATTTTTCTAATGATTTGTTCGATTTAGGGTCTACATATTCCTTTATTTCTGAGGAATTTTCTAGTAAATTGGAAATATCACCTCAAAAAAATGATAGAATAACATATTGTTAAAAAACATTGGGGAATTACTATATAAAAGTTGAATTATAAGAATCTTTCTATTCAGGTATGTGGAAAAACATTTCCAGAAAACCATGGTGTTTTCCCTTATAATAGTTTGATGCCATTTTCAAAATGGATTGGAAATCTATTTATCATGGTAAGATTTAATTTAGATCTATATAAGATGTTTTTTATAAATATTATAATGTTTTAGTCAAGAAGTAACCCATACAATTGATAACATATCAGGAATATTAGAAATAGTTGAAAGAAGAAAATGAATGTTATCTTGCACATATTAATGAAAAAAAGGGAACTGTTCATAATAATAATGTTCTGGTGATAAATTAATACCTTGATGTTATTTATGATGATTTACCCAATTTCATACCTAATCGGGAAGTCGAATTCTCAATAGACATACTTCCTCATGTTAAACCAATTTCAAAACCACCATATCGAATGGAACATTTAGTGTTGAAAAATTAGTTTCATGATTTTTTTTATAAAGGAAACATTCTTCCTAGCACTTCACCATGGGGTTCTCCTATTATTTTCATTATAAATAAATATGGTTAAATTCTAATTCTCATTGATTATATCTCCTTCAATAACATCACTATTTAAAAAAGGATTATTTAACTCATGTCAATGACTTGTTTGATCATCTCTAGTGATCTTAGTATATTCTCATGATTGACTTGAGATCTGGATACCATCATATGAAGGTGATGAATGATGAAATATAAAAAATATATTTTCATACTATATATGAGAATTATTAATTTGTTGTTATTCCATTTCGGTTAACTAATTCACCTCATGTATTCATGGATCTTTTGAATTTAATATTTCGTGTGTTCTTAGATAAGTTTGTAGTTTTGTTTATTGATAAAATTCTGGTGTTTTATAAGAGTAAAGTGGAGTGTGAAAAACATCTATTGGTTATTTTACAAACCATAAAGGAAAACAATATATATGAAAAATTCACCATGTGTGGTTTTTGGTTGCCATAGAATTATTTTATTAGGCTCGTTGTAAATAAGGTTGGAATGACAATTGTTCTGTCCCAAACCAAAGTGGACGATGAATGTCCAAGACCTAAAAATGTTACAGATAATAATAGTTTTATGGGATTAGCATGTTATTAGTGATGGTTTGTTAAAAAAATTACATGGTTATCTAAATTTCTATCTAATTTAAAAAGAAAAGGGGTTAAATTTGATTGGATATAAGAATGTGATGTTTGTACTCAAGAACTGATGAAGCGATTGGTGAATGCACCAGTTTTGGACTTTCCTTCACGAAATGGGGTGTTTTTCACTTATAGTGAAGCTTCATTGAAGGTACATAGTTTTGGTTTGATGAAGAATCATCTGTTAACTGCTTATGATTCAGAAAAGTAAAACCTCACTTGTTAAATTATCCCACACATTATTCCGAATTGAAAACTGTGGTTTTTTATTTGAAAATATGGAGGCATCATTTATACAGAGCCTAATGTAAAATAGATAATGTCTACAATTTTATGAAGTCCATACTCACTCATAAGGAATTAAACATGATTATGAGAATATTTCTTGAACTGATAAAGGATGATCCTTTCATGATCAATCACCTTTCAGGAAAAGAATAAAAAGCGGTGAATTCCTTGAGTTGAAAACATCATTCATCATTAACCATGTTATTTTGGGAACATAATCTCTTGATTAATGATTGGATGAATTTTGGAATTGAAGATGATGGTGCAGGGAATACCACTGGTTTGTTTCAGGTTTTAGTTTCTTCACCATTATCAGATATAATTTAAAATGTGTAGAAGGAAGACCATGAGGTAAAAAAAGGTATAATTGTTTAAAATGGGTAAGATTCCATAATTTATCAATGATAATGATTGTGTTTTAAGATTTGGTAAAAGTTTGTGTGTGCCTTGTTATTCTTATTTGGAGAAATATTTGTTGTTTGAAACTCTCATTTCTAAATTTTCAGTTCATCCTTGTAGTATTAAGATATACATGGACCTTCCAAAGATTTTATAGTGAAATGTATCACATGTAAATAGGTTAAAGATGAGTGGTTGTTATTAAAGGGGATTCTTCATCCACTTCCAGTGCTAAAGTGGAAATAGAAGAATATATCCCCAGACTTCGTGGTGGGACTACCTAATACTTCTTTATGTAATAATGAAATTTTGGTTGCTGTTGATGAGCTGAAAATATATAAAGATTTTCTGTCTATTCGAGATACATGGCCTCCAGACCATATTTCTTGACTATACCTAAAAGTGATTGTCTGTTTCCATAGATTTATCTTTTCCATTTTATCTGACCGGGATCCCTGGTTCTCTTCTAACATTATTAATGCCATTAAATATTTTTTTGGAATATAATTACATTTTAGAACATATTTTCATAAAATATTATATGGGTAGTCAGAACGAATGATTCAGATATTGGAGGATATTCATTGAGCTTGTTCAATGGACTACCAGGGAAAATGGAAACAACATCTTTCTATTGTAGAGATTTATTATATTAATAGTTTTCATTCCACTATAATGATGGAACCTTTTGAGGAATTTCATATTTATAAATGAAGAACTCCATATTCTTGGGATGAATTTGGGGAAATGAAGTTGATGGGATGAGAATCAGTAGAGGATGTGGTTGAGGAATTGAAGAAAATCTATTAATACACGTGGATAACTTAGAGAATGTAGAAAAGCTAGGCACACAACAAGAGGAAAGACATTTCTTTAGAGTTAGGTGATCATGTTTTCCTTAAAATTTCTCCACAGAAAAGTGTAATTGATTTTGGAAAGAAAGGAAATATAATTCATTGGTTCATTGGAACTTATGAAATACTGGGGAATGTTTGAACAATTTCATACCAAGGAGCTTTTCCACCGTGTTTATCTCAGGTACATAATTTTTTTTAAATTTCGATATTCATAAATTATGTGCTAGATTCATCTCATGTCCTGAGCCCAGAAGTAGTTCAGCAGGAAGAGAATGTTTCTTATGAAGATAATCCAATTCGGATTTTTAATTAAATAGAATTGTTATTTTGGAATACAATAATCCCCCAGTTAAATGTTTTCTGGAGAAGCCACATGGTTGAAGAAGAAACAAATGAGTCTGAAAATGAAACAAGGGAATGATACCCTCACTTGTTTAATAAGTAAATAAAATTATAAGGATAAAATTTCTAGAAGGTATGAATAATGTAACAACCCAAGGTTTTGAAAATATTTTTATATTCATGAAACTTTTTCTTATTTATATAGTTATTACTAGCCTTTGAAAATAATTTTTCATCATTTATGTTTTGACTTTCAAAAAAATCATTATCCACGGTTGTGATCAGTAAGTTATTTGGAGTCTGATAAGACCAACATGTATTTTGATGATTATTAACATACCCTTATAAATATAAGTATAAATAGTAATATGAACCAATGGAATAGTAAATTGTATTATTATTATATTTTCTTAATGATTTAAGATAATGACATCTCGATTAATTTTTAATGGTGATAAAAATTGAGTTACAAATTTAAACTTTTTATATTTGAATAAATTATAATGTTATTTAAAAATAAAATTATTCATATTTACAAATAATTTTCCAGAAATGGAGTTTATTTTTGAAATCTACATGTCATGAAATGGTATAGGTGATGTTTTGGTATATTTAAGAAATTCTTGAATTTTAAATGAATAGTGAAATACGGTGAAATACCATATATTAATATTATTTATTAAATGCATTATTTTTACATCATGGCTGATGTAAGACCCCCTATTTTGAGTTCACACGAAATTATTACTATTTTTGTTCACATGAATCATGAGTATTTATAGTCTTGATCAAAAATATAAATCTAATGATGAAAATAATATAAAATAAATCATCTCATCCACTATAAATACCACCATCATTCCCCTTTTCCTCACACACCTGTCATACCTTGATAATTACATATGATCATATAAGTATCCTCCCCAAGGACTGTTTTTATGTCCAAGATTATATGGTCTCTCCAAAATTCCAAAACCAAAGTCATTATGGATGATCTCAAGGAGATGAGATTAAGAGGTAAGAATCCTCTTACCCTTTTTATTGTGTCTTCCTTCCAATTCCTATATTTTCTAATACCCCCTTACCCCCACTAATATGGGAGGATTGAAATATATAGAATCATATATATTCTATATGTTATCATGTTCAGGTAAAATATTCATTATCTTTCTTCCTCTCCTCTCTCACTTATTCTAACAATAAAAACACTTTCCGCGATGTGTAGATTTACCAACATTGTAGATGATGTGTTTGAAATATCCATTACATCCTTAAAAGATGACCATAAAACCATTTTAATGGTTTAAAAATAATTTAAATTTTATTTTATAACCTATTTTAGGTTCTTTAATTACCATAAATTCACGACATTAAATTATATAATGAAACAAATTCATGATTATCATGGAACTACCAAAAATGATCTAAACAAATATCATAAATGGTTTAACTAATGACCCATAATAATATATGATATGAAAATGATTAATGGTATAATTGTATATTTTTGAAACATATTAATACTACTTATTTCCTCTTCTATAATTTCATTTCCATATGACAGGAAAATAAAATACAAACTGGCCATTAAAATCATGTAAAGAACACTCCCAAATCACGTGAAGGAAAAATAATAATAATTAAGGGGTGAAATGATGTTATGAAATGATCATATAAGGTGTTATAAACATTAATATGGTTCTTTATGATACTAATAACATCCTTTTATCCATTATAAAAGTGTTTTAAATGAGTTTGAATGAAGGAAAACCTGAGGTAAGGGAATTCATAACCTGATTTCCATTCTTTGGGTTAACATTCTTCTTCATTATTTAGGTGTGAATTTTTTTTTGTGAGATGATTTTTTTTATATTATATTTAATTATGTGTATTTATAATATAGTTGGGGTCTGTCTTAGTGGTAAGCACCCCTTAATTGTACATGAAAAATGGGGGTTCAAAACCCATTGGGCGTAGGTAATGTAGCGTACTGTAGCAGTGGCAGTACTGTAGCGGTGGCAGAGTACTGTAGAAATGGCGGGTACTGTGCAGTACTGTAGTAGCGCGGGTACTGTGTAGTACTATAGACATGCGGGTACTGTAGTAGTATTATTCACAAAATGGACTTTGGGCCAAAAAAGGGCCTACGAGCCATGTTATGGGATAAATGCCCACTAGGCCTTCAGACTATGTAATGGGTCTCCCTATACCCAGTTAAAGAGGTATTTTCTTTTCTTTAATAATAAATGAGGCTTCAGCCCCAAGCTTTGAAAAACAATTGTGTATTTATAATATATATATATATATATATGTTATCCACTCTATTATGTATCAATTCAATTATATGATATTTATAATGGAGTTTTCTTTTAAAACCCTCTTAAAAAATTCTGTTTCACATAATTCAGAGGGACTGATTTTTTTGAAATTATTCATTTTGAATGATTTTTTATGGTTCTTGAGAAATTTTTATGACAAATTTTAGGACCTATAAATCCATTCAATTCATTTGGGATGTGTAATTTGGAGGTCGGCCGTTTGGTTACTCCATGTGTAAATGCGATGGTTACATAAATTGTATGGAATTTGTGAAGGTTACAAATTATAAGGTAGTCAGTAGGTTTACAATATTATGTAATTAATATCCCAAGATAACTTTATGTCTCTATTTATGGTATATATTTATTGTTTTTATCTCATTAGAATCCAACATTTACAATGTATGTTTATATGTGTAACAAGTAGTTGTTTTTTGAAAATGATTTCATACGTTATAAGTATTGAAGGACTAACGTTTTGTTTCCTTATTTTCATATCCCTTACTGTGATTTTTTTTCTCATCCCATGTTTTTAAATTATTTTCACAGGTTATAAGGATGTGTAATAAAATGATGGAATCCAATTTAAGTTTTATGGATATTTTTCAAATAAAATATGTTTTTTAATGTTTTATATTTTTGATGAAATGGATACTGTTTTGTTGTATATAATCTATATGAATATGGAATTTCATAAATGTATTATATCACAATTATCTAAATATAGAGAGTTAAAAAGATTCTCAATATGATATTAATTGATTTCATGACTACAATTCAAGATTCTGTAATGTTATAAGATCAGATCCTTATTTTAATCGATTGTCTTCCCCTTAAATTTATACATGTATTTTCTTTATATACTAACTTTTTATTTCTAATTATTATTTTCTATGGGTTTTTACAAATCCATTCATTTTCTTTATAAATACCATTTAATGATGTATCTCCATTCACATTTATTAAACCCTTCTATGATTAAGTATATACACCAATTATGCCCCTAAAATAAGTATGTGATATTTTATTCCAAACATTTGTGTTGTGAATAATCATCCGTATTTACACTTAATAGTATTCACCAATTTGTAAATATACTTCTTTAATTTGTAAAATAGGTATATATAACCCACAATATATATTTTAGGATTTATATATGATGAAATTATCACTCATATTTTGTGATCTATGTTGCACATAAATGAATGTATATAATATTATTGGAATGGGTGGTCCCTGAATTATATTACACTACAATTCATTTGGTGATATATTTATCTAATGAGATACCATGTTTGTTTCATAATATAATAACCTCTGTACACTTTTTAATTATCTCTTAATGGTTTTCCATAACTTATGGTTGTGATTTTCCATATTGTAATGTCCCCACATTCCTTTGATTCCTTAATGTTATCAAATTATATAACACTTTGATGTTCATGATTATGTTTCTCTCTATTATATGTCTTCATTATAGGTCTCCTAACATACATTTTCTACATTATATTATTCTAGTATTTTTATTCTTCCTTTAATAATATTTATATATCAAACCTTTCAAATCATTATCCCCATATTATCCCATGTAGTATAATATTATCAATGAAATTTAACAGAATTTTATGGAGTTTTTTAAAACATAATTACTACCCTACATCACATTAATATGAAATATATCTAATTTCTCATATTCATAAGGCCTCACAAGACATTTTTATTTCTTATCATCCTATTTTTACGAAAACTTAAATAAATATTGTAAAAGATATTTTATTTCAAACTTAGCCCATTTAAAGATTTGGTGCTGGTTCAACTACTATAAGGTAAATGGAATGTTTAATTATGATCCTTCATACCAATTAAAGGTGGTGCTAGGGTTTTACATAGTGAGTGTCTAATATTATATATATATATATATATATATATATATTTTACATCATTGGGGAGTCACGATAGGATGTAGGAATATGGTGCGTCGAATATGCAATGAAAAAATACTACTCTCGCAGATTAGTACCTAGATCCATCTATGATGAGAGGTATAATGTTTCTGTCATATACTATATATTTTTATATTTTTGTCATAGGGGATTCAAAGTCTTTCATATCTAATCAGATCCTGGATGATTAGGGATATGATGTCAAGTATGTGTATTGTATAATGTATTACAATGTGCCATTGGGAGTTTGATCAGAATAGGTTCATCACTATAGGTACAATTCTCTTGAGATCACTAGTTAAAAATTATAATGGGATATTTTCATGTTAGATATCATATGGTCTTACCAAATTTATTCATTTGATTGGCTGGTTCAATTTCAAAATTATTTAGATTGCTACCAATGATGGGTTCCCTTTTTTAGTTCATGAAGGTGTTAATTATGTTGACATTAGAGAATGGGACAAGAGGATTAGTTGATTAGGTTCTTCTATATATAAAAAACATCATATTCAACTCAATTCCTCAATATTTGGTTGGATGACGGAGGGTCAAAGTCAATATATTATTCACCAATTGTGGAATAGATTATGGGATATTTCCTACTGACTTTATAGTATTTTCATAAGAGGTGGAGGAGGATTTTATCCTTGAGATAAGGTCATTTTTTGAGCCTATTTATATTCATATGGGGGTCTTATAGGCCTTGGGGTGTATCTAACCTAGTAATTTTTAGGTGGTATCTCTTATACGCTTTTCTGACAAGGATGGTGGAATTATTTTTGTATGATAATGTTTTTGGAAGATCAATCATGTTGACTATCAAAAATTATTATCCAATACCTTTCATCTATGATCTTTATTATCATCTATGGGGTACTCATATATTATACATGTTCAATTTGAGATCTGGTTATTTCTATAAAAAAGGGAGACCCTATAATATTCCAAGTACAACATTCCAAAGTAGGTAAAACATCATTTAGTACCTTGTAATGTTGTTCAGCCTAAAGAATGTAGAAAATGTATTTATATCCATGGTGAATATATATATACATCTGTTCATGGTTGTATTCATTGTAGCATTTTGTTGAAGATATCAACTTATTTTCATAGGTCAGATTGTATTATGTGGAGTACCTTTAGATATTTTCAGGTACACCTTGGGGGATCATGTTTTATGATAAACCATCAATGTTTCATTTTTTTATTAACCAGACACACTTATTGGGTCACATCATATCAGAATAGAGTGTGTTTGTTAACATTGATAAAGTGATTGTAG
This sequence comes from Viscum album, assembly GCA_963277665.1. NCBI lineage: Eukaryota > Viridiplantae > Streptophyta > Magnoliopsida > Santalales > Viscaceae > Viscum > Viscum album. Next base: position 515,934,322 of record OY728145.1, read on the forward strand.
AGGTTTCGTGAATAATCCAAATAATTGCTCTTCTATTTTTGTAAATTCATAATCATTTAATGCTATTACCATGGTTTTCACAAGTATTTTCGTATTAGGAAGCACCATTTATATGGATGACTAAAATGGGGGGAATAGCTCATTTACTGAGATTCTTGACACTATTAATTAATAGAGTGGAATGAGAGATTTTACTCACCGTTAATACTAATATTAAGGATCTATTTTCGCAAAAATAATTACGATGATTCATTGGTTATTATACTTGGTGCAGTTCTGTTGTTGAGGAATAGATTCGTTGATAATTTTTCTGAATTTTATAGTTGACTTGAATATATTTACCATGTGCATGATATCAAGTAAAAATATAAAGTTAATACATAGAATTGACGGTGGAACTACCACTTTGGAAAAACATTCAATCCCAAAATGTTCCATAAGAATTTGTGGTAAATCATTACATGGTGTGAAATCAAACATCGCTAGTAAAGGTGGGTTTTGTGCCTTTAGTATTTTAAATATATGTTTTCCTAATCTATAAAAGGTAAATATATTTGACTATGATCTTAAACAGAATACGATGGATTAGCTTATATATACTAGAGGTACAAAACCAACCTACAGTACGGAAGGAAAATATATTTGATGTTGATATGAAATAAAAGATAATGGATTAGATTTTATAAGAGTCATTCCACGAGTGGAAATTGATGGAACATTTTCATGATGTGCATCATGGTGTTCATGAAGACTATGATGGATTAGTTATGAGATCAATAACATTTGTTTCATAACATTTATATGAGATCAATATAAGGAAACATTTAGATCCAGATTTCCTGACCCACGTGTACTGGTTTAATGCTGGGTTGATACCTCCAAAAAACTATTGATTTGGATTATATCAACTAGTTTAATTGAAATGTACTAGTTCTTACTAACATATGATATGTGTTTTTTGAAGAAATATTATACAACAAGGTGAGAGGTACATATATTAATAAAAAATTTCTTTCATGATCTCTATCTTATTTATTTGTATTTGGGAATTAGTAAGGATTTATCAATTTGCATTACATAGGGCTCCATGTATCAATAGGTGATGTCCCGACATTAACATCATGATATTATCCTACAGTTATTACCAATTCTATAGTGTAAATTGGATGATGTCATCATGGATATTAATACGAGGATAAAAAAAGAAACCCTGGAACAATGTTGAATTATATGTTTTCATGCGTCAACTAAGGAATTCCATTCCTTTTCTAACTATTTGAGAGTGCTTAATGATGGATGGGTAGAAAACATTATCTATTTTAAAGACCATAAAGCTATACGTGTTGAATCTAGGAATAAAGTTAGACAATTATTCTTAATTTACATCACATTTTTTTTGGGGATAAGAAAATAATTTTGAATGAGGGTTATTGTGTAAAATAAACCACCCACTAGCTAATTGATTGATAGGGAATTATATTTTGGTGTTGGAGGAAATGTTGAGGTTGGGTTTTTTAGATTTTCACAATTCATGGGAGAACTATATGATGTTTCTATAATTTATATGTAAACATTTATTATAGGTGACTATTCAGATGCCACAATATGATTATTTTTATTTGAGGGAATGTGTTTTACACATGTGTTAGCAGGTGTAGGTGATTCAGTGATTGTTTGGTCAAGCCTCATAGAAGATATATTATAAAATTTCTATTTAATTCTAAGTGGTCTGTATATGTTTTATAGTAGGAATAAATCATATACAAAATTGTATTATCATTCCATAGTGTTTGAGATCACATATTTTGTGTTATTTTTAATGTAACCTTGATCAGGATAATGTCAAATATGGAGTCAGGGGAAACAGGCTCCTAAAGAAATGGGTCCATTAGAAATTATGTAGGTAGTTTTCTTAGTGGCATAATTCCTAGAAATTATCTATATATTTAGTGCCTTACATGACATATTTCATGTATCTAATCATTTATATTTCATTCCTATAATATTCCTTAATCTAGATATAGATGATGTCGGCCTTGACATTAATGATTCCTCTGAGGTTCATCTAATTAGTGTGTTGATATAATGTCAAAATAATATTCATAAAAAATATATTCCACTTGTACATTTTATACCGAAATTTAAACGTGTTCAATAGAAAGCCTGGGAGCTAGAATCAAACATGTGGGTATAGTGTCCAAACATGTTCATTGAGAAAACTTGTGATGTTTATCTGTGCTACTCAATGATGAGATATCTTACAGTTGGGAAGTCATATGATTGTGATATTATTATTATGCCTCACCCCTTTAATTTTTTTCGAAACCTCTAGTTTAAAATATTTAAGAATATGCCAAAGGGGCAGGAGGGACTTGTAATTGTCCACGAGGAATGTGAGGAGGTCTATTCATTTATCATAAAAACAACAGTGGCACTAGATATCCAGTTATAGACATTCAAAAATGTAGTGTAATTACATTGGGTGGGATAACTACTAGATATCCCACCAGTTAGATTGCGGGTTCTAAAAATGTCATTTTTTAAATTTGTAAAAGGTTCTTTTAACCATTTACCCCCCATTTATTTATTAAACTGAAATTTACCCCAATTTTTTTAGTAGAATAAATGAATGATTATAATTATCTCCAATTTTGCTTCTTGATTAATTATCTCTGATTCCACATATTATTCCCATTTTATCAATGTATTGAAAGCCTCATGGTATTCTGACCACATCATTGCCTTTCAATATCAATTTTTTTTTTCAATCCAACTACCTTCCACCATGTTTATCCTAAATTCCCAATTTTATGGGATATTTCATAGTCTATTGTTTCTCTTATTTCCACTCATATCAAATGATGATACTAGACAAATATAACTCATCTATCATAACGTTGTTTCTTCTATTGTTTTCTCCAATTAAAAATCATTTTATTTCATCATTGTAATGTCTTGTCATACTAGATCATTAGAAGATTTACATAAAATTAATCTATATTGTTATAGTAGTTTTTTGTTTTTTTAGAAAAACCATTAGATTTATAAAATAATTAAACAGGTTCGACCCATGTTATATTATTTATTAATTTAAAATATTATATGTGTGATGATTGTGGGTAAATCATTGGGGATATTATAGGGATGCATGTAGTGAGTTAATGGTTTAATTAAAATTAGGATGCATGGGATGACCATTAGGACCCACTAAATGTCAGTGGGAAATGATTTTTTTTAATAAAATGTGGAATGATCTATATTGGTGAACTAATAATTTTTTGTGGTTTTATTTATTATATGAATTTGGAATGTGGATATGAAAGGATTTTATGGAAATCGTTATTGTTAATGAGTTCCTTGGAGAACCACCATGGATTCCACATTCTTGGTATTTTTGGGGTATTCCATTTACCAGAATATAATTATATTTGGGGAATCATGTGAATGATGGGGTGTGAGGTACATTTAGATTCAATAAATTATAATGACGTGGAATTATTTGATAAATGTATTGGAATTTTTACAGATTCATTATTGAGAGTTACATTGGAAGGGACCCCCAATGATTTTGTTAATTCTAATTATTACAGAAGCCAAAAAATTATCATTGTGGACTCTAAAGTGGTAACCAAGATGAATTTCATGGGATGAGATTGATATATTAAACTAAAACATATTATTTTATAATTACTCATGCGTGAGCCACATATTCTAGTCTAATTATGACTACAAATATCAAGGGAAGTACCTTGAGTTAAATAATGACTGCTTGATTTACATCAGAATTGTTGGAATGGAAATATCGCTTGATACAAATAAATTCTGTTAGTTTATATGATCTTTTTTTTCGGGTTTAGGCAACTTAGAACATGATTAGGCCACGCCACCCTCCCATGTGAATAGAGAAAGATGTTGGATGAGATAGGAATTGTTGTCTTGGGTTGTATTTAACAGACCCGTGGCTCGACATGCTTCCTTTTATTTACATAGTTAAATATTATTTTCATTTATTTATTTACTTATATATATATATATAGAAAACCTTTATGATTAAAATATCACACAATATTTTCATTATCCATCTTATGTGGGGGACTAATGATTTTTACTAACAATATATGTGGGACACTATTTGGTACCATGGGAGATATCATGGATACAGGTTAGGATAAGAGAATAAACTCTATATTTGATGATTAATGTGAGGAATTAGAATGATTTTATGACATACGATAAAAGCTAAAGCTCGAGAAATAATGGGTTTTTATCTTTTCAAATTATCTATTGTTAATATTAGTGATTATTATACTTCACATGACATTGATGTATGCCTACATATTTTTATTACGATACAAATATGAAATTTCATCGATTTTTATGTGATAATGTATCCCATGTTTATATTATCATAATGTTGTGTTTATATTGATTCCCCTATTTTTGGCTTGGTATGATATTGGTAGAATTATATAGTCTGAACATTGTTCCACCTATGAACCCCTGATAGTTATTGGAATCCTCCAGTGTACGAGAACATGTGCTTGAAGCCATTTAGTGTATCGGCTTATGGATAAAGATCATTATTTTAGTTGTGGAAAAAATTCATCTCTAATTTAATTTTCTATCATATTTTTCCAACATATTCTCTTTAATAATTCCCTATCATTTTTATCATATATTAATGATATTTTATCTTATCTTATTTATTTTGAAATTGATCCAAAATGGGTCATTTCACGCTTCAATGTAAGTATAACATTTTCCATAATAATTTGTTAATATTATTCATATACCTATTCCAATTTTTTATTTTAATAGTTAATAAAATTTAGTTAAAATGATTATTCATCTATACATTTGATAGAAAAACAATACAGAAAAGATATTATTAATCATTAATTCATTATTACACATTCTTATTTGGGTTGATTAAACCAATTTCATGAATGATGCAATAACATATTTATCATTAATGATTAAAAAATAATGGTAATATATAGTAATTATTCTCAATTTATTATGTGATTTTTGGTTTTATATCATTATATATAAATATATTCATAAATAAAATAAATTATTTTTATCAATAAAATATTAAAAAATTTACTTAATTCCTCAACAATCTTTTTTAAACATTGCAGTAATGTTGTAACACCCCGAGCTTCCACGATAAGCCTCTCTTTCAATAAAGCAATAGCTTGCATTGTACGCAAGGTCGAGTTCTAAAACACTGCGACTAATCAAAGTAGCCGTTATGAATAGTAATAAAAACTTTTTGAAATTATAGAAAATTTATATTTCAAAATGGAATTCATTTTTGTATTCCTAATATTGAAATTAGCCTATGTTGAATTTTTTGTAATTTTCTGAGAACTTCAAAATTTTTATGAATAGTGAAAAATACTTAAAACAACTTTTTTATTCAAAATAATTTATAGTGATAAGTTATACTATTGAGTGGTTTTAAAGTATAATTAGAATATATTTTTACCATGTTATCCAATGGTGTTCATTATAATTAATTTCACTTTAAAATTGGACATAAACAATTGCCAATCTTTTGATATAAATTGTTTCTAAAATACACGCTATTTGTTGTGACAGTGGGAATTAATTATAAAATTAATTAATGCAACTTATATTTTTGGAATTTTGTAAAATAGACATCATTTTGAATTTGGAATATCAATTATATCTTAGGGTGAAATTTTGGCATTGTTCGGAAAAACTTCAATTTTTCATGAATAGTGAAACCACTAAGTGGTAGTTAAATAACTGATTTTTCATTTAAATGAAATATTACCACTTTTGTGATTTGATTTTCAAAAATCCTACATACATGGTTTTCATTTATGAAGTAAAATGTGGTTCAATGAGATTAACATAATTTTTTGGTGAATAGTAAGTTTTAAGTTCTTAATCGCGATTACAGGTAATTAGTGTAGTTTAAGGTAAAAATAATGTTTTAATAATATGAGATGAGCTTGACACATGTCCTACCCTCATTGGATGTTCCATGGCCGACCAAGACAATCCATGGGTCAACTTGGGGACCCCATGGAGCCACTTTAGTTGGAAAATGACATAAATACCTTTTATTTAATATTAAAGTAAAAAATGACACAAACATGAAATGTTTTACTAAAACAATTTTTACATGGGGTTATACAAGTCATATTTTTGACTATAAATAGTAATTTAAAAGCTAAAAAGATTTCTTACATCATAGTATTTTTTTGAATAATTTTTAGACATGTAATAAATTAAATTATTTATGACATCATTATGATGCAGCAATGACCTCATTATTTAACGATTTTAATAAAATGAAAAGATAATGTACAATCCAAGGCTTACACTTGTACAAAGACTATTGGATGTGTATATTTCGAGCCATTATCACATTATCATTGAATTATACAATTGTGGTACCTTTAGAATCCGAAAAGCATTGTATAATAGAATAACATTTCATTACTTTCCAAAAGTGCCCCTCCTCTCCACTTATAAATGGCCCCCACCACTACCACCTCATTCACACTTTCAAGCCTTTTGGCTTGGCCAAACTCTGCCCAAATACTCTCCCAACCTCCCCTCTCTTACTCCTAGAAGCCTCAATTTGGTCAGAACTATTCCCAAGGAAGCCTTTGGCTCAAATCTAAATGAGATACCCGATTTTGAGGTAATGTCTTCTCTAATGTTGTTTTGTTTTATTTTAGCTTCTCCAACCACATAAACTCTTTTTATTCATTTCTTTTGTAACAAAACCAGTATCCTCAATATACTAGGATGTTTTTATAAGAAGGATTCGAGCTACACTTATACACACCTACATCTAATGGTTAAAGAACATACTGTTTCTGTGGATGGAGAATTTCTGCCTCACGAAACGATGATTGTTCAACACTCATATAACACCTTCAAAGGTGGCCATTAAGATGTAACTATTTTTATATATGATATATATTATGTATTTTTTACTTATGATTTTTTATTTTTCATTTATGTAATACCTTTATGGTTTCCATTATGGGTAAACGCGATATTTTCATTTTAGGAAGTGCGGACTACCGCCCCCTCAATGTGATTTGAATCGTTAATACCATATGTGGGATGTATAAAGGATTGAGTAAATGGTATTATATGCTATATTATACTGGAATTATATTGTACATTTATATAATTATGATTTCATTCCATTAAATACGAAATAGAAATGAAAGTAGCGTTCATGCGTACGTACGGCTTACCGTCTCCATGAAGAGTGCATTTCATTTCTTACCCTCAAATGTTACGTAATATTATGAATGAATGTATATACTGGATATATATGATATATATGATATCTACATAATGAATATAATTCTGGATATAATGGATATTTAATCACATTAACAACTCGTAATTATAAGAAGTTTATTATTGACTCAAGTACCAAAGATCGACAAAACGTCTGTTATTAACTTAAATAATTACATAATGTTCATAACATTGTAATAAGTGATATAAAAAGGATAATTAAATTGAAAATGGTTCTTAATAAGGTAGATATTAACTCTAGTTTATTATTCAGGAGTTTAATGAACGGTTGAGTCAAGTCGGACACGAGGTAAGGGAATTTCTTAACCCAACTTCCATTCTTTGGGTTAATCTCCTACTTTCAAATTATGTCATGATATTATTATGTCCTATTTTGTATTTTTTACATTATTTATGTGTAACTATAGTGAATACACATAATAGATCTATTTTATTTTAAAAATGTTCTTTTAAGGACTTTGTCTCAATCTCCTTTCATTGAGGAATATTTGGTTTTATACACAACTTTATTTTATACGGTGTATAAACCCCTTTGACTTTTACGTTTATTCAAAAGGAATCTTTTTTATATGAAGCATTTTACTAAACGACAAAAATGGAATGTTTTTCTTTCTGTACATATGCGACGACAATGACTTCTCCACCGCCGTGACCATTATTTGAGTTTCGGCTTCCTCTACAAGCCATCACTTTTTTTAATGAAAAAAATACAACATTTTAACTTTATTTTATTTTGTTATTGAAAATGGTTTTGAAAGTGTTTTTATTATATCAATGTGTTGTATTGATATCTTGTGATTGAAATGTGGAGATGTTATGTTTCCTTTGCACATGTTTTATGTGATATGATTATGTTATGGTTTATGATATGTTTAAACCTATTCATATGAGGAATGCATTGGACTTAATAAGTAATGGGTGGAGCCCGCTATTGCTCCTCGATGTATCGGTAGGTCTCATGAGACAACTAGACGTGGAATTGGCCGAGGCCCTTTCCCAATTTGATTTATGGTTTTGGTCGAGGCCTTAATCATTTTAGACGTCTTGGTCGAGGCTTTGAAAAAATGTTTCAGAATGTCTGCATTATACATTCCCTCATTATGAAAGTGGTTATTGATATTGCATGTGATTATTCGACTAGTATAATATCCATATGAGTAAGTAAATGGAAATATTTAATTTTATTTTTTCCATATTATGCTGAAGTTCATGTTTAAAAAGGCTTTTGTTTTAGTTATACATTTCCTTAAATGTTAAATGTTTATTTATTAAAGCTTCCGCAATATTGTTATCCTTACTGAGCATCTGAGCTCACCCCTTTCAATGTTTTAATATTTTCCAGGATGTGAAGAATTATTTTATGAATGACCTGCAGGGATTGTCAGAAGAGGATATGAGTGTGGACTATGGGGACATTGTTATTGTAGTTTTCACTTTATGATGTAATGTAATGTTTACGAATGTATCTAGTGTTTCCAAGGCTACTAAACTAATCGGTATTTTGTGACATGATCTTTTGTGATCATGACAATGTTACGAAGTAATGCACCGACTCTGGGTAGGTGGGGTCGGGGCGTTACAGTTGGTATCAGAGGAAGTTTAGTACAAATCTTGGAAGTGAGATTTAGACAAACTATGATTAGAGCACGTAGACCTACGATGAACTTTGAGGATTAGTATAGAAGAACTTCCTAGAATTTTGGTATTATTGAGATTTTGTGAGTTTTCTGAGAAATACATCCCTTTTTGGATACGATCAGGTAGAGGTGGCTCTGGCACAGATGTACCTAGGGGTAAAACCTGAAAACACCGCTTTGAGCTAGACTCGAACGAGAACTGGTGCATGACAACGGGCCTTGCTGCACTCTTGGTTACGACACTCCCGGGGGATATGCTTAGGGTAATTCTAATTTCTTTACAAAACACTATGAAGGGTTATGAGTATATACTTCCTCAAAGAAAACATTTTTATGATTATGGATTACATCCATAAATAGTTCAATTTATGTTAAGTGTTTTACAAGTATGGAATTATGTATTTTGATTCATAAACTAATCTAGTTTATGCCATTGTTTAGAAATGGCGCCTAGTGGAAGGAATGGAAACCGTATCAATGCACGAACTCCGTGTAGGGATCGCCCTCCTGCTCAAGATAATTATTGCGGATCTGGAGATACAACTAGTTGTGATCAACTTATTACCATACTGGGATAACTCACTCAGGTTATGAATAATAACCTTACTCGTAGGGAGCACCATGATCCACAACGTGGAAGATCAATGTTAGACCGCTTCAGGAGGCAACAACCGCCAACATTTAATGGGGGTACAAATCCATTAGTAGCTGAGCAATGGATAAAATCCTTAGAGAAAATATTCCACGCCTTGGGGAGTAGCGAAAGGGAGAAGGTTATCATGGCAGTTTACCGCCTCACTGGATATGCCGATCAGTGGTGGTCGCTGATTCAAAACACAAAGGAAGATGATGATGTATCGAATATGGAATGGAGGGAGTTCAAAGAGCTTTTCCTAGAAAAATACTATCCCCGTGACCATCGAGCAGATATGGAAAGACAATTTTTGAGTCTGAGACAAATGGAGGATGAGAATGTCGCAAAGTATGAGGCCAACATTACAAGGTTAGTGAGGCATGCTGCAGATTATATACGTAACCCAAGGAGTAATATTGATCATTTATTTGATGGGTTAAAACCATTTCTTCATCGAGAATTAGTCTCACAATCCTTCTCGTCATACGAAGATATTGTCTCATGTGCTATCAAGACAGAAAAGGAATTCTCTAAGTCTTATGACAACAAAGTAAAGCAAGAGAAGAAGAGAACTGTGGAACAAGAGACAGATAAAGGGAAAAAGGGAAAGAAGGATTTTCCATTATGTGATAATTGTGGGAATAATCACCCTGGTACTTGCCTAAAAGGAATGGGAGTTTGTTAAAAATGTGGAGAAAAAGGTCACCAGGCTCGTGATTGCAAGGGAAAGAAAAAGGCTATCAAAGTTGAATGCTACAATTTTAGAGAAATGGGTCATTATGAAAATGAATGTCCAAAGCGTCAGGGAAACTTACCTCAGAAAAGGCCAAGGGGTCAAGGCCATGCTTATGTTGTTACTACATATGATGTTGAATAATTATTGTATTTGTGTTTTTGGACTCAATAACTAGATTATGGTTATAAGAATAATGTAATATATATAAGGATTGTTGTAACGCCCCGACCCCAGCTACCCGGAGTCGGTGCATTACTTCGTAACATTGGCATGATCACAAGAAAGATCAAATCTCAAAAGACCGATTGGTTTAGTAGCCTTGGAAACACTAGATATATTCATAAGTTTTACATTACATCATAAAATCAAAAACTACTACAACAACATAATGTTTCCACAGTCCACACTACAATCCCCTCATAATATCCCTACAGGTCATTCATAACTTACATCTTCACTTCCTGGTAAAAATAAAACATAGAAAAGGGGTGAGCTCAAATGCCCAGTAAGGATAACAATATAGCGGAAACTTTCATCAATAAGAATAAACATTTAAGGCAATGTATAACTAAAACGAAAGCCTTTTAAACATGAACCTTCAACATGGTATGGCATAAATAAAATGAAATAATGCCATTTACTTATTCACATGGATATTCCACTAATCGAATAATCACATGCAAAAATAAATAACCACTTTCATAATGTTGGAATGCATAATGCCAGACTATCATAACCACATAGCCAAGGCCTCGTGCCAAGGCTACAAATAAGATTTTGTCAAGGCCTTGTGCCAAGACACTAGTTTGTCTCATGAGACCTACCGATGCATCGAGGAGCTATAGCGGGCTCCACCCGTCACTTATTAAGTCCAATGCATTCCCATATGAAAAGGTTTAAACATAACATAAACATTCGTATTAAAACTAGCATACGAAATGTCAACACATTCACCATAAACTATGAATGGTATAAAAATAGCACATCCACAGTCAAACATATCACAAAACCTTCAATACAATATAGAAGTTTTGTATCATTATAAATCAACTTCAAATAATCTTAAAATCCATCAAAGGATGTTAACATAGATGAAATCAAAATTCTTTTAAAAGAAATATCTCCTTTTATTTTGAAATCATTTAAGATCCATATAAAATAAAACATTTTCTTTGAAAATATTCTTATAAGCTTGTAAGGGAAGCTTTGAAGATTTTATAACGGCGTAAAATAACCGCACCCGCCGTATAAGTTAAAAAAAACATTCTTACCTCAATTCTGTCGAAAAGGATAAAAAGGACCTTGTTTTGAAAACGACGGAAAGATTCCTTTATAAACCTCTTATAAAAAGTCAAACAAGGGTATAAATGACTTTAACCCATATTCTTGTAAATAGTAAATTTTTTTTGAAATACATTTTTAAGAAACATGGATGTGGATGATAAAGGTATCCCAGTAGATTATTACGTATAAACAACCTCGGATAATGAAGAGATTGTGAAATAACCCTTACCTTGTACTTTTCCTTGGTTGTGGTAGGTTAACCTCCTGTATAATGGTGAAATAATTGTTATTAAATTATACAAGAATCATATACATTAATATGATATCATATATGATCTTTTAATATTGATTTGATAATAATATCTTAGTATTATCGTTGTTTCGGGTGTTAACTTACTTGTTTTCTTTCATATATTTTGTTACGTAAGACATGTTTGTAAAGGATAGGTTGTATATTATTCATATCCAGAATGATATCAAGTCCTTAAACATCATTTTTAAATCATAAAATGATAATTACGCTTTAATGGTTACGATGGAGAATGAATCTCATCGCGTTCGTGGAGACGGTAGTCCGTACGTACGCACGAGCGACAATATCATTCTTTTGATATTAAAATAATATATAAATGGATGGTATATCATATATACAGAATCATTAACATGTTATATTTATTATTTACATGAGTTACACATCATTACTATACCCATCCAAATAATATTATATTGAATAACAATTACACCACGACGTGGAGACGGTAAGCCGTACGTACGCACGTATGGTGACATGTTATTCAAAGGGTGGATAGAATACTGAATATGATTGTACCATATTTATAATAACATCACAGTATATGTGAGATACTGGAGTTATTATTTCAGAATGGTAAGAACAAAGGAAGAAGAAGTGGAAGAAGAAATGAACTTAGAAAAGGGTGGTGAGATCATTACCTCTTCTTCGGGTTCTTCCTTTTGATTTGATCAAAAGGGCTCCTTAGGTTGGCTTTCTGATCAAACTAAGGCCTCTAGGTTGTATTGAGGGATGTTGGGAGAGTATTTGGGCAGAGTTTGGCCGAACCAAAAGGCTTTAGAGGTGTGAAGAAATGAGAAGGAGGAGTGCCCTTTTATAAGAGGGGTGAGGGGCACCTTTGGAAAAGCTAGAAATATTAATTTATAATAAATTCATATTCGGTTTCTAAAGGCTCCAAAGTTGACTATTCAAAGGATGAGGTGGGGATAGGTCGAAAACAACTCATCCAATAGAATTTAGACTGGTTTGGGTACTTATATTAACCTTATCTTTAAGTATTAACTCTAAGTTAATTAGTTTCACTTTTACAATGTCTCTTTGTATTTTTATATAATATGGTTAATAAACTTACTATATACATCCAAGCGACCCCCAAGTGGTCCATTAATGATTAACCTATCATAATATAAGTCTCTTGGCCGAACCTTAGATTTTTAGGAATTTAATATCAATTAATAATATAATATTTGTTTTAAGAACTCTTTTATGTCAATTTTGACACTATTCAATAGTTGATTTTTGTGAAACTCATAACAGATTGATTACTTCGAACAAAGTCCATTAAATCAATCCTAATATATCATATTAGCCTAGAAAATTAGTTTAATTCATTAAAAGTTTCATATTATATTTATTTGGGTATTTATAATATCAATTATTTTAATTTTTCACTATTATAGTAATTACTGCATCATCATTGTGTCATAAATAAAATAACTTATTTATTGTCTAAAAATTATAAATAAAATATCATTATGTAGGAAATCTTTGTATCTTTCTAATGAATATTTATAATCGAAAATCCAACATGTATAACCCTATGTAAAAATTGTTCTTCTAAAAGATATATGCTTGTGTCATTTTTGTATTCATTTTAACTTAATTAAAATAAAGTGTCATTATCACTTACAAGTGGATCCATGGGGTCCCAAAATTGACACAAAGATGCCCATGGTCGACCATGTATCAAACAATAGGGTTAAGACACGTTTTAGGGTAATTTTGTATTATTATAATATTATTTTTTTAACCCTAATTTACCGGATTTACCCTTTAACCATGGTAAATAAATTATTTACCGCAGTAATTATTCAAAATGTCTAAAAATAAAAGTTACCTATTTACATAATTTGGACATCCTGATTCCAAATATGGAATCCATTTTCCTAAATTCAAAACACAGAAGTGGCAGAAATTAATTTAAAATTAATTCCCGCTGTTAAAACAAAAAGCGTGTTTTTAAGAGATAATAACTATCAAAAGATTGACACTTGTTTATGTTCGGTTTAATTGTAAAATTATGTCCAATGATAAACATTAAATTGAATGGTAAAAATATATTCTAAATATACTTTAAAACCACTCAAATTCATAATTTATCACTATTAATTATTTTTATTAAAAAAGTTGTTTTTAATTAAAATTTAGAAATTTTCACTATTCATCAAAATATGAAAGTTATCCGAAATGTACCGAAATTTCACCCTAGGCTAATTTTGATATTCCGAATCCAAAAATGAAGTCCATTTTGAAATATAGAATATATATGATTTCAAAAATTAGGTATTACTATTCACAACGGCTAGTTTAATTAGTTGTGGTGTGTGTTAGAACTCGAGGTTGCGTACAACACACGCTATCGCATTATTCAAAGGGAAACGTACCGTAGAAGCTTGGGGTGTTACATTCTCCCCTCCTTCAAATAATTGCGTCCTCGCAATTTCTAGGGTATTACTGCATAAAAAGACTCGGGTGGTTCTTCATCATAAGTTCCTCGGGTTCCCACGTTGCCTCTTCCATCTTATGATTTCTCCAAAAAACTTTTACCAGACGCGTCGTCCGGTTTCTCAGTACTTGTTCTCTTGTATCAAGAATCCTGACGGGCTCTTCACAATAGGAAAGATCGGGTTCCAGTTCTAATTCCTCATAGGTGAGTACATGCGTTGGGTCAGGCATGTATTTCCTCAACAGAGATACGTGGAACACATCGTGAACTTTGGATAGACTTGGCGGCATTGCCAATCGGTAAGCTACAGCCCCAATTCGTTCTAGAATTTCGAAAGGTCCGATGTACCTGGGACTCAATTTACCTTTCTTACCAAAACGTATGACTCCCTTCCACGGAGATACCTTTAGGAAAACATGATCACTGACTTGAAATTCCAAATCCTTCCTTCGATTATCGGCATAGCTCTTCTGCCTACTTTGAGCTGCTTTGATGTGATTTTGGATTACCTTTACCTTTTCCATCGTTTCCTCCACCAGTTCTAGACCTACAAGTTTTCTTTCACCGACGTCATCCCAACAGGTTGGTGTACGACATCTCTTTCCGTATAACGCTTCATATGGTGCCATCTGAATACTCGAATGGAAGCTATTGTTATAGGAAAATTCTACCAGAGGTAAATATTGATCCCACATACCCTGAAAGTCAAGTGAGCAAGATCTCAACATGTCTTCTAAGGTTTGAATAGTCCGTTCTGATTGTCCGTCTGTCTGAGGGTGGTAAGCAGTGCTCAAATGAAGTTCAGTATCCAGGGATTTCTGAAGACTTTTCCAAAATCTTGAAGTAAAACGGGGATCACAATCAGAAACAATCGATAGGGGTACTCCATGAAGTCTCACAACTTCATTAATATATAGTCTTGCTAGACGTTCCAGGGGTAGATCTTCTCTTATAGCAAGAAAATGTGCTGACTTGGTAAGACGATCAACAATAACCCATATTGCATCGTTCCTTCTAGGAGTCTTTGGTAGCCCCATGACAAAGTCCATCGTAATATTGTCCCATTTCTACTCCGGTATGGGAAGAGGTTGCATGACTCCTCCAGGCTGTTGCCTTCCAGCTTTGACTTGTTGACAAATCATACATCTTGACACAAAATCAGCAATCTCCCTCTTCATGTTGTCCCACCAAAAATGTTCCTTCAAATCTCTATACATTTTGGTGCTCCCAGGGTGTATAGAGAAATTGGAACTATGAGCGTCATCCAGCAATTCCCTTTTTAGATCAGGTATATTGGGAACACAAAGTCTCTTTCCAAATTTCAAAGTTCCATCTTCATACACAAAGTCTCTCAATCTCCCATCATTCACAGCTTTAATCTTCTTCTGAAATTCTTCATCATCGGTCTGAGAACTCTTAATCCTTTCTAGTAAAGATGGTTTGGCAACCATTTGAAAAAGCATTGATGTTTCACCTTCCCTGGTTATTCCCATGTCCATCTTCACTAGATCCATGAAAATTGGATCCATTTCAATTATCATCATGTTCAAAACTCCATGGTCTTTTCTGCTCAAAGCATCTGCCACCTTGTTTGCCTTCCCCGGGTGGTAGCGTATCGTACAATCATAATCCTTGAGTAATTCAAGCCATCTCCTTTGCCTCATGTTGAGTTCTTTTTGTGAGAAAATATACTTCAAACTCTTGTGATCAGTATAAATCTCACATTTTTCACCATAGAGGTAGTGCCTCCATATCTTCAAAGCAAAGATCACAGCTGCTAACTCAAGATCATGAGTAGGATAGTTTTGTTCATGAATTTTCAACTGTCGTGATGCATAGGCAATAACTCTATCATTCTGCATAAGGACACAGCCAAGTCCTTTCTTTGATGCATCACTATAAATAACGAACCCATCATTCCCCGATGGTAGAGTCAATATAGGAGAATTGACTAATCTTCTCTTCAGTTCTTCGAAACATTCTTCACACTCTTTTGTCCAAACAAATTTAACCCCTTTACGTGTGAGCTTCATTAATGGGTTAGCCAATCGGGCAAAATTCTGGACGAAACGTCGATAATAACCTGCCAAACCAATAAAACTACGTACCTCAGTTATATTCGTAGGTGCTGGCCATTCTTGGATTGCCTTGGTCTTAGAAGGATCAACAGAGATTCCATCTTTAGAGACAATATGGCCAAGAAAAGAAATCTCCTGAAGCCAGAATTCACACTTGCTAAACTTTCCATATAATTCATGCCTCCTCAGAGTCTTCAAGATAATGCGCAAGTGATTTTCATGATCTTTGTAGGTTTTGGAGTATACCAAGATATCATCAATAAATACCACCACAAATTCATCGAGATACTCCTTGAAAACTCTATTCATCAGATCCATGAATACAGAGGGTGCATTAGTCAATCCAAACGGCATTACAGTAAACTCGTAATGCTCGTACCTGGTTCGAAATGCTGTCTTCGGAATGTCTTCCTTCTTCACACACAACTGATGGTATCCAGATCGAAGGTCAATCTTTGAAAAGTATTGAGCTCCATGCAGTTGGTCAAATAAATCATCAATACGAGGTAGGGGATACTTGTTCTTTATCGTTATAGCATTGATCTCCCTGTAGTCGATACATAACCTCATAGATCCATCTTTCTTTTTAACAAAAAGAACAGGGGCTCCCCATGGAGAAACACTAGGGAGAATAAATCCCTTATTACTCAATTCCTCTAGTTGTTTCTTTAGTTCGACTAGCTCTACAGTGGCCATTCTATAAGGGGTCTTCGATATAGGCCTTGATCCAGGAATCAAATCAATGGAAAACTCAACTTCTCGTTCTGGAGGATGTCCAGGTAAATCTTCCGGAAATACATCTACAAATTCTTTCACAACAGGTACACCCTCTATTTGAACATTCCTTTCCTCACCGATAGTTACTTCATTCTCTTCCTCCCCAATAATTGAATTAAGTTGAGCTACTGGGGGTGGGTCTAAATAAGAATTAGGTGGTGACGATTCTGCTCTAAAAATAAGGTGTTCCTTATCATTATCATCAAGAATCGTAACCTCTTTCTTCTTACAATAAATCTTCGCATCATAGTCCGAAAGCCAGTCCATACCGAGGATTATATCAAACTCAATCATAGGTATGATGATGAAATCAGCAGATAAGGAAAATTTATGTGCTCTAATGGGGACTGATTCACAAAACTTTGTTGCAAAGATACTTCCCTTAGGAGTTTTAACTGACAACTCCCTTATTAAATCAAATTGGAAATATCTAATTTTCTTAGCAAACTGGGAAGATATGAAACAATGCGATGATCCAGAATCAAATAATGCATTTGCTAAACTTGAGGAAACCATTAAATTATCTGCCACCACGTCTTTCGGAGCTTCTACCTCAGCAGTAGTGATAGCATAAGCCTGGCCTTGATCCCTTGGCCTTTTCTGAGGTAAGTTCTCCTGACGCTTAGGACATGCATTTGCATAATGCCCCATCTCCCTGCAATTGTAGCACTGAACGTCGGTAGCTTCCTTCTTCCCCTTGCAATCATGAGCTTGGTGGCCTTTTTCACCACACTTGTAACAGACTCCCATTCCCTTCAGGCAAGCACCGGGGTGTTTCTTCCCGCACTTACCACAAGATGGATATTCAACCTTTCCCTTCTTCCCCTTATTTCCATTCCCAGATTGATCAGCAGGTCTCTTCTTCTCTTGCTTTGCTTTAAAGTCATAAGACTTAGAGAATTCCTTTTCGGTCTTGATAGCACATGAGACAATGTCTTCGTACGATGAAAAGGATTGTGAGACTAATGCTCGACGGAGAAATGGTTTTAACCCATCAAAGAAACGATCAATCTTACTTCTTGGGTTGCGAATATAATCACCAGCGTACCTCGCTAACCTTGTAAAGTTAGCCTCATACTTTGTGACATTCTCATCCTCCTTTTGTCTCAGACTCAGAAATTGCCTTTCCATATCTGCTCGATGGTCGCGAGGAAAGTATTTTTCTAAAAACAGATCTTTGAACTCCCTCCATTCCATATTTGATACTTCATCATCTTCTTTCATATTTTGAATCAATGACCACCATTGATCAGCATCTCCAGTGAGGCGGTAAACTTCCATGATAACTTTTTCCCTTTCACTGCTCCCCAAAGCCTGAAATATTTTCTCCAGGGAAAATATCCATTGCTCAGCTACTGAGGGATTTGTATTCCCATTGAACGTTGGTGGTTGTTTCCTCATGAATCGATCTAACATAGATCCTCCACGTTGCGGATCAGGGTGCTCCATACGGGTAAGGTTATTATTCATAACCTGAGTAAGTTGTCCCAGTACGGTGATTAGATGATCAGCACCAGTTGCATCACCAGCCCCACTATAATTATCTTGAGCAGGAGGGCAATCCCTACATGGAGTGCGTGCATTGATACGGTTTCCATTTCTTCCACTAGGCGCCATTTCTAAAAAAAATGGCATAAACTAGATCAGTTTATGCATCAAAATACATAATCCCATACTTATAAAACACTTAACATAAATTGAACTATTTATGGATATAATCCATAATCATAAAAATGTTTTCTTTGAGGAAGTTTATACTCATAAACCCTTCATAATGATTTGTAAAGATAGTGAGAGTTATCCTAAGCATATCCCCCGGGAGTGTCGTAACCAAGAGTGCAGCAAGGCCCGTTGTCGTGCACCAGTTCCCGTTCGAGTCTAGCTCAAAGCGGTGTTTTCGGGTTTTACCCCTAGGTACATCTGTGCCAGAGCCGCCTCTACCTGCTCGTATCCAGACAGGGATGTATTGCTCGAAAAACTCACAAAATCTCTACAATACCAAAATTCTAGGAAGTTCTTCTATACTAATCCTCAAAGTTCATCTTAGGTCTACGTGCTCTAATCAGAGTTTATCTAAATCTAGCTTCCAAGGTTTGTACTAAACTTCCTCTGATACCAACTGTAACGCCCCGACCCCAGCTACCCGGAGTCGGTGCATTACTTCGTAACATTGGCATGATCACAAGAAAGATCAAATCTCGAAAGACCGATTGGTTTAGTAGCCTTGGAAACACTAGATATATTCATAAGTTTTACATTACATCATAAAATCAAAAACTACTACAACAACATAATGTTTCCACAGTCCACACTACAATCCCCTCATAATATCCCTGCAGGTCATTCATAACTTACATCTTCACTTCCTGGGAAAAATAAAACATAGAAAAGGGGTGAGCTCAAATGCCCAGTAAGGATAACAATATAGCGGAAACTTTCATCAATAAGAATAAACATTTAAGGCAATGTATAACTAAAACAAAAGCCTTTTAAACATGAACTTTCAACATGGTATGGCATAAATAAAATGAAATAATGCCATTTACTTATTCACATGGATATTCCACTAATCGAATAATCACATGCAAAAATAAATAACCACTTTCATAATGTTGGAATGCATAATGCCAGACTATCATAACCACATAGCCAAGGCCTCGTGCCAAGGCTACAAATAAGATTTTGTCAAGGCCTTGTGCCAAGACACTAGTTTGTCTCATGAGACCTACCGATGCATCGAGGAGCTATAGCGGGCTCCACCCGTCACTTATTAAGTCCAATGCATTCCCATATGAAAAGGTTTAAACATAACATAAACATTCGTATTAAAACTAGCATACGAAATGTCAATACTTTCACCATAAACTATGAATGGTATAAAAATAGCACATCCACAGTCAAACATATCACAAAACCTTCAATACAATATAGAAGTTTTGTATCATTATAAATCAACTTCAAATAATCTTAAAATCCATCAAAGGATGTTAACATAGATGAAATCAAAATTCTTTTAAAAGAAATATCTCCTTTTATTTTGAAATCATTTAAGATCCATATAAAATAAAACATTTTCTTTGAAAATATTCTTATAAGCTTGTAAGGGAAGCTTTGAAGATTTTATAACGGCGTAAAATAACCGCACCCGCCGTATAAGTTAAAAAAAACATTCTTACCTCAATTCTGTCGAAAAGGTTAAAAAGGACCTTGTTTTGAAAACGACGGAAAGATTCCTTTATAAACCTCTTATAAAAAGTCAAACAAGGGTATAAATGACTTTAACCCATATTCTTGTAAATAGTAAAAAAATTTTGAAATACATTTTTAAGAAACATGGATGTGGATGATAAAGGTATCCCAGTAGATTATTACGTATAAACAACCTCGGATAATGAAGAGATTGTGAAATAACCCTTAACTTGTACTTTTCCTTGGTTGTGGTAGGTTAACCTCCTGTATAATGGTGAAATAATTGTTATTAAATTATACAAGAATCATATACATTAATATGATATCATATATGATCTTTTAATATTGATTTGATAATAATATCTTAGTATTATCGTTGTTTCGGGTGTTAACTTACTTGTTTTCTTTCATATGTTTTGTTACGTAAGACATGTTTGTAAAGGATAGGTTGTATATTATTCATATCCAGAATGATATCAAGTCCTTAAACATCATTTTTAAATCATAAAATGATAATTACGCTTTAATGGTTACGATGGAGAATGAATCTCATCGCGTTCGTGGAGACGGTAGTCCGTACGTACGCACGAGCGACAATATCATTCTTTTGATATTAAAATAATATATAAATGGATGGTATATCATATATACAGAATCATTAACATGTTATATTTATTATTTACATGAGTTACACATCATTATTATACCCATCCAAATAATATTATATTGAATAACAATTACACCACGACGTGGAGACGGTAAGCCGTACGTACGCACGTATGGTGACATGTTATTCAAAGGGTGGATAGAATACTGAATATGATTGTACCATATTTATAATAACATCACAGTATATGTGAGATACTGGAGTTATTATTTCAGAATGGTAAGAACAAAGGAAGAAGAAGTGGAAGAAGAAATGAACTTAGAAAAGGGTGGTGAGATCATTACCTCTTCTTTGGGTTCTTCCTTTTGATTTGATCAAAAGGGCTCCATAGGTTGGCTTTCTGATCAAACTAAGGCCTCTATGTTGTATTGAGGGATGTTGGGAGAGTATTTGGGCAGAGTTTGGCCGAACCAAAAGGCTTTAGAGGTGTGAAGAAATGAGAAGGAGGAGTGCCCTTTTATAAGAGGGGTGAGGGGCACCTTTGGAAAAGCTAGAAATATTAATTTATAATAAATTCATATTCGGTTTCTAAAGGCTCCAAAGTTGACTATTCAAAGGATGAGGTGGGGATAGGTCGAAAACAACTCATCCAATAGAATTTAGACAGGTTTGGGTACTTATATTAACCTTATCTTTAAGTATTAACTCTAAGTTAATTAGTTTCACTTTTACAATGTCTCTTTGTATTTTTATATAATATGGTTAATGAACTTACTATATACATCCAAGCGACCCCCAAGTGGTCCATTAATGATTAACCTATCATAATATAAGTCTCTTGGCCGAACCTTAGATTTTTAGGAATTTAATATCAATTAATAATATAATATTTGTTTTAAGAACTCTTTTATGTCAATTTTGACACTATTCAATAGTTGATTTTTGTGAAACTCATAACAGATTGATTACTTCGAACAAAGTCCATTAAATCAATCCTAATATATCATATTAGCCTAGAAAATTAGTTTAATTCATTAAAAGTTTCATATTATATTTATTTGGGTATTTATAATATCAATTATTTTAATTTTTCACTATTATAGTAATTACTGCATCATCATTGTGTCATAAATAAAATAACTTATTTATTGTCTAAAAATTATAAATAAAATATCATTATGTAGGAAATCTTTTTATCTTTCTAATGAATATTTATAATTGAAAATACAACATGTATAACCCTATGTAAAAATTGTTCTTCTAAAAGATATATGCTTGTGTCATTTTTGTATTCATTTTAACTTAATTAAAATAAAGTGTCATTATCACTTACAAGTGGATCCATGGGGTCCCAAAATTGACACAAAGATGCCCATGGTCGACCATGTATCAACCAATAGGGTTAAGACACGTTTTAGGGTAATTTTGTATTATTATAATATTATTTTTTTAACCCTTATTTACCGGATTTACCCTTTAACCATGGTAAATAAATTATTTACCGCAGTAATTATTCAAAATGTCTAAAAATAAAAGTTACCTATTTACATAATTTGGACATCCTGATTCGAAATATGGAATCCATTTTCCTAAATTCAAAACACCGAAGTGGCAGAAATTAATTTAAAATTAATTCCCACTGTTAAAACAAAAAGCGTGTTTTTAAGAGATAATAACTATCAAAAGATTGACACTTGTTTATGTTCGGTTTAATTGTAAAATTATGTCCAATGATAAACATTAAATTGAATGGTAAAAATATATTCTAAATATACTTTAAAACCACTCAAATTCATAATTTATCACTATTAATTATTTTGATTAAAAAAGTTGTTTTTAATTAAAATTTAGAAATTTTCACTATTCATCAAAATATGAAAGTTATCCGAAATGTACCGAAATTTCACCCTAGGCTAATTTTGATATTCCGAATCCAAAAATGAAGTCCATTTTGAAATATAGAATATATATGATTTCAAAAATTAGGTATTACTATTCACAATGGCTAGTTTAATTAGTTGTGGTGTGTGTTAGAACTCGAGGTTGCGTACAACACACGCTATCGCATTATTCAAAGGGAAACGTACCGTAGAAGCTTGGGGTGTTACAATTATACTGCAGTACATGTTGTTTTCATTAAGGTTTTAATATGATTAAGGTAATCCTATTTTTAGTATGTGACAATAAGAGAAACTTTACTTTGTTTGGGGAATATGATAAATTGATTTTGGAATTAAGAGACCGTTTAGAGAAAGTCTGGACAGAGGTATTTTGAATGACTATAAAGGTTGGAATGGATTAAGTTGATCTTTCGATAGTATTGTTTAAGGTAAAAACATTTCTGAAGATTATTTTTGGAATATTATAATACTATAGTTTTAGGAAAATGACAACCTGTAGGGTGGGGCATAACCCGTCGCGTCGGACAAAGCTGCAAGAATCGAATCCACAACCATAGTGCGACAGGCCTTTATTTCCTACCACTAGCCTACAGGAAGTCCCTGGTTATTACAATATAATTTTACTAATCTAAATGGTATGTTTTAACATTTGGAACCTTATACAATTAGGATAAGTTTAATATTTTTGAGTTCTATTATCTTTTTGAGTGAAAGATGAGTTGAAGGTTGAAACTCTAATTGTCAAGCATAAATATATATATATCTATCTCTTATTCAATGAATAAATTAATTCTAAAACTTTAGTAAAGGGATATTAAAACAAAAAAATGTGTTATCCTAATACCTTATGTCTTGTTGAACTGCTGATATTTTAAATCAACATAGATTGAAGGCTTTGAGGCCCTCATTTTGACAATTAATTGTGATTGATGACCTCAATCACTCCCTACAAATATTTACGTTTTTCCTCCAATTATATGTCTCTAATTGCCACCAATGTTCTCCTTATCGAGATCATAATTTGGTGGTGACTTTCTTATTTCCATTTCCCTCTCATTAAGGCTATATCTTATTAACCTTATTTCCGATGTGGGTTTTCCACAAAGGTATTTTCTATTTTCAACCGTTTATTTTCAAAGAAAAATATCAAATTGCGAGGACAAAATTTATTGAAGGATGGGAGAATGTAACACCCCGAGCTTCCACGATACACCTCTCTTTCAATAATGCAATAGCTTGCATTGTACAGAAGTTCGAGTTCTAAAACACCGCGACTAATCAAAGTAGCAGTTATGAATAGTAAAAACCACCTTTTGAAATTATAGAAAATTTATATTTCAAAATGGAATTCATTTATGTATTCCTAATATTGAAATTATCCTATGTTGAATTTTATGTAATTTTCTGAGAACTTCAAAATTATTATGAATAGTGAAAAATACATAAAACAACTTTTTTAATAAAAATAATTTATAGTGATAAGTTATACTATTGAGTGGTTTTAAAGTATAATTAGAATATATTTTTACCTTGTTATCCAATGGTGTTCATTAGAATTATTTTCACTTTGAAATTGGACATAAACAATTGCCAATCTTTTGATATAAATTGTTTCTAAAAAACACGCTATTTGTTGTGATAGCGAGAATTAATTATAAAATTAATTAATGCAACTTATATTTTTGGAATTTTTTATAATAGACATCATTTTTGAATTCGGAATATCAATTATAGGTTAGGGTGAAATTTTGGCATTGTTCTGAAAAACATCAATTTTTTTTTAATAGTGAAACCACTATGTGGCAGTTAAATAACTGATTTTTCATTTAAATGAAATATTACCACTTCTATGATTTGATTTTCAAAAATCCGACATACATGGTTGTCATTAAGAAGTAAAATTTGGTTCAATGAGATTAACACAATTTATTGGTGAATAGTAACTTTTAAGTTCTTAATCGCGATTAGAGGTAATTAGTGTAGTTTAAGGTAAAAATAATGTTTTAATAATATGAGATGAGCTTGACACATGTCCTAACCTCATTGGATGTTCCATGGTCGACCAAGACAATCCATGAGTCAACTTGGGGACCCCATGGAGCCACTTTAGTTGGAAAATGACATAAATACCTTTTATTTAATGTTAAAGTAAAAAATGACACAAACATGAAATGTTTTACTAAAACAATTTTTACATGGGGTTATACAAGTCATATTTTTGACTATAAATAGTAATTTGAAATCTAAAAATATTTACTACATCATAGTAGTTTTTTTATAATTTTTAGACATGTAATAAATTAAATTATTTATGACATCATTATGATGCAGCGATGACCTCATTATTTAACGATTTTAATAAAATGAAAAGATAATGTACAATCCAAGGCTTACATTTTTCCAAAGACTATTGGATTGGTATATTTCGAACCCTTATCACCATATCCTAGAATTATACAAGTGTGGGACCTTTATAATCCGAAAAGCATTGTATAATAGAATAGCATTTCATTACTTTCCAAAAGTGCCCCTCCTCTCCACTTATAAAAGGCCCCCACCACTACCACCTCATTCACACTTTCAAGCCTTTTGGCTCAGCCAACATCTGCCCAAATACTCTCCCAACCTCCCTCTCTTACTCCTAGAGGCCTCACATTGGGAAGAACTCTTCCCAAGGAAGCCTTTGGCTCAAATCAAAAAGAGTTACCCGATTTTGAGGTAATGTCTTCTCTAATGTTGTTTTGTTTTATTTTAGCTTCTCCAACCCCATAAACTCTTTTTATTCATTTCTTTGTAACAAAACCAGTATCCTCAATATAATAGGATGTTTTTATAAGAAGTATTTGAGCTACACTTACACACACCTACATCTAATGGTTAAAGAACATACTGTTTCTGTGGATGGCGAATTTCTGCCTCAGGAAATGATGATTGTTCAACACTCATATAACACTTTCAAAGGTGGACATTAAGATGTAACTATTTTTATATATTATATATATTATGTTTTTGTTTTACTTATGTTTTTTTATTTTTCATTTATGGAATACCTTTATGGATTCCATTAAGGGTAAACGCGATATTTTCATTTTAGGAAGTGCGGACTACCGCCCCCTCAAAGTGATTTGAATCGTTAATACCATATGTGGGATGTATAAAGGATGGAGTAAATGGTATTATATGATATATTATACTGGAATTATATTTTACATTTATATAATTATGATTTCATTCCATTAAATATGAAATAGAAATGAAAGTAGCGTTCATGCGTACATACGGCTTACCGTCTCCATGAACGGTGCATTTCATTTCTTACCTCCAAATGTTACGTAATATTATGAATGAATGTATATACTGGATATATATTATATATATGATATCTACATAATGAATATAATTCTGGATATAATGGATATTTCATCACATTAACAACTCGTAATTATAAAAAGTTTATTGTTGACTCAAGTACCAAAGATCGACAAAACTACCGTTATTAACATAAATAATTACATAATGTTCATAACATTGTAATAAGTGATATAAAAAGGATAATGAAATTGAAAATGGTTCATAATAAGGTAGATATTAACTCTATATTATTATTCAGGAGGTTAAAGAATGGTTGAGTCAAGTCGGACACGAGGTAAGGGAATTTCTTAACCCAACTTCCATTCTTTGGGTTAATCTCCTACTTTCAAATTATGTCATTATATTATTATGTCCTATTTTGTATTTTTTACGTTCTTTATGTGTACCTATAGTGAATACACATAATATATCTATTTTATTTTAAAATTGATCTTTTAAGTACATCGTCTCAATCTCCTTTCATTGAGGCATATTTGGTTTTATACACAACTTTCTTTTATACGGTGTATAAACCCCTTTGAATTTTACATTTATTCAAAAGGAATCTTTTTTATACAAAGCGTTTTACTAAACGACAAAAAGGGAATGTTTTTCTTTTCGTACATATGCGGCGACAACGACTTCTCCGCCGCCGTGACCATTAATTGAGTTTCGGCTTCCTCTACAATCCATCACTTTTTTTAATGAAAAATAAATAAAAAGTTTTAACTTTCTTTTATTTTGTTATTGAAAATTGTTTTGAAAGTGTTTTTATCATATCAATGTGTTGTATTGATATCTTGTGATTGAAATGTGGAAATGTTATGTTTCCTATATGCATGTTTTATGTGATATGATTATGTTATGGTTTATGATATGTTGAAACCTATTCATATGAGGAATGCATTGGACTTAATAAGTAATGGGTGGAGCCCTCTATAGCTCCTCGATGCATCAGTAGGTCTCATGAGACAACTAGACATGGAATTGGCCGAGGCCCTTTCCCAATTTGATTTATGGATTTTGTCGAGGCCTTAATCATTTTAGACATCTTGGTCGAGGCCTTGACAAAATGTTTCAGAATGTCTGGCATTATACATTCCCTCATTATGAAAGTGGTTATTGATATTTCATGTGATTATTCGACTAGTATAATATCCATTTGAGTAAGTAAATGGCATTATTTAATTTTATTTCTTCCATATTATGCTGAAGTTCAAGTTTAAAAAGGCTTTTGTTTTAGTTATACATTGCCTTAAATGTTAATGTTTATTTATTAAATCTTCCGCAATATTGTTATCCTTACTGAGCATCTGAGCTCACCCCTTTCAATGTTTTTATATTTTACAAGATGTGAAGAAGTATTTTATGAATGACATGCAGGGATTTTCAGAAGAGGATATGAGTGTGGACTATGGGGACTTCGTTATTGTAGTTTTTCACATTATGATGTAATGTAATGTTTACGAATGTATCTAGTGTTTCCAAGGCTACTAAACTAATCGGTCTTTAGAGACTTGATCTTTTGTAATCATGCCAATGTTACGAAGTAATGCACCGACTCTAGGTAGCTGGAGTCGGGGCGTTACAAATGTCAACAAAACAATAACATGATTCTAAAACACAATTTTACAAATCAATGTCATATTCTAGACAATTGTATTGGGTACATAAACATTAGAATAAATCAATGGATTATATCTCCATACTGTAGAATGCGTGAAATAAATTGACCAACTATAACTTGATGATTAACATTAACTATGAATGACAGATAAATTAGAAACAAGAAATAAAAAAATTTCATCTATAGAAAATAATAAATGTAGATTTTATGTACATTTATAATAAACCAATAATGACTATAAATGAAGATAAACTATAAATGGGATATAATATATCCAATGTAAGTGTTTTATTTACTAAATATCATTTAACTGGGTCATGCTTTTTCATCATTGTCTTTGAACTTCAATGTTTGGTTTATTATTCCATATTAATGTATGATATTCTATATCCATTATATATTTTCTAATATTTTTTTACTATAGTACAATATTTTTATTTTTTATTATGTAAAAAATACATCTTTTTAAACTAAAACACTAACTATCTAGGTTTGATAGTTATATTCTGTATCCTTGTTCATTCATACAATATTTTTTATTTTTAATGTTAATTCTGTTTTCACATAAATATATTTTATTATTATCTAAATCTCTTACATGTAAAATTTTGTATCATTTTAATCAATGTTTATTAAATTAAGATACAAATAATTCTTACGAAGTATTTTTTTCAACTATTATCCCATTTGTATCATTAACTACATGTTTCTTATAAATTAAATTTATTTTTCCTAAATTTTATATTATTAGAAATCTATTTTTGTAGATAGTGATTTTATATATTTTCCAAAATTTGAGATTCATTCAAAATAGTAAATATTTTTTTTATTTTATAAAAATGCCCCAAAAGTTGAAATAAAATAGATTGTAGAGTTTTACATCCATTTTCCATACATTCACTTGAATATTAATAATTTATGAATGTTTCATTTTAATCATGTTTATAATAGTGAATGATTTTTATATATTTATTCTTGGGAGATTTAATTTTTTATATTATTAGATCTAATTCTTGAGGTATTCTTTTGTAGTACCTTGTGAAAATGTATTGAAACACATTTTATTATGAGGGTTAAATAAATATTTGATGTATGATTTACTAAATTTGGAACAGATATGTATGATTTATCATTATACTCTTGGTGGTATAAGACTTATATATCCCTCCAATGCATTCTATAATTTTTCCAATCTCATTAGATAAGGATTTATTCAATGAAAATATGTGGTCACCTATATTTCTAATATAATTAATGAAATTATTGATGTATTATGTGTTCATAATTTGATTCTTGGATATAACATGGATTTCTATGGTTGAAATGCTATGATGGTCATGGTATAGATCATTAACATCTACATCAATTTCTTATGATAAGTTTTGTGCCACATTATTATGATATTCCACTATTTCTCATGATGTATTATTCCCCTCTTTTATACCACTATATATGATATAGTTTCATGGTAATCTATTTATGGTAGTATATTTTTATTCCATGATTAATTATTATGATATAATGTTTCATGGGATATTAATATTATTTTTTGTCTAATTCAATTAATCCTAACATTTCCCTCATCTTCATTTTCTTGTTATGTTTATGAAAAAATGAAAATTTCTGTTATAACTCATTAAAATTATTTTCCAATAACTCATACATTAGAGCTCACACTTCATATGGATACATTTTCCACATTTTATGATAGAGAATAAAATCATTGATATGTTTATATGGAAATTATTTATAAAGAATATTCCTAAGGAAATATATATCATACCATGAAATATGTTGGTTATTTTGATAATCCCACCTGGAATTCAACTTTTAGGAGTTGGAAGTGTTATTTCATTTTTTTGATTTGATGTATAATTATTTGAAATTATGACTAATATATTTATAATATATTTTTTTATTGTAATTTGGTATCAATGTGGGGTTTAGATGAGTTTATGGATTTTTTGAAGATAAATAATAAAATATTATTAGATAAAAATATGTTTAACTGAATGTATTATATGTTAGAATTAATGTTCCAAAGGGAGTGATATAATAGTTTTTCATTTTCATATTCAAATTATATATTAAAATTTAATTTATTATAATATTATTTTTTATTAATCATTTAAAAAAATTATATTTTTTATTTGTTATAACTAGAAGGAAACAAGTGTATAATGAATGTGATGGAGAATATGGTCATCTTCTAAAAAAATATCATAATTGAACGAAATGGTAGGTTATAAAATTTGTGGCTATATTATCTCATGTTTTGTGTGATAACATAAATAAGATCAAGATCCCATATGTTATAAATATGTAACAACACACTTTCAATCACATCATGTGAAAGAAATAACCTACCTCTAATGGATCTTATGGTATGCAAATTTCTAGGAAATTGATCAAAATATAAAAAATATATTTAAGGTTCCTCAATTAATAGAACTGAAAATCATACTTTTGATGATTATCTTTTCAAATATGATATTGGTAAATTGTAATAACTCATCAAGATAATATGTAAAATGGTTCACACTTACTCTTTATAATGTGATGAGTTTATGAAATATATATATCAATAATTTTACTCATGGATCACCTCTTATGAATATAAATTAATAATTACTTGACAACAATAAAACCTGGACAAATCTATTAGTTCTTATAAATTGAACTCATTAGACATCTATGGTATTTCATTGATTTAATCATTGAATTGAAAATTAAAATTGATTGATTCATTAGTGGCTAACAACCATGTCTCTTCCAATAATTAGTAGTAAGAAAATGTTTTAGTTAGAAAAAATTGGGTTGATACCCCCTTAATGTAAAAAATGAATATAACCTTATAATCATTTATTTTATTATACAAATTCTAATGTGGAGTTTAATATATGTTTATATTATACAAAATGAATGAATTAAAATTATACTTAATATATTCTTAAAATTTGGATCCAAGAACTAGTTAATTATTCTCAAATGTGTTGGAATATTATTCAATTATGAAAGTTTAGGCTATCAAGAACATGATTTTATTTGATACATGAAGATTATTGTTATGAAAATTTAAAAGAATAATGTGAAACCTACTGAACCACCCACGCATTTATGGTAAAAAATTAAATATATTTTTATTATAAAAATGAAATAACAAGTGTATGGTTTAATGAGGGTAGTAAATGTAAAAAAAATATAGAGGTATCTTATAACATTACTATAGAAAAAATGAATCCTGGGTATAAAGAGGTTAAATTTCCACTTATTTTTCACTCAAACACTGTGAAAATATAATTTTATTTATGTATTTTATTTTGTTTCAAATCATGTATGATTTAAAAATTTAGTTGTTCACCAAATAATATAGTCAATATTAAATTATTAGTAAATACACCAAGGGGTGTGACGATAGAATCCCATGTATATAAAATTTATCCAATTGAGTTTAGAAAAATTTTAAATTATAAATAACTAGTTGTTCTCCTTTTAGTAGAATTTGTTTGATAGGGGTTTTTATATTAAGAGTATGAAAATACCATTTAACTAATTTTGATATGTGGTTTATATGAATGGCAACATCAATGATGAATAGTGTGATGTGATGGGGTAGGGTGTGAAAGAGAAATTTTTATATTTCATATGTTTTATCCCTTCTCATTAATTTACCAATATTTTTCGTATTTATTGGTTCATTTTGGTCTTGTTTGACTACCAATTATGGTATTCATCAATTTCATATATTTATTAGATATTTTTTTACAATATTTGATTGTTATTTTTCATATTCAATGACCTAAATATTATTTTCCATGATTTTTAATGTTTTATTATTTATGGGAGGAAGGATGACTTTTTAAATTCAAGGATAATTTTGTAACCAGTTTTTTTGTTTGGGTTATACCTACAGATGATTAATTTTGATAATATGAGTTCTTTTTATAGTTATTTCACATTTTTTTCATGAGGGTATAAAAGTAATGTATTACATTTATGAGGGGCTTTACCTTAGTTTGGTGGCATCGATTGAGTCTATTGGGGGCATGTCGGTTCTATACCTGTTGAAATGTAAGCTGGACATGGTATGCTTAAGAAAAGGTTATTCTTATAGGTATGTTAGTGTCATTGTGAAAAATTATAAAATCTCTTGGGATTATTTTAAATATACACTATGTCATTTTTAATAAGGGTCTCATGGTAAGAGGGGACTCCTACATGGTCATTATAATCACTATCTCCCATGTACACAACATGAGATTAAATGTATATTGGTAAACATCATCTTTTATTTCAAGGATATGTGTCACTGTAGAAATAGAAACATGGATCCATATGGTAGCAGTATCAATATTTTATTTTTTAGTAAATGTAATACATATGAGTTTGAATAAATGTTATTATATATTTATTATTAAATTATAGCAAATTTGTTTCTATCATTGTGTTGATTATTATTATTCCACTTTTTAATGATGAATGTCATTAATATTATAATTTTTATACTTTAATATATTTTATATTTCATATATACTAGTTACAGTTTAATATTATCTATTAAAATAATCTCTGGTGGATCCTAATTTTATGTATATAGGTTGTTAGTATATTAATTATAATATTGTGTCATTTCATATTTATTTTATACCTTATGATAACCCTTAAGTTTTATAAATGAATTTATAATAACAATGTAACTATCATCATCCCTTTATACTAATCAATTTTCTTTTCAATATTAGGATGTTACCCTAGGGTCATACAATGCTATATAATTGTTCATTATTTGGGTATGCTGGTTAAGGGAATTAAAATGTGGTATGATAGAAAGTATATAGTTAGAATATTTTTAGTTGTAAGTAGTGATCAGATTTTAATACATGAGATCTAGATTAAGGTAATGGATGGAGAATAAATATTCTGTGGAATTAATAATTATTATGGACTTTCCTATTTTTTTATTTAAAATTCAAAATTTAGTGGTGTTTTTCATCAAGAAACCCAATGCATGATGTAGAAACCCTGAGATAAATTATATTGTTCTTCTGTGATTTAGATTCATTTTTCATACATCATCTTTTTAGTTTTCTCAGGTATGATACATGTTCCTGCGAACAGTTTTTTTAATATAATTTATTTACATGATGAATAATTAATTAATATAACATATTTTATATTTTATATTTTCATTAATATATTTTAAGGGTTAATTATATTAACATGGACTATGGAAATTTTCTACTAAATTTTTGATTTATTGGGTTTTTTGGTAAATATAGCATAATATAATTTTGTATATTAGAATCCAAGAGAAACCATTGTTTATGAAGAATTATTGAACAAGGAAAAATGAATATATATTATAGTTATTTAGTAAATGGAAAGTATTTATTTGTGTATTGGTTTCCAAATACATAGTAAATTTTGATTAACTAGTTTGGGGTTATATTTATAATTTTGACATGGAGCACCATGGTTTTTTGAATTATATATTTTGGATTGTATTCTTAGATTTATTATGGGTAGTTATATTATTTATTATAGATGATTATGTGTTAGGTGTTTAACATCATAAACAAAAAATGTGTTATCAACTTGTTGTGGGGATTATGTCACGACCCGTACCTAGTGGGACCTGTGCTATGACTCCCCAAACCCACCTCCAATAGGTCAGGGGCTGGTGACTAGCACCGAGTAGGTATATTACTACATGGGAGGCATTTCCTAAGAACCTGTACGCATGCACACATCTCGAAGCCCACAAATTCTGAAAGGTAAGAACCACTAAGGAAAAAAATGCATGCATACAACTAAACCCAACCAATAAAATATGACAGAAGGTAAAGTACTGAAAGAAAACTAGTCCAGAATAAAATCCCACCAAAGAACAAGAGTCTGAAAAATTCAAAGTCCAACATGTAAACACAACAAGGTACTGGGACTATTACTCATAGGTGAAGGAACTCCTCGGCCTGTAGGGAACTCAGAAAGCTAGGTATTGTCCTGGTCCACCCTGGACTCTGTCAAAAGGATTCTCGTCTGCACAAGACATGACGCATGTGGGCAAAGCCCGTGCAGGGGTGATTATAACAATACTAAGTAGAGCACCCCAAAAAAACAAAGCAAGTGCCCAAACGAAAGGCACAGTCGGCCATACACAATATATATATACTAAACATTTAATAATAGATCACAATCTAGATATACTGAAAACCCAGACCTGTTGTCTAGGGACAAGTCACACAACCGCATACCCCCGCTAGGGATTCAATTCAAATATTCCACGAAGTACCCATTCTAGGAGAACACACTCCACGAGTCTGGTAGATCTGATGACATCCGTCTCAGAAGTATTATTTTCCGGGAAACGTCATGATAGGTATATACAATAATTATGGGAGACACGCCCATGAGTGGTAAGATTACAGTAGACAGAAGCACTCATAACAGGAGACACACTCTTGAGTGTAAAATATCACAATATACAGATTAGGATCACTTCTAGGGCCATGGCGGATACTGCGACTCATCCAGATTCACCAGATAGGTAGAAGATCAACGCCTAGTTCACTTGGTCACGTCAAGGCCTGACTCTACCTTGTGTCAGGAATGGATAGAGGATCTCGCTCCGGGCCTCTCGGAGTTATGCCGACTCTATCACAGAATGTCCTGCCGAAGGGATTATACTCCTCTTGAAGGAAATGATACCTAACCTTCATGGGAACGAGAATACGGGAAACTAACCAAAATGAATAATGTTAAAGATATTGTGAACAAGAGTACCATTCCATTTTCCAAAAAGTACACGATGTGTAGATCAGTTACACGCAATGTTGTCTGACCCCAGGTACTGCCCGTGTACAATGGCATGTGTCATAAGTTTTTTCATATAGAAATTTCAGTACAAAACATGTAGTATGGTGTATATGTTGTGTCCTATATACTGGGGTTGGTTCCGTGCTTGTTGGTCATCTTCCAGTACAAGGTTATCAACCCGTGTACTCCAACACATGTAATCAGTGCATGGGGTGGCCCGCGTTACTGGCCTCTCCTGGCCGTGTGATGGAGTACACAGTTTTGTACTCCATTTTGGGTCCGTTGAACCCCAGGATACACACTGAGTCTCACGTAACTGCTTCTATCATGTCGTGTAGAGAGTACACGCCATGTAGTCAAAATCCGAGTAGTCCATCATGTGTCTATGTACTATCCAAAATACAGGCCTAGCTACGGGGAATGTCCAACACGTCGTGTGACCAGGGTTACATGCCGTGTGGTTCCTCTGTGACACACAAAACCCTATCTACCATCGCCAGTACTACAGGGTGTGTTCTTCATAAGTACACGCCATGTATTCTAGAAATTTCTAGAATCAATGCTCCTCGTCGGTGTGCCTCCCATTCATCAATCCTGATATCCGATCACCATGAAATTATTATGTTTTGGTCACCCCAACACCAGGAATCCGGTTCTGTTGTTTTCTGACCTCCAATCGTCTTCGAAAACATGCAAACATCTACCCACACAAAGAACGCTCGAAGAATGGCCCTTCCCAATCCTGTCCGATTCGTCATCCGTTATTGTCATCACACCTCCATATGGTCATTGTGGTTTCGAATCCTCAATTAGGGACTGATGCATTGAAAAATGTATGCACAACGATCTGTTGTTTGTCACCCCACAAAGAACGTGAAGAACGCATGGAGAAAAGAAAGGGGAAGAAATCCAATGAATAAATCGGGGAACAAACCACCACCTTCATTTATCACGGCGTTGATCTTCTCCCATTAGTAGGATTAAATAGAGAAAAATCAACAACAACAATTCCACATGGATCGATTCCCTAAATAATCCCAACAAAACCCTCCTGCAAGAACATATGAATCCGCGGATCAACTTGTTCATGGTTGGTCCACATTCGTCATTTGAAATCAAAAACAGGGAAAAGAATTTAAATAACAAACACCTACCTCAACTGGGATCGATCGCTGATGAAGGGTTTGCGCTGCCACTACTGTTGAGATCCTTTAACTCTATTAGCTTAGTGATTCGTAGCTTCGATCAATTGTTGTTTGTCACTGAGAATTTTCTCTAGAGTTTTCTCTCAATCTTCTACCAACGATCATTGTTCTATAATCCCAATAAGAAGGTAAATGTTTTTTTTCATTCAAAAAAACAATGCGATATTAATGAGTCTATCTTTTAATTATGGATTCATAATGTCATGGAAATTATTAGTGAAATAGTTTCCCCATCTCCACGCTGTAGCAGATGTTTCCATATAAAATACGCATTGTGAATTTATTTTATTTTATTTTACTAAAAACGTTTGAAATTCAACTTTTTCCTTCGACTCGCACCAGTCGAGGTTAGACCCGTTCAAAGGTAAAGTCATCGTCCTGGACCCAACAATGCCCTCTGATTTTTAAGATGGGCATCTGTTTGGAAACTTCCACAACTGCGCACATGTTTCGACTCACTTTATTAAAAAAAGTTCAAACCACCATTCCAGGATCACTAGGCCTCGGAATGAGGCATCGTCTCTTCTCTTGGTCTCATAACAATTTCCGATAATATTTAAAAATAATATATTGAAAAACCTAGACATTAAATTCTCCCCACCTTGGGGGTTTGTATCCCCGAAAATCCAAAACAAAGACTACTAAAAAAGATGTGGATACGGGGCACGGATATGTGCCTCCCTCTCCCATGTTCTCTCCTAAAGATTCATGTACTACCAATGAACGTGCACCAAGGGAATCGATCACCCACGAAGGACCCTCTCCTTTCGATCCTTGATCTCCAATGGGTAGTCATCAAAGGTCACTCCATCCTCGATGTCTAGCTCTCCCCAGTCGATGACATGTGATAGGTTATGCACGTACCTCCTTATCTATTACACGTGGAAGACATCATGTAACTGATGCAACTGTGGCGGTAGAGACTTGTGGTATGACACCTCTCCAACATTGCACAGTATCTAGAATGGTCCGATGAACATCAGAGATAGCTTGATTCCCTGACCAAATCTCTATAACCCTCGTCGAGGTGAGACCTGAAGAAAGATGTGGAGTCCCTCTTCGAACTCCAGAGGTCTCCGTCACCAATCATCATAAGACATATTTCGGCTCTGTGCAGTCTTCATCCACTCCCGGATGATCTGCACCTTCTCGGTGGTAGCTCGCACCATCTCTAGACCCATGAGAACTGACTCTTTGTGGTCGGTCTAGCAAAGAATTGACCGGCAGGGTATTCCATACAAGGCCTCAAACAATGTCATAACAATGGTGGAGTGTTAGATATTGTTGTAATCAAACTCCACCAGTAGTTGGTGGTCCTTCCAACTATGACCAAAGTCCATGATACATGCTCGAAACATATCCTCCAGAACCTAAATGGTCCTCTCCGTCTGACCATCTTTCTGGGGATGAAACACTGTTCTCAAGCATAGCTGAGTCCCAAAGGCCTCCTGTAATCCCTTCCATAACCAGGATTAAAAGTGGGCATCTCGGTCTAATACTATCATCGAAGGTATTCCATGAAGCCAAAATGTATCCTATATATAGAGGAGTCCCAAGCTCTCTACGGAACTCTGCTCCCTAATATCTATGAAGTGGGCCGACTTAGTGAGTCAGTCAATGATCACCCTGATAGAATCATTCCCCTTGGACATTCATGGTAAGAATATCATGAAGTCCATCGATATTACATCCCACTTCCACTATGGAACTTCTAGGGGTGTGATAATCCAGTTGGATCCTAGTGCTCAGCCTTCACCTACTGGAATGTAAGGTATCAGGAAACGAACTTTGATATTGCCTTCTTCATGCATGACCCCCAAAACTGTTTTCAAAGATCCTGGTACATCTTTGGAACTCTAGGATGTATCACCAAGTTGGATTTATGAAACTCCCTTAGGACCTCCTCCTACAACACTACTGGTACAAAAGTGCATCCTCTGAAAAGAAGTATGTGCTCCCCACCTTGTGAATATACATCAGGAGCATGTCTGGTGGATAACTGAGCACATAAAGCCACACAGTCGACATCTCCTAGTTGCATCTCCCTAACCCAATGAAAGAGTGTAGGAGCGAAAACCATTGACTGCAGGTAAGATGTATCATATCTGTCCATGAAGGATAACTGCAACGTGGCTAACTGATCTGTCGCCTCACACAATAGTTGTGAGCTCGACCTTCTGCTAAGAGCATCAATCACCTTGTTCTCCTTCCTAGGTGTATAGATGATCTCAAAATCATAGTCCTAGAAGAAATATAGCCAACACCTCTGCCTCAGATTCAGATCTTTATGCGAAAAGATATAATTGAGGCTCTTGTGGTAAGAGTAAGCGACGAACCGCTTTCCCATAAGGTAGTGTTGCCACATCTTCAATGCGAAGACTACCATACTAAACTCAAGATCATGGGTCACATAGTTCTGCTGATTTGGCCTAAGATGGCGTGAAACACAAGCAATCACTGACTGCCTTTGCATCAGGACACATCCAAACCCGGTCCCTGATGCATCGTAGTAAACAATGTACTCAACACCCTCTTCTGGAAACCTCAAAATTGGGGTGCTCGCCAAAATCTATCTCAACTACTCGAAATCCTAATGGTACATCTCCATCCAAATAAAGGGTTGACCCTTCCTAGTCAAGGCCATAATCGGTGCTAATATATGAGATAAATTAGGAATGAATCTCCGGTAATATCCTGCCAATGTAAAGACCGGTAAAATTCAAGGGAAATTTTTTCTTAAATTTCTTTAGAATTTTACAAGAGCGCGGTTTCAGACGGCACCTGATTCCGAGGCCCGGAGTGCCCGGAATTAATTTCCGAAGTTTGGCTCGGGTACGTTCAGTGAACGAACGAGCGGGAATTCCTAACTTTTGATCCGGTGCTCGGAATTGATATCCGAGGGCACCGATGAACTCGCAGCGCCGATATTCGCTTAAGGAGACCTTTCCCGAAGTTGCGTTTACACGTGGGAAGTTGTAAAAAAATAAAATTGTGAATGTGAAAATAAAAATTTAACTTCAATTTTTATTTTTATCTTCCTTAAGTGTTTTTATCCTTTGGGTGGAAGTTGGGTGACAACCCAACTTCCCTTGGGAGGTTAAGAGGGTGGTGGGGCCCACACGAACCCCACCCCTTCATTTTCTCTAACCCTCCAAAACTCACAATTAATGATGTAAACTTAGGTTATAACTTATGTCATTAATAAGTGAGTTTAATTAAAGTTTTGAAATTCAAACTCTTGAATTTCAATGGTTTGTGTTGTGTTAATAAATTAAGTGAGCTTAATTTATTGTTTTTGGGTTAGTCCCTTTATTTCTTGAGAGGATTTGAGAGCTTTCTCTTCTTCTTCAAACCTCAACGAAGAACGCGGCGTCCTTCTTCCACGACGTCGGACTGCAACGCGTTGGTTTTCCTCCACGACGCCGCAACGCATCCTCTCCGCGACGTGCTTTCCGCGGCGAACCTTCGTCCGACGCCGCAACGCACTTTCCGCGACGTGCTTTCCGCGGCGAACCTTCGTCCGACGCCGCAACGCACTTTCCGCGACGTGCCTCTCGCGGCAAACCCGCGTCCGTCTACCGCGATGCCGACGGCGTCTTCTTCCGTGACGACCGACCTCCGTGATGTCCGATCTCCGCGACGCTCGTCCTTCGCGGATCGTTGACGAGCTCCGCGAACTTCCTTCGAGGTAGGGGTTGTTGTTTTATTCTTTATTATTCCATTTCTTGATCGTGAATAGCAAGTATAACGTGTGGCATGATTTATATTTAAGTTGCGTTTTTATTGTTAACGCGAGGGGTGGGGGGGGGGGGGCGGACCGCATGAACACGGCCGAACCCCCTCCATCGTTCATGTTGTTTATCTGCGGGCGGAAGTAAGGTGGCGTGGTACCGTTGCACCACGCGGATAATTGTACGTTAATCTTACATGACGCCGTCGCGCCACGACGAGGAATCTTCAAGAACGCGACGCCGTCGCGCCGCGTTGAATGGAATCAAGACACGACGAAGGTGCGCGGTGTCGTCGCACTGCGTCGGACGACGAACACCGCGGCCGGTTCCGGGCCGCGGCGGGACGAGGAGACCGCGACCGGTTCCGGGCCGCGGCGGAAGAGAAGACCGGCGGCCGGGCCGCCGGCGTCGGAAGCTGAAGGGGGGACCGGAAATTTCCGGTCCCGTTGGAGAAAACCGGCCGGCCAGCTGGCCGGCCGGAAGTCATTAAAACCGGGGAAATTAATTCCCCGGCCGTATTAATAAAACCCCCCTCTTTAAGAGAGGGGGGCGGTTCTTTGAAGGAGGGGGGTAGCCGGCCCCCTCGGATCCGCACAAGCAGGCCCCCTCATGTGAGGGGGCGGTTTTTCTTAAAACCGGCGCGGCCCGTGCCGCGCCGCCAAAGGAAATCGGGGAGGCGGGGGTCTCACCCGCGCACCGCCTGCGCGCCCAGCGCGCCGCCGCGCCGCCCCAGCGCGCCGCCGTGCCGCCTCCGCGCGCCGCCGCCCCGCCTCAGCGCGCCACCGCCGGCCGCCGCGCCACCGCCGGCTGCCCAGGGGGGGGTCGGGCCGGGTCGGCCCGGACCCGGACCCCCCGTTTCGAACCAGATTTGGTTTTTGGCCCATAACTTGAGCCTCGGACCTCCGATCGATGAACCGTCAGCGGCAAAGCGATCCTTGGATCGAGACGGTCGTTTCGGTATATCGCACTCAAGGTTTCAGGTTACTTTGAGTTCGTCCGGGTTGGTTCGTTCACGAAACCAACCGGGCCTTCGGAGCGGAAACACTCATATCTTGAACTACGAACGTCCGATTGACGCGCCGTCAGTCGCGTTGTGTTCCTCTTAGTGAGACGGATCTTTTGGTATACTCCACCCGTGGTTTGGACGCAGGTGGAGTACGGCCGGGTTGGTTCGTTCACGAAACCAACCGGGCCCTCGGAGCGGAAACGCTCATATCTTGAGTTCCGGACGTCCGATTGACGTGCCGTCGACATTGATGGAATCCTCTAAGTGAGACGGATCTTTTGGCATACTCCGCCCGAGGTTTGGACGCAGGTGGAGTACGGTCGGGTTGGTTTTGCCTTAAAAACCAACCGGGCCCCGGGAACGAAAATGCCAATAACTCTCAGACCGGGCGTCCGATCGACGCGCCGTCTGTTGCGTTGAGTTCCTGTTGTCGATACGGAACTTTTGGATACATCAACTTCGGTCTTCGTGACAGTTGATGTATCAGCCTCTCGGCTCGTGGAGTGGACCCTCCGAACGAGCTTTCTGTGTGCGGGAACCCTAGTGCTGGCTGCGACTATTACTGTGACGACTACTACTACTGCTACTGTGACTGCGACGACGACAGTACAGAGATCCTGTGTGGATTCGACGACGACGACTACAGCACTCAGTGATCCTATGTGGAACAGTGCTACCAAACCTGAGTGAGCTGAATCTTCTGTTTACCTAGGGCGGTGGAGCGCTTGGGTGTAGCGGCGGACCCGTGGTACTTGACAGTGGTGGTGCGCTTGGATGCAGCAGCAGACCCTTGGCGGTGGAGCGCTTGGTTGTAGCGGCGGACCCGCGATACTCTACGGAGCGTGTGCGCTTGGTTGTAGCGACAGACCCGCGACGGTGGAGACATGCGTGCGGAGTACGGAGACCGTGTAGCCGACTGAGACCTGATGACTGCTTGACCGACTCGACTTGGAGTGAGTCGACTAGCCCAGTGGACGGAACGCCCAGTAGTTGGCAGCAGACCCACGGCCGACGGAGCGCCTGGTAGTTGGCAGCAAACCCGCGGTACTCGACAGGAGGAGTACCTCAGTAGGCTATCTGGGTGAGCGCCCGGTATTTGGCAGCAGACCCTCAGCGGACGGAGCGCCCGGTAGTTGGTAGCAGACCCGCGGTACTCGACAGGAGGAGTACTTCAGCAGTCTTAGGTTAGTGAGCGGCGGCCTCGGAGTCATGACAGGACCACTGTACACTCTAGAGACGGAGCTCTTCAGCAGTTACGGTTTCGATAATGAAAATCCTGGTTTGAGCTGAGTCAATGATCTTTCTGTTTCCTCATGATTGAGATGGGTCGCTTGATAACTTAGGTATATGTATGGGCATATATCTGGGTAATAGTATCCGTTGATTTCATAAACTTGTTATAAACTGTTTGAACTTGTACTGTTATCCTGTGTGGATTTACTGTTTACTCTTCTTGTAGATTGGGTTGTTCTTGGGCTCGGTGTTGGAGCCGAACGGAAATTGGTGACATAGGTATATGTATGGGCATATACCTAATCAATACTGGATGTTACTTTGTGATTGTATCTTCTTGTGGTTTATCCTTTTTGGATTTCAGGAGACCTTCGGGGGGTCTCGGGGTCCCTACTGAGTATCTTATACTCACCCCTGCACGGGCTATGCCCGCACTTCGTTGTGTTGGTTGCAGACGACGGACAGCGCTGACTGCGGTTGAGGCTTACGGAGTAGGTCGGTACCCGGAGGAGGACCACTGAGCGGGACGTGCTCGGAGCGGACAGTTGGACCCGAGGAGTTGTGGAGCTATCTGTACCTACCCTTCAGGTAGGATCCGTGGTGGACGATCCAGGAGCTGAGCCATCTGTACCTACCCTTCAGGTAGGAATCGAGGAGAACGTCCCAGGAGCCGCTTGTACTTTCAGTTGCTGTTTTCCCTTTCGAGTTGTACTTTACCTTACAGTTGGGCTTGTATTTCCGGCCCCTTTACTTCAGCACAGTTGTTCTAGTTTTGTGTACTTCTTTACTTCCGCTTGTTACTCTGAGGTGCTAGTTTACTTTATTAAGGCAATGCCTTCCCTTTTTACTGGGATTTTACGGCTTGGTGCTAGTCGCCAGCCCCTGGCCTATGGAAGGCGGGCTTGGGGTAGTCACGGCACGGGCCCCGAGGGCGGGTCGTGACAAATTGGTATCAGAGGGGTCGGTTCTACCGCAGACTCTGATCTTTCTGCTATGTGAAGCAATAGTGTTTAGTGTATTGAGTGTGGTTATCAGTCCAGGGAGTCCAGTGTTGGTGCGGCAGCCGACGTATCCGTACACCAGGACCCTGACTTCTGATTTCCGACTTAATACACGAAAACACTGATTGCGTGTGTGTTTCCCAAAAAGGTTTAAGTCAGCTCAAACTAGGTCAGCTCACCAGGTATAAATCGTTGACCGTGACACATCTGTTCATGATGTCACCATGCAGATAGTTAGCTAGAGTTCCGAGAGAGTTCTCGATGATGGCCCACCGAGAAGTGAGACTCCAGTGCAGGGCCCTTTTTCAGTGTTGGCACCTTCGGGTGGTGTACCAGCAGCACCACCACCCGTTAGGCAGCAGATGCCACTAGCTGACGCTGCACGCTAGCAGAGCACGATGCACGAGTTCCAGCAGTAGAGGCCTCTAAGGATACGAGGCGAGATAGATTTCCCAGGCAGCAGTGGACTGGATGGAGGCAATTGCTTGAGTTCTACGCCTAGCTTTGATACTAGTAGAGCGGATGATGATCTTAGCTCCTGTTGTTTCCAGTGAGTGACCATGAGGTTGGTCCTTATAGTAATGAGGCTTCGTTACGCGAACCGATGCCTGGGATAATACCTACGGGTAATGCGCCAGCTATGTCACTACCTGTTGGTCAGCAGACACTACCGGCGGTACCGGTAGCAGAGACTCACAGGCTTAGTGCCTTACATATGTTTTAGCACCAGATATCCCTCAAGTTTCGAGGTGAGCCTGACTCGTAGGCGGCTGAGGACTGGCTTGAGGAGGTGGTTGTGAGTTTTCTGGAGCTAATACAGCTTCGACAGTACGACATGTCGGAAGCAGAGCACTCAACGTGGCTTACCAATCAATCTTGGTACTCGTTGGTTGCGTTGTGATCAGTTCTTTAGACTCGAACTTCTGAGCGAAGTGTGTCTAAAGGACATCCGAACCAATTCTTTTCCTCTATGCATTCCTACCTATGTTAGGATGCTAGAGAGAACCTTTGTGGTTGTGAACGTTAGCAGTGAAAGGCAGGAAACTAGCGCCAGTCTCAGAGACTCGGGCGTGTAAAAATTTTTCAGGAGGAGGAAGTGCTAAGGACAGATGAATCTGCAGGGTAGAAGACGTGGAAGCGGAGCTTGGAGAGCAGCATGTGGTGGTGTACATTTCGACATGTTACGACCACCCGACTTAGTAGTCCCCGCCAGGCTCAGGGAGCGGGAGGGCTGGGGAGGAGAGTAGCTACATTACGGTCAAGGAGTGTGACCCAGGAGCTCTAAGAATGATTCGGGGTACGGATTATGTCTACTACGAGCTGCCATATCTACAGACATAAGAACCAATCATTCTACCCTTCCACGAATCATGTCCCAGACCAAGAGGTTCCGGGTAAGCCGTAGACTTGACCCTCACGTCTGGAGATACCTTTGGGAGGAGACTCGATAATCACGCTTACGCCGACGGTGTGATTTG
The DNA here is from genome assembly GCA_963277665.1 of Viscum album. NCBI lineage: Eukaryota > Viridiplantae > Streptophyta > Magnoliopsida > Santalales > Viscaceae > Viscum > Viscum album. Next base: position 515,978,689 of record OY728145.1, read on the forward strand.
ACCTCGAGGCGAGAGTTTCGGTTGGAATCTCTTGGTGGCAGCGTAGAGGCCTTACGACGTTGATCTGGGTATGGTTTTGATTCACAAATCATACCCCGGTTGACTGTTTTAGGCAAACGTCGGAATGGGTTTTCCTTGGTCGGCGAAAAGGAAACCCTGGGCAGCACATGTTAAACTCAGGCATAAGAGGGTGTGGCCGATCACTCTTGAGTTGGTCAACCCTACCCTTATGGCATCAGGAGTTTTGAGTTTTAGTTCTAATCTAAAAAGGGAAACCTCTTGAGTTCGAGGGTGACGAACACGTTCTTATACGGTCTCACCCCGATGAGGTTTCGGAGATGTGGCCGAGGCGGCATGTTATCTCCGAAGTTAGATGAACCCTTTTGATCTTCAGCAGGGTAGGCGAAGAGGTTTACCGCTTGACCCTACCACCTTAGTCGCACCGGGTGCATAAGGTCCACCACGTGTCTCAGCTGTGGAGATACGTGTATGTTTCTTCACACGTCATCGACCCCGGGGAGTTGGACGTCGATGACAGGGCGACAAGCACAGAGGTTCTAGTAGAGATCGAGGATCGAAAGGAGCAGGTTCTACGTGAACGGTTGCTTCCTCTGGGGTGCTTCTCGGGTAGCACGAGATCTTCAGGTGAGCATATGGGAGCGTAAAGCACAGTTGCGTGCTCAGTACTACCTTGTTTCCCTTAAGTGTGAGTTGAAGCTTTACGGGGACGTAAAGCCCTGAGGTGGGAGTAATGTAAAGACCCGTAAAATTCAAGGGAAATTTTTTCTTAAATTTCTTTAGAATTTTACAAGAGCGCGGTTTCAGACGGCACCTGATTCCGAGGCCCGGAGTGCCCGGAATTAATTTCCGAAGTTTGGCTCGGGTACGTTCAGTGAACGAACGAGCGGGAATTCCTAACTTTTGATCCGGTGCTCGGAATTGAAATCTGAGGGCACCGATGAACTCGCAGCGCCGATATTCGCTTAAGGAGACCTTTCCCGAAGTTGCGTTTACACGTGGGAAGTTGTAAAAAAATAAAATTGTGAATGTTAAAATAAAAATTTAACTTCAATTTTTATTTTTATCTTCCTTAAGTGTTTTTATCCTTTGGGTGGAAGTTGGGTGACAACCCAACTTCCCTTGGGAGGTTAAGAGGGTGGTGGGGCCCACACGAACCCCACCCATTCATTTTCTCTAACCCTCCCCAACTCACAATTAATGATGTAAACTTAGGTTATAACTTATGTCATTAATAAGTGAGTTTAATTAAAGTTTTGAAATTCAAACTCTTGAATTTCAAAGGTTTGTGTTGTGTTAATAAATTAAGTGAGCTTAATTTATTGTTTTTGGGTTAGTCCCTTTATTTCTTGAGAGGATTTGAGAGCTTTCTCTTCTTCTTCAAACCTCAACGAAGAACGCGGCGTCCTTCTTCCACGACGTCGGACTGCAACGCGTTGGTTTTCCTCCACGACGCCGCAACGCATCCTCTCCGCGACGTGCTTTCCGCGGCGAACCTTCGTCCGACGCCGCAACGCACTTTCCGCGGCGTGATTTCCGCGGCGAACCTTCGTCCGACGCCGCAACGCACATTCCGCGACGTGCCTCTCGCGGCGAACCCGCGTCCGTCTACCGCGATGCCGACGACGTCTTCTTCAGTGACGATCGACCTCCGTGATGTCCGATCTCCGCGACGCTCATCCTTCGCGGATCGTTGACGAGCTCCGCAAACTTCCTTCGAGGTAGGGGTTGTTGTTTTATTCTTTATTATTCCATTTCTTGATCGTGAATAGCAAGTATAATGTGTGGCATGATTTATATTTAAGTTGCGTTTTTATTGTTAACGCGAGGGGGGGGGGGGGGCGGACCGCATGAACACGGCCGAACCCCCTCCATCGTTCATGTTGTTTATCTGCGGGCGGAAGTAAGGTGGCGTGGTGCCGTCGCACCACGCGGATAATTGTACGTTAATCTTACATGACGCCATCGCGCCACGACGAGGAATCTTCAAGAACGCGACGCCGTCGCGCCGCGTTGAAAGGAAGCAAGACACGGCGAAGGGGCGCGGTGTCGTCGCACTGCGCCGGACGACGAACACCGCGGCCGGTTCTGGGCCGCGGCGGGACGAGGAGACCGCGGCCGGTTCCGGGCCGCGGTGGAAGAGAAGACCGGCGGCCGGGCCGCCGGCGTCGGAAGCCGAAGGGGGGACCGGAAATTTCCGGTCCCTTTGGAGAAAACCGGCCGGCCAGCTGGCCGGCCGGAAGTCATTAAAACCGGGGAAATTAATTCCCCGGCCGTATTAATAAAACCCCCCTCTTTAACAGAGGGGGGCGGTTCTTTGAAGGAGGGGGGCAGCCGGCCCCCTCGGATACGCACAAGCAGGCCCCCTCATGTGACGGGGCGGTTTTTCTTAAAATCGGCGCGGCACGTGCCGCGCCGCCAAGGGAAATCGGGGAGGCGGGGGTCTCACCCGCGCACCGCCTGCGCGCCCAGCGCGCCGCCGCGCCGCCCCGGCGCGCCGCCGTGCCGCCTCCGCGCGCCGCCGCGCCGCCTCCGCGCGCCGCCGCGCCGCCTAGGGGGGGGGGTCGGGCCGGGTCGGCCCGGACCCGGACCCCCCGTTTCGAACCAGATTTGGTTTTTGGCCCATAACTTGAGCCTCGGACCTCCGATCGATGAACCGTCAGCGGCAACGCGATCCTTGGATCGAGACGGTCGTTTCGGTATATCGCACTCCAGGTTTCGGGTTACTTTGAATTTGGCCGGGTTGGTTCGTTCACGAAACCAACCGGGCCTTCGGAGCGGAAACACTCATATCTTGAACTACGAACGTCCGATTGACGCGCCGTCAGTCGCGTTGTGTTCCTCTTAGTGAGACGGATCTTTTGGTATACTCCGCCCGAGGTTTGGACGCAGGTGGAGTACGGCCGGGTTGGTTCGTTCACGAAACCAACCGGGCCCTCGGAGCGGAAACACTCATATCTTGAGTTCCGGACGTCCGATTGACGTGCCGTCGACTTTGATGGAATCCTCTAAGTGAGACGGATCTTTTGGCATACTCCGCCCGAGGTTTGGACGCAGGTGGAGTACGGTCGGGTTGGTTTTGCCTTAAAAACCAACCGGGCCCCGGGAACGAAAATGCCAATAACTCTCAGACCGGGCGTCCGATCGACGCGCCGTCTGTTGCGTTGAGTTCCTGTTGTCGATACGGAACTTTTGGATACATCAACTTCGGTCTTCGTGACAGTTGATGTATCAGCCTCTCGGCTCGTGGAGCGGACCCTCCGAACGAGCTTTCTGTGTGCGGGAACCCTAGTGTTGGCTGCGACTATTACTGTGACGACTACTACTACTGCTACTGTGACTGCGACGACGACAGTACAGAGATCCTGTGTGGATTCGACGACGATGACTACAACACTCAGTGATCCTACGTGGAACAGTGCTACCGAACCTGAGTGAGCTGAATCTTCTGTTTACCTAGGGCGGTGGAGCGCTTGGGTGTAGCGGCGGACCCGTGGTACTTGACAGTGGTGGTGCGCTTGGATGCAGCAGCAGACCCTTGGCGGTGGAGCGCTTGGTTGTAGCGGCGGACCCGCGATACTCTACGGAGCGTGTGCGCTTGGTTTAAGCGACAGACCCGCGACGGTGGAGACATGCGTGCGGAGTACGGAGACCGTGTAGCCGACTAAGACCTGATGACTGCTTGACCGACTCGACTTGGAGTGAGTCGACTAGCCCAGTGGACGGAACGCCCAGTAGTTGGCAGCAGACCCACGACGGACGGAGCGCCTGGTAGTTGGCAGCAAACCCGTGGTACTCGACAGGAGGAGTACCTCAGTAGGCTATCTGGGTGAGCGCCCGGTATTTGGCAGCAGACCCTCAGCGGACGGAGCGCCCGGTAGTTGGCAGCAGACCCGCGGTACTCGACAGGAGGAGTACTTCAGCAGTCTTAGGTTAGTGAGCGGCGGCCTCGGAGTCGTGACAGGACCACTGTACACTCTAGAGACGGAGCTCTTCAGCAGTTACGGTTTTGATAATGAAAATCCTGGTTTGAGCTGAGTCAATGATCTTTGTGTTTCCTCATGATTGAGATGGGTCGCTTGATAACTTAGGTATATGTATGGGCATATATCTGGGTAATAGTTATCCGTTGATTTCATAAACTTGTTATAAACTGTGTGAACTTGTACTGTTATCCTGTGTGGATTTACTGTTTACTCTTCTTGTAGATTGGGTTATTCTTGGGCTCGGTGTTGGAGCCGAACGGAAATTGGTGACATAGGTATATGTATGGGCATATACCTAATCAATACTGGATGTTACTTTGTGATTGTATCTTCTTGTGGTTTATCCTTTGTGGATTTCAGGAGACCTTCGGGGGGTCTCGGGGTCCCTACTGAGTATCTTATACTCACCCCTACACGGGCTATGCCCGCACTTCGTTGTGTTGGTTGCAGATGACGGACAGCGCTGACTGCGGTTGAGGCTTACGGAGTAGGTCGGTACCCGGAGGAGGACCACTGAGCGGGACGTGCTCGGAGCGGACAGTTGGACCCGAGGAGTTGTGGAGCTATCATTACCTACCCATCAGGTAGGATCCGTGGTGGACGATCCAGGAGCTGAGCCATCTGTACCTACCCTTCAGGTAGGAATCGAGGAGAACGTCCCAGGAGCCGCTTGTACTTTCAGTTGCTGTTTTCCCTTTCGAGTTGTACTTTACCTTACAGTTGGGCTTGTATTTCCGGCCCCTTTACTTCAGCACAATTGTTCTAGTTTTGTGTACTGCTTTACTTCCGCTTGTTACTCTGAGGTGCTAGTTTACTTTATTAAGGAAATGCCTTCCCTTTTTACTGGGATTTTACGCCTTGGTGCTAGTCGCCAGCCCCTGGCCTATGGAAGGCGGGCTTGGGGTAGTCACGGCACGAGCCCCGAGGGCGGGTCGTGACAAATTGGTATCAGAGGGGTCGGTTCTACCGCAGACTCTGATCTTTCTGCTATGTGAAGCAATAGTGTTTAGTGTATTGAGTGTGGTTATCAGTCCAGGGAGTCCAGTGTTGGTGCGGCGGCCGACGTATCCGTACACCAGGACCCTGACTTCTGATTTCCGACTTAATGCACGAAAACACTGATTGCGTGTGTGTTTCCCAAAAAGGTTTAAGTCAGCTCAAACCAGGTCAGCTCACCAGGTATAAATCGTTGACCGTGACACATCTGTTCATGATGTCACCATGCAGATAGTTAGCTAGAGTTCCGAGAGAGTTCTCGATGATGGCCCACCGAGCAGCGAGACTCCAGTGCAGGGCCCTTTTTCAGTGTTGGCACCTTCGGGTGGTGTACCAGCAGCACCACCACCCGTTAGGAAGCAGATGCCACTAGCTGACGATGCACGCTAGCAGAGCGCGATGCACGAGTTCCAGCAGTAGAGGCCTCTGAGGATACGAGGCGAGATAGATTTCCCAGGCAGCAGTGGACTGGATGGAGGCAATTGCTAGAGTTCTACGCCTAGCTTTGATACTAGTAGAGCGGATGATGATCTTAGCTCCTGTTGTTTCCAGTGAGTGACCATGAGGTTGGTCCTTATAGTAATGAGGCTTCGTTACGCGAACCGATGCGTGGGATAATACCTACGGGTAATGCGCCAGCTATGTCACTACCTGTTGGTCAGCAGACACTACCGGCGGTACCGGTAGCAGAGACTCACAGGCTTAGTGCCTTACATATGTTTTAGCACCAGATATCCCTCAAGTTTCGAGGTGATCCTGACTCGTAGGCGGCTGAGGACTGGCTTGAGGAGGTGGTTGTGAGTTTTCTGGAGCTAATACAGCTTCGACAGTATGACATGTCGGAAGCAGAGCACTCAACGTGGCTTACCAATCAATCGTGGTACTCGTTGGTTGCGTTGTGATCAGTTCTTTAGACTCGAACTTCTGAGCGAAGTGTGTCTAAAGGACATCCAAACCAATTCTTTTCCTCTATGCATTCTTACCTATGTTAGGATGCTAGAGAGAACCTTTGTGGTTGTGAACATTAGCAGTGAAAGGCAGGAAACTTGCGCCAGTCTCAGAGACTCGGGCGTGTAAAAATGTTTCAGGAGGAGGAAGTGCTAAGGACAGATGAATCTGCAGGGTAGCAGACGTGGAAGCGGAGCTTGGAGAGCAGCATGTGGGGGTGTACATTTCGACATGTTACGACCACCCGACTTAGTAGTCCCCACCAGGCTCAGGGAGCGGGAGGGCTGGGGAGGAGAGTAGCTGCATTACGGTCAAGGAGTGTGACCCAGGAGCTCTAAGAATGATTCGGGGTACGGATTATGTCTACTACGAGCTGCCATATCTATATACATAAGAACCAATCATTCTACCCTTCCACGAATCATGTCCCAGACCAAGAGGTTCCGGGTAAGCCGTAGACTTGACCCTCACGTCTGGAGATACCTTTGGGAGGAGACTCGATAATCACGCTTACGCCGACGGTGTGATTTGACCTCGAGGCGAGAGTTTCGGTTGGAATCTCTTGGTGGCAGCGTAGAGGCCTTACGACGTTGATCTGGGTATGGTTTTGATTCACAAATCGTACCCCGGTTGACTGTTTTAGGCAAACGTCGGAATGGGTTTTCCTTGGTCGGCGAAAAGGAAACCATGGGCAGCACATGTTAAACTCAGGCATAAGAGGGTGTGGCCGATCACTCTTGAGTTGGTCAACCCTACCCTTATGGCAGCAGGAGTTTTGAGTTTCAGTTCTAATCTAAAAAGGGAAACCTCTTGAGTTCGAGGGTGACGAACACGTTCTTATACGGTCTCACCCCGATGAGGTTTCGGAGATGTGGCCGAGGCGGCATGTTATCTCCGAAGTTCGATGAACCCTTTTGATCTTCAGCAGGGTAGGCGAAGAGGTTTACCGCTTGACCCTACCACCTCAGTCGCACCGGGTGCATAATGTCCACCACGTGTCTCAGCTGTGGAGATAAGTGTATGTTTCTTCACACGTCATCGACCCCGGGGAGTTGGACGTCGATGACAGGGCGACAAGCACAGAGGTTCTAGTAGAGATCGAGGATCGAAAGGAGCAGGTTCTACGTGAACGATTGCTTCCTCTGGGGTGCTTCTCGGGTAGCACGAGATCTTCAGGTGAGCATATGGGAGCGTAAAGCTCAGTTGCATGCTCAGTACTACCTTGTTTCCCTTAAGTGTGAGTTGAAGCTTTACGGGGACGTAAAGACCTGAGGTGGGAGTAATGTAAAGACCCGTAAAATTCAAGGGAAATTTTTTCTTAAATTTCTTTAGAATTTTACAAGAGCGCGGTTTCAGACGGCACCTGATTCCGAGGCCCGGAGTGCCCGGAATTAATTTCCGAAGTTTGGCTCGGGTACGTTCAGTGAACGAACGAGCGGGAATTCGTAACTTTTGATCCGGTGCTCGGAATTGAAATCCGAGGGCACCGATGAACTCGCAGCGCTGATATTCGCTTAACGAGACTTTTCCCGAAGTTGCGTTTACACGTGGGAAGTTGTAAAAAAATAAAATTGTGAATGTTAAAATAAAAATTTAACTTCAATTTTTATTTTTATCTTCCTTAAGTGTTTTTATCATTTGGGTGGAAGTTGGGTGACAACCCAACTTCCCTTGGGAGGTTAAGAGGGTGGTGGGGCCCACACGAACCCCACCCCTTCATTTTCTCTAACCCTCCCCAACTCACAATTAATGATGTAAACTTAGGTTATAACTTATGTCATTAATAAGTGAGTTTAATTAAAGTTTTGAAATTCAAACTCTTGAATTTCAAAGGTTTGTGTTGTGTTAATAAATTAAGTGAGCTTAATTTATTGTTTTTGGGTTAGTCCCTTTATTTCTTGAGAGGATTTGAGAGCTTTCTCTTCTTCTTCAAACCTCAACGAAGAACGCGGCGTCCTTCTTCCACGACGTCGGACTGCAACGCGTTGGTTTTCCTCCACGACGCCGCAACGCATCCTCTCCGCGACGTGCTTTCCGCGGCGAACCTTCGTCCGACGCCGCAACGCACTTTCCGCGATGTGCTTTCCGCGGCGAACCTTCGTCCGACGCCGCAACGCACTTTCCGCGACGTGCCTCTCGCGGCGAACCCGCGTCCGTCTACCGCGATGCCGACGACGTCTTCTTCCGTGACGACCGACCTCCGTGATGTCCGATCTCCGCGACGCTCGTCCTTCGCGGATCGTTGACGAGCTCCGCGAACTTCCTTCGAGGTAGGGGTTGTTGTTTTATTCTTTATTATTCCATTTCTTGATCGTGAATAACAAGTATAACGTGTGGCATGATTTATATTTAAGTTGCGTTTTTATTGTTAATGCGAGGGGGGGGGGGCGGACCGCATGAACACGGCCGAACCCCCTCCATCGTTCATGTTGTTTATCTGCGGGCGGAAGTAAGGTGGCGTGGTGCCGTCGCACCACGCGGATAATTTTACGTTAATCTTACATGACGCCGTCGTGCCAGGACGAGGAATCTTCAAGAACGCGACGCCGTCGCGCCGCGTTGAAAGGAATCAAGACACGGCGAAGGGGCGCGGTGTCGTCGCACTGCGCCGGACGACGAACACCGCGGCCGGTTCCGGGCCGCGGCGGGACGAGGAGACCGCGGCCGGTTCCGGGCTGCGGCGGAAGAGAAGACCGGCGGCCGGGCCGCCGGCGTCGGAAGCCGAAGGGGGGACCGGAAATTTCCGGTCCCGTTGGAGAAAACCGGCCGGCCAGCTGGCCGGCCGGAAGTCATTAAAACCGGGGAAATTAATTCCCCGGCCGTATTAATAAAACCCCCCTCTTTAAGAGAGGGGGCGGTTCTTTGAAGGAGGGGGGCAGCCGGCCCCCTCGGATCCGCACAAGCAGGCCCCCTCATGTGAGGGGGCAGTTTTTCTTAAAACCGGCGCGGCACGTGCCGCGCCGCCAAGGGAAATCGGGGAGGCGGGGGTCTCACCCGCGCACCGCCTGCGCGCCCAGCGCGCCGCCGCGCAGCCCCAGCGCGCCGCCGTGCCGCCTCCGCGCGCCGCCGCGCCGCCTCAGCGCGCCGCCGCCGGCCACCGCGCCACCGCCGGCCGCCGCGCCGCCGCCGGCCACCGCGCCGCCCAGGGGGGGTCGGGCCGGGTCGGCCCGGACCCGGACCCCCCGTTTCGAACCAGATTTGGTTTTTGGCCCATAAATTGAGCCTCGGACCTCCGATCGATGAACCGTCAGCGGCAACGCGATGCTTGGATCGAGACGGTCGTTTCGGTATATCGCACTCAAGGTTTCGGGTTACTTTGAGTTCGGCCGGGTTGGTTCGTTCACGAAACCAACCGGGCCTTCGGAGCGGAAACACTCATATCTTGAACTACGAACGTCCGATTGATGCGCTGTCAGTCGCGTTGTGTTCCTCTTAGTGAGACGGATCTTTTGGTATACTCCGACCGAGGTTTGGACGCAGGTGGAGTACGGCCGGGTTGGTTCGTTCACGAAACCAACCGGGCCCTCGGAGCGGAAACGCTCATATCTTGAGTTCCGGACGTCCGATTGACGTGCCGTCGACTTTGATGGAATCCTCTAAGTGAGACGGATCTTTTGGCATACTCCGCCCGAGGTTTGGACGCAGGTGGAGTACGGTCGGGTTGGTTTTGCCTTAAAAACCAACCGGGCCCCGGGAACGAAAATGCCAATAACTCTCAGACCGGGTGTCCGATCGACGCGCCGTCTGTTGCGTTGAGTTCCTGTTGTCGATACGGAACTTTTGGATACATCAACTTCGGTCTTCGTGACAGTTGATGTATCAGCCTCTCGGCTCATGGAGCGAACCTCCGAACGAGCTTTCTGTGTGCGGGAATCCTAGTGCTGGCTGCGACTATTACTGTGACGACTACTACTACTGCTACTGTGACTGCGACGACGACAGTACAGAGATCCTGTGTGGATTCGACGACGACGACTACAGCACTCAGTGATCCTACGTGGAACAGTGCTACCGAACCTGAGTGAGCTGAATCTTCTGTTTACCTAGGGCGGTGGAGCGCTTGGGTGTAGCGGCGGACCCGTGGTACTTGACAGTAGTGGTGCGCTTGGATGCAGCAGCAGACCCTTGGCGGTGGAGCGCTTGGTTGTAGCGGCGGACCCACGATACTCTACGGAGCGTGTGCGCTTGGTTGTAGCGACAGACCCGCGACGGTGGAGACATGCGTGCGGAGTACGGAGACCGTGTAGCCGACTGAGACCTGATGACTGCTTGACCGACTCGACTTGGAGTGAGTCGACTAGCCCAGTGGACGGAACGCCCAGTAGTTGGCAGCAGACCCACGGCGGACGGAGCGCCTGGTAGTTGGCAGCAAACCCGCAGTACTCGACAGGAGGAGTACCTCAGTAGGCTATCTGGGTGAGCGCCCGGTATTTGGCAGCAGACCCCCAGCGGACGGAGCGCCCGGTAGTTGGCAGCAGACCCGCGGTACTCGACAGGAGGAGTACTTCAGCAGTCTTAGGTTAGTGAGCGGCGGCCTCGGAGTCGTGACAGGACCACTGTACACTCTAGAGACAGAGCTCTTCAGCAGTTACGGTTTCGATAATGAAAATCCTGGTTTGAGCTGAGTCAATGATCTTTGTGTTTCCTCATGATTGAGATGGGTCGCTTGATAACTTAGGTATATGTATGGGCATATATCTGGGTAATAGTTATCCGTTGATTTCATAAACTTGTTATAAACTGTGTGAACTTGTACTGTTATCCTGTGTGGATTTACTGTTTACTCTTCTTGTAGATTGGGTTGTTCTTGGGCTCGGTGTTGGAGCCGAACGGAAATTGGTGACATAGGTATATGTATGGGCATATACCTAATCAATACTGGATGTTACTTTTTGATTGTATCTTCTTGTGGTTTATTCTTTGTGGATTTCAGGAGACCTTCGGGGGGTCTCGGGGTCCCTACTGAGTATCTTATACTCACCCCTGCACGGGCTATGCCCGCACTTCGTTGTGTTGGTTGCAGACGACGGACAACGCTGACTGCGGTTGAGGCTTACGGAGTAGGTCGGTACCCGGAGGAGGACCACTGAGCGGGACGTGCTCGGAGCGGACAGTTGGACCCGAGGAGTTGTGGAGCGATCTGTACCTACCCTTCAGGTAGAATCCGTGGTGGACGATCCAAGAGCTGAGCCATCTGTACCTACCCTTCAGGTAGGAATCGAGGAGAACGTCCCAGGAGCCGCTTGTACTTTCAGTTGCTGTTTTCCCTTTCGAGTTGTACTTTACCTTACAGTTGGGCTTGTATTTCCGGCCCCTTTACTTCAGCACAGTTGTTCTAGTTTTGTGTACTGCTTTACTTCCGCTTGTTACTCTGAGGTGCTAGTTTACTTTATTAAGGCAATGCCTTCCCTTTTTACTGGGATTTTACGCCTTGGTGCTAGTCGCCAGCCCCTGGCCTATGGAAGGCGGTCTTGGGGTAGTCACGGCACGGGCCCCGAGGGCGGGTCGTGACAGCCAAACCAGGGAAGCTCCACACCTCCGTCACGCTCCGAGGTGGCTCCAACTCTAACACAACCTCCCCCTTGGCTGGGTCTACAGATAGACCATCTTATGAGATGAAATGTCATAGAAAGTGGACCTCCTAAATTTAGAACTGATACTTTGAGAGCTTCCCATAATTCTGGTGCTCCCAAAGTACGTCTAGAACCGTCCGCAGGTGTCTCAAGTGCTCCTCCTCTGACGCCGAGTACCCAAGGATGTCGTCGATGAAGACCACTTCAAACTAGTCCAAGAATGGCTAGAAGATTCATTTCATCAGTCTCATGAACAGTGTGGGGGTGTTCGTCATGCCGAAAGGCATCACCAAGAAATCATAGTGATTGTAGGGAATCTGAAAGCCGTATTTGGTATATCATCATCCCATACTCAGAACTAGTGATAACCTGATCAAAGGTCAACCTTCGAGAACCACCATGCCCCACTTAGCTGATCAAAAAGTTCATCAATTCTTTACAGTGGATACTTATTCTTCACTTTCACCTGGTTCAGGCACCGGTAATCCACACACATCCTCATTCTCTCATCCACATTCTTGTAAAACAAGATTGGGGACACCCAAGGCGAAACACTGGGTCTCACAGAAAACATGCTCTGCAAATCTTCCAACTGCACCCTCAACTTGCGAAGCTCTGCGGGAGCCATCCGATATGCGGATGGAGAAATCGATTCCATCCCAGGGTGTAAGTCAATTCAGAAGTCGATTTCCTGACGTGGAGGTAATCATGGAACATCTTCAAGAAAGAGGTTCTTGTACTCCGCCACTACAGCTAGGTACTGAGAGCTCACAATATCCTTTGGTCTGATGGTAAGGCTATCCATATCATGGGTGATCGACTGCACCGTTCTATGCATGAGCCCATTCTATGCTGCCTGGGTCTCCTTTTCTCAGAAAAAGGAAAACCTCGTTCCATCACAGCGGAAACTCTGCTCTCTTCGCCTAAAACAGTCAATCTGGGCATGGACCAAAGATAACCAATCCATACCGAGAATGATTTCATAAGGCCTCTACCCTACCACCATGAGGTTACAACAGAAAATATTTCCTCTAATGTTAATATCACACTATTACCAAAGGTGTGTGATCATCGATTCTCCTCCCATTGGTGTCTCCAAGTGTAAAGATCGAGTCACCGGATCTACTGGAATCTCAAGGTTTCACAAAAAACATTTTGCGGCAAAGGAATGACTGGAACATGTGTCTATAAGTATGGAAACTAAGGTAGAAAAGACACATATCTTACCTCGTATGATCCCTGTAGTCCCTAGGTCGTATGCCTCAACCTCATGCAGATGTCCCCACCCTTATCCCCCAGCTCCCTGATCCTGGTGCAGACCTCCTTGGGGTGGTGCTGGAAGTAGATCAAAGGGCATGCCACCACCTGCAGCTCTCCTTGCTCCTCTGCCACATCCGCCGCATAGCGGGTCTATCTGCTCCACTCTCTGCCTCTGCCTCAGTTGTCCATCCAGCGTTTCCATGTCAGCATCTCGATAGGTCGGACAATCTCTAGCGAGTTGTCCCCTACAGTCACCTGCATAGCACCGCTTCTCCCAAGGTTGACTGGATCCAGCCTGAGAGCCCTGAACTGTCTATCCCCTATCCTGGGTCCTCCTCTGGCATCCCACACGTCCTAATCCTTACGTCTGACTTCAGCTCCTTGCTGCTGATGTAACATCCCAGGTAAATAAATAATATGACATTTTCATATTTATTAATATTTGTGGATAAAATGTTCATATTTCATTAAAGGGAATGCTATTTTCGATGGCATACCCAATACACAACAATGAGTTTCTTTGAAATCTTACATTGCACACTAATAATATAATAATATTATTTGAAATGGTAGTTAAAAACTAGACTTTGTAATTGCGGGACTAAACATAAATAACTAAAAATGATTATATATGTTTGTTAAATATTTTAACAATCACCCAATAAATGATAGATGCTTAAAATGAGGATGAATCCAATTTTAGGCATAAATACTCTAATATTCACTAAAAGGTCTATTTATCGCCTTTTGATTTAAAACCATCATTAAAAATAGTTTTGGTCACCCATATAAATTATTTTTCACCAAATAAAATCCTTCTTTATAATCGTGACATCCAAATTTACTTTGCGTATGTTTTTGTTATTTTTTCGATAAAGTTCAATATTTAATGAATAGTAAGAAATGTTGTTATTTAATTCAAAACAACCTTTTAATCTAAATTATTTACATGGATAGATTATCTTTTTAATTGGTTTTACAGTGTAACTAGATTATATTTTTACCATTTAATCAAATGGTGGCCATTTTGATTAATTTCTGTTTGAAATTAGACATAAACAATTGTCAATATTTTGATATATATTGTTTCTTAAAAACATGATAATTTATTTGACAATGGGAATTAATTATAAAATTAATTAATGAAACTTATAGGTTATGAATTTTTTAAAATAAAAATCATTTATGAATTCAGAATATCAAATATATCTTAGGGTAAATGTTTGGTATTTTTCTAAAAAACTTATTTTTTTGATGAATAGTGAAACCACTAAGTGGTCGTTAAAAAACTAAATTTTTCGTTAAACGAAAAAGTATCGCTTCTGTGAATTGAATTTACAAAATATGACATACATGGTTTTCATTAGTAAGTAAAATGTGGTTCAATGTGATGAAAATAATTTTTGGTGAATAGTAATTTTTAGGCTTTATTAATCGTGATTAAAGGTAATTAGTGTAATTTAAGGTAATATAATGTTAAAATAATATGAAATTACCTTTACAATTGTCCTACCCTTATTGGTTGAGTCATGGCCAACCCTGAAAATCCATGGGTCAATTTTTGGGACCCCATGGAGCCACTTGGGTAAGATAATGACATTAATACCTTTTATTTAAAGTAAAAATATAAATGTCACAATCATGTATTGTTTTACTAAAACAATTTATACAACAGGTTATAAATGTTATATTTTCAACTATAAATAATCATTAGGAAGCTAAAAATATTTCCTAAAACATGGTAATTGTTTAATAACTTTTAGGAATAAAATAAATAAAATTATTTATGACACAATGATGATGTAGTGTTTACGTTATTAATGAATGGTTTAAATAAATAAGAAGAAAATGATTAAAATAATATAAAGAAACTGTCCAATTATTATTCAATTATTTTTTTTCTAACATGGGACACAATATCATAATGTTTAATGATTTTGGAAACTTTAGAAACCGAAAAGCAATATATAATAAAATAATAGTTTCATTCTTTCCAAAAGATCCCCTCCTCTCCCTTATAAAAAGACCCCACTTCCTACCAATCTCTCGTACTTCTCAAGCCATTTGGATCTTAAAAACCCTACTAAAATAAGCTCCCAATATCCCTCTATTCATCCTAGAAGCCTTACCATAAGCATAAAGCGCTTCAAGACACCCTTTTGGTTCAATCTAAGCGGAGTTACCTGATTTAAAGGTAATATCTTCACTTATGTTATTTTGTTTTATATTGTTTCTCCAACCCCCTGAAATCTTTTTATTCATTCATTTTGTAACAACAATAGTATATTAAATATAATAGTATGTAGTTATGAGATTTATTAGAGATACACTTACACACACCTCTATCTATTGGGTAAATACCATACTATTTTTGTGGATGGCGAATTACTGCCTCACAAAATGATGATTGTTCAATCTTCTCCTACCACCTCTCATGAGGGCCATTATGATGGAACTATATTTATATATGATATATATTATATTTATGTACTCTTTATTCTACTGTATGTTATATTTATAACATACCATTTTTCTTTTCATGTTTTTCAAATGCGATATTTTCATTTAAGGAAGTGTGGACTACTGCCCCATCAAGTGATATGACTCGTTCATTCAATACATGGAATGTATAAAGAATGAAATTAATGAACTTATATGACCTATATAAAATATATATTAAACTAGAATTATAATATATATATATATATATATATATATCTCATTTAGGTTTAATTCCATTAATATGACAAAAAATAAAATAAAATAGTGTTCATGCGTACGTACGGCCTACCGTCTCCATTAATGGTGCATTTCATTTTTTTCCAAATGTTATGTAATAGTATAAAATGAATATATACTGGATATATATGATATTTAAATCAATAATACTATAATAGAGATGATTTAATTATAACTACATGGACAATTCTTCTCAAACATGTTCATTTATTTGACTCATGTACCGAACATCGACAAAATGTGTAATATGAACTCACATAATTAACTAATTATTAAAAAATTATAATATTTGATATGAACTGAATTATAAAAATTAAAGTAGTTTCTAAATCAATTATAAATTGACCAAAGTTTATTATTCAATAATATAAATAAACGTACAAGACAAGTTGGACTTGAGGTAAGGCATCCTACCTCACTATTTCTTTTTATGTACTATTTTTTATGTCATTTCTTTTAAGATCCTATTTATTATGTAGGGGGTCTTCTTTTTTATTCATCTTACTGTAATTTTTATGTTAATATGATGAGAGACCATATTTTATCTCATCAATCCATATTTTTTTTGGAAGTTTTAAGTGGCGTCGTTAGGTTGCCAAAATTTCGTTAGAGATTTCTTATCTCACTTTTAATTACTTGAGATTTCAATTCTTAGCCACTTATTTATTTCATGTGTTGTATTGTGTACTGCCCTTTAATATACAATATCATGATTCTATTTATATTCATGTTATTATGTGATTCATTTGGTGTTTATTATCTTTTGGTCATATGAATCGATTGATCACAACGAGGTAAGGGGTTTTTATCTCACATTGTGTTCCTGTGAGATTCGTGCTACATTTTCCCCAATTTCCTTTTGTGCGGTGTATATACTATGCATGATTGTTTTATTTTTTTAATATAAATTAATTTATTGGTATTTACATCTTCATTGAATGAGCATTCTTTAATGGGGTGTATGTTTCGAAAGTTACCAAAATCTGTAAGGAAACCTTTCACCCTCCTCTTTTTAAAAAACTAATTTTGTTATGTCTTTTAATTTACATCTTATTATGTTGGGATATGTTATTATATATCCTTATTGATGTAAATTTTATGTCTTAGTGTTGAGATACCATTTTCTCTCTCATCAACTCATTTTCTTGAATTTTAGTGTGACGTCGTTAGGCTGTCGAATTTTTGCAAGGGAACTTCTTAACTCAATTTAAATTGTTTGGGTTAAAATTGTACTCCTTGAATATTTTATTCTTTGAATATGTATGAATGAATCTGATTATTTTACACTTAATATCCACTTATATTAGGTGTATTTATATTGGACACACATAATTATGTAATTGATTTATCCTAAATCTAAGGATACCATATTTGTATGGGACTTCGTCTCAATATCTTTTCATTGAGGTACATTTTGTTTTATACCCATCTTTATTTTATAGGGTGTATAAAAACCTTTTACTTTTACTTTTATTAAAAAGGAATATTTTCTCTACGAAGCGTTTTACTAAACGAAAAAAATTATGTTTCTTTTTAATGTACACGGTGACAACGACCTTTCCGCCACTCCGAGTATTATTTGATCTTTGGCTTCCTTAACTAGCCGTATTGTTTTTAAAGGCAAAATAAATAGCATATACGCTTTTATATATTTTGGTATTGAAAATGGTTTTGATAATGTTTTGATTATATCAATGTGTTTTATTGATATCTTGTGATTAAAATGTGGAAATGTTATGTTTCCTTTATGCATGTTTTATGTGATAAGATTATGTTATGGTTCTTGAGAATTGATTATTACGATTAGTGGTTCCATGATAAACTAAATTCCGGTGAGCCCTAGATAGCTCTCCAATACATTGGGTAATGCGGAGGAGTTAAACGCTATGGTTTCTTCGAATAGATTTATGGAATATACTGTGATGGGTATTCCAAACCTGACCATAAGGGTTTCTCCCTATGTAAGAATGTTATGAATGCCTCAAGTTACCTTCATGTATTATGATTTCTATGAGTTATTCATAAATCTTATGATTTCATGAGGTAGGTTAAAGTGCATATGTTTTATGAGTAAAGTATGATTTCATTGATTCTTATGTAAACATGGACTAATGTTTTCTTTTCGTATTTGTATATCCCATACTGAGATTTTTATGCTCATCCCATGTTTTTGAAATGTTTTCCACGTGACATAAAGATGAATAGGGTCAAGGTTGGGATCATGGGAAGACATGATATCTAAAACATGGAACTAGACATGTTTCTTTTTAATATATTTTATTTTACGACAAAATGGAAACTCAGTAGAAGTGTCTACTTTGTAATCTTTTGAGATGTAATAGTTATGTCCTAATTCTCTAAATCTCTAATCCTGAAAAGATCCTCAATATGAATTATTCATTTAATTCAATATTATGTAATGTTTTAAGGTTGGGGCCCTATATTTGGTATCAAAGGTCGGTTTAGATAACTTTAGAGGTTAGAGTGTTGTTTAAGCTTAAGTGAAAAGTTGTGTCTAACCACAATGGTTAGTATATTAGATAGAGTCATTGTTATTTTTGAAAGTTGGATTAAGTTTGAGATAAATTGAAAAATTATATCATAGTGTTTATCTTCCTCATTAGTACATGATGATTTTGTTGATATACTCACGAAAACATTTTTGGTTTTAATAAATGGATGGATCTAGCAGGCACCATAGTGACCATGGGTTTGAAGGAAACGGTGGTGGTTCTCTAATTAAGAGACTGGATGAAATGGGGGATTCTGTAATGCCCCAACCCCAATTACCCAGAGTCGGTGCATTATTACATAACATTGGCAAGATCAGAAATGATCAAGTCCCGAAGGACAGATTAGTTTAGTAGCCTTGGAATCACTAGATACATTCATAAAGTTTACATTACATAATAAAGTGAAATCTACTACAATAATATATTGTCTTCATATCCTGTCATACTATCCCTATAGGTCATTCCTAAATTACACCTTCACAAACTGGGAAAAGTAAAACATTGAAAGGGGTGAGCTGAGATGCTCATTAAGGATAACAATATAGTGGAAACTTTCATAAATAAGAATAAACATTTAAGACAATGTACAACTAAAACAAAAGCTTTTTAAATTGAAGTTAAGCATATTATGGAAATGATAAAATGAAATAATTCCATTTAATTATTCACATGAATATTATACTAGTTGAATAATCACATTAAATATCTATAACCACTTTCATAATGATGGAATGCATAACGCCAGACTATCATAACCACATAGTCAAGGCCTCATGCCAAGAATACAGAAAATATTTTGTCAAGGCCTTATTCCAAGACACTAGTATGTCTCATGAGACCTACTGATGCATCAAGGAGCTATATCGGGCTCCACCCGTCACATATTAAGTCCAATTCATTCCTCATAAGAACTGGTTTAAACATAACATAAAATTTCTTATTAAAACTATCATACGAAATGTCAATAATTTTTCCATAATCCATGAATGGTATTAAAATAACACATCCAAATTCAAACATATCACAAAACCTTCAATACAATATGGACGTTTTGTATCATAATAAATCAAATTCAAATAATCTTAAAATCCATCAATGGATGTCGACATAGATGAAATCAAAACTATTTGAGAGAAATATCTCTTTTTTTAATCATTTAAAAGTCACATAATTATAAAATAAAAAATTTAATTTGAAAATATTTTTATAATATTGTAAGGGAAGCTTCTAGGATTTTATAATGGTGGAAAATAGCTGCACCTGCCGTATAAGCTAAAAAAAGACATTCTTACATTAATTCTGTCGAAAAGGTTAAAAGGAAATTGTTGGGAAAACAATAGAAAGATTCATTTTTAAACATCTTATAAAAAGTAAAAAAGGATATAAATTACTTTGAACCATATTCTGTAAAATAGTATGAATGTTTTGGGAAACATTTTTAAGAATCATGGATGTGGATGATAAAGTGGTCCCAGTAGATAATTACATATAAAAAACCACTGATAATGAAGAGATTGTGAAATAAACCATTACCTTGTACTTTTACTTTGGTCAAGGGTAGGTTATCTTCTTGTATAATGGTGAAAGTACGTTTATTAAATTATAAAAAAATCATTTAAATTAATATGATATCATATATGATCTTTTAACATTGTTTTGTTAATAATATCATAGTATTATCGTTGATTCGGGAGTAAACTTACTCATTTACTTTTGTATGTTTTGTTACATAAGCCGTTTTTGTTTTGGATAGGTTTTATATTATTAATATACAAAATGATATGACATACTTAAACATTATTTTTAATCATTAAATGATAATTAGTCTTGATTGGATATGATGGGGAATGAATCTCATCGCGTTCATGGAGACGGTAGTCCGTACGTACGCACAAGAGACAATATCATTTTTTTGAAATTAAAATAATAAATAAATGGATAGTATATCATATATAAATAATCATTATATTGTTATATTTATTATTTACATGAATTACACATCATTATTATACCCATCCAAATAATAATGTTTGGAATTACAATTACAACACGACGTAGAGACGGTAAGCCCTACGTACGCACGTATGGTGACATGTTATTCAAAGGATGGGTAGAATACTGAATATGGTTGTACCATATTTATAATAACATTATAGTATATATAAGATATTGGAGATATTATTTTAGAATGGGAATAACAAAGAAGGAAGAAGTTGAAGAAGAAAGGATCTTGAAAGAGGGTGGTGGAAACATTACCTCTTCTTAAGGTTCTTCCTTTTGATTTTATCAAAATGGCTCTTTAGGTTGGATTTGTAATCAAAATAATGCCTATAGGTTGAAGTGAGGGAATTTAATAGGATATTTGGGCAGGGTTTGTCCGGAAAAAAGGCTTTGAAGTTATGAATTTGAGAGAAGGGGGAGTTTCCTTTTATAAGAGGGGTGAAGGGAACCTTAGGAAAAGCTATAAATATTATTTTATAATAAATTCATATTCGATATATAATGGCTCCAAAGTGGATTAATTAAATTTTAAAGTGGGGATAGGTCGAAAAACACTCAACCAATAGGTTTTATACAGGTTTCGTTCATTATATTAACCTTATCTTTTAGTTTTAACTCATAGTTAATTAGTTTGACATTTACCATGTCACTCTGTATTTTTATATTATATAGTTAATAAAAATACTATATACATCCAAGAGACCCCCCAAATGGTCCATTAATAATACACCTATCAAGATATAATTCCTTTTTACGATCCGAGGATTTGTAGGAATAGAATATAAATTAATAATATAATACTTTTTTAAAAAACTATTTTTTTTTTCAATTTTGACACTATTGGGTATTTTGTTTTTGATAATTTGATAACAGAATTATTACTTCTAACAAAATTTATATAACCAATCCTAATATGTCATTTTAAAATATAAATTTAGTGGAATTCATAAAAATGGTCTAATTACATTTATTCTGTTATTTATATTATCAATTATTTTAATATTTCATTAATTAGGTAATTACTGCATCACCATTGTGTCATAAATAAATTATATTATTTAAAGTCTAAAAATTATAAATAAAATACCATTATATGGGAAATATTTTAATATTTCTAATTAATATTTATAAATGAATTTATATTATTAATAATCCTAAATTAAAAATGTATTAGATATTAAACTTTGATTTTAACTCTTTTAACTCTTCATTGAATTAAATAATAATAAATACCCTAATATAATTCAAGTGTACCTAAATGATAATATTTTATTCATAAGGTTGTTTTTGGTCGAGATACCCTTGTACAATAGAACTAGGATATGTTTTAGGGTAATATTAATATCATTTTTACCCCTAATTACCCAATTTACTTTTAACTGTGGTAAATAAAAGTAAAAAATTACTATTCAACAAAAATTATTTTCATCTCATTGAACAACATTTTACTCCATGATATTAACCATGTCTCTCGGATTTTCGAAATTCCACTCACAGAAGAAGAGAAATTAAGTTTTATGTGATATTCCAAATTCTTCTAGGAGGTGGGTAAAAGACGGTGAAAAGTTCCATTATTTTTTTTATATCTAAAATTATTATAAACTAACTCCAATGAATTTCATATAACATACATAGCTATTATGTATCTATTTTGAACTTAATTAAAATCAAATAAAATAAATAATTATTTAAATAAAAATTCAGTTTTAAACTATAACTCAGTGTTTTTTCATTATTCATCAAAAATTGAATGTTTTCAGAAAAATAAAAAAAATTCACCCTAAGATAATTCCGATATTCCAAATCCAAAAATGAAGTCCATTTTGAATGGAAAAATTTATAAAATATCAAAAATTTCGTATTACTATTCATAACAGCTAGTTTGATTGGTTGTGGTGTGTGTTAGAACTCGAAGTTGCGTACAACACACGCTACTTTATTATTCAAAGAGAAGCGTACTGTGGAAGATTGGGGTGTTACATTCTCCCCTCATTCAAATAATTTTTCCTCAAAATTTCTAGAATACTACTGCGTGAAAAGACTTGGGTGGTTTTTTGTCATGAGTTCCTCGGGTTCTCACGTTTCCTCTTCCATCTTATGGTTTCTCCATAGAACTTTTACCAGACAAGTCGTCCGGTATCTCAACACTTGTTCTCTCATATCAAGAATCTTGACAAGCTCTTCACAATAAGACAGATTGGGTTCCAGTTCAAATTCCTCATAGGTGAGTACATGTGTTGGGTCAGGCATGTATTTTCGCAACAGTGATACGTAGAACACATCGTGAACTTTGGAGAGACTTGGCGGCATTGCCAATCGGTAAGCTACAAACCCAATTCGTTCTTGAATTTCGAATGGTCCGATGTACCTGGGACTAAATTTATCCTTCTTACCAAAACGTATAACTCCCTTCTATAAGGATACCTTCAAAGAAACATGATCTCCTACTAGAAATTCCAAATCCTTCTTTCGGTTATCGGCATAGCTCTTCTGCCTACATTGAGCTACTTTAATGTTGTTTTGTATTACCTTCAACTTTTCCATCATTTCCTCCACCAGTTTTGGGCCTATGAATTTTCTCTCACCAACGTCATCCCAACAGGTTGGTGGGCGACATCTCTTTCCGTATAACGCTTCATATGGTACCCTCGGAATACTTGAATGGAAGCTATTGTTATAAGAAAAATCCACTAGAGGTAAATATTGATCACACATACACTGAAAGTCTAGTGAGCATGATCTCAACATGTCTTCTAAGGTTTAAATATTCCGTTCTGATTTTCCATCAGTTTGGGGGTGGTAGGCAGTGCTCAAACGATGTTCCGCATCAAAGGCCTTCTGAAGACTTTTCTAGAATCTTGAGGTGAAACGGGGATCACGATTAGAAACAGTGGATAGGGGTACTCCATGAAGTCTCACAAATTCATTAATATATAGTCTTTATAGACGTTCCACTGGTAGATCTTCTCTTATATCAAGAAAAATGTGCTGAATTGGTAAGACAATCAACAATAACCGTTATTTAGTCGGTCCTTATATGAGTCTCTAGTAGCCCCATGACAAAGTCCATCGTAATATTGACCCATTTCCACTTTGGTATGGGAAGAGGTTGCATGACTCCTCCAGGCTGTTGCCTTCTAGCATTCACTTGTTGACAAACCATACATCTTGACACAAAATCATAAATCTCCCTCTTCATGTTTTCCCACCAAAAATGTTCCATCAAATCTCTATACATTTTGGTGCTCCCAGGGTGTATAGAGAAATTGGAGCTATGAGAATCATATAACAATTCCCTTTTTAGATCAAGTATATCGGGAACACAAATTCTCTTCCCAAAATTTAAAATTCCTTTTTTATACACAAAGTCTCTCAGTCTCCCATCATTCAAAGCATTAATATTGTTTTGAAATTCTTCATCATCGGTATGATAATTCTTAATCCTTTCTAGGAATGATGGTTTGGAAACCATTTGGAAAATAATTGATGTTTCACCTTCCATGGTTATTCCCATGTCCATCTTAACTAGATCCATGAAAATTGGATCCATTTTAATTCTCATATTGTTCAAAACTCCATGTTATTTTCTGCTCAAATCATCTTCCACATTATTTTCCTTCCCCGGGTGGTAGTGTATCATGAAATCATAATCCTTTAGTAATTCAAGGCATCTCCTTTACCTCATGATGAGTTATTTTTGTGAGAAAATATAGTTCAAACTCTTGTGATCAGTATAAATCTCACATTTTTCACCATAGAGTTAGTGTCTCCATATCTTAAAATAAAGGATCACAGATGCTAACACGAGATCATGAGTAGGATAGTTTTGCTCATTAATTTTCAACTATCATGATGCATAGCAAGAACCCTATCATTCTGCATAAGGACACAACCAAGTCCTTTCTTCGATGCATCACTATAAATAACGAACCCATCATTCCCCAATGGTAGAGTCAATATAGGAGCATTGACTAATCCTCTCTTCAGTTATTCAAAAAATTCTTCACACTCTTTTGTCCAAAAAAAATAACCCCTTTATGTGTGAGCTTTGTTAATGGATTAGCCAACTGGGAAATATTCTGGACAAAATGTTGAAGATAACCTACTAAAACAATAAAACTGCATACCTCAGTTATACTCGTCGGTTTAGGACATTCTTGGATTTCCTTGGTCTTAGATGGATCAATAGAGATTCCATGTTTAGAGAAAATATGGCCAAGAAAATAAATCTCTTAAAGCCATAATTCACACTTGCTAAACATCCCATATAATTCATGTCTTCTCAGAGTCTTCAGGATAATGCGCAAGTGATCTTCATGATATTCGTAGATTTTGGAATATACCAAGATATCATCAATAAATACCACTACAAAATCATCAAGACATTCCTTGAAAGCTCTAGTCATTAGATCCATGAATATAGAGGGTGCATTAGTCAATCCAAAAGGCATTACTGTGAACTTGTAATGCTCGTACCTGGTTCAAAATGCTGTCCTCAGAATGTCATCCTTCTTCACACACAACTGATGATATCCAGATCGAAGGTCAATATTTGAAAATTATTGATCTCCATGAAGTTGGTCAAATAAATCATCGATGCGAGGTAGGGGATACCTGTTCAATATCATTATAGCATTGATCTCCCTACAGTCGATACATAACCTCATAGATCCGTCTTTATTTTTAACAAAAAGAACAGGGGATCCCCATGGAGAAACACTAAGGAGAATAAATCCTTTATTACTCAATTCCTCTACTTGTTTATTTAGTTCAACTAATTCCACAGTGTCCATTCTATAAGGGGTCTTCGATATAGGCCTTGATCCAAGAATTAAATAAATGGAAAACTCAATGTCTCGTTCTAGAGGATGTCCAGGTAAATCTTCCGGAAACACATTTACATATTCTTTCACAATAGGTACGTACTCTATTTGATCATTCCTTTATTCACCCACAATAATTTCATTCTCTTCCTCCCCAACAATTGAAATTAGTTGAGCTACTGGTGGTGGATCTGGGTAAGAATTTGGTGGTGATGATTCTTCTCTAAATATAAGGTGTTCCTTATCATCATCATGAAAAATAGTAACCTCCATCTTCTTACAATAAATATTTGTATCATGGCCAGAATGACAATCCATACCAAGGATTATATCAAATTCAATCATAGGTATGGCGATGAGATCTGCATATAAAGAACATATATGTGCTCTAATGGGGACTGATTCACAAAACATTGTTTCAATGATACTTCCATTAAGAGTTTTAACTGAAACCTCCCTTGTTAAATCACATTGTAAATATCTAATTTTCAGACGAAACTGGGAAGATATGAAACAATGCAATGATCCAGAATCAAATAATGCATTTTATAAATTTGAAGAAACCATTAAATTACCTGCCACCACATCTTTCGGAGCATCTACCTCAGTAGTAGTGATAGCATAAGATTGGCCTTGATCTCTTGGAATTTTCTGAGGTATGTTACCCTGACGCTTAGGAAATTCATTTGCATAATGTCCCATCTCCCTGCATTTGTAGCATTGAACATCAGTATCTTAATTATTCCCCTTGCAATCATGATCTTGGTGGCATTTTTCACCACACTTGTAATAGACATCCATTCCTTTTAAGAATATACCGGGGTGTTTATTCCCACATTTACTATAGGTTGGATATTCATCTTTTCCATTCTTCCCCTTCTTTCCATTCCCAGAGTGATCAGTAGATCACTTCTTCTCCTACTTTGCTTTAAAGTTATTTGATATAGATAATTCCTTTTCTATCTTGATAGCTCATGAGACAATATATCTATACAACGAGAAGGTTTGCGAGAATAATGCTCGATGAAGAAACAGTTTTAACCCATCAAAGAAATGATAAATCTTACATCCTGGGTTATGTATATAATCTGCAGAATACCTTTGTAACCTTGTAAAGTTAGCCTCATACTTTGCGACATTCTCATCCTCCTTTTGTCTCAGACTCAGAAATTGTCTATCCATATCTGCTCGATGGTCACGAGGAAAGTATTTTTCTAAAAACAGATATTTTAACTCCCTCCATTCCATATTTGATACTTCATCATATTCCTTCCTGTGTTGAATCAATGACCACTATTTATCAGCATCTCTAGTGAGGCGGTAAATTGCCATGATAATGTTTTCCCTTTCACTACTCCCCAAGGCATGGAATATTTTCTCTAAAACATTTATCCATTTCTCAAATACTAAGGTATTTGTATTCCCATTGAATGTCGGTGGTTTTTGCCTCATGAATTGATCTAACATTGATCCTCCATGCTGCGGATCAGTGTCCTCCAGACGGGTAAGGTTATTACTCATAACCTGAGTGAGTTGTCCCAGTATGGTGATCAGCTGATCAGCACCAGTTTCATCACCAACACCACTATAATTATCTTGAGCAGGAGGGAAATCCCTACATGGAGTGTGTGCATTGATACGATTTCAATTTCTTCCACTAGGTGCCATTTCTAAACTATGGCATAAACTAGATCAGTTTATGAATCAAAATACATATTTCCATACTTGTAAAAAACTTAACATAAATAGAATTATTTGGGGATATAATACATAATCATAAAAATGTTTTCTTTGAGGATGTATATACTCATAATCCCTTCATAATAGTTTGTAATAAAAATGATAATTATCCTAAGAATATTCCCTAGGAGTGTCGTAACCAAGAGTGCAGCAAGACTTGTTGTCGTGCACCAATTCCCATTCGAGTCTAGCTCAAAGCACTATTTTCAGGTTTTACCCCTAGGTACATCTGTGCCAGAGCCGCCTCTACCCGCTCATATCTAGACATGGATGTATTTCTCAGAAAACTCACAAAATTTCTACAATACCAAAATTCTAGGAATTTCTTCTATACTAATCCTCAAGGTCCATTTTATGTCTTTGTACTCTAATCAGGGTTTATCTAAATCTAGTTTCCAAGGTTTGTACTAATCTTCCTCTGATACCAACTGTATTGGCCCGACCCCAGTTACCCCGAGTCGGTGAAATATTTCATAACATTGGCATGATCAAGAATTATCATGTCCCGAGGGACCGATTAGTTTAGTAGCCTTGGAATAAATAGATACATTCATAAAGTTTACATTACATCATAAAGTTAAAACTACTACTAAAACATCTTGTCATCATATCCCCTCATACTATCCCTCTAGTTCATTCATAAATTACTCCTTCACATCCTGTGAAAAGTAAAACATTGAAAGGGGTGAGCTCAGATGCTCCGTAAGGAAAACCATATAGCAGAAAATTTCATAAATAAGCATAAACAATTAAGGCAATGTGTAACTAAAACAAAATCCTTTTAAAATTGAACTTCAGCATAATATGGCAATGATAAAATGAAATAATTTCGTTTACTTATTCACATGGATATTCTACTAGTCGAATAATCACATGCAATATCAATAACCACTTTCATAATGATGGAATGCATAATGGCAGGCTATCATAACCACATAGTCAAGGCCTCGTGCCAAGACTACAAATAAGATTTTGTCAAGGCTTTGTGCAAAGACCCTAGTTTGTCTCATGAGACATACCGATGCATTATGGAGCTATAGCAGGATCCACCCATCACATATTAAGTCCAATTCATTCCTCATATGAACAGGTTTAAACATAACATAAACATTTGTATTAAAACTAGCATACGAAATGTCAATACTTTTTCCATAAACCATGAAGGGTGTAGAAATAAAACACCCATATTCAAAAAAATCAGAAAACCTTCAATACAATATGGAATTTTTGTATCATAATAAATCAACTTCAAAAAAGCTTAAAATCCATCAAAGGATGTTGACATAGATGAAATCAAAACTATTTGAGAGAAATATCTCTTTTTTTAATCATTTAAAAGTCACATAATTATAAAATAAAAAATTTACTTTGAAAATATTCTTATATGCTTGTAAGGGAATCATGTACGATTTTATAATAGTGGAAGATATCCACACCCGCCGTATAAGTAAAAAAAGACATTCTTACCTTAATTCTGTCGAAAAGGTTAAAAAGGACCTTGTTTGGAAAACGACAGAAATATTCCTTTATAAAATTCTTATAAAAATTCAAAAAGGGTATAAATTACTTTAACCAATATTATGTAAAATAGTAAGAATTTTTTGAAAATCATTTTTATGAAACAAGGATGTGGATGATAAAGAGGTCCCAGTAGATAAATATGTATAAACAACCTCAGATAATAAAGAGATTTGGAAAAAAACACATACCTTGTACTTTTCCTTGGTTGAGGGTAGGTTAAACTACTGTTTAATGGTGAAATAATTGTTATTAAATTACACACGAATCATTTAAATTAATAGGATATCATATATGATCTTTTAACATTTCTTTGTTAATAATATCATAGTATTATCATTGTTTCGGGTGTTAACATACTCGTTTTCTTTAATATGTTTTGTTACATAACCCGTTTTTTATGGATCGGTTGTATGTTATTCATATCCATAATTATATAAAGTCCTAGAACATTATTTTTAATCATTAAATGAGAATTAGTCTTAATGGATACGATGGAGAATGAATCTCATCGCGTTCGTGGAGACGGTAGTCCGTATGTATGCACGAGCGACAATATCATTCTTTTGATATTAAAATAATATATAATTGGATATTATATCATATATAAAGAATCATTATCATATTATATTTATTATTTACATGAATTACACATCATTATTATACCCATACAAATAATTATGTTTTCAATAACAATTACACCACGACATGGAGACGGTAAGCCGTACGTACGCATGTATGGTGAAATGTCCTTAAAAGGATCGATAGAATTCTGAATATGGTTGTACCATATTTATAATAACATCAAAGTATATAGAATATTCTGGAGTTATTATTTTATAATGGAAATAACAAAGAAAGAAAAAGTTGAAGAAGAAAGGAACATGAAAGAGGGTGGTGAAAACAGTAACTCTTATTCGGGTTCATCCTTTTGATTTGATCAAAAGGGCTCCGTAGGTTGGTTTTCTGATCAAACTAAGGCCTCTAGGTTGAAGTGAGGGAAGTTTAAAGGTTATTTAGGTAGGGTTTGTCCGAACCAAAAGGCTTTGATGGTATTAAATTTAGAGAAGGGGGAGTGCCCATTTATAAGAGGGGTGAGGGGCACCTTAGGAAAATCTAGAAATATTATTTTATAATAAAATCATATTAGGTTCATAATGGCTCCAAAGTGGATTATTTAAATTTTAAGGTGGTTATAGGTTGAAAAACACTCAAAAAATAGGTTTTAGACAGGTTTGGGTCTTTATATTGACCTTATCTTTTAGTTTGAACTCTTTGTTAATTAGTTTGACATTTACCATATCACAATGTATTTTTATATTATATTGTTAAAAAACATACTATATACATCCCAGAGACCCCAATGGGGTCCATTAATAATATAAATATCATTATATTAGTCTTTTTTCTGATCTATAGATTTTTAGGAAAATATTATAAATTTATAACATAATATTTGTTTCAAAAGCACTTTTTTGTCAATTTTGACACTATTGCGTATTTTGTTTTTGATAATTTCCTAAAAGAATTATTATTACAAAAAAATGTATATAACTAATAATAATATTCTATTTTAAACTAGAAATTTATTGTAATTCCTAAAAAGTCTAAAATTACATTTATTTTGATATTTATAATATCAATTATTTAAATATTTCATTAATTTGGAAATTATTTCATCAGCATTGTGTCACAAATAAATTATATTATATAATGTCTAGAAATTATAAATAAACTACGATTATGTAGGAAATCTATTTATCTTTCTAATGAATATTTATAATTTATTTTAATTTATGTATAACCTTATATTAAAAATGTTTTAGTTATTAAACATTGATTTTAACTCTTTTAACTCTTATTTGAATTAAATAATAATAAATTTTCAAATCTAATCCATGTGGACCTAAATGATAATAATTTCTTCCTAAGGTTGTTTTTGGTCGAGATACACTTTTCCAATAGAGTTAGGACATGTTTTAAGGTAATATTAATATCATTTTTACCCTTAATTACCATATTTACCTTTAACCGTGTTAAATAAAAGTAAAAAGTTACTATTCACCAAAAATTATTTTCATATCATTGGACCATATTTTACTCCTTGAAATTAACTAAGTCTCTTATATTTTCAAAATTCAACTCACAGAAGCTGTAAAATTATGTTTTATTTGAATTTCCAAAATCTCCAGGAAGTGGGTAAAAGACGGTGAAACGTTCCATAATGTTTTTATATATCTAAAATTATTCTAAACTAACTCCAATGAATTACATTTAATGTATATAGGTATTATGTATCTATTTTTAACTTAATTAAATTTAAATAAAATAAATAATTATTTAAATAAAAAATCGGTTTTAAACTATAACTCAGTGTTTTTTCCACTATTCATCAAAAATTGAATGTTTTCAGAAACATACCAAAAATTCACCCTAAGTTAATTTTGATATTCCAAATCCAAAAATGAAGTCTATTTTTAAAGATAAAAATTATAAAATATGAAAAAGTGGGTATTACTATTCATAATGGATAGTTTGATTGGTTCTGGTGTGTGTTATAACTCGAAGTTGCATACAATACACGCTACTGTATTATTCAAAGAGAATCGTATAATGGAAGCTTGGGGTGTTACAGATTCAATGAGAAATCTCATGGCTATTCAAAAACAATTATCTAGAGTAATGATTAACCACTTGAACCATCGTGAGTTCTCTAATGTATCAGCTACGAGAGAACCAACTCGATGTGGAAGTTCAGGTAATAATTATAAAGGTTAACATTAGGGTTTATATGATCCTTACTTTTGAGGTAATTATGGGTTACTATATGTTATGATGGAAAATTAAAGGAATGAGATAAACATAAGGTTAAATTATGTTATCGTTATTTTTGAATATTTTAACTCTTTGGGGGAATGTTTTAAGAATTATATTGTTTTGGAAAAAGGACAACACACAGACGGTGTGACAACCCGTCGTGTCAGACGAAGCTGCGCGGATCGAACCCACAACCAAAGTGCGGCTGGTAGTTATCGCCTACCACTGGGCTACGTGAAGTCCCTGGTTAGTTTGATTAATTATTTTTATTTATATGATCTTATGAATCAGTAATAAGTTGATGTTGTGTTATCTATGGAAATGATTAACCTATCATGGAGGATATGTGATTAGGTTAATTACATTTCAATATTAGTCTTTAAGAGTAACTGATGTTATCTGGAGATAAATATTAAGATTTAACTTGGAAGACTATTTTATTAAATCCTTCAGAGATTTGGGTTTCAATCTTAGTTTGGATTATTTTGATGAATTTTATGGATAGATATTTGTTGAATGGTCTTTGATGAACTTTAGATTTTTTTTGACAAATTTTGGAGATTAAGAGTAGTTTTTCTTGTTATAAAATATTATCCTTTTTGGGGTTTATATGATCTTGTACTAACCTTTTTGGTTTTGTGTATTTTCTAAAAACATGGGAAATATATAGTTCTCTTTTTTGGATTAGGTGATTCTCAAGAAGTTGTTTATTGCGCTCTTAATGTGAATAAGTCATCCTAAATACTCTTCTTTTGGAGAAAATATGAGTTTCTGTTAGAAATCTAGTAAAAGATGAAAGTCTACATGACATGTAAGTATGTTTCCTTATGTTTTTGTTAAGCTCATAAAATTTTTTTCAATGAAATGTAACTTAATACAAAAACGTTGTTTGTTAACTTTACCTACTGGGGAATAAAATATTGTTTAACCCATCACATGTTTGTGATTTTCTGGTGGTTAACATTCTCCTAATCATATTTTCTATCACTCTCCATCAGACTTTGATGGTTTGTTTTCTCCTCCATATCCATGTTTTCATGTAATTCTATTATCTGTTGTCTCGGGTGACCTTTGTACTTATCTTTATTTATTTTAATGTTATAGTTTTATTGACTCCTTTTCCGATGTGGGGATTTCAATGAAGTTTCGAAGACCAATTTTAAAATTGCGAGGATGCAATTCCCAAAAGGGGGAAGGATGTAACATCCCAGGTAAATAATGAATATGACATTTTCATATTTTTTAATATTTGTTGATAAAATGTTAATATTACTTTAAAGGGAATTCTATGTTCGATGGCGTACCCAATACGCAACAACGAGTTTCTTTGAAATCTTACGTTGCACACTAATAGTATAATAATATTATTTTAATTGATAGTTAATTACTAGCTTTTGTAATAGAGGGACTGAACAGAACTAACTACAAAATTATTATATATGTTTGTTTGATATTTTAACAATTACCCAATAAATGATAGAGGCTAAAAATGTTGATGAATCAAATTTTAGGCAAAAATACTCTAATATTCACTAAAAGGACTATTTATCTCCTTTTGATAGCGAACCATATTTAAAAATATTTTTGGTCACTCTTAAACATTCTTTTTGACCAAATAAAATCCTTCTTTAGAATTGGGACATCAAAATTTACTTTTTGTATGTTTATGTAATTATTCCGATAAAGTTCAATTTTTAATGAATAGTCAAAAATGTTGTAATTTAATTCAAAACCTCCTTTTAATCTAATTTATTTTTATCGTTAGATTATATTTTTAATTCTCTTAATGTGTAATTCGAATATATTTTTACCATTTAATCAAATGGCAGTCATTTGAATTAATTTCACTTTGAAATTGGACATAAACAATTGTCAATCTTTTGTTTGATGTTGTTTCTTAAAAACATGCTAATTATTTTGACAACGGTAATTAATTATAATATTAATTAATGAAACATATATGATTTTAATTTTTTTAAAATAGACTTCAATTTTTAATTCAGAATATCAATTTTATCTTAGTGTAAATTTTGGTTATTTTTCTGAAAAAGTTCATTTTTTGATGAATAGTGAAACCACTAAGTGGTAGTTAAAAAACTCAATTTTTCATTAAATGATACTTTACAACATATGTGAATTGAATTTCAAAAATCCGACATAAATGGTTGTCATTAGTATTTAATATGTGGTTCAATGTGATGAAAATAATTTTTGTGAATAGTAACTTTTATGTTTTATTAATCGCGATTAAAGGTAATTATTGTATTTTAAGGTAAATATAATGTTAAAATAATATGAAATTACCATTACACTTGTCCTACCCTTATTTGTTGAGTCATGTAAGACCTACATAATACATGTGTCAATTTTTGGGACCCCATGAAGCCACTTGGGTAAGATATTAACTTTAATACCTTTTATTTAATGTAAAAATAAAAATGTCACAAACATGTATTGTTTTACTAAACCAATTTTTACAAGGGGTTATACATGTTATATTTTCAACTATAAATATTAATTAGGAAGATAAATAAAATCCCTACAACATGGTAATTTGTTTATAATATTTATACATCATATAAATAAAATTATTTATGACACAATGATGATGCATTGTTTACATCATTAAAGAATGATTTAAATAAATAAGAAAACAATGGTTAAAATAATATCCAACACATGTAAAATTCTTATTTGATGATTAACTTTCGAACATGGACCACCTTATCTTTTCCTTTAATGAATTTGGGACCTTTAGAAACTGAAAATCATTATATAATAAAATATTAGTTTCACGCTTTCTAAAAGATCCCCTCATCTCCCTTATAAACAGACCCCACTTCCTACCCATCTCTCACACTTCTCAAGCCCTTTCGCTCGTCAAAACTCTACTCAAATAATCTCCCAATATCCCTATATTCATTATATTAACCCTACCTTAGGCAGAAAGCTCTTCATGAAACCCTTTTGGTTCAAACCAAGGGGAGTTACATGATTTAAAGGTAATGTCTTCTCTTATGTTCTTTTGTTTTATATTGCTTCTCCAACCCCCTTAACGCTTTTTATTCCTTTATTTTGTAAAAAAATATGTATATTAAATATACTAGTATGTTTTAATGAGAATTATTCTAGCTACACTTACACACACCTCTATCTAATAGGTAAAGAACATACTGTTTCGGTGGATGGCGAATTACTGCCTCACGAAATGATGATTTTTCAATCTTCTCCTACCACCTCTCATGGTGGCCATTATTATGGAACTATATTTATATATTATATATATTATATCAATTTCCAATATATTATTCTATATTTTATATTTAAAACATTCCTTTAAGCTTTGAATGTTGTGCAAATGCAATAATTTCATTTGAGGATGTGGGGACTACCGCCCCCTCAAGTGATGTGACTCGTTCATGAAATACATGGAATGTATAAAGAATGAAAATAATGAACTTATGTGACCTATATAACATATATATTATACTGTAATTATAATTTATATATCTCTCATTTAGTTTTAATTCAAAAATATGAAAAAGAAATGAAAGTAGCATTCATGGGTACGTACAGCCTACCGTCTCTATGAACGGTGCATTTCATTTTTTATCTCCAAATGTTATGAAATAGTATAAAATGAATATATATGGGATATATATTTTATTTAAATCATTAATAATATTCTGGTTATGATGTAATTATAACTACATGGAAAAGTCTTTTCAAAAAAGTTCATTTTTTTGACTCATGTACCGAACATCGACAAAAACGTCTGATATGAACTCACATAATTAACTAATTATTATAAATTTATAATATGTGATATTAATTGAATAATGATATTTAAATGAGTTCCTAAATCAATTTTAAATTTACAAAAGTTTATTATTTAGGAATATAAATAAATGAACAAGACAAGTCGGACTTGAGGTAAGGGATCATACCTCACTCTTTCTTTTTAAGAGCTCATTTTTATGTCATTTCTTTTAAGATCCTATTTCATATGTTGGGGTATGTTATTTTATATTCCACTTACTGTGCTCTTTTTTTTTCATACGTTGAGAGACCCTATTTTATCTCATCAATCCATTTTTTTAGAAGTTTTAACTGGCGCCGTTAGGCTGCCGAAATTTCATAAAGGATTTCTTATCTGACTTTTAATTTCGTGAGATTTCAATTGTTCACCATTTATTTATTTCGTGTGGTTTTTTTGTACTTACCATTCATATACATTACCATGATTCTATTTATATTCATGATATTATGTGATTAATTTGGTGTTTATTATCTTTTGATCATACGACTCGATTGATCACAACGGGGTAAGGGGTTTTTATCTCACTTTTTGTTCCCGTGAGATTCATGCTACATTTGCAACTGTTTACTTTTTTGCGGTTTATGTATATCCCGTGATTGTATTATTTCTGTAATATAATTTAATTTATGGGTATTTAAATCTTCATTTAATGACCCATCTTTCATGGGTTATATGTTTCAAAAGTTACCCAAATCGGCAAGGGAACCTTTCACCCTCTTCTTTTTAAAAGTATTCTTTTGTTATATCTTTTAATTTACATCTTATTATCTTGGGATATGTTATTATATATCCTTATTGATGTAAATTTTATGTCCAAGTGTTGATATAAAATTTTCTCTCTCATCATCTAATTTTCTGAATTTTAATGTGATGTCGTTAGACTGTCAAATTTTTTCAAGGGAATATCTTAACTCAATTTCAATTCTTTGGGATATACTTGTACTCCTTGACCATGTCATTATCTGAATATGTGTGAATTACTCTGATTTTCTTCCACTTAATATACACTTATATTGGTTGTATTTATATTTTTCACACATAATTATGTAATTGATTTATCCATAATCTAAGGATACCGTCTTTGTATGGGACTTTATATCAATCTCCTTTCATTGTGGTATATTTTTTTTGTACATAACTTTATTTTATATGGTGTATAAACCCCATTAAAGTTTACTTTTATTCAAAAGTATTATTTTCTCTACAAAGCATTTTACTAAATGACAAAAAGTATGTTTCTTTTTAACATACGCAGTGACAACGTCCTTTCCACCACTGCGAGTATTATTTGATCTTTGGATTCCTTAACAAGCTGTAATGTTCTTAATGGGAAAATAAATACCATGTACTATTTTATGTATTTTGGTATTGAAAATTGTTTTGATAATGTTTTGATTATATAAATGTGTTGTATTGATATCTTGTGATTAAAATGTGGAAATGTTATGTTTCCATTAAGCATGTTTTATGTGATATGATTATGTTATGGTTCTTGTGCATTGTTTATTTAGACGGGAGTTTCCTTAATAAACTAGGGGCGGGTGAGCCTGAGATAGTTCTCTAATGCATTGGGTAACAAAAAGGAGTTAAACACTAAGGTTTCTCTGAAGATATTTATGGAATATACTGTGTTTGTTATACCAAACGTAACCATGAGGGTTTCTCCTTATGTAAGAATGTTATGAATGCCTCAAGTTACCTTTACGTGTTATAATTTCTACGAGTTATTCATAAATATTATGATTTCATGAGGTATGTTAATGTTCTTATGTTTTATGAGTAAAGTATGATTTCATTGATTCTTAGGTATACATGGACTAATGTTTTCTTTTCGTATTTTTATATCCCTTACTGATCTTTTTATACTCATCCAATTTTTTTAAATGTTTTCCATAGGAATTAAAGATGAATAGGGTCATGGATGGGATCATGGAAATACATTCAATCTAAAACTTGGAACTAGACATGTTTCTTTTAAAGAGTTTATATTTTATGTAAAAATGGAAACTCAATAGAAGTGTGTACTTTGTAATCTTTTGGGATGTAATAGTTATGTGCTAATTCTATAAAATTCTATACTCGAAAATATACTCAATGTGAGTTATTCATTTAATTCCATATTATGTAATGTTTTAATGCTGGGGCCTTATATCTGCGGTCTCCACACCTGTCTTCCTGCTACTGACTGTTATCAGCTGTCTCTGCTTCACCAAGAAGATATTGATCACCAAAGCCTGCTCGAGCACTCCAGTATAATTCGGAATGCATTGAGACACGAAACTAGCTCGGATGTCTCATCCTATACCCCGCTCAATGGTTCGAGCTCTGAATTACTGATCCCTGACCATATCCATTGAGTACCGAGAGAGGTGGGTGAACCTCGATGAATAGTCAATTACAGTCAAACTGTCATCCTGGAGCTGAAGAAGCTCCTGGATGCATACGTCTCTCAGCGTAACCGAAGAGAACTCTTCCATGGAGAGTCACTCGAACATTGTCCGTGAAAGAGTATCCTCGTCGTGAGTATGTGTAGTTAGACTCCACCATCGTCCCGCAGAACCCAGGAGAAGGCTCGCCCCTAGAATCACCATCTGGTCTGCTGGTGTCCTCACTAGACGGAAAACACTACTCACCGCCACAAGCCAGTCCTCAGCCGCCTGAGGGTCGGCCACACCTTAGAACCTGAGGGGTCTCTATCTCTGGAACTCATAGAGAGTGATCAGACTACTCTCCTCATCGGTCGGTACTGCAGGTACCACAAGATTTTCATCTGGTGGTGGCATAGCAGGTGCACCACCTGGTGGCAATGCCTGGGGAACTCATCCCTATATCGAAGCCTTATCACTAAGGGGCCATCCTCATGATCGTTGTAACACCCTGAGATTTTATGAGAAATATACATTATAATTTCATTGATGTCTTTTGTTGTAGGTTTTACCAAGATTATCTGGTTCTATACACAACACCGTATTAGCTTGTAGTATACGCAAACACTATTCTTAGCTTGTGTTGCATGGAAGATTGAGCATCCCCAATAGTGTGTGTTGTACGCAATATAGAGTTTCACTAAATAATGATATATTATGAACTAGCCATTATGAAGAGTATAAATAACATTTTGAATTTTATAACAACATAATTTATCATACACATATTCTATATAATGGTATGAGAACAGAATAAATTATTCAGGAAAAAATATTATTCTTAAAAAAATGCATTTTTTCCACCTTTTGATGGGACACCAACATTGAATCTAGTTTATTACAAACTTATAAGTTTAATTAGACGAAATAAACTTATTCACTGAAATTAGGATTTGAAAATTTACTTTGGATAATTTTTTTATATTTTTCTGTTAACTTTCATATTTTGATTAATAGTAAAAATACGCTAAATTTTAATTAAAACCCACTTTTTTCATCAAGATAATTTATAGGGTTAAAATATTATATTGAATGTTTTTAATGTACAAATAGAATATAATTTTACCATTAAATACAATTTAAGTAATTATCATTAATTTTACATTGAATTCATATGTAAAAACATTTCAATATTTTGCAACGTTTTAACTTTTAAAACCCAATATTTGAACAATGCGATTAATTTTAAATTAAATACTCCCACATATGTGTATTGAAATTTGAAATATTTTTTCCATATTTTGTATTAATAGGTCCAAATTATGTTAATTGGTGACTTTTTATTTTTAGGCATTATTAATAGTAACTACTGTAAATTTTATTCACCATAGTTAAAGGTAAATCGAGTAATTGAGGGTAAAAATAAGATTATAAAATTTCCGTTACACCAACCAAAATTCTATTGGATGAATAAAAGTAGACCCATATCACCAAAGGGTAGAAATAGATACATTTAATGGACTCTTTACCATGAAAATGTTGTAATTATTGTTAAAACCAAAGAAAGTGACAACATGTCACTATCTTATATCTTATAAGTGGTATAATTTTAATTTAGTGATAAACTTCATAAAACATAGAACAGAAATAGTAACCAGAAATATAATAAAATAATCTATACCATGTTAATTTATTTATAATTTTTTTAGATTAAATAATTATTATTAATGGTGACACATTAGTGATACAGAAGTTGTTTATTTAGTGAAAAATCAATAATAAAATTCGTATTAATCTAATAGTGACCATAAAATGCACAAAAACCTGAACAAAACTTATTGGTAGTGTACATGTAATCTTTATTCATCCAATGGTCTAATATTTGACCATTTGGATCTTTATAAAAGTGATTATGACAGTTATATTATTTTATTTTAAAATTATGTCAAAGTTATCACCTTCATAATTTAATATATATAAAATTTAAATGTTGTGATTTTAAGAAGATAAATTCTAGTAAAAGTACTTTTATAGAAGATATTATATTTATCTACATCCTAGTATTTTAAATTTCATTTTTATTCAACAAATTAGTATATTAAAATTTTTTACAATAATGTTGTATTAATTATTTTATTAAGATAAATATCAAATAAATTATTTTAAAAGTATTAAAATAAATATTATATGAACTTATTAATGTTCTTAACGAATTTTATAGATGTATATGAATGGTTAGGAATCTAGTAAGTAGTTTTTTGAAAAAATATACACTATGTGGATTTTATTTAAATTCAAATAAATGAATTGTGTCAAAATTGACAGTATTGATATTTTTTATTATTAAATTTTGTAACAACTACAAAATTTTTAAAAAATTACAAATTAAATTTATATGATCTAACATGTAATAAATTATCAAAATATGTATAATTAAAAACACATAAGTATGTACTTATAACCATATAAAATTTATAACATTTTTACCACAAATAAAATTAAATAAATTAAATAATGATAAATAATAATGATAAGGTTTACAATAAAATAATAACATGTCTAAATTTATTTGGGATCTAATATTACAACACTATATTATTTAATATCCTAATTTGAGTCACTTTAGAAGTTTTTATGTGGGTATTGGGTTTATTATAAATTAATATTTTAGAGGTTTCCAAAAGTGCCCCTCTCCGCTTTTATAAAAGGGCACCTCCTCCCTCTCCTCCTCACTCTATTTTTATCCTTAAATCTTGGAAAACCCCTACCTGTTTCCATTTTCCACTTCCCTAGAAACAAAATAGTGGTCATGTTATTCTCATAAGACAAACTTTAGTTCCCTAAGAGGAGGATTAGAAGAGGCGCGTCGAAGTAAAGGTAATCTCTTCTACCGATTCTTTCAAAGTTTCATTATTCATCAACTTCTTCTTATTTAGTTGTTTTATTATAAAGTAATAACATAAGTATACCAAATATAATGATATTTTATTATAAATATTAAACAACCATATTTCACCTTCTACCCATCCTATGAAAAACGAAATCATCGCGCATGAGTACATACAAAATATTGTCTCAACGCCGTGGTGTAATATGTTTTTCCACCACCAGCTGAATTGGATGGGTATAAAGGTGAAAATAATAACTATATATGCTTATTATAAATTGATTATAATTATGATATACCATATCATCCACTCCAATACCATTCAATAATTACGGGAATGATCTCATTGCTCGTGCGTACATATGGATTACCGTCTCCACGACACGATGAGATTCATTCTCCATGTTAACCATTACAGAATAATTATAAATAATATATATGATAAATAATGATTAAATTTATGACATAATAGTGCTACTGGATATATATATATATATATATATATATTTATTCTACTTACTTCCATTCAATTTAATAAGGAAATGAAAACAACGTTCATGCGTACGTACGGTCTACCTCTCCATGAACGGTGTATTTCATTTCATTTATCTATCTATTATATACATATATATACTAAATATATATGATATATAAATAAATTTTTACATTCTATAGGTAAGTAAATCATGATATAATTAATAATAAAACCAAGAACAACCATTCCAAAAACGTACGATAAATGAAATGATTTTACCCAAAACATTGCTTTAACATTGAATTGTCAAATGCACGGGAAATAAAAGGTTGTAAGTGAGTCATATATGATATCATAAATATAATTATGGTTCTGTTACAAGTTAATAATAATTTTAAACCCACTATACATGAGTCTTGGAAACATACAGATGAAATTGGACATAAGGTAAGGAATAATTATTCCAATCTCGTTCTTATCCGAGATTGATTATTCGTAAGTATTTACTGGGGTTTTGTTTATCAGCCATGTCCATGTTTTCTAATGTTTTTTTCATAAAATGTTTAATATCATTTTATTTATGTTAAAAGTAATTTGTACACATGGATGACTTTTACCACATTGTATGGAATAAATCTTTCCTTTGTTTACCATATTATGTACTTTTTGACTTTTCTGGCAAAATTACGAGAAGAATGTTTTTTTAATTAAATAGCACGAATAGATTTTTACAGTTTTATAATAACTTATTTTCATGAATCTTCCTATACAAAATTTCATGATTATTTTCAACAAAATTACACTCTTTTAAAATCACACGACATTTTGAGGAAAGAAAATGATTTTGAAGAAGAAATTATATTTTCCTCAAGAATTAATTTAATGTGTTTATTTAAAACTATATTCCCTCTAAGATTACATTTTTCAATATGGTTATATTTTAAGTATATTGTTCCTATTATTTACATGGTTTTATTTTGTTTATGATGAAATGATATCCATTGTTTTATATGGATTAGTTATGATGGGATGATGTTTATGAAACTCATTCTATTCTTTGGGTTATTTTAAATGATTTATGATTATTTTGTGGCACACTTAAGAATGATTTAATTATGAGATTTGTGGGACCTATATCTCTTTCCAATGCATTGGGTAATGATTTACATCTTATGAGATAGACATGGTTGGAATGGTAAGTAAACCTGGTTCTCTATGGGACATTGTCTACTATGATGGTCTTAGCAGTAATACTTGGCTACTATGGAAATCATATCATGTGATTAATGGTTTTCCAAAATTACATGTTATATTCACAGGTTATTTTGTCATGATTTATTTTCCATTATGATCTATGCCTTACATACAACCATGTTTTATGTCATTTCTCAAGATTTTGATGTATATACATTATGTTCATGTTTTTAAATTCAAATGTATATGGTTTTTTTATTTTCTCTACGCTTACCCTTATTGAGCATTTGAGATCACCCTTTATATGTTTTCTTTTACACAGGATTTAATGAATGTTTTTTGGTAAGAAAAAAAATAGGTAACACCTTTAAGGGAGATGTTGAAGATATTTCTCCATGACATGAAGATGTTGTTTCGAGTTTTTAAAGACTCTAAACTATTACGGTCCTTGGGAATCTTTTTTTGTTATGTATTAAGTATTCCAAAAAAGTAATGAAATGTATATGCACGTCAAGCTTGGGTCACCACAGTTTTTATGAGAGGAAAGGATTAGTTATCCTTTGGCAACCAGGATGCGAAAACATTAGTGAGATCCCTAGAGATATTTCTAAGGTATGTCTAAGGATGTCCCTATGGTTAAGTATAAGTATATGTTATAGTCCTAGAATTATGATAACGATCATGAATAACCTAGGATTAATCCTATTATGTTATAGATTGAAATTACTCCCCTTGAATATGTTGTTTTTTTAGCTTGATTGTTTCCTCTAAAATTATTCTTTTTGGGTTTTAGATAATGGCTGGAGCCCAAAGGAACTGTGTTAATGATCAATGCACTGGGAAATGTAATGATTGTACTCTTGAACAACCAAATTTTATGGGAAATGGAGTGAAAAATATTATTGCTATACTTACACAAACTATAAATCATTCTGGACTTCCAAATCAGCAGAGAAGGGAAAAATATTCTATTGAGTCCTTCATGGGGCAACGCCCAACTTCTATCAAGGGGTATTCTAATCCAAATATTTCTGAAAAATGGATTAGTACCATTGAAAATATATTGTTCATAATTCGCTATTCAGAACATGAAAAATTCATTTTGGTTGTTTACCATTTAGAAGGTGAAGCAGACTAGTGGTGGACTCTAATTAAGAACACAAGGCCCCAAGATAAAATTGAATCGATGTAATGGAATGAGTTCAAGAACTTGTTTTTCAATAAATACTTCCCTCGTATTCTTCGAACAAAGATGGAAAATGAGTTCCTTGAGCTTAAGTAGAAGGATGATGAATGTATTGGTATATACGAAAACTTTTTTACAAGGCTTGCAAGGTATTCATCTGGATTTATTATCCAATGTGAAAGTAAAGTTGATTGATTCATCAGTGTCTTAAAACCAAGTCTTTGAAAGAAATTGGCGATAATAGACTTCAGTAACTATGAATAAATTGTTCATTGTGCTATCAAGGTAGAACTGGATGTTGGTGTTACATATACATCTCATGGTTTTGACAGGAAATGAAATATGGAGTTCAAGGAAAAATCTCAAAACCTTGGTGAAAATAAGATGAATGTTTCTTTGTTCTCAATGTGTGGAAAAAAGCATGGTGAAGATTGTATTAAATGGACTAGAAAATGTTTTATGTGTGGAAAAGAAGGTCATTAAGATACTGAGTGTCAAAGTAATGGAAAAAAGGTAGCTAATGATTTGAATAGAGAAAAGGCTACAGAGAATGTACCACCAACACTTCAATGATATAAGTTCAAGTAAATATGGAATTATGCTAACTAATTCCCTAATCCAAGGGTTAATGATGATCGACATCAATAACCACTTAAGGTAGAGGAAAAAAGGAAAGTCACATGTGTTCACTATTAGTGATGTTGAGTATGACAACAATGTGGTGGAATGATTAATTTTTTTTTGTAATTGGATCCCAAAATAATGTTCTGGAATCTCATTTATAGTATCATGGAATTTTGGAATATTTATGTATTGGTTTATTTGTGTTTTCAATAATATTATGGTACCTGTAACCATGAAAAGTTAATTAAATATTTTTGGAAAGAAGATGATATGCGCATAATGAAGGGATAAGGAGAAAATAATATGTTTGATAGTACTAATGTTCTCATGGATGATTTAAGGACAAAGTGACATCATGGTTTGAATATATTGAAATTTTTGGATTTTGGTGTGTGGAAAGAGTTAACTTTTTATAGCATTCATGTTTTCACTAAGGTTCAATGGGTATTCATTTTTCAATAGAATACATTATTAAATAATTCACATGTTTG
This sequence comes from Viscum album, assembly GCA_963277665.1. Lineage (NCBI taxonomy): Eukaryota > Viridiplantae > Streptophyta > Magnoliopsida > Santalales > Viscaceae > Viscum > Viscum album. The sequence continues at coordinate 516,022,664 of OY728145.1, forward strand.
TAATGTGAACAACAATTTATATCTTGTGATATATGGGAGATAAATGATGGTATTGACTTGCTTGTTATATGCACCTTCTAGTAAATGTTTTCTTTAAACTATGATATTGGACATAAGTATTTTGGATAAGCCTAAAGATTTGAATGGATTATGTTATACATTAGATTGTATTGTTTAAGGATAGAACTTTTTGATATTATTTCTAAAATTTTATAATAGTATAGTTTTAGAAAAAGGACAACCCATAGGATGGGTGACAACCCATCGAATCAGACTAGGATGTGGGAATCGAAGCCACAACTGAAGTGCGAAAGGCCTTTATTTCCTACCACTGGCCTACATGAAGTCCCTAGTCAGTAGAAATTAGTTTTATTTTATTAAAGTTGTATGATAGATGAAGTATAAGTCCATTTTTGGAATCAAATATGGTTAATTTCACCATAGATGTACTTATGTATATTTGATAACTTTTGCTAACCTATTGTTCATGACAGATGGAATGAGCCATCATTCTATCACATGATCTGCTAACACTTCATGAATGAAAAAATCAACTTAATTTCATTCAATACGAGATGAAGTGGATATTTTTCATGGAATGACCAATGATAATATTACACTGAAATCAAGTAAGTATGTCTCCTTGTGAAAAATTTATAAAAATTAGTGAAAAGAACTTGAAAACCAAAAACGTTATCCTAGTACCCTCATATATGATGAATTAGATGGTACCATAGATCATCACAAATTTATATCTTTGTGATTGTTGTCTTTTTCAAAGCCATGTTCTCTACCACTATCCATCACAACTTGATGGTTGGATTTATCCTCCATATCTATGTTTTCACTTATGTTATCCTATGTGGAAACCCAGCGATTAGTTAATTTGGGTAACTGTTACATTTCATACATTATTTATATAATTAAATTTTAGTATTTATTTTTACGATGTGGGTTTCTATTAATGAAATTTCAAGTAGTAAACCATTTATAACCCCGACGAATTTCGGGGGAGAAATTCATTTTAAAGGGGGTAGAATGTAACACCATGAGATTTTATGAGAAATATTCTTTTTAATTTTATTGATGCCTTGTGTTGTACGTTTCACCAAGATTAGCTGGTGCTATACACCACACCGTACTAGATTTTAGTATACGAAAACACTATTCTTGGCTTATGTTGCACGTAAGAGCGTGCTTCCTCAATAGCATGTGTTATATGCAATACCAAGTTTCACTAAACAACAATATATTATGAACTAGACGTTATGAATAGTATTAACCACATTTTTATTTTTATAACTATATAATTCATCTTACATTTATTCTAGAACATGGTATGAGGACAAAATAATTTTTTCTGGTAAAATGACTATTTAAAAAAAAACAGTTTTGCCGCCTTTTGATGGCGCACCCACATTAAATCTAGTTTTTGAAAGATTTATAAGTTCAATTAGATAAAATAAACTTATTCATTTCAATAATCATATAAAAATATACTTTGGATAAATTTTTTATATTTTCCTGTTAACTTTCATATTTTGATGAATAGTAAAAATACGATAACTTTTAATTAAAAAAACTTTTTTCATCAAGATAATTTATATGGTTAAATTATTATATTGAATGGTTTTAAAGTATAAAGAGAATATATTTTTACCATTTAATATAATTTAAGTAATTATCATTAATTTTACATTGAATTAATATGTAAAAATATTTCAATCTTTTGCGATGTTTTAACTTTTAAAATCCATTTGTTCAACAGTGGGATTAATTTTAAATTAAATACTTCCACTTATGTGTATTGAATTTGGAAAAATGGATTCCATATTTGGAATCAGTATGTCTAAATTATGTTAATAGGCTACTTTTTATTTTTAGGCATTATGAATAGTAACTATGGTAAATTTTATTTACCATAGTTAAAGGTAAATCAGGTAATTAAGGGTAAAAATAAGATTATAAAATTATTGTAACACCAACCAAAATTCTATTGGATGAATAAAAGTCAACCAATATCACCTAAGGGTCGAAATAGATTCATTTCATAGACTTTTGACAACGAAAATGATGTAATTATTATTAAAACCAAAGACAGTGACAACATGTCACTCTCTTATATCTTATAAGTGTAATAATTTTAATTTAGTGACAAACATCATAATAAATCAAACATAAATAATCACCAGAAATATATTACAATTATCTACATCATTTTAATTTATTTAAAATTTTTAGGGATTAAATAATTATCATCAGTGGTGACACATGAGTGATGCAGAAATTGTTTATTTTGTGAAAAATAAATAATAAATTTTTTATTAAACTAACAGTGACCATAAAATGCACAAAAACCTGGCCAAAACATATTATTCGTGTATACCTGGTCGAGTATTTGTCCATTTTGAGCCTTATACAAGTGATTATGACACTTATATTTTTTTATTTTAAAATGATGTGAATTTTGTCACCTTCATAATTTAATAAATATAACAATTTAAATGTTGTGATTTTAAGAGGATAAATTCGAGTAAAAGTATTTTTATGGAAGATAATATGTTTTTCTACATTATAGTATTTAATTTTTAATTTTTATAGAACAAATAATTATATTAAATAATTATACAAAAATGTTGTATTAATTATTTTATTAAGAGAAATATCATAAAAATTCTTTTAAAAGTATTAAAATAAATATAATATGATCTTATTAATGTTCTACACGAATTTTCTAGGGGAATATGACTTTTTAGGAATCTATTAAATAGTTTTTTTCAAAAATAAATTCTCGTTGGGTTTTATATAAATACAAATAAAAGAATTGTGTCAAAATTGACACTAATGATATTTTATATTATTAAATTTTATTACAATCACAAAATTATTTAAAAATTAAAAATTAAAATTTATAGGATCTAAAATTTCATAAAGTATCAAATTATATATAATTATAAACACATAATTAAGTATTTATAACCATATAAAATTTATAACAATATGACCACAACTAAAATAAAATGGATTAAATAAGGATAAATAATAATTATAAGGTTTACAATAAAATCAAAACATGTATAAATTTAATTAGTTGATGATATTACAAACCTATCTTATCTAATATCCTAATTTGGGCCACTTTGAATGTTTTTACGTGGGGTTTGGGTTTATTATAAATTAATATTTTAGAGGTTTCCAAAAGTTCCCCTCTCCTCTCTTATAAAAGGGCACCTCCTCCCTCTCCTCCTCACACCATTTTGAGCCTTCAACCTCGGCCAAACCCTGCCCATTTCCATTCTACACTTCCTTAGAAACATAATAGAGGTATTTGGACTCTCAAAAGACCAACTTTAGTGCCCTAAGAGGAGGTTTAGAAGAGGCGCCTCGAAGAAGAGGTAATCTCTTCTATCGATTCTTTCAAAGTTTCTTTATTCTTCTAATTACTCATCTTTTGTCATTTCTTTATATATTAATAACATCGGTATACCAAATATACTGATATGTTATTATAAATATGAAACAAACTTATTTCACCTTCTACCCATCCTATAAAAAATGAAATCATCGCGCATGCGTACGTACAGAATATTGTCTCCACGTCGTGGTGTAATCTGTTTTTCCACCACCACCTTACTTTGATGGGAATAATGGTAAAAATAATAACTATATATGATTATTATATCATGATAATAATTATGAGTTATTATATCATCCACTACAATAACATTAAATAATTATTGGAACGATATCATCGCTCGTGAATACGTACAGATTACCGTCACCTCAACGCGATGAGATTCATTCTCCATGTTAACCATTGAAAAATGATTATAATGTATATATATAATAAGTAATGATGAAATTTATGACATAATAATTATACTTGATATATATATATATATATATTTCATCTACTTACATCCACTCAATTCAATAATAAAAAATACAGTGTTCATGCGTACGTACGGTCTACCGTCTCCATGAACAGTGTATTTCATTTCATTTGTCTATATATTATATACATATATATATTCAATATATATGATATAGAAATCATGTTTTACATTCTTGAAGTAGGTAAATCATGTATAATTAATAATAAAATCATGAACAACAAGTCCAAACATGTACAATAAATAAAACAATTTTACCCAAAACACTGCTTTAGCATGGAATTATCACTTGCATGGGTAATATAACGATGGAAGTGAATCATATATGATATAATAAATATTATTATGGTTCTATTACAAGTTAATAATATTTTTAAACCCACTATACAGGATTCTCGAAAACATATGGAAGAAATTGCCCATAAGGTAAGGAATAATTATTCCAATCTCGTGCTTATCTGAGATCGATTATTCTTAAGTTTCTACTGGGGTTACATTTATAATCCATGTCCGTGATTACTAAATTTTATTTCATAAAATGTTTAATATTCTTCCAATTCCGTTTAAAGTCAATTATACCCTTTTTTGACTTTTACCTCATTTTATGGAAGGAATCTTTCCTTTGTTTACCGTATAAGGCACTTTTTGACATTTCTACAAAAAGTACGAGAAAAATGTTATTTAACCTAAACGGTGTGAATAGATTTTTATGGCATTATACGGAATTATTTCCATGATTCTTCTTCTACATGATTTGATGATTATATTCAACAAAATTCATTTCTTTTAAAATCGCACAACATTTTGAGAAAAGAAAACGATTTTGAAGAAGAAAGGATATTTTCCTTAAGAATTAATTTCAAGTGTTTATTAAAAACTATGTTCCATTTAAGATTAAATTATATAATATGATAACGTTTCAAGTATAATGTTCTTATTATTTACATGGTTTCATTTTTTTTATGATGAAATGATATCCATTGTTTTGTATGGATTATGTTATGATGGGATGGTGTTTATGAAAACTGTTATTTTTTTGGGTTATTATGAATGATTTATTATTATTTTGTGGCACACATAAAAATTATTTCATTATTAGATGGGTGAGACCTATATCTCCCTCCAATGCATTGGGTAATGATTTTTATCTCATGAGATAGACATGGATGGACTGGCAAGTAAACCCAGTTCAGTAAGGGACTTTCTCCACTATGATGGTCTTGGCAGCAATTCTTGGCTACTATGGACATCGTATATTGTGCTTAATGGTTTTCCACAATTACATGTTTTATTCCAATGTTATTTTATCATGATTGATGTTCCATTATGATCTATTCCTTACGTACTGCCATGTATTATGTCATTGCTCATGATTTTGATGTTTAAAGATTATGTTAATGTTTTTGAATTAAAATGTATATGGATTGTTTTATTTTCTCCATGCTTACCCTTAATGAGCATTTTAGATCACCCTTTATGTGTTTTCTATTCCCCAGGATTTAAAGAACGGATTTAGGTTAGAAAAATATAGGGAAGACCTTTATGGAAGATGTTGAAAATCATTCACCATGACTAGAAGATGTGTTCCGAGTTTCCGAAGACACTAAACTATTACGGTCCTTGGGCGTCTTTTTTTTATGCATTAAGTATTCTGAAAAAGTAATGAAATTTCTATGTACGTCAATATTGGGTCTCTAAAATCATGCTTTTGAATCCTAGCGGGTACACGTTGCATAGACATCCTATAAGAAACGTGAAATACCATAGTCAATGAATATATCTGGATAGCTGACTCAAAGGATATGGAAAACACAACCCATTCCAATATGATGCATGTACAATTTTTTCATTTCCATACAACCAGTGTTTTCATGTATATAGTCGAAAAGAAGGTTATTAGAGTCCTGGTGTATGGATACATCAGTCGTCGCACCAACACTATAGTCTCTGGCCTGAAAGCCGATCTTAAAACACTAAACACGGATTCCCAAAACCAATCTCAAAGGCCCTTGGTCCTAAGGCAGAACTAACCACCTCTGATACCACCTGGTCACGACTAAACACTAGTGGGGCCCACACCGTGACTCTCCAATCCTAGCTCTAATTGGCCAGGGTCTGGTGACTTGCACCGAGTAGGCCTATTACTACATGGGAAGAATTTCCTAAGAACTTGTACAGATGAACACATCTCAAAACCCACAAATGCTGAAATGTAAAAACCACTAAAGAACAAAATACATGCATACATCTAAACCCAACCAACATAGTATAGTGGAAGGTAAAGTATTGAATGTAATCTAGGTCAGAATACAAGCCCACCGAAAACAAGGGTCTGAAAACCGCAAAGTCCAACCTGTAAAAAAATGAGGTACTGGGACTGCTACTCATAGCTGAAGGAACGCCTCGGCCAGTAGGGAACTCAGAAAGCTTAGTCCTGTCCTGGTCCGCCTTGGACTCTGTCAAAACACTGCTCATCTTCACAAGACATGACACTTGTGGGAAAAGCCTTTGCATGGGTGAGTATAAAAATACTCAGTAGTAGACCCTAAAAAACACAATTCAAGTACAAAAAATAATGGAACAATAAGCTCCACATAATATATGTCTACTGATCATATAATAGTATATCACAATCCAGATATACTCAAAACCTAGACACATAGTCTAGACACAAGTAACAAAACTGAAAACCTCCGTTAGGGATTCAGTTCAAAGATTCTATGAAGTATTAATTCCGGGAGAACAGACTCCATGTTTCTGTTAGCTCGGATGATGTCTATCTGATAAGTATTGTTCATCGAGAAATGTCATGAGAGGTAGATACCCTCATTACGGGAGACACACTCCTGAGTGGGAATATCACAGTAGATAGAAGCACTCATTATGGGAGACACACTCTTGAGTGGAAAAGATCATGATACACAGATGAGTATCACTGCAAGCACTATGGCAGATACCACGACTCATCTGGATTCACCAGCTAGGTGATTCACTAGCCAGTTAGAGGATCAACACCCGATATAGTTGGTCACATTGATGACTGACTCTACCTTGGACCAAGAATTGATAGAGTATTTCACTCCGAGCCTCTTCGAGGGATGCCGACTCAATCACAGAATGTCCAACTGAAGGGGTCATACTCCTGTAGAAGGAAACAATGTGTGACCTTCAGGGGAATGAGAAGAAGGGGCACTAACCCAAATGGAAGATGTCCAAAATATGGTGAACAAGAGGACCATTCGATTTTCCAAAAAGTACACGACATGTCGTTCAGTTACACGACGTGTTGTCTGACCCCGGGTACTGCCAATGTACAATGTCCCGTGTCGTAATGCTGGTCTTGTAGAAAAGTGAGTACACTGTGTGTAGTACGGTGTACACGCCGTGTCCGAGTGACTAGGGTTGCCTCAGTGTACGCTGGCCATGTGCACGTACATGGTTATCAACCCATGTACTCCAACCTATGAAATTAGTGCAAAGGGTGGCCCACATTACTGGCCTCGCCTGGCTGTGTGATGGAGTACATGGTCATGTACTCCATTTCGGGTATGTGTATCCTCGAGATACTTGTCGAGTCCCGCGTAGCCACTTCTATCATGCTGCGTAGAGAGTACACACCGTGTCGTCCGAAGCCGTGTAGTCCATCTTATGTCTATGTACATCCCAAAATACACACCGAGCTTCAAGGAAAGTCCAACATGCCGTTTGTGCCGTGTGGTTCCTCTATGACCCCCAAAACCTTAGATTCCACCACAAATACTACACAACGTGTTGTTCAGAAGCACAGGCTATGTATTCTGGAAATTTCCAGAATCGACACTCCTCGCCGGCATGCCTCCCATGATGTCATGTTCATTGATCCAGTCATCTGATCACCTTGAAATGCCAAGGTCATGGTCGTCACAACACCATGATGGTGATTCTGTTGTTTTCAGACCTCCGATCGGCTCCTATAACATTCAATGATCCACCGGCACGAAGAACGCTTGATGAACGGACCTTCCCGATCCGTTCTGATTCATCTTCCAATATTGTCATTGCACCTTTGCAAGGTCATTCGGGTGTCTAATCCTCAATTTGGGATCGTTGCATCACAAAATAGATGCACAACGATCCAGTGTTTTTCATCCCATGATGAACGCGAACAACACACTGAGAAATGAAAGGGGAAGAAATCCAATGAACAAAGTGAGGAACCAACCTTTGACGTCATTCTTCACGGTATTTATCTTCTCCCATTAGTTGGATTAAATGGTGAAAAATCAACAAAAACAATTCCACACAGTTCGATTCCCCGAATCAACAGAACAAAACCCTCCCACAAGAAAGTACGAATCCACAGATCAACTTGGTCATGGTTGCTCTGTGTTCGTTGTTTATTATCAAAAACAGGGAAAAGAATTTAATTAAAAAACCCCTACCTCAACTAGGATCAATTGATGATGAAGGTGTCTCACTTCCACCATCATCGAGATCCTTTAACTCTGTTGGCATAGTGATTCGCATCTTCGATCCATCGTTGATTGTCATCTAGTGTTTTCTCGAGAGTTTCCTCTCAATCTTCTGCCAATGATCCTCGTTCGATTATCCCAATAAAAAGGGAAACATGTTTTTGCATTAAAAAATTCCATGCGGTATTAATGAGTCCAACTTTCCATTCTTGAGTCAATATGTCATGGCATTTATTAGAGAAACAGCTACCCCATCGTCACACTACAGTGGATGATTCCATATAAAATAAACATTGTGAATTTATTTTATTTTATTTTACTAAAAACATTCGAAAACAATATTTTTACCTCGACCCGCGCTGGTCATGGATAGAACCTTTCTTAGGTAAATTTGTCATCCCAGAAGCTACATTGCCCTCAGATTTTTATTCTGGGTATCTGTTTGGAAACTGTTACAACCGCGCACAGGTGCCAACTCACATAACTAGAACCACCGTTCTGGGATCACCGAGCCTCGAAATGAGGTTTCATCTCTGTACCTGTTCTCATAATAATTCCATATAATATTTTAAAGTAATACACTGAAAAACTGAAACATTAAATAATATATTTTTTAGATGTGTTTTTTTTGTTTTGTATATCCTATGTTCGGGATATGCAGTTGTAAAAATCAGTCAATAGTGATCAGTTTTTATGATTAAGAGAACCAAAATAATAGAAATGGGTTCAATTTTTTTGATTGATTGGTGAATTCATACACATTCCTAGAATTTTATTTTTTTATGTGTTGATTCCGATATAATCATAATTGGATAATGATAGTGTTAACAGAAAATTAGAGAAAATATATTTTTGAGATAATATTAATCATGGATGGTTTTGTAGGGTCCCTAAATATTGGGTTCCATTATTATTGGTGATATTCATGTACACGTATGGGTGACATGGAAATAAACATGTTTTTGTTTAGAGATAGATCCCAACAAACAATAAATAAACTTGGAATTGGTGTAGATAATGATATTTTATTAGGAGATCAACATGTCTTGTTGGGAATGTGAAACATTATGATGGGAGTATTTGAGGATCCATAAATTGGGGTTTCAGATGACATGTAGGTGCGATAGTGATATATTAATTTAATAGAAGTGTGTATCAACATTTTTTATTTATGAATGATGGGATAACGGTTTCTAAATGGTTAATGTGTATAAATAAATGTTTTTTATAAATAAATAAATGTTAATAACAAAAAATGATATATTTTGGGATCTTGTTATATGAAGTAGATAGGTAGATGGATAACTATTGAAATTGGGCTCTCTTTCTTATCCAACTATTTGATAATTGATGTGAACAATTGAGAACCAGAATTATATTGGAAATAGTTGTCAATGGTCTCAAATGTGGACTACTAGATCTCCTAGTAGTTATTATTTTTTAGGGTATCTGGAATGTCTCATTTCAATTCCGATTAATGAGAGTATAATCATAATTCAATGGTAAAACCACATTAAATTTTTATGACAATAGGGAAACATAGATTTGCATTTTTTCATCATATACCATTATTTTACCTATGTTATATTTCTTTAGTTTCCCCATGATCGTATGATGAATTAGAGCTATTACACTTGAAGATTTGATATAAGATATCATTCTACTATTATCTTTTCGATTCCAATCCCTTTATTATTTATTTTTGTGTTCATAGTTAGGTTATTAATGTGATATTCCACTATATAATAGCTAATTCACTATCATATGATGATTTATTCTTGTGTGATATTTAGATGATCCTCTGGATAATGGGAATATCATCAATATTTTTCAATTATGTTGAGGTACATTTCTTAGATGAATTATTTAGAGTTTTTAATTGAATAAGATAATATTTATTCTTTTATAATCTTTAATAATTTATAATTTTGTGTGGATCAGGTATCTTGGTGAATCAAGAGAGAAAAACTCCATATTTATCATAGTTCTAATGTAATATATTTACCCATTGATATTTTTTTCGATGAATACATTATGGGTTTTTATGATTTCCTTTGTCGATTAATTAATTAAGTTTATAATAAAAAAAGTTTGAATTGTATTAGTGAGGGTTGGTTGAATCCTAATATTTATTATAGAATGCAGGATTATGGAATGATAATATTACGTTATTATTTTCCCAGGCCATTTTTACTATTCTATGGTTTTGTAATTATCATTATTTTCAGGGTTATGGGTTCATGGGAATGTATAAAATGTAAAAATATTTTAGAGAAGATTTATTTATTCAAATATATAGTCAAAAATAATTTTGTATTGAGGTGGTCAGACACTTTTATCAATCCATGTTATTTTGTGTAGTGGAATCATTGATTAACTCCATGGAACTATGAAATTATAATGTAATAGGTTTATGTGATAACCTATGTGATTTATTTATAATCTTTCAGAAATTTAATTATGTAAAATAAACTGGGAAATTATGAATAGATTAGATTAGTGTTTGTTCCCATAATAATAGTTCTAGTGTACTATTAACAAGGTTCCAGAATTGATAAATCACACCATAATAATTTTTTAATTTTATATTTAAAATAACTCATAACATTCCATTGGTTATTTGTTTGGATAGTTTCAAAACATTAATCGCCATAGTGTAATAATTATCCTTATAATGTTCATTGGATTGAAAAGTGTATTGACCCAAATCCTCATTAGAGAAATCATCCCATGTTATTTAGTAACCTCCAAACTGGGGAATATTAACCTCATATAGAGAATGGGGAGATTATACAATCCATATATTTTTTAACTGTATATTAGGAAACCACCACTCAATCTATCCTTTTTTATTCAAATATAGTGGTGATTGAGTTGAGGTTGAGTTTTTATAAACATAAAAATCACAAATGAAAAATAAAATAAAAGTTGGCTATAATCATAAAAAAAATTAAAATATAATGTAATATATGATAAACTTAATAAGATGAAATGGAAATTATTTAGGACACAACTGGATAAAAATCTATCAATTGATGGTGAAAAAATGATGTGGGGTATTACCCAACATGTGAAATATCATATCCATGTACATCAAGAAACCAGGTAGTAATGTACTATGAAAATCAAGATATGAAGTATAAAAATATATAAACTGTGTCATTAATCCTCTATATATAAACTTATAATCCTCTAATGATAATTTCACACCGCATCCAAATTCATCGGATTAACTCCACATGTCTTTTATTTTTTCATTAAAGGCATTACTGATGAATGGGCTCCATGATCTGGATTAATTTCACTCTTCCAAGGGCCATATGTCATATTTACATTATAATTTCATCACTAATGATTTATTTAGATTGGTTAAATAGAATAATCACTTGGTTCCCACATCCATTACATGTTCTTTATACAGCTATTATAATAATCAGGGGATCATAATGCATGGAACCATCAACTATGGATATAAAATCCATTAACGTGATTCTGTGGGTAACATGAAATGTTTTTGATTAATATTTTTAATGGATATATATAAAAATAAATAAAATATGAATATGATATCAATAAATTTAATCATTCAAAATTATCCTATTTTTTTGGATGACATGTCATTTTCCTACTGGTGCAATCAAGGGTTATGATCCTCAACAGTATCTTGGATTGGTGACATATCATGTATTGCCTATAAATGAATTGGTGGAGTATGGATGTATAATCAACACATGATATAACTATCTATTACATATATTTATTAATAGTTATATAATTCTATACTTCATTAATTGATAATGTATCATTATTTTTTAATATTTTTTTCACAAAAATAGTTATTACAATATTAATTTTATTTCTGTTGAGTTTGTATCCTATATTTTCCATATTGCGTACATTATACTAAGAATGTATTCTTAGTTGTATGAAAATGTTATTTACATTATGTTTTAGTCATGGAGATTTAATTTTTAATCTTATAGTTTGTGGATTTAGTCTTATGGAAATATTTACTCACTTCCTTTTTCTAATACCCCATAATTCTATCACTGGAGTTTATCTTAGTATAGTTGAGTCATATTTAATATTGTGGAATAAATCAGATGAACCACATTATAAATATGGAAAAATAATTTTGTTAATTTAATATTACATATAAATATTTAAAATTCCATAAAAATTGAAAATATTAAATTGTGTTAAAATTAGAAAACAAGATAAAAAATATGAAAAAATTTATATACTGGAAATAGTTTAGTAACTCCAATCATGATAAACATTGGAGAAATTAGAAAGAGATATTATTATTACAATAATATTATTGAAAATAGAAATATATATAACCTTGATATATAATTGATTTTATTTAATAATAATTTAAATATGTCATATTTTTAGGAATTTTGGCACCCATAAGACCACATCAAAGAAGACAATTAGACTAGTAATTTGACCATTTCAATAATGACCTAGATATTGGAAATATAATATGAATGTTAGGAATAGTAAACCCACAATTATATTAGTGTCCTGATATTTGTAAGTGTAAAATAATATTTAGAGGATTTATAAAATTTAATTATGGAATATTTTTATCATGATAAAATTAAATTAAAGTCTAAGAAAGAAACATTTTGTAATCACATTTTTTCAAACTTATATGTTTCCTGTGCATTTTTATATATAATATAAATATTTAAATGTTTTTTTATTTTTATAAATTTTGTTTATTAATTAATATTTCTTTTTATATAATGATAATTAATTTTTAAGAGGCCATACGTAAATTATCAATGGCACAATGAATTGATCATAATCTTAATATTTATTTTTCCAATTAAGATGGAATTAAATTAAAAACCAACATTTTCATATTTAGAAAAAAATTCATAAAATGGATTTAAATTTTTTTTATTAAAAAGAAAAAAAAATATATATGGTGAATTTTCTTATATTTAAAAAATAATTGATGTTTTTTAGAACAGTGAAATATTTTAAAATAATAAATTTAATATTATAAGTTTTGTACATGAATTTTCAGCAATTTATGATTTAATTAACCATTAGGTTTAACTCACATCAACCATTTACTCTATATACTCATATGATTCATCAATATTTGTAGTGTTGAGATAAAAATATTAATCTAATGAATATAATGTCAACACCCTCTCTCATCCCCTTATAAATAAAACTCCTCACAACCCCTTCTCCATAAATATTATAGGACTTAGAGAACTTCAAATTTATATGTAATTGAATTCCTAGATCTCTTCCCTATGTCCTCATAGTACATGTATCACATAATGGAAAAAATAAAACTCGATTAAGGTGTATTTCAAGAGACGACATTCAATTTATAACTTTCTCAAAAAAATCTTTTATGATTTATTATTATTCTATATTCCCCCTCACCTCCCACATCCATCATTTAATTATGACTATAGAATCATATATATACTATAATGATTTCATTATAATGTAACTTATAAAAATCATTGTTTTCTATTGTCATCTTACTCTAAAAACATAAAACAACATCCATATTAGGTCGGATCACTACCTCTAAGGATGATGAGTTTTATTTTTCCTTCACCACCTTTTAAAATGTTTTATTTCCCTACTAATAGTTCATTATTTTAAACTTACGTATATTATATAATTCTTCATATTCATGAAATAACTAGTATTCATAATATAAAATATTTTAATCATGTTCATGTTGTTATGTAAAACCACAGAAAAAACAAACCATTTAACAATGAGAATTTTAATAAATTAATTTTCCCTACGTTGAAACATGTATAGGTATTTATGATAAAAGGTAATTTAATATATATAAATTAATATAATTTGTTTTCACTATTGGTGTTTTATTCCCATTTACATGAACATAAATAGTTACCCACAGGTGATCTGACCTTCTAACCATGAAGGCACTGCCAAATGAACAATAAAATTAAATATTATATTGCATTGAATTCCATATAAATGGACAAAATATTTTCTAGTAAAAAAATATTGAAATAAAATAAAATAAATCAATTAGCTAATCTAATTTGATTAGCCATGATATCATATTCAAAGAGAGATGAATCTAGTAAAAATGTAATGGATCTCTCCAAACCACCCATTTTAATTTTGATATGATATTCCACTCTATGAAACAATTATCCCTATATTTTATGTTATGTTTTAATTATAAATGATTTATATATTTATCATACATATACTACTAATATATTATCTGTTCAATTGATTGGGAATTACATTCCATAATTTTTTTCACAAATGTATCCTTCAAAATAAAAATCATTTAAAGGGAACATTTTTTTCCCTTAATCCATATTTGTGACACTCATTATTACACATATTCCAATGCATGATTTCATCAAATTAATGAATATGTTATGTATAAAAATTCTGTTCTACCTCTTTTTTTAAAATAAAATTTCATAATTACTCTTTCACTAAAAGTATATAAATTGTTACATTAAGATATTTTTTTTAATGTTTTTTCTATAAAAAATTCCTTTCCTTTATCATGATATTTTTAAATTGAATAAGATATTTTAAGACCTATTATATGGTACATGGAAATTAATTTCTTGAATAACTAATTTCATCTTTTATTTTGAATCATTATAAAATATATTTTGATTATAATTTGAAGTATGATTATGAAACACATTCCATTATAGGGATTATTTTTATTTTTATTCCTTATGATTGATTAACTTTTGGCACACATAAGAATGTACATGTTATGATGGGTACACCCATATAGAACACGAATGCATTAGATAATACTTTTATCTCATGGCACATTATGTATAGGATTATGAGGTAAACCTAATCAATGAGGGGATTGTATCCACCATGTGATGTTTTCTAGAAAAAAATAATTGACCTATTATTATTTCATATTCTATATTGATACTAATTTCATATATTAACAGGATATTATGAATCCATTTTCATTATTTTACGATCTCAACTTATATTTTATTACTCCACTAATTTGATGACGTCATTTCACTCATTTTTATTCACATGTATTTGTTCATTATCATGTCTATTCATATAAATATTTTTTACCACATCCCTTTATTCTATGAATTCCCCCATGATTTTTATGTTGTTTTATTAGATAAATGGAAATTTTATGCACAATATGGAGATTAAAATAATGTTTTTTATTTTATTTTTATATTGATGATTATATACCTATTCATTTGAAGAGACTAGGAATATCATTCCTTAGTATGTACTAAGGAGAATATATACCCTAAACATCCTGTAATAATATATATAACATTCTTCTTTCACTATTTTTTTTACTAGGGGAAGGTATAATTTTTAGTGGGATTAGGATTAGAACACATTTATAAGAAACATTGGGAAAGGATTTGTAGAGGAAAATATCCACTTAATTTAGTGAGGCAGATAGGATGTGTGTTCATGGAAATATAGTCATACTTATAATCAAAAAGTGGTTGTGGATCTTTCATAGTGGTAAATAAATGTGATAACCCTAAAAAGGTATGATTGGGTATTAATTCCATTATAACATGGTGCAAGATAAAGAGGAATTTTTTCACACCAATTCTAAATCTCCAAAGGTATATGATTTAGAATTATATAAATCGTTTTGATCTGCTATAAAATACAAGAATAGATTATAATTATAAAAAAATTAAAATGTAAATTAAAATAAATGACCTAGATTAAAACCTAATGAATGATATGTTATGACTTACTTGTTATATACAATTTTTTCTTTTATGTTCATTTTTTCCATTTTACATGATTGTTAGTTCAAGTAATATCATCCTTATGTATATTATATAATGATTAAATGAATAGAAATTGAATCAATGAGTAATTGTTTTGCATTATATATTCATGACTATTAATTTTAATATATAATAATATTTCAATATATTCATTCATATCATCCAAATTTTGTACATCTATTAAAAAAATAACACAAAACATGCGGTGTGAGCTATCTATGATAATAGGAAATGGAGAAATTGTTTCATCTCAAGTATATATCTCCTCAAAAAGAAATATCTATAGAATGATAATACAAACAAATATTTTCAGAAATATTTTATTGGAATTTGATGTTATATTAGACATTGAGTATCTATTCTTCTATAAATTCATCATCAACATTCTGAAAAGGTATATCGCAATTCACATCCCAAGCTATCCAAAAATTCAATAAATGTGTAAGGATGAGGAATAATCATTACTTGAATATTATTATCAAGTGTGGATATTATTTCCATATTTCCAATAATACCTTTTTCATATAATTTAGACCAAAGGGTGAATCATGCACGATGATACGCCCATTCTGATATACTATAATGATGTATTCTATGATGAGTTATTTGGTCTTACTCAGGACCAATATGTTTTTTTATTAATAAAACATATATTGGAATCACACACCATATCCAAGAGTCCCACATAATGTAAACCAATTCTTTGGAAGAACTAAATAATAAATAATACATACATGAAAATAGATTCATATACCCAAGTGTTTTATTAATGGGTTCAAATGTCCACTTCATCAAGAGGATGTATGGGTATATGTGATACAAAATGTATTTTATTTAACTTAAAAAATACATGATAATGAATAAGTATCCCTTGAATTGTATAGATGAGGTTTTCAATCTACTATTTGGGGACTAGTGTTTCTCTAAAATTGACGTTTGACTTGGATATCACTAATTAAAGGTGAAGAAGGATGTTATTATCAATACATCGTTTTTCATCAATGCATAGACACATTAATTTCCTAGTGATTCCATCTAAAATCACTAATTATTCAAAAACAAAATTAGACAAAATTAATTGATTTTTATTTAGAAATTTTATAAAATATAATTATTGTAATTATAGATGATATTATTATATACCCAAAAATAATGGGGTAGCATGAGGATAATTTCAATATTGTGCTAATTAAATATAGAAAGGTAAATATATATACATATAATAAAAAAATTTATTTCTCGACTGAGGAAGTATCGTACATCGGTCATGTTTTATCAATGATTATTTTAAAATGTTAATTCCTATCAAAATACTCAAAGTGGTATGGAAAATTTTGATTCAAAAAAACTATTTTAAATTTATTTCTTTATAAATGGGTGACTTTTAAATTATTTCAAAAGAGGGGATATTTCTCTCAAAGAGTTTTACTAATCATTTTTATCTATGTCCACATCTATTCCTGGATATTATACTTGATTGAGGTTAACTTATTATAATACAATATTCCATATTATATTAAATGGGTTATGATATGTAAGGGTATGGATGTGTTATTTATATACCATTCATGGTTTATGGTTAAAGTATTGACATTTATTATACTAGTTTTAATATGAATGTTTTTGTTATGTTTCTAAATATCCATATAAGGAGTACGTTGGACAAAGAATGTGATGATTGGGGCCCGAAAGAGCCCCTCGATGCATCAGTAGGTCTCATGAGAGTAACATGTGTCTTGAAAATTGTCCTTGACAAAATTTATATTTAGGGTCTTCGCACGAGGCCTTGAATTTGTGTTTAAGATGTCTAGAATTATGCATTCCATTATTAATATATTAGTTTTTAATGCTACATGTTATTATTCAACTAGTAGAATATCTATGTTAATATGTAAATGGAATTATTTGATTTATCATTGCCATATTATGCTGAATTTTATGTTAAAAGGTACTGTGTTTAAATTTTATACCTTTTCCTAAAAGTTTATTATTATTTATGATAGCTTTAACTATATTGTTTATGCTTACTGATCATTTGAGATCACCCATTTCTTATGTTTTATTCTCCCAAGATTCCAGGGAGTGTATTATGTTTTATATGAAGTTTTCTGCTTGGGGAATAATGGAGATTTTAAAGGAATATTTCTGCACTATTTTATGTTTGAAATTATCATGTGACATTCAAATATGTAATCTATTTTAAAAGACTAGTTAACTGATTATTCCATCAATACACGATTCCTTATAATCATGACAATGTATTAAAATAATGCACCAGATCCATGCTTCTTGGGTAGGGGAATTACATCTGAGGGGCCAACAAACCTAGGTTTTAAAATAACCTATGTACCCAACCTATTATGTCCCAATTGATAGGAAACATTTATAAAGACCTGATCACCAACATAAAAAAGCAGTGGCTAATGCTAAAATTCCACATAAGATTTATGGCTACTATTTTCCATGATCTAATTCCTTAGAATCAATTTCATCATCTATGTAATCACCTAAAAATAACTTTTTCCAACTCAGGATTGTTCACCTAACTATGTATAGCTAAAGGGAGATCATTATGGCCACCAATAAAAATCCTTATAGGGCACCATCCTAATCAGAACCTGATAACTATTGTTATTGGTAAATTCAACCAGAGTAGTATGTCTATCCAATGACCACCAAAATCATTTTCACATGAATGGAGAATATCCAGAAACACCTATATATCTCTCCATGGGTTTCTATATATCATTGGATGACATTCTATTCTTAATTTCAACTGGTAACCCATCGCCTCTTCCAAACCATTCCAAAAAATGGATTTGAGCATTGGTTCCATGCCAAAAACAACATCAGAATAAATAATATGTTGTCTCATAATTTCTTATATGTATAATCTTCTATATATTCTACACTAATCATCTATTTGATCAATATAATGTTTTATCATTTAGTGATTCAGTCACGGATCACCCCAATCATGTCCGTCCCTATTGGAGTTCGGGGAAAACCAATGGAAAGTCCTTAAAAATATCAACCCTCTTCCATACCAGAATACGAAATGGTTTCCAAATATATGAATTTATTTGGATAATTTATTTAATACATGGATAAGAGATCAACATGAAACAAAATCCTCAATAAAACACCTAATTCCCAACCACAAATAATGACATCTCAATCCATGATACATCTTAGCAGCAGTAGGACGTATGGACCAACATGACCAATTAGGAATATCTAGTGACAAATTATTAATTGAAAATTGATTATTCAACCTACTAAAAAATAAAATGAATCCACTGGGAGAATGTGACTGCTCACTTGCGGTCTCCCCAACAAAAATTAATTCACTAAATCTATTGAACTCATTGTCAAATGTCTGCCCAAGATGAACCCTGTCATCAAAAAACGAGTCATCCCTCATCAAAGCTAGACATAACTATCCAGAATCCACTTCCACTTCCAACATTGTATAAACATCCAAACTCAGTGGATACCACTCCAAAACTAATTACTTCATTTATTTTGTTTGTAATTTTATGCTCACCACATCAAAAACCACACTCATATTATTTTGGGTATAAGAAATATCAATATAAAATGTATAAATATAATCTACCTGGTGTATCTATCTCAAATAGAATTCAATATGAGTAAAATATATTTAACCCTATTAGGATTTAAATACACCATTAATTTATCCCCAATGAGATTTTGATCGAATGTTTTGAGTGTGTGTAACTTTTATGCCAACATGAAATCATGGGTAACGTAGCTCATCCCATTATGGCATAACTGTTGAGAACCATTACACACCACATGTTTATGCTACAACAGTATGCATCCAAAACCCATACTATATGAATTATAAAAAACCTCATAACACAAAGATGCAATTGGAAAAATCATTATAGGGTCTAATGTCAACCTCACCTAAATATACACTAAAAGTCCCACTACTCATCCATATCAAACATAACACCAATCTAGGTTAGACCTATTATCATATATTTGAACATGGAGAATCCTATAAAAACCCACCTGTAATAAAAAATCAAAATTGAGAATCTTAAATTCTCAAACATGTTTTGGGGAATCTCCCCAGTAATAACTGCATACACCTTTTATAGATCCAATGAGATTCCCATATTATACAATATATTCCCATGAAATTTTACCTCACAAATCCAAAAAGAACGCATGAAAAGAATACGATAAATATTATTTTTCTTTAATACTTGAATGATAATACCTAAATGGTCCAGGTTCCTCTACTCTGACTTAGAGTACACCAAAATATCATCCATAAACTCAACAATAAAATTAATGTTTTTTTGAACCCATAACCCATCCTAGAAAAGAGGACATGTGAACCCCAAGGTGAAAAGCTATATAAAATAACTTCCCTCGCCTCCATGTCTTCATGATGGACCTTATTTTCCACTAACTCAGTAGGTTCCATTCGATAAGAGGGAATAGAAATGGGAATCACTCTAGGGATCATGTAAATGTTAACATCTACCTCCCATTGCAGTGGTAAATCAGAAAAAAACATCTTGGAAGACCTTGGTGTATACACATAAAACATAAGGTAGCTAACTCCCAAATCCAGGTACAATTTCATTAGAAAACATCTCTACATCCTTGAATAATGTTACCACCAACATTAGGAACAATTGGGCCTCCACTTCCCGATATAAACTCTAACTCACCTAGAAATATGTGATATATCCCCTCAAAAGATAAAAATTGCAACCAACGATGATAATAGTATATATGGGATTTTACACTAATCATTTAGTCCATTCAAATAATCATGTTGAAGATGTCATGATCAGTCATCATGAATCCCCATTCTTTGGCTATGACATCTATCACCACCTGAATTATAGGACCCATGAAACCTTATTCAGAACTAATTCCCAAAGGCATGGAATGATCCAACAAGAACTGCATAAGCTTCGATCGTAAGACCAAAACATAAATTAAAATTATTGATATAAAATAATGAGGTCCATGAGTATCAAAAAATTATTGTACCATAGAAAAAAAATAAACACCATACCTCTAATAGTTCTTGTCCCTATATTAGATTCCTCTAGAGAATACTCTATCTCAACATCCATCTAGTCTTATCCACCTAAATACCTCCCATTGTTAGGGGATTAAACCCACAACTGTTAGATGAATTAGTATTAATTATTGAAGCCATGGTAAAATTGGATTCAGAGTTACTAACATGGGAAATCCGTTAAAAAAACATTTATATTTCCTAATCATCCCAAGAGTTGAAAATTATAAAGAGCCTCCATAATGTATGGTCTGTTATGGCATTTCTTCCTACACTATTACTATATGACCTACTACTGTCTTGATGAATCCTCTGAATCTATCCCTACTGAAATGTTTCCTCCTTTATGTCTCCATTTATTCCCTGATGAAACTTCATGGGTAAACACTACACCAACTAAATCTCTTCTGAGACAAATCATTCTAGATATGTCTACCTCATCCAAAGCTATCCAATCTACTCCTTCTATGTTGGTTTGAAGAAACATGATTGTCAGTACTAACTAAAAATTGAGATTCAATCCTAACTCAATCTTATGATCCATTTAGAAACCCGTTTATGATTATATAATTTGATAGATATAATAAATAATGAAAAATGTTGAATAACCCATAACTATATTATCTCCCTGTCACAATGTAAGAAAATCCTATGGTATCCAAGAAATAATGTTTTGGGAGAAAATCGAAATTAATGATATTTTTTCAGGAATTTAAGGTAACATACTCATAAACATAGACTTTATAAAAGTGTCCCACCATCCCATAGCTAATCCATTAACATGGTATGTGGAATCTTCCACCTTATATCCATTTGGTGTATTCATAAATTTGAATATCCTCTCAATACACTCAAGACACTCTTCAGATTCTTGAGTTCCTATTCACCACGGAAGACTGGTGGACGTTTCTTTTTTGTCTTTCAGCCATGATCCACATATCATCCTAGGATACTGAAAACCAATTGACCTATAGTTTGAATGGTATGGATTAAATATTCAACCATAGAAGGATCTACTGGATGATTCACCAAGGAATATTATCTCACAATTTCCACTCATGGATTTGAAAGAGCTATTCTTTGAGAATTTATTTCATAAACTGAATAAAATAACCAATTATCCATGATAAGATTCCAAAAATCATTGGAACAACTTCAGATAATGATATTTATTGTTCAAAAATATTTTAAAGAGAAAATTTACTATTAAGACAAATGAAATGTTTTTATAAGGAACTTGTTGATTTAAATAAATGTTCCATTGGTATATTCAACTGACCAAAACACCTAAAAGTATGAAATCAAAGACAATATTTACATTTAAAAAACATTACAAAACAATTCATCCAAATTACCCTAAATAACAATTCATAGACATAATATAACATTTCTTAACACCCTTGGTAACTCAATTTCAGACATAGTTGTGAGCTCTCCATTCCCCTTTTCCACCAATATAATTCGAATTGGATGGTCCTATCTCTTGTCTACCAAAGGCAATGAAAAAAATATAGGCACATCTAAAACTCATTAGGTTGAGAAACCCATATGATACAAAATTTTAACAGAACAACACAGTTCGACTATATAGGCCACCCAAACCAGCACTCAAGTAAAATATATTAACATAATATAAGCACATGAAAAAATATCCAAAAACATAAAATATCATGAAATAATAAAAAAATAAAAAAGAACCATCCAATGGGTATATATACTATGGGAAAATATTTACTCGACACTAATGATCCAAAATATAGATAATGTTGGATACAAATGATATCAAATCCTACAACAGCCCAGTAATATCTAATGGATACCTTTTATTGGTTACACATATAGAAGGGATACCCATGTCTCTTTCTCGATGAACCCAAGGTCAACGATGTAATTTTCTATAAATATACTTCTTATTAAAAAAATCACATTTTATGAAGAATTTAACAACGAATTTATATCTTATTTAGAGTTTGAAAAGTCAATTCCAAATCAAAGGAATTTAGTTTTCAAATCCCCAAACCTATTAAAAAATATTATCGTGTACCATTAAATTTGAACTCATACATATCCAATAAAACCCCAAAGGGACTAAGAAGATCACCTAGAAATTCCAGATATAAGTAAACTGGAATATATCCACATCCTTCAAGGAATAAGATACCAAAACAGCTTTGAAAATGGGGATTGGAAACCATGAATTAAACATTCAGACAATGAGGCACGATAGGAAGATTTAAAGGAATGATATTAAGAAAAATATAATCATCAAAAAAACCAAAAAATGAGAAACAGTACTTTGAAAAAAATGGTAAATAGGAATTAAGGAACACTTATCCAGAAAGACACAACATATCCAAAAGGATGATCAATCGATGAATGAGTGATCCATAGGGGATAAAGATCACCAAAATTTCCCAAAAATCACCTAGGGAAGCTCTATGTTTTGAGATCACAGAGTAATTCAACAAATAGATTAATATATCACTCGTTTAGTATGAAAAAAATCCAAACTCTCTTATATTAAGCAGTTTGTAATCCTCTTACACATTGTATAATCCATAGTGCTCATATATGTTGGAAACCAAATTTCTATTTTAAACGATATTTTTCATTAAATGATGTGAATCCATTAAATGGTGTGTAAAATAGTCATAAATATTATGAAGTTTATGGATTCATCCTAGTGGGTATTACCCATCATTTACTCTCATTAAACAACATTTAATCACCTAGGAAAAAACAAAAAACTAAAAATTTAAGAAGAAAAGCTCCATAAAACCCATGACATCACCATTACAGGTATACTGGCAATTTAATTTGGGATATTATTCATCTAATGAAAAAGAAAATAATGATAAATTCTTTATTATATAATTGAATGAAAGGAAATGGGACGTTCCACACAATAATTATTTTTAACAGTAACTATGGTAAATAATTTATTATAATCTTATTATTATAAATTTTCTTCTATGTTTAATTGTGGCTCATTAATACTCCATTAATGAAATTTTAGACCAATTACAAACAAAATTTAACATATTAATGATTTTATTGATTTCTAAATCATTTCATTAATTATTATTTAACATTAGATAACATTTAATAAATTTTTGGAATTATCCTATAATGTTTACACTAAAGACATCAATATAACATGCGATATAGAATCTAAAAAACCTTTTCAATAAATTATAAATTATTATTATCTAAAAAATTAATCTAGAACCATAATAAATAAATTTTATTAATTTTTTTAAATATATTTTCAATATTTTTCATATTTGTTTCACAAGCAACGATTCAGCAATATCTAATTATTTATCGTAACTATATAACCAAAAAATATTTATAAATAAATTAATATCATTAAAATAAATAGATATATTCTAAATAAATGATATGTTTACTACATAACAAAATTTTATCCCAATGATAACAAATAATATAAATTAATCTTTAGAGTGCCACATTTTTTGTTTAACCTTTCCTCAAAATAATATAAATGTTCTAACAAAAGTAAAATTGTACCAAAATGTAATTTATTATAATTTATGACGGAAATTGTAGAATTATTATAAATATTTGAAATATTTTTTTGGTTGATCTTCATAGCTTATCACATAGTTTTATCATTAAATAAAAACATTCACAAATTACCATGGTGATATCCTTTTACAATGGTTACTATTTATTATGTCCTAAAATAAACTTAAGTTATTTTAAAAATGGTAACCTCATGATTATAAATTTGAAATAACTTTTTGAATATTTAATTATTATATGTTGAATAATATTATTTTAAAATTAATTATTAATACGTAATGGAAAAAAATAAATGAAAAAACGTGTTTTATGAAAAAAATGAACATATTCAAAAAATAAATTGTACTATTTATTAATATAAAATTAAATATATTATTTATAATTCAAGGATGAATGTATAAATTTAATATAATATCTAAAATATAATAGGGTAATTAAATTACATTGTTTATGACAACATATGATAGTTTGGAAATAATATGTAATTTTTCACTATTCACTCAAAAATCAACCTTCTCAAAAAAATACAAAAACATAATCCTAAGACTATTATCAAATAGTGATATATAAAATGATATCGATTTTCTTTAATTCTAATTTTAAAATCAGATGAAATAAATTATAACATTCTGACTTAAAATATTATAACAACAATCTTTGAAGAAACATCAATTTAATACATAATATGAATTTATTCTTATCCATTACATCGTATCAAAAATTATTTTAATGATAAATTTTTTGACTGAATTATCTATTGGTATTAATGAAATAATTTTTACATATATTTCATAATTTGGTTACTCCTATTCATACCTACCAACATAGTGGCAAGGTTATAATAGTTATATTTACTCAATATTATTTCGTTGTTCATTTATGTTAAGAATTATAAATGGTGTACTATATCAAAAGTAGTTTTCAATAAAGAAAACTAGAATCAATTATTTCATATATTACATTCTACCCTCCATATAAAAATTATGTTCTTTAAATTTCATTTTTTTTCTTCCAAATTTAACATAACACAGTAATAATATTGTATATAAATTTTATCAAGAACATGGATTTCACGGTTTTGATTGTTAAATTTTTTATTAATATAACTATATAAAAATAATTCATCAAAATTATTTTCTAAAAATGTACTCTAGTAATTAAATATTCTATTCCTAATAAAAATCGATATAATTGATAAACTATTCAACCATTGAGAGAGATAATTTTACAAAATATACGTACAACATTTTTTAGTAAATACGTATATTTTGGTTCTCCATTTAGGGTATGAACTATTTACACATGTATCTCAACTCTTAAATAAATTAATTAATATTAAAGATAAATTATTTATGCATTATACTCAAAATAATGCTTTTAATAGAGAATAAGATCCATACAATGATGAAACATTCTTCCTTATATACAAATGTTAAATGATTAGAATAATTTATTATAATCCCCTACATTAATAAACCATTGTAACATAATATAAAACCACAATATCTAAATCAACTATAATAAAAAAATATTTCAACATAAATCATTCCATAAGTAATTACCATTACAAATATTCTAAAATACTCAAGCCATAGTAAAAAACCAAAAATCATAAAAATTTGATCACATGTTCATCCTTGATCAACTAATAGTTATATCCAAAAAAATAATCAATCATAATGTCATATATCAAAGATGTATGTTCTATAAAAGACAATAATTCCATTAAGTTAATCGTTCCCATAAATAAAATGAATCATTATAAATCCACATTAAATGAATTTTTTATTCCAAAACATAACTCAAAAAATATTCCTCAAATAAAATACCATAATAGTGAAAAATATTTTCATTTACCTTAATCATTTATATTTCCCAACATATTGAAATATCTCAAAAATAATATTAACAACTTGGAGACCAAATCGCTTTTTAATCCCATTGTCATATATATGGTAAATTTTTTTTCCAAAAATATAATAACCCTTTTTATAAATGTTTTCAAT
Organism: Viscum album; assembly: GCA_963277665.1. Classification (NCBI taxonomy): domain Eukaryota; kingdom Viridiplantae; phylum Streptophyta; class Magnoliopsida; order Santalales; family Viscaceae; genus Viscum; species Viscum album. The sequence continues at coordinate 516,049,427 of OY728145.1, forward strand.
AAAATTATACATATGTCTAAAAGTTATAAAAATAAATATCCCTCTGATGACCATTTTAAGAAATGTATTCTTACCATATAGGATTGTATTCACATTAATGATTTCGTAGTTATTAATTATTATCATAAAAACCTATCACAAAAAACATGAAAATTGTTTTATATAACTATAACTATATGATCATGATCTGACTTATCATCCCATGACAATTTATGTGTATCATATATTACTATGGTGTGTGTTTTTTTAATAAAATTTATCCTTTGATTCATTATAATGGTTCCTATTGAAAATGTGAACTAATATAATAACATCCCTCAGGAGTAACTACAAGAAAACTGCAGTTTAGCGGCGGTTTTAAAAACCGCCCCCAAATGCCATTATTTTTTTTAGTTAAATTTTTTTCAAGGATTATTGGCGGTTTTTTTAAAAACCGCCCTGAAATAACAGCGGTTTAGGTAAAACCATCGAGAAATGAGTCGAAAAAATAAAAAAACACGAGAAACCCCGAAATCAATAAAACGACCATAACTTTTAATCCGGGCATCCGATGGAGTGCCCCAACCAGTCAAATCGAAGCTCATGAAGAGGTATAAAGGAAAATATAATTAAAATCATGATACTGTCTAAGGTGCAGAAGATATTAGACTTATATGAATGTTGATAAAAGTTCTCCAACTTCAAACAGACATAACATTCGCTCCAGGTGTCCGTTTGGGCTCTACCACATATCAAATCCAAGCCAGCGAAGAGAGCTACACACCAATTTTACACAAGCAAGCTTCTGTCATGTTTATCGATCCCAATAATCCCTCTGAAGTCCTCCAAAACCGCTTTTCAGTCACCGGTGTCCCGTTGAACTTTTCTTCAAACGGATTTAACTTTCGATCCATGTGTCAGTTCGGAGTCCTCCATCTGCCAGATCATAGCTAGTTCCATGAGCTTCAGTTTGACTGGTCGTGGCGCCCACATGCACTTCTGTATCATATGTTATGGGCTTTTTAGTGGGTATCAGGTTTGTTATGTTTTTCGATGCCTCGTTTCTTGCACCCGTTCCCTGTTAGCTTTTTTATAAATGGTCGTAACTTCCAATCTGCCTGTCCATTCAGAATCTTTCACCTTTCAGGTCGAAGATCATTTCAGGATCTTTGATATGACAGGTCACGGATCTAAAACAGACTCTCGGATCATAAGTTATCTTCGTTAATGTGAGTCCAATGTTTTTGTCTCTTTATGACCGTTTTGACGGGTTTTAACGGTTGCCTCATTTTTTACTGTTTATTTGGGTTTCCATGACTTGTTATCTTTATCAATGGTTTTTTGTGGGTTATTATGATGATTATGTTAAATTATTAAGGGGGTTTTCCAGAGTTGTCATGAGTTTTCATGCATTCTCATTCTTTCTAATGCCTCATTCTTCATCTGCTTCTCCATCCGTTTTCTTGCGTTTTCATGATTTTTAATCCATAATCACGTCTTTTCATACTTTTTCATGTGTTTCCTTTATTATTTATTATCTATAATATACTTTAATTTATTTATTATCTATTATTTGTAACTAGTTATTTATTATTTATTATTTATTATTTATTATTTATATTTATATTTATTTATTATTTATATTTACTTAGAATTTATTATTTTTTATTACTAATAATAAAATATTATTATTAATAATAATATTTGTTACTGGTTATTTATTATTTAATATTTATTAATTATTAATTATTAAATATTATTTATATTTATTATTTTTTATTATTTATTTAATTCTTATTATTTTTATTTATATTTATTTATTATTTATTATTTATTATTTATTATTTATTATTACTAATAATAAAATATTATTATTAATAAAATATGTGTTATTGGTTATTTATTATTTATTATTTATTATGTATTATGTATATTTATTATTTATATTTATTATTTATATTTATTATTTATTATTTATTAGTTATTATTTATTATTTATTGTTTTTTATTTATTATTTATTATTTTCTATTTATTATTTATATTTATATAGTATTTATATTTATTTATTATTTATTATTTATTATTTATATTTACATATTATTTATTATTTATATTTATTTATTATTTTATAATTTATAATTTATATTTATTTATTATTTATTATTTATATTTATTTCTTATTTCTTATTTCTTATTTATGATTTATGATTTATGATTGATGATTGATGATTGATGATTAATTATTTATTTATTATTTATTATTTATATTTATTTATTATTTATCATTTATATTTATTTATTATTTATTATTTATTTATTATTATTTATTATTTATTATTTATATTTACTTATTATTTATTATTTATATTTATTTATTATTTATTGTTTATATTTATTTATTATTTATTATTTATATTTATTTATTATTTATATTTATATTTATGTTTATTTATTATTTATTATTTAATATTTACCATTTATTATTTATTATTTTTTATTTTTTATTTTTTATTTTTTATTTTTTATTTATTATATATATATATTATTTATTTATTATTAATTATTTAATATTTAATATTTAATATTTAATATTTAATATTTAATATTTATTATTAAATATTTATCTTTCTTAATTATTTATATTTATTTATTATTTATTATTTATTATTTATTATTTATTATTTATTATTTATTTTTATTTTTTATTTTTTATTTATTATTTATTAGTTATTATTTATTATTTATTTTTATTTCTTTATTAGTAATTATTAATTATTAATTATTAATTAATATTTAATATTTAATATTTATTATTTATATTTATTAATTATTTATATGTATTTATTATTTATTATTTATATTTATTTATTATTTATTATTTATTATTCATTATTCATTATTTATAATTTATTATTTTTTTATTGAGTTTATATCTATTATTTATGTATTATTTGTTTTTTCAATTAATATATATATGTATATTAAATTTTGTTTATTATCCACATGACGAGCTTGCTGGAGTGGTAAAGTCTTTAGAAAATATGCAAGAGGATAGGGGTTCAAATCTCACCAAACGCAGTATTTTTTTTATATTGCATGGGCATGTGCATGGGCACATGTGTGGGATGTTCATGCATGGATAAATAAAGTAAATAAAGTAATAAGAAATAAATAAAATAAATACCAAATAAATAAAATAAATAAAATAAAAAGAAAATAAAGAAAATAATTAAAATAAATACGAAATAAATAAAATAAATACGAAATAAATAAAATAAATAAAATTAAACAATGAATAAATTGAATAAAATAAATAAAATAAATAAATAAATAAAATAAATAAATAAATAAATAAATAAATAAATAAATAAATAAATAAATTAAAAATTAAAAAAACCGCCGCGAATATTTTCCCGACACATGATTTTACGGCTGTTTTTCAAAACCGCCGCCAATCTATTTAGCGGCGGTTTAAACTGATGCGAAACGAAAAAAACCGCCACTAAATCATATTTTTTCCGTAGTGAGTGTCCGGTTAGGTGGGTAGTCTTAAGCCTACTCATCATGCACTAGTGAAGATGGAATTATTACCCAGTAAAAATCATGAAAATTTGATTCCCCTAAGTAAATAGGTTCCAAGTCCTAATGTAGAATCCAGTATCTAGTAAGAGACTGATACACTAAAAAGTCCACACAATCCATACCATATAAAAATTATGTAATTTAGTTATATAATTAGACATACCCTGAAAATCTATTATATAGTTATTAAAAAAAATATAATTTTTATGAAATGTAGTTCCAAATGGTCCTAATATTAATCCAAGGATGCCAACTATAATAAATGAAACCCAAGTAGCCCATATATATTGGGTATTTTATTATATAGGCATTCAATAGTTATGATCGCATCTCGAGGGAGTGATTAGTTTAGTAATTTTAGGAAAAAATATATGTTCTTTAATATATCAGAACATAATTAAAATAATAATACAACAAAATATTTTTTTAAACATAATTCTTAACTTTATAATATCCTTTATAATAAATAAGAGTATACTTCCTAGAATCATGGGGAAAGAAACAATGTAAAAGGATGAACTCCCATTCAAAGAAAGTGAATTCATATAATGGATGATATCATAGAATATAACAGTCATGAATAATATAGTATGAATAAATAATGACCCAATATTAATATATAAACAATCACCTTATATAAAAAAATATCCTCAAATGAAAACCTATTTAGATAATTAAATTGGAATTTAAAAATGATTTTAGAATAATAGAATGCATAATTTCAAATGTCTTTAACATCCCATAGATGACTCATGCATAGAATTCATACATAATTGTGTTAGACCACATCCATATACCCAATCAACATTTTATATTTATACCTACAGAAGAACCAAGGGGCTATGTAATTATATTCACACTAGTCCCTTAATAATTCAAACTCATTAATCATATGAAAAACTACACAACAGAATCAACCTGAAATAATATTTAATAATGATTTGTATCAGAAGAACTAGGATATAAAATGAAAATAATTTAACCAGTAAAATGATAATATCCCATCTATAAAAATATTTATTATTGAATCACTATTTTAAATTCTTAATACAACATAACATTCATCAAATGATGTTGTTATATATGAAAAGAGTCTTAAAATATCAGTAGAATTTTTATTGAAGGAAATATTATCCTAATTTTCAAATAACATTTTTATAATCATAAAATTAAAAAAAAATAAAAAAATTATTATTTCTCTTATACCATGTAATATTTTAATGTAAAATTAAATTAATCGTGTATTCATAGTGGTGGAAAAATCCATTTATGTGGTGTATATTAGAAAAATATTTCATTAAAAATGTTGGTAAAAAAATCCCCATCACAAAAACAAAAACAATATTATATTTTGAATATTTCAAATAAATACAATCATGAATAGAAATTACTTATATCAATAAATAGATAATAATAACAAAATTATTATAAAATTCGTCATAAAGAAATAATGTACATAGAAGGAAACAAATAGAAGATTAATGAAGAAATTTTAGTTTTTCTATATATTATAATTTGGGAATTAAAGAGTAATAAATTCGGTAAAATTATTACTAATACATGAAAACATAAAAAATAACCATAGAAGAAGAATATTGATATTTTTTATGATAGAAATAGAATGTAATGGCCCATATCGAATCCTAAAAAAGCAATTTTAAATATGGATAATATTGTGAAATAAAATCATACATCAAGTATGAAATATTTTTTAAGTGATGTTAGTATCATATATAAAAAGTTAAATATATTAAACATATATAAAAAAAATGTATATATTTATAATATCATATAAGATCCATATAATGTATTTCATCACATGTTTGTAAATAAATATTTATTAAAAAATCATTTATAAATATTTATGTTTTTTTTTTCATGTACGTTTTATTATGGTAGATTCATTTTATTTATCTTTATCTAGGGTAAACTAACTCTATAATGTTAAACAGTATTTAATTTTCATATATACTAATTGTATAAGTATTTATAATTCTGATTTAATGGTGTACATGAACAATTAAGCACAATACTTTGTGGATGTTGTAGTCCACTTTTGGGAACGAGTGACAATATCTTTTATATATAGTGCAAGGTTGAGAAGGTAAATTATATCATATATTTATAAAAGAATAATTATGTTATAAATATCATATATAGTAATTAATTCAATCATTATGACCAATCATGTAAATATGTGATTAAAAATAAATTACACCACTTTATGGAGATGAAAGGACATGTATGCACACGAGGGATGTTTTAGTTTTCCATTGGATATAAAGTAGAATAATAATGGTTGTTCTTTTAGAATAATAACATTTTTATTTTTAAAAAATGTTATTTTATTTAATATGGTCATTGTTATATATTTTTGAAATAGGATGAATAATGATTTAAATTAAAAACTCGCTTAAGAATTAAACTTCTTCTTGAGAAATCCACCTTTGTATTAGAACATAAGCCTTTATCGGATAGTCTCATGGTGATACAAGAAGAAAATAAATTATGGTTGGTAATGTATTATGTTTTTATTTTTGGAATTTGATATTTTAAATTTATCCTGATTTCTGAATTGTGATGAATATGAGGAAACATTTTGTTGGTGAGGGGAGGTATGCAGATGGAATTCCATAAAATATTAAAAGTTATTTATTGTATTTATTAATTAAAATATTCCAAATGTATATGTATTCAAATAAATATTTGAAAAGGTCTAAATATAATTATCAAATAAAATTTGTACATTTTTTTATGTCATTTTAATCCTTATATTTAGTTTAACCCCTTCGATAACCCTTTATAACGTTAACGATGGTAACATATTATTATGATTGTAAGAGTGATAAATTTAAAATAATGATGAAAATATAAATAAAATTGGTACATTTATAAATTTTATACAATTTACCATTCCAATTATCATCTTTTATGATTTTATTAATATAAATAGATAAAATTTTATTTAACATAAAATATATGTACAATTATTTTTTAAAACAATTCGTTTAATTTAAATTTATTGTCAACATTATAAAAATGGATTTCAAATAAAAGAAAATTTCCATAAATTTTAAATTATTATTGATGAAATATTAATGTAATAACAAAAAAAATCCAAATAAGTTATTGTTTTTAAAATAAATTAATATACTTGTACACTATTTTTAGAAGCACATTGCTAGTATTACATTAGAGTTTAAGGTTATTATACAATCACAAAAAAACAAGAAATAAATTACTGTCATAAAATAATTTAAATATGATAAAAATAAATTTGTAGATTTTTTTAGAACATATTATTATCCTTATGAAAACATATATGATAAATTAAACTAAATAAAGTGACCATTTCAATTTATCAATTTTGTAAAATATTATAAATGTTATCATCAATGGAATATGGAAAGTAAATAACATATATACAAATATATTATTTCCATGGTCTAAAAACTCTGATAAAATGAGAATGATAAATATTCAAGATGATTTTGAGACATTATCTCATCATTTTATCATTAGAAATCCTCTTTTACACATTACCATGGTGATAATATTTTATCATGATCACAATTTGTTATGACTACAAAAGAAATTAAACTATTTAAAAAATTTGAAACATATAATTAAAAATCATAATACCATATTTAATTTTTCAATTCATATAGGTGGAATAAAACATGTTTTAATAATAATGTGAAAAATGCATCAAAAAATAGTTTCTGGAAAAATCTGTTTAATGAAAAAAATTAATCGATGCCCATATCAGGTACTATACAATTTCTTAAAAAATAAATTATAATATTTATAATTATACTAGTTTTATGTAACATTATGATACAATTAGTACTATAATATTGTTTTTAAATCAAATGATTTGATGAATAGAAATTTCAGCATTACAAGAATTGAAATGTAATCAATATTAACTCCAAAATAATTATTTTCTGAAAAATATTAAAAATTAACCCTAAAAAATGATGTCATTAGAATTAAAAAAATATATCTTATTTTTTAAATATAATTTATTATTGTGGATGATATTATTTATTATATCCGTGAACAAAATATAATAAAATCATTTTATAAGAATGGTAACTCTAAGGAACCTAATGAATTTATTATTATTCATTTCCAAGAATCATCAATTAGTGGAATGTTAAATTTAATGATTAAAATATTTATTTTTATTAATACATTATTTATATATATATATATTTCATTATTATTTTATCAATATTCATAGAAGATAATGGAAGATCTAGGATAAAATAATTAATTTAAAAAAATATTTGTATGTGGATCATTTCATATTAGGGTAACATGTGATTTATACTATTTAAAATTTTGTTCTTTTAAATAAATTTATAAACTAACTATTTTTAGGTATTCAAACTAATTATGAGACATTATAAAATGTTAGTATTGGATATAATATATTTCATTCCAATGAAATGTTGTTTAAAATGATGGAATAATTGTTGATCCGTCTAAAACAATGGTTCTAGAAGAGTGGATAAGACAAATAAATTTATGTGGGAGTCAATGTTTTCTTATATTAGAAGGTTATTATCAATTGTTTTACTAAATAATTGCATAGTTATATAGGATTCACATTATATTCACTCTAAGGGGATTTATATTTGTCTAGAAATAGGGATAGGATTAATTACATCATGTTTTGAAAAGAAGGTTGTTTATTATTCTAGTGTTAGACTTTCAATATATAAATTATATATTTATTATATATAGTGTTTCTTATTCTAATGATAAAACATAAAAAGTATATCTTCAATCCTAAATATATTTTCATTTGGATGTGAAAATTTTTTAATATAATAAACAGTTATGATTTGATGATTTATTATAACTCATATAAACCAAAACGTCTTAGAGATTCCTTGAGAATAAGAAATCATCAATAATTACTTATTCTATTTTCATAACATGATCTTTTGGGGAATTATTTAATGAATATTAACCAATAAATTTTGAATGTTGGAACTCCATCTCTTTCCGTTCATGTGAGATAGTTATCATACATATAATATATAATTATGCATTCCTAGATAGAATATTTTGGTTTTAATGAATGGATAGAATTAGATTATAGGGAAATGTTATATGAAATAAATATTTGAAAATAATTTTTTATACAATATGGGAATAAAATGTGTGTTCCTAGTGATTTCCCATTCAAGAAGGAATTATCGAGTGATTCTTATAGATATCAATTTCCATTTCATACCATTAGTATAAATATTTATAGGGATCCTTCATAATGTTATTATTAGTAAGGAATGTTGAATGATATTTATGATTTTATAATATAATGCTAAGCATGTTAATGAGTTAAATGTGGGAAATACATTATTATTGGGTTCCATCGTCATTTTGTATTACATGAATGGAAATGGAAGAATATATACATAGATTTTAATGTAACCAATGAAATCTCATGGAAAAAATAAAATCTGGGATATGGTTGATTGATTGCCTAAATGTAGTCATTTTCTTCCAAATTGAGAGAGAAATTATTTATATAATACTTCTAGGATATTTCTAAAATATATATCAAAATTACACGTAGTATCTCAATATACTGTATCTGTTCATGAAACTAGATTGACCATTTATATATTTGAAGGATAATAGAATTCATTAGGTAATCAATTAAATTATAGTTCATATTTTCATCTATAGTATGATGTAATGTTAAAAAATAATATTTAAAAATAGTTTGATTCAATTTAGTTTTTAAAATTGTATTATGTGGTATTTTGATATAATTATCTCTCACTTGTGTGATTTTCATATAACATAAATTTTCATTCCATCATACAGATGTAACCTTTTGAGGTGTTATATAGATATTTGTGCTAGAATAAAACATGACATTAATATGTTTGTAAATTAATGTTATTAGTACTAGAACTAGAATATGGATTTTTTATGAATGTAATAATGATTCATCAACACATGAATGAAACATATATTAGGAAGATGAGTTATAAAGATAATAGGGGAAATACCTTTCATTTGAGGTTAGCGATCAGGTCTATCTTCATATATAATGTAACACCCCGATATTTTATGAAAAATATTCTTTTAATTTCATTAATGTCTTGTGTAGTATGCTACACCAAGATTACCTTGTGCTATACGCAACACCGTATTAGCTTGCAGTATACGCAACACTATTCTTGGATCGTGTTAAACACAATTTTGATAATAGTTATTCTACACAACATTGAGTATATATATATATATATATATTCAATGTATAAATGAAATATGGTTGGATTCTATTATACGAAACAACGAAGGATTCTTGCACAACACGCAACCCTGACTTGGCTTGAATTACACGTAATCACGACCTTCCTCGATAGCGTGTGTTGTACATAATACCGGGTTTTACTAAACAACGATATATTATTAGAATATTATTATGAACTTACCGTTATGAATAGTATTAACTAAATTTTGAATTTTATAACATTATTATTCATCTTACAAATTTTCTAGAACATGGTATAAGAACAAAATAAATTTTTCGGGTAAAATAAGTATTTTAAAAAAAATGCAGTTTTGCCGCCTTTTGATGGCGCACCCACATTAAATCTAGTTTTTGACATTTTTATAAGTATAATTTGACAAAATAAAATTCTTCTTTGGAATTATAAAATAAAAATTTACTTTGGATAAATTTTTCATTTTATTCTGGTAACTTTCATATTTTGATGAAAAGTAAAAACACGCTATATTTTAATTAAAAACAACTTTTTTCATCGCAATAATTAATATGGTTAAATTATAATATTGAATGGTTTTAAAGTATAAATAGAAAATATTTTTACCTTTTAATATAATGTATGTCATTATCATTGATTCTACCTTGAATTCGTAGGATAAACCATTTCAATCTTTTGCAATGTTTTAAAGAAAAACCCGTTTCCTTTCGACAACGGGATTAATTTTAATTTAATTTCTGCAACTTATGTGTATTTAATTTGATAAAATGGATTCCATATTTGGAATCAGTGGGTCCAAATTATGTTAATAGGCTACTTTTTATTTTTGGGAATTATGAATAGTAACTACGGTAAATTTTATTTACCATAGTTAAAAGTAAATACTGTAATTAAGGGTAAAAATGATAATATTATTACACTAACACGTGTCCTAATTCTATTGGACAAGTTTAATTCGACCAAAAACAACCTTAGAAATAAAATATGACCATTTAGGACCACTTGGATTAGATTAGGACATTTATTATTAAGTTATTTAAAGAAGGGTTAAAATAGTTAAAATCAATGTTTAATAAGTAAATCATTTTTAATATGGGGTTATACATAAGATAAATTCGACTATAAATATTAATTATAAATATAAAAAGATTTCCTACATAATGATATTTTATTTGTAATTTTTAGACATTAAATAATTTAATTTATTTATGACACAAAGATGATGCAGTAATTATCTTATTAATGAAATATTGACATAATAGATGTTATAAACACCAAAAAAATGTAATTTGAGACTTTTTATAACTTACAATAATTTTATAGGTTACTATGACATGTTAGTATTGATTTAATTAACTTTCTTCTAACTAATCATTCTGTTATGATTATCTCAAATATCAATTACTAAATAGTGTCAAAATTGACATAAAATAGTTTTTAAAACAAATATTATATTATTAATTATTATTTTATTCCTAAAAATATATGGTTCGGCCAAATGACTTAGATAAGGTCATATATATTAATAATAAACAACTTGGGGTTAGTTTGGATGTTTATAGTATTTTTATTAAACTTATAATATAAGAACACAAGAAGACACGGTAAAAGTAAAATTATTTAACTTAATGTTAAATCTACATGATAAGGTTCAAATAGGAACCTAAACTTGTCTAAATTCTACTGGATTAGAGGGTTTCGACCCATCCCCACCTTATCCTCGAAATAAATCAATTTTGAGCTATTTAAAACCAAACATGACTTTATAATAAAATAATATTTTTAATTATTCCAAAGGTGCCCCTCTCCTCCCTTATAAAAGGGCGCCTCCTCCCCCTCTTCCTCACACCACTTTGAGCCTTCAAGCTCGTCCAAACCCTGCCACTTTCTCCTCTCCACTTCCCTAGAGACATCCTAGAGGTTTTGGTATTCTTCAAGGACCTATTTTAGTTCCCTAAAAGGAGGTCTTAAAGATGAACTTCAAAGAAGAGGTAATGTCCGTTACCGATTCTTTCATCGTTATTTCTTCTTCCACACCTTCTTCTTTAGTTGTTTCATTATGAAGTAATAACATAAGTATCACTCATATACTGATATGTTATTATAAGTATTAAACAAACCTATTTTACCATCTATCTATCCTACGGAAAAAGAAATCACCGCGCGTGCGTACGTACGGAATACCGTCTCCACGCCGTGGTGAAATCTATTTTCCACCACCACCTTACTTGGATGGGTATAATGGTCTAAATAATGACTATATATAACTATTGTAATATGATATTGATTCTTAAATAGTATACATACACTCCAATACAATTCCACGATCATGGGAACGATATCATCGCTCGTGCGTACGTACGGAATACCGTCTCCACGATGTGATGCGACTCGTTCTACATGATTTTAATTGCATAATGATTACATAAATTAATTGAGTGAAGAAATATGATTAATATTACACTAATACCATTCTGGAAATGAGGTATCTATAAACTAAAAAGAAAAATAATAATTTATTCGACAAGACATGCATAAGAACAAAAAGTAATAAACACCCGAATAACAAGTAGTAATGAAATATTACTAATAACAAGCTAAGAATATGACCATATATGATATCATAAAAATAAGTATGATTCTGTAATAAGTAAATACCATTATTTAAATCATTATACAGGAGGTTCGGACACGTACAAAGCATATCGGACCTAAGGTAAGGGAAATATCACAATCTCATTTTTTATCTGAGATTCTTTATACTTTGGTATTTAATGGGGTGTATTTTATCATCCAAATCCATGTTTCCTCAATATGTAATATTATTTCCATCCACCTAAAATTGTTTAAATACAATTTTACCCTTTGGTGAGTTTTTAGTATAGGATATGAAAGGAATCTTTTGTCGTTTTTCGTACGAGGTACTTTTTGACTTTTCCGACAAAAGTACGAGAAGAATGTTTTTTAACATATACATCATGAATGGATTTTTAAAACATTATTTACAAGATTACTCCTTACAAGTTTTAATGTTTAATTTTAATCAACTTCTTTTAGTTTAGAATTTTATGACATGTTAAGAAAGGAAAAGTGTTTTTGAAGTAGAAAGGATATTTTCCTAAAGAATGGAGTTCAAGTGTTTTATCAAAATTATTTTCCATCTAAGATAATAAAGGTTTATGTTTATATCCCTATTATTACATTGATTTGATAATGTTGGGATGGAATTATTTTTATGAATTCCATTATCTTATATGAATTGTGTTATGATGTCATTATTTTTAGGAATCCCATTTTTATTACATTGGTTATGCAATGATGTATGATTTATGATTTTGTGGCACAATAAGAATGGTATCATTATGAGATGGGTGGGAAATATATCTCCCTCCAATGCATTGGGTAAATATTTTATATCTCATGAGATAGACATGGCTATAACGGTAGGTTATACCGGTTCAATGAAACAGGACTGAAACGAGGAGTGAACTCGGTTCAGAAAGGGACTTTGTCCACTAAGATAGTCTTGGAAATGAGTATTAACTAATAAGAAATGATTCACTATGATTATGTGTGTATTCCACAAAGTTTCATGTTTTATGTTATGATTATTGGGATTACATTTCACTACTATGATTTATCCCATGTTATGATATTATTATCTCTTTTTCAGGTTAAGACTTCCAAAAGATATGTTCTTATGAATATGACATTATTGATATTTCTTTTGTTTACCCTTACTGAGCATTTGAGCTCACCCTTTTATGTTTTTTTCCCCAGGACATGAAGAAAGGATTTAGGTTTTAAAAAAAAGATCTTTATGGGAGATGTTGAAGATCTTTCACCATGTTTAGAATATTATATTTTGAGTTTCCAAAGACACTAAACGATTACAGTCCTTGTGTGTGTGTTTTTTTATGTACTAAGTATTCCGAAAAAGTAATGTAATGTCAATGTACATCAAGCTTTGGGTCTCTACAGTTGGTATCAGTGGAAAGTTTTAGTCAACCTTTGGAAACTAGGATGTGAAAACGTTAGTGATATCCATATATATATTTCTAAGGTATGTCTAGGGATGTCTCTAAGGTTAAGTATATGTATAGGTTATAGTCCTAGAAGTGCGCTAAGGATCTTATAATTTTACCTAAGATGTTAGATATTGGGGGTAATCCCCCTTTACTATGTTGTTTTCCCTAGCATGATTTTTGCCTCTCACACTATTCTTTTTGGGGTTTAGAAAATGGCTGGAAACAGGAAGATTCACGATAATGGAGGATATGATAGACAATGGAATGATTTTCTTCATGAGAAACCAAATGAAACGGGATCTGGAATTCCAAACATCATTATTATGCCTAATCAGAAATCTCATAATATGATCAATAATCTCAATTTTGGTAAGATTCCCGACTCAGATAATAAGAGAAAGATGGAGTTTCATGATGATCATAGAGGAAAGAAAGTTAAATTTCCCTCATGTAAATCGTGTGGGAAGAGGCATCAGAGAGATTGTTTCAAAGGAAATGGAAGATGATTTGGGTGTGGAAAAGAAGGACACAAAGCCAGTAAGTGAAAAGGAAAAGGTTCAGTTAACACCATGGAAAAGGATAATGGTATTGCTATGACATCAATAATGATTAGATGTTTTAAATGTGGAATGTACGGGCATTATGAAAACCAATTCCCTAATGGAAAATCTCATGAAGAGAATCAGCATGGTCATATGGGTAGTATTTATGTGGATGATTATGAGGAGACTACAAATGATATTTGAGATGAAAGAAGTGTTGAAGCTCAGTCGGTTGTTTTAGAAGGTAGTGGAATGATTGTATGTTTATCGAGAGTTCTGTTGTATAGTTAATGGTACTATGGAATAAAGGATCATCTAAGGATTGCTACACTATTGTTTTTCCTAAAAGTATTTGAAAGTATATGTTGAATGGTACCAGTAACCATGGAAGGTTATTCTGATATTTTTGTAAAGTAGATGATATGTGCATAATTAAGGAATAAGAAGATAATGAGATGTTTGATTGTATTCATGAGCTCATGATTGATATAAGGACGAAGTGATATCATGGTTTGAGTATATAGAATTTTGAGTATTTTGGTATGTGGAAAGTGTTAACTTTTATCTGCATTCATGTTTTCACTAAGGTTCAATGGGTATTAATTTTTCAAGAGAATACATGATTAAGGCCTTGGAATGTTTGGAATGTGACCAACAAGACATATCTTATGATATATGTGGATCAACGATGGTATTAAACCTATGGTAATCGTTTTCACTATATTATGAGAGTGGACTGCAGTATTATGGATAAGCCTAAAGATTGGAATGGATTATGTTGGACATAAGTTAGTATTGTATAAGGATAGAAGTTTTTTCGATATTATTGATGGGATGTTATAGTAACATAGTTTTAGAAAAAGGAAAACCTGCAGGACGGGCGATAGCCCATCACGTCAGACAAGGCTGTTGGAATCGAACCCACAACCGAAGTGCGAATGGCCTTTATCGCCTACCACTGGCCTACAGGAAGTCCCTGGTTAGTAGAAACTAGTTTTATTTTATTAAGCGGTATGATATATGAAGTATAAGTTCATTTTTGGAACCATATACAATTAATCTAACCATAAGATGGACTTATAACTTTTGCTAACATTTTGTTTGAAAGAGATGGAATGACCCATCATTCTATCACATGATCTGCTAACGCATCACGAATAACAAATTCAACTTTATTTATTTATGGGATGAAGTGGAAATTGTTCAATTCACGAACAACAGTGAGATTGTACCAAAATCATGCAAGTATTTCATTTAATTCATCAACTTTAGGGAAATGATCATTAAAACCAAAAATGTTGTCCTATTTCTCTTATATCCGATAAATCAGATGGTACCTTAGATCATCAAAAATCAATAGGTTTGTGATTTTTGGCTTTTTCATAGCCATGTTCTCTACCACTCTCCATTAGAACTTGATGGTTAGATTTTTCTTCCATATCCATATTTTCACTTATGTTCTCCTACGTGGAAACCCAGTGATGAGTTAATTTGGGTAACCATTACATTTCATACTTTAGTTTTTAAAGCCATGTTTTGTTATTCCTTTTTACGATGTGGATTTCTATTAAACAAACTTTCGAGTAGTAAACCATTTATAACCCTGACGAATTTCGAGGGTGAAATTCATTTTAAGGGGGGTAGAATGTAACACCCTGATATTTTATCAAAAATATTCTTTTAATTTCATTAATGTATTATGTAGTATGCTACACCAAGATTACCTTGTTCTATACACAACACCGTATTAGCTTGCAGTATACACAACACTATTCTTGGATCGTGTTACGCACAATTTTGATAATAGTTATTCTACGCAACATTGAGTATATATATATATATTCAATGTATAAATGAAATATGGTTGGATTCTATTATACGAAACAACGAAGGATTCATTCACAACACGCAACCCTGACTTGGCTTGCATTACACCCAATCACGACCTTCCTCGATAGCGTGTGTTGTACGCAATACCGGGTTTTACTAAACAACGATATATTATTATAATATTATTATGAACTAGCCGTTATGAATAGTATTAACTACATTTTTAATTTTATAACATTATTATTCATCTTACACATTTTCTAGAACATGGTTTAAGAACAAAATAAATTTTTCGGGTAAAATAAGTATTTTTCAGAAAATGCAGTTTTGCCGCCTTTTGATGGCGCACCCACTTTAAATCCTGTTTTTGACAAGTTTATAAGTTCAATTTGACAAAATAAAATTTTTCTTTGGAATTATAAAATAAAAATTTACTTTGGATAAATTTTTCATATTATTCTGGTAACTTTCATATTCTGATGAATAGTAAACACACGCTATATTTTAATTAAAAACAACTTTTTTCATTGCAATAATTTATATGGTTAAATTATAATATTGAATGGATTTAAAGTATAAATAAAAAATATTTTTTCCATTTAATATAATGTATTTCATTAGCATTGATTCTACCTTGAATTCGTAGGGTAAATCAATTCTATCTTTTGCAATGTTTTAAAGAAACACCCGTTTTCGTTCGACAACAGGATTAATTTAAATTTATTTTCTGAAAATTCTATGTATTGAATTTGAAAAAATGGATTCCATATTTGGAATCAGTGGGTCCAAATTATGTTAATAGGCTACTTTTTATTTTTGGGAATTATGAATAGTAACTACGGTAAAGTTTATTTACCATAGTTAAAAGTAAATAGGGTAATTAAGTGTAAAAATTATAATATTATTACCCTAACAAATGTCCTAATTATATTGGAAAAGTTTAATTCGACCAAAACCTACCTTAGGAATAAAATATGACCTTTTAGGCCCATTTGGATTAGATTAGGACATTTATTATTAATTTATTTAAAGAAGTGTTAAAATAGTTAAAATCAATGTTTAATACGTAAATCAATTTTAATATGGGGTAATACATAAGATAAATTCGACTATAAATATTCATTAGAAAGATAAAAGGATTTCCAACATAATGGTTGTTTATTTGTAATTTTTAGACATTAAAAAAAGTAATTTATTTATGACACAAAGATGATGCAGTAATTATCTTATTAATGAAATATTCACATAATTGATGTTATAAACACCAAAATAAATGTAATTTGAGACTTTTTATGAATTACACTACTTTTATTGGTTAATATGACATGTTAGTATTGATTTAATTAACTTTTTTCGAACTAATCATTCTGTTATGATTTTCACAAAAATCAATTACTAAATAGTGTCAAAATTGACATAAAATAGTTTTTAAAACAAATATTATATTAGTAATTATTATTTTATTCCTAAAAATCTAAGGTTCGGCCAAATGACATATATAAGGTTATATATATTAATAATAAAAAACTTGGGGTTCTTTTGGATGCTTATAGTAAGTTTATTAAACTTATAGTATAATAACACAAGAAGACACAGTAAAAGTAAAATTATTTAACTTAATGTTAAATCTACATGATAAGGTTACAATAGGAACATAAACTTGTATAAATTCTATTTGATGAGAGGATTTCGACCCATCCCCACCTTAGCCTCGAAATAAATCCATTTTGAGCTATTTAAAACCGAAATTGACTTTATAATAAAATAATATTTTTAATTATTCCAAAGGTGCCCCTCTCCTCCCTTATAAAAGGGAACCTCCTCCCCTCTCCCTCACACCACTTTGAGCCTTCAAGCTAGGCCAGACCCTACCCCTTTCTCCTCTCCACTTCCCTTGAGACATCCTAGAGGTTCTGGTCTTATTTAAAGACCTATTTTAGTGCCCTAAAAGGAGGTCTCAAAGAAGCACTTCAAAGAAGAGGTAATGTCCGTTACCGATTCTTTCATATTTATTTCTTATTCCACTCCTTCTTCTTTAGTTGTTTCATTATGAAGTAATAAAATCAGTATCAATAATATACTGATATGTTATTATAAGTATTAAAACAACCCTATTTCACCATCTATCCATCCTACGGAAAAGGAAATCACCGCGCGTGCGTACGTACGGAATACCGTCTCCACGCCGTGGTGAAATCTATTTTCCACCACCACCTTACTTGGATGGGTATAATGGTGTAAATAATCACTATATATGACTATTTTAATGTGATATTGATTCTGAAATAGTATACATACACTCCAATACAATTCCACGATCATGGGAACGATATCATCGCTCGTGCGTACGTACGGAATACCGTCTCCACGATGTGATGCGACTCGTTCTACATGATTTGCATTGTAGAATGATTAAATAAATGAATTGAGTGAATAAATATGATATATATTACACTAATACCATTATGTAAATTAGGTATATATAAACTAAAAAATATGAGAATTTATTCGACAAGACATACATAAGAACAAAAAGTAATAAACACCCGAATAACAAGTAGTAATGAAATATTACTAATAAGAAGCTAAGAATATGACCATATATGATATCATAAAAATAAGTATGATTATGTAATAAGTCAATAACATTATTTAAATCATTATACAGGAGGTTCGGACACATAAAAAGCATATCGGACCTAAGGTAAGGGAAATATCACAATCTCATTTTTTATCCGAGATTTTTTATACTTTGGTATTTACTGGGGTGTATTTTATCATCCACATCCATGTTTCCTCAATATGTAATATTATTTCCATCCACATACAATTTTTTAAATCCAATTTTACCCTTTTGTGAGTTTTAAGTAAAGGATATGAAATGAACCTTTTGTCGTTTTTCGTACGAGGTACTTTTTGACTTTTCTTACAAAAGTACGAGAATAATGTTTTTTTAACTTAAACGACATGAATGGATTTTTAAAATGTAAATTTTATAATTTTTCAAAATATATATAAATTTGAATTAATAATTTATATAATCATGTAATATATATAATATTTCTAATGAATTTTATTTTTAGAAATATTGATTTTTTTGGTGAATAGTGTAAATTCCGATTTGTTAAACAAATTCATTTCATTTAAAGTAATAAAAATGTTTTTTTTTATATTTTATTATTGGTTTTAATGTAAAATTACTAACAGTTTATTATATATTATTTAATTAATTATAAAGGGTTCCAAATTATTCTTAATTTTGTTATAAATGTATTTTTATTCTTAAGAAAACAATATTAAAAAAATTAATTTTCCCTCTGTTTTTCAAAATTATATAATATTAATTTATTCTATGTAACATAATTGTTTCTTGAAAAATTTATTTTATATTTTGAGTTATTTTCTTCAAATTTATCATTAAATTCAATTAATGTTTCGGAAATATTTAACAGTAAGGATGATAAATTTTTTTCACCAAAGTAAAGGGTAAAACTAATTAACTATCCTTTAGTTGAACTGATAAGGTTAAAAAATATCATGTTAAATATTATATGATGATAGTATATTTATTATTAAAACATTATGTTCCGAATTTAAAATATTTAATTTATATTTCCTATAGAAAAGTCATCATACAGTTTTAAATGTTAGAGACATTATAAGAGTATCTTTCCCGACACATATAAAATGGTTCCCCTCCCCTATGATATTTACATAATTTGAGATATTTAACACGATCAAGTCTTTAAATAATTTGTTTCCAACATCCCTAACCATTCCCTATAGTACTTACTGTCAAAAAAATGTCATCATATATGGAATTATGTGTAATCAAAAGGGGTTAATCCAAAAAAATGGTATAACTCGTAACTGAGTTATTTCACATTTATTTATTGTTCAATATCATTAAAATTTAATGTAACCATTATAATTAAACAACACATGTATAAATAATAAAATAAAATGTTATTATGATTATCTTATGCCATTTTTTCATCTTATTATAAATCATATTGAAAATAACAACATCCAACACGTGTACCTATACCTTACCACCTCTATGAAGTAATATATTTCGTTTTATAACACCATCTATCTATAATGGAAATTATAATGGATTTACCATGAATATATGATATTAATGTAATTAGTATGAATATATAATTAGAATATAATACTCATTTAAATACCCATTCATCATTTAGAATATGAAAATGTCACTCGTGTGTACGTGTGGCCTACCACCTCCACAAAGCAATGCAATTCGTTTCGCATATACAAATTTTATTTAATGGTTCTAAAAAAGAGTTCAATTTATAAAAATTATAATTATTTAATGATTAATATTCTATATATGGTATAAAAAATACCCCCTTGACCATGATAAATCCACTAAAGTTGTTTTGGTATTATGACCAAAACATCCTCAAAACATCAATCATAAACCTAACTAATTCAGTAACCTTATATGAAATGGTAATAAATGAAATTTTATATATAATAAATATTTAATAAGATAATAAATATTTTTAAATAATGAAAATAATAAATATAAATTTATTATACATGATTTAATGTAAATATATGGTATGTTGAACATGAGATAATCGATTTTTCATTAAAACCTTATTTTAAATGTTTTAATTTTTTTCTTCCCACTTTCATCTGTATCCATTTTCATTAAAATATTTTATGTATGGTATTAATATACTTAATTATAGTTCAAAATTAATTTGAACCAATGGTTCACTTTAATTGAAATATCATTTTTAAAATATGTCAATTTAATATTTCTAAACTAGGTTTTGTTGACATTTTTAGAAAACTCATAGAAGGAATAATATTAATATAAATGATGTTATTGGTATTTCCCACTATTATGAATGATATTTTTCATGTACATTCCAATATAAGAAATTTTATTTTATTTTAAATAAATTTATTTGGTAATTTTTCTTTGTTATGTTTATAAAAGAAAATGGAACTTCTCAATATTTTTATATGATCCCCAAACATACATACACATATGAGTTTAAGAGGATATTTTTTTTGAATTTTTATCCTAAAAATTATTTCTCTTATGTGGTTTATTTATATATTGGTACTTATAAATTTTTTATGATTATATTTGAGATCGATATTGTACTTTATTTCTTTAGGTAATGAATTTATTCTTTGTGGTATATGTATTGTATTAAACCATGTAAGTTATTCTATTTAAAACAATTTTATGAGTGTTTAAAAGCGTAATATGAAGATGATATCCCATGATAAGAAAATTATATTTTTATATTTTAAAATTATTTTTAATGTATCGATTATGATGTCATATTTTAGGAAAATTGGATTATGTTTTAAAAAATGATAATGTCTATTTTCATGGTGAAATTGTTTCCCAGGGACATTATTTTCATTCATACTCAGTTTTTCAAATAAATCATCATGATTATGATTTTTTCATTAAGAATTATTCTTTCCTTTATTATGAAATTATCTCTATTTTTGTTTGATAGTTTTTAAATGAATATTTTATCACTAATATTATTATTTATAAAAAAAGAAAATCGCCTATGGGATTTCATTATTTTCAAACTGGTCTAATAGTGTTATTTCTTTTTTATCCCCTGCTATTATTTTTGGTCTGCATATAATGATTTCAATTGTTTTTTTAGAGCTTGAGGATTAGTATGAACTATATCATGGCCTATCATTCCAATATGGGGATTCATCTTCAAAGAAGAAAACATGTTTTGAATGAAATGTGATTTTAAATTTAAGGATTATATTTTGGTGTAAAAATTATTATTGAGAATATTTTTCCACTTTTATTAATAGAGAATATATATATGATATTTTTACTATTTCTAAAAAACTATAAACCTTATTGATAAAAAAATGTAAAATAATTAAATTATTTTTATTAGTCTCATAAATACGGCTTTTTAAAGACTATTTTGTGATAGATTTAAGGTTTGTGGTTCATAACTTTACAATATAGCATAATATGATCCTTTGATTTACGACATGGTTCTCAGTTAAAAAATTTCCATTAACATGAGAAATAAATTCCTATAAAAATTTTATCCTAGTTAGAAAACTAAATTTACCTTCAACCAAGATCTATACCAGTCTAGATGTTATTTTAGTTGAAAATATTGTTTATTAAGATACTATAAAGAATGATCTATTTCTAATAAAAAATAACTAAATGAAAGTTTTACCTTTTACTTTTATAGTTTCTTTGGGTAGAGTGTAATCCCTTAGAAGCATATGATATCACATGGAATTGTTTCATCAGTTCCATGCAATATGACTACTATAACATAAATATTTAATTCATAAAAATATAATTTGAAATTGTTCTCCCAATTTAGTGGGTACATACCATGTTTTCGATTTAGCACTCTCTTCACCTAAAAAAATTATTACTTTATAAATAATCAAAATCAAACACAATTACTTTAATTAGTTGATTAAAATGTGGATATAAATTCTTATTAAAATTATTATAAATATGTTGTAAAATTATATATTACATATAAATAATGTAATGTATTTTTACACAATTAATTTATTGTATGAAAAGTATGATTTTATTTTTTTCATTATCTACATCAACTACATTATTCAATATCACATGTCTTAGAGAAATTCATTTTTCTACAATGATATAGAATTTCACTTAGTGGAGAATTATATACAACTCAATTAATATTTTAATGAAATTATTTGTATTTAAAACGAAATTATTAAATTAAATTAAAATAACTAAACTAAAGAAATTCAACACACACATCTATAAATTTAATCAAGGGGATTTATATACATATTTTTTATGTACTTGTGAAATTAGATTTTCCTAAATTAATTTTTCTATACAAAATGGTTCAATATGGGAATGTAAAAGTGAATTTATATTTTTTTTCAAGTGTAATACACAGTTCTAAGAAAGAAAAACAAATTAAAATTATTAATAATGGGTGTCCCAGGATTGTATATATAGTATATTTTCTATGAAGGTTATAATAAAAGGTTCTTTCTATATACCATAGTTCAGTTTCCTAATTATTATAAGAACTATACATATATATGTAATATTATGGGGATGAGTTCTCTCTTATTATTCTTAATATTTTTGAATCCAATATTATTTTAAAAATAATGGAAGATAAATAAGAACAATGAGTCAAAAAAATTATATTTTTTATAATTATAATAATACAATGAATAATTTTTAACTACACTATATTTGTTGGATTCATTTACAATTTTTAAGGTATGACTTGATTGTTATCATATTTAAAAAATATTATATGTAACAAATTATGAGACATAAATTGGGTATGTTCCCAAAAATCAATCCTATAAATCTTATATTATCACATAAAAGATCGACATGTTTATATTATTGGACTATAGATTATTTTTCATAATTACCACATGAAACTTATTCTTTCCAATTAAGTATAAATATTTCAATTCTAATGGTAATTGTTTCATGTGTATCTTTTTTCAACTATTATAAGATGAACAAAACATAGGTTCACTTACCTCATCAATTTTGTGTTATTTTATATGATGAATAGAGTTACATTCATAAAATTGGAGTAAAATCTCAAATTTACTTGTGAAGTAGGAAGATAAATCATCCTTTTGATATTGTAAAGAGGAAATATTTTATTCATAAACCCCTATCACTATTTTGATCAATCTGAAATTTTTACCCTGATATAGAATGCCTTCAAACCTAAAATTTTAATTATCAGTACATGGTTTCCTAGATTATTTGTGTGTTTATAAGTAATATTACTCATTAATAAATTTCAATGAAGAAATTATATTCAATTAAGGGTTTCTATATCTGGTGTTCATAATTTGGCTTCATGAATTAAAAAAAATGATTGTCTGGGAAGACTTCAAAAAATAGTTTACAGTGAAAAATGGTTGACTTAGTGTATACTTCTTTATAATTCATTTTCAGGAAATTGAATACATCTTTGAATATCATGTTTCGAACACTTACAAGGATATCATCTAAAATGAAAAATGGGATATAATTTCATGGTAGGAATATTAAACTACCCCTTGTATTGGTTTGTTCTCTCAAATATATATAGGATACCTAAAAAACGATTAATGAAATTAATAAAATATACAACATCACATGAAGCATATTTAAATAACACGCATAAAATGGTGTAAGAAATGGAAAAACTTCCTAGATCATGATGTTTTGGTTCTACATTCAATGTGATAAGGATAACACATTACATACTAATTTATAACATTCATTTACTTGTTAAACAATTAAATTTATTAACTGTTAATTGAATAAAAATCTAGACTTAGGAATCTATTTCAATTTATTAAAAATTGGTATGTTTATTTTAACTTTGTTGAATAATACTAGAATATCATTTTACATAGTATGTTTTTTTATTCTATGATTGAGTACTCCATAATGAAAAGAATATGTGAATTTTAGTATTATTGTTTTTACATTTTCTCAAATATAGAACTTGGTTTCATACCATTATTTTCATAATTCTATTACACTTATTTTTTTTCTTTTAGGATGTCATCATGGTAATTTCAGGTCATGATGAATCTTCATAACACTTAATGTTACTATATGACACAAATTCTCATTTATATTCTGTATTTTTTGAGTTGGTTGTTTCCCAAAACTCATGGCCATCATTTTAAATAAACACCCTATCAGGGTTCTCAATTATTTGACATCATTGTTCAATTACATGGGTATTGTGTTTAAGGATTTATAGACTTTAGTTTGAAAAAATAAATAGGTTCCTTTGGTGGTTTTCTTATATAGAAATGGTGGAAGTTGATATGTTTGTTAGTATACATACCTAAAATTAAATAATATTGTATATTAATTATAAAAATTTTGGTATGGTGGTCTATAATGGTTATATTTATTTCCCAATATAGATAAGATATGATAGTTTTCTATTAATTCATTATTGATTTTGTTTAAATTGACTATGTTGACAGTTAGTCACATAACAGTATGTATCATAGACTATAACACATTGATCAGTGTAAAAAATAAGTTAAAATAAAATAACACAAACCTGAATAGGTGTTGTTTTTTTATTATATTTATTAGTATCCATTTCTTTCCATGAGAAGAAAGTGATTAAATTTTATTCAGATAGATGATACGTTGTGGAATTTACCACATAAAAATATATTTTTGTAATAACTCATGTTTTACATTGTTTACTATTCAATAAAGTCATTTGTATCAAAAATATTTCACATAATGGTTAATTTTAAATTAATTCTTCTTAAAATTATATGACATGTAGATTTCTATAAATTTTTATTAGTTTTCGGAAGAAAAACACTATAATTTATTGTGCCAATATTTCTAGGTATGTATACCTTACACAGAGCTTCTTAAATATCTTCCAGTACTAAAACTATGAATCTCTATTCTCTAATAGAAAAATTAGTATTTGTGATGGATTAATATATGGGGGAGAATCCTCAAAAATAGTCTTACTGAAATAGTTATTTTCAATGCAAACCATTTTTCGTCACAAATAACTGATATATTAGATGGGAAATATAACCTAGTGTAAATAACATTACAATTAATTCATTCCATTCAGTGGTAATAATTATTTTTAATGGAAAATATTTATGGATTTATATATCTACCTCTATTAGAAATCTAAACATGTGAGTTTTTTCTGGATAATTAAATTATTCAGAAAAGGACCAAAATATTTACCTTTACTATCAGAATTAATTTCACTCTTAATAACCCATTCACAATTAGATGTTTATTAAAAATTTCGATATCCTTTATCATGCCCTCCTACAAATTTTCACCCATCATGAACATTTTCCATCATGAAACCCTCAGAATCCTGACATAGATATTTAGTTGCAGCAGACTATGTGATGATTTTGGTTTGAATACCCATAGTACCAACTTCTATTCACTCTTCTTTTGATAATATATTGATTCCCATTCAATCTATTATAAAATACTTTCATCCAACCCTTGGTCAATGTATTTTCCTGATTTTTATTTTTTATAGGGTAATTAGGGTTATTTTATGTATATTATGAACTATTCGGTTGTCTACCAGCTCATTATTAGTTGATTTCAATTGATTTGAAGTATTTTACTCATTATTTAACCATTATATTTAATAGAATTTTCATATTTGTATTTTGGGTTAGTTCATGTTTAGTATTTTATGTAATTATGGGAAATATTATTCTTATAAACATTATTTCTAAAAATATCTGATATGTAATGTTTTTATATTATTCTTCTTAATTGGTCAATTTTGTTTACATGATTATGATGATATAATCTTTGATCAATTATATTTATGCTTGGATTATGTATTTTATGTAATAACATGTCTGAGTATTATACTATATTTTTTTAAAAATTTGAATATATTTTTGTAAATGGTTGGATATATATAATTATTAACATTTGAATATACATATTTAAAAAAATGTAATATATATATATATATATCTGTGTGTGTGTAGTGATTTGTTATTTTTTTGTGTCAAAATATATTTAAGGTATATATTTTTATTTTGAAATCTTGTAATACACACACAAACACAAACACACACACACACACACATATATATATATATATACATGGGAATATGCATATATAATTGTTTTAAAAGACCCGTAAGGTTATAGATATATATATATCTATGTGGATGTATGTATGTGTGTATAGATTTTATATGTATATTTGTTAAAAAAAGCATAATAATATATTTGGCGTATGTATATTTGGTTTATAAATCATGTAATATATATATATATATATATATTAATGTATGAATATACATAAATAAAAATTTCAGGAAAACGTGTTTCATTTTTGGGACGTATATATATATATATGTGTGTATATGTATATGTATGAGTGTGTGTGTCGATTTGAAATGTATATTTTTTTAAAAATGATTAAAAATATATTTGATGTATATACATTCTATCAATAAATTATTCAATTTATATATGTATAATATAAGAAATAAATGGGGAGTGAATTATAATACTTTTGGGGAAATATGAAAAAAATAAAAAATGATATTTATATTTTTTTTATAAAAATGATATAATAATATTTTAATGAGAAAATAATATCATTTAAAAATAATTAATATTTATAAAAAAATGTTGAAAAAAATAATTAGTAAAAAATATTTCATTTTTAAAATATATTAAAAATGATACCTATTATTAAAAAATCGCAATAACATGTAATTAAGGAAAAATATAGTAATAAATTTAATAACTAAGAATGATACTAAATTTATATTAAATAAATAATAATTATTTCTCCAATATTGGTAATAACTAGAAAATGTATGTATTAATTACTAAATTATATATTAATTTTTAAATTTATGGAAATTATGATAACATGTAATAAATTATAAATGAAAATATGTGAAATATAAAAAAATAATAATAAATATTATTTTTTATTAATAATTCTAAAATACTTAATAATAAATTATTATTAAATAGAAATAATTTTATTATTTAGAGAAAAAATAAATCCAATTTGTAATAATTTAGAAAAAATTTGTACTATGTTGTAAAAAAAATTAAGAAAATTTTCTATTAACAAATCACAATAATTCGTAAAAATGTAGTTTTAATTAAAATAATTGTTAGTAATCCTTAAATAATCTATAATATTTAATAAATAATTAGTCGTTGTTCATAATAAATAATAAATGTCACTATTAATTACTAAATATTATTAATATTTTTTTATATTAGTAAATTATAATAAATTTTAAAAAACTGTATAAATTATATATATGATGTAATTATTAGACATAATTTAAATATAATAATAATTTATAAATAATAAAAATAAGGAAAAATTATTCATATTTATATTATTTTTATAGAAAATTCTGGAATCATAAAGTAGACACCAGTTTCTATTTTGTGATCATGATTCGATTAATAATCAAAACCATTCCAAGAGATCAGGTTTATATCCTATCTAATTTGAGTCTGTTGAATCATTATTTCATTTTCATAATCATATTTCGAAGTTTTTCATAATGAATTATTAAATATATATATATTAAATGATGTCTTTGGATATTTGAAATGATAGTCAATGTTGGACAACATCTATTATGTTTTAGTTTGTATAACTATTATATTATTTTAGTGTAATGAGGGTGAATGGAATTTCGTACCACAAAAAATTTTTATGGAAAACTCATTTCAGAAAATAATACATGAGGATTCTCACTTGACTATTGTTTGATATATAATGTCGATATTACATGTTAATGTAATAGGTTGATCTGTAATTTGGGTATTCTATAATAGAAAATCCTGTAACGTTCAAATGACTAGATCTTATATAATGGAATTATGAATCATTATAAAATTTTCCAAAATGTGGGCAATCAAAGTATAGAGAAGAAAAATAAGGATAGTTCATATTTCCTATGAAACGGTTGTGGTATATTTTAATTACACCGCATTTAAAGTGTTTATTTATGAATCATAGAAAATAGTCATTTATGATAAGTAATTAATGAAATATTTATATCGATAAAATAATAAGTCATCAATGTGATGGTGATTCATGGGAAACAATTGAGCAGATGCATCATTATTTTGATTTTGTATTGCATATCTTATATTTAAGTATTTTTACAAGCAATTTTTGTCCATTTGGTTCAAAAATTAGCCATTATAATTATTATCCATTATTCACTGATTATCACATATTACTTCTTTGTATATTGATAATGGGACTATATATTTAAATATACGTGGTGTTATTAATTCCAGGATGTCTGGAAAAAAAATATCTATCTATATTTGATGACACAAATTTATTTGTTAATTCCATTATTGTACAATGATATAATTAGGTTTGATATTATTTTATATCATCATTTCACACTGAATGATGTATTAATCTGTAAAATTAATGACTTTCTGTTGTATTATATGTTAACTAGATAGAGTAGACATTGTCTAAAATGATGTAATTAAATCATGGATGAGAAAAAAAGATTTTATTCTTTATAAGGGGATAAAAAAATACATATTTTTACATTAATATAATATTTCTTCATTATGATGGCCATTTTCAAAAGAATATAAATAATTTTTACATAAGGATCAATTGAAATGAGACAATCTTTTTAATCCTATGATTTGAACTAGGTTGTCTTTTGAGAGTTTTTTATTTTTTCTGAAAATTACTGGATGAGGTAAATTTTAAAAAAATAATTGGAATGACGTTATTAGAGTTGTAACATTTTAATGTGACTTTTTTGGGGTAGGTTAAAGGCTCAAGATGTTTACCTCGTGGATCTATGGGTTAAGGGATTTTCAGACCAGGAAAAGTCTGGTTTTAATGGACCTGAATGGGGTGCACAGTTTGTCTAAAACAGTGCGGCCCATGGTAGGAATTTGAACATCTTATTATTGGTTGAAAGAGGCTATCATATAGATTGTTCGTAGATAGTGGTATTAGATTTTACATAAACACTATTAACCACGTCTTTGGTTCACTATTTTCAAACTATGGACGACAAACCATGTGGGGTGCTCCCTGTGCCCCGTAAAGGGCCCCCTGTTGGTGCATAATTTTCTAAATTGGGCCTCCCAAACTATGTTCATTACCTTGAATTAAAAACTGCATGATGTTAATTTAAATTAAAAAAAATTAATATATAATAACCCTACATCCCTTCTCATCTGTGAATCATGATGCACCTCCCTTGGGGTGGGTCTCCCCTAAGGCCATGCACCCAAACCCCTCCCAGATCCCTTTCCAGATTCCAATTCCACAAGATTTACTCTGTTATTTGTCTCGGATTCTTCTAGATTGGACTGAAAAATCCATCTTCTCTTGATTTATGGATGATCTTATTTATTCATGTCACCCTAATAGTTCGACAAAACCCTATGGTTGGCTAAATCTGTTTCGTTTTGTTTTTCTTCCAATGCTAGTGCATGTGAAGTTCTCCTCAGGTCGACATGGGTGTGTTTTGGTGTTTGATGCCAATGTTGTATGTTCTTTTGTCACTTTTTATTTTGACACCTTCATCTGAGGATGTTTTTTTCTTCCATTATTTATTGTTTCCTATTTTATTTCAGGTTGTTTATTTTTTTGAGTCCCCTGAATATTTTTTCTGGTGTTTTGATAAACTTTGATGGTGAACAAACACATACATAGGTATATATATATATATATATATATATATATATCTTACACATATGTACCAACTCATGGTGAGACAAATTCATTATTGTATTAAAAAATATATATTTAAAAATATGTGTGCAGGCTGGTGTGGGGTGTTTTCGAGTGGTTGACGCCAAATCTGTCAAGTGCTAATGTTTTTTGCTCGACTTGGTTTTTAACTCGATGTAGGGTCCCTAATAATTACTGTTTACATTAATAAATCCTTATTTTTAAATTAATTATTCTTTAATAAATTGAAATACAATTCTTGAATGAACTGCATAGTTGTGAAAAATGGGTTTTTCTTAGAAACAATGTCATGATTTATAAAAAATCCCCTCTAACAGAGGTGCGGTGTTTTCTAAGGAAAAGTGTATTGGTAATTATTAATTACATACTTTTATTAATGATTTTTGAATTATACAATGTCTTTAAAACACAGTTTTATTTAATTTATGTTTGGACATGGTCTTTAAGGGAATTAAGAAATGGGGTTTTCCTTTATAAATGTTAATGGGGCTATTGCACCTCATATGATCAATATTGACTACTGTTAATTGAATTTACCTTATTTGAACAACCCAATGGGATTTTTCCCAAACCATTCTAGTTAGATGAATCTCACAAAAAAATAAAGGGAAGTGGTTGGGTTATTTCAGATATTTGTTTTCCATATTCATGAGATTCCTTTGACATAATGCTGTATATGAATAGTAATTGCCAGTATTTTTATTTATAAAATTCAAATTGAGATGAAGGGTGTGTATACCCATGTGTTATGAATAAATTAAATAGGTATTAAATGGCTAGGTATTCCAATATATATTTTTCTAATGAGAATTGTTATAGGAGTGGGTGTACTATTGAATGTATTTTAATATGAATGATGGGAAATGTGTGGGTATAATCATTAATTGTGTTGAATATATAATTAAAAAAATGGGTGGGTAAACTCAATAGATATTATCTAAATGATTCTGGATACATGATTGCATATACTAACGAGGTATATTTTTTTTGAATTTTGAATAATGATTGGGTATACTCATTGTATGAATCTAATGTGAATGGATTATGTGAGTGGGTAGACTCTTGTATAATGTATGAAAATGTTATGAAATTAAATGAATATTTGTATATATGACATAAACATCTCTCCATAGATATTGAATATGGTAGTGGATTCCATGGGTTGTTTTTCCCCTTAAGTATTGACTCTATGAGATTACTTCAGCCTTTCTAAAACATGGATCTAGATTTCTTGGACTTGTAAAGAACATGTATAGTTAACATGCTCCTAGGACTCCTAATAATGCCTAACTGAGTATCCATTGATCTAATCCTAGGACATAATGGGGATTACGTGGTCATATAATCTTTATATCATCCCTTAATTGGCTAACACTTTGACCTACGACATAGTTGTAAGATATATGATACATTATTTTAAACAACTTGGTCATGGTAAATATTGATATTTTTAATTATACGGATCATCATTAGATATTCTATCTTTTTTTAGACGAATTTAAAGGCTACATTATTTCACTTGGAAAATATTTGTAGCTAACTGATTCTTGGATATTTTTTTATCTTTTGTAGAGATACATAAGTGGATATATTAGTAACATTGGATATGAATTTTACATGTAGGGGATTTTTCACATTCCTTTACTTCTTAGTTATTTACCTTTATAATGCACAATTTTCATATTGTAGAAAAATATTTGGGCTTGAAACATTGGGTGTCAGCCTACTAAGATTTTATCTGAGAACCTTCTCAATTACCTTTGGTACTTGAGTAGCCCTTCTTGTTTACAGAACCTTGGACTATTTATTATGTTTTTTTCTTATAAAGGTATGTTCTGAGTGCATGTTGGAGCTGAAGATTCGGATGCTCATGGGGGTTTTGTTTGGTCTTTTCAGTTCCATTAATTACATTAGTCCTTTATTGTATAGAATTTAAAATAATTATTTATGATACACCTTTATCTTATGTATCATCATCTAGAATGCATGCAGTGTATAAACTACTGTTGGTCATATTCTATATCTTGTTTTTATTATATCTATCTTCCACTTCATTGTCTTTTCATTTACTACATATGATGTTTTTTTCTACTTAATATCTATTTACTATCGTTCAATCTGATTGTGAGTGGATAGTGTCCCCACTGAGCTAGCCTGATTCCCTTACATCTAGTTGGAAGCCTCTGGCATACCAGGGGGTGGGGGGCACTTGAGGCCAAGTGGCGATTGGTCCGGCTACTAGTTTTGTGGTAAGTTGATCAAGGAAGTTATAATGTTGTATGAGAGATGGTTATTTTACTTATTTTACTTTTTTATCTAGTATAGATTAGAATAGAAACATTTCTACACTCAGTAAATAGTCATTCTTGAAAATTATCCCTTCACTTATAGGAAATCACCCTGTGGAAAAGGTTGGGAATTTCTGTTTATACACTTTGATGTTATAATTGATATGATTTCACAATTTGTGAACAATGTTTTTTCTTGTATTATTGATTTATTGAAATCTAGGAAATTTTACTCTTATCTCAAAATAAAAATAAGTGACCACACAAGAATCATTATTGGAACATAGAAAAATTCACATTCCACACATATGACATTCCATAAAGCTGCATTAATAGGTTTCTTGTTAAAGATGATTGTATTCTCTGAGTTATTTTTTTTACCTATTTAGATAATCTTTATCATTCATGTTTTTCTAAAATGTCCTTATTAGGGTTTAACATGCTTATATGATATCTTCCACTCATTTGTGCTTGTCATCATGCTCTTTGTGTGTATTGTTCATTATAAAATTCAACATCAAATATGTGTAAATCGTTACATGGTATAAAATTTATTTGTTACAGTTCATAAAGGAATTAGTTTTTAGTTGTAAGGTGTACGAGATCCATATAAGTGGGAAATTTTAACTCGTTTATTCAGACAATTGAAAAATGAAGTTAATGTTTAAAAATTTAAAGTGTATATATTTGATTGAATGGGGGAAAAATGTCACATATAATGTGTATGGGTTCTTTTTGGATTGGTATATAGACACTCATATTATGGGAAAATCATGTATAAGAGAATATTATATTGTAAAATGGTCATAAATAAAATGGATTGTTTATTTTGTATTTGAAATTAATTCGTTAATTATTTAAAATACTCAACAAACCCATGTATGTCAGTTGGGAATGTTTATATAGGATAATATTCTGGGGGGTATTAAATATTTTATTGTTTAACTTCTGTTATGGGGTTTCCTCTTGATGAACCTGGGTTTTTTTAATAGGACCCTCAAAGGTCTTATTTTTAGGTGAATTTAATTTCTATGTTAAATTACTTATTTTGAATGTATTTAAATCAATGTTAAATGTTTAAGATGAAGTTTCTTATAACATTAAATTTTTTCCCATGAGTCACTAGATAAACCAAGTACCTTTGTTGTATGATGGTACATGAAGATTAGTTTACAATTAATCAAAATTATTAAAGTATGAAGTTAATTAATTAAATAGATTAAAAACGTAACCTAATTTGATTTACATTTTATAAACCATTTTTTAGGGTAGTTTAATTATATATTGTAGTGTTCATTTGAAAATAGACATGAGAGTTTATCCCTTGGTGGATAATTTATTGAAATGGATTATATGAAAAGGGAACTTTAAACTAGTTAAATCTGCTTTGCATGACCATGTGATGCGGTTTGAACTTATTCTTCATAAGTGGATAGCCCGTGGTTGGTATCAAACTTAGAGCTTGTTGCATTTTATTTCTATTTTAGATTTTTAATGTTGGAGTTGTTCGAGAGTCATATCCCTAGTAGGAATTTTGGTTTTAAAAGGAAACCCTTGTTCATATGGGTGGTAATTGTTCTGGGCCATATATATGATATTGATCACCATAGAATATTCAATTATGATGTTTAGACATACCTTGGGCATGGTCAGCTTCTTAGGAGGTCAGGATAACCTATATTTTCATCAGTCATAGATGAATTGGTACGTCACAATCTAAGTTAATGGTTGAATGAGATTGTGTTCTTTTGTGATAGTTACTATGTGATCTATTAGATACATAATTTTATAGGTAACATATACTTTTAATAGTTTGTAAGAGGTGTTGTTTTATCATTTAAACAAGGGGATTTATGTGTTGGTAGATGTGACACCCAATGACTCTTAAATGTTGTAATGAACTTATTTTGTTTTTTCAATTTATTATGCCTTGTGCAGATGAGGGAATTCTCAGGTAAACTCCATAGTAGATTAACCTAGGTAATATGGAAAAAATTATGCCCATTACTTTGGAGGAAAATCAAGAACATGATTGTTTCGACACGCCTATCGATTTGATTTCAGATTTTATGGCAAATGATTTGATGTGGTGATCATGGTTTTTTGAATGTCTCATGTATGTTTGAGGTGCTCATGAAATAACACACTTTGTGACTGGATGGTACCTCCATTTTGATGACTACAACAATCCAATGTTGGGGAGAATCACGTCAGTTATGTAAAATGTTTCCTTTCTAGAGGAAAGAACACAATTGAGGAAAACCATTAAAAAAACTGATTATTTTTTTGAATTCCATTGAGGATTTATAGTACTAAATACATATTAGTGATTTATTGGAAGAATGATCTTCTTGTGGATGGCATTGTATGAAACGTTGTAAAGTCTATTGGTGTTGGAGAGACTTTAGTGGTTAATCATGAAACATTCTGATATTACTTGGGTGGTAAAGGCTTTTAATATATTAATTGTGACGTGTCAGCTAGGTGAAGTTGAACTTCTTTAAGGGGATGACCAATAATGTTTCAACTATTTTTATTTTGTATACACTTAGTGTAATCTTGTCCAAGGGATGAGTATGTCCCTTGTCATGATGTTTTCATGGATGTTCTAAGATAGCATTAGACCCAAACTATGTTATTGTTATGAAGTTCATTAGGTTTGATAAGTGGTGTTTTCTGGGTTGTATATGGGAGGTGTGGTTCTTTAAAGGAATTTCAGTTCAGATTCATATTTGGGTTCCCGTGTCAGAATTAATTGGACATTCTCATGGACCCCAGTCATTTCATTTTGACATGACTACCATGAAGATTCCACCCTAGGGTTAGTTGAGGATCTGATGTGGACATTGTGTCCATGTACTAAAATACTAATTATAGAATAGTGTATTTACTACCATGGATTAGTTCCACGGACACTAGTTCAAAGAATTCATGGCTACCACAAACATCTGTTATGCCTTGAGGTGTGGTTAAAATTTTACTGAATTCATGTGGTCTAGATAAGGGTTATTTCTTTATTAATTTCAAAGAAAGAATATTTTAAATTCCCTTGTGATGGATTGAGCTGGAAATATCCCTAGATGTAAGGTAAAGACATTGGTGTATGTGCTTCTCTTTAATGACAGATTCGGTGGGAACAGAATTATAGTTCACTTGGAAATGATATTTCTATTTACGACAAGATCCAACATGTTGGTTTGATCAGAGTGGATCGATATGTTATCCTTCTTAATCACTGTGTATGGTTGGTTGTGAAACCTTTTTAAAATCATTCTGCTAATTTATGGGCAATTTTGTATTATGGGTCAGTGATATCATTCAAGGAATGCATGCAACAATAGGATTTATTGGTTTATAAAGGTTAATAATTTTTTTTGTAAAGGTCTTATTTATAACCTTTGGTGTAATTGGGTTCACCTATTAAAATAAATCACTTTATAATATTTTATATAATGCATAGGAAGTTACCTTTTATGAAATTCCAATTGTGGAAGAGCCACGGGTTTAAATTTAACATTAAATGATAAGTCACATATTGGGGAAAACCAATGAGATTTTGTTTAAAAATATGATGACCAAATCATGTCTATATTTAATAAGGACTTGTCATTCATTTCTTCTTTGTTTCATTTGTTAAATTGTGCATAGGATAGAGTTTTGTAGCCTTAAACACCTTAGTCTTGCGAAATGATTCTAGCTGCATTTGGAATTTGAAAATGTAACATAGAAATTCGGGTGATGTATCAATGAACTTGTAGGTGGGGTTAATGTTTTTGGTGCTCTATAATTATTCTCATAAATGATAAGTCCTATGGTGTGGAGATGGTAGAGCCCCATGTTTTGGACGAAGTGTTTTTTTGGGGGGTTTTATATTTTTGGAAATTATGGATTGTCCGAATGGAATATTGAGCTTCCAAATGATGTTTTTATATTTTTAATATTTTAATGTATGGTTTTTGTCTGTGATAAAGGCTTAATAAGTTTCCCACTTGTCTTGAGGAGTATCAAAAGCCCCAAACCCAGAGAATTCGGGCTTTAATAAACCCATAGAGGAAACAATCTTTATATGAAACAGTGTGTCCCATAATGATTTGTGATGAAAAAAATGAAATTTGTAATAAATTGGTTCATATACCCATATATATGATTTTAATATGAATAGTAATAGGAGTGGGTATACTCATGAATATATTTAATATGAATTATGGATAATTAGTTGGTATACTAATTAAATTCCATGAATGGAAAATTGATAAATAAGTGGGAAAACTCAACAGATATTTTCAACATGATTTGGGATACTTGAGTGGTTATACTAATGGGGTATTAATTGTTTATGAATTATTAATAATGAGTGGGTATACTCATTGAATTAATTGAATGTGAATAGATTACCTGAGTTAGTAGAATCATATATAATGTATGATAATTTTATGAAATGAAATGAAAGGTTGTATAGATACCATAGATAGATCCACAAGGATCTTAAATGTGGTAATAGATTCCTTAAGTTGAGTATGCCCTGTGGGTATTGATTTAGAGGGATAACTTGGGCCTAGAAAATCCTTGGATCTATCTTTTATATACTCTTGTAGGATATGATTGGTATCACATCATCCTAGGACTCCAAATAATACCTTAACATGTTTCCATCGAGATACTATTGCGAAATAAGAAGGATTCATTGGTATTTGACACCATGGACATGTTTTTTCATGGTCTAACACATTGACATAAAATACAACCATATGATATATTATTCTATAAGTTATAGGGCTTGGCTATGGTAAATTATAAAATGTGTAATTATATAGCTCATTTGTGCATGTTTGGATGTTTATGGTTGAACAGAAACGACCTGTCATTTCATTTTTGATATATTTGTAGATTCCTTGTTATAGGAGCTTGGATATCTCATTTAGGGAGACTTGAGGGGATATGTTATTAACACAAGATTAGGACCTTACATGCCCTGGTAATTTTCACATTCTTTTACTTCTAAACTATTTACCAGTACCCATCCTTATTTATATGTTTCTAAAATTTGGATTGTGTTAACATCATTGGTATAAGCCTATTGGTATGTTACCTCACACCCTGCTTATGTAACATTGGTATCCAAGTATACAATCTTGTAATTAAGAAAATTTACTATTGATTGTGATGTTTTTTCTTGTACTATAATGTTAGGAGAACAATACTGGGCTAGAGCTCAGGATTCCCATGGGGATTGCCTTTGGGGTTTTCATTTCTTTCTTCACTTGAGACACGTTCTAAATTTAATTGTAACAAATTTATCATGTTACTCCTCTTGATTATGTATCATCATCTAGACTGCATGAATTGTTTGAACTATCATTGGCCATATTCTATATTATGTTGTAATTATATTTTTATTCCACTTCTTTATGATTTCTTTGACTGCATCTGTTGTTTCTTATTGTTTACTATATATTTATCATTGTGTACTTTGAGTATGAGGTTATAGTCTCCCCACTAAACTACATCGGTTCCCAAATCGCTAGTCAGCAGCCTCTAGTGTATATGGATATGAGCATGAGGCCATTTGGTGACCAATCTGACTATTAGTTTAATGATCAGTCATTCCAAACTCCATCAGTCCTCTCTAGTATTAAAGTAAAATCTATTTTGTCTACATTGACTCATATTACATATAGACCAATTATAAATAGATAAAAAATTATTTTGCGAGATATCAAAATTACAAAAAAGAGTATTTTTTTAGGACCTTTCATATTGATATTATTATCCTGGTTAATCACATATTAGATGAAATTAACATTGAGAATAATTATTTTGGTTACATATTTAATTATGTTTTGGACACACATAGCAAGTCCATTGAAAATTTAATAAAATGTTTAGATATTTCCCATATTTTCAGACGTCATGAATAAGAATTATATGAAGATGATAGATCAAACAATTTAATAAATCCAGTAGAAGCTTACTCACTATATAAAACGT
The DNA here is from genome assembly GCA_963277665.1 of Viscum album. Taxonomy (NCBI): domain Eukaryota; kingdom Viridiplantae; phylum Streptophyta; class Magnoliopsida; order Santalales; family Viscaceae; genus Viscum; species Viscum album. Next base: position 516,088,207 of record OY728145.1, read on the forward strand.
TTAGTTTATAATTCAATCAATGGATTATATATTTGATGTTACCATTTGTTTATGCTTCTAATAATTTCCATTGCATCATAAATGGACATATAATCAGGACGAAAATCATGGATGTAATGTCATAATTGAAAAATTACCACATATTGGTATTAAAGGGATATTGAATTCTTTAATAAATAATATATTGACCAAAATATCATATATATTCTAAGATACATGTGATGAAACATCATATTATTATTCATTGATTATTTTATAGCTAGATGTTGTTATAATTTTAAGTAAATTGTTGAAAATATTCCTACTAACCATATTTATCTAAATAGAACATGAAATATTACATTTTAAATATGAATCGAAATGTGGAGTGTCGGTAAAATTTTGTAAAATACACCCATTTGAGATATGTGTTAAAAATTCAAATAATAATGTATCTTATAATGGATCAGTTGAAGGATTAATTTGAAAATGGTACTTGTAGGATGAAATTTCAAATATCTTCTCTTTTTATTATCAAATAATATGTCCTTTAAAACATAACCTCATGGTTCACAAAGAGGTAATTTATTTATGATTTGAGAGACCATAAATTTTTAGTTCCTAATCATACCAAGCATGGTTTTAGGGGTAGTAATAAATGAATGATTTTAGGTGAAGAACTACATATATCTCAAACATATGGTCTGATAAATTGGAAAAATAACATTATTTTTATATTAAGAACAAATTTATATTATTATTTTAAAATTTTATAATGTGTTAATTTATTTACATTAGATTTTTTGTTAAATATATAATCACCATATCAAAAAATAATTATTAAAATCACCCCTTCTTCACATGATGACCATTGCCAATAAAAATTTTCGTTTTTGTTTTAAATAGCGGTATGGTTTATTATCTTAAGAGGAACATGACATCAAAATTTATAATGATATATTTTATTAATTATTTACCATTTTTAGAAAACATCATAGAAGTAAAATTGTTACCTGATTATGTGTGCTAAAAAATTCCATCATCAAAATTAGAAATTTTTTATAATGTGTACGTTGTAAATGAATATCAATTGATGCATAAATATATGATGTACAAAAAAATCAATGAATAATTGTGTTTATTTTTGAATGGATATCATCATTAAAAAATGGATTTTGAGTTTTCCGGTATATTGGATGAAAAAATTGAGTTATGTTACAAGGATCAAAATTATAAAACAATTATTAATTTCCATGGGTTTTATACTGACTAAGGTATATATTGTTATCATTTTCGTAGAGTATATGTCATTTAATATTACAATCCACTTAAATAAAATTAACCTTTTACTGAAAGATCATGAAAAAAATATTATATGAATTACTGTTTTTTTAGATATTTTAATGATTAATTTAGTGTAATAAAAAAGAATTATCATGGAATAAAACTTCATGAAAATATAAATGGTTTTATGGAAGTGCAATGTATTGATATTTTTTAAGAAAAAACAAAAAATATATCTCTTACCCAATGTTATATAAATATCAATGATGGAACCCAATAGTTAAGGTCCAGTGATATTTGTAATGTTGATGATGTAAAAAGGGGTGGTGAATTTAAAGGTGTATGGAATTTGACAATGCTAAAGATGAAGGGGAAGATATTTTCCAAATTTAATATGGGGAATAATATGATGAATGATATATTAAATTCTAGTATTTAAATGTTTTATATTTTATATATCTATTGAAAATTATTGATATGTAATATTGTTTTTTTCAAATGTCTAGAGATGATTATCTATTATTTTCCATCGATGATGACCGAAATTACTATTTTTTTATTTTATATCTCTATTATTTATTAGTTATTGGTAAGAATATTACAATCGGCCTATCACTTATTAGTTTTTTTATTTTTTATATCTATATTAAATAATATTTATAGATAATAATATTATACCGTTATTTTTATTTATAGGTGATTATTATAGCCTTTAATTTATTAGTATTTTATGTTTTTTTATAGGAATTATAAATTATATAAAAGTATTATTATTATATTCTAGAATTAAATTTTTTTATGATCTATATCTACATTAAATTTTTAGGTAATATTATTTGTCTTAGATGACTGAATGTGATCTTAATGATCTATTTTATTCTCTCACATATGCCAAACATCTTGATGATGAGCCTAGTTCATATGATCTATGGGATGAAGAACCTATAAGGATGGGTTGATTCCTTGCTCGATTTATGATTCAAACCCCTATTTTATGGAGAAGTATATGTCTTTATTATTATTATCATATATGGATGTATGTTAACTTTTTTATGGTATGTATCTTTTAATATGATTTTATATTAATTTCGAAACAATATTCTGATTATTAATTTTTTAACCTTTTTATTTTTTAAAATTATGATTTTGGATAGGCTGGTTAAATTCTAAGAAATTATGTTCTTGTACAACGGTTGTTATGCGATCATGTCCCAATTGGCGTTCGTAAGAATATGTTTGACCAATAGATTGTACATTATTAAATAATTCATTTTATCTTATGTTAATTCAATTAGAAAAATAAAATTTTAATTATGTTATTGAATATATGAATTATGATTTTTGATATCTTGAGAGATCCTATCTAGGAGGAATGTGATAATTGTATATGTGAACATTTTTGTATATTTTAACACAAACTATGAATGTGACCCCTTAATAGATATTCTGTTACTATTTTCAACCATTAATTCTTCCCTCATCATCTCAATCTTACCTCAACACAGGTATTGAATGGAATATGATCCTACTAGAAAGGATATACTATTATTAGGATTCAGTCATCTTAGAAACTGAACCAGGGGAAGCAGGAGGTCAACCATGAGACTAGGAGTCGTAAATTTAGAATTAATAGATTCCATGCAGTAAATAGTATTTTTTATTAATGAATATAGAAATTTAATTTAAAATTATAAAATATTATATAGTATATTATTGAACCATCTATTATGTAGTTTTATGTTAAATATGGAGTACAAATATCCCAATATAGGACAGACTATCGGCAACATACATTGCAAGATTATGGTTTTTAATTTTTTTAAAATTTTACTAACATTAGTTTTATAATTATATTTATCTTTAATAGTATTTTAAGGAAACATATGATAGTATGGTTTTTTATTAGAGTGGTATTCATGATGAAAGGGAAAAAATGCCACTTCTAAGTATTATTTCAATAAAGGGGCTGGGAGACTATGCCCAGTGTCGAGAATGGTCAGTCGATATGTATTGTATCATGACGTAAACCTACTTTATATTATGGTAGTTTAATGATTTCATCAGTTATATCGAAGGAATATCATGTATATTTTTCATTATCATTTGTTGCATAGTATGAGTAAAGGTTATAGCTTGGGATGAGATGATACAATGGATATAGGGAGAGATAGATAAGGAGTGTTCTATGATGAGTCATAGATATAAGAAGATGTTTTAGTAAATGGGATGGAGTGTATGTTGAGTTGGTAAGATGTTTTCTCCACCTAACCAACTGAATGATTCACATCCAAATGATACTAGTTGATGTTTATTAATTTTTATGATTTTTATGTATTTTGAGTTGATACCCTTATTATATGTGAAATGACTTCATAATATTATGCTTTTTTTAATTTTATTTAATTTTATTTAAATTATATAAATTATTCTTTTTTAATTTTTTAATTTTTTTAAAATATCAAATGAGGCAGATTAATATATCTGTGTCAATGAGTTTTTTAAAATGTTATCATGCTATTTTGGCATGGATTCAGATATCATTAGAAATATTTTTTTATTATATTCATGGCATCATAATTGATTATTTATAAAATTAATCTAATTATTTTTTATGGATTCTACAACTATTATAAATTATAGTTTTTTCAGTTTTTTTAATCCAAAATATATAATTTTACTAACATTGGGCAGTCAAAAAACATCAATTGTGGTGTAATTTTATATGTCGTGAAATTTCTAATGGATTTACATCTCTAAACATCACTAGCAATATGAATATATCCCTAATTTACTGTAATAAAATAATAAAACTAATATATTATCTAATAAAATATATTTACATCATTAGGGATATGTTCAATGAGGTTTTAAAGAATCATTAAATTAAATTCATCTAGAAATATTCATATATTATACTTTATCCAATATATAGGTTGTAAAAATGCATATTGGGAACTCATTTAAGTGAGAAGTTAAATTATCTCCACCTCAAATATTCGTCTTCCACCCCTTTTAGATTTAAATAAGATCAAACTATGGAAAATATCATGATGTGATGATTTACATCATCTCTCATAATGGATTTATAATGACACAATAAATTAAATAATATCGCTTCAAAATTGATTTCATATTATACATTGTGATGGAATGTTTACTAGTTTAGATTCACAATGGCAGTTCAAGAATAATAAAACAAATAAGTATTTAGAGGCATAATGGATTCACCATGATCAATATTGGGTTCACCTGAGTATATTAATGCACGGATTTTAAATTATATTTATAAATTACCAAGGATTTGTAGTTCTCGAGATCATGCTACAAGATTCACTAAATCTATAGATCAAGAGTGAAGATGTTCACAATTTCAGATATAATCACGAAACATTTGTGGTTAAATGTTATGAAATTGGTACCAAATCACTATAAATAATGCTATGTGGTTGGAAAATATTCATACGATTCTAATTGTCATGATGTGGATAAAGTATTTTTAATAATTGAAATAAAGTGAAATGATAAGTAAATTTATCACCATATAAGAGTTCACTTAATATGTAAATATGATAACATATAACATCACGTTTTGATAATATATATGTGAAAGTGAATGTTGTATAAGACCAATGAATTTAATCAAAAAATATATTTTTAGTTGATATCATGTTTGGATTAGTTTTTTCTTGTTGTCATGTTTTACAATTTGATGAATCCATATCCTTCTACTTACCAATCAGATATTTTAAATTGTTAACACCACACCCATGATTAATTTTTTAATGATATATAATAAAAAAACATTACTTCAGAATTACCCACTTTACTATATACATGGGGGAAAATATAAATCACCTAAACCTCTAGTATATAACTCAATTATATATTTCTAAGCATCGACCACTAAAGAACTGATTATCTAAAGCAGCTAATATTGAAAACCAATATTCAAAATACATAATGATTCTCTCGGTAGTGTCGGGGGAAGGCGGCATCGTTCCGATGATGTCAGGAGGAGATGACATCATAATTGGCGGAATTCATTATAGGAAATGGCTTCCCATTCTCACCCCGGTTGGAGAGAATGAATATGTCCCAGGAAGAAATTGAAGAACGAAGGATGTCGTCGGATTTCTTCACGTTCTTTATTGGAAAGAGGAGGCGTTCTTCGCTGGTGATGGTTCTTCATTGGAGAGGATTCTCTATCTCAATTTCTCTAAGGGTCCACCAAAGTATTATGTGCCAACCCAAAAAAATAATAGAGGAGGAGTCTATTATTTGTTGGCAAAACAACACAAAAGAGTTGTGTTTAATTAAATTAAACAACTCATTAAATTAAATGGGGTTAAAGAATTCAAAAGATTTCAAAAGATAATTAATTAAGGAATTAATTATATCTTAGTTGTGTTGGAACCATTAAGGGTAAAATCAAGAGTTTCTGCCTTTAATTGGGAACTCAGTGGTTAAAAGTGGTTTAAGGTGGTTTGAACTCATGTGGGCCCCAACACATAATATCCTCCCATGAGAGGTTATGCGCTGGTGGGCCCCACCTCCAACCTCTCCTTGGAGGATTAAACGACCACTCAAAAAAAATATGCTACACATATTTTTTTAAATTTTATTTAGAAATCCCAAAAATTAACTTCCAACCTCGATAAAATGCAACTATGGTGAATATCTCCTAATGAGAATACCACGCTGTGAGTTCAATGGTGTCCTCTAATTTCAATTTAGAGCACTGGTTCAAAAGATATAAAATGTTGATCACATGTTTACTGAATGTACCTGAAAAAAAAGTTCGTAAAATTATTAACAGCCATCCTCAACCTTCTGCGGTCGAGGTGAGGATCTTCCTAGGTTAAACACGCCCCAACGAACCCAACGGTACCCCTGGATTTTCAAATCATGTAACTATTTAAAAGTTATTAATTTTACAATAAAATAATTTTCACTTAACTATTTTATTTATGGAAAAAAACTAACTTTCTCTGGTGGCCCTCACCGACCCATGTTAGTATCTGCTTAAAGAGTTTCTACCCTCACGAGTTCAGCGGTGGTCTCATATTTTTAATCCGACATACCATTTGTGAGTTATAAGATTTTGAAAAATAAAATTATTTTATTTACGGTTATGTCATATTTATGTATTCTCACAGGAGGCACACACTGAATAAAATTAAGTCACGCCTAGGGGAACCCACCATCTTGAGCACAACAGTGTCCTCAGAGTTATGATCCAAGTAACTGTTTAAGAGTTATTCCACTTTTTCATAAAAACTACAAACGCGTGTTAATTTAAGCTTAACAAAACTTCGATGGATCATTCCGGGCACTCCAGGCCTCAGAATCTCGCGCCGTCAAAAAATGCAGACTCGGAAAATTCCTAAGAATTTATGAAAAAAAATTAAATGGAATTTAAGGGTCGTTAAATTCTCCCTACCTCTGGTATTTACATCACTATACGCTACAACTCACACTAAAGAAGCAAATGAGGGTACTAAGCACGCATTTGAGCCTCCCGCTCCCATGTGCTCTTCTAGAGGTTCCCGTGCTACCAGTAAACCCGAGGTATCGACCGCCCATGCATGACCTTCTCCTGTCGATCCTCAGTCTCCACTAGAACCTTCGGGAATGTGGCCTCATCATCAATATCTAGCTCTACATGGTCGATAATGTGGGAAGGGTTGTGCACATATTTTCTCAGCTAGGATACGTAGAAGATGTCATGCACCCGGTGCAACTAAGGTGGAAGATCTAAGTGGTATGCCACCACGCCAAGTCTGCTAAGGTCATGGAATGGTCCGATAAACCATAGATATAACTTTCTGCCTCATCCAAAACTCTGTAGACCTCATCGAGGTGAGACCCGTAGAAAGACATGGTCACCATCGTTGATCAACAGAGGTCTCCATCTCCTAGATGTATGTGGATGACCCGCCATGATGTCCGTGGAAATCTCATCCCTCTTCCACTTTGGGACCTATAATGGATAAACCAAGCCAGCTGGTACTTGATGCTTTGCCTTCACTAGCTGACAAGTGTGGCAACGAGAGACAAACTCCACTACTGCCTTCTTTATATCTGGACACCAGTGCTGTCATTGGAGGTCCTGATACATCTTTACCACTTCTGGATGTACCGCTAAAAGAGATGTGTGAAACTCCCTCAACACATCCTCCTGAAGTAAATCTGACCACATATTACGTTCTCTGAAAAGGATGATGTGCTTTCCACCTTCATAAAATCCATTAGGTGCATGTCCTGTGAATATCTGAGGACGTCGTGTCTCACAGTCAGTGTACCCATGTTGCGCCTCCCTGACTCACTGAAAAAGAGGGATAGTGACTGTAAGAGATTGAAGGAAGGCTGATCAATCATTAACCAGAAAGGATATCTATAAAGCAGCTAGCTGCTCTATCACCTCTCCTAGCAGCAGTATACTAGATCTCCAACTGATTGAATCTGCTACAACGTTCCTTTTCCCAGGAGTATATACTATCTCAAAGTCATAGTCCTAAATGAACTTGAGACAACGTCGTTATCTCAGGTTCAAGTCAATCTGTGAGAAGATATACCTCAGACTCTGGTGGTCATATTAGACTGTAAAGCATTCACCCATAAGATAGTGCCTCCACATATTCAAGGAGAAGATCCTACTGTTAACTAAAGTTCATGGGTAGCATAGTTATTCTCATGTTGTCTCATCTATCGAGAACCATACGTGATCAATGCTTGCTCCTGCATCAGGACACACCCGAGTTCGGTCCATGATGTGTTGTAGTATACTACATACCCCCATGCCCTCCTCTAGAATTCTCAAGATGGGGGAACTATTAAATCTCTGCCTCAGCTCCTAAAAGAACTACTGGTATCTCTGTGACCACCAGAAGGGGTTCCCCTTCTTCTTCAAAGATGATAGTGGTGCTTCAACTCTAAAGAAGTCTAGCACAAAGGTAATTCTGGCCAACTCATGAGTGATTGACCGCAACCTCTTATGCATGATTTCATCATGTGGTTCCTGGTTTTTCCTTTTCTCCATCCAATGAAAACCCCATCCCAATGTTGTAGATAAACAAAAACCTCTTTTCCTAAAATAGTCAATCTTTGTATGAATCGTGGTTGCCCAGTCCAAACCCAAAAAAACGTTATAAGGCCTCGACGCTGCCACCAAGAGGTTCCGACTGAAACTCTCTCCTCAAGGGTCAGATCACACCGTCGGTGTAAGTGTGATTATCGAGTCTCCTCCAAAAGGTATCTCCAGATTTGAGGGTCAAGTCAACGACTTAACCAGAAACTATTGGTCTGGGACAAGATTCGTGGAAGGAATGAATGATTGGGACCTATGTCTTTTGATACTACAACTAGTAGTAGACATAGACCGTACCTAAAATCATTTCTAGAGCCCTTGGGTTACACTCCTTGACCGCATGTAGCTACTCTCTTCCCCTTCCCTCCAGCACCCTGATCCTAACAGGGACTACAAAGGCGGTTGGTTGTAACATTTCAAAATGTTCACCACCTCATGCCGCTCTCCTTGCTCTAATTCCACATCTTCTACACTGATGATTCATCTATCCTTAACACTTCCTCTTCTCGAAACATTTGACATGCTCATGTCTATGAGACTGGCACCAGTTTCATGCTTTCCAACTACAAACATTCACTGGCTATATCTGCTCAGCCAATGAACATTCAACCACAAAAGTTCTCTCTAGCACCCTAACATAAGTAGGAATTCATAGTGGAAAAAGTGCTGGCTTGGATTTAATTAAACACCCCTTGCTCAGAAATCCAAGCTCTAAATCACTTATCGTATAATATTCATCGGGTACCAGGAAAGATCGGTATGCCTCGATGAATACTCAGCTACCGACACGTCGTCCTGCCGAAGCTATACAAGCTCTAGTAAACTCTCAGCCACCTCCTCAAGACATTCCTCGGCCACCAGTGAGTCATGCTCGCCTCGAAACCCGAGGGCTATATGATGCTAAAACACATGTAAGGTTCTATGCTTAAATGTGTCCTCTACCGGTACTGCCGGTTGCAACTGCTGACCAACATGCAGTGATATAGATGACACACTACCCGGAGGTACTATTTCAGCTAATGGTCCACGTACCAAGGCCTCATCACTATGCGGATCATTCTCATGGTCACTCACTGAAAAAGTCTAGTAGCTAAGATCATCATCTACTCTATTGGTGTCTCAACTAGTTGGAAAAAATGAGCAATCGCCTCCAACCAGCCCTCAGCTATGTCAGAATCTGTCTTGTCTCGAATACATAGAGGCCTCTTCTATAGAAACTAGTAAAATGCGCTCAATCGGCATGTACCATCCTCCAATGCTTCTGGTGGTATCTGCAGCCCAACGGGTGGTGGTGTTGTTGGTACACCACATGAAGGTGCAAACATAGAAGGAGGTCCCTAAACCGGAGCCTCGTTGCTCAGTGGGCCGTCATCGTGTACTCTTTTAGAAACCCAAGCTGGCTGCCTACACAGCGGAATCCTGATAAGGAATAGGTGTTCCATGGTCAATAAGTCATACCTGGTGAGCTGCCTCAAAGAGTTCATAATGAAGACTCTTCAAAACACACTTTCAATTAGTGATTCCGTGCACTAAGTCGGAAATCAGATGTCAGGGTCCTGGTGTATGGATACGTCAGCCACAACACCAACACTAGACTCCCTATACTGAAAAACGACACTCATTACTCTTAACACTATTGCTTACCAGTAAGGCAAATCAGAGTCCTATGTTCTATGGTAGAACCGACTCGTTTGATACCAATTTGTCACGACCCGTCCCCCGAGGCCCGTATCGTGACTAACCCAAACCCACCTTCCATAGGCCCGGGGCTGGCGACTAGCACCAAAGTTGTAAATCCCTAAACTGGGAAGTCATGGACTTTATAATAGTAAACAAAAACAATAATGTACAACACTAGAAGTAAAAAACTAAGTAAAATTTTATACAAAAGAGGGTGATGAAATTAAAGGGGACGGAAATACAAGACCTATAGTAAAGTACAATACAACTGAATAACTAGTATAACTGCAGTAGAATAAAACAGAAACTACTGAGTTCTCCCTTGTGATTCCCACCTGAAGGCTAGGTACTGATTGCCTCCTTAGCACCCATGTCTGTCTGTCCGCTCCGTGTACGTCTCTCCAAGTTGTCCACCTCTGGGTACCGTCCAGCTCTACAACTCTCTACCTCGATCAACGCTGTTTTTCATCTACAACCGACATAACGCGGTGTTGGCATAGCCCGTGTAGGGGTGAGTATAACGATACTCAGTAGGGACCCCGAGACCTTCAAGGCCTCACAAAATCCCCCATGTACAAACCACAGAATAAGATACAATCACAGAGTATCAACCAACCCTACATAGGTATATGCCAATACATATTTCTAAGTTATTAATCATAGTCCAACTCCAACTCTTGATCCCAAGAACAACCCATTCCACAAAGGATGTAATTTCAAACATCTCGATGATATCGACTGAATGTCAGGACTCATCTCACACAGGTATACATCATTTATAGAGTGATATAGATGATCGGATGTATTTACTGATTCATCTATGTTGTCTGACTCCCACAAGATATAGGACCAGCTAAGCTATCAGACCCACACAGGATACAAGACCAGCTATTCAATTAGAAAATCAGTCGGACCCACATAGGATATAGCACCATCTACACTGTCGGACCCACACAGGATATAGGAACAGTTATTCTGTCGGACAAGCTATCAGAACCACACAGGATACAAGACTAGCTTAGATGTCGAACCCACACAGGATACAAGACCAACTATTCTATTGGACAAGCTATCAGACCCACACAAGATACAGGACCAGCTAAGCTTTCAGACCCACAAATGATACAGGACCATCTATTATGTCGGACCTACATAGGATACAGGAATAGAAGTTAGAACTATCAGACCCAAAAAAGATCCTGGTACAGTAGTAATCATTGTCGATCCCAAAGAGGATTCCAATGTAGTAGTCATCAATGTCGAACCCAAAAAGGATTCCGGTACAGTATCATCGCAGCCTGACCTAGGGCTCCCACACACATCACACTCGATTCTGGGAGGGTCCACTCCTCTATCCATGTTTCGATACATCAACTATCACATATTCCAGATTGGATTTATCCTATGGTTTTCTCTGATCATAAGGAACCCAACGTGATAGACGTTGCGTCAATCAGACGCCCGATCTTCATGTTATTGGCATTTCCGTTCTAGGAGCCCAGTTGATTTTTAGGCTCAAACCAACCCGACTGTACCCCAACTGCGTCCAAACCACAAGTGGAGTATTCCAATATAATATTCTAGCTCCATGAATTCCATCGTCATAGATGGTCCATCAAATGATCATCCTTAGCTCAAGATACGACTAAAAGGTGTAAAAGACCATACCGGGTCCATGTCCGGTCATACCCAATCGGACCGACCCGACCTGACCCGGTTCGAACTGGGGTCTGACCCGGTCTACGGGTGCGGCCCGACCCGATCGGTCTGCCTGGCCCGAGTGGGTGGCCCAGACCAAGGGAGGAGCACGAACCAAAGCGGCGGCCCGACCATAGGGTGCGGATCGACCCGAAGGCGCGGCCCGGCCCGTGGCGGAATGCTCTTGGGGCGGCCCGGTTGTGGAAGCCTGGCTGAGGGGCGGCCCGGTAGAGGGGTGGCCCGGCCGAGGAGGCCCGGACGAGGAGTCCCGACCCATGGCGGCCCAACCGGCTACGCAAGGGAGGGGTGTCGCATCCCTCCCCCGTTCGTCAAACAGAACTGGTGCTTTGTGCCATTTCAGCTGCTGCAGGACCCGGGTGGTCCTGCGTGTCCAGCTTCACGGTGGTCGGCCCGACCGACCACCGCCGCACCTCCACCGTGGCACGATGGTGTCACAGTCCTCCTACTCTCTGCGTAGCGCGGTGGTACCACGCCATCACTTTCATGGCCCGACTTGGCCATGGGCTTCGTCTCCACTGGGCGGTGCGACAGCGCCACACTTCTCCATCGGCTGTGACCCTCCTGGCCGTAGATCCTCTCTATTGTGGTGCACCGGCACTGCACCCCTTTGTCGCGGTCCGCCCTGGATATAGTTACTCACCTCTGACGCTACGTGGCGTGACAATTTCGTTCCTATTTCTTCCACCGCGATTCTTCTACGGTGAGGTGTGATAGCACGCCGCCCATCCTGCTCCCCCTCCGACGTCAACCAAACAAGAATCAACTGAGGGGCGTCGGGCCGTCTTTGATCGGCCCACTGCCTCCACATTAGGTGATAAAAATTGGCCATCGTCGAACCAAATAAACATCTAAGAACAGGGGTAAAATTCATACATTAAAATAATCAAATTCCCATACCTTGTAATCGATGTTCGCTCGATGGAGTTGTAGGAAGGTGGCGTCGTTCTGATGATGTCAGGAGGAGATGATGTCGTCATTGGAGTCGTTATTTGTGGGAAGCGTCTTCTATTTCTCACCCCAGTTGTAATGTAAGAAGACGTATACGGATGAAATCTAAGAACGAAGGATGTCGTCGGCGTTATTCACGTTCTTCGTTGGAAAGGAGGAGGCGTTCTTCGCGGGTGATGGTTCTTCATTGGAGAGGATGCTCTCTCTCTATTTCTCCAAGGCTCCACCAAAGTATTATCTTCCAAACCAAAAAAATAATAGAGGAGGAACCTATTATTTTTTGGCACAACAACACACAATTGTTTTGTTTAATTAAATTAAACATCTCATTAAATTAAATGGGGTGGAAGAATTCAAAAGTTTTCAAAAGATAATTAGTTGAGGTATTAATTATCAATTAAGTGTATTGGCACTAGTAAGGGGTAAATCAATAGTTTCCCCATTAATGGGGAACATGAGGGATAAAAGGGGTTTAAGTGGGTTGAGCTTGTTTGGGCCCCACCACATAATATCCTCCCATGAGAGGTTATGCGTGGGTGGGACCCACCTCCAACCTCCCCTTGGAGGATTAAACCACCACTCAAATAAAAATACGCTACACATATTTTTATTTAATTTTATTTAGAAACCCCAAAAATTAACTTCCAACCTTGATAAAATGCAACTGTAGTGAATGTCTCCTTAAGCGAATACTGGCACTGCGAGTTCAACAGTATCCTCTGATTTCAATTCCGAGCACCAGATCAAAAAATATAAAATGTCACTCGCACGTTTACTGAACGTACCCAACAAAAAGTTCAGAAAATTATAAACAACCATACTCGACCTACTGCTATCAAGGTTAGGCTCTTCCTAGGTGAAACACGCCCCAATGAACCCAATGGTTGCCACATATTTCCAATCCGAGTTACCATTTACAAGTTATGATTTTACAATAAAATAATTGTCACTTAATTATTTTAATTGCAGCCAAGAACTAATGTTTTTGGGTGGCCCTCGCTGACCCAAGTTAGTATCTGCATAAATAAATCCTAACCTCACGAGTTTAGTGGTGGTATTTGATTTTTTTAATCTGAGTTACCATTTTTTAGTTATAAGAATTTGAAAAATAAAATGATTTTATTTAAATTTATGAAATTTTTGGGTTTTCTCACAGGAGGCCCTCGCTGACTAAACTTAAGACACGCCTTGGGTAAACCCGCCATCCTGAGCACAATAGTGGCCTTTGATTTCTGATTGAGTAACCATTTATGAGTTATCCCACTTTTTCAGGAAAACTACATACGTGTGTTAATTTAATCTTAACAAAACATCGACGGATCATTCCGGGCACTCCATGCCTCGGAATCGCGCGCCGTCAGAAACTACGGACTCGTAAACTTCCAAAAAATTTAAGAAATAATTTTACACAGAATTTCCTGGTCTTTACAATATTTTATATCTACTATTAAAATAATTTTTACTCATTATTATACCCAACCAAATAATGATGTGTCGATTAACAAACTACACCATGACAAGGAGATGGTTAGCCGTACGTATGCACGTATGGTGATATTTTCATTTATTGGGTAGATAGGATAATAGATATAGTGGAACAATATTTATAATCAAAAAAAATTATGTATATGGTAATTGAAATATTATTTTGTTATGGAAACAACAAAGAAAGAGGATGTGGAAGAAGAAAATAACTTTGAAAGAGGTGATTAAATAATTACCTCTTCTTTGAGTTCTTCTATTTGAATTAATCAGAAGAGCTCCATAGGATGGATTTCTGATCAAATTAAGCCCTTTAGAATTAAGTGAAGGTAGTTTAGAGGAGATTTGAGTAAGTTTTGGATGAGCCAAATGGCATTGTAGGTGTAAATTTAGGATAACGGAAGTACCCTTTTATGAGAAAGTTGAGGGTCACTTTTGGAAAATCATGAATAATAATTTTATTATAAAATAATTATTGGATTATAATGAATAAAAATGGATTTATTTCGATGATATAGTGGGTAAAGATATAAATTATCTCATACAATAGGTTTTAGACAAGTTTAAGATATCACATTAACCTTATCTCTTAGATTTAACTCTTATATTAATAGTTTAACTTCTATAATGTCTTCTTGTATTTTTATATTAATTGATTAATAAACATACTATAAAACTCCAAGAGATCCCCAATTGGTTAATTAATTACATATCTATCATTATATAATACTTTTGGACTATCCTGAGATAATTAGGACTAATATATAATTTCATAATATATTATTTGTTTTAAAAACTCATTTATGTCAATTTTGACACTATTTGGTTTTTGGTTATTTAGAAAGTCATAAAACCATATAAATTTGAAAAAAAAATTATTTAATCAACCCTATCATATCATATTATCCAATATTTTTTTGAATGAATCAAAAGTCTGAATTTAAATTTATTTTGAAATTTATAATACCAATTATTTTTATATTTCATTAATAAGGTAATTACTACATCATCATTGTGTCATAAATAAATTTAATTATTTAATGAAAAAAATTTATAAATAAAATACCATTATATATAAAATTGTTTTATCTTTCTAATTAATATTTAATATAGAATTTATCTTATGAATATCACTATATAAGAAATGTTATAGTTATTAAAAGATGAATTTAACACTTTTTTACTCTTCTTTAAATAAAATGTAATTTTTTTAATCTAATCCATGTGGATCTAAAAGGATCATATATTATTCCTAAGGATATATTTGGTCAAAATAACTTGTCCAATAGAATTACGACATTTGTTAGGGTAATTATAATATTAGTTTTACCATTAATTACCCTCTTTACTTTAAACGGTGATAAATAAAATTCAACAGTTACTATTCACCAAAAATTATTTTCTTCTTATTGAACAATATTTTACTTACTGATGTCAACTATGTCTTTTGGATTTTTGAAATTAAATTCCTAGTAGCGGAAAATTACATTTTATGGAAATTTTCAAATGTGCCATAAGGTGGGTAAAAGAAGTCAAAAAAGTTTAATAAAATTTTGTATGTCTAATCTTATTATAAAATGACTCAGATTAATTAAATTAGACTAATATATGTATTATCTATATATTTTTTCTTTAAGATAATTTTTTTTATTAAAAATAATTATTTAAATGAAAAAGTCTGTTTTTATCTACAATAGAGTGTTTTTAACTATTCATATAAAATTTAATGTTTTCATAAAAATACCAAAAAAAGATAATTTTGATATTACAAATTAAAAAATAATTTATATTTTACCAAATTCAAAAAATAGATGTTTCAATAATTAATTTAAAATTAATTATCGTTGTCAAAACCAGAAAGAGGGTTTGTAAGAATTAAAAACTATCAAAAGAATTACATGTGTTTATGTCTAATTAAAAAGATAAAATACTAACAGTGACATACATTGGATTAAATGGTAAAAATATAATCTAATTATATTTTAAATACACACAAATTCATAATTTAACACTTTAAATTTTTTTGATTACAAAAGTTGTTTTCAATTACAATTTAGTATTTTTCACTATTAATCAAAATATGAATGTTATCATAAAAACGACAAAACTTTATCCAAAAATAAATTTTTAGGTCTTTCATCTAAAGAATAAGTTTATTTTGTCAAATTGAATACATAAAAGTATTAGATATTGGATATAAAAACAGTTCATTATTCAAAGGTTGTAAAATTGTATTTTTTTATAGAATACATATTTATTTTGAAAAATTGAATTTCTCCTTAAACAATATCTAAGAAACAAAAAATATGATTTGTTAAAATTATAGAGGATTTATATAAAATTCATAATGTGGTTATTACTATTCATAACCACTTTTTAATCGGCTAGTTGGACAGGTTTGGATACACTTTATCTTGGGGTTGCGTGTAGCGCAAGCTATAGAATTATGTAAAGTGATAACATACTATGAAATCTTGGGTTGTAATAGGGGGACCCTAGGGTGGGGACCACATGTCTTTGGGGAAACTAATGGAAACCGAAATGCCATGACTCGACAAAAATGTTAAATTGGAGTGTTTATGCTTTCATTGGGGCCTAGTTGCTACAATTGGTATCAGAGGAAGAACCCAGCCTTAAGTGTGGTGCACTTCCATGGTTGATATGTAGAGCCCACAATGAGGACGTTCTGCGCTAAAGCAGGGTGAATGTAAGACCCCTGAATGAAAAAGGCATAAATTAACAGATGATATTATGCATGTCAACATGGTGAAACAACCATTTCAAGAAACTACCTGACTAGAAATCCGCGGTTAATCGTGTTTTTCCTAGAGTAGTGATCAGAATTGGTGAACATTTGGGATGTTTCCCAAGGAGTGTGTAAGTGAGGACATAACACACTATAAATTCCATGTGTTGGCCTATGGGGGATATCAATAGATATATGACAAGTTTGTTCACATGGGTGGGCCCCAAGGTAGGGACCACATGTCTGCGGGGAAACAGTTGGTAACTCTCAGGCCACGACCCGACAACCATGTTAAGCCACAGTGTATGACCTTTCATCGGGGCCCAGTTGTTACATTTGGTATCAGAGGATGAACCCATCCTTAAGTATGGTTCACATCCTTGGTTATGATGTAGGGCCCATAATGGGGACTCTGTGCTATAAAGGGTGGGTGAATGTAACACCACTGAATGATAATGGGTTGAATGAAAAAAATTATATTACTCATGTGTACATTGTCCACCTTCCATTTCGATAGTCTATTATATTGTAACTCAAAAGTTAAGCATGTTTTTTCTAGAGTAGTGAGCAGGATGGGTGAAATTTTGGGAAATTTCTCAAGGAGTGGTTATGTGAGGACAAAGAACACTAGAAAGGACATGTGTTGGCCTATGGAGACTATCATTAGTCAAATGACGCATTTGGGTACATAGTTGGTGTCCAGGGTGGGGACCATGTGTGTGTAGGAAAACTAGTGGTATATGGAAGGCCATGACTAGACATCCATGTTAAGGTAGCATATTGTTTCTGTCACCGAAGCCCAGTTGGTACATCATCACTTCCTTGGAGGAGTTTATATTTGAAAATAAACATTTAAATATGGTATCTAACTCCATTTAGTAGATTATGTGATATATAATATTGAATTTACATGCATCTTTATATGTATATATGATAGATAAGACAATGGAAATTGAATGCACACTATTTATTTATCTAGATATATTGACAATGTATTTACTAACTAGTGTATAAATGAATATTGTTTACATTATAAATTATGTTTTATATCCTATGATGAATTGAGATTTGTTGGATCAATCTTTTCTTATTGTGTGGGTAGTATAGATAATCTCTATGGAGAGGACTGGTGAAATGATATATGTTGGGGTGTGAGAGTTGGTAAGTCCTATTTAGTTTTATTGGGTTATATTATTTATTTTCCATTTATATACTATCATGGGATTAAAATTATATTTTTTCTTGATTCTTTGGACACTCTTTGATTGTTTTTTTGTTTTTGTTTGTTTTTTATTTTTTATTGGTTTTAGGCCATCCTTGAATTCTAATTATTATATTATTTAATACATACATAATTACCATGATATTTTGTGTATTGTTTTTTCAAAGGTAGTGAGATTACCCATGGGTCATGTCATTTTTTATATATGGGTTTTTTATTTTAGTGATACCTATAGAAGATAATACATTATAATATTAGAGTGTTTTTTAGGCATAGAAGATTGGGATACATGGGTGTCTAGTTTTTATATTATAGGAATGTGGCACTATGCCAGAGTTAGGTGGTATTAATTTAGTCATTGGATTGTGTCTACCTTCAGTTCATGATGGAACTATGATATTATATTATATTAGTATCCACTGGTTGTGTTTATGGGTGTGGGAATTTCATTGATCATAGACATACACATGAAAAAATTTTCATTAACATCAACATGATGACTATAAATCTGTGTGTTATAGTGGGAGTTGAATCCTACAAAGTTATAATACATTGTATATACCCATGAACATGAGAGGTGTGTAGACATATATCAGATGAAAACATGGTTTATTTTAGGGGATAATATCCCATATAGTTTGAATCATGGATATAGATATGTGCTTTTTATAGGTTTATCATTTACTAGGAGTCAAACATCTGAGTTGGGATGGTGGCCATTGTATATTTACATTTTTATTTATTATGCAATATTTTGGGTTCTTTTTCTGCATTTTTTTTGATTTATTATATTATATTTTCAGATTATTCGTGTTATTTTTTTCATTTATTAGCTAGAATATTGTATTAGAAGCACTATATAGTATCTTTTCAATTTTACATTATGACCTTAATATTCCCTCTTAGATCATTTTTTTTATCAAATAGTTCATATTATGTAATTTCATTGAATAAGTCATCCTAGACATTAAATAGACCACATAAAAACCCATTGTTTTTATACATAGGTAAATAATATCCATAAGAAAGACTTTTTCCACTCCACTCGTCCGTATACTCTATCATACGGGGTAGTGCCCCTATGGTCATACAAGGAAACATTCATGGTCAATGCATGTTTTGTCGAGGTAAGGGTAATTTAAAGTTGTATAAAATTATTTTTTCTATTCTGTAGGTGTTTTTTCAAATTAGATATAGTATTACTTATCCTAGAATTTGTACCAATATTATAGCCCAAAAATATTATCCTGGTAGAATCCCATATTGCTTTTGGATGTCTTAATTCAGAATTAGAAACTCTACATTGAGTGAGTATTTCGACCCAGAATCCGAATACATGATAAATAAATCCTGAGATGAGGTATAGGTATAATATTGGATCCACTATTATTCTTCATTTATCATTTTATCGTAATTTTATATCGTGATAAACACACCTACAAAATGATTTTTTATATACTATCTTTTTGGGGTCTAGTATTAATTGATGAAACACATTTTTTGGTTTTCTCAAATAAATTATTAGTCATGATTATATAAATATGTATTAAATTGTTTATTTTTTTATTAATTGATTTATAGTGTCATGAACCCCTCTAACTAATGATACAATAATGAATTGAGATAGATAATGTCCCCTAAGTTTTGGTTCTAGTATGCCCTAGGTAGGTGACAATCACTGGGGGTATTAAAAAAATATACGGGAGGCATTATCCCTATAACATCAATGGAATAATGAGATAATATGAATCTACCACAAGATAATCTATGAAATAAAATAAATGAAACCCAAATACCAACCCACGTTGTATTTATTAATAAAAGTAATATAGATAGAAGTCCTCAATGTAAATACCCAAAACTAATGGTAATGGAGTGACACAATAGCTATCCATGATCTGAACAAGTAATGTTCAACACAGTCTATAATGTCATTCTAGAAACCTCAAAATTGTAGTATATGAAAAGGATAAGCATATAACAATTCTCAGTTGGGAAATTGATGTATCTATTTCACAAGTACAAAACTGAAGATTGATGCACCCTTAAAAAACAGTAGAATGAAACACCCCTATATAGGTATACAGAACAGATCCATCAACACCATTGTCAACTCACCAAATGACCAATAAATATATCATGAAATAATTTGAATAATATCTATGAAAGGGACCATTCACCCCTTTACCACAAATTTTTCTCTATCAAACACCATAAACAAGCATCCTCGCACTGTCACCCCTTTTGTATAGTGACGTAATGAATCACATCACATCCCGTATAAATACACATGACAAATCACATCACATCAAATGAAATATCACCTGAGGAAACCAAGGTAATAAAAAAAATCACATATCATAAAATATCTAGTAGGTTATCAGAAACAAGATGGAATTCATCCTTTTGTCTTCCTCCCACAATTAACAAACTCCACCATAATATTTCTCATCATATTTCTCCTAAAGACACTTAGGTCATTACATTCAATCACATATATTCTAGACAATGACACTTCTAACTTGTTTCCTTCAAAACCCATGAATGTCAACATTTACGACAATAGGAAGTGGGGAAGATAGGGTCACACTCCATATATCCTCCCACCAAGATATTGGGAAAACAACCCCACAAACTTATATATTGGTATAAATATATGGCTTTCAGCACATGGTGCTCAAAATGTGTTAGGAAAATATATAAATCACAATAAATTAAAAAATATTATACATATATATGATCAAACATGTAATCCCAATCCAACATGTTCACAACTATAGTAATAATCATCTCAAAATGTCACTGAATCATGATACAACCCTTCAAACTACCAGTGAATCTTCTAAATGAAAAGCACCCCACAAAAAGATATAATCCAAATTCGATGATCCAAAACCCCTTTCAAAATAATCAATTTTCCATATTTCATAGTATAATCAATTTTTAATCCAAAACCCAATTCATTCCATTATTTATATAACATTAAATTTATATTTAACAACACACCATTTAATCAAACATCATGTTATTGTTTATTACAAATTTTTTATTTCCATCCAAATAGCATAACCCCATTAATTAATACAATACTCAGGAAAAAAGTGTAACAAAACATACAAAAAGTAGCAAAACACAATAGTGGAACAACCACATAAACTTACACATTCCATGACTTCACAAACCCTTTCACATCCCCACTACACAACCACTTCACAAATGCCATAGCATCCCCTATACATGACCAAATCAAATCCAATTCCACTAACCACATCACATCAAATCCAACAACAATGCCTCACATCACCACAACTAATATTCAATACACAATAGACTCCAAAAATAATGTAATGTACATACCATAACAATTTAAACATGAAAAATGAATTTTCATATTTAATAAAAGGGGATACTTTATCACATTACAATTTTTAGAGGATTTTTCATAGAATCCATACATCCAATGCAAACCATTTCAAAAGTTAAATATAACGTATTGGCATATTATATTTAGGTCAATATCAAACAATCACAAAAATAAGGTTTTATAACGTCACCACTATAATGAAATAAAATCAGCTACAACCCTGATTTTTAATAAGGCATTATGAATATTCAATAAAAGTATAAAAACTATTAAAAATCTTGTATAAACATGTGATACACATTCCCCTATCACATTTCAAATTCATAAAAAAAATTGAATTATCTTTGTTAATTTGGATGCAACCATCTCCATATAAATAAAAAAAGAAATAATACCCACATGAGACACCAAAAAATAAATGAAGGGGGATTCCATAATAGGAATAAAAGGGGTTTAAACATATATTATACAATAAAATGTGGGTGAATTTTCATAGGAGGAAAAACTGTAATGCCATAATTGAAACCAACACTAGCAAAAGGGATACGTGAATCCTAGGTAAAAAAGATAAGGAACCTCCTATCACAAGGAAATGTAATTAGGAAGGAATGAATGTTAGGTCTTCTCATTAGAATTAACAGATATATAAACAATACAATATTATATTGTTCAAAATTCTAATTCAAGGTATTTTAAATTAAATCCATTCTATATAACAATTGAAAATGATAAAAAACACTTAGAACTAATAGACATAATTATCCTACATTAAAATAGCTTTTAAATCAATTAATTAAATAATTGAAACATATTTTCAACAATAGTAACTCCAAAATGGAAAATCATGATATTTATAGAAAATTGGTTTCATTATAGATCTACCATTGGAGATCTATGACCATATATTCAATTTTGGAGATATTATTCATGAATGATCTACCATTTGTAATTTACTATTAGAGATCTAAAATTATTGATATACCACCAAAATGATATAATATTAAACATATACCACCAAAGATCTATCATTTGTGATCTTCAATTGCAATTGTGTACTAATTTTGATCAACTGTTAGAGGTCTAGAGTTTGTGATCTACCATTGTAATGATCTTCTATTGGTGATATACCAAGAAAGATATAATATTGGGGATCTACAACCAGTATGATATACCATTGGAGATCTACCATTAGAGATATTTTTTTTGTCTACTTCTAGAATGATATACCATTGGTTTTCCACTATCAAACATCTTTCACTAGTGACCAACCCCTACAATGAGCTACCATTGATGGTATACATCTAGAATTTTCTATAATTGGTGATCTACCACTAGAGATCTAATCTTAGTGATCTATCACTAAAATTATATACCATTGGTGATATAATACTATAGCTATATTATTGGTTATATTTTTCTAGAATCAACTATCATTAGTATTATATAACTAGAATCTTAAATCATTGGTCATCTACCGCTAAAATGATCTACCATTCATGATCTACCAACAAAGATCTATAGTTTCTCATCTACATCCAAAATGATCACCTATTGGTGATATACATATATATAGATTCCATTGGTGACCTGATAGATGAATGATATATTATTTGTAATATACTTCTTAGATCAACAATCATCCTCTAAACCACCCATTTTTCTTCCAAATCACATTAAAACTATAATAGTGTGAATGTTTTTTGAATATGTTTTCGATTTAATTTAATCAATTGATTTTATATTTTTTTTACAAATTATATAATATTTTTATTAAATTATTAACACAGAAATTCCTTTTATATATAGCTTGAATTAGTTTAAATACACACAACACTGACCTGGAAGATGTTACATGAAAAAATGAGTTTCTACGAACTGTCATTTTATTATTAAAATTATTTAAATGATATAATTATAAATTAGGAATTAAACAAAGTTATATGAATAGTAATAACTAAATTCAATATATTTCATATTTTTTTATTTTAAGTAATAAATATTGATAATGATGAATATAATTTTTTGTAATTTTATTATATGTTTAAAAATACTATTTTCTCAAATGAACTGTTGTTCATGTCCTTATGGGAAAAATAATAAAATTAACATTAGAAAAAAATTTAAATTTATTTTCATAAAATAAAATTCATTTTTGAATATATAATGTAGAAATTATATTAGATAGTGCTTTAGGGATTTTTCTTAGAAACATCATTTTTGGATGACTAGTGAAAAATACCGAATTTTAATTCAAAACTTCCTTTTCATATAATTTTATTAATAAGTATAAATTATATTTAAATAGGATTAAAAGTTTAATTAGATTTTATTTTTATCATTCAATCCAATTTTGTTCATTTCAACCAATTTCAATTTGAAATTTAATATAAAAATATATCAATCTTTTGATCATTTTTACTTTAAAACCCACATTGTCATCCTTTTATCCAGATTAAATTTAAATTCATATCTTGTTATTCCAGGGATATAATTTTGAAAAATTTATTCAATATTTATTATCATAATAATTTTTAATTTACATGGATAATTTAGTTTTTGACCAATAATATTATTGAATTTTATTAAAATTTATTACATCGAATAATGTATAGTTAAGTTTAAATAAGGACTAAACATTAATATTAATGAAAAAATGACCTATAATATTGTCCATGATGCATTGGATTACCATATATAGACCCTATATCCCTTAATGTCAAATTGGTTCCATTATTGGATCCACATGAAATGGGAAAAACACGAATATAATTCATTTCCCCAAATTTACAAGAGTGTAACTCCTCATCAACTTTAAAATTTCCTCATCTTCCCCTACATCCTCACACCTACCAAACCAAATTGGGTTCAGAAAAATCTTACAAAATAGCTCCACTAAATTCCTCAGTACTTCCTTGAACCTATGTTTTAGAATAAATCAATCAAAGGAATCCTTTTGGTAGAAACAAAATGAAATTACCTAATTAAGAGGTAACATATTCTCTTAGGATCCTTTATTTTAAATTCTATCTCCACCCCACCACTCTCATTATTACATGATGAAAAAAAGATCCAATTTATTTAATATATTAGGATTGTTTTATTCTATCTTTTTAGCCTACACTTACAGACACAACCATCTGTGGCCCAGATCTGTGTAGAGATCGACTAGTCAGCTCATCACCCTGATACCCTCCTCATGAAGGCACATGGGTTGGTTTAATGGTCCCAGTATCTTGTTTATCCCATGTTCCCTTATTCTCCTTGTTCATTATCCATGATCACTCTTTATAGGTCAGCTGGAACCAGAATCATGACGCTTACCATCATGCTCCTAGTGGTTTCCCAAAGTGTAATTTTCCTTCACCCGTGGGCAGAGGTGGGGAATATAAGGAATTTGTGGACGTTTCCCATGAAGTACCTCTCCCATAGTAGGCCACTGCTTGGAATGCCCTAATCCTGATTCTAGTGGTGTCATCCAGGGGTTGGTGGTGGTTTTAAGTAGCCCGCGGGTCCCCCCCTCGTGGATGGCAGGCCTCTTGGCCCACAGTTTTAGTCCCAACCAGGTTTTGTCCATTGGAAGACTTTGGGAACTCTTCACATGGCTCCCATGAAAGGAATATATGACACTACCCTTCAGTAGGTGGGAAACTATTTCCTGATAATTTTGATTTGTCTGTAGATGGAAAATAGGGTATTCCTCTATGACATGATCAGGTAGAAGGTTCATGCAAGGATGATAGGGTGGACACCCAGAGTGGTGAGTATGATCAATCCCTATCTAGGGTGTTAGATCATTCATCTAAGTTCATGTCCCCTCCATGTGGAATACATGGAAAACTCCCCCTTGTACACTATTGCCTATCCTCGTCGATCTCTTATACCCTGGTCTTGATCCTAGGCATATTCACTCGATAGATGTCCAAGAAAATGTCACATTTGAATCGGGAGGATGATTCCTTCCTCTAAAAAGGGACCATAGTCCTTAGGGATAATATCGGGCTACACTTGAATAATGTAACCTATGATCTTATGGAACTCTTGTCTGCTTAGGGCTTGTGTGAAGACATACTTATTAGCAGAGCAAATCAAGATGAATATGACTTATATTTTTTCTATTGTGGAACCTAATAAGCTTCAAGCCATAATCAATTATTTTTCTCATAAAATAAGGCTGAATTCGGCCACGCATGCTGACCCAGTTAACTGTCATATCTGGATCTTCTCGAGAAGGGATGTCTCGGTGGAATTGGTCCTGGCGGACGACCAATTCATAACCACGAGGGTGGGGATTGATTCAGATACCCTGTATGTGTCTTTTGTGAATGGGAGTAGTGATAGCCAAATAGAAGAAATGTTATGGTAGAATATTAGTGGTTTCGAGCTAGGAGAGGTGCCATTAGTTATTGGCCAGGGTCTTCAACATTGTGCAAGAACCGGTGGAGAAGAAAGGCAGAGGCGTGTTCCCACGTAGTGCTAGTATGGATTTTGTCCAGTTTTTGGATAAAATGGATTGATGGATTTGGGGTATATGGGGGATCGTATCATGGGGTTTATCAATCAAAAGGGGAATAAACATTGTTGGATCCTCCTTGATGAATGCTTAGCAAACATCCACGGTGTGACGACATTCCCAAACGCAAAGGTTAGTCATTTGGGGTGGGTAATTTCGAACCCCTATGCGTTGTTTTTCCAGCTGTCCACCATGTAGGAAGAGCACGAATGATATAAGTTCTAAGACCAATGGAATGGAATTCTTGACTATATACATCTGGTCCAATATTTTTGGAGGGAACCAGTTCGGGGACATTTTTAGTTGTCTATTCATAACATGCTTTGGTGACTGAGGCATGAGCTCCAAAGCTGGGCTAGAAACCTTCCCCCAATCGATCAGAACATGGATGACCTTAAAGAGGATATTGAGTTCATGGAAGGTATCCTAGAAGACCATTGTAATGAGTCAGTGTACAATTTCCTTGTGGGCAAGAAGAAAAAATTGGCAAAAATGATTATCTGACAAGACCGGAAGGCCTAGGAGAGCTCAAGGTTCAAATGCCTAAATGAGGGGGATAAGAATATGGCTTACATCTAGGAATTCATCATGGAGAAAATATGACCCATAAATCCAAATATCAATCATGAGGATGGATCCTATATAGAAGATAGAAAAGAAGTTGGTGGTATGTCTTTATCCTCCTTCAAGGGTCTTCTCGCTGGCCCAAATGCGAGGATTCCCATTGTGTACCCCAATGAGAGTTTTGAATTATGGGATGTGATCCAATTCTATGTATCCTCGGAGGACAAGGACACCATGGAGACGATTACTGATGAAGAAGATATACATATGACGATGCTCAACATTACTGTTGACAGCGTTCCAGGACCTAAAAGCTTTACTAGTGTGTACTACAGAGGGGAGTGTGAGATGTTTAAGAGATAAATAGCTGCATCTATACAAGACTTCATTCGTGGGGGTTACTTTCCAGGTGTGGTGTGCACCATGAACCTCGTTCTCATTCTGAAGGATAAGTATCCACCATCTCTCTAACACTACATACCTATCTGTATGTGTAGTTTTCTCTATAAAAAACATACTGGCACCATTAATTCGAGAATAGACATGCAACTTCCTTAATGGATATCAATCGAGACACATGACTTTGTGAGGGAATGGTCGATTTATGGAGTGATTTGACTAACATAGGAAATACTGAGAGATTGTAACTACATGACCCATGGTTCCAATATAGAAATGAAACATGTCAAGAATAAGGCATATGATTGGGTCGAATGGGGGTTCATTAACAGGGTTCTCACTAGCATGGGTATATCTCCCAAGGAACTAGATATCCTTTTCAAATGATTTAGCTATGCGTGGATGAATGTCACCTTCATGGGGAGATCACACGGCTTCTTCAATGTGTTCTGCAACCTACGACATGAAGATCCTATATATCCATGAATTTTCATAATCATGCAAGACACATTCAGCTATATGATCAACAAAGGGATCATGAGAGGAAGAATCAAGTAGTACATGAAGAAACAGAGCTTGTCATCCATATCACACCTAATGAGGACGGATGACACCATAATCCTCTAAATTGTTGGAAAGAGATCTATTAATGGAATCAAGGGGATTCATTAGGAATAATGATTCTGGAGTAGTAAGCTGATCCACAATGCGAAGAGTAGCATTTATATTTCTAATTAATGTGCTCTATATAGGTCTTCCCATCTATGCAGCAGAATATACATGTAACAAGGCTCTTTCACCCATGAATATTGGGGCACCCTGATTTCTATACGGTGCATGCGCATAATAGATTTTGACCATGTGGTGAGTAGGATCATAGGGTGGGTTCTCAACTGGAATAATCGCATTCTTTCCTTCAGGGGCGCTTAACTTTGGTGAACATTGTTTTGACTCCAATTCTAGTACAGGTGCTGGTAGCAACTCCGGTGCAAAACGGGGTGATCAAGGATATTGTCATGGTTTTGGATGGTTTTATTTGGGCGGCATTGTCTGAAGGAAGGAGGCACTAGTTTTCTTAGGAAAGGATGTCTCGTCCAGTATCTAACTGTGGGATTAATTTTTGAAGCATGAGTAGTACTATTACATGCATGCAGATGAAACTTGTGGGGGTAGTGATTGCGAATAGTGCCTTTTGGGGGAGGAATATGGCAAATAAGTAGGGTGGGAATGAAAAATATTTTGGCAAATAAAGTTCCCCCATCTAGTATCAGATCTTACCCCTCATTCAGATGCTTCAGCAACACATTAGATGGATTGTGGGAGAAGGTAACATTCTCTTATGGTTCCATTATTGGGTACGAGTTGTGATTTCCTATCTAGGGTCCCCATCCCACTCTCTCTCCATCAAATAAGATATCTTGAATCAGTCGTTAATCAGGGAAGTGCTAGACGTGAACCATCAAGTAAACCTTGATTCTATCACCACCGTTGAGGAACTAGATAGACATGTGTTCACACCATCCAATTCTTGGAAATTCATGATAAATGAGTTTTGTAGGATTTCTGCACCTTCAGATCCTTAGGAGGGATGTAATGAGATCTTTTTGTGTAAAATGTTTCATGTGAAGTATAATTTTATAGTCTAGAGGATTGGTAAGAGGGAGATTACAACTGATGAGAACCTGAAAAAGGTAGGGATCAATCTCGCCTCTTGTTGTCAGTTATTTTAGAGAAAGTAGAAGGAAAGCATGGATCATATATACATTGAAAGTGAACGGGCTCAAATTGTGTGGAGGTACTTCATCTTATTCACTAATATCATATAATATGACTTTCATGCATCTTTGTTTCTAGAGAAATGGTTCCATGGGGTGATGGATTCAGGCTTGGAGAGATTGGTACGATCTCTGATCCTGAGTGCGGGATTTTGATTTTTATGGTTTGTGAGGAACCAGGATAGATATAGGGGGTTCATATCCACTTCTAGGTCCATTGTTGTGCGGACAATGATCCTTATAGATGATTTGGTGACATTCATTGGGAACTAGTAGGAGTCCCCATCATTACGGCCTCTTCACTCCCTCTTGACTCTTTCCAGACCTCATATGGCCCATCAGTAGGGCCACTGGACTTGATGGATTCCCCCAAAAAGTGGTCTCAAATTAAATACTCATAGGTTGTGTATCTAGGGTGAAATTAATGGAGGAAGGGTTGTCCGAGACACTAGGAATGTGTTCTCCTTCAATTTACAGCTCATTGTGGAAGTGTAACCTCACATTAGGTGGAGGCGAATGCAGCCCTTACTGACCTCACTCTTTGTCATCAACAGAATATGGAGCTTACACAAGTTGAAACTGAATCAATGATACTTCAAGACTCCATGCATGGAAAAGCATCCATTCCTTGGTCAATTGCATATAACATCTGGAAATGTAAAGATCTTCTCTACAGGAGTATTAATGTCACACACAGATTGCGAGAGGGAAACAAGGTTGCATATCACCTGGATTTGATGGAAGATCATGGATCCAATGTGACTTGTCTCCCTAAAATTAATTTTCATAAACCCGAAGGGGTAAATTTTATCCAAGGGGATGATCTAGGCCTTCACTACTTTAGGCCTTCATTGGGTGGGATGGTCTTGGCCATGTGGTTCTGTCATTTCCTCTTGCTTCCCTTTTTTTACTTTGTATAAATATAATATAATGATGAAGTACCACATCACTAAATGATTGTTGTTCATTTTCCTTAACCTCCTCTCATGGAGGAAATTATGATGGAAACCTTATTTATGTATATAATATATTAATTTTATTATTTATTTGTAATTCTATTTTCCATTTTAAATACATATCATTTTTATCTCCATTTGGTGTAATTATGATATTTTCGTTTGAGGAACTGTGGGTTACCACCCCTCAAAGAGATGTGATTCGTTCACACACTACATGTAATTTATAATGGATGGTTTTAGTGAAAATAATATATATATATATATATATTTTAAACTATAATATAATCATATTACCTAAATATATACATATATTTCATTTTTTTTTTATTTCTTTCAATATGATAATAAAAATTAAATCATCGTTCATGTGTACGTACAACATACCATCTCTGTGAATGATGTATTCTATTTAATAATTATATATTATATAGATTATTATAATACACATTTATTGAATATATAAGATATTTATATAAAGTTTTACATTATTTAAATAATGATATAAGTATAAAGACCAAATATATTACAAATTATGACACATGTGAAGAACAATGTGAATATTACCTGATGTAAACCCTTAACATAGGATTGTTTACAAGAGGAAAATATAAGATAATAATCAAACCATATATGGTATTATATATAAGAATATGGTCTTATTAAAAGATTTTTAATAAATTTATATGTATTACACATTTGATTTTAATGAGTAGAATGAGAGTCAATACACAGTGTAGTGGGATTTCATCTCATTTTTATTTCTGTGAGATACATTCTTTATTCATCACCCATTCCTTTATGTAGATTTTATACTACCAAAGGATGTATTAAATTATTATTATACATATATTTAAATGTTTTTATGTAAATTTTATTTTTTATTTATTTCTTGGGGTTAATGTTTCAATATCTACCAAATCAGGAAGATAGTTTTGTCTTCATATTATTTCGTTGAGACACGTGTTTTATAATAAACCATGAGGATTTGTTAGGAATATATTTATAACTTCTACATGAACTATAATGAATATACTTATATTCATTATCTTTTATGCATCATTTAATTTTCTTTTATTACATGAGGGTATGATCTAATTTTAATATGTTAAAATTGTTTATTGAATCAATATTATCACTTTCCATTATTTTTTATATTTATGCTTAATTTGATGAATATTTTGTTCTAGGTCTTAAGAAAACTCATGAATTTTATTAACATCTTTTTATTCATGTAGTATTAATGTATTTGTACCATTTTTATACACTTTTATAAAAATTACTGTCAATAAAGAGTTTTTATGAAATCCCAACATTACCCTCTCTTTGGTCAAAATCTATATTCCTTGTGATTTTTTTTTCAAAAACTGGATTCTAAGAATATTCTATAATTTTCCTAGAATATTTTATGTAAATTTTTACCCTTTTTTATTTTACTAATATTTTCAATGGAATTTACTTATTTCTCTTCGAATGATTAATTTTTGAAATACTTTTATAGTGAAAAATGATTTTTCTTTTTTAACTCATATTATATGTTGGAATTTAACTACCATCTATTCATTGAAGATTTATTTCCAAGTTTAAAAGAATAATTTTTCTTAAATTTTTTTAAATGATATTTTCATGTAAATAGTTTTCAAATGGAATTGAAATTTTTTTATATGTTTTTAAGGGAATTTTTTTTATAATATTTTATGATTTAAAGATCCTTTTTCATATAAGAAAGGATATTTACCTCAAATATGTTTTCAAAGTATATTTCCATATTATTTTCCATCAATGAACAAATCCTTTTATGTTACTCATTACCTTATTGTAAATTATTGAATATAACGATTCATATTCATTCATTAATGGATTATGGTTTTAGGTTACGATTCTTAAGACACCCATTTCACTTCAAGGTGTTTTTTGCTTTTGAATCTTTCTTCATTTAATAGGTTTTTATTTAATGAATTGATTATGAAACCTATCTATTTTCATATTTTATGGTGTGAGTTTTTTTTAATGATACCCATTTTATTTAATGGGTTATGATTTATTATATATAAAACATATATATTTTTATGGGAATGTTATGATTAGTGTTTTGTTTTCTTTTAGAACATTTATAAATTATTTTATTATGAGATTAGTGGGGCTTATATCTCTATCCAATGAATTGGTTAACGATACGTTATAAACGAGATCAAAGGGTACATGGGTTTTAAAAGAACCCCAAAAACAATAAGTCATATGGGTTGTATCCCAATCCTGAAACTAAGAAGGTGCATGGGTTGTAGACCAAGATGCAAAGTAAGAGGGAACACAAGTTGTATACCATTACAATAATCAAGAAGGTAAACAGGTTGTTGCCGAACCTTGAAAACAAGAAGGTACAAGGGTTGTAGCCCTTGCCTAAATATAACAGGGTATACGTGTTGTTAGCTGAAGCCCGATGTAGGTAAAAGGTTCATAGCCCAAGCCTAACATGTTATAATGAGTCTTGGTATGTATCCTTAACATAAGATTTTATATTTTTATATGCATTCTAAAAATAAAATGTCTTATTCCATCAATTGGGTTTTCATAGCTCGTGATGTTTATTTCTTTATGATTAATGTTTTATAAACTATGTAGATTTATCCCATTACTCCTTTTCATGATCTTTGATATTCTGTTTCTGATCTTCTAATGTTTTGATCATGTTCTCACACCCAAATATTAATGTTTATGCTTACATGTCTACTTCTTTTATCCTTACTATGTTTCTGAGATCACAAAAAATTATGCTAATTTTCACAGGCTATGAAGATATATTTCATGAATGATATTTATAAGAGGGGTTCTAGTATTGGATATCCAGGTGGGAGAAAACATAGCTCCCTTATGTACTATTTTTTATGATTCCATGTTTTAGATGTCACAAAACTTATACGATCTTTGGGAATCCACTTGAAAAATGTTTTTAGGTATTCCTCAAATGATATTTAATGTTAACGTATGAAAAGTTCCATTCACTATAAAACCACATACCTTCATTCAACCAAAACCTCTATACATTCCCTAGACACCCCAATTTCCATATTTCCCATAATTTAATGTGATGGAAGGCCTAGAAAATTGTTAATATGGTTCTTTTAGAAAATCATAGGCCGATGGTTTTTTATCAATGACTATAAGAGAAACCATGGTTTATTAATAATTAAGGATTGTGGTATATGAAGTTTATTAAAATTTCCCTTTGGAAATTGAAGGTGTTGTAGGGTATTTATGTTTGAATATAAAAAATAAGGGTTGTTTGACCATTTTTTTTTCAAAAAATTTCAACCTAGAGTAACCATGGTGTTATCAATTATTTATTCCAGATTGTATATGTAGTCTAATTAGATAATTCATTGAAGTATAGTCTCAAATAGAATATATTTGTTATAAATCCCAAGTATTTGGATATATTTTCATGAATTTTCATTTATTGGTCCTCTTGGGATGACAATTTTTTAAAATTTCTATTATAAGATGAAGTATTTAAAATCAATCATTCATTGTTAAATCCTGTAGTTGCGACTACAACAACTAAAGATATTATTATTTCTTCTATGTTTTATGAGTGGAATGTAAAAAACGATTCTTGGGTGATTTTAATTTAATATTAGAGAGTAATATTATAACTTAGTGAAAAATTATTTCAATGACATGATAAAAATATTGAAATGTTTAGAGGGTTCCATATAGATTAGGTGATTTGGTTCTTAGTGGATTGGGTATATAGGAATAGGATACTTGTATCAGGATAATGATTTCAATTTTGAGATACTACATGACGATTTAATGATTAAATGACAACCAATATTTGTTGAGTTTAATTTTTTACAGATCCTTATGTCCTTTTAACAATGATAATTTCTACATAGTGGAGTTTATATTGACCCATGAATATGAGTGTCAGAGGAATAGGAGGCATAATGATATTATATCAATTGGGAGGACTAATGTATTTGAATTTGTTGAATATAAATAAATGGAAGAAATTTTTTCCATTCATAAACTATATAAATAAATGATTTTGGAGATTATATTTGTGTAGAAAATAATTTAATTAATAATTTTGGTTTCATGTTAAAAAGAATATATAAATATAAGGATGAATGTATTTGTTTACTGATTGATACATATCCACCATGTACCCTATTTGGTGATATGTAGAGTTTCCCAGTTGTGTGGAAATTAGGTAGTTAGTGTCCTTCCATCGAGTACCCAGGGATGTATTGTGCATTTGCCTCTATTAGTCTATGTATTTATTATTGCACCATCCTATTTTTTTAACAGTTGAGGAACCATAAAATTAGTTTCAATACTCTTTAAGGTTTATTTGATTAAGGGGGAAGAAAATTAACCATCATCACACCCCTAGTTTCTCCTCTCATGGAACAATTTTTCCCCATGATCATAGTTTAAATTTTATTTATTTCCCATAAAAATTGTTTTATGACAAAATCCATATTTCTTATTTTTTATTCTCCAATATTCTCTATATATTGTGTTGTATTGGTTAGGGTTTTGATATGTGATTCCACATGATTGTGTTATAATATCATTAATAGGACTAGTAATTCATTTTTATTATGGTGACAAGGCTACGAGGGGATATAATATAATTAATTTATATATTTTTAGTTGAGGTATATTAATTTATATAAATATTTAATAAATTCTAGAGGATTATAAAAAATTTATTCTTTAGTTATGAAGATAATATTTAGTTTTTTGTGCCATTGTTTTATGGGTACATTAGGAGTAGATAGAAAACATTTCATAGTTTTCAATAACATAAGGTTGGATGATGAGTTTTACCACCACTGTTACGTTTTGGGTTTTTATAATTAATTTTGATATTTATTAGTTAATTATTATTATTGATGAGGTAGGTGTTCATGAGATTATTATGGGTCACTATAGTACTGGTCATCATTATAGACGGTGTGATGGAGGTTCGAGGACATTACTATTTTTTTCATCAAAAAATTACAAATTTTATTTAATCATTAAACACATGAAATGAAAGAACTATAGATAAATAAAACTACTTAGAGAACATATACGGAAACCTAAAAAACTAACACAAAACCATGTATAACTAGAAAGCTTATTACATCCAATCTGTACAATGTACCATAGGTAAACATAACTACATCAAATATAATCTTACATGATATATTTAATGTTAATCCATGAAATTTGTTTAAGGGGAACCCATATGAACAACCCAAAATTCTAAAGGACCAGTATGAAAATCCATAAATCATAAAAATACCTTTCCATCCTAAAGCAAATACCCAAAACATATCAAAAAAATATGACCATCAATAAAACCGAACACTCATACATATATCCAGTTTGAAAATCACATAATTTAGTCATTTCCTTATCAATTAAAATATCATTATAATTCCATAACTCTTGAAACTGATTGAGGCATGAAATCAACTGAATACTATTACATATAGGTAGAAGACACAACTACCCACTCATAATGGATTGAATCCTATTTATAACTACATTTCAATTCAATATTAATGCATGATTTCAAATGATTCCCATATCCATATTTTTACTTGATGTTTACTATGATTGAGCTTGGGTATTGATGTTTTATGATGTGCATTGTGGATTTTATCTATTCATTTCATGAGAATAAATTACATTATGACTTTTTTATTGTAATTTCTTAATGGGTTTTAGGATTACATATATATTAGAAAACTTGATTACATGAAATTATATGATACAACCAAATATATTGGGAATTCCTTAGATCATCAAAATATTCATAAATATTGTATATCTTTCTCAATGGTTTTCTAGTTGTTATTTTGTATAATTATTCTTTTTCCCTTATTTTATTATATATTTCGGGGATGTGAGTTTTATTTTTCTGGTAATGAAAGGGAATTTTATGATAATAAAAATAAAATTTTAGAGTAATATAATTTTGAAATCTACTTTAAGTAGATTTTTTTATTCAATGGTAATGATATTTAATTAATTTTCCATACAAGGTTATTTTTTTAATGGATTTTTGGAATGAAATACAAGAATGATTAAAACACGCTGTTGGATTGTTTATTATGTGATTTGAAATATTTATTGGAAATATATTTTAATATAATATAAATGTTCATTTTTATTAAATTTTTTATACAGTAAATGTGATACCTTATTTTATAAATATTATGTGCAAGTGTAACATTCTCATTTATGATTTTAAAGTATATTTTATTTCCATTTATTATATTTTAATGTTGTTAGAGAAATTATAGATACCTATTCTATTATTTTAGGTCATTTAGAAATGATTGAGATCTTATTTTATTTTCTATTGAGGAACAATTCTATAAACGTTTTTAGAAATATTGTAGATG
Organism: Viscum album; assembly: GCA_963277665.1. Lineage (NCBI taxonomy): Eukaryota > Viridiplantae > Streptophyta > Magnoliopsida > Santalales > Viscaceae > Viscum > Viscum album. The sequence goes on from OY728145.1 coordinate 516,124,326, forward strand.
AGATCAATTGTAAGAATATTTGGTTACCCGAGCCCACATATGGTTGCGATGTTATGTGGAATCTTCTTATTGAGTCATATATTAATGGATTTTTTTTCTAGAGAATTTTGAGTATTATTAAGGATTTAATTACATTAATTTATTATTTACGATGGGGGTTAGTTTTATTAGAAATGATTGTGAATTTGATATGATATGATTGATCATTTATTAATTATTTATTGATAAAATTGATCATTGAATGAATGAAATTCAAAATAAAGTGAATTATATTGATTAATATTAATTTTTCAATGAATTTATTATGTTTTTATGAAGATCATACAAATATATAGTGATCATGATATAATGTTTTATAAATATGATCAAATCACACCTAACCCTAAGAGTTTATGATATGATGGGTGTTGAAATATGATAAAACATTTTTTTATTTCATGAAATTAATGTATTTAAGTAATGATTAATGGTTGTCTCATGCTTTTTTGAATCATTTCATAGTCATTTGACAATAAAAAAAGAATATCCTTAAGCTCCTGGGCCTTTCTCTTCTGATGGAAAACACGGCGTTTTGGCTGCTATAGGTGACTCTTTAGGGAGTCTTCTCTGTTTATATTTGGATACCGATTCTATCATAGACTCTAGAAACCCTAGGGTTTTCGTTGAAAAGGATCTCACTTAGAAATTTCCTCCACGTCTCCTTATCAAGACTCTGGAAGGTTTCAATTGGTGCCAGTGATTGATTTATCAGGCACCCCAGAGATTCTGTTCAGTGTGTGGTTTGCAGGGTCACTCGGTTGAATTTTGTCGTAAAAGAAAACTAAGAATTCATCTCTAGAATGATCCCTTGGTGTGGGGTAAGGATGTCCGTCAAAGGCCTTCGACATTGGGGTTAGTATCATATCCTGAATCCTGTGTCCCCAAAAGATTTTCTAGTGCTACAGTGACTGGCGAGGATCAGGGGTCGTCTTATCAGATGATAGGGGAGATAACCGATTTTATTCCTCCGGATTGCTCCAAGTCAAAGCGTTCAGCAAAGTATCTTCTACAACTTACTTTGGTCCCCAGTCAGTCTTTGTCTTGTGACTCTAGGTCAGATTTGCCTAAATTTCTGGCGTCATCTTGGGAGGAGGGGGATATATGCGAAGTCATCCCTTGTCTTCTCTCGGCCCTACCCAAGGAGCATCAGCCTCCATCACAATTATTTAGTATATCCACCATTCTTGCACCAGAGTCAATTTGAAGATCCCTTTTGATATCTGCTGGTTTTAACAAGAATGTTCAAGAGGTGGTCCCGTGGAAGTCACCTCTAGAAGGGGTGATGAGGGAGGTGCGCATAGCTCAGGTTTCACCTTTTAGGATGGCGTTTCATTCTCTGCTTCAAGAGGATTTCGTTCCTTGTTCTCCTCCAACAGCACCAGATAACAATTTTTCCTTGATTGAAGAATCAGATATCCTTATTAAATAGAAGATTCTTACACCGAAGAAGTTGGTTTCTCCAAATGGTTTCATTAGACCTGTTTCTAAATCTATGCCTAAGGAAGATGGGGAAATCCTCCTAGCTCCGAAAACAGGTACTGCTGGTCAGAAGGTCATGAACTCTATCGTTTAATGCTATCATTGATTTTGTGGAATACATGGGGGTTGGGGTCACCTGCAAAGGGATATTCCATGGATTTTGTAGTCAAGAAACATAATGTATCACTTGTGGTTATTTTGGAACCCAAACAAGATCCCTCCAAGATCAATATGTTTTCCATGAAAATGGGGTTTGAGAGTTATATGCAAGCGTTCTATGAGAACAAACATATATGGATTTTTTGGAAAAAGGAGGTGCAAGTAGATGTGGTCTGGGATTTGTATCAATTTATGATGGTTAAGATCTCTATTAAGGGAGCTATTATCCTATTTTATTTCATTTATGCCAGTGGTGATGGGTAAGGTAGAAGGCCTCTGTGGGATTTTTTGGAGTATTTTGATTCGCTTGGTCTGCCTTGGTTTGTAGGTGGTGATTTCAACTCGACTATTGATTCTTCAGAGAAAAGAGGAGGGATAGGTACTGATAACATTGGCCTGCAAGATTTTAGAGACTATATTTCTCACAATGGGCTTCCGGACATAGGTTTTAAGGGATGTAAATACACGTGGTGCAACAACCGTAAGGGCACCAGCTGCATTTGGAGCCGTCTGGATAGATGTTTTTCCAACATCCAAGGATTTGAATATCTCTTGAAGGTAATTGTTTCCCATCTATCTCGAATTCATTCGGATCATTCCCCATTACTGGTTGATTTGGAATGAGGGGAGCCTGATAATGTTCTATTTTTATACTCTTTGAACTGGCAACGGGATGACAACTTCTTAAAAATGTTGAGAGAATCTTGGGAGAAGGAAGAAATTGAGAGAGCGTGGGTTGGCGTCTCGATGCGTCTTAGGCGTCTTAGGCGTATTAAGTAATACATAAAAGGATGGTTGAGGAACAAGACGATTGTTGATATCTCGGTCAAATCATTGCAAGCAGATATTGAAACATTGGAAGAGGAGCTACATAACAATTGGGATGAGGGTATTTTTGTGATAAATTGTGATAAACGTAATCATCTGAAGACAAATTAGTTGGAAATCGAAAGATCCAAAAAGCAAAGATCCAGAATTTGATGGCTCAAGGAAGGTGACTGTAATAATGCTAACTTTCAGGCCTGCCTTAAGGTGAAGAAAAACATGAAAATCAATATCAGGCTTAAATATGAGTCTAATACTTCTGATGTGAATGTGGCAGGGAGGTTGGCTCTACAACATTTTGAGAGTTTACTGGCTTGGGAGGCACCTATTCATAGTCATGGCTCCCCAGTGGAGGAGATGGATTTTATGGATAGTTTACCAAGACTAATTGTAGAGGGGGATAACATGGCTCTTATGGCTATGTCTTAAGGAGAGTAGATTTGGGGAATAGTTCGCAACATGCATCCTGACAGCGCACCAGGACCGGAAGGATTCCTATGAGCTTTTTATGTGGAAGATTGGGACTCTTTTGGGAATGACATCATTGAGGTGATTCAAAAAAAATTCAGAGGTTGATCTATCAATCAAAGTTATTGCTCTTCCAGGGTTATCCTTATACAAAAAGGGAATGACCCATCCAGTATTAATCAGTACAGACCCATATTCTTATGCAACATATCTTAAAAAATTCTAGCTAGTTGGATTGCGAAGAGATTGAATAGGGTTATTCCTCATATAGTGTCTCAGGAACAACATGGATTTGTTAAAGGCAGAGGTATTCAAGGTGCGATCGACATTTCTAAATAGCTCGTGGAGAATATTAACAAAAATACTATTGGTTCTAATATGATCATCCAAGTGGATATAGACAATGCTTATAATAAACTAGAATGGGACATTGTCATTCTGTCCATGAGGTGTTTTGGCTTCCATGAGTGGGTCATTGAACTATGTTTCAGATGCTACTCCTCGTCATGGCTATCTATTTCGATTATGGGAATGAGATTTGGTTTCTTCAAAAGCTTGCGGGGTTTGCGGCTAGGGGACTCTTTGTCACCCATTATTTTCATTCTGGATCAAGATACCTTATCTCGAAACCTCCATAGATGTATGGATGAAATAAGAATCCTCCCTTAGAAGTAGATTGTGGAAGGTTGTATTTATCATCTCATGTTTGCTGATGATATTATCCTCTTCATTTATGGTAGGAGGATATTACTAAATAACCTATTGAATATCATGGTGGTGTATGATGATTTAAGCGGTCAAAGAATCAATTCAAGGAAGAGAAGTGTTTATATTTCCAATAAATGTCCTGCTAGAAGAAGCATGGGAATTCAAGACATTCTTGGAATGAAAAGGAAATATTTTCCTATTATTTTTCTTGGGGAACTGATATCCTTTGGACGGAGTAAAAAATATTTCATTGATGATATTTTGAACAGAATTTTGGGGAGAATTGTTAATTAGAAGTGCAGATTTCTGTCTTTTTGTGGGCGGGTTACGCTGATTAATAGTGTGCTAACCTCCATTCTGATGCATACTTTTTCAATAATAATTCCTCAAAAGGTACCATTGATAAGATGGAGAAGATCGTGAATAGTTTTTTATGGGATGCAAACTCCGCAGGCCGCTATCATTGGGCCTCCTGGAAACGTATGGCTAAACCAGTGGAAGAGGGAGGTTTTGGCTTAAGGGACATTAAAGATGTCAGGAAACCCTTACAAGAATGACTGGATTGGGATTTTCTAGTGGGGGAATCCCTATGGTCCTCCTTTATTAAAAAATGTTATGGAAAGTAGTGGGAAGACTGGGAAAACCGTCGTGGAAAGTTGTCGAAGTTGGATAAATATGTTTTACACCATTTGGAAGAGTTGCAAGAGGTTACCCAATGGGTGGTTAGAAGAAGAAATATCAATTTACATAGGGATAACTGTGTGGGAGGTAAACTATTTTTTCTAGGATGTCTGAGGCCTGACATATCTGTGAAGAAGGCAAGCACTTATCCTTCCATGTTGGAGGACATCTTGAGAAAGGAACTAATGGATATTTTCTATTCTATTACATTTACAGAGGAGGCAGATAGATGCTACTTCACCAAGTCTTCCTCGGGTATCTTCAACAAGAGGGATTACAGAGGAAAGCGTCATGAGATACCAACTCGGGATGAGTGGGCTTCGCATTTATGGTTTAAGGAAATTCCCATGAAGATGAATTTTCTGGTGTGGAGGATTCAAAATCAAGCAATTCCAATGGAAGATAATGTCCAATCAAAGGGAATTTATCTAGCTTCTCACTGTTTTTGCTGAAGTAGTACACACATGGATTCTGCATTGCACTTTTTTTTCTTGAGTGAGTGGGCTACTAGCTTGTGTTCTGTTATTGATGTTCAGATGGCTGTTAGGAGGGATTATGAGTCGCTTCAGGACTTCATTGGTTTCTGGTTTATGGGGTCGGACCTCTGTGAGATGGAGAGTAGGACTTGATAAACTATGTTCAGTTACATTTGTTGGATTTTATGGGACACATGGAATTTGACCAGACTGGATAAACGGCCTTCGATGTCTTTTCATCAGGTAAGAGATAAGACTATCATACATGAGCTGACCTCAATGTTAAAAGGCGGACACCGATCATAGGTTCTTGGAATGTTCCTAAGTAATCCTAGTGGGTTTAATAATCTGAAAAGTCGATGGGTTAGATGGATCCCTCTAGTTAATCGTTTGATGCTTAATGTTGATGGTTCATTTAAGAATGGTTACATGTGAGGGGGTGGTTTGCTCAGGGACACAAATGGGCCAGTTTTAATGTCTTTCACCACTTTTTATGGGCATGAAAACTTCTTGTGCGCATAGGAGAAGGTATTTCTCTCCAAATTTTCTATATGTAGAATATTTCCCTTGAAGGTCATGGAGACTGAATCAGATTCTGAGATTCTGGTAAGGTCCGTCCAAGGGAAATCAGATCCTCCATGGATTTGGATTTATCTTATCAGAAGTTGGGCGAAGGAAATAAATAAAGGTCTCAAGGTTAATAATGTATGGATAGAATTTAATTTTGATGTGGATGCCCTTTCTCTAGTAGTAAGTGAAGAGGAGACAGTTATTATATATTTCATTTTCAGTTCACTTCCTCAAGATTGTAAATATGTGGTTCGTGGGGATGCCATTGGACTTCATCACTTTAGACCAATATGAATTTTTAGATGTGCTTCTAATGGGGGTTTCACCAATCCTTTAATAAAAAATTAATTTACAGTAAAAAAATCTAATAATGAATAAGATGAGTTTGAAGTGGATAAATAAGAAAAATAGGAAGAATAAAAAAAAATTGATAGAAATATATATTTGGTAAGGAATATCTTGTTTAGAATGAGTTAAAAGATAATCTAAACTCATTTCATCTATATTATTGAATCTAATGTATCATGAGAACAAATTTGATTTTATATTAGGTTAGGGATGTTGATTCTCATTTTGAGTACTGCTTCATGTAAATATATATTTTTTATATTTTTTATTCATATGAGATTAATTTAATAGGTTATTTTAATATTTCCACTCAAAACAATTATTTTCAAAGGTTGTTCTAATGAAGAATGTAATTTTATATGAATACATGGGTTCACCCCCCACTCTTACTGAACTCATTCTATTTATTTGGTAATTTTAATTTGGTTTTAAATCCCAAAGTTCCATTCAGTGGAAATTATTTTTTTAGAGATTTATATAAATAAGTTCAACTGTATCATTATATTTACCATTTGAAGTCATATGACAAATTTGGATCACATTAATTTAGTAAAAAAAATTGATTACAACAATTAATAAGATTATTTTTATATAAATTAATATAAGATGGTAAAATATAAATTTTCTTTTCCTCTAGATGTTTTTTAATCTTTTCATGATGGTTTTACAATAATTTGTGATTATTATGATAAGCTAGTTATTAAATGATGGTATTTTAGAATGATTTCAATATTAAATGCATAATTCTGTCATCTTTTTCCAAAATAGTGTTTACCAATGTTCAAGGAAATTTACTTGTAAAAGTCATTTAAGATAAATAATGAAAATTTTTACGATAATATGAATGTGTTGAAATCCAAGGGGCTAATTGAATGATGAAATATGAATATAATGAGATAATTGATGATTAAATGGTTCACAAATTATTTGATATATGTGATAATGTTTTTATTCCAATAATAGGTTTTACTATTAATATGGATGATTTTTTTGGTGTTGAAAATATACTATAGATCATCTGAAACAAATATATTTTGAAAATTTCATTACATTATAACAATGATCCTGATGGAGTTCATTTCAATTATATTCATAAAATTATAATTTCTTATAGAATGATAAGAGTTTTATTTTTTTATTAATTGGAGTAAATATAAAAGTGTAATATATATTAATTTCTGGAAAAGGGGATTCATTTAAATGATGATATTTTAGAAGAATATTATATTGATGACAAAGTAAATTATTAATGAAACTCTACAAACATATTTTATTCATTTTAAGAATAAAAAAAATGAAATAGTGATTATTAGAGAAATAAACCATTAATATTCATATTTTTAGAGAAATTTGATCTCGAATTAAATTTTAAAAAAATGATCCAAAGAATTTTCATTATTATGATGATATTATATGTAATTCCAGAAATAAAATTGTCACATATTCAATATGTTAATTTGAATTCTCAAATATGAAAGGTTATAATTTTTTAAATTCAAAAAAAGTAGAATTTTTTATCAATATTTAATGATTCATATAGTAGTTGGTTGAAGGGGAAGTGGATAATTATAATTAATTTAGGGAAAATAAGGTGATATAAAATGTAGATATGGAAGTGAGTACAGGTGGAGATTTTATAAAATATTTGTCTTTTATAGAAACAAAAATGGAGTTCCTACGAAACTCAAAGAATAGAGTATGACATATCATGTACTAAAATTAATGAAATAGAACTATCTAAATAAAAATAGTAAATCAAAATGCATCAATGATTTTTTTTCTGATATAGTGTAATTTTTTATTAATAAAATGGATTATATAATGGTGTTATTCACTCAATACAACAACAAGAATGTTTCAATAAAAAAATTTGAAATGGAACATGCTATTGTTTAACAAAAATTGAGGAAAGTTTAGATGAAATTAAAAAGGATAAAAATTATGTTTCCAATTTTTATAAAATGAGTTAAATAATGTTAAAATAAAAATATGATTAAAAATGTTGTTATAATTTTGTAGTTATAAAACATCATTTTTTATGAAAAGAGAAACAATATATATATAATTAATTTATATAAATATTTGATTAAAATTTAAATATAATAGTAATGTCATTAATAATTGTTATTAAATAATAATCTATTAAATAAAATGGTTTAAAATAAGCTTTAAATTTTTTTAGATAACGGACTCAAGATTAAAGGATAAAATTTTGATGAAAAATGGATTTTTAACACTCAAATGTACAATTTTTCATAGGGATGTATTTAGTTTTTTCCTAATTATATCATTGTAGTGTATTTTTGGAATATTGAAAGGATATAATTGTTAAATTATATATATCAATAAGATACTAGTGGTTATATGAGGACGGTATTGAGATTAATTTAACCCAATTAAAGATGTAATGTCCAAAAACATTTTCAAAACATTGACCTAAATATTAGGAATATGTATCAATAATTGGATTATGTTTTTGGATGGTGTGACCAATAAATAATCATTATTAAATTGAATTTCACTATAATACCAATCCAACATGGTATGAATTAAAATTCTAGAATCTCTAAGAATAATAAATAAAAAATAAATAATACGGAGTTAGTTGTGGAAGTGTAACTCCAATCATCTCATAAATTACATCTATGAATAATGGATATTGAATTATCACTACCAAAAAATGATATTTTATTATAATAAAAAAATTTGAGAATATTTAGTATATATTGGTTCGATTTTCTTTTTTTATATCACACAAAAACTATGGGGTTGATTAATTGTAATTATAGATTAAAAGATAATGCCTATGAAATATTTAATTTTGGATGGATTAAAAGGAAACAGAATATGTTCTCATTAATTTTTTATGGAGTTTATAATTTTATATTTGAAGGATAAATACATAATTAATAGTATTATTTTTTTTATTTTTTCTTATTAGTCTACAAAAAACATAGTGAATCTTGATTCATGTTGGGGATGATGATAAATCACGCTACTTGATATTGATGGATGAAAATATTTTTTCACATGAAAAAATGAACAATAAATTAAATGTAATGTTCCCATGAATACCCATATATTTAATGTTCACAATATTTTTATGTAGAATTGATAATGGAATTTTATGTTATTTACATTCAAAAGGTGGAATATTTTAAATTCAGTACACTTGAATTTTGAGATCCAAACAACTAACCAATTTTATCTCATTAATGTCTACATTTATGGGGATATGAGGAAGCATGAAACTAAAAGAGATATTTATTTTATATATTTAACTCATATTTTATTCAATATGTACATGAATGAAACATTCAAGTCCATGAAATGATTTATGAGTCTAAAAAAAGTGTATAAAAATATTGTTTTCAAATTAAATGTGATAATGTTTTATTGTATATTATTTTCATGAATATAAGAGTGTGAACTTTCATTTGTTTCATTTATAACGTGGAATTTTGATGATTTTATTACACTATATTTTCTATAAATAATTGGTGTTTGTGAAATAATGATAATGTTCTTGAACGAAATGCAACATACTATAATAGTGGAGAGAGATAGTTCTCAAAAGTTTTATTGGAAATTGATTAGTAAAATATATCATATTTTAAATTTTTACTAATGTATTTGTAATTTATATATTATTCCATACAATATGTATTATAATAAATCATTTATAATTAAATATTTTTAATAATTTAGAAACTCCTATATTATATATGTGAAATTTAAAAATGTGCAGAATTTCATGTGAATAATAGATGATGTTATCTTCCATTGATATCCAATATAAACATATGGTGATATTATAACTATAAATATGAAAATTAGATGATTTTATATAGTTATAATGTGACTGAACAAGAACAATCATTGATATTAGTTTTTTACCTAGAAGAAGTTTAATTAATGAATATGGTGAAGAAAAATTTAATAAAATGTTTGATAGTGATTTTCAAAATATTGTGTATTCAGGATAATCATTGGTTGAATATAATGATTCATCCATCAAATTTTATAATTAAAAATCACATTATTCAAATAAAATTCATGAAAATTATGTTTATTCAAATTTTATTCGTATAGATTTAGGTAATGTAAATCAATATTGGATATCATTATACAACGTTACCGACATTTTATTATTTTCATAGGTTTAGGTAATGATTTCAATAAAAAAATTATAAAATCAATATTATATTGATTTTTGTAATTAATATTTTTAAAAAATTTATTTAAATGATACATTTTATTTAGTTACTAATGATATCTACTAATAATTTTGTTGGACTAAATTGGGTATGTCACTACAAGAAGAAAAAAAAATATTTAATAAGGAATAATGAAAAATCTTGTAGGAAACGACCAAAGAATGTGGAATGAATTGATTTTTATAAAAAAAAATAAAACTTTAATAAGAATGAAATAATTATCATTAATCATGTAATTAAAAAAGATATGACAAATGTTCATTCAAATGGATTTCAAGTAAGTTGTCCATAATATAGAGTTTTGCAAGGAAGTGTATATTAAGTATCTTGGTGTATACATACATGGAACACATGAGGGAGTCTAAAAAATATAGAATGATTCTAATAGGTTAATAAAATCCCTTTTATTATAGTACCCATTTTTGTATTCTTTCATGAAGTCATTTAAATTTATCAATATATGTGTGGATAATAACGTCTAAAATAAAAGTGATAAAGCTATATATTTTATGGTTGTTGTCTGAAATTTGACATTTATATTTGTTGTTAAATGAATATTTTTATTCATTTTAATTAGATATGAAGAATATATTTTACATTTTCATTCATAGAGATATGAATTAATTCATGGGTATGTATAATTATCAATAAAATGGTCATATATTCATTTAAATGGAATGATTTCTTGGGAAATTTTGATGATTTTTGGAAAAGGGAACTCAAATTTGGTTTATAAACATAATTTAATGTACAAAAACAAACAATAATATAGATATAAATGAAAATAATTCATGAATTTTTATAAATCTTTTTGGGAGGTTCGAAAATTTGGCTAATTTTCTAATATATTATTTAAATGTCATTATATTCGGTGTAATATTTTAAAGTTAGATGAATGTTAAAAATAATATTTTCATAAATTTTGACCTTATTTACTTCAAATATATGACTAATTATATACTTAAATATGATAGTAATTGATGGATTGAATTGTTTTCATATAATGACAGTGATTAGGATAGAAATTTGAATAAAATAAGTGCTATATCAAAGGGTGTTTTATTTCATATAAAACAATTTGGTGGAATGGAACAAAAAGAAACACTTTTAGTATATCGTTAATACTAATGAGTTGTAACATACTAGACAACCAAATTTAAATTCCAATTAAAAAGGATGAACATTCAATTGGATGATCAAAAATAGGATGTGATGCTTCCCCAACGTGGGAGATGTTATCAAGAAAGAGACCTAAATCTATAAATAAATGTATTAAAGTATCATTATTAAAAAAAATTGATATAATGATCCACCTTAGGAAATATATTAATTTTATAAATGATTATGAAATGTAGTGTTTGTACCAATCATGGGTAGAATAGTGGATGTGTTCACTAAACCATCATCAAAGGAATAATTTTAGAGAATAAAGAAGCTGATAGTATTTTTACCTATATTTATTCAAGGATAGGGTATGTTGATTTCGTCTTCTCACATATTTCTATATATAGAGGGTTAGAATAGTAAAGAAATCACATAATATTATTTTCATTAGGGAATATATATTTAAGTGATAATATAAATGGTTAAATCATGGAATTAAATATGATTTCATTTGTGTTGGTGATGTATATATAATGCATTAAATGTTTTATTTAGAAATATGTAAAAAATAATTCTCATAAAATCCAAAGATTTTTTATGTCTAAATATGTATTTTGTGGTAGATGTGGATATGAGTTGTCCTAATGGATTGAATTATAGTTATTGTTAATAGTGTTGAATGAAATTTTATTGATTTTTCCCAATAAATGGTAAATATATTTTAAATATTATGAGAAGAGTTGAATCAATAATAATACCATATTCTGCATATTAATTTTTATTATTGATCACCTAGAATTATGTTCAAATTCATTTGTCTATAAGGCCAGAAAACATGTTTTCAAATAATTTTGCAATATGTTAATATTATGAAAACAATAATTTAGAAGAAGATTTAAATAAATAGATAAATTGTTTTGACAAATATGTGTGGGAAATAGTGAGAGTTATGGGTTTTCGGTTGAAATGAGAATGAATATAATTAATTATTGATTTATTAACTCTTTTATAGAGTTTCTCAAACAATTTACAAAACCACCAATGCATTGTGGTCTGTCTCAATCAACCATGTTGTGGGAGGATTCCACAAATACATGGCAATGTAATCTTACTATGTTGTCAATGTGGAAGGATGTTGGAAGAACATAAATAGGTATATGGGTTCATTCATGGTTGAGTACATATATAAGGTGGTTCTATATCCACAGTGTTGGGTGGAACAAATACGTGAGGGTGGTGTGGATTGTGTATCATGGTGACAACACTAGTACATTCTCAAGAGGTTGAAGAAGTAAGGAATAATATTAACGTGTTATAGAACTGTTGAATAAGAATTGCAGGAAATGGTTTGTAAGAACTTATTGTCACTGGCTTAAAAATATATTCTTTAAAATAAATCTTCAAATCCAGTGCATCAATATTGTTGATCATCATTTAGTGATAATATTTAATCTATCGATTCTCGATGAGTCTGTATACACTATAGTTCAAAAATTAAATAACAACCATTATCATTTTAAACACTGATTTCCTAGTCTTCTAGAAATTGGGTATATGTGCATCCATACAGGAATTATCATTCTTGTATCCATGAGTATGTTTGATAAAATAATGTTATTCAATAAAAAGAAAAAATATTTTTTAATATTTCTTTTTAGTACTGTACTACATAGACGAGTGACCTTTTTTAAAATATGAGGAGGATAATGTGATCTTCAATTCATTCTAATGATGAATCATGTAATATGAAGATACACCTTAAGAATCAACATTGTATGGAGAAAAAAATATGCAATTCTGCACTGAGATTGTCATTTTTTAAGAGAAATCAATCTCTCTGAACATTTAAGAGGAATTATTTTTGGTGATTTTAGTGAGTGATTATGGAGAAAATATAGTGGCCACCCAACATTAAAATATAAAATCACCACCAATGAGTGAGTTGTTCCACTTAATATATCAATATTGTTTAAATAAAAATAGACCATCTATGAAATATTTTTTAATGAGGATGAGTTCAAATAAAAACTCGATTCATTCAAAAATAAGAAAATCATATATCCTCTTGAATTTAGAATATCACTTTTATGAGTTACATAAAAAACTAGTTCTCACAGATATTTTTGTATAAAATGAATATGAGAGGTGCAACATTTTTTATACTATTAGATTGAGAACAAATATTTATTTATTCAAGATGGAAGAGATAAGGATACCATTTTTTTGAAAAGAAAACTGATAAAATTTCATGATATTCTTATGTATAAGTGATGTTACATTCACCCCAATTCTGGTTTTTGCATGCCAAAAAGTGGCATGTGAGAGGAGTCAAGTGCATTCATGTTATCACCAATCGAATGCGCATGCATTATGTCATAATATATATATTATGAAATATTGTATTAATAAAATATTATGTTCTAGGGTTTATGGGGACCATGAAATATATCCTACATGAATATATTATAATTGAGTAATTATGTGAATCAATTTCATACATAATACTAAGGGAGCGACTTCATCTAGTGGAAGAATATCTTCTTGAGTATTGTCTAACAAAGGAAAATGATCTTAAATAGTTGATCAGATATATTTTGGATAGAATATCATATGTAAAAAGTATACATTAATTGGTACATGAAAAATATAGTTGAAAAAAATTCATGGAGGATTTTAAAGAGATCATAATATTTGGCATCAAACATAAAAGAAAAACAGATTATCAAATGTAGTTAGAGGACCACTAAATGGGGATTCAAGAGTTGAAGTCCAGCAGCACATGAGTCACAACCTAGTTGGTGAGGACTCCTTATGTGCATCTAGATGACTAGGGATCAAATCATGGTGGAGGCTAATTTTCAGGGCATTATAGAATTATTGTAACAAGTACAACGTAGTAACATAGCAGTTACTATTGTGGTAACTGTAGTAGGAACTATTTGGAACTGTAGCAGCCAAGAATATTCCCCTGTTTGTGCCTTCAAGCCACTGATTTGGTTCCCATGTCTTTTAAGGCCTTTGTTCCACCCAACACATTTGGTCAGTAAGGCCTTTGGGCCACCTCAAGGCCTTTGGGCCACCTTAAGTGCAGTTCAAAACAAGAAAAACTTCACGGAATAAGTTTCCAAAGGAGGATGATCATGGATATTTCACCAGTGTAGAAGCTAAATAGATTTCAACAATGAGAGGTTAGGCCACCTAGCATCGGGACAAGCATGTGTATTCCTGGAAAGCCTAGCCGAACAGGCATGTAAAGGTGGAGAGCTGGTTTCACGAGAAGATATTGGGGTGGACCAGTTCCATGTAGTTAGTTTGGGTTATATGTAATGTTTGAAGCCTACAGGAAATGAATTCTTCTAAGTCCAATGGGCCATATAATACTTAGACCTACGGGCCTTGTAAGGGTTCCACCTCACCCCTTGAAAGGTGGGTTATCAAAAATCAGTAAAAAAACAAAGGCCATTAGGCCATTAGAGTAGGTCGGAGTGGATTATGGTGAAACTGTGTGAGTATGTATGAAGAACCTGTTGTATGGATTACACAATATATAGAAATTTGGGATTATTATAACACTATTTGAAGCATTCTAAATATCTTTATATTTTGAATCTGGGGTTAAATTAGAGTGTGACTGAGTATCAACAAATTTAATTGATAAAAAGATTATATTTTATAATATATATTGGGGGAGGGGTATAGAAAACATTATATGGAGTTGATCATTATACCAATTGGTGTAAATAATTATTTTATATGTCTTCGATTTTCATAATCATTCAAGGTGAGGTTGAGAGCTAAAATACAATAAGTTCAATCACTTAAATGTCCATAACAGATTGTAAAATGTATAATTTGTAAAAATAAAAGGGTTCATTGATTTCCCCTAACCCTATTAGTTATCTCACACTAATCTATATTGTAAAATTTTTATTAGAGTTGAGGACTCCCCAAAATGATCCAATAGAGCACTAAGGATGGAGAATAATAATTCAATAGATAGTAATGGGGTTTTACATTAAATGTTGATAACAACCATGGGCGGATACATATAATGATATTTCATACGTTACCACTTGGGGTGGAATGTATAAATACATGTTCATTGGTATTTCCACCATTTAATGTGAATTATACTATGCATTTTGACGATGAAATTTATATTTAAATAGAAGGAACCTCACATAGTGGAAACTTGTTGTAACTGTCTTATAATGCATTTAGTAATATTAATTGAGATTCGATTATTAAATAGATTTAAGAAAAAATAAGTTTTCATTATAAGGGAAATGATAAAATTCAAGATATACAAAACTAAAATTCTGGAGAAGTATATTTGAGGATAAAAAAATGTCCAATGATTATACAATATATCACTATATTAGAAGATTAAATTATTTTTTAGTGTTATTTGATGTTTTAGGGAAAATAATAATGATTTAATAATTATAAATATTCTTTTGAGAACAGGGGACCATGAAAAATGTTTATTTTATACATAATTAATCACAATATACAACTTTTTATTTCTAAAAGATTTATCCCAAATTACAGGACTATGTCTAGAAATATGGAAAGAAAAAGTGAGACATAATCATTCAGAATTATATGGATAAATTATGATAGAAGGATTCCTCTGTCAAAATACACAAAAAACCTATGAAATGATAAAAACTATAATATTTGAAGAATAACTATAATAAGTTTAGATGATCATGATTAACAATGTAATTCTAGTGTTATCGGGTGTAAAATTGTAGATATAAATCATTATTTTATAACATGCTAGTACTATGAATGATACATGAATCAAGGGGGATTATTTATAATCAAATGAGATTATATTATTAGAAATATTATATTATAACCAACAATTCAACTAAAATTATAATATGTAATAAATTTTATTCCATGAATGAATGTTTTGAAAGATGTGGTCAATATGTTTATAAATCTAATAAATGAAGAAATAACTCACCAAGTGTGATTCCCCATGATGTAAATTTTATGATAAATAAGAAAGTGATTGATTCTACTATCACCAATTCATTTTACTAAGCTAAAAATTAAATAGTTATCAAACTATTTTTATTTAAAATGGAATGAATGTGGTGATAGTTAGAGAAGTTAAATATGATGAGACATTATATACAAGTGAGGAATTTAAAATCAATAATTTATATATATGTGATCAAAATAGGCATTTGAATAATATATTTTATTAAAATGCTTCCTCCCAAGAAGTGTTATTGAATAACATTTGGCAATCACAAAGTATTGCTTCATAAACATAAGAGGAATATACATCAACATCAGACGTTTAAAATGATGATGAAAAAAAAAATCAGACATTCTGATTGAATTTATGAATATGTCACATCCAAATATATTCCTAAGAATAATAAAATTAATTAATAGTTGAGATAAAAATCTCAACCCCAATATTTTTTATAAAATAGCCTAGTAAATCCCACATTCCCTTACTAACATTCCTATGATAGAATTGTATGGGGAATTGAAGGTGATGAGATTATTATCATTGATTTTATTTATTTTAGTGATGATCAATAGAGTTTTCCCCTTCATGGGGGGAAATATTGAAGCTAAGTTTTGATCATCACACATGAAAATCATCCATTACTATATCAAAACAACATCAAAAAAGGGTGTTATGGAACATGTGAAATATTAGATGCAAGGGGAGTAATATTTTATTCACATGAAATTATTTTATGGGTTTCTTAAAATTTGGGTCAGATATCCATCAAAAAACTTTCATATTTTACAAATAAAATTGAAATGTTGTAAAATATTGAGAATAATATCAAATTATCGGATATTTTTCTTGATAACATTGATTTTTTGGTAACATAACTATTGTATTAAAAATTGTGTTATCCTATTTAGACATATAGTTAACTAACTAAAATCACATTATTTGTAGATATAATCAATTCTTGTTCATTGATATGTGATATGAACCATCTAAGTTTATTATGTGATTTATTTTTAATAAGGTGGAAAACAAGTTAAAACACATATTTACTATTATGATGTGTGGAAAACTTATAAAAAATATACAGGGTTTTATTATTGAACCCAATAGACATGAATAGTATATTTTTTCAATAAATGGGCAATATGAATTGAAGATAATGAGAATATTTTAATTGAAGAACCATGGGGAATAAATAATCTCCATATTATATGTGATTATTATTGAACCAGTATTATGCTAAAATAATTGTTTCAAAAAGGTAAGACAAATTAATTTAAAAATAAAGATAAAACTTTAATTCCATAAAATAATTTAATAAAATTAAAAATTAAATATGTTCATGTGAATTTTTATTTTTAATGAATAAAAATTTATAAAGAGGTTTAGAGTTATTCGAGAGCCATTTAGATGTGAAGAATTAGATTAAAAGGTTTATTAACTAAAAATTTTATAGAGTTGGAAAAAAAATTTGAAACAAACAATCATTGTACACTATCTCCATTAACCACATTGTGGGAGTTGAGCTCATCCAAATGGGGTTTCTCGCCTACTAATCTATCATGGTGTTTAGAGTAAATTATTGATTCCCTAGGAAAATGTGTGTCCCAATGGTGATAATGTTTTTGCATGGTGGTTCCAAAGAATACATCTAGGTGTAATTATGGAATAATGGAGTTGTGTGTTTTATATCATGGTATGATCCTATATTTATACTCAAGAGGTAGTAGAAATAGTGATTAATATGTAGTTGTCCAAGATTTCTTGAATAATTAGTGTAGGAAAAGGTTTGATCATGCTATTATTCACCAATTTAAAAATAATCTGATAAATAACATGAGTTCTATCTAATGCACCTCTTCAATATATCCATTTTCATAGCATCATCTTCAAATAAACTATTCTCAATGAATTCATGTACACATGACTTATTTCATTTTTCAACATCCATCATTGATCTAAACTCGATTTGAAATATTTTATCATAGGGAGGTTGGGATCCTCCATGCATGTAATCTTTATCTGGAAATCCTAGGTTAGTTTAAATAAAGAATGAGGTACATACAAAAGTATAATGGTGATGCAGGAGGCCGATGAAGTATTTTTTTCTTTGGGTGAGTGTTTTATTATGTATAATAAGGGAAATGTTACCATCATCACATGAACACGTGGAATAATTATATAAGAAGATATTCCATAAAACATGGAATCACATGTTAAAAAAGATGAAGGAAATATTCACCATGATCTTTGAGTGTTAAGAAATATCATTGTCTCTTAACATTGACATGGAATAATTTGTTATCTATTTGAGTCAATGATGTTTTGATCAAATAAATTGGATACCTCTCTTATGTATATCTATGTTCCATGATTGGAATGGTAAATTCCACTTGATAGAGGTCACATTTTTCTAAAAAATTATAGTGTCTATGAAGAATTATTTCATAAGGAGGAGTTTCACAATGAATACAATTATTTCCAAAATAATGAAAACATATATCCACTTATGATATGTATCTTGAATTGAATGGATTTATGAATAAATATTTGGGGAAATCATCTTAGAAAACATTATGAATAAAGTTTCCCCTTCATTAATTTTTACATTGGAGAATATTATTTTTAGGTAAAAGAAGGAACAGATTGAGCATATAAATTATAGTATGAATACCAAATAACATGTTTGATATAACTGTTTAGAAGGAAAATTTAATTCACACACATTTAGGTTTTCTTAGGGAGTACAATAGATTTTACGAGGAAGGAAAATAATTCATGTTATCACTAGTATCATGAAAATACATTGAGAAATTATATAAATATAATATCAAATAATATGAATAAAATTATATGATCTAGGGTTTATTGAGGGAATTCAATGTTTATTACATTCATAATGTATCTTTGAGTAACAATGGGAATCAACAGAACCCATAAAAGTGAGTTTGGGACTTCATGTAAAGGAATGATATTGTCCAAATCATTGTAGCTCTGTAGAAAATGATCACACATAGGTGATTAGATATATTTGATCAAGCTAGAATATGTGAAGAAGAATATGAATTTGTACATGAGAAATAATGAAACAACGTTGTTGTGGAGGAATATGAATACACCATGTTACAATTTATCAATCATTAATGAATAGTAGAAGATGAAATATAATATAATAACCATCCTTAGAGGAATTAGTAGTAGAAGGATAGTGTGGATTTTGATACCACCGTGAGGCATTTTAATACACAGCTATGTGAAACTATGAGAAGAATGAATGTATTAATTCTAGTAACACTATGTGATGAGGTATAATGATCCTCATTTTTGTATTCAAGAGTTAAAATATCGCATGACTCTATATAAATATTTTAACTAATAAAAATATTAAATTATATAATCCTTATTTGATGGTGTAAACCATGTATTATAGAGTTGTTATTTATACTGAAACTTGTACGTTATAGTGTTCCTTAATTTTTATTTATCGTATTAATCATTGTGAGGTTGAGAGATAAAAGAAGTGTGGATCAAGTCCTAAACTAACTAATGAAACTTAATTGAATTGTAAAAATTTGTAAAAATAATATTGATAATTGATTCACCTCATTCCCCTCATAGTAATCTCACAATAAACCAGGTTTTACACATAGTCATAGTTTACCGAATTGAGATCATTAAATGTATCTTAAAATAATTAAGTAATCATTCATTTTTAGGTTGATAGGTGATTTATGTTTGATAGATAATTGAAATTATTTGATTTTGATTATTGATAAAAAACTCAAAAGGATTATATAACAATTAAAGAGATGAGAGAAATTATTTATTCCATATAGTGTTACGATTTGAATGATGTTACCATTACATAGAGGTGGTTTTTAAACGAAGGTGTATTTGTTCATGTAAAATAATGTTAATATATTTTGATATGGGAATCCTTTTGTTTTGCAACAATAAATATAAAATTTTAATGAATGAATCAAATTCAATATCAAGTGACACATATTAATTCAAATGTTGTGAATATTTCTTTGAACTTTGGAAGATGTATGGGAAGTATGAGATTTTGTTTTTTTAGGGTGAAGTTTTACTAATCAGAAAATCATTCCTTATATTTAAAAATTTAACCTAATAAATGGTGAAAATTTTTAACTCACATTATAACAATATAGTTTATAATGTTCATGGAATCCGAATATAATGATTTATATTCTATTCAATTTCGAAAAAGACATCACTCATTAATGGTTACATGTTCTATCATGACAACATCATGCCTTAAGAGGTGATAGGTAAATATTGGTGGTGATAAATATTTAATGTTCTAGTGAATAAAACATCAATAATATAGGTCATGCAATAAGGAAACTGGATGTGAAATTCGAGTGGATAAAGCCAGATTTCACTATGAAGAAATAGGTCATTCCTCAGTGTGTGGAATGATATAAAAGTGATTAAGATATTAATTTAAGGTATTAATATATAATAAAATGATCTAGTGGATATTTTTAATGGCATTAGTCACTCCCCAAGAATTGTTTTTCTTTTTGAGATAATGAAGAGTAACTTCTATATTATGTAAAAATTTATTCACATACATAATAATTAAGACAATCAAACAAAAAGGAATATTTTCATCACATGATGTTCAAAAAAAGATAGAATTATAATTTATTTTTGATATGTACCGTATATTGCTTCATGTAGTACTTAATTTAGAACATTTAATGCTAGAAATCATATAAAAATGAGTCTAGAATGGATGGATAGATATGATAGTATTAAAAGAAGGTGAAATGGATCAATTTGAAGATGGATCATTGAATTATAGTTTTGGATTCTGATTTTTTATGGGAAAATGTAGGATTTCTATTTTTAATTTTAGGAAAATAATATAGAATAAAATAATAAATTACCTTTTTAAAAGTGAATGATAAAAAATAACTACAAATAGAATGACAAGGAATAGGAATAATAGGAATATAATGTATATGAAACAAAACAACATGATGTATTTATATCTCTGGTGATGATTCTATTATTGTTATATTTCATATGATATTTTTTTTCAAAGACTATATTACACAGGTCAATATACACATTTTGAAAAATTACATCAAAGTAAATCCATGTTCATTTTATTCAAAATGTTGAGTATTATATATTATGCGATCATGAAAATTTACTTATATTGTTAAGGATGTAACTAATATTTTAACTAGTAATACCTCTATGATTTTTTGTGCTAATTGTTCTTATGCCATGGAATTTTTCATTGTTTTTCATTTGGTGGTCATTTCATAATATTTATAAAAATATGGTGATTTTACATAGAAACAAAAGTAGTAGTGAATAGTATAATTTTCCCCCCATAAAACCATTCAATTTATTCTAACTATTAATGTGGTTATTTATAACTGGTTACATCATTCACCCAATAACATTGGGTGACATTGATATTTATGACGAAAGAATGGTATTCTTAGTTCTTATATGTATTCCTCCTTATAATAACAATAGTTTAGGTGGATGTTTTCCAAATGTATATTATTGATGGATTGGATGAATTTATGAGTAATGATTTGCGTATTGTGTTAATACATTAGATGGATCTTAAAGTAAAAAAATCATATGTGATATTCTCCATGATATTAGTGATATGAGAAATCTATATTCCCTCCTAAGTGTTCATGGAATGTTCCTCTTGAGTTTGAACCATAATGTATTTATATTTAACGTTCATGAGACTCATATGAAAAACCACCTAATTGAGTATATTTACCATTGGGTGGTGATTTAAAGGATAAAAAATATGTTGTATGTTTAGTTTTAGGATTATGTGTTTTATACTTGTGATAATTTGATAATTGTTTAATGTACCCAGTTCAATACACACTCTATCTAGACAACCTCATCCCCTTAGGGGTGTGACTCAATGACTGGAGATGTTATAATAACAATTATGGCTGACCCTCAATAAGTGACTATTTTTTGTATAAGATAGAGCTAATATATATCATCCCAAGGCCCCTTCTCTTTTATGACAAGGGTCCTGGAATGAATTTTTTTGAAGATGAATATATATGAAATAAGAGGAATTTTTTTCCATTACATTGTTACACCATCATGGTTTTAGAGTCAACCCTAGGTATGATGTATCATATAAGGGATCAATACATTTATTCTCTATGGGTTATCATGAAAATTTATTTATAGAGAACTACTTATAAAACATGTGGTATATAGGGTTGTGACATCCACTATATCACATTCATGTTTAATTTATGTTATTTTCATTTATTTTGGGACAAATAAAAAATTATTATGTCATATGATTAATGTTTTAATTTTTTTAATAGATTTTGTGTTTCATAGGAGTAACACATGGTTATGAGTAATCATATGGTAACTATTCATGTGTTCAGTTAATATGGAAATATCATTTTAGGAATAATGGATCATTGTTTTTAAATCCATGTGGTTCCTAGTGGATACAATACGGTTGGAGTTTTTATTTGCAGTTTCATGTGCATGGTTGTTTCATTGATAAGAAAACCATATAGCCCAACCATGTGGTTAAATAAGATTTTTTAAATATTAGTTTTTTATAATTTAGTTTTAATATTTTCACACTAAAAACAAAAAATCACTCACTCCCTCACCCGACTTCATCATGTGACACCCCCCCAGGTTCACTCCCTCCGCTTCCCCCAATCATCCACCACCACATGACTGCCTATCTCTATTGCACACAATCCCTTCTGTGAGACCCTCTCACAACTATTGTCCTACCTTTCAAGGCACCACTAGGATAAGACAACATTAAACTTTCTCTATCCACCTATCATATATCCATCCACCAGTTCCAGTAATTTTTCTTAAAGATTTCAAATAGTAATCCTTCATTCCTTTCTCTATTTTCTTCCCCAAATGATATTTATACATTTCATCAAATCTATACCATTTCAGGACATGGTTTGGTATTTTTTAAACCATTAATTTTTTTTATTGAGGGTAACAAGGGACTCTCTTTCAGATGCTTGAGCTTTATCCTTTGAAGGAACCAATTTCGATCTCATCGAAACGTGGGGCTGGACCAACTTCCAGTTGTCCTAGGTAGGTGTTCTTTTAAAATATTTTATATTACATTTCATTAATTTATTGACTATTTTATATTAATTATATTTGAATATTTTTATATATATCCAAACTAAGGTTATTTTTATTTGAAATTGGGTTTTAACACTTCGCATCAGATTTTATCCCATGAAAAGTGTTTGTTAAAATTCCATGTTGGATTTAAAAAGAATTATTTTGTTTTTTAAAGGTATCGAGAGAACCAATTTATATTTAAATATTTGTTCTGATTTAAATTTTCTTTCAAATAGTGTTTTAATTATTTATAATGTATAAAAGAAATTGGAATTATTTTTTTATTCAAATGTGTAGTTTTTTTGACATCAAAGGATTGTGATACCCTTTTATGAAATAAAATATTTTGAGTTTTTTTAAATATTTTACATTGTTTCAATGTTTTATGTTATACCATAGGGATGGTATATTAAAAACATTTACTGGATATGAATTAGTTTAATTTTTTTAATGTTATTTTGGATTTAAATGTTTTGACAAATAATTTTATCAATGTTTGTCTCAAGATTAGATTGAAGTTGATTTTGTCAAAGATAAAATGGAATTAAAAAAAATTAAATCCCACTAGATCCCTTATGATTCTTATATATCTATGGTGTCCTAGAATTTAACAATGGGTTTTAGTTTTGATTCATTGTATATACTTCTTATGATTGTTGATTTTGAGGTCTTTTTTTGGGAGGGTGTGAGAGTTGAAGAGTGTTTTATTTTAAAATACATTCTAGTGATTCATGTGTTTTTTAATTTATGTCCACCTTTTTTAAGTCATAATGGGTTCTTTAATATTTATTTTAAATAAAATCTGGGGTAAATAACCATATTATTGATGTGTATTATCCATGGAAGCATGAACTAGACATTAAGAGATAGATAATACTAAAGGAGTGGAAGGACCCAATGGTAGTGATTTTTTTATATTTTCCTATTATTATAGATACTAAGGGAGACCACAATGATGGTCATGTGGGTGAGTAAATATATTTGAATATAGAGACCATATTATGAAAGACACATTTTTTCTATGGATGATTTCATATATAGTTCAGTGGATATATATGTAATATTGATTGGTAAGATTGTAATTTCTAAGGTTCCTTTCACCAGACCATGTCATTTGTAACTATATTTTAGGAATGATTCCCATTACATTAGGATAATTTTTATCATTTTTGTGGGTTTTCATTCTTCAATGATTATATCTCATGTTGTTTATTTTATTTCATATAACATTTGTTCAAAATAGGTATTCCTTGTTGTTATATTACTTTACATAGTGGGGATTTATGGGTACTTTCATTATTCTTTTCTTGGTTTAAATTGAAATGATAAGAAAAGTTAGTGAGATATTTTTTTAACGAATAAAAAAATCATGAAATTAATATGTTTTCAACCTATTCTTTTAAGTGATATTAAAAAATTTCTCTTTTGTGAAAAAATAAATAATGCTTGTTTTGAAACACCAAGTGTGTATGATATACCGAAGGGTGAATCTGAACATTTTTTCTAGTTTTATATATCTTTGGTTTTCTAACATATTTTAGAGAACCATATTGATGATTAAAATCCTAATTGATTATAGAAATGTGTATTTATAAAATAAGTGTTTTCAATGAAAGATTTTTCATTTAAATAGAAATATTATAAATTCATTTTTTCAAACATGTGTTTTTTTATTTCATTAAAATATTAATATATATTTGTTTTCTATTATATTTTAAGAAATAATTATTAGGATGTAATATTATGGACTATGCATAGTTCTGACATGTTTTGGTGACCTTTTGATTGGTTATGTGCTCATTTCGATTTTATTCTGTCAGTTTTTGGTATTTGGTTCATCTTCTATCATCCTTTTGAGAATTGATTTATTAAAATTATTTTTATTTTATCACAATTTTAAATCTATACCAATTATAGTTTTTTAGAAATTCATTTTTTTATTTTACTATAATTCTTACCAATTTTCCCTTTTATGTATTTTTTTCATGAAAATAACAGATTTAGAATTCAAATATGAATTTAGGGTAACTATGACTACTGGTGAGTGATGTAAATCTATTTCATGTGTGTATATTCCTTGAAGGAGAGGGAAAACAGGTAGGCTAGGGATTATTTTAGTTATTATTGATTTATACTGCATTTATAGATTGTTATTAAGTTGTTTTTTCTATTTTTATTTTTCTATAGACATCTGATATAAAGGCAGTTCATGAATGATTTTCATTAAATTATCACTATCTCTTTTACCATTATAACTAGGAAAATCATTCCAATTACTATTCCAATGATACTCAACAACTGTTTTCTATCTCATGGGGGTCTGAAATTCCCTTTGGGCCAGTGGTTGGCCATTTACATAGGATTATAAGAATTTGGAGCACCCTTTTGATATTTAGGTTTTCAAGGTAATATCATGTTAGAAAATTATATTATTACATTAGAGATATATATTGGGAGAGTATAAAATGCACTATAATACCTCAATCCCCATGATTCTATAGGAAGTGGGTCTGAATTTTGAATTTGGATTTATCATTGATGATGTGTTGATCTTCGTTGGAACAATTGAGTTTCCATGGGGTTAGATTAGATTTCTGGATGGTGAAAATTAATTAAATAATAACATTAGGTTGGTTTATAGGGTATAAAAACCATGAAATAAAAAATTGATTTTTTATATAAATTATTTATACTCCTTCAACCTTAGTTTTACAAGTGCATATTTGGATAGAATGAAAAGTGTTGTGGTTATTCTTGGGATATGTTGGAATCATTCAATGTAATTTGTTACAGAATATCAATTTTTTTTTGAATGTGAGGTATAATTAATTTTATATGGGTGGAAATATATTTTCTAGAAACACAGTTTTTGTATTATATCAATTCTCTATGGATTGTATGTGAAATGAGAATGATTTTGTATATTTTTTTGAAATAGTTTATTTTAATTGATATTTTGTAAAAACATTATTTGGGGTTGGTTATCTGATCTAGTTCACATTATGTTTTAAAACATGTTTTACCTATTTTTGATGAAACTAATTATTTTTAAATTGTATTTTAGCATTAGTTAGTGTGTTTAAAAGTGTGAGTGATGTGAAAACTATTTCAAAAAGGATAGTTTTCTATTTACATCAGAAAATTTAATTGGATTTGTTTTATAAAAAATGTAGTTTTTTATAATGAATTTTTGGTAACATTATACATAGGACATGTCATGTAAGGACATGGGATTTGAATAGTAAATGGTTTCCATTAAGTCTTAATATAATGATGTCTAGATTTTAATGATTCAACGGTGTTTCAAATGGATTTTTTTTAAACCAATTCATATTTTTGAAAATATTGTTTTTTCTATTGTGTGTTTTAGGACATCATTGTGTGATTTTATGGATAGGATGGTGTGAGGGTCTATGTCTTGGGATGTCTGATGTAATTACCCCTCCTAGAAAGATCATGTGTGAAAGTAGAGTGTTTATATTATAATTTCATCTCCTATTTAACACTATCCATGTTCCAATTGTACTTACATATTTGTTTTCCTTTTCTAAGTGGTGTCATCTAGTTTTTCCCGATGAAATTATTTTTTAGTGACACGTTTATATATTTATATAAATAGAGGTTTATACTCATGATATATTTTTTTATAATTTAATTAACAATGATTAGTTCCCATAGGTACTTTTTATTGATATTTAGTTTTTGATGATTACTTGGTTACTGTTAGGGATGTTCTAGTTTTGATAGATTGTTGGTCATTGTTTTTTGTATCATTTGGGTGTTTGGTTTTTCCAATTTTTAATAAAAAATAGTTTTTCGTTGCATGATCATGGATTTATATAATTTTTGGCTTAAGGGTTCATTTTTCTAAGGATAATTTGATCCATAAGTAGTTCCTATTGTGAAGATTTTTTAGTTTTTGGAATTGAAAATTCCCTATTTCATGATGTCTGATATTTACCAGGAATATATTAGACACTTAATTGGTAATGGTTGTTAATTTTAATGTGTTGATAACCTAGGGTGCATGATTTCATACATGGATAAAACATTGGTTTTAAAATTTTATAGGGAATCCACTGAGTGTTTTTTTCAATTAGTGGTACCATGTGACTATTTTCTACAATGATGGATTTTAACCACCTTGTGTTCTTGTTGGGAACCTTGTTTTAAATCCATATAATTTCTTATCAATGATTGTTTTCCATTTTTGGGCTCCTCATTTGGATGACATTATTTGGAGATATAGTTTATTACCCCATAAAATATTTAACGGATTAGTTCTCTCCCTATTGGATTGAACTAGTTTCATATGGTCGGATTTGGGATATGTAGATGTATGAATCCATTTTAATATATCAAGGATATGGTTTCTTGTTGATTCTATCTCATTAATTGGTAAGAGGTTACTAGTTCTCCTACAATTCTATTGCATTTATAAATGATTTGGAAACTGATTTATATTCTCTATTTATTCAGTGTTTCTCCTTTAGTTTTTTGGTCTTTTCGGTGATCAGTTTTTAAGGATTTAAATGGTTATTAGATGATTTTTTGATCCCTTGATTAGTTTTCTTATAATTCATTCCACGTTGACATCAATTTTTACTGGTGAATTTATAGGGGAAGAAAGTGGTATGGTGGGGTGTTTGTGACATCCATCATTTGACATTGTTATTTTTTATATTATAATATAATTTTGGATAATAATGTTTTTGATGTCCCATGATTATGAATTTAAAAATGTTTATCATTTTTTTGTATTATGTACAGAGTTTGAATTGTTAAGAGTAACAATGTGGAAATCGTGCAAGGGTCTATCAATGGGATAGTTTCATTTTTTATATTTGGATAATTTATTTTTCAACCATTCAATGCCTAGATGGAACCATGTTGGTGTGGTATTGATAGGTATATTATTTTCCACAGTTGGGGACTAGTTAGGAAAACATGTGGAAAAACAAAGTTATTTACATTAATTTTTTTTTAAAAAATAATTTGGGTTTTTATATTTCATTACATTTTTATTTTGTATCCTTAAAAAAAACCCATTAATCCATCCCCCCTCTCCATAATGCATCAAAAACCTCCCTCCAATAATCCCCTCTCACATTAATAAACCTCATTCGTCTGTCATGAAAAAGAGACTACCTATTACACCCCACTCCCTACTATAGATGGATATTCTTTCTCAAGTTTGATGTTTTTCAAACCATTTCTAAAAAATATGATTTACATCCTTTATATCCCTTCTTATCCCTATTTCTTTTCTTATTTTATGAATCTTATACATTGTTGGTTCATGTTCAAGGTCAAAGATAGTTAAAAAATTATGATTTTGGGTGTATGAGGTTCATATGTAATCACTCATGCATGCGAGCGGTTTGATAATTGAATACAACATGTTCTAGCACACCTCAACGTAATTCTATCTCAATTATCATTAGTATAAAGATGGTGTTTATTTCCAATCACCTTCTATTACACACCTTTAATACATTTGTGTTTAGAAATCATTTATATTTAAATTCATCCTAATATTTAATACCCACGGGGGGCTGTTTGATATAAGAGTTATATTAATCCATGGAATGGGATGTGAGCCTATCCCAGTTGTTTTTGAATTACCCTAATTATCTTTGAATGAAATATTTTTTTATATAGTGATATCCATATGATTTTTTTTAGAGAAAAAACGTTTTCTTGAACATATTATATTTCAATCTATGTTTTTTTGTGACATTAATGTGTTAAATAAGTGGGAATGAGTTTATTTCTTTAAAAAGGAAGTTTGGTTGTCTTCAATGTGATGTGAAATTTTTTTTGGGTGTTTATTGATTTATTATTTTCATAATTAGTTTATTGGTTTCAAAGGGGTGTTTTATCCCATAAAAAATATTTTGAAACAATATTATAGATTTGAAAAACATAAATGTTTTTTTAATGGAAGTGGATACATCGATTTGGATTCAATAAAAATTTTATTATTAATTTTATAAATAGTATATCGATATGTATTTAATAAAATATCAAATGTCTTGAAATTTCAATCATGTTTTAAAGTGATATCCCATTTGACATTTTTTTAGAATTAAATTTTTAAATAGTGTAAAACCTTATATATCAATTGTGATTCTTGTATTACAATGGTGGTTTTTGATACCTTGATGAGATGTTTTTTTATAAAATTTATATGTTACTTATTATTTTTTATTCTGGAAGCTTTGTTTTTTAGGGTGTGGTATGTCACCCATATTTGTTTTAAAAAATTGATATGTGATTTAGGTTGCTGATTTTTTAGGCTCACCTACTTGTTGAATCTTTATGGTAGTCCTAGGATACAATAAATATTATGTGTCAAATAAAACCCATTTATAATTGTGGGTTGACTTGTAAATCCCATCATTTCCATGAAAATATTGTCAAACTTGAAAGAGGCTTCATCTTATATACTGTTGAGTTATATTTATATGATTCCATGATAATGTTGGTACTAGGAAACCCCATTATTGGTCTATTATGAGATTGTTTTTCCAAATCATATAAAAAATACTATTACCTTGTATGTTTTTATTCTACAGATGTTATTAAGGGTAATTTATTGGGACACCCATTGAAGTTGAAAGGTTTAGTAGTATTGGTCGATGTCCTTTATCATGTGTCAATATCCTTTACTACAAGATCCTTGGGGTCTATTCAAATTAAACTGGGCTCCATTGGAACATTTTAGGGGATTTATTCTTGTATATATTGTATCTATTGTTTTCTCTTTTTTCGTTGATAATATGTTTCTATCATTTAGTTACGCTTGTTGAATGACATGATATAGTGGTGAATGAATATGTAATTTTATCCTTATTTGTGTATTTTACTATAAAATCATTCTAAATATGGAATTTTATAATATTTTTAATGAAGGAAATATTAAATATTGAATTTATATGACTTTACCCTATTATTATAAATCATTTTTAAAATTTTTATCATATGAGACAAATGGAAAATCAATTTTTTAACTCTATGTATCGTTGTGGCTTCCAAATAGGTTATAAGGTAATTGTGCATAATTTTATATATGCTTCATTTCTAAAAATGTTTTATAAAATCAATTGTATTATTTGAAACCTCTTTTTTTAATTTATATTTCTAAATGTAGTGTTTTTTAAAAGGTATTAATGTGATAATTTAACATAGCGTTTCATGTAAGAGGTTTGGGCTGGGATATATGATTTTTTTTCTAATTCAATTTTCTCATTAAAATAATGTTTTATTAAATTTAATTTTTGGAAATATGTTATAAATTTTTGTTTCTAAAATGACTAAGTTAAAATGATTCCCTTTCAATAAAATATCATACTAGAATTCTTAGGGTGTAAAAAAAGTGAATTCTGAGTTTTGTTAGATTTTGGTGGCCAACTAAGTGATTATTTGATTAAGAATATATAATTATACTTGATACATGTTCATAATTATTTTTTGTACCACCCATTTAGAATTGAGTTGTGGTGATATTTTAATTTATTACATTCTACTAGTAATTCCTTTTAGCTGTTTTTAAATTGGTCCTTCAATTATTTTCTAAGAATGACCACAATGATTCCCTTTATTTGAAATATATTTTCCATTTAGTCTTTTACATATTTATATATATGGATGGTAAATAAATTAGTAGGAGGGAGAAGAAATTCTATTTCATGGGAATCATTTCCTTTCAAGAGAAGGAGAGTGAGTTGGTGAGGGTGGATTTCCGTACTAATCTGTATGATTCAAACCATTTAAAATGTTTCATTTGATTTAATATTTTTATATATCTATTTTTTTTGGATATATAAATTGTTCCTCAGTGAAGGAAAGTATTCAGTAGAGCCTTCAAGATTCGGGACAAAAAAATTGGGACAATAGAATCTATCTATTAAATGATACACGGTTGGAACATGGTTAGTAATAATCATATTTTTCAACCCTTCATCCAACTAGAGGTTGGGGAAATGATATAAATCTAGGAATTATTTCCATAGAGAACGTGCGGATCAATCCCCATTTGGATAGAGGAAACTGTAAAACAAATGCATGTTTTTTTAAAACATGAATGTGGCCTTGGAAAACAATGTGGCATGGTTTTCACTTGGAAAGAGGGAATTTTCTTAAGATTCAAATTAATTATTTAAGTATGTCGAAGAGTCCAATTTCAACCATTTTCTTGAATAATCAATGATTAAGGTTTATCTAAATATAAATTCCTAAACAATATTTTTCTAAGGAATTACTATATTGGTTATTTAGTGTTTTTTGGGCTTGAATCCAGAGTTATTTTTAGAAGAAAATGCCTCTATAGGATTGATGTATGTGATCTAAATATTATTTACCATAGTACAGATATTTATTCATCTGTTTATGGTTTGCACATTAATGTTAATACACTATGAAATTTATTCTTTGTTAAGGAATGATATATTAAGGGAGTAAATTATGTTTTAGACCCTTAATGGACCCTATTTAATCACTTCATGAAGAGTAGGATTGATGTAAGGCAACCCATGGTGTGTGACACATCCATTGGCATGTTATTTATGTTTTTGAGTGAATAAATGATGGGTTTGTGAGATGAATCAAATTAAAATATTTTTACAACTTTAACATGGTAAAAATGGCTATTTGGCCTACTTTATAGGAATAAATGTATGTCAAAATGGTAAATTCATAAAAGGGGGTGTTTTAAAGGGAAATAGTAATATTGTTAAATGTGTATGACAAATAGATAATTATTGTACTATATGATGAAATGGTCTATGGATTATGAATGGAAATTATCTTAAGGTGTTTAATTTATTAGACTTCAGGTGTTTCAATTAACGTATGAGTAGAACTCGTGACGTATTAAAGAAAAAAAATTGTATAGCACATTAAATATTAAAATGTGATTGTGGATACAATATTTATGGGTTCTCATAATATTAGTCCACACCACATTTTTGATGTTTTCTACAGAAGACCACATAAAAGAATGAGTGTCAGCCATGTTAGTTCAGACAATGGAAAATATGTCAGTAATATAAGTCTACATTAGGAATGGGTGTCTTTCATGGCATTAAAAACCATGGTCTGGGATACAAGGATTGATGCTCCTTGTATGACATTATATGACCCCAATGAAATATGGTTCATACTCTCATTATTGGATAAAGAAGTTTTGTGTTTTGGTGTTGTTGTAGAACCGAGAACCCATGGGACAACAAGATAAACAATTAAATATAAAACTTTCTTTATTAACATAAATAATATTATTTAACTATACATATATAAACACTAGTAGTTGAAGTGATGTTGTTTTATACGCCGCTATTTGGGGCCAACAATGTTTTACTCACTCCCTCTTTATACTTCCATTGGGTACCCAAGAAGAATACATTTTTATGGGTGAGGATAGAGGAAATTTTCATACGATAGATGGTTGCATTATGATGGAAGATAGGTGAGGGGATGTGAAAAGTTATTGGGAACCATTGCAGGGATCATCATGGGTGTATTTATTTTTGTTCTTATTTGCAAATAGACTCTCATGAAATGATATACTAATCATATTGGATTGTAGTATTTAAATTTTTTGAGAGATTGTTATTTTATGTAAGGTTATTTTTTATTATTTCATGATGATATTTATTATTATTACTTCTGTTACGTTACTCTATTAAAAAGGGCATATACTCTACATATGTTCCATTAGACGCTTCATACTATTCATTGGCCTCTAGAACATGGGAAGAGGTGCATTATGTTTTTTGGAGAATTGACTGGGGAACCTATTCAGTGGAACTCATGTCCAAAAATTATCTAGTTGCATTAAATAAATTATTTTTAGTTTCATTACAATTTTGGAATGGTAGTATGTATAATTGGAGGATTTAAGAATTTTTAAAAATCTAGTGATTGGGATTAACTAATCCATATGAGGGGAACATATGTTCCAAGGATAGGATTTTAGATCATGATATGTTATAATAGTTGGGTATTATTTCAACTTTGGTGTTACACAAGTGGTACCATGTTCTTATTTTATGGTATTTTACACATGATACAGTATTCGATGAGGTTGTTTATCAATGTTTCATTTTAGGAGCTCATGTATATATAATACATGCATCACATTTGAAAAAAATCAAAGAGAATTTGGGTGATGAGAGATCAACATTTCTTCTTATTTATTTTGTGATTTCAAATAAGTAATTGATAATAAATAAAGTGAATATTTTTTCATTCGAAATATGATTAATTAATTTTTTTAAAATGGGGATTAATGGGATGTATCAACTATATTAGATGTTTAAATATGTTAATATTGTGACAAATAGTGTTTCAATATTTTATAATAATTGTTTACCCTATGTTAGCCATGTCGCAAGGTATGGTTTGTTGGGGTTGTTACATTGATTTGTTTTTATTCATTGGGACAGTGTATATGGAATATCAAGTTATGTAGAGATGTGACCCTCTCATTTTATAGCTACAAGATAAATTGTTATATGGCTTGAAATAGTAATTTTTTAATAATTAGAGATGTCATCATGACATCGTTTACCAATGAGGATATATGAGGACATTATTGAGGATGGACCGCTAGTATAGGGAATAGAACCTATATTGGTTTCCTGTAATTGGTGGAGAGAAGTTACAAGAGAATATTTTTTTATTCAAGAAGGGATATCCAAGGTATATAATGTTGAGTATGTCTGATCCGATGGGAGAGTCTTAGCTGCATCACCCTATAACATTTATACTAGTGGTTGGACATGATGTATCAGAGTTGAAGAATAATTCTATCTATAACATACTGGATTGTAAATGATCCCTATATATAAATCCACCATGTTGGAATAATATTTATTGTGATGAATAGTTATGTGTTTGTGGGATATTTGAGTTTAGACCAAAACAATTGATGTAATTTCTTTCATGGTATTCAAAGGGAAGTTCATGGGGAATTTCATTCCTTATTATCTAAGACAAGAGTGAGATATTGTTTTTTTATTTACCTACTGGAACATTATATTGAATGATTATGTTGTAAACATCAATGACATGAAGTGATATTTGAAATCAATGATTGTGAATGTGGCATCTACAAAGAGATGTTTTTAGAATGGGATCATGTGTGAAATTAAGTAACAAGTAAATATATTCGTTTTGAAAGCATTTCCTCAGGTGATGGATCAGACTCTCACTTCTATGTTAAACATTAAAAAGGATTCTAATATTGAATTGTTGGGATTGGATGGGTGGACTATTGGTGAATCTAATGATAGTGGAAATTACTATTTTGAGAATTTTCATAATAGTAGTGGCTGAATGAAAACACATGGGAGACGATCGGGCACATAATGACATATTGTTTTCATATACTATATGTGTCGTAGACCTTGTGGCATGTGTGCTAATTTTTTTTGTACAAATATAGAGTGTTGAGATTCCAGCGGTATAGGGTATATGTAGATGTTATGTAGGAACCTCTATTGATGGGTAATGATCTTGGACTAAGGCTGAGGTTGAGGCACAAAAGGGCTATTCCACACCCTAAAAGTCTAATATTTTGAGATAAAATGGTCAACTAGTTGGTATGGTAGAATTGGTATTTCTAGATAATAATGTTTTTATTAGTAGAATAGTATATTGCAGAGGATATTCATATGATACTAGGGTAGGGGAGCCAGACATATTCATTCAATTAAACCTTCTTCAGACAGTAGTGAGGATGAAATATCAACAATTTGATGTGTGTTTCAAATAGTTTCTATGATATATAGTTTGTTATTTGACATGAATTCTTCTTGGAAATTTTAATATTTTTTGTTTTTGAATGGTTTTCTTTTCATGGTTGAGTTCTTGTTTAAGGTAATGTAGATTGATGTTCCACTAGGGAAAAAATCATAGGGTATGTGATGATGTAAGGGTTATTCCCAAAATTCTTGGGGGGTACCGTATCATTGGGGATTTTGATGTTCATGAGATTTCATGATTTGTCTTGATACTGATAATGGATTAATTGGTTATGTATTGGGACCATATTGACTATTATTATAAAAAGATTAGAATTTAGTCTTTTAATGGTGACACATATTCCCACCATGGAAGATGGAGTATCATGAAGTGCCATGTAGGTCCAATTATTTATAATGTGTGTGAGATCATGACTAAAGTGGAATGAATATTTTGTTGTGGATCATGATGGATACCCTCAAATAGTTAACCAGTTCCAAGTTGTGTTGGGTGATGAATTTTTAGGGTTTATGAGTATGATATAGGATGTGTTTATGATTGAGGTAGATTCATAAGCTTATCCGGTTTCCATTACTCCATTATGAATGGACTAAGAGATATTCAAGATCTAAATACTAAAATAGTGGAGTTGGAGGATAAGGGAATCATCTGTCTAAAAAACACCTTGGGGATTTGAAATGTTTTTTGTAATAAAAAATATGACTCCTTGAATTTATGTGTTTATTATCATATGATTAAATGGATTATGATTGTGAAATAGTATCCAATAATTCATATCAATGGCCATCTTTAGGAGAATAGGGGTTTTTATTTCATATCTGGTTATATTTAATATAGGGTGATAAATTTTAATATACCATGGACCACTTTTATGAGTATATGTGGTTTGTATGATTCCATTGTGATATCAATTGGGATAATTAACTCTCCAATAGTTTTTATGTGTTTGATGAACTTCATCATTAACCTATACGTGGACAATTGGTTTGTTGTTTTTATAGGTGAAAACATCATATAATCTTACACATATGATTATATTTCCAAAAAAACATATCATTGTAATAATTACACTAAGAGACAATTACTTATATTCTTATATATACAAGTGAGACTTTTGTAATAACAAGGTACATTTATGGGTAACATTGTCTCATAGGGGCGTGTGTAAAAAGACCCAGAGAAGGATTGAGTAGTGATTCCTTGGGATCACCCTGAGAACATTTTTGATATATAAATATTTTTTTGTTTGGCAGGATATTATTAATTGTTTATCAAATAAGTTTTATGTTTGGATGATCCACTTATGGTTTGGACCTAGAAGGCTATAAAATTTGAATGGTTTGGGGAATGCAAAAATCATTTATTGAAATTTAAGTGGATTTTAAATGATGAATTTTATTGATATAATCTGAATAGGGTAATGTTTATACTATATGTAATGATTAATTCTAGATCAATCATTAGGTAGTTTAATGAAAAGAGACTAACTCATGGAATATGAATACAGAATTTGGAGGCCAGGTGAATGGAATTACAATATACACAAACTCGTGTTAGCTATAGAGGTATAAAAAATAATTTGTTGGTGAAATTATATTTTAACGAAGATATTCACTATTTATACTGACCATAAGAGGCTTAAATAATTCTTTTCCCAGCAGAATGTAAGTCTTCTATATTAGATATGGACTGAGAAAATGAGTAATTTTATTCTTGAGAAGACATACATATTGGGGAATGAGAATAGTGTTTTTGATGATCCAAGTTGTATGAAGAAGACCCAGGAAGTTTGAGAGCTATGTTTTTAGTGTAAAATGATGACCTTTTTTCTAAGATGCAAATCAAGGTATAAAAGGAAAATTAATAGATAACTCTTTCATCTTTATCTATCATGCCCTTTATTCTGAGACATATACGATGATAAAATATGAGGATTCAAAATAAGTATTTTTGATAGAAAATTTTACAGGAGGTGCCCCATATTATGATTGGACAATTGATGAGGATGCGATCACCCATGTTTGAGGACATTTTATTGTGATTACTTATAAAATGTAGGATTTGATGTGTTAGTTTCATACCTTGAAGTGGGTGGACCAAAATGTACTATGACCTGCAATGATATATTTTGAGGTGGATTTATAAAATAATCCTTCGAAAAGTAACATTATATGGGTGATTATTTACTGGGTTATAAATGATTGTTGTTTTTTATGGGTTATGGATACATTCACATTAATCCATTGGAGAAATTGTATATTCATGAGGTAGTGTGTTTGTGTGGGCTTCCAATAAGTTTTTTATATTGGGACCCTCATTTTACTTTTTTACTTCGAGAAGGGCTTAAAAATTAACATGGACCCTGTGTGTTTTTAGTATGGATATTCACCTACTAATAGATAAATAATCAGAGCATACCTTCCAGGTCATAGTGGGCATATTGGGAGACCACATGCTAGATCTTTTATAAATAATT
Organism: Viscum album; assembly: GCA_963277665.1. NCBI lineage: Eukaryota > Viridiplantae > Streptophyta > Magnoliopsida > Santalales > Viscaceae > Viscum > Viscum album. The sequence goes on from OY728145.1 coordinate 516,161,790, forward strand.
GAGAAAAACATATCAATAACTAAGTTAACATATAAAAATATTTATAAGGATATTATTTAGATTTAATCATATGTGAAAACATATGATAGTTCATTACAATCAAATTTGTGTTGGATAGAGGTCGGAGAACCATTGTTGTTGGGGCCATGTCTTTTTAGGATATTTCATAGCATGTTTAGTTGATCAAAAAATCATATTTCTATTAAACAGAGTTTATATAATTCATAATATTAATGATTTTATCAAACCAAAATTTTTATAGTGGGTGGTCGTGTGTTTCTTTAAGTGTAAACATGACTGGGTCACCAGTAGATTCAGATTTATAGAATATTGGCGCTCATTTTTGTGGGACCATTTTATATTATAGAGAGGATTAAAGTAGTCAAATATTGATTTCCTATGTAGAGATATAGTGTTATGAATGATGATTTTTCAAATTTCATAGTATAAAAATTATCATCCGGATCCTTTTCATGTGATTGATATTGATGATGTTGAGCATGATAAAGACATTTTGTTTGAATAGAATCATATTTTCATTATAGATCATAGTCAAAATACTATTTGAGGGTAATACCATACCTTTGGTCTAATTTAAATTGTATCATGGTTGCATATACAGTAGCACATGTTGGTTTTAATCGTATATGAGGTCATAGTGTCCCCAATTTTATTTCAGTGAGGATTAGTAATGTTTGGGAGTGTAAATCGAGGACAAATATTTATTAGTTGGTTTGATTGTAAGAACAATAAAATTTATAAGATACATTTTATTTTTAATTTTAATTTCCAATTTTATTTTTATAATTGAGTATTTCACAGGAGTAGGAATGGTCTCAACAACGTCCTAGTGATTTTGGACATGAAAATTTGAGAAAAGAGGTCATTCTGTGTATAGTGTGCACATGGATAACAGTTGATTCTAATTGTTCTCCTTAACCATGTGTCTTAGTGGAGTGTGGGGTATGGTTTGAAAACTATACATGGTGTCCCAAGAGGCCATGCATCTCAAGCCGCTCATGGAATATAGAAACTACACTGCCACAATTGATTTTTTCAAACCATACAGGTATACTAGAAAACCCATGATATATGAATTCCTTTAGAAAGAGGGAAGCTAATAGTCGGTGAATTGTTTGGAAAATCATGCGGCCAAATCATAAAGCTTGTTAAAATTCAGGATTATAACATTTTTTCTCAAAGGAATATATTTTAGATATAAGATTTTATATTTTATCATCCTACAACATCTTGGGGTATATCCAAAGATCATTGAAAATATAAAAGGGTGGTTACCCAAAAATTTATTTTCATTTGTAGTTCCATTGGATAAAAATCGATGATCTATGTACGTCCAATACACATATTTCATAAATTATATAAAACAGGCATGATTGAATGTTTTCTTCCCTTCTGAATCCTAAAACCCTTATTTAATATGGAATTATTATATTGGAAATTGAAAATAATTGGGGTAGAATCAAGGGATGATTTTGGGCATGAATTCATTAAAGAGTTTGGGGTAGTTGGTCTATAATTTATTTACAATTTTCAGGATATTTATTAATGTGTATATGGGTTTTAAATTTGTTTCATTATGCTATGAAATGAATTATTTTTTATTTAATGATAAATTTGGTTTATAATGGATGTTTTGGATGTCTCATTAAGACTATTAGATATGTTGATGATGAGTATACCAAACCTAATTCCGACTATTGGGGCTTCCAGTTCCTCAAGAATAGAATATGAGTTGTTGAATTAAAAAACAAAGGGTTTATTAGAATAAATCCATTACAAATTTATTTAGTATTTAACATCGTATAATTAAATATTTGTTCTTAATTTAGAGAGAATAATGTGTGGTGAAATGGAAAATAAAGGATATACCGAAAGATTTATGAGACCTAGACATATTGTTAAATGGTGTTGATAAATGTACAATTAATGTATTTTATTAACAAATGATCAATGTATTAGGCATGGAAATTGGCTTAAGGTATTGAATGAATTAAACCATGGGAGTTTTGATTAATGTGTGAGGTGAATCCTTGATTTATTAATGTGGTAAAAAGGGACTAGAATGTTAAATCCTATAAATTTATTGTTGATGAAATGGTTGTGGGTGTTAGTCTTAGTGGTCGAAAATAGTGTGATGATGTTGGATATGGTTGTACACATCATGGAATGGCTGTCGATAATGATAGTATATAAAATTTAAATGATGTTGTTAATTGTGTTATACATCAGGAAAGGGTGTTGGCCATGGAATTCCACTCCACAATTTGGGATACGTGGACTGATGCTACCTGTATGAAATTTTGTGACCCCTATGACATATGTTTCATATTCCTATCCTGGGAAAAAATATGCGAGGTTGTTAGTACTATTATAGAACAGTGATCCTATAGAGATAATTTATGATAATTTAAATATAAAAACTTAATTATTTACTACATGTATATTGTTTATATATGCTTCTTAATAAATAATTGTATGACTTTATATATATGTAGACACCATTAGTGTGGCCAATTGAGGATTAATCACACCCTGCATGGTCCACCATTAGGTACCCCACAAAACATCATTGTTTTTTCCTGGATATAGGTACAGGACCAATAATTGATGGTTTAATTGGGATGAATCCCGGGTGAGGGGACAATACATATTATATAGACAAAATATGGGTATCATATTTGGGTTCATTATTTTGGATTCCATTGTAACATTTAATATTATGGAATGATATGCTTCTCATAATGTATTGTAGTATTTACCCATATTTTGGAGTTAGTTATCTAAATCACGGTTATTGATTATTCATTAATAATGAAGTCATATTATGTATTATTTTATTATATTAGTTTTATAAAGATGTTATAATCTCTCATGTGTTCGATTAGACCCTCACTGATAGTCAGTATCCTCTGGAATAATGGTATGTGTGCATGAGGTCATGTGGTGAAATAGCTTGGGGAACCACTTCAAAGTTACTCGGAATAGGATGTTACATCCTTATTATCTACCACTTTCATAGTTTTAAATTAGTTTTTTTATTCCATTTTTATTAAAGAATATACAAATAACGCATAGTTGGATCATAATGAATTTTTATTATATTCATGCCATCACATTATCTATGATTATTGAGATAAACCACTACCAACTTTGTTCATGGGATTCCCATTAAAGATTGGACAACCCATGGGGATGAATAACTCTCTTCTGGCTAGTGGAGTCCCAATTAGGTACTTCATTGGCTAGATGGCATAGGCCGATTCAGTGCACATTATAATTTTATTATTAATTTTTACTTAGTTTTTATTCCTTATTTCATTCAATCCTTTATTTTATCATTGTGGTATTTGTATAATTTTATATGATGTTTCAATTTCCCATAGACATCCCTTTTTGGTATTTGTTGATGTTTTTTATTATTCATTGATGGTTGGACCCTATTTGATTACCCATTTATATATTTCTAGATACAATCATTTTTTCCCATGATATTTATGGTTTAACATATTGATGTGTAGAAACATGTTTCACTTGTTTTTTGGTACCATGATGGGTGGGTTTTTACTAAATATGAATCATCTTTATAGTAATTCTTAATAAAGAAAGATTGGTTGCAAGGTGAAATGAATTGTTTCATATAGTGACCCGAAGCCTGACGTACATGGACATTACATTACTTTTGCAGAATACTTAGTACATAACTAAAACACACACGCAAGGACCATAATACTTTAGTGTCTTTGGAAACTCTGAATATAATATTCTAATCGTGGTGAAATATCTTCAACATCTCCTATAATGATATTCCTTTTTTTCTACCTAAAACCTTTCTTTATATCCTGGGGAAAAGAAAATGTAAAAGGGTGAGCTCAAATTCTCAGTAAGGGTAAACAATAGAAATATCAATCATATCATATTCATAAGAACATAACATTTTGGAAATCATAACCTGCAAAACAGATCATAATATCATAACATGGGATAAATCATAGTAGTGAAATGTAATACCAATAATCATAACATAAAACATGAAACTTTGTGTCATACATATATAATCATATAGAATCATTTCTTATTATTCAAGACTCATTGCCAAGACTATCTTAGTGGACAAATTCCATTTCTGAACCGAGTTCACTCCTCCTTTCTGTCATTTTCACTGAACCGGTTTAACCTGCCTTTCCAGCCATGTCTATCTCATGAGATATAAAATCGTTACCCAATTCATTGGAGGGAGATATGGGTCCCACCCATATCATAATGATATAATTCATATGTGTGACACAAAATTAAAAAACCATACATCATAGCATAACCCATGTAATAAAAATGGGAATCTCAAACATCGTGACATCATAAAACAATTCATATAAGATAAAGGAATTCATAAAAATATAATTCCACCATAACATAATCAAATCAATGTAATAATAGGGATAATAATAGAACCCTTTATTATCTTAGATAGAAAATAATTTTGATAAAACACTAGAACTCTATTCTTGAAGAAAATATCCTTTCTGCTTCAAAAACACTTTTCCTTTCTTAACATGTCGTACAATTCTAAACTAAAAGAAGTTGATTAATAATAAACATGAAAACTTCTAAATGAATCTTCTTCGAAATAATGTTTTAAAAATCCATTCATTCCTTATAAGTTAAAAAAACATTCTTCATACTTTTCTCGGAAAAGACAAAAAGTACCTCGTACGAAAAATGACAAAAGATTCCATTCATATCCTTTACTAAAAACTCACCGAAGGGTAAAAATGGAATTAAACAATTGTAGTTGGATGGAAATAATATTACATTTTGAGGAAACATGAATGTGGATAATAAAATACACCCTAGTAAATACTAATGTATAAACAATCTCGGATAAAAATGTGATTGTGATATTTCCCTTACCTTAGGTCCGATATGCTTTGTACGTGTCCAAACCTCCTGTATAATGATTTAAATAATTTTATTTACTTATTCCAGAGTCATACTTATTTTTATTATATAATATATGGTCATATTCTTAACTTCTTAGTAGTAATATTTCATTGCTACTTGTTGTTAGGGTGTTTATAACTTTTTGTTCTTATGCGTGTTTTGTCGAATAAATTCTTATTCTTCTCTTTAGGTTATAGATACCTCATTTCCAGAATTTTATTAGTGTAATATATATCATATTCATTCATTAAGTGCATTTATATAATCATTATGAAATGAAGATCATGTAGAACGAGTCGCATCACATCTTGGAGACGGTATTCCGTACGTACGCACGAGTGATGATATCGTTCCTATGATCGTGGAATTGTATTGGAGTGTATGTATACTATTTCAGAATCAGTATCACTTTATTACAGTCATATATAGTCATTATTTACACCATTATACCGATCCAAGTAAGGTGGTGGTGGAAAATAGATTACAGCACGGCATGGAGATGGTATTCTGTACGTACGCACGCGCGGTGATTTCTTTTTCTGTAGGATAGATAGATGGTGAAATAGGGTTGTTTCGTACTTATAATAACATATCATTATATGATTGATACTGATGTTATTACTTCATAATAAAAAAACTAAAGAAGAAGAAGTGGAAGAAGAAATAAAGATGAAAGAATCGGTAACAGACATTATCTCTTCTTTGAAGTGCTTCTTTGAGACCTCCTTTTAGAGCACTAAAATAGGTCCATGAAGGAGACCAGAACCTCTAGGATGTTTCTAGGGAAGTGTAGAGGAGAAATTGGTAGGGTGTGTCCGAGCATGAAGGCTCAAAGTGGTGTGAGGAAGAGGGGGAGGAGGTTCCCTTTTATAAGGGAGGAGAGGGGCACCTTTGGAATAACTAAAAATATTATTTTATTATAAAGTAAACTTCGGTTTTTAATAGCTCCAAATTGATATATTTCGAATCTAAGGTGGGTAGGGGTCGCAAGCCTCTCATCCAATAGAATTTAGACAAATTTAGGTATCAAATATAACCTTATCATTTAGATTTAGCATTAAGTTAGATAATTTAACTTTTATTGTGTCTTCTTGTTTTCTAAAACTATAAGGTTAATAAACTTACTATATCAAGCCAAAAGAACCCCAAGTTGTTTATTATTAATATATATAACCTTATCAAAGTCATTTGGACGAACCTTATATTTTTAGGAATAAAATAACAATTAATAATATAATATTTGTTTTAAAAACTATTTTATGTCAATTTTGACAATATTTAGTAATTGATTTTTGTGAAAATCATAACAGAATGATTAGTTCAAACCAAGTTACTTAAATAAATACTAACATTTCATATTGACCTATAAAATTATTTTAATTCATAAAAAGTCCCAAATTACATTTATTTGGGTATTTATAACATCAATTATGTCAACATTTCATTAATAAGATAATTACTGCATCATCGTTGTGTCATAAATAATTTAATTATTTAATGTATAAAAATTACAAATAAAATACCATTTTGCAAGAAATAGTTTTAGCATTCTAATGAATATTTATAGTCTAATTTATCTTATGTATAACCCCATATGAAAAAAGATTTACTTATTAAACTTTGATTTTAACTATTATAACCCTTCTTTAAATAAATTAATAATAAATGTCCTAATCTAATCCAAGTGGGCCTAAATGGTCATATTTTATTCCTAAGGTTGTTTTTGGTCGAATTACACTTGTACAATAGAATTAGGACATGTGTTAGGGTAATAATAATATCATTTTTACCCTTAATTACCCTATTTATTTTTAACCGTGGTAAAAAATATTAAAAAGTTACTATTCACAAAAAAAATTATTTTCATCTCATTGAACCACATTTTACTTACTGACATCAACCGTGTCTCTCGGATTTTCGAAATTCCATTCACAGAAGCGGTAAAATTATGTTTTATGAAAAATTCATTTTTTTAACTAACACTTAGTGGTTTCACTATTCATCAAAAAATGAAAGTTTCAGAAAAATACCAAAAATTAGGCCTAAGCTATATTTGATATTATTAACTCATAAATGATGTCTATTTTTCCAAATTCAGAACATATCAGTTTCATTAATTAATTTTAAAAATTAATTCCCGTCGTCAAAACAAATAGCGTGTTCTTAAGAGATAATAACTATCAAAATATTGACACTTGTTTATGTCTGGTTTAAATGTGAAATTATATTCAATGACCAACATTGTATTAAATTGTAAAAATATATTCTAAATATTTTTTTTAAAACCACTCAAATTAATAATTTATCACTATTAATTATTTCGATTGAAAAAGTTGTTTTTAATTAAAATATAGCATGTTTTTACTATTCATCAAAATATGAAATTTACCAGAATGATATGAAAATTTATCCAAAGTAAATTTTTATTTCATGATTCCAAAGAAGAATTTTATTTTGTCAATTTGAACTTATAAACATGTCAAAAACTATATTTAAATTGGGTGCGCCATCAAAGGCGGCAAAACTGCATTTTTTGAAAAATACTTAATTTACCCGAAAATATTATTTTGTTCTTATACCATGTTTTAGAAAATGTGCAAGAAGAATAATAATGTTATAAGCTTCAAAATTTAGTTAATACTATTCATAACGGCTAGTTCATAATAATATTATAGTAATATATCATTGTTTAGTAAAACCCGGTATTGCGTACAACACACGCTGTCGAGGAAGGTCGCGATTGCGTGTAATGCAAGCCAAGTTAGGGTTGCGTGTTGTGCAAGAATCCTTCATTGTTTCGTATAACATAATCCAACCATATTTCATTTATTCATTGAATATATATATATATACTCAATCTTGCGTAGAATAACTATTATCAAAATTGTGTGTAACATGATCCAAGAATAGTGTTGCGAATACTGCAAGCTAATACGGTGTTGCGTATAGCGAAAGGTAATCTTGGTGTAGCATACAACACAAGAAATTAATGAAATTAAATGAATATTTTTCATAAAATCTCGGGTTTTTACATTCTTCCCCCCATAAAATGAATTTCTCCCTCAAAATTCGTCGGGGTCATAAATGGTTTACTATTCGAAAGTTTCTTTAATAGAAACCTGCATCGTAAAAAGGAACACCAAAACCAATTTTTAAGAACAAAAGTATGAAACGTAACGGTTACCCAAATAAACTAATCACTGGGTTTCCACAAAGGTGAAAATATGGATATGGAAGAGAAATCTAACCATCATGTTCTGATAGAGAGTGGTAGAGAAAATGGTTATGGAAAAGCCAGCAATCACAAAGCCATAAATTTGTGACGATCTAAGGTACCATCTGAATTATTAGATATAAGAGAACAAGGACAACATATTTGGTTTTCAAGATCATTTCCCTAAATTTGATGAAATTGGAATTAGAAGAAATTCTTTCGTGATTTTGGTATAGTCTCACTGTTGGTCGTTCTTTGGACAATTTCCACTTCATCTCTTAAAGAAATGAAGTTGAATTTGTCATTCATGATGTGTTAGCAGATCATGTGATAGAATGATGGGTCATTCCATCTGTCTCAAACAAAAGGTTAGAAAAGTTATCAAAAAATACATAAGTCCATCTATAGTGAGATTAATCATATATGGTTCCTAAAATGGACTTATACATCACATATCATACTGCTTAATATAATAAAACTAGTTTCTACTAAACAGGGACTTCCTGTAGGCCAATGGTAGGTGATAAAGGCTAGTCACACTTCGGTTGTGGGTTCGATTCCCACAGCCTTGTCCGACACGATGGGTTGTCGCCCGTCCTGTAGGTTGTCCTTTTTCTAAAGCTGTATTACTATAACATCCCATCAATAATATCAAAAAAGATTTATCCATAAAAAATACTATCTTATTTCCAACATAATCTATTCCAATATTTAGTCTTATCTAAAATACTTCGGTCCAAACTCATAGTATAAAGAAAATGATCACGTGAATTCCATCATTTATCCCCCATATATCATAAGATATATCTTGTTGGTAAAATTACAAACATGTGAATACCTTAATCATGTATTCTCTTGAAGAATGAATACCCATTGAACCATAGTGAAAACATGAATGCAGTCAAAAGTTAACTATTTCCACATACCAAAATTCAAAAATTCTATATACTCAAACCATGATATAACCTTCTCCTTATATCAGTCATGAGCTCATGAATACTATCAAACATTTAATTTTCTCCTTATCCCTTCATTAAGCGCATATCATCTACATTCCAAAAATATCTGAATAACATTTCATGGATACTGGTACCATTAATCATACACTTTCAAAACTCAAGGAAAGACAACAGTGTAACAATCCTTAGATGTCTCATTATTCCATAGTACCATGAGATTACTTATACAACATTACACATGATAAACATGTAATCACTCCACTACATTCTTAAACCATTGACCGAGCTTCAACAATTATTTCATCTCACATATCATTTGTAGTCTCTTCATCATCATCAATATAAATACTACCCATACGACCATACTGATTCCCTTCATGAGACTTTCCCTTAGGGCATTGGTTTGCATAATGCCCATACATTCCACATTGAAAACATTTAACCATTGTTGATGTCGTAGCAATACCATTATCCTCATCCTTGGTGTTAACTGAACCTTTTACTTTTCACTTACTGGCTTTGTGTCCTTATTTTCCACACCCAAAGCATCTTCCAGTTCCATTGAAACAATCTCCATGATGCCTCTTCCCACATGATTTACATGAGGGAAATTGAACATTCTTTCCTATATGATCATCTGGAAACTCCATCTTTCTCTTATTATCTCAGTCGAGAAACTTACCAAAGTTGAGATTATTGATCATATTATGAGATTGCGGATTAGGAATAATAACGATGTTTGGACTTCCAGATCCTGTTTCATTTGGTTTCTCATGAATAAAATCATTCCATTGTACGTCATATCCTCTATTATCATGAATCTTCTTATTTCCATCCATTTTCTAAAACCCAAAAAGAATAGTGTGGGAGGAAAAAATCATGCTAGGGAAAACAACATAGTAAAGGGGGAGCACCCTCAATATCTAACATCTTAGGTTAAATTCTAAGATCGTTACTGTAGTTCTACGACTATATCATATACGCATACTTATCCATAGGGACATCCCTAGACATACCTTAGAAATATCCCTAGGGATCTTACTAACGTTTTCGCATCCTAGTTTCCAAAGGTTGACTAAACCTTTCCTCTGAAACCAATTGTAGAGACCCGAAGCCTGACGTACATGGACATTACATTACTTTTGCAGAATACTTAGTATATAACAAAAACACACACGCAAGGACCGTAATATTTTAGTGTCTTTGGAAACTCAAAATATAATCTTCTAATCGTGGTGAAAGATATTCAACATCTCCCATAAAGATCTTCCGTTTTTTATGCCTAAAACATTTCTTTATATCCTAGAGAAAAGAAAATTTAAAAGGGTGAGCTCAAATTCTCATTAAGGGTAATCAAAAGAAATATCAATCACATCATATTCATAAGAACATAACATTCTTGAAATCTTAACCTGCAAAACAGATCGTAATATCATAACATGGGATAAACCATAGTAGTGAAATGTAATAACAATAATCATAACATAAAACATGAAACTTTGTGGCATACACACATAATCATAGAGAATCATTTCTTTTTAGTCAATACTCATTGCCAAGACTATCTTAGTGGACGAAGTGCATTTCTGAACCGAGTTCACTCCTCGTTTCAATCATGTGTCACTGAACCGGTTTAACCTGCCGTTCCAGCCATGTCTATCTCATGAGATATAAAATCTTTACCCGATGCATTGGAGGGAGATATGGGTCCCACCAATCTCATAATGATACCATTCTTATGTGTGCCACAAAATCATAAGACCATACATCATATCATATCCCATGTAATAAAAATGGGAATCTCAAACATCGTGATATCATAAAACAATTCATATAAGATAAAGGAATTCATAAAAATATAATTCCATCATAACATAATCAAGTCAATGTAATAATAGGGATAAAAACAGAACCCTTTATTATCTTACATAAAAAATAATTTTGATAAAACACTTGAACTCCATTCTTGAGGAAAATATCCTTTCTCCTTCAAAAACACTTTTCCTTTCTTAACATGTCGTACAATTATAAACTAAAAGAAGTTGATGAAAAATAAAATTGAAAACTTTTAAAGGAATATTCTTGGATAAAATGTTTTAAAAATACATTCATGCCGTATAAGTTAAAAAAAACATTCTTCGTACTTATGTCAGAAAAGTCAAAAAGTACCTCATACGAAAAACGAAAAAATATTCCTTTCATATTTTTTACTATAAACTCACCGAAGGGTAAAATTGGATTTAAACAATTTTAGGTGGATGGAAATAATATTACATATTGAGGAAACATGGATGTGGATGATAAAATACACCCCAGTAAATACTAAAGTATAAACAATCTCGGATAAAAATGAGATTGTGATATTTCCCTTACCATATGTCTGATATGCTTTGTACGTGTCCGAACATCATGTATAATGATTTAAATAATGTTATTGACTTATTCCAGAATCATAATTATTTTTATGATATCATATATGGTCATATTCTTAGGTTCTTAGTAGTAATATTTCATTGCTACTTGTTATTCGGGTGTTTATAACTTTCTGTTCTTATGCGTGTTTTGTCGAATAAATTCTTATTATTCTCTTTAGGTTATAGATACCTCATTTACTGAATGGTATTAGTGTAATATATATCATATTAATTAATTCAATTCATTTATATAATCATTATGAAATTAAGATCATGTAGAATGAGTCGCATCACATCGTGGAGACGGTATTCCGTACGTTCGCACAAGTGATGATATCGTTCCTATGATCGTGGAATTGTATTTGAATGTATGTATACTATTTAAGAATCAGTATCACTTTATTATAGTCATATATAGTCATTATTTACACCATTATACCCATCCAGTTAAGGTGGTGGTGGAAAATAGATTACACCACGGCGTGGAGACGGTATTCCGTACGTACGCACGTGTGGTGATTTCTTTTTCCGTAGGATGGATAGATGGTGAAATAGGGTTGTTTCATACTTATAATAACATATCAGTATATGAGTGATACTAATGTTATTACTTCATAATGAAACAACTAAATAAGATGATGTGGAAGAATAAATAAAGATGAAAGAATCGGTAACGGACATTACCTCTTCTTTGAAGTGCTTCTTTGAGACCTCCTTTTAGGGCACTAAAATACGTCTTTGAAGAAGACCAGAACATCTAGGATGTTTCTAGAGAAGTGGAGAGGAGAAATAGTCAGGGTTTGGCCGAGCTTGAAGGCTCAAAGTGGTGTGAGGAAGAGGGGGAGGATGTTCCCTTTTATAAGGGAGGAGAGGGGCACCTTTGGAATAACAAAAAATATTATTTTATTATAAAGTCAAATTCGGTTTTTAATAGCTCCAAATTGATATATTTAGAATATAAGGTGGGTAGGGGTCTAAATAATCTCATCCAATAGAATTTAGACAAGTTTAGGTATCAATTTTAACCTTATCATTTAGATTTAACTTTAAGTAAGATAATTTAACTTTTACCGTGTCTTCTTGTTTTCATACACTATAAGGTTAATAAACATACTATATCAAGCCAAACGAACCCCAAGTTGTTTATTAATAATATATATAACCTTATATAATTCATTTGGCCGAACCTTAGATTTTTAGGATTAAAATAACAATTAATAATATAATATTTGTTTTAAAAACTATTTTATGTCAATTTTCACACGATTTAGTAATTGATTTTTGTGAAAATCATAACAGAATGATTAGTTCAAAACAAGTTACTTAAATCAATACTAACATGTCATATTAACCTATAAAATTAGTTTAATTCATAAAAAGTATAAAATTACATTTATTTGGGTATTTATAACATCAATTATGTCAATATTTCATTAATAAGATAATTACAACATCATCGTTGTGTCATAAATAAATTAAATTATTTAATGTCTAAAAATTACAAATAAAATACAATTATGTAGGAAATCGTTTTAGATTTCTAATAAATATTTATAGTCGAATTTATCTTATGTATAACCCCATATTAAAAATCATTTACTTATTAAACTTTGATTTTAACTATTTTAACTCTTATTTAAATAAATTAATAATAAATGTCCTAATCTAATCCAAGTGGGCCTAAATGGTCATATTTTATTTGATTAATCATCAGAGTGTGTGTGTCATATTACCACAATGAAATTAATGTATAAATTTGAAGGTTCTTTCATGGTTTATGTTTATAGGTGATTTTCTTAGTCATTGAAAAAAACATCATTCTTTTAGTATTTTCATGCACATCTAGGTTATCAGTAAAACTTAGTATTTTGAGTTATTCCTGGCTCCTTGACTGTTTCATTGGGATCAACCCTTACTGTCATACAGGCTAATTATTTTTAAATATATAAGGAGAATTATGTTTTCTAATCATGGATAGACATATCCTTGAATCGAGATACATGGATCAAGATGGATATTTTACCATGGGACTATTATTCTTTAGGAGTTAGTCATATTAGTTTTCTCATATGTTATTATTTTTTTTCATTTCAATTCTACTACACATGATTCATTCAATGTCTGATCTGTTACTAATTGAAATTGTATAATATGTTCTGATGATTCATGTTTTTTTAAATTTCTTTTCTAAAAAAATTAATTGATAAATAATATAGGTGATTTAATCTTTTATATTATATACTTTGAGATTCTATCTTTTAAAATTGATTTATGTCTATAGATTTTATATTTTTCTATTATGTGATTGGGTCATTAAATATTTATTATAGATCCTCAAAACACCACTCCTTTTTATACATGAGGTAATAATCTTCCTATGACTATCAAAAGACCTCACCACTATTCAACGTCATCAGGCATATGGGGAGGCATGCATGAGATCATGCCACACCACTAACTCAGCCTCAATTATTTTAGATCTAGTTGATGTGTTTTATCCTAGATAAATTTTTTTATATTAATGACTAATGATGTTCTCATATTCCATATGACTAAATAATAACATAATGAGATATTAAATATATTTTAGGACCATATAATAAAAAATTTAATGTAAAATTCATTAACTACCATTTTTGGTTAAAAATTGTAATTCATTGGCCATGTAATAAAAATAGATATTATATATATATATATTGATTCTTAAATGATAAAAATTATTTATGTATATCATAGAGTATGAACTTTAAAAGTGATCCACAATTTTTTTGGATTGACTAGATTCTATGAATAAATTGTGAAAAATTACAAATGATTTTTAAATCCACTAACATTGTTATCATTACATGGGGAAAGGTTTCATTGATAAAATAATGTGTATAAATCTTTAAATATCATGATAATCTATCTTTAATTTTACATGTACTATGTTTTAGGTTTTCTCAATTTTATGAACCTTCATTCAGGAAATATTTTTTTATTTTATTACAATAAAATTGAAATATGCACTATATTTTGTAACATTCACATATCTCATTACTACTATTCAAATGGTAATTTTATACATTTTTAACTAATATTTCTTTTATTAAAATATTAAAATTTCCCACAATTTATTTTATTAATCATTTGTTCTATTTTGTATCTCTCACAAGATTTTTCCTCAAATTTCTCTTTATTTATTTTCAATTATCCATTTCTATATTTATATTTTTAAAATATTACATAATTATAATTTTCTCACATATGAAAAAGTTTTTTAAAAATGTAATATATATTTTTTTATTGAAAATATTACCAAAATGTATTGAAAAATATTTTCAGGATTTCCCTTCCATTTTAATTTACATAGAAAATACATAACGTTTTACTATTTAGAATTACACATGAATCACTCTAAAGATAATCTAATGATATGATTAATTTTTCTGAATAATTCATGTATATTTTCAGATCTAATTTTTTTTATTTCGATGGGAACCATTATAAAAATTTATTTTAACCCATTATATTATCATAGGTTAAACAAGAATTGATATTATGATTCATATTATAAGAAACACATATTTATGATTTATAAATATATGATGGTTGGAAATTTATTTATTTAAAACTCAATTTAATATTATATTGTGATATATCTCAAGAAATAAATATATTATTGGTTAATATGAGGATATTATCCATGTTCCTAATGTTAGGTCAGTATATAATGAGGTTATTAATGATTACAATGTTGCACATAGAGATGGTGTGGTTAACTATGTTCAGAATCTTATGATGGTAATTGAATATATCCTTTACTCATATTATTATTACTTATGGATATAATTTTTACTCATTAATATTTCATGTCACAATAGTTCATGATTTTGGATTCCCCAATTTTATACAATGGAATATGAAATTTTATTCAATGTAATCTGAATATGGATCTCATTTTTAACACCAAGAACTATGATTAAGCAGGAAAATATAAAGATAAAATCTAATGGTTAAATGATACTATTACATTATTCATTTCATTTCACTAAAATTGATGTTTTTTTCATGTTTTTTATATAATGAAAACTTACTTATTGACTCCTCTATATAGTTTTCCCCTTAATAAGTGTTTAAACTCCCATTTTTTTCTATTTTCACCTATATTCGGTGATATATATTAAAATATTATAAATTATATATTTATATGGTAATAAGTATCAGGAATTATTTTTTCAAATGTAAATAATAACATTAACTTGGTTTTTATATAACTATTTAGTAAAAACACTAATATTTTGGGTTCTATAACTGTATTTTAATTATTAAATTTAATGTGTAAATATGTAAAACTATTAAATATATATTTATTCATGGTTTAATTCATCTCATGATGACTTTGGAAATATATGTGATGATCCATTATTTTTCTATGGGTATAAGGGGTATTGATTCCAATAATTTATTTAATGTATTCAATGATATTAACAATCATCCCTGATATGTTCCATCAAAATAAGATCTATATGAAGCCTGTTGGGTTATAACTAAGATAATAAATTTTATCTAGGAGACACATGTTATTGGTATATTCATTATCATAATATTTATGGGTTATTTTAACACATATATATCATTATAATTGTTGGATATAGTAGGTTTTTTACATTTGGGTGATCTTCTAATGATGGGTACATGTTTGTTGATATGATCTGGAAGATATATCTCAATGGCGATAAGATATCAGCAAGAACACGTGTTTAAAATATTTTGGACACACGTGATGCACACCAAAAATAAATTAAAATAATTTATATATATTATAATTATTCTTATTTCAGTACATGAATTTATTTGAGATAAGGGATTGAATTAGTTAAAAATTCATTGACTATAAACATGTCCATTCCTCCACAAAATAATAATTTCATTGCCTATAATTTGCAGACATGGACCACCATATTCATATATGATGGGACACAATGGCCACTATATATCCCATCCTTAATGTATTAAACCATTTAGATACTAAAAAACTGATATTTAAAAGACCATGTGTGATGGGATCATGTTACATTATCCTTATGATATTGAATGGGATTGGTGTTAGACGCATGATTCTTATGAGAATCAATAAGAATAATGAATTCAACCTTATCATTGTTAAATCAACTAGAAAATTGATAGAATTTTTTTTTAAATTATTTTATTCCGAATTTCATTGTTTTTAATCCCACCAATATATTATTTAAAGGTAAATTGTCACATTTAATATTTTAGGAACATTTTTGTGCTTAATTGAAAAAATGGCTTATTTTGGAATTTAAATAGTTTTACTTTATTTTAATGTTTCGTACATAAAGTTTTCAAACCTGATCCAAATTGAAAAATTCTTCTATTTTAGGTTTTTATGTTCGATGGGATTCATTTTATCCTTCTGGATCCAAAGATCAATCCTTCTTTTATAAGCACAAATTCAGCTACCAAGTCAGGCCTCGAAAACTGTGTACAGAACTGCATAAATTTATTGTTGGGCCCATATCTCATAAATGGAGAAACCATAAGAGATGAAATTTTACATCGAGCTTTAAGACATCTGGAGGAAGAACTATCATAAAGATAGTCACATCTGGATCATTCATTTTCAAGGACATTAATACATTGGAACTCGGTGTATTGGAATACGAACAATCAGCCTATCCAGACTGAATTTTATTAGTTAATCGACCATATATATCTCCACACATGGACAATAAATCTACAATTTTTTGGGTCGATGGAGGAGAAGTTATGGAATACCATTCAAGAAGGATCAATTCCAAAATTCCATCAATAATGAGTCCATACACATGCATTCATCCGATGGACAGATTTTGGAGCCAAAATGTCATCCCCTCTCCCTATAAAAGAGTGTTTCATTTTCATTTAAAACAGTTAGAAACATAGGGGTATCCTCTATAGGCCATTTTAGGTAGTTCAGCTTTTTTTAATTTGTTTTCATTATGTAATTTCATTTCATATTTTAATTCAAGTGTTCTTATTTCCCTCCATTTCATACTCTCTTTTATTTTCTTCCCCTATTTTCTTTCCACTGTGAACTCTTATGCTCATGATCATGAGTAGAAAATCTATGGAATTTTCTGAGGGTGTAATTTAGTGGTGATCCCAATAATTTGATCATTAATTTTTTTATTGTTTCTTATTTACTTAGAGTTAGGAAAAATGGGATATTAGTGGGCAAGGCGCCTTTGTGTCTTCACTTGCCACCCGAGGCTTAGCTTTCACTTATATCACATTCTCCCACGATCGAGGAGGTGGATGTACGGTATCTTGATGATCATTGAGTGTACTGCATATTCATATCCATAGGAAGAAGGGGATGTTCATGCATATGATGGAGCATTCTCATTAAGTATATTTGAAACTATCAAAGAGACAGTGAAGTTTCACTCTAGATAATCTCCTGGGAGAATCTTTTTTTTGTATAACAACATTCTGTTTGCATTCATTGTGTTTGCATTGCATCTTCATATTTACTTTTAGTATTTCATTCCGTTTTATAAAGTATCATTTTCATTTATTTCATTTATTATATATATATATCATGTTAATTAAAAACAATGAGTGATTGACTATAGAAGTCTCCTCAAGAGATCGACCTAGGTCAGCTACTGTGCTGCACTTAGTATAAATATTTTTGAGAGCGTGCACGACAATGCTACATCAAATTGGAGCCATTTCTGGGGAGCCAAGTGGTCTTCACTCACTATTTTTTTCACTTATTTTTAAGTATTTTTCTTCCATTAATTAAAAAACAAACAAAAAATCATAAATTTCCAAAACACTAAAAACATATTTTTCTTCATGATGTCTTTCAAATCAAATATTTATACATGGACTGATGAATCTCAGGTGACAAAAAATTTTTTAGATGATCCTGATTCTAAATATAAAATAATAAGTAATGTATTGGATAAATTGGAGATTCAAATATAGTTTATTGCTGAATACGTACATGCTTTTCAAGAGAAACCTGAACCTGAACCTGAACCAGAACCAAAACCTCAACTTGAACGAGTGGTGGTAGAGATTTACCCAATCATTTTTTACATCAATGAACATAAGGATGGTGAGAATGAGCTTATAAAGGAATTAATAATATCATCCCAAAATCGTCCATTTCTCAAGGAGGTCCCTGATGTACACATTTCAGCTGATGCACTTATAGGAGATCATCATTTATTGAAAGAATATCACAATCACTTTGTTGAAGATAACTTGAAACTTGATCATCCCATGTTTGATATTGAACAATCAGTATCTTGTGGCCTCGCTCTTTCTTTGGAAGATGATGAAGAATATGCACCTGCTCATATGGAGTTTCCAATAATATTTCATGAAGAGATCAATTTCCATGCTGACATACATGGAAGGGAAAATTTCTTAATTAATTCAATATGTTTTAATCTTTTTAAATTTCAATTGTTTTCTAAATTCTCATTTACTGAAATTTATGATACAGTAAAAATGTAGCATACCTCAGATGATACTAAAGAGACCACATAAGTGGTGGTGATAGAGGAATAAGAGTCGGAGATACTGGTGGTGGTGAAACTACATCATCTACAACAAATTGGATACTATATGGAGGAGGACACCACATAATTTCACAAGGAGCACCCCTACATTCTTTTCCCTCCCACTCCTGGACTCAAATTATATCTATATTATTTCTTAGGGGTTGGGAATTTTTTTATTTTATTTGGGGTTCTCAATTTTTGGTGGTTACTGATAGACACTAGGAAAAGTCACATGTAGAGGTTTATCTCACAGAAACAACATCCACTATATAATTGGGGATAATCTGCTACAACTGTCTGACTAGGGGAAGTAAAAACCTAGCATTTTCATGGGGTACAACAAAGAATTATCCATTTTCTATATCTTTTATCCTAATTTTTATTTATTTTTATTATGTGTTGTCAATTCATTTGTTTGTGCTTTCATTTTATTTTTCATTTTTTTGGAAATTTTCATATTTTACTTTTTTATTTTTTTGGTGTGTTTTTAACAATCTTGAGCTAAATCGAATACTTGGGAAAATTCAAGCTATCTTGTGATTTTTGGAACATTGATTTATTTGAGTATTTTATGTTTTATATGATTTCTGAATGGATTTTTTTTTCTGATTTCCAATCTTTTCATTTGATGACATTTTATTGATTGTGAAACTAATGTGCACTAGTGCTGTCGAAATTGAATGTCATGCCCAAACCGAGAGGTTTCTAAATCCTTTTGAAATATTCTTTCATTTCTCATTCTCTTGAGAGTCTTGAGACATGTTGTGTGATCCATAACTTTCTATTTTTATCTTTTTCAAAGCACTTAGAGTTCATGGAATATGTCAAGTATGATTAAGGCGTCACATTGAAAGCCCCTTTTGCATTAAACACTTATTTTGGTCTACCTTTACATCTGAGCTTCATTAATCCCCTAGAATCCATGAAATACCTTGTCCGGAAGCCACATTAGAATCCATTTATCCCTTTACATCCTTATGTAGAAGTTAAATGCATTATTATCATTGAACTCAAGTGTGGGGGAGGGAGAAGATGGGTTATGTTTTCATTTCCTGAAGAATCTGTTTTAGCTGAATTGAAAGTGTTTCCATATTTATTGATGATTGTTTGTAATAAATTTCATAATGGTAAGATGGGTGGGTGGACCAAAATATCATTACAAGGATGTTCTGGGTGTTCACCAATATTTGAAGATCCAAAGCTACCTCTCTATCCCTCAAAAACATAATTCTAGAGAGAAATACAGATATGAATTCAAGCTGAAACAATGATACAATTGGGTAAAAGAGAGATGAAATTAATTGATGATGAAATTATAAGTGTGAAAATCCCAAATGAAGAGGTTCCTGTAGGTGATTAATTTTTGAGCTGATTGAGGAGCACATCATTCTCGAGTAAAACTAATTTCATGTATTTACTTCACTTTAAAACTTAAACATCCTCATTCTACCTCAGATGTTTTTACATTTTAAACCTACCAACCCTCAGCCTCAGAAAAACCCATGGGAAATACCTCATGAATGAAATATTTTTGACTCTTTGAATTTGAGTTATTAGAAGTATAGTAATCCTATGTAAATCACACTTGTTTTAGAGAATGAGAAAAACATCACATTAAATATCCTTGAGTGAAGAGAGAAATATTTTTCTGAGGAGGTAGGTACGACATGTGTTTGAGGATTCAAATGAGATTGAATGAATTATGATTATTTTTTAGGAGTTATGATATTTTTATCCATGTATTAGGCATGATATTTTCTCTGATATGATAATTGAGTTATGTTGTCATTTATGCTTTGAAAAGTTTGTTTTTGACCTTGGTATAAGATAATTGCCCAAGAGAGCAATGTTTAAGTATAGGGGAATTCATAAAACAAATATTTTCAATTATATTCTTCTTAATTTCAGTGTTTTTAATCCCACCAATGTTTTATTTAAAGGTAAATTGTCACATTTAATGTTTTAGGAACACTTTTGAGCTTAATTGGAAAAATGGCTTATTTTGGATTTTAAACAATTTTAGTTTATTTTAATGATTTGAAAATAATGATTTCTAAACTGATCTAAATTGAAATATTAATTTTTTTAGGTTTCTATATTCTATGGGATTAATTTTATTCTTCTATATCCAATTCTCAATCCATCATTTGGAAGCTCAAATTCAGCTCACAATTCAGGCCATGAAAACTGTGCGCAGAACTGCATAAATTTATTGTTTGGCCCATATCTATTAAATGGATGAACCATTGGAGCTGAAATTTTACATGGGACTATATGACCTCCTAAGGTATAACTTTAATAAAGATATCCACGTCTAGATCATTCATTTGAGAGGCCCCTAATGCATTATAACGCGGTGTATTGGAATACAAACTGTCATCCTGGCCAGATTTAATGTCATTAGTGAAGCGACCATATCTCTCTCAACCCTTGGAAAATCTAGCTGAAATTTCGTGGGTCGACAGAGGATAAGTAATGGAACAAATATAAATAAGTTTCAATTCCAAAATTCCTTAATTAATGAGGCCATCCATGGTAATACATCCAGGGGAGAGATTTTGTATCCAAAATGTCAACCCCTCTCCCTATAAAAGAGTTTTTCATTTTCATTTCAAATGGTTGGTAACTTAAAGGCATAAATTATTAGACATTTTATGTAGTTTTGTTTTTATTTTATTTTCTTTTCATTATTTAATGGCTTTTCATATTTTAATTCATGTGTTCTTCTTTCTCTCCATTTCTTTCTCTCTTTTGTTTTCTCCCCCTATTTTCATTCCACTGTGAACTCTTATGCTCATGATAATGAGTAGCTAACCCAAGGAATTTCCCATGGGAGTAATTCAGTGGTGAACTGAAGAATTTGATCATTAATGGTTTATTGTTTCTTATTTACTTTGAGTTAGGATAAGGGGGATCTTAGTGGGAAAGTTTCCTTTGTGTCTCCACTTTCCACCCGAGGCTTAGCTTTCACTTCTGTCGCTTTCTCCCTCGATCGGGGAGGTGGATGTATGGAATCTCGATGATCATTGAGTGTACTATATATTAATAACTATATGAAGAAGTGGATTTTCATGAATATGATGGAGCATGATCGTTATATATATTTGAAACTATCAAATAGACAATGAAGGTTCACTCCTGATAATCTCCTGGGAGGGTCTCCTTTCTATCTAACATCATTCTATTTCCATTCATTGTGTTTTCATTCCATCTGCATATTTACTTTTAGTATTTCATTCTCATTTTTAAAGTATCATTTTAATTTATTTCATTTCATATATATATATATATATTTAATTAGAAACAGTTAGTGATTGACTACATATGGCTCCTCAAGAGATCGACCTAGTTCAGCTACTGTACTGCACTTAGTATAAATATTTTTGAGAGCGTGCACGACAACACTAAATCAAATTGGCACTGTTTTCGGGGAGCCAATTGGTCTTCATTCACTATTATTTTTCACTTATTGTAAATTTTTTTCTTCCATTAATTAGAAAAAAAAATCATAAATTTCCAAAACACTAAAAAAAATATTTTTGTTCATGATGTCCTTCAATTAAAATTTTTATGCATGGAATTATGAATCTCAGGTGCCAGAAGAATTTTTAGATGACCATGATGCTAAATATAAAAGGATTAGTAATTTAGTGGAAAAATTGGAGATTCAAATAGAGTTAATTGCTGAATATGTACATGCTTGTCAAGAGAAACCTGAACCTGAACCTGAACCTAAACCTGAACTAGAACCAGAACCTAAACGAGTGGTGGAAGATATTTCACCAATCATTTTTATGTCAAAGAACCTGAGGAGGGTGAGAAGGAGATTCTAAAGGAATTAATCATATTATCTCGGACTCATCCATTTCTCGAGGAGGTCCCTTACGCACACATTCCAGATGATAATCTTTTGGGACATCAACATTTTTTGAAAGAATCTTGGAATCACGTTGTTGAAGTTAACCTGAAACTTGATCTTCCCATGATTGATATTGGACAATTAGTACCTTTTGGCCTTGCTCTTTCTTTGGAATATGTAGAAGAAGATTCACCTGATGATATGGATTTTCCAATGGTCTTTCATGAAGTGATCAATTTCCATGCTGACATATATAAAAAGGAATAATTTCTTAATTGATTCAACTTATATTAATCTTATTCAAACTAAATTGTATTCTAACTTCTCATTTCCTGAAATTTATGATACAGTACAAATGGATCAGACCTTGGATGATACAAAAGAGACCACCAAAGTGGTGGTGATCGAGGAAGAAGAGCCAGAGCTGCTTGTGGTGTTGGGACTACCTCCTCTGCAACAAATTGAATACTATATGGAGGAGGACACCACAGAAGTACACATAGAGCACCCCTATATTTTTTCCCTCCCACTTTTAAACTCAAATTCTATCTATCTTTTTATTGGGGGGTGATAACTTTTTTATTTTCTTTGTGGTTCTCTATTTTGGGTGTTTACTGATGGAAACTGGGAAAAGTCAATTGTGTTTTTTTATCTCAAAGAAACCACATTCACCATCTGATTCGGGATAATCTTCTACAACTGCCTCACTAGGGGCAGTAAAAACCTAGCACCATATTGGGGGGTCAAACCATGAACTATCCCTTTTTTATACCTTTTCTATTTATTTTTATTTTAATTTATTATGTGTTGTCATTTATTTTTTTTCCTTTCAATTTGTTTTTCATTTTTTTAAATTTTTTAATTTTCTATTTTCATTTTTTTGGGGTGTTTTTAGGAATCCTGAGTTGAATCGAATA
Organism: Viscum album; assembly: GCA_963277665.1. Lineage (NCBI taxonomy): Eukaryota > Viridiplantae > Streptophyta > Magnoliopsida > Santalales > Viscaceae > Viscum > Viscum album. Next base: position 516,185,674 of record OY728145.1, read on the forward strand.
CATCGAAAAATTCAAACCATATTTTTATTTTTGGAACATTGATTGATTTGAGTATTTGAGGTTTTAAATTATTTCTGAATGTATTTTTTCTCTGATATCTGATATTTTTATTTGATGACGTTTGATTGATTGTGAAACTCATATGCACTAGTGCTGCCCAAATTGAAATTCATATCCAACCCAAGAAGTTTCTAAAACTTTTTGACGTCTTCTATACATTTCTATTTTTCTTGAGAGTCTTGAGAAATGTTGTGTGATCCAGAACATGTTATTTGTCTCTTTTTCAAAGCTGTTAGAGTGCATGAAATGTGTCAAGTATGATTGAGGTATCACATTAAAAGCCCCTTTTCCATTAAAATCTTATTTTGGCATACCATAACATATGACATTATTTATGCCTCTATTATCCATGAAATACCTTTTTAGGAATCCACATTACAATCAATTTATCCCTTTACAACCTTATATATAAATTAAATGAATGATTATCATTGAACTCAAGTGTGGGGGAGGGAGAAGATGGGTTGTGTTTTGCTTTCCTGAAGAATCTATTTGAGTTGAATTGAAAGTGTTTCCATATTAATTGATGATTATGTGGAAGAAATTTCATGATGAGAAGATGGAAGGGTGGACCAAAATATCATTTAAATGGTGGGCTGGGTGTTCACCAATATTTGAAGATCCAAAGCAGCCTCTATTTTCCTCAAAAGCCTGATTCTGAAGAGAAATCCATATCTGAATTCAAGCTGAAACAATGCTTAAATTGGGGAAAAGGGGGATGAAATTAATTGATGCTGAAATTAAAATATTAAACTTCCAAAAATAATAGGTACTTTGAGGTGATTAATTTTTGAGATTATTGAGGAGCACACCATTCTTGATCAAAACTGTTTTCATGCATTTACTTTTCTTTAGAGCTTAAACCTCCTCATTCTGCATCAGATGTTTTTACATTTTAAACCTGCAAACCCTCATCCTAAGAACAACCCATGAAAAAGACCTCATGATTGAAATATTTTTCACTCCATGAAGTGGAGATATTAAGAGTATAGTAAGCCGATGTAAATCACACATGTTTTTGGAATGAGGAAAACATCACATTAAATATCCTTGAGTGAAGAGTGAAATATTTTTCTGGGGAGGTAGGTACGACATGTGTATAAGGATTAACATTATATTGAATGAATTAATATGATTTTTGTGGAGTTATGAAATTTTTATCCATTTATGAGGCATGATATTTTCTTTAATATGATAATTGAGTTATGTTGTCATTTATGCTTTGAAATGTTTGTTTTTGACCTTGGTATAAGATGATTTCCCAGGAGTGCAATGTTTAAGTGTGGGGGAATTGATAGAAAAAACATTTTCAATTATTTTATTCTGAATTTAATTTTTTAATCCCACCAATGTTTTATTTAAAGGGAAATTTTCACATTTAATGTTTTAGGAACATTTTTGAGCTTAATTGGAAAAATGGATTATTTTGGAATTTAAACAGTTACAATTTATTTTAATGGTTCAACCATAATGATTTATAAACAGATCAAAATTGAAATATTATTTTTTTTTAGGTTTCTATGTTCGATTGGCTTAATTTTATCCTTCTGGATCCAAAGCACAATCCATCATTTGGAAGCTCAGATAAAGCTCACTAGTCAGGCCTCAAAAACTATGCACAGAACATCATAACATTATTGGTGGGACCGTATCTAATAAATGGACAAACCACTAGAGCTGAAATTTTACATGGATCTGGATTATATCCGGAGGAAAAACTTTAATTAAGATAACCTAATTTGGATCTTTCATTTTCAAGGCCATTAATGTGTTGGAACTTGGTGTATTGGAATACGAAGAGTCAGTCTAGCCCAATTAAATTGCATTAGTGATGAGACCATACCACTTTCTAAACTTGTCCACTCAAACTAAAAATTAGTGGGTCGACAGAGGAGAAGTATTGGAAAAACTTTCAAGACGGATCAATTCCAAAATTTCATCATTAAGGAGGACATCCATGTGCATACATCTGGTGGACATATTTTGGATCCAAAATATCATCCATTCTCCCTATAAATGAGTGTTTCCTTTTCATTTCAAATGGTTGGAAACTTAGGGGTATCCTTTTTTGGACATTTTATGTAGTTTAGTTTTTATGTTATTTTATTTTGATTATGTAATTTCATTTCATATTTTAATTCCATTGTTCTTCTTTCACTCCATTTCTTTCCCGCTATTGTTTCCCCATGTTTTCATTCCACTATGAACTCTTATGCTCATAATCATGAGTAGCTAACCCAAGGAATTTTCCAGGGGATAATTCAGTGGTAAACCCAATTATTTGATCCTTATTGTTATATTGTTTCATTTTTACAAAGATTTAGGCTATGGGGGATCTTTGTGGGCATGGAGCCTTTGTGTCTCTACTTGCCACCTGAGGCTTAGTTTCACTAATGTCACATTCTCCCTTGATCGAGGAGGTAGATGTATGGTTTCTCGACGATCCTTGACTGTACTGTATATTCATAACCATAGGAAGAAGGGGATGTTCATGCATATGATGGAGCATGCTCATTAAGTATATTTGAAACTATAAAAGAGGCAATGAAGGTCCACTCTGGATAATCTCCTCGAAAGATCTCCTTTCTGACTAACATCATTCTATTTTCATTCATTGTGTTTTCATTGTATATGTATATTTACTTTAATTATTTCATTCTCATTTCTAAAGTATCATTTTAATTTATTTTATTTCATATATATATATATATTTATAATGTTAATTAGAATCCGTGAGTAATTGACTACAGAACGCTTCTCAAGAGATCGACCAGGGTCAACTACTGTGCTTCACTTAGTATAAATATTTTTGAGAGTCTGCACGACAACGCTATATTAGAAATACATTTCTATTAAATGTTTATGTGATTAAATATGATATAAATAAGATACATATTCAATGATAAAGTTCACAAAATCTATACATCTTAATCAATTCCTATAAGTATACCATGATAGTCTATTTCCACACAATATAAATGAGTATAAATTACATTGAGAAATTGTTTACTATTTCATACACCATATAGGGAAGGCATGTGAAAACAATCATGGTGGATAATTAAGAACCAATATTTATGGATGTTATATGCATGTGACATATTTATCAAAATAATTCCATATAGTTAATTAATATGTATATATATATGATTTTTATTTGCGGCATTTTTGGTTGTGTTCTACTAAATTACAATCTAGCATCATACCCTTTTACCTCACAAAATGTACAAACAATTTTTTTGTTATATAGTTTAATTAATGATACATATTACTAGGGATAATACTAGATTAGTATTATGGAATTTGGATATAGTTTTAAGGTGAGATAAAGGATAAATTATAGAGTCTCCTTGAACTTTATTTATTTGATTATTTTTTGTTTACGATTGTCTCCCATTTAAGTTTATTTAGGATATATGACTATATGATATATATGATTTCATTTTGTCATAGAATTATTGTTTTTTATTTACCGTAGTATGTTTTCCACTATATATATAGATGACACTCTAATTTATTATTTTCTAATAATTTTTATTATATTATTTTATATTTAATACTATGATGTTGAAGGTTTTTTGAGGATATCATTTCCTCACATTATATTACCCATAACAATTAAATTAATTGACAGCCTATGATGTAAAAATTAGAGAACCTGAAGAAAAAAACCCTCTATATTATTCATCATGTACAATTAACTGTATAGGGAAGTTATAAAAAAATATATAATTTTACTAAATTTATTTTAAAACATTCTGATGGGGAATTTGAAGGATAAAAGATATATAAAACAATAGAGAAACGTATGAACAAAAAAATTGTAGGAGTATTTAAGAAGTATTTTATATATGATTAAAAATATTCTTAATGATCTAAATTTGTTAATGAATCTTATGATAATGAGAATAACACGAACTAGATTTGTCTTCTCATTATCATTTCTCATATGTAGTATTTTTTTCCTTATCCTCATGTAATGAGTATATAGAAAATTTAATAGAGTTACAATTGAAATTGATATTATAATGATATGTACCATTATAATAAAATTATTGTGATTTTAAATAATTTTTTTACACCCTAACTCACCCCACCATATATCATGGTATTTGGGGTAGTTTCAAATAAACCTGTGGTTTCAAAACCAAAAAGTTATTATCATCATGAATAATTCTTGTAGAATTAATTAAAATGGAATTAATTCAAAATAAAAAAGTGTTATATATATTTATTTTCATAATTATTAAATTTGGATGAACCATATCGGAGTATATATTCAATATCTTGATTTTTTTATATTTTTTTATTATATACATGGAATATAAGTTAGTGATATTTTAGAGATCATTTTTATTATATAAAAAAATATATTATGAATTTTGATGGAAAAAAGAAACATAATTGACTATCTAGGGACCTATAAAATCAAATACATATGATGGTTATCAGTTTCTGGTCTACTAAATATTATATGATGGATCATAGTCCAAAAATCACTAGAACAAAACAATTGATATTTTCAATTGTGAAAGAGTACTCTGGATATATAATTTCCAAAGATCCTCATGAACTGATGTACTAGAACATATTAATTACCTCTAAACCAAGAATAAATTTTCTAAAAAATGTTATAATACTATAAAAAAACCCAAAATAATGAAATATATCATTAAGATAGATATTTAATAAAAATAATGAAATTATGTAAATAAACTGATTAAGAATTTAAATTATAATCATAATACAATAGGAGTTGATAATTTATTACACATTTATCACATGTTATTTTTAAAAAAATTTATTCATGTAATTCAATGTTGTAAACCCTTTTTATTTTATGATATATGTAGCATTATCTTAATTTATTTTAATAGATAATTGTTTTAATAAAAGAAAACCAATTATAAATGAATATTGATATATAATTGAATTTTTATTAATATTTTTTGTGAAATTTTATTCTTATGAGTTGGAATGATGGTTATAAAAAGGAATAAAAAAATTCTGAAAAAAAAAATTTTACATGTAATGAAAATTAATTCACTGGTTACAATTGTTTTATAAATTAATATATATTAATATTAAAGCTATATGTGATGTTTTTCTAATTAAATATTTTTACGAACTCATTTTGTTTATATGTTAAAAAATTAATTAAATAAAAATTTATTATTTACAGGTTTAAAATTATTATAAAATATATTCAATCAAATACTTTATAATTAATTTAATTTTTTTACGAAGTAATGAATAATAACAACTTCAGTTTTATGCATAAAGGTGTATTTATATCAAATCTATTTTTCTATATATTGTAAAAATATTTTAAATTAACTTTTACTACATAAAAAATATTATATTCAATTGAGTTAAATATTTTTAACAACAACACTAAATATACTGTAACATGGTCAACATAATTTTTCATTATAACGAATAGTAAAAATATTAAATATGTGTTACCACAGTGAGGGTTATAGCATGTTTACCAAGGGTTTAACTAGGAAATAAGGGTAAAAAGGAAACTTAAACATGTAAAACATTAATGGGACCAATGAATTTAGACCTTATATTATCCTACAATCATTTTCTCATCCATTTTATAAGAAATTTACAAAAATATAACAATATTATATAAATAATTTAAGTACCTCTATGTATGTCCCTCCCCTCAAATATAAAATACCTCCTCTTCACCGTCCATATTCCAAAAATTTATTCCCTATATCTAATTTAGTTTCAAAAAAACATATTATATTGCATCTTTTTGTTCTTAATCTTTATGAATTTCTATTTGATGATACTAGGAAGGATTAAATATTAAGCTAAAAGTGCTCTCTCCAAGTAATGTAATGGGCTTACCCAACAGTCTAAATGTTTGGTTCGTCTTATACTTCATCAGCATATATAGTTTATAACCTAAAATAATTAATAATTTAAAAAATATAATATTATTTTATTTATAATATTTTACCCCCATTTTCCACCTATATTATATCATTTTGTAAATAAAATATGTCCAGTGCATACGTGTGGACAAACTATTACATATAGTGATCAGATTAATTTTTCATTTAAAATTTACATGGATAGTGATATGTATATAAATAATGAATATATGTTATATTAATAATGTAAATATAATTTTGAAAATTTTAATTATTATATTCCATTATTTTTTCCATTCATCAAAATGTGATGATATTACTGATGCATACGTGAGGACTACCACCTCTATGAAGTGATGTAATTATTTTTAAAAATTCATTTTATATAAATGGATTTAATGTGAAAATGATATTTATATGAAGTAATTAATTAAGGAATAGATTATTTAGATTATGATATAATGAATAGATAGCATGCACAAGAACCATTCAATCAAATCATGCATGTAAAATAGATACGTTTTAACAAGAATGTTTATTTTAATGATGGAATAATTTACAAAATGATAATTAGGATTTATAATGAAAAGGAATAATATTATTTATGTTTGAATGTATTTATTTAACATATATCTATATATAATATATCCTATTTTATTATATATTATTTCTATATTAATACAAAAAATTATGGGTGATGTGGTAACTAATTATGTCACATATCTAAATTCATTTCAGGATTGTATATGAAAAACATACGTTGAGGGAATTTTTAAGAATATAATAATTTCAACATCATATAAGTTTTCTCAATTGTTTATTCTTATAATTTTCAAGTAACTATATATTTTCTCTCTCAAAGGTACATAACATTTTATATAATATTTTTTAAATCAAGTCGATCATTATTTACTCTTTAGTCAATCTAACTTTTCATCTTTGTTTAAGATCATTCAAATGTTTAACTGATAGTTTACACATACACATTAAATGTTTTAAATTTTTTATTTCACTACCTTTGACACTATTTACTATGGTTTAAAATGATTCATTTTACGATATATAACTAATCATGTTATTGTTTAATTTTTTTAAAAGTGTGTAATGAAATATCACTTATAACTTTTACAGTATAAATGGATTTTTTCACTCTCATTATTCTTATTTACATATAATATACAATTATAGGTTTCCCTATTTATTTTAATTGATTTTTCATTTTGCAATGTTTTTTTAAAATTGTATTTTACATAAAAAATATAATATTTTCCATATTTTGAAAAAAAATGTTCAAACATAAATTAAAGGTATTTTTCATTTCCCTCAAAATCCATTATGGATTTTTATTATTCAATAGAAAATGATATTATACTACCATCAAAATTAATTCCCTATATGGATTATGGGGATGATGATTTAGGAATGACTATCTGAAACTCATTTCTTTCCCATGGGATGATTAAGCTATGATGAAATATTTATGAAACATATTTCATTTCAATGGGATTTTTGGAAATGAAATGATGAAATTGTTATAAAATGTGTTTACATTCTAGAGGTTTTGAAATGATAAATTTGTGAATTTTTTATGATCATATGTCATGTATGTGTATGGATTTCAATATGAAATTTTTACGAATGATGGGTCGACTTGAAACGATATATTCCCATAATGAATTAGCTAATAATTGATATCTAATGAGATAATAAGAACTATAATGGCTAGTGGAACCAATTCAGTAAGGCTCTCTGCACTCTATAATAGTGTTTTGAGTTATCCATGACAAATGAAATTATTGAATGAGGATTAAACCCAATACCCAATGATAGCATTGGAATTGTTCTCTAACTACCGAAATGATTTTATATAATTATGTGTATTCCATTAAATTATGTCATAGGATTATGAAATGTATATTTGGTTCATGATTGATTATGGATAATACTAATAATTTATTTCTTATAAATTTGGTTATGATAGATAATTTTCTATGATTCGCGATTAAATATCATTAACTGATTACGTATGGGCTTCTAAATTTTTGAACAAATTCTCGTTTAATTATTTTTATTCTTACATGCGATTAATGATTAAAATCTCCTATGGTTACCCCTACTATGAATTGGATCTCACCCTTTCTTATGATAACATTTTCCTTATGTTATATAGATATATATTAATTATTAAATGACTAATAAATGAAAAATTATTGAATTATAATGTTGAATATGTATATGGTATATTATAAATTATGATTATTATGTGGCTATTTTCTTGTGATACTAACCATATATGGTCATTGGAAAAGTATTATTCTGAAATATAATGAATAATAATATCTAATGTTTTAATATATTGATGTTATTCTCAGATCACAAAAATTAGTATCACGAGGTAGTTTTGCTATTTTTGGTGATTAGGGCTCAAAAATATTTATTGGAACCCTTGGGATATTAGTAATTAAATGAGAACATCTAATGTTTATGTAACATAAGATCAGTGATATTCATAGAAAAAAAATTTCTTTTTTTGATCTTGACAAGTTCATGACTCAATGGAATATATATGATTAAGTGAAATAGATTTAAATATGGGGGATTATTTATTAACAAACCATATATATTTCAAGATCGGTGGGATTTAGACTACACACCTAGATAGATACCAATGATGCATATACTTTGGTAAACTCTAATTCACTGTTTGAACCATTATGATGAATATGATGATAAAACCGTTGACAATAGATGATAATGAAAATCAAAACTTAAAGAGCCATGGGTTGAAATAAGGTTCTAGGATTTACATAATTATTAAAATGATTTTCATAGTTATATGTTTTTATAATATTATAATTGATGTTGTATACTCAAACTATATTATTTAGTTTTAGTCAATGGATGGAACTAGATGTAATTTTGTGGACAATGAATATATGTTCTAATGAAATTATAAATGTTTTGAGAAACCAAGTGAAATGCGATATGGTATATAAAATATTATTGATATTCTCACCCAGCATTATAACGATATAAATGGTAACCCTAATCATGATAAACATTCTAATAGATAGAGGGAGGAATATTTCATTATTGAATATTTTATATGGAAATGTGTTTATTCCATATTAGTTCCTATAATATACTTATTAATATTAAATGGAATAATACCTTAGAATAAATATTCTATATTGTAAAGTGTTTACATAATTATAATGTTATTTTGGGTTTTTATCATTTGGAAAGTGAATCTCATTAATTGTGGGATCTTATTTTGAATAAAAAAAGAGATATAAATTTACACCATCACGTGGAATTTTTTTAATATTATATTATTAAATTATTATTTTACTATAAATATTTTATTGAAATTGTATGGTAATTTTTTATACTAAATAAGAATGATAAGGAATCCATTAGTACATATAATGAAAATTTCACAAAATATACAGGTGTGGTTCTTATTATTGCATCGATCATCAAGGAAACAATAAATGATGATTTAATGTATTGAACCCAAATCTTAAAATTCTATTTGATATAAGATACATTGAATTAAGGGATCAAACAAATTAATGTTTTTTCAATCATGAAATGGATACTAGAGACTCTCATTTTCAAGTGGTTTGATGGTAAAAAGAGAAAAAACGAATTCCATTAGAATTATAATAATAATACCCAATGAGGAAATAAATTTAATCTCCCATAATATTATAAGTGTAAAAATAAACACTGAGGAAATATTTTTATAGGTTTTTGGTAAATTATTTAAGTTGGTAAAATAAGGAAATTTAGTTAATGAATACATAAGTGATTGGTTGACTCTAGTCAATAATGGAGAGAAAGATGAACTAAATGTTCACCCACACTCAAATATTATAATTACATAGAAAATGGATGTTACACCTTGATGTTTTAAAATAGATGTTTTAATGATGTCTATTGATATAAAAACTATTGATATAATATAAAAAGGGAAATTTAATGCAATCACAACTACTTATGTGGGTCATGAAAACGATGTGGTGAATGGTACACATACAATCCACTATAGAATTGAAAAGGTCCTATTTGATTCTATATTTACACACTATTATATATCTAAATAGTTTTAGAAGGGGGTCTAATGTCCACCTAAATGATTAATTGTTTAGTTATGATTAGAAATCATAATCATACGAATATGACATCTCATGTCTATAGTTCCAGTCAAAACTAATAGTGTTGGAATGTGTTTTTTAAAAATCCCATGATTCTCTCTGTACATCAAATTTATGGTATTGGTGGAATGTATTTAATATCCTTATATAGTTCCCATTTCAAATTATTAGGATAAGTAGTAATATTTGAAATTATGAATCAAATTATTATCCTTTTTTGGTGCGACGATGAATATGAACATGCAATGTATGTTATATATATTGTGGGGGTCATACTTTTTATTAATGAGGGATTTTTTTCCAAAATGGATGTGGGTAAACCCAACATTCAAGAAAAACGTATTTTCAAAGATTATAATTATGTATTTTTAGAATATACTTATAGTCCTCCACCGAATCATGATGTTTAATATTCAATTTAACTCAATATTCATGATATAATTATTTCAAATACGCTTTTTAGAATATAACTAATTTAGTAGTTTGAATTGATGTAGAAGCACTCGATGAATCTGGAAATATTATTTTTACACTAGATTTTTTCTCCATGGGTCAAACCTATTCTATTTGATATGAATAAATATGTTTTAAAACATTTTTTAATTGATTATCATGAACAAAATAAGATCACTATCAATATGTTTTATAATGTACTTGGTATTGATGACATGTTTGATCATTTGTGTGGATCTCAATTCATTTACAAAACTGAACATCATTTTCTAAATCATCGATAAATGGTTAGGAGGGAGGATATAACTAAAATATCCTATTGTAAGAGGTTTGATAATTATGAATTTATAGTTATTCCATTTGGACCTACTAATGATCCTAATATATTCCTGTATTTATTGAATATAGTATTTATTTTTTAGATAAATATGATTATAGAAGTATTTATAAATTATATTCTTATATATTCTATGATATAGGAGTAACATGAAGATAATTTATGGATTGTATTAACGATCTATAAGAAAGAGTGGTTTTATACCAACATTAGGGAGTGGTAATTCTGGCTATAAATGTTTCATTCTTTGGTTATATAATCGAATGTGATTGTATATTGGTAGATCCATTAAAGATATATGTTGTTGAGTAATGGCCAAGATTTACCATGATTACCAAAATATAATGTTTAGTTAGGTTGGTTGGGTACTACTGAAAATCATTGAGTTATTTATCCTAAATAGCAAATCAAATAGAATTTTTTTCTTTAAATGGATCCATGTTCCATTAAAATAATGAATGTGGGGAAATTTTCATTAAACTAAACAGATGGTTGGTCAATGCACCTGTTCTTAGAGTACCCTATATTGATGATGGGTTAGTGATTTTATTTATGCATTTAAAATTGGTTGGAGATGTATTCGAATGAAAATAATATAGTTCTATATTATTTCTCATTCTAATTGAAACTTCAATGGAAAAATTTACCTGACCAAAAAATTTAAGATGGAATAAGTAATTTTCCGTTGAAAATATGAAGAATTTATCCTTATAGTGAATGATGTGATGTATATACTGATCGTTAAATTATGAAGTATATATTAACATAATAGGAATTTTATATGCATAAATGCATATTTTTTGAGTTAATTAATGATTATTAATCTCTAAATGATACAAAACTGTGAAGGGGAGAAATGTGGTTACAACTCAATTCTGAAAAGGCCTTTTTAGTTTAACCATGCAGATAATTTAAAGAGATATAATACATATTGATTTATAAAAAATGATCTTGAAAACAAGACGAAAGTGTAATATCATATTTGTGATAAACCATATAATAGAAAAACAATTTTATTTCTTATTAATATTTATAAATTATATTTCATATAGTTATGTTCAAAATATGGATACTATGTAATTTTTAATCAAAAATCAAATTGATATATTGTTTCTAATTTTTATTTGTACATTTTTTATGTTTTATTTAAAATTTAAATTTCTAAATTATTGAATTTTAGTTTTACCGAATTTATTTTTTCTAAAAAAAATAAAGTTCCCAAATAATCATTGAATTTTTTTTCTGTGGTTTTTTCTAAGAAATGAGTATTTTTATGTGAATAGATAAAGATATATATTTTTTCTCAAACTGTTTTCTCCTTTCAAAGAATTATGTAACAAAAATGTACCATTTTTCTTTTAATTTTTTCCTAATGTAACACAAATCTAATTTAATTAAAAAAATATAGTCATTTATATTTGATTTATCATTATACTATATTTTAGTGTAAAGTTATTATTTTTATTAAAATTTCATTTTTCAAAAAAACTGTTTGTGTTACATATTACACATTAAAATTATAAATTACTTTATACACTACATGAAATTAGATCTTGAAATATGGATTTTTTTCTCTAATTAAGATGTTTTAATATTTTATATTCTTTCAATTCATTTTTTGGAAAATAAATAGTAAATATTATAAATAATTGTCACGTCTGTAATAGTAAAACTTGTAAAAAAGGTTTAACACTACCAAATAAGGCCACAAAATTTCGCTAAAAATTTAATTTATTATATTAGATATTTTCTTCTTGACCATTACCTTAATAGCTTATATGTTTCTGTAATTTCTTGATATATGCCTTTGATAATTGAAATTATATGATTTTAAATAATGATTCAATATTGAAATTTAATTTCCATTTAAAATACCTTATACCTTATCAATGGGATATAAAATAGAGGTTTTTAGGTTATATTTAGTTATTCAAAATATGATTGATTTTTATATATCATAAAAATAGTTTTAAAAAATATTGTTTCAATGATTTCTATAATTTTGTACATAATGACAACACAATGATTATTTGTGTAATGGAGAAATAAAGTAAGTAATTATTAAAAACATCACTAGTAAATTAATGTTGCAAGATGATTTGGTTAGATGAGTTATTATATATCTATGTATGATGAATTAATTTTTAGATTCTTAAACATGAATTCCACTACTACCTTGATGTGATTGATAACAAACTATTTTAATAGTGATGAAAATTAATTTAATTATATATCATATTAAATAATATATTATTTAACATTTATAAACTCTTAAAAATATATAATTTCCGAATAAAATTGGATATTTTCAATAATTACATAAATTTAACACATGTTATTTAATTATCCTTTAATTTTCAATTTCTATAATAAAAAACATTGATAGCAGGGTAACTGTTAAAAGGATTAATGGGATGATAAATATAGGATATAAGGGTCAAAACATATCATAAATGCTTAAAAATTAAATAATATGAAACAATTTAAAATTTGACACGTATTATATTGAAAAAAATATATTTTGGGGATAATTAACATCAAAATTAATTTATATTAATTTAATAATTTATTTTACATCAAAAGATCCCCTACCTTCACTTATAAAAGGGATAAAGACGTCCCTTCAAACTAAAACATTTAGATTAGCATTATCCATTAAATAGTTTTACAAATATCTCTAAAAAATTCTATATAAGTATTATATGTAATTTTTTCACTAAAGGTATTATCCTAGAATAGTTATGTTTTTATACAGAGGATATCTGAGAATGTATAAGCCCTAACATACCTATTCCATTTTTATTTCTTCTTATACGATTTTAAAATATAATTTAACCAATAATATAAAATAACTTCAGTATCATTCATATGAAAATATTTTTATATTATATATTATGACCCTTAATCATATAATTTTCATTTATATTATAAATGAAAACGACACTCGTTCATTTGTTTGGATTAACATTTCTATGAAGTGACGTGTTTTTTCCATCCCCACGTCACAAAAATTCAAATGGTGATATATTTGACAAATATACATGAAATGCATGAATATATAATCATTATTTATAAATAATATATAATATATTTTTTAAATTTCCATCCACTGAAAATGATAACATCATTTGTGCGTACATGTGGACTTCCACCTCTATGAAATTATGTGACTTATTTTTCATTTATACAATTAATAGTTAGTAATATAAATGTATTTCATTAATAATATTATAATAATTTATTGATTTAATTTTTTAGAGGTGATAGAAAAATGACCCTTTTTACCATGATCAATCTACCAAAACATGATTTGGTGTTATGAACCTAACATCTTAACAATTTATGCTGTTAACATATCCGACTGTGTAAAAAAAACATGATCATAAATGACATAAATTGGATAATTAAATTGTAATCATAATTAAAATTTTTCTTATGAATAAAGATTACTATTATAATTTTATTATTCTTATGTTTGATATTGTTATTCTATAGATATTATGTAAGTAATGTTTTCCTTATTTAAAAACATGTTATAAAGGATTTTCATTTTATTCTATTTTTCTTCTGTATTCGAGTTCATTAAAAGATTTCAATAATGATCAAATTTATTGAAATAATTCATAACAATAATTTAATTTAATTAAAAAATTAGAACATGAGACGTTTTATTTATTCTGCAAATGTGGAACATTTACCAAAACTGATAAAGGAATCATTGTTTTAACATCTATTGTATGCACAGAATCTCATACAATCAGGAATTTTCATTTATTTGAATCATCCTTTATATAATTCAATAGTAATTTTTATTTATATAAATTTCCAAGATATTTTTTAAAATTTTCCAATATAAATCACTTTCATGAAAAAATATAATTGTCCCCTTATATATTAAACTAGAACGGGTTTCACTCGTTGGTTAAAAAATGTTTTTAAATGGATTTTCGGTTAAAATTTACAAGATAAAAATTATTTTTATAATTATTATGTGCATGATTATTATATATAACGAACATTTTAGCGAATATATCCTATATTATTGGTGATTTCAATATATCACATATGATGGGTGATCTTGATATAGATCTCTAATATATTGGGTACATTTCTAATTCTTTTCTGATAATATTTATGGATATCATCAGGGAGTTTTTACTTATAGATTTAACTAGGATGTGTTTATTTCATTCATGGTTGAACAAGTTTTATAGAAAATAACTCTACGATGAATACATTGGTTTCTATTATTTATATGTTTTAATGTTTTTCATTGTGAAAAAATGAACTTTCCTAGTAAATATGACTTATATTATACTCTCAACAAATAATATTGAATGGGTAAACATTATATGAGTTTAATTATTATCATTGTTTTGATAATATTAAATATATTATATCACTTATTGATATTTTTTCACATCACATGTTTTCAAATGTTTTCCTTTTTAAGGAACCCGGATCATTGTTTGAGGTATATTTTTACTTTTTCTGGAGTTTATGGGAAAAATAAAGTTTCTAGAAATTTTTGAACTACACGCCGTATACTTTCTAAGTACATGTCGTGTACTCTTTTCCCACTCAAAGTCATGTGCTGGCCGTGCCCGGGCCACAAACATGGTGTGTAGGGGTGA
Source organism: Viscum album (assembly GCA_963277665.1). Classification (NCBI taxonomy): domain Eukaryota; kingdom Viridiplantae; phylum Streptophyta; class Magnoliopsida; order Santalales; family Viscaceae; genus Viscum; species Viscum album. The sequence goes on from OY728145.1 coordinate 516,201,209, forward strand.
CGTGGAGGTCGATTTTGGTGGAGTACAGAAAGACCTAGTACACATCGTGTACTCTAAAAGTACACTCCGTGTACATTATTTTTATTTCATTAATCAGTCCGGGACCACGCCTAATGCTCATAAACATCTTCTTCTCTGCCTTTTTCCATCCAGAGTGTCCGAGGCGGCTGATTCTTCTCCAAGCCACTGATCCGTCACCGGTTGTCCAAATTGAACTCCATCGATTGTAGAAGAATCGCAGCAGTGAGTTCTTGGGTCTTCTTTAGCCTCGTTTCATGATTTCTTATCTAGTGTGAGTTATCTGAGGTTGAACGTTTTAGACATTTTTGTAGATCTACTCCATTCTATGTTGATTCACGGGCCAAGGTTCATGTATATCGATCCTCGAGGACAAGGTAGGTGGTTTGTTTCCCTACGTTGAAGTTCATTGAGTTTTGGTTGTAAATGTGCCGGATACCCATGTATCGGGTATCCTGGGATTAGGATTTTCATCATACTGTATATTTTCCCTAGATTTCTTGTCAGCTTATGATTAATTGTTGCTAATATATGATTGGTTGTATGATTGAGGATCACCCCACAGGTGTTTCTCCCCCTATTTGGCTATTTATAACTGTTTGGCACCGTTTTCCTGTGAGGCAAACCCTACTGCAATTGTTAGTTTACTTGTTATCAATGATTACATGTGGTTCCTACTATTTAAATTCTTTTAATGTATGGTAGCTATTTTCCAAGTAGTTGTTGGACTTACTTAGGGATGATGACAGCCTATTACACACGACTGGACTGCTCAGAGCTGTGAGAACCTGGTATGGGAGATCATAGAGGAAATAAATGATTAAGTTCTTCCCTAGAGGTTCTGTTGGGATTAGTTTCATACGCAAGACCTACGGGGATACGCCATTGTGCTTCCCAAGATTGTTCTTTGTTTACCCACGTATCGAGACCACAAAAGGAATTAGACGTAAGTGCTTCCTCAGAGAGTTAGTAGCTATCATTGCAAGCCCATAGGGGAATTAATGTGAGAGCTTCCTAGAGTGTCTGTGCCTTGTTTGATTACAGGACTATAGGGGTCTACTAGTTTGAGCCACCTAGAGAGTCAGTGTGAATTTTTATGGTTGGTTGTGACGAGTCCACCAGGCCAAATAACAAGCTTGGGTTTTCTACAGCTTGTGTTTAGTTAGTATTTTAGATACATGCTATGTTACTTTCTTACCTTGGAATAGAATACTTTTCTGGTTTTCTCTGGTTGTTAATTAAATTAATTTAAATGGTAATTGGTAGGATCATTTACTGGTGTACTCTTAGTCCATTACTGTACTTTTTTTCCTTTAATTTTGCTATTTTACTCACTGATAGTAAGGCACATTTCTTTTGGTGATTGCCTACTAGGATTAGTCTCACACCCTTTTTGGGTCCTGCTTTTCCGCCCAAACAGATTATATGGTTGCAGGTGTAAATAGGGATTGTGGTCCTTCTACCTCAAGTACTTGATTGCTAGTTGGAGCTGGAGAGCATGAGACCGAGATTTGGCTCGAGATGCTTCTAGAGTTTCTGTTTACATTTAGTAATTTGGTTTCAGTGGTATTTCAGCATGTTCATTTGTTTACTGCTTTCCATAGATACATGTACCATACTACATCATTATTATATCAGACATTGTTTCTAATTTAGTTCAGTTGTCGTAGGATGTTTACTGCTTCTGATTTTGATTATGTTTATTCTTCCACTGCATGCTTTACCAAATGAGGGCATAGATTCCCCACTGACTCACCAAGGCCCTCTCTACTAGTCGGTATCCTCTAGCATTTGGGAAAACGCGCTTGAGGTCATGTGGTGAACCGGGTATGGGGCACCAGTTATGTGGCTCCAGATTCGGGTCGTTACAAAGTGGTATCAGAGGAGTTTTCTTCTTTTCCATTACATTAATGTTTTGCGACAATATACAGGGATAGTATGAAATGGGTAGTTAGTACTTAACTGTACCCGGGACTAATTAACCCGTGTACATGGAAAATCTGTATTACCTCGTAATTACAATTTTCGGTTTTTGTAAGTGTTACAGTTTATAATATTTCACCGTTTAGTGATACACTTGTTTTGTGCTATTACAGTATATATTATTGTGGTTCAATTTTTTTGCAACCTGATGAGATAAGGGTGTTCCATCTCATGCTTCATGTAGGCACTCAGGAGAAATCACATGTCATGCATTCACCATTCCATCTAGGGTGCATTAGAATTTCATGCTGTTGTGATAGATGTCGTGATAAATTATTCTTGTTGTTGTGATATTTGTTGTGACGGACATACTTATTATGTTGTTTTAATTGATATATGCATTGTTATGATGCCAATCATTGATTCGTGGGGAGTATGGTCCCCCCCGGATTGGAATTTGGCACATAAATGTTGTTTTCAGTGTTTATGTAATTCGATGCAGTTTCTGAGATACTATGCGGATAAACCCAGAATACATGGACTGTAATTTATAAATACATGCCGTGTAGTTTTTTAACCGTGTTACTAACTATTTGAGCAGATACACGGGGTGTTAGAGAGTCTTCAGGGACACACGGTGCACCATAAGTACACGCTGTGTAGTAGTCAACCGTATACCCGGTCGTGTCACAAACAACACAGGTCGGGGAAACTCGTGAATTACACACTGTGTGTTATAAGAACATGCCGTGTAGGTTTCTTCTGGGTACCCGGCTGTGTCACGAACAACACGGGTCTATGTTATCCATCCAATTACACGCCGTGTTTGTTCGGAACACACTGTGTAGGGGTCATCCATGTAGTCTGCTATGTAACCGCTACACGGGTCGCCGAAACCTTTCTAGTACACGCCGTGTCTTTATTGAACATGCAGAGTAGTTTAGAATTAAGAGGACTGTGTGGGCTAGTCGTGTAAAGAGACTCAGGTAGGGGAGTGGAGTTCATGTACATGTAGTGTTTTGGGACAACATGCTATATAGTCTTGGATGTTACACGACCAGTGGTGGAAGAGTACACACCCATGTAAATGGCTTTAAAAAACATGCCGTGTAGTTTAAATAAATGCCGTGTAGTCTTGTTTTGAAAACTTATGTGTTTCTCTCTCCTATTCCCATTTGGTACTCTTGTGTTTCTATCCTTGTTAAGCCTAAATCTGAGGTGTTATTTTGACCTTTCAGGGCCATGGCACAAATACGTCCTCCCATTGCACGTTAGGAACCAGGCAGTGACCGTACACCTGATACGGTCGACAAGGGACTACCAGTAGTTCCATCGATCATTTCGGACATGGAACCTAAATTGATTCCAGACACTGGTTCCAATGCTTAGTTTAGAGAGGCTTTCATGAGGTTCATGGAGACCTTCAAGGGAGCTCAGCATCATGCCCCGTCACTGGCAGAGCTGACCCGAGTCTTCCAGTAGCAACATCCTCCCACTTTTACAGGGGATGGAGGACCTCAGGCTGTAGAGTCATGGATAGAAACCATGATTTCCATCTTCGAGCATCTGGAGACACCCCCAGATTGAAGGGTGAAGCTCGCAACATACATTCTATGAGATTCTTTCAAGAGATGGTGGGATGCGGTCTCACAGGCAGGGCGCCAACAGACTATGGCTTGGGACGAGTTCCAGTGTACGTTCTATGCTTACATCTATTTGGAGACACTGAGGGCCGACAGAGCCAGAGAGTTCATGAACCAGCAGCAGGGTACTCTTTTGGTTATGGAGTATTCATCTCATTTCACTATGTTACCGTTTCTAACTCCGGTTCTGGGAAATAACGAGCTGTTTTTGGAAAGGATGTTTGAGGAAGGACTCAAAACAGAGATCAGATCACAGGTGAACATCTTCCAGTTGACATCTATTACCCTAGTAGTCAACTAGGGTCTGATCACTGAATGTAATATGAGGGAGACTGGAGATATTGACCAGTGCAGTTCAACATCCAAGGCTGATTCATTTCATACTAACAGCAGGAAGCGCCATCGAGAGTTTACTCGAGGTGACTCGAGGAAACAATGTATTTCTTCTTGTATATGGGATCTTCCTTATGGAAACTGGGTGGTGTTCTATCAGTGTGGAAGGAGTAGGAATAAGAATACATAGTCCCTGAGAGATCCAGTGGAGTGCTGAGCTTGCATCAAGATGGGTCATCTGCAACGTTTTTGCAGGGTTCTTCTTCCAGCAGCTAGTGAAGGAGGATCTGTTTCTACTCCTTGTATAGGAGCAGGATTACCAGTCCTGTAGAAGACTAGGGTCCGGAGTTCTTCAGGTCGTTCAGGCAAGGGTAGAGGTCGCAGATGCGGTGGTGAGGCATAGGGAGGATCAACTCAGGGATATCAGGCTGCTACCTCGGGTCGCGGTACTGGCCAGACTTTTACAGTAGAGTATATTAATCAAGAGCAGGATCCTAGACCTTCCATATTTTGAGGTACAATCTTAGTAGCATCAGTTTTATCATATTCACTTTTCGATACCAGAGTTTCTCATATCATTATTTCTGTGCACACTGTAGAGAGCCTTAGACTTACTGTATTTACTTCTGAGGATACTTTGGAACTAGACAATCCTTTGGGATATAGAACTACTAGTGTGTGTCAGTGCAAGGAGTGCCCCCTTTAGGTTGGTGGGTGTCACTTCATGTGGGATATTTATGTCCTTGAGATAACGGGTTGTGATGTCATTCTTGGAATGGACTGGCTAGTTCCTTTTCAGGCCTTTGTTGATTGTTATCGCCGCAGGGTGAGTTTCAAGTCACCAAAGGGTGGGTTCTTTCTTCACAAGGGAGAATGGGATGTCCAGGCAAGCAGAGATGGACCAGAGCATCATGGGTTGGGAATTGTTACACCTCATATTTCTAGTTTATATCTAGATGATCAGGGAACTTCTCAGATGGACTTTCCACCGGTATTTGACTGTTTTCTGGATATCTTTCCAGAAGAATGTTTAGGGTATTCTCTAGAATGTGAGGTAGACTTCTCTACTGAACTTGTGCCAGGAGCGTCACCGGTATCTATGCCTTTTTTTAGGATGGCAATGCCTGCGTTTCAATAACCCAAGAAGCATTTGGAAGAGTTGTAGGAGAATGGTTTTTATCCGGCCCAATACTTCCCAATGGGGTTCGCCTGTGTTGTTTACGAAGAAGGAGGATGGTAAATTAGGGCTTTGTGTGGACTATCGGTAGCTGAACCAGTTGACAGTAAAGAACCGATATCCATTGCCGAGGATTGATGATATTTTTGATCAGCATCGAGGATCCGGGGTATTCTCGAAGATCAACTTGAGATCCAGCAATCATCAGTTGCGTGTCAGACCATCAGATACACCTCTAACAGATTTCTAAAGCAGGTATGGTTTTTACGAGTATCTAGTTATGTCGTTCAGTCTCACGGATGCACCGGAAGGTTTCATGGTGATGATGAAAAGAGTTTTCCATCCTTACTTGGACTCTTTCTTCATTGTATATGTGTACGATATCATGGTGTACTCTCACACTCAACACGACCATGCTACCCATCTTGAGATCATATTGAGTACACTGAAAGGGCATCAGTTATATGCTAAGCTCTCAAAATGTTCCACTTCTGGATAGAAGATATTCACTTCCTAGGACATGTCATCATGGAGACAAGTGTATCATTAGACCAAGAGAAGGTGAGAGCAGTAGTTACCTGGGAGTAGTTGAAGAATGTCTTTGAGGTACATAGTTTCTTGGGACTGCTTGGTTATTACAAGTGGTTTATACAGGACTTCTCACACATAGTAGTGACACTTACGGGCCTGACTAAGAAGGGTGTGATGTACGTTTGGTCAGAAGCTTGCGACTCAGCCTTCTAGGAGATGAAGGGGTGATTGACTTCATCACCGATTCTAGTTCTGCTTGAGCTGGCAAAGAGTTATACAATTTTCTTTGATGCATCTGGCATCGGGCATGGAGAAGTGCTTATGCAGGAATATCATGTTGTTGTGTATGGATCTCGACAGTTGAGGCCCCATGAGAAGAACTATCCTACGCATGACCTGGAGTTGGCTGCAGTTGTTCATGATTTGCATTGTTAGAATAAATATCTCATGGGAGAGAATTTTGTGGTATATACTTCCCACAAGAGCCTCAAGTATATCTTCATGCAGCGTGACTTGAATCTGAGACAGCGGAGGTGGGTAGCTTACCTATAGTCTTTCGACTTAGAGCTTGCTTATACGCCTAGGAAAGGAAATGTTGTGGCTAACGTACTGAGCAAGAGGACTCAATTGCAGGCAGTTCCGGAGGCCAGTAGCGAGTGGAAGATTATGGTTCTATTCTCTGAGATGCATTTGGAGGTGCACGATAGACAGGGGTAGATAGTTCTTTCTTCTGTAGATCTTACCTCTACTCTTTTAGATCGAGTTCGAATGAGGAAACTGTCAGACCCAGAAGGCCTAGTCTTATGGTAGGGTGTGTCAGATGGAGACCCTACTCCAAGGTGGGTAGTGGGGGATAATGAGGTGCTACATTTTCAAGCCCGCGTATGGGTTTCAACGGACATACGTGAGGAGCTGATGCGGGAGTTTAAGACTACAGATTGGGAAGTTCATCCTGGTGTCACCAAAATGTACAGAGACTTGCACCGTCAGTATTGGTGTCCATGTATAAAGATGGATGCCGGTGGTTTTGTTATACGGTGTTCCACCTGTCAGTAGGTGAAGGCAGAGAATCAGCGACCAGCGGGGATTTTACACCAGTTACCCATTCCTGAGTGGAAATGGAATGATGTTGAAATGGACTTCGGGACAGGTTTACCATGATCGCCTCAGGAAATAAGGTTGTTTGGGATGTAGTGGACAGGCTCACGAAGGTTTCACACTTTTGACGATCAAGGAGACCTTCAATGTTGATGAGTTGGGACGGTTGTACATCCGAGATATTGTATGTCTGGCTGGAGTTCCACACTACATTTTTTCAGACAGGGATGCACGTTTTACTTCACACTTCTGGCAGGGGATGAAGAGGGATTTCGGTACACAGGTACATTTGAGTACAGCATACCATCCCCAGACTGATGGCCAGTCCAAGTGTACAATCTAGATTCTTGAGGATATGCTCCGACCTTTCATTCTAGACATTGGCGATACTTGGGAGAAGCATATTCCTCTAGTGGAGTTCTCCTACAACAACAGCTTTTAGGCAACAGTTCAGATGGAACCTTATAAGGCTTTGTATGGTAGGCCATGCCGATCACCTTTATGCTGGCTAGAGGCAGGAGAGGTAGCTTTGATGGGACCTCGTCTTGTTCAGGAGACCTCATATTAGATAGAGTTGATTCGGAAGAGGATGGCTATAGCACTGTCTCAACAGAAGTCCTATTATGATCAGTGGAGATGACCTTTGGAGTTCATGGTCGGAGATCTGGTTTTCCTGCGTGTTACCCTGAGGTTGGTACATAAGATTATTACGAGGCAGGGGAAGCATTCACCGAGATACGTCGGGATGTTTGAGGTTCTGGATAGAGTCAAGCTGGTTTCTTACAGGTTGCAGTTACCTCAGAGGTACCAGGCTATACCCAACTTATTCCATGTTTCTCAGCTTCGATAGTATTTCTCAGACCCGTCTCATGGTTTTCAACCTGAGGAGGTTGAGCTGCAGTAAGATGCATCTTTCGAGGAGCATCCTATCAGGGTTGTCGATCGCAGTATGAATGTTCTTTGTGGCCGGTATGTTCCTCTAGTACAGGGGCTATGGAAGCACGAGCTAGTGCAAGACGAGACCTGGGAATGGGATGACGATGTACGATTGTAGTGGCCAGAGCTGTTTTGGGTTTCTTCTTCCATGCCTCATTAGTGAAATTCGAGGATGAATTTCTTTAAGGGGGGAAGTTTGTAAGAACCAGGATATTCGTTTGAGGTATTTGTTACCTTTTTTTGGAGTTTTTGGAAAAAATAATATTTCTGGAAATTTTTTAAGTACACGCCGTGTACTATTTTCCCGCTCAAAGACGTGTGTTGGCCATACCCGGGCCACACACATAGTGTGTAGGGTGGATGTGGAGGCCCATTTTGGAAGAGTACGGAAAGACCTAGTACACATCGGGTACTCTAAAATTACATGCCTTGTACTCTCTTTTTATTTAATTAATCGGACCGGGGTCACACCTAATGCTCATAAAAATCTTCTTCTCTGCCTTTTTCTGTCCAGAGCGTCCATGGAGGATGATTCTTTTCTGAGACACCGTTCCATCACCAGTTTTCCAAATTGCACTCCGTCGATTGCAGAAGAATCACAGCGGTGGGTTCTTGGTTCTTCTTTGGCCTTGTTTTTTGATTCCTTCTCTCGTGTGAGTTATCTGAGGTTGAACGTTTTAGACATTTTTGTATATCTACTCCGATATAGGCTTATTCAAAGGTGAAGGATCAAGTATATCGATCTTCAAGGATCAAGGTATGTGTTTTGTTGCCCTACTTTGATGTTCTTTGAGTTTTGGTTTCAAAAGTGTTGGATACCCAAGTATCGGGTATCCCAGGATTAGTATTTTGGTCCTATTGTTTATTTTCCAAAGATTTATTATTATTTTATGTTAAATTGTAGCTAATATTTGCTTGGTTTCTTGATTGAGGATCACCCCACATGTGTTTCTACCCCTTTTTGGCTGTTTATTGTCTTTTTGCACCGTTTTCCTATGAGGCAAACCCTACTACAATTGTTAGTTTACTTGTTATCGCAGATTTCATGTGTTTCTGGCTATTTAAATGATTTTTATGCATGGAATCTATTATCCATGTAGTTTTTGAACTTACATAGGGATGCTGACAGTCGATTACACACGACTGGATTGCTCAGTGCTGTGAGAACCTGGTGCGGGAGATGAAAGAAGGAATAGATGATTAAGTGCTTCCCTAGAGGGTATGTTGGATTTAGTTTCATACGCAGGACCTACTAGAATAGGACTTTGTGCTTCCCAATAGTGTTCTTGTTTTACCCACGCATCGAGGCCATTTGAGGAACTAGAGGTAAGTGATTCCTCATAGAGTCTGTAGCTATTGTTGCAAGACCATTGGGGAATTGTCGTGAGAGCATCCTAGAGTTTCTGTTCCTTGTTTGATTACTGAACTATAGGGGTCTACTAGTTTGAGCCACCCAGAGAGTCAGTGTTAATTTTGATGGTTGGTTGGGATGAGACAACCAGGATAAAGAACAAGCATGTGTTTTGTACTGCTTTTGTTTTTGTAGTCTTTTTAGATACCTTCCGTGTTACATTCTTACCTTGGAATAGAAAAAATAGCTGGTTTTCTCTGGTGGTTTAATTAAATGAATGTGAATGGAAATTAGTAGGATCATTTACTGGTGTACTCTTAGTCCATTACTACACATTTTAATTTACTTTTACTATATTACTCACTGATAGTAGGGCACAAATATTGTGGTGGTTGCCTACTAAGATTAGTCTCACACCCTTTTTGGGACCAGATTTTCGGCCCAAACAACTTATATGGTTTCAGGTGTAGATAGATATTGTGGTCCTTCTACCTAAGGTACTTGATTGCTGGTTGGAGCTGGAGAGAATGGGATCAGGCTTTGGCTCTCAATTTTGCTGGTATTGCTGTTTACGCTTTGTATTTTGGTTTTAGTTGTATTTCAGCACGTTGATTTGTTTACTGCTTTCCATAGATACATGTACCATACTGCATCATTATTATATCAGACATTATATCTACTTTAGTTCAGTTGTTGTAGGCTATTTACTACTTCTGCTATTGATTATGTTTATTCTTCTGCTGCATACTTTACCAAATGAGGGCCTCGTTTCCCCACTGACTCACCAAGGCCCTCGCTGCTAGTCGGCAGCCTCTAGCATTTTCGGAAATGCGCTGGAGGTCATGTGGAGAACCGGGTATGAGGCACCAGTTATGTGGCTCCGAATTCGGGTAATTACAACTTTGGGTTTAACGAAGGGTAAGAACAATAAATAACGTTGTTTAAATTCAAGATTATTTTTCATTAAAAGAAATCAAATTTAATATTATAATTTATTTATTTTATGAAAAATGGATATCTAGTGTTTGTCTCAACTTTGCAATTTTTGAATTTTTTATATGATAATTATGACACAATTACCTAAAACTCAAAAGTTGGAATGTATTTTTTTTATGTAAGAATGAAATGTGTAGTTTAAAAAATTATGATTATGTTATTTTTTACATTTGATTCATTATACTTTTTTCCTGAGTAATGGTATAAATTACACTATATGTTAAATTAATTATATTGTAATACCTTGGAGTGATTCAAATTTTTGGTTATTCTAAAATGATATACCATTTTAATATTAACATATTTATTGATATAATTATGATCTATTCATAATGGAATTCCATAGGGGGAAATGGAATATAAAGTAAGAAGGTATCGTGAGGAGAATATCCTTCCAAATCAGTAGTATGGAATGGTTGTAATTTAAGAAGAGAATTATTTTTTAGTGATGGATCTATTGAACTATCTTGTAAATAGTGATGTAAATCATGTTTAAAAGAAACTAAATTTACCATAGAGAAATGTGATGATAAATGATCATTTTATGAAAAATAATTCCATATATTTCAATGGAACCTCAGATCTAGTGATATCCGAAGGATAGGTCAATTCTATAAAATATTTATTTTAATTCATGGAATTAATATAATATAAAAATTAAATTCAAATCTTTTATCATTTTTATGGTGAATCTTATAAGTGGTGGTAATTTTTTAAGACTTCTACTGTGGGAGAAGAGTATGCTTCCATGAAATTTGATACATTTAGGAATATTTTATTGGATAAATACTTACATAAGTATTTTTAACCACAATAGAGATTTTTTTAATTGAAGAAAAATAAGAAGGATTCAATAGAGACGTATACATAAAATTTTACAATATTGGCCAATTATACACCTAATTGTATTCCAGACTATAATAGCAAAACAAATCTATTTTCCTCAATTTTAAACCAATTTTAAAAATATAATGAAACAAAATTGAATTTATATATTATGATATTTTTTCCATTGTGAAGATAATGTTGTGATTATTTTACTCACACTCATGTGAATATGATAACAACATTTATAAGTAGTGAATATGTAATGAAATATAAAAAAAGTAAACTATAAAATCTATAGGGATTCCAAAAATTTATTTTTTGTATGGAAAATAATATTTTGTTTATTGCATGACAAGATATGGTATATGCTACTAGAGTGGTCATCTTGGTCATAAGGTTCGCTATTACTATGAAAATATCCTAAACAATCAAATACTAGGGTAAAAATCATGAAAATTGTAATTGATTTTTATTTAAAATAGATGGGGATTTATTCGAATGTGTGTCCTACGATTTCTACACAGTGTTCAGGTCAATATGAGTGAAATATAAATATTTTTGGAAAATAATTTTCTAATACTATGGTTGAAGTTATTCCGTCTAATTAAATTGTGACAAGTATGATACATATTAATTTGAATTATATACATTCCCTCTTTGATTCAGGAACATCACATTCCTTTATCTGTGAGAAATTTTAATGTAAAATGTTAATATAACCAAATGAAGAAACGAATGGGTTTTTACTAAAAACACATGGTGGAAGTATTAAAACAACAATGAGTTATAATAGGATTCCAAATTATTATCAGTGTAATGGTTTATTAAGAAATTATTATCGAGCTATCCATATTAGTGTTCGATATAATTCTTTGTATGGATTAGTTTTTTAAAATTTTATCATAGATTAAAATGATATGAATGTTATTTTTAATGATTTCACCCATTAATAACATATATATAATATTATAAATTGATTAAAGAATTTAATGAATAATACATAATTCATGTTGTTAAAAATAAAGAAACTATTCTTATTAATGATGTCTTAGTAGTGATTAAATTTATTGATGTATTTATAAAAGTTTTACTTATTTGTATTCATGGTTAGGAGGTTGAGTTTACTATTGAATTTGTGTCATCATCTATTACAACATAAAATATTCCCAATAAAATAGATTAAATAGAAATTTTTAAATATAAAAAGTATATTAATGAGTTTCTAGAAAAAGGATTCATTCATTCTATATCCTCGACGTTAGGAGAACCTATTTTAATTATTAATAATAAATATGGCTCATTGATTTGTTTCATGGATTATCGATCCTTCAATAACATCACTCTTAATAAAAAAATAAATTTCCTCATATTGATAATTATTTTGATTTTCTTCATAGGGAACAACATTTTTTAATGATTGATATTTTTTGGGGTTCCATTAGCTTAAGATGACGAAGTCATAGATTCTATGGAAGGTGTTTTGGAATTGATATGGGAGTTATTAGTTATTGGTTATTCCCTTTGCATTATATATTTCACCAATAGTATGTATTAATTCCTATAAACAAATTTTTTATTAATATTTTAGTATTTTATTTCATGTTTATTGATAAAATTCTAGTATATTATAAAAGGCCTGACAATTAGAAATTAGACCTAATGTTTGTTTTTAATACCTAGAACGAAATTATGTTATTTGAAAAAAAAAACATAAAAGTCAATGTTTGCTGAAGAATATTTCATTCAATGGGTATATTTTTTCTTAATATGGGATAATTACTTGGCATGATAAAACTAATATTTTTAGAGGAATTTCCATAAAAACAAAATATCAAAAATATTTTTAGTTTTCCTTTATTAGAAATTTATTAGGTCAACTATTTTGTAATTATTTTTTCGAATATCTCTCACACTAATTATGTGAAATAAAAACAGATTAAAATTCATCAAGAAGAAAGAGTGTGATGATTGATTCTAGGAACTAAAACAATATTGGTGGATCTTCTAGTTTTGGAAAATCCATCACGAAATAGTTATTTTTTCATATATAATGATGCTTATTTAAATGGAGTTAATAGAGTTCAGATCTACATTGGTCAAGCAGTTTTTTGTTCTTTAGGTATAAAAAAACCCAGTAGTTATAATACACTACACATGATCTTGAAATACCCTCTATGATTTTTCATTTATAAATCTCGATAGATTAATTATATTTAGAAAACTATTATATATATAATGATCATAATTTGTTTTGGTATACCTTCAATTAGAAAGAGGTGAAACTTTGGAAAATAATCTGGATGGAATTAATAAAATATTATGATTATAGGAATTACTATGTTCTATAAAATAATTATTTAATTCTTTGAGTCAAAAATTTAATGAATCATTTACCATAAAATTTTTAGAGATCGATCATTTTTTAGAAGATTTAATGAATAATGGCCTATAAATTAGTCATAAAGGAACTCCTATTTAATTTCATGTTTTAATGAATTAACTATATTAAAATATAATTAATCAAGTATAAAAGGAATATTGTGATTAAAAAGTAATGGTGTAAATTGAATCAAAATTTAAATTATATGAATTAAACTTTGAAAAATAATATTTTTTTGAGTTGTACCAAAATGTTATGAGTTCCAATTTTCTCCCAATTGAAAAAATAAATATTTAGTGAAGCAAACATATTTTTTTCCATTCATCCATGAAATACAAATATGGGATTATTACATAAGAATTATTTCTATAGGGATGGAATTAAAAATTATATTGATTAGTTTATCATAATAATTTTGAATTTTAAATAGGTTAAAGAATAATTCCAACTAACAAAATATTTTTCATATACTTTTCTAATTATAGAGTGTAAATTAGAAATTCTATATCTTTATTTGATGGTGGTGTTGAAAAATCCATCACAAAATAATAATAATATTAGTGTTATTTTTAATAGATAGACTAAGGAGTCAAATTTTCTTCCTAATTGATATTTTGGGTCCTTATATTAGCTTTGTTGACTATATCTTAATGACATAGTCAGATTAAATGGAATTTATATATCCATTTTATTTGACCATGATCACATATTTATTTCTAATTTTTGGAAAATCATTCTATATGATGTTGGGTACTGAATTAAATTTCAAAAAAACAATTTGTCCTTAATATACTGGATAGTCAATGAGAGTGATTCAGACACCTAAATTCATACTTCTAATTTTTTCAATGGATTAATGGGTAATTTAGAATCAAAATAATTCAATATTTGAATTTTTATAATAATTGTTTTCATTGCATTGTGTAGATGGTACCTTTTTGAGGCACTGTGTAATAATTTTTTTCATTGCATTGTTTTTTATTTTTCACTAATAAGTTAATATGTGTCAAATTAATTTCTTATATTGTGACCAAATATAATATATTTTGAAGAGAATAGTTGATATAAGGAATAAATATCTTAAATTATTTATACACGGACTTGGTATTTCAAAAAAAACGTTGTTAAAAATGACATATTTTTTGAAATCATATTAGTGAAGGGGCATCATGGTAAAAAAATTCTTTGAAATAATCATGCCACCACTTTTCCAAATAGTGAATATAATTGAAATGAAATTCAAAAAATGGAAAAATATTCTGAATAAATAAGTTATAGAAAATAAATTACATTTCTAATTGAAATTCAGTAATTTTATATTATATAGTTATTTATAAAAATGAATTTTAATTATGTTTTCAACCAAAATAGAAATTTTTTTATTCTTACTAATTTTTTTCATCTATTATATGATTTATATTAATAAAAAAACAATATTTTATCGTATAAATAGGTCAATGTGAAATTATATTTCAAAATAATAATAGATAAATTATATATGATTGAAATTTTTTGTTTTTTCATCAAAATATTGTCTTTTATAAGAATATTTAAACATCATAATTTGGATAAAACTATTATTATATTTCATTAATTAAATTAATTATAAAGTCACGTTACCTTTTCAATTTTATTCTAAATTAACATAAATCTCCTTTAGTTGAAAATTTTCAAATTAATTACATAGTAATAAAACGTATTCCTTATTTTTGTATAAGATAATTTCTGTTCTTAAAAACGTTTTTCTAAAAACTATTCTCCTTTTTGTTTTTAATTTTAAATTGTAAATTTATATCATTAAAATCTAGAAATATAATCTTGAAAAATTAATTCCAAATGTATAATAAGTATTTTTTGATTTTTTTTATTGATCCCTTTAACTTTTTCTCATTATTAATAGTAAACGTAGTTATAAATTTTCACCATGGTTAGTGTAAAAAAAGTTTTACAGTGTTCAAATTATGTGATAATGCCTAAATATCTCTTTAATGTCTGTTTCTATTTTATTATGAAATTAAGGTTTGACTATAAACATCTATATTTTGAAAATGATTCATCTTATTTCATTGATACTTTGATAATGAACTTAATATTTTTTTAAATTAAATAATAACTTTAAAATGGAAATCTATATTAATATCCATATTTTTTTAATTCCATAAGAATGAAATTATTTATCTTATGTTATAAACGGTTACTTTTTAGATCAATTATTTTTTCCATGTAAATTAGTTTTTTTACTAATATTGGAATGATTATTTTTTGTTCTTTCGCAACACTAACATAGTGAATGGACAATTAATAGAAACATTTTGAAACTAATTTTTAAAAACATTAAATTTAAAAAAAATTGTTTGAATTATTATGTTCCATGAATATTTTTGGTAAATATAACATATTTATTATGTGTTGAAATTTTATATTATATTTCCACTAATATCATGATTTCAATAATTTAAAACTGTATGAATTTCCCCAAAAATTAATTTTATGGTATATTATATTAAATTATATTTTATATTATGATTTATATTTCATAAAAATAATATAATTGTCCATGATAATTGGATGTGGTAAAAAAATCATCTATTTTATACTTCTTGGCCACTTATTTAACTATATAATCATTAAGGACACTTATAGGGTAAAAACTTTGATATCATAATAATCATTAAATTGGATAATTGATGGTTAAAATTTAGATAAGGATAAACAACACCAGAACATGTAAAAATATTTTTGGATGTTATTATTTAGAATTATAATTATCATATATCTAAAATATATGATTTTTGACACTTTAACATGAAAATTAACTTATATTAATTAAATACATTAGGCAATTTCAAGGACGAATCTCTATTAACTTATAAATGAGTGCCACTTATCCTTTATTCTAAAACCTTTTGAGAAATCTATTTTAGGAAATATGTTCAAAAATATCACCCCAAAATGAATCCCCATATCTTGTTGTTCCTATTCACATAAAAGACCACCCCCGTTGGGATAATGGTGTAATCCAAAGAGGATGTCAGGGGAGAAGGTATAACACCAAACTGAATAGTTTCATATTTATTTCATCTTTTATCCTCACTAAATATTCTTTAATCATGATTAAATAGTTGAATAATTATCTTCTGTGTACGAAAATATTATTTTGATTATGGTATAACCATTTTGATCTCCTTTTACATCTTAATAGAAATGAAATCATTGATTATCTATACATGTGGATAACCACCATCATGAAGTGATGTGTATAATTTTTCATAACCACATCACATGGATAATTTTACGATTGATTTAAATAATATATATTATTAAAGATATTTTTATTATTATATAAATATATGATATCTGAAAATATTATACATTTCCAACCATTGAAAAATGATAACATTTTTCATGAGTATATTAGGATTACCACCCCCACAAAGTGTTGAGATTAATATTTCATGTTAACATTTTAGAAAATTTTATAAAACTTTATTAAATATATAAATATTATACTTATTTCATGGTTGATATTTTGGAGCCTATGGAAAAATGAACTCTTTTATCATAGTGAAACTACTGAAGATATTTCTTGATTATGAAATAAATAGCCTTAAAATATCTTTCGAAATCATAACAAAAAAGTAACTCAATAGAACATCATAAATTATGTATAAAACGTTAAATTAATGAAGATATAATTTTTTTTATAATTTTATAATGAAAATAAAATTTCATTATTCAGGTGTTAAAGGTTATATAATGCTAGATTGTTTTTTCGGTATTGGATTTTTCATTAAAATATTTTTTTTAAAAACAAAATTTTGAATATTATATATTTTTTTATCCATGTTTATTCAAATATTTTATGTATTTTATTATTGAAAAATTCCATTATCAATAAAATGTGTCACTCATTATAGTGAATAAAATGTATCATTTTTATTATTTTCAAAATGATTTACTTTTACCAAATGTTTAAAAGGAATCATTGTGTTATCTTTTCCAGCAAGTTCATAATTTTTTTTTAAGAAATTTTAATTTATTTAAATACTCCATTATAAAAATAAACTACAATTTTCAAATAAAATATGTTAAATGATATATTTGGTATTCTTCCATATACAATAATTTAAAATAATGGGTTGTTTCGTTATATTTCTAGCCAAAAATTAAAAAGGGATTTCCTTGTAGGTTCAAAAGATTTTTTCAAGGTAGTAATGATAAAATAAACAAATAAATAAAAACTAATGATTTGGTACATTATCATTTTATATAGTGGATGGTAATCCATATAGCGAATATATTATGGTTGATCTTGATACACCGTATATGACTAGTGATCCTGATATAACTAATATAATGTGTTGGATATATATAGGTATCCAACGAATTTAGTGATGATCCCAACCTTCGAATCCCAAAACATTGATTTAATTGGGGATTAATCTCTAATAGTTTTATACTAGAACTATTTATTTTTTAAATGAGTGAAAATGAGTTAGGAATATTTTGTTCTAAGATGAGTATAAGTTTTCCTATTTTTATGATACAAGTTTCAAATATTGTAATGGGTAAAACTCTTTAATCCTTATTCATATGATTTAATTTATAATATTGAGAAATAATATTGAAAAGGAATACATTTTAGGGGTTTTAAAGATTATAAATATAATTACGGTTTTGGTTCAATTATATTCCATACTGAAACTTTTGTACTCTTACAATGTTTCAATGGTCTGTCATAGTGTCTAAGGATGAATAAAAACAAAATAAATGTTATTTTAGATGCCATTAATATATTAAATGGAAAGAAAATAATTTTAAATTAAAAATTATTAACTTTTTAGGAAAATGGATATGGAGTCGAACAGTCCAATTTTTAATGGTTGGGTTTGTTAGGTATACTTTTTTACCCAAATCAAAAAAAAAATAAATCCAAAAGGCTTTCAAAATGTAGTAAAGTGAATTCTAGTATAAAAATGATGAATATATAACATTTTAATTATTGGTATATTTCACATATGATTTTTTATCATCATTCCATTTTTTAATTAAGGATACATAAAACGAAATTACAGAACTAAAAAAATATTGAGGAATTATATTGAGTCTTTTGATGATTAAGATGGAATGATATGGTTTAATAAATGATTTTTGGTCCAATAAATACTAGATTTTGAGAATGATCTACATGATGTAGATCATATATCATCGTTTTCAATTCATTCTTGATGTATGAAGATGATTATATTTTGGAAATTGTAATTCTAGTGGGAAAACATGAAAATAAATATTGAGAATATATAACATGACGCATTGTATGTTTCCATGTGCTGGTTGGTACACATTATTAAAAGGGGTGTTTTTAAAATTACACATATTTAAAATTAAATTGTAAGTAGCCTCTTTAGATTTCATCATATGAATACCGAAAACATATAAAATCCATAATCCTATTCGGGTTGTAGTCAATTTCATAAAACATTAATCGAATTTAATTTTAATCATAGAATATATTTTTTATCTATCATCCTTAGAGGATATAAATTTAGGTTGTGGTAAGGTAGAATGGAGAAAAACATCATGTTGTGTCTGTTTGGTATGTGATATTTAATAGGAATTATGGAAAAATATTTTGAGATCATTGAATACAGAGTTAAACATTTGAATTATATAACTTACATAGATATGTTACGAATCCTATAGGAAAATAAAAACATAAAATTATATATTTATAGAATATTCCACTACATATAATGCTGGTTGAGGTCAATATCAATCATTGGCCTTGTTTTGATACATTATATCTGTCACTCAAGCATTTAAATATATCTTTATGATGGAAAATATGGTTGAAAGAGAATTATTATTATTTGTAAAGATTATATAGGATACTAAAATAAATTGGGATCTAATATAGCTATGTAAAAGGAAGATAACATTAGATATATTCAAAAGCACATCTATATAGCTCTAATTTGATATATACTTTATGCTTACAATTGTTAGTGATATCATGGGTTCATATTTGATGATACAGTATTCCTATGAATATAAATTTAGAATATAGTTGAAATATTTATAAATTATAAAATCATTATTCTTATATATATTGGTCACATTTATATTCTTGGTCATATTATAATAGTCCATAATCACATGGTTCTTCAACTGAATATCTCTCATGTAAATAATTTACTCTACGTGAATTCCCTATTTTTCATGTCATAGTGAATAAATAAGTGAAAATAAATTATCATAATATATTATTTAGTAATTTGTAAAATTAATTAATTTGTTAACGATTTTTTAGATTTTAAATTAAACATTTAAAGCCAGAATGATATATTCATTCAAATATATTTGATTCCCTGTAATTTTATTTTATCATAAAAAATAAAATTTATTACAATATTAAAATTATTATAATTATATAGTTTGATTAAATATTAAATATAATGTTTTAACATTCGTCTAATGATTTTAACAATCCAAATAATATGAATAAAATAAGTTTATGTTCTAAAACTCAATTTTAAAAAATGGTTTTGTTGAATTTTTCAATCATAGATTAAAATGAATTCCTAAAACTCATAGAAATTAAATAATCTAGAATTAATTATATATATATATAATTATAATAATTAATTTAATTTAATAGGGTGGTAAAATTATTGATCCTAAGGATGAGTAAAAAAGTAATAAATGTTACCACTATTTGGGTTAAAATGAGATTAGCATATGTTAAACTAAGAGATTATGATATAAATATAACTAAAAATAGTAAAAATATTATGGGATTAAGATATTTGAAATTTATTTATCCATGTTTTTAATTCTTGTACATTTGGTGACACATGATAAAGAATGTGACTATATATAATATATTTTTATGTAATTTTATGTGTGTTTATACCATCATTTCTAAAAGGGCATATTGTCTCCTTTGTTATAATCAATGTTGGGTCCATCTACAAAAAAAAACCTACCCATAAATAATCATATATTCTTTAAAATTATTATAGATCGTTGTTTCTTACACAAATACAATCATAAGATGAGTTTTGATTTATGTCAATAGAGGACTCGGAAAGAATATGTAATATTATCACTCGATTGTTTAAAAGTTCATTTATGCATCTACTTCTCCAAAATAAATAGAATAAATATTAACATAATCACTATAGTATTATAAATATATTAATATTTTATATTTCTTTTGAGGTGAAAAATATCCCCCAAAATTCCAACAAATCAATAATGAAATTATCAATCGTGCATACGTGTATACAACCACCTCCATGTAAATATATGATTAATATTCCAACATGATCATTCATGGTTGGTTATTATGGTCAATTTAATATTTATATATGATCTTTATGAATTATTTATTCTTATATAATTTTAAAATTTTATCTATCTACTTACCTTTACATAAATTGAAAAATTATAATGTTTCCCATGGGAATGTGCATAATGTCACCTCCATGAAAGGACGAGGAACATTATTCCATTATATTTTTAATTGACAATTATAAGTATAATTTAATAAATATTTATAAAATTTATGATTTAATAATGATTATATAATGTTGATTTATTATATACATTTATTTCATTCTATCCAGTGAAATGTGAAAACATCAGTCTTATATGCATGTGGTATACCACCTCCCCAAAGTGATGTAATTAATTTCCCATCACCTATTTATATGAACCATTATAAAATAACATATATTGAATAAATAAAATAATTATGTCAATATTAAAATTTTATATATGATCACACCATCACCATGGTGTAAGAACCAGAACCATCAAGCTAAAACATACATGAAAACAACTTGTTTTCATTAAAATATTAATTTTAATGATGAAATTTTCAATAAAAGGGTATTTTTAATTTATAATGTTTTGATATATATTATTTTATATATATAAAATTTTCCCTTAATTATTATATATTAATTAAACTGGTTGAAATTCCTCAAATACCAACAAAAATATCCCAGTGGTTTGAAAAAACTATTTTTAAATGTGACATAACCAACTGTTAGAGTAATAATTTTCTATGAGCAGTTTTTGGGCTAGCAAGAAGGACCACAACACATTCCCTGAACCAAAGGAAAGTGAATGGGGAGAAAGAGCGCATGATTTTACATTGATTGGTTCCGCATTTCACCCCAGGTACCTCTTCCAATTTGATTGTTTACTTCATAGTGCTCACCTAGTAACTATAGAGTCGTAGCTTGACCATCTGGTAGGATTAAGGGGACCGACCATTAATCAAAACCATTGAAACCCTTAGTATATGCCAATATGAGGTTTATTTTCCCAATGGTTTGAGAAAACCATTTGGATAGGCATATAATTCCCAATAGTTTTATAAATCCCTTTTTGACAGGATTGATCTGGAATATGTATCATAATGTTTTGTGGAAAACATTAGGATATCCCATAAATTCCAACAGTTATTAAAAACCATTTGGATAAAAAAATAGTCAATCCACCATCCTCCATCCAGAACCAATCATTGTTTGAGATATCTCCCTCTTGTGAAATATACTTGCTAATAAAACATCCTCCAAAACTGATCTATCCAGGCTACCAACCCTACTTTCTATGTGTACTTCCTCTAGAACCCAACTCTATTATTTTTCCCTAAATGAGATTTCTCCAGACAGCGAACCATACTTCTTATCTGAAGATATATCTTTGATTCAAGTAATTTTTGTTCTCCCACATTTAATTTGTACTTTTTTACTAAGTTCTATCTTCTTTATCCATTTATTTTAGCTTTTTTCATTCTATTTCGAAAAAATATTCATTGTTTTACCCACTATGTGTTATTATTCCCTATTTAATAAAATCCATATATCATTTTAGGTTGTGGTTTTGTTTGGTTTCATCTGTGACTTATCATTATAGAATAATTGTGATTGATATTGAAGACGTTAATATTATCATGAGTTATTTTATCCTTAGTTTATTTTAAATTTAAGGTTTATCGACATGATTTCATTGGTTTGACATTAGTATAGCATTAGATCTTTTTACCATAAGAGTAATGAAAAGATACTCATGAAATATGAATCTACCATTAAATATTATCTTTAAAATATCACACTCTATCATTAATATTATTATACAATCACAATAATTTGTTCATAGAGAACTACTATGGGATGTTTAATACTATGTTACATGTAATGTACTACTAAGTGATATTGCATGTTATGTTTTAATGTCAGCATAAATCATAAGTATTCCAGGATTTTGATAGATGGGGTTCATGGATATTTTTATGAAATATTAAAATGCTATTAATTTAGACTAATTTTCATAAATGTTATAGTGAAGTTTCTCAATGGTGATTTGATAATTTTTTAAAATATCATATCTATTTATTTATTTTAACTATGATTATATTCAATTTAATTTCAAGTGAATATCATCAATGGTTATAGTTCTATCATGGAGTTATTTCTTGATCCCATTGACCCATCTTTTGTAGTAACAATTATTATTTAAATTATATATAGAACACGTAGTCATGTGATATAGATAAAAATAAAATTAGGTTAATACTTTTTTCATTAAATATTTGATTATAGTGATAAATATTTTTAGATGTTCTACTTCTTGATGAATCCTTTTTTGAAGAAGATTCATTTACTAATAGTTGTTGAGTCAACTATGTGCTAAATATGATCTCTATTTCTATATCTCATATATTTTAGTATATGTTTTATCTACTTATAATTTTATCTTCATTAAAGTACTGAACAGTTTTACTTATTTGTGATGCCTCAAATTAAAGGATTTAATGTCCCAACAAAATCCATGTTCTACATATTTACTACATCGCTATGTTGTGATATCCCTAGTGCAGAACCCATGTTAGTTGGTACCACTAAGAGGGGGTGAATTAGTGGTACACATTTTATGATATATTTTTAATTCAACTTATTGTATTGGTTAATTTTAGGATCCTATCAATATTAAATCTACTCATCCTCATCTCAAAGGAAACATAAAAAGAGAAATCCCAATGAAAAAGTTTTTAAATTATTCGAAATAAAATTCCTAATCCTTTACATGATTGTTAAGCCACCCCAATTGGGATTCTCCACTATAAATACATGTGCCTATACTAAGGACCTCTCAATCCTATAAGAATAGATACCCACTATTCTCCTACTCATGTGTGCCAATAATGAACATATCTTCCCACTAACAAAAAAAAAGTATTATTAAAATAAAATAATATCTCCAAAACATCCAAGTTTTATCTACACCACTTGATTTACATATCCTAGCATGGACACGCTCAACATGATGAAACCCAATACACCCATTGAGTCCATTATTAGACTACTAATACGGAACTCTCCAAAGGATTTTTTTATCTTGTACACTCTTGTTTCTGTGTATTATTGTTCATCTGGCCTATTGTTCTCCCCACAATAGAATTTAGTTCGTAACGTCCAATTCTAATGATATGAAAAATATTGCATACAAATTTCCCATGAAGTACTAGAGCCATGTCTTATAGACATCCCTAAAGGGGATTCAAGATTTACCACACCTGATCACACCTGAGAACATTTTGTAATTTTCATATTATATTATTACTCATGAATCCCAATCCAATTTGATTATACACCCACAATCCAAATATTAATCCCATATTCCCCTACATTCCTCAAAATTCCCAACCAATTCCTAAAACATTGAAGAAATATCCAAAATGATGAATATGATGTGGTTTTCAAATCACTACATCGATTTATATATAAAATGACATGTTAGGCCTCATATAGAAAATTTTCTCAAAATGCAAATTTTTCATAATCTTGTAACCTAAAGTACTCATCCACAATTCATTTACTCACAAGGTCAACTCCCAATATTATACACAATCCCATTAAATCATATACCAAAATTACAATGAAATTCCATATTCACAGCCTCAACCATCCCAAACTAACTGTAAGGATCTTTAATTCCATGAGAACTAACACACCTCCATCCTGATCATGCTCAAATCAGCTCAATTTATCTCGAGACTAAAGATGATGCTTGGATTCAACCCAATACCATATCAAAATTTATACCTATAATATAATATTGAATCTGTGTGTATTCAGGTCCCTTTCCTCACTAAACCCAAAATTCCACAATGACCATCTATCCAGAAGTTTCATTTACCCAGACCCTTTCGACATGAGGGTCGTGTTTCTCATGACTGACATAATGAGTACCATAATTGGAGAATCCCTATCATAACTCTATCAAACCAAATTCATTATCATCACATCCCATGTCTCATCCATCACCAAATATCATGGTGGCATTTTTACAAGGACGCTTATTCCCTTGCACTAATAAAAAACTAATTTATCACTTGTTCTTGACCCATGGGAACGTCATACCTGACATCATCTGAAAAACAAACCATCATGTGGGTCACCATCCTCCAATACCTATTGGTTTACTCCCCTCCATATTGATTATGTCATACCACTCATCAAGAACCACATCACTGGTTCCATCCCTAAAACTTGTGTGTCAGTCCTCCGGAGTTACCATCAGTTACATATCAATACCCAACCATGATAAATTTCCAAGATCGACTCTTCTACCACACACTAATCCAATTCCAATGCCCCAAATAACAAATAGGAATACTTCCCCTTTATGTTAATGAAATGGGAAACTATTCTTACCAATGATTCTAATTATCATCAATCCTATACACACACATAGTCATCAGTGATTTCGATTTCAACAATTTCTATGAATGAAAATGTGATCCGCCTAAATCTCCTTAAAGCATAATGGGTGTATGATCATGTACATCATGGTTGTAAGCCTAACTCACACTCACATATGTCACCCAAGACCAAACTGGGAACATATTCCATATCCATTAACCACAACACATGACACATCACACATGATAATCCAAGAGGTCCATTAATTAACATCTTTAAAACCAAGCACATCACATATTTCATGCTAACTACATAATTTTCCACCCTCTGAAACCACTCTAAATCATGATCATCCACCACAACTCCAACACATGAATCAATGAATTTATTTACAGTAGGATCGTACACCATAACAATTATTCCCTTCAAAGATAGTCTCAACTAACACCTCTATCACACATGGTTCTTTTCCCCAGAAAGCCCAAGGTACCCATCATGCCATTTCTCAAACCCCACTAAGGGTATCCACATCCTCTAGACAGATCATTCCTCATATAGGCACATTTCATATCCACACATTTTATATATAATCAATCCCAATGAATCACCTTGTTTCAACCACATAACCATAAGTACCTCCCATGAATCAGTCTCAATGAAAAAACATGCCTATGATTTCCATCCTTAAGGCACTAATTGTCGACATGACCCATATTCTGGGTCAACCATGTATATCACTAGTCACTGAATCACTTGGAAGCCTAAGTTGCATTTTAAGGGTCTCTAGGCCTCTTATCTAGTCCTAGGAATTTAGGTCAAGCCTCATGTAAGGATGCAGCTCATGAGATGTCATCCACTGTCCCATCTCGAACTAACCTTGAAATATAGCATGACCAACAAAAAATTCATGGGTCACATATAAATAACATCCATAAATCCTAAAAGGAAATGTGTGAATGGAACATATGAGTATCCTATGTTACTTACTTATCAACATAACACTTTGTTTTCTGAGATTTATTTCCACACAAAAGTGAAAGATTAATTGGATAATTTAAAATTATATAAGGTATATATTTAAAAATTATTCATCAAAAACAGTTGATCTAATACTGATTTTCATCAAAAACTCAATACACTATTAACCCTATATGTTTCATTATAAATTCGAGTTGTGGATATGTGACATGTATATTTATATGTTACTTATCTTATTCTTTAAAAGGGTTTACTTCATGTACCCCTTGTTCCTTTTATTTATATATTTTTTACAGGGAAAACTAAAATAGAGGATGGTTGAATCATGTACATCGTATTGTCTAGTTATTTCATCTAAAACCTGATCCATGTTTTGGTTTATTTTATTTTTTAAAAATAAATGTGCTTAGTAGTGGGTAACTATAATGTGGAAAGGACTGTGTGCTACATTGGAAATAATCCAATTTTATAATTATATTATGTGTCATTTTGTTTTCTCTTAAAAGGTCTCAAATTTAATTTGATACAATAATATAATTTATAATTATGTATTTCAACATATACCTACACATTTTGTCAGTTATGGTTTTATACAATTTGAACAATTCTCATTTACATAAAAAAAATATTGAACTTAATTATTATTGAATTTCTTTCACAAAATGACTAATTAAATTTTTTTACATAATAGAAATAATTTGGATGTGTGTAACTGATTGGATCTCAAGAAATTTTCAATGTATTCTTTAGAGATTTTTATATTTCTCATTTGACAATTATTCAGGTAGTGGTCACATACACTTCCCATGTTATAATTATGTTGGAAGACCATTGTTTATCCATTAATATATTATCTACCATATAACCAAATATGGGTTTCAAACAAACTATCATGTGTTATGTCCCAATGAGAATAAAAGGGAATTTAAAAAATGATGATGTTCCAAATGAGAGGACTAGATTGTGGATTTTGTAATACGATCGATTTCCATTTAATCTTTATCATTAAAAAGAATGGATTTTGACTGAAGAAGATATATATACGGGCACACATGATGTGTCCAATGTTAATTATGATGTCTAAAGACTAAAAAAATTGAATTATGCTGCGACAGCTGCAGTGTATCAGCAATAAGGTAAAATTAATAAATTGGAATTTTTAATTTGATTATTTCATGGGAAAACCATGTATGTGATTTATAATATTCCCATTGATTACATTTTTACCATCATGATGGACTTACTTCTAGATGATATAGATATTCCCTCAACCTACTATATGGAATGGATGTATGTTGAATAATTTAGATTTTCAAAAAAAAATCATGCTTTCCCAAAATATTGCAGCTTATTATGGGAGGGAACTATTCAAAGAAATGATTGTATCAAATTTGGAACATCCTGATGGTAGCCAACATCTCATAGAACACTATCTTATGTTCCATAAAATATAATTTGGAACTTTTCAATGATCATTAGATTCCATTATCTTTTCATTCCTGATGAAATATGATTAAAAATGTGATAGAATGATTCTAAGAGAAATAATAATAATGAGGAGTGGTTCTCCCTACATATGGATTTTCAAGTAGATATTTGATGCTAAATAACCTGATTTTTTAGATGTTGTGTGTAATGTGGGGTTGGTTCTTTAATGTGATGGTTTTAATCAATGTGGTAGGATTCTTACTTTGCACATCACTTGGCCAGTTTTCATACCCATATATAACCTTCCCTCATGGTTGTGTATGGAAAAAACTTTCACATTCATGATTATACATAAATCTGTCCCTTTAGATACTTGAATTGATATAGATGAATACATGAAACCATTAATAATAGTGTTGAATCTTTTTTTATGTGATTTTTCACACAAATGATGCATGTTTGAAAGAAATATTTCCAATGCATGCTTCACTTATGTGGATGATCAATGATTTTCATTCTTATGAAATGATATCTAGATGGATCACGAATGAAACACTATCATGTCATGTTTTTATGAAAAATACTCGATCCAAAAGACTGAAATATCATTGTAGTTTTAGTTTTATGGTACATTGATAATTCATGACAATGAATGATCCATATAGAAATAATCATCAAATATTTGAAAATATCATAAAGACCGACTATCCACCTATGCATATATATAAAATGGTCTTCTTAATGAATTGAATGAATTTATTTTTTCATTCAGGACGGTTCAAATGAAATCTAGGAAGAAAACAAATGTTTCTAATGATACTTGTTAAAATTGGAATAAGATGATTATATTCTTTGAGTTTCCATTTTGGGGAACCAATTTTTTACATCATTGCTTATACATAATGCCCATTGAGAATAATATATGTGAAACGTTTCATTTAATTATTCTAAATGTCAAGGGAAATTCAAAATATGATTTATGATATTGGAGTGACTTGGTTGATTGGGGCATTATCATCATGTGTGTATCAGTGAAACTAAATTGAAAGTTCCATATTTATATTATCTGATGAAACCTATAGAAGAAAATAAATTTATTTAAGTACTATAAACTACTAATTTTCATGATTGATATTCAAGAAATTTATAAAAATGGGTCAACATAAGCGAGTTGAAGCTAAAATCATTGAGGATTTGTGATAATCATGTCCTTCTGTATGAATTTATTCTGATAGAAATTCATCATCATTTTTTCAATAATGTTAGGGTGTCAGTTATTTTTTTGTTCCATTTGGTTAGATATATTTATTCTAAGTTGTTTTCCAAGTATTTATTAACAAATGATTCCTGTGAAACCATTAATGTTGGATGAGTTAGAAAAAACATTTATACCTTCATTTTTCAAAAGCGTGTTTCTTTTGACTCTCCATCGTTTGACCAAAATACTTTTTAGAATACCTGTTTCTTTTGGTTGGATGTATAAAACTAAAATAATTATCTACAAATTGAAATATTATGTCTAGAACATGAATCATCCCAATGGTTTTGTCGTGAATGGTTCCATGCCTCAAGAATGTATGGATTTATTCTCAATATATTTTTCTTGTCATACTATGAGACTAAATAGACCAATGAGAAATAAATAATTATAGTATGATAAAATTTATCCCAAATTTTCATCACTTCCTTAAAGAGGATAAATTTCCATATCATATAAATTGATGACATTATGGCTTGAAAAGCGAGTGATGGCACATCACATAGTGTTATTCAATTGTGATTTGTTTGATGGCTGCATCAATTAATTAAATTGATCTTTTATATAAAACCTCTCCTCTTGTAATTTTACTTATCTGTTAAACTATTTCTATTTTTATATATAGGTAACATAATGAAATGGTAAATAGAAAACATCATTCTTTATCCTTAAGATGGAGAGACACATTTCATAGAGAATAATTTTCTACTTTGCTGAAATAGAAGGTTGAAATATTTCTGTAATAAACAAAATAAATATTTAATTAAATTTATAATTTTTTTATATTTCTGGTATCAATATTTTCTATAGACTCTCTTTCTATGGAAATAAGAGATTAGTATTTTGGTCCTAATATCATGGTTCGTTAATGTAAATCAATTGTGATCAATGGGTATAGATTTATTATCACTAAATGGGAAATAAACATGTGAACACAACATGATGGTGATATGATAAATGTTATAATAGTCTATTATTCCAGTGCAGTGGATATTAGATATTGTTTTGAAAATGATGCATATTATGGAGTTATTGATAAAATAATGATATTGAATTATTATTCTCATGGTCGATTCCGAATAATGACATGCCTATGTATTTATTTGATGACGAGGCCGGGTTCCAATATTAATGATGGTGGATATATATTAATTAACATGAATCATAATCTTTCTACAAATTAATCAAATATATTTGCATCAATAAACAAATAAGTTTTTATGTCAAAGTTCATCTTCGACCTTAATTTTGTGTTAATATTGAATAAATTACAATAATTGTTTTGAGGATGGAGATGATTGAATTGAAACCATTCCATCTTCCATTGGAACCAATGCATTTATTACTTTTGTTAAATCCAATAGATCAATTATCAGAGGTCATTTTGAAACTGAAGATGCCGTGGGAATTATATAGAATCATCCATCCATGTTATAAATTTATTTGGTTTAGCGCGACATGGGTTGTTATGGATGGCACTATTAAAATCGATTTAATATTGATTATGTATATGTTGTATCCATCTTGAACTATATTCAATCAAACGAAACCAACATTTCCTAGACAGTGATCATTTCAATGCTTTATTGACCATGTATAAAATTATTAAAACTCTAAGACCCCCTATAACATTTCAATGCTCTATTGACCATTGATACATGACCCCAGAACCCATTAATCCTCTTATCCCATCTCCTATATTTTGTTGTTTTGGATACACATTAGTTATCCTTTTCTAATTACTTCTATTTTTATTTCTCAAATATAGTAAATGAATCATATTGAAGTGATGTGAAGAAAAAGGATGACAGACAACAATCGTCCAATGGTTGAGAAGGGAGTTACTCTACTAGTGCCCATTGTGAGTATTTTATTTCAAATATATATGTTTAAATATAATATAATGTCATGTGAATATTTATTTATAAACATTTATTGTAGGATCCACCACTAAGGTGATAGTTATTGGATGAGCATCCTAGTAGGGGTCGCATTACTCATGCCGGTGGTATGAGGGATGTTTGTACATGAGATAGGAAATCTAGTTGGCATACCTAAAGAGACCCTACCCCTCCCATTGATGTAACATATACCCCACATTCCAATCCCATATTTTACTTAAGGAAACACAATGATATTTAGGCATCCCATTTTTTCAACACCCTTCACATCGGAGACTCCTCACCCGACATTACCATATCCGATTGTGATTCTCAATCTTTATCCATATCATGTATTTTGTTAGCCATCAATTCCATCTAATTTTACATCTACTTCCTTATCTCATAGTGTCTATATTTCATCTTATTTAACTCCTACCCCACCATAGTCTACTCTAGCAGAGCATACACAAGGACCCACTCCACCTATATAGGGTGTTCCTTTAGTTTATATGGATCTAATAATGCCCATTGTTCAGACTATTGCAAGTATAATTATAGGACCATAAAATTTTTTAATAACATTATTTATTTTCATTATAACATGTATTTATATAATATTTTTATGAACTCGGCTTTTGAGGCTATGAGACTTTGAAATTTTCTTAATGTTATTCCAGAGCAATGTGTTCAGACAGCGTGCAATTCAGATCCCTGGTGTGGATGGAATTATATTTTAATTGTGTTAAAACTAGATATGCCAAATAAGAATAATAACTCCAAAACAGTTGCTCCGATGGGAACATTGATGGAACTGTTGAGTCCGAAGCGTGCCTTTTAACCTAGGTGGGGTGTAACTTTCGCGGGCGCAACCCTTCTTTGGAAAACTCCACCAGGTGCGTTTTTGTAATTTAGCAGCCTCAGGCATAAACATTAAAATCTTGAAAAGAGGCTTGGATTAAAATTCGGAGACTTCTGTTGCACTCAAAATGTGGAGTTTACTCTAGGGACAGCTTAACCCCGACCCCGTCAAAAGTTCGCGAACGGGCTGACTGGTGGGGGTTTAAGACTTAATAAATTTTAATTTTGTTTCTCTACTTAAATACTTCTCCCCCCACTTCATTAACCCTAACCATTATCTGGAGGATGCTCTCCCAGCAAGAATCTACCTCCCTTCAAGATCCTCTCCTCCACCTCTCCAAGGCGGCGTGGCGGTCCAACAGATTACTTGTGAAGCGACAGGCTACGCCCTGTGAGGTAGGATCATGCATTTTCATTTTAAATTCCCAAAACAGTTTTTAGCTTAAATTGTACCATTGAAATGATGATAATTATTCTAGATAATCCCACAGATGCGTAGGGCTCAATCTGATCTTTCCAACGCTCTTATCGGATAGAAAATCTGAGACACATACCATCCGGGGTGGCCCCAGGAAGTTTTCCGGCCAAATGTCTTGGTTTTTGGTGGTTCAAGGGTGGTCCGAAAGGCGACAGTGGCGGCGCGGGCTTCCCATGCGGTGGATTGGACGTCTTACTCGGTGGAGGAATGTTAGGTATTTGGCGGTTGGCGTAGGTGGTCCGGGATGGCAACCCGATGTGAGGTGGCGCAGTGCAGGCCGAAGGTGGTGCAGAGGTGCACTGCAGGAGGAGGGGCCACTGGTGCCATCCCGTCACGGTTGGAGGAGGACGTAGAGGTTAGCACCTCGTGGTGTGCCGTATACAAGGACACGTGTTCAGCGGGTCCTGCTGACACAACGCGGGTGAAGACCGACCCTTTGTTCAGTTTGATTTGAAGAACTAGACATGTGGCTGGGCCGTGGGCCGACGGTCTAGATCGGGCCGACCAGTGTGAACAGTCCCGGTTGGTCCCCTGGTGGTTAAGGGACCAGAACACCTAAACAGCACGTCTTTTTGATGCATATTCTACAATTGTGGGTTCTCCTGTTCGAGACAGACTTTGATGATTTATTTCATGGGTTTTGGGTTCTGTTCCCGGAGACGGGTGACCTGAAATGATTTAATTTATTAATATGAAATTGTTATTAAAGCTTGCGATGGACATGCCTCGCAAACCGGACATCCGATCAATGAACTGTTATTGGCAGCATGATACTAGTTCTCTTGCCGACTTTTTGAGATTCTCCTTGAGTACTCGAGCTAAAGTCAATGTGTGGGCCCCACAGGGCCCGTTTGCACGTTTGGCGGTGAAATGTCACTTTCTCACCATACATCCATTCAGGGCGTATGAATAGTTTTTTGTCATATTTTTCTAAGACCATCACTATGGAAAAATTCGCCCAACCTTTTTTGGGACCGAGGTGTGGGCCCCCTGAGACGTCGTATGGGCATAAATCGGTGTTGAGCAACTTTTTCGTTAGGTGTATGTTTCAAGAAAGTCAATAGTCTATCTCGTGTGTTTTTTTGTGAGGATTACAATGGTGTAATCCATTTGGGCTTTCATCTCAGATTTCTATATCTCATTAAATGTGGAAACATGAAAGGTCATTGGTCAGAGGTCCCTTTCACACACTCCAAACCAACGCATGGTAGCGATGTTAGTGACACCCAGAGATGGTGCAGGCAGTACATCGTTATCAGACCGATTCTAGGTTTACCCTCCAGTGGGGCTGGGCAGTGGGTTACCCAACAGTGTATCATGGTTTACCCTTCAGTGAGGCTGGGTAGTGGGTTACCCGTTGACATTAGGGTTTACCCTCCAGCGGGTCTAGGCAGTGGGTTACCCATTGACTTTAGGGTTTACCCTCCAGTGGGGTTGGGCAGTGGGTTACCAGAGGACCTCTTAGGGTTTACCCTCTAGCTAGGCTGGGCAGTGGGTTACCTAACAACTTCTTTCTGACTCATCCCCTTTCTATGAGGCTAGT
Organism: Viscum album; assembly: GCA_963277665.1. Taxonomy (NCBI): domain Eukaryota; kingdom Viridiplantae; phylum Streptophyta; class Magnoliopsida; order Santalales; family Viscaceae; genus Viscum; species Viscum album. The sequence goes on from OY728145.1 coordinate 516,234,566, forward strand.
CAGAGACTTTTCTCCCTGATTACCAGAGCGGGACCCTTGGTTTTACGGTTCATCGATGAGACAACTTTTATGTGTGGAACATTTGGGCAGTAGTGATGGATATCATTATAAATGTTGGCATCTTTTCCTAGACTGAGCATAGAGATGGAGATCCCCTTACGCACTCGTTCGCGTATCTTGTTGAGCATATATATATATATACACCCTATTTTTCCCATTCCATGGGTTAAGTTACTTTCCTTATAAGAGGGGTGAAGATGCGCAGGGTATACCTTGTGCATTCTGTGTCTAGCACCTCTTGGTCGGACGTGTCTACTTCCTTCCTTTTGTTGGGGTGACCTGCACACACTCTCTATTGTACCCTTACACTGTTCATTAATCTGTCTATTAATCAACATTTAGTACCTCCTTTTTCGCCCCCTCGATTTTTCAGGGCATCCTACTGAGTATCTTTATACTCTCCCCTGCTTGGGCTTTGCCCACACTTGGTTTTCCCTTGTAGATGACGGACAGGTCGATCGAAACTATGGAGGACAGTAGAGGACACATGAGGTTGGGCTGCGTTTAGTGGTCGTTGTAAAAATTTCATGTGTTAGACTCACCTGCTATTTACATTCGTTTACCTATTGTTGGGTTTTGGCACCTTTAGGACTGGGTGAGTATTTTTCCCTTTTTTGTTTAGTTTTCTTGTAATTAATTTTCAGCACTTTACTTGTTCTATTTTTATAAGTCGATGAATTACTATGGTAGGGTTATTGTTGTTTGTCCTTTGGTTTTCTTTTTTACTCTGCACTTCTGCATCGAGTGGGTTGTGTGTGTGTGTGTATAGGTACTTAGGAGAAGGCCTCCCTGAGATCGTTATGCCTTCAGTGATTGTTTCCAGCCACTGGCCTATGGAGGAGGGCCTGGGGTAGATGCGACTCGAGACCAGTTGAGTTAGGTCATTACAAAGTGGTATCAAAGGTGGTTCGTTCCTTGTGGTGTTGGTCGGACGTCCCTAAGAAGGAATTGGTTGGGTTTTAGGGACATAATGTCGAGGTGTCTCGAGAGTGGCTCTTAGGTCCGGGAGTCCAGTGATGGTACATGCGACCAATATATCCCTTCACCAGGACCCTGATAACCCGCTTGTCGACTCAGCACTCTAAGACAGTTGTTGGATGGAATTTCGAACATGCATCTGGTAGGATTGAGTCTTTGACTGTCCTTTTTGAGTCAACTCCCTTTTTTTTATTGTTATATATATATTCTCATCTAATCACTGTAATCCCTGATAATTTTCAGGATGCCCCCATGATAGCATCCAGCTTGGTTACCCTCTCCAGTTCATGATGAGAACCTGGAGAGTGACGAGGCATCAGTTCAGCGACACTCACATGATCCCCTTCAGCCTGGTGCTTTAGCAGCAGCCCCTCTAGTTGGAGAGCGACAGTTAGTACCGTCAGAACAGGTCGAGGTTGAGCGCAGGCTGAGTGCGCTTCGAGACTTCTAGTGTCAGTGCCTGTGGAAGTTCCATGGGGACATGGATCCCCATGCAGTGGATGACCGGCTTTTCAGGCTAGTACAGACAACCGCGGACCATATGGTAGCCCTAGGTACCAGACCTTTCCTCAGGATAGTCGGGTGTTGGTGTGGGTTGTTTATGTAGACCCACGACGAGTCGTATCTCACACGAGATAGCTTCCATGAGCTCTTCCAGGAGGAGTACTCCCCCTATTGTTTACGCTCCGTTCAGATTTTGGAGCATCTGGAGCTGAAGTAGGGGGGATGAACGTGGCGTAGTACTTGGCCCAATTAGCTGATCTGACATGCTACTTGCAGGATATGGTCCGTGATAATTACTTTCGAGCACAGAAGTTTGAGCAGGGTCTTCGCAGGGAGATAGGTGCTACTGTATTACCCCTATGGATCCCTACTTATTCCAGGGTGCTAGAGCGGGCACTCATGATAGAGAACTTCTTGGATGAGGGATGCCAGCTGATGGGGCCTAGTGGTGGCTGCTTCAGAGCATAGTCTTTGGTAGTAGGAAAGAAGAAGAGAGCAGAGCCTCAGTCGAGGAGATCCATCCATGTGAAAACACAGAGGTAGGTTCGTACACCACAGTGGCGCAATAGAGCACTGGGGTAGTCAAGAGATATCTGGTTCTATGCGTGTGATGAACGAGGTCACCTAGCATGAGACTGCCCGACCAGGCGTACCGAGAAGTCGTGGCAGTCAGTAGGTGCACCACATCTAAAAAGGTAGCGCCATGACCAGGGATCTCCCAGGTGAGGACTGGGCGGTCCTCAGGAAGATGGCGCAGGCATAGCGGCTGGGCTCGGAGGTGGTCGATGGCGTTTCATGGTCCTTCCAACGCCACTACTGGGCAGCACATGCCAGGCTTAGGGAGCTGGTGGTAGAGGCTACGGGCAACTTCATGCTATGGGTGTTCGTGACCCCTATGCACATGAGATGTTCTGAGGTACGCTTTGTGATTACTATATGATTGATTCAGTACCAGTAGACACAGGCGCCGAGTACTCTTTTATATCACTACTTTTGATACGGGAGTTGGAGCATCCAGTAGAGGTGGTGACACCTGCGGTTAGCCTTGAGGTTCCTACAGGATGTGCCTCATTGGTGACATTTATCTGCAGAAAGTGTGAACAATCATTCGTAGGATAGAGTTTTATGTGGGACCTACTCATCATTACAATGTAACCTTATGAAATCATCTTGGGCATGGATTGTCTTTCCATGGTTCAAGCCAATATTGAATTTCAGCGAAGACTAGTCAGATGGGTCCACTCTGATGGGATGTGGTTCACCGTCCTTGGTGAACGAGACCTCATGGAAGAGCAGACGAGGACTCTAAGCTGGAGACCATGTCCTTTTTCTCACCAGTTGGCGGTCATGGATCTCATAGTAGCAGACGGTACATGCACTTTGATCCCTACTATTGTAGAGGACTACATGGACATCTTTCCCAAGGATGTCCCGGGACAACCTTCGAGTTGAGAGATGGAGTTATGCATTGACTTGCAGCCGGGGACTACCCCGATATCATGTGCAGCATAACAGATGGCACCCACAGAGCCTCGAGAGCTACGACATCAGTTGGAGGACCTTCGTGAGAAGGGATTCATCAGACCCAGTGCGTCCCCCTGGGCAGCTCCGATTTTTTTTGTGAAAAATGAAGATTGGTGTCTACGGCTTTTGTGGATTCTCATTGCCTAAATGAGAACACTATAAAGAAAATGTACCCATTGCCAAGGATTGATGTCCTCTTTGACCAGTTTATAGGTTTTAAGTGGTTTTCCAAGATTTATCGTTGATCTGTCTACCAGTAGTTGCAGGTTCATGAGGCTGACATCCCGAAGATAGATTTCCGTTGTCATTATGGGCATTATGAGTTTCTGGTGATGCCATTTCACATGATGAATTCCCTCGCCATTTTCATGGCTTTGAGGAACTAGATCATCCAACCGTAATTGGACTAGTTTGTGGTTGTCTTTATTGATGAAATACTCATCTACTCTGTGATAGAGTAGGAGCACGCAGAGCATTTGAGGATAGTCCTATACTTACTCCGGGAGCACCAGATGTATCAGAAGCTCTCGAAGTGTCATTTTTTGATTCATGTGGTTCACATTCTATGGAATGTCATTACAGAGCATGGATTGGATGTAGATCCTACCATGATAGAAGCAATTATTTCTTGGGAGCTACCCAATAATGCTTTAGTGGTGCAAAGCTTCCTTGGTTTGGTAGGGTACTACAGGAGGTTCATGGAAGATTTCTCCAGGTTTGTTGCCCCTTTGACCACATTAACACAGAAGGGATGATCATTCACCCGGACTGATAAGTTCTATAAGACCTTGGAGGAGTTGCGATAGTGGCTTACTAGTGCTCCGGTGTTGAGGTTTTCGAAGAGGATGTTGAGTTCGTCGAGTACTACAACACTTAAGGAGGTGGGATCAGGTGCATGCTAATGCAACAACGGATAGTGATTTCATATGGGTCGAGGAAGTTGAGGCCCCATGAGTAGAATTATGCGACACATGATTTGGAGCTAGCAGTGGTGGTCTTCGCCTTGATGTTATTGAGACACTACATTATTGGTGAGAGTTTTGTGGTCTACTCAGACCCCTAGAGCCTCAAGTACATCTTCACTCAGAGGGATATGTATATGAGGCAGAGGATCGGGCTGGAGTTTCTATTGGACTTTGATTTCGATATAGTCTACACTCCAGGGAAGGGAAACATAGTAGAAGATGCCCTTAGCAGGAAGTCCCAGGATCGTCTAGTATGGGTAGCTTCAGTTTAGTTGGCTTCTCTAGATCTGACCTTGGTGGAGCAAAAGGGTACGACTTTTCTACAATCAATGGTGGTGACTCCTTCGCTCCTTGAGCATGTTTGTGAGTCACAGCTAGGGGATGTCGACAGCAAGGTACAGCGTGAGCAGATATCCATAGGCAATGCACCTGATGGGTATTGTGATGGAGGGAATCAATAGATCATGTTCCAAGGGAGAGTTGTAGTACCAGTGGAAATGTGGGAGGAGGTGATGCGATAATTCCAAAATTCTCACTTGGTTGTACATCCTGGTGTGGGGACGATGTGCAGAGACCTTTAGCGGCAGTTTTGGTGGTCGGGCTTGAAGTGGAGTGTAACTAAGATCATTTCTCTATGTCTTAAATGTCAGTAGGTGAAAGCATAGCATCAGGTTCCAGCAGGGTTTTTATAGCCCCTTGAGATCCCGGAGTGGAAGTGGGATGGAATACCTATGGACTTTATCACAAGGCATCCACGTAAAATGAAGGGCCACGATTTCATTTGGGTGATAGTGGACCGACTCACGAAGTCGGCACACTTCCTTGACATCAGAGAGTAGAGTTTGGCAGAGTCTAAGGAAGTTGTATGTTCGGGAGATTTTCTTCCTTCATGGAGTACCCTCAAAGATTGCCTCTGACCGTGATGTGTGGTTTACATCGTGATTATGGTGATGCCTTCAGGAGGAATTTGGGACTCAGCTATGTTTGAGTATATCTTTTCACTACCAGACCGACGGACAAATAGAGTGCACTATCCCAGTGTTAGAGGATATGCTCAGGGCTTGCGAGTTACACATTGGCATAACCTGTGGGGATTATCTGCCATGGTGGACATCATATATAACAACAGTTACCATGCTATAATCGAGATGGAACCTTTTGAGGCCCTCTATGAGAGACCATGCAGGTCACCGTTGTGCTGGACGGAGGTTGGGGAGACCTCCCTAGTGGGCCCAGAGTTGGTGTGGATGACGTTGAAGAAGGTGATTGTCATTCGTGAGAGAATGAGGATGGCTCAGAGTAGACAGAAGTCCTACACAGACCGTCGTCGCAAACCTTTGGAGTTTGAGCATGGGGACCATGTGTTTTTGAGAGTCTCCCTGTGGTGTGGAACATGGAGGGTCGGCCAAGGAGGAAATCCATCCCTGAGATTCATTGGCCCCTTTGAGATCAAGCACAGGGTTGGTGAGGTTTCCTACCATATTTCTCTACCCCCAAAGATGAAGAGGGTTCACAATTACATCCACGTGTCGCAACTGAGGAAATACCTGCACGACCCCATACACATCATTGACTTTGAAGAGCAGGACATCGAGGATGGAGACACCATTGCGGAGCACCTGGGGGAGATTGAGGACCGGCAGGAGGGGACAATATGTGGACTGAGTTTCCTTTCGTTAGAGTGTCGTGGAAGCACGAGAGGGTAAATAAGAGCACCTGGGAAGAGGAGAGCCAGATGCGAGCTCAGTTTCCCGAGTTGTTTTTGTAGTTTTTTTTTCTAGGGATGAATAACATGAAAGAGGGAATGATGTATGAACATGGTTTTTGAGCCTATGAGACTTTGGAATTTTCTGGATGTTATTCCAAAGAAGGGCGTTTATATGGCATGTAATTCTGAGCCCTAGTGTGGCCTTCATTAAATTTTAAGTGTTCACACTAGAAACTCCCAATAAACAGAATAACTCCTAAAAGGTTTCTCAGATGGGAAAACTGAGGGCATTGTTGAGTCCAAAGTGTGCCATTTACCCTATGTGGGGTGTAACATTCGTGGGCGCGACCCTTCTCTAGAAAACGCCACTAGGGGTGTTTTTGTAATTTAGAATCCCCGGGTGTGAACTTTAAAACTCTAGAATGGAGGCTCGGATTAAAATTTTGAGATTGCTGTTGCGCTCAGAATGTAGATTATACCCTCGGTCCAGCTTAACCCCGACCCCATCGAATGTTCGACCATAGGCTTACTGGTGGGGGATTGAGACTTAATTAATTTTAATTATGTTTTTCTACTTAAACACTTCTTACCACCTATCATTCACCCTTAGAATTATCTAGCGGAAGAACTCCCAACAAGAATCCACCTCCCTTCAATCTCCTCTCCTCCACCTCTCCAAGGCGTAAAAGTGGTCCGACAGATTACTTGTGAAGCGACATGCTATGTCCTGTGAGGTAGGATCATGCATTTTCATTTTAAATTCCCCAACCCTTGTTTGATCTTAAATTTTAGTGTCAAAATGCTGATAATTTGTCGACCAAAGCACATAGATGTGTAGGGCTCGATCAGATCTTTCCAATGCTCTTCTCAGATAAAAAATCCGAGACCTGGGGTGTCTAGGATAGCCCTAGGATGTTTTCGGGCCAAATGTTTTGGTTTCTAGTGATTCCAAGGTGTTCTGTAAGGTGACGGCGAGGGGCGGGCTTCCAAGGCAGCGGCGTGATGGGCGTCCCAGGCGGCGGCACGGTGGGTCATCGGCGGTTGGTGGAGTCCGTCATGGATGGCGGCCCGGCGTGAGGTGGCATGGTGCACGCCGAAGGGGGCATGGTGGTGCACTGCATAAGGCGAGGGCACAGGTGTCATCCCGTCATGTTAGGAGGAGGGCGTTGAGGTCAGTGCCTCGGGGTGGGTTGCGGACAAGGACCTGCGTTCGCCGGGTCCTACTGGCGTGACGCAGAAGAAGACTGGTCCATTGGCCGGTCTGCATTGAAGAACTGGACCAGAGAAGTCCGGTGTTGCCAGGGCGGGCCGTAGCCCGCGGGCTGCAGTGAGTCAGGCCAGACCCGCGGCTGGGCCACAGGCCGATGGTCTAGACTAGGCTGGCCGGTGTGAACCGGCCATATTGGGGCCACTTGTGTTCAAGGGACCCTAACTCCAAAAGAAATGTTCGTTTGATGCGCCGTCAACGGCTGTGGGTTCATCACTTCGAGATGGAATTTTTAAGATTGTATTAAGGCTTTTTGGGTTCCTTGCCAAATGAAAGGTGACTCGAAACGCTTTAATTTAATAATATTAAATTATTATTAATGATTGCGATGAATGTACCTCACGAACCGGACGTCCGATCGATGCACCGTTAGCGGAAGCATGATCCTAGTTCTCATGTGGATTTTTTGAGATACGCCTTTGAGTATTTTAGCTGAAGTCCTGATGTGGGCTCCACAGGTCCCGGTTTGCACGTTTTATAGTGAAATGTTACTTTCTCAGCAGAAGTCCACCTGGGGCACATGAATAGTCATTTTGCCATGTTTTTTTGAGAGCATCGTGATGGTGCTGTTCGGCCGACCTTTTTTGGGACTGAGGTGTGGGCCCGATGAGACGATGTATGGGAATAAAGTGGTGTTGAACATCTTTTTTGTCAGTAGTCCATTTCAGGCCACTCAATAGTCTATCTCACATGTTTTTTCACGAGGATTGTGATTTTATAATCTATTCGGGCATGCAGAACCTCATTAGAGACCTCATTAAATGTGGAAACATGAAAGGGAATTGGTTGGAGGTCCATTTGATTCACTCTGAACCAACTCACGCTAGCAATGTTAGTGGCACCCATAGATAGTGCAAAGAGTGCGGTGTTATTAGACTAGTTCCGGGTTTACCCCCCAGCAGGGCTGGGTAGTGGGTTACCAACAAGAATATCAGGGTTTACCCTCCAGTGAGGTTGGGCAGTGGGTTACCCGTTGACCTTTGGATTTACCCTCCAGTGGGTCTCGGGTGTGGGTTACCTATTGAAATTAGGGTTTATCCTCCAGTGGGGTTGGGCAATGGGTTACTCGACAACCTCTTAGGGTTTACCCTACAGCTTGGCTGGGAAGTGGGTTACTTGATGACTCCATTCAGACTAATCTCTTTTCTATGAGGCTAGTCAGTGGATTTCCTCTATCACTACCGAAGGGGGACCCTTGGTTGTATGGTTCAGCGATGAGACATATTCGATGTCTAGAACATTTTGGAATTAGTGATGGATATCCTTAGAATTGTTGGCGACTTTTCATGGGCTGAGATTTGAGATGGAGATCCCCTTATGCACTCATTTGAGTTTCCTATTGAGCATATAAATATATTTATACACCATATTTTTGTTCCCATTCCTTTGGTTCAGTTACTTTCCTTCTAGGAGGGGTCAAGACACACAGGGTATGCCACGTGTTTTTCATTTCTAGCTCCTCTTGTTCAGACGTGTCTACTTCCTTCCTTCTATTGGGTTGAGCTGCACACTCTCTCTATTGTACCGTTACACTGTTCATTGTTCTGTTTACTGCTCACTGTTTATTACCTCCTTTGTTGCTTCCTTGAGATTTTGGTGCATCCTACTAAGTATCATTATACTCACCCATGCTTGGGCTTTTCCCACACTTGGTGTGCCCTAGCAGATGACAGACAGGTTGATCGAGACTTTGGAGGAGCATAGAGGACACATGAGCATGGGCTGCTTTCAGTGGTCATAGTAGGAATTTCAGGTGTGAGACTCACCAGCTGTTTAATTTCGTTTACCTGTTGTCGGGTTGTGGAACCTTTCGGTCTGGGCACGTTTTTCCCCTTTTCTGTTTATTTATCATTTTTTGTACTTTTCATCACTTTAATTGTTCGATTTTTAGAAGTTGTTCCATGACTATGGTTGGGTTATAGTTGCTTGTCCTTTAGTTTTATTTTTACTCTACACTTTTGCATCGAGTGGGTTGTGTGTGTGTGTACATGTACTTAGGCAAAGGCCTCCCTGAGATCCTTATGAGTTCATCACTTTTCAACATCCCCTGGCCTATGAAGGCGGGCCAGGGGTTGTTGCGGTTCGAGATCGGTAGGGTCAGGTCGTGACAATATTTGTTTCTCTTTCAAAACAGATGTATCTACTATTATGAGGATGAGGCAGGGGTGTAAATTCATGCGTGTAGTGTCTTACCACCACACAAAGATTTTATAAGACTAAAATTAAGACTATCAAAATATTGAAATAATAGGGTAGCAATGTGAGTGTTTTTTCGTGATGCCTACGAAATACTCTGACATCATTCTTGTCAGCCCACTCTCATACTGAGAGATTCCAAATGAAGTCAATGATCATTCATTTGCACAGATATTGGTAAAAAAATATTTTTTATTTAAGGTAATATATTATATTTTTAATTATATGAATTAATATTTTTGTGTAAGTATAATTTTAATTTCTTCGTTGGTGAGGGTGTACAGCCAACATATCTAAAAAAGATAGGTGAGAATTGAAGATCATATAAGTATTAGTTGTGTATTTTCTAGTCTGCTAGAGTTGGAACATATTTATTAATAGTACCTATTATGGATGATTTTCTGATAGACTAGTATCAGAAAATGATTACTCATTGGTTGACTATCATGTTTAAGGTATTAATAACAATAGAGGTATTTCAATTAAAATTTTCTTGTTTTGAATAAATAATATCTTTTTAATTTTATATTTTTATTTTTGAATCATATGAATAAAATATTGATTCTAAAAAATAAATCCACACATTGTAACGTACTATGATATCAGATCATTTTAGGAAGCATGTATGATAGTTGTTTATAATTTCTTTAGGAATTTCAATTTCTATTATTACCTCCATGATTTATTTGATTTTTAAAAATTTCAAACAATTTTAGTTATGAAATTCATAATTAGTAACCAATTTTAATTATGGTTTCCAAAATTCAATGTCATTTAAGAGAAATGTATTAAATATTGAATGACATGTACCTCATGATATTTTTTTTCTTGAGTAGAAGTAATGAATATGGCAGTGCAGTTAACGAACTGACACAACAGCAGATTCTATGTTTTAATTGATAATATCAAATTTTCATCTATATTTTTGTGACTTAATAATATATATATTTGTAATAGGATTCTTTAGAGGACCTTGATTCCCATGAACCTAACAATGTTTTTCCAAATGATTACTTACATTAGGTTTTTGGACATGAGAACCCTAGTAGAGTATGCTGGTGACCAAGTAAGATTATAGTCCTAATGCGGTATTTTACTTATTTAGGTACTGGTTTTAGTGCCACTAAGTTCGAACATCTTAAGGAAAGGGTATAAAAGGATAAAAAGGGTGACATCTGTGGAATAATGGTATGCTAGTGAAAACAATGATTTGATGAAACTGATGAATGTTTAATGTCCAACACTTCCAACTGAGGTTGTCACATCTTGTGATGAATATATGTCATCAATGCATTCAATATATAGTACACTAGGTGGATGTTTTAGGGGTGGTCGATATGATGTCATTACGTATATGATGAAGGTGAGGAAGAGGCTGATGATGAGGATGATGCCAATGATGAGGGAGAGGAGGAGGCTGAGGCGAAGGATATGGGTAAGTTGTGCGAGGAGGAGGATGAAGAGGATGACAGTGATGAGGTCGGGGATGAGGGTGTGGATAATTATGGGGAAGGGATGATGACGAGTATGTGTATAATGATGAAGGTGATGATAGTGATGGTGATGATGGAGAGATTGATCTATTATATTTTTGACATATATAATTGAAATTTGATGTTGGATTATTTTTTTGTGACTTAATATAAGTGTGATTAAGTAGGTCACATTATCTATATTTCTCTATAATAAAACATGACTTGATATGGAGGTATCGATTATATGAATTCTCATTTTACATGGTATCAAAATATTCCACAAATATCCTTCTACATACACTAAAAATCAAGGATGAAGAACTTGAGGTTATTCATTTTCATTATACCAATTATTAGCCTTCCTTATCTGATTCATTTTATTTTGATGCTTTACATTATGGGACACCATTTTTTATCTAGTATCATTCCCAGATCATGTTGTACATGATACCTTGGGTAAATTTATTTGATTCCAAAAATATTTTTCTTTGCTGATACATTTTGAATCTAAATAATTTTGGTTGCATGGATACATCATTGTATAATGTTTCATGATCCTAGAAGGTGTTTTTGTGGTCATTCAGAAGTAATCTAGAGAGGCTATGAGTGATTTTGAGTGAAATTTGTAATTTTCCAGATTCATTTACGAATTTCCATTACATAATAATTTCATGTAAACAAAAATATCAGATCACTAGATCTAGTCATTTATAACATAATAGTTTCTATTTAAAACATACCTACATCTATCACACCCCGGCTCCCGAGTACCCGGAGCCAGCGCCATATAAAGGATCGAGTTCACTTCGGGCTCTGATAAACCCGCTATGTTTGAAATGTTTCTTCTGTTAAAAGAGGACACCTGAAAATTTTATTTCAAAAACATAGGTTGAGCATGTGAATGCCTGGGTAGGGGTTTTAAAATAACATTCTATAACAAAAAATATATTTTGAGAACATTCATTAAAAAATTCCATAAAACATTTATCTTTAAGAAAATATATAACACATGTAACATATTATAAAAGTGATCACTTAAAAACATTCTAACAGAATTCTAAGGATGCATGATTCAAATACAGGCATGCTCATTTGGATTAATATGTAAAAGACATTCTAAACATGTATGACTTATGCATATGAAAGCACAAATTAAACAGCTAAGTGTAATGAATAATCCAAGTGGCATGTAAATGTAATAACTTCAATTTCATACATTGAATACTAAATCAATGAGTTGTAAACTTATGTCATTACATAAGATTTTACATTTCGGATACTCATAAGTAATGGATCATAACCATGGATATTCAACTTGTCTAAAATCCATTTGGTTAATTAGTATTCATACCCATAACGAGGGAATGTATAATTCCAGAAATTAATTTATGTTTCAAGGCCTCGTGCCAGTACCTATGGGATAACTATAACCGGACCCCAACCTAGAGAGCCTCTGTAACTGAACTCCATCCCAGAGAGCCTCTATAACCGGACTCTAACCCGGAGAGCCTTTGTAACCAGACTCCATCCTGAAGGTTCTGTTGTAACCAGAACCCAACCCAGAGCGATTACTTTTATCGGTTCCCAACCTAGAACATACTTGTGCAATACATTCCTCATGTGTTTAATAAGGACATGTATCTAAAGTGTCTCATACCACTTTGAATACCTTATTACATGTCTTTTATTTGCGGTGTCCCATACAACTCCAAATAATTAAAATCTCAATTCATTATTATATGTGATGAATAATAAATAGTATGATTTATCATATTAAATTATAACTTCATAACTGCTCCCATATACTTCCAATGCATTACATTGCATGTTTATAACTTTGGATAGGTATTATTCAAACTCAATTCATGCAATGATAAATGGAAATGATGTTGGAATAAATCATAATATGTCACTTATTATTTAGATAATAAATTTTCCAACGACATGAATAATCTTGTAAAGGTTCTTTTCACAAGTGATATTGATTTAAAACACACAACTATTGAATGGATGGGGTTACCACATAAAATGATAGTTCCTTAATGTTCAAAATCCTTAGTTCATGGAAATGAACATTTATAGTTTAAAATGACTATGTTTGAATTATGATAGAACACAAAACATGTGTTGATAAATGGTCATGTCTTATTAAGTGGCCATACCTTATGTTGCATAGCATATAACGACAATTTCATTTCAGTGCATCATTGTTTTTATGTAATGCATATATTTAGTGTAACATATCAAAAACATACTTTAACAACAAATGTTTATTTTAGGAAAAGTCAATTCGGATTACGATTTAAACCTATAGGTGCTTACACATAACCATATATATAATTATATATATGTATATGTCGCACACACTTACATTAATTCGAAGTAAATAGTTTTCGAGTGTATAATAAAATACATATAAAATTTATTTGTATGGAGAGGATAATCTTGGTTCCGCATACTTATATTCAAGAACATATAAATTTCTTTCACAAATTTAAATATGACTAATAAAATGTATATAATCTTCCAAATTTATTTTCAGTATGAAAAAATGGAGAGAACAATTTCAATTACACAAATAAAACTTCTGATGATTAATTATTTAAAAATTAACCATCTTCCCTTATAGCGGATTCTTAAATCCTAAAACATAATTATATATAAATTTATTCCTTATAAATTTTTGTATTTCCATGCTCAACCAATTTTCTATTACACACTTTCTTTATTTATTGTATCAAAAACATAATTTAAGGGTTTGAAATCATATTCTAAAATTCATAAAATATATTTGGGTTAAGTCACCTAAATTTTTTTATATAAATATATGTATTTGATTATATACTATGTGTCTAATCAGGTTTGTAGATATAAAGACACTTCAAAATAAATCCTTACAAGTCAATAATCATAAATAAAAATTAATTAGAAGAAAATAAACCCATACACAACCATAAAATAGAGGGTTTATATAAATATTTAAATTATCTTTACAAAACATAGGATCATAAAATAAATAATTGTTTGAGACAAATATTTAACCCTTATAAGAAAATAATCCATTACGCAAACGAGTTTCATAATTCTAAATACGTTTTAAAACACTTATTATGAGGATCATAAGTATATAACAAAAATAATTATAAATTAAAATAACCCTTACAAAAATAACCAACATCATGAAAATAATTAACCACTTGCAAAAAAATACTGATTGAATTTATAATAAATAGAACTCTATTAAAAATAATAATTTTCACCATACAAACATAAGGTCATAAAATAAATAAACATTTGAGACAAAGTATAATGAAACCATACATTTTTCTAGATGCTTGGAAACACTGAGCCAAGAAGTAGAAACATGGAATCTGATACCCTCAGAAACAAGTATTATGAAATCCAGAGGGTACTAAAATAAAACTCCAGAATGTTGTACTGAATTAGATTATAGGTAGACAGAGGACTGTAACCAAAACCCAGATGGCCGAATCGATGAGAACTACATGCCTCATGACTTGACACCCGTCATCGGACCCTGAGCGACTCCACCATTGGGCTCACCCAACCCTGCATAAACCCTAAATGTGGCCTAGGCCCACAAACTACAGCCGATGCACAAAACACCCCTGAGGCACAGTCTCCCTTTTTCACATGCCTCACCAACTCCTCTCTACAAACATCGTTGGACCTGCTTGGAGCCACCCCTATGTGCGATGGATCCTGACCACAGTAGACGCTCGACCGACTCCACCTTTTCTCCTCATCGCGGCACGCCACCCTCAAACATGGACTCCCCCTAAACCCTATTATAAGAATATCTTTTTTTATTTTTTATTTATTACTTTAATACAATTATAATATTGTTACGGTTATATTATTATTCTTATTTAATTATATCATTACTCTATTATTATCATATTATATTATAAATAATTTCAAAAAATTACAAAGTTATACAAAATTAATAATCTATTAGACTAATTTTTTTAAATACATTTAAAAGTAAAAGTTATTATTATTTATCCCTTTATAAAACATTTAATTTTCTACTTTTATTATATATCTTATAATGTTATTATAAATTGAATTAATAATTGAAAAATGAAAATGTATTATTAAAAAAATAATTATCATAATTTGAACAAATTATTTGTAATTTTGTAACTTGTTAAAACAAATGTCTATATGATATAATTCAAATTAATAATAAATTTTTTTGTGGAATGTTCCATCATTATATTAGTTATATTATTAGTTTATAATTTTATTAAACAAAATAGAAAATGATAATAATGTTATTAAACTTTAATCTAGTCAAAATTTATAATAAGTATACATCATATTTTTGAAAATATATAAATCATTTTTAATTATTCATATATTAGATTCAATATTATTTTGCATAAGAAATGGCATTAAAATATTTTCAAGAAATAATTCTCAATGTCATATATAAAATTATAGTATTAGTTTTATATAATTATAATTCAAATCATGTTTACATATGCATATATATAAATATATATATATATCATATTTTGTAAAAAAAAAACAAATTAGTTGCATTCATATATTAGTATAATTATTATTAAAATATTCAATTATTTTCAAATTCAAAATGAGTAAAATAATTATTTAAAACTGTACTTCTAATTTGAACAATATTAATTTTCTATTCTTATTTACAAGAAACTATCTTTAAATTATAACTATATCCATTTAATAAAACACTAAAGGTCATCTGATTTTAAACTCTGACAGTTAAAACAACTATCACATGTCATTAATTAGATATGATATGACTTCTTTTTATTTTCCATGTATATTCTGGAATACACCATAATCAGAAGTTATCTTATAATTTCTAATTTTTAAATTTTTTAAAACCTTGTTATACTTAAACGTGTTTAGTTAATTCACCACAAGGCCTACGACTATAAATATAGATGTTGAAAATCAACTATCACCCAAGGAAACATTCAAGTCATTGCCTTATATAAAACCATGCCTTAGAGTGTCCTAAAACATGAGGCACTAAGAAGACAGTTCACGTCATACCATTGGTGCTTAGTGTGGTCGTACTGGATTTGGCTATACTTATGTTCATTATGTTAGATTCTGAGGACCCATATTATTTTCTTGAGTTCTCATTGTTCTAAGTGGTCTCCCCAAAAATTATAATAGGGTTTTTAATAGATATATTTGGGTAGAAATTTTTCTTGTGATCTTCGTACTTTGTAAACACTATGATGTAATAGTTTAAATGAAAATCCTTGTGTCCATTTGGGTTTTTTACTTAGTTATATTCGAAGATAAATTATAATGATATTATTAATTACTCATGAGAAACAAGTTTTGTTATGTTTTTATAAAATTCATACAAAATTTAAACATAATCTTATCAGTACACGAGGTTTGAGTTTTGGTGTTCTACATTATTCCCCCTATGAATAATTGTGTCTTCGCAATTCATTCTACATACCCCTAAGAGGATGAATCCCTCACCAATTTTACCATAACCACCATCATGGAGGGTCCTCCGGTGTGTCCAGGTGAATTCCCATGTTTATATTAAACTCTTCAGCTTCTCTAGCCCAAATGAACTTCAGACTGTATGGGTTGAACTCATGTTGCATACACTCAGACTTCCAAAGGAAGACTTACACGTTGGAATGTTCGGAGATGTCCAAATGGACCAACACTCGAATAATTTGTCAGGTTGAATCTCAATTAAGAACATCTAAGTCATAGATGTTTTCATATAAACCAAAATTGAGGAGTTGGTACAAGTAGGCTGAACAAAGTTTTCCCTCCCAGAAGGCATCCTGAAATCTTACTCTAGCAGTGAAGTTTCGAACCTAGAGTAATGTTTAAAAACATCGCTTCATGGTATTTCCCCCTTCTATTGTACTCAGCCAATTGGACCATGGATATCATGTGGTATATGTAAGAATTATCCTTAAAGGAACAAAAAATATCCAGACTATTTGACACTTCCTAATGTATCTAGAACATTTTCTGCAAATTTTCAAAAGTTAGGTACTCTTCCACGCATTTTTTGACCGTGATAACCTACAGTATTTCGATGGGAAAGGATAAAATATGGGTTCTGCCTTCCATCTGATAATTAATTATAAAGGATCAATCAGTGAAACCTATTTAGAAACATAATCATAGACTCGATAGAAAAAAGAAATAAGGGATAATAAATTGTGTTCTCATATCACCACATGTTCATAAAAAGAGAAAGGATAATGGTTTCTCTAGTTCACTAATGCACGAATCCCCAAAACATGTTCAATAATTTCAATCCCCCCAAACCATATGAAACCCGAGAAATCTGGTTTGATATCGTGGGTACACTTGTGTTGTCTCTAAAGTCTGACATGTGGGGTGTACAACTACGAGACGTCTATATGTACTTGTTTTCTGTACACTGAACGTGAGGCTTCGTATTTAAGGATGTCAAAGTCGAATACTTGACCAAAATGGCGATATGACAAGACTTGACACATATATGCCACACGGAGGCCTCCTAAAGCTACATCTTCTTGGATGGTCATGAGGGATGGGATGCATTCCACTTTGGGGAAGCATCTAAAAAGCCCCTCATAGTGTTTTCCATGTCGTACGTAGGATAGAAATTGGGCTAGAATTATAAAGATGTAATATAGACCCGCTCTTAGGTGGAGTTAAAGTACTTAGGGAGAGTCGGATATGTCACAGAGGTACTTACATGTCATTCAGATATGGGCATAGTTTATAAAATTTTCATTGATGGCTATGAAAATTATGGTTTCGTGTGACTCATTTAGAAGAGACAGAAGACTAGTACTTTCATTTTCCAACAAAAATCAGGAAAACATTCATATTTAATAATTATTATGTAGATTTTTCTTTGTTTCGGTTATGGTTTTCTAGATTTATCTAAATTTAATCCTCTAATACCAACTATCACACCCCAACACTGAGGTACCTAGAGCTGATGCCATATAGAAGATCGAATTCAGTTCAAGCTCTGAGAAACTAGCTACTTCTGAAAGTTTTATTCTGCTAAAAGATGATACCTAAAAAAGTTATTTCAAAAACATAGGGTGATCATGAGAATTCCCAGTAAGGTGTTTTAAAATAACAAACTATACCAAAATATAACTTTTGAAAACATTATTTTAAATTTCCATAAAACATTTCTCTTTATGAAAAGTTATAACACATGTAACATATTATAGAAGTTATCAATTAAAAACAAGATAACAGAATTATAATGAAGCATGATTGAACTATAGGCATGCTTATTTGAATTAATAAGTAAAATACATACTAAAAATGTATGGCATATGCATATTAGAGCACAAATTAAACATCTAAGAGTAATGAATAATCAGAGTTGCGCATAAAGGTAATAACATCAATTTCATACGTCGAATAATAAATCAGTGAGTGGTAAACATATGTAATGCCATAAGATTTTAATTTTATTATACTCATAAGTACTATATCGCAACCATGGATATTCTACTAGTTGATTATCCATTTTGTTAATTAATTTTCATACAAATAATGAGGGAAATTATAATTTTGAACTTTAATTTCTATGTCAGGTCCTCGTTCCAAGACCTAGGGGCTAACTATAACCAGACCCCAACCTAGAGAGCCTCTGTAACCGGAAACCATCCCAATGGGCCTCTGTAACTGAACTCCAACCCATAGAGCCTCTTTAATCAGACTCTAACCCGGTGGTTCTGTTGTAACCGGACCCCAACCCGGAGGGCTTACGTTTACCGGTCCCCAAACCAGAACATACTTGTCCAATAATTTCTTCATGTGTTTAATAAGGCCATGTATCCAAAGTGTATCATACCGTATTGAATACTAAATTCCATGTCTTTTATTTGGGGTGTCTCATACCACTTCAAATAATTAAATTCTCAATTCATTACTATATGTGATGAATAATAAATAGTTTGATTTATCATATAAATTAATAACTTTACAAATGCTTCCATAAACTTCAAATGAATTACATTGCATGTTAATAACATCAAATAGGTATTATTCAGGCTCAATTCATGTGCTCACAAATAGAAATGACATTTGATTAAATCATAATATATCAGTTATTATTTAGATTATAAATTTACCAATGACATGTATAATTTAATAAACAATTTTTTCACATGCGATATTGATTTAAAACACACAAGTAATTAATGGATGAGGTTACCACATAAAATGATAGTTCCATAATTTTCAAAATCATTAGTTCCTGGAAATTTACATTTATAGTTTAAAATGACTATGTTTGAATTAAGACAGAAGTCATTTGTACAAAAAACATGTGTTGATAAATGGTCACGTCTTATTATGTGGATATGTCTTATGTTTCATAGCATATAAGGACAATTTATTTATAGCGCATTATTTATTTCTTGTAATGCATATATTTAATTAAAAATGTCAAAAACATACATTAACCACAAAATTTTATTTTAGGCCAAGTTAATTCATATTATTATTAAAAAATATTGGTGCTTACATATAACCATATATATATATATATAATATGTATACATCACACCCACTTAAATCACTTTGAATTTAATAGTTATCGAGTGTATAATCAAATACTTATAAATTTATTTGTATGGCGGGGATAATCATGTGTCCATATAATTATATTCATGCACATATATATGTCTGTCACGTATTTAAATTTTATATAATCTTTATAATTGATTTTCAGTAGGACAAAATGGAGAGAACAATTTCTATTATGTAAATAAAAATTCTAATTATTATATATTTAAAAATTAACTGTCATCTCTTAAAGAATATTCTTAAAAGCATAAAACATAAGTATAAATAAATTTATTTATTAGAAATTGTAGTATTTCCAAGATCATACAATTTGATATTACACACTTTAAATATTTACTGTATCAAAAAAATTAGGTAAGGGTTTGAAATCATCTTCTAAAATTCATAAAACAGATTTGGTATGAGTCACATAAATTATTTTATATAAATATATGTATATGACTATATACTAAGTATATAATGAGGTTTGCAGATATAAAAACACTTGAAAATAAATCCTTACAAGACAATAATCTTAAATTAAAATTAATTTGAAGAAAATAATCACATACACATACATAAAATAGTGGGTATATAGAAATAAATAAATTTTCTTTACAAAACATAAGATCGTAAAATAAATAAATGATGGAGGCAAATATTTAACCCTTACAAGAAAATAATTCCTTACACAAAATGGTTTCATAATTATATATATGTTTTAAAACACTAATATTTTTGATCATAATTATATAACAAGAAATAATTATAAATTAAAATAACTCTTACACAAATAGCCCACATGTTGAAAATAATTAAGAACATGAATCATAATACTACTTGAATTAAAAATAAATAGAACTATTTTAAAAATAATAATTTCCCCCAAAAAACATATGTTTGTAAAACAAATAAACGTTCTAGACAATGTATAATGAACCTTTAAATTTCTTATGATGCTTGGAAACACTATGCCAGGAAGTATGAACAGGGTATGTGATACCCTCAGCAACAAGTATTATAAAAACTAGAGGGTACTAAAATAAAACATTAGAATTTATCACTGAATTAGATTACTAGTTGATAGAGGAAAAACGGGATCACTAGTGTGTAAAAATATATAAACACAATTAATATTACCTGAGAGACATTGTGGAAATAATGGTGATTTAAGAATGAAAATAAATCTCATGAGAGATCTTATTCACACCCAATCATTGATAGAAAACAAGGAATGTGACTTGCAGTGGGGGGGGGGGGTTAAAATTAATTCGAGATCAACAACAAACATTTATGTATTGAATAGGGAACCTATCTCACCACAAGTCCATACCCCCACCTGGATATCTAAGGACACATACTACAACAAAAACCTGGGTGGCATCCTCAACCAGGACTGCATGCCTCGTGACCCGACACCTATTGTCAGACCCTACGGGACTCCCCCACTAAGTTCACCCCAACCTACTGAAACCCAAGACACAGCCTGGACCTGTAACCAACAACCGAAGCATGACCCACCCCCGAGGAGCGTTCTCCCTTCTTCACAGACCTCACCGAATCCTCTCTGCGAATACTGTCAAAATGACTTGGAGCGACCCCCATGCGGGAAAGATCCTAACCACATCCAGTGCCTGCCCAACTCCCCCTCTTCTTCTCATTGCGGCATTCCACCCTCAAACGCGGACTCCCCCTACACCCAATTACATGAATCTTCTTTTTTATTTCTGATTTACTACTTTATTTATATTGTAATATTGTTATTTTTATATTTATATTATTATATTATTATATCATTACTATATTATTATCTTATTATATAATCAATAAATTTAAAAAAATTCCAATGTTATACAAAATTAGTAATCTATTAGACTTAATTTGTCAATATGTTTAAAAGTAATGGTTATTAATATTTATCCCTTTATAAAAAATTTACTTGTTTATTTTTATTATATATCTTATAATGTTATTATAAATTGAATTACTAATTGAAAAATGAAAATTTATTATTAAAATAATAGTTATCATAATGTGTGAAAAATATTTTTAATTTTGAAACTTGTTAAAATAAATTTTAATATGATATAATTAAAATTAACAATATATTTTGTTGTTGAATTGTCAATCATTCTAATAAAAAAATTACTATTTTTTAAAATATTATTAAATAAAATTCAAATTTTTAATAAAGTTATTAAACATTAATCAAATGAAAATTTATAATAAGTATACATCATATTTTCAAAAAATATATAAAACTCATGTATTTATTCATATATTTGATTCAATATTAATTCACTTAAGAAAAGGCATTAAAATATTTCAATGCAATAATTTTCAATGTCATATATAAAATTAGGTATAAGTTTTATATAATTATAATTCAAATCTTATATACATATGCGTATATATATATCATATTTGGAAAACAAGCAACAAATTAGTTGCATTAATATATTAGTATAATTATTATTAAAATATTCTATTAATTTCTAATTCAGAAATAATAGAATAATTATTTTAAACTGTACTTCTAATTTAAACAATATAAATTTTCAATTCTTATTTACAATAAACTAACTTTAAATTATAACTATATCTATTTAATAAAACACTAATAACCGTCTGATTTTAAACATTGATAGCTAAAACAACAGTCACATGTCTTTAAATATATAAGATATGAATTATTTTTATTTCACAAGTTTATTCTAGATTGCAGCATATTCAGAAGTTATCATATAATTTCCAATTCGTAGATTTTGGAAAACCAAGTTGTACATAAATGTTTTTAGTTAATTCACCACATGGCCAATGACTAAAATTATAGTCGTTGGAATTCAATGGTCACCCAAGGAAACGGTCAAGTCATTTCTTTATATAAAACCATGCCTTGGAGTTTCCTAAAACTAGATACAAAGAAGAAGATTGTTCTCATCATACCATTGGTGCTTACTGTTGCTATAGTGGATTTGTCAATTCTTATGTTCATTATGTCAGATTCTAAGGACCCAAATTATATTATTGGGGTTCTCGTTGTTTTAAGTGGTCTCCCTATAATTCTGATAGGATTTTTAATAGGTATATTTGGGTAGAAATGTTTCTTGTGAACTTGGTGCATGGTAAACACTATGGTGTTCTTATTTAAATGAAAATCCTTTTGTCCATTTGTGTTTTTTACTCTATTTCTATCTAATATAATTTGAAACAATATTATTAATTCCTCTTGAGAAACATGTTTTGTTCAGTTGTTATGATATTCAAAAAAAATGTAAACATATACCTATCAATACATGAGGTTTGAGTTTTGGGATGATACACCGTCCCTTGGAAGAATAATCTTAGAATCTCTGCAAAAACCAACCACTTATTTAACAATCATAAATAATAAACCTATCAACTATAAGATTTCTCTAATGGAAAAATATCCCACATGCATCTATATTGTCCCCCTAAGACATTATTCGTCAATTATATTTCTCATATTTCACCCTTATGTATGTCACATCACTGTAGTACCTCACACATGATTTTATCAATAGAATGAAATATATATAATTTTACCTCACAATAATTCTATCCTCTTTACGTTAGATTCACTAACCTATAGGTTTTCTTAAATCATTGTTTTACATTGGAGTTAATGAATCCCTACAATCAAGATAATCCCATATCTTACATCATGGAAAAATATTCCCAATGTCTAGAAGGTCACACTAGGATCATTTCTCAACACTATACCCATAGGTCTATTCTATTCACATGAAAATAGATCCATATGTTTATAAATTACCTAATGAAATCCTTTGAATCTACCCATAGAGTAATGATATCATCACAATCAACCCACTATATGCACCATGTGGTATTTAATCTATCGAATGAATTAATAAACCATGACTATTCATCATCTTCATAATTCCACTATCAATCCATAAAAAATAATCATCCTCTTTTATTGTTTTCACTATGTTGTGGTGGAATATTCATATATTTACTAAATCCACAAACACCGAATCATGGGGATGTTGGGGAAGAGTAAAAACAAGGGAGGTGATGAGGAATCATTATTAAAAATTTCATATTAGAACCACTATAATGACCCTTAATCATGGACGATTTAATGGAGAAAGAAGAATATGAGGATCTATCCTAATGAAATTCCACGTTGTCCCATTACTTTATAAAATTAAATGTGGGATAAATATGAAATTTTGTCTATTGACCTATTTATAGAAAAAATAATAATTAAACAGCATTGGTTACCATATATATTTCCCATCTCTACTATTGCACATCCATGAAAGGTCAACAAATGGTAAAAAATATCAATTACCTGATATCCGCCCATTATATTCTAGATGTAAGATGATTGAAATTTAGGATAACCTATACCTTACTATGTATCGGTTTTATTAGCTCCATGTACTCAATGGCGTCTGTTACACTTGGAAGAGACGCCGATATACTCCAAACCCTGGTAAAAGTTATAAATCATTTCCTGAACCAATTATCTTTAAAAAATAATCCTAATTTTCATGTAATATATTTATGTATTACATTAGAATCTGAAATTCAAGAACAATATTGTTACAACTCTTCAAAATATAATGTTCCTTCAGTTATAATATCCTATAAAAATGTGATTAGTTACAAAATATAAACCCTACAAAAACTAATTTTTGAGAATCATGTATAATAATATCTCAATCTCTATCCCATCTACTAAAATCCAATATCATCATATTATCATTATTATAAATTATGGATAATTGGTCTATCATCAACATCAATCCCATTTAACTATTTTCTCAATGAAATGTCTATATTCAATCCCCATTATGAATCCGCCTTTTTTAAAATGAAAAATGTTCTGTCATTTATCAATTTTGATATCTAATAAAATGTGAAAATTATTAGTTACTGTACAATGACAATGAATTCATCTAAAATAATCCAAGAATATGAACAAAAATTATATATTCAAAACCTAAAACATGATTTACTTATATTGGGGTTATCTGGATTCATTTAATCATCTATATTATACCACTATTAAAGATCTTATTTTTATATTATTTTTTTGGAACATCAATATGTAAATATTTATCTATACATGATCCATTAATTGAAATCTATATCTCATCTAGTCACCCGAGAACATAGACTGTATCAAAAATTTAGTATTTTCAAGGAATTAGATATGACCCATCCTTTTCACATCCATCACGAACATCAAAACAATAAACACATACTAGCTTGGTTAGCTATTCAGATCAATCTACACATTCATCTGCACTTCACATACATTAGGTTCATACTCAAATATCTGATAACACATGAATATCATAATCCCATATAAAAGCCCAAAGTATCCTTTGATAAATATCCCATGAACCTTACTCTAATGTATAAATACAAAATAGTTCATTTACTAATGGCGATCAATCTATGATAATCCTCATCTTATTCCCCATTGATATAGTTCACAATCACTATCAAATTTCTATCATTTTCATATAGTATTATTATAAATTTATAAACATGTCATTAATCATGAATGATAACATAGGAAATAACATAAAACCACAATAACTATTTGGTTTTATCAATCATCCATTCTTAAATCAATGGTGACCACATCTATTCTAAACCAGGGGTTATACACTTTATCAGTTTATGCTGGGATCCCCGAAATTTGACTACACTAACCAAAAATCCTTACACACCAACCAGTATAGATTTCTATCATAACCCAAGCATTTATATTTATTGAATATTCTAATTTCATACTCATTGATTCATCCCAACCTCTATAATTGGGTCTAAAGATCATGATATACCAAGATTGTTCTATTCCATACTATCAACAGTTCATCCCCAAGTTCCCATATCACATTACACTATAGAACCATACTATCCCATAGGATTTCTTGTAATTCCCTTTATTTCTTATTCCTCACATGAGGGTATGAGATTCCTCAATTCACATTTTTACAGAGTTCCACCTATGACATTCAAATTTAAAATGATCTATAAGCTCATCCCACTGAATTTTATTTAGAAAACTCAAGGCTATTGGAAAACTAAGAGTCATGAATACTAGTAAAATCTTAATGTATTTTATTAGTTCTTAATGTCATAAATTATTCTTGGAAAATCACATGACATAGATCAAATCCACCCACCAATCATAGTGGTAACGAGTAACACTGACATGAACCACTGAATTCTATAAAATTGCACCTGATAATTACCTACTAAATTTTGAATTCAATTCTGTATGTGTTTCACAAAATACAATTCTGTGTGTATTGAATTCAAAATTGAATACACTGTATATAATTCAGAATTATATATGTATTCATAATTAAATATAACACATATATAATTATTTATTAAATTTTTCATGTATGGTAATCATAATTCATTATTAAATTATATATGTATTTAATTATATATTCAATTCTAAATACTGTATTGCATATGGAAATTTCCTTCTAAATTCTGAATTCAATTCTAAATACCCTTATTTATTGAATAGTTATTTCACAAAATTGATTTAAATTACCATCTGTTTTTCATTGGTAATTCAATGGAATTTTGGCCACTACCTACTGTAATTCTATCCGCAATTCTATACCAACGGTTTGTAACTACTTTTTATATGTGTGAAAATAAACTCTATGCCAGTGGATTCATGTAAAACACTGGTAAAAGACTATTCCAACAGTTTTTAAACCATTGGTATAGACCTCTAAACTGATCCTTTACCAACATATTACTTTAAAATTTTGGTAAAAGTATATTCCAAAGGTTATCAAACCATTAGAGTAGATGTGAAAATTTAAAATTTTCACCAGTTTGAAACCGTGGTAAAATATTTATACTAACGGTTACTAGAAACCGGTGGTATAAAGTGCATTTGGATGCCATATACCAATAGATATTCAATAACTATTGGTATATATCTATCCCCACACCTCAACAACTAGTGGTTTGGATAACCGTTGCTGTAGTTTATACCAAATATTATCAAGAATTTACCAATGGTTTTAAATTGTTTGTATCGAGTATGTTTCCAATAGTGTTATATATTTATTTTAAATTATCTTTGAATGTATATTATGAATGTTGAAAATTTTGGTGAGAATATAGGATAAAATATAATTTTATTTATTTTAAATAATATATTTATATTGAGAGAAATTATATGATTGTTATAATCTCAACAATAAATAACTTTTTTCCCATTTATATTCATGAATTTTAATGTAAAGTAATATTTTACATATCCAAACAATATAAAATGACTGAGAAAATATTTTTAAATGAAAACTGTCCTTATTCCATCATTACTTTATAAACGCTTTCATCCAAGTCCAAAAATTTAAAATAAATTATTTATATCATTACCTATACATGAAATCATTTAAAAATTAATGTATAAAAAATAATTTATAAAAAATATAATATGATAAATTTTGTTGAAATGGTTTTATAAAATGTTTGTTTTCAAATTTTTACAAATGTTTGAAAATAATTTTCTATATTAACATATACGGTATGATAAGAGTTTTCACAAATCAATAATACTATTAAATTTGAAGTTATCCTGCAAATTATCATAGTTATATTAAAAGAAATTTATGTTTCATCAAAATCCACTAGTGGAACCTCTTGTGATATGCAAGATCCGTCCCATGACACCCTCATAGAAAATGATCACACATCAGATAACAAGTACCATTGTGGATCTCTATTCTGTATCTAATTTACTTCTACCCAATCCTTGTGATTGAATCAAAATTCATTAATTATTGGTGAAAATCTCCTCAGTTCATTAGTTGGTGGTGCTTCAACCTGACTTGGTGGTCACTAGAGGATCACAAGGGGAAGGAGAGTTCCCACACCACAGTTTGGGTCTACCTCCCAAGGCTCCTGATGCCATTTCAAAATAGTGATTTCTTTATAGCTCTAGGTGAATCCCTTGGTGGTTTTTGATTTTTTGAATTACTACGCCCACTGTTGTGAGGATGTACTCGTGAGCCATATCTATGTCAACAATGACATCTCCCCCCCCTCCCAGAGAGGATCTCCTTGAAGCTACAAGGCTCGGTGTTGTAGAAAGAAGACATTTTCTTCAAGTTATATCCCATTTAATGCTCCACTTATATTATCTAGGGAAATTCTCTGTAATCATTTAGGAAATGAAGGTAGAGTGGTTGGATCAAGGTCAACTGGACTACCCATAGAGAATCATTACCTTCTCCTTATATAGATGGTTTTGGGGATATCATAATTAGGGATGCTCCACCTTCCCTTGTTAATGAACCGCCAACCCCTCTTACCACAACTAAAATTCCTCCCCTAGTCGGTGATGCTCCAAACTACCTGCATCTTGTGCATTATGCCCTGCTGGTTCCTTCACCTAGAACTAATGGTCCCATTGTTTTCTATTACAACCCTCAGTAGATTTTTTCAGAGGGGTGTCCATTGGAATTATTTCTAATACTTCAAACTCATCTTATAGTTCCTTCGGCATTTCTTCCTACTTTAGTTGAACCACCCCATAGTGCTTCTGATGATTTGGGGTTGGATGTATTGGAACCCATACCCCGTTAATGGAAGATACTTTCTTGAAGGTCATTCCCATCATGGCCCATATAGATGGTTCTTTTCCTATGGATCCTATCACGAACAACCAGGATACCTAATCCCCTCCTCACATGGTGAGAGGGAAGACTCTCACGATTATCTATTCTAAGGGACCCAAATCAATAAATCCCCCTGCACTAAGTTCCATCAAGTGAACCAGCAAAAAATTGACACATATTATGGGGATTTCATCCTCTAATAGTATAGAGACCATGGATCTTGGGGCCAATTTTTGGCCTTTTATGTTTCATGTTACAAATGATCATTTGGGCCTCCCATCAAATTGTTGAATGGCTGAAATTGGAATACATTGCCTCAGAATTATAAAATTATAGTACTCTCATCATCGTGGTCTTGGAACACAAACAGAACCCAGCCAAGATCAGTGATTTGTTTCATAATTTGAGGTTGGATACTTTGATAAATGCAGACCTGATTAACTAGAATATCTTTATATTATTGAATAAGGAGATATTTATTGATCTTATATAGGTGGGTGACTAGTTCATCACTATTAAAGTAACTAAGGGTGTTGATATATTTTTTTTCTTTTGTCTATGGAAGATACAATGCTCAATGAAGGAATACATTTTGGGCATACTTCAATGATTTTCATCAGATGGAGCTTCTGTGGCTTTGGGGTATTTCAAGGTCATCACTAAAAAATATGATAAGAATGTAATATGTGTCTTTACCAAAAGGATCAGTCTTTCCAATAACCTAATTCATGGTAGGAAACAACCATATGGACATGGGGTACTCTGGAGATCGCAAAACATGGTGCAACAACTAAAGGGGCAGTAGTCATTGCTTGAGCCGGTTGGATAACATGCTTGAAAATATCAATTCCATCACCAATTTCACGTATACTAAGGTACATATTCTTGTTCATGGTATCTATAATCACTCACCAATACATGGTACTTTTTCCCCTAGGTAGGATATATATTAGAAGATCTGGTATTATCATCATTGGTCCTATATTCTAGGTTACCAGCAGTTTGTAAGTGAGTTGTGGGAAGATATGGCCTTGAGACATACATGGATTTCTATTCGTAAAAAACATACATAGCTGAATCATGGTCTAAATTTGTGGGCCGAGATTCTCCCTCTCCCAACCATGATATTGAGGCCCCAAAATAGGGTATCAATCATCTAGAAACTAGTCGAGAGGAGGAATGGAATGACATAGTGTTTTCAGAGATGTTTGATAAAAAGAAATCCTGGGAGAATGTGATCCTCGAAAATGAATTTATGGATTGTGTAATATACACGTTTAAATGTTTCCAGGATGGTTATAGGAACACTGCTTTCATCCATGTATTTATTATTGAGAAAAGGAACCTAAGTAAGCCCAATATAGTTTACGAGGATGGAACGTACACAGATGATATAGATACAGTAGGGATTATGAAATAAAAATTCTTCAATGATATTCTTTCATGTCATAACCCAAGGATGGACACTAGATATCCACTAGAAAATTTAGTGTTCTAGGAATAAATTCACACCCTTGTGTTTAACTGGGACAATGAGTGTTTAGAGGTGATTCTGTTTGATAATGAAATACATACAAACATGATGAACCTCAAACATGAGTTTTCACCTTAACCAGATAATTTTCCATTCTCATTTTTTAGGGTCACATGGGATGTGATCAAAGGATATGTCACTATATCTATCCATGACATCTTTAGGGGAGGTGACCTTCTGACGGGGGTTTGTGCTACGACACTGGTTCTTATCCCTAAGATAAAGGACCCCTCCTACATCATGCATTATTGACCAGTGAGAATATGTAACATTCCCTATAAGATCCTAAAGAGAATCACAAATATTTTGTTGTCCATGCATATCCCTCGGTGGGTATCCATTGAGAAGCATGGCTACACGATGGGTCGCTTCATCCAAAGAGAAATACCCCTGTTACACAAAATCCTAAGGGACATCAACATTATGTTTCATGGTTCTATCATGGAAATTAAAATGGATATGAATAGTTATTATGATATGATTTATTTTGGATTCGTTATTAGATTTATTTTAGAAATGAGGTAATCTCATAGAGTCATGGACTTCATCCTCAAGTACATCAGTTTCTCATGGTTGGCAGTTTCCTTCATGGGGAGGACTCATGGTTTATTCATGGCTACTCATTGGCCTCTGTAGGGGGGACAAATGTATCTATGTATCTTCATCCTTGTGTAGGATATTATAAGTTGAATCATCAATATAGGATTATCTAATGGATGAATATTACCCTATCACAAGAAAATGAATTTCCCTTGAGTATGCAATGTTATGTTTGCAGACGACACAATTGGTTTCATTAATTGTGGTAGGAGAGTGGTTAATAGTTTCAAGAGGATACATGTAGATTATTGTTACATGAGTGGATTAGTGATCAATATTTCATAGGGAAACCTTTATATCTTCAACAAGTGTGCTTTCAATCGGGCTGCCTCTCTATGCAACATTCTTGAAATGCAGTGAGGATCCTTCTCTATAGAGTACCTTGGCATGAAAATATCCTTAAGAAGACATCGCATCTGAGACATGGATCATATTGTTTGAAAATTATAGGCCCCATTATTAATTTTATGAATGGTTACTTATCATTCAGAGTATGGAATACATTATTTATCATCATCATATCATATATTCCCATCCATGATCTGGTGTCCATCAGTATGCTGAAAGGGTTCATCAACATCACTGATATGATTCTATCCAAATTCATTTGGGAAACTCTCTAAGAAGATAAGAGGAAATAGGTCACATGGTATAGGATGAAAATAACAATTCATGTTGGGGGTATTAACGTGATTAATCTCCACAACATGTTTCAATACATGTACGCGAATATTACATTAGAAATAATCAAAGAACTCAAGCTCTAGGGCTGGATTGTTTCCCAAAACCGGGCGGTTAGGAATGCTGGTAGTGGCCATGGATCTCCCTTATGGTCTATTATTTACCCTCCCATAATTTCCCTTCAATAGAACTCTCATTGGATTCTAGGAAAATGGGATATCCCTTTCTAAACCACAACTGGGAAAGTGTGGTTATTGGTTTCCCAGGATGCCCTTCTACATGACCACTTTCAAAAAAGTGTTCCTTAATCCTATATTTCTCACGGAATTATTCGACGAGGAACAACCGTCCATATTTGATTCAATTTTCATAAATTATGAACCAGATAAGTGTGTGTCATCTTCTTCTACTTCATGGGTCTTTACAACCAAGGACATTCATAGGTTTTCATCCCTATAGGATCATCACGACAGTTATAATGACATATTATGGTGCAATATAATACCCTCAATGTATATCTTCAGAACCATGATAAAATTAAATCATGAAATTCCTATGGATGTTAACATCAAGAAGATGGGTATCTTCATGGAATCCAAATTCTATTATTGTAGAAACCGCAGGGAGGAAATCACTAATCACCTCTTATTTAAAAGAGAATGGTCTATTGCTGTTTGGGATAACTTCAGCATCCTTAATACTCCCTCATCCCTCGAACATAATGATTCATAATTTTTGGATAGATAGTTCCATTGGTGAACTGTTTGGGTTTGGAAAGGTGGGTAGGGTACATTATTCATAGTGCTACTTTCTGGTCACTGTGTAAATCTAGAAACTATGTTTTCTACGAAGAATACCACCCCATAGTAAGGTCAATAATTTTTAGAATAAGGATGTTCTGGGTGGATGAGGACACTTATATTGATAATTATTGGGAAGCTCCTTAGATGTGATTGTTGTTGGTTAGCACGTCACCGGTCCAACCCTACATCAACAAGACACATGGACAATGGGTTCACTAGCATCCCCCTTAAATAGGTTTTAAGATCAAAATATACAGTTCATATATATCAGCAGATAAGAGAGGAGGGGGGGGGGGGGTCAAAGAACCTAGTGGAGTGTTGTTCTGGAATTAACAATCTTTTATTGAAATAGAACCTCCATACATGACAACTTCCAAGCAATGCTCTTTGGGTTTAATATGTGAAACCATAAAAACCTGAATATCCCTCATGTTGAGACTGAATCGCTGATCTTACATTTCTCATTGAATGGTAAATGCTCAATACCTCATTCAATTTACTATATGTACAGGGGAAACTGATCCCTCCTCAATAATAATATACATGGTAATCAAACACGGAGGGAGGGTAACAAGGTTGTTGACCACGTTTCATCCTTAGATGATCGACACTCAACCATCACACATCTACCAAATATAACTTACTTGAAGTCGGAGAGGGTTGATTTTATTAGAGGGGATGCCCTCAACCTACACAACTTTAGGCCTCTGTAAGCCAAGGTGGCACTTTTTTATTGGCCACTTTGTTTCTCTATTTCCCTTTTCATTGATAAAAGTTTATTTTCTAATGGGAGTAAATCCAGTTTAGTAAAGGAATATAAACACTTTAATTGTAATGTGATTGAAAATTGTTTACATAAATGATAGATTAGGATGTTAACCCAATCCACTATGATTTACTAATCAGCTATACATGACAAAGGAAATGCTTTTCTATTATTATATGTATGTAATAATATTATAATTATGATTTATCCTATGTTCATGATTTATTATTGATGATTAAAAAGTAATATGATTTTTGTCTATTGATATGAAAAATGATTATGCCTCGATTCTAGATTAATAATACAAGAATGACTATGAATAAATTTTTTGGGTTATGATATTGTAAACAAAGCCTCATGCTTATGTTAAATTATGAGAATTCTTGGATATATCATATGTTTACTTTTTTTTGTGAAACTGAACTCACTTTTTTATAAATATCTATTTCCACTAGTTTTAATGAAAGCTATTCTATAATAAATTACTATAAAATGTACTATGAGAGATGGTATTTTTTTGATATCCTAATGTTTTTTATTAATGTTATTGATTATATATCATGTCTTAAGGTGAAAAAAACCATTAATGTCTCATAGATTGTATTATTGATATTTTCGTAATATTCATATAAAAAGTATCAATATTAATTTATGTAGTCATTGGGTATCCACACAAGTCATCCATTCTCATCAAAAAATTATTCACATATCATCTATAAATATGAGTTCCTCCATTCTAACAATTCCTCCACCATTCAATACTGATGGAGGACCCACAACCACTCGCGTACACCCCTTATTTTCTATAAAAATAAAACTAAAACATTGAATAAATTTTATTTTTTATTTTAACCACATAAATATTATTATATAATTTACATGAACAAATTGTAAAACATGTATTACCCAAATATGAAGATATATAACACTATAAAGAACATCAATAAAATTATTCTGACATGAGACATTTCTTTGAAAATTAATTATTTGATACATGAAAACTCATCCATCTGGTTATAGGGCAAAAAAATCAAGACTAGCCCACCACACATAGATGAAATTATTCGATAAGCCTCTAATTATCCACATCATATGTTATGTAATGATTTATTCAAGATATATGAAAATGTTAAATGTTTTTGAAAATTACATTACTAACAATGTATAAATTTAATTCTATATTCATGGTCTCAATATCCCATATACACTTTAGTAGAATTTATCATTCCATATTTAATTGAAAAAGAAATTTTATATCCACATTATAGTCACACAAGTCTCATTGACACATAATGTTGTATTATATTTTATTAGACTATGAACCTGATATGTATATAATATAAATTCTAATATTAATTGATCATCATTATATTTATCACCTTTTCTTCTAACATCATCATCATGAAATTGTATTTCAATTCAATGAGCATTTAATTTGATGGAAACATCATATTTGATCCTTTAATTAGGAATTTACTATCATAGTGTAGAAATATGTTTTCCTAATTCTTAAATATTCAAATAAAATATAATTAAACAAAATAAATTCATTTCCTAATTCTTGGACAAGAATAAATCCATATTCAATTATATAATTTAAAAATATATCATCAACCCCAATATATAAATTATGGTTATCCCTCCAAATATTAATAGAAATAATGTGGTACATCTATTTATTCTTAACTCTTTCAATTTATGAATAAAAAACCATAAAATGGATCATATATGTTGATATAGTTGGCTATATAGTATGAAAATATTACATATTATATAATCCACTTTTTATATTCTTATTGTTCCTTTATCATATTTTGGACAAATTTAATGATAACTCTCAGTAAAAAAACTTATCCATTTACAAACAATGGAATATATAATACTACTTGGTATTATAGAAATCAAAACAATATATATGTATAATTCCTCATTATCCATTTTTTCCATACCTTTGAAAAAATTATGCTTTATGCCCAGTAGTATTGACATTTTTGTAAATCTAGTCATTTTTTATCTCTATATGAACTTCAATATGTACACCTTCTAAGAAGAAACCAAATTCATATTCTAAATATCTATCTTAATCTTCATATCTAACTAATTTTAGGATATACTGCGATATTTTATCATCAAACTAATATGAAAATCATATTTCACCAAAAACATCAGTCCAATAGTCAGACCTACATATATTTTTTTCAAAAAAAAATGAAGACAAATATGTTTTCACTATTATCCATGAGCACCTTCCTATCAAAAAAATAAATAAATGTAATTTCATTGTATGTACATATTCTAATACATAAGATCATTTTACATCAATTTTAATTACCATGGAACCTTACTAGGATGTAATAAATTTGTTTTTATCTTAAAAACCCCACCCTCATTCCATTATCCCATGAATACATAATGTTTATCAACCTATATTTCTCCACAAAATAACCATCAAATAATTCCTTCTTATTATAATTAATTTTCATATATAGAAATTTTAAAGCAACCATATCCAACAATATATAAATATTTATCTGATTAAATATAGATGAAAATATTTTTGATATATCCAACCCATCATACTATTGAAACCCTTTCACATAAATTTTATTTTTATACATCTGTCTACAATCAAATTATTATTGTACCCAAAAGTCCCATTTTTTATGATATAAAATCATTTGGTATTAAATACCCATAAAAATGTGTTTAATAATAATGATTTCACAATTTTTAAATTACCATTATATTTCATGTTTTTTTATAAAATTGGGATAACATTACATAATAATGTGGACAAATCCACAAAGTATAAAGTATTTCCATAAAAATTGGGCATTAATTTTACACCCATATTTCATTTAAGATACTTTATATTCATTTAATATTAGTCTCCATTATGGAAATATTATTCTATCAAAAAAATTAATCATCCTAGAATCCTATGAAAAATATTTGAAATTAATTTTTTTTAAAAACAATGGTCAGGAGGGGAGGTGAAAAAAGGAACAATGTAGATCCTAGATGGATCATGAAAATACACTAAGGGGGTGTGGAATTAGTGTGTTAAATCATTCCAAAATTTTAATTTCCTTAAATTCGCCACTATACTTTTGAACCTATTCCCCAGCTAAGTGGAATGGATCTAATATGAGATATTGAAAACCACATTCACATGCAATACATGTAATAAATGAAATACAACACACAATAATTTTACCACGATTTGGTACAAATACCCACTCCTCTTCATGACAAACCTACATCTGATTCATGGATTTTTTATTACTATGTATTTTACATGATAAAATATTTGTAGAATTTTTGAACTATTTAAATGTATGATCTGTTTAATCATATTGAGGAAGTGGTGTTATTTTTAATTCTTCCACCAATCGTCAATGCCATAATTTATACATAAACCACCAAATCATAAAAAATATTCATCAAACATAGTGATCATGATCTGTCTACTATATTGGATGACCTTGTATCGACAATATAATATTGTTCTTTTCTATAAGGACTTTGGCCAGTACAAAATCAATAATATTTTTTGAAAATTTGTTTTATTCTCTGTAATAAGTTGATGATTATTCTTCCACATTAAGTCAATATTTTTTCAGAATGAATGACCGAAGAAATTATCAATATAATATGATTTCACTTATTCCACATTTAATAAAATTATCATGTACATAGTTTTTCAATTAAGAAGATACTAGACTCAATTTTTCATGAATGTGGTGTACAAAATCTTATAAAATTTTCTATGAAATAATAATAAATTCTATCCTTCAAAGAAATTCCACTTCATGAATGTGTTTAATAGAATATAGTAAAATATAACATTCATTTATGTTCATTGTTTTTATATTCTTATGCACATTTTTAATTAATACTCATGCATACAATATACACAAATTTTTTTTATTTCTTTTCCCACATACATATATGTCTCACTTCATTCATTACATGTGTATTAGCATGAATAATTTCATGAAAGCATATATAAAATCCTTCATGTGTCTGTGTGCAGGGGTTCATTGTGCATTATACAGACACCTAGGAACACAAACTCCCACTATCTTCTCTCTTTAACCAATATCTTTTTCCGAGAACTTAAACCTAAATTGTGGGATTTATGTAACAAGATTCACATTGACCAAAAAGGTTGACCATGTGGGTTTTCCATCTTATTTGTAGAGAAAATAATGTATAATCATGAGAGTATTGTGATTCCTTTTATTCTTTATGAAACTAAGTTCTTCTCAAATTAAGATGAATTTGATATGTGAAAATTTCTTATGTCAGCAACTTCATCCTCCACAATGAAAAATTGATTCAATGTTCAGGTTATTCGGGAAATTCGGGGAGATAAATTTGTGATATAAATTTTTCTTCATAGAATAAGGTTTATCAAGATTCATCTTCTAGATTTATTTTCACTTTTCAATTCTCTATGGGAATCTACTCTTTTATGAAAGTAGATCACTTAACAGGAAGCACTCTTTGGGAACCAAACATTCATGGTGACACTATTTTTTAGAAACCAAATCTTTCTTAATCAATAGACATAAAATAACCAAATCAATGTACCTATATATATATATTCATAGAATCCCTCAAATCAATTATGAGAATTAAGCTGATTTGAGATCTTTAATTTCCATTCTTTTCTTGGAAAATCTAAATTCCACAATTATTATTTCATTTAATGGAATATATTAAATTTTTTGAGTTTTTATTCATCAATAAATTTAATTTGAGATTATAGAGAATATTATTTGCAAACTCACGATGATAATTTACAATGGAAATATCATGGTGCTCCATTTTTAAATATTTTTTATATCAATTTTGATCAGCTAATCTATTGGTCATATTCAACTACATATAAAGTTCATCTGAGGATCTTCATCTTCGAGATTATGAAATGAATAAGATACATCACAACACAAGCCTAATTTTAGTGTGATCTGAATACCAATCCTTGTGGGAACATCATAGAATATGGAGGAACATGAAAGAACTTGTAGGTCAGTTGTACTTTGAATTAAAGAGGAAATCACAATAACGCCTCCTAGGATTTCATTAAGAACATGAATTGTGTATGATTTTTCAATGTAGAAGGATGATTCAATAAAGACATAACCTGTGAACACATCACATTCCCCTTTTATATAATAGAACCTTGTTCTATGAAGTAACCAAAGAAGCGTGATACACTCTTGTGTATTCCTCTTATTTTTCGTAGTGAAGACACAAAACCCATATACTAAACAAATCTTGATTTATTTGATCTTATTATAATAATCACAAAAATATGTTTTATGTTCTTATGAAAATAATTCTTATATAAGATGGAAGACAATGGGAGTATGTTTGCATAACTGTTAGTATGAAGCACTAAGAACCCACACACATTATTACATGAAGGATATGAGACTTGAAAAAAATTCATTCATGCATGATCATACCCACATAAATAATGAATTTATAATCATCAATGTGTGCAAAATTAAATAAAATATGAGGTCTGTAGATAGTGGATCCATTTTTTGCATTAATGAAATGAACTGAATAACACAATAACAAATAACATAAATGAATGTTCTAGTTTGTTGTATGAAATTAAAACCATGAATAAAATTGAATGAATTTTAAGGTGTTAAATTATTTTTCATTCATATAATACTTCAGAATAGTTTTTTAAATAGTTTAATGAATAATAATGGTTTTTAACTTCATATAAAATTTATTAACTACCTGAGAATTTGATAATTATAAGAATACCTAAACATACAAGGAATTAATATATTCATTATTTTTTCATTATGAGAAATATCAATAAACAAATATACTAATAAATTTCATCTTTTAAAATTAGCTAAAAATGATACTTATGATGAAACTAGATCAAGACATGTAGAGTATGAGTTTGTGGAATATATCACAATTTTTGAAGGATTTTACTCTCAAATTGAATGATATATTAAAACTTTTCCTGAATAAGTTATTTCATATATACATCATTCATTCAATGATATTTTGATGAAAAATCACTACTTGATTATTAAGTCAAAATACAGTAGGATTCACAGGCAATGAAATTGTAAAGGTGTAATGCTCTCACATACATTGTTGAGGAAATGAACAATATGTGATACTTTCAATAAAAGTATTTCAATGATTGATTATTAACTATAATATAATTTTTGTGAGTTAAATGATAAAAACATGTTTATGGTGAAGTAATACATGCACTTAAAACCTTTTTCAGTGATACATGAATGTTAGAAATGATCATCTTAATGAAAAAAAAATATGGACAAAGAATATGTCCGATTAGAAGAAGAAAAAATACGTTTTACGATCCATATATTTTAAATTTCCACACTCTATAATAATATCATAAGTCTAATATTAGTTTCACAGAATCCCAATTATAATTAAAATTTATAAGAATCAAAGAACTTGAAAATTCATTAAATGATGGCCTAAAACAACATGAATATGACATTTAAATTAATTTAATGTTAATGAAAAGGTAATATGACATTAGTTTAAAATGATATGTGTTCCTTCAATATCAAACTATTTAGGTGACTCAATTATATAAATAGACTCTATTTGTGGTAAAAATATCTCAAAATAGTTTATTTATCAACCTTCTATAATATAATGGAAGAAGGTATCTTGAAACACATTTATTTCTGTTTATACTAATGTTGTCTCATATTCCAGTGAAGGTTCGAAGGTAAAATATATGAATATGTTGGTTGATTAAATTTTAGATAAATCCACCAAAATATTAATGGGTGATATGGGTATTATCAAAACATATAACTCCCTAAATAGGGCTCTAAATAAAGAAAGGAAAATACAGAAACAAGAAAACAGTAAATCTAATCAGATTGGTACAACAAATAAAATAAGATGATTTTATGGAAATTGTTGGTTATTTTAGAAATTTATACATCTGTACCCTAATTTCTGGCATAAACTTTCATCATATGAAAATTAATGAAGTCAACCATTCAAGGAGTGTAGATATGAAGAAGATAAGTAAGTTGCAAGACTGGAGAAAAAGACACTAATGAAGAATTATTTGTGTATCAAGAACTTGTTTTGTTATCTTAATGACTTCTGTGATTATTGAAATATTTTATATCGCAATTATGATGAATATAGGTATATTCAAAACATAACTATTCGAATGTTAATGATAATCAAATATGAAAAAAATTTAAAATGAGAAAAAAAAGTCGAAAATTCTTCCATGGTGTATATGAAAAAGAATGTAATCATGAAATATATGAAGAAAGCTACTCCCAAGATGAATGATATGTTATAATCCCATAATTTCATCTCAATTAATAATATATGACACTACTATGGATATAAATATAATACCATGGACCACTAAAAACATACCAGGTAAATGAGTGGAATCAAGATGAATGTAATATGAGAATAAATCAATTAACTAAATAAGAAGATAAGATTGATTGGAGACATTTCTAAAGACGATTTTGATATATTTTCAATGAAATTTAACTAAAAATTATTGAATAAAAAATGTAAAAACTCCATGAAAAAATATATTAAGTAGGAGTGGTTAATCATCTTCCCATATCAGTTGCATGTTGTTATCGAAATTCAAAATGCAGAGGATGATTATCTAGCTAGGAAAAAGAAAATGAAATATATATTTCTGCACATGAAAATCTCAAATTTCATGAGAGGTTCTCAAAAAATTAACAATCAAGTTTCCCAAAAAACGTTTTCTTGAATGGTTTAGTAAAAGTGGAAATAGTGAAAATATTGGTATAATTGTTCTAATATATCAAAGGGAGATGTTTATGGAAGATAAGAAATCATTAGTGGAATCTACTTCACTACAGGCAGAAGTGTGGATAAACAATCTATACAAGATGAATATGAATGGATGAAATGTTTCCACAATGAAAAAGAAGTATAAAAATTTAAATTATAATGGAGAAACTACCATGAAGAGTTTCATAAACATTAGATCTACAAGGAAATTAGTCATTTAGTTGAAGTGAATTTATAAGCCATGATGAACTCATTAAGATGCTCATAAGTCTTTCATATTATTCCATTATTCTTGTGTAGTATTTGT
Source organism: Viscum album (assembly GCA_963277665.1). Classification (NCBI taxonomy): domain Eukaryota; kingdom Viridiplantae; phylum Streptophyta; class Magnoliopsida; order Santalales; family Viscaceae; genus Viscum; species Viscum album. The sequence continues at coordinate 516,275,010 of OY728145.1, forward strand.
GCTTACATTGAAGTAAATTTATGGTGAATAATACTCCCCATATAAGATCTTCGAGAAAACATTAGAAGACAAAAAGATAAAATGCGATTCAAGATATGATAAATAAATCAATTATTCAACAATGGTGGATTATCCACATGAATATCTTGATGATGGTCTAATGAAATTTTCCACCAGGTCAGATAGAATGGAGTTCACCCCTGAGGGGGATCAACTATAAAATAGAATATATCAAGGATTATTTCATGTAAATATGGAAATGTATGTCATCTAAAAATAGGTATATAATAACTTTAACATAATTAAACTTTTTTCCCCTTCATTTTATTAGTGGAGGGCATTAGGGGGGGTTGTTGATCTGTAATCACATAGAAAGGGGGAGTAAAATATTCTTACTCCTGGGGAATATGATATGTACATTAGATTATATCACATCATAAATATCATTTATATAATCTGCCTCATTAAGAAATAAATATGAGAATGATATCACATGTGAGTTTGTTAATGGATTACATAGACAACTGTGGTTGTATATCATTTGTTTTCTAAAAAGGATTAACCCGTGTAGACATAGAGTGGACTAAATAAAGGCTCCTTACCATGTAAATCATGTGGTACCATACTTTTTTAATAGAAAGGGTAATTTTTAGTTAGAATACATGATAATTAAAAATATAACCATTTTTATTTATTAGGAAAATGGTGGATTGGGTAAATTGACAGAAAAGATTTTTTATTGACAATAAAGCCAACGTGGGTGATTGAAATGGTCATGTGGATGGATCATGTGTATTATTCTGTTATTTATAAATATATAAGAAGGAATTTAAAGTCACTGTTGATTAATTCCTCCCTTGTTAGTGATTAATTATGGAATTAGATAGTTATATGTAGTGTGAGATATATTAATTATAGAATTGTATTGATCCCCAGAGATTAGTTATGGATTCATTGATTGTCCATTTCTTTGAAAATTCGTTATGAGTGGTGCTTATTCCTATAAAAGGTTTACTAATTTATATAATTAGACTTCAAAATTGATCAATTATCTATGTTTTCATGTTTGATGATTGTTAATATTTTCTTATATTAAAAGTAATGTTCTTATTGAAGATGGAGAGTTCCCATTGTCTTAGACAATTGATTTGATGAAGTCCATGAAAATGTTATTTTCCATGATGAATTGAATGTTAATGAAATATAAAAGGTAGTCATGAAAAATGATATTGAATATGTAATATTTGAATAATTCCATTAATTTTTTTAATTCATGATTTTGAGAAACTAATTTCATGAATAATATTTGATTAAGATAATTTGAGACTGTATAAACCATCAATTTTCTTGAAGAGAATAAGGGGGTGTATGATTGGCCATAAAAATATATTTTCCATGAAAAATATATATTTATACCATTAATGAAGAATATTTGAGTTTGTCTTTTTGGGGATAAAAGTTTGTTATTTTTTTAGTTTGAAAACACATTTTATTTTTTTATAATACATGTATTATTTCCAATAGTTCAAGGGTTACCGAAATAATAGTAGGGGGATGACCCACTAGCTATCTAAGGAAAACTCAACCGTAATATAATGTGTTTATAAAGTCTACCATGCCAATTGGGAACTATACCCAAGCCATCCATTAAGAGAGATTGTCCATGAATAATCCCTTGGATGCACTCTCATGTATAGTGTGTTCATGGGTCTTGATAAAGGCTGCAAGGAGGTGGGTGAATAGCGCATCCACAAAACCGGCATAGGGTGGATCCATTTTTCGGAGAAGAGTTGTTTGGAAGACTAAGGAAGCATTTTATTGATATAAAAAGCTCCAACCAAATTGATTATTGGATATGGGATGGTTTTATGTGGATACCTTCAACTATCACTTAAAACTAGGATAGATTATGGTATACTGGATTAAAATTTTCCATGATTTTGGATCTCTTATTCCCCACCTGTTCAAACCTGACCCTTTTAATTCAATTTTGAGCACCACTAGTTAAAAAACAACTCTCATCTTATTATTGGGTATTTTCTTGTAAGGTTTCAATGGGATCACTCTACTTCCTGCTCATCATGACCTTTCTCAAGACACATTCATACCCTACATATAGATGTGAGCATAGGGTCTTATATATGGATCCTTATATTTACTAGCTAGCACAAGCTACATCCCATTGGGAGGGGTATATTTCAGTCCCAAATGAGATTTTAGTTGTGTTATAATCATCTATATAGTGGTTTGGCCGCTATTTTTGCTAGGGGATACCCAAAAAACTTAGACATAATTCATGTATTATAAAAGAAATTCCATGATTCAGAAAAGTAAAATCATTCACCAAATTCCAAGACATTAAAGACCTCTTAAAATTTTATTCTTACAATTTAATAATATATGTTTGGAATCAAATATATAATTTTCATTCAAATCATAAATCCCCTTCATCTCTTCTTCAAAATTAATGATATTCATATTCTTCAAAAATATTCATCAATAATTAAGCATGGAATCATCTTCTCAACCTCATGAATTATATCACAATGCATGGACTTCATAAATTATTAGTTATTAAATTAATGTATACCTAGATAACAATAAACATCCATTAGAAACCAATTCATCATGAAAATTAATATTTTCATGGTCATAATCAAATCAAATGTTGAAGATAAGGTTCACTCTCCCAATTCAATAAGAATTTTTCTTTTGGCTAAAGAAAATTTAAAAAATCATCTAATTGGACAACATAAAGAATTTATAAGGTGTGAAATCCAATTCTACGTACCCATTAAATTATCAAGGATTCATAACCTCTATAAAGTATTTTGATACCAATTTACAATCAACAAATCAACAATACTTCTCCAATAATCATCAACAAACCCTCTTAAATATGTCCCACACTATTTCTAGCCTTCTTTTTTCGGGATTAGTCACTGATCATGGATAACATCATCATGAATTGAATTCTTATAAATTAATATATATTAAAAATAAAACCACAATCCTCATCTATCTAGATGGTTATTTCATACCCCATGAGTCCAATAATCGACAATAAAATCCATGAAGACGTATGCATTTTTCTCAACAAAACATTATGAATATAACAAAAAATCAACCATGTGAATACAAGTATTTTTGAACAAAAATCTACTAAAACCCATTATAATCAATATAAAAAATAGAATGTATCATGTTTCATTTAAGAATTTAGAAATGATTTCCATTAAAAAATAAACCTTTAACATATAATATTTCATTACCTCATGATGACAATAGTTTTCCTTTAAAAAATTATCTTAAATGAAAAATAGGTACAATTGAGAATCATATTTATATCTAATATTAACTAATTTATTACCTATGTTGGAATAAATTAATCCTAATATTTTCTATATAAGTATCTAACCTGATTACCTCTCTCATTTTCACCTATGAATAATATATCATTACACATTGTATTGGGTTTCTTCAAGTGCTTACTCTTCTTGAAGAGATCTATTATAATAAAATATAATAATATAAAATTAAGATGTACCATATCTTGAAAAATAAAATTTTAATCTTATACATTACATCATAGAATCCTTCAAAGACTCGTTTGAACCCAAACTCAAAACACAATTAGTGAACTCAAAATTGTGATAATAGGTTTCTATTTACATAGAAAAACATTTGAAAAAAAAATTAAATAAATAAGAAAAAAAATTCTTAGAAAATAAATATGAAAATTTTTAATTATTATTTATAATTAATAATAAAAATGACTTCGGGGAAGAAAAGTTGGGTATATATGTTAAAAAACATTTTGACTATATTTATGTGAAAAAAAATAAAAACTAAAGAAAATATAAAATGTTAGAAATATTCATTATTAATCCATTTTATAGAAATTGAATAATATTAAAAATATAACATTATCAACAATATAATCATAAATAATATGATTCATGAAAATTTTAAAAGTAGATGGATATGGATTGGAAATAATTCAATGAATTTTAAACAACTTTTTCTCAATAAAATCATATACCTTAAGTCCATTCATGCATCGTACATTCTATAACCCCATAATTACAAAACATAATTAATTATTCTTTCATAAGATCCATTTTAGGTTCATTATATTTTCATAGTTCTATTTATTTTATTTATTACCTTTTTTATTTATTTAATAAATTTTCAATTACACATTTTATTTTTTTGCAAGGATCAATTTATAACCTCAACAAAAAGCAATGTGATGATCGTGGTCCATATTTTCATAGTTCCTATAACAAACAAATAATTAAATTATTTATAATTATCATATTTATGGATCATATAAACATTTAAAACCAACCAAGTCTACATGTCATGAAAAGTAACTCACATTATTTGATAGAGATGTTAGTACATACATGTATATAGATAGAACATTCATTTTTCTATAGGGTAGAAAATAATTAAAGTAAATAATATTTTATTTTTTATGAATAATAAATATGATAAAAATAAATATTTCAGACTTAGATCCATCCTTATGGACATCCATGACACGTTGTAATGAAAAAATGAGTTACATTGGTTTTATAGGAGGTATTGAACTCATAATCCTGAGAAATGTTATAAATTTACATAAAATGGAAATGGTAATAAGATAATTTGGAAAATATATTTATAGAATTATAAAATTTTATAAATATCATATACAATATGATTATCAATCGCATTAACCATCTATATATTCTGATGAAGAAAACAAAACATGTCACATCATCGAGGTGGTTCTCAACACATACGTATGAAAAGTGATTTAATTAGGTTCCAAATGCCTCAAAATATCAAGAATAATTTTTCATGTCTACAAGTCCTAAATTTTATTATGAATTTTTATTAATATTCCATTTTTAATCAATTATTTTATTTTATTTCGAAAAATAATTTATTTTTTTATATTATTTATATGTATTTGACATACCCTTATTCATGTATTTTATTTTTTCTTCTACGCTTGTGAATGATTAGTAAAAATATTAAAATTACATATACATTATCATTTTTTACATGTTATTATACATAATATTAAATTTATATTCATATACCTTTACATAATGTATGCATATCTTTTTTTACACTTACAGACTATTTAGTATTCCTTTACACATGCATGTAAGTACCATTATTGAACCAATATAAAATATTTTTTCCCTTTATAAAGTATGTTAAAATTTGTTTCTACCTTTTTTTACTGTGTTTAAAAGGTATCCTAGATTTTTGAAATCTATATAACTTGTTATTTACTTATATTAAACATAAAATGTATCCTTTATGATGTAATTATTTTCTATGTTACACTATTTCATCATTTTACATTGTATTCTAATTTGTTGTATGTTTTTTTGAAGAGATCAAATTTCATTAATCAATTTATTAATTTATATTAATGATATAAATCCTAATAAAATAGTTTTTAATGTTTATTAAAAACATTCACATAAACATTAATTAATATCTTATTATTACAAAAGAAATTTGAGCATGAAAGTGAAAAGAATGTGATTTTGTTATTTTTATTAAGGTATATAATTTTAATGTTTCTTATTTAATAATGTATGATAAGAAAAATATTTATAATTGTCTAACTATTTTTAATATAGTTTTAATTATTTTTCAATTTCTCAAAATATATATGCATATATTCGGAATGTTTTTAATTTTTGTGTTACTAAAAAATATGTGTGATTTTCATATGATTTTTTCTATGACCTATCATTATTGGAGTTGTTTTACTATTCTAATTATCATTTAATATTGTTTTATATTATTACGACATTAAATTTTTATGGGGTTTGGGAGGTTATATATATATATATGTTAATTATGTATAAATTATTTTGAAAATGAATCATCTAAACAATGGATCAACTACATTGAGTTTCAATATTATTAAATGAACATAGAGATATTATTACTATTCACATATAGATATAATAACACTTCATTGTTAATTCCATTATACTATGTGAAAATTAATACTTTATAGAGTTGGGTTAATAAGTGATGTCTTATGTGAACAATTACACATCTATTATGTGATCTATTAAGGTTTGTACCTAAACTACGTTGAACTCTACTCCCTTGATGGGACAAGCTGATAAAATAATCCACGAACACTATACTCTCTTTTATTTTCAGTATTATTTCTATTTTTTAGGCTCCTATACAAATAAAATTATATTATAAATCTCACATGTGCACTCACTTTTCATTTATGTTTTTTTTTCATACAAAAATGTATTTTTTTGTGTGTTGTGACCCCTTGATTGTATATCAACTACCATTATGGTAATGAATCACACTATTTAAATTAGGATTCATAAAAATGGTGTGATGGAACATACTAAAATATATTTTATTGTTTATAAATACACATAATAATTTAGTTCAAATTTTTTTTATGATTAACCTTCAAAGATCATATTAGTTTACAACGTATCTCTTGTAGAGTATAGTGGTCTAAGAGAAGAGTAGCAAACTTCTGAAAAAATACAATAAAAATTATCTTTTTTGTTAATTTATATTTCAAATTATAATTAAATAAGTACATTAAAATTGATAAATAATTTAGATAAGTAATCAATGTATTTATAATTTAAATATATTTAATTAACCTACCCTTTCCTTCTAGACTATCTTCCATAAAACTATCCAACATAAAAACTGGTTTCAATGGTTAGGAAATTTTTAGGATAGTTTATCGATATTGTTTCATTTTATGACATAAAATACCCTGTATAAAAAAATATTATTTATTGATATGGATACTACTACTTATTCGTTATTGTAATAACATTTTTATATAAATCCTCTCAGTCCTAGGTAAATGTCATTTTATGATGGACGATATGAAAATAACTGATGTATGTATTCCATATAAGCCTCATAAATTTTATAGAATTGAATATGGATACAGGAAATATATAATTGAACAATACCTCATGAATTCAAGCATATAACACATTTTTAGAAGGGTAAAACCATTAAAACTACCATAATATTTTTTATATACTCTAACAGGAATCAATGGTGCTATATGTGTTTTGAATTTCAAAAGAGTAAATATTTTATGTTTTTATATTCTAATTATATTATTGAGTCATTTTTCATTATGTAAGATAACTCATGACATCCAAAATACTGTTCATGTTACACATCTTGTCTCGTATAATATTATTATAACCAAACATTGAATTCTTCGAGTGGAGTACCGGGATTTCAGGATTGGTGAATATGAATGTGTCAATTAAATATATGATAGATTCAAAAGAATTGTGAATGGAATGAATTTCCTTAGAGAGACATTGGATGTCCATGAACATAGTGAATGATTCTTAAGAGCACAACATAATATATGAAATTAAAAAAATTGATCGATGAATTTATTAATTTTAAATATTAAACATTGTATAAATTCAACGGATTACTTCTACAAGATGTACAAGGGTTATAAAATTTTCAGAAAGAGGATAATTTGAAGAGAAAATGTATATGATTAAAATCAAATATTAATGATATATTTAAATTTTTATATCCTATACATGGTATGGTTAGTATAATTAATTTATAATATAATAAACATTTTTATAACATGATAAAGAGGAGGAAAAAATTCAAGATGTAACCCAGAAAAATCATATGTATGGCTGAAAAAGAAATTATGGTACCCTTATAAATCAAAATAGTTTTCATAAATAACCCACAATAAATATAGGAAAAGGGATACATACAATAATATATTCAAAATTTCAAACATGATATAAAGGACATGAAATAATGTTTTTAATTTTTCTACATAAAATGGATGGATATGTATAAAATATTAATAATCTAGTGATAAATCATATTGGAAACAATTATTTTTTAAATAATGTTTGATGGAGAAAAATATAAATGAGGTTACTAGTGATTAAAATTCATGATTTGGATGAAAATATGATATTTATGGATATATGTCCAATAATCTATATTAATTAAATGAGTAACAAAAAAATCATGTTATAATGTTAACTGAATCATAAAAAGTAAATGAATAAAAAAAATAAACTTATCAAGAATATGCTGAAATTTAATAAATAAATGATAATTTAAGAAACTCATTTTCTTCACTAATTAATGTCAATTTAATGACGTGAAATTATTTTAATATTAAAATTAAAATGTTAAGAACTCTATTGAAAAATTGATATATTCATTCTAATGTTTGAAAATAATTATTTATGATGATTTTTATTATATTCAAAGTGAAAATGATGCTGAAAAAAAATAATGGCTCTTGATTCAAAGATAATTTATTTATTTTTTTCATTGTATTTTCAAAATGTTATATGATTGTGATAGTAATGAATTTTAAAAAATTATAAAACCAGTTTTTAGTAAAATAATATTATATTTGAAATGATAAAAATTATTTTTATTGAAGCTGTAAAATAATAATGTCAAATATTTCATGATTTAAGTGATTTCTGTGATGGAAATATGCTACTAATTGTATGTTACTAATTTCATTTCAATTGAACTATCTTCAATATTACCCGTGAATACATGTTTAAATTTTTAATTGGAACTGAATAATTCATGTTGTAACACAATTTGACCGACTATAGAATGGGTACTAAAAGTGTTCTCTACATTATGTATATTTTCAATAAAATGAAATATGAGTGTGATTGATACATGGTAAATGTACATCAGCTACTCTAATCATATGAATATATATATCCATATATTTTTTATCATATAAAAAATTTGATGGTGTCTCTATGACTTTAGGTTATAACTTAAAAGGAATGGTTATGGGATTTGGTTAAGTATATTTTTATAATATTGGTTTAAATTGAAAAAAATTATTCATATATGGGTTGAAACCTGACATGATTCATTTTTTATAATTATGAAATAATAGAATGAGTATTAAATTTAATGATTAAAAATGATTATAATTTAAAACTAAAAATTCATAATTTTATGAAAATAAGAAATTGAATATATATTCAATTGATTTAATGAATTAACTAAATAGAATTTCATGTGTCTTCATCATAAACCACAATATTTCATTACATATTTAAATAACTACTATGGGTTTAGTGTGAAACATCCCAATAACCAAATAAGGAAAAAATCAAAAAAAAATTCACAGATCAATATTTCAGCCCACAGGGGATATTTCATAATTTTCAAAAAGGATCCATTAAATTTTGGACTAGATATACTCAAAAGTTTTATTTAATAATTAAATATAAAAATTTAAAAAACATCATTTAAAAATGAATAAAGTTATTTTAATCCTCCATTGATTGTAACACCCAGAGATTTTATGAAAAATATTATTTTTAATTTATTTGTTGTCTTGTGTTTTAAGCTACACAAAAATTATCATACGCTATATGCAACACCATATTATCTTGTATTATATGTAAACATTGTTCTTGGATTATGTTACACGCAAGAGAAACCTTACTCAATATCATGTGTTGTACGCAATACCGAGTTCCACTAAACAATGATATATTGTTATAATTATAAACTAGAAATTGTGAATATTATTAACCAAATTTTGAATTTTATGACATTATCATTCATCTTACAAATTATCTAGAACATGGTATGAGAAAAAAAATAAAATTTTTGGGTAAATTACGTATTCTTAAAAAAATGTCGATTTGTCATCTTTTGATGGTGCACCCACATTAAATCTAGTTTTTGACGTGTTTATGAGTTCAATTTGACAAAATAAACTTATTCATTTCAATATGTATATAAAAATTTACTTTGGATAATTTATTATTTTTTCTGTTAACTTTTATATTTTGATTAATTGTAAAAATATGCTAAATTATAATTAAAAACAATTTTTTTCATAAAGATAATATATATGAATAAAATATAATATTGAATGGTTGTAAAGTATAAATAGAATATATTTTTACCATTTAATATTATTCAAGTCATTATCAATAATTTTACATTGAATTCATAGGTAAAACCGTTTAAATTTTTTTCAATGTTTTAACTTTTAAAACCTATTTTCTCAACAGCGGGATTAATTTCAAATTAAATACTACAACTTCTGTGTTTCGAATTCCAAAAAATGGATTCCATATTTGGAATCAGTTGTTAAAAATTATGTTAATTGGACAGTTTTTATTTTTAGACATTATGAATAGTAACTACGGTAAATTTTATTTACTACAGTTAAAGATAAATCGGGTAATTAAGGGTAAAATTAAGATTATAAAATTAAGATAACACATAAAAAAATTCTATTGGATGAATAAAATATTACCCATATAACCTAAGGGTCAGAATAGATTCATTTCATGGACTTTTGACCTTGAAAATGATGTAATTATTATTAAAACCATTGAAAGTGTCAACTTGTCACACTCTTATATCTTATTAGTGTAATAATTTTAATTTAGTGATAAGCTTCATAAACCATAGAACATAAATATTCATGAGAAATATAATAAAATTATCTACATCATGTGAATTTATATTGAATTTTTAGGGATTAAATAGTTATCATTAATGGTGACACAATAGTGTAGGAGAAATTATTTTATTGATTGAAATATTAAATAACTGGTTTTGAAAATATTAAAATAAATATTATATGAACTATTTAATGTTCTCCTAAAATTTTCAAGATAAATATTATATATTATTAATAAATTATATATTTTGGTTCCAATGTATTGTCTGTGTGGATTTTATTTAAATTCAAATAAGTTTATAGTGTCTTTATTGACACTATTGTTATTTTATAAAAATAACATATTATTAAATTCTTTAAAAATCAAAAAAATATTTAAAAATTAAAATTTGAAATTTATATGGTTGAAAATTTCATAAACTACCCAATTATGGACAATTCACAAAATATAATTAAATATTAATAATAATTTAAATCATATAATATTATTACAACAAATAAAATTAAATAGATTAAATTTGTATAAATAAAGGTGATAAGGTTTGAAATAAATTCCCAACATGTCTAAATTTTATTATCGGATTAGATTACAACCCTATCTCATCTCATATTGGGATGTGTGTCATTGTTGGAGGTTTTTAAGTGAGGTTTGATATTAATATAAATTAATATTTTTGAGGTTTCCAAAACTGCCCCTCTCCTCTCTTTTAAAAGGGAGCCTCCTCCCTCTCCACTTCACAATATTTTGAGACATCATGCTCAGCCAAAACCTATCCATTTATCTTATAAAATTTCTTAGAAGCATACTAGAGGTCCTGGTCTTCTTCAAACACCAAATTTAGAGGCGTACGGGAGGTTTAGAAGAGGCGCATCAAAGAAGAGGTAATATCCTTCACTAATTATTTCAAATTTATTTCTTCTTATACATATTCTTATTTATTTGTTTCAATATAAAGTAATGAAATATGTATCTATCATATACTGATATGATATTAAAAATATGAAACAACCCTATTTCACATTATATCTATCTTATGGAAAATGAAATCACTGCACGTGTGTACGTACGAAGTACCGTCTCCACACCGTGGTGTAATCTATTTTCCACCACCAACTTACTTAGATGGGTATAATAGAGTAAAAAATAACTATATAAAATTATTATTACATCATACAGATTCTGAGATATTATATCATCCACTCTATTTCCATTCAATAATTATGAGAACGAAATCATCGCTCATGAATACGTATGGATTACCGTCTCCAAGACGCGATGAGATTCATTCTCCATGTTAACCATTAAAAAATGATTATAAAGTATATATAATAAATAATCATGAAATATATGACATTATAATGATACTTTACTTATGTACATATATGTTTCATGTAAAGACCCGCAAATTTCAAGGAAATTTTTTTTCTTAATTTTCTTTGGAATTTTACAAGAGCGCAGCTTCAGACGGCACCTGATTCCGAGGCCCGGTGTGCCCGGAATCAATTTCCGAAGTTTGGCTCGGGTACGTTCAGTGAACGGACGAGCGGGTTTTTCTATCTTTTGAACCGGTGCCCGGAATCAAATTCTGAGGGCACCGATGAAATCGCAGCGCTGGTATTTACTTAGAAATGCCTCTTCCGGAGTTGCGTTTGCTCAGACGTGGTTTTTAAATTTTGGGGCTTTAAGACAGAAATAAAATAAAATTTGTGTGACAACTTTATTTTATTTCACTTAAGCTGCTTGGAAGTCACTTGGAAGCTACTTGAACTGAGTTAAAGCGGATAGGGTGCTATCCGGAAATATCTTACCCTCTTGGTAGGATATTTGTGAGGCAGGTCCCGCACGAGCCCCGCCGTTTCTTTCGCTAGGTAACGCACCCGCGAAAAACCGTCAAAGTAACTGAAAAGTCAACCGACGCGTTTTCTTTATTTCTTAACAGACCATTTAATTGGGTGGTTTATTTCGTGAATTAAATGGGCTGTTTCATTCGTTGAATTAATTCAACGAATTTAATGGGTCGTTACTTACGCGTTTTGCGTTTGTTGGCAAAATAATAAAATAGACAAACTTGTCTATTTTGGAGGATCCTCCTGTTGTGCAAGATCCTCTAAACCTCCACCCTCCCCGCGAAGAACGCGAAGAACGCGAAGAACACCGGAACCGGAATTCGACGACGCACGATCCGCGACGTCAACAAACTTTTCCGCGACCTTCTCCTTCTTCTTCTACGACGCCTCTTCTTCCACGGCGGACCTACGATCAGCGGTTAAAGGTGAGAATCGAATCTTCTAATTCTCCCCTCTTTATAATTCGATATCAACGGATTTAAATTGATTAAATCCGTTTGATCTTGATCCGGAGATCGTCGGCGCGACGTTTTTCCCGCGGTGCGACGAACGTCTTCTCCGCAACGACGCGACGATCCCCTCCTTCCGCGACGAGCGATTCCACGATGACCTCACGTCCGACGACGACAAAGTAAGGGTTGTTGGAGTATTTTATTCCCCGTGTTTATTCTTTTAAAATAATGAACCTGATCTCCGAACAATTTTAATTTAATTAAAATTGTTGTTGATTATTTTCTTTTCCTCCCGTTGTTTATGACTAACGCGGAGGGTGCGGATCTAACGAACAAGACCCGGAAACCCTCCGCCGATCTTTTGTTGTGCGGATTTGGCGGACGATGAAGAACCGTGCGGCAAGGGCGATCCGTTGATTCCGCAATGAAGATCGGCCCCCGGGAGGAGCAACGGCGCAGACGGGAGGCAAAACGGGCCACCGGAGCAACTCCGGCGGCCCGCGGAAGGCGGCGGCGGCGGCCGGTTCCACGGCCGCGCGGAACCGGGGAGGGACGCGGCGGCCCGGCCGCGTCCGCGTGACAGGCGGCCCCCCGCGGGGCCGCGTTCCACCTAAGCCGCGGGTCAAACCCGCGGTGCCCCCTTCGGCCGCGCGGCCGAAGCAGAGCCGGCCGGTACGGTCGGCCGGGCCGCGCCCAGGCCGGACCGGACCCGGCCTAACCGGGTCGGGCCGGGTTGGGCCGACCCGGTTCGGGTCGACCCGGTTCGGCCGACCCAGGGGTGGTTCGGGCCGGGTCGCCCCGGGCCCAGAACCCCCGTTTTCGGGCCTTCTTCGGTCTTTTGCCAATATCTTGGGCCTGAGACCTCCGATTGACGAACCGTCAGTGGCTACGCGATCCTTGGATCGATACGGTCATTTCGGTATATTATACTCAAGGTTTCGGAAGACTTTGGGTTCGGCCGGGTTGGTTCGTACACGAAACCAACAGGGCCCTCGGAGCGGAAACGCTCATAACTTGAGCTACGGACGTCCGATCGACGTACCGTCAGCTGTGGTAGTTTCCTCTAAGTGAGACGGAACTTTTGGCATACTCCGCCCGAGGATCGGATACAGGCGGAGTATGGTCGGGTTGGCTTTGCCCTAAAAACCAACCGGGCCCCTGGGGCGAAAATGCCAATAACTCTCAGACCGGGCGTCCGATTGACGCGCCGTCTGTTGCGTTGAGATCCTGTTGTCGATACGGAACTTTTGGATACATCAACTTCGGACTACGTGTCAGTTGATGTATCAGCCTCTCGGCTCGTGGAGCGGACCCCCATAAACGAGCTCGCTGTGTGCGGGAACCCTAGCGCTGGCTGTGACTTCGACGACAGAGCAGAGATCCTCCGTGGACTGCGACGCCGGCAGAGCAGAGATCCTCAGTGGACTGCGACGACGGCAGAGCAGAGATCCTTCGTGGACTGCGGCGACGACTGTGCAGAGATCCTCAGTGGACTGCGTCGACTACTGCACTCAGCGATCCTACGTGGATCAGTGCTACAGGTTTTGTGTGAGCCCGATCCTATGTGGGTCCTTACTACCGGTTCTGTGTGAGCCACTTCCTACAGGTTCTGTGTGAGCCCGATCCTGTGTGGGTCTTTTGCGGGGGTTAGTACCTATCGATCCTTCATGGGTCCGACGACTTAGATGGATCAGTGATCATCTTTGACGTCATCTGAAAAAGTATACCTGGTTGAGCTGAATCTTATGTTACTCTCCTTTGTGGTTTGTGTTGAACTATCCTTTGTGGATTTACTGTTTACTCTCCTTGTGGATTTGAGTCTTGCTTTCCTGCGTGGATTGAGTTGTTCTTGAGCTCGTGAGAAGAGCTAGAATTGAGGACTTAGGTATATGTATGAGCATATACCTAAGTCGAGTCAGATGTTACTTCGTGATTGCATCTTTCTTTTGTGCTATATCCTTTGTGGATTTCGGGAGACCTTCGGGGGTCTCGGGGTCCTTACTGAGTAGCTTATACTCACCCCTGCACGGGCTATGCCCGCACCTTGTTGTGTTGGATGCAGACGACGAACAGCGCTGATCTCGGTTGGGGCGTGGAGCAGGACGGTACCTGGAGGTGGACCACTGGGCGGGGCGTGCTCGGAGCGGACGTGGGACCCGAGGAGCCTGGAGGCTATCTGTACCCACCCTTCAGGTGGGATTGCCAGTGGACGATACGAGGCCGCCGTCTTTTCTTCAGTTGCCGTTCTTTACTTTTTTAGTTGTACTTTCAGTTGGGCTTGTATTCCGACCCCCTTTACTTTTCTGCACTTGTAGTTACTTTCTGCTTGCTGACTCTGTGGTGGTTGTTACTTATAAAGGCAAAGCCTTCCCTGTTTACCAGGATTTTACGCCTTGGTGCTAGTCGCCAGCCCCTGGCCTATGGAAGGCGGGCTTGGGGTAGTCACGGCACGGGCCCCGAGGTCGGGTCGTGACAAATTGGTATCAGAGGTGGTCGGTTCTACCGCAGACTCTGATCGTCTTTTCTTTCTATATGAAGCAATAGTGTTTAGTGTATTGAGTGTGGTTATCAGTTCAGGGAGCCCAGTGTTGGTGCGGCGGCCGACGTATCCGTACACCAGGACCCTGACTCCTGATTTCCGACTTAATGCATGAAAACATTGATTGCGTGTGTGTTTCAAGTTTTCTTCGTGATTACCTGTGTCAGCTCACCGGGTATACTGATCTGCTTTATGAAAGTCTCAGGTTTTCCTTGTGATTACTTGTGCCAGCTCACCAGGTATACTGTTCTGACTGTGGTGCTCTTGTTCTCCTTTTCAGGATGGCCTCGCGATGACAGCCAGCTAGGGTTCCGAGTGTAGGGCGCGACGGCAGCCCACCGAGCGACGAGGCCTCAGTGCAGGGCCCTTTGCCAGCAGTGGCCCCGGCGGTAGCTTTACCCGCCGAGCCACCGATGCTGCTAGTACCAGACGCTGACGATGCACGTCGCCTCAGGGCACTGCATGAGTTTCAGAGCCAGCGACCGCCCAGGTTTCGTGGTGAGGCGGACCCCCAGGCCGCCGAGGACTGGCTAGAGGTGGTGGTACGGATCTTTAGGCTAGTGAGGACACCAGCGGATCTCATGGTGATTCTCGCGGCGAGCCTCCTGCAGGCGGCGGCAGGACGATGGTGGAGCTTGATGCTCCAGGTTCACGATGAGGCATCCTTGCTCTGGACGGACTTCGAGAGCCTCTTCCGCTCTGAGTTCATCCCGGCCACCCTCCGAGCGGTGCGCATCCAGGAGCTTCTCCAGCTGCGCCAGGGCAGCATGGCGGTCGCTCAGTACGCGGCGAGGTTCACTGACCTATCTCGCTACTCGACCGACATGGTACCGGACCCCTTCTTTCGGGCCCGGACCTTCGAGCAGGGCTTGCGACAGGAGATTCGGGCGTCGCTGATCTCCCTCAGCATTCCGACCCAGGCGGGAGTGCTGGAGCGAGCCCTCCTGATCGAGAGCTTCCTGGAAGAGCCTTCTTCAGCGGCGAGACCTAGCGCAGGGCGGCAGGTAGCTGAGTCTTCGGCAGCAGGTAGCCGACGGATGACTCTCGGGTCCAGGCAGACCAGACCCCCACGCAGATGGCCTCAGGACACCGGCTCAGCAGTGCGGGGCACACAGCGGAGTGCCAGCCTTTCGAGAGGCAGGCTGTGCTACTCCTGTGGCGGGCAGGGTCACATGGCTCGTGACTGCCCGACTCGCCGATCAGAGGAGCAGCAGTCGGTGGAGGGGCCACCCAGGCAGAGGCAGAGGGTCGACCGTGGCGGTCCGCAGGGAGGAGGCGGACGAGGCAGAGGAGCTGGCCGAGCAGCAGGTGGTGGGCGACGCTTCCAGGCTCTACCCCCACCACTACCAGGAGGGCCACCTCGACCACAGGGAGCTGGAGGGTAGGGGCAGGCCCAGCTCCAGGCAGTGGAGGCCTACGACCCCGACATGCCCGAGATGATTCGAGGTACGATCTGTGTCTATTCCACCCTTGCTGCAGTACTTATAGACACAGGAGCGAGTCACTCTTTCATAGCCTCTGCCCTTGTTCGGAGCTCGGAGATTCCGACTGAGCCGTTGGCTCGATCCTTACGGCTAGAGACTCCTACGGGAGCAGACTCGACGATTACGCACTGGTGCCGGCAGTGTGAGCTTACTCTAGGAGGCGAGAGCTTCGGCTGGGATCTCCTTGTAGCGGCGTCGAGGCCTTACGACGTCATCTTGGGCATGGATTGGCTATCCACGGTTCATGCCCAGATCGACTGTTTTAGGCGCAAGGTGCGATGTGTTCGCACCGACGGGAGCAGGTTTACCTTCACCGGCGAGAAGAGAAACTTTGCAGCACAGGATGGACTTCCGCGGAGGAGAGTGCAGCCCATCTCTTATTAGTTGGCTAGCCTCATCCTAGGAGCAGTGGACGTGCAGAGTCCAGCTTTTCCTGCAGTGGTGGACCAGTACGTGGACGTCTTTCCCGACGACGTTCCAGGGCTACCTCCTCGTAGAGAGGTAGACTTTTACATCGACTTTTACCCCGGGACAGCCCCGATATCTACTCCAGCATATCGGATGGCCCCCGCCAAGCTTCGGGAGCTGCGGGTACAGTTGGAGGACTTGCAGAGCAAAGGGTTTATCCGACCCAGTGTTTCACCCTGGGCTTCCCCGATTTTGTTCGCCAAGAAGGCGGACGGGAGCTTGTGACTGTGTGTCGACTATCGTCGCCTGAACTAGGTGACAGTGAGGAACAAGTATCCGCTGCCACGGATGGATGACCTCTTCGATCAGCTCAAGGGAGCGCGGTGGTTCTCGAAGATAGACCTCCGGTCAGGCTATCATCAGCTCAGAGTTCGAGACGAGGACGTGCAGAAGACAGCCTTCAGGTGTCGGTATGGCCATTATGAGTTCTTGGTTATGCCGTTCGGCGTAACCAATGCTCCAGCAGTGTTCATGTGCCTCATGAACAGGATCTTCCAGCCATACCTCGACCGATTTGTCGTGGTCTTCATTGACGACATTTTGGTATACTCGACGACTGAGGAGGAGCATGCCTACCACCTGCGAGTTGTGCTAGACACGCTCCGAGAGCACCAGCTTTATGGAAAGCTCTCAAAGTGCCAGTTCTGGTTACGTGAGGTCCACTTCTTGGGGCACGTCATCTCTGAGGCGGGAGTTGCAGTGGATCCCGCGAAGATCGAGGCAGTGCTAGCTTGGGAGCCACCCAGGAGCGTGACGGAGGTGCGGAGATTCTTGGGCCTAGCCGGATACTATCGGAGATTCGTGCCAGACTTCTCCAGAGTTGCGGCACCACTCTCAGCGTTGACGAAGAAGGGGAAACCCTTCGTGTGGTCAGACAGATGTCAGCAGAGCTTCCAGGAGCTGAGGCAGAGGTTGACCAGCGCACCTATCTTGAGGTTTCCTGAGGAGGGAGTTGGATACGTAGTTTACTGCGATGCGTCAGGGACTGGACTCGGGTGCGTCCTGATGCAGGAGCGGGCCGTGATCACCTACGGATCACGTCAGTTGAGGTCGCATGAGCAGAACTACGCCACTCATGACCTGGAGTTAGCAGCAGTGTTCTTCGCTCTGAAGACTTGGCGGCACTATCTGATGGGCGAGCGCTTCACAGTCTTTTATGACCACCAGAGTCTCAGGTATATCTTCTCTCAGAAGGACCTGAACCTGAGACAGCGGATATGGCTTGAGTTCCTCCAGGACTATGACTTTGAGATAGTCTATACTCCTGGGAAGGGGAACGTGGTAGCCGATGCCCTCAGCAGGAGGACGGGCATTCAGCTACTTGAGGAGGCGACGGAGCAGCTAGCCTCCTTACAGATATCCTTCGTGGATAGAGACGGAGCAACCTTTCTTCAGTCTCTCACAGTCTCTCCTCCACTTCTACAGCGGGTCAGAGAGGCTCAGCGTGGGGACGCTGACTGTGAGACCCGGCGTGCACTGATATCCTCAGGTCAGGCGCCTGATGGTTTCTCCCTTGGAGCAGAGCATGACATCCTTTTCAGAGGACGTACCTTCGTACCAGTCGCTTTACGAGAGGAGGTGCTGAAAGAGTTTCACACTTCTCCCTTGGCGGTGCATCCCGGAGTGGCGAAGATGTACCAGGATCTCAGACGACAACACTGGTGGTCGGGCATGAAGAAAGCTGTGGCAGAGTTCGTTTCACGATGCCTCACCTGCCAGCAGGTGAAGGCAGAGCATCAGGTACCAGCAGGCTTGGTACAGCCCTTGGAGGTCCCGGAGTGGAAGTGGGATGGCATATCTATGGACTTCGTGACTGGACTTCCACACACTTCCAGAGGTCACGACTCCATTTGGGTGATTGTCGACCGACTCACCAAGTCGGCACACTTATTACCCATCAGAGAGCAGGGCTCAGTGGAGAGCTTGGGACGTCTTTACGTCCAGGAGATCATACGGCTTCACGGTGTGCCATCGTCTATCGTCTCCGATCGAGATGCTCGTTTCACTTCCCGGCTTTGGAAGGGGTTGCAGGAGGCGTTCGGGACGCGGCTCCATCTGAGCACAGCCTTCCACCCTCAGACGGATGGTCAGATGGAGAGGACCATACAGACACTCGAGGACATGCTCCGTGCATGTGTTCTCGACTTTGGTCGCAGCTGGGAGGACCACCTACCCTTGGTGGAATTCGCGTACAACAACAGCTACCACTCCACCATCGGGATGGCACCATACGAGGCGTTGTACGGCAGACCCTGCAGATCACCGTTGTGCTGGACAGACCCTGGGGAGTCAGCACTCGTGGGACCAGAGATGGTCCGAGCCACGACAGAGAAGGTCCAGATCATCCAGGAGAGGATGAGGACAGCTCAGAGCCGGCAGAAGTCATATGCTGACAGGAGGCGGAGGCCACTAGAGTTCGAGGATGGCGACCACGTCTTTTTGCGTGTCTCACCTCGACATGGTTTACGGAGATTTGGCCGAGGCGGCAAGTTGTATCCACGCTTCATCGGGCCTTTCCAGGTCCTCAGCAGGATAGGAGAGGTGGCTTATCGCCTTGCTCTACCACCTCAGTTGCACCGGGTGCACGACGTCTTTCACGTGTCTCAGCTGAGGAGATACGTGCACGACCTGACACACATCATCGACTTTGGGGAGCTGGACGTGGACGATGGGGCGACTTTTGCGGAGGTCCCAGTGGAGATCGAGGATCGACAGGAACGGGTCCTACGTGGGCGGTCGATTCCTCTTGTGCGCGTCAGATGGCAGCACGGGAACCTCCAGGAGAGCACTTGGGAGCGGGAGGCTCAGATGCGTGCTCAGTACCCCCATTTGTTCCCCTAGTTTTTGATGTATCTTTACGGGGACGTAAAGCCCTGAGGTGGGAGTAATGTAAAGACCCGCAAATTTCAAGGGAATTTTTTTTCTTAATTTTCTTTGGAATTTTACAAGAGCGCAGCTTCAGACGGCACCTGATTCCGAGGCCCGGTGTGCCCGGAATCAATTTCCGAAGTTTGGCTCGGGTACGTTCAGTGAACGGACGAGCGGGTTTTTTATCTTTTGAACCGGTGCCCGGAATCGAATTCTGAGGGCACCGATGAAATCGCAGCGCCGGTATTTGCTTAGAAACGCCTCTTCCGGAGTTGCGTTTGCTCAGACGTGGTTTTTAAATTTTGGGGCGTTAAGACAGAAATAAAATAAAATTTGTGCGACAACTTTATTTTATTTCACTTAAGCTGCTTGGAAGTCACTTGGAAGCCACTTGAACTGAGTTAAAGCGGATAGGGTGCTATCCGAAAATATCCTACCCTCTTGGTAGGATATTTGTGAGGCAGGGCCCGCACGAGCCCCGCCGTTTCTTTCGCTAAGTAACGCACCCGCGAAAACCCGTCAAAGTAACTGAAAAGTCAACCGACGCGTTTTCTTTATTTCTTAACAGACCATTTAATTGGGCAGTTTATTTCGTGAATTAAATGGGCTGTTTCATTCGTTGAATTAATTCAACGAATTTAATGGGTCGTTACTTACGCGTTTTGCGTTTGTTGGCAAAATAATAAAATAGACAAACTTGTCTATTTTGGAGGATCCTCCCGTTGTGCGAGATCCTCTAAACCTCCACCCTCCCCGCGAAGAACGCGAAGAACGCGAAGAACGTGAAGAACGCCGGAACCGGAATTCGACGACGCACGATCCGCGATGTCAACAAACTTTTCCGCGACCTTCTCCTTCTCCTTCTACGGCGCCTCTTCTTCCGCGGCGGACCTACGATCAGCGGTTAAAGGTGAGAATCGAATCTTCTAATTCTACCCTTTTTATAATTTGATATCAACGGATTTAAATTGATTAAATCCGTTTGATCTTGATCCGGAGATCGTCGGCGCGACGTTTTTCCCGCGGTGCGACGAACGTCTCCTCCGCAACGACGCGACGATCCCCTCCTTCCGCGACGAGCGATTCCGCGACGACCTCACGTCCGATGACGACAAAGTAAGGGTTGTTGGAGTATTTTATTCCCCGTGTTTATTCTTTTAAAATAACGAACCTGATCTCCGAACAATTTTAATTTAATTAAAATTGTTGTTGATTATTTTCTTTTCCTCCCGTTGTTTATGACTAACGCGGAGGGTGCAGATCTAACGAACAAGACCCGGCAACCCTCCGCCGATCTTTTGTTGTGCGGATTTGGCGGACGACGACGAACCGTGCGGCAAGGGCGATCCGTTGATTCCGCAGTAAAGATCGGCCCTCGGGAGGAGAAACGGCGCAGACGGGAGGCAAAACGGGCCACCGGAGCAACTCCGGCGGCCCGCGGAAGGCGGCGGCGCCGGCGGCCGGAGGCGGAGGCGCCCGGGGCGCCGCCGTGGAGGAGATCCGCCACGGCTGAATCCGCGGCGGCGGCGGCCGGTTCCGCAGCCGCGCGGAACCGGGGAGGGACGCGGCGGCCCGGCCGCGTCCGCGTGACAGGCGGCCCCCCGCGGGGCCGCGTTCCACCTAAGCCGCGGGTCAAACCCGCGGCGCCCCCTTCGGCCGCTCGGCCGAAGCCGAGCCGGCCGGTCCGGTCGGCCGGGTCGGGCTGACCCGGTTCGGCCGACCCAGGGGTGGTTCGGGCCGGGTCGCCCCGGGCCCAGAACCCCCGTTTTCGGGCCTTCTTCAGTCTTTTGCCCATATCTTGGGCCTGAGACCTCTGATTGATGAACCGTCAGCGGCTACGCGATCATTGGATCGATACGGTCGTTTCGGTATATTATACTCAAGGTTTTGAAAGACGTTGGGTTCGGCCGGGTTGGTTCGTACACGAAACCAACAGGGCCCTCGGAGCGGAAACGCTCATAACTTGAGCTACGGACGTCCGATCGACGTACCGTCAGCTGTGGTAGTTTCCTCTAAGTGAGACGGAACTTTTGGCATACTCTGCCCGAGGATCGGATACAGGCGGAGTACAGTCGGGTTGGCTTTGCCCTAAAAACCAACTGGGCCCCTGGGGCGAAAATGCCAATAACTCTCAGACCGGGCGTCCGATTGACGCGCCGTCTGTTGCGTTGAGATCCTGTTGTTGATACTGAACTTTTGGATACATCAACGTCGACTACGTGTCAGTTGATGTATCAGACTCTCGGCTCGTGGAGCGGACCCCCCTAAACGAGCTCGCTATGTGCGGGAACCCTAGCGCTGGCTGTGACTTCGACGACAGAGCAGAGATCCTCCGTGGACTGCGACGACGGCAGAGCAGAGATCCTCAGTGGACTGCGACGACGGCAGAGCAGAGATCCTTCGTGGACTGCGGCGACGACTGTGCAGAGATCCTCAGTGGACTGCGTCGACTACTGCACTCAGCGATCCTACGTGGATCAGTGCTACAGGTTCTGTGTGAGCCCGATCCTATGTGGGTCCTTACTACCTGTTCTGTGCGAGCCACTGCCTACAGGTTCTGTGTGAGCCCGATCCTGTGTGGGTCTTTTGCGGGGGTTAGTACCTATCGATCCTTCGTGGGTCCGACGACTTAGATGGATCAGTGATCATCTTTGACATCATCTGAAAAAGTATACCTGGTTGAGCTGAATCTTATGTTACTCTCCTTTGTGGTTTGTGTTGAACTATCCTTTGTGGATTTACTGTTTACTCTCCTTGTGGATTTGAGTCTTTCTTTCCTGCGTGGATTGAGTTGTTCTTGAGCTCGTGAGCAGAGCTAGAATTGGGGACTTAGGTATATGTATGGGCATATACCTAAGTCGAGTCAGATGTTACTTCGTGATTGCATCTTTCTTTTGTGCTATATCCTTTGTGGATTTCGGGAGACCTTCGGGGGTCTCGGGGTCCTTACTGAGTAGCTTATACTCACCCCTGCACGGGCTATGCCCGCACCTTGTTGTTTTGGATGCAGACGACAGACAGCGCTGATCTCGGTTGGGGCGTGGAGCAGGACAGTACCTGGAGGTGGACCACTGGGCGGGGCGTGCTCGGAGCGGACGTGGGACCCGAGGAGCCTGGAGGCTATCTGTACCCACCCTTCAGGTGGGATTGACAGTGGACGATACGAGGCCGCCGTCTTTTCTTCAGTTTCCATTCTTTACTTTTTCAGTTGTACTTTCAGTTGGGCTTGTATTCCGGCCCCCTTTACTTTTCTGCACTTGTAGTTACTTTCCGCTTGCTGACTCTGTGGTGGTTGTTACTTATAAAGGCAAAGCCTTCCCTGTTTACCGGGATTTTACGCCTTGGTGCTAGTCGCCAGCCCCTGGCCTATGGAAGGCGGGCTTGGGGTAGTCACGGCACAGGCCCCGAGGTCGGGTCGTGACATTTCATTTACTTAATTTCATTCAATTCAATAAGGAAACAAAAACAGCGTTCAATTGTATGTATGGACTACCGTCTCCATGAA
The DNA here is from genome assembly GCA_963277665.1 of Viscum album. Taxonomy (NCBI): domain Eukaryota; kingdom Viridiplantae; phylum Streptophyta; class Magnoliopsida; order Santalales; family Viscaceae; genus Viscum; species Viscum album. The sequence continues at coordinate 516,298,660 of OY728145.1, forward strand.
CTGTGTATTTAATTCCATTTATCAATCTATCAGATATATATATATGATGAATATATATAATATATAAATCGTGTTTTAAATTCTAGAAATATTTAATCATAATCTATTTAATTTTATGAATAATTACAAGTCAAAACATGTACGATAAATGAAACATTTTTTTACCAAAATGCTGCTTTATCATGGAATTGGCAAATGAACGGTTAATATAAAGTCATAAGTGAATCATATATGATATCATAAATATTATTATGGTTTTGTTACATGTTAATAATATGTTTAAACCCACTATACAAGAGCTTCGTACACGTACGAAAGAAATTGAACCTAAGGCAAGGGAGAATCTTGCAATCTCAATTTTTATCCGAGATTATTTATAATTTAGTATTTAATGGGTCATATATATCATCCACAAACATGTTTCATCAATATTTATTATTATTTATATCAAACTACAATTTTTTAAATCCAATTTTATCTACTGGTGAAATTTTTTGTAATAGATAAGAAAGGAATCTTTTTCTGTTTTCAGTAAGATATACATTTTGACTTTTCCATCCAAAGAATGAGAAGAATGTTTTTTTAACTTATATGACTTGAATGGATTTTTATGATTTCATAGAAAATTATTTCCATGAATCTTCCTTTACATGTTTTCAAGTTTATTTTTAATTAAATTCTTTTATTTTATAATTTTATGACATGTTGAGAAATGAAAAAATGTTTTCCTAATGTAGAAAGGATATTTTTTCCAAGAATTGAGTTCAAGTGTTTTATCAACATTACCTTCCATCTAAGATAATATAGGTTCCTGTTTCTATCCCTAATTATTACATATATTTGATTATGTTATGATGTAATTATTTTTATGATGTCTTTTAATCTTATATGGATTTTTTTATGATGGCATGATGTTTAAGAATCCCATTTTTCTTACATGGTGTATGATATGATGTTTGATTTATGATTTTGTGGCATATATAGGAATGGTTTCATTGTAATATGGGTGGGACCTATATCTCCCTCCAATACATTGGGTACATATTTATATCTCATGAGATAGACTTGGCTGGAATGGTAAGTAAAATCGGGATCAGTAATACATGGATGGAACGACAAGTAATCCCGGTTCAGTAATGGACTTTTTCCACCATGATGGTCTTAGAAGAAATGCATTGGCTACTATAGAAATAATATCATGTGATTAATTTTTTTCCAGAATTACCTATTTTATTCCCATGTTATTTTATCATGATTAATGTTCCTTTTTGATATATGCCTTATGTACTGTAAAGATTTATGTATGTGCTCAAGATTTTTATGTTTATGTTAATGTTTTTACGTTAAAAAGTTTATGGATTGTTTTTATGTTCACCATGTTTACCCTTATTGAGAATTTGAGATCACCCTTTTTATGTTTTCTTTTCCCCGTGATATATAGAAGGATTTAGGTAAGAAAATAAAATGGGAAGAACTTTATGGGAGATGTTGATGATCTTTCACCATGATTAGAATATTATGTTATGAGTATCCAAATACACTAAACTAACACGGTCTTTGTTCATATGTTTGTGTCATGTATTATGTTTTCCGCAAAAGTAATGTAATGTCCATTCACGACAAGCTTTGGTTCTCTACAGTTGGTATCAGAGAGAAGGTTTAGTTAAAAGTTGGAAACATGGATGCAAAAACTTTAGTCAGATCCCAATATATATTTCTAATTTATGTATAGGGATGTCTCTAAGGTAATGTATAAGTATATTTTATAGTCCTAGAATAACGGTAAAGATATTAGAATTAAACCTAAGATGTTATATATTTAAGGTTTTCCCCCTTTACTATATAGCTTTCCTTTAATGGTTTTTTCATCTCACACTATTCATTTTGGGTTTTAGAAGATGGATGGATGTAACACCCCGTGTAAATAAAGAATATGACATTTTCATATTTATCCATATTTGTGAATAAAATATTAATATGACTTTAAAGGTGACGCTATGCTCGATGGCGTACCCAACACGCAACAACGAGTTTCTTGGGAATCTTACGTTACACTCTAATAATAAAATAATATTATTTTAAATGGTAGTTAACATGTAGCCGTTATATTGGCGGGAATGGATAGATATAACTAAAATATGATTATATATGTTTTTTAATGTTTTTTCATTTATCCAATAAAAGATAAAGGCATAAAATACGGAAATAATTCGATTTTAGGCGTTTATGCCCTAGTTTTCACTAAAGGTTCACTTATCGCCTTTTGATGGAGAACCATCATTAAATATAGTTTTGTTCACTCTTATACATCCTTTTGGTGAAAATAAAACTCTTCTTAAGAATTGGGACATCAAAATTTACTTTGTGTAAATTTTTGGTATCTTTCCGATAAAGTTCATTTTTTTAAATGAATAGTGTAAAATGTTGTATTTTAATTCAAAACCACTTTTTAATCTAATTTATTTATATGATTAGATTATCTTTTGAATTGGTTTTAAAGTGAAATTATAATATATTTTTACCATTAAATCCAATAGTGGTCGTTGGAATTAATTTCACTTTGAAATCAGACTTAAACCAGTGTCAATCTTTTGATACTTATTGTTTCATAAAAACACACTATTTGATCTGAAAGCGAGAATTAATTATTAAATTAATTAATGTGACTTATATATTTTGAATTTTGTAAAATATAATTCATTTTTGAATTCGGAATATCAAATATTGCTTAGGGTAAATTTTTGGGATTTTTCTGAAAAACCTCAATTTTTTTATGAATAGTGAAACCACTAAGTGGTAATTATAAAAACGGATTTTTCCGTTTAAATGAAATTTTTCCATCTTTATGTTTTTAATTTCAAAAATACAACATACATGGTTGTCATTAAGAAGTAGAATGTGGTTCAATGGGATAAAAATAATTTTTTGGTGAATAGTAACTTATTATGTTTTTAATCGCGATTAGAGGTAATTAGTGTAGTATAAGGTAAAAATAATGTTTTAATAATATGAAATGAACTTGAAACATGTCCTAACCTCATTGGATGTGTCATGGACGACCAAGAAAACCCATGGGTCAACTTTGGGACCCCAGGAAGCCACTTCGGTTGTAAAATGACATTAATATCTTTTTATTTAATGTTAAAGTAAAAATGAGACAAACATGAAATGTTTTACTAAAACACTTTTTATAAGGGGTTATACAAATCATATTTTTGACTATAAATATTAATTGGAAAGATAAAAAGATTTCCTAAATCATAGTATTTTTTTATAATTTATGGACATTAAATAAATTAAATTATTTATGACATCATGATGATGCAGCGATGACCTCATTATTTAACGATTTAAATAAAATGGAAAGACAATGTAATATCTAAGACCAAAACATGTAGAAAACCTATTTTATGAGTGGATTTCGAACCCTTATCACCTTAACCTCGAAATAAATCAATGTGGGACATTTAAAATCCAAAACGCTTTTGAAAATAAAGTAACATTTTGTAACTTTACAAGAGTGCCCCTCCTCTCTTCTTATAAAAGGCCCCCACCCCTACCTCCTTACCCACACTCCCAAAGCCTTTGGATCGGCCAAACTCTGACCATTTTTTCTCTCAACTTTCCTCTCTTACTCTTTGAAGCCTCACATTGGGCATAAGTCTTCCCAAGGAAGCCTTTGAGATCAAACCAATGGGAGTTACCCGATTTTAAGGTAATGTCTTCACATGAGTACTTTAGTATTATTTTGCTTCTCCAACCCCCTAAACTCTTTTTATTCATTTATTTTGTAACAAATACAGTATCATAAATATACTAGGATTTTGTTATAAAAATTATTCGAGCTACACTTTCACACACCTACATCTAATGGTTAAAGAACATACTGTTTCCGTGGATGGCGAATTTCGGCCTCCCAAAACGATGATTGTTCAACAATCTTTTAACACCTTAAAAAGTGGCCATTAAGATAAAACTATATTTATATATGATATATAATATGTTTATGATTTCCTTAAGCTTCTGTATTTTTCATTTTGGGCATACCTTTATGGTTTCCATTATGGGTAAACGTGATATCTTCATTTAAGGAAGTGCGGACTACCGCCCCCTCAAAGTGATTTGATTCGTTAATACCATATGTGGTACTTATAGAGTATATATTTAATGATATTATATATGATAGCATACTGGAATTAAAATATTATTATGTATCATTATGTTTTAATTCCATTAAATATGAAATAGAAATGGAAGCAGCGTTCATGCGTACGTATGGCTTACCGTCTCCATGAACGGTACATTTCATTTCTTATCTCAAAATGTTATGTAATATTATAAGTACATATATATAATGGATATATATGTAATATATTACATCTAAATTATTGATATCATTCTGGAATTATAACAAATATATATATCTCTCATTTTGTTTTAATTCCATTAATATGACAAAAAAATGAAAGTAGCGTTCATGCGTACGTACGGCCTACCGTCTCCATGAACGGTGCTTTTCCTTTTTTATCTCCAAATGATATGGAATAGTATGAAATGAATATTTACTGGATATATATGATATTTTAATCATTAATACTATTCTGGATATTATTTACTTATAACTACATGGGCAATCTTTTTTCAAACAAGTTCATTTTTCACTCGTGTACCAAACATCGGGAAAAACCTCTGATATGAACTAACATTATTAAACAATCATTATAACATTATAATATGTGATATGAACTGAATAATAATCTCTAAAGGGTGTACTTAGGTAATTATTAATTGACCAAAGTTTATTATTCAGGAATATAAAGAAACGAACAAGACAAGTTAGACTTGAGGTAAGGGATCTTACTCCCCACTTTCTTTTTAAGTACACTCTTTTATGTCATTCATTCTAAGATCATATTTCTTGTTATTGGGATGTTATTTTATATTACTGTTACTTCAATTTTTATGTTCATATGATGAGAGACCCTATTCTCTCTCATCAATCCATTTTGGATGTTTTTAGTGGCGCCGTTAGGCTGCCGAATTTTCGTAAGAGATCTAACCTCTCTCTTTCTCTTTAAGTACTCCCCTTTATGTCACTTCTTTTAAGCTCCTATTTTTTATGATGGGGGATGTTATTTTATATTCCTCTTTCTTTACATTTTATTGTAATGTTATGAGATACCCTATTTTATCTCATCAATCCATTTTTGGAAGTTTTATGTGGCGCCGTTAGGCTGCTGAGTTTTCGTAAGAGATTTTGAATCTCACTTTTATTCCCGTGAGATTTATGATACATTTTCCACAATTTCCTTTTAGTGTTGTATGTACTGCCCATTATTTTACTCATTGTGTAATATACTTTCTTTTATGATTATTTACATCAATTTTGTATTGTCTTTCTTTCATGAGGTGTATGTTTCGAAAGATACCCATGTCGGTACGGGAACCTTTCACCCTCCTCTTTTTAAAAGACTTATTTTTGTTGGGTCTTTTAATTTACATATTGTTATTTTGGGATATGTTCTCTTATATCCTTATTGATGTAAATTTTATGTCCAAGTGATGAGATACCATTTTTTTTATCTCTCATCAACTCATTTTGATGTGACGCCGTTAGGCTGTCAAGAAAACTTCTTAACCCAATTTCGATTTATTTGGGTTCTACATGTAGTTATTGAATATGTCATCCTTTGAATATTTGTTAATGACATTTGATTATTTTACACTTAATATCCACTTATATTTGGTGTATTCTTTTGTCACGCATAATTATGTAATTGATTTATCCTTAAACCAAGGATACCGTCTTTGTAAGGGACTTCGTCTCAATCTCCATTCATTGAAGCATATCTTGTTTTATACACAACCTTCTTTTATACGGTGTATAAACCCCTTTGAATTTTATGTTTATCCAAAAAGGAATCTTTTTTATAAGAAGCATTTTACTAAATGACAAAAGGGAATGTTTTTGTCATATGTATGCGGCGACAATGACTTCTCCACCTCCGTGACTATTATTTGAGTTTCGGCTTCTTCTACGAGACATACCTTCTTTTTATAAGAAAAGTAAATACCATGTATTACTTTTCTTTTATTTTGGTATTGAAAATGGATTTCATAATGTTTTTATATCAATGTGTTGTAATGATATCTTGTTATTCAAAGGTGGAAATGTTATGTTTCCTTTATGCATGTTTTATGTGATAAGATTATGTTATGGTTCTTGGGAATTATTATGAAGACGGGTGGTTCTGTGATAAACTAAGGGCGGGTGAGCTCGATATATCTCTCCAATGCATTGGGTAACGCGAAGGAGTGAAACGTTAAGGTTTCTCCGAAGAGATTTAGGGAATATACTGTGATGGGTATTTCAAACATAACCAAGAGGGTTACTCCCTGCGTAAGAATGTTATGAATGCCTCAAGTTACCTTTATGTGTTATGTTTTCTATGATTTATTCATGGTTTGATGAGGTATGTTAAAGTGCCTATGTTTTATGGGTAATGTATGATTTCATTCTTATGTATATATGAACTCATGTTTCTTTTCCATATTTTTATAACCCTTACTGAGCTATTTATGCTCATCCTAAGTTTTTGAAATGTTTTTTATAGGTCAAGGGAAAGGTACATGATGTGATGATATTGTCAAGGATGTGTCAAGAAAGAATCCATGTTTTATTTTCAATATGTTTCCGTTGATAGGAAGAATGAATACTGTGTTTTATGTAACCACTTTGTTTAAATGTTTAATGTAATGCAAGTTTCGTGATCAAATTCTCTGAAACTCTAAACCTGAAAAGATACTTAATGTGTAATCTTGTAATAACTCAAGATTAAGTAAGGTTTAAGGCTGGGGCCTTATAGTTGGTATCAAAGGTCGGTTTAGATAACTTTAGAGGTTAGGGTATTCTTTAAGCATAAGTGACATTACCATAATGGTTAGGATTTCAGAAAGAGTCCTTGTTTTAGATAAAGTGAATGAGTAAGTGTATATTAGTGTTTACCTTCCTCATTAGTACATGATGGTTTTGTTGATATACTCACACTGAAATTTTTGTTTTTAGTAAATGGATGGATCTAGCAGGCACCAAAGAGACAACAGGTTTGAAGGAAAATGTGGTGGTTCTCTGATTAAGATACTAGATAAAATGGAGGATTCAATGGGGAAACTCATGGTAGTTCTAAACCAAATATCAAGGATTCATGATCAACCACTTGAACCTTGGTATGTTCTGTAATGCATCATGTACGAGATGACCAATCGATGTGGAAGTTCAGGTAATAATTATAAAGGTAACCATTAGAGTTTATATGATCCTTACTTTTGAGGCAATTATGGGTTATTATATGATATGCTGGAAAATGAAAGGCATGAGATAAACTTGAGGTTAAAATATGTTATGATCATTTTTGATTACTTTATCTCTTTTTGGGGAATGATTTAAGAATTTTATAGTTTTGTAAAAAGGACAACATGCAGACCGTGTGACAACCCGTCGCGTTGGACAAGCTGCGGGAATCGAACCCACAACCAAAGTGCGACTGGTATTTATCGCCTACCACTGGACTACGTGAAGTCCCTGGTTAGTTTGACGGATTCATTTTAGTTAGATGATTTTATGAATTAAGAGTAAGTTGATTTTGGGTTATCTATGGATATTTATTAACCTATCATGGAGGATATGTGATTAGGTCAATTACTTTTCAATTCGAGACATTAAGAGCAACTGATGTTGTTTGGAGATAAATGATACGATTTAACTTGGAAGAATATGTGACTAAATCCTTCAAATATATGGGTTTCAATCTTATTTTGGTTTACTTTGAATAATTTAATGGACAAATTGATTATAGAATGGTCCTCGTTGAACTTTGGGTTTTGTTGGGAAAAGTTTGGAGATTAAGAATAGATTTTTCTTTTTATAAAGGGTTATCCTTTTTTGGATTATCTAATCTTGTACTAACCTTTTTGGTTTTGGTTTTGGATAGAGTCTAAAGACATGGGATGTATATAGTTCTCTTTTGTGGATTAGGTGATTCTCTAGAAGTGGATTATAGTACTCTTAATGTGAACAAGTCGTCCTAAATACTCATCTTTTGGAGAAAATATGAGTTTGTGTAAAAGTTGAAAGTCAACATGATAAGTGATTATGTTTCCTTATGAAAAATTACTCAATAAAAAGTAACTTAAAACAAAAATGTAGTCTATTAACTTTTCCTACTGGGGAATGGAATACCGTTTAAACAATCAAAAGTTTGTGATTTTTATTGTGGTTAACTTTCTCCTAAACACGTTTTCTATCACTCTCCATCAGAACATGACCGTATGTTTTCTCCTCCATGTCCATATTTTTCTACATGGAATCCTAGTATGGGTTAACTTGGGTGACCTTTGTACTTATCTTTCTTTTTTTAAGTGATTGTTTTACCGACTCTTGTTCCGATGTGGGACTTTCAAGGATGTTTCCAAGCTCAATTTTAAAAATTGCGAGGACGGAATTCCCAAAAGGGGGGAAGGATGTAACACCCCAGGTAAATAAATAATATTAAATTTTCATATTTATCCATATTTGTGAATAAAATATTAATATGACTTTAAAAGGGATGCTATGCTCGATGGCGTACCCAACACGTAACAACAAGTTTCTTGGGAATCTTACGTTACACTCTAATAATAAAATAATATTATTTTAAATGGTAGTTAACATGTAGCCGTTGTATTGGCAGGAATGGATAGAAATAAGTAAAATATGATTATATATGTTTTTTATTGTTTTTACATGTATCCAATAAAAGATAATGGCATAAAATATGGAAATAATTCGATTTTAGGCGTATAAGCCCTAGTTTTCACTAAAGGTTCCCTTATCGCCTTTTGATGGAGAACCGTCATTAAATATAGTTTTTTTCACTCTTATACATCCTTTTGGACCAAATAAAACTCTTCTTAATAATTGGGACATCAAAATTTACTTTGTGTAAATTTTTGGTATCTTTCTGATAGAGTTCATTTTTTTAAATGAATAGTGTAAAATGTTGTATTTTAATTCAAACACACTTTTTAATCTAAATTATTTATATGATTAGATTATCTTTTGAATTGGTTTTAAGTGAAATTAGAATATAGTTTTACCATTAAATCCAATAGTGGTCGTTGGAATTAATTTCACCTTGAAATCAGACTTAAACCAGTGTCATTCTTTTGATACTTATTGCTTCATAAAAACACGCTAATTGATTTGACAGCGGGAATGAATTATTAAATTAATTAATGTGACATATATGTTTTGAATTTTGTAAAATAGACTTCATTTTTGAATTCAGAATATCAAATATAGATTAGGGTGAATTTTTGGGATTTTTCTGAAAAACTTCAATTTTTGATGAATAATGAAACCACTAAGTGGAAATTATAAAAAATGATTTTTCGGTTTAAATGAAATTTTGCCATTTTCTGTTTTGAATTTCAAAAATACGACATACATGGTTGTCATTAAGAAGTAAAATGTGGTTCAATGGGATAAAAATAATTTTTTGGTGAATAGTAACTTATTAAGTTTTTAATTGCGATTAGAGGTAATTAGTGTAGTATAAGGTAAAAATAATGTTTTAATAATATGAAATGATCTTGACACATGTCCTAACCTCATTGGATGTGTCATGGCCGACCAATAAAACCCATGGGTCAACTTGGGGACCCCATGAAGCCACTTTGGTTGGAAAATGACATTAATATCTTTTTATTTAAAGTTAAAGTAAAAATTAGACAAACATGGAATGTTTTGCTAAAACAATTTTTACAAGGGGTTATACAAATCTGATTTTTGACTATAAAAATTCATTGGAAATATAAAAATATTTACTACATCATAGTAGTTTTTTTTTATAATTTTTGGACATTAAATAAATTAAATTATTTATGACATCATGATGATGCAGCGATGACCTCATTATTTAACGATTTAAATAAAATGGAAAGATAATGTAATATCTAAGACCGAAACATGTCAAAAACATATTGGATGAGTGGATTTAGAACCCTTATCACTTTATCCTCGAAATACATCAATGTGTGACCTTTAAAATCCGAAACTCTTTGGAAAATAAAGTTACATTTTGTAACTTTACAAGAGTGCCCCTCCTCTCCTCTTATAAAAGGCCCCCACCCCTACCTCCTTACCCACACTCCCAAAGCCTTTGGCTCGGCCAACCTCTGCCCATTTTGTCTCTCCACTTCCCTCTATTACTCCTTGAATCCTCACTTTGGGTATATGTCTTCCCAAGGAAGCCTTTGAGCTCAAACCAAAGGGAGTTACTTGATTTTAAGGTAATGTCTTCACTTGAGTACTTTTGTATTATTTTGCTTCTCCAACCCCCTAAAATCTTTTTATTCATTTATTTTGTAACAAATCCAGTATCATAAATATACTATGATGTTGTTATAAGAAGTATTCAAGCTACACTTTCACACACCTACATCTAATGGTTAAAGAACATACTGTTTCCGTGGATGGCGAATTTCAGCCTCCCGAAACGATGATTCTTCAACATTATTTTAACACCTTCAAAAGTGTCCATTAAGATGACACTATATTTATATATGATATATAATATGTTTATGATTTCCTTAAGATTCTGTATTTTTCATTTTGGGCATACCTTTATGGTTTCCATTATGGGTAAACGCGATATCTTCATTTAAGGAAGTGCGGACTACCACCCCCTCAAAGTGATTTGATTCGTTACTACCATATGTGGTATGTATAAAGGATATATTTAATGATATAATATATGATACCATACTGGAATTAAAATACTATTGTGTATCATTATGTTTTAATTCCATTAAATATGAAATATAAATGGAAGTAGCGTTCATGTGTACGTACGGCTTACCGTCTCCATGAACGGTACATTTCATTTCTTATCTCAAAATGTTATGTAATATTATAAGTACATATATATAATGGATATATATGTATTCTATTATATCTAAATTATGGATATCATTCTGGAATTATAAGAAATATATATATCTCTCATTTTGTTTTAATTCCATTAATATGACAAAAAAATGAAAGTAGCGTTCATGCGTACCTACGGCCTACCGTCTCCATGAACGGTGCTTTTCGTTTTTTATCTCCAAATGATATGGAATAGTATTAAATGAATATTTACTGGATATATATGATATATTAATCATTAATAATATTCTGGGAATTATTTACTTATAACTACATGGGCAATCTTTTTTCAAACAAGTTCATTTTTGACTCATGTACCAAACATCGGCAAAAACGTCTGATATGAAATAACATTATTAATCAAATATTATAAAATTATAATATGTGATATGAACTGAATAATAATATCTAAAGGAGGTACTTAGGCAACTATTAATTGACCAAAGTTTATTATTCAGGAATATAAAGAAACGAATAAGACAAGTTGGACTTGAGGTAAGGGATCTTACTCCCCTCTTTCTTTTTAAATACACTCTTTTATGTCATTCATTCTAAGATCATCTTTCTTGTTATTGGGATGTTCTTTTATATTACTATTACTGAAATATTTATGTTCATATGATGAGAGACCCTATTCTCTCTCATCAATCCATTTTGGAAGTTTTTAGTGGCACCGTTAGGCTGCTGAATTTTCGTAAGAGATCTAACCTCTCTCTTTCTCTTTAAGTACTCCCCTTTATGTCACTTCTTTTAAGCTCCTCTTTTTTATGATGGGGGATGTTCTTTTATATTCCTATTGCTTTAAATTTTATTTTAATGTGATGAGATACCCTATTTGATCTCATCAATCCATTTTTGGATGTTTTATGTGGCGCCGTTAGGCTGTCGAGTTTTCGTAAGGGATTTTTCATCTCACTTTTATTCCCGTGATATTTATGCTACATTTGCCACAATTTCCTTTTAGTGGTGTATGTACTGCCCATTATTTTACTCATTTCGTAATATAATTTATTTTATGAGTATTTACATCAATTTTGTATTGTCTTTCTTTCACGAGGTGTATGTTTCGAAAGATACCCATGTTGGTAAGGGAACCTTTCACCCTCCTCTTTTTAAAAGTCTTATTTTGTTGGGTCTTTTAATTTACATATTGTTATGTTGGGATATGTTCTCATATATCCTTATTGATGTAAATTTTATGTCCAAGTGATGAGATACCCTTTTTTTATCTCTCATCAACTCATTTTGATGTGACGCCGTTAGGCTGTCAAGGGAACTTCTTAACCCAATTTCGACTTATTTGGGTTCAACATGTAGTTATTGAATATGTCATCCTTTGAATATGTGTGAATGAAATTTTATTATTTTACACTTTATATCCACTTATATTTGGTGTATTCTTTTGTCACACATAATTATGTAATTGATTTATCCTTAAACCAAGGATACCGTCTTTGTAAGGGACTTCGTCTCAATCTCCATTCATTGAGGCATATCTTGTTTTATACACAACCTTCTTTTATACGGTGTATAAACCCCTTTGACTTTTACGTTGATCCAAAAAGGAATATTTTTTATAAGAATCATTTTACTAAACGACAAAAGGGAATGTTCTTTTTGTACGTATGCGGCGACAAAGACTTCTCCACCTCCGTGGCTATTATTTGAGTTTCGGCTTCTTCTACAAGACATACCTTATTTTTAAAAGAAAAATAAATACCATGTTTTAATTTTATTTTATTTTGGAATTGAAAATGGTTTTCATAATGTTTTTATATCAATGAGTTGTATTGATATCTTGTTATTGAAAGGTGGAAATTATATGTTTCCTTTATGCATGTTTTATGTGATAAGATTATGTTATGGTTCTTGGGAATTATTATGAAGACGGGTGGTTCCGTGATATACTAAGGGCGGGTGAGCCCGATATAGCTCTCCAATGCATTGGGTGACGCGAAGGAGTGAAACGTTAAGGTTTCTCCGAACAGATTTATGGAATATACTGTGATGGGTATTCCAAACGTAACCAAGAGGGTTACTCCCTATGTAAGAATGTTATGAATGCCTCAAGTTACCTTTATGTCTTATGTTTTCAATGATTTATTCATGGTTTGATGAGGTATGTTAAAGTGCCTATGTTTTATGGGTAAAGTATGATTTCATTCTTATGTATATATAAACTCATGTTTCCTTTCCATATTTTTATAACCCTTACTGGCCTTTTTATGCTCATCCCATGTTTTTGAAATGTTTTTCACAGGTCAAGGGAAAGGTACATGATGTGATGATAGTGTCAAGGATGTGTCAAGAAAGAATCCATGTTTTATTTTCAATATTTTTCCGTTGATGGGAAGAATGAATACTGTCTTTTATGTAACCACTTTGTTTAAATGTGGAATGTAATGCAAGTTTCATGATCTAATTCTCTAAAACTATAAACCTGAAAAGATCCTAAATGTGTAATCTTGTAATAACTCAAGATTAAGTAAGGTTTAAGGATGGGGCCTTATAATGGAACCTGAAAGAACTGTGTGGATAAATTTAATGGACAATGCAATGATTGCCCTTCTGAACAAACCAATGTTATGGGAGATATAGTGAAAAATATTATTGCTATACTTATAGAAGATATGAATCATTCTGGACTTCCAAATTATCAGAGAAGGGAAAAATATTATATTGAGTCCTTCATGATGAAACGCCTACCTTATTTCAGTGGGTCTTTTGATCCACTGGTTACTGAACAATGGATCAGTACCATTGAGAATATATTTTCCATACTTCGCTATTCAGTGCATGAAAAATGAATTTTGGCTATTTACTAGGTAGAAGGTGAAGTAGACCAGTGGTGGACATTAATTAAGAATACAAGGACCCCCATTGCAATTGAATCCATGTAATGGGACGAGTTCAAGAACATGTTTTTCAATATATAATTTCCTTGTATTATTCAAACGAATATGGGAAAGGAGTTCCTTGAGCTTATGCAAAATGATGATGAATCTATTGGTATATATGAGGTGAATATTACAAGGATTTCATGGTATGCATCTGGAATTATCATCCAACCTGAAAGTAAAGTTGATCGATTCTTTAGTGGCATAAAACCAAGTCTTCAACGGGATTAGTTATAAGAGACTTCAGTAGATATGATTAAATTGTGTGTTTTGCTATAAATGTAGAACTCGAAGTTGGTGTTACATATCCATCTCATTGTTTTGACAAGAAATGAAAGATGGAGTTCAAGGAAAAATATCAGAATAATGATGAAACGAAGATGATTGTTTCTTTATGTTCAAAATGTGGAAAGAATCATGGTGGAGATTGTATAAAATGTACTAGAAAATGTTTCAAGTGTGGAAAAGAGGTTCCTGGATCAACTGAGTGCCAAAGTAATGCCAAAAATTATCTAATGACTTGAATAGATAAAAGAGTACAGATAACTTACCACTAACACTTCAATGCTACATGTTCAAGGAAATGGGGAATTAGGCTAATAAACGCCATAATCCAAGGGTTAATGATGATCGACGTGATCATCCTCTTAAATAAATGGACAAAGGGATGTCACATGTGATCACTATCTGTAATGTTGAGTATGAAAATTGTGTTGTTGAATGATTAAGTGTTTATGTAATAGGATTTAAAAATAGTACCATGGAATCTCATTTATAGTATCGTGGAATATTGGAATATATATATATTGGTTTATTGTGGTTTTCAATAATTATATGGTACCAGTAACCATGAAAAGTGATTGAAATATTTTTGGAAAACAGATGATATGCGCATAATGAAGGGATAATGAGAAAACAATATGATTGATTTTATTAATGAGCTCATGACTGATATAAGGACAAAGTGACATCATGTTTTTCATATATGTAAATTTTGGGATTTTGGTAAGTGGAAATGGTTAACAATTGACAACATTCATGTTTTCAAAAATGTTCTATGGTAATTCAGGTTGAAGGGGAATACAAGATTAATATATTCACATTTTTGAAATGCGGTCAACAAGATATAGCTTATGATATATGGGGGATAAATGTTGGTATTTACATTCTTGGTAGAATGAGCTCACCCTTTTTATGTTTTTTCCCAGGGATATAAAAAAGGATTTAGGTAAGAAAAAAGAAAAGGGGAAGATATTAATGAGATATGTTGAAGATATTTTACCATGATTAGAATATTATGTTCTGAGTATCCAAAGACACTAAACTAAAACGGTCTTTGGTCGTCAGTTTGTGTCATGTATTACGTTTTCTGTAAAAGTAATGTAATGTCCATGTACGTCAAGATTTGGATCTCTACAGTTGGTATTATTGAGAAGGTTTAGTTAACCTTTGGAAACATGGATCCAAAAACTTTAGTGAGATCCATATAGATATTTCTAACGTATGTTTACGGATGTCTCTATGGTAAAGTATAAGTATATGTTATAGTCCTAGAATTACGGTAATGATATTATAATTAAACATAAGATGATATATATTGAAGGTGTTCCCCCATTATTATGTTTCTTTCCTAGGATGAATTTTCCCTCTCACAATATTTTTTTTGGGGTTTTAGATGATGGATGGAACCTGAAGGAACGACATTGATCAATGTAATGGAAAATGCAATGATTTACCTTCTGAAAAAAAACAATGTTATGGGAGATGGAGTGAAATATATTATTGCTATTCTTACACAAGATATGAATCATTATGGACTTCAAAGTGAGCAAATAAGGGAACAATATTCTATTGAGTCCTTCATGAGGAAACATCTACCTTCTTTTAGCAGGTCTTTTGATCCACTGGTTACTGAACAATGGATCAGTACCATTGAAACGATATTTTCCATTCTTCACTATTCCGAGCATGAAAAAGGCATTTTGGATGTTTACTAGTTAGAACGTGAAGCAGACCAGTGGTGGACATTAATTAAGAATATAAGGACCCAAGTTGAAATTGAATCCATGGAATGAGACAAGTTCAAGAACATGTTTTTCAAAATATAACTTCCTCATATTCTTCAAACGAAGATGGAAAAGGAGTTCCTTGATCATAAGAAAAAGAATGATGAATCTGTTGGTATATATTTGAGGTGAATTTTACAAGTCTTGCAAGGTATGAATCTAGAATTATCATCCAACCTGAAAGTAAAGTTGATCGATTATATAGTGGAATAAAACCAAGTCTTCAAGGGCATTAGCTGTAAGAGACTTCAGTATCTATGAAGAAATTGTGTGTTGTGCTTTCAATGTAGAAATAGATATTGGTGTTACATATCCATCTCATGGTTTTGACATGAACTGAATTATGGAGTTCAAGGAAAAATCTCAGAATAATGGTGAAAAGAATATGAATGTCTCTTTATGTTCAAAGTGTTGAAAGAAGAATGGTAGAGATTGTCTAAAATGTACTAGAAAATGTTTCAAGTGTGGAAAATATGTTCCTGGAGCAGCTGAGTTCCGAAGTAATGTGAAAATTTAATCTAATGACTTGAATAGATAAAAGAGTACAGAGAACGTACCAATTACACTTCAATGCTACATGTTCAAGGAAATGGGGCATTAGGATAATCAATGACCTAATCCAAGGGTTAATGCTGATCGACATGATGAACCTCTTAAGAAAATGGACAAAGGGAAGTCACATGTGATCACTATTTGTAATGTTGAGTATGAAAATGATGTTGTGGAATGATTAAGTGTTTATGTTGTAGGATTTAAAAATAGTATCATGGAATATCATTTATATATCGTGGATTATTGGAATATATATGTATTAGTTTATTGTGGTTTTCAATAATTATATGGTACCGATAACCATGAAAAGTGATTGAAATATTTTTGGAAATAAGATGATATGCGAAAAATGAAGGGATAAGGAGAAAATAATATGTTTGATTTTATTAATGATCTCATGACTGATATAAAGAAAAAGTGACATCATGTTGTTAATATAGATAAATTTTGGGATTTTGGTATGTGGAACGAGATAACTTTTGACAGTATTCATGTTTTCAAAAAGGATCAAGGGTAATTCAGGTTGCAAGGGAATACAATATTAAGATATTAACATGTTTGGAATGAGATCAACAAGATATATCTTATGAGATATGGGGGATAAATGTTGGTATTTAAATTTTTGGTAGAATAAACTCTCTAGTAATCTTGTTCATTATACTATGAGATTTGACAGAAGTATTTTCAATAAGCCTAAGGATTGGAATTGATTATGTTAGACGTCAGATAGTATTTTTTATGACTATAACATTTTGATATTATTTCTAAAACGTTATAATAATATAGTTTTTGAAAAAAAGGACAATATGTAACACGGGAGACAACCTGTCGCATCGGAAAAGGATGTGGGAATCAAACCTACAACCGATGTACAACATGCCTTTATCACCTACCACTGGCCTACAGGATGTCCCTGGTTTGTAGAAATTAGTTTTATTTTATTAATATTTATTGATATATGAATTATAATTCCATTTTGGAACCATGTATGAATAATATCACCATATATAGACTTGTGTATATTTAATAACTTTTGCTAAATTTTTTTTTTGAGACAGATGGAAAGACCAATCATTCTATCGCATGATCTCATAACACTTAAAGAATAACAAATTAAAATTATTTTCATTAAATAAGAGATGAAGTGGAAATTGTTCATGGAAAGACCAACGATGATATTAAACTGAAATCAAGTAAGTATTTCTCCTTATGCAAAAAAAATCATCAACTTTAAGGAAGTGATTTTGAAAACCAAAAATGTTTTCCATGTACCCTCATACCTGATAAATCAGAAGGACCCTAAGATCATTAATAATTTATGGATTTGTGATTTTTAGATTTTTCATAGTCATGTCCTCTACCACTCTTTAACAAAAGTCAATGGTTAGATTTCTCTTCCATATCCATATTTTCACCAATGTTATTCTATTTGGAAACCCAGTGATGAGTTAATTTGGGTAACCGTTTTTTTTCAATATTTTGTTTTTTAAATTAAGTTTTATTATTTCTTTTTACGATGTGAGGTTTTATGGAATAAATTTACATGTATTAAACCATTTATAACCCTGATTAATTTTTAGGGTGAAATTCATTTTAAGGGGGGTAGAATGTAACAACCCGAGATTTTATGAGAAATATTATTTTTAATTTCATTGATGTATTGTGTTGTACGGTACAAAAAAATTATCATACGCTACATGAAACACCATATTATCTTGCATTATACGCAAACGCTATTCTTGGATTCTATTGCACGCAAGAGCGACCATCCTCAGTAGCGTTTGTTGTACGCAATACTGAGTTTCACTAAGCAAAAATATATTGTTATAATGATGAACCAATCATTATGAATAGTATTAACCAAATTTTAAATTTTATAACATTATAATTCATCTTACACATTATCTAGAATATGGTATGAGAACAGAATAAATTTTTGGGTAAAATAATTTTTTTTTAAATGCAATTTTGCTGCCTTTTGATGGCACACCGACATTAAATCTATTTTTGGACACGTTTATGAGTTCAATTTGACAAAATAAACTTATTAATTTAAATAATTATAAAAAAATTTACTTTGGATAATTTTTAAAAAACTTTTTGTCTACTTTCATATTTTGATGAATAGTAAAAATATGCTAAATTTTATTTAAAAACAACCTTTTCCATCAAGATAATTTATGTGGTTAAATTATAATAAAGAATGGGATTAAAATATAAATAGAATATATTTTTACCATTAAATATAATTCATGTCATTATCATTAATTTTACATTGAATTCATAGGTAAAAATATTTCAATCTTTGGCAATGTTTTAACTTTTAAAACATGTTTTCTCAACAGCGGGATTAATTTCAAATTAAATACTACAAATTCTTTTGTTTGAATTCAGAAAAATGGATTCCATATTTGGAATCAGTAGGTGAAAATTATGTTAATATACTACCTTTTATTTTTAGACATTATGAATAGTAACTACCGTAAATTTTATTTACTACAGTTAAAGGTAAATCGGCTAATTAAGGGTAAAAATAAGATTATAAAATTACCATAACATATGAAAAAATTATATTGGATGAATAAAAGACAACCCATATCACCTAAAGGTCGGAATGGATTCATTTCCAAGATTTTTTACCCTGAAAATGATGTAATTATTATGAAAACTAATGAAAGTGACAACATGTCACTCTCTTATATCTTATAAGTGTAATAATTTTTATTTAGTGATAAACTTCATAAAACTTCTAACATAAAAAGTCAGAAAAAATCTAATAAAATTATCTACATCATGTGATTTTATATATAATTTTTAGGGATTATATAATTATCATTAATGGTTACACAATAGTGATGTAGAAATTATTTTATTGATTGAAATATCAAATAAATGGTTATAAAAATATTAAATTAAATATTATATGAACTATTTAATGTGATCCATGAATTTAATAGATAAATATGAAATGTTATTAATCTATTTAATATTTTGGTTCGAATATATACTATTCATGGATTTTATTTAAATTCAAAATATTGAATAGTGTCAAAATTGACACTATTGTTATTTTATAAGAATAACATATTATAAAATTGTTTAAAAATAAAAAAAATATTTAAAAATTATTAATTGAAATTTATATGGTCTGAAATGTCATAATAATTACAATTATGGACAATTAACAGCATATAAGTAATTATTTATAACAATTTAAAATTTAAAATATTATTACAACGAATAAATTTAAATTAATTAAATAAGGATAAATCAAGATGATAAGGTTTAAAATAAACTCCCAACATGTCTAAATTTTATTGTATGATGGGATTAAAATGCTATCTCATCTCATATTCAGATTTTAGTCATTTTTGGAGGTTTGTATGTGGGGTTTGGGTTTATTATAAATTAATATTTTAGAAGTATCCAAAAGTGCCCCTATCCTCTCTTACAAAAGGTCATCTCCTCCCTCTCCTCTTCACAACTTTTTTATCCATCAAATATTGGAAAAACCCTATCCATTTCTCTTCTCCACTTTCCTAGTAGCATACTATAGGTCCTGGTCTTTTTCAAACACCAACTTTAGTGCCCTATGAGGGGGTTTAAAAGAGGCGCGTCGAAGAAGAGGTAATATCCTTTACCGATTCATTCAAATTTATTTCTTCTTCTATTTATTCTTCATTATTTGTTTCATTATAAAGTAATAACCTAAGTAAGTCTCATATACGAGTATGTTATTATAAATATGAATCAACCATATTTCACCTTCTATCCATCCTATGTAAAATGAAATCACCACACTTGCGTACGTACAAAATACCATCTCCACGCCTTGGTGTAATAAGTTTTCCACCGCCACATTACCTGGATAGGTATAATGGTGTAAATAAAAACTATATATGATTATTATAACATCATAATAATTCTGAGATATTATATCATCCAGTGAAATTCCGTCAAATAATTATGAGAATGATATCATTGCTCGTTCGTACGTACAGATTACCGTCTCCCCGACGTGATGAGATTCATTCTCCATGTTAACCATTCAAGAATTATTATAAAGTATATATAATAAATAATCATTAAAGATATGAAATAATAATGATACTGGATTTATATACATATACATTTCATTTACTTAATTCTATTCAATTTAATAAGGACCGGAAAACACCATTCATGCGTATGTACGACATACCGTCTCCATTAACGGTGTATTTCATTCCATTTATCGATCTATCATATATATTTATATGATGAATATATATTATATATAAATCATGTTATATATTTTGGAAATATGTAATCATGATCTATGTAATCCTATGAATAATTACAAGTCAAAACATGTACAATAAATGAAATAATTTTACACAAAATGCTGCTTTAACACTGAATTCACAAATGAACGGGTAATAGAACGTCATAAGTGAATCATATATGATATCATAAAAATTATTATGATTATGTTAAAACTTAAAAATATGTTTAATCCAACTATACAAGAGTTTCGGACACGTACAGAAGAAATTGGACCTAAGGTAAGGGACAATCTCACAATCTCAATTCTTATCCAAGATTGTTTATACTTTGGAATTTACTAGGGAATATTTATCATCCACATTTATGTTTCATGAAGATTTAATATTATTTATATCCTATTTCAATTTTTTAAATCCAATTTTACCTATTGGTGAAAATTTTAGTAAAATATATGAATGGAATCTTTTTTCGTTTTCAATATGAGATACATTTTGACTTTTCTGGCCAAATACATGAAGAATGTTTTTTAACTTATACAGCGTGAATGGATTTTTATGATTTCGTACAACATTATTTCCATGAAGCATCCTTTACAAGTTTTCATGATTATTTTGAATTAACTTCTTTTAGTTTATAATGGTATGACGTGTTGATAAAGGTAAAATGTTTTTTGGAAGTAGAAAGGTTATTTTTCTCAGGAATGGAGTTCAAGTGTTTTATCAAAATTATTTTCCATCCAAGATCATATAGGGTTCTGTTTTATTCCCTAATTATTAAATTTATTTGATTATTTTATGATGGAATTATTTTTATGATGTCTGTTTATCTTTAATGGATTATGTTATGATGGCATGATGTTTAAGAATCCAATTTTTATTACATGGGTTAGGCTATGATCCCTGATTTATGATTTTGGGGCACACATAAGAATGGTTTAATTATGATATGGGTGGGTCCTATGTCTCCCTAAAATGCATTGGGTTAAGATTTATATCTAATGAGATAGACATGGCTGAAAAGGAAAGTAAAATCGGGTTCAGCAATACAGGGTTGAAACGACAAGTAAACCCAGTTCAGTAATGGACCTTTTCCACTATGATAGTCATGGAAACAGTGCCTTGGCTACTATTGAAATCATATCATGTGATTAATTTTTTTCCATAATTCCATGTTTTATTCCCATGCTATTTTATCATGATTAATTTTCCTTTATGATCTATGCCTTATGTACTGTCAAGTTTTATGTCATTGCTCAAAATTTTGATGTTTTATTTTCATGTTTTTACGTTCAAATGTTTATGGATTGTTTTTATGTTCACCATTTTTACCCTTACTGAGCATTTGAGACCACCCTTTTTTTGTTTTCATTTCCCTCATGATATAAATAAATGTTTTAGTTAAGAAAAGAAAAGGGGAATATATTTATGGGGGATGTTGAAGATCTTTCTCCATGATTAGAAGATTATGTTCCATGTTTCTAAAGACACTAAACTAACACGGTATTTGGGCATCTTCTTTTGTCATGTATTAATTTTTCCAAAAAGAATAATGTAATTTCCAGGTACTTCATGCTTTTGGTATCTACTGTTGGTATCAGAGGGATGTTTTAGTTATCCTTTGGAAAATTGGATGTGAAAAAATTAGTGAGATCCCTATATATATTTTTAACGTATGTATAGGGATGTCTCTAAGGTTAAGTATAAGTATAATTTATAGTCCTAGAATTACTGTAAAGATATTATAATTAAAACTAAGATGTTATATATTGAAGTTACTCCCCCTTTATTATGTTTCTTTCCTAGCATGATTTTTTCCTCTCACACTTTTCATTTTGGGTTTTAGATGATGGTTGGAACCCGAATGAACATTATTGGTCAATGCAATGTACAATGAAATTATTTCCCTCCTGAACAAACCAATGTTATTGGATATGGGGTGAAAAATCTTATTGATATACTTACACAAGCTATGAATCATTCTGGACTTCCAAATGAGAAGAGAAGGGAATAATATTCTATTGAGTCCTTCACAAGGAAACGTCAACCTTTATTCAGTAGGTCTTCTGATCCACTTGTTATTGAAAAATGGATCAGTACAATTGAAAATATATTTTCCATACTTCGCTATTCAGAGCATGAAAAAGGAATTTTTCTATTTACTGGTTAGAAGGTGAAGCAGACCATTGGTGGACTTTAATTATGAATATATGGCCCTAAGATGAAATTTATTCCATTGAATGGGACGAGTTCAAGAACTTGTTTTTCAATATGTACTTTCCTCATATTCTCTGAACAAATATGGAAGAGGACTTCCATGATCCTATGCTAAAGGATGATGAATCTGTTGGTATATACAAGGTAAATTTGACAAGGCTTTCATGGAATGCATCTGGAATTATCATCCAACCTGAAAGTAAAGTTGATCAATTCTTCAGTGGTGTAAAACCAAGTCTTTGAAGAGAATTATCTATAAGAGACTTCAGTAGCAATGAAGAAATTGCAGGTTGTTCTATCAAGGTAGAACTGGAAGTTGGTGTTAAATATCAATCTCATGGTTTTGACAAGAAAAGAAAGATGCAGTTCAAGGAAAAGTCACAGAATAATGTTGAAACAAAGATGAATGTTTCTTTATGATAAAAGTGTGGAAAGAAGCATGCTGGAGATTGTCTAAAAGGAACTAGAAAATGTTTCAAGTGTGGAAAAGAAGGTCATCGAGAATTTGAGTGCCGAAGTAATGGGAAAAATGTATCTAATGATGTGAATAGAGAAAAGAATACAGAGAATGTACCACTAACACTTCAATTCTACAGGTGCAAGGAAATGGGGCATTATGCTAATAAATTCCCTAATCTAAGGGTTAATGATGATCGACGTGAGCAAACTCTTATGGAAAAGGACAAAGGGAAGTCACATGTGATCACTATTTGTGATGTTGAGTATAACAATGATGTTGTGGAATGATTCAGTGTTTATGTAATAGGAATTAAAAATAGTATCATGGAATCTCATTTATAGTATCGTGGAATATTGGAATATCTATATATTGGATTATTGTGGTTTTCAATAATTGTTTGGTACCGGTTACCGTGAAATGTGATTGAAATATTTTTGGAAAGAAGATGATATGCTCATAATAAAGGGATAAGGAGAAAATAATTTGTTTGATATTATTAATGATCTCATGACTGATATAAGGACAAAGTGATATGATGTTTTGAATATATAGAAATTTTGGGATTTTGGTATGTGGAAAAAGTTATGTTTTGACATCATTCATGTTTTTTTAAAAAAAGGTTCTATGGTAATTAATGTTGAAAGGGAATAAAAAATTAAGGTATTCACATGTTTGGAATGGGATCAACAAGATATATCGTATGATATATGGGTGATAAATGATGGTAATTACATGCTTGGTAGATTAACCTCTCTAGTAATGTTGTTCTTTACACTATGAGATTGGACAGAAGTATTTTGGATAAGCCTAAATATTGGAATAGATTAATATAGATGTCAGATAGTATAGTTTAAGGCTAGTACATTTTGATATTATTTCTAAAATGTTATAATAGTCTCGTTTCAGAAACAAAATGACAACCTGTATGACGAGCGACAACTCATCGCGTCGGAAAATGATGTGGGAATCTATCCCACAACCGAAGTGTGATAGGTCTTTATCGCCTACCACTGGCCTACAAGAAGTCCCTGGTTTGTATAAATTGGTTTTATTTTATTAAGTGTTATGATATATAAATTAAATGTCCATTTTTGGAACTATATATGATTATTATCACTATATATGGACTTACGTGTATTCAATAACTTTTGTCAACCATTTGTTTGAGACAGATGGAATGACCTATCATTCTATCGCGTGATCTCCTAACACTTCATGAATGAAAAACTAAACTTCATTTCTTTAAATAAGATATGAATTTTAAATTGGTCATGGAATGACCAACGATGATATTACATCGAAATCAAGTAAGTATTTCTCCATATGAAAAAATTCAACAACATTAAGGATGTGATCTTGAAAACTAAAAATGTTGTCCTAGTACCCTCATACCTGATGAATCAGAAGGTAGCCTAG